>CM066329.1:328743541-337983541 GCA_033807585.1 Hydrophis major
CCCCTGTGTGGCACTTCCCTGCAGTTTGTTATTTTTTTTCAACAGTGAAGGGAGGAAACCAACAATGCTGGGCAACTGCATTACATAGCACAAGGTAACCATGGAAGCATTTGTCCAATTGTTAAGACCCTTCCAAAGCAATTCAGCCATTCATTTCTTTGAATCAATATTGAAGCTTTTAAGATTTATTTTTCAGGAGCTTAGACAAAACTAATGAAAGAAATTTGTAGTTTCTTTCCATCCGTCCATTCTATCATGTTAAGCATATATTAAGACTTTGTAAACTCTTGTGTGCAATAAGTAATGTTACTACTTTTTCCTTATGGAAAGTCTAATCATAAGATCCTGGTATTAACATTCCTGACACTGTGTGAAAAGAACTTAAGAACTTCTAAAGCAGATTGCCATAAAAGATGAATAATAAAAAGACAAAGAGAACACTAGAATATGGGAGTGGAGCAAATTGCTTAAAACCCCCTCAAAAAAGCTTTAAAATTGTTAAAGGTCCCTTGCGCTTAACTATTTAGGAATTTTCTCACTTATCTATTTTTATTAAAGATTTTTAAATGTACAGATTTATTTATTTATGTAGTAAACGTATAAGCCATTCATCTCATACTCATGATTCTAGAAAGCTCGCAGACTTGCAATTCCATATACTTAATTGGAAACAAACTTACTTCTTAGTATAGTAACACTGTATGTCAAACAGTTTTGTCAATAGTTTTACCTATAGGCACATATGCAACCAACTTATTCTAATCATTTATGAAGTTTGTGAATGCATAGGGATAACTAAGTGACCACATGGAAGAGCAGGCAAACTCTTGGTGAGCTAAGTAATGTTTTTGGCTATATATTGTGCCCAAGGGAAAATAATAGAATAAAAAAAGTAGTGAAACCAGAATTAAAGCGCACCTACTAATATTCAATGTATTAATATGAGTTAAGATTCTTGATCCTTTTTTGCTTGCCACTAGTTAAACCTTATGTCCAAAATATTTTTTGCTCACTGTAGAGGTAATGGGAGTGATATCTTGTTAAGATTGTAGAATAGGTACATATATTTGTGGAAGTAACTGCCAATCATCTATCAATAATCCTAACTCATTTGGTAAGCGAAAACGTGTAAGACTGCTGAAATAAGGGTTCATAATTTGATTTACAAAACTCACAAAAACATTTGGCAGGCAAAAAAACCCCCAAGAGTCTGAGTTGATAACTAAAATAAATTATAGCATTTTTTTTTGTTTTGATTTCCATTTTAAATAGTTGTTGTTTTAATAGTATGCATGGTTCTCATTTAGGTTTTGCATTTGCTGTTGGTTTTTATATGCTGCTCACATGAGTAAGTCATGTGCACATACAGGTGTCATGCTGTGATTAATACTGGCCCTTGCTAATTAATGCATTCAGATAAATGAAGTAATTTACATCAAGAATGAGAAAGACTGCATCTCCATTAGTATTCACAGGTTGTGCAGTTACTGCCCTGTTCATCAAGTTGGAAATATACCCTTTTGTACACTGATGGGAAAATGTCACTAGGTACGTGTTAAGCCTGGGTTCCCCAATCAGGGTTAAGGAGACAAGCTAAACAGAATGTGCAGCGTTAGTCAGATAGGCATACAGATAAATGTGTGAGATAAGTTTGTATGTAAGCTAACATACAGTAAAAATAACAGATACGCTTGTGTTATGAAAAATATAGTTTATTCCACTTAGAGTTTTATAGCATAGTCAAAATAACAGTCCATTAGTCATATATCGTTTCAGTCAGTCCATTCAAGGATATTCAATTAGCAAAATCCGTGTAGAATATCCAATGTCAATTCACTTATAATAAATCAGTTCTCTCACAGTTGATAAATCAACAGTCCTTTCTCTCTCCCGTTCCAGTAGGGGAAAAACGCAGTCTTCAGTCTATCCAGTAATTAGGGATCATAAAGCCAGAGGGAGCAAGCTGCCGTTTTCTTGCTTCTTTTATGGTGCTTTTACAACCACTCCCTTAATTACATTCTTACAGTTAAAGTTACAGACACTTTAACTAACAAACCATGATAACATATTTATTATTTTACCTAAAACAGTTAGGGTAAACAATGTTATCCCTAACAGTACAAATGGTTAAAAGAAAGGAATGAGATAGGTACAGAGCTCTAGCAATATTTGACTCCGTACTGTAGATTTTGTCTAAAGTACATTTCTCAAATATTGTGGGAGAAATAATCCTCAATAATCAATACATATTCAGAAGAAATAACTATGCTAGAATTAACATTAGGCAAGAAATAACTATATTATTACTTTTAAACTCTGTGGCAACAAAACTACTCACTAGAGTTTGCAAAGACACAATTAGTCAGAAGGCTAAGGTGAGTTTTGAGAGTGGTCTCATTTTCCCTATCCAAGCATGATGGGTGTTTAATTCAAAAGTATAAAAGGAAAAATGTTGAAGTTAATTTGACTTTTACAATATCATCAAAAACTTTAAAACAATGGTCTGATAAAGATATATTTACAACAATTTGTGCCAAGGTATTATGTGCATTTACTTTCCTCAATTTTATTTGTTGCTGTACTGATTTCTATTAGCCTTTTTGACCAGTCATAAAAACCACACGTTTGCAATAATGAACGTGGATAAATCATATATTTCCTTGTTACCATCTTTTTACTACAGTATTGTGGTTGAAAGCTTTCTTTATGAAAACTGCTTCAGATTACTGTCAAACATGAAGTAAGCATAGATGCTTATGGGTTCATGTATCTTGCTAAATCTTGCAGAAACAACCAAAAAAAGTCTACACCACTGGAATAAAATTTAATTTTCTTTGTAGGCTTCCTAGTTATTCACAAATCAATTCACTTTTTCTCATATTTACTTTACTTTACTTTATTGTCATTACACCTCGTACAATGAAATCAAACACCATCTTCAGTGCACATCATGACCATGACCATGAAAATAAACACAAACACACATCCTTCACCCTCCACACATTGAACCAAAACCCCCCGACACCGCACCAACATTGCACTATTCAGCAGAATTCAAAAGAGGTACTGTCCTGGGATAGAAACAGTTTTTCAGCCTATTTGTCCTTGTTTTTATTATTCTGTACGGTCTGCCAGATGGTAATAGTTCAAAAAAAAGAGGGGGGGCTTCCAGGATGAGATGGATCTTTGAGAATGTTTTGAACTTTCTTAAGGCAGAGGGAGCCATAAAGCTCTTCCAAAGAGGGGAGAGGGCAACCAATGATCTTCTGGGCAATGACATTAACCTTCTGGAGTGCTTTCCTATCTGCCACTGTGCAATTGGCAAACCATACAGAGGTGCAGTAAGTTAAAATGCTCTCTATGGTGTAGCGGTAGAAGGTCACCAGCAGTTTTTCATTTAATTGTTGTTTTCTGAAAAGTCTCAGGTAGTATAATCTCTGCTGGGCCCTTTTGATCAGTGCTGAAATGTGAACACCTCAGGTCAAGTCCTCTTTTATGGTAACACCCAGAAACTTAAAACTGGCCACTTGTTCCACTCGGTCTCTATTTATAAGCAAGGGCTGGATGTCTGATCTGTTCCTTCTAAAACCCACTATAAGCTCCTTGGTCTTATTGGTGTTAAGGACCAAGTTATTGTCTCCACACCACGAAAGCAACTGGTCTACCTCATCTCGGTAGGCAGGCTCATCCCCTCTGGAGATGAGTCCTACCACTGTTGTATCATCTGCAGATTTAGTAATAATATTACTAGCGTGAGTGGGAATGCAGTCATGCACATAAAGAGTATAGAGTAAGGGACTCAACATGCAACCCTGCGGTGTACCACTTAAGAATAAGGGCTGAAGAGGTATGATTACCTAATCTGACCCTCTGTGAGAAGCCAGATAGGAAATCTATAATCCAAAGGCAGATTGAAGGTCCAGAAGACACTAGTCTATGTGGAAGAATTGTGTTAAACGCAGAACTAAAATCCACAAAAAGCATCCTCACATAGCCCCCCCCCCTTCTAGATGAGTCAGAGCAGTTGAAGAGTGATGGTTATAGCATCCTCTGTAGATCTATTTTTTTCTGTATGCAAACTGGTGTTTATCAAATGTATGTGGAAGACCAGAAATGATGTGCCCGCACAAATAGACACATCAGCTTGCTGCAGTAGGCGCCTTTAAAATTTAGGAAAGAGGTATGGATTTCACTCCCAGAATTTCACACATTTTAAAATAACCGAATTTGAAAACACTGGTGTACAGTATACAAAGTCTTGAGACACCAGAAATAATTGTCATTAAATTATGACGATCTTGACGATTGTCTGCACTACGGATGGAGAGTTTTTCAAGCACAAATATCACGAAATTATTGGAGAGACAGGGGAAAAATAAACTCTGCAAAAAAGAGCAGATGGGCTGTTGCAAAAGCTCGCGGGAGTAGCGTATTGCTATTTTGGATAATGCCGTCGCGGGATTTTGAGATCTCACGAGAGGAAAGCGAGCAGAGTGGCCGCCATCTTGTGGACGCGCGGGCGCTTTCGCTCTTGCAAAGCAGCTGTATGTGGTTTCAGTTCCTAGGCTTTATATAGTGGCATCCGCGGAGAACGTTGAGCCGGCACCGAAAAACGCATCGTCCGCAAATGGCCGCTCCTGGGTAAATTGGTGAGTAATCTGCTTGCCAGTCTGTATGTAATACAGAAAAGGAGGGTAGTTTTTTTAGAAAAATAATTTCTGGAGTCGGGCGGAGGCTGATCAAATGGCAACGGCGAGAGATGTTGCGGGGGACCATTTGGACAGCTTTGCCGATCTGCCATGGAACCTGGTGCTTTTTTCCATCACAAACTCGCCCATCCTCTTTGTTGGAATCATATTTTCCTGTTCCAGTTTCCCGGCTTTTGATGCGTGGAATCAGGACGTTGTATCTTTTTCTTTTATTGCTAGGGTGGGGAAATGCTTCAGCTACTGATTATTTATTTATTTTGCTTAAAACTCAAGAGTCCTCCAAGATGACACGTTTATCAGCTGGAGTTTTCATTTGCCCTTTACTTTGTGGGACTGTTTGGTCCGAGCCCTTCTTCCTGCTGACGTGTAAGTACTTGAGGTTTCACAAGCATGCGGGAGACGTTGGGAACTTCTTGCCAGATGTAAATAGTGTCAATCATCATATCAGCTATTGAATCATCATATCAGCTATTTGATTTTAACTAAGGTTACAATAATAGTTGCGTAAATGAAATTCACATTCAGTTTTTGCAACACAGTTTGGAGAGGCGTCTGTGGCATAGCCATCAGAAACCAGGTGCAGCCCTTGATCCAGAAGAACGGAATAATTGCTTGTTTCCTGTATTTAATATCGGGGATTTTAGGTCATCTTGGAAGTTGTTTATCCGTAGCAGTCTTTTGATACCTAATTGCAGGAGTCTGAGTGTATATTCAGTTTATTTTGATCAAACTTGTTACAAACAAGGGAGTTCATGATGCCTATCTCATCTTTATTTTGAAGTCTGACTTTTCAAACCTTTTGATCAAAAGATTGTTGCAAACAAGTATTTATGATGTGGAATGCTGTTTCTAATCTATCCTAGTACAAAGCTTTTACCATATTGCCAATTGGGTTGTAATTTACTCTGTAATTTACTTTGCTTTCTTCTGCTATAACTAAGTCCAATCCTATATGGAAATAATGCTGTCTCAACAGTTTGTTTCTATTGATTTTTTTTTAAAAGAAATGAAACTGAAGGATCTGTGTTCATTGAATTATTGTCTAAAGGAATATAAATATCAATAGGATGCTGAATGAAATAATGTGTATACATCTTTATAAACTTTTGTGCTTAGTTGCCCTCTTTTTGTTCTCTTTTCACTGTTAGATTTCTGCTGGTAGAATGACAGGAAAAAGTCAGACTTTAAGTTTCCAACTCCCAGCTGTTGTACAGCCCATTTCGGTGGATAGCCACGTATATCCATTTGGGAACAATCTTAGTTCTGACAGTGATGTTTTGGAAGATGAAGTTGAAATATATGAACTGCGACCTCGGGGAAAAGAGAAAACTCGGAGAAGCACTTCAAGAGAAAGAATGGATGATATTGTACTTATAACTAAAGATATACAAGAAGGAGATACACTAAATGCATTAGCTCTTCAGTATAGTTGTTCAGTAAGTTTATCTTTTTCTAGTTCCATACAATTGTATCATATGTTAGAGACATATAAATGTAGAATGCTTTTAAATAAAATAATGCAAAAAAACAGTTTGAAAGATTACTTATTAGATTATGGATTGTACAAATATGCAGTATACGTTTGTCAACTGGAAGCCTGTGGTTTTTCAAAGTTAATTTTGGTTTTGGTAATTGCTAAAATTTCAATATTTTTCTTCTCTAACAATATTTTATGAAATTTATATAGAAAATTCCAAAAGTTAGAGGATAGTATAGGATTAGAATTCTTTATTTTTATTCATACAAAGTCAACTTTCCTCCAGGTGTGATTATATTTTATTTGTTGGACTTTAATAGTGACAGTGTCTCTTGTTACTACCTGAGGAGATGAGCAGAATTAAGGGAGTGGGTACTCAAAATAATTTTATTAAACTTACCAAAAACTTAGCACCTAATTAGCATTTTGGGGGGAGCAAAAATTAAGACTATCAAAAATTGCTAAGTATCTTTTTAAACATACAAGTAAAATTATAGAGTTCTTTCATTAGTTTTTTGGGTACATAAGGTACTTTAAAAATAATAATAATAGGAAATATTATACAACACTATTACTACCCCAAATCAGATGCCTAATAAATAATAAAATGGTACTGTGTGCTTTTGAAGAGTGTTGAATACAGCTAGAATAATTTTTAGTCCTATGTATAATTTTAAACTGAAAGGAAAATAGAATGCTTTGGAACAGCAGTCGCAAACTGCCACTGGTGGGCTGTGAGAAAATTTTGGTGGTCCACAGAGAAATGTCACCCCCTAGAGCACCCCCCAAAGCAATTAATCCAGGCTGCATGGGAACACAAAGCTGCGTGGCCCACATGGCCTGCGGGAACCCTCCCCGCCCATTCACTCCTTACCTGGCAAACTTGCCTACTAAGGTGCTATTTTTCCTTTTTTTCCCCCCTGACCATCAGCTGTTCTGCTGTGCCAGGAGATTTAGATTAGCTAGAAAGCAGCAAATCGTTGCATTTCTTGCTTTTTAGCTAGTCTTTAGATCTTCGTCTCTGCTTTTAAGCAGAGACAACCTTCCTTAGGACTGAAGCTTCTATTATTCAGTGCAGACTCACTGCAAGCAAATTTTATATGACAGACTCAGGTAGCCAATGGCAGATAGATAGATCTCTGAATGATTCTGTGAGCAACTCAATATGCCTGCCTACCTTGCCTGATTTTAGATAAAATTGCTCTTTTTTAAAATTAAAAATTCAATATACGTGGTGTGTTGTGAGTTAATTTTGTGAGTTTGCTTGCCAGCAAATTTTATGTGACAGACTCAGGTAGCCGATGGCAGATAGACAGATCTCTGAATAAATCTGTGATTCTGTGAGCAACTCAATCTGCCTGCTACTTTACCTGATTTTGGGTAAAAGTTGCTTTTTTAAAATAAAAAAATCAATACATAAATATTTATAATAATATACAAACCATGCCCAGCCAGTCACATGACCACCAAGTCACACCCACAAATTAGGCCACATCCACAGAACCGGTTAAGACATTTGAATCCCCTGCCTCTGTGTGTTTGTGTGTGGGAGAGAGCGGGAGAGAGAGGTTAGATCAGATCTCTCTCTCCCACCAATGTCAGCAAGCCACTGTCAGTCAAAGTTTATATTAGTGGTCCCTGGGATTTAAAATTATGAGATTGGTGGTTCCTGAGGTCCAAAAGGCTGGAGACCTCTGCTTTGGAATGCATGAAGGTATCAGAGGTAGCACCTATCTCATGTCTTTAGCTTCAGTGTAATAACTGTAAAAGACAACCATGAATTTCCAAGAAATGAAATGACTGCATTAAAAAATTGCAAAAAAGAGTTTTGTTCCTGTCCTCATGTTCTCACGGGCCAGATATGTCACCCGCTGACCAGGCCCACCCCTAGTTTAGCAAAGGGGGGAAAAGTTGCAATATGTCACGGGACAACAACATATTGTTGCGAGTTTGACATCAATTATAAAGTATTTCTCTTAGTGGTCAATGCATGTGTGTATGTAAATGTATATATTTGTATATATGTGTGTATATGAATAATATTTTTCTTAGTGACCATACATGTATATGTATGGTATATGCATATTTTTACAAATAATTAACCAGAATTTTTGTGTAAAATATTGTAATTTTAATTACAATTAAATTGATTTTAAACTATGAAAAATGGAGTGCAAGATATATAGGATCAAATAATTTTACTGCAGACTAATACTTGTGCAGGTTACGGCCATATTCAAATGGCTTTCTTATATTTAGTAATTTTTGTTTGATAGTATTAGTTTACTAAATGCATTTAGAATGGATGCATATGGAATATTATATTTGTGTAGTACTTTAAAACAATGGCTCTGATTGGCATTGTTTCAAGCCATGGTTTGCCTAACTATGATTAATTGTAGTTGTTTAGGCATTTTATTCAGTCATTAATTTTAACCTTGATTCACAATTTGTTTCATACTACACGCTGAGCCGAAATCAAATGAATAACAACATACATGTTAAGAACCAGTCCTGAACAAACATCCACATCCTGATTATTTTAGAAGATCCATTTCCCATAGTTGTGAAGTAGCTGGAATTGATGATTTATCCCTTCTGTCTTCTGGTTATTTTTTTTTTAAAGAAAAAAAAACTTCAAAATAGCTTTTAGCTAAGGCGAACAGGTACTTGTTATTGTTGGTAACCTCAAATCTTTCTTGAGCTCTTATTCATATAGCACAATGACTAATTTTCAGATAGTGACATATCTTTGTTCTTTGATGAAAGCAAAAAAGTACTGGCACTAAGGCTATGACATAACGTGTTTCACCAAATAAGAGATTATGTGATTCACTTGGATTGTCCTTGTTCAATGGTTAAGCCAAAATCAGTGAACCAGCACTTTTGATCTTCAAGAGAATTCATTCTCCTGGAATAAAAAAAAAAATGTTTTGTAAAATTAGAGCTAGCCATGTGAACACTAATATGCAGTTTGACTATTTGATATAATTTCGTTTGATATTGAAAGCACGACTTTGTATCAGTATTGAGAGAAGAAAGCAGGCTCTTTTTTAAAAAAACAAGTTGAAGGAATAGGAGTGATTCAGTTAACTTTTTAAATAAAGCTAATTTATTTTATTATAACATTTCAGGTAGCAGATATCAAACGGGTGAACAATCTTATCACGGATCAGGACTTCTTTGCATTAAGAACTATTAAAATTCCAGTTAAAAAGTTCAGCCTTCTGACGGAGACACACTGTTTTCCAAAAAATAGACAGAATTCAAGATCTGCCACCTCATCATATTCCACAGAATTTTCAGATTCATCACTAGCACTTGAGTTCTCATCTACTGAAACAGCTGGTAACTTTTTGAAAGAAGTAGACCGTGATATAGAACAAATAGTGAAGTGCAATGCTACCAAAAGAGAAAATCTTAATGAAGTTGTTTCTGCTTTATCAACCCAACAATTGAACTTTGATCCAGATGGTAAACCTGTCAGACAAAAAGATCCTTATTATGGTGCAGACTGGGGGATTGGATGGTGGACAGCAGTGGTAATAATGGTAGTAGTAGGCATTATAACACCTGTTTTTTATCTTTTATACTATGAAGTTTTGGTCAAAGTGGATGTCAGTCATCATTCTACAGTGGAATATTCATTAGTTGCACCATCTCAGTCAAAGCCATTAGAAAATGAGATAAAGCAGCCTATTTCTTGAAGATTAAGTTTTGGTTTTACATGCTAAATGTCTGAGCATTCTTGCCATGTGTACTGCAAAGAAGCATGAACGTGTTCTGAGTGGAACTGTAAAGTGGCTATTTCTAATGGTAATATACTGTGTTTGTGGAAAAGTTGTCAATATATTGAAGAATTAAAAGTTTATCTGGATCCGCCAAAATATATGGATTTAACCTACCACTCTGCCATTGAAATTAATAGGACTGAAACCAATTTAAATGAAGTATCTTTACAGTAAGCTTCATATTTACTTTAAAAATGTTTAGTCTGGCTTTAATGGTATGGAGATTCTATGTATATCAAGCAATAATACCTTCTATCACAGTACATGGAATTAGGGATAGTTTGGTTTATTGGATTTACTGAACAAGCAGACTGCTTGGTATTGCTGAACAAGATAATCAGTTTGAATTATTTGAAGAACACTATATAATGAAAAGGAACCAATGATTCATATGATTCATTTGTTCTAACTGCAATGACTTTCAAAGAATGGAAACTTAAACAGAAAAAAGGTGAAAGAATCTCACATTCTTTGAACTTCTTTATTCCCAAAGTGCTTGTTGCATAATATAATATTGTATATCGTCAAATGCAGAAGACCCATTTACACAAGCAGTTTGCACAAACTCCCTCTTTTATAAATGATTTAGAATTAAAGGGAAAGGGTACTAGCTACTTGCAGGAAACCAGGACCAATAATATGACATCAGATTTCTTCCTAAATCATAACAGTGACATTTTGGAGGTTAAACAATCCATTGCCCCTAATATATCACATGTACAGTTGAACTGAGTATTGTGCTAAGCCATTAAGTACTTGGGCTTTCATTTGGTATATTATTTTAACCTAACCATTGGGGTATTTAAAATAACATTTTTTCTTCGTCTGCTGGTTATTATTATTTTTTAAGTAGAAAACCATGGTTCAGCAGCTATGAGTTTAGTGCACTTTATAAAGCTAATTCTGTACATGGATAAGACATAGATGATGGCAGCCACACAAAATATATAAAAATACATTAATTCCTTCCATTAAACAAATGCAATATTAGTGGCTTATTTCCTTCTTGAATCTTCCTCTAATTTGGAACTTTTCTATTGTTTTTCACCCATTCCGGCCCTTCCTGCATTAGGCCTACCTAATCAATATTATTTTGGAAAGCAAACCTATTGTTTGTTAGGGCATTATTGGAACTGTACTACAATGCATATTTAAGAGGGAAAATATCAACTCTTTTCATTTTAGCATGTGACTAGTTGCAAGCAAAGAAATACAAATATTTCTTTGCTTGCAACTAGTGAAAATTTGCTTGCTTGCAACTAGTAAAATATGAAAATTTAAAGACATGTTCTACAATTGGCACATGAATGCATTAGAAGGTCAAGTATAGAACTAGAAAACAAAGAAAATAATAAGCCGTGCAAGACTATTTTAAAGATCTCTATGCCATAAAAATGAAATGGTAGCATATAGTAAGATTTTTCAACCATCTACATTCTTTGAAGTACCAGTTGAGTACCTCAAGTATGCTACATTTTTTTCTTATAACCTGAATTAAAAAATATTAAAGGAAGATTCAGTACAAATATAGGTTAAATTAATTATCATAGCTCAGGAGTTGTGCCTTATTTCTACAACTGAAAAATATTAATCTATAGCGTTTCATGAATAAGTAGTATACTTATAGAATGAAAGGTTTCTTCATAAAAATTATGCAAACAAGTCCATTTTTACATTAAGATTAGGAATGTGTAAGCTATAATTCCTTATGCAGTGTTTCTGTATGTTTTTATCTTTCCCAAAGTACATTTTCATCATGTGAAGAATTGGAAAGACTATGAAAAGATAACATGAAATTAAAGGAAAAACTTGGAGTACTAAATTAAGACATTCCACTAAAACAAAGCAATTAAATTCAGAATATCATATTTGTAAGTATACTACATAACTGAAGCATATGAAATAGTTTTAATTGTCATTTGGAAAAAATGTTTTCACAAAATGATGTTTATGTAAGTTTCAGAATTTATCAAAAGGCCTTTGGCCAGAGTATTATTTCAAAAAGAATATAAATAAATACATATATATTTCTAATTCTGTTTTGAGTGATGAATCAAGCATATGAATTGCAGAATACATAATTTAGTAATGAATTGTGTCATATACTTATTCCATAAAGTCTAAAAGCTTGTGAATTATAAACTATACATTCTTATATAAAGAGTTTAAACAATAAACTATTCTCAAGAAAAAAATGCACTAAAATCAAGTACAGTTCAGATAGAAATATACATAGAAATACTCTATTGTTTTATCTCACTGAATTATGCAAAGGGGGATTGAGGTTTATTCCAGCTACCTAGAATTATTAAAAGGGTTACAAAATATTGTGATTCCGTAGAATATATAACCCCTCATATACTTCAAGAATATTTTTCCACTTGCATCCTAGGATTTATCTAAGGTGTACTGATATTCAGAGTTGTCATGTCTATTATGCAGTTGTATTGGAGGAGGGAAATTTTCAAGAAGTCTTAATTTTTTGGCAAACTATCAAATTTTGTAGTTGAAAGATGAAATTGACAGTGGCTTTCCCATAAAACATGACAGTAGCATGGCTGTTTTAAAAACACCTATTGTTCAGTGTGGAAGGCCTGTGCCAAGTCTAATTACTATACATAGTTTGGGCAAACCATGTGAGCCCCATTCAGAATTGCCTGAACATACACTATTGAGCAACCTTTGGCTCTTGAACTAATTTCAATCCCTTATGGAAAGTATCACTTTATATCTCCTTTTCTTACTCTACATCTTCTGATATTTAAATTGAATAAGTTGAGGGAAAGCACATTGACATTACTTTACAACATTTCCTATAACCTACATGTAGGCCTGGCTGTGTTCCTGCAATCACAATTTAATGCAAGTAGTTTTATAGCAGGGCTATAAAATTCCTTGCTGTCCTATCCACTCCTCTGCAGCATCCCCTACTGGTAAGAAAACTAAACCCCAGTTGCTTTTCTGAATTTGTGGCAGGATTAGGGATTCAAGTCTTAATTTTTATGATTTATTTGTTTAGCCATGTTTGTTATTTTATTGAGTGCTAATCATATGAAATTATTCCCCCCAAATCATCCAGATCATCAAAGGAAATTGACAGGTTTGTCAGGAAAATAAGAGTGGTACATAAACAAAAGCTTCCACACAAAATGTGATCAGGAGAGGTGCTTTGAAATACAAAGTGGAAAAGCCTAAACCAGGGATTACTCTGAATAGTAGTATCTCTAACTTTTTCTTTCAACTCAGTTTCTGGTTTTGGTCACACAAAGAGCCACTTTACTCCCCTACTCCATATTTGGGGTTACATATGCATGTGTACTTTTCCTTCATCATGATCTCACCAGCACACAGACATATTTGCTACATAGCAGGATTTCTACCTATGAGATTTATCAATCTTATGTAAGTTCAATATTCAATGCTAAGGCTAAAAGAAAAAAAGTATTTGTAGTAGGAATCTCAACTCATGTCTTATAACTGAAAAAATCTCCATTATACTGATAGATTGAAGAATGTCAGCATGATAGCCAAAAGAATTCACTATATATTGTACTGGTGAGGGTAGAAGTGAATGTCTGATTTCTTTATAGTAAACAAAAAGGAAATGCATGCCCTGGGCTTACAATCTCTAGTTTTTTAGCTTGATGTATTAACTTGAGATAATTATCTTTTTCTTTTGAATGATAAATACTGCTGAATGACATAGTCCATAGATAACCAACAGAAGGCATGATAACCTGACATGCACCACTGGGCCTTTGAACAAATGACATTAAGTATGTAATTTCTGTGATGTGATTGACAAATTACATATTTTATGTAATTTGCATGATAAAAGTCATGATGCATTAATTCAAGAGGAGGTTGTAAATAGGTCAGAAATTATCCAACACACTAAACTTAGGGATGATTTCTTGAGACAATTACCTCCCTATAGGCTGATAAAACTAGTGGTTTGATAAATTCACTGCTGCTTGTACTCAATCATATTCCTAGAGAGGCTTTAATCAATAAGGAAGAGTAGCACATGCAGAACCTGAGGGTCCTCTCCATTTCCTCAAGTGAGGAAGTGGACTCAGACTACATACAAAACAGTGGTTCAATCAGCAATTATATAGGACATATAATTGGAATATGATCTGAGCAATTTCGCCTGTCAGATGTCTAGAACAATCCTCATAGGATCCCTAGAGATGCTTCTCTGCCTGTTCTTTGATCAGTAATGACAGTCATTTTAAAGAATACCACTGGCTGGCATTCTGTAGATAAAATAACAATGGAAAAATAAAGTTTTGATATTCTTCTTGCCTTGATGTAGTCCTTAATATGGACTCTAATATGTGTTTCTTCAGACTCATCTTCATTTTCAACCCTGTTGTTTCATCTTGAGCTTTTCTAAAAGCTAACAAATCCATGAGGGTCCACAGACAAAGAGGGTGTATGGAGTCAATCCAATCTGAAGTCATTGTCACCCTCTCATCCAAAAGTGTGAGTCCAGTTTCAGTCAAGTTTGAAGAAAAGCCTTGAGAAATTCTGCAAACACCCTCTGAAAACCAGTTGATCCTGGGGCAGTTCAGCCAAATAGGGCCTTCCAGTCAGTGTTACAGGCACAGAAAGTATGGCCATAGGGACTGTAGGATACCTCAGAGCCTGACTCTCTCCTCACCACTATTTAGCATCTATATGAAGCCATTGGGTGAGCCATCCATCAGCAGAGCATTAAATACAATCAGTTTGCTGATGATACAGCAGTGTCTTTATAGCCAAATGGTATTGTCAAGGGACTTTCCCACTAACTGAACTCAGTCTTAGCAAGACAGAGACATTAGGTTGTAGAACTGGAATGTTCCCATTTTTGAATCTAGATGGGGATGCAATTCTTCTGACAATTTAGGGATCTTTGTGGACTCACAGTTCCTGCTTGAGGAGCAGGGGCCAGCTATAGCTAGTATCCCTTTTATATAAAAGCATCCTGTACACCAACTACATCCATCCCTAGAATGCAAGATTGCACTCAGGGTCACTCATGCCTTAGTCCCTTCCCAGTTCTGGTGCAACACACACTATTGCACTGGATTTAGGGTTGTCCTGAACAGTGTTCAGAAACTACTCCAGAATGCAGCGGTCCCGAATGTATTTTGGATCAGCTTCTGAATGCTGTAATATCTGCAATGTTGGGTGTACCTTTTAAATGCTGCCATAACATTACTGCACTCTTTCACTTTTTTTTGCTACTGTTTAATAAAATGCTGGATCATTCCAGCCAGTTTTATGTAGCTTTTCTTTTTTTACCTTGGTAGTAATTCCTTTTCAACACAGAGTTGTGCAGCAGCATCTGACATCTGTAGGACAGTAGTAAACATTAATTTCTTTGTTGGTCCCTGTTCTAAGGGGAGGTACTGAATTTAATCAGAGATGGGCAATGGAGGGGGGCTCTTTAAAATCCAAATAGTATTGCATTTATTGCAGTTTCTGAGCTCAAGGAATGCAATGCTTAATTCTGGGACAAGACTTGTGTTCTTTATATCCCACCAAACCTAGCACGAGACAGAGGATCTGAAAGGCCACAGATTAATCACCTATGCTTTTGTATAATAACCAGACAAGCGGTTTTCATGCAGATTCCATCTAAAAATCCTACAAAATCCAGAAAACCCAAGAGGTCAAGGACCCGTTTTTGTTTTTGTTTTTTTTACCCAGATCCCTTCCTAAAAATATTGCACTTAAGGAACACAAGTAAGAAAGACTTGCATTTTCTTTAGCACAACTCAGAGCGCTTTTGCTGTATCAGCTGTCATGTAGCCGCATCTTCAGTCTCGCAGGCAATCCCCACGTGTAACCGCATCCCCTTCCAAGGCAAACCCGCTTTCCCTCAGCTCTCCCCCACCCCTCTTCATTCATTCTGACGCGCTACTGCAGTGGGAAAGAGCCGCGTGGTCACCACCCGATAAGCCGAGTCGGGTTACGCTGTGAAGCTGGTGATTCAGTCCCCGCCTCCAGCTCCTCCTCCTGGATCCGCCCTCCTCCTGGTCTAAGTTGCGAGTCCGGGCCGTTTGCAACGCGCGATCCTAGCCCAAACACCGCAGGCAGGAGACGGGTCGTCTGGCCGCAGCGTTTCGTTTGGCGGCCGGCTGTGATGTCGGCGCTGGAGTGGTTCGCGCATAAGTCTCTGGGCGGAGGTATCTACTGGATTCAAGAGCGCTTCTACGAGTCGGGCAATCGGGCCAATATCTGGCTGGTGCGCGGCTCCCAGCGGGACGTGGTGATCGACACGGGGCTAGGGCTGCGCAGCCTCCCCGAGTACCTTCACTTGGCTGGGCTTTTGGATCCCGATCCGGCTCAGGGCGACCAGGAGGGAGGGGGTCTCGGCGAAGCGGCGAAGGAACCCGCGAGCAGTGGGCGGCGGCAGCGGCCGTTGCTAGCCATCGCCACCCATGTGCACTTCGACCACTCGGGCGGACTGCACCAGTTCGAGGAGGTGGCCGTGCACAGCGCCGAGGCCGGAGCTCTGCGACGCGGCGATAACTACGAGACCGTCACTTGGCTCTCGGACAGCGAGGTGGTGAGGCAGCCCAGCCCCGGCTGGAGGGCCAGGCAGTTTCGAGTGCGACCCGTCCAGCCGACGCACGTCTTGCAGGAGGGTAAGAGCGGGGAGGGAGGGAGGGAGAGGGCAGTGGGCTGGCAAGGGAGACCCGCATCTCATTTTGGAGGCACCTTTCTGAAGCAGGGCAGGCAGCTCCCACACCCGCAACTGCACCGAGCTGTTGTGACCAGGTGTACAGTCTTGAATTGATGAACGCTCTCTTTTATGAGCAGCTTTCTGATCCAAGTCATGAAAGGATGCCTATGTAAATGATTTCAGAGATTAATTATTTCTTTAAGCACCATTTCTTGCATGCAATATAATAAATTTGGAGGAGTGATTTTATCATTTTCTTTCCCCTCCTTTTTTATTACTTCAAAAAACATCCTGTGAGAAAGAGTCTCTGGCCACCTGCAGCGTTTGGCTTTAATATCTGATAGGTCAGAATAAATTGGAGGTACTCACAGCAGGCAGGGTTGAGTATCATCGGCATTATTTCTGTATTGAACATTCCTGCTGGGTTGCTCCTGAACTGGATTAGGGGCTGTGGGAATCCAGCAACTTTTCTGTTCCGTTATTGAAAATAAATAAGGGGTATTATTATCATTTGCCTATCCAAAAATGCAACAGCGTTGTCCGGAGCCTTGTGAGAGGGTGACATGAAAACAGAAAGTTCTGGGGGTTTTTTTGTGCAGTGTCTGTAGTGAAGGTACTAATAATTCATAAAGGTACAGTGATGGAGGCAGATGGATTTTTAACTCTAATGTTCCTTGGTCTGGAATACAGAATAAGGCACGGGAAAGGTGTATTATGCTATTTCAGTAGCAAAGTGTAAAAGGAAGGGAATTTCTGGTGATACAAGGAAAGTAGTCTGTGTTTATAGCTTCAGTTCTTTGGGTATGGCAAAGGGTAGAGGAATTCTCCCAAGATTTGAAATTACTAGGAAATAGATATATAAGGAAAAGAGAAGGAAAACAGGAGTGGGAGTGGAATAAGAATGAAAAACAGAATTATATGATCCCTGTACTTTTATAAAATGTTTTAAAAGGAGATTATAGAAGGGACCACAGAAACAGATCAGTGTTATTGGTTTCTTAAAGGAAAAAACGTGTAAGTTAAATGCATTTTTCATCTATGATGTTGAAATTATCAGGTGGAAAGACATGTAGAGAGCATCTTTGTAAAATCCATGCACAGGCCATTGAAATTGTGTGTCTGCCTCTTAAAGGTCATACAACTGTGACTGCACTGTCAGAGTCTGTAAGAAAGGTTAGGGTGGGGACATCTTGAGCACATGATAGAGCATTTTACTAAGACTCTTAATACTTTGTGCTTCTCTAGGGCATCTCTTGTGGGGTGGAAAAAAGGATAATCATATCAGCCAAGGAAAAATGTTCAGGAATATAATTTTGCCAAGTAGTAACATTGCTATGAACAATGAGTTTTGAACATTTATCCATCAAATATTTGTGCTGTACATTTTGTGTGTGTGTGTGTGTGTGTGTTTGTGTGTGTAATATTTTAATAATAAATAATAGATCTTCATTTTGTGAGATTTTTTTCAGCATGCTGATTATATTTTAAAAATGCAACCAAAATCCTTTAGTAGTATCCACAGATTATAATCTAGGATTAACTTCTTATGCAAGCTTCCTCCAATTAAGTGTTTCACATGTTACAACCCAAAACATATTACTAACAGTTCAATTCGCATGTTTAATATCTAATTTATAAAATAGGCACGAAAAACAATAGAGACATAATCCAAATTAGATTGATCATCTGAATCTTTTCATTTGCCTCATTACACCTGTTATTTTAGATTTCACTTTTAATATGCTCCTTGCTATATTTCTGTTTATCTGTGGCCAGATTAATTTTTCAGGGATTATAAAATATGCTGGAATTTTGGAGCAAAAATCTTACGGCTTTTTGATGATATTTTCTTATTTGTAATCCACTTTAATTATATTTAATGTAAAATTGCAGAAAACTGCATTATATCTTTGATCCACCTTTCTCATTTTTATCTTGAAACCAACAGTTGTTCTAAAAGGTTTTCCAGGACTACTAGGAGATATTGTGGCTTCAATATGGATATCTCTGTTTGAGCACAAGTGCTCTGCCATGAAGCTTCAACCATTTATTCGTAATTGATTTAGAAACATCTTTATTTTGCCTAAATTACTGCTAACAGTGCATTTGTAATCATAGGCATCTGTTTTTAATTATGATGCCAAAATTATGAATGTATGTTGTAACATGACACCAACCCTTTCCCTTTATATATTTGTATCACAAAGTCGCATCCAAGTACAGATAGTCCTCAACTTAACAACCACAATCGAACCCCAAATTACCTGAGTCATTTTAAAGTGAATTTTGCCCCATTTTGTGACCTTTCTTGTCTCAGTTGTTAAGTGAATCACTGCAGTTGATAAGTTAGCAACCCAGTTTTTAAGTGAATCTGGCTTTCCCATTGGCTTTGTTTATCAGAAGGTCATAAAAAAGAGATGACATGATCTTGGAACACAGCAAAGTCATAATAAATATGAACTAATTGCCAGGCATCTGAATTTTGATCACATGATTGTGGCGATGCTAGAAAGGTTGTAAGTGTGAAAAATTGTTCACAAGTCACTTTTTTTCAGTGCTCTTGTAACTTTGGTCACAAAATGAACTGTAGTAAATTGAGGACTACCTGTATCTACATGGTGGAGTTTGAGTCAAGTCATCATAGATTACATTCCTTTATTCCCCCCCCCCCCGCCAATTTCTTTTCCTCTTACAAATTTCCATGCTTTTAGTACTTGAGTTACATTAATATATCCATGATTGCTGTTTTAACAAGTGCAGGTAATCTTACACAGATGCGATAATTCAAAAGTATAAGTTAATGGAAGTACAACCCTCAGTGACTCTAGAAGTGTAGGCTATTCTAAAAAAAACCGATTGCATCTTCGCTTTTACTTAGAAATTCTTTTCAAATATAATCATTGAATATTTAAGGGCCATTAGAGAATCCTAGAGATAGTGGAGGTAGGGCTCAAGGACATCTTAGATTCTATTACTGTTTTAGTGTTTTTATGTATAAATAAACATCTACATCAGTAGATATTATCAGTAGTAAGTATGAACAGATTTGTGCATCTGAACACTACAATGCGTTATTAAAATTATCTCGGGGCACACACTAATTTTAAACCATTTTGTACCATATTTGAAAAAAGAACAGTATTTCAGTGG
Source organism: Hydrophis major (assembly GCA_033807585.1). Lineage (NCBI taxonomy): Eukaryota > Metazoa > Chordata > Lepidosauria > Squamata > Elapidae > Hydrophis > Hydrophis major. The sequence continues at coordinate 328,763,348 of CM066329.1, forward strand.
TGGGATACATACTTTGTTCCCACTTTGCACATACTTTAGCTTTTACATATGTAAGCAAATATCTTGGGGAGACTTGAATCAGAAATATTAATGGGTCTGTTGACCATTCTTGTTAATTGAACATTAAAATGCATAATAGGTTATGGTTGTGACTATGTTACACAAGCTGTTGGTTACCACTACGTATATTGAAGTAATTTTTCCATCTTGACTTTTTATGGAGATCCATTAATATTAAAATAGACAAAATATCTGTTTTGCTTTAACTAGTTGAAATTATATATCATATCTTTTCTGGGAAGATGGCATTCTCAAAGATGGTGAGCCAATAAAAAGAATTGCAAGAAAAGCTCAGATAGAAAGTCATTTCATAAAGATTAGAGGGACATATGCATTCACAATCTGTCTGCTTACATTTCCAGGTGATGCACACTTATTTATTCATATATTTTAATAACATTTGTATGGCTGCTCATTTTATATCAAACCTCAGCTGAGTCTTTAAGCAACAATTAAAACAATATCAGTAATAAAAGAACTTAAAACCATGCTAAACCATAAATAAAAAATGTTATTGCTGCTGGTATTGTAAATGTAGATCTGTTCATTTCTTTGATCGCTTTATTTCCTGAGCCACTGAGCAATTATGAGCATTAATTCTTTGCTGTAGAATTAAGGGGCTTGCTTCAGAATGAACAGTACTTTTGCTCTTAATTTGCTTTCGTTTGTTTGGGTCCGCTGAAGCACCCATAGAACAACTTATACAAGAAGAAATGCATAGTAACTTGATTAGGATATGAATTTCCAAATTTCGAAATTATGGCATATGAACTTGATAAAATACTGTAGATTGTGACAATATCTCAGTCAGTAAGCTAGCTGACTGATTCAATACAGTAATATATTTTGGATACAATGAAGATCTGTAGTTTAAGATAGGGTAATAGAACTAAAGCTGTATTAAGGGAAAGAGGAAGGAGACAGAATTTAATTTCCAACTCAGAATTTAATTTCCACCTACATAATCCATGTTTTATGAAGAAATGTCCACAGTTGGAACATTAGATTCTGAGTCTACTTGCAAATGGTATTAGTTTTCAATGCTTAAGTACTGAAAACTGCAATATATCTAAAAATTGCCAGAAAGAATCTTAATTTGAAACTTTATTTTCCCTGTTCAAAGTATTTTCTGTTGAGAAAGAGGCATGATAAATTAGCTACCTTTAATAATAAATTTTTGTTTGTATATTACTAAAATACTAAATGCTTTTAAATATATTGGTTTATCAGAGAGAAAGGATAGAATAGGTAGGAGAAAATATTATCCGTAAACTAAATAAAAATAATCAGACTAATAGACACACATGTATGTATGTATGTATGTATGTATGTATGTATGTATACATACACATCCCTTTGTACTAGGCGCCATAAAGCCTTGGGATTGTAATTTCTACTTTGAAGAAAAAATGTTTTCTGAGATGAAGAACAAATGACTAAGAAATCTTGTGAAATTAGTTCAAGCAGCCATTGAATGTCAAAATGATTAGTAATTTTCTTGACTTGGATTTAAATGTTTTTCTGATGTGATTTGGACATTACAAAGGAAGGGGAACATCACTTGGTCTAGGTTCTATAAAGAGGGCATTCCCTTGGTAGCAGGACCCTAGTAAATCCTCATTCCCAGGCCTTATAGAATGGATAGATTCAACTCAGAGGTTGTAGTAACACAATATTCAGTCCCTGAATCATTTAGGGCTTTAAGGATGACAGTCAGCATATTGAATTGCATTTTGAAACCCATTGGCAGCCAGTACAGCCTGTAGTAGTGATAATACATGAGTGAACCTGAATGCAGCTAACTAATTGGGTTTTTGCAAATTGTACCATGTGAAGCTTCAAAATGATCTACAAGGGCAATTCCATGTATTTTACATAACAAAAATCCAGCTTCGAGGTTCATAAATAATTGTGAAGCCTCCTGAGTTAAAAAAAAGGCTACACCCAGTCATTGTAACTGATTGTCTTGCTATGTCTCCATTTACTGTTCAAGCCTGGATTGTCATTCCATGTTGAACCACAGATTATAAGTCAACTCCATATGGGAAAACATCATATCCAGGAACAAAGTTGAACAAAGTAAAATAGACGAAGTCATCTTCTAGGTCCACAGTACCTCGATAGAATTCAGTTCAAATTGTTTCTCATATCCATATCCTAACAACTTCCAATCACTGAATTAGGACCTCCGCCACATATGTTGCCCAAATTCAGATGGAAAATATGTAATTGAACATTTTCAGCATATTTGATGATATCTCACTTCATTTTGGCAGATGATCTCTCCCAGGGACTTCAGGTAGATTTAAATTATAGGTGGAAAACAGCTGAGCTATGCAGCAATCCAGAAGCCAAGGTCCTGACTTATGCCACTGCCACTGTGGGAACAGTATTTCCCATAATTCTCACAGCAAAATGTCTAAACACGGTAATTGCAGGGAGATATCATGTTATATGGTATCACAAATCCAGCAGGACTAGTATAATTATACTCTTTCCATCGTATCCTTCTTAGGGGTCATCAAGTTTTAATTCCATACCCAGGCCTATATCCTAATTGAAAGGAGTCCAGATAATCTGCTTCTTATGTTCAATAAACTTTGTGTTTTGTGAGTAATACTGAGGGAACTGATGCAACTAAATATTGTAGACCGCAACCCATATGTTACTGTTGTGATTTGATCTTCAGTCAATTGTAGATTCCTTACTTATGCCTTCTGGGAGAGATAGGCTTCAAGTTGACAGTTGTTTTCTTTTATAATGGACAAGGAGAGTGCAGCTAGAGGCAATTGGCTGTCAGTTGGAGGCAATGGAAAAGAGCAGAGCTAGGAAAAATACAAGCTGTTCAGTCTAATAGAACTCATAGAAATCATTATGAGAAATAAAGATGAAATTAAACATGCATGATATGATGGGCTAGCTTTGTTTGCTCAGTGTTTCACAATCCTGACAGCTTTAAGGTTGGGGAAGTCAACATTTCTTAAAATTGTGAGACTCCAAAATAGGCTATAGCTTGGCCATGTTGGTGCTCATCTGCTGATGTGACTGGAGAATACCTTTAAAAATCAGATTTTATCCCCCTGTACCTGAACCATAAACTAAGGTAAGTATTCATGCTCACAGAATCCTTCCTACTGTGTGTGGGCTTTCATCTTTGTCAAGGGGGGGCAGAAGAGTAATATATGTTTTCCTGCATTGATTGGCTGCAGTTACAGTTTTAATGCATGAGTTTGTAACAGAGACAAATGTAAGGTTGCATTTTTGAAAATTGTTTTGTCCATAAAATTTTGTTTCTTGTTGTAGGAGATGTGATCAGCCTTGGTGATAGACAGCTCACTGTCATGCACATGCCTGGCCATTCGAGAGGAAGCATTTGTTTGCATGACAGAGAACGGAAGATTCTGTTCAGTGGGGATGTTGTGTATGATGGCTCAATGATTGACTGGCTTCCCTACAGCCGGATAAATGACTACGTTACAACCTGCCAGCGATTAATAGACTTAGTCAATAGGGGCCTTGTGGAGAAAGTCCTTCCAGGGCATTTTAACACATTTGGATCTGAACGACTGTATCGTTTAGCTTCCAATTATATTTCAAATGCTGGGGTTTGTCACAAGATTTCTATGTGTGCGATGAGATCGGTTGCAAGCCTAGCACTTCGTGCAACAAATTCAAGAACAACTTTATAGTTTTAACTTCATAGCCATGAAGATGCTTATTTTTATCTAATTTATATTTTAAAAATACCAATATACATACCAGTAGCTGCACCAAAGCTACTCATCTTTTTTTTGTCTCTTTTCAAAGGCAAGTTTGCACATATGTTGAATGTTATTTGACAGATGTTCTAAATAAGTTCTTTTGTATTTTGAACCATTTTGAAACATATCGCTAAAATAAAAATTTTGCCCTTGTGTCAAACTTTCTAATACAAGCCATCAGTTAGGAGTTATGTTGAAAACATATTTTAAATGGCTGAAATACAGAAGCAAGGGTTGTGAGAAGAAGGGGCTATTAGAACATTCCACTGTCATGTTGAATGCACTAAGTACCTTTTTATTGTATGGGATGAATGTAAACTGAAGTTAATACCAAATGTTCATATCAAATATTGTTCTATGTTATTGTTGTTCTTGAATTGTGTTGCATTTAAGTATTGGTTTTAAAACAAATGAAATGTCATTTAATATTTTAAGTATATTGCTTGCTTTTCAAATATAACTAATGCTGTAAGTGTGAGTGTATAACCATTTTAAGTAAAACATGCACCTATAATCCAAGGTTCTTAATTCCTGTAATACCACAGTTGCAGAAACACTTCAGTAAGTGTGAGCTACTAATTAAACAACAGTTGTAAACAAAATAGCATCTAAAACTAGCAAGTTGATATTGAGTGGTAGGTTGTATCAGGTGCACATTACATGTGGATCGGACTAAATTTTCACACTTCAGTTATTCTTCATTTTTCTATTTTCACTTTTCTTTCTTTCCACAATTTGCATTGTGCTTTTTTTCAACCAACCTAATAAACATTTCTGCCAGTTATTATTTTCTAGGATATTACTAGTCTCTTGTTTGGATGCAGAGCTTGTATCTTGCATCAGAATTTGATTTATTGGAATCTAGTAAGAATTATATTAAAAATGACTGTTTCTTACAAGAACAGTAACTTATTTGAGTATTGTGTCCATTACACTTTTTTTTCTTTTTGAATTCTATTGCACAATATCTCCCCAAGATCAAAGCAGCACTTTGATTCTTAATACCATAGTGTTCAGCACTTGGTATCCTATGGAAGCACAGTTCTTAAAATGTCAACAGTGCCTATTTCCTGTTCTAAAATACTGTAACATTTTGGCAATTAACACTGCAATTGCTTCCTATACTAAGAAAAACTATTAATTCAATACCTTTGAAAATTAGGGAAAAGGTATCTAGCAGTATAATCACAAAGAAAATGCTGCTCGTATGCTATTGAAAACTGGCTAATCTTCACTGAGGAGCCACACAATTGTGGCCCAAATGTTAGAAGCATGTTGCCATATTATGTACTCATAGTCATTTTCTTTTTGACCAGATTTCTTCTTCAAGTTGAATACAGTTAAGCACAGTATCAGCTGCAGTATTAAGCACAATCATAATTAATTTGATTCCTGCTTAATCAAGATTTTCAACTATCTTGGAATCCACGTGAGTTTATAGTGCCTTGTTTATTTTTGGTACAGAATGGTTGATTTTTTGGTCTGGACCATTACAAACTGATTTTGTTACAAAATACTGCTGAGGCATTAACATGGATAAAAGAATCCTCTTTTTTGATTTTCTGTCCCTCTTTGCCCATTGACAGTGTCTTGAAAGTTATTTTACCAAAGTATTGATTTCTCACTATGAGACTACTTCAGTGTAAGGAATCCTTCAATTGTCAGACTTGTGGTGAAGGACTGATCTGAAACTTTTCTATTAGTTTAGTAAATTAGCAAGCAAACAACTACTTATAAAATTTGCTGGTTTTTAAAAAAATCTCTTTTTTCAATCTGATTAGGTATCACAGAGTAAACTTATCTACTGAAGCTAATAATTACATTTACTGGGAAATATATTCAGATTGGAAAAACCTTCCTTACTGTAATATATATACTACTCAATTCAGTGAAGATTTTATTCCTACCGTGTTTCTCATATAATAAGGCTGGGTCTTATTTTTTTTTTGAGCCCCAAAAAAATGGCTAGTCCGTCTTTTCGGGGGTGACTTAATTCCTCCCCCCTTGAATCTTCGGGCAGGCAGGCGGTGACGGCTTGGATGTTGACCTTGGCGTTGGGGGGCACTTTGTATCAGGGTCAACACAGGCACCACCATATCCAGGTGTGCAACAAAAGTACTTCCTAACAGCAAGCCCCCCCCCGCCATTCCCCCCCCCATTTTGCATGTGTTAATATAGGCCTTAATTTGGGGGGAGGGGCTTAATTTAATTTCATGCCTATAAAACATGCTGGGACTTCCTATTGGGGGAGGCCGTATTGTTGGAGAAACAGGGTAGTGAGTACTGAATTGTAGCTTTATTTGAGTTTCAACCTAGGACCGGATCAGAGTTCAACTTATTATTATTGGTTAGTAAAATACTATCCCTGAGAAAGAATGCTATAGAATCTGATCTGTTGTTTTAAATATTTTTATATTATAAAGTTTAATTCTGAAAGGAAGCATTTTTAAAAATAATACTGATCATACCTTTACTATTATTTGTAAAAAAAATTTTTTTTGAAACCACTAAGGGATTCTGTATTTATCTGTTTTTCACAGTTTAAAAACTCAAGTTGAAATAGTTATTTGAAGTTCAGCCTGTTGATATGATATCACTTTGAGAGATATTATTTAACTGGGTCATGAATATTGCTGTAATGTATGGTTTAAAATAATTTTTAAAACTTGTAATGCACCATACCAATACAAATTTACTAAAGGTACTGGTTTCAAGAAAGTAGTTATATTGTTTATCATTGATATTGATAATAAAATAATGACACAAAATACTTCTCCAATAAGGTTTCATTTGTTTTCTATTTGATGTATTCTTTTCCTTTTGAATGAGAAGAAAATGTTTATTTCTCTTACTTAGAGATAAGAGGATGTATAAACAATCAGTGTTTTGGAGGTAGAATGGGGAGGATACCAATTGCCATCTCCAAAATTGCTTTTTGCATTTTTACAAATTGAAATAAGTGGCAGAAAATCCCAGGGACACACTGTTAGCCTGCAAAGACGAAAGAGAGGAACGAAGCACTGGTAAATATCTCCATACTGAGAAATTGAGTGGTATATGTATTTATTGCCACCATGAAGGCAAATAATCGTACTAAAAACTAAGTAGGATGAAATCATTGAGATTTCAGAATTCCAGTCTGTTTAATGTGTGCTGAACAATTTATTATATACTGCGATCTGCTGGTGCAGTTGTAAGTAAGATAGACATAAGTAAGATAGGCTGCAATGTTGTCTTTCCAGCATGGCAAAATAAAAGCTTAACAATTGTTAAATTATTGCATTTTTTTTTCCATTTTCATTTATCCTACCCTACAGAGACATTACAAAAATAAATGATATACTCATATCCTGGGAGGTATTTCTTAAAATTAAGAGAGTAAGGCTTCTTTCCAATTCTGTAAAATTATCCGCTTGGTTGTGCCCCAACCTTGACAGGCCCAAAACTCTTCTTAAGATGACAAACTCCATGTTTTAGGAATGTAGTTCAGAATCACATTAACTATGATTATCTAAAATTGTGTTTACATATGTAGAGAATTTAAATCAAAAGAAGGCTATGATTGGACAACACCAAATAGTATTAAAGAATTTTAAAATTTATTATAAACTTATTTTTAAAAACCTAATAACTATCCATTTTAAACATTTTGGGAGACTAATAAATATGAAACAACATTTTGTGATAAATTACTTTCATTTTTAAACTAAGTTTTGCTATCCTCAAAGAATTTAATTAAAGGCAATTTCAGGACAGCGATGTGGTGGCTGAAAAATCAACCACCGGCTGATCTCCTGAACTTCTGGTGGGGTGGGATTGGGAGTTTAAACCTTTGTTTTATAATTTATTTAGCCTTTATTTTTACCTTCTGCTGCAGGCTATTTCTAACATGACTACTAAAGTGCCGTGTTGAGCATACTGCCACCTAGAGGTCATCCAGATTACAGCAGGGACATGGAAACGCAACTCTTAGAGCAGGGGTCGCCAATCTTTTGGACCTCAGGGACCACCAAACTCATAAATTTAGATCCCAAGGACCACTAACCGGTTCTGTGGGCATGGCCTAATTTGTGGGTATGGCTTGGTGGTCATGTGATTGGCTGGGCATGGCTTGTATGTAAATATAAATATTTATATAAATATTGAATTTTTTGTAAAAAAAGAGAGCAACTTTTACCCAAAATCAGGCAAAGCAGGCAGATTGAGTTGCTCACAGAATAACAGATTCATTCAGATATCTATCTATCTGTCATTGTCATAGGTCAGTCTACTACATAAAATGTGCTTGCAAACTCATAAAATTTGTTAGCAAGCAAACTCACAAAATTAACTCACAAGACACTATATATGTAAATATTGGATTTTTTATAAAAAAGAGCAACTTTTACTCAAAATCAGGCAAAGCAGGCAGACTGAGTTGCTCACGGAATCATTCAGTGATCTATGTATCTGCCATCAGCTAGCTCAGTCTCTCAAATTTGCTTGCCGTGCGTCTGCACTGAATTTGCTTGCAAGCAAACCTTCAGTCCTAAGGGAGGTTCAGCTGTGCTGAGCCAAAGATCTAAAGACTAGCTAGAAAGCAAGAAATCCAACCATTTCCTGCTTCCTAGCTAATCTAAATCTCCCAGCACAACAGAACAGAGGATGGTCGGAAAAAGGACAAATAGCAATTTAGCAGGCAAGTTTACTGGGTAAGGAGTGAGTGGGTAGGGAGGGTTCCCATGGGCCATGTAGGTGGCCCAGCCTTGTGTTTCTGCGCAGCCTGGATTAATTGCTTTGTGGGGGTGCTCTGGGGGTGACATTTCTCTGCGCCCCACCAAAATTTTCTCACGGCCCACCAATTCGCAGTGTCACATTGCTGTTATGTGACATATTTTCCCTTTACGGAGCTGGGATGGGTGTGGCCTGCATGTGACACATCCAGTCTGTGGGCCACCAGTTTGACACCCATCTTAGAGTGTAATAGATAAATAACTCCTGCCCCTAATCTGCCTGAGTTGATTTGAATTAATCCTGAATCAAAGTGCTTAATACCATTGTGCTTTGGTAGGATTCTTCCTTTTTTCATGGTCAGTGTTATTTTTCACCAGGAAAGAACTCTTCACTTCCCTCTTCCTATTTAAATGTATATGTATGTGTGTCTCAACATTTCTCCCTTTTTTATATCCCAATATACAATATATATATCTTATGCACCAGATAGTAGAATTCCTGATTGCCAGGTCAATCAAACTCCTGGTGTTTAACAAGAGAAAATAATGGAATATTTCATTCCTCATAACCAAAGTCAAATGACCACGGATTCCCATTGCTCCTCAACCATGTGAAGATGGTGTCTACCACATCAGACCTGTCAGTTCAACTGGAACTTAGTGATGACTATTCATATCTATGTATCCCCAAACTTACTGCCAGGGCACTTTAAATTATCCCTTATGACAAGCTTTTGCTTGGGAGAAAGAAAACACCACTTCTAAAGTGGAAGAGCAACTATGGGCTGCCTGGCTGGGGATGTGACAGCAACATGTTGGCCTAACCATAAAAAAATCTTTAATATAGTAATCCGTGCTTCAGCAAACAGAATGTGAGACTTAGTCCAATAATTGGCATACAAAGTTTGTTTACATAAAAATTAAGCATGCAACTCCCCCCCCCAAAAAAAACTATAAAAGCAGTTTTACCTGCTTCTAAAACTGTATAAGACTACTCAGTTTAGAAATTAGGATCAAAGAGGATTCATACATTTATTTTTAGTCAGTCAAAAAAAATGAATAAACCTCATGAGCTCAAAGCAGTTTTAAAGTTTGTTCCTTTCTCATATTTCATATTATCCTTCCTAATGTAGTTGATCAGGAAATACAAATCATTACATACTTTTGATTATTTTAATTGATGATAGTATTTTTCCTGGTAGATCAACTATTTTTTCTTTGAATGCCTGAATCATACAGAAAGATAGAAAATAGTTGCTTGATATAGTTTTACTGTTTTTTTTTTAAATAGAAAGTTAAAAGACAAACACAAAAAAGATTAAAAAGAAAACTCAAAAGAAAAAATAATGAAGATAAAATAGTTGCAACTGCCAAGTGGCATTTTGCTTGGTATCACTTTTCATAAACTTAACACTGATTTGTAAGGTTTGCATAAAATGTAATTCTCAATGCCCCCTTGTCAATTCTTCTTAAAACTTAATAATCATCTTCTGCGCAAAGGGAAAATTTGGAACCTGGTGTTGTAAAACAAAAGAAGGCAAGATGAAATGATTTTTTGCAGTTGCATAATAGAAGCTTGTATGTGTTTAACATTAACTTAGTCTAATTCCTTTTAGGATCCAATCGCTGATGCAAGTCACCTAATTTATAATTTACATTGAGCTCAGTCTTATCAATTTCATTGTCTACTTCCCTTTATTTTCTATTGACCTTCAGAATTCTAAATACTTTCAAGACATACTTATCTCGCTGTATGATAAGCATAACCCCATGCCACCCGCTCCAGTCACAGCATATACAATATATCCAAAACAGGCATGTTTTTTTGATTGCTAAATGTAAACTAATTATTACACAATAGTACAGATCTGCCTCCTAAAAAACCATTGTACTGTTCCAGGCGGAAGGAGACGCTAACAAACTAAATCAAGCACTTTATTCAATTAGAGCAAAGCGACCCCTGAAATCCTAACCATTCAAATTCGGAGAGGCGAGGCCACGACGTCACCACTGCTTACACTCCTTCCCTTCCTCTATCTTCCCCTCACTATGACGTTGAATTCGCAGTGTTTCCTGGGTAGTTTCTGGCGCCTTTCCAACCTAATAGTAGACAAGGAGGGAGGCCTGAAGCTTGATTGACGGGAGTCTTAGCCAATCGCTTTGGACTATACCCAAAGAGGCGTTGTAACGTCCAATTGTAGCTGAAATCTGAAGAGGGAAGCGGCATTGTTGGCGGAGGGACTTGGGTTTACGTCCCGCTTTTGAGATAAGGCTGTTGTCGAGTCTGAATTTCGGGTTTAGTTGACCATTAATTTACAAAAGATACGTCTTTTCCCCCCACCTGGTGTCCGGTTCAAGGGGTGGGAGACCGGAGAATGAATTTGATAACGAGGTGGGTACGAACGTTCGAGAGGAGGGGAGAGCCCAAGTAACGATTCGCTTCTTGTTGCTATGGTAACATAACGTTCTCCCCTCGCGTGCGACGCTTGTCGCGATATCTGCCGTAGTGCGGGAACGAACAGCGGAGCGCTGTCTTCACGTGTTTGTAGTGCTGAGGTTTTTCTACACATTTTCTCCCCCCCCCTCCCGCTCTCAATTGCAGGGTTAGTGTAGAGATGGGGGAATAAATACCAAAGCTGTAGATTAGAAAGGAAAATGAGAAGCAAATTCCTTAAGAAGGCAGTGCGAACCGTTTCCATGCTTTTGCTAAAAAAATAAAATAAAATAGTGTATGTGTTCGTTTGTTTGCCAGATGTCAGAGGAATCTTCACCTTGGAATGATTGTCCATCAGATTTTGCAATTCCTTTTATTCCCCCGCCCCACATTTTTTTTATTAGTTTACAGTATCGATAGCTTTAAAATAATAATTTACATTAAAACACCTCAACATTATAACTGCTGGTAGTTATAATTTGAAATTTTAAAAAGTACTTTTAAAAGAAGTGTCTGGGAAAATCTTAAACAGTAGAACCAATCATGTGGCAAGTGATGTAACTAGAGATAAATTTGGGGAATGGGATTAATTAGAGATGGGAAGTTTAAAATCTCATCAGAATTAGCAGATTATCCACAAATTTGGCAAAAAGGTATTTGTTTAGTACTGAATGTTGACGCAAAATGGATATTTATACTTATTAAAGCAAAAGTAGGAAACTCACCAGTATAATCACCATATGATAGAAAAATTTCCATGTACTGTATCTTGTTACAGTAGTAATGCAGTTAGCATTGCCAATACATAACAGCAGGGCAAGTTAGGATTGGGAAGCAAATAATACATGCAAAAGTTACAAAATAAATGTGAATCAGAAAGGTTAAGAGTCTGGATTTCAGAGTTTGGAATATATGTACAGCTTGTAATTCAGGTGAAGGACATTTATGCTATCAATATGAATGTTATGGCTAGATATTATATAAAATCAGAGCTCATGGAAAGTGACATTTGCTTATTTATCAAAAAGCCCATTATATCCATCTACTAAGATGGGTTCTAGATCTACACAGTTTGTTAATAATTAAGACAAATTATTTTTGTACACATTTTGTAAACATTTTTCTTTTCTTTTAGAGCTGAATTTTCTGTTGAAAAAACCAAGAGAAAAAAAAGAAGAGAATTAACTGAAGAGCAGAAGCAAGAAATCAAAGATGCTTTTCAACTGTTTGACACTGATAAAGATAATGCTATAGATTATCATGAACTAAAGGCAATCCATTTTCTCTTAAAAGTTTAATACTTTGCTTTGAAATATTTTGGATGACTGGGCTTAATATTCAAATATGCAATATTGTACTTCTATAATAGGTAGTTAATTGCATGTTAGTTTAGGAATGGCAAGAAGCTGTTAGAATATTATAACAGTAAACAACTTGTGATTCCTTGGGTCATCATTTCAGAGGTATTTCTTTAGTATCTTCAACTATGTCAGAGCTATTTGAAAAGTTCTTAAAAATTCAGGGAGAGATGAATCTGCCTTGAAAGTACTTCATATTGAACTATACAGAACAGTCGAACATCAAGAGTTGACTGCAATAAATATTTTATCATATTTTGTATTATGTCATAAAATGCTTTATGATAATTTTATATCATAAAATGTTTTATAAAGTTTGCCAAAATCAATTCCATGGGAGTCCTGGGTCTTGGATTTTGGACACATTCTATAAATTGGTCTACTGAGGTAGTTTGGTTCAAAATGCTTTGTTCTATTCACCCAATTAAAGGTTACAGATAGGAGAGTTTTTGAAGTACAGAGATGAAAGCATGGCCAAGAACAATATTTGCAATAGAGTCTTAAAACCTAAGTACATCTTACAGAGGCAAAAGTAAAACATTAATGGTTTTGTCAATTCAACTAAGTCCCAATTCAGTAAAGGTCTTATGGGGAATGTGGGGTGGGAGGGGGGCAGGTCTAGAGCAGACCCACATTTTAAAAGTGAAGAAAAATTTTTAAAAGTGAAGAAAACACTAGAAAGAAACAGTTTCCTAATATAAGGACCAATCTTGAGTCACCTTTCTTGTCATCTTTCTTACAAATTAAATTGAAATTCAAATCTATATGAAATATAAAATTAAATAAATTTGTTACTAAATATGGCTCTCTGACTTTAGCATGGTTTATTCCTATGTAACTGATCAGGTTATAGTTTAAGATTGTGAGTAGGTTCATATTGGAGACATAATTTTTTTAGTTAATTTAATCAAACTTTTTTCAAAATAATTACAATCTTGCATTACTAGTTGACATTGTAGATATTTTTCAAAAGGTAGAATCATAGAAAGCAGTGCTTTCCAACCATGGCGGTTTCCTAATATAAGAACCAATTTAGAATTTCTAGTCACCTTGGTTATCACTTAAAATCTAGGGAATTGAGGACCACACATCTGGGAGCTATTAGTGTTGGCAGGAGGTGCTGTAAATAATATTGTAATGTAATGAGAACTAATTAAGATACATGAATAACCCCCCAGCCCCTATTCAGACTGATTCCAGATCAGAGGAAATGAAAAAAGAAAGGTAGTTTCTCCTATCCTTGAATTCAGCAGTACTAGATTCCTCAAGAGTAGAACATTTGCCCTCCTGCTAGTCTCCTGGAATTTCTTACATAATTGTATAAGGTGACATATTTGAAAAATGTATTTAATCAGTTAAATTATTTGTCACATTTAATTTGTTATTGTTATCGAGGTGAAAGGATCTTCACTTATAGTTGTGTCCCTGGAAAATAATGAATTAATGATTTGTTCCAAATTTTGTGGTTTTCCTATTACTACAGTATCTCTTACCTAAATTTAATTTACGAAGAAAAGTTATTTTTATGTGCCCAATTGAAATGTTGTATTTCTGTCTTTCCCCTGAAGGTGGCAATGAGAGCCTTAGGATTCGATGTGAAAAAGGCAGATGTATTAAAGATACTTAAAGATTATGATCGGGAAGGAAGTGGGAAAATCTCCTTTGATGACTTCAATGAAGTTGGTAGGTGTTGGAATTTAAGCAAATTACTGATAAGAAAGTAATAATTGGCAATCAAAGTTTAATTTATATGTATTTTAACAGATATGAAAACATTAAGCTATTGACAAAGACAAGGGTTTTTTTTAATATATTAGGAGAGAGGCAGGAGAAAACAAACCATCAGGATTTCAAAATACAAACTATATTTTCTATTGTACTTAAATTATGGGAAAAGTGTAAAAAATTGATCATGCCATATAATATTTTATACTTGTTCTTAATGTAACTTCTCACGATGTCTGCATAGCTTTTAATAAGAACCATAGATTTATATTACTTGATTTTACTAGAGAATAAACCAATGTACATGCAAGTAGAGATTGATTTTGATTGATGCTAAAAATGCACCTTTTAAATTAAGTCATAAAGTTGATGTACAAAACAGAAGTAAAAAAAAATTTGTGGAGAATACAATTCTAACAATAAAAATGTTTTTGTAAAAGATGTAATATTTTATTTTTTCCATTTTAGTGACAGACTGGATACTTGAAAGAGATCCACATGAGGAGATACTCAAGGCATTTAAATTGTTTGATGATGATGATTCAGGTAAAATAAGCTTAAGAAATCTGCGTCGTGTAGCTAGAGAACTTGGGGAAAACATGACTGATGAAGAACTTCGGGCAATGATTGAAGAATTTGATAAGGATGGTGATGGAGAAAGTAAGTTCTGAATATGTATGCATAATTCTAATTTTGGATTAGAGAAGGAAAAAAAATGTGCACTTTGTTTTCTGTCTTTGAAATATTTTCATGATGAGATTTATGGAAATAATTGAATCTAATATCCAAATAATAAAAATCCTACAAGCTTCCAGTGTATTTAGAAAAGCAATCTACAGTGGTACTTTCTTCCTATTCAAAATAAGAATTTCCTTGACGTTATGTTGATAGCATGTCCATTCTTTTTTGTGTAGAATGAATAAATATACTGGAATTAACTTCGACATTATAAATAATTGAAAGTTAAGCATGAAATTTACTTCTCACTTTAAAAGTGATGATGTTAGCATAAACGCATGCCAATACAATATGTCTAAACATTTAAAGCAGCTGGTGTACAGGTAGTCCTCGACTTACAACCACAAGCTCAAAATTTCTGTTGCTGAGACAGTTATTAAGTGAGTTTTCCCCTGTTTTATGACCTTTCTTGCTCCAGTTAAGTGAATCGCTGCAGTTATTCAGTTAATAACACAGTTGTTAAGTAAATCTGATTTCTCCATTGACTTTGCTTGTGAGAAGGTTGCAAAAGGGGATCACGTGATCCCAGGACGCTACACTGTCATAAATATGAGCAGTTGTCAAACCTCTGAATTTTGATCATGTGACCATAGAGATGCTGCATGGTCGTAAGTATGAAGAACAGTCATAAGTCAAATTTTTCAGTTCCATTGTAATTTTGAACAGTGACTAAATGAACGGTTTTAAGTCAAGGACTATCTGTAGTGGTAATTATGGTTGAAACGATATATAGCATAACATTTTTTTTAAAATGAAATTGATTACTTGTCTCTGAGTAATTTGGGATGCTTAGGATGGTTATATTATTTTAATTTATTAATAATGATTGGTTCCCTCTACTATTAAATACTGTCCATCCATTAAAAGGATGCACTGCAAGATTTCCAGTTGAAATTAGATTGTTACTTCCATTTAGAAAAAATATCAAGATAAGTTGTCTCAACTGAATGAAATAAGTTTGAGATGCTAATTTGAGTGAAACATTTTGAACAAGAATGTGGTACATATGTATTTTTTTCTTTTTAACAGTCAATCAGGAGGAGTTTATTGCTATTATGACTGGGGATGTTTAATATTTCAAGAAACGAACTTGATTCAAAAAGGAAGGATTGTTTTCAAAAGCTGCAACATTTCTATTTCAGTTAATATCTATAGCAGGAGCCATGAAAAAAATAGTTAAAGGACCAAAAGAAATATAAAGTATATGTATTGAGAGGTTAATATTTTATATCATTAAATTTTAGAATAAGCATGTTTGTTTGAGTACTCATTTGTAAAATAGCTTTGTATAAAATGTTTAAATTAAATCATAAAACTTTTTAACATTATTTTAGCATTAGCTGTGGCCTTAGTTTTATATAAAAGTTTAACAGACACCCATTTTAATAAAGTCTTCTTTTTATATTCTGTAAACTTTGTTGGAGTATTTAATCTAGAGTCTGGCCCAAATCAACCAACTGACCTGAGGAGGAACTAGAATTTGGGATACCTGCTACTAGTCCAGCACTTTAACTATTGGCTATATTGGTTCTCAGTCTAAATCAAGGATTGGTTGTGGAATTGTGGATTTCATTACATTAATTTCATTTTCATTACAATTGTATAGCTATTGATACGCTAGTATTTGTGAATTTTAAAGGGAATAAAAAGATATAGGGCACCAGTTTTCATGAGCAGCATCAGGATAAAATTAAGGAAAAATGCTTCCTTGAATTATGGGGGAGGGGGGAATATAAAAATAAAATAATTCTAGTCATGCAAAAATGTATAATGTTAATAAGATAAACCTATTTATGTTAATGTAGTGTTTTTTATGAATGCAGGTGTTCACCTCTACAGCCATTTTGAAATAAATTTGAAGAAGGGATCTAGTTTCTAGAAAAGTACATAAAGGTTTACATTTCTGTGGAGCCTTTTAATAATAAGAAAGCATATCTTCCTACCTAGGTTTTTAGTCATAATTTTTATTGAATTTTCCTGCTACTAAGTGTTGGACTATTTCTGAGGCCTTTGCCTAGTCTGTACCTTGGGTGCTGTCTATAGATCTTGCTTCTATGGATCTGATGCTTCATACCTGTTCTGATGTTGCTTTGATTAATGCTTCAGTGCTATCTTTTAGTCCAGCGGTTGCCAATTGGTGGGCTGAGGCCCACTGATGGGCTGTGAGAAAATTTTGGTGGCCCGCAGAGAAATGTCACCCCCAGAGCACCCCCACAAAGCAATTAATCCAGGTTGCGCAGAAACACAAGGCTGTGCTGCCCACATGGCCCGCGGGAACCCTCCCCGCCCACTCACTCCTTACCCAGTAAATTTGCCTGCTAAATTGCTATTTTTCCTTTTTCTGACCATCCTCTGTTCTGCTGTGCTGGGAGATTTAGATTAGCTAGGAACCAAGAAATGGTTGGATTTCTTGCTTTCTAGCTAGTTTTTAGATCTTTGGCTCAGCACAGCCGAACCTCCCTTAGGACTGAAGGTTTGCTTGCAAGCAAATTCAGTGCAGTCTCACGGCAAGCAAATTTGAGAGACTGAGCTAGCCGATGGCAGATAGATAGATCACTGAATGATTCCGTGAGCAACTCAATCTGCCTGCTTTACCTGATTTTGGGTAAAAGTTGTTCTTTTTTTATAAAAAATCCAATATTTACATACATAGTGTGTTGTGAGTTAATTTTGTGAGTTTGCTTGCTAACAAATTTTATGAGTTTGCAAGCAAATTTTATGTGGTAGACTGACCTATGACAATGGCAGATAGATAGATCTCTGAATGAATCTTTGATTCTGTGAGCAACTCAATCTGCCTGCTTTGCCTGATTTTGGGTAAAAGTTGCTCTTATTTTACAAAAAATTCAATAATTATATAAATATTTACATTTACATACAAGCCATGCCCCGCCAGTCACATGACCACCAAGCCACATCCACAAATTAGGCCACACCCACAGAACCGGTTAGTGGTTCCTGGGATCTAAATTTATGAGTTTGGTGGTCCCTGAGGTCCAAAAGGTTAGCGACCCCTGTTTTTGTCCATCTCTTTCTGGCCACTGGGATAGCACTATGTCATCCTACACAGAGGCTGTGGGGCAGATCAGGTGGTTCTGCTTTCAAAAGGTGACTTGTGATTTTCGGGAATATCTTACTTCCTCTTTTACCACTTAATGTGTTGAGGGAATCTCAAGCTCACCTTCAGGAAAAAGAACCATCCAATGTGCCCCACGGCCTTCCTATACAATATGGTACTCTCCTGGAAGTGGACACCGTTTTAGGAGCTGCCACAATTCTTAGATTGTGAGAATTGTAGCCATTTCCAAAATGGTGCTCACCATGTGACCTCTGTATAGGAAGGTGGATTGGCCATGGTGGTGCACTGGTTAGAATGCAATACTACAGGCTAATTCTGCCAATTGCCAGCAGTTCAATTCTCAAGCTTGACTCAGTCTTCCATCTTTCCAAGAATGATAAAATGAGGACCTCAGATTGTTGGAGGCAATATGATGATCAGTAAACTGCTTAGAGAGGGCTGTAAATTTCTCTGAAGCGGTATATAAGGCACAATGCTATTGCTATTGCTACTTCTTCCCAAAAGCAATCTTCAGAAAAGATAAGTTTACCATGCCATGATGGGAAGAAGTGGTGATGGGACCTAGCAGGATAGGAAGCAGGTCAAAGGCCTGTGGGACTCAGCAAAATAAGATGGGCGGGGGGCAATAGGTGGAAGGGGCATTGTGGTTGATCATAAGGACTGGCAGATTGCAAAGCATCTGAATTTGGTTTATATGATTACAGGGGCGCTGCAGTGGCCATAACTTTGGGGACAGGTCAAAAGTCCATCCAGTGCTGTTGTAATTCTGAGCAGGCTCTGAACAGACAGTCTTGAGTCAAAGACTACTCACACACACACACACACACACACACACACACACTTACGTACACACTTATATGCATAAATATATCGACCATTGGCTGTATTCATACAACATACTATGTACAAACCAAATATAGTGTATTACATCTTAATGTAAATCTCTTCTGTTGGTCTTCCTCCTGTCGGGCTGACAGAGTTTTGAATTCCACCATCTATTCAGATGAAAAGTTACAGTTATGTTGACTTTTTTTTTCCTTTTCTGAATTGTCTTCATAAATAAGGCAATAACCAGTATATAAGTGAACACAATCTTTTTCATAGCAGGATTCAGTTCAGAAACCAGAGTTAGTGGTTTTTTTTAAACAATTATTGTTATACTTTCTTATAAGGTCAAAAATTTCATTGGCAGTGACTACATCAAAACTTTCCAAGCATTATTTCTATAACTGATTTGAGAAATAATTGCTAATAAAGTAAATCTGTAGGAACATTCAGAAAACGTTCGTCACTGTTTATAAAAGAAAATGTTATCTCAGAAAAATGAGAGGCTAGTGTTTTAAGATCTTTCTGCATACCTGCATTATACCAAGGGAAAATCTGAACAAATCAAGATGGATTTACTACAATATCAAAGATGAGCAGAGATCAAAGGAAAAAAATCCATTCAAGGATTAAAAAATGTTCCTTCTTTGCATAATATGGTACCTAAGATGCTGAACAAAATGAGATTATGTACACTAACATGTTAATTATATATTGTAAACTGCTAAAATGATATCAGAGGACAGAATTTACTATTTAATGCCATTTTCAATTTATATGTTTCCTGTGAAATATTTATTCTGATCTGTGTTGTGGACATATCAGATCATGACTTTACCTATTTGTATATTTAATCTGCGACGGTTTTTGCAAAGCTATGTAGAAGTGAAAATCAAACTGTCAGCTTTGGAAACTATTGAAAACTATCTCTTGATTTAAATCTGTGTATGTGTGAATGTGTATGCGTGTTGATTTTTGAGGCTACTAGCCAGAGTAGAAGTTAAAAATAATGACTTACGAAAACTAGAAAATATTCCTAAGGAATGTGTGCATAATTGGCATATTTTAAAAATAGGGTGTTTAAATGTAAGGTTCTCATAATCAAGCAGGAGACAGATTTAACAGTCAGATTGCCTTTTATCCTAAATCTGAGCTCTCTTCAATTTTGAAACGCAGACCAAAATGCTCTGTTACCTGATTTATTTTGAATATGAATTTAGTTTTGTTTGTTTCTCAACAATATAAAAAACATATTAAAGCACACGATCTTTATATTAAAAGAAATGTTGCAAAGGATAAGAAGGGGTAACATTTTACTAATCTGAATTCTCTGGCAGAGACAAGATATTTTGGTAAATTGCAGTACTGTGGAAAATATTAAACAAATTTAGACAGAATTGTGCAGTACATGATACCTACTTTCATGGTTACAATGTTTAATTATGTTTGTTTGAGACATGCTACATTCTTGAATATGGGATATTGGCTGAAAGATTGACTTTTGCAGTCAAATAAGCAATCCCTTTCCCTTGTTTTCATTTTTTCCTAGTCTTTTCCACTCAGATGTTGTTCTTAGTTCACAAAATTAGCAATTTCTGTTTATGTTGAAATTAGTTTATTTTAAAGGCAGAATTATTAATTTATTTCCTGCTAACCACATTTTTTGGATGTAAAATATTGAGGAGGTGGACAAGGAACATTTAGGCAATGATAAAAGTCAAAGATGGGCAGAGCCTGAGCCAAAATAGACAATGTCTATCCTTCCTTCCTTCCTTCCTTCCTCCCTTCCTCTTTTCCTCCCTCCCTCCCTTCTTTCTTTCCTCTTTCCCTCCCTCCCTCCCTCCCTCCCTTTCTTCGTCCCATACTGTTCTTGCCAGATATTTGATCTCACATGCAAAGAGTTTTGAAATGAGGCCAAAAGATGTATGAAATTAGTCTTACTTTAAATACACTTGCTTTTAGTGGAAGCTATGACGAGAACACTTCACAACATTTGCCCCATTCTTTCATATATTAGATGTGACAACTGAGCAATGTTCCCTAAATTAGCACCCTGAAATAGGAAGCAAGCTTTAGTAATTGTTTGATCATCTATGGACAATACTTCCCAAAGGAAGACAGCATATGCTTCCTATGTCAGTGTAAGTCTTTTATATATGTGTGTGTGTGTGTTATAACATCAACAAGTGTTTTTATACCAATATGTAGTCATTGCTTTAAATTTATTTTTAACTAGTGTTATACTATTTGGTGATCTTGATGCACATCAATGGCAAAATGATTGTTATGGATTGAATATTTTGTTCTGTGATGAAATACATAGAACATAGATTTCATATTTGTGGACTGGAGGATTTTGTGACATGATCACTTATTGAGGCAATTCTGCACCAAAGAAATAGCATGTCATGCCTTATGTTATTAAAATGACACAGAAAGCTTAATTAAATCTCCTGATGCATTCAGTTTGTGAGTGGGAGAGAATTTTGAATACAAGAATCAAGGTTATGGTGGATTGGCGAAAATAAATTTAAAAGTAGGAAAGCATCTATTTTATTTTTTATCCACTAGGGGGACCTATTGCTGCTGTAAAGTCGATTTGAAGAAGCAATAATTGCACCAATTTGACACATTTTATAGTATGGTCCTTTAACTCTGTCAATGCATTGACACATTAAAAGATGCAGAATTTTCCACCATAATAACCTTTAATTAATTTCTAGACTTCTACATTTTAAGTAAGCTTCTCCACAGTACTGCAAGCAAAAAAGCAAAGATTTAATATATTCTAGTCTTGCTCTCTTGCAGTGCCATAACATACATAATAAGAAATCATACACATGAACACAAACTAGTAAGCCAAAAAAATTAGCTAACTGGTGCATAATTCTTTTAAAAAGTTGATTCTGTTTCCATACATTCAGTGACTGTTCAAAGTTACAAGGTTACAATGGCACTGAAAAAAGTGACTTATGATTGTTTTTCACACTTACAATCATTGTAGCATCCCCACAGTCATGTGATCAAAATACAGACACTTAGCAACTGGCTCAGATTTATGACAGTGTAGAATCCGAGGTCATGTGATCAGATCTCCTGCCAAAGTAAATGGGGAAGCCAGATTCACTTAACAACGTTACTAACTTGACAACTGCAGTATTCACTTAACAACTGGGGCAAGAAAGATCGTAAAGTGGGGCAAAACTAACTTAACAACTGCCTTGCTTAGCAAAGAAATGTTGGACTCAATTGTGGTCATAAGCCGAGAACTACCTGTATTACAGCATTCCTGTGCTTTGGGTTGTATAAGACGTATGCAGGTTTTAGCTTCATTTTTAGTTCACAATACTTAATATATTAAGTAATATATTCATAACATTTTGAATCTCTTCTGTATGCAGAAAGACATCCTACATTTTGAATCATGTATATATAATCAATGTTCCCCCTAATTTTTCATGTGTCTGAGCATACACACAAACTCCCTGGGAATTCCTTGGACCACTGTGAGCAACATCAGACATGCAAACTGTCGCACCACACCAGTATCACACCTGTCTAAAACCTTAGATATTACATGGCTTATTAAAAGAATCAAATTACAACAGCTATTTCCTATTTAGCTAAATCCTAACTTTTTTCCATCAAATACCTGAAATTTCTGCTATAACCTAGGGAGGTTAATAAAGTACCTTTCAGTTAAAACTCATCTCAAAGCTCTTAGAAGAAAAATGAAGTACATGTGTATTCATAATATGTTGAAAACAGTATAGGAACCTAAGCACTTATCAGTGCAAATAGCTAACAATAGTTCTTTGCAAAACTAATGTTTACTCTTTGGAAATTAAATTACCAAGAATTTAGGGCAGTTATCTATCTGTACAACTTTAAATTGATTTAAATCTCAAGTTCAGCACAAATGTTTTGTGGGTAACAGCTTCTCTCTCCTTTAATCATGACTTTGGACAGAGGCGGTTATTTCTCTGAATTTCCTTTTATTTGATTTCTCCAAACAAAAGAAAGTCTAAGACCAGCATTTCATACTCTGAAAGATAGCTGCCTATACATATTCTCTTATCTGAAAAATTTCGTGGAAACCAAAAATTTCAGGAGTCTTCATAAAGCAAATGCCTCTGCTGAATGTTTTTTGTAATTTATGGCAGCATAAATGGCTTCAAGTTAACCATCTGATAACAGATAAAGGGAAGCAGCCCCCGGTATATTAAAGGAGGCTAATTCATACAGATCGGGTTAGAATTCATGTCAAAACATGCGAAAAAAGTCACTGAAAAAAAGATAAAGAAAACAACCTCCATGTCCGGTCTGGAAAGTCTGGTTTTAAAGCCAGTTTTTATCGAGTATTGTAAAATAAAAAGTTTGAAGACATGAAACCGTAAGTGAAGCAAAATTGGTGTTTTCCTATCTAGATGAAAGCACAGACTCACACACCCAAACTAATTGCCCCGCAAGGGCGGGAATTAAAACCGAATTTCCTCTGAGGCCAATGTTTTTCCACGCTTCACTTCACTTTCGTGTCTCGAGTTAAGGAGGAATATTCGGATCCACCAAAGTCCGGCACCGCGCAACAGCACCTACTTTCTCCGGGGTCCTTTACTAGCCAAGCATCCTCCTCACCGCACAGGCACTTCTGAAGAAAAGCTCCCAGCCCCTTTGTCTCCCCAGAGTCTGAATACCAGCGTGCGCTAGGTTTCTCTCCTCAGGCACTCCTCCCCTGGCGGCGGTAAAGCGGCCACGGGCTCGCAGGCGCTTCGGCCTCGCTGCCTGCTTCCCAGCCTCCTTCCAACGCCTGCAAGCCAGATGCAGCTTTCTCGTCTTCCTCTCAAGCGGGTACCTCTTGGCAACTGCTGCACGTTACCGGGAGAGGAGGAACTGGGCTCCAAACGGGTCGTTAAGTCTCTGCTGCTTCGGATGGCGAGAACTGAGCGCAGCAGGGCTAGAAAAATTCCCCGGGATGGCTTCGGCTGCAGAAACGAGAGTGCTGCCCGATAACATACATGCAATTAATAGTTTCGTGTGGCAGAAGGAAAATTTTCGAAATACCGTTTACACAGAAGGAAAATATTTCGTATTGTATATGACTTGTTCCATATTGGATTTGTGCGACTGCTGCCTTGACAGCTGCTTTGGATCTGGCAAGTCAGTTTTTACTCAGCTAATGTTCTTCAGCCGTCTTGGACTCCAACTACCATGGTTGTTGGGGATAATAGGAGCAGTTGTAAATAGCCCAACTCATTTGGAGGGCACCGAGCACCGAACCGTTAGCTACATGCTAACCTGCAAAACACAGGCACGTACGTATGAAGTGCTGTTAATGACACTGATTGGCTGTGCAGCCAATCAATCAATCAATCATTAACTGCGTAACTGACGCAGCCAATCAATGTCATTAACATTTACTTATGCAGCGTAAGTAAACACACATGATGTGAACCGCATCATATCATTGGCTGGATAGTATTAGTCATAGTTTTATCTGTAGTTACCGCTTGTTGTCACTTGTCAGTGGCAGGCTGCCACTCATTGAGTTGCATTGCAAAACGGTACAGAATAAATTGTAATGTGTTTATTTTATTTACAATTCAGGTTGGATTTTATTTTATGCGCTGCATAGGTTTGCTGTGCGCGGAGAATGCGGGAGCAATGCGCGATTGCGCAGGCACGCAGTTTAGAGGGATAGTAGTATATAATATACTTTGGATATTAGTAGTCCATAAGATATTTTAGATCCTTTGTTATCCACTTATTGTTTTATTTATTGTATTTCTTTTATGCCTATTGTATTCCCTTTGCATATTTTCTCCTTTAATCTATTGACTGTTTAAAAGAAACCATGTTTGTATATAAAGGGTCTCTTTGCTCCCACTTAGTGAGAGGGCAGAGTTCAGGCACTGTGTACCCTTTCTACTTGTATTTGTATTTTATCATTTCTGATCTCTTAAAAGATATGGGGGAGGAGAGAGATTTAAGCTATTCCTGGTAAACCAAGCAGGCTGCTATCTCTTTTTTTTCTGGGCTAAAGTCCAACTTGCACAGCAGTTGCAAAGAAAAAGCAAATGCATTGCTAAATTCATCAAGATTTTTTTTTAACAATATACAATATCTGTCAAGATAAAATTGCTTTGTGATTTACATTATAATAAATCCTTATTTATATTATAATAAAAGTTGAAGTGGGATGATTACATCTTTCTCCCTGTTGTGGCATTATGTCAGCATTCCATACCCTGCTTCTTCTCAAATGTGTCGAGATGGCAATTCTCGGAAAGTCCTTTCAAGTCTGGCCAGTGGATTTTAGATGTACATCCATAGGCATCTATAGGTGCGGGGCAGAGTTAAAAAAAAAAAAAAGCAATGGCAGCTGCAAATCTGATTAAATCCCACTTCATGTGTTGTGAGTGGGACACGTATAAAAAAAGAGAGACTTCATGATCTAGCCCCGTGTTTCTTAACATGGCAAATTTAATAGATGTGGACTTCAGTTCTTAGAATTTCCGAAGCAGTCCACACATTATAAAATTGCCAAGGCAGAGAAATGCAGTCTAGCCTATAGGTCAGGACATTCCTAAAGGTTTTCCAAGTAAGTCCCAGAAAGATAAAATACTATTTAGACTTTATAAATGAGACAAAGTCAAAATGGTGCTGCACAAAGCTTAATCAGAGAGTTTTGTTGTTTTTTTATTATTGATGTTACATTAAAGATTTAAATGCACAATTCTTGAAATTGAAATTAAAAATGTAAATATATTAGGTTGGTTCACAAAAATAAACTTTTTCTCTTCTGTACTCATGAATACGCCACCATGGAATAATTGTAATTACTTGAAAAATATTTGAAATATCTTTAGGATAGAATACCGTATCAATCTTTCCCAAAGTGCTGTGCTCCAACA
The DNA here is from genome assembly GCA_033807585.1 of Hydrophis major. Classification (NCBI taxonomy): domain Eukaryota; kingdom Metazoa; phylum Chordata; class Lepidosauria; order Squamata; family Elapidae; genus Hydrophis; species Hydrophis major. The sequence goes on from CM066329.1 coordinate 328,788,951, forward strand.
ATATTGGACCACTATTTCCATTATCCTGAGTCAATATGATAAGGACTGCTACCAATGTTTCCCTGTCAATAAGACTTGGTCTTATTGTTTTTTTGGACCAAAATACCCATTAGATCTTATTTTGTGGCCACCCACCACCCACTCCCTCTTACCATCTGCTTGCCCAAAGCTGCAGTGGCTTACAGGGCTTCCTAGGGCAAACACACTTTTTGCCTGGATGGAGAAATGACAGAGACTGGAACCTTCATCTACTTGCAAAGGCATTTTGAAACAGAGCTAATTGCTCCGTTTCCCTCTGGGTAAAAAGTGTTTGGGTGCTTATGGGGGCACTTGGGAATGGAGTGATTTTCTCCATTCCCAAGCGCTGCATAGGCACCCAAACACTTTTTTCCCAGATGGAGAAATGATGGAAACTGGAAGCTTTGTCTGCATGCAAAGCTCCCCATTTGCAAGTAGATGAAGCTTTCAGTCTCCCTCTGGACAAAAAGTGCACTGCAGAGCCAGGCAGAGGCAGAGTCATGTGGGGAGGCAGACAATCCCAATCCTGCCGGTGCCAACATGAAAGGATCCTGCAAACCTCCAATGAACCAGGCAGCTACACAGCACTTCTGGATTGTCTGTCTCACCCCGCCCGCCTCTGTCTCTACTCTCAACTTCTCTGCGCTGCACCAAGGAGCCAGAGGGTTGTGGCTTTGCCGGATGCTGTCAGCCCCATGTGGTCACCACCTCTTGTGCTGCTCATGCCCTTGCAACCGGGCTTATTTTTGGAGTAGGGCTTATATTAGCCCCCCCCCAACAGACTAGGGCTTATTCTTTGGGTGGGTCTTATTTTTGGGGAAAACAGGGTTCTGGAAGATATACATATATTTCAAGAATATCAGGTTGAGAAATTTAAAAACATTCTACATTATATATTACTTTAATTATATTCAGCATGATCATGGATAAAGATAGTCAACCCCTTCTAGTGGATGTTTGGTCTATCTCTATTTACATTTGAAGTTTATAATTGATATGTAAAGTAGAGGTTTGAAAATTAAGACTTTTGGTCTTAAAATAGGATTGTTGCTTTTGTTTTTTAAACATGAATCAGAATGCTCTTAAATCATTCAATTATATATATTTCCAAACTAATATCATCAATGAATATATGATCTTCAGGTATGGAGTATTCAGGTTTATTGTTCTGAACTAGAATACAGATTTTTTGACACTATTTATTATAATGATATTAATATTAAAAATGGACAGCCAAGAAGCTCTACTATTGTATGATGCTGGAGAAAGAAAGAACTTACCCTGTTTCCCTGAAAATAAGACCCGGTCTTATATTTTTTTTGCCACCAAAAAATGAAATGGGGAGTTTCACTGGAAAGCTGACAAAGTCATCAGATCTTTTTTTTTTTTTTTTGGGGGGGGGGTGTCTTCCACTGACTCACCTTGCAGTGCTGGCACCAACAGCTCCGGCCAGCAGGAGCCTACTGCCAGCCCACTTCTGCAGCTGCTGGATGCTACTTGCATCTGTCATGCCCAGCCGCCATTTCACTGTCAGACCTTCAGTAAAGGTCTCTGCAGCTGAGAAATGGGCTCCAGATTGACATGCATGGTGCTCCTTGGCCTCATTTCACCATCAGAGCCCTTCTGGAAAGGCCTCTGCAGCCAATAACAGAGATCCAGAGCAAGGGACATGATTAGCAATTGATTACTTCTGTTTGTTAATATGGGCTCCTATTGCAAAGATATCACCAATTGATACACTGCCTGCTTATTAAACTTCATTTATTTGTTATTCTTTTGGAAACATGTTTGGAAACAACTGATCAACTAATAAGGTCAATTAATTGACTTATTCATACTCCAACTGAAGCCATTGCAGATACCCATGTGAAAGGAAACATTGATGCAGTGAAAAAAAATGAAAAGTACCATGCCTGCCCAGCTACTGCATAAGGTCAAGAAAGCTAATGACAAGGTTGATTGTGCAGGGAGCTGCAGAAGACATTGTAAACATGAGTCTAGATATTCTTGAGCAGAATTATGATGCAGCATTTAATGAGCAGGGAACTTCACAGCATGGGGATGAGATTCTGTCTTGTCATGTAGTCAGTCACCAGTTGACTACTTTTTTGTTGTTTCAAAAAAGAATAATGCTATGCTCTGGTCTTCTAAAACAAAAATGACCAATTAAGACCGCAATTATATAGCTTCTGCTTCTATCTCATCTTAAGGTTCAGGTGGGGGCATGTGGACATGTGATCAGGGAATGGCTATATGAGCATCCTAATATTGGAGCAAGAAGGTTGAATGGACGTGCCTCAGATAAATGTGACAAATTGTTTAAAATTCAATTAAGGTTATGTATTTATCTAGAAATGAGAGATATTTATGTATTTATAAAGACACTTGAAGGCTTCTTTGGATGATATTCTATCAACTGGGCTTCCTCAGATGAACTGAATAATCTAAATAAAAGTGATTTCAGGTGTTTTTCACTTTACTATTAAACAATATTATTCTGCTTTGAAAAAACATCTATCTTAAGAACATAAAATATTCCTTCTTCTTACATTTTTTCAGAGTTTAATTCTTGATCTGAAACATATGCATTTGCATACATATCCTTAGATGTAGACAGTGTTCTGAAGAGGTTCATAGCTATATAATTTGCTATTTTTGTGAGCTCTTATAATGCAGTTCTACTTATACTGTACATGCTTACTGTGGACATATGCTCACATTAGACAAAATCTGGTAACCGTTTGTCACAGATGGCAATGAGCAATGCTTCTGCTTATTTCACCCACCCAAATCACCCATGTAGCATTCATGCAAAACAAGTTCCCAGTGACTCATCTGGTGCAAATAAGAAATTTATTGTCTATCTTTGCTTCCAAAGCTCCAATGATTAAAAGCAATGCTAGAAAAGCCAACAGCTATAACAATTAAGAGAATAAGATTACCTATATTTTCCTTTGAATTCTGCAACTACAAGTAATCCATTTGTGAGAAATTTTTCAGTGACACTTGGGCCACCATGGACCTATGGTTTGGATGTTGGACTAAAGCCTGGGAAGTCCAGATTTAAGACCATCTTTGGCCAGCAAGCTCACTGACAGATTTTTAATCAACCAAATACCTTTTATCCAACTAATATTAGAAGGTTATTGTTATTGGGGTAAGTGTGAGGAATTAGTATGCTGGTTTCTATTCCAATTAGTATGCTGGTTTCTATTCCAAGAAGAGTGTGTGATACAAATCTAAAACAAACAAATGTGTCCTATCACCAGACGAGTGAAATCTAACTAATAAAAACTCCAACTCTCCAGGGCATTGTAAAATATTTTGTAATTAAAAAAAAAAAGTTAAAGATTTCCCCCTCTTTAGTCATATTTGACTCTTGGCGGTGGTACTCATGTCTGTTTCCTAGCTGAGGAAGTCAGCGTTGACTTCCATGGTCATATAGCCAGCATGACTATATGCTGAGGTATATGGAATGCAGTAATGGGATTCAAATTTTTTTACTACCGATTCTGTGGGCATGGCTTGATAGGCATGTGCCGTGGCTTGGTGGGTGTGGCAGGGGTAGGATAAAATCTCCATTCACTCCCTACTCCTGGGGAAAGGTTACTACAAAATCCCATTCCCTCCCCACCCCTCTAACCTGCTTTCCAGCTCGGTTCTCCTGTGTAGGGCAACCAAAGAAGAATCAGCTGGGACTGGGAGGCAGAGAATAGATGGGGGCAGGGGCAGTCAGAAGTGGTATTTGCTTCTTCTCTGAACTACTCAACATTTCCACTACTGGCTCTCCAGAACTGGTCAGAACCTGCTGGATACCACCTCTGATGGAATGCTGTTACCTTCATACCAAAGTGGTATCTATTTATTTACCTACTTGCACTTCCATGCTTTCCATCCTGTCACATGGTACTTGAGTCTCAATTTGCCAACCTTCCAATTGACAAGCCCAGTATTTTAACCATTAGGCCACCGTGTCTCTCATCTTGACCCAAGAAAATGTTTTCATTTTGTCCCAGCTTTTTGATATATTCCTGATGAATTATGTTACTGCTTATACCTTCTCCTGTCTGCAAGGCAGGAGTCCTAGTGACATAGTAGTTAAAGTGCAGAGGAGGAGCAATACTGAACTGACCCCAAAATCATCTATGTTTCTTTAGGTGATAAATGAAACCTTGCCCTTTGTTGGGGTCCTAGACTATGGCAACTTTAAAAAATAGTAATAAGATGCAACAGTATACAGCATACTATAAAATAACATATCAGAACACATACAATATCTTATTAACTTCAAGCAGAACTCAGACTCAATCCACCTGAAGCAGAATTTATGTTTTATCATAAACAGCTCATAGAACCTGGTTATATTGCCTGAGGTCTTTGTTCTACAAGAGTAATAAAGGATTTTTTTTTAACTTGACCTCAACTGTTTCAAATGTCTATATTGAAAAAAATTGACAGAATGAAAGAAAAATTTTGGAAAGAATGTTAGGCAAAGAAATTGCATATGTCAGTTTGATCTCTTTCTTCAATTATGAAGAATTAGGAATTGGACCAAAACAAGCAGCAGGGGACTGAGCATGCAAAATGTAGATGAACACAAATGCTTATGTACAAATCAATATGCTGTCATATATGTATAGCAATTTATGTATATTAAAAGGTATTTTTATTGCTAGTATCACTTTGCAGGTCAGTACATTATTTTTCCCTAGTCTCTTATGTGTCCTGTTTTCACTGGCAAGATCTCCCAATCATAGCAGGATAACATTTAGGGTGCCATGATTCACGTGCATGTAAGATTTGTTACACAGAATATTCCGAAGTATCTCTTTATATTGTTAATGAATTTGTTTCAATCTGTATTTCAACCACCATAAATAGAGAAAAAATTATGTTTTCAGCTGATTGCCAGATTTTGCTCTTTTGCTTGTTTACATTATATTTACAACAGCACACGTGACATGCTGTTGACGCATTGCCTTTTATCCATGAGTTTATTCTGTTTCTTGGTACCACACATTGTTGGCAGCCAATAGACGACAAAACAAGCCCTGGCTTTCTAAGACTCTCCCACTTTTGACTTCCTGAATGGTACGATCACTGAATCTTTTAACTGGTTTTTGTGGTCATCAACAACAAAGAGTAAAAAGAAATTGTAGCCATCTCTTAAATTGCTTGGGTATTTTTAAGTACTTGGTGGGACATATATCAATGACTAAATACTGAACAATTTGCAAAGGATGCACAAGACACATTTAGCATCCTTTGAGTATATTTTAAGAGCATTTGGTTACACTGTGCAGTGTATAATTTGCTGCATTCAGAGTTACATCATTATAATGTTACATATTGGGAAAGTTACTAAAAGAGCAATGTCTTTGAAGTATAAACTGGTATGAACTATAGTATATATTTTGGGAAGGAATGGGAAAAAATAAAGTGTAATTTTGGCTGTTTCTTTTTATGAACTTTAAAGGGGAAAATATTCTGTATTTTTATCGCTATATATACTTTATGATAATGACTTTAGAACAAGTCATTTGGAATAGAGGGATAACAGAAGTGTGATTTGATTCAATTTATTATAAATGATGCATTGCATTTATTATTTATTTAACACTTCTTCCAATATTGTATAGTAATAGAAGTAGACTTTAAAAGTCAACATATATTTCTGCAGGTTTGGAAACAGTAGAAAGTCATATATGGTTTAATCCAACATTTTTGACTTATTGCTTAAAAACATACAGCCATGCAGTCTTACGTCATTGACTTGACATATGTTAAAAGTCCCATCACATGTATACAATAACATCAATGGGCTGATTCTGCTTTTTTTCCATTCCAGGATCTGGACAATGGAACATCCTTCCCTGGAGTTGAAACTTATTTTATTGCAGGAGGGATTTTAAACTTTTATTTTTAATCTGGCTTTTATGACTTTTAAAAAATATATTTAATTCTTGAGGTTTAGCCATTTGTTAGTGGGATGTTATTGTATAGCTTTGTTTATCAAACATGGCAAACTCCAAGAATTCCACACATCTTAAAACTGCCTAAGTTAAGAAACACTGTTGTACAGGAATACCTATAAACTGCCTAGAACCACAAAGTGGGGAAAGGAATAATAGGAAACAAGAGCCTCGGTGGTGCAGTGGTTAGAATGCAGTACTGCAGGCTACTTATGCTGATCACTGGCTGCCCGCAGTTTGGCAGTTCGGGTCTCACCGGCTCAGGGTTGACTCAGTTTTCCATCCTTCTGAGATCAGTAAAATGAGGACCCAGATTGTTGGAGACAATATGCTGACTCTGTAAATCGCTAAGAGAGGGCTGTAAAGCTCTGTGAAGTGATAGATAAGTCTAAGTGCTATTGCAAGTGCTATATACTGTATATTTCAAATATATAATCTACATATATTTTACGTAAGAAATATTTTACATAAGGAGAGCCAGTGAAGGTGGCGAGGCAGGTCAGAGCACTGCTCCTTGCCCTGTGTCTTCAACAAATCTTAATAGCCAGATAACACTACACAGTACTAAAGAAGCTTCTTGAATGAGAAGTGAAATGTCTTCAAGGAAAAACAAAGGAAGTCCAGTTGCCTTTTGAAAAAAGTACCTTAAGGACAACCACGACCTAGATGACTGAGAATCTCCATAGACATATACATGAGTTAGTGAACTTGGAGGACAAACAAAAAAAAAAAAATACAATTTGGATGTCAGCCCTTATCCAGATCAGGAAAAAGCTCCACAAGAAGACCTGTCCTAGAGGTAGGCTTTATTGAGATCTATGGGGTGCTGACTGGGAAATTCTAGGAGTTAAAGTCCACACATCTTAAAGTTTCCAAAACTAAAAAATACTGGCTTTATTAATGGAATCTTACAAGTGTCAGCATACCAAGAAATCTCCATTCTAATCAGTAACTTCGAGACAGGCATAATTTCAAAAGTGCCTTTATTAGAATAGCACCTGGGACATCTGTGAAATATCAAAACTAGAAGTTTCCTGGATTTCCCACAATGTCCAAGCTACAAACCATCCCCTTTTTCCTCATAATCACATCACACGAACCAATTCCAAAGTAAGTTCCTTTTTTTCTTGCACCACACTCTTTGACCTTGAACTAACAAAAGAATTCTATTTTGTCTACTTAGAGCTACTCAATTAAAATCACCCCCTCCCACTTTCTCAATCTATGTGGCAGCGTTGAATAAGGTTTCCAAAGCTGACAACAAGCCTGACTGTGTTTTTCTCTCCTTTTCCCCCTCACCCAATGAATCAAAGAGAACCAGTCTGAGACTCTAATGCTGTCTCCTTTGTGGTCTCAAGGAATACTTCCGCCTATTTTGTTTTTGTAATAGGTTCTGAATATTTCCCTTAAGGTCATCTCCAGACCCTCGACATTTCACCAGCATTTCACCAAAATCCAAAAAGGCTGAAACCTTACACTAGGTAAAGCAGTATTGCTTTCAGTATCTTTTTTGTTGGGGAAAAGAGCATTTTTGAAAGGGTTAAATGAAATCTCAATTTCGTGTTTGGGTTCTACCTATTTCCACCATTACTATTTGCATATTGTGTTGTTTGTTTTTATATACCTGCAACTGTATTCCATTCATTAATCCTTTACATTATAATAACCTTTATTTTGAAACTGAATATATTAGAAATATTTACCCAAATTTAAAACAAAATGATGACAATCTGAGGTATTATTCATATTACTGGTATAACTGGCTCAAGAACTATTGATTTTTAAAATATTCTAAAGTTCTAACAAGCCCATATTTGAAGAACTTATTTTCACTATGCCACTGTTGTTTCACCATCCTTGATTAATGGCTCTTTTATACTTTACTAAGGGTTGGTCTGAATAACTAGTGTTCCTGAAGTGAAGGCATTTCAAAGAGATTTTATGTGGTGGCACCACACAGAGTCTTGCTTATGGTTTTCTCTTACTGTAACAGTGAAAAAGCTTTAAATGAAGAAATCTTGTAAAATCAAACATTTCTTAGAATTTAGATCCACAGTGTAAAAAAGGAACAACGTTCAGTTTCTACAGACAATTTAGCCATATGTTTTCCATACTTTAATGCTTGGAAGTAAAAAGGAATTTTATTTTTATTTAAAAAGGAAATGTGATTGTTGTATGTTGAATGACATGATTATTTTAAGCTAATAATCACAAGAAATATAATGAAACACCAATATGTTGTTACAGGCAATTAGCATTAATTGTATTAAGTTACCTTCGAAAAATACCTATATATTGCTTGAGAAAATACAGTTGGCTAAAGCATTTATTACTTTGAAAACATCATGATTTTTTTTTCAAATGCATGAATTTGAAATGAATTTTTTTTTTAACAATTTATTCAACACAATAGCCAACAAACAACATATGTACAGGTTGCAATGAACTACGCTTTATTTTTTTAGTTCAGTTCTCTCATTACTGTTAATTCAGAGGATGCTTGTGAGACAGTAAATTGAATCTGTGCTGACATTGCTATTGCATATGTGCATGTTTTTCACTCTACTTCTCTACCAATATTTTTTCAGAGCTGCTGAATAAAAGGTATGATTAAAGGTGGGATATTAATATTTTCAAACAGACAAAAAGAAATACTTGACAAAGCTGGGATCAGATTTTGTGTCACAAAAGGATGACTAACAGATATGGATCTACAAATGCATGCCAGTTGCAGGGTTTCTGTGGGAAATAATTCTTAATTCACCTCACAACCAGCACTTAATTCCCCTCACAACCAGCATCTTGTGAAGATCAGAACTATGTCTTTTCACACAAATACCCAAGTTACAAGATATGTGAGTAAAGTGCTATTATCTGTTAATTGATATAGAAAATTGACAAGTACGTGAATGATGACCCATAGTTAAATGATAAAATGTACATCAGCAGTGGGGTCATGTCTCAGGAGGCATTTAAGAAAGATTTTGGAATTTAGGCTGTTCCTGTTTTTCAAATTATGGTATTGCAATTCTGGACACTTTTAGAAGATTAAATTCATGTACTGAACATTTTCAGCAGAGGCAATTATTTTTAGGTCTCAACGACAATGAGAAAAAAAGGCATATTAGATATGTCAGACTACTATGATTCTTCAATTTTGGAGGTGCCAGTATCAGGCAGTATATAATAGGCAGGAAAAAGATTTTCTGCCTGCTTGTTTATTTATGTTGTGATACTATTATTCTCTAGTTTTATTTATACAAATGCTTCTACCATGTACTTTGCTCAGTAATCTCAACAAACAGCCAACAATATAAAAGCAACAATAAAGATGTTGCTATTTATTGCCAGGAGGTTGTGTTCTGCCTCAGTGCTGAGGCTAGCAAGTGGCACTTCTCTTAGATTTAATGTGAGGAACATTAATGAAAGTATTGTTGGATTTCTCTGACTTTGTTTGCTTTCCCACAGACCTTTACCTCCTAGTGGGGAAAAAATAACCAAGCACCAGTTTCTTCCCTTAATGTGTGGGGGTAGCAGAACTGGACAAGTGTGGATGAATCTACTGAATGGCAGGTGGAGCCATTTGACAAAATGCCCAAGCAATAAGTTATAGATGCAAAGAAATGACAAAGGGTGAACAGGAGGGAACTCTCCTGATGTGCTAAATAGGAGCATTAGCAGGGCTTCTAATTCATTTCATGTACCACCTGCTAATCTTTGACCTACCTGTCAAATGAACAGGCATGGAGAAACGCAGGGCAGGATGATCAATAATGAGTCAGCTCTACCCTTGGCTAGGGCTGCAAAATAATGGCAATGCTCATGGCAATAGACCAGGGGTGGGCAATTAATTTCTGTCGGGGGCCACATGGAAAATCAGATCTATGTTCGAGGGCCGAACCAATTTTATAAAAGGCCATTATAAAGGGCCCATTATAAAATGCAGCAAATTATTTTTAAGAAATTATATATAAGAATTATATAAGAAAAAGAGGTGAATAGTTATTATTCTCAGCCAAAGCTGCTCCAAAACAACCAGAAACGAAGGCAGGCAAGCAGGCAGAACAGAGCACTGGATTGAACCGCAGGCGGCAGGGTGGGGGTGAACGGGCGCTTCGGAGGAGCTTCGCTGACAGGAAGCCACCCTGCCGGCTTCTTTGAAGTAGTTTCTTCCTGGGCTGGTGGAGGAGCGAGAGAGCGACTGAGAGAGGAACGAGGCAGACACCTGAGGGATGAGCGGGAAGGTTCCGCCCAGCGGGCAGGCGGGCTGCTTGGAGGAGGCGATCCGGCGACGCTCCAGGTTTCCCCTCCGCCACGTGGCTCGGGGCCAGGTGCGAGCACCCGAGAGGAAAAAGCAAGCCGCAAGTTGCTGGGAAGTTGCTCGGTTGCTGGGAGCCACTGTCGTGGTGAGCGGCTCGTCGGGCGCGTATGTGAGGAGGAGGACTTTTAAAGTGCCGCCTGAGCAGGAGCGCCAAGCCGGGAAATGGGGCACCAAGGTAGGGCAAGGCTCCACCAGCAGCGGCCTAGCTTTAGGTGACTCCAAGCAACCCACTCAAGCATCCCGCCTGCCCGCTGGAAGAACCCTTCCCTTTGCAAAGTTTAAGCCTGGAAGCCCCAGAAAAAAAAGGGGTATCGGCGGGGACTCACCTTCGGAGAGGTCGCACTCGAAGGTGATTTCGAACTCCCAGCCGAGACCTTTGCAATGTTCTTTTCTTTTCTACCCCGAGAGCGCTCCGCACTGTTTTGCAGCTTTGGGGGCCACGTGGCGCAGGGCAATATGCCATGGCCAGCAATTTTTTTTCAGGGGCGGGCCGGATTGGACAGACCAACGGGCCGGATGTGGCCCGCGGGCCGTAGTTTGCCCACTCCTGCACTAGACGGAAGCCAGCATCACCCAGATGTAATCCACGAAGTAGCCAAAATGCTGCTGTCCCTTCCTTCCAAAGTAAGAAAATAATTTTTATACATTTAAAACTTATGGCTGTGCAAAATTCTTTGCCAGCAGAAGCAACAGAACACTTATAATGCACTCATTGGTGACAAAGCCAACAACTCCCATCTGACAATTCCTCACTTTTTGTAACTATTAGGTTTTTTTTCAGCTTTTATTTATTTAGCCCAGTATCAGCAGTAGAATCCTTTAGGTTTTTGGCTCTATAATCACCCAGGATTTTAAATGGACACTTAGTATTAGAAATATAATTAAGAAAACGCAACGAAGAATGTTCTTCTTGCATCAACTCAGGAAATTCAGGCTGACTTAAGAACTATTGATACAATTTTACAGAGGAATTATTGAGTCTGTCATTTGTACTTCGAAAACTGTCAAATTTGGTACAGCAACCAAACAGGACACATACAGACTCTAAATGCAGAGTTCCCCAACCTTCTGGACTGGTGGGGATGAGGGGAGAGGGGATGGTTGCCTTGTGTGAGTGGCTGGCAGGTGCACGCAGATCATTTGCACGAATGGCATGCATATGCACCCATTGCTCACACAAATGGAGCACATGTGCATGCACTTGCCTGCTGCTTGTTCAAGTGGAGTGGGGGATGTACATGTGTCCATGCCCACACACCCACTCTTTACGCAGCATGGTTTCAAACATCTCACAACCCACTAGTGGGCCACGGCCCAGAGGTTGGATACTCCTGCTCTAACGGACAGTTAGGACTATAGAAAGAACAATTGCAATCAGCCAGTCTTCCATACAAGACCTGTATATTATGTGGGTCAGAAGGAGGGCTTAGAAAATATATATAGACCAATGGAATACTTTTACTTGAACTAAACCAATAGAAATATAGTATGTCACTCATAGAAGAAAGCAACAACCAAGAGCAATGTCATTGCTGTCTAGTTCAGTCCAGTCCAGTGTCGTCTTACTGGAGTGACTAATTGATTTCATATCTGCCCCTAGAAGAAACCATGCAGACATCTGGAGAAGGGACATCATCAAGTGTTCCTGTGACAGGAAGAAAAGTACCTAGACTTTCCCAGGAAACAAAAGATAATCATCAGTGATAGGAGATTTACTTTTCAGGGGAACAGAATCAGCCATTTGCAGATCAGACAATAAACCTAGGAAGGTATGTTGTCTCCCTGGAGCAAAAATAAAAAATATGGCTGAAAGACTTACTAAAATAATGAAGTACACAAATTATTATCCCTTTGTTCTCTTTTGTGTGGGGACAAATTGCAGAACAATGAACCTGAAAACAATATCAAGCAATTATGAGCAGCTTGGCAAGAAATTTAAGGAGATAGGAGCACAAGTAGTGTTTTCATCTGTACTTCCAAAAAAGGTCAATATCCAATAAGGGAACAAAGTATTTTAGAAATAAACTACTGACTTAAGGGAACTTCAGATTTCTAGACCACAGTCTGTATTATTTACATGAAGAGTTTCTGGCCAGGGATGGGTTGCACCTCATAAGAACCAGGAAAAATGTATTTGGAAAATGACCGGCTCAGTTCATCTAAATCTAGAAGATAGGTTCCAGATTCAGAAGGATCTAGGCAGACTTGAACACTGGGCTCTATCTAACAAAATGAAATTCAGTGGTGAGAAAAATAAGGTTTTGCACTTAAGACAAGAGAAACCAAATGTAGAGGAATAGAATGAGAAGAATCTGGCTCAATCGCAGTAACTGTGAGTGGGATCTTGGAGTCTTAGTGGACAATCACTTAAATATGAGCCAGCAGTGTGTTGCAGCCACCAAAAAAGGCAATGTGGTCCTGGGCTGCAGAATCAAAATGACATGAAGTGTAAAGTACCACTTTATAATGCCTTGGTAAGACCGTACTTGGAATACTGCATCCAGTTTTGGTTGCAAAAAAAATGTTTAGACTCTGGAAAAAAAAAGTGCAGAGAAGAGCAACAAAGATGATTTGGGGTCTGGAGGCTAAAATATATGAAGAGTGATTGCAGGAATTGGGTAAGTCTAGTATAAAGAAAAGGACTAGGAGTGACATCGTGGCAGTGTTCCAATATTAGAAGGGCTGCCATAAAGAACAGGGAGACAATTTATTTTCTAAAGCACTAGAAGCCAAGAACAAGAAGCAATGGATGAAAAACTAATCAAAGACAGAAGCAACCTAGAACTAAGCAGAAAATTCCTGACAGAGCAATTAACCAATGGAACTGCTTGCCTTCAAAAGTTGTATGTGGTCCCTCAGTGGAGGTTTTTAAGAAGAGATTGACAGCCATTTGTCTGAAATGGTATAGGGTCTTCTGCTTCAGCAAGGGGGTTGGACTAGAAGGCCTCGAAGGTCCATTTCAATTCTGTTATTCTGTAATTCTGCTTTTCAGCTATTGGAGCTAGTTCTGATGAATTAAGTGGATGTCTTTGCTTGAAGAGGATGGGAAATGAAGTTTCAGAGGTAAGATTAGTATTTCCTTAGGAAATTGGGATCAGAGGTTTCCAGATTAACTGTATTTCAGAAACTTTTAATGAGCAGCTGTGCCTTAAATTCTATCAAGGTAATAGCTAGAAAACAGGCTTAATTTTTAAACAGCCAAGTTAAAATGTGATATGAAAAGAAAAAACACTGTGATAGTACAGAAAGTAGCTAGTAATACTTTGCGATGCTCACTGTAATTTGTCCTTTGGGTGAATGCAAAAGTTTCTTCCTCTGGCTTAGTACTATTCTAGTTATGATTTGAGTTTAATGTTTTTGCATCAAATTTATATGGTAAATTATGTTCAACACATGTCTCTCCTGTTTGCTTGCTAAATTTTAATGAGGCTGTCTCCCCCCCCCCCCCCTTGGTATAAAATGTACCAGATTCTATAAACAGTAATAGACTGCTAGAAGAACAAGCTGAGGATAATTAATACAGTTATTAGAGAGGAATTAATCAAGACAAATAATAAATGACTTGTCTGTTATTTAGTTTGGAGAAACTATTACTGTCATTAAATATCCTAAACACATAACATATTGAAAGATTGTGATTTTTTTCTTTGATGACTATGTCAGACAAAAGGGGAATGATTGTACGATTGTAAAAGAATACAGGCTGCAATGCAATAAATATATTTTAGACAGGTAGGTCGAAAATTTAGCAGAGTTAATATATAAATTTTAATGTTCAGAAATCTTCATTTGTAAATTGTTTAAGAAGAACTCTCAAGAGCATTAATGCGAAGGATTTACTACTTAAACATTTTTAACTACCTTGTTATTATCACAATCAAGGTGATTGAACAGCTATTAATGGGTGGAGTTTTGGGTTCTTTCAATATTTCCTAGGAGTTGAATTGGGACTATGAATTGGTACTATATCTTTGAGGTTGTTTTTTATTCATTTAGCATAGAAATAAAGGCTCTGGGAAGGGAGAGGGAAAGGAAGAGAGAAAGAGAGGTGAGAGTTACAATTTTGTAAATATTATTTTTCAATGGATTCATTAACCATTTGAAGAAATGTCATGATGTATTTACATGTAATGTTAGAGAGAAGAAAAAGAATGGGGTGAATAACAGTTGGCTTAGTCTTCCACAGCTGCTTCACCTCTGTTATTTCAATAAAAGAGAATAGATGTAGTTCAGGATTGAAGTGTGGAACTCTTGGTGCTCTCTGAGTTTGATTGTTTGCAGACATTTTATTATGTAACTAGGTAACATCAATATCAACTTGATTGTTTGTCTGGTGTCAATCACTGGTTATCTGGGTGTTTGTTGCTGGAGAGGATGTGTTCTGAATTTTTTGTTTCCTTCTTAGCTTTTTTATTGTGTTTTTTTTTTGGAATAGTATATAAATATGGTCTATCTCTGTGCGTCTATTGATAGCTGATTTATCTGAATGCTAAGGTTCCAGGAATTCCCTAGCATTTTTGTATTTAGCTTAATCTAGGATGCTCAGTTTTCCATGCTTGAGTCCATCCACGTGTTGTAAAATTAAGGAAATTAAAGACTCCTTATTCTAGACCAGGCTAAATCCAAACATTTTAACCATTGCTTTGAACTGCACTGAGAACAACACCTGGAGCAATTCAAATCAAGTAGAAAAAGATGTACAAGTTTATGCTGCTGCTGCTGCTTTGAACACTCTTGAGAGACAAGCCCAATTTTCCATACACGCTACATGATTAAACAGTGAGTGCACTACTTTTTCTAAACCAAGAAATTCCCTTCAAGGATCATACCAGGTGCCAACTTCATAAGAAAACATAGTGGAGGCCAGGACTATTTTTTTTTAATTTTGCTTTGAACATTTAATAAATACAAAATATATGACTACTTTCCAGTTTAATATTTAATATGTTTCTCATCACATTAAATATTTCAATTTTATACCAATTTTTCAAAGTCCTTGAAGTGTTCACTGGAGGCTTTTTAGGATTACATATTATGTACTTGTAGATTAACACCTTCTGGAGTCATTCAAAAATCACTGAACATGGTTACCAATCTGGATTACATCTTTTGCCACTAATCTATAAGCATATTATTTATATGTGCCTTGCACCCAGTCCCAGTATCATCGTATTGGAAGAACACATGGGTTCTAATGAAAACAATATAGAAGACAGACTAAATAAACACTGCATCCTATATTCATATATAGTGATGACACAAAAGCTCATATTGTGGACAAACTGTCTTCTTCTTGTATCTATTACAATGGCCCTAGAACTTAGTTCATCTTTGTACTCATGCTGCTTGCGTTTCTCATATAAGGCATTATGAAATGTTATTTTGTGCTTCTGTTAAGTATATTCTAAATCGATCTATCTATCTATCTATCTATCTATCTATCTATCTATCTATCTATCTATCTATCTATCTATCTTTTTTTCCAGCAATCAGTGCTGGTGTAATATATTGTTTTGTTTCTTTGTTGTATTTTTAATCCATTCACAAATGGATTCTTTGGACTGCTTACAAAATTTGGAAAATTAATTTATTCAATATATATTTAACTACAATATGAATTATATGTATTAAAATAAGCAGTCCTTTTAAAAGTCAGAGATAGGGGTTATATCTGGTTTTGTCCTGGTTGATTTGTCCTGGTTGTCCTGAGGATAAATGATACAAAATCACTGTCTGCTAAAATATTCTGATGTGGACCTTTCCATTGCAGCCTATACTTTCCTTGGGAAAATGGTAATTTAGTTATTATACGATAACATTTGCTGGTTTGCAGCACATCCTCATAAACCCCAGTTGACTGCAAGAATAAAATGATGGATTTTTAAGGACCTGAGATAGTACAAGTTATAAATACCAGGCAATAAAAATGCCTTCCATGCAATTTCCCATTGGCCATTTTGCAAGTTATTCCCTTCCCACACTTGTTTGGTACAAGATCCAGCCTTTTTAAAGCCAGCGACCTTGTGACATTGTATGATTGCATTTGCACACTTAGCAGTCACTCACTGGGAGCACAAATGAGGAAAAAAAAGGAAGGGGTTTGTGATGTGAAGAAGAATGTCTGCTAAATGTTGCATCCAATATGCATCCAAGCATTTGTTTAGAGTGAGTATAAATTTAGCATTAGATTGTTACTAAAATCATGAAAATTAAAGACATATTTTCCTAATGATGCATTTTCAAAGAATATTTTCTGAAAGAAAGGGAGACAACACTGACAATCCTTTAAATTACCATCATCTTTGAATAACCTAATGAGAACTAAAATATAGTGGACTGTTAGATTAAAACATTGACTTGCTTTTTTCAGTAGATAAAATGAGAGATTTATATCTCTCTTTTGACACATTACTCCTATAGGTGAAAGAAAAAAAGTTAAACATTTCCTAGATCTTTACTTTCAAACTATTTTTTTTTTTAAAAAAATGTCTATTTTCACCATTTTTTCTATGTAGCATATCATTCATGAACAGCTAAAAAACTTGAGTCTTTCTCTTCCCTTTCGATTTCTCATCAGTTTTATGTGCTAGGAATCAAGTATTGCAGAGTTTCCCAAAATGCATGCCTGTATCTTAGTGAAAGAATTGGCAAAGCAAACTCTGTTTTGGAAAACAGTCTCCATCAATATTATTTATCCACATTTTTTTTTAATTTACAGTATTTGTAAACTACCCCAATTAGTTCAAGAACTCTTTACAATACTGAGGTTTGGCATGTTAGCATTTGCCATAGAGTTATGATATTGATGTTAGTGGCTTCCTAGCAAGCAAACACTGGCAGTTCAAAGCCCTGTTAATGTATTTACAATCCAATGCATCCCCCAGATTAGACCTATCTCTGGTATGTGCAGTTGTGGTTTACTTTATATTTAGTTTCAAGTAGGGCAGAGATGTCAAGCTGCTGCTGCTGCAGGATGGACTGGGAGGGCTGTTCAAACATACGAATAGTCTAAGATTGTTAAGCATTTTTTAAATTAGAGAACCTGTAAAGTGTAGATAGAGGAATGTGAGATAATATAAAATATGAGAAAAGATTCTTAAGAGTTGCCTATGAGCTCAACTAATCCTGAATGCTATTTGTTCACTCATTTATTCATTATAGCTTGTGGATGTCTCAAAGCAAGTAAGTCAGAACAGAGAAAATGACTTTTTTCACAAGCTCTTCCAGACTGAAAATGAAATCTTTCTTTGTCTATGAGGCCCCGATTCTTTAGGTCTCTGGCTTGCTAAATTCTAGCATGTTCTCAAGAAAGGATTGCTATCTGTAGAGCAATAATAATACTGTTTATGTGTAAAGGCCTGGTCACACTGCAAGAACTTTGCTATAGCGGTCCTTGAACGGTAGGAAGAGGGGGACAAATTTCGACACCACTCATCACCGCGCACAAAATTTGAAAAAAATTCAAAAACACGGGCGTTGCCTTAGCGGTGCACCGCTGAAGCCGGCGTTGCTTTAGCGTTGGTTTAACGGTAGGGAACGTTGGTTTAGCGTTGATGCGAGCGTTGATAAAGCGTTGTTCTGAGCATGCGTGCGTTGGCTCGGCGGGGGTTTGAAGTAATTGCGACATGCCACTTTGGACTACCGTAATGGAGCTGTACGGAAGTTCTCAAAGAGTTTTGATAGAAGTTCATCATGGGACGTGGACAAAAGAAGAGGAAGGCTGGAGGAGGAAAGGCAGCAGCCTCCAAGAAGATGCAGGCAGCAGTGGAGTCAGGTAAATATATGTGGCCCACTGGTTGCGTCAAGAAAAATTTGAAACCTCAACCATTCTCTTTAATTTATTATTCCATTGTTATATTTTGCAGAGACCAGTCAGGCCACACCAGAAGCCACTGCTAGCACAGCCACTGCTAACACAGCCACAACCACTGCTACCATCGCCCAGGCAGGGGCAGCTGCTGATGAAGGTAATCACCAATGAAAATGTATGAAATTTAATATAATTATGATAATAATAATAATAACCATAATCTTTCTTTCATGTTAATTGTCATTGCTCATTTATTATTCATGTTGTATATTTTGCAGACTCTGATGATGAGCCCCAGGAGGCCCTGACACAGGACCAGCCTGATGGTGAGGAGCTACCCCCTGGTGATGACCAACCTGAGGAGGGCCATGCTGCTGCTGAAGGTAATTATAGTGTGATGAATGCAATGAAAAACTAGACTTTCAATAGAGGAGTTTTGTAATGGAGTCAAATTTATTCATGTTTCCCCCAAGACAAAATATGTATTCACCTGTCAAAAGACAACCACATCACAATAGTTAGAAGGCGAATTGCATACATTAGTGTTGCCAAGTCGGACAAACATTGTAGCTTGTCTGACCTAGCAACAAGGACTGCGGGTGACGATAATTCCATCCATTACAATGTTTGAATGTTATTGTTTGTTATCAGGAGAACAACTATTTTCTCATTGAAAATTTAACAAAGATGTGTGCATAAAATGTGACTACATTACGAAACCCCTCTATTCGTCAAGTCGGACGAATTAGGTGATCCGAAGGATATTTGATTATGTAATCAATACAAGTTGATCTAAATAATATATGTTTAATTTATTTATTTAAATATTATTTTTATTCAATTGCTATATTTTTCAGACTCTGACTCTCAGCACCCATACTTGGAGAAGAACGATGAACAGCGTCAGCCTCAGAAGAAGTCTCGCCGCAAGGCCCTCCTGCTCGACGATGACTCTCAGGAGCAACTCATCGAGTGGATCCGGGAGCACGAATTTATTTGGAGGAAGGGGGCCACCGACTACAAGGATACAAAGAAGAAGACGGAGCTTTGGACCAGGAAGGCAAGAGAGCTGGACATTGAGGAGGGAGCTGAAGCTCTCAGGACATGGTGGAAGTCAGTCCGGGACCTCTACACTAAGCTTCTCACCAAGAAGTCTGGCCAGGCTGCAGCGAACTTGACGGACAGAGAACTGTTCATCCAGAGGAACTGTGCCTTCCTGCACAAGGAGGTGAAGCCCAGGAAAGGTCGGCCACTTAGATGCATACTCCTCACACCGGAACCTGCAGCCAGCCAGCCTCCAGCAGCCCAGCCCTCGGCGTCGCCCAGCACCTCTCGCCAGCCTTCCCATGACATCGAGGAACAGGAAGGGAATGAGGGCTCACTCTCGCTCATTGAAATGCAAGCGGCAGTCTTGAGGTCCATGGGCAACCCCTCACCAGATCCCACCTCCACCACCACCAGACAACGCCGTGGCGCTACCAAAGGCGAGCCTGAAGACTCCCCTGCAATGCTGGAGATGAGAGATTGTATGAAGGCCACCAACGCCCTCATGGAGAGACTGGTCCAAGCCCAAGAGATCAGCCATGCAAGGCAGCCCTTCATCACGTACATGTCCCAGTCTCTCCAACGGCTACCTGAGGCCCAGTACCAGCTCACAGTTGAGAGGATGACGGCCATCCTCCACGAGATGCAGCGACCCATGTCCCACCCCATTCCTCCAGCTCCACCACGTCCAGCATTCGCACTTTCACACACACACACATTCTACCAGCAGCAGCAGCCACATTACTTCCAGCCTCAGCATCACGGCTTCCAACAGGAGCCTTTCCACTTTCGGCAACAGTCTCAGCCTCAGCATCAGCCTCAGCTCTTCCAGCAATTGCAGACACCCGGGGTCAGCCAGCCATCCTCCACCCCAAGGAGCTCCAACGAAGGCCTCATGTTGTCAGACATGCCGAACCTTTCCTCCAGTAACCACACCAACATGAGCACCATCAGCGAGGGGGGTATTCTCCAGGACCTCCAGAGGCAGGAGATGAACGCTCCACCCTTATCAATCACCACCTCATCTCAAAGGACTGCTGATGTACTTGCAGAGATAAGGGCCACCACCGAGGAGAATTGAGACTGTTTGAAATGTGTTGAAGGGACTGCTCAGATATTTCATGTGATTTTTGTTGAAAGGTTGAGCTGGTCAGCTGTTTTGATGTTTGTTGTTTATTGTTGTGCACTTTTGTGTTTGGGTGGTCTCAAAAGCTTTGAGCTTTAATAAACAGCATTTTTATTAAACTATTCTTGACTACTTTACTTAATAACGAAAAAAAACCTTTGTAGTTGTAGAATTCTGAGCCAGAGTTGAGGAGCTTTATATGCCACGTGCTTGCCATCAATGGCACCAACTGTGTGGGGAAAGTTCCATCGCTGGTATCATTGTTCAGCCAGGTCTCTCCATCCTTGTTCAGTTGTTGGGCAAAACAAGAGTTCATCTGTGTACTCCTCAATGATGGCCTTTACCACTTCTTTGACTACCACACTGATGGTGTTGTGATGTTGTTGGTGTTGTGACTCAAGGCCTATTCCAAAAGGGCTACTGGTCCATTTCTCCCCGTATTTATAGGCAAATTCTGGTTCCGCTCCAACACCTCCATACCAACGCCAAACCAAAGTTCATCACTGCAATGGATCGCTGCTTCAACGCCTGACACTGTTCCAGGAATCCCGTGTCCGCTCGTAAAACGCTTACAACCGCTCCACCAAAGTTAGTGCAACTTTTAATCACCGCCCGGGCAAAGCTTGCAAAACAGCGGTGGTCCAGCGTTGAAGATTTCTGCGTTGGCCTAGCGGACCCAAGCGTCCACGAACTTGCGTCTAGCGGCACCAAACTTTGACCGGGCGTTGTTGGAGCGGTGGTGAACTTTGCCGGAGCGGAAAATTGTGTGCTCCTTACCGCTCACAATATTTTGTGCAGCTCAAAACTTTCGGAGCGGTAGGAGGAACCATCAGCGGAGGCCGAGCGTATATGGCGTTGCCTTAACGGAGGCCAACTTCTGTTAAACGGTGGTGAATGGTTACGAGCGGTGATGATTTTTTTTCACCGTTCAAGGACCGCTATAGCAAAGTTCTTGCAGTGTGACCAGGCCTTAAGTTCTCTTATTTCTGATACGTTCCCTTTGCTAGTCAATGATCTGGCTGTGGCATGTTAGCATATTTTGGTTCTTCTGTTCATTGCAGTTAATTTCTAGAAGTCATCCTGTGTTTATTATGAAAGTCACAACATTATGTTTAATGTTGTTATTTGTGAAAATATGACAATCTTTCCTAAATAATACTTTTTGAAGTGTCTTTTGGTAAAGCCTTGTATAACTGGAAACTTATTTCATCTTCAGTCCTATACTTGAATATTATGACCATTTTATCTCAAATATGTCCTTTCAGAGTACAGTCAATTACAGGATAAAAATTTAGCCTCCTCTAGCACCTTGATCATATCGGATACTTGGATATTTTAGACAAACTAGCCTACCTTTGGAAATGTAATTCCAGGGAATTTGGAAATGCCCAATTTATTACATTATTTGGAGTTACAATTGAGTTCCAACATTTTTGATCCATTTTTCTTTCTTGGAAAGTTAAGTATGCGCTATGGACATTGTCTCCTTGCAATTTACTCCTCCAGCCCTAAACTGAAAATCCATTGGAAATAGGAAGAGCCTTTGGAAAAGTACACTTTTTAAATATTCTCTTTTTCATTTGTCCTCCTCTTGATGAAGCTAAAAGAATTCTATCTAATTTTAAGAAGCTGGGGTTTTTTTTCAATTGGAGAAGGAGCAACTGCAGAGGAGCAACAAGTCATCAAATTTCCCACACTTTTTTTTAAATAGAAGACAGCAGCTTTATTTTACAAATCATGCTTAAACATCTTAGCACTGAATTATTCATACCAATAATATACTGAATCTATAGCCTTGAATTAATTGCCCTTGGTGCTGAGTGGAACTAATAATTTCCCATTTGAAATATAAACATACCTTGCACAAGGAAAATATTAGCATTGGTAATGTCATTGGCTTGCAAACATAACTCCTTTCTGCCTTTATTTTGGACCCAATTTTGTTTTGGTGAGTGGCCTTACACTTTCATTTCTCACATTGTTTTCATCACATTTTGTTTTAATGCATTAAAAGTTATCTATATCCAAAGTATAAAGTGGGTTACACTAAATAAAAACAAAGTTGATTGCCATTCAAATAGATTGTTTCTTAGGCTGATCACTGCTGTGGGTTCTTAGGATTTTTAAACCAACATGAATCAAATACTTAACCTATTGCTGTCAGTCACTGAATATTATAAAAATTCTTGTATGGTCATTGTCCTTAGTAACATTGGTTACTGGAAATGGCTGAGCAAATATAAACTTACTTTTCAAATAGACATCTATTTAAAGTTACAACTGCCAAAACATATTAGGGTCATTGTTAGTATACTGTTGATCTGTAGCAGGCTTACGCATTAAACAGTCAGAGTAGCATATAAGAGGGGCCCCATCCAACATTTATCTTTCCAGCAAAATATTACTTAAACAGAAAGTGGATCCGTGCGTGCTAGACCTTTCCTGTGATTGTATTCTTTGTCATATGTGTTCAAGGGACAGTTTGAAAAGAAGCTTGTCAAAAACATAATAATTCTTCCCAAGAGCTACGAGTCTGTAGCTCACACAGACACTTATTGGTATTTAGCAAAAAAGCCCTCTTCTTGTAATTCCAAATTTCTACCAGGCAAAAGGCTGGTGATATAGGGAATATGATAGTGAGGTGACTAACATTCATAGACATACTATTCTCCATGCAATGCCACTCCATTCTCTTTGCTATGTCAGTGCTCTGGATAGAATATCACCTAGCTACAGCCACCGTCTGCCAGACTGCACTATAGGATATGGTTCCAATCCAGGAAGGGCTGGTTGTTTAATTATTCATTTATTTTTGCAGGCAGTGGCTGGCACTTTTATCACCAGAAACAAAGTTTAGAGATATATAAAGATAAAAAAATATGAGTAAAAAGCAAATAAAATAAAATAAAACAAAAATAAGAGTACAAAGGAGATCAACCCATACTGCCATCTGCAAGGTAGCCAGTGTTAACTTTGCAGGCTGACCCAGCATTTAACAAATGATGCATTGCTGCAGACACTAGTCCTGAGTTTCCCTGGAATAGTAGCTATAGATTGATTATGTGCTGTCATGCCAGCGTCAACTTTTCGTGACCACATTGATCGACCTTCTCCAAGATGAATAGTAGCTACTAACCTGTACTTAAATTTTGTCTTACAGTTGTAACTCAGTTACGGCTGTGGAATAAAGCACTCTGACTAAGTTATTTCTAAAACTTTATGTTCTAATTTTATGTCAATACATGTAAACAAAACAATTGTTTAAACAAGTTACTCGTAATTCGGGCTTTTTATATCTTACACATTGTGCTCTATAAATAGCTTGATCTAAATGTGGGTGGCATTGCAAAAACCATCTCACCATCTATAATCATGGTTATTTAAAAAAAAAAAAAGCTTCTGATGACTCTTTATGCAATGTAAACCAAAACCTCTACCTAAGGCTACATTCAGTCCCGAAGATAGTAAAAAAATATAACCTCCCCTCCCCAAGAGACTATGTGGTACAATAATCTATCCAGAAGGGGGAGCTGTCAGCCTACATGTAGAGGAAGATGCAACTTCTCATATCTGAAGGCTTCACATTTGCCTGACCACAAAGTATCACTACAGATCATGTGCTCTGGTGCTGAAACATGCTGGACTTCATCTGCTAGAAAAGATGTAGTGATATAGCAATCACACTTCATAATTTAATAAACACACTTTCATATTAGCAATGTGAGTTCTATACCCAAGCTCCTGTTGCCACAAAAGGCATTTAAATATTTCGCTAATATGTCATGAATGCTATGCAAATTAATGAGCCTCTGAATAGCTGTATACATTTGTCATCTGAATTCATGCTAATCACGAAGGTCTCCTGATTATTCCAACAGGCCACAGCAGCTGCTCAGACTCTTAAATCTATAGAGGCATATTTTTTTCTTTCTACTTTTTTCATGTTTCCCCCCACCCCCCCACCCCATTTTCCTAGGCTGTCACTTGGGCAGCAGTTCTGCAGCTGGTTATTGATAGGGATGCTAATTATCTTTGACTTTACACCACAGGTCTGACCTCTAATACAGAGCAGAAGTAATGGATCAGTGCTGAGAGAATTATGTACATCAGTTGGTGACAGGCTCAGACCATGGGATCAGAAGTCATTCACAGGGAACCAGTGGTATTTACTGAGTGTGTTGGCATGCCAATGGATAACATTTTTCCCAAATACAGAATATAATATATATTAATAAGTTGGTCTGAGACTGTAGCTGTGCACACACATGAGTTACATTTCACTATAATAAGAAACAGCACTGTAACATTTGGCTTGGTCAGGAGGGATAATGAATCAGTGAACTCTTTTCAATAAGTTGTTGCTGATCTCAGAAAGAGGATGTGGATTGGGAATTCTAGCTTATCCACTGACTAAAGTGCCCAATCTTGGGAAGGTCATTCTTCTTTGAAGTAAATGTGGAAGTGAAACAATATCTTAAAAAACAAAAGCCTTTGCATGCTGTTTATTACTGGTCATGTATTTTAGTGGTAACTTAGTGGTATCAGGAGCATGAACAGAACTTGTCTGAGTAGAACATGCATTGTTCCTTTTCAGAAATCAATTTCCATATGCAAGTAAAAGAAATAAACTCAATGATGATCCTGAATTTAAGCTTATAATATGAAGAGTTTTTACAGTTGGTTTGTCATATTTTATTTCCTTTTTACATATGTGTTTGTGCACACGTGTATTCTTGTGCACACATATACACACAGATTTGTATGCAAGTTCCCTAAAGCTGCACATGGCAATAAAATCAGTAATATACCCAATTCCTTCTTTCTCCATATTTTATCATATCATTAGTAAACCTTAATTTATTAGGTTTCCTTGAATTATGAGAAAACAAGGCAGTTATTGTCATTTTTCAACAACTTTCAATCTTTCTTGGGTCCCAGTAAATATATGAGCTGGAAATCTACAATATCTATTACTCTTCTATTACTCAATCTATTACTTATGTTTATGTTAATATAACAATCCATAAAGTAATCATGCAAAAATACTTTAAAAACCAAGAAGGTGCAGCCATTTCTTTTATATCATTGAATAATACTGCAGGCCTCTGGCATTGTTTATGAAGAGTATTTATGAAGAAGTGATTTGCTTTGTTTCTAATATATATCAAGTAATTACAATTTTGAGTAGATAGAGTAATTTAGCATCTCTTTTGCTAGCAAATGGTATGATTTATACATATGAGAATTATTCAAATCACTTCAGGCTATGTTATGTATTTTTACTTAGCATATTGATTTCTAAGTAGAAAATAGGACCTGTGACCCCAAGATTTGCAAATTCAAGAAGTTTACTGTTATACCTTGAACTCTTCCACATTACTGGTTATGGGCTTGGCAGCACAGATCTCACCCAAAATGGAGACACTTTCTGGAGGCAGGAGGTAAAGCAAAAAGCCAGGCTCTCAACAGTGAGATAAAAAGGATTGGAGACAGTACAAACAAAGCATTTCTGTCTGACATAGAGACCTATTTGAGCATGGCTGTATGGGGAACTCTGGGAATGGAAGTCCATGTAAGTTAAAGTTACCAAGACTAAGAAAAACTGTTCTGAGAACTGCAGACCAATAAAACATTTGGCTGTCTGCAAGAAGACAGTCACTTCTGTCTGCATGACAGGAATGCCTTGAGACATGAAGCCTTTGCTTATGGCGGTTTAGTTGAACTTGTTCTGCTTGTCACTGGACTTCCTCTGCTTTTGTCATTCTCTGTGAGTACAACACTGATGTGGCAGCCTTCAAAGGCTTGAAGATGGCTATTTTACTGTCTCATAATTGTCTGTTCTCTACTTCTTGGATATATTTTGAAGGAACTTAAAAGGGCTTGGATATAAAATGACACCTTAAGGACTTCCAGGCAAATTATAATGTTGACCAAATATACATTTCACTGAAAATACCATGTTTACACAAAAGAAATTGTCCCCAAATTTAAGAGGATCCCTACCCCCAAAAAAGGAAATTTAGACATAAAAACATCACCTGCCTCCATTGCTGTATTCTTTAGTAGTTAGTTAGTCATAAATAAGGATTGTGCCCCTTTAGTTGTAGTTGCATATGCATGCAGAAAGCTATTTTTTGGAAGCAAAGTGTTAACTCTGAAGCAAACCTGACTGAAGCCATTTTGTGCTGCCTCGTAATTGCCACAAACTCTGAGAGAGAGAGAAGGGAGGGGGGAAGTAGATAGACTTTCTAACAGTCAAAACAAAAAGTTTTGTTGTGGAAACCAAGGTTATCCTAACATGTGGCAGTTGAAGCAGGAGAGAAGTGACCAAGCACCCTTTGCATTGGGCAATGTGTCTGGTGACATCTGGGGAGGGAAATATTTGCTCTTTTATCTAGGGGAAAATCCACAGGAACTTTTAGAGTTGGTTTTCACTAGTTGTGCCAATATGATGTATCCAGTAAACATATTCTTTGAGGAATCTACCTGTCTTGGAGTTCTGATTTTAGGGGATGCGTTATTCAGAATGCTGACATGCAGTTCATCAGATAATAATAATATAATATAATGTAATATAACATAATGTAACATAAAAGCATACCATACCATACCATACCATACCATACCATAAACATAACACAATATACAACTGGTAAACTTTGCTGCCAAAAAATAGCTTTCTGCATGCACAAAGGTGTACCCCCTGCAACTACTATTAAAAGGGCACAATTCTTATTTATGATTAATTATTTAACTCTGGGGAAAATTCAGATAATCAGTCCCTTTATTTTATCCTGTAAGGTTGACAACTCACTTGGACATGCTGGGTAAAAGATGTGGCAGGTGATGCTTGCAATGGCTCCATGAAGGAAGTTCCTTTTCTGGTGGCTACTGGTATTTACATGCAGGGGTTTCATATTTGAACAAAGAGCCATATCTGCAGCAGGAGAGAAGTGGGTGCAAATAATTTTGTCCATGATCAAGGACAATAATGACTGGTCAGAGCAGTCCTTAATCTAGTTTATGAGTGCACTGGAAGCAACGTCTGGTTAACATCTGATTTGTCAAGGATACAAAACAATCAAACAGAAAACAATACCCTAATCAAAAGTCTACCAAGGAGAAAACCATACTCCCACTAATACTGGCAGGGCAAACTACTGTACTGTATATAAGCAGAGAGCTATTCATTTATTTACATTTGCCTTTTTGGATTTCTCTCAAAAGGTACACTCACTTGTTCCTAGTCAGGTAATGAAACATCTGCAAGCAAACAGCTTTCAGAGAGCACCAAAGACTTCACATCTGTTTATGTCCATATAAGATACCATTCTATTAAAGTATGTATAGGGTATCGAAGTGAGTTTCAAGCTTTCAGATTCAACTTTATATTTCATTATAACTAGAAGACCAGCTAATTCTGTCTAGTATGAAATACTGGTGAAAGAACAGAACACCCCTGAACACATAATCCTATAATTTGTGCTTATTATGGAATTGAATTGCAATGCTTATGCATAGAAATTACTCTTGGTTTCCCTAACTTTCTGTGTTAAAATATCCTGATTTAGAGGGTGAGGGCATTTTCTTTAGTGATGGGACAGAAATCCTCGACCATTCATTGCAAATCTGTCTGAAATTTGTTAGAACATCCTGATTTTTTTTGGTCCAATATGGCATTCATTTACAATTTTGTTGTTCTTTGAACTGGAGCAATGACTCTCAGTGGAACCTGATGGAATAACCAAAGTCAAAATTGCACTTTCAAAATATGAGCATAAAAAGAGGGACCACTGACTGTTAGAAGCTGAGTTGAACAGCAGAATGTACAAAAGGAAATGTTGTTCACAGCCTTAAAGCTGCTCCACACCAACTCCTGGGAGAACTCTGTCCATCCACCTATCCTTCTATACTACACTCCCCCAACCCCATTCTTGGGGTTAAAAGCTTCCTTTCAAATGAATTTTTCTAACTAGCAGTATATAGTTTTCCTTGCTACCATTCTGCAGCTTTCTTAGGAAGGGAAGAGAGATACAGAGTCACATTCTCTGTTTTCTCAGGAACTCTGACATGTAAACTCATTGGATTGATGGCTCCTTCTGGTTCTGGCATTCTTTTTGATTGCTAGTTGTGTTATTTTCTGTAAAGTGTTAAAATGTTTCTCAAGCAACTTTTCCCCCTTCTCTCTCTTGAGCTATTGCATGACAGAGTAGAACCCAAGTGACAGGTGAAGATTCACTTTTACTCTTGTTGATTGTAACACTTTGGAAGATCAACCACCCAGAAAAGTTGTTGCTTTTTTCTCTCAGTCCAAAGCATTTGAAGTCCTTTGAAATTATGATCATTCTTTAGTGTGGTATTTGCCGAAAATACTAGGAACTGGCTTGCTGCAAGTTTTTTTTTGTTTTTTGTTTGGTATATATTTAGATCCAGGATGACGGTAGTCCTCACCTCAAAAATAAGGCTATAACAACTACACTACCATATTTGACTTTGGTTGGCATATTTGACTGCCATGCATATTTTCAGAATTAATCATATAAGGGCCATGGTTATAATAACTGCTGGTGCTTTGTCTGATGTACCTTATGTAAGGCTGTGAGAGCCAGAGAGCTCTGTAACCTGTCCTATTCTTCTTGGCTGCTGTATTTCCCAAAGAGAACCTATATTTTTGCTTTGTCCCTGGAGGAATGTTCTGAACAGTACAAAGTTTGCATGTGAATAATGAAAAACCATTTGGGACAATTTTATCCCTGTTATATTATCCCAATGACAGAAAGCTTAATGAATCCTCTTACTGACACCACAGCATTGCCTTCTCCAAGGTCCACAATGGCCCTGGTCTTCAGCTGGATCAATAGTTCCAAAAATTCAGTTGCTGTCCTTGGAGATTTATTGTTGCTTCCTTTAGAATTTAAAAGGGCACCTTTAGAATTTGGAAACCATGTTGTGGGCACTCTCACAAAATGTCTATTATGACAAATGATTGCCATGGGATTTATCTATTCATCAATTTTCCTATCACTATTTATTTGTTTAATTTATTTACAGGACTTACATGGCCACCAATTTCATATAATGATTCTAGTGGTTCACAACATCATTAAAACATCGTTAAAAAAGTTCACTCTCCCCTCGCCAATACTAGAATAGATAGCCTCTCAGCTCAACCAGATCCTAATCCAGGCTTGGGTGAAGAGCCAGAGTTTCATGGCTGTCTAAAAGGCTAATCTCCTCACCAGTTTCTTCTGAACCAATTCTGCATACCTTTGTTTTATTTTGATTGGTTTTCAGGTAGAGTAAAAAGCAGCCAAAATATAAGGATGCAACTATTCTTCATTTTTATTTTCTAAGAAAACTTAGACCAGTCTTGATCCAAGAGACATTTCTGGAAATAAATGTTGTGTTTAAAGCTAGAGCTTTGTTCATTGTTAGCTTCTATTGTATATTTAAATTTAAAGTAATTTAAGTGTCAATAATCAGTATGAAATGGGCCATTCCAGGGCCCAAAAGAGAAGCCTATCGGTATAGTGGAGATAAACATAGTCTAGTTAATTCCTGGAACCGTCTTATTCAAAGATATGTCCATTGTCCAGGGCTTCAACAGGGGGCCATTACAAAAAAAGTCAAATTAGTGGCAGCAACTGTGTAATTAAAGATTTACCAGATGCATAAGAAAAAAGGATGGGGCTACTATGGATTGTGAACAACTTGATTATTTTGCCACTCAAGGCACCCTTAATATTATTAAATTTGTTCATTGTTTGTTCCAAATAAATCTTGGTAGAATATCTTGTTCATTGCAGTTTATAAGTATTCAAGAACCTGCACTGAATAGAAAAAAATGGGGACGCAACCAAAAAGGCTATAGACTTGATTGAATTCCCATCCCTATTCCCAAGTCCTTACTAATCAACAATAAATATGCTAACAATTACTAAGAACCTTCAGCCAATACTATAAACTTTCAAATGAAGAATTAGTTAGCTTGCTCAAATCGCTCTCTAATATTTGTCCTTCTGCTACTTCCTGGCCAGGATTTTCTCTTGGATTATCAGATCACAAAATCATTTGAAAGCAGAAGCAACTTACAGATATCATAATTTTACTCTTTAGTTCTACTAATTAGGGATCTGCCAATGATGCCAGCAATTTAGGTTACTTTGGGTAGATTCTGGGTCTCCCTCAGATGAATGAGAGTTTTTCTGAATTGACTAGAACCAATCTGGAATTTTTTAAATATTCTGTATGCTGTAATGGAGCAAATTCATCAAAATGCATAATTGTCATTTACTCTGTGTAAATTTGTGTATCTGTAAAGTTTTATGAGTTGGTATGAGACTTTATATGCATTGTGCTAGCAATACAATTTAATGTATTCATTAAATTATCTTTCTTTCTTTCTTTCTTTCTTTCTTTCTTTCTTTCTTTCTTTCTTTCTTTCTTTCTTTCTTTCTTTCTAAATATCAACAGAATAGTTTTTAGTCTGTAACATAATCTGTCATTTTTGCTACGTATTTTTTATTTTATTAATCATAAAACCTGGTTAGCTTACTGTTTAAAAACTGTGTAGAAA
Organism: Hydrophis major; assembly: GCA_033807585.1. Classification (NCBI taxonomy): domain Eukaryota; kingdom Metazoa; phylum Chordata; class Lepidosauria; order Squamata; family Elapidae; genus Hydrophis; species Hydrophis major. The sequence continues at coordinate 328,819,818 of CM066329.1, forward strand.
AAAAGTAAACATTTATTTATATTTTCATGCATCTCTCTTAAAATGAATACATTTTATATGCATTTTTTCTAAACCATTTAATTTGGGGGGAAAAAAATTGTGTGAAAATACAGTATATTTTAGTCCACGGTGGTGGTAGCACCTGGTTTACAGAGGAAAACTTGGTTAATTCTTGAATGGAAAGTCTGGAAGCTATATTGGGAAGTTTTAGAAAAAAATATTCCAGAAGAATGCAAGGCCACATTATTTCCATATTATCTATTTAAGTTCTTTTTTTTTTTTTTTATAATATGAACATGTGGTGATCTAGAATCAGTGCTAACCTGAAAGAAGTTTTAATCTTCACATTTACCATTCTCCTCTTTCATTTATTATTTATTTTTATGCACATTCTTTTTTGATACAAGATGTCAAATTCCAAAGAAGGTTGATTTTACTCTGTATATATGTGCTATATATTTAGGAATTCTAAAATTAAAATGTTTTTCTAATGAACTGGATTTCTTTTCTACTCTATTCCAGATGTTCATCTCTTCCATAGAAAAATGGTAGGAAGGTGAATTATGTATTCCATCTTGAGCTTCTGAAAGATGGGATATACAGTAAATCTAATAAATGCACAAATAATAGTAATATTGTTCTTTATTTTTAAGAAATGGAAATAAATTCCCAAATATAATTCTAGCATTCTATATGCTAACTAAAATACACATATATCTAAAATAAATCCTGAATAACCTGTTCACCAGCTGGACAACATGAAAGAAATAGTGAATCATTTGTATATCATTCATCTCTTATATCCTTGAGCTAATAACTTTATTGTTAATTTTTTCTAAAAAAAATCTAAACTCTTCAAATCCAGTTACTTCTCTTTTTGATTTTGTTCCCACATGAAACAGAAACATAGTGATAATTATTATTTTTTTCATAATAAAAAGAGTTTCACTACAAAAAATGCCTTTTTGTTTCTGCTTGGCTATTTGTACAGTATACAAAGCAATAAAACATTAGGCTATTGACATAGTGACTTTTTTGAGGGGTTAGAATTACAACTGGAGCACAATCTGCAAGAAGATCTAATACTCATATTTGGAATACTTTATGTTTTCTACTGTAAAGTGATTAGGTGATTTTGGCCATGATGGAAAACCTGGCAAATATTGATAGCAGCAGCAGTAGTCTTATTCAGAGTGGCTTGGAAAGAAACATACCAAGCAAATTTCTTATTTATTTGGGGATTTATATCCTGCCTTTCTGCCAACAGATGGCTCTCAAGATGGCAATATATACAAACAAATGTATTTATTTATTTTATTTCTGCACCCATCTTCCTCCCAAAGTGGTTTACAAGAGAACAATAAAAACAGCTTTAAACACAGGCAGCACAATAAAACCAACCAACAATGCTTAAAAACAATGAATTCAAAATATAATTCATTTTTAGAAAAGCAGAAAAGCAAAGTAATTGTCCTACAAAAGCCTGAAAGAAGAGCCTAGTCTTCAGTTTCTGAAAGAAGAGATGACTGCACCAATTTGAACATCCCAGAGAAGAGAGATCCATATCTGGACTCCTGCCACTGAGTGCTCTAGAAGACTTTGCACTCATAATGTTCTTTATTTCATGAGTAAGCAGAAATATATTGTTTTAGCATCTGTAGAAGGCTACTGCAAGACAATTGCCTGTGAACAGGCAAGCTGCTTATATCAAACATCAGTACTATGGAAAGCTTTTTCCACTGATTTTTCTCAGGGATCTCTTGTTTCTGCTCAGTGGATATCTTATTTGCCTTATCATTTATTTACCATCTTTTGATCAGAAACAGGCTCAGAAGTAGCTTACCAGAATTGAACAACAATAAAACCCCTGAAATAAACTGATTACAATAAGTGGTAATAAATTATAAGCAAGAATCAGTAAAAATACTCCAAATCTTCCAATATTAAATATCCATTGATTGACCAAGATGTTTAAAAGAAGCATCTTCTTTGATCTAATGTTTTTCTCATATATTGAGATGAGAGCTTGCTGAGGTTTCAGAGTTTTGGTAGCTATAGTTAAAAACTATAGTGTAAAATTCTTCTGAAGGTTATGGATGAAGGGGTTGCAGATGGACCTAAACAGAACAAGTGCCAAAAAGGCAGAGGTAGTAGTAACCCAATATAAATAAATAAAAAATTAGGGGATACCTAGCTACATCAATTATGTCCCCAGACCTGGTCAAATACATCTGAGAATTTTGAAGAAGTTTGCAGAGCCTTGTTAGACAATCCACAAGCTCAAAACACCTTTCTATGATCTAGAGAAATTCATAGAGGATGGATATAATCCCAGAGGAGTGGAAAAGAGTTATATATATGTTGTTTGTATCTTCAGAAAGAGAAAAAAAAGACTTATATAACTACAGACAATTCAGATTGACTCTGATACTGAACAACACTCTGAAATACATTATTAAGCAATTTCTGAGCATTTAGGGGGGAAAGCCACCATAGACAGCAATAACAAGTCATGTATCAGCCAACCTAATATTTTTTGATAGTGTGACCAATTTAGTTGAGCATGGGACTGTGATGGACATAGTATGTCTTGGATTTAGTAAAGTATTTGGCAAAATTCTCAATAAAATTCTAATAAAAGTTTGGCAAAATGTGGGAGGGACTGTGCTAGTATTATATGGGTACAAAGCTGGTTCAATAATTCTGCCCTATGAATATATATGAGTGACTCCTTGTGAGACCTGAAGAAGTGATAAGTGAGATATTATAGGGTACTACAGAAGATATCGTGTTCTAGGCTATCTACTTTCAACACATATATAAATAATAGACAGACAGGGAATAGTATTTAGTGGATAAGATTCAGTCATGTATTGATAAGATGGAACAATGGGTAGAAACTAGCAACTTTCAACAGAAACAGACATGGCCAAATTTAGATAGGAAAAATCCAGAACATGAATACAGGTTGTCTTCTCCCTCCCTCTTTAAGTTGCATGTCTGCCTGTGATTTTTTTTTAATACCTAAGAAATGCTTTATTACATATTATATCTGCTACAAATCTGTTTTTGTTGAGTCACCATTATATATTTTTGCTAAGGCTCAATTGTTTAATTTTTGGCCTATAGGTTGCTGTTTCACTTTTACATTAATCTGAGTCTTTCCATAAATGCACAGAATGAATTACAGATTTAAAAGGTTTCTTCTCACATACATTTCTAACCATATTCTATTTTAGTGCGCATGTCTCTATATGATTCTTAATAGACAGCTTAATATATTTTTGAGCAAGACCTGCGCTGTAAAATCTAAAAATTGAAAAAGTACAATTTAACTTTGACTGTACTTTAGTCCAGGAAGACTAAATCATATCCATGCATTAAAAAATACCTCTCAAAATAATTTTGCATATTTTCATTTTGAAAATGCTGATTGCAAAAAGAAGAAAAGAAGACTTTTTTTCTAGCAGATTTGAGTTGTCTTATTTGAATTGTGGAGCTATCAATATGCATATTATTGAAAGAAAATGCAAAATATGTATTTTGGGCAAATAATATATTGATGTTAACCTAAGTGATGGGTGGGGAAGACAAACTCCAAGGTTCTTTTTCTACTCTGGTTTTATTGAAAGGAAAAGTCCTTGAAATATATTGAAGCTTGGCACTTCTCTTAAACTTACATTGCTTTGTTGTTTCTGCTGCCGTATGCAGCAATTTTTCTTTTTAAAGAAATATACAAACAATAACTTTAGGCTGAATTGAAATGAATGCCCTTGTTTAATGCCTGGCATACATGTGCTTTTGACATATTCACATGAGAAAATGCCTTGAAAAATATTTCATCTATCTGAGATATTTTCCAGCTGAGTTCCTGTCCCATTCTGTTCCCACCACATTTCCAACATTGCAGAATAGAAAAAGCAGAGATATTTAATTTTGGGAATCAGACCAGGAAAGTCAGACTTTGAAAATCAACACACTGTCTCCTCAACACACCACATCTCCATTTCATTTTGCCCTTCATAATGAAAACAAGATTCACAAGTATCTGCTTTTAAAAGGAGACAATCAAGGAAAGATTTATTGTATTTCCTGACTACTGTATGGTCTGTCATGAAGCACTTTCTTATTAACTGACAAATTATAGAGAAGGGACAGGATGAAAAGTAATGGCTGTGTTGCCACTAAATTGGGCTTCCACAAATTTAGAGTCTGGAAATGGATGGAAAGAAAAGGTTGTGGAAAACTGCCTGGCTGCCTGGAATTTTGTTTTTGTTGTAGTGAAAAAACAAAATTTGTTTCTAGTTTCTACTCTTTTAATCTAGTGATACAACAAATATAATCCTGTACTAAAAGTGTATTATCAGTCTGATTTTGATTTTCTCAAACTATCTGTGTAGTAATTTTTGAGAAGAACTTTGAAAAGCAGTTGGAATACTTAAATATTCACAGAAATAACTTTACTAAATCATTCATATAAGTTGAAGTAAAAGGGAGAGACACCCAATTTTTTTCTGACTAAACACCATCCTGGAATTTTTGAATAATGAATCACAATGTACTCTCCCCCCTCCACAAATAGATGGGCCCAGAATAAAGATGTAGACCCAGGTAGAACAGAAGCAGAGAGGAAAAAACACACACTATTTGACTAAATTTACATTTCAATTACACACAACAATCTGAAATAACGCTAATGCAACTCCTCAGACATCATTGTAATTATCTTCTATCAAATTTGCTAGTGTGTCTTTTGGTGGTCACAGAATAGTATACCAACACAGGTAACACAGAAGTATGGGTCTGGTGAATTAGTTGTAAATGGATTTCAAATAAATCCAATGTAGGACAATGTTAGAGCAGTGTGGATAGAGAGTTAGACTAGGGAGATTGAACTCCCCAATCATCAGAGATCAGCCAATCACCAACTTTCAACCAACAAAGTGATTGCAAGGCTATGTCTATGTGTGAAAACTGTGAATTCAGAATTCCCTGAAGAAATGGATCCATATATAACAATGACATTTTCATTTTGTCATTATTGTATGGTATTCTCATACAATTATTTAGTAAATATAAAATACGCTTACTAAAATTAAAGTTTTAGATGGGCTCTTCTTTTTAAAAGAACTATAGCCAAGAAATGAGTCAATTTGATGCATGGAACTGCTGGAACAATAGAGTAGCCACAACCCCAGAAAGTCTGCAGAGCAGTGTAGTAACCGCAAGGGCAAAGGATCACTTCTACACAGGAGCTTCTTTCACTCTCGCAGACAGTCAACTAAAGGTCAGAGCACAATATTTCTGTCTTTTTCCCTTTTCTCCCACTCTATATTCCTAGAGCTGCAAACTAGGATACAAGTGAGCCAAAAAGAAGCAAAGCCGGTGGGGTGGAGCAGACAGACAAACAGCAAGATTTAAAAGTAGCAGAACAATGCAGCATTATTAACTGTTTTAGTCAAGGAAACAATGGAAATAAAATAGAAACCATTCATTTGGCCTTACCCATTTTAGCACTGAATGCTTATTCTTTTTTTTTTTTTTTTAAAGTATCATCAGGCAATATTTCATTTCCCTTGACTTCTGACTTGCAACAATCTGTAAAATTAAAATATTTCCAAGATTGATAGAAGTTGAGACTGGAGCTTGGCATATTTTTTTTTAATTTCTGTCCTCTGCTACATTCCAGTATAGAGAATGAGTCAAATATCATTAACCCAGTAATTTTCTCCCTTATTATGGAATTCTTATTGCTTTATTATATGCTTAATTCTGTTTGGAAACTTGGCTGAAAATTTTAGAAAACTATTGATGCCAAAGGCTAAAAGGAAACCTACTCTTAAACCTGTCACTGAATTTAAGAAATGCAACGACCTCAAAAGGAAAACTGAAATGCTTACATTCTTGGCGATTCAGTCTTAGCTTTGAAATAGCCATAATGTTCAAAATAAAGAAACAATGCCCTATCAGCCTCAACGACTTTAAGATATGTGGGCTTGGATTCCCAAAATTCCGCAGCCAGTATTATTGGACATAGGAATTATGGGAGTTGAAGTCCACACAAAGTTGGTAAGGTTGAGAAATGCTACCCTATGGTATCTGTCCATTCAAAAGGATCTGATAGAAGGGGCCCCTTCTAGGCCCCTCCAATCAAGGAATATCATCTCCAGGCCTCAATCCAAGGGTGACCAGAGAGGGGTATGTCTAAAAAAGTCAAGATGGCATCTATGACTATGCAAGGGAACATTGCATTTGTTGGTGTGTAATGTAAAAAATGTGTGAGGCTTTATTAGGATGGATATGGGCACCATCTTGATTTTTTTTTATCATCCCCTACAGAATCCCCGATTTTAGTTTGTATAGCAAGATCAGAATACAGGTAGTCCTTGACCTACAACAGTTCATTTATTGACTGTTCAAAGTTACGATAGCACTGGAAAAAGTGAATTATGTTGACTTTTCACAGTTACAACCTTTGCAGCATCCCTATAATCACATGATCAAAATTCAGACTCTTGGCAAATGGTTCAAATTTATGACCATTGCTGTGTCCCAAGGTCATGTGATCAACTTTTGTAACCTTCTGACAAGCAAAGTCAATGGTGAAACCAGATTCACTTAACAACCAGGTTACTAACATATCAACTGCAGTGATTAACAGCTGTGGCAAGAAAGTTCGTAAAATGGGGAAAAACTGACTGAACAAATGTCTCATTTAACAATAGAAATTTTGGGCTCTATTGTGATCGTAAGTCGAGGACTACCTGTACTCTGCTCATATTTGAGTGCAGCAAAGCTCTCATTCTGCTCATTCTCTTTATTATTGTATTCATAATTAAATGTTTTTATATAAGCACTTAAGGCGAATAAAACATGGCTCAAAATTTGAGAGGAGTGAGCTCTTGCCATGGACCCTGGCAAGGATTGGCCCAGTGGAGAGCAAAGGGGTTCCATGATGCTATCCTACTGGGCCCTAAAACTGCAATCACTTTCCTAAAGTCTTGTCTACAATCTTCAGTTCTGCTCCACGGGTTGCTAATGAGCCATACTTTTAATGTTATAAAATGGGGAAATAATTAAATAACACAAATATTGTTCACATTAGCTACATGAATTTAAATAAATTTTTGTCATGCTTTTCCCCTCCCTTCCCTTTTGTGGCATGCAGCTGTGTGGCCTTTCACCTTAAAATTGTAGTCCTTGCTTGCCCCGTGTTCATGATAATGCTGAAGCAAGACTTCATGCACTTCTGCAGCTCAGCAAACCAGGAAATTATACAAAATGTATAGCCTGTCAAAGAATAACAACTAAACTGTGCATTAATTACAATCTGTATCCATCATAATATGCTCCTAATTAAGAGCATTTTTGAAACAGGCAGCAGGGCTGACGTCCTGTTGAGCTTTCTGCAATCAGTACTTTTAAGAGTTCCTGCAAGAATTTCATCTAGAAGCGACAAGTATTTGAAAGGCAAAAATATACTTTATTTATTAAGGTAAAATATGTATTACTACCCTTTGTCTTATGATATCAGGAAGGCATGGCATACTGAATCTTATGAAAGCTATACATTATGCTGTGTACAATGAGTACAATAAAATAACCCCTGCAATAAAAATCAGGAACAGCCCACATCAACTTGCTTAATAACATCATTTTAAATATCTGGGAAGATTTAGGTCTAACATCAAAAAAGATACATTGGAGGGATACTTGAACCTCTTGGAGAGGAAGAAACAAGAAGGATTCTGCCCCCCTTTTCATAACATTTTTACTCCTGATTATTCTGGATGCGCTAAACCCAATAATGAACTTGAACATGATTAATTGATAGGTCTTCTATTGTTACCTTTTTGTTGAAAATTGTCACATTTTGCTGGCTTCCATCCTCTTGCTCTGCTCTCATAATCTATGAACTTGTTTAATTTCAGGTGCACCTTTTATTGGCTTAGCTGTTTTGATGGCTTGAAGTCAGCAAATTGCCATAAAGGTCCTTCTAAGCCTTATTATTTAGTTATAATTTATTATTTGTCTAGACTATGATTTTTCCAGCAGAACTTGAGAGCAATGTAGAAATGAACATTTTTAAATCAAACTATGCATAATAAATGAACAATCCTTAAATAATAAAACAAAAGAACACTGTTTTGGCAAGCTAAAAGACATCTAGTCCTGGAGTAGTGGTTATCTCACAAATATTTGTTAGTGATTTTAAAACAGTATTGAGAAACACTTTCATTCTGACTGTAAATACTTAACACTTTTTTTTTTCTTCTGTTCAATTGTGTCCAATTCTTGGAGAGTCCCTGTAGTCCCTGTAGCTTTCTTGGCAAGGATTTTCAGGAGTGATTTGCCATTGTCTCCTTCCTAGAGCACACTGGCCTAAGATCACCCAGCTGGTCATGATATCTGCAATATCATTCCTGCAGACATCCATCAATGAATTGCCACTACATGCCTGGCTTTTCAGTGATATTCAATAACTTGAGTGATTTTAGTAGTTTTATCGACCTATTTATTTACTCAACTCAATATCCAGGAAGAATATTTCCCAAACTTTCATAAAACTTGTTTTAAAAAAGCTGGTTTACTAAAATCAAAATAAGGTTATTTTCTGAGAGAAAATAACTGGCTGACAAACAATAACAAGTAATTAAAGACAATGAATTTATATAAAATGTATTTGCATACATCTTTCTAATTTCATTAAAGTTGATGATTATTTATCAGCAATTGGATGTTGCATAAATAATTTCCTATTATATTTCTGTCTTCATTTAATTAAATAAATAAACACATCAATTGTTAATATTACTTTTCCCTATATATCTAACATCTAAAGTGATAAACAACTATTCTTAGACAGTTTACTATGTGTCAGCCAGATAATTAGTGGCACTTCATTGTAATTTCTAAAGTTGTGGAATTATTGTTAGGCTGTTTCATTATTTGTGTAACAATTTATGTTACAAATAAGAACCACATACAATCTAAAGGAAGAAAGCACCCTAATATGTTCTTGTGGAGGTCAATTTTGAACAGTCAAACAGCAAGACGTCTTAAACTATTCCTCCCTATTAAGTATGTTTTTCAGTTGCTACTTCATAACTCTTACTAAATAAAAAAATAAAAAAAATGCTGAGGAAAGATCCTTACTTCAAATCATTATGTACAATATAAACTTCAATGAATCCTTACATCTAAACGTAGCTTTTTGGTAATTCTCCTATAAGTTGAATTTTTTTTTAGCAAGAATCCCAACAAACATTGGGCATGTTAATTATCAGATAATTAGCAGAAGATCTGAGTTCTTTTCATGCAGGATTAAGATTTGGGTATAAAATGGAGACAACATTGGTTGCATTGTTGGATGATCTTATGTGGGTGATAGTACTAGTATATCCTTGTTTTACTTGACCTCTTAGCAGTTTTCAATATCATCAACCATGGTAATCTTTTGAATTAACTCGGAGGATTGAGAGTGGATAGAACCGTATTATACTGGTTCACTTGCTTCCTCCTTGGTGATTGAGGAGGGAAGACCCCATCCTTGGCCTCTACTATATGAGTCTGCAGGGATTCATGTTCTCCTCTTCTATTCAACTTCAATATGAGACTACTGGGTGAGATCATCTATCTCAGGGGGGTGAGGTATCACCAGTACATTGCTGATATCCAATAGTATATCTCCACTCCTAGACAGTGAGCCTTTTCTGCTGTGGCACTCACATTATGTAATCTTCTCCTTCAAAAGATGAAGTCAACCTCATCATTCCTGAGTTTCTGGAAGTCTCTCAAGTCCTGGTTATGCCAGCAGACCTGGGGACTCTAGGGGCAAGTAAATTGCTGAGGTGGCGCTGTTATTGTTAACATCCCTCCATCTTTTGTTTTGCTTTAGTTCTGCTTTTATAGCTTTTAACTTTTTAAAATAATTATTATATAACATTTTAGACAATTATTGTTTTGTATATCCATAGTTTTATTGGATTGCTGTATGTTGTCCATGGTAAATCTCTTACTATGATATGGGCAGCCATATAAATAATAAATAAATGATAATAAAACAGGGACTATCAAGCTTAGGACTACTAGATCTCTGCTGTAGAAATCAGGGCAGTTGCTTCATGACAGCAACAAGCTATACAAAACTCTTCCCATTTTGTTACCATCTACTAGTCAATTGGATTTCTGTAATTCAGATCTGGTGGCAATATCTCACATAAAACTCTGACTGAAATGACAATGGTACTGGAATATTCTTCTTAACTCTAGCTGTGAGTAAGATATTAGTTTAAAAGACAGTTGTATCCTACATAAGACTTGACTCATCAGGGGAAGGTTGTTGCTTTCTCTATATCACCTTTCATCTGCACTCAGACCCATTCTGACAAATGCCAGAGCTACTTTCCTTTATGATTTTCCTCATTATGGTCTGAGAAACTGTCAGTTTTGTTATTACCACAAATCACACACTGCAAAGGATTGTGTTTCCAGACAACAGCTGGAAATTATTGTCACCACAAATCATACGCTATAGGGTTATGTTTCCAGACAATAGTTGCTCATCAATGGCTGAGCAATTTCTTTTGACGATTTGTTTCTAAGCTTCTTGTGCTCAGGGCTCTTAACTTCTTTCTTGAGTATGTTAAGTGTGCAAATACTGTAGATCCAAGATGATGCCAACTGTTCTAATGACATTGCAGAACCAGCATCAGATTTCACATGACTGGCACTGTTCTGTTGGGTTCCTTTGAGGAGCATAAAAGTTTCTGTTCATCTTGATTAGTTTATTTATTTTTTTACTATAAGCAAAGCATCATCCAGGGAAACAGTTACCCATCAGCCTTCTTTTCTCACAATGCCTCCAATTTTTAATATAGAAGATTTAAAAAAAAGCCACCCAGGGAAACAGAAAAAACAGGTATGCATCAGTAGGACAGACTCCATATTTAATAGGAATTATACTGTATTTATATAATTTTTATTAACAGAATTTTGAAAACCCGACTTTTCCCTTTCCCCCCTCTTATAGTAACGGTGAATTAAGGAAGAGCCAATCTGAGATTTTTCAAATTCTTTAGCTTCCCAGGCTTAAAAGATGCTGTTGTTTATATAATTGTTATTGTCTCTGCCTCGTTTCCCCAAGGTGATTTCCATGGCTTTCTACAGTAGATTTGCTTTTCGGTATGCCTGCTGCTTTAGTGTTACTTTCAGCAAATCCAACAGAGCTGTGCCTGATGCTGCTCAGGTTATGATGCACTTCGGGTTATTGCCAACTCTGATTGATCTCCCTAATGATTGCTTATACCACAAGAGAACTAATGACTCTCCATAGCAGGGGAAAGCTAGGAGAACAAAGCACTTTAGTTCTCTTTCTATAGAAGTGGTCCATCTTCTCAATCTCATCTATGATATTTCTGTTCACAGTACCATATAGAAATATGGGCTTCAGAAGAGATTTACACACCCAGAACCATGGATAAAATTTTATACTTTAAAGACATAATTTTCTGTGTAATGAAAAAGATCCAAGAAGAGTTTCTACACTGAGCAAATGCAGTACACAAAAATGATGGGCTGGGAATTTGTCTGGGAAAAAAAATTTGATGAGCCAAATTAGCTGTGATTTGATGTACACATGAATATTCAGTTCTGTCTCTGAGGTGCACTATGAAACAAACTTAATGGAAAGAAAAATGTTTTTCAGAAACCTATTGCTGATAATTAGTAAATTGTTACTAACGTCAATAAAGTATGATTATGATCATGCAAATCCTTCACATCTTGCATGAGCAATTGCTCACTGTTAAACCCTACTAGCTTCTTACCTAGAGTTTTTACCCAGCAAGAGGGAAGTTTTGTGTTGTCCAATTATGTCAGACTTGCAAGCAAAGTCTAAGAGTGAATTATTATGGATCAAGACAGGAAGGCTAAGTGGATAATGGGGGAAAGCAAAGGGAAAAAATGGCATTGGCTTCCGACTCCTTTGGTGCAGTAAAATAAGGCATTAACATCTACTCTCAACTTTTATTTTTTCATAATAATATAAACTAGCCATTTCTATAACAACAAATCTATCTAATTGATAAAATCCAAAATCAAAGTTTCATTTTTTTTCCACCTCAAGCACAAAGTTCCAGAAGTGGTTTCTAAGTAGAAATAAAGGTATTTGTGGTTTTTTCTTTAATCAAAACAGTCGATTTAGCCATCTCTGCTAACTCCATCAGTTTTTGCAGCCATTCATCAATCGTGGGTTATAGTATCACCTTCTGATGAAACAAATAAGTTACAAGGTGATTTATATTAGGGGAACTGATTAATTGATATCAATCAATTAATATTGTGAGAGATCCTAAGTACAGATTTCCCATATTTATTTTTGAACAGAACTGCCTTGTGAATATATTTCTCTGGAATACAATCCCGTAAAAGATCTGGGCTGGAAAAATATTGACAACCTAGTAGTAGCAGCAAAGAAATTCAGAAAAGTCTAGCTCTTTGTTGCTACCTATGGATAGTTTGGAGTTCTGTAACTCGGAACTGATAGCCCTGATGTTGTTAGTATATGACCAGCATAACTATAAGAATAGGATTAACCACTGACTGAACTGTCCTTTGCTTGGTTGAGGAACCCACTGGGTGATTTTATGCATATTATGTGTCCTCCTGTTATTGGCTTAATAAAAGGCAAACAATTTCCATACTTTTGTACCTTATCTGGGGACAGCTTGTCTCTAACCACACATTCCTTCTTTTCCAGGCACCTCGCCAATCATTCATTCAGCAGAGAGAACGAATGGTGCAGACATAGCATAAATGTTTCCCATGGCTTAAAAGTTTTATAGTCAGTACCTGTCTGAGCACATGCCATATGCTTACATTGGAACTGGCCCTTGCTTGTGCCTCTTTCCTGGATCAGAAAGATTTTATAGAAAGCATCCCTCTGTCTTTTTGTTTCAGATGTCTCATTGAACAAAATTATTTATAACTAATCTTCAAACAGTCTGAATATCAGAAATAACACCAAATATCATGTTAGTTACTATCTAGATAATGGTGTAAATACATGTGGTTTAGGGAATGCAAAATTCTTCAGTACAACAGATATTTTTGATCCATAACTTGCAAGATTTGGGTTTTTTTTTTACTTGAATGAAAAAATAGCCACCTATTCAAGGTACAAATGGAAAAGATAGCAAGGGCCATTGAATTTTCAGGTAATTTGTCACAGCTTGTTAGCTTTTGGCATCATTAGTGTTCCTGTTATTTTTCTGGTCATGCTATCTTTCCCCTATTTAGCTTTTTATCTCTTGCTAAAGTGGTATCAACTCTTTATTATCAGCACTGGGAAGGAATTTGGTTTCTGCTTTCTTACGAGCAGAGTTGGCCAGAACAGTATTGTGCAATGAAGCACAGTATTGTGCTGTTTTGCAGAATAGTTTCCAAAGCACACCGGTAGGTGCCACTACAGTAACACACATTTTATCCCTTCCTGCAACCAAGAACAATGTCCTCTTTTCCCTGGGGAGATTTGTTTGTTTCATATATACCCCGTCTTTCCACCAGGAGATCAAGGCGGCACATATATTCCATTTTTCTTAACCTTGGCAATTTTAAAATATGCAGATTTAATTTTGAGCATTTTCCAGCCAGCATGCTGCCTGAGAATTCTGAGAAATGAAATTCATACAAGTTGCCAAGGTTGAGAAACATGCTCCAATTTTTCTATGCAATGGAATCTTGAAAGCTAAGATGAGTTGAGAGAGCATGACTGGCCCAGAGACACCTTGTTTTTTCTCATGGCTACAGATGCAAAGAACCTCCTCCAAATACATTTTTTTTCTTTAATAAAAATCAGAGATCTGTCTCGTATAAATTTATCCAAGCCATTTGAAATCCTCCAAATTAGTGGCCATCTTGTAGTTGTATATTCCACAAATCAAATGTGTGCTATGCCTTATCTTTCTGTTCTAAATTTCCTTCCAATCAGCTTCATTGGAAGACCATTAGTTCCAATGTTTCAAAAAAGGAAGGATATCTCCCCCAATCTACTTTCTTATTCAATGTATGACATAAAACACCTCAATCATGCATCCTAGCCTTTTTTGTAAGCTGCAGGATCCATATTTTTTTTAGTATTTAGTATTTATTTGATTTGTCAATCACTTACAAGATACAGGTATATGAATTAATATAGTTTTGAATATATGAGATAGATACTTATAAGAAAAATAAAAAAAACAATAGGAAAGGGACAGTAGGCATGATTGGTGTGCTTATGCATGCCCCCTACAGAACTCTTAGGAAAGGGGTGAGGTCAATAGTAGACAGTCTAAGGTTAAAGTTTTTGGGGTTTGGGGAAGAAACCACAGAGTAAGGTAGAGTATTCCAGACATTGACCACTCTGTTGTTGAAGTCGTATTTTCTGCAGTCAAGTTTTCTCATTACAAACATATTAAAACAAATTTATAAAGATAGGGTTAAAATAAGAAGGATCGTGATAGACTTGAACATTGGGCGCTAACTAACAAAATGAAATACAACAGTGAAAAAAGTAAGGTCTTACATTTAGACAAGGAAAACAAAATGCACAGGTACAGAATATGTTGTACCTTGCTAAATAGTAGTAACTGTGAGAGGGATCATGGAGTCCTAGTGGACAACCACTTAAATATGAGCCAGCAGTGTGTAGCAGTTGGCAAAAAAGCTAGCACAGTTCTAGGGTTCATAAACAAGGGGATAGAATCAAGATCACATTAAGTATTAATACCATTGTATAATGCTTTGGTAAGGCCACACTTGGAATACTGAATCCAGTTTTGATCACCATGATATAAAAAAGATGTGGAGACTCTTTAGAAAGAGTGCAGAGAAGGGCAACAAAGATGACTATGGGACTGGAGGCTAAAATATATAAAAAACGGTTGCTGGAATTGGGTATGTCTAGCTTAATGAAAAGAAGGACTAGTTGTGACATGATAGCAGTATTCCAATATCTCAGGGGCTGCCACAAAGAAGAAGAGTCAAGCTATTTTCCAAAGCACCTGAGGGCAGGGCAAGAAGCAATGGGTGGAAACTAATCAAGGAGAGAAACAACTTAGAACTAAGAAGAAATTTTTTGACCCTTAGAACAATTAATCAGTGGCAAAACTTGCCTCCAGAAGCTGTGAATGCTCCAAACTGGAAGTTTTTAAGAAGAGATTGGATAACCATTTGTCTGAAGTGGTGTAGGGTTTCCTGACTAAGCAGGGGATTGGACTAGAAGACCTCCAAGGTCCCTTCCAACTCTATTCTATATGATATTTGAGAAAAAAACATATTTTAATGTCTTTTCTCAACTGTAGCAACCATAATGGTATGCAATATTTCAGATATAGTCACACCATTGATCTGTACAAGTGTGTTGCAATTTTAGCTGCTGTGTTTTCAATCCCTTCCCAAATGGACTTGAGTCTGGATTTTGCTTTTTTTTTTTTTTTTGCAGAATTACAGTTCACTGAGTTGACATCTTCATTGTTCCCAAGATCTTTTTCTCTGTTAGTTACAGACAGTTAAGTTCCTATTAATGTATATTTAAAGAGAATTTTTCCCCTCAATATGCATCACTTTGCACTCTCTTAACTGTAATCACATTTGCCATTTGATTGACTAATCACCTGATTTAAGAGATTCTTCTGGAGCTCTTCATCATCACTTTCACTTTTTACAAACCTGAATAGTTTAGCAACATGTAGAAACTTGGCTGCCTTGCTACATATTGAAGGCTCAAATTATTTATGAATGAGCTAAACAGTCTTTTGTGACAGTTTATGGAAAGCTAATTTTGAGTGCTATCCTGTCACATGACCATCCAGACATACAAACTGTAGTTGGGGCTGATAACCTGAGTCTGAGAAATAGCTGAGAAAAACACAGATAAGAAAAGAAAACTTTTCACACAGAGAAAAGGAAGTGAAATGAGCTAAGAAATTGGCATAAAGGAGTGGGATTCGGTTTGGAAAAAGGGAGTGGGAAAGAAGAAAAAAAAAGTAACAAGCAAGATGGAATCAGAGTCTTGGGCTTGAATCCTCTTGGGCAGGTTCCAAGAGGATTCAAGATCACCAACAAGGAATCAGTATAGGGATTGCTCTGCAAGGAGAATAAACTCGTAGGTGATCTGTCTAGTTCAGGAGTCCCCTAACTTGGCAACTTTAAGACTTGTGGACTTCAACTTCCAGAATTCTCCAGCCAGCTATGCGATGAAGTCCACAAGTCTTAAAGTTGCCAAATTTGGAAACCTCTGTCTAGTTCATGCAGATATAGTTACATTTAGTTGAAGTTTTTGATCAACACTTTGGAAGATTTAGTAGTAACAATAGTCACAATGTCATTTTAGTAACAGCAGCGCTACAGTTGATAGAAAGAAGTTAATCTTGGACTTGCAAATCACTTCGGTTTTTATTTATTTTATTTATTTGGTTTGTCAATTGCTTACAAGATAACAGGTATAAGTAAAAACATAGTTATGAATACATGGATACATATAAGAAAAATAAAAAAAATAAAAGAAACAATAGGATAGGGATGGTAGGCATGTTGGTGCACTTATGCATGCCCCCAACAGACCTCTAAGGAAAGGGGTGAGGCCAATAGTAGACAGTCTAAGGTTAAAGTTTTTGGAGTTTGGGGAAGAAGCCACAGAGTCAGGTAAAGTATTCCAGACATTGACCACTCTGTTGCTGAAGTCATATTTCCTGCAATTAACTGATTAACCTTGAGTTTGTATCTATTGTTTGCTCTTGTGTTGTTATGGTTGAAGCTGAAGTATTCATTGACTGGTAGGACATTGCAATGTATGATTTTATATACTATACTTAGATTGGACCAAAGGCAGCGTAGTTCTAGGTTTTCTAGGTCTAGAATTTCAATTCTGGTGGCATAAGGTATTCTGCAACGAGTAGAGGAGTGGAGAACTCTTCTTGTAAAATATTTCTGGACTTTCTCAACTGTGTTAATATCAGATACGTAATGTGGGTTCCAGACTGATGAGCTGTATTCGAGTATTGGACTAGCAAATGTTTTGTATGCTCTAGTTATTAGTATAATATTACCAGAGAAAAAGCTACATAAGATCAGGTTAACAACTCTTAACGTCTTTTTGGCTATGCAGTTAAAGTGGGCTCTAGCATTTAGATCATTAGAGATGAGTATTCCAAGGTCCTTGACAGAGTTTGGATCATCAACAGGGTCTTGACTATTCAGCCTGTATTTTATTTTATGATTATTATTTTCTTGCCAATATGTAGGACAAAGCATTTATTTGTTGAGATTTGAAGTTGCCATTTGTTTGACTATTCTGATACATAGACGAGGTCTTTTTGAAGGGTAGTAGTATTTTCTGTGGTGTTGAATAGCTTTACATCATCAGTGAAGGGAACGCAGTTGCTCTTAATATGATCACAGAGGTCATTTATGTAGAATATGAAAAGAGTTGGTCCTAGAACACTGCCTTGGGGGACACCACTATTGGCAGGTACAGAATTTGATAGGATGCTCCCAATTTTGACCATTTGTTGTCTGTTTGACAGGAATGCTTCTATCCAGTTATGCAGGTGTCCAGAGATACCATAAGATTTTAGTTTTAGGAGTAGTTTGTCGTGTACCACTGAATCAAAGGCTTTACAGAAGTCTATGTAGATTGTGTCTATTGCTTTGCCCTGATCGAATTGTGTAGTCCATATGTTTTTGCAGTGTAAGACTTGCAGATTACATGATAGTTTTTTCCTGAAACCAAATTGTTTATTAGAGAGTAGGTTGTTCGTTTCTAAGTGGGGGATGATGGATTGGTTAATAATTGATTTCATGACTTTACAGGTGATGCAGCATAAAGAGATTGATCTCTAATTTTCAACTAGGCTGGGGTCTCCCTTTTTGAAGATGGGGATGACCATGGCTTCTGACCATAGTTTTGACAAGTAGCTGGTCCTGAAAATTTTTTCAAAGATTATGCTTAGAGGTTCTGAGCTCTATGCTATGGCAGTGGATAGCTTTTTTAAGAAGTAGGCACATATTCCGTCCAGTCCAATAGATAAAGATGGTTTGAGATTGCATAATGCTTTGTCAACATTGTCTTCTGAAAAATCGATATGTATCAGATCATTGTAGTTGTCTGTGGTTCAACTAGGAAATACTGGGCATGATCCATTGCTGTTTACAAATACTGAGCCAAAGAATGTGTTAAAGAGGTTGGCTTTAATAGTGTTGTTGTTGCAATCTTTACCATTAGGTCCTTTCAGGGGTGGGATGGACCTTCTTTTAGTTTGTTGTTTACAAAATTGTAGAAAGCGCAGGTGGAATTGGTGCATAGAAGGTTTTCCTCTTGTTTAACATGATAATTAGTGCATTCGGTCTTTATCTGGTGGCATAAATTTTTGTATCAGCTTTTGAAGTGGCAATGTGATCAGATTTGTTTTCCCACCAGAGTAATTTCTTTTTGGATTGAAGCTTCCTTATTGTTATTAGTAATTGGTAATAATAATGGTAATTGGTAATTGGTAATAATGTTATTGGTAATAATATTGGTAATTGTGGCTTTGGGAGTTGTTATTAGTACATATAGTTTGATGACTCTTTTGACTTCAAGTAAAAATACGTTGTAATGGTCTTCTACTGTATTGCTATCCAGTGAAATTGCCAGTCAAGGGATGAGAGGTTGTTGTTTATAAGATCATAGTTGCCTTTTTTGAAGTTATAATTGGGGATTACATCATTGTGATGATTTTTGTGTGGATGTATGTTGAGACAAAAGTCAATCATGTTGTGGTCACTGTTGGAAAGGGGTTCTTCAATTTGTATTTTATAAATTGAATTCAAACTATTACAGAAGATGAGATCGAGGCAGTTGTTAAGTCTAGTGTTGTTGGTTACTAGTTGTTCTAGTCCCAGATTTGTCACTGCATTGTATAAGGTTGCATGTGTGGGTTCAGTTGTACATTCATTAAAGGTCCAGTTAATATGAGGTAAATTGAAGTCACCAAGAAAGATAAAAGCATGTGGGCAGGATGCTGCCCATGTTCATAGTGTATTGAGCTTGTTTGCATGTTCGATGTCATAATCAGGGGCTCTGTAACATAGTAAGAACTGAAATGTGATATTTAAGGACAGTTCACAGACAATGGTCCCAGGAATAGCAAGCTCCTGGGTAACTTGGATATTTTTTAGATGTAGGGACTTTTTATAGAAGATAGCAACACCACCTCCTCTACGGATTTCATGATCTGATAGTCTCTTACTGTGGTAATGGAGTCAGGGAGAGATGAGTTTAGCCATGTTTCACAGACAAATATAATGTCAAATTTAGCCGCATTTAGTAAGAGGAGAAATTAAGATATTTTATTCACAAGGCTTCTTGCATTGAGTAGCTTGTATTTAAGGCCTTTTTTGGTTGGAATAGAGGTAGCTCGGGGCATGTGTGCCTAGTTTTAAGTGATGTTGGATTGGATGGGTGGGGTTGGATGTGGAGTTGTGGGTTGTGTGATGTTTACTACAGTCTAACTTCCTCTGAAACAGACACAAAAGGGATTTATAGATCTGTTTGTTTGCATTAGCTGAAATCTGCTTGCATGGCTATCTGACTGAACACATTTAATTTTCAAAGAAACCAATGTCTTTCTATCTTTATTATGCTATGAATAAAGGGGGAAAATCAAAATGTTCACAAGAAGACCCCTTAGGCTGCATCATAAATTGAGAATTCAGGCTATGCTAATCCTAGCACATATCCTTGAATGATTCCGACCTTACTTGCTTCCATTGAAAAAATTGCTATTAATTCTTATTTTTGCTTTTTTGTATTCTAATGGCTTAATCCACAAAATTAAAATGCAATTATGATGTTTCTCAAAAACTTTTTGAAAATGCAAGCGTAAATGTTGACAGGGTCATTTTCATTAATGTGGCTGTTGACATTCTTGAAGAATTCTAGAAGACTGGGGAGGCAGGATTTATTTGTATTACATCCATTCTGATCTTCCTTCATCAAGTCTTCGTTCTTTATGTTTGTTATGTTCTGTGCATGGGCGCAAAGGAGGAGACGAGCCGGTGAACAGTGAACAGTGAACTTCAAACTCTTCATTAACATGTGAAAACAGCTCAGCTTAATGGCCGCATTGGGCCCCTTTATATAGGCAAACTCTTAACTATTTAACCAATGAAACACGGAGAGCGCTAGCTCCATTAACCAATGGGAGAAGCTCGTTAATAGCCAATCAGATTCTCCTGAATGGACCAATCCGATGTCGCTATTATCGGCCAATCAGAAGTGCAGGTCCAGAACCCTGCACTTTGCTTCAAGCTCTTAATAATCTTTATTTAAGTATTTATTGATTCACAACACCCCTTCCCCCCAGGTTCCATTTAAGGGGTGCGGTCACGTAGTCTTTGAGGTAGGCAGGTTGTTTTGATTGTCTATTTGATTTGCGTTGTTCTCCCGGTATTTGGCTACAGTCTTGTTGGGGTAGGACGTTATCTGGTGAAGAGGGTGCCTCCTGTTCCATATTTGAATTTTCGTTGCTGCTAAAGCTCTTGGCATCTCCTTGAGGCAAGATCACCCCCATTCTGGATCCTTCATGTGATGCCTCAGAGCAGTCATTACTTCCGCTTAAGCTTTCTGCCGCTTCAAATTCAGCTTCCTCGGTATCTCCTCCCCCCTCGGTTTGGAAATCAGGGGGCTCAGAGATCCCCGACTGTAGCCTTGAATGCAGCTGATCAATATGGCGCTTCCATATTCTATTGTCGCGACATTTCACGCAGTACGATCTAGGGCCGGTTACTTGGACTACAGTTGCCTCGACCCACAACGGATCGCCCGAAAAGTTCCTAGCAAAAAACAAGTCACCTACCTGGAAGTTATGGCATTTCCTGCTGGAGCCGTGTGGTTTTTCAGGTTCATATGATGGATGCAGACGGTCGAGGTGGGAGCGGAACTTCCGTCCCATAAACAACTCGGCGGGAGTTTTATTGGTGACGCTGTGCGGAGTGATATGCTGCAAAAGGAGTATCCGGTTAATCTTGTCTTCTATATCGCCATAGTCCATTTTATGCAAGGTTTTCTTGACGAATTGTACCATGCGCTCGCCCCTTCCATTGGCCGCAGGATGTGCCGGCGAAGTTAGCGAATAGCGAATACCGCGGTCTGCCAGGTACTGTTCGAAGGACAGTGTGGTAAATTAGGGCCCATTGTCAGATACCAGAACGTCTGGTAATCCGTGTGTCGCAAAGAGTCTGTCTAGTTTCCTGATGACTGATTCGGTTGTTGTATTCCTCATCTCCTGGATTTCAAGCCAGTTCGAGTAGGCATCCACTCTTAATAAAAATGTGTGTCCCTTGGTAGGTCCCACAAAGTCCAGATGAATATGGGACCATGGTCCCCTTGGTGTCTCCCATTCAGTTGGGGTTGCTTTCGGAGGGGCGTTGCTTACTTCCTGGCATTTGTGACAAGCTTTTACCCATGTCTCGATCTGCTTGTCGATACCCAGCCACCACGCGTAGCTTCGTGCGAAGGCTTTCATGCACACGATGCTGGGGTGGCCATCGTGCAAGGTCCTTAGTATCGCTGATCGTAACTGCTCTGGGACGACAACTCTTTCACCCCAGATAATGCAGCCCTTCTGGGAAAATAGTTCCGTTTGTTGATTCTTGAATGGGGCGTAGTCGTCAGGTATCTGGTCCAACGGCCATCTCTGCTCGACCCAACTGAGGACTCGTGCTAAAATGGGGTCGCGTTTCGTTTCCATCGCGATATCTCGGGCTGTTAATGGCGGTGTTCGAAGTGTCTCGATCTGCAGTGTTGTAACTGTCGGAGCGGGGTCATCAATGGTCTCCGGAAGTGGTGCACGGCTCAATGCGTCGGCGTGGGGAATGGCCTTCCCCAGGCAATGTTGCAACTTGTAGTTATATGCCGCCAAGAATTCTGACCAGCGAGTCATTCTGGGAGATAATATATAAGGTGTTGGCCTATCTCCCACTATTATTCCCAGCAAAGTTTTGTGGTCAGTCACTATAGTAAAGGCTCGGCCATACACATATTCATAAAATCTCTTAACAGCAGACACAATAGCAAGGGCCTCTTTATCAATTTGACTGTAATTGCGTTCTGCTTTTGATAACGTCTTTGAGAAATAGGCAACAGGGGCTTCACTACCGTTTGGCAAAACGTGGCTCAAAATGGCGCCCATTCCGAATGGGGATGCATCACACGTGATCGTTAAAGGCAAAGTCTCGTTATACTGCATCAAAACAGCATCAGAAGTCAATAGATTTTTCACATGTCGAAACGCCTGTTCTTCTCTGTGTCCCCATACCCAATAAACGATGTAGGGGTTCAGCTACAGTTGCTTTGTGAGGAAGGAAAACGTTGTAAAAATTGATAAGGCCTAGAAAAGCCTGGAGGTCAGCCTTATTCCGGGGTTTTGGGGCGTTCTTGATTGCCCTAAGTTTGTTATCGGTGGGGTGAATGCCTTGACTATCAATTAAATATCCCCAAAATTCTACATGATCCGTACATAATTGACACTTGTTTTTTTTTAACTTTGAGACCTGAGTCTTTAAATCTCTGGAGAACCAACCTCAGGCGTTCCTTTAGTATTTTCCGAGTCAGGGCAGCGATTAACACATCATCAAAATATGGGACAACACCTTTTATCCCTTGTAATAGCCTTTCCATCAAACTTTGAAAGATTCCTAGGGCTTCGCTCACTCCGAACTGGAGTCGGTTACATTTAAACACACCTTGGTGCGTAACGATTGTTTGGGCCTCTGCCGTTTTTTTGTCAACAGGCAGTTGTTGGTATGCCTGGGCTAAGTCTAGTTTAGCAAAGACTTTTCCGCCCCCCAGGGAATGGAGGAGGTGTTGCACCACCGGTACCGGGTAAGCGTTTTGTTGAAGGGCGTGGTTCAGGGTGGCTCGGTAGTCCCCACAAATTCTTATCGATCCATCCGGCTTGATGGGTGTTACGATTGGGGTTTCCCAGGGAGAGTGGTCGGTTGGTTCTAACACACCCTGGACTATTAATTTATCAAGCTGCTCATCAATCTTTGGTTTAAGGGCAAATGGAACTCGTCGAGGCTTAAGGCGGATGGGAGCTATTTCGGGATTGAGGTTAAATGATATCGAGGTCCCCTTGTACTCGCCTAATTTTTCTGCAAAGAGGTCCTGGAATTCGTGGACGAGGTCTTCTTCCCAGTCGCTGCTGCAGGTTCGGTGAATGCCGGCTACGTCAATTCCGAGTGGAGCGAACCATTGGAGGCCTAACAAACTAGGCCGATCCCTGTCGATTACAGTCAGGGGTAGGAATGCTGTATGGTTCTTAAATGATACCCGTACTTGGCTGGATCCAACGACTGGGATTCGATTTCCTTGATAGTCCTTGAGTATGAGTCTTTGGAATCTGAGGTCTTGCCGCCAGTAAGTAGGGATGAGCTGCTTGAGGGTCTTCCAGGAAACCATCAAGAGGGACGATCCTGAATTGACTTCCATCAGGCAAGGCTGGTTTTCGATGGCCACTTTCACTCAGATCTTTTTGGTGTCAAGAGATGAGGCGTGACTGATCGTGATCATTTGGTGAGCCTCTTCTCGCTTCGTTGGGTGGTTTAGGGTTTTGTTTCTGTGGGAGTGGTTGTTCCATTGGTGGTTCACAGGTTCTCGCTTCACGGGACGACTTTCCATCGGTTGGCGATAGTTAGCCCTCCTCGAGGGCTGGCTGGGTCCTGGCTTGCTTCTACAGACCCATCCGATATCGCCTCTTTTCCCGCACACATGGCAGAGAGCGTCAAGGAATTTGCATTCTGACCAGGGGTGGCTTGCTCCACACCCGGCACATGGGTACTGCGATTTCTGGTGTTGGTCTCGTTCGGACCGAAGTCGATGGACCTCTTCTTCATCGCTTTCTGACAACGATTCGAGGTCCTCGTGGTGGGCTGCTTCAAGCTGACCTTCTGACTGAGGTGAAATGTCACGGGCATGTTGGCAAAGTGGGGCGTGGGTGCGGCGCATTTGGGCCGCCGACTTCCTGGTTGCTTCTGCTGCAGTAGCTTCAGCTATGGCATCTTTTAGGCTAATGTTGTCCTTTGCCATTAGTTTACTCTGAGTGCCTGGTGCATCTAATCCCAGAACTATTCGGTCTCTTAGGGCTTCTTCTAGGTCAGCAAATTTGCATAGGCCTCCCAGATTCCGGAGATCCGCTATGAAATCAGCAACACTTTCGCCCTTCCTCTGACTTCTCTGGTAAAATTCATGCCTTCTAACGAGCGTTGGCACAGTCGGTGCGTAGTGAGCCCTCAGTAGGGGTTCGAGGACATCCAAGTCCATAGACTTTACTTCTTCTGGTTTTGCTAGTGCCTTGGCCATCTTGAATACGGTCGGCCCGCAATGAGTTAGGAATACCGCTTGTTTCTTTCCGGTAGTGGCATTCTTCAAATTGTTGGTCTCCAGAAACATCTGGAAGCGATCCATATATGAGTCCCAGTCTTCTTGTGCTGGGTCGAATGGAGCGGGTGGTATGACGCTGCTGGACATGGTTCCGCCATTGGTGCGTTTCAGCCACGTGCTCTGTTATCGTTCTTTGTCATTCAGTAAGCCCTGACGTCTCCACATCCCATCCTCGTCGCCAGTGTTATGTTCTGTGCATGGGCACAAAGGAGGAGACGAGCCAGTGAACAGTGAACTTCAAACTCTTTATTTACATGTGAAAACAGCTCAGCTCAATGGCCGCAATGGGCCCCTTTATATAGGCAAACTCTTAACTATTTAACCAATGAAACACGGGGAGTGCTAGCTCCATTAACCAATGGGAGAGGCTCGTTAATAGCCAATCAGATTCTCCTGAACGGACCAATCCAATGTCGCTATTATCGGCCAATCAGAAGTGCAGGTCCAGAACCCTGCACTTTGCTTCAAGCTCTTAATAATCTTTATTTAAGTATTTATTGATTCAAACAATGTTATTAGTTAATTTTGGTTTTGATAAACTTTTCTAACAAACTGCCATTAAGAAACATTAAACTGACTAGCATAAGAATAGAGATTTCATTCCTTCTGACTGATTTTAACACTAACAGTCCTAAAACATAACAATTTAGATTATTTAGAAAGTGAGTTTCTTTGGCATGATTCCCCTGCATAATATCAGACACAGGCAACCAGAGGTACTTGTCAATAACTAAAGTAAGCAACTTTATTGTTCATGGGATCCAGCTTTCACATACTTGAAGATATTGTCTACATATCCTGCTGACTATTTAAGCCAGTCTAGCCACTTGGTTTCAGAGATTTGTTTCAAATCTTTCCTTTCATATTTGTCTCCCGAGAGTCAGGGATTTCTTTCAGCAGCACAAACCTATTAATTATGTCCAAGAGGCAAATACTCATACATTTATCACTTTATTGCATTCTGGAATGTACCCTCTCCCCACTGGCTACTTACTGTCCAACTACTATCAGTAATTTGGTTGTCTTTCCTAGGAAGAAGTAAGGAACCCTGTCTTTTTAACACACTCATCAAACTCACCTTAATATTATACTCTGGGAGTGAGAAATACTCCTTTCTCAAACTTCTACCAAAATCTCGCCTGTTCTTCCAGCTATTCTTTCTAAAAAATGCCAGCTGGCACAGTAAGAGCAGCAATAATAATTTTTCACCTGTATTTCACCATTAATCATGCATTTTTCAATGTATTTTTTGATTAGGTAAGGCTGAGTGATAGGGACTGTCCAAAAATCATTCTGGAAACAGTGGCTAAACAAGGAATAAATCCCAATCTAAGGCAATCTTTCTGTCTGCTACATCAGATTGATTCTCTTAAATGCATTATTATAAAGAAAGGAGTCACGTGAAGGTGATTCCCACAGCATTTTTACCATGAATATTAACCCAGGAGTTTAAAATAGAACAAATTCCACCTTAAAAAAAAACAACCTCCCAGGGCTGAATTCTTTTATTGCACTTCCAGGTGTTTTTTTCTCTTTTTCTGTAGTGCTCATAATACATATTGAAGCCACAATAAGTTATCAAACTTTCCATTTGTAAAATAAAGGTGTCTAGGCCTGGGGTAAATGTCTACATAGGTTAATTTGATTACCTTCCTTCCTTCCTCCTTCTCTTCATGGCACAACAAAAGGTGTAATTGAACCTTTTACAATAGTTAGTATTACAAGAAAGTTTATGACAAGAAATATTTTCTCAGTTTGATGTGTGGGCAGAAACAAATGATTTTTTTTTTTTTTTTTTTGGTAACCTTTCTAACCTCACCACCTGTATACTCATCAACAAGAAAAATCAGCAGGAGTTGTCACTTCTTTTTTGCTCAGCTCAATTAAAATGTTTTTTTTTTTAAAAAGAAGGGAAAATACAACATAAGGAAAACATTAAGACTTATATGAGTGAAAAGGACTTTGGATCAGACATATAAATAATAAAATAAACACTGCAATGATATTAGAAAGGAAACATATTTATGTACCGTGTTTCTCCAACAATACGTCCCCCCCAATAGGAAGACCCAGCATGTTGTCTAAGCATAAAATGAAATTAAGCCCCTCCCCCCAAATTTAGGCCTAGTTTAAAACATGCGAAATTGGAGGGGGGAGGGGGGGGAAACTTGCCATTAGGAGTGCCCTGCGGGCAGCTACGCTCACCATCAGCTGCTCCTAACACCATGGTGGAGCACGGAGAGCTCCCTTACCCCTACCTTACCTGGGTCAGGAGGCGGGTGGTGTTGGCGTGGATGTCCGGCAGCATTTCAGCCGCTTCTCAGGCCTCATAGCTTCCATGGTTCCCACCGGTGCTGGCGCCTCTCTTGCCAGCGCCGTCTGCAATAACAGTATCTGAGTCGCTCCAGCTTTTCCCCCATCTCCGTAACAACAGGGAAAAAAACATTTTGAGGTACCTGGGAGTGCCATGCGCTGTGTTTTGGTTGAATCCCGAGTGGCTGGGTGGGTGTGAGAAGAGCCGAGCGAGCGTCTCTGCTGCTGCTACCTTTGGTGCTCCAGCCTTGGGCTCTGCAAGTTTGCAAAAGTCCCGGTGCACAGCCCGTTCCTGCATTCCAAGCACACAGGCCGAGCTACAGCTGTCCTTCTCTCACTAGCACTGTCTCCAATAACAGCAGCAGCAGCGGTGGGAACCATGGAAGTTATGGAGGCAGCTCCCCCACCCGAGAAGCTGCTGAAATGCTTCCACGGTTCCCGCCGCTGCTGCTGCTGTTATTGGAGATGGCACTGGAGAGAGAGGGAGAGCTGCAGCTTGGCCTGGGCCCTTGGAATGCAGGAACGGGCTGCGCACCGGGACTTTTGCAAACTTGCAGAGCCCGAGGCTGGAGCACCAAGGGTAGCAGCAGCAGAAATGCTCGCTCGGCTCTTCTCACCCAGCCGCTCGGGATTAAACCAAAATGCAACACGCGGCACTCCCAGGTACCTCAAAATCTTTTTATTCCTGTTGTTACAGGGACAGGGGAAAAGCGGGAGCAACTCAGATGCTATTGTTGGAGATGGAGTTGGTGCACGGGGGAGGAGAAATTAATTTACCCCCGAAAAGACATCCTAGCTGTTTTTTCGGGGCTCAAAAAAAATTAAGGCCTGGCCTTATTTTGTGAGAAACACGGTATTAGACTAGGCAGATTGTGATCCCCCTTTTATTCACTTTGCCCCAGTAATCTGGCTAAGTTTAAAAAATGTGAAAAGAGAAAATTAAAACCTGTTAAATAATTATTTCCATTGCCAAACAAAGCAGTTTTTTTTTTCTGATTTAGACTTTGCTGCTTACATAAACCCTTGCTATAAGAGAAATAAAAAAGTTGAATTTGAACCATGATATATGAATTCCAATCAGTAGAACATTTTAGTGAGGTAATGAATTGGAGGAATGAATTGCAAGTACAGAGTATTAAAATAAAAATTAAAGCACATCAGAGGAGCCTAGTAATGAAATCTGATAATTTGTTTGTATCTTTTTTCCTGGTGCAATTCAACAGATTTCTTAGAAGCACTGGATCTTCACAATATATATGGCAACATTAGATTGCATTTTGCATTTAAGATTTCCCTCTGCCAATCTAAAAAAATGATGTTCCATTTGGAAAACGTTAGCTTATTATTCTGCATAAATAGTTTGAGAAGATGAGAAGAAAGTATATAAATTCTCTGTAGGGCTCACTGCTCCAGTTCTCTGTCTTTACCAGTGCTCCATTGGAGCTAGAAGTCTGGATGGATTTCAGGCATAATTGAAACAAGCTATAATATTCTTTCATTCTGCATTCAGTATTTCATTTCCTCTCCCTCTCCCTCTCCCACTCCCACATACCAACTAACGATTTCCCATTTTAAGAGAAGATTTTTCATTCTTTCACTCCTTGGTGGCTGAAAGTGTCAGCAATTTTGACAAGGACGCAGACTTTCTAATTGTACAGCATAAGTTTTCACACTGTATAGGTTTAAAAAAAACAAAACATTCAAGCCATTAAGTTATGTGCAGGGGATTTCCACCCCCCCTTGCCCAATAGCTTGTTAATGAGAGTTGTTTTTCTTCATTTATTATGTTGAACAGATGGATTTATTGGCATGTACATTTTGTCAATTTCAATATTTAAAATCATGTTATATTTTACAAGCCAGTTCAAGGCACCCAACCTGTCCATGAGAGAAGCAATATTTTAGCATAGAGTGCTACTTTTTCAGCCACCTAAACTTGGAAGGATTAAGGAAAAGAAAACTGAAAAAATATATATATATATATATATATATATATATATATATATATATATATATATATATATATATATATATATATATATATATGAAAAAGTTGTATTGTATTACATTGCATTGCATTGTATAGTTACATTACAATTTATGTTTGTTGGTTGTCCCTTTACAGTGGACTCAGTATATTGGATATAATTGCCATGGTTATCCTCCATCCTATTGTTATCTTTCGAAGGTATTGTTTTCAGAGTTATTAAGAAGACCTTTTGGCCTTGATCCATGATAGCAAACCTATGGCAGGCATGCCAGAAGTGGCATACAGAGCCATCTCTGCGAGCATGCGAGCTGTTGCCCCAGCTCAGTTCCACTGAGCATGTGCACCCACATGGCTCCTGCGAGCCAGCTGATTTTGGGGTATCTGCCGCGCATAGGTGGGGGGGGCAGGATGCATGTGGGAGATGAGTGCTTATGCACAGGTGGGCGGAGGGAGCATGGGGATGCGCATGCATTGCATTATGGGTGCAGGCACACATGCATGCTCTTGTGCATGCACACATGCATTTTCCTCATGCGACGACAAAAAGGTTAGCCATCACTAGCCTAGATCCTCAAATTGTACATTCTTGTTTTAAGATGTTTACATTCTTGTTTTTATTTTATTTTTTTAGTGATTTGATTGCTTATTGTACCCAATGACTATTAGTAAGTGCTGTGCCTCATGATTCTTGACTCTAGATGAAAGTATCTTTTCTTTTTTGTACACTGAGAGCATTTGCACCAAGACAAATTCCTTGAGTGTCCAATCACACTTGGCCAATAAAGAATTCTATTCTATTCTATTCTATTCTATTCTATTCTATTCTATTCTATTCTATTCTATTCTATTCTATTAAAAAAATCATATGGCTGTCCAACTCATTCAGAGTGACTCCCAGTGGCTAACAGAAATAAAATATATACCAATATATCCCAAATATATCCCAAAATATACCCCCCCCCCAAATCCTCAACATCCTGGCAACAACAATCAGACAAACTGTCAGCCTTTCTTCCTTTGCTTTGCATCTTTCGGCTGTCATAAGTAATGGGGGGACGAGTGGGGACATGGTTATGGGAAGCAAGCTGGAGATGTTACAAAACAAAGCTGTATAAGTTGGGGTGGGAAAGGTTCTTGCTTAGGCTTCTATCCTATGCTATGTGCAGCCGCAACTCTATCAAAATATGTCAAGGTCAACGAACAGAGGCCTTATCACCACCTGGAGATGTCCACATGATGCTCCTACACAACTTTTAATTGGATGAGCCAATTGAACTATTGGGGGTAGGAACATTGCCATCATTTTGTATATGTGATTTACGCGCTCATTTTCTCAGATTCATAATTCTTTTGTTGCTACCACTTGACTTCAAGTAAAAGTTTTTTTTCTCTAATTAATGGAGTCCAAGTATTTCTTTCTTAGATTTTGAATGGAGCACCATTTGACACAAACATTTACCTGGATTGAAGACACCTGAACTGGGGAGTGATCCAAATTCAAAGGTTTATAATTCTGTTTGCCTTGTTGTATCCATTGCAGCAATATATACTGTATCTGCAATAATTCTCTACATTTGAAAAAGGTGAAGGTGAAGGTGACATCTGAAATGTTCCAGCCTCTTATTATATATATCCTTACTGACGCATCAAAGCCAGAGTGATACATTTTTCATTTGATCCATTGAGAGTGAATAAAATGGAAATGGAATTATGCCAGCAGTCTCCAATCCTGATTTATTCTGCATTGTTCACTGGATAGTATTGTACTTTTACTTGTTCAGACTGAGGACACATAGAATCAGTAAGAAAAATTTGGGATTCTACAAAAGCCTCATTTCTGACCTATATGTAATAATATACAGGTAGTCCTTGACCTAGAGTGGTAATCTATGTCCAATAGAGTTGGAAGTTGTGAGGATCATTAAGTGAAGTGACTACATGATTGCCGTGCTTCATGACCACAACCCCTACTGTCCCTGATCTGGTTATTAATGCATGTAGATCATTAAGTGGAGCATGAGGTGCCTCAGTGTTGTGTCTGCGAAATGATGCCAGGAGTCGGTGACTTCAAATCATGCTCTTTTATTAAGGTAGGAACCGAACTGGCTCTTCACAAAAGGTTCGCGGCTTTTATTCTTTCAGCCGCGGCGGCCGCAGCCAATGGCACCGCTTTGAATCTCCCGCGATTCGAATGGACCAATCGCAGGAGATTCTTAGCGAGCCAATCGGCACGGCTCGCCTGACCAATCAGAGTGCCCCGCGCTTTGGCCAATCAAAGCGCGGGGATCTCAAGAATGCTAATTAGGGACAGAACACTCAGGGAGGGGGAATCCCTGGAGGCCAAGTCCAGGCACAGACTCACTTGCTTCCTAAGCCTCCCAAAGCTTTCCCCAACTTCTGAGAAACCCTGTGCTTCAGATTAGATTAACAGAGTTGGAAGGGACTTGTGGATCATCTAGTCCAAACCCCTGCCCAAGCAGGAGACACTACTCCATTTCTGACATATGGCAGTCCAATTTCTTCTTGAAAGCCTCAAGTGATGAAGCTCCCACAACTTTTGAAGGCAAGCTGTTCCATTGGTTTCACTGTCAGAAAATTTCTCCTTATTTCCAGGTTAAATCTGTCCTTGTTCAGTTTCCATCCATTATTCCTTGTCTGACCTATAGGTGCTTTAGAAAATAGCTTAGTCCCTTCCTCTCTGATGGCAGCCCCTCAAATATTGGAAGACTGCTATCATGTCTCCTCTGGTCCTTCTCTTCACTAGACTATCCATGCCCAGTTTCTCAACCGTTCAATGCATCTTTTAGCCTCCAGTCCCCTAATCATCCTGGTTATTCTTCTCTGCACACTTTCTAGAGTCTCAATATCTTTTTTATAGTGTGACCAAAACTGGATGCAGCACTCTAGGTGTGGTCTTACTAAGGCTTTATAGAGTGGTATTAGTACCTCACTTGATCTTGATTGTATCCGTTTAGGATTGCATTAGCTTTTTTGGCTGCTGCTGCACACTGCTTGCTCATATTTAGCTCGTTGTCCACTAAGACTCCAAGATCCCTCTCACAGTCACTGCTATTAAGCCTGGTTTCGCCCAATCTATTCGTGTGCTTTTGGTTTTTCTTGCCTAAGTGTGGGACTTTATTTTTCTCTACACTGAATTTCATTTTGTTAGATACGGCCCAGTGTTCTAGTCTGTCAAGATCCATCTGGATCTTGAACCTATCTTCTTGGGTGTTAGCTATTCCTGCCAGCTTAGTATCATCTGCAAATTTGGTAAGTTCCCCTTCTATTCCCTCATCTAAGTCTTTAATGAAGATATTGAAGAGTACTGGGCCTAAGACAGAACCTTGTGGCACCCCACTGCTTACTTCCCTCCATGTAGACTTAGACCCATTAAGGACTACTCATTGAGTATGGTTTGTCAGCCAGTTGCGAATTCGCTTCTTGCTCCTTAGGGACCCCATTTACCAGTTGAAAATGATAGGTGAGGGGAAGTGAGGAGGAAGGTATGGGGCCTGGAGAGCTGGGAAATAGCCCTAAGACTTTTTTTTAACCGCAGAAAGGAGCCACATTCAGAAATGTAGGTTTTTTCTACCATTCAACACGATGCTATCATTGGAGTCTCTCTTTGAAATTAACAGAAATTTGGAGCATCGGATTTCTACAGGACAGTAAATTAAATGTACAGTACTCATTCAAAGCTCTAAAATGTTGGAAATTGTTTGAGAAAGGCATTTGTCGGAGGTCTAACTGTGCTGGAATAAAATGCCAATTCATTCTTGTGGTACTTATAGGAATGTTAAAATAAACTGATTGAAAACAAGAAATCAGGGTGAAAAAAAACCCTGTAAACCCATTATGCTGATGCCAAACACTCCAGGTCTTTTAAATTAGGTCACTTGGAAGATAACCCTTTTGTTTTTGTATGTTTTTTCTTTAGAATCCGTGCTTCTAATTATCTTTTGTATTTCAAGCTCATACTCTGTAGGTTGGGAGGGCTAGTGGATGGGTAGATGCACATGCCGTCGCGTGAGAGAATAAATAAAAACAATGCAGAACAAAACAATGCCTTAAGATATGGAGCAAATTTAACAGGGTAGAAAGAATGGACAATGGAAGTTATCATCAAAGACAATGGAGATTCAGTTCAGATAACCCAATCATCACTGCAGTTGAAATGAAATCAAATGAAAATTAGTATTGTTATCCTAATGCAACTTCTACAAATTGAGTCTGGATTGTACAGTATATAAGTCCAAATGGCAAACAAATAGTATAGCACAGCATAGCATAGCATAGCATGGCATGGCATGGCATGGCATGGCATAACAACACAACACAACACAACACAACATGACATAACATAATCACTACCATGAATACATAAATGTATTGATTTATGTGTGAATTGACACAGAGAATAGTTTTGCTAGCATCAGTACAATCCCTCCTAAAGATTCTAAAATCTTTTAGCATATTATAATTCTGGCATTAGTCATATCATTCTCAAAGTGAATTAAGCACTCACTGTTGCTTCTCCAAATGATCACTGTGTCTACAGTATAACTACTCATGGAAGTTGCCTCTGGGAATTCCTTAAGTTTCATTGCTCAATCAAGCAGAACATGAACAATAACATAAGCTATTGTTTTTAAGCTAAATAAAAGACATATAATTTAACTCTTCTTATTATTTTTAAATTATCTAATGTTATTCTGACTGATAAAGTAGTTAGCTATGGAAATGAGACAATAATTAGATTTTCTTTTAAAATAAATGAGTTTTCTTATTCATTTAATTTAAGAGAAGAGGTAATCTATGGCAATTTTCTACTTTCCTTTATAACATTTTGGAATTTAAAACTTTATTGATAAGAACAGAAGAGCTCTTTTTGGTCCAGTATTTACTCTGTTACTTAATGATGTAAATTTATTCTATTGCAAAAATGACACAAGGACTGGTTTTTATTTTCAGATACAGCAGGCTAACCTCTAGTATTTATGTTGGATGCAATTCCTGATTTTTCTAGCAGTTCCAAGGTACCTGAAATAATTGCAAGTTAGTCCATTCCAGAATTTTATAATATATTTCATAGGCAGAGGAACTCTGGGGAAAAAGAAATACAACAACCAGTGAATGGTATGTGATTTCATAAATTAAATTCCCTAATTGTACAGGCCCTTCAAAACATCATATGTCAATAACTAAGATTCCCAATGCAGGATAGAACATCATCTGCTTGGGAATTAGATTCATTTTTACATAAAACTGTTTATAAAAAATGTGTAGTAGAATCATAGACTCTTTTTCATGCAATTTAGAAGAAGTTGGAATTCTGGAGAAAAAACTGAAATGGTAACTATTGTTTCTGCTTCCAATCTTCATTGTTCCTTTGTAAATTGAACTTATATACAAACTGTGTGCATATAAGCATTATTTTTATAATACCGTGTTTCTCCAACAATATGGCCTCCGCCAATAGGAAGTCCCAGCATGTTTTATAGGCATAAAATCAAATTAAGCCGCTTCCAAATTAAGGCCTATATTAAACATGTGAAATGGGGGGGAAATGGGGAGGGCTTGCCGTTAGGAAGTATTTTTGTTGCATACCCAGATATGGTGCTGCCTGCATTGACTTTGGCGTTGGTGGGGCATTTCGTATTGGGAGACCTTCCACCACCATTGCTTTCCCTTCTCCCCATGCTGCCATGGTGTTTAGAGCAATGCTGTGGCATTTGGCACAGCCACGTGCAGCCAGACAGGGCTCCTCCCTGCAACTGGAGCCCGGCAGAGACACTCTGCTTCAGGCGCTCCTGTCGCCGCCTTCCCTTCGCCTTTGGAGGCAAAGCTAATTCTTTTAAAAACAACGCCCTACTACTAGTACAACAAATCCTCCCCTGCCCAAGAGGGCAGCCCAACCCCATGTGGGGAGGCGAATCTCCCGGGGCCGCAGTGCAAGATTAGCCCACCCCGGGAGAAGCGCCCAGCTGCCAACCCTGCCTGGCACCAAAGAACTTTGCTTGGGGCACCCAGCGCAGCTGACAGGTGTGCCCCTTTGCCTGTTGGTGTAGTTCTCACCAAGGCAGTGAGCGCCTCCCTACCGGGCCTCCGATCATCCCGCCAGGGTTGCGCCAGAGCCGTGCAGGCTGGGCAGAGCCAGGAAAACGAGCCATAGGTGTGTGCCTGCTCGCCAAGCAAAAGAGCCGGGCTGACCCAAGCTAGGCTTCCTTCTCAAGTCCCTCAAGCCTGAACCTGAAGGGACCACTGGAAGACGCTGCCCGAGGCAGTGATAGAGCCGACCCATACACGGACAGGGAGGCAAGATGACAGAAGCACTGCTTCCCTGGCCTGCGAGTCCGGCAGAGAGAGCCTGAAGCTGCCTGTCCTTTCCACCCCTCACCCAGCCCGTCTCCATCCCCATGCATCTCCAAATGCACCACAGCTCCAAATGCTGCAGCAGCACGGGCATTGGGCAGAGGCGCTCACTCAGCTGGGCTCAGCTCAGAGGAGGGTGTGGTGCAGGCCATCGCCTTGCCTCCCTGTCCATGTATGGGTGGGCACTATCACTGCCTTGGGAAGCCTCTCCAAGTGGCCCCTTCGGGTTCAGGCTGGAGGGACTTGGGAAGGAAGCCAAGCTCAGGTTGGCCCAGCTCTTTTGCTTGGCAGGCGGGCATGCACCCGTGGCTCACTTTCCTGGCTCTGCCCAGCCTGCACAGCTCTGGAACGGCACTGGCAGGATGAGTGGAGGGCCCAGCGGGAATGTGCTCACTGCCTTGGTGAGAACTCCACCGCCAGGCAGGAGGGCCTGCCTGTCAGCTGCACTGGGCGCTGCAGGTGAAGCTCTTCACACTCTGCCCAATGCCAGGCAGGGATGGCAGCTGGGCACTTCTCCCAGGGTGGGCCGATCCTGTGCTGCGGCCCTGGGAGATTCACCTCCCGGGTTGGTCTGCCCTCTCAGGCAGGGGACACTTTGTCATACCAGTAGTATGGCGTCATTTTTAAAAGACTTGGCTTTACCTTCGAAGGTGAAGGGAAGGCGGCGACAGGAGCGCCTGAAGCTGAGTGTCTCCACCGTTGCAGGGAGGAGCCCTGGCTGGCCGTGTGTGGCTGCACCAAACGCCGTGGCATTGCTCTAAATGCCGCAGCAGCACAGGGAGAAGGGAAAGCAATGGTGGTGGAAGGTTTCCCAATATGAAGTGCCCCACCAATGCCGAGGTCAACATCCAAGCCATCATCACCTGCCCACCCGAGAATGCAAGGGGGGGATTAAGTCACCCGTGTAAAGATGATCTAGCCATTTTTTCGGGGGTCAAAAAAAAATAAGGCCCAGCCTTATTTTGTGAGAAACACAGTAATATGTCCTGCTTTTTCCTAGAAATGCCCACATACATTTTGTATATGTGTAAATTCTGTTAACAAAATAATTAGGAGTACAGGGTTATTGGAAGTATGGATAAAGATTGATCACTGGTCACATGGTGGCTATAAACAACCATTCTGTATTGCTGGAGACACTGATAAAAAGGCTCCATATTTGAACCAATTCTTGTGTAGATATTATAATTTCTCTATATACCGCCTTCCTAATGGTCAGCGGAGGAAGAAAGAGGGCAAAAGGATATAAGTGGTATGCAGCTCCATTCTCCCCTCCTGATTCCTGCTTGCCTTTTCAGGGGAAGACAGAAATGATTAAACTGAAGAGGGCAATGGATGGGAATTGACCAGGTTTGAAGAGGAAAACCAGGCAGCAATACAAACTGTAATAATAGTCCTTTCTTTAAAAATGTCCTATATTTGAAGGTTAGTTCAAACTGGTTTAAAGATATACAATAGAAGATGGAAGATCAGAGGTCTGGTTATTGTCTGTCAATACTTGTTATTGCCTGTCAATACTTGTGCAGGCATGAAAGTTACTTGATCATTTTTTTCCAATGTAGTCATTGTTTTATTTATTTAATAAGTATATATGGCTGCCCATCTAACCAGTGGAACTCTTAGTGGCAAAGATAAAAAAAATACTATAATTCATAATCCAGGTAATTTGGTAAAACCAGATTGACCCTCCTAGAAACAAACTCATTGCTAACATATCACACATACAAACACCCACAAAGGCCAAGGCTCCATTATTATTCCAGTCCCAAACTCTGGGGCAAAAGCCATGGCATCATGGTCTCCTAGGAGGCTAACAAGGTTGGGGCATCATATATTTCTTCTTTTTCCTTCCTTCCTTCCTTCCTTCCTTCCTTCCTTCCTTCCTTCCTTCCTTCCTTCCTTCCTTCCTTCCTTCCTTCCTGTTTGATATATACCTTTTTTTTTTTGCTTTTCTCCACCTTAATTTTTTCCCTTTGGTTTTTACATAGACTGATTTGTAAGATAGTGCTTAACAAATCAGCTTTATGATACTCCAGCATGCTGAGCCTATGATGGTGAAAGATTTTGAGACCTTTATATACCCTAAGGCTGTAGGACAGGGGTGGGCAAACTTTTTGGCTCGGGGGCCGCATTGACTTTTCAAATTTGACAGACGGGCCGGGTCAGCACAAGATTTTTTGGGAATCACCCTCCCTTTCCCCCCCTTCTCCTCCTCCTCCTTCCCCTCCCCTCAGAGGCCTTCTGAGTCAGGAGTTGCTACCGCTGGCGCGGCTCCAGTCCCGCGTTGCCTCGGGAAGGGAAAGGCAAAGAGGAAGAGCCGTGGCGGTGCTTTGCAAAGGCAGCAGCGGCACCGGAGGCTCAGGCTCAGCAGCTCCTGGTTTTGCCTTTCCCTTCCCAAGGCAACGCGGGACTGGAGACGTGCGGAGCTGCGCCAGCGGTAGCAGCTCCTGACAGCCCCAGCCGGACACCTGAGTGGAACCCGGGTGGAACTGCCTGTTGCTGCTGTGGGCATCTGGCTGCCCAAGTAAAGAACCGCACCAGCTCAGGGCAACTTTGAGAAGCAAGAGGGGAGAGGCAGAGAAGGAGGCAGAGAAGGAGGAGAGCACCTGGCCAGTTGGGGGAGGCTTCTTTTGCTGCGAAAGAGGCGGCTAATGATCTCCGGCTCCGCTCTGCTTCTCCAATATCCGGTGCCACCCTGTTCTGTGCACCGGCTGCCCGGACTTGCTGGGCCTGACACAGAACAGGGTGGCGTTGGATGTTGGAGAAGCAGAGCGGAGCCGGAGATCATTAGCTGCCTCTTTCGCAGCACAAGAAGAACAAGGTGGTGCCGGACCATTGGAGATGCGGAGCAAAGCCAGAGATTAGTAGCTGCCTCTTTCGGCGCAGAAAGCTTCCCCCAACCAGCTGGCTGGCCTCCCCCTCCTCGGCCATACAGAACAAACAGGCAGAGAAGGAGGAGAGCAGCTAGCCAGTTGGGGGAGGCTTCTTGTGCTGTGAAAGAGGTGGCTAATGATCTCCGGCTCCGCTCTGCTTCTCCAATATTCGGCACCCCCCTGTTCTATGTATCAGGCCCAGAAAGTCCGAGCAGCCGGCGCATAGAACAGGGTGGTGCCGGACCATTGGAGAAGCAGAGCAAAGCCGGAGATTAGTAGCTGCCTCTTTCAGTGCAGAAAGCTTCCCCCAAACAGCTGGCTGGTCTCCTTCTTCTCTGCCTGTTTGTTCTGTATGGCCGAGGAGGAGAAGAGCAGCTGAGAAGCGCGCTGCCAGGCAGGGGCCACGCAATGCAGGGAAACACGCCACCGCCCAGCCCTGGCAAGGGAAAGCAGTAGGTGTTCCCCGGGCAGCAGCCTTGGCCCCGCTACCAGGGAAGCAGCTGCCCAGCTCCGTGTTGTGTGTGTGATTTTTTGGCGTGCGGCGCGGGGTCTCTTTTGGCCGGCCCCAATTTTTTTTTTCAGAGGCGGGCCGTATTAAAAGGACCAACGGGCCGATATGGCCCGCGGGCCATAGTTTGCCACCCCTGCTGTAGGATGATGTCTACTTGTATTATGGAATGAGGAAAACATGGCGAGAAAGACATTTCAGGAAAAAATGGGATTTAAAACATTGAATTATCTTTTGTTCACTCTCTTGTTCTTTTCTAATTAACAGCATTATTTCGTTTCTCATTTTATTTTCAAGTGTTGTTTTCATACCACTGCTTTTACAGATTGTGGGGGATGTGAAAAGGAAAGGTGAGAAAGTAAATGTTTCTGCTGGAGTTATTTTGCTCAGGGAATAAAACTGGAGGTACAAAGAGCAACTGCAGTGGGTGGTATCTGGTTGTCATGGGCTAGGAGTCTTGATAACGCCATACACGTTGTAACTCTACAAGGGATGAGTGCTTTGTTGGGACAGTTTAAAGGTAGAGGTGGGAAGGCAATCGATTAAGCAGAGACATGCTTCACCTTGTATGCACAGTCTATTTTAATGTGAGGGCAGCAGATGCAATGAGATGTAGCATTATTCAAGAACTACAAGTTCTGTTCCTCATTTGCTTCTGAAGTAAGCATATGTTCTTTGAGTAAATATGAACTGGATGAACTGGATCTATTGCAGGAAACCATGTTGTGTGTATGATGTTGACCTCTTTTCTGTTTTGAGTCAAAACCAAACAATCACAATTTCCATCCTCTGTACTCATAGTTATTACTGGACAATACAACAAGCTTGGATAAGGATGATTTTGAAAGACATGCAGCAGCCAGGGAATTGGATATAACTGAAGTGCTTTTAAAGGTTTGGGATGAAAAAGTGATCTATCTTTTGCTATGCTATTCATTCTGTTATACAGTAGATTTTTTTCTTCTTCCTTTCAAATGTGTCTGATTCTGAGGGAATGCCTGGACCAAGAAGTGGTTTGTTATTGCTTCCTTCCTAGGGTTTATTTAGTGTATTTATTTATCATAGTTATTTAGCATATGGCAACTACAGAGGTCATATAATCGCTGATATACAAATTTAGTTTAAATAAAACATCAGCTTGATATATATGATATGTAGACAATACTATATAGGAGATAACATATTAAATTAAGATAAAACCAGAATAAAATCACCATAATATGGAGCCATGGAATTGCAATAGAATAGACATAATTCCTAGGGCTGAAAGAATGGGACTGGTCTAAGATCATGCTAGAATGCATGGTCTCCTGGTTTCTAGCCAGGTACCTTCATCCCAAACTGAGAATATTATTACTATCTGTTAAATATTACTTGGTTTTTGAAAAAAGTTAAGCATTATGCTTAGAAAAGAAAAGGAGAGAGTACAAGGAAATATGTTTAATCCTTAAAAAAAAAAAACAGCCAGTCAATCAAACACAGTATTTTTTTAGCCAAGAATATCAGAATTATAGTTCTCAAAATTATTATTCAGAGTGGAAATTCTGGAAGTTTTAACCTAAGATTGCTGGAGTTTACAGAGGGATAATCAAGGCAAGTATTGCCAAATTCAGGAGCTGGCAAATTCTGCTCTTGCTAAGCCAGAACTTCCTGAAGACTCTACCAATGAGGCCAATGGTTACTGGAAAGAGTATTTTAGCAGCAGCCAAAGGAGCAGGGATATCTCTTTCCCAGTTGTGGGATTCTTTTTTTTTTTACTATTTTTTTTACTGTGGGTGTGGCTTGGTGGGTGTGGCAGGGGAAGGATCCTGTAAAATCTCCAGTCAGAGGTGGTATTTGCTGGTTCTCCGAACTACTCAAAATTTCCGCTACTATCAGTTCTCCAGAACTGGTCAGAACTTGCTGAATATCAGAACCTCTGCTCCTTCCTAATCTAGACCAAACAGAGCTCTGAGAAGTCACAGGGATTCAGGTTTATGGAGGTAAATGAATAGGAAGTTCAAGAAAATAATGATAAAACTAAATGTTATTTTTGAAAATAAAAAAATCTAAACACATTTTCTTGTGGGACACATGCTATTTGATGAATTGATTTAATATTGACTATGGCTTCTGAATTTGGGTAGGTTCTATTGTTTCTTGATAGCTTCTGTGCTTCTCTATTTTTTAAAAGAATGTTACAAAACATATTACAAAAATTATTCAGGTTATTTATACATAAAAAGTATTTTATGC
Organism: Hydrophis major; assembly: GCA_033807585.1. Lineage (NCBI taxonomy): Eukaryota > Metazoa > Chordata > Lepidosauria > Squamata > Elapidae > Hydrophis > Hydrophis major. Next base: position 328,860,575 of record CM066329.1, read on the forward strand.
ATCTTTCATGACTGAACTTCTATTTTAATTTTGTTTATATAATTTTATTTTTTTCACTTTTAATTGAAAATGATAGCAATCCTTTTTTGCCAGAAGTCTCTAGCCATATAATTACACATTTACCCCTTTAAAACATATTTGTTTTAAATTTCTAAAACAAATATGCTGATTTTTATAAACTGAGCAGAGGATATTGAACATTATGTATATTAATAGTATCATCACCACCACCATTATTATTATGTTCAAATTAATTTAGCAAAATATTATTGCATAGAAATGGATTGATTGGATGGTATATATGTAATTATAAATGAAGAAATCCCCTATGTATTCTTTTTGTATTCTTTCCTTCATTTTCAGGATTTCATGTTATTAGCTGCACTGGCTAGAATGAAATCTGACCAGATGATCTAGGTTCAAATGTCTATTCAGTCATCATGTTGACTGGGCAATGTTGACTCGACAGCTACTTTTTAGAGTGATTATGAGGGGCAAACAGAAATGCATTGAGCTCCATGGATCAGCTGGCATTAAAATATAACAAAAATTTGAAAAGCAGCAGACAAAATGAATACAGTATGTGCAACAGGCAAGCAAAAGCAGTTAGATGTTGACTAATGAGATAATGGTAAGTGTAGAAACAATACCCCTTTGTGAATATTTTGTGAGTGAAATTATTGCAAGTAAATAAGAAGTCCTCTTTGAGCATTCAGGAAATTGGCAAGAACACTGATTTCTTTGGGACTGGTGAGAAAATGAGGGCAAGCTCTGCCTCTCCTATATTGCCCTCTTATTGAGGGCAACCGTCTGTAGTGGAAGGCCTTTTCTGACTCTGGAGGCTTTCCATATAAATGAACAACCTGGGAAAGGAGCATCCTAAATTGTATGGCAGGTTTACACCATTCTTTTTTTTTTTTACTAGCACTTGTCCCAAACATATGGAAAGTAACCAAAGAGAGTGGGAGTAACAACTTGAACCCTCTCACCCTAAAAGCAACCTAATTTTTTGAATACCTTAAGAGTGTGACTGCATAGTGTGTTCCAGTATTTGAGAAACATAAAAGGATGTTTCTTTTCATTCTTGCTATTTGGCACTTATTTTTAACAAGTATATACTGCTTCACAACCAAATGGCCAATAGTTGTTAGCAAAATCTGACAGTGCCATGATGCTCAACTATTGTAATTGACTTTCCCTTTGAAAAGCAGCATGTTGCTGTACGTGTACAATGTATTTGCAATATGTATTTCTTTTAAAGAGCAAACATACAAATGATATCAAACTCTTGAAGGTCTTACACGAGCCAGTACTTGTTGTTCCAGAAATGAGATTCATCTTTTCATTTCTTACAGTTAAAAAAAAGGAAAAGAAAGAAAAGCTGTTTACAAGGAACAGTGAAGTAAAAAAATTCCATCTGTGATTTTTCCTTTATTATAGCAAAATATTTGGTGGAAAAGACATTTCTCATGTCACAGCTTTTCAGCTTTCTGTATTTCATTTCTATATGGTCAGTTTGGAATATTTGAGAGGGGGAGGGGTGGCCATGGAAGGCAATTCAAACAGATATGTGAGAAAAAGAAATGGATGAAAATAGGAAGAATGATCATCATTACCATTGACAGAAATCTTGTTACTTGTGCAGCAAGAACAAATCACTGAAGCTCATGATTAACAAGAAGATATTTTCAAGACACTATTATATCTATGACAATTTCCTATTCTAATAATGGCTAGAGTAATTCATAATTAGTGGATTTGTATTCAATAATCTCTACTGGCTATGGGATGCCTAGGAGTTCAATCAATCATTGACTAGAACAGCTGGTCATTTCGACCTGCCACAAAGGCCTTGACTGAGAGTTTGGATGCATCAGCAAATCTACCCATGTCAATCTGTGAAAGCCCTCAAACTGATCCCATATCATTATAGGGGAGGATTGAAGTTATTCATCATAATCAAAGCAGAATGTGATCTGTTCAGAACAAAAGACACACTTCTAATTCTTCATCTACAAAATGCTTTTCTCAGGAAAACAAAACAGCTTCTAGGTATGTCTAATTTGGTAAGTGGTAACTTATATGATCTGAAACAAGCCAACATGAGCTCCTCCATTTCCTCCATTGCTCCCTGTAAGCTAATCTAGACATGGATGCTGAAATCTCTAAATATCCAGGCCAAGTACCAGCCCTGGGACATTAAACATTACTATGTTCAAGACCAGCTTCAGCATTGGTCATGATCATGGAAGGATGCCCAAGCCTTAAGCCAGCCGCTCAAGCAGATATTAAAAAGCTGTGCCAATAATCATAAAAAGTACCATGGTGGCAAGATACTCATTCACTGAACTGACAAAAACATCAGACAAAACCATAAGAGAACATCAAAATATATCTAAACTGCAAGTCGTTTTCTTGAAGCAGCCAGGTTGGAGAAGACAAGCATTTCAAAAACAGAAGTAGTGATGGTAGGACACTTGATGGATAGTAATGTCTTTGAGCCTTGAATTCTTTCTCTTTTTCCTTCTCCTCTTTAGATTTCTACTTGGAAGACAAGCATTAATATTATTAATCTGCCCTTGTATATTATGTAAGGTATATATTGTCTGAAAGAAAGTCCTTGGGAGTTCTGTTCCTTGATGGAAGTAGAACTGATGGAAGCTGATGGGAATTCTGTATCTCTATTAAAAACAAGAATGTGTAACATAATCAAATTAGTACAGGTCACCATCATGCCAATTTGAATATTTATCCATTTAGCTTAGCATTATTTGTTGTAACAGGTAATGGTTCTCTGTAGTCACAGAAAGAAATATATTTGCCCTATGCAACACCATAACTGTATTCTCAACACCAGAAATAGAAAAAGTCTTAATACCAATTTAATACAACTCTGAAAAATAAAGAGAAAGATTAAAAATAAGTATTTATAGTTTTTTTTTAAATGGCTGTAGTTATTTCCTTGAAGATATACTACATTTCTCAGAAATTCTTCTGAAAGTTCATATTGTATTATACTTCTCACAGCTTCATTTTTCTATCCTGTATCCCTGAATCACTTTCAGATGTAATAATCAGGGTTAAATAATACAGAATACATAGTCAAAAGTATTGTAGTCTACAGTACTTTGAAAAAGCAAATATCTCAGTGAATTACAATATGGCATGAAAAGGGGAATAGGGATTGAGAGGACTAATACATCCTGCAGTCCCTTTTATACCAAATAGTTATGGAATTCTAAAATGCCTGAAAGATTTTGGGTATTGGACCAAACGCAACAACACAACCTTGTTCACGCATAGAGTTTCCACTGAGTTTGAATATGATGTATGATCAATTCTTTCTTTCCCTTACTATTTGGTTTGATAGTTTAATGTTCCTCATGGGTTTGGAAATTGGAATAGGTCATTGTGCCTCTTATTAGGTGGCAGCATTCCTAAAGGTAAAGTTGAAAATTTTCCTCCAGGCCTGCTCATTGGATAGCTATCGATCAACCAAAGACCAAAACATCTCCTTACCAGCAATCAACACCCAGATAAGCAAAGATTTACATCAAGTTTAATATTAATATTTAATATTAGACCAATAATATCCCAGTAAACAAGCAATAAACAATACCCCAATCAAGGAGCTACCAATTCAGGCAAATAGTGAACAATAGCCTAATCAAGGAACCACAAGAACACTCCCACCAACTCTGAGAAGCAAGCCACTTGTATAGCAGCAAGAGAAAATCCCATTCTCTTCTAATACTAATGATATTACCTGGTAATGAAATATCTGCAAAACAACAATCAAGCTCAGAGGGCACCAAGGACTTCACATTTCTTTTGTTAGCTGGAGAAGTACATGTGGAGGGTAAGCATTTGTTTGTATGTCTGGTCATTGTGGATATGAAAAAGCCAGTTTGGTGTAGTGATTAAGGTACCATTCTAGAAACCAGGAGACTGTGAGTTCTAATCCTACTTTAGGCATAAAAGCCAACTGGGCCAATCACTCTTTCTCAGCCCAGCTCACTTTACAGGATTGCTGTTGTGGGGAGAATGGGAGAGGAAAGGAGTATTAGGCATGTTTGCCATCTTCAGTTATTTACAAAAATAATATAGTCAGGATAAAACCCTCTTTATAAAAATTGATCCAAAGTCCAGCTGACTTTCATTCAATTTCCCAATGCAAGTTTTTATGAAAGTACAAATGTCTGAAAACTGGATATTTTATTTGGGTATGTACCTCCTACCACCCTCATAATATTCCTTGTAATGCATGATTGAGTTAATCTAGAATTGAAGCTGAAAGAACAACCAAAAAAAAATTTGGAACCAAAAATTGTGCCTGTTGTTGGTTTCACAGAATATGGATTGCTTGTTGTAAGAAAGATTGTTGTGAATATAACACTAAAACATTCTACAAGGCTAAAGGCAGAAGTGATGAACTGTATAAATTGTTGTAGTTGCTTCAACGCTCTTGTTTTTCTAGGCAGAAATAATGTATTCGAGCCTCTGTCTTTGAGTATGCATGTAATTCTTTCCTAAGGATTGATATACTGGTAATTCTTTACAGCTATCTGTCCAGATGCCATTTTGTAGTAGGAAAAAGACTGATCAAATAATTTTAATGCTCTACTGTTTTCTCATCTTAACAGATACAAAAATGGATATATCTAAAAAAAAAAAGAACAGAATCTTGTCTAAAAATAGAGTTTTTCTGTTTCATTTCCCTTCCTGCCTATAGAAGAGTGGAATTAAAATTTGGGGACTCTTCAGAACAGCTTGTGGCATTATGTGAAAAGCTCCAACTCAGAATGAATCAAGGGTATATTGCAGTGGTCCTACTTAATGAATAAAATTTAGGGCTTTTGTTCCCTTTTTACTCACTTGTGAGTTTTGCAAACCAATTAATTATGTCCACTTATTTCAACCATCTTAAGCCTTTTCTTCTATTAGATAGGTTTAGATTCCTGTTCAGATTATCACTCAATGGTTGACAATTAGCTGTATAAATATATACACCATAATAACAACAAACATATTCAGTAACATCAATTGATTTGGCATCAAAACCTTGTTGGAAACGAGATGTTAACATTCATGGAAGACAAAAAAGGAAGAAGAACCAAGTTCACTTCCACCCTTTAGATCTAAGCAGTGCAGTACTATCCTTCCTTAGAAGAGGAGTCCACAATGGGGGAAGAATCAAATGTTTCAATTAAAGCACATTTTTTAAATCATTGCCTTCTTTTTGTTTTTATAAATCCAACCTTGGTTTGATTAAGCCTGTATTTCTGGTTTTGATTATAATATCCATACTGGAATAATAAGTAAGAGTACTATTCCAATTTAAAACTTCACATTTTCTCATGGAAAATAAAGGCATCAGGCAACAGAAGCAGCTGCTCCTTTCATTATTTTTGCGACTTGTATCAAACTGTGATGCTAATCGGGCAGTGCCAACTCTGTTGATAAGTATTTGAGCAGCTGTGCTCTGTGCTAAAGAAGCACCCCCTTAAATTCTGTGCTTTTTTACAAATTGTCTAAAGATTTTGTGGCAGAGGAAGGAAGGCAGGAAATGTACAATAAGGAGAAAGATTTTTGCTTTTTGTAGCATAGAATGCATATTTTAAATGGATGCACTGCCATTTTTTAATGTCTAAAGAGCTTGATCCCATGTTGGAGAACCATGCCATCTGTTTGGGGAGATTATAGGAAACTCTCCTTATGCCCAGAGTATCTTTTCTTGCTTTGAGCAAATACAGCAGCTCTCAGATTTAAAAGACTGCCTGAAGAAGGATGCAATGACAACTCTTCAGTGATAATAGACCAAATGGTGAATCTGTCAATATCAATTCTGCTAAAGAATGTATTAATCTTAAGATAATTTTGGCATTGTTCTGCACATGTTTGTGAATTAAAAAAAAAAGATTTGCGTGATTTGTACCGGTATAAAAGGGTGTGTGCTTTTTAGTCTACAGTTCTTTTGCACTTTTTTCAAGTTGTTAACTGCTTTGCAATATATCAGAAAATGTGTACTTCAGCTTATAAGTATGTTCCTTTTTTTCTATAAATTCACAAGTTAGAGATTGAGTAAATGTGTATAATAATTGGACTTCAGTAAATCTCTTCATTTCTGTAACATTTGCTTTGTAAATATTCTTCTTAATTATTGCTGGATTGTACAGGTGAAACTCAAAAAATTAGAATAATGTGCAAAAGTTCATTTATTTCAGTAATCCAACTTAAATGGTGAAACTAATATATGAGATAGATTCATTACATGCAAAGCAAGTTAATTCAAGTCATGATTTATCATAATTGAGATGATGATGACTTACAGCTCATGAAAACCCCAAATCCATAATCTTAGAAAATTAGAATATTACATGCAATCAATAAAACAAGGATTGTATATAGAACAATATCGGACCTCTGAAAAGTATAAGCATGCATATGTACTCAGTACTTGGTTTGGGCCCCTTTTGCAGCAATTACTGCCTCAATATGGCATGACATGGAAGCAGAGGTGCTATTTGACTGGTTCATACCTATTTGGGCAAACCAGTAGTGGTTATTTAGCATGGGTCACCGAACCAGTGGCAATCCCTGGCTGACCACGCCCCCAACCCGGTTGCCATGTCGCTCACTTGCGATTGCTCTCCTAGTTTTCCGTTCCCCACATCCTCTTTCTCCCCGGGGAAAAGGAAGAAAGGCATGGACACTGCAAGTATCGCTTTCCCCGTGTGAGTTAAAGTGTCGAGAATGAGAAAGAGTATGGTCTGACAGAGGAGGTGGGGGTGAATCGAGCCTTGGAGCACTTTTGCAATGTAAAAGAATCCACTCAAACCTTGGAGAAATTTAAAGGAGCTGTTTCCCAAATGCTTGTCTGTTAAGTGCTCTCTCTCTCTCTCTCTCTCTCTCTCTCTCTCTGTGTGTGTGTTTGTGTGTGTGTGTGTATGAGAGAAAGAAAGAAGGAAAGAAAGAAAAAAGGAAAGAGGAAGGTAGAGAAAGAAAGAAAAAAATAGGAAGAGAGAGAGAGAGAGAGATAAAACTGTGCCATTATTTTTAATTGTTCCATTATTTATCATGTGTTAATATTTTACACTGTCCTACACCTAGAGTGATTTTCTGCCTATCTTTTGCCCAGGGCTACCACATATTTTTCAGGGTTTACAAGCATTCAATGTCAATAGTCCAGAACATAAAATACACATGTGTTTAACAAGAGTTAAAAGGGACCTTGGAGATCTTCTAGTCCAACCCACAGCTCAGGCAAGAAAACTGAGGATGCCAAACTCTGAGTAGAAATCCTGGGAAAGGTGTCAGAACAATACTTAGAAGCGACCTTGGGGTGAACCCTATACCATTTCAGAGAAATGGCTGCCCAGTCTTTTCTTAAAAACTTCCAGTGATTGAGCACCCAGAACTTCTGGTGGCAAGCAGTTCCACTGGTTAATTGTTCTCACTGTCAGGAAGTTTCTCCTTAGTTTTAGGTTGCTTCTCTCTGTTCAGTTTCCATCCTTCTGGTGCTTTGGAAAATACATTCCTCCCCCCACTTTCTTTGTGGCAGCCCCTTAAAAGCCTATCACACTCTTGAGTAAAGCATGTGAGCCATTTCCTCCTTTCAGTGTCCATGAAAGTACATCTATAGTATGCAGATAATAAAGTCAAAAAAGCTGAACAACATTTTTACAGAACTATAGATAAGTTGAGGCTGGGTAACAAAGAATGGCTGGGAGGAGAGGGGCCAGGTAAGGTACCCCTTAATGTGAGTGACATTGAGTTGGCCACGCCCACCTAGTCACATGACCACCAAGCCATGACCACCCAGTCACATGATCACAAGCCATGCCCACCAAATAAGCCACGCCCACAGAACCAGTCATAATTTTTTTTGAATTCCACCACTGCATGGAAGCTATCAGCCTGTGGCACTGCTAAGGAGTTATGGAAGACCAGGATGCCTCAATAGCGGCTCTCAGTTCTTCTGCATTGTTCAGTCTCATGTCTCTCATCTTTCTCTTGGCAATGCCCCATAGACTCTCTATGGGATTCAGGTCAGGTGAGTTTGCTGGCCAATCAAGCACAGTAATCCCATGGTCATTGAACCAGGTTTTGGTGTTTTTGGCAGTGTGGGCAGGTGCCAAGTCCTGCTGGAAAATGAAGTCAGCATCCCCATAAAGCTCGTCTGCGGAAGGAAGCATGAAGTGCTCCAAAATCTCCTGGTAGACGGCTGCTTTGACCCTGGACTTAATGAAGCACAGTGGACCAACACCAGCACATGACATGGCTTCCCAAATCAACACAGACTGTGAAACTTCACACTGGACTTCAAGCATCTTGCAGTGTGTGTCTCTCCATTCTTCCTCCAGACTCTGGGTCCTTGGTTTCCAAATGAGATGCAAAAGTTGCTTTCATCAGAAAAGAGGACTTTGGACCACTGAGCAACAGACCAGGTCTGTTTTTCTTTAGCCCAGGTAAGATGCTTCTGATGTTGTTTGTTGTTCAGGAGCGGCTTGACAAAAGGAATACGACATTTGAAGCCCATGTCCAGGATCCGTCTCTGTGTGGTAGCTCTTGATGCACTGACTCCAGCCTCAGTCTACTCCTTGTGAAAGTCCCCAACATTTTTGAATGGCCTTTTCCTGACAAACCTCTCCAGGCTGTGGTCATCTCTGCTGCTTGTGCATCTTTTTCTTCCACACTTTTCCCTTCCACATAACTTTCTATTAATGTGCTTTGATACAGCACTTTGGGAACATCCAACTTAATTTGCAATTACCTTTTGAGGCTTTCCCTCCTTATAGGGGGTGTCAATGATGGTTTTCTGCACAACTGTCAGGTTCAGCAGTCTTTCCCATGATTGTGATCCCTACTGAACCAGACTGAGAGACCTTTTAAAGGCTCAGGGACCCTTTTAAGGTGTTGTGGCTAAATTAGCTGATTAGAGTGGGACACTTTGAGCCTAGATTATTGAACCTTTTCACAATATTCTAATTTTCTGAGATTGTGGATTTGGATTTTCATGAGCTATAAGCCATAATCATCTCAATTATGATACATCACAACTATCTTGCTTTGCATGTAATGAATCTATCTCATATATTAGTTTCACCTTTTAAGTTGCATTACTGCAATAAATGAACTTTTGCACGACATTCTAATTTTTCCAGATTCACCTGTATAAGAAGATTCTTTTAGTTTCTCCTTGAAATTTTCTTTTGTCTCCATAGATTAAGCTGTTGTATATTAAGCATTCAGTTAACTGAAGAACTGCAGTCATGATTGCGGATAGGATTGTATATTTTCTCCCCAAACACTTCACCAAACTGATAAAAGAATGAATAATCCAGCAAGTAATAACATTCCAAAACAGAATTGCAGCCATGAGTTGAAGGGAAATGATCTAGCATCTTTCGGTTTTTCTTATGTTTCATCCATCTGATTTTATAATATACGTGTAACTTGGACTTCAAAATTTAACTATCAAAATCTAAATGTTTCACATATTTGGTTCCCAAAAGACAACATTGCCAGTATAGTTGTGTCATTCTGCAGAAATCTTTCATAAGAATAGCCCTGCAAAAGAGAATATCTTCTTTCTTGCAGCCACTCACTTAATTTCATGTAAAGATATGTTCTAATTGTACATCCAGTCAAGTACATATGGGAACTGGCATTTCTTGTACTCTGATTTCAAGCCATTCATGTGTTAATGGTCTGTTCAAAGACTTTGAATAAGATGTTTCAGTGTATTGACTGCCAATATAACTGCTGAAGCATTTGCTTCAGGTGATCACCTTGCCCAGTCTTAGTAATTTCCTGGTAACAATTCTGTTTTGGACTGACTTTATGAAGTGCCTGTATAAAACAAGTTTATATATGTATTTTCAATACTCCAAACAGGAAATTGCTAGAGGAAAATTTTGAAGCAGAGACAAGAACTATGCAATAAACTATACTGCAACATCACAATGCTTCCATATTATCCTATTCTTTATCTGCTTTCTGTCGTATTTTGTAATAATATTCTTAACACATGCATTCTCTGTACACAAAACTGCTTTATTTTTCTTAACTCCTCCCTTCTGGTTCCTTCATACTGTGTCACCTCAAAATATGTCCCTCACTACTCTCTGTCTAACATTGGTTCCTCTTCACAGTTAAACATCAACAGGTTCCATTTACCCTACACCACATCCCTCTTTTCTAGAGAACAAAGGGTAGACTACCTTTGTCTCACCAGACCTTAGAGGATTATTCTGCTTCTTTTGTTGAAGGTCTGTTCCTATCTAAATCCTGTAGGGAAGAAAATGCTATCATATAACTATTTACTAATCCAATACACCTAAACTGTGTTTAAATTATTCTGCACCTCGATTTCTTACTGAACTACACATCAACATTAACTCTTTTTCACTTTCTCAGTTCACAGATTCAGTCTGTCTGGTTTAACTATAGCTCTCCCAGACCTTGTCCTTGGGGTAGCTGTCACACTAGGAAAGTTTTAAAGTATTTTTCCAGGTGATGTAGAAACTTGTTCACTGTTTGTCTCTGGCAACTCCAGTTGCTCCACCGCTCCTCCTTCACTTGCATGTGTGTGTAAGGGTATCAAGTGCTGACGATTGTGTCTCACCACACCTTTAAGTATGTCCACCAGATATGACCTTGGACTCATGTGATTCTGCAGTACAGTCCCAGATTCTTTTGTATCAGTGACCCATACATGCTCTCCTGGTACCAAATCACTAAGAGGTTTTGCACGATGTCTCCTGCTGTAGTATTCAGTATTCAATTTTCTCTTCTCTGTCTCTTTATGAGCAAAATGGTCAACATCTAGCAATGCTGGGTCTAGCTGAGAGGGAAGAGTCGGCACAGTGGTACAAAGACGTAGCCCCATAAGCAGCTGAGCTGGACTGAACCTACTCTGGAGAGGGGTAGCTCTGTAGGCAAGAAGGGCCAGATAAGGGTCGCTAGCCTTTTTCAAGGGACTTTTCACTGTCTGAACTGCACGTTCAGTTTCTCCGTTACTTTGTGGAAACTTTGGACTGCTGGCAACATGTTTGAACCCATATGTGGATGCAAAATGAAAGAAATGTTGGCCAGAAAACTGTGGTCCATTGTCTGACATCAACTCCTCTGGAATCCCATGCTGGGCAAAGATTGACTTCAGTTGACTTAGGGTTCGATAGCAGTGCAATCTTGACATATCTGGAGAAATAGTCTATCACAACTAAGTATGTTTTCCTTCCAAGTACAAACATGTCAGTCCCTAACTTTTGCCATCGTCTTTCCAGGCACTCAGATGTCTGGATAACATTGTTTACCCTAACTGGTTTAGGTAAAATAATAAATATGTTATCATGGTTTATAAGTTAAAGTGTCTGCAACTTTAAATATAGGAATGTAATTAAGGGAGTGGTTGTGAAAGCACCATAAAAGAAGCAAGGAACGTCAGCTTGCTCTCTCTGGCTTGATGATCCCTAATTACTGGATAGACTGAAGACTGCGTTTTTCCCCTACTGAAAAGGAGAGACAAAGGACTGATTTGTAAGTGAACTGACACTGGATATTCTACACGGACTTTGCTAATTGAATATCCTTGAATGGACTGACTAAAACGATACATGACTAATGGACTGTTATTTTGACTATGCTATAATCTCTAAATGGAATAAACTATATTTTTGATAGCACAAGCGTATCTGTTATTTTTACTGTATGTTAACAAACATACAAGCTTATCTCACTCATTTATCTGTGTGCCTATCTGACTAACGCTGCACATTCTGTTTAGCTTGTCTCCTTAACCCTGGTTGGAGAACACAGGCTTAACAATGAGTGGCTTTTTAGGATTCTGACGCTCTTGAATACATGTCCTGCATTTGAGCACCATTTCACTGACCTGCTGACTGAGTCCTGGCCACCACACAGACTGACAAGCAAGTTCTTTGCATTTCACCACCCTCTTGGTGTCTTTCATGCAGCCTCTCCAACACCTCATTCCTTAGAGTGGATGGGATCACAAGCCTAGTGTCTTTCAGTAGTAATCCATCTTGTACAGTGAGTGTAGCTCGTTCTGGCCACTATTCTGTCAGTGCAGGTTCCTGTTTTTCATGCACTGGCCATCCATCTGCATACAATTTCATGACTCAAGAGCAAATACTATCAGCTTGCAACTGCTCTTTTATGATTTCCATATATGTATGGCTAAGAGGCAGGGTGTCTATTACACCACATATATGTTAGTGCTTTCCACCAGCTCCAGTTCTGCTTTGGACATGTGAGAGTCCATAGTCGAACAGGACAATGTGTCTGCTGTCCAAAGTGACGTTCTGGCCACATGCACAATGTAGTAAGAGTAACGCATGAGCCTCATCCTGAATCGCTGAATTTTCAAGGGTGGAAGATCTAGTGCTTGGTCTCCAAACAAACTGACAAGTGGTTTGTGGTCAGTCTCCAGGCAGAAATGCTTTCCTAGGAGGAAATCCTGAAATCTTTCACATGCCCAGGTTAGAGCCAGGCCTTCTTTTTCCACCTGTGCATAGCGTTGTTCAGTTGGAGTGAATGTGACGCGTAAGCCACAGGCTTCCATTTATCTCCCCACTCTTGAAGAACAGTGCCCAAGCCATATGACAATGCATCCGCTGACACTTTCGTCACTTTGTTCGGATCATACATGGCCAGCACCGGAGGGGAAGACAAAGCATCTTTCAATGTCTTAAATGCCCTGACCTGTTCCACATCCCAAACCCAACAGTTTTTCTTACAAAGGAGATCACGAAGTGGCTTGTCTTTTTCTGCCAACTGAGGGATGAACTTCCCCAGCTGGTTTACCATGCCAAGAAAACTCCTCAGTTCGTTCACACCAGAAGGCTCCTTAATAGCTCCGATAGCCTCTGTTTTCCTTGGGTCAGGTCGTATCTCTGCATCAGAGATGATGTGACCCAAAAAGACCACCTCACTCCTGGGGAGTTCACACTTATCCACATTCAGAGTGATTCCCGACTTTTCAATTTTCTTAGCACTGCATAGAGTCGATTGTCATGTTCTTCTTGGTCCCGTCCCCACACCAGTAGATCATCAATGTGGCAAACTATACCTTCCAGCCTCTGTGTAACTTCTGCTATCATACATTGGAAATGTTCAGACACTGAGGCAATGCCAAATGGAAGATGGTTAAAGTGGAACCACCCAAAGGGTGTAATGAATGTGGTATACTTTGCTGAATCCTCAGTGAGGGGTATCTGCCAAAACCCCATGTTGGCATCTAATTTACTGAACATTTTAGCACCAGCAGGTGTTCCAAGACTCTGTTCTACTGATGGTAAAATGAATTTTTCATGACACACATACTTGTTCAAGCCAGTCAGGTCCACACACAAATGCACTTTTTTGCTGTCCTTCTTGGGCACCACTACCATGCCTATGCACCAGTCTGTAGGCTCTTCCACATGAGTGATTACTCCCGTTTTCCATGTGTTGAAGCTCATCTTTGACTTTCCCCATCAGTGGTAGGGGAATTCTCCTTGGGGTTTTCAAAGAGAAAGGCACAGCATTGGGTTTGAGCTTAATACAATAATGTTGTCGAACCTCCCCTAGGCTGCTGCATAACTTAGGGTAGCTTGACTTCAGGTTTTCCATGTCAATAGTGTACACACGAACCAACAGACCATGAGCTACAATAGCTGGCAGTCCCAGAAAAGGCATACTCAGGTTTTTGACCGTATATACCTTCTCTGTAATTTGTTTTGTTCCTTTTTTTAGCTGCAGTTGGCAAACCCCATTACTTCCAGTGGAATCCTTCCTGGATCCAGTAGAAGTCTCTCTGCTTTTTGCAGCACCGGCACCTGTGTGTTGTGAAAAATGTTGGTGAAATTCTTCTGTAAAGCAACAGTGACATCTGCTCTGGTATCCAACTTGAACATGATGTCTTTATCCATCATTTTGATTTCCACAGTCCATGGATCAGCATGTGATGTCACAGAGCCGAGAAAGAAGCTTCTCTCCTCTTCCTCAATGCCATGCACAGCCTTGTTTGCAAAACATACACGTTGATAGTGACCCTTTTTCCCACATGTATGGCATTTAGCATCCTTATCCTTATTCCTGTCTAGGGTGGCACTGGGAGTCTTTAGTATTTTTGTTCTGCCTGCTTTGAGGCTTTGCTCCATAATTCTTTGATCTGCTGAATTTTTACTTTTCTTTCTGATGCCTGCCTTGAAACAGTCTATCCAAAGAGTTCACATCCTTTAGGTTTACAGCACTAGCATCACTTCTCAATGTGATTTGATGTTTTTTAATCTCCTCTGATTGTCTTGCCATATTAATAGCTTTATCCAGGTCTAGGTCTTTTTCCATTTGCATGTGTTCTGATAGCAGTGTATCAACCAAGCCTACTACAATCCTGTCTCTGATGAGCTCGTCATGTAGTATTCCATAGTTACAGTGTTCTGTTAATGCATATAGCACTGTGACAAATGCATCAACTGTCTCATTTGCTTCTTTTTTGCGCATATTAAATCTTGCACACTCTTACACAATGTTCTTTTTTACTACAAAAAATGATTGAAAGCCATCTCTTACTTTAGTATACTGACGCTGATCAGCTTCACTGAGTTCCAGGCCACGCAGAACATCTGCTTCGTCTCCCATACAGTAAATCAAAGTGTTCACCTGATTTTCTTCAGAGCTTATTGCAAGATTGCTTGCTTGCCTAAATCTCTTGAATTGCCGTATCCATTTTGTCCACTCATTTAGTTTGGAAAAATCAAAGGGCTCCGGTGGTTGAATGTTAAAAGTAGCGCTGGGTGTGCTAGCCATTCTGCTAACTCATTCCTCATTCTGCTCATCAAAACTCATTTTCCTCTTTTGGGTAGACCTCATTGCTCAGTTACCGTGTTACAGAACTTCTGACACCATGTCGTATTTTGTAATAATACTCCTAACACATGAGTTCTCTGTACACAAAACTGCTTTATTTTTCTTAACTCCTCCCTTCCTTCATTCTGCGTCACCTCAAAATATGTCCCTCACTACTCTCTGTCTAACATTGGTTCCTCTTCACAGTTAAACATCAACAGGTTCCATTTACCTTATATCACACTTTCAACACATTTCAAATTTCAAGAAATAGAGGAGATTGTTTCCATTTTTAAATGGAAGCCAAGCCACTGACTTGAACCTCAAGTTGAACAACAATTCATGACCACCCCAAATCCCTGATTCTGGAGATATTGTCTGAATGTTCTGAGATTTTATCATTTTCCTCATCATGTAGGAAAAAAAAAGATATATTTATGACCAAAATGATTGAATAAGCTTTCTGTTAATTGATTGTTTACACTGTTTACAGTGACTAAAGGAAAAAAGAGACTGAAATGAAAGATAAGATAAAGAAGAACAGATAGCTGATCAAATTATTAATCAAATGATGCTGAAAATGAGGTGGACATTATATTGGTTTTTTCCCCCAGAATGTGTCTGTCATAGGCTGTTTTCTACGGCTGAGATGGAGATCTGCATAAAGAAAAGGTGCCTCACCTTAGGAAGCCGTTTTCTGGCTCTCCAGGACTGCTCCCACTGGACTTCCACTATCCACACTGCAGAATGAACAACGGGATCATTCTAATATAGGGAGCAATTAGATCATTTGCAACATCCAAAGTCCACTTAGAACAGAAGAGAGATGATTATATTACCTCTGGTGCTACTGATGAAGCTTTCTCTCTGTCAGAGGCAGCAAATGGGAGAAAAATGTTTTTGTAAAATGAGATAACCATAATATTTAAAATTAGCAGAGTCCTTCTCCATCCTGCCAGGTGATATGTCAGGTTTTGTTTCATATAGTTTGCCTACCATTTCTCAGATCTGGACAAGGGGAATGGTATTTCTTAACCATTTCCATTGTTGTCTCTACTTCCTGGATGTACGTTATGCTCTTGCTCATTTAAGTAAGAAATGGAAAAAGATTGAAAGAAAAATAAATAAAGCAAAGTTGAAATACAATTGAACATGGACTTCCTGTATCGTATAGAGAAGATCCTCAGGGGAACCTGCAGAAGAAGGTAAAGAAAGTCAGAGTAACAGTCATGTGATTAAAGCTCACCCTTTTGTTTACATGTGCTATCTTGACTTTTGTTTTATTCCTCCTATGGATGCCAATGCAGAATCCTTTTACTGAAACCAGATAAGTTCTTTCATCAAATTGCATTTAATTTAGAGGGATTTTGCAGGGGAGGAGTCAAATAAATCATGATAGCAGCTACAACACACAATTAAAGCCTCATATCATTTTAAGTGTGTGGTGATGCTTGGTATTTATTTGTTACATATAAGCAAACATGAAAGGAATTTATATGGGACATTAATACACAGAGCAAGTAAAAGCAGGGAATCATAAACAAGAGAAAAATATCTACATTATTATATTAGTACTCTATATCTTTCTCTATTGAAACATGGCACACTTTCCAGAAACATTAGAAGGAATATTGGGCATAATTTGCATGGATAATTCCAAAGGAGTAGATTTTGGTTACACCTTCCTTAACTATTTTTCATACAGAGCAGCAACAGGTAGCAATGATAAGTAGAATTCCAAGTGAAGCCGTCTATATTTTGCACCTGCAGGAAACAATTTTGTGGATGGGATGAGATATCCAACACATTGAAAGAATAATGTAGTTTGTAGTTCAGATTAAACCCATGAGTAGTGAATACTCACAGAAAACACACACAAACACTGCGTTCTACACTGCATTCTACACATACTATAAAACCAGACACTGTTAATTAACAACTTGGATGTTTGCATTCCTACAAATGTGCTTTGTTTTAAAATACCTTATTCTGCCAATCACTTCTCAGTATCTTGGATCATATCCTCTTGTTTTCATGCTAAAATCCTACATTGTGTGGGTGCCTTTTGAAAGACTCTGAAGATAAATACCATCTTTCATATAACAAGAGGGAAGGCTTCCTTGTGAAGTTATTTTTTTCTGTTCACATCATCCACACCATACCAACCTAACAAGAGAAGAATTTGTTTTCTCCACATTGAATCAAGATTAGATCAAGGAAAAAACTAATTGAAATTCTTGGTTTATTTCTAACTTAGTACTACATGTAAATCTAAATGTGGGAACAAATGCTGGTTTGCACTACAATCAGTCTAGGGCAGTTTTTCAACTTTGACATTTTTAAGATTGGTGGGTGGGGAATTCTGGGAGTTGAAATCCACATATCTTGTTGAGAAACTTGAGAAACGTTGATCTAGGACATTTGTCTACTGTGACAAGAAGCTTTCTTTCACTACAGCCGTTGATTGGATTGATCATTGCATCTTATTTGAGCTCTGGGAATTGTCCATGAGCGGGGATCCTCCACAAAATTTAAATATTCAGGACAGGTCAAATGAAACTTCTTGCTTTCCAATTTTTAGCAATTATATCTAATTGTCCCTGGCAATTAGAATTTGAACCTGAGAAATGAAAGTCCTATTTCCTGATTTATCCATACTTAGAATGGAATCCATCAGAATCTATGGGACCTGAGTCAGTTATTTTTGGCTATGCTCCAAGTTTTAGAACAGGGAAAGAATGGGGAGGGAGCCAGTGGTGGGGAGGGCACTTCAGTATTAGAGTCCTGATTGTTTTCATGGCAGAATGAAAGTGACATTCTTTCTTGAAAAACTGACCAGGGTGAGGTGGCGTGTCTCATGGGGCTGACTTAAATTCCACTGATATTAAGGGTTTTTCCCAGAATACAAAAAGTGACATCAATCCAAATTAACTTTATTCATTCTGTGCACATAGTACTTCCCAACCAGGAAGATCTGTATCATTTAATTTTTCAAATATTAATGCTTTTATCATCCCCAAGGCTATCTTTGCCATTATTCTTTTTAGTGATTACTAAATTATGCTCACTTGGTACTTGCCCTTTTGGAGAATTAAGCTTCTGGTTTAAACCACGAATGAGTTCTGCTTAAAGGACTGTAACAGGGAAATGCTCGTGATTACTGTCCTAGTGAGATGATCAATCGCCATCTGATCATCAAGTAAGTGAAGTAATAGCATATTTTAGGCAGCTAAGTACAGACTAACATTTTTTCATTAAGATAATTTTCTAATCATCCTCATAATAATTTAATGAGTGACACTATGACACTGAATACAAATGTACGATTTCCCAAAATAACAATTTAATTGGCTTGAGTGAAATCTTGCATCAAGTCATCTTGCCTCATTTGCTGAAGAGATTTGACTTTGCCAGTCCAGCATGTCAGTAGACTTCATCAGCTGTATTTCAATAGCTCTTTAAAAAAGAAAAACCCCTTCAAAACCTTCTTCTCCTGTTTTTAAGAAGATATCTCAATCTTTTCAATCTCAGATGAAATTGCCACCAGGAAGCTGATCAGGATCCTCACCACTATTCATTAGCAAAAAAATTGGAAGAATGGGAAGAAATAGTTTTACAATGATGGAAGATTTTTTAAAAAACAGGCAAAAATATTTTTTATTTTTCTAGGCATAGCAACTTTTTCCTCCTCATATTTTTTTTTCTTTTGAAATTATTAATAAGTTAATTTGAACCAATTATCATCCCGCTTTCTATTTCTAGCATGAGAATATGTATCTGCTACCATATGTACACCTAATGTTAGTGCTGACATTGATGATGAAATATGTATTCTCTTTCGCTTTCACTCACTATTTTCTATCTCTGTGTCTTTGTCTCTCTTTCTCTCTTACACACACACACACAAACACTTTATTTATTTGAATTAAATCAATCCACTCTGGAGCTGTGAGGCTGATGTAAAAGATTGAGTCTTCCTCAGCCAACTAAATTATTTTAGGCCTCTAGGAGCTATATGGAGTTTCTCACTTTGTGTTTGTTAATTTTTGAAACTTATTGGAAGAAATAGTGTGAATATTTTGTTGAAAAAAATACAGACAAAATAAAGCATGTAGGCAGTTTCCTTAGATGCCTTGCCTTCATGCAAATGTGGTGATTTTTTTCAATAACTCCTGTTCAAATAAAACTGTTATGGAGTAAACAGAGGAGAAAGGCTTTGGTAACTGGAAATATATTTTTGGTTACCTTCATTTTATCAGAGCCGCTCTTAAACTGTTATCGGTAGCCAAGAAACTGCCTAGTATAAATTTGTCTTTCAGGTTTCTGGCTCTGAGTTCTAATGTCTTCCTTGGCATAGGGAACACTTCTTACCACTTTAATACTGTACCTTGAGCTAACGGAATGTCCAGTAATAACAGCAGGAGAAACTTGACATTATTTTAAGGCAATGCCAGAGCTACAAAGTGGCATAATGGGATGTTCTAGAGGAAACTCTATAGTTAATAGTTTCTGAAGACTCCATTCTCTTAAAGAAGTTATTTGTACGACCTCTAGTTAAAGACCCCCTTTTAAAAATACTACGATGTTATTGAATAAAGGGCTAGTGTTGTTCTAGGTCCAGAAGCCACAGCTAGCAAAAAGGCACCTGGCCACAAATATCAATAAAGTTTCTGAGAATAGAATAGAATACCAAATAATGCTGGAAGGGTCCTTGGAGGTTTTCTATTCAAATGTCCAATCATTCATTTAACAATGGTTCAAGTTACAATGGTGCTGAAAAAAATCTTCAAAGTTATGACCATTCCTATAGTCAAGTGATCATAATTTGAGAAGTTGGCAAGTAGCTTGTATTTATAATGATCACAGCTTCCTGCAGTCACATAATCATGATTAGTCACCTTTCCTGCTGGCTTCTGACAAGTAAAGTCAATGGGAAAAGCTGGATTCACTCAACAACCCCATGATTCACTTAACAACATAGTAAAATAGTTATGAAATCAAGACTGATCATGTGATGACTCAGTTAACAACTTCATAGTCATGACAGAAATTTTATTTCCAACTATGGTTGTAAGTTGAGAACTGTCTGTACAAAGTTTTGCTTTCAATGCCATCATCTGAACTGTGTGCAGGTGACTATATTTAAAAGGAAAGTCAATTACATCTGTCAGCCAATTTAAGTTCACCCAGAGATACCTTATGAAATGCCAGTCTTTAGAATGTAAATATGTATAGACTCTCCACTCATATTTCTTTGTTCAGCAATAGCAAATTTCTGGTGACCCAGCTGAAAGTTTACAACACTCATGACTGTAAGCATTAGTAATTTGAGGACACTAAATCTATGAGTGGCTATTTTGGGTAAGCTAAAGGAAAAGTGGCAGACTGCGGAGAAGAACATTTGGCTGTCTGCCAAGGCGATGATGTAAAGTTTTCCAAATGAAAACACTATGGCTGAACTAGTAAAAGCAGATCTAAGTCAAGTTCTGCTTAAGTTGATATGCAACCCCTTTGTCTTATATGGAATCCATTTTAAATAAGATAAAATTCTTGTTTCATGGTTGTTAAGAACTACTATTTCATCTTTCTTATTATTAGAATACAACTGGTTACTCTTTCAGAGTTATCATATTCAAATAAATACCAGCCTGAAAATTCTGAGTAATGTTTTGTTATTTGCTAAGGCACTATATTCTCTATCCAAGGTTCTGTGGTTTGACCTGAAACTTAAAATCAGAATGAGTTGTCACCAACAAGATTCAGCACTTTTAAAAAATGAATAGAAGTAGTTTAGAGTACCACACTTCCTTTCCTTTCCTTTCCTTTCCTTTCCTTTCCTTTCCTTTCCTTTCCTTTCC
Organism: Hydrophis major; assembly: GCA_033807585.1. NCBI lineage: Eukaryota > Metazoa > Chordata > Lepidosauria > Squamata > Elapidae > Hydrophis > Hydrophis major. Next base: position 328,881,286 of record CM066329.1, read on the forward strand.
TTTCCTTTCCTTTTTTAGATGATTGTCTGAAAAAACAAAGAGCAGTCACAAAAACTGGAAAAAAAAATCAAGATCAGTTTGTGTGAGCTTTCAAATTGATATTGTTTCAATAATCTTCAGATTTAAGTTTTTCTTAAATGACTTCCAGCAAGAAAGTGGAGTTAAGCCCAGGTCCTTCTAATAGCTTTCATTTGAGCCCTGTCCACTATATTTCTTTGATAGAGTATACTCTAGGTATTTTATCATGACTAGAAAGACTTCATTTATTTAATAATAGCATCAATTGTTATTGATGACTTTCTTGGAATGTTCTTTTTCCTTTTATAGATTCAATCATAAGGGATCAAGCAGAGTTATTTGCTTAATTAAGTTTAATATATAATGTGGCTTTTTGCATTTAAGGAATCTGACTGTCTAGTTAATTTGTTTAGATATTTTTCATCTGGCCAAAGTGAATAAACCCAGAAACGAGGGGATAATGTCAGGAGTATATAGTTTTGGTAGAATGGCATTTCTAAATCTAAAGTGGGACTCAAATGAAACTGCTGTGAAGTGACGACGAACAGAGCAAAACATATTTATCATAGTTACCGACTAGTTCCCTTTGTGCTTATTATTAGGGCTAAAATAATGTTTCATATTCCTTTAATGAAGGTGGGATTTAGTTTAAAACTGACAGGGAACAATGGTTTATTGACATATTTATGAGACTGACCCAATATTTCAAAGTTAAATGTTTTTATGAAATTGTCCCCAATAAAGTCTTCATTCTGCTAATATTTGACATATTCAGTATGGAATCCATCCCAATGAAAGTAATCCTTGATTTGCAATTATTCATTTAGCAACTGAAGTTATTACAACAGCACTGAAAAATGTGACTTAAGACTGGTTGTCACACCTATGACTGCTGCAGCTTCCCCATGGTCATGTGATCAAAATTCAGGCACATGATAATATATTTACAATGGTTGCAGGGTTGTGGGGTCATGTGATCACCATTTTCAACCTTCTTAGCTGGCTTCCAACAAGCAAAATTAATGGAGGAAGCTGGATTTGTTTAACAACAAAATGATTCCCTTAACAACTGCAGTAATTTGCTTAACAACAACCATTGCAAAAAAGGTTATAAATTGTGTGGGACAATATGTAAAAAGCAAGAGAAAGGTCAAGAAAGCAATAAGTCCACTAAGAGAAGAAGATGGCAAGGAAGTGATAGGCTGCAGGGAGAAAGTAGAACTGCTCAATTCATTCTTTGTATCTATCATCACACAAAAGGAAAAAAATAGCCCAATTTATAAAAACAGAATCATAAAAGGAATATAAGGTGAATGAGCAAGAAAATAGTAAGAGAAGACCTGACCACCTTAGATAAATTCAAATAAACAGTACCAAATGGATTACATGCCAGGGTTCTGAAAGAGCTGGCAGACATGATCTTGGAACCACTGAACCAAACCTTTCAAAGATCCTGGAGCACCAGGAAACAACCAGAGGACTGGAAAAGAGATGATGTGGTTCCTTTTTTTCAAGAAATGGAAGGAAAAAATGGCTCCAGGAAAATAGTAGTTAGCCTGATATCAATACTTGGGATAATCCTGGAAAAGATAATCAAACAACAGGTCTGTGGACACCTACAAGCAAGCAAATCTATTCTTCTTCAGCTCAGTCTTTGTTAACAACAATGGCTCATTCCCCACATTTCCTAGTCGTACCACAACTAACTGCAATGATCTACTTCATATTTACTTTACAGAAGATAACGTAGAAAAGGCTTTATGTAATCTAAAACCATCCCTAACTATTGGCCCCGATGGATTATGTGCATATTTCTTAAAAAAAGCTTTCCTCTGCCATAGCAGAACCCCTAAGCATTATATATGGTATATCATTCAGAACCAGTTCCTTATTGAACCTATGGTCCTTAGCTATGGTCATCCCTATCTTCAGAAAAGGTGACCCTAGCCTGGTTGAAAACTGCAGACCAATCTCACTCATTAACCAATTCATCACCTTCCACTTAGAGTCAAACAACCTACTCTCCAAAAAACAATTTGGTTTCAGGAAAAAAATTGTCTTGCAACCTTCAATTCCTACACTGCAAAAACATATGGACTTCTCTACTCAACCAGGGTAAAGCAATAGATGCAATTTACATAGACTTCTGCAAAGCCTTTGATTCAGTGGTACATGACAAACTACTCTTAAAACTAAACTCTTATGGCATTTCCGGATTCCTTCATAAGTGGATTACTGCATTCCTGTCAAACAGGAAACAAATAGTAAAAATAGGGAGCGCTATATCAAACCCTGCTCCAGTTAACAGCGGTGTCCCCCATGGCAGTATTCTAGGACCCACACTCTTTATACTCTATATAAATGACCTTTGTGATCACCTTATAAGCAACTGTGTCCTCTTTGCAGATGATGTAAAACTATTCAACACCACCGACAATGCTACTGCTCTTCAAAGTGACCTTGATTATGTGTCTGAATGGTCAAATAATTGGCAACTCTAAATCTCAACCAACAAATGCTCTGTCCTACACATTGGTAAAAAAAATCAGTACACCAAATACAAACTAGGCAGATATGACCTCATTGATGACCCGCACTCTGTCAAGGAGTACTCATATCTAATGACCTAAGTGCCAGAGCTCATTGTAACAGCATTGCCAAAAAGGCATTAAGAGTTGTAAATCTAATCTTATGAAGCTTCTCCTCTGGAAATATTGAACTGCTAACTAGGGCATACAAAACCTTTGCGAGACCAATACTTGAATACAGCTCATCTGTCTGGAATCCACACTCTTTATCAGACATTAATACAATTGAGTGAGTCCAGAAGTATTTAATGAGAAGAGTACTACACTCCCCTGCTTGCAACAGAATACCCTATATCACCAGACTTGAAATTTTGGGCTTGGACAATCTTGAACTATGCCACATATGGTTGGACTTAAGCATAGTACACAAAATTATCTGCTACAATGTCCCACCAGTCAGTGACTACTTCAGCTTCAACTGCAACAATACAAGAGCACACAACAGATACAAACTCAATGTTAATCACTCCAAACCTGATTGCAGAAAGTACGACTTCAGCAACAGAGTGGTTAATGCTTAGAATGCACTACCTGACTCTGTAGTTACATCCTCAAACCCCTACTCCTTTAATCTCAAACTATCCACTGTTGAGCTCACCTCATTCCTAAGAGGTCTGTAAGGGGCGTGCATAAGTGAACCATTGTGCCTCCTGTCCCTGTTCTATTGTCCCCATTTAATCGTACCTATTTTCTGTATTCTTACTCATGTTTATACTTATACCTATTATTTTGTAAGCGAATGACAAATCAAATAAATAAATAAATAAAAATATTTCTAGAAGCCAATAAGGGTTGATCAAAAACAGATAATGTCAACGAAATCTTATGGCATTTTTTGACAATAAAGTAGTAATCCAGTGAACTGTTGTGGACATAGCATACATGGACTTCAGTGACTCATTTGACAAAGTAGACCATAATTTACTTCTTGGTAAGATAGGAAAATATGGGACACACAGCATCAGCACCAGATGAATTCATAACTGGTAGAAAACCACATTCCACATGTAGTCCTCAATGGAATTACATCTATATGGAAGAAAGTATATAGTGAGGTACCTCAAGGTTCTGCTTAGGCCCTTTACTCCTCAACATCTTCATAAATTATTTAGATGAGGAGATGGAAAGTGAATTCATCAAATTTGCAGATAACACCAAGTTTGGAGGAATAGTCAACACATTAAAAGATAGGTTCAAGATGCAGAAAGACCTTGATAGATTTGAACACTGGGCCCTATCCAACAAGATGCAATTCAATGCTGAGAAAATAAGGTCTTACATTTAGGCAAGAAAAACCAAATGCACAGGTATAGCATTGGTGGCTCAAACTCAGAGCATCAACTGGCTCAAAAGTAGTAACTATGAGAGAGATCCTAGTGGAAAAATCACTTGTATAAGTCAGCAGTGTGTTGCAGCTGTCAAATGCAGTCCTAGAACACAGCAACAAAAGAATAGTATCAAGATTATGTGAAATATTAGTACTGCTATATAGTACCTTGGCAAAACCACACTTGGAATACTGTGTCCAGTTCTGGTCATCCTGATAGATGAAAGATGTTGAAACTCTGGAAAGACTGCAGAGAATAGCAACAAAAATGATTAAGTGGCTGGATGCTGAAACATATGATGATGGTTGCAGGAACTGGGTATGTCTAGTGCAACAAAGAGAAGGACTGGGGTCATATGATAGCATGATTAGAATATTTGACAGACTATCACAAAAAAGAGGGGGATATCCTTTTCTCTAAAACACCTCAGGGAAGACAAGAAGTATGAATGGAAATTAATCAAGGAGTTAAGCAGATAATAGATAATGAGAGTTGGAAGGGACCTTGTAGGTCATCTAGTCCAACCCCTCACCCAAGCAGGAGACCCTATACCATTTCTGACAAATGGCAGTCCAATCTCTTCTTGAAAGTCTCAAGGGATGGCGCTCCCACAACTTCCGAGGGCAAGCTGTTCCATTGGCTGATTGTTCTCACTGTCAGAAAGTATCTCTTTGTTTCCAGGTTAAATTTCTCCTTGTTTAATTTCCATCCATTATTCCTTGTCTGGCCCACAGGCACTTTAGAAAATAGTTTGACTCCTTCCTCCTTGTGGCAGCCCCTCAAATATTGGAAGACTGCTATCATATCTCCCCTGATCTTCTCTTTAATAGACTAGCTAAGGCCACTTCCTGTAACTGTTCTTCATATGTTTTAGTCTCCAGTCCCTAATTATCCTGGTTGCTCTTCTCTGTACTTTTTCTAGAGTCTCAACATGTTTTTTGTAATGTGGTGAACAAAACTGGATGAAGACTCTAGCAATAGAATAGAATAGAATAGAACTCTTTATTGACCAAGTGTGATTGGTCACACAAGAAATTTGTCTTGGTGCATATGCTCTCAGTGTACATATTCTTTTGTTATTCAAGGACATCCATTCTTTGATCCATACTAATGCTGTTGTGTGATAGTATGATTTCCAGTCTGGTAGTCCAAGCCACCTCTATTTCTGTTATCCAGCAGTAATTTTAGCCTTATTCTCAGGTTTTTTCCAGCCCATATAAATTTAATTGTTATAGAATAGAATAGAATAGAATAGAATAGAATAGAATAGAATAGAATAGAATAGAATTCTTTATTGGTCAAGTGTGATTGGACACACAAGGAATTTGTCTTGGTGCACATGTTCTCAGTGTACATAAAAGAAAAGATACATTTGTCAAGATACAAGAGTCAAGAATCATCAGGTACATTAATTAATAATAGTCATAGGGTACAATAAGCAATCAAATCATACTAGGCAACAGTCAATATAAATCGTAAGGATACAAGCAACAAAGTTATAGCCATACAGTCACAAGTGGGAGGGGATGGGTGATAAGGAGTTATGAGAAGATTAATAGTAATAGTAATGTAGACTTTGTAAATAGTTGGACAGTGTTGAGAGAATTATTTGTTTAGCAGAGTGATGGCATTCAGGAAAAAACTATTCTTGTGTCTACTTGTTCTGATGTGCAATGCTCTGCAGTGTTTTTTGTGAGGTGGGAGTTGAAACAGTTTATGTCCAGGATGTGAGGGGTCTGTCAATATTTTCACAGCCCTTTTTTTGACTTGTGCAATGTACAGGTCCACAATGTAAGGCAGGTTGGTAGTAACTGCCTTTTCTGCAGTCCTAATTACTCTCTGAAGTCTGTGTCTGTCTTGTTGGGTTGCAGAACATGGAACTAAGGAGAATTTAATTGCAGAACATGGAACTAAGGAGAATTTTCTTGATAGTCAAAACCATTAACCAGTGGAATGGCTTGCTTTCAGAAGCTGTGGATGCTCCAATGCTGGAGGTTTTAAAAAAGAGATTGTACACTCATCAGAATGGTATAGGGTCTCTGATGCAGTCCTCAACTTTGGTGGAGGGTTGCATCAGGTCTGTCTGACTCATGCCCCTTCCCAAGTTGTACAAACTTTCCAAAACTGGAATCTCCAATCTCAGAAAGAAACAATTTTGAGACCAATGTTGAAGGCAAATTGGATTGTATTTCCATTCCAAGGCAACAAAATTTTCTACCAATGTTGCAAGAATAGAAGATTTGAAACCAACCCATCCCCTTCTGAAAAGAAAAGAAATAAACCAATTTCAGGACTAATAAAAAAGCTTAATAAGTCTCCTTGTCATTTTGACATTTCTAGTTAATCCACAAGATTGTGTTTAATAGCTGCAGATGAATCTTCAACTCTTCCCACATAGCATTTTAAGAAAGAAGATTTTGGGCTCTGATAGACAGTTTGTCCTTCCAATGACATTGTTAGAGAAGCTGTCAAATCTCCAAGAACAATGATAAAACCAATTTGTTAATATATGAAATATATTTAAATTGTCTCAAGTTCAGATGAATCATACCTGACTTTGGGATAGTACCCAATCTGCTCTTCCTACAATGCTCCCTGGCTGCTTACAAGCTATATGCACCATCTTCTCTGTCCTTTTCCTTACCTTGATTGCAACACATACAGTATGTTAATTATCTTCTATCATTTATATTAAAATGAATGAGATATGTGTTTTCTACAGTTTCTTCCCATTTATCGTGTTGGGTGAGGGGGAGAATTTTTCTCCATTTCACATTTGGTATTCTGTGCTCATGATTTCCATTATAAAACCTACAATTCTTAATTTTTTCTTCTTTTATTACTTTCTTTCACCCTGCATCTGAAAGATTTTCATAATTCCCTCTCGGTGGTCCTGGTCACAGTGACTTTTTCTGTCTATATGTTCCCTCTTTTCAACTTTTATATTATTCCCTTTCATTAGCTGGCCTTGCTCTTTTCAGCGGGCTTCTTCTTTTTAAGCATATTAATACCTCTTCTACATGGTTCCCACCTTGTTGAGTACTAAAGGAAGAAGATTACTTCTAGGCTTAGGGACAGTCCCTTGTATTTAATATTATTGAGAACAATATATATAAAAAGAAGCCTGATGATGGCAGATGAGATTCTGCCGAAACGTTGCTACAACTTTAAAAGCACAACTACAATGACGTGGGAAAATACCCGAACAAAGCTGAATGCCATACATGTAAGTACCCACGAAAACTTAAGAATATATATATATATATATATAATGACCAGTTCATGCCTACTAATATGATAGAACAATTGTTGTAGAAAAATGATATTTATGTTTTGCATTATTACTTAATACAAATAATAATAATAATGAACATTTGGCCTCTTTCCATTCTCTATCTCCTGTGATATGTGTTCTATTTGTTTTTGCTACTTTGTTTTGGATCCAGTTTATTTAAAAGTTATCATGAATTGCTATTTCTCATGACAATAATATAAACGTCCCTCTGGCTTTCTCTCTGGTTCTTATGATGGCAGTTAAATATCTGCAGAATTTTTAAAAATGCTTTGCTCCTTACAATTCTTTTAATTGTTCAGCTTTCTAACTATTTTGTTTTAAGTTCTACATTTTTGGCTCAGGGTACTCTTTTCATTTTACCCTATGCACATTTTTATGGTGTGTCTGCTGGGTCTAATGCAGATATGCATTTCCTTCTATCACCATCATGTTCAATAGTATTTTCTGGCAAGTTGTGGTCCCTCCTTGAAAGCAATCTGGAAGCAGGAACATAAGTTTGTTTGTTTGTTTGACAATTCTACAAGGCATCATAACTCAAGTCTGATTCAAGCATATAAGACATGCTTGGCTTGATCTCCCTCCCTCTGCCTCCCTCCCTCCCTTCCCCCCTCCCTTCCTCCCTCCCTTCCCCCTCCTATCTATCTATCTATCTATCTATCTATCTATCTATCTATCTATCTATCTATCTATCTATCTATCATCTTCTACCTCTCTCTCTCTCTCTCTCTCTCTCTCTCTCTCTCTCATCTCTCATCTATATCTCTCTCTCATCTTCTATCATCATCTTTTGGGTGACTCTTATTGACTGCCTGCACAAGTCCTGCAATTTTCATGGCAACATCTTTGGAAGTAATTTGCTATTCCTTGCTTTCTAAGGCCTTCTAAGGAGAAAGACTGTGCTAAGATCACTTGACCATTTGTACCTAAGGCAGGATTAGAATCCATGATAGAGCCCAGTGTCTTTAACCACTATACAAAACTGACTTTCTACAAAGAAATTCTACCCAATGATGTTTACTATGGTGGACTGGACTGCTTGCAAATCTACTAGGAAATTTTAAAAAATTTTATGGTAATTAAGTGATAGGATTTCCTGTCAAACTGAAAGTTAATGAGGTTGATAAAGAGAAAATATTGTATACATTTCATCAAAGTTTGTTTTTAATTCAATGTGCTTTACACAGACTTTATTGTCACCTGGTAAAATAACTAGCTGTCTTCCTCCTAATGTTCATGTACATGTACTATGTAAGAAGAACCCGAGTTCAAATTGATGTTAAAACAAAGAAAGCAGTATGCTTCTGCTCTCTTTGGAACTTTTTAATGAACAAAACACTTTGCTTTCTGCAAATGAGTTTTTTTTCTTTTCTTTAACATTGTGATTTTGGTCTGAATTTCAGCTAATTTCATGCCCTGTGGGGAATGTTCTGCATCACAACCACAAGGTTGCTCAGCTGATAATTGCATTGGACTTTTGCTCTTTTGCTGCGTGCTCAGTCCAACGAGGCAGGGGTTATTTCTTTGATTCTCTCACACTCTAGAGACTGAGGAGTGATGATTAAGTTAAGAATCTCAACCCTGATAATTAGCTCAGAGATTCTGGATGTACATAGTGAAGAAATTCTTTTTGGAGCTGCTTTGCCCTGGAGGCTGCTCAACCAGCTGTCTCAGATTTGGGGGCTACCTGTATCGGGCTAGTCAAAATAGGCAGGTTCTGTGAAGATGGGTAGGGGAAATGGTCTCATGCCTGTTTTTCAGGGTATTCATATTGTAATTTCCTCTTTGAGATCTCAGTAGGATGAGGGATAAATGTGTTTGTATATTTAAGAGAAATTAAAGGAAAGTCTAAATCTAAAAGGCAAGGATAACATCTGAAAATGGAATAATATATGGAAAAGGTTTTCATCTTCTGGAATCTATTCATGACTAGTTCTAAACCTAGATTGACCAGTGTTAGGAATGTAAGTCACCTAATAGTTGGGTTGGAAAATATATAAACCAGGACAGACATTTTAATACTGTCTCTTTAAGGGAATGCTAAAATTGTAATTGGGTGTGGTTCTTCAAACTGCCATACAATGGAGCCAGAAACCTGGGTTGTCCTGTTGTGTTGTTCTGGAGAGTGTTGCCGTTCCTATTGAGTGTTACTGATCATAGTTCATCTTGGATTTGATGTAAGTCTGTTACTGAACTGTTTTTGATACTGGACTTTGTTATTTGGATTATCCCTGGACTGAAAACTGACTGCTTTAACCATGAATGACTTGGACTGCTTGTTTGGACTCTGCTTAAACGTTTATTGGAAGTAAAAACCTACATTTTACTGTACAGTGTATCTGTGTGCTAGTTGTGTGTTATTCCTCACTACTCTCACTACATCTCCCTGTGTGCGCTCATTCTCCTAATGGGGAATTACCTCAACAACTAGATCTCAATTACAGTATAAGAATGGGAATTTACCCAGTTTACATCTATCAAATATACAATCAAATGCAAGTACAATAAAAAGATAAATGAATGAATGAATACACAAGAAAATGCATATGTTTTCACTCAGAGCCATGACAAATATTAACATAATTAATAATTCCTGTTTAAAATTAATTGCCTGTAAAGTGAGAAATCCATTTATAACATTAATGTGGATACAGATTGTTAGGGATAACATTGTTTTACCCTAACTGGTTTAGGTAAATAATAATATGTAATCATAGTTTGTATGTTAAAGTGTCTGCAACTTTAACTGTGGGATAGTAATTAAGGGAGTGGTTGTGAAAGCACTTTAAAAGAAGCAAGGCTGCAGCTTGCTCTCTCTCTGGCTTTGATGATCCCTGATTACTGCAAGGACACAAGACTGCATTGCTCGAACGGGAGAGAAAACAAAGGACTGACTTGTAAGTGAATTGACATAGGATATTTCTACACGGATTTTGCTAACTGAATATCCCTGAATGGACTGACTAAATGATACATGACTATTGGACTGTTATTTTGACTATGCTATGAACTCATAATGGAATAAACTATATTTTTGATAGCACAAGCGTATCTGTTATTTTTACTGTATGTTAATAAACATACAAGCTTACTCACTCATTTATCTGTGTGCCTATCTGACTAACGCTGCACATTCTGTTTAGCTTGTCTCCCTAACCCTGGTTGGGGAAACCAGGCTTAACACAGATATTCATTTTGTCTCCCATTTTCAGACAAATATTTATATGTTTATGATACATATATTTCAACCACACCTGTTGAAAGACTCTGTGAGGTATAACATCTTCCTACATAGATTAGAAAGGAAAGGAATCATGTTTAAACTGACTCAGTGTAGCCTAAGGTTAAGATCCCAAACCTCATATTTAAATACATAATTAAATTCATATCTTAAAAGACTTTCTACCTCTAAATTCTTATTTTTCAATGTATTTAATTTCAAAACAATCCTTAAATATATTGTAGACTAGTCTTTCTTTTTGATATGTCTTTGGAACTGAAAGTTATACCACAAAATTCTGAACAGCTATAGTTCTGGGTAACGTGTATTCCTGAGCTCATAAATATGCCATTTTGAGATTCAGCTCATAATGCTTGTCTCAAACATTCATAGGTGAATGGAGAAAAGGAAATAGAGAGAGAACAATTTTAATACCTTTATAGGAATAATCATACTCTGTTGTGCTTCAAATTATTATAAAGTACATAGTATGTAAAAGGTTTGGTTCATAAATAGGCTAAGGCCAAACCAAACCATTTTTCTTTGTTTAACAGAGTATATACTTTAATTGAATTTCAGGTACAGTTTTTCTCTCCATTCTCTCTATTATTCAAAAATTGAAAAAATAGGAGGAAACTATTAAAATTTTAAATTATATTTTTTGGGCAAAAGGAAAATTGAACTAGAAAGAAAATAACATGATATCTTTGAGGAAGAGTTTAATTGGAATACTACCTAGAAATACTCCAAATGCAATGCATTTTTGCAAGCTGAATTTATTTAAGATATTAAGAAGTTTCAAGAGGAGTATACATTGATCTCCTAGAGGAAAGGTAGATATAAATCTAATTAAAAGTCAGTGAATGAAAGAACAAATACTCCAGTTGAAAAAAGAAAAACGTCCTTCCCTTTTCCTCTAGTGAAACTTAAGCAAAGAAGATCAAGGCTTCAGCTCTGAGTTAAAATTTCTTTTATTTATGTCTAGTGAATTTAGTAAGAAAAAAAATTCCTAACTTCCTTAAATATATTGATAAAAACATTAAAATTTATATTAATGTAATTTTAAGATAAATTCTGTAAACTGAATTTTTTGTTCAACACAAAGTTTCCATGACTAGTATCCACAACGATGCTTGATTCCAATATCCTATTCATCGAATTACAGTTGGTAGAAAAGATATTGAAAGTGATGTTTTGTTTGCTCTCTGTATTAAATTACTTATAAACAAAATATTTTTTTTTAAAAAAATCATCATTATGATTAAACTCAAACGGGAGCATTAATACTTCTACTATACCAGCAGAATCAATAGATGGCTATTTAAATCTTATTCTCTTGTTTAATATGTTCATAAAACCAGAGAGAATAAAACAAAGGTCACTTAGCCATTTCGGCAAGAAAATTTGGAATAGGCAGAATAGCATTTGCAGAACTGAAAGAATCCAAATTCCCTACAGGAGGACAAGACATCTGACAGATTTGTCCATAGGAAGTGGAGGGGGAGGAGAAGAAGAAAAAAGAGATTGTTCTAATCTCATTTTATCAAGAAAAACTGACATTCTTCTAACCTCAGGCATAAAGTGAGACCCCAGAAGTGCATTCTGTCTTTTCAAAACAGCACTATAGAGATCAAACATTCTCTCTTCATTCGAAGATTGTATTTGATTGATGTCAGTTTACAAAAATTTCTCTGCCTTAGGTAAGGTATTATGGGCTTACCTCTCTGGTTCTTTCCCCCTCTTTTTGCTGTTTGTTTTCCTGCAATTAGATCAAAAGCAAGACAAATTCAAATGAGAATAGACAATGCAGCAGCTGATTACTACATAAATAGTAATAGTACTTATAGTATTTCTTTGAATGTTTTGAAGCATAAGACATCTGGTATTGCACTTGTGGAAGTAGGTCAGCCTACAAAGCTATCATTCTGTTCATTGTAGGAATCATGAAGAAGAGAGATTACTCAAAATGAAGAGAGCGATTCAAGCAGCTTGTGAAAAATGAAAAAGAAAGCTTCTCAATCAGGTAACACCCTTCCTTTCTTCTGCAAAAACTTTATGTTTACATAAGAACCAGAGCCAAAGGTTTGTTCATAAACTAAAGGATGAGGGCCAAGATCAACTATCATCTTGCCAAGGGCAAAAAGTAGTCAACTTTATTTCATACCAGAGGTATAAATCCAAGGGTCCTGATGAATGAGCAAGCAGGTCTCACTGAATGTAGGGACTATGGAATAAACATTTGTAGTACTATCATGCAATTATTTTTATATGTCTCATATCAGCTCAAGATCAGTCCCCATAAAAAAGGAATTTCAGAATGGATCTTTTCAACTTGCACCCCTCCCCCATTTGTAGCTCAATGCTAAATTAAAAATCTGGTTGGGTAGTTTTGGTACAGCAAAAACAGAGATCAGTCTGCCACTTCCAACAAACCACTAACCTTATCCTGCAAGGAAACACTTTTGTGCCTCCTTACAAGTGTCCTTACTATTGCCAACCTCACCAATACTGAGTAGATCTTCCTTCAGCTTACTAATGTGGAACTGTAAGAATTTATTTTCAATCAGAACTTTGTACATCAATACTGTCAGAACTGTCATCATATGCTTAAACTTCACATTTGACAGCTGCCAGTCTGCCATGAACTATGGGAGTAGGGAGCTGGTTGGGAGGTGGGAAGACTAACTACTCATTGTATCTTCTGGAGACACCATCTAAGGTCTAAGTGCTATGAGTAGAATGTAATGGCTCACCAACTACCTCACTGTTGAAGAGACAGTTTGTTAACAATTTATTCAAATTTAATTGGACAATAAGGGACCAACAAGAGGGAGGAACTGGGGAGGAATTGGATGGGGAAAGTTAACCAGGAAAGTTTGGTGTGTGAACTTCAGTACTGACTTTGCTATTCTGTAATCCACTTGGCTTTTAGTAAAGTAAACCTTTCACTCTGAGTGGAGTTGAGGATCATTCTTACTTAAGGGACCAACTTGGGGCAGGACTGAAAGATACATTCATATCCTTATCATTATCTTATTGTACTTGTTTCAATAGTGAGGAAGAACAAAACTGTTTACTGTTTAAAAATGCCATGACATGTTATTTAGGTATAATGGAAACTTGACTTCACAGGAAAGAGGGAAACTCATTCATTTAAACACACATATTCACATACACATAGAGAGTACACAAATGATAGCAAAGTGCCATTGCACCTTGACTCTAACAGGAAATTACCCACCTTACAATTCCAGTTCTGACCTAGCTAGTTTTTCGAGCTGTTCTTACAGTTTCCTTCTATGCCATCCCAAACCAGGAAATTGATTTGCTACAGAAGCTTGATGGTAACATGGGAATCTAGCACAGTGGTGCCTATTGTAGATTGGAAGAAATTCTACATTCCAATAAGGAAGAATAGGGTTGCATCTTAGATGACTTTGACAATATGGTAATATTGTTCCAGAGTGATAGTACCCAGAATATGTTTCATTTTCAATTAAGTTGTGTTCATGGTGATCTATTTAGGAGTGCAGAATTAAGTGTCTATGGAGATTCTCAGTCATCCAGGTCATGGTTGTTCCAAAGGTGCTTTTTCAAGAGGCAACTGGACTTTCTGGTTTTTGTTTTGAAGAAGTTTGGGACAAGTGCAGAATTAACCTTGCTAGAAAGAACCATGCATCTACCTGTTCCCAATCTAAAATATCCTATTATGTTGAAGTTACTTTTTTCATAGCCCCCTTAATCATTTCAAGAAAAAAACAGAGAAAATGTGTTTTATATCATTATAAATGAATATATTTGGATGCATATTCTCAGCATATACTGTATGTGGTATGGCATGAGTTTCATTCAAGAATCTCTATATTTGTGAAATCAGGGATGGTTTAAGAAAAAGAAAAATACCATAATCATTGGTTGCTTCCCTCTCAACCTCTAACTCTCCAAGCAAGACAGATGGAAACCATTGCTAAATCAGATATGGAATGTGAAATATAAGTTTCCAATGAAGTACATATTTCCGTCTTCTCTTAAGGTGTTTTGATAATACTTTCATTCCTCTTTTACTTTGCAAGACCATTTGTTTATAGCCTCAAACCTACAGAAAACCTGTGCACATATTTTTGAGTCAATGAAACCTTGATGCAACTTTTACCTCCTGTTTTCAGTTGAGGAAATTGTAGTGGGACAAAGTGGTCATGGAAAATGTGAAATGACTTAGATAATTTTCAGTTTAGTTTAGTTTCCACCACAGAAAGCTCACATAGTATTCAGTATAGCTAGAATAAAAGATATCTTGTTATTTATTTATTAAACAACACTAGCATCAGAAATAGATAATTGGAAAAATGGAACAAAAAACAAGGAGACAAAAAAAGAGGGGCAGAGAGAGAGAGAGAGAGGAGGAAACAATGTACATTATTATATATTTTTATATCAAAAAGGCCCAAACTTTCCAGACTACTGGAAATAATACTAATACAATCTCAAGCAATGTGTCTTTTCATTAACCCTTTTAGCTACATAATGGTATGAGAGTTGGGAGTATGAGAGTTGGAATAGAATTATAAAATGGTAGCAGAATAGATTAAATGATCCCTCCTCTATTCTGCACTATGAAAGAAATGATTTGGTAGATGGGGATGATGTATTTAACCGGTGGTGAGATTCAAATAATTTAATAACTGCTAATGCCCTAATGATCGTCTGTGTGTGTGTGGTTGGGTGGGGTGGGCGTGGCCAGGAGGCATTACAGCACTCAGCCTCCTGAAGCACTCTGTCAGCCAAAAAGGATGTGGAGTTAATTACAAAATTGCTTTGTGACATCCAGATCAGCGACCAAGGGGTGTGAACTGCACAGAAAATACACTTTTGTCTGGTTATGAAGAAATACCCACAGTCAGATGTACACTATATGTACTCTGACTTTTAACTACATACTGCCCCAGCAAACAGCACATTTTGAAGTTCCAGGTAAAGAGGATTCATTTTAGGATGAGTGACTACACTTTGTATGTTGGAGATTCCTAAAGGAATGCTGGGAAACTCTGTATTTTAAAGAACATTTGAGGGACGGGTGCAGAATAGCCCTTCTGTGCCTAAAGCTGTAGAGACCTGGCACCAATCAAACACTTTTTGTGAAACAACTGATCAACACTGACAGAGTAAGCCACTAGTATATGAAAACAAGAACAAACTCCGCTGATCTACAGATAGGGATTTTTCTGTTCCTCTTTTACTGGTTCCTACTTATGAGCAATCATAATGCAAAATCCTCATTCCCAACTCACCCTAGAGCAGGGTTTTTTTTTTTAGCCTAGAAGGCCTCCTGTACCACCCTGAAAGCCAAAATGGGGCATAGGAGGCCACACAACACCCCCGTGCCCTGTTTTGGGCTTGGACAGCTTCCTGCACCATCTGTCAGCATTCCAACTAAACTCTCCATTCCAATTCAAAACTCAGAGACGAAGTCCATCAAAGTAAGACATTCCAACTAAACTCTCCATTCCAATTCAAAACTCAGAGACGAAGTCCATCAAAGTAAGAATTTATTAGAAAAGTCATGTTGGCACATCTGGGGGAAACCCAAATCTGAATTCCCATGTTTTCCCTCTTCCACACTAAAATGCACACCCTGCTGCATTTTATGACTCTCAAGTCACACCCTCCAATCCACCTCAATTCTGAACTCCTGCCAAGTCCAGTCACTCCTCACCAAACTCCAGCAACTCATCCTTGAATGTTGTTATCCACCCTTTCTCTACTCTCCCATTCCCATAGCTTGCTGTGGCAGCCATAAATCTGGATCATGATGGATCTGGGGCTGATACCATCCTGGAAGACAAAGTGGGGTGCAGGGAGCCATGCAACACTCCTATACCCTGTTTTGGGCCTGGAAGGCAAAATGGGGTATGGGGAGACTCTTGGGAGGGGCGGAATGGGATGGCAGGGCCAGCCAGAGGTGGGATTAGCTGGTTCTCCAGACTTGGCAAAAAGTTAACAACCAGTTCGTGTGAACTGGTGCGAACCAGCTGAATTCCACCTCTGTATTTAACCAAATGTATCCCAAAAGCAAATGTAGCCATAGAGGAGGAAAAAAAAAAAAACAAGCTTCATTTTTTTCTGTTAGAGTTTATTCTACTGCCCTAATATAAAAAATGTGCTGACAAATCATCATGTATCGATGTTACCAGTTCCATTGCAAATGTGATATTTTAATACACTGAAAAGGTATAAATTGATATTGGAGAGCAAGAAACTTTGTAGAATCATGGAACAGAAAGGATTAAAGCATCATGCAATTAATCCAATGTTCTGCCTCCAGGTGTGATTTGCCACTGTCCAGGGACTGTATAAACTCAACATCTCAGAGTGCCACAGAGAAGCAATTAATCTTGATTATCATGTCCTTTTGTGAATCATTTGCAATACCAAACAATGAATTGCACATTAAAAAGAACTTATCTAGAGAATATTAAAGAACTTGGAAGCACCAATCAGTCTCTCATTCCTGCTGAAGATATGAATAGGTTTTATATGTACCTGCAGTCATTGATTTCTAGCCCAGTTCTCTGTCAGGAACAGAGAATAAATTCCAGAGAGGTGGCTACTTTGATCTATTTCAGCAAATCGAACAAAAAGCTTGTCATGCTTTGAAATTCGTTATGGGGGACACTTTGCCAAATACATAAAATGGGTTATACGCACATGATATCTGTGTCATATCTATATCTATATCTATATGTAATGACAAATAAAATTATTAATTGTGAAGTCTAAATGAGGCTTCCAGTGCAAAAAATAGCATAACTCTCCATTTGCTGCAGTTCTGTGCATAGCATACTAGGCAAAAAGGGAATGTTCTGCTTCCATCAGCAGTCCCTGGAATAAATATTATAATGTTCTTACTGGACTATTTTTGTGGGCCAAAAGACACAAATTCTTCTTCATTGATGCCATGTAACAACTAATTGGTTGCCTTTCTCAATGTGATCTCAGAAAAGCAGAACTAAAAACAGACCATTTTACAAAAAAATAATTTAAAAATGGGCAGACAAAGTCCTAATGCTGCACCTCCAAATGGGATTATAGCAATGAGTCCCTTTTAATGACTAAAATGTGCAATGTTCTTTAGGATGAGCTCACAGACATCCAATTGTATGTGTTATCACGAGTAGCTTCTTTGTCCTTCAAGATCTGCATTTAGAATATATTCCCCATGTCTGATCTAGAAGGTAGTGTAACCAAATATTGCTAAAAAAATCAATCTTTGTCTTAAGATCCATTTATATTTCTGGATTTCCACTTTATATCTCCTTCGAGCTGTTTTCAGTGTAGTTTTAAATTGAGCAACAAAAATGGAAATGTGTTATTTTCAGTATTTAAGAAGTATTATAAATGTAACAGACTGAAAATATAGTCACATATTGGATAGAAGAAGATCATCAACAGAAAAAAAAGAGACCAATTAAGAAAAATTAATTAGCAATAAGTGTACTTTTGAAAAGGCAGAAAAGGTGTTCATAACAGAAGTCCATACTATTTTATCCTATCCTTCTGCTATGAACTTTTTTTCATACGCTTCATAATTACACAAACAGTTTCTTTGGAAAAGAAAGAAAATGTTGCCTATATTTGTTTAACTTCACAAAAATGAAAGGCGGCTTGGTGCCCAAAAAGTCCAAATATCTTCTGTGAAACATATTTCAATTAAAAATTTTATTTTTCCATCTGAGCATCTCACTGTTAAAAAAAGGCCACTGTTCTTATTGCTGTAGCTGAAAATGACGAGTTTTACTTTAGGCCAGCTTTCAAAATCTTCTGTCTTCTAGATGTATAGAAGCTACTTATTTCTGTTAAAAAGAACTATTTAATATGAGTTGGGAAACTGTGAAATTAAGGCTTAAATGAAGACTGTTTCTTGGTACTGAGAAAGAAGTAAGGTTAACCACGTTCCTCTATAAACATCTTCCAATCCCCTTTCTTTTATAGTTGTTAATCGATATTTTTCTTGTGTTTCCAAATCAATGTTAATCCCGAGACAACTTCCTGTAGGTTTTTTGGCAAGGTTTTTTTTTGGGGGGAAATGATGTGTTATTGCCAACTTCCTCATAAGAGAGAGTGAATGGTTCAAGGTTACCAAACTGCTTTGTGCCTAGGGCAGGACTGGAACTCACGGTCTCTCGATTTCTAGCCATATCTTAACCACTACACAAAATTGGTTGTCAAAAATATTGTTATAATTCTATTATTATATTCAGTTTAATTCTATTATTATATTCATGAAAAAAATGAATCATCTCCCTTTGTGTATACTTTGCAAAGAAGTTCATGAGGTTGCCATTTCATAAAGGCAAACAGATTGGGCATTGCACTGTTGGTGTACTTTATATCTGCCTTCCTTTTCTTCTGTGTTGCCTAACAAGATGGTCTCATCTGCCATTACTTGGTACTATATTTTGTGCATGAAGCTCAAATGGTGAATTTCCCAGAACACGTGCGTAGATGACCCCACTTTGTAACATGTAGGAACTCCACTTTCAGTATTTGGTATACGTGAAGCCTTGGCTATCCTACACTTTGGCTTGATAATGGCAGGACTGACTCCACCATTTAACTGAACAATACAATGGTTTCAGATTGCCAGTGTTGAAGAAAATCGTGGCCAACCCTAACCCTTCCCCAATTTCCTTATTTTATAGCATAGTCTTCAATGAGACTTGTGGTTTTGAAAGCTGGTAAGCATCCTAGAAATAATTGAAGATGAAATACCATTGCATATATCAAAGTAAGTTTCACTTACTGCCAATTCAATGGTCTATCTTTTCTAAATTTGGAAGAGTGTGCACCCTTGTCTGGTTTAAACTGAAACATATATTGGGCCAATCCTGAATAATGGGATATATCAGATATATATACAAATTAGTCCAGAAAAGGACACATATATAATTGTTAGCGTTTGGTCCATTGGGCTGTAATTTGTTCAGTAGTTTGGAGGCATTGTAAACTGAAGATACATGGTGATGATAAATTATATTGCAAGGTGGCTTTTTATTTATTTACATTAAATAACCATTAAAAACTAATAATTTGGTCTTTTCTATATCTTTCTTAATGTTCTTTAATCAGCCCATAATTAAATTATTTGTTATTTATTTGTTCAAAATTGGATCTGCATTGATTCCAGAGTGGAATATAAACCAATATCCTTCCTTTTAATAGCACTGCCCTCTCATTACTGTTGGATAAACAGTATTGGATGCATATACAGTCTTTCCCTATTTTCTTCCTGCACCTTCCAACATCACGGAACATCACCATTTGTTTACTAACTATCCTGATAGAATCTCAGATCTCCAATGATGCTTCACCCAAAGGCAGACAGTAATAATGGCCAAAACTTCTATTTTCAGTTTTGACAATCAGGGTGGAATAAAAGCAAAATAATCCTGCTCTGGCTCCTTTAAAATTTGAACTGGCTAATTGTATAGTAGACATGAAGTTATTTGATCTCATGCTTCAAAGAATCTGTACTAGGAACACAAAAAGCATGAAGAGTGATAGCTGGAATCAGGAAGGATAGCTGAACCAGTCAAAAGGGAACAACTGCTCTGAGATAGCTATAGGAGAGTTGTTCTATTAATGATATAATTTAAATAATTTCTTCTCTTTTAAAGCTCTTCTTCAAGGAGGATGAGTAAAGTTAATTTCTTCCATTCTAAGTCAAAGATTGGCTTGCATATTACCCAACTAAGTTTTATTTACCAAAATCTGCAATCTGATTAGAGATGGAAACTTCTTGCAAATTGTTATCACTTTTTGAGGCACTGATTTTTTGAAACCCCCCCCCCGCTCTTGTGTTCTTTGTTCCAATTTCCCAGAACTGGTTCTTGACACCAAGAAACACCAAGTTAAATATCTGTTACTTTATACTCTTTTCTAACGTGTAGCAAAAAACCTCAGCGCTGACTGTGGTAAGAGGCTCAAATGACCTTTGTGGGTTAAAGGACTTTTTATCAGTTTTGGCTGATATTCCAGTTGCAACCTTACCTGAATAGTGATAATGCCACCCTGTTCTGCAGACTTCCTATTTATGCTCTTACAACAAATTGTATGCGAGGTATATTTACACATTATTCAGAATCAGTACATTGGTCTAGAATAGGGCTGCAAGATTATTACATGCAATTTAATGATGAACTACATTAAGCTTGCATTTTGTAGACTGAACTAATTTTCAGTCTATTTCTGAGCAAAATTATAGTGTTTTTTAATCTTTTAATTTTAAAGGACTAGAAGTTCTTCTGATCAGATTTAGTTACAAAGCCTTTTATACTTAGTTACAGAGTAATAAGACCTATTTCAAATCTCTGCTGTAAATATTTTCAGAATTGATGTGAGATAAGTATCTACTATACAATAACAGAAATGTGTCACAATTTTCTTCTCAAATAGAATGGAGTGATCTAACAAAACTGAAGAATTAATAATAATTACAAAAATAATCACAAAGTATCTGGATCTGAAAATCAAAATTGAAAGATTATGACATAAACTGGCTATGGTAATTTTGGTGGTTATCAGTACACTGGTGCCATAACAAAAACTCTTGTATGGCACTTAGAAAATCTGTGCCTTGATAAAATTTCCATCCGTCAAATACAAAATACATTACTTCGATCTGCACATGTATTATATCAATACATTATGACATCATATGTACTTGGAATTGGAGTGCTATATCTCAGTAGTTAAAGAAGCTGAGCTTGCCATCTGGAAGACTGGTAAACAGCCTGGGTTTAAGATCCGAGTGCTGTGTGATGGAGTGAGCTCCTGTTACTTGCTCCAGCTCCTGTCCATCTAGCAGCAAGAACACATGCAAAAGCAAGTACATAAATAGGTAACACTTGGTGGGAAGGTAACAGCATTCCATGTGTCTCTGCATATAGTCATGCTGGCCATGTGACCACGGAAATGTTTTTGGACAACATTGGCTCCCTTAGCTAAGGAATGGAGATGAGCACTGTCCCCTAGAGTCAGAAATAACTGGATGGGGGAAACTTTTCCCTTTACTTTAGGTGCTTGGGAAGAATTTGATGCTATGAAGCCCAATATCAGCTAAAGAATTGGCAGTTGTGATTTCACATTATTGTGTAAGACAATAAATAATATATTAAATTAGTATGACACGGCTGTTTAATGACATCTAATTCATGGGTTCTGCTACTGTCCATCTTAAATTATTTCCCAAACCAAAAGTTCAAAAAAAAGTCACTTGAGTAAATTGCATACTAATGTAACAAAACTCTTCAGAGATTAGAATGGCCCCTGTTAGGTTTCTGTAAAGCTTTAAAGACCCAGCTTTAAAGAAGAACCTGGGGCATGCACCAAAGGTCTCACCTCCTAGCTACATTGTTAACAAATCAGGTGTCTTGGTTTGTACTCAAATTAGGTCCTTTAATATTTTTAGGGTTTCAATGGTTTTTATTGTTTTAAAATGTTTTCAAGATTTTACTTGTAATGTATATGTTTCTGAATTGTGAGCTGCCCTTAGTCATTTGCTGAGATGAAGCGGCTATAGAAATCAAATCAAATCAGAACTCAATTTAAAAAAATCCAAACCAGAAGTACAACAGCAAACCCTTTCTATATTATTTCCCAGGAAATATAATGTTGGATCCATGAAGCCATGTTGGACATGATTTGATATAGACTGTGACTATAGACTAATTAAATATTAATGATACAAACACAGACCAGATTCATATTTCTTTACCACTATGAAGAGCCTAGTAGAAACAGACTTCTTTCAGAAACAGAGCTTGGGACATTTTTAAAGTCTTTTTGATGCTGGACCAAGCCATTTTTAACTCATGCAAGACTTTTAAAAATGCCTATCTTTCAATCCAGCCATCAAAAATCCGAATTTTAATTAGTTTGCCTAGATTTTATAGTGTATTTTAAATATTTATTAATTTGTGAACTAATCAGAAAGCCTGTTTTATGTTTCAAGTTATTTTCCATTAAGATGATCGTGGCTAGATGATCTCTTTGTCCTTTTAAGAAAATTCTACATTATTTCTTGTAATAGTATAGTAGCACTATTAGCAAGACTTGGATTGCCCTTTTCTAATGCAATCCTCCTACACTTGGTATCAAAATGAATTCAATCAAAGGTTCCTGTAAGTTCTACCCAGCAAATCCCATATATTGTAATCCCAGCATTATCTGAAGTCCATCAGATTAGCGGTGATTCTTCTAATTGCATCATTATTTATTGAAGCTGAAAGCCAATTCTCATCACTAAGACTTCAAGGCAATTCTTATTACTTTAAAGATGACCAGAAAGTCATCATATTTCAGTAATCTTAAACAAGACAATGTTCTGTTTTTGGTTTGAACATCCAACTAAATTTGCTAAATTTTAGAAAAGCATCATTAAGGTGATGCTGCTTTATGGAACTAAACTTGAGATGCCTTTGAGGTGTTTACTGAAGACTACTTGGAAAATCATTTTTATTTGCATCATTTTCACAAGTAATTTGCCCATACCTGAGTGAAAGTGATCGGCCCAGGGTCACCCAAATGGATTAATGCAGGACTGAAAGTCATGATCACCCAGTTTCTAACCTGATCTTTTTAACCACTACACCAAACTGACTGTCCTAAAATTAAGCACAAGCAAAGGGAATTAGTGGAAATTGTTGAATTTGAAGATGTGACTCTGACGTAAAGAAGTGAAAGTGAGGATACAACAAGGTCAATTGTGAAACATGATATGCTAAAACAGAGTAATATTTTAAGAGATACCTGTTAAGTCAGGAATTAAAACTGAAATCATAATAAGGTATGCAAATACCATGATACTGAATACAGATAGCAGTTATGATCTTCACAGGATGCCTAGATTGTACAATTTTTGTCCTTGTAGATCTTACTTTCAATTCAATACAATGCATGTTTATTCTTTAATCAACACAATTTTATCTAATAGAACTGTTCATGGGATACATAGGGACCCTTAGATTGTTGGGAAGATGAAGTTTATTGCTATCAAACTTCAATGCACTCAACTGTGTTCCCTCCCTTCTACTTTTGTGGATTACAATTTTTTTTTTGCACAAGAAAGGTCATCACTTAGCTCTGGAAGCCGTTAGAAACCTGAGTAAGGAAATACATTTCTCTATGTAAGCAAGACTGGTGGATCAATAGCTGGTACTCTATGTTGAGGGAAGAGGAAGGGGGAGTTGATGAAAAGAAAGGGGGAAAACAACAAATAAAATCTAGAAACTGCTCTGTTGCATTAAATGCACTAAATGTATGCATTGTTTGGCGTGTTGTGCTGGAAGTGCAGAATCCAGGAAAGAATTGTGCAAAAAGAAAAGGATGGCAGTGGAAAAAGGGAGCAGAGCTCTGAAGTATTCGCACAGCTTCTGAGTGAAGGTCAGGTTAAATAAGATAAGTTCTTTGAACTGCAGTAACACCTTGAATTGGCCTGATGTATCTTGGCTCCCTTTCTTAGCCCCTCAAGTCTCAGTAGCTTGGGAGCAATGCTTTCTGACAGACAAAAGATAATCTTACACTTGCCTTCCAATATCAGGGCATTTTAAGTGGCACACTTTATATTGAATAATTCATGGGTATTCAAGCTTTACTACACTCTACAAAGAAAGTGCTTTCTCTTAGCAGCGACAGTAGATATGAGCAGCTAATTCATTATTTAAAGAGATTAAGTTTTAGCAACTGGTATAGGCTCTTCAGAGCTCTTTTTATTCCCTTTGCTCATGTTATCCCCTGCCACTCGCCTGCCTAGTACAGAGTTAGATTTATTTTGTCATATTAAAATCATATTTAAAAGTGATTGCCTATTGTTTTCACACTGACATTGCTTTGCTTTGAAAATGTAAAGTAATGAGTAGCTGGGAGTTTTGATGAGATGTTTGACTGTTTGGAAACTTGTGTTGGCCCAAAACATTGTTTTCTACTTTCAAGACAAGAAAGAGTGGAAGAGAAGAACCAGTGTGTGTGTGTGAGGAGTGTCTATTGGTGATAAAGAAGCTGGAAAGATGATGCCAAAAAACAAACATAAATTAAAGCTACTTGGTGAGAATTTATGAATTCTGTCTGCTTTAAAAGTTAAATTATAGGTAATCCTCAATTTATGGTTACAACTGAACCCAAAATTTATGTTGCTAAGCAAGGCAGTTGTTAAATAAGTTTTATCCCATTTTATGATTTTTCCCCACAGTGGTTAAGCAAAGCACTGTTGTTAAGTGAATAATTTGGTCATTAAACAAATCTGACTTCCCACATTGACTTCCCTTGTCGGAAGCCAAGTAGGAAGGTTACATTGACCCCAGGACAGTGCAACTATCATAAATACATACCAGTTGCCAACTGTGTTAAATACCTATCAGTTGTCAAGTGTCTGAATTTTGATCACGTGACCATGAGGATGCTGTAACAGTTGTAAGTGTGAAAAATGGTCACAAGGCACTTTTGTCAGTGTGTGCAGTATAACTTTGAACAAATGTAAGTTGTGAACTACCCGCAGTTGATAAATACTTTCATTAAGAGAATTTTATATTGTAAAATTCAAAAGATATTTCCAAATTAGCACAATACTCTGCAAAGGGCATAATTTATTCATTTTTTTCCTTGTTCTGTTTTTGTTGTTGTTGTTTTGCCTTTTATCCAGACAATATGCCAGACTATTTTGCTGTTGTTGTCCCACCAAGTTTTTTCCTGATATTATTTGTGATAATTATTTTGTTAGAAAACACAATTCCACCAGCTTTGCCTAGGATATACAGATATACCATTGTGAAATTTTTTAGAGGGTTTGTTTTCTCCATATTAAAACACTTTTTGTTTTCAGATTAGCCCACTTTTATTATTTCCTGAAAGCAGAAATCTGAATAGTCCAGATTTTTTTTTCCTTTTTACCACTCTGTAATCCCTTGCTTTGGGATGGAGTCAGGGTGACTGAATGGAGCTGAGCATTTGACGGTTGGATGCCCTTCCTGACACTTACACAGAATTCATAGCAAATATTTTCTTTTGCAACACTGATAGAGAAACATCTGTCACTGCCTAGGAATTCCTTGCACAATCACCTGTAATGTCACTTCTTTCTCTTTCTCTTTTTCCTGTTGTAATTGTCTGTATAGATCATTGTCCTCCAGATGGTGAGGGGGTTGGTATCAAAGAAGCTGGAGCTGTTGTCTTTCTACTCATCTTGTAATGCTTAAAGAAAAACAGAGAAAAAAGAGAAAAAAAAAGAGGAAAAAAGAAAAAAAATGGAAAAAAATGAAGGCAAACAGTTGCCACTCCAAAGGAAAAAAGGAAAAAGAAAGTCTTCAGGCACTTGTATACCTTAATCCAATTAGTTGCAATGGTAAACATAAAAAGTAAAAAATCAAAGATAAAAAGGGAGAAAAGAGAAATATTCTATATGTTCCTCTTAATAAACAAGAAGAAAACAAAAATAAAAGATTTACATTCTGGTTCGTGGTTTAAAAAGTCAAAATCCAATTAAAGAGAAAAGTTAGAAAGGGAGGTAAAAGGTAAAAAGCAATTCTCATATAATACAAGCCTCTGCCACCAAATATCCAAAGTTCCTTGATATATCAGCTCAGAGTTTTTCAAGATCACTTCAATCTTCTTTCTTTCAACTTCAACTCCAGACTCCAGCTATCTGTTCACAAATGAGCACCTGAATAAACAAACTGCCATGCTCATCTCTATCTTTTCCAATACACAGCTCAGAGCCCTTGATTGTAACACAAACTGGTGAAAGAAAAAAGAAACAATGTATCCAAGCCTCTGGGCAGCAGTGCTACTTATTTTGCTTCACTTTCACTTTCCCCTCCTCAATCTACAGCCAACAACTAAAATAAATAAATAAAGCCTTTTCCCTTTTTTTTTTAAAAAAGGAAAAAAATAAATCTTAAATCAAGCAGAAGAGTCTTAATTAAAAAAGAATTTTCAAAAAGGTTGTTAAAAAAAGGAGACAGAAATACAAACAGAAATAAAAAGTTTAAAAAGTACCAGTCCAGCTTAAAGTTAAACAGCTTTGCCAAGTTCAGAATTCCAATAAACGGGGTGGGGGGTGGGGGAAACATGGACGACTTTCACTTTGACAATTAATCAGGTCGCTTAAACTCTTTTCTCTTCACTTTTAGTTCACTTTAATTTTTCCAGGGTGTTCTCTCCAAGAAATAATCAGTAAAAGTTCATTTCACCAAACTGACACACTTTCTTTCCAATCTCTTTCATTCCAGAGCTGTCCCAGCTTCAGCAGCTTGGAAGGCTGCCTCTCCACCACCAGCAACAAGGGCTTTTCCTGGATCAACCAGGGACTTTGCGGTGTCCCTGGGATCAACAGAATGTGTCCTTGTCAATCACCATCTCTATGGGACAGTTTAGGTCCGTGGGACCAACCAGCAACTGAGATATCCATGGCGATCTTGGAGGATCAAGATCGCCCATCGTACCGACATGATGCCAGCTCCACCCTCCTGTTGGATCTAATGTTTTATGATGAATGTATTTTTACAACGACTATAATAATGATCTATCATTATCTATCACATTGAAAACTTATGCACCGGAGACAAATTCCTTATGTGTCTAATCACACTTGGTCAATAAAGAATTCTATTCTATTTTCACATAATTGCAGAAAATTCATTCTTCAACTCTGCAAAAGGACTCTGAAATGGAAGCATGTAATAAGTATTTAAAAATGTATGATCGCTTACTCATTACTTTATGCATACACATGCCCATACAGTAGTAAGAGTGGGTTGTTACTTTGCTTGGAGTAGAATTCCATACTTTACATATTGCAAATATGTTACGTTGCCCTCAAGCAGTAGATGGCAGCTGTGATCAAGAGACCCTTTGCACAAAGTTATAGATGGCATTAAAACACTCACGCTTTGGTCCATCTTATTACCGAACTATTGCAATGCATCTACACATCCATGAGTAACAGTTGGAAGCTGCAGCTTGTCCACAATGCAGTAGCACAGATAGTTATGCCATGGAGAAGCCATGGTAATGCCCATATGAAGTGGGTAATGCCTACTTCTGCTTCATAAGTTGCACTGGTTGCCAGTAAGCTTCCAGATACAATTCAAAATGTTGGTTATAACCTACAAAGCACTTCAAAGCAAAAGGGTTGGTTATCTTATAGGGATTGCTTTTTCCCATGTTTCTATTTCCACTTCCCCCAGGGGTGGGATTCAAATTTCTTAACAACCAGTTCTATGGGCGTGGCCTAATTTGTGGGTGTGGCTTGGTGGTCATGTGACTGGGGTGGGAGTGGCTTGTTGATTGGGCATGGCTATGTGGTCATGTGACTGGGGCGGGCATGGCCATGTGGCTGGCAACACAAATTTAAGTGGTCCTCACTTAATGACCAGGTGCTCACTTAGTGGCCAATTGCTTAGCAAGTGCTTTCTCTGTCGAACTGCTGCGAGCATCCAGAGAGTGGGAGATGCTCCAGTCTCGTGTCATACAGGCTGAGCTATAATTGAAGGAACGCCCTCCTCCTCCACGTGACTCCTGCAGGCGTTCCCCCAGTTTTAGCTCAGCCTTCGACAGACAGGCAGCTAGATTCGTGTCTTGGCCGTTTCAGATTTCTTGCTTAGAATTCTTGTATCAGGTTTGCCTTTCTTTTAATCCTTGTTCCTTGCCTTAATTGTGTGGTCCCAAATTTCTGTCAAGCGAGTTTTTTCGCCTTTAGGGGGGAGTTAGGGGGAGTCGGAGCCTTTGCCCCCCCTCCCTCTCCCTCTCCCTCTGCCAGCCTTTAAGTTGCGCTCCCAGGAGCGGCCCTTCGTTCAGCTTTATTTATCATTTGTTGTGTCTTCCCCCCCACCAACGCAATCAGAGGAAGCTCTGCTTTTTCTCCCAGCTCTTTATTTTTGCCTTTTTCCCGTTTAAGGGCTGGTGTGTCCCTGGACTATTAGCGCCACTACGGGTGGCCATTTTAGGCACGCCTCGTGGTCGGCGCCATTTTGACTGACCAGTTAAAGTTGCGTGGTGCTGATAAGCCCTCAGCGTGAACGGACGCGTGGAGCCTGATTTTATTGAGGATACTGTGGCTCCGGGCCCTGTTATTCTCTGCTGCCTTCCTGTGCCTAGTTCGTTCCATTTTTGATTGCCCGCAACTTATCTAGAGATGCAGGCACATACCTTCCAAGTTCACTGGGAGGCTGCCTTAGGAGGCCTTCTCAAACCCCTGTTTTTTTGTCTGTGGATATTTCAATTGTATATATATATATATAGGGGTTATTGTTCCTTTCTCTGGCCTCAGCATTGGATTTGGCTTCCCCTCTTGCAGTTGTTATTTAGCTAATTGTTTATTGAGTTTTTCTTTCAATTTAGTTATCTTCAGGCTCCGCCCACCTTTATATGTATAAAAAAAATTAAAAAAAATTAAAAATTAAAAAATATAATAAATACTAGAATAAAAAATTGCTTTGATTATTCTTGTGCTGTTACTAGTAGGTAGATAGTTAAGGGAATTTTCCCCTCTCCTTTCCAAAAGGGGGACGTGACCCAACCTCAGGAAAACCGGCTAGAGTGATAGGCCAAATTCCTTGGCACACCAACCACCTCTCCTATATTCTTGGTATCATGGCAGAGGGAAATCCGAGTGGGCCTTCCTTAAAGGCCAATCCCAAGACCCACTATTTGCATGCAAAGGACAAGGATTCCTCCAGTGCCTCCCAAGGGATGCCTTGAGGCGTCATAAGGCTCTGGAGAAAGAATTTAGCAAATGTTCAAAGGACTCGCCTTCTATAGCTCCTGTTCCCCCTCCTCTTTCTATGCATTCTCCCCCGCCTGGACAGTCTTCCCCCTCCAGGTGTAGTTCAACATGGAGTCTCCATTCTCCTCGTGCCCCTGAGGCCACTTTTATACCAACCGCAGCAGGCCTACGCCAAGACCCAGCTTCTTCTATTATCCCAGACATTATCAAGGAGTGGATGCAGCTCGCCATCCGTCAAGGGATCACTGAAGGCATGCAGCAACTCTCAAGGATGGAGCCTCAGGGGATGGCACCCAGAATTACATCCATGTCTACTAGACCTATATCTGGGTTGGCTTCCCAGCCGGGACAGGTACCTCTCCAATTGGAAGTTCCATGTCTGGAGGGTGTGGAGGCCCTGGTGGAGGAGGAAGGGGACTTTCAGTCTATAGAAGAAGAAGAAGATTCCGATAGAGGGTCACTGCATTATTCAGAGCCCCTATTTACACTAGACCCCTTGGAGGAGGAAATGTCTGAAGACGAAGGCATTTCCCCTGAGCAACCGGCTATGGTGAGCCTGTTCAAACCTCAGTTGTTTAAATCTTTATTATTTAAAGCTAAAAACATTTCAGGTCTTCTTTCTCTGTCTGCTTCTGAGCCGCCTCCAGCTGCCCTGGGGGGTCAAGAAGACTCCATATTCACTCATCCGGTCATTGAGAATGAGGTAATTCCTTGCCCCCCCCCTCAATATTCTCCGATCTCGTAGCAAGACAACTGGCATCGACAGGCCCCTCTCCTGCCCCTTCTAACTAGGATAAGAGGCTGTTCAATCTCGATCCGGAGTTCTCAGCCTTGCTGGCTACTCTGGAGGTAGATGACGCTATTATTAGATTGGCTTCTTCTTCTTCCAATCCCACTGATGCCCTGGAAGCACTTAAACCTGAAGATAAGCGTATGGAATTGACGCTCCGGCGGGCGCATCAGTCAGATGCCTGGGCCATAAAGTCGGCCACAGCTGCCTCCTTTTTTACCCGCTCTTCGATAAGGTGGCTTAAACAACTAAAGCAACAAAAGCAAAGTCCCCGCTTCCAACACCAGAGCCCTGCAGGACATCGCCAAGCTCATGGCCGCGGCTGAATTTGCGGCCGATGCCACCTTTCACTCCGTGAAGTTCTCGGCCCAGGCCCTATCCTCACACGTGGCTGCCCGTCGGCTGCTCTGGCTCTGACAATGGCACGCAGATGTCAGAAATAAATCCAAGCTAGCCTCAGCTCCCATCTCGGGAGGGAAGCTTTTCGGCCCTGCCTTAGACCCGTTATTAATGGAGACGCATAATAAGAAGAAATTTCTACCGTCCCTTTTTTGTAAACCAGAAGCCAGAGCGTCCTAGCCATTTCAGAGGGGCTCCTTTCGTCCCTTCGTCCAACATTCCTTCTCCCCTAGATATCAGGCCTCGTCGTCCTTTTGGCTGGCCTATCAAGACAGAAGCGACTCAGGTGATAGAGGCAGGAGGAGAGGAACCTACAGGAGGCCCTTCAGAGGTTCAGGAAATAGGACGTCCCGGAGACCCAGATAGATCTCCCGCCTCCTATCCCATTGGCGGTCGCCTTAGGCATTTTGCTGACCAATGGGAAACATCCATTTTGGATATTTGGGTCAGAGACACCGTTAGATTCGGTCTTTCTCTCCAGTTTCTTTCTTCACCACCGGAACATTTCATGGTTTCTTCCCTCTCCAGGGACCCAACCAAGCGGGAGCTCATGTCATCAGCTATCAAACATCTTGCAGATATTAGGGCGATCCAGCCCATCCCTGCCTCACAGCGGGGTGAGGGGTTCTACTCCCTCCTCTTTCTAGTCCCTAAGCATTCTGGAGGCTGGAGGCCAATTTTGGATTTGAAGAGGCTTAATTGGTATATTGTCCGACTTAGATTTAAAATGCATACCCTTCAATCCATTTTGCAGAGCATTAGAAAGGGAGACTGGATGACTTCAGTAGATCTATCCGAGGCTTATCTCCAAATCCCTATCCTCCCCTCGCATTCAAAATACTTGAGGTTTTGTTATAATAATCAGCATTTTCAGTATGTGGCCCTTCCCTTTGGCCTTGTTTCAGCCCCAAGGACATTTACTAAGGTGCTAGCAGATCTAGCGGCTCACCTCAGGCATTTTCCAATCCGGCTTCATTGTTACCTTGATGACATTTTGATTGTTTCGCCCAGCCAAACTCAGGCTACACTTGACACTGCCACCACCCTTTCGGTGCTGCAGGCTCATGGTTTCCTTGTTAACTGGGAAAAGAGTCAACTTGTCCCTTCCACCCGTATAGCCCATTTAGGAGCTGTCATTGATTCGGTGATGGAGAAGGTTTTCCTTTCCCACGATAGATTCGTTAGCATACAAATTTCTGTCAAGTCCATTAGGCGGTCTGGTAGAGCCTCTTTACTTGATTTATCCAAGCTACTGGGGAAACTAGTTTCCTGTATATCTATTATTCCATGGGCACGTTTGCATTCTAGATTGTTGCAGTGGTTCCTTCTGCTGTATCAACGCTCCAGTCAGAGCAACTCCAACATCGTGGTGAAGGTCCCTCCAAGAGTCCTCACCTCTCTTCTATGGTGGACAAGACCTTCTATCAACAAGGGCCATCCAACAAGGAACCTCCAAGAGTCACGCTCACTACAGATGCAAGTCTCTCTGGATGGGGAGCCCATCTGCACTCCCTTTCAGCCCAGGGCATTTGGTCGGCTGCCGAGCAATGTTGCAGCATCAATTGGCTGGAGCTCCACGTGGTGTACTTGGCCCTGAAGGATTTCCTCCCTCAGGTACAAAGGAATCATATACTGGTTCTAACCGACAACACCACAACCAAGGCGCATATCAATCGTCAAGGGGGCACTCATTCTCTTCGTCTCATGCAAGAGGCCGAGCGGTTATGTTGATGGTCAGAAACACACCTTCTATCCATCAGAGAGGAACACATTTCGGGAGTCTCCAATGTTTGTGCAGATTGGCTCAGCAGAGCCGCATTGGACCAAGCGGAATGGTGCCTTCATCCTCTTCTGTTCAAGCAGGCAGCAACGATCTTCGGCCTGCCTCTGATAGACCTATTCGCATCTCCGCACAATGCCCAGACACCAAGATTTTTCTTTCGCTACCCCACCAACGGAGCAGAGAATTACGATGCCCTGCGTTGCCCTTGGCCTTCCGGTCTTCTGTATGCCTTTCCTCCTCTCCCTTTGATCCCAAGGGTGATTCGGAAACTGGTTCTAGAGAGGGCAGAGATTCTCCTAGTGGCTCCGTATTGGCCCAGGAGATCGTGGTTCGCAGACCTTCGCAATCTGTCGGTGGCCCCACCATGGAGGATTCCACGGGACAAGATCTCCCTGTCCCAGGGTCCTCTCCTTCATCCAGATCCGCAGTGGCTTCAGTTGGCCGTCTGGAGGTTGAGCGGGAAAAGCTAAGATCGGAGGGTCTATCGGCCCAGGTCATCACTACCATCATGGCAGCGAGACACCCTTCCACCACTCACATTTATAATGCAACCTGGGACTGTTTTTCCAAATGGTGTCATCAATCTTCTATCAACCCGCTCTCCCCTTCCGTTGCACAGGTTCTGGCTTTCCTGCAAGATGGCCTAGACGGGGTCTTTCCCCTAACACTCTGAGAAGACAGGTTTCGGCTCTTTCGATGGTGGTTTCCGGTGACTCGTCTGCGCCACTATCCCACCATCCTCGTATCAGAGCCTTTCTCAAGGGGGCTTCTAACCTGCACCCCCCAATGGCTCACAGATACCCGACTTGGGACCTTAATAAAGTCCTTACGGTGCTGACCAAATCTCCCTTTGAGCCTCTCAGGGAAACGTCGCTTCAGTATCTCACCCTTAAAGTGGTCTTTCTTGCAGCAATAACTTCAGCTAGAAGGATATCTGAAATTGCAGCTCTATCCGTCAGAAAGGACCTGTGTGTTTTCCATCCTGATCGAGTGATTTTATGCCCTGATCCTGTCTTTATGTCTAAAATCAATTCGGCTTTTCACAGAGCACAGGAATTGGTCCTGCCTAATTTTTGTCCAAAGCCCATGTGGGAGAAGGAACGGCAGTGGCACACCCTTGATGTGCGCAGAGCTCTCCGTATATACATCCATCAAACTCAGCCTATCAGAAAGTCTGAGTCTCTTTTCCTCTCCTTTCAGCCAAAGACAATGGGATGCAAAGTTTCCCCGTCTACTGTAGGTCACTGGATTAGGGCTACCATTTCTAAGGCCTATCTGGCTCAAGCCCTACCAGTTCCTAATGGGATAACTGCTCCCTCTACCAGGAGTGCGGCTACTTCAGTAGCCTGGGCTACTCAAGCTTCCATTCATGACATCTGTAGGGCGGCCACTTGGGCCTCTCCATTTATCCGACACTATAGAATTGACACTTATGCCTCCGCTGAGGCTTCCTTTGTTAGGCGAGTCCTTCAACAGGTGGCGAGAGAGCCAGAGGAAATTCCGATCCAGACGGAGTCCCGCCCGTAGGACAACATGCTTTGGTATGTCCCACTCTCTGGATGCTCGCAGCAGTTCGACGGAGAATGGGTGTTGGCTCTTACCTGATAAGCCTCTTCTCATTGAACTGCGTAGAGCATCCAGCCCCACCCTTTTTATTCCGTCTGGTAGGGCATTCTGTTTCGGCCAATGATACTGTTTATGGTTGTTGAGAGTTGTTTTTTCCAGTTCCATTAGAGGATTGTTACTGTCCTCTCGTCTTCATAAAACTGGGGGAACGCCTGCAGCAGTCATGTGGAGGAGGAGGGCGTTCCTTCAATTATAGCTCAGCCTGTATGACACAAGACTGGAGCACCTCCCACTCTCTGGATGCTCTACGCAGTTCAACGAGAAAAGGAGTATCAGGTAAGAACCAACGCCCATTTTCCCATTTTCCAAGGCCTGGGGAGGCCCAGGCAAGGCCCAGGCAGGTGGCCATGTGGCTGGCAATCCAAATTTAAGTGGTCCTCACTTAATGACCAGGTGCTCGCTTAGTGGCCAACTGCTTAGCAAGTACTTTTTGCCAGTTTCCAAGGCCTGGGGAGGCCCTGGAAAGGCCCAGGCAGGTGGCCATGTGGCTGGCAACCCAAATTTTAGTGGTAGTCACTTAATGGCCAGGTGCTTGCTTAGTGTACAACATGGGTCTCAATTCATGTATCAATTTTTATGTCAGAGAATTCTGATCTCGTATGCCTCCAAGAATTGTAAAAGGACATGTGTATAAACCACTATATGTGCAGTCTTCTTTGATTCACGTCTCCATGCTTCCCATGGATGACAGAGGCTGAATGCTAGAGCCATATATTTTATCAGGGATTAACCATAGTTGTGATCATATGCCCATGTACATGAAACAGTCACAATGCTTAAGGCTTTTCAGAACACAGTGAAGAACATCAGCTTTCATGTTCTTCTACAGGAAGACACAATTTACAGACCAAGAGATTTGGAAGACTCAGACTTTGTTTCTCTTACATCGCTCCAATTTATGTTTTAAGTATAGGTTTATGTAACCCCACTCCCCCATTTCCTGTAGTTTTATGGTCATATAGATAGAGAGAAGGCATTTTCTCAGAAATGAGGCTTGTGGTTTTATTCTCTTATGACTTTGAGAAGGCCAAGAGATCCATCTGGCAGCATTGCTACATTTTTCATTTTTTATTAAAAATTGCAGCAAACAGGTTCCAAATAGTGTCCTCAGTTTCTAAACTGATTTATGCAGCCATTTTCATCTTCACCTTCAAATGGTCATTTATAACAGAATAACTTCAAGGAGTAATTTTTTTTGTCTAGGAGATTCAAGAAATGACCCCCTCTGGAATCACTTCCAACTGGTGTTAATAGGAGGGAAAAATCTAGCTCACAGCTACTATTTTGGAGTGCTCCATGGCTCAATTCTTTTTCCTATTTAACATCTAGATGAGGCTGCTGAGTATGGTGATCCAACACTTTGGGATGAGGTATCATCAGTGTGCCAGTGATACCCAGCTTTCCATCTTCTTTTCAACTCATGTTTCATGCCATAGATGATTGCTATGGTTTAGAGGCCTTTTGCACACCCTTCAGGGCATTTGCACCTGTTCCTAAATCAAAAAAAGTGACTCATGCTCTTGTGATCTGTAACTTGGACTACTGAAATGCACTCTGTATGGAGATGCCCTTGAAGAGCATTTGGCAGCTTCAACTGGTACAGATTGAAGCTACATGGGTAGAAAAGAGCGTTGGATATTTAACACACATAACACTACTACTTTGTGAGCTGCATTGGTTGCCAGTGTATTTCTGGATATAATTCATGGAGCTGCTCATTACCTTTAGAACCATTTATGACTTAGGGGAAGGCCATTTTAGGGACTGTTTTCTCCCAATCACAAACACATTGTTGGTTCCATCAGTCAAGAAGTGTTGGCTAGTGGGACCAAGGAGATGTTATTTCTGTGCTGCAGTTCCTACCCTCTGGAATACCCCTTCAGATATAAGGATGACCAATCCAGTTGGCTTTTGGCAAGGCTGAAAAGGCTTGGTTGTATGCCGAGGCCTGGATCTCTGAAAGAGTTAAAGGTCCCATTTTCTGGCTATAGTATACATCCATAGTAACAGTTTTACTTGGTGCCATATATTCTATTTTATGCTCTTTTAAATATACTAATTGTTTCAATATTTTATGATATATGTCAGCCAGAGGCATTGTTGAGAAGGGTGACTATAGAAATCAAATGCACAAATAATGCACTTTATGGGGAAAAAGTGGGGCTTTTCAAAACACAGAAACCAATTGGCACATCTAGCAATCATTGTTTTTAAAAATACTTTTTAAAATATTTCTTTATTTTGAACCAAAGGCAATGCTCAAATACACTGAGGATTTTGTCCTTTCCAGATCCATCTGGGATTAATGTGACCTATGTTCCATTCAATTCAGTGGATTCATTGCAAGAAACATCAATGGTGAGTTATATTTTTTTTTAAACAGCAAAGGAATAAAGGAACTTTTCAGAAATGAAAATTGCTTTTATATCTACAAATATTCTTCTTGGTGTCCCCCCCCCCAATTTTCTCTGTTCTAGCTAGTCATAATGCCCCCAGGAAAATATTTTTTTTCTAATAGCGTGCATATTCATTTTCTTCAATTTTTCACACACACCTCAACAAATGCTTTGAAAGTGAAGGAAAGTATTCCTCCCCCAAATCAAAACTTATAGTCAGAAAAATCAGTTTTGTTCAAGCTGTCACAGAAATTTTCGCCAAACAACTTGCAAATCTGGGGCTTTGCAAGAGAAATGAGCAATCATTCTTGATCCAATGTAGGAAGACTAATTCACACCACTTGTTTTCAAGTTTACTTGAAAAAGAAAGTCAAGCATGTTTTTATAATCAATTTTGGGGAAAAAAGCCCATTTTGTTTTTCACCTCTCTTTAAGTTATACTTCGGAATATGGAAAAAAAAATTAAGCATTTAAATCAACCCAGAGCCAAGTCTGTTTCTGCAGAAAATGCTGAAGAGAAACACTTGTATAATACTATGCAAAGTCACAGTTTTGGCAGGTAAGTTAATTTTTCCAGTGTAGGCCCAGGACCATTTCAGGTGGGACATGAAAGAAATTTCAGCTATATCAGCTTCATCTTTAAAATTCTACTTGTATATTAATGTAAATATGGAGGAAACCAATAGAACTTGCAAATGAAGATAACATAACAGATATACCATGTTTCTCTGGGGTTAATTGCACTAGATTCGTGCTGTTGAAATGTCCATATAGGTTGCATTTGATTGTAACTCTTAGTGTTAAAAATTTGTAGGATTTTCTGTTTCCCCACTCATGTTTATATTTTCATGATTTTCAATAGCATAACATGAGATAGATTTCATTTAGTTGTGCCATAGTTTTGTTTCTTAAAAAGTATTTGATCTGGTGCACTTTATTATATTCTGACATATACAATTGTAACACGAAAACAATAGCTACAAAACATCTGTGTTGCAGAATTTATTCAGTATAACAATACAGGCCACAAGACTTCTACATACAATATTGCACATTTTTGCTTACTATTATTTCTCACTCTTTAGATTTATAACTTGATATTTTCCGAAAGAGTGATTAACTACACACTATACAGACATAAATACACATATGGACACAAACACACAGAGAACTCTTATCAACCTGAATGTTAATATAACTGAAGGTGTCATGTATATGATTCTCAGTTGAATTTCTAAATCACAAAAATACTTAGACAGAAATAAAGTAGCACACATTTAAAGGAATCCCTGACTGGGATATTTTAGACCTAGCAGTAAATAATCTGTTAAAATTTAGACTTTTATGTGTAATCAGTTCTTATTCTTAGTGTACTATGAATGGGATTCCCATTTATATCAATAGAAAGGATAGCTTCAACATTCCCATTTAACTATGTAGAACCGTCTCTTCTATTGAGAAAAAAAATCTAGCATTCTCTATGTAGAATCTTTATGACCACATAAAAAGCTCTAGATTTGAATCAGGGGCAAATGCGAACTTAGCAAATTTACATTTCATTATTTTGTATATTTAATTTTTTTGGTTGATAAGGTTCAGTCTGAATCAATCTGAAACACAATCTTCCAACAGGAATTGTAAATCAGAATCAACATGAAAGAACATTTCATGTCATTGTAGGCTCTTGAAGTGTTTGGAAGAAGGATCTTCTATTCCATAGATGCCTACATCCTTTTAACTTCATGTAGAAGTATTTGTTCAGTTAAGAAATCTACATGCTTACTTATATGAAAGCCACATAAGTGTCTATGTTATATGACTATATAGCATGATTAAATATATGGGAAATTTACAATTCCTATCTTCATTGCAAGTGGATATATTGGGAGCTTTAATTTGGTCTAGATTTCTAAGTAAACATCATTTCCAACTGGTTATATGTAGTTAGAAGTTCAGATGGTATATTCTGATTTTTTTGCATGGTGTTCTTGGTTAATAAAATATAAAGATATATTTTAGAAGATGATACATACAAGATTAATTTGATTTTTAAAAGTCACAGAATTCTGTGGAAATTTGACAAAACATACTTAGTGAAGAAAAAAAAAATAGAACTATAAACCAATCTATATAACTGTAAAGACAAAGAATATTTGAATTGAAAGACAATTTGGCAAAATCAGATATAGGGTAATCAAATTTATTAGTTGAAAATATTGCTAGGCAAGTAACAAGATTTGGACTATTAATACAATCCTATATTAATTTCAGTAAATTGTAGGTGTCAGTGTAATACAAATACACATACTTGTAAAATCATAGAGCATTAAGATATGCTACTCTATCAGTAATATGTTCTTCATACTTAGGAAAAAAATCATATATAAATCGCAATCAGTTTATCTTTATTTTTGTGTGTGCCTAAATGATATCTATCGTTTTTTTGTGTGTGCAGCTTCATAGGTACAATATGTAGTTTAATTATTTTTTTCTACTGATACAAATTTTGACTTACACAAATCTGTATGTTTTTGATTTATAGCTGACAGTTGATTGAAAAATGGCTTAGATTTATGTTGGTTATTCTAATTTGCACTAATATCTGATATGAATTACTTAGTAATTTCAAATTTGAATTCTTTAAGAATTTTGGGATGGACAAATTCAGAACTAGTCATATGTTACTGGGTAATTTCACAGGACGTTCTAGACTATTTTCGCTTATTACCTCAATATGCTTTAGTTTTTCTGATTTCCTTCTGAGAAAGTCGATACAGTGCAGGTATTTTTTCTGCAGTAAAGACAGATGCAAAGAATGCATTCAATTTCTCTGCCATTTCTAAATCCTCCTTAAATATTCTTTTTACTTGTTAACTCACCATCCAATTTCTTCATGGATTTCCTTTTTAAATGCATGTAAATAAAGTCTTAATGTTGTTCTTTGATGTTTTCTTTACCATAAAGTAAAACAAAGCTTGTTTTAATCATTTTTGACTCCTGGTGACTTTATAACTATATCCGTGCAGTTTTCTTGGCATGTCTAGGATGCCATTTCCTTATGTTGGGATATTGTTTTGACTTTTCAGTCTAGCCTACAGCTCTGGTATTTTCTGGAATTCTCTCTCTCCCATCAAGCATTTACCAGACCCAACTATGCTATTCTTCCTTTCCCCATATGTTCCTCAAATTATTTTTTCGCATCCCATATGATCATCTTATACTTTTTCTGCCAGAGTTCTGTTCCTCTTTGTTCTCTTCATTATAGTGACTTTCCTAAAGAAAGCTTTCTTAACTACAGCTTGTGAGTGGCCATATTGTCCACACAGTAATGCAGTATGTTTAAACAAGGAGTTGGAGACTTTGTTGATGAAGAGAGAGCTTTCATTTTACTATTTGTTCCACTTCATTGTTACCCATGTTTGTTAACTAGTCAGCTGATCTGCAATAGCTATTTTTCTTATAAAAACAACTTTTTCCTTTGCACAAATCCTCTCCAATGAATAAATAATCTGATCACTTTGCAGGCTGTAATGTATCCCACTGGAAAACAACACAAAAGTTCTAAACAACATGCCAATGGATACCCAGCACAGAACAACATTTTTAGAGTTCATGTCAAAAACCCACTAGTCAGCGTGCTCTGAGAAAAGAACAGTGCAGACAAGATTTGAATGTAATTGTTTCTGGCCACATACTTTGGGAGAAGTATGATGAAGGAAATGTAAACACAGTGAGTGGAACCTGTCTTTTGTTGTCCTTATCTCTTGCTTGCAAAACACAGCTAAGTAAATCATAGACAAAAATTGGGATTTTCCAGAATGCACAAAGCATAAATGATGATTGTTCAACTATAAACTGAAGGCTGATTAAACCAACACTAAAAGTATCAGTAAATTAATGATGACATACTTAGGAAGAACTAATTGTCTTGAAAAAGAGCCCATTACTGAAAAGAATTTTTTCTTTTGCACCAGCCAAAGGAAACACCGCATCTTTAGTTAAAGAGCCCAGCAGCAATCTTCTGATAAAGATATACAACTTTTAAAAAGAATAAGTGGACTATTCTGATTCCCAACAAAGCTGTGCACATGAAGAAAAAAACCCTCTGAATGCAAACAGCTGATGCTTGTTCAATTAATGCAGTCTTCCACATAAATAATTACTACCTGACCTTTTGTTCTGTGGAACTGGTTTTGAATTGACTATAGAAAACTTATGCAAATATTTGGCTCTATGCAGAATCTGACAGAGAGCTCACTTTGGTGATGAAAATAGAGTGCGGGCAGATTTTCTTTTGTTTCCAGAACTAATGTATTGTTTGGGGGTGAGAGAAAATTATTCTAGTGTAAAGGATAGGAAAAATCAGTAGCAAAAGCACAGGGATATGTCTGAATGCAGCCATAGCCCCAGTCAAACCATACCAATTAAGATCAGTTCAGTTCTGTGAATTGAAGTAGGAGTAAAAGAAAGGAACATAAGCTAAATTTGGATTCTCATGAACTATGGGAGCAATTGGCACCTGAGTTTTGCAGAGAGATGGAGAGATCATGTGCGCACAAATAAAATGTTACTTTCAGCTATTGATTCACATTCAGAATATCCATAGACTTTTCCCCTGAAGTAACAATCATTCATTTCATTTCATTTCATTTCATTTCATTTCATTCATTCATTCATTCATTCATTCATTCATTCATTCATTCATTCATTCATTTCCTGTTCTTTTGTTTATCTTTATGACACCATTGTGTAAAATGACTAGAAACTATGTTATTTCTGAAAGTATTTAAAAGCTAAACAATTTTTCTTTTTCTTTTCAATCATGTGATTCTCAAAGAATGCTTGAACAAGTCCCTGCAATTTTCTTGACAAGATTTTTCCAAAGTAGTTTGCCATTGCCTCCTTCCTAGACTAAGAAAGAGTGACTGGTCCAAGGTCACCTAGCTGGACTAGAACTCAATCTCCTGGTTTCTAGCCTGATGCTTTAACTACTATATCAAATAAATATTACTGAGCATTAATAGTAGAAGTAGGCAGTTAAATGTTTAGTTTCAATTACTTTGAGGTGAAATGTGTAGCAGAAACTGGACTAGATTTGACTTAATTTCAATACTAATGTCCCATTCTTGTTAGTTGTGACTGTGTTACATTGATTTCAGCAGAAATTAAGCTACCTCCCCTACGAATCTACACGAGTACTGCTTCATCACATACATATGAAAGTAACAATAGAGCATCTTTATTTGTGATACAAAAGATGACAAATGCTGCAAAAAGTGATTTTGGCTATGATCATAAATTATAATGAACTGAAAGAATGTCTGTGGAAAGGGAATATTTAAAATGAATTCTGGATTCTGATGCAGTGAGAGATAATTTAGAACAACTTTTCATTTTTGTTATATAAAGACTTGACCCCAGTTGTTCCTCCAGTGAAACAGACAGAGTGCCACTTATCAGCTGAAAAAAGGTAGGTAGGTAGGTAGGAAGGAAGGGAAGGAAGGAAGGAAGGAAGGAAGGAAGGAAAGGAAAGGAAAGGAAAGGAAAGGAAAGGAAAGGAAAGGAAAGGAAAGGAAAGGAAAGGAAAGGAAAGGAAAGGTAGGCAGGTATAATTTATACAAAGTTACATAGTGACACAGCAAAAAAGTCCAGAGGTGGGCTACTGGGGGTTTGCAGGGGTTCAGGAGAGTTCCTAGCTAAGATTCTGTGCAGTTCTGAGAACCCCCAAACCCCAATCCCACCCCTCCCTGCCCCTCCCAGGAGTCCCCAGGGGAAAAAATGGGCCTCCTGGAAGTTCGGGAAGGCCAGAAATGGGCCTGTTTCCAGCTTCCAGAGAGCTTCTGGAGCCCAGGGAGGCTGTTTTGCCTCCATACAGTGATACAGGAGGCCAACTAGGCCATGCCCACCATGCCTACACTCACCCAGCAACTGGGCAGAAAACCATTTGCTAAAATTTTTGAAGGCGCCCCTCCCCCCCAAAAAATTCATCTAGTTTGTCATACAGAAAGATGGTTTGAAAGTGGCACTAGCTGTTTCATCCAACCTAATAGTTATTTTATGAATAGTTATTTTAACGAATACCGGTAAGGGTATTGTTTCTGTCTCAATGTCCAGCAGTCATATTCAAATAGGAATATCAGCATTACTTAAAAACATTTATTTTATTTATTTATTTGGTTTGTCAATTGCTTACAAGATAATAGGTATAAGTAAAAACATAGTTATGAATACATGGATTACATATAAGAAAAATAAAAGAAACAACAGGACAGGGATGGTAGGCATATTGGTGCGCTTATGCATGCTTCCTACAGACCTCTTAGGAAAGGGGTGAGGTCAATAGTAGAAAGTCTAAGGTTAAAGTTTTTGGGGTTTGGGGAAGAAACCACAGAGTCAGGTAGAGTATTCCAGACATTGACCACTCTGTTGCTGAAGTCGTATTTCCTGCAATCAAGTTTGGTGTGGTTTACCTTGAGTTTGTAACTATTGTGTGCTCTTGTATTGTTGTGGTTGAAGCTGAAGTATTCATTGACAGGTAGGACATTGCAGTAGATAATTTTATGTACTATACCTAGATTGGACCGAAGACAGCATAGTTCTAGGTTTTCTGGGTCTAGAATTTCAAGTCTGGTGGCATAAGGTATTCTGCAATGAGTAGAGGAGTGGAAAACTCTTCTTGTGAAATATTTCTGGACTTTCTCAACTGTGTTAATATCAGATACGTAATGTGGGTTCCAGACTGATGAACTGTATTCAAGTATTGATCCAGCAAACGTTTTGTATGCTCTAGTTAGCAGTGTAATATTACCAGAGAAAAAGCTATGTAAGATTAGGTTAACAACTCTTAATGCCTTTTTGGCTATGTAGTTACAGTGGGCTCTAGCACTTAGATCATTTGAGATGAGTACTCCAAGATCCTTGACAGAGTTTGGATCATCAACAAGGTCTTGACTATTCAGCCTGTATTTTATTTTCTGATTTTTTTTTGCCAATATGTAAGACAGAGCATTTGTTTGTTGAGATTTGAAGTTGCCATTTGTTTGACCATTCTGACACAGAGTTGAAGTCATTTTGAAGGGTAGCAGTATTGTCAGTGGTGTTGAATAGCTTTACATCAGCAGCAAAGAGAACGCAGTTGCTCTTAATATGATCACAGAGGTCATTTATGTAAAGTATAAAGAGAGTTGGTCCTAGAATGCTGCCTTGGGGGACATCACTGTTGACAGGTACAGGATTTGATAGGACACTCCCAATTTTGACCATTTGTTATCTGTTTGACAGGAATGCTTTTATCGAATTATGCAGGTATCCAGAGATACCATAAGATTATAGTTTTAGGAGTAGTTTGTTATGTACCGTTGAATCAAAGTCTTTACAGAAGTCTATGTAGATTGTGTCTATTGCTTTGCCCTGATTGAATTGTGTAGTCCATATGTTTTTGCAGTGTAAGAGTTGCAGATTGCAGGATAGTTTTTTTTTCTGAAACCAAATTGTTTATTAAAGAGTAGGTTGTTTGTCTCTAAATGGAGAATAATGGATTGGTTAATAATTGATTCCATGACTTTACAGGTGATGTAGTATAAAAAGATTGGTCTGTAATTTTCAACCAGGCTGGGGTCTCCCTTTTTGAAGATGGGGATGACTGTGGCTTGTGACCATAGTTTTGGCAAGGAGCTGGTCCTGAAAGATTTTTCAAAGATTATGCTTAAGAGGTTTGGCTATGGCAGTGGATAGCTTTTTAAAGAAGTAGGCACATATTCTGTCCAGTCCAATGGATAGAGATGGTTTTAGATTGTGTAGTGCTCTACTGTAAAATCGATATGTATTAGATCATTGTAGTTGTCTGTGGTTCGACTAGGAAATACTGAGCATGATCCATTGCTGTTTACAAATACTGAGCCAAAGAATGTGTTAAAGAGGTTGGCTTTAATAGTGTCATCATTGCAGTCTTTACCA
The DNA here is from genome assembly GCA_033807585.1 of Hydrophis major. Taxonomy (NCBI): domain Eukaryota; kingdom Metazoa; phylum Chordata; class Lepidosauria; order Squamata; family Elapidae; genus Hydrophis; species Hydrophis major. The sequence goes on from CM066329.1 coordinate 328,925,457, forward strand.
TTAGGTCCTTCTAGGGATGGGATGGACCATGACTCTTTTAGTTTGTTGTTTACAAAATTGTAGAAAGCATGGATGGAACTGGTGCATAGAAGCTTTTCCTCTTGTTTAATGTGATAATTGGTGCATTCAGTCTTTATCTGGTGGCATAAATTTTTGTATCAGCTTTTGAAATTGGCAACATGACCAGATTTGTTTTTCCACCAAAGTGATCTCTTTTTGGATTGAAGCTTCCTTATTGTTATTGTTATGTTTTTTGGAGTTGTTATTGGTACATATAGTTTGATGACTCTTTTGACTTCAAGTAAAAATATGTTGCAATGGTCTTCAACAGTATTGCATCCAGTGAATAGAAATTGCCAATCAAGGGATGAGAGATCATTGTCTATAAGATCATAGTTGCCTTTTTTGAAGTTGTAATTGGGGATCACATTGTTATGTTGATTTTTGTGTCGACGTATGTTGAGACAAAAGTCAATCATGCTTCTCCACTGTTGGAAAAGGGTTCTTTAATTTGTATTCCATAAATTGAATTCAAACTATTGCAGAAGATGAGAGATTGGACTGCCATTTGTCAGAAATGGTGTAGGGTCTCCCGTTTGGGCGGGGGATTGGACTAGAGGTCCCTTCCAACTCTGATTATCTGTATCTGTATCTGAGGCAGTTGTTAAGTCTAGTATTGTTGGTTACTAGTTGTTCCAGTCCCAGGTTTGTTACAGCATATTGTAGAAAGTTGCATTTATGGGTTCAGTTTTACATCCATTTAGGGTCCAGTTAATGTGAGGTAGATTGAAGTCACCAAGAAAGATAAAAGTGTGTGGGCAGGATGTTGCCCATGTTAGTAGTTCACTGTTAATGAAACTCTCCTTGAAGTCTGAAATTCGGCAGTGGTGTTCTCTTCAGCAGCTACTGCACATCTTATGCCATTTATTTCCTAAAAATAACAAATTTACAGCCAGTTTAAAAGTAATTGTTTTGAAACTTGACTCACCCTAGTCTTCATGAAGAATTGGATTATTTATAAATTTCATGTCATTTTGGTGAAAAACAAAAGGATTTACAATTGTTTTCTTACACATGCCCATAGAGCTTCTCTTCTAAATCTCTTTTAAACGCAGGCCAGAAATGAAATAAGTGATGAGAGCAAACAGAAGCTTGCCAGTGAAGTTCAGTGAGGAGATTGAAAAATGTTTAACAAATTTTCCCTTTCATTTAAGAGTTAGTATTCAGCTAACTTAAGAAGACAGTAAGAAAAAATAAAAATTTATAGCAGCGATGATTAAAGAAACAAAAGTGAAAATGAATGTACAAAGTGCAATCATGATTTGCACTACTTGTGACTGTTCATTTTCCCAAACAAGAATAATGTGGCCTGTATTTGCAACTAAGCACAAACTTGTAGCAAGGCTTGCAAAACAAAAACCAAAACCAAAAAATCTCACAAGATTGGAACAGTAACTGACAATTTCAGTTGATGACAGAGAATGAGGATTTAGCAAATAAAAAAGAATCTGCCATAACTATGCTATAAAATTGGAATACTTCATAAGCAAGATAATTAATTTAGAAATGAATAAGAGTGAAAACCAAAGGAAGATGGACTGCAACATATTATTAACAACAGGATCTAAGAAACAGCTTTCAGATCTTCATGGACGGAATAGCACTGAGCATTGCAGGAAGAAAAAAAATATCCTGTGTAACAGGAGGCAAGTGGATAGATCTCCGAAGGACAATTGAGATGCAAGTATTCTCTGCAAGATAAAGAGAAGAGACTTGATATTTGGTGATTCACCATCACGAAAACCCAAAATAAATATGCCCCTACCATGCCTATTAGCTTATGAAGTACGCAGTCTTCCTGGAGTAAGAGTAAGAGATGTGATAAAATAAATTCCAAGGTTAATAAAATTATAATTATCTCTTACTGCTAATTTGTACTACAAGGAACAGCTACAACCATTTTATAATGGGCTTTAGATATCTAAGTCTTCCTTAGTCTTCTAAGATCTACATTTTCATTCAATGGAAATTCATAAACTAAAACACACATATTACGTGTGACCAAGAACTATGTCTACTAACCTCCACCTAACCAGGGAGAAGATATTGCACCTTCTGTGGATAATATTTTACAAAATCAAATTAGAGATATTCCCTGGATGACCAGATGAATTTTATGTAAATATCCTTCTGGCAGATAAAGACCCTAAGATAACACAAGCTGTTGCTAGGTTTGTATTTGTGGTCTGCAGAATGTATGTTTTACTAATGGCATATTAATTTTGGATTGATTTTGAATTACATTATGATGAATTGTGTATTGTGTAGAGTTTAAGAGCACTGTATCACTCTTACCTTATCTTTTTAGCCTTTCTGTTTATTTTCTTGACTGAAAATTTTGAATCATTTGTATTTTTATTCTCATATACTTGATAGATCTGTAGCCCATAATAAAGTGTATTAAAATATTTCAAGGCGCATGAAGTAAAAGTGTTGCTGGATATTAATTATGACAACATCTGTAGAGGACATATGCAGTAAAATGCACATAGAAAAAATGTTATAAATTGTGAAAATGTAACACAGTATGTTTTGCCAAGGAATTATATTTACTGGACTTAGCTGCTATATCCAGAGTAGGTACACATTCTTATAAATAGCAGTAGACAACCCATGCTCTGTTGGGTCATTGTTTCAGTGATATTTCCTTACCTAACTAGAGAAACAGTATGACCAAGGCTGGGCAAAAAAGGAATGGGAGAAAGAACAATTTCTGACTTCTGCTGGCTCCCTAATAGAGTTTCCTTGTAGGACTCTGGCAGGGAACATTGGAAATCTTCCCTTCCCTTCTTAGAAGGCAGGTAAGAAGTTCTCCTGGGTAGAAGATGGATCAAGGAATTGCTAGACCGGCTGGGAAACTGTCACAGACTGTCGAAAGATCATGTGACTGCAGCAGCAGACGCTGCCTATCAGCCCAGCTGCCAATAGCACTACAACAGCAACAACTTTCTCAAATTTAATTTCCTCAAGAGACATGGTTTCTGGGTATTGGACATATTCTGCCTACTATTTGAAATACCTAGTTAAAATTATTGCTCTATGATGCACTATTTTGCCAGATAAAAGTCATAACAACAAGAGAATTAGTAGCATATGGGTATAATTGTTATCCACTTTTCAAGTGATGTGATTCTTCAAATGCTAAAGATTTCAGTCTCCTAAGAATAACACGACTGGAATTTATATGGTTTCTTTCAATATGTTTTAAGTTTTTGAAAAATATATGTGTAGTTATCTAAGCAAAACTTATTGGAAAGAGGCACATTATTCCAACAAAGATGTTTATAAGCTAGTTTATAAACTTTTTTGTGTGTTTTTCTTTTCCTTTGCTAAAGGGTACATAGTAATAAGTATGCAGTGTATGATTAGTTATTTTATGGGATTTAATCATAATACAGAATTATATAATTTATGTATTTTTGATTTTTTTTTAAATTACTGAACCATAAAGACCCAAAATACCAAATAACCTGAGAATCCCTTTACTTCTTTAAGGCATTTTTCCCAGTTTTGGGCATCTCCCCCCACATGTGAGATAGTTAAGTTTGTGTTTATAGGAGAGAGATAGAGAAAGAGATATTCAGTGACTAATAGTTAATGTGGTCTAGTTAATTCAGTACTGAAAGTACAGAGCTATAGCATTAAATCTCTTCTAAATCAGTAGTGCAGTTATATTGCTACATCATTTTTTATTAATATAGCAGCACATCCTTTAACTAAATAATATATTATTTTATTATCATTTATTTGACTCATTCTGTCCCTATAAAACAGATACTGATTTTCCAAAATTTGCATTTTTGTTCTATTATATGTGTTTCATATTACAGCAAGTAAATACACATTCTTATATTTCATATATATGTACAGGTGACTTTGAGGTCAACTTTTTTTGACTTATGTGCTTATGAAAAAAATTATGTGCTTATATGCTTATGAAAAAGATTAGGGTTGACTATTCAGAAAATGATTATATTTGCATTAGCAGTAGTTGTATATACAGTTTGTAATGTGCATGTGCACACAAATGAAGACATTGATATAGATGTGCTGAATTTCTAAACATAATGGTTGTCTAGCCTACCAAAGAGAAAATTTAGAAGGGGGATATGATAACTGTCTTTTAGTCCTTGAGTGGCTATCAAAGAGAAGAGGGGATTGACATATTCTTCAAAGCACCAGAAGGCAGGACAAGAAGCTTGTTAAAGAGAGATCCAACCAATAAACTAGGAGAACTTTTTTGACAATGAAAATTGTCGTGTCCGCAAAGAGACGCCAGGAGTCGGTGACTTCGTACAATGCTCTTTATTTCAAAGATTGGAACCGAACCGGCGAAAGGAAAAAAGTCCGCGGCTTTTATTTCTTTCGCCGCGGCTGCCGCGGCCAATGGCAGCACTTCGTATCTCCCGCGCTCTGAACGAGCCAATCACGGGAGATACTAAACGAGCCAATCGGCGCGGCTCGCCTGACCAATTAGAAAGCCCCGCGCTTTGGCCAATCAAAGCGCGGGGATTTTGAGTATGTAAATTAGGACAGAACACCCCTCCCCTCTTGGTATAGTCCTTATGTTGCGTAGTCACGTAGGTAGGCGGGGCTCCGTCTGGTCCTACTTGACCTGCGCAACTCAGTCGTAAGCGGGATTCCGGCCTGTTCGGTCGGGTTTTTGGTTGCTCCTGTTCCTGTGCGAACCGGCTGGTCGATCGGGCCGGTTCTTTCTCCATGGCTCCCACCTGGGCCCTCCGGGTTGGTTGAGCTACGGGTTTCGCCGCTCCCGCTCGGTCTTTCCGGGTCGGTCGAGCTGGCTTTGCTGTCCTTATTCGGCGAGGGGTCGCGATGGCTGCGTCTCGGTAAATACTGCTGGTTTATTTTGTCTTGTATTCGGTCACCCGGGTATTCCCTCCCCCCTTGGTTTGCGTTTTGGGAGGTGGGTTCGCTTGCTGTCCTCGACCTAAGCTGGTCGATGTGCCGCTTCCATGCCCGGCCGTCTGTCGTTTGAAGCCAGTATGAGCGTGGGCCTGTGGTTTGGGTGATGACGGCTGGGATCCATAGGGGGTCCCCCGTCAGGTTTTTGGCATATACGAGGTCCCCGGGTGCGAACGTTCGGTACTTTGTGCTAGAGTCTGGGGGCCGCTCCGGGTTATATGTAAGGTGTAACCTGTCGAGTGGGGACCTCAGCTTTCTGCCCATTAGCAATTCGGCTGGGCTCTTGTTGGTAGTGGTGTTCGGGGTTATGTGTTGTACAAAGAGGAGTCTGTTGATTTTTTCTTGGATCTTCCCGTGGTCCATTTTCCGGATGGTTTTTTTGGTAAATTGGACCATCCGTTCCGCCCTACCGTTCGCCGCCGGATGCGCCGGTGCTGTTAGTGCGTGGCAGATGCCCCTTTCCGCCAGGAACTTCTCAAAGTCTAGGGAAGTAAACTGGGGCCCGTTGTCAGAGACGACGACGTCTGGGAGGCCGTGTGTTGCAAAGAGTTTGCAAAGTTCTTTGATCGCGGCCTCCGTGGTTGTTGTCTTCATGTCGCTTACCTCCAACCAGTTGGAGTAAGCGTCAACTGTAATGAGGAAGGTATGTCCATTCGTAGGTCCGGCAAAGTCTAAATGGATTCTGGACCAGGGCCCCCTTGGTGTTTCCCACTCCAGGATGGGTGCTGTGGGTGGGCTGGGACTATTCTCCTGGCATCGCTGGCACCTAGCTACCCAGGCCTCTATCTGCTTGTCCATCCCTGGCCACCAAGCATAACTTCTGGCCAGGGCTTTAGTTCTTACGATGCCAGGGTGCCCCTCATGCAACATTTCCAAAACCTTCCCCTGTAGTCTGTCCGGAATGACCACCCTGTCACCCCATAAGATGCAACCTTTAAGCAACGAGAGTTCGGTTTGGCGGTTCCAAAATGTCTTGACAGACTCATCTTATCTTTTTCCAGCCATCCTTTTTCTACCCAATGCAAAACCCGCGCCAGACACCTGTCTTTATTAGTTTCCCGGGCAATGTCTGACGCGGTTATGGGTAGGTTGGGTAGGGTCTCGATGCTGAGGGTGGTCGTCGTTGGTGCCGGGTCAGGGTCGGATTCCGGTAGCGGCGAGCGGCTTAAAGCGTCCGCATGCGAAATCGTCTTACCCGGTCTGTGTATGAGTTCGTAGCTGTAGGCTGCCAGGAATTCGGACCACCTTGTCATTCGGGGAGACAGAATGTTCGGGGTGGCCCGGTTACCTGCAAGGATGCCCAGCAACGGCTTATGGTCCGTTATAATGGTGAAAGGTCGGCCGTAGAGATATTCATGGAACCGTTTTATGGCGGCAACTATAGCCAGAGCCTCTTTGTCCAGTTGGCTATAGTTCCACTCTGGTTTGGTTAGGATCCTCGAAAAGAACGCGATGGGTGCTTCTTTTCTGTCAGGAAGGGTATGGCTGAGGACAGTGCCGACGCCGAAAGGTGATGCGTCGCAAGTGACGGCCAGGGGCAGGGTTTCGTTGAACTGTATGAGGATGGCGTCGGAGGTGAGGAGGTCTTTAGTTTTTTGGAAGGCGGCTTGCTCCCGTTTCCCCCAAATCCAGGTTGCCGCCTTATCCAAGAGCCTATGCAAAGGCTCCGCCGCCGTCGCCTTTTGGGGTAGGAAAACATTATAAAAGTTCAGTAACCCCAAGAATGCTTGTAGTTCAGTTTTTGATTTAGGGGTGGGGGCCTCTTTGATGGCCTTGACTTTTTTACTAGTAGGGTGAATGCCGTGCCGGTCTAGGAGGTAGCCCAAGAATTCCACTCGTTCCGTGCACAGTTGGCATTTCTCCCTTTTTACTTTAAGTCCCGTTACTTTAAATTTAGTTAGGACCTCCCTTAGTCGGCTTTCTAGTTCGGCTTCGTTGGGCGCTGATACTAGAACGTCATCAAAATAGGGTACCACCCCCTTGATGCCCTGCAACAACCTTTCCATCAGGCTCTGAAAGATGCCTGGTGCCACGCTGACTCCGAATTGGAGTCGGTTGCACTTGAAAGCCCCCCGGTGGGTAACGATGGTCTGGGCTTCCACCGTTTGCTCGTCGACCGGCAACTGTTGGTATACCTGGGCGAGATCGAGCTTGGCAAAGACTCTGCCCCCTCCCAGTGAGTGCAGTAGGTGTTGCACTATTGGGACGGGGTAGGCGCTTAGTTGCAGCGCGCCATTTAGGGTGGCCTTATAGTCCCCACAGATCCTCACTGACCCGTCTGGCTTGACCGGGGTGACTATGGGGGTCTCCCACCGGGCATGGTCTATGGGCTGCAATACCCCCTGTTTGACGAGCTTGTCAATTTGCTCGTCTATTTTAGGTTTTAGGGCGAATGGCACCCGCCTAGGTTTCAGTCATTTGGGGGGAACGCTAGGGTCTAGGTTGAACGAGATAAGGGGCCCCTGGTACTTGCCCAGGCTTCCGTCGAAGACTTCTCGGAACTCCTGGGCTAGTCGCTGTTCCCAACCGTCGTCGGTGACGTGGTTGACTCCCGTGAGAGTGATGTCGAGCGGGGCGAACCATTGTAGTCCCAGCAGGCTTGGGCGGTCGCGATCGACGATCGTGAGGGGGAGTTGTTCGGTGCGCCCCTTATATGTCATGTTAAAGTTTTTGGTGCCCACTACCGGGATGCGGTTTCCCTGGTAGTCTTTTACAATAAGTCTTTGGGTGTCTATGTTCCTCCTTTGGAGGGTAGGCACCAACCGTTTTATCTCGTGCCATGCAATCATGGAGAGGTAGGACCCGGAATCTACCTCCATTTTGCACGGCTGGCCCTCGATGTGAACCTCGACGTGGACTTTTCAGGCGCCGAAAAGAGATGGCGTGGCCGATGGTTACCGTCTGGTGGGTCTCCTCTCTCCGCCGGTTGTCGCCGCCTCTCGAGGATCGTCCGGTCCGGTCCCATCGGCTGTCCGAGTGGCGATCTCTGGGCCGGGCCGGTGAGCTTTCCCTTCTCCGGTCGCTTTGGTCCCATCGAGGGGGACTGCGGTTTTTCTTCTGGCGGCAAACCCGGGCGATGTGCCCCTTTTTGTCGCAATGCCGGCAGATGGAATCAAAAAACCGGCATCCTGACCTGGGGTGGTCGCCGCCGCAACCGGCACAGTTGGTCCTCGACCTACGACCTCTCCGGTTCCTTTGGTCGCGCCCCGTCTGCAGTCGATGTATGTCTTCTTCGTCTTCGGACGTGCTGGATGCAGATTGGAAATCGCCGTGGTGTGTGGATGTTTCGGTTTTTCGTTCGGTCGACCTTGCCGGGTTGTTGTTTCCGCCGCGGTCCTTCGCGTCTGGTTTGCGCATGCTATCGGTGGAAGTACGGGTTGCTTCTGCAGCCGCGGCTGCGGTGAGGGCGTCTGTTAAATTGATGTTGCCCTTAGCCATCAGCCGGCTCTGGAGCGCGGGGTCCCACAGACCGAGCACGAATCGGTCTCTCAGGAGGTTGTTTAGGTTGTCAAATTCGCAGAGCCCCCCTAGGCGCCGCAGCTCGGCGACGAAATCGCTCAATTTCTCACCCGGTCTCTGGTCCCGCCGGTAGAATTCGTTGCGCCGGATCAGGATGGGGACCTTGGGAGCATAATGTCGGCGAAGGATAGGTTCGAGGACGTCCCAATCCATGGCGGTTGCGTCGGCGGGTTTGGCCAATGCTTTGGCCATCTGGAAAACTTCGGTTCCGCAATGGGTGAGGAAAACGGCGCGTTTTAGCGGGCCCGAGGCATCCTTCATGCCGATGCACTCGAGGTACATGCGGAAACGGTCGGAGAACGATTCCCAGTCCTCGGTGGCAGGGTTGAAGGGGGCGGGCGGTGCGATTTTTGCCATCTTGGTGCTATGTCTGGCTTCCGTCGGACACGGGGTTCGGTTCAGGGTCTGGATCCCATCCTCGTCGCCAGTGTCGTGTCCGCAAAGAGACGCCAGGAGTCAGTGACTTCGTACAATGCTCTTTATTTCAAAGATTGGAACCGAACCGGCGAAAGGAAAAAAGTCCGCGGCTTTTATTCCTTTCGCCGCGGCGGCCGCGGCCAATGGCAGCGCTTCGTATCTCCCACGCTCTGAACGAGCCAATCACGGGAGATACTAAACGAGCCAATCGGCGCGGCTCGCCTGACCAATTAGAAAGCCCCGCGCTTTGGCCAATCAAAGCGCGGGGATTTCGAGTATGTAAATTAGGACAGAACAAAAATAGTTGCTCAATGAAACAGTTTGTCTCCTGGAGACAAGCTCCATCACTGGAAGTTTTCAAGAATAGATTGGACAACCATTTGAACAGAATGGTATAAGGCAGTGTTGGCTAACCTTTATGGCATCATGTGCTATAATGGGAGTGCGCACATGCATGCACAAGCCTGTGTGCTGGAAACTGGAAGAGTAGCTGGTTTACAGCATGTGCGTGCAACCTGGCCACCAGTTTCTAGCATGCATGCATGTGCCAAAACCAGCTGGCCATTGTGCTAGCCAGAAAACTGGAAGTCTGTCAATGAAGCACCCCCCATCCACCACCGAGAACAATCCAGTGCAGCTCCCCTTCCACCACTTCTGGCAAGGGAGTGCGATTACTTCTTGGCTGGCGCGCCTCTTACCCCAGCACCAAAGAGACGTTCCTCCTGAAACAGGCACATAAAAAGGATAAAAAAGAAACTGGTCCAGTTTCACAACTAGTCATATCCACAGATAAAAGAGGTGCCTTATTTTGGAACTTCTTTTCAACTTCACAGTCCTATAACTCACAAATGATTAGCTTCCCATGGATCAGACAAACACAATAAGTTGGTTCATGAGAAAACAGTGTGATCTTGAGCCACTGTTGGGGAGGCAAGCTGCCCCAGGAGGGCCTGCCAGTTGCTCCTTCCCCTTGGTCTGCCACTGCTGCTGCTGTTCTTCTGTGGTGCCTGAGCCGGCCAGGTGCTCCAGATCATGGACACATGTCAGGGCTGTGGGCTGGAGGGCTGGGGCCATGCAAGAAGCTTGCTTGGGTGGAAGGAAGGGAAGCCCCAGCCAGCCCTCCTGGATGACAGCTCTGCTCCCCTAGGAAGTGACCACCGGGATTGCCACATCTTTGGGCAGGAACCATCTCCTGTTGCTCTTCTGAGTTCCAGAGCATGCATGTACCCTGGCCAGCTGATCTTTGTGCATGCATGCACACCAGAAACCAAAAGACCAGATGGTCACCATACATGCGCATGCCGAAAACCAAAATATCATCTTTCTGGCATGCACTTGTGCACCAGGCAGCTGCTTTTCTGGGTTCTGGCACTCCTATGTGTGTGAAAACCAGCTGGTCAATGCGCCAGAACCTGGAAGAGCAATGGGCGATGGCCCTGCATGCCTGGAGACATGGCTCTGCATACCACTTCCGGAACACGTGCCATAGGTTTGCCATCACGGGTATAAGGTTTTCTACCTTGAGCAAAGAGTTGGACAAAAAGACCTTTGAGATCTCTTCCAGCAATATGATTCTATGTTCTATGTTCTGCTATTTGCCCCTGGACATGTGAAACCTTGCCCATTTATAAAGCTCAATGAAAGTCAATAAATGTTATGAAACATTAACACTCCTCTTGTGCTTATTAAGCCTTCTCTACAACATTTAATTTAAGTCTTAAATGAATGAAAAAGTCCAAAACAATGACAAATGTGCAGAAACAATCCCATGGAAATAAAAGACTACTAATATAGCGTAGAGGGTCCTAAATCTGTTTCCCTTCCCTCTTCCCCACCCGTCCACACATAAGGACTATTTCAGGGTTCCATTGTTATATTTGTGAGTCTCTCAGTTTACTCTGAGATATAATACCCTGAAAAGCCACCACCCTCAATAGAAAGGAATGACTATCAAGAGAAGGATGTTCCTAGCCTTGTTCATGAATGATTTATACAACCTGGCAACTGCATTTCCCATTCATTTTATTTTTCAGCATCCCCAACCTAATTTTTTTTCACAATTGCATGGATAGCATTCAGGCCAGTTAAAAAGAGGGAAAGTTTTCATCTGATGCTCAAATCTTTCTCTTGTTCCTTGAATTTCCTTGCAACTGTACCCTTTTTATAAAGCACTTTTCAAAGGCCAAAGAGAAAGATGTAGAACTTCAACACTATTAAATGAGAATGTAATCTTTTTATATGGAACACTGATTTATATAGCCAACTTCCAGAGGTGGAGAAAGGTTTATCATACTGCTATTAATGTCTGAATGCATAATGGAATGCAAAGTCTAATTTCTATAATGTGTTTGGATGATGCATTGCTCATCAGCAACCAGAGCTAAACCTGAAGAAGAAAGCTTTAGCAGATTCTTTTGAAATTTTGGTCATCTAATATATTATTACGGATTCTAGATAAAGAAAAAGAAAATGGCACACAATCTAGCTCAATAGCAAAAGAGTTCATGCATTAGCATTTGTCTGCAATTTAATCTATATGAATTTAATCTATATGAATGATTCCTTGGCTTCTGAGTACTTGCAAATTCACTAGAAACACAGAACTCCAATAACTTAGATTAGAATCAGCCTTTCCTGAAAAGTAAGAAACATTGATTCATATGGTGTATTACAGCCATGCAAGAAGCTTCCTCGGGTGGGGAGGGAGGGAAGCCCCAGCCCACTCCTCCTGGCTGACAGCTCTGTTCCCTTGAGGAAGTGACCACCGGGATCTGCACATCTTTGAGCACATGAGCTATCTCCCGTTGCTCTTCTGGGTTCTAGTGCATGCATGCATCCTGGACAACTGGTCTTCATGCATGCATGCACACCAGAAACCAAAAGATCAGATGGTTGCCAAGCATGCACACGCCGAAAACCAAAATATCATCTTTCCAGCATGCATCTGTGCACCAAGCAGCTGCTTTTTAATGTGCTCGTAGCCATGTACTGTGCTCTTAACAAGGATATAAAAATCATTGTTATTACAATTTAAAAGCACCCTAATAATAATTTCTGCAAATATACACATATAAATCTATTAGTCAATTTTATTTGCTACATAATAGACAACCAAAATAACTAGGGTATGTTTTGGGATTCTAAAGAGCTGATGTTTTGATTTCTTATTGAGAAAGCCTGTAAAATCTAGATCTGTGAAATCTTTTCCTGGATTTCTAAAGCTGGGAAAATCTTAACTTTAAAAATCTAGGAATGAATAATAGAATATGGAAAATTGTAATCTGCTATTAAGTTTTGTGGAACAAGAAATTATAAACGTTGCCATTGAAATATGTACACTAGATTGTATCACTTTGTACTTGTTATTATAGAAGCCCAAGCAATTTTAACAATGATTTGGGGTAGGATCTATTTTCGGAGTTTTGAAATGTATTTTTTTGAATATTATTGAATTGAGCATAATCAACATGACATTACCTTTTCCTCACCTCTTGGGTGGCATGTAAATTGCATGCTGCATCATGCAGAAAATGGTGGTCATTTATTTCTAACTATATTTCTTGTTTCTGCAGCAAAATTAGAGCTAGACTCTCTCTGCTGACTGATAAAATATTCTGGATGTAAATGGAAGCACAGTTTTCATTTTCAGATACAGAATATTTTCAGGCTGAAAGTCTAATTCAAACTTTGTGTGGCCCACCAATAGGGAATGTCATGACAAACTGAGTTAGTATAGATTTAATATTATCATTGGCAGATTTACTTTATAAATAGTGGCTCCTAAATGACTATCACAAACCAGCAAAATGAAGTCAGATGACTCACTACATTAATAACTCTTGTTTAATGTTCAATTACAATATAGTCAACTTCATAGGTAGATGTAATCTTTTGCAAGCCAATGGCTTTTCTTTCAGCACAAGATGTGACATTTTGAATAGGTTGTCTAGTTACCTCTGAAATCAATCTTGTCAGACAATTAATTCTGGATGTTCCAGGTTCATTTTCTTTTTCTGTTATTTCCAAATTTCTAATTCCTGGAACAGAAAGATATTCTAACCATTTAATAAGCATTTTGAGAACACTGGGCATCTAATCTTAAACAAGACCTTCATTCACATTATTTCTCTGTGGTATTTCACATTGTTCTTGATTTTGTACCCATCTGTGTGACAAAGAATTAACAGAGGCAAAATACCTGAGTGTACTGGGATTAACAAAGTAGATAACAAAAATCAAATTAAAAGGAGAACAAGGTTGGTTCATGTATTCTGATATTAACCAAATGCTTAGCTTTTAACATTATTTCTTATCTAGAATAAAATGAATTTTTTTGAAAAATGAAATTATTATGGAGGCAATGAGGAACAGATCTTTTTCCTCATTATACTTGACACTACTTATAGAATTCGCAGCACAATAGCACACTTGCATTTAGAGTCTGACTATTAATGATCCCAAGTAAAGAAATATTGCATTTAGTGTTATGTGCAAGGAGAGGTCAAGGGCTGTGAGAAAAAAAATACTACAATGTATGGCAAATACCTGATTTATTTGTGGAACAGATTTATGGTTATTGGTTATCAGATACTGAATTTTTGTGTATTTATGTTTGTAAAAGAGAAATAAAGAAAAGATGCCATTTAAATAAATTCCTTATTTTAAAATGGAATACCTTGGGAAACTGTACATGGAAAAGTACTATTACATATACACCAAGTCTTCAAAGTATAGTATCTTTTCTTTTTATCAGAATCAGTTTTCTTAAAATTCATCCTGGGAAGCAGCTCTAATATGATCAAACTTTTTTTATAAAGAAAATAACAATGACTGGATATTCTTGAATTAGAAAAGTGGGCAGCGTGACCCAAAGCACTTTGCTGAGAGATGTACTTTCTTGAATGATTATATTGTCAATATGACTTCAATGCATTTTTGGGATTATCAACAGGTTTAGGGACTATCAAAACAAAAATAACTTCAAACAAAACAGAACAATAAGGAAAATGTAATGAAAGTACAAAAATACAAAGATAATAATCATGAATAAGTATACCCAATGGTTGCTATCTGACTGTGAATGGGCAGATATAATTTTATCTTGGGGATGTAGTAGATATGAACTTGTGCAGTTGCAGGACCTTTGAAGGTACACCAATGTGGGCTTGTGCACTTTAATTATTTTCTAAAAAAATCTGCTGGTCTCCCTCATTGTTTTTTATTAATGAAAAATATTTTGTTACTTATTTCTCCATGACATGAAAAAGTTATTTTTATTTTATAAAGGCATTATTATTGTTTTTATTTTTTGTATTGGAATATGAAAGTCCAGTTCATAAAAAGTCCAGTTGCCTTTTGAAAAAGCACCTTTGAAACAACCATGTCCTGGATGATTAAGACATCTTTATAAACATTAAACATTTTAAATAAACAAATGTACTTATGCACAGAAGATACCACAACCAATTTTCCTATTATATCTGATGGTGTGTGTGTGTGTGTGTGTGTGCAGTTCATTGCTAGGTTTTGGAGAGAATTTCTACACCTTATTGGTACCATCCCAACATTAACGGGGCTTCAGAGAGAACTAATGCAGCAATAGAAAGGTGCTGCTTTGTTTCATAGCAACAAACTGAGTGGGCTATGCTGATACCGTTTGCTGAGGTAGCTTATAATAATGCCGTGCATAGCAGAACAGGACATACCCTTTTCAACATTGTGTATGGAATGGATTTTGTAGCAATTCCTGAGTGGCCTCAAATGACAAATGACCCCACCACAACTACTGTCTGGTCCAAGAGGATAACAGAGACATGGGAAAAAGTGTATGAAGCAATATGAAATGTCTTCCAAGCATCTAAAACCCAGGCTGATAAAAAATGGAGTGACTACAAACCATTCCATGTAGGGGATATGGTATACCTGTCCACAAAATATTTGAGATTAGGAAACCCATGCAGAAAACTGGACCCCAAATATGTAGAACCATTCCCCATAATCCATGTGATCAATCCTGTTACTGTGCACTTGAAATTACCTTCACATTTCAAATGAGTACATCCATCTTTCCATATCATTAAACCAAGAAAATCTAAGCCCAGTAAACAGTTCCCTGGTCCAGAGAAGGATGATTCCTATGAGATTGAAACCATTCTTGATTCCTGGGTACAAAGAGAGACCATGCAGTATTTGGTCAAATAGAAGGGATATCCTCTCATGGAAGCCTCGTGGGTTAGCCACACACATATGAATGCAGCATGCCTGCAATGGCAATTCCATAAATAATACCCTATGAAAGCAGGGGGGGGGGTATAAGTGACCCTTGGTTGTGTTATGTTAATATGTTGTTCCCTATCTTTCAGGTGGATCTATGGTAGACAGGGCCGCATGTTGGGCTCCAATTGCAGTGCCACTTCGGAGTCCACCAGTTCATCAGAACATGTCAGCTCGTCGAGGCTTGGTGAGACTCTTCATCCTACTATGATGAGTTGCCCTGGCTGACACTTTGGAGCTGACTGCTGGCTTTGTTTCCTGGCTATGAGCTGCCCACCAGGCCAATTGAGCTGAGAGTCATGCTGCTGCTGATGTGGTAGACACAATGTAGCTCTGCACCTATGCTTGCCACCGGAGATTACACTGACAGTTGGGTAGTGTCTACCAAAGGTTTTGTGATCATGGGGGATCTCCATTGTGACAGTTCAGATCAGAAGTCAGCTGGGTCTGGGAAACACATAGATGGCAGGATGGAAGATCAGGACGGGTGGATGGTGATGGTGGCACGAGATGGGTATCATATGGGAAGAGGCAGGATAAGATAGGGAATTAGGCGTGGACAATATCTCAATGATGCAATGACAGGGGGGATAAAAGGCTAGGCAGGGCCAGGAGTCCAGCTGCGTGTAGGTGTGGGTGTGGCTGCTGTATTGATAAAAGGGAATGGGGAGTAGGAACACTCAGTGCTAACCTTGCCTGGCTTTGAGCCATTCTTGCTGGAAGAGAGTGTTTGTTATTTTCTCATCATAGAATAAACCATTGGCCTACAGAAGAGCTGGTGTCTTTATTCACCCTCATATACTGTAACCAGTACTCATATCTAAATTTTTATCATTTGATCAGATTTTTCATTGATTAAATTTATATGCCATCCCATCAACTCAGGGTGGTTCACAAGTAAAAACAAATAAAAAAATACAACAGGAAACACAAAGTAAAGAAGAAAAATAGCAAAGATGACAGAAACTGGACAAGAATGAAAAAACAAACAAAGAAGAGACCCCCCAGAATCCAAAGGGTCTTTACTCACTCTAGCTAACAGTATGGAAAATGATGTATCATAGTCACTGGTAATAAAAATAAATAAATCATTTGCAGACTGAATGCTAGAATGATGAAATTTAAAACTGTGACTCTGAAGACCAATGAAACTAACCTCCAAGTATTTCAGGACACCAGCATGTTGTCCTCCAAATCATATCTCACAAATGAAGGAGACTTTGCAAGAAATGTTCAGATATTGAAATACAATACAATGAGAACAGGCATTTTTACTTAATTGTGCATCTGCAGCACATCCAATCACAATTTGTTCTTCCAGGCTAACAGAAAATCTCAATTTTGCTTCAAAAGCATGGATCTTTCTCCAAGGAGCAAAATAAAGTAAGTTGCAAGTCCCTTGTCTTTTGGGCATATTCCTTGTCACAAGTATTATGTATCTTTTATACTTAGACATTCATCCTATGCAGCTGACAGGGTTGGGAAGCAAGATGAGCTATGCAAAATTGTTAGTTGCTTTTGTCATGCAATGGGAAAATATTTTATCTAGGATTGGAGATATGAAGAACAGAGAACCACCAGTTTGGCAGATTCATCTATCTCAGTCATCCTGGTGTCCAGAGATATAGTAGACAAAGAGGCTGAGGAGATATACTAGTGCTTAGGAAGAAGAGAAAGGAATTAAAATTATGATCAAAATATCTTGACATAAAGTTGAAGCCCCAACTTGAGATGCAGAAAAATAGTAGAATCCTTCTTTCCAAAAGCCTTGAATCCCACAGAACTGCTAGGCTACCAAGAGCAGAGTGACAAAAAATATTTTACTTCAAAGAGCATTTTTAAGTTTCACACTTTTCCAAGAACATAAAAACACAGAAAATTGAAATAAAAAGCTTTAACTGGGAAAATTTGCTAATTTTTAGGCACAAACCGCCTAGACTTTGGTGAAGCCATGATTTTGTGATGGTGCTTTGTTCTCTCCTTCTGTTTTAGATCCCTTTACAGTTCTGTGTTATGGTAGTTCAGATACAATATGCATTATTACTAGATAAAACTATTATAATTCAGAACAGTGGTGCGTTTCAATCATTTTTACAATGGGTTTGGTGGGCGTGGCTTGGTGGACACATTTTGCAAGTTCACACACACTTTCTGTGTGCGTGTGTGCCAAATGCACACTTTGCACAGGCACAGAGACTTTCTGACTCACCTCCTGCAATCCTGCACTCTTCCTGTCACTTCAGCAGCTGCCGCGCAGCAATCTGCTTTGCCGTGCAAAGCAACTGTACTCCAAAAGCAGGGAGTAAAGGTTAGCATGGGAGCCCAGGTGGGCAGGTGGGCCCAACATCAGAGCATCACAGAGAACCGGTTTGGTCTCCTCTGCTCTTCAGCATTACTGGCTTGGCAGAACCAGGCCAAACTGGTAGAATACCACCACTGATCCAGAAGCAGAAATCTTCTCAGCTCGAGTTATATAGGTATATTTGGATGCAAACATACTATGGTTTAGCATTGCTTTTGGTTGTCCTTTAGATTTGCTTTTTCCACCTCTATCCTGATTACAATTCTGATTACTTGTGAGTAATATTTCATTTGCATATTCATGGTTACAACTCAACTTTATTCCACTCTTGAACATTCTTCTTCAATGTCTTATGTGAACACAATTTCTTACTGTTTTCCTTGCTTATTCTTTGATTGGTTTAAATTTAGGTAAGTTGCTAATGTATAAGGTACAATCATTTTTAGTTTTTATTTCATATTTCTGATTAAGACCAGCTAGGTATGAAAAACCCACAAAGTACAACTAGAGTTTTGTACCTCATCTTTAGCTCTCTTGACACAAAGAAAAGCACTACCAGTTCAACTGTGCATTTTCAAGAACAGTCTGAAATATAAAGGAAAAGCAGCACAAACAAGTCCAAGTAGTCTGTTTATATAGCTCTAGAGATTCTGATAAAGAAAAACAAACATAACCTTTTCAGCTGTTCCTCACAAGGGAAAAAGAAAATGAAACATTTGATTATAATTGTTTTAATGAGCTGTGATTCAAAATGAAGACATAATGGTCTGGCTAAAAAATATTCTCTTAATGAGCTTATACTTCTATCAAAATGTGTGAGATGTAAAATTCTCTGAGGATAAAGTTAAGCAGCAAGGAATCTTTAATTGCTGGGGGGAAACCTGAACAATATTACACCAGTGCTAATAATAATGGTGGTGTCTAATCTATAGTGCCTATGCAACAAACTTTAGGAAAATTACTTTCATCTCCTGGCTCCATTAAAACTTCGTTCATGCACCATTGGACAGTCTTCATGGCATTCTTTACAGTCAGTTTTACAAGAAGCTAAAGAACATTGTGTGATCATTTATATCCCGAATAGCAGACTGCAGAATTATGGTATTTTCTTTTGTTAGACAGTTCGGTCAAATGGAACAAAGGGCTCATGGAAGATTAAATTAAATTATTGTAGTGGTAAAATATAATGTATTTCTTTGTCAGCCTTGCTATGACAAAGTCAGTGCGGGCTTTCTTAGAGGACAAGACAGATGCCAAATTCTGAGACAATCTTTAAAACAATTTGAAAAATACAACTGATTCAAAAGGTAGTTATCTCCAAGAAGTTGATTGAAAACAGGAAATTTAGAACATATTTCATATCAGTATGACAACAATAACATTGGCACTTCATTCATTTTTGAACTAAATTTAAAGTATTGTATTAAACTTTAAAGCTTGGAGGTCAATTTATATGAAAATTCACTTTGATTATATGACTCTACCAAAGTCACATCCAAAAATTGGTTATAGGAGGTAATCTTAAACAAAAATTATTTATTTATTTATTTATTTATTTATTTATTTATTTATTTATTTATTTATTTATAACATTTATAACATTTATTGGCTGCCCATCTTACCATAGGGTAACTCTGGGTGGCTTACAGTTACATATAGCAATACCAATTGGACTTAGACTTATATACCACTTCACACTGCTTTATAGCCCTTTTTAAGAGATTTTTTGTCAGCATATTGCCTCCAACAATCCGGGTCCTCATTTTACTGACCTTGGAAGGATGAAAGGCTGAGTCAACCTTGAGCCAGTGAGAATTGAATTGCCAAACGGCTGGTAGCAGGCAATCAACAGAAGCGTAAGCTAAAACATAATAGGTTAAAACAAACATTAAAACCAAAGACACAGAAGGAGGATGGGAGGCGGAGGGTGGGGGGAGGTGGCATCTATTATTACTCCATCAACCATCTCCAATTAATTAGATTAATTAGTTCCAAGGAAGAGTCTTATCACGAATGACTTCATAGAATTTTTTTTCTTAAGGGAATTAAATCAGTCTCCTAACCAGTCTAGACCTATCTTTGAACACTTTGGAGAAATTGAGTAATCAATACACACACTCTCACACAAACACACACATACACACTCATGTGCTTTTGATTTATTCAAATTATTAAAAATGGTCTTTGTTAAGTCCTGAGCATGGGCGCAAGGAACAGAGACAAGACATCGAACTGTGACTTCAACTCTTTATTCGTGACTTCAGAAGAGAGCAAAATACTTGGGCAGCAGCAGCTCTTTTATAGAGCTGGCTGCTGTCAAAACAACCAATGATTTGAGTTTACTGCTCTAACAAGCGTCCAATCAGAGAGACCCGCTAACAGCCAATCAGCCTGGCTAAAATCGACCAATCATGACTCGCTTTTTGCGGGCCAATGAGAAGTGCAGGATTACGAGCCTGCTGTTAAAGTAAAGCTATTAGGGTTGTTACTGATGCGTTGGCTTAGTCCATAACACCCCTCCCCCCTAGGTTCCATCTGAGGGGTGGGGTGACATATTCTCGTAAGTAGGCAGGTCGCTTCACCTGTCTGCTTGATCTGCGCTGTTCCACCAGTTTCTGTCCTGGCTCTGGTTCCGGTGGGCTGCTTGCTGAGCTGGGTGGTGAAAACGGTCCTGCTGTTTCATTGAATGGCTCTGGGCTGTCCTCTCTGCTCTTGCCAATGCTGTCCTCCAGGTTCCCTGGATCTGTTTCCATTGCGGTGCTGTCACGCGGCGAGGCCACTCCCCGGCTCGGTTCTCCTTCTGGCGGTGAGTATCCCATGGTTGGTTGTGTAGACTGCTGGGTTTCAATTGTTAAATCATCTGTTATTTCTTTTTCGACCCCCTCGATGTCCCTTCCCCCTCCCAGTTGGAGATTCAGGGGATGAGATGGGAGTAGGTGCTAGTCTGGATCGAAGCTGGTCTATGTGGCACTTCCACATTTTGCCACCTACAGTTTGTAGACGATAGGATCAGGGTCCCGTAAGTTGCATTAGGTAGTGGGGACCCACAATGGGTCGCCCGAGAAGTTTTTCGCAATAACGGGGTCACCTTCCTGGAATAATCGACACTTGCTGCTGGATCCCAGGGGTTGTTCAGGTGTGTAAGCAGGGTGGAGGCGATTGAGATGTGAGTGAAGTTTCCAGCCCATCAGGAGTTCAGCTGGGGTTCTGTTTGTGGTGCTGCTTGGGGTAATATGTTGGAGGAGAAGCATCCAGGTTATCTTGTCGTCAATGTCACCGTGGTCCATTTTGTGTAAAGTCTTCTTTACAAATTGATCCATTCGCTAAGCCCTACCATTGGCCGCAGGGTGAGCTGGCGATGTTAAGGCATGGTGGATGCCCCGGTCTGCTAGGTACTGTTTGAATGCCAGGGCAGTGAATTGGGGGCCATTATCGGAGACCAGGACATCCGGCAATCCGTGGGTAGCGAATAGCTTATTCAGTTTTTTAATGACCGCCTCCGTGGTGGTGCTTTTCATTTTGTGGACCTCGAGCCAGTTAGAATAGGCATCCACAGTTAGAAGGAAAGTGTGTCCTCTTGTGGGTCCCGCAAATCGATGTGGATGCAGGACCAGGGACCTCGAGGCGTTTCCCACTGAGTTGGGGGTGTTTTTGGAGGAGTAGAGTGAGTCTCCTGGCATTTGCTGCACATCACCACCCAGGTCTCTATCTGCTTGTCTAAACCTGGCCACCATGCGTAACTCCTTGCCAATGCCTTCATCCGCACAATGCCTGGATCTCCATCGTGCAACATTTTTAAAACTTTATGTTGCAATTTCTCCAGGATGACAACTCTGTCTCCCCACAAGATGCAGCCCTTTTGGGAGAATAGTTCTGTCTGTCGATTCCTGAATGGCCTGAAAGTGTTGTTGGGTGCACTTTCCGGCCAACCC
This sequence comes from Hydrophis major, assembly GCA_033807585.1. Lineage (NCBI taxonomy): Eukaryota > Metazoa > Chordata > Lepidosauria > Squamata > Elapidae > Hydrophis > Hydrophis major. The sequence continues at coordinate 328,946,883 of CM066329.1, forward strand.
CGTTCCACCCAGCTGAGGACTCATGCCAAAGAAGTGTCCTTTTTTGTTTCTGAGGCGATGTCTCGAGCGGTCAGTGGTGGTGATTTAAGAGTTTTGATTTGCAATACAGTTAGGGTTGGAGCTGGGTCATCTATGATGTCTGGTAGTGGAGAACGGCTCAAAGCATCAGCGTGGGGAATGGTTTTCCCCGGGCGTTGTTGCAGTTGGTAATCATATGCGGCTAAAAACTCTGACCAACGTGTCATTCTTGGTGATAAGATGTGGGGAGTTGGTTTGTTTCCCACTAAAATGCCAAGTAGCGGCTTGTGGTCTGTAATTATGGCAAAGAGTCTCATGGAAATGTTTAATTGCGGATACAATGGTGAGAGCCTCTTTATCGAGTTGGTTATAGTTCCTTTCAGTTTTAGACAAAGTTTTTGAAAAGAAAGCAATAGGTGCTTCATTACCGTTTGGCAGGACATGGCTTAAAATGGCTTCCACTCCGAACGGTGAGGCTTCACAGGTAACCGTTAAGGGTAGAGTCTCATTGTATTGTATCAGTACAGCATCAGAAGTTAAGAAGTCTTTTACTTGTTGAAATGCTCATTCTTCACACCGTCCCCAGACCCAGGAAGCCTTTTTGTTGAGAAGTCTATGTACGGGGTTGCCTTCTGGGGCAAGAAGATGTTATAAAAATTAATGAGTCCCAGGAAGGCTTGGAGGTCTGTTTTATTTCTAGGTCTTGGGTGTTTTTGATTGCAGTTAGTTTTTTTTCGGTGGGGTGGATTCCCTGTCTGTCGAGAAGGTATCCCAGGAACTCCACTCTCTCCATACAAAGTTGACACTTGTCCCTTTTTACCTTCAGGCCAGCATCTTTAAATTTTTGAAGAACCCTTCTGAGTCGTTGTCCTAATAACTCTTTAGTAGGGGCAGCTATTAAGACGTCGTCAAAATAAGGCACGACGCCTTTTATGCCTTGTAATAACCTCTCCATCAAACTTTGGAAAATGCCCAGTGCCACGCTTACTCTGAATTGGAGTCTATTGCACTTGAAGGCACCTCTACGTGTAACTATTGTCTGGGCTTCTGCAGTCGTCGCATCTCCGGGTAGCTGTTGGTACGCCTGAGCTAAGTCCAATTTCGCAAATATTTTTCCGCCACCCACGGAGTGAAGAAGGTGTTGGACCACCGGTACTGGGTAAGCGCTCTGCTGAAGCGCATGATTTAGGGTAGCCCGGTAATCCCCACAAATTCTTAACGAGCCATCTGGCTTTATGGGTGTTACTATTGGAGTTTCCCATCGGGCATGGTCAATTGATTCCAACACACCCTGGGCTATCAATTTGTCTAGTTGCTTGTCGATCTTTGGCTTGAGGGCAAAAGGCACCCGACGAGGCTTGAGGCCAATGGGAGCTACATCAGGACTGAGATTAAACGATATAGGGGTCCCTTTGTACTTGCCTAATGTTCCTGTGAACACGTCCTGGAATTCCTGGATGAGGGCCTCTTCCCAGTCGTCTCTTCCAGTTTGGTGTATGCCAGTTAGTTCAATTCTGAGTGGGGCGAACCACTGTAGCCCTAACAAACTGGACCGGTCATGATCGACGACAGTCAGGGGAAGCATCGCGGTGCGGTCCTTGAAGGATACTTGGATGTGGCTGGAACCGACAACCGGAATTCTGTTTCCCTGGTAGTCTTTTAGGATGATTCTTTGAGTGCTGAGGTCCTGGCAACAGATGGCAGGGATCAGTTGTTTGAGGGTTTTCCAGGAGACCATCGATCGGGATGACCCCGAATCGACTTCCATCACGCATGGTCGATTCTCAATAGTGACCCTTACATGGATCTTTTTTGCATCTAGCGATGAAGCGTGGCCGATAATAATAGTTTGATGTGCCTCTTCTCATCTCGTTGAAGCGGCAGGTACTTGATTTCTGTAGTAGTGGTTGTTCCATTGGTGGTTCAGGCGGTCCCAATTTCTAGGTGGTTTGCCTGTCTCCCGGCGGAGGTTATTCTCTCTCCGGCTTAGACTGGACTCTCGCTTGCTTCTGCAGACCTTCGCGATGTGGCCTCTTTTCCCACAGGAACGGCAGAGTGCGTCGAGGAATTTGCAGTCCAATCGCGGGTGGTTTGCCCCGCAACCAGCACATTGGCGCGGAAGTCTCTGGTTCCTTTGCTCTCATTCCGAGCGGAGCTGGTTGACCTCCTTTTCCTCACTGTATGAGGATGACTTGAGGTCTTCATGATGGGCAGTAATAGCGTGCCTCTCAGAGGAGAGTGGATTATCGCTAGTGAGTTGGTGGTGCGGTGCATTCACTTGGCGCATTTGAGCGGTTGACTTCCTGGTTTCTTCTGCGGCAGTAGCATCGGTGATGACATCTGCAAGGCTGATGTCTCCTTTCGCCATGATTTTACTCTGCGAAGTGTGGTCATCTAATCCCAGAACTATGTGGTCTCTCAGGGCTTTCTCAAGGTTTGCAAAACCACAGAGTCTTCCCAGGTTCTGGAGGTTGGCTACGAAGTCCCCAACACTCTCGTTCTTCCATTGGTCCATCTGGTAAAACTCGTGTCTTTTATCAGTGTAGGCACTGCGGGTGCGTAATGGGCCCGGAGGATCGGCGCGAGGTTATCCCAATCCATGGTCTTCACTTCCGCTGGTTTGGCAAGTGCTTTAGCCATTTTAAAAATGGTGGGGCCACAGTGGGTCAGGAACACCATTCGTTTCTTGCCAGGTGTAGCATCTTTCAGATTGTTGGTCTCCAAGAACATCTGGAAACGGTCTATATATGAGTCCCAGTCTTCATTTGCCGGGTCAAATGGAGCGGGTGGTATGGCGCTGCTGGTTATTCTGCCATTTGTTGCGTGCGCTCTCAGTCACGTGCTCTGTCTTGTTCGATGAGTATTTAGTCAGCTCTATCATCTCCGCATCCCATCCTCGTTGCCAGTGTTAAGTCCTGAGCATGGACGCAAGAAACGGAGACGAGACATCGAACTGTGACTTCGACTCTTTATTCATGACTTCAGAACAGAACAAAATACTTGGGCAGCAGCAGCTCTTTTATAGAGCTGGCTGCTGTCAAAACAACCAATGATTTGAGTTTACTGCTCTAACAAGCATCCAATCAGAGAGACCCGCTAACAGCCAATCAGACTGGCCAGAATCGACCAATCATGACTCTCTGTTCACGGGCCAATAAGAAGTGCAGGATTATGAGCCTACTGTTAAAGTAAAGCTATTAGGGTTGTTACTGATGCGTTGGCTTAGTCCATAACAGTCTTAACTATAAATTGAACTGTAGATATATTATTGTTTTGCTATTGTTATTCTGGGATCCCCTTGCACTTGCTTTTCAGAATCTGTCCAACAACCAAGTAAAATTACATTTCAGGGAACATTCTGTTCTTTCCTTTAAGGATGGGTGGAAGTGGACCCATAAATAGTATATCCAAGAGAAATTAAAATTGTTGCAGTACATCAGGACTGCTCAATATTGCCATTTCTAATAATGCAAATTCCTAAACCAAGGCAGAATTTTCATTCACAGTTATCAAGGGGAGAACAGAGAGCTGAAACTAAGGCTGTGAAGTGACTTATTTTGTATTAAACTTCTCAATTCTGAAGAATATTCCAGTTTGCAACTGAGCTTGAATCATCCCATGCTTAATGATTGTCTTTTTCAGGGTCCATGAATATTTCTCTTTTTCTCAGAAGAACTTTTAACATCTCTCTTTTGAAAATAGAGTTTTGAATATCGCCTGCACTTTCCCCTCCTTTCTTCCTTGTTGAGAACTATTTATGGGTCCACTTCCACCCATCCTTAAAGGAAAGAACAGAATGTTCCCTGAAATGTAATTTTACTTGGTTGTTGGACAGATTCTGAAAAGCCTAAATCCTGAAGGTGCAGGAGATGGTCTACAGGTTTCCATGGTTACATTTTTCTGTGGCTCAGATGGGGATGGGGCCAATTATCAAGTTTTGTTTGTTCGATTTTAAGTGGTTTGTTACCTGGATACTCAACAACCAAGAAAATGGAAAATAAGACTTGTTTTCTTTCTTAATTGAGGAAAAGAGGAAGCAATCATACTTGACTTTTTTTTTTCCTTGAGCCCACATTTCTTAACTACGCCATGAAGTATTTAGTGTAGTTGAAGACTTCATGAAATGTTGTCTTCAGTAAATCTGAGGAAAGATTTTCAATAAAGTTAAGAAGAAACTGCTATAGAAGTGAATTTCTAGCTGTCACCCGTGAAACCTCTCTCTTTTTCACCTTCCGGTAATTCTATGACAGTTGAATTTTAGTTCATAGCTTAACAAAAAATTGAATCCACATGTCATTTTTATACAGATAGTGGGAAGGCAGTGCATTTAAATATGGTTAGGAATGCCGTAAGACAGACAGAACATTTTTTTTACTCTGCAATATGTCTTGTAATAAACAGATGTTCATCTTATTATCACTAGCATAAGTGTGTGTAGTTGACTGCATCTATATACTGTACAGCATGTGGCATTTCTTTCCTAACAATACACATTATTCTTTTGCTAGGAATGGTAGGCAGTAGAGTAGAAACCAGGAGCACAACCTCACTACTAATATTTTCACAAATAAACATTTTTTCTTTAAATTTCACATGCCTTGCCAAGCCCAAATATCTGCATTATTGAAATTGGTGTTTTAAATCCAACTTAAATATCTAATTTCAAGACAGAGTCAAGAGAAATCATAATACAAGAATGAGAACTAAAGTTCTTTTTTTCATTAATAATACTAAAAAGGGTTAAAAAAAAAAGTCCTTGAATCAAGCTCAACTGCTGGTAATTTTGTAGAACACATCAGTGAAAGTGCTGGTTAATTGTTCATCAGAACATTCAGCAAATAGCTCAAGTAATGTATCAACTATGATGTGCTTCTATAAATCCATGCTGCAGCTCAGTCCTCAACTGAAAGACATACTATAGAAGAGTAATTTACAAGTATACTCAACTGTTCCCAAGGAATCTAAAAGACATCTATTAATGTCACTTATAAAAATGTCTGAGAACACTGTACTGATTCTAAATTTAATACTTTATATGGGCAGTGGTAGAGCATTATTTAATCTGTCTCTGATTCTAATTTTGTTTGGTAATTTGAAATCTTACAGAATATGGGGGTTTCAGATAAAAATTCAAAACATGAACAAACTGCCAACGTTAAACATAAAATATAATAAAATCTTCCCTCTCTCTTTGTTGAAATCAAATTTATTGAAACAATACTAGAAAAACTGTTCTCATTCTCATATGTGAAATGTAACTAAATGATTGGGAGAAATGAGTTGCTTGATTTATCTTCTGAATGTTTAGGACCAAATGAGGTCAGCATGAGAATTCTTAGGGAACTGACATGTGCATAAAATGGCCCTTTCTATTATAGAAGAAAACACAGTTTTTAAAAGAGATCCATAGAAAATCTAAGTAATTATGCAAATAAATCTGTTCCAGGCAAATTAATTGAAAGTATTATTGTTTTAAGATGTGTTATTGTACTATTGTAAAGTAGTTTTTTTAAACTTATAAGCCACCCAGAGTCATTGACAGTCATTCTCAGTCATCCAGGTCATGAGAACCTCTACAGATTTTTAACTGTATAATTTGGGATGAACATTCTTTGAATAGTGTGGGAGTAGGAATGGATTTCCAGATAAAAAATTGCAGATTACCAGGAGTACTATTTAGGTGACCCTGAGGACACAGACAAACCTCCAAGTACTCAATGACCCTCTAAAAGGATGCAAATGACCAGCTCTCTTTCCATTCCTCACTATCCTGTCAGAGCTTCTTGGATGAGAAGCAAAATGTTTTCAAAGAAAAAACAAGAAAGTCCAGTTGCCTCCTGAAAAAGCACCTTTGGACAATGAATCAGATGATGCATTATTTTCCTTAGCTGATTTCACTGATGGTGTGATGAAGCAACATCAGAAAACAATATAAAATGTGGAAAACAGTTATATTTTTACTAGTATTCGTCCTAAAATAGGTTCTTCATTGTCTAGAGCCATGATCTCCAAATGTTAATTTATTTAGACATTATAATAATATGTAGTACTGCTGTAATAATGTTATATATATTATACAAGATACCCATCTCCTCCCCCCCCCCCCAAAAAAAAAGGAAAAAAAGAATGAAATAAGAGAAAGAGAAGAGAAAAATATACAAAAATAAACATTATATCTTTGGGGTGTACAGGATGTACCCTAATTTGGAAATCATTGGTCTAAAATACAAGCTATAATGTATAACTAACAGTTAAGAATCTAAAAAATATAAACAACCAAACCTACCAAAAACATATCAGAGAAGACAATATAAATTCATTGCCTTAGCCTTCTATTTTTTAAAACTCTGAATTTTATCGCTGCCAGTTATATAGTTATTCTTAATGATTAACAGATCAAGCAATGTGTTGTAGCTTAATAAGCATGGTTTGCTCATCATTTTCTATTTCAAACACAGGTAGGGGAATAGTTTAAGCTTCAGGCAGTTTGCTACCCACGTTTTAACATAACAGCTGCCTGTTTTGAAGTGACTCTAAGTCAGTTTGTATTTATTTAAAGATTTGCAATGTGCTAAGTAGTGCATTTATATGAACATGAATTGTACAATATGGAGGTTCTTTCCCACTCATCTAGGCCCAAGACACATGCCAAAATGCAAACAGGTCTTCTTGTCTATGACAGATGCTTTAGGACTTGTGGGTGCTCCACTTTTTGAGTGCGGCAAAATAAATTTTATTTACTGCATTCATTTCTTATATTTATCAGCTGCAGCTTTACAAATCACACCTTGGTGGAATAAGGTTCAAGGTAACAAAGAGTTGAACTGAAAATAAATGGTCACATTGGCCTTTGTTTACAGAAAGTTCCTTTCCTACCAATTGGGCCCACCACAGTGACCAAAATTATAGCTATCTTCTTCACTTTTTTTCCAAATGCTAAATAAAAAGCAACATTTCTTTTTTTAGTATTAAATTGGCTTTAAATGACATAAAGAACCTAAGGATGGATTTTACAGGCTCATTGGCATACAACATTTCTGTATGGATGATTCACTGTTCTTTTTAGGATTAATGTGACAGGGGAAGCTAGTATCCATCTTCAGAAAGGTCTTTTTTAGAACAAGAAACAGATGTTTTTCACAGCTCTGTTCAATTTGAGGACCTTTGCATGTTGCTGAGAGACCAATTACAAAGTTTGTTATTTTACAAATTTGTTCTCTAAATTTAAATCCTAATCTTCCCTTTTCCACTTGCAATTTAAAGCAAATCACCAACCTCTTGTAGTTGAGCAGATGAAAATGGACACCCATTATTATTTCTTCTAAGGTAGGAACACATAATCTTTTCACAACCAAGGATTGAATTTAATATTTGTGAAATCCTGAAGGTTGCTGAATAGGAGAGATTGTATTGCACATGATATTCTTTAAAGTTTGGGAAGTATTTCTGTGATCCCTTTGATTTTACACTGATTAAATGACAACTTTAAGACTTATGCTGCATGTGTTTCCTGAGGCAAAGTGGTAGGAAAATAAAACTTAAGGGAAAACAAGAATAAATGGAAAAATGTGGCTAATTTGTTGTGTTTTTCCAGATTTCTTTATAAGTTATCACATCTTTAGAAATATTATCCATTTGAATAAGTAGGAGAAGAGGGAAAGAAAAAATGCACAAGATCTTAATGAATTAGGTTTATGGTGGCACAGTGATTAGAATCAGTGGTGGGATTCAAAAAAATTTTACTACTGGTTTTGTGGGCGTGGCTTGGTGGGCATGCATGGCTTGATGTGTGTGGCAGGGGAAGGATACTGTCAAATCTCCATTCCCTCCCCACTCCTGGGGGAAGGTTATTACCGATTCTCCGAACTACTCAAAATTTCTGCTACTGGTTCTCCAGAATTGGTCAGAACCTGCTGAATACTGGTTAGAATACAGTATTGCAGGCTAATTCTGCTGACTGCTGACAGTTCAGCAATTTGAATTTCACTGGCTCAAGGTTGACTCAGCCTTCTATACTTCTGAGGTCAGTAAAATGAGGACCCAGATTATTGGGGGCAATATGCTGACTTTGTGAACCACTGAGAGAGAAGGCTGTAAAGCACTGTGAAGTGGTATATAAATCTATGTATTATTGCTATTGCTAGGTGTTAGGGATGTAAGTCACCTAACAGTTAGTTGGGTTGGAAAATATATAAACCAGGGTAGACATTTTAATACTGTCTCTTTAAGAGAATGCTAAAACTGTAATTGGGTGTGGTTCTTCAAATGGCCATAAGATGGAGCCAGAAACCTGGGTAGTTTAGGTTCTGTTCTGTTCTGTTCTGTTCTGGAGAGTGTTGCAGTCCCAATTGACTGTTATTCTTGCAGTTATTCTTGAACTGTTTTTGATACTGGACTTTGTTATTTGGATTATCCCTGGACTGAAAACTGACTGCTTTAACTGTGAATGACTTGGACTGCTTGTTTGGACTTTGCTTAACTGTTTTACTGGAAGTAAAAACCTACATTTTACTATACAGTGTATCTGTGTGCTGGTTGTGTGTTATTCTTCACTACTCTCACTATGTCTCCCTGTGTGCGCTTATTCTCCTAACAGGGAATTACCTCAACCCTAGGCACCATAACCAAAAACTTCAAAAAAACAAAATGTTGTACAAGTAATCCAGTTCTTACTCAATACCAGCTCAAACCCCAACATGATGACAATAAATCAATTCAAAAACAATATTTAACTTGCAATGAATCAAATAAAGCCTCATAATCATAAAAGCTAATGCATGTTAAACTTTAGGGACCACAAACCAATCTAATCATGTAGACAAAAGCTAATGCCTCAATAAATTTGTTAAACAGTTAAAAGGAGATATATATTTTATAGCAGTGTTTTTCCATCTTGGCAATGTTAATATTGGAATTTTGGAATCTAGAAGTCCACCCAAATTAAAATGGCTAAGGTGGAAAAACAGTACTACAAAATAAGAAAACACACAGAACAATGTTGTCTTCCACTTGGAACTTTGATCAGAATTTCCTGTAAAGTTGCTCTATCAAAATGCCTGGAAACCAAGGTCAAACCATATCAAAATAGCAATGCTGACCATTTTAAATGGTCTACACATATATGCACCTGCCAAGAAGGTGGTTTTGCAAGGCTTTCCACCGAAGCAAAGCAGCCTAACTCAACACTTCAAATAAATGGGTAGATCTAGATATACTGGAGGATCTTAGAATGATTTGCAATAAATCAGCAAGGAATTCAGATCTCAGTTCTTTATCAATATGGCAATAGCAACAACCTTTGGTCTAAGTTTTACTACTTCAATAGACTATTAGGGATACAGATTTTTGTGTGAAAATTTTGTTTGATATTTATTTATTTATTTAAATTTATGTATAGTCCACCTCATGGACAAGGCAAAAGGAAACCAAGAGTAAAAAATAAATAAAATTGGGTGAGCTCACAAACCTAAAATCATCCCACTCTTGCTGATGAGCCTATATCCCACCAAGGAGGAAATATACAATCCTTTGATACTTCTAATCGGATACAAAAATGCTCATGGGTATACCTTTAAAATTCCAAAGTTTATCTCTTTAGGGAGAGTATATTTGGCTAAGCATCATTTTTGTGCTATTGAATTTTTCAAGTTGCAAGTATAATGGCTTTTTAAATCTTAGTAAGAGTAATTAAATAGACATTTATTATTAATGATGTTATTAATGGCAACAGATATTATATTGTAGATATGCTAGAACAATGATTTTTATCTTTTAATTTTTATGATTTAAATTCATTTCAACAGTATATCTAAAAATGTTTGACACATTTTTTCTTGTTGTTTCAGCTATCAATTTCATTTGTCATGTGCATAGAACATATTGCTTTCTTTCTCATGTGTTCTTGAGGATGTCTCCCTATCCTCTAAATAAGTAGTTTTCTTAGGATGCTTTGAACTCATTCATCTTTAGGGCATAGTATATTGTTGACAAACCTTTTGGGTCAAACAAAAATAAAGTTTGCTGTTCCATTTTCTTATTCCTTTCTAATCAAAACTAGTTATTTCTCATCAAAAATAAGATTGAAGGTGATACTAGTAACTTAAATTCCATGAGTAAGTACTATTTGACCACAACGTTAAGAAAGTTGCATTTATAAATTTGTTCCTCTTGCTTTATAAAATCTCACAGCAGGGAACAATTTGGAATTTTATATGCAGTTATATATATGTGTGTGTACATATACTAGATCTATTGATTTATTATGCAAATATGAGAGTTGAAAGTTGGGGCAAAGGATATTTATTCTTAGAAAAATTAATGGAACTGTGTTGTTAAAAGTCAGAAAGGATCTGGACAATGAACCAGTTTCTTGTGCAATAGTTACAATTCTTAGAAAAATTATAGAAAGGGACATAAAGTTATAGGAGTTAAAGATTGAACTTGAAAGCAGGAGACAATAAAAGATGTTTTATACTTATAGAGGAGTTGTTTTGTTTTTCATATGTATAGTTAATGAAACTATGCAAATAGAATTTAAGTTTTGTACTATTTCTTCTCCTATTTTTTCTTTCCATCAAACTCTAATTCAATGTATCAAATACCTCTGTGCTGGTGGAACTATTGAAAATTTTAGTTCAACAACATTTGGAATATCAGAGGTTCCAAAGCTCTGTTCTAATAGTTATAAATAATATTTGATAAATATATTGATAAGTTGATTGAACTGAGTTATGGTTTCCTGGAGATAAATATACTGTAAACAATGATTATTGTGTGATAATCATGTATCCTATTAACAAGAGAGTAAGATATTATCAAAGACTACAATTCCATGAGAAGATTAAGTTTCTAAATTGGCACCTCATTAACCAAAAGGATGGGATGTTTTTTCATAAACGTAAATCTGTTAGAATATTTTCTATTCTGGATTATGCATTCCTTTGATTTTGTTGAAAACATGAATCACAGAAAAGGACTTCACAATATGCCATGAGTGCAGGAATGAGAATTCATACAGCATCATATTTGCTATCAGCAAAATGTGTCAACTCTGTTTTGTTCTTTTATTGTTTCTTTTTACACCCAGCTTTCTAGTCAAAGAACACTCAAAGCAACACTCAGAGCATTTTTCATACAACATAGGTTTAAGTAACAAAGACAGTTGCTGCCTTTTAAAAACCTTAGCCCAGTTATTTTTCAGATCTTTCAAAGATGCTCAGATACCTTTGAAATCTATCAGCGGAACCAATCTGAGAGTAGACTTGCTTTCTTTGTTTTTAAAAGGTAAGTCAGAAGTCTAGCAGAGACATATACACAAGAGAAATCTTGAAAAAAAAAAAGAATTTGCTATTGTAGCAGAAGCCTCTGTGAACAAGAGACTGGCAGAGTCTTCTCAAAACAGCTGAATGCTCCTATATTCCTAAACTAAGAAATCTAGTTGAATGAGATTCAGTTAATCAGTATATTTTTTCCAACCCAAAGTCCCTCACTTCTCTTCTAACCCAAAATCTGCAAACATAATATTGGAGATGTAGAAGCTGATTAATGGAGTTCTTCTTGTACTATTAAACAAGTCAGGCAAAGCTTCAGAGATTCGGTGACAATTCTGTCAGGTCTCTGGACTGAATCATCTTTTTGAAGTGGATCCAGATCAAATTAGATTCCTTCAGAAAATTGAGTTGAGGTGATTTTTCAACTGAATTCAATTGGATTGAATCAGTTATCTAACTCATCTAATATGTTTATTAGTCATACAGAAGCCAGTCTGTATATTCCTATAAATATGCCTCTTTTAGACATTATAAGGTTAATAAAAATAACAGCCATAGTGTGAGACTGAAATATGCCTACTGTATACATTTTGCTCATCTTATTCACTTCAAACCTTTCCATCTTGAGGGGAAAAGCCTTGAATTAGGCTGTGTTATTTTGAGCACAGTTCTAAATCTCAGTGAAATCAAGGAAATGTATTACAATTGAATACAACCTAATCACAGATCTTTTCTGTAGGGTAGGATGAGGTAGGCAGGGTTGGGGTGAATAGCCGGACTCTCCGACATGCTTTGGTTTTATAACCCTTGAAAAGGGCCAATCAAGATATCCTGGAATGTGCCTAATAAAAGCAAAACAACAAACAAACAAACAACACCTATTATAGCTTGCTCCTTTTCAGAATATTATTTATTTAACGTGCCTTTTTAATTCAATTTTATAAAATAAAATAGGATATTTTTTTCTGACAGAAATCATAATTTCAAAAAGGACAAAATGCTTCCCACTTATTTTTTCCAACTAGGAGACAATTTTTTTTGTAGATTCACAAACTCACGACATGAATATTAACTCCTCTAGCTACTTGAACCATAAATTCTCCTGAGAAAATATTTGCTGCCTGGTTCTTTGAAACTCTTGAGTTTTCCAAACACTCAGGCTTCTGAGAATTCTAACACCTTTTCCAAACATTAGCTCTGACTCTGCATTTTCTCATGAAGATCTCACTGTTCTAGTCTCAGGTCTGATATCATTTAGTATTTCCTTTTTATTTTTTTATCTCTCCAAGATTTCAACATTATGTTACTAGCTTCTCCCTCCCCTCAAAACCTGGAATCAGTTGCTAATTTTTCTTGTTCTGTCAAGATTAGACCAACCATTCTGAATAAGCCTACTTTGTTTTCTCAAGGGAATTTGCTTGAAATAATCCAGTGTTTATTTTTATTCAAATTCTCACAGTACTACAAGGTTTCAGTGACTTCCTGGGATGTTTCTAGTTTTTTTCCACCAGGCCAAAAGGCTATTCTCAGAGGTAGCTCCTTCATGTAAACCTAAAAATGGAACTTTCCCACATTACAGATTATTGGGGAGTTGAAAGTTCACTCGTCTGTCTCTCAGGAAAGTCAAGGAAAAAACATACAGTACAGGCATTTCCCATTCCAGTTTCTGAAGAAAAGTGCAGCTCAGTCCTTAACAAGAGCATGTTATGACTGAACAGAATACTATTGCGGCATCCATTTTAAAGCATCTCTGATTAAATAGAAGTTGATTCTATACAAGCCTTAAATCCAGCATTTTAAAATTTATTTTTATTTTAGAAAAACTTAACTATCCATCAATATCTTACAGAATGAATGCTGCAATATTTATAACAGACAAAAACTAGTGTTGCCATTTTTAGGACTGAAATACTCAGCATTGTAGCAAACACAGGTATCCAAAACCTGCATTTGCCATGGAGTATGAATGTTCAGGGGAAAGATTAATTTTTTAGGGAAATATTTGCAAAAGCAAGACAAGGGGAATTCAATATGTCATGGTAATTCTGTATCATAAATAATCTCCAGATGTTCCCCTCCCCCAATTATTTCTTCCTTCCAAAACCAGAAAAATCTAGATGGAACAAAAACATCATAGGAAGGCATTTTCATGGGAGAATGCAAAATTGGCTGGTTGTGAGAGAATGCTTTGACTTGGTGTGCTCACCCACCCTGTCCTTCACAATGGCCACAAGGAGGCAACCCAAGACTTTTGCTTCTGTTTTCATTGGCCACAAATTAACCGCAGATCAGGCTATGTGTAAACCTCAAAAGTGTGATAAATTTTGTCTACCATGCAAGAAAACAAATCAGGATTATAAAGTTAAACTGAACTGAATTTTTAAAAAATGTGGCTGGTTTTAACAGTGATCAGTACAGTTCACGATTTGTCTATGACATAGGTAGAACTACAATAGGCTTAGACAAAAATATAAACATATTGACTTACCAAATATAATGAGAAAAGGGGGCAGTTAAAAAACTGGAGGTTGATTCAGAAACTTTCCACTATTGCAATCCAAACCAGGTCAATGCATGAAAGATTTACCACACTAGCCAAACATTCAAAACTTCTCTAATTAAGATTAACATATTCATAAGATATACAGGAAAACCATAAATAACTAATATACTGTATAGAGTCCAATTTACATTGCACATATGTGAAAAAGCAAATTACTCACATACTTGCCGAATCATGAGTAAAGTAATCTGCTACTGCTATTTCTTAGGTTAATATGGGATTAACAGTTCTATTTCCCCAGTGGGATTGCATACTGTGCTAGGCTGTAATGAGGTTTTGTTTAAATCTGGGCTAGAATAACATAAAAAAATAGTTTTATTATAGTTTCTAAATCAGTGCTAATGAATTGATGACATGCATATCAAAGGTGACACACCATGATGTTTCAGGTGGCATGCCAGCCTTTACTGGCACCTGACAACAGCTATTCTCAAAAGCATGTTTTTGATCTTGCATGATTTCCAGAGGCTTTGAAGGCTGTGTGAGAATGGTGCATGTTCTCTTGAAACCTCCAGACTTTCTTGAGGTCACATGAGAAGGTCATGCTCTCACACAGCCTCCAGAGTGTCTTAAAAATCACACAAGAACAGGGTGTGATTTCCCGCAGTTTTTGAATGCTACAGAGGTTGTGGAAGAACACTGAAGGCCTTTTGTGACCCACAGAGGCCTCTCAACAGAAAAAGAACACCATCTGAAGGCAAGTGGCATGTGGCAGATCAGAGGTGGTATTCAACAGGTTGTAACCAGTTCTGGAGATGTTGAGGAGGTTGGAGGGAGTGGAGACAGAGAATTGTTTCTCTTTTGTTTGGGAGGGGGTGACAGACCAGCAGAATCAAGTTAGGCATTTTCAAATTTTTTAACACACCAATCCAAATAGTTCACCATCACAGTTCTAATTCACAAATGATGGCTTACTGTTGTATGGCTTAATCAGCAAATCATAACTGTCAAAAAGCATAGGTAGCCAAAGGATTCTTTTCTGTCCCAAAATGGATTTAGGAGCCATTCCCAATGGAGAGTAAATTGAACCTGCTCTTTGCTATTTTGTTCTTATCAACCACAGTTTATAAATTGCTTTTATGAGCATATACAGCAAAGGTCCCCAAACTTGGCAACTTTAAGACTTGTGGACTTCAGATTCCTCAGCCAGCATAGCTTAAAGTTTTAAAGTTGCCAAGTTTGGGGCCTCCTGGTATAGAGGTTCAGAAAAACAAAGTTTGGAGATAGAGGATATTACAGAAAATGAAACAGTCCTACCCAGAGATAAAAGGCTGGAGATGCCTATGGGAACGGGTACTTCTCCCTATGTAGAAGTTTCAAAGAAGGACAAATTTTATGCTGACCTCTCATTTTGAACAAACATATTTCTTCCAAAACCACTGTCATACCTAAAGGAGAAAGTATAACACTGGAATATCTAATGGATAAATAATAATTTTTGCATCTGCATACTTTCCATATGTTTTTTTTTATTTCTGGAGTCCATTGGTTTTGTTTTCAAAATATCACTGATACATGTATTGTATTTGCATTTTGTTGTGAATGAATAAATGTTAAATAAAGTTATCTTGAGCTTGAAGTCAAGTGCAGGGTTCTGGCCCTGCACTTCTGATTGGCTGTTAATGGCAAGATTGGATTGGTCCGTTCAGGAGAATCTGATTGGCTATTAACAGGCCATTCTCATTGGTTAACGGAGCTAGCGCTCCCGGATTACTATTGGTTGAATAGTTAATAAGTTGCCTATATAAGGAAGGCTATAGCAGCCATCGAGTTTGAGCTGTCACACCATGTAAATAAAGAGTTTGAAGTTCACTGTTTCCACCGGCTCGTCTCCATTATTTGCACCCATGCTCCAGACTTAACACTGGTGACGAAGGTGGGATGTGGAGACGTCAGAACTGACTAAACAACGAAGAAGACAACTGAGCACGTGGCTGAAACGCACAACGGCAGAACCATGTCTGGCAGCGTAGTACCACCCGCTCCGTTGAACCCAGCGCAAGAGGACTGGGAGTCCTACATGGACCATTTCCAAATGTTCTTGGAAACGAATAATCTGAAGGATGCCAAAACCAGGAAGAAACGGGCGGTATTCCTGACGCATTGTAGGCTGACTGTATTCAAGATGACCAAGGCGCTAGCAAAACCGGCTGAAGTGAAGGCCATGGACTGGGACGTCCTCGAACCGCTACTAAAGGCCCACTATGCACCAACCGTTCCAACGCTCATAAGATGGCACGAGTTCTGCCAAAGAAACCAGCGGAAAGGAGAAAGCGTTGCCGATTTCGTTGCGGACCTCTGAAACTTGGGAGGCCTCTAGAAGAGGCCTTGAGAGACCGAGTAGTTCTAGGATTAGATGCTCTAAACGTGCAGAGCAAAATAATGGCTAAGGGCGACATTAGCCTTGCCGATGCCATTGCTGAGGCTATGGCAGCGGAAGTGACCAAGAAGTCAGCTGCCCAACTACGCCGAAATCACAGTCCGACACACCAACCAGCCGGTGAACTTTCACCTAAGTCGGAAGGACAGCTTTCGACGGCCCACCATGAGGACCTCTCTTCGTCATCAGACAGCGACGAAGAAGAGGTCCATCGACTGCGGTCCGATCGGGACCGTTACCTGAAGTCCCAGCAACCGTGCGCTGGCTGCGGGGCCAACCTTTACCGTTCTGATTGCAAATTCCGCGATGCGCTCTGCCATGAGTGTGGGAAACGAGGCCATATCGGATGGGTCTGCAGAAGTCTCCTCGGACCCAGCCAGACCTCGAAGGGGGCCAATCTTCGCCAATCGACAGGAAACTGTCCTCTAAGGCGAGAACCAGCAAACCACTCCTACAGAAACCAACCCGTGAATCACCTAACGAGACGAGAAGAGACTCACCAAACACTCATTATTGGCCACACCTCTTCATTGGATGCCAAGAAAATTCGAGTTAAAGTGGACATCAAAAATCAGCCCTGCCAAATGGAAGTTGACTCGGGATCGTCTCTTTCAATGGTCTCCTGGGAGACCCTCAAGCAACTCATCCCTACTATCCGGTGCCAAGACCTTCAATTCCAAAGGCTCGTGTTAAAGGACTACCAGGGGAACCGGATTCCAGTCGTAGGATCCAGTCGAGTCCGGGTTTCGTTCAAGAACCGCACAGCGTACCTACCCCCGATGGTGATTGACAAGGACCGGCCTAGCCTGTTAGGCCTGCAATGGTTCGCACCACTCGGCATTGAAGTGGCAGGCATTAACCGAATTGGCAGCAGTGACTGGGAGGAGGACCTCGCCCACAAATTCAAGGACATCTTAACGGAAGAGCTAGGCGAGTACAAGGGGACCCCGATATCTTTTAGCCTTAATCCAAAGATAGCTCCCATCCGCCTTAAGCCTTGTCGAGTTCCGTTCGCACTAAAGCCGAAAATCGACGAACAGCTTGATAAGTTGATTGCCCAGGGAGTGTTAAAGCCAACTGATCACTCTCCCTGGGAAACCCCAATCGTGACACCAATTAAACCGGATGGCTCAATTAGAATTTGTGGGGACTACCAAGCCACCCTAAACCACGCCCTGCAACAAAATCCATATCCGGTGCCGGTGGTGCAACACCTCCTCCATTCCCTGGGGGACGGAAAAGTCTTCGCTAAATTAGACTTAGCTCAGGCTTATCAGCAACTGCCGGTTGATGAAAAAACGGCACAGGCACAGACAATTGTAACGCACCGGGGTGCCTTTAAGTGTACGCGGCTCCAATTCGGAGTCAGTGTAGCCCCGGGGATCTTTCAGAGCCTAATGGAGAGATTTTTGCAGGGGATCAAAGGCATTGTCCCCTACTTTGACGACGTGCTCATTGCTGCCCCCACTCCAAAAATCTTACAGGATCGTTTAAGACTGGTTTTACAAAAATTCCAAGAAGCAGGCCTTAAGGTGAAGAAAAATAAGTGCAAGCTGTGTACAGATCGTGTTGAATTCTTAGGGTACTTAATTGACAGTCAGGGTATTCACCCTACTGATAGCAAATTGAGAGCAATAAAAAACGCTCCCAGACTCCGGAACAAGGCCGACCTCCAGACGTTTCTAGGCCTCATCAATTTCCATAACGTATTCTTGCCGCACAAGGCGACTGTAGCTGAACCTTTACATCGCTTACTAGATAAAAAAGCCAATTGGGTATGGGGTCATAGAGAAGAGCAGGCATTCCGTAATGTAAAAAAACTACTGACTTCTGACGCTGTACTAATGCAGTACAATGAAACCTTACCATTAAATATCACATGTGATGCATCGCCTTTCAGAGTGGGCGCCATTTTGAGCCATGTATTGCCTAACGGTAACGAAGCCCCTATTGCTTATTTTTCAAAAACACTCTCGAAAACCGAGCAAAATTATAGCCAGATCGATAAAGAAGCCCTGGCAATTGTATCGGCTGTTAAAAGATTCCATGAGTACATGTATGGTCGGGCTTTTACTGTAGTGATTGACCACAAACCGTTGCTGGGGATAATCGCTGGGGATAAGCCAACTCCCTATATACTTTCTCCCAGGATGACCCGCTGGTCAGAATTCTTGGCTGCCTACAATTATCAGCTACAATACCGCCCCGGTAAAGCCATTCCCCACGCCGACGCGTTGAGCCGTGCACCGCTTCCATAAACCATCAATGATCCCGCATCAACGATGACAACATTGCAAATCGAGACACTTTATACGCCGCCATTAACTGCCCGTGATATCGCGAGAGAAACAAAACACGACCTCATCTTAGCACGAGTCCTCACATGGGTAGAACGCGGATGGCCATTGGACCAAGTACCAGACAACTTCGCACCATTCAAAAGTCATCAAACAGAATTGTTTCCTCAAAAGGTCTGTATCATCTGGGGCGATAGAGTCATTATCCCAGAACGACTCCAACAGGCACTACTCAGAACTTTGCACTATGGCCACCCTGGCATTGTATGCATGAAGGCTCTCGCACGAAGCTATGCGTGGTGGCCAGGCATCGACAGACAAATCGAATTGTGGGTCAAAACTTGCCAGAGATGCCAAGAAGTAAGCAACGCTCCATCAAAGGCAACCCCAACCGAATGGGAAACACCGCGGAGACCCTGGTTCCGTATCCATCTATATTTTGCTTGACGGACCAAAGGCCACACATTTTTGTTAACTGTCGACGCCTACTCAAATTGGCTCGAGATTCACCGAATGAGGAAGACGACCACCGAAGCGGTCATCAAAAGACTGGAAAGACTGTTTGCAACCCACGGATTACCAGACATTCTGGTATCTGACAATGGGCCCCAATTTACCGCGCTGTCTTTTGAACAGTACCTGGCTGACCGCGGTATCCGACATGCACTCACTTTACTTGCACACCCTGCGGCCAATGGTAGGGCTGAGCGCATCGTACAATTTGTCAAGAAAACGCTACAAAAAATAGACTACGACAACATCGACGAGAAAATCAACCGAATCCTTTTTCTACAGCACCTCACACCTCACACCTCACAGCATCACCAACAAAACTCCCGCCGAGCTGCTAATGGGACGGAAGCTCCGTTCCCACCTCGACCGGTTACATCCAGCCTACAAACTGGAAAAACCACTCGGATCCAGCAGCCGATGCCGTACTTTCCAGGTAGGCGATTTAGTATTCGCTAAAAACTTATCGGGCGATCCGCTGTGGGTAGAAGTGATGGTAATCTGCGTAACCGGCCCAAGATCATACCTTGTACAGTGCCCTGGTGATAAACTTTTGAAGCACCATATCGATCAACTATGATCGCGGCTGCAGTCATGCAATTCCGAACTCCCTTATAACCAAACTGAGGGGGGGGGGGAGATTCAGAGGAAGATGAATTTCAACTAGAGGAAAATCTTTTCGAAGGGAACGATAGCGGAACAGAAATGCAGGAACAGGAACCAAGGATGGGAGTGAGTTCACCTCAGGGAGTTACCGAAAATATTGGTGACAACGGAAATGCGAACTCTGAACCAGAGGCACCCCTTTCGCCAAACAACGATCTACCTCAATAAGAGTGCAGCCAAATGCCAGGCGCACAGCGAAAATCAAAAAGACTAATAAAACAACCGTCCTACCTCAACCACGCCCTGTAAGCAGAAGCCGGGGGAAAGGGGTGTTGTGAATGAATAAATGTTAAATAAAGTTATCTTGAGCTTGAAGTCAAGTGCAGGGTTCTGGCCCTGCACTTCTGATTGGCTGTTAATGGCAAGATTGGATTGGTCCATTCAGGAGAATCTGATTGGCCATTAACAGGCCATTCTCATTGGTTAACGGAGCTAGCACTCCCGGATTGGTATTGGTTGAATAGTTAACTAGTTGCCTATATAAGGAAGGCTATAGCAGCCATCTAGTTTGAGCTGTCACACCATGTAAATAAAGAGTTTGAAGTTCACTGTTTCTACCGGCTCGTCTCCATTATTCGCACCCATGCTCCAGACTTAACACATTTATTATTTTCTTTGTATTTATAACTGTATATTTCAATCTATTATTGCTGCAATTGCTGTTTCAAAATGTGCTTGGGGTCATATTTAGACATGTTTTGGGACTATAAGCGCTGTTGTTATGATCTTAAGATCTAATTAATTGCTGATATTGATTGGTTTAATTAAATATTGATGTTATGGTTTGGGGACTTTTGCTTTTTGAACTTTTTTAAATAAAATGGTTGGAATAATTTTCATTAATTCCTAGCCATATCTTCAGCTTTGTTATATTGATAGACATATTTTTGGATACCACTCTATTAATTCTTTTTTTAAAAAATGGTTGTATTGGACTTTTTTTCTTGGAAAACTAAAACTAAAAAAAATGGATAGAGCTATTAAATGAAACTATATTATCCTTCCTCTGGACACTTTGCCTGCCTGCTCTACTGTTATTTTTCTCTTTAGGAAAATAACTGCCTACACACACAGTATCTCTCTCTCTCTCTCTCTCTCTCTCACACACACAAACTTTGTGTAAATACACAAAATTAAGTTTAATTTATATATACAAGGATAAAGCATTAAAATGCATACTGTGTAGGCAGTAATAGTTTTAAAAGATACTCTTCTTTTCAACAGTGTAACGTTTCCATACCCACTTCAACCAGTACTGCAGAAATACCATAATAATTATGACCCTTCCTTAACAGATAAAATTGTGAGTCAAGACCCAGTAGATTTTTTTAAAATTGCAAGTTTTCTCTTGTTGAGAAACTAGTTTTCTCCCTGAGGATTTTAAAAACATAAGTACAAGATTATTATTCTTTTAAAAAAATGATGTGTTTGTGTTGCAACTGAAAAATTATAAATTAAAAAATAATTTGAGTTTTAACCATAAACAGAGGGTAAATATAAAAACAGATTCTGGCCTTGACTTATGTCCCAGTCAACCTTATGAAGTATGACTAGGACATAAGTGTTGCTCAGTTATTTGGAGGGGATTTTATTTTGTTGGACCTGAGAAAACGGACAAGGTCCTCAGGATTGTGAACTCAGCCACTTATATATTAGATACAATGCTTACCCTGGTTGCTAAGTTCTTGCCTGATGTGACATGTGGATGGTAGTGAATCCTTTTTTGAGAAATGGGATTATCCTTCTTCCTTTTAAAGAGGTGGAGGTTTGCTTCCACTTTAACAAGGCGTTCCTAGCCCCAACAGTGCTGGACAATTTCCATCTAATTCCATGCCTACCCTTTATAGTGAAATTTGTTGAGGAGATGGTCATGCATCAGTTTCAGAGGTCATTGGATGAAATGGATTCTCTTTCAGCTGGGATCCATAGCTGGGTACAGAATCAAAATAGCATTGGTTCCACTTTGGGATGATCTCTGGCAGGAGCGAGATGGGGTAGTGCTCTTCTTGACCTCTCAGTTGCTTTCATTACTATTGACCATGGTAGCCTTCTGGAACAGAGGACTAGTTGTGGACAGCATTGTATTGTGATGGTTCAGTTCCTTCCTCAGGGGCCAGATCCATAGTTGATGTGGGGGGAAGGTCTCACCCTTGGTCCCTATACTTACTTTCCTAGGGATAGCAGCAGTGGTGGGATTCAAATAATTTAACAACCAGTTCACCCAGGCCCAGGTTGGCCATCATGGGAGGCGTGGCCCATCCCCATTCTCTAGCTCTGTTGCACATGCAATGAGCCTCCCACAATGGCCAACCTGACCATGTGTGAGCCAGATTGACCACCCCCACCCCCAGCTGTCAAAGTGGATTCTGGGTGCTGGGTTGCAATGGAGAAATGGGAAACGGAGCTGCCAGCATGAGAGAAGGAGGAAGCCATTTTCCATCTTTCTTCTCCCTGCTCCTCCTCCTTCTCTCACACCAGCTGTTCCATTTCCTGTTTTCTCCATTGCAGTGCTATGCTGTGCATGGAGCTTGCCCTTAATTCCTCCAAGCATTTCTTTGATGAGCTGATTTCCAGCTCTGTTGTGTTTTTCTGTCGCATTTCTCATTATCACGTGTAGGGAAACAAAAGTTGTGGCCTGGAATAAAAAAAAAAATCAATCAATCAATTCCAACTTCTCACAACTTGGCACACGAAGTTGGAATTGATTGATTAATCTTTTTTGTTTTAATCCCATAAATTTTTGTTTCCCTACACATGATGGTGAGAAACACAGTGGAGAAATGTGCTGTAGCTGGAAATCAGTTTAGCAAAGAATGCTTGGGGGAAGCAAGGGCATCTGGGCACCAGGCACTGAAATGCGCCCCCATCTCTACCCAGGCCTGCCAGAGGAAAGGCAAACATCTACTGGCACTTAAATGTGGCACATTCCAGCTCTGGTTGGGAAGGGGCAGCTGGCATGGGTGCTGAAGGTAATAGGTAGGATGCTTGCTCACTTTAGCATTCTCTGGTGCTCTGTCATTGCTTTGGCCCTAGGCTGCCATCTTATGCACAGGCCCAGCCCTGCTCCCAATTTCTGGGTAGGTTTTTTCCCCACCTGGAAGAAAGTTGAATAAAAACCAGATGTGCTCCAGAAAACACAGATTTTCTGGAACACATCTTAAATTAGGTATCAGTTCTACTGAACTAATGTGAACTGGCTGAATCTCACCACTGGATAGCAGAGTCCAGAACTTCCTTAGCTCCTATTTAGATAGCTCCTATCTACACAAACCCACAGGACAGGGCAAGTTGTTATGACCAGGTGGTCATGGCAAGGCAGGCCTCTAGACAGTTCTTTATTTCTCTTAACAAATGTTTCATCCAAAGGCTCTCCAAAAACTGATATGGCTCCACCCCCTCACCTACCCTGCAGGCAACCACTCTCAGACTCTCAAACACAGTCCCGGTAGTACAAAGAAAGCCCACGGAGTAGGAGCACACTCACATGGCAAGATCAGGTTTCCAAGCTCATCCACTGGGCAGAGTTGAGGCACAATACAAAAGCAGTCTTCAGGACAAGACAAAAAGCAGTCCCAAAGGCACACTGAAGCAAAGGCACAAATGCAGGCCACAAGAGAAGGGCTGGGTCCAAAACAAAATGCAAAGAGTAATCTTCTAAGTAAGGTAAGGCAAACAGCAACTAGTATGAATCAAAGCCAGGGGAAGCAATTGTTCCTGGCAGAGACTAACTCCTCAGGCTGTTCCTTAAGTAATTCCCTTCCAGGTGTTCCTTGTGAGGAGGGGTGGGGTGACTTTCTCCTGAGTAGTATTGCAGCCCTTCTCTGGGCTTGCCTATGCTACCCTCTCCTTACCCTTGGATTGAGTGGAGTAGATAGCTGTTCCTCATCAGAGAAGATTGGATCCCTATTGGCGCCACTGATCCTCCTCTGTGTCTGTACAGGTAGGCAGCTCACCATCTGGTTTACCACCTCCCCCAATGCCTAAAGGTCCCAGGACAGGATTATCCTCAGCCCCAGGCATGCCTTCCCTGTCAGACAGTCCCAGTTCCAACTCCTCCTCTGAACTCAGCTCTGAGGGGGCCATGACACAAGGTTATCCAAAGTCATAAGTTATGCTATGATATTCTTCTTTACATGTTCAGCCTGGGCAAACTAAGTGATGCTATGGAAGACTTGTCTTGGTGACTGCAGGCTGTGTGGTTTAGATTGGGAAAAGACAGACTTCAGCTCAAGCCAAGAAAGAATGAGTGGCTTTGGAGCCTTCGGATTCTGGGGACTTTCCATCTCTTGTCCTAGATAGAATTGCTATATATATTGGAATAAATAAATAAGAAAAGAAACAAACCTGACCATGATGCTATCAACCTCTGTAGGACAGACTGAAAATGGGAGATACAGGAACTAATGCTTTAAAAAAAAAAAAAAAAAAAGCATGAAAGCAGCACTGTTCATTAAATCTTCTAAAATAAAATTTATTAAACGTCTCTTTCACTTCTTTTTTGGATATTTATTTATTTCCCACTTTTATTATTTTCTCAATTCAAGCAATGAACATACCTAATACACCTTCTTCCTCCTATGTTCCTTCTAACAACAAACCTATGAACTGAGTTGGGATGAGAGAACAAATAGCTAAGGTCACCCAGCTGGCTTTCATGCCTAAAATAGGACTAGAACTCAGAGTATCTAGCCTTAAGTACTAGACCAAACTGGTTCATCATAACACCCAAATGTACATTAAAATATGTATTAAAATGTTCTATTGTACATCAAACCTGATACAGGATTACAAACTACTTTTTAGGACCATTGCTGGCCAAGTGGGTATATTTATTTTGGGAACTACAAGCGGGTGATTTTGGATAGCAGGCTATATCCAGCCTATGGGCCATAGATTGTCAACATCTAGACTAAGGCAAAGCTAAAGATGTGAAAGTTTAACAATGTAACTCAACAAAATGCCATATATTCCATGCAAATTGGAAGCTCACTTCTAATCCCATCAACATTTTACTGTTTGTTAACAAAGATAAAATAATTATTTTCAGCAGTGATAACATTTCCAGAATGTTCAGCTTAATTTTCTTAATAAAATGGCTATTGTCATTATTTGGTTTTCTTATCTGGTTTCCTTAACTTATCTGGCTATCTTATCTAAAACTTATTTCCTTTTATGATCTTAAAATCTTGACAGTAAATTAGAGCCCTAGAAGTTCCTTCTCTACAACTCCAAATTCTTATAAATGTATTTACTTTCCTACTATTCTCCATTGCTAGTGTACTGTATGTGCAGTGGTGGGATTCAAATATTTTAACAACCAGTTCACCCAGGATCAGGTTGGCAGTTGTGGGAGGTATGGCCTATCCCCATCCTCCAGCTCTGCTGGACATGCAGGACAAGCCTCCCATGATGGCCAGCCTGATCCTGGTGAATCGGTTGTTAAATTACACCCCTCCCCCACTGTCTGCAATGATGAGACAAATATGAAACTCTTCATGATCCTTCTTCTTTATCTATGACAGAGATGGCATCTTAGGAAGCCATGGTTTAATTACAACATTCAGCATATGATGGAATCCTCTTTCTTTGACTATCTTTCTTGAGGCAAGTGAGAGCATTGGGCAGTGGTGGAAGGAAGAGAGAGAGAGGCCTGCAGGGTCATTGGCACCTTTCATCAGCAGCATCTCAAACTCATGGAGGATGGCAGGGCTGCTCCTGGCCTGACTGTGGCACCAGGTGAGTACAGAGAGAGAGAAAGAGAGAGGGGGGGATGAATGGGTGACTGGGCATGTGGCTGACAGTTGGTTTCCATTATCATAGAGGGTGGGGAAGGGAAGTGGCCGGACTGCCATTACCTTTCATTAGGGCACATGGAGTGAGATGGGATTCCTCTTGCCATATCTTCTCCTCAACTCATTGGGCATGGCAGGGCTTCCTGCCCCTCACTTCAGCTGATTTGCCAAACTCCAGAAAAAAATAGCTACTGGTTCTAGTGAACCAGTGCAAACCAGCTGAGTCCTACCACTGTGTATGTATGTTTTGAATTTGAGCTAATTGATACAAGGAAAATGATTCTTTGTGATAATTTTATTCTATTATATTTTTGATTCTATCTTAAGTTTTGACTTTCAGATTCCACTCTCTTTAATTCTGTGAAATTAGTTCTGTATTTTGTGCTATTCAGTCATTAACATCTATGTTTTGTATTACCATAATTCTTCAATCCTGCCCATCTGAATTTGTTGTCTTGTCTCCTTGTTTCCCTCTAGGAGCTAGGACCAGGAAAGGACACCATAAAGTTTGCCAACTTTTGTCATCATCATCATTACCACCACAACTATCATCACCATCAGCATGACCATTAATTTATGAAGAAGAAACTTGCTCAGATTGTGAAAGCCCCAACTCTCTTAGAATCAATCACAATAGTGAAAACATTGAATGGGGATCCCTAGAGTCTGTCTTGCTTTGACAAAAACTTCAATGTGCAGAAATAAGCAAATTGCAAAAGGCATGTTACAAAACCCAATCTTTTGAGGAGCAAAAAGTCACATCCAGTCTTTCTAATGTAAGCAATAAAATAGACTGGATTGTGTAGACCCACACATTTCAAACCACAGAGTAATAAAATAAAATAAAATATGTGGAATAAAAAAGAACAGAAAAGCTATATACAATATAGACAAGGAGGCAAGTAAAGAGAGATAGGAGGAAGTTAAATTTCACATGCTGATTTGAAGCAGCCAGCTAAAACTTTAGCTGCAAGTTGCTAGTGTTACTTCAGTTAGGCAATGGACCATTTAAATCTCAATTTTCCCCCAAGATTGTTTCTTACTCCAGTGAACTAGATGCCTTCTATGTAAATGTAATGAGGTAATGTGGTCTTGCAGCTTTTATGTGTGTGTACATGCATATCCTTTCCTCATCTTTTTCTTTCAGAAATTGATTATAGATCAAAACTTCAGCCAAATTTTTTTTCAGCTTCCATGAAGGGATAGCCAAGATGTGCAAATCTAGGCCATTTTATTTCCACCTGACCAAAACACAACTATTCATCTGGTATAAACTATACAGTAATTTTGTTGGAGGGGAAAAAGAATAACCGAGAAAAAAAAAACATATCTGGAGTGGAAGTCAAGTGTCTAATTTCTCTCCAATCCAAATGTGAGCCTATAAAATGAAAGAAGTCCCATTGCCTTAGAAATGGGGAAAAATGAGCCATTTCCAATTGTTCCCTTTGGCAGGAATTGAGATAAGTAATTTCCTGAAAGATAATTATGAATAAATTCAAAGGTAATTACAGCCGAAACCTTCTCTTCAAGCGTAAGCAGTTGTTTATAATCATTTGATTCAACTTGCATCAGTCACAGAGGAAACAAGCATATGCACTCAACTTGGCAAAAGAGTGATAATAAACAATTCCAAAAAGAATTCTGGCTCTAACTTTCATGCCCAAACTATCCTGTATTTTGCTTTTCTGTGGTTTAAAATCATATTATAGCCCTTTTGGCTACATTAAAAGGTTTGGCAGGAATCCTCTGCTCTGCATCTTGCTCTCATTTTGCTCCTTCCAGGAAACACTCCAAGAAGTTTGGTGTATCAAAGAATGGGTCCTTTCCCCTAAGGATTCAGCACCTGTGTCAGCAGACCTGCTCCATCAAAGCCAACTTAATCATAATGGCACCCAGTTAATCTAATTTTCTGTATTCACACTATATTCTGAAGTATAAACAAATCATGTAGTCTAGGTTTACACAACACATTAGACTTGCAGTTAAATGTGTTTGAAAGATGGCTTTTATGTAATTAATAATAACAACCTGATGTTCTTTGATAGCTTATTGTTTGGTTGGAGAAAACACATTTTAGGATGCTGGGAAAGAGTCTACAACTCTTAATTCCTTACCTGAATCCCAATTTGCAGATCCTTTTTCTCATTTGGAGAGATGGCAAAAGGGATGAGGTGCTATAAGATTGGTGACAATGCTTAGCAATTATGTAGATTTTCTCTGTTCTCAGGATCTGTTTCAGATCTTCAAGCAGTATACCCATCGACCACAACAAAATATAAAGCCAGCCAAATATCGCTTCAATAAATAAATATACCATGTTGCTACTTTCTTGCTTCTGAGTGATCTATGGGGCCAAAGAATCATGAAGAGCTTCATATTTGTCTCATCTGAAGGCTACTGGTTCTCAGAAAATGTTAATGCAGCCTATTTTTTAAAAAATAAGGAAGGTACTATCTAAAGAAGAGCTAAGCAAGCATAGCATATGAGTATAGGGAAGATTCCTATTTTTTTCTTGTGTAAACTGCAAAACAATCCCCCCTTCAATATATAAAACTGAAATTCAGTGCCAAGAAAACATGTAAAAGCCAAGCTGTTTTCCTTTGATTAAATACTGTACTTGTTATTAAGCCCCCAAGAAGCTTAAAACATCCATAAAATGTGGCTTTCCCCCAAAAAGAAAAAATAGGTTAGTCAACCCAACTCTGTTTTCCACAGTAAAATCTTAACTGCATCTTAGATGCAGCCCTTACAAAGAAAAACAACATGAACAATTGCACAGCCACAACTATACGAGCTTTCCCATCTCTATTTTAACTTAATATGTTAGGGATCAACGTTGTTGTTTCTGAATGCAAAGCATACTCTGGCATTAAATTACATGTCTTTCATTAATAGGCAAACTGAGCAGATTAATATCCTGTCTTTAATTTTTGAGAATATGGATCACATTACTGCCGAGATAAAATAAGGGGAAATCTTCCTGAAAATTGCCTTGATATTTCTGAAAAGATTTATAAACATATTAAGCAATATTGGTAGCGTTTGGTTGTAACTCTATTGTTACATAAATAAAATTGTCTTTTGAATACTAAGGGCAGATCCCTTTCAAGTATATTTTCTGATAACTTAGGCTACCACTGTCCTTTCAAGATCATTTGCAATCCTCCTAGCTTAAGCTTACTTAGAAAGATGGAAAGCAAGAAGCAGTTGCATATCATATAGCATTAGAAAATTTCACCTCCTTGTTCCATACTAAAATGCAATATCTGAATAAATAGCATCTGGTTGTGTAGAGAAGATTTCAGTAATTCCTATGCAAGGAAGCAACTGGAGAAAGAGTCACACCATCTTATCCTTTGACAGACTTGCTAACAGGGCTGCAGCTTAGGTGCTTAAAAGCAGAGTAAAACCTCCCTCAAGGCTCTATTGAGTTGCTGGCTCCTAGAAGACAAACATGCTGCACTTGTTTAAAGTACCCTGCAATTGAGCTGGAAACAAAACAGCTCAGCTATCAAACTGAGAAGGTATTGTGAGACTACAGAAGCACAGAGTAAATAGTGAAATGGTGCAAATTCCATGTGTAGCAATTCCTTTATATCCTTGGACTATTACTGACTATTGTATTTCAACCAAAACAAAAAACAAAAAACCCCACCCATGGTAATATTAATTCAAAGCTCTATTTTGTTTCAATCTTTTTGATACATCAACAGAGAGGTCATAGGAGGGCAGCTACCAATTTTGAAATCTTTTCTGGCTACAAAAAAAGGAGATTTTTATGAAATGGGAAAAGGATAAAAAAAATATAATCAGAAAGGTTGAATTTTCACAACTAGGAATCTAGTCAAGAGAAATTCCTTGAAACAAATAATACCTGCAGCAGCACACTAATCTTCTCCAAGCTAAGCTGATGAAAAAGATTTCTGAGCCATTGAAAGGGGAAAAAACAAAAAAGCTCATTAGTCCCAAAAGAATAGGCAATTAATTTTTCAAAGGATGTTTTGTATTTATGTCAGAAGACTAATCTCAGTGTTCTCCACGCTGGTGCCCTACAGATGGGGGAATTTAATAATCTGCAGCTAACATGAGAAATATGTCTGTGGAAACGTACATAGAAAGGCTATGCTGCCTTCTAAGTAGAATATACCCAGCATAAAACAAAATTCTTCCAGGACAAATTGAACACTTACAGAGAGACACACATACCAAAAGATAAACAAATGACAATAAGAAGTTTTTTCAGAAAAGGTAAAGTTGGATTGTGTTGTTGGACATACTTAAAAAGAAATCCAGCTAATATATATCCTTTATGGGTGTTGTCATCTTTTGTTCTGATGATTACTGCATTTTTAAATTGCTATATAACCAACAGACATTCACTACTTAAAGCAAATCCCGTGTGATTCCAATTTCATATGCTAGAAAATATTCACCTGTTTCATTTTTGTCATCACACATCTGTTAAAGGCATAGGAAAGAGAGAGATGGCAAACTTCCAGGATATCTCCTCATTTCCCCTTGATGCCTGAAAATAACAGCTCATAATTACTGAACTAATATTATCAATTCCAATAGATATCACATTTATTAAATAGAAGATGCTAGATTTCTGTTCATCAGTTCACAATGTGTATAATTGAAACATGAATATGATGCCTGTAAGAATGTATGTGATTCATCAGGAATTCTATAAGCTTTGAACACACTTTCTCTTGCTCTTAATTAAACTGTCAAAAAGAAAACTGATAATTAATGCAACAGCATTTTTTCTTTACCTCCCTATAACATTTTGCACAAATGTCAGGAATATTTCTATCTACTGTTAGCTAAAGATGCAACTATTCAGGGAGTGTAAAAAAAGTCAGCATTTAATATCTATTTTAATTTATTTAGGACATTAAAATATTTGCAACTTTTGACCCTAAGATTCAGATTGATTATGAGGTCTTAGAAGAAGACATCATAAGTGAATTCTAAAGTGATGTTTAGAATTGAAGACCTTATCATGTATGGTCACAAATATTTTTTACTTTCATTTTAGTTTTTAGTATTTGGAAAGATCAGGTTTAAAATCTGTCAAATTAATCAAGGATTACCCACTGAACAACCTCAATAAGTATCACATTTCCATAGATCAATCATTCAATTATTTGGGTCTTTCCTAAGTAGCAAAAATTTACTTATACAAATTTCACACATACATACATAACCCTCCACATTAAGTTCTCTAAACATCTGGGGTGCTGTTTCTGATATTATATTGTATGCTGGTTTTATTTTTTTTAATAATTGGACACCACTCAAAGTCTGAAAAAATGGTGTACTTTAGAAACCTCAGTAAATAATACACAAAATGACAAGATTAAGAGCTATTAGCACAATCATTGCCAAGAAACATTCTAGAAACTAAGAAAGGAATGTACATGTGCACGAAACTTAAGG
Source organism: Hydrophis major (assembly GCA_033807585.1). NCBI lineage: Eukaryota > Metazoa > Chordata > Lepidosauria > Squamata > Elapidae > Hydrophis > Hydrophis major. The sequence continues at coordinate 328,977,821 of CM066329.1, forward strand.
CTTCATTCCTTCATTTTTATTTATTACCAATATTTCATTGTGTTATTTACAAAAAATATTAAATCAGTCTAAAATAGGGTAAAAATGGGTAAAAACATTTCCATTCAGACAGAAATATTGGATCAAATAATTAATTACCAATGAATATTCATAGCTAATATAATTAATATTCATTGGTAATTAGTAATTAATTTTTATAATTGATAATTATCATGCATAAGATTTTAAAAAGACTCTAGAATAAGTCTGATTAAATACTTGAAGTCTAGCAGAAGAAAGTTTAATCGAAAGCACAGGACCCAAAGCTTCTGGATCAAGGTACAAACTTTATTCTACAGCCCAAGAGACAAGATTTTTCTTGAAGATTTGGGGTGCCTAGAGGCTAATTTAACTGTCAATTTTCTACCTATCTGACATTAAGAATAGAAGTGTTTAGTATTTCTCTCTGAATGAAATGTGGTATTTAAATATTTGAAAGGACTGTTTTAAGTGTGATTAAAAAAAACCATCTGTAGTATGACCTTCTCAGAAAAAACTCACTTGACACCTGAATTAAGAGGGTTTTTTTACATCACTGACAAAGAACTTTTTGATTTCCCCCTCTTTTTTCAGTCTTTTAATTTTACTGTGCATTTTATATACTGTAATTTATATTACAATTATTTACAGTTATTGATCTTATTTTGGTCAATTTTTCTATTTTGTTTTAAATGTGTCCATACTTTTATTATACTTATTGCAGTAACCTTTTACTTTTTTTGTTTACTATCCATCGGTCGGTCTCCCTAACTACCTTCCCCTATCCTAGAGCTTTCCAAAATATCATACTGAAGATTAGATGAGCCCTGATTTATTTGAAATTCTCTCATAAAATTGCAGACTAATTATGACATGTTCCATATACCCACCGACACACCCAACCTGAAGAGCTTAAATACGTGAACAAGAACTTTGATATCTAAATGCTGGGTCCAGATCTAAATATCTCATCACCATTTTATTTGCAACAAAAATATTTATGAAAAATAACATAAACTTTTCATATGGAAGACAGGAGTCTAAAGCAGGGGGTCTCCAAATGTGGCAACTTTAAGCATGGAGGACTTCAACTCCCAGAATTTGCCAGCTGGTTTGGGAATTCTGGGAGTTGAAGTCCTCCAGGCTTAAAGTTGCCAAGGTTGGAGACCCCTGGTCTAAAGTACAAGAATGGTCTCTTTTGCAAAAAGACCTCATTACTCATCACTCGTGTGGCCACAAGAATTCTACATGCCTCCTTACATTTCACATCCAATTACAACTCTTCCTTTCTGTGCCAAAAGAAATATCTAAACTATAGACAGAGGGAGGCACTGGTGGCTGTGGGTCTTTGTAGCTGCCAAACAGAGCAGCTGTATTGCTGCGGAGGTTTGAGAAGCCAATTAAAAACATGTGGGATGACCAAGATGAGGAAGAAAGTATATAATATAAAATAAGCATAGTAAATATTTGTGTGAAACCAGGCAAATGAAAGCAGAACAGCATTAGGGACAAACTTAAGTAAAAAAGGATTCAGGTACCTCCAAGATAAACATGGAAATAATCACAGCCTGCAGTCCAAGACTGAAAGAAGTATTCATCATCATAGATTAAGCCACATCAGTACAAGTTTTACTTGGTTGTCTCTGTGGGTGTAGGCATGGGGACCCACATCACTGGGACTCCCAGTGTAAATGCCTGCACACAGAAGCAGACAACTAAGGACAGCTTTCAGAATAGCTCCATGATTGAGGCAGCTGCTTTAATTTTCCATGGAGAGTTGTCTATGGAGATTCTCAATCAACTCCCAGAATTCCTGAGCTAACATGACTGGAAGAGGAATTCTGGGAGTTGAAATCCACAAATCTTAAAGTTGTCAAGTTTGAAAACCCCTGATCTAGGTCATGGTTGTCCCCAAGGTGCTGTTTTCAAAAGGCAATTGGATTTCCTTGGTTTTTTCTTTGAAAACATTTTTGCTTCTCATTCAATGAAGAAACTTCTTGAATGAAAAGCAAAATGTTTTTTTTTAAAAAAAAAACAATTGCCTTTTCGGAAAAAGCACCTTTGGTTCAAAGAAAGGTGTTTTGTTTATGCTAATGTGCTTTAAATATCATCTCTTCTGAATGTTTTGCACATCCAGAATCTACCATACCAACCATAGTTTGTTATTCATTGATACATTCCTTATTCCAATCACTGTTCTAAAAAGAAGAGAACTTGGGAAGCATTAATGTAGATAATGTATTGTCATTAATGTAGATTATGCAAAGGAGGAATTGGATGTGAGTCCTCTCACCCCTCAAATGGTCAATGTAACAAGGACTAAGAAGGTAGGAAATTAACTCATTGTCTTCCTATACATAGGCAAGCTTATGAAAAGGAGAGGAAATGTTCTAATTTGCAGTAGTTTTCAGTCGATGTTGTTTTTGATGTTGAGATACAGGTTTTACTAAAAAAGAAATATTCTGCTGACAAGTGATTCTGATGTAAGGCAACAAATACTTTGGATGAAGTGGCAAGATAGGCTTGTAATATTTCCTTGTCTGTGGAGCGATAAATGTAAATATTTTAAGAGGCTCATACATAGCTTCTTTTATTTGGAAATCTGATCTTACAGTTACATGTTGATTTAATTCCCCCCTCTGTGTTCTTTTGTCTTCTTTGTACATTGGACAATTATTTTTCTTACATATTTGAAAAAGGAAATTTCCCCCTAGATTTAAAGGAAAAAACCCTCTACTGGAGAGATTGCTTTATAAATAGTGTATGAACTCTTTAGTGAGATCAAATATCTGTTTTGGCCCATGCCATAAAGCTGGTGGATTCTTGCTTGTCATATCTTTCTGCCAAAGCTTTAAAAAAATATGAAATCTTTTGTTTGATTATATCCTAAGTGAGATTCCAACTTTATGGCATTTTTCAGGAATTGGAAATCTATAACAAAGGTTAACTAGCTTTTTTAGAATAGCTTCACTCAGGGAATATTATATCATTTATAACACTAGGATAATATCTAGGATAACCTTATTCAGGCTGCAAAGATCTGGACCAATATTTCTCAACCTTAGCAACTTTAGAATATATGTACTTGACTCTCAGTTAATTCCTTAGCCAGTATGTCCAAACATTTTACTACAGTTGAGAAACACTGATGTAGACAACCACTAAATGGTGCAAAGATTTTAAATTTTCTAAATCTTCTGCCCTAAATTCTTGTTCCCTAAAGGAACCTTAGGGACACAGTGGCTCAGTGGCTAAGATGTTAAGCTTGTTGATCAGAAAGGTTGGCAGTTTGGTGGTTCAAATCCCTAGCATCACGTTATGAAGTGAGCTCTCGTTACTTGTTCCAGCTTCTGCCAAACTAGCAGTTCGAAAGCATGTAAAAAATGCAAGTAGAAAAGTGGAGACCACCTTGGTGGAAAGATAATAGCATTCTGTGTACCTTTGGCATTTAGTCATGCCAGCCACATGACCATGGAGACGTCTTTGGACAGCGCTGGCTCTTCAGCTTTGTAACGGAGATGAGCACCACCCCCTAGAGCCAGAAATAACTAGCATGTATGTATGAGGGGAACCTTTACCTTTAAAGGAACCTTATGATAACAATCAAGTGGAATACTAATCTCTGCTGCTCAGATTCATAGCACTGCTGCTATTAGCTAACATATTTTTAAAAATATTATTGATAGTTTTATCACATGTTGCAAAGAATATTTCATTTGTGTAATCAATTAAAACAGGGTTTGGGTAGTAAATCTCTCCTTCCACTGAGCCATGCAATTGTCTGAAACATTGCTGGTTATTTTTTAAAGGCACTCGGTAAAGTATCAATACATTTTTTTTTCCTGGTACGAAGTTCTCTATTTCTCTCGCTTCTTAACATGCACTATTTTCATTTCAAAAAATTATGGACTTATCTGAATAAATGAAATGCATTCTATAAATGAATCCAAACATTAAAAAAAAAAAAAGGATGATAAAAATCGTCAAAATTTGGGTCAAAATCACCCAAAGTTATCCGAGACAAATTAAACTACATTCTGAGGCAGTATTTAAAGTGAATGTTCAGGCACCATTTTACAAAGTTGTGATTTGGAAACCATGGAAATATCAGTCCCCAGATCTTGTGAAATTATAGAAAGGATGGATGAGTGGAATTGGTTTTGTTTATTGGCAATGTGTATGAGATTAATGCCCAAAATATCAATCCACTATATGCTTGATCATGAGAAGTATGAAGAAATTGTATGAAGTACAGTGTTATGTTCTTTCATATCCAAGCTGAAATCACCAGCTGGAGGTTTATGTAAGAGGTTGAACAAGTTATTTGAATAATTACATCTGTGACATCTACAAGAAAGCTCAGCTTATTGATTATTTGATAAAGGCAGAAATAATATCCATTAATGATGCTGTTAATGCCAGCAGTTTTAATATTCTTTTTACATTCTGTATTATTATGTTTATATAATAATAGCTGATGTTTGACTATTGTAGTAAGTTATTTTCAAAAAACTAAACAAGAATCCCTCTGTTTTATAGGAGAAGAGCTTCTGGAGGAGCCCCTGCAGCAGCAGTGCTCTCTTTCCTTTTTAAAAGCTATAAAAAGGCACAGCATCACTTTGAAGGAAGCTCACAGCCAACCCAACAAATGTGTGAGATCTGTGTACTGAAGCATCACATGAAGCACTTGCTGTTGCAGTGAATGAACAAATTCAGTGATTCCTCAAGTTTTGTGGCCAAATTTAGAATTGTGAGTGTGTTTTATGGGCAACCTCATGTAATAGTTGCCATAGGGATTGCGTGATGTAATGGCTAAATACCAGGCTGGAAACTGGGACATCATGCATTCTAGTTTTACCTTAGGCATGAAGTTGGCTGGGTGACTTTGGGCTATTCACTCTTTTTCAGCCCTAGGAAATGGCAGACCACTTCTGTAACCAAAATTTAGAGACTTGTCCAAGCATCCAAATGAAGGGTTGCATCATTTTAACATTTTCTTTTCCAAAAATATACTGGAAGTTACATAAGGTCCTGAGACCTCATCAAGGTATAGTTTATGTTTGAAATGATTGTTTTGGATTGGTTTACAGTCTTACAATTCCTAATAGATTCTAATGTATACATTGAAATGCTTATATATAGCAGAAATCAACAACAATATCTAGGGCTGGGAGTTTGCTAGCACTAAGGAACATGTTGTAAAACAGTTTGTTATCCCCATGAACCACACTGAAGTCACAGCTTAAATCAAAGAAATATATTATGATACTTAAAGTATGAGAATAAAAAGTGGATTTTAAGGTCAATCTCTGATCCATGCACAAAATCTATATTAAAATATCAATAACAGATGGCTGTTCAAATTCTGCTTGAAGACATCAAAGGAAAGGAAACATACCCTTCTTTATATGTAGATTTATATTGCCATCACTAATGGTTCATAAAGCTGATCACCACAGGGAGATACAAGCACAATTATACAACAATCCATCAGAAATACACATAAAGTATCTATTGAAATCTGTATAATCAGCTGAAACACCTGTCTAAATACGTATGTTTTGATCAGCTAAGATAAAGATACAGAAAATATTGCTGTCTTGCACGTTCCAGAACTGAAATAGGCTGTGAGAATAACTTTGGGAGATAGGAGGAGCTTAGCTGTAGCTTAGATGATAAGAGAAATCTGAGCCCAAAGCAGGAATTAGAATGGAGAAAATGTCTCAGAATTGATTTCTCAATTTCTCTGGAACATAAAGGCAGAGGAGGGGAGAAGCTTCTTTCAGATTTGAAGCTTCTGTTACTATACCTTATAATAATACTAATATTAGTTTACTTTGTTTTGATTTCTTGATCTGGACTACCTTAAAGGGCTGACAAAAGCCCAGGGGTGCCGCAGAACCTTGCTGCATTCTTGTCAAACTTACTTCCATGGTCAGTGCAACAGAGAGAAGGACCTGTGAGGCATACCACTTGATAAATTATGATCAGCACTGTAAATTGTTCCAAAAATGGCTTTGAGCCATGCAACTTTGGTTAAATGGATATGATAAAAGCCCCCAGAGCAAAGAAACTGGCATTCTAAATCAAGTAAAAATTAGAAATATTTTTCAAAGGCAACTTCAGGTAGAATGTGTAACGGTAGTCCAAACAAAATGTAATGGACTGATTAGCTGTAACTAAGTAACAGTTAAATGAGGAAACATGTACTTTCAATTGAACTCATAAAACCTTGGCAGGAAAATCCCCCAGCCTGAATCTATTACTCCAGTTCAGCAGGTATTCAGGATTGGCTGCAGTTACTTAATATTGTCAGAGGCAATTCTTTTTTTCCAGTGCATGCCTGGAAACAAGCAATATTGTCTAGGGAATGTATTAGCTGAGCCTTGGAGGTATCAAGAAATGTGTTTAACACCAATTAATTTTTTAAAAAATCAGCATTTTTTTCTGGTGCAGAAAAAGAATTGCTGGTTTTGAATTTTGTGGAGCTCTAACTGTGTGTGTGGACTGTGGACTGAACTGGGTCTGTCACATTCACCTCCCTGAAGTTTAGCACTGGTTCTCCACAAGATTGTGTGCTCAGTCCCTATCTGTACTCATTGTACACATATGACTGTGTATCATCTGACCCATCTGACCCTACTGTATTGTTTCTCATTACAGGTGGAGACGAAACAGCGTAAAGGGGGAAGGTTCAAAAATTATCCTAATGGTGCCTAGAAAACAACCTGCACCTAAACATCAGTAAGACAAAGGAGATAGTATTAGACTTCCGGAAGAAGAGAGAGGAACCCACCCCACTTTACATCGAGGTGGGCTGTGAGGAGAGAGTTTCCTCCTTTAAATTCCTGGGAGTCTACCTCAGCAAAGATCTTACCTGGAAAATCAACACAACTCAGGTGGCCAGAAAGGTCCAACAAAGACTCCATTTCCTTAGGCCTTGTGAAAGAATAAAGTGGAACAACGACTGATGATCTCCTTTAACAGTCCACAATAGAAAATGTCCTCTCATATTATATTACGGTGTGGTATACTGGGTTGACAGCCATGGATAGAAAGACATTACAGAGGGTGGTGAGCACAAAACATTGTGGGCTGTTCCCTGATACTACTAGATGACATCCCTAGAGTTGCTGCCTTATAAGAGTGAGGAAAATTCTCAGAGACGCTCACATCCCGGTCAGCACTTCTTCACTCTCCTACCATCAGGTAGGTATAAAAGCATAGCCAGCTGCACCAACAGGCTGAAGAACAGTTTCTACCCGTGGGTGTCAGACTTCTGAATGAAAAATAACTTCATGTCAACATAGTATGACAGACTTGTGGGGCTGGCGCATTGTGCAACAAGGTCACATAGTGTAATAAGATTGGAACTGGGTTAGTGACTTCTGTCCTCACTGTAAGTTGTGTTGGGGGAGTGCATGAAGGGAGGCTCAGCCAATCTCATTTTATACATGTTGTACTCTGACAATAAAGGTAATAATAATAACACAGTTTGCCAGAAAACCAGCATTTAGAGCCCTGGTGGCACAGTGCAATGTGGTATTGCAGACTAACTTTGCCCACATCCTGGAGTTCAATCCTGACAGGGTTCAAGATTGAGCCTTCCATCCTTCTGAGGTTGGTAAAATGAGGACCCAGATTGTTGAGGGTAATATGCTGGCATTGTAAACTTCCCAGAGAGTGCTGTAAAGCATTATGGAGCAGTATATAAATCTAAGTGCTATTGTTATTTATTCTAGTTTCTGGTAAAAAACATTCTTCGCAAACAATGGATTCACTTAACAACTATAGTTTTCACTTAACAATAACTGTGATTCAATTAATAACTGGTGCAAAAAACAACAATGTAAAATTGGGCGCAATCACATAGCTATTCAGTTAATGACCTGCATGACTTATGATCATAATTTTGGCCTCAATTACAGTGCCTCATTAGTGGAGGACTATCTCTACAGCCTAGTATAAAAGGGAGAAGAAAGCATAAAAATAGGCTGTTAACATGAGCCTGAGCTGTTCCATATACATACAGAAAAGGGCTGTGAAAATATCTACAATCCCTGGACATCCTGGACATAAACTATTTCAACATCTTCCCTCATGACGATGCGATATGGCATTGCATGTCAAAACAGCTACACACAAGGATAATTCTCTCCCATGCCATCGCTCTTCTAAACAACTAATTTTCACAACAATGTCAAACTATATAGTAAGGCTGTATTACTGTATTATTATTATTCTCATCTTTCCTATTACCTATCTACTTATCTTATGACTATAACATTGTTGCTTGTATCTTATATTTATATTAATTATTTTATTTAGTATCCCTGTATGATTTATTTATTGCTTATTTGGTATCCTATGACTATCACAACGTTGTATCTTATGATTTATGACAAATGTATTTTATGATTATAATCATGATTTATCACTTGTTGCTTGTATGTACATTGAGAACTTATTCACTGGAGACAAATTCCTTGTGTTTCCAATCATACTCGGCCAATAAAGAATTTTAACTGCAGACAAAATAAAAATAAGAAAACTCAACTTGTCTATTTGTTCACATATTGCAATGACCTTTTGGAAGGGTAATTGGAGGACAAACTGGCTAATCTGCCCAGGTTTCTTTATCAAATCAGAACAGCAAATCAGCTTCTAAGGAACCTTAATTTTCATTGATTTAATTCAAAAAAGCTACCAAGAGGGAAGGAAAAAAAAACTTTTATATAGGATAATAATACCATGAAACTATAAAGGGCCATTTAAAGCTATCAAGACCAACATTCTCGTTGTTATAGGAGTCTACATTGAAGCATCCTTGGCAGATGGCTGCTTGAAATCATACTATTTATGTGCAGTTGCTTTCAGATTCAAAACAAGAAAACAGTGAATATGACAGATGCAGAAGTTTGGATGGTTGATTGGGTATTACTTTTTTCTTTTTACTTTAAAGTTGTTAATAGGGCCAAAAAAGCTGATTGACTCATTAGGCCTAAAAGTGTGTGAAGACAATTCTACAAATGAACAAATCCTCAAGCCCTTCCAACATATCAGATTATGATTGTTATTTTATCTGTTTTCAACCATGTTGAGCAGCTGTCTGACATTTGAAAATAAGATAAATCACTCTTACAAATTAGGGCAGGGTTATATAGAAATCTCTCAAACCAGCAATTTCAACTGGGAGAAACATCTTTATATGAAACAGTTGAAGCCATGACAAAATCTGGAAGAACAAGAAAAGTTTCTGGTAGAATTTCTTTCTAAACAAAGTTGCAAAACAGAATCCAGATCACTGCAAATGACTTGTGGGAAAGTTTAGCTGACACTGGAACAGTTGTCCATACATCTATAGTATAACTGCATGGAAGAACTGCTAGAAGGACTTTTTCCACAGTCTTCCTATTAGTCATAAAGTATGTAAAAGGGGAAATGGATATACCTGAAGCATTTTAGTACTTAATGGCTTAGACTGATGAAACAAACATTGAATGGTTGGTCACAACTACAGACAATAGTTCTGGAAAAAAATAAAATTACGTGTGTGAAAAAAGGACACCTTATTTTTTTAATTAATCATATTTGTATGGTCACCAAAAGTACAAAAATTGACTCTGGGCAACCAAGCATTAAGAATAGGGTGGATTCTATGACAGCTAGAGGCAGAGCAAATATTATGTGGGTGGAAAAATCCAAGGATTTAAGTTAAGATACATATATTCTAGAAGTGTTCCATAGTCAGCGTTTTGTGCCATGTAGAGCAATGCTTTTCAACCATGCAACTTTAAAATGTCTTATATTTAATTCTCATAATTCCTCACCCAGCATGAAGTCCATACATCTTAGAGTTCCCAAGTTTTAAAATCACTGTTGTAGAGGTTAAATCAATTTATGTTCACTGAGGATTCCTTTGTTATAATTTGACCCAGGGTACCAAATTTTTGGCTGTAACAAATGAACAAGCCTCTATTTCATGAGTTTATATCATAACAAGTATGTTAATCTTGAATTTGACATTCAGATATTTGTGTGTGTGTGTGTGTGTGAACAGACTAACATGAACAATCCTGAAAACTTTATAGACTAATATCCAAAATCTAAGTCCATGAATTCTCATTTCTTTTTTTAATTCAAAATATCAGCCAGTATTTCAAGCCTTCTGCATCCATGCCCAAACCTTCTCCTCATTTATTGAGACTGCTACACAAGTGAGAATTCATCTATCTCTTTTAGGCATTATTTCTGTATCCTGATGTCTATGTGCTGCAGAACTTGCTCCAAAACCTGCTCTGTGAGTAACAGCTCAGATGGAAAGATCGAGGGTGCATAATTTTGCAGGCATGGCTACAGAACAAACAGCATTTTGCCAGCCCATCACATTCTGCTACCACATTCAAAAATGGATTCTGAAATTAAAAGTAAATCTCTCTTCTCTTTTTTGAAAAATAAAATTGTATCAAGATGGATTCTTTTTTCCTTTCTCTTGCTTAAATTCTTAACAATTGGAAAGACTTCAAATCTCTTCCTGAATTTGGAAATCAAGTTACAAAAACCTGGTCTTATGGTTTACACCTCACATTCATGATTGGTTGAGCCTAACCACAAAGCCAACTCTTGTAGGTACATTGGAAGTAATATGGATTTTGGATCAAATTTCTGACCTACTTTTAGTGAGGATATGGAAGATTTATTTTAAATATATCCACTGAATTAATTTACTTATGTTACTATTGGCAGACATTTCTCTGATGAAAAGATGGAATTATTAATATAATGATTTTCAAAATAGTATTCATAGTAATCATTTTACTTTGCAGTAGTAATGATCTCAGTTTTATGAACATAGGTCTTTGCATTACTTTTATAACAAAAAAATACTGGTTACAATTCTAAACAACTAAATCAGTAGCTTATATACATCTTTTAAACATACTTTTCCTGCTCACATCCAACTGACTTTATCAAGTTTCTTATCTATTCAGAAGAGCAGTTAATTCAATCTATATGTGAAATTTATTTTCCCCCTTCCCCTTACCTTGGACTCATTACTGCTGTTTCATTGTTTGAACTGCAATGCTACAATATTATTATAAGTCTAGTCTTACACATACCTCCAACCAGGAGAACAGCTGGGGGGGGGGGCAGGTTTACAGCTTTCAACCATTGTAGTCTTGGAATCCCATTCTTCGCTTTAATCACACTCACAATTTTTTTTCACCATAATTTTTTCTCTCTACATGTTATACATTCATTCTTCTCAAAAATAAACAATGTAATTAGCTTTCATATTTTCTTCTTTGTTCTATTTCTGCCCCTTCTTTATGCAAGGATATCATGAAAATTTAGAACTTAAAATATGAGCATGCTGATTTGCCATAATAATAAAATAATCCAAGCAGACAGCACTTGCTGCATATTAACCCAAACATAACAATTATTGATAAGAAAGAAAAAAAAGTGGTCTGGATAGCAGACATCATGGTATCTGGAGACAACATAATAGAAGAAAAAGAACAGGAGAAAATCACAAAATACAAAGTCCTACAAATGGAGGTAGAAAGTCTGTGGCAAAAGAAATAAAAGATAGCACCGATAGTGATAGGTACTTTGGGTGCAATCCCAAAACATATGGAGTATCAGTTGAACACCACTAGCATTGAAAAAAATCACCATCAGTCAAGAGCAAAAGGCAGCTTTACTTGGAATAGCTCATATCCTGCAATGATATCTTTAATACCATCAAACAACTACAGTTCCCCACTCTCTAACCTCCCAGGTCTTATGAAGGACTTGATAGGTGGATAAAAATGCCAAATCCAGCCCAAACATCTGGGTGACTGTGCTATGAACAATATCAACAACAAGAATGCCAAATGGGAGAAAATCTTGTGTTATGGAATATTTGTGGCATATGCTGGGCATCTATCTATGCAAACCAGGACCAAAAACAACAGTAACAAAAAGTTATGCCCAATTTATAATTTATACAACATCAGGGAATATTGCATGACACAGAAAGATACATAGTATTCTGTAGTCCCTCAGTTTTCCTTAACGTGCTGGGGAACAAAAATTCCTTGTGCTTGAATACTTAAACAATCACCTTTGGCTAACCAACCCTAAATAAAAATTCTGAGAGACTATGTATCTATGCCTTTTTAGGAAAAGGAAATAAATCTTATGCTGAAAGTTGAAAAGTTTTTGTAGGGGTGTAGATCCTCTGACAATAAGATTGTTTCAAATGAAACAAACAATTTGGGATGTAATTTTACTTTCACTTATCTATAAGAAATGGCAGAATGAGGTAAAGAAATTTAAGACAGAAAACTTTGTGGACCCTACATTTATAGATGCTAGTGATATTCTTTTTATTTAAAAAAAACTGTTCATAAGAAAAATATCTTTCTCCTTCTTTGGAGTTTTATTATATTTCAATAAATTATACTTATTATTCATTATAATTGATAATATAATTCAATGTATTATCATGTTTCCCTCCCTTTCTGCTCTGACATACAGTAGTATATTTCATCCATGTCACAAAGATCCTTTAATACATGATTTGAACACCTATAGTACTGTGTAAACAATGAGAAGGCAGCAATAGGGAAGTTAATTATATTTTTTTCTTCACCATTGATTGATATTTGATCTTGAGTCTACCACCTGCCTCTCCTGCTATCCAAACTCTGAGTGATAACTATGGCCCTTCTTTAGATATTAGTCTGTCTAGTAAATATCCAAAACTATGTTCGGACCTGCAGGAAAAGTGTCATAAATTTCCTACTGAATCAGCTTACATAGGAAAAACTCCAGCTAAAGAATAACAGCTGTCTCTTAGCTGTGGGAAGCAGGGCAGGGAGCATCAATATTGCTCATTCCCATGAACTTGAAATTTGCACTAGGGCAGCTTGGAAAGATCACTCAAAAGTTCATGCAAAGCTTGAATCCCAAGGATGACAGATAACCGTCGGTTAATCAACAGGTTCCATTCTCATAATAAATGGATTGCTTAAATAGTAGTAAGGTTTGTTTACCTCTTTGAGAAATGATGAAGAGGTAAACTACAAACAAGACTGGTGTAAATAAGTGGTTAGGAGAGTGAATGGCTTAGATCAACCTAAAACCAATGTAACATAATCTTAAACATTTGTGCTACTGTATCTGCCTCTCTCACTGATATGCTGTGCCTACAACTGCATACCATAAGCAGCAATTGTCGCCCGCCTGTCTGCCTGTTTCCTTCAAGAGCCTGAAAAATGCTCATCCAATTGGCACCTATAGTTTGTTATTTGAAAGCTCGTGGCATCAAAACAAAATTTCTGTGCTTTAATTAACCCATGTTAGTCCTTGACCTCAGAGGAGTTATTCTTTGACCATCAAATTCTAAGGGTTCAGTAGAGCATTTGCCTAAACACCCAATAGCATAGGCTTAGGCATTACAGCAACTAAGCTAATAATGAGCCAATAACAGGCTAAAGGGCTTTTGGAAGCCTGGGTCTCTAATCTTGCTGTGACATTAGACAGCTTCTGTGTGACAAGGAGTATAAAGACATGGTAAAAAGGAACATAATGATTTTTGGGAGCACCATTCTAACTTAGGCACTGATAACTTCATCTTAAATTCTATCTCATTAAGTTTTGAAGTGGGTTTCAGAAAGCATGTATTCTTAAAAAATATGTTTTTATAAGAAACAAATGTTCTTGATGCACTAATTTCAGATTCTTAGAAATTGTCTTATTAATACATTGTACATCACTTATAATAATTTATCATTATTGATAAGGATCTTGTTGCATTTTAAAAGTTAAAACATTTATCATAGCAAAACTTTTATGGATTATTCCCCTTTATCCATATATGTTTTAATCAATTTCTTCATTTTTAAGATGTAAGATTCTTGTTTTATGCCACAGTCTAAGACAATTACTATATAAAACTGGTTGAAAGCTTTATCATTCCATTCTTATATTTTTGTAATATTAAACATGGCATGGGACTGGTCACCTGATGGTTCCTCTCTCCCAATTATATCATCCTGCATCACTAGATCAGGCAGACTGGCTGTTATGGGTACCATTGTCCTTCATTTGATGGGTCCTAGAAGATGTGTCTTCTCTGCCATGGTGCCTACCTTACAGAACATTTTTCTTCTCAAAATTAGAAAAGGGAGAAAGATCATGGCATAATGGTTAAAATGTTGGGCTAGCAGAGAGATCCAGATTGTAGATCTCTATTAGGCACAGAAGCCAGCTAGATGATCTGGGCTAGTTACTTCCCTTCAGCTCAAATCAGCATCAGTTTTTCCGACAAGCTAGCTGGTAAAACCCTTTGTCACATTATGCATTGATTGCTTTGCTGCAAAGACTGGATAAGCATACTGCAAAAAATAAAAAATAAAATAAAATTGGGTTTTGCAACTTGGATTAGGGATAAATGAAAAAAACAAGAAGAAGTCCTAAGGGACTTCTTTTTTCTGTACAAAAATTGATAATGGAAGGAGGAAAAAGTAGAAAACACCCTCATACTGTAATAATAATATATAAATATTTGGTCTATCTTTCAGCATGAATAATTTGTGCGATCATATTTTTATTCTGTTTTGCAGACAAACATGTATTCTGTAGCCAAGTAAAATGTAATTTGTTGGTAGCTTTAATTGTGATCAATAATGGCCAACAGGGCTACTGTTATCTGGAAGCACAAACAGGAATAGCAACGTTTTCTTCAGAAAAAGATCATCAAGCAACCTCAGAGTGCTTTGTGGATCTAATTGTGACAGCAAAATAGAACTTTCTTTCTTTCTTTTTCTTTTTTATAAATTTTTATTGGTTTTTAAAACAAACATACACAAACAAAACATAAAAATATCAGGCCATTTTCCATATATGTACATACAGTGTGCCGGTTGGTTTACAAATTGCTTTGTGCTTCCATTTCGTAGTCTTCAATTACAATTACATTGTATATGATCTCGTGTTTTCAATCCAATATTAAATACATTAGTATCATTATTAATCAATCATTTGACTATACTTTTATTCATTCATGCTTTAGGAAATAATCATATTTTACTTAATTTGTTTTGTGACAATTCATATTATCATCCCAAATCTATCCTAAAATCATTTTGTAGATGTAATAAGAAAAGAATACATCTTTATATATTTAGTATTTTCTAAAAGTCTACATATTTCGTTACTATACTTTATTGTCTAACCATTGATAGAATAGATCCCAAACTTTATAAAATTGTTTATCATCCTGTTCTCTAATTTCAAATGTCAATCTGCTCATTTCAGCACATTCCAATATTTTCTTAATAATTTCCTCACGTAATGGTGTTTTCTCATTTTTTCAGTTTTTAGCAAATACAATCCTAGCCGCTGTTAATACATTTACAATCAGGCATTTCAAGTCTTTACTATATATTTCAGGTAAAATTCCCAATAAGAATATCTCTGGTTTCAAATCTATATGTTTCTTTGTCATTTTTTCCAACCACGTGTGGATTTTAGTCCAATATTTTTTAGCATCCGCACAAGTCCACCACATATGGTAATATGAGGCAGGTGTCTGATGACATTTCCAACATTTTTCAGATTTATTTTTGAACATTCTTGCTATACTTGTCGGGGGAAAATGCCACCTATAAAACATCTTATACAAATTTTCTTTATATGCTGTTGACATTGTCATTTTATAATTTTGAGACCACAATTTTTGCCATTTCTCTAGATCAATCCCATATCCAAAATTTTTCCCCCAAGCAATCATAGTTTCTTTAACTTGTTCTTCTTCTAGTTTAATTTCTAGTAAATATCCATACAATTTTTAAATCACCTTTTCATCAGTTCCTGTCAAAATCTTATCTAAATCAGTCAATTTATTATAGAAACCTTTTATTTTAGAATCTTTATCATACCTTGAATGTATTTGCGCATATGAAAACCAATTCATCTTTATATTTTGTTCCTCTAGTTTTTGTATAGATTTAAATTCACCCTTTTCATTCAATATTTCACCATATCTAACTGTTTGTTCCTTTTTGTATATTATAGGATAAGAAAATGCTTCAATGGTCAATAGCCAGACTGGAATTTTCAAATAACATTGTCTTTTAATCTTCTCTCAGTTTAACCACAGAGTCTCCCGTATATAATGTCTTCTAAAGGACCCCTGTGTTTTAGTTCCTTTATACCATAGAAAAGCATGCCACCCCAACAGCAGATCATGTCCTTCTAATGTCAACAATCTAGTATTTCTTGATGTTATCCATTCCTTAATCCACATCAAATTTGAAGCTTGGTAGTACAACTCCCAATAAGGCAAACCAAATCCTCCTCTTATTCTAGCATCTTGCAAAAGTTTTAGCTTTATTCTTGCTTTCTTACCTTGCCATATATATTTCAACACAATTTTATTTAAATCTTCAAAATAGTCTTTTCCAAGCCTAATTGGAATTGTTTGAAACAAATATAAAATTCTGGGTAATATATTCATCTTGATTGTTGATATTCTCCCTTTTAATGACAGTTGTAAATTTTCCCATTTCACCAAATCTAGTGCTATCTGCTGTTTAAGTTTGATATAATTATTCTCTTTTAGTGTACTGCATCTTGCTGTCAAGTATATCCCCAAGTACTTGATCTTATTCGTGACCTGAATTTTCAATAGGTCTACCAGTTCTTCCTTTTGTCTTGATAGCATATTCTTTGTCAAGAACTTTGTCTTATCTTTATTTTCAAACCAGCCACCTTTCCATATGTCTCTATCTTTTCTATCAATTTTGATGCTGTTTCTAGTGGGTCTTCTAAAATAAAAACCAGATCATCTGCAAATGCTTGCAACTTAAATTCTTCCTTTTTAATTTTCATCCCTTTCATATTCTTTTCATCTCTAATATTTCTATTTAGCATTTCCAAAGTTAACATAAACAACAGAGGTGATAGTGGGCACCCTTGTCTTGTTCCTTTTCTTATATCAATAGAGTCTGTCAGTTCTCCCTCTATCATTACCTTTGCCGTTTGCTTATGATATATAGCTTCTATTGCTTGAATAAATTTTCCAGCAAAACCCATCTGTTCCAGCAGTAATAACATGAATCGGCAATTCACATTATCAAATGCCTTCTGTGCATCTAGAAATATCAAAGCCATTTGTTTTTCAGGATGTGCCTCATAGTATTCCAAAGTGTCCAAGATTACTCTCATATTGTCTTTAATTTGTCTCTTTGGCAGAAATCCATTTTGATTAGGATGGATAACATTATTTAAGTATTATTTTAGTCTTTCTGCCAATATTGAAGCAAAAATTTTATAATCTGGGTTTAGTAGGGAAATAGGTCTATAGTTCTTGATTTGTAATGGATTGGCCTCCTCTTTAGGAACAAGTATAATATAAGCTTCTGACCATGATTTAGGTATCCTCTTCTTTAATATAGCTTCATTCATAATGTTAAGTTCTGCACATGGGCGCAAGGAATGGAGACGAGACGGTGAACAGTGAACTTCAACTCTTTATTAATCATTCTGAACAGGACAAAAACCTAGGGCAGCAGCAGCCCTTCTATAGGCAAGCTGCTGATCTAGTAACCAATGAGAAATGTGGAGTGTTAACCCTCTTAACCAATGAGAGTGGCTCGTTAAAAGCCAATCAGATTCTCCTGAACGGACCAATCCAATATCGCTATTATTGGCCAATCAGAAGTGCAGGACTAGAACCCTGCTATTTTCTAAAGGTTTTATAAAACTTTATTTCAGTGTTCTATTAGTTCATAACACCCCTTCCCACCGGGTTCCGTTTAGGGGGTGCGGTGATGTAATCTCTGAGGTATGAAGGTTGTTTTGACTGTCTGTTGGATTTACGCTGTCCCACCAGTTCTTGTCTGTAACCCTGTTTCGACGGGATGTTTTCGGGCAAGTCGGGTGCCGGTGGTTGCTCATTGGATGACTCGGTGCTGCTGATGTTCTCGTCGTTGTCCTCTGGCCTTTGCAGGCTTGCCTCTATTGAGGTGTTCCTCTGTGGCGAGGACACGCCCTTCCCTGATTCTTCTTCATTCGTTACACCCGATTGCTGACTTCTTTCATTCCTGCTCTCCACCATCTTGAATTTGGTTTCTTCGACATCCCCTTCCCCCTCAGTTTGGGAGTTACCGGAGTCACGGGAACTAGGTTGTAGCCTCGAGCAAAGCTGATCTATATGGCATTTCCATATTTTTCTGTCGCAGGTTTTCACCCGGAACGACCTAGGTCCAGTGGCTTGAATTACAGTTGCCTTGACCCACAACGGTCAACCAGAAAGGTTTCTGGCGAAAACTAAGTCGTCTATCTTGAACTTGCGGCATTTTCCACTAGATCCACAGGGTTTCTCTGGCTCGTAAGACGGGTGAAGCTGGTCGAGGTGGGAACGGAGTTTGCGTCCCATCAATAGTTCAGCTGGAGTCTTGTTGGTGACGCTGTGCAGAGTGATGTGTTGGAGAAGGAGTATTCTGTTTATCTTATCTTCAATGTCCCCATAGTTCATTTTGTAGAGGGTTTTTTTTAAACAAATTGTACTATGCACTCGGCTCTTCCGTTAGCCGCAGGGTGTGCTGGCGAAGTTAGCGCATGGCGAATACCCCAGTCCGCTAAGTATTGTTCAAAAGGTAGAGCGGAAAACTTGGGTCCATTGTCGGATACCAGAATGTCTGGCAGTCCATGTGTCATGAATAATCTGTTCAACTTCTGGATGATGGACTCGGTTGTGGTACTCTTCATTTCGTGGATCTTGAGCCAGTTTGAATAGGCATCCACTGTTAGGAGGAACGTATGTCCCTTTGTAGGTCCCGCAAAGTCAATGTGGATACGGGACCACGGTCCCCGGGGTGTTTCCCATTCTGTCAGGGTTGCTTTAGGTGGGGCATTGCTAACATCCTGGTGCTTTAAACAAGTCTTTACCCAGGCTTCGATCTGTTTGTTGATGCCCGGCCACCACGCGTAGCTTCGTGCGAGTGCTTTCATACGCACGATGCCGGGCTGACCCTCATGCAGTGTCTTTAATACTGCTCATTGTAACCGCTCTGGGATGATGACTCTATCCCCCCCATAGGATGCAGCCTTTTTGCTAAAAAAGTTCTGTTTGCCAGTTCTTGAAGGGGGTGAAGTCATCAGGGGTTTGTTCTACTGGCCATCCTCATTGGACGCAGCTAAGAACTCGCATTAAGATAGGATCGCATTTTGTTTCAATTGCGATATCTCTATCTGTTAGTGGCAGTGAATGTAGCATTTCAATCTGGAGTGTCGTATGGGTTGGAGCTGGGTCGTCAATGGTTTCCGGAAGTGGTGCACGGCTCAGTGCGTCAGCGTGGGGAATGGCTTTCCCCGGGTGGTGTTGCAGTCTATAATTGTACGCAGCCAAAAACTCTGACCAGTGAGTCATTCTAGGTGATAATATATAGGGGGTTGGCTTGTCTCCCGCTATAATCCCCAGCAAAGGTTTGTGGTTGGTAACAATAGTAAAAACTCGAACATTTACATATTCATGAAACCGTTTCACAGCAGATACAACAGCAAGAGCCTCTTTATCGATTTGACTATAGTGTCGTTCAGCCTTTGATAGGGTTCTTGAAAAATAGGCAATAGGGGCCTCAATACCGTTTGGTAACACATGGCTCAAAATGGCTCCTACTCCAAACGGTGATGCGTCACATGTAATTGTTAAAGGCAAAGTCTCGTTAAACTGCATTAAAACAGCATCTGAGGTTAATAAGTTTTTCACTTGTCGGAATGCATGGTCCTCTCGGTGTACCCAGACCCAGGTTGCTTTTTTGTCGAGAAGTCTGTGTAGGGGCTCAGCTATAGTCGCTTTGTGGGGCAGGAAGATGTTGTAAAAATTAATGAGCCCCAGAAAAGCTTGGAGATCAGTCTTATTTCTGGGTCTTGGGGCATTCTTGATTGCTTTTAGTTTGCTATTGGTGGGGTGAATGCCTTGTTTATTGATTAGGTACCCCAGGAACTCTACTTTATCTCTACACAGTTGACATTTATTTTTTTTAACCTTAAGGCCGGAGTCTTTAAATTTCTGGAGAACCAGTTTAAGATGCTCCTTTAGTATTTCTCTATTTGGGGAATTATCGTAATTATCATACCATCAGCTTAATCAGCCACCCAAGCAAAGTCATGCTAAAAATCATTCTTAACAGACTGAAACCACAAGCAGAGACTATCATTGCAGAAGAACAGGCGGGTTTCAGAGCAGGACGGAGCACTATTGAGCAAATATTCAACTTGAGAGTGATCTGTGAGAAATATCTCCAACACCAACAGGACTTATACCACGTTTTCGTTGATTTCAAAAAGGCTTTCGACAGGGTGTGGCATGCAGCCTTGTGGTCTACCATGAGGAAATATAACATCAACGATAACCTTGTCAGAGTGATAGAACAACTTTATGAGAAAGCCACAAGCGCCGTCCTCCTGAACGGCAGCAAAGGTAACTGGTTCCGGACGAGTGTAGGAGTGCGTCAAGGATGTTTGCTTTCCCCCACACTGTTTAATGTATTCCTCGAACGGATCATGGAAGATGCCTTGGAAGATCACGAAGGCACAGTTTCCATCGGTGGTAGAACCATCACCAACCTGCGATTCGCAGATGACATCGATGGCCTGGCAGGAAATGAGGATGAACTATTGAGCCTTGTCCAACACTTAGATAAAGCGGCTTCAGCGTACGGCATGGAGATCAATGCCGAGAAAACCAAGCTGATGACGAACAGTACCCAAGGTATCTCCTCAGACATCAGAGTCAGCGGAACACCCCTAGAGATAGTAAAAAATTTCAAATATCTTGGGTCCATCATTTCCGATGAAGGCTCAAAACCAGAAGTAATGGCAAGGATAGCACAAACAACAGCTGCGCTTTCGAAGCTCCAAACTATTTGGAAAGATAAGAACATCAGTCTGCGCTCAAGGATCCACCTAATGCACTCCCTCGCAATATCAATCTTTTTATATGCCTGCGAAACCTGGACACTCAATGCGGATTTACAAAGAAGAATCCTTGCAACAGAAATGAGATGCTACCGAAAGATCCTTGGCATCCACTACACAGACCATGTGACAAATGAAGAGGTCTTAAATAAAATACAACAGGCAATAGGACCACATGACAACCTTCTTACTGTCGTCAAGAAACGGAAATTGAGATGGTACGGACACGTGTCTCGCTCTACTGGCCTCGCAAAGACCATCATGCAAGGGACGGTAAGAGGAAGCCGCAAACGGGGAAGACAACGAAGGAGATGGGAGGATGATATCCATGATTGGACAGGCTTGAACCTGGCAGCATCCCAGAGAGCAGTGGAGGACAGAGACGGATGGAGAAGCGTGGTGGTTAAATCTTCGCAGGCGCCCCAACGACCTCAAAAGAGGTCACGGGATAGGTGAGGTGAGGAGGATTTGGGGCAGCAATTAAAATGTCATCAAAGTATCGTACGACCCCTTTGATCCCCTGTAAGAGTCTCTCCATCAAACTCTGAAAAATCCCTGGGGCTACGCTAACTCCGAATTGGAGTCGGTTGCACTTAAAGGTGCCTCGGTGCATCATGATCGTTTGTGCCTGTTGTGCTGTTTTTTTATCTACAGGCAGTTGTTGGTACGCCTGTGCTAAATCCAATTTAGCGAAGACTTTTCCGCCCCCCAGGGAATGGAGGAGTTGTTGTACCACCGGCACCGGGTAAGCGTTCTGTTGAAGGGCATGATTCAGGGTGGCACAGTAGTCCCCACAAATCCTAAAAGATCCATCCGGTTTGATGGGTGTTACGATTGGGGTTTCCCAAGGAGCATGGTCTGTTGGTTCTAAAACACCCTGGGCTATTAATTTATCAAGCTGCTCGTCAATCTTTGGTTTAAGGGCAAAAGGTACTTGACAAGGCTTAAGGCGGATGGGGGCTACTTCAGGGTTAAGGTTAAATGATATCGGGGTCCCCTTGTACTCACCTAGTTTGTCTGCAAAGATGTCCTGGAATTCCTGGACGAGGGTCTCCTCCCAGTCGTTGCTGCTGGTTTGGTGAATGCCAGCTACCTCAATCCCAAGTGGAATGAACCATTGAAGGCCTAACAAGCTAGGCCGATCACGGTTGACAACGGTCAATGGTAAAGATGCAGTACGATTTTTGAATGAGACCTGGACTAGGCTGGATCCAACGACCGGAATTCGGTTTCCCTGATAATCCTTGAGTATGATTCTTTGGGTTCTGATGTCTTGCCGCCGGACAGCAGGGGTTAATTGTTTAAGGGTCTTCCAGGAAACCATCGAGAGGGATGATCCTGAATCGACTTCCATCACGCAGGGCTGGTTTTCGATGGCGACCTTCACTCGGATCTTCTTTGCATCTAATGATGAGGCGTGACCAATTGTAATAGTTTGGTGTGCCTCTTCTCGTTTCGTTGAATGGGCTAGTGGTTTATTTCTGTAGGAGTGATTGTTCCATTGGTGGTTCAAATGTTCCTGACTCACAGGACGACTTCCTGTGGTTTGGCGGTAGTTGGTCCCCCTCTGAAATGGGCTGGATCCTTGCTTTCTTCTACAGACCTTTCCGATGTGGCATCTCTTCCCACAAACATGGCAGAGAGCATCGAGGAATTTGCAGTCTGATCGTGGGTGGTTTGCCCCACAACCTGCGCATTGATACTGCAGTCTCTGGTTGCGCTGATGGCATTGGACTCGTTCAGACTGGAGCTGGTTGACCTCTTCCTCATCACTTTCTGATGACGATTCGAGATTCTCATGGTGGGTTGCCGTCGTATGTCCTTCTAGGCGAGGTGAGGTTTCACCGGCGAGTTGGTGGACCGGGGTATTGGTGGAGCGCATTCGGGCAGCTGACTTCCTGGTTGCTTCTGCTGCAGTAGCATCAGCGATGGTATCTGCAAGGCTGATGTCGCCTTTCGCCATCAGCTTACTTTGCACATGAGGTGCATCTAAACCCAGAACTGTTCGGTCTCTTAGAGCTTCTTCGAGGTCGGCGAACCCGCAGAGGCCTCCCAGGTTCCGGAGATCCGTGATGAAATCTGCAACGCTTTCTGCTTTCCACTGGTCTCTCTGGTAAAATTCATGTCTTTGGACAAATGTTGGTACGGTAGGTGCATAGTGGGCCCGTAGGAGGGGCTCGAGGATGTCCCAGTCCATGGATTTCACTTCAGCCAGTTTCGCCAGTACCTTAGCCATCTTAAAAATGGCAGGTCCGCAGTGAGTCAGGAATACTACTCGCTTTTTTCCAGTAGTGACAACCTTCAAGTTGTTGGTCTCCAGAAACATCTGGAACCGGTCCATGTATGAGTCCCAGTCTTCTTGTGCCGGGTCGAATGGAGCGGGTGGTATGGTACCGCCGGTCATAGTTTCTGCCGTTGATGTTCCTTCAGCCACGTGCTCTGTTTGGTGCTCTGTAGTGTTCAGTCAGCTCTGATGTCTCTGCATCCCATCCTCGTTGCCAGTGTTAAGTTCTGCACATGGGCGCAAGGAACGGAGACGAGACGGTGAACAGTGAATTTCAACTCTTTATTAATCATTCTGAACAGAGCAAAAACCTAGGGCAGCAGCAGCCCTTTTATAGGCAAACTGCTGATCTAGTAACTAATGAGAAACGTGGAGTGTTAACCCCCTTAACCAATGAGAGTGGCTCGTTAACAGCCAATCAGATTCTCCTGAACGGACCAATCCGATATCGCTATTATCGGCCAATCAGAAGTGCTGGACTAGAACCCTGCTATTTTGTAAAGGTTTGATAAAAACTTTATTTACGCATTTTATTAGTTCATAACACATAACTTCTTGCAATGGAAGATTCAACGATTCTTGTAATGTTTTGTAAAATTCTGCCAGAAGTCCATATGGGCCTGGTGCCTTTCCATTATTTTGCTTCTTGCATGCTTCAGTTAACTCCATCATCGATATATTGCTTCCTAACCTTGTTTCAATCTCTTCAATAACTTAGCATTCTGTAGGTACTGTTTGACTCTTTCCTCATCAATATTCTCTTGTGTGTATAGTTTCCCATAATAGTCTCAAATGATTTCCTTCTTCTCTTTGCTACCATAGCAAACTTGGCCTTGATCATCTATTAATTGCAATATTTTCCTTGATTCTTTCTCAATTTATATGCTAACCATCTACCTGGTTTATTTGCATCTTCAAGGTAATTCTGTTTAGCATCTCTAATTTTCTGTGCTAGTTCTTCCTTTTCTATTACACACATTTTATGTTTGATTATAACTTAACTTAATGTCCTTTTTCTGTGGCATTTTCTGTAGCTCTTTTTCAAGTCCTTTATACTCATTCTCTAATGCCTTAGAGGCTAATCTTTTCATGGTATTTCTTTTCCTTGTATAGTCTATTATCAAGCCTCTGGCATATGCCTTCATTGTATCCCATACATTCTGGATTGATATATCTTCTTTTTTGTTTTCTCGAAAGAAAAAAGCCAGTTCTTTCTCCATCCACTGTGTGAAGTCTTTTTTCTTTAAAATAGTATTATTTAGCATCCATCTAGATCTTCTTTGTCCTTTCCATTTAATTGTCATTGGATTGTGATCTGCCCAAGTACTTGTTTCAAGATTTATTTCTTGAATATTACTTAACAATTCTGTTGACATCCATATCATATCTATTCTGGACCATGATAAGTGTCTATTTGAGTAGAAGGTATATTGTTTAGTTTCAGCATTTCTTTCTCTCCATGTATCTTTTAAGTTTATTTCATCTACCATATTAAAAAGGATTTAGGGAGAGTCTTTCTCTTTTGCTTTATTGTTTTATGTGCTGTATAGTCCAGTTTTTTATCTACAATTCCATTAAAATCTCCCATCATAACTATATTAGCATAGTCCAGTTCAATTCTTTTCATATGTAATTTTTTATAAAATTCTTCTTGTTTGTCATTTGGGGCATAGATTACAATCAGGAGTGTTGTCATATTATTATCCATTATTTCCACCATTAGTATTCTTCCATCATCATCAGTATAAATCAGTTTCGTTGGAATGGTCTCTTTAATATATAAAACCACTCTTCTTTTCTTGCATTGTGTCAAGGAGGTAAATATTTTCCCTAGTTTTGGCTGTATCAACAATTGTTCATATTGCTTTTTAATATGTACTTCTTGTGGGCAGATTATATCAAATTTTAATTTCTCTAATTTATGGAAAGTTTTCCTTCTTTTAACGGCTGAATTAAGTCCATTTATATTAATTGTAATCAATTTTTTCTCTTCCATGGTTATATTTTATAATTAGGTTTGGCAGCTTTTGTGGATCTTGGTTCATGTTGTCCTTTGGCTTCCTCCTTTCCACCTACTGCACCTTCTTCTTTTTCAGTCGTCATTTGGCAATCCTCTTGGAATTCAATTCGTGAAATTCCTTTTTCTGCCTCTTCCTCTTTCCCTCTGAAAAATTCTGTATAAAATGATTTAGTTTTCTCAATTGAAGCAATTCTGTATCTCTGTTCTTGCCATGTGAATGTTAAACCTTCTGGAATCAACCATCTAATTCACCTCTTTTTTAAGTAGCAATTTGGTCAATAATTGGTATTTTCTTCTCATCTCTCTCACTCTTCTGGGTACTTGTTTCAAAACCACAATCTCCTTGTCTTTATATTTCAATGTTTTCTCTCTTGCCACTTGCAATATTTGCGTTTTAATGGCTTTCTTTGTAAATCTGATGTGAACTTCTCTTGGTAGGCTATTTCTCATTGCGTATCTTGTGAAGACTCGATAAACCTCATCTATTCCATCCATCATCTTCTCTTCAGTTATTTCCAAAGCTTCAGCCAATATCATTATCTCAGCTAGATTTTGTCCTTTTTCTTCCTCTATGTTTTGGAATCTGAGATAAAATTCTGATCTGTCCATCTCCCATCTTAGCATACCACTTTTATCTTGTTCAACCACAGTTAATCTGGTATCAATGTCTCCAATCTTCTTATCTCTTTGTTTATCTTCTTCAATTTTTAGTAGTCTCTCATCATACTTCATCATCATTTGTTGGATGTTCTCGACTTTTTCATTGGTTTTCCCTGTTCTTTTTTCAATGTTCTCTATTCTCTTTTCCAAATTCTCTGATCTTGTTTGAATGTTTTGAATTCCTTGCATAATCATCTGCAGGGTCACTTTTCCTTTTTCTTGTTCTTTCTCTTGCCTTAATATTGCCTGTATTGAACGTTGTCCTCCAGATGGTGGAGAGGAGGAAGTAGAAGTTGAAGAACCAGTTGTTGTTAATTTCCTACTCATTTCAAACAATTGAAAATCATCAGGTTCTTCTAAACCTTAATCCAATTGTGAAGTAACCAATTGCAATTCCAAATAAAAATACTAGGGAAAAAGAAGCCAAATAGTAATAATAATAAAAAAAGAAAAAAGAATTTCTTCAGGTTCTTGTATACCTTAATCCAATCAATTAATTAGATAACAATGAAAATTCAAAAATGAAAGAAAAAAACCATACATATACAAAGGAGAAAAAGTTGTAAAATCCTAAAAAAGACAGAAAAGTGAAGAATAAAAACCCCAAAAAAAGTTCTTCAACACCTTAATCCAATTAAGAGGTCTCAAATATAAAAGGCTGCATAAGAGAAAAAAAAAAGCCAGGAAGATTAAAAAAAAAACAGTATTGGAGGTAGATGGAAAAACAAAAGTACCAGAAAGGCAAAAAGAGGGGGGAAAAAAAGGCTACTCCCTTAAAAAGAAAAGGAAGGGAATTATTAATACTAAAACCTTTCTTTTAAAATAAAAAACAAATATAAAAAATTAACTTCCAAAGACAAGCATAAAGAGAAAAAAAAAAGCAAAGACAAGTTCCAAAGAACTAAAAGTCCAAATAGCTGTTTCAAAAAGTAAACTGTTGAGGAGCGGTAACACAGCTTAGAAAAAATCAAGAAAATCCACTGCAGTTTGTTCAGTTATCCAAGGCTCTTGTTATAACACTCTTCTCCAGAAACTTATCATCTTTTTTTTTTCTATAACCTTCAGCACCAGACTCCAGCTGTTGATAGAAACCCAGAAGAGCACCTGCAATAATACTCTCCCATGCTCTTCCCTCTATCTTATCAAATAGCAATGTCCTTGAAAAGAAATCTCACTTCTTTCTTTCTCAGCTTTGTCTGGTCACAAGAGAAATAAAATATTTCCAAGCCTCTAGTTGGCAGTGTTACAAAGTTTCTTTGCTTTCACTTTCCCCCTCCTTTGCCAAGCAAAATATAATAAGAATTAATAAAAAAGAAAGAAAAAGATATTTTAAAAAAAGAATTAACTAAAAGGGAGTCTCTAGCCTAAAATGGTTACAAAATCAAAAAGGAGGAAAAAAAAAGATGGAAAAGAAAAAACCAGTCCAGTTTCAAAATATAAGATTAAGTATAGAAAATCCAGCAATGAGAAAAAAAATTACTTTGACATTCCTGTTTAAAATTGCTGCTTAATCACTTCTGTCAAAACTTTTACAGATTCTTTCTTTTCCTTGGGGTGTCCTTTCAAATCTTAGAATAAAGAAAAAATTCTCACCAAACCAGCACAATCTCTCTTTCTGTTCTCTTTCATTCCAGAGCTGTCCCAACTTCAGCAGCTTTAATGGCTGCCTCTTTGCCACTGGCAAGAAGAGCTTCTCCTGGATCTACCAGGAACTTTGCAGTGTCCCTGGGATCAACAGGATGCACCCTTCACTTTCACCATCTCTTCGGGATGGTTTAGATCCAATAGGATCGTCCAGGAGCAAAGATATCAGCAGTGATCTCAGACCTCCAAGATCGCATGCCGTATCGTCATGATGCCAGCTCCACCCTCCCAGCAAAATAGAACTTTCTTGAAAATAATGATTTCACTGTTTTCTAAGTAAAAAGAGGCCTTTTGGCTCCCTTTAAAAACAGGAAAGTTATCAATTGATATTGGCCAGCAAAACCTTTAAGTGTTTTGTGTTTATATTTACAAGTGAAGAACACAGCAATAGAAATGATATTGGATACTCACATTGCAGAATTTCCAGGCCTTTGAATGATACAAGTTATAACAGTGAGAACATGACCATAGGCTGATTGTGGAACAGATTGCAAACTGCTCATGTGCATGTTCCAAGACACAGTAAAGCAGACAAACAAAGCCAACCTGTTTCCATAATAAGATCTTGAACATATATCCATTATTTTCAAGGAATCACTCTGAACTTCATTGACAAAACTAGAGGAGCTGTGGAATGAAATTAAAGAAGTTGTTAAGGTTGCATGTAAAAAAAAAAAAAGATTGTCAAACACCAAGAAAGTGAAGAGAGCAAAATGGGTGACAGAATAAATGGTAGAAATTGCTAAGAAGAGAAGAGGAACCAAAGCCAAGAAATAACAAAATCTCAGGAAGAACCTAACAAAGAATTTCAAAGAGCTGTTAGACAAGATAAGAAGTATTAAAATGACATCTGTAAAGACACTGAAAATGGAAACAGACACGGCAAAACAAGGAACTCTTCCAAAAGATCTTTGAACTCAGAGGACGTCCCAACCTTAAATTGGTATGCTAAAGAATGCCAACAGATAGCAACTGATTCAAAGATCACAGATGGAAGAAGAGTTCTGAAAGGACAGATGTCAACATTTAACATAACTTAGATTTCCTATTTATAAGAATCTCTAGTACTAGAAAATGAAGTTAGATTACAACTCCAATCTTTATCAAGTTAGATACCCACAGGGATTGATGGAATACTTGCAGAAATATGGTAAGCTATGGAAGAAGAATCGGTAAAGATTCTAACCAAACCATGCAAGTAAATCTGGAAAACAACACAACAGTCAACATATTGGAAGAAATCAGTCTGCATACCAATACCAAAGAAAGGAAAACTTAACAGAATATGCAACTATTATACAGTGTCCTTAATTTCACGTGCCAGAAAAATAACACTTAACATCATCAAACACTAATTAGAATCCTACAAGTAAACAGAGATACCAGATGTTAAAGCTGGCTTTAGAAAAGGCCAAGCAACAAGAGATACTATTATGAAACATGTTGGATAACTGAGAAAACATAAAAATACAATTCCTCCCAAAAAAGAGTCCATATGTGCTTCATGAACTATAGAAAGGCCTTTAATAATGTCATCTAATTGATCTCATGTGAAACTGCAGACAGGTAGGAAGCCCCAAGTAGAAAATCCAAACCAGACGGGGTGTGGCAAAATTCCACGTGTGAGATTGTAGTTCAAGAGTGATTTACAATTAAAATTGCCTGTATTAAAATTAAATACCCTGCTATGTTAACTTTTTAAATACAATGTTATTTTAGACATTGAGACATATTTCCACAATTTAGTTAGCTATAATAGAGGAATCAGAGAATCAGGGAATCAGAAATTTTTTTGAATAAAAGGCAAATATAGGTCTTGCCATCATTATCATATAAAATTCCAAATTTAGTGTATTTTAAAAAGTTTTATGTTTTGGTAAAAGTTATTACAAATATATCTGGTTGCAATAGCTTTCAAAATGTGGCTCTTTCTACAGTGAATTATTTCCCAATATTGTTGGGCTTTACAATATTCACAATATATTGTGAACACATATAAAAGAAGGATCTAACTTCCTTGTTACATTTCCAACACTTTTTAGAAAAAAAATTGTCCATTTTAGTTATCAGAATAGGAGTGATACTCATTTGTAGAACATCTTATATCAGTTGCTATAACAATTAAAGCAAATTTAATATTATTTTTCCATTGACATTCCAACTCTTGTACCTCTATGCGGTATCTGCTATCCCGCATCAGATGGGCACCTCATGAGAGGGAGCGAAGGAGGAAGAAATGACAAGAGATGAGGTTTCTCGGGATGAGCGCGCCCCGAATGTCTTGGCACACACTCTTTTATTATGCTTCTTCACAGGGGGGGTGAAATTTTTCAGAGCCCAAGTCACACAGGATATACATGATTTACAATAGTTTAGGTCAACAGGATATACATGATTTACAATAGTTCAGGTCAGTTAAGATACCAGGTTAAACAGGATGTATGTGATTTACAACAGTTCAGGTCAGTTAGGATACCAGGTTAACAGGATGTGTGTGATTTACAACAGTTCAAGTCAGCTAGGATATCATTCTGTATTGACAGATGTTTATCTCCCCATCTCTTATACATGCCTGGCAAAGATCACTGAAGAGACAGAAGTCTAATGTTTACATGAGAATGATACATTGTTGCAATACATAGTTGCACTGATACATAGTTGCAATCACATGAATGATACATAGTTACAACATCTCCTCTGTTTTTATTATTTATGACGAGTCTTCTTCCTTGTCCAAGAAGACAGGAACTATTTTTCTGAAATGTTCTCCGTCCCCGTCATCTAGGCAGGCGTGCGACCCGTCAGCCTCAGGGTTGTCCAAGGAGCGGTAACTCAGCAATGACATTTTTTCATCCGGTGTTAAAGACATAACATGAGCTTGCAATAACACATTAACATCAGCAGTTATGGAAGATAATTGATTTTTCAAAAATTTCAATATTCTATTAAAACAACAAGGTCCTATAATACATATCAATATAATGATTATTAATGGTCCTGCCAATGCAGTTAAAAAGGTTGTAAGCCATGGTGAAATAGAAAACGAACCTTGATACCAATTATACATGTTTAACCTTTCTTTTTCTCTATCTTTAAAGTGTTTTTCTAATTCATTCATAGAATCCAACACGACCCCCCTGCTATCAGCATAAAAACAACATTCTTCTTTAAACGCAGCACACAATCCCCCTTGTTTTAAAAATAACAGATCTAATCCTCTACGATTTTGCAAGACTACTTCTGAGAGGGACGTCAAGGAGTTTTGCAAAGCTACAATTGATTTTTCAATTCGTAATAAATCATCATCAATGGCTGAACCCAGAGCTGTAATTCTTTTTTTTTTAAAACAAATTTTATTAATTTTACAAAAAAAACAACAATACACAATCCAGGCATAACAACTTGAAGAATCTTTTCTAAAAATAATAATAATAATAATTAAAGAAGAAAGCCAATAGAACATAACTCCAAATTGTAATATCAATATTTACATTATCTATTTAACTTCATATCTTATCCAAACTTCTCCTTTTATCCAAATTATATTTCTTGCTTATTAAAATTTTATTGCCTTTCATAAACATACAAAACGCAAAACATAAACAAAACTAAAACATCTTTTCTGAAGGCTGCCTGATCCCGGGTTGAAACTCTTCACACAGACACAAATTCAAACATCATATTCACTTTATATATCCTTCCATATCTTATTATCATTTTCTTTTTTATATATATAAACCAATTTTATCAGTTTTACAAAAACAGTGCATAAACAATCAAGGCATAACAGCTTATAAATTCTTTCCTAAAAAAATAATAATAATTAAAGAACAAACCAATACTTTATCTATTTAACTTCATATCTTATTCCAGCTTCTCCTTTTCATCCAAATTATTTCTTATTGATTAAAATGTTATTGCCTTTTATCAATATACCAAAAAAAAACAAAAAAAAAAACCTTTATATATCCTTCCAAATCTTATTTCCATTTTCAATAACATTCTTTGTCTGTTCTATTTCCAACTATCCATTCATCTTTTTTCTTTTACTATACTTCTCCTATACACTAACTGGAGTGACACCTTTAACTCATTACCCTAACTTAAAAGTACTTCATATGACAATTTTTCTTGGGATTCTGTTTAAAAGATTCTAAAATGACACAATAAATTTTATACTCTAAATACACATATAAAAAAACACAATCTTATGTACCCTCAAGAATCCCTCTTTTATCCTAAATTAAATTCACCCATTGTCTCTGAATAAACTTTTTTTCTTTAGATCTTGCTTCCCCTCATTGAGGCTTCTCCTCGCCCCCTTTCTCTCTTGCTTATTCTTCTCCTTGCCCTTTTTACCCCTTTGTCTTTCCTCCTCCCTTTTCTTCCTCCCTTTCCTTTGCTTCCTAACCTTGCCTCCACCTTTCCGCTCATTTTTCTCTTCTTTGGTTGTTTTTATAATTCTTAAAATCCCCTTTTTCTTATCCTTTTTCTCCTCCTCCCCGGAAAGAACCCATTGTTCACCAATTCTTCTTCTTTGTCCCAGTCCTTCTGCTGCGTAATCAACTTTTCATAAGTACATAACGCCATTTCTAAGAATTGAAACAAACTGCCCAAAATATCTTCTTTTTTATATTTTTGATATTCAGTCTTTAGTTCATCCACAAGCGATGCCATCATGAAAAAAGAAACTTTTCCCAAAACAACCACAAATATTTTTAATCAAGAATAATTAAAAAAAAAAAAAATTCCAAAAATTAATACTTTTCTTCCTTCTTCTCTTTCTCTTTCTGGGGTTAATGTTTAATCAAAGAGGTCCAATTACCAAATATCTTTCTTTGGGATTCTAGGCAATCTCCTCCTTTTTCAGTTTCTGCTCCAATTTTTTTTCCTCTCCCTTCCCACTTGCAATATCAATTTTAAATAATCAGAAATCCATACCTCCAACAAGGGTTTTCCAATTTCTTAAGTTTTTCAATGTCCAAAAACCCTTTTGTCCCTTAGCTTCAACTCTCAAAACAATTCACTTTCAATGTCCAGTATATCCAAACATATCTGCTGTTTCCATGGGGTGGGAGAGTGAAGAAAAAAAAAAGTTCCCTTTAACAGCTTCTCCGCCGCTTTCGATCTTCTTAGGGATACAATGTATCCTCCAGCAATTCAAACAGCTCAGTTCCAACCAATTTGCAAGATGTTACTTGACCCGGCTCAGACAGCACTTTCACTCCTTACTTCCTCCAGTGCAATCTTACCCGGTTGCTGGCTTCTTCGTGGCGGCCATTGCTGACCACCGCTCCACCGCCTTGGGAAAAAGGGGTTTTTCCGGAGGGGGAGGGGGTCTGCGACACCCCCAACCCCCTGTCCGACTCCCCTCTCTCTTCAGCTGTCCCTACAGGGCAGCCATATCCCACTGACCCATCTGGATCGGGGGTACCTCGGCGGCTAGCACAGCAGGAATCGCGAGCTGTCGCGAATTCCTGCTGCCCCGAAGCCACGCGAAACCGGAAACCCAACCCAGAGCTGTAATTCTTTTGTCAGAAACAGCTAGTCCTGCAATGCCCGTGGCTGCGCCTGTGGCGCCCAGAGCAAGCAGTAGACCTAAAGTGAGAGTACTAATAATTTCCCGTTTTGCTCTGAGGGGGTATTCCATGGGTGCCTGTAGGGATATAAAATCATCAGAGTTATACAAATTAATTTTTGGTACTAGCCATACTTGAATACAAAATGATTTGGATTTAACAAGTTCATCCCCATGGACACATGCTGTGAGACCGGTGTTACAAGCCCAGACAGAATTTTTTCCAGGGATAAAATACATTCCTTTTAGGCGTGATGCTAAATTTCCTCCTGAAGAGGTGTAGACTGGAGAATATCCCCCGACGGTGTGGTAGTGGCCACAACGGTGCTTAGGAAGATATAAATCACAATGATAGCCATTAGAAACATTATGACAATATTGTGAGTAATTGGATGGAATATTTCCCAAACAACAACCAACCCCAGTGATAGAAGAAACAGTAATAGTGGAGTTCCTCCAACGGCAATGTTCATCTGATGTGGAATTCTTGGGAAGCGATGGCTTCGTAAAAAGGTGGAGAGGCAGAAACACAAAGCCAACATGTGGAGGCAATTGATGAGTTTGAGGAGTTCAACAAGGCATAGGAAGCTTTGATCAATGGAATCAATGGGTTAACTTCCTGTGTTATGGGTTGCAAGAAAGGGGATTTAATAACCTTTTCATGTGGTCCCACCGGGTCAGAGCGAGGGAGTTCAATGTGACGTTGAATGTAAAAAATATTTCCATAATGCTCTCCTGGCCAAGCTATTTTTAAGCGAGCACCCCATTTCAAGCCAGTGTCCCATAGAGTACTTTTCTTGCCTTTGTCTGTGAACTTATGGTTACCGGGTTGCATTTGGGCAATTTTTTACCACCACATGGAATATCCCATGTGGTGCGAGTGGCAGTAATGAGATCACCCTTAGTGCCCGGATCCCAATAAATATGTCCAGTTGAAACACATGACCAGTCTTTGCAAAAGTAATCTGACAACCCCCCGCAGTCAAGAAGTCGTTGGGCAGGGGACTGAGTGTCGGAAACAGGCTGTCCGGGGCATACATAAAACCTATGTTCATTTACAAATCTATGATTAGGCTCCGTTGGATGAGAAGGTGAGTTGTAAGCGGTGGAGCCTACAAGCATCTCTGCCAAATCGAATTGAAGCGGTGGGTAAAAGTCTTCTATGCGAGAAAAATTGGTTGTAAAGTTTAAACGAACGCCTTGAAAGTCAGTTATAGTCCAAGTAATATTATATCTTCTATGAGGCTTCTGCGGATCGTCATGGGCAGTTCTTTTGAAGCGTCGTTTGTTGACAGGATCAGAGTTTGGGTATATAAAAGCATTACAAGTAGGAGAAAGGGCTATGGATAAGTAAGTTGTGGAACATTTACGATATGAGGAGGGAATACAATTAGTAGAAAAAGGATAATAATTACAATAATGACAATGAAGATTAATTTGGTCATTCATCAAGGACGTTAATTGGGGTGGGGAAACCCATGATACAATATCAGGACATTTAGGTCCCCCTATGTTTAGATTGAAAAGAGGAAAAGATTTTAAGGTTCCTTTCCATAGGAAGAGTAAAGAAGGAACAAAAGAGCGAGTGGTAGAGTGTTCTTTAAACAAAACAGAAGTGACAGAGTGAAAGCTACAGGTAGCATTTTCATGACGTACCCTCATGGAACAAGTATAATAGCCTTCTGTTAAAGAAGTGGCTTTAACACGAATAATCTTTTGACAGGAAGCATATGTTTTGTTGAAATATGTGTGAATATAAGGAGATAGATTTATGGGAAGATTATCATGCCAACAAACAATAGGACAGTCACTATCATAATTAATAAAGCGAAATTCTAATGTGGTCCAATGACCATGTTGAACAAAGGTATAAGTAGGATATGAATAAGGTAGAAATTGCAAAGAGGATATAGGCAAGAATATCAGGAAGAGTTTAAGATGCAGATGTATCAGAGGAATTCCCATGATAGGGTCTTACCACCCGACCAGGGATCCAGCAAGTGGTTTTGTCTGGCAGTAAGATCGCAGCGTAGCCTCGTCCCCAAGTAAGAAGCTCAGCGGGACCCTGCCAGGCAGGATCTGGCAATCTGCGATAATATACCAGAGGTCTGTTAGGAGGGGATGAGGGGGAGGAAAAGTGACGAGAAGCAGCAGCAGTGGGAGGAATGCCAGTCAGATTAAGAAAGTTTAAAGTGTAAAGACAAATGTTAAGAGAATTTTGCAATGCTGGGAGGTTCGGGGGTTTTTCCCGCAATGAATATCTATCAAGAGCATGTTTAAGAGATAAATGAGCCCGTTCCACAATAGCCTGCCCCTGGCTGTTGTAGGGAATCCCAAACTTGTGGATTACATCCCATCTTTTACAGAAGTCCTGAAAAGCAGAACTTGTATAGGCAGGTCCATTGTCTGTTTTTATTTCTTTTGGACGTCCCAGCGAGGCAAAGGTACGAATTGAATGATTGATGACATGTTTTACAGCTTCTACCCTTTGAGGAGTAGCCAGAATAAATCCTGAATATGTATCTATTGAAACGTGCAAATATTTCCATGGGGCAAAAGGTGGATACTGAGTTACATCCATTTGCCAAATTTCACAAGCTTTTAATCCTCTAGGGTTAACCCCTATGGGAATGGAATGTGCTTGCTTGCTACATGTGGGGCATTGTTGAATGATTGCGGTAGCTTCTGCCTGAGTTAGGGAAAATTGTTTTTGTAATGCTTTTCTATTTTGATGGAAATAGTCATGACTTTGTGATGCTGTCAGATTACAAATTGATTTACCTGATGCAGCTGCTGCAGCTGCATCTGCCACCTTGTTTCCCTCCTGTAATATACCAGGAAGAGGTTGATGGCTCCTGATATGTGCTACAAAAAATGGATGTGTGCGATTGTTGATACATTGCTGTAGAGAAAGCAATAACTTTAACAAAGAAACAGATATGCTAGGAGATAAATAGGCTTGATATATATTTTTCAGAATCTGAGAAACATATAAGGAATCTACTATTAAATTAAAAGGAGCCTTTTGAAACTGTTGAAATGCAATAAGAGATGCAGCAAGTTCTGCCTGTTGAGTAGAAGATTGCGGAGGGGTAATTTTAGTTTTCCACTCTCCCTCCTGGTACCATGCACAAGCACCATACATTTTCCCCCCATCGGCATAAAGCGTAGGTGCATCTATTAATGGAGATATTGAGAGGGGGGAATGCCATTCAAAAGGGAGAGTTTTAAGAAAAGTGAACCGTGGGTCAGCTGGTAAATGGCAAGAAATTTGCCCTGGCCACTCTTCTAAAGCGTATTGCAGTTCTTCTGAATTACACCATAGCATTTCCCAAGTAGTCAATGAACAAGGAGTGAATATAAAAACAAGCTCAAATCCCATAAGTTGTTTACATCTTTGTCGACCTTTAAAGATCAACTGAGAATATGCAGAGGCTTTATTAGTAATTGTGGTCCGTGGGGTGTGAGACAAATGCAGCCATTCTAAAATCAGAACCTGTGTCTGATGAATTTGCATAATGACAGCTGTTGGTCTCTGAACAGTATTTAGTAAAGCAATTGATAAAGGACAATTTTCTATAGCCCGATCCACCCATCTAGTAGCCATTAAATGGGAAATGTCTTTCAATGCCTGCAACTGCTCTTTATTTAAAATGATAACATCGGACGGGGCTTTACCTTGCGTGAGAGCATTAAAGAGAGGAGCTAATGTAGCTGTAGTCAAACCCAAATAAGGACGTGCCCAATTTAAGGTTCCCAGGAACTGCTGTAAAATCACAAGTGTTGGTTTCGGGGGAAGTGTTGGGAGGGGAAGGGAAGGAACAGCAGCCGAAGCAAGTAACTTGTGACCTAAATAGAAAAAGGGTGGTTTGGATTGTACTTTTTCTGGGGCTATAGTGAGACCTGCCTTACCTAAAATGGAGTTCAGGCACGGCAGAGTCTTTAATACCGTGCCCTTTGGACCAGGTGCAGATACCAATATATCATCCATGTAATGATAGACTAAACAATGAGGATATTTGTCCCTGTAGGGTTGCAAGGCTAAATCCACAAAAAATTGACACATTGTTGGCCTGTTTAACATGCCTTGCGGTAAGACTTTCCATTGATATCGTTTGGTAGGTCTTTGATTATTTAAGGTTGGTACTGTAAAAGCAAATAATTTTCTATCTAACTGGTGTAATGGAATGGAGAAAAAACAGTCTTTTAAATCGATAATGATAAGGTCATACTCTTGAGGAATTATGTTAGGATTTGGAAGACCACATTGCAGGGGTCCCATTGGAAGGAGGACCGAATTCACAGCCCTTAAATCCTGAAGTAGACGCCAAGCGCCGTTTTTCTTTTTGATAACAAAAACTGGGGTATTATATGGACTCAATGAGGGTTCTAGATGACCTTTATCTAATTGTTCTTGAACCAGAGAATGTAAGGCTTCAAGTTTTATAGAAGGGAGAGGCCACTGATCAATCCACACAGGGTTATTGTTAGTCAAATATAGGCGAAGCATGGTTAATGGAGAGTAAGTTGCGCATTAAACTGTGACATAAGGTCTCTTCCCCACAAATTAGTATACAGAGGAATTACAGCTGGTTTAATATAAGCAACACATTGAGACTCAGGGGAATGGGCTTTTACCCAGTTTCTGCTAATGCGAGTCTCCTGGAGTCCCCCCACTCCTCTCACCGCTGGTGCCACATCTGCAGGCCAGGTGTCCGGCCACTCAGCGGTTCGGATGATGGAAATATCCGCTCCAGTATCTAAAAGACCAAGAAAGGATCGACCATTCAATAAGAATGTCACCGTAGGTTTCGGTTGACTAATTGGTCTTTCAATTGCATAGAGTTGCTCTTGTTGTT
This sequence comes from Hydrophis major, assembly GCA_033807585.1. Lineage (NCBI taxonomy): Eukaryota > Metazoa > Chordata > Lepidosauria > Squamata > Elapidae > Hydrophis > Hydrophis major. The sequence goes on from CM066329.1 coordinate 329,015,863, forward strand.
GGTCTAAGAGCAGAATCATTTTTGCCACAACATCCCCCTCATTTATAGTAACTTCTGTATTAGATAGTACAGACAGACAGACATCAGACAATACAGTGGGGTCATGCAGAAAAGGAGAGGCAAGAATACCTTGTTCAGCTAAATCCCTTACAGGAAAGACTAGCACTGGAATATCAGGGGGCATATGAAAAGGCTGAACAGGATGTACAAAGAGAAAGTCAGCTACACCAGGAAAATAAGTAACAGTTTCATTAGCAACAAGATCCTAAGCGAAAGAAGAAAAGTTGCAAGTTTCAGCAGCCTTTGTTGTGGGGCTGGCTGCCTGCCCCGTTTCTAGTTTCCCTGATTAAAAAAAGGTTTTTGAGTGATTGCAGGGCTATTCTGCTGTTCATTCTTTTGGACTCTGCACTGACTAGCCCAGTGATAGCCCTTTAGGCATCGAGGGCATGGTGTCATTGGGCGAGCTACCTGGTTTCTTGACATATTTGTTCCCCTGCCCAGGACCCTGCATTGGCTCTTAAAGTGGCCTGGCTTGCCGCAATTAAAACAATTTCCCATTTTGCGAGTATTTTGTTGGGAAATGGGAAGAAGAGAGCCCATATTCTGCTGCATGCCTTCAGTGATGGCTGTAGCCAATGTAGACATGGAATGGGATGTGGTTCCTATGATTCAGCAGGCTGTAAGATAATCTGCCATGGTAACATTTTTCTTATTAATTAATGGTTGCAAAACTTTCTGACAATCGGCGTTTGCGTTTTCATAAGCAAGTTTCATTTGTAATTCATTACAAGCCTCCCTATTATCAATTTGTCTCTCTAAGGCTTCTGTGAGATGGTTTATAAAGGAGGAAAAAGGCTCAGAAGGTCCTTGAATAACTTTAGAGAAAGAATTGGGCACGCATCCCGCATTATCAACCTTTCGAGCAGCGGCCAAAGCACAATCCTGTATTATAGGGAAAGCAGCTGCGTCTGTGGCAATCTGCTGGGCAATGGTAAACATGGTGCCAGTACCGTTAAGCATATCTAAAGTGACAGCTGCCGGCAAGCCTCTAGTGGCTGCGGCTGCGGTACGTTTAAGAAATTCTGACTCCCAGACCAAAAATTGTGAAGGCGTGAGGATCATATTAAATAATGTACGCCAATCAGCATTTATCAAGTCAGCGCCTGGTTGGGCTATTGATCCTAAAAGACCCTGTACATAGTGAGATTGAATACCATTTTCCTTACAAGCTGCTTTTAAATCCTTAATTATTTTGTACGGCATTGGGGTATACTGAGGAGCTGGAGGATTGCCGGCTTGAATGATAGGATAAAGGGAGGCAGCTGCAAGGGTGTCCTCATCTATTTCTCCTTCATAAAAGGCTTGTTGAATGGCTTTTACAACACACACCCCACCTCGGGGGGGGGGGTGGAGGACACGGGGGCTCTACATTTAAGGAAGTGGATTGAATGGAGGGAGGCTCCCGTACTGATTTATGGTCATCGGGAGCAGAAGGTTGAAGGATAGAAAAGTTATCATAACTTGGCGGGGGAGATTCAAACACACTCCCTGCTTCTATTTTATAATGGACTTTTAAAGCCTCCATAATTTTCCTCCAAGTGACCAAAATGCCAATAGGTGCACGAGGAGGATTATGGAGATATTCACCAATTTTTTGCCAATTGGAAATTTTTAAGGACCCTCTCTCTGGATAATTGGGACAATGTTGCCACACATAAGCCAATAATGTAGCAATAGGTTTCTTTTTTATGGGAGAGCCCTTTAAATTAGCAGAGTATTTAGAAGAAGAAGCGACTAGCTCTCTCAATTCCTTCAGATGCTGCGTCTGCTGTTGAGAAAAGCCTCCACCCATACTTACTAAAGTCGAGACCGTCTTTCAGATCCGATGATGTGCAATTCGCTCAGGCGCCTGGTGATGCACAGCTCCCACCGAGCTGATAAGATATGGGCGCGCCGCTGCGTATCCCCCTTAGGGAATCACGTCGGGGTCACCAGAATGCGGTATCTGCTATCCCACATCAGATGGGCGCCTCATGAGAGGGAGCGAAGGAGGAAGAAACGACAAAAGATGAGGTTTCTCGGAATGAGCGCACCCCGAATGTCTTGGCACACGCTCTTTTATTATGCTTCTTCACAGGGGGGGTGAAATTTTTCAGAGCCCAAGTCACACAGGATATACATGATTTACAATAGTTCAGGTCAGTTAAGATACCAGGTTAAACAGGATGTATGTGATTTACAACAGTTCAGGTCAGTTAGGATACCAGGTTAACAAGATGTGTGTGATTTACAACAGTTCAAGTCAGCTAGGATATCATTCTGTATTGACAGATGTTTATCTCCCCGTCTCTTATACATGCCTGGCAAAGATCACTGAAGAGACAGAAGTCTAATGTTTACACGAGAATGATACATTGTTGCAATACATAGTTGCACTGATACATAGCTGCAATCACATGAATGATACATAGTTACAACACCTCTATAAATATATTCATAGTCTATATCCACTTAACGGTAAAACCTTTAACTTGTTCAACTTTTGAATCATAATCATGCATAAACCATATGTAACAAATGGTCAGTAGTATGCCTTTTAAGATTTTTAAATTTCATCAAGCTTCTCAATATTGACCTTATTTTCTATAATTCATTTATTGTTGCACTGGTTATTTGAAGATATTGAATCCAATTAAATATGAAATAAAACTGTATAGTAAAAGTTTCAAACGATTTTATCTTTGTCTTGTTATTAATAAAAGCTTAAGGAAGTTATCTCTTCAATGAACAAATTTTTTCTGCCTTTTAGGATCCACTATCAACAGTAAAGGAGCCAGCTGTCAAGAAATACATTGCAGATTAGCATTTGGTAGGGAGGCAATGAAGAAAAGATATTTATTGGTTTTTCCTGTCACAATCTTGTTGAAGTAAAAGTTGGATCTTGAAGAAGTAGAATAGAAAGAACTTTTGAATGTCATCTTGGAAAGAATACCATGGTGATATATAGATCACAGTATAAATCAATTCAGAGTTCTCATTTGAGGCACAAAAGGCCCAATTAAAGTTGTCCAATTTTCAGCACAATATCCAAAGATTAAGTTCTCTTGAGAAGTCCATATTGCTAGGAAAGGTGGAAGGAAGAGGATTACCAGCAGCAAGGTGGTAATGGACTCAATTTCAGATGAAAGACAAGAAGAGTGTATGTTTGAACAGATCATTTGGCGGATCTATCGAAGAAATCACTAACAGTCAATATGTTACTATAATAGTTTCATTGTGAAATTCTTACAACATTTGTTTTTTGTCAGACTTTATAGTGGACTCCTATAGAAGCAATTAGTGTTCTCAATGAGACTTTTCCCCAGAAAACTGGACATTAGAATAATAAAAAAGAATGGTCAGACTACATTATTAACTATTCTGTGTGATGCAAACAGGCATGTGTATTTTCAGGAAAAAGGCATTCTTGCCATCCATATATAGTGGTACATTTTAGTGATATACTTTTCCTAATTTTGGCACAGTCCAAATGTATGGACCCACATCCAGAAGTCTTGGCAAAGGTCATGCTGGGTGAGAAATTTTTAGCAATCTGACTTTACTTCTTATAGTACTAGATAACTTATTCTATTTGTAGTTCAATACTGTCAGTAATTTTATTTACTATCATAACAGTCCAGTCCAGCTTTAAAAAAATATTTTATATAAATTTCATAATTTTCAAATAGGAGATATTTCTAACATTTTCGACATAAACTTTTTTAATAAGTAGCACATTTGAGGCTATCACTTTATTATAAATAATTGTTAGTATAAATAGTAAATGGTGCATATGTTTTGTTCAGCTGTGATATTTTATCAGTAATCACTCAATAATTACTATACATGTCTGCTGAGAAATACAAATTTTTCAGAGTTTGCAGCAATAGATAATTCTACAAAATTTGCATAAGAATGTATGTGTTATAAACTAATAAAGGTGTTTAATAAAGTTTTAACAACCTTAAGAAAAAGCAGGGTTCTAATCCTGCACTTCTGATTGGCTGATAATAGTGATATCGGATTGGTCCTTTCTGGGAAGTCTGATTGGCTGTTAACGGGCCAATTCTCATTGGTTCAAGGGTTTAACACTTCCATTCTTCTCATTGGCTAATAGGTCAGCAGCCAATCCTATAAAAGGGCTGCTGCTGCCCTAGGGTTTTGCTCTGTTCAGTATGCTTAATAAAGAGTTGAAGTTCACTGTCACTGCCTCGTCTCCGCTCCTTGCACCCATGCGCAGAACTTAACAGTATGAGGCTCTATTTACATCTAGTTCCTTTGCGTATGTATTTCTAACATCTTTCTGTTGAAACAATAAGTCCTGCAAGGATTCTTTTTGGACAGTTTCAAGAATTGTAGCTTTTTGATTAAGCCCCATATTCTTTTAAAAACATACTGTATTATTTTGAGTTTTTAAAAAAGAATGTTATTACCACATCTGCTTCTGGGTGCAATGCAAGGTGATAGTGATCACCTTTAAAGCCCTTCATGGCATGGGTCCAGGTTACTTACCCCACTGGGATTGGTCCATCCCATCTATGCCAGAAGAGGAGGCATGCTGCAGGTCCTGATTATTATGGCTGCTGGGGTGCAGGAAGAGCACATTCTTTGCTGTAGCTCCTGCCCTCTGGAAATCTCATTCCCCAATCTTCCTATCCTTTCATAAGGGCCTAAAGACATGGTCAGTTGGGGAACAGCACAGTGGAGGTGGTTGCTCAATAACAATAGATCCCACCTCCCCCCACTCCGCCCCTGGTCACCCCATGTGTCATTAGGTTTAGTGTTGATTTTAATTATTTATGTTTTAATTGTACATATATAGACATATTTTATGAATGTAAGCTGTCCAGAGTTACCCTATAGTAAGATGAGGGGATAATCAATTACACAAAGAAACACACAAACAAACAAACAAATAATACAGCATCCAATTTTGGTCACATTATAAGAAAAGATGTTGAGAATTTGAAAAGAATATAGAGAAGAGCAACTAAGATGATTAAGGACCTGGAGACTAAAACATATGAAGAACAATTGCAGGAATTAGTTATGTCTAGCCTAGTGAAAAAAAGGACTGGGGTGACATGATAGCAGTGTTCCAATATTGGAGGGGATACCACAAAGAAGAGTGGGTCAACCTATTTTCAAAAGCTCCAAATGGCAAGGCAATAAACAATGAATGGAAACTAATCAGGGAGCGAAGCAACCTAGAACTACGGACAAATTTTCTAAGGGTGAAAACAATTAACCAATGTAACGGTTTGCTTCAGAAGTTATGGGTGTTTCATCACTGAAGCCTTTTAAGAAGAGACTGGACGACCAATTGCCTGAAATGGTATAGGATCTCCTGTTTGTGTGGAGGGTTGGACTAGAAGACCTAAGTCCCTTCCAACTCTATTATTCTGGTTGGAATTGCATGGCAAAGATTTCTGTCATCCCTAGTATAAAAGTAATAAATTTCAGTTTTCATCTTCCACATCACTATTTTTGGTATTCTTACCTAGCTGGAAAAGAGGGCAGTTTTTTATCCCTAAGTTTTGTCCCCAAGGGAATGTTTACTGATTTAAAGTTCATTAGAATACATAATATTTTCCATGGTGTGGCACTGTGCCAAATGAAAAACCAAAGAGGTGTTTTGTGAGAGAGCTTGTCTGGTTTTGGAAGTGAGCTTCTATGTTATTGCTGTTGGTGGTGGAGATTGGAAAAGTTTAATTAAACATGGATTTTGGGACCATAAATCAGCCCACGATCATGGGTTCAGCAACTTAACTAAGCTCTGTGTATTTTCTTAAATTCATAGGGCAAATACTACAATGCCTGGCTGGTTTTGTGGTCAGGTCACAGGGGAGGAGACGAGAACACAAGGAAATCAATTATGCTCATGGACAAGTTGCACCCATTTTTATCCCCATGCATAACACTAAGACATGTTTGTATCCATAATTTCTTGGGAGTTTATTTACTGACTTGGGAAAAAACACCATGGATTGCTACTCTGGCAAAACTAAAGGATGACCAAAGGGAAAAATATAGTCAAACATGGTCATCTCAGCTACCCTTTCCTCTAGCATAATTATAGCTTCCCAAAAGAGGAAGGGAAGAAGAATGAAAGGCCAATCTATGGCAATTTTGATTGCATGATTTTAATTGAAAATTGTTCTGGAAAAGCAATGAAGTGGAAATACAGTAGCAAACAGCCAAAAAGGCAATATTTCTTTTTATAGTTGCATGTCAACTCAGCTTGTTTTGGTGAGAAACACATGCAGAAACCTACAGCAGTGACAACTGTTGGTAGAAATACCATCAAGACAATTAAGGCCTGGGCAATTCCAATCATTAAATACACTGCTGGACTGGACTCAAGCAGAACTAAGAGACCTGCATAGGAAGACAAAAAAATTATTAATAACAATGAATCATTCCTTTCATATACACAGGGAAAATTGATGGGCATGGAATGCTTTAAGGACAACAGATATTTGAAGGGAAAAAAAGGTTTTTGAATAATATGTGAAGGTTGCATTGAAAATGGTACATGTGGAAGCTTACTGAATATTGTAGAGATCAAATTGGCCTACAAGAAGAGCAGGAAAGTTTATTTAAGGGCAGGAAATTTGAAGAGAGGGGGGTTGGTTCTGGCTGCATAAGGCCAAGCCTTAAGAACAAATGTATACAAAGCCAGAATTGAGAAAACAGCAAGAAAAAAAAAAAAACAGCAAATGCCGCCTCTGCAAAGAAACTGAAGAAACAATGGGCCACTTAATCAGCTGCTGCAAGAAGATTGCACAAACTGACAACAGACAACAACCTGACTGTTGTGTATGCAATAAGATTAATAAAGTGTAAGCTTGGAGTAAGTGCAAGGTTCTGGCCCTGCACTTCTGATTGGCTGTTAAGCGGCTGGACCAGATTGGCCCGTTCCGGGGAATCCGATTGGCCCTTAACAGAGAGTTCTTATTGGTTATACGAGCTAGCGTTCCTAGGTCATTATTGGTTAAACGTTACAGGGTTTGCCTATATAAGGTGGGTTTTACTGCTGTTGAATTGAAGAAGTCACAATGTAAATAAAGAACTGAAGTTCACCATTCAGAGGTTTGTCTTCATTCTTTCTCACCCATGCTCAAAACTTAACACTGGCGACGAGGATGGGATATGGAGATATCTGAACCAACGAAACTTCGAAGAACACCGAGCACGTGACAGACGACGCCAACAACGGAACCATGTCCGGCGGCATCGTACCACCCGCTCCGTTCGATCCATCACAAGAAGACTGGGAGTCTTACATGGATCGTTTCCAAATGTTCCAAGAGACGAACAACTTAAAGGATGCCACAGCCAGGAAGAAACAGGCGGTGTTCCTAATGCATTGCGGTCCAACCGTATTTAAGATGGCTAAAGCACTAGCCAAACCCCGAGAAGTGAAGGCCATGGATTGGGACGACCTCGAACCTATCCTGCGAGACCACTACGCCCCGACCATGCCTACGCTCATGAGACGCCACGAGTTTTATCAAAGAAGCCAGCGAAAGGGAGAAAGCGTGGCCGACTTCATAGCAGACCTCCGAAATTTGGGAGGCCTCTGCGGATTCACCGATCTAGAAGAAGCACAAAGAGATCTCATAGTTCTGGGATTAGATGCACCAGGCGTCCAAAGAAAGCTGATGGCGAAAGTCGACATCAGCCTTTCCGATGCCATCGCCGATGCTACTGCAACAGAAGCAACCAGGAAGTCGGCTGCACAACTACACCGAAACTGCACTCCGGTCCCACCACCGGCCAGCGAAATCTCACCTACTTCAGAAGGGCAGCTTGCGACAACGCACCACGAGGACCTCTCTTCGTCATCAGACAGCGACGAAGAAGGGATCTATCGACTGTGGTCTGACCGGGACCCTCACCCAAAGCCCTTACACCCTTGCACTGGCTGTGGAGCCAACCATGCCAGGTCCGAATGCAAATTCCGTGACACACTCTGCCATGAGTGCGGGAAACGAGGCCACATCGGACGGGTCTGCCGCAGCTTGCCAGGACCCAGCCAGGCCTCAAAAGGGGCTAACTATCGCCAATCGACAGGAAACCATCCTGTAAGGCGAAAGCTAGTAAACCACTCCTTCAGAAATAGAGCTTTGCAGAGAGAAGAGGCTCACCATACTATCACTATCGGTCACGCCTCAGCCTTGGACAATAAGAAAATTCGAGTCACGGTAGCCATCGAGAACCAGCCTTGCCACATGGAGGTCGACTCGGGATCGCCCCTCTCGATGGTGTCTTGGAAGACAATCAAGCAACTCATCCCCACAATTCAATGCCAAGATCTCCGTTTCCAATGCCTCATCCTCAAGGACTACCAGGGGAATCGAATTCCCGTCGTTGGGTCCTGCAGAGTCTGAGTCTCCGTCAAGAAGCACACAGCGTACTTACCTTTAATGGTCATCGATAGAGATAGGCCTAGCCTACTGGGCCTCCAATGGTTCGCGCCACTCGGCATTGAAGTGGCTGGCGTAAACTGAGTCGGTGGCTGTGACTGGGAGGAAGACCTTACGAGTACAAGGGGACCCTGATCTCATTCAGTTTAGATCCAAAAATAGCTCCCATTCGCCTAAAGCCCTGTCGAATTCCATTTGCCTTAAAATTGGAAATCGAAGAACAACTCGACAAACTGATAGCTCAGGGGGTTTTGGAGCCCATCGATCACTCCCCGTGGGAAACCCCTATTGTAACACCCATTAAGCCAGACGGGTCAATCCGAATTTGTGGGGACTACCGGGCCACTTTGAACCACGCCCTGCAGCAGAACGCGTATACAGTTCCGGTGGTGCAGCACCTCCTCCATTCCCTGGGGGGGCGGGAAAGTTTTCGCTAAATTGGATTTAGCTCAGGCATATCAGCAATTACCAGTAGATGAAAAAATGGCACAGGCCCAAACTATTGTGACGCACCGAGGTGCCTTTAAATGTACCTGGCTGCAATTCGGAGTGAGTGTAGCCCCGGGGATTTTTCAGAGCCTTATGGAAAGGTTATTGCAAGGAATTAAGGGTGTGGTCCCCTATTTTGACGATGTATTAATGGCAGCCCCTACAAAAAAAATCTTACAGGACCGGTTAAAATTAGTCCTAAAAAATTTCAAGAAGCCGGTATTAAGGTAAAAAAAAAACAAATGTAAATTGTGTACTAACAGTGTTGAGTTTTTAGGGTACCTGATCGATAGCCAGGGCATTCACCCTACTGAAAGTAAATTAAAAGCAATCAAAAATGCTCCCAGGCCACAAAACCAGGCCAATCTCCAGGCGTTCCTAGGCCTCATCAATTTTTATAATGTATTTTTACCGCACAAAGCAACTGTCGCTGAACCGTTACACCGATTGTTAGATAAAAAAGCAAATTGGTTATGGGGTTACCGTGAAGAACAGGCATTCAGAAATGTTAAAAAACTGCTCACTTCTGACTCTGTACTCATGCAGTATAACGAGACTTTGCCGTTAGTTATAACCTGTGATACATCGCCTTTCGGGGTGGGCGCCATTTTAGCCACGTACTGCCTAATGGGAACGAAGCCCCTGTTGCATATTTTTCAAAGACTCTTTCAAAAATGGAGCGGAACTATGGACAAATTGATAAAGAAGCCCTTGCAATTGTCTCAGCTGTGAAAAGATTTCACGAATACATGTATGGTAGGGTTTTTACTATTGTGACTGACCACAAACCTTTGTTAGGGATAATAGCCGGAGATAAGCTGATTCCCTACATATTATCCCCTAGGATGACCCGATGGTCAGAATTCTTAACTGCTTATAACTATCAGCTGCAATACTGCCTGGGGAAAGTGATTCCCCACGCCGACGCATTGAGCCGAGCACCGCTTCCAGAGACTCTCGACGATCCGGCACCAACGGTAACCACGTTGCAAATCGAGGCATTCAACTCGCCACCACTGACCGCCCGAGATATCACGAGAGAAACCAAATGTGACCACACCCTAGCACGAGTCCTAGGCTGGGTAGAACGCGGATGGCCATTGGACCAGTTATCAGATGACTTCACACCATTCAAGTCTTGACAGACCGAGCTCTTCTCCCAGAAAGGCTGTGTCATCTGGGGCGATAGAATTGTTATATCAGAATGGCTCCGAAAAGCACTACTGAGAACTTTTCATGATGGCCACCCCGGCATTATGCGAATGAAAGCCCTTGCGCGAAGCTACGTATGGTGGCCGGGCATTGACAAGCAAATAGAACAGTGGATTAAAGCTTGTCCCAAAAGCCAAGAAGTTAGCAACGCCCCACCAAAAGCCATGCCTACTGAATGGGAGACACCACGTGGACCCTGGTCCCGAATTCACCTGGACTTTGCGGGGCCAACCAAAGGCCACACTTTCCTGCTTACTGTCGACGCCTACTCAAATTGGCTCGAAATTCATCGCATGACAATTACGACCTCCGAGGCGGTTATCAAAATTTTAAACAGACTCTTTGCAACACATGGATTACCAGACGTCCTGGTATCCAATAACGGCCCACAATTTACTGCACTAGCGTTCGAGCAGTACCTCGCTGACCGCGGCATCCGCCATGCACTCACCTCGCCTGTGCACCCTGCGACCAATGGCCGAGCAGAACGCATGGTCCAATTTGTGAAGAAAACCTTGCAAAAGGTAGACTATGACAACATTGACGACAAGGTCAATCAAATCCTCTTCTTGCAACACATCACCCCACATAGCGTCACCAACAAAACTCCCGCTGAACTGCTAATGGGACAAAAGCTCAGTTCCCACCTCGACCGGTTTCACCCGGCTTATGAACCGGAGAAACCACGAGGATCCAGTGGCCGCTGTCGCACCTTCTAGGTAGGAGACCTGGTTTATGCAAAAAACCTATTGGGCAACCCGTTGTGGTAAGTGACAGTAGTACGTGTAACCGGCCCCAGATCCTACCTTGTGCAATGCCTTGACGATAAACTTTGGAAACGGCATATCGACCAATTACGATCGCGGCTTTCAGCAGCCAGTCCACAAATCCCCTTTGACCAAACTGAGGGGGGGGGAGGTACGGAAGAAGATGAATTCCTAGGAAACCAGTTCGAAGGAAACGATGGTTTAACAAAAACTCAGGAAGCGGAGCCGGAGGGAGAAACGGTTGCACCTCAGGGAATTGCAGAAAATGTGGGCAACGATGTAGAAGTGAACTCTGAACCAGAAACAGCCCCACTGCCAAACAACGATCTACCTCAGCATGATTGCAACCAGCCGATACAATGAAAATCAAAGAGACTTAAAAGACAATCGTCCTACCTAAGGGACTATGTAACTGCACCCTGAAATAAGAAGCCAGGGGGAAGGGGTGTTGTGTATGCAATAAGATTAATAAAGTGTGAGCTTGGAGTAAGTGCAGGGTTCCGGCCCTGCACTTCTGATTGGCTGTTAAGTGGCCGGACCGGATTGGCCTGTTCCGGGGAATCCAATTGGCCCTTAACAGAGAGTTCTTATTGGTTATACGAGCTATCGTTCCTAGCTTGTTATTGGTTAAACGTTACAGGGTTTGCCTATATAAGGCGGGTTTTACTGCTGTTGAATTGAAGAAGTCACAATGTAAATAAAAAGCTGAAGTTCACCGTTCAGAGGCTTGTCTTCATTCTTTCTCACCCATGCTCAAAACTTAACACTGACAAAGTAGGAATACTGACGAAGTAGGAATAGTCTATTAGAATAGTGCAAGAAACACCAGTGACAAAATCAAACCAATCAAATGTAAAAGGCAGCTTTACTTGGAACAGCCTCCTGTGACAATACCTTTAACACTATCAAACAACAACATCTACACATCCCAAGTCCTTGGGAAGAACTCAATAGTAAAATATCAAATCTTGCATAAACGTGTGGCTGGCTGCGTGGCCAAACCTAATAACAAAAATAGCTTGCTATTTATTTATTAAACATCAGCAAACTTTAAAAAACCCAGTTAACTACAAAAACAATGCAGAAGTCAGAAGAAAAACAGGGAGACAGAGGAACATGTACAACAGGCAAATTTTTTATATTACAAGTAGCTCATCAAACATACTTGTAGACCTATTACTAATCTCCAATTCTACCAATATTTTAGTTACCCAATTCCTTACTGTTTCTAGGCATTAATGCAGAACAGATCAAGAAAACCTTTGTGAAAGCAGATAATGTCATTACTATTGTTATTCCTGTAATTTCAGAAAATAATCCTGAAAGCAGATTGATTGATTCCACAAGACTAGTTTTAGCTCTGATAGTGCTGGTTTCCAATGAATGTCTGCCATGCTCTTTTTTTTAAAACAAGTGTTAAAAACACATTCATAAAGCCTTCTAACAGCAATATTTTTTGCAGAAGACATCATGTCTGGAAGACCCTCTCAGACAGAAAATATACTGCTTGACCCTAAGTTATCCATATAATTTCACCAGAACTGTCAGCTAGTAATGAACACCAGGTAACTGCTACTAGTTGCCAGCAGGCAAAGTTTTTGACAAAAGATTTTGACCTGTCTACATCCCAAAGCAATAAGATAGAAAGGATGTTGGAATTAAAAAAAAAAAAGCTTATACGCTGGCAAATAACAATCTGATTGTTTTACAGATGATAGACTAGATGCAACATGTAGTCTTACTTGTACAGGATTGGTATGTTAAAAGTGGTAAACCATGGTAGATCATATACTTGAGATTAAAAAAAGAGGTGAGTGGATAAGACAAATTCTAAAGTCTGGTTTACATGTGTTTTATTTATTTTACTTATTAAATGAAAAATACAACTGGACTCACCTAAAAAAATACATTAAAAGTTCTTTTTAGTTTTATGATTTTTAGGTGGCCATAATTTGCTTATGTTGAATATATGAAGATGAAATCATTACTTAAAAATTATAAGCAACATACTTATTTTTTAATTTTTTTTATAAATTTTATTAAACTTGCAAAAAAGAAAAGACATTTAAAAACAAAAATGAATGTGGTGCATACAACCTGACACACCTGATTGTGTTACATCTTAATTAATAAATATAGAAAATAATACAAATTTACACACACACACATACACACACACACACACACACACACACACACACATATAAGCTTTAGTCATTTTTGATATTCTTGTTCCTTCCTTTTTTTCAACCAGTGGTAAAACTTCTCCCAAATTTCATAATAATCAGATTAGTCTTATTTTTTAATTCTTGAGTTAATTTATCCATTTTGGCGCACACTCAAATTTTTCTTGTTAAGTTCTGCGCATGGGTGCAAGGAACGGAGACGAGACAGTGAACAGTGAACTTCAACTCTTTATGAATCATTCTGAACAGAGCAAAAACCTGGGGCAGCAGCAGCAGCCCTTTTATAGGGCTGGCTGCTGATCTAGTAACCAATGAGAAATGTGGAGTGTTAACCCCTTTAACCAATGAGAGTGGCTCGTTAACAGCCAATCAGATTCTCCTGAATGGACCAATCCAATATCGCTATTATTGGCCAATCAGAAGTGCAGGTTTAGAACCCTGCTTATTCTAAAGGTTTGATAAAACTTTATTTAAGTGTTTTATTAGTTCATAACACCCCTTCCCCCCGGGTTCCATTTAAGGGGTGCAGTGACATAATCCCTAAGGTATGAAGGTTGTTTTGACTGTCAATAGGATTTATGCTGTCCCACCGGTTCCTGTCTGTAACCCGGCTTCGGCAGGACGTTTTTGGGCAAGTCAAGTACCGGTGGTTCCGTATCCTCATTGGATGACTCGGTGCTGCTAATGTTTTCATTGTTGTCCTCCGATCTTTGCAGGCTTGCTTCTGTTGAGGTGTTCCTCTGTGGCGAGGACACTCCCCTCCCTGATTCTTCTTCATTCGTCAGCCCACTTGCTGACTTCTTTCATTCCTGCTTTCCACCATCACGAATTCGGTTTCTTCGACATCCCCTCCCCCCTCAGTTTGGGAGTTACTGGAGTCGCGGAAACTAGGTTGTAGCCTTGAGCGAAGCTGATCTATATGGCGTTTCCATATTTTTCCATCGCAGGTTTTCACACGGTATGATCTGGGTCCAGTGGCTTGAATTACGGTTGCCTCGACCCACAATGGTTCACCGGAAAGGTTTCTGGTGAAAACTAAGTCGTCGATCTTGAACTCGTGGCATTTTCCGCTAGATCTACAGGGTTTCTCTGGCTCGTAAGATGGGTGAAGCCAGTTGAGGTGGGAACGGAGTTTGCATCCCATCAATAGTTCAGCTGGAGTCTTGTTGGTGACACTGTGTGGAGTGATGTGTTGGAGAAGGAGTATTCTGTTTATTTTATCTTCAATGTCCCCATAGTCCATTTTGTAGAGGGTTTTTTTTAACAAATTGTACCATGCGCTCGGCTCTTCCATTAGCTGCAGGGTGCACTGGTGAAGTTAGCGCATGGCGAATACCCCAGTCTGCTAAGTATAGTTCAAAGGGTAGAGCGGTGAACTGGGTCCGTTGTCGGAGACCAGAATGTCTGGAAGTCCATGCATCACGAATAGCCTGTTCAACTTCCAGATGACAGACTCGGTTGTAGTACTCTTCATTTCGTGGATCTCCAGCCAGTTGGAATAGGCGTCCACTGTTAGTAGGAACATATGCCCCTTAGTAGGTCCCACAAAGTCAATGTGTATGCGGGAGCACGGTCCCCGGGGTGTTTCCCATTCTGTTGGAGTTGCTTTAGGTTGGGCACTGCTAACTTCTTGGCACTTTAAACAAGTCTTTACCCAGGCTTCGATCTGTTTGTTGATGCCCGGCCACCATGCGTAGCTTCGTGCGAGCACTTTCATACGCACGATGCCGGGATGACTCTCATGCAGTGTTTTTAATACTGCTCATTGTAACCGCTCTGGGACGACGACTCTATCCCCCCATAAGATGCAGCCTTTTTGCGAAAAAAGTTCTGTTTGCCAGTTCTTGAAGGGGGTGAAGTCGTCAGGGGTTTGTTCCAATGCCCATCCCCGTTCGACCCAGCTGAGAACTCGTGTTAAGATAGGATTGCATTTTGTTTTGATCGTGATATCTCTAGCTGTTAGTGGCAGTGAATGTAGCGTTTCAATCTGGAGTGTCGTAAGGGTTGGAGCTGGGTCGTCAATGGTTTCCGGAAGTGGTGCACGGCTCCGTGCGTCAGCATGGGGAATGGCTTTCCCCAGGCGGTGTTGCAGTCTATAGTTGTATGCAGCCAAAAACTCCGACCAGCGAGTCATTCTAGGTGATAATGTATAGGGGGTTGGCTTGTCTCCTGCTATAATCCCCAGCAAAGGTTTGTGGTTGGTAACAATAGTAAAAACTCGAACATTTACATATTCATGAAACCGTTTCACAGCAGATACAACAGCAAGAGCCTCTTTATCGGTTTGACTATAGTGTCGTTCAGCCTTTGATAGGGTTCTTGGAAAATAGGCAATAGGGGCCTCAATACCGTTTGGTAACACATGGCTCAAAATGGCTCCTACTCCAAACGGTGATGCATCACATGTAATTGTTAAAGGCAAAGTCTCGTTATACTGCATTAAAACAGCATCTGAGGTTAATAAGTTTTTCACTTGTCAGAATGCATGCTCCTCTCAGTGTCCCCAGACCCAGGTTGCTTTTTTGTCGAGAAGTCTGTGTAGGGGCTCAGCTACGGTCGCTTTGTGGGGCAGGAAGATGTTGTAAAAATTAATGAGCCCCAGAAAAGCTTGGAGATCAGTCTTATTTCTGGGTCTTGGGGCATTCTTGATTGCTTTTAGTTTGCTATTGGTGGGGTGAATGCCTTGTTTATTGATTAGGTACCCCAGGAACTCTACTTTATCTCTACACAGTTGACATTTATTTTTTTTAACCTTAAGGCCGGAGTCTTTAAATTTCTGGAGAATTAATTTAAGACACGCTTCTAGTATTTCTCTATTCGGGGCAGCAATTAAAATGTCATCAAAGTATGGTATGACCCCTTTGATCCTCTGCAAGAGTCTTTCCATCAAACTTTGAAAAATCCCTGGGGCTACACTAACTCCGAGTTGGAGTCGGTTGCACTTAAAGGCGCCTCGGTGCGGAATGATCATTTGTGCCTCTGCTGTTTTGTTTTATCTACAGGCAGTTGTTGGTATGCCTGTGCTAAATCCAATTTAGCGAAGACTTTTCCGCCCCCTCAGGGAATGGAAGAGGTGTTCTACCACCGGCACCGGGTAAGCGTTCTGTTGAAGAGCATGATTCAGCGTGGCTCGGTAGACCCCACAAATCCTTAACGATCCATCCGGTTTGATGGGTGTTACGATTGGGGTCTCCCAACGAGCGTGGTCTGTTGGTTCTAAAACACCCTGGGCTTTTAATTTATCAAGCTGCTCGTCAATCTTTGGTTTAAGGGCAAAAGCTACCCGACGAGGCTTAAGGCGGATGGGGGCTACTTCAGGGTTAAGGTTAAATGATATCAGGGTCCCCTTGTACTCGCCTAGTTTGTCTGCAAAGACGTCCTGGAATTCCTGGATGAGGGCCTCCTCCCAGTCGTCACTTCTGGTTTAGTGAATGCCGGCTACCTCGATCCCGAGTGGGGCGAACCATTGAAGGCCTAACAAGCTAGGCTGATCACGGTCGACAACGGTCAATGGTAAAGATGCAGTACGATTTTTGAATGAGACCTGGACTAGGCTGGATCCAACGACCGGAATTCGGTTTCCCTGATAATCCTTGAGTATAATTCTTTGAATTCTGAGGTCTTGCCCCCGGACGGCAGGGATTAATTGTTTAAGGGTCTTCCAGGAAACCATCGAGAGGGATGATCCTGAGTCGACTTCCATCACGCAGGGCTGGTTTTCGATGGCGACCTTCACTCGGATCTTCTTTGCATCTAATGATGAGGCGTGACCAATTGTAATGGTTTGGTGTGCCTCTTCTCGTTTTGTTGAGTTGGCCAGTGGTTTATTTCTGTAGGAGTGGTTGTTCCATTGGTGGTTCAAATGTTCCTGACTCACAGGACGACTTCCTGTGGTTTGGCGATAGTTGGTCCCCCTCTGAAATGGGCTGGATCCTTGCTTTCTTCTACAGACCTTTCCAATGTGGCCTCTTTTCCCACAAACATGGCAGAGCGCGTCGAGTAATTTGCAGTCTGATTGCGGATGGTTTGCCCCACAACCTGTGCATTGATGCTGCAGTCTCTGATTACGCTGGTGGCATTGGTCTTGTTCAGACCGGAGCCAGTTGACCTCTTCCTCATCACTTTCTGATGACGAATCAAGGTCCTCGTGGTGGGTTGCCGTTGTGTGTCCCTTTAGGCGAGGTGAGGTTTCGCTGGCGAGTTGGCAGAGTGGTGCATTGGTGAGGCGCATTTGGGCAGCCGACTTCCTGGTTGCTTCTGCTGCAGTAACGTCAGCGATGGTATCTGCAAGGCTGATGTCGCCTTTCGCCATCAGCTTACTTTGCACGTGTGGTGCATCTAGTCCCAGAACTATTCGGTCTCTCAGGGCTTCTTCGAGGTCGGTGAACCCACAGAGGCCTCCCAGGTTCCGGAGATCCGCGATGAAATCTGCAATGCTCTCTCCTTTCCGCTGGTCTCTCTGGTAAAATTCATGTCTTCGGACAAGCGGTACGGTAGGTGCATAGTGGGCCTGTAGGAGGGGCTCGAGGATGTCCCAGTCCATGGATTTCACCTTAGCCGGTTTTGCCGGTGCCTTAGCCATCTTAAAAACAGCAGGTCTGCAGTGGGTCAGGAATACCACTTGCTTTTTTCCCGTAGTGGCATCCTTCAAGTTGTTGGTCTCCAGAAACATCTGGAACCATGTAAGAGTCCCAGTCCATGTATGAGTCCCAGTCTTCTTGTGCCGAGTCAAATGGAGTGGGTGGTATGGCGCCGCCGGACATGGTTTCCGCTGTCGATGTGCCTTCAGCCATGTGCTCTGTTTGGTGCTCTGTAATGTTCAGTCAGCTCTGACGTCTCCGCATCCCATCCTCGTCACCAGTGTTAAGTTCTGTGCATGGGTGCAAGGAACGGAGACGAGACAGTGAACAGTGAACTTCAACTCTTTATTAATCATTCTGAACAGAGCAAAAACCTGGGGCAGCAGCAGCCCTTTTATAGGGCCAGCTGCTGATCTAGTAACCAATGAGAAACGTGGAGTATTAACCCCTTTAACCAATGAGAGTGG
This sequence comes from Hydrophis major, assembly GCA_033807585.1. Classification (NCBI taxonomy): domain Eukaryota; kingdom Metazoa; phylum Chordata; class Lepidosauria; order Squamata; family Elapidae; genus Hydrophis; species Hydrophis major. Next base: position 329,034,032 of record CM066329.1, read on the forward strand.
CTCGTTAACAGCCAATCAGATTCTCCTGAACGCTCCAATCCGATATCGCTATTATCGGCCAATCAGAAGTGCAGGGTTAGAACCCTGCTTATTCTAAAGGTTTGATAAAACTTTATTGAAGGATTTTATTAGTTCATAACATTTCTAATTATTTCTATCTCATCTGGCATTTTGTTACCTTTCCAGTTTTGGGCATAAACTAACCTTGCAGTTATGGTGACATGGATTATTAAGTATATTACATCTTTATTATATTTCCCCACATTAATTCCCAATAGAAAAATTTTGGGTCTGAATTCTATTTGAATTTTACACATCTTTTCTACCCATTTCTGAATTTTCTGCCAATATCGTTGGGCTTTCTTACAATTCCACCATAAGTGATAGTATGTTCCAATTTCTTTCTTGCACTTCCAGCATTTGAGGGATAGTTTCAGGTACATTTTTGCCAATTTTGATGGTGGGATATGCCATCGGTAAAACAGCAGTGTATTTATTTCAATAGTCTAAGAAGCTTGGGTAAATACTGAATGCCTTTAATTAGAAAAGGCTTGCATTTTATTAATATCACAATCAGCTTTTAAAAAATAATACACAAAATTGCACATATATTTTTGTTTTACCTAAATATAGACATTAGGTAGATATCCTTACATCTATTTATTATAATTTACTATAAACCAGAACACAAAAGTATGCATTTTTAATAATTCAAAATCTCAGCGGAAAAAATATCTGCTTATTTATTTGATGGATTTGGTTCTTAAATCCCTTAAAAATTGTCATATCACATTTTTGGATAACCATCTGGTATGTTGAAGACTGAAAAATCTGCCTAACACCAACACAGAAATCTTGTCATAAAGAAAACAAATCTCAGAGAAATCACTGCAAGTATTCACAACGAAACAGTTTCAAGCCCTTTACACACATACATGCATACACATGCACATACACATAATTGTTGCACTGAGGTTGTCCACTCTAGGAGGGAGTGGAGAACAATGCCATTAGTTCTATCACCTTTTGTTACATACAGTGACAATCTGATGCAGCGGTCCTAATTTGGAGTCCACCTTATACAGGTAGTCCTTGACTTTGAACAGTTCATTTAGTGATAGTTCAGAGTTACCGTGGCAGTGAAAAAAGTGATTTATGGCCATTTTCACACTTACAACTATTGCAGCATCCTCATGGTCACATGATCAAAATTCAGGCACTTAGCAAATGACTCATATTTGTGATGGTTGCAGTGTTTTGGAGTCATGTGATAACCTTTTATGACTTTCTAACAAGCAAAGTCAATGGGAAAGCCATAATTTAACAACTATGTTTCTAATTTACCAACTGTGACAAGAAAGATCACAAAATGGGGCAAAATTCACTTAATAAATATCTTGCTTAGCAACAGGAATTTTGGGCTCAATTGTGGTCATAAGTCGTGGGCCACTGTACTATTCAATGTTCTCTATCCACCTTACTATTTATAATTCAACTTTTGATTAATACATTAGGAAGCTAGCATTATACAAAACAAAGAATCTGCCTCCATTAACATTTTTACTTCCCAAAATGCCATAGGGGCTTTGACAGGATTTTTTTTTCATACAGTAGTTTTCATAGGAAGTAAAAATGAACAGTATTGTGGAGCAATTGAGATGGGCACATTTTTTTGTAAGGTTCTGAGCAATATATTAAGAAACATCCATCCACACAGAAATGTACCCCCAAAACAAAACCTGGAAATTACTTTCTAAACTTCTAAACAAGTATCACTTGCTGAACAAATGGAAAAGATTACAAGGCACATAATTAATTTTATGAATTAAAGAAGCATATAGATACCTCTAAAGTTAAATTAATTTCTATAAAACAGACAAAAATCTATCTTCTTGAAAAATCTGTCCCTTGAAATCACCTCAGTTCATGATAATGAAAATATAGTTTGATTTGTTATTTTTAATGACTAGAGAACTGAACATATATCAGGATAGGAGTTGGAGTGATGCAGTGGTTAGAATCAGGGGTGGGATTCTACCAGTTCACACCTATTCTCTAGAACAGGTTGTTAACATTCTAAGCAGTTCGGAGAACCAGTTGTTAGAAGAAATTACTGGCCTAATCCTGTAAGGAGGGAAGGAAGGAAACATTCTGGTGTTGCTTACAGAAACTGCCTCTCCGTTAACCCTTATTATATTCTTGGCAGGACTAGACTTCCTGTCTCTGGAACTTCTCTGGAGGTTTTTTGCCCTCCTTTGTTGGTACTTTGCTTGTGTGGAATGACCATTCAAAGTTACAATGGCACTGAAAAAAGTGACATGACCATTTTTCACACTTATAATTGTTGCAGCATCCCCACAGTCATGAGAGGCCAGGCAAGGAGATGTGTGCCTTGATGTGAGTGATATTGAGTTGGCTACGCCCAGCCAATAATATGACTACCAAGCTAGGTCCACCCAGTCACATGACCATCAAGCCCACCAACTAAGCTATGCCCACAGAACCGGTTGTTAAAAAAATTGAATCCGACCCCTGGTTAGAATGCAATATTTCAGGTACTTCTGCACTCTGCCAGCTGCTAGCAGTTCAAGTCTTACTGGATGAAGGTTGACTCAGCCTTCCATTCTTCCGAGGTTGGTGACCCAGGAAAATATGCTGACTCTGTAAATGACTTAGAGAGGGCTGTAAAGCACTGTGAAGTATATAAGTCTAAGTGCTATTGCTATAAGAATGCAGAGCACCTGCTACTACATCTTTTGTAATAATTCATCCAACACCCCCATACAAAAGGCCATCCAAGCAAAAAGCAAAGCAGAGCAAATGAACAACATGGGGAAAATAAAATGGCCAAACCTTGCTATAAACATATATGTATTTCTGCAAAAAGCCATGCAAACAAAATATGATGCTGTTAAGTTTGAGCATGGGCGAGAAAGAATGGAGACAAATTTCTGAACGGTGAACTTCAGCTCTTTATTTACATCATGACTTGCTCATTTAACATCAGTAAAACCCGCCTTATATAGGCAACCCTTGTAACTTTTAACCAATAACAAGCTAGGAACGCTAGCTTTTATAACCAATAAGAACTCTCTGTTAAGGGCCAATCGGATTCCCCGGAACGGGCCAATCCGGTCCGGCCGCTTAACAGCCAATCAGAAGTGCAGGGCCAGAACCGTGCACTTACTCCAAGCTCACACTTTATTAATTATATTGCATACACGACACCCCTTCCCCCTGGTTCCTTAGTTCAGGGCGCAGTTACATAGTCCCTTAAATAGGACTGTTGTCTTTTTAGTCTTTTTGATTTTCGTTGTATCGGTTGGTTGCAATCCCGCTGAAGTAAATCGTTGTCTGGCAGTGGGGCTGTCTCTGGTTCAGAGTTCATTTCTACGTCGTTGCACACATTTTCCGCAATTCCCTGAGGTGCAAACGTTTCTCCCTCCAGCTCCGCTTCCTGAGTTTGTATTAAATCATCGTTCCCTTCGAACGGGATTCCTATGGCTTCATCTTCTTCCGTACCTCCCCCCCCTCAGTTTGGTCATAGGGGATTTGCCAACTGGCCGCTGCAAGCCGCGACCGTAATTGGTCGATATGCCATTTCCAAAGTTTATCATCAAGGCATTGCACGAGGTAGGATCTAGGGCTGGTTGCACGTACTACTGTTGCTTCCACCCACAACGGGTCGCCCGATAGGTTTTTTGCATAAACCAGGTCTCCTACCTGGAAGGTGCGACAGCGGCCGCTGGATCCTAGTGGTTTCTCCGGTTCATAAGCTGGGTGCAACCGGTCGAGGTGGGAGCGGAGCTTTCGTCCCATTAGCAGTTCAGCAGTTTTGTTGGTGACGTATGTGGGGTGATGTGTTGCAAGAAGAGGATTTGGTTGACCTTGTCATCAATGTTGTCGTAGTCTACCTTTTGCAAGGTTTTCTTCACAAATTGAACCATGGGTTCTGCTCGGCCATTGGTCGCAGGGTGAGCAGGTGAGGTGAGCCATGGCGGATGCCGCGGTCAGTGAGGTACTGCTCGAATGCTGGTGCAGTAAATTGTGGGCCGTTATCGGATACCAGGACGTCTGGTAATCCGTGGGTTGCAAAGAGTCTGCTTAGAATCTTGATTCTAAAGGAGGTCATAGTCATCATGCGATGAATTTCGAGCCAATTGGAGTAGGCATCGACGGTAAGCAGGAAGGTGTGGCCCTTGGTTGGCCCCGCGAAGTCCAGGTGAATTCGGGACCAGGGTCCACGTGGTGTCTCCCATTCAGTAGGCATGGCTTTTGGTGGGGCGTTGCTAACTTCTTGGCATTTGGGACAAGCTTTAACCCACTGTTCGAATTGCTTGTCAATGCCCGGCCACCATGTGTAGCTTCATGCAAGGGCTTTCATTCGCACGATGCCGGGGTGGCCATCGTGCAAAGTTCTCAGCAGCGCTTTTCGGAGCCGTTCTGGGATAATGACTCTATCGTCCCAGATGACACAGCCTTTCTGGGAGAAGAGCTCGGTCTGTCGAGATTTGAACGGTGTGAAGTCATCTGATAACTGGTCCAATGGCCATCCGCATTCTACCCAGCCTAGGACTCGTGCTCGGGTGTGGTCGCATTTGGTTTCTCTCACGATATCTTGGGCGGTCAGTGGCGACGAATTGAGCGCTTTGATTTGCAACGTGGTTACTTTTGGTGCCGGATCGTCGAGAGTCTCTGGAAGCGGTGCTCGGCTCAATGCGTCAGCATGGGGAATGGCCTTCCCCGGGCGGTATTGCAGCCGATAGTTATAAGCAGCTAAAAATTCTGACCATCGGGTCATCCTAGGGGATAATATGTAGGGAGTTGGCTTATCTCCGGCTATTATCCCCAATAAAGGCTTGTGGTCAGTCACAATAGTAAAAACCCTACCATACATGTATTTGTGAAATCTTTTCACAGCTGAGACAATTGCGAGGGCTTCTTTATCAATTTGTCCATAGTTCCGCTCCGTTTTTGACAGAGTCTTTGAAAAATATGCAACAGGGGCTTCGTTCCCATTAGGCAGTACATGGCTCAAAATGGCGCCCACCCCAAAAGGCGATGCATCACAGGTTATAACTAACGGCAAAGTCTCATTATACTGCATGAGTACAGAATCAGAAGTGAGCAGTTTTTTAACATTTCAGAACGCCTGTTCTTCACGGTAACCCAGTAACCAAATTGCTTTTTTTATCTAACAATCGGTGTAATGGTTCAGCAACAGTTGCTTTGTGCGGCAAAAATACATTATAAAAATTGATGAGGCCTAGGAATGCCTGGAGATCGGCCTTGTTTCTTGGCCTGGGAGCGTTTTTGATCGCTTTTAATTTACTTTTGGTAGGGTGAATGCCCTGGCTATCAACACTGTCAGTACACAATTTACATTTGTTTTTTTTAATCTTAAGACCGGCCTCTTGGAATTTTTTTAGGACTAATTTTAATCGGTCCTGTAAGATTTTTTTTGTAGGGGCTGCCATTAATACATCGTCAAAATAGGGGACTACACCCTTAATCCCTTGCAATAACCTTTCCATAAGGCTCTGAAAAATCCCTAGGGCTACACTTACTCCGAATTGCAGCCAGGTACATTTAAAAGCACCTCGGTGCGTCACAATAGTTTGGGCCTGTGCCGTTTTTTCATCTACTGGTAATTGCTGATATGCTTGAGCTAAATCCAATTTAGCGAAAACTTTCCCGCCTCCCAGGGAATGGAGGAGGTGCTGCACCACTGGAACTGGATATGCGTTCTGCTGTAGGGCATGGTTTAAAGTGGCCCGGTAGTCCCCACAAATTCGGATTGACCCGTCTGGCTTAATGGGTGTTACAATAGGGGTTTCCCACGAGGAGTGATCGATGGGCTCCAACACCCCCTGAGCTATCAGTTTGTCGAGTTGCTCGTCGATTTTCAATTTTAAGGCAAACAGAACTCGACGGGGCTTTAGGCGAATGGGAGCTATTTTTGGATCTAAGCTGAATGTGATCAGGGTCCCCTTGTACTTGCCTAAGCTGTCCACGAAGACGTCCCTGAACTCAGAGATAAGGTCTTCCTCCCAGTCACAGCCACCGACTCGGTTTACACCGGCCACTTTAATGCCGAGTGGCGCGAACCATTGGAGGCCCAGTAGGCTAGGCCTATCTCTATCGATGACCATTAAAGGTAAGTATACTGTGTGCTTCTTGAAAGAGACTCAGACTCGGCAGGACCCGATGATGGGGATTCGATTCCCCTGGTAGTCCTTGAGGATGAGGCGTTGGAAACGGAGATCTTGGCGTTGGATTGTGGGGATGAGTTGCTTGAGTGTCTTCCATGACACCATCGAGAGGGACAATCCTGAGTCGACCTCCATGTGGCAAGGCTGGTTCTCGATGGCTACCGTGACTCGGATTTTCTTAGTATCCAAGGATGAGGCGTGACCGATAGTGATAGTATGGTGAGCCTCTTCTCTCTGCAAAGCTCGATTTCTGTAGGAGTGGTTTACTGGCTCTCACCTTACAGGACGGTTTCCTGTCGAATGGCGATAGTAAGCCCCTTTTGAGGCCTGGCTGGGTCCTGGCAAACTGTGGCAGACCCGTCCGATGTGGCCTTGTTTCCCGCACTCATGGCAGAGTGCATCACGGAATTTGCATTCGGATCTGGCATGGTTGGCTCCACAGCCAGCACAAGGGCGTAAGGGCTTCGGCCGAAGGTCCCGGTCGGACCCCAGTCGATGGACCCCCTCTTCGTCGCTGTCTGACGACGAAGAGAGGTCTTCGTGGTGCGTTGTCGCAAGCTGTCCTTCCGACTTGGATAAAATGTCGCTTGTCGGTGGAGGTACTGAAATGCAGTTGCGGCGTAGTTGTGCAGCCGACTTCTTGGTTGCTTCCGCTGCGGTAGCATCGGCAATGGTGTTGGCAAGGCTGATGTCGCCTTTGGCCATCAGCTTTCTTTGGACGCCTGGTGCATCTAATTCCAGAACTATGAGATCTCTTAGTGCTTCTTCTAGATCGGTGAATCCGCAGAGGCCTCCCAAATTTCGGAGGTCTGCTATGAAGTCGGCCATGCTTTCTCCCTTTTGCTGGCTTCTTTGATAAAACTCGTGGCGTCTCACGAGCATAGGCACAGTCGGGGCATAGTGGTTTCGCAGGATAGGTTCGAGGTCGTCCCAATCCATGGCCTTCACTTCTTGGGCTTTGGCTAGTGCCTTAGCCATCTTAAATACAGTTGGACTGCAATGCGTTAGGAACACCACCCATTTCTTCCCGGCTGTGGCGTTCTTTAAGTTGTTTGTCTCTAGGAACATTTGAAAACGATCCATGTAAGACTCTCAGTCTTCTTGTGATGGATCGAACGGAGCGGATGGTACGATGCCGCTGGACATGGTTCCATTGTTGGCATCGTCTGTCACGTGCTCAGTGTTCTTCGAAGTTTCGTTGGTTCAGATGTCTCCACATCCCATCCTCGTCGCCAGTTTTAAGTTTGAGCATGGGCGAGAAAGAATGGAGACAAATTTCTGAACGTTGCACTTCAGCTCTTTATTTACATCGTGACTTGCTCATTTAACATCAGTAAAACCCCCCTTATATAGGCAACCCTTGTAACTTTTAACCAATAACAAGCTAGGAACTCTAGCTTTTATAACCAATAAGAACTCTCGGTTAAGGGCCAATCGGTGTTGTAACTATGTATCATTCATGTATTTGCAACTGTGAATCATTGCAACTATGTATCATTCAAACACTGCAACATTGTATCATTCACGTGTAAACATTAGACTTCTGTCTCTTCAGTGATCTTTGCCAGGCACGTACAAAGGATGGGGAGATAAACATCTGTCAATAAAGCATGGTATCCTAACTGACCTGAATTGTTGTAAATCACGCGCATCCTGTTTAACCTGGTATCTTAACTGACCTGAACTATTGTAAATCTTGTATATCCTGTTTGACTTGGGCTCTGAAAAATTTCACCCCCTTTGTAAAAAAGCATAATAAAAGAGCGCGTACCAAGACATTCTGGGCACGCTCATCCCGAGGAAACCTCGTCTCTTGTCGTTTCTCTCTCCCTCGCTCCCTTTCATGAGCCACCCATCAGATGCGGGATGGCAGATACCGCATTCTGGTGACCCCGACGTGATTCCCTCAGGGGGATACGCAGTGGCGCGCCCATATCTTATTCGTTCGGTGGGAGCTGTTCATCGCCAGGCCTGGCACATTCATCGGATCTGAAAGACGGTCTCGACTTTCGTAAGTATGGGTGGAGGCTTTTCTCAACAGCAGACGCAGCATCTGAAGGAATTGAGAGAGCTAGTCGCTTCTTCTTCTAAATACTCTGCTAATTTAAAGGGCTCTCCTATAAAAAAGAAACCTATTGCTACATTATTGGCTTATGTGTGGCAACATTGTCCCAATTATTCTGAGGAAGGGTCCTTAAAAATTTCCAATTGGCAAAAAATTGGTGAACATCTCCATAGTCCTCCTCGTGCACCTATTGGCATTTTGGTCACTTGGAGGAAAATTATGGAGGCTTTAAAAGTCCATTATAAAATAGAAGCAGGGAGTGTGTTTGAATCTCCCCTGCCAAGTTATGATAACTTTTCAATTTTCCCTAACTCAGGCAGAAGCTGCTGCCATTATTCAACAATGCCCCAAATGTAGTAAGCAAGGACATTCCATTCCCATAGGAGTAAATCCTAGAGGATTAAAAGCCTGTGAAATTTGGCAAATGGATGTAACTCAGTATCCACCTTTTTCCCCATGGAAATATTTGCACGTTTCAATTGACACATATTCAGGTTTTATTCTGGCTACTCCTCAAAGGGGAGAAACTGTAAAACATGTCATCAATCATTCAATTCGTACCTTTGCCTCGCTGGGACGTCCAAAAGAAATAAAAACAGACAATGGAGCTACCTATACAAGTTCTGCTTTTCAGGACTTCTGTAACAGATGGGATGTAATCCACAAGTTTGGGATTCCTTACAACAGCCAGGGGCAGGCTATTGTGGAACGGGCACACTTATCTCTGAAACATGCTCTTGATTGATATTCGTTGCGGGAAAAACCCCCGAACCTCCCAGCATTGCAAAATTCTCTTAACATTTGTCTTTACACTTTAAACTTTCTCAATCTGACTGGCATTCCTCCCACTTCTGCTGCTTCTCGTCATTTTTCCTCCCCCTCACCCCCGCCTAACAGACCTCTGGTATATTATCGCAGATTGCCAGATCCTGCCTGGCAAGGTCCCGCTGAGCTTCTCACTTGGGGACGAGGCTACGCTGCAATCTTACTGACAGACAAAACTACTTGCTGGATCCCTGGTCGGGCAGTAAGACCCTATCATGGGAATTCATCTGCTACATCTGTATCTTAAAACTCTTCCTGATATTCTTACCTATATCTTCTTTGCAATTTCTACCTTACTTCAACAAAACCTATGCTTCCTGTCAAAAGACTATTCGTGTTAAAATCATTTCATTTACAGAAGGCTATTATACTTGTTCCATGAGGGTACGTCATGAAACGCTACCCGTAGCTTTCACTCTGTCACTTCTGTTTTGTTTACAGAACACTCTACCACTCGCTCTTTTGTTCCTTCTTTACTCTTCCTATGGAAAGGAACCTTAAAATCTTTTCCTCTATTCATTCTAAAACATAGGGGGACCCAAATGTCCTTATATTGTATCATGGGTTTCCCCACCCCAACTAACATCCTTGATGAATTACCAAATTAATCTTTATTGTCATTATTGTAATTATTTTCCTTTTTCTATTAATTGAATTCCCTCCTCATTTCACAAATGTTCTACAACTAACTTGTCCATAGCCCTCTCTCCTGCTTGTCATGCCTTTATATACCCGAACTCTGATCCTGTCAACAAACGACGCTTCAAAAGAACTGTCCATGACAATCCGCAGAAGCCTCATAGAAGAGATAATATTGCCTGGACTATAACTGACTTTCAAAAAGTTCGTTTAAGTTCTACAACCAATTTTTCTTGCATAGAAAACTTCAACCCACCACTTCAATTCGATTTGGCAGACGCACCCACACAACCAGGGGATATCCTGCAATCCATACCACTGTAGGAGGAACTTTAACATCATGCCTGAAAGGAATGTATTTTATCTCTGGCAATAATTTTGTTTGGACTTGTTACAATGGTTTCATGGCATGTATCCACGGGGATGAAATTGTTAAATCCAAATCATTTTTGCATTCAAGTATGGCTTGTGTGTATAACTCTGATGATTTTATATCCCTACAGGTATCCATGGAACACCCCCTCTCTTGCAAAATCGTAAAGATTTAGATCTGTTATTTTTAAAACAAGGGGGATTGTGTGCTGCGCTTAAAGAAGAATGTTGTTTTTATGCTGATAGCAGGGGGGTCATGTTGGATTCTATGAATGAATTAGAAAAACGCTTAAAAGATAGAGAAAAAGAAAGGTTAAACATGTATAATTGGTATCAAGGTTCGTTTTCTATTTCACCATGGCTTACAACCTTTTTAACTGCATTGGCAGGACCATTAATACATTATATTGATATGTATTATGGGACCTTGTTGTTTTAATAGAATATTGCAATTTTTGAAAAATCAATTATCCTCCATAACTGCTAATGTTAATGTGTTATTGCAAGCTCATGTTATGTCTTTAACACCGGATGAAAAAATATCATTGCTGAGTTACCGCTCCTTGGACAACTCTGACGCTGACGGGTCGCACTCCTGCCTAGATGACGGGGACGGCAAACATTTCAGAAAAATAGTTCCTGTTTTCTCGGACAAGGAAGAAGACTCATCATAAATAATTAAAACATAGGAGATGTTGTAACTATGTATCATTCATGTATTTGCAACTGTGAATCATTGCAACTATGTATCATTCAAACACTGCAACATTGTATCATTCACGTGTAAACATTAGACTTCTGTCTCTTCAGTGATCTTTGCCAGGCACGTACAAGGGACGGGGAGATAAACATCTGTCAATAAAGCATGGTATCCTAACTGACCTGAACTGTTGTAAATCAGGCACATCCTGTTAACCTGGTATCCTAACTGACCTGAACTATTGTAAATCACGCGCATCCTGTTTAACCTGGTATCTTAACTGACCTGAACTATTGTAAATCTTGTATATCCTGTTTGACTTGGGCTCTGAAAAATTTCACCCCCCTTGTGAAAAAGCATAATAAAAGAGCGCGTACCAAGACATTCTGGGCGCGCTCATCCCGAGGAAACCTCGTCTCTTGTCGTTTCTCTCTCCCTCGCTCCCTTTCATGAGCCGCCCATCAGATGCGGGATGGCAGATACTGCAAATCGGATTCCCTGGAACGGGCCAATCCGGTCCGGCCACTTAACAGCCAATCAGAAGTGCAGGGCCAGAACCCTGCACTTACTCCAAGCTCACACTTTATTAATTATATTGCATACACAACAGATGCGATGTAGAAAAAGTAAATAATCCTAACCCCAATTTGCAGAGGGTAGTTATTCTTGATTTGGTGATCTTTGTGTCTGAAGAAATGTGTTTAGACCATTGTCCTGTAATTAATTCTTATAAAATGGAAGTTCATTCAAAACATACTTGATTCCACTAGCTAATTCAGTCTCCTCCTTTTTTTGAAGAAAAATCCGGAGATGTTATGTTATCTCACAAGCCTTTGCCTAAAGCTTAATGAGAACATATATTAACACAAGTAGCACACATCGAAGCAGAAGTATTTAATTTACACATATTAAATAGTTCTACATGTTGCATTTCAGTGCATGAGGTGCTCCAGAAGATGTTCTCAGAGGTCTTATGCAAAATATGTTTTCCAAGTTTAGAAAACCTTCTTACCTCTGAATCTGATAATCCTGATTTTCTGGTACAAACAAATGAAGGACAAGAAATGCTTAAGATCTCCTTGGACATGTGGTTTAATTACAAGTTTGTTGATAATAGAGCAGGGCCTTTTTGAAACAGTATAATTACAATTAATTATTGTAATCAATTCATTATAGAGCACCAAGATGGGCAAATAATTTTACGGGCAAATAATAGTGCCTTGCTGTAATCTAAGGTGCTCTATAATCTGAATCAGGCTGAGCACAGCAAGAGATGGAATGTAACAAAAGATGGAAGGATATTTCTGTGGCAAACACATGTAATAAGCTTCTCACTTTGTAAAAATTGCAAATCAAATATTGCAAACTTAATTCACGCACATGAGGCCTCTTTCAAGCTTCTTCTTTCATTATGAAGCTTTGAATCACATGTAATTATATTATCAAAAGGGACAGCTGGAAAACTTAGCAGTATCTGGTGAAATTTTGTATCACATTTTAATAAAAGTAAATTACTTCTTTCTTCATGAGGCATTTTGCAAAGCTGTATTTGCTGCTGGTTTTACCATCTCAACTTTTCTTGTTGATAGGTTCATTAGATAGCTGCAACATGTTTTGGCATTTTCTCTCTCTTCCCCCTCCCTTTCTGCTTCTTATTTTTAACACTGAATCGATTACTGCCCCAGTTTTTTTCCTAACAAAATATATGTAGAAACAAGTATATTGGTACAGAACGAACTTATTCTTAAGAGCTGCTACATGCTGACACTGGGACATAGCATTAAAGAAGTTTAAATTCATTTATCCCATCAGCTAACCTGCCCATATAGCCAATCTTTTGCACAGTTTGTAGAAATGTGTGTTTTTAAATCTAGTTTTATCTGGGTAATTATATACAGCCATCTTTTTCTTAAAAAAAAAAAAAACCCAATCCTGCCCATCTTTGTCTTATTTCTATAGTGGTAGAGAAAAGTTTCACCCTTGTTGATGCAGCTTACCCTATTGACATCCTCCAGTCTTGGCTCAGTTGCTGCATCTAAGCCTGTGTATGTATGTGTGTGTATGAAAGAGTGAGAATGCATTCAGTAATAAAGGAGTTTAAGAATCTCATTCTACAACCGTGAAACTTTTCTAGTAGGTTGCACTGTAAAAATATGTCTATCATATCTATTTATTTATCTATCATCTATCTATCTATCTGTCATATCATATCATATCATATCATATCATCATATCATATCATATCATATCATATCATATCATATCATATCATATCATATCATATCATATCATATCATATCATATCATATCATATCTACCTACCTACTATATCTATGTACCTTCATAATTATTTGCACTTTAAATTTATGTAGCAACTAATGACCATTGCAGCTTCAAAAGAATATTTATCTGATATACTTGGCAACCTGTATCCAATAATCAAAACCAATACCATTTATGGCTTGACTATTCTCTGTTTTTACAGATGAAGCCACTTTGTGAAACATGTATACAATTTAAGTATAAAGATTAGAGATGCTTGAAGAGAATGGAATGAAGTACAATGGGATGATGATGATGATGATGATGATGATGATGATAATAATAATAATAATAATAATAATAATAATAATAATAATAATAATAATAATGATGATGATGATGATGAATCTCCTTAGTCATTCATGCTTTGTCACCTTCTGTTTGGATTATTGCAATACTCCCTACATAGAGCTGCCCTTGAAGATCCCCCTGAAAGTTTAAGTAGCCTAGAACAGGGCTGTCAAACTCATGCCCTGTGGGTTGGATGTGCCACATGCAGGCCATACCAATGCCCAGTTTAGCAAAGGGGAAAAAAGTCATGATACGTGATGCTGGCATGATGATGCAAGTTTGACACCCCTGGTCTAGAACACAGCAGTTCACCTAGTAATGGTGGTGTTTAGGTTTGCCCATGTAATACCTTTGTTGTATGAGCTGCACTGGCTTTCATTTTATTTCCAGGTGCAATTCAAATGTGGTTATTACCTTTAAAGCCCTACAGGGCTAGGTTATCTATAAGACTGACTTTTCCTAAGGAATCAGCCTTTTCTACCAGGTTAGATAGGGTGAGCATGCTCCTACTTCCTTCCCTTATATGTTGCCACCTTTTGTGAGCTAGGAAACATACTTTTTATGGGGCAGCCCCTGCCCTATGGAAACCCTTTCCATCTGTGGAAACCTGTTCCATCCACCTCTATTTTCCTTGTTTTCTGAAAAGCACAGGAGATCTGGCTCCCCACCACCACCACCAAGTGTTGGAATAAGATGAGATGATTGCATATCTGATGCTACACTTGGCCCCATGTTTTTGTTTTTAGTATCTTTGGTTTTATTAGTTTTAATATGGTTTCTAAGTTCTTTAATTTGTGATAGAACAGCCCAGGGTTTGCTACAAGATGGGTACTTATATAAATGTTTATAAATAAATATTTTTTTTAAAAGAAAACCTATGTCTCTCTCTCTCATCCATCCATGCATCCATCCATCCATATCTATATTTTTTGTAGTGTGATTTGTGTATATGGTGGATATTCTACAGCTACTGATGTTTTCTAAACTGTAAGTTGTTCAGAAGGAAAGATGGAATATAAATGCAACTATTTATTATTACTGTAGTTGTTATTTAATATAACATTTACCTGCCTCTCTTATAATTTCATTTTTCATTCTTATTAAGACCTCTCATTGACTTTTTCTTATACTTCTTGTATCCTTAAATGTACTACTTCTATCAAGTGAAAATGATATGTTTACCTGGCTTTTACATAGCTTTTGTTATTGTTTTTCTATATATAGGCAGCCTTTGGTTCCTAGTCTTGCATTGTCTGAGTCAGAAGACAGTTCAGCTTGGTGTATATGCATGTATTCAATAGTTAATGGCTCTGTCAAATGGAATGGGGTTTTTCCTTTCCATGCAGCAAGATAAAGTGAAGGCTCTAGAGCAGGACTGTCAAACTTGTGGCCCATAGGCCGGATGCATCACGTGCTGGTCATGCCCATGCCTGGTTTAGTGAAAGTAAAAAGTTGTGATACATCATGTGACAATGTTGTCATGATGCGAGTTTGACACCCTTGCTCTAGAGTCTAGAGGAGTAGGAAGTACATTTTGATGTCTTCTTCAGGCAATGTGATGGGCTTATGATGTGGGAGGCAAATATTCTAATAGAATAAATTGGTGGTTCTGCCCAAGTGGTTTGCAGAGCAGATCTCTGGTTCTGCAGCAGAAATGGTGGCTGACTTCCCTGGGCTGTCTGGGAGCAGGCAGCATTCCTTCTTTGTTCCTAATTTAAAACAAACTTTGGTTACATTTTACTTTTGATTTAACAACTATTAACTTGAGGCTAAAAAGCCTGTCAAGGAGGCAGAGAAGCCAGATTGGAGGCGGAGGCGGTGAGAGTTTTGGAGTGGGGAAAGCAGGAGGGTGTGTGTGTATGTGTTTGCCATTAAAACTTATAGCTAGGCAAGCACATAAGAATGTTGATGGTGTGGTAATTAAACTAAGGGATTTCCCCTCCCTTTTCTTTTCTCAGTTCTACCTCTTAGTGCCAGTTTCACTGCTTTACACTTGGAACTGTTTTTAGTTCCCTTACCCAGAAATCAGAGACTATAGAGACTTATACCAAAAAACAAAATCAAAACTCCACATTAGGGGGCAGCTTTTTAATGCCACAGTAAGATATTTTAGGGTGTACTTCTGAAATAATATCAGTGCTTGGATGGCTAAAGCATGTGGCCTTTGGCCTCATTTCTGGAAGACATGTTGGTATCCTAATGAGTGGTAGAAGCTGCCATGTCATATCATGGGGAGAAGGAAATGTTCCTTGCAGGAGCACTTTGTGAAACTGCAGCAAGCAGTTCAATTGTATTCTCTAATATTAGATATGCAGATGTCACTTAAAGATTTTTGGCAGACAATTCTTCACCAAAAGTAACAGGTTCTCCCACAAGTCCCTATAAAGAGAGTTTAATTTTTAATATGCATTCAAATCCAATTTGTTTGGATGATAAAATAACTGGAATAACTGAAGGAACAATAGGGGTGCCCTTATATTTTAAAGAGTCAACTTTAAGCTACAAAACCCATGTGTTCATATGAACATACAAATCTGTTTTATATTGCTTTAGATCTGAGTGATTTCTGCTCTTTTTGACAGGAGAAATTGGGATAGTTTCTTCCACCTTCCCATCTCTTCCCATCTTCAATAGCTTTTGAAATAGATGGGAATAAAATGAAATGTGGACCTTCTGCAAACAAAGCACATCCTTCTCTTGAACCATGGTGCACATCACCAATTTTATATCAAGTAAAATAGAGATAGTTCACTCAGTTTAGTGCACATGTGAAGAACTGTTGTCCACAACTCACAAAAGGCAACATTGACAGCTGAGAAAAGTGTTGCCAGAATTGCAGAAAGGGGTTTGAAATAATTTCTATATTGGAAAGACAAGGTAGAGATTGAGTCTAAGAAAATGTATATATGAACTATTGCTTTCATTCTGGCATTTATATGACAAATTTACTTATTCTATTGTTTTTGTTTTTATGGTTTCTCAGTTGCTACTGGTCTAGATAAGAGGTATGGATGGTTCATGTAGTTTCTGAAAATCACTTTGTACAGGTTTTTGTATCATAAAAGGAAATGTGTAAATAAATGATTGCATTCCATTAATGTTTCTTCAGGTAAAAAGTATACAAAGCAGAGCTATATCCATGGACTCATTTCAGGCTTTGAGTTCTCCCTACCTTGATCCAATGTTAAGTGAGCACCCCTTCATTTGATGTATGTCATAATTTTGAAATCATTTGTGGAATTTATGGGTACCGTATAGGGAATGGATGGTATTAAAAATTATGAAGGGGCCTTGGAGGCCATCTGGTCCAACCTCTACTCAGTACAGGAATCATTCCTGGCAGATGGTCCTCCAGCCACTGCTTCAATACCTCCTGCAAGCAAGAGCCCACCACCTCCTGAGACAGTCTGTCCATTGTTGAACAGTTGCTACCATTATGAAATTTTGTCAAAATGTTTTTAGCTAAAATCTGCTTTAGTGGCATTTCCACCCATCCATGCCAGTCTTGCCCCTTGAAGCAACAAAAAAATTTTTTTTTGTTCAATCTTTTCTTTAAAAGTTGTCTGTCTGCAAGATGCATAATTTTTAACACAGTGTTTGGAATGCTATGGTCTTCATCCATTTTAAGTGCTGCACAAGTTGGGCTTAATGAACTTTATGGGGTTCTGCTTTTCTGAATGATCTTAAAATTATGTAATCTTATTATTGTAGAGCAGCATAATAGGTTTTATTGGTTGAGCCTAATAAAAATGTTTCTATACTGAAGACCCTAGTTTAAATAACTAAATCTGGCTTATAAAACAAAGCACTACCATTACTCCTAATAGATATGTGCATTTTAAACAGGCTATTGTAATAGTCTTTGGCACACATCTACAACAAGATAAACATATATATTACATATTCTGATTTGATAGAATAGATAAATAAGTTGTAGTCACTGTCTAGATTCAGATTTAATGCTTCAGTGCAATTGCTTAAACATTTAAGCCCTCAGTCATGTTTTCACAGTGATGAGGGACAATGCAAACTGATCCTTTAAAAAATGCTACCATTTAAAGCAGGGGTTTCTAACTCATGGCCAGATGCATCATGCTCTGGCCAAGCCCACTCCCGGTTTAGCAAAGAAGCAAAAAGTCATGATATGTCATGTGATAATACTGTCACACTGTGAGTTTGACACCTCTTATTTAAAGTATTTCTGAGTTGTTCCTCCAGCTGTTTCAAATCAAATATTGACTAGGAAGAACAAATATAAAATGGCTTCATATTAGTCAACAAGCAACTAGGGATATGTGAGTCACCAATTATAGATAAACGTGTTTCATGTTCATATTAACCTTAGTGAAAGTTTAATCTAGTACTTAAAAGCACATTAAAAACTTCTACTTTGCAGTCACAGTGTTCTTACTATATGTAGTTCTTATATGACATACTTCCCCAAATACATGGATTTTAACCTACATTTCCCCATAGAACTGTAAACAAAATGTGCATGAATTCATGTCCTTTTAATGTGTATTTAACATCTCTCCTAATGTATGCTGTTAATTCAAACTATATTTAATATTGTTTTTGATGCTAATAAGCTTCATCAGTAGGTAAAATTCACACTATGTTTGACTGGTGAATAACAACTATCACTGGCTTCCATCATCTTCCTTGTATGCAGGAAAATTGTTACGAACTAAGCAAACTCGTTAGCTTGTGATTCTAGTAGTTTTCTTTCCATGACAGGTTCGTAGCCTGCAATTCTGATTGGCCCGTTGACAGCAGATCATGATTGGTCAGTTTTGGCTGATCGGATTGGCTGATAGCGGGTCGCTGCTGATTGGATGCTCTCAGCACAGCAAACTCAAATCATTGGGTGTTGTGACAGCAGCCAGCTCTATAAAAGGAGCTGCTGCTGCCCTAGTTCTTCGCTCTGTTCTGAAGTCATTAATAAAGAGTTGGAGTCACTATTCGATGCCTCGTCTCCGTTCCTTGCGCCCACTCTCCCAGATCTAACACTGGTGACGAGGGTGGGATGCGGAGACGAGAGAGCTCATTGAACACAAACAGAGCACGTGGCTGAGAGCGCACCAATCGCGGCAGAATGACCAGCGGCGCCATACCACCTGCTTCATTTGACCCAGCTAACGAAGACTGGGACTCGTATATGGACAGGTTTCAGATGTTCCTGGAGACCAACAACCTGAAGGATGCTATACCTGGCAAGAAACGAGCTGCATTCGTGACCCATTGCGGGCCCGCCGTTTTTAAGATGGCAAAGGCACTTGCAAAACCAGCTGAAGTCAAGATGATGGACTGGGACAATCTTACCCCAATCCTCCGGGCCCATTATGCCCCAGTGGTACCAACACTCATCAGGAGACACGAGTTTTACCAGAGGAACCAACAGGAAAGCAAGAGTGTTGGAGACTTCATCGCGGACCTCAGAAACCTGGGGGGACTCTGCAGTTTCACAAACTCGAAGAAGCCATGAGAGATCGAATCGTTCTGGGTCTAAAATACCCCACAACCCAGAACAAGATTATGGCAAAGGGGGGCATCGCCCTCGCAGATGTCATCGCCAATGCTACTGCAGCAGAAGCAACCAGGAGGTCAGCAGCTCGAATGCACTGAGCGAACGCACCGCACCGCCAACTTGCCAGTGACCCTACAGCCCTTTCCGAGAGGCATGCAGTGACTACCCACCATGAAGATCTCGAATCCTCATCAGAAAGCGAAGAAGAGGAGGTCAACAGACTCAGGTCAGACCGAGATCAGCGAGATCAGCGGACTCGTAAGCCCTCATATCAGTGTGCTGGATGCGGGGGAAACCATCCAAGATCAGACTGCAAATTCCTAAACGCCCTCTGCCGCTCCTGTGGAAAGAGGGACCACATTGCAAAAGTCTGTAGAGGCAAGCGAGGGTCCAGCCCAAACCGAAGAGAAAATAATTTCCGGAAGACAACAGGCACCCCACCAGTAAATCGGGACCGCCCAAGCAACCAATGGAACCACTACTGCAGAAATCGATTGCCAGACACTTCTACCAGACAAGAAGAGGCACACCAAACCATCACCATCAGCCATGCTTCATCCCTTGATGCAAGAAAGATCCGAGTAAAGGTCACCGTTGAGAACCGTCCATGTGTTATGGAAGTTGAGTCTGGGTCCTCCCTATCAATGGTCTCCTGGAAACCCCTCAAACAGCTGATCCCTGACATCCATCGCCAGGATCTCAGCCCTCAGAGAATTATATTGAAGGACTATCAAGGAAACAGGATCCCAGTCGCCGGCTCCAGCCACGTCCAAGTCTCCTTCAAAGACCACACTGCAACTCTACCACTTACAGTCATCGATAAAGATCGACCCAGCTTATTAGGCTTACAGTGGTTTGCGCCACTTGGAATCGAACTGGCAGGCATCAACCAAACCGAAAGCGATGACTGGGAAGTGGCTCTTGTCCAAGAATTCCAGGAAGTGTTCACTGAGAAGCTAGGCAAGTACAAGGGATCTCCCATATTGTTTAACCTCTGCCCAGATATTGCGCTCATTCGCCTTAAGCCCCGTCGAGTGCCTTTTGCACTCAAACCAAAGATTGATGAACAATTGGACATATTGATAGCCCAAGGCGTGTTGGAACCAATTGACCACACCTGATGGGAGACCCCAATAGTAACCCCCATAAAGCCTGATGGATCTCTGAGAATTTGTGGAGATTACAAGACCACCCTAAATCATGCACTTCAGCAGAGCGCTTACCCCGTGCCTGTGGTCCAATACCTACTGCCCTCTCTTGGGGGTGGGAAAATATTCGCAAAGTTGGACCTAGCCCAGGCATACTAGCAGCTGCCTGTAGATGCAGAGACCGCAGAAGCCTAAACTATAGTCACGCACAGAGGGGCATTTAAGTGTAATAGACTCCAGTTTAGAGTGAGCGTGGCACCCGGCATTTTCCAGAGTCTGATGGAGAGATTGCTACAAGGCATAAAAGGGATTATGCCATATTTCAATGATGTCTTGATAGCTGCCCCCACTAGAAGTATACTAGAAAAGCGGCTAAGAACGGTCCTCCAAAAATTTAAAGACACGGCCTGAAGGTCAAGAAGGACAAGTGCCAACTATGTACAGAGAGGGTTGAATTCCTTGGTTACCTTCTTGACAAACAGGGAATTCACCCTACTGAGAAAAAATTGGCTGCAATCAAAAATGCCCCAAGACCTAAGAACAAAACAGATCTTCAAGCCTTCCTGGGACTCATTAACTTTTATAATATCTTCCTACCCCAGAAGGCGACTGTTGCTGAACCCCTGCATAGGCTCCTCGACAAGAAATCTTCCTGGGTCTGGGGACATCGAGAAGAGTGAGCTTTTCAGCAAGTTAAAGACCTTTTAATATCCGATGCTGTATTGATACAATTTTAACGAGACTTTACCCTTAAATGTCACCTGTGACACCTCACCGTTTGGAGTAGGAGCCATCCTGAGCCATGTCCTGCCAAACGGCACTGAGGCACCAATTGCATTTTTTTCCAGAACTTTATCTAAAACTGAAAGAAACTATAGCCAACTAGATAAAGGGGCTCTTGCTATTGTGGCTGCGATCAAACGATTCCATGAGTACATGTATGGAAGGTCCTTTTCTATAATAACCAATCACAAATCATTACTGGGCATCTTGGAGGGGGATAAACTAACTCCCCATATCTTATCGCCAAGAATGACACACTGGTCAGAGTTTTTAGCCGCATATGATTATCAACTGCAACACCAACTGGGGAAAGCCATTCCCCACGCTGACGCCCTGAGCCGCTCACTGCTACCACAAGTCATAGATGACCCAGCTCCAACCCTAGCTGTAATACAGATCGAGACACTCCCTTCACCACCACTGTCTGCGCAAGACATCGCATTTGAAACAAGGAAAGACCCTTGTTTAGCATGAGTCCTCAGCTGTGTAGAAAGAGGTTGGCCTGACAATGAACTCAACGACACCTTCAAGCCTTTCAAGCACAGGCAGACAGAACTTTTCACCCAAAAGGGATGTGTGTTATGGGGAGACAGAGTCGTCATCCCAGAAAGACTTCAGCATAAAGTCCTAAAGCTATTGCACGATGGACATCCGGGCATCGTGCGGATGAAGGCACAAGCAAGGAGTTACGTTTGGTGGCCAGGTATTGATAAGCAAATAGAGACTTGGATGGCCACCTGCAACAAGTGCCAGGAAACACGCTCAGCTCCACCAAAAGTACCACCAACTGAATGGAAAGCACCCCAAGGTCCCCGGTCCTGTATCCACATCGATTTTGCGGGACCCACCAAAGGGCATATATTTCTCAGAACAGTGGATGCCTATTCCAACTGGCTTGAGGTCCACAAAATGAAGAACACCACCACAGAGGCAGTCGTTAAAAAATTAAACAGACTATTTGCCACACACGGTTTGCCAGACGTCTTGGTTTCAGACAATGGCCCACAGTTCACCGCCTTGGAATTTGAACAGTACCTAGCAGACCGGGGGATACGCCATGCCTTAACATTACCGGCTCACCCTGAGGCCAATGGAAGGGCTGAACGAATTGTCCAGTTCATAAAGAAACCTTACACAAGATGGAACAAGGGAACATCCACGACAAGGTAAACAGGATGCTTCTCCTCCAACATATCACTCCAAACAGTACCACAAACAAAACCCCAGCCGAACTCCTGATGGGCTGGAAACTTCGATCACATCTTGACCGTCTACACCTTGACCATCTACACCCTGCCTACACACTGGAAAAGCCTCTGGGTTCCAGTAGCAAGTATCCTCATTTAAGGTAGGTGACCCGGTCTTTGCAAAAAACCTTACCGGTGACCCTTTGTGGGTCCCCGCTACCATAACGCAACTTACAGGTCCCCGTTCCTACCGTTTGCAAACTGATGATGGGAGACTGTGGAAGCACCACATCGACCAGTTACGTTCCAGGCTGGCACCTACCCCTTTCACAAGCCCTGAACTCCAAACCAGGGGGGGAAGGGAAATCGAGGGGGCCGAAAATGAACTAGTACCTGATCCAATATGCGAGACTCAGTGGCCAGCACAACCAAGCCTGGAGTGTTCACCTTCCAAAGAGGAGCCGGGACAGATGGTCATCTCACCGCGTAGCAGCACATTGCCATCAGCAATCCCAGAGAATCCAGATGGCAGCCTTGATGGGTGTAGAGATGACAACCCCGAGTCACCCAATGGAGAAGTCGGATCACTGCTACCGCTGAGTCTAACAAACAACCCACCGGAACCAGAGTCTAGCCAAAGACTGATGGAGCAACGTAGATCAGGTAGGCAGGTGAAACGACCTGCCTACCTGTGGGAATACATCACCCCATCCTTGAGATAGAACCTAGGGGGGAGGGGTGTTACGAACTAAGCAAACTTGTTTGCTTGAGATTCTAGTAGTTTTCTTTCTACAACAGGTTCGTAGCCTGCAATTCTGATTGGCCCGTTGACAGCAGATCATGATTGGTCAGTTTTGGCTGATCGGATTGGCTGATAGTGGGTCGCTGCTGATTGGACGCTCTCAGCGCGGCAAACTCAAATCATTGGGTGTTGTGACAGCAGCCAGCTCTATAAAAGGAGCTGCTGCTGCCCTAGTTCTTCGCTCTGTTCTGAAGTCACTAATAAAGAGTTGGAATCACTATTCGATGCCTCGTCTCCGTTCCTTGCGCCCACTCTCCCAGATCTAACAAAAATAATTATTTATGCTGTGTCATGCCAATTCACCCTTCTAAAATTCCCCAGTTCACTCAGCCATGCTGGGTAGAGAATTCTGGGAACTGAAGTCCACACATCTAAAAGTTGCCAAGGTTGAGAAACACTAGTAGAGATACTGATTCAGCAACAGAAGGAGAAGAGAAACAATAACAAGGCTCTTTATTAAAAGCTAAACAATGTCTTTACTATTCCAAGTAATTATCAGCATTATTACTCCTTGCTTGTATGCTCTGGTGTTCTTTGCTAGAAAGCTAAACATAATGTCATACATATGGCTCTGCAGCAGTAATTAAGAATTAAGCAACAAACCCGAATCTATCATCCACTTCTGTGGGGATTTAGCTTTCTGACAGAAGGGGGAAAAAGTTCACAGCACAGGTAGAATCTGCAGCAATCAATTATGTTCGTGAATGAAGAAATGACATACTTGTGAATCAAAACCAAATGGCTGAAGTGCCACATTTTAACTGCATAGCTTCTTTTCATGAAAACAAGAAAGTATATAGGAAAAAAAAAGGGAGCTTTCTAATCGAGAACATGGATCCTGCAACCATCGACATTGTTAGGCGTCATGTAACATTTATAAATATATGAGATGACAGGTTAGATATCAGAATGTTATTTACTTTCTGCATCTATCAGGAAGTGGTGTGTTTCTGTCTAAGAGAGAGCATCCACACATATGGACATGGATTCAGTATATGTGAGAAAAACTCTGCGGATGAATTTTTGCTTGCCACCCACATACCTTTCTCTAACAAACATGTATGGCAGAGGAAGATCACTTCTTTTAGTCCTGCTCCAGATCACTGGGCATGTATTGGCCACATACCTTTCTGGATCTGCCTTAGGTGCGCATATGGATTTTCTGTGTATTCATAGACTCTTATTGGTTCCAAAATCACCATTGAATATTTCTCCAGGCATTTTTTTGGTACTTGCATTCTCATGTCTTTAATTTCTTTCACTTACTGTTTCTTGTTTTTCCTTCTGTACTTCTTCTGTACTTTGTACCATGTTGCTTACTCCCAAAGAAAACAGTGTGAAGGGTATATGTATGTATGGGTATGTAGAATGTGAAAGTGGTAAGATGTATTGCAAACATGAACAAAGCTCCCACACACTATTCAGTGACAATTAGTGACAAATCACAGTGCCACATCCCATTTGTTACTCAAATTCAGACTATGTTATCTGTAATTTTTCTTTCTTCGACTTGTTTTTTTTTCCAGTTCAATTTCAAATCAAAGAAGCTGAAGAGAAAAGACTCTAAAAGTAACCATTTGAGGAAAAAGAGAGAAATTCTGATAGGCATCTGAGTCAAAATACTTACTGAAACATTCCTACATGTTTCAGAGGATTTCCTTCTTCTGGACAATTTGTAAATATGAAACTTCTCATAAAAATGATGTAAAATGCATCCAGACAATAAACACTAAAAGACAAATATTTTTCTTATAATTCTCCCTTACATATTATACATATCTCACCACATGCTACAACAAATCCACTTGACCTTAACGAATAGCCTAAGAAAAGATCCCATCCCTGCCCTCTGTCTCTTTTCTACACAAATACCTTCTATTTAATTCCAGCTTTCCCTTATTAATTAATTTGGAGCTCAAAGGATATTGTAATTAGAGGTAAACCTGGAATATGACTAGATTTAATCCAGGGTCAAACTGCCTTGTAATGCAATATACCTTACAGCATTTGTTTTAAGCTTAAAAATAGTTGACAGAACAAATTGGACCAAAATATGTTTTTCTAGCTAATGGCAATATTGGAGCTGATAATTTGTTTTAGGTTCTTTTGATTTTTAAAGTTGAGGCTAAATGTATTTGAGAACCCTTTTTCCAGTCTGAATAGCTTACTCATACCTATCATTGCTTCATCTGTTGGTGGTGGCAACTCTCCTTTTATTTATTGTGTCACCCCAAAAGATTCCCAAGTAAAAGCAGGAAGCAGTGCTCTCCTTTTGAACTGACTTCACATATTATCAGAAAAGATAATTTGTCCATACTCTGGATAGAAATGGTTTTCAGAAAAAAAACATGGTTACTGATAAGCTTGCCTCTGCTTCACTGTTTTGTGCCTTCTGAATATCAATGAACTTTCCAACATTGCAGCCTTTGGGAGAAAAAAAGGCAAGATATTTAGTACCAAGCAAAATATTTATGAAATTAGCTTTGGATATATAGAAACTTGAGTTGCACAATCTTTAATCGCTATCCATTTTTTCGTTTGGATTCTGCAACTCAAAGGTTTATATAGCATGTTTTATAATACGTCTCAATCAGAAGGGCTCTATATACTTCAGCCTACAAAACTAATTTCATATGTGGTTTAGAAGTCTGAGTTTCCCAGATCTCATTTAATTGGAAGAGGATAATGTTGAGTATGGTTAGCAGATGTGTTGTTAATTCATATCCTACTGGGTTAATCAACAGAACCTTAGGAGATGCTCAAAGACTTTTGATGTATTTTAAGGGGAAAAACCCCTCACCACTTGATCTATAGCTGTTTTAAACAAATTGTGTTCATACTGTTCATTATTAATTGTTTTTCATATAAAATTATTTCACTGTCTTTTGCATTTTGTTATTTTTTCATGTTAACAGGTTGATATGCTATATATTTCTTAAATATTCTTTTTATAGGCATACTTTGATTCTTATATTTTTAAACCATTTCAACTTGTATTTTCTATAATGGTCAATACAGGCTTTGCCACAAATATTAAACAGCAGCCATATCTAAAGCTTGGTAGCTTTGTAATTATTCACTTACAGCCTTTCTACATAATTGTAATGATCAGCAAGATGCCCCTTCCTTAAAATTCTACAGTTATTAAATGCCAATATTCTCAGGTACCCTTATATATTAGACTAAGGCTGAGAAAATGTCAACTTACTATTTACAACCACAATAAAAGTTTATCTGCATTCATTCCTTCTGCAGATGAAGCTTATGCCATTTAATAAAATTTGTTAGTCAGAAAAGTCTTCCAGATTTTTTTTTGCTGACTAATATGGCTGTCCTAATACAATGTCGATTTTTTTTTTTTATTCCCAATTTACTGAAGACAGAGCTACCTTGTTCATATTATATTTATAATGTTTCATATTATTAATCAGTTATAGATAAAGTTGAATATAGTGTTTAACCAAATAATGGGAAGTGTTTACTAAGGACAGAACTACCTTGGGAGGAAATAAAAGTACAAACATTTTCAAGGATCATTATCATTTTATACCTCCTGCTTTTCCTGGAACCTTGGTTGTGATTGTTTGAAGACACAGTTCTAACTCTCAGGAACAAGAATTTACCCCACTGTCTCCTCAGGAACAGCAGTAGACATTCACTTTGTTGGCAAAGTATGTCAAAAGATAGTGTCTGTTGTTTGGTTCTATATCAGTTCTGCCTTCTTCCTGTTTCCACTCAGAAATTTCCCCCTGCTGTAAGGGGGAAATCTTTAGGTTGTCATAAAGCTTTCTGGGAAATATTTGCATTCCAACTCATTGATAATGGAAACCAAAGCAACATGGCCACCTCTGGCCTAACCTGAAATTTAGGAAGTCAAGATTTTGCCTGGGGCAACTCTTAAACTGTACAGGCTTAAAAGTTAATGATTGTCCCACCCAATTTAGGATGAATCCTCTTTTCCCATGGACAGCTGCTCCAGCTCGCTCCCTTTTACATTAGCTACTGAATTACTGGTAGGAATAACTTATTCTTCCAAGAAACAAATCATCCAGAAGAGTACCGAGCAGCATAAATATGAGCATTTTATAATATGGAAATAAGCTAAAATTATTTCCTCAAAAATTGGGTTGAGAAAGATGTTATAATCCAGCATACAATCCTAATTAATGTCCAAGAAACTAAAAAAGTATTGAATTCACCATGACATTATATGAAAGCATATTGACATCCAATTATGGCTCGGAAAGTTACTGCCATGAAATGGCAGTGCATCTGTTCAGCAAAACAATCATGGTATTTTTTTTTAAAGTAGTGAACTACTACATATATGGCTAATACAGAAATTGTAACCAATGACAACAGCATTCAGACTCTTATAAAGTTGCATTGGGGATAACGCAATTCGGAAGAGCATTTTTTAAGGGGGTGTTGTTTTCTTTCTCTTCTGTCTTATAAATTGTGGTGTTTTGGCTGTTGGAGAATGCCACCTCAGAAAAGAAATTGCTTGCCTCTTACAATGACAGGCAAACAAATTCCTGGCTAATAATCTCAGTATCTGTCATGCTGGGAACTACTTCTCTAATGGTTGTGGCTGGCTATTTATACAGATACTGATTTCCCTAGATCAACTCTTAAGTGACACTGGCATGAGTGGGAGGGGAAAAGGTCCTTTATATGGAAAGCACAAATCTGTCAGGATTCTCTAATTAGTAATCTTAATTAACCATCTTGATTGTATTCAACTGAGCAAAGCGGTAGACAACAATATAGAAAAACTATCCTGCACTGGAAGAGATGAAATTAATAAGAGAAGACTACTTCCCCAATAGCATTTCATTTTCACTATTTTTCACATTTCATTTTCTTTGATGAAAAGTGGCATTTCCCATGTCAGGAACTATGTAAATGTATAATTGAAATTTACAATCAGGAAAAATAAAGGCGAAGAAAAACAGAAGACAATATTTGAGTGCGTGTTTGGGTGTGTGGGGAGTGAACTAAAATCTCTTTTATCCCTTAGTTGTCCTTAGTTGAGAATTAGAACGGAATTATAGATTTTTCTCCAAATATTTCTAATGTTACTGACACATTTTCCTCCAAATATTTCTAATGTTACTGACATATTTTTCTCCAAATATTTCTAATGTTATTGAAACTGATCATCATAAGAATAATTTGATTTAATTTCTTCTCAGGACTGAACTATTTGCTGGACATTTCACATTCATGATTCTATTATATGACAAGTTAAGCATAAAGGAGTCATTTTTAATTTATTTTCATGCAAAACATTCCATAATTTGAGCCTATTCACTTTATCAAACACTTTTTTGAATTGACACATGCACAGTAAAATTCCTTTATCACAGTAAAATTCAAACATTCATTCCTCAATTCTGAAGAACAAAACACTGCACCTACTACTTTCTTGACATAAAGTGCCCTAGGATTTCCAATTTTATTTCTTGTCATATCTTGTATCCTTTCAAAAGAGTAATGTAAAATACCATCATGTGTTATCACAACCAATTAATACTCTGTAAGTTTTGCATTCATTATTGCTACATTAAATCAGGTAAAAAAGAGGAGTTATTCCTACCATCTAATCAACTACCTTCTAAACTATTAAATCAATAGTATCTTTTTCATTTGGTCAACCTATCTGAAATTTCCTGTCTGGGAAATGTGTTCAACTTTTCACTTTGCTACCTTCAAAATACATTTCAAAACAATTTCAGAAGGTCTGGACACGACTAACTGATAGTATTTTCTTTCATATCTTTCTGTTTTGAAATTTGAATTTGTTTTGATGGTGTATTGCCACTTTGTTTTTTTAGAGATAAACTCAGTGATGGTATGCTGCCAGTTCACACTGGTTCTAGTGATCTGGTAGTACTGGTCAGCAGTTGACCCCACCCACACACCCCACCCTTTCCTGTCCTATATTTCCTTTGTTTTTAGCTCAGCTGATAGACGTAGCAGAGCGAATTGCTGTGCCTAAGCTGATTTACTCACCAGTGCTGATGTTTTCATGCTTAAAACTGCCCATTTTAAAACACTCTGTGCACATGCACGAAGCGTGCCCAGAACTGGTAGTAAAGTATTTTGAATTTCACCACTGGATAAACTAGGAAGTAGGATATAAATAACATCCTCCAATTACCTCTCCTACTTCTATTGACTGTTCAAACTCAGAATTCTTACTAATGTGAAAAAATATCCAATCACCTCACTCAAGAAAAACAGTCTAAAAGGAAAAATAGAGGCACTTGTTTATAAATGTATAAATTGAAATTATTCTATCTCTCAAGAATTTATATTTTGGAGAACCACATTCCCAACCTAAATAATCTTGTCAACTCTGGTGATCATACCATCCTGTCCTCTAAATTTAATCATCCTCATCCAGAAGAAGATGAGAGAAAATTATTTTCAAATTAATTATTTTATATTGATAGTAGATAGCTTTTTTTTGGTAAATAACCATATTTTCTTAGAAGTATTTTTATAGGAGTGGTAGATAAGGTCAAATAAGCAGTGAAGGAGAACAAAGTAATAAATAGATAGTCATCATTTTGTTATTGAGGTCTAATTTCTCTGACCTGTTATCTTTATGGGATGCCTCAGTCATTCACTGAATTCTTCCCTAAGAAACAAATTGTCAGAGGATCAACAATAGATCTCACAAGAGATTTATGTTAAAACAGATTTTGAAGTTAGGTCCAAGAGTATAATATATTTACACTGAGGATCTTGGGTAGCCTTAGGGTTACCAGTTGCTCACCCCATTGTATATTGTTGTGCAAAAACCACTTCATGCATCGACATTATTCATATAGTTTGTAATGAAATTTGGGCATATGCAAAAAATAAAGAAAAAATACAAAAAAAGAAATAGAATCTCCCAAACTCTGTAATTCATTTTCATGCTAAAATCATGTCCTTTGAGTTGAGGCACAGAAGCCCTTCTTTAGCAACTGCCATCATGTTGATGAAACAAGGTTTTACATCCCAACTTGTTTGGGAAAGTGAAAGTTAAGTTCCCATGTGTTGTTATTGTCAGAACATAGATTTGAGAGTCACCATCTGTGAATACTCACACTTGAAGTCTGATTAAAATCAAATGCATTTGATCAAGAAAGGTGTTATGTTTGGAGCATGGGCGATAAAGAATGGAGACGAGCCTGTGGAACGGTGAACTTCAACTCTTTATTTACATGGTGTGACAGCTCGAACTGGATGGCCGCTATAGCCTTCCTTATATAGGCAACCCAATAACTATTTAACCAATAACAACCCAGGAGCGCTAGCTACGTTAACCAATACGAATGCCCCATTAATGGCCAATCAGATTCCCCTGAACGGGCCAATCCGATCCTGCCATTAAGAGCCAATCAGAAGTGCAGGGCCAGAACCCTGCACTTGACTCCAAGCTCAAGATAACTTTATTAAACCTTTATGCATTCACAACACCCCTTCCCCCTGGCTTCTGTTTACAGGGCACAGTTACATAGTCCTTAAGGTAGGACGGTTGCTTTATTAGTCTGGCTTGATTTTCGCTGTGCGTTTTGCATTTGGCTTCAATCTCGCTGAGGTAGATCGTTGTTTGGCGAAGGGGTTGCCTCTGGTTCAGAGTTCATGTTTCTGTTGTCACCAATATCTTTGGCAACTCCCTGAGGTGAACCTACTCCCATCTCTGGTTCCAGTTCCCGTGTCTCTATTCCGCTATGATTCCCTTCAAACGGGTTTTTCTCTAGTTGGATTTCATCTTCTTCTGTATCTCCCCCCCCTCAGTTTGGTCATAAGGGAGTTCAGAAATGCCCGACCAGAGCCGTGATCGTAATTGATCGATATGGCGTTTCCATAGTCTATCGTCAAGGCATTGTACAAGGTAGGATCTCGGGCCGGTTACCCAGATTACTGTCGCCTCTACCCACAGCGGATCGCGGATAGGTTTTTAGCGTACATCAAATCGCCTACCTGGAAGGTACAGCATCGGCCGCTGGATCCGAGTGGTTTTTCCGGTTCATAAGCTGGGTGTAACTGGTCGAGGTGGGAGCGGAGCTTTCGGAGTTTTGTTGGTGATGCTGTGAGGTGTAATGTGTTGTAGAAAAAGGATTCGGTTGATTTTGTCGTCTATGTTATCGTAGTCGAATTTCTGCAAAGTTTTCTTAACAAACTGGATCATGTGCTCAGCCCTGCCATTGGTCGCAGGGTGCGCAGGCGAGGTGAGCGCATGTCAGATGCCGCGGTCAGCCAGGTACTGCTCGAAGGACAGAGCGGTAAATTGGGGCCCATTGTCGGATACCAGAACGTCTGGTAATCCGTGGGTTGCAAACAGTCTTTCCAATCTTTTGATGACTGCTTCAGTGGTTGTGTTTGTCATGCGGTGAATCTCGAGCCAATTCGAGTAGGCGTCGACGGTTAGAAGAAAAGTGTGGCCTTTGGTCGGCCCAGCAAAGTCCAGGTGAATACGGGACCAGGGTCCCTGCGGTGTCTCCCATTCAGTTGGGTTTGCTTTTGGTGGGGCATTGCTCACTTCCTGGCATCTATGACAAGCTTTAACCCAATTCTTGATTTGCTTGTCGATGCCCGGCCACCATGCATAGCTTTGTGCGAGGGCTTTCATTCGCACGATACCAGGGTGGCCATTGTGCAAGGTTCTCAGAACTGCTTGTTGGAGTCGTTCTGGGATAACGACTCTATCACCCCAGATGATACAGCCCTTTTGAGAGAACAACTCTGTTTGTTGAGTCTTGAATGGTGCGAAGTCATCTGATAACTGGTCCAATGGCCATCCGCGTTCTACCCAGCTTAGGACTCGCACTAAGGTGAGGTCTCATCTGGTTTCTCTCGCGATATCTCGGGCAGTTAATGGCGGTGTGTGGAGTGTCTCAATCTGTAATGTGGTTATTGTTGGTGCGGGGTCATCCAGAGTCTCTGGAAGCGGTGCTCGGCTCAATGCGTCGGCGTAGGGAATAGTTTTACCCAGGCGGTATTGCAGCCAATAATTATAAGCAACCAAGAATTCTGACCAGCGAGTCATCCTGGGGGATAATATGCAGGGAGTCGGCTTATCTCCTGCTATTATCCCCAATAACGGTTTGTGGTCAGTCATGATAGTAAAAGCCCGGCCATACACGTATTCATGAAATCTTTTAATGGCAGATACAATTGCGAGGGCTTCTTTATCGATTTGGCTATAATTTTGCTCAGTTTTTGAAAGCGTCTTTGAAAAATATGCAACAGGGGCTTTGTTACCATTAGGCAGTACATGGCTCAAAATGGCGCCTACTCCGAAAGGCGAAGCATCACATGTGATATTTTATGGCAGAGTCTCATTGTACTGCATGAGTACAGCGTCAGAAGTCAGTAGTTTTTTTACATTACGGAAAGCCTGTTCTTCTTTATGACCCCATAACCAAATTGCTTTTTTGTCTAGTAAACGATGTAATGGTTCAGCGACAGTTGCTTTATGTGGTAGAAATACGTTATAAAAGTTGATAAGGCCTAGGAACGCCTGGAGATCGGCCTTGTTCCGAGGTCTGGGAGCGTTTTTTATTGCTTTCAATTTACTGTCGGTAGGGTGAATACCCTGACTGTCAATTAGATACCGTAAAAACTCGACACGATCTGTACACAGTTTACACTTATTCTTTTTCACTTTAAGACCAGCATCTTGAAATTTCTGTAGAACAAGTTTTAAACGATCCTGTAAGATTTTTTTTGTAGGTGCAGCAATTAATACATCGTCAAAGTAGGGGACTACGCCTTTAATCCCTTGTAGTAGCCTCTCCATAAGGCTCTGAAAAATTCCCGGGGCTACACTGACTCCGAATTGGAGCCGGGTACATTTAAAGGCACCTCGGTGCATCACAATCGTGATGTGCCACCTGTAAAACATCTTATACAAGTTTTCTTTATATGCTGTTGACATTGTCATTTTATAATTTTGAGACCACAATTTCTGCCATTTCTCTAAATCAATCCCATATCCAAAATTCTTCCCCCAAACAATCATAGTTTCTTTGACTTGTTCTTCCTCTAATTTCATTCCCAGTAAATAACCATATAATTTTTTAATCACCTTCTCATCAGTACCCATCAAGATCTTATCTAAATCAGTCTGTTTATCATAAAATCCCTCCGTTTTAGAATCTTCATCATACCTTGAGTGTATTTGTGCATATGAAAACCAATTCATCCTTATACCTTGTTCTTCTAAGTTTTGGATCAATTTAAGTTCACCCTTTTCATCCAAAAGTTCCCCATATCTAACTGTTTGTTCCTTCTTGTAAATTATAGGATAGGAAAATGCTTCAATGGTAGATAACCAGACTGGAATTTTCAAATAACATTGTCTTTTTATCTTCTCCCAATTTAACCACAAAGACTCCCGTACATAATGTCTTCTAAAATAACCCTGTGTTTTAGTTCCCTTATACCATAAAAAAGCATGCCAACCCAACAGCAAGTCATGTCCTTCCAATGTCAACAACCTATGTTTCCTTAATGTTATCCATTCTTTGACCCACATCAAACTTGCAGCTTGATAATACAATTCCCAATTAGGCAGACCAAAACCTCCTCTAATTCTAGCATCTTGCAAAAGCTTTAGCTTTATTCTCGCTTTTTTACCTTGCCATATAAACTTCAACATAATTTTATTTAAATCTTCAAAATAGTCTTTTCCAAGCCTAATTGGTATTGTTTGAAACAAAAATAAAATTCTAGGTAAGATATTCATCTTAATTGTTGAAATTCTCCCTATTAATGACAATTGCAAGTTTTCCCATTTCTTCAAATCTGTAGTTATCTGTTGTTTAAGTTTAATATAATTATTCTCCTTTAATGTGCTACGTCTTGTTGTCAAATATATCCCCAAATACTTAACCTTATTTGTAACTTGAATTTTCAAAAGATCTGCCAATTCTTCTCTCTGTCTCAATAACATATTCTTTGTCAAAATCTTTGTTTTATCTTTATTTATTTTCAAACCAGCCACCTCTCCATATGACTCTATCCTTTCCAGTAACTTTGGAGCTGTTTCAATCGGATCTTCCAAAATAAAAGCTAAATCATCAGCAAAAGCTTGTAGCTTAAATTCTTCCTTCTTAATTTTCATTGCTTTTATGCTTTTATCATCCCTAATATTTCTATTCAACACTTCCAAGGTCAACACAAATAGCAAAGGAGATAGGGGGCATCCTTGTCTTGTGCCTTTCCTTATATTAATAAAATCTGTAAGTTCCCCCTCCATCATTACCCTTGCTGTCTGTATATTATATATAGCTTCTATTGCTTGAATAATTTTTTTAGCAAAACCCATCTGCTCCAATAATAATAACATAAATCTCCAATTCACATTGTCAAATGCTTTTTGAGCATCTAGGAATATCAAAGCCATTTGCTTTTCAGGATGAGCCTCATAATATTCCAAAGTGTCCAAAATTACTCTCATATTGTCTCTAATTTGTCTCTTTGGCAGAAATCCATTTTGATCTGAGTGAATAAAATTATTTAAATATTTTTTAAGTCTTTCTGCTAAGATTGAAGCAAAGATTTTATAGTCTGCATTCAATAAAGAAATAGGTCTATAATTCTTAATTTGCGATGGGTCAGTCTCTTCCTTTGGTATAAGTGTAATATAAGCCTCTGACCATGTTTTAGGTATCATCTTTTTTAACATAACTTCATTCATAACTTCTAACAATGGGATGCTCAATAATTCTTGAAATGTTTTATAAAATTCTACTGGAAGCCCATCTGGGCCCAGAGCTTTCCCATTATTTTGTCTCTTGAATGCTTCATTTAGTTCCATCATTGTTATATTGCTTTCTAGCATTTCTTCAGTCTCTTTAGGTATCTTTGGTAAATTAGCTTCCTGTAAATACTGTTTAACTTTTTCTTCATCAATATTCTCTTGTTTATATAGTTGCCCATAAAAATCTCGAATAATTTCTTTTTTCTCCTTATTCCCATAACAAACTTGGCCTTGTTCATCTATTAACTTCAATATTTTTCTTGATTCCTTCTCTTTTCTCAATTTATATGCTAGCCATCTACCTGGTTTATTTGCATCTTCAAAATAATTCTGTTTAGAGTTTCTAATTTTCTGTGCCTGTTCTTCTTTCTCTATTAATTCCATTTTATGTTTGATTACATCCAGCTTCAATTTAATATCCTTTTTCTGTGGCATTTTCTGTAATTCTTTTTCAAGAGTTTTATACTCATTTTCCAAGGCCTTAGAAGCTTGCCTTTTCCTAATATTCTTTTTTCTTGTATAATCTATTATCAAACCTCTAGCGTATGCCTTCATAGTGTCCCACACATTTTGCGTTGAAGTATCTTCTTTTTTATTTTCTCTGAAGAAAAAAGCCAATTCCTTCTCCATCCATTGTGTAAAATCTTTCTCCTTTAAAATAGTATTATTTAATGTCCATCTCGATCTTTTTTTTTGTCCCTTCCATTTAATTGTCATTGGGCTATGATCTGCCCAGGTACTTGTTTCAATGCTTGTTTCTTTAATATTAGATATTAGTTCTGTTGAGATCCAAATCATATCTAATCTGGACCATGATAGATGTCTATTTGAATAAAAAGTATATTGTTTAGCTTTAGCGTTTCTTTCTCTCCAAATATCTTTTAAAGTTAATTCATCTGTCATTTTAAAAAAGGACCTTGGGAGAGCCTTTCTATTTTGCTTTATTGTTGTTGCTATATAGTCCAGTTTATTGTCAACAATTCCATTAAAATCTCCCATCATAATTATATTAACATAGTCCAGTCCAATTATTTTCATGTGTAGCTTTTTATAAAATTCTTCTTGTTTATCATTCGGAGCATAAATTGCAATCAAGAATATTTTTATATTATTGTCCATTATTTCTACCATTAATACTCTTCCATCTTCATCCGAGTAAATCAATTTTGCTGGAATAGCCTCTTTAATGTATAAAACCACACCTCTTTTCTTACATTGAGTCAAAGAGGTAAATATTTTCCCTAATTTTGGTTGTAATAGCAATTGTTCATGTTGTTTTTTAATGTGAACTTCTTGTAAACAAATTATATCAAATTTTAATTTCTCTAGTTTATGAAAAGTTTTCCTTCTTTTAACTGCTGAATTAAGTCCGTTTATATTCATTGTAATCAGTTTTTTTCCCTCCATGATTATGCTTTATATTTAGGTCTAACAGCTCTCGTGGATCTCACTTCACGCTGTTCTTTGTTATCAATCTGTCCCCCTATTACTCCTTTCTCTTTTTCAGTCTCCAGTTGTTCATCTTGAAACTCAATTAATGAACCCTCTTTCTCTGCTTCCTCTCTTCTTCCTCCGAAAAATTCTGCATGAAAAAGTTCTGCTTTCTCAATTGAGTCAATTCTATGTCTCTGCTCTTGCCACGTAAACATTAATCCTTCTGGAATCAGCCATCTATAATTCACTTCGTTTTCCAATAGTATTTTGGTCAGAAATCGATATTCTCTTCTCATCTCTCTCACTCTTCTAGGTATTTGTTTTAAAACCACAACCTCTTTATCCTTGTATTTCAGTATTTTCTCTCTTGCTACTTGTAATATTTGCGTTTTAATGGATTTTTTGGTAAATCTAATATGGACTTCCCTGGATAATTTATTTCTCATCGCATATCTTGTATAGACTCGGTATATCTCATCTATTCCATCCATTATCTTTTCCTCTGTAATTTCCAAAGCCTCTGCCAAAATTTCTATCATTACTGCTGCCAAATTTTCTCCTTTTTCCTCCTCTATATTTTGAAATCTGAGGTAAAATTCTGACCTTTCCATCTCCCACCTCAACATCCCACCTTTTTCTTGTTCAACCACTGTTAATCTGCTGTCAATATTTCCAATCTTCTTCTCTCTTTGTTTTCCTTCTTCCTCAATTTTTTGGAATCTCTCCTCATACTTAACCATCATTTGTTTAATATTTTCAACTTTTTCATCAGTCTTCTCTATTCTTTGTTCAATATTTTCTGTTCTTTGTTCAATATTTCCTGTTCTTTGTTCAATGAGCTTCGTTCCGGCGATACAGCTGCGATCTCAGGGCTCTGAGATCGCAGCCGATATTTTCGCCCCTGGTCGGACCTAAACCGTCCCGTAGAGACGGTGATCGTGAAGGGCATTGTTCCAGGATCCCAGAGATATCGCAAAATCTCTGGTTTGATCCGGAAGAAGCCCTTTTGCTGGCGGCGGAGAGGCAGCCTCCATAGCTGCTGAAGTCGGGACAGCTCCGAAAAGAAAGTGATTGGAGTGAAGTGTGTCGGCTGGGTGAGAAAAACTCTTTTGTGCTGTAAATTCGCTAAGGTTGGAAAGTTCATTCGATATAAAGAAGAAAGCTGTGAGATTTTTTTTTTGACTGAAATTGTTTTGAGCGGCGTTTTTTAAAGTGATGTCAAATTGAGGCTTGGTTTTTTTTTTTCTTTTCTTTATACTTTTTGGGAAAGATTTTACTGTGACTTTGTAGATAACCGGATTGAATTTTCTTTTATATATAGTTTTATGCTTCCTTTGATTTTTTAATTTTCTTTAGGATAGAGGCTCCCTTTGGCTATTTTTTCCTTTTTTTTCTGCATATATTATTCCTTTTCTCTGGCGGGGGGGGAGAAAGAGCATTAAGAAACTTTGTAACACTGCCAACTAGAGGCTTGAAAGTATCTTTATTTGAATTGGAGAGAATTGCAAAAAGACCTCATCTCAAGGACTTTTTAACCTGATAAGATAGAGGGAGAGCACAGTAAAATATTATTGCAGGTGCTTTCCTGGACTGTTATCAACACTTGAGGTTTGGCTTTGAAGCTGCTGGAGAAGAGAGTCATAACAAGAGCCTTGGATAAATAACAAAGTGCAGTGTGTCTTCTTATATATACCCCATTCGCCAGCCTTTTTCTAAATCTTAATTTTAGTAATATTTTTATTTTTGCCTTTTACTTTAAAGGGAAAGCCTCAGAGTTTTTTCTCTTTTCTTCTTTATTTTTCTTTTCTTTTCTATTGGGACTTTTTTTGCTTTTCATATTTATCTTTTTGGACTATTTTGTTGTTGTGGTTGAATTTTTTTTTTTTTTTGGATTATTGAGATTTTTTAATTGGATTAAGGTGTGAAGAATCTGAAGGAACTTTTTGTTTTTTGTTTTTCTTTTTTCTCTTTTTTCTTTTTCCTTTTTCTTTGCTCTTAATATTATTATTTTTGGATTTGTTTGTTTTTTCCTTTCTATTTTTTCCTTTTTTATGGTGGACTATCTCGTAATTGGATTAGGGTCTAGAAGAACCTGAAGATCTTTCTTCTTCCTTTTTTTTTTGTTTCTTCTTTGGTCTCGTGTTTTTTACTATTGGAGTTCTCCATTTTGGATTATAATTGGCTGCTCTACCAGTTGGATTAAAAGTTAAGAAGAACTTGAAGTTTTGGAAATATTGAAATGAGCAAGAAACCAATACCATCTGGCATGTCTGCTTCTACCTCTGCTTCCCCACCAGCTGGAGGACAACGTTTAATTCAGACAATGTTGAAGCAAGATAAGGAACAAGAAAAAATAACTTTACAGTTACAGATGATTATGCAAGGAATCCAAGAACTCAAGACAAAATACGCTGTGCAATTCTTGAATGAGACCCGGACTCGGTTGGATCCAACAACAGGGATTCAATTCGCTTGATAGTCCTTAAGAATAAGTCTTTGGGAACGGAGGTCTTGGCGCTGGATAGTGGAGATGAGTTGCTTGAGGGTCTTCCAGGAAACCATCGAGAGAGACAATCCCGAGTCGACTTCCATTTGGAAAGGCTGATTTTCGATGGCCACTGTAATTCGGATTTTCTTGGCATCCAAGGCAGAGGCGTGACCGATAATGATCGTCTGGTGAGCCTCTTCTCGCTTTGTGGGGCGATTCAAAACTTGGTTTCTGTAGGAGTGGTTTACTGGTTCTCACCTTACAGGATGGTGTCCTGTCGATTGGCGATAGTTAGCCCCTTTTGAGGCCTGGCCGGGTCCTTGGAAGCTTCGGCAGACCCGTCCAATGTGGCCTCTCTTCCCGCACTCATGGCAGAGCGCGTCGCGGAATTTGCATTCGGACCTGGTATGGTTGGCTCCACAGCCGGCGCATGGGTGTAGGGACTTCGGGTAGGGGTCCCGGTCGGACCACAGTCAATGGACCTCTTCTTCATCGCTGTCTGACAACGAAGAGAGATCCTTGTGGTGGGCCGTTAATAGCTGTCCCTCTGACTTGGGTAAAATGTCACCTGTCAGTTGGTGTACTGGAGCGCAGTTGCGGTGTAATTGGGCAGCCGACTTCCTGGTTGCTTCTGTTGCAGTAGCATCAGCGATGGCATCGGCAAGGTTGATGTTGCCTTTCGCCATCAGCTTGCTCTGCACGCTGGGTACATCTAGTCCTAGAACTATTAGATCTCTCAATGCCTCTTCCAAATCGGCGAATCCTCAGAGACCTCCCAGATTTCGGAGGTCTGCAATGAAATTGGCGATGCTTTCTCCTTTTCGCTGGTTTCTTTGATAGAACTCATGCCGTCTCACGAGTGTGGGCACAGTCGGTGTGTAATGAGCTCTTAGTAGGGGTTCGAGGACGTCCCAGTCCATCGCCTTTACTTCTGCAGGTTTGGCTAGTGCTTTAGCCATCTTAAATACGGTTGGTCCACAATGCGTTAGGAATACCGCCCATTTCTTCCCGGTTGTGGCATTCTTTAAATTGTTAGTTTCCAAAAACATTTGGAAACGATCCATGTAGGACTCCCAGTCCTCTTGCATGGGGTCGAACGGAGCGGGTGGTACGATGCCGCCGGACATGGTTCCGTCATGTTGTGTTGTCAGCCACATGCTCGTTGCTTCTTCTTAGTTCAGTCAGCTTCGACATCTCCACATCCCAGCCTCGTCGCCAGTGTTATGTTTGGAGCATGGACGATAAAGAATGGAGACGAGCCTGTGGAACGGTGAACTTCAACTCTTTATTTACATGGTGTGACAGCTCGAACTGGATGGCTGCTATAGCCTTCCTTATATAAGCAACCCAATAACTATTTAAGCAATAACAACCCAGGAGTGCTAGCTCCGTTAACCAATATGAATGCCCCGTTAATGGCCAATCAGATTCCCCTGAATGGGCCAATCCGATCCTGCCATTAATAGCCAATCAGAAGTGCAGGGCCAGAACCCTGCACTTGACTCCAAGCTCAAGATAACTTTATTAAACCTTTATGCATTCACAACAAAAGGGAAGCAACATAATGAGACTGATGGATCAAGGAAATGGGATTTAGATCTTCTGACATTATTTTATTTGTCTAAAATCAGTATTTTTGTAAGGAGATAGTGGACTGAGAGTCTGGGACTAAGAGATAGGACTGGAAATAAAATAGTGAATTGACTAAGTAAAATTGGCCTAGTATATAAAAGATGATGGTGTTATGGAATGGTCTTCTGTTGAATTTCTGTCTGAAACAAATTTGTTTCTTCACATTAATCTTATTAGATTCAGTTAAATATGAGTGTATATCAAAAAGATTTCAGTATAAACTCCATATTCTGCCCCACAGCTCCATGACATAGGATGACTTTAAAATTTTGGAATAAAAATGTTATATGTTTTTTTTTAAATGTTCAACTATATAGGTTAGAGGAGAATTAAGAGGAAAAGGAAGAGGAAAAACAAGATGATTGTGAATTTAACATAATCCATAAGAAGCTTGTATTTTCTGAGTAAACAATTGTGGTAATTTAAATACTGTTTTATCCAAAATAATTTTGTTTCATCTGAGAAATATGTCACGACTAAAAAGAGTATATTTTCCTATAGACAAAACAGGCAAGAACAGTTTTTATGCAGAGTAAATATTTATTTCTGTTCTAGTTAGGGAAATAGCATGGGGGAAGAACTAACTCATCCTTCCCCAGCATTAATTGGATGTGAACTTCAGCTAATCAAATTTAGATTGGGCAGTCTGGGATATGAACAAGAGGATATTTATTATTTATATGATTGCATGAAGAAATTTACGTGCCTTTGATCAGGTTGTACATTTTAATAAATCCCAACTGAACAGAAGCTGACACAACTTCTTTAATGAGAAAATATAAATACAACATCTTTCTGCAACATTGAATGCATACTTACTATGGATGTGCAAGTTGTTTGCAGGTTCAAAATAATAAAAAGTGAATATAACAGGTATCAACATATAAAAGCTTTCCAGTTGATTCAGTGCTATTTGTTCTCCCTCCTCCCATACGTTTATACAAATGAAGAAAGTTCTACTGGTGAACTAAAAGATCTGATCCTTCTAAGCTCTGACTATGTCAGACCTTCAAGGTAATCTAGACAAGAAGCACACAAATACTAACACTATCTCAGTGGTGGGATTTAATTTTTTTTACTACTGGTTCTGTGGGCGGGGCTTGGTAGGTGGGACAGGGCTTAGTGGGAAGGGCTTGGTGGACGGGGCAGGGAAAGGATACCATAAAATCTCCATTCCCACCCCACTCCAGGGAAAGGATACTGTAAAATCTCCATTCCCATCCCACTCCTGGGGGAAGGTTACTGCAAAATTCCCATTCCTTCCCCACCCCATAAACCTGCTTTCAAGCTCAGTTTTCCTGTGCAGGACAACAAAAGAAGACTCAGCTGGGACTCAGAAGGCAGAGAATAGATGGAGGCAGGACTATTCAGAGGTAGTATTTGCTGGTTCTTCGAACTACTCAAAATTTCCACTATCGGTTCTCCAGAAATGATCAGAACCTGCTGAATACCACCTCTGCACTATTTCACAGTTACACTAATAGAATCTTGCAGGATTGAAAGCATATCTCTATTCCTTACTTTTACTTTTTTTTAAAAAAATAGGGATGGCCCCTTTTGAGAAATGAACCTTTTTCATGATGGTTGTCTAGGCTGTGGTTCTTTCTCCTATCTCCCAAGGCCATTCCCATTTATCATTACATATTACAATTGTTGCTTTGTCTATTTTCAAACCCATGGGCTTCTCTAAGCAGTTCTTGGAACATTTGAAAATGAAGGTATCATATAATAAGTAAATAAAGAAATTTAGAATAAGTAAAATAAATAAAGACAGTAGCAGTTAATAGTTGGAGGGGAAAAAAGAAAGGAGGAAAAAGCGAATTAAATGCTTTTTCTTATAAACCTATTTTTTCTGTTTTTCTTTAATTTTATTATTGTTTACTGTTATAAATTTTTGAATAAAAGCTCACCTTTTCAAATCTCACTTCAACCTTAATGTAACAGTGAAACAGCAATAATATCTTTTAAAAATCAATAACATGAATGAGTTAAGATTATACTGCTATGTAAGTATATGTTTATATATATATTCTATTCCTTCTTTTTATTTTGCATTTTTTTTTCTGCTGCTTTTTACCACGTTAATAAAATAAGAATTATGGAGGAAAAAAGGAATAGAAATTTAATAGAATCTGTGTCAGATTATCTTTCTACTTAAAACAAAAACTGTAAAATTTTCTTATGAATCAATCAAGGATTTATTATTAAGATCATTACCAGAAAAATATAAATATATAATAGAATTAATCAAGCTACATGAAAAAAAAATTCCTTGAAAATATAATTGCCCAACTGGAGGCATATCAGCATGATCTGAATGATACAACTGAATGGAACTCTTTAAACAAGATAAAAGGGAGGAATGAGATCTGTCCTTATTGTAACAGAAAGGGCTATCTTAAAAGATCATGCAGGCTTCTAAAGCCAAGATGCTCACAACAGAAAGAGATAATGAGGTTAAATGTACTAAAAATAAAATAAATGTACTAAAAGAAAAATTGTGTACAGGAATTACAAAAACAATGAGAAACAATGAAATAGTATTTTTATTGTAAGCCATCCAGATTTGTGTATGTGAAATGGGCAGCTGTTTAAATCAAATAAATAAATACATTTTTCTAACAAATTTTGAAGGAAAAGTGTTCTTCTGGATGGTGAGGCATGTTATAACTGCAAGAAATATGTGTTTATAATTCTTAACAATTTTAATCAAGGAAAAATAATGAAATTTCAATAGATTAATGTAGAAAGGACAATATAAATCTGAAATTCTTCATAAATCATAATGAAAGCAGGAATATAATATTTCAAGGTTATGTTGGATGCAAAATATAATGTTATATCATACTTATCTTATCTTATGCAACTTGATTGCAAAATAGTTCTTAAAAATAGATTTTGTTCTCTTATAAAAGACCATTAAATAATATGACCCAGAAAGCACTTGAAGGTAATTTGCAGGATTGGATGGTAACCTAAAGCAAGCCAAGTAGCAGGATACATGCATAATAATAATCCTGAAAAATGACTCTGCCATTTAGAAAATAAAGGATATGGACTAAGCAATTAAATGGAATATTCTTTTAATAAACAAAGGAAATCAAATTGTGACAGTTAGTTAAAAGTGATGGAAAAAGGAACAGTTTTCCTGGGCTTGCATTCAAAGAAGCCAGTTGGTTGCCAGAAGCTATTTTTTCAGACCATGTGATTCCATCCCAATCAAAACGAATGGCAGGAAAACTATTCTGTAACAGTCCCAGATTACCCTTCAAAGCATTACTTGTACCTATTTCTGAACCAGTAAAAGTGAAATACTTGAGAAATTCAAATTGCATTGTGCTTATCTAGAAACTAAGTTCAAATAAAAATAAAAATTTTAAAATCTGATATTAGGAGAAGAATATTACAACTGGGATTTTGAAAAATATTTGAACAATCATGTCATAAAACATAGTCAAATATTAAGTTTTAACCTGAACCAAACAAGGTTGCAGAAGGAAAAAAATCCAAGCCTGCACATATTATAAGTAGCATCTTGCCTTAAGCAAGATTACTGGACAATTTGGGGCAGGGGAGTTGAGAGAAGGACTTAATACAGCAACTTGCTTACACAATGATTTGCTGAGAAGTGGTACAGATAAATCCCATATGGAAAGGGCGCAAATCCAATTGGTCAGTCCTTTAGGATGCAAAGTTATACATATATCTCTAAAGAAGAAATAAATAAATTAAGTTTCAGAGCCTAATTTGGAATAATGCTGAGCTATCAATTAGGAATAAAGGTATGTGGTTTTGCTTAAAAACTGGAAATGCTCTGTTGCTCA
Organism: Hydrophis major; assembly: GCA_033807585.1. NCBI lineage: Eukaryota > Metazoa > Chordata > Lepidosauria > Squamata > Elapidae > Hydrophis > Hydrophis major. Next base: position 329,078,047 of record CM066329.1, read on the forward strand.
GCTGGATTACCCAACAAAGGAGAGAAGTAACATCAGCAAAGACAACATTGTACAGTCAAGAAATTACTGAAAATAAATCTGAGGAATCTCAAACAGTACTAGTTTCAGAAGATACCTAATTAGAATCATTGCCCTGTTTTATTTGTTTGCTTACTTATGAGATTTGTACAGCCACCAATTTTACAGACAATTTACAACAATTCAGTCACAAAAACTGTTAAAATCCATAAAAAAATGTTAAAAATCCATAAAAAATAACAATTATGAAAATGTTAAAGAGCTAATAATACCACCTGAAACAATGTGCTTTATGCTAAAGATAATGATGCACCTGATAACAGAATAAAAAGAGTTGGAAGGGGCCTTGCAGTCTTCTAGACCAGGAATGTCAAACTCATGTTGTCATGGCAACATCATGTGACATATTGGCATTTTTCCCTGTCGTGTCCGCAAAAGATGCTCAGAGTCGGTGACTTACATTCAAAGCTCTTTATTTTCAATGGGAGAACCGAACCGGCGAAAGGTAAAAAGCCCGCGGCTTTTATACCTTTCGCAGCGGCGGCCGCGGCCAATGGCAGCGATTCAAGTCTCCCGCTCTCGGTTTGCACCAATCGCGGGAGACTTCAATCGGGCCAATCAGCGCAGCTCGCCTGGCCAATCAGAAATCCCCGCGCCTTAGCCAATCAAGGCTCGGGGATTTCGAGTATACCAATTCAAGACATAACACCCCTCCCCTCTTGGTATGGTCCATCACGTGGTGTAGTCACGCAGGTAGGCGGGGCTCCGTCGAGTCCTAGTTGACCTGCGCAACTCACTTGCTTGCTGTAACTCGGCCGGAGCGGTCATCTTTCTGGCTGCTCCTGCCTCTGTGCGAACCGGCTAGATGATCGGGCCGGTTCTTTCGCCGTGGCTCCCGCCTGGGCCTACCGGGTCGGTTGAGTCACGGATTTCGCCGCTCCCGCTTGGCTTCTCCGAGTCGGTAGAGCTGGCCAGACGGTTCTTCTCCGGAGGGGACTCGCGATGGCTGTGTTCCGGTGAGTATTTCTGTTTTATTTTTTCCTGCGATTGTCTTTCCGGGTATTCCCTCCCCCCTTGGTTCGTGTCCTGGGGGTTGAGGTCAGTCGCTGTTCGTGACCTGAGCTGGTCGATATGTCGCTTCCAGGCTCGCCCATCGATGGTTTGAAGCCTGTACGACCGTGGACCAGTGACTTGAGTTATGACGGCTGGGATCCATAGGGGGTCCCCCGTCATGTTCTTAGCGTAGACTAAGTCACCTGGGTCAAATGTCCGGTACCTGGAGCTGAAGTCTGGGGGCCGCTCAGGGTTATAGGTTGGGTGCAATCGGTCGAGTGGGGACCTCAGCTTTCTGCCCATTAGAAGTTCTGCAGGGCTCTTGTTAGTTGTGGTATTGGGAGTGATGTGCTGTATGAACAGCAATTTGTTGATTTTGTCGTTGATCTCCCCGTGGTCCATTTTCCGGAGGGTCTTTTTCGTAAACTGGACCATCCGTTCCGCCCTACCGTTCGCCGCCGGATGCGCCGGTGCTGTTAATGCGTGGCGGATACCCCTTTCCGCCAGGAACCGTTCGAAATCGATGGAAGTGAATTGGGGCCCGTTGTCTGAGACGACAACGTCTGGGAGGCCGTGTGTGGAAAACAGTTTACACAGTTCTTTAACGACGGCCTCTGTGGTAGTGGATTTCATGTCGCATACCTCCAACCAATTGGAGTATGCGTCAACTGTGATTAGAAAAGTGTGCCCATTTGTGGGGCCAGCAAAGTCAAGATGGATTCTGGACCAGGGCCCCCGTGGTGTTTCCCAGTCCCGGATAGGTGCTGCGGGTGGGCTGGATCTGGTCTCCTGGCATCGGTGGCATTTGGCGACCCATGCTTCAATTTGCTTGTCCATCCCTGGCCACCAAGCGTAACTCCTGGCCAGGGCTTTAGTCCTGACGATGCCAGGATGACCCTCATGTAGCATTTCTAAGACCCTTTCTTGTAATCTGTCCGGAATTACCACCCGGTCACCCCACAGAATACAGACTCTCAGTAGTGAAAGTTCAGTCTGGCGCTGGCGGAATGTTTTAAAAGTCTCGTCATTGTCTTTCTCCGGCCAGCCCTTTTCTAACCAGTGTAAGATTCGTGCCAGACGCCTGTCCTTAACGGTTTCTCTGGCAATGTCAGATGCGGTAATAGGTAAACTCTCGATACTTAGGGTGTTTGTTGTTGGTGCTGGGTCAGGTTCAGAGACAGGTAAAGGCGAGCGGCTTAAAGCGTCCGTGTGCGAGATTTTCTTACCTGGCTTGTGTAGCAGGTCGTAACTGTAGGCTGCCAGGAATTCGGACCATCTTGTCATCCGGGGTGACAAGATGTTCGGCGTGGCTCGGTTTCCAGCGAGGATGCCCAGCAATGGCTTATGATCCGTCACGATTGTGAACGGGCGGCCGTACAGGTATTCGTGGAAACGCTTAACGGCGGCAACTATAGCCAAAGCTTCTTTGTCCAGCTGGCTATAGTTCCGTTCCGGTTTAGTCAGAGTCCTGGAGAAAAAAGCGATGGGTGCTTCTCTCTGGTCTGGGAGGGTGTGGCTGAGGACAGCGCCGACGCCGAAAGGTGATGCGTCGCAAGTGACAGCTAAGGGCAAGGTTTCGCTGAATTGCATCAGGACGGCGTCGGAGGTGAGAAGGTCTTTGGTTTTTTGAAAGGCGGCTTGTTCTCGTTTCCCCCAAGTCCAGGCTGCCTTCTTGTCTAGGAGTCTATGTAAAGGTTCCGCCGCCGTTGCCTTTTGAGGTAGGAAAACATTATAAAAATTTAGTAAGCCTAGGAACGCTTGTAGTTCCGTTTTGGACTTTGGGGTGGGGGCTTCCTTGATGGCTTTTACTTTTTTAGTCGTAGGGTGAATGCCATGTCGGTCTAGGAGATAGCCCAAAAACTCTACTTGCTTTGTACATAGTTGGCATTTTTCTCGTTTGACTTTAAGTCCTGTTTCTTTAAATTTTGTTAAGACTTGTCTGAGTCGGTTTTCTAATTCGGCTTCGTTTGGCGCCGCCACTAATACGTCATCGAAATAGGGCACCACCCCCTTGATGCCCTGTAGCAACCGTTCCATCAGGCTCTGAAAGATGCCTGGTGCCACGCTGACTCCAAATTGGAGTCGGTTACACTTGAAAGCCCCTCGATGGGTCACGATTGTTTGGGCTTCCGCTGTTTTCTCGTCCACAGGTAGCTGCTGATATGCCTGGGCGAGGTCGAGCTTGGCAAAGACTTTGCCCCCTCCCAGTGAGTGCAGCAAATGTTGCACTATTGGGACTGGGTAGGCGCTTTGTTGCAACGCGCCATTTAGGGTGGCCTTATAGTCCCCACAGATTCTCACGGACCCGTCTGGCTTTACTGGGGTCACTATAGGGGTCTCCCATCTGGCATGGTCTATCGGTTGTAATACCCCTTGTTTGACGAGCTTGTCGATCTGCTCGTCAATTTTTGGCTTTAAGGCGAATGGTACCCTTCTAGGTTTAAGCCGCTTAGGGGGAACCCTTGGGTCTAGATCGAACGAGATAAGGGGCCCCTGGTACTTGCCCAATCCTCCATCGAAGACCTCCTGGAACTCCTGGGCTAGCTTCTGTTCCCAAGCTTCAATGGAGACGTGGTTGACACCTGTCAGCGCGATGTTAAGCGGGGCGAACCATTGTAAGCCCAGTAGGCTTGGGCGGTCGCGATCGACGATCGTGAGTGGTAGTTGTTCGGTCTGGCCTTTGTAAGTTATATTAAAGTTCTTGGTGCCCACTACTGGGATGCGATTCCCTTGGTAGTCTTTTATGATGATCTTTTGGGCATGCACGTTTCTTTTTTGTAGTGTAGGCACTAGTCTTTTGATTTCGCGCCATGCAATCATGGAAAGGTAGGACCCGGAGTCCACTTCCATTTTGCATGGCTGGCCTTCTATATGGACTTCTACGTGTACCTTTCTGGCGCCGTCGGAGATGGCGTGGCCGATGGTCACCGTCTGGTGGGTCTCTTCTTTTCGCCGACCGTCGCCGCTTCTTTGAGAACGTTGAGTACGGTCCCATCGACCGTCTGGCTGGCGCTCTCTGGCTCTGGGCAGGGAGCTTTCTCTTCTTCTGTCGTGCTGTTCCCATTTGGGCGGGCTGCGGGTCTTCTTTTGGCGGCAAACTCTAGCGATGTGGCCCCGTCGGTCGCAATGCCTACAGATAGAGTCAAGGAATCGGCATTCTGACCTGGGGTGGTCGCCGCCGCACCCGGCGCAGTTGGTCCTCGACCTACGACCTTTTCGACTACGTTGGTCGCCGCGTCCCGTCTGCACGCGATGTATGTCCTCCTCGTCTTCCGACGTGCTGGAGGTTGACTGGTAATCACCGTAGTGCGCGGTTGCCTCGTTTCTTGTGTCGGCCGACCTTGCCGGGTTGTTGTTTCCGCCCTTCGTGTCAGATCTTCGCATGCTGTCCGCTGACGTGCGGGTTGCTTCTGCGGCTGCGGCTGCGGTAAGGGCATCAGCTAGGCTGATGTCGCCCTTGGCCATAAGTCGGCTCTGGAGTGTAGGATCCCATAACCCGAGTACGAAACGGTCTCTTATGAGACTGTTCAGACCTTCAAACTCGCAGAGTCCTCCTAGGCGCCGTAGCTCTGCGACGAAGTCGCTCAATTTTTCGTCTGGTTTCTGGTTTCGGCGGTAGAACTCGTTGCGCCGTATCAGGATGGGGACTTCGGGGGCATAATGGTGCCGCAGTATAGGTTCGAGGACGTCCCAGTCCATGGCGGTTGCGTCTGCCGGCTTGGCCAATGCCTTGGCCATCTGGAAGACCTCTGGTCCGCAGTGAGTAAGGAAGATGGCGCATTTTAGTGGGCCCGGGGTGTCCTTCATTCCGGCGCATTCTAGGTACATACGGAACCGATCCGAGTACGATTCCCAGTCCTCGGCGGCGGGGTTGAAGGGGGCGGGCGGTGCTATTTTCGCCATCTCTGCGCTGGCGCTGGTTCTTGGGTGGACACGGGGTTCGGTTCAGGGGCGAGATCCCACCCTCGTCGCCAGTGTCGTGTCCGCAAAAGATGCTCAGAGTCGGTGACTTACATTCAAAGCTCTTTATTTTCAATGGGAGAACCGAACCGGCGAAAGGTAAAAAGCCCGCGGCTTTTATACCTTTCGCAGCGGCGGCCGCGGCCAATGGCAGCAATTCAAGTCTCCCGCTCTCGGTTTGCACCAATCGCGGGAGACTTCAATCGGGCCAATCAGCGCAGCTCGCCTGGCCAATCAGAAATCCCCGCGCCTTAGCCAATCAAGGCTCGGGGATTTCGAGTATACCAATTCAAGACATAACATTCCCCCTTCGCTAAACCGGGTGTAGGCATGGCCAAGGTGTGATGCATCTGGCCTGCAGGCCAGAAGTTTGACAGCCCTGTTCATGTCCAACTCCCTGTTTATACCTTTCAGACAAATGAATGTCCAATTCCCTCTTTAAAATCTCAAGTGTTGCAACACCTACTACTTGATTGCTTTCTTTCTCTGAATTGATATCAATTCAGAACTGATATCAATTCAGAGAACATAAGTCAGGGAATTGCCTGCAGCTGAGGCCCAGAAAGGAGGTAGCTGCATGGAAAGAAATGGGACCCTTGCACAGAAGTCAAGCATGGGTTCTAACTGGACCATCGAAAGGCAAGAAAAACATAGGTTCTAAATGAGTTTTCCACAAAAACCATCACATTCATGGAAACATGAAACTTCATAAAATTAGATTAGGAGAAAAGTAAACATATGGTTAAGATTATGGCAAAGTTTTTGCACTAGTAGATACACATGAAAGCATCAGGATTCCTACAAAGTATAGCAGCATTTAAAAGTGTTTTGTTTTTCAAGCTTGGCAACTTTAAGATGAGTGGATTTCAACTTCCAGAATTTCCCAGCTAGTGCTGGCTGGGGAATCCCAGGAAACAAAGTCCACTCATCTTAAAGTTGCCAAGTTCGAAAAAACTGACAGCACCACATCTGCAGTACTTGGATGTGAACATTTCTGCAATGTGAATTGAAAGAGCAAATGTACATACACTGATACCCAGGTTTTGAAGAACCACAGAAAGAAAATCTAGTTTGTAAACTGGAAAAAAAAATCCATACACAGACTGAAGCGAGCACCAAAACGTGGTCTTATAAGCCAAGTCAGTATTACAAACATGGGCTTTGAGTTAGGAAATGCTGATTCATTCTTATACATATCAGTTAAAAATGGGGAGATGCATGTACATTCTCTGTATTTTTATAGTTTCATGGTTTGATCAGAAAACAAAATAATTTAGAGATAGTGAACAATTAATAAAAAGAAGTGGAGTAAAAAAACTTGGGGATATTAACTACTAACTTGGAACTGAAATAAAAAAGAATAAAAGTGGAAGTACTTGCTCAATCATAACCCAAATAAAATACTGTTCCTAGTTTTAATGGAACAAGGAGTCAAATTATACCCATGGAACAGGAAGTTGAATGTCTAAACACTTGCCAACTGTTAAGTATGAAGTAGGTCTATTATTCTTTTTAGGGTTACATGTCAGCAAGTGGCATAGGAAATATTGTGTGGGTGGAAAGAAAAAGAAAATGTCAACGTATCCTAGAAGCTATTGTCCCACAAGCTCATATCTTCAGAATTTAGTGAAACTGAAGCTGAAAAAACTTTGGATATCTTAGCAAGACAACAGTGTGAAAAATATTTCCAAATCAACCATGAAGGAATTATATGAAAGAAAGAGAAAGTTTGTGGAATGGTTTTCACCATTCTGAGACTTGAATATTATTATTATTTAATAATGTATGAGCTATTAGAAACTATAGGGTGAAACCCTTCTACCTCAGGTGATTGGAAATGTATGACAGTGTATTTTGCACCAATTAAAAAGAGGAGAGAAGGAAGAACATTGAAGAGAAAAATAACAAAAAAGGTTTTTTTTTGGGAGTTTTGAACCATCTAACTTATGAGGTAAACTGGCAGTAATAATGTTAAAATTATTTTTCAATGTTCAACTTCTGTCTAGAGGCAAGAATAAAAACTTTATTCAGGAAGATAGTAAAAACATTTCTTCCACTAAGCTTTTAATTGCTAATTGATTTTTGTGCTTAGTTTTGATTCATATTGTAATTTTACTAGCATTGTTTAATTCTTATTCTTCCATTTCTATAAGCTGCCTGGTTTTAGAAACTGAGAAGCAGAGTAGATATTAAATAGATGATAGGTAGATGATAGGTAGGTAGGAAGGTAGATAGATAAATAGATGGATGGATGGATGGATGGATGGGTGAGTGGATGGATAGATGGGTGGATGGATGAAAAATATTAAACATTTTAAACGAAGTAGAATTCTTTAAGTGTGATTGGAGACACAAGGAATTTGCCTCCGATGCATAAGCTCTCAGTGTACATAAAAGCAATGTGGTAAATCATGATCACAGTCATTATAAAAATACATTCATCATAACAACACTTAGTGATACTCATAGGATGCTAAGTAAGCAATCAAGATGAATTGTACTAGGAAACTAAATAAAACAATATAAAGATACCAGCAACAAAGTTATAATCATAAGAAGATAAGGAAATAGATAATAGGACAGATAAGAAAAATAGTAACACAACCTTACTAGATAGTTTGAAATTGTTGGAATTAGTTGTTCAGCAGAATGATGGCATGGGGAAAAATCGTCCTTGTGTCTAGTTGTTCTGGCATGCAATGCCCCATAATATCATCTTGAATGTAGAATTTGAAACAGTTTATGTCCATGACGTGAGGGGTCTGTAAATATTTTCACAGCACTCTTTCTCGCTCATGCAGTATACAGGTCCTCAACTGAATAATAAAATAAATAATAAAAATTAAAATAAAGGGAAAGTGCATCAAAGGGCTAAGGGACACAATACAGACATGTAATAGCTTAAATGTGTAAAAGCTATCAAATTTTAAAACATAGTGTACAACAACAGCATTTTTTCAACGCATCAAGGAACCATTACATATACCTATCCTATTCTCTTTCATGTGAGTGAAACAGGTATATATTGCCTCCTGTATGAACCACTTCATGGCAAACACTGGCTGAAGGACTGTGTAGGATTTTGATTAGGTTATCAATGAATATAAACAAGCAAGTTGCTAGGTACAGTATTTATGTAAACAAATCACTTGGGATCCTACTTTATAGAGATAATTTAGAAAGAACTTTCTAAGTATTGATAAAGTGAATGTGTTTTTCTTGCTTTTTGCATCCAATTCATGCTTGTGTTATCTTATTTCCTTACTTGCTCCAGTGTCAAGCACCATCAGTAGGTCAGTAAGACTTGAATGATTAGGAAATTAGGTCTATTTATAGCTTGAATTAGCCCAAAAAACTTCTTACCCATTTACAAACATTTGGCATTATAAAAGTTGCGATCTCTAGAAACCTGCTTATTTCCCTCACACACACGTTCTTATCACTTGCAGATACACTTATTATGTGACTTTTTAAAAATGCAAAGTGTACTGTCAAATACAAAATGTACTGTCGAATGCAACATCAGATAAATTAAAACTATACAGTTAGTATCTTCTCAGGAAGAAGGGTCAAATCAATATTTCAAACTACCCTTTTTGTAGACTCATTTAGAATATGTGACTAAAATTTAAAATACATATTTTAAAAACTTATAAGGTTTTTATTAGTGCTATTATTTGATCTAATGATTTTGGAAAGCATTTAAACAAAAAATAAGGTGTACAGAACACATTTTACACTTTCTAACTTATTTCCCTGAATAAACAGAGACAGGAAGGAGTAGTTGATTAAAATCAGATGAGTGTATATGTTACATGGATGATGACAGTTGAGTTTAAAGACCTCAGGACAGTTGTCTCTTTACTGAGACTGGCATCCAATTTGTACCAATTTTTTTTATTTTATTCATTATATCAATCATTTGATATAAAAAACACTGTATTGGGAAGTCTTGCATAATGGTCCTGTAGCAATGTTTCCTATTATTTATTTATTTCAGCCCTGCCTGATTCTAGACCAAGTTTTTGTCAGAATGTGCATTTCTGAGTGTTAAATGGGTTCTGCTTGACCATATGTGATTATAGAAGGATATTTCTCCTTGGTAGCCTAAGGTATTCAATATTCAGATACTGCTAGTCATGTCATAGTGTCAGGACAGGCACAAGATGGCTATATTACTTATAAAGAATTTAGTTAGATTTTCTTCCTTCCTATCCAAGAGTTCAGAAAAGATTACACCAGCTTTAAAAATGAAATGATAAACCAAACTGTTGAAAATAAAAGACATAAACTGTCAGAACAAAATCTAGTCAGATGAAAATTGCAAATTAATCTCCTTATCACATAGACATATACTTTTTTTCTATGTAGTAATCTGATAATTGACACTAAAAACCAGCCAAAAGAAGAACTTTTTAGAGCTGATTCACACATGTTTGTACTTCAATGAAAAGTGTTGGGCTTGAGCTGATTTTGAGTTGATATGATGAAAGATTTGCTGATTTGTAGAGTTTTTCACACATGAGGGTCATTGCACAACATGGTAAGTCTGCTCTTTCAGACAGAAAATGAGGCAGGCAACTTTTCCCTAGTTCTCTTTCTTTAAATTGCATATAGGACTCTCAGATTTCTCTCTACAAATGCATGAGTTCCTAAGTACACCAAATACATATAAAGCTTATAGAAATGTTATATTGCATCTACTTTTCTGTATAAGGTTGCATTTTTTAAAAAAAATGGGATAGGCTGCTACCAGTTTGCCCTGGTTCAGGCAAACCAGTTGTTAATTTTATGGCCAGTTCGTTGAACTGGCAAATCCCATCTCTGGCTGGTCCTGCCCTGAGCCACCCACTTTCCCTCCCAGTAGTCCTCATGTGGCCTGTTTTGGATCCCAGGTAAATTCAGGACCCATGCAGAGGCTCAGGGAGGGCAAAAAATGAGGCTCCCGGAAGTTCTGGAAGGCCAGAAACGGGCCCATTTCTGTGATCCAGAGGGCCTCCAGAGCCCAGGGAAGTCGTTTTCACCCTCCTGAGGCTCAAGGGAAGCCTCAGAGCCTGGGGAGGGTGAAAATCCCTGCCTCGCTGTGGTGCAGGAAGCTGACTATGCCACACCTATCCTGGCCATGCCCACCCAGCAGGCAGACAACTGGTTGCTAGATTTTTTGAAACTCACCCCTTACTATATAGTAATGTTTGCAGACTCATTGTGCTTCCAGACCATTTACATTTTCTTTGTTTTTCTGTATGTTTTTGAAAGGAAAAGTAGTTAAAATGGTTAGCAACACATAATTACCTTGCAATTTTATAAATCACAATTAAAATATATTAATTCGTAGAAGAAGAGAAACATGAAACAAAATAAATGCTCACTGAAAAAAATATTATGAAAAATCTCATAACCCAAAAAGTTGTGCCAGCATTTATATTCCCTAGGACTCTTTTTCAGAACTGAAGTTAAAAAAAGAGAATGTAATAGTTTGTTACAGGGGTAGAATTCAAATTTCTTAACAACTGGTTCTGTGGGTGTAGCCTAATATGTGGATGTGACTCGGTGGTCATGTGACAGACTGGGTGTGGTTAGGTGGTTATGTGACTGGCAAACCAAATATAAGTGGTCCTCGCTTAATGGCCAGTTGCTTAGCAAGTGTTCTAATTTATGACTGACCTCCCCAGAGCTACTTGACCTGTTTTTGGTGTTTTGACAGCCATGCAAACATACATGCACATACTTATGACCAGCTACAACATCCCACACAGTCTTGTGACTGAGGCTTTCTATGTTTTTTGCCAGCTTCCAATAATTCCTTCTGGTTTCCAGTTAAAAATGCCCATTGGGGAAAATGGACTTGTTTAACAACCAATGTTTGCTTAATGTCCACAAGGTTCACTTAATGACCATGGTGTTTGCCTAACCCAGGGATCTGAAATCTTAAACACTCAAAGAGGCATTTTTCTATTTTCTTTTAAACAGGTATCTCTCTGTGTCCCTTTCTCCCTCTTTTTCTCTCATCTTTCTCATCTTTCTCTCTCTTTCTTTCTCTCTCTGTTTCTGATCTCTCTTTCTCTCTCTAATCTGCTAAGATTGGAAGCTGTTTTTTTATAATCCTATTTCTTTGCAATTTTTTTCACACACATTTGTGCATAGGTATCCAATACTCTTTCTTCTTTTCTGCTATGTATTCAAAATGGGCAATGATTACATGTATGTGTATGTGTGTAGCATGTATATATGTGTGTTATGTATGTGTATGGATATGTATATATATTGCACTTTTAATGTGTGCCAGTGTACTTACAATAAAAAACAATGACAGTAAAGTTATCTTATCCTATTGTTCCGAACTAAGCAAACTCGTTAGCTTTCCATTCTAATAGTTTTCCTTTCATGACAGGCTCGTAAACCTGCACTTCTGATTGGCCCGCTGATAGCGGATCATGATTGGTCGTTGTTGGCTGATCTGATTGGCTGTCAGCGGGTCGCCGCTGATTAGACGTTTCTAGCGCGGCAAACTCAAATCATTGGGTGTTGTGACAGCAGCCAGCTCTATAAAAGGAGCTGCTGCTGTCCTAATTTTTTGCTCTGTTCTGAAGTCACTAATAAAGAGTTGGAGTCACTATTCAATGCCTCGTCTCTGTTCTTGCGCCCACTCTCCCAGATCTAACACTGGCGATGAAGGTGGGATGCGGAGATGATAGAGCTGAATGAACACTCATTGAACGCTAACAGAGCATGTGGCTGAGAGCACACCAATAGCGGCAACATGACCAGCGGCACCATACCACCCACTCCATTTGGCCCGGCTAACGAAGATTGGGACTCGTATATGGACAGGTTTCAGATGTTCCTGGAAACCAACAACTTGAAGGATGCTATGCCTGGCAAGAAACGAGCTGTATTCCTGACCCATTGCAGGCCCGCCGCTTTTAAGATGGCAAAGGCACTCGCAAAACCAGCTGAAGTCAAGATAATGGACTGGGACAACCTTACCCCAATCCTCCAGGCCCATTATGCCCCAGCGGTGCCAACACTCATCAGGAGACACGAGTTTTACCAGAGGGACCAACAGGAAAGCGAGAGTGTTGGAGACTTCATCGCGGACCTCAGAAACCTGGGGGGACTTTGTGGCTTCGCAAGTCTCAAAGAAGCCATGAGAGATCGAATTGTACTGGGTCTAAGAGACCCCACAACCCAGAGCAAGATTATGGCGAAGGGAGACATTGCCCTCACAGATTCATCTCCGATGCTACTGCAGCAGAAGCAACCAGGAAGTTGGCAGCTCAAATGCACCAAGCAAATGGACTGCACCGCCAACTTGCCAGTGATACTACACCTTGTCCCGAGAGACACGCAATGACCACCCACCATGAAGACCTCGAATCCTCATCAGAAAGCGAGGAAGAGGAGGTCAACGGACTCAGGTCAGAATGTGATCAGCGAGATCAACGGAATCGTAAGCCCTCATATCAGTGTGCTGGATGTGGGGGAAACTACCCACGATCAGACTGCAAATTCCTAGACGCTCTCTGCCGTTCCTGTGGAAAGAGGGGCCACATTACAAAGGTCTGTAGAAGCAAGCGAGGGTTCAGCCTGAACTGAAGAGAAAATAATTTCCGGCAGACAACAGGCACCCCACCAGTAAATCGGGACCAGTAAATTGAGTAAAGCAACCAATGGAACTACTACTACAGAAATCGAGCACCAGCCACTTCTACCAGACGAGAAGAGGTGCACCAAACCATCACCATTGGCCACGCTTCATCCCTTGATGCACGAAAAATCAGAGTAAAGGTCATTATTGAGAATCGACCATGCATTATGGAAGTCGACTCTGGGTCCTCCCTATCAATGATTCCCTGGAAAACCCTCAAACAGCTGATCCCTGACATCCGTCACCAGGACCTCAACACTCAGAGAATTATATTAAAGGACTACCAAGGGAATAGGATTCCAGTCACCAGTTCAAGCCATGTCCAAGTCTCTTTCAAGGACCACACTGCAACCCTACCTCTTACTGTCGTCGATAAAGATCGACTCAGCTAACTTGGCTTACAGTGGTTCATGCCACTGGGAATCGAACTGGCGGGCATCAACCAGACTGAAGGCGATGACTGGGAAGCGGCCCTTGTCCAGGAATTCCAGGAAGTTTTCACCGAGAAGCTAGGCAAGTACAAGGGATCCCCCATATCGTTTAACCTCTGCCCAGATATTGTGCCCATTTGCCTTAAACCTCGTCGAGTGCCCTTTGCACTCTAACCAAAGATTGATGAACAATTGGACAAATTAATAGCCCAGGGCGTGTTGGAACTGATTGACCACGCCCGATGGGAGACCCCAATTGTAACCCCCATAAAACCTGATGGATCTTTGATAATTTGTGGGGATTACAAGGCCACCCTAAACCACGCACTTCAGCAGAGCGCTTACCCCGTGCCTGTGGTCCAACACCTCCTACATTCCCTTGGGGGTGAAAAAATATTCACAAAATTGGACCTAGCCCAAGCGTACCAGCAGCTGCCCGTAGATGCAGAGACCGCAGAAGCCCAAACTATAGTCACACACAGAGGTGCATTCAAATGTAATAGACTCCAGTTCGGAATGAGCATAGCACCTGGCTTCTTCCAAAGTCTGATGGAGAGATTGCTACAAGGCATAAAAGGGGTTGTGCCATATTTTGATGATGTCTTGATGGCCGCCCCCACTAGAAGTCTACTAGAAAAGCAACTAAGAATGGTCCTCCAAAAATTTAAAGACGCTGGCCTGAAGGTCAAGAAGGACAAGTGCCAACTATGAACTGAGAGGGTTGAATTCCTTGGTTACCTTCTTGACAAACAGAGAAATCACCCTACTGAGAAAAAATTGGCTGCAATAAAAAACGGCCCGAGACCTAGGATCAAAACAGATCTAGCAGACCGGGGGATACGCCACGCTTTAACATCGCTGGCTCACCCTGCGGCCAATGGTAAGGCTGAACGAATGGTCCAGTTCATAAAGAAAACCTTACACAAGATGGAACAAGGGAACATCCATGACAAGGTGACCAGGATGCTTCTCCTCCAACATATTACTCCAAACAGCACCACAAACAAAACCCCAGCCGAACTCCTGATGGGCAGGAAACTTCAATCACATCTTGACCGACTACACCCTGACTACACGCCGGAAAAGCCCCTGGGGTCCAGCAGCAAGTATCGCATGTTCAATGTAGGCGACCCGGTTTTTGCAAAAAACTTCACCAGTGACCCATTGTGGGTCCCCGCTACCATAACTCAACTTACGGGTCCCCGTTCCTACCATTTACAAACTGCTGATGGGAGACTGTGGAAGCGCCACATCGACCAGCTATGCTCCAGGCTGGCACCTATCCCCTTCACAAGCCCTGAACTTCAAACCAGGGGTGGAAGGGAAATCGAGGGGGCCGTAAACGAATGAGTACTGGAAATCGAGGGGGCCAAAAACGAACTAGTACCTGACCCAGTACTCGAAACCCAGCAATCAGAGCAACCAAACCTGGAATATTTACTTTCCGAAGAAGAGCTGGGGCAGATGGTCATCTCTCCACAAAGCAGCATGGCGGCATCAGCAAACCCAGAGAATCCAGATGATAGCCTTGATGGAAATAAAGATGACAACCCCGAGTCACTCAACGGAGAAGTCAGATCACCATTACTGCTGAGTTCAACAAACAGCCCACCAGAACCAGAGTCTGGGCAAAGACTGGTGGAGCAACGTAGATCAGGTAGACAGGTGAGATGACCTGCCTACCTGCGAGAATACATCACCCCACCCTTGAGACGGAACCTAAGGGGGAGGGGTGTTCCAAATTAAGGAAACTCATTAGCTTTCAATTCTAATAGTTTTCCTTCCACGACAGACTCATAAACCTGCACTTCTGATTGGCCCGCTGATAGCGGATCGTGATTGGTCATTGTTGGTTGATCTGATTGGCTGTTAGCGGGTCGCCACTGATTGGACGTTTCCGGCACTGCAAACTCAAATCATTGGGTGTTGTGACAGCAGCCAGCTCTATAAAAGGAGCTGCTGCTGTCCTAGTTTTTTGCTCTGTTCTGAAGTCACTTATAAAGAGTTGGAGTCACTATTCAATGCCTCGTCTCCGTTCTTGCGCCCACTCTCCCAGATCTAACACCTATCTTACTTCTTTCCTTCCCAATCCCATTCCTCCCCACACCCATTTTGTGTTGGCTTCCCAGCCAAGTACTTACCAGGTCTGATTTAGCTCTCTAAAATCAGTCTACTGAAATAAATACCAGACTAAACTGACCAATAATTTACTACCATCAATATCTTGCAGCTGATTTCAACGTAAACAGCCAATTAGCAATTTTACTAAATTTTGCTAGGCATCTGCTGCATGTTATTCTGTCTTCCTTGACAATCTAGTCTAAGCTGGGCAAAACAGTCTAGAGTCACTGGTAAGAGAAGCTTAGCATGGAGAAAAGTTGCATGTCTCCCCATATTCTTTTCTCCATGAGTAGCCTCATCCCCTCCTCCTCATTTGTGGAGCGTGCTAAGTTTAAAGGTGCTGCGAGAGGCTGCTCACTGAGAAAGGAATATGGGGAGATGCTTGACTTTTCTCTGCACCAAGAGGCTTCCCTCTCTCTCTTTCTCTCTCTCTCATTCACTCTTGGCACAGAGAAAAGTTGGTGGGAGCAGCAGTTGAAGCAGTTGGTCACCCGTCCTGGGGCTCACACACCATGTCTGTGTGAGGTAGGGGATACAGTGGCAGTGAGGTGGCAATGGCGATGGTAGCAAGGAAGGCAATGGTGATTCCGGCAGTGTCAGGACTTCCGGGACCAGCTCTCCCCTGCCACATGTGCAACTGCACACATGGTGCATTGGGGCTCCCTGCAGCTGCCATTAGAGGTCCTGGACTCAATCAAGGGGCGCCTTGCTAATGCAAGCCTCTCCATATGTTCCTTCCTGTTGCTCTTGCTGGGAGAGTGAGCTGGGACTAGCAAGGTTTTTGCTGTGCTGGGAAAGACTCTCTTGCTCTCCTAGCTGGAGCAGCAGATAAGAGAAGCAGGCACTGATCTGACCTGAACCTGCATGAGCCTCTCCACATGTTCCTTCCTGCTGCTTTTGCTGAGAGACCAAGAGAGTCTTTCCCGGCACAGCGAAAAGCTTGCAAGTCCCCCTCCCAACAGGAAAAGGCTCTGGACAGCAGAAAAGCAGTCAGATTGAATCCTGCTTCTCTTGCTGCCCAGTAGCCATGGGAGGGGACTTGCAAGCTTTTTGCTGTGCCGGGAAAGACTCTCTTGCTCTCCCAGCTAGAGCAGCAGGTGAGAGAAGTAGCCTCTGACCTGGCTGGAGCCTTCATGAGCCTCTCTGCATGTTCCATGGCAGAAGACAAGTGGCGGGGGAAAGGTGACCAGGTTGTGACAAAAGGCAAGTGGTGTGTGTGTGGGGAAAGGCAACCACCACCAGCAGCAAAAGGCAAGTGGTATATGTATGGGGGGGGGATGGTATGTATGGGGGGGGGGACGGTGACCGGCAGTGACAGAGAGGTGACTGGGGCTTGCAGGAAGATCAGTTCAGGCAGGGCCGCACCCAGGAAGATCAGTTCAGGCAGGGCCGCAGCGGAAGGCAGGCAGCAATACCTGGCCTGGTGGGCATGTAAAAGCAGGCTGCAGCAATGTAGTGCATGCGCATGATGTTGCGCATTCGCACAATGTCACACATGTGCACGATGCCATACATGCACACGATGTCACACTTGCACAATAAGGAATGACTGGACAGGGAGCGGAGAAGTGGGTGGAAAAGGGCAGGGCCAGCCAGAGGCCCAATTTACTGGTTCTTCGAACTACAGAGAATCATAACAATTGGTTCTATTGAACCATCCCGAACCGGTAGAATCCCACCCCTGGTTTGTTAGATGGATTGATTCCACCTTGTGGCGTAGCAATACCACTTAGACTTACATATCACTTCATGGTGTTTTACAGCTCTCTCTAAATGATTTACAGATTGTCCCCAACAATTTGCCTCCTTATTTTATCAACCTCTGAAGCATGGAAGGCTGAGTCCACCTTATGTTGGTAAGAATTAAATTGCCAAACTACAGGCAGCTGGAAGTCAGCAGAAGTAGCCTGCAGTACTGCATTCTAACCACAGAACTACCACAGCTTATAAAAATATTGCCCAGTTTTTAAATTGATAATAACAACAACAATAATAATAACAACAACAACAATAACAATAATAATACCTTTGAAAATCTATATTGGTAACCTGTGAGGATTATTTGGATTACACTGTTGGCATCTTTCAGCCATTGGCTAAAAAATATAATGGCTATCTCACCACAGAGCAGTGAATCAAAGCTGATCTGTCTTTGTCTCTTTTCTCTCTCTTGATCCTCAGTCCTATTCTTTCATATGCATTTATAACAACTCTGCTCTAATTAGATTATTAATCCTTAGTTAAGTGTCAAAGCAGCCACAGTACACATTGTCAGAGTGGGAGGGTTCCCATTTCTGAGAGTTGTCTGTGGATCAAACTGTGTTGTCACCAGTTATGAGCTTTCCAAGTTTTTTAAGCAACTGCCTATGACTTCAGCTACTGCACTTAAAAAAGGTGTGATCAATTTATTTCAACACCATTGTGGAAACCATAGGTTCTGTAGAAGTTAGGCAGTATAACTGTAAAGGGGAGGGGGATATGTTGCTGTGTATTTAATTAAAAAGTATTAACCAGATAAGCAAGAAAGAATTTAAATTTCATAGAAATCATTTTTAAAAAAATTCCACCTAGCTTCTTTTATATAGCATGAGTAAGAACATCTTCATTCTTTATAGGATGAAATACCATCAAATTATATGGTAAGTATCTGAGTCTTAAGGAAATACTTTAAAAACTCTCTTTTATAAGGCTAGTCTTGAATGACAGACATAAAGTGCCAAGTAGTCATTCAAACAATTCTTCCCTACAGAGCTTCAAAAATGTCATGAATCAATCATCTCTGCCTTATTCTTCTCATCAAGATGTCTAACATATAAGAAATTTGGATTACCATAGATGGCATGGCATTGATTGAAGCTCATTACACTCTAACATTTATGCTAATCTTAAAGTAATCAAATTCACTTATTATGAAGACTTTCAATCACAACCCAAAAGTCAGCTTCCATAAAATGGGAATAGCAGATTCCAAAAATATCTATGAGTTAGTACAATGATATATAAATATTTTCTCACTGGACATAACTACACATAGTAAATAGAAACAGACTCTGATTTACAAAGTCTGAAACTCTTCTGTCATCATCTGATAGTCGTTTATGCCTCCTTCTTTCTCTCTTAATGAGTAACATAGGTTAGACAGTTTAATTACAATTCAAATTCTCAATTTCCAATTTTTTTTATTTTGTGGGATCTACAAAGACACACAAAGACTTTATGACTGTGTATGTCGAAAGAATTATGGTTCTGCTTTGTGGAAGTGCCTAAGCAGCACTATATTAGCTAAATTTCCTGAATGCTTACCTACCCAGTCTCAGTCTTGCAGAGTTTGCAGCCAAACATACGACATGGACTTCATTCAGAAATCACAAAACTATCAAAAGCTGATTGGGGAGGCATTTATGTGAAGGTGATATAAAAGCAGGGTGGGATTCTACAGGTTCTCACCTATTCGCTAGAACCAGTTGTTAACTTTCTAAGCAGTTCCGAGAACCAGTTGTTGGAAGAAATCTTCTTTTGTTTGTTTCCATCCTTCTTGCATTCTTGGCAGTATGCCTAGACTTACTGTCTTTTGTTTGTTTGTTTGCTGGTACTTTCTTAAAGGGGAAGGGTAGTTTTAAGCTTTTTACACTGCTGTTGGGAGGAAATACTCCCCTGTTGGAGTTAGCACTTTGAAGAAATAATTGAATAACGAAACAGAGCTTCCAGAAAGAAGTTTTTAATGATAAGGAACCAAGATGAGTGACATTCAGCAAGGCTTCTTGGCTAGCTAGAAAGATTGAAATTCGAACATGAGTTTACATACCCTTTTTGAGTTTTGGTCTAAAACTGGTGACCATTCAAAGTTACAATGGCACTGAAAAAAGTGACATGACCGTTTTTCATACTTACAACTGTTGCAGCATCCCCACAGTCATGAGAGGCCAGGTGAGGAGAAGCACCCTTTGATGTGAGTGATGTTGAGGTGGCCATGCCCATCCAGTCACATGACCAGAAAGCCACACTCACAAACTAAGGCATGCCCACAGAACCGGTTGTTAAAAAAAATTGAATCCCACCCCTGTATAAAAGCCTTTTCCCACATTGTGAATTTAGCATTGCCACAAAGGACCAGTATGTAAGCTAATTTTAGGAAGTGAATCCTTTGTGGTTTTCCACCCATCATTGCCTTGACTGTTTTTGTATGTTTATGTGTATTTTCAAATATCAGACATTATCTGCAGTTTTCATTGGAAGATGCCAACTGTACTAAGTCAGTGACAAACTTTCACAAACCCATCTGGGCTCCCTTTGTTCTTCTGCACTAACTTTATTATTTTTTCTTAGCATCCCTAATTTTTCCAAATCCTCTACTCCTGCCCCAAGTCTCACTTCTGTAATTCTTTCCAGTCTAACCTGTTGGCTTTCATAAGTCCTGTGCTGGACTTCTACTTCTCTGTTACTAATGATACATCTATATGGTTTTCCCCCTTCTTATTTTAGCTTCTGCAGAGGAAAAAAGTACATAAGGATAGTTCTGGGTTCCTATTGAAGCTAGGGGCATTCTAGGAAAACAAATACAAAACCAAGGTTTAAGCTTTGCTTTGGAGGTATTCAGGGGTGGGATTCAAATTTTTTAACAACTGGTTCTGTGGGTATGGCTTAGGTGATGGGCATGGCTTGGTGGTCATGTGACTGGATGGATTTGGCTTGGTGGTCATGTTATTGGCTGGGTGTGGCCAACTCAGTATCACTCACATCGAGGCACGCATCTCCTCGCCCGGCCTCTCATGACTGTGGGGATGTTGCAACAGTCATATGAAAAATGGTCATAAGTCACTTTTTTCAGTGCCATTGTAACTTTGAATGGTCACTCCACACAAGCAAAGTACCAGCAAAGGTGGGAAAAAACTCCAGAGAAGTTCCTGAGGCAGGAAGTCTAGTCCCACCAAGAATGTAATAAGCATTAACGGAGAGGCAGTTTCTGTAAGCAACACCAGAATGTTTCCTTCCTGCCTTTCTTACATGATTAGGCCAGTAATTTCTTTTTTTTTTTTTAAACAAATTTTATTAATTTTACAAAAAAAACCAATACACAATCCAGGCATAACAACTTGAAGAATCTTTTCTAAAAATAATAATAATAATAATTAAAGAAGAAAGCCAATAGAACATAACTCCAAATTGTAATATCAATATTTACATTATCTATTTAACTTCATATCTTATCCAAACTTCTCCTTTTATCCAAATTATATTTCTTGCTTATTAAAATTTTATTGCCTTTCATAAACATACAAAACACAAAACATAAACAAAACTAAAACATCTTTTCTGAAGGCTGCCTGATCCCGGGTTGAAACTTTTCACACAGACACAAATTCAAACATCATATTCACTTTATATATCCTTCCATATCTTATTATCATTTTCTTTTTTTATATATATATAAACCAATTTTATCAGTTTTACAAAAGCAGTGCATAAACAATCAGGGCATAACAGCTTATAAATTCTTTCCTAAAAAAATAATAATAATTAAAGAACAAACCAATACTCTATCTATTTAACTTCATATCTTATTCCAGCTTCTCCTTTTCATCCAAATTATTTCTTATTGATTAAAATGTTATTGCCTTTTATCAACATACAAAAAAAACAAAAAAACAAAAACCTTTATATATCCCTCCAAATCTTATTTCCATTTTCAATAACATTCTTTGTCTGTTCTATTTCCAACTATCCATTCATCTTTTTTCTTTTACTATACTTCTCCTATACACTAACTGGAGTGACACCTTTAACTCCTTACCCTAACTTAAAAGTACTTCATATGACAATTTTTCTTGGGATTCTGTTTAAAAGATTCTAAAATTACACAATGAATTTTATACTCTAAATACACATATAAAAAACACAATCTTATGTACCCTCCAGAATCCCTCTTTTATCCTAAATTAAATTCACCCATTGTCTCTGAATAAACTTTTTTTCTTTAGATCTTGCTTCCCCTCATTGAGGCTTCTCCTCCCCCCTTTCTCTCTTGCTTATTCTTCTCCTTGCCCTTTTTACCCCTTTGTCTTTCCTCCTCCCTTTTCTTACTCCCTTTCCTTTGCTTCCTAACCTTGCCTCCACCTTTCCGCTCATTTTTCTCTTCTTTGGTTGTTTTTATAATTCTTAAAATCCCCTTTTTCTTATCCTTTTTCTCCTCCTCCCCGGAAAGAACCCATTGTTCATCAAAGATGGCTTCTTCTTCTTCTTTGTCCCAGTCCTTCTGCTGCGTAATCAACTTTTCATAAGTTCATAACGCCATTTCTAAGAATTGAAACAAACTGCCCAAAGTATCTTCTTTTTTATATTTTTGATATTCAGTCTTTAGTTCATCCACAAGCGATGCCATCATGAAAAAAGAAACTTTTCCCAAAACAACCACAAGTATTTTTAATCAAGAATAATTCAAAAAAAAAAAAATTCCAAAAATTAATACTTTTCTTCCTTCTTCTCTTTCTCTTTCTGGGGTTAATGTTTAATCCAAGAGGTCCAATTACCATATACCTTTCTTTGGGATTCTAGGCAATCTCCTCCTTTTTCAGCTTCTGCTCCAATTTTTTTTCCTCTCCCTTCCCACTTGCAATATCAATTTTAAATAATCAGAAATCCATACCTCCAACAAGGGTTTTCCAATTTCTTAAGTTTTTCAATGTCCAAAAACCCTTTTGTCCCTTAGCTTCAACTCTCAAAACAATTCACTTTCAATGTCCAGTATATCCAAACATATCTGCTGTTTCCATGGGGTGGGAGAGTGAAGAAAAAAAAAAAGTTCCCTTTAACAGCTTCTCCGCCGCTTTCGATCTTCTTAGGGATACAATGTATCCTCCAGCAATTCAGACAGCTCAGTTCCAGCCAATTTGCAAGATGTTACTTGACCCGGCTCAGACAGCACTTTCACTCCTTACTTCCTCCAGCGCAATCTTACCCAGTTGCTGGCTTCTTCGTGGCGGCCATTGCTGACCGCCGCTCCACCGCCTTGGGAAAAAGGGGTTTTTCCGGAGGGGGAGGGGGTCTGCAACACCCCCAACCCCCTGTCCGACTCCCCTCTCTCTTCAGCTGTCCCTACAGGGCAGCCATATCCCCCTGACCCATCTGGATCGGGGGTACCTCGGCGGCTAGCACAGCAGGAATCACGAGCTGTTGTGAATTCCTGCTGCCCCGAAGCCACGCGAAACCGGAAAACCCGGCCAGTAATTTCTTTTAACAACCGGTTCTCCGAACTGCTTAGAATGTTAAAAACTGGTTCTAGTGAATAGGTGCAAACTGGTAGAATCCCACCACTGGAGGTATTCCAGTTGCCACGATGAAAAACACACACATTGGATCTCCCCACAATGTCTCTTGGCATTTTGTAAGAAAATAAAATATATAGTACAATAATAGTAGTAATAATATTTTAGTATTTAAATTATTTTAAAATGGCAACATACAATTTTACCACATTATAAACTAATTTATAAAAAACTTGAAGAGCTCCATTTTAACTTGCTTTGAAAAGACTCTCGGGATCAGAGCAAGCCTAATTTCTTTTGGTAAACTATTCCACAACAATGGAACACAGCAGAGAATAATCTTTTCCTAGCTTTGAGTTCTCTGATCTTCTACTAATAGGGGGTTATCAACAGTTTTCCAAATTGTTTGAATTGGATGAATTAATTCTCTTTGAGGGAGGTGCTCCTGCAGGCATCACCAAGTCATACAGGGCTTATAAATTAAAAATAGCATATTAAATTGCACCTGGATACCTACTAGCATTTAATGTGGGGCTCACAGCATTTCTGCAATATGTTCATGATCTTTTGTGCCAGTTAGCAAACAGTATTTTGTACCAATTGTGATTTCCAAAGGGTCTTTAATGGCAGTGCCATGTAGGACACTTGCAGTTGTCCAGCTGTGTGATTATGATAGCATGAGTTACCATTGCTATGTCCTTCTGTTCCAGATATGGCTGCAATTGGTATATCAAACAGAGCAAGGCAAGGCCCTCCGACACATAGTCTCTAATTTCTCATCCAAGGATCCTCAAGTGAACATGATTTGTCTAGGAGAAATGAACCCCTTTAAGAGACAGTACTGAAGTGGACAGAGATCCTCAGTGTACAAAAAAGAGCTCCCTTAATAGCCTCAAGATACTTGGACAAGACTTCTACCATATTGACACCAGAGCCTGCAGTGGTGAAGTACAATAGGCTTTAATGGGAATAAACAAGGATAATCAGATAACCATGGTGATATTTGGCAAATATTTTCCAAGGGCTTTGTTTTTGTGAATAATTTTCTCTTTTCTGCCTTAAATGTTGGATATCACTTTTATATACATTTTTTATTATTATTAATAAGAAAAATAAATTGCCTTCACTGCCACTGCAAATATGCTTTTGTTTATCTTGTAATTTTACATGGAATATCTTTAGGGCTTTGTTGTTCCTTTGTTCTTTTTGTAGCCAGTTGCTGTACTATAAAATAGCCCAATAAATATTTGTAATTAAGATGTTGCAGCAGCAATTTATCCCCTAAATGTTCATTGAAATAATATTTCAATTGAGGCTTTTTTTTAAACGAAAACCACAACAATCATCACCCAGTTTGGCTAGCACTCTCCTCCTTAGAAGTGAGATTGCTGTGAAAAGTGAGGATAGCACTTGATGTGTTACTATTTGTTGTGAAGTGATTTAATAAATGTTTAAACAAGTCATGCTGCTGTGACAGCATTTTGTAGTTAGAAGTTGTAGCTCGAATTTTTGTCATGCATGTGGTCCATAATCTCTTGAACCCTTTAATACAGAGCAATGATTCTGAAATATTCTGTTTCTGGTCAATAGAATTATTTTGGTATTTGCTTCACTCAACATTACTGGAACAGAAGATCCAAAGAGATCTGAGTGACTTGGTAAATGATTTGCCCAAAGTGATGAATCTGCCAGGAAGGTTCCCTTTTTGATAGCTCTGCCATGTTTATCTTATTTATTTAAGAAAATTTGTATGCCGCCCACTCACTCTCATTGACTTTGGACAGCTTATAAAAATGAAATCGAATATACAAACAATAAAAAAACTGTAATTTTCCTACCCCTCTGGCAACCACAGTCAATCAAACAACTCTGGGTTCCTTAGTAGGCCTGTTGGCAAAAGCAGGTTTCATGGACTGGCAACAGAGTGTCAAAGTGAAGTCCAGTCTCATCTCCACAGAAATAATGTTCCAAAGGGAGGGAGCTAGCATAGAAAATCCACCAATTCTGGGTCCTGCCAGATTTATTTCCTTAGGTATGTCCAGAGGCACTGCAACATTCCTTGCCTCCCTATTCTGGTGAGTTTGGTAGATGTGACTTGGAAAAGATTTGTAAATGTTTTTCATTTACAAGTTGTTGTTGTTGTTTTGATAATATTGATTTTATATTTGACAGAGCATCCAATTATATTAGTTTTTTACATTTTCAGACACATAGCTAAATTCAGTGCTAAATTCTATTACTTGCCTGTCTTGAATTTCTAAGCATTTGCCTTGGAAATTAAGTCATTTTGTTATTATTACTTTATTACCTTTGTTGTCAGAGTACAACATGTGTACAATGAGATTGGCTGAGCCTCCATTTGTGCACCCCCACCCCACCCCACAACTCAAAGTGAGGACAGAAGTCCCTAACCCAGTCCCAATCTTATTACACTATGTGACCTTGTTGTACAACATGCCAGCCCTACAAGTCTATCATACTATGTTGATATGTGCTAAGTAAAGTTTACTCCCAGATATGCCCATACTTGGAAGACAATGCTAAAAAAGGTAGGTTTCTAATTGGATCTTCTAATGCTTTCAAAATCACAATTGTTACTTCGGTAGCAGTTTCTCTGTGAACTTTTGGAAGCCACTAAGAATGCCTATGAATTAGCACTATATTAATATAGTTATTATTTTTTTAAAAAAATCTATATTTGAGTTCCAATATATATATATTGCAAGGCCCACTTTGTTTAGGTCTTACTTTAACACAAAAAATGTTCTCAGTTTGAGGAGGTAACTCTCTTAAGGAAATACCAAATAGGAAAGCTGTCACCCCTCACCCCGCTCCTGTCCAGTTAACTTAAAAGAATGCTGACAATCAGTTTTTGAAGCAGCAAAGTGAGACAATGGGAGATTTTCCAGAGGCTTCCCCATTGCTAGCTATTTTTTTTTTTTTTTTGTTGGCTTCCCTGATTTCTTTGTACTCTCCAGCCAGCCTCTCTCTTTGTTCCTGCAGAGAGAAGACTCCCAGCTGGGCAAAGTTTCCCCTTTACTGACAAGTAGCTTTTCTTTCTATCTTGATTTGAAAGGCTGTCTCATATTCTCAGAAACTTCTTAGGCCCTCTCTTTGTTTCCATTCTCCTATTTTGTAGCCAGTCCTGCACACCAAACCTCTATGCTTTTTTTCTCTCCTCCCAAGCATGTGTCTGTCTAAGCATGTATTTACAGCTCTACAACTTTTTAGCTTTGTTGATTAACTATTTGGTCTTTGAGACATACCTGCTGCCTTGGTAAAGGTTTTCTATAATACCAAGCTATCCAACAGCTTGCAGAGTCAATCTTGAAAGCTTGATGCTAACAAGAAGCCTCCCATTGCTTTAGATTATCTGTCCTTCTACTGTATTTACCTTAGCATTTCTAGGCTGCAAAGGACCTTTTTCAAAAGGCAATTGGACTTTCTTTGTTTTATTTGAAGATGTTTCACTTCTCATTCAAAAGGCTTCTTTGGAGGTCTTTGGACCCCTATGAAGGTCCTCCACTTCTGACTTTTCTCTTTTTTGGATGTTTGCAACTAGAAGCCCAGCACTCAAGTTCATTTCCTCACTGCTTCTGTCAAATACTTGCCAGTTTTCCTCAAAGTTTACCCTTTTCTCAGCTTTATTGGTTGCATTTGCTAATCTATTTTCCCAGCACGATTTAGAAAAAGCGATTGTTTTTGCTGTCATTGTTTTCTGAATTTTATTCATGGTATCATGTACACATTGTAGAGCTAATAATTACTTCTCCAAATGTACCTTTCTTTTGTTACTTGAAAGCTAGGGGTTAAGTAGACATCAATTAACCAGAAATCACTGACTTTTAAAAACAAGTGTAAATACTATAGTTAATATATTAACCTGTCGTGACCTATTACTGAATGTTTCAAGGACCTAATGACCTAATGATCATGACCTAATAGTGATGAATTATAAAAAAATTCAGTGTCATTTTCCCACACTTTATGCTTTTTGCACTTTCTCAGTCTGCAACAGATATTAAATGCTACATTGATTAGAATTTAACTTTCTCTTTAAAAATAATATATTTCCAAATAATATGAATAACATGTATGTAAGCTGTACATATGTCCTCAAAAAGGCATTGAATGACAGTGAAAGCATTCTGAAATTTGGAAACTATTTGGTTGGAAATTTTAAAAAAAGAGTTATTCAGATGACCAGATATATTGTAACAGGTGGATTGGTTGAATTTGACTTTCCAATTCAGATTTTTAGAAATGGGTGAATCTCATCTGGATTATTCCAGAGGCAGCACCTTACCAAACTGATGACCAAAATTTTGGAAAATTGTAGCAATATTAACATATGTTGAGGCTACTCTAAGACAATTTTTAGACAACAGGTTATGGGTCTCCTGTGTGAAGGAAATTAATGTTTAAGTGGAAAGATGAGGACCTTCTTTGGAATATAGTAGAGTAAAGATTTAGAAGACCTATAAAGAATGAATTTGCTGGCTTTATTTTGTTCTATAATCTACTCTTATTGGTCATGTGAGAAAACAATAGGTTTTCTTTGAGGTTCTAAATTACACATTAACACATTGAGGTTCTAAATTACACATTAACTAATAAAACTAATAATTTTAACTAATAAGAATGAATTAACTATAATGCAAGGGCATTTTGCTATAAGACTCCATAAATATGTCATGATAAAATACTATCTTTCATATTTTACTTGTAATACTTTATCAGTATTATAAGATTGATAACTGTCCCTTTAAACATTCAAATTAAAACAGTGAAAATATCTATTTCAGTAATCAATTGGTTTAAAATTTTGATTAGCAAATATCTGACAGCAAACTGCATCCCTGTCAATGTCAGCAACACACTGTTTTTGAAGGATGTTAAATTGTGGTAAATGAGAGAAAACACTATTTTAAAACAGGAACAATTTAAGATAACTTTAAGCTACCTTAGTTATGGGCTGGGGATGACAAAAGGGATGAGAGGAAACAACATGAGGAAACATTATTTTTTAAAAAAACTGGCCATCATGCTAAAAAGAAGATTGTATAGCACTGAGCATTAATAATAAAGATGAGTCAAATATTTTGATGCTGTTTAAGTGAGAAGGAATCAGAAAGTTTGTGTTCTTCATAGCCTCCAAAAGATATGAAGTATGAAAACTCAAGTGAAAACTATAATATTTGTTCTAGCAAATTTAAAATATACTTTTCTGGATCACATTCCTGATGTAGATAACTTTTTTCTTTAATAACAATGCAACTGTTATTTTCTCAGTAACTAATATATATATATATATATGTATGTATGTATGAATGTATGTATGTATGTATGTATGTATGTATGTATGTATGGCATTCAGCTTTGTTCGGGTCACGTCATAGTAGTGGTGCTTTTAAAGTTGTAGCAACGTTTCAGCAGAATCTCATCTGCCATCATCAGGCTTCTGTATAGTGTTCGTCTGTGAGTTAGACTTTTACAGTGGTTTCAGATTTAAATTTGGGGCAGCCTATTGCTGTGCCAGAATGGTTTTTTCTTCATCCTGATTGGTTGAGGGTCTTGGTCTGTGTTTATTGGTCTTGGAGTTTGCTGTGTTCTGCTCCTAATATCTTCTGTCTGGTTTTTTTGGCTCTTTTTGTATCTTGATTGGCTGGCAACATTGTGTTACTTTATTGGAGGCCTTTAGTGCAGCTTGGCTTCGGGTAAATGGACGGCTATTATTAGTTAGGAAGCTGGGTTTCATCTGGGTGCCTGGTTGGGGTGTGTTTGAGCTGGAGGTATCAGGGGGGATCTGTTTCTGCCCAGGTGTTTGCCTGGCTTGTGGTGTGGAAATTTTTTTGTTTGTGAGTGCAGGCTTCCAAATGATTGACAGCCTGGTGGAATCATCTCTTCTGTTCATGCTTTCTGGTCTTTTTTCAATCTCTATGGCTTCTCTGATGATTCTGTGGCTTGGGTTTTCTATAGTGGCTAGGGTTTTGGTGCCATTGAAGTTGATGCTATGACCTGTGGCTTCCATGTGTTGGACTAGTGAGGAAGTGTGTTCCAGCTTTTTGACTGCATTTTTGTGTTCATCCAGGTGGGTGCTTATTCTTCTATTGATCTATCCAATGTATGTGGCCGGGCATGATGCACAGGGGACTTCGTATATGCCTTAGTTTTCCAGGTCAATTTTGTCTTTGGAGTTTCTGAGGATGGCTGCTATTTTTCTGTCTGTTTTGAAGGCAGTCTTGATGTGGTGTCTGTATAGTATCTTACTAATTTTGTCTGTAGTGCCTCTTATGTAGGGCAGGACAGCTGTTCCATGGGTCTATTCATCTTCTGGGTCTCTATTATGTCTCAGTGTGTTTTTGTGGATCAAGTTGGTGATTTTGCTTTTGTGGAAGCCGTTGGCTGTCAATATTTTAGTCAGGGTGCATAGTTCAGTCTTAATGTGTGTCTTGTCTGCCAGGCGTTTGGTTCTAGTAATTAGTGTTTTAGCCACGGAGTTTATCTGTGCTGGGGGGGGGGTGAGATTGGGCGTTGAGGTAGCGGTTGGTGTGTGTTTTCTTCTGGTATATGGTGTATCCTAGTGTGCTATCTGTTTTTTTGTAGATTAGTACATCTAGGAATGGTAGTTGTTTGTTTGTTTCTGTTTCCATGGTGAACTTGATTTTGGGGTGTGCGCTGTTTAGGTGTGTTAGGGAATTGTTTAGGTTTTCTTGTCCATGGGGCCAAATCACGAATGTGTCATCGATATATCTTAACCATAGTTTGGATTTGAGGATGGCATTGGCCAGGGCTCTGGATTCGAATTCTTCCATGAACAGGTTTGCAATGACAGGTGACAGTGGTGATCCCATGGGGGCTCCTTCAATTTCTTTGTATCTTTGTATCTTTGTCCTTTGTATATGAAATATGTGTTGGTTAAGCAGTGTTCTGTTAATTCCATGAGGTCCTTAGCTGGTTGGTATTTATTTATTTTTTTTTTGAAAGAAGATTTTATTAATTTTCCATAAACAAACAAAACAAACAGAACATTAAAACATTCAACTCTCGTATGTACATCCAGTGTGTCAGTTGGTTCATCATTTTTGTGCATTCATTCTGTAGTCCCAGTTACAATTATGTTACATAATAACTCACATTATCAATCCAAACTTATATATCCTAATATCACTAAAAAAAAAAAATTTTTTTTTTGACTATACTTTTAATCATTCATGCTTTATGAGCTAACGATACTTTAACCAGATTATTCAACAAATCATATAATCATACCAAATGAATCCTAAAAAACCCTTCATAAATATAATATCAAATAACAAAATAATAGCAAAATAAAGATATTTCTTACTATCTAGCATTCTAAATATTCTATTATCGTATTTTATCATCTAGCCATTGATAAAAAAGATCCCAGATTTCATAAAATTGTTTATCCTCTTGCTCTCTAATTTCAAATGTCAATCTGCTCATCTCAGCACATTCCAATATTTTCTTAATAATTTCTTCCTGTAATGGTATTTTCTCATTCTTCCAATTTTTAGCAAATACAATCCTGGCCGCTGTTAATACATTTACAATCAGGTATTCAAATCTTTACTATATATATCAGGTAAAATTCCCAATAAGAAGATCTCTGGTTTCAAATCTATATGTTTCTTTGTCATTTTTTCCAACCACATGCGAATTATAGTCCAATATTTTCTAGCATCCTCACAAGTCCACCACATATGGTAATACGAGCCGGGTATCTGATGACATTTCCAGCATTTTTCAGATTTGTTCTTAAACATTCTTGCTATTCTTGTCGGAGGAAAGTGCCACCTGTAAAACATCTTATACAAGTTTTCTTTATATGCTGTTGACATTGTCATTTTATAATTTTGAGACCACAATTTCTGCCATTTCTCTAGATCAATCCCATATCCAAAATTCTTCCCCCAAACAATCATAGTTTCCTTGACTTGTTCTTCCTCTAATTTCATTCCCAGTAAATAACCATATAATTTTTTAATCACCTTTTCATCAGTACCCAACAAGATCTCATCTAAATCAGTCTGCTTATCATAAAATCCTTCCGTTTTAAAATCTTCATCATACCTTGAATGTATTTGTGCATATGAAAACCAATTCATCCTTATACGTTGTTCCTCTAAGTTTTGGATCGATTTAAGTTCACCCTTTTCATCCAAAAGTTCCCCATATCTAACTGTTTGTTCCTTCTTGTAAATTATAGGATAGGAAAATGCTTCAATAGTCGATTACCAAACTGGAATTTTCAAATAACATTGTCTTTTTATCTTCTCCCAATTTTACCACAAAGACTCCCGTACATAATGTCTTCTAAAATAACCCTGAGTTTTAGTTCCCTTATACCATAAAAAAGCATGCCAGCCCAACAGCAAATCATGCCCTTCTAATGTCAACAACCTATGTTTCCTTAATGTTATCCATTCTTTGACCCACATCAAACTTGCAGCTTGATAATACAATTCCCAATTAGGCAGGCCAAAATCTCCTCTAATTCTAGCATCTTGCAAAAGCTTTAACTTTATTCTCGCTTTTTTACCTTGCCATATAAACTTCAACATAATTTTATTTAAATCTTCAAAATAATCTTTTGGTATTGTTTGAAACAAAGATAAAATTCTAGGTAAAATATTCATCTTAATTGTTGAAATTCTCCCTATTAATGACAATTGCAAGTTTTCCCACTTCTTCAAATATGTAGTTATCTGCTGTTTAAGTTTAATATAATTATTCTCCTTTAATGTGCTACATTTTGTTGTCAAATATATCCCCAGATACTTAACCTTATTTGTAACTTGAATTTTCAAAAGATCTGCCAGTTTTTCTCTCTGTCTCAATAGCATATTCTTTGTCAAAATCTTTGTTTTATCTTTATTTATTTTCAAACCAGCCACCTCTCCATATGTCTCTATCCTTTCCAATAACTTTGGAGCTGTTTCTAGTGGGTCTTCCAGAATAAAAGCTAAATCATCAGCAAAAGCTTGTAGCTTAAATTCTTCCTTCTTAATTTTCATTCCTTTTATGCTTTTATCATCCCTAATATTTCTATTCAACACTTCCAAGGTCAACACAAATAGCAAAGGAGATAGGGGGCATCCTTGTCTTGTGCCTTTCCTTATATTAATAAAATCTGTAAGTTCCCCCTCCATCATGACCCTTGCTGTCTGTTTATTATATATGGCTTCTATTGCTTGAATAAATTTTTTAGCAAAACCCATCTGCTCCAATAATAATAACATAAATCTCCAGTTCACATTGTCAAATGCTTTTTGAGCATCTAGGAATATCAAAGCCATTTGCTTTTCAGGATGAACCTCATAGTATTCCAAAGTGTCCAAGATTACTCTCATATTGTCTCTAATTTGTCTCTTTGGCAGAAATCCATTTTGATCTGGGTGAATAAAATTATTTAAAGATTTTTTAAGTCTTTCTGCTAAGATTGAAGCAAAGATTTTATAGTCTGCATTCAATAAAGAAATAGGTCTATAATTCTTAATTTGCAGTGGGTCAGTCTCTTCCTTCGGTATAAGTGTAATATAAGCCTCTGACCATGTTTTAGGTATCATCTTTTTTAACATAACTTCATTCATAACTTCTAACAATGGGATGCTCAATGATTCTTGAAATGTTTTATAGAATTCTGCTGGAAGCCCATCTGGACCCGGTGCTTTCCCATTATTTTGTCTCTTAAATGCTTCATTTAGTTCCATCATTGTTATATTGCTTTCTAGCATTTCTTCAGTCTCTTTAGGTATCTTTGGTAAATTAGCTTCCTGTAAATACTGTTTGACTTTTTCCTCATCAATATTCTCTTGCTTGTATAGTTGCCCATAAAAATCTCGAATAATTTCTTTTTTCTCCTTATTCCCATAACAAACTTGGCCTTGTTCATCTATTAACTTCAATATTTTTCTTAATTCCTTCTCTTTTCTCAATTTATATGCTAGCCATCTACCTGGTTTATTTGCATCTTCAAAATAATTCTGTTTAGAGTTTCTGATTTTCTGTGCCAGTTCTTCTTTCTCTATCAATTCCATTTTATGTTTAATTACATCCAGCTTCAATTTAATATCCTTTTTCTGTGGCATTTTCTGTAATTCTTTTTCAAGAATTTTATACTCATCTTCCAAGACCTTAGAAGCTTGCCTTTTCCTAATATTCTTTTTTCTTGTATAATCTATTATCAAACCTCTAGCGTATGCCTTCATTGTATCCCACACATTCTGCGTTGAAGTATCTTCTTTTTTATTTTCTCTGAAGAAAAAAGCCAATTCCTTCTCCATCCATTGTATAAAATCTTTCTCCTTTAAAATAGTATTATTTAATGTCCATCTCGATCTTTTTTTTTTGTCCCTTCTATTTAATTGTCATTGGGCTATGATCTGCCCAAGTACTTGTTTCAATATTTGTTTCTTGAATATTGGATATTAATTCTGTTGAGACCCAAATCATATCTAATCTGGACCATGATAGATGTCTATTTGAATAAAAGGTATATTGTTTAGCTTTAACATTTCTTTCTCTCCAAATATCTTTTAAAGTTAATTCATCTGTCATTTTTAAAAAAGACCTTGGGAGAGCCTTTCTATTTTGCTTTGTTGTTGTTGCTATATAGTCCAATTTATTGTCCACAATTCCATTAAAATCTCCCATCATAATTATATTAACATAGTCCAGTCCAATTATTTTCATGTGTAGCTTTTTATAAAACTCTTCTTGTTTATCATTCGGAGCATAAATTGCAATCAAGAGTATTTTTATATTATTGTTCATTATTTCTACCATTAATACTCTTCCATCTTCATCCATGTAAATCAATTTTGCTGGGATAGCCTCTTTAATGTATAGAACCACTCCTCTTTTCTTACATTGAGTCAAAGAAGTAAATATTTTCCCCAATTTTGGCTGTACTAACAATTGTTCATGTTGTTTTTTAATATGAACTTCTTGCAGACAAATTATATCAAATTTTAATTTCTCTAATTTATGAAAAGTTTTCCTTCTTTTAACAGCTGAATTAAGTCCATTTATATTCATTGTAATCAGTTTTCTTTCTTCCATGATTATGCTTTATATTTAGGTCTAACAGCTCTCGTGGATCTCACTTCACGCTGTTCTTTACTGTCCACCTGTCCACCTACAGCTCCTTTCTCTTTTTCAGTCTCCAGTTGTTCCTCTTGAAACTCAATTAATGAGACCTCTTTCTCTGCCTCTCTCTTCTTCCTCCAAAAAATTCTGCATGGAAAAGTTCTGCTTTCTCAATTGAATCAATTCTATATCTCTGCTCTTGCCACCTAAACATTATTCCTTCTGGAATCAGCCATCTATAATTCACTTCGTTTTCCAGTAGCATTTTGGTCAGAAATTGATATTCTCTTCTCATCTTTCTCACTCTTCTGGGTATTTGTTTCAAAACCACAACCTCTTTACCTTTGTATTTCAATGTTTTCTCTCTTACTACTTGTAATATTTGCGGTTTAATGGATTTTTTGGTAAATCTAATGTGGACTTCCTTGGGTAATTTATTTCTCATCGCATACCTTGTATAGACTCAATATATCTCATCTATTCCATCCATCATCTTTTCCTCTGTAATTTCCAAAGCATCTGCCAAAATTTCTATCATTAGCACTGCCAAATTTTCTCCTTTTTCCTCTTCTATATTTTGAAATCTGAGATAAAATTCTGACCTTTCCATCTCCCACCTCAACATCCCACTTTTTTCTTGTTCAACCGCTGTTAATCTACTGTCAATATTTCCAATCTTCTTCTCAGAAATTTTCCAGAAATTTTTCCAGAAATAATTTTTCTGGAAAAATTAACCAAGAAGAAAATTATAACCAGCCACATAAGCAAAGAGATCCAACACACGATCATACCCAGAGAGAAATCTTCCAGATGCCCCAAACTATACGGCCTCCCAAAAATACACAAAGAAGGCATACCTCTCAGACCCATAGTCAGCTCCAGAGGAGCACCACTACAAAACCTAGCTAAACACATAGCAAAAGAGCTCCAGCCCCATGCTGAAACAGCAGCTTCTCATGTACAAACTCATACCACTTCTTGGAAATGATCAAAGATCTACACATGGAGCAAGAAGATTTGCTAGTAAGTTTTGACGTGGTTTCACTATTCACTCAAGTCCCGATAAAAGAGACCCTCGAAATCATCAAAAATAAATACCAACCAGCTAAACACCTCATGGAACTAACAGAACACTGCTTAACCAACACATATTTCATATACAAAAGACAAAGATACAAACAAATTGAAGGAGCCCCCATGGGATCACCACTGTCACCTGTCATTGCAAACCTGTTCATGAAAGAATTCGAATCCAGAGCCCTGGTCAATGCCATCCTCAAATCCAAACTATGGTTAAGGTATATAGATGACACATTCGTGATTTGGCCCCATGGACAAGAAAACCTAAACAATTCCCTAACACACCTAAACAGCGCACACCCCAAAAACCAAGTTCACCATGGAAACAGAAACAAACAAACAACTACCATTCCTAGATGTACTAATCTACAAAAAAACAGATGGCACACTAGGACACACCATATACCAGAAGAAAACACACACCAACCGCTACCTCAACACCCAATCCCACCACCACCCAGCACAGATAAACTCCATGGCTAAAACACTAATTACTAGAACCAAACGCCTGGCAGAAAAGACACACATTAATACTGAACTATGCACCCTGACTAAAATATTGACAGCCAACGGCTTCCACAAAAGCAAAATCACCAACTTGATCCACAAAAACACACTGAGACATAATAGAGACCCAGAAGAGGAACAGACCCATGGAACAGCTGTCCTGCCCTACATAAGAGGCACTACAGACAAAATTAGTAAGATACTATACAGACACCACATCAGGACAGCCTTCAAAACAGACAGAAAAATAGCAGCCATCCTTGGAAACCCCAAAGATAAAATTGACCTGGAAAACCAAGGCATATACGAAGTCCTCTATGCATCATGCCCAGCCACATATATTGGACAGACCAATAGAAGAATAAGTACCCACCTGGATGAACACAAAAATGCAGTCAAAAAGCTGGAACACACTTCCTCACTAGTCCAACACATGGAAGCCACAGGTCATAGCATCAACTTCAATGGCACCAAAACCCTAGCCACTATAGAAAATCCCAGCCACAGAATCATCAGAGAAGCCATAGAGATTGAAAAAAGACCAGAAAGCATGAACAGAAGAGATGATTTCACCAGGCTGTCAATCATTTGGAAGCCTTCACTCACAAACAAAAAAATTTCCACACCACAAGCCAGGCAAACACCTGGGCACAAACAGATCCTCCCTGATACCTCCAGCTCAAACACACCCCAACCAGGCACCCAGATGAAACCCAGCTTCCTAACTAATGATAGCCGTCCATTTACCCAAAGCCAAGCTGCACTAAAGGCCTCTAATAAAGTAACACAATAATGCCAGCCAATCAAGATAAAAAAAGAGCCAAAAAAACAGACAGAAGATATTAGGAGCAGAACACAGCAAACTCCAAGACCAATAAACACAGACCAAGACCCTCAACCAATCAGGATGAAGAAAAAACCATTCTGGCACAGCAATAGGTTGCTCCAAATTTAAATCTGAAACCACTATAAAAGTCTAACTCACAGACGAACACTATACAGAAGCCTGATGATGGCAGATGAGATTCTGCTGAAACGTTGCTACAACTTTAAAAGCACAACTACTATCACGTGGGAAAATACCTGAACAAAGCTGAATGCCACACATGTAAGTACCTGCGAAAACTTAAGAAAACAAATATCTATCTATCTATCTATCTATCTATCTATCTATCTATCTATCTATCTATCTATCTATCTAAGGATCTTTGGTTATTCGGGTTTTCTCCCGCGTAAGATTGGAAGTATCCAGGCAACATTTCAATGAAGTCTCATTCATCATCTTGAGGCTTGGTCTTCAGCTCTGTGCTTCTCAGAGTGATGTGAGCTTGCAGCTGCTTCTTCCTTTTAACTGCTAGTGGGGGTGTGACTTGATTGGGTGGGGGCTTGGCTGTGTTCTGATTGGGTGGGGGTGTGTTCTCATTGGTTGGGGGTTTGGCTGTGTTCTGATTGGTTGGGGGGTTGGCTGTGTTCTGATTGGCTGGAGGAATGTTCTGTTCAGGTGGGGGCTTGGTTGTGCTCAGGTTAGTCTTAGTTGCTGCGGGATTTGAGCTGGTGAGCTGTGATCTTGCTGTTTGGCTTCGAGTTCGTGGTTGTGCTGCATCTTCATGGTGGGGGTCAGTTCGCTTCATGTATGTCTCAGAGGGGTTTGAAGTGGGTAGTGATGCAGTTGCAGTGTGGCTTCTCGTCCGTGGTCGTGTCTCATCTTCTGTGTGGGTGTGAGTCTGCTTTCTATGTGGAAATGTGGTAGTGGCATCTTGTGTGGCTCTCAGGGGTGTGGGTCTGGTGTCATTCTTCATGTTAGGTACTCGTCTGTTCATGAGGGTGGGTTTCCAAATGGCTGGTAGGCGGGAAGTATCATCTCATTTATTCATGCTGTGTGGGCGTTTTTCTATCTCTATGACTTCTCTGATTATTCTGCTGCTGAAGTGTTCGGTTTTGGCGATAGTTCTGGTATTTTTAAAGTCAATCTCATGTCCTGTGGCTTTGAGGTGTTCGACCAGGGAAGAGGTCGGTTCTTCCTTTTTGATTGAGTTCTTATGTTCTTCAATGCGTGCACTTATTCTTCTGTTAGTTTATCCAATGTATGTGGTGGGGCAGGCAGTGCAAGGGATTTCGTATACTCCTTGATTTTCTAACTCGATTTTGTCCTTAGGGTTTCTTAGGATGGTGGATATCTTTCTGTTTGTGCAGAATGCTGTCTTAATGTTGTGTTTTTGGAGGATCTTGCTGATTTTGTCTGTCGTGCCTTTTATATATGTGAGGAGGGCTTTGCCATTCTCTTGTTCTCTGTCTTGGATTTTGGTTGGGGTTTCTTTTTGGATTAGGTGGGTAATCTTCTTTCTTTGGAATCCATTGGCTGTCAGCACGCCGGTGAGATTGTGTAGTTCGATCTCTAGGTATTGTTCATCGGCTAAGCATTTTGTTCTGGAGATGAGTGTCTCGGCTACGGAATTGATCTGTGCTGGGTGGTGGTGTGAGAGTGCGTGTAGATAGCGGTATGTATGTGTTTTCTTCTGGTAGATGGTGTGTCCAAAGGAGCCATTGGATTTTTTGTATACCAAGACATCTAGGAAGGGAAGTTGGTTGTTAGCTTCTGTTTCCATGGTGAATTGTATTTTGGGTTGCAGGCTGTTGAGGTGTGTGAGGAAGTTGTTCAGTTTTTCTTTCCCGTGTGGCCAGATTATGAAGGTGTCATCTACGTATCTGAGCCAGAGTTTGGGTTTGTGATCATATTTTTCTAGAGCTTTTGTTTCAAAGTGTTCCATGTAGAGGTTCGCGATGACAGGTGAGAGGGGTGATTCCATGGGTGCTCCTTCTATTTGTTTGTATTTTTGTCCATTGTAGGTGAAGTATGTATTGGATAGGCAGTGGTTGGTCAGATCTAGGATGTGCTTGGGGGGCTTGTATTTGTTTTGGATGGCTGTCAAGGCTTCTTTTATTGGCACTTGGGTGAAGAGGGATATGACATCGAAGCTCACTAGTAGGTCAGTGGGTTGTAAGTTTTGTTTCTTTATGATGTCGATGAACTGGAATGAGATTCTTATGTATGAGTTGATGGATTCTGCATAGGGCTGTAGTTGTTTGGCGAGAAATTTGGCTAGGTTTTGTAGAGGTGAGCCTATGGAGCTGACTATTGGTCTAAGTGGGGTTCCTTCTTTGTGTATCTTAGGGAGACCATAAAGTTTAGGGCATCTGGATGATTTCTCTCTGGGTATGATATTTTGCTGGATTTCTTCATTGATGGGGGAGGCTTTTATTTTGGATCTGGTGGTTTTTTCTAGGTAGGTTGTGGGGTCTGTCTTAAGGGGTTTGTATGTGGGGTCTTGGAGTAGGTTGGTTAACTTGGATTGGTAGTCAGATGTGTTCATAACCACTGTCGCGTTGCCCTTGTCTGCTGGTAGGATTATTATGCTGGTGTCTTCTTTCAGGTTAAGTAGTGCAGTTTGTTCTTCTTTGGATAAGTTGCTTTTGGGTGGTTTGCTAGTGCAGAGGATGTTGGCGATTTCGAGTCTGATTCTATTAGCATCATCAGGGTTGGTTTTGGTCAGGCTGGTTTCAACTCCGCATACGATGGTTTCTGTGGGGATGTGTTTCGGAGTGACAGCAAAGTTGAATTCTTTAGAAAGGACCTTGGTTTCGGCTTCGGTGAGGATCTTGTCTGAGATGTTGTGCACTGTTTGTTTCATGTGTGACTGTGAGGGGGGAGGAGTTGATTTCTGGCATTGTTGTAGTTTTCTGAGTTTGTTGGTGTGTGTGTCTGTCTTGAGGGTGGTCTGTGTTTCGACTCTCCAGACAGCGAGTTGTTTGGATTTGTCCCAAAGTAAGGGGTGAATCTTGTTGCTGAGTCTGAGGTGAAGTGTGAGGAGATCTTTGTTGATTTGGTCTAGGAGAAATCTTTTTGTGTGAAGTTCATTTCTAATTAGGGCCAATTCTGTTCTTTTTAGGATGCGTTTGGTGGCTGCTGTGTTGATGTGAAATTTCAATTGGAAGCTTGTGGGAATTGAATTTTGATCTCGGCAGTTGCATAGGAATGCGAGGTCACATAAAATGGAAGCTCTTTGGACTTCAAGTTTTTCATAAGTCCTGGTCAGATGGTGGGTTTCCTCCCCTTAGAGGTGCAATATTTGTTTTCTGAGGTTCTCGCGGGTATTTGTATGTGGATCTTTGGTTATTCGGGTTTTCTCCCGCGTAAGATTGGAAGTATCCAGGCAACGTTTCGATGAAGTCTCATTCATCATCTTCAGGCTTGGTCTTCAGCTCTGTGCTTCTCAGAGTGATGTGAGCTTGCAGCTGCTTCTTCCTTTTAACTGCTAGTGGGGGTGTGACTTGATTGGGTGGGGGCTTGGCTGTGTTCTGATTGGGTGGGGGTGTGTTCTCATTGGTTGGGGGTTTGGCTATGTTCTGATTGGTTGGGGGGTTGGCTGTGTTCTGATTGGCTGGAGGAATGTTCTGTTCAGGTGGGGGCTTGGTTGTGCTCAGGTTAGTCTTAGTTGCTGCGGGATTTGAGCTGGTGAGCTGTGATCTTGCTGTTTGGCTTCGTGTTCATGGTCGTGCTGCATCTTCATGGTGGGGGTCAGTTCACTTCATATATGGCTCAGAGGGGTTTGAAGTGGGTAGTGATGCAGTTGCAGTGCGGCTTCTGGTCCGTGGTCGTGTCTCATCTTCTGTGTGCGTGTGAGTCTGCTTTCTATGTGGAAGTGTGGTGGTGTCATCTTGTGTGACTCTTAGGGGTGTGGGTCTGGTGTCATTCTTCATGTTAGGTACTCGTGTGTTCATGAGGGCGGGTTTCCACATGGCTGGTTAGTGGGAGGTATCATCTCGTTTATTCATGCTGTGTGGGTGTTTTTCTATCTCTATGACTTCTCTGATTATTCTGCTGCTGAAGTGTTCGGTTTTGAAGTGTTAAAAGAAACCCCAACCAAAATCCAAGACAGAGAACAAGAGAATGGCAAAGCCCTCCTCCCATATATGAAAGGCACTATAAACAAAATCAGCAAGATCCTCCAAAAACACAACATTAAGACAGCATTCTGCACAAACAGAAAGATATCCACCATCCTAAGAAACCCTAAGGACAAAATTGAGTTAGAAAATCAAGGAGTATACGAAATCCCTTGCACTGCCTGCCCCACCACATACATTGGACAAACTAACAGAAGAATAAGTGCACGCATTGAAGAACATAAGAACTCAATCAAAAAGGAAGAACCGACCTCTTCCCTGGTCCAACACCTCAAAGCCCCAGGACATGAGATTGACTTTAAAAATACCAGAACTATCGCCAAAACCGAACACTTCAGCAGCAGAATAATCAGAGAAGCCATAGAGATAGAAAAACGCCCAGACAACATGAATAAACGAGATGATACCTCCCGCCTACCAGCCATTTGGAAACCCATCCTCATGAATAGACGAGTACCTAACATGAAGAATGACACCAGACCCATACCCCTGAAAGCCACACAAGATGCCACCACCACACTTCCACGCAGAAAGCAGACTCACAGCCGCACAGAAGATGAAACATGACCACGGACCAGGAGCCGCACTGCAGCTGCATCACTACCCATTTCAAACCCCTCTGAGCCACACATGAAACGAACTGACCCCCACCATGAAGATGCAGCACGACCATGAACTCGAAGCCAAATAGCAAGATCACAGCTCACCAGCTCAAATCCCCCAGCAACTAAGACTAACCTGAGCACAACCAAGCCCCCACCTGAACAGAACATTCCTCCAGCCAATCAGAACACAGCCAACCCCCCAACCAATCGGAACACAGCCAAACCCCCAACCAATGAGAACACACCCCCACCCAATCAGAACACAGCCAAGCCCCCACCCAATCAAGTCACACCCCCACTAGCAGTTAAAAGGAAGAAGCAGCTGCAAGCTCACATCACTCTGAGAAGCACAGAGCTGAAGACCAAGCCTGAAGATGATGAATGAGACTTCATCGAAATGTTGCCTAGATACTTCCAATCCTACGTGGGAGAAAACTCGAATAACCAAAGATCCACATACAAATACCCGCGAGAACCTCAGAAAACAAATATTGCACCTTTAAGGGGAGGAAACCCACCATCTGACCAGGACTTATGAAAAACTTGAAGTCCAAAGAGCTTCCATTTTATGTGACCTCGCATTCCTATGCAACTGCCGAGATCAAAATTTAATTCCCACAAGCTTCCAATTGAAATTTCACATCAACACAGCAGCCACCAAACGCATCCTAAAAAGAACAGAATTGGCCCTAATTAGAAATGAACTTCACACAAAAAGATTTCTCCTAGACCAAATCAACAAAGATCTCCTCACACTTCACCTCAGACTCAGCAACAAGATTCACCCCTTACTTTGGGACAAATCCAAACAACTCGCTGTCTGGAGAGTCGAAACACAGACCACCCTCAAGACAGACACACACACCAACAAACTCAGAAAACTACAACAATGCCAGAAATCAACTCCTCCCCCCTCACAGCCACACATGAAACAAACAGTGCACAACATCTCAGACAAGATCCTCACCGAAGCCGAAACCAAGGTCCTTTCTAAAGGATTCAACTTTGCTGTCGCTCCGAAACACATCCCCACAGAAACCATCGTATGCGGAGTTGAAACCAGCCTGACCAAAGCCAACCCTGATGATGCTAATAGAATCAGACTCGAAATCGCCAACATCCTCTGCACTAGCAAACCACCCAAAAGCAACTTATCCAAAGAAGAACAAACTGCACTACTTAACCTGAAAGAAGACACCAGCATAATAATCCTACCAGCAGACAAGGGCAACGCGACAGTGGTTATGAACACATCTGATTACCAATCCAAGTTAACCAACCTACTCCAAGACCCCACATACAAACCCCTTAAGACAGACCCCACCACCTACCTAGAAAAAACCACCAGATCCAAAATAAAAGCCTCCCCCATCAATGAAGAAATCCAGCAAAATATCATACCCAGAGAGAAATCATCCAGATGCCCTAAACTTTATGGTCTCCCTAAGATACACAAAGAAGGAACCCCACTTAGACCAATAGTCAGCTCCATAGGCTCACCTCTACAAAACCTAGCCAAATTTCTCGCCAAACAACTACAGCCCTATGCAGAATCCATCAACTCATACATAAGAATCTCATTCCAGTTCATCGACATCATAAAGAAACAAAACTTACAACCCACTGACCTACTAGTGAGCTTCGATGTCATATCCCTCTTCACCCAAGTGCCAATAAAAGAAGCCTTGACAGCCATCCAAAACAAATACAAGCCCCCCAAGCACATCCTAGATCTGACCAACCACTGCCTATCCAATACATACTTCACCTACAATGGACAAAAATACAAACAAATAGAAGGAGCACCCATGGAATCACCCCTCTCACCTGTCATCGCGAACCTCTACATGGAACACTTTGAAACACAAGCTCTAGAAAAATATGATCACAAACCCAAACTCTGGCTCAGATACGTAGATGACACCTTCATAATCTGGCCACACGGGAAAGAAAAACTGAACAACTTCCTCACACACCTCAACAGCCTGCAACCCAAAATACAATTCACCATGGAAACAGAAGCTAACAACCAACTTCCCTTCCTAGATGTCTTGGTATACAAAAAATCCAATGGCTCCTTAGGACACACCATCTACCAGAAGAAAACACATACATACCGCTATCTACACGCACTCTCACACCACCACCCAGCACAGATCAATTCCGTAGCCGAGACACTCATCTCCAGAACAAAATGCTTCGCCGACGAACAACACCTAGAGATTGAACTACACATTCTCACCGGCGTGCTGACAGCCAATGGATTCCAAAGAAAGAAGATTACCCACCTAATCCAAAAAGAAACCCCAACCAAAATCCAAGACAGAGAACAAGAGAATGGCAAAGCCCTCCTCCCATATATAAAAGGCACGACAGACAAAATCAGCAAGATCCTCCAAAAACACAACATTAAGACAGCATTCTGCACAAACAGAAAGATATCCACCATCCTAAGAAACCCTAAGGACAAAATCGAGTTAGAAAATCAAGGAGTATACGAAATCCCTTGCACTGCCTGCCCCACCACATACATTGGA
This sequence comes from Hydrophis major, assembly GCA_033807585.1. Lineage (NCBI taxonomy): Eukaryota > Metazoa > Chordata > Lepidosauria > Squamata > Elapidae > Hydrophis > Hydrophis major. The sequence goes on from CM066329.1 coordinate 329,121,349, forward strand.
CAAACTAACAGAAGAATAAGTGCACGCATTGAAGAACATAAGAACTCAATCAAAAAGGAAGAACCGACCTCTTCCCTGATCGAACACCTCAAAGCCCCAGGACATGAGATTGACTTTAAAAATACCAGAACTATCGCCAAAACCGAACACTTCAGCAGCAGAATAATCAGAAAAGCCATAGAGATAGAAAAACGCCCACACAGCATGAATAAACGAGATGATACTTCCCGCCTACCAGCCATTTGGAAACCCGCCCTCATGAACAGATGAGTACCTAACATGAAGAATGACACCAGACCCACACCCCTGAGAGCCACACAAGATGCTACCACCACACTTCCACGTAGAAAGCAGACTCACACCCACACAGAAGATGAGACACGACCACGGACCAGAAGCTGCACTGCAACTGCATCACTACCCACTTCAAACCCCTCTGAGCCATATATGAAGTGAACTGACCCCCACCATGAAGATGCAGCACGACCATGAACTCGAAGCCAAACAGCAAGATCACAGCTCACCAGCTCAAATCCCCCAACAACTAAGACTAACCTGAGCACAACCAAGCCCCCACCTGAACAGAACATTCCTCCAGCCAATCAGAACACAGCCAACCCCCCAACCAATCAGAACACAGCCAAACCCCCAACCAATGAGAACACACCCCCACCCAATCAGAACACAGCCAAGCCCCCACCCAATCAAGTCACACCCCCACTAGCAGTTAAAAGGAAGAAGCAGCTGCAAGCTCACATCACTCTGAGAAGCACAGAGCTGAAGACCAAGCCTGAAGATGATGAATGAGACTTCATCGAAACGTTGCCTGGATACTTCCAATCTTACGCGGGAGAAAACCCGAATAACCAAAGATCCACATACAAATACCTGCGAGAACCTCAGAAAACATATATATATATATATATGTTAATATATATATATTAATATATATATTTTCTCAGTTACTAGTAAGCAATTTATTTCAGATCAAGCAATTACTTATTTTACAAAACTATATAGAAAAATGTGAAATCTCAGATTCAAATCTCTGCTCTGCTGTAGAAGCTGAATAGATGATTTTTGGCCAGTTATCATCTCTATTTCATGCTTTGAGCTCCTGAATGAAAAACACAAATCAATTAATCAAATAAATAAATGTAAAGCTAGTTTCAATATATATGTCTGAATTTGGTTAGATCCATAGGTTTTAGAAAGAATTCCCTCGCACCCAAAAAAGCTTATCCACAATCATAAGGATGCAGCTTTATAATATTTTTAGAGGGGAGTCTTCTAGAGTCATAGGATCTACTGCATTTCCTCTAAAGAAGACAGGCAGTGGAATCTGAACTGCTTGATCCAATCAAGCAGACACTTAACAACTTTTGGTCAAGGGTGCTTTCATTAGGATTTGGGTACTGAGCAAAATAGATTCTATGGACTTTTCCAAATGTATAATATTAAAAAACAAGGAGCAAAAAAGATGGAAGGAAAGCATCAGGCTACATTTCTCTCTACCATGCCCAATATGATTATTCAGTAAATTGAATTGGAATAAGGATCCAGGCAAGCTTAGCTCTGATTATTATTCTTTCAGATAAACCAGATTTTACCACAGTGCTCAATGGCTACAATTTAGTCTAGCCTAGCCTGACCTTGCCTAGCCTTGCCTCGCCTCGCATTTAAGGCTTCTACACCATCTCATAGCATTCTTTGGGCAGTTTACAATATAAGGGTATTGCTCCTAATAATCTGAGTCCTCATTTAACCAACCTTGGAAGAATGGAAGGCTGAGACAAATTTGAGCCCCATCAGGATCAAACTCCAGGCTCTGGACAGAGTTTGTGCCACCATGGCTACTTTATTCTGATATTTTAATTTTTCATGCAGAAACGGTTTGTTCATGCCTTATTAATTAAAATATTTTCATTGAATAAAGTAGCATGGCATATCCTTTATTTTGACCTCCAGCAGGCTTTAATTTTGTGATTTCAATTTGTTTTGAGCAGCTTTTTCAGCTAGGTGTTTCCCAGATATAGTTTGACAATAATTTCCTGGTGAATTCATTTTGGATAATATCTCATATATTTAAAGTATTTTAGAAGCAACTTATACATTTTCTTAGTTTCAGTTGTGGTGCTTGGCAACAGGGCTGGAAGTTATTATGATACAATTCAAAATGGAGAAGAAGGGTAAAAATGATGACAACCCTTGGAAATAATAAGCCAAAATAATAACTTTACTGTTAAGGTGATGCTTTGGCAAGATACAGGATATTTTATCTATACAAAACTCCCACTAATTAAAAAAAATATAGATTTTATTTCTAATGAAAACTATTTATTGTTATATTCTGGTTATTGCAACCTAGCTATGCAATTGTAAGCAAGTATCAGAAATAGTATATGAAGTTGAATATGGACCTTCTGTTCCACATCCTATTTCACTATTAAAAAGCCAGTGGAGATATCCCCAGGAAGAACATAGAAAGTTCCTTCTGCTGAGTCAAGTCTATCTAACTTTATTTACCTTGAAATTTTCTAGAATATTGAAGCTTGTCAGGCATTAGAGATGACTTTTCCCCTTCCCTATTCTTAGATAAATGGGATAGTTTGCATGACAGTGACAGTGACGCTGTTGCTTGGCTAAGCCATAATAACCTTATGGCCAAGTTTGAAATGGAACCTGGATTAGTGGCTACCATGCTGTTTGTTGCTTTTTCTTATTCTGGAAAGCTTAACCTTTATTTGCTTTATTATTTGCTTTATTTGCAGGTGTCTTGCAAGTCTTAACAAATTTTAACAAACAATCAATTTCAAAGGAATTTTGAATTAGAGTTGTGCTTTCTAATTTTTCATGTAAACCAGGGGTGGGATGGTACCGGTTCTGCCCGGCTCTGTAAAACCGGTAGCTCTGAAGAGCAGCAGACACTGAAGCGGTTCTGCATTTGCTGCTGTTTGGCCTACCCACCCATCTGGGCTCTTACCTGTCCTTTATTTCCTGCTTTTTCAACCTCAGCTGCTTTGTTTGGCACAGCTGAGGTTGAACAAGCAGGGAAACAGAGGCATTTTAAATGCTGTGCACCTGTGTGCAGCGCTTTTCAGTTGTCTGGGTGGCACAGCTGAAAGTTTTTTACATTTTTGCACAGCGTGAGTCTGGTGTGCAAAACGTAGTCACTGAACTGGTAGTAACACCCATTGAATCCCACCCTTGATGTAAACCTTTTCTATTCCATTTGACTTTCCAGAGCCTGTTCCATATTTGTTAAGAACTGGGAAATTCTTTCTTCTCTGTATGTTCCCCAGTGGTGGGATTCAAAATTTTTTACTACCAGTTCTGTAGGTGTGGCTTGGTGGGCATGGCAGAGGAAGGATACTGCAAAATCTCCATTCCTACCACTCCAGGGGAAGAATACTTTAAAATCTCCATTCCCCCACTCCTGGGGGAAGGTTACCACCAATTTTACTCAAAATTTCCGCTACTGGTTCTTTAGAACTGGTCAGAAACTGTTGAATATCACCTCTGATGTTCCCCCAAAAACCCCAGATCAACTCCATGCTTGGGGAAAAAAATCCTGTCATTATCTTCAGTTAAAACTTTTTTCAAACTGAGTTAGAAGGAATAATCTTAGTTGCTTATTTGTTCAGAATGAGTCTGGAAATATTTGTTAAGATCTAAACGTGTTTGATGAATTAACAAACCACTGAAGACCACAGTTTCAGAGGAGAGATCTTGGTCATTGCATTCCCTGAAGTTCCCCATTGTGTGTTCTTTGGTTGTTATTGCAATATCACTTATTTTTATCCATTTTTGAATTCAAAATATTTATATATTCTTGGGTAAAATTTTCTATGAATAAGACCAATGCACATTTGTATAATCCTTCTTGTAAAACAATCTTCTTCTAATAAAATCTCCATTTTACTTATGCCTCTCAGTTTTTGACTGCTTTTTTCTTGCCCATCCCAATTTAATATAACTATATGAAGAATAAAAAAAAATACAAAAATTATGCAAATAGGGACCTTCTGTATGTTGGCTTGGCCTTTTCATATCTGTCTAAACTTGGTACTTTTGAACATTTGAACATCAAATTCTAAATTCTGCCTGTGAATTCTCTTCCTTTTTAAGAATGATGTACATGAGTTTTTTTATGACTGTCATTTGTTGACATCCCATAACTTATTGCAAAGAAAAGAAGAAAATAAAATGTTCTGAAACAGTTTAATAATACCCCTCCTCCCCAATCAAATAATGCAAACTCCTTTCCCTGAGTATGGAAAACAGAGAAATACAGAACAGCACCAAAATGGCATCTGTTCTTTATACTAAAATGAAGAAGCTGCAGAAGGTTTGTGGAAACTTGCTGAGGTTTGTTGTCACTTAGCAGGAAGTGTTCAGGAGTTTGTGAAGAACAAAATTACAATTTGTCAAATGTTGCAAACCTCAGAGTGCTCGCACAGTATCTGATTTCACTGTTTCTGTAAATAGGCATTCATTTGACATGGTTTCAAGATGACCAACTTTTTGTTTACTGGTGATACTCTATTCTTCTAACTTTGGGGGGGGGGGGGAGTCTTTGCATATAGATAAGGCTAAACATTCTTTTTAACAGAAGTAGTATTTATTTAGCTGTTTCTAGGCAACTATATTCTGCTGGAATAGAGAATTAAAGCATTTTTTGACAAGCATGTTCCATCATTATGTGTTATGAACTGTTTTAGAAAGAGCTTCCGGGCAGATTCCTGGGAATCTGCTTTTCACATAGATGTTCTTAAGATAATACCCATCTGGTTGCCCCAATATTCTCTTCAAAAGCTAAAAGCACCCAAGAAAGCTAGATGCTGGTGAGAAAAAAAAGAGACATTTGGATTCCCTTCCTATAATCAGACAAAAAGTTTTTGAAGAAAGAAAGATAAGAGAAAGGGGCACAGGGAGCTGATTCTTAGACTCTGTGGAAATCAATAGCCAATTGACTACTGAAGGCTTCATTAGAAAATTGATTTGGGAACAGGATCCTCTGGCTAGTTGCTAGAGTAGTATTTTTCAAATATGGCCCACTTCATTTATTTTTATCCTGACTTTGTCATAATTTTTTTTTATAAATAACTCAAGTTGCCAAACATATACTGTATAATACTTCTTCCACTTCCTATTTTCCTTACAACAACCCTGTAAGGTGGGTTGGGCGGAGACAGAGTGACTGTTGGACCTGCCACAACTTAAATCCCCAAATAGAAATGATCCTTGGTTTCATTTGTTAAGAAAGTTATTGTTTACTAGTGATCAAGTGTATTATAATATTGCAAAGCCAGAACTGAGAGTTGTGCACCAAGATCCCTAAGTTTTTCTTTTCCCTCCTTAACTGTCTCTCATTGCTCGCCCACCCACCCCATGGAACTAATCAGGCAAAATGTTTTCCTCACAGTTAGTCTCAGCACAAGTTGGTATATGCCCCCGTCCTTCTTTCAGCTAGGTGATCTGAAGCATATCCCCTTCATTCTCCCTTCCCCACACTTCATGGCAGTCTGTTACCACATAATAGTAAAGCACAAACAAGCATAAGGTGGCAGCTGATAGTGACTGGTCCAAGGTCATTCAGCTGGTTTTTATGGGTAAGACAGGACTAGAACTGCCAGATTCCTTGTTTCTAGTCTGGTATTCTAACCACTACACCAAATTAATGTTGAACTAAATAGAACTCTTTAATTGCATTAACAGAAAGCATGTTTTGTTTTGTTTTATTGAAAGGATAATCTGAAATATATTCATGAATCAGATATGCATTAAAAGATTACTAAATGTAAGGGAAAATGCAAAGATGCAAAAGTTCAAATCATATTTAAAGGATGTACTTTCACCAAGGTAAAAAGAAAGAAAGACACTATTATTGAAAAAAATTCTAGTATTTCTGAAATGTATTTTCTGGCAGAATGCCAGAATCAGATTTGAATAGACAGTGTTACATCTGCTGCTTCACTATGTTTATCAGATTGCAATAGCCAGCTTAGATAAGAAACAAAATCCTATGAGATAATTGTCTCCTACCCCAGTCCCTCATTTGAATACCTTAACAAATCATGGTTCTGTTTTATCTTTTGTTTATTGGTTGGTTCATACAATTCTTTCTGTTTTTGAAAACTCCTTATCAATAGCAGGTGTCTGAGCATTTCTGTGCTGCCAAGACATGGAGATGGTCATCAGTTAAATAGTTTTAAATGAGAGCGGGTAAATTCACAGAAGAAATGACTATTAAAATCTGCTAATCTTAACAGCTGTGTGTAACCTTCAGATTTTTTTTTAAAAAAAGAATGATGATACAAAGTGTTTATCGCTTTCATTTCCACATTTTCAAGTTGCATCTAAATAATTTGGTCAGATGCAATTTTTTTTTTCATCATGTCACTATTCTTATATGGGATGGTTGGTTATCACAGAAGGCCATTTATAATGGCATTCAAATTTTGGAATTCTGTCCCTTGTAATATTTCACCCAACACCAAGTAAACTGAGTATAAGTACTCGGAGAAACCTGTCAATTCTCTCTTCTCTTTCTTTTCTTTTTATTCCTTACTCCCTTGCCTTTAAAAGTGCAGGGATTGAATATTTAACTTATGTTTTTATTTTCTGGTTTTATTTTATTGATATTTTATTGCACGTCATTCTGTACATTGGCTTTACAAGTTATGGGATTTTTAAGATGAAAAAGAAATGGATCCCTTCTTGAAACAGAGGCCCTCACAGAGAAATTGATGAACTGGTGTCCTGTTCATAGAATAGAGTGAAATGAAGTTCACTCTATAGCTTGATATACAATTGTCTGACTCAACCCTGGGCCTCCCAGAAGTGTTAGGGATTCGCATTAGGAATTGTGGGAACTGGATTCCAACTCATTAGAAAAGAATAAAGTTCAAGAAAAAATGACTTTCAGTGCTCATGGGGAACTTTTTCCAAGAGATCTATTGTTGGTTCTGGTAAAGATGAAGATAGCTCAGCACTTTCGCAATTATTTCAAAAATTCTCATGAATATATAAAAGCATTTTGGAAGCTAAAATGTTTTTGAGAACAGATATTCATATATTAAATTTTATGAGAGAATTTGATATAGCAGATAAGAGGCATTTCTGTGTGACCTCTTTAAAAAAACTAAAGAAAGAAGGACGTACTGAGACATGTTTTGTTTTTAAATATATGCTTCCTATTTTTTTTTATACACAGCAACAATTTTTAGCTTCCCTTTGTTTGAGAGACAACTGGGATTTATTTTTTTTGACTTGATTGATTTATAAACTTATAACAGTATAGGGAAGTTTATTTAATCTTTTTTGGTTGTAACAGAGTGAAGTCATGTAATATTGTAGAGACTATAAATAGATGTCAACCCAATCTTACACTTACAAAGAATGGCCTTACACTTACACACCAACCTTACACTTACAAAGAATGGCCTTACACTTACACACCAACCTTATACTTACAAAGAATGGCCTTACACTTACACACCAACCTTACACTTACAAAGAATGGCCTTACACTTACACACCAACCTTACACTTACAAAGAATGGCCTTACACTTACACACCAACCTTACACTTACAAAGAATGGCCTTACACTTACACACCAACCTTACACTTACAAAGAATGGCCTCCCATCATCTATAAATATAGTCTGATCAATTGAAAATAACTTACTGTTATCCATAAGAAGGGACCATATGAACACTTTTTAGAAGTCACATAAGCATCCTTGCCCAATTTCTACATGTAAGCAAATTAAGTTTTTAAAAAATCAACAGAAAAGAGAGAATTAAGCAACATGAATTGTAAAGAACCAGATGTTCCCTGAGTCATTGCATGGCATGAGGCAGCTACCTGGGTTGTAAAATGATAAGTTGTCAAAATTGGGACTTAAAACCAAAGAATTAGCAGCTGTGCTCTACCTCCCCACCCTTCTCTCCAAAGTTTCACCTCATCAGTAGGAAGAGTAAACTTCTCCTGTTGCTAAGTAGGAATATGTCATTTGATAATAAAAAGGAAAGGAACATTGAAAAGAGAGTGAAGACATATTCTGCTTAGGCTTGACTTAAGTCAGCTTGTCCATTATTTGGCTGAAGCCTGACTGAACAACTGTTCCTTGTGCCAATAAAAATCATTTAAAGTTGCAATCACCCCTTCCCTTGGCAATGGGAAATGAACTGGAAATTTTTTTTTAAAGTTTGGAATATGAGCTAAGCCAAGAAACTTCCTAATGTATTCAACATTTTCCCCTTTTCCTCTGCTTGTTGAAAAGCTCTTGAAATCACAGTAAAGCAAACCTTGCATTAGAACACTATTTATGCAGGGGATTTGATTCTAAAATAGGGCAAAACTTCATGGGTCCACTTGTCAGCTAATTTAAGTTCTGACTACATTTTGGCTTTATATATTTTTCAACAGCAACCTGCTAAGAAGGGGTCCCCAGCAAAAGACATTATGCTGAAACAGGGTGGAGTGCTGCCTTAAAATTGAGATGGAAACAACCATGACTTCAAAAGAGATTGATTTTGGAAAGAAATCACAAGAGCCTTCTCATTAAAAAAAAAAAAAAAACCACAGGAAAACACAGTGCACCCAAACTCTTTATTTTCTCTCCCTGGATTGTGTTACCAGGCAAAGGATAGTAAGAAGAAGGAGATATCAGAGAATTATGAAGCCTTTCTACTCTAAGCAAGAAAAAAATGGAGATATCTAGAATGGTGACTTAGTTTAAAATCCTTATTGCACAACAGACATTCTGGGAATTACTGAATCTGAAGCTCCAATCAGTTTGCTGAAAATCAGGGCTGTCAAACTTGCAGCCAATGGGTCAAATGGATCAAATACTGGCCACGCCCATGTCCGGTTTAGTGAAAGGGAAAAAGTTGTAATACATCACATGATGCTTCCGTGACACTGTGAGTTTGATACCCCTGCCCTAAATCATCAATCTGAAAACTGGATGTAAATAGTACAAACTAGAATAAATGTCATTACTTATTCTTTGAAGACTGTTCTCTTTTCAAACAGAATACCATCATTTTCAATTTGTGTACTTACAAAAAAATTGGTAGGCATTGAAATTCTGGCAATAATAATTTATTATTAATTTTCAAACTGTAAGATACATTCTGAACAGGCAGGCAGGTATCTAAATCAATATCAGGAACTTTATAGAGATGTGAGTAGCTGTGGTTTGGAAATCTGAACCAAAGGCAAACAAACAAACAGACGAACAACAAACAACCTCCCTTGCTTTTCCAAAGATCTGCATATGCCTGCTAAATGTGAGGGTCTAACCTCAGAACCAAAAATCAATCCCCTAAATTCATAGAAGAACAAAACTGAAGAAATTTTAAGGAAAGATAATTCTCCAGTAATTACATATTCAAAATGGAGCAGAAGAATTGTTACGACAAAGCATTTCCTGCAAGCTACTGCTGTCCAAATCTGTTTGCTTTTAGCAATTTATGTAGAATCCTGAGAAGCTGCCAGGAATGCAAATTGCCAGAGAAAGGTGCTGGTCACTTGGCACTTCTAAATATCACTCACTAACTCTTATTTCTATTAAAAATAAAGTGACTGAATTCTCACACTGTAGCTAAATCTCAGAAGGTCTTTACAATGCCCTAAGCCTGGCATTTTATATAGTACATCATAAGGTTTTAAGTGCTTGTTACCTGGTGTGAAATAATCTAGTAGTGCTTAATGAACAAGATGCTTACTTTAGCTTAAGCACTTTTAAGAATCTGAGATTTCTTTCCTACAAAATAATTCCCCCTTCATTGTTGTTTGCAATAAAGTAGATGCTGTCAGCCTAATGTTATGAAGCTCTCAGGCTCTTTTTCCACATCCAAATAATAATAATAAAAAGTAACTCTGAGGGCAGAGGAGGTTGTTATTTTAATCACTGGCCAAGAAAATCAGTAGGAATATGTCCCCTCAAGGCATTGAACAAAACTGCTTAGCTTCAGCAAGATTGTTGTGTCACATTCCTCCAAATCATATAGTGAAGTTGAATTCATCCACCCTGAACCAAGTAATGGCAACCAAATAAATTGAAACTCCATCCAGGTCCTGTCTGCCCAAGTGTTTAATTTGTTTGGGGAGTTTCACTTTCCCTGAAAGATCAATGCTTTAGCTTCTGGACTGTTCACTGTCTTAGAAAGCACAGATGACTTGAGTGGCTGGGATCACCTTTTTACACCATAAACTGATATATCTAACTGGCACCCAGATAACTTTTGGGTTGGATTATTTCAATGTATTGTACCTGAGGTTAATGTCAGAAATTATTCAAAAGCTTTACTGGGAAATGAAACTGTCAAGACCCTGAAATAGGGATAATGACCAATGCAATTATATGATGTAAACAAGACTTAGTTCAAAACTTTTGTATTCCAATTCAAAGCCAGAAAATATAGGTTCAGGAACAATTATTCCCAATCTGGCACCCTCCAAATGTGGGATGGGTATAGTTAACTAGAATTCCTTGGCTATGCCAAATCCCATGCTGCAGAGAGAAAACAGCCTTTGTATTGAGGGTTCATACTTGGAGCATCCCTTGGCCACCACAAAAAAGGAGGCTTACAGTGGCACCTCTCTTGCTGGCTGCTCTCTTGATTGCAGCCCACAGAATTTTCAGTGCAGCCAGCACTTTCACTTTTATTTGCTTTGCTTAATTTTTTATTTTAAATGCTCACAATGCCCTGGAAAATATCATACCTCTGTGTTTATTCATTTATTTTCTTTTTGTAGTATAGATGAATATACTTCATTGTCATAACCACTATCATTTTAAATTTTCAATGATTTTCTAATGATTGGGCCAGCTGAGAACAATGACCAACTTGTAAGCAAAGAAATAGAGATGATAAAAGTCTGCAGAGAAGCTGTTTTTCATTTGGGTGAATTCAGTAAAATTATGAATGACCACCATATGGAGCTCATGTTCTGCCACTCCTATATGAATCTATGTTGTGAGGAATCAACTATCATTCCCTGAAATGTTTTTATTGGCTTCCCTATCTCTAGGGAAGGACATTTGTCCTTAAAAAAAGACTGTGCTGTCAGTTCTTGAATTTTATAGACATATGATAGCCGTATGTAATGGCAAATAAAGAGCTAGGGCGATTTTCTGGCTACTATTAGCCACATAGAGATATTTTAGCCTACTTTCTTATAAATATTTTTGGCAATATGAATGTTAAAGAAAATGCATGCTGCCTACAATGAATTAAATTTCTAACAGGTGAATGAATCCTTGCCAAGATAATGTGCTTGTCATTGCTTGTGCCCTACAAATGTAAGTAGCACATTGGAGAATGTTCTGAATGTATCCACATTCTATAAATAGATATAATTTAAGGATTCCTTTACACTGACAAATTCCTTCAGGTGGTTACATATATTCTGTGCATTTAGTGCACTGGGATATTCATATTTTTTTTCTTTTATTCATAGCACTGGTTTCTCACAATCAAAATCTGATTTCTGTTAATTTTTTGTCTGCATAGACATGTAGATTTGATTCAGTTGTGTAAAGGAATTTGGCTGTGGGAAGAAGTCCTATATATTCCTAGAATTATTCAGTTAGTGACAGTAATGGAATTGAAAAAAAGTGCTGAAGATGGCAATCAAAATTGGAGACTTGAGCATTTTCCTTACAAGAAAAGGGTTAAAATATTTAGGACTCTAACTACACAAAAGATAGAAAGACACACAATTGAGGGCATAAAGTTGTGTGCCAATTGTGCCCATTCCTGGACCAACATATCCTTCTCATAGTCATCCATGCCTTGGTCACCTCCCATCTGGACTATTGTAATATGATCTAAATGGGAGCCTTGAAGAGTATCTAGAATCTTCAGTTGATTCAGAATGCAGCAGAGTGAATAGTTTTGTAGAAGCCTAGATTTGCACATATGTCATCTCTCTTACAGTACATCTCTCTCTGCATTGGCTGCCAATCTGCTTCGGGGATAATTCAAGGTGCTAGTTACCTCCTTTAAAACACTACATGGCTTGGGGCCAGTTTATTTGAAGGACTGCCTCTCCCCTATTCCATTCATCCCACTCACCAGGACAGAAAGATAGGGAATGTTACGGGTCCCATTGATTAGGGATGTACTTCTGGTGAACCATGAAGAGGGTCTTCTCTACGGTGCCCTCCTCTCTATGGAACACCATTTCTCCAAGATATAGTTGGCCACCAGCTTGCTGCTTTTCCAAAATGCCCTAAAATGTGGTTTTAATGTCAGCAGATCTGGGGACACTGAATGGAGATGGAGTTGATCAAGTGGTTAATTTGACTGAGTTGCTGCTGCTATGGGGGTGGAGAAGGCTTTTAAATGAGTTTTTATGTTTGATGTTTAATGATGTCACATACAATATGTGTGATGTGGGCAGCTATAATAAACAAACAAACAAACAAACAAATAAATAAAATCATGAATGGCATGGAGAAAGTAAAAAGGAAGAAGATCTTTCTCTACTTTCAAAAGTGGATCATCTGTAAAATTTAGAACAGATAAAAGAAAACATATTCATACAGCTCATAACTGTCATATGGGACCTATGATCACAATATGTGATCATGTATGCTAAAAGGTGGTTTAATAATTTAATACAGCCCTATCAAGAATTATTCATGGTGGGGACACAACAGCCCCAAATATCAGTTGCAGGGGAACAATCATATGAGAAGTTTCGAGACCACAGATACTTGGTTGGTTGGTGAAACAAAAAGATGGATTATTATGAATTTTGAAGAAGATAGTTCTATATTTTATAATCTAATAAAATATGCATATACACAGAAATTATTGATACTGTTAAATTCTGTACAGGAGACACAGCAATAACCTGTCCATTTTGACATCATTCCTGTTGCTTTGACGTAGACATTCTCCTGATATTTGTATAATATTGCTGCTTATTTATTTATTTAGAAAATTTATATTGCTATCTGCTTGCACATGGCAACTCAAGGTGGCTTACAAAGTTACACGAACAGTCTATGTGCTTCCATAGAAGGCCTGTCAGAACAGCTCCATTTATTGTAAGCAGAAATCTACTCCATGCTATTACACTTTCCTTGGTTACATGTTCAAAAATGTTTGCTTTTTCCTTATCAAGGAATATGTGTTAATTCAAAGCAGTGTTTCTCAACTCTTGCCATTTTAAGATGTGTGGACTTCAATCTCCAAAATTCCCAGTCAGCTATGCAGGGAATTGATTCAAACATCTTAAAGTTGCTCAGATGGAGAAATAATAATCAAAAGAGTCTGAAACTTTGTGAATGGGAACTATAGACTTACTACCACTTGATCATCTATTATATTAAAAACAGCTGAGAGATGCAAGCGGTGGTAGATTTCTGTTTAGACAGTGATTGACCTAGATCTTTGAGCACACAGACATCATTCTTGGAAATATATTTGAACTTCTGCATTGTTCTTATTAGAGATTACCCGACATATTTAACAATGTTCCTAGAAAGTTCTTTTAAATTAGTTGAAGCCGCTTCAAAAAGGAATTCCTGGGCTTTAGTTTTAACAAGTAAAATCTTATTTCTTTTCTTCAGTATTCAACCATTTGAGACATATGAACATTCTATTCAGTGACTTTAAAATGATTACTGCAGGGCATTATAACTTTTAACAGCTGCTTTTTAGACTGTTTAAAACATCAACTCTGTCCAGTTTTCCAAAACTACTTTCCAAATATTCTATTGCTCACAAATCTCTTCAGAATTACCAGCATTTACCTCAAGTGAACCTGGACTGGAACAATTTTTTTCTGGATTTTCTTGGCTGTTCTCTATATATGATTTCATACAGTGTTTGTATTTGGTTTTAATTGATTTTTATAATTGTTCATGGTTGAGGTAGAAATTGAATAAACAAATAAAAGAATAAAGACAGTTGAAGAAATTCCCTTCTAATATTGTATTTCAGTTTGCTCAAAATCCATTACTGTAGCAATATTTTTCTGTTAGAAACCAAACCAAAGATATGATTGTTTTATTTTCCAGTTTTGCTGTTTGTTGATTGAGAAGCATGAGAAAAATGTTGGGGTATGATTTATTGGAAGATTAAAGCAAGTGTATCAATATTGGGAAGTAATTCCAATGAACAAATTGAGACAATTCCATGTATGTGTAATGAAAAACAAGTGCGGTTCAATTCAAGCTTGCTCCTGGATAAATGTCAGCAGAAGTACTGATTTAATTGTGAATGTAAAACGTATAACGTGCCATATTATTGAAGCAAAAATAAAAGGGACTGAGGTGGTTGGTTCATCTTGTTGTTAATAAAGGAGTAAACCACTGATGTGGTCTTGACCATAGTATTCTTTAAACACTAGGTCCATGCAGCAAACAGCTTAAGTCAGTTTATCCTGAACCTCAAGAAGTATAAATCCACCTAGCATCCACAATGTAGACAATGCAAACTAATATTGATAAAACAATTTGAAGTCAAGCATAAGAGCATTAGATTAGAGAAGGTCAACTTTGTCCACTATAAATATATAGGAGACAAAAGATAAAAACCAGTGATATCTTGATAAAATATCAAATTGCAAATATAGCAACCGCTAAAAGCATTTCTCATTTTCAGTGTATTCTCCCCCCGAAAAGCTATGGAATACAGTGATATTTACAATAAGTCATCAAAATAATTGAAAGTTTTTGTTGTGATATCAAAATGCCACCCACAATGTACTTGTATGCAATTTTGCAATGCCAGTTCAAAAGTGGCAGAATTTTCATTGCAACACACATTTAATCATTTATCCCCTTCCCCATTCTGCTGACTCCCATAGCTGAGTACAACTTTAGGCAATGATGCCACACAGGATCCTGTAATTTCTCTTGTCATGGCAATCTTTGAGGCCCCATGGAAAAAAGGCAGAGTTCTAGCCAGATTTACAGTGCAAAAATGCAATCCAAAGTAACTTTTAATGTATCTATGTTCTATATAAACAGCTTCTTTGATGCTATCAAAGCCCATTTGAAACATGAGAAAGCCAATCCCTTTATGACATAATCTTCATAATCCTCATAATCTTCTCATGGTAAAGCCAGTTTGTGCAACCATATCAGATTGAGATGTGTAGGATTTGCATCAAAGGAAATCATTCCAAGTGTTGATTAGCAATGGCAGCAGATAAAATGAACTCTCTGTCAATAGATATAGAGTAAAGTATGCTTAAGTATAGTTGATATGTCTGACATTCAGTGACAGCTAGCTTCTTCCTGTGGTTTCTACCAACTAAAATAATGGTACAAATTGGCATTTTGACAGAATGAGCATACTCAAAACATGCCAAACTAGTTTCAGAGACTGCCTAAGATAGAAAACAAAGCAACTCAATGACCTTTTGGAGAATCTCCAACAATCTCTATTTCTGATGTTTTCATATCATCATTATTTTTTGCCACATGCAAATCACACCTAAAGGAAATGCCTAGCTACAGTCTCCTTTTTCCTTGAAAATAACAGCCATAGGACATATGTAACAGAACTGGGAATGTGAAATTTAGTTAGTGAAATTTAGTTTAGTTCACAAACCTGGGAATAGCCTGGATGTAGTAAATCCTGTACAAGAAAATCTCTCATTGGCAGCAGTGGTAATTTCTTTCTCAGCAGATTTACAAATTTGTAAGAGGGAAGTATTCACTTAAGTGTCAGGAATTGTGAAGTTCTTGCATTGGATTAAATTTAAGGACATAGAGATTTCTGATACTCTGGTGTCTACTTTTGCTTATTTTGTGCCTGCACTACATAGGATATTGATGACGTTTTTGAAAAGTTATCATCTTTGCTGTCTTTTATATTATAGTGAAAATATTTCCAGAGGGCAAATTCAGATATGATTCTACACAAGCTTATAATTGTGGTATATACCATACAAATCAATAATATCCACCCAACACTTATTAAGAAAACCCATGGTTTTATACCTAAAGAAGAAAAGCCATGGGTCATTCATAAAATAAAACATCATTACATAAAACGAATATGTTTGTATAACATCTATGTACTTTGATAGAAAACATGATGAAACCTCATTACATTCATTAACAAGTTCAGGCATAACTTCAACTGGGAAGCTACTAAAACTTTCATTTTCATTCAACAGTCAAGTAAAAAAAAAAAAGCATGTGAACTTCTAGAAGTATGGCTCAAATTAGCAGTGAACAGACAGACATAGACCTCATCTATGGTGCATTCATAAAAAATTGCCAGGAGTCAAACTGTCAAACAGAAGGGAAAACAGTATAGACTACAACATTCCTCATTTTACACAACTATTAACCAATACCCAGAAAAACAAGAGGAAAGAAAACTAAATGACCATAACAAGAACCAGATACAAACTACCTCCAAAATAGCACCACCAATAACACAGTACACCTAGGCTGAAGAAGAGGTAGCATTATTTTCCCTTATTAATGAAATGTGTGCAAATGGAAAATCAGATTCAGAGATCTCTTATGTCTCAACATTCCAACCTGGAGCTACATACGTATATTCTCTACAACTGCAATCAAAATTTATTTCACTGAAATGTTTGTTGCTATTCTGGTTTGTTGCACAGCAAGCTAAATGTTCAGACTGGATTTGGTATTTTTATCTGCCTATCCAGTCATTCCCAAGTTCCTGGGAGAGGCAGATGTTAATGTTTGATGGTATAGAAATATTGTCGCAGGATATAAGCTTTTCCAAGTAAAGCTGTCTTTTGTAATTGACTGATGATGAATTTGCCAATGCCAAAGTGTTCTAGTTTTTCTGAGATTACTGTTGGTATTATCTTTGCTTTCTTTTGCCACATTTGTTCTATTTCTGTCTTCAGGTCTTTTGTTTTGATATTTTTTGTTATCTTCTGCAGTTCTTTCATTTATATTCGGTTGTCTCCAGTTTCTGCCATGACCACTATCCAGACTTTTCTTATCAACATTTGTTAAGACTAGGTGCTTGTCTGTTTGAATTCTAAAGTCTCAGAGCACTTTCTTCATTTTCTTTTACTTTCACTATTTTATGGTCGCATCAATTCTCGCTTACAATCAAATGGTATTTTTGAAGATCTTCTAATGGACCATTAATATTATTATGGTTCACTGCATAATTACCCAGGCGTTCAGACTAGATTTGGTATTTTTATCCACCTATCAAATCCTTCCAAAGGACCTGGGATAAGCGGATGTGGATATTTGATAGTCTTAAAGATACCATTACTAGATGTTTATCATTATTATTGAAATATTATTTTAATTCTGTAATTCCTATGGTGAAGGTTGATGATTATTGTTCATAAAGCATGTAGTGTTCCATCATGATTTTTCCTTTGGAAAAACTCCTTCTCCTAAATTCATTTATTCTAGTGACAGAGGCTGCTCGTGGTATAGTCTGTGCAATGAAATAATGAAATTTGGGTCATGTGGTGCTACTAGATAAGAACATATATATGAATCCACTATCTATGTCACATTTTTTGTTGTTTTATGTAATAACATAGGATATAGCATTTTATGCCCATAAATTTCCAATCTGGTGGGTTGATCCTATGATGTACAAGAATAAATTAAGGAGAAAATCAAAATTCCCACTGAAATATCCCACTGAAGCAGAATCAGATATAAGAATCGCAACTGAATGAGAAGCTTAATTCCAAGTTCAGCATGGTCTTTTAAAAAAGCTGTTGACAAGTACGTATCTCTTAAGTAAGCAACATTTACAGAAACACTTTTGCATTTACACTTTTAAGTAAGCAGCATTTACAGAAACACTTAGAAATTTGAAAAATCTCTCTCTTACAAACACGTACATGCACACATACAAACCTTAGCATCACAAAAACCTGGAAACCTGGAACCATGGTGAAATATTTAGCTTAATATCTCAAGTAAGGCCTTGCCCAGTGGTGCCAGTTCACACAGGTTGTCAAATTGCTGACTCACCCCCACTATCAAAGTATATCCTGGACACTGCACTGCGCTGCAATGAAGAAACAGGCAACAGAGCAGCTGGCATGAGGAAAGGAGAAGGCCGCTTTCCCTCTTTCTTCTCCCTGCTCCTCATCCTTCCCTCGTGCTGGTCGTTCCATTGCCTGTTTCTCCATTGCATCACAGTGCAGAGAATCTAGTTTGATAGCGGGAGATGGGGGATAATTTAACAACTGGTTCACCCAGGGTCAGGTTGGGCCACACCTCTCAAAACAGCCAACCTGACCCTGGGTGAACCAGTTGTTAAATTATTTGAATCCCACCACTGACCCTGCCTGATGCTTGCTTGAGATGCTATGGATTGTATCTGAGTCCTCCAACTCCCCACCCTCAGTTTAGTATGCTAATAGCATCATATTATAATGATAATAAATCTTTACAGCTATCTCTCCCACATTGCTACATACAACTCCATATGACAATCAATGTCATGCTTTCCTTTTTTTTCTGGATTATTCTCCTTGTTAATTTCACACATTTCACCCCAAGCAAGAAAAATAATAATAAAAAAATCAGCTCTTCTTGTCTTCTAACAGACATGAGTACACAATTTTTTTCAACTCAAGCTTGAGCACATGGTAAATATTGAATATAAATGGGCTTAGAATTTTTTTCCCAAAGAACAACCTTCCCCAACCTTGGAGAAATAAGTAAATTTGGAGGATTATTAGACATCATCATTGCTATCAAGCTCAAATCAATCAAAGTGTATTGGAAAAGGTTCTCAAAACAACACAAATGCTTGGCATTGTTCACTCAGATGAGTTAATATATTAAAAAATTGTTTCAGTGACAGCCTTGCTTCACAATATACTCCACAGTAAATGTTTTAAAGCCCCCCCCCCACTTGCTACTAATGTCAAATACAGTGTGATTTAATTCATTAAAACACGCACAGACACAAAACCAAGTCAGAGGTTTCTCCAAATTATGGCCAAAAAGGAAGATAGGATGCATATAAAAATCAGATGGATTTGAATCATATATCTCCTGGCTGCCAATTTAACCTTTTTGACCACACTCTAAAAACGTTCCTGACTTTAAGTGTCCAGGATCTACTTTGATAGTGGGGGTGAGTCTGTACTAGGCATTTAATTTCTAAACAGAAAACTTCTGGGATTTAGTTTAAATCCCATTGAGTAGTCATAGTTCCAAATTTGGAATATCTGATTCCTAATCCCAAATGTGTGTGGTATAGTTTTTTTATAGTAAAAAATTATTTATGTAGGAAGGAGCTCACACTTATTGAGATGAGTCCTATTAAAATTCAAAATAGATTTTGAAATTGCACCACAGCAAATCAAGGCAATATGAAACCTTATTCACACTGATAATGTAGTTTATATTAAATGCAAGCATTTTGGTCCAATTCTCTCCACAGGGTCCCAAATTACTTCACAATGTGTCACTTGGTGAGGAACCAAAAATATACCTGTCTGTGGATGGGTAAACTTTATCATTTCAGTTTGCCTCCATTTCTGGTCTTTATAGTCTTTGCTTTGAGCCATCCCATTTCTGTATTATCCTATATATATGCATTGAACTGCCACATACACACACACACACACACACACACACACACACATACACACACATTTATTCTAATGTATCCATCACTTCCTAGACAAATTTGTGCTTAACATGCATTATTTTTCAAGCAGTTTCCATTAATATGCAATTTGTGTCAATTTGAAGGATACATGCATATCTATGAGCACTTTCCCTTAATATACCCAACTGAATACACTTGGAAAAACAATAACAGAGACACACAAATTTTCAGGGACAACTGAACTTTAATTCCGTGTAGATTAATTGCATTGAAGATGTGAAATTAGGTGAATTCATATTAACATAAACAATGAACAAACTTTTCCTTCACCCTCTTGCTCTTCCACCCCAATTGCCTACCTACATAGGTGCTCGACTTTAGGCAACTGAACCAAGCGTTCCACTTTCCGGAGTTTAATTTGATGGTCCATTTGTTATCTTAAAATTGCATAGCTTTCATAAACCACAAAGACATTAGATTTTAAACCAGGGGTGTCCAACCTTGGCAACTTTAAGACTTGTGGACACCCCTGTATTAACCCCTTTTTAACTAGAAACTGAACTCAGTCTCTGGAACCTCCAATTAATAACTTTGGAAAAGTTATTGGCAGGTCATGTCAGAAGTAAAGATCTTGTGAGGTACTAAAATTCTAGCATATAGTTTCTGATTCAGTTACACTCTGGCTAGCATTTTTCTAGACAAGCTCTCATTTTAACTTTTACATCTGCCCTCATAAAATATGATTATATCTACCATATTCTTGGTTCTATTGCTGACTGATCTGTAGAGAAGTACTGTAATTTTTATTGCTCTGTAAGGAAGAGCTATTTGAATCATGATCTCTCTTTTATCTCTCAATCTATTTATCAGCTCCATCGCTGTCACCGCATTGCAGCTGTTGCAGGTCAGAATGTGAAATACTGAATAAAACTCATAAACAGCTGGGGAACAAACCTTATGGACTTTGCTGCCTTTTCCTTCCATTTTATTGCAGGAAAACAGGAATTGAAACCCATAGAATTTTAAAGAAATAGAAAACATAAAGTTCTTACCAACTTAAACTTCCCATTCATAATTTTTATGTAGATATCACCATTTAGATTGCAAAGATTACATTGTACTTAAAAGAGGTGATTCATAAATTTACTTCTGAGAACTCAGTGCAAAATTGGGATGATTTTGTCTTTCTCCTTTTCTAGAAGAATTATTTTAGAACCGATCTATACTGTAGCAGTGTGCAAATTCTTTCTAGTCCCAAAGGTTTACTTGATCCCTTCCTGGCAGAACAGGATTTGGTAGAGACTCTCTCCAAAACAATAACAGGAGCTGAAACAAAAACTAAATATTTGCATTTATTAAATTAAATCTAGAGATATGTATTGAATATTGGGTACAGACAACAAGAGGCTCAGCACATTCAACTCTATTTTATTCTCTCTAGAAAAAGGCATGCAACTGTAGCCACAGCAGCTCTTTATATAACCTGAGCTAGCCGCGGCTCTGACCGTTGGAGGCTGTTTGGTTTTTCCACTCTCATGATTGCATCCAATAGGAGGCAAGTGCTTATATCTAAGACCCCTCCCTACTGGTCCAGTCCCAACCACTTTCATCCCCTATTTTATGTCCCAACCACTTTCATTCCCCTATTTTAGTCACGCAAATAGGCGGGGCTTCGGTGGCTGCGACTGGACCTTCACAGTTCAGTTGTTGGTGTGTCTTCAGATTGTTTGGTTGGATCTATCATGTCTCTTGCCTTTCTCATTGAAACTTCCTGGAACCTTCTGGCTATGGTGGCCATTTTGTCTCTACTAGTAGCCACCCATATTCCTTGGTTTTCCTCTGCCCTGCTTACCCATTGCTGGATCTCAGATCTGTGTTCATGTTTGTCGATCAGGGTTACTATTAATTGTTGAGGTTGTTCCTCATGGCCTTCTCTGTCATGGCCTTCTCTGTTTGTTGTTGCTGGAGGGGTCTTCCTCTCCTTCTCTGTTGGTGTTTTGGGAAAGGTCTCCCAAAAGGTCTCCCCTTCCCCCCCTGTTTATTTGTTGTAGTATTCCTATCTCTGTTTCTCTCCTTATTTGTCATGCCCTGAATTGGTCTATGTGTCTTCTCCAGCTGCACCCATCGGTAGTTTCTACCCTATACAATCAGGGCCCTGTAACCTGTGACACCCTTGCAGGTATCCATAGGGTGGTCCCCTGTGAGGTTTTTAGCATAGACACTGTCACCTTTCTGGAACATCCAGCAGCTGCTGGATAAATTTACAGGGGTATCTGAATTGTAGTAGGGGTGTAACCTGTCTAATTGAGATCTAAGTTTCCAGCCCATCAACAAATCAGCCAGGCTCTTGTTGGTTGTTGCGCTAGGTGTTATGTGTTGTATGCTTAATAATTTACCTTGTGTGTCCCCTGGCCCTAGTCTGTTTAGTGTCTCTTTCATTAATTGTACCATGCGTTCTGTTTGGCCATTTGTCAACGGGTGCCCAGATGCTGATAAAGCATGTCTTATTCCATTTTGTGCTAAGAAACTTTCAAATTGAGTGGCTGTAAATTGTGACCCATTGTTGAATGCTATGGTATCCGGCCACCTGTGAGTTGCTAATAGTCTTCTAGGGTTTTTATTACCACATCAGTAGTGGTGGAACACATAATGCTGACCTCTAGCCATTTTGAGTATGCATCCACCACCACCAAGAATGTATGTCCTTTTACCAGCCTAGTGAAGTCAATATGTATTCTCGACCATGGCCCATTAAGCTTTTCCCACTCACGTCAGGAATGGCAGGAGGAGTCAGTCTCAATTCTTGGCAGGTTTTACATGTTGCCACCCAGGTTCCTATTTCCCTGTCCATTCCAGGCCACCAGACATAACTTCTTGCTTGTGACTTCATTTTAACTATTCCTGCATGCAACATTTCTAGTATTTGTTCCCTTAATTCTTCCAGAATTACTACCTGATCTCCCCACAACATGCACCCCTTCAATATAGATAGTTCTGTTTGTCTAATCCGGAAAGCTTTAGTCTCCTTGGCTGTTTCCTTTTCCGGCCATCCCTTCCCCACCCAGTTCAAAATTTCCACTAAAAGTTTGTCTTTTGCACTTACTCTTGCAATGTCTGCAGCCATCACTGGTGCTTGTTTGAGTGTCTCTATCAGCAGGTTGGAGGTGGCAGGGGCTGGCTCCTCATCTTGGTCAGGTAGGAGACATCTACTGAGGGCGTTGGTGTGGTCAATGTTTTTTCCAGGCCTATATATTAAGTCATAGTCATATGCGGCCAGAAATTCAGTCCAACGTGTCATTTTGGGTGACAAAATGTTTGGGGTGGCTTTATGTCCTGCACTGATTTCCAGTAATGGTTTGTGATCAGTGATTAGGGTGAACTTTCTGCCATGGACATATTCATGGAACCGCTTGATTCCAGTGACTGCTGCTAATGCTTGTTTATCCAGTTGACCGTAATTATGTTCTGGTTTGGACAGTGTTTTTGAATGGAACACTATGGGGGCCTCTTTGCCATCCGAGAGTCTCTGGTTGATGATGGTGCCAAATTCCAAAAGGTGATGCATCACACATGAGAATTAAGGGTAACGTCTCACTGTATTGTATTAGTACTTGGTCCGATGTTATTATATCTTTGATGCCTTGGAATACGGCCTCTTCCTTTTGCCCCCAGGCCCAGGCTGCCTTCTTGTCAAGCAACCTGTGTAAAGGTTCCGTGACTGTTGCCTTCTGCGGTAGAAATATGTTGTAAAAGTTCATTAGTCTTAAGAAGGCTTGTAAGTCTGTTTTGTTTTTGGGCCTAGGGACTTCTTTAATTGCTTTAGCTTTGCTTTCTGTGGGATGAATCCATCTCCAATCTGTCAGGAAACCCAGAAATTCAACTTTGTTCATTGCTAATTGGCATTTTTCCTTTTTTTACTTTTAGCTCCATGTTTTTGAATTGTGTTAGTACTTCCTTTAGGTGGTCTCACAGTTGTATTTTGTTTTTAGCTGAAATAAGGACATCATCAAAATATGACACTACCCCTTTTAATCCTTGAAGGGGATGTTCCATTAAACCTGGGGCAACGCTGACCCCAAATTGTAACCACGTGCATTTGAACACCTCTGTGTGTCACAATTGTCTGGGCTTCTGTCGTGTCAGCATCAAATGGTAATTGTTGATAGGCTTGTGTGAGATCGAGTTTCACAAAAACCTTTCCCCACCTCAAGGAATGTAGTAAGTGTTGTACTACTGTGATGGGGTACGCGCTTTGCTGGACAGCTTGGTTCAGGGTAGCCTTATAGTCAGCACAGATGCATATTGACCCATCTGGCTTTACTGGGGTGACTATAGGTGTTTCCCATTTGGTGTGGTCGGTGGACTCTAAAATCCCTTGCACAATAAGCTTATCTAGCTGTTCGTCTATCTTTGGTTTCAGTGCAAAGGGAACCTGCCTTGCTTTTAACCTAATAGGTGCTATGGATGGGTCTAAATTAAAAGAGATAGGGGATCCTGAGTATTTGCCTAATTGTCTGTCAAAAACATCCAGAAATTCTTCAATTAGGCTGTCTTCCCACTCACTCTCAGTAATGCTGTGTATGCCAGTGAACTCAATGCTTAGTAGTTGGAACCATTCTAATCCCAGTAGACTCGGTCAGTCCCAATCTACAATGGTTAGTGGTAGGTATCCAGAAAAGTCTTTGAATGCCACTTTAAATTTTCCAATGCCTATCACAGGAATCGTATTTCCCTGATAATGTCAGCTTTTGTTTTGTTAGATGAGTCTTGGTTATTTCTGGGCTCACTTTTTTAATGGTGTCCCAGGAGACCATAGATATGTATGACCCAAAATATACTTCCATTTTGCACAGGCTGTCATTTATGGTTACTTGGATGTGGACTTTCTTTACATGGGCTATGCTAGAATGGCCTATTGTCACAGTTTGGTGTGTCTCGCCTCTATCACTGGCCGGTCCATCCCTTCTTTTGTTCTGGCTGAACTGGCTTCAACGCCCTCCAGGCTGGGTTGTTCTGTTTTAAGGGGATATGCTTTGTCTTTGCCTTCTGTTGTGGGGTTGTGCTGCTCAGTAGGCTCTTGCTATATGCCCCCATCAGTCACAATGCTGACAAATGGCATCATGGAAATGGTATTCTGATTGTGAATGATTTCCTTTGTACCCTGAACACCAGAATTCCTTCTTCTTCCATTCCTTGTTTTTCGGATTCCTTTCTGAATGATGTTTGTTTACTTCCTCAATGTTTTCTTTTTTTTAAGTTTCCCTTTCTGTTTATTAAACATTTATTTGACATACATTTAAAACAGACAGATCAACATATATATAAATGTTAAAAGTTTTAAATTTTGTTTTGTTATATTTAAAATCCAATTTCTAATATTTCTCCAAAACTTCTGAGTACATGAGAAGTCCACCACATGTGAAAATATGTTCCTTGTGCGTAGTTACATTTCCAACAGTTGGGTGGTAGGTTGGGGAACATCTCAGCCAGTCTCGCAGGAAGTAGGTGCCAGCGATGAACCATTTTATATAGGTTTTCTTTATACGAGACTGACATGGTTAATTTGTAATTTGTTTGCCAGATGTGTTCCCACTTATCTAATTCAATACTATGGCCTACGTTTTTAGCCCAAATTATCATAGATTCTGTGACTGTTTCTTTTTTTAATTTGTAATCCAAAAGATATTTATATGTTTTACTAATTGTTTTCTTTTCCTCTCCTAGCCATATTTTATCTAATTCTTGTGGAATCATATTAAAGCCAAATTGTTCTCTATCTTCCGCTCCTTGTTTTTTGGATTCCTTTCTGAATGAAGTTTGTTTACTTCCTCATTGTTTTCATTGGTCTCTGACTCAGACTTGATGTCCTCATGGTGGGTGGGGGCAGTTTCTTTCAATGGTTGTTGTGGCACCTTATTCATTTTCCACATGGTGGCTGCTGACTTTTGGGATGCTTCAACAGCTGATGCTTCTTCAATTGCCTCCTTTAGAGTTATTTTGGGCTTTGTGAGCTGGTAGCTTTGCAGTGTTAGATCTCGGAGCCCCAGGACTACACAATCTCTCATTGCTTCATCCACATTTAGGAACTTGCAAGCTCCAGCAATGTCCTGAAGGTTTGTGACAAAATTGCTTATACTCTCTCCTTCCTTCTGGTCTCGGTGATAGAATTCATGCCTTTTGATTAAACAGGACACCAGGAGAGTATAGTGTGCTCTCAGGATTCTCTCCAAATCTGGCCAGGCCATTGTTTTTACATCGTTTGGCGCGGATAGTGCTTTTGCCATCTTGAACACTGCGGGCCTGCAGTGTGTGAGGAAAATCGCTCTCTTCCTTTCTTTTGAAATATTCAGAAGGTTGCTTCCTTCTAAGAACATGTGGAATTGGTCGATGTACAATTCCCAACCTTCTGTTGTGGGGTCGAACAGTGCAAGTGGCATATTAGTTCCAGCCATTTTCAAATAGTTGCCATTAATTTAATTTGCCACGTGTTTGTTGGACTTGTCTCAGTATCCCACCTTCGTCGCCAGTGTTGAATATCAGGTACAGGCGACAAGAGGCTCCAGCTCATTCAACTCTATTTTATTCTTTCTAGAAAAAGGTATGCAACTGTAGCCGCAGCAGCTGTTTTTATAACTTGAGCTAGCCGCAGCTCCAACCATTGGAGGCTTTTTGGTTTTCCCGCTCTCACGATTCCATCCAATAGGAGGTAAGTATGCTAATATCTAACAATATCATTATTATTTAGACATATATTTAGTTTTTTGTTCTTCTATCCCAAATTATTATTTGGAAGCAACTTTTGTAGTGATAAGCTGAATAGTAATGAACTGAGGCTGGTGTAAAGCAGGTGTGTTAAACTCGATTTCATTGAGGCCAATCAGAGTTGTGTTTGACTTCAGGGGGCTGGGGAGCATGGCCCGGATGGGTTTGGCCAGCTCAATATTACTCAAGTCAGGGGTACCTGGGAAACAGGCTTCCAGGCTCAGTTTTAGCTGCAACAATCTCCTGTCACTCTCTGCCAGTGAAAACAGAGTTTGGGAGGGCCACCCGCAGCCCTCCCAAGCTCTGTTTTCACTAGCAGAGGCACAGTGGGCCAGTCTTTTGCTGTTTTCAGGGCAGCACCATGTGACAAATCTAAGAACCCCATGGGCCAAATGTGGCCTGCGAGCCATGAGTTTGACACCCCTGATGTAGAGTGACATAAAAGAACCAAATTTCATTTAGAAGATATGAGTTGGTGATGACTGACCAAGGAAAGGATAATTGAATCATGGTATACAGCTCAGTGAAAATGTCAACCTGGTGTTCTTTCCAATGCAAATTCATTGCTTGGAGTTATTAGAATAGCTTTCCTCCTCCTTTTGTGATGCACCCAGTAACAGTATTATGTAACAGTGTTATTACATCAGAATTGTTGATATAATAACACATTAATCTATGGTGAGACTTTATTTGGGCATTAGTTCTAGTCATGGCACCTTAAAAAGGTAAATTAGAAAAGCTACAAAGGTAAAAAGATAACCAAAATAATTAGAAGTTAATGTAGTCTTTATCCTTGAAGAAAAACTGCATCAGTTGGGCACTTTAATTTGGAATGAATGAAAGTAGAAAAAAAAATGAGACAAATGGGTAATCTTTCCAAATAGGTAGTCCTTGTGTTACAACTGCAATTGGTACTAGAATTGCTATCTCTAGGTAAAGTGGGCATAACATGTGGTGTGTCACATAACCTAATAGCTTAGCTTATAGCAATTCAGGGGGTTCTGGTTATATTAAATGGGAAGCAAAGTGAATCACAGGTAAAGAGTGTGGGAGTGCTACAAGGGACTTTTTGACTCCCAGTGACAATGTGGGTAGAAGAAAATGAAACACTGCAATTAATTAGATCAAGAACCGAGTGCATCACAAAAGGACGAGGAAAATTCATTAGTTAAAATATTTGTGAATTTAATACTAACAATAACCAAAATCATATTCTCAATGTCTGCACAGTAGCCCCAAACCACAATGTTGGATAAGTTTGTCAACTCCTTTGATTATTTTTATCCTTAGTATCTACAAGTATGGAATCCTAAACTTGACCTTGAGTTTCTTAAAATTTGCTTTTCTATGTTTCCTAATATTTATTAGACACTCAGTTTCAGTTTCCACTTCAATTAATATTCAGCCATTTGCTCATAATTAGAAATCTACAGTAACAGTAATTTTTCCATTTTCAGTTCATACCCAGAAATCCAATCAATATATTCCATCCAGGGGCATGATTGATAACAGTAGCCAATTTGAATACCGGTACATACCAATATAGATGTGTCTGAACCTGCATTTTGTGTATCTCTTTTTTTCATTTTCTTTTTGTGATCCTTAAAATGCAATACGAAATTATAAAAACTAAATCATATTAAGGCATAAAAAGTGGACATGATAGAAATAGGAAGCATTATGTGAATAGTCATTGACCTTACCCACTCACAGGACACATTGCCTCTTTTAAAGTGGTGTCTAACTGATAGGGCATTAGTTAAAAACAAAAAGATACAGCTAGTTTAAAAAAATGATGAGTTTTACCTCTGTGCAACTTTGTGTTCAGTTAATTGACTGGAACCTATAAAATCAGGTAAACCTTTAATTGGTTTATAAGACAAAATATGTGGAAATCTACTCATGTTTAGCTGCAAAGCTGTTCACTCGCCATAGCTGTTAAAGAAGAAATCCACTTACAGAAGACTGTTTTTACCTTTGGAAGGGCGGAGCTGGTATTGCGATGATACGGCATGCGATCTTGGAGCTCCTGGACGGTCCAAGTGGATCTAAACCATCTCAAAGAGATGGTGAATGTAAAGAGCGCATCCTGTTAATCCCAGGGATACTGCAAAGTTCTTGGTAGATCCAGGAGAAGCTCTTTTTGCCAGCGGCAAAGAGACAGCCATTAAAGCTGCTGAAGTTGGGACAGCTCCGAAATGAAAGAGAACGGAAAGAGAAAGTGTGCCGGTTTGGTGATAACTTTTTCTTTACTTTAAGATTTGAAAGGACACCCTAAGGCAAAGAAAGAATCTGTAAATTTTTTTTTTTTTTTTGAAACAAATTTTTATTAATTTTAAAGATAAAACAACACATCATTAACCATTAAATACATAAACACATAAAACCTCTTAATATTGTAAATCCTTACAAGTCAAACAAAACAATATTTTTATACAACATAATTCCAATTTATCCCATCCCCATATGGACACGCAAATATCTTTCATCAAGTTTCTCATTATTTCTCTTTACTCCAATTCAATTTCATTTCTCTTCCATATTTATCCATTTTATAATCATCATATTCTTTTCTTTCTGACTTGTTTAAATTATTCTCATCTAACATTCCTCCAAGGTTTTATTGATTCTTTTTTCCTTTTTTTTAATAAAAAACAAATTTTGTTAGTTTTATCATAAGCATAATACACAAACATACAAACACAAAACATAGACAAAACTACAAGATCTTTTCTGAAGGTTGTCTGTTCCCGGGTTAAAAACTCTTTACACAGACACAAATTCAAACATCATATTCAACCTAAGTCTCCTTCTATATCTTATTATCATTTTCTTTTTTATATATGTATATAAAAACCATTTTTATCAGTTTTCTAAAATCAATACACACAAAATCAAGGCATAACAGCTTATAAATTCTTTTCTAAAAAAAAAATAATAATGATAGACCAATAAAACATAACATTTCCAGATTATAATATCAATATTTCATATAATATTAACTTCATATCTTATCCCTACTTCTCTTTTCCATCCAAATTATTTATCAATTAAAATTTTATTGCCTTTTATCAATATACAAAATCAAAAAAAAAAGCATATATATCCTTCCATTATTACCATTTTCAACAACATTCTTTGTCTGTTCTATTTCCAAACATCCATTCATCTTTTTTCTTTTACTATACTTCTCCTGTAAACCAATTGGAGTTGCATCTATAACACATTACCTAACTTAAAAATACTACATATAAATCTTTCTTGGGATTCTGTTTAAAAAATTCTTAAAATTACATAATAAATTTTTTATTCTAAATATACATACATATAAAAACACACTCTTAAATACCCTCCAGAATCCCTCTTTTAATCTAAATTAAATTCACCCATTGTCTCTAAATAAACTTTTTTTCTTTAAATCTTGCTTCCCCCCATTAAGGCTTCTCCTCCCCCCTTTTCTCTCTTGCTTATTCTTCTCCTTGCCCTTTCTACCCCTTTGCTTTTTCCCTTCGCTTTTCTTGCTCCTTTTCTTTTGTTTTCTAACCTTGCCTCCATCTCTTCGCTCATTTTTCTCTCTTTTGGTTGTTTTTATAATTCTTAAAAACCCCTTTTTCTTATCCTTTTTCTCCTCCTCTCCGGAAGGAACCCATTGTTCATCAAAGATGGCTTCTTCTTCCTCTTCTTCCTTGTCCCAGTCCTTCTGCTGCGTCAACTTTTCTAAGGAACATAACGCCATTTCTAAGAATTGGAACAAAGCGCCCAAAGTATCTTCTTTTTTATATTTTTGATATTCAATCTCTAGTTCATCCACAGAGAATGCCATTATGAAAAGGGAAACTTTTTCCAAAACAACCACAAGTATTTTTAATCCAAGACAATCAAAAGCAATTAAAAAAAGGAAAAAAAGAAAAAAGTTCCAAAAGTTAATACTTTTCTTCCTTCTTCTCTTTCTCTTTCCAAATTAATTTTTGATCAAAGAGGTCCAATTACCATATATCTTCTTTTGGGATCCACCAAGACGTTCTAGACAGTCTCCTCCTTTTTCAGTTTCTGCTCCAATTTTTCTTTCTCCCTTCCCACTTGCAATAACAATTTTAAATAATCAAAAATCCATACCTCCAGCAGAGATTTTCCAATTTCTTAAATTTTTCAATGTCCAAAAATCCCTTTGTCTCTTAGCTTAGCTTTCAAAGCAATCCACTTTCAGTGTCTAATACATCCAAATATTTCTGCTTTTTCCGTGGGATGAGAGAGTAAAAATAAAAATAAAAAAAAAAAGTTCCCTTTAACAGCTTCTCCGCCGCTTTCGATCTTCTTAGGGATACAATGTATCCTCCAGCAACAAGCAGCTCAATTCCAGGAGATTTAAAAGTTGTTACTTGACCCGGCTCAGACAGAACTTTCACTTTTCACACTTCCTCCAGCACAGTTCTTACCCGGTTGCTGGCTTCTTCGTGGCGGCCATTGCTGACCGCCGCTCCACCGCCTTGGGAAAAAGGGGTTTTCCCGGAGAAGGGGGGGTCTGCGATGCCCCCACCTCCCTAACCGGCTCCCCTCTATCTTCAGCTGTCCCTACAGGGCAGCCATAACCCCCTGACCCATCTGGATCGGGGGTACCTCGGCAGCTAGCCAGCAGGAATCGCGAGCTGTCGCGAATTCCTGCTGCTCCGAAGCCACGCAAACCGGAAGTTGAATCTGTAAAATTTTTGACAGAAGTGATTAAGTGGCGATTTTAAACAGGAAGTCAAAGTAATATTTTTATTTTATTTTTTCTCATTGCTGGATTTTCTACACATGATTTTATATTTTGAAACTGGACTGTTTTTCCCCCTCTTCCACCTATTCTTTCTCTCCTTTTTGACTTTATAATATTCTAGGCTAGAGACTCCCTTTTAGTCATCTTTTTAAATATCTTTCCCCCTTTTTAATTAATTTTTATTATATCTTGTTTGGAAAAGGAGGGGGAAAGTGAAAGCAAATGAAAACTTTGTAACACTGCCAACTAGAGGCTTGGAAATATTCCATCTCTTTTTTTCTTGACTAGGCAAAGCTGAGAAAGAACTGAGACTTTTTTTCAAGGACATTGCCTGTTTGATAAGATAGAGGGAAGAGCATGGGAGAGTATTATTGCAGGTGCTCTTCTGGGTTTCTATCAATATCTGGAATCTGGTGTTGAAATTTATAGAAAAAAAAGGTGATAAGACTCTGGAGAAATGAGTTATAAATTTTAACAAAAGCCTTGGATAACCAAACAAGGTGCAGTGTGCTCTTTTTATTTTTATTTTTAAGCTTGGCTATTTCTTACTTTAACAAATGCACTCCTTACTAGCTTATTTTTGTAATAGCTAGTTGGATTTTTGGCCTTTTGGAACTTGTTTTTCTCTTTCTTTTTGTCTTTTGAAGTCTAATTTTTACGTTTGCACTTTATTTTAAAGGAAAAGCTTTAGTATTAATGATTTCCTTCCTTTTCTTTTTAAGGGAGTAGTCTCTTTTCTTTTTTCTCTCTCCCTTCCTTGTATTTTTCTATTTACCTTCCATATTGTTTTTTTAATTTTTGGGCCTTTCTTTCTTTTCTCATTCATTCTTTTATACCTGAGACCTTTTAATTGGATTAAGGTGTTGAAGAACCTGAAGAACTTTTCTTTTCTCTTCTTTAGTTTTTTATTTTTTACTTTTCCATCTTTTTCAGGATTTAACATTTTTTTTCTTTTTTGTGTGTGTTTATGGTCTTTTCTTCCATTTTTGAGTTTTTACTGCTATCTAGCCAATCAATGGGATTAAGGTATATAAGAACCTGAAGAAAATTATTATTATTATTATTATTATTATTTTGAAAAAGTTTTTATTAATTTTCTACAAACAAACAAGACAAACAAAACATAAAAACATCAACATATGTACATCCAGTGTGTCAGTTGGTTCATCATTTTTGTGCATTCATTCTGTAGTCTCAATTACAATTATGTTATATAACAACTCATATTGTCAATCCAAACTTATATATCCTAATATCACTAAAAAAAGAAGTTTTTGACTATATTTTTAATCATTCATGCTTAATGAGCTAACAATACTTTAAACCAGTTTACTCTATAACAAATCATCTAGTCATATCAAATCAATCCTAAAAAATCCTTTATAAATATAATAGCAAATAGCAAAATAATAGCAAAATAAAGATATTCCTTACTATCTAGCATTCTAAATATTCTATTATCGTATTTTATCATCTAGCCATTTATAAAAAAGATCCCAAATTTCGTAAAATTGTTTATCCTCTTGCTCTCTAATTTCAAATGTCAATCTGCTCATCTCAGCACATTCCAATATTTTCTTAATAATTTCTTCCTGTAATGGTATTTTCTCATTCTTCCAATTTTTAGCAAATACAATCCTGGCTGCTGTTAATACATTTACAATCAGGTATTTCAAATCTTTACTATATATATCAGGTAAAATTCCCAATAAGAAGATCTCTGGTTTCAAATCTATATGTTTCTTTGTCATTTTTTCCAACCACATGCGAATTATAGTCCAATATTTTCTAGCATCCTCACAAGTCCACCACATATGGTAATACGAGCCGGGTATCTGATGACATTTCCAGCATTTTTCAGATTTGTTCTTAAACATTCTTGCTATTCTTGTCGGAGGAAAGTGCCACCTGTAAAACATCTTATACAAGTTTTCTTTTTTTTTTTTGAAACAAATTTTTATTAATTTTAAAGATAAAACAACACATCATTAACCATTAAATACATAAACACATAAAACCTCTTAACATTGTAAATCCTTACAAGTCAAACAAAACATTATTTTTATACAGCATAATTCCAATTTATCCCATCTCCATATGGACACACAAATATCTTCCAGCAAATTTCTCATTATTTCTCTTTACTCCTATTCAATTTCATTTCTCTTCCATATTTATCCATTTTATAGTCATCATATTCTTTTCTTTCTGGCTTGTTTAAATTATTCTCGTCTAACATTCCTCCAAGGTTTTATTGATTCTTTTTTCCTTTTTTTTTTTATAAAAAACAATTTTGTTAGTTTTACCATAAACACAATACACAAACATACAAACACAAAACATAAACAAAACTAAAAGATCTTTTCTGAAGGTTGTCTGTTCCCGGGTTAAAACTCTTTACACAGACACAAATTCAAACATCATATTCAACCCATATCTCCTTCCATATCTTATTATCATTTTCTTTTTTATATATATATATAAAAACCATTTTTATCAGTTTTATAAGAACAATGCACAAAGAATCAAGGCATAACAGCTTATAAATTCTTTTCTAAGAAAAAATAATAATAAAAGACCAATAAGGCATAACATTTCCAGATTATAATATCAATATTTCATATAATATTAACTTCATATCTTGTCCCTACTTCTCTTTTCCATCCAAATTATTTATTAATTAAAATTTTATTGCCTTTTATCAATATACAAAATCCAAAAAAAAAAAAAAGCATATATATCCTTCCATATCTTATTACCATTTTCAACAACATTCTTTGTCTGTTTTATTTCCAATTATCCATTCATCTTTTTTTTTCTTTTACTATACTTCTCCTGTACACCAATTGGAGTAACATCTATAACTCATTACCCTAACTTAGAAATACTACATATTACAATCTTTCTTGGGATTCTGTTTAAAAGATTCTAAAATTAGATAATAAATTTTATATTCTAAATACACATATAAAAACACAATCTTATATACCCTCCAGAATCCCTCTTTTAATCTAAATTAAATTCACCCATTGTCTCTAAATAAACTTTTTTTCTTTAGGTCTTGCTTCCCCCCATTAAGGCTTCTCCTCCCCCCCTTTCTCTCTTGCTTATTCTTCTCCTTGCCCTTTCTACCCCTTTGCTTTTTCCCATCGCTTTTCTTACTCCTTTTCCTTTGCTTTCTAACCTTGCCTCCACCTTTTCGCTCATTTTTCTCTCTTTTGGTTGTTTTTATAATTCTTAAAATCCCCTTTTTCTTATCCTTTTTCTCCTCCTCTCCGGAAGGGACCCATTGTTCATCAAAGATGGCTTCTTCTTCCTCTTCTTCCTTGTCCCAGTCCTTCTGCTGCGTAATCAACTTTTCAACAGAACATAACGTCATTTCTAAGAATTGAAACAAAGTGCCCAAAGTATCTTCTTTTTTATATTTTTGATATTCAATCTCTAGTTCATCCACAAACAATGCCATTATATTTTTATCTTCTCCCAATTTAACCACAAAGACTCCCGTACATAATGTCTTCTAAAATAACCCTGTGTTTTAGTTCCCTTATACCATAAAAAAGCATGCCAACCCAACAGCAAGTCATGCCCTTCTAACGTCAACAACCTATGTTTCCTTAATGTTATCCATTCTTTGACCCACATCAAACTTGCAGCTTGATAATACAATTCCCAATTAGGCAGACCAAAACCTCCTCTAATTCTAGCATCTTGCAAAAGCTTTAGCTTTATTCTCGCTTTTTTACCGTGCCATATAAACTTCAACATAATTTTATTTAAATCTTCAAAATAGTCTTTTCCAAGCCTAATTGGTATTGTTTGAAACAAAAATAAAATTCTAGGTAAGATATTCATCTTAATTGTTGAAATTCTCCCTATTAATGACAATTGCAAGTTTTCCCACTTCTTCAAATCTGTAGTTATCTGTTGTTTAAGTTTAATATAATTATTCTCCTTTAATGTGCTACATCTTGTTGTCATATATATCCCCAAATACTTAACCTTATTTGTAACTTGAATTTTCAAAAGATCTGCCAATTCTTCTCTCTGTCTCAATAGCATATTCTTTGTCAAAATCTTTGTTTTGTCTTTATTTATTTTCAAACCAGCCACCTCTCCATATGCCTCTATCCTTTCCAGTAACTTTGGAGCTGTTTCTAGCGGATCTTCCAAAATAAAAGCTAAGTCATCAGCAAAAGCTTGTAGCTTAAATTCTTCCTTCTTAATTTTCATTCCTTTTATGCTTTTATCATCCCTAATATTTCTATTCAACACTTCCAAGGTCAACACAAATAGCAAAGGAGATAGGGGGCATCCTTGTCTTGTGCCTTTCCTTATATTAATAAAATCTGTAAGTTCCCCCTCCATCATTACCCTTGCTGTCTGTTTATTATATATAGCTTCTATTGCTTGAATAAATTTTTTAGCGAAACCCATCTGCTCCAATAATAATAACATAAATCTCCAGTTCACGTTGTCAAATGCTTTTTGAGCATCTAGGAATATCAAAGCCATTTGCTTTTCAGGATGAGCCTCATAGTATTCCAAAGTGTCCAAGATTACTCTCATATTGTCTCTAATTTGTCTCTTTGGCAGAAATCCATTTTGATCTGAGTGAATAAAATTATTTAAAGTCTTTCTGCTAAGATTGAAGCAAAGATTTTATAGTCTGCATTCAATAAAGAAATAGGTCTATAATTCTTAATTTGCAATGGGTCAGTCTCTTCCTTTGGTATGAGTGTAATATAAGCCTCTGACCATGTTTTAGGTATCATCTTTTTTAACATAACTTCATTCATAACTTCTAACAATGGGATGCTCAATAATTCTTGAAATGTTTTATAAAATTCTACTGGAAGCCCATCTGGACCCGGAGCTTTCCCATTATTTTGTCTCTTAAATGCTTCATTTAGTTCCATCATTGTTATATTGCTTTCTAGCATTTCTTCAGTCTCTTTAGGTATCTTTGATAACTTAGCTTCCTGTAAATACTGTTTGACTTTTTCTTCATCAATATTCTCCTGTTTATATAATTGCCCATAAAAATCTCGAATAATTTCTTTTTTCTCCTTATTCCCATAACAAACTTGGCCTTGTTCATCTATTAACTTCAATATTTTTCTTGATTCCTTCTCTTTTCTCAATTTATATGCTAGCCATCTACCTGGTTTATTTGCATCTTCAAAATAATTCTGTTTAGAGCTTCTAATTTTCTGTGCCAGTTCTTTTTTCTCTATTAATTCCATTTTATGTTTGATTACATCCAGCTTCAATTTAATATCCTTTTTCTGTGGCATTTTCTGTAATTCTTTTTCAAGAATTTTATACTCATCTTCCAAGGCCTTAGAAGCTTGCCTTTTCCTAATATTCTTTTTTCTTGTATAATCTATTATCAAACCTCTAGCGTATGCCTTCATTGTGTCCCACACATTTTGCGTTGAAGTATCTTCTTTTTTATTTTCTCTGAAGAAAAAAGCCAATTCCTTCTCCATCCATTGTGTAAAATCTTTCTCCTTTAAAATAGTATTATTTAATGTCCATCTCGATCTTTTTTTTTGTCCCTTCTGTTTAATTGTCATTGGGCTATGATCTGCCCAGGTACTTGTTTCAATATTTGTTTCTTTAATATTAGATATTAGTTCTGTTGAGATCCAAATCATATCTAATCTGGACCATGATAAATGTCTATTTGAATAAAAAGTATATTGTTTAGCTTTAACATTTCTTTCTCTCCAAATATCTTTTAAAGTTAATTCATCTGTCATTTTAAAAAAGGACCTTGGGAGAGCCTTTCTATTTTGCTTTGTTGTTGTTGCTATATAGTCCAGTTTATTGTCCACAATTCCATTAAAATCTCCCATCATAATTATATTAACATAGTCCAGTCCAATTATTTTCATGTGCAGCTTTTTATAAAACTCTTCTTGTTTATCATTCGGAGCATAAATTGCAATCAAGAGTATTTTTATATTATTGTCCATTATTTCTACCATTAATACTCTTCCATCTTCATCCGTGTAAATCAATTTTGCTGGAATAGCCTCTTTAATGTATAAAACCACACCTCTTTTCTTACATTGAGTCAAAGAGGTAAATATTTTCCCTAATTTTGGCTGTAATAACAATTGTTCATGTTGTTTTTTAATGTGAACTTCTTGTAAACAAATTATATTTTAATTTCTCTAATTTATGAAAAGTTTTCCTTCTTTTAACAGCTGAATTAAGTCCATTTATATTCATTGTAATCAGTTTTTTTTCCTCCATGATTATGCTTTATATTTAGGTCTAACAGCTCTCGTGGATCTCACTTCACGCTGTTCTTTATTATCCATCTGTCCCCCTGCTGCTCCTTTCTCTTTTTCAGTCTCCAGTTGTTCATCTTGAAACTCAATTGATAAAGCCTCTTTTTCTGCTTCCTCTCTTCTTCCTCCAAAGAATTCTGCATGAAAAAGTTCTGCTTTCTCAATTGAATCAATTCTATATCTCTGCTCTTGCCACCCAAACACTAGTATTTTGGTCAGAAATCGATATTCTCTTCTCATCTCTCTCACTCTTCTGGGTATTTGTTTTAAAACCACAACCTCTTTACCCTTGTATTTCAGTGTTTTCTCTCTTGCTACTTGTAATATTTGCGTTTTAATGGATTTTTTGGTAAATGTAATATGGACTTCCTTGGGTAATTTATTTCTCATCGCATATCTTGTATAGACTCGATATATCTCATCTATTCCATCCATCATCTTTTCCTCTGTAATTTCCAAAGCATCTGCCAAAATTTCTATCATTACCGCTGCCAAATTTTCTCCTTTTTCCTCTTCTATATTTTGAAATCTGAGGTAAAATTCTGACCTTTCCATCTCCCACCTCAACATCCCACCTTTTTCTTGTTCAACCGCTGTTAATCTGCTGTCAATATTTCCAATCTTCTTCTCTCTTTGTTTTCCTTCTTCCTCAATTTTTTGGAATCTCTCCTCATACTTAACCATCATTTGTTTAATATTTTCCACTTTTTCATCAGTCTTCTCTATTCTTTGTTCAATATTTTCTGCTCTTTGTTCAATATTTTCTGCTCTTTGTTCAATATTTTCTATTCTTTGTTCAATATTTTCTGTTCTTTGTTCAATATTTCCTGTTCTTTGTTCAATGATATCTGATTTTGTCTTGAGATCTTGGATTCCTTGCATAATCATCTGTAACTGTAAAGTTATTTTTTCTTGTTCCTTATCTTGCTTCAACATTGTCTGAATTAAACGTTGTCCTCCAGCTGGTGGGGAAGCAGAGGTAGAAGCAGAAATGCCAGATGGTATTGGTTTCCTGCTCATTTCAATGTTTCCAAAACTTCAAATTCTTCTTGACTTTTAATCCAACTGGTAGAGTAGCCAATTATAATCCAAAATGGAGAACTCCAATAGTAAAAAACACGAAACCAAAGAAGAAACAGAAAAAAAGGAAGAAGAAAGATCTTCAGGTTCTTCTAGACCCTAATCCAATTACGAGATAGTCCACCATAAAAAAGGAAAAAATAGAAAGGAAAAAACAAACAAATCCAAAAATAATAATATTGATTAAGAGCAAAAGAAAAAGGAAAAAAGAAAAAGCAAAAAGAGAAAAAAAAAAAAGTTCCTTCAGATTCTTCACACCTTAATCCAATTAAAAAATCTCAATAATCCAGAAAAAAGAAAAAAAAACAACCTCAACAACAAAGTAGTCCAAAAACATAAATATGAAAAGCAAAAAAGTCCCAATAAAAAAGAAAAGAAAAATAAAGAAGAAAAAAGAAAAAAAAAACTCTGAGGCTTTCCCTTTAAAATAAAAGGCAAAAATAAAAATATTACTAAAATTAAAATTTAGAAAAAGGCTAGCGAATGGGGTATATATAAGAAAACACACTGCACTTTGTTATTTATCCAAGGCTCTTGTTATGACTCTCTTCTCCAGCCGCTTCAGAGCCAAATCTCAAGTGTTGTTGATAACAGTCCAGGAAAGCACCTGCAATAATATTTTGCTGTGCTCTCCCTCTATCTTATCACGTTAAAAAGTCCTTGAGATGAGGTCTTTTTGCAATTCTCTCCAATTCACATAAAGATACTTTCAAGCCTCTAGTTGGCAGTGTTACAAAGTTTCTTAATGCTCTTTCTCCCCGCCCGCCAGAAAAAAGTAATAATATATACAGAAAAAAAAGAAAAAATAGCCAAAGGGAGCCACTATCCTAAAGAAAGTTAAAAAATCAAAGGGAGCGTAAAATCAAAGGGAGCATAAAAATATATATAAGAGAAAATTCAATCCGGTTACCTACAAAGTCACAGTAAAATCTTTCCCAAAAAGTATAAAGAAAAAAAACAAAAAACCAAGCCTCAATTTGACATCACTTTAAAAAACAATTTCAGTCAAAAAAAAATCTCACAGCTTTCTTCTTTATATCGGATGAACTTTCCAACCTTAGCGAATTTATAGCACAAAAAGAGTTTTTCTCACCCAGCCGACACACTTCACTCCAATCACTTTCTTTCCGGAGCTGTCCCGACTTCAGCAGCTATGGAGGCTACCTCTCCGCCGCCAGCAAAAGGGCTTCTTCCGGATCAAACCAGAGATTTTGCGATATCTCTGGGATCCTGGAACAATGCCCTTCACGATCACCGTCTCTACGGGACGGTTTAGGTCCGTTAGGACTGACCAGGGGCGAAAATATCGGCTACGATCTCAGAGCCCTGAGATCGCAGCTGTATCGCCGGAACGAAGCTCCGCCTTCTCCCCATTTTTATTATTATTATTATTATTATTATTATTATTATTATTATTATTATTATTATTTAATTATTGCTATTATTAGTTATTATTATTGCTATTTGGTTTCTTTTTTCCCACTATTTTTACTTGGAATTACAATTGGTTATTTCACAAGTGGATTAAGGGAAAGAAGAACCTGAAGATTTTGAATTGTCCGAAATGAGTAGGAAACTAACAGCCCCTGGTTTCTCAACTTCTACTTCTTCCTTTCACCATCTGGAGGACAACGTACAATACAGATGATGTTACAGGAAGAAAAAGAACAGGAAAAAGTGACCCTGCAGATGATTATGCAAGGAATTCAAAATATTCAAATAAGAACAGAGAATATTGAAAAGAGAACAGAGAACATTGAACAAAGAACAGGGAAAACTGATGAAAAGGTGGAGAACATTCAACAAATGATGATGAAGTATGATGAGAGATTCCAAAAAATTGAAGAAGAAGATAAACAAAGAGATAAGAAGATTGGAGATATTGATAGTAGATTAACTGTGGTTGAACAAGATAAAAATGGGATGTTGATATGGGAGATGGACAGATCAGAATTTTATCTCAGATTCCAAAACATAGAGGAAGAAAAGGGACAAAACCTAGCTGAGACAATGATAGAAATTTTGGCTGAAGCTTTGGAAATAACTAAAGAGAAGATGATGGATGGAATAGACGAGGTTTATCGAGTCTTCACAAGATATGCAATGAGAAATAGCTTACCAAGAGATGTTCACATCAGATTTACAAAGAAAGCCATTAAAACGCAAATATTGCAAGTGGCAAGAGAGAAAACATTGAAATATAAAGACAAGGAGATTGTGGTCCTGAAACAAGTGCCCAGAAGAGTGAGAGAGATGAGGAGAGAATACTAATTTGTGACCAAAATGCTACTTAAAAAAGAGGTGAATTATAAATGGCTGATTCCAGAAGGTTTAATGTTCACATGGCAAGAACAGAGACATAGAATTGACTCAGTTGAGAAAGCTGAATTATTTTACACAGAATGTTTTGGAAGGAAAGAGGAGGAGGCAGAAAAAAAAGACTTTTACCTTTTATATCTCAACACCACTTAGGAACTGACTGGTTTACTGGGTTCTGCAGTTTATGGAGGTAAACAAGAGTGATAAGTGGAAAAATAAACTCATTTTGTCATGTATGCAAATGGACTACTCGAAATCCCCGTGCCTTGATTGGCTAAGGCGCGGGGATTTCTGATTGGCCAGGCGAGCCGCGCCTGATTGGCCCGATTGAAGTCTCCCGTGATTGGTTAAAGCCAAGAGCGGGAGACTTGAATCGCTGCCATTGGCCGCGGCCGCCGAAGCAAAAGATATAAAAGCCGCAAGCTTTTTGTCTTTTGCGGTTCGGTTCCACCAGTGTTAATAAAGAGCTTGAATTG
Source organism: Hydrophis major (assembly GCA_033807585.1). Taxonomy (NCBI): domain Eukaryota; kingdom Metazoa; phylum Chordata; class Lepidosauria; order Squamata; family Elapidae; genus Hydrophis; species Hydrophis major. Next base: position 329,162,621 of record CM066329.1, read on the forward strand.
AAAGTCACTGACTACGAGTCTTAATTGCGGATACGACACTGGCGACGAAGGTGGGATCTCGCCATTGAACCGAACCCCGTATCCGTTTAAGAACCAGCGACAGCGAAGATGGCGAAAATAGCACCGCCCGCTCCCTTCAACCCCGCCGCCGAGGACTGGGAATCGTACTCGGATCGATTCCGGATGTATCTGGATTGCGCCGGCATGAAGGACGCCCCGGGCCCGCTAAAACGCGCCGTCTTTCTCACACACTGCGGACCAGAGGTCTTCCAGATGGCCAAGGCATTGGCCAAACCAGCAGACGCAACCGCCATAGACTGGGACGTCCTCGAGCCCATACTGAGACGCCATTACGCCCCCGAGGTCCCCATCCTGATACGGCGAAACGAGTTTTACCGCAGAAACCAGAAACCGAACGAGAAATTAAGCGACTTTGTCGCTGAATTACGGCGCCTGGGAGGACTCTGTGAGTTTGAAGGACTTAATAGTCTCATCAGAGACCGCTTCGTGCTCGGGCTATGGGATCCGACACTCCAGAGCCGACTCATGGCCAAAGGCGACATCAGCCTAGCCGATGCCCTCACTGCGGCCGCAGCAGCAGAAGCCACCCACACGTCAGCAGACACCATGCGAAGATCTGACGCGAAGGGCGGGAACAACAACCCCGCGAGGTCGGCCGACACCAGAAGCGAAGCGACCGCACACTACGGCGAATACCAATCAGCCTCCAGCGCGTCAGATGACGAGGAGGACATACACCGTGTACAAATGGGACGAGGCGAACAGCGAAGTCAAAGAGGTCGCAGGTCGAGGACCAACTGCGCCGGTTGCGGCGGCGACCACCCCAGGTCAGAATGCCGATTCTTCGACGCTATCTGCAGGCATTGTGACCGACGAGGCCACATCGCCCGAGTTTGCCGCCAGAAAAAACCCCGCAGCCCGCCCAAACGGGAACAACTTGACAGGAAGAGAGAAAGCTCCCCGCCCAGAGCCAGAGAGCGCCAGCCAACGGGTCGATGGGACCAGAGACAACGATCGCAAAGAAGCAGTGACAGCCGGCGTAAAGAGGAAACCCACCAGACGGTGACCATTGGCCACGCCATTTCCGACGGAGCTAGAAAAGTTCACGTAGAAGTTCACATAGAGGGTCGACCATGTAAGATGGAAGTGGACTCCGGTTCCTACCTTTCTATGATTGCTTGGCGCGAAATCAAGCAACTAGTGCCTACACTACAAAGAAGAAACGTACCTGCCCAAAAAATCATCATAAAAGACTATCAAGGTAATCGCGTTCCGGTAGTGGGCACCAAGAACTTTAACATAACCTACAGAGGACACACAGAACAACTTCCACTCACAATAGTCGACCGCGACCGCCCTAGCCTGCTGGGGTTACAATGGTTTGCTCCGCTTAACATCGCGCTGACAGGTGTCAACCACGTATCCATTGAAGCTTGGGAACAGCGGCTAACCGAAGAATTCCAGGAGGTCTTCAATGGAGAATTGGGCAAGTACCAGGGGCCCCTTATTTCATTTGATTTAGACCCAAGGGTTCCCCCGAAGCGGCTTAAGCCTAGAAGGGTACCCTTTGCATTAAAGCCCAAAATTGACGAGCAGCTAGACAAGCTCGTCAGACAAGGGGTGTTACAACCGACAGATCACGCCAGATGGGAAACCCCTATAGTGACCCCAATAAAACCAGACGGGTCCGTGAGAATCTGCGGGGACTATAAGGCCACCCTAAATGGCGCGTTGCAACAAAGCGCCTACCCAGTCCCGGTAGTGCAACATTTACTGCACTCACTGGGAGGGGGCAAAGTTTTTGCTAAGCTCGACCTCGCACAAGCCTATCAACAACTACCTGTGGACGAGGAAACGGCAGAGGCCCAAACAATAGTGACCCACCGGGGGGCTTTTAAATGTAACAGACTTCAATTTGGGGTCAGCGTGGCACCAGGCATCTTCCAGAGCCTGATGGAACGCTTGCTGCAAGGCATCAAGGGGGTGGTGCCCTACTTCGATGACGTATTAGTGGCGGCGCCAAATGAAGCTGAACTAGAAAACCGTTTAAGACAAGTCTTAACGAAATTTAAAGAAACAGGACTTAAAGTCAAACGCGAAAAATGCCAACTTTGTACAAAGCAAGTAGAGTTTCTGGGCTACCTCCTAGACCAGCAGGGCATCCATCCCACAACAAAAAAAGTAAAGGCCATCAAAGAAGCCCCCACCCCAAAGTCCAAATTAGAGCTGCAAGCGTTCTTAGGTTTACTAAACTTCTATAATGTCTTCCTACCTCAAAAGGCTACGGCGGCAGAACCTTTACATAGACTCCTGGACAAGAAGGCAGCCTGGACTTGGGGGAGACGGGAACAAACAGCTTTTCAAAAGACCAAAGACCTCCTCACCTCTGATGCCGTCCTAATGCAATTCTGCGAAACCCTGCCTGTAGCTGTCACTTGCGACGCATCACCCTTCGGCGTCGGCGCTGTCCTCAGCCATACCCTCCCAGACCAGAGAGAAGCACCTATCGCATTTTTCTCGAGAACTCTGACTAAACCAGAGCGGAACTATAGCCAGCTGGACAAAGAAGCTTTGGCTATAGTGGCTGCCGTTAAGCGTTTCCACGAGTACCTTTATGGCCGCCCATTCAAAATAGTGACTGACCATAAACCGTTGCTGGGCATTCTCGCGGGAAACCGTCCCACACCAAACATCTTGTCACCCCGGATGACAAGATGGTCTGAATTCCTGGCAGCCTACAACTATGAACTGCTACACAAGCCAGGTAAGAAGATATCGCACGCGGACGCTTTAAGCCGTTCCCCCTTACCTGACTCTGACCCTGACCCCGCACCAACAACAAATACCCTGTCCATCGAGTGTTTACCCATTACCGCATCGGACATAGCGAGGGAAACGGTTAAGGACAAACACTTAGCGCCAATCTTACATTGGCTACAAAAAGGCTGGCCGGAAAAAGACGATAACGAGACTTTTAAACCTTTCCGCCAGCGCCAGACGGAACTTTCACTACTGAGAGGATGCATCCTTTGGGGAGACTAAATTACAGAACAGGGTCCTAGAGATGTTGCACGAGGGTCATCCTGGCATCGTCAGGACCAAAGCCCTGGCCAGGAGTTACGCTTGGTGGCCTGGCATGGACAAACAAATTGAAACATGGGTCGCCAAATGCCACCGGTGCCAGGAGACCAGATCCAGCCCACCCACGGCACCTATCCGGGACTGGGAGACACCTCGGGGACCCTGGTCCAGAATACATTTAGACTTTGCCGGCCCCACAAATGGCCACACCTTTTTAATCACAGTTGACGCATACTCAAACTGGTTGGAGGTGGCCGACATGAAATCCACCACCACAGAGGCCGTCATTAAAGAACTGTGTAAGCTGTTTGCCACCCACGGCCTCCCAGACGTCGTTGTCTCGGACAACGGGCCACAGTTTACATCCATCGATTTTGAACGGTTCCTGGCAGAAAAAGGCATCCGCCACGCGTTAACGGCACCGGCGCATCCGGCGGCGAACGGTAGGGCGGAGCGGATGGTCCAGTTTACAAAAAAGACCCTCCGGAAAATGGACCACGGGGAGATCAACGACAAGATCAACAGGCTGCTCTTCATACAGCACATCACGCCAAACACAACCACAAACAAGAGTCCTGCAGAGCTCCTGATGGGCAGGAAGCTGCGATCCCCACTCGACCGCCTACACCCAACCTACAACCCAGAGCAGCCCCCAGACTCCAGCTCCAGGTATCGGACATTTGAACCAGGCGACCTAGTATACGCCAAAAACATGACGGGGGACCCCCTATGGATCCCAGCCGTCATAACTCAGATCACTGGTCCAAAGTCGTACCGGCTCCAAACCACCGACGGGCGAGCCTGGAAACGACATATCGACCAGCTCCGGTCACGAACATTGACTAACCTCAACCCCCAAGACACGAACCAAGGGGGGAGGGAACACCCGGTTAAACAACCGCAAGAACAAATAAAAATTAAAAACTCACCAGAACGCAGCCTTCGCGAGTCACAGCCGGAGAAGAACCGTCTGGCCAGCTCTACCGACCCGGAGAAGCCAAGCGGGAGCGGCGGAATCCGCGACTCAACCGACCCGGTAGGCCCAGGCGGGAGCCGCGGCGAAGGAACCGGCCCGATCATCCAGCCGGTTCGCTCAGAGGCAGGAGCAGCCAAAAAGATGACCGCCCCTACCGAGATACAACAAGAAAATGAATTGCGCAGGTCATCTAGGACTCGACGGAGCCCCGCCTACCTGCGTGACTACACCACGTGAGAAGACCATACCAAGAGGGGAGGGGTGTCATGTATGCAAATGGACTACTCGAAATCCCCGTGCCTTGATTGGCTAAGGCGCGGGGATTTCTGATTGGCCAGGCGAGCCGCGCCTGATTGGCCCAATTGAAGTCTCCCGTGATTGGTTAAAGCCAAGAGCGGGAGACTTGAATCGCTGCCATTGGCCGCGGCCGCCGAAGCAAAAGATATAAAAGCCGCAAGCTTTTTGTCTTTTGCGGTTCGGTTCCACCAGTGTTAATAAAGAGCTTGAATTGAAAGTCACTGACTACGAGTCTTAATTGCGGATACGACACATTTGATGTGATCTATAATTATATATAGCTTTAAAATAACCTGATCTAAGTTCCTCACCATGAACCCTAGTTACATGGAGGAAGGACATGAGGAAAACTATACACCCAAAGGAATAGAATGCTGCTTTTCCTATTTAATCTCTAGAACAGTTTTGAACTCTCAACAATTGTGATTCAAGATGTTGATAATATTCATGCTTGAAGATTTTATTTTCATATTGCTTCTGGTTACTCCATGCAATAGCTCCTTATGTTCCAACCTATCAATGAGATGACAAGGCATATCAGCTGACACCTGATGTGCAGAAAGCATAAGAGGTCCTGTGGTAGCAACTGAAATTCTTGACCTCTGAATCAGGATATGATATGTGAAATAACAATTTCTAGGCAGCCATATTTGAAATCTCTTTTAGAACAAGTCTTGTTTTGGGAAGAGAGTGGAGTTGAAGAAGGGCATCCAAAATAGATTTTTCTCCTTTTAAAATAGCAATGCATCATCAAAGAAATGCATTACTGGATACCACAAAAGAAAGGTGATATTATTCAAGTCTGTATGAAAGGAATAACAGTTATATTTCAAATAGAATATGGACTGCTATTTGTTGCAATGATACAGTAAATTACCCTCAGAATTTTTTATGGAAGGTCAGGAGATAGATTGTGTGTCATTTTTCTCCCAACTGCAAATTGAAGTAAAATATAGTGATAATCACATGGACATTTAAATTAAATATGTTCATTATTGATTGAATTATCCTTTGTCAGTTGAATTACACCAGTCAGTGTAAATGACTGAATATGAGTAATGGTATATAAAAATAAAAATAAAAATGGTCCAATTTTGGGAATGTGGAATTATAGTTGAACCAAGTGCAACAATTATTTTTTCTTACATAATTAACTGTAAAAATGCATTCAAAAGAATAGAATGTGGTATTAATGGCTGAATTTCAAACTACCTGTATCTTAGATATTGAATGTAAATACTTAATATTGATTCATCAATGGTTGTGAAAAGTATCTATGCTATATATTAGAATAATAGGAAATGATAGGGAACACAGTGAATGTGCATTAAATTCATTGATCTCATAAGGTTCATGAACACCTTATGATGGTATTACTAAGAATAGCAAACTTGACATTCTATAGGAATATATTTATTAATCTATGTTCATTCAATGTTCAGATGATGGACAATGGATTTATTCCTAACCTTTCTACGATCATCAGAACATCAAAGCAAATTGTATAAAAAGTGTAGTAACTCACGCTACACGCTCTTTAAAAAATACAGAACCTTTTCTTCAGTAAACCAATTTGTCCATCCTACATGCTGATATCACTTATGAATATATAAGTAGTCTTCATTTAATGACTGCCACATTTAGTGATTATTCTCAGTTACAATATTGATGAAATAGTACCATTATGACCAGTCTTTGCATTAATGACCTTGCAGGTGGAGTGAAAAAAGGAATCAGCCTGGAATCCTTACATGGCCACAAGTAAACTAAGTCAGCTTCCTTTGAGTATTGGTGATCTTTAATAAGATGCTGATCCTTAATTGAGAAGAACGCCATACAAAACCCTTTAGCAATAAATCACCTTAATTGAACCTTTATATGTAGACTGGTCTTTCACACCTGAGAGTATGGCCAGAATCTTTTCTCTTTCTCTTTCTCTTTCTCTCTCCCTCCCTCCCTCCTCTCTCTTGGCTTATTTGTATTTTTTTTCCTTTCAATTGTAATGTTAATGCAAGTATCATATAATAGTGATTTAACAATCAAGTACTAAACATTGATGGCATTTTGGGCTTCAGAAGCTTTTCCTATGCTAAAGATAAAATGAGGCTATAAGGTAAACTTCATATTCATGTGGAGTGTGAATGATTTAATTATAATCCAAAGGTGCCAGTTTCTTTTAAGGGATTAACATCTGTGTACTGCAATATAACTGGGATTTGAAATTCAATGTGAACAAGCTCTGTTTATTTTTCAAAAATGTTTGATTATTCCCATGCCTGTGCTAATTGCCCCTCAGGGTATGCAGTCCATATTGTCTAACTTTTGCAATAGTAGCTTAATTTCTGCTGTGCTAGTCTTGAACACACCTGCAAAAGGATGGAACAGCTTGTAAAACTAAAGATGTTTCCCTTGCTGCCCTGTAGCACGATGATCATGGCTATCTGAGGAACCATCAAGACTGGCAACATAATAATAATTGGAAAAGCAGAGGGTGTGTGTGAGTGGTGGTGAAATGTAGTAATGCCCTGAAGTTATCATAACAGAACAGGTAAAGGAGGTCTTAGAAATATTAAGTCATTTCTGGATTGAGGCAAGAATTTTAATATGTGAGAAGAATTTAATCATTTGGACTATGGCTTAAGTATTAACACATTCTATGTGATAACACACACAGTAAACTGAAATAAACACAACAACATTTGCATATGCATTGTAAGTAGGTTAAGTAAGTTTACATTATTTTACATAAATTGATTTTTTAAAAAAATGAAGAAAAAATTCTACCTTATGTCATAATTGACTCATTATTTTAAGATCAAACAGCAGTGTTAACTATGTGCAGTATCTAAATCAATTCTCTATACAATGTTCTTCATTGTTTACAGTGCAAACAAAAGATCCAAGCTGAATCTTTGGCTAATCTTTCTGTTAGAACTAAGACTATTCTAAAGCTACATTAGCTGGTCTTTTGATGATTCTTTCTGCAATACTCAATGTGCTTCTCATTTTGTCAGTTACAGTTTTTGGGTTACTTGCAAAAATCACAGGCATGTGATGGGCAAGTGATAAAATAAGAGGACAGATAAGTGAAACAGACTATAGAAATATCAAGCTGTGAAGGCTTGTGGCTTTACCAAAAATAATTATTAGTCCTACTACAGTGCTTCTATTTGAGAAAGTTTTAAAATGGTAACTTAAATCTGCTCTATTTGATGTTGTCTTGATTTTTTGTAATTAAAGGACAAGATATTAATACTCCCCCCCACCAAGGAAGAATAATTTCCAGGTGGAGTGGCAAGTGAAAAAGGATTTATCACTTTTAATAGTGATGTAGAAGCGGGACTTCAGCAGGTGTTTACATGACAAACTATGCCTTGTGAAGTTCATTCTTCTGTTGACTGAAATATTTCTTCTGATTATTTTCTTAATAATATATATTTTAAATTAGGGCTATTATATGGATGATAATTAGATTTTAAGAAAGATAAAGGTTTCTGTAGGTTTTTCTTGCCATACAATGATTATTTGGATTTTTCCCCAGTTCAGATAGGGTAGCTCTATTTTAAATGCCTATCTACCAAAATGTGTACAGTATTCCATTGTGTTCAGTACAGTAGATTTTATCTCAGGAAAATATAAACAAATCACAAACTGGCACAGATAAAATCTAGAGAGTTATTAGAATAAATTGACATTAAATATTTCTCTTATTTTTGTAAAAATGCAATCAGGTATGCACATAGGAAATTGTGAAATGGCTCAATGGAAAATTTCTACAAATAACCAGCAGACACAGTATATATCAAGCTTTGAAAACAGTTTTGGAATAGCGCTTTATGAAGTGAGGAAAGGACTCTCCATTGCTCAAACACACAGCACAGCACATTCATGCCTTAGCTATATGAACAACTATAGATGAAAGTCAGTGTGCTACAATGGTTAAGGAATTGACCAAGACGAGGATGATCAAGGTTCAGGTCTGACATTAGCCACATAGCTCACTAGATAATTGTAAGACTATCACTTTCTTTAGAACAACTTTTCAGTTCCTATTAAAAAGTTAAAAGAAAACAAATACAAACAAAAAGATTTCTGTTTTCTGATATTTGTCTTTCCTTGCTTTACTGAGTCAGAAATAGTATCCTTGCTGTTAGACTATGCATGTAGCATAGTATTTCTTTTGACCACAAACATTATATATACTATATATGTTTACTGTTCTTGACTTCTTTCACTAATGCGTAAACAGCACATAATGCATAATTCTTAAAAGAGGCTAACCTTGCAAGCCTGCCAGTTTTGAAAAACTAGTCACAGGATGATGAAGCCTTCGTCTTTATATAAGTTTATGTTTCAAACAGTTTTTGAAAGTTTTTAAATTGGAGCAGGACATTTTCTTTTTCAGTTTGATAGAATTCATGTGTAGACTCTTTGCTTGACACTTGGGAGTTGTGATGTCCTCATTTCTGCTTTGTCTCCCTTAAAATAAGTGTTGGGTACATATTTCAGATATTGTGATGAAACATTTGAAGCTATCTAAATTTGTCAGGATTAATATTTTCTAAATGGTTTACCATGCATGTTATATTCACCTTATTCTGACTCCAAAGTTAAACAGTTGCAAGCAATTTGATATTTTTCCATCAATTCTTTAATCAATTAAACCTGAAATTGTATTAAATCAAAAATTGTTGTTTTCAAATCTTGAATTCGAATTGATTCTTCACTGATTGAATCTTCTATTGTAATTATAAAGCTTAGAGAATAAAATGTCTGTGTTGTAGGCATAAAGAAAAACAAGAAATATCTATACGAAGAATGATAGTTACATTTGATTCAGGGATATTTAATAGCCTGATGACTGTAAACTGTGGTTGTTCTTTAGTTGAATGTGACTCAATAGCTACTAGTGAAAGTCTATTTCCCTTGATACCAACTTTATTTTTCCAGGAATTATGGCATCTAGTTAATCACTGTGAAAACAGAATTCTGATTATCTATGGACTTTGACCATAATCTAGAATGGCTCTTGGATCTTTATGTTTAATTACTATAGGCAGGATAGGAATTTTACCTTGTGGAACTTTGAACCAGTTTGAAAAATTTATCAGATTGCAAATTCTTCTCTTGGCCTCACCAACCAATATTAATTAACATTTATTTATTTCTGGATGGTTGATCACATCCTGAAGCCCAGGAATGGAAGACCTTGATATTAAAGGCTCAAATCAGTTTAGCCATTATAAATTATATGGAACTGTTTTTACAGTTAGCAGCAGGCACTGAGTATGGGGAAACTGATTTGGATTACATTTTTTTACAAAGGTTAGCCTTCAAAATACAATGTATTTTTAAGTATATACCTGCTGTTTTAAAGGAAGAAATTCATATTAATATTAACTAATATTATATGTGGTGATCAAAGACCAGTCATTGTGTAGGTGCCAAGATGTCTGACTGCATGGGCAGTGTTCATTTATAGGGTTTTTACAAGAAGACAAAGGCAACATAGATACAACATCTGGACTGGAAAATAGATCCCACATGGGTGAAACCTCCCAACCACATTGGTACAATCTCCCAACCAATCCTTAAGAAGTGGTGATGGTAGTAAAATGAGGTCACCTATAAGTTGGGAAAGTCTGGGACTTTCCACCTTTACCAAAATATAGGAAATGAGACCAGCCAATATCCAAGAGGCCCATATAGGGTTTCTAGATGGCAGTTTGCTGCTTAGCTTCTAGCACCATCTGTAGGATCTCAGTAGCTACCACATTATATATGGACATATATTCTATTTTGCTGAGTTGTATGTGATATTACAAGTAGTCCTCAACTTTGCCACAATTGAGCCTGGAATTCCCATCAAAAGTTATTTTGGTCATAAGTCAGATTTGATTTACATCCAATGGTTGCTAAGCCAATTACCATGGTTGTTAAATGAATCAAAGGGTGGTTATATGAATCATGAATAATTAATAACCCTAACCCTAACCATAATTAAGAAAATCCAGAAATGGGCATTTTTCATCCATTTTATCTTCCACCCTCCCCTATTTCCCATCCTACTTGCTTTCTCTTTCTCTTTGCAGAAACATGCATCCGTATGTTATATATGATGAACAACATAATGTGCCATGTAACAAGGGAAACACAATTTGTAGCTCCAGTCAGATAACATCTAAATGGGCATGGTGAAAATTCTGGTCACTGTGAAAAACTTTTTCTTGATACCAGTAGTTTACTTCTTCAATCTGTATCTTTGAATCATGATTTATCAACTAAAAGAGTTGTCTCATAGATGCATACTTTCTTGAATATGCTCTTATAAATCCAGTTTCTAGATTGCCATAAAATGGGCTAATTTTCTATTAGTTTGAAATATTATTTAGTAACTGGTCAAACCTATTCCTGGCTTCCTAACCGCAAATTTCTCCCATTTTGAGACAGGATTTTTTGGGTGTAGGAAGATGAGAGGGGTATTAAAAGCTTTAATCAAAGGAATGCGCAGTACTCAAATGAGTATTCTCAATACATTTTTCCCTGGAGCAGCAACAAAATGGCAGAGATGCCAGCTGCCACATCATATACATACACAGACTCCTACACAAACTATGCTTTGTACATCAGATGTAGCATAAATACCATGTCATGTGATAGTTGCCATGACAACTTTTATTTAATGAATAGCAGATGGAATAAGCATGTATAACTTACAAAAGTTGTTAGCAATTTGTAAGTAACAGCAGATCTGCTGCTGCTGTAAAGTTTTGTTGTTGTTTTTAATGTTTCTATTTTTTTCTCCCTTGTACAATTATCAATCACTCTCTTTCTTCCCGCTGAGTTTATCCCACTCTGAGATACATGCTCTGGTGGTGCATAATAAGTAGCATGAGCTAAATCTTTCTTGATAAGGTTTCATAATAATTATGCTATGTGAAATAAAGGACTTCTTTGTGTCAGCTTTGCAGAATCTTTTCATGCATCTCTTTCAAAATCCAACTCAGATATCTATCTGGGTGGGGATGGATGTTGTACTAAAGGTATTTTAATTTCAAGGTGGTAAACTTATAATTTACCAAAGAAAACTGCATTAGGAAAAAAAATATTATAGACCAAGTTGGGAAGGAATTCCTTAACTCATTCAATTGAGTCTGCTTCCTTATTAAATTCCACCTTTCTCAAAGATGTTTTTCCTTTTAAAGAGAAAAGAGAAAGTTCTCCCAGGCAAGGAGGAAAGCTGCTTAAAGAGTATATTGAAGAAAAACAACCCAAGCAAAGTATGAAATGCTTCTTTCTCACATCTCCCTTTCTGATTTCTGAGTGCAGCTGGACATAGGTGAAAATGTCATTCATAGAAATTCACAGATAGCTATAGATAACAGAGTTGGAAAGGGCATTAGAGATTATCTATTCCAACCCCCTGCTTAAGAAGGAGACCCTATATAATTTCAAACAAATGGTTTCTTGAAAGCCTTCAGCATTGAAGTACGCACAACTTATGAAAGCAAGTAATTCTTCTGACTAATTGTTCTAACTGTGAATAAATTTCTCCTTAGTTCTAGATTGATTCTCTCCTTGATTACTTTCTATCCATTGTTTCTTGCCTTGCCTTCTGGTGCTTTGGAAAATAGTTTGACCCTCTCATTTTTGTGGGAGTCTCTCAAATATTAGAAAACTGCTAACATGTTTTCCTAGTCCTTCTTTTCATCAGATTAGACATACCCAATTCCTGTAACCGTTCCTCATATGTTTTAGCCTCCAGCACCCTAATCATCTTTTTTGCTCTTTTCTGCACTCTTTCCAGACTCCCAATATATTTTTATATTGTAATCAAAACTAGATGCAGTATTCCAAGTGTGGTCACACTAAAGCAAGGTTGTCAAACTCAGGTCATCATGGCAGAGTCACATGATGGATTGGGACTTTTCTCCCCTTTGCTAAACTGGGCATTGGCACGGCCAACACATGATGCATCTGGCCCTTGGGCTGGGTATTTCACAACCCTGCACTAAGGCTTTGTGAAGCAGTTTAACAGCACTAATAATCCTCTTTTTCATAAGAATCTAATAAATTTTCATAACAATCTGGTAAGTCTTTAAATTTCTGGACTGAGAGAGAATTTGAGAGTTAAAGAAAAATTAATAAAGGCTATTGCAAATCTGATTTATTTGTCTATCCAAGTCTTGAAGCTTCATTCATTCTGACAATCTGTGCCTTGCAATTCACTTGAACTGTAACTCCCACAATCCCTTGACATTTTGCTTAGCTTTTAAAAGCCTATATTTGAATCACTATGGCTTTAATCATACTTCTGATATTATATTTGCTTTGGTCTTTATTTTTTTCTGACAGGTTCTTCATGCAAGTAGGCAAAGAAAAACTCCTCTTCACGTTATATGTCACCAAATTTGGTCAGTGAAGCTTGACACAAATTTCATTTCTTTTTCTCATCTAAAACTAACAAATTTGACCAATGTCCGTATAAATGCATTAAAGTAATGTGGATTATTTAAAATTTAAATTTAGGTTTAAAATTGTATTTCACTGTTTCTTTTTTGAACTGACTGAAGATTGGAAGTTGTTGAGAAATAAGAGACTTTTAAAGTTAGAAGATCACAACTTCAGGTTTGGATGACATGGGTATTTATGCTATGATAAAGTTAACATTGATTTTAAAGATAATTTTATTAGATGTGCCATACTGGGGATAAGATATATCTATAAACCCACATGGTGCCCCAAAATCCCTATATAGATCTCATTTCAAGAACCACATTATAAAATAACCTGTTTTCCCCAAAATACGACCTGTGCTAAAAGTAACTCCCAGCTTGATTTTTATATGTGCACCCAATATTTTATTTTATTTTATTTTATTTATTTATTTATTTATTTTGTAAAAAACTTACAATATAACAGAAACAAGAATACACATGTTTAAATACAAGAAATAGGAACTAATAATTGGGAACAATAGGACAGGGACGGGAAGCACGATTGTGCACTTATGTACGCCCCTTATAGACCTCTAAGAAATGGGGTGAGGTCAACAGAGGTTAGTTTGAGGGTAAAGGAGTGGGAGTCTGAGCAGGTGACAACAGAATCAGGTAGTGAGTTCCAGACATTGACCACTCTGTTGCTGAAATTATACTTCCTGCAATCGAGTTTGGAATGGTTTACATTTAATTTATATCAGTTGTGCGCTCTTGTGTTGTTGTTAAAGCTGAAATATTCATTAACTGGTAAGACATTGTAACATATGATTTTATGTACTATGCTTAAGTCTAATCTTAGTCAGTGTAGTTCAAGGTTGTCTAAGCCAAGAATCTCAAGTCTAGTGCTGTAGCAGAGGTGGTATTCAGCAGGTTCTGACCAGTTTTGCAGAACCGGTGGTGGAAATTCTGAGTAGTTTAGAGAACTTGCAAGTACCACCTCTGACTGGCCTTGCTTCCATCTATTCTCTGCCTCCCAAGTCCCAGCTGATTGGCTGGGTCTTCTTTTGTTGCCCTGCACAGGAAATGGAGCTGGAAAGCAGGTTAGTGGGGTAGGGAAAGAATGAGGATTTTATAGTATCCTTCCCCTGCCACACCCACCAAGCCACACCACGCTCACAAAGCCATGCCCACAGAACCAGTAGTAAAAAAATTTGCTGTAGGGTTTTCTGTTGTGAACAGAGGAATGTAGTACTTGTTAAGTCCTGAGCATGGGCGCAAGGAACAGAGACGAGACATCGAACGGTGACTTCAACTCTTTATTGTGAAATAAGAACAGAGCAAATACTTGAGCAGCAGCAGCTCTTTTATAGAGCTGGCTGCTGTCAAAACAACCAATGATTTGAGTTTACCGCTTTCACAAGCGTCCAATCAGAGGGGCCCGTTAACAGCCAATCAGACTGGCCAGAAACGACCAATCACGACTCACTATTTGCGGGCCAATGAAGAGTGCAGGATTATGAGCCTGCTGCAAAGTAAAGCTATTTAGGGTTGTTACTGCTGTGTTGGCTTAGTCCATAACACCCCTCCCCCCTAGGTTCTGTCTGAGGGGTGGGGTGATGTATTCTCGTAAATAGGCAGGTCGCTTCACCTGTCTGCTTGACCTGCACTGTTCCACCGGTTTCTGTCCTGCCTCTGGTTCCGGTGGGCTGCTGGCTGGGCTGGCTGGTGAAAACAGTCCCGCTGTTCCTTCGAATGTCTCTGGGCTGCTCTCCCTGCTTACGCCAGTGCTGTCTTCCGGGTTCCCTGGATCTGTTTCCATCGCAGTGCTGTCATGCGGCGAGGCTGCTCCCTGGCTCGGTTCTCCTTCTGACAGTGAGTATCACCTGGTTGGTTGTGTAGACTGTTGGGTTTCGATTGTTATTTCTTTTTCGGCTTCCTCAATGTTCCTTCCCTCCCCCCAGTTAGAGATTCAGGGGCTGAGATAGGACTAGGTGCTAGTCTCGAACGGAGTTGGTCTATGTGGCGCTTCCACATCTTACCATCTGCAGTTTGTAGGTGATAGGATCGGGGTCCCGTAAGTTGCGTTATGGTAGCGGGGACCCACAATGGGTCGCCCGAGCAGTTTTTTGCAAACACGGGGTCATCTTCCTGGAATGCCTGACACTTACTGCTGGATCCTGGGGGTTGTTCAGGCTTGTAGTTTGGGTGGAGGCGATCGAGATGCGTGTGAAGTTTCCGGCCCATCATGAGTTCAGCTGGGGTTCTCTTCGTGGTACTGTTTGAGGTTATGTGTTGGAGGAGAAGCATCCGGTTTATTTTGTCGTCAATGTCACCGTGGTCCATTTTGTGCAAGGTCTTTTTTACAAATTGAACCATTCGCTCAACCCTACCATTGGCCACAGGGTGAGCTGGCGATGTTAAGGCATGGCGGATGCCCCGATCTGCCAGGTACTGTTTGAATGGCAGGGCCATGAATTGGGGGCCATTATCGGAGACCAGGACATCCGGCAATCCGTGGGTAGCGAATAGCTTATTCAGTTTTTTTAGTGACCACCTCTGTGGTGGTGCTTTTCATCTTGTGGACCTCAAGCCAGTTTGAATAGGCATCCACTGTTAGGAGGAAAGTGTGTCCTCTTGTGGGTCCAGCAAAATCAATGTGGATACGGGACCAAGGGCCTCGAGGCGTTTCCCACTGAGTTGGGGAGTTTTTGGAGGGATAGAATGAGTCTCCTGGCATTTGCTGCACTTTGCTACCCAGGTCTCTATCTGTTTGTCTAACCCAGGCCACCATGCGTAACTCCTGGCCAATGCCTTCATCCGCACGATGCCTGGAGGTCCATCGTGCAACATTTTTAATATCTTATGTTGCAATTTCTCCGGGATTACAACTCTGTCTCCCTACAAGATGCAGCCCTTTTGGGAGAATAGTTCTGTCTGTCGATTCCTGAATGGCTTGAAAGTGTCGTTGAGTGCGCTGACCGGCCAACCCCGTTCCACCCAGCTGAGGACTCGTGCCAAAACAGGGTCCTTTTTTGTTTCTGAGGCGATGTCTTGAGTGGTCAGCGGCGGCAATTTGAGGGTTTCAATTTGCAATACGGCTAAGGTTGGAGTGGGTCCTCTATGACGTCTGGTAGTGGAGAGTGGCTCAAAGCGTCAGCGTGGGGAATGGTTTTCTCCAGGCGGTGTTGCAATCGGTAATTGTAGGCGGCTAAAAATTCTGAACAATGTGTCATTCTTGGTGATAAGATATGGGGAGTTGGTTTGTTTCCCGCCAAAATACCAAGTAGCGGCTTGTGGTCTCTAATTATGGCAAAGGGTCTCCCATACATATATTCATGGAAACGTTTAATTGCAGATACAATAGCGAGAGCCTCTTTATCAAGCTGACTATAGTTCCTTTCGGTCTTAGACAAGGGTCTCAAAAAGAATGCAATAGGTGCCTCATTTCCATTTGGTAGGACATGGCTTAAAATGGCTCCCACTCCGAATGGTGAGGCGTCACAGGTAACCGTCAAGGGTAGAGTCTCATTGTATTGCATTAATACAGCATTGGAGGTTAAGAGGTCTTTTACTTGTTGGAATGCCCTTTCTTCACGCCGTCCCCAGACCCAGGAAGCCTTTTGGTCGAGAAGTCTATGTAGGGGCTTGGCTACGGTCACCTTCTGGGGCAAGAAGATGTTATAAAAGCTAATGAGTCCCAGGAAGGCTTGGAGGTCTGTCTTATTTCTAGGTCTCGGGGCTTTTTTGATTGCGGTTAGTTTTTTTTCGGTGGGGTGGATTCCCTGTCTGTCAAGAAGGTATCCCAGGAACTCCACTCTCTCCGTACAAAGTTGACATTTGTCCCTTTTTATTTTCAGACCAGCGTCTTTAAATTTCTGAAGAACTTTTCTGAGTTGTTGTACTAATAACTCTTTAGTGAGGGCAGCTATTAGGACGTCGTCAAAATAAGGCACGATGCCTTTTATGCCTTGTAATAGTCTGTCCATCAAACTTTGGAAAATGCCAGGCGCCATGCTTACTCCGAATTGGAGTCTATTGCACTTGAAGGAACCTCTATGTGTAACTATTTTCTGGGCTTCTGCAGTTGTCGTGTCTACAGGTAGTTGCTGGTACGCCTGAGCTAAGTCCAATTTCGCAAATATTTTTCCGCCACCCAGGGAATGAAGAAGATGTTGGACCACCGGTACTGGGAAAGCGCTCTGTTGAAGAGCATGATTTAGGGTGGCCCACAAATTCGTGGGTCATCCCCACAAATTCTTAACGAACCATCTGGCTTCATGGGCATTACTATTGGAGTTTCCCAGTGGGCATGATCAATTGGTTCCAACACGCCCTGGATTATCAGTTTATCTAGCTGCTCATCGATCTTCAGCTTGAGGGCAAAAGGCACCCAATGAGTCTTAAGCCGAATGGGAGCTACATTGGGGCTGAGATTAAATGATATAGGGGTCCCCTTGTACTTGTCTAATGTTCCTGTGAACACGTCCTGGAATTCCTGGATGAGGGCCTCTTCCCAGTCATCGCTTCTGGTTTGGTCTATGCCGGCTAGTTCAATCCCGAGTGGGGGCGAACCACTGTAACCCTAACAAACTGGGCCGGTCACAATCGAGGACAGTCAGGGGAAGCATCGCGGTGCGGTCCTTGAAGGATACTTGGACGTGGCTGGAACCGACAACTGGAATTCTGTTTCCCTCGTATTCTTTTAGGATGATTCGTTGAGTGCTGAGGTCCTGGCAGCAGATGACAGGGATCAGCTGTTTGAGGGTTTTCCAGGATACCATCGATAGGGATGACCCCGAATCGACTTCCATCACGCACGGTCGATTCTCAATAGTAACCCTTACGTGGATCTTTCTTGCACCGAACAATGAAGCGTGGCCAATAATAATGGTTTGGTGGGCCTCTTCTCATCTCATTGAAGAGGCGGGTGTTCGATTTTTGTAGTAGAAGTGGTTGTTCCATTGGTGGTTCAGGTGGTTCTGATTCTCAGGTGGTTTGCCTGTGTCCCGATGGAGGTTGTTCTCCCTTCGGCTGGGACTGGATTCTCGTTTGCTTTTGCAGACCTTCGCAATGTGGCCTCTTTTCCCGCAGGTACGGCAGAGTGCGTCGAGGAATTTGCAGTCTGATCGCGGGTGGTTTACCTCGCAACCAGCACATTGGCGCAGACGTCTCTGGTTTCTTTGCTCTCGTTCCGAGTGGAGCTGGTTGACCTCCTCTTCCTCACAGTCTGAGGATGAAGAGTGAAGAGGACGCAGTTGCTAAAAAGGTATTACAAAAGGTCATTTATATAGAGTGTAAAGAATGTGGATCCTAGAACCCTCCCTTGGGGGACACTGCTGATAATTGGTGCAGGTTTGATAGGGCGTTTCCTATTTTTGCCCTAATTAAGTTCCCACCCACTCCAGAATGCATGGATAAAAATTAAGCTAGGGTGGGGATGAGGGAGTGGAGCTACCCCACTACTTAACTTTGGATAGTTGTAGCCAGGCCTCACACACCCCAACACCTGCCTTGCTGGCCCATTTCTTCTGTAGCCAGCAAAGCTGGTAAGGCTTTCCTGAAGGCCTCTGTAGCTGATAACGAAGCTCTGGATCGACGTGAAGCTCTGTTATCGTCTGCAGAGGCCTTCAGGAAAACCTTGCCAGCTGCAGGAGAAGTTCCTGAAGGCCTCTGACATCCAGAGGTAAATGTAAAATTGCTGAACCGGTAGTTACACCAGTCGGATCCAACTCCTGATGACATCCCCCCATAATAGGACCTGCTGCCTTTTGAGTGGCAAAAAATATATAAGACAGGGTCTTATTTTCAAGGAAACACAGGTAGAAATGTAGTTAAATGTGTTTACATTTACACTGTGTTCTCATTTCCACAATAATTTTTATAAAATGATGTATCATTGGGCCATGACAACACACAAATTAACTAGAATGTATATGGACAAAGGCATATTTTGTCATGCTTGGTGCACATATAAAACAGTTAAGAAAATTCAGAACCAAATATATTTTTTTTGATAGAGAAGATGTTAAAGAACAATATTCAATTGAAACTGGAATTTTCCTTTTAGGACTAATGGATAAACAGAAAAAAGCCATGGAAGATTATTTCAATATATGTTCATAGCAGTGACATTATTGCATGCACAGAGATGGAAAGAATCTACACTATTCTCTATGGAGAAATTATTGGTGAAGCTGACAGATTTTGTTGAAAGAAATAAATTAACTTTTTTTTTATTAGAGAAAGGACATTATTTACTTGCAGGGAACATCAGAAATATTCCTCTTTCCAGCAGACATATAAGTGACTTCTGTTGGGTGGATGAGGGAGTGAAAGGTTGTAAGACGGGCTGGAAAATTGACACAGAATACTGAAAATGAAGGTCACTGTAACAACAGTCTAGCAGCACAGTAGCAACCAGTAGCACAACCTCCACAAATTTCATTCACTCAGAAATAATGGTTACCAGATTTTCTGTATTCTAGCCCATTGTGTACTTTGGTTCAAAAATTGCTCCAGATTAAAGGTTGTTGTTATGTTTTGAGCATGGGCGAGAAAGAATGGAGACAAGCCTCTGAATGGTGAACTTCAGCTCTTTATTTACATTGTGACTTCTCACTTTAACAGCAGTTGAACCCGCCTTATATAGGCAAACCCTGTAACTTTTAACCAATAACGAGCTAGGAACGCTAGCTCTTAGAACCAATAGGAACTCTCTGTTAAGGGCCAATCGGATTCCCCAGAACGGGCCAATCCGGTCTGGCCACTTAACAGCCAATCAGATGTGCAGGGCCAGAACCCTGCACTTATTCCAAGCTCACACTTTATTAATCTTTATGCATACACAACACCCCTTCCCCCTGGCTTCTTATTTGCAAGACGCAGTTACATAGTCCCTTAGGTAGGACGGTTGTCTTATTAGTCTCTTTGATTTCCGTTGGATTGGCTGGCTGCAATCACACTGAGGTAGATCGTTGTTTGGCAGTGGGGCTGTTTCTGGTTCAGAGTTCACTTCTACGTTGTTGCCCACATTCTCTGCAATTCCCTGAGGTGCAACCATTTCTCCCCCTGGCTCTGCTTCCTGAGTTTCTATTAAACCGTCATTTCCTTCGAACTGGAATTCATCTTCTTCCGTACCTCCCCCCCTCTCAGTTTGGTCATAGGGGAGTTGCGGACTGGCCGCTGGAAGCTGCGATCGTAACTGATCAATATGCCGTTTCCAAAGTTTATCGTCAAGGCATTGTACAAGGTAGGATCTGGGGCCGGTTACACGTACTACTATTGCTTCCACCCACAATGGGTCGCCCGATAGGTTTTTAGCATAAACCAGGTCTCCCACCTGGAAGGTACGATAGCGGCCGCTGGATCCTAATGGTTTCTCTGGTTCGTAAGCTGGGTGCAACCAGTCGAGGTGGGAGCGGAGCTTTCGTCCCATTAGCAGTTCGGCGGGAGTTTTGTTGGTGACGCTATGTGGGGTGATGTGTTGCAAGAAGAGGATTTGATTGACATTGTCGTCAATGTTGTCGTAGTCTACCTTTTGCAAGGTTTTCTTCACAAATTGGACCATGCGTTCTGCTTTGCCATTGGTCGCAGGGTGCGCAGGCGAGGTGAGCGCATGGCGGATGCCGCGGTCAGCGAGGTACTGCTCGAACGCTAGTGCGGTAAATTGAGGGCCGTTATCGGATACCAGGACATCTGGTAATCAGTGGGTTACAAAGAGTCTGTTTAAGATTTTGATAAAGGTCGTAGTCGTCATGCGATGGATTTCGAGCCAATTTGAGGAGGCGTCGACGGTAAGCAGGAAGGTGTGGCCTTTGGTTGGCACCGTGAAATCCAAGTGAATTCGGGACCAGGGTCCACATGGTGTCTCCCATTCAGTAGGCATGGCTTTTGGTGGGACGTTGCTGACTTCTTGGCATTTGGAACAAGCTTTAACCCACTGTTTGATTTGCTTGTCAATGCCCAGCCACCATGCGTAGCTGCGCGCAAGGGCTTTCATTCGCACGATGCCAGGGTGGCCATCGTGCAAGGTTCTCAGCAGCGCTTTCTGTAGTCGTTCTGGGATAACGACTCTATCGCCCAGATGACACAGTCCTTCTGGGAGAAGAGCTCAGTTTGTCAAGTCTTGAATGGTGTGAAGTCATCTGATAGCTGGTCCAATGGCCATCCGCGTTCTACCCAGCCTAGGACTCGTGCTAGGGTGTGGTCATTTTTGGTTTCTCTCGCGATATCTTGGGTGGTTAGTGGCGGCGAGTTGAGTGCCTCGATTTGTAACATGATTACCGTTGGTGCAGGATTGTCGGGAGTCTCTGGAAGCGGTGCTCGCCTCAATGCGTCAGCATGGGGAATGGCTTTCCCCGGGCGGTATTGCAGCCGATAGTTATAAGCAGTTAAGAATTCTGACCATCGGGTCATCCTAGGGGATAATATGTAGGGAGTTGGCTTATCTCCGGCTATTATCCCCAATAAAGGTTTGTGGTCAATCACAAAAGTAAAAACCCGGCCATACACGTATTCGTGGAATCTTTTCACAGCTGAGACAATTGAGAGGGCTTCTTTATCAATTTGTCCATAGTTCCGCTCAGTCTTTGAAAGAGTCTTTGAAAAATATGCAACAGGGGCTTCGTTCCCATTAGGCAGTATGTGGCTCAAAATGGCGCCCACCCTGAAAGGCGATGCATCACAGGTTATAACTAATTGCAAAGTCTCATTATATTGCATGAGTACAGAGTCAGAAGTGAGCAGTTTTTTAACGTTTTGGAACGCCTGTTCTTCACGGTAACCCCATAGCCAATTTGCTTTTTTATCTAACAATCGGTGTAACGGTTCAGCGACAGTTGCTTTGTGCGGCAAAAATACATTATAAAAATTGATGAGGCCTAGGAACGCCTGGAGATCGGCCTTGTTTCGTGGCCTGGGAGCGTTTTTGATCGCTTTTACTTTACTTTCGGTAGGGTGAATGCCCTGGCTATCAATCAGATACCATAAAAACTCAACACTCTCAGTACATAATTTACATTTGTTTGTTTTTTAACCTTAAGACCGGCCTCTTGGAATTTTTTTAGGACTAATTTCAACCGGTCCTGTAAGATTTTTTTGGTAGGGGCTGCAATTAATACATCGTCAAAATAGGGGACCATGCCCTTAATTCCTTGCAATAACCTTTCCATAAGGCTCTGAAAAATCCCCGGGGCTACACTAACTCCGAATTGCAGCCGGGTACATTTAAAGACACCTCGGTGCATCACAATAGTTTGGGCCTGTGCCGTTTTTTCATCTACTGGTAATTGCTGATATGCCTGAGCTAAATCTAATTTAGCGAAAACTTTTCCGCCCCCCAGGGAATGGAGGAGGTGCTGCACCACCGGAACTGGATACGCGTTCTGCTGTAGGGCATGGTTCAAAGTGGCCCGGTAGTCCCCACAAATTCGGATTGACCCGTCTGGCTTAATGGGTGTTACAATAGGGGTTTCTCAAGGGGAGTGATCGATGGGCTCTAACACCCTCTGAGCTATCAGTTTGTCGAGTTGTTCATCGATTTTCGATTTTAAGGCAAACAGAACTAGACGGAGCTTTAGGCGAATGGGCGCTACCTTTGGATCTAGGCTGAATGAAATCGGGGTCCCCTTGTACTCGCCTAAGCTGTCCGTGAAGATGTCCCTGAACTCATAGACAAGGTCTTCCTCCCAGTCATAGCCACTGACTCGGTTTACGCCGGCCACTTCAATGCCGAGTGGCACGAACCATTGGAGGCCTAATAGGCTAGGCCTATCTCTATCGATGACCGTTAAAGGTAAGTACGCTCTGTGCTTCTTGAAGGAGACTCGGACTCGGCAGGAACCAACGACGGGGATTCGATTCCCTTGATAGTCCTTGAGGATGAGGCATTGGAAGCGGAGATCTTGGCATTGAATTGTGGGGATGAGTTGCTTGAGTGTCTTCCAGGACACCATCGAGAGGGACGATCCCGAGTCAACCTCCATGTGGCAAGGCTGGTTCTTGATGGCTACCGTGACTCAGATTTTCTTAGTGTCCAAGGCTGAGGCATGACCGATAGTGATAGTATGGTGAGCCTCTTCTCTCTGCAAAGCTCGATTTCTGTAGGAGTGGTTTACTAGCTTTTGTCGTACAAGACGGTTTCCTGTCGATTGGCGATAGTAAGCCCCTTTTGAGGCCTGGCTGGGTCCTGGCAAGCTGCGGCAGACCTGTCCGATGTGGCCTCGTTTCCCACACTCATGGCAGAGTGCGTCGCAGAATTTGCATTCAGACCTGGCATGGTTGGCTCCACAGCCAGCACAAGGGCGTAAGGGCTTCGGGTGGTGGTCCCGGTCGGACTGCAGTAGATGGATCCCTTCTTTGTCGCTGTCTGACGACAAAGAGAGGTCCTCGTGGTGCGTTGTCGCAAGCTGCCCTTCTGAACTAGGTGAGATTTCACTGGTCGGTGGTGGTATTGGAGCGTGGTTTTGGCGTAGTTGTGCAGCCAACTTCCTGGTTGCTTCTGCTGCAGTAGCATCAGCGATGGCGTTGGCAAGGCTGATGTTGCCTTTCGCCATCAGCTTGCTTTGGACGCCTGGTGCATCTAATCCCAGAACTATGCGATCTCTTAGTGCCTCTTCTAAATCGGTGAATCCGCAGAGGCCTCCCAAATTTTGGAGGTCTGCTATGAAGTCGGCCATGCTTTCTCCCTTTCGCTGGCTTCTCTGATAAAACTCGTGGCGTCTCACGAGCGTAGGCACGGTCGGGGCGTAGTGGTCCCGTAGAATAGGTTCGAGGTCATCCCAATCCATGTCCTTCACTTCTCGGGGTTTGGCTAGTGCTTTAGCCATCTTAAATATGGTTGGATCACAATGCGCTAGGAACACCGCCCGTTTCTTCCCGGCTGTGGCGTCCTTTAAGTTGTTCGTCTCTAGGAACATTTGGAAACAATCCATGTAAGACTCCCAGTCTTCCTGTGTTGGATTGAACGGAGCGGGTGGTACGATGCCGCCGGACATGGTTCCGTTGTTGGCATCGTCTGTCAGGTGCTCGGTGTTTTTCAAAGTTTCATTGGTTCAGCTTTCTCCAAATCCCACTCTCGTCGCCAGTGTTATTTTTTGAGCATGGGTGAGAAAGAATCTGAACGGTGAACTTCAGCTCTTTATTTACATCATAAGCCTCTGAACGGTGAACTTCAGCTCTTTATTTACATCGTGACTTCTCACTTTAACAGCAGTTGAACACGCCTTATATAGGCAAACACTGTAACTTTTAACCAATAATGAGCTAGGAACGCTAGCTCTTAGAACCAATAGGAACTCTCTGTTAAGGGCCAATCAGATTCCCCGGAACGGGCCAATCTGGTCCGGCCGCTTAACAGCCAATCAGATGTGCAGGGCCAGAACCCTGCACTTACTCCAAGCTCACACTTTATCAATCTTTATGCATACACAACAGTTGTGATGAGAGTGTTTGTAGTATATAGACAGAGCTTGCCTATCAGTGCAGCTAATTGCTGTGTTGACTCACATTTGCCCTTGTTTTCTTTGTTCCATTGATGGGTAGCAATATCCAATCAATAAAGTTACTGCATTGCTAGAAAATTTATCTCCTGGCCTATGAAAAAAAAAAATGAAGACTGCTCTTGGCTTAACTCAAATACTTGATTCTTTAAAGTAAAAATGCACTTTTGTTTTTTTAGTGGTATTTGTTATCTAAGACCACCTAAAACAGATGTCAGAAGAAAAAAATAAATGAGATATTAAAGCCTTTCTTTTATTCTCATAGCAACACATTTTTACAGTGGTATAAAGCAACCAAATAGTTCTTTAAAATAAACAGTTATGAAAAATATTCAGGTATATCTATGTTAATAGTATCTTCTAATATTCCAAGGGATTTCTTTCTAGGTAATATTAATAATTGTTTTAGGCCTTGGAATTTAACATTTTAGATATTCTTTGAGATGAAGAAGCAGGGAAGAAATAATTACTGGATTCTTCTATTTCTCTCTTCGTAAATTAACCCTTCACTCTGTAGGAATCTAAGTGAAAATTAAGTGCTCTCACTTCATGAGTGCACCATATTCTTCAACCCCCAAATTTACATTTTATTAAAGTGTAATTGCAGGCTAATTTTGTTGAGTGGTATACTGCTTAGAACAGCAAAATAACTGTAATATGACTGTGTGAGAAAGGTTTACTTTGAGAGGATTTGATGCCTTTTTCCACATTGAAAGGAACCTATGAGTAGAGCTTTCAATTCTCAGTGTAACATTGTCTTAGTATTAAAAAAACACATTTATTAGGTAAATGTGCATCTAGCATGTATTTTAAACTTCTCTAGTGTTTTTCTTCTCCCATGAATATTATTCTTTATTTCATCTACATGTGTAACAACAGATGTGAAGTCAACAGCTTCACATATGTCCACTTCTCTACCAAAGAAAATTTATTCTTGCTTACAGATTGGCCAGCAACAATTTGACCATGTGCGGAAAGATCATAGAATCAATAAATGAAAGGGAATCTTTTTGTTAATTCTTTATGAATGCAAGAAATCCAGCATTGCAGCATGCTAAATTGGCATGTGTTTAAAACTCCCTGCATCTTTTCAAATGTTTTTCCTGTGTGTTTTATCTTAAATTCTTAATAGTATAAAAAAAGCAATCATGTTGAATATACTTGAAAAACAGTTTATTAAAATACAAAGAAGATTCACTACAACCTTTCAATTAAATTAAAGTTCATCTGTTTTGAATTATTCCTTGACTGAAACTTTAACATACTTCAGATGTTTTATCATTTTCTGCCTATAGTAACATTTTAAAAAATGACAAAAAAAAAGATAGTGTTTTAAATGAGTAAAGCTGTGAAAACCACTGCTTTATTTTGGTTTAGCTTAGGCTATTCTCTGCACCTTGTCAAACTCTTTTCTCAGTGTAGCCAGCCAGGTTTGGCATAAAATTAATTTTAAAATATTATTATACAATTCAGTACCTAATAGAAGGAGGGATAAAAATGTTAAATAAAATAAGAATTCTAATAAAACTAGAAATGTAATACCCTTCATTAAAATACAATTCATTCTCATGATCTTAAAATATCTTTATAATTTAAAACATAACACCCTTAAATGTACAAATAAATTCATCTTTGGCAGATGTGTCAAGAAGTCCATACAAAGCAGACCCACAAAGAAGTCTAGATGCTGAAAGCTGAAATGTGTGTAAAAGATTCATAGACAAGTGAACTAGTGGAAATCTTGAAAAATATTTTAAAAGATCACTTTTCAGAATGGAGCTTTATGAAGCAACAGGCAAACATACTGGCTTCTTCTGTCATGTGAGAGAAAACACATGTCAATAAAAAAATTACACCAGTCTGTTTGCTAAAGAATAAGCAAAGTGAAAATTAACTCTTTGTTGAACAACTGTTTAAAACATGCCTTGCCATAGGCACTTTAACTCATGTCATCTTTTTGTTCATTCCAATTCAAGCAGAGTTCTAAATCTCTTTTCCATTCTCAACTGCCATTATATGAGTGCAAAGACTTGGATACAGAAGAAAAATCATAATAACTCACAAAAGTTTGGCAAAATTATGTGAGATTTCCCAAAGAGATTGGACAAAAAAACTTTATAAAATCTAATTGTAAGAATGTCAAATTTTATAAGGCTATAAATGCTTCCACATTTAATTTCACAGGGTTCTGGGACTTTTGTATATTCTCAAAAGTTTTTGCACTCCTTTTGCTAATCCTGTGGTGCATTTTATATCTCAGCCTCATGCTTCGAAAACATCCAACAATAGTTTTAATCAAGTCCTCTGCTTAATAAATGTAAAATTGTAATAATCAGTGAAACAATGCTTAAAAAAAAACCTAGTATAACAACCTCTTAGCCTGAGACTTCTTAATGCCAGCCAGAAAACAAAAACTCAGCAACAAAGCATCAAAGCTGAACTCAGAAAATCATTTTATAAAGATTTCAGGCTTAGAAAAAGCATTGAAATGCCAGATACATTACTATATATGAATTATACAATGTTCTGCATATTTTGCTTGATGAGAAATGTGTGACATGAATTTTCAGTGTTATAAATGGGTGATGTTCCTTTAGAGCTATGCATATGCATGACAACATAACAGCCATTACACAACACTCAATCTCCCAACAAAATTGACCTAGGAAATCTAATTACACTCTGGACAAATGAGATAAGTCAATGTGAAAAGGGATGCTAATGGGAACCAATTATTTTCAGATTGTCAAAGGATTGAAATGGTCACAGAGTCAAGGAGCACCTCGCCTTTTGGATATGTCAGTCTTACTAAATAGATGAGACTAATCAGATCAACTCCACAGGAAGTCTAACATTATTTTTTTATTGAAATTGACTATAGCAATAACAATAACACTTAGACTTATATACTGGTTCACAGCGCTTTACAGCCCCCCTTAAGCAATTTACAGAGTCACCATATTTCCCCCAACAATCTGGGTTCTCATTTTACTGTCCTCAGAAATATGGAAGGCTGAGTCAACCTTAAGCCAGTGATAATCAAACTGCTGGCAGCTGGCAGTCTGCAGAAGTAGCCTGCAGTACCGCATTCTAATCACTACACCACCACAGCTCTTCATAGCTATAACAGGATCTTGCAAGTCTGATGGTATTGTATTTCTTTTTCCTTTTTATAGTTCAGTAAATAAGAGAACTGTATGACTATTTCCAAAGGTTATCTAAACATTCTATATTTAGTCAAAAAGGGCCGAAGCTCCATTGATGGAGCATTAATGGCAATAAAATAGAATGAATGACTACCTTTAAGTATTTAGCTATATTCATGCATGCCAGTTGTTGAGGAAAGCTCATTATGAATATGCAGCTGCTTATTTTTTCCCATCCAGGGAGGATATTATGTTCTAGCTATACCTAAATTATTTCACTTAAATTCTAATCCACTAGCCCAGCTCCCATTTATGGAACACTTGCTGCCCCCCCCAGCTATTATCTTTAATATAATTTTAATGTTTACATTATAATTTAATATAGGCTGCATCACTTATATATGTTAGTTAGGTTGTTCTACAAATGTATTTTAACTTCGTTCTAAATTTTATTTTGTTTATCATCTGTCCGGGTCTATGACTGCAATAAACTGAATTGACTTGACTTAGACAATGTTTTATTCCTTGTTGCCTTGGCAACATACGTTGCATATTTCTGTCATGGTCATATCCCTTACTCTCTTCATGTTGGAATCTAAACATGAAAGCTTAACATCTTGTGAATAACTGATGTCTTCAAAAATTTTCTTTTTTATTATCATGGGACTAACTCTTAATTCGGCAGGCCCAAGTCCAGAAAAGGATTCCAATAATCTTTTTCAGTTTGGTGATTGGAAAGAAATCACCAGAACCTACCAGGTAATATTCCCTCTAAGCTGTCCCTGGCTCAGAGTTGTTCAGGTTATCTCATTTGTTGCTCAGAAGATATCATGACATGTCATCTGCTTCTCTGGATTTGAAGGAACATAACTAATCAGAATATATACCCCCAAGTGTTTTGGTGTACAGAACCAATATCTACGTTTTCATGAATAGAAATCATGAGGATGCATAGCAGCAAGTCTGTGCATTTTCTCATTTGAGCAAGGTTGATCTTTCAGTAAATGTGTATATATTTTGCACCATAACAAAAAGAATCAGAAACCTTAATTTGAAAAGCAAGTGCCAAGAGAGAAAGTGCATCAATTATTATTTTTTTAAAAAGAACCAACTGTTCTAAAGATTAAATACCAAATCCCACCACAACAGGAGAATTATTTCAAATCAATGAAGCACTTAGAGCAAAAATTTTGAAGAATAGCTTTTGCACGTAAATCAGATTTCATTTAGCTTACAGAACTTTAATCTGTGAAGCATACAATGAGCTACAGGTAGTGATTTTGTAGCAAATTTATAACCTAAATCATGTATAGATAATCAGTAAACTAATAAGGGGGAAATGGGAACCTTAAGCCTGGTCCTCAGCTATTGTTCTATTAATATCATTGACTTGACTGCTATTTCACAGTGAGTGGTTCACAACTTTATTTAAAAAAAAATAGTTCCATGAAATTCTCTAGTGCAGATAATATAACAGATTCCTAAAGAGAATCACTTGCAAGTATAAATTCTTGGCAGAGTGGGAACCAAGTAAAAAAATCTGGAAGAATAAAAACAACCCCAGTAAATAAAGTACACATTCTCAGAATTGATCTAGCAATGTTGTCTGGGTCCTTGTTATTAATCAATGGCAGACAGTTTTCCCTAATGTAGTAACAGTTTGTGTGTGTGTGTGTGTGTGTGTGTGTGTGTGTGTGTGTATAAAACAATACATAGAAATTGGTGGAAGAATCTTAGAAGTATGCAACTAGAAACACAATGTAGTTATTTTCTTAAAAGAGAATTAGCAGAGCAAGATCAAGGAAATCTTAACCATTTTACTGGGGCATTTATTTTCATCTCACCTTTATTATGCCTCAAGGTCAAATACCTAATATTCCTTTCTTTTCCTATTTTCCACATAAGAATAACCTTGGGAGAGGAGTTGGGATGAGAGAGAGTGACTGGCCAAAAGTCACCCAGCTGACTTTCATGCTTAAAGCAGAAACACAACTACAAGTTTCCTGGTTTTTAGTCCAGTGCCTTAACCACTTAGATCCAACTGGTTCTTTTTATTGTCATTCACGATAAATATGAAAAAATTAAAGGCTCCCTTCCATCAATAATTTGATGAAGGCAATTTGCATGTTAGGAAACACATTATTGGTTCTTTGTGCTGACTCAGAGGAACACTACCTGCTGTAGTGTTAAAAAAGGGCCAAAACTTGGTTCAGTCTGATTTGTTACCATAGATCCTCCAACCTATCCTCTTAATGTTTCTCAACTTCCTGATAAACTAAGATGCATATTGAAATCTTTTAGAAGCACTTAGAAGTTGTAGTCTTGTCTGCCCAAATCATCAGCCACAAATCAGACAAATTTTAGCAGTAAGTATTGCTAATAGATAAGGGGAGAATTTTCCCAAGTATATTTGGAAAATAATGCTGATTAGGGAATTCTTGGAGTTGAAGTATACAAATCTTAAAATGGTTAAGATTGAGAAACATTATTCCAAGCAATGTAGCTGTTTTTATCTACCACAAGAGGTTACCTTATTGTCTTGCTTAGCTTTTCTTTTTCAAAGAACAATATTTTAGGGGAAGCCAGAGGAGGAAATTTCTGAAGGAGAAGAATTTAGTAAAGAGGTTTGGAGCTTTATAATGATGTTCCTGAACTTTTCAACTTTTCAAACAGCAATTTGTCTCTTTGCTAAATCCCCAAATAGGTTCCCAAATCTGAAGTAGTGATGCTAAAAGAGGAATTTCATTAGTACACTCTTGAAGAAGGAAGATCAAAATCCTCTTTCTAAACCACAGTGTAGGAACTTGAAGGGGGAAGTATCTGAAAAGGGAATTGCACCTGGCAGAGCCAGAATTTTCAGAAGCCAATGTGTACAAGCATCTTTGTTTCTGCAGATGAGACAAAAAGCTCAGCATTTAAGCAGTTTTCCAACAAAACCATTCGTTTTGGAGTCATACTGTGCACATCTCTATTGAAACCAGATTGAGAAGCAATGCTGCCCTGCCATATGCCTCTGCCATATGCTTAGTTGGATTTCTGAAAAATAAATGTGGACCATAAAATATGAAAGTTACTGTGGCACCTTAGAATCTAACAAGTTCATTGTGACATGATCTTTTCATAAGTAACAGTTTGTCTCACCTCTTGTATATGGTGAACTCTGAGTATATCGTGACATTACTAATTTTCTCTACAGACAATCCCCAGGTTCTGCAACCAGAGATCCAGGAAATCATCACTAGGACTTCAGTAGCAGAGGATGGCTATATATATATATAAAGATATGAATTGCTATGAATACAAAAATGACTATATTCTATGAAATTAGCTTACTTCCTTGAATCTACCTTTCAATTCTCTGTCCTCCCAAATTTCTCTTCTGCAGAAGAGGCTCCTTTTCTTCTACCAGGATGCTTTGCATGTTTCGCAGATGCTCTTTATGAATTTATTTTATTCAGAAGACTGACCAAGGGTATTGTCACTTTCCTTTTTTTCCCCATTATGTATTGTTGTACAACTTCTCAGCTTTTCCATGCTATTTGAACTCAAAAGGCCAAAGGAAGGTGAGAAAAGATGGGTATGGGAAGGAAAAACAGCTGCAGCATTATATCTATCAAAAGGTAAGACTCTGTCAGATTTAAAGGAAACTTTAAAAAGAACTCTAGACTCTCCCAGTCAGTGTTGCCAGAATTGTGAGAAGAGTTGGAGGAGGAGAAAGCTTATTATGGAATAAATGAGAGGGACATCAGGGAAAAAGAGAACTAGAGAATTGCTATATATTCAGCTTGAGTGTTGAAAGCAGCAGTAAAACTGCTGAAGGAGAACCAGAGACTGGCAATTTTTGGAAGGTCGCAGAATACTGATAAAGAGTGAGAGTTAAGGCATGAAGTTAAGGCATGAAGAGGTCCAAAGCACTAATGAATTCCCGGCATCAGAGGAAAGGGAAGGATTGCTGGCAGGTGGCTACCTCATCATGTAATACAACTTAGTATTAGCTGTGCATCCTGGTGACATTGGGCCAGGACTGATCAGGTAAAGGAAGAACTGAAATAGAATATGAGAAGGAGTAGAAGAAGCAGAGCTAAGAAGAGAGCTTAAGCGAAGTCTTGGTGGCACAGTGATGAGAATGCAGTATTGCAGGCTAGCACTGCTCACAGTCAGCAGTTCGATTCTTACCGGCTCAAGGTTGACTCAGCCTTCCATCCTTCCAAGGTTGGTAAAATGAGGACTCATATTGTTGGGGAAAATAAGTTGACATTAGTAAACATTTGTTTAGAGAGTGCTGAAAAGTACCATAGATCGATATATTAGTCTAAGTGCTATTGCTAGGACAGCATTGGATGCAGGAGAAAAGCAAAAATAAGCATGATATTTGTCAATAATAGGATAAGGAAAAGACTACATAGAAGAATCTAATTACTTCACCAAAAGAGGCTGGAAATTCAGTTTTGGCATCAGCAGCTTTATTTTATTGTAAATATTTGGTAATAAAAGTCCCTTGAATGTATAAATCATCTTTTTTCCTAAGTCTGCAACTGTTTCCAAAGAGAACCCCTGACAGGACAAATCCTCTAATGAAGTCTTTTCTTGGGGCTGAATTAAATCTTGGGAATGTTCAGATGGGTGGAAAGATGGTTGTGCTGTTTTTCAATGCCCACTCATACAAATCTTTTCATATTTTGCATGCAAAAACCACATACAGGATCAGAGAAATTTTGCAAAGTTGCTTTTTAAAAACAACAACAAAATTTTCCCATTAAATTAAATGAAAATTGTTTTAAAAAGAAGAAATGTTCACCTTGCCATGAACACTAAGTTAATTTCTTTTTGAGGAAGCTTGAGATAAAACGCAATTTAAATACATAGCAAAGTGTATACTGAATTATGCTTCATCTCTCTCTCTCTCTTTCTCTTTACTTAATTTTTAGTTCTAGCTTTGTCAGGATGATTTTCTCTTTTGAAAGTGATCGATTTTTCCATCTTAAAAACAAGGAAGAGTAGAGCTAAGGCAGAAACAGAAATGATATCACTATGCCTTTTATATTAGACTGACATATAGTTAATCAGTATTTTATTTTTGTACCACACAAATCTTCCCTTCTCTAAATTTCTGTGTTGGGCTGCTAATATAGCTACACAAGTATATCCAGTGCAAACAACAGCAATCCTAGCCTTAGTCAGAATTTTTTGGCAGAGATCCACAACAGTAATTCAATTAAAGTGTCACTATATCAAAGTAAACCAGTTGAGAATCCTGGCACACTTCCTCAGCGTTATGAAGTTGAACTGGAGAAATTAAGTTATAAGCAATGACTATTTCTGACTTTTAACCTACCGACCTAAGAAAAAAATATTAGGCACCATGTGCCTAATTCCTGGGCTCTAATATACTTACCATACTTTAATTTTTGTTAGAATGTGTCCCATATTGCCAATACTACTTTTAATTCTTAGTAATAATATGCTAGTAGTGTGGCACTTCTGCTTTAAGAATCTTATCACCATTGATGCTCTGTTAATAGGACATCACACCTGCTCAGATATGTGCTGTCATTTAGCTGCTTGAATGTGTTCCAAGCTTTATGAAGCAATATTAGTCAATTACAATTAATCTGTGAATCCTAAAACCTTTTCTGCTATTACTTTGAAAAGGAGGATCATATGAGTAATAGGGAGCAAGGAATCCCTCTTGTTCCCATCTCAAGGATTGGTGCAGTCTTTAGGCATTTATAGTGACATGGTTGTCTATTTATGCAGTGATATCCCACTCATATTACACATTAGCACTTATTTGCATGAAAGTCTTTTCCTCATGCCAGAATAGAGATGATTATAGGAACTCCTTGAAGGGCATGATGAAAATCCTACTTCAGCTCATTGCATTATATCTCTTATGCAAATTATTGTAGAAAGATCTTTTAGTTGAAGAAATGTACTTGTCTTAAATATTTGATTACCTAAATTAAGATGTGGTGTTGATAATTCAGTAGAATATGTTTCAGTATGTTTGTGTACATCTAAAATGGTAGGATGGAGGAAGCAATATGAGGACTTGTAAAGTAACCTCTAGGTTAGAGATCCTAGCTTGTATTAAATAACACGAGAAGCATTTGGCTTTTGGTTGCATTTGTGATATACTGATCACAATATGCCAGAACTAATAAATATTGCCCTTAATGTTAACCAAGAAAGTTACACGTGGTATAGGTATGTATCACACTGCTAATTCAGATCACACATATTTTATCTTCTCAAAACATATTATAGAAAAGCCTTTATTTATTTATTTATTTATTTATTTATTTATGAGTCCATCTAGTGATGACCACATTATTGAACCCTGGGGTGTAAAAGGATATATTTAAATGATAAGAGTATCAATTAGCAAATGAAATGACAGAAAAATAGATAACTTGTTTGTTTATGAAATTTACATAAAGAGAAAGAATATAATTGATCTGAATGAAGATCATCGTGAGGAACAAATGAACACATGCAGGGAAGTGAAGATATAGGTTTAATTATGAATGACAGGGCTAGCATGTAAGTTAAAAAATATGAACTGGTGTCATCTAGCTTTCTGTGGGAATACACAAATATAGAAATCTATAAGCTACTAATAGTCAGATGTTACACTCTCGTGAATGGTAATAATAGATAATGGGAGAACCATAAATAGATTTTGAGGAAAACTATGCATTATAAATGCAATCCAAGGGAAAAATATGATAAGATGATACAAATAAATTTGTATTAGTAGACAAAAGAGTACAGAAAAATAAAAGGTCTTGAAATGAATAAGAATGGTGACTAGTGAATATTTGCTTGGAAAAGGACCTGTCTGTTTGAAATATATGGTATAAGATAGATCTATTCATAGTACACATAGTATAGACATGAATATAAACATAAAAGCATTATTGATTTGATTACTTATGATGAAAGATTGAGACAATTAGTGAAGGATAAAGAATAATTAGACATTCTAATTGTGGAACAGACTTTTTTTGTTTTGGTATGTCAAGAGTGACTTATGAAAAAGTAGATAAGGAAAGAAATGAAAGTAGAAAGTAAATAGAAAAGCAAGAAAATAGGAATCCTAAAAGAAAAAAGAATTAGAAGGTAAGTCAAAATGAAAAATGGCTTTAAAGAAAGAGGATGAGGAAGCTGTTTGAAAAAACGTGTTACATAGTGCTCTGGAAAGTGTGGTTAAGGTTAAATGAGAAAGAGAGAATACAGATCAATTTTCATGAAAGTAAAAAAAAAGTTTGGAAATGGGTGAAAAGAGACAAAATCAGATATCATTGAACAAAGAACAGGAAATATTGAACAAAGAACAGAAAATATTGAACAAAGAATAGAAAGTATTGAACAAAGAGCAGAAAATATTGAACAAAGAGCAGAAAATATTGAACAAAGAATAGAGAAGACTGATGAAAAAGTGGAAAATATTAAACAAATGATGGTTAAGTATGAGGAGAGATTCCAAAAAATTGAGGAAGAAGGAAAACAAAGAGAGAAGAAGATTGGAAATATTGACAGCAGACTAACAGCGGTTGAACAAGAAAAAGGTGGGATGTTGAGGTGGGAGATGGAAAGGTCAGAATTTTACCTCAGATTTCAAAATATAGAAGAGGAAAAAGGAGAAAATTTGGCAGCGGTAATGATAGGAATTTTGGCAGATGCTTTGGAAATTACAGAGGAAAAGATGATGGATGGAATAGATGAGATATATTGAGTCTATACAAGATATGCGATGAGAAATAAATTACCCAAGGAAGTCCATATTAGATTTACCAAAAAATCCATTAAAACGCAAATATTACAAGTAGTAAGAGAGAAAACACTGAAATACAAGGGTAAAGAGGTTGTGGTTTTAAAACAAATACCCAGAAGAGTGAGAGAGATGAGAAGAGAATATCGATTTCTGACCAAAATACTATTGGAAAACGAAGTGAATTATAGATGGCTGATTCCAGAAGGACTAGTGTTTGGGTGGCAAGAGCAGAGATATAGAATTGATTCAATTGAGAAAGCAGAACTTTTTCATGCAGAATTTTTTGGAGGAAGAAGAGAGGAAGCAGAGAAAGAGGCTTTATCAATTGAGTTTCAAGATGAACAACTGGAGACTGAAAAAGAGAAAGGAGCAGCAGGGGGACAGATGGATAATAAAGAACAGCGTGAAGTGAGATCCACGAGAGCTGTTAGACCTAAATATAAAGCATAATCATGGAGGAAAAAAAACTGATTACAATGAATATAAATGGACTTAATTCAGCTGTTAAAAGAAGGAAAACTTTTCATAAATTAGAGAAATTAAAATTTGATATAATTTGTTTACAAGAAGTTCACATTAAAAAACAACATGAACAATTGTTATTACAGCCAAAATTAGGGAAAATATTTACCTCTTTGACTCAATGTAAGAAAAGAGGTGTGGTTTTATACATTAAAGAGGCTATTCCAGCAAAATTGATTTACACGGATGAAGATGGAAGAGTATTAATGGTAGAAATAATGGACAATAATATAAAAATACTCTTGATTGCAATTTATGCTCCGAATGATAAACAAGAAGAATTTTATAAAAAGCTACACATGAAAATAATTGGACTGGACTATGTTAATATAATTATGATGGGAGATTTTAATGGAATTGTGGACAATAAACTGGACTATATAGCAACAACAACAAAGCAAAATAGAAAGGCTCTCCCAAGGTCCTTTTTTAAAATGACAGATGAATTAACTTTAAAAGATATTTGGAGAGAAAGAAATGTTAAAGCTAAACAATATACTTTTTATTCAAATAGACATTTATCATGGTCCAGATTAGATATGATTTGGATCTCAACAGAACTAATATCTAATATTAAAGAAACAAATATTGAAACAAGTACCTGGGCAGATCATAGCCCAATGACAATTAAATGGAAGGGACAAAAAAAAAGATCGAGATGGACATTAAATAATACTATTTTAAAGGAGAAAGATTTTACACAATGGATGGAGAAGGAATTGGCTTTTTTCTTCAGAGAAAATAAAAAAGAAGATACTTCAATGCAAAATGTGTGGGACACAATGAAGGCATACGCTAGAGGTTTGATAATAGATTATACAAGAAAAAAGAATATTAGGAAAAGGCAAGCTTCTAAGGCCTTGGAAGATGAGTATAAAATTCTTGAAAAAGAATTACAGAAAATGCCACAGAAAAAGGATATTAAATTGAAGCTGGATGTAATCAAACATAAAATGGAATTAATAGAGAAAGAAGAACTGGCACAGAAAATTAGAAACTCTAAACAGAATTATTTTGAAGATGCAAATAAACCAGGTAGGTGGCTAGCATATAAATTGAGAAAAGAGAAGGAATCAAGAAAAATATTGAAGTTAATAGATGAACAAGGCCAAGTTTGTTATGGGAATAAGGAGAAAAAAGAAATTATTCGAGATTTTTATGGGCAATTGTATAAACAGGAGAATATTGATGAAGAAAAAGTCAAACAGTATTTACAGGAAGCTAATTTACCAAAGATACCTAAAGAGACTGAAGAAATGCTAGAAAGCAATATAACAATGATGGAACTAAATGAAGCATTTAAGAGACAAAATAATGGGAAAGCTCCGGGTCCAGATGGGCTTCCAGTAGAATTTTATAAAACATTTCAAGAATTATTGAGCATCCCACTGTTAGAAGTTATGAATGAAGTTATGTTAAAAAAGATGATACCTAAAACATGGTCAGAGGCTTATATTACACTCATACCAAAGGAAGAGACTGACCCATTGCAAATTAAGAATTATAGACCTATTTCTTTATTGAATGCAGACTATAAAATCTTTGCTTCAATCTAAGCAGAAAGACTTAAAAAATATTTAAATAATTTTATTCACTCAGATCAAAATGGATTTCTGCCAAAGAGACAAATTAGAGACAATATGAGAGTAATCTTGGACACTTTGGAATACTATGAGGCTCATCCTGAAAAGCAAATGGCTTTGATATTCCTAGATGCTCAAAAAGCATTTGACAACGTGAACTGGAGATTTATGTTATTATTATTGGAGCAGATGGGTTTCGCTAAAAAATTTATTCAAGCAATAGAAGCTATATATAATAAACAGACAGCAAGGGTAATGATGGAGGGAAAACTTACAGATTTTATTAATATAAGGAAAGGCACAAGACAAGGATGCCCCCTATCTCCTTTGCTATTTGTGTTGACCTTGGAAGTGTTGAATAGAAATATTAGGGATGATAAAAGCATAAAAGGAATGAAAATTAAGAAGGAAGAATTTAAGCTACAAGCTTTTGCTGATGACTTAGCTTTTATTTTGGAA
Organism: Hydrophis major; assembly: GCA_033807585.1. Lineage (NCBI taxonomy): Eukaryota > Metazoa > Chordata > Lepidosauria > Squamata > Elapidae > Hydrophis > Hydrophis major. The sequence continues at coordinate 329,200,419 of CM066329.1, forward strand.
GATCCGCTAGAAACAGCTCCAAAGTTACTGGAAAGGATAGAGGCATATGGAGAGGTGGCTGGTTTGAAAATAAATAAAGACAAAACAAAGATTTTGACAAAGAATATGCTATTGAGACAGAGAGAAGAATTGGCAGATCTTTTGAAAATTCAAGTTACAAATAAGGTTAAGTATCTGGGGATATATTTGACAACAAGATGCAGCACATTAAAGGAGAATAATTATATTAAACTTAAACAACAGATAACTACAGATTTGAAGAAGTGGGAAAACTTGCAATTGTCATTAATAGGGAGAATTTCAACAATTAAGATGAATATCTTACCTAGAATTTTATTTTTGTTTCAAACAATACCAATTAGGCTTGGAAAAGACTATTTTGAAGATTTAAATAAAATTATGTTGAAGTTTATATGGCAAGGTAAAAAAGCGAGAATAAAGCTAAAGCTTTTGCAAGATGCTAGAATTAGAGGAGGTTTTGGTCTGCCTAATTGGGAATTGTATTATCAAGCTGCAAGTTTGATGTGGGTCAAAGAATGGATAACATTAAGGAAACATAGGTTGTTGACATTAGAAGGGCATGACTTGCTGTTGGGTTGGCATGCTTTTTTATGGTATAAGGGAACTAAAACACAGGGTTATTTTAGAAGACATTATGTACGGGAGTCTTTGTGGTTAAATTGGGAGAAGATAAAAAGACAATGTTATTTGAAAATTCCAGTTTGGTTATTGACCATTGAAGCATTTTCCTATCCTATAATCTACAAGAAGGAACAAACAGTTAGATATGGGGAACTTTTGGATGAAAAGGGTGAACTTAAATCGATCCAAAACTTAGAGGAACAAGGTATAAGGATGAATTGGTTTTCATATGCACAAATACACTCAAGGTATGATGAAGATTCTAAAACGGAGGGATTTTATGATAAACAGACTGATTTAGATAAGATCTTGATGGGTACTGATGAGAAGGTGATTAAAAAATTATATGGTTATTTACTGGGAATGAAATTAGAGGAAGAACAAGTCAAAGAAACTATGATTGTTTGGGGGAAGAATTTTGGATATGGGATTGATTTAGAGAAATGGCAGAAATTGTGGTCTCAAAATTATAAAATGACAATGTCAACAGCATATAAAGAAAACTTGTATAAGATGTTTTACAGGTGGCACTTTCCTCCGACAAGAATAGCAAGAATGTTTAAGAACAAATCTGAAAAATGCTGGAAATGTCATCAGATACCCGGCTCGTATTACCATATGTGGTGGACTTGTGAGGATGCTAGAAAATATTGGACTATAATTCGCATGTGGTTGGAAAAAATGACAAAGAAACATATAGATTTGAAACCAGAGATCTTCTTATTGGGAATTTTATCTGATATATATAGTAAAGATTTGAAATACCTGATTGTAAATGTATTAACAGCGGCCAGGATTGTATTTGCTAAAAATTGGAAGAATGAGAAAATACCATTACAGGAAGAAATTATTAAGAAGATATTGGAATGTGCTGAGATGAGCAGATTGACATTTGAAATTAGAGAGCAAGAGGATAAACAATTTTACGAAATTTGGGATCTTTTTTATAAATGGCTAGATGATAAAATACGATAATAGAATATTTAGAATGCTAGATAGTAAGGAATATCTTTATTTTGCTATTACTTTGCTATTTGATATTATATTTATAAAGGATTTTTTAGGATTGATTTGATATGACTAGATGATTTGTTATAGAGTAAACTGGTTTAAAGTATTGTTAGCTCATTAAGCATGAATGATTAAAAATATTGTCAAAAACTTCTTTTTTTAGTGATATTGGGATATATAAGTTTGGATTGACAATATGAGTTGTTATGTAACATAATTGTAATTGAGACTACAGAATGAATGCACAAAAATGATGAACCAACTGACACACTGGATGTACATATAAGAGTTGATGTTTTTATGTTTTGTTTGTCTTGTTTGTTTGTAGAAAATTAATAAAAACTTTTTCAAAAAAAAAAAAAAGAATTAGAAGGTAAGTCAAAATGATGAAAAATGGCTTTAAAGAAAGAGGATGAGGAAGCTGTTTGAAAAAACGTGTTACATAGTGCTCTGGAAAGTGTGGTTAAGGTTAAATGAGAAAGAGAGAATACAGATCAATTTTCATGAAAGTAAAAAAAAAGTTGGGAAATGGGTGAAAAGAGTTAAGAAAGGATCCAATAAAGTCAATGAAATTAAAAATAAAAGTGATGAAATTATTTGAAAAAACATGGAAAGCAAAGAATAATGGAAGGAATATTCTCTTGTTGACTGTTGAATGGAAATGAATACTGTAAAAGTTAATATCCAAAAAAATGAAAAAGAAAATCTTGAAGAAAAGAGAATAAGAAATATTATCAGATTTTTTTTTAAAGGTGAAGCAGGCTGTGGGACTAGAAAAATATTTAAAAATGTATTTGGTTTGCCTATGAAATTTCAATAAGACTGTCAAGCCTGAAATTGACATAAGTGTAACCATTTTATTTATTATTATTATTTGTAAATTTTATTTGAGTTTTCACAAAGAGAAAAAAAATACAAATAAAACATCTTTTTTGAAAGTAGCGTAATCCCGGGTTACATTTCTTTGTACAGACACAAATTCAGGTTCATGCACATTTTTATATTCTATTCCAGATCTTATTACTATTTTACATTTTCTGCATAGCTTCTCCCCTCTTTTAATTTTCTCAATTTTATTTTAATTATCTCATCTCAATTCAAATCATTGTATTTATATTTTTTGTCTGTCATGTTTCAATTATCTTTTCTCATTAAACAAAATTTCTCCTGTAGTTACTGATTGGAGTATGACGCCTTTATATCTTTTCCCTAAAGTTGTAACATTCAATATAATACATAACTTTAATATTCATTAAAGTCTTAACATCTTTAACATTACTTTTCAATTAAATATCATACTTCTATGGGAACAATTATAAGCTTTCCATAGTTAATTCCCCCGCCTCTTCACTTATATTTTATAAAACATTAACTAATTAAAATATTCCCGTTCCTTCCTAATTCAATTTTCTCATTTATGTTATTTCACTTATTTATTCACAAACATTTCACTAAATTACACTAACTATTTTATCCTTCATTTTAATCATACGTTGTTTCCAATTTTCTAAAATTATTTCTATTACTAATATAACAATACAATCTTATGTACCTTTACAGAATCCCCTTTTCAGTTAGATTTTCACCCATTATCTCTAAATAGGTCCTGTTTCTCTATATCTTCCTCCAGTCCTTTGTAACTTCTTTTCCTTTCCTTCTTTCCTCTCTTCTTCTCTCCCCCTTTTTACCCCCTTGTCTCTCTACCTCTATTTCTCTCTTCTGTATTCCCCTTTTCTGTTGCTTTCCAGTATTATACTTATTTTTTGAGTTATTTTTCTTTTCTTTGGTTGTTTTTTTAAGTCTTAAATTGTTCATTCTCTCCCCCCCCCCCCTTTCCTTTTTCTTCCCCACATAAAATTGTTTGTTCATTAAAGATGGCTTCTTCTTTCCAGTCGTTTCTTGTTGTTTCTCATAGTTCCAAATCTCCATTTCTAAGAATTGAAAAATGAAGCCAAAAGAACCCTTCCCATCTTATTTGTACTTTTTAAGTTCCATTTTCAATTCATCCAGAAGTGGTGCCATTGTATAAATTTTTAAACAACCACCCAATTGATTTTAGTCATTCAAATATAATAACCAAGAATCCAAAGATCACCAAATAATCCAAATACACGCAAGCTGTTTCTTTTTTGCTCTTTTTTTTTCACTTTCTCTTCCTGGGGTTACTATTTAGTTGCAAAGTTTCAGTTAAAATGTATCTTTCAGAAGCGTTGTTGAAGTTTTACTGTGGATTCTTTTTAAATCCAGGCAGTCTCCTCCCTCTTCCAGATCCTGCCCTTATTCTTTTTCTCTCCCTTCCTTTCCCTTTTCACTTTCCTTTGTTGCTTCCGACTCTTCTTTGGAAGCGATGTTATTTTTTGTAAGTTTAAATTCCAGGGTACCTTAGTTGTTGCTTTTACAGTTTAACCCAGTCAGCTAAAACTTTCACTTCTTGTCTTCCTGCTGCACATTTGTTTCCGGTCGAGTTCTCCTTTATGGAGGCCATTTCTGACCACCACTGCAACCGCCTTCAGGAAAGGGAGTAATGGCCAGCTGAGCAGGAGAGATGCAGCTCTCCTCAACCCTGCTGGTGGTCTCCCCCCCTCTTCACTACCTTACGGGGTGGCTTAGCCCCGAAACCAGCTGGCTTGGTGAGCCCAGACAGAAACCACACACGATCATGGATTTCTGTCTATCGCCAAAGCCCTTCAAACCGGAAGATAAGTGTAACCATTTTAGTTTATCTTAGTATATATTCTTTTTCTATATAGGATATATTTTCTCTGTGGTAGTACTAGGTGGAACAGTTTCGGGCTTGACACATTCCTAAGGGGGAAGGAGTGGAGATAAAGAGAATGTTATAACTAAGTGATCTTCTTTCCCGTGGGAAACAAACTGTATGGACTTGGGCCCCTGGAGGTGGAGATTTATGACATCAAGCAACGTAGAATTACTTCTATTGGAATAGAAGTAATGTGACTTCTGGGGTTGTTTCTAACTTCTAATATTGTGGGGTAAATCTGGGTTGGGTCAGATCCGGAATTACCATGGACTTTGCCAATTTGATGCTTTCCTAAATAAAAGAAATCTTTCTGAAGATGGACTTTGTTACTTTTCTTTTAACATGGATTTCATTACTTGGAACTCTGACAATGACCTATGGAATGTTTTCTATCAAAACTGGCTAACAGTTAAAAGGAACCTGTTATGGAAATGGAAAGGCAGCAAATTTGAATGCCAAACTAACAAGATTCATTTATTAAGCATACCTAAGTAGATATTTGAGAGAAAACTGCAACATCAAAATTTGGGAAGTACAGTGGTACTTTAGGTCAGGTGATAAGCATTTAATTCAGATTTTTGCTCTTTGTATTTGAGAAATTATGCATGTGAAATTATGCATGTGAAAACGTTTATTCCAAATTGATTTAGACAAAGTGGGTGATAAAATGATCAGGCTTCAATTATGAAATATTTTATACTAATATGAAATTGAAGATTGGTTGATGAATGGGATAAGAGCGATATGTGTTGGAAACAGGATAACTGAAAAAGGCAAGCAGTGGACATGAGGAGTGACAGAGCTCAGGCAATGAGCAAGGACCACCCCCTCCTGATCCCTGAGTAGGGAGAGTGGAGAGAAGGCTGGAATAGAGCAGGCTGACCTCCTCGGGAGGAGAGCGCCTCACCCCTCTTCACAAGGCACACTTGGAGACTGAGATTTAAGGAGACATTGTGGGGAGGGGCATTTGTTGGGGACAAACACTGAATTAGTAGAGTTGAGTGTGCCGGTACAGATATTTGGAGTTTGCAGGACTGCTTGCTTCTTCCTTATTTCATGGACCCAGTGCCTTGTTCCTTAATTTGTGGACTCCTTGTTTGGTCCTTGGTTTGTGGATTCCTTCCCTGTTTTTTTGTTTGCTGGACTGGGCGCAGCAAGAGGCTACCGTGTATGTGTGTGCACATGCACACACTTTGCTCTGGGATTTGCCATGAATGTGGGAGTGTTTGAGAAGAAATTTGGAGCTTTAAAGCAGAGTTTGAACTCTCAGCTGGCTGTGTGACCTTCATGCCTTGTCTTTCATTTGAGAAAATGAATAAAAACCTTGGCTGTAAATTATTTTTGTCAATGACAGACTATACGAAAGCAGTTCTAACTTCTGAAGTTTCTGGGGGTTTTTTTTAGAATTACTATACTGAAAAGGACTGCTTATAAATCAAAGGAAAAGGAAAACGATAGGTACTTCAGATCAGTGGTCTCCAACCGGTGGGCCATGAGAAAATTTTGGTGGGCTGCAGAGAAATGTCCCCAAAACACCAGTCCAAAGCCCGCCCACCCACTGGCCCCCACGCACAGCCCTCACTGGGCAGGATGTGGTAATGGTGCTGTTGCATCAAGAAGGGGCTGGCAGCACAGGTGTGCTGAAGCGGCAATGGAGATGGCAGGAAGGTACAGGAACCCTGCACTACTTGCATTTGCACGGCACTCCTGCACCTTCCAGTTTGCCTCTCCTGGCCTGAGCTCTTTCTTGATGGCCACGGGCTGTAAGGTTGGCCCAGGGTAGGAAAAGGACTGGGTGGTGGTGATGGGAGGTGGAGGAATGGGCAAGTCTGAGCTCACCATTCAGTTCTGAGGTCCAGAATGGGGCGTCGGCTTCAGTTTCCTTGTCCTTCTTGGCGCTCTGCTCTGCTGCCCCCCCCCCCCACCCCAGCCCCAGTGGAAAGCAGAGGAAAAGCAAGCAGAAACATAGCTCTTGCTGGGGCAAAAGAGCTGAGATCAAGGAAGGCACCGTCAAGAGAAGATGGAAGCTGCTGCCTTTGAAAAGCACCGCTTTCTGTTGGCTGTGCCTTCTGATCTCTGCTCTTTTGCCCCAGTGAGAGTTGTTTATGCTTTCTTTCTTTTCCTGAGGGGGGGAAGCAGACATGTCAGGACTGGTCTTCCTCCTCAGCAAGCCAGGCCTGGAAAAATGTGAAGAATTGTGTGCGGGCTCTGGAGTAAGGCATGTTGAAAAAGCCAACACACATTTCCAGCATGCTCTCCTCTGTCCTGAAGTAAGATTGAGTGGGAGGAAAGGGTAGGAGGGAAGGAGAAGTCCAGCTGGCTTTCCTTTGGCATGGGGTGAAGGGGGAGAGACCAAATGCCCAGACTAAAAGAGCGCCAAGGAAGACGGGCTCCTAATAACCAGCCTGTTTGTGCAGGCGAGAGCTCCAGCTTTTCTGGACTCGACACCCTCCCTTCAGCTTCCACACAGGGAGGGATTCTTCCTTGCTTGGAAGCGACAGGAGAAACCTGGAGCTTAGCCTCAGGGAGTCTTCTTTTTATATGGAGGCTGAAGTGGGGGTGTTGCCCGGTTATTAGGAGCCTGTCTTCGTCGGCAATTCCAGCCCGGCCCTCCTACTCTCCCCCAACTCCAGGCAGCCACACCTGGCAAAGGAGGAAGAGGTTTCCTCTGACTTGGTGCAGATATGAGATGGCTCTGCTTTTCTCCCATTTGAGGGGGAGCCGATTCCTCCCCGTCCAGATCTTCCTAGCCTCCAGGCACCATGTAGTTTCTTAAATCCTCCCTCTTCCTCCCCCAAAGGATGAGAGAGGCCACTCCTTTCCCTTCACTCTGTCCCACAGTTATGATTAAGCATTTACGATTTTGTTGTTATGAAATAAGCTTTTATATGTGTGTATGTGTGTGTGTATTATTTTTAATATTAAATTTATATTTAATATAAAAACAAATTTTTAATATTAAATATATTATATATATTTTTTAAAAAAATCGTATTAGTGGTCCTTGGGATTTAAAATTATGAGTTTGGTGGTCCCCGAGGTCAAAAAGATTGGCAACCCTTGCTTTAGATGCCATATATTAGAGGTATGTGTTCTTTTTAAATAATAATTTGCAAAGTCATGATAGAAAAGAAAGCTATTCGGTTCCAGTAAGGAATTAAAGAAATTTCCAGATGCATAGAACAAAACTTGGAACAAGTCCAGAAGACTGGAGTTGACACCTGTGTGATTTCATAAAATGCCATGAGATCTTTTCACAAGGCTAACCTGCAGATTGCAAAGTAGTTGTTCCTTAATTATCACAATACTTTGCAATTTCTATCTGTGGCAGCAGTAACTACAGTTCATATACTATACTGGAAGTTTATTGGAAGCTAGGAATTGGCAATGCTAATGCCAGTGCAAGATGCTTTTATCATTTGCCAGGCTCCATGATTGAATATGAAGGATACTTCAAAGCTGTAAGAATGCCCAGAAAATAATCTGGAATGGCTTGGCATGAATTTGTCCATCAACTCACCATTTTATAAAATTATCTCATTGTTAATCCAGCTGCATATATTACTTCCTACAATGTCAATCAAATAATATGGGACTGATTCAGATTTTATATCCCCAATAACATTAAAAAAGAGATGCAAGATACTGGTCTTTTTAAATTGGGCTTATCCTAGTTTATATTCATAATAGTAAAAAACAAAAGCTTAAAATAAAGCAAGCTTAATGCAAAACTAGTGCATTTAACTCTTTATCTCTATGCTAAGTGATGTTTCTTACTGAGAGAGTGAAAGCAGAGAGCATGGGACATTTATGAACAGATATCTCTCTTTCTAAGATGTAACTTTGTGTCTTCATGCTTATCTAAAAAATGTCTATAGTTATGCAAATGATTGAGTTTTTTCCCCATACACATGCCTTCTGTAGAATTAGGTCAGTTAAATAGGAGTGATATTTCAATAAAATCGCCTGAGAGAGAATTGCAATATTTGCAATATTTGTCTATAGATAACCCTATGTTGTTACTTATAGAACTAGTTCCACAAGTTATTTCAGTAAGATACTAATATTACATTAGTAAATAGTATTATATAAGAGTTCTATTTAGATAGAATGATTTTTTAAATGGGGATTATTACTTTTATGCATGCAACAAAATACAAGTTGGACTTTATTGGGAATGGTAGATCTTAATTTTCAAGCAATCTCTGTTTTCATTTATGCCTGTTTTATGATTCCTATTGAAGCAATCAGTGTAATCTATTATAAGGAAGGGTCAGTCCTGGATTATATAACCATATAATATAAGGTTCTAATCTATAAGCTATTGTACAATTGTGAAACTAGCTTTGTTCCAGATAAGTCATATTTCAGAATGCTTTCTAGAAGTTTGCAAAGGCTTTTTAATGGTTCTGAAATGCTGAGTCAAACAGGATAGTTTTTGGAATTGTGTAAAACAAAGAAAAAAATAAAACTATTTGTTTTTACTTTTAAAGATTGCCAGTAGGAATCACAAAACAATCAGATTTCTGTTTCTTGCTGGATTGCTTTCAATAATATCCAATTTATTTATTTTTATGCTAGTCTAATTTCCAAATCATCAAAACAAAATCTTAACTTAATCTTATGATTGATATCTAGCTCTTATATTTTACCAAATATCAGATCTAATTATAGTAATATTTTATTTTTACTGTATTTTATTTGCCATACATTTTTATTATACTATGTAACACATTTTAAGTTCATATTCCTAGAATGTCATCAGCACTTATAAACCAAACATATACATATTATTATGAAAAGTGTCTCTCTCTGTCCCTTCCTCTCCCCTCCTCCCCCCCCCCCCCGGTTGGGTGTATATGAACATGGTATTACTGTGTGTGGTAACTTTTGAATCTTGTAAATTTTTGGAATGTGGTTCAAAATATTCCAACCATTTAAGTATATATCACACATGTGCATGCACATTCATATACACAGATACATATTTAAAAACTTAGTTTATATATCCAAAGAAATCTTGCATTTTGCCCTCAAAGAGTTATATGAAATTACATAAGGGATAAATTTGGCTCTTGATTTTAGTAGAGAAATAGGATGAGCTTTATGTCAAGCTGTTTTGTGAACTTGAATCCAATTTCTAATCATCCAGATTTCCCTGTACAATAAACTCTTGATTATGACTACTGGCATTTACAGTTGTAAGACAAGATGATATGTAGCACAATTTTCTTCATTCATCTCATCTTCTTCCATTGCTCCTAAAAATTCTTTATATCTTTCTGCTGGTTTTTTTTTTTTTAAGTCATCTGAAATTATTGACATTATCAAACATGTCACATATTCCTAATGCACATGAGATATTTAGGTGATTGCCATGGACAGAATATTGTCTTTGGACAGAAGATTAAGTAGTTGCTGATTGTTGTAACTATGTATCATTCATGTGTTTGCAACTATGTATCATTGCAACTATGTATCATTCATGTGTTTGCAACATTGTATCATTCATGTGCAATCATTAACTTCTGTCTCTTCAGTGACCTTTGCAAGGCACGTACAAGGGACAAGGAGCTAGACGGTTGTTAATAAGCTTATCCACACTGTAAATGATCTGTCCGGTATGCAGCTTTGTAAACATGCACATCCTGATGAGATTATCATATTTGACTTGAGCTTTGATTAAATCATTTTCTTGTAAAAAAAGCACAATAAAAGAGCGTGTGCCAAGACATTCGGGGCGCGCTCATCCCGAGGAAACCTCGCTTCCTGTCATTTCTCTCTCCTTCGCTCCCTATCATGAGCCGCCCATCTGATGCGGGATAGCAGATACCGCATTCTGGTGACCCCGACGTGATTCCCTAAGGGGGATACGTTGCAATGCGCCCATATCTTAGCAGCTCGATGGGAGCTGTGCATCGCCAGGCCTGAAGCGAATTGCACATCATCGGATCTGAAACACGGTCTCGACTTTCGTAAGTATGGGTGGAAACTTTTCTCAACAACAGACGCAGCATCTGAAGGAATTGAGGGAGTTAGTCGCTTCTTCTTCTAAATATTCTGCTAATTTAAAGGGCTCTCCTGTAAAAATGAAACCTATTGCTACATTATTGGCTTATGTGTGGCAACATTGTCCTAATTATTCAGAGGAAGGGTCCTTAAAAATTTCCAATTGGCAAAAAATTGGTGAACATCTCCATAGTCCTCCTCGTGCACCTATTGGCATTTTGGTCACTTGGAGGAAAATTATGGAGGCTTTAAAAGTCCATTATAAAATAGAAGCAGGGAGTGTGTTTGAATCTCCCCCGCCAAGTTATGATAACTTTTCAATTTGCTCTAACTCAGGCAGAAGCTGCTGCCATTATTCAACAATGCCCCACATATAGTAAGCAAGGACATTCCATTCCCATAGGAGTAAATCCTAGAGGATTAAAAGCTTGTGAAATTTGGCAAATGGATGTAACTCAGTATCCACCTTTTGCCCCTTGGAAATATTTGCACGTTTCCATCGATACATATTCAGGGTTTATTCTGGCTACTCCTCAAAGGGGAGAAACTGTAAAACATGTCATCAATCATTCAATTCGTACCTTTGCCTCGCTGGGACATCCAAAAGAAATCAAAACTGACAATGGACCTGCTTATACAAGTTCTGCTTTCCAGGACTTCTGTAACAGATGGGATGTAACCCACAAGTTTGGGATTCCCTACAACAGCCAGGGGCAGGCTATTGTGGAACAAGCGAACTTATCTCTGAAACGTGCTCTTGATCGATATTTGTTGCGGGAAAAACCCCCGAACCTCCCAGCATTGCAAAATTCTCTTAACATTTGTCTTTACACTTTAAATTTTCTTAATCTGACTGGCATTCCTCCCACTTCTGCTGCTTCACGTCATTTTTCCTCCCCCTCACCCCCGCCTAACAGACCTCTGGTATATTATCGCAGATTGCCAGATCCCGCCTGGCAGGGTCCCGCTGAGCTTCTTACTTGGGGACGAGGCTACGCTGCGATTTTACTACCAGACAAAACCACTTGCTGGATCCCTGGTAGGACGGTTAGACCCTATCATGGGAATTCCTCTGCTACATCTGTATCTTAAAACTCTTCCTGATATTCTTGCCTATATCTTCTTTGCAAATTCTACCTTACTTCAACAAAACCTATGCTTCCTGTCAAAAGACTATTCGTGTTAAAACCATTTCATTAACAGAAGGCTATTATACTTGGTCCATGTGGGTACGTCATGAAAATGCTATCCATAGTTTTCACTCTGTCACTTCTGTTTTATTTAAAGAACACTCTACCACTTGCTCTTTTGTTCTTTCTTTACTCTTCCTAACATCCTTGATGAATTACCAAATTAATCTTTATTGTCATTATTGTAATTATTATCCTTTTTCTACTAATTGCATTCCCTCCTCATCTCGTAAATGTTCTACAACTAACTTGTCCATCGCCCTCTCTCCTACTTGTCATGTTTTTATATACCCGAACTCTGATCCTGTCAACAAACGACGCTTCAAAAGAACTGTCCATGACGATCCGCAGAAGCCTCATAGAAGATATAATATTACTTGGACTATAACTGACTTTCAAGGAGTTCGTTTAAGTTCTACAACCAATTTTTCTCGCATAGAAGACTTCTACCCACCACTTCAATTCGATTTGGCAGATGCACCCACACAACCAGGGGATATTCTGCAATCTACACCACTTCAGGAGGAACTTTAACATCACGCCTGAAAGGAATGTATTTTATCCCTGGCAATAATTTTGTTTGTTCCACCGGTCTTACGGCATGTGTCCACGGGGATGAAATTGTTAAATCCAAATCATTTTGCATTCAAGTATGGCTTGTATGTATAACTCTGATGATTTTATATCCCTACAGGTACCCATGGAATACCCCCTTCTGCAAAAAAGATTTAGATCCGTTAATTTTTAAAACAAGGGGGATTGTGTGCTATGCTTAAAGAAGAATGTTGTTTTTATGCTGATAGCAGGGGGGCTTGTTTTCTATTTCGCCATGGCTTACAACCTTTTTAACTGCCGTTTCAAAATCAGCCTCCTCGGCGTCTCCTGCCCCCTCAGTTTGGAAATCACCGGAATCGCAGACCCCTGACTGCAGCCTTGAATGCAGCTGATCAATATGGCGCTTCCATCTTCTATCATTGCAACATTTCACTTGGTATGATCTGGGTCCGGTTACTTGGATTACAGTTGCCTAGACCCACAATGGGTCACCATAAAAGTTTCTCGTGAAAACCAAGTCGCCTACCTGGAAATTTTGGCATTTCCTGCTGGACCCGTGTGGTTTTTCAGGTTTGTACGATGGGTGTAGTCGGTCCAGGTGGGAGCGGAGTTTTCGTCCCATCAATAACTCAGTGGAAGTTTTGTTGGTGACGCTGTGTGGAGTGTTGTGCTGCAAAAGGAGTATCCGGTTAATTTTGTCTTCGATATCGCCATAGTCCATTTTATGTAGAGTTCTTTTGATGAATTGTACCATGCACTCGGCCCTTCCATTAGCCGCAGGGTGCACCGGTGAAGTTAACGCATGGGAAATACCTCAGTCCACCAGGTACTGTTCAAAAGAAAGCGCGGTAAACTGGGGCCCGTTGTCGGATACCAGAACGTCCGGTACTCCGTGTGTTGCAAATAATCTGTCCAATTTCCGGATGACCGATTCGGTTGTTGTATTTTTCATCTCATGGATTTCGAGCCAGTTCGAGTAGGCATCCACTGTTAATAATAATGTGTGTCCATTCGTAGGTCCCGCAAAGTCCAGATGGGTATGGGACCATGGCCCTCTGGGTGTTTCCCATTCTGTTGGGGTTGCTTTCAGTGGGGCATTGCTGACTTCCTGGCATTTGGAACAAGTCTTTACCCAGGCTTCAATCTGCTTGTCTATGCCTGGCCACCACGCATAGCTTCGTGGAGTGCTTTCATGCGCATGATGCCAGGGTGGCCATCGTGCAAGGTTCTCAGTACCGCTCGCTGTAACCGCTCTGGGACAACGACTCTATCACCCCAAATGATGCAGCCCTTCTGGGAAAACAGTTCCATCTGTTGACTTTTGAAGGGGGCGTAATTGTCAGGGATTTGGTCCAATGGCCATCCACGTTCTACCCAACTAAGGACACGGGCTAAAACGGAATCGCATTTAGTTTCAATTGCGATATCGTGAGCCGTCAGCAGTGGTTTTTGGAGTGTCTCGATCTGCAGTGTTGTGACGGTCAGAGCAAGGTCGTCAACAGTTTCTGGAAGCGGTGCATGGCTGAATGCGTCAGCATGGGGAATGGCTTTTCCCGGGCAGTGTTGCAACTTATAATTATAGGCAGCCAAGAATTCTGATTAGCGAGTCATTCTGGGAGATAATATATAAGGGGTTGGTTTATCTCCCGCTATTATTTCCAGTAAAGGTTTGTGGTCAGTTATTATAGTGAAAGCTCACCCATAAATATGTTCATGAAATCGTTTAACAGCAGATACAATAGAAAGAGCTTCCTTATCGATTTGACTGTAATTGCGTTCTGTTTTTGATAGCGTTTTTGAAAAGTAGGCAACAGGGGCTTCACTTCCGTTTGGTAAAACGTGGCTCAAAATGGTGCCCACTCTGAAAGGTGATGCATCACAAGTAACAGTCAAAGGCAAGGTCTCATTATACTGCATCAAAACAATGTCGGAGGTCAATAAGTTTTTTACTTGTTGAAACGCCTGTTCCTCTTGGTGCCCCCAAACCCAGGTTGCTTTTTTGTCTAGTAAACGATGTAGGGGTTCGGCTATGGTTGCCTTGTGAGGCAGGAAGACATTATAAAAATTGATAAGGCCGAGGAACGTTTGGAGATTCACCTTATTTCGGGGTCTTGGGGTGTTTTTGATTGCCCTCAGTTTGCTATCGGTGGGGTGAATGCCCTGTTTATCTATTAAATATCCTAAAAATTCTTCTCGATCAGTGCATAGTTGACATTTGTTTTTCTTAACTTTGAGACCCGAGTCTTTAAATCTCTGAAGAACCAACCCCAGGCACTCCCTAAGTATTTCTTGAGTCGGAGCAGCAAAATAGGGGACAACGCCTTTTATCCCTTGTAATAGTCTTTCCATCAAACTTTGAAAGATTCCCGGGGCCACGCTTACTCCGAATTGGAGTCGGTTACATTTAAATGCACCTCGGTGCGTAACCATCGTTTGGGCCTCTGCTGTTTTTCTGTCAACAGGCAGTTGTTGGTATGCCTGGGCTAGATCTAGTTTAGTGAAGACTTTTCCGCCCCCCAGGGAATGGAGAAGGTGTTGCATCATCGGTACCGGGTAAGCGTTTTGCTGCAGGGCAAGATTCAGGGTGGCTCGGTAGTCCCCACAAATTCTTATCAATCCATCCGGCTTGATGGGTGTCACGATTGGGGTTTCCCAGGGAGAATGGTCAGTTGGTTCTAACACCCTCTGTGCTATTAATTTATCAAGCTGTTCGTCAATCTTTGGTTTAAGGGTGAATGGGACTCGACGAGGCTTAAGGTGGATGGGAGCTTTTTCGGGGTTGAGATTAAATGATATCGGGGTCCCCTTGTACTCGCCTAGTTTGTCTGCAAAGATGTCCTGGAATTCTTGGATGAGAGCCTTTTCCCAGTCATTGGTGCTGGTTCGGTGAATGCCAGCCACTTCAATTCCAAGAGGAGCAAACCATTGGAAGCCTAACAAATTAGGCCGATCCCTGTCGACTACAGTCAAGGGTAGAGATGCAGTACGATTTTTAAAGGAGACACGAACTTGGCTGGATCCAACGACTGGAATTCGATTTCCTTGATAATCTTTGAGTATGATTCTTTGGAATCGGAGGTCTTGTCACCAGACGGTAGGGATGAGTTGCTTGAGGGTCTTCCAGAAAACCATCGAGAGGGACGATCCTGAATCGACTTCCATCATACAAGGCTGGTTTTCGATGGCCACCTTCACCCGGATCTTCTTGGCGTCCAGTGATGAGGTGTGACCAATCGTAATAGTTTGGTGTGCTTCTTCTTGCTTTGGTTTAGGGGTCTGTTTCTGTAGGAGTGGGTATTCCATTGGTGGTTCAAGGGTTATCGCTTTGCAGGACGGCTTCCTGTAGATTGATGGTAGTTAGCCCCCCTAGGGTTTTGGCTGGGTCCTTGCTTGCTTCTACAGACCCGTCCGATGTGGCCTCTTTTTCTGTACACATGGCAGAGCGCATCGAGGAATTTGCAGTCTGATCAGGGGTGGTTTGCCCCACAACATTGGTACAATGTTTCCCCATAACATTGGTACTGCGATTTCTGGTGTTGGTCTCGTTCAGACCGGAGCCGGTTGACCTCTTCTTCATCGCTTTCTGATGACGATTCGAGGTCCTCGTGGTGGGCTGTAGTTGCCGGTTCTTCTAAGTGAGGTGAAACTTCGCTGGCGAGTTGGCGAAGTGGAGCGTGGGTGCGGCGCATTCGAGCAGCCGACTTCCTGGTTGCTTCTGCTGCAATAGCATCAGCAATGGCATCTTTAAAGCTAATGTCACCTTTCGCCATCAGCTTACTCTGTGCGCCTGGTGCATCTAATCCCAGAACTATTCTGTCTCTCAGGGCTTCTTCAAGGTCGGTAAACCCGCATAGGCCTCCTAAATTCCGGAGATCCGCTATGAAATCTGCAACGCTTTTGCCTTTCCGCTGATCTCTCTGGTAAAATTCATGCCTTCTAACGAGCGTTGGTATGGTCGGTGCATAGTGGGCCCTTAGCAAGGGTTCAAGGACGTCCCAGTCCATGGACTTCACTTCTGCCAGTTTCGCTAGTGCCTTGGCCATCTTGAATACGGTTGTCCCACAATGAGTTAGGAATACCGCCCGTTTCTTTCTGGTAGTGGCATCCTTCAAATTGTTGGTCTCCAGAAACATCTGGAAGTGATCCATATATGAGTCCCAGTCTTCTTGTGCCGGGTCAAATGGAGCGGGTGGTATGACGCTGCCGGACATGGTTCCACCACGTGCTCTGTTATCGTTCCATAGTGTTCAGTCAGCTCTGACGTCTCCAAATCCCACCCTCGTCGCCAGTGTTATGTTTGGTGCGTGGCGCAAGAAGCGGACACAAGTCGACGAACAGTGAACTTCAACTCTTTATTTACCATGGTGCAACAGCTCTCTAAACGGCTTCAACAGCCCCTTTTATATAGGCAAGCTCATGGGATTTAGCCAATGAAAACACAGGAACGCTAGTTCTTTTAACCAATGAGAAAGGCTCGTTAATAGCCAATCAGATTCTCCTGAACGGACCAATCTGATATCGCTATTATTGGCCAATCAGAAGTGCAGGGCCAGAACCCTGCACTTTGCTTTTAGGTTTCAACAAGCTTTATTCAAACACTTTTATTAATTCACAACAAAAGTACATACTTTAATGCATAAATAGATCATGGTTTGCATAAGCTTTGCAAAGCACATATTAGATGACTCTGTATTAAGTTCGCTGTAGATCACTTTATCTTTCATTCCTAAGTAGGTTGTGTCACATCTTTCTGCTATTCTCCCATTCATTCCTCTGTATAAAGAGTGGTTTCACTAAGTAGAAAACAATACAGCTTTGGTTCATAATTTGAAACCCTTTGAGCTGCTGCCAGACTGCTCCTCTGAAAAGTGGCATCATAGCATCAGAAGGCTAATTCGGCTAAACGACAGGAATTGTCTAGCCTGAGCCACATCCAAGATGTGCTTATCCAGTCTTTGGTTCAAAGACCCTGTTTATTCCACTTACTTTCTGAGTAACTTTTTATGTGACTAGAAATCAGAGGATAATCCAGCCACTGTTAAATCTCATTGCTCTGCAATAATTATTAAAGAAAAACACTAGAATTTGTCCCTCAGTCATAAAATGCAGCTTTATTTTATGCTGCTTTCCCACTGGCTCAATTAATTATCACTTCTCCTTTTTTATAGTAAATGTTTCTCCATTTTATATCCCTTTATTTGGCAACTTGAAGCAGAATGTGTCCCTGATTTGTTATTAAGCTAACCTTCAGAAATATATGTTTTGGCGAAGGCCTTTCCATCACACAACATGCTTTGGGGGTATTTAGTGTTAAAATAGTTTTCCTTTCAGGGAGAGTGTCATGGGTTCAGAGAGGTGAAATTCTTCCTTCCTCCTGTACTGAAGATGGCATTTAATTTCATTGTATGAGGTGCAATGACAATAAAGTAAACTAAACTACAGACTTGGATCCCCCAGGAGAATTATATGAGTTTTTATATGACACTTTGTCTTCGCCTTTATGTGAAATAAGTTTATGAAGTTTTGGAAAGACCATGCAAATTATGAAGGCTGGATTAAGACCATGCAAATTACAGGTAATCCTCAATTTACTATCATAAGATAACCTGTTGCAACAGTAATAAAGTGAGTCACCCTTGTGGCTGATCTGGTTTTATGCCCTTTTTTTGCAGCAGTTGTTAAGTGAACACTATGGTCATAGAGTGGCGGTCATCAAGCTAGCCATTATTTCCTATCGAATATTTTTGTCAAGAACTGAAAGTAAAAGCCGGTTTTCAGAAAAATGTAATAATAATAAATCACTGCCACATGACTTTAGGCTTAAATGTGGGCTGGTTGCAAAGCTTTCAAAATGAACTCAGATGATGACTGTAGGGGGAGGGGAGAAGTGGAGGGCAGCCTTTGGAACTTTTAATGGTTGCAAAGTGTGTTGAGAACTATCTCATGCATTGAGAACTATCTCATGTGTTGAGAACTATCAATAAAATTGAACACGGCAGATAAAGACTGCAAAAAAAAAAGGAAAAGTTTGGCAGTGAAAGAATTAAAACTGTGATAGCTTTATGGTACTCCCTTTCCATGGTTCCTTCAGCATAGGAACCATGGGAACAGAGTGCCACAGAACTTTGTCCCCCCAACTATTATTTTGCTTACAGTATTGGTTAATCCAAGGCTGTTGAGAGTATGAGGTACTATTATTGTATTCAGCTATTTAGTTGTTTTTAATTGGGTTAAGAAGCAGGATCAAACCTCTGCAATATTGTTCAAATTCAAATGATGAAAAAGATATATGCAATCAGGCAAATGTATTATGACATTGTTATCTGATTTGCTTTTCTTCCCTTAACTGCACCCTAGCCTGGCAAGCCCCAATACTTTGTCAGTGCTGTGAAACACAAAACACCGCTGGTGTGAAATAGCTTACTCCTATAGCAAAGCTGGCACATCTAGGTGCCAGCAAGAGCCTAGCAGGTAATGTAAAATGAATGTTTTTAGAAGCTTCTGTTTCCTGAAGTCTCACTCAGGCAATTCTGGCAGTACTGAGGAATAAAACTGATAGTAAGTTTCCCAGGCCTGGTCTCTCAGACAGGACCTGTCTAAATATATACTAATATGCTTTTCCACATATATAGACACATTTGTTAGCGTAACTTTTACAGATATTATCTGGCAGAATTCTTTTCAACAAACAAAGCAAGAAGAATAGAATCCTATTACCTGCTTTTTGTGACGTTGATAATTGTTGTTCCTGCCACCAGGAAAGTCACTTATCAAAGAACTCATTCAATTACGTATATCAGTTAACATAGGATATTTTAAAATTATTGTTTTCATAATTGAATTTAATATTTTATTCTACCTTTTATAAATTGGACCAACCAGCACACAGGATTTTACAGTTACTATTTCCCTGCTTTGAAAAACCTTTTCTTTCTCATCATTTCCTCCAGTAACAAGAATGTCTGCTCAGTCATTCATCTGATCAAAGTAGAAATTGTTGCTGTATCTCTGTTACTAAAGAGTACTGTCAGCCATCCTGCAGACTGCCTGTGCCCAACAACAGGGGAAATATCAGGAAGGTCACACACATTTTTTGTAAAGATAGCTTGCAACTGAAAGGAGAAGCTCCATTTCAGCCTAGCAAACATGTGAGATTCCAGCTTTGAAATTCAAACAAGAAATGTACTATATGATGTTCTACAAGCATCTCTGATGAATTCTATTGATGCTTCCTCTTCTCTGTGTATGTAAAATTTGTAAATCTGCAGAGACTATTTTAAAAGTATTCATAAAATAAGAATTATGTTCATTTGAATCTTTCCATTTAAATATTCAAAAGATTTTATTCATGTATATATATGCTATGTATATATTTGTATATGCATACAAAGACCCACCTACTAATATACACTTTTCTTATTTTTCTGATTACGAACATGAAAATCTTGAAGGCTGAATCCAGTATTCAGAGCTGATAATCTCCTGTAGCAATTGTCAAATCCAGGTGCCTCAGAAAAGAAGGTCTCTGGGAGAATCTCTGACAAGGGCTTATGTATCATCAGTCAAGTTAGGGATTCTCCATAGGTCATGAAGAAAGGAAGAAGCATTATTTTTCTTCTTTCTGTTTGGAAATTTAGTAATAGTTTTCTCAAATCACAAATCTGCAAAATCATTGACGAAAGTATAAAAATGGTCCCTCACTGTCCAGCTATTCTGAAAAGAAGGTCCTACATAAC
Source organism: Hydrophis major (assembly GCA_033807585.1). NCBI lineage: Eukaryota > Metazoa > Chordata > Lepidosauria > Squamata > Elapidae > Hydrophis > Hydrophis major. The sequence continues at coordinate 329,220,323 of CM066329.1, forward strand.
TGAGCAGATACCGTATTCTTATCTCTCCCCACTTTCCCTCTTTCTCTTCTATTTATATCCAAAGGAAAGCAGGGCACCAATTCCCTTACTGACTTCCTCTGTATCACACAAAGCCACACAACTTTCCAACATAGCCAGAAAAAACTCAAGGAGGCTAATACTGTCCTTTTCCTGCCTACTTTATCAAGAAATTTGTTATTTTCCTCTTTTCCCCAATAACATAACTTTTTAATGTTTTATTTACTATTCTCAAGCAAAACATAATAATGCACATATGCCTATATGGATGGTACAGTTTGTAAACTTCCTTCTTTTTTTGTTGTGGTAAGAAGCCCAATGCTAAGCTTTTTTTCCCCTATGTTTCTTTGAATTTACTCTCCATCTTTCTCTCGGGGAATGGAATGTTTTGAACTTGCTGTTAATTTTAATCATTGAATATTCAGTGATTATTTTATTACTTGATATTACATGAGCCTCAGTTACTTTTTAATAAATTGTACTAATTTGTGAGAGATTATAAAAAGTGACTGGTGGAAACGATCCTTTTCATCCTATGATATTGTGTGGGTAGGAGAAAGAGGTACAAGATTGTGAACCTTGATTTCATATAAATAAGGTTCATGATCTTACACCTCAGCTTACATTTGATACATAGCTGCCATTGAAAATTCTTTAGCTTACTTGCAATACACCTGCCTATTCTTGTATCCTAGAATGCCTGTTGACTGTTTCCATTCTAGCTTGCTGAGAAAAGGCTGACACATAGTTATTTTAGTTTCAATTTTGGATTTCTGGAACTTCTAAATCTGTTTGATAACCTAAAATATTGGCAGAATTAGTACTATGAGAGTTCTTAACTGTATTATAATTCTCCATTGGTTAATTAATAGCAGGATTTAATGTCACACACTGTATCTAATTGTAATGTGTCTGAGGAACTAGTAAATGCCTTTTTCTTCTCTGAATAGTGTCTCTCTATTTTGCAACAACTCCATAGGATTCTAGGATCAAGTTTCAGGCAGATTTCATGGACACCAAGGCCCTAATTCCAAATAATATCCAACACACTGAACTGATACATCTTTGTCCATTAAATTGTTGCTACTACTGAGGCAAACAAGGAATCAGACAAAGAATTCAGACAAAACATGATAACAAAAGGTGGTGACTAGTGACGATAATTGACAAGAATGATCTGGAACTAGTGACATATGTATTTATATAGTTCTAAACTTTAAAGTTTCATTGCACCCTTGTTAAAGGCAACCTGAGACACCTTTTTTTAAACAAGGAAAAAAGGGTCGCATAGGAGATAAATCATACTAGAATTTCAAGAATGGGAGGATTAGCTATTAGTCTCATGCTATTTCTTGGATAAATTTTCCCCCAACTTTGTCACTTTTTTCAGAGGGTCATACTTTCTCAAGCAGTCCTTTCAAAGTAAAGGAATATAAATTCTACAACTCAGTCCATTGTTTCTAATAACAATTATTAAGATGGAGCACTGCTGGCAATTTTGTTGATGTTGCACAGTGATGCACAATAGTGCTCTTTTGTTTTGAGGTAGGAACATTAGTATGAGATTACTGACACATGAAGAAAAGTAAACCTATAAATTCACTAGACACAATGAGAGCACAGGCAGACAGTAATGAGCTGCTTCTACTTATATTCACTGTGCTCTGCTATAACTTTTCTTCAAAAGATAAGTCTCAAAAGATTGTTAATGTTTCATGGAGATTTTCTTCATTTTACTTACACTCAAATGCACCTTCTCATTTGCTTGATGACTCATAGAATTCAAGAATCTAGGTGTAACTGATCTCACTTGCCATGATATTAAATTCATCTGCTTGATTAATGATGGGATGGTACAATCATTTAACAGATGTTTGGCATGGCGAATAATGTAACTTACACAGTAGGATATGGTGGAATCTTGTGTCACAATTTCTTGATTCAGTATACGTTTCATAGGTTTTCCACACAATTAGTTGGCTCCAGATAAAATAAACTCCTTTTATATTTCACTGAAATAAATCATTGGTAGATATATTAGTTTCAACCAACTTTTTGTATTTATTTCAGTGAAATATTTGTGTATTTATTTTAGCCTAGAAACATCTCAGTGTTTCAGATGTTACATTTTACAGATTGATTCAGATGTTACATTTTCAGATGTTACATTTTACAGATTGATGTCAATCTAAATATGCCATACAAAAAATTCACTGCATAGTGAAGTTGCTATATTGTTCTTCATGTAGTATGTAAATATAATTGACATCTCAGTATTGTTGAGAAATGGCTACGGAATTTATTTATTTATTGAATTTATTTGCCACCCATTTCATAGCAAAAATTATTCCACATGGCTTCCAGCATTAAAACATCGGAAACCTAACAAATAAATATTTTTAAAAGAATAAAAATAAAAATCGCAATCAAGATATAATAAAAAAAGGGGGGAGGGAAGGAACACGATACAAAGGGTGGGGGGACAGATGGAATTGCCTCTTAATTAAATAACCACCTCCAATGTGATATTCCCCCATTAGGTTCCTGGACCATCAGGCAGAGCCAGATCTTCAGGCTCCTATGGAAGGACGAAAGTGTGGGGATCAATCTCACCTAAATCAGCTAAGTATACAGAGTTTAGTTGTATTGAACACTGCCCCCCCCACCTTTTGGGCTCCAGGGATTGGTTCCATGGAAGCCAGTTTTCCCATGGACCGGTGGAGAGTGGTTTTGCACCCTGCCTGGATCTTGTGTGTGTGGCTGGGACTTCCTTCATTTGTCCATTCCTGGCAGGTTACAGACCAGGGCTGGTACCTGCGCTGGAGTTGGGACCCTGGTATAGAACACTATCAGTCACTTGTCCTAGGTTCACTCTCTATTTCAGAAAATGTGAGTGTAATCCTAAAGCTATGAGGCTTATTCAATCAAAGCATTTTCATTTGCAAATAGCAAAACAGTGGTAACTGTTATGACCCAGGCTGGGATACAAAAGCAACAAAGTCACACAAACAAGTGAAGTCCCTTTAATTCCTTCAACTTGGCTTCAAAGGTCCAAATATCATTGACTGGAGAAAAAACTCCCCCACAAGCAGTTATGAAAAGGAAGAATTTCTGTTCAAACTCAAAATACATAAAAATTATAAATAGAAAAAAACAACACAAACCACACTGAAGCAATTAAGGAGACCAGGCAGGATAAGGGCTTGAAGACGTCCACAGATGTCGAAATACACACACTGGGAAGGACGCCCGAACTCAGATAAGAATGGACAGACTAGAAATAGTTTCACGCTTTGCTTCCAGCACTGGCCCATGTGCAGTTTGTTCTTTTAAACAGTCCTCACAACTACAGCCCATGAAGGGGATCAACGCCCTTTCCTCCCACATAGACCATACCATTCACATTTCTCCTTTATCCGCTCCTCCCTGGGATGAAGAGGGGATGGATCTGGGACTTCCTCTGAATGTCTAGCTGGCCTGTGCCTTTCCCCAGTTTCCTCTACAACCTCCAGAGCCACACTCCCACTCCTTGTCGGCTGTTACTCTTCTCCCTCAGAGTCAGATTCTAACAGGGGCATGACAATAACCTTTTCTGAAATGTATATGTTTCTGTCTCTTTGTGTAATTTTCCTTACTTCCTTTCCTTGAAATGACATGAACAATCTTCTTAAGCGTGTAGTCCATCACATGCCTTTGAAATGTGAAACCTCTCATCCCATCTAACAATCTGCTTTGGATTGCCAGCTGGGTTGATGAGAGCACATCATGTCCAAAACATGTAAAATGAGCTATAAGGAAAAGCTTAAAGGAAAGGGGAATGGGTTCAACTTTTGAAAGAATTCTTTTCTTTGTCTCCTGTTATATATTTAAAAACCAATGCCAAAAATATCACTGCTGGCTGAGCTTGCTTGTGTATGGTTTCATATTATGGGGGAAGCTGTTTTAGAGAGGGTGGGAGAAAGATTTTGTAAGTGCAGCAAAATAGAACATATACATGCAGTGATAAGAGCTGGGGTAGGTGGTTATATGAAAGAATTCTGTTTCCCTTCATTTTAGCAACTGCACTTTGTTCATTTTATCTACTTTATACCCTTATGAAAACTCTTGTTTCAGAATGTTCATTCTGGGCTCATAAAGCTGTACAGGTGGTGCTGTCTCAGCAGGAAACCTGCTCCTTGCTGAAGAGCTGCCAATTACTTGCAGTGAAACTAAAACAGAAGAATAAATATTGCATGTTGATGGATGCTTGTCAGAAGACGTAGGGGTACTTTCAACAGGGCTTGTCAGGTGAAATACCTTCAACAAATCCACATGCTCAGTGGCTGCTCAACTGGCAACCCTCAAGTTTTGTCATATGTATTTGAATAATAGATGATTCTGTGAAGGAATCAAAATGGATTCTACCCTTAGAAATGAATCCCATGAAGATGTTCACAAATTTGGGATTGGGCTGTGTCTCTGAAGAGCCTCTTGACTGCTGTGATGTTTTATCTTTTCTGTCAAAGTGGGGAGATGGTTGATTTTCATTGTACCAACTTTCCAAATGCTGCAAAATAAGCTATTCATGTTTCTCTGATGCTCATGGAGGATAGTTTGCTACTACAATTGGAATAAGTTTGTCACACCTTTCCTTTCCTTTCCTTTCCTTTCCTTTCCTTTCCTTTCCTTTCCTTTCCTTTCCTTTCCTTTCCTTTCCTTTCCTTTCCTTTCCTTTCCTTTCCTTTCCTTTCCTTTCCTCTCCTCTTCTCTCCTCTTCTCTCCTTTCCTCAATACTTCCAGATCAAAAATATTTTTTGACAGAAAAAATGCAATATTTTCCAATAGTTGCGATTAAGAAATATTCTTCTCAATAAATATTTTAAGATTAAGTATTGAAAACATACTGCTAGAGATTCTGTATTTAATAATCAGGGAGTATAGAAGGGAATGTTTATCTGGAAGGTAGCTATATAGTTATGCTTTTTGCAAAAGAAACTAAATAAATTTCATGGATACCTATGTTCATAGCAATAGCTTTGAAAACAAATCTAACCTGCTTTTCTCTTCCTTTACTACATGACACTGAACCTTATAAAAATCACATTTAAAAGATTGCTGGTTTCCTAAAATATCAGGAAAAATTACTATTTTATTGTATATATATTGATGAATAAGGGTGAAGTTGAAGATTTATTAGAAAATAGATAACACCATATGATCCCAGTCAATTACAGTAGAATCTCTTTCCAGAAAAGAAAGGGGAAAAAAATCCAACGTTGCTTTTCCAATATTAAAATAAATGGGCTATGGACATTTTGAATTGCTGTGGACAACTGAAACTAGTTCTTTAAAAAGCATTTATAGGTTTGGTGGGTCAGTCGGAGATGCACTGAATTTTCAGAAGTACTAGAAAATAAAATGTTGGAGTATATATAATATAGAAAGGTAAGTCTTAAGCCTTTAGAAGACCTAGGAATGTCACAGTGATAGTAATACAACTAAAAATGCATCAAACAAGAATCCATAAACATCAAGATAAAGGACTGGAAATGGGTCTTCCCACAAATAATTGTTAGAAAACAATCTGAAAGAAAGTGACTGGTCCAAAGGGTTTTCGTGCCTAAAGTGTGATTAGAACTCACAATCTCCTCATTTCAAGACCAGCACCTTAACAACTACATCAAATCCACAATGTATTTATGTACCATATGTGAGTCTGCAAGTGGTGTGGCCTTTTATAATTGACAGATGGAAATTTTGTCAACACAGATTTTCTTTTTTTTTAAATTAAATTTTATTTAATTTTCAAAATTTATAAACATAAGATAAAACTTTATACATCATTATGTCAACATCAAGACATCTTTTACATTTCCTTATCATCTTTCTATATACACATTTCTTTCATTATACAATTTCAACTTAATATATAAATAAATATAGATAGATATGAATGTAGGTATAAGTATTTATATAGTTTCTTATTCTTTACTTAATTATTTTGATTTCTTTTTATTCTGAAACCAGACATTATAATATATTGACTCTTCTTTGTCTCTTAATTTCATTGTTAGTCTGTCCATCTCTGCACAGTCTAACATTTTGTTTATAATAACATTTTCTGATGGTACATTTTCCTGCTTCCAAAATTGTGCATAGGAAATCCTAGCAGCTGTTAAGATATGTAGCATAATGTATTTATCTTTTTTATTATATTTTTCTATTATTATGCCTAATAGAAATAGTTCTGATTTGGGTTCAATTTTTTGTTTTGTTATTTCTTCTAGCCATAATTGAATTATATTCCAATATTTCTTGACCTCTGGGCAGGTCCACTATATATGAAAATATGTACCTTTTTCTTTTTTACATTTCTAACAGCTTGGGCTTAGGTTGAACATTTTTGCTAGTCAAGCAGAAGATGCCACCTATAAAACATTTTATATAAATTTTCCCTGTATGCTGTGGACATAGTTAATTTATAAAGATTTGCAAAGTGCCATCCAAGTTCTTTTGGTATGGCATCCATACTCAGTGTACCAATAATAACTGTGACCACCATGATTAGTTTATGCTACAATCTTTCAACTTCAGTTTTCAGATCTTAATAGTTTATCAGCTCCAATTTTTTAACTTCTATTCTGCTAACGCCTGGTAATGCCACATCAAATATAATCACTTTCTTCTTTGAACCACAGTTGAATCTTGTGTGTTCTGAGCCAAGACTTTATCAGTTTGTATTTGAAAATCCCACAATATTTTAACCTGCTAATTATAATCAGTTTGTGCAATCTTCTTCTATGATCTAATGTATAACATATGATCTACTGTTTCTTCTGCTTCTTCACACAATCTGAATCATTTGATGATATTTTAATTCAGGCTTTATTGCATTAGTACAAACACCTTGCTTGTGAGCAGCATACTTAAAATTAAGGCTTAAAATTAAGCCTTCAGTTTATTTTTTAAACTGTTTCAGTTGTAAACCCTTGCCAGATTTTATCTTTATCCTCATCTCATTGAATCTAGTAGAGCAGTGGTTCTCAACATTTTCTTCACCACAGACCCCTTAAAACATGTTTTGTGGCCACAGACTATGACCAAGGATCCCAAGGCTTAACTCAAGATTTAAATCATAACATTTCTTCAAGCCTTCTCAGACTGTGGACCACAAGTTGAGAACCACTGTTGTATAGAAACTGACCACATACTGCTTTGTCTTGCCAGCATTTTGTTCATGTTTTTATTATATTATTTCAATATTCATGTTTTATTGTCAATATATTCTCTAAATTCTATTTTTTAACTTGCATCAATGATCATTCTTGGCTATTTTATACATAATCAGTTAATGTAAGCTTTTCTTCTTCAGTAGTAAACCTTTGCCACCATTTCTGCAGGGCAAACATAAATCCAGACATATCACTATAGGGATGTAATCTCTTTAATGTTTAGTGAGTAGTCATTAATTATCTTTTGGGAGGCCAAGTTCAGCTTATGTCCACAATAATTCCATCACTGTATCATATCCCAGGCTATTATACACAGAGAGAGGGGGATGGGGATAAAACAACAACACGACCTGGCAATGGCTAAGAGCAAGGAAGCAAAAAAAACAACAGACAAATAAGCTAATTCTGACTGAACAAGACCAAATCTTAAGAAAAAATGCACATAAAGCCAAAACTGATAAAACAGTAAATGATATCTCTGTAACAAAGCTGAACAAAGTGGACCACCTTGTTAACTGCTACAAAGAGATTACCCAGATTGACTACAAACAATGGCATGATAAAGTAGCAAGAATGGTGCATTAGAAGTTAAAGTACCCTGGGATTTTAGAATACAAAAAACATAAACCTACCACAAAACATTCCAGACTTAACAATTTTGATAAAAGAAAAAGAAAAAAAAAGTCTTTCTAGTGGACATGACAGTATCTGAAGACAGCTAAACAGAAGAGGAATAACTAGAGAAAATCACAAAATATAAAGGTCTGAAAACAGAAATAGAATATGTCATTGTTTATAATGATCCCAAAATAAGATGATCAAAAAAATTAAATGATTTTTGTCTAAAGAGATATTTGAAAAGAGGCTGTGTGTGAACTAAGATTCTTCTTCAATGTTATCTTGAGCAAAGTCTTCCTTGCAGGTAAACTGATTTTATGTGAATTCATCAAGAAGTTCTATGCTGTGATCACTGTATGTGTAGTGTCCTTTGCACTATACTGAAGAAAATAATTATTTGGTTTCTACCTCTCTGATAGTTTTAGCTCTGAGGTTGCCTTTCAGTCCACCATTTTCACTTAAGGTGCCAACTGTGATCTAGGGGGGAACATTTCTTGATCTCTTTCCTTAAGTTCCTGTGAAGCTGAGACAAAACTATTCCAAATGTTCTAAGCCTAATCTCTCACAGAAGTGATTTTGCATGCTTTAAGATATTAGTGTAATTATCAAAACCTAATGAGTTTTAAAGCTTTTTAATATAAAACCATGATTTCAGGAACTCTTTGCTGTCAGAACTATAACTAGGTTACAGACGCAGGGTATGATTTATGACCCATCCTTACTAATGACTAGAGGCTGAAGATACAGTTCTTTATGAATAAGCACTCTTGCCTGATCATGACAGGGCAGTGAAAGCTCTGAAAATATGCTTATGTGGAACTGCATAATGGATCAGAGGCTTAATAAAAGGCCAACTTAATAGCATGCATATAATCCACGACCAATATAAGAAAAAATAGTTTGCAATGCAGTACAGTGCCTATTATCGGAATCTAAATTGCCTAAACATCCTGGGCTAGCTATATTCAATGTGACTCTTAATAGCACAGAAGTAATTACCCACAAGTCCTCCTTATGTAAACATATAATTATGAAACTGGGACTCTAAAGTAGAAGTCAGCAATTGGTCATCCCTGGGAACATATTTGCTCTCTTGAAGGATTTTGTAACAGCCACAGTTGCAAAACCAGAAAGAAAACGGAGACAATATCATGGACAAAGAAGGTACCAACAAGTATCAATCTGAAACAGAAGGCAGAAGGGACCCCCAACTTTCCAGTTCTGATTTCATTATTGGAGCAATTATCTATGCTAGATGCTGTAAAACCTGATTGATATATGTCTCCACATAATTTCTCCATGGATATTTTAATGCAAGGGTTTTTTGTGAAAAAGTAATGAGTGTTCTGGCATGGCAAGCGAGCTATTCTCATGAGCATAGCAGCTCTAGAGTTCATTATAGTGTTTGCAGAAATAACACTTTCCCAATCACTAATACAAGATGCAGCTACACTGAAGAAAATCCACACATTTGCTTACCTTATACGGAATATTCTATAAGGCAGTAAAGAAGGCTTCAAATCCTCTTTCAATGAAATATCATATGGTATGCTTAAGGATAAGATGGACTTGCAGATTCCATCCTAATTTCAAAAGCCATTTGTTACTTGCTGGGAAGGGAAGGGAAGAGGGAAGGAACGAAGGAAAGAAAGAAAGAAAGAAAGAAAGAAAGAAAGAAAGAAAGAAAGAAAGAAAGAAAGAAAGAAAGAAGGAAGGAAGGAAGGAAGGAAGGAAGGAAGGAAGGAAGGAAGGAAGGAAGGAAGGAAGGAAGGAAGGAAGGAAGGAAGGAAGGAAGACATAGAAATTATACTGCATTGTTGACTGGCCCTGCTTATGGATTTTGGCTCTGCTAACATTGGCATATAATATGGTTCCCACAGGTTATTTCTGTGGCAAGATGATCCTGCTTGAGAATTTGAAAGTCTGTGACAAAAAGTAAAGTGTTCAAATATGAATTCTAAATATTATGTGTGCGTAGGTGAGCCTATGAAATATTATGTGTGCATAGGTAAGCCTATGAAAATGTTAGCGATATGGAACATGCCTTGCAAAATAGAAAAAGTTGAATTTTACTAATAAAATACTCAAGTATTCTTCATCTTCTCTTCATCCAAGTGAAGAACTTGCAACAGTCCTTCAAAGATGACTGAAGCACAAATAGCAACCTTTAATAATATGCTGTGGCTGTGAAATAATTAACACTAAAGGAAAGCCAGTTTGGTTTAGTCTGCAGTGGTTCCCAACCTTTTTCTCACCCCGTACCCCTAAAGAAATTTCACTTGAACCTCGCACTCCCTGAAAGTTATATTTTGCTCAGTTAAGTTAATCCATTGCAAAAGAAAATAAAAATGCCAACATATAGCCAATATCCTATTATTTACCTGGACTTTTCTCACACCCCCTGGAATATCGTCTCACATCCCCAGGGGGTGCGAGCACCCCAGGTTGGGAACCCCTGGTCTGGTGGTTAAGCACTAGGTTAGAAAATGGAAGGTGATGAGTTATAGTCCCGCCTCAACCATGAAAACCAGTTGGGTGACCTTGGGCCAGTGATTCTCTTTCAGCCCAACTCATCTAATAGGATTGTAGTTGTGGGGAAAATATGAGGAGGAAAGTGTATTGGATATGTTAGCTGCCTTTAGTTATTTGTAAAAATAGTAAAGGTTCAATATAAATAAATAAAAATACTTCTGCATACATTAGTATTTAACAGTATAGGTTTAAAATGCGAGACATAAGATAGTATGTGATTTTCTTGTTACATTTTTTGAACTTTGTCATATCAGGATTTTTAGAACTTTTTCCATTTTGTAGTCTCAGCCTAAAGTAAAATATACTGGTCAAAAAAAATAAAGGGAACACTTAAACAACACAGTGTAACTCCAAGTCAATCACACTTCTGTGAAATCAAACTGTCCACTTTGGTAGCAACACTGATTGACAATCAATTTCACATGCTGTTGTGCAAATGGAATAGACAACAGGTGGAAAGCATAGGCAGTTAGCAAGACGTCCCCAATAAAGGATAAAGACATCCCCAATAAAGTGGTTCTGCAGGTGGTGACCATAGACCACTTCTCATTTCCTATGCTTTCTGGCTGATGGTTTGGTCACTTCTGAATGCTGGAGGTGCTTTCACTCTAGTGGTAGCATGAGACGGAGTCTACAACCCACACAAGTGGCTCAGGTAGTGCAGCTCATTCAGAATGGCACATCAATGTGAGCTGTGGCAAGAAGGTTTGCTGTGTCTGTCAACATAGTGTCCAGAGCATGGAGGCGCTACCAGGAGACAGGCCAGTACATCAGGAGACATGGAGGAGGCCGTAGGAGGGCAACAACCCAGCATCAGGACCATTACCTTTGTGCAAGGAGGGACTGGAGGACCACTGCCAGAGCCCTGCAAAATGACCTCCAGAGGGCCACAAATGTGCATGTGGCTGCTCAAACAGTCAGAAACAGACTCCATGATGGTGGTATGAGGGCCCGATGTCCACAGGTAGGGGTTGCGCTTACAGCCCAACACCATGCAGGATGTTTGGCATTTACCAGAGAACACCAAGATTGGCAAATTCGCCACTGGTGCCCTGTGCTCTTCACAGATGAAAGCAGGTTTACACGAGCACATGTGACAGATGTGACAGGGTCTGGAGATGCCATGGAGAACGTTCTGCTGCCTGCAATGTCCTCCAGCATGACCAGTTTGGCAGTAGGTCACTAATGGTGTGGGGTGGCATTTCTTTAGGGGACTGCACAACCCTCCATGTGCTCACCAGAGGTAGCCTGACTGCCGTTAGGTACCGAGATGAGATCCTCAGACCCTTTGTGAGACCATGTGCTGCTGTGGTTGGCCCTGGATTCCTCCTAATGCAAGACAATGCTAGACCTTATGTGGCTGGAGTGTGCCAGCAGTTTCTGCAAGATGAAGGCATTGATGCTATGAACTGGCCTGCCCATTCCCCAGACCTGAATCCAATTGAGCACATCTGGGACATCATGTCTTGCTCCATCTACCAACACCATGTTGTACCACAGACTGTCCAGGAATTGGGGGATGCTTTAGTCCAGGTGTGGGAGGAGATCCCTCAGGAGACCATCCACCACCTCATCAGGAGCATGGTGTTGTAGGGAGGTCATACAGGCACGTGGAGACCACACACACTACTGAGCCTCATTTTGACTTGTTTTAAGGACATTACATCAAAGTTGGATCAGCCTGTAGTGTTTTTTTCCATTTTAATTTTGAGTGTAACTCCAAATCCAGACCTCCATGGGTTGCTAAATTTGATTTCCATTGATAATTTTTGTGTGATTTTGTGGTCAGCACATTCAACGATGTAATGAACAACATATTTAATAAGAATATTTCATTCATTCAGACCTAGGATGTCTTATTTTTTGTGTTCCCTTTATTATTTTGAGCAGTGTATCTTAATTAAAAATAATCTGATTTTAATTATTTTCTTTCCTTTTGCAGTTAATCCTGAAAAAGGGATTCAGTTTATTCCAAACATTGTGTCACTTGACTAAATTTCTGTTGCTTAATATATTAATTCTCATGTATTTCTTCAATTTGTTTGTATCTTACTAACAGAACACTGCTTAACCAACACATATTTCATATACAAAGGACAAAGATACAAACAAATTGAAGGAGTCCCCATGGGATCACCACTGTCACCTGTCATTCCAAACCTGTTCATGGAAAAATTCGAATCCAGAGCCCTGGCCAATGCCATCCTCAAACCCAAACTATGGTTAAGATATATCGATGACACATTCGTGATTTGGCTCCATGGACAAGAAAACCTAAACAATTTCCTAACACACCTAAATAGCGCACACCCCAAAGTCAAGTTCACCATGGAAACAGAAACAAACAAACAACTACCATTCCTAGATGTACTAATCTACAAAAAAACAGATGGCACACTAGGACACACCATATACCAGAAGAAAACACACACCAACCACTACCTCAACGCCCAATCCCACCACCACCCAGCACAGATAAACTCCGTGGCTAAAACACTAATTACTAGAACCAAGCGCCTGGCAGATAAGACACACATTAAGACTGAACTATGCACCCTGACTAAAATATTGACAGCCAACGGCTTCCACAAAAGCAAAATCACCAACTTGATCCACAAAAACACACTGAGACATAATAGAGGCCCAGAAGATGAACAGACCCATGGAACAGCTGTCCTGCCCAGATAAGAGGCACTACAGACAAAATTAGTAAGATTCTATACAGACACCACATCAAGACTGCCTTCAAAACAGACAGAAAAATAGCAGCCATTCTCAGGAACCCCAAAGACAAAACTGACCTGGAAAACCAAGGCATATACGAAGTCCCCTGTGCATCATGCCCAGCCACATACATTGGACAGACCAATAGAAGAATAAGCACCCGCCTGGATGAACACAAAAATGCAGTCAAAAAGCTGGAACACACTTCCTCACTAGTCCAACACATGGAAGCCACAGGTCATAGCATCAACTTCAATGGCACCAAAACCCTAGGCACTATAGAAAATCCCAGCCACAGAATCATCAGAGAAGCCATAGAGATTGAAAAAAGACCAGAAAGCATAAACAGAAGAGATGACTCCACCAGGCTGTCAATCATTTGGAAGCCTGCACTCACAAACAAAAAAATCTCCACACCACAAGCCAGACAAACACCTGGGCACAAACAGATCCCCCCTGATACCTCCAGCTCAAACACACCCCAACCAGGCACCCAGATGAAACCCAGCTTCCTAACTAAGGATAGCCAAGCTGCACTAAAGGCCTCCAATAAAGTAACACAATGTTGCCAGCCAATCAAGATACAAAAAGAGCCAAAAAAACAGACAGAAGATATTAGAAGCAGAACACAGCAAACTCCAAGACCAATAAACACAGACCAAGACTCTCAACCAATCAGGAGGAAGAAAAAACCATTCTGGCACAGCAATAGGCTGCCCCAAATTTAAATCTGAAACCACTGTAAAAGTCTAACCCACAGACGAACACTAAACAGAAGCCTGATGATGGCAGATGAGATTCTGCTGAAACGTTGCTACAACTTTAAAAGCACCACTACTATGACGTGGGAAAATACCCGAACAAAGCTGAATGCCATATATATATATATATATATATATATATGTTTTCTGAGGTTCTCGCGGGTATTTGTATGTGGATCTTTGGTTATTCGGGTTTTCTCCCGCGTAAGATTGGAAGTATCTAGGCAACGTTTCGATGAAGTCTCATTCATCATCTTCAGGCTTGGTCTTCAGCTCTGTGCTTCTCAGAGTGATGTGAGCTTGCAGCTGCTTCTTCCTTTTAACTGCTCCTGGGGGTGTGACTTGATTGGCTGGGGGCTTGGCTGTGTTCTGATTGGATGGGGGGGTGTTCTCATTGGTTGGGGGTTTGGCTGTGTTCTGATTGGTTGGGGGGTTGGCTGTGTTCTGATTGGCTGGAGGCGTGTTCTGTTCAGGTGGGGGCTTGATTGTGCTCAGGTTAGTCTTAGTTGCTGGAGGGTTTGAGCTGGTGAGCTGTGATCTTGCTATTTGGCTTCGAGTTCGTGGTCGTGCTGCATCTTCATGGTGGGGGTCAGTTCGCTTCATGTATGGCTCAGAGGGGTTTGAGGTGGGTAGTGATGCAGCTGCAGTGCGGCTTCTGGTCCGTGGTCGTGTTTCATCTTCTGTGTGGGTGTGAGTCTGCTTTCTACGTGGAAGTGTGGTGGTGGCATCTTGTGTGGCTCTCAGGGGTGTGGGTCTGGTGTCATTCTTCATGTTAGGTATGCGTCTGTTCATGAGGGCGGGTTTCCAAATGGCTGGTAGGCGGGAGGCATCATCTCGTTTATTCATGCTGTGTGGGCGTTTTTCTATCTCTATGGCTTCTCTGATGATTCTGCTGCTGAAGTGTTCGGTTTTGGCGATAGTTCTGATATTTTTAAGGTCAATCTCATGTCCTGTGGCTTTGAGGTGTTGGACCAGGGAAGAGGTCGGTTCTTCCTTTTTGATTGAGTTCTTATGTTCTTCAATGCGTGCACCTATTCTTCTGTTAGTCTGTCCAATGTATGTGGTGGGGCAGGCAGTGCAAGGGATTTCGTATACTCCTTGATTTTCTAACTCGATTCTGTCCTTAGGGTTTCTTAGGATGGTGGATATCTTTCTGTTTGTGCAGAATGCTGTCTTAATGTTGTGTTTTTGGAGGATCTTGCTGATTTTGTCCGTAGTGCCTTTTATATATGGGAGGAGGGCCCTCCTCCCATATATAAAAGGCACTACGGACAAAATCAGCAAGATCCTCCAAAAACACAACATTAAGACAGCATTCTGCACAAACAGAAAGATATCCACCATCCTAAGAAACCCTAAGGACAGAATCGAGTTAGAAAATCAAGGAGTATACGAAATCCCTTGCACTGCCTGCCCCACCACATACATTGGACAGACTAACAGAAGAATAGGTGCACGCATTGAAGAACATAAGAACTCAATCAAAAAGGAAGAACCGACCTCTTCCCTGGTCCAACACCTCAAAGCCACAGGACATGAGATTGACCTTAAAAATATCAGAACTATCGCCAAAACCGAACACTTCAGCAGCAGAATCATCAGAGAAGCCATAGAGATAGAAAAACGCCCACACAGCATGAATAAACGAGATGATGCCTCCCGCCTACCAGCCATTTGGAAACCCGCCCTCATGAACAGACGCATACCTAACATGAAGAATGACACCAGACCCACACCCCTGAGAGCCACACAAGATGCCACCACCACACTTCCACGTAGAAAGCAGACTCACACCCACACAGAAGATGAAACACGACCACGGACCAGAAGCCGCACTGCAGCTGCATCACTACCCACCTCAAACCCCTCTGAGCCATACATGAAGCGAACTGACCCCCACCATGAAGATGCAGCACGACCACGAACTCGAAGCCAAATAGCAAGATCACAGCTCACCAGCTCAAACCCTCCAGCAACTAAGACTAACCTGAGCACAATCAAGCCCCCACCTGAACAGAACACGCCTCCAGCCAATCAGAACACAGCCAACCCCCCAACCAATCAGAACACAGCCAAACCCCCAACCAATGAGAACACCCCCCCATCCAATCAGAACACAGCCAAGCCCCCAGCCAATCAAGTCACACCCCCAGGAGCAGTTAAAAGGAAGAAGCAGCTGCAAGCTCACATCACTCTGAGAAGCACAGAGCTGAAGACCAAGCCTGAAGATGATGAATGAGACTTCATCGAAACGTTGCCTAGATACTTCCAATCTTACGCGGGAGAAAACCCGAATAACCAAAGATCCACATATATATATATATATATACATACATACATACATACATATATGCCATATACCATATATATATATATATATATATATATATATATATATATATATATATATATATATATATATATATATATAATATATATAATATATATATCATGCACTGAGTTGCATGAGGCTATGTATGTATGTATGTATGTATGTATGTATGTATGTATAAAATAATAAAAGACATAAAATGCCAAAGAACATAGAATGCATAAAAATTATGTTTGTGTAATCCTAAAGTTAGGGGATTTTTCCCTTATAGTAAACAATGTTTTCCCCTACAATATAATGACAAAGAAGGTTGGTTACTCTCTTTTAAATGTTCTGGTTCTAGTCCAACAGTAAAAAGAAATGAGATCATTCTTAGGTTTGTGGAACTGAAGAAGCATGTTAGTGACAGTTTCAACTTCTCCAGGTCACAGGGGCAGGCTTAATCTCCAAAAGTTATATTATTATGCGTTCCTTCCAATATTGCAGAAAGCCAGACTTTATAGAATGCTAAAAAAAGAACAACAAGTACAAGTAACTGTATAAATAATTAGCTAGCATGGAGGTGTGCTGCCACTACAGATTGACTAATTTGGTCTTTTTTACTGGATATCCATGTCAATCACCCACCATCAGACAATAGTTCTTTTTTTTTTTTTTTGATAAAAGTTTTATTGATTTTAACGACAAACAAAAACACATAAAACATAAAACATAACATAAAAAAATCATCATTCTTCATAAATTTACAGTGTATCAGTTGGTTTACCACTCCCTTTTGTGCATCCATTTCATAGTCATCGAAATAATTATATTACATAATAACTCACATTATCAATCATTAGTTAAGTATCCTAATATCATTATTGAACAATCATTTGATTATAATTTTACTAATTCATACTTAAGCGAGATAACTATAATTGAGTTAAATTATTTTATAACAGATCATAGAATCATACCAAATCTATCTTAATAAAGTATTCTAAAAAATTATCAAAACCAAGAAAAATTATATATTCGTTATTTCCTAAATTTCTAAATATTCTATTATTATATTGTATTATCTAACCATTGATAAAAGAGATCCCAAACTTCATAAAATTGTTTATCTTCTTGTTCTCTAATTTCAAATGTCAATCTACTCATTTCAGCACATTCCAATATTTTCTTAATAATTTCTTCCTCTAATGGTATTTTCTCACTCTTCCAATGTTTAGCAAATACAATCCTAGCTTCTGTTAATACATTTACAATCAAATACTTTAAGTTTTTATTATATATATCAGGTAAGATTCCCAGATAAGATTTGTCATTTTTTCCAGCCATATGCGAATTCTAGTACAATATTTCCTGGCTTCCTCACAAGTCCACCACATATGGTAATATGAGCCAGGTATCTGATGACATTTCCAGCACTTTTCAGATTTATTCTTGAACATTCTTGCTATTCTTGTCGGGAGAAAGTGCCACCAATAAAACATCTTATAGAAATTTTCTTTATATGCTGTTGACATTGTCATTTTATAATTTTGTGACCACAATTTTTGCCATTTCTCTAAGTCAATTCCATATCCAAAATTCTTCCCCCAAGCAATCATTGTTTCTTTAACTTGTTCTTCCTCTAATTTAATTTCCAAGAAATAACTATATAGTTTTTTAATCACTTTTTCATCAGTACCTGTCAAAATCCTATCCAAATCAGTCAGTTTATCATAAAATCCTTCTATTTTAGAGTCTTTAAAATACCTTGCATTTATTTGCACATATGAAAACCAATTCATCTTTATACCTTGTTCTTCTAAATTTTGCATCGTTTTAAGTTCATCCTTTTCATCCAATATTTCCCCATATCTAACTGTTTGTTTCTTCTTATAGGTTATAGGATACGAAAAAGCTTCAATAGTTGATAACCAAACTGGAATTTTCAAATAACATTGTTTCTTAATTTTCTCCCAATTCAACCATAACGATTCCCGTATATAATGCCTTCTAAAATAACCCTGTGATTTAGTTCCCTTATACCATAAAAAAGCATGCCAACCCAATAATAAATCATGACCTTCTAATGCCAACAATCTAGTCTTTCTTAACGTTATCCATTCTTTAACCCACATTAAGTTTGCAGCTTGATAATACAACTCCCAATTAGGAAGGCCAAATCCTCCTCTAATTCTAGCATCCTGTAAAAGTTTTAATTTTATTCTCACTTTCTTGCCTTGCCATATATACTTCAACACAATTTTATTTAATTCTTCAAAGTAATCCTTCCTTAACCTAATTGGTATTGTTTGGAACAAATATAAAATTCTGGGTAAAATATTCATCTTAATTGTTGAAATTCTACCTATCAATGACAACTGTAGGTTTTCCCATTTTTTTTCAGGTCGGATGCTATCTGCTGTTTAAGTTTAATATGGGGAGAAGGCGGAGCTTCGATGCTGTGATACAGCTGCGATCTCGGGGCTCCGAGATCACAGCTGATATCTTCTCCCCTGGTCGGTCCTAATGGACCTAAACCATCTCATAGTGACGGGTACAGTAAGGGGCGCGTTCTGTAGATACCAGGGACATCACAAGTCCCTGGTTGATCCAGAAGAAGCCCTTTTGCCAACGGCAGAGAGCCAGCCATGAGGCTGCTGAAGCTGGGACAGCTCCGGAAGAACGAGATAGAAAGAAGTGTATTGGCTGGTGAGGATCTTTTTTTTTTTTCCTTGGGACTTAAGAACACTCTAATATGAGAAGAAATCTGTAAACTTATTGACAAAATTTGATTTAGCAGTGATTGTTTTTAAGTAATGTCAAAGTGAGGTTTGGCTTTTTATTTTTACTTTTTTTTTTCTTTACTGAATTTCTATTGCGATCTAGTGAATCAGACTGCGGTATCTGCCATCCTGCATCAGATGGGCGCCTCATGAGAGGGAGCGAAGGAGGAAGAAACGACAAGAGATGAGGTTTCTCGGGATGAGCGCACCCCGAATGTCTTGGCACATGCTCTTTTATTATGCTTCTTCACAGGGGGGGTGAAATTTTTCAGAGCCCAAGTCAAACAGGGTATTCAAGATTTACAATGGTTCAGGTCAGTTAAGATACCAGGTTAAACAGGATGCGCGTGATTTACAAAGCTCAGGTCAGTTAGGATATCATTCTGTATTGACAGATGTTTATCTCCCCGTCCCTTCTACGTGCCTGGCAAAGATCACTGAAGAGACAGAAATCTAATGTTTACACGAGAATGATACATTATTGCAATGCTTGAATGATACATAGTTGCACTGATACATAGTTGCAATCACATGAATGATACATAGTTACAACATCAGACTGGTTTTTTTCTTTTATATTTTTATATTTACTTGCTCTCTCTTCTCCTTTCTGACTGTTTATATTTTTTAAAATAGAGGCCCCTTTAATATATTTTTAATATACATAAATGTACATATATACTTTTTTTTTCTTTTTAGGCTTTTTTCAGGGGTGAAGAAGGGGGAGTGGTTTGAAGAAACTTTGTAACACTGCCAACTAGAGGCTTGAAAATATTCTGTTTGAAGTTGAAAAACTCTTGTTTGAAAAACTTTTCTCAAGGTTACTGGAATTGATAAGATAGAGGGAAGAGTACTGGAGGATGTTTATACAGGTGCTCTTTGGAACTTCTATTATTAACTGAATATTTGAAGTTTGGCTTTGAAATTTGTGGAGAAGCCAAATAAGAGCCTTGGATAAATAAAAGACAGTGTGCGTTTTTTTTTTTTTTCAATTCCTTATTAATGGTTTTATCCCTCCCCTCCAACCCCACAGCATTTTGTAATATTGATATATTTATTTTTTATTTTTTATTATACCTCTTTTTTATTTTTATTTTTTTAAAGGGGAAGTCTCAGAATATTCTTTTTTCGCTTTTTTCTTTTTTTCATAGGGATGTCTGCCTCTTGATCTCTATTTTTGACCTATTTTTATGGCTATTTTTCATTTTCTGAGGTCTTTCAATTGGATTAAGGTGGGAAGAACCTGAAGAACTCTTTTTTTTTCTTTTTCCTTTTTCTTTGCTTATTACTTTTTGATATTATTGGGCTTTATTTTGTTTCTTTTTTTCTCTTCTTTTTTAATTTTTACTTTTGAATTATAATTGCATATTTCACAATTGGATTAAGGTCTTGAAGAACCTGAAGAATTTTTCCTTTTTAATTTTGGGCTTTTTACTTATTAATGGTTTTGTTTTTTGTTTTTTATGGTGTTTTCCTTTTTCTTAATTGGATTATAATTGGTTACCTCACTAATTGGATTAAAAGACCTGGAAGACCCTGAGTTATCGAAATGAATAAGAAAATTTTACCTTCGGGCATCTCAATTTCTGCTCCTGTCTCCCCGTCATCTGCAGGACGACTCTCAACAATGGTGAAGCAAGATAAAGCACAAGTGGATTTAACGATGGTTATGCAAGGAATACAAGAACTTAAAATGAGTATTGAACAAAGAATGGAGAGTATTGACCAAAGAATTGGAAAGATTGATGAGAAATTTGAAAATTTTCAACAAATGATGGTGAAACACGATGAGAGAATCCAAAAAATAGAAGAGAAAGACAAGCAAAGAGATGATACAATTGGAAATATCGATAATAGATTAACAATGGTCGAACAAGAAAAAAGTGGGATGTTGAAGTGGGGGATGGACAGGTCAGAATTTTATCTTAGATTTCAAAATATCGAGGAAGAAAAAGGACAAAACTTGGTGGCAGTAATGATTGAAATTCTGGCTGGAGTCTTGGAAATAACAGAGGAAAAGATGATGGATGGAGTAGATGAGATATATCAAGTCTTCATAAGATATGCGAGGAGGAACCAATTACCAAGAGAGGTCCATGTTAGATTCACCAAAAAAACTATTAAAAACCAAATATTACAAGTGGTAAGAGAGAAGGGGTTGAAATACAAAGGCAAAGAGATCCTGGTCTTAAAACAAGTACCTAGAAAAGTGAGAGAGATTAGAAGAGAATATCGATTTTTGACCAAAATGCTATTGAAAAAAGAGGTGAACTATAGATGGCTGATTCCAGAAGGATTAATGTTTACATGGCAAGAACAGAGACACAGAATTGATTCAATTGTGAAAGCAGAAATATTCTATGAGGAATTTTTCAAAAGAAGAGAAATGGAGATAGAAAAAGAGAATATTTTAATTGAATCTGAAGAGGACCAAATGGAGATGGAAAAAGAAGAAGGCGCAATAGGTGGACAAATGGAGATCAAAGAACAATGTGAAATAAGATCCACGAGAGCTGTTAGACCTAAATATAAAGCATAACCATGGGAGAAAAAAAAAACTGATTTCCATGAATATAAATGGAGTGAATTCAGCTACCAAAAGAAGGAAAACTTTTTACAAATTAGAGAAGCTAAAATTTGATATAATTTGCTTACAAGAAGTACACATTAAAAAATAACATGAACAATTATTGATACGACCAAAGTTAGGGAAAATATTTACTTCTCTGACTCATTGTAAGAAAAGGTTTTGTGCATCAAAGAAACCACTCCAGCCAAACTGATTTATACTGATGAAGATGGAAGAGTATTAATAGTTGAAATAGTGGATAATAATATGAAAACGCTCTTGGTTTCAATTTATGCCCCGAATGATAAACAAGAAAAATTTTATAAAAAATTACATATGAAAATAATTGTACTGGACTATGTTAATATACTTATGATGGGGGATTTCAATGGAATTGTAGACAATAAACTGGACTACACAGTAAAAACAACACGTCAAAATAGGAAAATTCTCCTAAATCCTTTTTCAAAATGACAGATGAATTAAATTTAAAAGATATATGGAGAGAAAGAAATGCTAAAATTCAACAATATACTTTTTATTCAAACAGACATTTATCGTGGTCCAGAATAGATATGATTTGGACATCAACAGAATTATTATCTAACATTCAAGAAATAAATATTGAAACAAGTACATGGGCAGACCATAATCTAATGACAATTAAATGGAAAGGACAAAAAAGAAGATCTAGATGGACATTAAACAATACTATTCTAAAGGAAAAAGACTTTACACAATGGATGGAAAAAGAATTGGCCTTCTTTAATGAAAGCAAAAAAGAAGATACTTCAATACAGAATGTTTGGGATACAATGAAGGCATATGCAAGAGGATTAATAATTGACTATACAAAGAAAAAGAACATTAGGAAGAGGCAAATGATTAAAGCTTTAGAAGATGACTATAAAAAACTGGAAAAAGAATTACAGAAGATGCCACAGAAAAAAGATATCAAAGTTAAAATGGACATAATTAAACATAAAATGTATCAAGCAGAGAAAGAAGAACTGTCCCAAAAAATTAGAAGTGCTAAACAGAACTATTTTGAAGATGCAACTAGGTCAGGTACATGGTTAGCATATAAGTTGAGAAAAGAGAAAGAGTCAAGGAAAATATCACAGTTAATAGATGATCATGGTCAAATTTGCTATGGTAATAAGGAGAAAAAGGCAATCATTCAAGATTTTTATGGACAATTATATAAACAGGAGGATCTTGATGAGGAAAAAATTAAACAGTATTTACAAAATGCTAACCTACCTAAGATACCTGATGAAACTCGGAAAATGTTAGAAAGTGCTATAACAATGATGGAATTAACCGAAGCACTCAACAGACAGAACAATGGAAAAGCACCAGGACCAGATGGTTTCCCGGCAGAATTTTATAAAACATTCCAAGAATCGTTGAGCATTCCACTGTTAGAAGTCATGAATGAAGTTATGATAAATAAGAAAATACCTAAAACATGGTCAGAAGCTTATATTACACTTATTCCAAAAGAAAGGGTTGACCCATTACAAATTAAGAACTATAGACCTATTTCCTTATTGAATGCAGACTATAAAATCTTTGCTTCTATCTTGGCGGAAAGGCTTAAAAAAATATCTAAATAACTTTATTCACTCTGATCAGAATGGATTTTTACCAAAGAGACAGATTAAAGACAATATGAGGGTAATCCTGGACACATTGGAATATTATGAGGCGCACCCTGAAAAACAAATGGCTTTGATATTCTTAGATGCCCAAAAGGCATTTGATAATGTGAACTGGAGATTTATGTTATTACTATTGGAACAAATGGGCTTTGCTAGAAAATTTATCCAAGCAATAGAAGCCGTATATTATAAGCAAACGGCAAAAGTAATGATAGATGGAGAATTCACAGACTCTATCAATATTAAAAAAGGTACAAGACAAGGATGCCCATTATCTCCTTTGTTATTTGTATTGACCTTGGAAGTGTTAAATAGAAATATTAGAGAGGATATAAACATAAAAGGAATGAAAGTCAAAAAGGAGGAATTTAAATTGCAAGCCTTTGCAGATGACTTAGTCTTTATTTTGGAAGACCCTTTAGAGACAGCTTTAAAACTATTGGAAAAGATAGAGATGTATGGTGAGATGGCTGGTTTGAAAATAAATAAAGACAAAATAAAGATTCTGACAAAGAACATGTTATTAAGACAAAGAGAAGAGCTAGCAGATTTTTTGAAAATTCAAGTTACGAACAAAGTTAAATATTTGGGGATATATCTGACGTCAAGATGTACTACACTGAAAGAGAATAACTATATTAAACTTAAACAGCAGATAGCATCAGACTATAGTTCTACATCTTGATAACATTACAGTTAGGTGACCCTTACACTGGCATAGAAATTCAGAATTCTGGCTTTGCAGAAAGAAGAAAGTTAGAAAAATCATGGCAGCCAGGGATTGCTGGAAAATGGAAGCTTTAACAAAAATAAGGCTAGTGTGTACAGATTGTAGATTTCAGAGGGACCATCCTAATTCTCCATTTAAACATTCCAAGATATTTAGAATCACACCCTTATGACTCTGAATTGAATAATATGTTTGGAGCTTAATTTATTAGCATATATTTGAAGGTGGATTTGGTTTTTTTTAAAAGGTTATTTTGTGCTAAAGTTGACAAGATGTATCTGCTGCTATAAAACTCTTTTTAAAGGCAAATTTGAAGCCTGTATCAGAAGCACAATAAAATATTTTCTTAGCTTGATCAGACAGAATTAATTACTTAGAAAATAGAATGTTTGAAACTGTTAATTTTATGTCATTAAAATATTCTACACACCAGTGTACATTATTATATACACAAAAAAGAGAAACCATAGCTGACAATTCATTAGCTGGTGTTTGCTGGTCATGCACATCAAGTTCTTCCTAAGAACTCAGGATGTCACTGTACATATCAATGTTCACAAGGCGTGTACACAATGTACACATCAATGATCCAAGTGGTGTTCTTCAATGGTCTTGTGTTCTTACAACATTCCATGGCCACCTATGCTCCTTGGTAAATAGAGTCTATCAACTGTCAACATTATTGGGTGGGTAAAGAACATGATTCATTGTCATTATTTTTCTCATCTTGCAATCCACAGCTTTTAGCCTTGCTTCCAGTTCACTCTTCTAGCTGTGTATCGAACAACTGGAATTGCACAGATGTTAATTTCTTTGATGGGACTTCCTCCACTGAGTTTGGACTTTAAGATATTCTTCACTGTCATCCATTCAGATCAATTACACATCACTAGAATGAGCAGGCAATCATTTCTGGAGGAAGGAAAATGAATAAGGTTGTGTTCTATACTAGACCTCCCCAAAAGCATTAAGTCAATTCTGAGCAAAAACCTCTTTTGTTACATTAATGTGAATTTATTTCATTCACAGTCAGCCAGCAGCTTGGAAAGGTATACTAATTAGCTCAGACCTTTATAATCCTGGAACGCTGCCTGGTAAAATTCCACACTCAGTCCTGATGGGAAGGGCTGGGTTATGCAGACAAATCTTCACAAGGCTGGAATTAACAGATGACCAAATTAGCAAGTTGTTTCCTGCAAAAGCCCCTCTCTTTTTGCTTCTCTTTTAATCCTGATGGGAGGGGGCATTCATTGTCCACCTGTGGCCTGAAGCCCATGTCGACCCTGAGTTCTTAATTGTGCCTTTTTTTGGCAGTTCTGCATATGCGCAGGCTGGGAACTGGTTCTAGAAGTTCCCCTGCCTCACTGCTGTCTGGGCCCAAAGACATCTGATAACTGCCAACCTGCCCTGGCCCCATCTCTGCCTCTGACACAGAGCCCTCATCTGAGCCTTCTTCAGCCTCCAGGACTGGCTCATGTTCCTCCTCAACCTCCTCAGTACTGTCTGACTTTGCTGCCAGCTCTGCCAGCCACTGGTGGGCGACAACAGGTTTCCCTCTATTAATCCCTCCCTCGTCTTCAAAAACTTCAGATTACATTTTGTTCTTTACTTCCAATGTATATTTTTCATCTTATGTTTTTTCTAGTAGCCTATTTATAATGTACTACTGTATACTGCCTTGGTGAGACCACACTTTGAATACTGCATCCATTTCTGGTCACCACAATACATAAATGATATTGAGACTCTAGAAAGAATAAAGAGAAGAACAGCAAAGATGATAAGGATCTGAAGATTAAAACACATGATGAATGTTTGCAGGAACTGAGTATGTCTAGTCTAAAGAGAAGAAAGACTAATGGTGAAATGATAGTGGTCTTTCAAATATTTAAGAGGGAGTCACAAAAAATAGGGGGACAACGTATTCTCTAAAGTACCTGATAGCAAGACAAGACATAATGGATGGAAACTTTTCAGAAAGTGATCCAACCTAGCAATGAGGCGAACTTTCCTGACAGCAAAAAACAATTAATCAGATTGAACAGATTGCCTTCAGAATTTGTGGGTTCCCCATCACTAGAGGAGATTTCAGAAGAGATTGGTCTGTCTTTTGTCCAGAATGGTAGAGGGTCTCCTGCTTGGCAAAGGTTTGGACTAGAAGACAAATGCACTCAATATGGACTATGTTCATTATAAACACAACAACCAAGGTCAGATTATTTAATGCCATTGGCATACCAACTGCTGTCTATACCCTTCCAGCTTGATTATTCTGTATTCTATTCTGTATTTGAGGCACAACTATTTTCAGCATTTAATGGCTCCTTTGTGATAGAAGGATCACTCTTCAACTAAACCAGTGCTTACCACACATTCTAATAGGCTCTATGTCTCTCTTTTTCTTAGCAGAGTGGAAACAGCAGGATGAACATTGTTTTTGCTTATCATAGACAAGGTTGTTGATTTGATACATTGCAGAGCAATTTAAATTTTTTATATTTTTACTTTCACTTGAGGTAGAAGGTTGGATGAATTGGGAATTTTAAAAATTACAAATAAAAAAAAATGGTTTCAAATTAATAATCTCTATTTTTTGTCTTGAGAAAAAGGAGGTATATAGTGAATTATGATAAAAAGAAACTAACTTTTATTTTAAAGCAGTTTATCATGGTTCTATGTGTGTGTCTATTGCGTTTTTTGAATGGAAGGATGGGACAACACAGTGGTAGGCAATTGTACAATGGAAAAATAAAGTATCCTGTAGTCTGAAAACTGATATTAGTTTTGGTAGCATCATGAAATAGATGAGGAAACAGAAGCAGATGTGAAATACCAAATAGGTAAAGCAACTGCTATCTTCCAACAAATGCACTCAATATGGATTATGTTCATTATAAACACAACAACCAAGGTCAGATTATTTAATGCCATTGGCATACCAACTGCTGTCTATATTTGTGAAACCTGGAAATCTACAACAAGAATTATTCATAAAACCAACATCTTCCAACAAGATTGTTTCAGAAGGATTCTCTGTATCTCTCATCCATGTCACAAACAAGAAAATTTTATCAAGAAGTAATTCCCAAAGACTGAAATAGTGACAGAACAAAGAATGCACTTTGCTGGACAATTTGTTCTGCATGAGTGAGCAATGTCCAGCAAAAACCACAATCAATTAGATACCACCAAATGGTTGGAGAAAAAAAGGATGGCCAAAGAAAACCTGGAACCAAACATTTTAAGAAGACCTGAAAAATATCAGCTTTAAATAGAAGGCTGCAGAGAGTGTAGCTGTAGACTGAAAATTGTGATTAGCATAGGACATAACGATGATGATGAGTCTGAAATGAATACCTTGCAAGATATTGTCAAGTTGTTTCAAGCTGGACACTCAGTGTAGACATACACAAATGCATTCACCTCATTCTGTTCTTCCTTTCAGTAATCCACTATAGGTCACTGGTTACTTTTTGTCATTAGTAGCCAGAAAGCCTCAGTATGATCCCCACAATCGGCAATACAGTTATGCAGATCCATATGGCACTCTTAATGATGGCATAACAATATGGAGAATTCTGATAAACCATCAACTTTGGCTGAGTTTATATCAAGAAACCTTATATATACAGAACATAAAATGAGTTTACTACAGAGACCAGTTCTTAATTCTCAAATCAAGCCTATGCATAAGCAAATCACTTCCAATCAACTTTGATCCCTATCTGAAAAATTCTAATTACTCAGAAAGTACCTGCCTCCCAATGTAAACATTTAAATCTATGTCCCTTTAAAACTAGATGTTTCATAATAATCATGAATTAAGTATCCTTAATACAGCCAAATGAAATAATTTTCCAAATGTTACAAACCTTACAGAGACTGAGCAGATTTCATTTGCTTTATTTCCATTGAATTTGCTTCTGGTTTTTTTTTTTTTTTTTTTGAAACAACTCAGCTTGCTTGTCTTTTTCTAAAGTAGTCTATTTCATATTTAAAACTTTAAAGCTTAGAGTCAAAATACACTACCAGGCATGTAACTAATGGAAAGCATGAACATAGTTGCTTATAAAGACCATTGTTATTTTACAGATTGCCTGTATGGTGCACAGTCCATTTTATGGATAGCTGGGGATCAGCATTTCCATGTGGGAACTTCACTGCCAAATGCATGACTTAAACAGAAAGCTGCATGCTGCTGAGACTGACCATTTTATGGTGATTTTGCAATGGAGCATAAGTTTTTTATTTGGAGATGTGGCATCCGTTCCTTATTAGCCAGAGGCACACATCAGTGGTCATAAACAAACACAGATGACTAACCACAAATTAAGTGGAAAATTGGAAATGGAGACATTTACAACATCAAACTAATTTCCCAAGGATGGGAAGTAGGCGTGCCTGTTCTTCATGATAAGTATAGTCCCAATATATATTATAGCTCAGATCCCACATGAGGGATTCAGCAAAGAAACTCATTAGAATTTTGGATATTAAGTTCCAGAACTGCAAACTATTAAACTGTATCTTTGTCTACAATTGCAGAAACAAGCTTGGATAGTACAGAATTGTAAAGTTATGAGCAAAAATCTAAGCTTGGAGAAAAATTTAAATCCCACCACATGTCTATCACTTTTTCTCTTTGAAATTGTCCAGGAACAACTAATAGTTATGGAATAGTATCTCACTATCAAAGACAACATTTCTGAGAAGAGGCTATAAAGTGATGGTAAGAATTGTGGAACATAAATAAATGATGTAGTGGCAGAAGATTTTTAAACCAATGAAACACACTAAAAATACCACCAGAATAAATTCTAATCTGTTAGGAAAACACCCTAAAAATCACAGAGAAACAGAAGCCTATTTCATAACATAATACTCATGGGAAATTAAAAGACAGGCTTTAGCACAGAATTAGTCTCTACTGACATACCAAGTGGAAAGCATTTTTATTCTCTTATTCAGAGTTTTGATCAAATTATGCTTCACTTCATAATTTGTTAAACTCATAAAATGTATTTGTCTCCTAAGAAATTATAATATGATAATATTCTGACCATTTATTTTCAATAGCTAAAGCTCTGATAAGATATCCAAAGTATACAAATAAGGTATAGATTAGAGCAGGGATCTCCAAACTTGGCAACTTTGAGACTTGTGGACTTCAAGTCCCAGAATTCCCCAGCCAGCATGGGCATGGCTAGCTGAGGAATTCTGGGAATTGAAGTTCACAAGTGTTAAAGTTGCCAAGTTTGGACACCTCTGAATTAGAGGGTGAAGAAGTATAGCACATGTACATATCACCCCATATCCTTTTCTATCCACAACCTTTTAAAATCCCTTTGTATGTCAGACTTTCCAAAAAGAACAGAGTTGGCAATCTGCAGAACAGACCTGTTATTAAGGGAACTGTTGTCTTCCAAATTCCAAGATCCAGGATGTGATAGAAAGATTGACCTGAGTAATGAAATCTACTGAGCATTATCTCATTCTTCTGTTTTATGCTGGAACAAATGACATTTCCAGAAAGAATATGGAAAGAATATCAAGAGAAAATGAAGAGATAGTCAGAAGGTAAGAGACTGAGAATTTTTACCAGTATTTTTTTTGTCAAACACTGTATTTAATCACTGAATCCAATATTACATGATCTAATGAAAAACAATCTTATGGAGAAGCTGTTTTGGGAAATGGATGCTGTATATACATTGTATTTAGTCCATGGGCCAGGCCAGATATCGGTACCATCTTGGGTGACCAAATCTTAATGGTACTAAAATGTTTATGGGTCCATACCAAGTACATTAAGATGTGATAGCCTTTTCAGATATGTAGCTTTGTATGTTTTTTAAGAAACCATCAATTTGACTGAATAGCGGCCTTGTGATATCACATGATAACACATATATTTGCGAAATGAAGCTGTAAATCATTAGAATTAAACCTAATTGATGTTGATAATTTATTAAAATCATGTGCAGAGACTTTTTGTGGTAAATGTAGAGCATCATAGCAAATTAAAATGTATTTCGTAAATTGCTAATATGTTTTTTTTTTCTCTTCCAACATCGTTACAAAGAGTTTTGAACTCAATTTCTCAATGCGGACTACTGTTGAATAATTGCAGTTCTCTGTTATATTGTGACAAACTACTAAGGCCCACATGATGGATTCAAGTGGAGACAAGGCCACTGCATTGCCAAAGAAAGGAGTGCGGCCAGGCTGCATTATTCACTGTTCTGGTGAAGACACGTCTACCTTCGTGTTACTAAAAGACTTGGACTCATGGAAGACACTGCTAAGAGCAGCAGAGATTAGACAACATGCTCCACTTCTGGACATTGCAAAAGACTTGGAAGAAGGCCAAATACCGCAGATCCAGTATCATCGCAAATGTCGCAGCATCTTTACCATGAAGAAGACTCTCGACTCCATCCTTTCTAAAGACAGGCCGAGTGCAGAAGAACAGACTGGTGTCCATGGTGTCAGAAGATCATCTAGGGATGCACCGAGTACATCAAGAGTGTATGACAAGACATGCATCTTCTGCTGCAAGTCAAGCAAGTACCTGAAAGGAAGACAGACAAGGGAACCTATCATCCAGTGTGTTGAGTTACGTGCAGATGACAGAATCCGCAGTGCAGCAACCCAAAAAATGGACCAGCGAATCCTTGCGTTGTTAAGCAGAGACCTTGTTGCCGCAGAGGGGCACTACCACAAGTCGTGCTACAAAGTGTATACAAAGGAAGGGGCATCCACCAGTTCTGGTGCATGCGATGAGCAGGAGCAGTCTGAGCAGGCAGTATACGAGGAAGCCGAGAAACAATCCTACGAAGAGCTATTCCTATATATCAGGAATGAACTCATTCTCAACCCTGAGGTGCTGCCTATGACAGATCTGACAGCTAGACTTGAGAAAGCCATGCACTCTCGCGGAATTTCTCAGATCAGACCATCAACCAAGAAACATGTCCATCGTAAACTTGAAAGTGAGATAGGAGGATCGCTTTGCTTCGTTTCTGATGAGAAAGGGAAGCTTCTCATATATCCAGAGAGCTTGTCATTTGATGAGCTTGTCAAGCATGCCTACAGACTAGGGAAAGAACTCCACGAAGCAAGGGCTGCCAACTCTGGGATCTTCTTAAAGCCTACAAGATTGGAGAGGAAGCGTACGAAACCTTCAAGCAAGAGCGCTTGCAAGAAGATATCCCATCTACACAGTTCCATGACAGGATGAAAAAGAAGAAGCTGCACACTTTCTCTGACATCAGGAAGAAGACGAACACCAAATTTGGCCGTGGCAAAGAGTTGGTGCTAAAGGCTGACAGAAACCTCTTTGGCCAGATGGTTCTGATTGCTGAGACCAGAAAGCTGCAGATGGGTGAAGTCTTGGCCCATCCACTGGGACCTTTACCGTGGGCACTGGCCAATGGTGATGGGTCACTCCGCAAGACCAACAAAGCGGCCCTTGCAAGAGAGTTGGAAAAGAATGTCGCCCCAGCTGAAGTGATCCCAGAGCCATCAGCGACCATCATTGATGGGATGAGCCTGGTCCAGAAGCTGAAAGGGAATGACCAAACCTTCTTGCAGCTGGCAGAATCAGCCTTGTCCCATGTCATCCATGAAGGTTCTAAGAGCCATCGTGTAGATATTGTCTTTGACGTCTACAAGGAGATGTCCATCAAAGATGTCGAACGAGCCAACAGGGGTGCAGGCACAGGAATCCAGTTCAAGGACATTGCACCTGGGCACAAGATTCAGCAGTGGCGGAAGATCCTATGCAGTCCAGCTAACAAGACAGCCTTGATCAAGTTTCTTGTGGAGCAGTGGAAGGATCCACAGCTGAGGGAGAAGCTCCGAGACAAGGTTCTCTTTGTTACCTGTGAGCATCTGTGCTTCAAGATCACCAAAGAACACTGGGAAGAGGTCTCAGAATTGAGATCATCACAGGAAGAAGCTGACACCAGGTTACTTCTCCATGCTCTCCATGCAGCAGAGTCTGGCTATGAGTCTGTTGTTGTCACAGCAGAGGACACAGATGTCCTAGTTCTGTGCCTGGGGATGTGCAACAAAATACCTTGCCACATGTACCAGAAATGTGGAACAAAGGCCTGGACAAGGTTCCTTGACATCACCAAACTCAGCAATGCACTGGGGTTAAGTGTCTGCAGGGCCCTGATTGGTATGCATGCTTTCACGGGTTGTGACACTATCAGTGCATTCGCTGGTCGCGGCAAGATGACGGCTCTAAAGCAGATGAAGTCTGACAGGTCTCAACAAGAAGCCTTCGCCGAACTCGGGCGTTCATGGAACGTATCTGAAGAGCTGTCAGAGAAACTGCAAGAGATCACCTGTCAGCTGTACCATCCTTCCACTCACACAACAGAGGTGAACAAGCTCCGTTACCAGATCTTCTGTGCCAGGCGTGGAGAAGTGGACTCAAGCCAACTTCCTCCTTGCAAGGACTGCCTGTCCATGCATATGCTACGTGCAAACTATCAGGCTGCCATCTGGTGGAGATGTCTTGAGCCTTTGCCATCTGTCCCAAACCCAAAGGACTGTGGCTGGACAACTGATGAAGATGGGAATCTCGTTGTTGAGTGGATGCGTGGCTCCCCTGCCCCTGATGTTGTGCTACAGCTCCTCTCCTGCAAGTGTGTGCGCTCATGTAAACTTCCAGTGTGCACTTGCCTCAGCAATGGTCTCAAGTGCACTGACATGTGTAGACTACAAACCTGCAGCAACCAGGCAACTGACGAAGAGGCACAAGCAGAACTAACAGACTCTGATGTTGACCAAGATGATGGTGGGGAATAACGTATGTATGCTATAGTGTATTGATTTCAGGATCTGTTATTCTTGTGGAACACTGTAGCTAATACAAATCGAATCTGCTCTTCAGCTAACATTAAATTGAATTATCAAACAAAAGTAGGCCTAAACCAAAAAAATTAGCTAGATCAACCCTACATGTAATTGGAACTTCCATTGCAAGTAATATGAACATTACTTTTACTGTTGAAAGTGCCTGAACGCTGCTTTGTATGGTATTGAACATGACTGTACTAGAGTCATGGGCGTCCTGAGAAAAAAATGCAGGGGGGGGCAAAAAAAATATTTTGGGTGTTGGACTGGAGGATATGTGCAATGGAGCGAAGGAAATGTGCGTTTTCTAAGCACGGTAAACACATATTTGAAAGGTAGAATTTAGCTGTTCTAGAGATTGTAATTAGACTTTGAAGGTGGCTTTGAGAATAAAATGGTGTTATTATTTCACCAATCAAAGGGAGAAGCTCAATTACATCAGCTGCGTCGGAGAATATTGATTATTGATAAAAATTTTATAAATTTTTATTATCGTCCATATCTTTTTTTTAAATCTTGTATTTCTTTTTATTATTTTTTTCATTTTCCACGTGGGGGGGGGGTGGCAAATGACCCCCCTTGCCCCCCACCCTCCCTCCGGACGCCCATGACTAGACTGTTCATGCATACTAACAATGAAAGGGTTCTGGAGATATTTTGGATAGTATATTTGGTCATTAGCATAAACGTGGTGATGTTCAGAATAGAGAATATTGTCAAAGTATGTGTTCACCCTTTCTTTCCGTGTACATAGGGTGCATCTATTCTAAGAGTGATAACCTCGATTAAGCTACGAGTTAACAAGGGCTATCACATCAAAACATAAACTAGAGACATAAAAGAAGCCAAAAACACCTAAGATTATTAGTCACCTCGGGTGGTACCAATATGTGAAAATTCAGGTCTTGGCTCATGGACTAATTATACTAAAATAGTTCTTTGGGTCACAAACAACTTTGAATATTTAATCAGATCTTAACATTGAAGACTTAAGCAGTAAATATAGCTACATGTACTTACTTGGTGGAATACCCAGAATTAATATCACACATTCATTCTTTTTTTGAAATCTTGGTATAAGAATTCATTTCTTTCTTGTTTATCTTTTAAAAAATTTGTATATTAGCACACTTAAAAGCATACAGTATAAAATATAAAGGCATTTGTTAAATATTTAAATGAATTCATTTATTAAAATTATCAAAATTCAGATCAAAAATTAATAACTGAAATTTAGTTAATGGGGGTTTAATTCTAATCCATTCATTAATCATAGAGATACACTTTGGCTTGTTTTATAAAGCAACTGATAAAAACATAACTTTTCAAATGCTTCTCTTCAGAATTCTGTTATGAAAGAGCAAAGATGACCCAGGACCTCACACATTCTACCCACAGGTTTACTGGTAGAACTACACATTATTTTTATAGTCTGTCATACACAACCCCTCCTCATCCCTCTTCAAGAAACAATGTTCTTCTCTTCATCATGCACATCTTCAGCCCCTGATCTTTTCATCCAAACACTTGTCATATGTTTCTTGACATCTTTTTGTATACTTCTTCACATTTGCTTGCAAACTCCTTCAACTCTTTCCATTTCAATATTCACTTTTCTCATCTGATGCTGTTTCCAACTCCTCAGATATGCAAAGATTTCTTCACTTTTCTTTCATATCTTACTGTTTCAATGTTTCTAAGTTTTGGAAACACCAGCCATTTTTTCCTGTATGTATTATGAAAAAAAGGCAATGGAAAAGATGAGGGTGGGGAAGAGCCTATTGGGAATTAGACATTTGATGGATATTTTAGTAATGCAGTAGTAATTATCCACTAATATGGATAATTTTTACCTGCTTAAAAATCAGCATACAATAACTTTAAAAGATTTCATACTCTGGAACACATTCAAATGATTATTCTCACATCTGGTATATATCAGCAATTAACTTCTTTCTTTGTTGGTTCAATTCAATGGATCAGGAATGCTGGCAAAATGTATATTGTTAAAATACATGTAATTGTGTTAGACTAGGGATGTGCATGAAATTGGTAATATATTTTGTTTTGAATTTGAAAAAATAATGTGTAAAATGCTTTACATTTGAGAGAACAAAACTGGACTACTGTAACATACTTGAATTGCCCTTGAACAGCATTCAAAAACTTTGTCTGGTTCAGACTGCAGTGGCTTTTACAGTTTAGGACACAACATGGTATGTCCATGTAATACTTTTGCTATGTGAGCTGCAAAAATATATCAGGTAGACACATATCTCAATCTATCTCAAGTCCAGATGGAAAGCCAATTTTTCAACACCAATTCAAAAATAGTAGGATTAGGGCTGTTTAAACATTCAGGGAGATGCTATTCCATAGGGCAGATGCCATGACAGAGAAGGCATACTTTCAAGACATGCCTTAATGGATGAGATGAAAAGGTCTGTTGGTTCTTATGGGATGGGAAGACACAATGGGAGAAATTCAGCCTTTCATACAACCAAATATAATTGATCCAAAAGTATACCATGACTGATACCCCTGAAGTTTGATTCTATCAGAGATCGTATTTGCCTCAGCCTGAACTAGCTGAAATGGGTCAGATGATGAACAGTTGGTGGTGTTAGATATGTTTAGCCTGCATAAAGAATAAGATTGTGGGAATATATCATAACTGGCACAAATGGAATATACAACAGGGAATCATCGGGCTGGAAGTGACCTTGGAGGTCTTCTAGTCCAACCCCTTCTCAAGATGGGAGCTTAGTTGCCAGTCTATTTTTGAAACCCTCCAATGATGGAGCATCCATAGTTCTGGGAGGCAAGCTGATTCATTGATTAATTGTTCTCAATGTTCTCAAGGTCAGAACAGTTCTCCATACTTGGTTGGTTATCTCTTTAACAATCTTCCATCTGTTACTTCTTGCCCTGCTCTTTGGTGCTTTGGAGAATAAATCAATCCCTTCTATGACAGCCTTTTAAGAACTGGAAGACAATTATTATGCCCCCCTCCCCTTCATTTAAGGACTGTCAAGTAGAAGTTGCTCCAGTTCAGTATTTTTCCAGAAGTCAAGATAAGGAAATCCATTATATTATATTACAAAGGAGGAAATTTCATCAGGAAAATTTTAGACATTTACAACACAGATGTGCTTCATATGAATGGACAAACTTATTTAAAGAGGCTAGCTGGCTAACTGTTCAAATTGATTATTGCTTTAGCAATGAATTCTTGCACTGGGCAGGTGGTAGACTAGATGATCTCCAAGAAAACTTTGAATTCTTTTATGACTATGAAAAAGAAATATTAACTACAGTAAGAATATTGAAAGGCTGCAGGTGCACATGCAGTATATTGTGGAGAAATATTAAAATATGGATATATTTTGCTTGTGTAGTGCCTGTACAGCATGTTTAAAGCCTGTAGGCTGCATCTGTGCCTGATGACTAGAATAATTATGTTATAGATATCTATGCAGAGTAAAAGTAGCTGCAGTGAATATAAGACTACAAAAGAATTAATTTATCAAGTATGCTGCGAAGGTGTTTCAAAGAATTGTTATTGAAGGGGTATGAGGTGATAGTAAGCAAAATTTGGGAAGTGCTGGCTACCTGTA
The DNA here is from genome assembly GCA_033807585.1 of Hydrophis major. Taxonomy (NCBI): domain Eukaryota; kingdom Metazoa; phylum Chordata; class Lepidosauria; order Squamata; family Elapidae; genus Hydrophis; species Hydrophis major. Next base: position 329,256,729 of record CM066329.1, read on the forward strand.
AAACAGAGAGTGCACAGACCAGATGTTTACTGTTCAGCAGATCATTGTAAAATGAATGAATGTGAGAAAGTTTATTGTACATTTTTTATTTAGACAAAATTTATGATGAAGCAGATAGGTGTGAATGAATAGGTGTGAATGATTAAATATTTAAGGTTGATTTCTGAATACATGAAGATCAGTATGTGATCAGAATAAGATGAATGTTTAGCAAATCATGCAAAACTGAGCAGGTGTTAAGGCTAAGTTGTGTGATGCCCCTTCTTTCTTTAATGTATGGATCAATTTATGGATCAATTTAAAAGGATAGTAGAGGACTCTAACACTTTTTTCAATGCAAAATGAGATGGGCCTGCTGCAATAACTTGACAGTGGTCTTATATTTCACTAGTTGCATCTATCACTGTCCAAGTATTTTTCTCTGTTAAAGAGTAAGTACTGTATTTTGTCATTAGTAATTTTCTTCTGTACACAATGGTACAGATGAGTGGATAGTGCTACTTAACAGTGCATGATAACTGCCATAAAAATACATATATTGTTTTTGATCCTGATGATCTGGAACCTGCCATGAATTAGATTGTATATCATTTCAGTTTTCCCAGTTGCAATGTATGGCTGTGAAAGTTGGACTATAAGGAAGGCTAAGTGCCAAAGAATTGAGGCCTTTGAATTATGGTGTTGGAGAAGACTCCTGCAACTCCCTTGGATGGCTAGATGGTCAAGCTGGTCAGTCCTAGAGGAGAATAATCCTGACTGCTCTTTAGAAAGCCAGATCCTGAAGATGAAATTCAAATACTTTGGCCACCTAATGAGAAGGAAGGACTCACTGGAGAAGAGCCTAAGGCTAGGAATGATTGAGGGCAAAAGAAAGGGATGACAGAGAATTAGATGGCTGGATGGAGTCACTGAAGCAGTTGGCATGAGCTTAAATGGACTCTAAGGGATGCAGAGGTTGTATTCAGCAGGTTCTGACCAGTTCTGGAGAACTGGTAGTGAAAATTTTGAATAGTTCAGAATACCACCTCTAACTGTCTCCTCCCCCATCTATTATCTTCCTTCCAAATCCGGCTGGGTCTTATTTTGTTATTTTGCACAGGAGAATAGAGTTGCAAAGCAGGTTAGTGGGGTGGGGAGGGTATGGGATTTTGCAGTAACCTTTTCCCAGGAGAGGGGAGGGAATGGAGATTTTACAGTATCCTTCCCCTATCACACCCACAAAGCCATACCCACAGAACCAGTAGTAAAAATTTTTGAATTCCACCACTGGGGGGGATGGTAGAAGACTGGAAAGCCTGGAGGAACATTGTCCCTGGGGTTGCGATGCGTCAGACACAACTTCATGACTAGCAACAACAACAACAACAAATCATAGGCAGATTTCAAGTCTTGAGCCCAGGATATAACTGCTTTGTGATGGTCAGTTGTTTGCTCATTCTGCTCCATTGCTAGCTACAGATTCAGATTCAAAGAGGCAATCTATATTTCTCTCTTCAATTGTGGGAAATAAGCCACTTGGGCAAACCATTAGCAATATCAGTTCTTCCTTTTATATTGCAAAAATGGACCCTTCCTGAGAACTGGACCTTGCTTCAATTTCAACCACTTTGTCAGCTGGTGACGCAAATACTTCTGCTGCAGAAGAAGCAGGCATTAGGGAAAAGCTGCACTTTCACAAGCTGACATTACTTCCCTCCCTTGACTGTCAGGCCTCCCTGCCCGCCCATCTCTCTAAAAGTGCCATTTCTTTCTTAGGCATGGTTTTGGGGTGACAGGTTTTGATACAGGCAAAAGAATGGAGCAGCTACAGACAGTATTCATAATCTGTGGAATACAGCCATGAAGATCAATCTCAATATAATTTGAAAGGGCTCTATTAGCTCCATCCCTGGAGGCTTTCAAAAGGAGACTAGACAACCATTTATCTGGAATGGTATAGGGTCTCCTGGCTCAAGAAAGGGGTTGAACTAGAACATCTCCAATGTTTTTTCCAACTCTGTTAGTCTATGTTCTATTAAGAGGCATCTCTAGAAATTAGTGTGTTGTGTGTTGAGGTGATGTTTTTCTCCTACTGACAAACAGGTGACTTCGATGCCAAAGCCTTTGGCAGCATGCTCCCCAGGTTTTGAATGGGAGTAACATGGAATAACCCATGATGACTCTTGGATGACTGTGTACTTGCCTAGGAAAGGGAATCCAGTGGGTTCTTAGTAAGCCAGGCAGAAAGACTGGTTTCCATTTTTTTCCAATCTTTCTTCTTTCATAATGCAGTGATTTAAAACTAAAACTAGAACAAATCTTCTACATCAGCGGTCCCCACCTTTTTGGCTCCGCAAACTGGCAGCAGTGGCAATGGTGTTGGAATCAGTGGTGGTGGTGGGGAGATGGTTTCATGCATAGATGCCACTTGTGCAAATATGTTTCTTTTTGCTTGTGCAGCCTGATTGCCAACAGGCCACAGACTAGTAGTGGTCTACAAACCATAGATTAGGTACCCCTGTTCTGCTCTATTTTTAATAGCAGTTATCTGGAAATGTGGGAAATAGGAAGATTTGCCTGAGGACAGTTTGATATTTACCAAAAAAAGCTGAGCAGTAGTAACAAACTTGTCAGTTCTCTCCAGCATCAGAGCCAAATTTATCTTCAGAGAGAGGGTGAAAAGAAATTCAGAGGGGGGCGGGGGGACGACACAACCATGAATTAAAACCTCTGCACTAGTGCCTGAAAAAGGGGTCAGCATTTTGACTACATGGATATGGCTGCCCTCTGAAGTTTCCCCTTACAGCTATTCTAATCCAGGGTAGCTCATCAGCCAGAAGCCATGTCTTTAAAAGCTAGCTCTCCTCTCCCTCTCCCTCTTCCACATACCCCACACCAGACACTCCTTGCAGCTATACTGGCTACCCTGAAAAATTAGAAACACGCAGTCCAGTCATATGGCAAAAAACAAAAGTCAAGTAGTATTGAATGAAATGCAAATGAAGCAGCTATATTTGTTCTGAATATGGAACAGAATGTGTTTTGTACTGAGCATGATATAAAGTTCCGATTATGTCCATTTTGCCTCACATCATGATTGTTTTATACACCTTTATTAAGAGTAGTGCAAAAGGCAAATATATATGCAATCACAACGAGTCATATTTGAAAATATATATATGCTTTATCAGGCATGCTGATGACTTTTTGTGTCACTTAATATAAGTACTAGATAAGAAAACAAATAACATCCAACTGAGATGCTTTTAAATTATCTATGTATATACCCTCCTTTTAGTATTTAAAGTAAATATTTTTCCTTAAAAGTTATCCTTACATATTGTACATTCATAATAGTGTAATACTGAAAATAGAAATCAGGGGAGGCTGAAAAGCTGTTTTGGAGAGGCATTTATTTTGTGATAACCTACTGGGTTTAACCCAAGGCTACCTGTCTCTTATCCAATTGCTTGATCAAAGAAAAGTCCATATGACCTTGTGACATGTTTATGGCTAAATGGTTGAATTACTGTTGGTCAGACAAGGCAGATCTATGAAAGACTGGACAATTTGTTGCTTGGTAAACAACCCAGTTCTAGATGAATAAATTTGAAAGAGCTTGCTAAATCTGTGCTAAATCCAAACCCTGTTCAATCCAATTCAAAAACAGATGGGTTTTGGAATGCCTTTTGGATTTATTATGCCTGAAATTATTCTTAGCTTGTCCCAATTTTGTGTGGTATTGTGAACACCTCCTTTGCCTGAGGGATTGATGCTGATCTCTTTTTTCCTTTGGTTTTTCTGCTACATATCTTCTGATATCATTCTTGGCAGTTCTTAGATTTGACCAGCAGAAGTGATTTGTTTATCAGTTTAACTCCTTGTAGCTGGTTTATAACACAGTAACTTAGTTCTAAGTCTACTAGAGTTGTTGTTTTGGAAAGAAGTGTTTTAAAATGTATTTCATGAGAAATCTCCTTCTTTTTTTGTAAACAGTGAGCTAAAGTACTTGACATAATGAGGTGAAATAAGTTACTTCCAACAGTTGTTAGGATATCATTAATAATAATGCATGTAATAAATAACACGAGAATTAGTTCCTAAGAGATGTATGACTGTAAATTGCAGCAACAAATCACAGTCTGTGTAAAGAATGATCATTACTCGAGTGTGTACAAAAGCTCTTTTAACAACTATATTGTGTATAGTGAAGTTCACTCTAATTAGCCTTGCAGATTCCCCAGAGGATATCTATGGAACATTCTGACATTGTGATGCTTGAGCTGGAGAAAAGAAAGAGAGGAGAGTTTCTAATCCTGGAAAACATTGGGGCGACAAGCTGTGAGTCCAATTACGCTCTCGTATCAATGAGTATATGGAGCATATAGCTTCTTTTTAAGCATGCAAGAAAATTAAACAAGTGATGATTTTATTCTATGTTTATAACTACTATAAGATGGTCTCTAGATCTGAACAGAATCATCAAGTTACTGAGCATAATTGGGAAAAAGTGTGATGTTTCAATACAGGGATTCAGCCAAAATTATCTAAATAGACTTTGCCAGCCTCCCTTAACCTCTGATATGGTACGGAGGTCATAGGACTACAACTCTAGAATTGCAGATCAGTGTTGACATAAGGCAGATTGCAAGTTGATCACTATTAATCTCAGCTGAAGCACAGGTTTAGACCTTACTGTCATTTAGACATATAGTATATCCTATAGATACAGTATATTTACTGAATGTATTTTACCAGTTTTGCAGCCCACCCTAATTTGACAATTTTGGATGTCATATATAGCAAAGTAGAGAATGGGCTACATTCACTCTCTGAGTATGGGGGAGCCACCCATCCTGTTTCAAAGTGACTTAGACAACTTACAGCAATTAAAGTATTAAAATAATAAAATATAAATATTTCTAAAACAATAAAATGGAAATTACAAAGAAAATAGAATTATACCTAAATAATGGGAAGGCAAGAAGCATGATATTTGTGGGTGGGAGGTGGAATTGTCTCTTAATTAATCAATCAACTCCAGTCTGATGCTTCTCTGTTGGGACACCAAGTGATCTGGCAGAGCCAAGTTTTCAGGCCTTATGGAAGGTCAGAAGGGTGGGAACCAGGGGTGGGATTCTACCAGTTCGCATCTATTTGCTAGAACCGGTTGTTAACATTCTAAGCAGTTTGGAGAACCGGTTCTTAGAAGAAATTACTGGCCTAATCCTGAAAGGAAGGCAAGAAGGAAACATTCTGATGTTGCTTACAGAAACTGCCTCTCCGTTAACCCTTATTACATTCTTTGCAGGACTAGTCTTCCTGTCCCAGGAACGTTTCTGGAGTTTTTCCCCCTCCTTTACTGGTACTTTTCTTGTGTGGAATGACCATTCAAAGTTACAATGGCACTGAAGTGACTTATGACCATTTTTCACACTTATGACTGTTGCAGCATCCCCATAGTCATGAGAGGCCAGATAAGGAGAAATGTGCCTCAGTGTGAGTGATATTGAGTTGGCCACATCCAGCCAATAAAACCAAGCCACACCAAGCCACACCCACACAGTCACATGACCATCAAGCCACGCCACCACCTAAGCCATGCCCACAGAACCGGTTGTTAAAAATATTGAATCCCACCCCTGGTGGGAACCAATCTCACCTCAGGGGTAAGATGTTCCAAAGGGCAGGAGCCATGGCAGAGAATGCCCTTTTCCTAGACCCCACCATCCAGAATCATTGACTGATGTGGTTTGCATCCTTCCTCTGCCGGTAAGATTTGGGACAAATTTGGGGCAAGATTTGGGGCTCCCCATTGTGTGAGCTTGTCTTCATATGGGAGAAGACTATCAGCAAAACCTTCCAAAATGTTCTTATTAGGTGGGCAAATGCTGCTCTCTAGTAGTATCCCCAGTCTGCAGTAACAGTGTACAGCTGAATATAATCAGTATATTAATAATGCTTCATCCCAAATGGACATATTTTTTATTATTTATTGCTTTTTAATTAATAAAATGAAAAAAACAAACAAACATAATAGTGATGGCGATACTGGTAAATATATTGTCAAAGAAAAGGAAAAAACACATTAAAAGTGTCTTAACAAAAAGTGAAAGAAATACAACAAAACTTAACAAATAGTAAAAGTTACAATTCTATACATACATTTTCTAATACAAACATTATTAAAATATGTATATATTTCTAATATATTTATATGATGTTTTTCTATATAAATGAGTCTCATATTTTACCTTACTTGTCTAAGTGGCAAGTGATATCAGGTCTTCAATCCATTGAATAAATGGAGCTGTATCTTATCTTTCCAATGCTGTAATATCGGTCTTTTAGCCACAGTAAGAATTCATTTGAGTTGTCCAGTTGTCAAATTTCATATAGTAGGCCTATAGGTCAAAAGAATACTATCCTCTAAAAATTTTATCTTATGTCTTATTTTATAGTATATACCGTAATCCAGTATTTTCTACCAAAATTTGGCAAATAAAGGACATTGTACAAACATGTTTTAAAGATGCAATTTTTGTATTACATCTCCAATTGTCTTTTCTATGCAAATGTGGTAGAGTCCAATAAACTCTAAATATCTTTTTTTTGTTTTAGAAGTAGTAATGTGAGCTCTATTTACATTCTTGCTGTAGAATTTAAGACACTCCCCATTGCCTAGACAATATAGAAACCTCTGGTTCTTTACTTATTTCTTTACATCCAGATATCAAATTGATTTATTAATAACATATATCTAATAAATATTATAACAACTAAAACTGTTTTTTTTTTAATTTTAAAAAATTACAACCATAAAACCCCAATGCTGCAACTTTTACAACTCTCTAAGACTGAAAGCTGTAGCTGTACTGAGTTACTTTCATGTCTAATCTGAATAATCAATAGCCACCACTCTCATATGGACATGCTGATAAAAATGAAATGGGAATTAATTGCTTTAGTCAGAAAATTTTGATTTTGTAGTTAAATGTTCAGAGGTGTCATGTTCTGTATTTCAAATATTAATGTTTATTTTTCTTTATTTACTTGGATATTATTTCTAAGCCAAATAATCACAGTTCTTTAATCTACAATATGATGAATATATAATCAAAGTGTGTGCTTTATGAAGATTGTTGTGGAAATTGTACGCACTTGAAGCTACAGAAATATTTCTGGCATTAGCAAACACATTAGAGTAATGCAAACAATATAGACTTTCTATATATGCTTTTATAATTTATATTGTTATTGCTTAAATAAATACAACATTGTTTACTTTGTTTCATTTAGTTGATTGTTACTGAATCATTACTTTTGAATAGTTTTGAACTAGGAAAAAATCATTTCTTTTGCAAAATATTAAAGATTCAGATTTTTTTTCTTCCTATATTTTTTGATAAGTGCCACTAAAAAATAACCCCAATGAGACCCTATTATTTCATTTTAGTCTAAAACAGGGTTGTCAAACCGTGTTGTGACTATGGCATCACATGACGAATTGGGACTTTCCCCCCCTTCGCTAAACCAGGCATGGGTGTGGCCAGTATGTGACACATCCAGCCTGTGGGCCTGAAGTTTGACAGCCCTGATCTAAAATAATATGAAGAAGCTGTTAAAATGGTTATTAGTTATATTTATATTCAGCATAACAATTTTGCAAGAAATGTTTACATGTTTTAGAGATGGCTCATATTGTGTTCTTCTACTTTGATTATATTAGTGTTGTAAATACTTATTGCTAACAGAAATAACTGGAAGTGGTAATGTACAAACTTTTATTTCGTATGGATGCAGTATATTAGAAATTTCTGGGGAAGGCATTCCTATGCAAAATTTCTAACTTTTTTGACAAGATCAGATAAGAAATAAAAGAGAAAGAGAGACTAGCACATTTGTATAACCTTATTTAAATACTACTTTTGTATGTGATGGTTTAAAAAATGTTTCAGGAAGACACTTCTTTCCAAAGTTAATAGTACTAAATAGAACATTGATGATATGTATAAGAAATTATGAGCTTGAATAACTGGAGTAGAATACCTCTTAAAGAGATAGAATAGATCCATCATCTTTTGGGCTGGTATGTATAATTAGAGTTGTGAACACATGCAGTGGATTTACATATAAAATGACTGACAAAGTGAATATGTCCACAAAAGCACTCGTTTGCCCTAAGGCAAAAATATTTTTCCCAACCATCCCTTTTAATCTTTATCCATTCTCTATCATTTCCCAGGTTACCTTTGGTAACCCACTCTTGGCAGGAAGGTATCTTTTCTAATACAGGATTCATGTTTTTATTCTTTCCAACTCAGTGAAATGTTGAAAAAAAATCCAACTGCTTGTCCATCAGAAAGATAATTTTCTAAAGATGAACATAATGGGATGAGATTTAGTATATGGTAAAAATCTGGCAAAAATGGTTTGAGTTTGAAAATAGATTACATCTATCTGTAATATATTGATTCTAGAAAAATTATCTCACTGCATCCAAGTATTTCTGAAAAATAAATGTGGTGATAGTGGTGGTGTGATCATAGTATGGCCTCTATTTTTCAAAAATTCCTTTTTTTTCAATTACAAGAATCTTACATGAAAATAAGTGGTTTAGAGTGCATTGTAAGTATACAGCTTATAAATATACAGTAGCACAACAGTGCAATGTGGCATTATCAGTCAGCTTAGGTAATAAAGCAAAGGGAATCAGATTGAGTCCCTGGTATATTCATGTAGGATTTCTGCTTGGAATTCTGGATTCTGCCAAACCAAACCAATGCTGCCAAATCAAGTACACAGAATTAGGCTAGATCAAATTGTCCATAAAGAAGTTTCTTAAGTTTTGGATGAAGTTCAAATGACCAACTTGAATAGAACAGTAGCTGATTAATTTGACAAGGTGATGTGGGAAGCAGACCTTATTACTTAGCCTAATTTATTAATAGCTTGTTTTGTAAAAAGTAGTAATTAGGTGACCTATCTTCTAATAGGACAACAATACACACTGTTTGAATCCAATGGAAACGAGTTTTAATTTGTGAGGGGGCAATTTGAAACAAAAGATAAAGGAAGATTTTCTGATTTGGTTGAACCAATGTCTATGCAAGGACATGTTTAAGACTGTGTACAAAAACTGCTTAAGGAATGGGAGTGAGAAGGAGAGTAAAAACTGATAGAGGATGTTCTGTGTTAGCACAAACTCATTGAGCAGTAAGATATCTTCCCTGGATTTATCCAGTGCTGAAGAGTCTCTTGGGATTTTAAGTTCTGTTTTATAAGAGGTGGGCAGATATCATGGAGAAGACCTTGCCAGCATATCAGCATATTTTGTTCTCTTTGCCTATATTTTAGAAGTCGGTAGGATAAGAAGTATAAAAATAGCAAAGGATATTATCTGTCTCTTCATTCCTTTACCATTGATCATTACAAGGTGACGGAAAGCAATAGTTCATTGAACTCATTTTTCCAAGGTTAACATAATTGCTGCTACTACTCCTTTCCCCTTGTATGGGTATGATGAAGAGGCTGAAAGCATGGTTTAATTTAAATGCTTTGTTAATTAATTTTATTTAATTTGAGTCAAATTGGGATTAGGTAAATTGTGGTTCAGTAAACCATTCTTTATGCTCACTGAAGTTGCTGGTTCTGACATAATATAAACTGTAGCTTATGTAAATAAAAAAAAAAAAACAGATGGGTTCAATCTCCTTGTGGCCATCCTTTAGAAGAACTACTTCTGCTGATACCAAATTAGCTGATTTCTATAATGTCTGATCCAGGTCCTTGCACATAAATATGTCTTGAGCTCATGAATGATATGGTAGTGTACAAATTGTTGATTAGTTTAAACTGACCAAATCGTTGGTCAATTTAATAGAAAGATAAGGATAGAGATGTCTTCCACTGAATTATGACTTCCTACAGAATTTTAAAAATAGATGTGAATTTAAAACATTTCTGCATGTAGAAACAATTAGATACTTTATAAGCATTTGTATATTCAGCTGGAAATTATATTATTTGGAAGTTTCATGAGGACAAAAGCTGTATGTATCCTGTTCTAAATATTTTTGCAAAGCATCACTGATCTTTATTAAGGCATCTCTGAACTTTTTTAAAAAAACAACAACAACCAGATAATTAATATAAATCAGCTCTCTTAAAACCATTTGAGCTTATGTTCACATTTGTTTTGGGTTAAGTTTATTCCATCGATTGAGTTTATATGAATTATTCCCACAAATAAACCAAGCCACTCTATTCTGAGGGGGTCTAGACAGAAGGATTATTAATAATGTTTATTTGGGACATTGACCACACTATAGAACAATGCATTTTTACCATTTATTGTTATTGGCAAGACAATATTCCAGAAATACAAGGCAAACTCAGGTTTCAGTACCAACATCTTTTGAAGCTTTGTCCAATAATTAAAACCAAAAAAAATAAGTTCATAAATGTATTTCTGTCATAAGTTTGCTATATTGTTCATTAACATTTTATGTGAAGAAATGCAAAACTTCTTTTCTTTTGCTTCAGCATTATATTCCCAATGGAATACGACCTCCAAAAGTGACATAGATGTGACCAAAAAGTGGCTGTAATTAGGAATCTTACCTGCTTGATGCCAGGTCACTGCACCTTATAGCTCAGAAAACCTAGCAATGTTGATACACTATGGACTAGGGATTAGTTCTCTTGGCAAGAGTGGAGCATTCAGAGGATAAGAAATTAGAATAGTAATTCTATACATTTGCTATACCTGAAATAATATTTCCGGTTTGTACTGTAGACATCATGTCTTGAATCCATGGAGTAAAAGAAAAACTAAATGACCAGACCTCTAAGCAAATTAGAATTAATACGTTGATTTCTTCCTTCTTTCCTTTCTAAATTATTGGTGAACCTATATTTTAAAAGGTGATGGCATAATCAGCCATTCTTTTTTTGTTATGGTCAAGAAAACAGGACTAGTTACTCAAAATCCCTGATTAGTTTAATAAGAAAAGTCATTTGCTGTTTAGTAAACTGAATATTATGCTTGAATAAGAGCTACAGGACAAAGCCCCATGATGTCATATTGATTCATTAAAAGGAGGTTTGGAGTTGATTTAAATAGGGTCAGAATTGAACCCTGCGTTTTTGACCTTTAGTATCTTTTGACACAAATTGATTTTCTTCTTGAGTCAAAAGCCATTTGTCCCACTGATTGAGTAATTCAGTGGATTACCCAGCATGTAAGCATATTTCCCTTTTAAAGTGTGTTCAGTATATTTGGTTTCCTTTAATTAAATACTAGTATCAGCGATTAGACTGATGTGATTTCACAGGCACAACAGGATTCATACAGCAAATTAGAATTGTTTTTAATCTTCAATGCAATACTGAAAACAGCTGAATTAGGACAAAAAGAGAGCTGGGTGAGAACAGTAGTAGGGGGCAGTTTAAAAGTGTCAGTCAGGAGTACAGCAATGTGGCTTCCATTAATATAAATAACTAAATCATCACTTTGAAAAAGTGCCCCTTGAAGTCTCTTTCCAAAGGAATCACATGAGCTTCAAAGCACAGCCTTGTTTTCACTTGAATTTAGAAAGGCTGCCAATTTATTTAACCCTTTGTGGAAAATATATATTACTGTATTTTTATTCTTTTATTTAAAGACAATCCATTTAAATTTATATATGCCTTTTTTTTTAACAGTGAGAATGTTTCTCTATTGTACTTCCTTGCATTTTTTTTCCTTAACAACTTTTCCAAAAAATGATTTACATAAATCTTAGCTCTTTCTGAGCAGCAACAATGCTGATTAAGTACAACCTGATCTCCCAGTTCCTACACTTGTCTTCTCTCAATGATTCATATTCTTTCTAGATTAGAGTTGAATTAGGATAATAGAGCACATTCTAATTTCAGTTACCTTTTTTTAAATCTCTGCTACATTTTTCCTTGTAGTATACACTACATTATTGTTGTATACATATTCATACATAAAACCCTAGTGCAACTGTGCATGCATTTGCTCTAAGATTTTTGTTACTTGTACCTTTATTAATGTACATATCTATTCATAAACATTAATATAACATAAAAATAAGTTTTGATACAGCGGTATATACAATTGCATCTATTTGGCTTTTTTTGCAATGCTTCATCAATGTGCACCTGTGCCTCATTAATGAAAAGAAACCAGTCATAAATGAATTGAATCTGAAAGATGTAACAAAATACAGAAATTTTGTAGTACTGAGAAAATGAAAACTAAACAAAAAAGGCATTCCAGTGGTTTCATTCTACAGTTCATAGCACTGTAGCAAAGAAAGGAATTTGGGAGGAAACATGAAGAATCATATCTTCAAAGTAGTCTAGACTAGGCATGTAAAATATTTTGCTCACAGCTCGTCCACATGATTGACAGGTACAAGTGTAAGAGCAGGATGGGGTAATCAGCTGACTTCCAAAAGTCTTCTGATGGGAATAAGTAAGGTGAAGCCACAGCAGGTGGCAGCATCTAACCTTGGATGATCTTTAAAAAAGCTAAATAGGGTCAGACCTGCTTTGTACTTGAATAGGATAATTATTCTAGAAAGATGCAATGACAAACCATTTTCATATTGCCATTAAGAAAGGTAACGGCCGTTTATGTGTAATCACCAAAAGTCAAATTTGACTTGAATCTTCATCTGCATTGCCTGGCTTTTTAATTTTTGTTTGCACTTCTAATTTCATAGCAAACTTTTGAAGAGTTCATTGAAGTCCAGCCACATGTCAGTACTAAACAATTGATTAGGAAACAGCCTTACCCAACTTTTAGGGGACAGTTTTGTATGTCAGCTAAACTGCTGGTATCCTGTGCTGTCCTGGCTTTTGTTAAAACACCTCCAGAAATTCCAATTTTGATAGCAGTAAATTAGCAACAGCAGTGGGCTGCTGCTGTTTGTACTATGGTCATGGCATTACCTGATTGCTTGTCCTCTTGCTTGATATCTTTTCATTCCTGCAGGGAAGGCAACATCAACTGTTATGAACTAACAAAGGCGTTTAATAAAATTTTAATAACCTTAAATAAAAAGCAGGATTCTAATCCTGCACTTCTGATTGGCCGATAATAGCGACATTGGATTGGTCCTTTCTGGGACATCTGATTGGCTGTTAACGGGCCAACTCTCATTGGTTCAAGGATTTAACACTTCCATGTTTTTCATTGGCTAATACGACAGCAGCCAACCCTATAAAAGGGCTGCTGCTGCCCTAGGTGATTGCTCTGTTCAGTATGCTTAATAAAGAGTTGAAGTTCACTGTTCACTGCCTCGTCTCTGCTCCTTGCACCCATGTGCAGAACTTAACACTGGCGACGAGGATGGGATGTGGAGACATCTGAGCTGACTGAACACTCACAGAGCACCAAACAGAGCACGTGGCTGAAGGCACATCGACAACGGAAAACATGTCCAGCGGCGCCATACCACCTGCTCCATTTGACCCGGCACAAGAAGACTGGGACTCGTACATGGACCGGTTCCAGATGTTTCTGGAGACCAACAACTTGAAAGACGCAACTATGGGGAAAAAGCGAGCAGTGTTCCTGACCCATTGTGGACCTGCCGTCTTTAAGATGGCCAAGGCACTAGCAAAACCGGCTAAAGTGAAATCCATGGACTGGGACGTCCTCGCGCCCCTTCTATGGGCCCACTATGCACCCGCCATACCAACGCTTGTCTGAAGACATGAGTTTTATCAGAGGGACCAACAGAAAGGAGAGAGCGTCGCAGATTTCATCGCGGATCTCCGGAACCTGGGAGGCCTCTGTGGGTTTGCAGACCTCCAAGAAGCTCTGAGAGACTGAATAGTTCTGGGATTAGATGACCATACAGCGCAGAGCAAGTTCATGGCCAAAGGGGACATCGATCTTGCCAAAGTCATCAAAGATGCAACTGCAGCAGAAGCAACCAGGAAGTCGGCCGCCCGAATGTGCCGCATCAACGCACTGCTCCGTCAACTCGCCAACAATACCTCACCTCGCCTAGAGAGGCACACAACAGCGGCCCACCATGAGGACCTCGAATCTCCTTCAGAAAGTGATGAGGAGGAGGTCAACCAGCTCTGGTCTGAAGGCGACCAACACAACCCGTGGAATCGAAGACTACTGCACCAATGCGAGGGTTGTGGGGCAAACCACCCACGATCAGATTGCAAATTCCTCGGTGCACTTTACCATGCCTGTGGGAAAAGAGGCCACATCAGGAAGGTCTGTAGAAGCAACCGAGGATCCAGCCCAATTCGGAGAGAAAACAACTACCGCCAGACCACAGGGAATCGTCCTGTGAGTTGGGAACACTTGAACTACCAATGGAACAACCACTCCTACAGAAATAAAACACTTGCCACATGGGAAGAGGCACACCAAACCATTACCATCGGTCACACTTCATTGTTAGATGCAAAGAAGATTCGAGTGAGGGTCGCCATCGAGAACCAACCTTGTGTGATGGAAGTCGACTCAGGGTCATCCCTCTCGATGGTTTCCTGGAAGACCCTTAAACAGTTAATCCCTGCCGTCCGGCGTCAAAACCTCAGAGCCCAAAAAGTTATACTCAAAGATTACCAGGGGAACCGAATTCTGGTTGTCGGCTCCAGCCAAGTCCAAGTATCATTCAAAAATTGTACTGTGTCATTACCGCTGACCATCGTCGATCGCGACCGGCCTAATTTGTTAGTCCTTCAATGGTTCGCCCCACTCAGGATCGAGGTAGCTGGCATTCACCAAACCAGAAGCAACAACTGGGAGGAGGCCCTCATCCAGGAATTCCAGGATGTCTTTGCAGACAAACTAGGTGAGTACAAGGGGAGCCCGATATCATTTAACCTTAACCCTGAAGTAGCGCCCATCCGCCTTAAGCCTTGTTGGGTACCTTTTGCCCTAAAACCAAAGATCGACGAGCAGCTCGATAAATTAATAGCCCAGGGAACCAACTGACCACGCCCATTGGGAAACTCCAATTGTAACACCCATCAAAACAGATGGATTGTTAAGGATTTGTGGGGACTACCGGGCCACCCTCAATGACGCCCTTCAACAGAATGCTTACCCGGTGCCGGTGGTTCAACACCTTCTCCATTCCCTGGGGGGCAGAAAAGTCTTCGCTAAATTGGATTTAGCGCAGGCGTACCAACAATTGCCTGTACATAAAAAAACCACGGAAGTACAGACGATCGTTATGCACTAAGGCACTTTTAAATGCAACCGACTCCAATTTGGAGTGAGGGATTTTTCAAAGTCTGATGGAGAGACTTTTGCAAGGGATCAAGGGGGTCGTGCCATATTTTGACGATGTTTTAATTGCGGCCCCGAATAGAGAAGTACTAGAGAGGTGTCTTAGAATGGTTCTCCAGAAATTTAAAGACTCCGTCCTAAAGGTTAAAAAAAATAAATGTCAACTGTGTACAAAAAAGTAGAGTTCCTGGGGTACCTAATCGATAAGCAAGGCATTCACCCACTAATAGCAAACTAAGAGTGATCAAAAATGCCCCAAGGCTCAAGAATAGGACAGACCTCCAAGCTTTCCTGGGGCTCATTAACTTTTACAACATCTTCTTGCCCCAGAAGGCAACCGTAGCTGAGCCCCTACATAGACTTCTTGACAAAAAAGCCACCTGGGTCTGGGGACACCAAGAGGAGCACGCATTCCGACAAGTGAAAAACTTACTAACCTCTGATGCTGTTTTAATGCAGTATAACGAGACTTTGCCTTTAACCATTACGTGTGATGCATCACCGTTTGGAGTAGGAGCCATGTTAAGTCATGTGTTACCAAATGGTAGTGAGGCCTCTATTGCCTATTTTTCAAGGACCTTATCAAGAGCTGAATGCAATATAGCCAAATTGACAAAGAGGCTCTTGCTATTGTGTCTGCTGTGAAACGGTTTCATGAATATGTGTATGGACGAGCTTTTACTATTATTACCTATCACAAGTCTTTGCTGGGGATTATAGTGGGAGACAAGCAAACCCCCTATATATTGTCACCTAGAATGACTCGTTGGTCGGAGTTCTTAGCTGCGTACAATTATAAATTCCAACACCGCCTGGGGAAAGCCATTCCCCACACTGATGCATTGAGCCGTGCCCCACTTCCGGAAACCGTCGACGACCCAGCTCCAACCCTCACAACACTCCAGATTGAAACCCTACATTCACCGCCACTAACAGCCAGAGACATCGCTATCAAAATGAAACGAGTTCCTGTCCTGGCATGAGTTCTCAGCTGGGTCGAACGAGGATGGCCAGTGGATCAAACCCCTGACTTCACCCCTTTCAGAAACCGGCAAACAGAACTTTTCTTGCAGAAAGGCTGCATCCTATGGGAGACAGAGTCATCCCCCCAGAGTGGTTACAATGAGCAGTTTTGAAAGCATTGCATGATGGTCACCCCGGCATCATGCATATGAAAACACTCGCACGAATCTACGCGTGGTGCCCAGGCATCGATAAGCAGATCAAAGCCTGGGTGAAGACTTGTCTAAAGTTCCAAGAAGTCAGCAGTGCCCCACCTAGAGCAACTCCAACGGAGTGGGAAACCCCCCGGGGGCCGTGGTCCCGCATCCACATTGACTTTGCAGGACCTACTAAGGGACATACGTTCCTCCTAACAGTGGATGCCTATTCCAACTGGCTCGAAATCCACAAGATGAAGACTACTACAACCGATTCAGTCATCCACAAATTAAATAAACTATTCGCAACACATGGACTGCCAGACATTTTAGTCTCCAATAATGGACCCCAGTTCATGGCCCTGGCGTTCAAACAATACTTAGCGGACTGGGGCATCCGCCATGCACTAACCTCGCCGGTGCACCCTGCAGCCAATGGAAGGGCCGAGCGCATGGTCCAATTTCTTAAAAAAACTTTCCACAAGATGGACCACGGGGACATTGACGACAAACTGAACAAAATACTCCTACTCCAACACATCACCCCGCACAGCATAACCAACAAAATGCCAGCTGAACTGTTGATGGGACGCAGGCTTCACTCCCACCTCGACCATGTCCACCCAGCCTATGCGCCAGAGAAACCCTGTGGATCTAGCGGAAAGTACTGCGAATTCAAGGAAGGCAACTTAGTCTTCGCTAAAAATCTTTCCGGCGAACCGTTGTGGGTCGAAGCAACCGTAACCCAAGCCACTGGGCTCAGATCGTACCGCATACAAACAATGGATGGGAAAATATGGAAACGACATATAGATCAGCTTTGCTCTAGGTTGCAACCCAGTTCCCATGACTCCTGTGACCCTCAAACTGAGGGGGAAGGGGATGTCGAGGGAACCGAATTCGAGCTGCTGGATGACGAAATCGAAGAAAGTCAGTGTCCAGGCGTGATCCATAAAGAAGAATCAGGAAGGGGGTGTGCCTCACCATAGAGAAACACCTCAACAGAGGCGAGCTCACAGGAACCGGAGGACAACGATGACAGAATTAGCGATGCTGAATCGTCCTGTGGGGATGCGGAACTGCCTGCACCAGGTAAATCAAAAAACGTTCCACCGGAACCGGACTACAGAGAGGAACTGGTGGGACAGCGCAAATCTAATAAGCAATTGAAATGACCTGCATATCTACAAGATTACGTTACCGCACCCCTCAAATGGAACCTAGGGGGGAGGGGTGTTATGAATTAATAAAGGCGTTTAATAAAGTTTTAATAACCTTAAGTAAAAAGCAGGGTTCTAATCCTGCACTTCTGATTGGCCGATAATAGCGACATCGGATTGGTCCTTTCTGGGACATCTGATTGGCTGTTAATGGGCCAACTCTCATTGGTTCAAGGGTTTAACACTTCCATGTTTTTCATTGGCTAATAGGACAGCAGCCAACCCTATAAAAGGGCTGCTGCTGCCCTAGGTGATTGCTCTGTTCAGTATGCTTAATAAAGAGTTGAAGTTCACTGTTCACTGCCTCGTCTCCGCTCCTTGCACCCATGCGCAGAACTTAACATCAACGTTGCTGGTTGGCTTTGTTTCTGTGTGGATTCATATCCTTTCCCAGATGTTTGAACACTTCCCCCTTCACTTCTTCTATGCTGAAGCGGACTTTATTTTTTACTTGATATGATACCACCATTGATCTGATGCTATAATAATTATAGCAACAAGGAACTGGTTAATCTTCCATTTCTATTTCCTCTGTTGTCATCATTGCCTTTTAAATGAAATGCATGGGACAGCAAGCTTCTTCCAATGAATCTTATCCATAGAAGCATCTGTAGATATGTAGATCCATGGAAATTTTGTAGAAGGAACAGCTAACAGTTCACAGGGAAACCTTGAAGAGCTATAGGCAGAGACTGGAAAAGATTACTGGTGGTGGAGAGCGTCACATGTGTATCAAAACTGGATTTAAAATTTGTAAATAAACCTAGTTAATATTTTATCTTCTGATTTTAAAATTGCTTTTCTCCCATTTCACTTTTTGAAGGCTAAATGTATCCAGATCCTAAATGTTACAGCTTTAGACTATTGACTGATTCTTCATTCTTCTTTGTTATAGCTGTTCTTAAATTACTGTTTAATATATAATAGTTGTCCAATAATAGCTAGCATTGCATTGCTCTTGTTAACTGTTCTGGGCACTTTTTAAATATAAAAGTAGGATAAAAATATTTTGAATAATTATTTTAGTCATAGGATGTCTCATGTTAATAAATCTGTTAATGTTTAATCTATTGCCCATGATTTATCAAATAATATTAAAGATTAGATCTTGATGCTACTTACATCAGCTTTGAAACAAAAGATAAAGATTATTTTCAGGTGTTAACATACAGTTATGCAATCTAGTTGCTTCCAAATGTTTTGGAGCTCTTTAGTATCAGCTAGTGTACACACCAGTGAGTGATTACAGGAACTGAATTTCAAAATTTCTTACATAACATTAAATTAATTTAAGCCTATGATAAATAAAAATAAAAACAAGCAAACAAAATCCACAATTTTGCAGTGTTGAACTGAATATTAGGAGAAGCACTATTAACAGCCTCTTCATTTTTTAAAAAAAATCATTTTCATAAATACAACAAAGATTAATATTACTTCTTAAATAATAAAACCAAATTTTATAGAAGTTCTAATAACCAGTGAGTTTTCTTTTCTTACTTAATTAGATATCTAAAGTAGCATTAGCATAAAGTCACTTAAAGCATTACTGCAGATTTCTTTGAATTTTTGTTCTATATGTAATAGTTAAAAACAAATTGCAAATCTGCTACTTCAGTGCAAAGTAGAATCTCTTTTTAACTAATAATATACTTAACTGTCTGACACTTCAGCTGGAATGATTAAATTATGTAGCTGGAGAAAAATCTCAAGAATCAGTGACAGGTGATACAATTCTACTAATAGTACTCTGAAAAAGCAAGTTAGATAACTATGCAAAGTTCAGCTCCATGGTTTTTTTAGAAAATGTCATGTTCTGGTTGATACATGTTTGCTTTTAAATCTTTTGAATCCCATTTGTGGGATTGCATTGCTCTGGAGAAATATTAAGTCTATGACGAAATGGCCAAAATGTATGTGTGGAAAGAGGAAGGCATGAATCATTGTGTACAAATCTTATCTCCATTTTTTTCTGTCTAAAACAGAGTGTCAAATTCACATCATCATGGCGTCATCATGTGATGTATCAGGAATTTTTTTCCCCTTTGCTAAACTGGGCCAGCACGTGATGCATCCAGCCCGTGGGCCACGAGTTTTACACCCCTGATATAAAATCTTCTGGTACTAACAGGGAAAACTACTGGTAGACACTGGAAGATGAGTAGAAGCCCTTCAGTTCAATAAAAACTCAAAAAAATCTACATTTCAGTTGCAGACCAAGCATCATATCAAATCTGTTTTAGATCTTCTGGCACCAAATCAAAAAGGAAATGGAGTATGAGGAAGCAAGGAGATTGAGAATTGAGGTTATGTGAACTCCTTTACTAGCTTTCAGCACTCAGTTCTGTAGTTTAAACAATTCTATACCTACCAATAAAAAAATCAAGAATAATTGGTTTTCTCATTCCTGCAAGATTGTTGAATGTTCTATACTAAGTTACAGAGTATACTAAATAGATCAGGGACCTGTATCAACCTAGACATCAGCTTCCTAGAAAGAAAGATAAGAATTTATCTGTCAGAAAATGAAGTGTAGAATGCTGTAAATCCTTTCCACTTTTCTGTTTGTTAATCAACCCTTTAAAGTAATTGAGGAAAATCACAGCAAAGCTCTTTAGAAGACATCAGCTGCTGAAATTAAATTTAGACTCTTTCTTCAATATCAAAAGACTCAGATACAAGAAATCATGGGAGGTAATATTTCATTTAATCCCTGAGTGCTCACCAGAGCAGAAAGCTAGGATAAAATCAAATAAATAAAGGAACAATTCTGTTCAATTCAAGAACAGTTCATGCAAAAATTTTAAAGCTCTGATTAGATGAAATTTCTAACTCAGTGCAACACTTTGATCACACAGCTCACTCATTTAAAAACTACTTACTACATTTAATGCCATCTACTTGCTAGTAACGGAGTGATGTAAAATGCAATAAAATATTAACTAAATATTCTGCTAAAACAACAGTCCTCAACTTTTGTAGCTCTGGGGACCAGTGATGGTGGTGGGAGATGAATGGTTTTGCTTGTGTACCACTTGCACAAATGCAGCTTTGCACACTTGTGCACTTGCCCACCACTTGAACAGCTTGGTTCTCAACTGGGGATAAGGAACCCCTGTGCTAAAAGAATCATCACTGTATATAAAATCATCATTAGGTTCCTAATATTCATCTGTGAAGTGCCAATTACCACCTAAAATGGAAAGTTTTGAATGCTTTCCTAAATACCTAGAGTAAGGGAATCATACAGTCCTGGAATTATGAAATGTTTTAGAAAACATCTAGTCAGGATTCAATATAGCAACTCTGATAGATGATAATTCAACTTCTGCTTGAAGTTCTTCAGCAAAGGAGAACTACCAAGTGCCAGCAGTCATAGAGACAGGAAGTTTCTCACTTATCCAGTCTGAACTGAACTTGCTTGTAATTTTCACTTATTTGTTCTTGTCCTACTCTGTGGGGCAATAGACAATAAATCCATCTCATTCTTGAGAGAGTTGACAAGTCCTTGATTATTTGAAGGCTTCTGACATATTTATTCCTGTTTCCCCTTTTGAAAGGTTATGTATTCATATCCTGTAGACTTTATTTTCAGATATTCTCCTACTCAGTAGCCCTCCTTTAATTTTTTTTATAATTTGGCCTTTATGAAGTGAAATTATGCTGCCTAACTCCCAATATAATTAGTAGCTGTAATTTCCAAATCATCTTTAGAGATAACCCAGTGTAAAGCACATTGTAATGATCCAACTGCCTGATGCCAAGGACATGATGCCAAGGACATGCAAGATTTCCTAGTCAAGATACATCCATAACTTGCACACCAGCCAAAAGTGGCCATGGCTTTCACCTGATATTCAAGAGTTTTGCTCCTTGGAACAATTATGAAACAAGGGCTTCTGGAAAGCTTAAACATTTAATAATAAACACCATCTCCATTTTTCTAGAATTTAATCTCTCCATCCAGTCCCTAGCAGCTTCCAAACAGTGGCTCAGGACTTCCATAAAATCTGCAGCCTAGCCTTGCAATGTACAACTGAGAATCATCAGTTGTCCTGAGAATCACCAGCATAGTGATAAGATCTCACTCCAGACTCCCAGAGGTTGTTGAATAATATATGTTGAAGCAAACTGATACATCCAATTCTCAATCCTTACTTGCAAGTAGTCAAATTATTAGCAGGTTATAGAATAGATTGATGAACTGAGCAGAATAAAGACAGTAATGTGAAATTTGATTTTCCAATTGAAGGAAGGAGAATGTGACCCACAAATCATACCTTTATAGGTAAGACTTTAAAATCATCACAGTTCTGTTCTGTGTTTTCCAGTCTCTCAGACCTTGTTTCTTATTTTAAATTACATTCAGTATGACAAGCACTATTATTCATGCCAAATATGTACTATTAGAATAAATAATATTTACTCTTAATTTCTAGAGAATGCCATTTTTTGAAGAAAAGGTAAGAAGTATTTAGTTGAACAAAACACTTGGGAACTGTGTCTATCATCTTGAAATCTAGTTGAAAAATAAGTTTTGCATAACTGTTATAACAGTTAAATATATACATATTAACTTAATGAATATGTTTGTGTGTATATATGAAATTATGTTACTCATAACATTGTTCATTTGGCATTTTAAAAGTGACATATTTATTCATTTTTATCTCTTATCATACTCTTTTCCTTGGAGATTCCTCAGATTCTAGCCATGTTCCATAGTGCATCTCTATGAAATTATTCATTAAAACCTGAGAAAGTCATCTCTAGAAAAGGGCCGCTCAAATTATTGATACTCAAAAGATTAACATTAAGATTTTAAAAAGTAATTACAATAATTATTTTAATTCTTAGAATTAGGTGGAAGAAAAGGAGTCTGTGCAAGGAAAGGAATAACAATGTTGAGAGAGGATCAGAAATAGACTTTGTTGAATATGTACATGTTAAGTAGGTCATACTGATGATTTAAATGAAATATCCATGTCCTGCTATATTGCACTTTTATTTGAAAGAAATATCTTCCAGTCAGCTTTATTTATCAGCCAGCCTGAGATAATATACCACCTATAAGATTTTGCCTAAATAATCATTTAATTCCTCTGAAATGATAGGTAAATAGTGTCAACCTATCTGTTTGTTGTATCCTTCTTGGTGATGATTTTCCCTCTTTTTGCAACACTGAAAGCTTCCAAGCTTTGTTTAATATGGTGGCACATTTTTGTGGAGTCTAGCAAACATTTCTGTGCAATGAGTTCCTGCAATAATAGCTCCCAAGAGGCCTGCTTCCTTGCAGGAAAGCTTCTTACACTCATTAAAATGTTAGAAGTGACAAAACTCTTGAATTCTTTTTTTTAACTTGTGAACTACATTCAATCTTTATATTAATTCTGTTAATTGTCTAGTCAGACATAATTACACATTTGCATGTGTGCAATACCATTTTTCTGAAGAAAGAAAGAAAGAAAGAAAGAAAGAAAGAAAGAAAGAAAGAAAGAAAGAAAGAAAGAAAGAAAGAAAGAAAGAAAGGAAAAGGGAGGGAGGGAAGGAAGGAAGGAAGGAAGGAAGGACCAAAAGTAGTCACTATTCAGATGGAATTCTAAATGAGGATCTTGAGTTAATGAATATGAATTATAATATGAATTAGTAGCATGCTAGCGGAAACAATCAGATCAGTCTCAAATATCTTGTTTCTTCATGTAAAAAGAGACATAGTAGGAGAAACTTCAATTTGTCTCAGGGAGATGACATCAAATAGTGGACACTGCTTTAAATTTTGTCTAATTCAAGATTTGATGAAGCAAGACAAAATAGCCTAAATATCTTTTCTTATCATGTCTATAAATTCTTGTATTGTGAATGAGGCCAAATATGCATGCCCCCGGATAATATTGCAGGATCCAATATGAATCAGTCACTTGGAAAAGAGATTTGTTCTTCCAAGCATCCAGGCTCATGTTGGAGCCCATCTGCAGGGAACTTCTCAATCTCTGTCATGTGTCATATCATAAGAAATTCTTATATAGGACTTCTGGTTGCAGCGCTGCAGCGGGGTGGGGAGAAAAGAGCAAGCTCTGCTCTCTCATCCCTAATCTGTGCATTTGGAGGCCCCGGTAAGCAGCACATAGACCCTGGAGGGGAAGACGAAGGTGTGAGGAAGCCCGAGGAGAAGTTTGACAATGGCGGCTGTTGACAGCTTCGAGGGAGACCTCATTTGCTCCAACGTGTGAGTGATCGGCCATCTCGATGGCAGACCGAAGTCGCAGCACTTTAGCCCAATGAGGAAGCTATCAGAGCACGAACAGCGTTTTTGGCATCAATTGATGGATTGAACTTGGAGTGAAGGAGGCAGAAAGTGAAAGTCAAGGAGAGAAATGGCAGAGAGAGATGGCAGAACTGTGAGTCTTAAATAAGAGGAAGGAAGTCCAAAGGGAAATGGTAATCCAGTGGTGAAAGCAAGGAACTCTTAAGACAGAGATTAAAGCCAATTTAGTTGATTGAAGATTGACTGGTGTCTTGGACTTGTTCTGAAAAATTTGGAATTGATTTAGACTGATTATCTAGAAATTTGGAGTTTAACCTGATAGGATCTGTAACTTGTAAAAGAAGAACAGTGGAAAAAAGTAAGAGACAGGACTAAACCCAAGAACGGAAGTGACATTTTGAGATTATACAGAGAGAAGCGAAGCTGATGTAACAGACTGTGACTAAACAAAATGTGAACGGACAAGAAAAGGAAAGTGATTGAATATTACTGGACTTCTTTTCATAGAATATAATTAATGAAATAACATTTTGATTTTATTAAGAATTTAAAAGTTTAAATGATATGAAACTGTGAAAACTGGTGAAATACTATTTTGATGATTATTGATTGATTGATTACTAACAACTAATGAAATAAGTAAGGTCATATATATATATATAAGAAGTGGAATATAGAATTGTTTAAAGGAAATCGAACTTTACAGTTAAAGATAAAGAATACAGTTGATATACCATAATATAGTAATATAAAATAGTTGTATAAGAACAATTTACAACAAGTATATTTTAGGATATTATATTACACTCTTTCTCTCTTCTTTCTCTCATTTTGATATTATCCTTCCTGTCATCCCTTTAGCTCTCTCCCTTCTCTATCTTCTTTAATTTTGGTGATTTAGTTAGTTTCAAATTCTATAAAAGATTGAATCAAAGCTGAATAATTTAAAATATCATAAATGGGAAAAGATATTTATATTCTAAGGGAAACTACTGAATAGAACTAATAACAAAAGAAAAATTAAACAGTGAATGGTAAAGTGGGAAGATATTTACAATAAAGTTAGGAATATGACCAGTACTACAACAGTGAACCTGAAAGGGAAAAAACCGATGTCTGGTTCATCAATGTCTATTGCACTCCAGTGGGCCAAAAAACAATAGAAGGAATGTTGAATACGGAAAAGATGAGCAACGTGGCCAACATGCAGACAATCAAGCAACATTAACATTCAGGAAACGATGTTTAAAATGCAGGAGACAATGGTTAATAACCATATAGATATGAAGATGGAAATGGGAGAAATGAAGGGTAAGATTCAAAATTTAGAGGAGAAGATGGGAATGATCCAACAGACACTGGAGAAGAATGAACAAAGAATAAAGAATATAGAAACTAAAGCTGAACAAACAGATAAGAGATTGGAAGAGATTGACAGGAAAGTAATAGAGATGAACAGAGACTTAGAAGATTCAATTATCCATCTCGAAATGGAATGTACAGCATTCTATTTGAGGTTCTAAAATGTAATGGAATCCAAAGATGAAGACCTGGGAGACATAATGTCCCACTTAATAGCAGAGGCATTGCAAAGGGACCAGCAAGAAATAGTGAAAGAATTAGATGAGATCTACCAAATCCATACAAACTATGCCAGATGAAACAAGCTGCCTAGAGAGGTCCACATCAGGTATGCCAGAAAAAAATGTAAGAGACATTGTATATAGAATCACAAAGGATGAGCCGATGGTGTATAAAGAAAAAGAGATCACAACCTTGAAACAAATTCTGAGGTGGATGAGAGAGTTGAGGAAGGACCACAGATCTCTGGTGATACTACTGAATAAACAAAACATCTCATTCTGATGGCTGGTCCCTGAAGGAATGCTGGTGATGTGGCAAAAAACAAGAGTAAAAATTGATAGTATTGAAAAGGTGCAAAAACTTTACAATCAGTTGATGGAAACAGAGGAAGAGGGGAGCAGTAAAGAAGAGTCAGAAAGCAAGAGTCAGGAGGACCAACAAGAAGACCAGCAACAGGGAATACAGGAAATGGACCAAGAAGAGAGAGGCAAAGAAAAGAGAGAATACCCAAGGAGAGAAGGACTAAGAACAAGACCCCAAAGAGAAGCAAGAACAAACAGAAGATTTAGGTAGACTCAGAATTAACAATGGAAGAAGAGATTAAATTATTCTCAATAAACATCAATAGATTAAACTCCAAAATCAAGAGGAAACAATTATTAACCAAACTAACTAAACAAAACATTGATATTATATGCCTACAGGAGGTACATATCCCAAAACAGCATAAAAATATCTAGAATATCCCAAGTTGGGTGTATTATTTACCACATTGGCAGATCAAAAGAAAAGGGGGGGTAGCAATTTACTTTAAAAAAGGGATAAATGCAAAAAAAAAAAATCTATGCAGATGAACAAGGCAGAATTTTAATAATACAAATTAATTTACATTAAAAACAATTACTATTAGTGGGGATATATGTCCCTAATGATAACCAGAAGAAGTTTTATAAGGAACTGTATGATAAAATAGTTAGTGAGGTGAAGAAAAGATTTGCTTGATAGGGGACTTTAATGCCATTGTTGATGTCAAAAAAGACTATATTAGTATGGAAGGAACTAGGAAGAAAAAAAGAGAATTTTACCAAAAAAAATTTTTTATTTAACACATGAGACCAATTTGGGAGATATATGGAGGAAGAGGAATCCAAATGAGAAGAAATGTACATTTTATTCTAGTCAACAAAAATCATGGTCCAGAATCGATATGGTATGGGTTAATGGGGCAATCAAGAAAGACATTAGTGAAGTAGAGATAATGCCTAATATATGGGCTGACCATTGCCCGGTTAAAATTACATGAAAAGGACATAGTAAAAGGAAAAGGACATGGATATTAAATTCACAAATAACAAAGGAAAAATAATATATCTCAAGAATGAAAAATGAGTTAGAAACATTATTTAAGGTTAATCTAAAGCAACATACTAGTTTACAAAATTTATGGGACACTACAAAGGCCTTCGTGAGAGGCATATCAATAGCCTATATAGCTAAGAAAATAAAGAAAAATGGAAGAAACAGAATGAATTACAAGAAAGGATTAAAAAATTTGAATATGAGCTCCAAAAAGACCTAAAGAATATGGAAGTTAAGAAAAAAATAGGGATGATTAGACATGAACTAAATTTCATAGCTATTGAGGAAAATGCATGTAACTTAAAAACTCTTAAACATAATTTCTTTGAATCAGCAAATAAACCAGGAAGGTGGTTGTCCCATAAATTAAAAATAGAGAAAGAGAAAAAACTAATTCAGCAACTCACGGATGAGGAAGGGACAGTGTATTATCAGATGGAGGAGAAAAAGAAAATTGTGGAAAGGTATTTTGGTGAGTTTTATAAGCAAGAAGATGTTAGGGAAGAAAACATTAGATAATACTTGGAGGGAAACGGTTTGAGCCCAATCTCAGAAGAAAACAGAGAAGTACTTAATAAAGAAATAACATTAACAAAGTTACAAAAAGCAATACAAAAACAAAAAAATAATAAAACACCAGGCCTGGATGGTCTAACAGGTGAACTATATAAAAATTTACCTGAAATATTTGAACAAATATTACTGGACTATAATATAATGAGGCGTTAACGCAAGCTAGACTTCCGAGGTCCTAGTCCAAGGCATACATCTCCTTAATTGCAAAAAATGGCACTGATCAACAATTAATTGCAAACTATAGGCCAATCTCGTTACTAAATACAGATTATAAGATATTTATGACAATATTAGCAGAAAGAATGAAACCAATTTTGAGTGAATTTATATACACAGACCAGAATGGTTTCCTGCCAAATAGACAAATTAAAAACAATATTAGGACAGTACTAAATTTGATTGAATACTATGAAGCTCATCCAGAAAAACAGGCAGCTTTAATTTTTTTAGATGCACAAAAAGCATTTGACAATCTTAATTGGAAATTCATGCTATATCAAATTAAAAAGCTGAATTTTGGCACTAATTAAAAAAAACACTACAAGAAATATACTCAAATCAAAAAGCAAGTGTATTATTAAATGGAGACTGTACTGAAAATTTTGAAATTGCAAAAGGAGTGAGACATGGGTGTCCATTATCACCTCTGTTATTTATCTTGTCTTTAGAAGTGTTGCTAGCTGCAACCAGACAAAACCCAGAGATTTATGGAATTAAGATTAGAAATGAGGAATATAAAGTTCAGGCATTTGCTAATGATTTGGTATTTATAGTGGAAGATCCAATGAATTCGGGACCAATATTGTTGCAACAAACAGAAAAATTTGGGGAAGTAGCAGGATTTAAAATAAATAAAAATAAAACTAAGATGATAGTTAAAAACTGTACAACAAAGCAGAAAGTAGAATTAGAAAATACAATAGGACTGCAAATAGTAAAAAAGGTGAAATACCTGGGAATTTGGATATCACCCAGATGTTCATCATTAAAAGAGAACAATTATGTCAAACTGATTAAGCAAATCAGAAAAGAATTGGAATTATGGGCCAAATTGAAACTGTCTATATTATGAAGAATAGCAATGCTGAAAATGAATACCTTACCAAAATTAATATATCTATTCCTAATGATTCCAATTAAATTAGGGAAATCTTTTTGATAGAACTAAATAAAATGACATCCAAGTTTGTCTGGTTGGGCAAGCGGCCACGTATTAAAATGAAACTATTACAAGATAATAGAAGCAGAGGCAGTCTAGGACTACCAGAATGGGAGCTTTATTATCAGGCAGCAGTGTTGAGTTGGATTAAGGATTGGATTAAATTAAGAGACAAGAGAATCTTAACATTAGAAGGATACGACTTCTTGATAGATTGGCATGCATTTTTGTGGAAAAATAAAAGTAATATACATACCTATTTCAATCAACACCTAATAAGAGATTCATTGATTACAATTTGGAAAAAAATCATTTGGTAAACACTATACAGATATCCCATGATGGCTGTCAACCATGGAAGCCATATAGATCTAAAGAGATTAGACCTATGGAAAATGGTAAGCTATGAAGAACTATTAGATAGCCAAGGTAAATTAAAATCAAACCAAGAACTGAAAGAAAATGGAATTATAATCGATTGGTGGCCATATTTGCAAATTCAAAATAAATATAAAAAAGACTCAAAAGATTTTGGATTTGACAAAGGGTAGAACCAATTAGATAAAATATTAATGGGACTGGAACAAAAACTTATAACTAAAATATATAAATATTTGTTAGATTTTAAAATGGAAGAGGAAATAGTCAAAAGTACAATGATTGCATGGGCACAGAATTTTGGATACACTATAGAATTAGAAGAATGGGGAAAAATATGGAATATAAATTATAAATTAATTGCCACATACAAAGAAAACATACATAAAATGTTTTATAGATGGTATTTAGCCCCAACAATATTGGCAAAAATCTACTCCAATATGAGTCCTAAATGTTGGAAGTGCAAAAATGTTGATGGTACATTTTATCACATGTGGTGGATATGCCCCGAGGCCAGGACATACTGGATCCAAATTAAAAATTGGTTAAAAGAGATTACTGGCTATCAGATTGAGCTCAGACCGGAATCCTTCCTATTAGGAATTATTAAGGAAAGACTCCCGAAAAAAGTAAAATACCTAGTGTTATATATTATAACAACCGCCAGAATAGCCTTTGAACAGGTATGGAAAACAGCAAATACCCCTTATGAAGAAATAATAATACACAATGTAACAGAAAGTGCTAAGATGAATATGCTAACAATGAAATTGAAAGAAAAAGACGACTCTGAATTCTTTACAATTTGGAACAATTGGTATAAATGGCTAAAAAACAGAACCAAGAAGGGAGACAAAAATGTTAATTGAAACAACCCTTAAGAAAATAAAATAAAATTTTGTAAACTATATAAAGATATAAGAATAGTAATTATAGCTAAGTATACTATTTAATAGTAGATAAACGCAATATAATGTATTATGATATTTAAATCAAAATTTTGTATAGATGCCAAGAACGTTGTTAATACCATGATGTTTTACAATGTAAAAAAAGGAAAGAAAATTAATAAAAATTATTTAATTAAAAAAAAAAGAAATTCCTATACAGTTGACTTGGTGACTAGAACCAAAATAAATTTGACAAAAACAGGCAATATCCCAAAGAAAGAAAAGAAGAAGCTAAAAGAAATTGCAGGTGCTGAATATGAATGAAAAATTCTACTGTCAACAAGCCCATGAAGGGCTATTGTGGTTTCTTTGCCTCTCTTTGTACTTTTCTCAGGAAAACCATGTTTTAAATCTGTTGACAAACACTTTTATGAAGGACCACTTTCCAGGCTTGTGTCTTTAATTTATAAAAAGAAAGTGAAAACTGTTTTGCAAAAACAAGTGAGAATCAGCTTCCTTTGAGGGACAGAGAAGGGTTTGGATTTTCATTGCATTTTCTGTGTTATCTTAACATACAAAACTTCCCACAACTATAATATTACGAAGCTTTTGAATGTTTGCTGCAGCTGAAACTAGAGATTTTTCTGTGTATCACAAAAAAATTGGATGAACATCCGTAGTTGTGTGCTTGAATGCCCATTGTTATGGTTCTAAGATGTGTTCTTTTTTAAAAACATATCTTTTCTGTAAAGATTGTATATTGGTTAGAAGTGATCTAGCAGAGAGCTTAGTTAATGATCACACTCTCAGATCAATCAAAATTAAGGAAAGAAGATGCCAGGAAACTTAAGTCTCTCAATGTCTTAGTCTGAAGTGAACTATAATGAAAGACATAAACTCAAATGGATGCTCTCTTTTTTAACTACTTTGATTGGTGGTTGTAAGTCTGATTAATATTGTCTGGTGTTTAAAGAGTAGTCTAAATGTTTAAATATTGAAAATTCAAGGAATCTAATGAGGTTAATCAATATTTTTCTTCATTTTTGTATATTTTGTATATTTAATTTGAAGCAGATTTTCTTTTCATTTTTTCCATTTATTGACCACAAAGGTATACTGCATTGTAAAAATCCAAGTAGAATATATGATGTCCCTTTTTATCTTCAGAACAGCCTTGGAATCAGACATTTATTTTGTCAGCTTGTTGTAAGTTGTGTGTCCTGGCTGTACAGGTAATCCTTAACTTACAACAGTTTAGTGACCATTTAAAGTTACAATGACACTAACAAAAGTTACTCATGACCATTTCACACCTACAACCATTGCAGCATCCCCATGGTCACATAATCAAAATTCAGACACTTGGCAACTGATTCATATTTATGACAGCTGCAGTGTCTTGGGGTCTTGGGAGCAACTTTTGCAACCTTCTGATAAGCAAAGTCAATGGGAAAACCAGATTCACTTAATAATTGTGTTACTAACTTAATGACTGCAGTGATTCATAAAATGGAGCAAAATTCATTGAACAAATCTCTGTCATAACAACATAAATTTTGGGCTCAATTGAGGTCGTAAGTCGAGGACTACCTGTATTGGTTGAATAGCTTCTCCTTAGTACACAGTTAGTATTTCCCTCCTGTCATGTAGTCCTTTCACAACTGTTTAGTTAAGACAGAAGCATCAACATTAGCAGACCAAAATGCTATGGATCAGTTCAGTAGCCTGGAAAGTGTCCTTTCAAATGTTCTAACAATGCCCAAAAGAGTAATTAAGGGAAAAAGCATTCTTCCTCTTGTGTGGCCTATGATCTACAGATTAAAAAATAATAATATCTTTTCTCCACCTGTTAATGCTTGCACTTCTTGTTGAGTTGCAGCTGATTAAAGTCCCTGTTATATTACATTGGCTTTTTACCCAGAAAAAGGAAGGATTCAATATATAAATGTGGCTTAATTGTAGGATTTTGACAATAAAAAATCAAGAATCCGAAAGGCAAGTGCTGGTGTTATTTAACTGAAGGAAAAAAATAACTGACACAGGAATCTATTTGATATGCTGGAATCCCCATATGCTCATGAAATTCATTTATTTGATTCAGTTGCTTTTGTCTTCTGTTCCATTATGTCGCAGAGAAAAGCTTGATTGCTACTGTGTTTATGGATGGACTCCTTCAATGTGCAATGTTTCTCTTACTGAAAATACTTGACTCATTCTCATTCTGTCTTTGCTGTGCACACAGATCCTGAACTGTAGAAACAGTCAGGGAATTGTTTACAGTGCATATTTCCTTCCATTTCCTCTCTTCTTTAGGGAAATATTAAATTAATTGCTTAATAGATTTCTCCTTTGGCTGACCTTACAAAGCTGAAACAAAGCTATCTCATTCAATATATTTTTGTCTTTATCCTATATAATGATGTTGTGGTGGAGGAGAAAAAGAATACAGAGGGATTCAATAGTTTAGTAACATCTTTTTGAAAAAAAATGTTGTCAAGAGCACAGTTAATAACAATAAAAAGTCTTATAGCACCCTAAACTCAGATTCATAATGGCATCACATTCCTGCAAAATTAACTCTAGACAAAAAGGCCATGAGAGTTCTGTTTGGTTTAACACTCCATCAAACAAATATTTTGGAAATAAACTTACACTAACAATACACATATCTTGATAAACTGGATAATGGTAACTGATAATATTAGATAATCTTATTTAAGACAAGGTAGCAATAAAAGTTTCTGGCTTGTTTCTGAAACCAAAAATCCAGCACACATAGAAAATAGATTTTCATAAAATTCAGACTATGCTGGTATAAATGTCTGTTTCTTACCCCAATGTTGCAGAAAAAAAAAAGAGAGAGTTTTGATGCTATAATGTTAAATTTTACATATTTGCACTTGCATCATGGCTTCAAAAGCAAATATGCAGAGGAAGGAATTAGGTGTTAAGTGGTGGACCTTAGGTTTGGATTCCCAAAATGGATAAGGTTGCATGCTCTGTAGAGTGAGGCATATAATTTATGGGTGCTCTTTAGCTGACTTTACCTGGCTTAGGCTGTCCTGGCCAATTTCAGACACTGTCATGCCCCTGGTGGAGACTGACTCTGAGGAAGAGGAGGAACAGCCAACAGAGAGTGGGAGGGTGGCTCCAGAGATGGTAGAGGAGGCTGGGGAAGGGCAGAGGCCAGCTGAGCAGTCAGAGGAGGATCCAGGCCCATCCCCTATCCATCCTAGGTCACACAGGGAGGAGAGAATCAGAGAAAAGTGAGGTCTACTCAAGAGGAGATTACCATGATCCTCCTCGTGGCTTGCAGGTGGGAGCTATGTATATGTTTGCAACTGCACAATTAGAATTTGCAGGAGTCAATTTAGTGTTCACCTTGAAAGAGGTTTATCTTTCCTGGCATTCTTCCCATGGACTTTTCTCAGTTATTTTCCTGGAGTTTATGATTAGTTATCTTGGCTTGCTTCGGAACTCTCATCAATGCAGTTTGTTTTGGTTTTCTGTTTGCCTCATTATTTACTTTTGTGACTTTAATAAAACAGTG
Organism: Hydrophis major; assembly: GCA_033807585.1. Lineage (NCBI taxonomy): Eukaryota > Metazoa > Chordata > Lepidosauria > Squamata > Elapidae > Hydrophis > Hydrophis major. The sequence continues at coordinate 329,290,129 of CM066329.1, forward strand.
CCTAATAAAACAGTGAAGTTTTATTATAACAGTGAAGGCCTTACCAGACTTAAATATATGTTTTGGGTTCTTTTGAGAGACTACGGGTCATCACAGACACTTTAGCTTTATCCTAGTTTTCATCCTCTAGCAGTGGCCAATTCCTGCAATGTACTCAATTGCTTTTTGAGGATGATCCAGTTGCTTTAATTAGATATGAATTCAGCTATCAGAATTTTGGTTAATCCACTCAGAGCTCTTCACATTATACATATATGAAAATAATCACATGGGCTTTATGTTTTCTTCCAAGCCTACAAAAATAAAACACACACACACACACACACAAACATACACTCACACCCAACCATCTTAAAGTCTTGATGCTTAGTTCAAAGTCCTAAATTGCTCAGAAAACATTTCAAATATCTATAGCTAATCTAAATAAAAAATATCTAAAATTAATAAAAGTCATAAAACCAATCAGGAATAACAGACCGAAACTATACATGGATATGTTAAACCATGCATAGAGAGCAATGGCTCGTGCTGAGTTGCAAATACTTTATAAAGGAGCTCAATGTTTAACATTTTCCTAAATGACTCAGGAAGGGGCCAATGTAATTTTCACTAGCAAGCTGTTGCAGAAAAGCAGAACTTCTGCCAAAAATAAAGAACTTCTAGTTTTGACCATCTTTTCTTTCTCTAAGTGTGGAATTGAGGCAACGTTATCAGCTATGAGAAATCCAGATGGAGTATATGGTCTTAAAGATTAAAAAACAATATTTTAAATGGCATCCAGAAGTGTATCAAATGGGAAGGTAGAACCCAAATATATATAGTCCTCAACTTATGACCATAGTTCATGGTATCAAAGATCACCAAGAGGAAGAATACCAGAAGAATATACTACCCCAATCCCCATGTCAATAAAGGTTATCACTATAGAACCAAGGCTGTCTCCTTCTCACTTTTGGGCCTGGACCCTTCACTGTGATTATAAAACCATTACTTTTGCACAATATATAGAAACAACAAAAGGTGTCACAGATGATACCAACTATTGTCTGTTTGTTAATGCTGACTGGCAGCAACTTTTCATAATTTCATGTACAAGTCCCAGTGTTTTCAAGAGATGCAAGAGAAGAAATCTGGATTGATCCACATGGAAAGTGTACCATTGAGCTACAAACACTCCAAAGAGGATGTTGCTGATAGAAGAGATAGCATGCTGTTAGAAAAAGAAAGACATATAGGATAAAATAGTTCACCAAAGATCTCCAAAATGAAATTTAGATACAATAAAATGGCAAAGTGAACTCCGTATAACCATAAGCTGTTTTATATGTTTTGGGTTTCTTTTCTTTTTTGGCAGAATGTTCCAAATACTATACCATAGTCAGCATTGCAATCCCCATCTTCTTTGAATCAGATGATTGACACAACTTCAACATTGTTTTCCAGTAAGCATAAATAGGAAAAGCCACACACTAGGCAGCACCTTCAGGGACAAGCAGTATAAGACCTCTAACAAGATAGCTCTATAATTGATGACAAGGTAAGGCAGTTTCATATCAGCATGGGTATTATTAATGAGGAAGAAGCATTATAGGCAAGCAATATACGACTTGAAGACAGGTTTGTGCTTTGCACTAGTGTGTTCAGCATCGTCAAACTGTATCATTTATGTAGGTTGGTTCAAGACTATTTCTGATGGGATCCTGCTCACCTTGGCACAATCTATCATTCCCTGCCTTAGGTGCCAGCAGTATGAATTTTTGTTCAATTTAATTGGATTACTTTGATAACTTTCCTATGTTTGAATATTTAAAAGTGTTACAGTTTCACTTATTTAGCCATAAGAAGCCTTGTTGGAAAATAGGTATTAATCAGGCCTAAAATATTAAGAGATCCATGAAAGATAATTCTTTGATATATATAAAACAAATACATGTTTAAAGTTAATTAGAAATGGAAAACACTGATAACAATCCTGGTACAGCTATAATTTATTTTTCAGTTTGTTTTCAAACTGTTATAATACCAAGAGGGAAGATTTCAGCATTGAAAAAAAAAAACTGCAAAAGAGAAGAAAGTTCTGATAGAAATGAATGACATTTATTATGTATCCCACTTCTCAATACAATTTATAAGATTTTTAGCTATGATGGCGTAGGGCTAATTTTTTCACATCAATATTTAGTTTTACCTGTCATTAATAAGATTTTTAATGTGCTTTTTAAAAAACATCAATAATGAGCTATTTATTTTGGCCTTCAAATCTGTCAGTATTTTACAGGATATATTGGTTGTAATGTTTGTTAGAAATAAAAACATTGTAGGTTGATTATTTGAGGAACATGAATCAAAGATTACCATGCATTTTTCTAATTTGAACAAGAAATTATCTGAGATGGGGAGGCAGTTATCTTCCAGTTTCATATTTTTGCAAGCATGATACCTAAGTTCCTGATTCAAAGTGTATCAAAAAACAGTATGTTTATTTAGGGTAAACTCCTTTCAAAATGCATTTATTGTGGAAAAACAATCTGGAAAAGAATATCAATTTACATATATTTGAAACAATTGTAGATAAATATAATACTGAAATAAAATGAACTTATATTTGACTACTTACAAAATGATTATGAACTAGAAACAGATTTTTGTTTGCAAGTACATTAACATAATTAAAGGATGACATGCTATATTGTTTTTCTCTGCTCAATTCTGCCAGCAGTTCAGATTATACATCAGAATGGATGCTGGATGTAGACCGGGAATGAACAGAGTCTTACAGTACCAAAGTAATTATCTACTGGAATTTTTACACCTGAATCCTTGTATGCATCAGAAATATGGGGAAAGTCTTATGGGAAACTTCCATATGAATTTTCTGCTTGCATGAAAATGAGCAAGCATACACTGATGTTTACATAATATTTTGATTCTGATTTTAATGTCATTCCATATGGGCTCTGTGTGAAACATTTCCCTGCTGCTTGTTTCCAGCATCTGGTGTCCAGAGGTATACTGCCTCTAGACATGGAGACTCCATTTAGCTGTCATAGCTGATATGTATCGACGAATCTTCCAATAGTGAATTTTCCAATTTTTCAAAAAGTCAACATTAAATTATGAGGTAAAGCTATATCAAATATCTTCCCACTTCAAGTCTGCCCACAACTTCATAAAAGCATTCATCCCCTGCAGAAGTGGAGGATATCAACTAATTTCACATAATGACTGAAATGAAATATTTTTTAAAGGAGGATAGCTTCATCTGAATGACAACTTAGCTGAAATAAGATGAGACTATAAATGTTAGTGATAAAAAAAACAGCAAGTAACACTACCTAGTAGCCAAGAATGAGAATATGCTGGATCTAGTTGTACCTGGTTCTCTGATGAAATATTGATCTGCATTCATATCATTCATTTGGAATGGAAACAGAAATGTCTTAGACAGATGTAGAAGACTTCCTTTGCAATTGGACTCAAGTATTTCCCTCTCCTCTTTTCACCTAGTTCTTGTTTTGTTATGACTTCCTCTTTAGTACTGCTTCTTTGTTTAGGTCAGTGTTTCTACTGGTGATCAATTTACTGTCTGTTGGGAATTATGCATACTAGACACCCCTTGCACAAAAAATATGTTCCCTGTATTGCACTTACAAGAAACCAGCTTCATCTTATATTTAGTACTATGAGATAAAAATGAAAAATATATTCTCTCCTGAGTATCCCTTCCATCTTCTTTAATAATAAGAACCCCAGGACAGTTCTTGCTGTCGCAATTGCTTTATCGAATTTAGTTGCTATTTTCTGTATTTTTGCACCAGATAGAAAGAGATAGATGATGTAGTGATTAGATTTACACGTATTTAATGTATTGCACAAATGCTTTGCAGAATGTACTAACTATTCAACTACAGGGAGCTGTTATAGAGTGATAGGTACTATGCTTGCTGTTCTGAAATCTCAACTGAAAACTAAGATTCAAATCCTGGGCTTCTTTTATAGCGCTAAGAATAGCTAATCCTGTGGCTAAGGAACTCAGTCTTGTACTTCTGAAATCTGAACTCTTCATATTAAAAGTAAAATGTTTGTGATTGGTTTGTGAATGGCTTTGAATTGAAAAGCAAGCAAGTCTACTGCAACTAAATCAAAGGTTTTCATTCTTCAAATGGCATCAAACATCTGCACTAATGACTGTGTGCTATTGATGACAACTAAATAATACCAAAGCTTCAATTTATATTGAGTGGAAAGCATTGAAAAAAAATCAGTAGAAAACAGATGGAAGTCTTATGAAGAACAGGCACATGGTAATTCTGTTCTCAGTATTCTCTCTTGAGGTCTTCATTCTTTCCCAAGAGATAAATCTCTCTTGGGTAGCATCTCTTGAAATCTGAAAGTCTTGTTATTCGTATCCAAAGAGATCTTTCTGGGCTGGACCACAGAGAGCATAATAAGATTAATATACTGTAGTTTAGTTGAGATTTCTAAATTTGACTACTTTTATGTAGTAACTTTTACTACACAAAAAGAAAAACAATTTAACATATCTTAAAGAAAAGCATTGTGGTAGCTATTTTCTGGAAAGGTTTTAGGCCAATTTCTACTACATTAATTGAGCCCAGTTATATAAATTGACTAAATTTGTTTGTATAATAGATTATCACATAAATAATATGCAATATAGGATTAATATATTGAATTCATTTGAAAAGAATTGCTAATATTCACACCAAAAGACTGTCATAATTATATTTTACTGTGCAAATTGTTGCCCATCCTGTCAATATTAGAGGGACAAGAACTGGGTCTGAAAATAGGACAAAAATACCTTCCACTGATATTCAGTACTTTCAGACTCTTTCTTTTGCTAAGGTCTATATGCCAGATTTGAGATGGAACAAACTTGTGTTTGCATCATAACTTGTCCCTATAAGAGATCAAGCAAGGTGAGCATCACATTTCAAATCAAAGAACTGCTGCAGGATGAGTGCAGAAAGTGAATGGCATGTTTCATTTGACAAATTAATTTGTTATTCAGAATTTAGAACTGAAGGATTCGTTGGATGCATTATTCATTGCAAATTTTACACTTGAAAGGGAAAAGAAGATTCAAAAAATTAAAAACCTGTTTTTGCCTACGGCTTGGTGTTTAGAGTTCATTTGATTTCAAAGTTTCACATTTGTTAGCTGATGTTCTTAAACTTCATGAAACTACCGAGGAACACTATCATCTGTACCCACTCAGTACAGACTGCAGCTGCCAGATATTTCAGCCCATCTGGATTGTGATTTTCCAAATGATTCTTAGAAGTCTTAGCCATCCTAAACAGCGAGTAGTACTGGAGAAAAGAATTATTTCATACAGCTGGCCCATGAATATGAATCTGGCTATCTCCTCATAAAAGTCAGAAATCTCACAAAGTTTCACAACACCCACACTTTTAAAAATCATATAACATAATCTTGAAATATGGAGAATATGGAAATTGTATCATATGACTATTATAAAACCCATTGCCTGATTTCATTTGTACACAGCAAACATGTTTGGTGACTGCTATCAATTTTTCACTGCTAAGAAGCAGTATTTGTGATGGAGACCATACACATGGATATGAGACAAAGATTATAAGAATAATCAAGTGAGCTCATGTTTTACCATTTACATAACAATTTTAATGAGTTAATTATCTAATATCTTCCATCAATTCCTTAACCAACTGGAAGACAAAACGAAGGCAGCACAAATCCGAACTGAGAATGTTATTTTATGCAAAGATACTATTAAAATGGCATATTTTATAAAAGTTTTATTATGGTGGCCCCAGAGAGTTGCCCTCTGAGATTGAAGCAAGAAGATCATATGATGATAAAATCTTCCTAGCCCCTCACCAGTCTCTAAATTTACCTCTTAGGAGAGAGGTAGCCTCTCTCTTTAAGTCTTAAAAAAGCATCCATGTTGCTTTTTTAAGATGCCATGTTGGGAAAGAAAGAGCTTGGATCAAATTGTTTTCTAGTCCGTTACTAACTTCTGCACAAGTGGTGGACTTGTAGATATAGAAGTGGCTTAAGAAAGCTGTTTCTAGATTTAAACTATTTGGTCCATTTTAGCCACAACAGTCACCAGATATTCCACCTGATTTCTGGATTCCTCTACTTTTTTCCTACCTCTGCCAACATCAGGAAGCAAAAAGTGAATGCTTTCCATTCCTTTGAGAACAAAAGAACCAATAGACAAAGACAACAGTTTTACGGTTCTTCGTATTGCATGGGCTAGAAAGGAAATTTCTTTTAACCTTTTCCACCTAGTTAAAGGAAAAGAAGCAAAGAAATGGACAACATTTTACTGAATGTTAACCTGTTAAAATAACAGTAATGATATTAGAATGATAATCTCACACAGGCATTTATGTAAGACAGGGTAAAGCTCAGCAACCTTGGTTATGTGTCTGAATGGTCAAACATCTGACAACTCCAAATCTCGACCAACAAATGCTCTGTCCTACATATTGGTAAAAAAATTCAGTACACCAAATACAAACTAGGCGGATACGACCTCTTTGATGATCCTCACTCTTTCAAGGACCTTGGAATTCTCATATCAAATGACCTAAGTGTCAGAGCTCACTGTAACAGCATTGCCTAAAAGGCATTAAGAGTTGTAAATCTAATCTTACGAAGCTTCTCCTCTGGAAATATCGAATTGCTAACTAGAGCATACAAAACTTTTGCAAAACTAATGCTCGAATACAGCTCATCAGTCTGGAATTCACACTGCATATCAGACATTAATACAATTGAGTGAGTCCAGAAGTATTTCACAAGAAGAGTACTACACTCCTCTGCTTGTAACAGAATACCCTATATCACCAGGCTTGAGATTTTGGGCTTGGATAACTTTGAACAACGCCACCTATGGTTAGACTTAAGCATAGCACACAAAATTATCTGCTACAATGGCCTAGCAATCAATGACTACTTCAGCTTCAACCACAACGATACAAGAGCACACAACAGATACAAACTCAATGTAAATGGGCGTTGGTTCTTACCCGATACGCCTCTTCTCGTGGAACTGCGTAGAGCATCCAGAGAGTGGGAGGTGCTCCAGTCTTCACTTCTCACAGGCTGAGCTGAAATTGAGGAACGCCCTCCTCCTCCACGTGACTCCTCCATGCGTTCCCCCCAGTTTTATCGAAGACGAGAGGTCAAAAACAACCCTCTACTTTTAAGTATTAAACAACATGAACTACAACATTAGAAATCATTGGCCGAAACAGGTTTTCCCCCTTTACAGACGGACCAACAGGGTGGGGCTGGATGCTCTACGCAGTTCCATGAGAAGAGGCGTATCAGGTAAGAACCAACGCCCATTCTCTGTAGAACTGCTGCGAGCATCCAGTGTTGTGGAGCGGCGGTTACAAAGGGAGACGGAGCCAGGCTAAAGGCTAACAACTTTATTCTTAGCGAATAAAGGGTTGCCGCGGCTGCCGAGGCTATCTGACAGCCAGCTGGTGGCGACAGCTGATGCCGTTTGACAGCTCCCCTTTATAGCCGGCTGTCAAATGGCATCAACCAATGGGAGCGTTTGGCACTCCCGCATTGGCGGCGGACCAGAGGGAGGACTGCTGCTAGTCTTTGAACACAGCACTCCTTCCCCCTGGCCACGAGCATGCGTAGTCCTGCAGCCATGATGGCTGCTTTCGCTCGCGGCCTGATCTCCGAGGTTCCTGAGGCTTGGCGGTGGCTGGTGCGTCTTGTTCCTCTCGGGCGGTGACTGGAACCTGCAGAGGGTCGTTGGCATCCCTGGACTGCTCCCTGGTGACTGCTCGGGTGAGTCTTCTCGCGGTGGTCGGCTGGTTGCGTTGTCAGGCGGCAGGTAGACCAGGTCCTTCAGTGGGTTGGCTGGTGGTAGGTAGACTGGCTCGTCCGGCAGCGGGTAGACCAGGATTTCGGTGGTAGTCTTGTTCCAACGCCTCCTCAGCTGGTCTACGTGCCTTCTCCAGACTCGGCCATCTTCCAGAAGGACTCTATACGATCTGGGTCCTGCAACAAAGACTATTTGCCCTGGCAGCCATAAGGGGTGCCCCGCATAGTTCCTGGCGTACACCTGGTCTTGCAGGGTGAATTCCCTGGCATGGCTGTAAGAGGCTAGTGGCGTGCTGGGAGCGTAGTGGGGGTGCAACCTGTCCAGGGTGGTCCTGAGGCGCCTGCCCATTAACAGTTCAGCAGGGGACTTGTTGTTGGAAGGGCACGGGGTGGCATGTTGTGTGAGTAGGTAAGTTGCTAGTTTGGCGTGCCAGTCTGCCTGGCCCAGCTTGGCCAGAACTTCCTTGGCAGACCTGACAGCTCTTTCTGCCATTCCATTACTTGCTGGGTGAAAAGGGGCTGTGAGAGCATGTCTGATGCCCAGATTAGCTGTGAAGATGGCAAACTCGTTAGAGCTGAATTGGGGGCCATTATCTGAAACTAATGTGTCAGGAAGTCCATGAGTAGCAAACAGTCTGGTCAAGGCCCTTGTGACAGCCAGCGTTGTGGTGGAGGGTAACAAGGCTACTTCAGTCCATTTGGAGAATGAATCTACAACCACCAGGAATGTCCTCCCTTGTATGGGACCAGCCAGGTCTACATGCAGCCTGGCCCAAGGGGCCCCTGAATCTTCCCACTTGGTTGGGGAAGCTGCTGGTGGGGCTGCTCTTGTTGCCTGGCAGGGCTGGCACGTGTTAACCCAGCTGGCAATCCGGGCATCTAATCCTGGCCACCAAACGTAGCTGCGGGCCAAGGCCTTCATCCTTACGATGCCAGGGTGACCCTCGTGCAGTGCCCTTAAAACTGGTTCTTGCAAGGTGGGTGGTATGACCACCCTTGTCCCCCATAACAGGCAGCCCTGTAGCAAAGAAAGCTCCTGCCTGCGGTTCTTAAATGGCATGAATTCAGGGCGAACTGAATGTCAGGCCACCCCCTCCCTACCCAGTCCAGGACTTTGGAAATAACACGGTCCCTCTTGGAGTGTGCAGCAATATCCCCAGCTGAGACTGGTAGGTTAAGTTCATTGCAGTCGAAGATTGTGTGGATGGGAGCTGGGTCCTCGGCTGGTGATGGCAGGGGGCATCTGCTGAGGGCATCAGCATGGCACAGGGTCTTCCCCGGGCGATGTACCAGTGTGTAAGAGTAGGCGGCCAGAAATAGAGTCCATCTGGTCATTCTCGGGGATAACACCTGTGGGGTTTGCTTATCCCCAGCTAGCAGTCCTAATAGAGGTTTGTGATTAGTTACAAGTTCAAAACTATGGCCATAAAGGAACTCATGGAATTTTTTTACAGTGGCCACAGCTGCTAAGGCCTCCTTATCGATCTGACTATAGTTCCTCTCAGCAGCGGAGAAAGTTCTTGAAAAACAGGCAATGGGTGCCTCTGATCCATTTGAGAGCCTATGGCTCAATACAGCTCCTATACCAAAGGGTGAGGCATCAGAGGCTAACACTAGGGGCAGGTTTGGGTTAAACTGAACCAATGCAGAGTTTGACGTTAAAAGAGACTTCACTGCTTGGAAGGCGTGGGCTTCCCTTGGTCCCCATTGCCATGGGGCTTTCTTATCTAGGAGCCTATGTAGGGGTTCAGCTACAGAGGCTTTGTGAGGCAAAAAGGAAGCATAGAAATTAAGGAGTCCCAAAAAGGCCTGCAATTCGGTTTTGTTAGAGGGAGTGGGTGCCTCGTGAATAGCTCTAACTTTATTCTCTATGGGGTGAATTCCAGATGCATCAATTCGATAACCCAGGAAGTCTACCTGTTTAGTGGCAATGGTGCATTTGTCTTTTTTCAATTTAAGCCCGTTTTGCCTAAACCTGTCAAGGACAGATTTCACTCTGAGTAAAAGTTGTGTTTTGTTGGTGGCAGAAACTAAAATGTCATCGAAGTATGGAACCACCCCAGGTAGGCCCTGGAGGATTCTTTCCATGAGTGATTGGAAAATGCCAGGGGCTATGCTAACTCCAAATTGCAAACGTCTACATCTAAATGCGCCCCTGTGAGTAACTATAGTTTGTAGGTCAGCAGTGTATTGGTCAACGGGAAATTGCTGGTATGCCTGGGACATGTCTAACTTTGCAAAAATTATGCCTGGCTCAAAAGAGTGGAGCAGGTGTTGGATTACAGGTACTGGGTATACGCTAATTTGTAGGAAACGGTTGAGGGACGTCTTATAGTCAGCGCAAATTCTCGCACTGCCATCTTTTTTTAAAAGGGTGACTATGGGGGTTTCCCACTTGGCAAAGTCTACCTGTTCTAGTACCCCCTGTTTGATAAGTTTATCTAATTCAGCATCTAACTTAGGCCTAATGGCAAAAGGTACCCTCCGAGGTTTCAAACGAATTGGGGTGGCTTGTGGACCCACATCAAAAGATATGGTGGTGCCTGAATAGCAGCCTAGTTCACTACTGAAAACATCAGAGTAGTCTTTAAAAAGGGCATCTACATCAGAATTTTCCACAGAGTGAATTCCCGTAACATTGAGGCCTAGGGCAGGAAACCAATCTAATCCAAGCAAGCTAGGAAGGGCACCATCTACGACCACCAGTGGCAAGTGACCCCTAAAGTTTTGGAATTGAATGAGGAATTTTCCCTTACCCAGGACTGGAATGGTCTTCCCCTGGTAATCCCGAAGAGTCAGGTGGCAGTTGGTCAGTTTCTTTTTTGAGAGCGAAGGCAGCAACTTCTTCAGGGAGGCCCACAAAATGATGGAGAGGGTTGACCCGGTGTCTACTTCCATTCGGCAGGGCTTACCTTTAATAAAAAGAGAAATGCTTAATTTGTTAGGCCTAGAGGTGGTGTTGTTTGCGTGGTAACAAGTGTAACAATGTTCCACTTGCCTTTGGTAGGAGGCAGAAACTTGAGGTCTTTGTATGGAGGCCTGCTCAGCTTGGCAAACCCTGGCTATGTGCCCTTTCTTCTGGCAGTTCAGACAGATAACATTTCTGAATCTGCAGGTTGATCTATGGTGGTTGCCCCCACAGCTCATACAAGGGGTTTGCTGTTTGGCTGTCTGATTGTTGCATTTCCCCCTGGGGGGGGGGGCTTGGACGCGTGAGGCGGTTTACCTCCAGATGTTCTTCCACTTCTTGGGAGACCTCATCATAGTGGACTGTAGCCTGCCCTTGCTTAGGGGTGTTCCCCTGAATTTCAGCTGCTGATAATTCTGATAATTCAGCAGCCTGAGCTTCCTCAATAGCTGAGGCTAGGGTTAAGTCTTTTTTAGCCAGTAACCTCTTTTGCAGTTTGAGGTCCCTTACTCCTCCCACAATTTGATCGAGCAGCATGTCCTCAAGGTAGTCCCTAAAACCGCAGTGTATGGCAGCCGATCTCAATGCTGCCATGTACTGACTTATAGTCTCCCCTTCAGCCTGAATTCTTCTTCTAAAAGCCAATCTCCTGGCTATCCTAGAGGGTCTGGGGGAGTAGTGATTTGACAAGATTTCTCTTAACTCATCCCAGGGAATAGCCTTTATAGATCGTGGGGACACTAGCACAGAGGCTGTGTCAAAAACTGTGGCCCCACAGAAACTTAAAAAATAGGCGCTTTTCCTTAAATCCGTGGCTTCATCTAGCTCAATGGCATTTAAAAAGCATTCAAACCTATTCATATATGATTCCCATGTTTCTGCCCTCAGTTGGAAGTGCGGGAATGTCGGATTAGAAGCCATTAGACTGGTAGCGTTGGTTTCCTCAGCTGAGGAAAAATAGAGTCTTCGCTTTTAGAAAAGCGTTTCTGGCTGCGCCTGTCAGCGGCGTTCGGCTCCTCAGCTGAGAGGGCTTTAAATTTCGCGCTCTTTGGAGAGCATCAGTGGCAGTGACTTGATCAGCTTGTAGCGGCTTCGGCTCTTTCTTGCTGTGACTTCGGCTCAATTTCCTACCTGGTCGTCTTAGCTGTATCCCGCCCTCGTCACCAGTGTTGTGGAGCGGCAGTTACAAAGGGAGACGGAGCCAGGCTAAAGGCTAACAACTTTATTCTTAGCGAATAAAGGGTCGCCGCGGCTGCCAAGGCTATCTGACAGCCAGCTGGCAGCGACAGCTGATGCCATTTGACAGCTCCCTTTTATAGCCGGCTGTCAAACGGCATCAACCAATGGGAGCGTTCGGCGCTCCTGCGTTGGCGGCGGACTGGAGGGAGGACTGCTGCTAGTCTTTGAACACAGCATCCAGAGAGTGGGACATACCAAAGCAAGTGTGTCCTATGGGTGGGAGTCCGTCTGGATTGGAACTTCCCCAGGATCTCTCACCACTTGCTGCAAAACTCGCCTGCCAAAAGATGCTTCAGCTGAGGCGTAAACATCAATCTTATAATGTCTTATAAAGGGAGATGGGGAAGTCCAGGTGGCCGCCCAGCAAATATCAAGAATAGACGCCTGAGTAGCCCAGGCTGCCGAGGTAGCTGCACTTCTGGTGGAGTGAGCGGTAACCCCACTGGAAACTGGAATAGCTTGAACTAAATAGGCCTTGGATATGGTAGTCTTAATCCATCTGCCTACCGTGGACGGAGAAACCTTACAGCCTAGTGTCTTTGGCTGAAATGACAAAAATAGAGACTCTGCCTTCCTGATGGACTGCGTACGAGAAATGTAAATACGCAAAGCCCTTCGAACATCAAGGGTGTGCCACTGCCTCTCTTGCTCGTGCAGAGGCTTCGGACAAAAATTAGGCAAGACCAACTCCTGTGCCCTGTGGAACGGTGAATTAATCTTCGGCATAAATGCTGGGTCTGGTCTCAGAACCACCTGATCTGAATGAAAAATGCACAGATCTTTTCTCACGGATAGAGCTGCAATTTCAGATATCCTTCAAGCCGAAGTAATAGCCATCAGAAAAACTGTTTTAAATGTAAGAAATTGAAGTGACGCCTCCCTGAGAGGCTCAAAAGGAGATCTAGTCAAGGCCAGGAGAACTTTATTAAGGTCCCATGTCGGGTACCTGTGCACTACTGACGGGCGCAAATTAGAAGCCCCTTTAAGAAAAGCCTTGATTCGAGGATGGTGGGAAAGGGACCGAAAGGACCGCCAGCAACCACCGTTGAGAATGCCGCTACCTGCCTCCTTAAGGTGTTAGGTGATAAACCTCCATCTAGGCCATCTTGTAAAAAGGCCAGGATCTGTGCAACTGAAGGAGAGGGTGGGTCGATGAATGATTTGTGGCACCAGTTACAGAAACTTTTCCAGGTAGCCTCATAAATGCGAGTAGTAGAAGGCCTTCTAGCTGCCAAAATGGTGTTAATGACCTGGGCTGATAAGCCTTCCTCAATCATCCTTTCCCGCTCAACCTCCAAACAGCCAACTGTAGCCACTGTGGCTCTGGATGGAGCAGCGGGCCTTGCGACAGCGAAATCTGATCCAACGGAATCCTCCATGGCGGAGATACTGGCAGATTGCGGAGGTCCGCAAACCACGGCCTCCTGGGCCAATAAGGTGCCACCATGAGGATCTCTGCTTTCTCGGCTATCAATTTTCGAATCACCCTGGGGATCAATGGAAGCGGAGGGAAGGCGCACAGTAGCCCGGGAAGCCACGGGCAACGCAAGGCATCGTGATTCTCTGCTCTGTTGGAGGGATAACGGGAGAAGAACCTCGGTGTTCGCGTGTTGAGCGGAGATGCAAAAAGGTCTACTAGGGGCTGACCGAACCTGGCTGCTGCTTCTCTGAACAGATGTGGGTGCAGGCGCCACTCTGCCTGATCCAGTGTTGCCCTGTTGAGCCAGTCCACCTGGATGTTGGAGGCCCTGGAGATGTGCTCCGCTCTGATGGATAAGAGGTGCGCTTCTGCCCATCGACACAGTTGCTCGGCCTCTCTCATGAGAAGGAGGGAATGGGTGTCCCCTTGCCGATTGATGTGGGCCTTGGTTGTAGTATTGTCCGTTAGGACCACGACATGGCGCCCCCTTGCCCGATGAAGGAATGTCTGCAGAGCCAGGTACACTGCACAAAGCTCCAACCAGTTGATGCTCCGACTTCGCTCCGCATGAGTCCAAACTCCCTGTGCTGAGAGAGATTGCAGATGGGGCCCCCATCCAGAAAGACCTGCATCTGTCGTAAGAACAACCCTTCGAGGTTCCTGGAATAACTGACCTCTGTTGACAGATGGTTGCATCCACCACAGGAGGGAGGCGAGAACTCTCGGCAGGACCCCCATCATAAATCTTGATGTGCTCCTTCCTGAACGCTGATATGGCAGGAGGAACCATTGCAAAGATCTGGAATGCAAGCGAGCCCATGGAATAATGGAAATACAGGAAACTAGTTTCCCTAGCAGTTTGGATAAATTGAGCAATGATGCTTTCCCGGTCCACCGGATATCCTTGATAGTGGTTCGGATACTAATAAGTCTCTCCTGAGAGAGAAAGACCCTTCCTTCAACAGAGTCAATCACAGCCCCTAGATGGGATATACTAGTGGAGGGGGTAAGCTGACTCTTCTCCCAGTTCATTAAGAACCCGTGGGACTGAAGTACCGAGAGGGTAGCGCTAGTATCGCTCTCGACTTGATGTCGGGAAGGGGATACAACCAGGATATCATCAAGGTAACAGTGGATCCAGATGGGAATTTGTCTAAGGTGAGCTGCAATAGCCGCCAACACCTTAGTGAAAGACCTCGGAGCTGAGGCTGGACCAAAGGGGAGGGCTACATACTGGAAATGCTGATTATTATAACAAAATCTGAGATATTTAGAATACGAGGAATGAATGGGAATATGGAGATAAGCCTCGGAAAGGTCAATTGATGTAAGCCAGTCTCCTTCTCTGATGCCCTGTAAAATCGACTGCAGAGTCTGCATTTTGAATTTATGGCGTACAATAAAACGATTTAACCTCTTAAGATCTAAAATGGGTCTCCATCCCCCGGAATGTTTAGTCACCAAGAATAAAAGTGAATAGAAACCCCTTCCCTGTTGGGATGGGGGTACAGGTTGAATAGCCCTAATATCAGAGAGATGTTTGATGGCAGAAGTCATAAGAGCCCGTTTAGTAGGATTCCTAGAAATGGGTGAAACCCTGAAATGTTCGGGGGGAGGAGAGGGAAACAGCAGGGTCAAGCCAAAGCGCACTGAATTTGTAACCCAAGTATCAGAGGTGGATTCCTCCCACTTGTCGGCAAAATGCCTGAGGCGGCCGCCTGTGGCAAGAAAACCTGCAACGCTACCTGGGCCGGTGGGCCGCTCTACTCCTGGAACCCCTGAAGGGCCTTCTATAGCTTCCCCCTCTCTTGCCTCTGTCTCCTGAGTCGCCCCGGTCCTGGTAGGATGGCCGGAATGAGGGGGAGCCCTGAAATCTAGGAGAGAATGATGACTGGAAGGAGGGACGAAAGGAGCCCCTCCGAAAGGACTGGGAACTCTTGGCTTCCTGCCTACGAAAAAGTGAAGGCAGAAACTTTTTCTTATTTCGGGTTTCCAGGAGCAATGGCTCCAGAGCGGGCCCGAATAATTTCCCTTTTACTATGGGGGCTGACTTATTTTTAATATCAGCCTGCCAGTGTCGAAGCCAAAGCAATCGTCTGGCAGAAACATGGGAAGAAATAGCTTGGGATGAGAACTTAACCGAATGAAAGGTAGCGTCAGCTGCAAATTCCGCCGCTGCCGTGATCTTTGCAATATCTTGATGGGCTCTGGTATCAGCTGGGGAAATGTGTTGCTTCAGCTGTCTGAGCCACCTTATGGAGGATCGGGTGAAAAAGGAAGCGGCCGTGGCCGACCGGATAGCCCAGGCATCAGCAGTGTGAGCCCGCCGGAGCGCCATCTTCGCTCACTTATCCTCCAGCTTCAGTGCCTCTAGTGCATCGGTAGGATTGGAAGACGAAGCAAGCCTTACAATCGGATCATCTACTTCTGGGGTGTCTAACATAGCTGAGAAATCCGAATCCAGGGTAAACAACCTCTTGTCCTGACTAGAAGGGGCTGGAGAAGGACCCACTGAGGCAAACTGCTTTGCAACCAGATCTGAGAAGATTGGGGGGGCTGGAATAATGTCTGATGCCACTGTCGGCTGTCTGAATATAAGGTCATCAGGACCTTCTGGACTCGATGGAGGGGGTTCAGAAGGAGGCTGAGAGGCTAGACCTGAAATGTTCTTTGCCTTAAATAGCAAGGACTTAAATAAATGGGGTTTAGAAAGACCCACAACAGCAGGTTGTTCAGGAGAAAGACTCTCATCTTCCGACATTTCTCCCTCCATTAGGTCCCCCTCCAGAAAGGGTTCTGAATACTGTAAGGAACCTCTATCAGAACCTTCGTACTCTCCGAATGGTTCAAGGCCCACTCCCTCTTCTTCTTGGGTATCCTCCCCCTCTGGGAATGGAACATCCATGTGAGGAAGTACCGACCATGCTGTGATGCTGGTGCAGAAGGAGATCTCCCGGATAAAGACTCAGCCTCGGGAGTCCTCCCTCAGGAATCTGGTCTAGCGAGATGCTGCATTCCTTCAGCTATGCCTTGACAGATGGCAGATTGCATCCATTCCCTGATGTTCTCAGGTACAATGATTGGAGCAGGATCCTCAGAGCGTAGGCCTGCAGCGGTCGGCGTAAAGGCCGCCTCTGGTACATGAGAGAGCTGGTGGCCTCGGGTGGAAGTACTGCCCCTAGAGGAAGAGGGTTGGCTCGGCAGGGGGGGGGGGTAGAAGAAAAGGCAGGTGTTATAGAGTGTGACTCTTTAGCCCGCTTCCTAAACTCCCTTTCTAGGGCCTTATGATGTCGTAAGGCATCTCTTTGAGAAGCACTGGAAGAGTCCTTGTCCCTTTTGCGAAGGTAGTGCGTCTTAGACTTGGCCTTCAGAGAAGAGCCAGTAGGATTAGCCTCTGCCATGATATTGGAAGAAAAATGGCGGTTGGCATGCCTAGGATTTCGGCCTACAAATGTAAACCGGTTTTCCTAAAATTAGGTCATGTCCCCCTTTTTGAAGAAATTTTATTCTAGAACTAGCTATTATCTATTCAAAAAAATCTCCTTTCTCTCTCTCTCTTTTTTTTTTTTGAACCTTATGCAATAAAAAACAGAAAAAATTCTAGCAAGCTAAATTAAAAAACCTGAATATATACACTGGCATTTAACTACAAAAAAAGGGGTCAGGTTCAAGTAAGGAAAACCAAATAGACCCAAGAAGGTACAGCAAAAACAATAATTTAATTCCAAATAGACCAAATGAACGCTGAGGCCAAGCAATTTGCAAAAGGCAAGACAAGAAAAAAGGGGCCTCTGTAGGCAGCCCCCCAACAACATGGAGAGTACGTGCCTGCGCTTCTGAACTAGCTGCGGGCCAAGGAAGAAAGCCAACAATATTAAATCTAAGAGAGACAACAGGGCATGGGGCCATAGTGCTCTCTCAGTAAAATCAAAGGCTCCACGCGGCCTGACGGTCCCACTAAAGGGCCTACAAAGGCCTCACAGCTCACACTTAAATCCCCCAAAAATAAGGCCTTACTTGATCAGTAAAACAAAATGGCGCCGGCCATGAGGCACGCCCAAAATGGCCACCTGGCTCTGAGCGCACAGCTCAGAAGCGTACCAGCCCACCGCAACTTCAAGCAGGAGATGAAAGGAGCTGGGAGAGGAAGCGCTGCCTCCTCTGAGGCGTTCTAGGGGGGAAGACGCAATTGCACTTTTTAAAAGTACAGCGCAGAGCCAAGTGGCTGAGCCCAGCGCACTTGGAACGGCAGAGGATAGAAGAGGAGGGGTAGGGGGGCGAAAGACTTCAAACCCCTTACTTCCCTCCTGGGAGTGAAATCGCTCCAAAAACTAAATTTGGGACCGCACTACTCTTGCAGGGAGAGGAAAGGAAAAATCAAACCTGAATCACTTATTAACGACACCTGAAACGGCCAAGGAACGAAGAAAGCTGCCTGTCTTCTCGAAGGCTGAGCTAAAACTGGGGGGAACGCATGGAGGAATCACGTGGAGGAGGAGGGCGTTCCTCAATTTCAGCTCAGCCTGTGAGAAGTGAAGACTGGGGCACCTCCCACTCTCTGGATGCTTGCAGCAGTTTATTTTGCTTTTTTAAATATACAGAAATATATGTATTTTAAAATATGTAAGAAGAAATGTTTCTTGATAAAGAAGTAAAGTCATATTTAGAATGAGAAGGTTAAGTTCTTCATTTCCACAGTCTTTGTTCCTATTTTTCTGAACTGGATTTCAGCAAGATCCCATCAAGCCACCTTTATAAAAAAGGAGCTAGATTTATTATTATTATTATTATTATTATTATTATTATTATTATTATTATTATTATTATTATTATTATTATTATTATTATTCAGCTTCAGTTATATCTCAGGTGGACTTGTAGATATAGAAGTGGCTTAAGAAAGCTGTTTCTAGATTTAAACTATTTGGTCCATTTTAGCCACAACAGTCACCAGATATTCCACCTGATTTCTGGATTCCTCTACTTTTTTCCTACCTCTGCCAACATCAGGAAGCAAAAAGTGAATGCTTTCCATTCCTTTGAGAACAAAAGAACCAATGGACAAAGACAACAGTTTTACGGTTCTTCGTATTGCATGGGCTAGAAAGGAAATTTCTTTTAACCTTTTCCACCTAGTTAAAGGAAAAGAAGCAAAGAAATGGACAACATTTTACTGAATGTTAACCTGTTAAAATAACAGTAATGATATTAGAATGATAATCTCACACAGGCATTTATGTAAGACAGGGTAAAGCTCAGCAACCTTGGTTATGTCTCTGAATGGTCAAATATCTGACAACTCCAAATCTCGACCAACAAATGCTCTGTCCTACATATTGGTAAAATAATTCAGTACACCAAATACAAACTAGGCGGATACGACCTCTTTGATGATCCTCACTCTATCAAGGCTCTTGGAATTCTCATATCAAATGACCTAAGTGTCAGAGCTCACTGTAACAGCATTGCCTAAAAGGCATTAAGAGTTGTAAATCTAATCTTACGAAGCTTCTCCTCTGGAAATATCGAATTGCTAACTAGAGCATACAAAACTTTTGCAAAACTAATACTCGAATACAGCTCATCAGTCTGGAATTCACACTGCATATCAGACATTAATACAATTGAGTGAGTCCAGAAGTATTTCACAAGAAGAGTACTACACTCCTCTGCTTGTAACAGAATACCCTATATCACCAGGCTTGAGATTTTGGGCTTGGATAACTTTGAACAACGCCACCTATGGTTAGACTTAAGCATAGCACACAAAATTATCTGCTACAATGGCCTAGCAATCAATGACTACTTCAGCTTCAACCACAACGATACAAGAGCACACAACAGATACAAACTCAATGTAAACCGCTTCAAACTCGATTGCAGAAAGTACGATTTCAGCAACAGAGTGGTTGTTCTGTCCCCTCATTTGCATTCTTGAGATCCCCGCGCTTTGATTGGCCAAAGCGCGGGGCACTCTGATTGGCTAGGCGAGTCGCACCGATTGGCTCGGTGAGAATCTCCCGCGATTGGTCCATTCGGATCGCGGGAGATTCAAAGCGGTGCCATTGGCCGTGGCCACCGCGGCTTGGAAATAAAAAGCCGCGAAGTTTGCCTTTAGATTCAGTTCGGTTCCTGTACCCAATAAAGAGCTAATGCACAAGTCACCGACTCCTGGCATCATTTCCGACGGGCACGACAGTGGTCAATGCCTGGAATGCACTACCTGACTCTATTGTTATCCTTTAACCTCAAACTAACCACTATTGACCTCACCCCATTCTTAAGAGGTCTGTAAGAGGCATGCATAAGTGCACTATCATACCTACCACCCCTGTCCTATTGTCCCCATTTATTTGTACCTATTTCCTGTATTCTTATTCATGTTTATACTTATACCTATTATCTTGTAAGTGATTGACAAATCAAATAAGTAAAATAAATAAATAAAAACTAACTGGATGGCCCTACATACATTAGGAGAGGAGGAGAAACAGTAGTTTTAATGCAGATATGCTTAAATATAGGTTGCATCCCCAGCAGGTTGGGGTGGGTTCATATCAACAACATCTGTTTCTTTCATCCCAAAATAGTAGATAAACTATCTTCCAATTGGGTGGGCAGAAAGTGCAGATAAAATCACAGATAAATTATCACTGCTTACAATGTCAGGAAAATCATCATCTTTTTCTAAAATAGTGAGTAGTAAGCACATCTTCTACCTCAATTCTATCTCTGTGCTGGAAGCTGGGATTCCAAAGGAAAATTCTAGGATTGTTGCTGTTCCGTATAAATCTTTATTTTGCTTTTTTAAATATACAGAAATGTGTATATTTTAAAATATGTAAGAAGAAATGTTTCTAGATAAAGAAGTAAAGTCATATTTAGAATGAGAAGGTTAAGTTCTTCATTTCCACAGTCTTTGTTCCTATTTTTCTGAACTGGATTTCAGCAAGATCCCATCAAGCCACCTTTATAAAAAAAAGAGCTAGATTTATTATTATTATTATTATTATTATTATTATTATTATTATTATTATTATTATTATTATTATTATTATTCAGCTTCAGTTATATCTCAAAGTGCAAGCAGATGGTCCCACATTTCAGAGGGATCATTTACTTTCTGGACAGCAAAAACTGCTTTCACAATTTTCTAGGGAGGAGAAAAATAACAGGCATCACATCATGATTGCTGCTTATTTAGACAGATAGCATATGCATAGCCCCTGAACTGTGGGTGTTATCAGTCAGTAATCTGTTCTAATGCTGTCATGAAGCTGGTAATACTAAGGGGATGCAGCTTCTTCAGCTCCCTGTGTGAAATGATAGGGCAGATGACTAGAGACAGAGAGATTTTGCATCTGAAATTCTAAAGAAATAATTTCCTCCTTCATCAAGACAAGAATAAACATTCTAAACAGTGTAACAGCTTTAATATTTTCACCAAAAATCTCTTTGTTCTATATCTTGCATTTTATGTACTAGCAAACAATATCTTTAAATCTTAATCAGCAAAAGCCCATTAATAATTACCAGAAAAAATAATATATATTCTTGTGTGTATAGAGATACATACATATTTGTATATATGTATGTATATCTGTATATAGTTTCACAATTCTTTTCTTTCCTTTATACAATATCTTGTCATTTTTTCCAAAAATGCAAGGGGAAAAACTTCTTTCCATGTCTTATATTGATAAACAAATATTTAAAACCTCATCATTAAAACTTAATCAAGAATAATTCCATTAAGAATTATTAGAAACAACAAATTGAAAATATTAATCTTTAATCACTTCAAATGATGTTCTATCTTTTCTTTATCACTTTTCAATTATATATCATAAAGTATAATTATATTATCACTTTGTCCCAAAATACAACAAAACTCTCTGTTTCCCATTTCTTATCTATAAACAAGCAATCTCATATTCATTCCTAATCAAGAAAATGTTGTTAAAAAAACAGAGAGAGGATAAATCTTGATCAGATAGGTCCATTTTATAAACATTACTTGAGTGTTGAGTCTTCCTTTTAGGTGATGCGCCAAAAGCTCATTTCATCTCACTTTTGCTTTTGTTAGAAGTTCCTTCCAAAGTACACCACATATCTTTTATAAATTCATAATAAGAAAAAGTGTCCAAGCCACTTTTCTCTTTAATAATTATGTATCCAAGTCAGGTGGTATTCAGCAGGTTCTGACCAGTTCTGGAGAACGTATAGCAGAAATTTTGAGTAGTTCAGAGAACCGGCAAATACCACCCCTGACTGGAGATTTTACAGTATCTTTCCGCTGTCACTCCCACCACAGGTAGTAAAAAATTTGAATCCCACCACTGATCCAAGTAATTCTTCTCATTTATCATTTGTGGGTCTGTCCCTTTTAACTTTTGAAACTTCATTCCAATTTCAATTGTTGGTTTTGTATAACATCTTTGTCAATATCATTTTTATTCTTATATCCTGTCAGTTTTAACTCCATATCCAGAACAGCCCGATTTTTTTATATATCCTCTTCTATCTTCTCTTTTAAATTCAGTTTTATTGTATCAGACAATCTAAAGAGTAAATTCTGGGTATATTGTTGCCAAATATATTCTTCCAGAACCACCAAAACTGTGATGGCACAGTAGTTAAATGCAGTATTGCAGACTAACTCTGCCAAACTGCCAGCAATTTGATTCTTACTGGTTCACAGTTGACTTCTGAAGAACTTCCATCCAGTGATGGTTTCAATTTTTTTTACTGCCAGTTCTGTGGGTGTGACTTGGTGGGCATGGCAGGGGAAGAATATTGTAAAATCTCCTGTCAGAGGTGGTATTTGCCAGTTTTTTGAACTATTCAAAATTTCTGCTATCGGTTCTCCAGAACTGATCAAAACCTGTTGAATACCACCTCTGCTTCTATCTTTCCGAGATCAGTAAAATGAGGACCCAGATTGTTGGAGGGATTATGCCAACTCTGTAAACTGTTTAGAAAAGGCTTGAAGCACTATGAAGCAGTATATAAGGCAAATGCTATTGCTGTTAGGTCATTTTTCTCCATTATGGGAGTTCTTTAATTATAATGTTTAATTCTTTGTAGTTGTGTCTAGAAACCAATCTTCTTATGCTTTTCTCTTATCCAGAACATTTTAAAGGAATATATTTCTTAAACACAAATCTTCATATACATATGAAAGGCTGTGACCATGGCTTGGAGATTCTTCCAATTGCCAGACTTCTAAAATTTGCTGGAGACCACCACTTTATAGTCCTGTCATGGGGAGCCTGATCCATCAGTGATTCCTCTAGCAAATTACCTGGTTTTAATGTGCCTTTCTCTATCTGGATGAAGCTAAGCAGAATTAGATGTGACCCTGGAAGGCCTCTGCCCTCTATCAATGGAGCTAGAAAGATTCCTCTTGTTGTGATTGTGACGCTAATATGCAAGCTATTAAATACATTATGCAAAACTTAATTCAACATGCATTCTCAGTTCCTTAGAAAATCTCCACAAAGCAATGCCAGAGGCAATTGCCTGGATAATTAAATTGGATATCAAGTTATGAAGCCCCTGTTGTACCCAAATTTTGTATATAATTATGTGGATTGTATGTATATGTTTACTTCTCTTTGTCATGTTCTCTTCATATGCTAAATAACGGGGAACATCTGTAAAGAGTCTTTTGGGCAATCTCAAGTTCTCTTCTTCTCCATAGAGAGATTCAGGGAATCAGTTTCTTTATTGACTCCACTTTACACTACAATTTTCACTAAAAGCAAAATCATCTTATTCCACAATTAATCCCTGGAATTTCTCTGATTTGCTGTTTTTCCATCATCTTGTTTCCTGAAATAGTCACTGAGATACTGCAAGGAAGTCACCAAGCAGGCCAAGAAGCAATGGCTATCTCTTATCTCCTAGATTCTGGTCATCAAATTAGTGGACATTGTATATTGCCTTACTTCCCAAATATTTGTCTTATCCTTTTAAAAAAGTTGGTGTCCATCATCATATCTTGTAATATGGATTCCATAGTAAAATATGCAGGATGCAATACATTTTTATTTTATTTTCTATTTTTTTTAAAAAAAAATTCTATTATTCAATTTTACAAATGCTCTCAGAGTCTAATGTGTCATAGAGATATAGAGTATTGAAGGCCAGGGAATCCATTCCTCTACTCTATGCAGAAATCCAATTAAGCATCCAGAATAAGGAACTACCTAGTTTCCAGTTAAATATATCCAATGTGGGAATGTGAAACCTTACTAGGTTGCTATTAATATTAGATTTTTCTTCTCCAATGTTCACCTAGAATCTGCCTTTCTCCTAGTTAAATCCATCATTCTGCTATCTCCTGTTTGAGATGATAAAGCATCTGTTTTGGGCTTCTGTGTGACAAATGACAATATTTGAACAGTGCAATTGAGTTCCCAAGCCTAAACATTTCTAGTTCCTTTACCTTCTATTCATTTCTAGTTTTGAGTTCTTTCATCTTTCTTGCTTTTCTCTTTCTCCCAGATCGACCATACCCTGGGCAAAATAGCTAAGGTGAGATTGCAGAAACACAGAAAAAAACCCATATCTAATTCATTTCTTTACAATTGCTCTGTGGACCACATATTTTCTTGCTAGAGAAAACTAAGGACTTGGATAATAGGAGTGGAATACTTCTTTATTTCTTATCCTTAGAGTTTGTCATTTTCAACTATATGTTCTTATATGTTCCAGAAAAAAAACCCTTTGATGCATCCTTCATCAATGTTAGCATATTCTGAGCGTATGAGTTTCTGATATAATCTCTACATCTAAGCTATCTCAGGAAAAATTTTGTGGGTCGCTGCTGTTCTTTTCAACTGTGATATGAATCTCCTTAAGAGTTTTAGATCTTCACTAAGCTTTTAATGAAACCAAATCAGTTTCTTTTGCATGTTTTTAAAACCATATTGCAATTATTTGTAACTGTTCTTTTTAGGACCTCCCACCCATGTTTAGCTTCTTTGAAAATCCTAATTATCAATGCTCTTAAGTTATTAAATTTTGCTTTTTAAAGTTTTTGTTCAATTATACTTAACTTTAGTTTTTCTTAAAATCAGGCAATTTAGCACTTTTTCCTAGTAGTCACATTATATCAGTGTTCCTACTTCTTCCAGTTCCTCAGAAATGCCCCTTGTTTAGAATCACATCAAATATAAGTGATCTTTTATCTCTTCTCCTTCCTTTAAGGAGGAGTGGAATTGTCAGCAAGATTTTCTGGAAGGACTGTATTTAATAGGTTGGTCTCTCAACTGATGGCAAGATAATTAGTCCCATGTCTCTCCTACTTTATTCCTCTTTCAAAGATCTGTATTTTAACTCAATAAATCACAATTTATGTGTCTGGTTGGGCAAAATGATAGTAGATTTAAAAGGCAGTGTTTTTATGTCTTCGTTTATTTTACATGTATTGTTGTTTGTCATATCACCAAGCTCATTAACCTGGTTTATTAGGCAAGGTAGAATATTTTAAATATAAAAGAAACTTTTTTTTTAGTTTTTTGTATCTTTTGAACAACCTGTATCTTTCAATTGTTTAGTTCTAATCTTGGGAGTCTTCCTACTAGCTCTGGTTAAACCTATTAAGTCATTCTTGCATTCCGGCACCAATTTGAACATTCAGTACTCTGACCATTTGGTATATAGAAATGAAGGCCATGAATTTTATAAGCTAATGTAATGTCCGATTTTTTATTAAATGGTTGAATAGAACTCATTACAACAATGTTCCCTGTATATTTACAATGTCTCATTTTTATCAAAGTATTTACTTCAAAGTTTCCATTTCCAATTTCCACAACTTTAGTTTGATAACTTCATAATCACATTTGTAGTGTTTAGACCAAACATAATTTTATCAATCCTTGTGAAATCCAACTCATCTTGTATCCACAGTGTATTATCCAACTAACTGAGGTTATGACCTTGAAAACCAAGTATATCCTCTTAATAATATCTCCAAAGCTATTCATTCACCCCCAGTAGTCTTGTTTAGCCATTCTTCTTCTATGGTTTAGACTGATTGATGAATGCATGGATGAATTCCATCCGATTGTTGAAATGTTTTGTAAGCTATACTTGATTCTATGTGCATTAGAAGAAGGGATAATTGTCAGTGTATTAGATAAGTGTTGGAAATGTACAATGGCAACTTGGTTTGTGGTTATTCTTTCTCAGGGTGACTTCCAATTGGTACTGGCTCCTAGAATTTAGGAAAGGAGATAAGTTCAGTTCTGTTGTTTAATCAATTTTTTGTAATTTGCCTTAATATCTTGCTTCAGGAAGAAACTAATATATTTTTTTAAAAAAATTAGTTTAGCATTGGAATATTTATTACAATGATTAATTGTGTTTATGTATTAATCTCTTGGCTCTAATAGTCAAATGGTTGCGGAATTTTCTCAGTAACTTTTGTCTCTTAGAGCAAATTATTTGGCTATTATTGCATAGGGAATTAAGATGTCCTCTCTACTTCATTGTCATGGTAATATTCTCAATTGACATAATGGGAAAAGTGGGAGATTGGGCAAAGAGTTGCTGCTTAGAGAATGGTTAGCTAAGAGACAACATAGCCCACAAATGGATAGTGGACTTCGGAAGATGCTTAGAGGAGACTCTCCCTAGTTTCTTTGACTGTTAAGGACACTAAACATGTAAGATTGATGTTGGCCTTGTGGGGTAAACCAGATAGGAATCAAAATCAGATAAAATAATTCTCCTTTATTGTAAAGAATTAACAGAATCTCATCAGGTACAGTTTTCCCCCAATTTCCTTTTTGAAATTTTAAATAGTATTTTCATAATTTAATTTCCACTCAGACTAAGTCCCTTTGACTGGTTTTCTTACATACCAGTCTTTGCCACAGATTGCTGGTCAAAAATTTTTTCAATAGTTTCCAAATGTAATTTGAAAGAGAATTTTGATGATGTTATCTAATCTGGAAACAAAATGTTTGGGAACTAAATGAAAACAATCTTGTAGAGCAAACCACTGCCAAAATCTAAAACCTGAGCTACAAGTATTTTCTATAATTTCAAAATAAAAATGTTTCAGGATTCTTCCCAATGAAAGTCTCGTGTATGATTCCCATTAGTCCAGAGGTGGGTTTCAGCTGGTACAGACCAGTTAAGGTGAACCAGTAATTCTGGTGATCAGTTCGCCCTACCTACCTGTCCCTGCACTAGTCTGTCCTATATTTTCTTTGTTTGAAGCCCAGCTGATAGGCGTGGCAGAGCAGATTGCTGTGCCTCCGCTGTTTTACTCACTGGGTCTGCAGCAGAAGGAAAGTAGAGCTTTTTTCACATGCACCCCTGCATGAAGCATGCACTCAGTGAGCCAGTTGTTACACTGGTTGAATCCCACCACTGCATTAGTCCATATTCTTCCTTTAGCTCACATGTTTTTTTTTTTTTTGTTATGGAGAAAATGGGACAGAAGATGCCACATTGATCTTAGAAAATAATGACAATATAAATCTAATAAAAAATAATCACTGAAGTTTACAGTAAGCATTTCCTTCCTTCCTTCCTTCCTTCCTTCCTTCTTTTTTCATTTCTTTTTTACATTCTTGAGTAGGTTGACTAAATTCTCTTTAAAGGCTGGTATTTATTTCATTTCATTTTAATTATCTTTATCTCCTTACTTTAAAAAAAAACAGCATCATCTTTGGTTGCATCAGCCTTTCTGATCTTTCCTCTTTCCTTTTTGTCTAAGGTCACTGAATGAATTGTTCTAATTCCATTATTTTGTCAGCAAATAATTTCACTGACCTATTTTAAGGTTCTTATGGGATATTCTAGTGAGTCAGCACTGACTCATACTGTATTATCAATGATTTGCTGATGGCTAATGCAAATTTCTAGTCCTCAGTATTAGTGCTGTTGTACTTGTCTGTGGGATTTTTATAACATCATTTTCTTATCTTTGCAGAGGTCAGGCAGTTTCTTGTTGGCTTCACTTCAATAATTTTCATCACACATGTTTGATTAAGAGGAAAGGTCTTTGATATCAATGCATAAGTATTTCTCAGGTGTCAGTCCTAAGTCTACTCTTGTTAATACTTAGTGATGAGAGAAACTTATTTCTTTCACAATAATAATTTTTAAAGTTGTTTTAAAATTGTTCATCAATAAAATGGCAAAAATATGATTTATATCTTTAACATATCCAAATAATCCATTCATATTTTATTACAGGAACAGCTTAGCAGTTAATTAATGCCTTAGAATTGTCCTACCTGAATCTTTGTAGAATTTTGCTGGCAGCTCTTTTTAACTTTGGTTTCCATTGAACAGTACAAATCCAGAATAGCACTGCAAGTATAATAATTCTAAACTTCTTCTTATTCACATATATGAATGTATTTGTGTGTGTGTGTGTGTGTATGTATGTATGTAGTCAATCCCAACTTTGGTTGGGCCTTTGGAAGAACTCAATTATCAGTTTAAATTTCATACATGCCATGTAGCTGTTATCTAACTATGTTGACCAAAAAAAATCCCACATATTCAGTTCAATCATGCAACCAATGTTGAATAGATTTTGATTTAGTTAAAGCAGCCACTTCATTTTTTCCACATCTAATCCTTTCTCAGGTCCTGTTTAAAACTAGAGAAACTTTCTTTGTCATTATTTGCTATAATTTTATATTACAATTTTACTGGTACTATTAAGATACGGCTTGTATATGACCTATATTTCATCTGACAACAAGAAAAAAGTGACATAGCAAAAGTTCTGCCTTACCTGTGCTAATAGAAATATCAACTTCCTGATTTAGTTTTTACATGAAGTTGATATTCCAATTTCTGAGTCCTCTCCCCAACAGAAAAGAAAGAGTTTATTCAGCTGAAGAGCCAGGTCTTCCCATAGCTGGGATTGAAATGGCTATGAAAACACCTAAACAAGTACCTGGATGCAAAGAGATATTCCCTAGCAGATAAAGGCTGGAAGTAAGATAGAGGATCCTGTTGTAAACACATATCCTCAGCAAAAACCAAATGGGAATGATCTTGCTGAAACAAATAGTACATGTGCATGAGTTACTTTTGTTATTCCATCAAGTTATAAGATCTTGGAGTCTTAGTGGACAGCCAGCTAAATATGAGCCAGCAGTGTGCAGCAGCAGCCAAAAAAGCTAATGCAATCCTAAATTGTATTAACAGAGGGATACAATCAAGATCAAGGGAAGTCCTAATACCACTTTATAAAGCCTTAGTAAGACCACACCTAGAGTACTGCATCTAGATTTGGTCACCACTTTATAAAAAAGATGTTGACTCTAGAAAAAGTACAGAGAAGAGCAACCAGGATGATTAGGGGACTGGAGGCTAAAACATACAAAGAACAGTTATAGGAATTGGGCATGGCTAGTCTAGGAAAGAGAAGGACCAGGGAAGAGAAGGACATGATACCAGTCTTCCAATATTTGAGGGTCTGCCACAGAGAGGAAGGGGCCAAGCTATTTTCTAAAGTGCCTATAGACCGGAGAAGGAATAATGGATGGAAAGTGAACAAGGAGAGATTTAACCTGGAAATAAGGAGAAACTTTCTGACAGTGAGAACCATCAACCAATGGAACACCTTGGCCTCGGAAGTTGTGGGACCGCCATCACTTGAGACTTTCAAGAAGAGATTGGACTGCCATTTATCAGAAATGGTGTAGGGTCTCCTGCTTGGGTGGGGGTTGGACTAGATGACCAAAAGGTCCCTTCCAATTCTGATTATCTGTTATCTGTTAAGTGTTTTATATCATTACAAACTTTTAGGCAGATTTGTAATCTTCCTCAGTTGAAAACCAAGAGTAACACCAAAAGCACAAGCAATTAAGGAAGTACATATTTCTGATGGATATTGGTTTGCAACATCCAATATTTATTTAATATACTGTAAATACCATGAGGGATTGACATTTACTGTGATCTTTTTTGACGGTTTACATTTTTAGTTTTCTTTATTGAAAGTTCTAGATAAGCATTACATTATCAGCAGCTAAATTTATGTATAAACATATGGATGAAATATTTATTTTAAATTTGTTCTAGGGATCAACCAAAAGATTCTACAATTAATTGTCCTGTGACAAACACTGTTCAAAAATATTTTATTATATATGCCATCAACATTATTAGTGGATGTATGCAGCTCAATAGATGAAAAATACAATAGCTTTAAGTCTCAACCCATCAAGCAAAATAGCAGATCAAGTATACAATAAATAGCTTCCAGTAAGAAAAAAAAATGTAATGTGGAAGATTTGTAGTAAGTTTCTTGCCTTTTAAAGTTGAAATTTAAGTGTGTTGTATGGTGGGAATCAATTTGGGAAGAAATAGGTAGATAATTTTTAGTTCATTTTTTATATGAACTTATCCAATTGCACATTTTCTTTAACCTATTGGCAAACCATAGTACAGATATATTCCAAAATTGTTGGATGTTACAATGTTGCTTACATCCTAAAATATATTATGAAAATGCCAAAGAAAGCACATGTAATTATTTGCAAAATGCGCATACAAATATGCCTAAATGTTATTGATGAGCTGCGGTGGCACATGGTTGGAATGTAGTGTTGCAGGCTAATTCTGCCCACAGCCTGGAGTTTGAGTTTCACTGGCACTTTCATCCTTCCAAGTTTGGTAAAATGAAGATCCAGATTGTTGGGGACAATTTTTTGACTCTCTAAATAGCTTAGAGGGGGCTGTAAAGCACTATGAAGTGGTATATGTGCTGTTGCTATTTTGCATATTTTTTTTAGAAAAAGGTTTTTTTTTACTACAAAATGAAATAGCATTTGTGTAATGGATTAATGAAATAAATCAAAATTAAATAAAATTTGAGAGATGCAATCATTCCGGGCCTGTAATGAAAGCATTGCAAAAGATTGCTTAACTTTTATGCACATGAGACATTTATTATCAATATTCCACTTTTCTAAACTGCTTTGGGAAAAAAAAACCACAGAGGAAAAATATGCAACCATTTATCTAGAATATGCCTTACAGTTGCTCAGGAAGAAGATGCATGTAACACACTGTGGAACCAAGCAAATTTAGATGTCTCACAAATGATCAAATGATGAGGACTGAAGTGGTATTTGTTAATGATCTAAAGAAATGTAAACATATGATTTACTATAACATTGAATGAAATTACTAGTCTAATTAGATAAGTATCATTTTAGTAATCAAACTTTCCATCTGAGATCCCATTACATGAATATGCTAAGGTAAAGACCTGGATTCTTCTATGATTCTGCTATGATTCAATTATGCTCTCTACATTATTTCTTGAGGGGAAGAAGCTGCCATCTTATTTTTGCACTTATTTATGTTTTGTGGTATTACTATTGTGTAATTAAATTCTATGTGAATTAGTCATAATAACTTACACTGAGAAGGAGATTTCAGATTGGAAATTTAAAACACATTGAAAAGGGAGAGCTAATTTGGGGACAGATCTGTTAGAAAAGGACCATAGTATCAATGTCATGTTTTAAAAATCCAATTCAGCTTGTTGAAGTGTTTTGACTTAGCAATTTGGAAATCTTACAGTCCAAATTTAACAAGTAGTAATGGTAGCTTATCTAATGAGAAGGCAGCAGACAGAATAAGCGTCAGGCGCAAAAATTGATTGACAACAATGAAAGCAAAAGTATATATTTCTTTGCTCTTTGTCAATCTCTTATTTGTACTCAAATCAACAATTATTACACACTGGAAAAGAACACACACCTCAGTCTTTGGTCCAGAAAAACCTCCTGGTAAGAAGTAGGAGTCCCTAGCTCAGAAGATTAGGAGACCTTGCCAATAAATTGTGGTGAATAACAGGTACTAAAATCTAAAGCTTTAAAGTAGAAGCCCCCCCCCCCCAAAAAAAAAAACATTAACACATTATTTTTGAACTAAATTGTTAATCCTGAGTGAAACTATTAATGGAGCCAGAAACAATGTGAAGGCGCTGATGCAGGGGAAAACTTCCTTTCTTCTGGTTGGGATAGTTTGGCTAAAATGGACATTAAGAAATCAAGTCTTGGTCAAGTCTGAAATCTTTTAAATTATATTTAACAGGGTAATACTCTATTATTATTAGCAGTTAATCTTCTTTCTGTGTATATATATACACAGAAAGAAGATTAACTGCCACATATATATATATGGATGGAAACATTATAGTTCACTTGATGCCACCGAATAATACTTCTGAATTCTTCTCTGCTGACAAGAGCTGCTTGTCAACAAAACCTGGAGAAGTGCCAGGTGTTGTGAATGAATAAATGTGTTAATAAAGTTATCAAGAGCTTGAAGTTAAGTGCAGGGTTCTGGCCCTGCATTTCTGATTGGCTGTTAATGGCGACATCAGATTGGTCCGTTCAGGTGAATCTGATTGGCCATTAACGAGCCTCTCCCATTGGTTAACGGAGCTAGTGCTCCCAAGTTTTCATTGGTTGAATAGTTAATAAGTTGCCTATATAAGGAGGCCCGTTACAGCCATTGAGCTGAGCTGTCACACCATGTTAATAAAGAGTTTTGAAGTTCACTATTTTACCGGCTCGTCTCCATTCTTCGCACCCACACTCAGCACTTAACACTGGCAACAAGGGTGGGATGTGGAGACGTCAGAGCTGACTGAACAACGAAGATCGATAACCGAGCACATGACCGAATGCACAACGGCGGAACCATGTCTGGCGGCATCATACCACCCGCTCCATTCGACCCAGCGCAAGAAGACTGGGACTCTAATATGGATCGTTTCCAAATGTTCTTGGAAAGCAACAATTTGAAGGATGCCACTACTGGAAAGAAACGGGCGGTATTCCTAACACATTGTGGGCCGACCATATTCAAGATGGCCAAGGCTCTAGTGAAACCGGCAGAAGTGAAGTCTATGGACTGGGACGTCCTCGAACCTCTACTGAGAGCCCACTATGCTCCAGTCGTTCCAACGTTCGTCAGAAGGCATGAATTTTATCAAAGAAGTCAACAGAAGGGCAAAAGTGTTGCCGATTTCATTGCGGATCTCCAGAATTTGGGAGGCCTATGTGGGTTTGCTGATCTCGAAGAAGCCTTAAGAGACAGAATAGTTCTGGGATTGGATGCACTGCACATCCAAAGCAAGTTGATGGCGAAAGGCAACATTGGCCTTGCCGATGCTATCGCTGAGGCTACTGCAGCAGAAGCAACCAGGAAGTCGGCTGCCCAAATGCGCCGCAACCGCGCCCCAGTTCACCAACCGACCTGCGAAATTTCACCTCAGTCAGAAGGTCAGCTCATAATGGCCCACCACAAGGACCTCTCTTCGTCGTCAGACAGCAACGAAGAAGAGGTCCATCGACTAAGGTCCGAATGGGACCAACGCCAGAAATCTCAATATCAATGCGCTGGTTGTGGGGCAAGCCACCTCTGATCAGAATGCAAATGCCTCGATGCGCTCTGCCATGTGTGCGGGAAACAAGGCCATATCGGACGGGTCTGTAGAAGCCAAATAGGACTCAGCCAACCCTCGAGGGGGGCTAACTATTGCCAACCGACAAGAAGCTGTCCTGTAAGGTGAGAACCAGTGAACCACCAATGGAACAACCACTCCTACAGAAACAAAACCATAAACCGCCCCACGAAGCGAGAAGAGGCTCACCAAACTATCACGATTGGTCAGGCCTCCTCTTTGGATGTCAAGAAGATCCGAGTAAAAGTGACCATCAAAAACCAGCCCTACCTGATGGAAGTTGACTCAGGATCGTCTCTCTCGATGGTTTCATGGAAGACCCTCAAGCAACTCATCCCTACTGTCCAGCGACAAGATCTCCGATTCCAAAGACTCATACTCAAAGACTATCAAGGGAATCGGATTCCAGTCGTAGGATCCAGTCGAGTCCGGGTATCGTTCAAGAACCGTACAGCATTCCTACCCCTGACTGTGATCGACAAGGACCGGCCTAGTCTGCTAGGCCTCCAATGGTTCACTCCGCTCGGAATTGAGGTGGCAGGCATTCACTGAATCAGTAGCAGTAACTGGGAAGAGGACCTCATGCAAGAAATCAAAGACGTCTTTGCAGAAAAACTAGGCGAGTACAAGGGGACCGCAATATCATTTAACCTCGATCCCAAAATAGCTCCCATCCGCCTTAAGCCTCTTCGAGTGCCATTTGCCCTTAAACCAAAGATCGATGAGCAACTTGATAAATTGATAGCCCAGGGTGTGTTAGAGCCAACCAATCACTCTCCCTGGGAAACCCCTATCGTTACACCAATTAAGCCGGATGGTTCGATAAGAATTTGTGGGGACTACCGAGCCACCCTGAACCATGCCCTTCAACAAAACGCATATCTGGTACTGGTGGTGCAGCACCTCCTCCATTCCCTGGGGGGCGGAAAGATCTTTGCTAAACTAGACTTAGCCCAGGCATACCAACAACTGCCTGTAGACAAAAAAATGGCAGAGGCACAGACAATCGTTACGCACCGAGGTGCCTTTAAATGTACCCGGCTCCAATTCGGAGTGAGCGTAGCCCCTGGAATCTTTCAAAGTTTGATGGAAAGACTATTACAAGGAATCAAAGGCATTGTTCCATACTTTGATGATGTGTTAATTGCTGCACCTACCCTGAAAATTTTACGAGAGCGCCTGAGATCGGTTCTCCAGAGATTCAAAGATGCAGGGCTTAAGGTTAAGAAAAACAAGTGTAAACTATGCACGGATTGTGTCGAATTCTTAGGATATTTGATTGATAGTAATGGTATTCACCCTACCGATAGCAAGTTGAGGACAATCAAGAACGCCCCAAGACCCCAAAATAAGGCCGACCTCCAGGTGTTTCCAGGCCTTATCAATTTTTATAACGTTTTCTTGCCACTCAAAGCAACCGTAGCCGAACCCCTACATCGTTTATTGGACAAGAAAGCAATCTTGGTATGGGGACATAGAGAAGAGCAGGCGTTTCAAAATGTAAAAAAAATATTGACTTCTGATGCTGTACTAATGCAGTACAATGAGACTTTGCCATTAACAATCACGTGTGATGCATCGCCTTTCAGAGTAGGCGCCATTTTGAGCCACGTTTTGCCAAATGGTAGCGAAGCCTCTGTTGCTTATTTTTCCAAGACGCTTTCAAAAGCAGAACGCAATTATAGTCAGATTGATAAAGAAGCCCTTGCCATTGTGTCTGCTGTCAAGAGATTTCATGAGTATGTGTACGGCCAAGCCTTTACTATAGTGACTGACCACAAACCTTTGCTGGGAATAATAGTGGGAGATAAGCCAACCTCCTATATATTATCTCCCAGAATGACTCACTGGTCAGAATTCTTGGCCGCCTATAATTATCGGCTGCAACACCGCCCAGGGAAGGCCATTCCCAATGCCAGCGCATTGAGCCGAGCACCGCTTCCAGAGACCATGGATGACCCCGCGCCTACGGTGACAATGTTGCAGATCGAGACACTTTGGACACCACCATTAACAGCCCGAGATATCGTGATAGAAACAAAATGCGACCCCACCTTAGCACCAGTTCTCAGTTAGGTCGAGCGCGGATGGCCATTGGACCAGATACCTGATGACTACGCCCCATTCAAGAGTCGACAAATGGAATTGTTCTCACAGAAAGGCTGCATTATCTGGGGAGATAGAGTCGTTGTCCCAGAGCGGCTACAATGAACGGTACTAAGAACCTTGCACGATGGCCACCCCAGCATCATGTGCATGAAAGCCCTCACACGTAGCTATGCATGGTGGCCAGGCATCGACAAGCAAATCGAGACGTGGGTCAAAGCTTGTCACAAATGCCAGGAAGTAAGCAATGCCCCACCGAAAGCGACCCCAACCGAATGGGAAACACCGCGGGGGCCCTGGTCCCGTATTCATCTGGACTTTGCGGGACCTATCAAAGGCCACACATTCTTGCTAATAGTAGATGCCTACTCGAACTGGCTCGAAATCTACGAAATGAGGAATACAACAACCGAAGCGGTCATCAAGAAACTAGACAGACTATTTACAACACATGGATTACCAGACATTCTGGTATCCGATAACAGACCCCAATTTACCGCGTTGTCCTTTGAGCAGTACCTGGCGGACCGCAGTATTCGCCATGCGCTGACTTCGCCGGTGCATCCTGCGGCCAACGGAAGGGCTGAGCGCATGGTACAATTCGTCAAGAAAACACTACACAAAATGGACTATGACAATATTGAAAAAAAATAAACCGGATACTGCTCCTGCAACATATCACTCCACATAGCGTCACCAACAAAACTCCCGCCAAATTGCTAATGGGGCGGAAGCTCCATTCCCACCTCAACCGACTACACCCATTGTACGAACCTGAGAAATCACACGGATCCAGCGGCGATGCCGTACCTTCCAGGTAGGCGACTTAATAAGAACTTGTTGGGCGATCCGTTGTGGGTCGAGGCGACTGTGGTCCGAGTAACCGGCCCCAGATCGTACCTCGTGGAATGTCGCAATAATAGACTATGGAAGTGCCACATTGATCAGCTACGATCAAGGCTACAGTCAGGAATCTCCGAGTCCCCTGATATCCAAACTGAGGGGGGAGGAGATACGGAGGAAGATGAACTTGGAATAGCAGAAAGTTTTAATGATAGAAACGACAGCGGAACAGAAACATGTGAAGAAGAATTGGGGATGGGAGTGAGTTCGCCTCATGGTGATACCGAAGATGTTGTGGACAACGAAAATTCAAACTCAGAGTTAGAGGCACCCCTTTTGCCAGAAAACGTCCTACCTCAACAAGATTTCAGCCAAATACCGGGTGCAATACGAAAATCAAATAGACTAACAAAACAACTGGCCTACCTCAAGGATTACGTAACCGCACCCCGTAAACGGAACCTGGGGGAAGGGTTGTTGTGAATGAATAAATGTGTTAATAAAGTTATCAAGAGCTTGAAGTCAAGTGCAGGGTTCTGGTCCTGCACTTCTGATTGGCCATTAATGGCGACATCAGATTGGTCCATTCAGGTGAATCTGATTGGCCATTAATGAGCCTGTCCCATTGGTTAACGGAGCTAGCGCTCCCAAGTTTTCATTGGTTGAATAGTTAATAAGTTGCCTATATAAGGAGGCCCGTTACAGCCATTGAGCTGAGCTGTCACACCATGTTAATAAAGAGTTTTGAAGTTCACTATTTTACCGGCTCATCTCCATTCTTCGCGCTCACGCTCAGTACTTAACACCAGGAATTATGCTTGCTTCAGCAATCTTATTTTTTCAAATAAAAAAAATGAACACCTTACATTTTAAAATAAATAACAAAGTAAACAACAATTTGTGATGCTTTAAAGAGTATATTATTTCATTTTAGTATACATTTTTATGGATCACATCAATGGTAGGATTCTTTTTTTTTTACTACTGGTTCTGTGGGCATGGCTTGATGGGGGTGACAGGGGAAGGATATTGTAAAAATCTCCAGTCAGAAGTGGTATTTGCCGGTTCTCCAAACTACTCAAAATTTCCACTACCAGTTCTCTAGAAATGGTCAGAACCTGCTGAGTACCACCTCTGGGTAACAAATAGAATAGAATAGAATAGAATAGAATAGAATAGAATAGAATAGAATAGAATAGAATAGAATAGAATAGAATTCTTTAATGGCCAAGTGTGATTGGATACACAAGGAAATTGTCTTTGGTACATATGCTGTCAGTGTACACAAGAAAAAAATAAAATACATTCATCAAGAATCATAAGATACAACACTTAGTGATAGTTAAAGGTTACTAATAAGCAATCAAATCAGGAAACAAATAAAACAATATAAATTGTAAAGATATAAGAAACATGGTTATAGTCATAAGTGGGAAGAGATAGGTAATAGGAAAGATGAGAAGAATAATAGTGATACAGTCTTACTAAGTTGTTTGACAGTATTGATTAATTATTTATTTAGCAGAGTGATGGCATTCGGGAAAAAAACCTGTCTTTGTGTCTAGTGGTGTGCAGTGTTCTACAGCATTATTTTGAAGGTAGAAGTTGAAACAATTTATGTTTAGGATGTGAAGGGGTCTGTAGATATTTTCACAGCCCTCTTTTTGACTCGTGCTATATACAGGTCCTCAATGGAAGGCAGGTTGATAGCAATTGTTTTTTCTAATTTTGTTTTTTTTACATCTACTGTAGTTGTCAAATAAAGTAAATGCATACACTTGTAAGGATGAGGAAGAGGGGAAAATAGCTTTTATGCTGGGGAGACATTAAAAACAAACTTTCTAGAACAGATAATAAATAAAGTAGTGATATGTGTTCCTGTTAGTTCCATAAAAGAAAATCAATAAAGAAAAGAGGATTCCTTAACATTTCTTTACCCCAAGAAGTTAACAGTGTTAAGAAAGTTTTTACATGGTTATTTTTATTTATCTAATTTGGAAGGAGAAAAACTAGAAAAGAGAATGGTAAAGTGAGATGTTAAAAAGCTTTGGAAATAAAACACTCATACTATTGAAACATTCATACTATTCAATGGGGGCATTTCAGTTTTGAATGGCTAGTTGACAAGTGTAATGTATCAAAAATCCCTGATTCAAAAATCCAAGACAAATGGAATTATATCTTCTGATGAATTTAACTCAGTTATAACATGATCTAATTGGTCTTTATAATCCATCTTCTCAGGAGAGCCACAATGTAAGAAATAGAATGTTTTAACCATGTTAAAGAGCCCTGGTGATGCAGTGGTTAGAAAGCAGTATTGCAGGTTAATTCTGCCCACAGAGTTCAATATTGACAGGCTCAAGGTTGACTCAGTCTTCCATCTTTCTGAAGTCAGTAAAATGAGGACCCAGATTGTTGGGACCAATAAACTGATGTTGCAAACCACCCAGAGAGTGATGTGAAGCACAATGAGGTGATATAAAAGTCTAAGTGCTATTGCTATTAAATAGTTAAAAATCAGAGTTGTACAAAACTCTAATGTTCAAGATGTCAAGTTCTAATGTTCAAGATGTCAGATTTGTGACTGTTTATTCTTTTACATAGAAGGTGGCTGATTCTCCATTGTAAAAGCTATTAAGTAGCACTGAAAAATGTCGAAAGCATTTACCAAAGTGGTGGATTTACAAGCATATGTTCCATTAAAGTTCTGCCTGATGTTCTATGGTCCCAATACTAAAGTTGCCAGAGTGCATATAGAGGTAGAGCTGGCATATGGGAACCCAGCTGTTATCAGCCAAATATGACACAGTGAAATGTAAAAATATGTTTGCTCATAACTTTTCATTTGAAAGACAAACCATACTTGGCATTGAATACATATTGCATACTTTTGTACTTTGAAAAAATGAAACCTCTTGGAAAATAATTAATAATCTGGTAATGTAGTTTCATTTAACTAAAACATCTGAAGTTAGTTGAGTCACAATCTGGGCAACAAAGTAGAGCTTTATAAAAGGAATAATTTTATTATTAATACACATCTCACAAAAATATATTAAGAAACAGAAGAATCTGGATTGTATCCATCCCTTGCGGGGGGAAGGAAACAAAAATGAGAACAGAACTCAAACAACTTGATCATTAAAGCTTTAGAGAAATTATAACTTAGAGAACGAAGCTTGATTTAATGAATATTTGAAGAAAACTTTGGAGAAAAGATAACATCTTAGGAAACCTCTGTACCCTCTCTTTGTGAAACACTAGAACAAAATTGGTTCAAGAGTTGTGATGATCAAACACAATATTGTGGTCAGATGCCTTTAACTTCCTCCATGTCCTTCCCAATTTTCCAATGTTGTCCTTCCAAAGGACACAGTATAGCTACTTACTCCAATTTATTTTTTTTAATTAAAAAAATAAAATAAAATAATAGTGAAGTTGGGAGGTTATATTTTGACAGTATTTAAAATCTTGAACTAGATTTTATTCATGCTAATGATAGGTTAAAAATAGAAGCTGAATCCTTTGGTATATGAAAAAGGTGAAATTAGGATATTTATATCAATATTTGAATTATTATTAAAATATAATTTCTCGAATAGAATGACAAGCATCACTACTTTCTTGAAGGTCCTGTAGTATTGTAAAGGATTGCCTGAAAGTTGTCTAAAAAAATCTAAACTTTTAAAATTCAAAATCTAATGTGCTTTCTAAATACTAAAAGTATTTTTCTCTTGTACCATAAAATGGGTAAAATCAAATCATCCAATGATACTTTATCTTCTTGTCCTCTATTCTATTCCAAAATTGATTAAAGAGTTCTGCATAGGAAATTCATTAGACTTCATGCAATGATGGAAAGGGAAAGAGAAAAGATATCTTCTCTTAATGAATCAGGTCGCTCATGAGAATACATTCCAAATTGCTCAACTCATTTGCAATCTTTTCAACATATCTGTTTTGGAAACAACTCTTTGTGTATCAATAAAATGTTGAAAGAAATTACACATTTGTTATTTATTTTATTTAATTCACTGCATTTCCATACTGCTCTACTTTTAAAAAAAAATATTAGCACAGTGTATAGTTAACATACTAGGTAAAAGTAACTTAAAAAATACCACCACCAAAAAGCCCTATTCAGTCAAAATCACTTAGTGCTTTAGTAGAGAGAATTGCATTTTTAAAAATTACTCTGAAATTCCCACTCTTTGAAGCATTTTTCTATATACTTTACTTACCTTTATATGGAAATGAAAACAAATAGAAACGTAAGTGCTAAGTTCTATGAACTGTGAGAATTTTCCTTATTTGAAAATACATGGATCATTCAAAACGTTCACTTCATGACAAATATCACACCAACATACAAAATATTCTTTATCAATGCTTCTCTTAAGTATGTTGAAATGTATTATAAATAGTCTGTTCCGGTTTTTTTGTGGTAACTATTTAATATTAGTTGAGCTACATTTAAGCATTTTTGAGCTTATTCATTAATAATCAGTTATAATTTTGTTTTGTCTCTGTTCTGTCCTGAATTTGAATACTCGAAATCCCCGCGCCTTGATTGGCTAAGGCGCGGGGATTTCTGATTGGCCAGGCGAGCCGCGCTGATTGGCCCGATTGAGGTCTCCCGCGATTGGCTCGCTCCAAGAGCGGGAGACTTGAATCGTTGCCATTGGCCGCGGCCGCCGCAGCGAAAAGGATAAAAGCCGCGGGCTTTTTCCTTTTCGCCGGTTCGGTTCACAACAGTTTAATAAAGAGCTTGAATGATAGTCACCGACTCTGAGCGTCTTTTTGCGGACACGACACTGGCAACGAAGGTGGGATCCCGACCCTGAACCGAACCCCGTGTCCAACAAGAGCCAGTTCCAGCGAAAGAGATGGCGAAGATCGCACCGCCCGCCCCCTTCAACCCCGCCAACGAGGACTGGGAATCGTACTCAGACCAGTTCCGAATGTACTTAGAATGCGCCGGAATGAAGGACGCCCCGGGCCCGCTTAAACGCGCCGTCTTCCTTACTCACTGCGGACCAGAGGTCTTCCAGATGGCCAAAGCTTTGGCCAAGCCGGCAGACGCAACCGCCATGGACTGGGACGTCCTCGAGCCTATACTGCGGCGCCATTACGCCCCCGAGGTCCCCATCCTGATACGGCGCAACGAGTTTTACCGCCGAAATCAGAAACCAGACGAGAAATTGAGCGACTTCGTCGCCAAGCTGCGGCGCCTAGGAGGACTCTGCGAGTTTGAAGGTCTAAACAGCCTCATAAGAGACCGATTCGTGCTCGGCCTATGGGACCCTACACTCCAGAGCCGGCTTATGGCCAAGGGCGACATCAGCCTAGCAGACGCCCTCACCGCAGCCGCAGCCGCAGAGGCAACCCGCTCGTCTGCTGACAGCATGCGAAGATCTGACGCAAAGAGCGGAAACAACAACCCGGCAAGGTTGGCCAACCCTAGAAGTGAATCAACCGCACACTACGGAGAATTCCAGTCAGCCTCCAGCACGTCGGAAGACGAGGAGGACATACATCGCGTGCAGACGGGACGCGGCGACCAGCGGAACCGAAGAGGTCGTAGGTCGAGGACCAACTGTGCCGGGTGCGGCGGCGACCACCCCAGGTCAGAATGCTGATTTTTTGACTCTATTTGTAGGCATTGTGAACGACGGGGCCACATCGCTCGAGTTTGCCGCCAAAAGAAGACCCGCAGCCCGCCCAGATGGGAACAACACGACCGGAAGAAGGAAAGCCCCCCGCCCAAGACCAGAGAGCGCCAACTGGACGGTCGGTGGGACCGTAACCAGCGATCTTCAAGAGGCGGCGACGGTCGGCGAAAAGAAGAAACACACCAGACGGTGACCATCGGCCACGCCATCTCCGACGGCGCCAGAAAGGTACACGTTGAAGTCCATATTGAAGGCCAGCCATGCAAGATGGAAGTGGACTCCGGGTCCTACCTCTCCATGATTGCATGGCGCGAGATTAAGCGACTTGTACCCACCCTCCATAAGAGGAACATTCATACCCAGAAAATCATCATAAAAGACTACCAAGGCAATCGCGTCCCGGTAGTGGGCACCAAGAGCTTCAACGTAACCTACAAAGGCCGCACCGAACAACTGCCACTCACCATCGTCGATCGCGACCGCCCAAGCCTACTGGGTTTACAATGGTTCGCCCCGCTTGACATCGCGCTGACAGGAGTCAACCACATCGCCGACGACGGTTGGGAACAGCGGCTAGCCCAGGAGTTCCAGGAAGTCTTCGATGGAAGTTTGGACAAGTACCAGGGGCCCCTTATTTCGTTTGACCTAGACCCAAAGGTTCCCCCCAAGCGGCTTAAACCTAGGAGGGTACCATTCGCCCTGAAGCCTAAAATTGACGAGCAGATCAACAAGCTCGTCGAACAGGGGGTGTTGCAGCCGATAGACCATGCCCGATGGGAAACCCCTATAGTGACCCCAGTAAAGCCAGACGGGTCCGTGAGAATTTGCGGGGACTATAAGGCCACCCTAAATGGCGCATTACAACAAAGCGCCTACCCAGTCCCAATCGTGCAACATCTGCTGCACTCACTGGGAAGGGGCAAGGTCTTTGCCAAGCTCGATCTCGCCCAGGCATACCAGCAGCTACCAGTAGATGAGAAAACGGCGGAAGCCCAGACCATCGTGACCCATCGGGGGGCCTTCAAGTGTAACCGACTCCAATTCGGAGTCAGCGTGGCACCAGGCATCTTTCAAAGCCTGATGGAACGTTTGCTACAGGGCATCAAGGGGGTGGTGCCCTATTTTGATGACGTATTAGTAGCGGCGCCAAATGAAGCCGAATTAGAAAACCGACTCAGACAGGTCTTAACAAAATTTAAAGTGACAGGACTTAAAGTTAAACGAGAAAAATGCCAACTATGCACCAAGCAAGTGGAATTTTTGGGCTACCTTCTAGACCGGCATGGCATTCACCCTACACTTAAAAAAGTGAAAGCCATTAAAGAAGCCCCTACCCCAAAGTCTAAAACGGAACTACAAGCATTCTTAGGGTTGCTGAATTTTTATAATGTTTTCCTACCCCAAAAGGCTACGGCGGCGGAGCCTTTGCATAGACTCCTGGATAAGGCGGCAACCTGGACTTGGGGGAGACGAGAGCAAACCGCCTTTCAAAAAACCAAAGACCTCCTCACCTCCGACGCCGTCCTGATTCAATTCAGCGAAACCTTGCCCTTAGCTGTCACTTGCGACGCATCACCTTTTGGCGTCGGCGCTGTCCTCAGCCATACCCTCCCCGACAAAAGGGAAGCACCCATCGCTTTTTTCTCCAGGACTCTGACTAAACCAGAGTGGAACTATAGCCAGCTGGACAAAGAAGCATTGGCTATAGTTGCCGCCGTTAAGCGTTTCCACGAATACCTATATGGCCGCCCGTTCACCATTGTGACAGACCATAAGCCGTTGCTGGGAATCCTCGCCGGAAACCGAGCCACCCCGAACATTTTATCACCCCGGATGACAAGGTGGTCCGAGTTCCTGGCAGCCTACAGCTACGACCTGTTACACAAGCCAGGTAAGAAAATTTCGCACGCGGACGCTTTAAGCCGTTCCCCCTTACAAGACTCTGATCCTGACCCAGCACCAACAACAAACACCCTTAGCATTGAGAACCTACCCATTACCGCATCGGACATCGCCAGAGAGACTATTAAGGATAAGCGCCTGGCGCGAATCCTACATTGGCTAGAAAAAGGTTGGCCTGAAAGGGACAATGATGAATCCATTAAAACGTTCAGGAACCGCCAGACTGAACTTTCACTACTTAAGGGATGTATCTTGTGGGGTGACAGGGTAGTCATCCCGGACAGATTGCAAGGGAGGGTTTTAGAGATGCTGCATGAGGGTCATCCTGGCATCGTCAGGACTAAAGCCCTGGCCAGGAGTTACGCTTGGTGGCCAGGGATGGACAAACAGATTGAGCAATGGGTCGCCAAATGCCATCGTTGCCAGGAGACCAGACCCAGCCCACCCGCAGCACCCATCCGGGACTGGGAAATACCAAGGGGGCCCTGGTCCAGAATCCATTTAGACTTTGCGGGTCCAACGAATGGGCATACTTTTCTGATCACAGTCGACGCTTACTCCAATTGGTTGGAAGTAAGCGACATGAAATCCACTACCACGGAGGCCATCA
The DNA here is from genome assembly GCA_033807585.1 of Hydrophis major. Lineage (NCBI taxonomy): Eukaryota > Metazoa > Chordata > Lepidosauria > Squamata > Elapidae > Hydrophis > Hydrophis major. The sequence continues at coordinate 329,334,169 of CM066329.1, forward strand.
TCAAAGAACTGTGTAAACTGTTTTCCACGCACGGCCTCCCAGACGTTGTCGTCTCAGATAACGGCCCCAGTTTACTTCTCTCGAGTTTGAAAGGTTCTTGGCGGAGAGGGGCATCCGCCACGCATTAACAGCACCGGCGCATCCGGCGGCGAACGGTAGGGTGGAACGGATGGTCCAGTTTACAAAAAAAACCCTCAGGAAAATGGACCATGGGGAGATCAACGACAAAATCAATAAACTCCTCTTCATACAACACATCACCCCGAACACCACTACCAACAAAAGCCCAGCCGAATTGCTAATGGGCAGGAAGCTGAGGTCCCCACTCGACAGGTTGCACCCGACTGACAACCCGGAGCGGCCCCCAGACTCCAGCTCCAAATACCGGACATTTGCCCCCGGTGACTTAGTTTACGCCAAAAATCTGACGGGGGACCCCCTATGGATCCCAGCCGTCATCACTCAAATCACCGGTCCACGGTCGTACCGGCTCCAAACCACCGACGGGCGAGCCTGGAAACGACACATCGACCAGCTCCGGTCACGTACGGCAACAGATCTCAACCCCCAAGACTCGAACCAAGGGGGGAGGGAACACCCGAATAAAATAGCGCAAGAAAAAATCCAAAAATACTCACCGGAACGCAGCCATCGCGAGTCCCCTCCGGAGAAGAACCACCTGGCCAGCTCAACCGACTCGGAGAAACCAAGCGGGAGTGGCGAAACCCGCAGCTCAACCGACCCGGTAGGCCCAGGCGGGAGCCACGGAGAACGAACCGGCCCGATCATCCAGCCGGTTCACACAGAGGGAGGAGCAGCCAAAAAGATGACCGCTCCAGCCGAGATACAGCTTGAAACTGAGTTGCGCAGGTCAACTAGGACTAGACGGAGCCCCGCCTACCTGCGTGACTACGCTACGTGATGGACCATACCAAGAGGGGAGGGGTGTTCTGTCCTGAATTTGAATACTCGAAATCCCCGCGCCTTGATTGGCTAAGGCGCGGGGATTTCTGATTGGCCAGGCAAGCTGCGCTGATTGGCCCAATTGAGGTCTCCCGCGATTGGCTCGCTCCAAGAGCGGGAGACTTGAATCGCTGCCATTGGCCGCGGCCGCCGCAGCGAAAAGGATAAAAGCCGTGGGCTTTTTCCTTTTCGCCGGTTCGGTTCACAACAGTTTAATAAAGAGCTTGAATGATAGTCACCGACTCTGAGCGTCTTTTTGCGGACACGACAGTCTCATTGTGTGATGACCTAGGGTAAGGCACGAAGGCCACACAGACAGCTGAGAGTTCAAACTCCCTTTTAATGCTCCAATTTTCCTCAAAATACTCCCACATTATGCAAGTCCTGGAGCAAAGTGTTCACACACACATACACACAACAGCCCCTCACTGCAAATAGTCCAGCAAAACACTGTTAGCACAATGGCTTCAAAGCAAGAAGTCCAGCAAGGCAAAGGAACAAGGAAATGAATCCATGAAGCAAGGAGGAAGCAATGAGTCCACAAAGCAAGGAAGAAAGCAAGCATTTCTGTAAATGCCAGATGTTGGCAAAACTCCACAAATTCAGTATTTGTTCCCAATAAATTCTCCTCCTCACAATGTCTACTTAAGTCTCAGTCCCTAGGTATGTCTTGTGAAAAAGGGCAGGGTGCGCTCCTCCCTAGTCATTGGGTTGGCCTGCGCTGTTCCCGTCTCTCTCCAGTCTCCATGTTCGGGGATTAGGAGTGGATGGCCATTACTCATTGCCTGAGCTCTATTGCACCTCATTTCCACTGCCTGTCCTCTATTGATCATCCTGCTCCTGTTCCTCTCTGCTGGCAAGCTGTCCTAAGCCAGAGGAGCATGGGACTGCCTCTCCCTGCCCCTTCTCGCATTTTTCCAAAACCAAGGAGGCTGCCCCCTCAATCAACATCAGCTCCAGCTTCTGCTCATCATTATCTATTTATTATTTATTATTTATTTTATTTGTCAATTGCTTACAAGATAATAGGTATAAGTAAAAACATAATTATGAATACATAGATACATATAAGAAAAATATAAAAAATATAAAAGAAACAATAGGACAGGGACAATAGGCATGTTGGTGCACTTATGCACGCCCCCTACAGACCTCTTAGGAAAGGGGTGAGGTCAATAATAGACAGTCTAAGGTTAAAGTTTTTGGGGTTTGGGGAAAAAACCACAGAGTCAGGTAGAGTATTCCATGACCAATCTGTTGCTGAAGTCGTATATCCTGCAATCAAGTTTGGTGCAATTAACCTTGAGTTTGTATCTATTGTTTGCTCTTGTGTTGTTATGGTTGAAGCTGAAGTATTCATTGACGGGTAGGACATTATAATGTATGATTTTATGTACTATACTTAGATCGGACCGAAGGCAGCATATTGCTAGGTTTTCTAGGTCTAGAATTTCGAGTCTGGTGGCATAAGGTATTCTGCAACGAGTAGAGGAATGGAGAACTCTTCTTGTGAAATATTTCTGGACTCTGTGTTAATATCAGATATGTAATGTGGGTTCCAGACTGATGAGCTGTATTCGAGTATTGGTCTAGCAAATGTTTTGTATATTCTAATTATTAGTGTAATTTTACCAGAGAAAAAGCTACATAGATTAGGTTAATAACTCTTAATGCCTTTTTGGCTATGTAGTTACAGTGGGCTCTAGCACTTAGGTCATTTGAGATGAGTACTCCAAGATCCTTGACAGAGTTTGGATCATCAATAAGATCTTGACTATTCAGCCTCTATTTTATTTTCTGATATTTTTTTTTTGCCAATATGTAGGACAGAACATTTATTTGTTGAGATTTGAAGTTGCCATTTGTTTGACCATTCTGATACAAAGTCAAGGTCTTTTTGAAGGGTAGCAGTATTGTCTGTGATGTTGAATAGCTTTACATCATCAGCAAAGAGAATGCAGTTGCTCTTAATATGATCACAGAGGTCATTTATGTAGAGTATGAAAAGAGTTGGTCCTAGAACACTGCCTTGGGGGACACCACTGTTGACAGTTACAGAATTTGATAGGACGCTCCCAATTTTGACCATTTGTTGTCTGTTTGACAGGAATGCTTCTATCCAGTAATGCAGGTGTCCAGAGATACCATAAGATTTTAGTTTTAGGAGTAGTTTGTCGTGTGCCACTGAATCAAAGGCTTTACAGAAGTCTATGTAGATTGCGTCTATTGCTTTGCCCTGATTGAGTTGTATAGTCCATACGTTTTTGCAGTGTAAGACTTGCAGATTACAGGATAGTTTTTCTCCTAAAACCAAATTGTTTATTAGAGAGTAGATTGTTTGTTTCTAAGTGAAGGATGATGGATTGGTTAATAATTGATTCCATGACTTTACAGGTGACGCAGCATAAAGAGATTGGTCTGTAATTTTCAACTAGGCTGGGGTCTCCCTTTCTGAAGATGGGGATGACCATGGCTCGTGACCATCGTTTTGGCAAAGAGCTGGTCCTGAAAGATTTTTCAAAGATTATGATTAGAGGTTTGGCTATGGCAGTGGGTAGCTTTTTTAAGAAGTAGACACATATTCCATCCAGTCCAATAGATAGAGATGGTTTTAGATTGCACAGTGCTTTTTCAACATTGTCTTCTGAAAAATCGATATGTATTAGATCATTGTAGTTGTCTGTGGTTCAGCTAGGAAATATTGGGCATGATCCATTGCTGTTTACAAATACTGAGCCAAAGAATGTGTTAAAGAGGTTGGCTTTAATAGTGTTGTCGTTGCAGTCTTTACCATTAGGTCCTTTCAGGGGTGGGATGGACCTTGAATCTTTTAGTTTGTTGTTTACAAAATTGGAGAAAGCGCGGGTGGAATTGGTGCATAGAAGGTTTTCTTCTTGTTTAATGTGATAATTGGTGCATTCAGTTTTCATCTGGTGGCTTAAATTTTTATATCGGCTTTTGAAGTTGGCAACGTGACCAAATTTGTTTTTCCGCCAAAGTGATTTCTTTTTGGATTGAACCTTCCTTATTGTTTTGGGTAATTTTTTTTTCTTTTTTTGGTTTTGGGAGTTGTTAATGGTACATTTGGTTTGATGACTCTTTTGACTTCAAGTAAAAATATGTTGTTATGGTCTTCTACAGTATTGCATCCAGAGAATAGAAATTGCCAATCAAGGGATGAGAGATCATTGTTTATAAGATCATAGTTGCCTTTTTTGAAGTTATAATTGGGGATTCTGTTGTTGTGATGATTTTTGTGTGCATTTATGTTGAGACAAAAGTCAATCATGTTGTGGTCACTGTTGAGATAACTCCCCGTTAGGAGATTGAGCACATACAGGGAGATGTATTTGAGAGTAGTGTTTGAATAATACACACACAGTACACAGATACTGTTAAGCCTGGGCCCATAACCAGTGTTAAGCCTGGGTTACCCAACCAGGGTTAAGGAGACAAGCTAAACAGAATGTGCAGCGTTCGTCAGATAGGCATACAGATAAATGTGTGAGATAAGTTTGTATGTTAGTTAACATATAGTAAAAATAACAGATACGCTTGTGTTATCAAAAATATAGTTTATTCCACTTAGAGTTTTATAGCATAGTCAAAATAACAGTCCATTAGTCATGTATCGTTTTTAGTCAGTCCATTCAAGGATATTCAATTAGCAAAGTCCGTGTAGAATATCCAATGTCAGTTCACTTACAAATAAATCAATTCTCTCACAGTTGATAAATCAACAGTCCTTTATCTCTCCCGTTCCAGTAGGGGAAAAATGCAGTCTTCAATTCATGCAGTAATTAGGGATCATCAAGCCAGAGAGAGCAAGCTGCCGTGCCTTGCTTCTTTTATGGTGCTTTTACAACCACTCCCTTAATTACATTCTTACAGTTAAAGTTTCAGACACTTTAACTAACAAACCATAACATATTTATTATTTTACCTAAACCAGTTAGGTTAAACAATGTTATCCCTAACAGATACACTGTACAGTAAATGTTGGTTTTTACTTCCAGAAAGTTTAAGCAAAGTTCAAGATAAGCAGTCCAAAGTCATTCATAGGTAAATCAGTCAGTTTTTCAATCCAGAGATAATCCAATAACAAATTCCAGTGTCAAAAACAGTTCAGTAACAAACTTACATCAAATCCAGAAATAGCAGTCAATTAGGGAAAATGGAGGAACGGCAATACTTTCCAACAGAAGGAAACAGAGATACACTCACTCTCTCTTCTGAGACTCAGACAAAGACAAACCAGGTTTCTGGCTTCATCTTAGGGCCGTTTGAGAAACCACACCTAATTTCAGTTTTGCATTTCTTAGATACAGTTTTAAAATGTTTATCTTGGTTTATATATTTCTAACCCAAATACCTGTTAGGTGACTTATATTCCTAACAGTCACTGTTGGAAAAAGGTTCTTTAATTTGTATTCCGTAAATTGAATTCAAATTATTGCAGAAGATGAGATCGAGGAAGTTGTTAAGTCTAGTATTATTGGTTACTAGTTGTTCTAGTCCCAGATTTGTTACTGCATTGTAAAATGTTGCACGTGTGGGTTCAGCTGTACATTTGTTAAGGGTCCAGTTAATATGAGGTAGACTGAAGTCACCAAGAAAGATAAAAATGTGTGGGCAGGATGCTGCCCATGTTAGTGTATTTAGCTTGTTTGTATGTTCGATGTCATAATCAGGGGCTCTGCACATAGTAGGAACCAAAATGTGATATTTAAGGACAGTTCACAGACAATGGTCTCAGGAATAGCAAGCTCCTGGGTAACTTGGATGTTTTTTAGATGTAAGGACTTTTTATAGAAGATAGCAACACCACCTCCTCTATGGATTTCATGATCTGATAGGTAAACATGATAGTCTCTTGTTGTGGTAATGGAGTCAGGGAGAGATGCATTGAGCCATGTTGCACAGACAAATATAATGTCGAATTTAATCATATTTAGTAAGAGGGGAAATTCAGGTATTTTATTGACAAGGCTTCTTGCATTGAGTCGCTTGCATTTAAGGCCAGTTGTGGTTGGAATAGAGGTAATTAGGAGCGTGCATGCCTAGTTTTGAGTGAGGTTGGATTGAATGGGGTGGGGTTGGATGCAGAGTTGTGGGTTGCGTGACTTTCTTTTGATGCAATCAGCTCAGTAGTCAATGTATAGATCCTTTTCTCCATTGTCTAGATGGTTTTTGAGTTCTGTGCAGAGTTCACAGGAGCGGATTCTTTGTAGTATGAATAAGTCTGGTCTTGAGTGAATTTTTGTGTGGTTGGGATTGGTTTTTGCAATGGCATTTATTGTATGAATGAATATGCATTTGCTGGACTCATTTTTGCATACAACTCTACAAAATCTTGGGGCCACAGAGTCATCATTGTATTTGTACCCATGGCCATCTCTGGTTATTTCAATGATATCTTCAGGAGAGATGTTTGTTGTATTTAAGTTGCTTATGATATCATGAACTTTGGTGATGTCATCTGATTCGTTGGTGTCTTCGAGACCAAATAAGATGGCATTTGGAAGTTTCTGTTGATGTTCCATGGTGTCTCTGATGAGTAAGGAGAAATTATTTGTGGAATTATTTGAAGGGATATTAATTGTTTGTGGCTGTGGTTTGATGGTTATTTTTGTGGTTTGGTGGTTATTTTCCTCCTCTGCAGATTCAGGCTCTAATGGGGACATGTCACATTGTAAGTTTAACTGAATGAAAGATTATTTAACACATTTTCTAGTTCAAAGGACAATAAGATACTTTCAACTAAACCCTTAACATCAAAAAAATTATTGGGACACTAGCATTAATGCATTGGAATCAAAGTTTCAAAGCATTTCTAGAGAAAGAGTTGTGACTGCAGTTCCATCACAGCCACCACTGCATCATAGTTTCTTCCATCTACCCATCTCTGCTTTCTCACCTGTTCACAAAGTAACCAAACATTTTCATTCAGGATAGGAACCTTCAGCCAATATAGGAATTTAGGAACCTTCACCAATATGGCCTGCTCCAATTTGATCACTCTGGTGCTTTTTTCTCATTTCTCTGCTAAACTGGTGGCATTTCTCTACTTTGACTGTTGCTGAGAAGAATTCAGTAAAATTGTGACTTGGAGCACAAAGTTTTTAAAGTTTTATTAATTTGTTTGCAGTTGGGAACCCAGGTTTAGGAGAATGATGAACAACAGTCTTACAGCTTGTTGGATATAAACCAGAAGGGAGCAAGAAGGGAGCAGAGATTTGTTTAGCTCTTATCCAAGGTATGAATGGGTATTAATTATGAATAGGAGTTTATAGACCAAATCAATGAACCACAAATAAACATCTAACAAATATAATGATGCATATTAGTTTTTGAACACAGCAGAAGCCAGTCCTGATTGAGCTTGCCCCAAAATTACATGCATTGGAAGAAGATTGTATTCATTAGGAAATTGTTGACTGCATAAACATCAACTGTTTTTGACAGACATGAACATCCTGTTCGAGTGACAGGAAAGATGACTAAAAGTGTATATTATTATAAGTAAAAGTTGTATCTGCCACAAGTACTTTCATAACCTTCAAAAAGGAGGAGGAAGAGGAAGAAGAGGAAGAGGTGGTGGTGGTGGTAGTAGTAGTATTGGTTGAGTACTTTTTATTTACCGGTATTAGTGTGGGTGTATTATATTATGCTTAATTGCTATTTAATTTCATAATTCTTTGCCATTTTCATTTTATTAATAATAAGCTATTTGTGAGTTATTAATTTTTAAAAGTAAGTACATGATTTTTGGAAGAAAATATAATAAATGTCCCAGTATTTAGTATGTATTTAATTTTGATTTAATAACATATAGAAATAAAATACTATGTCACAATTTAGTATTCCCCTTAATTGAGATCTAACTGGCATACTGTTAATTAAAACAACCTAGAAGCTGTGTATGGCAAGGGGGAATGTTACAATTTTCTTTCAAATCCACAAGACTGTCTATCTTTGATGGAAAGTTTGCTGATCTAACCTAGAAAGGATGAAAAGTGAGGCTACATCTTGAATGGATCATCTGGATACATTTTCAATCTTGAATGGATCATCTGGATACATTTTCAATTCCTGGTTACCCCTGGTAAAATATTAATCCTATGCTATAGGCTAGCTCAAATATCTGTGAATGACTCCAATTAAGAGGTGAGAATATCATTTACACCTTTTTTCCCACTCTGAAAGGAAGGCTGTAGCTGGAAAACACAAAATCAGAAGGTTGGTATTTCAAATAAAAATGGTAAACCATGTTTAATCCATAGTACAGTAAATGTATTGTTCTTATCAGGCTAGCTATGAACTACCATGCTCTAATGTGCAGAGGTAAGGTAACAATATTATTATGTTCTGCCTCTAATACAGGAATCTACCCAGATTGGCAGACTTTGATGGGAACATATATATATAAGGCCCCAAGGAACTTGGGTGTGTACATGTCTTCTAGTCATTTTACTGTTATGCAGTGATTCCAGTCTATCTCTGCACTTGAATCTTCCTCTCTGTTGGACTGGGTGCTTCCAACATATGCAGAGCCAGTATATCAACACAGCATTCATAACAAAACAATATATTTTCTATTACCAGGACTCCCATGCAAATAAGTATAACCAATTCTACATGGTTTAACATTTTCCTGATTATCAACAGGGAAGGAGTTCGGGGGGACTCGGGAGAGGGGGTGGTGTTTCAAGGTTTTTCTAAAGCAAGAAAATCATAACAGAGAATGCTTATTTCCAAGCCTGTTTACCTTCCATTGGGTGAAGACTTGCAATATGTTTTCTTTGTTTGGTTATATCTGAAAAGGAGATTCTATTTAAACAGACCATGTCAAAGATAAATATGTCCCAATACCATATAAATTTTCACCAGGTGATGACTAGCCAACCAGAATAATACTTGGAAGCAAACCAGCCAATGGTTTTCCTAGAGAAAGTGTTACAGCTTCATGTAACATTTTATTCATCTTATTCGAAGATGGTCAGTTGCATAATGCATGATTTATAGCTTCCAAAACTCCTAGGTAAAGCAACTTCCATCCATCTGTGATTTGACAAGGGAATGATTGATTGAACATCATTGATTGAGAATTTCATTATGATTCCTCACATCCTGGACATAAAACCCTACTCTCAAAATGAAGCTATAGAGCAACGCACATCAGAACAACTAGACAAAAGAACAATTTTTCCCAGAATGCCATCACTCTGCTAAACAAATAATTCCTTCAACACTTTCAAACTATTTACTAAATCTGCATTATTATTACTATTAATCTTCCCATCCTTCCTTTTACCCATTTCTTCCCACTTATGACTGTATGGTTCCTTGTATCCTTACGTTTTTATTGACTGTTTCCTAGTATGATTTGATTGCTTATTGTACCCTATGACTATCATTAAGTGTTATACCTTAGGATTCTTGATGAATGTATCTTTTCTTTTATGTACACTGAGAGCATATGCACCAAGACAAATTCCTTATGTGTCCAAACACACTTAGCCAATAAAGAATTCTATTCTATTCTATTCTATTCTATTCTATTCTATTCTATTCTATTCTATTCTATTCTATTTGAACTTGACTTTTACCTTTTTTCCAGTAGGTGCTGAATTGCGGAGATCAACAGAGGTGATCTTAGATCAAATATGCAAATATACAGTTATGAAAACAAAAGTGTGCATTTAGTCCAAGCAACAGAAAAAAAATGATAGAAAGAAGCTCTAATGGACTCTACCCTAATTAAATGGGAAATAAAATAGAGGGAAGGGAAATAGTTTAAGGCTACCTTTTGAGGTAGTCCAGGTCAGGAAACAAATTTTACAAATTTGATTGGAAAAATCTATATAAAATCTATATTGATATAGAGTGTTATTGAAAACAGAATATTGAAACCTGCCTTTGTTTTCCATTCCTTCCTTTTAATACTTTACTGAATTAATGGTTAGAGGTTTTCATAACTGTGTTTGCATATTTTTCACATGTCATTGCATATCTTTGTGGATATCCACAGTCTAGTAAAATCTTCAGACTACATACCTGTTACTTCATGGAGGGTGAAACCTCATCCAGAGCTAAAGAGAGAATTTGCTTAGAATCAGAAGACTTCCAAATCAGCAGCCACTATGTCTTGTCAGGATTATGTCTGAGCCTATTTCTACTCTGCTGGGGTAGAAATATGCACCTAGATATCATCAGCATACTGATGTTTCACCCCATGATAAATATTTATTTTATTACATTTGTTTATATCACCCAACATGGAGAAGACTCTTGACAGTTAATCTCTCTAATTGGATAGAATAGTATGGAGGAAAGGATATGTCCAGGAGCTTCACTGCTGCCAATTGTAATTGCCTGCTCAGGAAAGAGCAGAAGCATTATAAAACCAGTGCCTCCTATTCCCAACCCTTGTAGGCAATCTAGAATGATACCACAAGCCACTGAGAGGTCCAATAATTCTCAGAAAATGATCCTCCCTCCACTTCCAAGTCCAACCACAGATTAGCCACAACAGTGATCAATATGGTTTCTGTCTGATGCCCAGATCTGAATCCCAACTTAAAACAATAATGCACTTTATTCAAGTATCTCTTTAGTCTGGCCAACTTCCCAGTACCCTTTCCAAAAAGTAAAGGTGGAGACAGGGCAATAGTTGCCAAATATAAGTTGTTTAAGTGAGGGCTTTTGAGAAGAGGAAGCACCATAGTCTCTTTCAAAGTTGGTGGCATCACCAGAGCTGAAGCCCAATTTCTTTTCTAGCAGCTCTGACCTCACATAATTTAGATTAAAGTAATTGAATTATGTCAAAATAAAAGATAAAGTAATCTAAAGCTGTATAAGAAGATACAGCCCCCATTATCCAGTTTTATGTGAAATAGTTATGATAATAATCTAATATTTGATGCCTTTCCCCCAAAAATCAAAGACTTGAAAATGCAAATTAAAAGGTGGTTCTATACTGAGTATCATTATCTAGGTTTGTGATGGAATCTACGGAGTGCTAAGAAACAAAATAATTCAGTTTTGTTTGGATTGTTGTTGAATGGAGATTGCCCTCTATATATCAGGCACTGAAGTCAATGTAAATGACCAGGGGTCAATTTGATGCATCTGGAAAGTTTTTAAGTTGTACATGAAAAAATGATATCTGTTTTCACTCTTGCTGCCAAATGACAAACATGTATATGCAAATACTCTGCTTCTTACCCACCTGTATTTGAAATACTGTTTATTGCATACTTTTAAGAGTATCTACAATGTTGCAGAATGATGATAACATTATTGATTAAATAAATAAATATTCTCTCTTCCTTGAATCTCATTTAAACTGAGCTTTCCACTTAATAAAAATTATATTTTAGCAAGATTTTTACAGTCAGATAGTTCTAAGGTGTTGATGGTCATTAACAGTATGTCAATTCAGCCAATTAGGATTATTTTTGTATCGAATTAAGTTTCAGGTTTTCAAGGTCTTTATTATGCACAAATCCTTTCATGACAATACTTTAAAAGTTTTCAATTCCCTAACAAATAGAGTTAACTAAAAGCAAAGACATAATGAGGTCTTAGAAAAGAAGGAAAGAAACAGTCTGCTGAAAGTATCATTGTAACATGATGAAATCTGAACAGAATCAAAATAAATGTAAATGCTGCTGAGGCTATGATATTTTTGGTCTGATAAGGCAAAAATCAATTAAGGGGTGTGAAATCATGAGAATAATATCACCAAATAGGTTAGGCATAAATAGTATTTGCATTTTAAGCAGCTATCAAATAAATACATGCAGTTAGATATGCAAAAATAATATTTGGTTAGTAAGACAAAGAAGCAGATTGGTATTAAAATACATTCAATAGATTCAACAGTCAGTACAACATCACTAAGTTCATCTTAAAAAACATCTATGGAGTTTTCAATGGTTCTTGCCACAAAAAAGTCAATAAGAAAGCTGGCAGAAAGTCAGACATCATTCCTGCTCCCAGTGCTTTTTTGCTGAACTATATTCATTCTGCTTCTCAGTTTAGGTATATAAGTTTCTCTGAAACAATAACCCAACAGGTTGCATGGTGTTGTCTGATATTTTTAGCAATACACATACCTTTATAGTTGTGGTTCACCAGCAGCCTGTATAGACAGCAGCGGAGTCAGACAGTGGGGAAGAAAGGGGATCAATCTGGAGAAGACTCAGACGAGGGTCCTGCGTCCAATGCAGAGATGAGGCCAGGACCATCTGGGAGTGAGGTGCTGCCTCCAGAGCCTGGCACTGGCGAGGCAGAAGACCCAGGGGAACCTGTCCCCAGTGCACATGTGCACATAGCGGCTAGAAGGTGAGAGCAGCTGAAACAAAAGGGGTGACTCGGGAGTAAGGCTGGGAGGTGATTGCCCCTCCCATAAGGTATAAAGGACAGGCAAAGATGACAAAATCTTTGCAGGAAGCAAAGTTGTTCATTCGGTTCAGATTCATTCTTGAAGCTCTTTGTACTTTGGTTGTTTTTTGTTCTAATTTATTTGACATTTCTGTTATTGGCAGCACTTCACAGGAAAGAAAGGTGATGCTTATCTCAAAGGACTGTTTGAGATTCATTACTGGCTGGGAATGAAAATAATTCCCAGCATTACAATAAAACAAGATTTGTTTTTAAAATAAGCATATGCATAATTATGGTCTCAGAAGACTTGGTCAGATCAATAGCATAGAGCAGGGGTGTTAAACTCATGTCACCACAGCAGTGTCATGTGACGCATCAGGATTTTTTCACCTTCCCTAAACCAGGTATGGGCATAGCTAGTGCATGACGCATCCAGCTCATGGGCAGGGAGTTTCCCAAGAATCATAATATGAATCTCTTTCCTTCTTTCCTTCCTTCCTTCCTTCCTTCCTTCCTTCCTTCCTTCCTTCCTTCCTTCCTTCCTTCCTTCCTTCCTTCCTTCCTTCCTTCCCAAAAATAGAATTCCAACTTAAAGGGGAATCTAATATTGCTTCAGCATTTCAAATGCAAGTGTCCAACAGTGTAAATATGTACATGTGTACTCTAAATTAAGCCACAAAGTTCAGTGGAACTTGTTCCATCACATGTGCATCAGATTCCAGACATAAGGAAAAGAAAAGAGGTACATGTCACATTCAAATAGCATCCCAATTAGAGTGCAATGAGGCATGAACTAAGTCTAAATGCCTTTCTTTTCTCACTAACATAACATTATTCCAGCATGATATGTACTACATAGTATTGTAATTATCAAGGTCTTAAATTAAATATTTTTAACAAAAAGAGCTAGCCTTTTTCTCCTCCCAATCATTTCATACATAGCCTAATGTTTTCAGAAAAGCACTATTGATTGTTTACAAATACAGATTTAATATAGCCATTCGGTGTCTCCTTTTCATCAGCCTATATCAGACTCATTGCTATCTTGTCTTGCAAGCAGTCATAATGATGCACAATTGTAGAAATAGTCACACTGGCATGATTTCAACACTGAACTAGTATAAATACTATTGTTCTGTCTTGTACTAAAAGAAACCCTTGGTTTTATTTTTATAAGACCAGATGGAAACATGTTTGGTTTCAATTATGATACAAAACCGGTGAACCCTCCCACAAATTGTTTTCTTCTATTCTTGTGTCAGCATGAGATCAAAACGTCCCAGTTACCCCTAGCTTGCTACTGTCAAGGGTCATGATCTCACAGCAGCAGCATGTGAAAAACCAGGACTGACTTTGGAGGTTAAAAAAAAAATCATCATTTTGCCCATAAAAGGAGTAAATATGTACACAGTCTTTAATACGTTGAAATTGACACCATATGGTGCATTTTCACTATATAGAAAGCTAAATTTCACAATTATGTATATTATGTGATGTGCTCTCATATGCACATGTGCCATTGACAATCATCCAGTATCTATTGTTTTGCATTAGCTATAAGATAGATCAGGGCTGTCAAACTGCTGGCCCACAGGCCAGATGTGTTACGTGCTGGCCATTTCTATACTTCAAAGTTTAGTGAAGGGGGAAAAAGTTCAAATACATTACATGATGTTGCTGCCGTGAATTTGACAGCCCTGAAATAAATGGTGAACTAGAAAGAGACCTTTTCACTGTTTAAATGAGATGTTGCTCATCTACCAATTGCAGTACTCCTAGGTATTCCAGCAAGTTATAACATCAGAAAAACACAAATTCCTTTCTAAAGTTAAATAGATTAATTTGTCCTAACAACAAAAAATAATAGAATAATACTTGGAAATTATTAACAATTATTGTTACTAGCACCTGCCAAAAGTTTTCTAGATCACATCAATTTTATAAGTCTTATACAAGTTAATGAAAAAAATGTGATTTTTTGATTTGCATATCCCTCTCTCATTTAGAAGACAATTCAGTAGTTTAGTGCTCTCAACTTTGCATAGTTAATCCAGATATTATAACTCCTGTATTCAAGGTCACTGATAATAATCTAAATTATAATCCCAATTCATCTGACAAATTATCATTTATTTATCCTATTATGCTGTTCATGTCTGCCCAACATATATGTGTTCCCCCCCTTTTTAATACTACCTAACCTTGCAATCATGAATTTTCTAATTAGTTTCTAATTAATTTCAATATAAATGGAAATCTTGGATTTGTAAATTAAAACTGAATTATAGATTGGTTTTTGGACCTCAACTGATATTCAAAAAACTGTGCAGCAAAATGTAATTCCCACTGATTATAATTTTTTAAAAAGAGTAGATTGCATCTTTAAAGGTGAGTAATGCCTTTATAATTGAATTTTTCAATTTTTTAAAAAGTAAATCATTACAAATTATTGCAAAGATTGTAATCTCCTTCTTCCTATTTTGAAAGCTATTTTGAAGACTCCTCACTTCACTGTATATGTTTTCTGAATAATTCTCTTGTTCACTCTACTAATTTATCATATGTGAACTTATTGCCAAAACTCATGCTCAGTATGAATAGTAGGAACCATTCTACTCCATTTGACATGGTAACTTGTACCTTAGTCTAGATTCTACTTCTGTCACCTGGCATTAGAGCACTGTCTTGAATGACAGTTTCTCCTTAGCAGATGTTTGAATCAGGTTTTCTTTGTTTCAGTCCTTCATCAAAATATTTGAAAGTAAGGCACTCTCAATGTTATTCATGCATTCAGTGTATAATTTTTGAACTTGTCTCATCTCTATTACCAATTATAATTAAAGCTCATTTGATTGTAATCACCCATATTAACTTTGATTTGTTTAACAAGGTTTTTTTTTTTTTTTAAGATTTTAGGCAAATTTGGTGATTCATAGAGAGAAGCCATTCCTACAGTGGTAGTCAAGAGGCTAGAGTAAGATGGCAACTTCTTCTCTATTGTCCATAAAACACATTTGGCAAACAAGTCAGATTTTTGTCTAGATTTGAAATGCCAGCTCATCTTGTGTATAAATTATAGACTCAGAATTCTGAAAGAAGGCTCACAGAATTTCTCTATTAGTCTTGCCAGATAATGTCTCATTTATTTTTCTCATATCCAACTGCAAAGCTGGTGATGAGTGACCATTGAAAGACCTGAAAGATCAAGTGGGGACAGATTGTTCTGAGAAAATATATATGAATCAACAATGACTTGATTGTATATAAATATCAGTTATTAATTTTTTAGAAGATATTTTTCTGTTTGATTTTTGGAAAGTTTTCATTAAAACTGTCTCTGGGAGCTCTGCTTGATTGAGGGAGAGAACTAAAGTTATGACTGGAAAACTAATCATTCTTCTCCATTTTGTCCCATTAGTAAAGATACATGGAAAGGGAGATATAGAAACATTTGTCTTTTGTTTTACTTTCCAAGATCATCCATATGATCCAACTAAATCTGACTTTACATGGAATCATTCTTCTGTTATCCTTTGTTGGATCAGAAACTATATTAACTGCAGATACATGAAAAACCACATTCCTTTAAAGTGCATGAAATGTAAACTCAAATCTTTGGATTTGGGTGGGATGGGGAAGGGTAGCTCACGAGAAATGTCCTGCTTAATGGACAGAGTGTTCCAGGTTCAATCCCTGGGATATTCAGTATGGCTGTGAAAGTTCCTTGGCTTACCCCTGAAGTTGTGCCAGTTGTGTCAATTATATTGAAATAATGCATGTCCATCCAATATACTTTGTAGTATCTTAAAATGAAATGAGATGATATTAGTTCTGAGGTGCTGATTTTTCTATCTGACTTCTTACAGTTGAAAATCCAGTTAGGAGAATTCGGCCTTTATCTGGCATTAGAAGAGTCTAAGGAGACACTAAATCATCCCATCTCAGTATGGGGCCTATTAAAGCATTTCAGGCACATAACTATCCAGCCTCTGCCTGAAGACTTCCGATAGAGGAGAACCGGGGTGGGATTCTACCAGTTCTCACCTATTTGCTAGAACCGGTTGTTAACATTCTAAGCAGTTCAGAGAACTGATTGTTAGAAGAAATTACTGGCCTAATCCTGTAAGGAAGGCAGGAAGGAAACATTTTGGTGTTGCTTACAGAAACTCCTCTCCGTTAACCCTTATTACGTTCTTGGCAGGACTATACTTCCTGTCTCAGGAACTTCTCTGGAGTTTTTTTCCCCTTCTTTGCTGGTACTTTGCTTGTGTGGAGTGATCATTCAAAGTTACAATGGCACTGAAAAAAAGTGACTTATGACTGTTTTTCACACTTACGACTGTTGCAGTATCCCCACAGCCAGGAGAGGCCAGGAGAGGAGATGTGTGCCTCGATGTGAGTGATATTGAGTTGACCACACCCAGCCAATAACATGACCACCAAGCCACACCCACCAACTAAGCTATGCCCACAGAATCAGTTATTAAAAAATTTGAATCCCACCCCTGAGGAGAACATGCTTTTTTGTGAAGCAAGCTATTCTTCTGGTTGATTTATTTATGTTAGCAAATGTTTACAAATATTTAATCTGAATCAATTTCTCTGCATTGTCAACTCATTAGTTCTAATCTGCCCTCAGGGATGGAGAGTAAGTTCAGTCCTTTTTGGCTGTATGTACTTTTAAGCTATCTGAACCCTTCTGTCATATCAACTTTCTTTTTTCTTTTATGCAAGCTAAACATACACAAACCCTTTAAATGTTCTTATAATATTTGAATTCTAAGTCTTCATAAGCTTCACAGTCCTTCATTGAGCTCATTCCAGTTTGTCAATGTCCTTTTTGAGCTGTTCTATCTAAAGCTGAATATAGTTTTCTTAGTGTGACTTGGGCGGAGAAGAGTAGAATACTTTTTCCTGTGATATGGACTCTGTGCTCCTGCTAACACATCCCATGATAGCATTTGCCCTTTCAGAAGCTGCTGGTTCATGTTTAACTTTGTGGACAAAAATGATCCCAGATTCCTTTCAATGAAATGTGCCAAGCAAAATCTGCCCATCCTATACTTGTGCCTTTTATTTTTTCCAATCCAGATGCAGAACTTTACATTTATCCTTATTCCATTTCATTGTATTTATTTTGGCCCACAATTTTTGCTTTCATATGTTAACCAGTGTCTAGTTCTATGTCATTTGCACATTTGGTAATTACTGCCTCAACTCTTTTATTCAAATCATTAATAAAAATGTTAAATAGTAGAAGTCGTGGAAGAAAGCCCTGTGGCATCTCCAAGACAATACAGAATATCTCTGATTATGTTCATTCAGTTGTTAGGAATCTATCCAATCCATGGAGATTTTCAGTCATTCAGGTCATAGTTGTCACAAAGGTGCTTTTTCAAAAGGCAACTAGACTTTCTTTGTTTTTTCTTTGAAGATGTTTTGCTTTTCATCCAAGAAGTTTTCTCAGTTCTGACAGAGTGGTGGTGGTGGGAATGGAAAGATTTATATTCCTTACAGTCATTTGTTTATTAGTGCTCTCTCTGAGAGTTGTTCAGCCCCTCGGGGTCCCCTGAAGCAGAGTTCAAATGGGTGTGGAACCTTCTTCTGCTGAAAGGACTGTATTGTAAACAGGAGATAGCTTCTATAATATCCTTCCCCCTTGTTGAGAAAGGACATAAATCCTTCCATTCCCCACCCATTCAGTTAGAACTGAAGAAGCTTCTTGGATGAGAAGCATAACATTTTCAAGATGGAAAATAAATCCAGCTGCCTTTTGAAAAAACACCTTTGTGAGTGCTCCCCATTTATATTAAGCCACCAATGTTATCAAAAAAAGAGGATAAGATTAGCATGGAATATTGATTCTTGTTAATTGAATTCCTTCCCTAGCCCTCATAAACATGCTGTTTAATAATCTGCTTGAGGGCTTTAGACCTGCAATTTTCCAGATCTTCCTTTTCTTCCTTTTTAAAGGTAAAAAACTCTTTCCCGGTTCTTCTGGGACCTAAACATTCTCCTGGAGTTCCTAAAGTTTGCATTTAGTGGTTCTGTAATTCCTTCTGCTAGTTACGTTAATATCCTAAGAATATAATTCATGTAGCCCTGGAAGGTTGGATTTCTTAGCCAAGGATTATTTTATCTTTTAGTTTATTCTGAACTACAATCTCTTCTTCCGCTAGCGTCTAAATGTGGACAAGCTAGGACTTTGTTTCTAAGAAAAGGAGATACAAATACAAGTTAATTATTCTGCCTTTTCACCATAATAAATTCAGCCCTTTTTATTACAAAAAAACCTTCAGCTTTTTTTGCTTTTCATTGGCTTCTGACATGCCTAAAATGGTTTTCTTGATTTATGCTTTTCTCACAAGTCTCAATTCATTCTATGGTTTAGCCTGCAATTTCTGCTGACTGCCTTGTATCCTTCTTCGATTATATGTCCTTCTTCCTATTTCATATGCAGGCCTTTCCCCGCCTCCAGATTAGCCTTAGATTGCAGACACTTTCTGAAGATTGAAGTTATCAGTGTAAGAATTAGAAATTTGTCTCACTGGCCGACTTAGATTTCCAGAAAAATAACAAAATAATAGAGTTGGAAGGGACTTTAGAGGTCTTCTAGTCCAATCACTGCTCAAGCGGGAAAACATACCATTTCATACAACGGTTGTCCAATCTTTTCTTAAAAACCTCCAATGTTAGTGCACCCCCAACTCGTGGAGGCAAGTCATTTCACTGATTAATTGTTCTAATTGTCAGGAAATTTCTCCTTAGTTCTAGGTTGGTTCTCTCCTTGATTAGTTTCCATTGATTGCTTTTTGTCCTGATGTCAACAAAGCTGAAATTTCCCTTTGCCATGATTTCATTCTTAATTCAATGTTTAATCGTCATTTAGTTTCACTTCATTTAGTTAAGATTTCATTCATATCTTTTGCCTCTTCAGAAGGTCTATATGAAATCCCATGACAACATCATTTTTATATCTCCTTTTATTCTTTCCTAACTATTCTCAGCAGGATTCCCATGCTCATATATGAGTTTAGTCAACATTTAGGACTCCTATTTTTGTAACTAAAAAGAGATAGTTTTAGCTTTCTCTGCAGCAAGAGTAGGCCAAGAGTGTGCCTTTTTCTATTGTCAATCTGAGAATGGAATCATGCCAGTCTATGGACCTTGTCACCATAGGTGGGCTTTAAAATAAAGTCAGTAAAAATATATGCCTTGGGTTTTTTCCATCATCCATTGTAGTGTTAGGATGTATAGATGCCCTTATAGAGAGAGGCAACTGTGGATATCTTTTTACCACCATTCTGACAATACCATGTCATCATCCATGCTGGGGGGGAGGTTATGGGAAATGAAGTCTAAACTATCTACTGGGGATCAGATTGCATATCCATATTCTAAACAGGAATAAGACTAATGCATTTTTGTATATGACTTTCAGCATTTTGGGGGAACGGATTTGTAAGGGATAGCAATTGTTGTCTAAGAGAATTGATGAAATATTGGTGCTAAAACAGTTGACATACTGTGGTTTTCTTCTTTTTTGTTGCAATTTAGTGAAGTACTGGATGTTTACAACTACTCTAAAATAACAATTGAAGTATCTCATTGCTGTTTTGCTCCATTTACCTTGTAAGCAATTTAAGATAATCCAAAAACTATCCTGTTCTCTTAATTGAGCTGTTTAGCTTAAAAATGACAGGAACAATATATTTTGCATTCTTGCTCACAGTAATGATGTGCTTGAATCATAAGATATACTACTTAAGAACACTGAATGAGTCATGAAAGAAGACATCCAAGCCTTTTTACAGATTGAAAATGAGTACTGTAATTTCACATGTTCCTCAATTATTTTATTTTGACTCAAAATCGAGGTTCAAACTTTCCAAATGTTATGGAGAGAGAAAGAGAGGCAGGGAGGGAAAGAAATATCATTGCAGCAAGTGTACTTTTCTTCCAAGTGTATTTTTGTACTACAAAAGAAAGATTAAACAGACATCCAACTGATCAGTGAAGAGGGTATGTGAAGAAAAGAACCTTTCATTTTTTTTCTGCCACTGCTGAAACTGAGGAAAAAATGTGGGATAGGCAGGTGGGAAGATGACAGGTAGAAAGAATGGATTTTCAAAGGAAGTTGTAGGAGGAATCAGACCTTATCACACTTTTAAAGACATAATTGGAAGCATGATGTTGTTTGAAGCAAGTTCAGAACTTAGGGGTTTTTTGGGGGGGAGGGAAGAGGCATTAATTATTTTAGATGAAAAATGATTTTTTAAAGTCCAGTTCTCAATTATATTAAGATGTTTGGGTAACTTCTCATTAGTGTCTTTCATTTTAAATCTATGTTGAACCAGCATTATTGAAATTAGCAGCAATATTCTTTGGTAAGTGTAAGAAGTACTGGGCGAGAAAGAAAGTGTGAAATCATTGATGAGTGGGGAAGTACTGAAAAGTTTAGATGAGCAGCTGACCATTCACAAATAGATTAAGGTACTGCATATCCAAAGCCTGGCTGCCATTTTGAAAACAAGACAAGAGGAAGTGAGAAGAAAACAGTGATACATAATTATATAGCACTATTCCCAGGACATTATCTAATCACATAGTTCTATTCGTCCTTCCTTTCTTTTTCAATTTGCAAACAGCAGCTGGGCTGTTTAGCACTCAGCCAAGCCTGGGCCTTGCCTTGTGAAAAATACAAGGAAAAGAGAAAAGGAGAAGAAAATGAAGAAAAATCTATATTAAAAATTGCCTTAACTTAATTCTGACCACTGGCACCTCAAAAAGCAGCTCAGGAAGATACAGACATGCCAGCAATCCTTGCCATTTGGTTTTGGGAGGCAAAACTATGGTTAGCATTATGTTCAAACACATCCTGTATTTCAGGATTGTATTTATAGAAAAACAGATTGTTTTTAATGTAGGCACTGATTTTTTAAAAAAAGTCCTTGGATGTGTCACTTCTAATGGTTAAAAGTTCTCCCAGAGTACTCTATCTGGGAAAGTGGAATTAATGAATATAGCTGAAGCTACAGAGTCAGCTGTTACCTTTGGAGAGACCATTTGTTACCTCTCACTAACACTGAAAAGCGCATTGTACTATAGCAACTATATATTAATTAAAGTAAGCAGGGGATTGGAGCAGATAATTACAGTTACAAAGTGTAAGAAATATCTAGGAGTGGACCAACCATTTTAAGCAACAATTCAAAGAAGAGGAAGTGTATGTTGCTGTGTATGTTCCTTCAAATGCCATGAAAGGATTACCAAAAAATCACAGTGAAATTATAGAATTTATTCTACTTACTATGTTAGTACTTCAGTATTTTATATTGCATTAAGATGAACTTCACATATAAATTCTTTTTGGGAATGCATATAATTTCTGCTCTCTCTGATTTCAGTATATGTGGGTTCATGTGCATGCATGTGAATGCATGTGTTGATTTATTTGCATAATAGTTCATAGCATTTGTACAAGTGAGAAAAATCCTGATGATTCAGGAACAAGAATAAAGGATATTATCTGTATTCTCAATGCAGCTTGTAAAATGGGTGAATGAATGTAAGGCATTAGCAGATCATACTAGGGTGATTTCAGTTATTTTTTCTTTCTTTCTTCTTTTGCAACTTGCACCAAAAGTAATAGAATAGAAGCAGTTGACTGTTATATTACATACAACAAATCAACAAGATCAGGTTATCTGCTGACAAAGATATGAAGATAATCATTTTGCTAAAAACGTCACTGGTATGGTACCCAGATATTTATAAAAGTAAAAATATTATGATCCATTGCCCCTAGTATATTGACCTCATGTCTACTACATAAGCGCACCAACCTGCCTACCGTCCCTGTCCTATTGTTTCTTTTATTTTCCTTTTATGTATCCATTTCATATATTCCTAACTATGTTTATTCTTATATCTATTATCTTGTAAGTGATTGATAAATCAATTTTTTTAAAAAAAACTCTCTCTTCAGAAAAGGGGATGGTTTTTTACAAGAATTGTTGTAGGATCTAGTGCTTTTGTGACATTAGATCTCCTTCTTTTGTATGTATGTGCAACTTCATAGTGTGTGCAACTTCATAGAGTTTTTGTTTTATTCCTGCAGTGCTGCTTTAGCCATCTCTCTCTCTCTCTTTCCTCTCTCTCTCTCTCTCTCTCTCTCACACACACACACACACACACACACACACACAGAGAGAGACAGAGAGAGACAGACAGACAGACAGACAGACACAGAGACAGAGACAGAGACAGAGACAGAGACAGAGACAGAGACAGAGACAGATCTGTAGTTTCTTGGGCTGTTCTCAGATTGCATAAACTGTCATGCTCAGAGCATTAGTATCCAGCATATTTATGGCCTTGGAGAAGATATATGAAAGGTGCATAATTGCAATGGCTTTCCCAGATTCATAGGTGACC
The DNA here is from genome assembly GCA_033807585.1 of Hydrophis major. Classification (NCBI taxonomy): domain Eukaryota; kingdom Metazoa; phylum Chordata; class Lepidosauria; order Squamata; family Elapidae; genus Hydrophis; species Hydrophis major. The sequence continues at coordinate 329,356,960 of CM066329.1, forward strand.
TTTACCAAAGACCCCTAGAATGCATCTATCAGGTCTTCCCAAAATTACTGCCAAACATTGAAGTCTGCTGTAATGTAAAGTGAGCATATTATACCATTAAATACAAACAAATTGGTTTGAAGCATAGCTATTCACAGGCATGAGAAAAAGCTTTCAAGGAAGACTTTCTTTACTGAAGATGGGATTTCTTGGAAAAGCAGCTCACCCTAATAACATAATAACAATTGCATAAAGATCAAAGGAGGTATGAAAACCATGATATGATTGCATTTCATGCACTAAGCAGGGTTAGTACAGATTAGACTTGTCATGAGTTGAAAATATCTGCTGCTCTTTATATTTCGGAAGGAGAGACCCTTGACTTCTGAAGGAATATCTTCCTTCTGTTTTTAGGATTATATTTACCTAACACAAAACAGATTTTGTTTGTCATACAACAGTGACAGAAGTAGACTAGGATTTGAATGTAGGTTCCATCAGTGGCAATATGCATACTAATATGTGGCACAGCTTGTATAATGAAGTTCCCAGCGTGCAGCCTGGAAAAGTATCCTCAAGTGTGCTGGTTGATTTATTTCCTCTGTCAAAAGGCAGGACAGTGAGGACTTGTCCTCCCCAACAGTACCTGCAAGAGTACTCTGTCATTGTTTGAAATTTTAACAACATCTGGTAGTGTAGCTTTAGTTTACATTATTTAGCATCCTTTCATTTAACAAGGTTACTTCCCCTATTCCTTTTCATATTTCAACATTGTATTAATTGGTTCCTCTTTTCTTCAATCAAAAGAATCACATGTAAAAAAAAAAGGAATCAGTTTTGTTATGTATGTAAATAGTTTAAATAAAAGCAAGCTTGGGGTAAAGTGCAGGGTTCTGGCCCTGCACTTCTGATTGGGTGTTAAGCGGCTCGATCGGATTGGTTGGGTTCAGAGAATCCAATTGGCCCTTAACGAAGGACTCCTATTGGTTCTGGAGCTAGCGTCTTACAGCTCCCTATTGGTTATTTCACATTAAGGTTACCTATATAAGGCAGAGTTGTTGTTGTTCAAGTTCTCAAGTCACTATGTAATAAAGAGCTGAAAGTTCACCAACTAAGATTGTCTCCATTCATTTCACCCATGCCTGAAATTATATCACTGGCGACGAAGGTGGGATTTGGAGACATCTGATCTTAAGGAACCGGGAAGAAAAACAGAACACGTGCCAAGACGACGCCACCAACGGAAACCATGTCCAGTGGCATCGTATCACCCGCTCTGTTCGATCTGAACCAAGAGGATTGGGAATCTTACATGGATCGCTTCCAAATGTTCCTTGAAACAAACAACCTGAAGGACGCCACACCAGCCAAGAAGCGGGCACTGTTCCTGACGTACTGCGGCCCGGATGTCTTTAAAATGGCAAAGGCACTTGCGAAACCTCGAGAAGTTAAAGCAATGAGCTGGGATGACCTCGAACCTCTCCTGAGAGACCATTACGCGCCAACCGTACCTACACTCGTGAGACGCCATGAATTCTATCAAAGAAGCCAGCGAAAAGGAGAGAGTGTGGCTGACTTCGTGGCAGACCTCCGACACTTGGGAGGCCTCTGCGGGTTCGCAAACTTAGATGAAGCACTGAGAGACCGCTTAATTCTGGGATTAGATGTGCTTGGCGTGCAAAGCAAGCTGATGGCGAAAGGCGACATCGACCTTGCTGACGCCATTGCCAAAGCCACTGCTGCTGAGGCGACCAAAAAGTCCACGGCGCAACTACGGTGAAGCCGAACCCACCGACCCCACCGACAGGCGACATCTTACCCAGCTCAGAAGGGCAGCTAGCGACAACGCACTATGAGGACCTCTCTTCGTCGTCAGACAGCGACGAAGAAGAAAAATATTCCCAACTACAGCTGTGGAAGGAAGGACAACATTTTGGTTCTTGTTGATGTAGCTGCTGATGACATCTCTATCCAGATTTCAATGTTAGGAGGCATCAACAAAATCCCTCAGGTTTGCATGGCTGTTTCTTTGATAAGTAAATTGAGTAAGGTAATGGGTGTATCATTAATAGATTCAACCTTTTCTTCTGGTCAAAAAGTAAGACTGCAGTCCGACCGGGACCCTCGCTCTAAACCCTCATGCTCTTGCGCTGGTTGCGGGGCAAACCACCCTAGGGCAGACTGCAAATTCCGTGATGTGATCTGTCATGAGTGCGGAAAACGAGGCCACATCAGTCGAGTCTGTCGCAGTTTACCGGGACCAAGTCAGGCCTCAAGGGGAACCAGCTCTCGCCATCGGCAGGAAACCGTCCTGTAAGGCGAGATCCAGCAAACCACTCCTACAGATATCGAGCGTTGCAGAAAGAAGAGGCCCACCATACTATCACTATAGGTCACGCCTCAGCCATGGACGCTAAGAAGATTCGAGTCACAGTAGCCATAGAGAACCAACCTTGCCACATGGAGGTCGATTCCGGATCGTCCCTCTCAATGGTGTCGTGGAAGACATTAAAGCAACTCATTCCTACCATCCAACGCCAAGACCTTCGAATGCAACGTCTCATCCTTAAAGACTACCAAGGGAATCGGATCCCTGTGGTTGGATCTTGTCGAGTCCGCGTCTCGTTTAAAAAGCATACGGCATACTTACCTCTAACGATCATCGATAGGGACAGGCCTAGTTTGTTGGGCCTCCAATGGTTCGCACCACTCGGCATCGAAGTAGCCGGCGTGAACCGAGTCGGTGATTGCGAGTGGGAGGAGGACCTTATTACTGAATTCAGCGATGTCTTCGCAGATCATCTGGGCGAGTATAAAGGGACCCCAATTTCATTTAGCCTCGACCCTAAGGTCGCCCCGATTGGTTTAAAGCCCCGTCGAGTTCCGTTCGCCCTTAAGGCCAAGATAGATGAACAACTTGACAAATTAAACAAGGGGTATTAATTAAACAAGGGGTACTGCAACCCATTGATCATTCTCCATGGGAAACCCCTATTGTAACCCCCATTAAACCAGATGGGTCAATCCGAATCTGTGGGGACTACCGGGCCACTCTAAACCACGCCCTCCAGCAGAACGCGTATCCAGTGCCGGTGGTACAGCACCTCCTTCATTCCCTGGGAGGCGGAAAGGTTTTTGATAAGTTAGATTTAGCTCAAGCCTATCAACAATTGCCCATGGACGATAAAACAGCCCAAGCTCAAACGATAGTAATGCACAGAGGTGCTTTTAAATGTACCCGATTGCAATTCGGGGTAAGTGTAGACCCGGGAATATTCCAAAGTTTAATGGAACGATTATTTCAGGGAATCAAGGGCGTGGTTCCGTATTTTGATGACGTGTTAATTGCAGCTCCTAGTAAAAAAATTCCACAGAATCGTTTAAAATGTGTTCTTAAAAAATTCCAAGAAGCGGGATTGAAAGTAAAAAAGGATAAATGTCATCTGTATACCGACAGTGTTGAATTTCTAGGTTATCGCATTGATAGTCAGGGTATCCACCCTACTGAGAGTAAATTAAGGGCGATAAAAAATGCTCCCAGACCCCATAACAAAACAGATCTCCAGGCATTTTTAGACCTTATTAATTTCTATAATGTGTTTTTACCACATAAGGCGACTGTGGCTGAACCGTTACACTGGTTATTAGATAAGAAAGTATTGTGGGTTTGGGGTTACCGGGAGGAAAAAGTGTTTCGAAATGTAAAAGATTTACTTTCATCTGATTCTGTACTTATGCAATATAATGAAACATTACCATTGGTTATAACTTGTGATGCCTCACCGTTTGGGGTGGGCGCTATTTTGAGCCATGTGCTGCCTAATGGAAATGAGGCCCCTGTTGCATACTTTTCGAAGACTCTTTCTCAGGCAGAACGTAACTATGGACAAATAGATAAGGAAGCTCTTGCAATTGTGGCAGCCGTAAAAAAATTCCATGAGTATGTATATGGAAGGACATTTACCATTGTAACTGACCACAAACCTTTACTGGGGATAATCGCTGGGGACAAACCAACCCCCTATATATTGTCCCCAAGAATGACTCGATGGTCAGAGTTCCTAGCTGCTTATAATTATCGATTGTTACATCGTCCGGGGAAAGCCATTCCCCACGCCGACGCACTCAGCATAGCACTGCTACCAGAAACTCTCGACGATCCGGCACCAACAGTATCGGCGTTACAAATCGAGATGCTCAACTTGCCTCCTATGACCACTCGAGATATCGCGAGAGAGACCAGACGAGATCACACCCTAGCTCGAGTCCTAGACTGGGTAGAACGTGGATGGCCATTGGATCAGGTCCCAGATGACTTCATGCCATTTAAAACAAGACAGACTGAACTTTTTTCGCAAAAAGGCTGTGTCATCTGGGGCAATAGAGTCGTCATTCCAGAACGACTCCAAAACTCGCTGTTAAAAATTTTGTACGAAGGACATCCCGGGATCGTGCGGATGAAAGCACTCGCACAGAGCTACGCTAGGTGGCCAGGCATGGACCGACACATCGAGCAATGGGTCAAGGCCTGCACCAAGTGCCAACAAAACAGCAACGCACCGCCAAAAGCTGCACCGACTGAATGGGAGATGCCACGTGGGCCCTGGTCCAGAATCCAATTAAAGGACATACATTACTATTGACTGTCGATGCATACTCTAATTGGTTGGAAATTCATCGAATGACCCATACAACCTCCGAAGCTGTCATTAAAGTCCTCAATAGACTCTTTGCAACTCATGGATTGCCGGATGTCCTGGTGTCCGACAACGGACCACAATTTACAGCGCTGATGTTTGAACAGTACCTTGCTGATAATGGCATCCGCCATGCACTCACCTCGCCGGCACATCCTGCTACCAACGGCCGAGCGGAACGCATGGTCCAATTTGTAAAAAAGACTTTGCAAAAAGTGGACTATGATAATATTGATGAAAAAATAAACCGCATTCTACTTCTACAACACATCACTCTGCGCAGCGTAACCGGCAGAACTCCCGCAGAACTTGTCATGGGGTGAAAACTCCGTTCCCGCCTCAACCGACTGCACCCTGCTTATGAGCCAAAAAAGCCTGCAGGATCCAGCGGACGCTACCGTACCTTCAAGATAGGCGACCCCGTTTATGCAAGAAATTTATCGGGTGACCCGGTTTGGATTGAAGCAACGATAATACGTGAGACTGGGCCCAAATCCTATATTGTAAGATGTGTTGATGAAAGACTGTGGAAACGACATATTGACCAATTACGGTCACGACTTATATCGGCCAGCCAACAACTCCCCTACGACCAAACTGAGGGGGGGGGAGGAATGGAAGAAGACGACATTCCAGGGAACCTTTTCCAAGAGAGCGATGAATCTAGTGAAACTCAGGAAAGGGAGCAGGAGGAAGAATCGTACGCTCCAAGGGAAATCACACCAGAACGAGAAGCTGAGCCACTGCCAAACAACATTTTACCTCAACAGGACTGCACACAGCCAGTCCAAAGAAAATCTAATAGACCCAAAAGACAACCGTCCTATTTGAAGGACTATATAACCACACCATAATTGAGGAGCCAGGGGGAAGGGGTGTTATGTATGTAAATAGTTTAAATAAAAGCAAGCTTGGGGTAAAGTGCAGGGTTCTGGCCCTGCACTTCTGATTGGTTGTTAAGCGGCTCGATCGGATTGGTTGAGTTCAGAGAATCCGATTGGCCCTTAACGAAGGACTCTTATTGGTTCTGGAGCTAGCGTCTTACAGCTCCCTATTGGTTATTTCACATTAAGGTTACCTATATAAGGCAGAGTTGTTGTTGTTCAAGTTCTCAAGTCACTATGTAATAAAGAGCTGAAAGTTCACCAACTAAGATTGTCTCCATTCATTTCACCCATGCCTGAAACTATATCAAGTTTAATTCTTTTATCAAATTAAAATCTAGTGAGAAGCTGAGAGACAGAAGCCTCTCAATTTTTCTTTCTATCGTGGCACCTAGCTTCATGAAAGAATGACAAAACGGTCAACAGTGTTTCTGCATAAGACATTGTCTAGTTCAGAACTGTATGAACTACATTCATAATCAAACAAATGGGGATTGGCATTGTTACAATTTTGAAGACCCTGACTTTTTAATGTTTGTTAAAATGTGCCATATAATAAAAAGGGAAGTGTAAAAGCATTGCTTCAGCAGTAAAATAACAAGCAGTTAAAACATGCTGCAGTTAAAAACATGAAAGCATTGGAAAAAATACTGAGATACCATGATGTGTCTATACCCACAAAGGTCATAATAGTGCAAGCCCAAGTATTTTTTGTGACACTCTATGAAAGCTAAACATGAACTTTGAAGAAACAGGATGAAAAATGATATTGGAAAATACTCGGAATACCACTGAGTGCCACAAAAGAAGAAAAAAAGTAAATGGATCTTTGAACAAATCAACCCAGAGTTCTCACACAAATAATCAGGCTCAAATTATTCTATGACATATTACGCAAAGAACTAGTTGAGTAGATCTCTAGAGAAAATTTCTAGTCCTAAAAGAGATTCTAAAAGAGATAGAATGAAAGAGAAGAAGAGGATGACCTATAGCAAGTTGAATAGGTTCAATCATGATAGTGATGGGTTCACAATTAAAAGACCTGAAAGGTCTGGGTAGGGACAGACTATCATGAAAGAAATCTTCCTATCTGGTTCTGAGAGTTGATGCTGACTTGACGGCACAGAACTAATCAATCAAAAGTCATTGCTGTAAAAATGAGAAAACAAAAATGGAGTTATTCCGGTAAAAGTACGCATCCTAAATGATTATATGGACATATCCACATCATTTTATCTGCATTTTCTTCTGGAATATTGTACATTATCAATTTTTAAATCTAGTCCATGGATCAAGATGTTCTTAGCAACTGCCATGCAAGTACTAAGCATTCATCTCTATTGAGGGTCAGTTATGTAACTTTTCTGTTCTACCTAGAACAACAATTGTAGTAGCATCCCAACAATGCTAAGAAATCCTGAAAAAATATCCAACCTATAGAAGCAGTTATTACATCAGGTGATACCATTTTTGCCTTTCCTTTGAATACCACAATAATTAATAAAGTCCCTTTCAATATCTATTGTAGGGATGGACAACATGTGGCCTTCAGATATCGTTGAACTCTAACTTCTGTGAGCTGCAGCTGGCATGAAAATATCTAGATAGCTACAAGTTGCTCACCCTATTTTAATGAGTCTTTTACTGCACAAGCTGTTTTGGATAATCTTTTCATTTATACAGATAGATAATTTTTTGCATTATAACCCTATTTTATGTGGCCAGCTACTAGAATTACTTTAGGAGAGTAACTGGAGGTAAACAAAAGAATTACTTTGGTCATTGCACATATCCTATAGTTTGCAAAATCTAGATCTCCACAGTTTCATTATATTCAATACATATATCTTTCTGTTATTTAGATGTTCACACTATACAAGAATATTTAAAAATGGGATCCACCAGACACCCACACTGTGGTGGATTAAGGCTCACTGGTGCTCTAAACACTGACAAATCTTGGTGCCCCACTCCCTCCTTTGTACAAATGAAGCCATATTCTCAACTTTATGATGCCCACTTTGGGCCTGGTGCCCTAAGTAAGTGCTTAGTCTGCTTAATGGTTAATACACCACTGCACCTACCCTTATCATTGATGAATATTTTATAAAATTTTCAATTTTCACCTGACTGTCCAAAAGAACACAGATACTTTCCATTGAACATTCATATTGCCAAGACTGTTTTGGTCACCTTGTTGAATGATTTATATTGGAAACATGCCTTTACATAGTAATCTGTGGAAAAATGCCTCAGGCTATAATTTATAGCAGGATTGGTATAGTGATTAAGGTGCTAATACTAGAAACTGGGAAACCATGAGTTCTAGAGTTCCCCTAGGAGTAGAAACCAGCTGGATAACATTAGTCCAATCACTGTCTCAGGGTTGTTGGTGTGGGGAAAATAGGAAGAATACCATTGTGTATACTGGATAAAAATAAACACCCAGGAAATACATAACATGAGTAACTGTACTTTAACAAATGTGCACAGGTTTTCAAATGCTTACTGGACACAATCATGCTTTGCAGTTGATTTTTAAAGCTCTAAACAGTTTCTGCTAGACTTGCAGGATAGACTACAACCTTCAGAGACATCTTTTAATTATTTGGTGTTATTATTGACTTTATAACCAATATTTGTCTATATATAAATACTCAAGGCAACTTATAAAAATTCATTTGGGGTCAATTGCTTGGAAGACAATTATATTCATTGCTATATATTTCATTTCAGACTGTATAATTCTGCAAGAGCTCTATTTAATCTTCAGTCAGAATTGAAGAAGCTTCTAAGATGAGAAGCAAACGTCTTCAAATAAAAAACGAAGTCCAATTGCCTTTTGAAAAAGCACCCTTGGGACATCCATTTAATCTTCTTTTCCCTGCTTTAAAGGAGTCCCCAATCCCTGTTCCATGGACTGGCACCAGATTGTGCAAATAAGTGAAGTCTCCTCTACAGGATGCAGGCAGCATCAGACACCACATATCCTCTGGTCCACGGAAAAATCTCTCTCCACGAAACTGGTGGCTGGTGCTCAAAGGGTTGGGGGCCACTGCTTTAGAAGAAACATCCAGGACATATCTTCTTCACCAAACATTTCATTGTTCATTTATGTTAGCACCCATTCTGATTTCAATATTCTTTTCCTTTTTTTAAATCTGTATTTTATATCTTTTTATTAGCATTTTGACGTATCAGGTGAATAGAGAAGCAGAATATACACTGATTTAAGTTTAAAAAAAGTTAAGTTTAAAAAAAAAAGAACATTTATGCTGCTGGATTTCCAGCAGCATTTCCAGCCTTAAAGGTGAAGGGAACAAGCAAAATCCATACTATTAAGAATCTTGAAAAATGTTTTGTAGTGAAGAATACATATAAAATATGTTTATGAACACAGATGCATATATCTGGGGAAAAAATACTCACAAAGGCATGATATAAAGGGAAAAATGTAGGAAAAATGCAATACTAAATTTTGTGCAGATATTTTCTCCCTGAATTTGTAATCTGATATGTAAATGGGGACAAACTGTGGTCAGAAAAAATGGGCACTTAACAAATGTAAAACTAACAGAGTCATCTATTTCTGGTTGCAATACATAATACCAAACCGGGCCAAGTTCGTACAACATGTGAGCCAGACTATTCCAGATGTGCCTCTGCTTGTTTCTGGCAGAGCTAACATTATTAAAACTAAATCACACAATTATTTTAAATTATATAACTAATTACTTCCTGTCTTTTTCTGGTACCTAAAATCACTGCAGATTTAACCATCCTACACTAAGTCCACTTCAATACAAGACTTTTGCCTCCTCTGGTCTGCTAAGAAGAATTGTTAAATTCCCATTTCACACTCCAAGTTGGGACTACAGCAGCAGAGATGGCAGGTTCCTTAATAGTAATGTGGTGATGTTGCTTCTGATTGTTTTGAGATAGGATAAATTGGTTGCTAGAGAAGCCAAGCATTTATATCTATCTCAGAATATTCAATTGTATATGAACATAAATATATTAAATCTGTATTTTGTAAGTATGCAAGTTAATTATTTATCTAAACAGATGTTATTTGAACTTCAAACTTTGAAAGAAAAATGTCAGCAGCTTGCCCCTCAATTCCTTATTTTTCTCTTTCCTTAAAATATGAAATTCTGCCTGGCAGAAAATATGCAAAAATAAATGAAACCAAGAGAAACTGCACAGAAGACCACAAATACATAGAAAATAGTAAAGTCCATTAGGATTACAGCATTTTTAGTACGGCTAATGCAAATTCAAAAAAGAATGCTAATAAAGTAAGAAATTTCCCAGTGGGAGAGTAATGGAGTGCTTAAAGAAAAAGAAAAAAAAAGAAAGCACTTTCAGTTAATGACTAAGGTTTTTTCTTCCTCTTCCTTTTTCATTTTCCCCATTTTTTTTTCCTAAGAGCAATTTACTTTATATCAGGTATCAGGGAGGAGGGAAGGAAAAAGCATTAAACTGTAGATTAAAATGTCTTTGCTGTAGCAAGTTGATTCTCTCGACTAAAACTTATGAAAGCTGGCAATTCAGCTTTCTAAGAAGAACAGAAGGGAGATAGATCTTGATGGGTATTCTAGACTCTCAAAGATATTCAAATAATAAATTAATAAATTCAAAGAGCGTAGAAGTAGGGTTAGTTTTGTGTATAATTATGTTAACTTGCACTTCATTTGGATTGGTAATGGCGCTTGTGACAAAACACTTTGAATATCTGTCAAGACTGATTGTGTGGTTTCCTATTCTTTGAACACTGTTTAATAAGACATTTCAATTCAAAGAAATGTGCAATTGAAGGACACATTCCTCAAATTAATAGTTCCACTTGGAACATCTCTCCTTGCCCATTCTGGCCCTTATATTTCTATTTAACCAAGACATTTATAGTAAAACAAACAAGAAAACCCAGAATTCTATGGAAGCCTGTGGAATCTCCTCATTTCAATAGGTTTAATGCTGCACAGAAAGTTGGGGCTATGATATAAATCAAGAAACTTCTTTGATACCTGTATGAAACTCTGATACACTAGAAACAGAGTACCTAAACATATCTGTAAATTTAGCAGTCTTTATATTTAAGGAAGAATATTATATAATTTTGCAACAAATATCAATTGTGTGAGGTAAGTTTAAAGGAAATTAGAAAAATAAATATACTTGTTTAAAAAGTGTGCTATTTTACAGTTTTTTCTTGAGATTACTTTGACAAATCTTTGTTTTGCCTGAAGTCCAGCTTTTCTCTTTCCTCTTAATTCATTTTCACTGTAATGGGTTGATTTTTAAGACTACTATTTCAAAATTTGATGTCTATAAATCACATGAGAATTGTGAAAAGGTATATCATGATAGGGTATATTATGATAGGGTCATCTATGTTTCCCTTGAGCATCCTTATTATTTAAGATAACTTATCTACTCACTAGAAGTTATGAATTTGTGAAACTAAAGTCCAGTTAAGGACTTCCATTACTCTGTGACCTTTTCTCATTGACCATTGTCCACAGAAAGTTTTTAAGCATAATTTTTAGATGTTGAATAGGCAGGTTGGTTTTTCTGGAATTTCTCAGTGAGAATTTCTCTGAGATGAATGGTTCAGAAATGTGATAAATATATTAAATAAACATGTCCTTTCTTCACTGGCTGATCTTCAACAGTCCAGTCCAGACAAAACTACATAATGGGACACAGATAATTAACAGAATTGACAGACAAGTACTCTTTGATCTCATCAAATGTCAACAATTATGTACAAGAAACAATTAGAAATCAATTCCTCGCCAATATATTGACGATGTGTTATGAACAAGATATCAATAATCTGACTCTTATAATCTGTATGTATAGCTAGCAGGATTAAAATACTTTCATTTTAACTTGTTTCTGGAAAAAAAGAACAGTAAAATATTAATAGTAATAATTTATTAACTTTGTATGCCACTGATCTCTTACTCACAGGAAATTTCCAAATGTCATTTAGAATAGGGAATAGGAATTTATAGCAGATTTCTAAATGGAGGATATTTAATAATAATATGCCATATTAAAAATATACACCACTTGTTGTAACTATGTATCATTGCAACTATGTATCATTGCAACTATGTATCATTCATGTGTTTGCAACATTGTATCATTCATGTGTAATCATTAACTTCTGTTTCTTCAGTGACCTTTGCAAGGCACGTACAAGAGACAAGGAGCTAGATGTTTGTTAATAAGCTTATCCACACTGTAAATGATCTGTCCGGTATGCAGCTTTGTAAACATGCACATCCTGATGAGATTACCATGTTTGACTTGAGCTTTTTGATTAAATCATTTTCTTGTAAAAAAGCACAATAAAAGAGCGTGTGCCAAGACATTCAGGGCGCGCTCATCAAGAGGAAACTTCGCTTCCTGTTGTTTCTCTTCCCGTCGCTCCCTTTCATCAGCCACCCATCAGATGCGGGATGGCAGATACCGCATTCTGGTGACCTCGACGTGATTCCCTAAGGGGGATACGTAGCGACGCGCCCATATCTTATCAGCTCGATGGGAGCTGTGCATCGCCAGGCCTGAAGCGAATTGCACATCATCGGATCTGAAACACGGTCTCGACTTTCGTAAGTATGGGTGGAAACTTTTCTCAACAACAGACGCAGCATCTGAAGGAATTGAGGGAGTTAGTCGCTTCTTCTAAATACTCTGTTAATTTAAAGGGCTCACCTGTAAAAATGAAACCTATTGCTACATTATTGGCTTATGTGTGGCAACATTGTCCTAATAATTCAGAGGAAGGGTCCTTAAAAATTTCCACTTGGCAAAAAATTGGTGAACATCTCCATAGTCCTCCTCGTGCACCTATTGGCATTTTGGTCACTTGGAGGAAAATTATGGAGGCTTTAATGGTCCATTATAAAATAGAAGCAGGGAGTGTGTTTGAATCTCCCCCGCCAAGTTATGATAACTTTTCAATTTTCCCTAACTCAGGCAGAAGCTGCTGCCATTATTCAACAATGCCCCACATGTAGTAAGCAAGGACATTCCATTCCCATAGGAGTAAATCGTAGAGGATTAAAAGCTTGTGAAATTTGGCAAATGGATGTAACTCAGTATCCACCTTTTGCCCCTTGGAAATATTTGCACGTTTCCATCGATACATATTCAGGGTTTATTCTGACTACTCCTCAAAGGGGAGAAACTGTAAAACATGTCATCAATCATTCAATTCGTACCTTTGCCTCACTGGGACGTCCAAAAGAAATCAAAACTGACAATGGACCTGCCTATACAAGTTCTGCTTTCCAGGATTTCTGTAACAGATGGGATGTAACCCACAAGTTTGGGATTCCCTACAACAGCCAGGGGCAAGCTATTGTGGAACGAGCGAACTTATCTCTGAAACGTGCTCTTGATTGATATTCGTTGCGGGAAAAACCCCCGAACCTCCCAGCATTGCAAAATTCTCTTAATATTTGTCTTTACACTTTAAACTTTCTTAATCTGACTGGCATTCCTCCCACTTCTGCTGCTTTGCGTCATTTTTCCTCCCCCTCACCCCCGCCTAACAGACCTCTGGTATATTATCGCAGATTGCCAGATCCTGCCTGGCAGGGTCCCGCTGAGCTTCTCACTTGGGGACGAGGCTACGCTGCGATCTTACTGCCAGACAAAACCACTTGCTGGATCCCTGGTAGGGCGGTTAGACCCTATCATGGGAATTCCTCTGCTACATCTGCATCTTAAAACTCTTCCTGATATTCTTGCCTATATCTTCTTTGCAATTTCTACCTTACTTCAACAAAACCTATGCTTCCTGTCAAAAGACTATTCATGTTAAAACCATTTCATTAACAGAAGGCTATTATACTTGCTCCATGTGGGTACGTCATGAAAATGCTACCCGTAGTTTTCACTCTGTCACTTCTGTTTTGTTTAAAGAACACTCTACCACTCACTCTTTTGTTCCTTCTTTACTCTTCCTATGGAAAGGAACCTTAAAATCTTTTCCTCTATTCAATCTAAAACATAGGGGGACCTAAATGTCCTTCTATTGTATCATGGGTTTCCCCACCCCAACTTACATCCTTGATGAATTACCAAATTAATCTTTATTGTAATTATTGTAATTATTATCCTTTTTCTACTAATTGAATTCCCTCCTCATCTTGTAAATGTTCTACAACTAACTTGTCCATAGCCCTCTCTCCTACTTGTCATGTTTTTATATACCCGAACTCTGATCCTGTCAACAAACGACGCTTCAAAAGAACTGTCCATGATGATCCGCAGAAGCCTCATGGAAGATATAATATTACTTGGACTGTAACTGACTTTCAAGACATTCGTTTAAGTTCTACAACCAATTTTTTTCGCATAGAAGACTTCTACCCACCACTTCAATTCGATTTGGCAGACGCACCCACACAACCAGGGGATATCCTGCAATCTACACCAATTCAGGAGGAACTTTAACATCACGCCTGAAAGGAATGTATTTTATCCCTGGCAATAATTTTGTTTGGACTTGTTCCACCGGTCTCATGGCATGTGTCCACGGGGATGAAATTGTTAAATCCAAATCATTTTGCATTCAAGTATGGCTTGTGTGTATAACTCTGATGATTTTATATCCCTACAGGTACCCATGGAATACCCCTCTTTTGCAAAATCGTAAAGATTTAGATCTGTTATTTTTTTAAAAAAACAAGGGGGATTGTGTGCTATGCTTAAAGAAGAATGTTGTCTTTATGCTGATAGCAGGGGGGGAGGGTTGTTTTCTATTTCGCCATGGTTTACAACCTTTTTAACTGCATTGGCAGGATCATTAATAATCACTATATTGATATGTATTATAGGACCTTGTTGTTTTAATAGAATATTGCAATTTTTTAAAAATCAATTATCCTTTGCTGATGTTAATGTGCTATTGCAAGCTCAAGGATAATTGATTTTTATCCTCAACACCGGACGAAAAAATGTCATTGCTGAGTTACCGCTCCTTGGAAAACCCTGACGCTGACGGGTCGCACTCTTGCCTAGATGACGGGGATGGCGAACATTTCAGAAAAATGGTTCCTGTCTTCTTGGACGAGGAAGAAGACTCATCATAAATAATAAAAACAGAGGAGATGTTGTAACTATGTATCATTGCAACTATGTATCATTGCAACTATGTATCATTCATGTGTTTGCAACATTGTATCATTCACGTGTAATCATTAACTTCTGTCTCTTCAGTGACCTTTGCAAGGCATGTACAAGAGACAAGGAGCTAGACGTTTGTTAATAAGCTTATCCACACTGTAATGATCTGTCCGGTATGCAGCTTTGTAAACATGCACATCCTGATGAGATTACCATGTTTGACTTGAGCTTTTTCATTAAATCATTTTCTTGTAAAAAAGCACAACAAAAGAGCGTGTGCCAAGACATTCGGGGCGCGCTCATCAAGAGGAAACTTCGCTTCCTGTCGTTTCTCTTCCCTTCGCTCCCTTTCATGAGCTGCCCATCAGATGCGGGATGGCAGATACCGCAACCACTCCTATGGACCATTGATCATAATCCCAAATTAGATCCAACCCATTCTCAGATTATATTCTTCTTTTGCCAGTTTCTCCCTTCTCAGTATCAAATTTGGCTTCATTCCATTCAGGTTTCAGAGGCATAACCTGATAATTGGCATAGAGAGAATTCTGACATTCTATACTTTCCCCCCAAAATTTCCATTGACTATGAAAGAAAAAACAAATTAAAATATAACTGCTAGATCAGAAGTGGGCAACTTTAGTTCCCTTGTGACCTGTGGATTTCAAAGCCAGCATGGAATTCTGGGAGCTAAAGTCACGTGGACATAAAGGGGCCATAGTTACCCATCCTGGGCTATATACTTAGATTGAACACAACTAAAAGGCAAAGGTTGGAGCATGGTAAGAAAGAGAAAATCATTGTTTTCCAGTTCCGCATGGCTTCGGGGCAGCAGGAATTCGTGACCGTCCGCGATTTCTGCTGTGCTTGCTGCTGAGGTGTCCCCAATCCAAATGGATCCGGAGGATATGGCTGCCCTGTAGAGGCAGCCGAAGAGAGAGGGGAGCCGGACAGGGGGTTGGGGGTGTTGCAGACCTCCTCCTCGTCTGGAAAAAACCCTTTTTCCTGAGGTAGTGGAGTGGTGGCCACGAAGAAGTCTGCAACCAGGTAAGATTGTGCTGGAGGAAGCAGGAAAAGTGAAAGTGCTGGCTGAGTCGGGTTAATCAACATCTCTCAAACTCTCTGGAACTGAATTTTTCGAATTGCTGGAGGATACATTGTATCCTTAATAAGATCGGAAAGTGGTGGAGAAAGCTGTTAAAGGAAAACTTTTTTTTTTCTGCACTCTCCACCCCATAGAAACAGCAGATGAAGATCTGAAATTTATTTGGGCATTGAAGGTAAATTATTTTGAAAGTTAAAGCCAAGGGACAAAAGACTTTTTGGACATTGGACTTAATAATTTAAGAAATCGGAAAACCCTTATTGGAGGTATGGATTTCTGATCATTTAAAAATTGTTGTTGCAAGTGGGAAGGGAGAGGAAAAAAATTGGAGCAGGAGTTGAAAAAGGAGGAGATTGCCTAGAATTCTAAAGAAAGATATATGGTAATTGGACCTCTTTGATTAAACAGTAACCGCAGAAAGAGAAGTAGAAGAAGGGGAAAAAAAGCATTAACTTTTGGAATCTTTTTTGAATTATTCTTGATTAAAAATACTTGGGTGGTTGTTTTGGGAAAAGTTTCTCTTTTTATGATGGCATCGCTTGTGGATGAATTAAAAACTGAATATCAAAAATATAAAAAGGAAGAACAAGATGGAAAAGATACTTTGGGCACTTTATTTCAATTTTTAGAAATGGCGTTATGCACTTATGAAAAGTTGATTACGCAGCAGAATGACTGGGACAAAGAAGAGGAAGAAGAAGCCATCTTTGATGAACAATGGGTTTTTTCTGGGGAGGAGGAGAAAGGGGATAAGAAAAAGGGGATCTTAAGGTTTGAAAAAACAACCAAAAAAGAGGAAAAATGAGATGAAAGGTGGATGCAAGGTTAGAAAACAACAAAAAAGGGAGTAAGAAAAGGGAGGAGGAGAGACAAAGGGGTAAAAAGGGCAAGGAGAAGAATAAGCAAGAGAAAAAAGGGGGGAGGAGAAGCCTTAATGGTGGGAAGCAAGATTTAAAGAAAAAAAGTTTATTTAGAGACAATGGGTGAATCTAATTGAAAAAAAAAAGGGGGATTCTGGAAGATACTTAAGATTGGGTCTTTATATGTGTATTTAGAGTAAAATGCTTAAGATATAAATGAGTATTAATATATACGATTAGTTTTTTTTTTAATGATATGGATAGTGCTTATATAGGATTTTATTTAGTTATTGCTGGGTCTTTACCTTTTTTATAAAATTTATTGTGTAATTTTAGAATGTACTGAAGAGAATCCCAAGATAAATTAAGTGTTATATGAAGTAATTTTAAGTTAGGACAATGAGTTAAAGGCGTCACTCCAACCAGTGTATAGGAGAAGTATATTAAAAGAAAAAAGATGAATGGATAGTTGGAAATAGAACAGACAAAGTATTAAGTTCTGCGCATGGGCGCAAGGATTGGAGACGAGACGATGAACAGTGAACTTCAACTCTTTATTTAACATTGTGGAACAGAGCAAAAACTACGGCAGCAATAGCCCTTTTATAGGCAAGCTGCTGTTCAAATAACCAATAAGAAACGGGAAGCGTTAGTTCCCTTAACCAATGAAAGAGGCCCATTAATAGCCAATCAGATTCTCCTGAACGGACCAATCAGATGTCACTATTATTGGCCAATCAGACGTGCAAGGCCAGAACCCTGCACTTTTCTAAAAGTTTTTAATAATCTTTATTTAAGCACTTTTATTAATTCACAACACCCCTTCCCCCCGGGTTCCATTTAAGGGGTGCGGTGATGTAATCTTTGAGGTAGGCAGGTTGTTTAGATTGTCTGTTGGATTTTCGCTGTCCCCCCAGTACTTGTTTATAATCTTGTTTGGGCAGGACGTTTTCTGGCGAGTAGGGTGCCTCCAGTCCTTCATTTAAAAACTCGGTGCTGCTAATGTCCTCGTTGTCCTCTAGCCTCTGTGGGCTTGTTTCTGACGAGGTGTCTCTTTGAGGCAAGTCCACCACCCTCTCTGATTCTTCCAAATGCTCACTTCTTCCACTCGTGCTTTCTGCCGTTTCGAACTCGTTCTCCTCGGCATCTCCTTCCCCCTCCGTTTGGAAGTTACCGGAGTCGCAGAAACGAGGTTGCAGCCTTGAACGCAGCTGATCAATATGGCACTTCCATATTCTTCCGTCGCGACTTTTTATTCGGTACGACCTGGGTCCTGTGACTTGGATTACAGTTGCCTCAATCCACAAAGGATCGCCAGAAAAGTTTCTAGTGAAGACTAAGTCACCTATCTGGAATTCGCAGCATTTCTCACTGGATCCATGTGGTTTTTCTGGTTCGTACGATGGGTGTAGTCGGTCAACGTGGGAGCGGAGTTTTCGTCCCATTAACAATTCGTCCGGAGTCTTGTTGGTGACGCTGTGTGGAGTGATGTGTTGAAGAAGGAGAATCTGGTTAATCTTATCTTCGATATCGCTATAGTCCATTTTATGTAGGGTCTTTTTGACGAATTGTACCATGCGCTCAGCTCTTCCATTGGCCGCAGGATGCACCGGCGAAGTTCGCGCATGGCGAATACCCCGGTCCACCAAATACTGTTCAAAAGAAAGCGCAGAAAACTGGGGCCCGTTGTCGGACACCAGAACATCTGGCAGTCCATGGGTTCTGAATAATCTGTCCAATTTCCTGATGACGGATTCGGTTGTGGTACTTTTCATTTCATGGATTTCAAGCCAGTTTGAGTAGTCATCCACCGTTACTAGGAATGTGTGTCCTTTAGTAGGTCCCGCAAGGTCAATATGAATACGGGACCATGGTCCCCTGGGTGTTTCCCACTCTGTTGGAGTTGCTTTTGGTGGGGCATTGCTAACTTCCTGGCATTTGCAACAAGTCTTTACCCAGGCCTCGATTTGCTTGTCTATACCTGGCCACCACACGTAGCTTCATGCAAGCGCCTTCATACGCACTATGCCGGGGTGGCCTTCATGCAAGGTTTTCAATACCGCTCATTGCAGCCGCTCTGGGACAATGACTCTATCCCCCCAAATTATGCAGCCTTTCTGGGAAAACAGTTCCGTCTGTCAATTCTTCAAAGGACTGAAGTTGTCAGGGATTTGATCCAATGGCCATCCTCGCTCGACCCAGCTAAGAACTCGCACCAAAATGGGATCGCGTTTGGTTTTGATTACGATATCTCGAGCTGTCAGTGGTGGTGATTGAAGTGTTTCAATCTGGAGCGTCACAACGGTTGGAGATGGGTCGTCAACAGTTTCAGGGAGTGGTGCATGGCTTAGTGTGTCAGCGTGGGGGATGGTTTTCCCTGGGCGGTGTTGCAGTTTATAATTATATGCAGCCAAGAATTCCGACCAGCGAGTCATTCTGGGAGATAATATATAAGGGGTTGGCTTGTCCCCCGCTATAATCCCCAGCAAAGGTTTGTGGTCGGTGACTATAGTAAAAACTCACCCATAAATATATTCATGAAATTGTTTAACAGCAGAAATGACAGTAAGAGCTTCTTTATCAATTTGACTATAGTTATGTTCAGTTTTTGATAGCATTTTTGAAAAGTAGGCAATAGGGGCTTCACTACTGTTTGGTAACACATGGCTCAAAATGGCACCCATTTCAAATGGTGATGCATCACATGTAATCGTTCATGGCAAAGTCTCATTATACTGCATCAAAACAGCGTCTGAAGTCAATAAGTTTTTTACTTGTCGGAACGCGTGTTCCTCTCGGTGTCCCCAGACCCAGGATGCCTTTTTGTCCAACAGACGATGTAGGGGCTCGACTCCGGTCGCTTTGTGGGGCAGGAACACATTGTAGAAATTGATAAGGCCCAGGAAAGCTTGGAGATCAGTCTTATTTTGGGGGCTTGGAGCGTTTTTGATTGCCCTTAGCTTGCTATCGGTGGGGTGAATGCCTTGTTTATCGATTAAGTACCCCCAAAATTCTTCCTTACACAGTTGACACTTATTTTTTTTTTTACTTTAAGGCCAGAGTCTTTAAATTTCTGGAGAACTAATCTGAGGCGCTCCCTTAGTATTTCTCTAGTTGGAGCAGCAATTAAAACATCATCAAAATAAGGTACAACCCCTTTTATATCCTGTAGTAGTCTCTCCATCAAGCTCTTAAAAATTCCTGGGGCCAGGCTAACTCTGAATTGGAGTCGGTTGCACTTAAATGCGCCTCGGCGCGTAACGATCATTTGTGCCTCTGCCGTTTTTTTATCTACAGGCAGTTGTTGGTATGCCTGTGCTAAATCCAATTTAGCGAAGACTTTTCCACCCCCCAGGGAATGGAGAAGGTGTTGTACCACCAGTGCCGGGTAAGCATTCTGCTGAAGGGTGTGATTCAGGGTGGCTCGGTAGTCCCCACAAATTCTTAACGATCCATCCAGCTTGATGGGTGTTATGATTGGGGTTTCCCAGGGAGCGTGGTCGGTTGGTTCTAACACACCCTGGTCTATTAATTTATCAAGCTGCTCGTCAATCTTTGGTTTAAGGGCAAATGGAACTGAATGAGGCTTAAGGCGGATGGGAGCTACTTTGGGGTTAAGGTTAAATGATATCGGGGTCCCCTTGTACTCGCCTAATTTCTCTGTAAAGACGTCCTGGAACTCCCAGACGATGGCCTCTTCCCAGTCGTCGCTGTTGGTTTGGTGAATGCAGGCTACTTCAATTCCAAGTGGGGCGAACCATTGGAGGCCTAACAAACTAGGCTGATCCCTGTCAACTACGGTTAGTGGTAGGGATGCAGTACGATTTTTAAATGAGACATGGACTTTGCTGGATCTAACGACTGGAATTCGATTTCCCTGATAGTCCTTAATTATGATTCTTTGGAATCTGAGGTCTTGCCACCGGACGGTGAGAATTAATTGTTTAAGCGTCTTCCAGGAAACCATCAAGAGAGACGATCCTGAATCGACTTCCATCATGCAGGGCTGGTTTTCGATGGCGACCTTCACCCGGATCTTCTTGGTGTCTAATGATGAGGCGTGACCAATCATAATGGTTTGGTGTGCCTCTTCTCATTTCGTTGACTGGGCTAGTGGTTTGTTTCTGTAGGAGTGGTTGTTCCATTGGTGGGTTAAGTATTCCCGATTCACAGGGCGACTTCCTGTGAGCTGGCGATAGTTGGTCCCCCTCTGAGGTGGTTTGGATCCTTGCTTGCTTCTGCAGACTCTTCCGATGTGACCTCTTTTCCCGCACACATGGCAGAGTGCGTTGAGGAATTTGCAGTCTGATCATGGGTAGTTTGCTCCATGACCAGCTCATTGTACTGTACTCTCTTGTTACGTTGATGGCATTGGTACTGTACTCTCTGGTTACATTGATGGCATCTCATTCAGACCGGAGCCGGTTGACCTCTTCTTCATCGCTTTCCAATGATGATTCGAGGTCCTCGTGGTGGGCTGTCATTGCCTGTCCTTCCAGGTGAGGTGAGGTTTCGCCGGCGAGTTGGCAAAGTGGGGCATGGGTGCGGCGCATTCGTGCAGCCGACCTCCTGGTTGCTTCTGCTGCAGCAGCGTCAGCGATGGCATCTGCAAGGCTGATGTCGCCTTTCGCCATCAGCTTACTCTGCACATGCGGTGCATCTAATCCCAGAATTATTCGGTCTCTCAAGGCCTCTTCGAGGTTGGCGAACCCACAGAGGCCTCCCAAATTCCGGAGATCCGCTATGAAATCTGCAACGCTTTCTCCCTTCCGCTGGTCTCTCTGATAAAATTCATGTCTTGGAACAAGCGTTTGTATGGTCAGTGCGTAGTGGGCCTGTAGAAGGGTCTCGAGGATGTTCCAGTTCATGGACTTCACCTCAGCCGGTTTGGCTAGTGCCTTGGCCATCTTAAACACGGTCGGCCCACAGTGAGTTAGGAATACCGCTCGCTTCTTTCCAGTCGTGGCATCCTTCAAGTTGTTGATCTCCAGAAACATCTGGAATTGGTCCATATATGAGTCCCAGTCTTCTTGTGCCGGGTCGAATGGAGCGGGTGGTATGACGCTGCTAGACATGGTTCAGCCATTGGTGCGTCTTCAGCCATGTACTCTGTTTGGTGCTCTGTAGTGCTCAGTCAGCTCTGATGTTTCCAAATCCCATCCTTGTCGCCAGTGTTAAGTTCTGCGCATGAGCACAAGGATTGGAGACGATGAACAGTGAACTTCAACTCTTTATTTAACATTGTGGAACAGAGCAAAAACTACGGCAGCAATAGCCCTTTTATAGGCAAGCTGCTGATCAAATAACCAATAAGAAACGGGAAGCGTTAGTTCCCTTAACCAATGAAAGAGGCCCATTAATAGCCAATCAGATTCTCCTGAACGGACCAATCAGATGTCGCTATTATCGGCCAATCAGAAGTGCAGGGCCAGAACCCTGCACTTTTCTAAAAGTTTTTAATAATCTTTATTTAAGCACTTTTATTAATTCACAACACAAAGAATGATATTGAAAATGATAATAAGATATGGAAGGATATATAAAGTGAATATGATGTTTGAATTTGTGTCTGTGTGAAGAGTTTCAACCCAGGATCAAGCAGCCTTCAGAAAAGATGTTTTAGGTTTTGTTTTTTTTTCTATGTTCTGTGTTTTGTATGTTTATGAAAGGCAATAAAATTTTAATAAGCAAGAAATATAATTTGGATAACTAGAATGAAAAGAAGAAGTCGGGATAAGATATGAACTTAAATAGATAATGTAAATATTGATATTACAATTTGGAATTATTTTGTATGTTCTATTGGCTTTCTTCTTTAATTTTTTTTTTTTTTTTAGAAAAGAATTTTCAAATTGTTATGCCTGGGTTATTTTTGTATTGTTTTTGTAAAATTAATAAAATTTGTTATGAAAAAAAAAAGAAGAAAGAGAAAATCATTGTCCAATGCGCTGGTCATGGGGCAAACTACCCACGATCAGACTGCAATGAATATTGTTGTCCAAAAGGTGCTTTTCAAAAGGCAACTGAACTTTGTTTTTTCTTGAAGATGTTTCACTTCTCATCCAAGAAGCTTCTTCAGTTCTGTGTCTTCAGTTCATCAGAATTGAAGCAGCTTCTTGGATGGGAAACTAATAATCATCAATGAAAAATAAAGTCCAGTTGCCATTTTAAAAAAGCACCTTTGGGACAACCATGACCTGAATAACTGAGAATCTCCAGAGAAAATGAATATTTTTATTATTTGACCCTTTGAAAGGGGGCAACCAATTTCTTCCTCCAGTGGAAGAAAATGTTCACATATCAGTATCTAAGTAGAAGTGCACTTTTCCTTCCCCCACCTTCATTCCTTTGACTGTTTAGAACCAGCGATTAAAAAATGCAAAGACCTGCTGGATGAAAACAATGTAATGGATTGCAAAGGAATTTTTTAAAAGGAATATTATCCTATATGAATTAAAATGGGCAGAAAATGCACAATTTGACAGCTGCTAAATGTAATCATGGCATGCTGATCAACTGGTGTTTCATCCAGAACCTCGGGGGGGGGGGGGAGAACACGATAAAGTGGCTGGGTTTTGCAATAGGAAGTCTCCCCCATGTATCATTTTCTTGCAGATCCAATAATAATAAATATAAGACTCTAATCATTATTATTTAATAGATTATTACTAATTCTCTTGTAGCACTTTCCTTTGTCCATTATTTTCCAATTTTTAATATGGTATAGGTTGTCAAGTAAATAACTGAAATAACCTCAGTCAAGGCAGATTTTTTTTTTTTACAGTCACAGTTCAAAGTGGAATGCCTAATTACAGAAAAAAAGCTTATATTTCAAATGTTGGTTGTCACCAGATAAGAAGGAATAAAATGTTACATATGTGGGATTTCTTTTTCCCGTCTCTTTGCATTACTACACTTTTTGCACAGACCTAATCATTGTGTAGCTTGACACATGGATGCCAAATAAAAAGCCTCTGGAGAGGGCACAAATTTATTTATATAAGATTTGGATGACATTTACTTTGAGTATAAGCCATAGCTGCACCCACCCAAATGCCATTAAAAGGTAACAATTGCTCAGTTGTGAAAAAAGTTTTTTTCCTAATTCCCACTTGCAAGTATTTTATCTAAATAAGACTGATTCTTTATATAGCATCTTCAGTGAGTCATAGCAGCTCCTTAAACATTTTCAAGCCTTTAACTAAAAATTAGTTAATATTGTTCTGATCTTAACTGTATCTTGGAAAGTTATCAAATGTTCATTTCAGCAACTCTTTAAGCAAATACTGTCTTACTTTAAAAAAAAAAACATATTAAGATATCTTGTTGAATCATAGAATCCTATGATGGGAATGCTGTGGATATGCACGTGTCTTCCGAAAGGGACAATAAATGTCCATTTAATTAGTAATATTAATTTTCATGGTTTCATCATAATGCAATCTCTGTATGTCTATCTTACATACTGTATAGTTTTCAGGTTGTGAAGAAAAGACAAGACAATATGCTTGGAGAAGAAATTAAAACCTGAAGTTTTGTTTGTTATGGACTTATCAGAAATGTTATAGCAGTGGCTTGGAGGGAGAACTAATAATTGGTGAAGAGCCTTATCAGTAAAAAATCACTTAAGAATTATATTGCTTACCAAAACTCTGTTTGAAATTGCTGTTCCTATCACAGCAGATTTTACTATATTTTACTTCTCAAACAGTAAACATTCAAGTTCATTAGGGCAAGAGAAAGCATCTTCAAATGATCATAGCTAAAAAATAAATTTCTGCATTGATAAATAATTATGTCCAATATACTTCTCATAAATTTCCTTTAAATTTCATATGAATTTGGTGATAAATAAAACATCTATAACCAAATGTGAGTTTGTTTTTTTAAAACTCCAGTAGTAGAAACCCAGCTCTGATTTTTTATATTTTGCTCCAGATCTAAGCTGGTTGGTTTCCATATTTTCTTGGACCAGATTGGACTATTTATAGAACAATTTGAGAAATAAGGTTCCTATTTCGTATATCCTGAAGAGTTTTCTCATAAGGAAGTAGATTAACAATTATAGCCATAAACTGCTTCCAGAAATTGGCTTTGTGCTGAAATGGGAACTTGGCTCTATTTACCAATTCATATAATAGTTTTGTAATAGCCAAGAAATAAAGGAGGGAGCTAGGTAAATTGAAAACTAAACACAGGACTTGACTTGCAAATTCAGAGTGTTAACTTATTCCTATCCATTTGGATGGACTGTTATCCACCCTGACTGTTAATCATTGTCTAGCTACTTCCAAAGAAATATCATAAATTTTACAGTCAAATTAAAAAAATCTATAATCATATAAAACAGCTGTCTTGAATTTTACACACATCAATACTGAAATTAGAATAAGTAGGAAACAGTGTTCTTAAAATTTCTTGCAATAATCTTATAGTTATACATTTTTAATCTGTAAAGTGCTCCTATTTTGGAATAAAAACATAGTTTATTGCCACCTTATGCTGCCATAATTATTACCACTGATTGCAAAAACATGGCCTGTAGATTTATAGCTTCAGAAGTGATTTGTAAAGTAAAATACACAGCACGAACTTTTTCACTTGATCAGGATAAGATGAAAGATATTGTAGCTCCTTTGCTGTCCCTTTCCTCTGATTTGACCAAACAATTTTCAGGAAGTACTTCTGACTCAATTAAAATTCATCAAGACTTTTACTTCTCAGGCAGAAATATAATGTAGCCTTTGTCTGAACTTATGAAATATTTCAGAAAATAACATGTACAAATACCAAACTGTATTTCAAAATTACCATTACTTTCCAGTGCAGCCCTTGAAGTAATGAAAATTGCTCCTTTCAGAACATTTGCCAATACATACTGGTGACACATCTCCATAACTGTAGTGTACTAAGTCTAATGCCTGTTGACAACTCAGTGTGAACTTTATTGGAATCAATCACTTAGTCTTTGAAATTGTGTTAGGCAGTATTTCCACCATTAACCCTTAGTAGTACTTCCTCTAAAAACAAGGCAGAAAAATCTTCCTGAATTATAAGTAACAGGGCAAAAGTAGCAGAATTTAAGATGGAATGATTGAACTTTCACAAAATGCTAATGCTCTGATAGTGGCTGCTTACACACTGTTGCAGCATCTCCATGGCCACATGATCGAAATTCAGATCCCTGGCAACTGAGTCATATTTATGTGATCATGTGATCACCATTTTTGAATGCCTGACAAGCAAAATCTGTTGTGAATCAATAAAAGTACTTGAATAAAGATTATTAAGAGCTTGAAGCAAAGTGCAGGATTCTGGCCCTGCACTTCTGATTGGCCGATAATAGCGACATCAGATTGGTCTGTTCAGGAGAATCTGATTGGCTATTAATGAGCTTCTCCCATTGGTTAATGGAGCTAGCGCTCCCCGTGTTTCATTGGTTAAATAGTTAAGAGTTTGCCCATATAAAGGGGGCCGTTGCGGCCATGAGCTGAGCTGTTACAAATGTAAATAAAGAGTTTGAAGTTCACTGTTCACTAGCTCGTCTCCATCCTTAGCACCCATGCACAGAACTTAACACTGGTGACGAGGATGGGATGTGGAGATGTCAGAGCTTATTGAATGATGAAAAACTATAACAGAGCACGTGGCTGAAATGCACCAACGGCGGAACCATGTCCGGAGGCGTCATACCACCCGCTCCATTCGACCCGGCACAAGAAGACTGGGACTTATATATGGATCGCTTCCAGATGTTTCTGGAGACCAATAATTTGAAGGATGCCACTACCGGAAAGAAACGAGCGGTATTCCTAACTCATTGCGGGCTAACCATATTCAAGAGGGCCAAGGCACTAGTAAAACCGACAGAAGTAAAGTCTATGGACTGGGACGTCCTCGAACCCCTGCTGAGAGCTCACTATGCACCAACTGTGTCAACGCTCATTAGAAGGCATGAATTATACCAGAGAAGTCAGCGGAAGGGTGAAAGTGTTGCTGATTTCATAGCGGATCTCCAGAATCTGGGAGGCCTATGCGAGTTTGCCGACCTAGAAGAAGCCCTAAGAGACCAAATAATTCTGGGATTAGATGCACCAGGCACTCAGAGTAAACTAATGGTGAAAGGTGACATTAGCCTTAAAGATGAAGCTACTGCAGCATCACTAAAGCTACTGCAGCAGAAGCAACCAGGAAGTCGGCTGCCCAAATGTGCCGCACCCACGCCCCGTTTCGCCAACTCGCCCGCGAAATTTCACCTCAGTCAGAAAGTCAGCTGGAAACAGCCCACCACAAGGACCTCGAATCGGCGTCAGAAAGCGATGAAGAAGAGGTCCACCGACTTCAGTCTGAAAGAGATCAACACCAGAGATTGCAGTACCAATGCGCTGGGTGTGGAGCAAGCCACCCCCGGTCAGAATGCAAATTCCTCGACAGGCACTGCCACTGTGCGGGAAAAGAGGCCATATCGAACGGGTCTGTAGAAGCAAGCTAGGACCCAGCCAGCCCTCGAGGGGGGCTAACTATCGCCAACCAATGGGAAGTCGTCCCGTAAAGCGAGAACCTGTGAACCACCAATGGAACAACCACTCCTACAGAAACAAAACCCTAAACCACCCAACGAAGCGAGAAGAGGCTCACCAAACAATCACGATCAGTCACGCCTCATCTCTTGACACCAAAAAGATCCAAGTGAAAGTGGCCATCGAAAACCAGCCCTGCCTGATGGAAGTCGATTCAGGATCGTCCCTCTCGATGGTTTCCTGGAAGAACCTCAAGCAACTCATCCCTACTGTCCGGCGACAAGACCTCTGATTCCAAAGACTCATACTCAAAGACTATCAAGGAAATCGAATCCCGGTCGTTGGATCCAGCCGAGTCCGGGTATCGTTTAAGAACTGTAGAGCATTCCTACCCCTGACTGTAATTGACAGGGATTGGCCTAGTTTGTTAGGCCTCCAATGGTTCTCTCCACTTGGAATTGAAGTAACCGGCATTCACCAAACCTGCAGCAGTGACTGGGAAGAAGACCTCTTCCACGAATTCCAGGACGTCTTTGCAGAAAAATTAGGTGAATACAAGGGGATCCCGATATCATTTAACCTCAATCCCGAAATAGCTCCCATCCGCCTTAAGCCTCGTCGAGTTCCATTTGCCCTTAAACCAAAGATTGATGAGCAGCTTGATAAATTAATAGCCCAGGGTGTGTTAGAACCAACCGATCACTCTCCCTGGAAAACCCCAATCGTACCACCCATCAAGCCGGATGGATCGATAAGAATTTGTGGGGACTACCGAGCCACCCTGAACCACGCCCTTCAACAAAACGCTTACTTGGTACCGGTGGTGCAACACCTCCTCCATTCCCTGGGGGGCAGAAAAGTCTTCGTTAAACTAGACTTAGCCCAGGCATACCAACAACTGCCTGTTGACAAAAAAACGGCAGAAGCCCAAATGATCATTACGCACCGAGGTGCATTTAAATGTAACCGACTCCAGTTCGGAGTGAGCGTAGCCCCGGGAATCTTTCAAAGTTTGATGGAAAGACTATTACAAGGAATAAAAGGCATTGTCCCATATTTTGATGATGTGTTAATCGCTGCCCCGACTCGGAAAATACTAAAGGATCACCTGAGGTTGGTTCTCCAGAGATTTAAAGACTCAGGTCTCAAAGTTAAAAAAAACAAGTGTCAATTATGTACAGATCGTGTAGAATTTTTAGGATGTTGATAGTCAATTGATAGTCAAGGCATTCACCCCACCGAGAGCAAACTTAGGGCAATCAAAAATGCCCCCAAATCCCGAAATAAGGCAGACCTCCAGGCCTTTCTGGGCCTTATCAATTTTTATAACGTTTTCCTGCCTCACAAAGCAACCGTAGCTGAACCCCTACATCGTTTGTTGGACAAAAAAGCAACCTGGGTATGGGGACACAGAGAGGAGCAGGCATTTCGACATGTGAAAAAATTATTGACTTCTGATGCTGTTTTAATGCAGTATAATGAGACTTTGCCTTTAACGATCATGTGATGCATCACCATTCAGAGTAGGCGCCATTTTGAGCCACGTTTTGCCAAACGGTAGTGAAGCCCCTGTTGCCTATTTCTCAAAGACGTTATCAAAAGCAGAACGCAATTACAGTCAAATTGATAAAGAGGCCCTTGCTATTGTGTCTGCTGTTAAGAGATTTCATGAATATGTGTATGGCCGAGCCTTTACTATAGTGACTGACCACAAAACTTTGCTGGGAATAATAGTGGGAGATAGGCCAACACCTTATATATTATCTCCCAGAATGACTCGCTGGTCAGAATTCTTGGCGGCATATAACTACAAGTTGCAACATCGCCCGGGGAAGGCCATTCCCCATGCCGATGCATTGAGCCGCGCACCACTTCCAGAGACCATTGATGACCCCGCTCCGACAGTTACAACACTGCAGATCGAGACACTTCGAACACCGCCATTAACAGCCCGAGATATCGCGATGGAAACGAAATACGACCCCTTTTTAGCACGAGTCCTCAGTGGGGTCGAGTGCAGATGGCCATTGGACCAGATACCTGACGACTACATCCCATTCAAGAATTGATGAACGGAACTATTTTCCCAGAAGGGCTGCATTATCTGGGGTGATAGAGTTGTCGTCCCAGAGAGGTTACGACCAGTGATACTAAGGACCTTGCACGATGGCCACCCCAGCATCATGCGCATGAAAGCCCTCGCACAAAGCTACACGTGGTGGCCGGCTATTGACAAGCAGATCGAGACATGGGTAAAAGCTTGTCACAAATGCCAGGAAGTAAGCAACGCCCCTCCAAAAGCAACCCCAACTGAATGGGAAACACCGAGGGGACCATGGTCCCGTATTCATCTGGACTTTGTGGGACCTACCAAGGGACACACATTTTTATTAACGGTGGATGCCTACTCGAACTGGCTTGAAATCCATGAGATGAGGAATACAACAACCGCATCAGTCATCAGGAAACTAGACAGACTCTTTACAACACACGGATTAACAGACGTTCTAGTATCCGACAACGGGCCCCAATTTACCGCGCTGTCCTTTGAACAGTACCTGGCGGACCGCGGTATTCGCCATGCACTGACTTCGCCGGTGCATCCTGCGGCCAATGGAAGGGCCGAGCACATGGTACAATTCGTCAAGAAAACCTTGCATAAAATGGACTATGGTGATATCGAAGACAAGATTAACTGGATACTCCTTTTGCAGCATATCACTCCGCACAGTGTCACCAATAAAACTCCCGCCGAGTTATTAATGGGGCAGAAGCTCCGCTCCCTCCTCGACCATCTGCATCCATCATATGAACCTGAAAAACCACACGGTTCCAGCGGGAAATGCCGTAACTTCCAGGTAGGCAACTTGGATTTTGCTAGGAACTTTTCGGGCGATCCGTTGTGGGTCGAGGCAACTGTAGTCCAAGTAACCAGCCCTAGATCGTACCGCGTGAAATGTCATGACGATAGAATATGGAAGCGCCATATTGATCAGCTGCTTTCAAGGCTACAGTTGGGGATCTCCGAGTCCCCTGACTTCCAAACCGAGGGGGGAGGAGATACCAAGGAAGCTGAATTTGAAACGACAGAAAGTTTAAGTGAAAGTAATGACCGCTCAGAGGCAACACGTGAAAGATCGGGAATGGGGGTGAGCTCACCTCGAGGAGATGCCGAGAACATTAGCGGCAACAAAAATTTGAATACAGAACGGGAGGCACCCTCTTCACCAGATAACATCCTACCCCAACAAGACTGTAGCCAAATACCGGGAGAACAACGCAAATCAAATCGACAATCAAACCAACCTGCCTACCTCAAAGACTACGTGACTGCACCCCTTAAACGGAACCTGGGGGGAAGGCGTGTTGTGAATCAATAAAAGTACTTGAATAAAAATTATTAAGAGCTTGAAGCAAAGTGCAGGGTTCTGGCCCTGCACTTCTGATTGGCCAATAATAGCGACATCGTATTGGTCTGTTCAGGAGAATCTGATTGGCTATTAACGAGCCTCTCCCATTGGTTAACAGAGCTAGCGCTCCCCGTGTTTCATTGGTTAAATAGTTAAGAGTTTGCCTATATAAAGGGGGCTGTTGCGGCCATGAGCTGAGCTGTTACAAATGTAAATAAAGAGTTTGAAGTTCACTGTTCACCGGCTCGTCTCCATCCTTAGCGCCCTTGCACAGAACTTAACAAAATCAATGGAGAAGCCTAATTCACTTAGTAACTTTATTACTAATTTAACAACTGGTGATTCATTTAACAACTGTGACAAGGAAGGTTGTAAAATGGGGCAAAACTCACTTAACAAACATCTCATCTAACAACAGAAATTTTGGCCTCAGTTGTTGTCATAAGTCAAAGACTACCTTACATTCTAAACCAGAAACTAAACTACAGTGTCTGATTAATTTGCTTCAATCAGACTCCTTCCTTAGCATTGCAAAAAATTTACAACACAATCCAATCGTTATCTCACATTGTTAATTGAATCAGAAGTTATTTGTTTCAAATTGTGGCATTACACAATCATCCTGTAAATCATTCATGCCCAGCAAAGGTTTGTATGATGTTATTTTGAAAATATGATAATAAAAGTGTCATTTTGGTTAAAACTGATTATGAAGAAAATAGGAAAACCTGTATCCCTTTCTTATATGGAAAAAAAGATACAGGTAGTCCTCGACTTACAATCAAAATAGAGCCCAAAATTTATGTTGTTAAGTGAGACATTGGTTAAATGAATTTTGCCCCATTTTATGACCTTTCTAGCCACAGTAGTTAAGTGAATCACTGCATTGTTAAGTTAGTAACAATGTTCTTCCCATTGACTTTGCTCATCAGAAGGTCAGTAAAACTATTCACATGACCCTGGAACTCTGCAATTGTCATAACTATGAGTCCGTTTCCAAGCATCCAAATTTTAATTATGTAACCAGGAGGAGACTGCAATGGTCGAATGTTTGAAAAACAGTCATAAGTCCCTTTTTTCAGTACCATTGTAACTTTGAACTAAACTAACTGTTGTAAATTGAGGACTACCTGTATTTATTTTTATCTTTTTGCTATTACTTGGATATTGTTTTTCTTTTTTTAATGATCTGGACAATCCATTATAAAAATATTCTCCTTTCCCATTTCCTGCAAAATCATCCTGCAACAATGTAGAAGTTGCTGCTGGATGTTCTTGGCACCAAAGTGATTTATACGTATGGTGAATGATTCGTTGATGAGCCAAACTACATATTATTTCCATAATTTAGAAAAGCCATCAAATTATACCAAACCTTTAGTAAATAAAATTGAACATTTTGAGAGAAATAGAAAACTCAAATTGAACATCACATATATTGATAAGAGGCTTGTTTTCCATAAATATTTTTTTTATAACTATGAATTTTAGGGACAATTTTAGGGGCAATATGGTTTTCATCTGTTCCATACTTCAAAATGGCAGGAAGCTGTATCATCAGTTTTCAGCCAGGAGTTAAAGAACATTAAAGAAACTATAGACCACTCTAATCCCTAATTTTGAAAGCTCTCTGAAAGTTGTCCAAGGCTATCCACAGTGAATTACATTGCAGTGTGACTCATAAAATATCATCATATTTGACTGTCTGATGATTTGTAGCATACTCTTTGTGAAATCGGTGGTGGGTGAGGGGTGCTTCACATCATAATCAGCTATTTGTTGGCACAACAGATTTCTGGTTTATAGCATTAGCCTGAATTTAGTCTTCAAAAAAGAATGTAATTCTAGAGAAATGAAAACGTGATTTCTGCAAAGGGTGTGTTTTCCTTCTATTTAGCTATGATTTTATTTTTGTTGTTATTTTTGCTATTGTTATTCTCTGGCCTTAGATCACTGAATACCCTGATAGTCCTATTGGCAGAGATCCCACTGTTTATCTTCTATACTCATTTCTGCAAAAGAAGTAAATAGGAAAATTCTTGCACACATGGGGCATCTGCAGAACATTAGAGCTTCAACATATGCAAATAAAATGTTTGCATGGGAATATCTATTGTTATTTTTGATGTTCATCCATTTTTTTTATGTATTCCTAATATTCATTCTTTGTAATACCAGAGATGTAATCTTTTCAGAATTGTTTTCTTATTCCATCGTTCTTAAAATGATTTTTTCTTGATTTTTGTACATTGTTTTGTACATTGTAATGTACATTTTGTACATTAATTTTTGGAAATAATTTTAATGGAGACAAGACTCTAAATATAAAGCATCTTTTTATAGTTTTTATCCACCCACTCAAAAAAAAAAAAAAAAAAAAAACCCAAACAAGAACACAGACTTTAAAATAACTTTGGATATTCACACCTCTGGCTATTCAAATGACTTTTAAAAATGCTATACCCTCTGTATCAATATATGCAGTATAAACCACTACAATTGAAAGGGGATGATCTGTCAGACCCATGCAGTAGCATCTGGATAGGCAGCAGGGAACAAGAGAAGAATCATTATGATATTATAGCAAATATAAACCCCACAATTTATATTTGTGCATTTAAAATGGACAAAGCTTGCAGAGAAACACCCATGATTCTATGTATCATGCAGAAAATAATTTACTCCTTTATTTCATAATGTAAAAGCTATCAGAAATATTTAATTAAAATTATTGTGGACAAGAATGATGCTTCAGAGCTGATGAAAACCTTGAACAATTTTGTTCAATTTTGTTTTTCTTGGAATTTCTCCATAATGATAACATGTACCAAAGAGGATGGTGGAAAAGCTATCTGTCTGACCAGTTTCAGTTTACATTGAATAATAGTAATATTTATGACAAAATCACATTTCTCATGGCGCACTGGTTAGAATGCAGTATTGCAGGCTGGGTGATTGGTAGTTCGAGTCTCACCAGCTCCAGGTTGACTCAGCCTTCCATCCTTCCGATGTCATTAAAATTAGGACCCAGTTTATTGGCGGCAATATGCTGACTCTGTAAACTGATTAGAGAGGGCTGTACAGTGCTGTGAAGTGGTATTTAGTGCTATTGCTACTATTGTTTTTCTAGTCAGAGACTTAATTCAGACACTCATTGGATGGATTTATTTTCTGTATTTCTCAATTGCCATATTGGGATTCTGGTAGTTTAGTATGCAATAACATGAGATATGGTACAAAAACAAAAGCAAAAACAATATCACAAAATATACAGAACGGTATTAAAAGGCACAGAGAGGATCCTTCAAA
This sequence comes from Hydrophis major, assembly GCA_033807585.1. Lineage (NCBI taxonomy): Eukaryota > Metazoa > Chordata > Lepidosauria > Squamata > Elapidae > Hydrophis > Hydrophis major. Next base: position 329,390,871 of record CM066329.1, read on the forward strand.
TGACAGCACTTTGGGCACATGGCAACCAGCTCACCATTACAATTGGTTGCAATGTCCCATAGTCATGTGAATGAGATTTGCTGTTTCCGCCCACTTTCTAGTAAAGAACAAAAAGTCCCTTTGAAAGAATGGGTTTGCCCTTATGACTGCAGCATTTGCTTAATGATTGCAACTTTCACTTAACAACCTCTGCAAAAATAATGTTGTAAACTTGGGTCCAGTCACATGGGTACCAACTTATGATTGTAATGTCTTACAGCTGGAAATCTGGTCCCAGTTAGTAGTTGTAAGTCAAGAACTACCTATATTTGTTGACTTTCTTCATCTATGACTAATTTCACTCTGCCTGTGCTTAGGGTGTCTCCTCTTAAAATTAAGTACTGAGTTGAACCATATGCTGTGCCTGCCTCTCCAGCATCCACTGTTATGGTATGCAATATCCTGTGTCCTCAATGTATGGCCATCAAGTTTTCCATTCCTGAAGTTTGGGTATTAGATACCATAAATTTGTCCATACTTAAATCTGGCCATTAAAAATTTTAAATCTGCTAGGTGGTTTAAAAACTATGTTTTAAAGATATTCCTTAAATTATATGGAATTATGTTGGCTTTATTCATGACCTAAGGATCCCATGCTCAGTGAAAGATGTCTGGAGATTTCTTTGCAGCAAAACCCAATTAGCCTGACTCGGTTAATACTGGGCCAGAATGGATTACTTTCTCTTTCTTTAAAGCAGTGAGAAAGTGAGAACTGTGGACCTACAAGTTCTTGGTTCAAAAACCCATCAATTTGAATAATCAGGAATAAAAATAAACCTAGATTACCTTAAAAGAATATTGCAAAATATATTGGTCAGCATGCCTCTGTGTGAAAAATAAATACTTGCAGAAAAAATTAAGCATTTTGGCTTCTTCCAGATGATCTGGGATGAAGGAAGAATCACTTCTTGTTCAGCTGCATATTTTATTTTTGACTAAGTTATACCTGGGAAACTCAAACTTTTTTCTTGATTTATGGTGAATTTTCCTTATGACATATGTTAAGTTCTACGCATGGGTGCAAGGAACGGAGACGAGGCAGTGAACAGTGAACTTCAACTCTTTATTAATCATCCTGAACAGAGCAAAACCCTAGGGCAACAGCAGCCCTTTTATAGGGTAGGCTGCTGACCTATTAGCCAATGAGAAACATGGAAGTGTTAAACCCTTGAACCAATGACAGTTGGCCCATTAACAGCCAATCAGATTCCCCAGAAAGGACCAATCCGATATCGCTATTATCGGCCAATCAGAAGTGCAGGATTAGAACCCTGCTTTTTCTTAAGGTTTGTTAAAACTTTATTAAACGCCTTTATTAGTTCATAACACTCCTTCCCCCCAGGTTCTGTTTTAGGGGTGCGGTGATGTAATCCCATAGATATGCAGGTTGTTTTAACTGTCTATTAGATTTGCGCTGTCCAACCGGTTCCTGTCTGTAGTCTGGTTTTGGCGGGATGTTTTTTGATATATCTGGTACAGGCAGTTCCGCATCCTCACTGGACGACGCTAATTCTGTCATTGTTGTCCTCCGATCTCTGTGGGCTTGCCTCCGTTGAGGTATTCCTCTGTGGTGAGGCCATCACCCTCCTTGATTCTTCTTCATGTATCGCGTCTGGCTGCTGATTTCCTTCGATTCTGCTTTCCACCATCTCGAATATGGTTTCTTCAACATCCCCTCCCCCCTCAGTTTGAGAGTCACAGGAGTCACAGGAATTGGGTTGTAGCCTAGAGCGAAGCTGATCTATATGGCGTTTCCATATTTTTCTGTCCCATGTTTACACACGGTACGATCTGGGCCCAGTGGTTTGAGTTACGGTTGCTTTGACCCATAATGGTTTGCCGGAAAGGTTTTTAGTGAAAACTAAGTCACCTACCATGAACTTGTGGCATTTTCCGCTAGATCCACAGGGTTTCTCTGGCTCGTAGGATGGGTGGAGCTGGTCAAGATGGGAATGGAGCTTGCATCCCATCAACAGTTCAGCTGGAGTCTTGTTGGTGACGCTGTGCAGGGTGATGTGTTGGAGTAGGAGTATTCTGTTTAGTTTGTCGTCAATGTCTCCATAGTCCATTTTGTGGAGAGTTTTTTTTAATAAATTGGACTATGCGCTCGGCCCTGCCGTTAGCCGCAGGGTGTGCCGGCAAAGTTAGTGCATGGCGGATACCCCGGTCCGCTAAGTATTGTTCAAACGCCAGGGCAGTGAACTGGGGTCCGTTGTCAGAGACCAGAACATCTGGCAGCCCATGCGTTGCGAATAGCCTATTCAATTTTCGGATGACGGACTCGGTTGTAGTATTCTTCATTTTGTGGATCTCGAGCCAGTTGGAATAGGCATCCACTGTTAGGAGGAACGTATGTCCCTTAGTAGGTCCCGCAAAGTCAACGTGGATGTGGGACCACGGCCCCCGGGGGGTTCCCACTCCGTTGGAGTTGCTCCAGGTGGAGCACTACTGACTTCTTGGCACTTTATTTTTTTTTTTTTTGGTAAAAGTTTTATTGATTTTAACGACAGACAAGAAACATATAAGACATAAAACATAACATAAAAAGATCATTCTTCATAAATTTACAGTGTATCGGTAGGTTTACCACTCCCTTTTGTGCATCCATTTCATAGACATCAAAATAATTATATTACATAATAACTCACATTATCAATCATCAATAAAATATCCCAATATCATTATTAAACAATGATTTGACTATAATTTTACTAATTCATGCTTAAGCGAGATAACTATAATTAAGTTAAATTATTTTATAACAAATCATAGAATCATACCAAATCTATCTTAATAAAATATTCTTAAAAATTATCAAAACCAAGAAAAATTATATATTCATTATTTCCTAAGTTTCTAAATATTCTATTATTATATTGTATTATCTAACCATTGATAATAAAGATCCCAAACTTCATAAAATTGTTTATCTTCTTGTTCTCTAATTTCAAATGTCAATCTACTCATTTCAGCACATTCCAATATTTTCTTAATAATTTCTTCCTCTAATGGTATTTTCTCACTCTTCCAATGTTTAGCAAATACAATCCTAGCTGCTGTTAATATATTTACAATCAAATACTTTAAATTTTTATTATATATATCAGGTATGATTCCCAATAAAAAAAATCTCTGGTTTCAAATCTGTGTTTCTTTGTCATTTTTTCCAGCCATATGCGAATTCTAATCCAATATTTCCTGGCTTCCTCACAAGTCCACCACATATGGTAATATGAGCCAGGTATCTGATGACATTTCCAGCACTTTTCAGATTTATTCTTGAACATTCTTGCTATTATTGTCGGGGGAAAGTGCACCTGTAAAACATCTTATACAAATTTTCTTTATATGCTGTTGACATTGTCATTTTATAATTTTGTGATCACAATTTTTGCCATTTCTCTAAGTCAATTCCATATCCAAAATTCTTCCCCCAAGCAATCGTTGTTTCTTTAACTTGTTCTTCCTCTAGTTTAATTTCCCACAAATAACTATATAGTTTTTTAATCACTTTTTCATCAGTACCTGTCAAAATCCTATCTAAATCAGTCAGTTTATCATAAAATCCTTCTATTTTAGAGTCTTTAAGATACCTTGCATGTATTTGCGCATATGAAAACCAATTCATCTTTATACCTTGTTCTTCTAAATTTTGCATCGTTTTAAGTTCATCCTTTTCATCCAATATTTCCCCATATCTAACTGTTTGTTTCTTCTTAGAGGTTATAGGATACGAAAAAGCTTCAATAGTTGATAACCAAACTGGAATTTTCAAATAACATTGTTTCTTAATTTTCTCCCAATTCAACCATAACGATTCCCGTATATAATGCCTTCTGACTTCTTGTGATTTTAGACAAGTTTTTACCCAGGCTTCGATCTGCTTGTTGATGCCCAGCCACCATGCGTAGCTTCGTGCGAGCACTTTCATATGCACGATGCCGAGGTGACCGTCATGCAATGTTTTCAATACTGCTCGTTGTAACTGCTCTGGGATGATGACTCTGTCTCCCTATAGGATGCAGCCTTTTTGCAAAAAAAGTTCTGTTTGCCAGTTTCTGAAAGGGGTGAAGTCGTCAGGGGTTTGTTCTACTGGCCATCCTCGTTCGACCCAGCTGAGAACTCGCGCCAGGACAGGATCTCATTTTGTTTCGATGGCAATGTCTCTGGCTGTTAGCGGCGGTGAATGTAGGGTTTCAATCTGGAGTGTCATAAGGGTTGGAGCTGGGTCGTCGACGGTTTCCAAAATTGGGGCACAGCTCAATGCATTAGCGTGGGGAATCGCTTTCCCTGGGTGGTGTTGTAATTTATAGTTGTACGCAGCTAAGAACTCCGACCAACGAGTCATTCTAGGTGACAATATATAGGGGGTTGGCTTGTCTCCCGCTATAATCCCTAGCAAAGGTTTGTGATTGGTAATAATGGTAAAAACTCATCCATACACATATTCATGAAACCGTTTCACAGCAGATACAACAGTAAGAGCCTCTTTGTCAATTTGCCTATAGTTGCGTTCAGCTCTCGATAAGGTCCTAGAAAAATAGGCAATAGGGGCCTCTCTACCATTTGGTAACACATGACTTAACATGGCTCCTACTCCAAACGGTGACGCGTCACACGTTAAAGGCAAAGTCTCTTTATACTGCATTAAAACAGCATCGGAAGTTAGTAAGTTTTTCACTTGTCAGAATGCGGGCTCCTCTCGGTGTCCCCAGACCCAGGTTCCTTTTTTGTCAAGAAGTCTTTGTAGGGGTTCAGCTACGGTCGCTTTCTGGGGCAAGAAGATGTAAAAGTTAATGAGCCCCAGGAAAGCTTTGAGGTCAGTCTTATTCCTGGGTCTTGGGGCATTTTTGATTGCTCTTAGTTTGCTATTAGTGGGGTGAATGCCTTGCTTATCGATTAGGTACCCCAGGAACTCTACTTTATCTGTACACAGTTGACTTTTTTTTTTTTTTACCTTAAGGCCGGAGTCTTTAAATTTCTGGAGAACCATTTTAAGGCGCTTTTCGAGTACTTCTCTATTCGGGACCGCAATTAAAACGTCATCAAAGTATGGCACTACCCTCTTGAGACTTGCAAGAGTCTCTCCATTAGACTTTGAAAAATCCCTGGGGCTACGCTCACTCTGAATTGGAGTCGTTTGCATTTAAAGGCGCCTCAGTGCGTAACGATCGTCTGTGCCTCTGTGGTTTTTTTATCTATAGGCAGTTGTTGGTACGCCTGTGCTAAATCCAATTTAGCGAAGACTTTTCCACCCCCGAGGGAATGGAGAAGGTGTTGCACCACTGGCACCGGGTAAGCGTTCTGTTGAAGGGCATGATTAAGGGTCACCCGGTAGTCCCCACAAATCCTTAACGATCCATCCGTTTTGATGGGTGTTACGATTGGGGTTTCCCAACGAGCGTCAGTTGGTTCTAAAACACCCTGGACTATTAATTTATTGAGCTGCTCGTCAATCTTTGGTCTAAGGGCAAAAGGTACCTGAAGAGGCTTAAGGCGGATGGGGGCTACTTCAGGGTTAAGGTTAAATGATATCGGGGTCCCCTTGTACTCGCCTAGTTTGTCTGCAAAGACGTCCTGGAATTCCTGGACGAGGGCCTCCTCCCAGTCGTTGCTTCTGGTGCAGTGAATGCCGGCTACCTTGATCCTGAGTAGGGCGAACCATTGAAGACCTGACAAACTAGGCCGGTGGCGGTCGACGACGGTCAGTGGTAACAACGCAGTATGATTTTTGAATGATACTTGGACTTGGCTGGATCCAACGACCGGAATTCAGTTCCCCTGATAATCTTTGAGTATGATTCTTTGGGCTCTGAGGTCTTGACGCTGGACGGCAGGGATTAATTGTTTAAGGGTCTTCCAGGAAACCATTGAGAGGGACGATCCTTAGTCGACTTCCATCACGCAAGGCTGGTTTTCGATGGCGACCTTCACTCGGATCTTTTTTGCATCTAACAATGAAGCGTGACCGATTGTAATGGTTTGGTGTGCCTCTTCCCATCTCGTTGAAATGGCCAGTGTTTTATTTCTGTAAGAGTGGTTGTTCCATTGGTGGTTCAAATGTTCCCGACTCACAGGACGATTCCCTGTAGTCTGGCGGTAGTTGTTTCCCCTCTGAATTGGGCTGGATCCTTGCTTGCTTCTACAGACCTTCCCGATATGGCCTTTTTTCCCACAGGAATGGCAGAGTGCATCAAGGAATTTGCAGTCTGATCGCGGGTGGTTTGCCCTACAACCCGCGCATTGGTGCGGTATTCTTTGATTCCACTGGTTGCGTTGGTCACGTTCAGACCAGAGCCTGTTGACCTCCTCCTCATCACTTTCTGATGGCGATTTGAGGTCCTCGTGGTGGGTCGCTGTTGTGTGCCTCTCTAGGCGAGGTGAGGTATCACTGGTGAGTTGACAGAGCGGTGCGTTGGTGCAGCGCATTTGGGCGGCCGACTTCCTGGTTGCTTCTGCTGCAGTAGCATCCTTGATGACATCGGCAAGATCGACGTCCCCTTTGGCCATGATCTTGCTCTGCACAGTGTGGTCATCTAATCCCAGAACTATTTGGTCTCTCAGAGCTTCTTTGAGGTCTGTGAACCCACAGAGGCCTCCCAGGTTCCAGAGATCCACGATGAAATCTGCAACGCTCTCTCCTTTCTGTTGGTCCCTCTGGCAAAACTCATGTCGTCGGACAAGCATTGGTACAGCGGGTGCATAGTGGGCCCGTAGAAGGGGCGCAAGGACGTCCCAGTCCATGGATTTCACCTCAGCTGGTTTCGCTAGTGCCTTGGTCATCTTAAAGATGGCAGGCCCGCAATGGGTCAGGAACACTGCTCACTTTTTCCCCATAGTGGCATTCTTCAAGTTGTTGGTCTCCAGAAACATCTGGAACCGGTCTATGTACGAGTCCCAGTCTTCTTGTGCCGGGTCAAATGGAGCGGGTGGTAGGCGCCGCCGGACATGGTTTCCGTTGTCAATGCGCCTTCAGCCATGTGCTCTGTAGTGTTCAGTCAGCTCTGATGTCTCCACATCCCACCCTCGTCGCCAGTGTTAAGTTCTGCACATGGGTGCAAAGAACGGAGACGAGGCAGTGAACAGTGAACTTCAACTCTTTATTAATCATCCTGAACAGAGCAAAAGCCTAGGGTAGCAGCAGCCCTTTTATAGGGTAGGCTGCTGACCTATTAGCCAATGAGAAACATGGAAGTGTCAAACCCTTGAACCAATGAGAGTTGGCCCTTTAACAGCCAATCAGATTCCCCAGAAAGGACCAATCTGATATCGCTATTATCGGCCAATCAGAAGTGCAGGATTAGAACCCTGCTTTTTCTTAAGGTTTGTTAAAACTTTATTAAACGTTCATAACAACATAGTTTGAGAATCACTGATCTAAAAACTCTGACATGCATTATTCAAACAGTCTTCTTCAAGGTACCTCAGTCTCTTCCCAACCAAACCCATATTTGCAGAAAAGCTCAGTTGTGAAATGGATATACTGAATTTCCTACTCCAGTGTATATCTTGGACACATATCCCACCTTTTTATCTAATACAAAAGATGAATTTAAGAAGCAGAGAATAAAACCAGGAATAGATGACTGTCTTATAAATTTGTACCAGAAAATCTGATCAGAGAGGATGAAACAATCTGAAAGGGTTGCCTGCCATTTGCCAAAAAAAGGTTTGCTCCCCTATGTCAGCTTTGTTCTATTTTTATAAGCCCCTATTAAGCTAGCACCTCACAAAGCTTAGGCTTTTTCTTCTGATAGTTTAAGGACATTAAACATATCACGACTATTCGCTGTGACCTGACAGCACTAAAATGTTAAAACGTTCATCTCTTAGAAAGTTGAAGAAATTAGTTAATGCATTCATAGCTAATTGTCCTAACTACATCCAAATGTCAGTATCTTTGAAATATATCCTATTCAGTGTGTTAAGTTTGTTTCACATCTTTCCTTTGAAATATTCAGCCACTTTCTGTTGTCATTAGAATGGCGATTAAACAAGTTATTTTGATAGACAAAAATATTCCATTAAATACAAAGTGCCTATATTTATGTAGCTTCTAGTCAGAATTCTGTCAATAAGGAGATAAGACAACCTTAATGCATAAGATTAAAAGCCTGTCCAGTCCAAGATCAATATAATAGCATCTTTTCACTCATGTTTCTCAGCAACTGATTTTCAGAGGAATGTTTTTTGTTATTACTGATCATAATATTGCCATCATAAGTAAAACCCTTGATAACTTTGTCCAATGGGATTCTTTTTGATCTCTTATGGTAGCAAATTTCACAATTAAATGTTAAATTTTGCAAAGAAATACTTTTGTGCTCTTCCCTGAATTTCTCACCATTAATTTTACTGGATGAGTCAGGTCACTCTCTCTTTCTCCCCCCTTCTCTCCTTCCATCCCTCCTTCTCCCCCTTTCCCCCCCTCTTATATTGCCCCTCAAATGTTGTATCCCAGGGATTTGCTTTAGCCCTTTAATACTTTAAGAGACCCTTTTCTAATACTAAAACATCATGTTTGATCTGTATTGACTAAATCTATCATAATAATTCAAATGAAGTTGCACTGTATGTCTAAGCAGATGTTTATTACATTATATCCTACATTTCAGTCAGGAGTTCAAGGAGTACAACACAATTTTAAAGAATGTTTGCTGCTCCTATTTTTTTTTCCTCACACAGCAATGACCTGCCTAGGAGGTAAAGAATGTAACTCTCCCAAAGCCACCGCTCAGCTTTCATAGAACATGAACCAACCTGGATTTCCAGTGCCAAAATGGTTAACTGTTATGCTATACAGGATGTATTAAGTTATATAAAATTTTCTTGCTGAGATCAATTGAATATGTGCTCAGGAACATTTAGCTTTACCAACATGATCCCAGTTTCCAATTTCATCAACTTCTGTTTCTAAGAGGCAAGTCAGGATTGGGATTTAGTTTTCAAAGCTTCAAACAGATTTTTTCTAAACATAACATACATTTCCACCCAGATAACTTCTCCATTTGGCCATTTTTAGAGGGCTTTTAAGCATTATTCCAGCTTAACCAACTTTATAAACATATATTGCAAGAATAATCAGTCATAAGAGAAGAAGCTGATTGAAAACATACTTTCTAGATTCATAAATGTTCTTTTTTAAATAAATACCATAATATTGGATATTGTACGATCATTTTATTTTATTCCAAAGACTTTTAGCTTTTAGTGGTCCATAAATACAATATATAACCATAAACTTTCTTGACTCCAAAAATTTGCAAACAAATTTGTTCTCATTATTTTTACTGATAGTTTTAGCCTTAAGTTTATTTTTTTCTATTTCTGAATCGCTGTGATTATTCACTCTAATCTCTTTGGATCAACATACCTCCCTCCTCCTATTTTTCCCACAACAACGACCCTGTGAGTTGAGTTGCACTGAGAGAGAGTGATTGGGATGAGGTTACCCAGGTGATTAAGGCAAGACTTGAACTTGCTTCCTAGCCTGGTACCTTAACCACTATACCATACCGGTTCTTTATTTTTGCAAACAATTCTCCTAAATTGAATGTTTGTAAAAATATTTCTCTAATACAATTTTTTTCTTTTTAACTAATATATGCATGAATCCAGGAGTGGGATTCTACCAGTTCTGTCTGGTTCTACAGAACCCCTTGTTAACTTTCTTAGTATTTTGGTAGTTAGAAGCAATCTCCTTTTGTTTTTTTTTTCCACCCTTATTACATTCTTGCCAGTACGCCTAGACTTCCTGTCTCCGCAGCTTCTGAGACTTAACTTTCTTAAAGGGGAAGAGTTGTTTTAAGATTTTTACACTGCTGTTGGGAGAAAATACTTCCTGGACAATCAGCACTTTGAAGAAATAATTGAATAATGAAGCAAAGCTTTTAGTGACAGAGAACCAAGATGAGTGACATTCAGCAAGGCTTCTTGACTAGCTGGAAAGATTGACATTCAAATGTGAGTTTACATACCCTTTCTGAGTTTTGGTCTAAAACTGGTTTTTGGTGAAGGTTAATTCTGTGCTTGGTGAAGTTCTAATCCTGTGTTTGTTGATGGGATAATTTTCACTATTCAGCTTCAACAAGCAACAGCTACTGTTGTGATTTCATTATTTGTGTTTGAATTTTTTCCTGCCTCATGGTTTCTTTTTCTATCTGGGGAGGGGATTTTCCTTCACTGCTTTAATACTGTCTGGCACTGTCCTTTTGGAGTCTTCTTCCAAAAGGCAGGATGGAAGCTTGGCACTGATTTTTTTTACTGCCTTTCTGGGGGGCATGTGACCTTTCCTTAAATCTGGATGATTTCCTTAGGATATCTTGTGAGGTGAGTGAGACCAGCTGGTATTTTTAAGTGGTGCAAATGGATTTAAGGATTGCTTTTCCTGGGTGTGCTTTTTCTGTAGAGCTTAAATGACCTCTCTGCTAAAGGGTTTCACTTTATGAGCAAGAGATGCCTGCTTGATAATTATCATTGCATTTTAACTATTTTCATTCCTCAAGGTGCTCTGACACCCTGCCTGATTGGTACCTCTGGCTTGCAGGTATTTTTAATCCAAAGCAAAGCAAAGAAGCTTTTTGTATTTTTGTACAGGTAATCCTTGACTTACAACAGTTCATTTAGTGACAATTCAAAGTTATAATGGCACTGAAAAAAGTTACTTATGACCATTTTTCACACTTATGACCATTGCAGCATCCTCACTGTCATGAGAGGCCAGGTGAGGAGAAGTGCCCCTTGACATGAGTGATGTCAAGCTGGCCACACCCACCAACTAAATCACTCCCACAGAGCCAGTTTTTAAAAAAACTGAATTCCATCCCTGCATGCATCTCCCATCTGAAAATTCATTTTGATTGAAGAAGTGAACGGAAAAATTTGAAACTGTATAAATATCAAAATCTAACTGCCTTTCAGATCACAACTTTGTTCAGCCAGTGTGAATTAGCCAAATTCTTTTACAGCGTGAATTGAATGGAAGATTTCCTTATTCTTGATAAAACAGACTCCCTGGCATTCCGCAATTGTCAGCTGACTTTAACTTACAGGCTTAATTTGTAACATATTTGGAATTTTTTTTTAATGAAGATATTCAGACTGTAATCAAGTACAGAGTTTGATTAAAATGTAAAGCTGAAATAGTTGTTTCCTGCTGTGCTTTACCTCTTACAAGGTTATAGCTATTTCATGTTTTATTTTGCCTGGGACCATTTTGCATAAACAACTTCTCCTTTTTTAAAAAATCATCAACATATGTTTGACTTTTGCCTTGTGAAGTTATCACTGGTGTTCAGCTGAATAAAGAAAGGTATCTTTCATATTTAGATAGGATATGGAGAAGCCAAATCATCTTTGAAATGAAAGGTACCAAACAATTATTTTCCCTGTAGTCAGAGAATTAAAAAAAAAACCACATCAAAAATGGAACAAAATAGTAGGCTTGATTTTTCTTCCATGCTTTAAAAGTGCAGATGTTTTCCCCTCCCCTTAAGACAGCAGAAAGGTTGTGCATGCAAGTCATGAAATGTCTTCTTTCGATTCTACATAGTCCTGACAAAAGAATCCAAAGTTTGAGGTAACGTGAAGATTTATGTAAGAGAGCAAACCAGTTGTTTGAAGTTGGAAGATGGGTATTTATTGAAACAGCTGGCAAATCAGCAGGAAAATGCTGATTTGGAAAATTCTTCTTCAAAAGAAACAAACCCTTTTAGTAACACTGATATAGCTGAACTCTACAAATACATTAAAACACTATTAAGGATTAAAAGAGAAATGGAGAAAGCCGGGCTTTCAATTAGAGGGTATGGCAGATCTGCAGAAGGCTGAAAGCAATAATAGAATAGTATGTTTGATTAATTAACAGCAATTAAGTGTAGGCTAGAAATTGGATTTTAATATCAAGCATCACATTAAAAACAGTCTTTATGGCATTGCTGATAATAATTTGTGAATCTGGGTGTGTTGAAGATATTTTTAAGGATTCCTAAAAGGATGGAAACCAAGCAGGAATCTTGTACACTTACTGTGGACTTAAGTTGTGTGTTTTATAATACTGGGCAATCCTATGAATATCTTAGTCCAAAATGCCACCGATTCCAATGAATTTTCATAATAAGAAAATATGTTTAAAGTCGTACCTGTAGAATTGTCAAAATCAGGACTCCATTTTTTTTTCCTGATTTCAGTTCTAAGTCTATTTATATCCCAAGGGTAGCACTGAATACATTCTTGTGTCCAGTTTTTTGCAACCAGCTGCAAAGTTGGTATTTTTCTTATCTATCCTCTCTCTTTTTCTCTTTTTTTCTTTGTATGCACAGACTTCTTGCTTTACCAGAACTATGTCTTTTCCATTATTATGGATGCAACGTAAAGAGTTGGATGTAGGATTTTGGAGACATAAAGTTTGGAGACATAGAGTCAAATCTATGCTTAGTCAAATTACTAATTTAGTCACAAGAAGTCACTCTCCTAGAGTTATTTAGAAATAAATGAGAGAAGGGAGCTTTCTCTGTATATTGCCTTGTGTGTCTATAATGTCAGTGCATGGTGATATATACAAATAGTGTACAGATTTTTATGAGATGCATTCAGATACTTTTTACTGTATCACCTTCTCTTAGTGAATCATGCCATGTCTATATACCAAGTGAAGTAAAAGAGGACACAGAGCTTACTTTAACATTTATAATTTGCATTAATTAAAAAAAACAGAATAGCAAAATAATGTAACCCAGTAAAGGTAGATTAAATTACAGATTTTATAATTTAAAACCAAGAGAAAATTCATCAAATAAATGGAATGTTAAGTAATAATAAATTATAATATTTGTACTCTGCCTAACAGTTAGCAATTCTGGCAAGTTTTTAATTTTTAACAACATTTAAAAACAAAGAACAATAACACATATACCCCCTCAAAAACAGCACAAAACAAAAGTACAGGATGGCAACGAAAACAAACTCAGAGGAAAACAAAAAAGTTATCCTCATGAAAGTTCTGGGAAAAGAGCTAGCTTTCAAAATACCAATAAAGTGGGAGCCATTCAAAACATTTGGGGGGGGGGGGAATAGCCTCATCCCAGATTACAAGCACTGTTACAAGAGAAGAAATCTGGGGTCTTGGTGGATGGCATTGTTTAAAATCTGGAACTTCCCAGATGGAACTCACCAGGCAAATACTTATAGGAGACAGGAATATTTCAATTATATTTAAATGTTAGGTGGGATGGTAATAATAGTAGTTGCTTTGCTTCTTCGTGAGTCATTCATTCATGCTTCAGGTCTGTAATAGAAAAGTAGCTGGTGACAAAATGTCTCAGGATGTTACATATCTAAGATTCCTTGGTGATTGACATATGTGTAGATGTTCAGTTCATTCAATTTAAAGCTAAGAAAAAATATTCTTGGGGTCAAAATGCTTAATTTCTAATAGCAATAGCATTTAGCCATATATACCACTTCACAGTGTTTACAGCTTTCTCTAAGCGGTTTAGAGAGTCAGCATATTGTCCCCAACAATCTGGGTCCTCATTTTACCAGCCTCGGAAGGATGGAAGGCTGAGTCAACCTTGAGCCTGGTGAGATTTGATCTGCCAAACTGCTGGCAGCCGACAGTCAGTCTGCAGAACTAGCCTGAAATACTGCATTCTAACCACTGTGCCACCATGGCATAGATAACATCTATTATTAAGGTTCTTAATATTAAGGTTCTTAATAATAGTCCATAATAGAGAATTATGGACTAGAGAAGTTTTAATGGCTGGCAAATATGAAATTGTTGTATTTATTCTTCTTGGGCCATGTGCCATCAATTTATTTTCTGATGCTACTGTGAATAAAGCTGAGACTAACGTATGATGTACAAGCAAAAGGATTGCTGATCATTTCAATAAATAAGCTTTTTTGTGTGCTTAAACCCAAGATAAAATGAATTTATCATATAGAATCTGAGAATACTGAGATAGTAAACAACAGCAAAAATGAACATAATGTAAGAAACTCTTGCCTGGCAGGCCATAGTACTAGTTGAAAGGACTTTTTATACAGTTCTGAGCTTTCTGCTCTGCAGCAGAATATCCTCAATGCTATTCCATACAAGCTATTTCTGACAAGCTTTTGGAAGTTCTTTACCGTTAGCTTCTTCTTAGGGCTGAGAATGACCCAAGGTCTTGTGCCTAATAGGAGACTTATAAGTTTCTGATTTCTAGCCTGGTATCATAATTACTACAAAAAACTATAATTCAATCAATAGAGTGGCAGCCTTCTGACTCAATTTACTCTTTAGCAAAAGTGGTATTCAGCAGGTTCTGACCATTTCTGGAGAACCAGTAGCAGAAATTTTGAGTAGTTCAGAGAACCAGTAAATACCACCTCTCATTGTCCCCACCCCATCTATTTTCTGCCTCCCGAGTCCCAGCTGATCGGCTGGATCTTCTTTGGTTGCCCTGCACAGGAGAACGGAGCTGGAAAGCAGATAAGTGGGGTGGGGAGGCAATGGAGATTTTGCAGTATCCTTCCCCTGCCATGCCACTAAGCCCCATGCCACACCCACCAAGCCACACCCACAGAACCGGTAGTAAAAAAATTTGAATCCCACCACTGTTCCATAGGTTCCGATTATCATCTTATATCTTCCAAAATGAGTGTTTCATATCAGCCATTGGCACTACAGTTTGGTAGATTTTAAACAATGGGCTCTGGCACATGGGCTTTATCATGCTTTCAAATTAGCACCTTGTCTCAGCATTCGCATGATGTTTTTCTTCATGGGTAGCTTTTCCTATTTCCTCTTCTCTTCCCCCCACTTTTTCAGTTGTCAAATTGCTAATCACAGAACCTTCATTTTACAATCTGAAATCAGAAGATGGAAAGGTCTGAGTGACTCTCTCCTTCCTCATTTTACAACTCACCCACCCATTTACTTTTGGTGAATAAAAAAAGGAAGCAGCTAATGGCTATTTCAATGTTATAAAGCTGCAACCATTTCAGAATAAACACTAATTTCCTTATGTTTTTCCAGGATGTATCCTGGAAAATACCAGATCTATAGAAATTATCCTGATATATCCATGGAAGTCTACTGTTTTTAAAATAAAGATCCCTTATCAATATCAAGCATACATATTAAGAAATTCCACCAGGTAACTGCCCTAAGTTTTACCTCTTTGCATGTTGTAACAGCTATCTGAATAGAATGGCAAAATGAACACATACGATATCAACTTTTTTTCATGTAATCTTCCATATTTGAACTCCACAAGGAAAAGAAAAGACAGTGTTAAATCCTGCGCATGGGTGCAAGGAATGGAGACCAGGCAGTGAACAGTGAACTTCATCTCTTTATTAAACATACTGAACAGAGCAATCAACTAGGGCAGCAGCAGCCCTTTTATAGGGTTGGCTGCTGTCCTATTAGCCAATGAAAACATGGAAGTGTTAAACCCTTGAACCAATGAGAGTTGGCCTGTTAACAGCCAATCAGACTTCCCAGAAAGGACCAATCCGATGTCGCTATTATCGGCCAATCAGAAGTGCAGGATTAGAACCCTGCTTTTTACTTAACATTGTTAAAACTTTATTAAACACCTTTATTAATTCATAACCTTCCCCCTAGGTTCCGTTTGGGGGGTACGGTGACGTAATCCCGTAGATATGCAGGTTGTTTCAACTGTCTATTAGATTTGCGCTGTCCTACCAGTTCCTGTCTGTAGTCCGGTTTTGGTGGAACATTTTTTGATTTCTCTGGTACAGGCGGTTCCACATCCTCACAGGATGACTCAGTGCCGCTGATTCTGTCATTGTTGTCCTCCGGTCCCTGCGGGCTCGCCTCTGTTGGGGTATTTCTCTGTGACGAGGCAACCCCCATCCCTGATTCTTCTTCAGGTGACATGCAGGGCTGCTGACTTCCTTTGATTTCGTCATCCAGCATCTCGAATTCGGTTCCCTCGACATCCCCTCTCTCCTCAGTTT
This sequence comes from Hydrophis major, assembly GCA_033807585.1. NCBI lineage: Eukaryota > Metazoa > Chordata > Lepidosauria > Squamata > Elapidae > Hydrophis > Hydrophis major. The sequence continues at coordinate 329,406,882 of CM066329.1, forward strand.
GAGGGTCACAGGATTTGGGGGAACTGGGTTGCAACCTAGAGCGAAGCTGATCTATATGGCGTTTCCATATTTTCCCATCCCTCGTTTGTACACAGTATGATCTGGGCCCGGTGGCTTGGGTTAAAGTTGCTTCGATCCACAACGGTTCACCAGAAAGATTTTTAGCGAAGACTAAGTCGCCTTTGTTGAATTTGCAGCACTTTCCGCTAGATCCACAGGGTTTCTCTGGCGTGTAGGCCGGGTGGAGATGGTCGAGGTGGGAGCGAAGCCTGCGTCCCATTAACAGTTCAGCTGGCGTCTTGTTGGTTACGCTGTGCGGGGTGATGTGTTGGAGTAGGAGTATTCTGTTCAGTTTGTCGTCAATGTCCCCATGGTCCGTCTTGTGGAAAGTTTTTTTAAGAAATTGGACCATGCGCTCGGCCCTTCCATTGGCTGCAGGGTGGGCCAGTGAGGTTAGCGCATGGCGGATTCCCCGGTCCGCTAAGTATTGTTCGAACGCCAGGGCCATGAACTGGGGTCCATTATCGGAGACTAAAATGTCTGGCAGTCCATGTGTTGCGAATAGTTTATTGAATTTTCGGATGACAGACTCGGTTGTAGTAGTCTTCATCTTGTGGATTTCAAGCCAGTTGGAATAGACATCCACTATTAGGAGGAACGTATGTCCCTTAGTAGGTCCTGCAAAGTCAATGTGGAAGCCCTCGGGGGGTTTCCCACACCATTGGAGTTGCTCTAGGTGGGGCACTGCTGACTTCTTGGCACTTTAGACAAGTCTTCACCCAGGCTTCTATCTGCTTATGGATGCCCGGCCACCATGCGTAGCTTGATGTGAGCACTTTCATACACACGATGCCGGGGTGGCCATCATGCAAAGCTTTCAAAACTGCTCGTTGTAACCACTCTGGGACGACGACTCTGTCTCCCATAGGATGCAGCCTTTCTGCGAGAAAAGTTCTGTTTGCTGGTTTCTGAAAGGGGTGAAGTCATCAGTGGTTTGTTCTACTGGCCATCCTCGTTCGACCCAGCTGAGAACTCGCGCCAGGACAGGATCTCATTTCATTTCGATAGCGATGTCTCTGGCTGTTAGCGGCGGTGAATGTAGGGTTTCAATCTGGAGTGTCGTGAGGGTTGGAGCTGGGTCATCGATGGTTTCCGGAAGTGGGGCACAGCTAATGCATCAGCATGGGGAATGGCTTTCCCCAGGCGGTGTTGCAATTTATAATTGTACGCAGCTAAGAACTCTGACCAATGAGTCATTCTAGGTGACAATATATAGGGGGTTGGCTTGTCTCCCGCTATAATCCCCAGCAAAGACTTGTGATCAGTAATAATAGTAAAAGCTCATCTATACACATATTCATACCGTTTCACAGCAGATACAACAGCAAGAGCCTCTTTGTCAATTTGCCTATAGTTGCGTTCAGCTCTCGATAAGGTCCTAGAAAAATAGGCAATAGGGGCCTCTCTACCATTTGGTAACACATGACTTAACATGGCTCCTACTCCAAACGGTGACGCGTCACACGTTAAAGGCAAAGTCTCGTTATACTGCATTAAAACAGCATCGGAAGTTAGTAAGTTTTTCACTTGTCGGAATGCGTGCTCCTCTCGGTGTCCCCAGATCCAGGTGGCTTTTTTGTCAAGAAGTCTATGTAGGGGCTCAGTTACGGTCGCCTTCTGGGGCAAGAAGATGTTGTAAAAGTTAATGAGCCCCAGGAAAGCTTGGAGGTCTGTCCTATTCTTGGGTCTTGGGGCGTTTTTGAAAAAAGTTTTTATTAATTTTCTACAAACAAACAAAACAAACAAAACATAAAAACATCAACTCTTATATGTACATCCAGTGTGTCAGTTGGTTCATCATTTTTGTGCATTCATTCTGTAGTCTCAAATTACAATTACATTACATAACAACTCATATTGTCAATCCAAACTTATATATCCTAATATCACTAAAAAAAGAAGTTTTTGACTATATTTTTAATCATTCATGCTTAATGAGCTAACAATACTTTAAACCAGTTTACTCTATAACAAATCATCTAGTCATATCAAATCAATCCTAAAAAATCCTTTATAAATATAATATCAAACAGCAAAATAATAGCAAAATAAAGATATTCCTTACTATCTAGCATTCTAAATATTCTATTATCGTATTTTATCATCTAGCCATTTATAAAAAAGATCCCAAATTTCGTAAAATTGTTTATCCTCTTGCTCTCTAATTTCAAATGTCAATCTACTCATCTCAGCACATTCCAATATTTTCTTAATAATTTCTTCCTGTAATGGTATTTTCTCATTCTTCCAATTTTTAGCAAATACAATCCTGGCCGCTGTTAATACATTTACAATCAGGTATTTCAAATCTTTACTATATATATCAGGTAAAATTCCCAATAAGAAGATCTCTGGTTTCAAATCTATATGTTTCTTTGTCATTTTTTCCAACCACATGCGAATTATAGTCCAATATTTTCTAGCATCCTCACAAGTCCACCACATATGGTAATACGAGCCGGGTATCTGATGACATTTCCAGCATTTTTCAGTTTTGTTCTTAAACATTCTTGCTATTCTTGTCGGAGGAAAGTGCCACCTGTAAAACATCTTATACAAGTTTTCTTTATATGCTGTTGACATTGTCATTTTATAATTTTGAGACCACAATTTCTGCCATTTCTCTAAATCAATCCCATATCCAAAATTCTTCCCCCAAACAATCATAGTTTCTTTGACTTGTTCTTCCTCTAATTTCATTCCCAGTAAATAACCATATAGGTTTTTAATCACCTTCTCATCAGTACCCATCAAGATCTTATCTAAATCAGTCTGTTTATCATAAAATCCCTCCGTTTTAGAATCTTCATCATACCTTGAGTGTATTTGTGCATATGAAAACCAATTCATCCTTATACCTTGTTCCTCTAAGTTTTGGATCGATTTAAGTTCACCCTTTTCATCCAAAAGTTCCCCATATCTAACTGTTTGTTCCTTCTTGTAGATTATAGGATAGGAAAATGCTTCAATGGTCGATAACCAAACTGGAATTTTCAAATAACATTGTCTTTTTATCTTCTCCCAATTTAACCACAAAGACTCCCGTACATAATGTCTTCTAAAATAACCCTGTGTTTTAGTTCCCTTATACCATAAAAAAGCATGCCAACCCAACAGCAAGTCATGCCCTTCTAATGTCAACAACCTATGTTTCCTTAATGTTATCCATTCTTTGACCCACATCAAACTTGCAGCTTGATAATACAATTCCCAATTAGGCAGACCAAAACCTCCTCTAATTCTAGCATCTTGCAAAAGCTTTAGCTTTATTCTCGCTTTTTTACCTTGCCATATAAACTTCAACATAATTTAATTTAAATCTTCAAAATAGTCTTTTCCAAGCCTAATTGGTATTGTTTGAAACAAAAATAAAATTCTAGGTAAGATATTCATCTTAATTGTTGAAATTCTCCCTATTAATGACAATTGCAAGTTTTCCCACTTCTTCAAATCTGTAGTTATCTGTTGTTTAAGTTTAATATAATTATTCTCCTTTAATGTGCTACATCTTGTTGTCAAATATATCCCCAGATACTTAACCTTATTTGTAACTTGAATTTTCAAAAGATCTGCCAATTCTTCTCTCTGTCTCAATAGCATATTCTTTGTCAAAATCTTTGTTTTGTCTTTATTTATTTTCAAACCAGCCACCTCTCCATATGCCTCTATCCTTTCCAGTAACTTTGGAGCTGTTTCTAGCGGATCTTCCAAAATAAAAGCTAAGTCATCAGCAAAAGCTTGTAGCTTAAATTCTTCCTTCTTAATTTTCATTCCTTTTATGCTTTTATCATCCCTAATATTTCTATTCAACACTTCCAAAGTCAACACAAATAGCAAAGGAGATAGGGGGCATCCTTGTCTTGTGCCTTTCCTTATATTAATAAAATCTGTAAGTTCTCCCTCCATCATTACCCTTGCTGTCTGTTTATTATATATAGCTTCTATTGCTTGAATAAATTTTTTAGCGAAACCCATCTGCTCCAATAATAATAACATAAATCTCCAGTTCACGTTATCAAATGCTTTTTGAGCATCTAAGAATATCAAAGCCATTTGCTTTTCAGGATGAGCCTCATAGTATTCCAAAGTGTCCAAGATTACTCTCATATTGTCTCTAATTTGTCTCTTTGGCAGAAATCCATTTTGATCTGAGTGGATAAAATTATTTAAATATTTTTTAAGTCTTTCTGCTAAGATTGAAGCAAAGATTTTATAGTCTGCATTCAATAAAGAAATAGGTCTATAATTCTTAATTTGCAATGGGTCAGTCTCTTCCTTTGGTATAAGTGTAATATAAGCCTCTGACCATGTTTTGGGTATCATCTTTTTTATCATAACTTCATTCATAACTTCTAACAATGGGATGCTCAATAATTCTTGAAATGTTTTATAAAATTCTACTGGAAGCCCATCTGGACCCGGAGCTTTCCCATTATTTTGTCTCTTAAATGCTTCATTTAGTTCCATCATTGTTATATTGCTTTCTAGCATTTCTTCAGTCTCTTTAGGTATCTTTGGTAAATTAGCTTCCTGTAAATACTGTTTGACTTTTTCTTCATCAATATTTTCCTGTTTATATAATTGTCCATAAAAATCTCGAATAATTTCTTTTTTCTCCTTATTCCCATAACAAACTTGGCCTTGTTCATCTATTAACTTCAATATTTTTCTTGATTCCTTCTCTTTTCTCAATTTATATGCTAGCCATCTACCTGGTTTATTTGCATCTTCAAAATAATTCTGTTTGGAGTTTCTAATTTTCTGTGCCAGTTCTTCTTTCTCTATTAATTCCATTTTATGTTTGATTACATCCAGCTTCAATTTAATATCCTTTTTCTGTGGCATTTTCTGTAATTCTTTTTCAAGAGTTTTATACTCATCTTCCAAGGCCTTAGAAGCTTGCCTTTTCCTAATATTCTTTTTTCTTGTATAATCTATTATCAAACCTCTAGCGTATGCCTTCATTGTGTCCCACACATTTTGGGTTGAAGTATCTTCTTTTTTATTTTCTCTAAAGAAAAAAGCCAATTCCTTCTCCATCCATTGTGTAAAATCTTTCTCCTTTAAAATAGTATTATTTAATGTCCATCTCGATCTTTTTTTTTGTCCCTTCCATTTAATTGTCATTGGGCTATGATCTGCCCAGGTACTTGTTTCAATATTTGTTTCTTTAATATTAGATATTAGTTCTGTTGAGATCCAAATCATATCTAATCTGGACCATGATAAATGTCTATTTGAATAAAAAGTATATTGTTTAGCTTTAACATTTCTTTCTCTCCAAATATCTTTTAAAGTTAATTCATCTGTCATTTTAAAGAAGGACCTTGGGAGAGCCTTTCTATTTTGCTTTATTGTTGTTGCTATATAGTCCAGTTTATTGTCCACAATTCCATTAAAATCTCCCATCATAATTATATTAACATAGTCCAGTCCAATTATTTTCATATGTAGCTTTTTATAAAACTCTTCTTGTTTATCATTCGGAGCATAAATTGCAATCAAGAGTATTTTTATATTATTGTCCATTATTTCTACCATTAATACTCTTCCATCTTCATCCGTGTAAATCAATTTTGCTGGAATAGCCTCTTTAATGTATAAAACCACACCTCTTTTCTTACATTGAGTCAAAGAGGTAAATATTTTCCCTAATTTTGGCTGTAATAACAATTGTTCATGTTGTTTTTTAATGTGAACTTCTTGTAAACAAATTATATCAAATTTTAATTTCTCTAATTTATGAAAAGTTTTCCTTCTTTTAACAGCTGAATTAAGTCCATTTATATTCATTGTAATCAGTTTTTTTTCCTCCATAATTATGCTTTATATTTAGGTCTAACAGCTCTCGTGGATCTCACTTCACGCTGTTCTTTATTATCCATCTGTCCCCCTGCTGCTCCTTTCTCTTTTTCAGTCTCCAGTTGTTCATCTTGAAACTCAATTGATAAAGCCTCTTTCTCTATTCCCTCTCTTCTTCCTCCAAAGAATTCTGCATGAAAAAGTTCTGCTTTCTCAATTGAATCAATTCTATATCTTTGCTCTTGCCACCCAAACACTAGTCCTTCTGGAATCAGCCATCTATAATTCACTTCATTTTCCAATAGTATTTTGGTCAGAAATCGATATTCTCTTCTCATCTCTCTCACTCTTCTGGGTATTTGTTTTAAAACCACAACCTCTTTACCTTTGTATTTCAATGTTTTCTCTCTTACTGCTTGTAATATTTGCGTTTTAATGGATTTTTTGGTAAATCTAATATGGACTTCCCTGGGTAATTTATTTCTCATCGCATATCTTGTATAGACTCGATATATCTCATCTATTCCATCCATCATCTTTTCCTCTGTAATTTCCAAAACATCTGCCAAAATTTCTATCATTACCGCTGCCAAATTTTCTCCTTTTTCCTCTTCTATATTTTGAAATCTGAGGTAAAATTCTGACCTTTCCATCTCCCACCTCAACATCCCACCTTTTTCTTGTTCAACCGCTGTTAGTCTGCTGTCAATATTTCCAATCTTCTTCTCTCTTTGTTTTCCTTCTTCCTCAATTTTTTGGAATCTCTCCTCATACTTAACCATCATTTGTTTAATATTTTCCACTTTTTCATCAGTCTTCTCTATTCTTTGTTCAATATTTTCTGCTCTTTGTTCAATATTTCCTGCTCTTTGTTTAATATTTTCTGCTCTTTGTTCAATCTTTTCTATTCTTTGTTCAATATTTTCTGTTCTTTGTTCAATATTTCCTGTTCTTTGTTCAATGATATCTGATTTTGTCTTGAGATCTTGGATTCCTTGCATAATCATCTGTAAAGTTATTTTTTCTTGTTCCTTATCTTGCTTCAACATTGTCTGAATTAAACGTTGTCCTCCAACTGGTGGGGAAGCAGAGGTAGAAGCAGAAATGCCAGATGGTATTGGTTTCCTGCTCATTTCAATGTTTCCAAAACTTCAAATTCTTCTTGACTTTTAATCCAACTGGTAGAGCAGCCAATTATAATCCAAAATGAAGAACTCCAATAGTAAAAAACACGAAACCACAGAAGAAACAGGAAAAAAAGAAGAAGAAAGATCTTCAGGTTCTTCTAGACCCTAATCCAATTATGGGATAGTCCACCATAAAAAAGGAAAAAATAGAAAGGAGAAAACAAACAAATCCAAAAATAATAATATTGATTAAGAGCAAAAGAAAAAGGAAAAAAGCAAAAGCAAAAAGAGAAAAAAAAAAAAGTTCCTTCAGATTCTTCACACCTTAATCCAATTAAAAAGTCTCAATAATCCAAAAAAAACAAAAAAAAAACAACCTCAACAACAAAGTAGTCCAAAAACATAAATATGAAAAGCAAAAAGGTCCCAATAAAAAAGAAAAGAAAAATAAAGAAGAAAAAACTCTGAGGCTTTCCCTTTAAAATAAAAGGCAAAAATAAAAATATTACTAAAATTAAAATTTAGAAGAAGGCTAGCAAATGGGGTATATATAAGAAAACACACTGCACTTTGTTATTTATCCAAGGCTCTTGTTATGACTCTCTTCTCCAGCAACTTCAAAGCCAAACCTCAAGTATTGTTGATAACAGTCCAGGAAAGCACCTGCAATAATATTTTACTGTGCTCTCCCTCTATCTTATCACATTAAAAAGTCCTTGAGATGAGGTCTTTTTGCAGTTCTCTCCAATTCACATAAAGATACTTTCAAGCCTCTAGTTGGCAGTGTTACAAAGTTTCTTAATGCTCTTTCTCCCCGCCCGCCAGAAAAAAGGAATAATATATACAGAAAAAAAAAGAAAAAATAGCCAAAGGGAGCCTCTATCCTAAAGAAAGTTAAAAGATCAAAAGAAGCATAAAATCAAAGGAAGCATAAAAATATATATAAGAGAAAATTCAATCCGGTTACCTACAAAGTCACAGTAAAATCTTTCCCAAAAAGTATAAAGGAAAAAAAAAAAAAAAAGCCAAGCCTCAATTTGACATCACTTTAAAAAACGCCGCTCAAAACAATTTCAGTCAAAAAAAAATCTCACAGCTTTCTTCTTTATATCGGATGAACTTTCCAACCTTAGCAAATTTACAGCACAAAAGAGTTTTTCTCACCCAGCCGACACACTTCACTCCAATCACTTTCTTTTCGGAGCTGTCCCGACTTCAGCAGCTATGGAGGCTGCCTCTCCGCCGCCAGCAAAAGGGCTTCTTCCGGATCAAACCAGAGATTTTGCGATATCTCTGGGATCCTGGAACAATGCCCTTCACGATCACCGTCTCTACGGGACGGTTTAGGTCCGTTAGGACCGACCAGGGGCAAAAATATCGGCTACGATCTCAGAGCCCCGAGATCGCAGCTGTATCGCCGGAACGAAGCTCCGCCTTCTCGGGTCTTGGGGCGTTTTTGATCGCTCTTAGTTTGCTATTAGTGGGATGAATGCCTTGCTTATTGATTAGGTACCCCAGGAACTCTACTTTATCTGTACACAGTTGATATTTATTTTTTTTTAACCTTAAGGCTGGAGTCTTTAAATTTCTGGAGAACCATTCTAAGACGCCTCTCAAGTACTTCTCTATTCAGGGCTGCAATTAAAACATCGTCAAAATATGGCACGACCCCCTTGATCCCTTGCAAAAGTCTCTCTATCAGACTTTGAAAAATCCCTGGGGCCACGCTCACTCCAAATTGGAGTCAGTTGCATTTAAAAGCACCTCGGTGCATAACAATCATCTGTGCTTCTGCGGTTTTTTTATCTACAGGCAATTGTTGGTACTCCTGCGTTAAATCCAATTTAGCAAAGACTTTTCCACCCCCCAGCATTCTGTTCAAGGGCGTGATTGAAGGTGTCCCGGTAGTCCCCACAAATCCTTCACGATCCATCCGGTTTGATGGGTGTTACGATTGGGGTTTCCCAATGGGCATGGTTAGTTGGTTGTAAAACACCCTGGGCTATTAATTTATCGAGCTGCTTGTCGATCTTTGGTTTTAGGGCAAAAGGTACCTGACAAGGCTTAAGGCGGATGGAGGCTACTTCAGGGTTAAGGTTAAATGATATCGGGGTCCCCTTGTACTCGCCTAGTTTGTCTGCAAAGACGTCCTGGAATTCCTGGATGAGGGCCTCCTCCCAGTCGTCGCTTCTGGTTTGGTAAATGCCAGCTACCTCGATCCCGAATGGGGCGACCCATTGAAGGCCTAACAAATTAGGCCAGTCGCGATCTACGACTGTCAGTGGTCATGACGCAGTATGATTTTTGAATGATACTTGGACTTGGCTGGAGCCGACGACCGGAATTCGGTTCCCCTGGTAATCTTTGAGTATAATTCTTTGGGCTCTGAGGTCTTGATGCTGGACGGCAGGGATTAACTGTTTAAGGGTCTTCCAGGAAAGCATCGAGAGGGACGACCCTGAGTCGACTTCCATCACGCAAGGTTGGTTTTTGATGGCGACCCTCACTCGGATCTTCTTTGCATCTAACGATGAAGTGTGACTGATGGTAATGGTTTGGTGTGCCTCTTCCCGTCTTGTTGAAGTGGCAAGTGTTTTATTTCTGTAGGAGTGGTTGTTCCATTGGTGGTTCAAGTGTTCCCAACTCACAGGACGATTCCCTGTGGTCTGGCGGTAGTTGCTTTCTCTCTGAATTGGGCTGGATTCTTGCTTGCTTCTACAGACCTTCCCGATGTGGCCTCTTTTCCCACAGGAATGGCAGAGCACATCGAGGAATTTGCAATTTGATCACAGGTGGTTTGCCCCACAACCCGTGCATTGGTGCAATAGTCTTCGGTTCCACGGGTTGCGTTGGTCATGTTCGGACCGGAGCTGGTTGACCTCCTCCTCCTCACTTTCTGATGGAGATTCGAGGTCCTCATGGTGGGCCACTGTTGTGTGCCTCTCTAGGCGAGGTGAGTTATCATTGGTGAGTTGATGGAGCGGTGCATTGGTGCTGCGCATTCGGGCGGCTGACTTCCTGGTTGCTTTTGCTGTAGTAGCGTCTTTGATGACATCGGCAAGATCGATGTCACCTTTGGCCATGATCTTGTTCTGCGCCGTCTGGTCATCTAATCCCAGAACTATTCGGTCTCTCAGAGCTTCTTGGAGGTCTGCAAACCCACAGAGGCCTCCCAGGTTCCAGAGGTCCACTATGAAATCTTCCACGCTCTCTCCTTTCCGTTGATCTCTCTGATAAAACTCATGTCTTCGGACAAGCATTGGTACGGTGGGTGCATAGTGGGCCCATAGAAGGGGCGCAAGGACGTCCCAGTCCATGGATTTCACCTCAGCCAGTTTCGCTAGTGCCTTGGCCATCTTAAAGACGGCAGGCCCGCAATGGGTCAGGAATACTGCTCACTTTTTCCCCGTAGTCGCGTCTTTCAAGTTGTTGGTCTCCAGAAACATCTGGAACCGGTCCATGTACGAGTCCCAGTCTTCTTGTGCTGGGTCAAATGGAGCGCCGCCGGACATGTTTTCCGTTGTTGATGTGCCTTCAGCCACGTGCTCTGTTTGGTGCTCTGTGAGTGTTCAATCAACTCAGATGTCTCTGCATCCCATCCTCGTCACTAGTGTTAAATTCTGCGCATGGGTGCAAGGAACGGAGACGAGGCAGTGAACAGTGAACTTCAATTCTTTATTAAGCATACTGAACAGAGCAATCACCTAGGGCAGCAGCAGCCCTTTTATAGGGTTGGCTGCTGTCCTATTAGCCAATGAAAACATGGAAGTGTTAAACCCTTGAACCAATGAGGGTTGGCCCGTTAACAGCCAATCAGACTTCCCAGAAAGGACCAATCCGCTGTCGCTATTATCGGCCAATCCGAAGTGCAGGATTAGAACCCTGCTTTTTCCTTAAGGTTGTTAAAACTTTATTAAACGCCTTTATTAGTTCATAACAGACAGGCTTTCAGACAAGGTAGTAGAGGTGCCCATCTTTCCTAAGAGGTTTTTGAATTATGACAATTATGTTGGTATCAAATTTTGTTTGTTCAGGCAAACAAACATCTTTTTTTAAACCATAACCAAGGTGGATTTGACAGACAGCCGTACTTTCAAACAGGCCTCATACTTATAGTTGAATAGCCAATCCCCCATTTCTAAAACTCTTCTTCTATGTTCAAATAATTTCCATTCACTTTTAAAAACTCTATTCAGATTCCGTAATATTTTAGCTACGAAAAAAAAAAGATGTATATAACATTGTAGCCTGTTTCAGTTACTAAGATATCAATAGTTTGGAAAGGAGTCATTGGTCTGTATCTTCCAGAGGAATCAATAAGAGAGACCTAGCAATGGGACCTGAACAGGATATATATGTGTATATATATATATATATATTTACCGTGATGTTCAGAATAATGTTGTAAGTGGGGCCTTCAGTAGATGCTGAAATCATTAAACTTAAATCCCTGTAGAGCATATTTGAAATTGTTGTACTCAGATAATGGCTTTATTAATGTGGTCTCAGTAGATTTGAAAAGCAATTGTTTGACCGTGGCCTTCTTAGTCTAGCAGTAAAATAATTTACTGCTATAATATGGCTTCCATTAACTTGAACTAACATCATTTCCCCATGGTAACAGAGTCCCTGTGGAATTTAACTACAGCTGTTTTGTCCACTCTATGGCATGATGGATAATTTTCTTTCAAGGGCCTTAATCGGCCTTGTTCTTTGCATCATATACAACATTTGATATGCAATGTTTGAAAATACAGCCTTCACCATTACATTCTTTAGTGCTAAATTCATCTGCTTTTCTAAAATAAAATCTCAAAAATCAATACAGAATGGATTCCTTTTCAGTGTTCTGGATAAGACAGCTATGAGATATCTGGAAAGATTAATAGGAGACTGGACTGTTGCTGGTGATGTTTCAACATTGGTTAAATGGGATCTCATTAATTCAGTGTATCTGAGCCTTGCAACTTTCAGATAGAAACTTTGGTAAGACTTGAGAAGTGACAGAATCCTTGAAACGGTATTCAAGACTGTCACATATTGTCTTTTTAAAATTCTGTTAAAAACTAATACTAGCTGTCCCAGAAAGCAATGCAATATTTAGTATACCATAATGTATATTAAACCTTGTCTTTTCTTCCTTGCTTTCCATTTCTCTCTTACTCTTATCTTCTGGCAAATATCCAAACTGTTGTCACATGAAGTTATTTGATTGAATTTAGTTATGTCTGTCAACTTACGACATAATTGATTTTATCTCTCATGCCCCGGTGTCACCAATTGTTTTTCTGGATGGTTAAGAATCTGAAGTAGATTTGGAAAAGCAAAAAGTTTGCCTGTTTGAATGAAAATCCCGTTTCCTATAGCTGGATGTCTGCTTTGTGCATGGATTGGTTTGTATTGTATATTGGTTTGTACAATATAAGCCAAAATATAGTTATCTTTTCAAACTTTTCTTCTCTTTTTTATCCAGTCTTTTAACTAAAGAATGCACACAAAAAATAGCAATGTGAAAAATGTTATATGGACAAACCTTTCAGTATACAGGAAAAGCTAGTTTCCAGACTTTTATGCCTGAAAAATAGTTTGGCTTGAACATAAACTGAAACAGCTCTGTTTTGTTCTGCGCATAGACCAGATCATGATTGCCCCAAGGGAAAAAAAAGTTATTTAAAGGTGAATGAGGAAAATTGGTAGAAATGACTTATATAACAGATGAACAGAGGATTGTTTAGGTCAGAAGACAGATTACTGGGATATATTATTTTTGGGGTATCATCAGTGGCAGTCATGAAAAGAGGGAAGGCACTGGGAAAATTAGGAGTCCTTTTTGACCTTTTGCCTAAGATCAAGTGTAGTATATGGGAATATTAAGATAGATGAAGAGGGAGATAAATCATTATGGATGGGAGGAGAGAAGGAGGAAGAAATGTTCTGGCAATCAACATTGAGGGTGCAGCTGGGGCTAGTGGGAATTAGATCTGCTGGGGGTAGAGAAAGGACAATGCACAGTAGCTTTGCCCAACTCAGCTTATCAGGATTTTCTTTCATTTGAAAGCCACAACAAACAGAACTATCAAAGTTTAATTTCTGCCAAACCAAGACCGCTCCAAAATGGTTGGTTAGAACCTCAGGTCGAAAACAAAATGTTTCTTTATTATTTTGTGCATATCTTTACCAAAATATTTATTGTTTAAGGAAAGGAGCAAACAAATGTGGTCATTAATAGTAGTAGTAGTACAAAAGAAGGAATTTTTTTTTTTGTTAGATTTGCTTGCAAACTGTCTAAACATAGGGCATGGATGTAAATGACTTTTTGTTAAGGCTTAAGCCAATTAAAACCTTAAAGTAATATTGAATAACATAAAACATATTTAAAAGAGAAATAAAAGAAAAATATCAAAAAAAACCTGAAATTGATAGATTCTTCTATAGATAAACTAATGAAGAGAGAACTTAGAATACAAATAAACAATGATAACTTTAAGATGAGTTCTAATTGCATTTGGGATCAAATTTTGCTGAACTACAACAAAATTAACATGAGCAATAATTAGCAAAAGCTGAAATACTGCTTGAGCCCATGCATTTATTTTTCTTATATTTTTTATGTTTTCCATTGTTCCCTATAATCTTTCATTCTTTCTATTTCAACCTCAGTGTCTCATTCAGCCCTGCTTTATTTATTTGTTTGTCTTTTGTTTATTAAATTTATGTGTTCCCCGTCTTATCCAGAGATGACTCTGGGTGGCTTAAAACCATTAAAATTAATACACATTAAAATAATAAAGAAAAAAACAGCAATAAATACTGTTAAAAGATGGGGATGTGGGGAACATGTACACAGAAAATGGTGGGGTCTTTCCTAATCCAGTAGCCACTTTCAGAATAGTGCACTGCAATTGGGGCCCCAGGTCAGCTGGCGGAACCCAGTTTTCACGTTTCTACAGAAAGTCAAAAGGATGAGTGCAGATCTCATAATTCTAAATTGAACTGTGCTATCCCCTAACCTCTATTGGTTCATCAAATTATGAGAGACTGGAACATTTTTCTAAAACTCAGGTACCATTCTGTTGATTATCCAAAGGCTGTCTTAAATTCATCTCCCTTCCTGAATCATTTTTACTCTTATTAACTCTGACCATAATACAATTTCTCTCAGATGTTTACTGTATGTCTGCACATTTTTATGACTCCTCTGGAATCCTGAAAGAAGTATTGGTTCTACTGCAGAATCAAAGTTTTACAAAATTACCTTTTTTATTTCTCCCCCCCTACCATGTTCCAAGAGCTTAACTAGCATGCTGTACCCATTTGAGAGATAATGAGTATTGATACACATTATCAGGTAGGACCTTCAGAAGAGATAAGGTATCAATGCATCATGGTGGTTTGGAGACAGCTCTACATAAAAAGAAAATATAAGATACAAACAAAACAAAACTTTCATATGACATGATTTTAACCATTATAGTGATCTGCCAAAAACCTGAACTAATGATGCATCATATTGTTATACAAGTCTTTTATTTATTTTATATTTATTCTAAAGTTCTATTTCAGATTTATTACTCTAAATCTTACAATTAAGAATGAGAATTGTTGAAGTTAGGACTTATCTTTTTTATTAACAAAAGCATAATTAATGGTTCAACTTAGAAGCTGATCCTGTCTTTAGCTTATATTTATAGTATGCAGTTTTATAAAATGTGCAGTGAAGAAACTACATTTATTTACAGGAATTCATCTTGGAACATCTTGGTTGTGCTTACTTGACTTGTTCTGATGGGTCTCCTTGAAGTTTTTCTAATCCATGTTTTCTCAGAATAGAGAAGAAGAGAGCACAGGAAGCAGTTTGATGAAATGCTACAGATAGCTGAGAGCAGAGATTAAAGCAGAAGGATCAGTTCTGTGAGTTTTAAGGGCAGAGCACATTAACTTGCTTAATGTGACCATCTAAGGACACAGAACATGCCCAATATGTTACTGCGGCTTAAAAAGGGCTCAGAAATGCTTTGTGCAAAGCTCCTTATGCCCCATAATCCTCAAAGATGGCATTTTATGCACATTGGTTGTTGCTCTCAGTTAGCAGTTCCCTTCTGAAATTGCTCCCTCCTTATTATGCATAAAAATGTGGTCAGCTAAGGCTGTACATTGTTAAAAACTGTGAACATTCTTATATTTTGTTTTACCCTTGACTACAAATGTAGACTGCTATGACTTCAGGCTGATTTCCTTTACAGCTTTATTTTTTTGCACAACCATTAACAGTTGAATTCTGGCACATGAAGGTATCTATATATCCTGTGCCATAGCAACTGCAACATCCAAAGTTCTTCCAGATTACTGGGGCAAAAACACAGATTGGAAGGTCTCTCTTTTTTAAAAGTTTTCTGTCTTTTACTCTATTGAGTCCAGTGCCAGAAAATTAAGAAAGCACTTCAGGAGATTGTAGCTGAAGGTTGTTTTAAGGAATAATAAACTACCGCTGATAGGACTTCCAGAGGAGTTTTAAAAGATTCATCAAGGATAAGTCTATTAATAGTAATTAGTCATAGTAAACAGCACTATATTCAAAGACAGCATACTTTTCAATACTTGATACTAGGAAAACAATAAGAGAGCCTCGGTTCTCATTACAGTAGTAGGTTTTCCAGAGACATCCGGCTAGCTGTCACAGAATCAAGAAACTTTTGCCATTTCAGCAATATTCTTCTTAGATTCTCCTTTCAAATCTGAATAGCCAGTCCATCTGAGAGAAGCTGCTTTGTATCTGTATGGGATAAGGGAGACAAAGGGGAATGTCTCTGTATATATTTGTTTCATAATTGCAAATCTGAGTTTCTTCAAAATCTAGGCCTGAAGATGAGGTGAGTAGAAGGAAATCAAAACTGCAACTTTTCTTTTGCCTTCAGTAATGGTGTGATCCTGTTAGAATGTAGGTTGGTTTGTATACATATTAATATATTTATCTTTACTCTCTACTCGATTGAGTATTCAATGCAACTTATTCTCATGAAACTCTTTTTTGTAATTTGAGACTTTTTGCATCATTTCAAGCCTTATTATCATATACTCATTTGATACAACCTTTTAATATCTATTTTCATTTTTAAACAAAAAATGCTCAATAATTATCTGAATTACTTAAATTTGTGATAGTAATTAGATGGTAGTAACTATTGATAGTGCCTGCATTTCTTAGAAAAACATTAAATAAGTCAGAAATTCTTTAAAATTTCTTGTTGTTCAATCTTTTGAGAATTATGTGTCTAATCTATGGATAACATTCAGAGGCTATGCTTTGTTTCTGGGGTTAGCAAACTATCATAAATCAACCATACAGAAAAATAAACCATAAAATAATTTTAGGAGAGAGCAATGAGATTTATCTAATCTTTGGAAGAGAGATGGAAACTTCGGTAAAAGCAAAAATTGGAGAAAAAGAAGACATCCTCTATTTATTTATTTAAGAAAATTTGTATAAGTACCCACTTATTTTCAGTGACTCTGGTGGCAATAAAAAAATAAAGAGCCATTATACAAACAATAAAAAACACCCTACCTATGTACTTCAACCTTCTAAAGGCAATTCAGCAGTAACTGTAAGGGTATGCAGCAATATTAAGGAAAACAAACAAAGCAGCATCTATCATAAAAAAAACATCATTGCATTTGCCAAAAGTTATAGAAATGAACCTCAAAGATAAGTACTTCCTCCTCTTCTGCTCCTCCAAAACATTTTATTTCAAGTAGGTGTGGTATCTGGCATAGTTTGAATGAGAAGAATCCAATTTTTGCTCTTTTCCTTGTTCTACATTTGAGCTGGTATTGTCTGAATCCCAGAGTGAACAGCAATACATCATCCAGCTTCAACATCTGCTAGAGCCCTCTTTCCACCTAATCTGTCCAGATCCCCAAAGCCTTTCCCACCTGCTATAGCACCAAACACTCATTATAGCACAGCAATGCCCTTTTTTCTAGACTTTCAAGGTTATTGTGTGCAACAATGGTTATTATTAAACAGTGTGTGTCTGTGTGCGTTCAGGAAAGGAAAGAGAGCCTGGGTTTGAGAAAAGTGGGAGGTATGCTAGGGAAAACTAGGGAAGATGCCAACAGTTCAGATCTTCTAGAAGGCTGTGGCCAGTTTTCCAGTTGAAAACTGAGTCATAGAGCAGAAGGTTGCATCCGAAATAAATAGCTTCCCTGTTCTGTGGCTAGTGCAGGGAGGAACACACCCAGCTGTGGTTTTGTGTCAGGGCACTATGGGTGCTGAATACAACAGTGTTGTGACAACCTAAAAAATCAAACTGGCAATTTTAAAGGAACTGACTGTATTGGGGAAGGAGAAATTATTTCTTAGCAAGAGCTACCTCTGAAATAATTGGAAGGTTTCCTCTTCCAGCGACCCTCATGTACTTTTTTCAGTTTTTTCCTAACTTTATTAAAGTTAGAGCTTTCTTGCCACTACTACTAACATCAGCAGGAGTGCCACCAATAGAAAACAAAAGATGGATGAAACTGGGCTGTTTGAAAGGTTGAAATTGAATCCCCTCCCCCAAGGAAAGGAAGCCTTAATATTGGACACTAGGCAATGAATTATACAGGTTCAGGTTGAAATCCCAAAGGAACAGTTGTTCTTATGTGAAAGATCAACCTTAAAATGATTTAATTTATTTATTTTTATAACTGCAAGAGAGTTTTGAAAAATACCACAAAGAAATTCTACCTAATGTGGGACAACATATAGTATATAATATTTGAATTGCATTTAATTTTTATTCAAGTTTTCAGAAAGCACACACAATAGTATAGAACTTGGTAATATTTAGGAAGGCACTCCATGTGATCTGAATATTAAATGTGAAAGTGATATCCATGAATTCTCTATGTGCACTTTGATTGCCAATATTAATGATACTATGTAACCAGAACATATTGAGCATTTTTGGTCAATTTCCAGCGTGTTTTAACTTCTAAAACGTAAACATCATGCATACTTGTATCAGACCCTGTGGCTTAATGCAAATACAATTATCAGCATTGGATAATGATAGAAGTAAGTTTATGTACAATCTGCTTCTTGTTGAACTTCTTTCATTTTTGTCTTTCATTTCCTAGAAGCGTAATTTATCCCTTGAACTTTTTGCAACCTTTAAAGACATTATTTTAGGGAGATTGGGTGGGGGGGAGAATAGTTAAAAGTGGCTGTGTAAGCTTTTATATGTGCTTAATCTGATTCCAGTTTAAAAGATCCCTGAAAACTACCAATTCTACCAGCTATAGTGATGTCAGTGCATCACAACCCTTCTTTAGTATCAGGACTTTTCTTATCAAAAGAAAAAAGTGTCTCTAAGCTCCATAAAAATTGCTCATGTTAAGCCTAAATCTTATTAGGATGGTGTACACCTTGACTTTTTAAATCAGCCACTCACAGTCATCCCTGTATGTGAAAATAGATAAAAAGCTTAGAAAAAAATTACATATGCATTAATCTCTTGAATTATAATAATTGTCTTTCATCATATGGCCTGTTGTATATTTGGAAGACAATGTTGGAAGAATGGAATTCAGACACAGATTTTTAAGCAGATTAAAATATCTGCTACTTTTGCAAGGTTTTTTTTAGATAGATTCATTAAATGTAGTGGAATTTGTGAGTGTGACAGAGAACTTTGAGACTGAACTGTAATATAGTAGAGTCTCATAACTTACGTCATCATTTTGCAAAGAGTTAGATTTGTCTGCAGAGTGAATCATGGAGTTCTGTTAAACAGATGGATCCTTTTAATGGAATATTTTTATTCACATTTTCAGTACACAGTTTTTAGATCTCTGTTATACCATTCTGTATAATTACAGTTATAAAGACCATTATTTGTTTTTACCTGTCAGTTTAAAATGTATACACTATTTTTTAAAAGGGTTCTAAAATGATGTTGTAAATCTAAAATCAAAATTTTTGGAATTGTATTTGCTTCTGCTGAGGTATCATACAGTATGATGCAGTAGCCTATGTCAACTTTTTAAAGACAGACTATTTTCATGGGTGGCATTAGTTTTATTTCGTGTATCCTCCAAGTCAATATTTCTCAAACTTAGTGACTTTAGGATGTGAGTCTTCCAACTTCCAGAATTTCGCACACAGCATTCTGACTATGGAATGCTAAGAGTTGATGTCCATATATCTTAAGTTACTGAGGTTGCGGTTACCTGTTAAGTGTCCAATTTATGAATCCAAAAGTCATATTTTATTTTTTCACTATTTCTGGAACTCCAGCTACAGCTATTCTATATTCAATGTCTCCCAAGTGGATTGGAACATAATATTCAGTGACAGACATGTAAAGTCTAGCTGGGGATTTTAAGAGTTATCTTCAAACCATCTAAAAGGCAATACATTGACAAAAGCTATTCTTTTGATTACTGTCAAAGCAGATAAATTGTAATTATATGAATTGAAATGTTTTACAACAGATTCTCATAGTTGGTGAGATATCAGGATTGCAATCACTAAAAAACTGTAAATAGATCAGTTATTATTTTATCTATGTACTGAATACAACATCTTGGATATTTGTCCTAGATAATATAAATTATACTGCAGAACCCACATGTGTTTTTATCGGAATAATTTCCCTAATCTATTTAGAAATAATTGTCTTCTTAAGATGAAGATTGAATGAGACTAGAGAATCTAATGTCTAACAAGTCAATAATATATGGACTCACGCACAATGCAAACACATAAATATAAACTTTATTTTGTATATAACAAAAGTGTCTCTATAATATAAATTAAACTAGGCATGAACTTCAGGAAAATTTTGAGCCTAAACTTCAGCTAAAAATAGAAATCTTTTTCATTTCTATTTCTCTTCATAGAGTTACAGAATTGGAAGGGACTTTAGAATTTATTTTGCTCCTTGATCAATACAATATATACTGGAGCATCTGTGACAGACAACTGTCCAACAGTTTCCAGCAAATGAGAATTCACAGAGAACCAACCTACAAATAAGGAGAAGTTTCTTGACAGAACAATCAAGCAGTGGAACGGTTTGCTTTCAGATCTTGTGGGTGCTCCATCACTGAAGGGACTCTTTTAAGAAGAAATTGGACAGCCACTCTTCTGAAATAGTATAAGGTTTCCTGTTTGAGCAGATAATTGGACTAGAAGACATTCAAGGTTGTCGTGTCTTCGGAAATGATGCCAGGAGTCGGTGACTTTGTTTCAAGCTCTTTTATTGATGTGGGAACTGAACTGGCTCTATAGGAAAACTTCACAGCTTTTATTCCTTTAGCCGCGGCGACCACGGCCCATGGCACCGCTTTGAATCTTCCGCGATTCGAATAGACCAATCGCGGGAGATTCCTAGCGAGCCAATCGGCGCGGCTCTCCTAGCCAATCAGAGTGCCCCGCGCTTTGGCCAATCAAAGCGCGGGGATCTCAAGAATGCTAATGAGGGGACAGAATACCCCTCCCCTCTTGGTTTAGTCCTTACATTGCGTAGTCCCGTAGGTAGGCGGGGCTCCGTCTTAGCCTACTGGACCTGCGCAACTCAGTCGTGGGTTGGATCCCGGCCGGTTCGGTCGGGGTCTCTGCTTCTCCGGATGCCATCGTGGGAACCGGCTGGTCGGTCGGGCTGGGCCGCTCTCCGTAGCTCCCTCCTGGGCTTCCCCGGTTGGTTGAGCTGTGGGTTTCGCCGCTCCCGCTCGGTCTCCCCGGGTCGGTCGAGCTGGCCTGGCTGTCTCTTCCTGGCGAGGGTTTGTGATGGCTGCTATCCGGTAAGTATGGTTGGTTGATTCTTCTTTGGTTTTGGTCCCCTGGGTATTCCCTCCCCCCTTGGTTTGTGTTGTGGGGGTTGGTTTTGCCTGCTTGTGCGTCGGTGGTCTCTTGGGTGGTCGTCCTTGATCTTAATTGGTCAATGTGGCATTTCCATGCTCGTCCGTCTGATGTTTGTAGCCGGTACGAGTGTGGACTTGTTATTTGTGTGATGACGGCTGGTACCCATAACGGGTCTCCCAGCAGGTTTTTTGCGTACATGGGGTCGCCTGGTGCGAAGGTTTGGTGTTTGCTGGTTGAGTCTGGGGGCTTCTCTGGGTTATACGTGGGGTGTAATCTGTCGAGTGGGGACCTTAATTTCCTCCCATTAACAGTTCGGCTGGGCTCTTATTCGTTGTGGTATTTGGGGTTATGTGTTGGGTGAAGAGTAATTTATTTATTTTATCCTGGATCTCCCCGTGGTCTATTTTCCGGATGGTTTTCTTTGTGAATTGCACCATCCGTTCCACCCTACCGTTCGCCACCAGATGCGCCGGTGCTGTCAGCGTGTGTCGGATGCCCCTTTCCGCTAGGAATTTTTCGAATTCTAGCGAGGTGAATTGGGGCCCGTTGTCGGAAACGATGACGTCTGGGAGGCCGTGCGTTGCAAAGAGTTTGCCGAGTTCCTTGATCACGGCCTC
Source organism: Hydrophis major (assembly GCA_033807585.1). Lineage (NCBI taxonomy): Eukaryota > Metazoa > Chordata > Lepidosauria > Squamata > Elapidae > Hydrophis > Hydrophis major. Next base: position 329,428,337 of record CM066329.1, read on the forward strand.
CGTGGTTGTTGTTCTCATGTTGCTTACCTCCAGCCAGTTGGAGTAAGCGTCTACTGTTATCAGGAAGGTGTGTCCTTTTGTGGGCCTGGCAAAGTCTATGTGGATCCTAGACCAAGGTCCCCTTGGGGTTTCCCACTCTAGGATGGGTGCTGTGGGTGGGCTTGGCCTAGTTTCCTGGCATCATTGGCATCTTGCTACCCATGTCTCAATCTGTTTGTCCATCCCTGGCCACCAAGCGTAACTTCTGGCCAGGGCTTTAGTCCTAACGATGCCAGGGTGCCCCTCGTGTAATAGTTCCAGAACCTTCCCTTGTAGTTTTTCTGGAATGACCACCCTATCCCCCCATAGTATGCATCCTTTTAATAAGGAGAGTTCTGTTTGCCGGTTCCGGAATGTCTTGACGGACTCGTCGTTGTCCCTTTCCGGCCACCCTTTCTCTACCCAATGCAACACCCACGCCAGACGTTTGTCTTTATTAGTTTCTCGGGCAATGTCTGACGCGGTTATGGGTAGGTTGGGTAGGGTCTCTATACTGAGGAAGGTCGTCGTGGGTGCTGGGTCGGTGTCAGGTTCCGGTAGCGGCGAGCGGCTTAAGGCATCTGCATGGGAGATCGTCTTACCCGGTCTGTGTATGAGTCCGTAGTTGTAGGCCGCCAGGAACTCGGACCACCTTGTCATTCGGGGAGACAGAATGTTTGGGGTGGCCTGGTTCCCTGCAAGGATTCCCAGCAGCAGTTTGTGGTCGGTTATGATGGTAAATGTCCGGCCGTAGAGATACTCGTGGAATCTTTTTACTGTGGCAACGATAGCCAGAGCCTCTTTGTCCAGCTGGCTGTAGTTCCGCTCCGGTTTGGTGAGGGTCCTTGAAAAGAACACGATGGGTGCTTCTTTTCCGTCGGGGAGGGTATGGCTGAGGACAGCACCGACGCTAAAGGGTGATGAGTCGCATGTGACGGCCAGAGGTAGGGTCTCGTTGAACTGCATTAGGACGGCATCTGAAGTGAGGAGGTCCTTTGTTCTCTGGAAGGCGGCTTGCTCGCATTTCCCCCAAGTCCAGGTCGCCGCCTTGTCCAGGAGCCTATGCAAGGGCTCCGCCGCCGTCGCCTTTTGGGGCAGGAAAACATTGTAAAAGTTAAGTAGCCCCAGGAATGCCTGTAGCTCCGTCTTCGACTTGGGTGTGGGGGCTTCTTTGATGGCCTTGATTTTTTGGTTTGTGGGGTGAATGCCGTGACGGTCTAGGAGATATCCTAGGAATTCAACCATTCCATGTATAATTGGCATTTCTCCCTCTTTACCTTGAGCCCGGTTTCTTTGAATTTGGTTAGGACCTCCCTTAGGCGACCCTCTAGTTCGGCTTAGTTGGTTGCCGACACTAAGACGTCGTCGAAGTAAGGTACCACCCCCTTGATGCCTTGTAATAGCCTTTCCATTAGGCTTTGGAATATTCCAGGTGCCACGCTGACTCCGAATTGGAGCCGGTTGCATTTAAATGCTCCCCGGTGGGTGACTATGGTTTGCGCTTCTGCCGTTTCCTCGTCGACTGGCAACTGTTGGTATGCCTGGGCGAGGTCGAGTTTGGCGAAAACCTTGCCCCCTCCCAGTGAATGCAGTAGGTGTTGCACTACTGGGACGGGGTAGGCGCTTTGTTGCAACGCGCCATTTAGGGTGGCCTTATAGTACCCACAGATCCTCACCGACCCATCGGGCTTGATCGGGGTGACTATGGGGGACTCCCACCAGGTGTGGTCTATTGGCTGTAGGACCCCTTGCTTGACGAGCTTGTCAATTTGCTTGTCTATCTTGGGTTTAAGTGTGAATGGCACCCGCCTTGGTTTCAGGTGTTTTGGGGGGACGTTTGGGTCTAGGCTGAATGATATAAGGGGCCCTCGGTCCTTGCCTAGGTTTCCGTCAAAGACCTCTTAGAATTCCCGGGCTAGTTGTTGCTCCCAGCTGTCATCGGTGATGTGGTCGATTCCCGTGACTGCGATGCCGAGCGGGGCGAACCATTGCAGTCCCAGTAGGCTTGGGCGGTCGCGATCGACAATTGTCAGGGGAAGCCTTTCGGTGCGCCCTTTGTATGTTACGTTGAACTGTGCGGTTCCGACTACTGGGATGTGGTTTCCCTGGTAGTCTTTTACAATTAGTCTCTGGCTGTCTAGGCCTTTCCTTTGGATGGTAGGCATCAAGCGCTTTATTTCTTGCCATGCTATCATGGAGAAGTAGGACCCGGAGTCCACCTCCATTTTGCATGGCTCGCGTTCGATGCCTACCTCCACGTGGACCTTCCGGGTGTGATTGGTCGTGGCGTGGCCGATGGTGACCGTCTGATGGGTCTCCTCTCTTTGCCTGGTCTCGCCGCCTCATAGGGATCGTCCGTTCCGATCCCATCTGTTGTCAGAGGGGCGACCTCTGGTCCGGGGTGGTGTGCTCTCTCCCCTCTGTTCGCTCTAGTCCCATCGTGGTGGGCTGCAGTTCTTTTTGAGGCGGCAGACGCGGGCGATGTGTCCCTTCTTGTCACAATGCCGGCAGATCGACTCGAAAAACCGGCATTCGGACCTGGGGTGGTCGCCTCCGCAACCGGCACAGTTGGTCCTCGACTTACGACCCCGCCGGTTCCGTGGGTCGCGGCCTGCCTGGAGGCGATGAATTTCCTCCTCCTCTTCGGAAGTGCCCGATGCCGAGTGGAAGTCGCCCTGGTGGGTGGTCGTCTCGGGTTGGGCCTCGGCCGACCTTGCAGGGTGGTTGTTCCTGCTGCGGTCCCCAGCGTTCGGTCGGCGCATGCAGTCGGCGGATGTTCGGGTCACTTCAGCGGCTGCGGCTTCGGTGAGGGTGTCTGCAAGGGTGATGTTGCCCTTGGCCATCAGCCGACTCTGGAGGACGGGGTCCCACAGGCCGAGCACGATTCGGTCTCGCAGGGCGTTGTTCAGGTTGTCGAATTCGCACAGCCCCCCTAGGCGCCGACCGCTGGTCCCGACGGTAGAATTCGTGGCATCGGATTAGGATGGGTACCTCTGGAGCATAGTGCCGCCGAAGTATTGGCTCGAGGACGTCCCAGTCCATCGCAGTCACGTTGGCGGGTTTGGCAAGTGCCTTGGCCATCTTAAATACCTCGGTCCCGCAGTGGGTCAGGAAGACGGCTCGCTTCATGTGGCCGGTGGCGTCCTTCAGCTCACTGCACTCGAGGAACATGTGGAATTGGTCGGAGTACAATTCCCAGTCCTCACTGGCGGGGTTGATGGGTCCGGGGGGTGCGATTTTCGCCATCGTGGAGATTCGTCTGGCTTCCGTCGGACACGTGCTTCGGTTCAGGATCTGAATCCCATCCTCGTCGCCAGTGTCGTGTCTTCGGAAATGATGCCAGGAGTCGGTGACTTTGTTTCAAGCTCTTTTATTGATGTGGGAACCGAACTGGCTCTATAGGAAAACTTCGCGGCTTTTATTCCTTTAGCCGCCGCGGCTGCGGCCAATGGCACCACTTTGAATCTCCCGCGATTCGAATAGACCAATCGCGGGAGATTCCTTGCGAGCCAATCAGCGCGGCTCGCCTAGCCAATCAGAGTGCCCCACGCTTTGGCCAATCAAAGCGCGGGGATCTCAAGAATGCTAATGAGGGGACAGAACAAAGGTCCTCTTCCAACTCTGTTATTCTGTTGTTCTGTTATGCTAACAGTGTGTTTCATTGGTAGGCAGTTTGTATGATCAGGAAGTGACTTCTGATTATTAGTCTGTAGTTCCTTGATTTAACCAACTAATTTGCACTTCTGTGTGACAGTCTGATATTTGAGGACAGTTGTCCCTTCTCTAAGGGTAAACATACCTAGATCCTTTAACTGCTCTTCATCCCTTGTAATTATCTTAGCCCTCCTTTGAACTTTTTACAACTTGTCATTATCCTTTTAAACTGTTTGCACAGAACTGGACTTAGTATTCTAAGTGAACAGAGTAGAAAAATTACTTCTTATGAGGCACTTACAGCATTTGCTTTTTTAGCAACTGCATTATACTGTTAGCTGATGTTTAACTTGTAGTCAATAAGGACACACAGATTCCTTTTGTATGTGTTACTGCCAAGCCAGCTCTCCCCAACTCTACACTTATGCTTTTATTGTATTTTTTACTCAGATGAAGAACTTTACATTTCTATCTTATTTGTTTCAGCCCATTGCTCAAGCCAGTCTTAGTCTTTTGGAATCTTCTCATTTTCACTTGAGGTATTATCTACCTTGCCTAGTTTTGTGTCATCTGCAAACTTTATAAGCCCCTCAATTCCCTCACCCAATTCTCTGATAAAAGAGATAATGACATCGTACTCAGCATATCCTTCCCATCTTAAAATTGGATATGATCATCTAGTCAATTATTAATCCATCTAACAGGAGCATCAATTAGCCCACATTTTGCCAATTTTATTAAGGAGAATTTCATGAAAGATTCTGTCAAATACTTTTCAGAGGTTCAGGTATACTATATCTGTGTCTTTCTCCAAATGTAATAAGATAGCAACTTTATCAAAGGTAATAAAATTAGTTTAGGATGATTTGTTTAGGAAAATCCCATGCTAGTTTCTATTTATTGTAACATACTTATCCAAGTGCTCACAGATATGCTGTTTGAGCACTATATTATTATTTATTAAAATGTACAGTTTATGCTGACTCCCAGCAACTTTGTTAAAGGATTTTGCCCATTATAGATGTCAAACTGATAGGCCCTGAGTTTCCTAGTTCTTTCTCTTTCTTTTTTCCCCCTCTTTTTGAAGATGGAGATAGCATTAATTTTCCTCTATTCTAGTGGAATTTTATTAGCCAAAGATTACTGCAGTTTCTGTGATCACTTCTGCTAGTTCTTTTAGTACTGTAAGATATAATCCATCTGGTTTTGTTTTATTTATTTATTTATATCCCACATTTATTATTTTTATAAACAACACAAAATGGCAAACATATCTAACACTTCTTTCTCCTCCTACTTTTCCCCACAACAACAACCTTGTGAGGTGGCTAAGAGGCAGTTAAAGGTCACTTGCTGGCTTTCATGGCCAAGACAGGACTAAAACTCACAGTCTTTCAATTTCTAACTTGGTGTCTTAATCACTAGACCACACTGATTCTTCTAGATCAGGGTCACCAAACTTTTGGACTCCTGGGACCACCAAACTCATAATTTTAAATCGCAGGAACCACTAATATGAATTTTGACTGATGGTGGCTTGCTGACATTGGTGGTGGAGAGAGAGAGAGAGAGAGATCTTATCTAACCTCAGAGGGCTGGTGGTGTTCTCTCTCTCTCTCTCTCTCTCTCTCTCTCACACACACACACACACACACACACAGAGAGAGAGAGAGAGAGAGAGAGAGAGAGAGAGAGAGAGAGAGAGAGACAGGTCCCTCATCTCCCCACCCCTCCAAGGCAGCCACATTACTAATCTGCATTTCAGCTCCGTTCTCAGGGGTGGGGGATTGTATTCTGCAATTGGTAGGAAAACAGGCTGGGGGAATCTTCTGCAGACTTTTTGTGGGATTTTCTGCAGACACCTTGGGAAAATTCCAAAAAAAGTCTGCAGGAAAATTCTACACCCCATTTTCCTACTGATTGATCGTTCTTTATTTGGGATCACAGGATACCATCTTCAGCTCCTTTTTCAGAGGGTTAGAGAGAGACCTTTGGCTTCATGCAAAGAAAGCAGCAGAAGTAGCAGAAATCTTTCTTTCTCTACCCCCAAACTCTGCCGAAATGAGTCTTTGCCAGCATAGCCTCTTGGAGCAGGATGCCTTGCAGGGTCCCAAAGACTCATTTCTGGTGGAGTTTGAGGGAGAGAAAGAGTTTTTCTGCTTTCTTTGTGTGCAGCCAAAAGCAGAAGAAGAAAGAAGCAGAAAGAAGCAGCCCTTTCACCCCCTTCCCTCATTACCTCATGTTGTTCCAACACAAGCCTTGTGCTCCCGAGGGTCATGTGGGTGGCTCAGACTTGTGTTCCCATGTAGCCTGGTTTAATTATTTTGGGGGGTGCTCTGGGGGTGGCATTTCTCTGTGGACCACCAAAATGTTCTCGTGGACCATCAGTATGCCGCAGCCCACCAGTTGGTGACCACTGTTCTATATATTTGAATTTATTTAAATTAACTGAGTTCCCTCTACACTTTTCTTGCAGTTGCTGCCTTTCTCCAGTGTCAGAATATTGACTAGTGAAGGTTCAACAAAAGACAAATGCAAAATAGAGAAGTTCTATCTTCTTACCACCAACCATTAAGTATAATAAACTCCAAATGTTGATTCCATCTTGATGAAAGAATTCTTCAGCCTAACTCTGACTCAGCAGGATATCTTGTGGAAACTGTTATTCATAGATACTAGAAGCTTGTCAGGAAGTCAAAACCATTGTTTATCAGTTCTGCAGAAGCTATTGTTTCACATAGTTTTTATGCAAAATTGTATAGTCATAAATAAGTTCATGTCCCAAACCTGCTAAGCTGTTCAGGGTCCCACTGAGCTCTCAGTAATTTAATTTCACCATTACACAAACTGTGTAAATTATGGAGTCCATATTAATAACCAACGACTTCTATAACTGAAGATTCTGTCTGCATGTAATATATTAATCCTGGCTTTTTCTTTTTTATTTTCTTTTTGTACTTTATCATTGCTTTTGTAGCGATTTTTGCTTCTGTGCAAGTATACTACTTATAAAAAAGAAGAAAGAATCATGCTTCCACTTTTGCTGCTCCTGAATACTGTTTCAGTCCTCAGTCCATTTGAGATGAAAATACTGTGTATACTTGCTCTTCTGGATTGACCAAAATATAATCCATAAGGTTGGACAACCCATTCAGAAGACTGCAAAGACTAGTCTTTTAAATCCTTGATTCATTTCACAAAGTGAAACCACTCTCAGATCAAAGTCAAATAGATGCCTTAAACATCTGAATGTAGCTAGGGCTCCAGATTTCTTTGTCTAGTCTGAGAAAGGCGAGACTGAGTATTTTTCCCCATAAAACTGAAAATAGTAAACATGGAAGCTTCATGTGTTTGTGTATGCACACATATTTCAGTGACATCCAAAGCAAGCCTCCATGACAATAAAATGATGATGTCTGATACAGAGGCTTCAATTGCAACAATTATTCAAAAATGTCACTGTTTCTTCCTCCAGGGACACACAGGGGTTATTGTACACCTAGAACAGAATCGATACAATAAAAACAAAAACAAAATAAAACTCAAACATCTATCCCAAACAGTCATTACCTTCTCCAAACCATAATGGGATCTCAGACATTTTGTACTATTGTCCTATCTTTTTTGGTCTAGATAAAACAAATAAATTCAGTTCTCAACTAAATATTGTCCACCTATCACAACACATTGTCAATAGACTGAGTGATCCATGGATGTTCATGATTTTATATGTAAACCTTATGGATGTAAACAGATCATCACAGATCAGACAAAATATTGTTGAAATCTCTCATAAAATCTCATAATCTGTAATGCATTAAATCTAACAGGTATTGTACTAAAGGATGAAGAGAATACATGTGCATTTAGGAATGGCCACCATAAGGTTTTGAAGCTGTCATGTGAATCTTGAAATTGATATGGCTGCTTTAATGATATGCTCTCCATTCTCTTGAATGTATGCACAACTGTGATTTTGTAATAGTTAAGTTGTAACAGTAAGGGTTCCCTTCGCACATATGTGCTAGTCTTTTCCAGCTCTAGGGAGCAGTGCTCATCTCTGTTACAAAGCCGAAGAGCCAGCGCTGTCCAAGTACATCTCTGGGGTCAAGTAGCTGGCATGACTAAACACCAAAAGTATACAGAACGCTCTTACCTTCCCACCAAAGTGATCCCTATTTTTCTACTTGCATGTTTACATGCTTTGGAACTGCTATGTTGGCAGAAGCTGGGACAAGTAATTGCAGCTCACTCCCTTACGTGGTGCTAGGGATTGAAACTGCTGAATTGCTGACCTTTCTAATCAACAAACTCAGTGTCTTAGCCACTGAGCCACTGCTATTAAATGACTGTCTGATTTCAAAAAGGTATAGATCAAAGGTGGTATTCAGAGGTTCTGACCAGTTCTGGAGAACCAGCGGAAATTTTTAGTAGTTCGGAGAATTGGCAAATATCATTTCTGACTGCAGATTTTACAGTATCCTTACCCTGCCACGCCCACCTAGCCACATCTACAGAACTGGTAGCAAAAAAAAAAAACAGTTGAATCCCACCACTGGTATGGATGGAAGAACTGGGAAATTGCAGGAATAAAGACTAAAACACCCAGAAGAAGGAAAACTATTTCTGCATTGATGGCTAATATTAAATCTGAGCACAGAAACAACAACTGAGACACTAGGTTGTGTGGCCCCCAGAGGAGCTTTGGGTAAGATTGATGGCTGTATAAATATGTCCTCAACATTCTTGCATTCAGTATATCAATGGATCTAATGCTTTTCAGTCAGTCCATACATTCAGCAGTCATTCATCAAGTGGTGAATAATCCACAGTAGTGAATCAACACAAGTGTTGAGTTCAAGTGGGAAACTATGAAATATTATCATAACAGTACAAGAGCATGTGCTGCCTTTACAAAGGAAATACTAAAAGATAAAGAAATAAGTATTATTAGATTGCATACACCTGCCAAGTAAAATAGTACAATGACTGCTTGGGTACATTAATTTCATCTACCAGCAGAGCAGTACATGCCACTTAAAATGACTTGCTTTGCTAAGTTACCATTTTCAGGCAGAAAACCACACATCATTCCCACCCAGAGAACCTTGCCCTGCAAGTCAGCTGATTCCCGAACCCACCAAAGCATCCTGAAATAATTTCTGGAATAACTTAGCACTTTAGATCTGAACCTAATATTTCACTAAATGAAGAGGACATTATTATATAAACATACTGTTACCATACAGCATTTGCCATATCTCTACCTCCTACTTTTTAAAACAAAAACAAAAATGGAGGATAAATATTTGCTGTTCAAACAAGCCAAAATAACAAGTGCTAGCAATGTCACCCAATTGTAAGGTGCTTTTAAAAGCCTTACCAAGTAAGTTATTACTTTGTTTACAATCGGTGGATCAGAGAAAGAAGTAGAGGCAATGCAACTTAAGGAAGAGCTTTGGAACTGGCATTTAATGTTTGGTCATGTGAATTGTTTGCATTGAACAACAGCTGAGTTGCAGCAATCTTTCTCTTCTCTGGGTGATCACTTTCTCAATGTTCTGTACAGCTAGAATGTGACCTGCCTCCTTTGGTATTAAGAAAAAAATGAGAAAGAAAACGTGAACTGGATTAGATTGAGTTTACAAAAAAATCCACTCTTTGAATTGTCTGCTTGTATGATTATCATGTAATAAATTGATTTGTAAGTTGCCATATTTGAATTTTTTAAAGGAGAGACCTCCTGAAGAGGTGTTTACTTAAATCACTGTACATTGCAAAAAGAGTATCTTTTATGCACTGAGTCCCTAATTTTTCTTTCAAAGTGTAAGGTAGTTCATCTTGATCTCTTTGCATATCTTCCCATATCACTATATATGTCCCATAGTAAAGGCAAGGAAAAGAACTTATTCTTTTTCCTTATTCTCTTCTCTTTGATCCAACAGCTTCTCTGGCTGATTTTCTGCTTTTAATGGAGGTAAAGAAACCTTTGTGTTGGCTTTTGGTGTTGGAGGTAAAGACACCTTTGTGCTGGCCAAGTGTTTCTAAAACTTTCTTTTGTGAGACAGTCCTACATTACTACTTGCATTTCTTCTGCCACTGCTGATGTTTGCTTTTTGCTTTGCAATTTGCTAACATTTTAGTCTTTTGAAGGAGCTCTTCTCATATCTATGTCTTGAATGTACACAGTTATGTATATTTAGAAAATATAAATAAATATTTAAATAAATATTTAAATAAATATTTAAAAATAAATCAGTCTTGGCCCACAAAATCATATTCTTAAGTTTCCATTGTGCTGATAACAAGTTAATTCAAGGCTTGATTGTGAACAGATTTCTTCAAGACAGTGGCTGAAGTCTGCTGTTTTGGTTGATTATTTATTTATTTATTTATTTCCCACTTTTAAATTGACCTTGCAATCAAAGAGGATCTTTAGAATGATTTATTTTATTCATTTGTAATTCCTCTTTGCAAGGAACAGCTCCTTTCCCATATGATATGGAGCAACATTTAAAAAAAATATTGTCAAAAAATGCAACAAAAGCCAGTTAATAAATTAGAATCAATCCATAACATTATTCATTATGTAAGATAGAAGGGAAAGAAGAACACTTCTTTCATTTAAGCTGGCATCTTTTTGCCAGTATACTATATAAGCAAACTTGCTGTTGAGCTGTTGAGTCTGAGGTCATAGCTGTCCCCAGTTGCAGCAGTGCTGTATTTTAGTATGCATTCATTACAAGGCACAGTGTACAGTTAAAAAACATGTGTATGGCGCCAGCATATGATTATGGCAAGACAGACTGACCACTGGGAAATTGCTGAGCTAACAGAGAGTTTAGTTCGGTTGAATTATACTGGAGCCAAATTTACAGAAGGTTCTAATGACATAACTGATCTTCACTGAGAACCTTTTTTTCATGATATATGTTAACTATGATACTCTCCTTTTCTGACTTACACATTCCCTAATGTTTCACTGGTTTGTGAAAATGTCAACAGGGGTTCATCTCCCTTAATACCTCACTGGACTTTTGTATCTTGTTTTCAGAGTACTTAAGTTATATACACTAAAGAAGTAGTACATTTCTCTTTCCCTGCTTCCATTATAAAAAGATTATGTACTGACAGACCAATGAATCCCCCTGGTTCTTATTAGAGGAGTTGAATTTTTAAATGTCATTTGCTGGATATTTCTCATGTTGAACTTTCTGAAGAACAGCCTAAAATTTTCAAGACATTTTTGGTATATTTGATGGAATATGATAAAGAGATCTGGTAAGCTCTGGAGAAGTTGGGATGGGAAAACTGTATTAGTTTTTAAGAAGGGAGGCAAGAGGAATGCCTTCTCCCATTTTTTTTTTAAATTTTTTGCATGGCTTTGGATTAATGTTGACTCCTGGATAAGCCCCTACAATTTTCTTGGAAAGATTTCAGAAGTGGCTTGTAATTGCCTGCTTCCTGGGGCTGAGAGATAGTGACTAGGTCAAAATCATCCACCTGGCTTTTTGCCTAAGATAGGACTAGAGCTCCCAGTATCCAATTTTATGATCTGATGTCTTAACTATATCAATATAGATTTCTGATATGCCACTATAGAGGATGTATTCATGTATGGTATATTTTGTTTTTTGGCCACAGATTCAGAAATATATTCCTTGCTTTTTACCCACTGATGAAAACTGGTTAGAGCAGGGCTGTCAAACTCCTGGCTTGGAGGTTGGATGCATCATGCACTGGCCACACCCATGCCCAGTTTAGCAAAGGGGAAAAAAGTCCCAATACGTCACATGTGCCCACATGCCCAATACGCTGTGATGATATGAGTTTGACAAGCCTGGGTTAGAACATTTGGATTTACTGTAGATAACCAAAATTAACCAGAACAAGATCATCATCATGAGATTCACTTGTAACATAGTACAGTACCATAAAAATTGATTGTATGTATAGTTTTTTTTCCAATGGACATCCTGGGTCTTGTGCTATAATGTCAAAATAATAGAATTTAGAAGGTCATCACACAGCCCATTACCAAGGTCATTACAACACAGGAGGCTGATAGACACACAGCCAATACCTCAGCCACACATGTTCTTACGAAAAAGCCAGCCAATCTGCAAACATCAACTCCATCAACCAATCTAGAAATGACAACACAGCCAATCTCCCCACCAGTATTTATAGAGAGACGGCAGCTCCAATCGTACTTTGCTCGTACACGCACCAGCCTGAAGCTGGCGAGTGGGACCTTGTCGAAACGTTGCCAAGATACTCTCAATCTTACATAGGAAAATACCTGAACACACCAAGACCTGCATACACACAAACACACATAATATGCCCCAATCACTAAGAACCTTACACTTACAGTATCTTTCATACTTTCCAGAAATGACAAACTTAAGACAAGAAGGGAAAGTATGGGTCTAACAATAGTGACACTAAGATTAATAAAATAATGCATCACCTGACAAACTAAACTTTAATCTGTCTGAAACATTTCTCAGTGTTGTTTAAATGTCTCCTATATTAGATAAATGCACACAATTTTCTCTTAAGTGGTGACCAATCTGTTTATGTAAGCACAGAAACAAACCTTCACAACTATTTGAAAAAATAAAGGAAAGTGAGATGATAATAATGAAAATGCTGGACATAATAAGAAATACAACGTATAGCATTGCATTCTAGTTGCAATGCAAGTAGGTATGTGTTGTGAATTAATAAAAGTGCTTGAATAAAGATTGTTGAAACCTTAAAGTAAAGTGCAGGGTTCTGGCCCTGCACTTCTGATTGACCGATAATAGCGATATCGGATTGGTCCGTTCAGGAGAATCTGATTGGCTATTAACGAGCCTTTCTCATTGGTTAAAAGAGCTAACGTTCCTGTGTTTTCATTGGCTAAATATCCAAGAGCTTGCCTATATAAAGGGGGCTGTTGTGGCCGTTTTTAGAACTGTTGCACCATGTTAAATAAAGAGTTGAAGTTCACTGTTCATCGACTCGTCTCCACTTCTTGCGCCACGCACAGAACAAAACACTGGCGACAAGGATGGGAGGTGGAGACATCAGAGCTGACTGAACACTACAGAGCGATAACTGAGCACGTGGCTGAAATGCACCAATGACGGAACCATGTCCGGCAGCGTCATACCACCCGCTCCATTCGACCCGGCACAAGAAGACTGGGACTCATATATGGATCGCTTCCAGATGTTTCTGGAAACCAACAATTTGAAGAATGCCACTATCGGAAAGAAACGGGTGGTATTCCTAACTCATTGCGGACTGACCATATTCAAGATGGCCATGGCACTAGCGAAACCAGCAGAAGTGAAGTCCATGGACTGGGACGTCCTCGAACCCCTGCTAAGGGCTCACTATGCACCGACCGTACCAACGCTCGTTAGAAGGCATGAATTTTACCAGAGAGATCAGCGGAAGGGCGAAAGTGTTGCTGATTTCATAGCTAATCTCCGGAATCTGGGAAGCCTATGCGGGTTTGCCAACCTCGAAGAAGCCCTGAGAGACCGAATAGTTCTGGGATTAGATGCACCAGGCGCGCAGATTAAGCTGATGGCGAAAGGCGACATTAGCCTTACAGATGCCATCGCTGATGCTAGTGCAGCAGAAGCAACCAGGAAGTCAGCTGCCCGAATGCGCTGCACCCACGCCCCACTTTGCCAACTCGCCAGTGAAGTTTCACCTCACTTAGAAGAACAAACAATGACAGCCCACCACGAGGACCTTGAATCGTCATCGGAAAGTGATGAAGAAGAGGTCAACCGGCTCCGGTTTGAATGAGACCAACGCCAGAGATCGCAGTACCAATGCGCTGGTTGGGGGTGGGGCAAACCACCCCCGATCAGACTGCAAATTCCTCAACGCGCTCTGCCATGTGTGCAGGAAAAGAGGCCACATCGGACAGATCTGTAGAATAAGCAAACAAGGACCAAGCCAGCCCCCGAGGGGGGCAAACTATCGCCAATCCACAGGAAGCCATCCTGTAAAGCGAGAACTCTTGAATCACCAATGGAACAACCACTCCTACAGAAACAAACCTCTAAACCACTCAACGAAGTGAGAAGAGGCACAACAAACTATTACAATTGGTCACGCCTCATCACTGGATGCCAAGAAGATCCGGGTGAAGGTGGTCATAGAAAACCAGCCTTGTATGATGGAAGTCGATTCAGGATCGTCCCTCTCGATGGTTTCCTGGAAGACCCTCAAGCAACTCATCCCTACCGTCCGGCAACAAGACCTCCGATTCCAAAGAATCATACTCAAAGATTATCAGGGAAATCGAATTCCAGTCATTGGATCCAGTCAAGTCCATGTCTCATTTAAAAATCATACCGCATCTCTACCCTTGACTGTAGTCGACAGGGATCGGCCTAGCTTGTTAGGCCTCCAATGGTTCGCTCCACTTGGAATTGAAGTAGCCGGCATTCACCGAACCAGCAGCAACGACTGGGAAGAGGCTCTCCTCCAAGAATTCCAGGACATCTTTGCAGATAAACTAGGCGAGTACAAGGGGACCCCAATATCATTTAACCTCAACCCCGAAATAGCTCCCATCCGCCTTAAGCCTCGTTGAGTTCCATTTGCCCTTAAACCAAAGATTGATGAGCAGCTTGATAAATTAATAGCCCAGGGGGTGTTAGAACCAACCGACCATTCTCCCTGGGAAACCCCGATCGTGACACTTATCAAGCCGGATGGATCATTAAGAATTTGTGGGGACTACCGAGCCACCCTGAATTATGCCCTGCAGCAAAACGCTTACCTGGTACCGGTGGTGCAACACCTTCTCCATTCCCTGGGGGGCGGAAAAGTCTTCGCTAAACTAGATCTAGCCCAGGCATACCAACAACTGCCTGTAGACAAAAAAACGGCAGAGGCCCAAATGATTTTTATGCACCGAGGTGCATTTAAATGTAACCGACTCCAATTCAGAGTAAGCGTGGCCCCGGGAATCTTTCAAAGTTTGATGGAAAGACTATTACAAGGGATAAAAGGCATTGTCCCCTATTTTGATGACGTTTTAATTGCTGCTCCAACTCAAGAAATACTAAGGGAGCGCCTGGGGTTGGTTCTTCAGAGATTTAAAGACTCGGGTCTCAAAGTTAAAAAAAACAAGTATCAACCATGTACGGATCGAGTAGAATTTTTAGGATTTTTAATAGATAAACAAGGCATTCATCCCCACCGATAACAAACTTAGGGCAATCAAAAATGCCCCAAAACCCCGGAATAAGGCTGATCTCCAAGCTTTCTTAGGACTTATCAATTTTTATAACGTCTTTCTGCCTCACAAAGCAACCGTAGCCAAACCTCTACATCGTTTTTTGGACAAAAAAGCAACCTGGGTTTGGGGCACCATGAGGAACATGCATTTCGACAAGTAAAAAACCTATTGACCTCCGACACTGTTTTGATGCAGTATAATGAGACTTTGCCTTTAACGTTACATGTGATGCATCACCATTCGGAGTGGGCGCCATTTTGAGCCACGTTTTACCAAACGGAAGTGAAGCCCCTGTTGCCTATCTTTCAAAAACGCTATCAAAAGCAGAACGCAATTACAGTCAAATCGATAAGGAAGCTCTTGCTATTGTATCTGCTGTTAAGCGATTTCATGAACATATTTATGGGCGAGCTTTCACTGTAATAACTGACCACAAACCTTTACTGGGAATTATAGCAGGAGATAAACCAACCCCTTATATATTATCTCCCAGAATGACTCGCTGGTCAGAATTCTTGGCTGCCTATAATTATAAGTTGCAACACTGCCCGGGGAAAGCCATTCCCCATGCTGACGCATTGAGCCATGCACCACTTCCAGAAACCGTTAACGACCCTGCTCTGACCGTCACAACAATGCAGATCGAGGCACTCCAAAAACTACCGTTGACAGCTCGCAATATCGCGATTGAAACTAACGCGATCCCATTTTAGCACATATTCTCAGCTGAGTAGAGCGTGGATGGCCATTGGACCAAATCCCTGACAACTACGTTCCCTTCAAAAGTTGACAGACAGAACTGTTTTCCCAGAAAGGCTGCATCATTTGGGGTGATAGAGTTGTTGTCCCAGAGCAGTTACAGTGAGCGGTACTGAGAACCTTGCACGATGGCCACCCCGGCATCGTGCGCATGAAAGCACTCGCACGAAGCTATGCATGGTGGCCGGGTATCGACAAGCAGATCGAAGCCTGGGTAAAGACTTGTCACAAATGCCAGGAAGTCAGCAATGCCCCACCAAAAGCAACCCCAACAGAATGGGAAACACCCAGGGGACCATGGTCCCGTATTCATCTGGACTTTGCAGGACCTACGAATGGACACATATTTTTATTAACAGTGGATGCCTACTTGAACTGGCTCGAAATCCATGAGATGAAAAATACAACAACCAAATCAGTCATCAGGAAATTGGACAGATTATTTGCAACACACGAACTACCAGACGTTCTGGTATCCGACAACTGGCCCCAATTTACCGTGCTTTCTTTTGAACAGTATCTGGCGGACTACGGTATTCGCCATGCGCTAACTTCACCGGTGCATCCTGCGGCTAATGGAAGGGCCAAGCGCATGGTACAATTCATCAAAAGAACTCTACATAAAATGGACTATGGCGATATCGAAGACAAGATTAACCGGATACTCCTTTTGCAGCACATCACTCCACACAGCATCACCAACAAAACTCCCGCTGAGTTATTGATGGGACGAAAACTCCACTCCCACCTCGACCAATTACACCCATCGTACGAACCTGAAAAACCACACGGATCCAGCGGGAAATGCCATAATTTCCAGGTAGGCAACTTGGTTTTTGCAACAAACTTTTATGGCGATCCATTGTGGGTCGAGGAAACTGTAATCCAAGTAACCGGACCCAGATCGTACCGCGTGAAATGTTGTGACGATAGAATATGGAAGCGCCATATTGTTCAGCTGCGTTCAAGGCTGCAGTCTGGGATCTGTGATTCCGGTGATTTCCAAACTGAGGGGGGAGGAGACGCCGAGGAGGCTGAGTTTGAAACGGTGGAAAGCACAAGTGGAAGAAATGACCCACTCAGACACAACATGTGAAGAAGGATCGGGGACAGGGGTAAACTCGCCTCAAAGGGATACCGAGGACATTAGTGGTAATGGAAGTTTAGATACAGAACCAGAGGCACCCTGTTTACTAGATAACGTCCTACCCCAACAAGATTCTAGACAAATACCAGGAGGACAAAGTAAATCAAATAGACAATTAAAACAACCTGCTTACCTCAAAGACTACGTTACCACACCCCTTAAATGGAACTCAGGGGGAAGGGGTGTTGTGAATTAATAAAAGTGCTTGAATAAAGATTGTTGAAACCTTAAAGTAAAGTGCAGGGTTCTGGCCCTGCACTTCTGATTGACCGATAATAGCGATATCGGATTGGTCCATTCAGGAGAATCTGATTGGCTATTAACGAGCCTTTCTCATTGGTTAAAAGAGCTAACGTTCCTGTGTTTTCATTGGCTAAATACCCAAGAGCTTGCCTATATAAAGGGGGCTGTTGTGGCCGTTTTTAGAACTGTTGCATCATGTTAAATAAAGAGTTGAAGTTCACTGTTCATCGACTCGTCTCCACTTCTTGCGCCACGCACAGAACATAACAGTATGTGTTTGGCTCATGACAAAATAACACAGACAATTCAAACCAAGTGAATTCTAATGTCATTTCCAAGCTTACTTTACCATTATCTAGTGTATGATACAACTAATAAACAGTGGAAATTTGTAAGCATGATACTGATCTAGTATAAACTGGTGATATTGATCAAAAGGTACTGTGATACCCATGTTCAGCCATGGAACTAATAATGACAGATTAAGCTCCATTTTCCAGGCAGAAGAATTACCAATATGATTTTCTTTAGAGATGATTTTCCAGAAGAGGTTTATATATAATCCAGCAATTATTATACTTTATACCTGTGTGATGCTTTAGGTGACCCTGGGCAATTATTTCATTGAAAATTATTAACATAAAAGATGATTGGGAAAAGTTCAATAAGGTGTTCTAATTTTGCTTTTAATTAGATTGACCCCATCAACTATGGTTTCATGAAGACAGGTTGACAACAGCGTTTTAAGTTGGGCTAGTTTCAGAACTAAACAAAATACTTCCTGCTGTTAGGGATCAGCAGATGGTATGTCTGCCCATTTAATCATCTGGTTTGGAGATGAACTTGTGATCCAGCAAACTGCATTTAATTCCAAATCCATAGATAAATTCACCACATCAGATCCAGGTTTCCACTGGCCATATTGTATGGTTACCTGATTATTCAAGGAAATGGTAGTAAGGAAGGTTCTATTTTTCAAACCATCAGACCATGCTTTAAGTGCCCTGGCTTTTTGAAGATTATATGTATGAGATTGGGACTGTACAAATCCTTCAAAGAATGTGCCAAAGTGTTATTTGAATCACTGGAATGGCTGTATCTCTTTTAATCTCAGTGGCTGTTTTTAGGTTTCTTCTTGCTCTCTACACATGTGCATGGATTCACAGGCACAGCACTTCCCTGAGGAAAAATAAAAACAAAGTGGAAAAAAATGGTTCCTGCATTTGCAGACAGCTGGGAGAAGCTTATGAAATTGCCACTCAAAGTCTGGAAAAAGATGCTGATGCTTTAACAATTTAAAAACAGGTGCTTTGTGCATGTTCTGCTTGTCTGAAGTATCTTATTCAAAGGATTTGCAAACCTCTAAAAGAAATTTCTCAACCACCTTGTCAATTTTGCAATCTAAATGCAACCCACACCCCAATTCCCTGAAGGTGTTCTCGGGAAGGACAAACACTAGCCAAACTTTCCAGCTTGTATTTATTCCCTTATGGATTAATTGGCAAAAAAATATACAGATTCACTCCCAGTAGGACCATAGTCAAATTCTTTTTATAGTCTCTATGAGTTTTGACTCTGAAACATGAGCCTACTGGTTTAACAAGTTTGAGCTGATTTGTGTCCCAATATGTATTTATTTGGCAATAGGATTTCTGTTGGAATACTAAATTGAGATAATGGTCCCTGCCGAGCTGAGAAAAGAACTGAGCTTCTTTGCACTGTAAGGCACTGAATTATGTTAGTAAAGAAATTAACATTATACTTGGCTATTTGGAACTATGGTCGATCTAAAAAAATATTCCCATCCAGTTTTTGAAGCAAAGCAAAGCATAGCATAAGTAATAGAAGCAAAATATTCCCTTTATTCATGAACTTCTCCTCTCAAGCATTTACTGTATATGAAAAAAAAATGGGCTTATAAAACATTGAGACTGAGAACGCAGAATGCAGAATTCTACCCCTGTTTGTGTCTTAAATAAATGACAATTTGGGATGAGCCTATTAAAATATTATTTCCTTTTTCAATTCAAAAATTTAGCCATAACAAGATTTTTTTTTTACTGTCACAGTAAGAATATTAGGATCTTCTGCATTCTTCCTATTTCCTTCTATTTTACTTGCCACAATTCAGTGTTGTCTAAATTTGGAGAAAAAAAATACAATGAATTGATTATTGAAGCAATCCTGGATTGATGAACTTTGTCTGTTCATAATGTTACATTAGATTATACTGAAAGAAAAACTTATGATTTAAGGAGCTGGTGTGAAGGTAGTATAAGAGTTTGTATCATTATCATTATGGAAACACCCAACTGTAGTTCTTGGTGCTCAGTAAAGAAATCTGCTTCCTTGCTTTGAAGGATTTTAGAGAATTCTAAAATCATTTAAAGGATTTTAAAGAATCAAAAAGTCTCTGCCCTTACAAATAGCATTAGCTCTAAAAGGAAAATAGCACAAGAAGGAGTTTATTCAGCTTGAAAGAGAGCCCTCTCTTGCTTTGTTCCAGCTTGTCCTTCATCCAAAATTTCATCAGCTATTTTTTTAAAAAAGATTATAGTAGTTTGTTGGACTTCCTGTCACATGAACTAGAAGGAAAAACTGGGAATTGTTGTTACTTCCAGAAGATAGGCTCAAGATCTAGATGGATCTCGATGGTTTTAAACATTGGGGCCCTGTCTAACAAAATAAAATTCAATATAGAAAAAAGTAAAGTTTTACAGTTAAACATGAAAAACCAAAGGTACAGGTACAGACTAGGTGAAACTTGGATCAACAGCAATAAATCCATGAAGGATTTTGGAGTCCTGGTAGATAATCATTTAATCTGAGTCAGCAATGTGTTGTAGCTGCAAAAAAACAAAAACAAAAACCAGTGCAATCCTAGGCTGCATTAACAGAGGGACAGAATCAAGATAATTAGAAGTGATACTACTGCTTTAATACCTTGGTAAGACCACACGTGGAATATTGCATTCAAGTTGGTTACTACACTATAAAAAAGACATTGAAACCCTTGAAAGAGTGCAGATAAAAGCATCAAAAATGATTGGGGGGGGGGGGGGCTGAAGGCTAAAACATATGAAGAAGTGTTATAAGAATTGAGTATGTGTATTCTAGTGAAAAGAACAGAGGGAAACTCCATAGTAGTGTTCCAATATTTGAGGGCTTCCAGAAAAAGTTGGTCAACCAATTCTCCAAAGCACCAGAAGGCAAGACAAGAAGCAATGGATGGACTCTGAACAAAGAGAGAAGCAACTTAGAACTAAGGACAAATTTCCTGACAGTAAGATCAATCACCCAGTGGAACAATTTGACTTCAGAAAAGCTGGAGGCTTTTAAGAAGGAACTGAACAATCATTTGTCTAAAATGACATAGGGTCTCCTGCTTAAGCAGGGAGTTGGATTAGAAGACCTCCAAGGTCCCTTCCATTATTCTGTATTCTATTCTTTATTCTATAGTTTTAACCAGGGGTAGGATTCAAAATTTTTAACAACCAGTTCTGTGGGAGTGGCTTAGATGGTGGAAGTGGCTTGGTGGTCATGTGACTGGGTGGACATGGCTTGGTGGTCATGTTATTGGATGGGTGTGGCCAACTCAATATCACTCACATCAAGGCATACATCTCCTTGCCTCTCATGACTGTGGGGATGCTGCAACAGTTGTAGGTGTGAAAAATGGTCATAAGTCACTTTTTTCAGTGTCATTGTAACTTTGAATGGTCATTCCACACAAGCAAAGTACCAGCAAAGGAGGAGAAAAAACTCCAGAGATGTTCCTGAGTCTAGTCCTACAAAGTCTAGTCCTACAAAGAATGTAATAAGGGTTAATGGAGAGGCAGTTTCTGTAAGCAACACCAGAATGTTTCCTTACTGCCTTCCTTATAGGATTAGGCCAGTAATTTCTTCTAACAACCAGTTCTCCAAACTGCTTAGAATGTTAACAACTGATTCCAGCAAATAGGTATGAACTGGTAGACTCCCACCCCTGGTTTTAACCCATTCCCAAATATCCAAACTGCGAAGTGCTACAAAGGAATGGCAATTAATAATCATAGTCACCATTATATGGAATTATCTCATGGAATATACCAAATGCCATTACATTTAGAAAATTATCATACTCCCTCCAGAATTAATACAACTATAGAAGACAGAACCATACAAAACCACTTTGTCTCAGAAGCCAAAAACATTAATGAGCTGCAGTGGCAAAATGGTTAAAATGCAGTACTGCAGGCTACTCTGCTGCCTGCTTTCTGCCTGTGGTTTGGCAGTTTGAGTCCCACCAGGCTCATGGTTGACTCAGCCTTCCATCCTTCTGAGCTTGGCAAAATGAGGTGCCAGATTGTTGGGGAAAATATGCTGACTCTGTAAACTGCTATGAAGCAGTATATAAGTCTACATGCTACTGCTATTGCTATTAATGTTCTAATTTGGAATTGAATCCACCATGTCTCTATTTAATTACATTGATCAAGACCTCTATTTTCTCCTTTTATAGACAAGTCTGTTAGTCTTTTGAAATACTCCAGAGCATGTATTTGGTTAGTGGTCAACTGGTCTTTCAAAAGATGGCCTAACAGTATATATAAGGAGCCTACATAATACCTAACCTGAGCTTTGCATTCAGATGTGTCCACTGAATCTAAGTGTCTAGTTTCTCTTGGAGCTCATGGAGGCCTGTGATCGAGACAGAGGTTGTGCTCAAGGCAGTCTCAACCAGCCATTAGGAGTTCAGACCATGAATCAAACATTATACATCATAAACATGCCAAGACCTACCATAGAAGAAATCGAACCAAAGCAAAGCAAAACTACTTTAAACTTAGAACTACTAAGAAAGATTTTTGGCTAGTTCACAGGGAGCTAAAGGTTGGAACAAATGTTGTACAATGAGGACGTATTACCTAAAAACAGTGCAGCAATTAGTGGGAAGTAAATATGAAACCTTAGTGTGAATTCACCCATTAAGACAGCACTATGCAAACTAGGCAACAATGGTTTATTTAACAAATCACAGGTATAAAGTTTGGTTAATCTTATTGTAAACAAGGTCACTAGGTTCTAAAGTCTCTCCCTATATTTTAACAAAAGAATGTCTAAATATTGCTAGGTCTAAATATTGCTTGCTTCCTATAGCTTCTTTGAACAGTTTATTTTCTACCTTAATCCCATTTCTTCTTCCTTTGTCTTTATTTTTACATATATTTCCAGTTCAAAATTATCTTCATTTCAAGAATATTGCTATGTGTGAAACAGATGGAAGCTTAGAAGAGTTTTCTTGTTGAACAATAGCAAAATCTCTGTAATTCCTGTAATGATGTGACATGGGTCAGGGATGTTGGGAATTGATGGGAAGAAGATGTCAACATTGTCATCATAATTGTATTTTATGAGGATCCAAATGCAGCTTCCAATCTGACCTAAATTTTCCCTAAGGTGTACATCTATGAATGCAATCCTATTTTCCAGGATTATTACCTTTGCAAACTGTGCTCTCCAAGTATTACAATCTTGATCCTGGTTACTGTGAACCCTATTGCTACTAAAATGATTTATATTCTGTTTTTTTTTTCAACAGAAAGTTTAAAGGGAAAAGGGAAAGAGAAAAAGAATGAGAAAGAACTTAAGTTATTTAAATTGGAAGTTATTATCTTTTTGTTTTTCACAACAGATGCTCTGTGAATTTGTTGAACGTATGCATGTCAAAGCTTTTTAGAAGCATTCAAATGCACTGCTACAACCTGTAAAGTTTAACAGAGTAAAAGACAAAAAAATATTCCTGACATCTATGTGCACTAAATTCATGTGAAAAATACCATCTTTTCACTTGCTCAAAATGATCTAGAGTTTGAGTTGCACTAACTACAGAAAGTAAGTGCTATATATAGAGTGATCTAAGGAGCTGGACTTTAACAGCTGATCCCATTTTGTAAAAGAAAGAAAGGGAGGGGGTGGTAATGATTCAACCATTGCTTTCTCATGAAAAATCTGGAAAAGAGCTGTCTCTTGATTTTTAAAAAATTTTTACACATTTTTTTTCTCTCTGCGAGCTCTACTTCTTAATATGCCAGACCAATAATAATTTGTTTCCAGAAAGTTACGTATGAAAAAATAGATCTCTGTTCAGTGTGGCCATATTGAAATTGTTGGCATTTTTCAGACTACCATTATAAACATGCCTTTCTGGACAGAATACTACTGAATGCAGTAGGATTTCACAAATGGAAATTAAATGAGTGGTAAAACATATAAAACTAACATTGATTATTTGTAGCTCATATGCATACTTGCAGATAGAATCTGTTTCACTTTTTTTTAACAGATTATTTATATATTTTCCTTAACATATATAAGTGCTTTATGAACAGAGTATTATCTGGGTTAATTTGCTTATATAATAGCATATAATATAATAATATATTAAACATAAGACATATATAATAGTATTTTTCCAATTTCTAATTTCTACTTCTATTGTCCAATCATTGATAAAATAAGTCCCATATTTGAAAATATTATGTATCTTCTTTATCTTTTATCTTTAATGTCAACTCTAACTCTAACCTGCTTCACTTTGAACATCTGGCCTTTTGCTGTAAAAGGAACCCAATCAATCCAGGATTAAACCAGGATCAGTTTGGATCTTTCTTGGTCTAAAATTAGTTTATTTGTATCATCTCTCAGCTCTGAAAACCAAAAAAAGTTATTTTCTTTCATAGACTTGTATGGGTATATATTGCAATTGGTTGTAACTCTTTTATTTTACAGGAAAACATGGTGAAATCTAGAATTAATCTGGAGATTTGTGTGGGATTGAAAAGTGCCAAATTTCCTAGAAGAGACACAGGAATTCTCAGGAATGTGGCTTTAAAATCTGAATCCATTATTTTTATTTTTATTTTAAATGGAAGGTGATTCTGCAATCCTCATAGCCTTTTCTATGAGAAACAGCCTGGGCAATTTTCAGCTAGTTGTATGGGAAAGAGGCCTCTTGGATAAATGAAGAGGAGGATGTAATGCCACTTCCTAAATGTCATCTGTGATTAGGGTGGAAGTATAATAGATTAACTTGATTGTCTTTTTATAAATTGGTTTTGTGGCTGTTAGGTCAGGTCAGCTATCTTCTGCAGTTCAGAAAATTCTCAGGATTGGAGACAGTGAGATGACAATGAGGTAAATATTACAAAAGTCAGAAGCTCCATTGTAAGCAATATTGAACAAGATAGTGCTCCAAAGTTGATAATAATTAGAATGGAACAGAAAACAATCTCTGCCTATTGTATTTTTAAAATTGATTTTTCTTTCTCTCTGCTCTGCCAAGTTTTATCTCATTGAGTAAACATAGCAGAATTTACATGTAACTAAAGATTCCTTAAACTTGGATGCATCTCTGGTTATATCTTAGCATGAATACTGTGCACAGGATTCCTAAATCTTTGTGTTATCTGCAGATAGCTGGACAGCAATAAACAGCACAGCTGTTGCCATTACCACAGACACAGCTGCTGTAGTGACAAATACCACAGCTACTGAGGCTCCTGTTACTCTAAACCATAGAAGGGTACCATCTGAACAAATGCTGGAGTTTGACTGTCAGATTCTTAGATGTGTCACATTTTTCTGTGGAGCTTTATAACAGCTGTTTGTAAACACTGCAAATCCAACATTAGCCAGGAAAGGAGGAGAGTATAGGCATATTTCCCCAATGTCTTTCTTCCTGAACTATGATTTAAAAAAAAAAATATTGCAAATATGCTGACACTTCTGTTGGTGACTGAAATAGCAACCGGCATAATCTTTGAATGGAACAATCAATTGGCAGTCTTGTCAGAGAGTCCTTCTATGTCAGATGACTCATTGTATCTGAGATTGTCCGTTAAGTGTCCAAATCCAGTTAGACCAACAAAACAATCAATTAGAAAAGTATTTGGAAGATGTAAATGTTCTGTCCCCTCATTTGAATTCTTGAGATCCCCGCGCTTTGATTGGCCAAAGCACGGGGCGCTCTGATTGGCTAGGCGAGCCGTGCCGATTGGCTCGCTGAGAATCTCCCGCGATTGGTCAATTCAAATCGTGGGAGATTCAAAGCGGTGCCATTGGCCGCGGCCGCCGTGGCTTGGAAATAAAAAGCCGCAAAGTTTTCCCTTAGCCTCAGTTCGGTTCCTGACTAAATAAAAGAGCTTGATACTAAGTCACCGACTCCTGGCTTCCTTCCACGCAGACTTAACCCTGGCGACGAGGATGGGATCCCTTTCCTGAACCGAAGCACGTGTCCGACGGAAGCCAGCCAACCGATGAGATGGCCAACTCCCTTCAACCCCACCAGCGAGGAGTGGGAATCTTACACGGACAGATTCCCCATGTTCCTCAAATGCAACGATCTGAAGGATGCCACGGGACCGAAGAAACGAGCCATCTTCCTAACATACTGCGGGCCCGCAGTGTTTAAGATGGCAAAAGCGCTAGCCAAGCCCGCCGACGTTACCGCGATGGATTGGAAGGACCTCGAACCATTGCTCCGGAACCACTACGCTCCAGCCGTGCCCATCCTCATCTGACGGCACGAATTTTATCGGCAGGACCAGCAGTCGGGCGAGAGTCTCAGTGATTTCGTTGCAGAGCTGCGCTGCCTGGGAGGACTATGCGAGTTCTCCAACATGAACGAGGCCCTTCGGAACCGAATCATGCTCGGCCTTTGGGACCCCGTTCTCCAAAGTCGGTTGATGGCTAAGAGCAACATCGCTCTCGCCGATGCCATCTCCGAAGCCACGGCTGCCGAAGCTACCCGACAGTCAGCAGACCGCATGCGGAGACCGAACGCCGGGGACCGCACCACAAACAACAACCCTGCAAGGTCGACCGAGGCCCAACCTGAAACCACCAGGGCGAACTCCACTCGACCTCGGGCACGTCCGACGAGGAACAAGACATCCAACGTCTCCAGGCAGGCCGCGACCAGTGCAGCCAGCGGAGTCGTAAGTCGAGGACCGCGTGTGCCGGTTGCGGAGGGGACCACCCCAGATCCGAATGCCAGTTCTTTGACTCTGTTTGCCAGCACTGCGACAAGAAGGGCCACATCGCACGCATTTGCCGCCTCAAGAAGACCCACAGCCCCAGGTGATGGGAATCGAGCGAGCGGAGACAAGAGAGCACACCCCCCAGGACCAGAGACTGGCCAGCAGACAACCGCTGGGAGCAAAACGGATGAGCCCAACGAAGCGGCGAGGCCAGGCGGAGAGAAGAGACACATCAGACGGTCACCATCGGCCATGCCACAACCACAGATGCCAGAAAGGTCTACGTGGAGGTAGGCATCGAAGGCGAACCCTGTAAAATGGAGGTGGACTCCGGGTCCTACCGCTCAATGGTAGCCTGGCAAGAAATTAAACGCTTGGTGCCTACCATCCAGAGAAAGCAACTAGAAAACCAGAGACTAATCCTCAAGGACTACCAGGGAAACCGCATCCCTGTAGTCGGAACAGGACAGTTTACAGTGAACTATAAGGGACACGCCGAAAGACTCCCCTTAACCATCGTCGATCGAGACCGACCTAGCCTACTGGGACTTCAATGGTTCACACCGCTAGGCATTGCAGTCACGGACATTGACCACATCGCCAAAGCCGACTGGGAGCAGCGACTCGCCCGGGACTTCCAGGAAGTGTTCGACGGCACCCTAGGCAAGTATCGAGGGCCCCCTATATCCTTCAGCCTAGACCCCCACGTTCTCCCGAAACGCCTAAACCCAAGGCGGGTACCATTCGCACTCAAACCGAAGATAGACGAGCAAATTGACAAGCTCGTCAAGCAAGGGGTATTACAACCCATAGACCACGCCTGGTGGGAGACCCCCATAGTCACCCCAATTAAGCCTGATGGGTCAGTGAGAATCTGCGGGGACTATAAGGCCACCCTAAATGGTGCCTTGCAGCAAAGCGCTTACCCCGTCCCAGTAGTGCAGCATCTCCTACACTCACTGGGAGGGGGCAAAGTTTTCGCGAAACTCGACCTGGCCCAAGCATACCAGCAACTGCCGGTCAACGAGGAAACTTCCGAGGCACAAACCATAGTCACCCACCGGGGAGCCTTTAGATGCAACCGCCTCCAATTTGGAGTCAGCGTGGCACCGGGAATTTTCCAGAGCCTCATGGAAAGACTCTTACAGGGCATCAAGGGGGTGGTCCCATACTTCGATGATGTACTAGTATCGGCAACCAACCAGGCCGAACTAGAGACTCGCCTAAGGGAGGTGCTAACGAGGTTCAAAGAAACCGGGCTTAAAGTGAAGAGGGAAAAATGCCAGCTGTACACAGAGCAGGTAGAATTCCTAGGATACCTCCTAGACCGACACGGCATTCACCCCACCAACAAAAAAATTAAAGCCATCAAGGAAGCCCCCACACCCAAGTCAAAAACAGAACTGCAGGCATTTCTGGGGCTACTTAACTTTTATAATGTCTTCCTGCCCCAAAAGGCGACCGCGGCAGAGCCTTTGCATAGGGTTTTGGACAAGGCGGCTACCTGGACTTGGGGGAAACGTGAGGAAGCCGCCTTCAGAAAAACCAAGGACCTTCTCACTTTGGATGCTGTCCTCATCCAATACAACGAGACCCTACCACTAGCCGTCACATGCAACGCATCACCCTTCGATGTAGGCGCTGTCCTCAGCCAGACTCTCCCCGACGGAAAAGAAGCACCCATCGCATTTTTTTCAAGGACCCTCACCAAACCGGAGCGGAACTACAGCCAGCTGGACAAAGAGGCTTTGGCTATCGTCGCCGCAGTAAAAAAGGTTTCACGAGTACCTCTACAGCCGGACGTTTACCATCATCACTGACCACAAACCGCTGCTGGGAATCCTTGCAGTAAACAGGGCCACCCCGAACATTCTGTCTCCCCGAATGACAAGGTGGTCTGAATTCCTGGCTGCCTACAACTACAGACTCACACACAGACCTGGTAAGACTATCTCCCATGTGGATGCCTTAAGCCGCTCACCATTACCAGAACCTGACACTGACCCAGCACCCACGACGACCACCCTCAGCATAGAGACTCTACCCAACCTACCCATAACTGCGTCAGACATTGCCCGAGAAACTAATAAAGACAAACGTCTGGCGTGGGTGTTGCATTGGGTAGAGAAAGGGTGGCTGGAAAGGGACAATGACGAGTCCGTCAGGACATTCTGGAACCGGCAAACGGAACTCTCGTTACTAAAAAGGTGCATACTATGGGGGGATAGGGTGGTCATCCTGGAAAAACTACAAGGGAAGGTTTTGCAACTGTTACACGAGGGGCACTCGGGCATCGTTAGGACAAAAGCCCTGGCCAGAAGTTACGCTTGGTGGCCAGGGATGGACAAACAGATCGAGGCCTGGGTAGCAAGGTGTCAACGATGCCAGGAAACTAGGCCAAGCCCACCCGCAGCACCCATCCTAGAATGGGAAACCCCCAGGGGACTGTGGTCTAGGATCCACATAGATTTCGCCGGGCCCACAAAAGGACACACTTTCTTAATAACCGTAGACGCTTACTCCAACTGGCTGGAGGTAAGCAACATGAGAACAACCACCACGGAGGCCGTGACCAAAGAACTCTGCAAACTTTTCACAACACACGGCCTCCCATACGTCCTCGTTTCCGACAATGGGCCCCAATTCACCTCGCTAGAATTCGAAAAATTCCTAGCGGAGAGGGGCATACGACACGTGCTGACAGCCCCGGTGCATCCAGCGGCGAATGGAAGGGTGGAACGGATGGTTCAATTCACAAAAAAAACCATCCAGAAAATAGACCATGGGGAGATCCAGGACAAAATAAATAAATTACTTTTCATACAGCACATAAACCCAAACACCACAACAAATAAAAGCCCAGCAGAACTGCTAATGGGGGGGGAAATAAGGTCCCCACTCGATAGATTACACCCCACGTACAACCCAGAGAAACCCCCAGACTCCACCAGCAAACACCGAACCTTCGCACCAGGCAACGCCGTCTACACAAAGAACCTAACCGGAGACCCATTATGGGTACCAGCGGTCATAACACAACTAACAGGCCCACACTCGTATCGGCTACAAACAACCGACGGACGAGCATGGAAACACCACATCGACCAGTTAAGATCAAGGACGACCACCCAAGAGACCACCGACGCGCAACCAAGAAAAACCAACCCCGCAACACAAACCAAGAGGGGAGGGAATACCCAGGAAACCAAAACCCAGAAAAAATAAACCAGCCATACTCACCTGAAAGCAGTCAGCACGAAACCTCGCCAAGAAGAGACAGCCAGGCCAGCTCAACCAACCCAGGAAGACCGAGCGGGAGCGGCAAAACCCGCAGCTCAACCAACCCGGGTAGCCCAAGAGGGAGCTGCAGAGAGCGGCCTGGCCAGACAGACCAGGCGGTTCCCACAATGGAGTCCAGAGAAACAGAGACCTCGACCGGACCGGCCGGGATCCAACCTAAGACTGACCTGCGCAGGTCCAGTAGGCAGAGACGGAGCCCCGCCTACCTACGGGACTGCGCAACGTAAGGACTGAACCAAGAGGGAAGGAGTGTTCTGTCCCCTCATTTGAATTCTTGAGATCCCCACGCTTTGATTGGCCAAAGCACGGGGCGCTCTGATTGGCTAGGCGAGCCGCGCCGATTGGCTCGCTGAGAATCTCCCGCAATTGGTCAATTTGAATCGCGGGAGATTCAAAGCGGTGCCATTGGCCGCGGCCACCGTGGCTTGGAAATAAAAAGCCGCGAAGTTTTCCCTTAGCCTCAGTTCGGTTCCTGACTAAATAAAAGAGCTTGATACTAAGTCACCGACTCCTGGCTTCCTTCCACGCGGACTTAACAGTAAAATTTTAGACATATTTATTATTGAGCCAGCAAAATATATTCCCAATCTAGTTATGATGTGCTGAATCCCAATAAGTTGTTTGTCAGATGTCTGACATTCTATATAGGCAAGCTTTAAAAATACTTCCATCCATTCAATCTTGTAATATGCTCTTAGAATCTGAGACTTATATTTGACAAAACTCCCCAAAGCACTTATTAGAAATCTTTGAGTGGCACTGGAATATTAGAGAAAAAATACAAGATAGAAACATGTATAAAAAGCATTTTAATTGATTTATTCCAAAATATACCCTCCTCCTATTTATAAATGTCAGATATATTGCTGGACTGATTATTTGTAAGTTTACTGACCTCTATTTTCAACACAGGACTTTGCAACTGATTAACCCCTGGATGGACTGAACTAGTGTATAACATATGGACTGTTTTGACTATGCTATAACTCTTGCTGGAATAAAAAACTATTTAACTGGCACAGTGTATCTGTCTTACTGAGTGTAAACTACAACAACGTTTAACTCACATCATTTGCCTGCCTGCTAGACTGCCGTTGCACGTTCTGCTAGGGTGTGTATCCCTAACACTGGTTATGGGCCCAGATGCACAGTCAGACAAACCAGGATATAACAGATTTGGATTAAAGTGAGAGTTTGTGTAGTTACACAATACTGTAAACAGACAGCTGTGTTTTATTAATTATAGTTTAAATATCCAGATAAAGATGGCACAAGTCAATTTACAAAGTTTGTCTTTAATATCCAAACTGGATGGAACAAACTATGTTTCATGGTCTATGAAATGTAGCCTACTTCTACGCAGAGAAGGTTTGTGGAGTATAATTCAAAACCCACCAGAAGTAGATGCATGGGATCCGGAGGATGAAGATGATGCCCAGAAAATATAAGAATATCAACTGAAGAATGAGCAAGCTCTCTGTATAATAGGATTGACACTTTGTGATGAGCAGCTTGTACATATTCAAGGAGAAGAAACAGCTGCCAAATGTTGGGAGAATTTAAAGAAGATTTATGTTCGAGACAGTGTAGGAGCACATATAAATCTTACACGTAAACTGTTCAGAACACATCTTCAAAAGAATGGAGATATGATGACTCATTTAAATATAATGAAGAGAATTTTTCAGGAACTGCATGAAAAAGAACTTATCTTCACAGAACTACACCAAGTTTATATAATTTTATCTTCTTTAGATATTAGCTATGATGACTTCGTAATTTCACTTAAGGTTCTGCCAAAAGATAACCTCACATTAACTGACATTACTGGCAGATTAATTGAAGAAGCCAGGAGAAGGCTTGAAAGGGATCAACTCAGAAGGGAACAACCACAATGTGAAGAAGAGAAAATATCTTCATCAGCCTATACAATTAGAAAATATTCTTTGAATATATGTCAAATGTAACGTTACTGCATATGAAAACTTAATGGAATGCTGAAAACTGTTTGCAACATTGCATTCAGAACTGGTTGCAGCTTCTAATTGGTTTTCAAGGGCAGCCCTATATAGAGTGTATTATATAATACAAACAAGAGATAACTGACATATGAATCACTATGAATATGTTTTCCAGCCAAAAAGGAGTAATTATTTCACCAGTTGAATCTACACCTCTTAGCCACTGCTAACATCTTTTCCTTGAAAAGGAGTGATGAGTACAAGAGTATTCTCAAGTTGCACACCAATTTTAAGTGGAGGTATTTAGCCTAACTCAAAGATGGAAAAACTCTGGATGGTGTATGTGTGTGTGTTTGCATGTGTGCATGCTCAAAACCAGAACTACTTAAACTTGCCAGGGTTGAGCCAAAACCTGTTTTTTCACATCTAAATTCACATACCTTCCAGACAGTAGCTAAGTATTTCAACCATATAACTATGTCAGACCAGGGAATAAAGGAACAGCTAATGATACCTCACCCCATGCTGACAGATGATCTCACACAGCATGTTTGTATAGATGTTAAATAGGAGTGTGGAGAGGATGAAACTCCAGAACATCCCACAGAACAACAGACTCTGGTTTCATCTATCTACCCTTCTAACATCAACTAGAATTGACCCCGGAGAAAGAAAGAAGATACTTCAACACTACGCATCCCATAATGTATCTTAAGTCACTGACTTGTCAAGGAAGGCATATTGGGTATACCATCTGTTAGGAACTAATAAAGGCGTTTAATAAAGTTTTAACAAACCTTAAGAAAAAGCAGGGTTCTAATTCTGCACTTCTGATTGGCCAATAATGGCGATATCGGATTGGTCCTCTCTGGGAAATCTGATTGGCTGTTAACAGGCCAACTCTCATTGGTTCAAGGGTTTAACTCTTCCATGTTTCTCATTGGCTAATAGGTCAGCAGCCTACCCTATAAAAGGGCTGCTGCTGCCCTAGGGTTTTGCTCTGTTCAGGATGATTAATAAAGAGTTGAAGTTCACTGTTCACTGCCTCGTCTCCATTCCTTGCACCCATGCGCAAAACTTAACACTGGCGACGAGGGTGGGATGCGGAGACATCAGGGCTGACTGAATACTACAGAGCACCAAACAGAGCACGTGGCTGAAGGCACATCGACAACGGAAACCATGTCCGGCGGCGCCATACCACCCGCTCCATTTTACCCGGCACAAGAAGACTGGGACTCATACATAGACTGGTTCCAGATGTTTCTGGAGACCAACAACTTGAAGGATGCCACCATGGGGAAAAAGCGAGTAGTGTTCCTGACCCATTGTGGGCCTGCCGTCTTTAAGATGGCCAAGGCACTAGCGAAACCGGCTGAGGTGAAATCCATGGATTGGGACATCCTCGCGCCCCTTCTATGGGCCCACTATGCACCCGCCGTACCAACGCTTGTCCAAAGACATGAATTTTACGAGAGGGACCAACGGAAAGAGAGAGTGTCGCAGATTTCGTTGCAGACCTCCAGAACCTGGGAGGCCTCTGTGGGTTCGCAGACCTCAAAGAAGCTCTGAGAGACCGAATAGTTCTGGGATTAAATGACCAGACAGTACAGAGCAAGATCATGGCCAAAGTGGACATCGACCTTGCTGATGTCATCAAAGACGCGACTGCAGCAGAAGCAACCAGGAAGTCGGCCGCCCAAATGTGCCACACCAATGCACCGCTCCATCAACTCAACAGCGAGACCTCACCTTGCCTAGAGAGGCACACAACAGCAACCCACCACAAGGACCTCGAATCGCCATCAGA
Organism: Hydrophis major; assembly: GCA_033807585.1. NCBI lineage: Eukaryota > Metazoa > Chordata > Lepidosauria > Squamata > Elapidae > Hydrophis > Hydrophis major. The sequence continues at coordinate 329,461,506 of CM066329.1, forward strand.
AAGTGAGGAGGAGGAGGTCAACCGGCTCTGGTCTGAACGTGACAAACGCAACCAGCAGAATCAAAGACTACCGCACCAATGCGCGGGTTGTGGGGCAAACCACCCACGATCAGACTGCAAATTCCTTGACGCGCTCTGCCATTCCTGTGGGAAAAGAAGCCACATCGGGAAGGTCTGTAGAAGCAAGCAAGGATCCAGCCCAATTAAGAGGGGAAACAACTACCGCCAGACCACAGGGAACCATCCTGTGAGTCAGGAACATTTGAACCACCAATGGCACAACCACTCCTACAGAAATAAAAAACTGGCCACTTCAACAAGATGGGAAGAGGCACACCAAACCATTATAATCGGTCACGCTTCATCGTTAGATGCAAAGAAGATCCGAGTGAATGTCGCCATCAAAAACCAGCCTTGCATGATGGAAGTCGACTCAGGATCGTCCCTCTCAATGGTTTCCTGGAAGACCCTTAAACAATTAATCCCTGCTGTCCGGCGTCAAGACCTCAGACCCCAAAGAATCATCCTCAAAGATTATCAGGGGAACCGAATTCCGGTCGTTGGATCCAGCCAAGTCCAAGTATCATTCAAAAATCGTACTGCGTCGTTACCACTGACCGTCGTCGACCACGACCGGCCTAGTTTGTTCGGCCTTCAATGGTTCGCCCCACTTATGAGCGAGGTAGCCGGCATTCACCAAACCAGAAGCGACGACTGGGAGGAGGCCCTCATCCAGGTATTCCAGGATGTCTTGCAGACAAACTAGGCGAGTACAAGGGGACCCCGATATCATTTAACCTTAACCCTGAAGTAGCCCCCATCCACCTTTAGCCTCGTCGGGTACCTTTTGCCCTTAAACCAAAGATTGACAAGCAGCTGAATAAATTAATAGCCCAGGGTGTTTTAGAATCAACAGACCACGCCCATTGGGAAACCCCAATCGTAACACCCATCAAATCGGATGGATCGTTAAGGATTTGTGGGGACTACCGGGCCACCCTCAATCACGCCCTTCAACAGAACGCTTACCCGGTACCGGTGGTGCAACACCTTCTCCATTCCCTGGGGGGTGGAAAAGTCTTCACTAAATTGGATTTAGCACAGGCGTACCAACAACTGCCTGTAGATAAAAAAACCGCAGAGGCACAGATGATCGTTACGCACCGAGGCGCCTTTAAATGCAACCGACTCCAATTCGGAGTGAGTGTAGCCCCAGGGATTTTTCAAAGTCTGATGGAGAGACTCTTGCAAGGGATCAAGGGGGTCGTGCCATACTTTGATGACGTTTTAATTGCGGCCCCGAATAGAGAAGTACTAGTAAAGCGTCTTCAAATGGTTCTCCAGAAATTTAAAGACTCCAGCCTAAAGGTTAAAAAAAATAAATGTCAACTGTGTACAGATAAAAGTAGAGTTCCTGAGGTACCTAATTGATAAACAAGGCATTCACCCCACTAATAGCAAACTAAAAACAATCAAAAATGCCCCAAGACCCAGGAATAAGACTGACCTCCAAGCTTTCCTGGGGCTCATTAACTTTTACAACATCTTCTTGCCCCAGAAAGCGACCGTAGCTGAGCCCCTACATAGACTTCTCGACAAAAAACCATTTGGAGTAGGAGCCATTTTGAGTCATGTGTTACCAAATGGTATTGAGGCCCCTACTGCCTATTTTTCAAGGATCCTATCAAAGGCTGAACATAACTGTAGCCAAATTGACAAAGAGGCTCTTGCTGTTGTATCTGCTGTGAAACGGTTTCAGGAATATGTGTATGGACGAGTTTTTACTATTATTACTGATCACAAACCTTTGCTAGGGATTATAGCAGGAGACAAGCCAATCCCCTATATATTGTCACCTAGAATGACTCATTGGTCAGAGTTCTTAGCTGCGTACAACTATAAATTACAACACCGCCCGGGGAAAGCCATTCCCCACGCTGATGCATTGAGCCATGCCCCACTTCCGGAAACCGTCGACAACCCAGCTCCAACCCTTACAACACTCCAGATTGAAACACTGCATTCACCGCCTCTAACAGCCAGAGACATTGCGATCGAAACGAAACGAGATCCTGTCCTGGCACGAGTTCTCAGCTGGGTCGAATGAGGATGGCCAGTAGAACAAACCCCTGATGACTTCACTCCTTTCAGAAACCAGCAAACAGAACTTTTTTCGCAAAAAGGCTGCATCCTATGGGGAGACAGAGTCGTCATCCCAGAGCGGTTACAACGAGCAGTATTGAAAACATTACATGATGGTCACCCCGGCATCGTGCGTATGAAAGCGCTCGCACAAAGCTACGCATGGTGGCCGGGCATCGACAAGCAGATCGAAGCCTGGGTAAAGACTTGTCTAAAGTGCCAAGAAGTCAGCAGTGCCCCACCTAGAGCAACTCCAATGGAGTGGAAAACGCCCTGGGGGCTGTGGTCCCATATCCACATTGACTTTGCGGGACCTACTAAGGGACATAGTTCCTCCTAACAGTGGATGCCTATTCCAACTGGCTCGAGATCCACAAAATGAAGAATACTACAACCGATTCCGTCATCCAAAAATTGAATAGGCTATTCGCAACGCATGGGCTGCCAGACGTTCTGGTCTCCAACAACGGACCCCAGTTCACCGCCCTGGCGTTTGAACAATACTTAGCGGACCGGGGTATCCGCCATGCGCTAACTTCGCTGGCGCACCCTGCGGCTAATGGCAGGGCTGAGCGCATGGTCCAGTTTGTTAAAAAAAACTCTCTACAAAAAGGACTATGGGGGCATTGATGACAAACTAAACTAGAATACTCCTACTCCAACACATCACCCTGCACAGAGTCACCAACAAGACTCCAGCTGAACTATTGATGGGACGCAAGCTTCGTTCCCACCTTGACCGGCTGCACCCATCCTACGAGCCAGAGAAACCGTGTGGATCTAGCGAAAAATGCCACGAGTTCATGGTAGGTGACTTAGTTTTCGCTAAAAACCTTTCCAGCGAACCTTTATGGGTCGAAGCAACCGTAACTCAAACCACCGGGCCCAGATCATACTGTGTGCAAACATGGGACAGAAAAATGTGGAAACGCCATATAGATCAGCTTCGCTCTAGGCTACAACCCAGTTCCCACGACTCCTGTGACTCTGAAACTGAGGGGGGAGGGGACATCGAAGAAACTGAATTTGAGATGGTGGAAAGCAGAATCGAAGGAAGTCAGCACCCAGGCACGATACATGAAGAAGAATCAGGGAGAGGGATGGCCTTGCCACAGAGGAATACCTCAACGGAGGCAAGCCCACAGAGATCGGAGGACAACAACGACAGAATTAGCGGCACCGAGTCGTCCAGTGAGGATGCGGAACCACCTGTACCAGATATATCAAAAAACATCCCGCCGAAACCAGACTACAGACAGGAACCGGTGGGACAGCGCAAATCTAATAGACAGTTAAAACAACCTGCATATCTACGGGATTATGTCACCGCACCCCTCAAACGGAACCTGTGGGGAAGGGGTATTATGAACTAATAAAGGCGGTTAATAAAGTTTTAACAAACCTTAAGAAAAAGCAGGGTTCTAATCCTGCACTTCTGATTGGCCGATAATAGCGATATCGGATTGGTCCTTTCTGGGGAATCTGATTGGCTGTTAATGGGCCAACTCTCATTGGTTCAAGGGTTTAACTCTTCCATGTTTCTCATTGCTAATAGGTCAGCAGCCTACCCTATAAAAGGGCTGCTGTTGCCCTAAGGTTTTGCTCTGTTCAGGATGATTAATAAAGAGTTGAAGTTCACTGTTCACTGCCTCGTCTCCATTCCTTGCACCCATGCACAGAACTTAACACCATCCTCATCCCAAGACTCATCAAGTATATTCATTGCAATTTTAGTGTTATGAAAATCCTGATTCTACTTTCTCCAAGGCTTTTTTGAGTTGTAAGCCAATCATCTTCTCAACAGCCTTTCCCCTAAATGGAACATTTTGGGAAGTGAAAAATCATCACAAGATGGTTTAGTTCAAATAGCATTCTAAATAATAATTTAGAATGAAGTCATAAGAATCTAAATTGTCTGTTCTAAACAGACAAGTAATGGATTATACTTCATAATTCACTTTTATATTACTTTTGTTTAGCAACCCAGTATCTAATCACAAAATCTAAGAGACTAGAGAGCTAAGCAAAAGTTAGTTTGTCATCACCAAAAATTACAACATCCTAATCTTCCTCTGATTTTTGTCACTTCTCAATATGTTTAGGACTTTTTCTTCCTAGAATTTTCTCACAAGTATAAGGTCCACTTTTTTTCTGGATCAACCAAGTGTTAATCCATTGGATATCAACTGGATATCAATTATCCACAATAGGATGTTTAACCTGAGCCAACATTTTCTTCTGCCCTAAATGCCTATAATGAGCACACCTGTAGATTTTTCTTTGATTATTGTCATATTTGCTCTACTTGTAATGATGCAACATTTGTTTTCCTTTCTAAACAACTGATGTTTGGCTTTATGTTGCAGGAGCTTTAGACAATATTAATTACATGCTGAATGACAGTCTGGATAATGATTCATGTATCATGTACAGTCTGAGTCTAAACGATTCTTCTGTGTTATGTCTGCTTTGCTGTCTTAAAAAAATGTTACATTCCTATTTTCAATATGAATCACAAGTATCATTCTTTTGAACATACAATCTGTTCTTTTTAATTCCTTTCAACCCCCACAGTGAAAGTTTTTGGAGAACCACACACAAACTCAAAATAACAATATAAAATTAGAATGTGAAATGATGTGACCCTCCACATTGTACTTCACCATATTGGAGTCCACCTACAGTAGCTATTTTGGTTCAGTAGAAACTGAACTGCAGCCACGCTGCCAAGACAACAGTGAGTAGGATTATTACAAAAAGTGTAGGGTTTGTTGGTTTTATTGTGTCTGAACAGTGTTGGGAACCAAATGCTCTATATAACTATTACTGCATTTTAATGGGCAATAGAATACTTCCAGAGCCATTTAAAACCAAGGGTTGGGTTTGGAAGGTTAATTAAGGAAAGCCATGAGATTACAAAGAGAACAATGATCATAAAATTCTGAGAGTAGCCCTTCCCATGAACAGTCATTTCAACCCCAAGGCAGAATTTTAGGACCCATACTCTATATAAATGACCTTTGTGATCACCTTATTAGCAACTGTGTCCTCTTTGCAGATGATGTAAAGCTATTCAACACCACCGACAATGCTACTATTCTTCAAAGTGACCTTGATTATGCCTCTGAATCGTCAAACATTTGGCAATTCCAAATCTCAACCAACAAATGCTCTGGTAAAAAAAAAATCAATTCACCAAATACAAACTAGCTTTACTTTTCTCTACATTGAATTTCATTTTGTTAGATATGGCCCAGTGTTCTAGTCTGTCAAGATCCATTTGGATCTTGAGCCTATCTTCTTGGGTGTTAGCTATTCCTGCCAGCTTAGTATCAACTGCAAATTTGGTAAGTTCCCCTTCTATTCCCTCATCTAAGTTGTTAATGAAGATATTGGAGAGTACTGGACTTAAGACGGAACCTTGTGGCACCCCACTGCTTACTTCCCTCCATGTAGACTTAGACCCATTAAGGACTACTCATTGAGTACGGTTTGCCAGCCAGTTGCGAGTCCATCTAGTGGTGGTGCTATCTATTCCACTTTTTTCTCGCTTACTAAGAAGTAGGTTGTGGTTTACTTTGTCGAATGCCTTGCTGAAATCTAAATATATTATGTCCGCAGTATTTTGCTGGTCTACTAATTTAGTCACTGTGTTGAAGAATGAAATGAGATTGATTTGCCATGATCTGTTTTTAACAAACCGATGTTGACTGCTAGTTATTACTTTACTTGTTTCTAGATGTTGGCAGATCTGTTTTTTATTATCTTTTCCAGCATCTTCCTGGTATTGATGTTAGGCTGATTGGTCTATAGTTTCCTAGGTCTGTTTTTTTTTTTTCCTTTTTTGAAGATGGGAACTACATCAGCTCTTTTCCAGTCCTCTGGTAGTTCCCCAGTGCTCCAGGATTTTTGAAAGATATGGTGCAATGGTTCTGAGATGACCTCTGCCAGCTCCTTTAAAACTCTGGGGTGTAATCCATCAGGCCGAGGCTATTTGTTTTCATCAAGATCAGACATGTGTTCTCTTACTTTTTTTTTTGCTTATTTTAACTTTTATTTCTGGTCTGTCTTTTACAGTTATGTTTTTGGTGGGTTGAGCTACAGTTTCTTTTTGCGTGAAGATGGATGCAAAGAATGAGTTAAGCAGTTCTGCTTTCTCTCTGTTGCCTGTCACTTCCTTGTCATCTCCTGTCTTTAGTGGACCGACTTGTTTTCTTGATTTTTTTTCTTGTTATTTATATGTTGGAAAAAACTTTTTTTATTATCTTTGACTTTTGTTGCAAGTCTTTGTTCGTTCTGAGCCTTTGCTATCCTGACTTCGTCTTTACAGATTCTGGCTATTTGCTGATAATCTGCCTTAGTTGTATGTCCTTCTTTCCATTTTTTATACTTGTCCTTTTTTTCTTTCAATCTGCCAGAGAGATCTTTGTACAGCCATGCTGGTTTCTTGGATTTCTTGTTTTTCTTTCTCAGTGGTATTGTGCTGGTCTGGGCTTCTCAGTGGTATTGTTCTGGTCTGGGCTTCTGGTCTGGGATCATACTTTTTAGAGTTTCCCAAGATTCTTGAGTTGTTTTCCCCTTTAGGATTTTCATCCATAGAATCTTTCCCAAGTTCTCCCTGAGTTTATTGAAATCAGCTCTTTTAAAATCCAATACTCTGGTGTCATTATGTTCTGTTGCTTGTGTTTGTGTTATGTTGAATTCTAGTATGACATGGTCACTCTCACCCAAGGTTCCTGCAGTTTCAACTCCCTCTGTCACTTCTTCTCTGTTTGCAAGAATTAAGTCCAGTATGGCTGTCCCTCTAGTTTCACCCTCTACCTTTTGGACAACAAAGTTGTCGGCTAGGTTGGTTAGGAACTTATTTGATTTCTCACTTGGTGCAGAGTTAGTTTTCCAATTGATTTCAGGATAATTGAAGTCTCCCATTACTATTGTTGTGTGTTTCCTGCATATGTTTGTTTGTTGGCTGGCAAAAAGGACATCTATATTTTCTGCATGATTGGGTGGCCTATAATATACACCTATGGCCATGTCATTCTTTTTTTCTTTTATATTGATCCATATGCATTCTAGGAGGTTTTCATCTTTGGTTTCATGCATTTCTGTAGCAATATAGTGGTCCTTTACATACAGTGCAACTCTACCTCCTCTTTTATGGGGTCTGGTGTTTTTTTGAATAGCTTTTATCCTTCTACCAGTCTGTTCCAGTCATGGGTTTCATCCCATCAAGTTTCTGTTATTCCAACTATATCATATTTACCTTCATGTATTCATAGTTTAAGTTCACCTTGTTTGTTCCCCAGACTTGTGCATTTGTATATAGGCACTTGAGATCTTTATGTCTGGCACTGTGTTTACTGTCTACATAACCTGTGTTGTGCATGCCTGCCCCTACTTTCATGCCACCTGTTTGATTAGTGCACATGGTATGGCACTTACTATTAAATGCTTGATTTTGGTTGGCATCAAAGTTGGTAATCTTACCTGCACAAACATCTATTTTGCATGCACTGGTATCCTTATTAGTTTTAGGTTGCTGGGGACAGAAATGTTCTGAATCCATTAGTTCTCTGTCCCCACTGTTCAGTTTAAATGTTTATCCAGGAAATCTGTGAATTTAATGCCAAGTAACTCAGTCCCTTTCTTTGATGGATGCAAACCATCTCTTTTGTACAGTTTTTCATTGGACCAGCTACAGACATCATGGCTAATAAAACCAAAGCCTTCCCTTTTACACCACTCCTTTAGTCACACATTAAATTCTGCTACATGCTGCCCTTTCCCTTTTTGTTCCTTGTATACTGATAGAACCTCTGAAAAGATAAACCTACAGCCCATATTACTAAGTTCATACCCCAAACTCTGGAAACCTTTCTGAACAGAAAGGAGATCCTTCTGGGATAGATCATTTGTACCAAGATGTATAATAGCATCAACATCACAGTTCTTGCTGGCATTCTTGACTATCTTAAGAATACGCTTCTTGTCTCTGCTGGCAGTAGCACCTGGTAGACACTTGACCTCTTTCAAAACCTCAGTATCCTTTCCTAAATTTACATCCCTTACAATTGAGTCCCCAACCAGAAGATGGCTTCTCTTTTTGGATGTCTTGCTCTTCTTGTGTGACTGGTGCATAATACCTGATTCACACTTTCTCTTTTCCAAAGTAAGTTCTTCTTCTAGGACCATGATCCCCGGCTTACTTGAGTTATCATTATCACAACTGCCTTGACCTGTCACTTTAGTGTCCCTATTAAGGTCAGCAAGGGCACTGTATCTGTAACTGGGACACAGCAAAAGCTTTGTGTTTATGGTCCATAGCTCTCACCCTGCCAGATCCCACGGTTGTCCATACTGCCCTTTTCCTGTGGGATCTTTGTGGTAGTGGGGGCTGGTAGCATGGCAGCTCAAAAGATGGCTGGATTGGGCATCTAATTTCTGCTTGGAGAGCACAGATTACAGATTCTAGGTAGGTAATCTGTCCACGTAGACTGGTAATTTTTTTACAAAGAGGACAGTATCCAAGTTTGAAAAGAGTACTGTGAAAGACAGCTGTAAAACAAGTATTACACTGAACTAAGCCGGTCATTTTGAAATAAAATAAAATCACGATCTCAAGTGCACTTACCCTAAATGTCTTATTGGTGTTCTTGGTTTATAGTTATATGATTCATGCGCCATTAGGCATGCGGGCTGCTATCTTTCTCCTTTCTACTCACCTTCTGCTTCCTTCACAAGCAGCCAGCAGCTCCTCCCACAACCTCTGGGAATTTGAGATGCAATGGAAGCAATTCAAACTGCCTCTTTCTTTTCTAGTCACCCTCTGCTTCCTTCACAAGCAGCCAGCAGCTTCTCCCACAACCTCTGGGAATTTGAAATGCAAACTAGGGCAAAAGTTTTTGCCTTTGCTAGACCAATATTCGAATACAGCTCATCTGTCTGGAATTTGCACTGTATATCAGACATTAATACAATTGAGTGAGTCCAGAAGTATTTCGCGAGAAGAGTACTACATTCCTCTGCTCGCAACAGAATACCCTAAAACCACCAGGCTTGAAATTTTGGTCTTGGACAATCTTGAACTACGCCGCCTATGGTTGGACTTAAACGTAGTACACAAAATTATCTGCTACAATGTCCTACCAGTCAATGACTACTTCAGCTTCAACCGCAACAATACAAGAGTACACAACAGATAAAAACTCAATGTTAACCGCTCCAAACTTGATTGCAGAAAGTACGACTTTAGCAACAGAGTGGTCAATGCCTGGAATGCACTACCTGACTCTGTTGTTACATCCTCAAACCTCTACTCCTTCAACCTCAAACTATCCACTATTGACCTCACCCCATTCCTAAGAGGTCTGTAAGGTGCCTACCATCCCTGTCCTATTTTCCCCATTTATTGGTACCTATTTCCTGTATTCTTACCCATGTTTATCCTTATATCTTATATCTATTATCTTATAAGTGACTGACAAATGAAATAAATAAATAAACAAATAAATAAATAAATAAATATTCATATTAGTAAGTCATGGAGATTGTAGTCAATGTCCAGGGCAAATGTGTAAAAATGAAAAGATAATTTACTGTTAATGGGGCAAAATTCTAAAAGAAGTTCAAAGGGAAAGTGGATGGGGACAGTTACCTTTGAATTGATTTTCCATAAGATACAGATGGAAACTTCCCTTCAATTGGAAAGAATGAGCAGGGGAAATGGATATAAATCCTATAATTTAAGAAAGAACTACCGAATATGGTGTTTTCATATATTTATTTTCAGAAAATATGATACTGAGTATTTTTCAATTATAGATTAATGCTTTTGATGAAAGTTTGCAACCCTGCTAAAAATAGAGTTTTTAAAAAGTTGTCCTGAAACCCATGAAAACAGTCAGATCATTCATGGAAGTATCTGAGGCCAAATGTAGACTTCTGCTTCAATATTCTTTTGGGGATCAGAACAATCTCAAGACAGCATATGTACATGAAATATTTTTCTTTCTTTCAATTTAAGCCAAGTATACGTCTTCATATTCATACAGAGATGGGACTAGGCAAGTCCATGCAGTCATTTATCCAATATTGGAAGTAAGATGATATCTCGAAGACAATAACAAACAAATGTCACATATGATGCGAAGGAGCTGATAATAACTCTACCTTCCTTCAAAAACAGGCTTTACTGTCACTTAAACTACATAATCTCCCAGTATACACTACATTACTTCTGCACGCACTCATGCACATAGGCAATTTCCGTTTTTAAATTTTTCAAATTGTTTGGTATTTGCAAGAAGGCCTGGTTCAAATAAATAGAGCTTTATAACAATTCCAGGACAATTGGCATCCCTTCATAAAGATCACTTTCAGTTTCTTTGTTGCAGAAGAATTTATCTTACTAAAATAACTACATCCCTCTCTCTCCCTCCCCTTCCCTCCCTCCCCCCCCCTCGAGTTTCATTGCCAAGCAAATGCCTATATTTCCAGCAAAGCAGAAATAAACCTTCTGCTGTAATTTCCAGCTTTTTGCATCAGGTTGTATCCCTTAGTAAGAAATCTTTTCTCACAGCATACTTTCCCTGATGTATTTCATAAATTAATTTGATCTTCCCCACCCTGCCATTTGCTTCAAGCTCATGATGCTTTAGCTTTGATAGTAGCAGGTGGTAATCCAATGTGACTTAAATTTTCTAAAGCAATAACTTTTGGCAGATTCAGTCCTCATTGTGAGGAAGCATTTCTATTTTTGGCTACATTTTGTGACACAGCCATAAATATAGAAAGTCTAATGGAGAAAGGAATACCAAAAAAAAAAAAAAAACACCCTACATGGAACAAATCCCAGTTTTTCCTGTTTACTAAAAATAGTCAAAAGAACAAAAGAAGGAATCCTTATTTTAGAAAAAAATACAACACCACATGTACATTCTGAAAGTAACACTCAACTGTTTAAAAATAATAAAATAATGATTAAATTTTATTTGCCTTTTAACTGACTTTTGTGGGAATAATTTTATTAAGTCAAAAGTTCAGTTAATTTTAATTGAAGTGTTAATTGTAAGACGATCAGAGACACAAATGTGAGATGGCTGGCTATACAAACCAAATAAAAAATAAATAAATAGATAAATACATACATAAATACATAAATAAATAAATAAAATTATGTAAGCTTCAAAATACCCCAACATTCTTAATGGGAAACAAGATTTTCATGTACCATTTTACAGAATTCTTCTATTTTTGCAATGTACATCTTTTCAGTACCTGTTAGCTATTGTGCACAAATGAAAGAAACATACATAAACATAAAACTTTGGTTGAAGCACAACCGGGACATCAAATACAACTGTAATATCTCTGGAGATCTAAAAATAGTGACTCTGCTGCTTGGAATGCAGTTTAGATATACCAATATTGTTGCTACATATGGGACAGCTGTGCGAGAGGGTCACGTTACATTAAAAAGATAGGGTCACTCTGAAGGAATTTGGTTGCAGGACAGAAAAAGCATGGAATATGAACCACTTGTTTATCTGTCAAATTTTTTTTTTTTTGCCTTCAATTCTCATAAAACTCAGGTTGATGATAAATTTTGTAAAAATTATGAACAAGGATGCTGTGTTCAAAGACTAGCAGCAGTCCTCCCTCCGGTCCGCCGCCAACGCAGGAGCGCCGATCGCTCCCATTGGTTGATGCCGTTTGACAGCCGGCTATAAAAGGGAGCTGTCAAACGGCATCAGCTGTCACCGCCAGCTGGCTGTCAGATAGCCTCGGCAGCCGCAGCGACCCTTTATTCGCAAGAATAAAGTTGTTAGCCTTTAGCCTGGCTCCGTCTCCCTTTGTAACCGCCACTCCACAACAAAGGAAGGTGAAGATTTTCTTTATGGGATTCAGATATTTTGAATAATAACTGATGCCAAGATCAAGGAAGACATTTTTGTTATCCACGGATCAGATATGTCAGCAATGACCAGCAGTTCAAAGAGCTGCTAGTAGGGCCACAGAAAATAACCTGCAAAGCATGTAAGGACATCATCAAGGGGGCAACTACAGAGCACCACATTACATTTAGTTGTTTGATAAACCTCTTACAGCAGGAGGTGGGTTAAACTCGCGTTATCATGGTGGTGTCACATCATGTATTGGGACTTTTTTCCCCTTCACTAAACTGGATGGGGCCAGGGCCTGTGAGTTTTACACCCCTGTCTTACAGCATACAAGAACATAAAGTGCAACATGTCACAGAAGATTCATTTTCTGCATTCAAACTTGGACTTCTTTCCCAAAAATCTAGGAGAAGTCAATCTAGGTGAAAGTTTTCACCAGGACATTGCCACAATGGAAAAATGGTATAATGACTAGAACCGATCAATGGTGTCTTGACTATTGTTGGACACTACAATGAGACACATGTAACACTGAGTATTAATGAAAATTAGCAGCAAAATACTCTTAGCCATGTAACATGTCAAAAACATTCTACAATTAAATACATTTTAGCATTAAAAGTTAAGATCATATCTCTCAAAATTCCTATGTGATGGAATCATTCTGAAATAATATTTGTGCTCAGTTTGAATGGCTTTATCATAATCACCAAAGGCAGAAAAACTTTGGAAAACAATTGCTCTTCAGTTTGTATCTTATCCTTCTTATGCGGGTTATAATAGTAATAAAGGTTTATTTGATTATAGGTAGATATAGATGATGGTGACTTTGCTGAGATCTAAAAGGTGAATTTCCCTCTCCATACTCTTTCTCCCCCAAACTACAGTAAAGGCTCTAAGGATCCTTTTGGACTTGAGGCATCAAAAATTCAGAAGATGCCTAACTTTGACTCTGCTGGCATGTGACTGTCAGTTCCCTGGACAAAAGAGAAGCAACATATTCATTTATTTTAAATAATACAGTTCAATTATATGTGGTGTTATATGTTACATAAAGAAACATTAAATAATTACACAAATGAAATACAATTAAACCAAGTCAGACCCATGTAAAATAATAATGAAAAAACAGATTCATTATTGAGCCAGTTTTATTATTAAAAACATTTAGACTGGTGCCAGTCATTCAGCTATGGTGGATCTCACTTTCAATTAAACATTTAAAAATGGAAAAGAGAGCAAAGGGTGCAAGTGCCCTGGCCTGTATTCATTGGTAAATCAAAGAATTCTTTTGGATTGCTCTCAAAACAACCAAATATGAAAACAATCTATAATCATTCACCCTATAAGTATTCATGATGCATAAGGAAGTCCACTAACTATAGGTTGGTAGCATAAAACAATATTTATCACTGCATAGTTTTCTAACTCCATACCAACAAATCTCTCAAACAAACAAAATACAGCTGGAAGGGATCTTGGAGGTCTTCCAGTCCAAGGATCGCCAACCTTTTGGACCTCAGGGACCACCAAACTCATAATTTTAGATCCCAGGGACCACTAACTGGTTCTGTGGGTGTGGCCTAATTTGTGGGTGTGGCTTGGTAGTCATGTGACTGACTAGACATGGCTTGTATGTAAATATTATAAATATTTATATAAATATTTATATAAATATTGAATTTTTATAAAAAAGAGCAACTTTTACCCCAAATCAGGCAAAGCAGGCAGGCAGATTGAGTTGCTCACAGAATCACAGATTCATTGAGAGATCTATCTATCTGCCATTGGTTATCTCAGTCTGTCACATAAAATTTGTGTTGTAGTGCAGGCGGACACACGAGGCAGACACGGATCTAAGGATAACACTGCTTTATTTGAAGCATAACAGGTTGCCATGGCTGTCCAGCTGGGCTGGCAGCTGGCTGGTTGCAGCAGCTGATGCCGTTTGACAGCTCCTTTTATAGCCGGCTGTCAAACAGCATCAACCAATGGGAGCAGTCGGTGCTCCCACCAGGAATGCAGACCAGAATGAAGACTGCAGTTAGTCAGGGACACCACACCCCTTTCCCCTAGCTAAGACCATGCGCGGCCCTGCCTTCTGGGGATTCATGGTACAGAAAAGGAAGTTGACTTAGCTGCTGTTTTGTGCACCTGGCCTGAGAAGGAGACACTGATAATCTTGGTGAGTAACCATGCCTTGGTGACCTTCAGCATGTGGTGGAGTAGGGGTCCCAAAACCCCAAGGGCTGTGGGCCAGTACTGGGCAGTTGCTTGTTTGGAACTGAGCTGCAGAAATGGCAGGCACGTCCCATTTGGGTGAGCAGGGTGCGAGTTCAGCTGTGGCTTGCATGAAGGGAGATGCACACAGTGCTCGGCCACATCGAACCCGTCTCCTCTTCTTCCCCCTCTCATAAGGTGGAAGGTGGGGGACCGCTGAGCTAGGGAGTTGACTACGAAGGTCAAGTCCTAAGGGCCAAAAGAGGAACAGGCACGTCATGCTCCCTCGGCCCCCTTAGGACGGGAAGGTCAATGCCTAAGGGCCAAAAGAGGAGCAGGCACGTCATGCTCCCTTGGCCCCCTTAGGATGGGACAATCCAACCTCCCACCTACCCAGCTTTTCACCCGCCTGGGAGTGTACTGCCACTGCCAAGGAAGCCCAGGTGGGAAGGACCCTGAAGGTGGGTGCGCGGAAGGACCCTAATGGTGGGTGCACGCCTCCTTGTTCAGCACCTGACACCCACCAACCCCTAAATACAGGACCCCTTCCCCCAGAGTCACTTGGAAGGGGGGGAGCAGAGAGACCCCTTCCCCCAGAGTCACTTGGAAAGGGGGGGCAGAGAGACCCCTTCCCCCAGAGTCATTGGAAGGGGGGCAGAGAGACCCCGTCCCCCAAAGTCACTTGGAGACTCCCCAACAGCCTTCCAGGGTCACGTTGGAGGCTGCTGGAGCAGGAGTTCGCCCCATAGGTGCTTTTGTCTGGGAACCCATCAGCAGGCCAGGCAGGTTCTGTCAGCCAGCTTGCTTCGGCAGGGAAGTTGGCTGGAACGGTAGACCAGGTATAGCAGGGAAACTTCGGCGCGGCTGAGTAGACCGGGTAGAGCAGGATAACTGGTGCTGGCTGCGTAGACCAACTGCGGGTAGGCCAGCTCTCAGGTAGACCAGCTGCGAGTAGACTGGCTGTGAGTAGACCGGCTGCGAGTAGATCGGCTGCGAATAGATCGGCTGCGAGTAGATCGGCTGCGGGTAGACCGGCTGTGGATAGATCAGCTGTGGGTAGATCGGTTGTGGGTAGACTGGCTGGGAGTAGACCGGCTGGGAGTAGATTGGCTGCGGGTAGACCGGCTGTGGGTAGATCGGCTGCGGGTAGATCGGCTGCGGGTAGACCGGCTGCGGGTAGACCGGCTGCGAGTAGACCGGCTGCGTTCCGGCTTTCAGAAATGCCAGTGTCAGTGACGTCTGCTCCTCAGCTTGGGAGGCTTTTGGACTTTTGCGCTCTCGGTAGCGCCAGTGGAGGTGCCTTTCAGGCGGCGTCTGTTTCCTCAGCTAGGGAGGTTTTGGACTCTTGCGCTCTCGGGAGCGCCGGCAGGGGTGCCTTTCGGGTGACGTCTGTTTCCTCAGCTTGGGAGGCTTTAGACTTTTGCACTCTTGGTAGCGCCAGCGGGGGTGCCTTTCTCTTCAGTCAGGGAAGGCTTCGATCTCCACGCCCTCAAAAGGGCGCTCTTAGTAGCACCAGCGGGGGTGCCTTTTTCCTCAGTCAGGGAGGCTTTTAAACTTGGCGCGCACAGAGATTGTCTGCAGCTCCTGACATTCAGCTCTCAGCGGCTTTGGCTCTTTTAATCAGTGACTTGCTCAGGTTGCTTTAGTCCGGTTGCCTCTCGTTGTGCATCCCATCCTCGTCGCCAGTGTTGTAGTGCAGGCGGACACACGAGGCAGACACGGATCGAAGGCTAACACTGCTTTATTTGAAGCATAACAGGTTGCCGCGGCTGCCCAGCTGGGCTGGCAGCTGGCTGGCGGCAGCAGCTGATGCTGTTTGACAGCTCCTTTTATAGCCGGCTGTCAAACGGCATCAACCAATGGGAGCAGTCGGTGCTCCCACCAGGAATGCAGACCAGAATGAAGACTGCAGTTAGTCAGGGACACCACAATTTGCTTGTAAGCAAACTCATAAAATTAACTCACAACACACCATGCATGTAAATATTGATTTCTTTATAACAAAGAGCAACTTTTACCTAAAATCAGGCAAAGCAGGCAGATTGAGTTGCTCACAGAATCATTCAGTGATCTATCTATCTGCCATTGGCTAGCTCAATCTCTCAAATTTGCTTACTGTGAGTCTGCACTGAATTTGCTTGCAAGCAAACCTTCAGTCCTAAGGGAGATTTGGCTATGCTGAGCCAAAGATCTAAAGACTAGCTAGAAAGCAAGAAATCCAACCATTTCCTGCTTCCTAGCTAATCTAAATCTCCCAGCACAGCAGAACAGATGATGGTCAGAAAAAGGACAAATAACAATTTAGCAGGCAAGTTTACCAGGTAAGGAGTGAGTGGGCGAGGAGGGTTCCCGCTGGCCATGTGGGCTGAGCAGCCTTGTGTTTCTGCACAACCTAGATTAATTGCTTTGTGAGGGTGCTCTGGGGGTGAGATTTCTCTGCGGCCCACCAAAATTTTATCATGGCCCACCAGTGGGCCGTGGCCCATCGGTTGGTGACTACTGTTCTAGTCCACCCCCATGCTCAAGTAGGGGATCCTGTACCATTTCAGACAAGTGATTATCTAGTCTCTTCTTAAAAACCTCCAATGATGAAGCACAACTACTGAAGGCAAGCTGTTCCACTGGTTAATTGTCCTCACTGGTAGGAAGTTTCTCCTTAATTCCAGATTGCTTCTCTCCTTAGAGTATATCCATTGTATCCAGGGGTGGGATTCAAATATTTTAACAATCGGTTCTGTGGGCATGGCTGAGGGAGTGGGCATGTCTTGGTGGTCATGTGACTGGGTGGACATTTACTGGCTGGGGTGTGGCCAACTCAACATCACTCACATTGAGGGACGCATCTCCTCACCTGGCCTCTCATGACTGTGGGGATGCTGCAACAATCATAAGTGTGAAAAATGATAATATGTCACTTTTTTCAATGCCATTGTAACTTTGAATGGTCACTCCACACAAGCAAAGTATCAGCAAAGGAGTGGAAAAAAAAACTCCAAAGAAGTTCCTGAGACAGGAAGTCTAATCCTGCCAAGAATGTAATAAGGATTAACGGAGAGGCAGTTTCTGTAAGCAACACCAGAATGTTTCCTCCCTGCCTTCCTTACAGGATTAGGCCAGTAATTTCTTCTAACAACTGGTTCTCCGAACTGCTTAGAATGTTAACAACCAGTTCTAGTGAGGAGATGTGAACTGGTGGAATCCCACCCTGATTGTATCTTGTCCTGCCCTTTGGTGCTTTGTAAAATAAATTGACCCTCTCCTGGCCTAATAAAGAACGTATCCAAAATCTGTGAGCCCTGACTTTCGCAGTATTAAAATTTGGCAAAATTGTGTCTGCTTCAATGCTGTAACACTGCCACAGTCACATGATCACCATTTCCAATGTTCCATGCCAGCTTCCTACAGGAAAGTCAATGAGGATGCTGATAGGAAGCCAAAGTTGCCCCTGTTCCCACTAACTTTTGCCTTCCCATGGTCATTCTGTTTCTCTGTTTTGGAAAGGAAATCTCTCTGAAATGATGACACAACAGATCAAGAATTGTCTGTTATTATTTAAGTGGATGAATTCTTTCTGCAAATCTAAATTTTGCTGCATCATCAGTTGCACAAATTATAACCCCTATTTTATGAATGCATTTCTGCACATGGTTGCACTGCATTGTGGCTGTATTTAATAGGAAGTTGTACAATCATTTTGCCGTAGCACTGTGCACTGTTTGTGAGTTAAGTCTACAACTAAATCTAATGGTCTCCAGTCTTGTCAGTCGTGTGTCTATCCCCTTGAATTATGTTCCTTTTTATTCTACAGCTGAAAATATTTAAGTATATGGGATAATGAAAAGAATTTTGCAGTTTTGGAAAATTTAGTTAATTAACACTCATGAATAAAGATAGATTGATAATTATTTTCAAATGCTTTAGTATCATGCACAAATATGATCACTGAAAAGTAGTTGCTTGTGCAATAGTTTTAAATATTTTAAATACTGTAACAGAAAAGAATCAATACAAGAGGATCCAGAAAAATATGGCAGTTCTTGAGAAAAATACCATCAGCTCCATGGTTCTATTTGAACTGATGCAAATACATACAGTACAGAATTTTGAACTACTAATGGGCAATAGGTAACAGCAAAACATAACATAATTTCAGTTTTCAAAATTTTAAACCTTTTAGAGCCATATGAATTGAGCGTCTTTTAAGCTTCTTGACAGCATTAAGACTTGTGGACTTCAACTCCCAGAATTTCTCAGTCATGTTAGCTCAGGAATTCTGGGAGTTGAAGTCCACAAGTCTTAAAGTTGCCAACACCAGATCCAAAACAACACGGGACACCACCGCCAATCCCCCTCATCAGACCCAGGCCCAAACCCATCCTATTAACCAGAAACCAGACCACGGCTGCTTCGCCAGCTGTTGCACCCCCGACCCCAAAACCAAACAAGCTGACACATGCCAAGAACACAGACCCAGACCCCAAACTCAAAGCCAGAATGCCACATTACAGCCACCCGCTCAGGATATCAAATCAGAAAACTCAGGAAATTACACCACAAGAACTCAAGAAGTTACAACAGAGCAAACGACCCAGGAAATCACAGCACAAGACCAAGGATACCACAGCAATAAAAGTCACAAGGTCATCACACAATTCATTACCCAAGCCGTTACAACACAGGAGGCTAATGGAAAAGAGATCAAAACACAAACGACTCAGGAGATTACAAAGCAGGACCCAGGATACCACAACAAAAGAACTCGCAAGGCCATCACACAACCCATTACCCAAGCCATTAAAACACGGGAGGCGAATGGAAAAAAGATCACTACAAAACAAATGACCCAGGAGATTATAGCACAAGATCCAGGATATCTCCATAACAAAACTCACAAGACCATCACACAGCCCATTATACCAACATCAACTCCATCAATCAATCAAGAAAGGTGCAGCCAATCAGCCCAGCACACCAGCCCCTCCCCACCAGTATTTATAGAGAGGCGGCAGCTCCGATTACACACTGCTTGCACTGGCATGAAGCCAAAACCACCAGCCTGAGGATGGAGAATGAGACCTCGCCGAAACATCACCAAGATACTCTTAATCTTAATCTTATACAGGAAAAGACCCGAACACACCTAGACCTACATATATATATGGATCTTGTGCTGTAATCTCTTATGCACTTTTATATATATATATATATATATATATATATATATATATATATATATATATATATATATATATATATATATATATATATATATATATTGTGTGTGTGTGTGATGTTTTCACGGGTATTTATATGTATGGTATTTAGGTTTCTTCGGGTATTTTTCCACATCTTAATATTTGTGCTTTTATTATAGCGATGTTTTGGCAGAATCTCATCTGCCATCATCAGGCTTGTGTATTGCGTTCTTTTTAATCATGTGTGTCAGGCTTGGCAACCTTTTTTTGTTTTTTTGTTCATTGAATCCAATACACAAGCCTGACAATGGCAGATGAAATTCTGCCAAAACATCGCTCCAACTTTAAAAGCACAACTATAATGACATGGGAAAATACCCGAACAAAGCTGAATACCATACATGTAAGTACCCACGAAAACTTAAGAAAATGCACACACACACATATATATGTGTGTGTGTGTGTGTGTGTGTGTGTTTATGCACATATACCCGCAAAAACTTAAGAAAACATAGATAGATAGATAGATAGATAGATAGATAGTTTTTAGCAAATAATATCTTGAATTTGGTTAAACCTATTGCAACATGTTCATTAAGTCAAAGAAGACATTAAATGTCATACCATTAAAAAAAAAATTCTCCTTAGAGATTTTAACAGTTTTTGAAAAAAAAAGTGTATAATCATCTAATTTTCATGGTATGTTACTAATGGAATTGAACTTAATGAACAATCCTCACCCGAAGCTACAAAAACTACTAATTAGCCAGACCTGACTGTGATACAGAAATCAAAGGTTAACATATATGGATTGAGGACATGGTCTTGATCTGGAAAGTGCTTAAAGGAAAAATTATTGAAAAACTCTACATATGTGTTCTGAAGACATAAATAGAATTAATCAATTCTCTGATGCAAAAGTTGTCTGTTTAAAAAAAAGTTCCTAATTTTTCTTCTGTTGTATTTAAAATATTAGGCACATTCTTCTAGGAGAATTGAAAAATTGAACTAGTGAAAATGATGTGTTTTCATCTGATTATTCATTCTTCTTTAGAATAAAATTTGGAAATATTGTAAGGTTAATACAGGATTTTTGTAATAAACTATTTTTAAGGAGCAATAATTGATTATATAAATGTTTTATCATTCATTTAATGGTTGATATTGTACACAAATTATTATATAATTTTTGTATATAAAATCTCAAATGATATTCAACTATGATTTCACTGGAATGTGTTTCCAAATTAAAAAAACTTAAAAAAAAAAACTAGTGCAAATTTATATCTCATTATTATGCAAAGGTGTAAGCTATTGAAATTGCCTACCAAATATCTATTTATAAGTAATTCCCACTGGATTTAGTGGGATTACTTAACAAAAAATACATACAAACCAGTGGTGGGATTCAATTTTTTTTTTTTTTTGGCTACTGGTTCTGTGGGCATGGTTTGGTGGGCGTGGCAGGGGAAGGATACTATAAAATCTCCAGTCAGAGGTGGTATTTGATAGTTCTCTGAACTACTCAAAATTTCCACTACCGGTTCTCCAGAACTGGTCAGAACCTGCTGAATACCACCTCTGATACAAAGATTGTAACTTTAGTAGTCAAGAGTGGAAACAACTTGATACTAATATTATATAACATATAACATTCTTGTGGAATGCTGGTCTCCTATGAATTCTAGTTCTATTGGTGGCTGGCTACTATTATAGCTATGGTTAAAATATAAGGCTATAAAGAAATGTTTCATATATAAAGGTATAAAGAAATTGTGAATCTGCCCTTTTAATAACAACCTTTAAAAAAAAAGACAAAGAGTTTCTGACCCAAGGATATACAGCATCCAGGAAGTATATTGATCTGTCCTGCACAAGTCAAGACTGCTACCTTAATTCTTCCCTCAAAAGCTTCTGTACAGAAAGATCTGGAAATGAATTTGTTCTGTTTTCACTAAATGTTAGTCTGTGTGCAGCTCAACATGCAGCTAAATCCACTTATTCTCCAATAGAACAGATCATGTGTATAGATCTGGATGCTTTATTGAAAGAAAAGGATATGGTGAAACTGGGGAAAATAGGAATACATACAATGAGAACCAAGTACAAGACAGCCAGTATTGGGTTACTGCTGAACTTATAAATGCAATGTATTTAATGAATACAAGCAATCTAAATTTCACCAGCAATATTCTGTGTGTGGGATGTGGGTTTGTCCTTGGATGACCATGTGCCACATATTAAGATGGATTCTTCTTTGTGCTTCTACCTTCTCCAAATGCTAAAGTAAATAAAGTTTGGCTTCCCAGTGTTCACTTGTTTTGAGAGTGAGGGCTGATGGGTAAAGAGATGGGGTCAGCTTCAAACAATATACTTTGTATTTGTCTCTTTGGTCACTAGATGGGGCTAGAGAACAACAACAGTGTATAAAGATTGTGTGTTGGGGCATATGTGTCCCTTCGGCCACTAGATGGGGCTAGAGAGTAACAACAGTACATAAAAGTTATATACTGGGACATGACAGAATTGCTTTTCAAATTCTCCTGCATAGAGAGATTTTCTTTATATGGAGTCTTGGTGGTGCAATAGCTAGAATGCTAACTCACTGCTTACTCTAGGAGTTCGATTCTGAGCAGCTCAAGATTGATCCAGTTTTCTATCCTTCTGAGGTCAGTAAAATGAGGGTCCAGATTGTTGGGGAAAATATGCTGACTCTGTAAACTGCTTTAAAGAGGGCTGTAAATCACTGTTAAGTGGTATATAAGTTTATTGCTATAGGTAAACCATCCCTTGCCAAAGGGAAAAAGGGACTCTGGAAGCCTCAAGAGCATAATTGTATCTCTTGTACACACATACACACTCACACATTCACACACACACACACACAAAAGCACACAAAAATGTAACTATAAGATGTGTGGACTTTGACTCCTAGAATTTCCCAGCCAGTAGAAGTCCACACATCTATCTATCTATCTATCTATCTATCTATCTATCTATCTATCTATCTATCTATCTATCTGGGAAGGGGGGATATAGAGATACAGTATAAATATAGAGATAGGGATAAATGAGAGGAAAGGAATCCAAAATGACTGTTTAAAAGTATTGATTCATCTTCTATATTTTTCAAGCAAGTCTGTTTTGGAATAACGTACACATGCTTTGGAAGCTGAGCCAGTTGAGAATACAGCAGAAAGGGTTTGGTCAGCTCTTGCCCTAGAGAGCAGCCAAGAGCTATTTTTAGAGCAATTTCTTCTATAAATAGTCACAAAGAATTGCTTAAGGAAATGAAAGCCCCATTGCACTTCTTGTAGGACATCTGTAGGGGAAGGGGCTGGGCAGGAGGAGACAAGTAGAGACAGCTAGGTGATCTTGTTCCAGTAGCTTGTTATGTAATATTATTGTATTCTGGCTCAGATCAAGTTCAGTAAACAAAAAAAAAGTTCCTCATTTTTTTAAAAAGAGCTTCAAGTAGAAGTTCTCTTATTCCAGAATCACTATAGATCAGGGGTAACAGATAACCAGAGTTGGAAGGGACCTTGTAGGTCATCTAGTCCAACCCCCCCCCCAAAGCAGGAGACCCTACACCATTTTTGACAAATGGCAGTCCAATCTCTTTTTGAAAGTCTCAAGTGATGGCGCTTCCACAACTTCCGAGGGCAAGGTGCTCCATTGGTTGATTGTTCTCACTGTCAGAAAGTTTCTTCTTATTTCCAGATTAAATCTCTCCTTGTTCAGCTTCCATCCATTATTCCTTCTCTGGCCTACAGGCACTTTAGAAAATAGCTTGACCCCTTCCTCTCTGTGGCAGCCCCTCAAATATTGGAAGACTGCTATCATGTCTCCCCTGGTTCTTCTCTTCACTAGACTAGCCAAGCCCAGTTCCTGCAACTGTTCATTGTATATTTTAGCCTCCAGTCCCCTAATTATCCTGGTTGCTCTTCTCTGTACTTTTTCTAAAGTCTCAATATCTTTTTTATAATGTTGTGAACAAAATAGTATTCTAGGTGTGGTCTTACCAAGGCTTTATAGAGTGAACAAAACAGTATTCTAGGTGTGGTCTTACCAAGGCTTTTTAGAGTGGTATTAGTACTCCCTTGATCTTGTTTCCCTCTGTAAATACAATTTAGGATTGCATTAGTTTTTTTGGCTGCTGCTGCACACTGCTAGCTCCAAGATCTTATAATTTGGTGGAACTGGCAGGTCATGCCCATCCCAGTTCCGCAAAGAGGGAAAATGTCACGATACATCATGTGACAGCAATGTGATGCCGTGAGTTTGACACCTGTGCTATAAATAGAAAGAGAAAGCCAATATACTGCATTCTGTTTTGTAATCCTTCCATCTTCAAAATTATTTCCCTATGAATAATGTGAGTCTGCTTGAAACCCACAATCTTTTCTACAATTATGCAGGAAGTTGCTCAATTATTCTTTCCCAAATAATCACCACTGGGGAAAGTTCTTTGTCTTTTTTCTAACATTTTTTTATATTTAAAAGCTACAGCATAACTTTGATTTTATTTACATTTATTATTTACATATTTATTATTCTATAGTTAATATAAAAGTTATTTAGTTGTCTTTTTGTACTCTGCCCAGCAAGTGGCAATGATCTTTTGCTGATGACTTGATTTTGTATTTGATTTGTATAAAGGTATAAAAAAACCCACTAGCTTTAATTTATTTTTTTTCCTATTGCCTAACTCCATGGCTGGCTTCACATGCTGTGTTAAGTTATAATGTGGTTTATTTGGTTTAAGCTTATTGAATTGTGCAAACCTGGTTTCTAAACCATGGTTTAGAGCAGAGGTGCCCAACTAATGAGTCATAGCCCAATGGCAACAAGGCCACACAACCTGGCTATATTTGCACAAGTGGCATGCACACATGTGAAACTATCACCTTCCCCCCCCACAATCCATTGCGCTCACTGGCAGAGCGGGAAAGGTTTGGGATCACTGGTTTAGAGTACAGTGTGTCAAACAATTCACAACAGCTTTAGCAACAGCCACAGTTATAACAGTCCATACTTGAATCAAATGAATCTCATCACCACTTGGTGTTATTTTTTAAAATCAAAAACAATTTAAAATAAAATCTAGTGCTTTGGCTGCAGCAGGCAGGCAGAAGTGTGTGTGTGTGTGTGTGTGTGTGTATTTGTATGTGTGAATGGAAGAGGAGAGAATAATGGCTCCAATTAGGTCTATACAAAAACATTCCCCTGCATTGTTTTTCTTCCATGTTATTCATTTTAATGAAAACAAGGTTGCTTTTGAAAAAACAGTTGCTTCATTTATTTCATTAAATATCAAGGGACTTCTTTTTATTTGTTTTTTTCAGACTGGATTGTGTGGGACACGGTGGTGATAGAAAGATGTGTGAAAGAAAACAACACCAGCAATAACACCCTCTGTTATCTTTGGCAATAAAGTAATATCAAAACCACCAGAGCTTAGTGATTAAGATGCTGATGTAGAAATCAGGAATCTGTGAGTTCTAGCCTCACCTTAATCATGAAAGCTGTCTGGATGACCTTGGGACAGTTGCTCTCTTTCAGCACAATTTACTACACAGGGTTGTTATTGTGGGGAAAGTAATAGGGGGAAGGATTATTACGTATGTTTGCTATATTATAAAAATAATCAAGGACAAATAAATAAATATAAAATATACTTCAGATTTCTCAGCAAGCTGAGAGTAAGATAAAAAACACAAGCATCTTTCACAGAGGGGAAAAAAAACCCTATTGAGACATTGTAAACTACACTGAATCTTGAGTTAAACAGAATCTATAATTTGAGTGTTTTCCGGTTTTTTAATTACATTAAGAGCAGCTCTGATAACATGTTGCAATGGACATTTCATTCAAGAATAGGAATTGGATGGAACACTTTGAAGGCAAAATAAACAAAATTAGTTCATAAGACTTCAAGGAGCAATGACTCATACATTCAGGAAGGGTCTGCTGACAAGATATTTTGGAACAATTTGCTATTAAGAAGGAAGCTTGAGTGGATGGAAGAGAAGTGGCTGATACTCATATCACACACACACACACACACACACACACACACCCCACAAGCTCAGAGTTGCTGAAGTAGATCATAAAGGTGTGTGATCACTTATCTAACACCATTTTAGGTAGTGATGATAGTGATCAAAATAATGTTAAGTGCAATTATTGCTGCAAAGAAAATTTCATAGCATTTATTTCACTATTTTGGATTTCTAGGGAAATGGATCTTTTCGCATCACCAAACAAGCTTAATTCCTTTTGTGGTTAAATGCTGTTACTAGCCAGTTTTACACCAGTGGCAACTATTGAACAGTTCCCATGACACAAGGTCTCATTAATTGCCTCATTTTAAATGATTACTGTACTCTATTTGTGTGTGTGTGTGTGTGTTTGTATATTGCATATTGCTGCTATATTTCATGGTAAAGGCATGTTTCAAATATTTTTCCACTTTCACAACTGACAAATTATGAAGAGCTTTTTTAAATAACAGGGAAAAATTCTCAGCAGTAGCTAATGAATGGAGCATTATACATACATTGCATAAAACCTTTATGACAGGGGCATCTGCAGTGGGTGTCAAAAAAGTTAAAGTGACAGTTGAATTGCAAATACAAAGTGTGAGAGAAAAGCTATCAGATGAGGTGTATCACATGCATAAAGTGGAGGAGTTTGATCTCACAGTCATGACCACTATATTGACTTTTGTTTTTAACTCTCCCTCCTACACATGTACGCACACACTTTCACAGACCTTTCCTGTATTTTGAGCTAGCACTGGTGGGAGTGTGCAGGATACAAATATGACAAATACTATAGTTTGCTAATATTATTCTGTAACTATAAAACACATCTGTGTATCATTTTAATATATATACTTTCTAGCTATAAAAATCTGCATATCATAATGTATACTTTGCGTGTATATCAGTCACATACGCAACAGATTTCCAAACTACTATGTGTAACTCTGCCTTGCTACATTGCATTGTTTGGGTATAATTATAACACTGATATGTTATAATTCCTTACTGGTAGAGATGATTATGCTGTATTCCATGCAGGAGTGGGGGAAGTTATCAGCCTGACATGGAAGATTTTTAAAAAATCTGGTTTCATATTAAAAGAGATTGTTAACAAAGCCTGGCTCTGAGATATGGCTTTGTTTCTGCAGAATTAGAACTGTCTGTCTCTCTGTGTGTCATCTATCAGTCAATGTTATATGTTGACTGAATCAGTTGGGACTGTTGCAAGTATATTGCTCTGAAGCAACCTCCCTCCCTGCCTGAGTTGCTGGAGGCCATCTCAGGGCTGACAGTGGTGTTTCCCAGACTCATGTTTCTGGAGGACTTCCATTTTCTATTCTTAGATGTGGCCCCTGAAGTGGCCCAGAAATTCATGATTATTATGATGGCCATGGGCCTATCCCAGATTATTACTCAGAACAGCGGTGACATGCCAGATTCAATTTTCAACATGACAACATGACCTGGTGGGGGAAAATTTTTGTCATGTCAGATCATGCCCTGGTGTCCTTGAGCCTGTTGTATTCCCTCCACAGAGGCCGGATGGTTTTGAATGGTCTGCCCCTGGCGATTGATAGACCCTGATGGGTTCCAGGGGGAACTTGGAGATATCCTGGAAATGTTGCTGTATGATTCTGAAACCTTATTGAAAGCCTGGAATATAGGAGCATCCATGTCTTTGTATAAGATTGTGGCTATGTGGCCTCTCTTATGGGGGATGACCCCCCCCAACTCGTATCTCCTTATGCCTCATGCCTGTTATATGGCATCTACATTGCACTATTCCACAGGGCTTGCTGTCCCAAACAACTGACATCCAATGAGTCACTTTGAGGGTATTCTCAGAGTGATTCATTGTGAAGTGGCTAACCACCAAGGCTGGTGCTGGGATCATTCAATATTGTACATTTTCATTTGGAAAAATTGCAGTGTACTTCTGGACTGGAGAATACTTGTGGCTGGGGCTTTTACATCTTCACACAAAGATGACTTGGTAATGTCTGCAAAATATGTATTCCTACTCAGCAGATTTTTTTCCTCTTCTCAGTCATTGAAATGAATTTATGCTCCTATTTAGCATTGCCTTGGTATCAAAATAAGCACTATAATTTGTATTTATAATTTACTCTGAGAGGATAAAGGACACTTAATGAGGGCCATGAATATCCTTCAGTACATATAGAGGTGTGTGTGAAGTGTCTTTGAATCATTAAAGTGGTCATGTGTTTTTTTGTGTTTTTTTTCAGGCTTACACAACTGTTTCATAAGTTGATTCTGGCTGTCTGGGATATGCATGCACAACCTTAGTGGTACATAGACATAACAAAGAACAATATCTGAAGCAGCCACACAAGCCTTGAAAAAGGCATGGTTGTTTTAACAGTTTGAAAAGAGATACTTCATACCATACCATGTCATCTGAAGCATCTCTTTAGAAAAATGTGCATATAAGTCCATAAATTATATCATTAAAATAATGTTTTTTAAAAAAACATATAAACATAATGGGTTTAGGGGAAAACATGAGAGACAAATATAGACCTCAAACAAGACAATTCTGTCTATTCCTCTTAATAGCCACCATATTAAGCATTAAACCTCTGTTGAGATATAAACAATTACAAGTAGGGGTGACAGGAAAAAAAATTGTATAGATCAGCAAAACTATTTCAGATTCCTAGTAATATTTACTAACAGCAATAACAGCTGACAAATATTTCCTTAAATTTAGCATTAACTAGAGGAAATTTGGACAGAAGGTACGAAGTAACAAGATTTCTATAAGGAAAACTGGTTAGTAAAGGTGGAGATTTTTTTAAATGCAAAACATAGCATGTTAGAGTCTTGTCTTTAATTTTATTTTTGTGAGCACTTAATAAAATCAGTTATCACAGATGTTGATGAAATAAGGGACGCAATATAGCTTATTTAAGAAAGAAAAAAGCAATATGGTCATAAGATGCTAGTGGATACTTTAAAAAACAGAAGGAAATCCATATTTGTACAAATTTGTTTTTCATAGTATGAAATACATTAAAAGACTTGAAATATCTGTCCATCAAATTTTAGAAGCTTTTAAATAATTGAAGAGGGCATAGATTGCAGTTAACAAAAAGATATATGTTAACTAATGACCCATTTTTATAGAACAAATAGCTTCCACTGATACATAGGTGTGTCTAGAATCTAGATTAACAAATGATTAAAAAATAGAGCAATTTACAAATCTTACTGGTTCTTTGTTTCCAGTTACAATCATAACCTCATAATTGAGCTGTAAAAAAAGGAATAGTGTAAAACCACAGGGATCCTAAAAGCTTCATACAATCGAACTCACCAGCCTGTCTGAATGTAACCTTTTAGTTCCAGTATCTAATTGTTAGGTACTCTGGTTAAAACCGTGTGTTTATCTCACTAGTCTCCTGTTTTGGGGCCTGGAGTTCATTACTTTTTTTTTTTTTTTTACAGATTATACTATATGTTAGAATCTAAATGAATAGCTAAAATAATTGGTAACATTTACTCTCAGTCCAGAATGTTAACAGTCTTTGCTAATACATTTTAAAGAAAGAAACAACGTTTTTAAAGCAACAAAGGTTTTTTACTAAAGATTATCTAATGCATTTTCAGGCTTGGATTTTGAATTCACACTAAGGCCTGATGAAAGAAAGAAAGAAAGAAAGACAATGTGGCAGTCCATTTAAGAATGGAAAGCATATTTTTTTTTAGTTATGGTTATGTATTAGTTACTCAGCTTCATAGTTTTGCAGAAATATTGATATATAGTTCTGAATCCACAGAAAACAGGACTATTGAATTGGCAGTTGTCATTTTTTCCCATTTTGACAGTTTCTTAATTGTATTCTCTTTAAATTTAAAAAAAGTTAGCTTTATTTATACTTGTGTGAAATAATTTTCAATTTGATACATTTTCCTCCCCATCAACCTCTTTCATTTGGTTATCTTTGTCCTCATCTTTACTCCAATGTCAAATACTTCTTTTCATATTTCACGTACCCTGCCAGAATTTCTACGCAATACCAAACCTACCGTATATACTCGAGTATAAGTCGACCCGAATATAAGCCGAGGCACCTAATTTTACCACAAAAAACTGGGAAAACTTATTGACTCGAGTATAAGCCGAGGGTGGGAAATGCAGCAGCTACTGGTAAATTTCAAAAATAAAAATAGATACTAATAAAATTACATTAATCGAGGCATCAGTAGATTAAATGTTTTTGAATATTTATTTCAAAGAAAAACAGATTAATCAATTTGGGAAACGATCTCACTATCATGAAAGGTTCAATTGATTCACTAACCCAAAAGAAGATGTCGATGAGAGTGGGAGGCAGGAGTCACTCTCTCCCTTGCAAGAAAAAAGCAACGGCCGTTCTTATGATCTCTCTCTCTCTCTCTCTCTTCCCATAATACAGTCAAGCCCTTTCCAGCACGCGCGATCTGCCGCCGCCGCTTTGCACCCTGCAAATGCAAAATCCCAGGGTTTTTGCATTTGCAAGGTGCAAAGCGGCCGGGGGCGGATCCCGCATGCTGGAAAGGGCTTGACTGTATTACGGGGGGAGAGAGAGAGATCATAAGAACGGTTCTTGCTTTTTTCTTGCAAGGGAGAGAGTGACTCCTGCCTCCCACTGTCATCGACATCTTCTTTTGGGTTAATTTCAATTAATTTGGGAAATGATCTCACTATTATGAAAGTCAGTGTTCTCTGCCAGTGGGGCATTTGGAAGAAAATGCCCCGCGGCATATCCACGCGCATGTAAGGGGAATCAGAAATCCCCACGTTCAATGCCTAGCACAGCAGAAGAGAAAACGCAGCTGTGAGCAAATACTAGGAAAACCTGATTGATCAGAAGGAAGGAGGCAAAAGAGGGAGGGGTGGTGGTGGACGGAGGTCCCACTGGTATTTGTGAAACACTTGGTCGGCAGCGCTTAAAGTCAACATCCTCGCTCCCACCTACCCAAAGCCACGAAGTCCCCCAATTGCGCAGCCCAGAATCGCCTTCTCCTCAGGGCAGCAACGACGCCCGGTATTTCCCGAGATGAAGCTCCGCCATGCAATGAAAGCGCCCTGGCTCTAGGCTCGCGGGTTCAGAAAACAACGCGAGGCAAGGTCGCTTCGGCTCCGTTCAGCTTCGTTTCCTAGCTGCTTTCAGTCCGCTCGGGAGGAGGGGGAGGAGGTGGTGGCGGCAGCTTGCGTTGTTTTCTGAGCTCTAGGCCACCACCTCCTCCCCCTCCTCCTGAGCGGACTGAAAGCAGCTAGGAAACGAAGCTCAGCAGAGCCGAAGCGACCTCACCTCGCGTTGTTTTCTGAGCCTAGAGCCAGGGCGCTTTCATTGCACAGTGGAGCTTCTTGTCTCGGGCATCGTTGCTGTCCCCTGAGGGGAGGGCAATTCTGGGCTGTGCGATTGGGGGACTTCATCACTTTGGGTGGGTGGGTGGATGGGAGCGAGGATGGACGGAGTCCATGAAGTGGGGCTTGCCTGCAGGAAAGCGGCTGCCCAGCTCTGGAGCTCCACACCATTTTTTTTTTCAGAGGGGAATCTGACTCGAGTATAAGCCGAGGGCGGTTTTTTCAACACAAAGAATGGGCTGAAAAACTCGGCTTATACTCGAGTATATACGGTATCTAGATCCAGATTTTCCATAATATAATATCCTAAGGTATCAAACCTGACTGTAATAATAAAAACTGTTAAAAATTAACCTAGGTAGAATTTCATTAATTTTATTGATTTATGTCATATTTTGCAACCCAACATAGATATAAATGTGTTACAATTACAAATAATAAAAATAAATGGATATTGTTCACCCTTCTTTTATTGACTTTTTCAGATATCAAATGATAAGCCTTTCCAAGTAAGCATCTGTCATCAATGTGGCACAAGCTTCTGATATTTATTTGCATTTTTGATGTCTACTAATTGGAGCCAGATGTAATAATTGGAATCCTTGTATCTTGTAGTATATTTTTGTTTATACCAATATGAATCCATTGTCTGAGTTATTATGACCTGTTCCTCTATTCATTATTCTATCAGACAACTTTCTAGAACACTAGATCTGACTAACACCAACCAATTAATTAATTTCTTTTTTATTCATTTATAATATAAAATATAAAAAATACAAAAGAGAATAATAGGAAAATAAGAGAGGGAGAGGTAAGGTAAAAGTGTAGAGAAAAAATGAAGGAAAAAATGAAGAAAATTATAATTCCTGCCTTGAATAAAATCTGACACCAAAAGGAAATGTGAAAGCATTTTGAGTTAGTGAAGCTGATTTTTTGATAGCAAAATATAATAGTATGTACCAACTTTAGTCAAAATTTAATTCAACGGAAAAAAGTACCATCAAATATGTTCCTGTTAACCAAGATGAAATTAATGAATTCTGAATTCCCAGTCTAGATCTGTTTCTTCAGAGTTCCAGAAATAGCAATAGCACTTAGATTTACATACCCCTTCACAATAATTTACAGCACTCTCTAAGTGGTTTACAGAGTCAGCATATTGCCCCCAACAATCTGGGTCCTCATTTTACTGACTTTGGAAGGATAGAAGGCTGATTTAACCTTGAGCATGTCAGAATCGAACTGCTGGCAGGAATACTGAATTCTATTCGCCTGCAATACTGAATTCTAACCACTGTGGCACCATGGAAAGCTGCAGATAATGATACAGTGTTAACTGCAACAATCATAATTAACCTAGAACCATACTGAATTTGACAAACAATCTGAGAGAAGATCTGGCCTCAAACCAGAGAGCTCTTTGATATTATGTTGGTTATTCCAATTACAAAATCTTCAAAAAATATAATAATAAAATAGATATTAATACCGTTTTAATTTTTCAAAGTAATTTAAGAACTTATTTAATGACTTTGCTTTATGAAAAATGCTTGTATTTACATATGTATTACATAAAACTAGTGCAGTATAGTATTTATTTAGCATATGGAGATATTACATTAATCAGGAGACTACAATGCTAATACAGAGTAGCAGTTTGTCTGCCTGTTTGCTAAGCCTGCACCACAAGAGGGCAAGCTAGGTCCTCATCAGAAAGAAAGATGAATGGCTTTTATCCAGTATCATCTGTGGCCCTCTCCATCCACCAAAGCTGCTTCACAAATGGGCGATGCAACCAGAAAGGTTCA
The DNA here is from genome assembly GCA_033807585.1 of Hydrophis major. Classification (NCBI taxonomy): domain Eukaryota; kingdom Metazoa; phylum Chordata; class Lepidosauria; order Squamata; family Elapidae; genus Hydrophis; species Hydrophis major. The sequence continues at coordinate 329,494,194 of CM066329.1, forward strand.
GTGCTGGCAGGATACTAACTAACTGCACAAAGTGCTGGCTCATTTCCCAACCAAAATGGTGCCTATTGGTCTACTCGCATAGAACATGCTTTGTAACTGCTAGGTCATGGCTGTCAAAGTCAAACTCGATTTCATTGATGGCCACACCAGGGGTTATATTTGACCTTGGGAGGACTGGAGTGGGCATGGCCAGGTTTGGCATGTCCAGTTCAACTTCATGTGTTGGGGGTGCCTGTGATGGCCTGAGCGCTCTGCCAGTAAAAACAGGTTCCCAAGCTCAGGTTTTGGCTGTGATGGCCTCCTGCAAGCCTCTGCCAGCAAAAACAGAGCTCAGGAGGGCCATACCCGGCTTTCCCAAGCTTCGTTTTCTTTGGCAGATGCACTATAGGACAGTCCTTCACTGTTAAAGACACAGGGAGAGTGCAGGAGTGCAGAACAGGGTTGCCATCTGGCCGTTTTCCTGGCCAAATTCGAGAAATCTGGCCGTATTTCTATCGCTTTGGCTGTGAAAAAAATGATGTTTCCGGCCAAATATATTTGGACGGAAATTTGGCTGTATGAAAGTTGCTTGGCCGTGAAATTGGAATTTTGACCGAATACCGGTTTTCATTCAGTTCTGCCCCCACCAGCCCTAATTTGGGGCAAAATGGTAGGTTTGACCTTGTCCCTGGGGAGTGGGGGGAAATCTCACAGCAGCCTACAGGCAAGGGAAGTCTGCCCTCAGCAGCGCCAGTCGGAGGCCTGAGGGAGAAAGGAACATGGGGTCGGGAGAAAGCTCACCTCAGCGGCTCTGCCACAAAGCGCCTTTTTCCGTCTGGGGAAAGGGAGCAAGAGCAAGAGAGAGGCATGTGAGCCGAAAGCTGGAGTGGGGTGGAATGAAGGGCTCAGATCCCGATCCAGACCCCTCATGGAAGTCCCCCAAAGCAGCCCTGCGCTTGAAAGAGGAGGACTCCTGAGTATCTACTGATCAACCCAAAATAGCACCATTTGGTACCAAATATAAATTGAAATGCAAATAAAGTCCTTTCATACAAATTAAAACTCTTGATAAACTCAAGATAAGCAAAACGCTATACCCTAAAGTCTTATTTCATGGCTTGTATCAGGTAGTACTACTAAAATAAAGTAATAAATAAAAATACAAAATTATGTGTACACCCACATTTATAGATTATATGACACAGGGAAACAACATAGTGTATTTTTTGCTTTTGTGAAGGTGCTTGGCAAGCAGAGCATTGTCTAGAATTCTTCCAGCTGAAATAAGACTTTCAATTACCTGGGAATAAATCCATATTAAACCAGTCAAACTTTTAGTAGATATTCAATGTGTAGCTTGGCTAAAGCAACATTCTGCCCTGTGTGTTTTGGGATTCTCGTCTCTTTTGCTCTCTTCTCTTCTCCTCTCCTAATTGTTTTGGGCGGCGACTGCCTTCGCGTCCACCTGGTGCCTTTCGTTGAGCACCCTCATCCTCCCCCAGCTGATAGCTCCGCCGTCGCCGCCACCGAGCCATGGCAGTGGCGCCCCTCCGGCACCCCAGACAAACACAGGGCTGCTTTCAGGGGCTCCCGCAAAGGATCGGGATCGGGATCTGAGCCCCTTCATTCCACCTCACTCCAGCTTTCAGCTCACATGCCTCTCTCTCACTCTTGCTCTCTTTCCCCTCTGCCTGGAGCTGTGCCTCGGACGCACCCTGTGAGAACCCCACCCCACCCCAACCTTCATGCAAGGGGTACTGCTTGGGGAATGAGAGAGAACGAGCCAATGAGGAGGAGGAGGAGGAGGAGGAGGAGGAGGAGGAGAGGCTGGCGCGAAGCAGAGCGCAGGCGGGAGGTGCCGGAGGAGTTGGGTGAGTGCTGCAAGTGATCCTGAGACCCCTGGTTGACTATTTTTTTATGATTTGATTATTTAAAAACAGTTAAAAAACAAAAAACAATATATCCTCATGTTATATTGCATAAAAAAAAATTGGCCAGAAAATTTGGCCTTGAGAGAAAATAATTTGGCCAAATTTGGCCATATTTTGACTTGAGTTTGGCCGCAGAGCCAAGCTGCGATCTGGCAACCCTGGTGCAGGAGAAGCTTCTGTGCATGCGCAAAGCATGCCCACCAAGCCACATCCACCAAACCAATAGTAAACCAGTTTGAATCCCACCACTGAGCCAGTGACTTTGTTTCTCATACTGATTCTTCTTATTAGCAAATCTACATTCAAAAAGAGGTATCCTCCTATGATTATGCGCACTGAAAATGATTCAGAAGAGTTGTGGATTGTACATCTGGTTAACGTCTCTTTTATACATTAAAGCACTTTTTAGGGTTATGAATTGAAGCTATGAATTGAATTTACTTTAATAAATGGACTTAAAGCAGCAACATCTTTTTAAAACTTCCATACTGAAGTTTTAAAAAAATAATTGGGATTCTTAATAAACAGCACAGAGGTGCAGTGCTTCTGAGAAGGCAGCAGCATGTCTTAATAACTTTTGAAAGATGCCCAATCTCACCTTCTTGCCTTATAGACTGTCAACATTTACTGATCTCATCTTTTTAAAATACCCCACTGATAATGCTTACCATAGATCTATTATTATTTTTAAAATTCATTACATCCTGCATCAAAACAAAAAAGGGGAAGGCTTTAAAATAACGCAAAATTAAAGAAGTATATTGTGTCCTACTGAAATTCCTATTGCTTCCCCATATTTTATCTTTTTCCAGTGAAATCAAGAAGACATGCAGTTTAGTTCAGTTCAGTTTAATTTCATATTCATATTTGGGAAGGTTAATCTCTGCATTTCCAAAGATTGCTTCTGATTTGATGATTGAATTGAGTCAAGAACTTCTAAAGTAATGTGGAATGGACAATTGCTACCATATGTTCTTTCTCAGGTACCCACATCAGAAATATTGAAACTGAGGTCACCTTAATTCTTTGTTGATATACAAATATATACAGTGGTTTCTGTAATCTATAATTATTAGAATAAATATATTTTGTATTTCAGTTGTGGAATTCTCCTACCAGAGAGTTCACCAACTGAATATTGAAGAAAAGATTTGAGATTATTTATTTGTGAAACATATTGGGTTAAGTGTAAGTAAAACGAAATGTGGGAATAATGAAATGATAAAATACTAATTAACAAGACTACTCATATTTCTCAGAAAACTGGTGTGCTATATGTTTAGTTCCCTTGTACTTCAGAGTTGGCTTCCTATTTTTTTCCCCTTCATTGAGTTTTTGGACTGGGTTTTGCTTAGTCTGTAGAACAAGTTGGCTTGGAATATGGCCAAAGACGGCAGCTAACCAGCCTTGTAAGATTATATATCTTCTAATACCCTAATGATTCCCATTTTGAAACCTTTAATTTCTTCAACAAGAGATCACAAACATTATCTTCTGAAGTTTAAATGGAATGGTGCTGTGTGTTTTGTTAATTCAGGGGCTTCTTTGCCATTATTTATGATATATCTGAATTTAGAATACATTATTGCATGGTCATAGGACAACTATGAATTTCAAAACTATAAGATCAATTCATCAAGCTCCCATGGAATCTATTGAAGAGCTGGGCTCATTTTCATATTGAATTCTTTCAACTATTATGAAATAATTTGAAATGGATAATGTTCTTATGCAGCCATTGGAATATGCTGCATTATGTAGTCAAATAAACTATTAATCTCAGCCAAATCCATTCAAATCAGCATTGCAAAATGGGAATAAAAAGGCTTCTGTTGTTATTGTAAGTATTAAAAGGAATGCTTAAAGAAAAATAATTTGAGAAAGAGGTCAACAGCCTTGCCCCCACTTACAAATGATCTTGCTCTTTATAAAGAGCAACTTAATGTTCAGATGTAAGGACACATGAAATAGGATTTACCCAAAAAATGTTAAAGCTCGGAGGATGGTGTCATACCAAAAAACACAGGTGCCATACTATGGTTTGCTTTTTAAAGAGTCTGTTGAATATCACAATTGGCTGTGTTCACATTTTTTTAAGGTGACCAACTATTTTACAATGAAAAGGAAGGCACAAATAAATTGAAGAAAAAAAACAAAGCCACTTGCGCACGTTGCATTCTTGCACATGGCACTCTCAAAACAATTCTCCTGTATGGAGCGCATGTGTCTCATAATCGCGTCTCATTGCACTGTACCGAGCCTTAACAAATCGTCATATCAAATACAAATACATCACATCACACACAACAGATCGGATCAGAATCAATCAAATATGAAGATTTACAGATTAGACTTCAAATATCAAAAAGGAGGGCATGTAGGAGGACACTTTTTGAGGGAAGACAGAGCTTAGTAAAGAAGGACTGTTCTCCCTAAAGGAGGACGGTTGGTTACCTTAACTTTTTTTTCTTTTAACAAAACAAGTAATCCACTCCAGGCATTCAGAATCCTTTTTCTAGACACTCCACAGTCTATGGGTAATTTAACACCAATTTGAAGTTTCTAGCTGTGATATGGCATTGACTACTAAACTTATTACTGTATGGCTCCCTGGAATGTACCTGTACTACAAATCTACCTGCAATCTATGAGTCGGTTGGTTTTGAGAAAATGAAATTGTTATATACAATCTCCTCTGCCCTTCCAAAATTTCACTGAGATTAATGTTTTCTATTTATCTTTATCATATCTTCACTGTGCATAGTGTTTTATAGAGTACAAGAGCCTAGTACCAATCACACACCAGCACCTCAGCCAGGTACAAAGAGATCTCTGATAGCCAAATAGAACTTGATACCGACTGTTCATTAAACAGCTATTAATTTTAGGTCTTTTTGATAGCAGTTTTTAATTTTCCTCTTTTCCCTTTTTCATTATCTATCTGATCACACATATTGTACAACAGTAATATAATTTTTAGTATTTGTGGAGTCATTGGTAAGAAATGTGGCTTTATCCTTTACTATTGGGAAGCTTTTAGTCATTTGTTATATAATCTCCATTACTTGAACAGGTGATTGCTGAAACTGTTTCCAGATGACTCAGATTACTCCCCAACAACTACCAGTTCATATCATACAAGTAAAAAAAATAGCCTTAAAAAAACAACACAGATGGAAGTGGTGCTAGTAGTACAATGTCAGCGGTATCCACAGATTGACAGCCTGAGTTACTTTGCCAGATGCACAGAATGTTGCACTACTTGTTCTTTATAAACGAGACTTGATGGAGTATGTCAATGTCATATTCCTTGCTGATTTACACACGAACGTACAGAGACAGGCCCACTGACAGTCACTTACATTCCTGTGATCTATATCAGCTATACCATCTGCTTTCTGCTTTGCATGTGGTAGCGAACTAACTATCCTACTGTGCATGGTTATCACAGATTACATGCTGTGGAAGTAAGCGACAACAGTGTTTCTTCTTCTCTTTTCTTTCTTTCCTTATTTTGGTGTTAGAAAATGAGCTGTTTATTATCTATCATCCATAATATACATATATTTGACATGCATTTTTGAAACTTTATTTTTCTCAATTTCTATTGCCAGTGCAAGTTATTCACACTCAAGCAAGGAATTTCAATCTGTGCTTAACAGAAATTCCCTTACTTCTAACGCAGTTCTTCTATCACTTTCTGAAGAGTCTAGTGAAGGTCTTTTTTAGCAGAGAGTAACAAACTTAATACAGCTCCTCTATGATTTATGAAGAGATGCAATGCCTTTGCCCCTTTAAAAAGTGGTTTTCTATAGGTCTGATTCTAGATTTGAAAGCAGTTCTGGTTATAGGGCCTACTAGTTGATAGAAAGCCTTTCAGACTGGTTATTCCCTTTAAAAATGAGTGAAGACAGAGGCCAAAGATGGAAGCAGTGGTATTCACTATTCCCTGAAAAAAAAAATCTTTCTATCCGCCTGCCTGCCTGCCTATCTATCTATCATCTATCTATCTATCTATCTATCTATCTATCTATCTATCTATCTATCTATCTATCTATCTATCTATCCATCCATCCATCCATCCATCCATCCATCCATCCATCCATCCATCTATCTATCTATCTATCTATCTATCTATCTATCTATCTATCTATCTCTATCCATCCATCCATCCATCCATCCATCTATCTATATCATCTACATATCATCTGTCGAGTTAGTATAGCCTCCCATTTCAATAACTGGTGAACAAAATTAAAATATATATATAATAATACAACATTAAAATACAAAGCAGGCTGTGTGAATATGCACTGTACACATATGTGATTTAAATGGGTTTAAGGATGGAACATGTTTCTGAATGGCATTTGGGCAAAACAAAATTATGGGCCATCCTTTATTGTCAAAAAACTTCACATACCAGTCCTTATAAATCACTATAATGATCCCTCATTTTTATGGTTTGTGAATTCTTGTGCATAATATGAGGGAGAATTCCAATCTAGCATTTTTCTGAATGCTACTGATGTAAAACAATAAAAAAAAATAAAAAGGAAATCCATTTATGCTTTTCTTTCCCCCTAATTCACTTGAAGCCCATAAGAGAGTCACACAGACATTGACTGGAAGTGAACCATATAATAAGAGTTTGTTTCTTTTTCCAACTTCTTTGCAATTATATCTTAACCATGAAAGTTGTATGTGACATATATAGTAGTGATTAAGAATGGGAAAGAAATCTGTCTGATTTGACTTCAATTAATCCTCTCTTTCCAATCCAGTATGCAAGGCAAAACTTCAATAATCACATTTTTTCAAATGTCCTAATGCAGTTTTTCTTCAAGAAAATGAATAATGCATCCAAGAAAATGTATACAATGAAGAAGAAAGAGCTCATGGGATTCCCACATTTTAAATATAATATACAAACATTCATTTTGTAAAGTAAAATAAAATTCAGAGACAAATCAAAAACATTTTTTTGCCTGGAGTGTAAAAACAGTGCACAAATTGATTCAGAGGCAGGGAAAGCTAAACTACATGGGAAAATGTGAAAGTATTTTATCTAGCACTAGCAAAGCATGTATCCCTTGTATTAATGTAAATTTATGCAAATTACATCACTAAAAATGTAAAATAGCTGTAGCCTTCAAGATCATTATGCATCTGCCTAAGTAGGCTATGCATGGTTCAGTTTCTTTGTTTAATTGTTTGTAATCACTAGTGCATTTGAAATATATGTATACATCTGACAGACATCTTTCTCTTTTGATAACACATTAATTAAAATCCGAGTCTTAAGTAGTGTGCATAACAAATGCATTTTAAAATTTGCTTTTGATGGGCAGACCTGAACCCAGGTCATGAAACACTGGAAATGTCTTTCTAAGACACCTTCATGGGCTTTTGGGGCACAGTATTAGTAGGTAGAAGGGCTGCTACAAGGAAAAGAGAGCTGACCTAGTGACAGACAGTGCCTAAGGTGTCTTTGTGACCTAGTTCCTTGTCTGGCACCTGTCCTTATAAAAAAATCTTTCTTGGAAGATCCGAGGAAATTACACATATCCTCTGGTAACTAGGTAACATAATCTCCCAGAGGCTGACTAATTGCAGTCCATGATAACTTCACATACTGCAACTGTTAAATTTTTCATTTCTTTCAAATTATTATGGATCAGTGGAGAGGGTATTGATTTGATTCATTAACTGATTCCCAGTCTGTTCCAAGGTTAATGATTGTATGTATCTCAATTACATCCTTAACAGGTTATACTCTATGATTTGTTTCAGCTGCAATGTACATGGCACATTGTCCACAGCTGAGAGCCTTCTTATACTTGAGGGTTTAACAAGGCATTTTCTTTTTCCATTGCTCTGCACATGCTTGGAAAAAGCCCAACTGCTTTGGGAAAGGCAGAGAAAATCAAGCTTTTTGTCTACGTTTTAGAAAAACGAGGCATGAGACACAATTAAGAATAACAAACTGAAAGAGGGAAAATGTTTTATAATAGCCAGTGTTGTCAACAAATTCATATAATACTGAATAGGAGTATTTGGTCACCTAACCTTTAGTGCCTGTAAGAATGCATGCTACGACATGTTAAGGAATATTTGAAAGTGTGGCCATCATCTGACTCTCTAGCTCTATGATCTTACTTCATTAAAATTCATAGATTTTCAGCAAAATAAGATGATACAATTTGCCTCCAATCTAAGTTTTCTTTATCAAAAATGAAAAAACAAATAAATTAGGTAATTTAGTCATTATGCCATATTTTGTCACTTGCATTATTAGAACTTCTTTAACTGCTATTTTCATAGATGACTTAAGATTGAGAACATGGAAAGATAATTAGCAGAACCATACTGTCAGGTAATCCTAGAATCTAGCTAAGTTCTCAGGACCAAGAAATATATAATATACTTTAACTTTGCCAGTCCAACCAAGACATCTACTGTTCAATTCTTTCTAATCCTCCCTTTAAGCCTGTTGAAAATAACCAGGATCCAGAAATGACAAACAACAAGCTCTCATGATAACATAGAGAGAGAATATGAGGTGGGGAATGCCATTTTATATTTCCTATTTGATTAGTCTTATGCTATCTACTGGTAGAACAGAATAGATAATTGATGTGCTATTTTCAGCTTATCTTCTAACTCTAGATCAAACCCCACTCCCACCCCCCAAAATAAGTCCCAGTTGAAAAGTTGCTTCTTTGGATTCTGCCCAAATTCGTCTCATTCTACAACTGAGAGAAAGGCTACCCTAGTCTTACAATCTAATTCAGTCTAATTTTACCTGATTTTAAATAGAATTTCTGATCCCATAGGTAACTTGCCATCAAGATTGTGCTGTAGTCTATTTTACTTCATTCATAAGAAGTTTTTATAACCCGCAGGGTAAGAACATTTCTTAATAATGATCTAATTTCAGAATTCTGGGATTTTGAAATGTGTTCATCTTCAATGCAGAAATTTTTAAAAATTCCTAAAACTTTCAACTAGTCCCTTAAAAACAAAATTGATATTGTTCACTGTCAGGCAGGAATATTAAATATAAATATTTCCATTAAAAGAATTCCCAGTGAGTTCTACCAAACGTTTTACTTGGTTAGATTGTAGCAGGTTGCAGCTTCAACATCTAAAAATAAAGATTATTTAGACAATTCAGCTGGGTCAGGAAGCAGCTACGGTCATGTATTAGAACTTTTGTTTTTCTTAATGCTCTCAGGTGTCAGAGGTAGCGGTGTTCTAAAAAAGGGGGGGAAGCTTTTCACTTTCAGTTTTCCCTCCCACCCAGATCTTTCTTTCTTTGGAATCACGATACTGTAGTTTAGTTGAGCAACTAGGAAGCCAAATCAGTATAGTCAAGAGGAAAGACTTCAGTTATACAATCCATTAAGTAAAACAATAGAGCCTGCAGCTGAGCTATTAAAAAGAGTAGAGCAATTTTTATTTCAATGCCTACATTTTATTTCCTCTTCAGAGTGACTGTTAACAAAGGGCTGCTGAAAGGACTGGATAAAAAGTAGACGTCAGATGCAGGATCCACGAGTTAAATAACATTATTAGATACAATTTCATAAAATATAGTTGCTTTTCTGCTACCAGAAATCATGTCCTTTTGTCAACTTGTGGTCACATCAGCACTTCTGTTGATATAATTTGCTCCAGCTGCAGAGAGTAGCTGGCCTGCAAAATCAAGGACTAGAATAGGGACTGTCAGGAATAACTCCATAGCTTAGATAATGTGCAAATCACTACACATCTTGCTATCAGTGTAGCTTATTTTCACTCTGAATATTTGGAGCATGAAAAATTTATCTTCAGCAAAACAGCCAATCTGACACTTTCCTGGTGCAGAACAAGGATGCATGGAGCATCATGCTCCCCCTTTCCCTATGACCCCCCTCTCCATGCAGCCCTCTGTAATCATTAAAGTGGGATTATCATATCAAAACCCTTCATTACGTTTCATTGAATTGAAACCAAACACTTCATTTTGTATATTGTTTTAGTCTCCCCATATCACCACTTGCATTCCTTTATACTAACATTTCTTTCTCTTACTGGTTCCCTGTATTCAGTTTACTCACTCTGCTGCTTTGACCTAAAATGAGGGAGAGGGGAAGGACTAGTTAGTTTGCCAAGACTATTCAAATACAAAAGGTGAAATGCTGAATTGAAAAACTGAAATTTTAAAAATACTAATGGGCTCCAAACAACATATGAACCCTAAACAGAAACATAGAGAATTACATTCAGTGTAATGTAACATGCCATTTTGAATCAGAGCCACACCGAGCAAACAATGAAATTAGCCAAAAATTAGATTTTTGAATTGCTGTGGAAATTATATCATCTTCAAATGAAAGACAATGACTACGATATGGTAGCTGGTGCTATACCACTTCAGGTATTATTTATTGATATATTTATTTATCAACTTTAGATAGCCACCCATCTCAAAATGACATACAATAAAATTAAATAATAATTATTATTACTATTCAAGCCAATAAAAACAAAAAAATGGCTAAAAAGATAAAAGTCAGTAATAATGGAATCATTTCACTAATTTACCAGGTCCCTTGGGTCCCCAGGGCTGATGGCACAGCTAAGTCTTGAGGGACCTTCAGAAACTCAGGAGCAATGTCACCAGCCTAATCTCAAGAGGAAGGATATTCCACTACGTCAATATTATCATGGATGATTTAACAGTCAGGAGATATAATAGACGGTTTGAGTCTTCCAATAGTCCTTCCCTGCAGTAAGACAAACAAATACTAGTAGTTTTGACTCACAACTTTTTGCTTAACAGCAGTTCAAATTAACAATTTTGAAAGTACTTTTAGGTCATAAAAGTATTTCTGATAGTTGCAAAAGTTGTACTCTTCCCACTGCAATCACGTGATTGAGATCTGGGTGCTTGGCAATCTGCTGCCACTTCTAACTGGATGCTAAATGCCCCAAAATCATCTTCTCTTCCAACTTCCTTAGAAAGGCAATGTGGAAACCTGCAGGGATTATTGGAAGCTGCTGCTCCCTGACAAGAGAACTCGATCTTGTCTCTGGGAAGGTGGCTGAAAGAGCTGCCTGCTGGGAGAATGTCAGCTATGCTGAGTTCAAACCCATTCACAGGCAGCTGTTTTTGCTCCCAAAAACTACCTACTGGGAGAATTTTAGCTCCACAACAAGTCACTGATACTCTGTTCTACACCATGGGACACAAATAACTTTTTGAAAGTTTCTACCAAAAGTGTAGAGCAGGACTGTCAAATTCCTGGCCAAAGAGCTGGATGCATCACGTGCTGGCTACACCCACGCCAGCTTAGTAAAGGGGAAAAAGTCCTGATATGTCACATGATGTCGTTGTGACAACGTGATTTTGACAACCCTAGTGTAGAGAGAGGAACTGATTTCTCAGAATTTCTTGAAAGGAACATTTTTCCAGCAATTTCCCAGTCATAGGACTGATCCTTAGACTGATCCTTAGAAGTGACAGTAACCCAAGAGAAGGAATTTTCACATGAAGTCTATCCTGTAGATTAAAGGATTTTGGTGTGTGTGCATGTGTAAGAGCATATATATAAATTTCAAGTCACTTTTTACTCTATGCAACTGCCTAGACTAATCCCTTCAGTTTTCTTAGCAAAGTTTTTCGGAAATAATTTGCCATTTTCTCCTTCCAAAGGTTGAGAGAGAACGACTGGTTTGTGCATACCCAGCTGACTCACAATATTCTGATTTCTAACCAGATACTTTAACCACTATGCTTAACTACACAAAACTGACTCTCTTTTGTTTCAAGCAAGAAAAGATATAAGCCATGGGAGATACGGCTGGACAATGAAAGACCCTACTTAAACAGGAAATCTATTATTCACATTGGAGAAATCATTGAGATTTTGCTCTTTGAAATACATTGTGAAGCAAATTCTGTACCATCAAATTGAATGAGAACTGGTATAAAATGGTAATTTTAAATTTGGCAGAAAAAATAGGTTGATTTGGATTGTGGACAAAATTTACTAGTTGTAGTTAAAAACAGTCTTGTGCTCTATGGATTTTATAGAGAAGCTGTATTATTCTGTATTAGATCTCATGGTGTCAGTGGAGTATGAGGGTGCAAGATTTGAATTTAAAATATTCCCATCATTGTTCACCAGTAGTCATATTGATGGATGCAACTGGAAGATGCCGCTCATAGACATAAAAAGTGTAACAGATTCCCCATATCAGTACTCTTCCCCAAAACAGAGCACACCACATCTGAGACATGATTTCATTTTTACTTCAAAAATGTCTACTCAATAATCATATTTGGAAAGTACTTAGACAGTTATATATCAATAGTTTCAACTGATATGGTGCCCTAATAACCATGTTCCACAAATATTAATGTAGGTCGGCCATACAGATATTAAAGTACATATGTTTGAGCAGTGATTCCATGAAGTTCAACAGAAGAGCGAGTTAGAAAATTCTAGGGAAGAGGTTGGCATTGTTGTCTAATAATTTGCTCCCAAACCATTAGGGCAGTGCTCCATCTTTAGATTGCACTTGTTTTGTGATGTCTATAAATACTAATCCTCTCTTTGAGAACAATAATAAATACCCAATTCAAATATATGAATGAGCTTAATTAGGCAATCAGGCTGCATCCAGGACTAATCATCTTTGGAATATAGTTTCACTGCTTATTCAAGGCCTTCTGATAATGGTATGGTACAAGAACACATGATGTTTCTCATGGGCATATGAGAAAGGGGATTGTATATACCAAACACAAAGAAAGGCAAGAGGAAGTAACAAACAATATATTGATAATTGATTGTACTTTTTTGCTCCCTAGTGTTTCAGTCTAGTTACATAGTTGAATTATAATTGTCTGATATTTTTCATTAAAATATTTCCTCTGCATAAGTATAATTATTTCACATACAAACAAATTCATATTAAGTGAATCATCCAGAAATTGCATATGTGAAACTTTAAAAAAAATAGGTTTTCTTCCAAAACTTCTACTTTCTCTTAGCACTCAGAAATAGTGATACAAAGTTTGGCTGATTTATTAGCATGCTTGCTCAGTATCTTTCTTAAGAGGAACAGTTGCCCCAATTCTATGCAAAGAGACAAACTCAAATAGAAATGAACACCATCTGATGGATCCATACTTACAGTATGAGACATTAAAATAATGTTGCAAGTACATTCCTTTATAAGCTTCTGTTTAGGAACTATCTCCATGGACAAAAAAGGGGGATGGGGGATAATTCACTGGGAAGAAAAAAGAGCATGCGCAGTTTTGACTTTTTGATTTGCTAAAAGCATGATACCATGTATACATAATGATTTTGGGTATGATTTTGCTAGAAGGTCCAGACTATTATTTGTAGAATGCTGATGTTATCTCAGTTTGTTTAATTATACTAATTCCTTCCCTAAGAAAGTAAATGCAGACCCAAACTAGACTATATTTTGTGTAGTACATAAAGAAATTGGTGCTCCTTCCTCATGAACGAAACCTTCTAAATTGTTACAACATAATAGACACTACAATTGTCTATGGTAGCTTCTTTTTGTACTCATTGACTCTTTGTGGAAAACATTCCATTTGAGTTCGAATAATTGCTGGTCTTAATAATTTCTAGGCAGTCTCCTTTCAGTCCCCTTTTATAACATTCTCCTTATTTTAGTCAAATATGATAACTATGTTGGAATTTTTTGGCAGTTTCCACATACAAATATGTTACATGTAGTAGTAGTATTATAGGTAGTGTTTTTTATTAGTACCAACACATACATATGGCCTCAGCTCATAATGACAGTCTAGGATTGCCTTCTCATCTATTGGTTTCAGAATATGGATGTGTTTCCCAATTCAAAAAGGATCAATTGTGTCAGGTTTTTTCCGTTGATCTGGATTGTCCAGATGACATTGGACATCAGAATTATTTGATCAAAATAATATATGAAATCAACTAAAATAAAAATTTCTCAATTATTGAAAAGATCGGTCCCTTATGCAACAATGCTGATGTGAAAATTGAGACAGGTCTAGACTGAAGAAGCAATCTGCTTACTAATGGACATGATACAATTTGTGAAGTAGAAACAAAAGGAGCAAAATATGCCCTAATGGGCTTGGGATCATGTTCATGCACTGAAAGAACCTCTTTTTTTAATTTATTGCAAACTTTGCAAGCCAGCAAAATACACAATATATATCATATTCACAGATGCAAACAAGTATGTATGGTTTGCTATCTAAATTATATATATTATCTTCAGTTTGGTCTATGCATAGAGATGTATTGGCAACCAAGCGAAGTAGGGCTTTCTGCCTAGTTTTCTCACATAAATAGAAAATACTGCTTTTCTCTTTCCAGCTAGAATTAAAAGGAAAAGACACTGTTTTGGAAATATTTTTCTCTTTTTTGCTTCACATAAAGCATGTCTTTAATTTTCCCTATGAACGCTAGTAAGAACATATTGATCTCTCAAAAGTCACTTACTGTTATGTTTTTCTACAAAGCAAAACTTAGATTTGGTCATCTGATTCACATATAAAGAATCTGTATGAACAAGGAATGGGCAACTGCTGAGATCTGGCTTCATAAGGTTTAGACCCTGCAGTGTGAAGAGAAATTAATGCTTTTCAATCACCTCATATTCAAAAGAACTGTAGCATGAAAGATGGAAATGAGATTATTGCTAGTTTACAAGCTGGCCTGCTAGTGCAAGAAATGCTTTTGCTTGCAGTTGGCCTTTCTTGTAAAAGATAATGCTTTGTACAAAAAAGAAAAAGCTTTTCATACCTTTTAATTTTATTGCCTTTCTTTCCTGCTTCCTGTAAGCTCATAATAATATACTCACAATGTCAGCTGACCATAGAATATACTAAAGAAGAGAATCTCTATGCTGAGATATTTTTGACATGCAGAGTGGGGGGAAAAACTACAAAGTACCAGAGGACTCTTGAGGCTAAGCATAATCATAAAACTGATATTGGAAAGGTGCAGGACAGAGAAAATAATTTGAATCTCTTGTATTTTTCTATTGGTTGTCTTGTCCATTTGAATCACTTATAGGAATTGTTATGGACTAAGCCAATGCAGTGACAACCCTAAGCAGCTTTACTTTACAGCAGGCTTGTAATCCTGCACTTCTCATTGGCCTGCGAATAGCGAGTCGTGATTGGTCATTTTTGGCCAGTCTGATTGGCTATTAATGGGCCCCTCTGATTGGACGCTTGTGAAAGCGGTAAACTCAAATCATTGGTTGTTTTGACAGCAGCCAGCTCTATAAAAGAGCTGCTGTTCTTATTTTGCAATAAAGAGTTATCTTGCTCTGTTCTTATTTTGCAATAAAGAGTTGAAGTCACCGTTCAATGTCTCATCTCCGTTCCTTGCGCTCATGCTCAGGACTTAACAGGAATGTTTTATTTTGCATACTGCTCTTTTCACTTATTTGATTGCAATAAAGCACAGTAGCACAGACAAAGCACCAGAAGGGACAGCACTTGCTCAACTTTGCAAACAAAAAGGATCATTTATAAAAATTGACACAGAAACTTTGGCAGCCAGCCTACAAGCTGTTTTTTTTCCTCTCCATTCTCTTGGAAGGATGATCTAACTTGATCTAACTGCTAGTATATGGACATGGGATTTGGGCTTTCTGAGTCATTTGTAACTAAGCCTAGTGAACGTCTCTTAGTTCTACTCATCTGTGAAACTGATATTATAATTCCCTCAGTGTTGTTTGCAAAAGATTAATGCATTTAGTTTGCCTAGCTTCAACGAGGCATTTGTTTTGACAAGACAATCCTAAATTCAAACCACTAAGTCAAATGCAAGTAGTAGTGTAAGTAGCTGGAAAAACAGATGGATGAGAGGAAGAATGAGAGTTAGAAGAATTTCATATGATGTTTTTCAGGTGTTGTATTTAAGTAAATGCTTACATGTATCTGCTGCATACACCAAAGAAGTTTAATGTTAATGAATAACAGTGCAGAAAGGGACTCATATACAATCATTTATCATAGTTTGATAACCTGGCGGCCTTGAAGAGCAGATGACAATTGTGGCCAATAGGACTTTACACAATTTCATCTAATGTGCAATTCCTGGAAGTCAGGCTCAACAACTGCAATGTACTCTACGTGAGGCTCTCTAGAAAATCAATCAGAAGCTTTAACTTGCCAGAATACAAATAAGGGCATGACTTGTTATGCCGATGTGTCATGTCTCCTTTGTGAGCTGCCCTGATTGCCAGTATGCTTCCAAATGTGATTCACCTATAAAATCCTATTTGGCACATGGCCAAGTTATTTGAGGGACTATCTACACCAGGGATGTCAAGCTCACGGGCTGGCTGCGTCATGCACTGGCCACACCCATGCCTAGTTTAGTGAAGGGGGGAAAGTCATGATACATCATGTGACAATGCCATGACGACATGAGTTGACACCCCTGATCTCCAGTATCTCCTATGATTTCTGCCCAGCTGACCATGATGGCAGAGCTGGTGTCTGGTATATTCAATTAAACAGTGCTTTCTTTTGGGACTCAGGAAGCATGCTTTCTTTCATGATGCCTGCCTTCTGAAACAAAATTTCCATGAAATATATGTGGTTCCCATCTTATTTGTCTTCCATAAGACTTTGTAGACTTGGTTTTCTCCTACCCATGAATGGAATTGGATGGAGTTCTTTGTTGGATGAGTTCTTCTGATATTTTATATAGACTGAATGGATCCTATCTTGTTTTGTATTGTGTTTTTAATAGATCATTATACTGTGAGTGTGTCAATTTGGAATCAGATACTGTCTTAATTGAATTAATTAATTAATTTAAAGCTTTCAAAATCCTTTACCCCTAATCTTTCTTCAGAGAGCTGACTTTAAAATATCTAGATCAGGGGTGTCCAACCTTGGCAACTTTAAGACTTTAAGCTTTGCTGGCTGAGGAATTCTGGGAATTGAAGTCCACAAGTCTTAAAGTTGCCAAGGTTGGACACCCCTGATCTAGATGGAGCCAAATTGAGCCAAATTACCTAGCTGTGACATATGAGCTCTTAATAAATGGGGTGCTCTGAATTCAGAAATCTTTCCTTCTCTGACATTGTATGTCTGTTCTGCTGATACAGGATCAGCTGAGTTGGTCCTATTGGATCTTTGTGCTGCTTAATATATGGATCAAATGGGTACTGAATTTCTCTTTTATCATTACTGCTAATAGATTATATTGGATTGCTTATTCAATTTGGTTGTTGATACATATTGTATCCTAGGATTAAATTCTTCCTACTACTACTCAATGTTGACATCAATATCCTTGGTAAAACTTATCTAGATATTTTGTTGTCATCAAGAATACTTGAAATACAGATGTTCAGAAACTGATTATCTAGACATTGCCCAAATATTTGTCTAAATAGTGGACCAGAACACAATTAATTAACTAATGACAATTTCATAACCCACTATGCATCACTTCGTACTTGCTTATATTGAATTGCATTTGCAGCTATTTTGATTTCATTATTTCTTTTTTATTTTAATTATCTGAAGTAATTGAATGTCACCAGATATTTTTAATATTTCACTATTCAGCTCATCCTTGAATTGCAATATACGGTAATTCTCCAGACGACTCTATTTTTGCCTTGTTGCATTGTAAGAATTAACCATGTATTCTTATTTTCTGCTTGCTACATTAGGATCCTTATTCTAATTTTTTGAATACTAGGTTTGCTTAGTTTTCTTTGATCAAGTACTTCTTCAAAAGCATTTGAAAACCCAAATAAAAAAAAATCTAGAGATTACACATATTGTTTGAATATTTTTACTAATATAATAAATTGAAATTATGTTAGAGATAAAATAAGTGTATACATATATTTGTATGTAAACTTCCAAGCAGATAATATAACATGCAGACTCTTTATGAGTCAAAAGATCATATCTTCATTTAGATGTTCCTGAAAAGGTTATTGGCAATAAAAAATATATATATTACTGTATAGATTCTGGCTTTGTTTGAAATCAGTTCATCTATTTTCTATTGCCAGTATGCAAATTTCAGTAATTCTAAAAGAAAATCTGAGTTCTGGGAGAAATGGAGAAGGAGGAAAAATAAATAAATAAATACCGTTGTGTAGGTGGCTTTGATTAGAACTGGCAGCAATTTAAAACAAGATGCTCTTCCAGAAGAAAAGACAATTTTATCCAGATAAAATAATGATAAGACCCTGAATGGGAGTCAACAAATTAATTGAAAAGGAGTGTTTTAGGAAGAGAAGGGGCAGATTTTTTATTCAGTTAGCAGGCACTTATTCCCACTGAGTTTAATGTGGATTTAAGCACATAACTGTCTTCTTTGCTTGAGAAAATTGCCCCTTGTAGGCCACTCTTTTTTTCAAATTTAACTTGATTTTCCATTTCCGCTCTTGCACAGATACAAGCTGATTCTTTATATGTTTACAGTCCATCTTGGAAATGATTACTACTAAACAGTTCTGAATACAGAACATATTTTATTTATTTTATCATTTTTCTGGTTATTGAACAATTATGGGATGAATAAATAACTTTTTGAAGAGCTGAAAAATTTTCTTTCTCATTTGATGGAAGCTAGGTGGCTTGCTAGTAGGCAGGGTAAACATTATGTCTTTGGCACCCTTAATACAAAGATTATTCTTTTCCTCTAATTGTGACTAAGAACAGAAAATATACTGGTTACTAGGTTAATAATTTCTCCAGATTTTGTTCGTGTAAAAAAAATGACAAAATGTGTAACTCTTCTTCCTGCTTAAAGCCATTAGGGTTTTTTGTTCTTGGGATTTGAAAAGAAAGCCAAGAAACCTCATTTTCTGTAGGACACTGTCTCCCAAGGTTATAATAGAGTGACTGTTGTTAAATTTATGACCAATTTTGTTTAGGAATATATATATCGGGCTTTTTCCAAACAATAAACCAGATAACACCCTGTAAAATTCAGCTTAAAAGATAGCAGCTGGTATAAAGTCAGCTAGTCAAAGTGCATTAAAAAGGAGTTATCCCAGTTCTAGTCTAATATCTTATTCACAATAGTCAAGCTTCCTAAAGGTCTTTCAATAAAGAACATCTTGAAGCTTCAAGTTACATTCAGTACAATGTTGTTCAAAGGTAGCCTTCTATATGTTCTTTGTGGAATGAGGAAATAAATTTCTATACTTTTTCCCATTTTTTTCCAAAATTGTTCATGCTCTTTGATCTTTGATCTGAGCTTTCTAACCAGAAAGTTTCATAGTTGGGAGAGTGAGATTAAATTAACTGATAATTTGGAAGCAACTGTCTTCTGAGAAATTTTCTCTCAGTGTTGAAATAATACTTTTTGAATTCATATAAGAGGAGAGAAGGACCCTGATAGAATAGAAGCTACACTATTTTAGCTTAACAATACTAAAATAATATTGAAATTGGAGTCACCAAACCGTTAGTTTGGATTTCTTCTGATCAGAGGTGTTATTTAGCAGGTTCTGACCAGTTCTGGAGAACCAGTAGCAGAAATTTTGAGTAGTTTGGAGAAATGGAAAATACCACCTCTGACTGGCCCTGCCCCCATCTATTATCTGCCTCCTGATTTCCAGCTGATCAGATGGGTCTTCTTTCGTTACCCTGCACAGAAGAATGGAGCTGGAAATCAGGTTAGTGGGGTGGGCAGCAGAGGTGGTATTCAGCAGGTTCTGATCAGTTCTGGAGAACCGGTAGCAGAATTTTTGAGTAGTTCAGACAACCAGCAAATACCACCTCTGACTGGAGATTTTACAATATCCTTCCCCTGCCACCCTCCACCAAGCCACGTCCATAGAACCGGTAATAAAAAAAAAGAATCCCACCACTGCTTCTCATGTCTAGTTGGAATAAATCAATTGGTTTAATTTCTGTTTATTAGTGCTTACACAAAATAAAGGACAAAGACTGGATTTCTGTGGACAGAAATCCTTGCAAATCTTATAAGATGTAGTTAAAATACGATTTACAATCAGTTTCTTTCTTGCAATAATGGGTATATGAGATGTAGTTGTGAATGAGGTTGCAAAAATGGAATTGTTCTTTTTGCCATGTGTGCAATTAGGAACCACCTTACTGAACAAACTGAACAAGCTGTAATTACTGAAAATTGAAGTAAGTGGTGGTAGATGACCCCGCAGCAAAATCAGCCCTTTCAAAGTGAGAGTAACCCACAAAGAATGAAATGTTATAAGAACTCTTGCTTTTATTCTTTGGAGCTATCCTTCTGCCTTTAACAGGAGTTTGCAAAGTAAATGAGTGAGCTTTAGTGATGATTGCAGCTTAAGGATATTGGCATTAGAAGCAAAACACTCTCTAAATCTAGGACATCTTCCTAACTTCTCGGGCTAAAGAAGTGCTAATAATAACATTGTTTAAGAAAATGTGCCAACATATCATGACAACTGAGGGCCGATTCTTTTACTATTCACTGAACATAACATTGTGTGTGAGCTGTCTTTTTCTGATATATTGCTAATATTGTGCTGAAATCTGTCCTCCAGTTTTCTGAAAGTTTTCTTTTCTTGCAAAAGAAGCTTTTTTTCCCCTATACATTTCTCTGCATATTTTATCTTGGAGGGTGGGATACTTTTGATATTATTCAATTGTTTTAAGGAAGCAATATTGTTGTTGCTGTTTTCACCTAACTGTCTTTCTACCTGCCTGTCAATCCATCTCTTTATCTCACTGGAATTTCCCTGCTGTTCATAATTCCTGATTTGAAACTGCTTGGTTTCTAAAGATGCTTGTGAAGTTTCCTGAGGATCTTTTTCAGCATTTTGATTGATGACCTTAATCACTTCCTGGAGTAAGGGGGCCAGGTTGGATGGAGTTGGAATAGAGACTGGATTGCTCCTGTGTAGTCTGTGTCCATTCAATTATGTGCATGGTGCTCTTAGTACACTGATACCAGGAGCTCTGGGAGATGAAGCTTTGAAGGCATTCCTTGTCATGCCCTTGGTAGAGTCGGACTTTGAGGAAGAGGAGGGACAGGCGACAGGGAGTGGAGGTGTGGCTCCAGAGGTTGTGGAGGTGGCTGGAGAAGGGCAGAGGCTGGCTTGACAGTCGGAGGAAGAACCAAACCCATCCCCTCTGTATCGTAAGACATGCAGGGGAGAATGGAAGAGGAAATAACTTGGCTTATGAGAGAGGAAGCAGCCAAGATCCTCCTCATTGGTTGCAGCTGGGAGACTGGTATATAAAAGAGACGATTACAACACAGCGTTGCCAGAAGCAAAACATGTTTTATTTTGGGCTGAAGTTATCTTGGTTGGCATCCTTTATCTTCTTGAATTTGGTAATTACCTATCCTGTTCCGTTGTCGAAATTTTATCATTGTAGTTTGTTTGGTTTTTTATTTCACCTCTATCTGCTCATTAAGTTTGGACTGTATTGCTTTCTTTTGAAGATTATTTTTGAGTACGTTTTATCTCCAACTGAGAATTATTGAACAGTAGGGCCAAGCTGGAGGCATTAAAGGACATTTAGTTATGTTTTAGAATTTTTTTTACATTTGTGTTACACTCCAGGTCGTCACATTCCTAAAATATGGTGGGAGAAAAAGAAAGAGTGACTCCAATCAAAGGTGTACAAACCTATATCAGGATCTGCACTATGTAAGGATGGCCAAATATTATTATTTTTCTGTCTTTGTTACCTTAGCAGAATGCTGACTTGCAGACCATTTTCAGGAGGTTCAGACCATTTTAAGGAAAGTGAAGGAGATAAAGAATGATTGAAGGCCAACCATGCGGTTATTCTAGGCACCTGATGGATGAAATTGTTCAGATCTATTCTAAATTAGCCTCTGACTAAGCAGGTCCTACTGAATTGGCTGAGGCAGAATCTGTAATGAATGGATCTTATTCCCTTATCAGAGAAATTATGAGCCTATGAATCCTTGGGGTCAGTTATGAGTTACTCAGAACTTGATACTTTGTCTATTTCTATTTAACATGTACAAGTGGCCAGCTATCATCTGCTGGCACTGGATCAGATATATCAAGACATATGTGATATATCTTTACCCTGTGATGAGCAGACAATGTGACCACTGTTCTACTGTATATTATTTGTTTTCCCTGACAGGAATTATTAATGTTTACATTGCTATTGTACTGTTCCTCTTTTATAGTTCTTTATAAGTTTCTATTATGCTATTGTATGCTATATAAAGTTATTATGGCAATAGAGATGGCATATAGGTTGATTGATTGATTAAATATATAAAAAAATATTTATATAGGAACAGAACTTAAGCCACAAAGCAAATTTAGAAGTCTTATTCTTTCTCTTCCAGAATTGCTATTCTTGTACACTCTTAGGTTTGATTTCTGTCTTGTATACAGCTTTTGGAGATATCAACACTACAATGTAGACCTGATGAAGAAATACATGATACGTGTATCTAAAATTATTTTGGTTATGATTTTCTATAGTAACAGAACCTTGTAAATCAGAATGTGTCTTTTCTTCTCTATTTTATCTTCATGTGAAGATAACTCGAACCCTAACCCTAATCCCACCTGCTTTGGTGTCCTTTCTCCTCCCTTTTTTTTTTTAGGCCTCCATCCCTCCTCTTTTCTTTTCTGCCATTTCCTTGCTGGCTTCTGGTCAGCAGGAAAATTCCCCACCCCATTTTCCTACTGATCTATCATTATTTGGGAATGTAGGATACAATCTCCAGCTCCGTTCTTGGGGGGAGGGAGGGAGAGACGTTTGGCTTCATGAAAGGAAAGCAGCAGAAGCAGGAGAAGTCTTTCTTTCTCTCCCTAACCCTTTCTCTCCCCAAAACCTGCTAGAAATGAGTCTTTGCCGGCACAGCCTCTTGAAGCAGGATGCCTTGCAAAGTCCCAAAGACTCATTTCTGGCAGAATTTGGGGAAGAGAAAGAAAGACTTTTGCTGCTTTCCTTGCATGCAGCCAAAAGCAGAAGAAGGAAGAAGTGGAAAGAAGTAGCCCAATGGCCAGGTGAGGCTCGTGGGATGAGGGGAGCAAGTTGCCCCCTCCATCCTTTCTCCCCTCCTCTCACTACCTCATGTTCGCAATGCAAGCAATGCAAACCTTGTGTTTCTGCGGGCCATGTGGGCAGTGACATTTCTCTGCAGACCATCAAAATTTTCTCCTGGACCACCAGTGGTCTGCGTCCCACCAGTTGGCAACCACTGGACTAGAAGACCTCCAAGGTGCCTTCCAACTCAGTTATTCTGTTACTCTTGTGTTTTCACTGCTAACTATGGTGGGTGGGAAAATTAGAACTTGTATGGTCTGTGTTATAGATTCAGGCATGGGTAGAATGAATGGAGACAGTCTTAGTTGGTGAACTTTCAGCTCTTTATTGCATAGTGACTTCTAACTTGTATAACAACTCCTCTGCCTTATATAGGCAATTCTAATGTGAAATAACCAATAGGGAGCTGTAAAACGCTAGCTCCAGAACCAATAAGAGTCCTTCGTTAAGGGCCAATCAGATTCTCAGAACCCGACCAATCCGATCTAGCCGCTTAACACCCAATCAGAAGTGCAGGGCCAGAACCCTGCACTTTACCCCAAGTTTGCCTTTATTCAACTATTTACATACATAACACCCCTTCCCCCTGGCTCCACAATTAATTTGTGACTATGTAGTGACTATGTATTTAAAGTATTTATCAAACAGAACAAATCTTGGGCACAAGCTGAAGCAAATACAAGATTACAACTTCCTTGCTGTATAACTCCAAGCAGGATTTTTTTTATGAGCTAGAGCACCCAGCTGGGAAACATTCATCCAGGATATATGTCAACCTCAGCATTAAAATTTCAGAGCAAGACACAATCTCAGATAAATGAAAGCTATGGCACCTGAGACTTGATCCTCCTATCTTTTGCCATGTGGAGCAATCAAAGGATATCACTATGGGGGCTATAGAAGCTGTGCTGAAAGCTATGCCATTTAATTTAATAGTCTAACTTATTAAAGGCCACTACAACCTAAGGCACTGAATCTCAGGCCTTATTAAAGGCCACTAGAACTCCAGACATCTAGAAATTTGATTCTAATCTTTCAAAAGATAAAATCTTGGCAAGCACCCAGAATTCTAGAATATTATTCACTGATTTTTCAGATTGAATTTTCAGACTGAACAGTGGTCAGACTAGAATGCAAACGATAAGCCAGGACTGAAAATAAATTAGAGTCACTTATGACAGAATTGCAAGACAGATTTGAACTAAGAAAACCATTTCCTTACATTCATTGTAAAAGGAAATCCTATATATTATTTCTTGCCTAGGATGAGCCAGTAGTCAGCCTAGATTATATATGAATTAATTTTCTATTTTAGGGGTTCCTTCTTTGAGCCAATTCTATGTAAGACACTATTGATTAGTTGCTTCTTGTTTATCACATGCACACAACTATCTAGCTTTAGAGAAATCTTGTTTATTTATATTTTATTATATAGCTGTAGATGAAAAGCTAGCAACAACTAGCATGTGGGATGTGTAGATGTCAAAGAATATTCCTGATACTGACCCTGAATAGTAGAAAAAAAATTAAAACGTAAAGAAGTATGTTTTCATTCCTTGTTTGGATTAAATACATTTTCAACATTTTATCCCTATACATTATGGAAAGAGAATTCCCCTGATGATATTAGGAATCCAGAAAAATATTCCCAGGATACCGCCAATCAACTGCTACAATATTGTGTTCAACTTTGAATTGTTATAAATGATAAAAATACGCAGGTAGGAGGTTGAAAATACTTACAGCATTCAGTATTCTATGGCAGAAAACAGTCAATTTATGCGAGAAAATCAAAATTTCACAGCAGCAGTAGCATAGAGAAGCTATCCTGAAGTGAAATTATTTGGTAGAAAGTCTCTTCATTTTGATACTACTATATAAGTCCAGTTGAATCCTTAATCTCATGAGAAATCTGATTCATAGTACCATATTCTGTGGCTATCAATGTTGATGGTATACTCAGAAATGCTTGATCAAGGATGACATCAACTATGTGACATTGGAAGTTACTCAGCTCTTGAGCTGTAGAAAGAGTTTTCATAATGCCTGAGCTACGAAGTGTATTATTTCATTATACTGGTTCACAGGCAATATAGGCAGTCTGATTATGCTAATTATGCTAATACTGGTTCACAGGCAATATAGGCAGTCTGATTATGCTAGAATATTAAAACTACATAAGATTTAGTAGGAAATGACAGGATTGCAATAAATTTGTTACTTTGTAATTCAAACAATTGGTTAAATTGCTTACCGAATCAAACGTTTTCCAACATGCTTCATTAGAGACAAAAACTTTGTTCTAAAAATATTGCTGAACTATTTTCAGTTCTTCGGTGTCACTCTAATTCCACTCCAATTGATTTTGTGAGTTTTGTTTCACTCTAAGATTCTGAACAGAAGGTGCTCTTAATTTTTAATTATAATAACAACATATATAATCTTGAGGCAGGCATTCTTAGTGCATATTGTATGTACATGTAATGAGATGAATCAGGGACAAGCATACTACTTCTGTCCACTATCCATCACCGTTTTCATTTCACTTGTACTAGACACAGTGAAAACATTTATAGTTCTGAAAAATGTTCAGGGTAACAGGGTGGGAAGAGGGCAGCTATGAGTAAAGAGGTTTGTTAAGCAAGCACTATACAGATGACTAGAATAAATAAACCTGAGAAAGGGGCATTCACTAGTCCTTTGCAATATAAGAGCAAGAGAAAATACAGGATTTAACCCTACATTCTTCCTATATATGACTGAACTCTTACTTGCTAGCAAGGGCTCTTTGACTCATTTAGATTGTTATGTTACTACAGTTATGACCCTAGTAAAGGAAGTCAGAGATTTCCTGTGCTGAATTCTAGACAAATGCAGGCTTCTTGAGAAAAACCAGGATTTAGAATCCTGGAAAATCAAAAATTATATAAAAACTCTTTAAAGATAAATTCGTAGATACATATATCTGTCCTCTTCAGATAAGCAATGCTAACCTCTCCTTTAATATTTTTGCAATTAAAATATTTGATAGCAATAGCATTAGACTTATGTACAACTTCATAACTCTCTCTAAGCAGTTTACAATGTCAACATATTGTTCCCAATAATCTGGATCCTAATTTTACCAACCTTGGAAGGATGGAAGGCTGAGTCAACCTTGAGCTGCTCAGAATTGAACTGGAGTGAGGAGTAAGTTAGTCTGCAGTACTGCATTCTAACCACTGTGCCATCACGACTCATCCAATTGGGGTATTGTAATGGGGCTACTATATTTATTTTTGCTCTGCACATTTAAAATAACAGGATAGGGCTATTACCTAACCCCTTTTCTCCTCCATCTAAAGCAATTGGTATACAATATATTACAGAACTCCTTATTCGTGCTAAGTTCCTTGCCCATCTGATTTTTTTTTGGGGGGGGGGAGAGAAAGAAACAACCCATTCCCAAACATTTAATTAAAAATATTAAAACAGAGACTAGCATGCTATAACACAAATTGGAGTCCTTGGCTTTATTTTTATTTCCAAATGAACGGGATTCCATAGGCATTTTAAAACAGTAAAAATTTAATGGGTATGATGGAATATTTTGTTTGAAAATGTGCTCACATTTTAGAAAATAAAAGTAAACTACAGGGTAGTATAGAGTGCCAATGAAGGAGGAAAGGAGAGAAAAGGGGGAACATTCTAAAATAGTAGCATTTTTGTTTCACTGTTTTTGGGTGACATTGTTCACATGTTTCCAGAATATCAAATGTGCCCATCACCAAAAAAAATAAAAAATAAACCTTTATAACTTAACATCTAAAGGTCATAACAGAGGTGAACTTCTTTGTCTCTTCCACATGCTTCATGCTTCATTTTTAGAATTATGATATTCAACTGGAGACAAGCCTGCATATTCAGTCCCTTACTCAGCATTCCAAACAAACAGCTTATCCTATTCATGAAGAGGACTACTATATTTCTAGTTAATTTGTCCTATAGACGGTTCATGTTATTCATAGGGATGCTTTTACATTTTCTTAGTCAGTTGTAATCAGTATTGTGTGATGTTCCTTATGAGTTCCTTGCAGCAGCTGACCTGCTGCTTTTTTGGAGTAAATCACTTTGCTGGTACAGATTGTAAGACAACTCATTTATATCACATGGGGTGGACCATGTGATATGAGTGGAGAAATTCCCACCATCACTGACAAAGTACATTTCTTTGAAAGATAAGGTCAGTTTCAGTTACTTCAGGAAGCCACATTGAGCCTCTCAATGGGCTGACACTGCAAGAGCTATCACAACTGAGAGAAGATAAAGAGGAGGAGGAGGAAATTTCAGTATATTGGACAGGCAGCCTATTTCTTATGGCTGGAAGAAAAGTCGACCTGTCTCTTTTCATAATGCAATAAGCAACCCGGAATATCAGAAAAAGGAAACAGGCCACCTGTTGCAACATCTTTGAGATGAATGAGAATCCTCATTCTTCTGGGTTGCACAGAAGAAGTTCCATAATCAAAACTAAAAAGCAGGAAGAGTTAGGCCACCAGCTATTGGAAAGTTGAAGTACAAGATTTCCAGATACTGGACTGCAGTATCTCAACCATGTCTTCTCTCTTCAAAAATGTGCTCCTCTGGGAACCCGAGAAATTTCATTCATTTTTTGCCTTGATCTATTTCTCTCAGCTGTGACTGCTCTCTCTCATTTCTCCACAGTATGACTTTTCTTTTGTCCTGTCTAAATGTATGGCTCCAGAGCTTGTTTTTGCACCATTCCCTGGATTTGCAAATTGGTTAGATTTATATTATGTCACATAAAAATTAATTAGTGAAGAAGATAATAGAGCTTATGTGCTTATATATAATTATATTGATTTTAGAAATACTTCTTACAGTTTAGAAAAAATGCAGCTGACTTAATTTGTTTGAAACATTAATGTCCTATTCATCAGCAGCTAATACATCTCTACCTTCAAGCTTATAGTACAGAAAAATGGTGCAAAAAGCAAAGAGGATGGGGAAGGAAAGAAAAAAAGAGGAAAAATACTGGTTCTTTATATTATGCAGATCATACAACCATCAGTTTCAGTATATTTGAAAAGCTGTAATGGAGTAGAATGCTGTTTTTGTTTTTTTATCACATCCATATGGTTGAATGAAAATCCAACTAGACAGGAGAAGACAGGCTGGGTAATATTGTACATGTGGCTGGTCAATATGCTATCCAGGTGCTTACTGTTCTTAGGCACTTTCAAGGTCCTACTATCTCATCCCTTTTTATGTTTAAAATAGACGTGAATTGCATGGCCTTTAAAATCAGTGTCTGTTCTTTGACAGCCTTTTAATGTGAGAACTTTAAAGTAGGATCTGTGATCATCCAATCTACAAGTCCACCAAGTTCTGTCAGCTTCACCTGGATATTTTCCAATGTTCTGAAATATATACTAACAAAAATATGCAGTGGAGTATGTGCATATGTATTATGTTTGCATAGAACAGCAATCTTAGCAAGACTTCAAACAAGGATTTGAAGCTGGCTCAGAATCCCATTAAAAGAAAAATCTGGTTGGTCAACATTAATTAACCAATTAACTTTGACACAGATGTGCTCACTTGCAGTTACATAAGGTAGAGAAGGTTTGTTGGAGGGAATGGAACAGAATGTGGGGATAAGCTAAGGAAATGGATGAGGAAACTCAACATCCTGTTCCTGGATTTCAGCCATGACAGAGAAATGAGCTATTTCTACTTGTACCCCTCAGATACAGCTTGGCTGCTTTTATCTGCTTGATTGCTTCTGTTACATTGCTGAGTCTTAGGCATAGAATCTCACTAGATGATTCTGTATTACTTCAATTTAATTCCTATATTAGCATTTTTTTTCTTGGTTTATTTATTTTTTAAGTTCAAGGGCAGCTCTGCCCTGCAGAAGACTACACTTTTTCAATTTTTCATTTTTTTTTTTTTGCATTTGCAATTTCATAGTGCAAGAAGAGAGCTGTACAAAGTTTTGAAGAGGTGCTTAAGTTGGATAATACTTTGCTACAATCAGCCCGCTGATACAGCTACATGTCAATAAGGCCAATCAAATGGTTGAAAAGCACATGACCATTTTATAAAAAAATATTTAGAGGAAGGCTCTATATAGGTGATCCTTAATTATAGACAATTGGGGCCAAAATTTTGTTGTTAAGCAAGGCACTTGTTTAGTGTGTTGTGCCATATTTTACAACTTCTTTGCCATTTATTTATGCGAATTATGCAGATCGTAAGCAAATCCAGTTTCCCCATTAACTTTGCTTGTCAGAAGCCAACTGGGAAGGTCAAATGATAATAATATGATCCCAGGATGCTGCTACTGTTGTAAGTATATTCCAGTTGCCAAACACTGGTGTAGTGCCTTAAAGTAGTGTCTTTAAGTCAATGTTGACTCAGTAAGTTCCTGCAGTTTTCTTGGTAAATTTTTGGAAGTAATTTGTTATTACTTCCTTCCTAGGCACAATGGCTGGCACAAGGTCATCCAGCTGGCTTTGGGCCTAAGGCAGGACTACAATGCATGGTGTCTTAGACTGGGTGGACAAAAATGCCAAATCCAGTCAAAATATTAGGCTGACTATGTGGTGACCTATAGTAATAATTCTACTCACAATGTTTTTGAAGAAAACAAATCTTGGCTATCAATCAACAAAAATGTTAATAAAATCTTAAATTTGCTTCATGTTGATGACTTGAGGCTCTGTGGGAAAACAGAAATTGAAATCCAGTCATTGATAAATACTTTAAGAATGTTTAGCACAGATGACTTCTGGTTTGAGCTTCTTCGGTGACAGACCGAAACCTCGTCTCTGCAAAGCTTCGATCCGTACTTGCTGCTGGAGCACCCCAAGCTGGCTGGTTTCAGGGCTAAGCCCCCCCATAGAGGTGGTGAAGAAGGGGGAGACCGCCTGCAGGGTTGAGGAGAGCCTCATCTCTCCTCCGCAGCTGGCCCTTACTCGCTTTCCTGGAGGTGGTTGTAGCGGTGGTCAGAAATGGCCACCACAAAGAAGAACTCAACCAGAAAAGAATATGCAGGAGGAAGATAAGAAGAGAAAGTTTTGGTTGACCGGGTCAAACAGCAAAAGCAACAAATAAGGTACCCTGGAATTGAAACTAATAAAAGAAAAACAATAACATTGTTTCCTAAGAAGATTTTTAAGCTGCAAAGGAGAGAGAAAAGGGAAAAGAGTTGGGTTTTTTTCTCCTTTTCTTATGCTGACAGCTAAGAGACTTAAGCAAGAAATTGGAAAAAAAATCCACTTTGACATTAATAGGCATTTAATAATGAAAATAAAAAGTCAAAGGGATAATAAAGATTTCTGGATAATCAAAAGCTTTTGAAAACAAGAAAGGAGAGAAAAAGAATAAAAGGGCAGGATCTGGAAGGGAGGGGACTGCCTGGAATTAAAAAGAACTTACAGCAAAATCTCAACAAGACTTCCAAAAAATACATTTTAACTGAAATATTGCAACAAAAACCCCAGGAAGAGAAAGTGGAAAAAGAAATAAGAAGAAATAACTTGGGTCTATTTAGATTACTTGATGATTTCTGGATTTTTGGTTATTGTATTTGAATGACTAAAATCTATTGGGTGGTTGTTTAAAAGTGGCTCCACTTTTAGAAGAACTGAAAATGGAACTTAAAAAGTACAGAGAAGATGCACAAGAAGGGAGAGGTTCTTTTGGCTTCATATTTCAGTTTTTAGAAATGGAGATTTGGAATTATGAGAAACAACAAGATATGCCTTCAGAACAAGAAGATTGCGACAAAGAAGAAGCCATCTTTAATGAACAAGTAATCTTAGGTGGGGGGAAAAAAGGAAAGGGGGAAAGAGAATAGAAAGTTTAAGATTGGAAAAAACAACTAAAAAAAAATAGAATGAAAAATAAGTATAAAATCAGAAAGCAACAGAAGAGGGAAATGCAGAAGAGAGAATTAGAAGCAGAGAGACAAGGGGGTAAAAAGGGAGGGAGAAGATGAGAGGGAAGAAAGAAAGGAAAAGAAGTTATAAAGGACAGAAACAAAATATAGAGAAACAGGGCCTATTAGGGATAATGGGTGAAAAATTAATGGAAAAGGGGATTCTGCAAAGGTACATAAGATAGTATTGTTATATTAGAAACAGAAATAATTTTAGAAAATATGAAACAATGTATGTTTAAAATGTTTGATAAAATAGCTGTCGTAATTGAGTGGAATGCTTGTCAATAAATAAATGTAACAAAATGAATATTTAATGATTTACAAAACATATGTGAAGAGAAATAAGGGAAAAATTAATTATGGAGATTATATGTGTCTTTTAGGAAGTATGATATTTAATTGAAAAGAAGTGTTAAAGATGTTAAGATTTTAATGATTATTAATGATAGAATTGAATTGGAATGGAATGAGGGTTTATAATTACATATATCTATAATCTTTTTTTAAAAAAGAATATAGTGTGTATTATAAAAATATGCCAAGCAGAATTCGATTGGAAGTTATGTATTATGTATTATATTGAAGGTCATAACTTTAAGGTATATATTGAAGTTTAAATAAGAGTTGAATGGATGTAATTAAAAGATATAAAGGTGCCATACTCCAATTAGTAACTACAGGAGAAAATTTGTTTAATGAGAAAAGATAATATGAAATTGAAACAGAACAGACAATATATATATATATGAAATTGAAACAGAACAGACAATATATATATATAAATATAATGATTTGAATTGAGTTGAGATAATCAAAATAAAATTGAGAAAATTAAAAGAGGGGAAAAACTATATAGAAAATGTAAAATAGTATAAGATATGGAATAGAATACAAAAAGGAGCATGAAATTGAGTTTTGTGTCTGTATAAAGAAGTTCAACCCGGGATCATGCTATTTTCAAAAAAGATGTTTTACTTGTATTTTGTATGTGTGAAACCCAAATAAAACTTTATTAAAAGAAGAATGTTTAGCACAGATGATAGCAATTGAATTTGGCCTGGAGAAATGTGCTACAGTAGTAATAAAGCTGGGAAAAGCATGAATAATAATGGAATTTAGAAGCTGAATGGTCAACCATTAAGAGCCATCAGAATAAAGTCTGAAAATATTCATATATTTTACAATTGGATGATATCAAATATGGACAAATTAAAAATGTGATTGGTAAAGAGTAAACCAAGACTAAGAAAATTGTTAAAGACAAAACTGAACAGTAAAAACACCATAAAGCCATCAATGAGCCAATCTGGTCTAGTGGTTAAAGCATAAGCCTAGAAACCAGGAGACCTATGAGTTCAAGTCCTGCTTAGCAATGAAAGCTAGTTGGGTGACTTTGGACTAGCCCAACTCACATCACAGGGTTGTTGTGTGGGGAAAATAGGAGAAGATATTTGCTGCCATTTAGGTTAGGCCACAAATAAATAAATAAATTGCTTGTGATATGATACACTGCTGGAACTATAAACTGGAAACAAGTTGAACTGAATGGTGGAGTACAAAACCAAGATGACTGATGACTACTCATTATGTATTATATTGATGTAGTGATATTGATAGATTACACCTGCCATGCAGAAGTGGAGGCAAAAATTTACTATCAAAGAAAAAAAAAACTTATATTGGCACATTACAAAAAAGTCAGCCAAGAACAAGCATTGCTGCAAGTTAAAAATCAGAAGTAATGAATGTACAGAAAACAAAACATGAATGTTGAAATAATATAATACAAACAAGAGCAATGTGCTGGCAAGAAAAGAACATTAATTGATCAATTTCTACAAAACATTGAAGAGAAAGTGGATAAAGTTAAAACTTGACAATGGCTTACAATTGAAACATTAAAAAAGGAGCTGAAGACTTGATTTTCACTTTAGAAGAAGAGCAAACTATTCAGATTAATGCAATCAAGACCAGAATGAAAAAAAACATCAAATAATTCAAAGTGCATATTATGCAAAAAAGCAGAAGAAATGGTAGATATCTACTCATCTCATGCAAGAAGATTGCATAAACTGATTATAAACAATGACTTAACACAGACACCAAAATAATTCACTGAAATATCTGTAAAAACTATAATGTGCCAGTAATGAAAAATTAGTAGAAACATAGAGTTGAAAAAGTAATTGAAAATGATCAAGTTAAAATACTGTGGGATTAACAAATGCAGACTGATGCAATATTGGCACATAATGCATCAGATTTAACAGTGAATGAAAAGAAGAAAATGTGGTAATTAATGTAGACATTCATGGGATAGTAGAATAGAAGGCAAAGATTTGGACAATATAATAAATAATCAAGATCTTAAGAACAAACTTGAAAATTGTGGTGTTGGCTATGATGGTTCCGTAGTTATTGCATACTGCATGCCATACTAAAAATATTTGATGGCATTTAGAAAATCTGCACATATGTCAATTACAAAACAACATACTGCTTGTATCTGAACATGTACTGTGTCAATAGATTATGACATTCTAGGTTCTTGTGAAGAATTTAATGCATATGAAAGCCAACACAAGCTAAAGAACTAGCAGTGTGATTTAACGTGTATATAATAATAAACATTTTATGTATTTAATAATGAATGACTCCTAGTGACTCTGGGTGGTTGTCCAGAAATGGTTGCCCAGAAATAGCTGCCCTGGGCAGCTATCAGCTTCTGGAGGGAGGTGATGTGCCAACATGGCAACCAAACAGAGGCTGGGATGTTACTAGAATGGAGTGAAGCACCAGAGATCATCTGCTATGAAGATCTTAAAACAGGTCTGGTTGGGTAACAGCATTTTTTAATTGAACTTGAAAAAAAATGGGTACAGTGTTTGCAATGCTCTCTGTTTGGGAGATGCTTCATTCATTCCTGCACTCAAGAAGTAGTGAATGACCTATTGATGGGCCAAGCAAAAAGCACAGATCTGCCTTAATAGAAGCAGATTTCTACTTCATAAAGCTGGTTATAAGGTAGAAATGGCTTGAACTTGGATCGTCCATGTCCAAATACATAATCTGTGAAAAAATTTACATCCTCATTCAAGATTCAATTTTCCTCTTTTAAGACCCCCTTTTCAACTCAGAATCCTAATTTGATCTCTATTGGGGGTCTTCTATTAACTGCTGTTGGGAAGCAATTTCAAATCAGCAGGCCAGCCAGATCTTTTGAAGATAGAGCCATTTATTCACTAACTTGAACAGCAACCACAAGCAGACAGCAAAGCATACATTTTATGTCTGGAGTTGGTCATTAAATAAGGGTTTACTGTCTATGGTCTTGAACTGACTCACAGTACCACTTGTAGTGGGGAAAGCTAGATGTGCAGACAGTGTGGGAGATATCTCAGTTATGAAAAAAGTAATAAACAGAGCAATTTGAGAACAAATACTTGATCAGACCTGAACATCTTGGGGCAATCATATTTGCTTAATTAGAAAACAAAGTCTATAAGCATAGATATCTGCTGCTGAGCAATTGCTGTTACACTTGCCCAATAAGTCTATTTCAAGAGTGTGAATGGAGCAGTTTCTATGCTTTTCCACCCCTCTATCTCTGTGTGAATGATATGGTTAGCACTAGTGATATGAGAGAGACATATTTCACAAAAAAGCCTTTTTAAAAAACTCTCAAGATTTGTTTTTTGTGATATTCATGGTGATTTAGACATGTATATCAAATTTCAGTTTTGTATCTCTTGTGGAACAAATGTCATAGCCCAGCAATGTGTCAGAGAGGGCCAGCTGGGAGAATCGGTTGATATGTGTGTGTGTGTGTGTTTATGTGTGTATGTATGTTTTATAGATGACTAATTCTTTCCCACATTTTGATTCTTTATTGTTTCTCTTGCACTTTCCTCCACATTCTATGCTTGGTTGCTGATTAAATTAGATTTTTCTCAAATGAATCTTGAAATACAAGCCTGAACTATTCAAATTATTTTTATTTGTTTTAGACTTTTTTCCCCCTGTGCCATATTGATACTAAAGCTATTTAGGAAGAAAAGATTATTTTTCCCATTATCAGTTTTCATTCAATAAATGTAAGTCAACATCCAGTCTTTCATTGTACAATGATTTTCCAGGATGCTGCAGCCTCCCTGGCTTGCTATCCATCTATTAAATCCCAAAAGATGACAATCACAGCATTCCTCTGATTAAATTGAAAGGCAGATTTCAATATAATTCCTACTGATATTTGAGATTTATTTACATAATATAAATTTCTGGTATGTTTAATAGGTACAAACATTTACCCATAAACCTCATCTCTTCCTATTTCCCATATGGAACTTTTGTAGATAATTTTATTTAGAGGTATAAAAATTAAGAATGGAGAAGAGATGGCTGATCCGTGTCCTGCACGCTCTCCTACACATTTCATCAGAACAAAATCTGGCCTAAATATATCTTAATTGCAACTGTTTTACATTGGTTTATACTTATATGTAAAATTCAACTTTCTTAAATAGAATATTCAAGTATAAATGGAATCAAGCATGATTCAATGCTGCCTTGACCAATCATAGCTGTTTAAGTTAAAAGACATCAATTACTTAGGCAGTAGCTTAGAGAGTTCAGAATGAAATTGGCCTATAGTAGCCTTTTGTCATGTTTGTCTTTCTATCTATCTTGCTAGAGACTCAGTATGATATAGAGGTTAAAGTGTTGGACTAAAAGTGAGGAGATTCAGGTTCCAGTCTTTTCTTAGTCACAGAAACAAAATAGGTTACCTTGGGACAGTCACATTTTTCAGCTCTAGACTGGGTAATCTAATCATATCTACCAATCTGATAGATTCATAATCTTCAACGCCTTTTTCAGGATATTGGTTTGGATAATAAAAATAATAACCAACTGCAAAAGGCAGCTTAACTTGAAAGAGCTTACATCCTGTGACACTGCCATGAACACTGTCAAAGAAACACATCTGCCTATCCCAGTCATTGGGAAGGACTTGATAGGTAGATAAGAATGCCACATCCAGTATAAACATCTGGGTGCCTATGAGATGAACCATAATAACAGCTCCACTCACAGTATTTTTGAAGACAACAGAGCTTGTCTATACATGCTTTGAGTTTTGGGGACCTTTCTCAGAGCGAGGTCTTTAGGCTCTTCCAGAAGGTCAAGAGGGACAGGGCTGACCTCACACTGGGGCGAATGGTGCAACAGCAAAGAAGGATCTCTTGGATTCTGCCAGATGAAAAAATCAGGCTGACAGGCTCACAGCTTCCCTCCTCTGACAGCACGGATGGGATGAGACAGTCCTTCAAGTAGTCTGGACCCATGCCATGAAGGGCTTTAAAGGTGATTAAAAACAATTTGAATTGTACCTGGAAGTACTTGAATACTTCTCAAGAACAAAAGTTTAAAAGAGAACATTATTTTTAATGAAACCTGTTGATATACTAGCTATCCAACAGCAGTTAGTTTCTTTTTATTAGAAAAAAATCAAACTCGTACTCCTTCAGCATGTATTGTGAAGTTATATAATCCCAGGAAATATTTTCCTGGCAGATGAAGCAGTCAGTTCACTGTCCTGCTTGCCAAAGAATGGGATCAAACTGTAGATGTCATAACTTATATTGCTGCTTTTTAAATTATTCTCTAGGATCAAGTTTCCCAGGTCATCTTTTTTTTTTTAAAAAAAAGTGGCTCTATACTCTCTATTGGTTGTTATTGCACTGCTGTACTGATAGTATTGCTTGAATATGCAATATTATGTTATTTGAATATGCACTTTACTGTTAAGCCACTAATTATACATTTTTAAAGAGCAGAGTTCCTAGAATTAATATTTAGATTTTAAACATCATTGGGTTAATTTGCCATGAAAAATGACAATAATCATAACTATGATAGTACTAATAATTTCTTACTCCGCTTCCTCCACAAATTATCATGTTCAAAAGAGTATGTATAGTGGTTGCAATTTTCCCATGGATCATAGCTTACCCACTCTGTAAAGTGAAACATATTTTCAAACTAGTATAAGTACACAAAAAAAGAAAAAAAAAAAGAAAGCCAAAACCTGAGCGATTAAAACAAACAAGAGCATGGGCAATTCTACAATTTTTCTTTAGCACCAAACTCTGAGATAAAACTTTCGTTGTTTGCAGGACATGCTAGTTCTACTTTATCCTTGGTGTTTCTGTTACTAATGATCACATTGTATTGCACTCAAATCTTTGAGCAAAGTTGTATTTAAAAATGCAAAGAGCTCTATCTTTTCAGAAACTTACAGAAAAGTTGCTACACCATAGCTTTGAAATGCCCATTTGTAGCAATCCTGCTGCACTATTAGAGGTTCTCAACAAGTCAATAAAGTGAAGACTGTCCCTGCAGCACATTTCTAAGAGAGTCCACTGCTGTAGCGGGAAATGCATCAGGATGCACAAATTCATTTGCAGTGGAGTCATTCCTGGAAATGCCAGCTCTTCCAGTAACTTCTTCACCAATGATGTTTTTGCACCATATTTTCCTTTTATGGAGTCATTAGAGAACCAAAAAAGAACTTAATAATAATTACAGGCCTAGCTCAGATCATTTTATATATGTTACTTGATCTGATTGTTTTAGTTGCAAAAAAAATGAGAAAAAGAAAAAATGTAAAGGCTTTTAGATTTTGGTCATGTGCCCTAATGTCTCAAATTTGTGACTTTAAAGATCTTATTCAAACAATTGTCTTTCTCTTGCCTTGACATTTATGCATATAACCCCACTTTCACCTATTTAGAAAAATGAGAAAAAACAGAAAGGCCCAAGAGATGAAAGATGGTGAAAGTACAAAAGAAAAGGCAAATTATGATGGGATTAATTATTCATTCTCTTGTTCAGTGATTTACCTTCCGTCCCCCAGCATCATCTGTACTTGGATTACTGTCATTATTTTTAGAAAGGATAGAAATAGGACATTAATAGGACCCAGCTATGGTATACCTCAGACTGTGAATTATGCTCACTCTTTATTTCAGGATATATTATTAGATTAGTGTCATTTGGGAAGCCAGAGGACTAAATAACTAGATCCACATTCTCAAACTAGCAGCTATTCAAGCAGATGAAGCTTCAATTGCATTTGTCAACATACTAAAGGCGAGTTAATGGTGGATTATGCTTTCATAAAGTGCTATAATACAATAATATATGTGCCATACAGAATCTTCCTGTCATTCATTTCTCCCATTGCAATCGGTATAGAAGGAGATCATAATGTGGCTCTTCTAATACTTTCCGTGTTCCTGAAATTTAGCTTTGCTAAAAGATTTGTTTCTTCTGGTAGCCTGGTCCTGGAAGCTCAGCCAAAGAAACAACCAGCTTTTAATGTAGGAGTCTACTTTAGCATGAGTTAAAAAATATATCTCAGGGGACAATGTATCTTGAGGATCAATCCTTGCTACTGCTCTGCTAGTAGTCCCATTTCCCCAAAGATTACATATGTGTTGTGTGGGTGGAACTGGCAACACTGATACTTTATGGGGGCTGCTTTACCAGAAATTGTTTCTTATAGGATCTTTTAAAATTTCCCATCCATTACAGATGGTAACACCTTGAATTATGCTTCCACTGAAATAGCAGAATGTCTATTGGCAAGTGAAATAGCAATAGCATTTAGATTTATACACCACATCAGGGAACTTTACAGCCTCTCTAAGCAGGTTTACAGAGTCAGATATTGCCCCCAACAATTTGGGTCCCCATTTTACCCACCTCGGAAGGATGGAAGGTTGAGTCAACCTTGAGCCTGATGAAATTTGAATTGTCAAATTGCAGGCAGGCAGCAGAAGTACCTGCAGTACTTCACTCTAACCACTGCGCCATCACGAAATGATGGATGAGTGCTTGTATCATCGATAAAATATAATATGGGTCTGATTCATCAAAGGTAAGATAAACCAGGATTGTATAAAATATTTGTTTATCACATGTATTCAGTGGTGGGATTAATTTTTTTTTACTACCTGTTTGGTGGGCATGGCTTGGTGGGAATGGCAGGGGAAGGATACTGTAAAATCTCCAGTCAGAGGTGGTACTTGCTGGTTTTTCGAACTACTCAAAATCTCTACTACTGGTTCTCCAGAACTGGTCAGAACCTGCTGAATACCTTCTCTGCATGTATTCAGTAGTGATTCCCAATAACACAAATTACTGGAGTGGGAAGGAGGAAGCAAGTGCCATTCATTGGAACAGTTTTTATTCTCTCTTAATACTTCTAGGAGATCCTAGGAATCACAGAACAAAATGATCATATAAAACTTCAGTGAATATGACTTAACCAAAAGGTTGCATACTAATTAATACTTGCTTAGATTAAATGGAAGCAGTCATACTGCCTGAGTAGTTTTGCAGTGAGTCATGAAATGAATAGGAGTATCCCTTTCAATAGACACATTTTATTTTGTCAGCCTTAGCATAAAACATTGTTTGTTGATATAAAGCTAATCAGAACTAAGAATCAGAACTAAAATATTATTAAATGAACAGTATATTTAATGATACCTTTTTCCATGAATCAGTAATGCCACTTCCACCTAGATAACAATGTACATTCTACTTCTTTTTCTCATGTTCTTTCTAGTATACTATAGTAAATGAATGATAGGCTCAAGGAGGCTTCTCTGTATCGGCAAAAACTTTGCATGCATCAGATTTGGTCTGGACTTTAAAATCCATCGCTTGTCTCAGAAGTGATAGAAATGATGCAGACAAGCATTTGGTGAAAGTTTATACTTCTCCATGCAAGTGTATTCTGAATATGATTGTACAATTTTGTACAGTTAAACATACACAAAAATACCCCACTGGGGTTGTTGTGCAAGTGAAGAACAACTTAGAAAAAGGTTCATGTTCCCTGGAAACCATTCTTTGTAATGGGGAATTCACAGATGAAATTACTAGTGTGATGTTACCCTGTAGTTGTGACTGTAATTAAACTTCCTATTATCATGGCTCATGACATGAGTCATCCCTTTACACACATTAGAATTGCCCCTATCTTTCCATCAGCATATTAGAGTTCAAAATGCATATTAAAATGCAATATGCAAAATGTTGAAGTTGTATCTGCTTATCTTCTTTCTTAAATTAGACTCCAATTCCCTCCTTGAGAATACTGTATCCAGTCTCTTCCAGTCCCTTGTTCCATAACTCCCCTCTTTTGAATTAGACAACAGGTTATGGTTTCAGGACATGCTCTTCCACTTTGCTATGGGGAAGAAATCTCCCATCAGGATTTTTTTTTTTTTCTATTAAAGGTAAAGATTTTTTTTTCTCTATTAAAGGTAAAGATTTTTTTTTCTCTATTAAAGGTATTTTGTGTTTCTGCCAACATTACATTTCTGCTGAACCTGTTAATATCTCTTTTACTTGTAAATGAGTAGTGCTATTTTGAGCAATGAAAATAGAGGGAATTACTGTGCATTAAACCTTGCTCCTTTTGCTTACTAAACGGAATTGTGGTCTCTTCAGGTTCCTGCATTCTTCACTGCAGATTTCCACTGTTAAAAAAAAATGGTTTTCTTTATCACAGGGGTGTCAAATTCATGTTGTCATGGCAGCATCACGTGATGTATTGGCACTTTTTTTACACTTCTCTAAACCAGGCGTGGGCATGGCCAGCACGTAACGCATCCAGGCTGGGACTTTGACATCCCTATCTTATCAGGATTAGTAGAGAAATTTTCCTTTGAAGAGCTTCACCAATGTTATATTCCTTCAAAATACAACTCCAAAATTCACTTTGTCAAGGCACCTTTACATTATACTGGTAGGTTTCCTTCTCAAAATGATGGTTTAATAACTTCTCATGTCCCCCAAACATTATTAGAAATCCTATGATTACACTTTATTACTGTATCATCAGACACTCTAAGTTCATCATAGAAAATAGCTACTTAATACTAGAATAATATTTATATCCAACTAATTACAAAAAGCATATATAGGCTTTTGACTGGGAGAAGAATGGAATAATTGCTATTTAATCTTATTTCTGGTCCTTGCAGCCAGTTGTCTGGTCTTGTTGCCATGTACAGATTGAGGAAAATGATCCAAAAATGTGGAGACAATAGCTTTGTGTATATAACCCCTTATGCATATAATTCTCATATAATTTGTCTTCTAAATCAGGGTTTCCAAGCTTTGCAACTTTAAGACTTGTGGATTTCAAGTCCCAGAATTCACCAGCCAGAAACACTGGCTGTAGAATTCTGGAAATCCACAAATCTTCCAAGTTTCCAAGTTTAGAGACCTCTGATCTACATCATATCAGCTTTTCAATTTTGATTGAAACTTACTTACGTTCTTTTCTAGCATATAAATGCCAGGTAACTAATGTATTTTAGTTTTTCTACTCAAATGATAGTAGCTATAGAAAGATGGATCTCCTACTTTGTTCATTCATGCAAGTGTGATATTCTAGGAATCACTTCTATAGATGAACCAAGAAAGACTTCATTGTTGTGGGCACTACTGATTTGGGTTCTTAGAATAAGAGACTCCATCTTAACTGTATCACTGGTGGCTGATCCTATATAATGTTTTCCATTATTTTCATCACCTTTTTTCCCCTAAAACTTACCTGCCATGTGTCACTAAGCATCTCTTTACAGCAACTTAAAACTAAAGTTGTTTGGGCTGTGACTGATAAAAGAAAGAAATATAGTACTCTGAAATAAGGTGCATTCATTATACAGTATAATATATAATACTGTAAATGCTCACATCTGATTTGCACCGGAAATCTGAATCTTTATAAATATTTTACCTACATATCATTTCTCATTGCCATATTGATTAGATTAGATTCCTTTATTCTATTCATATTTTAATGGATGTGTCTCTGGGGAATTTGTCTGAGAAAAATGTCTTGGAGAATATCTATAGCAGTTGATGCATCCTGAATCAGTCAGTTGTCTGACTGTGATGTTCAGTTCTTCATAATGACCTCTGAATTGTATTATAGCTTTATAGAATTCAGGATGCAAAATGATGAATAATAAATGTTCAAGAGCAGTTCTTGATTCAGTGGACATAGAACTTACACTTTGTGGCTTTCCTCTCTCTGCCACTGACTAGGAACAGATCAATCACTTTCTTGACCTTACCATCCCCATATTCATTCTTTCCTAAAATCATGTCATTCTGTTATTGCTTGAATAAGTTCATAATTTTTTAATGATATCAATGTAGATTTTTAGGATATATAGAACAATGCATTTTTCTGATAGACTTTTAAAAATACACTTTCCTCAGTATATGAATTTCAAAACATAGTGAATTTGCATGTATCATGTTTGACTAATACATGGCAGAGACAATGATAATCTTATAAATGTATCCCTGTCTGTGCAATAATTTGGGACATGGATATGTTTTTTCTTAAACATAACTCATATAGAATCCTATGTAACCTGTGACAGACACATTAGCTGCATTCAGACATAAGAGTGGACATAAGCACCAAGCAAATGCACTTCCAATTCATTTTTATTTTTCTTATGCTGTTTGCATTACATTCTAAATTGCTTCTTAACTATGATTCACTGGAAATCACTATCATAAATTTCCAGTCATGGAAATTTCCTCATACATGGAAGAAGTGATATAGATCGTCCTATTTAGTGAATACAACTGGGACTGGTAACTTAATCTTTGAGCGAAGCAGTGGCTGAGTGAATTGTGACTGTGCTTGCAAAGCTTCTTCAGCTTTACTTTACAGGTCTGCAAAAGTAAAACAAAAATGTGAGGATTGGTGACAGTTATTTTTTCATCACTGTTATAACTGCAAACCGTCATAACTGCAAACTTATTTGGTGAAATAAGGCATTATTAATGAGGATTACCAACAGTCAAACAAGCATACATAA
Source organism: Hydrophis major (assembly GCA_033807585.1). Lineage (NCBI taxonomy): Eukaryota > Metazoa > Chordata > Lepidosauria > Squamata > Elapidae > Hydrophis > Hydrophis major. The sequence continues at coordinate 329,537,046 of CM066329.1, forward strand.
TTATTGTATTCTGAATGACAATATGCATACATGATCCCCAACATGTCAAAATGTCTTCAGCTGCTGAATAAATGGTAGATCTCATCTTTCAGCCTGTGAAATTTTTGCATTTCTCTTTTAAGTTGCTCTGTTATTTTCAGTCACTCCGATTCATTAAGCGTTTTGAATTTTGTTCAATTTATGTCAATTTTGTTCAATTTATGTCTCGCAAAGAGCAACAAAAACCATAAGAACCTTCATTCTCGCCCTGATCTAACCTTACAGCAACGTATACGATCCCGTGAACTATGATCTGAGCTCAAAAGACTACACAAATTAGGTAATACTAATCAATACATTGACTATTGCGCAGATTGTATAAAAAGTGAGAGCCACAACCTACGTCCCAATAACCATCACCCAAACATTCCATGTTAGGGATGCACTCCCCTTACTTCCTCCAGACCCACTATTTCATATCTTAAATGCAAACTACACAATGCAAGAAGCCTCGCAAATAAAATACATGAATTCCTCATCCTTCTAAGCTCAGCAACATTCAACATTATACAGTATTTGTCTGTGAGATGTGGTTAAGTACATCTTTCCCGGACTCCATTACCACTGTAAGAGAATATAATGTTTATCAGCCTGATTGCAAAATCTGTAGAGGAGATTGAGAAATCTGTAGAGTTTCTAAATCTAAAAAAGATTCAAATTATACAAGAGCTTGCTCTTCCTGAGACCATCATCTGTGAACTGTCCTTAAATACTTCAGTCGCTTCTTACTATGCTACCGAGCCCCTGGCTATGATATAATTCATGCAAACATGTTAACTTCACTACTGACGTGGGCTGCCTCTTGCCCATACTCTCTTATTTTTCTTGGTGACCTCAACTTACCTCTTATAAATTGGACACTAAATGAATGTACATCTGAACCCATTAATGCAACCCTGAACAATGCCGTTACCACACTGGAACTGGATCAATAAGTATATAACAACAATAGACTAAACAACTGCCTTGACTTCATCTTCTGCAACAGCTCAAACTCAATTTATGACCTACAAAGACAGGAACCATTTTCAAACAGCGAGCATAGCATGATTGACTTTTGTCTAAATTTATACCATCTCAAAGAGGATCATAATGATGGACCCCCAAAATACAATTTTTAAAAAGCCAATTATGAACTCATAGCTGCCAAATTATCATTTCTTGATTGGCACATTCTGTTATCTGGCTGTAATACAACAGAAGAACATTATAATGCTTTCTTGCTTGAACTCGAAAGAGTCATTAAACTATATGTTCTCCTCCATGCTGTATCGAGAGCCCAGGATGGGTTGATTCCTTCCTATGAGTTCATTTAGCTGAGTCTGTACTAAGATATAAAAGCCAGCCCCCAGGAGAGACCCCAGCTTTTGACTCAGCTCCTTTCAGTCAGTAGCTGTGTCTCTGAAAGTGTTCTGTTAGATAGCATTCACCTGCGATCTTCAGTACTTTTTCCTCGCTTCAAGCAGCTCCCAGAGATCTGGGCAACTGCTCTTCCAGTAGAGCAGGCTCTCTCTCCTGCAACACTGGGAGCAGCGTTACCAGAGCTCTGTACAGGCAAGCTGGGCAGCGTCTGCAGACCTCCCCCACACCTGCAGTTTTGAGCAATCGTAAAAACAATCTGCAAACCGATAAAAGCACAAGCCAGCTGATAGTGTGGCCAGCGGCTGCGCTTTTCCCTTGCTGACTTCGCTCGGGGCTCTGTATAGCCTAAGGAGTGATTCTTCGATCTCGGAGCCTGTTTCCTCTAGTCAGTGGCCATTTTGGATTGAAGCCTTCCACCACAAGGTGAGCGCCCATTTTGTAAGCCCAGGGGCCATTTTATACCCTAAAAGACTTACTAAAAATTCCAAACAGTTTCTTTCCAACGCAAGAGCCTTTATTCTACAAATGGAGAAAGATAAGGCTCAGGCAAAGCTTCCTCCCCCCCCCCACCCAGTGTAACAGTATCTTAAGCCCAATAAGAAAAAAAGACGTAGGCAACACACCCAATCAGTCCAGAGGTAGGTGGCTGCTAAAATCAGAACTAAGGCTCTAGTCCCTAAGGAGGCAACTCAGGCTGAGTTGAGGGCAGAAAAGCACAGGCATGCAGCCCTAGAGAGGCAATTCAACAGAACTATTCAACAGAATGGAGTGCAACTACGGCATGTTTCAGTGAAACCAAGCCAAGCCCTCCCAGGGGAGGAGAAGTTATCTATGAACCTCCATCCTGGTCTCCTGATGCTCTTGTAGTACAATCAGATCCTCAGGATCTAAGCAGATCTGGGCCTTATTTCCAACAGGCTTCTGGGCTCTATGCTCCTCTCCCTCCCTCCTCCTTGAACATCTCCTTAATCTAGGCCTGAAGTCACCTTCACTCCCACAGCAGCGAGTCTTCGGCCTTCTGCCTCTAACTTTAAGCATAGACCAGGGGATATCCAATTATGTTATCTCATTGGCCATTAGGCAGGGATTGGCTGAAGTCTTCAGGCAAATTCTTCGACCTCTGGAAAGGTTTCAGGCCCTTCTCCCTTCTCAGTCTATAAGCTCCTTGCATCATCACCCTGATTTACATAGGCCCCAGGACCTTAGGGTCCATTCTTCTCTACCAGAATGGGATGAGGTTGATGAGGAAGGAAGGGTTTCACCATCTGAACACAGTTACTCCTATCGTTCAGAGTGTGAAGAGGGCAAGCTTTTTGACCAAAATCTTTCAGAGGAAGAGGATTCTTGCCCAGAGCAGACATCCTCTGCATTAGTCTTCAAACCTACTCTCTTCAGGCCATTACTCAGCAAGGCTTTGGTCAAACTGCCAAACTGTTGGAGGAAGTGGTTCCTGAGCCACAAGGAAATCCCTCTAGCCAAGGGGACTCGCTCTTCTCCAAGCCTGTAGTGCATGCAGATGTTTTGCCTTCTCCCATTTTGTTCCTGGACAGGTCAAGGAACAGGGCGCTTCCTCTTCGGCAGGTCCTTGCCCATCTTCTCTGGATAAGCGTTTCTACAATATCAGTGCAGCTCTGGACAATGCCCTGGCAGTGCCTTCTGTTGACATTCTGATTCTGGCCTCGTTCTCATCTTCTGGCACTCCCATGGAGCCAGAAGATATCCTGAAACCAGATAATAAACGTTCCGAACAGACCCTCAAGCTCAATCACCAGACCACTGCATGGGCTGTTCGGGCTTCAACGGCAGCATCCTTTTTCATGAGGACATCCATACGGTGGCTGCACCAACTCCAGAATAGATTGCCTGCTTCTGACCTTCAGTCTCACCAAGACCTTAATAAGATTATCGCAACGGCATAATTCACTGCGGATGCCACTCTCAATTCCACCAAATTTGCATCCAAGGCCATGGCATCTTCAGTAGCAGCAAGAAGACTTTTATGGCTTCGAAACTGGCAGGCGGAGTCATGCCAAAAATGGAAGCTGGCTTCAGTTCCATTTGCAGGTGATAAGCTTTTTGGCGATGCTCTGGAAACTTGATATAGTTTCAGGCATAGGTGAAATGACTGGAGACAATCTTATTTGGTGAACTTTCAGCTCTTTATTACATAGTGACTTGAGAACTTGAACAACAACAACTCTGCCTTATATAGGTAACCTTAATGTGAAATAACCAATAGGGAGCTGTAAGACACTAGCTCCAGAACCAATAAGAGTCCTTCGTTAAGGGCCAATCGGATTCTCTGAACTCAACCAATCCGATCGAGCCGTTTAACAACCAATCAGAAGTGCAGGGCCAGAACCCTGCACTTTACCCCAAGCTCGCTTTTATTTAAACTATTTACATACATAACACCCCTTCCCCCTGGCTCCTCAATTATGGTGTGACTATATAGTCCTTCAAATAGGACGGTTTTCTTTTGGGTCTATTAGATTTTCTTTGGACTGGCTGTGTGCAGTCCTGTTGAAGTAGAATGTTGTTTGGCAGTGGCTCAGCTTCTCGTTCTGGTGTGATTTCCCTAAGAGCATACGATTCTTCCTCCTGCTCCATTTCCTGAGTTTCCCTAGATCATCGCTCTCTTGGAACAGGTTCTCTGGAATGTCATCTTCTTCCATTCCTTCCCCCCCTCAGTTTGGTCGCAGGGGAGTTGCTGGCTGGCCGAAGGGAGTCGTGACCGTAATTGGTCAATATGTCGTTTCCACAGTCTTTCATCAATACATCTTACAATATAGGATTTGGGCCCCGTCTCGCGTATTATCGTTGCTTCAATCCAAACTGGGTTGCCCGATAAATTTCTTGCATAAACGGGGTCGCCTACCTTGAAGGTATGGTAGCGTCCGCTAGATCCTGCAGGCTTTTCTGGCTCGTAAGCAGGGTGCAGTCGGTCGAGGCGGGAACGGAGTTTTCACCCCATGAGAAGTTCTGCGGGAATTCTGCTGGTTACGCTGTGCGGAGTGATGTGTTGTAGAAGTAGAATGCGGTTTATTTTTTCATCTATATTATCATAGTCCACCTTTTGCAAAGTCTTTTTTACAAATTGGACCATGCGTTCCGCTCGGCCGTTGGTAGCAGGATGCGCCGGCGAGGTGAGCGCATGGTGGATGCCATTATCAGAAAGGTACTGTTCAAACATCAGCACTGTAAACTGTGGTCCGTTGTCGGACACCAGGACGTCCGGCAATCCATGAGTTGCAAAGAGTCTATTGAGGACTTTAATGATAGCTTCGGAGATTGTATGGGTCATTCGATGAATTTCCAACCAATTAGAGTATGCATCGACAGTCAATAGTAACGTATGTCCTTTAATTGGCCCTGCGAAATCCAGGTGGATTCTGGACCAGGGCCCGCGTGGCGTCTCCCATTCAGTCGGTGCAGCTTTTGGCGGTGCGTTGCTGTTTTGTTGGCACTTAGTGCAGGCCTTGACCCATTGCTCGATGTATCAGTCCATGCCTGGCCACCAAGCTTAGCTCCGTGCGAGTGCTTTCATCCACACGATCCCGGGATGTCCTTCGTGCAAAATTTTTAACAGCGAGTTTTGGAGTCGTTCTGGAATGACGACTCTATCACCCCAGATGACACAGCCTTTTTGTGAAAAAAGTTCAGTCTGTCTTGTTTTAAATGGCGCGAAGTCATCTGGGACCTGGTCCAATGGCCATCCACATTCTACCCAGCCTAGGACTCGAGCTAGGGTGTGATCTCGTCTGGTTTCTCTCGCGATATCTCAAGCGGTCATAGGAGGCGAGTTGAGCGTCTCGATTTGTAACGCCGATACTGTTGGTGCCGGATCGTCGAGAGTCTCTGGTAGCGGTGCTCTGCTGAGTGCGTCGGCATGGGGAATGGCTTTCCCCGGGCGATGTAACAATCGATAATTATAAGCAGCTAGGAACTCTGACCATCAAGTCATTCTTGGGGACAATATATAGGGGGTTGGTTTGTCCCCAGCGATTATCCCCAGTGAAGGTTTGTGGTCAGTTACAATGGTAAATGTCCTTCCATATACATATTCATGGAATTTTTTTACGGCTGCCACAATTGCAAGAGCTTCCTTATCTATTTGTCCATAGTTACGTTCTGCCTGAGAAAGAGTCTTCGAAAAGTATGCAACAGGGGCCTCGTTTCAATTAGGCAGCACATGGCTCAAAATAGCGCCCACCCCAAACGGTGAGGCATCACAAGTTATAACCAAGGGTAATGTTTCATTATATTGCATAAGTACAGAATCAGATGTAAGTAAATCTTTTACATTTCGAAACGCTTTTTCCTCCTGGTAACCCCAAACCCACAATGCTTTCTTATCTAATAACCGGTGTAACGGTTCAGCCACAGTCACCTTATGCAGTAAAAACACATTATAGAAATTGATAAGGCCTAAAAATGCCTGGAGATCTGTTTTGTTATGAGGTCTGGGAGCATTTTTTATCGCCCTTAATTTACTCTCAGTAGGGTGGATACCTTGACTTTCAATGCGATAATCTAGAAATTCAACACTGTCTGCATGCAGATGACATTTATCCTTTTTTACTTTCAATCCCGCTTCTTGGAATTTCTTAAGAACACATTTTAAACGATTCTGCAGAATTTTTTTAATAGGAGCTGCAATTAACACGTCATCAAAATACGGAACCACACCCTTGATTCCCTGCAATAATCATTCCATTAAACTTTGGAATATTCCCGGGTCTACACTTACCCCGAATTGCAATCGGGTACATTTAAAAGCACCTCTGTGCATTACTATCGTTTGAGCTTGGGCTATTTTATCGTCCACGGGCAATTGTTAATAGGCTTGAGCTAAATCTAACTAAGCAAAAACCTTTCCGCCTCCCAGGGAATGAAGGAGGTGCTGTACCACTGGCACTGGATACGCGTTCTGCTGGAGGGCGTGGTTTAGAGTGGCCCGGTAGTCCCCACAGATTCGGATTGACCCATCTGGTTTTATGGGGGTTACAATAGGGGTTTCCCATGGAGAATGATCAATGGGTTGCAGTACCCCTTGTTTAATTAGTTTGTCAAGTTGTTCATCTATCTTGGCCTTAAGGGCGAACGGAACTCGACGGGGCTTTAAACGGATCGGGGTGACCTTAGGGTCGAGGCTGAACGAAATTGGGGTCCCCTTATACTCGCCCAGACGATCTGCAAAGACATCGCTGAATTCAGATATAAGGTCCTCCTCCCACTCGCAATCACCGACTCGGTTCACGCCGGCTACTTCGATGCCGAGTGGCGCAAACCATTGGAGGCGCAACAAAGTAGGTCTGTCCCTATCGATGATCGTTAGAGGTAAGTATGCCGTATGCTTTTTAAACGAGACGCGGACTCGACAAGATCCAACCACAGGGATCTGATTCCCTTGGTAGTCTTTAAGGATGAGACATTGCATTCGAAGGTCTTGGCATTGGATGGTAGGAATGAGTTGCTTTAATGTCTTCCACGACACCATCGAGAGGGACGATCCAGAATCGACCTCCATGTGGCAAGGTTGGTTCTCTATGGCTACTGTGACTCGAATCTTCTTAGCGTCCATGGCTGAGGCGTGACCTATAGTGATAGTATGGTGGGCCTCTTCTTTCTGCAACGCTCGATATCTGTAGGAGTGGTTTGCTGGATCTCGCCTTACAGGACGGTTTCCTGCTGATTGGCGAGAGCTGGTTCCCCTTGAGGCCTGACTTGGTCCCGGTAAACTGCGACAGACTCGACTGATGTGGCCTCGTTTTCCGCACTCATGACAGACTGCATCACGGAATTTGCAGTCTGCCCTGGGGTGGTTTGCCCCGCAATCAGCGCAAGGGCGTGAGGGTTTAGAGCGAGGGACCCGGTCGAACCGCAGTCGATGGACCCCTTCTTTGTTGCTGTCTGACGACGAAGAGCGGTCCTCGTGGTGCGTCGTAACAAGCTGCTCTTCTGACTTGGATAAAAGGTCGCCTGTCTGTGGGGTCGTTGGGTTTCGGCTTCACCGTAGTTGCGCCGCGGACTTTTTGGTCGCCTCAGCAGCAGTGGTTTCGGCGATGGCATCAGCAAGGTCGATGTCACCTTTCGCCATCAGCTTGCTTTGCACGCCCAGCGCATCTAATCCCAGAATTAAGCGGTCTCTCAGTGCTTCATCTAAGTCTGCGAACCCGCAGAGGCCTCCCAAGTGTCGGAGGTCTGCCACGAAGTCAGCCACACTCTCTCCTTTTCGCTGGCTTCTTTGATAGAATTCGTGATGTCTCACGAGTGTAGGTACGGTTGGCGCGTAATGGTCTCTCAGGAGAGGTTCGAGGTCGTCCCAGCTCATTGCTTTAACTTCTCGAGGTTTCGCAAGTGCCTTTGCCATTTTAAAGACAGCCGGGCCGCAGTACGTCAGGAACAGCGCCCGCTTCTTGGCTGGTGTGGCGTCCTTCAGGTTGTTTGTTTCAAGGAACATTTGGAAGCGATCCATGTAGGATTCCCAATCCTCTTGGTTCGGATCGAACGGAGCGGGTGGTACGATGCTGCTGGACATGGTTTCCGTTGGTGGCGTCGTCTTGGCACGTGCTCTGTTTTTCTTCCCGGTTCCTAAAGATCAGATGTCTCCAAATCCCATCCTCGTCGCCAGTAATATAGTTTCAGGCATGGGTGAAATGACTGGAGACAATCTTAGTTGGTGAACTTTCAGCTCTTTATTACATAGTGACTTGAGAACTTGAACAACAACAACTCTGCCTTATATAGATAACCTTAATGTGAAATAACCAATAGGGAGCTGTAAGACGCTAGCTCCAGAACCAATAAGAGTCCTTCGTTAAGGGCCAATCGGATTCTCTGAACTCAACCAATCCGATCGAGCCGCTTAACAACCAATCAGAAGTGCAGGGCCAGAACCCTGCACTTTACCCCAAGTTTGCTTTTATTTAAACTATTTACATACATAACAAAACTTATCTCATTGAAACCAGAGATAAACGTAAAATCCTCTCTTCCTCTGGGAAGAAAGCCAACTATCACCCTGCTCCTTATCGCCCTCCTGCCTTTCGAGTGGAGACCTCGTCTCACTTCCCCTGCTCTCAGAGGCCGTACTCCCAATGCCAAGACCAACGGGCAGAAGCATCTGGCAGGCAACAACCTTCTACTGGTAAACGGCCCTTTCAGGGGGAGGGGTTCATTCCTTCTATCGCTCTAAGTAATCCCTCTTTCTCCCCACCCATCGGAGTTTGCCTAGCCTTCTTTGCCTACAAATGGGAGGAGTCAATGATGGATGCCTGGGTGCTCAGCACTATTAGGTCAGGGTTACAATTGGATTTCCTAACGCCACCACCAGAAAATTTTTTGATCTGTCCTGTCTGTCGGGACATTTCAAGGCAAGCCCTTGTGAATCAGGCCATTCAGTACCTTCTTGAAATCAGAGCCATTCAACCTGTTCCCCTCTCTCAACAGGGACGTGGGCCTTTTTGCCTTTTCTTTACTTTTCATCATTCCCAAAGCCTCAGGGAGGTGGCAAGCCATCCTGGATCTAAAATTTTTCAACCAATTTGTAAAATACAGGCGATTTAAAATGCAGACTCTGCATACTATTTTAGAGACTCTGCATACTATTTCAGCCTCTCATCAGCTCCAAGAGTCTTCAACAAAGGTTCTGGCAGCATTGATGGCATCACTGTGTTCTGTTCCAGTGAGGATCCAATGCTACTTGGATGACATTTTGATTCTGTCCTCTTCCATCCATGCAGCCCATTGGGATCTGCAAATTACCCTGTCATATCTCCAGAGCCACGGATTTTCCATCAATATCAAAAAGAGCCAACTCTCTCCCACAACCAAATTGCCACACTTGGGAGTAGTCATCGATACCATGTCGTGCCAGGTTTTCCTGTCGAAGGCTCGTGGAAAGAGCCTTGCAGATATCATCAACCAGATCCAGCTACATCAAACTGTCCCCCTGTCGCTGCTGTCCAAACTTCTGGGGAAGATGCTCTCCTGTATTGGCATCGTCCCGTGGGCTCGGCTCCACTCCTGACCCCTCCAATGGTTCCTGCTTCCCTACCAACGAGCTGGAACCAGCCACTCATCCATCAAGGTCCTGCTCCCACCACAAATCCGGAGATCTCTCAATTGGTGGCATTCCCTGTCAATCTGGAGGGGACTCCTGTTCAGGGACCCAGACAGATAACCACCTATGCCAGCCTCCTGGGTTGGGGTTCCCATATGCAGGGCCAGATAGCTCAGGGCATTTGGTCCAGGTCAGAACAAACCCTTCCCATAAATTGGCTAGAACTCAGAGCCATTTTTCTGGCTCTCAAGCATTTCAGGTAATCAGTGACCGGCTCTCATGTTCTAGTCCTTACGGACAACATGGCTGCAAAGGCTCATATCAACCGGCAAGGGGGGATGAGTTCCAAAGCCCTCATGAGAGAGGCTCTACGGTTGGGGTTATGGGCAGAGAAGCACCTGTTGTCGATCTTGGTGGAACACATCTTCAGGATCAACAACTTCCAGGCCAACTGGCTCAGCAGAAGCCTAGTCGACCAGGCAGAATGGTCCATTCCTCCATCTCTATTCAGAGACCTTTCCCTCAGATTCAGAACAAAAGGGTGGGTCCCTTCTCCACTCCTCAGAGTGCCCAAGTCACCAGATTCTTCATCAGGTTTCCTTGCCAGGGAGCGGAGGGGACCAATGCTCTTCGGTGCAGATGGCCCACACGCCTTTCCCCAACTTCCCATAATTCTGGCAGTAATTTGGAAGATGTTGGAGGAACGGGTGGAGCTCCTCCTCCTGGCACCCTATTGGCCAAAGAGGCCCTGGTTTGCAGACCTGGTCAACCTATTTGTGGCTTCTCCTTGGAGGATCCCAGCCCATCTAATCTCCCTTCACCAGGGCGCCCTGCTCCATCCAGAGCCCCAGTGGTTCAAGCTGACCATGTGGCACTTGAGTGGCAGTGGCTAGAGGAGGCTGATTTTCAAGAAAGAGTCCTCCTCCCTATCCTGGCATCTCGCAAACCTTCTACAAGACACATCTATGATGCCACCTGGAAGGCTTTTTCCCGATGGTGCCTCAGGGAGGGTCTTTCTCCTGCTTCAGGCCAGTTGTCAGAAGTTCTTAGCTTCCTTCAGCATGGGCTGGAGAAAGGTTTGGCCCCTAACACCTTACACAGGCAGGTTGTGGCCCTCTCCTTGGTCCTTACATGGGGTTTGCTTCCTTCCTTATCCCATCACCCTTCAGTCAGGAGGGTTTTTTTTTTTTTTTTAAACAAATTTTATTAATTTTACAAAAAAAACAACAATACACAATCCAGGCATAACAACTTGAAAAATCTTTTCTAAAAAAATAATAATAATAATTAAAGAAGAAAGCCAATAGAACATATAAAATAACTCCAAATTGTAATGTCAATATTTACATTATCTATTTAACTTCATATCTTATCCAAACTTCTCCTTTTATTCAAATTATATTTCTTGCTTATTAAAATTTTATTGCCTTTCATAAACATACAAAACACAAAACATAAACAAAACTAAAACATCTTTTCTGAAGGCTGCCTGATCCCGGGTTGAAACTCTTCACACAGACACAAATTCAAACATCATATTCACTTTATATATCCTTCCATATCTTATTATCATTTTCTTTTTTATATATATAAACCAATTTTATCAATTTTACAAAAACAGTGCATAATCAATCAAGGCATAACAGCTTATAAATTCTTTCCTAAAAAAATAATAATAATTAAAGAACAAACCAATAGAACATAATGATTCCAAATTATAATATCAATATTTACTTTATCTATTTAACTTCATATCTTATTCCAGCTTCTCCTTTTCATCCAAATTATTTCTTATTGATTAAAATGTTATTGCCTTTTATCAATATACAAAAAAAAAAAAAAAATAACAAAACCTTTATATATCCTTCCATATCTTATTTCCATTTTCAATAACATTCTTTGTCTGTTCTATTTCCAACTATCCATTCATCTTTTTTCTTTTACTATACTTCTCCTATACACTAACTGGAGTGACACCTTTAACTCATTACCCTAACTTAAAAGTACTTCATATAACAATTTTTCTTGGGGTTCTGTTTAAAAGATTCTAAAATTACACAATAAATTTTATACTCTAAATACACATATAAAAAACACAATCTTATGTACCCTCCAGAATCCCTCTTTTATCCTAAATTAAATTCACCCATTGTCTCTGAATAAACTTTTTTTCTTTAGATCTTGCTTCCCCTCATTGAGGCTTCTCCTCCCCCCCTTTCTCTCTTGCTTATTCTTCTCCTTGCCCTTTTTACCCCTTTGTCTTTCCTCCTCCCTTTTCTTACTCCCTTTCCTTTGCTTTCTAACCTTGCCTCCACCTTTCCGCTCATTTTTCTCTTATTTGGTTTTTTTTATAATTCTTAAAATCCCCTTCTTCTTATCCTTTTTCTCCTCCTCCCCGGAAAGAACCCATTGTTCATCAAAGATGGCTTCTTCTTCTTCTTTGTCCCAGTCCTTCTGCTGCGTAGTCAACTTTTCATAAGTACATAACACCATTTCTAAGAATTGAAACAAACTGCCCAAAGTATCTTCTTTTTTATATTTTTGATATTCAGTCTTTAGTTCATCCACAAGCGATGCCATCATGAAAAAAGAAACTTTTCCCAAAACAACCACAAATATTTTTAATCAAGAATAATTCAAAAAAGAAATTCCAAAAATTAATACTTTTCTTCCTTCTTCTCTTTCTCTTTCTGGGGTTAATGTTTAATCAAAGAGGTCCAATTGCCATATACCTTTCTTTGGGATTCTAGGCAATCTCCTCCTTTTTCAGCTTCTGCTCCAATTTTTTTTTCCTCTCCCTTCCCACTTGCAATATCAATTTTAAATAATCAGAAATCCATACCTCCAACAAGGGTTTTCCAATTTCTTAAGTTTTTCAATGTCCAAAAACCCTTTTGTCCCTTAGCTTCAACTCTCAAAACAATTCACTTTCAATGTCCAATATATCCAAACATATCTGCTGTTTCCATGGGGTGGGAGAGTGAAGAAAAAAAAAAAGTTCCCTTTAACAGCTTCTCCACCGCTTTTGATCTTCTTAGGGATACAATGTATCCTCCAGCAATTCAGACAGCTCAGTTCCAACCAATTTGAAAGATGGTACTTGACCCGGCTCAGACAGCACTTTCACTCTTCTTACTTCCTCCAGCGCAATCTTACCCGGTTGCTGGCTTCTTCGTGGCAGCCATTGCTGACCGCCGCTCCACCGCCTTGGGAAAAAGGGGTTTTTCCGGAGGGGGAGGGGGTCTGCGACACCCCCAACCCCCTGTCCGACTCCCCTCTCTCTTCAGCTGTCCCTACAGGGCAGCCATATCCCCCTGACCCATCTGGATTGGGGGTACCTCGGCGGCTAGCACAGCAGAAATCGCGAGCTGTCGCGAATTCCTGCTGCCCCGAAGCCACGCGAAACCGGAAAACTCCCTTCAGTCAGGAGCTTTTTGAAAGGGGCTTCCAACCTACACCCACCGGTGGTTCATAGGTATCCTTCCTGGGACCTTCATATGGTCCTTAATGCCTTTACGAAGCTCCCCTTTGAACCCCTTAGAATAGTGTCTCTCCATTTCCTGACTCTGAAGGTAGTGTTCTTTGTTTCCATCACTTCTGCCAGGAGGGTTTCTGAGCTTGCTGCTCTTTCCATCAGACAGGACCTTTGCTCCTTTCATGATGATAGGGTTTTCTCCATCTTGACCCCTCATTTATTCCGAAGGTTAACACTTGGTTTCACAGGGCCCAGAACATTGTGTTGCCTGACTTCTGTCCTCTCCCCCACAATGACTTAGAACAGCAGTGGCACACACTAGACATGAGAAGGGATCTTAGAATATACATTAAGTGCACTTCCTCCTTCAGGAAGTTGGAAGCCACGTTTGTTTCCTTTTTCCCTTCTCACTGGGTCAGGTCTTGCATTGAGCAGGCCTACAAAGCTGCAGCCCTTCCGGTTCCCCGAGGTCTGATGGCACACTCTACCAGAAGCACAGCCACTTCTGCTGCCTCCAAGCATCCTTGGAGGAGATTTGTCATGCGGCCACATGGACATCCTTGTCTCCTTTCATCAGACACTATTGTCTGGATGCCTTTGCCTCGGCGACTGCAGCCTTTGTAGATGGTTCAACAAGTGGTTCCACAGTCAGTGTGATCAGCTGGATGAGGACCCACCCATGGACATGCAAGCTTTGGTATGTCCTATCCTGGGCTCTCGATGTAGCATGGAGGAGAATGGTAGAAGTTACCGTGAACAACCTACTCTCCAATAAACAATTTGGTTTCAGAAAAAATTGTCCTTCAATTTGCAACTTCTACACTGCAAAAGCATATGGACTACATTACTTGACCAGAGCAAAGCAATAGATGTAATTTACATAGATTTCTGCAAGGCCTTTGACTCACTAGTACTTGACAAACTACTATTAAAATTAAAATCTTATGGTATTTCCAGATCCCTTCACAAGTAGATTACTACCTTTCTATCAAACAGGCAACAAATAGTAAAAATAGGGAACGCCCTATAAAACCCTGCACCAGTTAACAGCGGTGTCCCCCCAAGGGAGCATTCTAGGACCCACACTCTTTACACTCTATATAAATGACCTTTGTGATCACCTTATAAGCAACTGTGTCCTCTTCGCTGATGATGTAAAACTATTCAACACCACTGACAATGCTACTGTCAAAGCAACCTTGATTATGTGTCTGAATGGTCAAACGGTTGGCAACTCCAAATCTGGACTAACAAACGCTCTGTCCTACACATTGGTAAAAAAAATCAATATATCAAATACAAGCTAGGTGGATATGACCTCACTGGTGACTTTCACTCTGTCAAGGATCTTGAAGTTCTCATATAGAATGACCAAAGCATCAGAGCTCACTGCAACAGCTTTGCCAAAAAGGCTTTAAGAGTTGTAAATCTAATTTTACAAAGCTTCTCCTCTGGTAATACTGATTTGCAAACTAGGGCATACATAACCTTTGCTAGAGCAATACTTGAATCCAGCTCCACTGTCTGGAATCCGCATTCTATATCAGACATTTAATACAATTGAACGAGTCCAGAAGTATTTTACAAGAAGAGTACTACACTCATCTGTTCACAACAGAATACCCTACTCCACCAGACTTGAGATTCTAGGCGTAGACAACTTTAAACTACGCTGGCTTGATTGGACTCAAGCATTATACATAAAATCATATGTTACAATGTCTTACCAGTTAATGAATATTTCAGCTTTAACCACAACACAAGAGCACACAACAGATATAAACTTAATGTAAACCACTCCAAACTTACTATTATCAGAATTAATTTTAGAGAAGGGTTTTCTTTGTTATTGATCTTATGAAAGCCACTTCATGAGGTTTTTCATGTAAAGAAGGGCTGGCAACCGTTTGTTGTTGAGTGCACACTTAACCATTTCTGAAAAACTGAAGACTACAATGAATGAGATAAATGTTCCAAAATAGGCAGAGATATGTTATATAGTACTTTTTGATGGGACAAATTTTTGAATGGTTTCTTACATATTTTCAAGCTGATAATATAAAATAATCATGCCAGTTTTTGCCATTATGATGGGATGGAGATCTGGAGACAGGAACATGAATACACATATGCATTGCATGTGTGAGAGAGAGATGGGATGGGGGTTCTGGTGCTTCACTCCACCTAGGTTGATACAGTACCTAACAGATGGTACTATTGCTTCTGTTTAAATACATTAAGCAAAGAGAAGTTTATAATTTTCCTATGTAAGAATTTCTACTTTGAAGCAGAGAGGATAAGAACAAGATCCCACAGAGAGATAAGAATGAAGAGAGGAGAAAGAGCACAGGACAAACAATAACATGACAGAAGAAGTTACACTTCTATTACTAAATATAAATGGATTGAATGCCAAAATAAAAAGAAAATGAATATTGACTAAACTCTGAAAACTGAATGCTGACATAACTTGTTTACAAGAGGTTCACGTTGAAAAGAAGTACAGCAATGTATTAGAATCACCTAAATTAGGGAAATTACACTTTGCACTGGCACAGAAAAAAAAAGAGGGATAGCAATGTATATAAAGCAATGGCTAAACCCGATCCAAATCTTTGCAGATGATTAAGGGAGAACCTTAATGGTAGAAGTACAAATAAACCAAAAGAAAATGCTATTAATAGCAATATACGCCTCGAATACTAACCAAAAAGAGTACTACAGTAAGCTACACTGGAAAATAGTAGAACTGGAACAGGAAAATGTATGCATTATAGGGGACTTTAATGCAGTAGTATATATAGAAAAAGATTACACAACAACCAAAATAAATAGGAAAAAGAGGAAAACACTGCCAAATACATTCTATAAACTGACACAAGAACTAAATCTTAAAGATATATGGAGAGAATTTAATAGACAAGAGAGACAGTATACATTCTTTTCAAATCCTCATGGTTCCTGGTCTAGGGCCGGCATGGTATGAATGGATATAGAAGGAGCACAAGATGTAGAGAAAATAGAGATATTACCAAATACATGGACTGATCATAATCCACTGGTAGTGAAATGGAAAGGGAGGAAAAAGAAGGGAAGATGGACTTTTAACTAGAAGCTTCTAAGGGATAGAAATTATATATTAATGTTAGAAAAGGAATTAAGACTATTCTTGAAAGATAATATGAATGACCAAATGACATGACAAAATCTATGGGACACAACCAAAGCATGCATCCAGGGTCTAACTATCACAAATGAAGTAAAAAAGAACAAAGATAAGAAAAAACAACAGTTAGACCTACAAGAGAAACTCAAAAAATCAAAATATAGACTCCAAAAAGACCCCCAAAATGAAGAAATTAAAAAAGAGAGGAGAGTGACCAAGCATAAAATATATTTGACATTGAAAGATGAAATGGCATGGAACCTCAGGATAGTAAAGCAAAATTATTTCGAGCATGTCAACAAACCAGGGAGATGATTGGCCCATAAATTGAAACAAGAGAAGGAGAAAAGAACAATGCAATCCCTATAGGATGAAAATGGAATTTCATACCATTTGGTACAAGAAAAACAATCTGTTGCTCAGAAATATTTTGCTGCATTGTATATTCATGAAGAGATATCAGAAGAAAGGATTAATCAATATTTGAGTGGAAAAAACCTAGCTACAATCCCAGATCCAATGAAGGAAATGTTAAATGCAGAAATTACAATGATTGAAATGAAAGATGCAATTAGCAAACGAAAGTGCAACGAGTCCCAGGACCAGATGGGATCCCCACAAAATTATATAAGGAATTACAAACACCACTGGAACAGTTAATGCTGGATGTGTACAATGAAATATTAGAACAAGCAAAACTACCAAATTCATGGCAGCTTATATTACCTTTATCTTAAAAGAAAACACCAACAACCAATAGATACAAAACTACAGGCTGATTTCACTACTTAACATGGACTATAATATATATATATATATAAAATATATGTCACAACAATTGCCGAAAGAATTAAAAAATTTCTACATGAGTATATCCACCCTAATCAAAATGGATTTGTACCACAGAGATATTTAAGAAACAACACCAGGCTGATAATGAATGTTCAGAGTACTATGAGGCACATCCCAACAAATAGCTGGTGTTAATGTTTATGGATGCACAAAAGGCCTTCAATAACTCAAATTGAAACATTTTAATTCATCAATTACATTTAATGAATTTTAAAATTTGTGGATATGATCAAGGCCATATATACTACTCAAACAACGAAGATAATTTTGAATGGCAAGTTAACAGAAAAATGTAACATACCAAAAGGAGTGAGACAAGGATGCCCATTATCGCCACTACTATTCATTATCGTAGTGGAGGTATTTTTAAAACAGATTAGAAATAATCATGAAAGAAAAGGTATGAGAATTAGAATAGAGGATACAAAACCCAAGCATTTGCTGACATGGTGTTTATTCTGAAAGACCCTTTGGAAACAGGGCATATACTGTTACAAAAAATTGAAGAATTTGGCAGAGTGGTGGAATTAAAAATGAATAAGGAAAAAACAAAGACACTAACAAAAAATATGACAGTAAAACAGAAGGAAGAATTAGAAAGGAAATTAGGGATCCAAACAACAAAGAAATTGAAGCACCTTGGGGTATGGTTGACAGCCAAGTGTTCATCGATAAAAATAGATAATAACAAAAAACTGCTGAAACAAATACAAAAGGATTTGGAAAATTGGGGAAAACTCCAGATATCATTGATAGGTAGAATTTCTGTCGTGTCCTCGGAAATGATGCCAGGAGTCGGTGACTTCAATTCATGCTCTTTTATTAGTGTAGGAACTGAACTGGCGCTATGCGAAAGGTTCGCAGCTTTTATTCCTTTAGCCGCGGCGGCTGCGGCCAATGGCACCACTTTGAATCTCCCGCGATTCGAATAGACCAATCGCGGGAGATTCTTAGCGAGCCAATCGGCGCGGTTCGCCTAACCAATCAGAGTGCCCCGCGCTTTGGCCAATCAAAGCACGGGGATCTCAAGAATGCTAATGAGGGGACAGAACACCCCTCCCCTCTTGGTTTAGTCCTTATGTCGCGTAGTCCCGTAGGTAGGTGGGGCTCCGTCTTAGCCTACTGGACCTGCGCAGCTCAGTCGTAGGTTGGATCCCGGCCGGTTCGGTCGGGGTCTCTGCTTCTCCGGATGCCGTCGTGGGAACCGGCTGGTCGGTCAGGCCGGGCCGCTCTCCGTAGCTCCCTCCTGGGCTTCCCGGGTTGGTTGAGCTGCGGGTTTTGCCGCTCCCGCTCGGTCTCCCCGGGTCGGTCGAGCTGGCCTGGCTGTCTCTTCCTGGCGAGGGGTCGTGCTGGCTGCTTTCCGGTAAGTATGGCTGGTTTATTCTTCTTTGGTTTTGGTCCCCTGGGTATTCCCTCCCCCCTTGGTTTGTGTTGTGGGGGTTGGTTTCGCCTGCTTGTGCGTCGGTGGTCTGTTGGGTGGTCGTCCTCGACATTAATTGCTCGATGTGGCGTTTCCATGCTCGTCCGTCTGCTGTTTGTAGCTGGTACGAGTGTGGGCCTGTTATTTGTGTGATGACGGCTGGTACCCATAATGGGTCTCCCATCAGGTTTTTTGCGTACACGGGGTTGCCTGGTGCTAAAGTTCGGTGTTTGCTGGTTGAGTCTGGGGGCTTCTCCGGGTTATACGTGGGGTGTAATCTGTCGAGTGGGGACCTTAATTTCCTCCCCATTAACAGTTTGGCTGGGCTCTTATTCGTTGTAGTATTTGGGGTTATGTGTTGGGTGAAGAGCAATTTATTTATTTTCTCCTGGATCTCCCCGTGGTCTATTTTCTGGATGGTTTTCTTAGTGAATTGCACCATCCATTCCACCCTACCGTTCTCCACCGGGTGCGCCGGTGCTGTCAGCGCATGTCAGATGCCCCTTTCCGCTAAGAATTTTTTGAATTCTAGCGAGGTGAATTGGGGCCCGTTGTCGGAAACGATGACGTCTGGGAGGCCGTGTGTTGCAAAGAGTTTGCCGAGTTCCTTTATCACGGCCTCCGTGGTTGTTGTTCTCATGTTGCTTACCTCCAGCCAGTTGGAGTAAGCGTATACTATTATAAGGAAGGTGTGTCCTTTTGTGGGCCCGGCAAAGTCTATGTGGATCCTCGACCAAGGTCCCCTTGGGGTTTCCCACTCTAGGACGGGTGCTGTGGGTGGGCTTGGCCTAGTTTCCTGGCATCGTTGGCACTTTGCTACCCATGTCTCAATCTGTCTGTCCATCCCTGGCCACCAAGCGTAGCTTCTGGCCAGGGCTTTAGTCCTAATGATGCCAGGGTGCCCCTCTTGTAATAGTTCCAGAACCTTCCCTTGTAGTTTTTCTGGAATGACCACCCTTTCCCCCCATAGTATGCACCCTTTTAATAATGAGAGTTCTGTTTGCTGATTCCGGAATGTTTTGACGGACTCGTCGTTGTCCCTTTCCGGCCACCCTTTCTCCACCCAATGCAACACCTGCGCCAGACGTTTGTCTTTATTAGTCTCTCAGGCAATGTCTGACGCGGTTATGGGCAGGTTGGATAGAGTCTCTATGCTGAGGGTGGTCGTCGTGGGTGCTGGGTCGGTGTCAGGTTCCAGTAGCGGCGAGTGGCTTAAGGCGTCTGCATGGGAGATCGTCTTACCCGATCTGTGTTTGAGTCCGTAGTTGTAGGCCGCCAGGAACTCGGACCACCTTGTCATTCAGGGAGACAGAATGTTCGGGGTGGCCCGGTTTCCTGCAAGGATTCCCAGCAGCGGCTTGTGGTCGGTTATGATGGTGAATGTCCGGCCGTAGAGGTACTCATGGAATCTTTTACGGCGGCAACGATAGCCAGAGCCTCTTTGTCCAGCTGGCTGTAGTTCCGCTCTGGTTTGGTGAGGGTCCTTGAAAAGAATGCGATGGGGGCTTCTTTTCCGTCAGGGAGGGTATGGCTGAGGACTGCGCCGACGCCGAAGAGTGATGCGTCGCATGTGACGGCCAGGTGTAGGGTCTCGTTGTACTGTATAAGGACGGCGTCCAAAGTGAGGAGGTCCTTTGTTTTCTGGAAGGCGGCTTGCTCGCGTTTCCCCCAAGTCCAGGTCGCCGCCTTGTCCAGGAGCCTATGCAAAGGCTCCGCCACCATCGCCTTTTGGGGCAGGAAAACATTGTAAAAGTTAAGTAGCCCCAGGAATGCCTGTAGTTCCGTCTTCGACTTGGGTGTGGGGGCTTCTTTGATGGCCTTGATTTTTTGGTTTGTGGGGTGAATGCTGTGACGGTCTAGGAGATATCCTAGGAATTCAACCCGTTCCGTGTATAATTGGCATTTCTCCCTCTTTACCTTGAGCCCGGTCTCTTTGAATTTGGTTAGGACCTCCCTTAGGCAACCCTCTAGTTCGGCTTGGTTGGTTGCCGACACTAAGACGTCATCGAAGTACGGTACCACCCCCTTTATGCCTTGTAATAGTCTTTCAATTAGGCTTTGGAATATTCCCAGTGCCACGCTGACTCCGAATTGGAGCCGGTTGCATTTAAATGCTCCCCGGTGGGTGATTATGGTTTGCGCTTCTGCCGTTTCCTCGTCGACTGGCAACTGTTGGTATGCCTGGGCGAGGTCGAGTTTGGAAAAAACCTTGCCCCCTCCCAGTGAATGTAGTAGGTGTTGCACTACTGGGACGGGGTAGGCACTTTGTTGCCACGCGCCATTTAGGGTGGCCTTACAGTCCCCACAGATCCTCACCGACCCATCGGGCTTGATCGGGGTGACTATGGGGGTCTCCCACCAGGCGTGGTCTATTGGCTGTAGGACCCCTTGTTTGACAAGCTTGTCAATTTGCTCGTCTATCTTGGGTTTAAGTGCGAATGGCACCCGCCTTGGTTTTAGGCGTTTTGGGGGAATGTTTGGGTCTAGGTTGAATGATATAAGGGGCCCTCGGTACTTGCCCAGGTTTCTGTTGAAGACCTCTTGGAATTCCCAGGCCAGTTGTTGCTCCCAGCTGTCGTCGGTGGCGTGGTCGATTCCCGTGACTGCGATGCCGAGCAGGGCGAACCATTGCAGTCCCAGAAGGCTTGGGCAGTCGCGATCGACGATTGTCAGGGGAAGCTTTTCGGTGCAGACTTTGTATGTTATGTTGAACTGTCTGGTTCCAACTACCGGGATGCGGTTTCCCTGGTAGTCCTTTACAATTAGTCTCTGGCTGTCTAGGCTTTTCCTTTGGATGGTAGGCACCAAGCGCTTTATTTCTTGCCATGCTATCATGGAGAGGTAGGACCCAGAGTCCACCTCCATTTTGCATGGCTCGCCCTCGATGCCTACCTCCACGTAGACCTTCCGGGAGTCATTGGTTGTGGCGTGGCTGATGGTGACCGTCTGATGGGTCTCCTCTCTTCGCCGGGTCTCGCCACCTCGTATGGATCGTCCGTTCCGGTCCCATCTGTTGTCCGAGGGGCGATCTCTGGTCCGAGGTGGTGTGCTCTCTCTCCTCCGCTCGCTCTGGTCCCGTCGGGGCGGGCTACGGTTCTTTTTGAGGCGGCAGACGCGGGCGATGTGTCCCTCCTTATCACAATGCCGGCAGATCGACTCGGAAAACCGGCATTCGGACCTGGGGTGGTCGCCTCCGCAACTGGCACAGTTGGTCCTCTACTTACGACCCCGCCGGTTCCGTGGGTCGTGGCCTGCTTGGAGGCGATGAATCTCATCCTCTTCGTCAGAAGTGCCCGATGCCGAGTAGAAATCGCCCTGGTGGGTGGTCGTTTTGGGTTGGGCCTCGGCCGACCTTGCAGGGTGGTTGTTTCTGCTGCGGTCCCCAGCGTTCAGTCGGCGCATGCAGTCGGTGGATGTTCGGGTCACTTCGGCAGCTGCGGCTGCGGTGAGGGTGTCTGCAAGGCTGATGTTGCCCTTGGCCATCAGCCGGCTCTGGAGGACAGGGTCCCACAGGCCGAGTACGATTCGGTCTCGCAGGGCGTCGTTCAGGTTGTTGAATTCGCACAGCCCCCCAGGTGCTGTAGTTTGGCGACGAAGTCACTGAAACTCTCACCCGACCGTTTGTCCCGACGGTAGAATTCATTGCGTCGGATCAGAATGGGTACCTCTGGAGCGTAGTGCCGCCAAAGTATTGGCTCGAGGATGTCCCAGTCCATCGCGGTCGCGTCGGCGGGTTTGGTGAGTGCCTTGGCCATCTTGAATACCTCGGTCCCGCAGTGGGTCAGGAAGACGGCGCGCTTCATGGGGCCGGTGGCATCCTTCAGATCGCTGCACTCGAGGAACATGCGGAATCGGTCAGAGTACGATTCCCAGTCCTCGGTGGCGGGGTTGAAGGGTGCGGGGGGTGCGATTTTCGCCATCGTGGAGATTCATCTGGCTTCTGTCGGACACGTGGTTCAGTTCAGGGTCTGGATCCCACCTTCGTCGCCAGTGTCGTGTCCTCGGAAATGATGCCAGGAGTCGGTGACTTTAATTCATGCTCTTTTATTAGTGTAGGAACCGAACTGGCGCTATGCAAAAGGTTCGCGGCTTTTATTCCTTTAGCCGCCACGGCCAATGGCACCGCTTTGAATCTCCCGCGATTCGAATAGACCAATCGCTGGAGATTCTTAGCGAGCCAATCGGCGCGGCTCACCTAGCCAATCAGAGTGCCCCACGCTTTGGCCAATCAAAGCGCGGGGATCTCAAGAATGCTAATGAGGGGACAGAACAATTTCCACTATCGAGGTGAATGTACTACCCAAGATATGTAATCCCAATAAAGCTTGGTAAAACCTTTTTCAAAGAACTGAACAAAAGCAATTAAAATTTTATTTGGCAAGGGAAAAAGGCCCAAATAAAAGTTAAATTTCTGCAAGATAGTAAGGACAAAGGAGGGTTTGGACTCCCAGATTGGGAACTCTGTTATCAGGCCGCAATTGCAGTTGGATTAAAAATTGGATAAACTTAGAAAATAAACAATTACTGACATTAGAAGGACACGACATGCAAATTGGCTGGCATGACATGCAAATGCGTTCATGTGGGAAGGAAAAAATAAATTTCATTCATATTTCCAAAGACACCAAATTAGAGATACACTATTAGAGGTATGGAAAAAATTAAAATGAAATCATTACACAAAGGTCCCAGTCTGGTTGTCGACCATGGAAGCGATATTATACCCAAATGTTTTAGATCTAGACAAGACAGTGAGTTATAAAGAGTTATTGGATGAGAAAGTGAAATTAAAATTAAGCAGGAATTGATGACACAAGGAATACAAATAAGCTGGTAGCCATACCTACAAATACAGACTAGATACAAGAAGAATATAGAACAGTATGGGATGCACTTAGAACAACAAGCATTAGATAAAAATTTACAAGGGCCAGAGAGAAAAAGGATCTCTAAAATGTATAAATATCTGTTGAATTATAAATTGGAAGAAGAAACTCTCACCTGACCATTGGTCCCGACGGTAGAACTCATGTTGTCGGATGAGGATGGGCACCTCTGGGGCGTAGTGCCACCGAAGTATTGGCTCGAGGACGTCCCAGTCCATCGCAGTCACGTCGGCGGGTTTGGCGAGTGCTTTGGCCATCTTAAATACCTCGGTCCCGCAGTGGGTCAGGAAGACGGCTCGCTTCATGTGGCCGGTGGCGTCCTTCAGGTCGCTGCACTCGAGGAACATGCGGAATCTGTCGGAGTACAATTCCCAGTCCTCGGTGGCGGGGTTGAAGGGTGCGGGGGGTGCGATTTTCGCCATCGTGGAGTTTCGTCTGGCTTCCGTCGGACACGTGCTTCGGTTCAGGATCAGAATCCCACCTTCGACGCCAGTGTTGTGTCTTCGGAAATGATGCCAGGAGTCGATGACTTTGTATCAAGCTCTTTTATTGATGTGGGAACCGAACTGGGGCTATTGAGAAACTTCGTGGCTTTTATTTCTTTAGCCGCGGCGGCCGCAGCCAATGGCACCGCTTTGAATCTCCCGCGATTCGAATAGACCAATCGCGGGAGATTCCTAGCGAGCCAATCGGCGCGGCTCACCTAGCCAATCAGAGTGCCCAGCGCCAATCAAAGCGCGGGGATCTCAAGAATG
Organism: Hydrophis major; assembly: GCA_033807585.1. NCBI lineage: Eukaryota > Metazoa > Chordata > Lepidosauria > Squamata > Elapidae > Hydrophis > Hydrophis major. The sequence goes on from CM066329.1 coordinate 329,561,066, forward strand.
CTAATGAGGGGACAGAACAAATACTCTTGCTAAATTTGCAGATGATGCAAATTTATGATGCAATAGTGGTGGGACTCATTTCCGGGGGAGGATGGGTCTGCCTATCAAGATGAGGTGGACCGGTTGCTTTCATGGTATGGAGACAATAACTTGGTCCTCAATACCAATAAGACCAAGGAGCTTATCGTGAACTATACAAGGAACAGATCAGACATCCAGCCCTTGCTTATCAATGGAGATTGAGTGGAGCAAGTGGCCAATTTTAAGTTTCTGGTGTTATCATAAAAGAGGACCTGGGGTGCTCACATTGCATCACTGGTCAAAAGGGCACAGCAGAGATTATACTGCCTGAGACTTCTCAGGAAACAACAACTAAATGAAAAATTGCAGGTAACTTTCTACCGCTGCACCATAGAGAGTATTTTAACTTACTGCACCTCTATATGGTTTGCCAATTGCATAGTGGCAGATAGGAAAGCACTCCAGAGGGTTAACATCATTGCCCAGAAGATCATTGGTTGCCCTCTCCCCTCTTTGGAAGAGCTTTATAGCTCCCGCTGCCTTAAGAAAGTTCAAAACATTCTCAAAGATCCATTTCATCCTGGGAACCCCTTTTTTTTTTTTTTTTTTGAACTATTACCATCTGGCAAGGACAAATAGGCTGAAAAACAGCTTCTATCCCAGGGCAGTAGCTCTTTTGAATTCTGCTATATGGTGCAGTATTGGTGCGGTGTCGAGAGTTTTCGATTCAATGTGTGGTGGGTGAAGGATGTGTGTTTGTGTTTATTTTCATGGTCATGGTCATGATGTGCATTGAAGATGGTGTTTGATTTCTTTGTATGAGGTGTAATGACAATAAAGTAAACTAAACTAAATAAGTGAATGATTATTTGATACAATGAGAGAATTGCCAATTAGAGCGGACACTGTATTTGCTCGCATTGCAGCAAATTGAATGTTTTGATTTTCTTGTATGTATATAAATTTATTTAATAAAGTATTTAAAGAAAAAAATTATACTTTGAACTCTTCTTTCTATTATATTTTTTTTTGAAATTCAGTTAAAATTTGTAGTTTTGTAAATTAGGACCATTAAAGCATCCAGACCCTTGAACCCTGTTTTTAATGAAAAACTGTAATGGTTGTTTGCTGACAAAAATGATACATGTATAGAAATGTTAAGATATACTATATAGAGTAAAATAGAATAGAATTCTTTATCTGCCAAGTGTGACTGGACACACAAGGAATTTGTTATGATGCAAATGCTCTCAGGATTCATAAAAGAAAAGATACATTCATCAAGAGTCAAGAATCATAAGCTACATCACTTAATGATAGTCATAGGGTAGAATAAGCAATCAAATCATACTAGAAAATAGTCAATATAAATCATAAAGATACAAGAGACAAAGTTACAGTCGTACAGTCACAAGGGAGGGGATGGGTGATAAGGAGTGATGAGAAGATTAACAGTAATAGTAGTGCAGACTTTGTAATAGTTGAACAATGTTGAGGGAATTATTTGTTTAGCGGAGTGATGGCTTTCAGGAAAAACCTGTTCTTGTGTCTAGTTGTTCTGGTGTGCAATGTTCTATAGCATCATTTTGAGGGAAGGAGTTGAAACAGTTTATGTCCGCAATGTGAGGGGTCTTTCAGCTCTCTTTTTGACTCGTGCAATATACAGGTCCTTGATTGAAGGCAGGTTGGTAGTAACTGTCTTTTCTGCAGTCCTAATTATTATCTGAAGTCCTGTTGGGTTGCAGAATTTTGTATTTAATAGGGTAGTATTTGTCTCCTTTTAAAAACAATTTGCTTTGCATTTAGTAGGCTTTTAAAATCACAGAATAGTTTCTAAATTGTTAACCTCCTGAGCACAGATAAAATCTGTAAAGTTAGTATTATTGAATTCAACAACCCAGGGAACATGACATAATTTATTTTACAGGGGCAAGTCACAGTGGGAATATGAGTTACTAAAACAACTGTCAATAACATTGTACCCTCTAGGTGTGTTAAACTTCAGTTACCTGGATTCTTAACTACTGATAGGACTACACATGAATGATTTTTACCAGGGTTCTTCAGTCACACTGCTTTGGAAATTGTCTCAGCATTATTTTGGATATATAAAAAATAGGTCTAGCAGACACCATATTAAACAACATATCAGTCACCATTATTTCAAAACAGTGAATTGTGGAATGGTTTGGATTTGTTTTGACCAACTGTCCTTGCTGAAGATCAGCAACTGTTTTTTCTATAGTGATGTGAGTTATATATATTCAATAGATCCTTGTTGAAATTTGCTAGCTTTAAGAATCTACTATTTACATCATACTGTTTCTTGTCTATTACTATTGTCAAGAAATCTGTACTTATAATGAGTCCTGATATTTAAACAAATCATTAAGAGTATGGAATTATAAGTGCTCTATTACTTTGATATGAAAATTATCTTAAGACAGGAAAAGGTAGGTAATGTAGATTTACAGATAATATTTATACTTATTTTAGCATGTCCATCTTCCTTCTATGACAAAATACAAGATAATATATACAAGATGCCCAGGTAGATTCCTGTCCAGACCAGTTTAACTTCAGTAAAATTGCTACCTCATACTTTTCATCAGTCCCTTGGGATTTTAATATTTTTTAGATATTGTAACTGATCTAGGCTACTTGATATTGTCTACATGTTTTTGATTTGAACTTCTTTTAGTCACAGTCAACAGAGTTAACAAGAGTTAAAATCATCCAGATGGTCCTATGCTGTTTATGCTCTCATAGACAATTATGATCACTATTGCTGGCCATCAAGTTGCTTTCATCATCAAAATGAATTAGAAATTCACATATGAGAAATCTTCATACATCAAATAATTTTTATTTTAATTTCCTTTTGCTGAATCAGAAAGTGTGAGGAAGATGAATATAGCTGCTTTCCTGTTAAAGTTATAGAATTTATTATTTTAAATTCATTCACCATAAAAGTTGGAAAATCCATTTTTATTATGAGTATAAAGGGTAAATAATTGCAAAGCCATCTATGTATCTACAGGCAGAAAAATAGCAATTTTTTGGCCAGAGAAGTTTATTGAATTGTGTACTTGAATCTGTTTGTATAGGAATCTGTTCTAGTCTACACTTCTGTGGTGTCTCTAGTATACACACAAAATGTTGCATGAACAAAAGTTGCCCTATCCTCTTAGTGACCACTCCATTTATATCCCAGTACTTCTGCGAGCTCGTTGGCACTATTAGAACAAAATGTTAGCATACTATATTAATAAAACTTAAGCCTTAAAATTCCATACAGAATTATTTGCAAACAGATTTGTCTTACAAAACAAGTAAATAAGGAAAAATACCCAAGGTGAATGAATGCACATGGAGAGGGAAAAGTTATTTCAAGCAGAACTGACCTCCAATAACTACAGTTTTCTAACCCAGGGTTTATTTTTGCAGTCCACTATATCTATTTATCTGAGAAATGAAGCCTACTGTTCCTTTCCAATTCTGAAAGTCATGCTGTACCTGGAAAAAGAGCATATATTTCATTGCAACTGTATTCACTACTGTAATTCTTAGTTTAATCGCAGACCCTGAAAGCAGTAGATTTATCTTGAAATACAACATGATAAACCTTTTTCAATCACCCATATAATCAAGTGCCACTGTAAAGGGCACCAATGATCCAAGCATCCATTCCTAATTTTTATAGTTTTAACTGCCCATTCACATTTGCGAGGGAACATGACAGGAGGTAAATATATGGTGAATATGCTCTTGGTACATTGTATGGATAAATACCAAAAAAGGACAATTCAATCTCTAGCCATTTTTAAACAACTTGTTTCTTCAATACAATATTTAGCTTTGCTTACTTTCTGTCTCTTAATAATATCCATGAGGTAAAAATATCTCTACATATTAAATTCTGGCAGGGGAAGAAATATGTGAGATGTACCAAAAACTGAATTTATTTAACAATTTTCTTTTCTTTGTTCTTAACAATAATGCAATTCTAAGACTTTTAGGTTCTTGGTGGAGAGAAAGAGAATGAGAAAAAGAGACAATACTTCTGTATAGGGGAATGAAGTTTTAAAGATATGTTATAAAAATATTTATTGGTACTCCTTGAATTACAACTGTAACGGAGTGATATAGTTTCAGGCATGGGTGAAATGAATGGAGACAGTCTTAGTTGGTGAACTTTCAGCTCTTTATTACATAGTGACTTAAGACTTTAATAACAACAACTCTGCCTTATATAGGCAACCTAAATGCAAAATAGCCAATAGGGAGCTGTAAGACGCTAGCTCCAAAACCAATAAGAGTCCTTCGTTAAGGGCCAATCGGATTCTCTGAACCCAACCAATCCGATCAAGCCACTTAACAATCAATCAGAAGTGCAGGGCCAAAACCCTGCACTTAACCCCAAGCTCGCTTTTATTTTAACTATTTACATACATAACACCCCTTCCCCCTGGCTCCTCAATTATGGGGTGACTATATAGTCCTTCAAATAGGACGGTTGTCTTTTGGGTCTATCAGAGTTTCTTTGGACTGGCTGCATGCAGTCCTGTTGAGGTAGAATGTTGTTTGGCAGTGGCTCAGCTTCTCGTTCTGGTGTGATTTCGCTTGGAGCGTACGATTCTTCCTCCTGCTCCATTTCCTGAGTTTCACTTGATTCATCGCTCTCTTGGAACAGGTTCCCTGGAATGTCGTCTTCTTCCATTCCTCCCCCCCCTCAGTTTGGTTGTGGGGGAGTTGTTGGCTGGCCGATATGAGTCGTGACCGTAATTGGTCAATATGTCATTTCCACAGTCTTTCATCAACACATCTTACAATATAAGATTTGGGCCCAGTCTCGCATATTATCGTTGCTTCAATCCAAACCGGGTCACCTGATAAATTTCTTGCATAAACGGGGTCGCCTACCTTGAAGGTACGGTAGCATCCGCTGGATCCTGCAGGCTTTTCTGGCTCATAAGCAGGGTGCAGTCGGTTAAGGCGGGAATGGAGTTTTCGCCCCATGAGAAGTTCTGCGGGAGTTCTGCCGGTTACGCTGTGTGGAGTGATGTGTTGTAGAAGTAGAATGCGGTTTATTTTTTCGTCAATATTATCATCGTCCACTTTTTGCAAAGTCTTTTTTACAAATTGGACCATGCGTTCTGCTCGGCCGTTGCTAGCAGGATGCACTGGTGAGGTGAGCACATGGCGGATGCCATTATCAGCAAGGTACTGTTCAAATATTAGCGCTGTAAACTGTGGTCCGTTGTCGGACACCAGGACGTCCGGCAATCCATGAGTTGCAAAGAGTCTATTAGGGACTTTAATAACTGCTTCAGAGGTTGTATTGGTCATTCGATGAATTTCTAACCAATTAGAGTATGCATCGACAGTCAACAGCAATGTATGCCCTTTAATCGGCCCTGCGAAATCCAGGTGGATTCTGGACCAGGGTCCGCATGGCATCTCCCATTCGGTCGGTGCAGCTTTTGGCGGTGCGTTGCTGGTTTGTTGGCACTTAGTGCAGGCCTTGACCCATTGCTCGATGTGTCGGTCCATGCTTGGCCACCAAGCGTAGGTTCGTGCGAGTGCTTTCATCTGCACGATCCCGGGATGTCCTTCATGCAAGATTTGTAACAGCGTCTTTTGGAGTCGTTCTGGAACGACGACTCTATCGTCCCAGATGATACAGCCTTTTTTGCGAAAAAAGTTCAGTCTGCCTTGTTTTAAATGGCGCGAAGTCATCTGGGACCTGGTCCAATGGCCATCCACGTTCTACCCAGCCTAGGACTCGAGCTAGGGTGTGGTCTCGTCTGGTCTCTCTCGCGATATCTCAAGCGGTCATAGGGGGCAAGTTGAGCATTTCGATTTGTAACACCGATACTGTTGGTGCCGGATCGTCGAGAGTCTCTGGTAGCGGTGCTCTGCTGAGTGCGTTGGCATGGGGAATGGCTTTCCCTGGGTGATATAACAATCGATAATTATAAGCAGCTAGGAACTCTGACCATTGAGTCATTCTTGGGGACAATATATAGGGGGTTGGTTTGTCCCCAGCGATTATCCCCAGTAAAGGTTTGTGGTCAGTTACAATGGTAAATGTCCTTCCATATACATACTCATGGAATTTTTTTTACGGCTGACACAATTGCAAGAGCTTCCTTATCTATTTGTCCATAGTTACGTTCTGCATGGGAAAGCGTCTTCGAAAAGTATGCAACGGGGGCCTCGTTTCCATTAGGCAGCACATGGCTCAAAATGGCGCCCACCCCAAACGGTGAGGCATCACAAGTTATAACCAAGGGTAATGTTTCATTATATTGCATAAGTACAGAATCAGATGTAAGTAAATCTTTTACATTTCGAAACGCTTTTTCCTCCTGGTAACCCCAAACCCACAATGCTTTCTTATCAAATAACCGGTGTAACGGTTCAGCCACAGTCGCCTTATGCGGTAAAAACACATTATAGAAATTCATAAGGCCTAAAAATGCCTGGAGATCTGTTTTGTTACGGGGTCTGGGAGCATTTTTTATCGCCATTAATTTACTCTCAGTAGGGTGAATACCCTGACTATCAATGCGATAACCTAGAAATTCAATACTGTCGGCATACAGATGACATTTATCCCTTTTTACTTTCAGTCCCGCTTCTTGGAATTTTTTAAGAACACATTTTAAACGATTCTGCAGAATTTTTTAATAGGAGCTGCAATTAACACGTCATCACAATACGGAACCACACCCTTGATTCCCTGCAATAATCGTTCCATTAAACTTTGGAATATTCCCGGGTCTACACTTACCCCGAATTGCAATCGGGTACATTTAAAAGCACCTCTGTGCGTTACTATCGTTTGAGCTTGGGCTGTTTTATCGTCCACGGGCAATTGTTGATAAGCTTGAGCTAAATCTAATTTAGCAAAAACCTTTCCGCCTCCCAGGGAATGAAGGAGGTGCTGCACCACTGGCACTGGATACGCGTTCTGCTGGAGGGCGTGGTTTAGAGTAGCCTGGTAGTCCCCACAGAATCGGATTGACCCATCTGGCTTAATGGGAGTTACAATAGGAGTTTCCCATGGAGAATGATCAGTGGGTTGCAGTACCCCTTGTTTAATTAGTTTGTCAAGTTGTTCATCTATCTTGGCCTTACGGGCGAACAGAACTCGATGGGGCTTTAAACGGATTGGGGCGACCTTAGGGTCGAGGCTAAACGAAATTGGGGTCCCCTTATACTCGCCCAGATGATTTGCGAAGACATTGCTGAATTCAGAAATAAGGTCCTCCTCCCACTCGCAATCACCGACTCGATTCACGCCGGGTACTTCGATGCCGAGTGGCGCAAACCATTGGAGGCCCAACAAACTAGGACTGTCCCTATCGATGATCGTTAGAGGTAAGTATGCCGTATGCTTTTTAAACGAGATGCAGACTCGACAAGACCCAACCACAGGGATCCGATTCGCTTGGTAGTCTTTAAGGATGAGACGTTGCATTCGAAGGTCTTGGCGTTGGATGGTAGGAATGAGTTGCTTTAATGTCTTCCACGACACCATTGAGAGGGACGATCCCGAATCGACCTCCATATGGCAAGGTTGGTTCTCTATGGTTACTGTAACTCGAATCTTCTTAGCGTCCATGGCTGAGGCGTGACCTATAGTGATAGTATGGTGAGCCTCTTCTTTCTGCAATGCTCGATGTCTGTAGGAGTGGTTTGCTGGATCTCGCCTTACAGGACGGTTTCCTGCCGATTGGCGAAAGTTGGTTCCCTTTGAGGCCTGACTTGGTCCTGGTAAACTGCGACAGACTCGACTGATGTGGCCTCGTTTTCCGCACTCATTGCAGAGTGCGTCACAGAATTTGCAGTTTGCCCTGGGGTGGTTTGCCCCGCAACCAGCGCAAGGGTGTGAGGGTTTAGGGCGAGGGTCCTGATCGGACCACAGTCGATGGACCCCTTCTTCGTTGCTGTCTGATGACAAAGAGAGGTCTTCGTAGTGCGTTGTCGCTAGCTGCCCTTCTGAGCTGGTTAAAATGTCGCCTGTCGGTGGGATCGTTGGGTTTCGGCTTCACCAAAGTTGCGCCGTGGACTTTTTGGTCGCCTCAGCAGCAGTGGCTTCGGCGATGGCGTCAGCAAGGCCGATGTCGCCTTTCGCCATCAGCTTGCTTTGCACGCCTAGCGCATCTAATCCCAGAATTAATCGGTCTCTCAGTGCTTCATCTAAGTCTGCGAACCCGCAGAGGCCTCCCAAGTGTCGGAGGTCTGCCACGAAGTCAGCCACACTCTCTCCTTTTCGCTGGCTTCTTTGATAGAACTCGTGGTGTCTCACGAGTGTAGGTACGATTGGCGCGTAATGGTTTCTCAGGAGAGGTTCGAGATCGTCCCAGCTCATTGCTTTCACTTCTCGAGGTTTCGCGAGTGCTTTCGCCATTTTAAAGACAGCCGGGCCACAGTACGTCAGGAACAGCGCCCATCCTTGGCTGGCATCCTTAAGGTCGTTTGTTTCGAGGAACATTTGGAAGCGACCCATGTAGGATTCCCAATCCTCTTGGTTCGGATCGAACGGAGTGGGTGGTACGATGCCGCTGGACATGGTTTCCGTTGGTGGCGTCGTCTTAACACGTGCTCTGTTTTTCTTCCAAGTTCCTTAAGATCAGATGTCTCCACATCCCACCTTCGTCGCCAGTGACATAGTTTCAGGCATGGGTGAAATGAATGGAGACAGTCTTAGTTGGTGAACTTTCAGCTCTTTATTACATAGTGACTTAAGACTTTAATAACAACAACTCTGCCTTATATAGACAACCTTAATGCGAAATAACCAATAGGGAGCTATAAGACGCTAGCTCCAAAACCAATAAGAGTCCTTCGTTAAGGGCCAATCGGATTCTCTGAACCCAACCAATCCAATCGAACTGCTTAACAACCAATCAGAAGTGCAGGGCCAGAACCCTGCACTTAACCCCAAGCTCGCTTTTATTTTAACTATTTACATACATAACACGGAGCATGCCCATTATGGTCATACATCATGACTGTCATAAATTGAATCATCATGTGACCAACCATTTTTATTACTTTTTTGTGATGATCATTAATCTTATAGTCAGATTAGTTATGGCTTAAAAGCCATAAAACCCAGCTTTGCTGGATATGATGGAATTGCCATCTTTCGACTGTATACAGCAGATATACAGTATACTGCATACAGCAGATAGATAGAGCACCTTTACACAGAGTCAACAAAGAAAATTGTTTTTCAAACATAGGGCTGTTTAATTGAATGACCATTAGACCATTTGCATTTTAGTTTCCTTTACCCCAACCAGGATGGGCCACATTGAAATGTAGACTTGCTCGCTTTCAAAAAATTAGAACTTTTATGTACATGTGCATCTTTCATATATGTTAAATGTTTGGAGGAAATATAGATATGCCTGGAATATACCTTTGTGCCAAAATCTTCATTTTTGAAAATATTGTTATCACAATTCTCTAATAACAAAATGGAGACAAAGTATGTCTATTATTAGGATTGACACATTCTAAATATTCATATATGTGTTAGAAAAATACACCAAAATTGTTTTTGGTCAAGGATTTTTAAAATATATACATTGCTTGTTGCTCAAGGAATGTTTGAAGCAAAAAAGCAGGATTTAAAATAAATAAATGTTTAGAGATGGGGCTCCTAGAAATGTGTGAATAAAAATTTTCTGCTGAGTTTGAAAATAATATGTTTGCTGTTGAAATCTAAATTCAGTAGAAATAAAATGTATAGAAAACCCTGTCTTTACCTCTTAACCAAATAAACAGAGCATTATCCTTTTCTGTTCCAGTCTAAAAAATTGAAAGGATGTTTATGCTCAACATGTTTCTCATAGAAGAGAATAAAAGAATACTGAGAGCCCATTTTAACATGTGACACTAAGAGCAAACTGTCAAAGTAAGACCTAATTAACAATATGCAAATATTTGCTATATTATGCACTTTATCAGTCCTGATTTACAATCAGTGTAGACAATGTTTCAGAGTACCTGCAGCATTACAAGGATTAGCCAAAATTACATATGACTGAAATTAAAAGGCAACAATAGAAGGAGGAACTAAATAGAAACAATCAGTTAAAAATAGACCTGCTTAGTTATGTCATCCTTTTTTTCTATTTCTTTTCATTTTAAGAAAAATGAATTCAGATGTATAGTTGGGAAAAGCCGATCCTTTATAAATTATGAATCTGTTTAGTGTATGCAAATCACCATCTATTACATTTTTCAACTTTTAGGGAAGACAACAAAGAATCTCTAGCTCGAGTACAGACCTGAAAGTTGAAGAAAATGTAGCTCTCTCACTGGATTCTGTTCTTTACTTCTTTTCAGCTTTGATTCTTCCATGCTAAGATGCCAGCCTCGATTCTCCCATGCCACTCTGGTTCATTGCGTAAATATTTGAGGATCATTATGATAGAGCAGAAGGACTCAGGAGCTAAGCTAAAGTTTATGATGAACAAATGAAAAGAGATTTTAAACAAGAAAGATCTACTGAAATATTTTTTAAAGCACAGTTAATGCAACTATCCAACAGTGTCTTGTTTTAGCTTAATGTCTGTGCAGTGTACAGTTGCTGAAGTTATTCACAAAGTATACAGAAGATTTCCAAATTCCTGCAATCCTTTGTGTGACTGCTTGTCTCCTTGTGGAACAAACCAAGTGGTCACACATACAAGTAGGAAGGGACATCTGGAAGGAGAGAGGGGGTATTTCTCCCTTTTAATGTTCACAGTGCAGTGTGTGGAAAAAAAGAAATGGGGTTTTGTTTGTTATGACTACCATCTTAATTTTTTTTTCAGCCACCAATCCTTTCTCAGAAATCCTTGGAAGTAGGATGCAGTTTCAGCATCATTTAGAAATGAACTTTCTGTTCTGGTACAATTATTTAAGGTTACATCTGCACAGTGTTATGCTCATGTGCAGGAAAAAATATACCAATTTTTGAGAAGGGCAAAAATTATATATTTAGCTCCAATAAATGAGAAATGAAATTCAACTGGAATATGCAAAACTAGACCTATTTTATTTTGTTTTTTAATTTTTTTTTATTATTCTAACCCTTTTATCTAACATAGCATTACTATTCTGCACAATAACAACTGTCCTGGGAGATGGCACAGATTGATAAAGTGAGTGCTCTCATGAGCACTTCATACCCTGTTTCTCAATGATGACCTACGAGGCTTCTAAAAACACATGGCAACAATGTGAGAAAAGATTGTGAAGCTCATGAATTTCCTTCCCGAGGTAAAAGAACTGAATTCTAAGCCTTTGCATGTGTGTGAGAGAGAGGAGGGGAAGAAAGGGAGAGAGAAATTGAAAGATTAAATTGTTTATCATTTTTGTCATCATTTGCAACTGTAGAACGAAAGCCTCTTTGTTGAAGGTTAGGGAACACAACCATAGTAATCCACTGCAGGTTGGTAGATGTTTTTTGACTTCATAGTCTAGGGCTGAGAGAATGACCAGATGAAAGTCATCAAGCTGGTTTCCATACCTAAAGCAGGATTAAAACCTGGGTTTCCCCATTCCTAGTCCAGTACCTTAATCTCTATACAGATAATCCTCAATTTACAATTGTTCATTTAGTGACCATTCAAAGTTACAACAGCATTGAAAAATGTGATTTATGATCAGGGGTGAGATTCAAAAATCCCAGCAAGCGGTTTTCTGCCTGGTTGTTTGGTGGATGTGGCCATGGTGGATGTGGCCTATTGGAACTTCGGGGAGGGTCGGAAGCTTTCCTCGGGCCTCTGGGAGGATAAAAATGGCCTCCCCCAAGATCCAGTGGCCCTCTGGAAGCCGGAAACAGAACTGTTTCCGGACTTCCAGAAGGTCTGTTTTTTGCCCTTCCAGAGTCAAATCACAGATCCTGCACTTACTTGTATCCAAAATGGGCCATGTGGAGACTCCTTGGAGGGGAGAGGTGGTGTGGGAGGAACCACCCAATCAGTTCAACTACCGGTTCAGTGAACCAGATGTAAATTTAACATCCGGTTCACCCAAACTAGTCTGAACTGGCTGAATCCCATCCCTGCTTATGACCACTTTTCATAGTTATGACCATGGCAGCATCCCCGTGAGCATGTGATCAAAATTCAGATGCTTGATAACTGGTTCATATTTATGACCATTGCTGTGTCTCAGGATCATGTGATCATCTTTTATGACCTTCTGACAAGCAAAGGCAATGGAGAAGTCAAATTCACTTAACAACCAGGTTACTAACTTATCAATTGCAGTGATTCACTTAACAACAGTGGCAAGAAAAGTTGTAAAATGGGACAAAACTCACTTAACAAATGTCTCACTTAACAACATAAATTTTGGGTTCAATTGTGGCTGTAAATTAAGGACAACCTGTACCAGCTGATTGTACCAGAGCAATTTGTCTCTCTCTATGTATGTTGTATATATAAGACAGAACTATTCTAATTTTTAATGTATGGGCAAAAAACAGAAATTCAACATGTCCAATATCAAAGTGATAGGAAAGCACCTACTGACATTTTGACTCCAATGCTATTACTAGATGCTGCAGAAAGGTAATGAAAGAAATATTTGTTTTCTCTTTTATGGTTCCACTATAGAAATGCTCCTAGTGGATTCTATGGTATGTTTCAGAATGCCATTTGTGGGTGCTCACTTGAATGGTCTAAATATACTTTAGTGAAACGTGAAAACAATGCAACTAATTAGCCATCATCTCAATGCATCTATAGCTCAAAACTTACACAATTAGGTATTAAATGAGATTCATTTGGTAAGATTAGATACCTACATTGTGTTTTACATTTCAGTTCCTATGCTTTTCCGAAGATACAAAGTTACCTATTTTAATATATTTATACTTGCTTTTAAGTCTGTATCAGTGTTTTTTTAAAAAAAAAAAAAAAAAAAATCTCCCAGGACCCCTTTTCCGTTTTTAAATTTATGGAGGACCTCAAAAATTTTTTGTTTGTATGGCTTATATTTATTTATATTTCCCATGATACTATAATACAATTGATATATTTGTTGTCTCTAATTTTGCTCATGATTGTTTGATAGGATTTTAATATTGTATTATTCTTCAATATAGGTTGGCAAATAATTTTGATTTTGCAGATCTCTGAGAAGGGCTTGGAGACCTTCAGGAATCCCTGATCTATATAACTAGTGGGGGATTCAGGGAAACACACATCAATACAGTTTTCACACTCAGTAATGTAACAAGAAAAAGGAATAAAGAACAACAAATATGCTCACAGTCATGTCATATTAGGCCAGCTTCCTTCACATTTTCTATTAAAATGTATTTATTCCATTTTATAGCCACTCAGATTCACTTGTTGAAATTGGCAAGTGTATCAGTGAATGAATGAATGAATGAAAAAAATGGTGAATAAGATTCTTACCATAATTGTATCTGTACTGACATCCCATTCACATCATAATCAGATAAGTCTAAGCTTATTGGACTTTGAAGGAAATAACTGTGCTGGATAGATACAAATGGATACACTGTATATTTAGGACAGAAACATGGTCTCTTAGAAATTTTATTTTCTAATTCGTTTCTTGAGGTTTCAAGGAAGTCTGAAGGTTAATTAGTACTTATTGTCACTGCAGTGCAGCTTTCTCATTTGCTCTTATTACTATGCTTAATTAATTTATATAATATCTTTATTTCAATGGGTTGCCCTTTTTTTTCTTATATCTATGTACACATCTGAGATGTTTACAAGCTATTTAAAGAAGTGTTCTGACCAAATTTTGGAAAGAATTTACAATATCTATTATGAGCTCAGCATCTCCTACACTTACATGTTTATACACTCACAACATCTAACATACAGAAGATCTATCGTCATCTGGGCTGGTATGGGGGCACAGGCCATTTTGTGCAACCATATTATCCTTTCACTCGAGTTGTATGTATGCTACTACAGAAAAAGTAGTGTAAAACAAAAACAAGCATAGTTTAATGACTTGCTAACTTCTCCAAAAAAGAGAGACAAAGAATAGGAAATTGTATTTGGAAAATTGCAGAGATGACTGGTTGATATGATATACTCTTGTAGGTGATAGAGCTTAGCAGGAAAAGAAACATTCAGAGGGCTATAGAAATGTGTGTCTTTATGTGATAGCCTCCCATAAGAGTTCCACAGCAGTTGACATGATTTATTTGAAGAAAAGTAACTGTCCATATTACATATTTGTAACTAGCCTGAAGAAAATATACTGGGTCAAGCAGTAAATGGCTGAGATGCAGAAGAATTATGATGGTAAGCAGAAAGAATAAATTAGACTAAGTAAGCATGGTAAGAACATAAGTGGTATTATTGATTTGAAACAAGTTTCTATTGATTTGAAACAATTGTAGGGTAACTGATACATTAATAAGATAAGAGATTTCCATTTTCTTGGTGCTATCTTTGAAATGCAGCCACTGCATGCTACAGCTGAGCTGAAATGAAATAACATTTCATAAAATATGATTCTGAATGCCCGAAAAAGAAATATCTATTTATGTCATTTAGGGCAATGCAATGGGGGGACAGTCACCACCTCTACAGTATAGACAGATTATTTAAAGTAGCCGTCTCAGTCTGGTGACCTTCAAATGTGACAAGACTGCAACTCCCTTTTCCTGTTTAACCAATCATCAAAACATGCACACAAGTGATTAAGGCAGCAAGCTAGAAAGCAGGGGACCGTGAGTTTTAGCCTTAGCCACAAAAGCCAGCTGGATTATTTTATTTATTTATTTATTTATTTGACAATTGCTTACAAGATAACAGGCATAAGTATATACATAGTTATGAATACATGAAATGGGTACATATAAGAAAAATAAAAAAAATAGGACAGGGATGGTAGGCATGTTGGTGCGCTTATGCACGCCCCCATACAGACCTCTTAGGAAAGGGGTGAGGTCAATAGTAGACAGTCTAAGGTTAAAGTTTTTGGGGTTTGGGGAAGAAACTACAGAGTCAGATAGAGTATTCCAGACATTGACCACTCTGTTGCTGAAGTCGTATTTCCTGCAATTAAGTTTGGTGCGGTTAACCTTGAGTTTGCATCTATTGTGCGCTCTTGTGTTGTTAAGGTTGAAGCTGAAGTATTTATTGACAGGTAAGTCATTGCAATGTATGATTTTATACACCATACTCAGATCAGAAGAAAGACGGCGTAATTCAAGATTTTCTAGGTCTAGAATTTCAAGTCTGGTGGCATAAGATATTCTACAATGAGTAGAGGAGTGGAGAACTCTTCTTGTGAAATATTTCTGGACTTTCTCAACTGTGCTAATATCGGATACGTAATTTGGGTTCCAGACCAATGAGCTGTATTCGAGTATTGGTCGAGCAAATGTTTTGTATGCTCTAGTTAGTAGTGTGATATTATCAGAGAAAAAGCTACATAGGATTAGGTTAACAACTCTTAATGCCTTTTTGGCTATGTAGTTACAGTGGGCTCTAGCACTTAGATCATTAGAGATGAGTATTCCAAGATCCTTTACAGAGCTTGGATCATCAACAAGATCTTGATGATTCAGCTTGTATTTTATTTTCTGATTTTTTTTGTCAATATGTAAGACAGCATTTTTTTGTTGAGATTTGAAGTTGCCATTTGTTTGACCATTCTAATACATAGTCAAGGTCTTTTTGAAGGGTAGCAGTATTGTCTGTGGTATTGAACAGCTTTACATCATCAGCGAAAAGAACGCAGTTGCTCTTAATATGATCACAGAGGTCATTTATGTAGAGTATGAAGAGAGTTGGTCCTAGAACGCTGCCTTGGGGGACACTACTCTTGACAGGTACAGAATTTGATAGGACACTCCCAATGTTGACCCTTTGTTGTCTGTTTGACAGGAATGCTCCTATCCAGTTATGCAGTTGTCCAGAGATACCATAAGATTTTAGTTTTAGGAGCAGTTTGTTGTGTACGACTGAATCAAAAGCTTTACAGAAGTCTATGTAGATTGTGTCTATTGCTTTGCCCTGATCGAGTTATGTAGTCCATATGTTTTTGCAGTGTAAGAGTTTCAGATTACAGGATAGTTTTTTCCTGAAACCAAATTGTTTATTGGAGAGTAAGTTGTTTGTCTCTAAGTGGAGGATAATGGATTGGTTAATAATTGATTCCATGACTTTACAGGTGATGCAGCATAAGGAGATTGGTCTGTAATTTTCAACTAGGCTGGAGTCTCCCTTTTGAAGATGGGGATGACCGTGGCTTGTGACCATAGGTTAGGCAAGGAGCTGGTCCTGAAAGATTTTTCAAAGATTATGCTTAGAGGTTCGGCTATGGCAGTGGATAGCTTTTTAAAGAAGTAGGCACATATTCCGTCCGGTCCAATAGATAGAGATGGTTTTAGATTGCCTAGTGCTTTTTCAACATTGTCTTCTATAAAATCAGTATGTATTAGATCATTATAGTAGTCTGTGGTTCAGCTAGCAAATACTGGGCATGATCCATTGCTGTTTACAAATACTGAGCCAAAGAATTTGTTAAAGAGGTTGCTTTTAATGGTGTCAGCATTGCAGTCTTTACCATTAGGTCCTATCAGGGTGAGATGGACCTTGAGTCTTTTAGTTTGCTGTTTACAAAATTGTAAAAAGCGCGGGTGGAATTGGTGCACAGAAGGTTTTCCTCTTGTTTAATGTGATAATTGGTGCATTCAGTCTTTATCTGGTGTCATAAATTTTTGTATCGGCTTTTGAAATTGGCAACGTGACCAGATTTGTTTTTCCACCAGAGTGATCTCTTTTTGGATTGAAGTTTCCTTATTGTTATGGATAATCTGGGTTTTTTTGTTTGTTTGTTTTGGGAGTTGTTGTTGGTGCATATAGTTTGATGACTCTTTTGACTTTAAGTAAAAATATGTTGTAATGGTCTTCAACAGTATTGCATCCAGTGAATAGAGATTGCCAATCAAGGGATGAGAGATCATTGTCTATAAGATCATAGTTGCCTTTTTTGAAGTTATAATTGGGGATTATGTCATTGTGATGATTTTTGTGTGGGCGTACGTTGAGACAAAAGTCAATTATACTGTGGTCACTGCTGGAAAAGGGTTCTTTAATTTGTATTCCGTAAATTAAATTCAAACTATTGCAGAAGATGAGATCGAGGCAGTTGTTTAGTCTAGTGTTGTTGGTTACTAGTTGTCCCAGTCCCAGCTTTGTAACAGCATTGTAGAAGGTTGCGTGTATGGGTTCAGTTGTACATTAATTTAAGGTCCAGTCAATATGAGGTAGATTGAAGTCACCAAGAAAGATAAAAGTGTATGGGCAGGATGCTGTCCATGTTAGCAGTGTATTTAGCTTGTTTACATGTTCGATGTCATGATCAGGTGCTCTGTAACATAGTAAGAATCGAAATATGATATTTAAGGATAGTTCACAGACGATGGTCTCAGGAAGAGCAAGCTCCTGGGTAACTTGGATGTTTTTTAGATGTAAGGACTTTTTATAGAAGACAGCAACACCACCTCCTCTACGAATTTCATGATCTGATCGGTAAACATGATTGTCTCTTACTGTGGTAATGGAGTCAGGGAGAGATGCATTGAGCCATGTTTCACAGACAAATATGATGTTGAATTTAGCCATATTTAGTAAGAGGAGAAATTCAGATATTTTATTCACAAGGCTTCTTGTATTGAGTAGCTTGCATTTAAGGCCAGCAGTAGTTGGAATTGAGGTAGTTAGGGGCATACGTGCCTAGTCTTGGGTGATGGTGGATTGGTTGAGGTAGGGTTATGGTTGAAGGTTAAAGCTGAGTTGCGGGTTGTGTGACTAACTTTTGATACAGTCAGCATGGTAGTCAATGTACAGGTCCTTTTCTCCATTGTCTAGACATTTTTTGAGTTCAGTGATCTTGAGCCAGTCCTTCTCTCTCAATCCAACTCACCTCATAGAATTTTGGAAAAAAAATAGGACCAGGAAGATGTGTTGAATGTACAGTATTTGCCATATTGAGTTATTTGTAAAACTAATAAAAGCAGGATAAAAATAAATAAATAAAATCTTAGCAAATAAAGGAGAAACTTTGAAGGAGAGAAAGTTGACATATGGAATAGCTAAGAATTGGATAGGGTTCCCTGGAAAGGTTATTGTCCAAATCCCTCCCAATTGTATTAGTACTATTGATAAAATACTAACTGAAGTTGTCTTTTTAGTTTTTCAACCAGTAGCCCACTAGAAAAATAAATAGTCCAAAAGAAAAAGAAAAAAGAACCCAATATGATAAAAATCAAGTTATTGTACTGCAAAAGTTATCTTTGAGTTTCAATTATCCTTTCATTTATGCAAGTGAGCAAAATCAAAGTGAGATTTCCTCACTTCCCCAAGCTGCTCTTTATTTTGACTCATGCTGATATTGCACAATTTTCAAACATTTTGTACATGTTAACTATGCAATTGCTTCTTTGTTCATTTATTATAGTTTTCCAGTTACCAATATTTCGACATGTAGATTTACTGGACTGACTAGTAAAAAATGGTGGTTAGCAGTCACCTTTTCCTTTGCATTTATATGTTTAGGAGGTACTTGTGCATTTTTCAAAAACTGAAATATGGTTGTCCTTCTTCCTTTCAGACTTTAACATCTTTCCAACAGAGAGGAGATGGGATGGATTGATCTTTTCTTCCATTTGTGCAGCTAGAATCAAAAAGGAGATGTTCCTGTTGCTATTCCTTGCCAAACCATTGGGAGATGAAGAGTAAAGTCTGGGATCTGTTCCAAGTTTTTTCTTTTTTCTTTCTTCAGCAGCTATAAACCCATGAAATGAAACTTAGGTGAAACAAATCTGGTTGTATATTATAGCAGAATAAGTGAGGCACTTGGCTTTGCCTTGAAGCACAACATATAGAGAATTTTTTTCTTCATATTAATTCTGTTTTGATTAAGCAATTAAGAACTGGCAATTCTTTGTGTGTTTCATAATGAAACTTAGTAAACCTACATTGATGGTCTCAAGTTTATTGACTTTGCTTTCATATTTGTAGATCTTTTTCTTCAAAATAGTGAATTTTCAAATTTGCATTTCCATCTGCTTTCTGTATATTTATTTTACATTGATATTCTACACTCCCCCACCACCAAAGTTCAACCATACCTCACTATAGTGAGGGGTGAATAGTATAAGTCTATTGCATTGGCCAACAAGGTTTTGAGTTTGAGAAAGACCTGATGACCTACTCCAGTTTTCCCTGCCAAAAATTTCTCATATCAAATGACCTAAGCACCAGAGCTCACTGTAACAGCATTGCCAAAAAGGCATTTAGAGTTGTAAATCTAAACTTACGAAGCTTCTCCCCCAGAAATATCGAATTGCTAACTAGAGCGTACAAAATTTTTGCCAGACCAATACTCAAATACAGCTCATCAGTATGGAATCTGCACTGTATATCAGACATTAATACAATCGAGTGAGTCCAGAAGTATTTCACGAGAAGAGTACTACACTCCTCTGCTTGGAACAGAATACCCTATATCACCAGGCTTAAGATTTTGGGCTTGGACAATCTTGAACTACGTCACCTATGGTTAGACTTAAGCGTAGCACACAAAATTATTTGATACAATGTTCTACCAATCAATGACTACTTCAGCTTCAACCACAACAATACAAGAGTACACAACAGATACAAACTCAATATCAACTGTTTCAAACTTGATTGCAGAAAGTACAACTTCAGCAACAGAGTGGTCAGTGCCTGGAATGCACTACCTGACTCTGTTGTTACATCCTCTAACCCCCACTCCTTTAACCTCAAACTAACCACTATTGACCTCACCCCATTCGTAAGAGGTCTGTAAGGGGCGTGCATAAGTGCACCATCACGCCTACCATCCGTGTCCTATTGTCCCCATTTATTCGTACCTATTTCCTATATTCTTATTCATGTTTATACTTATATCTATTATCTTGTAAGCAACAGATAAATAAATAAATAAATAAATAAATAAATAAATAAATAAATAAATAAATAAATAAACTTTATGAATCAACTGAAAGATGTGGAAGATATGATACTGAGCAGTGAGTCTGCCTCCCTGGGGGATACCAATAAAGCTACAGGGGAAGAGCAAAGAGACTATCATAGCAGCAGGACTTTCCATATTACTGATGGGATAAATCCTAATGGCCCACCAGGCATTGACACAGCTCTTAGTGAAAAGAGATTTCTCCATTGTTCAAAGATCTTCAAATTAGAAACATGAAATATCAATATCAATATAGGAAAGGTGAACGTTAGAACAAATGAAATGAATAGGTTCAGCATTGATATACTAGGCATCAATGAAGTACATTGGACTGGCTGTGGCTTTTTCAATTCTGATGGGGTTATCATATAATACTCTGGTAATGATACCAACAGAAGAGGAATTGATTTCATACTGCATAAAAAAGTAGGCAGAACCCATAGAAAGTTTTTGAACAGTCAGTGATAATGGCAATACATATAAATAGAAAACCACACATTACAATTCTGAAAGTTTATGTTCCCGTTTATGCTTCCAAGGCAGACTCAGCACTAGAGAACATCAAAGAATTCTATGCTGAAATTCAGGAAATTCTGAAACAAACATCAAAGAAAGACATTATCTATATTATTTGAGCAGAAGCGAGAGACGTGGAAAAAACAAACCACTGGTAAATTTGACCTTGAGGCAGGAGAACATCTGTTTCAGCTATGCCCAAACAATAGATAACCATAAATGTACACATGGTTTGAACAACCCAAGTGGTGACTGTACACTTGGACTTCACTAAATGGAGACCATCGAAACCAAATTGAACTGCATATTATGCCAGAACAAATGGAAAAATTCCATCTTTGTCATGAAAACATTCCCTGGTGCAGATTGTGAGTCAGACCAGGAACTGTTAGCTATCAAAGTAAAGTTCAGAATCAAACACCACTCATGATTAAAAAATGTGGCACCAAGCAGATTCCCCCAGCATATGCAGTTGAAGTTAATAACATGTTTGAACTGTTCACCATTGTAGAAAGACAACCGGATGAGCTATGGGAGGAAATAAAAACAACCATCAGTGAAATAGCCCAATAACACATATAAGAAGCTACAATAAATACGGCAGAGGAGAGAAGGAAAGCAAAAGAAATGCAAATACTAAATCCAAAGAGAGAGGCAAGAAAAGATAAAGGAAAGTACTGGGCTGAGCAATGTAAAAAACTGGATGAAGCAACCATAACAGGTTATACAAGAGAGTTATACAAGAGAGTGTTTCACTTATGTGAAGAATATCAGAAACCCCTTTATGGCAAGAAAGGCTATGGTCAAAGGATGTGATGGGAACAAATTGCATGACCACAAGCAATCAGAGAAAAATGGCAGGCGTATGCAGAGAAACTTTACACTTATGAAAAACAAGAACAAGCCATAAGAGGAGAAGCTGACCTATAAGAAATGAAACCAGATACCCTGGAGGAGCAAAGCTGAATTGATAAAATTCCTGCACAGTTGCTGAAATCACTGCTAACAAAAGCACTGACAGTGCTTTGCCAAAGTGAAGGGAAGGCTGGTCAGTTGCATAAAGAATGCAAAAGGTCAATATTTATCCCAATAACAAAGAAAGGTGATACAACACCTCTGAACCATAGCCTTGATACCAGACATGAGTAAAATTCTCTTGAAGATAATCCAGCAACATTTGAATCCAACACCAACAGAAAACTGCCTGATATACAAGCAGAATGTCAGAAAGGAAGAGGAATACATAATCATATTGTCAATCTAGGTTGGATGATGGAAAAAAGCAAGGGAATACTAAAAAAAAGAGAGAGGGAGACTTCTCCATGTGCCTCACTGATTATACAAAAACTTTCAATTGTGTTGACCATGATTAGTTCTGGAACTGCCTCAAAGAACTGGGAATATCATCACACCATGCCCAGTAAATTCAGTCATTGTACTCTGATCAAGCAGCCACTGTAAGAACAGAATATGGAGATGGAAAATGGTTCAAAATTGACAAAGGTGCTCAGAAAGTTTGTGTCCTGTCATTTGTATTATTCAATATGTATACAGAAATAGCTATGAGAAATGCATATTTGGAGAAATCTACATTGAGGTTAAAAACAGCAGTTGGAATATCAACAAATTCTCATATGTAAATCAGGGGTGGAATGCTACCAGTTCAGCCCAGTCCTATAGAACCGGTAGCTCTAAACAGCAACAGATATCAAACCAATTTGGTGTCTGCTGCTCTGGCCTACCCACCCGCCCGGGCTCTTGGCTGTCCTTTATTTCCTGCTTTTTCAACCTCAGCTGCTTTGTGTGGCACAGCTGAGGTTGAAAAAGCAGGAAAGAAGAGGATTTTCAAATGCTGTGCACCCTCACACACAGCTTGTCAGCTATCCAGGCGCCACAGCTGAGGTTTTTAGGAAATGGTCTACACGTGCATGGAAAATGCACTCTCACCAGAGGTGGAATTCTACCTGCCAGAGAACCGGCAAATTGCACCACTGGCTGGCCCCAGCCTGCCTGCCCACTCACTCCTTACCTGGCATGCGTGCCATCAAACTTGCCTGCTAAGTTGCTATTTTTCCTTTTTTTTCCCCCTGACCATCAGTGTTCTGCTGTCCCAGGAGCTTTAGATTAGCTAGAAAGCAAAGTAATCTAAAAGCAAAGCTGAGCCTAAAGCTTCTATTATTCAGTGCAGACTCAGAGAGCAGATGGCAGAAACACAGATCTCTAAATGAATCTGTGATTCTGCAAGCAACACAATCTACCTGCCTGCTCTGCCTGACTTTGGGTAAAAGTTGCTGGGGTTTTTTTGATAAAAAATTCAATATTTACATAAATATTTATAATAATTATATATAAGCCATGCCCAGCCAGTCAATGACCACCAAGCCACACCCACAAATTAGGCCATA
The DNA here is from genome assembly GCA_033807585.1 of Hydrophis major. Taxonomy (NCBI): domain Eukaryota; kingdom Metazoa; phylum Chordata; class Lepidosauria; order Squamata; family Elapidae; genus Hydrophis; species Hydrophis major. The sequence continues at coordinate 329,584,030 of CM066329.1, forward strand.
TCCATAGAACCAGTTGTTAAGAAATTTGAATCCCACTCCTGATGTAAATGATACAACATTGCTTACAGAAAGCAAGAAGGATCTGGAATGGCTAATCCTGAGAGTCAAACATGAAAGTGAAAAATTGGGACTGCACCTTAACACCAAAAACATAAAGAAAGTGACAACTGCAGAGAACATACAGGTCAGAGTGCAGATCAACAATAACAGTATCGAAACAGTAAATGAATTATTCCTGGATTGTGAGGGTAACATCTTCACTCTTCTAAAATTGACCAAACCTTGAGATCAGAAAGCATATAGCACTTGGAAGAACTGCAATAGCATGAATAATAGAACTGTCTAGCATGAGTAACATCAGGAAGAGTGAAGATGTTACCCTCACAATCAAATGCAGATTAGTTAATGCAGTAATTTTTCCAATTGCTACTTATGGCTGCAAAACATGGACTATGCAAAAGTGAGATAAAATAAGAGCAGATAAGAGAAGGGTGGACATATTTGAACTGTGGTGCTGGAGGCAACTATTATGTATCCCATAACTGCAAAAATAACAAATAAAGAAGTAAGTTTCAGACCGAACCTCACCAAAAATATCATTTGAAGCTAATCACCAAACCGAGGTTGTCCTACTTTAGTCCTGTCATGAGAGATATCTCTCTCAAAAAAGTCAATCATGTTGGAAGTGATCAGTGGAAAAGGAGAAGGGGTTACATTAGCATCTGTTGGCTGGCTGGCTGGCCAGCCTACCGGCCGGCCAACCAGATGAATAGATAGATAGATAGATGATAGAATAACTTCATTGTCAGTTTGAATCTACACTAATCGGCATACATTAAAATGAAATTTTGTTGCATACAGCTCTCAGAGGGCCACCATCTGCAATATATACTACATAAATATGATTAAACAAATGAATACAAAATTATGCATATACCCACATATATTATATGACACAGAAGAACAACACAGTCTAATTCAGATGTATACATGTACATGGCGAGAAAAATGAATCTTGCAAGTTTACCAGATGGATAGCATAGGGAACAAAGCTGTTACAGAATCTGATAGTCCTGCTAGAAATACCTCAAAACCTCCTCCTAGAGGGGAGCAACAGAAGCAGACTATAAAGTGGGTGGGTGGGATCTCTGACAATGTTTTGAGCTCTAAGCACATAGCATTTATAAGCAGTATCTAGAATATCAGGAGGAAGGCTTCATATAATCTTCTCGGCTGTCCTTAGCACTCTCTGTATGAACATTCTATCTGAGGCACTGCTGCCACCAAACCAAACAGTGATGCAGTTTATTAAAACACACTCAATCATGCTTTTGTAAAAAGCAGCCAGGATAGAAGGGGAAAGATATGCACTCCTCATCCAATGCAGGAAATGCAGAGACTGCTTTGCACACTTCCCTAAGGATGACATGTGGAGAAAACCAGTTCAGAATAGTTATCTGCACCCCCAGATACTTAATACTGTTGACCACCTCTACATTTGCATCCTTGATACTGAATGGAATATGATTGTGCTGGCTGTTTCTAAAATTTACAATGATCTCCTTTGTTTTATTAACATTTAGAATTAGGTTACTTTTAGTGCCCCAATCAACCAGAGCCATCACCTTTTCCCTATAAGCAACTTCATTTATTATCTATAAAGGATTACACAGGGATAACCATGACAGCTCTGAAGGAGGCAATACAAGATAGAGGGTCATGAAAAGTGGCCAAGGGTCAGACACAACTGAATGCCTGACAACAACAATGATTCTATATTCTTCTTGTTCAATTAATTCAGAATAAAATATATTGTTCTCCAAATCACTTCATCACAAAAACTTAATGAGCTAGGTTAAGCTAAGATCAATCCATGTTTGTCTATGTTACAATTGAAGGCATTAATATTTTTTCCTGTTCCACTTCTCCAATAATATATCAATTTTAAAAAATGTTGCATATTATTTGCATTACAGAGGCATGATAGCTCAGCGGGTTAAAGACATTGAGGTTGTCAGCTGGAAAGCTGAAAGCCCAGGTTCAAAAACTGAGCACTGAACAACAGGGTGTGCTTCCATTATTTGCCCCAGCTCCTGCAAACCTAGCAGTTTGAAAGTATACAAATTCAAGTAGATAAATAGGTGCCACTGGTGAGAAAATAACAGGATTCCATGCACCTTGGTTTATGACTATGCTGACCACATTACCATGAAATGTCTTTGGACAATGCTGGCTCCTTCGGCGAAGAAAGGGAGATGAGCACTACATCCTAGGGTTCAGGGGTTCAGTCCACAGGACTGGACAGGGGAAACCCTTACCTTTAACAGCATTAAATTATTATAATTATATAATTTAATATGTTTTATAGGAAAGATGTATTTATAATTTATTTTTTCCCCTTGAAATAGATATTTTAAAATTGACTTTTAAGATCTTTTTGGCAAAAATGTCCATTACATTTAAGAATTGTATATGATTGAATGGAACTAAAAAAAAAAAAATGAAGGTGATAATGAGGATTTTATAATGCCTGCCACTTTGGATCACTTCACCTCCTATTGCAGATTCCTCTGGATTTATTATAAATGGTTTATTATTAACTGATTTTTTATTTTTTATTTAAATAGTTACATTCAATATCTTATATAATATTCAATATCTAGTTATTATAAAATTAAAGTGACCTGAGTATTCCTTCTTCCCAATAAATATGGCATATACATGATTTTTATATATTATAAAAGCAGAAATCAGTAAAACTAGTCTATATGCAGAAATATAAGACATTTAAATATTCATGTTGCTAAAAGTATTCCATTCTTCTACTAAAATAATTTCTTTCCTTCTTTTCAGGGACAAAAAACTTTTTCAGAAGAACATGGAAAGGAAATATCTTTAAGATCTTTTTGGCAAAAATGTCCATTACATTTAAGAATTGTATATGATTGAATGGAACTAAAAAAAAAATGAAGGTGATAATGAAGATTCTATAATGCCTGCCACTTTGGATCACTTCACCTCCTATTGCAGATTCCTCTGGATTTATTATAAATGGTTTATTATTAACTGATTCCTCTGGAATTATTATAAATGGTTTATTATTAACTGATTACTAAAATAATTTCTTTCCTTCTTTTCAGTGACAAGAAACTTTTTCAGAAGAACATGGAAAGGAAAGCCTGATTTCAGATCTTCCAGCATCCTAAACTAGTGATTGGCACTATCAAATCTGCCTCTGTCAAACTAACTGTATTAACCATCTGTTTGTATAAAGATTTAATCCACACCATAGATGTTGCCAGGTGCTGGCAAGGCCTAATCCAGGACATCTTCTCAAAGTCACTCAGCCTCTCCAGATGGAGGCCTGAAATTATGTATAGAATGGTCAGGTTTTGGTCTCTAGCCTTAGTCATAAATAGTTTGACTTTGTGTCAAACGTAAAGCCTTGCATTATTATAAATATTTTTAAAAATCTAAAAGTTGAAATGAACTTTGGATTTTGTATTTATATTTGACAACTAAAATAGACTCCTTTTGGGGGGGACAAGAATGCCAAGAAAAATGTGTAACATATTTTCTCTTGATAAAAAATGCAAAAAGATTAAAAGTACTTTTGAGACATATGTATACCCTTCTGTTGACTGATAGCTGTAATGGCAATACAAGCTCATGAGGTAACTTCTTTTATTCCTACTGAAAAACAGAAAGATAAGGAACATGCAAGCCACAGTATATGCAAATTGAGTAACTTAATATACATATACAAGGACATACACATAGAATTCTTGTCCAGAAAGACATCATTTTCGTTTTAGGTTCTGCTGCTATCAAAGGCAGGTAAGACTAAGATTAGCCTACCAATGATAGTCCATTTACAAGTATGATGTTAGAAATAAATCTCTAATGTACCACTTTTTCAATCTGATATAGTTTAAAACTCTAAACATTAGATTGAATTTGGGAATGGATGGGGCTTTCCTTCCTTTATAGAGATATATATTCTCTCTCTCTCTCTCTCTCTCTCTCACACACACACACACACACACACACACACTCTTTTTTTTAATATCTGAAACTTGTATTATGCTTTGAAGAAGTGACAATACTCTGAAAAGTAGAAGTTTCTATTCTGGCCCTTCCTGAAACACCTATGCACCTGTATGATGTTGCCTGATAATTTGACTATTCCAAGTAGCACAGAAATGGAGAGTGTTCTTCATAGACCCTGATACTGTAATTTTTCTTTTAATATTAAAAGTGAGGCCTCAGAAAGCTTAAGTAGTAAATACCAACCACATTTGCCACACTATGGATCATGTATAGAAAAGGTATAGAAAGCTAGCTGGATTCATTCTCACTAGTGTCTCTTTTCAATCAGTTGGGAATTTACAAAATACATAATTTACTCCTTCTAGGAATTTCAGGGAGAATGTGTTTTCATTTTTAAGAGAAAAGGGATGAAAGGTGCTCAGCAACCAAGGATTCAAATATTTTAAGAACTGAGAAAGTCAAAGGGAATAACATAAGATTAACTCCTAAGAAGGGAAAAGGGGAGAAGGAAAAAGTGCTTGAAGTGCATTTTAGTTAAATAAGACTGTTGGAGAGCTTCAAGTGCAGAGAATAGGAATTATCTCATATCTTTTAGCACTCTCTGGGCTCTATTTATTGTAACTAGTGGTTTGAGAAGACTAAACAAAAAATACATGGACTGAGCCCTGGGAGGGTATTCATTTAGAGTTCCAATAAGCAGACTAGCATGAAGCTGTTGCACAGAAAACTTTAGCTGTGATGAGAAGTGATAGCTAAAATCAAAACACAAAGCAGGACTTTCTTATAAGAAAGAAAGAAAAAAAAAACAGTTGAACATATGTTTGCTGAATGAAGGGGGATATTTTTGCAATCTATATAGCCTAAAGCTAAAAAAGAACAGTATTGGGGAAAGATGTATGTTTTTCACTCATCTTTTTTTTCTTCCTCTGGGACGTATTATGTTTGGAGGGCCACAATGAAAATCTCAGGAATACCTCTTGCTTGCAGAAACATATAAGAATAACTCAAAAATTGGGGACAATCAAAACATTTCTATGTACAAATTATTATGCTTTTCTGAACTCAGGAAAATAGAGACTCCTCTGAGGTAAGACTAAAATCATTGAAGTGTGCATGTGAAAGTGTGCAACTGTCATTCAATGAAGTAGTGCTGAAGAAGTACCAGAAAGTATTAAAACTTCAATCCTTAACATTTGCACAATCAACATCAAGGAAAGCCTTACAATTTAACTGAGCATGTAAAGCATTCAGAAATTGGCTTATATTACATCTGGCTAACATACAGTAAGCAGTGTGACACCCATGAATGCCAGCGAGCCTCTGATGCTTCTACATAAGTCCTGCAGAATCTCAAAATTAAATTAAAATGAATTATAATAAGGACAAGGTAGCATGTTTATTAATTTTTGGCACCTGTACCATAATAAGTGATTACACCTCTGCATGAAGTTATCCCCAGCCTTGAATGAAAGCTTTTTTTTAATCAATGTGGCAGAAATATTTATAGGAACAAAACATGAACAGAGCCCAAAAATTAAATAATGGAGAAACATGCAGTATTTCTAAGATGAAACAAACAAAAACATTTATTTTTTGTGGGGAATTTGAAAGTTTAACAAGAAAGGACTGACCACTTCTTAAGATTGTTCTGCCATCTAATTGCTACAGATAACTTTTCTATTGATGTAAAGAAAATTTACTTAACTTACTGTTAATCTCTTTTCCTTTGAGTAGTCAGAGAAGTGGCATTGGGGGATATTATTTAACAGAAAAGTATTACTTAAGTACTACTTTTCATATGTTAATTCTTCAAGCACATTTGGATTCCCCATAACTGTAGGAAAACTTTAAGACAGGGATATCCATGTAGCTTTAAATAATCTATGGCTTGTCCAAAGCAAAATATATTATCCATGTACTTGAGTGAAAATTTAGAAAGCTTGTAATATAATGCAACTTCTTAACTGAATTATTAAGATGATGTAGTTGAAACTTGGTTTCATGTTGTTTTGCGCTTGCTGGTTTCAGTTCAAAACAGATAAAAACAAATGATTATGGGAAAAACCAGAAAATAATTTATGGGTACAGTGATGATGCAAATATTAGAGGTCGCTATGTGTCAGTGATACTTGTTAAGTACAGCCAGGTCACATGCTTCACACGTTGGTTTAACGTTTTTCTTTGTTTCTTTTTTCCTTCTAGAAATAGATTCAATGGTGAACAGACAAACCCACAGTTGCCAGTTTGTAAACTGTTGTGGTTTCTGACAAGGCCTTCAGACTCACACAGAAGTCTACCAGATAATAAAGTCAAACTATTTCAGTTCCTGTGTGTGTCCATCTGCTCTTCTGTTTGATTCTGGTTATCACACAAAAAGTACAATAGTGGTTAAAACTTAAAAAGGAGGGGGAGGGGAGTTTACAGTTCTTACTGACGGTCTCTTTGTGATTAATGTCATTACTTCCTCATAATTTAGAAGACAGTACACTTGGGACATTTGTGAGAATGTATGGGGCTTCTACTCTGGTTAAAACCATTAAATGTCTCCATTCTCTTTTACATCTTACTAGTTGCAAAAGGATTCAAATGGATTGATTCCATTTGAATTCTAGGCTATGAATTCCTCAAAGTCAAGATAGCACTGAAAACACCCAATACTTGTAAGACATAGAATGTTTGTTTTCTTGCATCAAATAAAACAAACCCCCACATTATTTCTTTAGAATACAAGTATCCCTCTGTTTTGATGAGTAGAAATGTAGAATTTTGAAAATTAGATACATACTTTTTTTCAAAATGACATGGGGAAGGTTGCCATTTCAGAAAATGGCTATTACTTTGTACTTTGTTATTACATTATGCACATGGTTTCTTTTATTTGAAGACAAGGATGCTCTTACACCCCTTAGGACATCTGTATGACTTATCTGTAATCAAAGGACATTCTTTGAAATGTAAATGATGGGATTTTTATTTAATTGTACTTCTCATTTATTAACATTAAAAAAAATATTGTAACATAGTATTAACAATAAACTATAATTTCAAAATAAATGATCGTTCTAATAATTTTTAAATAAGAGAAAATTGTGAAAGAAATAAATACATTATTTTTTTTTTAAAATCCTTGCTTTGTCATTTCCGTTGTCAAAAATAAAATGAAATAAAATAGAATAAAAAAATGCAAATATTGACAATACATATATATCAATTCTTTATGTGAAAACTTTCTAATGTTGTGTGATTAATCATAAATATGTATTCTTTTTATAAAATTCCAAATATCACCAATAAAGAAAAAAATTAGGCATTATCTTATTGATCCATGGTAATATATTATCAATTCATTAATTTCAAACCTGGATATAGTAGGGTGAATCCAAACCAGATAGTGAATGTGCCAACTACAAGACAATTATAATCTACAATTATTAAATATTATCTAAAGAATCACATACATCACATGCGCACACACAAACACAACAACAATTTAATGTGATAGAACACTATTTAAAGCAATGCTCCATTGGTTTATCAAGATACAAAATTCAAACTTGTTATTCCAGAGGTCATCTAAATAACTAATAACAGTACAAATTTCCTCAGCTTTCTTCAGCTTCAAATAAAAAAGGGTTTACTGGCTTCGGAACACCGTTTTACTTGTCAGTAATCTCCATCACTATTGAACTTTAGAAATAATAACAATATCTATGCCAAACATACAGAATTAGAAATGTTTCAGAAAAAATCTATTAAGGAATAAACTAATAAACTATTCTATGCTAAATAAAACTTGTTTGCTTGTTTGTTTGTTTGTTTGTTGTTGTTGTTGTTGTATATATTCAAAGCAATAAAACTGTGAAAGGCCAAGATTATCTTTTAAAAGAGCCTTTTAAAGGTAACACAAATAAAACTTAGAGCAGAAATTCTGTCAGATTTCATGAAAGGTATCCACACACAGATATATTATATAGATACCATATTGGGAATCCAATTTTTGAGGGGTAGAAATCATCAGGTTTAAAGAACAAAAAAAAAAAAAGATAACTAACCAATATTAAATGGGATCTGAGATGTATTAACTGATGCTAATATTGTTCCTCAGGCTAAATATTCCTGCAATTCTCAAGTGAGAAAATATTTTTCATAGAATACATGTTATGTTACTTACCAATTTTTGGATAGTAGAATAATAATTCACCCCATGTACTCTTATCTCTACAACAGAAGAAATCAAGTTATACAAAAGCAAGTAGAATAGAAAACTATTCTCAAGATTAGCATGAATATAGAACCCAGACTTAAAATTTATGGATTTGTTATTTCTAAATGACCCACCATTTTCAACTTCTGGTCTAGATAGACTCTGGGAAATCTTCTGTAGGAAAGAGAAAATGTATTAGGAATCCATTTAAAACTTTGGTGTGTTTGGTATTCCAAGTTATTTGTTCCAAGAAGAAGAATGCCACAAACCTGTTGTCTTGACAAAATATTCAAAATTTGGAAACAGTTAGAAGTCCCTAAAGAGAAATTCTTTTCTTGGATTTTCCTAAATAATGGAACAATTTATTTGTAGTCTTCTTATGGTTAGCATCATAATTGGGGCAGGAAAAGTATTTTTTACTACCAAGCTAGACTTACTCAAACTATCATACCTACAATTGTGAATGTCCAAACTTCTCATTTACCACCATCACTTTTCTTATTCCAATCTATTTGTAGTTATTCAAAAATATTTCACATTCTACCCAACTGTTTAATATGGCTGTTTCTTCCACTGTTTTTACTTAAGAAGATAAAAACCATGAAACTGAACAAGATAAATACAAATATTTTAGATTCCATTTATTTGAAGGGAAAACATATGCAAATAATTTTTTTGTCCCTATGACTGAACTTTACGCTTAAACTATTTTTCCTTCTTTCAGTCTACTTCTGGATACATCTCTGCCTTTTTTTCTGAACAAAAACTGAAAGTAACTGATCTCTATTTCTCATCTTTTGAAACCTTTCTACAGATCTAACTACCACTAGCAAATAATCCATGTGACAAATACAATTTGCATATTCAAAAGATTAGCAGCTCAACATGGTGAGTCCCATCACTATGGAAGAACACTTAATGCAGATTTTAAAACATTCATCTCTAAAATTATGGCTAAGCACTTCAGCTCATCAGCAATACAAAACATTTTAGTGTGTTTTTACTGACTGCAGATAAGCAAGCAACTGAGTGAAAAACAACACTGAACTCATTGGCTCAAGATATATATGTATATACATGAGTTCTCAAATGCCTACCAGTGCAAAATAATTCAGGGAGCGAAATACTCATCTGATCTTGCATAACCTGATATTAATCTCATGCTTATTTAAACAAATCAAGGTCTGTTTAGAAAGCTAGTCTAGCACTACTGATTGGCTTTTCTCAGTGGCTGCATTTGCTGAATTTTACTTTCTAACCCTCTGCAAAGAGAATCCCATAAAGCCAATGAGAAAGTTCATTCTTACAGTCTGTTTCTAAATTATGCCTATATATTTTGGATTATGGCATTTTCAAATAACTACCTACTACTCTACCTACAAGAGAACTGTAGTTCTCTTTTTATTGTTTAAGGGTTTCAGAATTGTCTCAGATTTTTGTTGTTAATATGTTTTTTTTCATGAATATGCCCCTCTGGGGAGCCAAGGAAAGATTTTCTGGAAGCTTCAGCTGGAGCTAGGGAAATGCATACAAATAAATACCATTTTTCCATGTTTCATTGGAAGCATTTCCTAATCATGTCACTTTTAGATTAATTGTTAGGGATTATCAAAGAGACAGCAGGTGGTGGAGATGATTTAGAAACTGCAAAATTGATGTTATCTTGGTGATTGACATCCTATTAGTGCAGCATACATTTCCTGTTTGTCAGGAATGTAATATCTGAACATTTTGTGATAATATCTAACAATATTTTGGAAAGAAGAAGCTATTGGCTGGCAACGGCTTAACAAGATGAAAGTCTTTTGTTCTCTTGCAAGACATCCAGAAATCATGTTTGCAGATTCCAAATTTCCTGCCAGCAAAGTAGCTGCTGTTGCCTGTTACTATCATTCTCTTGAACTGATAATCATTTCTCAGTGTCCTGGTATTGTGTTGGCCATACAAACAACACAAAGTCAAAACTGACCTGGAAGGAAATTAATCAGAATATTTTTTAAAAAAATCACTTGTCAGTTTGTGGGGAATATTTGTATGCTCGTTTTAAGATTTATTCCTTTTCTTTTTGGCGAGGCAATTCCATCTGTTCTGATTTGTGTTCTTCAAACCATTCTTTGTGATATGGTGATACTTCAACAATGCTAAATCCAGAGTCATTCTTTAGACAAGGGATGGATGTTCCCAATTCCACTTTTACTTTGAATTAGTATATTGGACACCAAATTAGTTTTCTAAATGGATATGACCTGTTATTTAAATGTCTGAATGTGATTATTATTGCAATTATGTCTTTAGAATCTTCATTTTCATTGTTTTTAAACTACTATATTTAAGATGCCTAAGGCTACCATCTCAAACATTGCTTGGAATACTCCTTATATGGTTAGTAAAGGATAATTTTAGTTGCATGAAATATTAATGTATCCAATAAGTTTTGTTGGACTAACAGTATCTTCACATGCTCATTAGTTGCCTATTTATATCTATAATATGTGCACACACTTTTGTGTATGTGTGCAATAACATTGGATGGAAGCCATTACAGTGTTTTCTAAAAATCACAAAAATCTTTCCATAAAAGGGAGTTAGAGTTGAATTCCATACTGTATCATTTTCAAATGAATTTATTTATAAATCCATTCTATTTTTATATTAAACTGGTTTTTTAAAAGTTCCATATAGTCATTTGCATTTAAATATTATTTAAATGCATTTTTTTCAGCTGATTGCACTAGATTCCGATTTTTATATTTGTCTTGGAATTGTAGACCCTGCTATCATACTTCGAAATACCAACCAAACAGTATCTAATGGAACTATGTATGGCAATATTGAAGCAAAGCTTCAGACGTGTCTGATTCCAAATGCCAAAATTAGAGCAACCTAGGATTTCTTTGGTCACTGGCTGCAGATCTGCTAGATCAAACTTCTGTAATTCCTATTTCAGATTTGTTATCTATCAACCATAATTACCTTTTCAGGCTTACTTATAAGTTATCTATAAATTGAAAACATGCGTCCTATGATTTTCTTTATAATCAGGTTTAAAATGATGTTACATTAGTTGCATGTTTTGATACAACCTTGACATAAGTATTTGCTGTTCAACTTTTTGTCTCCTGCTGATGTATCTTCCTGTCAATGTATCTTCTGATCACATTATTTTAGAGAGTAGAAGATCAGTTGAAAATAAAGCAATAATTTATGGCTCCAAGATTTTAAAAAATATATATATTAAGTGTTAATATGACTATACATATTCAAAATGTAAACTAACAAGTACTGCTACATAGGAAGAGTTAACAGATAACAGATAATCAGAGTTGGAAGGGACCTTGTAGGTCATCTAGTCCAACCCCCGGGCCAAGTGGGAGACCCTACACCATTTCTGACAAATGGCAGTCGAATCTCTTCTTGAAAGTCTCAAGTGATGGCGCTCCCACAACTTCCGAGGGCAAGGTGCTCCATTGGTTGATTGTTTTCTCTGTCAGAAAGTTTCTCCTTATTTCCAGGTTAAATCTCTCCTTGTTTAGTTTCCATCCATTATTCCTTGTCTGGCCTACAGGCGCTTTAGAAAATAGCTTGACTCCTTCCTCCCTGTGGCAGCCCCTCAAATATTGGAAGACTGCTATCATGTCTCCCCTGGTTCTTCTCTTCACTGGACTAGCTAAGCCCAGTTCCTGTAACTGTTCTTCATATGTTTTAGTCTCCAGTCTCCTAATCATCCTGGTTGCTCTTCTCTGTACTTTTTCTAGAGTCTCAACATCTTTTTTATAATCTGGTGAACAAAACTGGATGCAGGACTGTAGGTATGGTCTTACTAAGGCTTTATAGAGTGTCATTAGTACTTCCCTTGATCTTGACTGTATCCCTCTGTTAATACAATTTAGGATTGCATTAGCTTTTCTGGCTGCTGCTGCACACTGTTGGCTCATATTTAGCTAGTTGTCCACTAAGACTCCAAGATCCCTCTCACAGTTACTGCCATTGAGCCTGGTTTCACCCAGTCTATATGTGTACTTTTGGTTTTTCTTGCCAAATTGCAGGCAGCCGATAGGCAGCAGAAGTAGCCTGCAGTACAGCACTCTTACCACTGTGCCACTGAGATATGTGTTATAGATGCATTAAGGACAGCAGTAACTAAAAATATGTTATTGCTGTAATTTCTCTTTATTGAGCTGACTTGGGAAAATTTGATCTGAAATAATGGTATATGAGAAGTGAAAAAAGAAAAGAAAGAAAAGATTAAGTCAAAAATTATTTGAAATGCTTTGTTAGACTCCTTACATCTTATTGATCGTTGTGCCTACCAGCACTAGTACATTATCATCAGCAATTATGGCATGAATATCAGTTTTATCATCAGCTATTTTCATTGCCCATAGGACCAAAGTATCTACTCTGAAATGAAGAATGAATTCTTGTCTTGTAGCTGCCCAAAATTTTAATAGCATTAGATGATTATCATCCACCATAAAATATATGTATTTTTATATTGAAAAACATGCAGAAATTTACTTTAGAACATCTAAGAAATTGCTATGTATCAAGTATATAACAGATTTAGAATATAGTTATAGTGCAATTAAGGGCTGTTCAGATCAATGTCTTATTTTAATTAGTCGGATTTTTAAAATAATCAACATAGGTAAAATGTAGTTTGAAATAGAAACAGATTCATTCTAAATGATCCTGGCTTGCTCAAGAGTTGTGTGGAGCATAACTCTATAAGGAATTCTTCCTTGTTTCTTTCAGATATTTGAGTTCTTGTACCATGTTTTTGTCAATTTAGCCATATTTTCAACAGAATGGGGAAAGCCCAGAAAACATACTTGCTCTAAATTCTTGGCCTCAATAGAACACCATGAAAATCAGACTGGAAAAAGAATGGTTATGTTAAAAATGTTTACACTAAGTTTAATTAAGTAGTTGCATTCATTACTGCATTCATCACTGCAACAAAGTTTATTGCCTTGTGACTTTAGGCTCAAAAGAAATTGAAGGAAACTGTCGTACTTGTTAACATTACCTATTAGGTATTCATGATGCTATAAATTAAGGGAGAATATGAAGGTTTCATGAAAACTTGGACAAAAGTGCTCTTTAAATTCAATTTGTCCAGGTTGTAATATCAAACCCAGAGTCAGAACTAGAAGGGGGTGGGGGCGATGATATTAACTGGAGCCCTGATGATTGTATGTAAAACTAAAAAGGTGCCAGTATGAATGCAGGCATTAATTCAATATCCAAAACAGTATATTTGAATACTACATGCCTTCTTTCTCATGCAGAGAAAGACTCAATTCTTTCATTTTACATAGAACTTCTGCTTAGACAGTTTCCTGTCATTATGTGGATAGCAGTGTGAAAAATATGCTTGAAGGAGGAGAATTCTTCTTCCTGATCTAGACAGCATATAATGGAAGACCCATGTGTAAATGTTCTCCCCAAATTCTTCTGTGAATCCTTCCAGTAACTTTCTAAAACTGTAATTTAAATGAATCAGAAAATCAAAATCATTAATGAAGTTTAGTTTAGTCTTATCCCGACACCTTTTTTTTCTTAGTCTTGCTATTTGAGGAGTATTGTATTGTATTTGTGTACTGTGATTTTAAAAAAAGGGTTAATGCTCAAAGAGTTTGTGAATCTGAGTTTTAAATGTTTTTGAAATGTAATTATGATCCTGTCCATTGTTTATAAGACATTTTTCAGCCTTCTATAAAGAGTTGTAGTTTAAACTGCTGTTCCAGGAATTAATACTTTATCCAGGAATTAAAACTTCACATTTGCCAGAAATGTTTGGTGTTGTAACTATGTATCATTGCAACTATGTATCATTCATGTATTTGCAACTATGTATCATTCATGTGTAATCATTAACTTCTGTCTCTTCAGTGACCTTTGCAAGGCACGTACAAGGGACAAGGAGCTAGATGGTTGTTAATAAGCTTATCCACATTGTAAATGATCTGTTTGGTATGCAGCTTTGTAAACATGCACATCCTGATGGAATTATCTTATTTGACTTGAGCTTTGATTAAATCATTTTCTTGTAAAAAAGCACAATAATAGAGCGTGTGCCAAGACATTCGGGGTGCGCTCATCCCGAGGAACTTCGCCTCCTGTCGTTTCTCTCTCCTTCGCTCCCTATCATGAGCCGCCCATCTGATGCGGGATAGCAGATACCGCATTCTGGTGACCCCAACGTGATTCCCCAAGGGGGATACGTTGCAACGCGCCCATATCTTATCAGCTCGATGGGAGCTGTGCATCGCCAGGCCTGAAGCGAATTGCACATCATCAGATCTGAAACACGGTCTCGACTTTCGTAAATATGGGTGGAAACTTTTCTCAACAACAGACGCAGCATCTGAAGGAATTGAGGGAGTTAGTCGCTTCTTCTTCTAAATATTCTGCTAATTTAAAGAGCTCGCCTGTAAAAATGAAACCTATTGCTACATTATTGGCTTATGTGTGGCAACATTGTCCCAATTATTCAGAGGAAGGGTCCTTAAAAATTTCCACTTGGCAAAAAATTGGTGAACATCTCCATAGTCCTCCTCGTGCACCTATTGGCATTTTGGTCACTTGGAGGAAAATTATGGAGGCATTATAAAATAGAAGCAGGAAATGTGTTTGAATCTCCCCCGCCAAGTTATGATAACTTTTCAATTTGCTCTAACTCAGGCAGAAGCTGCTGCCATTATTCAACAATGCCCCACATGTAGTAAGCAAGGACATTCCATTCCCATAGGAGTAAATCCTAGAGGATTAAAAGCTTGTGAAATTTGGCAAATGGATGTAACTCAGTATCCACCTTTTGCCCCTTGGAAATATTTGCACGTTTCCATCGATACATATTCAGGGTTTATTCTGGCTACTCCTCAAAGGGGAGAAACTGTAAAACATGTCATCAATCATTCAATTCGTACCTTTGCCTCGCTGGGACATCCAAAAGAAATCAAAACTGACAATGGACCGGCCTATACAAGTTCTGCTTTCCAGGACTTCTGTAACAGATGGGATGTAACCCACAAGTTTGGGATTCCCTACAACAGCCAGGGGCAGGCAATTGTGGAACGAGCGAACTTATCTCTGAAACGTGCTCTTGATCGATATTCGTTGCGGGAAAAACCCCCGAACCTCCCAGCATTGCAAAATTCTCTTAATATTTGTCTTTACACTTTACACTTTCTTAATCTGACTGGCATTCCTCCCACTTCTGCTGCTTCGTGTCATTTTTCCTCCCCCTCACCCCCGCCTAACAGACCTCTGGTATATTATCGCAGATTGCCAGATCCCGCCTGGCAGGGTCCCGCTGAGCTTCTCACTTGGGGACGAGGCTACGCTGCAATTTTACTACCAGACAAAACCACTTGCTGGATCCCTGGTAGGGCGGTTAGACCCTATCATGGGAATTCCTCTGCTATATCTGTATCTTAAAACTCTTCCTGATATTCTTGCCTATATCTTCTTTGCAATTTCTACCTTACTTCAACAAAACCTATGCTTCCTGTCAAAAGTCTATTCATGTTAAAACCATTTCATTAACAGAAGGCTATTATACTTGTTCCATGTGGGTACGTCATGAAAATGCTACCCGTAGTTTTCACTCTGTCACTTCTGTTTTATTTAAAGAACACTCTACTACTCGCTCTTTTAATAGAGTTCTTTTACTCTTCCTATGGAAAGGAACCTTAAAATCTTTTCCTCTATTCAATCTAAAACATAGGGGGACCTAAATGTCCTTATATTGTATCATGGGTTTCCCCACCCCAACTAACATCCTTGATGAATTACCAAATTAATCTTTATTGTCATTATTGTAATTATTATCCTTTTTCTACTAATTGCATTCCCTCCTCATCTCGTAAATGTTCTACAACTAACTTGTCCATAGCCCTCTCTCCTGCTTGTGATGCTTTTATATACCCGAACGATGCTTCAAAAGAACTGTCATGACGATCCGCAGAAGCCTCAAAAAGATATAATATTACTTGGACTATAACTGACTTTCAAGGCGTTCGTTTAAGTTCTACAACCAATTTTTCTCGCATAGAAGACTTCTACCCACCACTTCAATTCAATTTGGCAGACGCACCCACACAACGAGGGGATATTCTGCAATCTACACCACTTCAGGAGGAACTTTAACATCACGCCTGAAAGGAATGTATTTTATCCCTGGCAATAATTTTGTTTGGACTTGTTCCACCGGTCTCACGGCATGTGTCCACGGGGATGAAATTGTTAAATCCAAATCATTTTGCATTCAAGTATGGCTTGTGTGTATAACTCTGATGATTTTATATCCCTACAGGTACCCATGGAATACCCCCTTTTGCAAAATCGTAAAGATTTAGATCTGTTATTTTTTAAAACAAGGGGGATTGTGTGCTACGCTTAAAGAAGAATGTTGTTTTTATGCCGATAGCAGGGGGGCTTGTTTTCTATTTCGCCATGGTTTACAACCTTTTTAACTGCATTGGATCATTAATAATCATTATATTGATATGTATTATAGGACCTTGTTGTTTTTATAGAATATTGCAATTTTTGAAAAATCAATTATCCTCCATAACTGCTGATGTTAATGTGCTATTGCAAGCTCATGTTATGTCCTCAACACCGGATGAAAAAATGTCATTGCTGAGTTACCGCTCCTTGGACAACCCTGACGCTGATGGGTCGCACTCTTGCCCAGATGACGGGGACGGCGAACATTCCATAAAAATGGTTCCTGTCTTCTCGGACGAAGAAGAAGACTCGTCATAAATAATAAAAACAGAGGAGATGTTGTAACTATGTATCATTGCAACTATGTATCATTCATGTGTTTGCAACTATGTATCATTCATGTGTAATCATTAACTTCTGTCTCTTCAGTGACCTTTGCAAGGCATGTACAAGGGACAAGGAGCTAGACGGTTGTTAATAAGCTTATCCACATTGTAAATGATCTGTTTGGTATGCAGCTTTGTAAACATGCACATCCTGATGGAATTATCTTATTTGACTTGAGCTTTGATTAAATCATTTTCTTGTAAAAAAGCACAATAAAAGAGCGTGTGCCAAGACATTTGGGGCGCGCTCATCCCGAGGAACTTCACCTCCTGTCGTTTCTTTCTCCTTCGCTCCCTATCATGAGCCCCCCATCAGATGCGGGATAGCAGATACTGCAGTTTGGCTCATAATTCCTGATGTATAAAGCATAGCCTTCAGTCCAATTAACTATTTCCATAGTTCAGATTAATTTTCTTGCCATTGAAGGAAATTCAAACATTTAGTTCAGGAAAGGAATGGAAATCTTCAATTTATGAAAAAAATTGGTATCTCATACATGAAAATATATTACTTTTTTCCTTTATGCCCAAATAAAGTGGGCATCTTTAAAAGTCTAGAAGTGAAACCATTTTACAACCAATGGTTTTGGTAAAAAAAATCAAGCTGATTCGATAATCCTGGTGCAGACCTGCTCCTGAAAGCTAAGTGATATGCTATTACTGCTCTTTCTTGCGTTGCAACTGCTACCTGTGCTTCTGGTAACACAATATTGTGGACCTAAAGAAACAGTGTATGTCCAAACCAGTTAGATAAGAGATGACTCATATGATCATGATGCACAGATTTGGAGAAAAAAAATCCCTACATGTGGAATGTTCTCAAGGTGAGCAAGTATTCATAAACATATCAAAATTTCAAATTAATGGAAAACATTCATCCATGCTTGTAACATTTCATTTGTTACATGACTGGGTAAGTTCATGCATCACTGCAAAACAGAGGAACCTCCAAAATGCAAGTTTCCACTCTTGCAAAAATCAATCTTATTCTTATTCTTTTGAGCAGGACCAGATTTAAATGGTATGTCATTTTTCTCCTTGTCTAATACTAACCTCTCTGACAGGCTGTCTTTCTGTAGGGAAAATTCTTTACTATTAAAAACAGAAATGAATGCAGATGAAAGAGGACTGCCTTATTCTCAGGAAATAAGAAGAAAAAGCAAGGAAGATGAAGTTGGAGCTAAAGAATGATTTAAAAAAAAAAAATCTGATTTATCTTGAGGATAAAAAGCAGTGTTGGAATAACATCTCTGGTGTTGTTTCTGCAATTCGTATTTGAAGAAAACACATCCTGCATTTTATTAAAATCATTATCCTGTACAGTCACCTAATAAGTGTTAAGAAAAGTGAAGCAAATTATCTAAAATGCAATGAGCGCAGTCAAGAAAATTGGAGCTGATATGGTAAACAAGGAAATAAAACTGATTTCAGGACATTTATCAGATAAGTCTGATAGAATTAACAAATATCAGTGGACAGCAGGGCTGGGAAATGCTGGATGTAATTGTTTTGTTTTTATCAAAATGGATATCAAAAGGAAAACATGTGTAATTTTCCTATTATTCCAAAACTGATTCTCTGAGAATGTACTCTGGGGAAATCCTTTTAAGGGTCCAGTTCAGCAGAATCTATCTAACCACTTTGACTTGCAGCACGTCTTAATCATAGATATGGAGACATTTCAGAGGCTTTCCTCGGGGATACATTTTCTCCACTGGAAACTCCACTAAGAAAAATCTGCCCCCAGGCTAAGTTTTGAATGAACCTAAGGACAAAGTACTATATTAGCCTTGGCTGTAGTCCATGGATCAAGAAGTTATCAGATGAAATGGTCACATCCTCCTGGCTAGAAATAAAATCTGAAGTTCCTTTCTTCTTAACAAACTTTTATAATAACTTTTTTTTAACTTCAGTGTATTCTTTCAGTCAATAGTGGGACCTGCAAAATTTCAAATCAGCTGAAATAGAAGCCTGAATATGACTGGCCACCAGAAAACAGGAAGTGAGTTGATTCTGACTTGCATTTTTTTGTTTCCAAATTAACCCTTTGAGGAATTTGCCTAGATATATCAGCATAGCTCAGTGCACTTTGTGAATTTTGGAAATCTATAATTGTAGTGCATTTTCAGAATTTGTCATGCTTGCTAGGTTGGTCAATTTTTCAAAAAAAACTGTTGTAGAATCTGTCCTACTCAGTAGGATGGTAGCATCTCATGAACAAAGGGAGCTCCCAAAGAAACTTTCAGTGAAGGTGGCAGAAAAGAAAGAAATATAAATAGTCTCATTAACTGGACTGGAACAGCTGAAGTCCGTAAAATGGTTGTTTTTTTTTAAACAAATTTTATTAATTTTACAGAAAACACAATACACAAACATAAACAAAACTAAAAGATCTTTTCTGAAGGTTGTCTGATCCCAGGTTGAAACTCTTCACACAGACACAAATTCAAATATCATATTCACTTTATATATCCTTCCATATCTTATTATCATTTTCTTTTTTTATATATATAGTCCGGTTTCACGTGGCTTCGGGGCAGCAGGAATTCGCGAATGCTCGTGATTCCTGCTGTGCTAGCCGCCAAGGTACCCCTGATCCAGATGGGTCAGGGGGATATGGCTGCCCTGTAGGGACAGCCAAAGAGAGAGGGGAGCCGGACAGGGGGTTGGGGGTGTCGCAGACCCCCTCCTCGTCCTGGAAAACCCCTTTTTCCCAAGGCGGTGGAGCAGCGGTCAGCAACTGGGTAAGATTGTGCTGGAGGAAGCAAGAAGAGTGAAAATGCTGTCTGAGCCAGATCAAGTAACATCTTTCAAATTTGTTGGAACTGAGCTATTTGAATTGCTGGAGGATACATTGTATCCCTAAGAAGACGAAAGTGGTGGAGAAGCTGAAAAGGGAACTTTTTTTTTTCTTCACTCTCCCACCCCATGGAAACAGCAGATATGTTTGGACATATTGGACATTGAAGGTGAATTATTCTGAAAGTTGAAGCTAAGGGACAAAAGGGTTCCTGGACATTGAAAAATTAAGAAATTGGAAAACCCTTATAAGAGGTATGGATTTCTGATTATTTAAAATTGATGTTGCAAGTGGGAAGGGAGAGGAAAAAAAATTGGAGCAGAAGCTGAAAAAGGAGGAGATTGCCTAGAATCCCAAAGAAAGGTATATGGTAATTGGACCTCGTTGATTAAACATTAACCCCAGAAAGAGAAAGAGAAGAAGGAAGAAAAGTATTAATTTTTGGAATTTTTTTTTTGAAATATTTTTGATTAAAAATATTTGTGGTTGTTTTGGGAAAAGTTTCTCTTTTCATGATGGCATCGCTTGTGGATGAACTAAAGACTGAATATCAAAAATATAAAAAGGAAGATACTTTGGGCACTTTGTTTCAATTTTTAGAAATGTCGTTATGTACTTATGAAAAGTTGACTACGCAGCAGAAGGACTGGGACAAAGAAGAAGAGGAAGAAGAAGCCATCTTTGATGAACAATGGGTTCTTTCCGGGGAGGAGGAGAAAAAGGATAAGAAAAAGGGGATTTTAAGAACTATAAAAACAACCAAAAAAGAGAAAAATGAGCGGAAAGGTGGAGGCAAGGTTAGAAAGCAAAGGAAAGGGAGTAAGAAAAGGGAGGAGGAGAGACAAAGGGGTAAAAAGGGCAAGGAGAAGAATAAGCAAGAGAGAAAGGGGGGGAGGAGAAGCCTCAATGGGGGGAAGCAAGATCTAAAGAAAAAAAGTTTATTCAGAGACAATGGGTGAATTTAATTTAGGATAAAAGAGGGATTCTGGAGGGTACATAAGATTGTGTTTTTTATATGTGTATTTAGAGTATAAAATTCATTGTGTAATTTTAGAATCTATTAAACAGAATCCCAAGAAAAATTGTTATATGAAGTACTTTTAAGTTAGGGTAATGAGTTATAGACATTACTCCAATTGGTGTATAGGAGAAGTATAGTAAAAGAAAAAAGATGAATGGATAGTTGGAAATAGAACAGACAAAGAATGTTATTGAAAATGGTAATAAGATATGAAAGGATATATAAAGGTTTCGTTATGTTTTTTTTTTAGATTTTGTATATTGATAAAAGGCAATAAAATTTTAATTAACAAGAAATAATTTGGATGAAAAGGAGAAGCTGGGATAAGATATGAAGTTAAATAGATAAAGTATTGATACTATAATTTGGAATTGTTATGTTCTATTGGTTTTCTTCTTTTATTATTTTTTCTTAGAAAAGAATTTATAAGCTGTTATGCCTTGATTCTTTGTGCATTCTTTTTATAAAATTGATAAAATTGGTTTATATATATATAAAAAATGATATTTTTTTTTAAAGCCGGTTCCATTTCCAGCCAGTTCACACTCTAAAAACAAGAAGCTGACGGCTGCAGTTTGGAAAAGCCCAAATAAAACTCCAAATCCTATTGAGGCCAAGTCATGCTATTTTCCAAAGGAGACTATCTGAGATTGTCATAAGAGATTGTCTGTAAACATGGCAGTGAAATTGTTTGTGGGATCCAGGTCTCTTTGTCCATGCATCTCTAATAAATACAATACATTTATCATTATGCAAATGAATCACCTCCTGGCCACTAGGACAGGGCAGGTATTCAAGCACTCCTGAGAATTTGGGTGTGAATGTTGCCCCCTTGCCATAGCAATTGTCAGTCACCCAAGTTGAATGGGAACTGAGATAAACTAAATGTAACCCCAGTAATCCAAAAACACCTTGCTATTGACCCTTAGTAAAGACATTCTGTCCTTTAGCATGTCCTTTTCCGAGTCCAGAAACAGCCTCAAGAACTTGACACAGAATAAGTAAAAAAAAACCTTCAGACAAAATCTTGAAAAATCCAGTTAACTAGAGAAAATTTTTCACTTAACAACATGACACTCAACAAAGAGTGGAAGAGAATGCGCTAAGGACTATGTCAAGAAAGATAGCTGTTCTGGCTTCCGGTTTCGCGTGGCTTCGGGGCAGCAGGAATTCACGACAGCTTGCGATTCCTGCTGTGCTAGCCGTCGAGGTACCCCCGATCCAGATGGGTCAGGGGGATATGGCTGCCCTGTAGGGACAGCTGAAGAGAGAGGGGAGTCAGACAGGGAGGTGGGGGTGTCGCAGACCCCCCCCTTCTCCGGAAAAACCCCCTTTTCCCAAGGCGGTGGAGCGGCGGTCAGCAATGGCCGCCACGAAGAAGCCAGCAACCGGGTAAGATTGCGCTGGAGGAAATGTGAAGAGTGAAAGTTTTGTCTGAGCCGGGTCAAGTAACATCCTTTAAATTGCCTGGAACTGAGCTGTTTGAATTGCTGGAGGATACATTGTATCCCTAAGAAGAGCGAAAGCGGCGGAGAAGCTATTAAAGGGAACTTTTGTTTTTTCTTCACTCTCCCACCCCATGGAAACAGCAGAAATGTTTGGATTTATTGGACATTGAAAGTGAATTGTTTTGAGAGTTGAAGCTAAGGGACAAAAGGATTCTTGGACATTGAAAAATTTAAGAGATTGGAAAACCCTTGTTGGAGGTATGGATTTCTGATTATTTAAAATTGACATTGCAAGTGGGAAGGGAGAGGAAAAAAAATTGGAGCAGAAGCTGAAAAAGGAGGAGATTGCCTAGAATCCCAAAGAAAGATATATGGTAATTGGACCTCTTTGTTTAAACATTAACCCCAGAAAGAGAAAGAGAAGAAGGAAGAAAAGTATTAACTTTTGGAACTTTTTTTTAATTGTTTTTGATTAAAAATACTTGTGGTTGTTTTGGGAAAAGTTTCTCTTTTCATAATGGCATCGTTTGTGGATGAACTAAAGATTGAATATCAAAAATATAAAAAGGAAGATACTTTGGGAGCTTTGTTTCAATTCTTAGAAATGGCGTTATGTACTTATGAAAAGTTGATTACGCACCAGAAGGACTGGGACAAGGAAGAAGAGGAAGAAGAAGCCATCTTTGATGAACAATGGGTCCCTTCCGGAGAGGAGGAGAAAAAGGATAAGAAAAAGGGGATTTTAAGAATTATAAAAACAACCAAAAAAGAGAAAAATGAGCGAAAAGGTGGAGGCAAGGTTAGAAAGCAAAGGAAAAGGAGTAAGAAAAGGGAGGAGGAAAAACAAAGGGGTAAAAAGGGCAAGGAGAAGAATAAGCAAGAGAGAAAGGGGGGGAGGAGAAGCCTTAATGGGGGGAAGCAAGATCTAAAGAAAAAAAGTTTATTTAGAGACAATGGGTGAATTTAATTTAGGATAAAAGAGGGATTCTGGAGGGTACATAAGTTTGTGTTTTTATATATGTATTTAGAGTATAAAATTCATTATGTAATTTTAGAATCTTTTAAACAGAATCCCAAGAAAAATTGTTATACGAAGTACTTTTAAGGTAGGGTAATGAGTTATAGACGTTACTCCAATTGGTGTATAGGAGAAGTATAGTAAAAGAAAAAAGATGAATGGATAGTTGGAAATAGAACAGACAAAGAATGTTATTGAAAATGGTAATAAGATATGGAAGGATATATAAAGGTTTTGTTATGGGTTTTTTTTTGGATTTTGTATATTGATAAAAGGCAATAAAATTTTAATTAATAAGAAATAATTTGGATGAAAAGGAGAAGTAGGGATAAGATATGAAGTTAAATAGATAAAGTATTGATACTATAATTTGGAATTGTTATGCTCTATTGGTTTTTTATTATTATTTTTTCCTAGAAAAGAATTTATAAGCTGTTATGCCTTGCATTGTTTTTATAAAATTGATAAAAATGGTTTTTATATATATATATAAAAAAAGAAAATGACAATAAGATATGGAAGGATATATGGGATGAATATGATGTTTGAATTTGTGTCTTTGTGAAGAGTTTTAACCCGGGATCAGACAACCTTCAGAAAAGATCTTTTAGTTTTGTTTATGTTTTGTGTTTTGTATGTTTGTGTATTGTGTCTTCTGTAAAATTAATAAAATTTGTTTAAAAAAAAAAAAAAGAATCAATAAAACCTTGGAGGAATGTTAGATGAGAATAATTGTAAACAAGTCAGAAAGAAATGAATATGATGACTATAAAATAGATAAATATAGAAAAGAAATGAAATTGAATAAGAGTAAAGAGAAATAATGAGAAATTTGCTGAAAGTTATTTATGTGTCCATATGGAAATGGGATAAATTAGAATTATGTTGTATAAAAATAATGTTTTATCCGACTTGTAAAAATTTATAATGTTAAGAGGTTTTATGTACTTAATGGTTAATGATGTGTTGTTTGTCTTTAAAATTAATAAAATTTGTTTCAAAAAAAAAAGAAAGATAGCTGTTCTGTCCCTAATTAGCATTCTTGAGATCCCCGCACTTTGAGTGGCCAAAGCACCGGGCGCTCTGATTGATCAGGCGAGCCGCGCCGATTGGCTCGCTAAGAATCTCCCACGATTGGTCCATTCGAATCACGGGAGATTCAAAGCGGTGCCATTGGCCGCGGCTGCCGCGGCTGAAAGAATAAAAGCCGCAAACCTTTTGCGAAGAGCCAGTTCGGTTCCTACTTTAATAAAAGAGCATGATTTGAAGTCACCGACTCCTGGCATCATTTCGCGGACACAACACTGGCGACGAGGATGGGATCCAGACCCTGAACCGAACCACGTGTCCGACGGAAGCCAGACGAACCACCACGATGGTGAAAATCGCACCCCCCGCACCCTTCAACCCCGCCACCGAGGACTGGGAATCGTACTCCGACCGATTCCGCATGTTCCTCGAGTGCAGCGACCTGAAGGACGCCACCGGCCCCATGAAGCGCGCCGTCTTCCTGACCCACTGCGGGACCAAGGTATTCAAGATGGCCAAGGCACTTGCCAAACCCGCCGATGTGACCGCGATGGACTGGGACGTCCTCGAGCCAATACTTCGGTGGCACTATGCTCCAGAGGTACCCATCCTGATCCGATGCAACGAATTTTACTGTCGGGACCAACGGTCGAGTGAGAGCTTCAGCGACTTCGTCGCCGAGCTACGGCGCCTAGGGGGGCTCTGTGAATTCGACAAACTGAACGACGCCCTGCGAGACAGAATCGTGCTCGGTTTGTGGGACCCCGTCCTCCAGAACCGGCTGATGGCCAAGGGCAACATCGCCTAGCAGACACCCTCACCGCAGCCGCAGCCGCCGAAGCAACCTGAACCTCCACCGACCGCATGTGCAGACTGAACGCTGGGGACCGCAGCGGAAACAACAACCCTGCGAGGTTGGCCGAGGCCCAACCTGAGACGACCACCCACCAGGGCGACTTCCACTCAGCATCGGGCACTTCCGATGATGAGGAGGACATCCATCGCCTCCAGACAGGCCGCGACCCACGGAACCGGCGGGGTCGTAAGTCGAGGACCAACTGTGCTGGTTGCGGCGGCGACCACCCCAGGTCGGAATGCCGGTTTTTCGAATCGATCTGCCGGCATTGCGACAAGAAGGGACACATTGCCCGTGTCTGCCGCCTAAAAAAGAACCGCAGCCCGGCACGATGGGACCAGAGCGACCGGAGGAGAGAGAGCACACCACCCCAGACCAGAGATCACCCCTCGGACAACAGATGGGACCAGAACGGACGATCCCTGCGAGGCGGCGATAACCAGCAAAGAGAGGAGACCCATCAGACGGTCACCATCGGCCACGCCATAACCAATGACGCCCGGAAGGTCCACGTGGAGGTAGGCATCGAGGGCGAGCCATGCAAAATGGAGGTGGACTCCGGGTCCTACCTCTCCATGATAGCATGGCATGAAATAAAGCGCTTGGTGCCTACCCTCCAAAGGAGGAACCTAGATAGCCAGAGACTCATCGTAAAGGACTACCAGGGAAACCGCATCCCGGTAGTCGGAACCAAACACTTCAACATCACATATAAAGGGCACACCGAAAGGCTTCCCCTGACAATCGTCAACCGTGACCGCCCAAGCCTACTGGGACTGCAATGGTTCGCCCCGCTCGGCATCGCAGTCACGGGAGTCGACCATGTCACCGACGACAGCTGGGAGCAGCAACTGGCCCGGGAATTCCAAGAGGTCTTCGACGGAAACCTAGGCAAGTACCGAGGGCCCCTTATATCATTCAGCCTAGACCCAAACATCCCCTCAAAATGCCTGAAACCAAGGCGGGTGCCATTCGCACTTAAACCCAAGATAGACGAGCAAATTGACAAGCTCGTCAAGCAAGGGGTCCTACAGCCCATAGACCACACCCAGTGGGAGACCCCCATAGTCACCCCGATCAAGCCCGATGGGTCAGTGAGGATCTGTGGGGACTATAAGGCCACCCTAAATGGCGCGCTACAACAAAGCGCCTACCCCGTCCCAGTAGTGCAACACCTACTGCACTCACTGGGAGGGGGCAAGGTTTTCGCCAAGCTCGACCTCGCCCAGGCATACCAACAGTTAGCGGTAATATCGGACAAGGCTTAAGGTCTTTTCCTCTCACCTAGCTAGATTCTATACATGGCAATGAATTTGATTGCTCTTGACAATTGTTTATTACAACAAAATGAAATTATTTAGTGAGCTTTACTCCTGAATCAGGAGCGAGGAAATGGGTTAAAATATCAGCACAGAGGGAAATGTTTTTAACCTCTCTTATTAGCACTACAGTATCCACTGTCAATGTTCAGCAGCTGAAAAATTGAAGAGAAAAAAATCATATGCAACAGACATGCATCATTGGCTTAGTAATATTTATTTAGAGATCTTTGGGAAGGTGCAGTGGTGCTGGACACAAAATGGAAAGGCACATTTTTGAGATAGAAGGCATGAAATGGAGATAGTGTACTGTGGCTAAGGCCTTGGGTTGGATTCCTATGATCAAGTAGTTCACTAGAAACCTAACTGCAGACCAAGTAAATATGCTTTTAGACTTTATTATGAGCCATATAGCATCAAAGTCAATTAGAAAAAAGATGAAGTATCCTTGCATTCAGAAACTAGAATGTTGCATGCCTTTCTCTGTTGACACTGGGACACTTCAAGGCTAAAATATTGACTTTTCCTCTCAGCCGTTCTCAAGGCCAACACTTCAGAAATCCCTTCAAACACTTTCCTCCATTATAGCCTGAGGATAATCAATACTTTATAAAGATCAACAAGGCTAAGAATGACTGAATTTAGCCCTACATGAAGGCTGAGTGAATATTACACCCTTAGTGTTATTAATCTATAAGGACAGAGTGTGAGAGAACAAGGCTGAGTCAGAGTTCAATGTTTCTATATTTAGCTCTTCTGAAAACCACCGTCTCTGTGAACCACTTATGTGGAATCCTTTGCCTGTGAACTTTGGCTTCATTTTAATTTTCAAGAAAATTTGACAAGAGTAAATATTCAAAGTGGGAAAATATTTATGAAGCATTTTGGTTGTTTTGGAAGTTCTTTAACTGCTTCTATTGAGCATTCTTTCTTTGTAATGAAGAATGAATTTTGTTGAATTAGACAGAGATTACTTTCAAGACAGGAAAATCAAGACCTTGTTTACTATTACTTTTCTCTGGGAAATAGTTATCTCCTATTTCTTCTTCTTTTTCTCTCCCAAGGTTACTGAACAGATACTATACACATTGGAATTTCCTTCAGCAACTGCATTTCTTGATTTCTATTCATTTCACAAGCATATAGACCCCATTCTTACAATATTAACATGGCTTCCATATTGAAAAAAGTAAAAAATAATATGAATTAGGAGAGTATGGCATAAGGAAATTCCATTCCCTTTCTATATAAACAAGCATTTAGGAATAAAACCAAAATGTTTATAATAAAAACATTTCCCATAAAATGGGTTATATGTATTTGTACATATTTGTAAATAGAATAGCTTCCATGAACAAAAATTATTTCCATCTTTCACTTCTCCCATACCATGATCACTCAATCCCAAGCCTGAATTTGGGATAGGCACAATGGTAGGATTCAGTTTATTTTACTACCGGTTCTGTGGATGTGGTTTGGTGGGTGTGGCAGGAGAAGGAGACTGTAAAATCTCCAGTTAGAGGTGGTTTTTGCCGGTTCTCTGAACTATTCAAAATTTCCACGACTGGTTCTCCAGAACTGGTCAGAATCTGCTGAATACCACCTCTGGATAGGCATGAAGAAATATAGGGGGTGAAATCATGTAAATATAAAAGGAAGGGGAGGAAGGAGATGTTTATGTGCATAATACTGAATGTAATTCATTATTTACAGACAGAAATAAATGAAATGCTATTTCAATACGATTTTAAGGCTAATTAGTAAGATATACTCAAATATGTCCTATTTACAAATGCTTTTGACTTTGTGTGGGTATTTTCTTTTATTGTTCTGGTCAACAACATTCTCAAAGGGTCATTACCCAAAAGAGTTTCATCAAGGACTTGCTAGAGAATATTTCTTCATTTCATTTAATTTCTTTATTTATAATTCTAATGCAGTTTATCTTGCTAAATACTGGCCAAAATGCTTCATCCTAACAATTCTTCAATTCTATTCTTTGAAGAGAACTTCATTTGTGTAGAAAATCATCACAATGAACTGATTTAAGCAGTGTTAAGTCTGGAGCACAGGTGCGAATAATGGAGATGACCCAATAGAAACAGTGAACTTCAAACTCTTTATTTACATGGTGTGACAGCTCAAACTGGATGGCTGCTATAGCCTTCCTTATATAGGCAACTTATCAACTATTCAACCAAGAGTAATCCGGGAGCGCTAGTTCCATTAACCAATGAGAATGGCCTGTTAATGGCCAATCAGATGCTCTCGAACAGACCAATCCGATCTTGCCATTAACAGCCAATCAGAATTGCAGGGCCAGAACCCTGCACTTGACTTCAAGCTCAAGATAACTTTATTTAACATTTATTCATTCACAACACCCCTTCCCCCTGGCTTCTGTTTATGGGGCGCGGTCACGTAGTCCTTGAGGTAGGACGGTTGTTTTATTAGTCTTTTTTATTTTCGCTGTGCGCCTTTTGGCTGCACTCTTGTTGAGGTAGAGCGTTGTTTGGCGAAAGGGGTGCCTCTGGTTCAGAGTTCATGTTTTCGTTGTCATCAATATCTTCAGCAACTCCCTGAGGTGAACTCACTCCCATCCCTGGTTCCTGTTCCCACGTTTCTGTTCCACTATCATTCCCTTCAAAAAGATTTTCCTCTAGTTGAAATTCGTCTTCCTCTGTATCTCCACCCCCCCTGTTTGGTTATAAAGGAGTTCGGAATTGCCTGACTGCAGCCGTGATCGTAGTTGATCAATATGGCGCTTCCAAAGTCTATCGTCAGGGCACTGTACAAGGTATGATCTTGGGCCAGTTACACGGATTACTATCGCTTCTACCCACAGTGGATAGCCCGATATGTTTTTAGCGAATACTAAATCGCCTACCCGGAAGGTACGGCATTGCCGCTGGATCCGAGTGGTTTTTCCGGTTCGTAAGCTGGGTGTAACCAGTTGAGGTGGGAGCGGAGCTTCCGTCCCATTAACAGCTCGGCGGGAGTTTTGTTGGTGATGCTGTGAGGTGTGATGTGCTGTAGAAAAAGGATTCGGTTGATTTTCTCGTCAATGTTGTCGTAGTCTATTTTTTGTAGCGTTTTCTTGATGAATTGTACTATGCGCTCAGCCCTACCGTTGGCCGCAGGGTGCGCAGGCGAAGTGAGTGCATGTCGGATACCACGGTCAGCCAGGTACTGCTCAAAAGACAGAACGGTAAATTGGGGCCCGTTGTCGGATACCAGAACGTCTGGTAATCCGTGGGTTGTAAACAGTCTTTCCAGTCTTTTGATGACCGCTTCGGTGGTCGTGTTCCTCATTCGGTGGATTTCGAGCCAATTCGAGTAGGCGTCTATGGTTAACAAGAATGTGTGGCCTTTGGTCGGCCCAGCAAAATCTAGATGGATACGGGACCAGGATCCCCGCGGTGTCTCCCATTCGGTTTCGGGTTGCCTTTGGTGGAGCGTTGCTTATTTCTTGGCATCTCTGGCAAGTTTTGACCCACGATTTGATTTGTTTGTCAATGCCTGGTCACCACGCGTAGCTTCGTGCGAGGCCTTTCATGCGCACGATGCCAGGGTGGTCATCGTGCAAGGTTCTTAGTAGTGCCTGTTGGAGTCGTTCTGGGATAATGACTCTATCGCTCCAGATCATATAGCCCTTTTGCGAAAACAACTCTGTTTGACAACTTTTGAATGGTGCGAAGTCGTCTGGTACTTGGTCCAATGGTCATCCACATTCTACCCATGTGAGGACTCGTGCTAAGATGGGGTCGCGTTTTGTTTCTCTCGCGATATCACATGCAGTTAATGGCGGTATATGAAGTGTCTCGATCTGCAATGTTGTCATCGTTGGCGCGGGATCGTTGATGGTTTCTGGAAGCGGTGCATGGCTCAACGCGTCGGCATGGGGAATAGCTTTATTGTAGCTGATAATTATAGGCAGCCAAGAATTCTGACCAGCGGGTCATCCTGGGAGATAGGATATAGGGGTTTGGCTTATCCCCAGCGATTATCCCCAGCAAAGGTTTGTGGTCAGTCACTATAATAAAAGCCCGGCCGTACACGTACTCATGGAATCTTTTAAAAGCCAACACAATTGCCAGGGCTTCTTTATCAATCTGACTATAATTTTGCTTGGTTTTTGAGTGTTTTTGAAAAATAAGCAACAGGGGCTTCGCTACCGTTAGGCAATACATGGCTCAAAATGGCGCCCACTCCGAAAGGCAATGCATCACATGTGATATTCAACGGTAAGGTTTCATTGTACTGCATTAGTACAGTGTCAGAAGTCAGTAGCATTTTTACATTACGGAACGCCTGCTCTTCTCTATGACCCCTACCCAAATTGCTTTTTTGTCTGGTAGGCGATGTAAAGGTTCAGCAACAGTTGCCTTGTGCGGCAAGAATACATTATAGAAATTGATGAGGCCTAAAAACGCCTGGAAGTCGGCCTTGTTCCGGGGTCTGGGAGCGTTTTTTATTGCTCTCAATTTGCTATCGATAGAGTGAATACCCTGACTGTCAATTAAGTACCCTAAGAATTCAACATGATCTGTACACAGCTTGCACTTATTTTTCTTCACCTTAAGGCTTCTTGGAATTTTTGTAGAACCAGCCTTAAACGATCCCATTTTTTAAAATTTTTGGAGTGGGGGCAGCAATTAGCACATCATCAAAGTAGGGGACAACGCCTTTGATCCCCTGCAAGAGTCTCTCCATTTGGCTCTGAAAGATCCCCAGGGCTGCACTGACTCCGAATTGGAGCCGCGTACACTTAAAGGCACCCCGGTGCGTTACAATTGTCTGTGCCTGTGCCGTTTTTTCATCAACCGGCAGTTGCTGATAAGCCTGAGCTAAGTCTAGTTTAGCGAAGACTTTTCCACCCCCCAGGGAATGGAGGAGGTGTTGCACCACCGGCACCGGATATGGATTTTGTTGCAGGGCGTGTTTTAGGCTGGCTCGGTCGTCCCCACAAATTCTAATTGAGCCCTCCGGCTTAATTGGTGTCACGATTGGGGTTTCCCATGGGGAGTGATCGGTTGGCTTTAATACTCCATGGGCTATAAACTTATCAAGCTGTTCATCGATTTTCGGCTTTAGTGCGAACGGAACTCGATGAGGCTTAAGGCGGATGGGAGCTATTTTTGGATTAAGGCTAAAGGATATCGGGGTCCCCTTGTACTCGCCTACCTTTTCCACAAAGATGTCCTTGAATTCGTGGGCAAGGTCCTCCTCCCAGTCACTGCCGCCGATTTGGTTAATGCCAGCCACTTCAATGCCGAGTGGTGTGAACCATTGTAGGCCTAACAGGCTAGGCCGGTCCTTGTCGATCACCATCAGGGGTAAGTACGCTGTGCGGTTCTTGAATGAAACCCGGACTCGACTGGATCCTATGACTGGAATCCGGTTCCCCTGGTAGTCTTTTAGCACAAGCCTTTGGAATTGAAGGTCTTGGCGCTGGATCGTAGGGATGAGTTGCTTGAGGGTCTTCCAGGAGACCATTGAAAGAGACAATCCCGAGTCAACTTCCATTTGGCAGGGCTGATTTTCAATGTTCACTTTAACTCGAATTTTCATGGCATCCAATGAAGAGGCGTGGCCGATAGTGATTGTTTGGTGAGCCTCTTCTCGCCTCGTTAGGCGATTTACAGATCGGTTTCTGTAGGAGTGGTTTGCTGGTTCTTGCCTTATAGGATGGTTTCTTGTCGATTGGCGAAAATTGGCCCCCTTCGAGGTCTGGCTGCGTCCGAGGAGACTTCTGCAGACCCATCCGATATGGCCTCGTTTCCCGCACTTGTGGCAGAGCGCGTCGTGGAAATTGCAATCAGAACGGTAATGGTTGGCCCCGCAGCCAGCGCACGGTTGCTGGGACTTCGGATAACGGTCCCGATCGAACCGCAGTCGATGGACCTCTTCTTCGTCGCTGTCTGACAACGAAGAGAGGTTCTCATGGTAGGCCATCGAAAGCTGTCCTTCCGACTTAGGTGAAAGTTCACCGGTTGGTTGGTGTGTCGGAGCGCGATTTCAGTGATGGCATCGGCAAGGCTAATGTCGCCCTTAGCCATTATTTTGCTCTGCACGTTTAGAGCATCTAATCCTAGAACTACTCAGTCTCTCAAAGCCTCTTCTAGGTCAGCGAAATTGCAGAGGCCTCCAAAGTTTCGGAGGTCCGCAACAAAATCGGCAACGCTTTCTCCTTTCCGCTGGTTTCTTTAGTAGAACTCGTGCCGTCTTACGAGCGTTGGAACGGTCGGTACATAGTGGGCCCTTAGTAGCGGTTCAAGGATGTCCCAGTCCATGGCCTTCACTTCAGCCGGTTTTGCTAGCGCCTTGGCCATCTTGAATACGGTTGGCCCGCAATGTGTCAGGAATACCGCCCGTTTCTTCCCGGTTGTGGCATCCTTCAGATTATTCATTTCCAAGAACATTTGGAAACGGTCCATGTAGGACTCCCAGTCCTCTTGCGCTGGGTCAAACGAAGCGGGGGTACTACGCCGCCCGACATGGTTCTGCCGTTGTGCGTTTCAGCCACGTGCTCAGTTGTCTTCTTCGTTGTTCAGTTAGTTCTGACGTCTCCACATCCCATCCTCGTTGGCAGTGTTAAGTCTGGAGCATGGGTGCGAATAATGGAGACGAGCCGGTAGAAACAGTAAACTTCAAACTCTTTATTTACATGGTGTGACAGCTCAAACTCGATGGCTGCTATAGCCTTCCTTATATAGGCAACTTATTAACTATTCAACCAATAGTAATCTGGGAGCACTAGCTACATTAACCAATGAGAATGGCTTGTTAATAGCCAATCAGATCCTCCTGAACGGACCAATCCGATCTTGCCATTAACAACCAATCAGAAGTGCAGGGCCAGAACCCTGCACTTGGCTTCAAGCTCAAGATAACTTTATTTAACATTGATTCATTCACAACAAGCAGGATTTATGCATGCCTGCATAGGATTGTTGGTATGGAAAAGTATCTGGGTACATACAAGGACATATACCTTGGCTGATTTCAGAAGTTCAGTTGAATATGTGAGTCCTTGTGTGACCTTTTCCTTTCTGCTCTAAGGGATCAAGTTGTCATGACCCTATCAGAGCCTGGTTCTGAGGAGGAGGATTCCGAGCTAGGACTGATGGAGGAATGACTGGAGGAGCAGAATGAGATAGCCCCAGGTCCCTCGGGCCTGGGAAATGTTGCCAGAGAAAGAGAGAGAGCACAGAATGACCAAGCAAAGAGGGAGAAGAGAGCAGGCAGTGGAGCAAAAGGGTGATGGAGCTCCAGTGAGGATCAATTACCTTCTCCCCCCAATCCCCAAGCATGGAAAATTGAGAGGAGGCAGGATCAGTGCAGGGTAACCCAACAACTCAGGAGGAGGGTACTCCACTCCTCTTCACCTGGGGAATGAGATTTAAAGAGATGCCATTGGGAAAGATACTTGTCAAGAAGAAGCATTGCCTTTTTCCAGTCTCACGATGCTGTTGGCATCATCTGGATAATTTGCTGTGCTTTGCCCTGCTTGCTTGCCATGTTTGCCTTGCTCTGCTTGCCTTGCCCTCTTTGCCTTACTTATTCTGCTTGCCTTGCTTGCCTGGCCTGGCTATGTATGAGTTCACAGCCACCCAGTTCTGCTCCAGGTTGTGCTGCAGCCCCAGTGAACTTGTCCTGTGATTAGGACTCCCTGGAACCAAATTCTCTGAACTATGGCTGCTCTCAGTACTGTGTTGTTCCTCTGAACTAATAGCAGCCAGGAACTATTGGAGGAGCATGTTTGGAGCTTTGCTCTTGGACTTGCAAAAATGGTGGGATTTGGGGGGCAAATTTAGAGCAATAAGGGAAAGTTAAGCCTTCATTTCAGCTGTGTTGCTTCCGTGTCCCTCCCCGGGTCATCACACAAGCCACAAAAGTGGAAGGGTGTTAAACAAGTCAAGACAAATAAACAAAACTCCTATGCAGCCCAGATGGCAAAAATATGCTGTCAAATAAGAATGAAGAAAATATAAAGATGGCAAGATTCTTATATTTTAGCTAACTAGCATTGATTGCTTTAAAAGTTTGTTTAATATCTGTAATAAAAGCAACTTATCTATCTGATCCTCATTTTTTATGTATGTATATTCGTGTTCCTAGGAAGAGATTTATCACCATGCCAGGATGACACTAATGTCATATAGAATATATTCTGAATGAATGAATACCACAACTTTTACAGGTAGTCCTCGACTTACAACACAATCATTTAGTGAACCTTTCGACATTACAGTGGCATTGATAAAAGTGATTCATGACAGTTTTTCACATATGACCAGTGATGGGATTCAAATTTTTTACTACCAGTTCTGTGGGCATGGCTTGGTGGGTGTGGCTTGGTGGGAATGGTGTGGCTTGGTAGGCGTGGCAGAAGGATATCGTAAAATCCAAATTTCCACCCCACTCCGGGGGAAGAATAATGTAAAATCTCCATTCCCTCCCCACCCCTGGGGGAAGATTACTGCAAAACCCCTATTCCCTCCACACCCCACTAACCTGCTTTCCAGCTCCGTTCTCCTGTGCAGGGCAACAAAAGAAGACCCAGCCGATCATCTGGGACTTGAGAGGCAGAGAATCAATGGGGATGGGGCCAGTCAGAGGTGGTATTTGCCGGTTCTCTGAACTACTCATAATTTCTGCTACCGGTTCTCCAGAACTGGTCAGAACCTGCTGAATACCACCTCTGCATATGACCTTTCAAGCATCCACATATCATATGATCAAAATCCAGATGCTTGGCAACTGATTCATATTTATGAAGAGTCCTGGGATCATGTGATTCAGATGCCTATCAACTGGCTCATATTGATGATGGTTGCAGTTTCTTGGGGTCACATAATCCCCCTTTTTGACCTTCTGACCAGCATAGTCAATTGGACCAGATTCACCCAACAACTGTGCGGTATCTGCCATCCCGCATCTGATGGGCGGCTCATGATAGGGAGCGAAGGGAAGAGAAACAACAGGAAGCGAGGTTTCCTCTTGAAGAGCGCGCCCCGAATGTCTTGGCACACGCTCTTTTATTGTGCTTTTTTACAAGAAAATGATTTAATCAAAAAGCTCAAGTCAAACATGATAATCTCATCAGGATGTGCATGTTTACAAAGCTGCATACTGGACAGATCATTTACAGTGTGGATAAGCTTATTAACAACCGTCTAGCTCCTTGTCCCTTGTACGTGCCTTGCAAAGGTCACTGAAGAGACAGAAGTTAATGATTACACGTGAATGATACAATGTTGCAAACACATGAATGATACATAGTTGCAATGATACATAGTTGCAATGATACATAGCTACAACATCTCCTCTGTTTTTATTATTTATGATGAGTCTTCTTCCTTGTCCGAGAAGACAGGAACCATTTTTATGAAATGTTCACCGTCCCCGTCATCTAGGCAAGAGTGCGACCCATCAGCGTCAGGGTTGTCCAAGGAGCGGTAACTCAGCAATGACATTTTTTCATCCGGAGTTGAGGATATAACATGAGCTTGCAATAGCACATTAACATCAGCAGTTATGGAGGATAATTGATTTTTCAAAAATTGCAATATTCTATTAAAACAACAAGGTCCTATAATACATATCAATATAATGATTATTAATGATCCTGCCAATGCAGTTAAAAAGGTTGTAAACCATGGCGAAATAGAAAACAAGCCCCCCTGCTATCGGCATAAAAACAACATTCTTCTTTAAGCGTAGCACACAATCCCCCTTGTTTTTAAAAAATAACAGATCTAAATCTTTACGATTTTGCAAAAGGGGGTATTCCATGGGTACCTGTAGGGATATAAAATCATCAGAGTTATACACACAAGCCATACTTGAATGCAAAATGATTTGGATTTAACACTTTCATCCCCGTGGACACATGCCATGAAACCGGTGGAACAAGTCCAAACAAAATTATTGCCAGGAATAAAATACATTCCTTTCAGGCGTGATGTTAAAGTTCCTCCTGAAGTGGTGTAGATTGCAGACTATCCCCTGGTTGTGTGGGTGCATCTGCCAAATCGAATTGAAGTGGTGGGTAAAAATCTTCTACGCGAGAAAAATTGGTTGTAGAACTTAAACGAACGCCTTGAAAGTCAATTATAGTCCAAGCAATATTATATCTTCTATGAGGCTTCTGTGGATCGTCATGGACAGTTCTTTTGAAGTTTCATTTGTTGACAGGATCAGAGTTCGGGTATATAAAAACATCACAAGCAGGTGAGAGGGCTATGGACAAGTTAGTTGTAGAACATTTACGAGATGAGGAGGGAATGCAATTAGTAGAAAAAGGATAATAATTACAATAATGACAATAAAGATTAATTTGGTAATTCATCAAGGATGTTAGTTGGGGTGGGGAAACCCATAATACAATAGAAGGACATCTAGGTCCTCCTAAATTTAGATTGAATAGAGGAAAAGATTTTAAGGTTCCTTTCCATAGGAAGAGTAAAGAAGGAACAAAAGAGCGAGTGGTAGAGTGTTCTTTAAATAAAACAGAAGTGACAGAGTGAAAACTATGGGTAGCATTTTCATGACGTACCCACATGGAGCAAGTATAATAGCCTTCTGTTAATGAAATGGTTTTAACACGAATAGTCTTTTGACAGGAAGCATAGGTTTTGTTGAAGTAAGGTAGAAATTGCAAAGAAGATATAGGCAAGAATATCAGGAAGAGTTTTAAGATACAGATGTAGCGGAGGAATTCCAATGACAGGGTCTAACCGCCCTACCAGGGATCCAGCAAGTGGTTTTGTCTGGCAGTAAGATCACAGCGTAGCCAGGCAGGATCTGGCAATCTGCGATAATATACCAGAGCTCTGTTAGGTGGGGGTGAGGGGGAGGAAAAATGACGTGAAGCAGCAGAAGTGGGAGGAATGCCAGTCAGATTAAGAAAGTTTAAAGTGTAAAGACAAATGTTAAGAGAATTTTGCAATGCTGGGAGGTTTGGGGGTTTTTCCCGCAATGAATATCGATCAAGAGCACGTTTCAGAGATAAGTTCGCTCGTTCCACAATAGCCTGCCCCTGGCTGTTGTAGGGAATCCCAAACTTGTGGGTTACATCCCATCTGTTACAGAAGTCCTGGAACGCAGAACTTGTATAGGCAGGTCCATTGTCAGTTTTGATTTCTTTTGGACGTCCCAGCAAGGCAAAGGTACGAATTGAATGATTGATGACATGTTTTACAGTTTCTCCCCTTTGAGGGGTGTCCAGAATAAACCCTGAATATGTATCGATGGAAACGTGCAAATATTTCCAAGGGGCAAAAGGTGGATACTGAGTTACATCCATTTGCCAAATTTCACAAGCTTTTAATCCTCTAGGATTTACTCCTATGGGAATGGAATGTCCTTGCTTACTACATGTGGGGCATTGTTGAATAATGGCAGCAGCTTCTGCCTGAGTTAGGGAAAATTGAAAAGTTATCATAACTTGGCGGGGGAGATTCAAACACACTCCCTGCTTCTATTTTATAATGGACCATTAAAGCCTCCATAATTTTCCTCCAAGTGACCAAAATGCCAATAGGTGCACGAGGAGGACTATGGAGATGTTCACCAATTTTTTGCCAAGTGGAAATTTTTAAGGACCCTTCCTCTGAATAATTGGGACAATGTTGCCACACATAAGCCAATAATGTAGCAATAGGTTTCATTTTTACAGGCGAGCCCTTTAAATTAGCAGAGTATTTAGAAGAAGAAGCGACTAACTCCCTCAATTCCTTCAGATGCTGCGTCTGTTGTTGAGAAAAGTTTCCACCCATACTTACGAAAGTCGAGACCGTGTTTCAGATCTGATGATGTGCAATTCGCTTCAGGCCTGGCGATGCACAGCTACCATCGAGCTGATAAGATATGGGTGCGTCGCAATGTATCCCCCTTAGGGAATCACGTCGGGGTCACCAGAATGCGGTATCTGCCATCCCGCATCTGATGGGTGGCTCATGATAGGGAGTGAAGGGAAGAGAAACGACAGGAAGCGAGGTTTCCTCTTGATGAGCGCGCCCCAAATGTCTTGGCACACGCTCTTTTATTGTGCTTTTTTACAAGAAAATGATTTAATCAAAAAGCTCAAGTCAAACATGATAATCTCATCAGGATGTGCATGTTTACAAAGCTGCATACCGGACAGATCATTTACAGTGTGGATAAGCTTATTAACAACCGTCTAGCTCCTTGTCCCTTGTACGTGCCTTGCAAAGGTCACTGAAGAGACAGAAGTTAATGATTACACGTGAATGATACAATGTTGCAAACACATGAATGATACATAGTTGCAATGATACATAGTTGCAATGATACATAGTTGCAACACAACTGTGTTACTAACTTAACAACTGCAGTGATTCTTTTAATAACTGTGGCAAGAAAGGTTGTAAAATGAGACAAAATTCACTTAACAATTATCTCACTTAGCAACATAAATTTTGGGCTCAATTGTAGTAATAAATCAAGGACTGTATTTACCTTCTAATATAAAAAAATGGAAATAACTATTCCATCAAACTTCATTCAGTCCTTAAGGTTGTCATATTATGATTTGTGTTATAAATCACCAAAACATAACATTTGTTATGAAAATCTTAGAAAAAGATAAAATGATGACTTTTCAACCATCACTATTTGCCTAATATTAAATGATCAGCTTTTCCTAATATTCACAATTCATTTAGGCACAACTTTCACAGTTCACCTGGGCACAACTTTCAACATACAGTATATTCTTGAAGCTACAGAGAAAATGTTCATGAACTATTTATGATATTAGATACGAATATTCAAAAATTACAGCTGTTTAGAATTAATTTAAATACAAGGGAAAACTTCTTGACAATAAGATCTGTGAAATTGTCTACTTTAGGAGGTGGCTCTTCATTTTCAGAGGCTATAAAAAGGAGACTGTTTTAACTGCATACTGCAGAGGATTGGACTAGTGGAGTATTTCAACTCTACAAACCCAATTTTATACTAGAGGTGCAAGTGGCTTCAGGAATCTATGAACTTTTTTTTAAATTCAGTCAAAATATTAAGACTGGAAAGAGTAACTTGGCATCCATTATGCATGTCCCCAGTGCAGATGCAAAGCATCTTGGATAGAGCTAATTAAAAAAAAAAACTATTTTAGACCACAGATAGGCCAAAGGAGAGGTTCTTCCAGTCCATTTCCAGATCCAGTTCAATCTGTTGAAATTAAAATTTAAATCCCAGATTGGCTATCTTTCTCCCGTTTTGAATTACCTTTGGAACTCCTCTTTCAGACAGTTCTAGTTAAAGAAAGTAGCTGAGAATCTAGAATAGAATGTCTGCTTAATGTGGACTGCATTTGCTCAGATTGCACATCATTATATTTTCTTCAGACAATGTAATTTCTCTTTTCCTAAGCAGTGTGCATATGTATATAAAAAAATAAGTTTTAACAATGAAATGTCTACTGTTTTTTATTATTAGTCCCTCTTGAACATATGCTGAGCACTGAATTTGTTTCCTTGAAAACCAGAATATGCTGAAGCCTGTATTCTTGCTGATTATTTTGAGGATTACAATGCCTTGTAATCAGATGAAATGTCAGTACAACACATGGAGGCTGTAATCTGGCTTTTGCCCAGAAATAATAGGTAGACCGTCTGAAATTCTGTCCCTTTCCTGCTTTTTGATGTATAAGGAGGCAAGTAATGGCCAGAACCACAGGCTGCCACATGTACAGAAATCTTGCTTCTCTTGGTCATTCAATGGTAACCTTTCATGTAGAATACAACTATATATTCTGTCTTAGGCTGCCCCTCAAATGGGTCAGAAGATATTTGATTTAGCATTTTAATTAGTGTTCAAGGATGGAGAAGCAGTGGGTGCCAATTTGCTTCCAAGTCAAACTGAACATTCTAATTCAATATCTTACCTTTATATCCTGAGATGGACAGAAGTAAGATATTTTGCACAATGTCATGACTTTCTCTTTCATGTTTTATTGCCACATTTTTCACTAAGTTCATATTAAAGTTCACATTTTCCATTTTGTTATCTCTAAATAATATTAAAGAAAATTAGCAATTCATTTTTTATTTGTTTAATTTTCTTTACCACAATTTAAAGACTCAATCAAATATTCTCATCTACCAATTATTTTTGTTTCTAGAGTTGAGATAAAATAAACTTGATTGTTCCCATCCACGAGCAAATCATAATGTTAGTATCAAATCCAACAGTGATATCAACTGGAAATTCTAATAAATCTTGACTTGGAAGCATTAACTTTCTGCTATAGGTGAGGCTTAATTTTAGTATACACATTTATTTCAATGGTTTTGTGTCATTTAATTTGTGAGCAATTCACTCCTTGAACTTTTTGAAAGCACTTGGCACTTTAAGTACTGCCTGTGATATTCTGCTAAATAAAGTTAGCATAAGAAAAATTCCATTGGGAATTAAGTAAAATTGATCTGAATAATTTTATAGTTTTATGGTCATTTCCCCCCCCAGTGCTTTTAATGAAACCTCTGCATATGCTAGCTGTTAAAATTATCTGTTGGGAAAGGAAAAAAAAATGGCACATATTATTCCTAAATATTCTTACCTGTTTGCTACAAACTTCCAAAATCTTAAATAGTGCCAGGATTTCAGAAATCTGTTTCTGACAAAATATTCAACATTAAACGTCCCCAGGTTAAAATAAAAAATGTCTTCTGAATACTGGCTAAGCAAGTGAGATCTAGAATACATTCTTTCTCCAAATTGTGTATCTCTTTTATATCAATGGATTGAATCAGGTGACTAGGAAGATAATATGATGATACAAAGAGAAGTTATTTGAGCTTGGCAAACATTATCAAAGCCTTCTAATCTAGAAGAAGATTTTTCTCTATGTGAATTTGCAATGTCTGAATCATTTAACTTTCATTTAACATTCACATTTATAGCCCTGCCCTGTTTATAGCCCTGTTCAGCACTATTAGGTATTTGCCAAAAATTTAAATTCTTGATAGCCCAGTGTTCTCTGTATTTTAAAGCAGGTAACATAACACGGTTTTAATACATATAATTTATGCCATGTAAACCAGGAATAACCAACCTTGACAACTATAAGACCTATGGACTTCAACTCCCAGAATTCTCCAGCCAGCCATGTTGATCCTTCTATTAATATATAATAATGGACAATATCCCACAATAATAACTGACAGATTGCAAGTAAAAAATGGCAAAGGTAAAACAAGATATATAGATAAGTTTGAACTACACAACCCAGATTTTTAAGCCTCTTAGGAATTTGTGAGGAATTTGTTTCACTATTTTGTCATTAAAAAGAGCCTCATTCAAAACATATATTCAAAAGCAGAATGGAAAGAGAATGTTTAAAGCTAATATGGTAGAAATGAAAGTAATAGACTAAAAGCTCTAGACAGAAATGTTGAGTGTTTTACCTCAAAATATGAATTTGAATCTTTCTGCAATTTGCCCTGTTTGCCTTTTGGTGAATCTAATGCTGGGGCAAATTTTTATATTAGTACCCTTATGATTTTCTGTTTCTTTACCATCCATAAACTTTTATATACTGGTCATGGAGAAGAGAATGCTGCTAACAAAATCACTACTTCTTAAACTAATTGTTCATGCAGAACAACAGGTTTGGCATTTTAGGTAAGTAAGTATGAAAATATTAATATATATTTTTGTATACAATGCAATGCACTCATAATGATAAATTGCACATGAAAAAGTTCAGTCCTCTGCCATGGCCTAGCATTATGTCTTTTTTTTTGTTGTTGTTGTTATGACTTTTGTCTGAGGTAATGTATGGTTAGGAGTGGAGAGGTAAGAAGTACCGTAATTTGCTTTGGACAGTGCTTTCAGATACTCATGTATTTTTTTCCCCTTTTTTTATATTAGGAAAATAAAAATAATCCCTCCCTCCCACTCTTTTGCCCTCCCACCTTCTCTTCTTTTATTATAGATAATATGTTTAGAAGCCTTCTGTAAATTAAGCCACATATTAAAATCACTGAAGATATCGGACATGTGCTTTTCTGTTGATTTTCCCAATCTGCCACACATCTTATGGTATGTTAATAAATGTCATATCAATGTAGTCTGATGTGAATATCTGTTCTTTTCATTTCAGCAAGCAATAGAGGGCAAAATAGTGCAAAGCTCAGCTAAGTCATTCTACTTTTTTCCTTTTTAAGAAATATACTAATTGTCTTAATCATTTACAGTTATAGGGACTAGAGAGAAAAATGCACACTTGACAACTGTTCTAATAGACAGCCATTTGAATCATACAGAATATTCATATTACCCCAATAATAAAATATTTATGGAATCTGAAATTAGAAATATACGTTATCTTTCTCTGTGTGAATCATCAAGCATATACAAACAGGTGAAGTTACATTAAATATCATACTCTTGAACATGGGTGTTAAAGTCAATCACATAATGTGAATTATCGTGATTTTTTTTTTTTGTCTTTGGAAAGCCAGGGTGGCCGTGGCTTGTGCATTACACTTCTGGCCTGCAGGTCATCAGTTTGACACCCATGCTCTAGACAATCAAAGAATTCTGTTTTAAAATAGGATCTATAACACTCCTTGCTCCTGAAATCCATTCATGTACATGAAGTCTAATGAATTATCTAACAGAAAATTCCTGCGTCTTTTTCTCCAAGCCCATCAATCTCCCCTATTTTGTGATGAAATAATTGCCACCAAAGCTTTTCCCATGTTCAGTTCTTTGCTCCCTTCTCAATGCAAGCGGTCATTGTTACTTTATTCAGTAAGAAACTTTCTACATTTTACTGGGTAAAAATATACCATATTTGGATTTAAAATCATCTTACATTTCTATTCTTTGATTCAAAAACTCAAAATTCTGAGTCTCATTCTACCACTTTGACTCCTTCTGTTGTGTATGTACCATAGTTAATAAAGTATGAGCTTGAGGTAAAGTGCAGGGTTCTGGCCCTGCACTTCTGATTGGCTGTTAGGCGGCCAGATCGGATTGGTTAGTTCTGAGGAATCCGATTGGCCCTTAACAGAGGATTCTTAGTGGTTAAAAGAGCTAGCGTTCATAGCTCGTTATTGGACAATTCTTACAAGGGTTGCCTATATAAGGCAGAGTTCACTGTTGTTGTTTGAGAAGTCACTATGCTAATAAAGAGCTGAAAGTCACGATTCAGAGGCTGTCTCCATTTACTCCGACCCATGTCCAGTGCTTAACACTGGCGACGAGGATGGGATTTGGAGACGTCTGAACCGAAGAAGCCAAGAAGCAATACCGAGCACGTAATAGACGACGCCAACAATGGAACCATGTCCGGCGGCATCGTACCACCCGCTCCGTTCGATCCAAACCAAGAGGATTGGGAATCCTACATGGATCGCTTCCAAATGTTTCTCGAGATGAATAACTTGAAGGATGCTACACCAGCAAAGAAGCAGGCACTGTTCCTGACGCATTGCGGCCCAGCTGTATTTAAGATGGCTAAAGCACTCGCCAAACCTTGAGAAGTGAAAGCCATGAGCTGGGACGACCTCGAACCCATCCTGAGAGACCATTATGCGCCAACCGTGACTACACTCGTGAGACGCCACAAGTTTTATCAGAGAAACCAATGAAAAGGGGAGAGCATGGCCGATTTCGTGGCGGACCTCTGAAATTTAGGAGGTCTCTGCGGGTTCGCCGATTTAGAAGAGGCACTAAGAGATCGAGTAATTCTGGGATTAGATGCGCTAGGCGTGCAAAGCAAGCCGATGGTGAAAGGTGACATCAGCCTTGCTGATGCCATCGCTGAAGCCACGGCTGCGGAGGTGACCAAAAAGTCGGCTGCACAATTACGGCGAAGCCACACTCCGGTAACACCACTGACCAGCAAAATCTTACCCAACTCAGAAGGGCAGCTACTAACAACGCATCACGAGGACCTCTCTTCGTCGTCAGACAGCGACGAAGAAGGGGTCCATCGACTGCGGTCCGACCAGGAACTTCGCCCAAAGCCCTTACGCCCTTGCGCTGGCTGTGGAGTCAACCATGCCAGGGACGAATGCAAATTCCGTGACGCACTCTGCCATGAGTGCGGGAAACGAGGCAACATTGGCCAGGTCTGCCGCAGCTTACCAGGACTCAGCCAGGCCTCAAAAGGGGCCAACTATCGCCAATCGACAGGAAACCGTCCTGTAAGGCGAGAGCCAGTAAACCACTCCTACAGAAATCGAGCTTTGCAAAAAGAAGAGGCTCACCATACTATCACTATAGGTCACGCCTCAGTTTTGGACACTAAGAAAATCCGAGTCA
Source organism: Hydrophis major (assembly GCA_033807585.1). Taxonomy (NCBI): domain Eukaryota; kingdom Metazoa; phylum Chordata; class Lepidosauria; order Squamata; family Elapidae; genus Hydrophis; species Hydrophis major. Next base: position 329,628,924 of record CM066329.1, read on the forward strand.
CGGTAGCCATCGAGAACCAGCCTTGCCACATGGAGGTCGACTCGGGATCGTCCCTCTTGATGGTGTCTTGGAAGACACTCAAGCAACTCATTCCCACAATTCAATGCCAAGACCTCCAATTTCAACGCCTCATCCTCAAGGACTACCAAGGAAATCGAATCCCCATTGTCGGGTCCTGCCGAGTCCGAGTCTCCTTCAAGAAGCATACAGCGTACTTATCTCTAACGATCATCGATAGAGATAGGCCTAGTCTATTAGGACTCCAATGGTTTGCGCCACTCGGCATTGAAGTGGCCGGCGTGAACCGAGTCGGTGGTTGTGAGTGGGAGGAAGACCTTATCTCTGAGTTCAGCGACGTCTTTGCGGACAGCTTAGGCGAGTATAAGGGGACCCCAATCTCATTAGTCTAGATCAAAAAGTAGCCCCCATTCACTTGAAGCCCCATCAAGTTCCGTTCGCTCTTAAAGCAAAGATCGACGAACAACTCGACAAGCTAATTGCTCAAGGGCTGTTGAAGCCCATGATCACTCTCCATGGGAAACCCCTATTGTAACACCCATTAAGCCAGACGGGTCAATCCGAATTTGTGGAGACTACCGGGCCACTTTAAACCACGCCCTACAGCAGAATGCGTATCCAGTTCCGGTGGTGCAGCACCTCCTCCATTCTTTGGGGGGTGGAAAGGTTTTCGCTAAATTAGATTTAGCTCAAGCTTATCAACAATTACCGGTAGATGAAAAAACGGCCCAAGCCCAAACAATTGTAACGCACAGAGGTGCCTTTAAATGTATCCGATTACAATTCGGAGTTAGTGTAGCCCCAGGGATCTTCCAGAGCCTCATGGAAAGGTTATTACAGGGAATCAAGGGCGTGGTTCCTTATTTTGATGACGTATTAATTGCAGCCCCTACAAAAAAAATCTTGCAGGATTGTTTGAAATGCATTCTTAAAAAATTCCAAGAGGCTGGACTTAACGTGAAAAAAAAAAAATGTCAATTATATACTGACAAAGTTGAGTTTCTAGGGTTCCGAATTGATAGCCAGGGCATTCATCCTACCGAGAGTAAATTAAAAGCGATCAAAAACGTTCCCAGACCATGCAACAAGGCTGATCTCCAGGCATTCTTAGGCCTCATTAATTTCTATAATGTATTTTTACCACACAAGGCAACTGTCGCTGAACCGTTACACTGATTATTAGATAAGAAAGCATTGTGGGTATGGGGTTACCGGGAAGAGCAAGCGTTCCGGAATGTTAAAGAACTGCTCACATCTGACTCTGTACTTATGCAGTATAACGAGACTTTGCCATTAGTCATAAACTGCAATGCATCGCCTTTTGGGGTGGCACCATTTTGAGCCATGTACTGCCTAATGGGAATGAAGCCCCTGTTGCATACTTTTCGAAGACTCTTTCACAAGCAGAGCGGAACCTCGACAAATTGATAAAGAACCCCTCGCAATCATTTCAGCTGTAAAGAAATTTCATGAATATGTGTATGGAAGGACATTTACCATTATAACTGACCACAAACCGTTGCTAGGGATAATAGCCAGGGACAAGCCAACCCCCTGCATATTATCCCCTAGAATGACCCGATGGTCAGAATTCCTAGCTGCTTATAATTATCGCCTGCAATATTGCCCGGGGAAAGCCATTCCCCACACCAACGCATTAAGCCGAGCACCGCTTCCAGAGACTCTCGATGATCCAGCACCAACGGCAACCACGTTGCAGATCGAAACACTCAACTCGCCACCTATGACCGCCCGAGAGAAACCAAACGAGACCACACCCTAGCTCGAGTCCTAGGTTGGGTAGAACATGGATGGCCATTGGACCAAGTACCAGATGACTTTGCACCATTTAAAGCAAGACAGACTGAACTTTTTTCCCAAAAAGGCTGTATCATCTGGGGCGATAGAGTCGTTGTCTCAGAACGACTCCGGAAGATGCTGCTATGAATTCTGCACGAGGGCCACCCTGGCATCGTGCGGATGAAAGCACTTGCACGAAGTTACGCATGGTGGCCGGGCATGGACCGGCAAATCGAGCAGTGGGTCAAAGCGTGTGCCAATTGCCAACAAGTCAGCAACGCCCCACCAAAAGCCATGCCTACTGAATGGGAGACGCCATGGGGACCCTGGTCCAGAATCCACCTGGATTTCGCGGGGCCAACCAAGGGCTATACCTTCCTGCTGACAGTCGACGCGTACTCCAATTGGTTAGAAATTCATCGTATGACGGCTACAACGTCCGAGGCGGTGATCAAGATCCTAAACAGACTCTTTGCAACCCACGGATTGCTTGATGTCCTGGTGTCCGATAACGGGCCACAGTTTACGGCACTAATGTTCCAGCAGTACCTCGCTGACCACGGCATCCGCCATGCGCTCACCTCACCTGCGCACCCTGTGACCAATGGCCGAGCGGAACACATGGTCCAATTTGTTAAAAAGACTTTGCAAAAAGTGGACTATGACAATATCGATGACAAGGTCAACCAAATTCTCTTTTTTGCAACACATAACTCCACATAGCGTCACCGGCTGAACTCCCACTGAACTACTAATGGGACGAAGACTCTGCTCCCACCTCGACCGGTTGCACCCTGCTTACGAACTGGAAAAGCCAATAGGATCCAGTGGCCGCTGTCACACTTTCCGGGTAGGAGACCTCATTTATGCACGTAACTTATTGGGCGATCCGTTATGGATAGAGGCGACAGTAGTACGAGTGACCAGCCCCAAATCCTTTGTAGTGAAATGCTGTGACAATAGACTGTGGAAACGGCATATCGACCAATTACGGTCACGACTCACAACGGCCAGTCAACAACTCCCCCATGACCAAACCAAGGGGGAGGGGAGGTACAGAAGAAGATGAAGTTCCAGGGAACCTGCTCAAAGGGAGCGACGAACTAAATGATACTCAGGAAATGGAGCAGGAAGGAGAATCGTTTGCACCACAAGAAATTGCACCTGAGCAAGAAGCAGAACCACTGCCAAACAACTATCTACCTCAACAGGATTGCAACCAACCAATGCAACGAAAATCTGAAAGACTTAAAAGACAACCGTCCTATCTAAAGGACTATATAACTACACCATAATTAAGAAGCCAGGGGGAAGGGGTGTTATGTATGTACCATAGTTAATAAAATATGAGCTTGAGGTAAAGTGCAGGGTTCTGGCCCTGCACTTCTGATTGGCTGTTAGGAGGCCAGATCGGATTGGTTAGTTCTGAGGAATCCGATTGGCCCTAAACAGAGGATTCTTAGTGGTTAAAAGAGCTAGCGTTCATAGTTCGTTATTGGACAATTCTTACAAGGGTTGCCTATATAAGGCAGAGTTCACTGTTGTTGTTTGAGAAGTCACTGTGCTAATAAAGAGCTGAAAGTCACTATTCAGAGGCTGTCTCCATTTACTCCGACCCATGTCCAAGTACTTAACACCTTCAACTTGAGTTTCTTTCCAAATAGTATGAGTTCATTCCAGCTTCCTGCCTTCTTAGCAGAATAAAAGTGTCCATTGTCATCAGAACATTTTAACTTTCAAATTATTAGTTCATTTTCTCTGTGTAGAGATCTCAGCCACTGAAATTCACAAACCAGTTTTATTGTAAAACCGAGAAGGTTGAACCTGCTTTTTCTATGTACTGCATAGTAGCAGATGAAGCACTATGGCTTCATTGGCTATAGACAAATAGTTGATTCTCTTATCAGAATTTGAAATTTTCTTTTGAATTCTGTCCTTTCTACTTTATAGTTCTGTGGTTGTTGTTGCTGTTCTTTGTAAATTAAGAGTTCTTTGGGAGCCAAAGATAAAAATATTGTAACAGCAAAGAAAGTTAGCCTTCATTCATTCCAGACAGAGAGTATTAGGGTGTTTTGGGAAAAGTTATGCAGTCTATCCTTTTTTTAGCAAAGAACTAAAAAATTCAGGAGGTAAAGAGGCAGGGAGAAACAAATTCTTTATATTATCTCCATGCTTCTAATCTAAATGTGCAAAGTCCTTTAACCCATGATCATTGTAGCTGAGTACATATATCAGTCTTGACTAGGCTAGCCTTATAACAGTCTTCATATCTTCTTTTCCAGAGGAATGGATTCCTATTATTATATCAATGGAATACTGTCATCTGGAAAGCCTCTAGCGCAAGTTGCAGTCAGCAGCAAGAAATAAAGAATAAAAAGAATACAGCCTGCTAAACCTGGCTTTTATTCTAATATATAACTGGAGATGACTACATGCTGAGTGAAAGCTTAAATTCCATATTGCCTTTGGAGTGAATTTTCTTCTAAGTCTTTCAGGTGGCTTCATCATACCCATTTATTACAAAAACAGTGTGAGACTTGAAAGTTTTATTGTAGGCTATTTGATAAAGATGAATCTTGTATAGGAAACTTGTAGGGGAGAGGCGACATAGAGGTAAAAGTAGAATGTCTATTAGTTCTCTTGTGCAAAGTTTAAAGTAAGCTATTACAAAATGTCAGGGGAAAGAAACAAGGAAAAATAAGGTGCTTTAAGGTTTAAGTACAAGCATCTTTTCAAATTGATGCATCTGGAAATGTGTAAAGGCAAAAATACCATTATTTAAGTTGCTTCTGAATAGAATTTCTGCACCTCTCCCATTGGCAGTGTTTAATCTTAAAAAAAAAAGAAAAAAAAAGAACGATGCTTGTCCTCAGTATTTGAAAATGTTAGTTTAGAGAGTCACAGGCTGAAAACGCCATAAAGACACTAATGCAAGAACAATTCAGTGTCAAAATGAGGACAAATGCAAACTGTTTTTGAACATTTCTTTGCTTCTTTTCCGAGTTAAAGAACTAGAAGTTGTTTGAAATAAAGCCCTTCTTTAATTGTCGATGTCATTCATGTTGTATATTGTTTGGTATTTGTGCCCAGTAGGAATTTTTAATGACATGTTGACTGCAGTACTTAACTCTCATCTGCGGTATTGATTTTCTCAGATTATGCTATAGTATCACGATCTCCACAGCTACTTCAGTATCTCAAGCATGGAATTAAATCCTCAATCAGGTAGAAGAAAAGGATGGGTTACAATTGAGTCACATCGTCTTTGTTTCGTTTGAGAACAACTCCTTTATAATTAGCAGTCTGGAAGGATAGAACCAAGTGAAGTTGGCTTTCTTATAGCAGAACTATGTTGGATCAGAATAACAATGCCCAGGAACGGTATGATTCTAATATCATGGATTCAAATCCTGAAATAATACTTCAGCTACTGCTATCATAGCATTGAGTTAACCTATCCAGCCACATAAATCTAGCTGACCATTGGATGGCAGTGACAGATACAAAAAGCTTATTACAATTTAGCAATTGTCTCTATTTTCATAACCCAGGTATGCGTTGTGAATGAATAATACCAATAAAGTTATCTTGAGCTTGAAGTCAAGTGTAGGGTTCTGGCCCTACACTTCTGATTGGCTGTTAATGGCAGGATCAGATTGGTCCATTCAGGAGCATCTGATTGGCCATTAACAGGCCATTCCTATTGGTTAACGGAGCTAGCGCTCCAGGTTTGCTATTGGTTGAAGAGTTAATAAGTTGCCTATATAAGGAAGGCTATAGCAGCCCTCCAGTTTGAGCTGTCACAATATGTAAATAAAGAGTTTGAAGTTCACTGTTTCTACCGGCTCGTCTCCATCATTCGCACCCATGCTCCAGTCCTAACACTGGCGATGAGGATGGGATTGGATGACATCAGAGCCAACTAAGCACGTGGCTGAAGTGCACAATGGTGGAACCATGTCCGGCAGCGTAGTACCACCCGCTCCATTTGATCCAGCTCAAGAGGACTGGGAGTCCTATATGGATCGTTTTCAAATGTTTTGGGAAACGAATAATCTGAAGGATGCCACACCCGGGAAGAAACGGGTGGTATTCCTAACGCACTGCGGCCCGGCAGTATTCAAAATGGCTAAGGCATTAGCGAAACTGGCGGAAGCGAAGGCCATGGACTGGGATGTCCTCGAACCGCTACTAAGGGCCCACTATGCACCAACCGTTCCAACACTCGTAAGACGACATGAGTTCTATCAAAGAAACCAGCGGAAAGGAGAAAGCATCGCCGATTTCATTGCAGACCTCCGGAACTTGGGAGGCCTTTGTGATTTCACCGACCTAGAAGAGCCCTTGAGAGACCGAGTAGTCCTTGGGCTTGACGCTCTAAACGTACAGAGCAAAATAATGGCAAAGGGCGACATCACCCTTAAAGATGCCATAGCTGAAGCTACAGTAGCGGAGGTGACCAAGAAGTCAGCTGCCCAACTATGCCGAAATTGCGCTCCAGCACCCCCACTGGCTGGCGAAGTTTCACCTAACGCAGAAGGGCAGCTACAGAGGACCTCTCTTTGTTGTCAGACAGCGACGAAGAAGAGGTCCATCGCCTGAGGTCCAATCGGGAACGATACCCGAAGTCCCAGCAACCATGCGCTGGCTGCGGGGCCAACCATTACCACTCCGACTGCAAATTCTGCGATGCGCTCTGCCATGAGTGCGGGAAATGAGGCCACATCGGACGGGTCTGCAGAAGCCTCCTCGGACCCAGCCAGACCTTGAAAGGAACCAATCTCCACCAATCAACAGGGAATCGCCCTTAAGGGAATCGTCTAGCGAGACGGGAAGAGGCCCACCAAACACTCACTATTGGCCATGCCTCTTCACTAGACGCTAAGAAAATTCGGGTCAACGTGAACATTGAAAATCGGCCTTGCCATATGGAAGTTGACTCGGGATCGTCTCTTTCAATGGTCTCATGGAAGACCCTCAAGTAACTCATCCCCACTATCTGGCGCCAAGACCTTCAATTCCAATGGCTCGTGTTAAAGGACTACCAGGGGAACCGAATTCCAGTTGCAGGATCCAGTCGAGTCCAGGTTGCATTCAAGAACCGCACGGCGTACTTACCCCTGACGGTGATCGATAAGGACCGGCCTAGTCTGTTAGGCCTGCAATGGTTCGCACCACTCAGCATTGAAGTGGCTGGCATTAACCGAATCGGTGACAGTGACTGGGAGGAAGACCTCACTCACGAATTCAGGGACATCTTCGAGGAGAAGCTAGGTGAGTACAAGGAGACCCCGATATTCTTTAGCCTTAATCCAAAGATAGTTCCCATCCGCCTTAAGCCTCGTCGAGTTCCATTCGCTCTAAAGCCAAAAATCGACGAGTAGCTTGATAAGTTGATTGCCCAGGGAGTGTTAAAGCCAACTGACCACTCCCCATGGGAAACGCCGATTGTGACACCAATTAAGCCGGATGCCTCCATTAGAATTTGTGGGGACTACCGAGCCACCCTAAAACACGCCCTGCAACAGAACCCATATTCGGTGCTGGTGGTGCAACACCTCCTCCATTCCCTGGGGGGTGGAAAAGTCTGCATTGAACTAAACTTAGCTCAGGCTTATCAGCAACTGCCGGTTGACGAAAAAATGGCACAGGCACAGACTATTGTAACACACCGGGGTGCCTTTAAGTGTACGCAGCTTCAATTCAGAGTCAGTGTGGCCCCGGGGATCTTTCAGAGCCTAATGGAGAGACTATTGCAGGGGATCAAGGGCGTTGTCCCCTATTTTGATGATGTGCTCATTGCCGCCCCCACTCCAAAAATCTTACGGGAGCGTTTAAGACTGGTATTACGAAAATTCCAGGAAGCAGGCTTGAAAGTAAAAAAAAATAAGTGCAAACTGTGTACCGATTGTGTTGAAGTTTTAGGGTACTTAATGGACAGTCAGGGTATTCACCCTACCGATAACAAATTGAGAGCAATAAAAAACGCTCCCAGACCCCAGAACAAGACCAACATCCAGGCTTTCTTAGGCCTCATCAATTTCTATAATGTATACTTGCCGCACAAGGTAACTATCGCTGAACCTTTACATTGTCTATTAGATAAAAAATCGATTTGGGTATGGGGTCACAAAGAAGAGCAGGCGTTCCATAATGTCAAAAAACTACTGACTTTGGACGCCGTACTAATGCAGTACAATGAGATTTTGCCAATAAACATTACTTGTGATGCATCGACTTTTGGAGTGGGTGCCATTTTGAGCCATGTGTTACCAAATGGTAACGAAGCCCCTGTTGCTTACTTCTCAAAGACGCTCTCAAAAACTGAGCGAAATTACAGCCAGATCGATAAAGAAGCCCTGGCGATTGTATCAGCTGTTAAAAGATTTCATGAGTACGTGTACGGCCGGGTTTTCACCATTGTAACTGACCACAAACCATTGCTGGGGATCATCGCTGGGGACAAGCCAACTCCCTACATACTTTCTCCCAGAATGACCCGCTGGTCAGAATTCTTGGCTGCCTACAATTATCGGCCACAATATCATCCTGGTTAAGCCATTCCCCACGCCGATGCGCTGAGCCGTACACTGCTCCCTGAAACTATCAACAATCCTGCACCAATGATGACAGCGTTGCAGATCGAGACACTCCACATGCCTCCATTAACTGCCCGTGACATCGCGAGAGAAACAAAATGCGACCCCATCTTAGCACGAGTCCTCACATGGGTGGAACGTGGATGGCCATTGGACCAAGTATCAGATGACTTTGCACCATTCAAAAGTCGTCAAACAGAGTTGTTCTTGCAGAAGGGTTGTGTCATCTGCGGTGATAGAGTCGTTATCCCAGAATGACTCCAACAGACATTGCTAAAAACCTTGTACGATGGCCACCCTGGCATCGTGCGCATGATGGGCCTCACATGAAGCTACACATGGTGGCCAGGCATCGACAGACAAATTGAATCGTGGGTTAAAACCCCAACCGAATGGGAGATGCCACGGGGACCCTGGTCCCACATCCATCTGGACTTTGCTGGGTCAACCAAAGGCCACACATTTTTGCTAACCGTCGACGCCTACTCAAATTGGCTCGAGATTCATCGAATGAGCAACACAACCACTGATGCGGTCATCAAAAGACTGGAAAAACTGTTTGCAACCCACAGATTACCAGATGTTCTGGTATCCGACAACAGGCCCCAGTTTACCGCGTCGTCTTTTGAGCAGTACCTGGCTGACCGCGGTATCCGACATGCGCTCACTTCACCTGCATACCCTGCTGCCAACGGTAGGGCTAAGCACATGGTACAATTCGTCAAAAAGACTCTCCAAAAGATTGACTACGACAACATCGACGAGAAAATCAACCGGATCCTTTTCCTACAGCACATCACACCTCACAGCGTCACCAACAAAACTCCCGCCGAGCTGCTAATGGGATAAAAGCTCCGCTCCCACCTCGATTGGTTACACCCAGCCTATGAACCGGAAAAACCACTCGGATCCAGCGGCCAATGCCGTACCTTCCAGGTAGGCGATTTAGTATTCGCTAAAAACTTATTGGGCGATCCGCTGTGGGTAGAAGCGACCGTAATCTGCATAACCGGCCCAAGATCATACCTCGTTCAGTGCCCTGACAACAGACTTTGGAAGCGCCACATAGATCAGCTACGATCGCAGCTACCATCGCGCACTTCCGAACTCCCTTATGACCAAACTGAGGGGGGGGGAGATACAGAGGAAAGCGAATTGCTATTAGAGGGAAACCTTTTTGAATAAACCAATAATGGGACTGAAACGCAGGAACAGGAACCAGGGACTGGAGTGAGTTCACCTCAGGGAATGGCCAGTGATATTGGTGACAACGGGAACACGAACTCGGAATCAGAGGCACCCCTACCGATAAACAACGATCTACCTCAGCAGAAGTGCAACCAACTGCCAGGCACTTTGCGAAAATCGAAAAGACTAACAAAACAGCCGTCCTACCTTAAGGGCTATGTAACCGCACCCCGTGGGCAGAAGCCGGGGAAAAGGGGTGTTTTGAATGAATAATACCAATAAAGTTATCTTGAGCTTGAAGTCAAGTGCAGGGTTCTGGCCCTGCACTTCTGATTGGCTGTTAATGGCAGGATCGGATTGGTCCGTTCAGGAGCAGCTGATTGGCCATTAACAGGCCATTCCCATTGGTTAACGGAACTAGCACTCCAGGTTTGCTATTGGTTGAAGAGTTAATAAGTTGCCTATATAAGGAAGGCTATAGCAGCCCTCCAGTTTGAGCTGTCACAATATGTAAATAAAGAGTTTGAAGTTCACTGTTTCTACCGGCTCGTCTCCATCATTCGCACCCATGCTCCAGTCCTAATAGTATGGAAGATGTATCATAGCATTTGCAATTACAGCTCCTGCCCTGCAATTATTTTCATGCCTGTGGTTCCATTTTCTCTCACTTCCCAATTCCCACTCCTCAAAAAGCTGCTAATTTTATATATTATAGTGTAATAAAATAAATGTGGGTGCACATTTCAATTAATTTGAAAGATTCCACTTTTTGATGGTTTGCTGAGTATCCATCTGTGTTCCAAAAAAGAAAACACTTGGCATGAACAATGAAAAATATATTTTCTTACTAATGAAAGAAAGCAGAGGATTCTGTGTATATATTCTCAGACAGAGATTATTATATATCTATTGGAAGTATCCATCTCAAAATCAAATGTATACAAAGAGTCAAAGCTTGTGGTAAATGTACTTAGAAATCAACTATATACAAATGGCTGAAGCATTTGTCTTCCAGTAATTCTGCCCCAAATTGATAAATAAAGCTTTTATGAGAAACCCTAATGTGTTTTGTGTTTATTCCATTATTTTTCTATACTATTGCAAAATTATTTAATAAAATGTTCAAATATTTTACTGTCATAGGAAAAGAAGGATCTTGACAAATTCAATTTATATATGCATAGCATTGCACATGGTGTAGTGCTGTGCCAACAGCTGCATGCATGCCAAATTTTTTCAGTTAATTAAACACTTGGCTTAATTCATTTACTTCAGTGGAGGTACCCAGGGATAAAATTGGTCAATGTTTGTGCAGTGTTGTATGAGTTCTCAGTTGTGACTACAGAGCGAGATTTGTCTTCTGAGGAAAATTTGGTATAAATTTGACAGTCAGTACCACTTCCACCACTATGGCTCTTTAACATATCATGTTAAATACTGTTGCTTTTATCCTCTCTTTATTCCCTGAGTGGTCTCTTATAGAGCAGATTGAAATATTTGGTAGCAGAAGTGGGAATAAACCATGACAGAAAAATTATGAGCAGTCAAAAAAAAAGTTAGGCCTTCATTCTTTTTATACAAAACAACAATTAGAAAAGTAGACACTCTAGATTGGCATGGGGGAGGGCATAAATGCTAGCTAAACACCCCATTTGGAAGGCTGAGAAAAATGGTAAAGGACTGGAGAAGAAAAATTACAAGTCTGTGCAGAACAGTCATTGTTTACTTTAAATGCAAGGCATAGTCTTTTGAACTGAATACTGCGTTAAGTGTTAGGCCAAAACCAAAATTATATGAATGGAAAGAAAGTAAAGGCTTTCAGTCCATGATGAATTTTTTCAATTCCTGTGGAAAGTTTGATGGGCTGCCTTTCGTCTTATAAATAAACTATTGTGGTTTTAAGACATGTGTTCAGTCTTGGTTTATTTAATTCACAATACCCAGTAGAAAGGAACCACTGGGTGATATGCAACATATTCACAGTCCAAATAAACTACACTTGGGAAAAGCAATTGAATTGCATATAGTTTGCTTTGGTTTTATACTTTCTAATTATCTATATTATATGCACAAAGTATACAAAGGAAAAGAACTAAGGCTGCAATTCCAAACTTACTTGCCTGACATAAATCTTACTGAACTCAATAGGACATGCTTCTGAGTAGACAAGCATAGGACTGTGCAGCATAGTAGAAATTCTCTGCATGTTTACTTCAGAGGAATTGCCATTAAATAAAATTGGATTTTCCATGAAACACATTTAATATCATGATCTAAGAGTGCTTGGGAAAAAGCTACATATCAGATTGATTGAACTAGGAGTAGGAATAAAGCAGAACTAAAAAACATGGATTGGAAGAGCAGAAAAATAGTGACAATGAAACATCATCCACACAGAGACACTGATAGACTCTATTTACCAAGAAATATAGGTGCCTGTGGAATGGTGCAACTACAAACATCTGAAGAAGAAAAAAGAGCATTGGAAGAATATCTGAAAGACTAGGAAGGCTTATTGAATACCAGATAGACCATAATAACTTTAGAATAGAAAACAAATGAGAACCTGACACATTAGATCCCCAGATTTAATAATTGTTGATAAGCAAGAAAAAAGTCTGGATAGTGGAGACTTACTTGAGATGGCAGAACAGAAGAGTAAAAACTGAAGAAAATCACAAAATGCAAAAACCTGCAAATAAAAGTAAAATTACTAAGACAAATGAAAGCAGTGATAGTACTAGTAGAAATAGGAGCTTTGGGAGGAATCCAAAGTACCTCTTGAACATCATCAGCATTGACAAAATCACAATTAGTCAATTGCAAAAGGCAGCTTTACTTGGAACAGCTTAAATCCTGTGACAATTTCTTAAATGCTATCAAATAACATCTGAATGCTTGGGGAAAAAACCCTTAATAGATGGATTAAAAATGCCAAATCAACTCTAAACATCTGGATGACTCTGTGATGAACCATAATAAAAAAGTAAGAAGCAAAAGAAACAGTACAACACATTCTCAACTTGGGCAAGAAGATTGCACAAACTGAAATGATGATGACATAATAATGACAAATGATGACATAGTCACAAAAATGATTTACTGAAACATCCATAAAAGGCTGAGAGAAGGAACAGATTTAGGCTTAATACTGCCAGGACCAAGTACCTATGTTTATTTGCCCCTCTTGGCTCAGGAAACTTTCCATCTTTAATCTTGAGTGGGGTAACATTTCCTCACTCAAGATTGCTATGTAATGCCAGGGCTTTCCTTTGAGTCATAACTCTTGTTTAAAGATCAGGTACCTTGGCTGGACTAATTTCTAGACTAGGAGCCATTTCAAACAATCATTTGTGCATTAGTTCATTTTTACAAGTGAACAATTGAAATGTGATCTACCTAAGGCAGCTCTTCAAGGTTACTAAATCAGTTTAGGTATAGTTAAACAGGCAATAATGAACATGTTTTATGTCAGCACTGCTTCTCAAGTTGTACGAGTTGTAGGTTGCCTTTTATGTGCAATTCAAAGTAGTTGTTCTCACTATAAAACCTTTTATGGTATAAGGCTTGACCCTATATTATGACATCTCTAGATAGCTTATTTCAAATAGTTTCTACTCAGCAACAAGGTCCCCTTGATTAAATAATGACAACTATTGGGATCTAGGAAACATACTTTCTCTGTCTTAGAGCATCCTTTCTGGAGCAGATATCTGTATAATTCCCATCCTGAAGATATTGAAGAAGTATTTGAAAATCCAGATATACCCACAGGCCTTGAGCTAGAATGAGTGGTGAACTCTTATTGATTAAGAATATGATTTTTCCAAGTGTGCATATTATTTATTATAAGCCACCCAGAATTTTAACAATGACTGGAAATCAATCACTGAAATAGGAAGCGATAGAAGTTTATAAAATAGAATATGTCATATCATACCACCTTTCCCAGGCATTTTGCTGTAAGAATTAGACTTCATGTTGTAATTTGCCCTAATGAATAGACTGAAGTTAACTCATAATCTTTGCCCTTTAGACTGAAAGTAATTGGTTCAATACAGTTTCAAGATAAACCATGAGGTTGGTAAGATTCAAATTAAGATCTGAACTGACTTAACAGGCATAAAGACATTAGATAAAAGTGTGTGGATTGTATCAGATTAAAGGTCAGCATCTTAACATATTAGGAATGGACATGGAAGGGATAAAGAGCATCTAGGAGGTGGATTAGCTTAACCCATAAATTAGATTTCTGAAAGAAAAATAATAATAGTAGAATTCCCATAATGTGCCAATCATAAATGTACTTTCAGTTAAGTGCTAGTGATTACAACAGATTGATTTTAACTTTCAAATAATCATGCTTTCGACTGCAATCTTCCAGTCATGCCCACTTCTGTCACCAAGAGATAGAAATGATCCCTTGAGAAACACTTGCTATCTATTTTATAGATGGTGATAATGAAGAAAAATCTTCTGAGCATGTGAAAAGGACCTCTTGCCATATAAGAATATACATGTAGCAAGATTTAGTCCTGTCACTTAGTTATGAATGCGAGAAGTGGAGCACATTCCTTTTTAAAATAAAATTTCCAACAATATAAAAGAGGCCAGATGGGATAGAGAAAATGTATAACTCATATTTTAGCCTGTGTACATTGTTTATCCCATTGATCTTTTGCATCGATCCTTAGCATTTGGATAGGAGAGTGTGAGAAGAGCATCAACTTTTCCTATGTACCTAAAGGCTCAGGAATGCTGAGAATTGAAGTCCTCGAGCAATAAAGGGGCTATAGTTGTCCATCTCTGTTGTAGATCTAATCTCTGATTTAGATCTGTTCCAGGAACATTCCATGTATTGGGTAATTGTAAGAGTCAAGGTAGATCTTCTGCTTTACAAAGTAAATCATAATGGTGTTATTAGGACTTACTTTGTAAAGCCAAGCCAAGGAAGCTCTCACCAGTACTGCAATCTTATTTTTAGAATTATTCCTTTGCCCTGAAAGTACAGAGAACTGACCCATCCTGGCCCTTGAAAATTACCCACTTTATTCCCAGAACTCCAATGCCAAACCAAACTGAATCTTAGCAGTCCGGTGCTCTTTCTTTTTTCTTGTTAGAAGTTCTTGAAAAAAATGGGGATAAAGGAGGAATTAGGACACAATAGATCCTTGTGTTTACCATCTTGTTACTCACCAATGTTTATCAAATCCAGGAGTTGTATTCCACCTTCATCTCTATTTACAGTCATAGATGTAGCAAATGTAGCACAACACCAGGAAGAAAAACAACTAAATGTATTAGTACAATTATTTGGTTCAAGCCTCTAATGAAAAGAACCAGAGGGTAATAGAAATCAAGAATTATTATAGATAATTTGGATCTTGGCACTGGTTGCTTCTAGGCCTCTAATTTGCTGCTATTTTTAGAAATGGAGAAGAAAGGAATCTAATTGGTTTGGCTAAGTGTAATTGTTAGACGGAGCTGTGATTTTTCGAAATGCAGTCAATATTAGAAAGTAAATTGTTAAGTTTGATTGAATGTTGACAAGATTAGGAAAGTGTCTCCACGTCAAAAAGGAGGAACTCAAATTGCAAGCCTTTGCGGATGACTTGGTCTTTATTTTGGAAGACCCTTTAGAGACAGCTTTAAAACTATTGGAAAAGATAGAGACGTATGGTGAGATGGCTGGTTTAAAAATAAATAAAGACAAAACAAAGATTTTGACAAAGAACATGTTATTAAGGCAAAGAGAAGAGCTGGCAGATTTATTGAAAATTCAAGTTACGAATAAAGTTAAATATTTGGGGATATATTTGACGTCAAGGTGTACTACATTGAAAGAGAATAATTATATTAAGCTTAAACAGCAGATAGCATCCGACCTGAAAAAATGGGAAAACCTACAATTGTCATTGATAGGTAAAATTTCAACAATTAAGATGAATATTTTACCCAGAATTTTATATTTGTTCCAAACAATACCAATTAGGTTAAGTAAGGATTACTTTGAAGAATTAAATAAAATTGTGTTGAAGTATATATGGCAAGGCAAGAAAGCGACAATAAAATTAAAACTTTTACAGGATGCTAGAATTAGAGGAGAATTTGGCCTTCCTAATTGGGAGTTGTATTATCAAGCTGCAAACTTAATGTGGGTTAAAGAATGGATAACGTTAAGAAAGACATTAGAAGGTCATGATTTATTATTGGGTTGGCATGTTTTCTTATGGTATAAGGGAACTAAATCACAGGGTTATTTTAGAAGGCATTATATATGGGAATCGTTATGGTTGAATTGGGAGAAAATTAAGAAGCAATGTTATTTGCTTGGGGGAAGAATTTTGGATATGGGATTGATCTAGAGAAATGGCAAAAATTGTGGTCTCAAAATTATAAAATGACAATGTCAACAGCATATAAAGAAAACTTGTATAAGATGTTTTACAGGTGGCACTTTCCCCCGACAAGAATAGCAAGAATGTTTAAGAACAAATCTGAAAAATGCTGGAAATGTCATCAGATATCCGGCTCGTATTACCATATGTGGTGGACTTGTGAGGACGCTAGAAAATATTGGACTAAAATTCGCATGTGGTTGGAAAAAATGACAAAGAAACACATAGACTTGAAACCAGAGATCTTCTTATTGGGAATTTTACCTGATATATATATAGTAAAGATTTGAAATACTTGATTGTGAATGTATTGACAGCAGCTAGGATTGTATTTGCTAAAAATTGGAAGAATGAGAAAATACCATCACAGGAGGAAATTATTAAGAAAATATTGGAATATGCTGAAATGAATAGATTGACATTTGAAATTAGAGAGCAAGAGGATAAACAATTTTATGAAATTTGGGATCTTTTTTATCAATGGCTAGATGATAAAATACGATAATAGAATATTTAGAATGCTAGACAGTAAGAAATATCTTTATTTTGCTATTTTGTTATTACTTTGTTATTTGACATTATATTTATAAAGGGTTTTTTAGGATTGATTTGGTATGATTATATGATTTGTTACAGAATAAACTGGTTAAAGTATTGTTATCTCATAAAGCATGAATGATTAAAAGTATAGTCAAAAATTTCTTTTTTCTTAGTGATATTAGGATATATAAGTTCGGAATGACAATATGAGTTGTTATGTAACATAATTGTAATTGAGACTACAAAAGGAATACACAAAACTGATGAACCAACTGACACACTGGATGTACATATGAGAGTTGATGTTTTAATGTTCTGTTTGTCTTGTTTGTTTGTAGAAAATTAATAAAATCTCTTTCAAACAAAAAGAAACAATGTTATTTGAAAATTCCAGTTTGGTTATCAACTATTGAAGCTTTTTCGTATCCTATAACTTATAAGAAGGAACAAACAGTTAGATATGGGGAAATATTGGATGAAAAGGGTGAACTTAAAACGATGCAAAATTTAGAAGAACAAGGTATAAAGATGAATTGGTTTTCATATGCGCAAATACGTGCAAGGTATCTTAAAGATTCTAAAATAGAAGGATTTTATGATAAATTAACTGATTTAGATAGGATTTTGACAGGTATTGATGAAAAAGTGATTAAAAAACTATATAGTTTCTTGTTGAAAATTAAATTAGAGGAAGAACAAGTTAAAGAAACAATGATTGCTCGGGGGAAGAATTTTGGATATGGGATTGATTTAGAGAAATGGCAAAAATTCTGGTCACAAAATTATAAAATGACAATGTCAACAGCATATAAAGAAAATTTGTATAAGATGTTTTACAGGTGGCACTTTCCCCCAACAAGAATAGCAAGAATGTTTAAGAATAAATCTGAAAAGTGGTGGAAATGTCATCAGATACCTGGCTCATATTACCATATGTGGTGGACTTGTGAGGAGGCCAGGAAATACTGAACTAGAATTCGCATATGGTTGGAAAAAATGACAAAGAAACACAGATTTGAAACCAGAGATTTTTTTATTGGGAATCATACCTGATATGTATAATAAAAATTTAAAGTATTTGATTGTAAATGTATTAACAACGGCTAGGATTGTATTTGCTAAACATTGGAAAAGTGAGAAAATACCATTAGGGGAAGAAATTATTAAGAAAATATTGGAATGTGCTGAAATGAGCAGATTGACATTTGAAATTAGAGAACAAGAAGATAAACAATTTTATGAAGTTTGGGATCTTTTTTATCAATGGTTAGATAATACAATATAATAATAGAATATTTAGAAATTTAGGAAATAATGAATACATAATTTTTCTTGGTTTTGATAATTTTTAAGAATATTTTATTAAGATAGATTTTGTATGATTTTATGATTTGTTATAAAATAATTTAACTTAATTATAGTTATAGCTTAAATATGAATTAGTAAAATTACAGTCAAATGATTGTTCAATAATGATATTGGGATATTTTACTGATGATTGATAATGTGAGTTATTATATAATATAATTATTTTGATGACTATGAAATGGATGCACAAAAGGGAGTGGTAAACCAACCGATACACTGTAAATTTATGAAGAATGATATTTTTTTATGTTATGTTTTATGTGTTATATGTTTTTTGTTTATTGTTAAAATCAATAAAACTTTTATCAAAAAAAAAAAAAAAAGGAAAGTGTCTCCAATCTTTCCTGGCATGGTTCACTTCTTGTTTAGGTTGTATTGTAATAGTTTTGTTCTGTCTAACTATTCTAAGGTAAGCAAGGGACAAAGTTTCCTTTTCAATTATAAAGGAATTTCACAAGGAGAGAGGAAAACTTTTCATTTATAAAAGGAACTTCTGAAGTAAAAAAAAATCCAATCCCAGACACTGACTATATAAAACTTGGGATGACTCAATTTTACAAAGTGACTCACTGACAAAGTGGAATTCTCAATAGTATGCAGAAATAAATCAACTAATATTTTTCCTTATTATTTCAACCGCAACAACTTGATTGAGACACTTTTTTAAATTCCCTCTGCCTGTGTTGAAGTTTTAAATTCAAATATCCATAAAACAACTTTGCTGGAAACCAAAATGCAACTTTAATATTAAGTTTCCTAAATTTTATAATGCAAAATACGGATGCAAAATGCACAGATTATATATTGTAATGGAAAATGCATGCACAAATTCATTACACTAAATAAAAGTGCATATAAAATGTATTTACTGTACTAGGATAATATTACAAAATCTAAACACAGAGAAAGAGACAAACTGATTTTTTTAAAAAAAAACCAGATCAAATTTGTAAATAAGTTAAAAAAAGAAACAGAAAAGAAATGAAGGCATGAGTTTAGTTATAACCCAAATAAGAGAATTGTGTTATTATTTTCTTACAGTTTTTAAATGGGATAATGAATCAAAAATAAAGTTTAATGTGCATTAAATCAAACATTTACAGTACTTTATTCACTGAAATCTCAAGATTCTAGGTGATGATTCTTATACAATGGTTCCATTGTGACCGAAAACAGTTTTGCAAAACTCCAATTGTTAAAAGCAGTATTGCCATTTCTGTCTCCTCAAACATTCCATTGACTTCATTTTTCTAATTGATAGCACACGGTATCACCAACCCATAATTCAATTCAAGCTTTCTATCATCTTCTATGAAATTGTAGTATCACATTGAATCAAATAATTTCTAATGCAGATCTGGATCCAGCTCTTTCTCATTAGGGGTACACTTTTTCCTGAACAAGGCTACAACTCTTAACAACCCTCAGCTAAAGATACATGACATGGAGCATCATTAAGTTTATTAGACAAGGCTGATTTACGTAGGATCCCAATTGACACCTGGTGTATTACCATTTGCCATTCTTCACTTCATGTATGGGTAACTCAAATTGCCTTGGAGCACTCTGAGTTACAGTGTGTGTGAACTGCTCTAGTATTACCTCACTCAGCCAGCCCTGATACATATAGAAATGAGTTGTGCACAATCTAGCACTTAAGCTGTTTGCCGCTTTGGTGAATTACCCTTAAAAGCATCCAGCATCTCTCTATGATTGACAGTGATAGCACACATACCTTGAAAGCTCCACTGTAGATGATTAAGCCTTAATAAAAGCAAATAAGTTGGTGTCTGCAAGTACCATGCAGATGTCTATCTGGCATCTTGTAAATTAATCTGGGTGTTTATGCAGTAGATCATGATGAATGTATTGCTATAGCAACGTACATTTCTTCCATTTTTTCCCGTGCTAATTACCTTAACATCTCGACTAGAGACTAAACCTTTGCATTCCTAATGAGTGCATCGGAGAAAGCAACTCTACACTCTTGTTTCTTCTGCAATTGCTATGAGATAAAATCAAGAGTGATGGAGGGTTATTGATTATAGAAATATGATTGGAGCCTGCCATCCTGCCATTTTCAGATATATGCCTCCGGATTGATATTAGTGATCTATTATAACTATGAGTGTAGCCTGCCAGTGATATAGCTTGAGTTGGCTGGAGTGAATCATTAATGGATAAGACATTCTCCCCACCAGCTGCTAAGTTTGTTGTTCTTGCAGCTTCTCAACCCTTACCAGCTTGGGACTCAGCATGGCATTTGAATTAAGAATCTTTGCCTGGCACTGTGTTATCACACACCCACTATCCAGGCACATTTATCTATTTAAGGGAAATGCATGAGATTTGGGATGCCATTCACAGTCCCTTTGAAATCCTTGGCAGAACTCTGGCAGATTAGAATGGAGCTGGACTGCTCCCTCAAACTGAGAATGGGGCAGAGTGGCAGAGGGAGAGAGAGTTGGCAAACTCGAAATGGCAGTTTCATACTGTTCTCTTCCCTGTGAGCTTTTATTAACAACCATTTTAAAGGTTAGTTTGTCTAATAAAAGTTATCCATCCCTTCTTCACTCAATGAGACTAATGTACTACAAACACTGTGCTCTTCCCTGCAGATAGCTAAAACTTGTATTGTCATAAAAAGATAGATCTGATAACAGAAAAAAGGATACAAGAGCTGTCATCAGAACTTTTGAAAATACAGAAAAATCACAGGGTATAAGTAGCAAAGGCCTATCAAAAAGCATATGAAGCGGGTGCTCCTTTAGCTACAACATTTGGGCGCATAGAAAATGGGGGTATTAACAGCATATATTGTTAATACAATCATTGCAGAATTGCAGTAAATGTATTTAACAAGATTCCATAGGACTTGCTAACTAAGCTCCATTCACCGTGAAACACTATTTACTAGCAACAAGCCATAAACTCCTTGTGATAGATTTGCTCTGAGAGAGAAAGAAACCTAATGAAATCATTGTCATTTCCACCTACTGTTGCTTCATCATATGAGCTTGCAAAAGAAAGTAATCATTAAATCCAATCACCTTATGAGGAAAGAAACTACCATTTTTATCGGTATCCACTTCTGCAGTGGGATTGTCTACCTTCAAAGAGGTCCTTGGAATTAAATACCTTATGTGAAGGAAGGGGAGAATCTACTTATACAATGATTGTATCAAATATTTTGGATGGGACTTGCTCCATTTTCAGCATCCGGGGCAATGGCTTGTTCCCCCCCCACCCCAAATTGTCATACCTTTTGCACAATGCAATAGACCACTCAGACATAATATGGCTCATATTGCTGGATTGTTATAAGCCACTCTTTTGCTATCATTTTCTCATCCAAGCTGAAGCAAGAATCTGAAGCATGATCACGGAATCTGTACTAGTGCGGTATCTGCTATCCCGCATCAGATGGGCGCCTCATGAAAGGGAACAAAGGAGAAAGAAACGACAGGAGACGAGGTTTCTCGGGATGAGTGCGCCCAGAATGTCTTGGTACGCGCTCTTTTATTATGCTTCTTCACAAGGGGGGAGAAATTTTTCAGAGCCCAAGTCAAACAGGATATGCAAGATTTACAATAGCTCAGGTCAGTTAGGATACCAGGTTAAACAGGATGTGCGTGATTTACAACAGTTCAGGTCAGTTAGGATATGCATGCTTTATTGACAGATGTTTATCTCCCCGTCCCTTGTTCGTGCCTTGCAAAGATCACTGAAGAGACAGAAGTCTAATGTTTACACGTGAATGATACAATGTTGCAAAATGCTTGAATGATACATAGTTGCAATGATACACAGTTGCAAATACATGAATGATACATAGTTACAACATCTCCTCTGTTTTTATTATTTATAACGAGTCTTCTTCCTCGTCCGAGAAAACAGGAACTATTTTTCTGAAATGTTTGCCGT
Organism: Hydrophis major; assembly: GCA_033807585.1. NCBI lineage: Eukaryota > Metazoa > Chordata > Lepidosauria > Squamata > Elapidae > Hydrophis > Hydrophis major. The sequence continues at coordinate 329,650,759 of CM066329.1, forward strand.
CCCCGTCATCTAGGCAGGAGTGCGACCCGTCAGCGTCAGGGTTGTCCAAGGAGCGGTAACTCAGCAATGACATTTTTTCGTCCGGTGTTAAGGACATAACATGAGCTTGCAATAACACATTAACATTAGCAGTTATGGAGGATAATTGATTTTTCAAAAATTGCAATATTCTATTAAAACAACAAGGTCCTATAATACATATCAATATAATGATTATAAATGGTCCTGCCAATGCAGTTAAAAAGGTTGTAAGCCATGGTGAAATAGAAAACAAGCCTTGATACCAATTATACATGTTTAACCTTTCTTTTTCTCTATCTTTTAAGCGTTTTTCTAATTCTTTCATAGAATCCAACACGACCCCCCTGCTATCAGCATAAAAACAACATTCTTCTTTAAGCAAAGCACACAATCCCCCTTGTTTTAAAAAATAACGATCTAAATTTTTACGATTTTGCAAGAGAGGGGGTGTTCCATGGATACCTGTAGGGATATAAAATCATCAGAGTTATACACACAAGCCATACTTGAATGCAAAATGATTTGGATTTAACAATTTCATCCCCGTGGATACATGCCATGAAACCATTATAACAAGTCCAAACAAAATTATTGCCAGAGATAAAATACATTCCTTTCAGGCGTGATGTTAAAGTTTCTCCTGCAGTGGTGTGGATTGCAGGATATCCCCTGGTTGTGTGGGTGAGTCTGCTAAATCGAATTGAAGTGGTGGGTAGAAGTCTTCTATGCAAGAGAAATTGGTTGTAGAACTTAAACAAACTTTTTGAAAGTCGGTTATAGTCCAGGCAATATTATCTCTTCTATGAGGCTTCTGTGGATCATCATGGACAGTTCTTTTGAAGCGTCGTTTGTTGACAGGATCAGAGTTCGGGTATATAAAAACATGACAAGCAGGAGAGAGGGCTATGGACAAGTTAGTTGTAGAACATTTGCGAAATGAAGAGGGAATTCAATTAATAGAAAAAGGATAATAATTACAATAATGACAATAAAGATTAATTTGGTAATTCAACAAGGATGTTAGTTGGGGTGGGGAAACCCATGATACAATATAAGGACATTTGGGTCCCCCTATGTTTTAGATTGAATAGAGGAAAAGATTTTAAGGTTCCTTTCCATAGGAAGAGTAAAGAAGGAACAAAAGAGCGAATGGTGGAGTGTTCTGTAAACAAAACAGAAGTGACAGAGTGAAAGCTACGGGTAGCATTTTCATGACGTACCCACATGGAACAAGTATAATAGCCTTCTGTTAATGAAATGATTTTAACACGAATAGTCTTTTGACAGGAAGCATAGGTTTTGTTGAAGTAAGGTAGAAAGAAGATATAGGTAAGAATATCAGGAAGAGTTTTAAGATACAGATGTAGCAGATGAATTCCCATGATAGGGTCTTACTGCCCAACCAGGGATCCAGAGAGTGGTTTTGTCTGGCAGTAAGATCGCAGCGTAGCCTCGTCCCCAAGTGAGAAGCTCAGCGGGACCCTGCCAGGCAGGATCTGGCAATCTGCGATAATATACCAGAGGTCTGTTAGGCGGGGGTGAGGGGGAGGAAAAATGACGAGAAGCAGAAGAAGTGGGAGGAATGCCAGTCAGATTGAGAAAGTTTAAAGTGTAAAGACAAATATTAAGAGAATTTTGCAATGCTGGGAGGTTCGGGGGGTTTTCCCGCAACGAATATCGATCAAGAGCATTTTTCAGAGACAAGTTTGCCCATTCCACAACAGCTTAATAGCCTGCCCCTGGCTGTTGTAGGGAATCCCAAACTTGTGGGTTACATCCCATCTGTTACAGAAGTCCTGAAAAGCAGAACTTGTATAGGCAGGTCCATTGTCTGTTTTTATTTCTTTTGGACGTCCCAGCGAGGCAAAGGTATGAATTGAATGATTGATGACATGTTTTACAGTTTCTCCCCTTTGAGGAGTAGCCAGAATAAACCCTGAATAGGTATCTATTGAAACGTGCAAATATTTCCAAGGGGCAAAAGGTGGATACTGAGTTACATCCATTTGCCAAATTTCACAAGCTTTTAATCCTCTTGGATTTACTCCTATGGAAATGGAATGTCCTTGCTTACTACATGTGGGGCATTGTTGAATAATGGCAGCAGCTTCTGCCTGAGTTTGAGAAAATTGAAAAGTTATCATAACTTGGCGAGGGAGATTCAAACACACTCCCTGCTTCTATTTTTTAATGGACTTTTAAAGCCTCCATAATTTTCCTCCAAGTGACCAAAATGCCAATAGGTGCACGAGGAGGACTATGGAGATGTTCACCAATTTTTTGCCAATTGGAAATTTTTAAGGACCCTTCCCCTGAATAATTAGGACAATGTTGCCACACATAAGCCAATAATGTAGCAATAGGTTTCTTTTTTATAGGAGAGCCCTTTAAATTAGCAGAGTATTTAGAAGAAGAAGCGGCTAACTCCCTCAACTCCTTCAGATGCTGCGTCTGCTGTTGAGCAAAGTTTTCACCCATACTTACGAAAAGTCGAGACCGTGTTTCAGATCCGATGAAGTGCAATTCGCTTCAGGCCTGGCGATGCACAGCTCCCATCGAGCTGATAAGATATGGGCGCGTTGCTGCGTATTCCCCTTAGGGAATCACATCGGGGTCACCAGAATATGGTATCTGCTATCCCGCATCAGATGGGCGCCTGATGAAAGGGAGCGAAGGAGAAAGAAACGACAGGAGACAAGGTTTCTCGGGATGAGTGCGCCCAGAATGTCTTGGTATACGCTCTTTTATTATGCTTCTTCACAAGGGGGGTGAAATTTTTCAGAGCCCAAGTCAAACAGGATATGCAAGATTTACAATAGCTCAGGTCAGTTAGGATACCAGGTTAAACAGGATGTGCGTGATTTACAACAGTTCAGGTCAGTTAGGATACCAGGTTAAACAGGATGTGCGTGATTTACAACAGTTCAGGTCAGTTAGGATATGCATGCTTTATTGACAGATGTTTATCTCCCCGTCCCTTGTTCGTGCCTTGCAAAGATCACTGAAGAGACAGAAGTCTAATGTTTACACGTGAATGATGCAATGTTGCAAAATGCTTGAATGATACATAGTTGCAATGATACACAGTTGCAAATACATGAATGATACATAGTTACAACATACTAGGATGGGGAAGATCTTTTTTTTTTTTTACATTTGCAAAATAAAAAAGAAACCTGAATTTGTAAAAGAAGAGATGCTTATTTTGAGGAAGTTGGAAGCAGTAGGTAAAGTATGGGCCTGGCCAGAATTAGAATCCCAGCTATATTAAACATTTTGATTTCTCCAATAATTTCTATAGGCATTTATTAATTCTATTTATGGCACTTTTAAAAATATAAATTTTGCACATTCTGGAAATTTATTCTTGAGGAAACCTAAAGTTCTTTTTACTTATTTTTGATATCTATTTGTTGCTTTGTCCCTTTTCAGTGGCTCAATTTCATTACCACCTCTCAGTCAGGTCTCAGTAGTCCCCCCACTTCTTTTCTTCTCAAGTTCCAACCAAGAATTTGAGCAAATAGGTAAGGATTTAAAGGTAAAAGCTTCCCAGAGTAATCTATGTGTGAGATGGTGGGGGAGGTTATGTAAATTTGATGATAGAGAAAGACAGATGGACAGACGGACATGCAGATAGATAATATTTTTGATGACAGGCAAAAGACCCCTCTCCAGAAGACATCCTTCATCTCTCAATGCTCTGAACTTTTTGGTAATATGTATTAATTCATCTATTCATTTATTATTTTAAATGGTATTCATTATAGATTGTTCTTACTAGCAGATCTTTCTCAAACTCCCCTCACCCATCCCCGACACACACAAATATATTTTATATTTGCTTATATTTCTGAGTTATTCTAATCTATAATTTCTTTTATGTATTGTGAATGGGTGATGAATTTCTGGAAGTCATAGAAACTATCCTGGTGATTTAGTACTGACCTTTGCCCCATTCAAGAAGTTTGACATCTTCTTTGAATGTCAGAAAATAGCCTGGTTAATTAAAATAATTTACATTGAGGATCCTTCATATATACAGCATTTATGCTAGAAAATGTATAGCATCACTCTTTATTTTTGGTGAACATAATTACCTGTATAGGACTGCTGCTATGAATAATTGGAAAGGTGCCCACACATTACATCAGACATTGAATCAACCCTGAGACTGATCTTTGAATTGTAAATAGCATAGAGTTTGATGGCAATTCTGTATCTCGCTTCAAATGTCACACATCTGTACTATTGCAGTGCACAATAAAATCTTTATGGTTAGCACACACCAGACACTGTACCTTAACGTACAAATATAGGCTTCCCACTGACGACCAGGCATTGTGTTAATAATATAAAACACACTTGAGACTTTCAAAGAAAATGCAACAGCCTTGGAAAGTGCATTTATAGTTACATGAAAGCTCTTCTTTACAAGACAGAATAATGAAGTCAAAATAAGATACAACTGCAGATAAAGAAGAAAAGAATGCCTAGAAGCTAATAACACTTCAGTAATAATTGGTATAACAGGACCATTATTCTGTTGGTAATACAATTTCCTACTTTGATCAGGGTGATGTTTTGAATTTTGAAATCTGAGTCCCGAACAAGCCTGGAGTTCTTCTAAATCTCTGCCTCCAATATCTAAGAAATGCTAAAGAAACAGCTTCAGAAAAATATTATGCCTGTATTGTTTAGCATATTATTCTCAATGATTAACAAAATGGCTATATGAAGCTCATGAACAGAGATAATAATAGACCTTAATTCCAACTTTAAGTCTCCCAACATATCATCTAATATGAGAAAGTTGATATCCTTTATGATTAGCCACCTTTGGGTTCATGAATACATTTGTCTTAGCTCCTTTTAAACAACAACCAAGTTAGTTAATGTCATTACACTGAACAAAGATGTGCTGTGCAAAGAAAGATTGACTTTGATCTATATTCAGTGGTAGGATGCTACCATTTAAAAACTGGTTCAATGAGCACATGCTTCACATACTTAAGGCGTTTGAGCACAGCGCTGAAAATGGAGCATTTAGAAGCTCAGCTGCTTACCTTCCAAGTCAGCAATGATAAGTAGAACAGTGACCGGGGCTGGGAATCAGCTATGCCGTGCTATTGAGATGAGCTACAAAGCAGGAAATAAAGGGCAGGATAGGGCGGGAATGGATGGGCAAGGCAAGCTGATCGTTAAACTACCGGTTCGCATGAACAGGTCCGAACCAGCAGCATCACACCACTCTCTATATTTATAGAGAGCTTATTCAAGTGCATTGGATGATTTTGGGTTCACTGTTATACATTCAGTGGGGAAACATCACATTAAATCAAATTTCATGCAACTTTATCATACTCACCTTAATCTATTTTTTTCTTCTAAAATAAAAAAGCTGAGATGTACCTTTTAGATATACATGTTGTCTAGTTTCGAAATATCAGTTTCAAGTGGCAAAGATGAATTTCATGATTATTAACTATTTTACATAAAATACTTTTATGATGATTTACCATTGATTTGTATAACAGCATTATACAAATAATGTAAAAAGCATAATTCCTTTCTTAATGTTCCTAACTAGATTTTATATTTTCCTTCACCAGCATAATTGTGGTATTGTTTTCATCAAGCCATCTGCCATAACCACCTTCCTGATCAACCACGATCAGTTTTAACCCATCAAACAGGAGGTGAAAATAGAATGCATCAATGTGTATTTTATATTTTTTGTATCATATTTCTATTTCAAGCCCATTCCATCATTTGAAAGGAGAGAGGGAGGGAGAGAAAGAGAGAGACAGAGAAGACATATTATTTAGAGAACTTCTTTGTTTTGTCCTTTTTTTCTTTGTCAAAAATAAAATGAAACAAAATAGAATAGAAAAGTGCAAATAGGCAATATATATATCAAAAATCCTTGGCTGCAAATCAGGTGAAAACCTTCCTTCCAGAACACCTGTTATCTTGATCATTTCCAAGCATCAGGAATATAGTAAAAAAGAAGCTAGGCATCTTCAACATACAGTTATTGATACACCATAATATATTATCAATTCTATTGATTTCAACATCTGACTATAGTAGAGTAAGTCCAAACCATACATTGAATGGGCCAAATCTTGAGTTGAATTTCCAACTGCAAGACAACTGAAACCAACCAGTGTTAAATATTACCTAAAATCTCTCTCTCTCCCTCTTTCTCACACATAAGGAGAGAGGAGAGAGATTCTTTTCAGCAACCATATCAATCTCACTCCACAACAAAGTAAATACATCCATCTATATATAAGTTGAATAGGAATCTATTACCTATATCAGTGATGGCTAACCTTTCCATCCTCATGTGTTATGTGTGCCAGCAGCCATAAGGCAATGCATAGGGGGGGACCCACATCTCCCGCGCATGCACATATGACCTCCCATACACATGCCACATATCTGCATGTGCGATCCTGGCATGTGCGCTGCACATTTCTGCACATGCGCATGTGTTTCCTGCACATGCCCTGCCCCCTGCACATGCGCAGCATCTACCTGATGATCAGCTGGCGGGTGGCATGCGCACCTGCACAGTGGACCTGCTCTGGGGCGACTGCTTGCGTGCTGGCAGAGATGGCACACGTGCCATAGGTTTGCCATCACGGAGCTATATTCTTTCATTGAAATAATTAGATTTGTTACAGATGTACTAGAGCTGGTACATAGAAAATATTTTTATTGTATGCTTCTCCCAAGGAACACCCATCAGCAAAAGAGCAGAGAATCAGGTCAGAACAGAGGTTTTCTTTTCAGAAGGTCTTCAATTCAATGTTGGCATCTCCGGAAGACTCTCAAGAATATTTGAGAGTAACCTCCATATGGTGACTCCCATTGGATATATATGATTCTTACAAATCTTCTGAATTTCAGGCCCATATTTAAAGTATCTCTTCTTTGACTAACTCATTTACATTTAATTTTAATTTATAGCACAGTTAAACTGGAATTTTTGTACTTGGGATAAAATGAATAAAATGCACAAACTTAGTAACATTACAATATTTATATCTTCATTCCTTTATACGTCTCTTTTGTTTGATTTTATCCCAAAAAAGATTTGCACAATGATTTTCAGCATTTGAGAAACCATTGTTTGATCACTATATATAAATTATTCGTTGTCATATGTTAGCATTGTGTCACAGATAAAATATTACATATCATTTATTTTGACCTTAACCAAAATTCTTGCTGCAAGTAATATTTTTCCGTGTTCAAACTACTTTTTGATATTCTAGACAATGAGAAATGGGGGAGTTATATTCAAAGATATATTCAATTGCCTAAAATAAATCAATTTAAATGGTTAGCTGACTATTTATTCCAGAAATACGTTATAATATATGAAAATTCAAATAATAAAAAAATCCAAATGATAGTGTCATGTTGGTAAAGATATGCTTTGATAAATATAAGAATAAATATTATGTTCTGTCAAAACTGATGTATTAATTGATGTTTTCTAATGATTAGATCTGGTTCTCACTTTATACATTTACACTGAAGAAAGAATAAGAATTTGAAAAAAGCCTCACTTTTTCCTTCCTCTTGAATCCAATAGGAGTTAAGTGCTATTATCTATTCATCATTTTTACTCTTAGCAATCACGTAGATAGATATATTCAGAAATAATATGTCATCAATCTGCCCCTGCAGATCTCCCAACTAGTGACATCATAATCAAATATATCCATCTTGTTTATTTATTAAATTTATGTGCCACCTATCTTACTGTACTGAGTGACTGGCAGCTTTGATCATTATCTTCTTCTCTTTCCTTCCACTTTTCCCAGAATTATAGACTTCTCAAGATAAGATGGATCCTCACATGATGTATCCAAAAGTATTGCAGTTATTATTACTTAATACTAGGTTAATTTCTCACTTACTACTAAGGCAATCTAAATAGAAAAAAGTTCTTCCAAAGACATATTTAATGAAGTTTTTTTTTTAAACACTTTAACACTTATCATAAGGAAGCTCCAGAAGAATTTTTATTGATTTTCCAAAATTGGATTCTTCTTTATGAATTTTTAAACACCTTTTTTGCAGGCTTCATTTGAAGTAATATTATTCTGGCGTGGAAATTTAAGCTTTAAATCAAACAAAAATATCAGAAAATTTACACTAACATTTTCTTGTCACCCAAAGTATAATTTATTATGGGGTGTTTCAGCAACCAATTCATTGCTTCATGCATATATTATATGTGCCTAATGTAATATAAATTAAAATATGCCATATTGGCATATTCTTAAGTCCGAGTACACAGATTTGGCTATTTTTTCAAGATCAACATTCCAAGATATATGTTTAAAATAAATAATGTCCTGTTCAAGGCAAGTTTTTTTTTTTTTTTTTGAAAAAAGTTTTATTAGTTTTTAAAGACAAACAAAACATAAAAACATCCAACTTTCCATAAGTATACAAACAGTGTGTCGGTTGGTTTACCAATTTTTTTGTGCATCCATTTTGTAGTCTCAATTACAGTTACATTACATTACTCATATTATCAATCAAAAATTATATACTCTAATATTAAACAATCATTTGACTCTAATTTTATTCATTCATGCTTTATGAGATAGCTATAATTTACTTAGTTTATTTAATACCAAATCGTATAATCATACCAGATCTATCCTAAAAACATTATAATATCAAATAGAAAAGCAAAACATCTCTTTATATATTCATTATTATCTAAAATTCTAAATATTCTATTTATTATGTTTTATCATCCAGCCATCTACAGAAAAGATCCCAAATTTCATAAAATTGTTTATCCTCTAATTTCAAATGTCAATCTACTCATCTCAGCACACTTCAATATTTTCTTAATAATTTCTTCCTGCAATGGTATTTTCTCATTTTTCCAGTTTTTAGAAAATATAATCCTAGCCACTGTTAATACATTTACAATCAGGTATTTCAAATCTTTACTGTATGTATCAGGTAAGATTCCCAATAAAAAAAATCTCTGGTTTCAAGTCTATATGTTTCTTTGTCATTTTTTCCAACCACAAGCGAATTTTAGTCCAATATTTTCTAGCATCCTCACAAGTCCACCACATATGGTAATATGAGCCAGGTATCTGATGACCTTTCCAGCATTTTTCAGATTTATTCTTGAACATTCTTGCTATTCTTGTCGGGGGAAGGTGCCACCTGTAAAACATCTTCTTTATATGCTGTTGACATTGTCATTTTATAATTTTGAGACCACAATTTTTGCCATTTCTCTAGATCAATCCCAAAAAAATTTTCCCCAAGCAATCATAGTTTCTTTAACTTGTTCTTCCTCTAATTTAATTTCCAACAAATAACCATATAGTTTTTTAATCACCTTTTCATCAGTACCTGTCAAAATCTTATTTAAATCATTCAATTTATCATAAAATCCCTCTGTCTTAAAATTTTAATCATACCTTGAATGTATTTGCACATATGAAAACCAGTTCATCTTTATACCTTGTTTCTCTAAATTTTGCATTGATTTAAGTTCACCCTTTTCATCCAGTATTTCCCCATATCTAACTGTTTGTTCCTTTTTATATATTATAGGATAGGAAAATGCTTCAATAGTCGATAATCAAACTGGAATTTTCAAATAACATTGTCTTTTAATCTTCTCCCAATTCAACCACAAAGACTCCCTTATATGATGTCTTCTAAAATAACCCTGTGTTTTAGTTCCCTTATACCATAGAAAAGCATGCCAACCAACAACAAATTATGTCCTTCTAATGTCAACAATCTAGTCTTTCTTAGTGTTATCCATTCCTTGGCCCACATCAAGTTTGCAGTTTGGTAGTACAATTCCCAATTAGGCAAACCAAAACCTCCTCTAACTCTGGCATCTTGTAGAAGTTTTAACTTTATTCTCGTTTTTTTGCCTTGCCGTATGTACTTCAAAACAATTTTATTTAAATCTTCAAAATAGTCTTTTCCAAGCCTAATTGATATTGTTTGAAACAAGTATAAGATTCTGGGTAAAATATTCATCTTGATTGTTGAGATTCTCCCTATTAATGACAATTGTAGATTTTCCCATTTCATCAAGTCTAAGGCTATCTGTTGCTTAAGTTTAATATAATTGTTCTCTTTTAATGTACAACATCTTGGTGTCAAATATATCCCCAAATACTTGACCTTATTCGTAACTTGAATTTTCAATAGGTCTGCCAGTTCTTTTCTTTGTTTTAATAACATATTCTTCATCAAAATCTTTGTTTTATCTTTATTTATTTTCAAACCTGCCACCTCCAAGATAAAAGCCAGATCATCCACAAAGGCTTGCAATTTAAATTCTTCCTTTTTAATTTTCATTCCCTTTATACTTTTATCATCTCTAATATTTCTATTCAACATTTCCAAAGTCAATACAATTAGCAAAGGTGATAGGGGACATCCTTGTCTTGTACCTTTTCTTATATTAATAGAGTCTGTGAATTCTCCCTCTATCATTACCTTTGCCATTTGCTTATAGTATAGGGCTTCTATTGCTTGAATAATTTTTCTGGCAAAACCCATCTGTTCCAATAATAATAACATAAATCTCCAATTTACATTATCAAATGCCTTTTGGGCATCTAAAAATATCAAAGCCATTTGTTTTTCGGGATGTGCCTCATAATATTCCAAAGTATCCAGGATTACTCTCATATTGTCCTTAATTTGTCTCTTTGGTAAAAATCCATTTTGATCAGGATGAATAAAGTTATTTAAATATTTTTTAAGTCTTTCTGCCAAAATTGAAGCAAAAATTTTATAGTCTGCATTTAATAAAGAAATAGGTCTATAATTCTTGATTTGCAATGGATCAGCCTCTTCTTTTGGAACAAGTGTAATATAAGCTTCTGACTATGTTTTAGGTATCCTCTTCTTTAACATAGCTTCATTCATGACTTTTAGCAATGGAATATTCAATGATTCTTGTCGTGTTTTATAAAATTCTGCCGGAAGCCCATCTGGACCTAGTGCTTTCCCATTGTTTTGCTTCTTAAGTGCTTCAGTTAATTCCATCATTGTTATATTACTTTCTAACATTTTTTCAGTCTCCTAGGTAAATTAGCATTCTGTAAATACTGTTTGACTTTTTCCTCATCAATATTCTCTTGCTTATACAGTTGCCCGTAGAAGTCTCGAATGATTTCCTTTTTCTCTTTATTACCTTAGCAAACTTGGCCTTGATCATTTATCAATTGTAATATTTTCCTTGACTCTTTCTCCTTTCTCAATTTATATGCTAACCATCTGCCTGGTTTGTTTGCATCTTCAAAATAGTTCTGTTTAGCACTTCTAATTTTCTGTGCCAATTCTTCTTTCTCTATTAGACCCATTTTACATTTAATTATGTCCAATTTTAATTTAATTTTTTTTTTCTGTGGCATTTTCTGCAGTTCTTTTTCAAGTCTCATCTTCTAAAACTTTAATAGCTTGCCTTTTCTTCTTTTTTCTTATATAATCTATTATCAAGCCTCTAGCATATGCCTTCATTGTGTCTCAAACATTCTGTATTGAAGTATCTTCTTTTTTTATTTTCTCTAAAAAAAAGGGCCAATTCTTTCTCCATCCATTGTGCAAAGTTTTTTTCCTTTAAGATGGTATTATTTAACGTCCATCTCTTTTCCTTTGTCCTTTCCATTTAATTGTCATTGGGTTATGGTCTGCCCAAGTACTTGTTTCAATGTTTGTTTCTTAAATGTTAGATATTAGTTCTGTTGACATCCAAATCATATCTAATCTGGACCATGATATGTCTATTTGAATAGAAAGTATATTGTTTGATTTTAGCATTTTTTTCTCTATATATATCTTTTAGATTTAATTCATCTGTCATTTTAAAAAAGGATTTAGGGAGAGTCTTTCTATTTTGCTTTATTATTGTTGCTGTATAGTCCAATTTTTTGTCTACAATTCCATTAAAGTCTCCCATCATAACTATATTAACATAGTCCAATCCAATTATTTTCAAATGTAATTTTTTGTAGAATTCTTCTTGTTTATCATTCGGAGCATAAATTGTGATCAGGAGTTTTTCATATTATTATCCATTATTTCCACCATTAATACTCTTCCATCCTCATCAGTATAAATCAATTTAGCTGGAATAGTCTCTTTAATGTAAAAAACCAATCCTCTTTTCTTACATTGAGTCAAAGAAGTGAATATTTTACCTAATTTTGGCTGTACCAAAAATTGTTCATATTGTTTTTTTAATGTGTACTTCTTGTAGACAAATTATATCAAATTTTGATTTCTCTAATCTATGAAAAATTTTCCTCCTTTTAACAGCTGAATTAAGTCCATTTATGTTCATTGTAATCAATTTTTTCTCTTCCATGATTATCTTTTATAATTGGGTTTAGCCGCTCTCGTAGATCTTGGTTCCCGTTGTTCTTTGATCTCCACCTGTCCGCCTTCTTCTTTTTCAGTCCCCATTTGGTCTTCTTGGAATTCAATTAATGAAACCTCTTTTTCTGCCTCTTCCTCCCTCCCACCAAAGAATTCTGCATAGAAAAGTTCTGCTTTCTCAATTGAATCAATTCTATGTCTCCATTCTTGCCATGTAAACATTAGTCCTTCTGGAATCAGCCATCTATAGTTCACCTCCTTTTTCAATAACATTTTAGTCAGGAATCGATATTCTCTTCTCATCTCTCTCACTCTTCTAGTTATTTGTTTTAAAACCACAATCTCCTTGCCTTTATATTTCAACGTCTTCTCTCTTGCCACTTGTAATATTTGTGTTTTAATGGCTTTTTTTGTAAATCTGATGTGAACTTCTCTTGGTAGGTTGTTTCTCATCGCATATCTTGTAAAGACTCGATACACCTTGTCTACTCCATCCATCATCTTTTCCTCTGTTATTTCCAAGGTTTCAGCCAGAATTTCTATCATTATCGCAGCTAGGTTTTGTCCTTTTTCTTCCTCTATATTTTGAAATCTGAGATAGAATTCTGACCTGTCCCTTTCCCACCTCAGCACCCCACTTTTATCTTGTTCAACCACTGTTAGTCTGCTCTCAAGGTTTCCAATCTTCTCCTCTCTTTGTTTATTTTCTTCTTCAATTTTTTGGAATCTCTCATCATACTTCACCATCATTTGTTGAATATTTTCATTTTTTTTCATCGGTCTTCCCTGTTCTTTGCTCAATGTTCTTTGTTCAATGTTCTCTGTTCTCTTTTCAATGGTGTCTGATTTTGTCTTAAGATCTTGTATTCCTTGCATAATCATCTGTAAGGTCACTTTTTCTTGCTTTGTCTTGCTTTAACATTGTTTGGATTAAACGTTGTCCTCCAGATGGTGGGGAGGCGGAAGTAGAAGTTGAGGCGGCAGAAAGTATGAGTTTCCTACTCATTTTCAATGATTCAAAATCTTCAGGTTCTTTTAAATCTTAAACCAATTAGTAAGATAGACAATTATAATCCAAAATGGAGGATAAAAATAGTAAAAAGTGAAAAGCCCAATAGTAGTAAGAAAAGAAAGAAAAGAAAAAGTTATTCAGGTTCTTCTAAACCTTAATCCAATTAGAAAGTAATCGGTTGTAATCCAAAATAATGGATAAAAATAGGAAGAAGAAAAAGGCCCAATAATAATAAGAAAAAAATTTTAAAAAATGAAAAAAGAATAAAAAAAATAAAAGAAAAGTTTCTTCAGGTTCTTCACACCTTAATCCAATTGAAAATCTCAGTTATAATAATAAAAAAAACAACCCATAAGAATAGACCAAAAACATGGATGGAAGAAGCAAAAGTCCCAATAAAAAAAAGAGAAAGGAAAAATTCTGAGGCTTTCCCTTTAAAATAAAAGGGAACATAAAAATATTACAAAAATAAAAGTTTACAATGGAGCTGGGGGGGGGGGGTAGCACAACTAAAAGAAAAAAAAAACACTGCACTTTATTTAATTATCCAAGACTCTTGTTATGACTCTCTTCTCCACAAGCTTCAAAGCCAAGCTTTAAGTATTTAGTTATTGATAGAAGTCCAGAAGAGCATCTGTAATAACACTCACCCGTGCTCTTCCCTCTATCTTATCAAGTTATAATGTCCTTGAGAAGGAGTCTTTCAGAGTTCTCTCAACTTCAAATAAAATATTTTCAAGCCTCTAGTTGGCAGTGTTACAAAGCTTCTTTGTTCTCACTTCCCCCCCCCCTTTCCCAGTGAAAATGTAATAGAGGTTAAAAAGAAAAAGAAAAAGAGAGTATGTATGTATGTATATGTATATGTATATGTATATGTATATGTATGTGTATGTGTATGTGTATGTGTATGTGTATGTGTATGTGTATGTGTATGTGTATGTGTATGTGTATATATATATATATATATATATATATATATATATATATATATATATATATATATATATATATATATGTCTGGCATTCAGCTTTGTTCGGGTATTTTCCCACGTGGTGCTTTTAAAGTTGTAGCAACGTTTCAGCAGAATCTCATCTGCCATCATCAGGCTTCTGTACAGCACCACGTGGGAAAATACCCGAACAAAGCCGAATGCCAGACATGTAAGTACCCGCGAAAACTTAAGAAAACAAATATATATATATATATATATATATATATATATATATCTGGCATTCAGCTTTGTTCGGGTATTTTCCCACGTCATAATAGTGGTGCTTTTAAAGTTATATATATATAAAAAAATCTCCACACCACAAGCCAGGTAAACACCTGGGCACAAACAGATCCCCCCTGATACCTCCAGCTCAAACACACCCCAACCAGGCACCCAGATGAAACCCAGCTTCCTAACGAATGATAGCCATCCATTTACCCGAAGCCAAGCTGCACTAAAGGCCTCCAATAAAGTAACACAATGTTGCCAGCCAATCAAGATACAAAAAGAGCCCCCCCCCCAAAAAAAAAACAGACAGAAGATATTAGTAGCAGAACACAGCAAACTCCAAGACCAATAAACACAGACCAAGACTCTCAACCAATCAGGAGGAAGAAAAAACCATTCTGACACAGCAATAGGCTGCCCCAAATTTAAATCTGAAACCACTGTAAAAGTCTGACTCACAGACAAACACCATACAGAAGCCTGATGATGGCAGATGAGATTCTGCTGAAACGTTGCTACAACTTTAAAAGCACCACGTGGGAAAATACCCGAACAAAGCTGAATGCCAGACATATATATATATATTTATATATATAAAGTATATATATATAAATAAATAACTAAAGGGAGCCTCTAATCTAAAAAGTTAAAAAATCAAAAAGGAGAAGAGAAAAAAAGAATATATATAAAGGAAAAATCAGTCCAGTTAACAACTGCTAAGTCGCAATGAAAGTCCAGTAAAAAAATAAAAAAAATAAAAAGCCAAGCCTCACTTTGACATCTCTCTTTAAAAATCACCACTTATCCAATTTTGTCAAGAATCTTACAGATTTCTTCTTATTCTTAGAGCGTCCTTTCAAGTCTCAAGATATTAGTAAAAAAAACGATCTCACCCAGCCGACACACTTTCTCTTTGGATCTCATCCTTTCCGGAGCTGTCCCAACTTCAGCAGCTTTGGGGCTGCCTCTCCACCACCGGCAAAAGGGACTTCTCTTGGTTCAACCAGGGACTTTGTGATGTCCCTGGGATCCACAGGATGTGCCCCTCACTGTCACCGTCCCTACAGGACAGTTTAGGTCCGTTTGGACCGGCCAGGAGCGAAGATATCGGCTGCAATCTTGGAGCTCGATTGCAGACCATACCGTCGCGACGCCAGCTCCTCCCCTCTCCCTCAGGCAAGTTTTGTTTTTGATGATCACATAGACAAGTTGAAATTCTTTTATTGGCAATAATGTAGAAATGGTATGCTACCACCTTATCGTGCCACTTTTAAAAGTTTTTCGACTTTCCAGTTTAGTTTATAGCCTTGAAATTGTGACATGCAAATCCTAATGATTTTTTTTTTTTTTTTTGCAACAATGAGCCACATGTAGCTCATTGCTACTAATTGGACAGAAACAGGTATACAGATATTGAAAAATGTATGCACACATTTATGTAAGGTATTGTTAAAGAGAACATCTCTGTATAACTCTGTGTTTGCCTTACCTAACATAAAGATTCTCTAAATTTCTCATTTTTTTCAACTCCTAAGAGGTAGGCCGAGAAAGAAATTGAAATGCAGAGTGCAAGGTAAGTTCTCTTTATATTCTTATTTCTGTTCTACCAGATTTACTGAAATAAATATAATTTCCCCCCTTTACAAATAATATATTTTCAAGTCGGATTGAGGTATCTTATAGCAATAAGTAAGTAGCATAGTATGAATAGTGACAAGTTCTAAAATGAGCATATTTTGCTGTTTTATATCTGACTGAGCAAAATATGTTTGTACTTTAAGGGAAGTTTTGCTTTATTTGATTATTTTTATTACTTTTTTATTCTGATGTCCAGGATGATAATGTTTAGGCAATAACTTTTTAAACTTAGCAGGACATTTACTATTGCACCTACAATGGGTCAAAAATATTTAACAGGGTAGGGTAAAGTCTCAGTAAAGCCACAGTTCAATATAAGTCTTCATTATCATGTAGCACATTGTTATTATTATTATCTCTTTTATTCATTAAACATGAAATTCAGTCAACTGAACATTTTAAAATGTATCGCAAATATTATTGACTAGCACTGATGGTTGATACAGGTTGCTGCTGCTAGATACGGATCAAGCACCTTTTCAAAATGGATGATGTTCTGAGCAGCGCAGGTTTGTTTTTGTTTTTTGCAGTTCCACTGGTATTATTGCAGAAAGCTGTAATTTCTTGATGTATTTTGTAAAATTCTTGGACATGGTGCCAAGTGCCCTGATGACGATGGGTATCACTGTCACATGTTTAATGCATAACTGCATAGTTTCAATGGCCAGGTCGCAATATTTTATGATTTTTTTTTAGATTTTTTACTTTGACTCTGGCATCTCCTGGTTCAGCAATATCAATAAATTGTAGCTTTTGGTTTTGTGATATCTAGCTTGTTGTGTTCCAAATGACAATCTGTCTGTATTTGAAAGTCCCACAAGA
Source organism: Hydrophis major (assembly GCA_033807585.1). Lineage (NCBI taxonomy): Eukaryota > Metazoa > Chordata > Lepidosauria > Squamata > Elapidae > Hydrophis > Hydrophis major. Next base: position 329,667,877 of record CM066329.1, read on the forward strand.
TCTTTACCTTCCATTTTTGACTTTTTCCACTTTATGTTCCCATGACTTTTTGAACACAGGTAAATCATATTTTTTACATAATGGCCAGTAGATTAATTTAGCAACTTGATTATATTTAGCTTTGTAATCAGTTTTTGCAATTTTGCTGCACTCACATATTAAACGTGAAACAGTTTCAACTTTGTCATTGTAAAGTCAGCAGTTTGGATTGTCAGTGGTTGTTGTTATATACTTTATTCGTTAAACATGAAACTCAGTCCACTGAACATTTAAAAATGTATCACAAATATTATTAACTGGCACTGATGGTTGATAGGGGTTGCTGCCAGCATCCTAGGTATCGACCAAGTATTTTCTTAAAATATACGATATTCTGAGTAGCAGAGGGGTTGTTGTTGTTTTTTTTGCAGTTCTGCTGGTATTATTTCAGGAAGCTGGACATGGTGCCAAGTGCCCCAATAACCATGGGTATCACTGTCACATGTTTCCTCTATAATCGGGTAGTTTTGATGGCCAGTTCATGATATTTCATGATTTTTTCTAGTTCTTTTTCTTCGACTCTGGTTTCTCTGGGTACAATAATATCAGTAAATTGTATGCTTCAGTTTTTGATGACTGTCATTATTATTACTACTACTACTATTATTACTATTATTGATGGCTCAGAACACTTAAACCAGCAATAGATGTCTCGATGCATTTGGAATTCAACATTGATCCAAATCAGACTCAGATCAAAATATGGACTGAACCTACATTTCAATGTCCAAGTTGTAGAAATAGTTCCTTTATTTAGATTATGGCAGAAAAGGTTCATTTTTTAAAAAAAATTAATTTTTATTAAATAATTTTTCTTATATACATCATTTCCATTCATTACAATGCTTTCATGAAGTTATACATACTTTTACATAAATGTTAACGATCTATATGGTATACATACTTTTATATAAATCTTAACTATCTATACAATTGTCTATGTTGCTTAATCTATCTTTGTCCACTATATCTTTTACCTTATTATCTTATTGTCTTTTTTTCTATTCAATGATATATCTATTATTTAGCCAATCATACAGTACACATCAAATAATAATCCATTTCCTCTCTTTCCTTTATCTCCACGGTCAACTTATCCATCTCAGCACACTCTAGTATTTTTCTTATCACATTTTCCTCTGGTGGCATACTATCATTTTACAATTCTGTGCATGTTATTCTTGCTGCCATTAATAAATGTAGCATAAAGTACTCTGTTTTCTTATCTTATTTTCCCATTATTGTACCCAATATAAAACTCTCTAGTTTTAATTCAATTTGCTGTTTAATTATTTTTTCTAAAGTTTCATATTATGATACTCTAACATATCTGTTTATTTGCTTGTTTAATTTATACTTTATCTGGCCTACTGATCAATCAAGATACTACAAAATATTAAAAACAACAAAACATAAACAGCAAAAAATAGATTAAAATGAATTATAAATAAATACTACTTAGTATTCCACTTTTCACATTTAATTGACAAGTTCTGCCATTTTTTTATCTAAATGGAGAGCTATAGGAGAGGACACCCTTATAGCTGACATTTCATGGAAGTGAAAAGAACACTGTTCAAATATAAAAATAAAGGCAAATTTTGTTTATTTGACCATTTGTGACATTGGAGGGGTTAACTATGAAGACCAAAACCACACATGGGCCTTCGAAAATATTGGATGCTGCTTTCAAAGCTGTTCCAGTTGCTGCCAAACTATGGACGCAGGGCAATATAGAAAACTCATTGCACAAAAGACCTGTTTTAAATGTAGCCTGGTGGATTTTTGAATGAAAATAGCATTAAGAAAGTAGGATGAAGCCTATGACTTATATTTTGCATGGCAGTTAATATTGTCGCTAATGTAATGCTTTTAGAAAGGCACAATTTTAAGTTTAGGCATCCAGAGAAGCCCACATAGATAATTACCTTCAGTCTATTTACCTTTTGGAGTTGTTAATTTTATTTTATTTTATTTTATGGTCCACAAGAAGTATCAGCTTTTATGGCAATAAGCTTATCAGCTTTGGTGATAAAGAACAAAGGCAGTGAATTGTCAGAACTGTAGTAACAGGTCCTACTGGGTCATACTCTTGCTTTCAGATGTTAAAAAATAGTACAAATATTTTACTTAGAAACTTCTCATGGACAACATCCTTGTAAGAAATGTATTTCATTTCTCTTTGGCTACAATTGTTTCAGCCAGGAGTGGTCCTTTTATGAATTATGGATTTCAACTCCCAGAATTTCTGAGGCAGCCATGCTGGGTCAAAAATTTTAGTTGTTGAAGTCCACAAGTTATAAAAAGACTATGGTTCCCCAACCCTGGCTAAAGTCAATGTTATATCCATATGCAGATTATTTTCAATGTATATTTAAATCATCTAAAACAGACCAGAGTTTAGAAAGCTAAGATTGATGATTGGATATTGCTGTGGTCAGAGAGCCATTATGGATTTATTTATTTATTTATTTATTTATTTTGTCAAGCAATTATAAGATAACAGGCATAAGTAATGAATACATGAAGTTACAAGTTATGAATAAATGAAATGGATACATATTTTAAAAAATAAAAAGAAACAATAGGACAGGGATGGTAGGAACATTGGTGCACTTATGCACGCCCCCTACAGACCTCTTAGGAAAGGGGTGAGATCAATAGTAGACAGTCTAAGGTTAAAGTTTTTAGGGTTTGGGGAAGAAACCACAGAGTCAGGTAGAGTATTCCAGACATTGACCACTCTGTTGCTGAAGTCGTATTTCCTGCAATCAAGTTTGGTGCGGTTAACTTGAGTTTGTATCTATTGTGTGCTCTTGTATTGTTATGGCTGAAATTTCTTGAGTTACTGACTGTTTCTTAGATTTGGTTCCTTGTACAAAGATGCATGCTGACCTTTTGGAAGACTTATTCTTAAGTGGTGGAGAACATTTAGCAAATGTTTCACCCATCAAAGTTGGTAGATTGGTGATGATAAAGAATAATCAAAACTAGCAACCCTCTATTAACAGTCTGCTGCTTAACTTTTCTGAATATTAACAGCTCCACTAAACAAAACAATATTCCTAGGAATAAAAGAAAACAAAGACCAGTCTAAAAAAAAAGAAGCATTTTTGTTTTAGTGCAGACCTTTAATTGAAGAATTTTTTTTTAAAAAAAAAACTTAGCCAGGTTTTCAAAAGAAAGTATTAGTCACTAGCAATATAGTCTCTTGCATATGCTCAATATTTAGGCAATTTACTATTTTTATCTTAATTCAGATATATCTTTTCAGCCAGCAACAAGCCAAGTCATCTGTACTGTCATTATGTTAGTACAGCTCTAAATTCATGGCTCTGTCTGGCATTGGGGGATGCTTCTTAAGATAATTCTTTAAAATAATCTTATGTACATATAATTTTATTTTTCTGGTGGTTCTTTAAAGAAAAGAAATTTAGCAAATTGATAATCATATCCTTTGTATTATATATTTATAGTGCTGTGGCATACTTCAGCATTGTCTAGATTTCAATGGACATCTTTGATAACTCATTTTCTGCCCCAGAATATTTCTTCCCCATAGGTTTATCTTTAGTTCCATAAAAAACTCTATAAGCCCTCTGTGCTTCAGTTTAAAATATGGCTTGTCTTCTGATCCAGTTTGGTGGCAAATCTATTTTCCATGGCTAGAAAGTTTTTTTTTTCTTCTCTGACATAATTTTCTGTATTTCTGGTTGATCCATCTGTTAAAATACTGAAGTCTGCTGATGACACAACAATGATTGGTCTCATTCGAGACAACGATGAACCTGCATACAGACAGGAAGTTATACAACTTTCCTCATGGTGTAACCAGAACAATCTGGAACTGAACACACTCAAAACCATAGAAATGGTGGTAGACTTTAGAAGAAACCCTCCCATACTACCACCTTTTACAATACTAGACAACACAGTATCAACAGTAGAAACTGTTATGAACTAATAAAGGCTTTTAATAAAGTTTTAACAACCTTAAGAAAAGCAGGGTTCTAATCCTGCACTTCTGATTGGCCGATAATAGCGATATCGGATTGGTCCTTTCTGGGAAATCTGATTGGCTGTTAACGGGCAAACTCTCATTGGTTCAAGGGTTTAACACTTCTATGTTTCTCATTGGCTTATAGGTCAGCAGCCTACCCTATAAAAGGGCTGCTGCTGCCCTAGGGTTTTGCTCTGTTCACTATGTTCAATAAAGAGTTGAAGTTCACTGTTCACTGCCCATGCACAGAACTTAACACTGGCGATGAGGATGGGATGCAGAGACATCTGAGCTGATTGAACACTCACAGAGCACCAAACAGAGCACATGGCTGACGGCGCATCGACAACGGAATCCATGTCCGGCGGCGCCATACCACCTGCTCCATTTGACCCGGCACAAGAAGATTGGGACTTGTACATAGACCAGTTCCAGATGTTTCTGGAGAGCAACAACTTGAAGGATGCCACTATGGGGAAAAAGCAAGCAATGTTCCTGACCCATTGCGGGCCTGCCGTCTTTAAGATGGCCAAGGCACTAGCGAAACTGGCTGAGGTGAAATCCATGGGCTGGGACGTCCTCGCGCCCCTTCTACGGACCCACTATGCACCCGCCATACCAACGCTTGTCTGAAGACATGAGTTTTATCAGAGGGACCAATGGAAAGGAGAGAGAGTTGCAGATTTCATTGCGGACCTTGGGAACCTGGGAGGCCTCTGTGGGTTTACAGACCTCGAAGAAGCTCTGAGAGACCGAATAATTCTGGGATTAGATGACCATACTGTGCAGAGCAAGATCATGGCCAAAGGGGACATCGATCTTGCTGATGTCATCAAGGATGCTACTGCAGCAGAAGCAACTAGGAAGTCGGCCGCCCGAATGCGCCGCACCAACGCACCGCTCCGTCAACTCACCAGCGATACCTCACCTCGACTAGAGAGACACACAACAGCGACCCAACACGAGGACCTCGAATCGCCATCAGAAAGTGATGAGGAAGGGGTCAACCGGCTCCGGTCTGAACGTGACCAAAGCAACCAGTGGAATCGAAGACTACCGCACCAATGTGTGGGTTGTGGGGCAAACCACCCATGATCAGACTGCAAATTCCTCGATGTGCTCTGCAATTCCTGTGGGAAAAGAGGCCACATCAGGAAGGTCTGTAGAAGCAAGCAAGGATCCAGCCCAATTCAGAGGGGAAACAACTACCGCCAGACCACAGGAAATCATCCTGTGAGTCGGGAACATTTGAACCACCAATGGAACAACCATTCCTCAGAAATAAAACACTGGCCACTTCAACGAGACAGGAAGAGGCACACCAAACCATTACAATCAGTCACGCTTCATATGAGATGCAAAGAAGATCCGAGTGAAAGTCACCATCGAAAACCAGCCTTGCGTGATGGAAGTCGACTCAGGATCGTCCCTCTCGATGGTTTCCTGGAAGACCCTTAAACAATTAATCCCTGCCGTCCAGCGTCAAGACCTCAGAGCCTAAAGAATCATACTCAAAGATTATCAGGGGAACCAAATTATGGTGGTTGGATCCAGCCAAGTCCAAGTATCATTCAAAAATCGTACTGCATCATTACCACTGACCATCATCGACCACGACCAGCCTAGTTTGTTAGGCCTTCAATGGTTCGCCCCACTCGGGATTGAGGTAGCCGGCATTCACCAAACCAGAAGCGATGACTGGGAGGAGGCCCTCATCCAGGAATTCCAGGACATCTTTGCAGACAAACTAGGCGAGTACAAGGGGACCCCGATATCATTTAACCTTAACCCTGAAGTAGCCCCCATCCACCTTAAGCCTCGTCGGGTACCTTTTGCCCTTAAACCAAAGATCAACGAGCAGCTCGATAAATTAATAGCCCAGGGTGTTTTAGAACCAACTGACCACGCCCGTTGGGAAACCCCAATCGTAACACCCATCAAACTGGATGGATCGTTAAGGATTTGTGGGGACTACTGGGCCACCCTTAATCATGCCTTCAACAGAATGCTTACCTGGTGCTGGTGGTGCAACACCTTCTCCATTCCCTGGGGGGGCAGAAAAGTGTTCGCTAAATTGGATTTAGCACAGGCCTACCAACAACTGCCTGTAGATAAAAAAAACCGCGGAGGCACAGATGATCGTTACGCACCGAGGTGCCTTTAAATGCAACCGACTCCAATTCGGAGTGAGAGTAGCCCCAGGGATTTTTCAAAGTCTGATGGAGAGACTCTTGCAAGGGATCAAGGGGTTCGTGCCATACTTTGATGATGTTTAATTGCAGCCCCAAATAGAGAAGTACTAGAAAAGCGTCTTCAAATGGTTCTCCAGAAATTTAAAGACTCCGGCCTAAAGGTTAAAAAAAATAAATGTCAACTGTGTACAGATAAAGTAGAGTTCCTGGGGTACCTAATCGATAAGCAAGGCATTCACCCCACTAATAGCAAACTAAAAGCGATCAAAAACGCCCCAAGACCCAGGAATAAGAGTGACATCCAAGCTTTCCTGGGGCTCATTAACTTTTACAACATCTTCTTGCCCCAGAAAGCGACCGTAGCTGAGCTCTTACATAGACTTCTCGACAAAAAAGCCACCTGGGTCTGGGGACACCGAGAGGAGCACGCATTCCGACAAGTGAAAAACTTACTAACCTCAGATGCTGTTTTAATGCAGTATAACGAGACTTTGCCTTTAACAATTACATGTGACACGTCACCATTTGGAGTAGGAGCCATTTTGAGTCATGTGTTACCAAATGGTAGTGAGGCCCCTTTTGCCTATTTTTCAAGGGCCTTATCGAGGGCTGAATGTAACTATAGCCAAATTGACAAAGAGGCTCTTGCTGTTGTATCTGCTGTGAAAAGGTTTCATGAATATGTGTATAGACGAGTTTTTACTATTATTACCGATTACAAACCTTTGCTAGGGATTATATCGGGAGACAAGCCAACCCCCTATATATTGTCACCTAGAATGACTCGCTGGTCAGAATTCTTAGCTGCGTACAACTATAAATTACAACATCGCCCGGGGAAAGCCATTCCCCACGCTAATGCATTGAGCCCTGCACCACTTCCGGAAACCGTCGACGACCCAGCTCCAACCCTTACGACATTCCAGATTGAAACACTATATTCACCACTGCTAACAGCCAGAGACATCGCTATTGAAATGAAACGAGACACTATCCTGGCGCGAGTTCTCAGCTGGGTTGAACGAGGATGGCCAGGAGAACAAACCCCTGACGACTTCACCCCTTTCAGAAACTGGCAAACAGAACTTTTCTCGCAAAAAGGCTGCATCCTATGGGGAGACAGAGTCGTCGTCCCAGAGCGGTTACAACGAGCAGTATTGAAAACATTGCATGACGGTCACCCCGGCATCGTATGAAAGCGCTCGCACAAAGCTGCACGTGGTGGCCGGACATCGACAAGCAGATCGAAGCCTGGGTAAAGACTTGTCAAACGTGCCAAGAAGTCAGCAGTGCCCCACCTAGAGCAACTCCAACAGAGAGGGAAAGCCCCTGGGGGCTGTGGTCCCGCATCCACGTTGACTTTGTGGGACCTACTAAGGGACATACGTTCCTCCTAACAGTGGATGTCTATTCCAACTGGCTCAAGATCCACAAAATGAAGAATACTACAACCGATTCCGTCATCCGAAAATTGAATAGGCTATTCGCAACGCATGGGCTGCCAGACATTCTGGTCTCCGATAACGGACCCCAGTTCACCGCCCTGGCGTTTGAACAATACTTAGTGGACCGGGGTATCTGCCATGTGCTAACCTCACCGGTGCGCCCTGCAGCTAATGGCAGGGCCGAGCGCATGGTCCAATTTGTTAAAAAAAAAACTCTCCACAAAATGGACTATGGGGACATTGATGACAAACTAAACAGAATACTCCTACTCCAACACATCACCCCGCACAACATCACCAACAAGACTCCAGCTGAACTGTTGATGGGACGCAAGCTCCATTCCCACCTCAACTGGCTCCACCCATCCTACGCGCCAGAGAAACCCTGTGGATCTAGCGGAAAATGCCACGAGTTCATGGTAGGTGACTTAGTTTTTGCTAAAAACCTTTCCGGTGAACCATTATGGGTCGAAGCAACTGTAACTCAAACCACTGGGCCCAGATTGTACTGTGTGCAAACATGGGCTGGAAACATATGGATACGCCATATAGATCAGCTTCGCTCTAGGCTACAACCCAGTACCCGCAACTCCTGTGACTCTCAAACTGAGGGGGGAGGGGATGTCGAAGAAACTGAATTCGAGATGGTGGAAAGCAGAATCGAAGGAAGTCAGCACCCAGGCACGATACATGAAGAAGAATCAGGGAGAGGGATGGCCTCGCCACAGAGGAATATCTTACTGGAGGCGAGCCTGCAGAGAGCGGACGCCAACAACGATAGAATTAGTGGCACCAAGTCGTCCAGTGAGGATGCGGAACTGCCTGTACCAGATATATCAAAAAACGTCCCGCCGAAACCGGACTACAGACAGGAACTGGTGGGACAGCGCAAATCTAATAGACAGTTAAAACAACTTGCATATCTACGGGATTACGTCACTGCACCCCTCAAATGGAACCTAGGTGGAAGGGGTGTTATGAACTAATAAAGGCTTTTAATAAAGTTTTAACAACCTTAAGAAAAGCAAGGTTCTAATCCTGCACTTCTGATTGCCAATAATAGCGATATCGGATTGGTCCTTTCTGGGGAATCTGATTGGCTGTTAATGGGCCAACTCTCATTGGTTCAAGGGTTTAACACTTCTATGTTTCTCATTGGCTAATAGGTCAGCAGCCTACCCTATAAAAGGGCTGCTGCTGCCCTAGGGTTTTGCTCTGTTCACTATGTTCAATAAAGAGTTGAAGTTCACTGTTCACTGCCTCATCTCCGCTCCTTGCGCCCATGCGCAGAACTTAACAGAAACCTTCAAATTTCTCGATTCTACTATATCACATGACCTAAAATGGACACCTAACATCAAAAACATCATCAAAAAAGCACAACAAAGAATGTTCTTTCTGCACCAACTCAGAAAGCTCTAACTGCCCAAGGAGCTTCTGATACAGTTCTACAGAGGAATTATTGAGTCTATCCTCTGTACCTCTATCACTGTCTGGTTTGGTTCTGCAACCCTACAGGACAGACACAGACTTCAGAGGATAATTAGGACTGCAGAAAAAACAATTACTACCCACCTGCCTTCTATCAAGGACCTGTATACTGCATGAGTCAAAAAGAGGGCTGGGAACATATTTACAGATCCCTCATATCCCGGATATAAACTGTTTCAACTGCTTCCCACAAAACAACGTTATAGAACACTGGCACAACAGAACAACTAGAAACAATTACAGTTTTTTTTGCAAAAGCCATCACTCTGCTAAACAAATAATTCCCTCAACACTGTTCAACTATTTACAAAGACTGCACTGCTATTACTGTTAATCTTCTCATCACTCCTTATCACCCATCCCCTCCCACTTGTGATTGTAGGACTGTAACTTTGTCGCTTGTATCCTTACAATTTATATTGACTATTTCCTAGTATGATTTGATTGTTGATTGTACCCTATGATTATCATTAAGTGTTGTACATTATGATTCTTGATTCTTAAGAATGTATCTTTTCTTTATGTATACTGAGAGTATTTACACCAAGAAAAATTCCTTGTGTATCCAATCACACTTGGCCAATAAAGTATTCTATTCTATTCTCAGAGTGTTTTAGATTTTTTTTAGAACGTTATGTAATGGTACTTAGGAACATTCTTTATGATTGTGAGGTAGCTGAGGGTGCTGCTGACATTTCTTTGCATTTTTGCATTTGTCCATCTGCAGCTTCAAATATTCTGATCATCTTCTTGATAAGAAAATGTCAATGGGGTGAAATCCTTCTTAGGATTTAATTGAAAAATGAGGAATCAGAGATACTGAAATCTATTGGACCACGGAGCACAGGAAGTCCTTACTTAGTGATTATAATTGGGATCTGCAACTTGGTCTCTAAGCATCATGGTTATTAAGTGGAAAAATCACATGACTGCAATGGGTGTATGACCTTACTTGCCCTGTGGTCATTAGACAAAGTGTTGTGGTGGCTAAGCAAAAAAAAAAAAAAATCACATGTGATTTTCGATTTTCTTTCCACCATTCTGTATTAACTCTATTATATGCAAACTGGTTGAAAATCAAGCAGATAGCAATAATGTGGTTGCAGAATGCTGCAAGTCATAAATGAAAGAATTGGTTGCAAAACAATTCTTTACAATGTCATAACTCTGAATGGTTTCTAAACAAGGTAATTGATAAGCAAGGACTAACTGAATAATAAAATATGGGACATGCATACATGTACCCATACATCTACATCTTACCCACCTTGGAAAAAGTTGCTTTCCTGCAGCAAACCAATAGGAGAATATGAAAAATGGCACAAGGTAGCATTCTATGCAGGAATTACAGCCTTACCACACACACTATCTTCTTATATAGCACAATTGAGTGGCAAAGAAATTGTCTCAATTGCACAACAAAGCATTGTAGGAACCCAGAAGAATGGAGCTAATCTGGAATTGGCACAAATGCGCACACATCTTGGTATATAATCATTGGCTCCTGTAACAGTTGATTAATAGGATAGATAAGCAAGAATTCTGACAACTAATACAATTAACACAGAAGAACTTCAGATTGAGAACTTCAGAATGATTCCAGCATTTTCAAAGGCCGGTTTACCATTAATGCTGTATTATTCCAGCAATTTAGTAGGCCTTTCAATATTTTCTTCACTAAGTTAGTCTGTAGAGTAGTGCTTCTCAATCTTGGTGATTTAAAATGTGTGGATTTTCACTCCCAGAATTTCCCCACCACCATGAGTGTTGAGAAATTCTGGGTGCTGATGCACGTATCTTAAAGTTACAAGGTTAAGAACATTGCTATGGAATAACAATTCCAGCTCTACCTTTGTGTACAAGGATATCCACTTCATTTCTAATTCCACTGGTGTGTAACCAGCCATTTCAGATCTCCCCTCAACTGTTGTCTTTTTTCATTTGTAGTAATGATTGGGATGGTAATAGTAAGGTTTCTGATTTTGATGGGCGAAAGGAGGGTGGAAGTAGGATGGTGCTAAAACGTTCATTGAAGACTTCTTATGAATTTGTCTTCATTGTTCTTCAAATACACACTCTTCTATTACTAATACTGTCAGTGAAACCCATGCTTAAAAGGCTTTATCACCTACCCCAGTGCCTACATTTGAATGGGATTATTAACACAGTAAGATTGTGACTATCCATTATCTCCCAGTTGGCAGAACAGTCATGATAGTAGGAATTAGTCTCTTTTGAGAATTCTTATGAATTTTGAAGCTTGTTCCAATGTGAGATGAAAGTTCAAGAAAGCCAAGATAATGTTTTGATCAAGGAGTAGGATATTTGTATAACTGGGTTAGCAAAGCATTTTTTTCTACCACTAGGGCATTTAATAGTGCTAGCTAGCAAAATCTTTCTAGACAATTGTGAGATCACTTTTAGTTACCCTAAAACACCTAAACTTTGGGTAGTAAGTTGTGAAAGTGTTAAACATAATCAGCACTGCTACTTGATAAGTGTAAGGGAAAAATCAGACTGGGGAATGCTGTTTTATAAGAAAACATGCTTCCGAGTGGTGGGATTCAAAGATTTTTATCACCGGTTTAGTGGGCATGGCTTGGTGGGAATGCTTTGTGTGCATGTACACACTTTGCATACACACACATGCCAAACGTGCACTTGGCACAGATGCACAGGGTTTGTGCAGGTGGAGAGCCATTCCCACTCACCTCCTGCAAGCCTGAACCCTCCCTGTCACTTCAGCAGCTGCCACACAACACTCTCCTGTCCTGCACAAAGCAGCTGCACTTCAAAAGCAGGGAATAAAGGAGAGTATGGGAGCCCAGGCAAGTGGGTGGGCTGGGATTATTGCCAAAATGGGATTTCTATCCACACTAAGGAACTGGTTTTCCTTCCCAATGAACTGTTTCACACATTTTTACCAATCAAAATACTAATACTTGATCAATTAATTTATATAAAAAGCATTATAGGGGCATTATAAGATCCATATAATGGCAGAAACACGATTCCTTTAACAGATCAAGAGAGTCAGTAATTGGAATACCCACATACATTGCTGAGGATCCCATATTTCATCAGATATTTTTATTGCAAATTTTGAGTGAGGAAAAATCCATTGGGGGCCTCTGTAGTTCTGCAACACACAAAGATCCAAGTATGAATTGAAAAAAAAAAAAGTTTGATGCTAAACCAAAGCTGGAACAGCAATATTTATTTTCCTTTCCCAATGAATTTTTCTTTACATGTCTTTCTCCTATATACATCCACAGCTTTGAACTGTATGGTATTAATCCCTTTCACACTTAACTGGGAGATGGCTCAACTGAGCTCCTTTTTCTATGTATATAAGAAGTGGTTGCCACTTCATCAAGCTGAGACTGGCATGGATTCATCCATGTGGGTTTCTTGGCAATAATATAGAAGTGGTTTCCCATTGTCTTCTGGAATACTATTTTGACTTTCCAGTCAAGCCTTTAGCCATGGGATTTCCATATGGTTTCCTATCAAAGTAGCCAGGTCCAATTCTGCTTACTATTTTTTTTAATTAGAAAGTTTAGCATCTGGTGTGGAGTCACTTCCATAGAGGTAATTTGAATGTTCCAGATTTAAAGAAAATGTGGCCAGGAATGTCAAATTGAGAAGTAGTAAGCTTTGATTATACATCTGCTTCACTGAAACAATGACACCAGACATCTTATTTGTGGTAACATGTCTGGTACAGCAACATCTAAGGAATGTCCTAGTCAGCTTTTACATCTTCTGTTCTTTTATCAGTGTTTCCTCTTTGTGTTAATTCTTGATCTTTATTATGGAAATACTCAATTCCAAATCAACAATATCTGAAATATTTCCTTTATATTTGAGGATACATAGATTTGATGAGCTTTAAAATGTATTTTAAATTGCTTGAAACAAACTAAAAGACAACAAAAATAAGAATGAGTAAATTATTTAGGGGGGGGACTGTTCCAAACAAAAAACATTTCCACTTTCTAGGTCATTGCTGGGAAGCATTTACTTAGAAGCATTCTGTACAATCCAAGACATATATTAATAGAAATTATTAATGTAGCAAAACTAGTAAGTAATTATGTTTCCTTAATTTTTCATATTAGGATATTTCTAGTTCTATCTCATCTTTCACACTAACTTTCTGTATCAAGTTTCAAGGGATGTACTCAAATGAGTTCTGATACTGCAAATATGTAAATATTTATCAGAAAAACATATTTTTCTGAGCAGTGTAAAGAGACTGTGAGGCATTTGCAGGTTTTTGCATTTTTGTCAGTATCCATGGGGTTTGTGTGACTACGAGCAAGGCAAGAGCAAGCATTCTAATCATAACTGAACTGAAGATTTAAGCAAAAATTATATGATTTTCATTTTAGTATGTACATTCTGACCTCTTTAGAGTTGTGAGTAGTCATGCGCTACTGCTTGTCAGCAGGCATTTAAAAAATCTGATGTATCATATTATGAATATCACGTTTAAGTTGGAATTTCAGTGAATCTGCATATAATAAGCTTTTTGCATTTTGTTGTATTCTGCAAACATAAATGTATTCTCTACCTCGAGAAAAACTTTGAAAAGGGGGTGGGTTCCTAACTCAATGGAAACCAGTTCAATCCATAGAATTATTTTATTTCAGTTTATTGAACTGGGAAAGATAGTTATCAAAGACCTTCATATCTGGTTAAGAGTATCAGAACATGTACCTTCGGCAGATAAGTGTGGCTGAGCTCCATGAAGGTTTTTCTTTCAATACAGCAATTTCTTAGAGTCAGCACACTTTATGTATCATAGTTCCCAACCAATACTTGGTTAGGCTTTTCTACTCAAGTCCTGCACAAGTTTATTCAGTAGCACTAATTTTAAGCTTCAGCTGGGTACTGGAGTATCTTGCTAATAAATCACTCTACTCACAATTGGTATGGTGAAATTTATTACAGCAGTTCCAGTCCTGATAAGCAAAAATGGTATTTCCCAAATAAAGTCAGCACTGAGAGCATCTGCCTCTCAGTGCCTTTTATGCTGTGCTTTAGTCCCTCCCAGCTAACAACCTGACATCCGCCGCTGCATTATCTACTCTCACACCTCTTCCCCATGCCTATTTGTCATCGCCAATCTTTATTTACATTCCTTTCTCTCTCTATCCCTTCTGTACCTCCCTACCATTCCTCCCATTCCTCCCCCCATCTATCTGAATCAGGATAATAAACCCCCACCAACTGATATAATCAATGCCCCACATCGTGGTTTACATCAACGTGCAGTCCAGAAATAAGCCTGATGACTGATTAGTGTCCGTGTGCCTCTCAGCTGTCTAACTGTCTCAACAATCCAGCATAAATGACAGTTGTCCACACATCCATCAGTCCCACAACCCCAGTGATGTGATGGGCTCTGAGTGAGCTCCAGACGTGAGTAACACTAATCTCCTTTCTATGAGCAAAGGATGTGCAAATCTGAAATAGGGCACTGACATTCCCATTATGATGTGGGGCTTCTACCAGTCCTGGGGAGCCAAGATGGTCAACACTACACATTAATTGGCATAACAGTCCCTCCAGAAATAATGCTGGGGGTTACAGCTTCTCAGTGCTTTGTCTGGGGCCGAAGGGAAGCAACTCCTACCTTAACCTGTTTCCCTTGCTTTTGAGCTTTCCACATCCCACCAGCAGGGGAGGAGATGTGCAGGTAGTCCTCGACTTACAACCATTAGTAACCAGCTGAAATTACAGTGGCACTGAAATAAGTCACTGTGACAACCTGGGACAAGGCACAAAGGTCACACAGCTAGCTAGGAGTTCAAACTCTCCTTTAATGCTCCAAATGTCTCCTCAAATGCTCCCACATTCTTGGCAAGTCCCAGAGCAGTGTGTGTGTGTGTGTGTGTGCGTGCGTGCAGAGAGAGAGAGAGAGAGAGAGCAGCCTCTGGCTGCACCCAGTCTAGCAAAACAAAGGAGCAGGGAAATGAATCCACAAACCAAGGAACAAACAATGAGTCCACAAAGTTGGGAACAAGGTATATTGAGTCCACAAGTAAAGAAGAAGCAACCAGTCCTGCAAACTCCAAATGTCTGTCCCAGTGTTCCAATTTAGCATAAAAAATGATGTCTCCTTAAATCTCAGTCCCCAGATGTGCCTTGTAAAGAAGGGCAGGATGCTCTCCTCCCAAGTTGTTGGGTCAGCGTGAACTATTCCCTTCCTCTCTCCACTCTCCATGCTTGGAGATCAGGAGGGGATGGTCCTTGCTCATCATCTGAGCTCTGTCACTCCTCATGTCCACTGTTTACTCTCTGTTAGTCATCCTGCCCCCATTACTAACAAGCCATATGAGAAGTGGTATTCAATAATGTGGTTATTTGGCATGGGTCACCAAACCAGTGGCTACCCTTGGCTGGCCATGCCCCCAACCTGGTCTCCCAGTCGCTCACTTGCGATTGCTCTCCTAGCTTTCTGTTCCCCATGTCCTCTTTCTCCCCAGGTAAAAGGAAGAAAGGCATGGATGCTGCAAGTATCACTTTCCCCATGTGAGTTAAAAGTGTCTGGAATGAGAAGGAGTGCGGTCTGACAGAGGGGGTGGGGGTGAATTGAGCCTTGGAAAAAATTAAAGGAGCTGCTTCCAAAATGCTTGTCTGTTAAGTGCTCTCTCTCTCTCTTTCTCTCTCTTTCTTTCTCTCTCTCTCTCTCTCTCTCTCTCTGTGTAAGAGGGGGGGGGGGAAGGTAGAGAAAGAAAGAAAAAAAATAGGAAGAGAGAGTGTGTTATTATTTTTAATTGTTCCATTATTTATCATGTGTTAATATTTCACACTATCCCTACACCTAGAGTGATTTTCTGCCTTTCTTTTGCCCAGGGCTACCACATATTTTTCAGGTTTACATGCATTCAATGTCAATAGTCCAGAACATAAAATATACATGTGTTTAACAAAAGTTGAAAGGGACCTTGGAGGTCTTCTAGTCCAACCCCCAGCTCAGGCAAGAAAACTGAGGATGCCAAATTCTAAGTAGAAATCCTGGGAAAGGTGTCAGAATAATACTTAGAAGGGACCTAGGGTGAACCCTATACCATTTCAGAGAAATGGCTGTCCAGTCTTTTCTTAAAAACTTCCAGTGATTGAGCACCCAGAACTTCTGGAGACAGGCAGTTCCACTGGTTAATTGTTCTCACTCACAGGAAGTTTCTCCTTAGTTTTAGTTTGCTTCTCTCTGTTCAGCTTCCATCCATTGCTTCTTGTTTGCATTCTGCTTCTTTGGAAAATACATTGTCCCCCTTTCTTTGTGGCAGCCCCTTAAAAGCCTATCACACTCCTGAGTAAAGCATGTGAGCCATTTCCTCTTTTCAATGGTCCATGAAAGTACATCTATAGTATGCAGGTAATAAAGTCAAAAAAGGTGAACAACATTTTTACAGAACTATAGATAAGCTGAGGCTGGGTGACAAGGAATGGCTGGGAGGGGAGGGGCCAGGTGAGGCACCCCTTGATGTGAGTGACATTGAGTTGGCCACGCCCACCCAGTCTCCCAGTCACATGACCGCCAAGCCACACCCACCAAATAAGTCATGCCCACAGAACCATTAAAAATTTTTGAATTCCACCACTGAGCTGTACCAATCTTGAAGGGTCCTGGACTGACTCGGCCTGCTCTTCCCCAGATTCCTCTGAAGCCACCCCCTTGCTCTCTGTTGGCTCCAGCTCCAGCTCATCTTTTCCCACAGATTCAGGCTCTGATGGGAGCATGACAGTCACTTTGAAAAAGAGCACTTCAAAGGTAGGGCAGAGTCTCAGCTGGCACTTCTACCATCTCAAAGAGTAAGAACAGCATTACAAACTATTCCATGTCTTCTCACCTCCTGCTTTATTTACATCCTTGTTGGTCTGCACTAATCTCCTCAATTTCCTTAGCCAAGGCTCCTTGTTTTGCATATCAAGATGATGAATGGTTACCTTATTTTCATGAACTGCACATACAAGAAACATATCCCTCTTTGTCTACTTTTGTTTATAAACAAACACATGATGGTATAATATAGTCCCAGGAAGCACTACACAGGCAGGACAAGAAAGAACTTGAGTGAGAAGCAGAGAATAAAGAGAACTGAAAGAGCTATGGTTATGTAATAAGTTGTAAATTATCCTGTAAAAAATCAACAAGTTTCAAAAAACAAGGCCCTCAAGTCTTCAAAGCGTTAATAACTATTATTAACAATAGTTGTAATGTAATGGTGTTAGGAAGAACAGTTTGCAGATTTTTGTCCATCTCTCCAAAATACTAAATTTGTGTGGACACACTATGGAAAAGGGGCATACCCACTAACAATGTATGACTCATTCTATTAATTATTGATTATTAATAAATACAATGATTAATCATTAGAATTACTTCTCATAATATAGAACCTTTGCTATTATTAGTAATATCAGTAGTAATATTGTAGCAGTTTAATTGCACAAACTGTATTATACAGTCACTGTGTCACTCATTTAACAGGTTAATATAGCAGAGTTGCACTTTAATTTAATATTATATTCACTCAAGGTTATTTTCATGCAGATCAGATTCAGGATGCAGTTTGAAGAATCAGTGGATAAAAAAGACTACATGAAAATCCATCTTGCTGGCACTGAATGATAAAGACTCTAGGCTCAGATTTAAAATTAGGAATAGAAGTATAATAAAGTTAGATGAATAGTTAAAACTCTTGATACTATCAGCATTTCCAGTGCAAGGCAAGCCTTTATTTTGCTGATCTTTGCTTTTCCATATCAGTAATATTATTTTTTCCAGGATTCAGAACTGAAAAATGTAGGTGAATTCAAAAATTAGAAAACACAAGTGGTCCTCAACTTACACTAAACTTGTTTGTTTAGTGACCATTCGAGCTTACACTGGCATTGAAAAAAGTGACTATTATGACTAATGACTTATGACTATTTTTCACACTTATGACTTACAAGTAAAGTCAGTGGGAATGTCAGAGTTACTTAACGACCGTGTTACTAATTTAACAACTGCAGTGAGTCATTTAACAAACAAGAAAAGTCATAAAATGCAAGAAAAGTCATCAAATGGGGCAAAACTCACTTATCAAACTTCTCACTTAATGACATAAATTTTGGTTCAGTTGTGATTGTATGTTGAGGACTACCTTTATTGAAAAATAAACAGCATAAATAAAAGGCATAAAGCAGGATTGTTTTCTAGATTTGTTCCTTTGGCCTCAGGTCTTGTCTTGTTCCAGTGAAATTAGTGGGTCTGGATCCTAGAGAACACCTTCCACATTTACCTTCGGCTCTATTGCTGGCTACTGCCAGTGGAACCACTATTTTCATTCCTGGGCATCAAAGGATTTCAAGGTTGGGCTGGAGATCAGGTAAGATACCTTTTCTGCTGAGTCTAGATCTGATTTCTTGTTTCAATGCCTTAACCAAAAAAAAAATCCACATTTCTTTTCTTTAAAGAAACATCCCCCTTCACTATATATATATATATATATATATATATATATATATATATATATATATATATATATATATATATATATATATATATTCCTTTTAACTATTCTAAACAGCGAATTCTAGTCTTTTAGAACTTTTATTACTGGAGTATACAATACCTATGATTTTCTTATGCTTCTTTAACCAGGAAATGATGTGGTAAAATTGTGGGTAGTGGCAGCCTGTGGAACAGAATCATTTTAATTTGTCCCATCTGGCATATTAACATTAATAAAAGATGTTTAAAAAGAGAGATGCTTTGAAAGGCTTTCACCTACTGATTTAACAAGATAATAAGAAAAGCTTGCAATCTGCTGCTCAATCGAACTGATAAGAATAAGAAGGAGCTTAAGATGATGCCCAGGGAGATTAACCTCTGAATCACTGATATTAAAAAGCCTGCTGATTTCAAGCCAGGAGCGGAAAAAGTAGTTCTTAAAAACCACTTATTTTTTATTAATTGAGTAAATCCACCTATGCAGAATGTATATAAAGCTAATTTAAACAATATTGCCAACCATCTAGGGGTATTTAGGCAACCAGGTCATTGCAAAAATTTGAACATTCTTAACCTCAGAAATTGTGCACAAAGGAAACCTCATGCTGTGTTATTAACAACTCTTTAATTGTCCCATTAACATTTAACTATCAAAGACTTCTATTTTAAGACTACACTAAGGGAGTTGAAAACAATATTAACTCCACTGGCACAGTTATACCCAAAGTTATTGTGGTTATTTGGATTAAAAATTTCTGTGCCTGTTAGCTTTCTGGGAAAGGTAGAATTATTTGTGCTATGGTATAGTACCCTGTTAAAAATGGATGAGGATGCTACAGTTACCTATCCCTTAGGAACAACTTCAAACAAGCACAACATTGAGAAAGTAAGGTCTGTTTAGAAATGATATTATATAAACATTTCTCTACTGTTATAAGCTTCCTTCGGTTTAAACCAGGTAACTGACATAGAGAAGGATGAAAATGAATTCTACCATGAATTCCACTATGAATTTAAGTATTTCTGTACTAAATCCACGTCAGATCCATGAAGGGAATACAGGTGAAACTCGGAAAATTAGAATATCATGCAAAAGTTCATTTATTTCAGTAATGCAACTTAAAAGGTGAAACTAATATATGAAATAGACTCATTACACACAAAGCAAGATAGTTCAAGCCATGATGTGTCATAATTGTGATGATTATGGCTTATAGCTCATGAAAACCCCAAATCCACAATCTCAGAAAATTAGAATATTACATGCAATAAATAAAACAAGGATTGTACATAGAACAATATCAGACCTCTGAAAAGTATAAGCATGCACATGTAGTCAGTACTTAGTTTGGGCCCCTTTTGCAGCAATTATTGCCTCAATGCGGTGTGGCATGGAAGGTATCAGCCTGTGGCACTGCTGAAGTGTTATGGAAGACCAGGATGCTTCAATAGTGGCTTTCAGCTCTTCTGCATTGTTTGGTCTCATGTCTCTCATCTTTTTCTTGGCAATGCCCCATAGATTCTCTATGGGGTTCAGGTCAGGCAAGTTTGCTGGCCAATCAAGAACAGTAATCCCATGGTCACTGAATCAGGCTTTGGTGCTTTTGGCAGTGTGGGCAGGTGCCAAGTCCTGCTGGAAAATGAAGTCAGCATCCCCATTAAGCTCATCTGTGGAAGGAAGCATGAAGTGCTCCAAAATCTCCTGGTAGATGGCTGCGTTGACCCTGGACTTATGAAGCACAGTGGACCAACACCAGCAGATGACATGGCTCCCCAAATCAACACAGACTGTGGAAACGTTACACTGGACTTCAAGCATCTTGCAGTGTGTGCCTTTCCATTCTTCTCCAGACGCTGGGTCCTTGGTTTCCAAATGAGATGCAAAAGTTGCTCTCATCAGAAAAAAGGACTTTGGACCACCGAGCAACAGACCAGTTCTGTTTTTCTTTAGCCCAGGTAAGATGCTTCTGATGTTGTTTGTTGTTCAAGAGTGGCTTGACAAAGGAATATGACATTTGAAGCCCATTTTCAGGATCCATCTGTGTTTGGTGGCTCTTGATGCACTGACTCCAGCCTCAGTCCACTCCTTGTGAAAGTCCTCAACACTTTTGAATGGCCTTTTCCTGACAATCCTCTCCAGACTGTGGTCATCCCTGCTGCTTGTTCACCTTTTTCTTCCACACTTTTCCCTTCCACATAACTTTCTATTAATGTGTTTTGATACAGCACTTTGGGAACATCCAGCTTCTTTTGCAATTACCTTTTGAGCCTTTCCTTCCTTATGGAGGGTGTCAATGATGGTTTTCTGCACAACTGTCAGGTCAGCAGTCTTTCCCATGATTGTGATTCCTGCTGAACCTGACTGAGAGACCATTTAAAGGCTCTGGAACCCTTTGCAGGTGTTATGGCTTAATTAGCTGCTTAGAGTGGGACACTTTGAGCCTAGAATATTGAACCTTTTCACAATATTCTAATTTTCTGAGATTGCGAATTTGGGGTTTTCATGAGCTGTAAGCCATAATCATCTCAATTATGACACATCATGGCTTGAAGTATCTTGCTTTGCATGTAGTGAGTCTATCACATATATTAGGTTCACCTTTTAAGTTTCATTGTTGAAATAAATGAACTTTTGCACAATATTCTAATTTTTCGAGTTTCACCTGTATATTGGCCAGAATGTAGTTAGGAAAAAAGTGGAACTGATATAGATTTTCTAAAAGCTAGATGGGGCCAAGGGAATTGTTAAGTTTTAAAAAGAGCTACATGTTTACCATTGCTCTTGATTCCTAGAAGGTGGTAGAGGCCCTTTGCATGATGCTTCCAATGACCATTCCAAGGTTATATGGGCAGTCTGGGAAATGCCAAGAAAGAAAACTCTGCTTTGGAATGGAAATATTGATGTGCATGTTATTGTTAGTTGGCTGGCCATGGAGGATGTATAAGTCATATTTCTCCTTTGTGTGCATACTAACATGAGGCCTTCTAAGAGCAAGTGGGAGAGGGGGAGCAGGGGGGGGCAGGGGAGGGAAGAAAAGGGTGGGAGGGGTGAAAGCAAAAGACAGAAAGACAACTAGAAGTCAAAGCAAGCACAGTGAAGACATAGCAATGCCATTTCATAAACACAAATGTCTTTGTGTCTGGATGTCTGGATTGCACTAGTGTTGTGCCTAATTTGCCTTCTGGCTATGTTTTACAAACATTCTCTATTATTTTGATTGAAAAGAAATTGTGCTTTTTGTTTTCACAGAAGACAGAAAACTTAGAGGACTTTTATGGGTGGAGCAGGAAGTCATTTTACTTTACTCATGATATGGTCCAAGGGAGCATGTTATTGTCATATTTCATTATATGAACATCTCCCTGGCAACCTGCGGTGTTCCTGGCTTCCCACACTTCAATTACATCCCAAGAGACAAATCATAAAAAGATTTCCTCATATGGAGAGTTTTTTTTTTTTCAGATTAGAAACTAAGGACAGCCAGAAAAATTGCAGAATGGCCAACATGAACAGCAGCCTCTCCTCCTTTGCTCACCAGGTCAAATCAAAAGTTCTTATAGAATGAAGTAGAAAAACAGTTGCTTCCCTCATAAGAGAAGAAAACTTTCAGGAAAATGGAAAAAAAATTTGGCCCAGTTATTACAGAGATTTTAATCCTGATGTATTCAGCATTTGTATCCAATTCTATTATTATGAAATGTTGCCAGTACATTCGTTTCTTACAATTCCATGTAACTCCATTTCCTCCTCCTCCTCGTCTTCCTCCTCCTCCTCTTATTTTACAGTCCATATCTGAATTTTGAGATTTCCCTCTTAAACTCTAAATATGGTTCATGTTAAAGGATAATCAGCTTATGTTTGCCAACCCACACTATTTCTCTATCAATTGCTAAAATGTTGTTTTAACTTCTCTGTGACAAGAAGACAAAAAGAGAACAAGAGAACTGCTTGCTGTTACAAAAAACAGAACCTTCCTTCTGTGTTGAGAACAGGAACATAGGTGCACTACATAGGAGGAGCACAAATGTTAATAAAGCTTCAAAAATTGAATATCTGAACCAGGAGTGGGATGCTACCAGTTCTCTCTGGTTCAAGCAAACCAGAGTTGTTAATTTTTTGGCTGGTTCAGTGAACTGGCAAATCCCACCACTGGCTGGGCCCGCCTGCCCTGCCCTCCCAGGAGTCCCCATAGAGCCCGTTTTGGATCCCAGGTAAGTGCAGAGCCCACATGGAGGCTTGGGGAGGGTGAAAAACAGGCCTCCTGGAGGCTCCAGAAGGCCAGAAATGGGCACATTTCTGTCCTCCAGGCCAATGGTCAGCAACCAATAGGTGGGGGAACACTGGTGGTCCACAGAGAAAATATCACCCCAAATCACACACACACCCCAAAGCAATCCAGGCTGCATGGGAACACAAGGCTGAGCCATCCACATGGCCCACAGGAACACAAGGCTTGTGTTGCTTGCATTGTGAACAACACAAGGTAGTGAGGGAAGGGGGGAAAGGGTGGAGAGGGAAACTTGCCCCACGTGCCCCACGCACCTCGTCTGGCTGCTTTTTTCTGCTTCTTTCTTCTGCTTTTGGGTGCAAAAAAAGTCTTTCTTTCTCTCCCCTGGGGAGATTTTCCCAGGGTCTCTGGTCTGTGGGATTTAAAATTATGAGTTTGGTGGCCCCTGAGGTCCAAAAGGTTGGCAACCCCTGCTCCAGAGAGCCTCTGGAGCCCAGAGAAGCTGTTTTCACCTCCCAGGCTCAAGGAAAGCCTCCAGAGCCCAAGGAGGGTAAAAAACAGGCCTCCCAAGCCTGGTGGCCTCACCCACCATGGCAACCAGCAACCTGGCAGAGAACTGATTGTTAATGTTTTTGAAGCTCACTCCTGATCTGAACATAAGATATTAATTATGCAGCTCAGTTTTCCCTCTATTTATATTTGTATTTAATGTGATCCTTGATTTCAGATTTCTGAAAAGTCACTTTCCAGGGCAGAACATTTTTGTTTTCTACCATTTTCAAGATGGGATGGTGCATTCTTTAAGCCAAGAAGCAAAAAACAAAATGGTCAAAGACTTGTTCATTGAGATCAAGTAGAGATTATAGAAGCTTCTTAAAGTAGCTTCTTTGTCACTCATCCAAGATTTTTTAAGTTTAGTAAAACTATTGATCTGTTTTCCCCCTCATACTTTAGAAAAGTTAAAGCAAAATTTTATTTACTTTTAAGCACAGAGACTAACAATAATAATTAAACAAGGCTGTAAAATATGGTTTAGCAAATGTCACAGGTTATGTGAAGGACCACATCTCCACAATGGCTTCTGTCATTTCATTAGATTGGGGAAAGTAGCAATAGCACATAGCAAATAGCAGTTAGACTTATATACCACTTCACAGTGCTTTCCAGCCCTCACTAAGTGGTTTATAGAGTCAGTATATTTCTCCCAACAATCTGTGTCATCATTTTACTGACTTTGGAAGAATAGAAGGCTGAGTCAACTTTGAGCCAGTGAGACCTGAACTGCCAAACTGCTGGCAGCTAGTGATCAACAAAGTAGCCTGCAGTACTGCATTCTAACCACTGTGCCACCTCAGCTCTGTGGGCAAGTTTTGCATCTCATTGGTGAATCAGTGTCACCTGGAGGCTCCCAGGAAGAGTATCTTCTCCATCATGGCTTCTGCCTCATAGAGTAGCCTCCTCCATGATAAAAGGATGCCTTCTCACACCGCTAAGCCTCATTAAGGCTGCACTGGGACCAGGGAGTCTGATGTTGCTGAGGGTTGCTGAGGGTATGCATGTTATGCTGTTTTTCAGGGACCTTGACCTGGACTTTCTTTAATGGATTGTGTATTGGGTCTTGCTTTTCTCTCTGCTCACTGCCAAGAGAGCCTTTGGGGATGTAAAATAAATAAATTAAATCAGCATTCCCCAATTATAATATTATTCATTTGTCACTGTTCTAACATTTCAATAAATAAGATGGTTTATTGGTAATGGGGAGATTCCAGCTGACTATCCCCCTATCCTAGATCAGGATACTTATTTATTTCTTTATACAAAAAGTAATTGAAGAACTTGCATGATCAGGTAGTTCAGAATAACTGGATAATATGGAGAAGAAATGCTGTTTAATTTCTTGTTCAGTTTCAGTAAACAAGCAGCTGTAGCACAATTGCATAACAATAAATTATATGTATGCATGTTACATATCGAAATGTTTAGAATGTTCACATCATGTTATGCTCAATTACATTAAATGCCCTTTCATTTATAGATAGAAAGAGGTGGGTTGGACTGTTTTTTTTCTTCCTTTTCTGTCCAAGTATGGCCGCTGTGAATGACCGAGTGCATAATTTTATATCCCAAAGCAGCCTTCTACTCTTTCTGGTAAGCAGCTGCACATTTTCATGCAAATAAACAAAATCTGTTTGTGCATTTTGTAATTTTAAAAATCACTAATGGGTTACTTCAGTCTTGCTCTATAAAATGACTGAAAGGTCAAATGGAGCTGCAAAAGAGACACACAAAGAACAGTTTTCCCATATCGAAAATTCAGTGCCTCACTAGAATTAAATCAGAGCAGGATTCTTTTTTTGTGACTTCAAAACATCCTGCCCTACCTAATGCCCTTGCTATTCTAGTATGGAGAAGAGAGAGAACTGGACCTGACAGCCTTATAGCTATACGCTTTACGAATGACTGGGACTAAGACTTATTTTCATCTGTTTCTAAGGCACTAATTTTTTTTCATCAGGAGACAATAGATCACATCACCAAACATATGAAATATACATGAAAATAATTTTGCTTTAGAAAAAGAATCTGTTTTGTGAACATAGTAATTTCCATTAGCAGCATAAATAGAATGCCGAGAAGAAAATGAGAACAATGAAACAATGCTGGTAACATAGTGGTGACAATGCTGAGACAGTAAGAATAGAGGGTATGGCTGTTTACTGAAAGTATAGGTTTTTATTTAGCATATCTATTTTCATCTAGTTGTACAGAATAATATATATTTGAAATGCAATTTGGACCTGCAATTTGAGCAGGCCTAACAAAGATTCATAAAGAGATGAGTAGACTGTTCAATAGAGAAGACTGAAACACAGCAAATTCGTTCCACAAACAAAGGTAGCTTTGTGCATGCATTTCCAAAATATTATGCCACATGGCAACATCCCCGTTCATCTGTTCTTTGCCTATTTTACTGATATCCAAATTTTTAGCCCCAGTAGGTCTCAAAGCAACTTAAAAACAAGGTTGCATTTCCTGCCTCCTGATGTCACCTGTTAATTCACACTGAGTTGTCAGAGGCATGTCAGCATGAAGTTCTGAAAGTAAGCAAGATTTCTAAGGCAACTTACAATATATTAAAAAGTGGTTAAAAGGATGAAAAAGAGGGGGGGGGGAAATTAGGTTACAATTAAATTAAAAACAGAATATATAGCTAAGCCTATTATGGGTTGCTTGTTTATGGTTTTCCATATTGCATAATCCCAGCTGTAGGAATTTGAAAAACGTTGTTTATGATTAATGAGCCACAGTTAATGAGCCATGATGGCGCAGTGGTTAGAATGCAGTACTGCCAGTTGTCTGCATTTTGACAGATCAAATCTCACCATCCTTCCAAGGTAGGTAAAATGAGGATCAAGATTGTTGGGGCAATATTCTTACTCTGTAAACCACTTAGAGAGGGATGTAAAGCACTGTGAGTGGTATATACAGTAAGTCTAAGTGCTATTGCTATTTAGAGTATCTGGAAGCATCAGCCAATGGAAAATGTGCAAAATGGGCAGCATCTGCAGTTATGTGTAGCCCTAGAAGGACAAACATCGCACTTCAGCTGTGTGAGCTGCATTGATTACCAGTTTGCTTCTAGGTTAGTTCTGGTTTTGACCTTGAAAGCCATATATGGCATGGAACCAGGATATTTGTAAGAATGTATCTTACAGACATTAGTTTTCTGCTTTTATTAATCAAATTTTGAAATCTTTTATAATTTCCCTGCTTCATAAATGGTGGCAATCATGGCACTTGCACTTTCAAATAAATGCTATGAAATGTGTTCCATTTATTATTTTTCTTTCATGATATAAAGTAAGTGACTACTTTGTGTTATTTATGATATTTCTATGCCATCACATTTCTTAAGGACTCATGGTAATGCACAGTTACAACACATAACAATAATTCAAGAAATCATCACCATCAGTCTAAACCAATGAAGCCACACATCTAGATAGAATTAAAAGCTAACATAACTTTATAACATAATTGGTGTCTGCCAAGCATATATGGTTTGAACTATATGCTCTATGCACAGTGTTTCCTGCTGGCTGGAGTCTAGATGTCTTGAAGTGGCCAAGGTTGGGAAACATTGCTCTATAGAGTAGCTCTATTTTCAAAGTGTTCTTGAAGTAGAGGAATGAAGTACATGACCAGAAAGCTATTGCAAATGATAAACATACATCACCAAAAACACTCATTTCTTGCTCTCCCCAAGTATCTTCAAAATTCCATAAATTTTTAATGCAAAACCTGTCACAATCCTACTGTAATTTCATTACCTTGTAGAACTGGGAATAGTTATTTGGGATTAAGGACACAATTCTATCTGTGTGAAGGACTCCAACAGGTTGACATTTTTGACATCCTCTTATTAGTCAGCTTGGAAAAATATTTGCCCAGCATTGCAAAACTGCTACTGAGGTTTAAAGGAGAGGCCAGTGGCTGTTTGGAAGTTTCCAACTTCCCCAGTCACCGTAATGCCCCCGAATTGGTAAACCTATCTTATTTCTGATTTAATCCAAATTGGACTGAATTGTAACTGTTGGATATGATGAATAACAGCTCAGGCCACACAAGTATTTGCTTGTTATATTAATTCTTTTTGGTGTCTTCCTTTCCAAGCAACTTGGAAGAAAAAAGTGATAAAAGGTGGTTGAACAAATCAAATAAAAAACAAGGGAAACTAAGAAGCATAATATTAGAAATAAATGAGGAACATAAAATTATTTAGAACTGAAGCAGGTCATGAATTCCTTGCTGCCAAATCAAGTTTCCACTCCCTTTGCAATGATAAGAAAAATTCCCGTCAAATTGACTATATTGTCAGACTACTCAACAATGCTTAAATTACATTGCTCAAAACAACAATAATTTCTCAAGTGAACATAATATAGGACATATATAAAACAGCCCTCTCCATCTAAATTAAGTAATGCTACCTCCAGGAACACTGCTGCTGGCCTGTATCAGAGCAAAGAGAGTGGAAATTGAATTGATTCAGATATTGCTCCAAATCCCTTTTTCTTGTCTATGTGCTCAACTTTCATCTCTCTATGTCTGTCTCAGTGTCTTTTCAGCTCTTGTTTCTTATCTGCTGCCAGTTTTATTCTACTGCCAGCTTAATAATTCATCACGTCCCTTCCTAGTGCTTGCCAGCAGAGTTAATGGAGAAAACTGAATAAGTAGCCACAGAGACCACATCTGTAGAAAGTCCTCATGCCAAAGAACCATGCTTCTTTCAGATTATCTTAAAATTAAAATACATATACTCTCTATTTTTCACTATAACTTGCTGGTAGCTATGGTGATGCTTGCAGAATCTCACAAAAATAAAGGACACTGATTCAGTTCCTGCAAAACATTAAGAGCAAATATTTCCTGAAGGAAAAATCCCTATCAAGGGGATCTGCTATGCCCATGAAGGAAAAAAAGCATAAATATCAATATTGATTTATTTGCATCAGTTATTGTTATGTTTCTAGGCTTTGATGAAGTTAGGTATCTACAGGAGTTATTGGATCCACTTATTGGATCAGCACTATCAGTTTTAACATGACTAACTTTTTCTTTAAAGGACTAGTGAGCTTGCTTTAGGGAAGCCCATTGCCCACATAAAACTCCTCCCAAGAGGAATTAGGACAGTGGTTCACTAACTTAATGTTTCTCAGTTACAGCAACTTAAAGCTGGCTGAGGGATTCTGGGCGCTGAAGTTCACACAGTGTATCGTTGCTGATGTTGAGAACACTGCACTAACTGTCCATCTCTCTTCTTTGATACACTTGTACAATGGAAGGGATCTAACAAGTAGTCTTGACTTATGACCATTCATTTAACAAGTTACAATGGCACTGAAAAACAGTTACTTACAACCAGTCTTCACAATTACAAGTTTTACAGTATCTCTACGGTGCCATGATCAAATCCAGTTCCTCAGAAACCAGGATGCATTTACATGCCAGCATGACAGGACTCACTGCAGACCACCATCTGCAACCTTCCCAGGGAATTTTCAACAAAGTTAAGAGGGAAGCTGGATTCACTTAATGACTGTAGCAAAAATGGACATAAAATCAGTCATGACTCACTTAACAACCACATCACTTAGTGACAGAAGTTCTAGTCCCAATTGTGGATGTAAGTTGAGGACTACTACATATTGACTGACTAATTTCAATTTCTAGGTATGCATAGATTTGTAACATACAGCAGCTTTAAGGCAAACCTTTAATTGCTGTTGCTTCAATACCAGTTGCATTGGTGTAATTCAATAAATATTGTCATCTTTGGAAGCCATATTAGCTTTTCCTGGTTCTTTCTTATTTGCCAGCTGGTCTGGTCTCTTATATTTTACTTTCTAACAGAGTCAGTTACTGAATATATTCTCTGTCTAAAATCATTCTGTTGTCTACAATCCATTTGTGGTCTATTAAAATTTCAGAATAATGTTTAACTTATAACCTAATTTCCTTCTGTTACATCCCTTCCATGAGTAGGAGTTTTCCTTTAGCTGTAAATGTTCCTGTGATTTCTCTGATTTCTTTTTAAAGTCTCATTTTCTTTTCTTCTTTTTCTTTTTTTACATTTTGAATGAAGTATGTTTCCTTCTCCTTTCATGTTTGATATTGAAAGTCAGTGCTCAGTTACATCCTTTTGAGTATTCAATATTTTCATCCATTGCTATGGTGATTCTTTTTTCTGAAAGTTCTTGAGATCATTTCCTTTTTGAAATTTTGAAAATAGTTTTCCAAAAGCATATTTGTCATTTGGTTTACAATTGTCAACAACTTCACCATCAAATACAACTGTATAATATTGATACTTATTCGATATCTATCACATTTTATATGTAAGGGTATCATGTATTAAGCTGTAGTCAAACAAAAACTTACAAAGCATTCAGAAAATATTCATATATCCTTCACTTTTGTCAATTTTGTTATGCCACAGCCTGATTCTACAGTTGTTGAAATTCATTTCATTCATCTTTTGCTCTGTTACAGTATGATTGCCAGTTGTGATACTTTCCACAGAGAGATGTGTGCCATTCAAATCATGCCCAATCAATTTAATTTACCATAGGTGGACTCCAAGCTGTCAACTCGTAAAGCATGCCTGGCCTGCTTTTGAGTTGCCATAGGCAGGAGGGGGCGGGAATTGATGGAGGAGCATGGTAGCCACAACCAGAAGCATACCAGATGCATGCATTCTTCAAAGCTGTATCCCAGGCTACCAGGACCAACCAGAGAGGCATGGTCTCTACAGTCTGTGAAAGTGCTCCATTGGAGAATGTGATTTATGACACACCCTGGGAGAGAAGGGAAACAGGACCATAGGTGGGCCATAAATTACATGAAGCAGAGCTGATTTCATTTGGGTATGTGCCAACATGTTGCTCTAATAAATAACTGGATTTCTTTTGAAATTTGGCTTGAGGCTCATAATTAAGGCATCCATCAGAACCCTGATAGCAAGTCAGCTCACTCCTCAAACTAATCAACATTATCGAGATTCCTGGGTTCTGGCTCTCCATGTCCAACTCCCCAACATCTGACACAAGCAAGGTATAGAAATATGTCTGCAATGATCAAGAAAAATGGGAAGCATGGAGCTAAATTTCATGTCTTGTTGCAAAGAATCTGAATACTTATGCCAATATGATTTTTCAGCTTTTCCAATGTTGAGACTTTGAAAAAGTGCAGAGAAGAGCAACTAAAATGATTAAGGGCCTGGAGACAAAAACATATGAAGAATTGCAGGAATTGGATAAAGCTAGTGTAGAAAAAAGAAGGACTAGGACATGATAGCAGTATTTCAGTATTGGGGTGAGGGGGGGCTAGCACAAAAAGAGGAAGTCAACTTATTTTCCAAAGCAACAGAAGGCAAGACAAGAAACAATGGATGGAAACTATAATCAAGGAGAGAAGCACGTTGGAATTAAGGAGAAACTTCCTAACAGTGAAAACAATCAACCAGTGGAACAGCTTGCCTTCAGAAGTTGTAGATGCTTCATCCCTGGAGATTTTTAAGGCAGCCACCTGTGTGAAATGGTATAAGGTCTTCTACTTGAGTAGTGAGTTGGACTAGAGGACCTCCACGTTTCTTCCAACTCTATTCTGATTATAGGTTTGCCATAGTTATTTGTAAAATATAATAAAGACAGGATATAAATAAAAAATAAACTAAACAAGTTCTGTGCATTCTTTCCTTGTGTCTTTCCCTGCTATAAAGAAGTCTTAGTTCT
Source organism: Hydrophis major (assembly GCA_033807585.1). NCBI lineage: Eukaryota > Metazoa > Chordata > Lepidosauria > Squamata > Elapidae > Hydrophis > Hydrophis major. The sequence goes on from CM066329.1 coordinate 329,699,078, forward strand.
CTTCTCTTTTGCATGGATTATATAATATCCCCTGAAAGCAGACTATTCTCTCCTGCTAGGTTGCAATTTTCCTGCCACCAGCAGAGCATTGTCAGTATGTGCCTTGTAAAATGAGGAACTTCTCTTTTAACACTTTTAATCAGTGATCAACTTCATTTGCTACTTTGGCCTTGCCATGTCACATTCCCAGATCTATTTGTGAAAGTTTGACATTCTTCCCTTGTAACTTGAGGAAAGCCTTAAGATCTGGAAGATTTATCACTTGGCACTCAATCTTGTCTAAAGGTTTCAGCCATGTCTATACAATTTTCTCTGACAAATTGCAGAAGTGGTTTAACATTCCCTTCTTCCAGGTGGGTTCACTATCATCATTAGATTGCCTTCAATATATCAAATTATCCAGAGTTTTATGCCCTCCCTTCTGACTTCATTGGTTGCTCTATCAGGGTCACTTGCTTTCGCTGGAATTACTCTCAGCTTCAGAAGCCATACAGTCAGTTCTCTTACTCTAATAAGTGGTGTTTCTCTAGGAGGAAAGGCAGGATATAAATCCAGCCAATAAGAAAAAAAATATATACAAATCACTTCAACTTGGTAGGGAAGTCTGTGGTATGAAAAATCCATAAGGGGCAATGGCTATCAGATTCTGTAATAGCTGAACTTTGGCCTTGGCTGAATTATTTACCACCAACTCCAGTTCCTATGATATTTTGCTTCAGGGACAGAGTAGAAGAGATATCAATAGTGAGATGTTCAGATCCTTGCACATTCCCTTCTTTATTCCCTTAATTATTCACAGAAAAGTATTTGCATAAATTACTGGTATAATCTATGCTCATAAACTGGTATAATCTATGCTCATAAACAATGTCTTATACTATTTTGTTTTTTGTCAAAATGTGCTGCAAAATGTCTGCTGATTTTAAATTATTTGACAGAAATAAATGGATAGATGGAAAGTTGTATTCCATCCAATTTTTAAGACAAATACATGAAATTGGCACTAATAAAAGTCTCCTGGACTATTTCTTAATCAAATCAAATCATGGTCTTTTATTGCATTTTAATCTTTCATTTATGTGTTATTTAACACCATCCTTTCCAACCTGGTATTCTACAGATGGTTTAAACTACTGTTTTTGAAACCTGGCAACTTTAAGATATGTGAACTTCAATTCCTAGAATTCCCCAGCCAACATGAAGTCCACATATCTTAAAGCTACCAAGTTTCAAAAACACTGGGTTGGACACTACTACTCATAATTCCCAGGTATTATGGCCATGGGAATTATAGGAATTAAAGAGCAACATATCTGGTGGGCACCACTTGAATGAACCTATTTCCTAAACACTGTAATCACAAAGCACTGGATCACATTTGTGTTTGGCTCAGCACCTATACCTCTGCTATAACAGGATTGTAAATATCTTCTCTAAATACCATTATCTATTTGTGATTATTAAAAGGCACATTTTCTGAAGTTCTTCACATGGTATTCTTCATTGCACATCAGATTAAAAACTAACTATCACCTGTCAATCACCTATGCATCTCCATATTGCCTGTAGGCATTGTACAAAACAATATAATTTGAGAAAGCCACGATAAGAAAAAAGAAGCTGCTGCTAGAGAAATAGCAGCCTAAATGTGTCAAGCTGTCCCCATCCTCATCCATAATCTATAAAAAACATTTACCATCATCCTGATATTGTCACATAATGTATTTAAGGATGAGTGAATACCAAACTTGAGGAGGGCTTGAAATGAGAGCATTTCCACCTCACCTATTCCACTCACACTATTCTTATGTCAATCTAATACTCTGCAGGTCTCGACTAATTTGCTTTTAGTTTGCAGTTTTTTAAATTAAGTCACCTGCCCTGATGATCTCCTCATTTCCAAACAAAAGTGGCAATCTTCAGGAGTAGAAAATCCAGCCCCTAAACTATCTACCTTTGGTTGTGTCTCCAAATGAAGAAGATAATATTATGCTTCCTTTTTTGGTAGAACGGTTTTTCTTTGCTTGAAAAAGGTGAGAATTGGCCGAGGAGGAGAGGTGGGGGCAAAACCATCTGGTTTTTGCAAGCATTCCTTTCTCATGAATGACCCTGACAAAACCCTGACAAGTTTTGCAAGCCTTTGCAAAGAATGCTTGCAAAACCCAGATAGCTTTTTGATAGGAGAGAGTGCTGTTCAGCCATTTGTTGAACAATGAATTGTCAGGTCTGCTAAAGTATAATTGTTACAAGATAACAGACATAGCTGCCCCTCTCCCCATTGGAACTAGAAAAACATGGAACAAGAGCTAGAAGTGCAGTAGTAGATTACCAGGACACAAGTTAAATTTAATTACATATAATAATGGTCATCATTGCAATATATAGTTGGGACCTTCAAAAACAGTACTTTCATGTTAGTTCTATGCTATTGCTCATTTTCTTTTAAAAAGAACTGGTATAGGAAATATTTATTAATATAGTGCCAAAATCTGTTTTCTAATTTCTTGGAAGTTTTCTCTCTGAAAGAGGCCACTAATTTTCAAACTCTTTTTATTATTTATTTATTTTGGTGCTGGGGTTTTTTTTTTAGCTTATTTTATTGTAGCAAGAGATGGAAAGTGCTTTCATTTGTTTTCCATCATGATTTCTCTTCCTTTCCTGTCTGAAAATGACTTGTGGGAGGAATTCCACCTTATGACATGGGGAACCAAAGAAGCTGCAGACCATTGAAGAGATAAAATAATACAAGATTAGATATTCATACCCGTTCCTGCCTGTTACAAATTACCACTAATATAAATATAAGAATTCAACACTTTACTAATAATTACTTCCTTTGTAAATTAAAAATAAAAATCCATTCACTTTTTATCAAAGTGAGCAGGAATTATTAAAAGAAACAAGTAAGAATTTTTTAGTAGAGCTCTCATCTTTACATAGCTATTCTGCTACCATCTCACATAAAGCAGGCTTTTATCAAATAAATCTTCTCTTTTCCTTTGCTGTGAAACAAGTCAAGAGAAAAGAGAAACACAACACACAGTTATGAAAATAAATTCTTGTTTAATATAAGAGGTAAACAATGACCTTACGCTCACATGCAAACTCAGAACTGTCACCTGAAAAAAAATGTACAAAAAAAATCTTCTTTCCCAAAAAGTTTGCAATCATTTTTTTATTGTTATTATTTTAAAGACTGCAAAACAGAAAGCATCAACTAGAGGGTATGTGTTTTTCTTGCTTTTCCATAAGGTTCTACTTTAAGACCTCCATATGCTCACTTTTAATAATTTGTGTTCAGAAACTAGGAACGATTCCAAAAGCAATTTTTGAAAATAATGTGCTTCTTGTTAAATATGAAGAAAGCAAGCTCAAGTCCAGGTACTACATCACTGCAAGGTAATATGGGAGATATATTAAAAGCAACTTTAATGGGAAACTAGTTGCTTGTACATAGCAGTTGGGGAGAAATTTATTCCTGTTTCAAATAGTGGGTTTCATTAATTGTTAGTTAAGATTCCATTGGAGAATTGATGTCTTTCAAAGTGGTTATCATTTAATTATGCAGATTATTGTATATTAAGCAGCAGTTTCATGTCACTATTTCCATTCCCACTGTTTTTATAATATATGCTGTAGGTGTATTTTTATATTTTTCTATATCTGTGATTTTTATATATGATTTTAGCCATTTGTTGTGAACCTTCTAGAGTCACCTTCATAATTAATTTTTACCAGGATGGAAATGCTCTGAGATTGTTAGATCTTTTTACTTCCAAGTCTTGTATTCAAAGATAACAACGTAAGCCAATCAAAGTTTATCTACAATCTGTCCAGTTAGCTGACAGGAGAATGCAAAGAATGTCATTCAATTAATCCCATACTTCCTAAGCTGAAGTCAGTCAAGAAATAGAAATAAATAAATATTGCCAGGGCATCTACTTCCCCTATCAATCCATACTTTTCTGCACTCACATTCACTTGTGTGGTAGTTGAACTGCTCCTCCCCTTCAAAAAAAAAAAAAAAGCTATTCACTTGCCATGCTGCCAATCCTCAAATGTATAAATACTTTGTGTCTTGTAAGAAGACACTGTAGTAATTCTACAAATAGGCATTTTTCTCATTAGCTGTGACTGTACATTGTTATGATGGCTGTGAAGGAAGGCAGGTTCTAAATGCATTCACAAAGAGATAAAGTTTACAAACAGGATATGTAACCTCTCTGGGAGAAGTAAAGAAAAATGGCAAAAGAAGCGAGAGAGAAGGTTTCGTACTGTTGCTGTGTAACTATTAACTTGACTCAGGAATTGGAAATTAGAATAAATCAATAATGTTCTCCAATAGGAATTGGTGTTTGTCATGTATGCAAATGGACTACTCGAAATCCCCGTGCCTTGATTGGCTAAGGCGCGGGGATTTCTGATTGGCCAGGCGAGCCGCGCCTGATTGGCCCGATTGAAGTCTCCCGCGATTGGTTAAAAGCCAAGAGCGGGAGACTTGAATCGCTGCCATTGGCCGCGGCCGCCGAAGCAAAAGATATAAAAGCCGCAAGCTTTTTGTCTTTTGCGGTTCGGTTCCACCAGTGTTAATAAAGAGCTTGAATTGAAAGTCACTGACTACGAGTCTTAATTGCGGATACGACACTGGCGACGAGGATGGGATCTCGCCATTGAACCGAACCCCGTATCCGTTTAAGAACCAGCGACAGCGAAGATGGCGAAAATAGCACCGCCCGCTCCCTTCAACCCCGCCGCCGAGGACTGGGAATCGTACTCGGATCGATTCCGGATGTATCTGGAATGCGCCGGCATGAAGGACGCCCCGGGCCCGCTAAAACGCGCCGTCTTTCTCACACACTGCGGACCAGAGGTCTTCCAGATGGCCAAGGCATTGGCCAAACCAGCAGGGCATCCACCCCACAACAAAAAAAGTAAAGGCCATCAAAGAAGCCCCCACCCCAAAGTCCAAATTAGAGCTGCAAGCGTTCTTAGGTTTACTAAACTTCTATAATGTCTTCCTACCTCAAAAGGCTACGGCAGCAGAACCTTTACATAGACTCCTGGACAAGAAGGCAGCCTGGACTTGGGGGAGACGGGAACAAACAGCTTTTCAAAAGACCAAAGACCTCCTCACCTCTGATGCCGTCCTAATGCAATTCTGTGAAACCCTACCTGTAGCTGTCACTTGCGACGCATCACCCTTCGGCGTCGGCGCTGTCCTCAGCCATACCCTCCCAGACCAGAGAGAAGCACCTATCGCATTTTTCTCGAGAACTCTGACTAAACCAGAGCGGAACTATAGCCAGCTGGACAAAGAAGCTTTGGCTATAGTGGCCGCCGTTAAGCGTTTCCACGAGTACCTTTATGGCCGCCCATTCAAAATAGTGACTGACCATAAACCGTTGCTGGGCATTCTCGCGGGAAACCGTCCCACACCAAACATCTTGTCACCCCGGATGACAAGATGGTCTGAATTCCTGGCAGCCTACAACTATGAACTGCTACACAAGCCAGGTAAGAAGATATCGCACGCGGACGCTTTAAGCCGTTCCCCCTTACCTGACTCTGACCCTGACCCTGCACCAACAACAAATACCCTGTCCATCGAGTGTTTACCCATTACCGCATCGGACATAGCGAGGGAAACGGTTAAGGACAAACACTTAGCGCCAATCTTACATTGGCTACAAAAAGGCTGGCCGGAAAAAAACGATAACGAGACTTTTAAACCTTTCCGCCAGCGCCAGACGGAACTTTCACTACTGAGAGGATGCATCCTTTGGGGAGACAGGGTGGTAATTCCGACTAAATTACAGACCAGGGTCCTAGAGATGTTGCACGAGGGTCATCCTGGCATCGTCAGGACCAAAGCCCTGGCCAGGAGTTACGCTTGGTGGCCTGGCATGGACAAACAAATTGAAACATGGGTCGCCAAATGCCACCGGTGCCAGGAGACCAGATCCAGCCCACCCACGGCACCTATCCGGGACTGGGAGACACCTCGGGGACCCTGGTCCAGAATACATTTAGACTTTGCCGGCCCCACAAATGGCCACACCTTTTTAATCACAGTTGACGCATACTCAAACTGGCTAGAGGTGGCCGACATGAAATCCACCACCACAGAGGCCGTCATTAAAGAACTGTGTAAGCTGTTTGCCACCCACGGCCTCCCAGACGTCGTTGTCTCGGACAACGGGCCACAGTTTACATCCATCGATTTTGAACGGTTCCTGGCAGAAAAAGGCATCCGCCACGCGTTAACGGCACCGGCGCATCCGGCGGCGAACGGTAGGGCGGAGCGGATGGTCCAGTTTACAAAAAAGACCCTCCGGAAAATGGACCACGGGGAGATCAACGACAAGATCAACAGGCTGCTCTTCATACAGCACATCACGCCAAACACAACCACCAACAAGAGTCCTGCAGAGCTCCTGATGGGCAGGAAGCTGCGATCCCCACTCGACCGCCTACACCCAACCTACAACCCGGAGCAGCCCCCAGACTCCAGCTCCAGGTATCGGACATTTGAACCAGGCGACCTAGTATACGCCAAAAACATGACGGGGGACCCCCTATGGATCCCAGCCGTCATAACTCAGATCACTGGTCCAAAGTCGTACCGGCTCCAAACCACCGACGGGCAAGCCTGGAAACGACATATCGACCAGCTCCGGTCACGAACATTGACTAACCTCAACCCCCAAGACACGAACCAAGGGGGGAGGGAACACCCGGTTAAACAACCACAAGAACAAATAAAAATTAAAAACTCACCAGAACGCAGCCTTCGCGAGTCACAGCCGGAGAAGAACCGTCTGGCCAGCTCTACCGACCCGGAGAAGCCAAGCGGGAGCGGCGGAATCCGCGACTTAACCGACCCGGTAGGCCCAGGCGGGAGCCGCGGCGAAGGAACCGGCCCGATCATCCAGCCGGTTCGCTCAGAGGCAGGAGCAGCCAAAAAGATGACCGCCCCTACCGAGATACAACAAGAAAATGAATTGCGCAGGTCATCTAGGACTCGACGGAGCCCCGCCTACCTGCGTGACTACACCACGTGAGAAGACCATACCAAGAGGGGAGGGGTGTCATGTATGCAAATGGACTACTCGAAATCCCCGTGCCTTGATTGGCTAAGGCGCGGGGATTTCTGATTGGCCAGGCGAGCCGCGCCTGATTGGCCCGATTGAAGTCTCCCGCGATTGGTTAAAAGCCAAGAGCGGGAGACTTGAATCGCTGCCATTGGCCGCGGCCGCCGAAGCAAAAGATATAAAAGCCGCAAGCTTTTTGTCTTTTGCGGTTCGGTTCCACCAGTGTTAATAAAGAGCTTGAATTGAAAGTCACTGACTACGAGTCTTAATTGCGGATACGACAGTGTTGATGAGAAAAAGAGAGGTAAATAAGTAGACATTCCACTCTTGTTAACAATGATGTGAATTGTTAAGTTGAACTTGAGGTGGAAAAATGAATGACAAGAAAGTTAGGCATTTGAAAGTAATTTCAAAATAATGAATCAGGCAGTCCAGGGAACTATAAGTTAACTATTAGTTTACCAGTATCACTGAAGAATGTCCAAAATTTTAATAAACATAAAATTATATTTATTATAAATGCACCAAAAATTGTCTACATGGTTTGTAGCCATGTAGTATAGCCATATCCTGCTAAGTTGAAAGAAAACATCAAAGAATACTTATCAAGACTAAAAGACCAACATTAAATCTGATCTGAAATATTTAGATCCAGATATTTGTCTTTTTAATTTGATCTTGCAGCTTTGCTTGTAAAATATGTTCCACAGCATATATCTTATTTTATCTTATCTAGAATACTTACGTTTAAATATGCTGAAAATACTACTGCCAACAACAAAATGTTTTGCAGCACTTTCATATTATTATTATGAAAATTGGGACATATATTTTTAGGTTGTTGTTTCTGGAAGACATTTCCACTGTGAGTACCATCACAAAGCTATTGAGATAATTCAGGTATGAGAAAGGATTGTGCAACATGAATGGAACTTCCAGATATAATCTCTTATGCAGAAAATCTATTGGAAATTAGACATTCCATAGTTGCTGCTCTCATCCGATTTCTCTGTCTTTGTTTGCATATATGCTTTGCCAAGACAGCCAGATTCAAAGCTGATTGGGTTGGGGAGGAGCATAACTATTTCCAGACACTTTTCCTCTTCTTCCCTTTCTCCAAAACATGTTGGTGTGAGAATATCCCAACATTATGTGAAGGGATTCTTCTTTGGATCCAATTTCTATGTCAATCTTCTCTGTGTTTCATTTGTTTTGAAATGCAGCTGATGCAACTAGGAAAACATTAGCCTGGCTATGCAACATTTGCTTATCTGGAGCTGTTAATTGATTGCAGATCATTTTTAGCCAATTAACCATGTGGCTTTTAATTGATTAACCAATTAAATGTTTTTCAGTTATGACTTTTTTATCACATTAGGGTGTTCATACTGTCAATCATATTCCCACAACTAAACACTGTTCTAGCCACAGGGCAATGTTTGGTATGCACAGAATGGCATTACAAGCAAAGAAGGGAATCAATGTGAGTCTTAGTTAATAAGATCAATTTTGGGTCATCAGCAGCTTAATATATTTTCAGGCTGGAGCACTATGAATGAATGCAGGAATGGGAAGTTTGTATGACTTTCCCCAGCCATGAAAATTTGATTGGTATTTTCATATCCATATGCATATCAGATAAGAAGGGGAAAAGAGGTAGGAAAATCCAATTGGTTTCTGTTCATATTGTTTCCCATATATGCACTAGTGTTCACAGGAGCACAGCGATGCCTAGAAATGTGTTAGATGTCTTAGTTTATATTTTAAGAAATGTATTTGAACTCCCAAAGAAGATTATTGTCACATGGCTATTGGTTGCCCTAATTAAGAGGGACAATTTCAGATATGGAATCCAAAGCTTGAACAAAGGAATAAATTCAACCAGGGACATTAAACGAAGTCTCAATGTTTTTTTTATTTTCTTATTTGCATGTTTGGGGAACTGGATGCCTAATCAAAAAATAAAAGTTATATGTTAGTACAATCTTGTGTCCAGTATTTCAAAAGTTTGAAGAAAATACATTATCTTCCCATTCCATAGAAGTAATGTAGTCTGAGAAATGTAAAATAAAACCATCTCTATTTTTTCATGTTCAAAAGAGAGAAAAAGATTAGATATTAGAGCAGTTACTGCTAGAGGAATGTAAGACAGAGATATATGCTAAGATTTACTCAGGCATAAATATTTCACAGTGCCTGGGGAGAGGACTGCTTGAGATAAAGTTTAGCATTGAGCTCCATTTATCTAAAGGTAGGTTTGACTGACAGGTGTTTGTTGTAAGCCGCAATTAACGTGTCAATTGTTTTTCACATCACAATGATTTTTCACACATAGTAATGGGTGTATAGCTTTAAATCAATCTAGTGCTATGGCAATAAAAATGCCTGAATGGTTTTCCATTGGGATCTGGGAAACTGCTGCACTTTGTTCTTGATCCCTGCCAGTAAGTCAGGTAACAGCTTTAGTATCAAATGGGTAAGTGATGAGAAGGGGGAGGAAACACACCCCCAGTGGCATCAGCTGTATTGATAAGCATTGGGGGTGATACTGGAAAAAACTTCAACATTTATGGATATGCTCTGGTGTGAATGAAGTTATGATCCAGCTGTTATAGATAACAATCCTGTTAGGGTATTTTCTTTACTGATATGAACAAGGTCAAGTAGTTTACAGTATAAAGAAGCCTGGAGTTAGCATTGCAAAACAAGTTTGGAAGGTATTGTTGGAAAATACTGAATCAGCTATTTGGTCTAACCATTTTCTGATTTCTAGAATCTAGACATATAATATTACAAGTACAGTGGAACCTCTGATCACGAAGACTTCTGATCAGGTGACAACCAAATTTGTTGTCAAATGTTTGGATCTGGTTGCGAACAAATATTCGGGTGGCAATCAAACACAGCTGTGCCAATTTCCCCTTGCACAACAATTTCCCCTGCATGCATGCACAGAATTGTAGGTGTGTGCACAGTCTCACTTCCGGTCATAGCCAAATTGGGTTGCGATCGAAGTTACGGAATGGATTACGATCGTGACCAGTGGTTCCACTGTCCAGACCTAGCTGTCTGTCAGTCTCACAAAGTAGAAGACAGTTGGGGGGAAACCTTGCTAGGCCACGAGAGCTGCATGGGTGGCCCCCATGGCTAAGCAAGTTAGGCAAGTGGGGTGGGGGGAAACTTGCTAGGCCGTGAGAGCCACATGGGCAGCCCTGGCAGCTAAGTAAGCCAGAAAGAGATGGGAGGCAGCTAGGTAGGTCACGAACACTGAGGGTGGTGATGGCATGGTGGTGGCAGCCTAGGCCAGCCCAGGAGTCAAGACTCAACTGGGGTTTATGGTGGCAGTGGTGGCGGCGGCAAGGCAGTGGCAGCAGCAGTAGTGCAGTGGTTGCAACCTAGGCTGGCCCAGGAGTCGGGATTAAAACTTGGGCTGGCGGGAGCAACAGCATATAGGTGACCAAGGCTTGCAGAGCCTTACTCACCTAGGGAGATCATGGTAGAAGGCAGACAGCGATGGCTGGCGTGCATGCGAAGGCAGACTGCAGGCAGCAATGGCACATGGCTGAGATAAGGAGGCGCGGGGCAGGCAGGGTTAGAATGCAGTCAGCTTGTCGTGCATGCACACAATATTGTGCATGCACAATAAGGATTGACTGGGCAGGGAGCGGAGAAGCGGGCAGAGAGAGACGGGGCCAACCATGGGCCTGGTTCTCCAAACTACTGGGAACCGTAACAACTGGTTCTATAGAGCCAGGCTGAACTGATAGAATCCCACCACGATCCTCCATCCTGTAACACTCTAATACAGAGAAATAATAATAATACAGGCTTCATTTACAAGCTTGTTGTAAAGAAAAATTGCAGATATAATGCATTCAAATCTTATAATTGCTTCAGTGGTCACCATGGAATTCTGTGAAAATCATCTACAAAAGAGTCAAGATTATTATTGCTTGTACTAAGCAATGTTTTACATTTAATTACAACAGAAGTATATTAACAGCAATATGCTCAGGTAGAATCAGTGAATTTTAGCAAGCAGTCAGGAAATACATATTTCACTGATACAAATTAGGAAGGTCTGAAGTGTGCACTTTTCTTATTGATTGTACTTTTTTTTGAAAAGCAGATAATCTCCAAATGAGTTGGGTCAGTATGTATCTATGTATCTGGAGCACCTGCTTCTATTTTTGTACAGTAGAATTGCAGTCCAAATACTACATACAAACGTATCCTTTATTTCAGAATTGATACCCAACATTTCAATCCCAGAGGTTCTTAGAACAATTAGAATGTGAATGATTATAAGTTTTGCACCAGTGGAAGGAGGAAGGGAAACTTTGGCAAAGCCTCTTTCCACACCAAAACTCAGCTTGAGGGTTGAAGAACCTGTTAGGTTGGTCTGAGACATACAAGCAAGACAAAGTGGCAAAGAGGAAAAGGTGATTTCTTCTTGAATGGCACTTTTTTTTTTTTTTTTTTTAGCAGAAGGAGACTTTTAGGCCTCAGAAGACCCATGGTAAGGCAAAGAATCCACAGAGTCATAGGTACAATAACCATTGAAAAAATGTCAAAGGCAAAAAAAGATATTTGAAGAAGTATTTTGGTTCCTATGTGTTTTTATAGCTATCTTTTATAAAAAATAATGTATGCTGCTGTTCATTAAAAATGTGCTCAGGATAAAGGCTCCATAAGTTTACACAAGCAGATTAAAAACTATTTTTTTTAACCCACCAACAATTATCTGGTTTATATTCAGCTTTGTAACTAGCCCATTAAAACACATTAACAGTCTCTCTACAAGACTTCACATCCTTCCCCCCCCCCCGCGCACGCACACGCACACACACACACACACACACACAGAGGAATGAACATGGATTTCATTTTTTTCTTCTGTTTCTTCTTTCAAACATGTGCTCACCGTATGACCTTGGGGAAGTTCCCTTTTTCCTTCTCAGCCTTAGTCATTTTTTTCTGTTTCCTATCTATATATGGTAATACTACAGTGACCCACATTTTAGATATAATGTCAAGGCAAGCCTGATAAAATTGAAAGAGTCAGGATTTGTTTGTGAAAAATAGTTCTCATTTACCCTAGCCTAACACAAGAAAGAAAGAAAGAAAGAAAGAAAGAAAGAAAGAAAGAAAGAAAGAAAGAAAGAAAGAAAGGAAGGAAGGAAGGAAGGAAGGAAGGAAGGAAGGAAGGAAGGAAGGAAGGAAGGAAGGAAGGAAGGAAGGAAGGAAGGAAGGAAGGAAGGAAGGAAGGAAGGAAGGAAGGAAGGAAGGAAGGAAGGAAGGAAGATGCAAGTAATGTTCATTAGAATTAAACAATGCAGTTCTGAATGTTATGCATGGGGTGGAGAATTTTACTTATGTCTTTAGTTTTCTTTCATTTAATTCTGAAAATCTCTTCCAGAATTTAAAAGAAATTCTTATTCAATCAGATCCAAAAGAAATGGCTTTTGGGCACTGTTTCCCATGCTTTGGAAAGATCTATTCTAATATTTGAAAATTAACTGTGGTGTTCTTATTTCTTACTGGTTTACTATGCTTTTTACTACATTTTATATTTACTATATTAGTTTACTATGCTTTTTCCATTGAATATGCATGTGTCTGGTTTCTAACTCAAATATTTACATTATTTAATTGTTGAACTGATTAAATCATTTTATGGGTTTATTTCTGCAACTGTTTTAATATTGTTGTAACACATCACATTAGGATAAGACAACCTTAGCCAACCTATAACTAAAATTTAGAAACTTTTCTCTCATCTCTTTGAAAATGTCATCAAAATGTCTTCTTCTCCATCTTCTCCAATTGAGAAAAATATGTCAAAGTGCTGTACCACAACAGATTTTAAACAAATGTAAACAAGAATTTAAGATTGTTCAAAGACTTGTTAATTATTTTACATAAATCAATTAAATTTAAATATGCTTAATTCAGATTGTGCCCAATGCTAAAGTCAGAAATCACACACACAAACATACACACAAACATACCCCTTTTCTTATTAGTCATTTGCTAACTATCTTTACTGCAAAATAAGACTATCAAATCTGGACTGCAAAAATCCAGATGCATAGTAGAAGGGAGCAGAGTTACAACTTTCTTTGCTGCTGTCTTCCAGTCCTACAGATTTTTGCTGCTTGGTTAGTATGCTTGAAATTGCAGATCCACAATAAAGTTGTGTCTTTGTCTCTGTATGCTCATCTATTTCCTAAGGGAAAAACAGTTTTCTCCAAGTATGGTTGCAGTTGTGCCTGCTTACACAGAAGTAATCACTGTCCTTTCAGCTTTTAGCCTTCTCATAATATGTATTTTCAAACCTCGCTCTGAATATGTCACAGATCTCTGTTCAGCAGCCTCTTCAATCCTCAAGTACCGTTGCAAAAATTGAGTCTTTTAATGCCTATTATTTTGAATTGATCATGCACCTATTTCTGATCATGCACCTATTTCTGAGGGAGAAAAGGAGTCTCCCAAAGCCAACTTCTGCCATAATGTCTTGTCTTTTATTTATGTATTTCAGTTTGATAAAACATGTCATATTCATGTAATATGAATAAAATAAACCAATAAATAAATAAGCATGGGCCAATCATAAGATGTATTTAAATCTTTTGCATTTGCTTTTACAATTTCCTAACATTTTATAAAGCAATTTTGCATTTACAAATCAAGAAAAGCTCTATGGTTGTGCTCTTTTCCTTCTTTTTTTTTTTAATAAAATGTATAAACAACAGTGCAGAAAAAATAAAAACTGTATTGTGACAAAAAAAAGTCCCAGTGATAAAAGTTTGCTATAGTGGCATTAGGGTAAGTGTTCCCAATTGCGAACAGGTGGTAAAAACACAGATCCTACTGAGAAATAATGAGATGTGTATACATAAGTTTAGGAACCTCCTGTGCATCTTTTTCAAATGACATAAGACAACTTGAAATTAAATTTCATTTAATGCCAGATGAAAAACAAATGTTTCAGGGGAAAAGTTTTTAATACAAAATAAATTGTATATGTACATGCCAGCAGTGTGTGTGTGTGTGTGTGTGTGTGTGTGTGTGTGTGTGTGTATGATTGTGTCTCTCTCTCTCTCTGTGTGGGTGTGTGTGTGTGTGTATCTTTTATAAAATCTTCCTAATGAGAACAAAGATTTATAAGCATTTTATGAGTACTCAAATCCTTTGTCCTTTTTTCACTATATGGTTGCAGCGTGAATACACGCATACACACACTCTTCTGACTGAGTTCTGATAAGAGGGAGAGATTTCAAAATGAGGCTAGATGACTTTTTTTTCCAAAGCTACTATGTTTACATCCCATGTATGAAAGATAGGATGGCAATAGAGACATCTCCAGGAAAAATAAAAAAAAGTTGAGATGGGTATGTTTCAAGCCGTGTCTTTTTCTAAGGATATTTTTTATCAGCTCTATACCTTTGTTCTGCTTTGGGCACATTTCAAGGGAGATTATATTTAACTAATGCAAGAAGACAGTTTTTATGAAGGGAAGACACAATGTAAGTACTTTAGATCCAAAACATTTTTATGGAAATTAATGAAAGATTTAAGATTTGTTTTACCATTTTAGATAATGTTTCCGGTGGTAGGAACCTAGTTCATAGAACACGAGAATACAAATGAATACCATATCATACAGTTTAAAGTCACATATAATGATAATAATACTTAGTTACAGTTTACTAATTCAGCTTTATGAACCCTGCTTTTTAACTGCACCAGCCCATTCCTAAGCCACTGGAATATCTCCCAACAGCACCTCAGTAGGAAAGACAAAGATTTGAAAAGTCGTTTCTGCTATGTATCATTTGACAGGAAGTCATGCTATCAGAACGAAGCCTCATAGGAATCAATCTTACATCCATACATGGCACAAGTCCTAGTTACTCTACAGATATGAAAAGGGCCATTAGGGCTTCTTATCAGCTATATATTGGTGTAATTAAAAGGTTTGATAGCATTAACCTGAACTGTGAAAGTCTCCAGACAATGCACTCTATCAGTCATCTGACCCTGCACTTTAAACAGTGTCTTTCTCCTCTGCTTTTCAAAGGACACAGAAGTGCTTTTACTGACTTATTTCAACTATAATGCTTTTTGAAAAATATTATTTCTCTCTGTGTTTATGTATTTTAATTCATCAAACTCAATAAGACAGCAACCAGATCTGATCAAGTGGATTTTATTGTACTTTGGCATTCTAAACATTGTTTAATCATGTTAATTAACATATGCAATTAACCATTGGGGACCCTACTCTTAATTGTAACTTACACTTGGTGTGACTTGTACCTACTACAATTTACATTGAATTGTAGGCAAATACATTTTACTCATCCTATTGTCTTTGAAACAGTACTTAGAAACATTTCAGGACTACATATTTGAACTTTAGGAGGGCTTACATCAATTTCCTGAAGTCAGGCTCTTTGCTCTCAGACTGCTAACAAATGGAAAAAGATGGTGAAGTTATGCCCTTGTGGTCTGATATAATGCAGTCCAAAGTATTCACATTACAAAAGAAAAAAAGACAACATTTCTCTTAAAGAAAGATCAGGTCCAATGTTCTATTGTTGCAAATTAAGTGTTGCCAGCATTACAGTAACTAAGCTCAGATGACTATAGTTCCAGCAGTCATTCAAGTCCATGCCATGGCAGATGGGAAGGAGATCCATACCATATATAGTTTACTTTATTCAGCTTTCATTTCCTGAACTGAACTTTCACTTCCTGAAATTAACCCTCTTCAAAATTTGTGATGCAGTTTCAACTATGAAGACATAGTTGAAAAAAAAATGTGTTAAATTGGGTATGTGAGAAAATATACCAAATGCATTATACAGTAAATTCTCATGCAAAAGTGTCCATATTTGAAATGTGTACCAAAAACATTATTAAAGAGAAGTGTGTATGAAATGCATTAATAGATAAGTACACAAGTTAATCTACAACCAGGATGGAATGCATTTAAGACGGGGGAAAAACAAGAACTGGACTGGACTGAATGTTTTCCCATTTCTTGTGATGAGGTACCTGAAACATAGGCCTTTATTACCCATACTAAAGAGGTTCTCTGGAAGAGAGAATGACCATGTATATATTTAAGATTTTTGAAAAGAATTCATAACACATGTGTATGCAATTAATATCTGTCCTGTTTTAATTTTTTTGCTCATCAGTGGTGCTAGGAAATGCAACAATTTAAATTTGCATGCATTTAAATTAATTAAAATCAAATGAAAGTGCCAGTAGGTCACAATCTTAATTTAATACCCTATTACCAGTTGCATAGCCTGTTGAAAATAATGTTCCACGGAATGAAATAAAAGCACCTGTTTCACTCAACTGCAAAAATCACTTTCAAAGAGTAATCTTATGTTGGTCTCTGTTTTGTGTGCATGGAAAAGATGAAGCTTACATCCCTTATATATTAGACTAAACCAGGACTATTCCCACACTCCACCACCCATAAAATACTTGACCTTATGGGATCCTTTGTAATTCTCACAGGAAACTATAAATTGCCAAATACATTCTTCCCTCTTGACTCATAATTTGTGAGAGGATAATATAGAACAAAACAGCCTGATTTACTGTGTTTTCTTGTGAACTCTTTGACTTGTGATTGGACATAAGCAAGCAAACTGTAATGGGGAAAGACTGTAATAGATTTGTACCAATTTTTAACTTCAGAAAAGCCTGTATGTTTGGCCCTTTGGAAAAGAGCAGCAGTATGAATTTTGGAGATAATAAGGAATTGCATTAGCATCAGTTTTAGCAATCCCAGATAATCATATTACATATTCCATTTGGAATGAATGCGGTTGGTATTGTTACTGGAAATGTAACAGAGAGTTTAGATACAATTCTTCAGTGTAACACTTCCTCCATCACCACCACCCCTTTTTTGAGATAACAATTCATCACATTATTGACATTTGGCATTTTATTATCCTAACCATACAAGCTCAGTATTTATATGTATAGCTTTGAAGTACCTTTGCTTGCTAGTAAATAGGTTTTCAAAACTCATAATGCAAATTAGGTAACACCATCAATAGCCCTGAGAAAGGAGGAGAGGGAGAAGCAGAATGGAAACAAAAAGAACAATTTTAAAATGGCTGCATTGTTTTGCTGGTGTTAAAAAGTTATGATATGTTAAAGGAGGGTGGAGCTGGCGTCGCGACGATACGGTATGCGATCTTGGAGGTCTGAGATCGCTGCCGATATCTTTGTTCCTGGACGGTCCAAGTGGATCTAAACCATCCTGAAGAGATGGTGAAAGTGAAGAGCACATCCTGTCAATCCCAGGGATACCGCAAAGTCCCTGGTAGATCCAGGAGAAGATTTTGCCAGCGGCAAAGAGGCAGCCATTAAAGCTGCTGAAGTTGGGACAGCTCCAAATGAAAGAGAACAGAAAGAGAGTGTGTTGGTTTGGTGAGAACTTTTTCTTTACTCTAAGATCTGAAAGAACACCCTAAGGAAAAAAAAGAATCTGTAAAAGTTTTGACAGAAGTGATTAAGCAGTGATTTTAAACAGGAATGTCAAAGTAATGTTTTTTTTTTTCTCATTGCTGGATTTTCTGTACATGATCTTATATTTTGAAACTGGACTGGTTTTTTCTTTTCCATCTTTTTTTTCCTCCTTTTTGATTTTGTAACATTTTAGGCTAGAGACTCCCTTTTAGTTAATTCTTTTTTAAAAATATCTTTTTCTTTTTTTTTATTAATTCTTATTATATTTTGCTTGGCAAAGGAGGGGGAAAGTGAAAGCAAAGAAACTTTGTAACATGCCAACTAGAGGCTTGGAACTATTCTATTTCTCCTGTGACCAGACAAAGCTGAGAAAGAAAGAACAGAGACTTTTTTTCAAGGACATTGCTGTTTGATAAGAAAGAGGGAAGAGCATGGGAGAGTATTATTGCAGGTGCTCCTCTGGGTTTCTATCAACAGTTGGAGTCTGGTGTTGAAGTTTATTGGAAAAGAAAAGGTGATAAGTTTCTGGAGAAGAGTGCTATAACAAGAGCCTTGGATAACTAAACAAAGTGCACTGTGTTTTCTTGATTTTTCCTAAGCTGTGCTATCCCTCCTCAACAGTTTACTTTTTGAAATAACTATTTGGATTTTTAGTTCCTTGGAACTTGTCCTTGCTTTTTTCTTTTTTTTTTTTTTGGCTTGTCTTTGGAAGTTAAATTTTTACATTTGTTTTTTATTTTAAAAGAAAAGTTTTAGTATTAATGATTCCCTTCTTTTTCTTTTTAAGGGAGTAGCCTTTTTTTCTTTCTCTCTTTCTCTCTTTCTGGTACTTTTGTTTTTCCATCTACCTCCAATATTGGTTTTTTCTTTCTTTTTATCTTCCTGGCTTTTTTTTTCTTTTTCTCTTATGGATTAAGGTTTTGAAGAACCTGAAGAATTTCTCCTTTTTTTTTTTTTAGCTTTTTATTCCTCACTTTTCTGTCTTTTTTTTAGGATTTTACAACTTTTTTCTCTTTTGTGTATGTTTATGGTTTTTTCCTTCATTTTTGAATTTTCATTTTTATCTAACTAATCGATTGGATTAAGATATACAAGAACCTGAAGAAATTCTTTTTTCTTTTTTTATTATTATTACTATTTGGCTTCTTTTTCCCTACTATTTTTATTTGGAATCGCAATTGGTTACTTCATAATTGGATTAAGGTCTAGAAGAACCTGAAGATTTTGAATTGTTTGAAATGAGTAGGAAATTAACAGCTCCTGGTTCTTCAACTTCTACTTCCTCCTCTCCACCATCTGGAGGACAACATTCAATACAGACAATGTTAAGGCAAGAGAAAGAACAAGAAAAAGGAAAAGTGACCCTGCAGATGATTATGCAAGGAATTCAAAACATTCAAACAAGATCAGAGAATATTGAAAAGAGAATAGAGAACACTGAACAAAGAACAGAGAAAACCGATGAAAAAGTCGAGAATATCCAACAAATGATGATGAAGTATGATGAGAGACTTTGAGGAATACACCCTAGCAGACATCTGCACGGCAGGCAGGCAGGCAGGCAAATATATGAGATAAATGTTTTTGTAGCTTACACTCAGTAAAATAGATACACTGTGCTAGTTAAATAGTTTATTACAGTAACAGTTTTTAGCATAGTCAAAACAGTCCATATATCATTCACTAGTTCAGTCCGTCCAGGGATTATTCAGTTGCAAAGTCCAGTGTCGAAAAAGAGGCCAGTAAACTTACAAATATCAGTCCAGTAATAAATCTTCTCACAGTAGAGATATGAAGAAGTTCAAACCTCCTCTCTTCCTTCAGCAAAAAGCAGCAGCAGGAACACGCAGTTAGTAAGCAAGCAATTCAGTAAGCCAGCAATACATTAAGCTCTCTTGCTCCCTCTTATGGTGTTTTTACAGCGCACCCAAAATTACATGCTTTGCTGTTTAAAGTGACACATACTTACTTACAATCATAGTTTATATATATTATTTTACCCAAACTAAGTTAGGTAACCTTGTTATTCCTAACAGAGACTACTAAAAATTGAAGAAGAAGATAAAGAGATAAGCAGATTGGAGACATTGATAACAGTTTATCTGTGGTTGAACAAGATAAAAGTGGTATGCTGAGATGGGAGATGGACAGATCAGAATTTTATCTTAGATTCCAAAACATAGAGAAAGAAAAAGGACAAAATCTAGCTGAGATTATGATAGAAATATTGGTTGAAACTTTAGAAATAACTGAAAAGAAGATGATGGATGGAATAGATGAGGTCTATCGAGTCTTCACAAGTTATACAATGAGAAATAGCCTACCAAGAGAAGTTCACATCAGATTTACAAAGAAAGCCATTAAAACGCAAATATTGCAAGTGGCAAGAGAGAAAACATTGAAATATAAAGATAAGGAGATTGTGGTTTTGAAACAAGTACCCAGAAGAGTGAGAGAGATGAGAAGAGAAGAGAATACCGATTCTTGACCAAATTGCTACTTTAAAAAGAGGTGAATTATAAATGGCTGATTCCAGAAGGTTTAATGTTCACATGACAAGAACAGAGATACAGAGTTGATTCAATTGAGAAAGCTGAATCATTTCATACAGAATTTCTTTTTTTTTGAAAAAAAAGTTTTATTGACTTTGACAACGAACAAAAACACATAAAACATAAAAACATCATCCTCCTTCATAAATTTATGACAGTGTATCGGTTGGTTTACCACTCTTTTTTGTCCATCCATTTCATAGTCTCCATTGTAGTTATATTAAATAATAACTCATATTATCAATCAACAATTATATAGTCTGATATCATTATTAAACAATCATTTGACTATAATTTTATTAATTCATACTTTAACGAGATAACTATAATTTACTTAGTTTATTTTATAACAAATCATAAAGTCATACCAAGTCTATCTTAATAAAATTTTATAAAAATAGTGTCAGAAAAAGAAAAGAAAAAAAAGTATATATTCATTATTTCCTAAGTTTCTAAGTATTCTATTATTATATTTTATTATCTATCCATTGATAGAAAAGGTCCCAAACTTCATAAAATTGTTTGTCTTCTTGTTCTCTAATTTCAAATGTCAATCTACTCATTTCAGCACATTCCAATATTTTCTTAATAATTTCTTCCTCTGATGGTATTTTCTCACTCTTCCAATTTTTAGCAAATACAATCCTAGCCACTGTTAAAACATTTACAATCAAATACTTCAAATTTTTATTATACGTATCAGGTAAGATTCCCAATAAAAAAAATCTCTGGTTTCAAATCTATATGTTTCTTTGTCATTTTTTCCAGCCATATGCGAATTCTAGTCCAATATTTTCTAACGTCCTCACAAGTCCACCACATATGGTAATATGAGCCAGGTATCTGATGACATTTCCAGCACTTTTCAGACTTATTCTTGAACATTCTTGCTATTCTTGTTGGGGGAAAATGCTACCTGTAAAACATCTTTTACAAGTTTTCTTTATATGCTGTTGACATTGTCATTTTATAATTTTGAGACAATTTTTGCCATTTCTCTAAATCAATCCCATATCCAAAATTCTTCCCCCAAGCAATCATCATTTCTTTAACTTGTTCTTCCTCTAATTTGATTTCCAACAAATAACTATATAATTTTTTGATCGCTTTTTCATCAGTACTTGTCAAAACCCTATCTAGGTCAGTCAATTTATGATAAAATCCCTCTGTTTTAGAATCTTTAAGATACCTTGAGTGTATTTGCGCATATGAAAACCAATTCATCTTTATACCTTGTTCTTCTATGTTTTGCATCATTTTAAGTTCTCCCTTTTCATCCAATATTTCCCCATATCTAACTGTTTGTTCCTTCTTCTATGTTATAGGATAAGAAAAAGCTTCAATAGTAGATAACCAAACTGGGATTTTCAAATAACATTGTCTCTTAATTTTCTCCCAGTTCAACCATAAAGACTCCCGTATATAATCCCTTCTAAAATAGCCCTGCAATTTATTTCACTTATACCACAGAAAAGCATGCCAGCCCCGTAATAAATCATGTCCTTCTAATGTCAACAATCTAGTCTTTCTTAATGTTATCCATTCTTTTGCCCACATTAAATTTGCAGCTTGATAGTACAACTCCCAATTAGGAAGGCCAAATCCTCCTCTAATTCTAGCATCTTGTAAAAGTTTTAATTTTATTCTCGCTTTCTTACCTTGCCATATATACTTCAACACAATTTTATTTAATTCTTCAAAATAATCTTTACCAGGCCTAATTGGTATTGTTTGGAACAAATATAAAATTCTGGGTAAAATATTCATCTTGATTGTTGAAATTCTACCTATCAATGACAGTTGTAGTTTTCCCATTTCTTCAGATCAGATGCTATCTGCTTTTTAAGTTTAATATAGTTATTCTCTTTCAATGTAGTACATCTTGGCATCAAATGTATCCCCAAGTATTTAACCTTGTTCGTAACTTGAATTTTCAATAGGTCTGCCAGTTCTTCTCTTTGTCTTAGTAACATGTTCTTTGTCAGAATCTTTGTTTTATCTTTATTTATTTTCAAACCCGTCATCTTACCGTACGTCTCTATCTTTTCCAATAGTTTTAAAGCTGTCTCTAGAGGATCTTCCAGAATGAAAACCAGGTCATCCGCAAAGGCTTGCAATTTAAATTTCTCCTTTTTAACTTTCATTCCTTTTATATTTTGGTCCTCTCTAATATTTCTATTCAACACTTCCAAAATCAGTACAAATAGCAGAGGTGATAATGGGCATCCTTGTCTTGTGCCTTTTCTTATATTAATCGAGTCTGTAAATTCTCCCTCTATCATTACTTTTGCCATTTGCATATAGTATATGGCTTCTATTGCTTGAATAAATTTTCTGGCAAAGCCCATCTGTTCCAGTAATAGTAACATAAATCTCCACATTGTCAAATTCACATTGTCAAATGCCTTTTGGGCATCTAGAAATATCAAAGCCATTTGTTTTTCAGGATGCGCCTCATAATATTCCAAAGTGTCCAGAATTACCCTCATGTTATCTTTAATTTGTCTCTTTGGTAAGAATCCATTCTGATCAGAGTGAATAAAATTATTTAAGTATTTTTTAAGCCTTTCTGCCAAAATTGAAGCGAAGATTTTATAGTCTGCATTCAATAAAGAAATAGGTCTATAGTTCTTAATTTGTAATGGATCGGCCCCTTCTTTTGGAATAAGTGTAATATAAGCTTCTGACCATGTTTTAGGTATTTTCTTATTTAACATAACTTCATTCATGACTTCTAGCAGTGGAATGCTCAACGATTCTTGTAGTGTTTTATAAAATTCTGCCGGAAGCCCATCTGGACCTGGTGCTGTTCCATTATTCATTATGCTTCAGTTAGTTCCATCATTGTTATAGTACTTTCTAACATTTTTTCATTCTCTTCAGGTATCTTAGGTAGGTTAGCATTTTGTAAGTACTGTTTAATCTTTTTCCTCATCAAGACCCTCCTGTTTATATAGTTGTCCATAAAAGTCTTGGATAATTGCCTTTTCCTCCTTATTGCCATAGCACATTTGACCTTGATCATCTACTAACTGTAATATTTTCCTTGATTCTTTCTCCTTTCTCAGTTTATATGCTAACCATCTACTTGGCCTATTTGCATCTTCAAAATAGTTCTGTTTAGCACTTCTAATTTTTTGTGCCAGTTCTTCTTTCTCTACCTGACCTATTTTATGTTTAGTTATGTCCATTTTAAGTTTAATATCATTTTTCTGTGGCATTTTCTGTAGTTCTTTTTCCAGTTTTTTGTCATCATCTTCTAGAGCTTTGATGGTTTGCCTCTTCCTAATGTTCTTTTTCTTTGTATAGTCAATTATTAATCCTCTCGCATATGCCTTCATTGTGTCCCAAACATTCTGTATTGAAGTATCTTCTTTTTTATTTTCACTAAAAAAGAAGGCCAATTCTTTTTCCATCCATTGTGTAAAGTCTTTTTCCTTTAAAATAGTATTATTTAATGTCCATCTAGATCTTTTTTGTCCTTTCCATTTAATTGTCATTGGATTATGGTCTGCCCATGGACTTGTGTCAATATTTATTTCTTGAGTATTGGATATTAATTCTGTTGAGATCCAAATCATATCTATTCTGGACCATGATAAATGTTTATTTGAATAAAAAGTATATTGTTGAGTTTTAGCATTTCTTTCTCTCCATATATCTTTTAAATTTAATTCATCTATCATTTTAAAAAAGGATTTAGGGAGAGTCTTTCTATTTTGTCTTGATGCTGTCGCTGTATAGTCCAGTTTATTATCTACAATTCCATTAAAATCTCCCATCATAACTATGTTAATATAGTCCAGTCCCATTGTTTTCATTTGTAATTTTTTATAGAATTCTTCTTGTTTATCGTTCGGAGCATAGATTGCAACCAGGAGTGTTTTTATATCCACTATTTCAGCCATTAATACTCTTCCATCTGCATCAATATAAATCAATTTTGCTGGAATAGTTTCTTTAATATACAAGACCACTCCTCTTTTCTTACAATGAATCAGAGAAGTAAAAATTTTCCCCAATTTTGATTGTACCAATAATTGTTGATGTTGTTTTTTAATGTGTACTTCTTGTAAGCAAATTATGTCAAATTTTGACTTCTCTAATTTATGAAAAAAAATTCTTCTTTTGGTTTATATTTATAGAAATCATTTTTTTTCCTCCATGATTATATTTTGTATTTAGGTCTAACAGCTCTCGTAGATCTTATTTCATGTTGTTCTTTGGTCTCCACTTGTCCACCTACTGCACCTTCTTCTTTTCCCATTCCCATTTGATCCTCTTGAAGTTTGGTTGAGATGCTCTCTTTCTCTGTCTCTCTTTCTCTTCTTTCAAAAAATTCATTGTAGAATATTTCCGCTTTCTCAATTGAGTCAATTCTGTGTCTCTGTTCTTGCCATGTAAACATTAATCCTCCTGGAATCAGCCATCTGTATTTCACCTCTTTTTTCAATAGCATTTTAGTCAGGAATCGATATTCTCTTTTCATCTCTCTAACTTTTCTGGGTACTTGTTTTAAGACTACAATCTCTTTGTCTTTATATTTCAATTCCTTCTCTCTTGCCACTTGTAATATTTGTGTTTTAATAGTTTTTTTTGGTAAATCTGACATGGACCTCTCTTGGTAGATTGTTCCTCATCACATATCTTGTGAAGACTCGGTATATCTCATCTACTCCGTCCATCATCTTTTTCTCTGTTATTCCCAGAGCTCCAGCCAAGATTTCTATCATTACTGCAGCCAAGTCTTGTCTTTTTTCTTCCTCTATATTTTGAAATCTGAGATAAAATTCTAACCTGTTCATCTCCCACTTCAACATCCCACTTTTGTCTTATTCAACCACTGTTAATCTACTATTGATGTTTCCAATTGTCTTGTCTCTTTGTTTATCTTTCTCTTCAATTTTTTGGAGTCTCTCATCATATTTCACCATCATTTGTTGAATATTTTCATTTTTTTCATAAGTCTTCCTGATTCTTTGTTCAATATCTCCGTTCTTTGTTCAATACTCATTTTAAGTTCTTGAATTCCTTGCATAATCTTTGTTAAATCCACTTGTGCTTTATCTTGCTTCGCCATTGTTAAAAGTCATCCTCCAGTTGATGGGGAGGCAGGAGCAGAAGTTGAAATGCCAGAAGGTAAGATTTTCTTACTCATTTGGGTGGCTCAGGATCTTCAAGGTCTTTTAATCCAGTTAGTAGAGTAGCCAATTATAATCCAGTTGGGAAAAAGGAAAACATAAAAAAAAGACCAATAAAAAATTAAAAGCCCAAAATTAAAAATAAAAAGAGGAGGTTCTTCAGGCTCTTCTAGACCTTAAT
Organism: Hydrophis major; assembly: GCA_033807585.1. Taxonomy (NCBI): domain Eukaryota; kingdom Metazoa; phylum Chordata; class Lepidosauria; order Squamata; family Elapidae; genus Hydrophis; species Hydrophis major. The sequence continues at coordinate 329,724,549 of CM066329.1, forward strand.
CCTTAATCCCATTTTATACAGAATTTTTCAGAGGGAAAGAGGAAGAGGCAGAAAAAGAAATTTCACTAATTGAATTCCAAGAGGACTGCCAAATGACGACTGAAAAAGAGGAAGGTGCAATAGGTGGAAAGGAGGAAGCCAAAGAGCAACGTGAACCAAGATCCACAAGAGCTGCCAAACCTAATTATAAAATATAACCATGGAAGAGAAAAGCTTGATTACAATTAATATAAATGGACTTAATTCAGCCGTTAAAAGAAGGAAAACCTTCCATCAATTAGAGAAATTAAAATTTGATATAATCTGCCTACAAGAAGTACATATTAAAAAGCAATAAGAACAATTGTTGATACAGCCAAACTAGGGAAAATATTTACCTCCTTGACACAATGTAAGAAAAGAGGAGTGGTTTTATATATTAAAGAGACTATTCCAGCAAAATTGATTTATACTGATGACGACAGAAGAATACTAATGGTGGAAATAATGGATAATAATATGAAAACACTCCTTATTGCAATTTATGCCCCGAATGACAAACAAGAAGAATTTTATAAAAAATTACATATGAAAATAATTGAACTGGACTATATTAATATAGTTATGATGGGAGATTTTAATGGAATTGTAGACAACAAACTGGACTATACAGCACAGAAAACAATAAAGCAAAACAGAAAGACTCTCCCCTAAATCCTTTTTTAAAATGGTAGATGAAATAAATTTAAAAGATACATGGAGAGAAAGAAATGGTAAAACTAAACAATCACCTTCTACTCAAATAGACACTTATCATGGTCCAGAATAGATATGATATGGATGTCAACAGAATTGTTAACTAATATTCAAGAAATAAATATTGAAACAAGTACTTGGGCAGATCACAATCCAATGACAATTAAATTGAAAGGACAAAAAAGAAGATCTAGATGGATGGTAAATAATGCTATTTTAAAGGAAAAAGACTTCACACAGTGGATGGAGAAAGAACTGGCTCTTTTCTTTAGAGAAAACAAAAAAGAAGATACATCAATCCAGAATGTATGGTATACAATGAAGGCATATGCCAGAGGCTTGATTATAGACTATACAAGGAAAAGAAATTCCATGAAAAGATTAGCCTCTAAAGCATTAGAGAATGAGTATAAAGGACTTGAAAAAGAGCTACAGAAAATGACACAGAAAAAGGACATTAAGTTAAAAATGGATATAACCTAACATAAAATGGGTCTAATAGAAAAAGAAGAACTAGCACAGAAAATTAGAGGTGCTGAACAGAACTACTTTGAAGATGCAAATAAACCAGGTAGATGGTTAGCATATAAATTGAGAAAGGAGAAAGAATCAAGGAAAATATTGCAATTAATAGATGATCAAGGCCAAGTTTGCAATGGTAGTAAAGAAGGAAATCATTCGAGACTATTATGGGAAACTATACACACAAGAGAATATTGATGAGGAAAGAGTCAAACAGTACCTACAGAATGCTAAGTTACCCCAGATACCTAAAGAGATTGAAACAATGTTAGAAAGCAATATAACGATGATGGAGTTAACTGAAGTACACAAGAAGCAAAATAATGGAAAGGCACCAGGCCCAGATGGACTTCCGGCAGAACATTTCAAGAATTGTTGAATCTTCCATTGCTAGAAGTTATGAATGAAGTTTTGTTAAAGAAGAGGATACCTAAATCATGGTCAGAAGCTTATATTACACTTGTTCCAAATTAAGAACTATAGACCTATTTCCCTACTAAACGCAGATTATAAAATTTTTGCTTCAATATTGGCAGAAAGACTTAAAAAATACTTAAATAATTTTATCCATCCTGATCAAAATGGATTTCTGCCTAAGAGACAAATTGAAGACAATATGAGAGTAATCTTGGACACTTTGGAATACTACGAGGCACATCCTGAAAAACAAATGGCTTTGATATTTCTAGATGCACAGAAGGCATTTGATAATGTGAATTGATGATTCATGTTATTACTGCTGGAACAGATGGGCTTTGCTAGAAAATGTATTCAAGCAATAAAAGCTATATATCACAAGCAAACGGCAAAGGTAATGATAGAGGAAGAACTGACAGACTCTATTGATATAAGAAAAGGAACAAGACAAGGGTGTCCACTATCACCTCTGTTGTTTGTGTTAACTTTTGAAGTGCTAAATAGAAATATTACAGATGAAAAGAATATAAAAGTGATGAAAATTAAAAAGGAAGAATTTAAGTTGCAAGTATTTGCAGATGATCTGGTTTTTATTTTAGAAGACCCAGCTAGAAACAGCATCAAAATTGATAGAAAAGATAGAAACATATGGAAAGATGGCTGGTTTGAAAATAAATAAAGATAAGACAAAGATCTTGACAAAGAATATGCTATCAAGACAAAAGGAAGAACTGGCAGACCTATTGAAAATTCAGGTCACGAATAAGATCAAGTACTTGGGGATATGCTTGACAGCAAGATGCAGTACACTAAAAGAGAATAATTATATCAAACTTAAACAGCAGATAGCACTAGATTTGGCGAAATGGGAAAATTTACAACTGTCATTAATAGGGAGAATATTAACAATCAAGATGAATATATTATAGAATTTTATATTTGTTTTAAACAATTCCAATTCGGCTTGGAAAAGACTATTTTGAAGATTTAAATAAAATTGTGTTGAAATATATATGGCAAGGTAAGAAAGCGAGAATAAAGTTAAAATTTTTATAGATGCAAGAATAAGAGGAGGATTTGGTTTGCCTAATTGGGAGTTGTATTACCAAGCTACAAATTGGATGTGGGTTAAGGAATGGGTAACATTAAGAAATACTGGATTGTTGACATTAGAAGGACATGAACTGTTGTTGGGGTGGCATGCTTTTTTATGGTATAAAGGAACTAAAATACAGGGGTACTTTAGAAGACATTATATACGGGAGTCTCTGTGGTTGAACTGGGAGAAGATTAAAAGACAATGTTATTTGAAAATTCCAGTCTGATTATCGACTATTGAAGCATTTTCTTATTCTATAATATACAAAAAGGAACTAACCGTTAGATATGGTGAAATATTGAATGAAAAGGGTGAACTTAAATCTATACAAAAACTAGAGGAACAAGGTATAAAGATGAATTGGTTTTCATATGCGCAAATACATTCAAGGTATGATAAAGATTCTAAAATGGAAGGTTTCTATGAGAAACTGACTGATTTAAATAAGATTTTGACAGGTACTGATGAAAAGGTGATTAAAATATTGTATGGATATTTATTAGAAATTAAACTAGAAGAAGAACAAGTTAAAGAAACTATGATTGCTTGGGGGAAGAATTTTGGATATGGGATTGATCTAGAGAAATAGCAAAAATTGTGGTCATAAAATTATAAAATGACAATGAAAACAGCATATAAAGAAAATTTGTATAAGTTGTTTTACAGGTGGCATTTTCCCCCAACAAGATTAGCAAGAATGTTCAAGAATAAATCTGAAAAATGTTAGAAATGTCATCAGACACCTGGCTCATATTACCATATGTGGTGGACTTGTGCAGATGCTAAAAAATACTGGACTAAAATCCACACGTGGTTGGAAAAGATGACAAAGAAACATATAGATTTGAAACCAAAGATATTCTTATTGGGAATTTTACCAATTTATAGTAAAGACTTGAAATGCCTGATTGTAAATGTATTAACAGCGGCTAGGATTGTATTTGCTAAAAACTGGAGAAATGAGAAAACACCATCACAGGAGGAAATTATTAAGAAAATATTGGAATGTGCTGAAATGAGCAGATTGACATTTGAAATTAGAGAACAGGATGATAAGCAATTTTATAAAGTTTGGGATCTATTCTATCAATGGTTAGACAATCAAGTATAGTAATGAAATATGTAGACTTTTAGAAAATACTAAATATATAAAGATGTATTCTTTTCTTATTATATCTACAAAATGATTTTAGGATAGATTTGGGATGATAATATGAATTGTCACAAAACAAATTAAGTAAAATATGATTATTTCCTTAAGCATGAGTGAATAAAAGTATAGTCAAATGATTGATTAATAATGATACTAATGTATTTAATATTGGATTGAAAATACGAGATCATATACAATGTAAATGTAATTGATGACTACGAAATGGAAGCACAAAACAATTTGTAAACCGACTGGCACACTGTATGTACATATATGGAAGATGGCCTGATGTTTTTATGTTTTGTTTGTGTATGTTTGTTTTAAAAACCAATAAAATTTTTTTTTTTAAAGTTGTGATATGTAAAATATTCTTAAAACTGTGTGAGATCCTGTTGGATGAAACTGTATATATAGTAAAAATGTACATTAAAATTATATTGCCAGTTATACCATTAGATGTGTTGAACCTTCTGCTTTTCATTAAAATTTACTAGGCTTCAAAATATTCAGGAGATCTTGATTTGAATGCATATGTGGTGGGTTCAATTGTGCATTAAATTAATGCTCACTGAACTCTAGATCTTCTTTTTGCAGACTAGAACATGCTATGTACAGAACTCCATTCAATGGAGAATTATGCTCTATTACTAGTTCTATTAACTATGATTTTACAATCCCAACCCACATTTTTACTCAGGGATTGGTGGAGAGGAGTAGTGGTGTTACAAAGAAAAGAAAAGAAATCAGCAAAAATTCTCTGCTTATTTTCTTTCACCAATAAAATTCTCTGTTTGATCTAATCCAGGAATAAAAGGAGTCTACCCCCTTTTTTAAATAGACATCTGATTCATTATCCAATGGATCCAATAAAGAAGTAGCACCTGTAAATTATGTCATCATTATTTGAATTATGCCTGCTTTAAAAATGAATCAAGAGAAACATTTTAGACTACAAGCATAAAAAAGCATCTCTCTGGCATTCATTAAAGCACCCATTTTTTCAGGTTTCCTTGAAAAAGATGTTACTTGATGAGTTGATTCCTCAGAAAACACCATATTTTTTTTCTAATGTCCATGCTGGACCCTGAAAAAAATAGCCTGAATGGAAAGATTAATGAAAATGCTTCATTAAAACAGAGAGATTCTGTGTTCATGTGAGATCTGAAACACTTCTGGATCTTTTTTGAAGATCCATAATCATAACCATAAAACACTGTATATTTGCTGATATATCATAGAGTAGACATTTTAAATTGTATCACATGAAACAGACTCAGGACAAGCTACAATACATTGCTAAGTATGCATACATATAATCGTATATTGGTATTTGTTTGTTTTTCATAGTCACCATTGTTCTGTCCTTAATTAACATTCTTGAGATCCCCGCGCTTTGATTGGCCAAAGCGCAGGGCTCTCCGATTGGTCAGGCGAACTGCGCCGATTGGCTCACTAAGAATCTCCCGCGATTGGTCCAATCGGATCGCGGGAGATTCAAAGCGGTGCCATTGGCCGCGGCTGCTGCAGCTAAAGGAATAAAAGCCGCGGGCTTTTTCCTTTACGCCAGTTCGGTCCCTACTCACAATAAAAGAGCTTGCATTGAAGTCACCGACTCCTGGCATCATTTCGCGGACACAACAACCATAATGAACGCAGAAGAATAAAAATATACAGAGAGGTATTACCTTTTTCCCTCCTACCACATTTTTTTTTCCTGAAATTTTTTTTCCTGAAAAAAATTTACCTAGACTACTTGTTTCTGAAGGACAATGCCATTTTAACATAGTATGCAATTAAGATATTTATGTCCTACTCTTTTCTAGATTTTAAAACTATAAATGATGCTCTCTGCAAAGACACTTGGAAATTCACCAGTGATCTTTCCTCTGTGCTCTTGCCAAGACTGTGGTTTCTTATTTCTTATCTCTCAAAAATTTAGAATTACCTACTACCATAGAATAAGCTTACTTAGTATGGATAGTGTGCACATCAAAACCGCCATTGAAGTTTCATAATTTCATAATTATCATCTATTCTTCCTTAACTCTGTTTTCCCCCTTACTATAGGTACATAAATGTAGACTTGAATGTTAAGCATTTCCCAATCCCCTATGCCTAGACATGGTAAACCCCTTTCAAAAACCTTACAACTTAGTTGTAGTAGTTATAAAACAATTCCTCAAACTTCCAGATAGAACTGTCATTTTTCATGGTGTATTGACAGTCAAGGAATTTTAGTCCAAGCTGCCTTTTAGTTTGGGTAATATTCTAGAATAGTATGCTTTCACAATCAAGAGGTTTTCAATGTTGATCCAAATCACCAACCTCAATGGGTGAGAACTACAACTTCCAAAATCCCAAAACTGAATAGGATAGGGATTCTGGGGTTAGGATACCAAAAAAAGCATATCAAGTTGGGTAAGGCTTCTTCAGATAATCAACATGCTAAAAGTTTAAGCAGCCACATGAACTAATTATAGCCTAACTATTTTCATTAGCAATTTGATTGAGTATTTTATTCCTCAAGCCTATTTTTTTTCCAGTGACCAATTGATGTCTACCCTTGGGGAATCTAAGATTGTATCTCTATAGTTCTGGCCTTTTTCCCATCTGAAAAAATCTCAGTGGAAAAAGGCTTTTAAAAAATCAGTCAAATCCTATACAGCCTTTAAAAGTTAGTAAAAATGGCCAAAGGCAAATAATTATGCTTGAAAGAGAAATTATTCCAAAATGGAAATTTATGTAGATGAACTCATAAAAAATGAAGCAAATTTCCCTCCAAGTATTCTTATTACAGTTTTCCTGCTATGTATGTAGCTTTACCCAGTCAATTAACATTAGCTTTCTAATCTCATTCAAAATGGATTGCAAAGCCCATGAAAATCATACCAATATTTTATGATGTTTTGTACTCTCACTTGCCAAATTTAATATGACAGATATACTTTGGATACTCAGATAAGTAACCTAAAGTTCTAAAAACATTTATTTATTATTATTTAAATCAGTATTGCCCATATCACAAACAAGTAACCTGAGTAGCATACAACAGAGCTAAAACAGTTAATAAATACTTTAAAAAGTATAAAAATCAAGCTTTTGGTTTTCATCACCACTGTTAACTATGTTAACAACCATTAACTTGAAAACTTTGTCTTCTTTCCATGTTTAAAATATTTTGCAGTGGCATTTTCAGATCTGCAAGTTTGTTTCAGTTTCCTAGGCCAGATAAAGAAATCTTGTCCATATATATTTATAATTTTTGTCATTAACAGTATTAGAGATCTTTATAACAGGTAAACCTTTCGCATGTCCAGTTGTTTTTTGACTATAAGGGGTGGTGCTCATATACATTTCTTAGCAGAGGGAACAAGCATTGTCCAAAGATATTTCTGTGGTGATGTGCCAGTATGACAATATACTGAAGTACATGGAATGCTGTTACCTTCCCGGAATTGATTTATTTACTCACATTTGTATGCTTTCAAACTGCTAGGTAGGCATGAGCTGAGGCATGTTTCACCACTTCATATGGTGCTTGGGTCTCAAACCCAGCCTATTGGCCTTCCAGCTCAGCCTCTTTAACTGCTGAGCCATTGCATCCCTATTATTCTTTATACCCTCCCATATTAATACTGCTGATGTTATTAATGCTATTTCATTATATGTTCATCTTTGAAACTACTATTTCAGAGTTTTAAAAGGTAGTCTGGCAATTTCTATGAAAAAACCAGGGAAAATTGTAAACATTAATTTTGGTATAAGCATTTAAGCCATGATGTTTGTTTGAGGCTCGTGGACTCGTTCTTGCTTTTGAACCTAGAGAAGAGGCAATTCAAATGAGCAGCTTACTTTACATGTACATTTTCCTCACAAGATTTTAGGCCATGATTACCAAAGTTGGAGCCTTCTAATGCAGAACAGAAAAGAATCAAAATGGTCATTTTTATTTTTTTTTTTGTTTCTTCACAAGCAGAGGGGAAAAGTCAGGTATGGAAATTGGATGGGTTTCTTTCATCAAGGAAAATAATTTTACTTCTGAAAACAATCAGAACATTTAATGAAAGAAAAGGGAAAACTTTGATATTGGGAAAGCTTTTCCCAATCAACATCCTGCCCTTCAGTGTCTGTAGGACGTGGTCAAATAAGTCAAGTCTGTAGCACCAGTGATACAATTAAACATCCATCCTTTTTTTAATGTGCACTCATGAAAAATAAGTGGAGCTTAATTGTAGTTGTCATTTTGACTTTTTTGAACCATCCCTTCCAGACATCCCTGCTGCCATCCTCTGTTACAGATTCCTTTTTTAGAGCTGTGATTCCTGTGATTTGTTTGATATATGCTTGTATGGGAAGCATAGAACTATAGTAAAAGCAAATATATAATAAAAGCAACAGTAACTGTCTTTTTCCCTCTGTGTGTGAAAACCTATTTCAAGTAAACATTTTTAGTATTTCTGTCCAGAAGTACTTATTGGGTTCAGGAATGTCTTTCAGTGCAATAAGTATCTACTTTTTAACCATCTTGCATGGATATCCTGCATATATAGTAAAAGCTACAAAAATTCTTTTCACATATGAAGAAACATGCATATACCAACACATATCCCAGCTGCTTTTAAATACAACTGTGGAGTTAACTGCCAACCACAGAGCCCTTGAAAATTTAACAGCGAGATTAAGTCCAAAGACTATGATGTGGGCAAAGGCTGAATGGCTTATAATGATACAGGATTTTTTTCCTCAAGTCTCAGAAACTACTGTGGTTTGCTAGAAATATTTCGGCCCAAAAGCCAGATGAAAAGACAAACAAAATTGTCCACAAACACATGGTTCTTGTACTTTTTCTTGCCAGATAAACTGATCAAATTGATCAGGACCAGCCTACTTCAAGTAAAATATAATGTCACAAATGTATAGAATATTTTCACTTAGTTCTTGTTTCCTCAGCTGCAATCAGAAGCCTTAAACTACCATTGAAATTAATGGCAAAGCTCCCAGAAGTTTGAATGTTATCTAGAATGCACACACAGCTGTTATTTAACTGATGTTCTTCTTGCTGCTAATGACTGATTTCAACAGAAATGTAAAAATGCAGTAGCCATCACTAAGAACTGGGGTTTGGAGGAAACATATTTTTTTAATTAAAATTGAGATTGCCCTGCAAGATTTGTGGAGAATGGAACAAATAAGGGATAAGAACACAGAGGATTCCACATGCTGGATCCAAATTAAATTAGTTGCAATTACACTGCAATCGTAAATGGCATTGGAAGCGATGCAAATTCAGAAGCAAACTCCTCCCCACTTATGATTATAACCTTGTTGCTTGTATTTCTATAATTTCTATTGTTTTATTTGTTTCCCAGTATGATTTGATTACTTATTTAGTAACCTATGACAATCGCGGTGTTGTATTTTATGATTCTTGATGAATGCATTTTTTTTTCTTTTTATGTATACTGACAGCATCACCAGACAAATTCCCTGTGTGTTCCATCACACTTGGCCAATAAAGAATTCCATTCCATTCCACTCCACTCCACTCTATCCCACCCCAACCCATCCCATCCCATCCCATCCCATCCCATTCCATTCTATTCTATTCTATCCCATTCTACATGGCTAAAGTTATTCATTGCTAATTACTGGCATGGATTTTAAAAAACAAGTCTACTTTATAGGAGAAACTGAAAAATGGATATTAGCATAGTATTAATCAAAGTTCCTGGATTTTATGATAGGAACTACCTAAATTGAAGTTACATCAATTTATGTGGGCAACATATAACAATTCATCCAACTCCGCTGCCCTCGAGAATTCATACTATCTCAAGAGCATCTAATGGTCATGCAGTACTGTACAGTATTATTTGCTGATTCTTGTCTTTGGCCCAATCTTTTCCAACATCCTTTATTCTGGGATGCTTCTGACTGAAGTCCTATCTTCAGAAGGTCATGCAACGTGATCTGACATGCTACATCAGTGAGCTCAAGTTAGATGTACTCTAGATATTCTTTGCATTGATTTGTACAGTTACAAAGCCAATTATACTGAGGGAACAAGTAAATTTTGCTTTAAGAGCTGGCTGCATAGTTGTAAAGAAAACCTTCTGTTGAATTCCTTTTTGACAGCAAATCCATTGCTGTGATGGGCAGTGATGTTCACACAGCCTCTGGTGAGTGTTTTTTATCATCCCAAACTGATTAAAATAATCATTCTCATCAAATATTAACAGACACCACTTTGTCCTGATAGATGCTAAAGGCAAGTTGCCTTTTCCATTTACAAAAGTCTAAATCAAATATCGGATTAGGTGCATTGTTCAATCAGTTTCCATACAGACATGGCATCTTTTCTGACAAAAGCCGCTAAACTAATTGTCATAAAATACAAAGGCAAGCATATGAAGAGGTACAGTTCGAGAAGAATACTCAGGCCTTAAAAAGCAAAACCTAAAAAGATAGCAAAGTGATTAACTATTTGTAAGGGGACAAATGGTTTTAAATAATGAAAATGAATAAAAAATAGAGGAGTCATATTAATAGTCAATTGTCTAACTTTAATCTGTCCTGGGTTAAGTCACAGTCACCTAAAAGGAAGTCCTTCATAACAACCTGACAGTGTTTTTCTGTCTTTCAAAGATGATCAAACTGATATAGCTCACATTTCAGAATCCACATCCATTTATAAAATGTAGTATATTCATGATTATAATGCTGTTCATGTGTGAAGAATGCTAGAATCACAAGGGATCAGAGGAACCATGTCACTCTGATCTATGTACAAGGTAGTCCAAAGCTTTTCATCCACTGGAAATCTGCTTCTGCTTTTCTTTTTTTAATGCTTTGATGGGAGAGATAGTATTCAGCAGGTTCTGACCAGTTCTGGAGAACTGGTAGCGGAAATTTTGAGTAGTTCAGAGAACCGGCCAATACCACCTCTGACTGGACATTTTACAGTACCCTTCCCATGCCATGCCCACCAAGCCATACCAGAGAACTGGTAGTAGAATAATTTGAATCTCACCACTGTTTGGTAGGGTTTCTGGTTTTTTAGGTATTATTACTGCAAAGTGGCAGGTGATACTATTGTGGCATTTGGTTAGGGTTTTGCTTTGCTTCATAGAGGATTTCCCCCCCACACACACACTTTTGTATTGTTTTAGTTATATTGATCCTCAACCTCCCATGCTCAATCACCTGAAAAAAGAGGTGCAAAATCCTAGAAAGATCATCAGCTAAAGAGAAGATAGTCTTGATCAGTCTATGCCTCAATAAACAAAAAAATGTATCAACACTTTATTTTTGAAAATAAAATAAAAAATATGGTCATGTTGATTGAAAATAGTAAAAAAGAGTAGAGTAGAATGTTATGACATAATAAGACATGTATACACTGCTAATATGCACTGCCAAAAACAGACTGCACCAACTATCTAATTCCTTTAGTCATTGTGGCAATGTGCATCTAAATTTGGGGTCAACAGTTACGCTCAATCAATCTGGATCACTTATATATGTAAAAACATCTCTTCTAGGTTTTTTTATGACATATTTGGATTGTTGCATAAAGGTAGAACTGAAGGGTCAAGTTTTCTGAAAAGTAGAATGACTCATATGAGAATACTAATCATTACTCAGCTTCTAAAAAGCATATGATATGAAGGAGTCTCTTCTTTTAAGCTCTATCACTCTTTTTGATTAATTTAAATGCCCAGCCCTAAATACTACACTATGCCTCTGCTCTAAGGCAGTCACTTAAAAATAAGTTCAAATTATATGTCATCCTTTTCGCTTTGCTTCACTTCAAGAGCAAAATGTATCGTAGCTCTGCAATTAAAGTGCCATTTTTTCTCTCTGCTGCATTAAGAGACACTCTGGATTGTCAATTGCCACTGAAATAGCTCTATAAACTATGCAATCTTCTGAACGGAAAAACTCTTATGAAAGAATGAACATTCATTGACCATGGCCAATAAATTATTTATAGTCAGGTTGGTTAAAAATTATACAAATATTCAAATTGCCTCCTGTTTTGCTCCAGAGAAAAGAAAATATCCAATGGATTAAAGGAGTCTGCATTTGCCTTTGGCAAAGGAGGGAAACATTTTCAATTTCTACAATTGGTTTTATTTGACTTCAGCTACCTTGGCTATCCTGGTTCAAAAGACAATTTATCTCTTTGCAAAATTCTAAACCTTATCTAGGCCAAAGATTTATTATTTGCACACTGGCTTTGTAGAATCTCAACATTTATAGAAAATTTAAGGGGAAAAAAAGCACAATCACCAAAACATTGGTAAGAAACCCTGTAAATAAACCAGGGAAGGCTATTTCTGGTTAGTCACAGTGAAATGTTGACTTACTATTTGGGAGAGAAAGAGGAAAAAAACACAGAAAAAACAGAGATGAGGGAGAGTATCAGTGGGAGAGGTGTCAAAAGATCGAATTGGAAGCCAGAATCAATAGGAGAAGAATTCAATGCAATAATCTGAAATAAAATAAGGCTGTGATGGCAGTATTGAACTAAAATAGTCTGTACTGCCCTAGGTCTTTATATTTGTTTTAAATTTAACTGAAATTTCACTCATTATATTATTTTAATGATAAAAGCCTCTGGCTTTTAGCAGCCCATAAAATATCAATAACCCAAAATTTCAAGACACCAAAAGAATCTTAATATTTACGGTAATGTAGTCTCACCAGAATTACCCAATCTTCCTGTAAACTGCCAGACACCTGATCCTTCAGATCTAAGAAAAGAGGATGTCATCCACAAAAGGGTCAGTTAATGAAAAATGTCCACAGAGTTTAAGATTTTGGGGGGAACTTTTCTAACATGATCATGAGGTAGACTGAAGGAAGAAAGACAGAGTCAAAAAAGAGAAAAGTAATAAAAGTACTAAAATAATTAACACAATCTTGAACATAAAATAGCATATGTTTTTTCCTAATGTTTCCATTAAAAATGCAAATAAAACCTTTTTGTCGCTACCTTAATCTACCTCCTGGTCCCCTCTGATGATATCTCTTTGGAAGGGTTCCACACTTCAGGGTAACGGATGCAGCAATATGTGGAAGGAATGTCTGCTCTGAACTGGGACTTGGCTGCTTCCTCTCTCGTGGGTATTCAATGTCCTACATTTGGCTCTACTTGAAAAAAATCCCATTGCAAAGGAGCTGCCAAAGAAAGCTTGCAAAGGTTGGATGGAAAGGAGTGTATGGGATAAAAGAAGATATATTGATTTGTCCCCTCAATACACTGTTTGGCCATCAGAGGAAATATACCACACTCTAAACCAGGGGTGTCCAACCTTGGCAACTTTAAGACTTGTGGACTTCAACTCCCAGAATTCCTCAGCCAGCTTTGGCTGAGGAATTCTGGGAGTTGAAGTCCACAAGTCTTAAAGTTGCCAAGGTTGGACACCCCTGCTCTAAACTATCTGGAGTGATGCAAATGCTCCCACATTTTTTACACAGTTGTCATTCAATTTAATGGGGGGGGGATCTGTTTTAGATATTCTTTCACATCAGAAGAGTTTTAAATTAATTCTCATAGGTAGAATTACAATCACCACACTTCTAAATTATTGCCTCACCAAGAGACTATAGCCTCTCTTCCTATGATTCAATTAAATCCCACAGGGAAAGATCATTATAGGAGTCCTATTGTGCTTTTTCAGTCCGGTTTTACTATCACATTTAGGAGGGCATCCTACCTTTGGGCTATTGCTCAAGTATTTCTTCTGATCTTGAGATATTCACACAAAAATTTCCACCTAATTTCTCTGCCCACCTAAGTTCATTTGCTGTTTACATAAAGTTCTGGTAATGCTTTTTTAGGCATATTGGTCATTCTTTGTAGCTAAAGGATGTTAGAATCTCTTTCCATTTGCAGTGTAAATTGGACCATCTGCACCCTTCCATTACGTATCTCGTAGCTTTGTCCTTTTGGCCTGCATCTTTGTTCCTACATGGTCATCTATGACTGAGAGGCTTCAGAAGAAAACCCTCCTACAGCAGCTGCTACCTTTTCATATTAGGAATTATGAAGAATGCTAAGAACCTTTCAGTGCCTGTCTTTCAGACTACAGCATGAAATGAGTTAGTAGATGGAGTGAAACTCCAATCCTCTAGTTCAGGGGCATGAAACTCATAGCCTATGGGCCAGAAGCATCATGTGCTGGCCCCAGCCCTGCCCGGTTTAGTGAAGGGGGAAAAAGTCCAGATACATCATGTGATGCCATGAGTCTGACACCCCTGCTCTAGTTCTTGCTCAGTTCAAAATATGCCCTCACTTGAAATGGCTACCCAACAGAGACCAAAGATTGATCGTATTTTTAAAGATAAATCCATCTGATTTAATTGTGATTCCTATCAAGCAATAGTGATGTTCAGAGAAAACTGGATTGAGCTATAAAAAAATAAAATAATAATACTACCTATCTGAATAGTCTGAAGCAAAATACTCACATACAAAACCACATCAGTACTCATAAACATAGAAATATAGCAATCTCTTTCATTATACTGAAGTGTTTTTTACTCTCAGTACTATCTAACTGACTGACAATGATTCAACTATTTTATTCCGTTACACCAAGGCAAACAATTCTATGAATTAGTGATGTAGCACCCAAATGAAGCTTCTTCATGAATGCAAGGCTAGGCTCTGCTTCAGAAGATGAAGGTGTATCATCTGGAGATACCCTTTTGCAAATAAATGTACCTGTTCCTTTCAGACAATTTAACTGCTGGTAAGCACACTTTAATTACAGACATTTTTGTTATTGCACTGAGAGGTGCTCCAGTGGCTTCAGGAAACAATGTAAAAGGAGAAGAAGGAGTTGGTATAAATAGCTTTTTAAGTGCAAGAGGAAGCTTGATTAGAGAATCAGCCATTCTTGCTTCAAACAGTCAAAAGCGGATGGACAGGCTCTGTGGGATAAAGCTGAGCCTGACATCTTAGCTTCAGAATAGGGAGATTTTTCTTCTACTGCAGAGGCATGATGGGTGCCTCATTTGAGTACATGAAATTAGTTATTATTCTTTCAAAAGTAGCCTCTAGTGCTGATTGCAGCATCTACAATGGTGTAAAACAACTTTAAAGTAGCCACATAAAGAATTTCTCAGCTTTTCAACATATAACTTGGCTTTATACTCAGGACCAATAGGAAAAGTTTCACAACATCATACAAATCTGTTCTTTAAGTTTGAAATTGGTTGGTGCAGCAACAATTTTACAATTGTGAATTTCTAAAAAGAAAAATAAACCTCCACAAAATAGTTTATATTCTAACTCATAGTCTCAGGTTACATTTAGACTGCAGTGTGAAAAATCAACCAGCTGTAGTAGGAATCCAAGAAAGAACAAAAAATAAGATGATAGTTAAAGGAGAGATATCATATTTCTTATTTTGAATAATTTCAGAAGTAATTCTTTCTAAAGAATTTCCAAATATTTCTAAAAAATCAGAAAGTAAGCTCTCAATTATGTTTTATTAAAATCAATTACTTCTTTGTAATACCTGCCATCAAAATTTATGATCAAATCCGTTCCAAGATCATTAAAATGGTGGAAAGTGCCATTTTAGTCATTTCATCAAAAGTCAAAAAAATGCTTTATTGAATGTAGGAACTATTCTCCAAGTTTGCTGTTTAGCTCCCGGACATTTCATTACCAAACTAAGTAACATCTTCAGTGCGGTTAACATACTTCTTTTTCCACACAATATTGTGCATGATCTAATATGTCCAGAAACATTCAATAAAAAGTTACTGTGAGATTGTCAGTTTCACTTTTTTTTTTTTTTGCTTCTTTTCCTAAAGATCCCTTGGCTTAAGATGTCATCAGTGTATATATAGTAAAGTTTCTAACAATAGGAATCATTTTACATTCACTTTCGGTTGAATTATATTTGTCATTTTATTACTAAGACATCCAGTTTGGAAAAAAAAAAAAATTGGTTTGAAGCATATGGGTAATCCTGAATAACCGGCAAATTTTGGTCATCTTGTGGCTCATAACTACATCCAGGTCAATTGTGGATAGCTTAAAAAGCAATAATCCCAAAACAGAACCTTTGTAGAGTTACTGTTTCTGTTTCTCCACCAGAAATATACAGTATATATTTTTAATGTTCTGCTTAAATTGTTTTTTTTAACAAGTTTTATTGATTTTAAAGACAAACAAAACATAAGACATCAAAGTATAAAACCTCCTTTCTCAAAAATTACTTATAAGTTTTAACAAGACAAATAAAACATTATTTTTAAGACATAGTTCCACATTATCACATTTCCATTTAGACACATATATATCTTTTCCAAATTTCTCATTGTTTCTCCCTTCACTTTTATTCAATTATATTTCTTTCGATCAAGGTTTTATTAATTCTCAATCAAGCATAAACACACAAAATACCAAACATAAAACAAAACATAAAAAGATAAAACCTTCTTAATTATCATTTATACATGTCTTTTCCAAATTTCTCTCCCTTTAGTTTTATTCCACCAAGGTTTTATTAATTCACAATCAAAACATAGCTAACCAAAACACAAAACATAAAACATAAAACTTCTTTTGAAAAGTGGCTTAGCCCCGGGTTA
The DNA here is from genome assembly GCA_033807585.1 of Hydrophis major. Taxonomy (NCBI): domain Eukaryota; kingdom Metazoa; phylum Chordata; class Lepidosauria; order Squamata; family Elapidae; genus Hydrophis; species Hydrophis major. The sequence continues at coordinate 329,741,090 of CM066329.1, forward strand.
CATCTTTTTTACAGACCTAAATCGAATTCATGCTCACCTTATATACCATTCATATCTTATTAACCATTCTATATTTTCTATATAACTTCTCCCTTCTTTTCATTCTCTTAATTATATTTTGTTTATTTCATCTTATTTCAAAATCATTATGTTTATATCTTTTGTCCGTTCTTTTCCAATCATCTATTTATCTCTTCTCTTTAGCAAAGAATTTGCCCTGTAATCACTTTTAAGATGTGACGCCTTCCCCTAAAGTAACACTTAAAATAATACGTAATTTCTATCCTGATTCTGCTTAGTACATTCTACATGTTGCATTTTGAAATAATAATAATAATAATAAACTTATGATATAGTTATATAATTTCCATTCTAATTCTAATTCTAATTAATAGTATAACTAAGCATTAATCATTTTACACATTCTCTTTAATATTTTATTACATATTGAAATCTATCATTATAAAACATTTTAATATTTTAATATTTTGTTAAGTCTTATAATATTCCAATAGACTATTTCAAATGCAAATACTACAATACTATCTTATGTACTCTTGCAGAATCTTTCTTAAATTATACACTGTCCTTTATCCTTATCTCTAAAAAAGATATTTTGTTTCAGACCGTGGCTTTTTTTCCCTTTTTCCCTCCCTTTCTTTTCCAGTCTGGTCTTTTTGCCCCCCCCCCCCAACCTCCATCTTTTTAGCTTCCCCTCTCTGTTGTAATTCTCTTTTCAATTGCTTTCTGACATTGTACCTTTTTTTCACCTTACTTTTCTTTTTCTTGATTGTTTTATTGAATCTTAAATTCTCATTTTTCCTTCCTCTCTTCCTATTTTCTTTCTTAATCAAACTTTTTTGCCCATTAAAAATGGCTTCCTTTTCTTCTTTCTCTTTCTTCCTCACATAAGGAAGGGGAGTGAACTTTCATTCAGCACTTTTGCCGCTGTAACAACTTCTTTTGGAAACAAATGTATCAATCCGAAAGTCAGGTTTCCAGGGTATTTTAAAAGTAACTTAATGTCCCAGTTCAGCCAAGAAAACTTCTCCTTCTGTCTTCCTCCTGCACAGTCTTATCCGGTTGAAGATTCCTTTGAGGCTGCCATTTCTGACAGCCACTCCACCGCCTCAGGAAAAAGGAGTCTAGCTGGCTGGGGAAGGGGAGTGCAATATCCCCAGACCCCTGCCCAGACCTCCTCTGTCTTCCGCTGCCTCTTCGGGGCAGCGACAACCCCCAAATCCAGTTGGATCGGGGGTACCTCAGCGGCGAGCACAGCAGGGGCCCGCAGAGAAGCGGATTCCTGCCACTGTCAAAGCCTTGCAACCGGAAGTCCTGCTTAAATTATTTTTAAAACAGATAGTTACACTAAAATTATTCAATTTGCTCAGAAGCTCTTCATGAGAGACTTTGTCAAAAGTGTTTTGGAGATCCTACTATACAGTTTCTACTGGATGAATGGATAAGAGCACATTTAACCCTTTTTTACTAGTGAATTCTATCTCAATATAAATTCCAGATCCAGAGGAGAGCTTTTTACTCAGAAAGTAAACTTGAAAGAAAATGCAATGGTTTTCTATGTTATTCTCAACTGATGGAAGCTGAGATTTTTTTATTTTAAAAAGCTATATTTTAATAGTAAATATACTTCCCTTGTATTCTATAGTTAGTCATAGATTGCTTATATATACTATAATGTTATGTCTCACCTGTGCCCACGAGGTGAGAGTCCAAGTTTCCAAATGAATATAAACAAGCAGACAAGACCAGTAACGACAGGGTTAAATTCCTTTGGCTGGAGAAGTCCTTGGTAGTCTCCCACAAGCTGTCTGCCAAGTCCGATAATAAAGCAAGAACATAAATCACAGGCAAATACCACACACAGAATTTGTTGAAGCTTCTATCCCAAATTAACAAGTTGTCCCGAGCGAGAATCCAGAGCTAACATGCCCACTTTTATTCCCTGAGAGGGAATCTCAGTCCCTGATTTGTTTTTTCCTTCTGCGTTGCATCTCACTTCTGCGTCTTTGCCTTGCATCAAACCAACATTTCTCAGTTTGATACTCAGCCAGAGGCTCTGCTACACTCTCCTGATTATCTGTCGACACCTGAGGCACAACCAGGGAGGAAGGTCCTGGGGAGGAAGGCAATTCCAAATCCTCCAGCAAAGCAGGCTCAAACCTCAAAGCCAAATCCTCCTCTTCCTCATGGCTCAAGTCTGTGTCCTCCAGCAAAGCAGGCTCAAACCTCAAGGCCAAATCCTCCTCTTTCCTCATTGCTCAAGTCTGTGTCTTCTAACAGAGCTTCTAACTTCTAACTTCTAACAGAGCAGGTTGTTAACATTCTAAGCAGTTTGAAGAACCGGTTGTTAGAAGATATTACTGGCCTAATCCTGTAAGGAAGGCAGAAGGGAAACATTCTGGTGTTCCTTACAGGAACTGCCTCTCCATTAACCCTTATTACATTCTTGTTCCAGACTTCCTGTCTCAGGAACATCTCTGGAGTTTTTTCCCCCTCCTTTGCTGATACTTTGCTTGTGTGGAATGACCATTCAAAGTTACAATGGCACTGAAAAAAGTGACTTATGACCATTTTTCACACCTACAACTGTTGCAGCATCCCCACAGCCATGAGAGGCCAAGCAAAGAGATGCGTGCCTCGATGTGAGTGATATTGAGTTGGCCATACACAGTCAATAACATGACCACCAAGCCATGTCCACCCAGTCACATGATCACCAAGCCACACCTACCACCAAAGCCCACAGAACCGGTTGTTGAAAAATTTGAATCCCACCCTTGATTTATTTTTATTTAGTAATAATTTAAATGGTGAAATGGGCAATGTATAAATGTGATTAATTAATTAATAAAGACATATCAAGTGACTTATTCCATTTTGCAACATATACATTCCAGAGATGCACAGTGTTGCCTGGCTGTCAATGACCACTGAGCTTAAAAAACAAGAAGCTTAAAATAGTGCAGATCTATGGAGATAGAGGCATTAATCTATGGTTACCTCCATCTTCATAATCTTAGCCAAAGAATCATGGGTTGATAGTCCTTGTCCTCTTTCCATTTAGCTACTTGAAACCTCAAAGTTTTGCTAGGTGCTAGAGTTATACCATTTCTGTGTGGGAAGTAAAGCCAAACAAAGTTGTGATCAGTGCCACTATACTTCTTGCATTCTCACTAAATCCTCTCTGTTGTGTAGCTTAGGTTTACTTACTTAGGTTACTTAAGTTTACCAGTTATTTTGTAGTGCAGGCGTGTCAATCTGGATTTTTTTCAAGGGCTGGATCAGCATTGTAGTTCTTCTCTGCAGGCCATCTGTGTGGGGGAGGAGATGGGAATGGATGTCTCCTGCAGCACTCTGCCAGCCAAAATGGGGCACAGGGGCCACTTGTGGTCCCCCTGTGCCCCCTGTGCCCAATTTTGACTGGCAGCATGCTGCAGGAGGCTGTCCAGGCTAAAAACAAGGCCTGAGGGGGCTGTGTGTGGTCCTCCTGTGCCCCATTTTGGCTGCCAGAGGCACCATGGGCCAGTCTTTTACCATCTCAAGGCCAGTTTGAGTTTGACACAGCTGCTGCAGTGCAATGGTATTGGGAAAAGGTCACTGAGGTTGATCACACAAAGGCTATAAAGATGCAGTGAAAGAAATCCTATGCCATTATGACATTGAACCAAAGTAACTAGAAGCTTCAGCTGCTGACAGAACCTGCTGGAGAGCCTTATGCTATGAAACCACCACTGGCTTTAAAGATAGACTCTTCCAAAAACTAAAAACTGAATAATATCTCAGAATGGCACCTACAGTTACTACAACAATGGACTTCCAGAAAGTCCATTGTACAAGATTCTGCACATCGAGGCTGGGACTGCAGAGCCACCTCCATGTCCACAGAGGGAAGCACAACACATTGTGTCTTCTTTCAAGTTGAAGGACTCCCATAAGACGTACTTAGGTTTACTGTTGCAAATAACAGCTCAACAGCCTATTTTTATTCAAAAATGCCATTGATTTCAATAGATTTTTGCCAAGTAATTCAATACAGAATGGAGTTTTCATAAACTAAAATTCTACTCCAAATTCATCTGTTTGCTAGTTTGGGGGGTGGTTTTCTAACTGATTTATTTTGGCAATGAGTGGATTTAAGTCCAGATTAAACAGCTGCTTCATTCATCTGTATGTTATAATTTCATTAACTAAATTTTAGTTGGTGGTTTATACCATTATATGCCCTAACCTAAAACCTTCCTTCCTTCTTTCCTTCCTTCCTTTTGTTTCTTCTAAAGTATTTGGTTCCATTACTATAAATTACTTTTTTAATGTTCAATAAAGATATGCTGGATCTTATTCAGAAAAATGTGTTTTTCTGATTTAAAAATGGAACATAAAAAGACTAGCAATTAAAACCAATATAGTTATTCTGGTTGATAAGTTGGAAAACATTTATTTTTCTTTTGTTGATATTTGAAATTGCAGCAGACTTTTAGCAGCAAGTATTATGATCCAACAGCAGCTTCTTCTTCATTAATTTTGCTATAGTACTGATCATATTAAATGCATTTTACTTCAATTACATTTAATTTTAATACAATTAAATCAAATTTAATTTTCATTCTGTTTCCATTCAAATTTTCCTCAGCCCTGTCCTTCTTTTGAGGTTCAACTATCAGTAGGTTGCATAAAGTTCAATACTTACACTGAACTATAGTTACTATCTTCTCAATAGACTAATTTTAAGAAATAGCATTAGTTTAGTATACTGGATTTATTTAAAGAACAACAAAGATAAATTCAAGGGAGGTACTCATCTACAGTTATAGTGAGAATGTTATCTTAATTGCTATAACAATTAAGAACATAATTGTTCTTAAGAACAATAGAACATGAAACCTATACCAAAAGCAATATGGCAATATAGCCAATAATCATGACTATATAACAACATGCTAATTTTTTGGGAAAAATATTTTTTTTCCAAGAAGCCAGATTGTTTCAGGTCCCAAAATGATAAAATGGTTTTCTGAAAATTAGCATATACTGATTAGCATTGCTTGGCCATGAACCTCAGAAAACATTGCAAATAATATTTTTAAATAGCTCCTAAGGATGACTATTAATTGCATCTGTTTCCAAGAAATGGTGTGCAATTTACCAGTATATGAGAAACATAAGGAACCTGCATTCTGGTTTTGTGTGGCTTCAACAGCAGCAGGAATTTGCTTGTCTGCAATTCCTGCTGTGCTTGCTGCCAAGGTGCCCCCGGTCCAAATGGGTCTGGGGGATATGGCTGCCCTGTAGAGGCAGCCGAAGAGAGAGGAGATCCGGACAGGGTTTTGGGGGTGTCGCAGACCCCCTCCCCAGCCGGAAAAACCCCTTTTTCCCAAGGTAGTGAAGTGGCAGTCAGTGATGGCCGTCACAAAGAAGCCTGCAGCTGGGTAAGATTTGTGCTGGAGGTTGCAGGAGGAAAATTTGGCTGAGCCGAGACAATAACAACTCTTAATTACCCTGGAAACTGAATTGTTTGAATTGCCTGAGGATACATTGTTTCCCAAAAAAGACTGGAAAGCTGCGGTTAAAGCTGTTAAGGGCGAATTTATTTTTTCTTAACTCTCCCTCCCCACAGAAATAGCAGACGGAGATCTGGAAAATCCACTTAGGCACGGAAGGTAACTCAATTTGAAATTTAAAGCCAAGGCATGAAGGATTTCTGGACATTGGATTTAAAACAACAACAACAACAACAACTTAAAATTGATTTGGTTTGCTTTGTAACTTTGAGATCTTTGTGAAATTTTGTTTTTTAAAAAAAGGGACTAAAGACATTGGGGTTGCGCTGAAGGAGAAAGGAAGAAAGAATGGCATTGTCTTTTGAAGGACTACAAATGGAATTTCCAAATCTGAAAAACAAAGATAAGGGCTCGTTTGGATCTATCTTTCGCTTTTTGGAAATGGCGATTTCTACTTACCAAGAAATACTACAGGATGAAGGAGAAGAAGCCATCTTTAGTGGACAGACAAACTTAGTGGAGGAAGAAAAGCGGAAGGGGGGCAAGGAAAAGATGAACTTAGAACTTAAAAAAGCAAACAAGAAAAAGAAAAAGGAGATGAAAAAGCGATATGATGTCAGAAAGCAACAGAAAAGAGAAATACAACAGAGAGGGAAGATTAAGAGAGTGAAATTGGAGAGATGGGGGGTCAAAAAGTTAGAATGAAGAAGAAAGAAAGGGGGAAAGAAAAGAGAAGTCATAAAGGCTTTAAACAAGATGCAAAAAAATGTTTTTTTTTTCAGAGATAAGGGGTGAGATAATCTTTTTTTAAAAATGATTCTGCAAAAGTACATAAAAATGTATTGTAGACATTAATATTTGAAGTTGAGCTAGAAAATTAGAATATTATATGATTTAAAAATATATTGAAGCGAAGTCATGATTATAGAGGTTAATTTCTTAAATTCATAATAGTATGAAATAGTATTTTATTGTTTAAGGTAATAATAGAATTTAATTTCTTATGAAACATTGCTTTTACTATATTATAAATTTAATATTTCTTTTTTTATTTGTTTTTAGTTTTATTATTACTTATTAAACTCAATATTATTTGTTTGTTTTACTATTTTGAAATGTAATACTTTGAATGTATGGAGCAGAATCAGCACGGAAAATATGTATTATTTTAAGTGTGATTTAGGGGGAAGATAAAAAGTTGTCATACTTTAATCTGGGTTTACAGGAGAAATATTGTATTAGATAGAAAGGATAAGTAGGTGATTGAAAGAAAACAGACCAAAGATGCAAATATAATTATTTAATTGAGAGATGGAATAAATAAAATAGAATTAAAAGAATGAGTAGGGGAGAGAAAATATATGGAAAATAGAGAATGTTAAATAAGATATGAGATAGTATATTAAGTATATTAAGTGTAAATTTTGATTGATGTCTGTATAAAAAGAGTTAACTCGGGGTAAGCCGCCTTCCAAAAAGAAGTTTTATGTATTTATGTTTTGTGTAATGTTTGTTTAAGTCTGACAGGATGTGGAAGAATACTAATGAAAATATATTCAATGAGTATATATTTTTAAGACAGAAGAAATATGACTAAATAGAACAAAAGGGAGTAATAAAGAAAAGTTTTGAAAAGATATGAAGTTGATTAGATAAGATAAATATATATATAGAAGTGTGATAATTTGGAATTATCTTCTTTTTAAATAAGATGGTTTATTTGTTTCTTCTAGAAAAGATATTTTATGTTACTACATCCTATGTTTTGTTTGTGTGTGTTAAAAAAAAATTAATAAAGTTTGTTATAAAAAAAAAGATAAATTCAAGGGAGGTACTCATCTACAGTTATAGTGAGAATGTTATCTTAATTACTATAACAATTAAGAACATAATTGTTCTTAAGAACAATAGAACATGAAACCTATACCAAAAGCAATATGGCAATACAGCCAATAATCATGACTATATAACAACATGCTAATTTTTTTGGAAAAAGATTTTTTTTCAAGAAGCCAGATTGTTTCAGGTCCCAAAATGATAAAATGGTTTTCTGAAAATTAGCATATACTGATTAGCATTGCTTGGCCATGAACCTCAGAAAACATTGCAAATAATATTTTTGAATAGCTCCTAAGGATGACTATTAATTGCATCTGTTTCCAAGAAATGGTGTGCAATTTACCAGTGTATGAGGAACATAAGGAACCTGCATGAAGAAAGAGGAAAAAGAAAGGAAAAATGGGCAACATTATCTCTAAAATATGATACCTGAATTTTTCAAGTGATGCCTGGATTGTGTGACTTTCTGTGTGTCATTACCACCATTGTTTGAACTGCTGTAAGAAATGTTTATTATTTACACAAGCAAGTGAAAATTGACTTTCTCTGTATTTGAGGTAATCAACCATTCTAAAGAATTAAGTTTTCTTCCTTTTCTTGGAACATGCCAAAGCAACAGAGATAACAGGTCCAACTTGATCCACTCCAAGATTAAATGAAGCAGACAATTGAAAAGGTTTTTTGTTCTACTGTGGCATTCAATTATTTTGTAGGGAAAACCCAGCCTTGAAAGGCCTAAAGTCAGCATTCACATGGGATATCCTATTTGAAGATAACGAAATCATAGTTGTCATTTTTCATCTCGTTTTCAAAAAACAACAAGAAAGTAAACTCCAAGTTGTACAAATTAAGTATATAATTTTCAACACATGTGCTAAGTGGAAAATCCTATTATAATTTGTGGAGGTAAATAGGCATAATATATCTTCCTTTTCAGCACATCCATTTCTACCTGATACAACAAATACTCCTGGTTATTAAACTGCATATTATTACTGGATCTTTTCTATGCTTTGGAATTTTCTGTTATCTATGGCAAATGGAGCCATACTGATATTCAGAAAAATAAACTTCTCATCCATCCTCCATCATTTATTAGTATCTTCTGTTTTTAAGGCTACTAAGCTCTGGACAGCCACAGAGGCTTAAAAGTACTATTAACAACTATGCCTTTGGCAAATAATTGTACCCCATCTCCCTTCTTAGACTGATTCACACAACATCCTAACTCATGCCAGGAATTTTTTTCCCCCAATGTCCTTGAAGAATATTGCCTTAACCTTTCCCTTTCTCCAACTACAACTCTCTTGAAAACATAAAATATCTTCAAAAAAAACCTCAGTTGCTAAACTCATGTATAAAAAGTTAAACCGCAGAATAGAATATTTGACTGAAGCCCAAGAAGAGGAAACTTAATATTTGAAATTCTTTTGACTGTATATTTGATTTTATTCCCAGCTTCCACCATAGGAACCAGAAAGAAAAGATCCCTTAGTATTATGTGGAAAAATTCTTAGATTAAGTAAAGCTCTGTAAATTCCATTGTGCCAGTTCTTTTATTCAAATATATTTTCCCTTACTCGTCCTTTTTTCTTAAGGGGTATTAGAATACAACCTGAATCTCTAACTGCTTTAATAAGAGAAAAACGAACTTGTATGAACAGAAGTTATTGTTTTTATCTTTTTTCTGTTTATTTTTACAAAATGTTTAAGCACTATTAAAAAAAATCAAAGCTTAATAGATTTTATACATTTTCTGCTCTGAACAATAACATAGTACAATTGTGCTGCAGCTACTGCTGCTGTTTTGCAGCTACTGCTGCTGCTATCCCTGCCCAAAGCATAGATCAATGGAGAATGTCATTTTATAAATCTAAAAGAGATTTTTTAGGGAGGGGGGTTCTTACCTTCAAAAGCCTTAAACTATTATTTCACAATACAGAGTGTCTGCAGGTGCCAATAAGAACTGGATATTATTATGGGAAGTTCTCATCATACACAATTTAAGAGTCTATTCTTCCCTGGAGAGCATAAGCATGCAAAAACGACAAAGAGTTGAGAAAAATGAAATAGAAGGGGGAGAGGGACCACATTAACTGAATAGAGATGTCTAAAATCCCCAGACAGACTATCTATTTTTTGCCTCCCAGATAATTCTGTCCCTTGAGTGTCAGCAACTTGTTCATAAAATGAATTATTTGCTTGCACAATAGGTCCCTTTTGCACATTACCTAGAGCAGTATTTAACTGCTCTCTCTATGGTTGCTCCCATATTGCTCCTAGTACCATCTTCTGCCCATGTGACCAGAGCATTATGGCTTAAAACACTTGATATGTGATCATGATATAAAGGGTTACCTGTTTGGGAAGTATTATATGTTGCTTAATGTTATGTCTGGAGCGTGGGCACAAGGAATGGAGACGAGACATCGAATAGTGACTCCAACTCTTTATTAGTGACTTCAGAACAGAGCAGGGATACTGGGCAGCAGCAGCTCCTTTTATAGAGCTGACTGCTGTCACAATAACCAATGGTTAGAGTTTGCCGCACTGGTAGCAGCCAATCAGCGCGACCCGCTGTCAGGCAATCAGATTAGCCAGAAATGGCCAATCACAATCCGCTGTTCGCAAGCCAATCAGAAGTGCAGGATTACGAGCCTGCTGCGGAAACAAAACTATTAGGATTTTTAACTAAAGTGTTTGCTTAGTTTGTAACACTTAACATAATTTATAAACATAGATGAGTTGTTCCATAGTTAGGGTCTGTCCTTTTAGTGCTATGGCTTCCCAGGCTCATGTCTGAAGCAGCAGAATTATTTGAATGGCATACCAAAAAGAATATGTTTTTTGGAGAGCAGTTCAAAACTTTGTAACACATGAGAACATAGGAGTTCTTCCTTATCGCCATACAAAGGAGCACTCTTCTAGTTCTTGAATTATCCACCTCTTCCCTCCAGATGGCCAGTTTAAAGTGTAATAGTTTATGCTTGTGTGGATATGGGTGGTGCCTAGGATGGGAGATTTAGCCACATTACAAATTTCATAAGTGAAAGGTTGCTGACAAGGGATTGCTCTGTACCTGTTAGTCAAGCTATGGCTGAATATAGGTATACCTGTCTGTGAAAACAGGTAGACCTTTGCCAAAAATAGCTTACCAACTGGCAGGTTGGTGGCAATGAAGAAAGTTGTGACAGGAGTCCATATAGTTCACTACTATATCCCTGGGCCATCTTCCATACCACTGACCTATTAGCTAGATCTAGTTCCCAATATACTGTATTTATAACAGATCCCTCTTCATTCTATAATACTTAGAAGAAACATCTAATAGAAATCTTGAAGGTTTAGGTCTTTCAGTCTATTATCAGCTAGAAAGGTAGAGAAAGTCACAGAAGCCTATTTCAATGCTAATGGGAAGAGTAAAAAAATGTGTAACCACAGTAAGACTATCTTATGCAGAATTCCTTTAGGAAGCAGAACAAATATTTTTCTCACTGTTATGATATTATTTATTTATTTATTATCCCATCTTTATTATTTTTATGAACAACTTAAGGCCACAAACACACCTAACACTCATTCCTTCTCCTATTTTCTCCACAACAACACTGTGAAGTAAGTTGAGCTGAGAGAAAGTGACTGGCTTGGTTGGTGCTAGATATTAAGGAAAATCCACTGCTCTGCATGACAAAATCTCCATCATATGTGGACAAGCCTATTTCCCAGCCTATTGTAAGCTAAATAAAAGTATGAACAAGCTACTTGAAGTCATGTCAGCAACAAAGATTGAGTTCAGACATTGCACTAATCATGTCTGCTTCGTCTTAGATTACATATGTCATTAACACAATCATACCTGTTTGTAATATAAGGTTTCCAGTATAGCCCAGTAACTGGACTATCAGCCCCAACCAGGGGTGGGATTCTACCAGTCTGCACCTATTTGCTAGAACTAGTTGTTAAAATTCTAAGAAGTTTGGAGAACTGGTTGTTAGAAGAAATTACTGGTCTAATCCTGTAAGGAAGGCAGGAAGGAAACATTCTGGTGTTCCTTACAAGAACTGCCTCTCCACTAACCCTTATTACATTCTTGGTAGGACTAGACTTCCTGCCTCAGGAACTTCTCTGGAGTTTTTTTCCCCCTCCTTTGCTGGTACTTTGCTTGTGTGGACTGACCATTCAAAGTTACAATGGCACTGAAAAAAGTGACTTATGACCATTTTTCACACTTACAACTGTTGCAGCATCTCCACAGTCATGAGAGGCCAGGCGAGGAGATGCTTGCCTCAGTGTGAGTGATATTGAGTTGGCCATGCCCAGCCAATTACATGACCACCAAGCCATGTCTACCCAGTCACATGACCACCAAGCCATGCCCATCAACTAAGCCACACCCACAGAACTGGTTGTTGAAAAGTTTGAATCCCACCCCTGGCCCCAACTATAGTTTATTCAACAAATAAATGGTTAATGAAATGAGATCTTAGCACAAAATATGAACTTATACATAATATAAAAGGTAAAGGTTTCCCTTGTCCAGCCATGTCCAACTCTAGTACTCATTTCCATTTCTTAACCAAGGGAGCCAGTGTTGTCGATTTCCATGGTCATGTGACCAGCAAAATGGTATCTATTTATCTACTTGCATACTTTCGAACTGCTAGGTAGGCAGGATCTTGGACAAGTAACAGGACTCACCCCATTGCACGGCACTTGGGTCTCAAACCCAAGCTGTCAACTTTCTAGTTAATAAGCTCAGCTTCTTTAACCACTGAGCCATCACACACTCTTATCCATAGAATAAAGGCTGGGTAACAGGTACCTGCCCAAGTAAATCAAGAATGGAGCCATCAAGTCAGAGTGGAGGCACCAAGATTAGGCATAAAGATTTCATTGTCTTTTAGAAATCAATCTCTATTAGATAGCAATATGGAAGAAATTGCCTTCAGACCTCACGGATTAATATGACAGAGTTGTTAAAGTTGACAGCTATAACAGGAACAGTAGGATAAGGGCCAACACTGTAGTCTCCTGCCCCCTGAATATCCTATTCAGAATTAATGAGAATTTTGTTTGGCATCAAATGTCAGATTTATATCTGAAATGGCACAGCCATTTTGATTGTGGTATCAGTTGTGAATACTAAAGCATTTTTTCCTCCCTATGAAATATTTCTTTTTCCGTAAGGAGAAAAGTCCACTTTACAGTATGTAGAATGGTCATCATTTTTCAAGGAAAGCAAAGAGCTTTTAAGATGCTTTATTCCCCTATGCTAGAGTGGTTTATTTTATAAAATAAAACTCTTACTTGAAGTAAATCCATAGAGTTAAAAAAAAAAATCATATTGACTTGAAGCAGCAAATCAAAAACACGGCAAGGGGGGAAAAGCTGTTTGTTATTTCCTTGACCCCTTTCCTGCAGTGTCAATCTGATGAGAAAAACACCCCTTCATACAGACAAAGAGAAAAGTGGTTTGGGATAATGTGGGAAATAGATTAACCCTATGTGGTTATCACATAAGTGTCAATAAGACAATGTGAATAGGCTTTTGCATTGTTTCCTTTGAAATGTCTAGCCTTGCACCTGTCATACCTCTAGATAACTATCCATCATGGAGTCAAAGTGGCAAGCAACTGTGTGGTCCTTTGATAAGGAACAGTGACACAATTTGTCTCTTTCTCCTCCCACAGATTTCAAGTAATAGGCTAACAGCAGGTTAAGACAGCAGAAGAGTAAATGTGAGTGTTCAGGCAACAAAAGCACGCACAGCTGCAGAAACTGCCTATAAAACACTTTGGTTGAGATGAATACTGAAAGTAGCATGTAAAATTAAAATTAAATCAATCATAAATCTGCTTTTCATAAAAGAAAATTATTTCCCATATATTGGAAGCTTCCTTAATAGAAAGCTATGGTTAAAGCCAAGCCACAGTCTTAGCTATTCATTATTATACAGGCCGGGGGGGGGGGAGGCATTTCTAAAAGAGTAAAATGGATTCATTTGGAAATGATAATAAAACACATTTTTAAGAGGATGATATCCTTCCTACAAGGTAGGGAGTGGGAAACAGTTCATTTTTCCAGAACAAAAGGGTTCACTGTGTCTGCAAGAAAGCTTGTATCAGATCAAGTGCATTGACCTTGATCTGGTGTGGACAATTATCTGAGCTGATATAGGAAACGTCTACTATTGAGGAAGACTTTTGATCCATTAACCCTGAATGGATAGAGAGCATTTCTCCAGGTTTTGAGACAGGGGACTTCTTTCTTCATGGTTGGAAATGCCAGAAACTGAATTAGGAATTTTGCCTGCAACATCTGGGCCCATTGCTTACTTCTACCGCATTCCCATTTTTCAAACTGTTGTATTTTAAATGGGAAAGAAATAAGATGTGTTCCTGGTAGTTATTACTTTTTCCTTTCTATCATTGCTAAAATTGTAAAACCAACAATAGCATCTGAAATTATTATCCCATTGCATCCATATGTTCTTTCACCATAGATAGATAATTTTGGCTGCTACCCCTGGCTAATCTACATAGTAAGAACTTTTCAGTGCTTTTTCAAGACCTTCACCTACCTCCTTCAACCCTTTTGGAAGCATGCTGCATCAAATGAATCAGAATAAGTAAGGCTGCAGGATAGAGTGCAATTTTACAGTCAGCAGTCTAAAGAAAATAAGTGAAATATCAGCCTTTCTAACAATTGATCAGGAAGAGTCAGAATGGATTTTATTAAAACCATATATGTTTTAATATAAAGTGATATTAATTTTATTGGATACCCAGGACCCAGGACTTTATGATGCCATGAGCTTTCTTCCACTAACTTTATGAGAAACAGTGAGAAGAGATGAAAAACATTATTTTGCCAATCCTCCCCCAATGCCATAGAAGAATGATGGTTGCAAGGGAGTCTTTTATGGGAAAAGAAATGGTAGTTGGGCATTTAAGATGGGAAGAAGTCAGTCAACCTTTGTAAAACTCCCACTTACATTCTAAATCTTTTCAGAGTTGAAGTAAAATGCCTACATTGCTGTGGTCCAAATTTTATTCTATCACCAGTTGTGAAACAAAAGGGGTCTGATGCTAACCTTTGGCTTAGCCTAGCCCTAAGCATAAGACAGCAATGTTCTTAGTACGATGTAAACATTTTCCCCGATTTATTTTTCAAAAAATCATGTATCAATCTTCCATTTTACAGCAGTCTAAAGAAAATGAGTGAAATATCAGCCTTTCTAACAATTGATCAGGAAGAGTCAGAATGGATTTTATTAAAACCATATATGTTTTAATATAAAGTGATATTAATTTTATTGGATACTCAGGTCCCAGGACTTTATGATGCCATGAGCTTTCTTCCATTAACATCATTACATGGTAAACATTCAGATTAAGATGCCCATCTTCAGTTCTGATATGCCTAGATCAAAAGGACAATGTCTTCAATGACATCTGGCCATCATTATATTTAAAACAGTACAAAGGGAGAAACTAGTAGATCTCTCTCCCATTCAGTTGCACATCTTTTTAAAAAATGATCCAGTTTGCCTGTCCTGATCCTTTTTGATCAGAGAAGTAATAATATTAAGATAATGAAAATATTTTCTGAAAGTTATCTATAGGTAGTTGTTCCACTGAATGGAAAACTTTATTTTTTTAATTCAATATCAATTATCAACACATTCTTTTTTGATATTACATTGATTAGTATGGTTTAACAACAAGCAGGGATGTAACTGTGAATAATACATAGCCTCTTCCCACCCCATTGCCTCAATACCTCATATATCAAATAATTCTCTTCCACTCCTAATATCCATTTTTCCAATGCAGATGTTTTCAAGAATGGGACCTATGCATACATAATTATCTTCATGAAGGCTTTCACACAATGTGGACTCCTGAATGTTCTAGGTTGTATAAAAAAATCACTTACATACTCCCCAAAATCACTTGCTAAAAATGATAGCAATATTTAACCTCAAAATAATACAAGGTTCATTTAGATTAGAATTATAAATTAGACTATGAAATTTTAAAAAAAAACCCATTCTAGATGAAGGGAATGGTCAATAGCAAACCCATTTTCTTTTATGGCCAAGAAAACTGTATGGACATGACTATGAAGTAACCAGGAATCAAAATTTTCAAAAGATACTATTATATCATAAACATATTCCTATCACACTATTCCTTTGAGACAAGCAACAGTATGTAGAGCTCTGAAAAGAAGTAAAAAAAACAGTAGCTCAAAGAGTATGAAATAAGGAAAAAGGAAGGAAACATAGCTAAGCCATGAGATTTGGTACCAATAGCTTGGCTGGTTTCAAAAAAAGTTGGATAGATACATGGAAGTCCTGGAGATTACTTGGCTATTAGCTTTGGTGGCAGGGAACTACCTCTGAAGACAATCTGCTGAGAGACAAGTGGGCTTTCTTGGGCACTTAGTTGGCCATGTGAAAATTAGATGGGCCAGTGTTCAATCCAGCAAGGCACTGCTTATATTTTTTTGGTAAATCTAATTGCACCAACATCATTCCTCTCCATGCTTTTTACCTTCATCAGTTCTCTCTAACTCTGATTTTCTCTGTCTTCTTTTCAATTTATACACTCTTCTTTCAAATACAGTATTTGTTTAGCAACTTGATCCTCACTCATGCTCTCTTACGTGATGAAGCCATCTCAATGTACTTATTTCATATCAATCACTCATTTTTGAATTCAGTCCACATTCATTAAGCTCTCATTCATTCATATTATTCTTTTACCACACCGATATTTAAGTACCCAACTGCATTCATTTTCATGTTTTTCCTGACATATGCAGCTCAATTTTATATTAAAAAGTGGGCAGAAATGTGCTCTTATAAACAGCCATTTCACGTCTTTCAATAAACATTCATCTTTAAAAACATACCATATACTTTTCTTCACCAGCATTTGTATGGCTGAAAATATCTTCATTTATTTTCTCATCCTTAGTAAGCATTCTTCCAATGAACTCAAATTAATCTACCTGCTCGTATCATTTGTTATTTGTATAACTTGAAATCATTCACTCCATTTTCCCTGTCACACAGAAAGATTCTTGGTCCTTGCCACATTAATTTTCAGATTCATATTCCTTGCGGCATCCTACAATCAAACTAACATTTGCTGCAAATCATTTGGGTTTCATCCAACATGCACAGCCTAACTTCAGTTGCATTCATATTCCCCAGCTAACACACCTTTAATTCCATTGCCAAAAAGATTCTTTACACGTTTATCTGTAACTAGATTAAACTGCTAAGAATACATTACACATCTTCATCGTGTTCTCCATTCAGTATAGTACCAGTCACTAAGCTTTCAATTTATTATTATGCATACTTTAATTTCAATATATATTGCTGTTACCACCACATAACAACTGATCAACTGCATATTCAAATAAAATATTCCAGAATTCCTATCTATTCTAAACAAACATTCATAGATTTCTCACTGATCTGCTGAAGAAGTGCAACAATCTGGTTCATATAGATATGAAACTGAACTGCAGTTTCCAGTGTCATTCATTGAAATATATACTTTCTCATTCAGAATTTTGCCAAATTCTATTCCTGATACACTTAACAAAATAGTCCTTAAGCCTTTTTTTTCATTTACTCTTGCTACCTTTCTCTTCCAATAGAAAAAGAATAACATTATCCTTGCCGTATACCTCTACAGACCAAAGATGAGCTATTCTGATATTAAACAAGATGCACAGTCACTCTATGACTAAACTCACCCATATTTCCCATTTATATCATCTACATGTACAGCATTACCATTTTTCACATATTCTTATAGGATTTGAGACTGAAAGGTTTTATTCATTCTTTTCCTCAGATGCTAACATTTAGTATTTGTTTCAATTCTGTTTTTCAATTTATCAATATAATTGTCATATGAAATTTTAAAATATTCTTTCCTGTATGAAGAGTAAGGAAACTGGCATTGACAGAGATATCAAGTTTGGATCAAGTTTGGCTTTCTTATGTTCTACATTGTACTTTCTTGCTCCAATTTTATCAAATAATTTCATTAGTTTGTTTTTAATTTGTGCTGAGGCTATTAGTTTAGCCCTTTATAGCCACTGTTTGAACATGTTTTATTTGTTACAAAATGTATTTTAATCTTGTTCTGTTTGCTACGGGTTTTTTGCTATTTTTTTCCTCCTAAATACACTTTGTACAATATTTACTCATCCTCAATTTCTTCCATTTTCTTATTGCATTCTATTTCATTCATAAATATTATATTGTCATGTGTACATCTGAATAGATTTATGTTTAAACTAGTACTCTAACAAGCATTTTAAAGCAGATATTTACTAACAGTCCATATGTTCATTTACTCAATTACTTTTCTGTTTATTAATTTATAAATTAATCCAGTATTTTACTAGAATATTTTCCTTTGGATCTCATTCATTCAGAATATATTCCCTGGAGATAAACTGGTAATGTAAAAGGGTAAGATTTTAAGAAAAAAAAAGGGTAGGTTTTTATATGTTTCCAATCTTTGGAAATCTGCTGTCTGAATGCTGAATGGTCTTAGCTCACTATTCATTCCTATTTTCTTTTTAGATATCTGAATAAAAAATAGCTTTTAAAGCTGTTTTGCTCCATACTCATAGAACTTCCTAAGAAAAGTGATTCCATTAACTAGAAAATGATTTTATCTGAGAAATTTAACGTTGTGACATATGAAACAACAAATATAAGCAGATTCCCAAAGAAATGTCACAGACTCATGTTAACTGGTTGTGACATCTGTGTGACAAATTATAAAGAAAATGTATCACATTGTCTTGCTTAACATGAACCCAGGGCAATTGCTTGTAGTTCTGGCAATCTGAACACTAAATCAGTTCTCCTTCTAGGCTGAATTCTTCTATCATTCCAAATGTCTCAACATATTCTAACAGCCCTCCATGTTTAGGCAAATGCTCCCAAATAGTTTAGTCCTTCCTCTATGCTCTGAAAAATCAATCCTCAACAAAGAATGGAGATGCAATGGAAATAAAGGCAATTAATACTGCATTTAAAAATGCTGAAATATGTAAAGACTTTCTAATATGTTTACATGCATTTATTCAATTAATTCATCTATTGAAATTTCTGAAGTGTTTGTTGACTTAGTGTTTTTTTAAAACCCATGCATATAGTCATTTTTACAAAGATACACTGTCCAAACCCATGAATGATGGCTTAACCATGTTGTTCATTCTACTTGCGGGGCCCACACCTCCTAGTTTGTTTAGATTTGGACAACAATGTAACTAACCCTAAAAGTACATTTAAAACTTCAATCATTTTGATCTATATTCTTTATTTTTTATCACTAGCTTGAAAAATATAAAGTAACTATATGCTTACTTTTTGAAATAGACAGCTACTTTTGTTGAGTTTTAAATAGTGTCCTTCTAGCTTTTTCTTTCTGCCCCATTGACCTTCAGCAGCTTCAGATTCCCACACCAAAGTTCTCTTTTGTACTTATTATTAAAAGGCTCTTTTTAATGGTAATTTCCTGTTTTCCTAGACCTCCAATTAGCACCAATTTATGACTACCAGCTGTTATAAATTTCCTAGGGCTTCTGCATTTTTAAAAAATAAGATCCAGTAGTAAAACCCTGATCTGAAAATAAATAAACTGATAGATAGATAGATAGATAGATAGATAGATAGATAGATAGATAGATAGATAGATAGATATATTCAAACAGCAGATATCAATACACTTTCTTCATAGGGATTTCTACAGATCCTACCTCCCTACTTTACCCTACTCTATCCTATCTCATTCATTTCATTTTCTTCTTTCTGCTACAACATAGAACATTGCCAGATTCAATGCAGCAGTACTCAAAATTCATTGGATGATGACCTGTGTCATAAGCTAGATTCAATGAACACTTAGCTATCCATATTAGATACTTCCCTACACCCATCTAATTCTTCTATCTTTCTTTTAGATTCTTACAGACTTTCAGACATACTTTGTTTTAATATCTTCTAGCTTTTCACAATTTTTAGACTGATATGTATCTTCTGGTTCCTTATTAACTGAACCCCATCCTCTTTATGCTGGTCTATGAAATATTTGATTATCTTCTCTGTACCTCTGAGCCTTGTTGATTTGTTGTTCTTTTATTGAGAGAAGATTTAGCTTCTTTCTATTGCTGAAATACCTTTTTACATCCATTTAAGGGAAAAGAGATACTGATATTGGTAAGTTATCAACCTTTATCATCCAAATTTTAGGATAGTTATTCTTATTACATTGTACCAGATAGTAGCACATGCCTTGTTGGGCTCTAAACCTAATTAGTATCAGATTCTTTGAATGCTAAGCATACCTGACACAATACAAAATTCGGAATAAAAAAAATCAAAGAAATGCTCAAAGATTGCCATGGCAGATATCTCCTGTCTTCTTTCTTTCTTCCTTTTTTTTTACTTTACTTTCTTTCTATCAGGAATTTAAGTGTTCACTTATTTTCTTGAGCAAGGGCTAAGAACAGAGGAGACTTTTATGACTGACTCTTGATACATTTTATAACATTGTGATGTATATAACGAGAAACACAAATTATTGTTTTCTTGCAATTAAATTTTCTTGCAATTCTATTGTGTATATATTGTATGAGTCAATGTTTGGGCAGGGAGGAGGAGGGAGGAGTGAAATAAAGGATTTTTTAAAAAGTTGCAAATGAAGTTGGTGGTATATGATTCAGTTTATACTCTAATTATGATTAAGAACACTACAGTCATACTACCTTCTTCCCAAGATACAAGCCTCATTAAACTCAATTGGACTCATATTTGAATAAGCACGTATAGGATTGCCAATTTATACAAGCATTCTAGAGAAAAACTGCCTCTGTAGATAATTTTATACTGGACAGAGAAAACAATTTGGAAGGATGTGTTGCTGTTTGACTGCACTGTGAATGCATTGTTGTTTAAGCCTCTGTACCTCTGATTGTATAGTTGCTTATCTTGGAATAAATGACACTGAATCTAATGAGATGCACTTCTGAGTATGCATGCAAGTATGAAGCTTTTCAGTGGGTATCTTTGATTCCTTCTGCATAAATAAATTCAAGGACATTTGTATTGAAATGACATTGTTTGCTTTGGAACTGCCTCTATGGAGTGGAATTTCTCATTTTAATTTGGCACCAACAAAATTGAATCATAGAATCATAGGGCTGGAAAGCACCTCCGAGATCTTCTATCTAGTCCAACTCCCTGCTCAAGGAAAGAGCATTATACCATCCCAGTCAATCTGCCCAGCCTATTTCTAAAAACCTCCAGTGATGTAATACCCACAATCTCAGGAGGTTAGCCATTCCATTGATTAACTGTTTTCACTGTCAGGAAATTTCTCCTTCTAAGTTGGATCTCTCTTTAACAAGCTTCCTCTCATTACTTTTCTCCTGTCCTCTGGTGCCTTAGAAAATAAGACAGTCTCCTCTTGTTTGTGACAGCCCTTCAAATACTGGAAGACATTATCATGCCCCCCTCATCCTTCTCTTGGGTAGGGTAGACATACCTAGCTCCTTCAACTGTTGATCATTCAATTTAGCCTCCAGACCTTTTATCATCCTTGTTGCTCTTCTATGCAGATTTTCAGAGTCTCAACATCATTTTTTCATCATGATGAGAAGAATTGAATGCAGTATTCCAAGTGCAGTCTCACCAGCATATTGTAAATTGGTACTGTCACTTTTCGTTGTCTTGATGCTATCCCTGCATTAGATATCCCTGCAATGCATTGGCTTTCTTGGCTGCTGCAGTACTGGCTCATACTTATGTGTGGGTCCACTAGGATACCTAGCTCCCTCTCGTAAGCACTACTATTGAGCCAGATATCAACTATGTATATGCATTTGGTTTTCCTGCCTAAGTTCTTTTCTCACTCCTGAACAGCAACTTGTTGGACAGGACCAAATGCTTAAATCTGTCAAAATCCTTCTAAATCTTGAGTCTATCTTCCAGAATGTTAGCAATTGCTCCCAGCTTGGTGTCATCTGCAAATTTTATAAGTTTCCCTTCTATCCCCTTATCCAGATCATTTATTAAAATGTTGAGGAGTATTGGTCCCAAGACTGAATCTTGAGGCATTCCATTGCATTTTTCCTCCATGTGCTCCCATTGAAAAGTACCTGTTAAGTGCAGTTGATCAGCCAACTACAAATTCATCTGGTAGTGGTACTGTGTCTCCCACCTTGTTTTATCTTACCAAGAA
Source organism: Hydrophis major (assembly GCA_033807585.1). Lineage (NCBI taxonomy): Eukaryota > Metazoa > Chordata > Lepidosauria > Squamata > Elapidae > Hydrophis > Hydrophis major. The sequence continues at coordinate 329,762,733 of CM066329.1, forward strand.
GAAGTTGTAGTCTACTTTGTCAAATGCCTTGCTGAAGTCCAAGTTTACAATTGTCATAGCATTTCTCTAGTCATTATCTAGCATTTCTCTGGCATTGGTTGTTAATTTTACTTCATTCTGGGCTTAGCTTTCCTGATTTCCTCCTTGCAGATTTGGGTTCTTTGTTGGTATTCTGCTTTAGTTATGTGTGCCTTTTTTCATTTTTTAATATCTGACTTTTTTTGTCCCTCAGTTTATCAGAGAGCTCTTTATGCAACCATCTGGTCTAGTCTGGTATATTTTGTTTTGTTTTCCTTTCTCTGTGATATTGTTTTTGGTCTGGGCCTTCATTATCTCACTTTTCACACATTCCCAAGCATCTTGAACTGTTTTTCCTTTTAGGATATTCATCCATGGAATCTTTCCTAGTTTCTCTCTTAGCCTGTTGCAATTAGCTCTCCTAAAGTCTAATTTGGTTTAGTTACCGAAGTTGTTTTATGATGAATTTATGTATGCCACATTTGCTACTCCTCAAACTTCCTCAAACTTCTATTCCTTCAATCATTTGTCAAATGTGAAAAATGCCAATCAAATGTGAAAAATGCCAGTCAAGTGTGACCTTTCACATTGTTTTCAGAATTAAGCTGCAAAAGTTTCTCTATACCTGTCATAAATATAATAACAAATGTTTTAAGATGGTATTTAGATGTCTCACTTCATTGGACCTGGACAAAGATGGCAGTTCTTTAGTGGGAGAGAATGTGTGCTAGGATCAGAAGAGAGAAGCAAAACAATATACTTAGATTATAAAATATATTCTTTCTGAAAAGTTGACCCATGTGCCACTCCATAGCAAGACTGGTTCTCTGCTGGATCTGTTGATGCAGTGCTTAAAAAACAAAGCAAAACATAGCTAAACAAATGAAAAGAAAGCAGCAGCTATCTGGCCATGAGGTCACCAGAATCAGCATATCATCATTTTTTCTCCTATCAATAAAGTGGCTTTTTGAAGAAACTACTAATTAACATGTATTCCTAAATTGGACTAACCTTTATGTAAATATAGAAATGTTATATATTGCAATAACCATGAAAGATAAATATCTCACTGGTCAAGAAGATAGTGCAAAATATTTTGAATTGTAAATGCTTCAATTGTAAAACAAATTTCTTCTTTCCGAAAGCATTTTGATGCTGTTTCTAACCATTCCTGAACTGTTCTAAGTTCTGAATGTTTCTAGAATAGTTGGAAATTTCCCGTAAGGCTGGAATAGCTATTTCAAACTCAAAAAAAGTGATTGCAAAATTCAAATGTTTTCCCAATCACAAGATGCCCTGATGTGTTCAATAAAGAATAATGCTTCAGTCACGTGATTGTGGCTACCATCTTGACTCGTTTGCATTCCTGCAAAGATCCCTGCCCAACCACTGGAAGATTTTGCTAGCTTGTTTTCTAGTGTGGGAGCAACTCACAAATGCAGAGCCATTAAAAATGCCATTTGAATTAGTTTGAATGAAAGAATTGAGAATTAAGCCATACTTATAGTCTTCAACTTACAATCATTCATTTAGCATCTGTCAAAGTTATAACAGCACTGAAAAAAATGACTTACAACCAGCATAGCATCCTTTCAGTCATATGATCAAAATTCTGGCACTTGGGAGCTGACAGGTATTTATGATAGTTGCAGAGTTCCAGGGTTATGCAATCATCATTTTCAAACTTCCCAGCCAGCTTCCAACAAGCAAAGTCGATTTGCTTAATAATTGCAATGATTTGCTTAATAATTGTGGCAAAAAGGTTGTAAAATCAAATGGGACTCACTTAACATGGCATGGCATGTTCCTTGCATGGCAATGGAAATTCTGGTCCCAATTGTGATAGTAAGTTGAGGACTACCTGTACCTGATAACTCAAAATGATGTTACACTGATCACATCAGACAGTCAATTCAATGACATCTTCTGAAATTTATTTTAGTGTTTCAAGGAGAAATGAACTCCTTGCTTATATCTTTTCTGAAATACATTAACAGACTCTTGGTATAGAAAAAAAAATCTTGTATAACTGTAAAAGTTTCTGTATAAAGACATTTTTAAGAGCAATAAAAAGTCTTTTTTAAAGTATTGTAAACTATTACACAATTAATATGGACTGTATTGCAGAAATAAAAGCTATAAGAAACTAGCCTTTCTGTCTGTCTTTCTCTCTTTAAACTTTATTTATAGCCTTGCAAAATACTTGCATTCACATAACCTGCCTTTGCAGACTTGCCACAAGATTAATGATATCACAGTGTTCTTGAGAACAGAAATGTGTCTACCACAGTGTTGAATAATCTCTCCTTTCACACATTAAAAGTGAGATGAGGCTGACTTTAGAAAGCAAGGACAATGTGTCATGCAGAGTTGGCTTAGAGAGATTCCACTACAGCTCTCCTGCATCACAAATTGTTCTTGCATGAGATATTTGGTTTTAAAAGATCCTAAAGAATAGAGTTCCCAGTCCTCTGGAGTTGAGAGTATAAATTATTTGAATGAGAGATTTCTTAAGAAGTCCGGATTTTTAAATATCATTGCTTAGTCTCTAGGCCACTGTAAATAGCATGTATCTCCCATTCTGCAATTCTTCACTATTTAGTTCATCATTTTCCTTTTGTTAGCTTATTTGTTTTAAAGAGATTTTAAAAATTATTCTAATGAAGGGTCAAAACCTTCCAGAATTTGGCATTCACTACACAGATGTCACAAGCATCAACTTTCTTCATTTACCAGGCACTGGGCCTAAATTTTTGGCAGTGTAAATTATCATCCAGATTTTGTCCCTATTTTGGTCTTCTGGAGTGAATTTAAGAATGCTTGTACAGATTGGATGCTAAAGTCAAGTTTCAGCTCCCCCACTTCATTCCCGGAGAGTTTTGGATATGGGCGTCTGATGCTTGACTCCTACACGTGCATGTTCATTGATGTGCATCAAAACAATGCCAGATGATTGCTTCTCTCACACTAATATATCTTACCATATGCTAACTGTTGAATAAATGGTCTGCAGGTAGAGAAAATCCTTTGAAAGACTATGCAAGTAAAGAGGAGGTTATAAGAATTCATCAGTATTTCATTTATAAAATGTCTGAGGGTCTGAACATTTATGCTTTATTTTTTCAGAATATACATATACAGATCAATTGCTGAATCTCTATAAAAACTGCCTACATGGGAAAACAGGACACATCTATGTTTTATTCATTCAAATAATAATAATCTTTTATTACTCTGTTATGAACTAATAAAGGCGTTTAATAAAGTTTTAACAAACCTTAAGAAAAAGCAGGGTTCTAATTCTGCACTTCTGATTGGCCGATAATAGCGATATCGGATTGGTCCTTTCTGGGGAATCTGATTGGCTGTTAACGGGCCAACTCTCATTGGTTCAAGGGTTTAACTCTTCCATGTTTCTCATTGGCTAATAGGTCAGCAGCCTACCTTATAAAAGGGCTGCTGCTGCCCAAGGGTTTTGCTCTGTTCAGCATGATTAATAAAGAGTTGAAGTTCACTGTTCACTTCCTCGTCTCCGTTCCTTGCACCCATGCGCAGAACTTAACATACTCCATTTTTTGTTTTGCTATTTTCTTGATGCTGAATTTGCACATTTGCACCTGTATAATATTAACTATAGATGGCTTGTTAATTTGTTTTAGTAGACACGTAACCTAACTACCTTAATATTTTACTTTCTTTCTGAAAGTTGCACCCCATGTGCAATTACACAAATTTGTTTTTAAACTAGGAAGAAAAAAAGAACCTAATTTATAAAGAGGCTAATATTTCAGGAGGAGCATGTGTATTTCATTTTCATCAGGCTGCAGAGGAAAAATATAAGACTTTCCAATATGGGACATGTGTAATATCCCAAGTTGCTGGGGATGAAAGGAATGACGGCTGAGTAAAAAAAGGGCTAGGAAAATAATTTTCTTCTATAGAGGTACCACTAGGATTACTTGGCGTAACATTCTATGTGCTGTACTACTCTCTTGGTTGGCTTATCCCTTCTTTTAAACCTGTTTAGCTGATCCAGAAAAAAGTAAATTGTAAACAAGGAGCAGACCATGTGATGCTATCATACAAATAGTCTGAAGATTTGTATTGGCTTCCAAATCTCTTGTGGTCTTGGTTCAAAATATAAGGATTTTTAAAAGTGCTAATATTAGCTTTATGCCCCGTACTCCAAAGTGGGTATAAAAGGAAAAGTTTAAAGCCATCATAATTACAACATATTAAAATATTACAACCAAGCCAGCAAAACCAGCAGCAATGTACACTGCAGCATAGATTCAATTAAAAGCCTGGGTGCACAGATTAGTTTTCATCTGGGCAAAAAGCCTGCAAGGCCTGGCATCACTTGGTGCTGAACAATAAAGATATCAGAGGGACTCCTATAAATGACAAAGGAAGTAAGGGAAATAGCTATCAAGCAGAGCACATTTTCCAGGGGGTGACAACTCCTCAGTTGAGGAATATTCTTTCAAGTTCACCTGTTATTTATCTGGTGGTCTTTTATTCTATGTGAATTTGGGACCTTCTGTTTTTGAAATCTATGATTAGTCATCTGCTGCTGTAGTCGATATTCCATTTTTATTGATTTATTTTGGTTGATATGCTGCTGTGTTTTGTTATTTTATTTGGGATTTAAAATTGCTTTCTATCAACTACGCAGGAAACTTCAGGTTTTGGTTTATTTGTTTTACTGCAAAGCACAGGTATTTTTCTAATAGGCTGTTGTTGTTTTGAAGAATTGTTTTAAAAGGGAGATGTAAAGGAAATGTTTACAACATACAGGAGTGGAAGCTGACTGGGCTATTATCACATGAGCTCAATAGGATGTTCTCATCTGCAGAAGATTGCCCACTAATTATTTATAGTCATTTATATCAACTTGCCAAGGGCACGATAGCAATCCAATCATATTGTTTTCCTTAGTATTTCAACATCAAGAGCTTAGCAAAAGATACATAACTCCTGGCTGGGTTCTGCAAATTTTCAGTTGGAATTGGGGTTTGCCTGCCCTGTTCAATTGTCCTATTACCAGAACAAGCACACCACCAATTGGGCAGAAACAGCTAATATTGCGCTTTGTACTGAGGCCCTCATCTTTGGATATTCAGGATACCTTTCTCATCTTCACTTCTGAAGTATACTTTTCCTTGTGATGCTGCTTCACCTGTTCTTGTCTGGATTGGAACATATCAATTGTTACAGGCTAACCTAAGTAGTTCTGTTGGCTTCATTAAAGAGAAAGAATCACACTTTCAATCTCTAATAATTGTTTTTCTTTTAAATCTCATGCAGTTTTAAAGATACTCAGGAAAGGAAAAAAAACTGTGTCTTGATCACTGAGGTAGAAAAGAAATTTGGTGAAAGAGATGAATGAATGGACAGAGGATGTGGACATGGGCCTACAGGTGTGGGTGTGGATATTGGGAAGTTGGGAGGAGGGGCATGTATAAATTTGTATATTATATACAGAAAGATTAAGTCACAGAAGGGAATTGATAAGAATTACTTTCTATGAAGAGAGAGATAGGGAGGGGTGCATCAGCAGAGCCCTGTCCATGGGACAACCTAGTAGCCTACAATCCAGACTGAATATTTTCCAACTCCAGAGTCAAGCCAACAGGAATATAGGACAGGAGTAGCTTAAATTGCAAACATGGATAAGTCTCTGTCTCAGGAAGTTATGCCATATCATCACTAGCAGAGGAACAAAATTCAAACAAGAATCTTTCCCATACATGAATAGGAAGTGATTTGATGGATGCTAACATTGGTTTAAACTTTCAAATTTGTATCCTTGGCAGTATAACTATATGGCCCATTCCAGGCCTGAAATAGATCTAAAGCAGACATATCTTAGTTTTTTGCCTGAGGACTACTTGCTGTGATTGACTGCCAAAACCACAGTAGGATGGAGAAGAAGCTGGAAAAGCCCAGCAGCAGGCTGCATTCTGTTCAACAATTGTGACTTAACTTTAAAAAAAAAACACCAATACCCGTACCCCCTTTTTTGCACTGCAGCAATTAAATCATCCACATAGGTTCAGGGGCCCTTTGGTAGCCTTTGGGATTACCAATGAAAGCACAAAAGCTTATGGTCACAAAGTTCAAAGCAAGGGAAACAGAACCTCCTTGTATCCATTTTTTCCATCTCATATATAAATCCAGTTTTGTATTTTAAATGGTAGACAATAAACACACGCAATAGAATCTGAAGTAACAGGTTCCTATAGTGAAAATTTTGACAATATTCACAATTCTGAAAATTGCCTTAGCTACTTAATTTTACAAATAAGTAGTTAAAGAGACTTCTGTTCCAAAGACTAACATCAGACCCTAAGCTTGTAATATATTTACAATTAGGCAGTGATAATCCATTAGTTGTTTTGCTATTACACATTTTACCACAGAATTGTTCTCTAAGCTGCCTCCTCATATGCGCTCTCATGATAAATTTTTATCAGTGTTCAGCTAGACAGTTTTATCCTTATGCAGCTGCATCGTGGCTTCTTTATCTAGGTTGGCAACCCCCAAATAACCAGCATATCCCTGACTTAATTTAAATTGTGGCATTTCTGTCAGTACTTGTAAAGTCAGCAGTTTTTGTTCCCCAAAGAAGTTTACAAGGAAACAGGAGCTTAGTTGCAAAATAAAAAAAGATGGGATAAAAGTAATGCAAATTGCAGTTCAGAAATATTAGCAGTTCTGTGGTGCTAGACAACAAATACAATGCAGTATGTGGGTTTTTTTGCCAGTCTTTTTGGCAAATGCTCCATTGCACATGTGTATTAATAATATTTGTGGCAATGCTCCTTGTTCAGGTCTGGGCCATTGTTTCTTCATTATTTCACTCTGCTTAAAAAAAAATTGCATCTAAGACTTCAAATGAAAATGATTGGTGATGTGAATAGAGTACAGAAGCACCATTCCATTCATTGAAATTTAAATATAGTTTGCATCTATCTCTTTGATTGTATTTCTCCTAGTATTGCCTGTTATTAATTTATTGTAATGTTGTTTTTGTTTTGTTTAGTGGCATCTATGTTCTGTATGTATTTTTAAATACCACCATTATCATATTTATTATGCAGTGCTTTCACTGAACTATTTCAAGGTGTTATTTCATGAAAGGATGATTAGAAGCAAGGATTTATCGTAATATATTCAACTGCAGTCATCTTGTACTTTTTGAGTGTGCCACCAGGTAGCCAACCACTGAGGATTTTATTATATTAAGATCATGAAAAATTATTTGTCCATAGCTGCCCTTAAAAAAGATTCACATCCAATATTAATCCAACTTGAATGATGTTAAGTTCTGTAAAAAGGAACAAGCAAAATATATACACAGGCACATGTGTGTGCATGCACATGAACACATTCACGCACACACACAAATAAATTACAAATGTAACAGCCATCTTGTATTAGACTAAAGGCCAACAATGTGTTTGAAGCCAGATCGCTACAGGAGAACTTTGCAATAGCAACTGAGATTCCCAATTAGCAATTGGTTATGAGGGTTATGCTTTGAATTGGCAATAATCCAGTGATCAAAAACTGTGCCCATTTGATAAGAAATTGACCATTTTCACAGTTAAAATTCAAAATATAACAGAAGCAGGTTAAATAAAATGATGCAGATACCAAAAATGTATATTTAACTTTAGTGTCTTCATCCTCTAGCCAATCATAAATACAGTGTATATTTATACAAGTCTGCTTTCAGTGTTTATCCAAGTGACTGGAAGAATAAATGTTATATTCATCAATTTTGAGACTGTAGAAAGAGTGCAGAGAAGAGCTACAAAGATGATTAGGGGACTGGAGGCTAAAACATATAAAGAACAGTTGCTGGAACTGGGTATGTCTAGTTTGATTAAAAGAAGAACTAGGGGTGACATGATAGCAGTGTTCCAATATCTCAGGGGCTGCCACAAAGAAGAGGGAGTCAAGCTATTCTCCAAAGCACCTGAGAATAGGACAAAAAGCAATGGGGAGAAACTAATCAAGGAGAGAAGCAATTTAGAACTAAGGACAAATTTCCTAGAGAGTTAGAACAATTAATCAGTGGAACAACTTGCCTCCAGAAGTTGTGAATGCTCCAACACTGGAGGTTTGAAAGAAAAGATTGAATAACCATTTGTCTGAAGTAGTATAGGATTTCCTTCCTAAGCAGGGGGTTGGATTAGAAGACCTCCAAGATGCCTTCCAACTCTGCTATTCTAGTCTAGTCTTGTCTAGTCTATATTCTAGTCTAGTTTAATCTAAATTATTTTTATTTGTTCTTGAAAATTCAAGAGCTTTATAAGTTAAGGAGAAAATATTTGCTCAATTTGCAATGATTATTTTTTTTCCAAGGTATGTGTGAACCTAAACCAAGATCTACAAGTAGATTTCTGGATGAACTGAAGTAAGCTGACTAAGACTTATAACTTCCATTGAAAAATAACAGCCAGAAAATTATTTTCTCCTAGCTGCTTCTGCTACATAAACTATACTCCAAAACCTACATAAACAAAGTTTTGAACAATCAAGAGCTATTTTTTGTATATGGAAGAATTGTAAATGTTGTTCATAAAATGTTGTGCTTAATTCTAAATATGATATAAAAGCTTCACATCAGGACTTGAAAGATTAATTTGAAGTTCTAGTGGAACTAAAAAGTAGATCCCAGAAGTCTAGTATCTATCAATTACAACCTTAAAAGAAAATGCTTCCTGCCTCAATTATACTTGGACCATAGTATAATTACATTAATTATTACCATACGGCCATCAGAAGTACAGAAAGTATCTAATATCACTGATCTATATCACTGATGTTGCCTATTAATTGAGTACATTTGTTAATAGGTTCTTAGATTTCAAGGCATTGTAATAGATTAGATATTTTGCTGTTTTCCTCAGACAGAGATTCAGTTAACAGATAATAGATAATCAGAGTTGGAAGGTACCTTTTAAGTCATTTAGTCAACCTCCCGCCCAAGCGGGAGACTCTACACCATTTCTGACAGATCAGAGGCCAATTTCTTCTTGAAAGTCTCAAGTGATGGTGGTCCCACAACTTCTGAGGGCAAGCTGTTCCATTGGTTGATTATTCTCACTGTCAGAAAGTTTCTCCTTATTTCCAGGTTAAATCTCTCCTTGTTCAGTTTCCATTCATTATTCCTTGTCTGGCCTACAGGAGCTTTAGAAAATAGGTTGACCCCTTCCTCTCTGTGGCAGACCCTCAAATATTGGAAGACTGCTATCATGTCTCCCTGGTCCTTCTCTTTACTAGACTAGCCAAGCCCAGTTCCTGTAAGCGTTCTTTATATGTTTTAGTCTCCAGTCCCCTGATCATCCTGGCTGTTCTTTGTACTTTTTCTACAGCCTTAACATCGTTTTTGTAATGTGGTAAGCAAAACTGGATGCAGTACTCTAGGTGTGGCCTTTCTAAGGCTTTATAGAATGGTATTAATACTTCCCTTGATCTTGATTCCATGTTTTAAATCACCCTATTGCCACATTTCATTTCATTATGTCAGAAAGATAGGTAGATGGAGGGATAGATAGATAATAGATGCATGATAGCTAGATAGATAGACAGGCCAAATTTGCAATGGCATCCACATATATATCCCATGAAAGATGGATGTTTGTTTGTTTTTCCCAGAAAAAAATGTTATGTTATGTTCTTTTCTGTTGTTTTTTCTTCTCTTTTGAGGCTATAGGGTAGTAGCAGGGATATGTAATCTCTCTGGAATAAGTGAAGCCAATGTTTTAGCTTATATGAGGCAAGATTTAAGCAGTTAATTGGATGCCTTAATTTTCAGATATTAAAATAGGTACTGGGTTTTTTTTTAAACACCACAAACAGGGTAATTCGTGATTTGGGGTATCTAAATCTTCTGCAAAGTTTAATATGCCCATCCTGCCTATTAACCTTTCCCCAAAATGCTAAACATAGAACAAGGGCTGAATTTATTGGTCCTTTTAATTTGGATAGATATTTGTATATTATAGGGCATTAAGCATACTCAAGGAGTGTATTTTATGTCCTATAGTATGCATTTCCTATAATATATAATAGGGACACACATTTGGCAAGTTTGCATATATTTTGAAATTAACATAAGCATTTGGAGATGTACCATGGAAAAAGAGTTGCCCAAAATATCAAATAACTTCAGAAATGTTTAGAAGAACAGAGGACAGAATAGCAACATTTCTCCAAGAATTCTACATATGGGTGCCGATTTCTATATTATTACTGCTTTTTTACAAAGTACAGTTCAAAGCAACTGTGGGTATTTATAAATATTATGAAAGTTAGAAATAAAACCTATCTCGGAGAAGTCTGAGAATATTTGACAGAATGGTTCCCCACTTCCCAGTCACTGTAAGAATCAGGACTTACACATTTTAAAATGCCTCTTTATTATTCTAGGGCTAGGCCATAACAATGTACTGGTAATTGCATGAAGGTGGCAATCAGTTTGTTCATTCTAAGCATCAGTTCCCCTGAGAAAGAGTGTTTTGTAGGTATTGCTATAAACCAAGCAGCAGGGTAATAGTGCCATTTGCAAACCATCACTTCCATTTTTATCCATTTTGTGATAATCTTAGTGGCTCCAAAATTTGATGATAGTGTTCACAAACATATTTGGCATCAAACTGATGAAACTAGATGTTTAGAAAAGGTTGGCGCCATCCCTAGGGTCCTGGTAAGTCCTTATCAACCAGCACTAGTCAGGATATTGAAGTTTAAGTCACAATCTCATTCTGACCATGAGGAAGTTATGACAGAAGAAATAACCTCGTGTATGAGAAACAAGTCCTAGATCTATCTGAGGTTTTCTTCAATGCTTATCAGCTTCATCCACCTTACAAACTGGACTATAAAGAATACAAATAATAAGTAAGGCTTAAATGTTGTTCATTCTTATTTAAGTCATTGTGCACCAGTGAATTCATCAAAACATTTTTTTTAAAATCTCCAGTATAGACCAGACTTCAGCTTTTGCTATTCAAACTTCAGAAGTGCACCTTTGGAAAATTTTATCAGTTTCTAATGTGCTATATCATATTTATAAAAATTATAAGTTTTTAACAAGGCTATCTATGTTATCCAAAATTAATATAAAGAAATGGCTGCACAAAAAATATGGAACGTATCAGGATATACCCTTAATGAATCTAATTTCAAACTAAACTATAAATTATATTTACATGAAATTTATATATATGTAGTACATCTGGTAATATACAAATGTACAGAGTTTCATAATAAAACATTCTAAATTATTTTCTTTATATTACTTTCAATACCTGGGAACTGGCACCCAAACATTCTTCATAAATTATATAAGAACATATATAAAGGAGCAAAAAGTAAAGACCAGACTTTAGTTTTTGTCTTCAAAAATAATGTAAATTTACATTAATGATGTATATTAGATACAGCATGCCAGAAACCATTCATAAATCTTCATTTTGTTTTATTTTATTTCATATGTTGCTTTATAAGAGTGCAGCACCCTGAAATAAGTCCCATTAAAGTCAGCAAAGTTTCTTACTATGTATACATGCCTAAAATTACACCATTAATGACATTTATATTAAAAGAACTAATTATAATTGGATTATACCTTAAACTAGTTTCCAAGAAATAAATATATTGGAGTGTTAAACTGAAGTATACAAACAGGATACAACACATTATACCAGCAATAGATTTTTAGGTGTGAAACAGGAACAGGTTTTTGCCTGACTTTCAGTATGACTATTGCTAAGCTAGGTTTTAGATAAAATCAGTTCCAGCATTTTGGGTTCAGTGGTAAGATACAAAAATTTATTTGGGGGTGGGGGGAAACAACAGCTGCCATAGTGAGCTGAACAAAAGTATAATAAAACAAAAGTAACTGTCCTAAACATTCAATACATAGTGATGCTTACCTGAAACCAAGATTTCACAGATTTGGAAAGTTTCCATAATACACAGTCTGAGCACCAAATGACAGATCACATATTTGCCACCAAAAAAGTTAGGAATCATTGTTTCCCAATTTACTCTATCTTCTCTACTCATTGCAGAATACCTTATGCTACCAGACTTGAAATTCTAGACCTAGAAACCTAGAACTACACCATCTTCGGTCCAATCCAAGTATAGTATATAAAATCATACATTACAATGTCCTACCTGTCCATGAATACTTCAGCTTCAACCATAACAATACAAGAGCAAACAATAAATACAAACTCAAGGTAAACTGCACCAAACTTGATTGCAGGAAATACAACTTCAGCAACAGAGTGATCAATGTCTGGAACACTCTACCTGACTATGTGGTTTCTTTCCCAAACCCCAAAAACTTTAACCTTAGACTGTCTACTATTGACCTCACCCCTTTCCTAAGAGGTCTGTAGAGGGACATGCATAAGCACACCAACGTGCCTACTGTTCCTGTCCTATTGTTTCTTTTATTTTTCTTTTATGTATCCATTTAATGTATTCATAACTATGTTTATTCTTATACCTATTATCTTGTAAGCGATTGACAAATAAAATTAAAATAAAATAAAATAAATCACTGACACTCAGAGAAATACAGAAAGATACTTATCCAGTTGTTTCATTCCATATTGCTTTTTATTCTTAAAGCAGCCAGTAATATAAAAATAAATAATAAAATATTACATTGCCAGATGATTAAAACTATATTCATTCCATAAATATACATTAAGATCAAACAGGCTACTGATCCTAAATAATAAAACACATGTTTTCAAAGTACATTGCTGAAAGCAAAGAAATAGCCTTGATGCCTTGATGTTCAGACTGCTAGGTGTGTTATTAGAGAAATACAAACAGTACCTTTTCACAAGTTCTAATGTATCATAATAAAAACTGTTAATAAAAACTGTGATATTTTACTAGCTAACAAAAATTAAAAATTTCCAGCAAAAATTAATGTAATTTTGCATTCTCAAGTGTGTACAAGTTTATACATCTAGTCAATATATCTGAGCAACTTTTGATGGAAAATTGAAAAGAAATTGTACCAGATATGGTCAAAAGGTCAAATTATAATAAAAAATCAAATGCAAAATATTAAAATGTTCCATTCTGCCAAAGCTTTATGTGATATAGGTATTTTCTTAAAATGAAAGACAAAACATATGCACAAAATATGGAAACAGAAGTATCTGCTTCCCATCTGAAGTGGTAGTACAGAGAGTCCGAGTCTCTCAGATGATTTTTTTAAAAGTAACTTTCCTGTTTGTGTGGAAACATGTATTCCTTTCTAAAATATTGTTTCAAAATATAAGAGCAACAGTTAAATTATTTGAATTGGCTAAGAACTTAATACAGTGGTTTTCTTGGAAAGAAAAACTCAAGTGATTTTCAAAATTCTATCTGAGATAAATTTATTTCAGAGCTAGTTGTCCCCAAAGTGTGAACTGTCTGGCAAACATGTAGATAAGAATTAAAAATAAGTTTCATTAAAATGGTTGCTATTTGTACAGCATAGTGCTAAAAAATTAAAAATAGACAGACAGAATTGTTGCCCTGGTTTGTGAAGCAAGCTGTCTCAAATATTATACATCTCCACCTGAACATTGCCAAAACCTCTTTCTCTTAAAGATATTCCACAAGGAAATAGAAAGATTAGAAAACTACTTTCTACTTGTTTCTATGAAATGTCCTCACAAAATATCAATGATATAGCCATTTCCTGTAACTGGACATCACAAGGAAGAGTTTTTTGATTGCACTCAGGTTGGAGCAGCAATATTTAATATTAGTTACATGAATAAAGTGGATATTTGCCACTCTGGACAGCAAAACTTATCTTAGACTGCTTACAAAATCTACTCTTAAAAATATGTTATATGTTACCTAGATGTCCCTTCTATTCTACCTGAATCAACGTTCAGCTTTCTATCATTATATGTTAGCACAGGATATTATATGACTGGCAGCAAATCTGGAATCAATTTCCTTATCTTTTTTAAAGCTATTGAGAAGATTCAGAAGTTGCAAAGTCCTGAACTATAAAGGAAATCTTGGAATTAACAAAGAAATGTCAAGAAGAAAGGATTTTTCTTCAGAATTTGATCTCCAGATCCTGTCTGTTCCATAGCGAAAACCATTTTAGTAGAAGCATTTCTTGTTTATCAACAAAACTAGACACAGTGATGAATTAGCATAGTACATTTCAAGATGCACAAGAAAGAGTTGTTTTATGAATTTTATAAAACTTCTCAGACCGGACTGACAGCCAAAGAACACTTGGGCAGGGGTATTTAAGATAGTGTAGATTAGTATCAACTTTATCAGGCAGCATCTCCACACACAGTCTTAGATGTACTTTTGTTACATTATAATAGAATAACACAGTTGGAAAGGACCTTGGAGGTCCAACACCTTGCTCAAGTAAGAGACCCTATACTATTTCAGGCAAGTGGTTTTTAATTTCTTCTTTAAAATGTCCAGTGATAAAGCACCTACAACTTCTGGAGGCAAATCATTCCATTGATTGATTGTTCTGTGAGAAAATTTCTCCTTAGTTCTAGGATGATTCTCTCCTTGATTAGTTTCCATCTATTGCTTCTTGTTCTGCCTTCAGATGCTTTGGAAAATAGGTTGACCCTTTCTTCTTTATGGCAACCCCTGAGATATTGGAACACTGTTATCACTTCACCCCTAAGTCCTTCTTTTCATGAGACTAGACATGCCCTATTCCTGTAGCTGTTCTTTATATGTTTTAGCCTCCAATCCTCTGATCATCTTTGTTGCACTTCTCTGCACTTTTTCTAGAATCTCACCATCCCTTTTACTATCATGGCAACCACAACTGGGATGCAATATTCCAAGTGTGTATAAATCAGGTACAATGTAGATTAGTATAGATCAGGTACAATGCCTTCAGGCTAGATCCACATGCACCCATTTGCTTTTTACGTTACTTTAATAAAATTTAGGAGCCAGCATTTCTCATTCTTTAAGACATATGAATAGGAATTCATGCTACAAAGACAATGTTAAAGCAAAAAGGGATTTGTTTTAAATAAGAACTGTCTCTATTATTATAATTGCTGCTCTTGGTGTTGTGAGCTGTTCATATTTGACCTACATAAGTCTTATAAATAAATATCCGTATTGAGTGGTATAAAATATATATAGATCTTATGATGCCAAGACTTTATCAAGTAGATAATATTTGATAAAGGGATTTCATTACCAGCATTTAGTCAAGCTTATTGTATATTACAGTTATTCTGAAAGCAGGTAAAAGATCACAGTTAGTGGGCTAATCATCGTCCAATCTTGTTGATTACTTCCAAGAAAGAATGTATAAGTGTGTCAGATTCCTCTTGAATGTACAGTTTTTACCACACCAACATACACATTTTTGCTGGATAATTTGGGGTAAAGCATTGTAGCAATTGCCTGGTTAAAAGTCAGCTATTGCATATAAATAGCTGAACATCTAATAAGAACAGCTATGTCAAAGAGTCTTTCTAGCATATTCATAATATTGATTTCTTTTTCGTTGCTTTCCTTCTTTTTGAAATGTGTATGAAGGCCTTCCTTTAGGATTAAACTGCAGGACTTTAATTTTTTGCTGTCTGACACATTGCCTACAGAAGACATCTATTGATTTTAGTAAGCATAATCCCAAACATGGTCTATGAATTATCACCATGAAATTATATAGTTTTCTCATATATGGGTATCACTAAGAAATAAAATAAAATATCAGTAGCTTTCAGAAATTTTCAAATACATTGTGTGTGTGTGTGTGTGTGTGTAGAGAGAGGGGGGAAGGTAATGACCATATTTTTATAGAAGATCCTAGTAAAACATTAAAGATTTGTAATAATAAATTAAATCTGTTAGAAGCAAAATCAGTGAACTTTTAAATCATTGTTAGGTCATGCTTTCCCTGTAAACTTCATTTTTTAAAAAAAAATTATTGCTATTATCCTATTGCTATTTTTGTTTTATCCTATTATGATTAGTCTCTTTAAGAAAATATATTAACCTTAAATTAATAAACATTGACCTCTAGACATATAGACATTATTAGATAAATATTATCATTGCATTATTTTTATTGGTTACTCCTGGTCAGAAGCGTATCATATACTAAGGCACTAATATTGTACAGAACATTAATGTTTTACACAACTGTCCAGAATCACAAATAATTTTTACAAATTATTGTTTGTTTATCATCAGCCAGATGTTTAGACTGGTTTTGGCATTTTTGTTCATCTTAAGTCCTTCTTAAGAATCTGGGATAGGCAGGTTGTGTTTGATGGTATTATTATTATTGTTGATATTTTCATTGCTAATTTTAGTAATTGTATGATTAATTCTCTGTTCTGGCATTACATTATTTAATTCCCAAATAAGCTGAAATAAATGATGGACTGCTGCATGCTAATAATAAAGTATCTTTGTCAAAGTTTGAGGGGAGCTCCTTAACACATAAGTTCAATTCTGAATATTATTTTTACTTCCAAATTAACAATGATTAATTAAAGACTAGTGATGGGTGAACTGTCATCACCTTGCCACAATTTTCACACAACTGTGTTTTTCAATCAAGATTTTGAGTAGTTACAAGGAATTATTCAAAAGGCTCATTATTCAAACATTAGATGATGCTTTCATCCTCAGTTTCTCTCAATCTTTATTTTCTCCTGTATTCCCATTTACTTATTCTCAAACGTGCCTGGTCATGCAGCAGGAACAGCTACAAAAACAGCAGCAAAACCCATTACTGCCCCTCCCGCCCATCAGATGCCCACTTCCACCAATATTTTTTACTGTGAATAAAACTTTCCCAATTGGAGAAACGCTCATGTACAGACTTGTTAGACACATTTCTGTAAACAGGCAACTGACTAAATTTAGAAAATGTCATCAAGTAAATAATGTAAAAAGGGTTAACCATCCCAATGTCATTCACCACTATAGCTGAAGTATTGAGGCTGGCTGAATTAAAACCTGATCACAGGCCTTCTTCATCCCATGTAGTTTATCCCTTAATTGTGAATATTGGGAATAATATTGGAAATAAAATAATAAATATGGTACTAGTTAGAATATATGAGGGTTGTTTTTTTTAAGAGCATCCTCTCCACTAGTATCTGCCAGTGCCATCAATGGAATTTTAAAGAACACATATATTTGAGTGTGCTTTGAGGTTTTGGGTGAAGTTTTGGATGAATAAGTAGATGGATGGATGGATGGATGGATGGATGGATAGATAGATAGATAGATAGATAGATAGATAGATAGATAGATAGGGGATGAGAGAGAGACAATAGATGATACAGATAGAGACACTTGTATGCAACTTTTGCTCAATATCAGGGCTTGTTCTCTTAAATAATAAAAAACAAAATATAACAGTAAGATTTTACTTTACTGTTTACCTAATTGTATCATAGCGAACATTGGGAAACTAGATAAAATGATGAATAGTTATACTATCCTAAATTGTATTAGAAATCTCAAATTGATTCTTCTCAAGTGTTAAACATCACCCATGTCCTCATCATTTTTAACTTTTCCAGCTCTTCAAAGCATCAGATGGTAATTCCCTTGGGTTTTCAGTAATTTAAATTACTAAACCTTTTATCTCAATGTTTCAGCCATAAAATATCTATGACTAACTACATTTTCTAGAAAGTAATTAGTTAATTGAAACGTCTACTTTCAAACTGTCTATTTGTAGTGTGCAGGAATCTAAAAGGATTAATATAGGTGATGCATGGAAATTGAAATGTGCTTATTAACACTGTCGTATAAGACACAAAGTGTTGCTAGCATGAAATAACAGTGTATTGGAGGTTTATGACTATACAATCTATTGCTGTCAAATTACCACGTACAAATTTGTCAGGTAAAGTGGGCATCCTGCTAAGGGTAATCTGTGCTTTTATGACTTATGCTGATTGCTTTTGTTAGAGTTTAAGGCAGGCTCTAAAATTCTTTGAAACTGAAGGTTGGTTTTACTCTACACTTTTACATATCATGGCCCATTGGTCACAATGTACCCACATACTATATCCTTCAGCTTTCAAAATTTTGCAGAAATTGTAGTCATGCCATTTCACTAAGAGTTTAAAAGCAGCTTTCTTAGCCTTGGCAACTTAGTGGTATGAATTTCAACTTCTAGAACTTCAACTTCCAGAAATCTGCAGCCAGCTTCACAATTCTGGGAACTGAAGTCCACGCTGCTTCAAATTGTCAAGATTGAGAAATGCTGTTTTAAAGGGCTAGTGACAGTTTTTCAATCTTAGAGTTGAAAAATATTATTATATATTTTTATCCTATTGATCTTTCTGTAACTCAACATACTTAATACTCCTGCCTTCCATTATTCCCACAACTACAACCCTGTGAGGTGGGTTGGGTTGAGAAAGCCCAAGATTATTCAGTTGGCTTTATGCCTACAGAAGGTCTAATACTCCAATCTTCTATTTTCTGTGCCAACATTTTAACCACTATACCAAATTGGGTCTTAATATAAAGAATTATTTACCATAAATGCAAATATTGATGTTCCCTATTCTTTCACATATATCCTGAAGTTGGATTTTGATTGCTTAAGGGGGCCATCTCTCATCTCCTTGTTCTTAATCAGTCCTTTTTAAAATACACTTTGATACCTGATCAGAATCTCTCTTCTGTCCTCATTTTCTTACCTTCACTCAACATTTTTTGACTATTCCTTTACTACCTCTTTTTTTCCTGATGAAATTTTCTTGTTCATCCTATAGCCTAGTCCTTGCTATATTAATATGGACCTTTCATTGCCTTTTATCAATAAGAATATAGTGGCTATTTATTTCTCTTCCTGTCCATTTACCTTGTCTTTTTGGTTATATTTTTAGTTTTATGCTTTAAATGGTTTCCCAGGTTCACTGGGACTATCATTTTAGTAAACATAATTTTACCATTTCAGAGACTGGTAATATCCAACTTCAGCATATACTTTTGAATATTCAAACACCAAGAAGGTAGAACCCAGAAATTTTCCCTTTGACCCAATTCACTGTTTTCTATTAGATTTTTACCATCACCATCAGAAGTATAAACTTTGAGATGGTGACACGGCAACCCAATAAGTTATGGTTAACAGAACCATAATTCTCTAGACCAAGTCTTCATCCTTGTTTGGACTGCCAAGCTAACGAATGCCATCAGATTCTCAATAGGACTAATTCAACATAGCACCTTCAATGTGGTTGAAACATCCTTGGTTTCATTAAAGTGCCATGTGTCCCATTCTCAGTCCAGCACAAAAAAATAAGTTAAAAGTCCATTTTATGTTTAGCATTTTTGCCTGCTACACATGAAGATGAAAACGAATTATTTTCAAGATTTGATGAATATTAATTCTTTATTCCCTTTGGATACCTATAAGTTTACTTCAGCCCACTTCCATTCACCCACTGGGAAATAAGCAAGTATTCTCCATGATCTATACTATATATATTCTACAGTGAACCAGACTGGGAATGAATGGATTTGCTGCCCAAAAGCTTCTACTTCTTCCACCAATTCTATAGGAGAACCAGAATGCGGTATCTGCTATCCCGCATCAGATGGGCGGCTCATGATAGGGAGCGAAGGAGAGAGAAATGACAGGAGGCGAAGTTTCCTCGGGATGAGCGCACCCCAAATGTCTTGGCACACGCTCTTTTATTGTGCTTTTTTACAAGAAAATGATTTAATCAAAGCTCAAGTCAAATAGGATAATTCCATCAGGATGTGCATGTTTACAAAGCTGCATACCAGACAGATCATTTACAATGTGGATAAGCTTATTAACAAACGTCTAGCTCCTTTTCCCTTGTACGTGCCTTGCAAAGGTCACTGAAGAGACAGAAGTTAATGATTACACATGAATGATACATAGTTGCAAACACATGAATGATACATAGTTGCAATGATACATAGTTACAACATCTCCTCTGTTTTTATTATTTGTGACGAGTCTTCTTCCTCGTCCGAGAAGACAGGAACCATTTTTATGGAATGTTCGCCGTCCCCGTCATCTGGGCAAGAGTGTGACCCGTCAGCGTCAGGGTTGTCCAAGGAGCGGTAACTCAGCAATGACATTTTTTCGTCCGGTGTTGAGGATATAACATGAGTTTGCAATAGCACATTAACATCAGCAGTTATGGAGGATAATTGATTTTTTTAAAAAAAATTGCAATACTCTATTAAAACAACAAGGTCCTATAATACATATCAATATAATGATTATTAATGATCCTGCCAATGCAGTTAAAAAGGTTGTAAACCATGGCAAAATAGAAAACAAACCCCCCTGCTATCGGCATAAAAACAACATTCTTCTTTAAGCGTAGCACACAATCCCCCTTGTTTTAAAAAATAACAGATCTAAATCTTTACAATTTTGCAAAAGGGAGTATTCCATGGGTACCTGTAGGGATATAAAATCATCAGCGTTATACACACAAGCCATACTTGAATGCA
Organism: Hydrophis major; assembly: GCA_033807585.1. Taxonomy (NCBI): domain Eukaryota; kingdom Metazoa; phylum Chordata; class Lepidosauria; order Squamata; family Elapidae; genus Hydrophis; species Hydrophis major. The sequence goes on from CM066329.1 coordinate 329,783,277, forward strand.
AAATGATTTGGATTTAACAATTTCATCCCCGTGGACACATGCCGTAAGACCGGTGGAACAAGTCCGAACAAAATTATTGCCAGGGATAAAATACATTCCTTTCAGGCGTGATGTTAAAGTTCCTCCTGAAGTGGTGTAGATTGCAGAATATCCCCTGGTTGTGTGGGTGCGTCTGCCAAATCGAATTGAAGTGGTGGGTAGAAGTCTTCTACGCGAGAAAAATTGGTTGTAGAACTTAAACGAACTCCTTGAAAGTCAGTTATAGTCGAAGCAATATTATATCTTCTATGAGGCTTCTGCGGATCATCATGGACAGTTCTTTTGAAGCGTCGTTTGTTGACAGGATCAGAGTTCGGGTATATAAAAACATCACAAGCAGGAGAGAGGGCTATGGACAAGTTAGTTGTAGAACATTTGCGAAATGAGGAGGGAATGCAATTAGTAGAAAAAGGATAATAATTACAATAATGATAATAAAGATTAATTTGGTCATTCATCAAGGATGTTAGTTGGGGTGGGGGAACCCATAATACAATAGAAGGACATCTAGGTCCCTCTATGTTTAGATTGAATAGAGGAAAAGATTTTAAGGTTCCTTTCCATAGGAAGAGTAAAGAAGGAACAAAAGAGCAAGTGGTAGAGTGTTCTTTAAACAAAACAGAAGTGACAGAGTGAAAACTACGGGTAGCATTTTCATGACGTACCCACATGGAACAAGTACAATAGCCTTCTGTTAGTGAAATGGTTTTAACACGAAGAGTCTTTTGACAGGAAGCATAGGTTTTGTTGAAGTAAGGTAGAAATTGCAAAGAAGATATAGGCAAGAATATCAGGAAGAGTTTTAAGATACAGATGTAGCGGAGGAATTCCCATGATAGGGTCTAACCGCCCTACCAGGGATCCAGCAAGTGGTTTTGTCTGGTAGTAAAATCGCAGCGTAGCCTCGTCCCCAAGTGAGAAGCTCAGCGGGACCCTGCCAGGCGGGATCTGGCAATCTGCGATAATATACCAGAGGTCTGTTAGGCGGGGGTGAGGGGGAGGAAAAATGACACGAAGCAGCAGAAGTGGGAGGAATGCCAGTCAGATTAAGAAAGTTTAAAGTGTAAAGACAAATGTTAAGAGAATTTTGCAATGCTGGGAGGTTCGGGGGGTTTTCCCGCAACGAATATCGATCAAGAGCACGTTTCAGAGATAAGTTCGCTTGTTCCACAATAGCCTGCCCCTGGCTGTTGTAGGGAATCCCAAACTTGTGGGTTACATCCCATCTGTTACAGAAGTCCTGGAACGCAGAACTTGTATAGGCAGGTCCATTGTCAGTTTTGATTTCTTTTGGACATCCCAGCGAGGCAAAGGTACGAATTGAATGATTGATGACATGTTTTACAGTTTCTCCCCTTTGAGGAGTAGCCAGAATAAACCCTGAATATGTATCGATGGAAACGTGCAAATATTTCCAAGGGGCAAAAGGTGGATACTGAGTTACATCCATTTGCCAAATTTCACAAGCTTTTAATCCTCTAGGATTTACTCCTATGGGAATGGAATGTCCTTGCTTACTACATGTGGGGCATTATTGAATAATGGCAGCAGCTTCTGCCTGAGTTAGAGCAAATTGAAAAGTTATCATAACTTGGCAGGGAAGATTCAAACACACTCCCTGCTTCTATTTTATAATGGACCATTAAAGCCTCCATAATGACCAAAATGCCAATAGGTGCACGAGGAGGACTATGGAGATGTTCACCAATTTTTTGCCAAGTGGAAATTTTTAAGGACCCTTCCTCTGAATAATTAGGACAATGTTGCCACACATAAGCCAATAATGTAGCAATAGGTTTCATTTTTACAGGCGCGCCCTTTAAATTAGCAGAATATTTAGAAGAAGAAGCGACTAACTCCCTCAATTCCTTCAGATGCTGCGTCTGTTGTTGAGAAAAGTTTCCACCCATACTTACGAAAGTCAAGACCGTGTTTCAGATTCGATGATGTGCAATTCGCTTCAGGCCTGGCAATGCACAGCTCCCATCGAGCTGATAAGATATGGGTGCGTCGCAACGTATCCCCCTTAGGGAATCACGTCGGGGTCACCAGAATGCGGTATCTGCTATCCCGCATCAGATGGGCGGCTCATGATAGGGAGCGAAGGAGAGAGAAACGACAGGAGGCGAAGTTTCCTCGGGATGAGCGCACCCCAAATGTCTTGGCACACGCTCTTTTATTGTGCTTTTTTACAAGAAAATGATTTAATCAAAGCTCAAGTCAAATAAGATAATTCCATCAGGATGTGCATGTTTACAAAGCTGCATACCAGACAGATCATTTACAATGTGGATAAGCTTATTAACAACCGTCTAGATCCTTGTCCCTTGTACATGCCTTGCAAAGGTCACTGAAGAGACAGAAGTTAATGATTACACATGAATGATACATAGTTGCAAACACATGAATGATACATAGTTGCAATGATACATAGTTACAACACCAGAAAAGTTTTTGTTTTTATTCCATCCCCTATCTGCAAAATGATAAGGAGACATCTGGAAAGCACAGTGAGTTATTTTCTGGGTTTATACTAAATTTATAAACATGGCAGATGTGGTCTAGAATGCAGTCTTAAGTGTAAATGAGATCCTGAGTCAAAAATTTCAACTGGACCATATTAGAAACTGGGAAGAAGTTTCATCCGTGCCAGCCTAACTTGCATGATATAATATTGTAAAAGCATCTTCCTTAAGCAACTTACAAGTAAAAAAGGTTCCAATTAGTAAAAGCATCAAATACATAATAAATAACTGACTTTAATCCATGTGCTTATATTTATTTGTATATTAAGCATGCTGACTTTGAACTGCCCACTATTTTATTATGGTCGATGCATCAATTTGGCTACTTTAACTCTGAAAACTTATGACAGAACATATTGGTTATCATTAGTCAGAGCACACCACAAAGGAAGCTTGAGCAAAGAATGAAAAGAAAAACTTGTGTTGTTTTAAAACATGAAAATACTGCTGTCGGTTGGTGGTAGGGAATTTTTCCCCCTCCATTTTCTGCATTTACATTTTGTGACTGCAGTTAAAGAACATTTCACTGCATGGTACTATCAATCATACTTAACCCAGAAATGTTCTGTACATTAGTAATGCTTAATTGGCATATTTAAAGTAAATAGCTATTTCACTTTTGCTGTAAATTCTCCGGAAATAATTCTATGATACTCTTGGAATTGTTTGTTCTGAAAATAAACTAGAAGAAATCTGAAGTATGCATTCAGATAAGAAATTATTCAAAAGGCATTATAATGCCTATCTTGCCAGGTTACCTGTATTGTAATACCTACCTTGTCAGATTACTATCAAAATATGCATAATACTGCAGTCTAGCTCCTTCATAAGGAAATAAAAATAGAGGTGTGGTCCTTCAGTTCTGAGCAAATTGATTTAAATGTATAAACTGATTCATATGGTTCTTTCAGTTTGCATAGCCATCCTGATTTGGTTGGATAGAGTGGATTCTTTTCCCAAACAACATCAAATCTATTCAAGAGAAATATTTTCAGGAACTAATTAGCAAACCAGGTTTTGCTTGTTGTTTGACATTTGAAATCATTAAAGTTCTCAGGGTGTCTCAATCTCATAAGATGTGTAGACTGAGGAATTCTGACAGTGTGAAGTTGAGAAACACTGGTCTAAATTCAAATAAATAGATCAGGCAAAATCTAAAGTCTCAGTATGATACTATTCTACTTATCCAGTTATACCAGAGGTGGTATTCAGCAGGTTCTGACCAGTTCTGGAGAAACTGGTCAGAAGTAAAAAAAAAAATATTGAATCCCACCACTGAGAAAAGCATATGATGAATGTATCATGCAACCTAATGTTCACAAATTATTGTCAGCAGGCTAAAAGCACAAATCTCATATTCAGAGGAGGAGGAGGAGGAGGAGGAGGAGGAGGAGGAGGAGGAGGAGGAGGAGGAGGAGGAGGAGGAGGAGGAGGAGGAGGAGGAGGAAACATAATGCTTTCACTACAAGTTGTCCTAGACTTCTGACAATTCATTTAACAACAGTTTGAGGTTACAGCAGCCTCAGAAAAAGTGACCTATAGCCCATCCTTGGTGTTATGGCTGTTATGCTACCCTGTGATCACATGATTGCAATGACAGCTTGTATTTACAACAGTTGCAGTGTCTTGCCATCACAGATCCCAATTTGCAATCTTCCCAGCTGACTTCTGACAAACAAACTCAATTGGAGAATTCAACTGCCTAATTCTACTTTGTGGTCATGAATCAAGGCATGCCTGTTCATTAAGAGGGAGGGGAAAAGTTCCAATGCATTTTTGAGCAAACATACATGCCTCCCAAAAACTCAAGTTAAAGCTCTTCTAGATGTATTTATTCACCTGAACAAAAAGGAGCCTTATTGGCAGGGAAAGATTTGGATAAATAATAAGAGTAGCCGGAGGGTGCCTAAAGGAAGAAAAAAAAATCTCCATTTGCTTGTCACATGGGAAGGAGTAGAAACTGTAGGGTGGGATGGAAAAAAATAAGTTCCAGCCTTTCTGAGATAATAATAGAATTAAGGCCAAGCCATTTTTTGCATATATTCAAAAAGGTAGCAAGAAGGCTTATGCACAATCAGTAGCTTAGTAAACAGCTCTGATTTAGCTTAAATTTGAAATTCAATACAGACATGACACAATTTGTATTTTTGATTTGAAATTCAGAGGTAACTGATTCAGATCAAGCCTATTCGAGATTAGATTTGGGAAACAAAAGATTCACTCGTAGACTATTGTTATGTCTCACCTATATTCACAAGTGAGAATTCAGAGTTCCACAGTTCAAAATATTCAAACAAAACAAAGCCAGACTAAAAAAGAGTTAATAGTACTATATTCCAATCCTTGGCAGACTTCCTGGAATCTGTCTGGTAATTCAGAATGTCCATAAATTACAAAGGCCGCCCCACACGTATCCTTTCGACACATCAAACATTTTGCTTCCAAGCAAAGTTTGGGGAGCAGCAATCTTCCTTAAATCACCTGGATGGGCGTGTCAGTCTCTCTAATCAATGTCTGGCTTGACACCTCCCTTCAACTTGGCGTTTCATTCTTCTCCTGATTCTAGCATCAATCCACGATCTGTCAGTTTCCCCATTAGAAGCCTCTGACTCATTTTGTGGATCAGTTGCTGGCATGAGTGAATTCGAAGGCTCTGGCGAGGATTGTCTGTCCGATAATCTCTCATCTTCCTGGCTCACATCTGTGTCCTCCGATAATTCAGACTCCACATTCACAGCAGGCTCCACCCTTTCATCTTCAGAGTCATCAGAGTCAAAACTCACAGCAGGATCGATCCTTTCAGTCACAACAGACTATAATAGGGAAAATAGCAAAGTTCCATAGCTTAGCTGCCCAAGGTTTCAACTACACACAGTACTTCAAGGGTTTTATCAGAATAATTTTTTGAAATATTGTTCTATGCTTCTTTTAAGGTAAAAAGAGTAGAACATAGCAAAGAATGACAAGGAATCTCAAATTGACTTGCATTTAGCAAAGACCATATACAGCCACTGTTCATTTACTGCCAACTTCAGTTAGCAACTGTTCGCAAATATAATGGTAATACATGGCAAACAGTAGCTAAAGGAATAATTTTCTGACCAATGTATGTATTTATAACCTAATTTTGGATCCTGACAACAGCACAAGAGAAAGTAATACTAGTGTTATTACACAAGAGATCTTCACAATGTCTCATCCTCCTCTTTTTCTGTCTCTCTGTGACATCATTCACTTAGTGAGCATTTCAGTTAGTGACCATTTTTCCAGAACCAGTTGCTATTACTAAGTGAGTTTAGAGAAGTTCACAGAATCTATCCAATTTTCCAGGTGCTTTTTAAAATATTTTTTAGCTTTTCACTTGTTTTATTGGTCCACTTAAGCTTTGTTGCCACTTTCCATGGGTTTTCTGGAATGCCCAGTGGGCTATCAAAGTTTCCTGACCAGCCTTTCCCCTCCTGGGAAGATTGCATCAGCACTTTGCTTAGTGGGATGCCAAGCTGGATGGGCACACTGGCAAAACTTGTTTCTTCTCAGCGACATTCTCAAGAATGAAAACTAGCTTCTCCTCATAAAGTGGTGTTATTTTTTTATGTCTGATCCTTGGCTTTTCTGGGTTGTCAGATAAATTGTATACCTTCTTGACATTTTCAAGGAAGAGCCGTCAACTCAGTCTCAACTTCATTGAATCAGCGACACAGCTTGCTGGTAGTATCTATGTTTGTTAATTAGTAAAGTCAGCAGAAGGAAGCTAGCAAGGTAAGACACAATGCCACAGAAATAGGCGGGTTGTAACTGGCACAGAATGAATGGCATTCATAGTTTTGTCTAGTTCCCTTTCTTAAAAGCAGTAAATATTGGGGCCAGCATCTGTCAATGTAAGTTTGGCACATGTTCCCTCACTCAATTATGAACAATGTAAAAATAAGGTTTGACCCATATTCAGAGAACTGAAAGTCAAACTCCCGGTTGTATTGGCAGGCCTAGCATAGAAGAAGTGTCACATTTCATTAGCCTAAGAGACAGAAAAGTGAGGACTTCTACTGGCCACATTTAAAACATTTGAAACTGAAAAAGAGGAATGAAACCCAAACTGATGTAAGTCTTGCAGCCCAAAAGTGTTTTGATAGGAAGAAGGCTTAATGATGACATAAATCTCCTTGTCTGGGGTTCATGTCAGTGACAGAAAGAACCCTCATAATTCTACTTGCTGCTATTGAATAGCAGGTTGGCAAATAAGATTTACTTCATCCATGAGTTGATCGTGGAGGAGAGGCTTAACTTGTATTACTGAAACCTGGTCAGACATAGAGGTACTGTAAGTACATCTTCCTTCATGGAAATGTGGCTATGGGGATTCAAATGTAATGCTAGCCATGATCCCTAGATAGTACTCTGTGGAGTAGTTATTTTAATCTGGTTAATAGCTTACTGTGAGACTCCATTGTGAATACTGAACTCACATATGCGCCTCCTTGATAGTCCTTCTTGCAATGCCCCCGATAGTCCTTCTCAGTGCTGTGCCTGGAGTGGTGACAGACTTCCTCAGACTTAAAGTATTGGGGAAATTCAACTTACCTTTCCTTGTTATAGAGACAGAGATAGCTCAGGAATTAATGGCAACCATGGACCTGAACCAGATTGCTAATTTACTAGCATCATATAGATTATAGCTAGTTTTTGTCTTAAAGAAGTGGCAACATGGTATGGAGCTGAAGAATATTACTGTTTGTCCAGTGGTGGAATTCAATTTTTTTACTACCGGTTCTGTGGGCGTGGCAGGGGAGGGAATACTGTAAAATCTCCACTCAGAAGTGGTATTTGCCAGTTCTCTGAACTACTCAAAATTTCTGCTACCGGTTCTCCAGAACTGGTCAGAACCTGCTGAATATCACCTCTGTATTTGTCCCTTTGAGGAGTCAGATCACTCTCTGTTGGCCTTAAGAGTTCTCTGGTTCTTCCTTGCTGCAGGGAAGAAGGACTTTTTCAATAAGTTTGCTCCAGGTACCTAATAGAGTTCCTGAGGAAATCTGAGGATCTGACACAGCCACTTCCTGGAATGAGTCTTGGAATGGATCCTAGAAAACTCCATGGGATTTGCAGATACAGCCAATGGTTCTAGATAATTTTTGTTCTGTTTTCAACCTTCCCCTTTTAGGCCTTTGAAGAAACCAATTATCTGAACTCTTTACAGTTGAGATATAGTATTGAAATGCCATTGATCACACTTATAGATGAACATTGGTGACACTGGGATGGGTGATCCATCCATCCTGGCCCTCTTTGATCTCTCAGTTTTTGATACCATTGTTTAAAGTATTCTCCTGGATTGGCTTTGGGAGTTGGGAGAAGTGGACATGATATGGCATGGAAAAGGTAAAAGTGATCGCCATTTTTTTGTCTGAGGCTGGATCCAACAAGTTTTGGTGCTGAGATTTAAACTTAGACTTCTGCTTTACTGGGACTCTTGGGGCTTTACTATCTGTGTGAAGCCACTGAGTGAGGTTATCCAATGGAATGGAGTTATCTTTAGAAACCTGATATTGTGCAGATGTATATCTCAACCCCAATCCAATCAAGCAATGCCATTAAGAGTTTGCTCAGTGGGGAAGGCTGCAGGAAAGAAGGTTCACGTTCAATGTAAACCAGACCAAATGGCTTCAATTTTTGCCCCGTACCCCTCAGTAAACTTTTCATTTTTAATTCTAGATTTAAGTAAACAAACTCATGGATAGGAATTATACACAATTTAGGATTTCTCTTGGACTTGCTGCTCCTGCTTAAAGAACAAGTAGTAGCCATGACCAAAAGACTCTTTACACAACTTCATCTTGTGTCTCACTTATGCCCATTTCAATTTTGACATCCTTCTCAACTCATGCCTTAATCATCTCCCAGTTGGACTACTGAAATATGCTGTACATGGAGACTGTCAGCTCTCCCAGGTGACGCAGACAGGAAACATCGCCAGATGAGCCAATTCTACTTTTGTAGGCTTACATTAACAGAATGTTGCAAGTCTGAAAGTACAAAACTTCAATCGGTAAATTTTAACAGCCTGATAAATTTGGACAGGTCCTTCATAAGTTTTTCTTTCTGTCCTTTTTGGAGGGGTGGAGTCCTCTCTGTAATATGATTTTTCTATAAGCAGCATTTCTTCACCTTTTCCCTCAAGGTCATTTACATGTACCATTTCAGGAGTACTTTTGAAGAGTATTCAGAATCTGTAATTGCAGATTCATGGGTATGCAGGATCATGGGTAGTTATGGATATATACCATTATCCATAAGCTGCTTTGGCTTTCTATGGGCTTCTTGATATAATTCATGGCACTAGGGTGAGCAGGCCTGGTACCATGAATTATATATATAAAGCCCTTTATGGCACAAGCCTAAGTTATTTGCAGGACTGACTATCTCCAACTATATCTCTCCATGCCACAATATCTGACAGTGAGACATTTCCAAGCTGTCAGAATGAAAGATGGGACTAAGGAGATGTACCTTTTCTGTCATGACATTTGTCCTTTAAAACAACATATCCCTCAAGGTTTGGAGAGCTCCAGCCTTGGTGAGCTTCTATAAGGCTTTAAAATCCCCCCTTGCAAGCATTGGGTAAAAATATTACATAAGCCTGTAAAAAAACCAGGATTATTACTTTAGGATTTTAAAAAGTTGGACTTTGAGGTTTGTTTGGGTTTTTTTGCTGTTTTATACTGCATTGTTGTGCTTCTTTATGCTTATTGTTTATCTTGTTTTATTTTTAAACCTTTGTTAGCCACCCAAAGACACAATTGAGAGTATGTACATATGTATAAATAAATAAATATTGTCAGATCTCAGAAGCAGCACAAAGCTTTGAAGTGCTGTGGAGTCACTCTGCTTGATTTACTGCTTCAAAGCAGTTCTTTGCTTTGATTCATAATTTGTTTCCATTGAATCACTATTCTCACAGCCCTAATATATATAATGAGAACAAACATTGAACATTCAATTGAGTAATTGAGCCAGTAACCAACAGCAATTCATTTATCACAATTTTTCAAATCCCAATTATTTGCTCACTTAACTAGCCTTTTACATTAAGCCAAAGCATCTCAAACAGTCCAGGATTTTTGCTCAGGGTGTCACAGGTTAAATCTGGATATTATGTTCCATAAAGAATGCTGTCATGAGTTGATATGGAACCACTCGAACTAATATGGAGTGTAAGCTAGTCAGGATGAGTCAGTCCTTCTGACAATCATTTCACTGACAAGACATCAGGTGATATTCTCTATAGTAGGGTAGTTTACTTGTGGCTCTGCAGATGGGTTGAACTCTAAGTGCTTGTGCTCTAGCCAAAATAGTCAATGGGGAAGGTTTAGGGACATTTCACAGGTACATATCCCACACTATGCTTACATTGGTCTAAGAGACAATGGTTTTATTTATTCTTCTCTATTACTGATCATCTTATTACCATATCTATAAAGACTGAGCAATAAGAGATACTCAGACTTTAGAGTTACAACTCACTCATTTTTTAAAATTTCCCTTTCATTATATAATTCAGTCTTGATTTGGCAACTCAATTGCCAAACATTAAAAATGGTTTGTAAAATTTGAACAATCTTGCAATTGTAGAACGTTGGAATGGGTTATATTTTCAAAATTCATTTATGCCATCTGTATAAAAATCTGAGCAGTTTGACAGGTAAGAAAATGTATATTTTTAAAATTTTGGAAGCTGTTTGCCTCAATTATTTTGTCTCCATTAAACATAAAATAGTTTTACTCCCAATTCACCTTATAATTAAGCAACAAATGGGAAATATAATTATGCTACCAAGTACTTTGGCGCTCTACTGCCATACAAATGGTACACTATTGACTGGCATTTCCAATACTGTGTGGTGTTTTCTAACTAGTTGCCAGCTGGCTTACAGTCGCCAAATGTTTGTACTGAGAGAGAGAGAAATGGCCAAATTCTTTGGCAATAATAATACTACTATTAATACTAATACTAATAATATTGATAGCAACAACAATGATATCCCTTTCCATAAAAATGTAGCATATCTTGAGCCAGACCCTCTGTTCTTTCTATTCAGCTCTGAGGCTTTTTGCAATTCCACATTCTATTACTGAGAACAGAGTAGCAGATTGTTTGGGCTAGAAGAAGATGGATACAAGAAGCCCCATCTGGTATGCTTTCTTTGTTTCTCTATTTGCTTTTCATTGGCTTTATGGCGTTCCACATAGCTTGTGCAGTTTTGCAGAAAAAAAGACAGGAGCTTAACTGGGCAAGGTGCATAGAAGCCAATGTTCCTCTGCAGCCTCCACTATTGTTTCTAAACAGGATTGAGTCATACAATATTGTATTTTAAATAGTTTACAGCTTTGGAAATGATAAGAAAATGCCTTCCGTTTGGAATGAACAGTGCTTTTCAAAATGCGAGGGAAGAGCTTTTATATCTGCATCTAATGTTCAAAAGCATGAAAAGGCATAATTTGCATTCAGAATACCAAGATGATCACCAATATCCTGAGTTTCACGAGGTGCTTTGCAAGAGACATGTGTCATGTCATATCTTTAATACTGAAACTCTCCCAACAGTTTCACAAGCATTATGCTGATGGAAATGTGTAAAGTAAAAAAAAATTAACTTTTACTCTTCTAGGTGTGGCCAGGATTTCAATTTGTTTAGAATTTTGCCATATTAAGGGTAAAAAAAAAAAAAAGGCTTCCACTTTAGAAAATATAGCTGGTATTAAATATAACCCAGTTGTTCTAAATATGGATTAACAGAAACTATTATATATTAATGTTCCAGCACCAGTATGGCTTTAAAGTTTTTGTTTTGTTTTGTTTTTCTTCCTTTGATTGAGACTACCTGGACAAGTCCCTGCAATTCTCTTGATAAGGTTTTTCGGAAGCACAGCTCCTGAATCAACAGTAGTGCCTGTGAGAGAGATCTAGGCATCCTACTGGATCACCATTATGTATGAGTCAGCAGTGTGCTGAAGTTACCAAAAAATCCCACAATGTACTCCTAGGTTCAATGGAGAGATAGTATCAAGATCACAGGAAGTAATACTACCACTCTCTATTGGACTAGTATTTGAAATATTGCATCCAGGTCTGGTCATCACAAGACAGAAAAATTCTTCATTAATTGTGCAGGATTGTAAGATGTATACTTATAGAGGGAATAATCAGAATCCTACGGTGCTGTACATAGATACTGCCTTATAATATGACAATGGATTGCAATTTTTGCAGTGAAAATATTACACTATTTTTGGCTTAACATTTACAATCTTCAGTAAGAAGGATTATTCAGGATTTCTATTTGGGAATGTATAATAATAATCCTTCTATCCAAGTAAGTTATGGTAGCAACATAAATACTTCATTAACCCAAAATTTACAGTCCGTAAGCAATGATGGAGTTCCAAAGCCATGATTAAAGCTTCTCTGTCACATTATTTGTTTATCTGAAAAAAATGTGAGTTTTTCTTATTAAAGTACTCTGTGTGGGTTAATTCAAATATCTAAACGTTTCCAAACTGACAATATTATTGTTAAAAGGAGGTGCTTAATTATAGCATCAGAAACATGGCTAGATGCTAGTTGTGGAACAGATTACAAACTGTTTATGTTCTGTCCCCTCATTAGCATTCTTGAGATCCCCGCGCTTTGATTGGCCAAAGCGCGGGGCACTCTGATTGGTCAGGCGAGCCGCGCCGATTGGCTCGCGAAGAATCTCCCGCGATTGGTCTATTCGAATCGCGGGAGATTCAAAGCGGTGTCATTGGCTGCGGCCGCCGCGGCTAAAGGAATAAAAGCCACGAACCTTTTGCAAAGCGCCAGTTCGGTTCCTACATTAATAAAAGAGCATGATTTGAAGTCACCAACTCCTGGCATCATTTTCGAGGACAGGACACTGGCAACGAGGGTGGGATCCAGACCCTGAACCGAACCACGTGTCCGACGGAAGCCAGATGAATCTCCACGATGGCGAAAATCGCACCCCCCGCACCCTTCAACCCCGCCACTGAGGACTGGGAATCATACTCCGACTGATTCCACATGTTCCTTGAGTGCAGCGATCTGAAGGACGCCACCGGCCCCATGAAGCGCGCCATCTTCCTGACCCACTGCGGGACTGAGGTATTCAAGATGGCCAAGGTGCTTGCCAAACCCGCCAATGCGACCGCGATGGACTGGGACGTCCTCGAGCCAATACTTCGGCGGCACTATGCTCCAGAGGTACCCATCCTGATCCGACGCAAAGAATTCTACCGTCGGGACCAATGGTCGGGTGAGAGTTTCAGCGACTTCGTCGCTGAACTACATCGCCTAGGGGGGCTATGCGAATTCGACAACCTGAACGACGCCCTGCGAGACAGAATCGTGCTTGGTTTGTGGGACCCCATCCTCCAGAACCGGCTGATGGCCAAGGGCAACATCAGCCTAGCAGACACCCTCACCGCAGCCGTAGCCGCCGAAGCGACCCGAACATCCGCCGACCGCATGCACTGACCGAACGCTGGGGACCGCAGCGGGAACAACAACCCTGCAAGGTCGGCCGAGGCCCAACCCGAGACGACCACCCACCAGGGCAATTTCCACTTGGCATCGGGCACTTCCGATGACGAGGAGGAAATTCATCGCCTCCAAACAGGCCGCGACCCACAGAACTGGCGGGGTCATAAGTCGAGGACCAACTGTGCCAGTTGCGGAGGCGACCACCCCAGGTCCGAATGCCGGTTTTTCGAGTCGATCTGCCGGCATTGTGACAAGAAGGGTCACATCGCCCGCGTCTGCCGCCTTAAAAAGAACCGCAGCCCGCCCTGATGGGACCAGAGTGAACGGAGGAGAGAGAACACATCACCCCGGACCAGAGATCGCCCCTCGGACAACAGATGGGACCGGAACGGACGATCCCTATGAGGTGGTGATAACTGGCAAAGAGAGGAGACCCATCAGACGGTCACCATCGGCCACGCCATAACCAATGACGCCCGGAAGGTCCACGTGGAGGTAGGCATCAAGGGTGAGCCATGCAAAATGGAGGTGGACTCCGGGTCCTACCTCTCCATGATAGCATGGCATGAAATAAAGCGTTTGGTGCCTACCCTCCAAAGGAGGAACCTAGACAGCCAGAGACTCATCATAAAGGACTACCAGGGAAACCGCATCCCGGTAGTCGGAACCAGACACTTCAACGTCACATATAAAGGGCACACCGAAAGGCTTCCCCTGACAATCATCGACCGCGACCGCCCAAGCCTACTGGGACTGCAATGGTTCGCCCCGCTCGGCATCGCAGTCACGGGAGTCGACCATGTCACCGACGACAGCTGGGAGCAACAACTGGCCCGGGAATTCCAAGAGGTCTTCGACGGAAAACTAGGCAAGTACCGAAGGCCCCTTATATCATTCAGCCTAGACCCAAACATCCCCCCAAAATGCCTGAAACCAAGGCGGGTGCCTTTCGCACTTAAACCCAAGATAGACAAGCAAATTGACAAGCTCGTCAAGCAAGGGGTCCTACAGCCAATAGACCACGCCTGGTGGGAGACCCCCATAGTCACCCTGATCAAGCCCGATGAGTCGGTGAGGATCTGTGGGGACTATAAGGCCACCCTAAATGGCGCGTTACAACAAAGCGCCTACCCCGTCCCAGTAGTGCAACACCTACTGCACTCACTGGGAGGGGGCAAGGTTTTTGCCAAGCTCGACCTCGCCCAGGCATACCAACAGTTGCCAGTCGATGAGCAAACGGCAGAAGCGCAAACCATAGTCACCCACCGGGGAGCATTTAAATGCAACCGACTCCAATTCGGAGTCAGCGTGGAACCGGGAATATTCCAAAGCCTAATGGAAAGACTATTGCAAGGCATCAAGGGGGTGGTACCGTACTTCGACGACGTCCTAGTGTCGGCAACCAACCAAGCCGAACTAGAGGGTCGCCTAAGAGAGGTCCTAACCAAATTCAAAGATAACGGGCTCAAAGTAAAGAGGGAGAAATGCCAATTATACACGGAACGGGTTGAATTCCTAGGATATCTCCTAGACCGTCATGGCATTCACCCCACAAACCAAAAAATCAAGGCCATCAAAGAAGCCCCCACACCCAAGTCGAAGACGGAACTACAGGCATTCCTGGGGCTACTTAACTTTTACAATGTTTTCCTGCCCCAAAAGGCGACGGTGGCGGAGCCCTTGCAAAGGCTCCTGGACAAGGCGGCGACTTGGACTTGGGGGAAACACGAGCAAGCCGCCTTCCAAAGAACAAAGGACCTCCTCACTTCGGACGCCGTCCTTATACAGTATAACGAGACCCTACCTCTGGCCGTCACATGCGACGCATCACCCTTCGGCGTCGGCGCTGTCCTCAGCCATACCCTCCCCGACGGAAAAGAAGCACCCGTTGCGTTCTTTTCAAGGACCCTCACCAAACCGGAGCGGAACTATAGCCAGCTGGACAAAGAGGCTCTGGCTATCGTTGCCGCCGTAAAAAGATTCCATGAGTACCTCTACGGCCGGACATTCACCATCATAACCGACCACAAGCCGCTGCTGGGAATCCTTGCAGGAAACCGGACCACCCCGAACATTCTGTCTCCCCGAATGACAAGGTGGTCTGAGTTCCTGGCGGCCTACAACTACGGACTCATACACAGACCGGGTAAGACGATCTCCCATGCAGATGCCTTAAGCCGCTCGCCGCTACCGGAACCTGACACCGACCCAGCACCCACGACGACCACCCTCAGCATAGAGACTCTACCCAACCTGCCCATAACCGCGTCAGACATTGCCCGAGAGACTAATAAAGACAAACGTCTGGCGCGGGTGTTGCATTGGGTAGAGAAAGGGTGGCCGGAAAGGGACAACGACGAGTCCGTCAAAACATTCCGAAATCGGCAAACGGAACTCTCGTTATTAAAAGGGTGCATACTATGGGGGGATAGGGTGGTCATTCCAGAAAAACTACAAGAGAAGGTTCTGGAACTACTACACGAGGGGCACCCTGGCATCATTAGGACTAAAGCCCTGGCCAGAAGTTACGCTTGGTGGCCAGGGATGGACAAACAAATTGAGACCTGGGTAGCAAGGTGCCAACGATGCCAGGAAACTAGGCCAAGCCCACCCACAGCACCCGTCCTAGAGTGGGAAACCCCAAGGGGACCTTGGTCTAGGATCCATATAGACTTCGCCGGGCCCACAAAAGGACACACCTTCCTTATAACAGTAGACGCTTACTCCAACTGGCTGGAGGTAAGCAACATGAAAACAACATCCACGGAGGCCGTGACCAAGGAACTCTGCAAACTCTTTGCAACGCACGGCCTCCCAGATGTCGTCGTTTCCGACAACGGGCCCCAATTCACCTCGCTGGAATTCAAAAAATTCCTAGCGGAAAGGGGTATCCGCCACATGCTGACAGCACCGGCGCACCCGGCGGCGAACGGTAGGGCGGAACGGATGGTGCAATTCACTAAGAAAACCATCCAGAAAATAGACCACGGGGAGATCCAGGAGAAAATAAATAAACTACTCATCACCCAACACATAACCCCAAATACCACAACGAATAAGAGCCCAGCCGAACTATTAATGGGGAGGAAATTAAGGTCCCCACTCGACAGGTTACACCCCATGTATAACCCGGAGAAGCCCCCAGACTCAAACAGCAAACACCGAACTTTCGCACCAGGCGACCCCGTATACGCAAGAAATCTGACGGGAGACCCATTATGGGTACCAGCCGTCATCACACAAATAGCAGGCCCACACTCGTACCGGCTACAAACAGCAGACGGACGAGCATGGAAACGCCACATCGACCAATTAAGATCGAGGACGACCAACCAAGAGACCACCGACGCACAAACAGGCGAAACCGACCCCCACAACACAAACCAAGGGGGGAGGGAATACCCAGGGGACCAAAACCAAAGAAGAATAAACCAGCCATACTTACCGGAAAGCAGCCAGCACGACCCCTCGCTAGGAAGAGACAGCCAGGCCAGCTCGACCGACCCGGGGAGACCGAGCGGGAACGGCGAAACCCACAGCTCAACCAACCCGGGAGGCCCAGGAGGGAGCTACGGAGAGCAGCCCGGCCCGACCGACCAGCCGGTTCCCACGACGGCATCAGGAGAAACAGATCCCGACCGAACCGGCCGGGATCCAACCTACGACTGAGCTGCGCAGGTCCAGTAGTCTCAGACGGAGCCCCGCCTACCTACGTGACTACGCGATGTAAGGACTAAACCAAGAGGGGAGGGGTGTTCTGTCCCCTCATTAGCATTCTTGAGATCCCCGCGCTTTGATTGGCCAAAGCGCGGGGCACTCTGATTGGTCAGGCGAGGCGCGCCGATTGGCTCGCGAAGAATCTCCCGCGATTGGTCTATTCGAATCGCGGGAGATTCAAAGCGGTGCCATTGGCCGCGGCCGCCGCGGCTAAAGGAATAAAAGCCGCGAACCTTTTGCAAAGCGCCAGTTCGGTTCCTACATTAATAAAAGAGCATGATTTGAAGTCACCGACTCCTGGCATCATTTTCGAGGACACGATAGTTTATGTGTTGGTTCTAAGTTGGAAAAGGAGGAGGACGAGGACGAGGAGGAGGACAAGGAGGAGGAGTTTTCATGATATTATATTGAACATTTATTTATTAGTCTGACTAGCAAAAGCTAGAGTTGGCACAGGGCCTATAGGCCAATGGCCACATTTGACTTTTGAACTGTATGTTAGGACTCATATTCTAAAAACTAAGGAAAATAAAAAAAATAGAACCAGGACAAAAATATTAATTTAATTTAATTTTAATCATTTTCATTTATGAAGAATACTAATACTTACCAAGTAAGTTCTCATGCATTTAACAATGTTCCTTTCTGTGGCAACAAAAATTACAGTTGATGGCAACTTTAAAAAAAGCTTTACCTTAGGTTTTATGGCAGGCATATATGATCCAGAAACTGGATTGCAGATCCTGAAATTCAAAAATCTCCTTAGAGATTAATCTTCATCTCTTAATAAATAATGTCCTTTCTCTGAAATTTTATCAAAGTCCAATTCTGAATATATTTCATAAAATTGTGGCCATCTGTCCCAAACAAAGAAATGGGTACTTGCTATTTTTGAGGGTGGGAAAAAAAGAGGAACAGGAGGATCTATGCAGAGTTAGACCAACTTTACATGAATTTTAAGATTACATTTCTCTAATTCTAACACCTAGTTTGGGCAGCAAAAAATCCTGTGCCATTGTTTATCTTTGTCCTCCCTCCTTTCCCTTTAAAGAAGCCTCTGGTTGTTTAGCAGGAAACATCCACTGTAGCTTACTATCCTGGAAGCTTCTACCTGAATTCACTATTTCACCTTAAATCAAAATAGGCACTTCCACGTGTTCAAACAATTACATTAATCATTTACTTTGGAGAGTGATGGCAGCATTAAGCATATTCTCTTTCTGTTTTCACAACTGAATCTCCTCAGGATGCCCAAGTGATTCTCACCACTCCTGGGCAATCTGAAAAGTGGATAATCCCATGGTAAATTACCAGAAATCCAAACTGTTACCAGTAAATTACTTGTTGGAAGTAGATTTTACACAACAGCCAGACATCTACAAATATTTTCATATGTATCTCCATTAGCTAACTCCACTATTTTTATAATCCATACATATCTTTAGGTATCAATTGTTCTGCATTCAGAAAAGTGCCAACATTTGGTGTTGACATATTAAACATTGAAGATTGCTTTGCTTCTGTGTTAAGTACTTGGACATGGGTTGGAGTAAATGGAGACAGTCTTTGAATGTGAATTTTCAGCTAGTTATTGCATAGTGACTTCTCAAAACAACAACAGTGAACTCTGCCTTATATAGGCAACCCTTGTGAGAATTGTCCAATAGCGAGCTATGAATGCTAGCTCTTTAAACCAATGATAATCCTCTGTTAAGGGCCAATCGGATTCCTAAGAACTAACCAATCCGATCTGGCCGCCTAACAGCCAATCAGAAGTGCAGGGCCAGAACCCTGCACTTTACCTCAAGCTCATACTTTATTAACTATGGTACATGCACAACACCCCTTCCCCCTGGCTTCTTAATTACGGTGTAGTTATATAGTCCTTTAAATAGGACGGTTGTCTTTTAAGTCTTTCGGATTTTCGTTGGACTGGTTGATTGCAATCCTGTTGAGGTAGATTGTTGTTTGGCAGTGGCTCTGCTTCTTGCTCAGATGCAATTTCTTGCAGTGCAAACAATTCTCCTTCCTGCTCCATTTCCTGAGTCTCACTTGATTCGTCGCTCCTTTGAGCAGGTTCCCTGGAATGTCATCTTCTTCTGTACCTCCCCCCCCCCCTCGGTTTGGTCATGGGGGAGTTGTTGACTAGCCATTGTGAGTCGTGACCGTAATTGGTCGATATGCCGTTTCCACAGTCTATTGTCACAACATTTCACTACGTAGGATTTGAGGCCGGTCACTCGCACTACCGTTGCCTCTATCCATAACGGATCGCTCGATAAGTTCCGTGCGTAAACGTGGTCTTCTACCTGAAAAGTGCAATAGCGGCCACTGGATCCTATTGGCTTACGGTTCGTAAGCAGGGTGCAACCGGTCGAGGTGGGAACAGAGTCTTCGTCCCATCAGTAGTTCCGTGGGAGTTCTGCCGGTGACGCTATATGGAGTTATGTGTTGCAAAAAGAGAATTTGGTTGACTTTGTCATCGATATTGTCATAGTTCAATTTTTGCAAAGTCTTTTTAACAAATTGGACCATGCGTTCCGCTCGGCCATTGGTCGCAGGGTGCACAGGAGAGGTGAGGACATGGCGGATGCCACGGTCAGCGAGGTACTGTTCGAACATTAGTGCCATAAACTGTGGCCGGTTATCGGACACCAGGACGTCAGGCAATCCGTGGATTGCAAAAAGTCTATTTAGGATCTTAATCACTGCCTCGGAAGTTGTGGCCGTCATACGATGAATTTCTAATCAATTGGAGTATGCGTCGACTGTCAGCAGGAAGGTATATCCTTTGGTTGGCCCCACGAAATCCAGGTGGATTCTGGACCAGGGTCCACGTGGCGTCTCCCATTCAGTAGGCATGGCTTTTGGTGGGGCGTTGCTGGCTTGTTGGCAATTGGTACACGCTTTGACCCACTGCTCGATTTGCCGGTCCATGCCCGGCCACCATGCGTAGCTTTGTGCAAGCACTTTCATCCGCACGATGCCGGGGTGGCCCTCATGCAGAATTTGTAGCAGGGTCTTCCGGAGTCGTTCTGGGACAACGTCTCTATCGCCCCAGATGACACAGCCTTTTTGGGAAAAAAGTTCAGTCTGTCTTGCTTTAAACAGTGCGAAGTCATCTGGGACTTGTTCCAATGGCCATCCGCGTTCTACCCAGCCTAGGACTCGAGCTAGGTTGTGGTCTCGTTTGGTTTCTCTCGCAATGTCTCGGGCGGTCATAGGTGGCGAGTTGAGTATTTCGATCTGCAACGTGGTTGCCGTTGGTGCTGGATCATCGAGATTCTCTGGAAGCGGTGCTCGGCTTAATGCGTCGGCATGGGGAATGGCTTTCCCCGGGCGATATTGCAGGCGATAATTATAAGCAGCTAGGAATTCTGACCATCGGGTCATTCTGGGAAATAATATGTAGGGGGTTGGCTTGTCCCCGGCTATTATCCCTAGCAACGGTTTGTGGTCAGTTATAATGGTAAATGTCCTTCCATACACATATTCATGAAATTTCTTTATAGCTGAAACGATTGCGAGAGCTTCTTTATCAATTTGTCGAGGTTCCACTCTGCTTGTGAAAGAGTCTTCGAAAAGTATGCAACAGGGGCTTCGTTCCCATTAGGCAGTACATGACTCAAAATGGCGCCCACCCCGAAGGGCGAGGCATCGCAGGTTATAACTAATGGTAGAGTCTCGTTATACTGCATAAGAACAGAGTCAGATGTGAGCAATTTTTTAACATTCCGGAACGCTTGTTCTTCCCAGTAACCCCATACCCACAATGCTTTTTTATCTAATAACCGGTGTAATGGTTCAGCAACAGTCGCCTTGTGCAGTAAAAATACATTATAGAAATCAATGAGGCCTAAGAATGCCTGGAGATCGGCCTTGTTACGTGGCCTGGGAGCATTTTTTATTGCCTTTAATTTACTTTCGGTAGGGTGAATGCACTGGCTATCAATCCGATACCCTAGGAACTCAACACTGTCAGTATATAAGTGACATTTATTTTTTTTCACCTTAAGTCCTGCCTCTTGGAATTTTTTAAGAACACATTTCAAACGATCCTGCAAGATTTTTTTGGTAGGGGCTGCAATTAATACGTCATCAAAATACGGAACCACGCCCTTGATTCCCTGTAGCAACCTTTCCATGAGGCTTTGGAATATCCCCGGGGCTACACTAACCCCAAATTGCAATCGAGTACATTTAAAAGCATCTCTGTGCATTACAATTGTTTGGGCTTGGGCCATCTTTTCATCCACTGGTAGTTGTTGATAAGCTTGAGCTAAATTCAATTTAGCGAAAACCTTTCCGCCCCCCAAGGAATGGAGGAGGTGCTGCACCACTGGAACTGGATACGCATTCTGCTGTAGGGCGTGGTTTAAAGTGGCCCGGTAGTCCCCACAAATTCGGATTGACCCATCTGGCTTAATAGGTGTTACAATAGGGGTTTCCCTTGGAGAGTGATCGATGGGCTTCAACACCCCTTGAGCAATTAGCTTGTCGAGTTGTTCGTCGATCTTAGCTTTAAGAGCGAATGGAACTCGACGGGGCTTCAAGCGAATTGGGGCTACCTTTGGAT
The DNA here is from genome assembly GCA_033807585.1 of Hydrophis major. Taxonomy (NCBI): domain Eukaryota; kingdom Metazoa; phylum Chordata; class Lepidosauria; order Squamata; family Elapidae; genus Hydrophis; species Hydrophis major. Next base: position 329,804,668 of record CM066329.1, read on the forward strand.
CTAGACTAAATGAGATTGGGGTCCCTTTATACTCACCTAAATGGTCCGCGAAGACGTCGCTGAACTCAGAAATAAGGTCTTCCTCCCACTCACAACCACTGACTCGGTTCACGCCGGCCACTTCAATGCCTAGTGGCGCAAACCATTAGAGGCCTAATAGACTAGGCCTATCTCTATCGATCATCGTTAGAGCTAAGTACGCTGTATGCTTTTTGAAGGAGACTCGGACTCGGCAGGACCCGACCATGGGGACCATCGACCATCGATTTCCTTGATAGTCCTTGAGGATGAGGCGTTGAAATTGTAGGTCTTGGCATTGGATTGTGGGGATAAGTTGCTTGAGTGTCTTCCAAGACACCATCGAGAGGGATGATCCTGAGTCGACCTCCATGTGGCAAGGCTGGTTCTCGATGGCTACCGTGACTCGGATTTTCTTAGTGTCCAAAACTGAGGCGTGACCTATAGTGATTGTATGGTGAGCCTCTTCTTTTTGCAAATCTCGATTTCTGTAGGAGTGGTTTACTGGTTCTCGCCTTTCATGACAGTTTCCTGTCAATTGGCGATAGTTAGCCCCTTTTGAGGCCTGGCTGGGTCCTGGTAAGCTGCAGCAGACCCGGCTGATGTGGCCTCGTTTCCCGCACTTATGGCAGAGTGCGTCACGGAATTTGCATTCGGTCCTGGCATGGTTTGCTCCACAGCCAGCGCAATGGCATAAAGGCTTAGGGCAAGGGTCCTGGTCGGACCGCAGTCGATGGACCCCTTCTTCGTCGCTGTCTGATGACAAAGAGAGGTCCTCATGGTGCGTTGTTGCAAGCGGCCCTTCTGAGTTGGGTGAGATTTCGCCAGTCGGTTGTGTTGCCGGAGTGCGGCTTCGCCATAATTGAGCAGCTGACTTTTTGGTCACCTCCGCAGCTGTGGCTTCGGCGATGGAGTCAGCAAGGCTGATGTCGCCTTTCACCATCAGCTTGCTTTGCACGCCTAGTGCATCTAATCCCACAATTACTCGATCTCTTAGTGCTTCTTCTAAATCGGTGAACCCGCAGAGGCCCCCTAAATTCCGGAGGTCCGCCACGAAATCGGCCACACTCTCTCCTTTTTGCTGGTTTCTCTGATAAAACTCGTGGCGTCTCACGAGTGCAGGCACGGTTGGCGCGTAATGGTCTCTCAGGATGGGTTCGAGGTCGTCCCAGCTCATGGCTTTCACTTCTCGAGGTTTGGCGAGTGCTTTAGCCATTTTAAATACAGCTGGGCCGCAGTGCGTCAGGAACAGTGCCCGCTTCTTTGCTGGTGTGGCGTCCTTCAAATTATTCATCTCAAGAAACATTTGGAAGCGATCCATGTAGAATTCCCAATCCTCTTGGTTTGGATCGAACGGAGTGGGTGGTACGATGCCGCCGGACATGGTTCCGTTGTTAGCGTCGTCTTATCACATGCTCGGTATTGCTTCCTGGCTTCTGAGGTTCAGACGTCTCCAAATCCCATCCTCGTCGCCAGTGTTAAGTACTTGGACATGGGTTGGAGTAAATGGAGACAGTCTTTGAATATGAACTTTCAGCTCTTTATTGCATAGTGACTTCTCAAAACAACAACAGTGAACTCTGCCTTATATAAGCAACCCTTGTGAGAATTGTCCAATAGCGAGCTATGAACGCTAGCTCTTTAAACCAATGATAATCCTCTGTTAAGGGCCAATTGGATTCCTAAGAACTAACCAATCCGATCTGGCCGCCTAACAGCCAATCAGAAGTGCAGGGCCAGAACCCTGCACTTTACCTCAAGCCTCATACTTTATTAACTATGGTACATACACAACATTCTGTATGAGGCATTTACCATTCAATCATTCTGTCTCGTACCAGGAACTGGATTGGAGGACAATGTCATTTGTGTGGTCCCATATTTTCCCCGCTTTATGTTTATTTTAAAAGAAAGGAGGGGATAGCTGAAAAGTATCTTTCAATTGGAAATATCCTCATTAAACATTTGATTAGAGAAAGAAGGTTCAGATCTTCAGTCAACCATGAAGAAAATGGGGCAACTTTAAACTCTCTCCGTCAAACCAACAATTCTTGCTATGGGGACAACAGAAGGGAAGACCTCCATTTATGCTGTTATGAGTTCTGAAAAGAAAGGTAGAATATAAATGCAATAAATAAATAAATCTTTATGCATTTCTTAACATAATGTGATTTGCAAAATATTAATGCCATCCTACAAAATATCAAGCAGTTTCCTGATCATCTGAAAAGCAGTTGCTTAGTGGTATCCTGACACGGAACCTATTGATCCCCCTTCGTTGATTTGGCAAAAAATATGCATCAAACCATATGAAATATGAATTCTTTTCATACATTAATCATGTATATGATTTATATGAAATATTGAGAAATAGGTGGCCTCATTACTATTTCATTTCCATCTCCAAATGTGTAAGTTATATGCTCAGTTTTCCCAAACATCTAGATTATTCCCAATCAAAACACAGATTTAGTGTTTTATACTCTGTCCTGATTTGTAAAGTAAAATGTTTTGTGGAATGCAAACAACATTGCTATATCTAGATTTAATAATAAAATATCAGTAAATTATTATTACACATTTCACATTAAAAATTAGATTTAGGGTCAACTTCTGTTGAAATCACCAGCTGTCCAGGAGTGGGATTCAACCAGTGTTACTATCGGTTCTGTGATTACGTTTTACACACATGTGAAATAAATCTTAAGCTGTGCCGTCTGGACAGCTGATAAACGCTGTGCATGGATGTGCAGCATTTGAAAAGGCAATTTTTTTACTGCTTTTTCAAGCTCAGCTATGCTGTGCTAAGCAGTTGAGGTTGAAAAATCAGGAAATAAAGGACAGGTAAGAGCCCGGGCAAGCAGGTGGGCCAAATAGCAGCAGACACAGAATCAGTTCGGTGTCTACTGCTCTTCAGAGCTCCTGATTCTATAGAGTCTGGCAGAAGCAGTAGCATCCCACTCCTGCAGCTATCCTTTTTCTAGCTACTTTAAATAAAGCAAAACATGCTGAGATTTTCAAAGGTCCCTTTGTTATTCTCTTTCTGAAATACAGAAAAGACTGCGAATCATCTTCTTCCTAGCATATTTCTGTAGGTGCAGGGTCTGCTTTCCGGATCACTGAATGCCACTTTTTGCACGGTCAGCTGTGTCTCCAGGGCGCAGGCCCATAGCTTGCATATCTTTGTTAAAGGTGTCTTGCCATCTCTGTTTTGGATGTTTGCAGGGTTGCCGGCCATTAACTTCTAGTTGGTAGGCAGTCTTGGCTATGGTGGAAGGTGCTGCTCTCTGGACATGTCCATACCAGCAGAGTCGGCCTCTGATGCCTTCCCCAATTTGGGATCTGTTAAGTTCTGCGCATAGGCACAAGGAATGGAGACGAGACATTGAACAGTGAACTTCAACCCTTTATTAATCATTCTGAACAGAGCAAAAACCTGGGGCAGCAGCAGCCCTTTTATAGGGCCGGCTGCTGATCTAGCAACCAATGAGAAACGTGGAGTGTTAACCCCTTTAACCAATGAGAGTGGCTCATTAACAGCCAATCAGATTCTCCTAAACGGACCAATCCGATATCGCTATTATCGGCCAATCAGAAGTGCGGGTTTAGAACCCTGCTTATTCTAAAGGTATGATAAAACTTTATTTAAGCATTTTATTAGTTCATAATACCCCTCCCCCCCGGGTTCCGTTTAAGGGGTGCGGTGACGTAATCCCTGAGGTATGAAGGTTGTTTTGACTGTCTATTGGATTTACGCTGTCCCATTGGTTCCTGTCTGTAACCCGGCTTCGGCGGGATGTTTTTGGGCAAGTCAGGTACCGGTGGTTCCGTATCCTCATTGGATGATTCAGTGCTGCTAATGTTCTCGTTGTTGTCCTCCGATCTTTGCGGGCTTGCTTCTCTTGAGGTGTTCCTCTGTGGTGAGACACTCCCCTCCCTAATTCACTCCCCTCCCTAATTCATTCGTCACGCCCGCTTGCTGACTTCTTTCGTTCCTGCTTTCCACCATCTTGAATTCGGTTTCTTCGACATCCCCTCCCCCCTCAGTTTGGGAGTTACCGGAGTCGCGGAAACTAGCTTGTAGCCTTGAGCGGAGCTGATCTATATGGCGTTTCCATATTTTTCCATCGCAGGTTTTCACCCAGTACGACCTGGGTCCAGTGGCTTGAATTACAATTGCCTCGACCCATAATTGTTCACCAGAAAGGTTTCTGGCGAAAACTAAGTCGTCTATCTGGAACTCGTGGCATTTTCCACTAGATCCACAGGGTTTCTCTGGCTCGTAAGATGAGTTTGCGTCCCATCAATAGTTCAGCTGGAATCTTGTTGGTGATGCTGTGCAGAGTGATGTGTTGGAGAAGGAGTATTCTGTTTATTTTATCTTCAATGTCCCCATAGTCCATTTTGTAGAGGGTTTTTTTAACAAATTGTACCATGCACTCGGCTCTTCCATTAGCCGCAGGGTGCGCCGGCGAAGTTAGCGCGTGGTGAATACCCCGGTCCGCAAAGTATTGTTCAAAGGGTAGAGCGGTAAACTGGGGTCCGTTGTCAGAGACCAGAACATCTGGCAGTCCATGCATCACGAATAGCCTGTTCAACTTCCAGATGACGGACTCGGTTGTAGTACTCTTCATTTTGTGGATCTCGAGCCAGTTGGAATAGGCGTCCATTGTTAGTAGGAACGTATGCCCCTTAGTAGGTCCCGCAAAGTCAATGTGTGTGCGGGACCACGGTCCCCGGGGTGTTTCCAATTCTGTTGGAGTTGCTTTAGGTGGGGCACTGCTAACTTCTTGGCACTTTAAACAAGTCTTTACCCAGGCTTCGATCTGTTTGTCGATGCCCGGCCACCATGCGTAGCTTCGTGCGAGCGCTTTCATACACACGATGCCGGGGTGACTCTCATGCAGTGTTTTTGATATTGCTCGTTGTAACCACTCTGGGACGACGACTCTATCCCCCCATAGGATGCAGCCTTCTTGTGAAAAAAGTTCTGTTTGCCGGTTCTTGAAGGGGTGAAGTCGTCAGGGGTTTGTTCTACTGGCCATCCCTGTTCGACCCAGCTAAGAACTCGCACTAAGATAGGATTGCGTTTTGTTTCAATTGCAATATCTCTAGCTGTTAGCGGCAGTGAATGTAGCGTTTCAATCTGGAATGTTGTAAGGGTTGGAGCTGGGTCGTCGATGGTTTCTGGAAGTGGTATACAGCTCAGCGCATCAGCATGGGGAATGGCTTTCCCTGGGCGGTGTTGCAGCCTATAATTGTACACAGCCAAAAACTCCGACCAGCGAGTCATTCTAGGTGATAATATAAAGGGGGTTGGCTTGTCTCCCGCTATAATCCCCAGCAAAGGTTTGTGGTCGGTAACAATAGTAAAAACTCATCCATATACATATTCATGAAACCGTTTCACAGCAGACACAACAGCAAGAGCCTCTTTATCAATTTGACTATAGTTACGTTCAGCCTTTGATAGGGTTCTTGAAAAATAGGCAATAGGGCCTCACTACCGTTTGGTAACACATGGCTCAAAATGGCTCCTACTCCAAACGGTGACGCGCCACATGAATTGTTAAAGGCAAAGTCTCGTTATACTGCATTAAAACAGTGTCTGAGGTCAATAAGTTTTTCACTTGTCAGAATGCATGCTCCTCTCGGTGTCCCCAGACCCAGGTTTCTTTTTATCGAGAAGTCTATGTAGGGGCTCAGCTACAGTCACTTTGTGAGGCAAGAAGATGTTGTAAAAATTAATGAGCCCCAGAAAAGCTTGGAGATCAGTTTTATTTCTGGGTCTTGGGGCGTTCTTGATTGCTTTTAGTTTGCTATTGGTGGGGTGAATGCCTTGTTTATCGATTAGGTACCCCAGGAATTCTACTTTATCTGTACACAGTTGACATTTATTTTTTTTAACCTTAAGGCCGGAGTCTTTAAATTTCTGGAGAACTAATTTAAGACGCTTTTTTAGTATTTCTCTATTTGGGGTGGCAATTAATATGTCATCAAAGTATGGTATGACCCCTTTGATCCCCTGCAAGTCTCTCCATCAAACTTTGAAAAATCCCTGGGGCTATGCTAACTCCGAATTGGAGTCGGTTGCACTTAAAGGCGCCTCAGTGCGTAACGATCATTTGTGCCTCTGCTGTTTTTTTATCTGCAGGCAGTTGTTGGTAAGCCTGTGCTAAATCCAATTTAGCGAAGACTTTTCTGCCCCCCAGGGAATGGAGTCGGTGTTGTACCACCGGCACCGGGTGAGCGTTCTGTTGAAGGGTGTGATTCAGGGTGGCTCAGTAGTCCCCACAAATCCTTAATGATCCATCCGTTTTGATGGGTGTTATGATTAGGGTCTCCCAACAAGCGTGGTCTGTTGGTTCTAAAACACCCTGGGCTATTAATTTATCAAGCTGCTTGTCAATCTTTGGTTTAAGGGCAAAAGGTACCCGACGAGGCTTAAGGCAGATGGGGGCTACTTCAGGGTTAAGGTTAAATGATATCGGGGTCCCTTGTACTCACCTAGTTTGTCTGCAAAGACGTCCTGGAATTCCTGGACGAGGGCCTCCTCCCAGTCATCGCTTCTGGTTTGGTGAATGCCGGCTACCTCGATGCCAAGTGGGACGAACCATTGAAGGCCTAACAAGCTAGGCCGATCATGGTCGATGACGGTCAATGGTAAAGATGCAGTACGATTTTTGAATGAGACCTGGACTAGGCTGGATCCAATGACCGGAATTCGGTTTCCCTGATAATCCTTGAGTATAATTCTTTGAATTCTGAGGTCTTGCCGCCAGACGGCAAGGATTAATTGTTTAAGGGTCTTCCAGGAAACCATCGAGAGGGACGATCCTGAGTCGACTTCCATCACGCAGGGCTGGTTTTCAATGGCAACCTTCACTCGGCTCTTCCTTGCATCTAATGATGAGGCGTGACCAATTGTAATGGTTTGGTGTGCCTCTTCTCATTTTGTTGAATTGGCCAGTGGTTTATTTCTATAGGAGTGGTTGTTCCATTGGTAGTTCAAATGTTCCCGACTCACAAGACAATTTCCTGTGGTTTGGCGGTAGTTGGTCCCCCTCTGAAATGGGCTGGATCCTTGCTTGCTTCTACAGACCTTTCCGATGTGGCCTCTTTTCCCACAAACATGGCAGAGCACGTCAAGGAATTTGCAGTCTGTTCACGGGTGGTTTGCCCCACAACCTGCGCATTGATGCTGCAGTCTCTGATTACACTGGTGGTGTTGGTCTCATTCAGACCGGAGCCGTTTGACCTCTTCCTCATCACTTTCTGATGACGATTCGAAGTCCTTGTGGTGGGTTGCTGTTGTGTGTCCCTCTAGGCGAGGTGAGGTTTCGCTGGTGAGTTGGAGGAGCGGTGCGTTGGTGCAGCACATTCGGGCAGCTGACTTCCTGGTTGCTTCTGCTGCAGTAGCGTCAGCTATGGTATCTGTAACGCTGATGTCGCCTTTCGCCATCAGCCTACTTTGCACATGCGGTGCATCTAGTCCTAGAACTATTCGGTCTCTCAGGGCTTCTTTGCGGTCGGCGAACCCATAGAGGCCTCCCAGGTTCCGGAGATCTGCAATGAAATCTGCAACGCTCTCTCCTTTCCGCTGACTCTCTGGTAAAATTCATGTCTTTGGACAAGCGTTGGTACAGTAGGTGCATAGTGGGCCCGAGGGGCTCGAGGACGTCCCAGTCCATGGATTTCACCTCAGCCAGTTTCACCAGTGCCTTAGCCATCTTAAAAACGGCAGGTCCTCAGTGGGTCAGGAATACTGCTCACTTTTTTCCCATAGTGGCATCCTTCAAGTTGTTGGTCTCCAGAAACATCTGGAACAGGTCCATGTATGAGTCCCAGTCTTCTTGTGATGGGTCAAATGGAGCGGGTGGTATGGCGCCGCCGGACATGGTTTCCGCGGTTGATGTGCTTTCAGCCACATGCTCTGTTTGGTGCTCTGTAGTGTTCAGTCAGCTCTGACGTCTCTGCATCCCACCTTTGTCGCCAGTGTTAAGTTCTGCACATGGGCGCAAGGAACGGAGACGAGACGGTGAACAGTGAACTTCAACTCTTTATTAATCATTCTGAACAGAGCAAAAACCTGGGGCAGCAGCAGCCCCTTTTATAGGGCCAGCTGCTGATCTAGTAACCAATGAGAAACATGGAGTGTTAACCCCTTGAACCAATGAGAGTGGCTCAATAACAGCCAATCAGATTCTCCTGAACGGACCAATCCGATATCGCTATTATTGGCCAATCAGAAGTGCAGGTTTAGAACCCTGCTTATTCTAAAGATTTGATAAAACTTTATTTAAGTGTTTTATTAGTTCATAACAGGATCCTTTCCAGATTTATGCTTTAGATTCCAGAATTCCCAGCAGAGGCCTGAGGAATTATGGATCTATCTATCTTAAAGACAAACACATTTACCACAGCAAACACTTTCATAGACTAACACACATGTCATGAAATGCCCATGAAAATGTATTAAATAAATATGTTGTCTTCCTAACTCAATTTTGTATTATTTCAAGCAACCGTTATCACAGATTTGGGCAGAGGGGCAGTTCACAATGTAAGTAACATTTTGGAAGGAGAGGAAACATCAAGTTTTGGAAGTAATGTGATAGCACATTTCTATACACATTTCTATATCATCCTGAACATTATTATCCATTTAATTTTAACCAGCCAAATGGGGTTTGGGTCATTAAAGTGAAGCCCAGGATAAACACTGGAAGCCCTGACTGAGAATGAATTTGGAAAATGAGAAGTGGATTTGTCTTTCATAGGCAGTATAAAAATAAAGGCCTTTCTTAACTGTATTTTAATGTTTTTCAGTATGATGAATATTCCATCAAGCAGGCCAAGCTATCACAAGAAATATCTGTAGTGTGAAAGTGAGCTATTGATTGCTATGCCTGTTAGTGTAACCTATAGAGACAAAACATTGGCAAGAAGTAATAACACCTGGAGGGCATCTGATTTTTAAAACAGAGTTGGGTGGGGTAATGCAAGTCTGTTTAAATTAATTTTAAAGACCACATTTTCAAATCAAGTAAAAACAGTTAAACCTGAGAAAGTTAAGAGAAAGCTGGATTCAATGGACCTGCCATAGCTTACTTCATTTATGCAATTGCAATGCATACACATAAAAAGCAGATTCCTGGGCAAGTCCTTCAACTTGCACTATACTCACTCCAGACACTAGACTGTCATATGCTCCCACTGAACAATTTCCTGGCTGCTATACCCTTTCTCTTCCAGGAAAGCAAGCACACATACTTTTGTGATTTAAGTATGTGTATATATGTATATAGATATAACACTATTACCTCAATACATTTTTCAATTGAAAGAAACCCAAACTTTGTAATAAGACGGACAGCTTTATTTAAATGTAAGTATATAAATACATAAAATATATGAATGACAAAGAGAGGCAGTTGCACTATTGCCACCACCTTGACCCTTTTTTACATACTCTGTGGATATTCCTCCTCAGCTTTTAAATACATAAAATACAACAGTGATGAAAAAGTAACCATGCATTTATGACCTTTGCAAGTCTGTAAAGCAAAGGAAGGCTGAAGTAAGATTTATGTACTTACTTTTAAATAAAGCTGTCCGTCTTATTACAAAGTTTGGGTTTCTCTCAATTGAAAAATGTATGGAGGTAATAGTGTTATAGTTATATACAGTTTCATTTAGTGACCATTTCACCTAACAACTGAGTTACTGGTCCCAGTTGAGGTCGCTAAACAAGAACCTGTAAAGAAATGTGGGAGGAAAGAATCAACTGGTGCATATAGAATATTGTAGAATAGTAATAAGTAGAAAAGAGGTTTTTCTCATTTAGTTTCAGCTCAATGCTTTAATTTTAATAAGTAGTATCATACAATAAAAATAAAGTACAATTTTTTAAAAAATTGAATAAAAAGTTGTAAATGTTTTAGATCTTCTGAATAATGGGCCATAGGATGAAAGATAATTCATTTAAATTTATTCATCAAAGGTAATTTGATCTCAATCTGGAAGAATTTTTCAAAGAGATATAATGACTATACCCCAGTCTGATTTCAACACACACACACACATCCTTCAAGCTGGACAATTTCTTTATCTTCTAACAGTCTGTTATTGTTGTGTCCGCGAAATGATGCCAGGAGTTGGTGACTTCAAATCATGCTCTTTATTTGAGGTTGGAACCGAACTGGGGCAAAGGGAAAAAGATCGCGGCTTTTATTCTTTTAGCCGCAGCGGCCACGGCCAATGGCACCGCTTTGAATCTCCCGCGATCCGAATGGACCAATCGCGGGAGATTGTTAGCGAGCCAATCAGCGCGGCTCACCTGACCAATCAGAGTGCCCTGCGCTTTGGCCAATCAAAGCGCAGGGATCTCAAGAATGCTAATAAGGACAGAACAGTTATAGGATAAAAAAGGTTAAACTAAAGGAAGACCAGAATGAGGGCTACGGACAAGGCACATCTCCATTAACTTTTGATTCCAGCCCTACATAGCACTAAACATTACCCCAAAAGGTCTGTTACCTCATGAAACTGTTACACCAGCTCTCAGTAGGGAAATTTTTTTTACCCCATCTTTGGTATAGGCTATAAGCAAACATTAATAAAGAATTCTATCTAATTCTGAAACTTTACACCATTGTACAGTTAATTATAGATTTTGCAAAAAGTGTGAAAAACCTGCCTTAACTTTTATTTGATAAAGTAAACCACAGCCTACTTCTTGGTAAAATAGAACAATATGGAATGGGCAATATCACCCGCAGATGGATTTGCAGTTGGCTGAACAACCACATTCAGGATGAGGTCCTCTACATCCTTCCTTCTATTTGGAGGGAAGCATGCAGTGTGATTCCTCAAAATTCCATCTTGGGCCTAGTGCTTTTCAACATCATCAATGATCAGTATGAGGGAATTGAAGGGGCACTCATCAAATTTGCAGATGACATCAAACTGGGGAAACTGCTACTACTTTGGCAGATAGACTCAAGATTCAGGAGGATCTTGACAGACTTGAACATTAGATCCTATCCAACAAGATGAAGTTCAGTGGTGAGAAAGTGGTGAGAAAGTGGTGAGAAAAGTAAGGTCTTGCACTTAGGCAGGAAAAATCAAATGCACAGAGTAGGCAGCAGCTGAATTAACAGTCATGCCTGCAAGAGAGATCTGGACATCCTACTGAATCATCGCTTATTAAAAGTCAGCAGTGTCCTGCAGTCACCAAAAAAGCCAATGTACCTCTAGGTTGTTTCAACAGAGGGATAGTATCAAGATCACAGGAAATAATAATACTACTCTATACTGCACTAGTGAGGCCACATTTAGAATATTGCATCAATGTCTGGTCACACTACAGAAAAAGATGCTAAAGCCCTAGAAAGAGTACAGAGAAGAACAATAAAGATGGTGTTCTGTACCCTCATTTGAATTCTTGAGATCCCCGCGCTTTGATTGGCCAAAGCGCAGGGTGATCGGATTGGCCAGGCGAGCCGCACCAATTGGCTCGCTGAGAATCTCCCGCAATTGGTAGATTCGAATCGCAGGAGATTCAAAGTGGTGCCATTGGCCGTGGCCACCACGGCTTGGAAATAAAAAGCCTCAAGGTTTTTCTTAGCCCCAGTTCGGTTCCTGACTGCAATAAAAGAGCTTGATACAAAGTCACCGACTCCTGGCTTCCTTCCACGCGGACTTAACAGATGATAAGGGGTCTGGAGGCTAAATCATACAATGAACAGCTAAGGGAACAAGGTGGTGGGATTCAAAATACTTAACAACCAGTTATGTGGACGTGGCCTAATTTGTGGGTGTGGGATCTTTCAGTCCCAAAGATGCTTCTTCTCCCCAAGAGCCCAGCCTTAAATTCTGGATGAATTCTTCTGCACCCTTTCACTCTTTGTTCTTCAACATCCTTCTTACATTGGATCACAAGCTTTTGAACCACATCAGAACCAAGAACAACTGTTGCAGTTATGCTGCAATGGTCATAAGTGTGAAAAAGAGTCATGTCATTTTTTCAATGCCATTGTAACTTTGAATGGTCACTAAATGAACTCTTGTAAATCAAGGATTACCTGAACAAAAATATAAAAAGCTTCTTTGTTTGCCAAAAGCTGCCCTAAATACCAGTCATTACATTAAAAATACCTGCAAGCCAGAGTTACAAATCAGGCAGGGTGCCAGAGTACCTTGAGGAATGATAATATTTAAAATGCTGTGATAACTATCCAACAGCCAACTCTTGCTCATAAAGTGAAACCTTTAGCAGAAAGGTCATTTAAGTTCTCCAGAAAAAGCAGACCCAGGAAAAGTAATCCTTAGATCCGTTTGCACCATTTAAAAATACCAGCTGGTCTCACTCACCTCACAAGATATCTATTATGAACTAATAAAAGTGCTTAAATAAAGTTTTAACAAAGCTTAAAGAAAAAGCAGGGTTCTAATCCTGCACTTCTGATTGGCCGATAATAGCGATATCGGATTGGTCCGTTCTGGAGAATCTGATTGGCTGTTAACGAGCCACTCTCATTGGTTCAAGGGTTTAACACTTCCATGTTCTCATTGGCTAATAGGTTAGCAGCCTGCCCTATAAAAGGGCTGCTGCTACCCTAGGTTTTTTGCTCTGTTCAGAATGATTAATAAAGAGTTGAAGTTCACTGTTCACTGCCTCGTCTCTGTTCCTTGCACCCATGCGCAGAACTTAACAATATCCTAAGGAAATCATCCAGATTTAAGGAAAGGCCACATGCCCCCCAGAAAGGCAGTAAAAAAATCAGTGCTAAGCTTGCATCCTGCCTCTTGGAAGTATACCCCAAAAGGACTGTGCCAGATAGTATTAAACCAGTGAAGAAAGACCCCCTTCCCAAATAAAAAAAGAAACCATGAGGCAGGAAAAAATTCAAGCACAATTACAAATAATTAACTCACAACAATAGCTGTTGCTTGTTGAAGCTGAATAGGGAAAATTATCCCATCAACAAACACAGGATTAGAACTTCACCAAGCACAGAATTAACCTTCACCAAAAACCAGTTTTAGGCCAAAACTCAGAAAGGGTATGTAAACTCACGTTTGAATGTCAATCCTTGAAGAAGCCTTGCTGAATGTCATTCATCTTGGTTCCCTGTCACGAAAAGCTTTGCTTCATTGTTCAATGATTTCTTCAAAGTGCTGATTGTCCAGGGAAGTATTTCCTCCCAACAACAGTGTAAAAATCTTAAAACAACCCTTCCCCTTTAAGAAAGTCAAGCCTCACAAGCTCGGAGACAGTAAGTCTAGGCTGTCTGCCAAGATTGTAATAAGAGTGGAAAAAAACAGGTTCTCCAAACTACTTAGAAAGTTAACAAGGGGTTCTATAGAACCAGCAGAATCCCACCCTTATGTTTACCCTAACAAAAAGAAGGCTTAGGGTGACATGATTGCCATCTTTCGATACTTGAGGGTCAATTTATTCCTCTATAGCACCTGAGTGCAGAACATGAAACAAGAATGATCCAAACAAAAGAGGAAATTTCTGACTGTGGAATAGTTGTAGGTGCTACATTGCTGAAGGTTTTCAAGAAAAGATTGGAAAGCCATTTGCCCAGGATAGTATCAGAACTTCTGCCTTCTGTGCTGAAATGAGTAGATTGACATTTGAAATTAGAGAACAAGAAGATAAACAATTTTATGAAATTTGGGACCTTTTCTATCAATGGCTAGATAATAAAATATAATAATAGAATATTTAGAATTTTAGGAAACAATGAATACATATTTCTTTTTTTTTTCTTTGATACTATTTTGATAAAATTTTATTAAGATAGACTTGGTATGACTTTATGATTTGCTATAAAATAAATTAAGTAAACTATAGTTATCTCGTTAAAGTAAGAATTAATAAAATTATAGTTAAATGATTGTTTAATAATGATATCAGGCTATATAATTGTTGATTGATAATATGAGCTATTATGTAATATAACTACAATGGAGATATGAAATGGATGCACAAAAAGTGGTAAACCAACCGATACATTGTCTATAAACTTATGAAGGAAAGGATGATGTTTTTATGTTTTATGTGTTTTTGTTTGTTGTAAAAATTAATAAAACTGGTGTTTTTTTTTTTTTAAAGAACTTCTGCCTTAGGCAGGGAGATGGACACAAAGACCTTTAAATACCCTTCCAGCCAAGCATGGGTTTCTGTCCACCTCTGTAGAATCGGTAGCTCTGAAGAGCAGCAGACATAGAACTAGTTTTATGTCTGCTAATGTTTTTGCACACCCACCCACCTGAGCTCTTACCTGATCTTTATTTCCTGATTTTTCAACTTCAGCTACCAATCGAGGCACAGCTGCAGTTAGAAAAACAGGAAAAGAGGGCTGTTTCAAGGGCTGCTTCTCTGCAGGTAGCTGCTGATGACAATTTACAGCCATGCGGCTAGCAGTCTGCAGGGAAACTGGTAAATCCCTAACTGGTAGTTAACCTTGTCCTATCCCACCCCTGCTTCCAGCCTATGATTCTATGATTCTATTTTGTAGTGGGAAAAATACATCTCTCTTGGATCCTAGTATGTTATCTATCTAGACCAGCCTTGTGCCCTCTAGATGTACTGAGAATATAACTCCCGAATTCTTGGCCTGTATGACTAGTGACCCATAAAAGCACTCATATTTTCCAAAATACCACCTGTGTCTCTGTGCAAAGGCCTATAGTATTCTCTGACATTCTGATTTATGGCAAAGAAAGAAGCAGTACAAATTCAAGACACATGGCAAATGAATAACATTCTCCACCAGCACATAACATAAAAATATAATAAAATTTTAAAACTCTTTGTAATTGCTCAATTTTATAGATTGGTTTTTTCCATATATGCAAATCCTCAATTACACATCTGATTTCTTCTTGCCTCTAGCCTCTGTCAGAGAGGCTTCTTAACTACATCCCTTGGGAAAATGCACAGAGCCCAGCTCATTTTCAATCTCTGACAATTGGGATCCCCTGCAGTCACAATTTCTGAAGAGCTCTACAATTCTGTTTTGGGTGTTTTTTTTTTTTTTTTTAAATCATCCTACTATACATTTCTTAAAAGTGCTGACTGATTAAATTTAAACCTTCAAATGGTATCTTGGGAATTTCTTAACAATGAAAAGTCAATGCAAACATCAGGTATACCTGAGATCCTTCTATAGGATGAGACCTACATCTTGCAAGTGAGCAAATTCAAATGTTAGTATTTCTATAGGAAATGTGAATGCTATGGTGAGATTTATTGGTGCAAAGCCTTACAGAAAAAGTTGATAGGAAAGTTTGGAAGTAAGGGATAGGAAGGAAATTAAAGCAAAATAGTGGTAGAATTTAACTCAGTGGCATTAAGCAGATCTTTAGTTAAATACTCTGTGGCTACATTAAACTCTTACAATCACTGAAGTGGTATAAAACATTCCACCAACAGAATCAATACACTCTACAAATGAATCCATAACATCAAACCATACATAACTTCAGCAAAAGAAGAGATGAATTTGTTGTGTTTGGAGCATGGGCAAGAAAGAATGGAGACAAGCCTCTGAACGGTGAACTTCAGCTCTTTATTTACATAGTGACTTCTGGCATCTATAACAGTTTTAACCCGCCTTATATAGGCAAACCGCGTAACTATTAACCAATAACCAACGAGGAGCGCTAGCTCTCATAACCAATAGGACTCTCTGTTTAAGGGCCGATCGGATTCCCCAGAGCGGGCCAATCTGATCCGGCCGTTTAACAGCCAATCAGAAGTGCAGGGCCAGAACCCTGCACTTTACTCCAAGCTCACGCTTTATTAAAACTTTATACATTCACAACAGAATTGTAGCATGTAGAAATGCTGGCTGATAATTTTCATTCCACCATGGAATTAGATAGGATAGGATTGGAATAGGATTGGGATGGAATGGAATAGAAATAGAATAGAAATAGAAATAGAACAAGAACAAGAATCTTTATTGCCACTTTAAATGTACACTAATCAGCATACATTAAAATGAAATATTGCATTCAACTGTCAAAAGATAACCATTATGCATATACACACATATATATGACACAGGGAAACATCATAATTGTTCAAATGCATACATTTACATGGTTAAAAAAGGAATCCTACAAGTTTACAAGATTGATGGTATAAGGAACAAAAGCTGTTACAAAATCTAGTATATACTAGATATATAGTAACTACAGCAAGCCTTCTCCATTCTCTGTCACCTCCAACAGCTGTCTACTCTTCATCTTAAAGGACAATATGTGATTATTTGTAGCATTCAGATATGAGAATACTAATTCTGATTTTCTACTATGCGTAGTACAATATTTATTATGTAATAGGCAGAATAAGCCTATTTTTGAAAGATTCAAAGGAGCCCAAAAGTGCTTCAAGAATTACAGTAGCTCATTCCTAATCTAGGCATCTAATAATCTAATCTAGGAAAGGTTACAATAGGAAAGAGATAATCCTTGGGGGTTTTTTTTTTACATCTTTCTTAGTTATAAAAGTAAGAAAGAAGGCATTTCCTTTTTGAGGAGATATTTTAGAAAACTTTAAATGTCTGTGTGTTTTCCCTAAATGAGATACAACACTCTTATTTAAAGTAGGAAGTGTATACTGAAATAGGGAGTGTCTGTACTTTTTTTTTACTTATTTTAGTTTCTGCCATTTTTAATATATGCTTAACTTGATGTGCAGGGGGGTGGGAAGGACCATTTGCTAATGGAAACGAGCATATGATAACTTTCTCCAAAGTCTTTGCACAAAAATTCAAGTGCCCACCACCGAGGCTTTATCCCTTGAATATAATTTATATTCTATGTCTCCTCTTCGAAGGGGAGCTTCACAGATCAAGAGAGGACATGGAAAGATGAGTTTGAGGAATAATTGAAGCTAGCATGAGAACTTTGTTACTGGACAGAATCCGTAGCCTGGTATATAAAACAATAAACATTGTTATGTAAGGTTGAAGGTTTATTTAACTATTTGTTATATTGATATTCCATTTTTTTCCTTAGGAGTTAAAGGCTTTTTTCTTGGGGAAATCACAAATTTTTTTTTCTCTTCCACAATAACCTTCCAATCTAGATAGGACTGAAAAAGAGTGACTGGCCTTAAATCACTCAATCAGTTACCAAAGCTAAGTGTCCATGATCTTAATCAGAATGTTTCACTAGATCTGTCTGGATCACATACTACACCATTAAAAAGTTCCTTTCATGTGAGCTTTAAGAATATAATTATCACGAGCAAGCAAATCCAACCAAATGCATTAGCGTCTCTCTTTCCAAATAAAACAGATACCACAGTCAGCAGCTAAGAAGTGGCTATAAGTATTTTATTGTAGTTAATTGATTGATCTATTAAAAAAAGAAAAAGAAAAATGAAAGCTGTACCTATATTTTATATTTTGAAATACTGTATATCCCACCTCCATTGCAAAAAATACATTGACAATTCTTACTTCGTATTGTCCTTTCCTCACTTTAATTTTTTTTAATCATCTAGACAGATTAATAGATTGTGATATATTGTGGAATTTGTAAATTATTCTCTCTCTTTTTAAGTAAGTTCAGTTGATTTTCTTGCTTTATTAGATAGAGTGGTATGATTAAGCAGGAAGAAAACTTACAATAAAAAGAAACCATTTCATTTATAACATATCTTATGCCCCAGTATTTCATGCATATAATCTTAAAACAGGATTCCTTCTATGTTCTCTGTAGGTTCAATTATATAAATAAGCTGAATTTACATTAATAATAGTGTATTAATAAGAGAAAGCATCATTATACAGTGCTGCTACCAGCTTTGAAGACTTTGCAGAGCAATAAACCAATTAGTACAGCAGTATGTTATTATCATTCCCAATTTGCAAAATGGAAAAATTGAGGCAACCAGAAACCCAGAAACAAATCTTCAAAGTTAGAGCTAAATGATTTCTATTTCTTCCCTGCAAATATTGCTATTGATTCTAGGTATGTGCTATTTTCAAATCCCTTTCACCAAGTAAATAGCTTTGAATAATCTAATTTTTGCAGCATTTCTTTCATCCTGAAGAGATTTGGCAGATCAATTTTTCATCAGATCAGTGTCTCATCCCAGCTGATTTTCAGCTCTAAGTATTAAATTAGCCAATGTATAAAATGATACTTTCACAAACCAATACTTTGTTGATATTGTCAGCTTAGAGGATTGATGGGAGGAGGGAGTGTAATACAAATTATTAGTATCAAAGCCAACAATCACATCAGGGGTTTGTGTGAGTGGTATAATGCTTAGCAAACATGTTTACTTTTCCATTGTCATGACATTTTGGAACTCTGGAATAAAATAGCAATGCAAATATGACAAATATTTGTACTCATTTTGCATAGTGGAGTAAGACATACCCACCCACCCCCAAAAAAGCATGGGAAGAGAATTACATTTTAATTGCAGTCTTTCCACTTATTACATAACTGACCAGGTCTGATCCAATGCTCTAGCAACCTGGATAGTGTCTCAATTGGTCTAGCAGGATGGGGATTAAGATATTATTTGTGCCCAAGAACAGTCACAATGTTATTTTTCAAAAATCAATAAAATTTGTAATACTGGTCTATCCTTTATAAAAGGTGCATACAAGCCATAAGTTTTGACTGCCTGTTTTATATTTAGAGGCAAGGTAACATTCAGCCAAACATCAAATGTAAAAATATTCCTATTGTCCTTGAGTTCTAATTCCCTAAACACATTCTAGATCTCCTATTAAAATTATTTCTATTCCCATTCTCATTTCTGCTATTTACTTGTGAAATACAGGTGTTAAAACTTTGAAGACCACTTGGAAACTACAGTTGATCTAAAAAGCTGGTTGTCTAGGGTGCATAGTTTTTATTTACAAGCTTCTGCAACGTTTGGTAGCTGGATAATTTTAAGACTGCTGACTCCAACTAGATGCTTGTGATCATTTAATTTCATGAGGTGAGAGCAGAAAAAGCCAGGAAATGCTGTCTTCACATCATGGTATCCACATTATGTAAAAGTCTCCACACAGAAGTTAATATAAGTGCCTGAGTACTGGCCTTCCAACAGGTGAGGGATGCTTTTCTGGATAACCTTTGAGAAATGTAGCCAAAGTCACCTCAAACTGTGAGATGGGCAACATATAAATTAAATAAATAAATAAAATAAATGACTGTATATCATCTGAAATAGGATTTTTAACAATGTATTATTTTCTTTTCTAATACTACGTATTATTTGTGATACTTACATTTTCTGGTTTGATGCTGAAATGGTCTCATTATATTTTATATTGCAGTAAGCTACCACAAGTGAATTACAGTTAATTAGCATAGAAGCTTGAAAAATATATAAATATCTACAGTAAGAGTTATATAATTTAAGGGCAGCTGTTTGGTCTTCCTAGGGTTGAGGTTAAGCCTATTCCTCATCATTTAGATCCCAACAGGTACCAGGCACTAAGTGAAGAGCTTGACTGCATTGCTTAGCTACCAGAGATTGAGATAAAAAACTGAATGTCATCTGTGTTCTAATGATACCTCATTCTGAATTTATCAGTGACCTCCTCCCTTGGCATCATGTAATTATTAGACAAAAAAGTGACAGCATCGCATATTGTAGCATCCATACGAAAGAGCTTCAGGCTGAGATCAATCACCTTCACCTTTCTTTTTTCTATTCTTGCTTCCTTCCTTCCTCCCTCTTTCTTTCTTTCTTTTCTTTCTTTTTTCTTTCTTTCTTTTTTGTAACAATAGAGTTATTCTTGAAAGCTTGGGATTTGGAGGTTGGTATTCTTACTCCAGAGCTCAACAACTGAATGAGAAGATAAAATGTTCCAATACTCTTAGCCAAATTAGCAGGGCTGTGCAAATGCTTTGAAAAAGGAGCTTCACAATCAACAAAAATGTAGGTAAAATTTGAATAAAAGAAAATGCATCTTTTTTCAGACTAGTGTTGCTGTTTCATCCATGTCTGTGCACAGCCACTTTGTTTTATTGGTTTCATGATAAGTGCTTTCAACATGTTCTTATGCATTTCAAAGCATTTGAAATGACTCTAATGATCTAAGTGCTACAGCCCCCTGTAACTACATAGCCAAAAAGGCATTGAGAGTTGTTAACTTAATCCTACGTAGCTTTTTCTCTGGTAATATCACACTATTAACTAGAGCATACAAAACATTTGCTAGACCAATACTTAAATACAGCTTATCAGTCAGGAACCCATATCATATATCTGATATTAATACAGTTGAGAAAGTGCAGAAATATTTCACAAGAAGAGTTCTCCACTTGTCTATCGATTGCAGAATACCTTATGCCATCAGACTTGAAACTCTAGACCTAGGAAACTTAGAACTACACTGCCTTCGGTCTGATCTAAGTATAGTATATAAAATTATATATTGCAATATCCTTCCTGTCAATGAATACTTCAGCTGCAACCATAACAATACAAAAGCACACAATAGATACAAACTTAAGGTTAACTGCACCAAACTTGATTGCAAGAAATACGACTTCAGCAACAGAGTGGTCAATGTCTGGAATACTCTTCCTGACTCTGTGGTTTCTTCCCCAAACCCCAAAAACTTTAACCTTAGACTGTCTACTATTGACCTCACCCCTTTCCTAAGAGGTCTGTAGGAGGCATGCATAAGCGCACCAACGTGCCTACCATCCCTGTCCCATTGTTTCTTTTTATTTTTCTTATATGTATCCATTTCATGTATTCATAACTATGTTTATACTTATACCTATTATATTGTAAGCAATTGATGAATCAAATAAATAAATTTGCATAGCCCTAATACTCACAAACTGACCATGTGAATTCAGCTTCTCCAAAGCCTATTTTATTCAAGCCATTTATTATTAATTCTCTCTTTTTTAACTTTTATTATTAACACTCAGGAAAAAAATGAAATATGTCCAGTAATCTCTTCCAAATTTAAAGAGAGATCACCACCACAATGACAATACCATTTTATTCTCCTGAAATACTATGGGTAGGGTTTTAATTTGTTTTAATTTTTACTATGCTCAGAAGAAGCATGCCTAAAATGTTTCCTGATTATCATAGATAATATATATTTAGCCCAATAAATTTGTTGCTGTTGCTTGAGACTGGTAATAATGTGTTTTGGGAGGGAGGGGCAATGAGAAAACTGAAGCATAGCCCTAAACTGTCTTTTAATAAAATTGATAGAACAGTTGTTTACAGATGACTGTCAAATCTCATAACCACAACTTCCCACTTCACAATATTACCCATCCAATATAGTTTTCTGCTTGTCATCTCAGCATACATAATGTATCAGGTGAATGTGGAGAGACAGTTTATAGAATTTCTAAACTTGTCTTTTGTTTGGGTAGCAGTTTTAACTTTAAATATGAAGGGTAAGAGCCAGACAAAGACTAGCTGTTTTAATTATTATGGAGATCAAGATTTGAGGTGGAGGATTTAAGCTGTAATTTTATGCTTGCTTACTAAGGAATAAAGTTATACTGAATACAGTAGAACCTTTTTTTTTTTCTTTTGGCAGTCACGAATGATCAGCAAAGCTCTTGGTTTGGGCAACTGCTACAAACAAAAACAGCCATGGCAAGAATCATAAACGGGTCTGTATTTTTTAGTTTATGACCTTTATGTATTGATTTGATAAATAATTTGTTTCCCAAGAACAGCTAACACATGCAAATGATTCTCTGATTGTCCAGGCACTCACTCAGAAATTTGTAAATTCCAGTAAATTGGCAAATAGAAACCTTTTACAGGATGAAAATAGACCAGGCAGGTCAAGTGCCCCACTAATTAATGAAAGAATATTTCTTTTGTTACACATACAAGCTAACATACATTAAATCTGGAAACTTAGATCTGGATGTACTGGGTGTGCTTGACCAACTCCTTAACCTAGGAGTCCCCAGACTTGGCAACTTTAAGACTTGTGGACTTCAACTTCCAGAATTCTGCAACGAGCTTTGACCTATTTGTCTCTGACCTATTTGTCTCTCATCACATGGTTTTGCTAAACAAGCATAATTCAACCAGATAGAAACCTTGATTTATATTCATTACTTAGATGAAATTATTGATCCTTTTGTCCTGGCACTCATTCTTCTACTACTTATTTTGAAGCACATAATTACCATTGACTTTAGGTACCAGTTATGCTTTTTCTTCTCGTTCACATAAATGTGAGTTTTCAAATAGTATTCCACTCCTTAGAAAAGACATACCAGAAGAACACATGAAAACGTCCAGGCTTAGTACTAATGGAGAAGAAAGCTGGAATAAATGGAGTCCCACACCAGTGTGGCTACATAATTTTTAATTTTTTTGTAAAGGTAAATGGGAATGGAGCGTTACCTCTTCATATATGCAAAGCTTGAGAAATTTTATAAAATTATTTCACTCTGTAAAGAAAGCAAAAACAATGAAGGAATTGTGCAAAAATTAATAATAAGATTTGGTAAATTGCTAAGTGCTGTGTATGAAAATAGAATGAGTTTACATAGGCATGTCATGAAGAACCACAACTTTCCAAAAAGCACACAATTCCTTTTTCTTATGATAGCACTATCTTTCATAGAAAGAGTAACTACTGAATCAAAGAGATTGTTTTCATTGGCTTCCTATTATTGCATCACATCGCAATATACTGTATATAAACAACTGAACAGTTTCACCAATGAAAATAAATTAAACTTATTTTTGTGATGTATGGGATCTACATGATTTTTATTGTAAGTTCTGAAATTCATGTAAAGTATTGATTGTTGTACAATCAGTATTGAACTGTCAGGGAGATTCTGCATATTGTTTAATATTATTATTATGTATTTTGTTTTTGTGTTTAGTATGATATACCACCTAAATGACACTTTGGGCTTTAGTGGGAACATTTTCATTGATAGATATAAAAGACAGGACCTTTTACAATAGTAGTCCCACAGTTTTAACATTCTTCCTCAGAACAATATTTTGTCATATTTTTGCCATTTTAAGAAATCTTACAGCTAGTTTTATTCTAAGCTGTTTTTCTAAGGGGCTATGCTTTAGGGAATAAATTTAGCTATTTCTCTTCCTTTAACAAAATTGCATGAATTACAAATTGTCTTCTATGGTACTTATGATATAGTTAAACTCACCTTGCAAAAGGAAAATGTCCAGATATTGGAATATAAATCCTTTTAATGCTAGTATTTCTGTAATCATTTTATTACCTTGGAAAGATGTTGAGCAGAAAGAAGTGTACAACTAAGCTATGATTATGATTATTTGATCATTGACATTTTATTGAATTTATTTAATTTTAAATTGCATGTGACTGTCAAAACATAGATAGTATTTAGTGCTAGAACTGCTCTTTTTTCAATGTAAGATCCTTGCATTTTAAACAATTATATAGAAACTGAGTTTTCAACCGTCACAAGCTGCCATACCATTGATTTAAATATCTATGCTTCTTTTGTTTCATATCAATATGTTTATGCTTATCTTTACTAAACAAAAAAAAAAAGAATTCAGCTGAAAAATAAATTCATAATAATTAAGCATCTCCCAAGTTATAGACTTTTACAGGATATATAGCATTATTTTTATATATTTACTTAAAAATTGATTGTCCCCTAATTCTAGATGCTCTGGATGTTCCTTCTTTTTATACGAGTGATCTAAATTTTAGATGAGAGAATTATATTTATTATTATGAATTTGTAATATCTCTTATATTTACCCGTGTATATGCTGAACATGTAGAAACAAATTTCTTCTGAGAACCTCTCAGTCCTGTGACGTTTTGAGTTCACAGCATTTTTCTTTCTTTTTTCCCATTTTTCTTTCCAGTATATTGCTCAAATGGATCATATACAAGTGAACTCTTCTAAAAATCCACTGTTTTGTGAGTACAGTATACCATTTATTGAGAAATATCCATAGAGAAGTAAAAAGGAGCAGGGTAAGTAGCTTAGGAAAGCTCTCTCAGGCCTATCTACCTCACTAGGTTATTGTTGTGTAGAAAATAATAGGAAATAATAGGAGGAGGAAGTAGTCACCACCATGTGTTACCTATAAAGTAATAAAAGTGGGAAACAAAAAAAAAATTTTTTTTAAATAAATATTGCCTCTCTCATTGGGATTTTATGTGTGCTCTGAGACAGATGGAAGAAAAAGAAACATGAAGAGTCTCAGAGAAATCCCAATTTATTTATTTTTTTGGTAGACTGAATTGTTCTGGATATAAAGATTGTTATTGCAGTCAATGATCCAAGTCATCCAGTGAAAGATCCTACCTGTGATGTATCAGAGCTTAGGAGGCGCCATTTCTACTATGGTAGCCATTTCTTCATCCTTTATAAGATCATCAAATCCTGTTACATTTTTTGTAGGCTTCAAAACTTAAGACAAGGTGCATTCAAGATGTCACATTTTGTTACAAACTCGAGAGAGCTAAAGAGAATGGCACTGATGAATCAGAAGTGGAGAGCGTTATTAACACTTTTACGAATGAGCTCGCTACAGTATATGCAGGTTAATGATGAAAAATAATTAGTTATGTAATTAGACTCTGTCCACATGAGACACATGCAGGTCTAAGTGCTTTGAATTAGATAACACCTGACTTACCCAGAGAGAGAAAATAATGAAAACTTGTTAAGAGCTGTGTTCTTTTAATTAGAATACTGTGGAGTCCTGAAATTTTCTCAGTTTATTATTTTACTCCTGGTTGGAAGTAAAAACAGCAGCTTCTCACTAGTTTCTTGGCCTGCTATTGTGCTAGTTCAGAAATACGTAATGTGAACATTCCTGTGTAGAACCTGCTGATTTTACCAGACTTGGATCGAAGAAAAGACAATTAATACCTACCATAGACATTGACCACAAGATTCAGTTCAATCTCTATGTTATACTTCAGAAGTTATTCTATGCAGAAATTTATCCTGCATTTTCTTTTACCGATTCTTGTGCAATAAAATGAATTAGAGTTTATTTGAAAGAATAAGAGAGTTTTAGTGAAATTCTCAGAGATATAGTATGGCACTTCTATAGTTTCAGGAAAGGTAGAATGCCTGTTGGTATACATCCTGTCTTTCACTGTTCACTCATCTCCTGTAACAATTTGTTGTCTTCCTATGCCTCTATGAAATCCCCAAGGAAGCATCATGATGAAACTTCTCTTAGGAGTGGGGAGGGGCTTCTCTTATTGGAAAATGTGGAGAGCCAAGAAGGCTTCCAAAGGACGGGAAAACAAACAGCAGAAACAATACCAAAACTAGCATCCTTCCCCATCATCATCAACAACAATGAAAACTAAAAAGAAAAAATACTGATGTTGTGGCAAACGGATGTCTCAACAAACAGATGTAGAAGCCCTGAATGCATAACAAGATGTTGATCCCTGACCTGCCAAAAAGGAAGCATGAACTCGTATTTTGCTGGTCCAGATGGATAGGAGGGATTTCCATTCTCTTCTGGCACGAGCCCTGCCATCCGGTCTGAGGCAGCTGCTGAATCCTACTCTCTGATTTTCAGGACCATTTGCCTTTTAGCAGCAGGAAAGTTCAAAGGCTTTCTCACTATGCCAAAAATCCCTCTCTTATTGTCTTAACAACCATGGGTGGCAGGAGAAACAGGGTGGAAGGAACAGAAATCAGGTCTTTTAGGGTCTGTTCCTCCAGTACCAAAAGGATCCACTTTATGCAATAAAGACTGAAGCAACTTTCTCTGTTTCCTTTTCCAGAAAATATGGAAGGGAACCTGCTCTTCTATGACCATCCTACCAGTCAAACATAGGAAGCTTATCACAGGGATACTAGCCAAACAGGCACTTTGCCCTAAGATGCTATGGGAGAGCTGTCCCACAGGGAAACTGTTCTTCAGGTAGCAAAATGTACCTTCCTATCCAGTAAAGCTACCTACAAACAGCCACTCTGTGGGAAGAAAACCAGGAAGAAGCATCTCTTCAGAGCACACACAAGAACACACACAGAGAGAGAGAGTTGAAACTAGAACTAGTGGATAGTCTAGAGAGGAAATTTAACCCTTGGATTGCCATTTTCAACTGAATCAGAGACACTGTTGTCAATTGCTGCACTCTACCTGTCTCCATCTACTACTTCTGATGTGAGGAGAACTCCTACTCTATATTGTTGCCAAAATGGAATTGGCTACTTCTTTAAGGAAGCCTATTTTTCTGCCATTCCAGCAAAGGATAACAATGCTTCAAGCTCTGAAAATAAGATTTTACAGAACTAGAAAATTCTTATGGTAAATGAAAACCTCTGAGAAATTTCAAGGCAGATTTCAACACCACATTAGAAAAAGCCTGACTGAACTCAGAATAATAATTCAGGGGGTTATGATTAAATTCAAAGCAAGATTTGAGGAAATGAGACTTCCTGCCTTGCATTGATTAGCATGAGAAACCACAAGTGTCTGTAACTTTTTTTAAAAAAAAGTTTTTGAAAGAACAGAATGAATTTGAGGCACATGAATCATTAAAAGTAGATATAATTTACATCTTTCAGAAGAGTATATTTACCAAGTAGGTAAGTGCAACAGATCAAATGCAATCAATGCCTTTATGAATCTCAAGTGTTAACATATTCTATTTTTTTGTTGGCAATATATATGAAAACATAGATATGTCCTGGGATAAGAGGTCCAAATTAGTATTTAACTAACATACAAAATTTGCTGCAACAATAGTATGGAAATGGCCACGTAACACTGGAATTCATTGGAGAAAGCAATTATGTTGAGAAGATTTAGTGGTAAAAGGAGACCAGCAAAGAACAAAATGGCTAGACACCATGAAAGCTGACACTGGGCAGAGCATAGAAAAACTCAAAGAAGTAGTGCAAGATTGGCAGTAGTAGAGAGAATTGCCCAAGAGTCAGACACAACTGAATGGATAACATCATCATTATGGTCATTTATTCAGATGGTTCTAAAACAAGTTACATGTTTTTAATTACAAAATCAACAAATTGGTCCAAGTCAGGGAACAGTAGACCACTAGAAATTATTATTATCAGTTATTGTGGAAGGGTAGAATAACAGAATCTTGAGAACTGACATTATCTTTCTTCCTACTTATACCAAGGCAGAGCAATTTTGAATTTGTTTCTCTTTTTTCTCTTCCAGGGATAAACTGCTGAAATACTTCTTCAGGGCATCTCTATATACCTTTACACAGAGAAACTCTTAATTATGATAGCACTGTTACAATTTTCAGTTTCAAAGAAAAATAGACATCTCAACCATAGGTGTTTGCAGCTACTGCCATGAAAAACTGAGTGACATCATGAGGCCAACTTCATATTTTT
Source organism: Hydrophis major (assembly GCA_033807585.1). Lineage (NCBI taxonomy): Eukaryota > Metazoa > Chordata > Lepidosauria > Squamata > Elapidae > Hydrophis > Hydrophis major. The sequence goes on from CM066329.1 coordinate 329,832,052, forward strand.
ATACATCAGACTGAAGATCATAAGTCTTCGGGTTTGTGTCATGCTGTACATTCAATCACCTTTAACATCCACCCAACCCTGAAGATAATTCTGTCTTGATGGGGATTTACAGCAGGACTTTCCAAAGGCATCTCATCCAACCTTTTTTTCAGAAAAATAAGGGTTTTTTTTCTGCACTCAGTGTCCAAAGATTTTCTCAGTAATTTCATCTTATTCTTATTCTTGAATAGAACAGGGACATGTTTGGATGAAGAACTAAGGAATGTTTTTTTTATATTTATGCATGACATCAAACACATTAAAAACTCGACTGTGTTCTTGTTTTCAAAAATGATCAACTGGTCGGTACACCACAAACATGCCAAAAAATTGCCTGTTCAAAGCTTTGTAATACAGAAGTCCTATTTCAGAAGAAAAAAATTATGTCCCCTTCTTATTGTTTCCTTTGTTTCAACATAGAATGATAGCATAAAGCAAGACTGCACAAATCTGCAAAAAAATACAGCATTCAGAGCATCTGTTTCCCTGGAGATTAGACATACATTTGCTTTAAGGTATGTTACTTATTTTCTTAGGTACTATATGCTAATGGCAGCAACTTGCTCATTCTTTAATAGGACACATTTTCTTATTTCCTTTTCATAAATTTCAATGTTAAATTTCAATGTTGAATGTTAAATTATTTTGTTTGGTTACATAATTTTCTTTTTGTCTTTACTTTGGCAGAATAAAAACATTTCTAATGATAAACATAATTATTTTTCATCATAATTTGTATCCATAAATCCAGGAATGCCACAAAATTATGAAAGCACTACACTTCCTCTAATAAAACATATCCTGTCATGTAACATTTTTCAAAAGTTTCCATTAACCAAGATTGTTAAATTTACTTCTTTGAAAATCAGCTAAAAGAGACAAGATCCATCAAGTTAATACAATTTCTATCCTAGAATTGTTTCTGTTGTTGTGCTAACTTTGTCTGGAGATAGAACTTGCATGTTTCTTTAGCAACAATGTTTGAATTGCCCTTGGTTGGAGACCTGGAGAATTGCCACGAGCTGACACAGAAACTACAATGCTTAAAACAAAATGCCACTGCTACACATGATAACAGCTGTCTGTAATCTACATTTTTTTTCTTGTACTAACATTTCATTGAGAAATATAGACAGGTTCCAAATATTTCACACTAGGAGTTTAACAAACTAGATAGACAATGAAATGAATTGCTTTTTAAAACTGCTTTTGCTTTTTGGGGGGCTTTTTTGAATGAAATTTCCAATTGAAATGCAACCTTTATTCAGAATATGGTTCTATAAGGGTATTAAACTGCAGGCAAAATTTTACATTTATTTAATCAATTTACATAATCACACGTATGAATGAGTATGTGGGTGAATAATAATAAAAAACAGATACCAGCACAAAAATTAAAGTACATAGCAGCTGAGAGAAACATACATTCCAACAAACAACCCAAGTGTTTAGATCTAATCTCTGGAGGGAGAATGTTCCAGAAATTTGGGTGCTATGGCACAAATACTCATCTTCTGAGTCTTGCCAGCCTACATTCATTAGCCAATGGGACTTGGAGTATGTCCATCTTTCTAGACTAAATAGAACATGTAGAAACAATTGGAAAAGGATGGTACCACAAATAACCTGGCCCCAACTAAGTAGGGCTTTGAAGATAGCAAACACCTAGAACTGCAACTGGAAGCACAATGGCAGGCAATAAGCTAACAAAGTTGTGGTTCTACTTGTACCAAATCAACTGTGCCATTGCATTCTTCACAAGTTGAAATTTCCAAATACTCTTCAAGTCCCATTGTGGAAGTACAGATGGGAGGTTATTATGGTCACATACCAGGATTACAAATAAAAGCATTAAACAATAGTAATAATAGAAAAAAGACAATATAATGTATTATGATTAGTGGTGGGCAGTGGGCAGTCTGAGTCAGCCTCATTTTGCAGACAGTGTAACAAAATTTCACATTCAGATAAATTACATTGTACTGATCTGATAATAGCAATTGTACATTAAAAATGAGTATTTCCCAAATATTTTATCAGGTAAGTGTCATAAAGCAGGTCTGTCAGTCCTTATAAAAAAATTAGTATAGTGGGATCCCAAAGGTGCTTTTTCAGGAGACAACTGGACTTTCTTGTTTTTTCTTTAAAGATGTTTTGCTTCTGATCCAAGAGCTGAAGAAGCAAAACATCTCTTTGGGACAACCATGACCTGGATGACTGAGAATCTCTACAAACAGTCAGTATAGTTGGATATGAGCTGTAATTTTGATAGCTCCTTGTCACAAGGGAAGTCATGATGGCATGAGAGACCATGAGCATGACCTCTCAGGCCAGAAACAGGCACACAACTCAGACACACAACTGAAAGAGTTCAAAACCCTCCTGCCTACAGTTAACCATCTGTTCTTCCAACAGGAGACATGACTCTAGAAGAACTCCCAGATCTCCCTGAGCAATGCAAATCCATACAGAACCAAAGATAGATGATTCCAAGCACCATGAAATCCACACCAGAAGTTCTATTGACTCTTTAAAAGAAAATTTATTTATTTTCATTTAAATATTTAAATTTCTTTAGTTTTCAGCTTTTGAGGAGGAAATCAGAAATCAGTACAGTTCGCAGACGTTTTTATATACAGTGTATTATAATGCCAGAAATAATGAAAATCACCAAACAGAAACACTTATATACATCTGAAGAAAGTCTCTCTCAAACTGAAAAAGAAATTAAAATTCAAAAAGTGTATTAGAAATGAGGAAGATCAGTTGTAGTGTCTATAAATTTAGGCTTCATCACAGTTGCAAAATTGAAGGAAGACTCTGGCAGCCAATTAGGGAACTCCTTTTTTCCAATTTGCTTGCTAGGAATGACAATCCAGAGAACAGATGGGTTAATTTCAGGTTTCTTCCTTGAATCTGGAAGAAAAAAAAAGAGGGTCCCCCTCCAGTAACTGGGGATGAAAAAATCTGCATCACCATTTCCCTTTGGAGACAATTAAAACACTATCTTCCCCACTGAAAACTGCAACCTCGTATGTCCTTCATTTTCATTACTTACAAAGCAACCCTTTTGCTACACCTCCTTCTGCTGTCATCTAAAATACATAAAACCTGCCAGGTGTGCTTTTGGTGGCCAATTTTATCAACAATACCCACAGGAGGTCCCTAAAGTAATTCCTGTAGGTGTATCAGTGGAAAAAATTGCTATGAGTGGTCACTCATGCAGTTATTCACCAAATATTATTTGAAACTGAGTTTTTAGCATATGGCATAGAAATCTGCTCTGCTAGATCTTCTGAAAGACTCTGGTGTTAAGCCTTCCAAATTTTCTTTTCCTGCAGAAGCAAAAGTGGTCCCCCTATGAAATATTTATTTATTTATATATTTGGTATTTATTTATTGCATTTATATTTTTCTAGCCATCAGAAAAACATCCTCCCACAACAACAATATATCTTGTGTGTCAGAGAGAGAGAGACAGAGAAAGTTTGGCCTAATGTCAGCCAGTATGCTCCAGAGTCAAGTGGGAACTTGAGTCTTAATATTCTTGGTACAAGTCTAACACTTTAACAACCCCACTGCCTCCAATTGGTATCTCCGGCTCTTTTTTCATACATATATTATAATTATGCTAGGAAATAAGCACAATTTATGACAACTACACTTAAATGGGTTTAAATGATTGGTGGCCCTGGTCCTTGATGGCTACATGCTATCTATAATATTTCCAGCAGAACAATAGTGTTCTTATGCCCTATTCCAGAATTATAGGCATTGTGTGACCACCATTGATAACTGGAAACATGATAAAGCTTTGGTGTGATCCAGAAAATCTTCTCTTACATCCTTACATAGTTTGCTTCATCAACATTTTCATCTCTTTCAGTTTTCAGTTTCCATCATCCATTTTTTTCTTTCAAATGTAGAAGTTGTTTTACTTAATTTATATTGGTTGACCTGTCATATTTTTAGACTTCTGTATTTTAATAAATCAGCTAATGTATTTATTCATAGATATAAACAATACTATGTAGTTGAGTGCTATGATGTGAAAAAAACTGAATGTATAAATATCCCAAATGACAATATCAATGGGCTGTTCAGCTTGTCATGGAGTGCATAGTCAATATATTTTAATATAAATCAGAAAGTCTTTTTCTTGTTTAGAGACCAAATCTGCAAACAAAAGACATGCATAATTTGAAAGAAAAAATAAAGATGTCTATAAGTGGACATATACAGTAAGTAAAGTGTGGGTATGTGGGTGTTTGTAATAATCTTTAGAATTCAACAGCAAACAATGCTTATGTCATCTTAACATGCAAACTTCCTGCTGACCAAGCCAGACATCTGATGATGAATGAAGGACTTTGCCCCATAAGAAACTATTTCCCTTAAGCATATTTCTGAATTTTTAACACGACCTGTATTTATAAGAAAAATAGCTATTCACAAATAATGTCTCTTTACTGCAACTATTGATTTACATTTAAATTCACACTCATCAGCTCAAAACAATCCAAAGATTCTTAGGGGATGGGCAGTCCTAAGGCCTGTTGAGGCAACAAATGACTCCTTAATATGGAAAACTACTATATTAGGATTGCATAAATCATGGGTATTAAACTTAAGGCCCAAGGAATGGATCCAGCCCATGGGAGTGCTTAGATCTGTCCTGCAGGGCTGCCCTGGAAATAGCGAAGGACTAGTCCTTAGTGTTTCTGCCAGTGAAAATGGAGCTTGGGAGGGCTGCATGCGGCCCTCTTGAGCTCCATTTTTTTCTGGCAGAGGGTTGCTGGAGGCCATTGGAGCTGAAAATGGAGCTTGGGAGAGTCATGGACGGTACTTCCAAGCTCAATTTTTGCTGGCAGAGGGTTGCAGGAAGCCATCACAGCCAAAACAAAGCTCAGGAGCCCATTTTCACTGGCAGAGTGCTTGGGCTGTCACAGGCACCCCCAACACAAGTGACATTCAACTGGACAGCCTGGCCATGCCCACCTTGGTCCCCTAAGGTCAAACACAACCCTGATGCAGCCCTCAATATAATTGAGTTTGACATCCCTGGCATAAATGGATAATTGACACTGAATAAAAAGTGGTCTAATCTTGCAGGCAAGGCAAGATGAATTATTGGAGGCCTTTTTGGAAAGACCCTTCATATGAAAATGATGGAAATGAGATAAAATACACATTTTCCATTTAAAGTTGTATCAGCAGCTAAGGAAAAAGCAATACAAATTGTTTATAGCATTTTTTATCTTGTGCATTAATTAGAATGTGTAAAGTAGATAAACAAAGAGAGATTCTATGTCAAGTACACAAAATAAGAATGCAAAATATATGAACTACTTCCAAGAAATTATCTAAGATGGATCATCAAATTGAAAATTATTAGATCATCCTATGTTCATAGAGGTCCATAAATGCTTTTTCATTCCATTATTTTCTCCCAATTATTAATCTCATTTTATTTTAAAGAGATGGAGAGTAAAGGAACAACTTCCTATCTGGATGAGTATCTAAATGTACAGATGTTTAAGATATTCATATGTTTTAAGACACACAGATTCACAAGGCACACCACAATTTTAGCCCTAGAGTATATTTCCAAAAGATTTTATGGTATAACTAGCATATGACTAAAAAATTCCAACATTAGATCATCAACCCAGAATGTTCCCTAATGGCAAAAGATGGAGCAAATTCAGCTTTCTACCTTTGTCCTTTTCTTTTAATTCTGAGTTTCTACTAAATAGTCTGTTTCTTCCAAAGTTATAGTTTTCATAGTATATCTCATACTTGTTTCAGCACTATAGAAAGTAAGGAATTATCTATACATTCTATAATAAAAATCATTATGCTTTTTAAATCAATGTTTATTTGCACACTATACCATTTATATATAATCACTTATTTTTAATAAATAATAGAATTTCCAATGCAATATTTGATACAGCTAGTAATTGCAACAGATCACGAAGTGTGGATTGTTATATTTCCTGTTACCTTCATTCTTTTCAGCTTTCCAAGTACCTAACTAGTGGATTGTATGCAGTACAGTAGTACCTTGGTACTTATCCTTAATTGGTTACAAGAGGCAAAATGAGTACCAAAACTATGAGTACCAAACAATTTTTCCTATGAAGAGTAATGTAGTGAGTTACAAGGCAGCTGATACTGACAAGATCTAGTTTGTATATTGCGTACCAAACAAACAATGAGTACCGGGACAAAATTTTCATGTCAAAATGTGGTAAGTATCAAATTTGATGAGTTTCAATCTGTCAGAAATGATGTAGGGTCTCCTGCTGGGGCAGGGTGTTAGACTATATGACCTACAGGGTCCTTTCCAACTCTGATTATCTTTATCTCAAATGCTATCTAAATGGTGTGCTTGCTCTGCACCCTCATATTAATAATCCTCTGCTATTCAAACAACTTTACACTGTTACATAATTTTCATCGACTTTTATTTTATTTGTGATTATTTTCTAAATACAACACAAAGGTCTCTCATAGGATATTTATTTATTTATTATTTATTTATTTATTTATTTTTGTCAATTGCTTACAAGATAATAGACATAAGTAAAAACATAGTTATGAATACATGGATACATATAAGAAAAATAAAAAATAAAAGAAACAATAGGACAGGGACGGTAGTCACTTTGGTGTGCTTATGCACGCCCCCTACAGACCTCTTAGGAAAGGGGTGAAGTCAACAGTAGACAGTCTAAGGTAAAAGTTAAGGGTAGAGTATTCCAGACATTGACCACTCTGTTGCTAAAGTCGTATTTCCTGCAATCAAGTTTGGTGCAATTAACCTTGAGTTTGTATCTATTGTTTGCTCTTGTGTTATTATGGTTGTATTGTTATGGTATTATTCTACATCATCAATAAACACTGCTGGATCAAAGCCCATTTCTTCCATGAAAGTAACTTAGAATACAATATTATCACGTATCATGCTTCATATGAGTCCATACATTTTAATAACAGTAGAAGACACTTATAAATGATGATCTCACATTTAAACCATGAACATACCATGTAATAATAAACTGAAAATTAGTACAGATAATAGGTTATAATCAGCAATTCTCTAGGTGTTTTTACTTTGAAAGTTTCTCTTAGGGTTAGAGATAAAAGTGATGTATTTGTGAATGTATCCTATATATGGATATTCAGATATCTGGAGTCCAGTGGTGAATAAAGATTTTTTAAAAAAATCCCCAGGCAATTGTGTTAAATTCTAGCTAATTATAGACTTCCCAGGAATAAAAAGAAGGTGAGGTACATTTAGTTTAGAACATTTATGAAGTGCATGTGAGGTCCCTTCTAATTTGTTTTTTTAGAAACAAAGTTAAGGTTACATTATGCTATGTTATATTTCTACAATATCTGAAACAATCAAATTCCTATTCCTGTTTATCCTTGGATTTAACCTGGTTAATTTTCACCAAGTTATAAACTGAAAAGCAAAAACAATCAAAGGTTTTCTGAACTGCCTAGAGAAATGGAGTGTAAAATGGAATGGATATATTCTATTTGCTAATTCTTGGTTGTGATAAAGTATGGACAAATTGCTTTTTATAACTCTGATTCTTTTTTTTTTTTTAAGCAGAAGTTATTTCTGTCTTGATTTCACATTTGTTTGCAAATCATCCAATATCTGTATGCAAATCCACACTGTTTTTGTCTATATTTAGCTTTTTGCTTAATCTTTATTCATTTGCTCATTTTGGCCTTATTGAACATCTCAGTCCAAGAGTGAAACCAGGCAAAGGGTGGGAGAGAGAGAGGAAATGATCAAATATATTGTTCTCTCCATGGAAGCCACTAAGAAAAGTTATCCATCTGGCTGGAAAAATTCAAAATGATGAACTGTTATGAGTGTAAAAGTGCAGGTTACTTTTGTTTGTACTGATTTTTTTCAAATGGCAGGAATACAGCACTGGAAAGATCAGCATGTGAAGAAATTTAACAAGTCCCATTTCTCTCCTTAATAATTTTAGAAGATATGTTCTATTTTCCAAGCTCTAGTTGGCTTGAACTGGAACCATTTTGCTGATGGTGTTGGAGACAGAGCAGGAATTCTGAAATATGACATATAACGTATGTTCTCTTTCTAATCCACTGTTTTAATGAAGAAAACTAAAATCAGAAGTTTTGCACAAGAAAAAGAAAGAAAGAAAGAAAGAAAAAGAAAGAAAGAAAGAAAGAAAGAAAGAAAGAAAGAAAGAAAGAAAGAAAGAAAGAAAGAAAGAAAGAAAGACTGTCTTCTGTCACGAGAATCAAAGAATTTTATGGCTTTCAACCCATACATAACAAGAATGAAAAATTCCAAGTGCACATCAGTCAAGGCTCTTTAAAAAACTGAAAACGAGCTACACAATTATGTGACATGCCTTGTCTTCTCATTCAAAATATGCTATTCTTATACCCCTGCCATTTATCTCACCATTTTAACTGCTACATATATTCAGGGGTGGAATTCAAATTTTTTAACAACCGGTTCTGTGGGCGTGGCTTAGGTGGTGGACATGGCTTGGTGGTCATGTGATTGGGTGGACATGGCTTGGTGGTCATGTTATTGGCTGGGCGTGGCCAACTCAATATCACTCACATTGAAGAACCATCTCCTTGCCTGGCCTCTCATGACTGTGGGGATGCTGCAACAGTCGTAAGTGTGAAAAATGGTCATAAGTCACTTTTTTCAGTGCCATTGTAACTTTGAATGATCACTCCACACAAGCAAAGTTCCAGCAAAGGAGGGGGAAAAAACTCCAGAGAAGTTCCTGAGACAGGAAGTCTAGTCCTGCCAAGAATGTAATAAGGGTTAATGGAGAGGCAGTTTCTGTAAGCAACACCAGAATGTTTCCTTCCCGCCTTCCTTACAGGATTAGGCCAGTAATTTCTTCTAACAACTGGTTCTCCAAACTGTTTAGAATGTTCACAACTGGTTCTACCAATTAGGTGCGAACTGATAGAATCGGACCCCTGCATATATTTCTCTCCTTCCCACAACCAATTAGTTGTTTATTTAGCATCTGCAAGGCTTGATAAATTATTATTCTATTTACTTCACTTTTTAAAAATATTTGGCTTACTGTAGTTTATTCTACAATCAAAAATGTCATCAAAAGAACTCTTATCTCTCAAGATGTCACTGAAACACTCTCCAACATCTCCATGATGCAACGTTATTTTAAAACTGCAACTCAATGACCAATGCTGTTATATTTTTGTTTTGCATTTCTACTATGGAATTATCCCACAGACGTAGATGTTTCCTGCCACTCAATGATACATCCATACATGATGCTATTGTTACATGCTAAGTGTTTTCTTCTTATCCTTGAGTAGATAGAAAAATAAGTTAAGTGTGTTCTGTAGTGTGCTCAATACTGAACTTTATTCTTTCTCAGGAATGAGGATATAGGGCACTACTGTTCTTTCAGTTTAAATATGGAACACATTAAGGAATTATCTGTGTAGTTTCCTAACAAAAATCACTAGCTGAGGAAAATAAAAACATCCAGAAATTAATATCTTAATGTAGAATAGCAATAGGGCTGGGCCTTTGGAAGAGGTGAATTTTGACCTAGCCTTGTCCTTGAACTGAAACACTGTGTACCTTGTCTTTGAACAAATATTTTGAAATTTTGTTCAAAGACTGCCCAGCTATGGGTAATATCCATAATACCTGTCATTTTCAGATTAAGGTTTCCACCAGTATTAATGGCATATGCAGATATATTTTAAGTCAGGACAGGAGCAGCTTCAGAAATTTTTTAAATCTTCTGATTTCAGCAATTAAGATGCACATTTCTGCAGAATCATTTGGATAATTTGACAATTGCTTGCCATATGCCATTATGTTTGATATCTCAAACAGTTGGGCACAGCTTAATTTAACAAGTTCACTGGCAACTTTTTTTGGCATAGTGTAGATTTAAGCCACTGGTAAGTTCCAACAATTATAAATCAGCATGGACAAGAATAGCATGGGACTAAACCAGGGGTCTTCAAACTTGACTGCTTTAAGATTTGTAGACTTCAACTTTCCAGTCATGTTAGGTCAGGAATTCTGGGAATTGAAGTCCACAAGTCTTAATCTTGCCAAGTTTGAAGACCTTTGGACTAAACAATTTAGAATGGGAGAAATTTTTTTCACATTGTCTAACCTATATTTACAAAACTATCATTCTCCTATTTCCTATTATAACAAACATTACATCAGAACTAGAATTTTAATTTATGCCAAACAAGAGGCTAATCTAAAATATTAATGCAAGTAAAAGTCAAATCCAGAGTACATCATTTATTAAGCATGATTGACAGTATATATATCAAACACAGTGCATTGTAATGTGCTGAATTGATCTCTATATATTAAAATATGTATACACAAAAAAGACAGTACATTATGCCATGCAATGATATATTCTGTTTATATTCATACATTGGCATTGAATACATGCTATGCTACATCTATTCTAAAACACATTTGCTTAATAATTCTTTTTATTTTATTCCTTAGACATCATCAAAAGATTTAAATTAGTGATTTATATGAAAATATAATATCTGGGAACTGTACAGTTCTGGGTGGTGAAAAAACAGCTTTAGCTCAACTTGGACAAGACTGAGTGGTTGTAGGTTTTGAAAGCTCCAGATCTAGTGACTGTCCATCATTATTTCTTGATAGAGTGATATTGCTCCAGGCAGAATTATTACACAATCTAAGGTCCTCTTGGACTTACATCCAGGGATGGGTTTCTACTGGTTCTGTCCACCTCTGTAGAACCAGTAGCTCTGAAGAGAAGCAGACATAGAACCAGTTCTATGTCTGCTGATGTTTTTGCTCACCCACCCACCCACCTGGGCTCATACCTGACCTTTATTTCCTGATTTTTTCGACTTCAGCTGCTGTGCGAGGCACAGCTGCAGTTAAAAAAGCAGGAAAAATGGCTTTTTGAAAGGCTGTTTCTCTGCACACAGCATGCTGATGATGATTTACAGGCTCATGTCAGGCATCCAGGGAAGCAAATCATAAATCACCGAACCTCGTAAATGACCGAACTGGTAGTTAACCCTGTCAGATCCCACCCCTACTTACATCTCTTGAAAGTCTGGTAGTAGCTATGCCCAGAACATCTGTTTTGCATTTCTACTATGGAGAATTACACAATAACATCCTGTGTGGCAATTACAGCCTTTTCTAGATTGGGAGGCACTGCTCACAATCATTCATGCCTTAGCCTCAGTTGGATTACTGGACAATCTCCCAATGGACTACTGCAACCTGCTCTACATGATGCTATCCTTGAAGAACTTTCAGAAGCTTCAGCTAATTTAGAATGTAGCAGCATGTGCATACTGAGCATACAATAAGTCCACATAATAGTGTTGCTAATGAGCTGCACTGATTCTTAGTAAGCTTCTGTGTGCAAAATAAGAAGCTGATTGCCATCTTTAAAGTCATATTTATCATAGGACCAAATTAATTGTAGGACTATATATTTCTGGTGGTTTCTACCCATCTCATCAAATTGGGCAGAGTGTGCGTGCTCTGGGTCCCATCAGTGAAGCAGTAACACTTGGTGAGTCCTCAAAGTTTGCTTTCAGCCTACTGGCATTTGTCTTATGAAACAACCTCTTCCTAAGATATGGACAGACCTGACTCTGCTAACCTTCAAATTAAGATCTGGCTTTTCTCTCAAGCAGTAGAACCAAGATATTAGTGGAACCCTGGCATCAGTATGGTTATGCTTGATGTCCTTAATGAGAGAGGTTCGGGGCCTCAACTGTTTCTTTATAAATTTCCGATTGTGTTTTATTTTTGTTTCTATGGTGGATGGGTGACCATATTAATTTTTTAATATAACAAATGTCATTTCTCCACTGAGGGGGAAAATATCATGGGATTAAGAATCATCATGGTCTGGACCACTTGAACTTTCCAAGTTGTTTTTAAGGATGGCACAACATAGAGTGCAGTGTAGCAATCAGACCTGTATGTCATGAAAACATAGCCACAAATATTATGTTAATTTCTGACCTAAAGATTTCACATCCCCCATGCCTGTCTCTAGATACTCCAATAAAAGTGACCAATGCCTGTTGAGCTTCAGTTTCTCTTGTCCTATTATGTCAATAGTGAAGTAAGTTGGGAATTGTAATCCAATAGTATCTGCAAAGGCATCATAATCAATTCACTACTGATAGTCCATCATTTTGAATTATTAGAATAGGGAATATAAACAACTAATCTATATTGCAATTTCAAAAGGTACTCAAAAAGCCCTCATACAGCAAAACCTATGCAGAGAATTTGGCATGTCTGTATCCGTGCTACAGATTTGTTCAGGACTGCCAGACTGTTCTTAAAACCAAACAAATGCAAAAGAAGATAGAAAATATAGGATATATATAAATAACTGAACTTCTCACAAATTTGTGATTTGTATAATACCTTGGCAAACAAGTTTTGATATGAAGTGCATTTAAACAAAAAGATTATATGTAAAGAGGCACAAAATAAAACCTTTAAAAATAGCTCTTCTGTGGATTGTTGCACAATAAAACTACTGTAGCTTTCAAGATTATCTTGACTAAGCAAGACTGAGGAAGAGGCAAACCATCCGAGACAAGGAGAATCAACCATTTACAAACCAAATAAATACATGATGTTGGCTACCAAAGGAAGAGGAGAGATTCAAAGCAGTGAGGATCATTTACCATAAATTGTCCTCAAGAATGCCAAATAAAAGCAGCAATCAAAAAAAAAAATTGTTATGCTGTTCTACTAGCTTGTGGAAAAGGAGCTTGTACTTAGTCATTTCAGTTCCATGTTGCATAACTCTTGTACCCTAGAAGTACATCTGTAAATAAGAAAAATGAATGGAATAATTCATGGGGCTGCTTTTGATTTTACGGCTAACTGTTCTTGTTGTATCTGTAACAGCAGCAAAGTGTTTGCCCCTCGTCATAAGTTGCAGTCTGACAAATATTGCATATATTGCATCCTTTGCCTCTGTTCTCCACTGACTTGGGAGACTGGTTTGTTTCATGCATGCACATCCATGGTGATCTATCAAATTCTCAATAGATGCAAAGATTTCGTAGATATGTAATAGTAAACGCATATGCTTCCCTGTAGTTTCTCTCACAATTGGCACTTGTTCATTCATGTATGTACCTTAATCAGGATTTTCTTCACAGCTCAGTAGCCTATGCTTCTAAGTCACAAGAACACCTAGATACCCACCAACACAAATTGATGGCATTCATCTGTAACAGTCAGAGATGTAAAGCTATGAGGGAGCAAAATTATGGACATAACTGAATATTTTAGGTGCGTTGAGTGAGATTCATCAACATGCTAAATATGATTTTGATGTTTATAGGACTAATTTCATATGGAAAGTAATGTATATGAAAGTCTATTTTACAGAATTTTTGAACTATTTGGAGTACAGCAATTTTGAAGTCTTAAATATATAGAAATCAAAAATAAAACACTCAAAAATAGTTTTTTTAAAAAATATCAGCTACAAACAAAGATTCATGGTAAGTAAACCACACAAGAAGACTACCCAGTCCAAGCAGTAAAAATGTTCTTCCGAAAACCACACAGATGCATATGACACTTTATTCATAGGAGTTTCTCAGAGACTCACTGCTTCAGCCATGATAGAAATCTACTCTGAGCTTTCTGTAACACAATTATCAAGACACTAACTGCTGTAATTAAGTTCTGTGTGGTCTTGTTCCACCCATGACATGGAATCATGTCATTATTCAAAGTGACAGGCATCTGATTACAGGACTTTTTCATGTCATGGAGCCCATCATTAGGACAGTTCCGCATAACAGATAAAGTCTTGCCATTATCAGCTTTGTGGATTCAAATATCTATCTTAGGGCTTAACTCTTCAGTTTTTACTAACAAACGTGGACAGAAGGATGAAATGTCAGCTAGTTAGCTGTCAGAAGATAAAGGGATGTCACATTGATCGGAACAGACTGTCTTTTCTGTTCCTATTAAATTTCCGCCTACATAGACTATATTAAATGTTTACATCACTTTAATCTTACATTTAAGAGGAATCTATCTCAAATCCAGATTCCACTAGCCCTAATAAATTCTGGAAGAAATTGAGGAATTTCACAATGAAGATTGCAATAAATTTGCAAAACACTGAATAAATGTCAATTTATGTTAATCAAAAGCCATAAAAAATTGTGAAGCAACTTAAATTATACTTTCTAACAGTACCGCAAGTGACAACAATTAATGTATAACCAAGCAACTCCATTGGCTCTGACAGTAGGGATGTTTTCCAGACATGAGAATTCTGACTGTGACTGTTATGTATGTAAATAGTTGAATAAAGGCAAGCTTGGGGTAAAGTGCAGGGTTCTGGCCCTGCACTTCTGATTGGGTGTTAAGCGGCTAGATCGGATTGGTCGGGTTCTGAGAATCTGATTGGCCCTTAACGAAGGACTTTTATTGGTACTGGAGCTAGCGTTTCACAAGCTCCTATTGGTTATTTCACATTAGCATTGCCTATATAAAGCAGAGTTGTTGTTATACAAGTTAGAAGTCACTATGCAATAAAGAGTTGAAAGTTCACCAACTAAGACTGTCTCCATTCATTCTACCCATACCTGAATATATGACACTGGCGATGAAGGTAGGATTTGGAGACATCTGATCTTAAGGAACTTGGAAGAAAAAAACAGAGCACGTGTAAAAAAACGGCGCCACCAACGGAAGCCATGTCCGGCGGCATCGTACCACCCGCTCCGTACAATCCATCCCAAGAGGATTGGGAATCCTACATGGATCGCTTTCAGATGTTCCTCGAAACGAACAACCTGAAGGACGCCACATCAGCCAAGAAGCGGGCGCTGTTCCTGACGTACTGTGGCCCGGCTGTCTTTAAAATGGCTAAAGCCTTCGCGAAGCCTCGAGAAGTGAAAGCAATAAGCTGGGATGACCTCGAACCTCTCCTGAGAGACCATTACGCGCCAACCGTACCCACACTCGTGAGATGCCACGAGTTCTATCAACGAAGCCAACGAAAAGGAGAGAGTGTGGCTGACTTCGTGGCAGACCTCCGGCACTTGGGAGGCCTCTGCGGGTTCGCAGACTTAGATGAAGCATTGAGAGACCGCCTAATTCTGGGATTAGATGCGCTAGGCGTGCAGAGCAAGCTGATGGCGAAGGGCGACATTGACCTTGCTGACGCCATCGCCAAAGCCACTGCTGCTGAGGCGACCAAAAAGTTTGCGGCGCAACTACGGCGAAGCCGAAACCCAACGACCCCACCAACTGGCGACCTTTTATCCAAGTCGGAAGAGCAGCTCGTTACGACGCACCACGAGGACCTCTCTTCGTTGTCAGACAGCGACGAAGAAGGGGTCCATCGACTGCGTTCCGACCGGGACCCTCGTCCTAAAACCTCACGCCCTTGCGCTGGCTGCGGGGCAAACCATCCCAGGGCAGACTGCAAATTCCGTGACGCACTCTGCCATGAGTGCGGGTAACGAGGCCACATCGGTCGAGTCTGTCGCAGTTTACCGGGACCAAGCCCGGCCTCAAAGGGAACCAACTTTCGCCAATCGGCAGGAAACCGTCCTGTAAGGCGAGACCCAGCAAACCACTCCTACAGATATCGAACGTTGCAGAAAGAAGAGGCTCACCATACTATCACTATAGGTCACGCCTCGGCCCTGGACGCGAAGACGATTCGAGTTACAGTAGCCATAGAGAACTAACCCTGCCACATAGAGGTCGATTTGGGATCATCCCTTTCGATGGCGTCATGGAAGACATTAAAGCAGCTCATTCCTACCATCCAACGCCAAGACCTTCGAATGCAATGCCTTATCCTTAAAGATTACCAAGGGAATTGGATCCCTGTGGTCGGGTCTTGTCGAGTCCGCGTCTCGTTTAAAAAGCATACGGCATACTTACCTCTAACGATCATCGATAGGGACAGGCCTAGTTTGTTGGGCCTCCAATGGTTTGCGCCACTCGGCATCGAACTAGCCGGCGTGAACCGAGTCGGTGATTGCGAGTGGGAGGAGGATCTTATGTCTGAATTCAGCGATGTCTTCGCAGATCGTCTGGGCGAGTATAAGGGGACCCCAATTTCGTTCAGCCTCGACCCTAAGGTTGCCCCGATCCGTTTAAAGCACCGTCGAGTTCCGTTCACCCTTAAGGCCAAGATAGATGAACAACTTGACAAACTAATTAAACAAGGGGTACTGCAACCCATTGATCATTCCCCATGGGAAACTCCTATTGTAACCCCCATTAAACCAGATGGGTCAATCCGAATCTGTGGGGACTACCGGGCCACTCTAAACCACGCCCTCCAACAGAACGCGTATCCAGTGCCGGTGGTGCAGCACCTCCTTCATTCTCTGGGAGGTGGAAATGTTTTCGCTAAGCTAGATTTAGCTCAAGCCTATCAACAATTGCCCGTGGACAATAAAACAGCCCAAGCCCAAACGATAGTAACGCACAGAGGTGCTTTTAAATGTACCCGATTGCAGTTCAGGGTGAGTGTGGCCCCGGGAATATTCCAAAGTTTAATGGAACGATTGTTACAGGGAATCAAGGGCGTGGTTCCGTATTTTGATGACGTATTGATTGCAGCTCCTAGTAAAAAAAATTCTGCAGAATCGTTTAAAATGTGTTCTTAAAAAATTCCAAGAAGCGGGATTGAAAGTAAAAAGGGATAAATGTCATCTGTATACCGACAGTGTTGAATTTCTAGGTTATCGCATTGATAGTCAGGGTATTCACCCAACTGAGAGTAAATTAAGGGCGATTAGAAATGCTCCCAGACCTCATAACAAAACTGATCTTCAAGCATTTTTAGGCCTTATCAATTTCTGCAATGTGTTTTTACCGCATAAGGCGACTGTGGCTGAACCATTACACCGGTTATTAGATAAGAAAGCATTATGGGTTTGGGGTTACCAAGAAGAAAAAGCGTTTAGAAATGTAAAAGATTTACTTACATCTGATTCTGTACTTATGCAATATAAAGAAACATTACCCTTGGTTATAACTTGTGATGCCTCACCGTTTGGGGTGGGCGCTATTTTGAGCCATGTGCTACCTAATGGAAATGAGGCTCCCGTTGCATACTTTTCGAAGACTCTATCCCAGGCAGAATGTAACTATGGACAAATAGACAAGGAGGCTCTTGCAATTGTGTCAGCCATAAAAAAATTCCATGAGTATGTATATGGAAGGACATTTACAATTGTAACCGACCACAAACCTTTATTGGGGATAATCGCTGGGGACAAACCAACCCCCTATATATTGTCCCCAAGAATGACTCGATGGTCAAAGTTTCTAGCTGCTTATAATTATCGATTGTTACATCAACCGGGGAAAGCCATTCCCCATGCCGACGCACTCAGCAGAACACCGCTACCAGAGACTCTCGACGATCCGGCACCAACAGTATCGGCGTTACAAATCGAAACGCTCAACTCGCCTCCTATGACCGCTCGAGATATCGCGAGGGAGACCAGACGAGACCACACCCTAGCATGAGTCCTAGGCTGGGTAGAGCGTGGATGGCCATTGGACCAGATCCCAGATGACTTCGCGCCATTTAAAACAAGACAGACTGAATTTTTTTCTCAAAAAGGCTGCGTTATCTGGGGCGATAGAGTCGTTGTCCCAGAATGACTCCAAAAGACGCTGTTACAAATCTTGCACGATGGACATCCCGGGATCGTGCGAATGAAGGCACTCGCACGGAGCTACGCTTGGTGGCCAGGCATGGACCAACACATCGAGCAATGGGTCAAGGCCTGCACCAAGTGCCAACAAACCAGCAACGCACCACCAAAAGCTGCACCGAACCGAATGGGAGACGCCACATGGACCCTGGTCCAGAATCCACCTGGATTTCGCAGGGCCGATCAAAGGACAGACATTGCTGTTGACTGTCGATGCATACTCTAATTGGTTAGAAATTCATCGAATGGCCAATACAACCTCCGAGGCAGTCATTAAAGTCCTCAATAGACTCTTTGCAACTCATGGATTGCCGGATGTCCTGGTGTCCGATAATGGACCACAGTTTACAGCGCTAATGTTTGAACAGTACCTTGCTGACAACGGCATCCGCCATGCGCTCACCTCGCCGGCGCATCCTGCTACCAACGGCCGAGCGGAACGCATGGTACAATTTGTAAAAAAGACTTTACAAAAGCTGGACTATGATAATCTTGACGAAAAAATAAACCGCATTCTACTTCTACAACACATCACTCCGCACAGCGAAACCGGCAGAACTCCCGCTGAACTTCTCATGGGACGAAAACTCCGTTCCCGCCTCGACCGACTGCACCCTGCTTACGAGCCAGAAAAACCTCCAGGATCCAGCGGACGCTACCGTGCCTTCAAGGTAGGCGACCCCGTTTATGCAAGAAATTTATCGGGCGACCCAGTTTGGATTGAAGCAACGGTAATACGCGAGACTGGGCCCAGATCCTATATTGTAAAATGTATTGATGAGAGACTATGGAAAAGACATGTTGACCAATTACGGTCACGACTTATAACTGCTAGCCAACAACTTCCCAACGACCAAATTGAGGGGGGGGGAGGAAGAGAAGATGACGATATGCCAGGAAACCTGTTCCAGGAAAGCGATGAATCAAGTGAAACTCAGGAAATGGAGCAGGAAGAAGAATCGTACTCTCCAAGGGAAATCACACCAGAACGAGAAGCTGAGCCACTACAAAACAACACCCTACCTCAACGGGACTGCACGCAGCCAGTCCAAAGAAAATCTGACAGACCCAAGAGACAACTGTCCTATTTAAAGGACTACATAGTCACAAACTAATTGTGAAGCCAGGGGGAAGGGGTGTTATGTATGTAAATAGTTGAATAAAGGCAA
The DNA here is from genome assembly GCA_033807585.1 of Hydrophis major. Classification (NCBI taxonomy): domain Eukaryota; kingdom Metazoa; phylum Chordata; class Lepidosauria; order Squamata; family Elapidae; genus Hydrophis; species Hydrophis major. The sequence continues at coordinate 329,851,044 of CM066329.1, forward strand.
GCTTGGGGTAAAGTGCAGGGTTCTGGCTCTGCACTTCTGATTGGGTGTTAAGCGGCTAGATCGGATTGGTCGGGTTCTGAGAATCTGATTGGCCCTTAACGAAGGACTTTTATTGGTACTGGAGCTAGCGTTTCACAAGCTCCTATTGGTTATTTCACATTAGCATTGCCTATATAAAGCAGAGTTGTTGTTATACAAGTTAGAAGTCACTATGCAATAAAGAGTTGAAAGTTCACCAACTAAGACTGTCTCCATTCATTCTACCCATGCCTGAATATATGACAGTGACATTTTTTAAAAAACTAGAAAACCCAGAAGCTGAGGGTTCCAGTGGCCTGCTAGTTAAATATGGAAATCAGCAGGAAGAAAATAGCAATCATTGTTTTTAAAAAAGTCAAACCATCATAATGTATCTTCTTTTTACAACCTCTTTACTTTTTCATTCTCAATGGGGAGAAAATGATAACACTATTTTCCGCGTTTGAGCTGAGAAACATGGAAAAATATAACATAAGGCTTAAAATAAGATAATAGTGTTTTTTCTAATTTCCTCAATACCTCAAATAAATCCAACCCCCAAAATACGAAGTCTTGCTTCCACTATGTACTTCACTCACTTTCCATCAAATTTCCCCACTCACTACAGGATAAGGCCAATGAAAGAATCTGGGCTGAAAGAATCAGAGCCTTTTGTTACAGGATAGAAAGACACTACTTTGCACAGATAAAATTCACTTGCTAAATAAGGCACTGGCAATTCTGCCAGTGATCTAAAACAATTATATTGTAACCCGCAAATCACTAGGTTTTTTCACAGTATAAAATGTTCCTGATTAGGAAGTAATGCATTATTTTACAAAATATTAGCCAGGATCAAGCATGCTGTATTTATGCTGTTTTTGAATATTAGAAAGTAGTTTAATTTCTTGGATTATGAATACTAGGTTTTTTTTCCTTTTTCTTCAAGTTCAGAATTGAAAACTGCCTTCATTTCTTTTTCTTTTTTTGCACATACAGTACTTACATAAATTGTATGATTAAATATTAAAAGAGCCAGAGCTGCTAACTGTTCAAAGCTAAATGTGCTGTATAACAAGAATTAGATGTGATAATGAAGTTTCCATTGCATAAAGAGGATATTGCTGACTGATGTATGTAGTGAGAAAGATGTCCATGTAACCAATACAAATACAAGCCTTCACAGGTTTTTAACTAATTCCATTAAATGTTAGTTCAGGTCCTTTTGAAACCTTACTGAAGGCTAATTTGAGTTGAGTGTTACCTGAAATATCCTATTGGAAAGCCAACTAATGCGAGCATATGGTTATAAGATAGGAAGAACCTTAAAGGATCGGAATAATGGCTCATGTAAACCAGCTTTCTGTAACAAATTTACCTAAGTAGATGTATTCTGGATGCTTAGAAGCATAAACCAGCTTTTCCACAGCTGCTTCCTAAGTTTTGCTACTTTTGCTTCAGCTAATCGTACTAATACCCATTGACAGACAATTCTATTTATGTACTTCTAAACCTCTTGTCATGACCTTTTAGAAAGGTTGTTAAAATGTGAAAAGATACATCACAGATTTTGAACCAAGGTATTTCAAGTGGTTTAACTTACAGAAAATATCCAAAATCCAGACCTATGGCTCTGGGAGATGAAATTTGGGGAAGTTGTGGTGGTTTCAGACTGCTGCTGTAATCATCTAGTGCTCATTCTGGACATTCTATGGCAGCTTCCTTGCCACTTTGCTCCCTTCCCCCAGCTGGCAGCAAGGAATTGGCATCTCATGTGGCTCTTAAAGAAGTATCAACTTTAAGGTATATGAAGAAAGGCTTGGATATTTTTACTGCTTTATGTACCTCTTCTGTGGCACAGAAATATGCAGACATAGCTACATCCCATATTTGTTCAGGAACTCAAGGCACAAGTTACCAAGTGAGCTGCTCTGATTGCAAATGGTGTAGAACAGGAGTGTCAAACTGAAGGCCAGCAGGCCAGATGTGTCATGTGAAGGCCATGTCCACCTCAGCTCCACATGATGGCAATGTGACACCGCCAGTTTGAAACTGGATCTCTCTGATGTCAGTAAAATACATTAGCCACTATATCTTGCCAATTCTGTTTCATTTTTCAATGGCTTCCTACTCTGAAACTAAGTGTACATTGGCGCCTCCTGTGGCTGCCAGAGATCATGTAGATCAGTCTCTCTCTAGCCATCAGGAGGTCATATGACTCTATTTTTAAACTTTATCTGTAGGGGTGGGCTTTAACCGGAGTTACTACCAGCTCAATACTTACGTTACATGCGCACACGCCAATTATGCGGTGTGTGCATGTGTAATACAGCAAAAACTGTGCCTCCCAGACAGCTGATAAGTGCTGCATGCAGGTGAGCAGCGTTTGAAAAATGACTTTTGTACTGATTTTTCAAACTCAGCTGTGCTGCGCAACAGTGTTTCAGGTTCAGTCACTGAAAAATTTGAGGTTGAAAAATGTCTTTTTCTGAAAGGGTTAATGAAATAGAAGCCAGTAGTTCAAGAGTATGAATCTGATACCTTTTATATTCTCACCTTCTTTATTTTAGTGTGCTTTCCTCAAATAATATTTTTATTGCCTTTCACTTTCCAGCAGGACTGACAATATAGGTATGTCCTTACTGAGATTCAAATAGTAATATTCAGATCAGTTTTGTAAAAAGATAACAGTTTTTACATTTTGTATTAAAGTAGTATGTTTAATGGAATATATTTAAGAATTAATAAAATTTGACTACAAGAGACAATGACAAACAGTAATTTATTTCCCCACCCCTTTTTATTCAAATTACTGATAAACTGCATAGCTATAATTTCATTCCTTTATCCTTAAGTTTGCGAGTACGATCTACAGATACTAATTGTTCTAATTCTAAGTATTGGACCTCTTTTACTGTTAAGACAGTGCTTCTAAAATACAAGTGAGAGTATTTTTCCAGAATTCCAATTTTCAGCTATAGTATATTCACATAATGTGACGTATTATATAAGCTTAATATGTATGTATACCATTTCAATTCTACCTCGACCTATTCTACTGATTTCTAGAGTCAAGGAATGGCTTAAAGATGTTAATGACAATGTTTTCTTTCTGGTTTCTTTCTTTCTTACTAAGTCAGAGAATGAAAATAGCACATGCCATTAAAATTTACTAACACAATATAATAGAAATCAGAATGAAACATACTATAATTGGGAATTCTGCTCATCCGGATGTCAAAATCCATAGAAAAAGGCAGTCTTATTCTTCTTTCTAAAAGCCTGAAGGATCATGGCCAACCGTACATAGGAGCAATGATGAGTCCAAACAAAACGGACCACTACCAGGGAGGCATACCTGAGTTCCATTAAATGATGATGCTTCATCTTTTTTTCACATCTTTTTTACTCCTCGGACTTTTTAAGACTTCAATTTTTACAACTTCACATTTGTCATCTTTCCTTCTCCTATTACCTGTCAGAATCTAAACTAACACCTACTTTCACTTCTTTATCTGTAAAACAAAATACAAACTATTTTGATTGATTAACTGCATGGATATGTGATGCAGTAGCAAGAAGTCAGGGCTAAAGATAACCTTAATACTACAGGGATTCAATTTGGAACCTTCCACGTGTGAATTATGTTAAAGTGGGGATCATGTCCCTTCTATAATCGATAAAGTTTTCAAGATGGCTGTGCACATGGATGTTGCAGCTAACTGCTCCTTCTTTCAGTGTATGGTGTGTATGATTCTGTGTTTGTTTTGGATCCTTTCCTTGATTGAATCCTGTGGGGCAAGGAGCATCTATAGTCAAGCCTTGTTATAAATTGGACTGAAAAGGCTATTATGGATGATTTTATACATTCTCATAACATACCGAAGGAGGCTGCTAGGACCTTGGGGGAGCCATGGATCACTACCCTGTAGGAAGGAGGAAGAGGCGGAGAAAGAAGAAGAGGAAGAGGAAGAGAGGATGCTGTGCTGGGGTTTTCTTTAGGCTGAGTAAGTTTCCATGCAAGCCTTCAATTCCAAGTATATTTCTCACCAATGCAACATCTCTGACTAACAAAATATATGAATTAAGGCTACAGATTACAAAGACTAAATTCATCAAGAACTGCTGTGTTTTGCTAATCACAGAAACTTGGCTTCATTCACTCATTCCAGATGCAGCTGTTGAGCTGGAAGGCTACATAGCTCACCCGCAGGACAGGAGTAGAGATTCTGGCAAGATCAAAGGGTGAGGTTTAAGCCTTTATGTGAACAAAAGCTGGTGTATCAATACAAAGACTGTAGACAGCCACGGCTCCATGGATCTGGAGTATATGATACTTAAATGTAGACTCATATATCTTCCATGGGAATTCTGTGTGGTTTTGATTACTGCAGTCTATATCCCACCTGATGCCAATACTACCATAGCTTTGGGATTCTTGTATAACATTGTTAGTAATAAGCAGAATAAGTATCCTGATACTGTGCATATTATAGCGGGGGACTTTAATCAAGCTAATTTAAAAGAAATGCTCCCTAAATTCTATCAGCATGTTAAGTGTGCTACTAGAGGAGCAAACATATTGGATAAAGTATATACCAACATCAAACATGGTTATACGGTAATACAATTACCACATTTGGGACAATCAGAACATATTTCACTGTTTTTAGCACCAGTTTACATCCCTCTTAGGAGATGGGCTCTGCCTATAATAAAGACAGTGAAATTTTGGCCAGAAGATGCTTCCCAACAACCTCAGAATTGTTTGGAGAGCACAAATTGGGACATCTTTTATCACCCTGACCTAGAAGTGCACACTCCATTATGATAATTTTTATACCAATAACATGAGGCAGGTATGGTGAGGGATTCAACAAATTACAAACAATCAACTGACCAATGTCATCCCTGCTGAGGGGGATGCTTCATTGGCAGAGGAACTGAATCATTTCTTTGCTCGCTTTGAAGTGGAGACATCAGAGACAGATAAAACACAACTACCAGACAATTGTAGCCCCCTCCTCATTGTGGAGGAACAGGAGGTGAGGAGCATTCTGAGGGTTGTGGACCCTAGAAAGGCTACCGGTCCTGGTGGTATCTCTGGCCGAGTGCTTAAAGACTATGCTGATCAGTTGGCTGGAGTCTTTACTAGGATCTTAAATCGGTCTTTATCCCAGTCCACTATTCCATCTTGTTTGAAGGCTTCCACCATTGTTCCGCTACCAAAGAAGTTCCCTATCAATAACCTCAATGATTACAGACCAGTGGCACTCACTCCTATCATCATGAAGTGCTTTGAGAAATTAATCTGCTGGCACAACATTTCTGGTCTTCTGTATACATTTGATAAACACCAGTTTGCATACAGAAAAAAATAGATCTACAGAGGACGCTATAGCCATCACTCTTCACACTGCTCTGACTCATCTAGAACAGCAGGAGAGCTATGTGAGGATGCTTTTTGTGGACTTTAGTTCTGTGTTTAACACAATTCTTCCACATAGACTAGTGTCTAAACTTCTGGACCTTGGCCTTCCTTATTCAATTTGCCTTTGGATTGTGGATTTCCTGTCTGGCTTCTCACAGAGGATCAGATTAGGTAATCATACCTCTTCCGCCCTTGTTCTTAACACTGGTACACCACAGGGTTGCGTGTTGAGTCCCTTACTCTATACTCTTTATGTGCATGCCTGTCATTCCCACTCACGTTAGCAATACTATTGCTAAATTTGCAGATGATACAACAGTGGTGGGATTTATCTCTGGGGGGGTGAGCCTGCCTACCGAGATGAGGTGCACCAGTTGCTTTTGTGGTGTGGAGATAACAACTTGGTCCTCAACACCAATAAGACCAAAGAGCTTATAATGGATTATAGAAGGAACAGATCTGACATCCAGCCCTTGCTTAGCAATGGAGACCGAGTGGAGCAAGTGGCCAGTTTTAAGTTTCTGGGTGTTACCCTAAAAGAGGACCTGACCTGGGGTGTCCACATTGCAGCCCTGGTCAAAAGGGCCCAGCAGAGATTATACAACCTGAGGCTTCTCGGAAAACAACAACTGAATGAGAAACTGCTGGTGACCTTCTACCGCTACACCATAGAGAGCATTTTAACATACTGCACCTCTGTACAGTTTGCCAATTGCACAGTGGCAGATAGGAAAGCACTCCAGATGGTTAATGTCATTGCCCAAAAGATCATTGGCTGCCCTCTCCCCTCTTTGGAAGAGCTTTATAAATCCCGCTGTCTTAAGAAAGTTCAAAACATTCTCAAAGATCCATCTCATCCTGGGAGCCCTTTTTTTTTGAACTATTACCATCTGACAGACAGTACAGAATAATAAAAACAAGGACAAATAGGCTGAAAAATAGCTTCTATCCCAGGGCCGTAGCTCTTTTGAATTCTATTGTATAGTGCAGTGTTGGTATGGTGTCAGGGTGTTTCCGGTTCAAATGTATGAAGGGTGAAGGATGTGTGTTTGTGTTTATTTTCATGGTCATGGTCATGATGTGCACTGAAGATGGTGTTTGATTTCGTTGTATGAGGTGCAATGACAATAAAGTAAACTAAACTAAACTAAGATTTTATTATGAGTGAATAAAAAGTATAGCTTCCCAGATGTGGTAAGAAAACTTATTAGTGATTCACAAGTATTCCTCTCATTCTTCCTGTGTTACTGCTAAAATGGAAAACTCTGCATGTTGTTTACCTTGAGAGGCAATATATCTTCCTACATTATTAGAACCTGCTGTCTTAAAACTTCAAGGCCAAAACATTGGTGCAAATTCTATACGGGGCACAAACAGGAATTTTCGCAAAGAAAGATCTGCTAGAAATCATACAAACAAAATTCCTGCAAGCCATTTTAGCTGCACCCAAAGGAATTTCAAATGCCTGTATGATTGAGACAAGTATGCCTCAAATTCAGGTAAGAGCCTGGAAGCTGATGACTATCTATTGGCTAAAAATGCATTTCTTTCCAAAGGGACTGACCCCATTAGTGTTGACTGACAACTTCCCTTCCCCTTGGAAACAGGGATAGACCACAACCTGGGCTCTTATGGGCTCTCCCCAATATTCTTAATATCCCTAGGCTTTGACCAAGCTAAGCAAGTAGTTATTAATAGAATAAAAGACATGGAGTTCACTTAGAATTAATAGGATGTCTCTCCACAGTAGGAACAGAATTAAACAAGGTATGCAGCAACCAGCAAGATATTTAAAGGACCTGATCTTCCCGAAATATAGAATAGCATTCTTCAGAGCCAGATTTAACATCCTCCCCTCAGCACTCCTCCAGGGCAGGTATAAGACCCCAAGAGCAGAACGAGTATGAGTATGTGCAGGAATTGGATCCGACCGGTATAACTACCAATTCTTTTGTTCTGCATCACACGCGCATCCACGAGTCGCGTGAGTTGCACGAGTGCAATTTATGACCTGCTGAGCTGTCCAGACAGCTGAGCAGCACTGCGTGCAGGTGCGCAGCAGTTGGAAAAGCCCTTTTTTCCTGCTTTTTCAACTGCAGCTGTGCTGTGCAAAGTAGCTGCTGTTGAAAAAGCAGGAAATAAAGGATAGGTGACTGGGCAGGTGGGTGGACCAAAACAGCTCTTCAGAGCTATCTGTTCTGTAGAGCCAGACAGAACTGGTAGAATCCAACCCCTGAGTATGTGATAAAGGAGAAGTTGAAGTTATTACACATATTTTTTTTGTATTGTGTGTTATACAAAGTTTATAGGTTAATGTATATTCTCCACTTGTTAGAGAGATTACCAGGAGGGTACACAATTTTTATGGAGGCTATCTCCTCCAGGACTCAAACCTAGCAACCACGCTTGCAGTAACAAAATTCTGTGCTGGTGCAATGACCACAAGGAAAAATTTGGTTACAGAATTATAGATGTCAATTTGCACCAATTTTTTATAGTTATCTCTTATAATTTGTAGAGAAATTATATTTACACACATACTTATCTGCTCTCCAATCATGTAAACAAGGGCATGATCCAAACTGTTTGAGACCATGTATTTTAATACCATGGATGTTTTTATCCTATTATTATTAGTATTATTTTTTAACACTATTGTAACACTATTGTCTATTGCTGGTCTATAACCATAATAAAGTTGTATTCTATTCTATTCCTTACATTTATCTAAGGTACAATCATTTGGTAATTTTAAGCTGCAATAATATTTTTTAATTGGTGGCAGGGAAAATTGTTAATAACTATATGCCTTTTTTTAAGAAATGAGCATCATTTTGAAAAAATAACATATAGATGATAGATATAAATAGACACACACACACACACACACACACACACACAAACACCCGTCACATTTATACCCAACTGCCATCTCTGACTGCGGAATATTTTAAAAAGTAGTAAAACTAACAGTAATGCAGAGCAGCATTAGTCTTGAATTAGTCTAGGAATATGGATTGTCTGGCTATATACAGCTGCAGAACCTGTTTTAATGCTCTGGGGCTATGTGAAGGTTATTTGAAAACCATAATTGGTGGAAAAGGCTGTACTTTGACCTAAATTTTACCCCTAGTTTGTGCCATTTGCCAAACTAAATACAACAAACTATTTTACCATCTTTCTTTAGTCAATAGGTCATTCATTTACTTCAAAGCTCAGATAAGTTTATCAAATATAGGCAAAATGACTGGATAGGTGTGCAAAAGAAAACTTGCAGATCTCTCCAAGTGTATCTAACTGATGTCTGACTGAGACCTTGTTGACTTCGTTCTTCTACTAACTTCTGCTGGCAACTGAGAATTGAGAATTTCATGCCTGCTCCTTTTCAGTTCAGTACCAGGTGACAAAAGGCTACATATATTTTAAAACTTTGTTTGGACTCCCAGTAACTTTCATTTCTTCCGTAGTTTCACTTTTTGATCAAGATAAATTGGTTAAAGAACCAAAAGGGAGAGATCTGTGGTATTTGGTAACCTCATTAACCAATATAGGACTCCTACACCATAGTCCATGTTATCAAAACAAATCTCCCACTTGTCAATAAATTGCATGAAATTACATGACAGCATGTTATACTCTCTCACTGTGTCAAATTATAAAGACAGAATAGCAGCACTTGAAAACAATATCACGCTACCTATTGAGTGCTCTGATGGACCATATGAGGGGAGGAAGAACACACTTATAAATCCTTCCTTGAGATCTGCTACTTTTCTGAAAACACTCCTTTCAGAATTCCTATTATTAGAAAAGAAAATGTAGTTACCTACAGCATCCGATTGGAAGTAGGGTAATTTTCTTCTCATGCCCTTAATCGATACTTCAGCAATGTTTTGTTCTCTTCTCAAAACAGTTTTACTGCTGTACTAAGATATAATGGAGAAAATTTTTAACCGAAGCAACAGAGATACACTTCCCCGAGTGCTGATTTTAATCAGAACAAAAAGAAAAGTGATGGAAAGGGAAAGGACTTTTTTTTTCTAAAATATTTTTTATTACTAGAAGATCAGCAATTTTATATCTTGAGTTTATTATGATTTCAGAGAGCACTATTGTGTGGTTTATAATACCTCCAGTACTCCTTGTTCTTTATTTGGCTTCTCAGGACACACAGAAACAAAAGGAGGTTGCATGGTCTTGCACAGCTCTCTGTATATTTTTGTTGCAAGGATGAAAGCACTACTGCACCCTTGCACTGCAAACCACACTTAAATGTGTGTGAATATCCTAGCATACATAAAAAAAGTTTTGCAGTTTGTGGTGCAATAGCTTTTAATGGACTGACCTGATTCCACTGCAGACCCCACTAGCAGGTTTATACCAAAAAACCCTCCAGGTACACATAGACTCTTACCCAACTAGCTCAGTCTCAAGGCTGGCCTGGAGATCTAAAAAAATCAAGGTGGTCTGCCCACCATGCATGATGCAACAGTTTGTATGATAGCTCTGAAGTATTCCTTTTCCCATGTACTTTTTAAACTTCTCATAAAGCTTAAGCATTCATAGTGGAACAAAGGATGACAAATGACAAAAAACCTGGCACAGACACTATCCCTTTTCTATGTGACTTTTACTGTTGCACACAATTATATGCAGAGGAGCAGTTGTACTGTGGTTCACTGACACACATTTTGTCATTTAGACAGACTCTCTTGTTGCTTTGGGCACATATGCTCATGCCTCCTGGTACTTTTCCAGTTGAAGCCATCATCATATCAAATCCACATGAGACCATCTTTCTTTTTAATTGACCCACTGTGTTAGTCCCTTGTCAAGTCTACTTAAAAGTCTACTATTCTGTTTTTTTCACATGCTGTATAAATTGAACTCAGAGCAAACCCTTCTACAGTCTTTTTTGAATGGGACTTATATATTCCTTCTTTCATAGATATCCATTATGCCTTCACAACAAAGTATGTATGCACATATGTAAATATATTTGTGACAAGAAACCCCAATTAACTATATTATCTATATGATAGCTACATATTAACATTAATAGGAATGTGATCATATCTTTTTATACTTTCTTGCACAGCTCTAAAATTTAGCATTCCCAATTAGTTCTTCAGTGGTCAAGGCTGAAGCCTATTTTCCTTATTTCATGTCAGTTTACCTGTAAACTGGAAGACAACTGATTTTCTGCTACAACACAGAGCTTATAGGTGGTTCATTATCTTATTGGTGGAAATACATTCTGCTGTTTATCACTTCCACAACTACCAATCCACATCATAACAGCATGTATTCTTCGTTTTGTTGTTGTTAAGTCACTAAGTCATGTTCGGCTCTTTGTGACTCCATAACCATAGCACCCCAACCCTCTCTGTCCCAACTGTGTCCCTGAGTTTGTCCAAATTCATTTTTATTACGTCAATGACACTATCTAACTATCTTATCCTCTGCTGTCCCTTTCTCCTTTTCCCTTCAATCTTTCCCAACATCAGGGTCTTACACTATCAAAAAGTCCGTTCTTTGCATTTAATGGCCAAAGTATTTATACTTCTATTTCAATATCTGTCCTTTCAAAGAACAGCCAGGGTTGATTTCCCTTAGAAATTATTGGATATAGCCATTGAGAGAATCATGTGATGGCAAAAATGTCAACAGGCCATCCCTTTGCCTTCACAAATTGCTTTAGGATTTTAGATGATGCAAGCAAAAGGCAAGTGTGCAGCCAAAGATTCCTCATAACAGCTATTAAGATTTTTTTATTGTTGTTAAACAATCAGATCAAGTTATGAACTATAAAACTCTGGATAAACACTAAATGGGAGCAAACATAAAGATATCTTGAAAGAACTTAGCTGAGTTATCACCTCACAATCCAAAAGTTCCTGGTAGGAAATTATTTAATCTTGCAGTGGATTTCAAACTTTCAGTCCTCAAAACACCTGTTCACTGAAAAAAAAAAAAAAACCCAGACCTTTGATTGAAGGATGGGGCTTTGGTTGACAAGCCCCAACTATTTCCTCTGTACCTTGAAAAAATTATTGTGGATATCCTGTAGATAGAAGTGGGTAGCTGAAGTCATTAAAGGATTATACTTCCTTTTTCACATAGTGCCTTACAGAATTTTAAAATTCTTTACAAGTGCCTAAAGAGAAAAAATATAGACCAAATATAAAGCTTAGAAGATGGTCCTCCCTCCAATTTAGTCTGTTGTAGAAAGCAAAGACTCAGTCTAATTCAGCATCCTGTTTTCCATAGTGGTTGACTGAAAACCACAAAGAGGTATTGGAAATAGGACAATTCCCATTCAGTTTCACAAAGCCCATTCAAGCCCTATTGTTGAGCAGGCAAGAAGGAGACAGTCATTCTCCTAGACAGAACAAATAGAGATGTAATGGTTGGCAAACTAAAATGGATTGAAACTGGCTATTAAGGATTTGCTGCTGGTTTGAGAGATGAGGCAAGTTTTTTCAGAAGTGGAACCTGGTGCATTGATAACATAAAATGGAAGAGAAGGTACTAGAATTATAGCAAAACATATTTCAAATGCCTTTTGGGAATAAGTTGCAGTTAGGAAACTTTAGAAACACAAGAATATAAGAACTATTATGTGGGGTTAAATCAAATCCTACCAAGACCAGTGAAACCTTTTTCTGTAACAGTCAGCCAGAAGTTGTCCTATTTCCAATACCTCTTTGTGGTTTTCAGTCAACCACTATGGAAAACAGGATGCTGAATTAGACTGAGTCTTTGTCTTACCTAGAAGACCTCTTGTTCATATTATAGGTATCACTAGAAACTGGCAGAGGAAATGTGTGGGCTAGAAATACATGGCGAACCCTTTACAATCACCTCGACGTGGTTAGGCATAGCTGGTTATTCTTCAAGTGCTTTATTTATGTTAGTACTGTGCAGCATTACATTATTTCACAATACTCTGCCAAGATCTCTCAAGGTTTTCATCTTTTTTTAAATAAAATGTTTAAAAAATACAATAAAACCTAGCACTTATTCCTGTAAATTATCCCTGCAAGTTGGTTATAAATTTTGTAAATTTGGGAGTTGTGATAGGGGAAGAGAAGGAAACATCTCAAAAGCAAATAAAAACAATTATATAATAATCACAAGGCAAGAAAGCAAACACATTCTATAAATTGGATGCAATGTGCATCAATCATTCAAAATATACAAAGACAAGACAACTAATTGTGAAGTGAATAATTGCTGCCAGGGCTGACATAAAGGTATGATGATGATACAAACAGAGAATCAGTACAAAGGCCCTACTGTGATATTAAAACACAAATTTCTCCTTTAATTTATTTAATTATATCGGTATAAAAAAATAAGTGTAGGTTCTCATTATGAGGTGTGTTTAAGTCAGGAGCATATGGCTCTGGAAGCCAGTTGATACTCAGACACTGAACTATCATTCTTCCCTCAACATAAGTACAGCAAAATCATAGCTTCTTCTTGTGGCACCAGTCAGAGAGCAGCTGTGCCTTTTAAATCATCCACCCAGGTCTTTACTTCTGTGTGGGTGGTAGAAAGAGAAGAGAATGACAGAGCCAGCAAGAAGTGCCAAGGAATTTAGGAGCAGTAGCCTGGGCCATACACATAACAGGAAATGACTTGTGCTGCCCACAAGAGAAGACTAGGCCTCACTGTCATTTCAGATTCCCCACTCGATTACAAAGTTCAGTAAAAAAATGTAAGGATGGCCGTTAAATCTAGCCCAGTGTTTCCCAACTTTGGTAGCTTTTAGATATGTGGATTCCAATCCCCAGAATGCCCTAACAACCTGGCTAGGAAATTCTAGGAGTTTGAGTCCATACATCAGCGGCCAAGGTTGAGAAACACTAGCCTAGTCTAGCCCCTAGAAAAGTGCAAAATTTATCAAGCATATTGGAACAAAGGTAAAATAATACTCAAATTATTATGCAGGATCTGTGCCCACTAATGCATGAAACAGTTTCAGGAGTTTGCAATTTCATGACTAGAAGACTGCTGTCTGATTTTTGTGGTAGTATTATAGCATTCACTGAGGGAAGCCATTCCTTTAGATCTGTCTTTAATGAGTAATAGGCTAGATTATACATCAGAGATTGACTTGTATGCTCAAACCACAAAACCCAGTGGCAACATAAACATGTATATATGTCAGCCTTCCAAGTTCACAATTTGTTGGTGAGGATCTAACATTGCCAAAATGTGTAAGAAGAGTTGGGAGATTTCGCTGCTGGCAAGAATATATTTAGAAATGACTCCTTTGTCAATTCACCAGAGTGAATAACTGGGGGTAGGAATTCCACAATCCATCATCAGGGTTAGCTCAAAATATGTTGTTGGCTGGATTGAAGAGTAAGACCCCACTCTCATCCCACCTTGTTTGGAACCCAGTTGGCAACTGAATATGACAAAAGTATTGCAAAAAGATCTAACTTTGAGGTTGCCCCTGTTGCATACCCAATTAGCCTTATTCTACTTAAAGGTAAATTCTGCTTTGTCAATATGCAATATACATTTGTTTTTTACTGATCAAATTAGAAATCATTTTTACTCACCTGATAAGTGAAAAGCCTTTTTTTCCCTGATTGGATAAAAGTGAGCAACAGAACTTTAGAAAGATTTTGAGTTAAGATTTGATTAACATAAAGTAAGTTTTCAGCACAAACTAACTGAGGTGTAGCACTTTTCTCCCACAAGAAATGCAATTCAGTGTGAACTGTTTCCTAAAGGAAAAGCACATGTGAGAATTTAGATTATTTTGTCTAGCACAGCTGCTGCTTGTACTGCAAAACGAGAGCTGCAACTGATGACAAGGTAGTATGGAACTTGACACCTCTTCTGGCATGCACCCAAGAACACAAAATGTTTTAGATGGCCTGTGGTATGTGATACATTTCTTAATTGTTGATCACACATAATTAGGACAATGAAAGCTTAGTTTAAGGAAAGCGGTTAGGTTAAACCAATGGGCTTTACTATACTTGGACCAATTTTGTTAGTCTTGGAATGTGACTCTGCAGAATAACATTTTATAAACAGGACTAAATAGCATCTTCTCTTCACAAACTATCAACCTAGAATTATGGCTGACACCCCAAGCCACAGTAAATGTTGTACGCTGAATAAACGTCAAGTAATCCAAAGGGTATATCATGCCTAAAATAAACTTTTCTCCTTAAAAATGTTGAAGTCAAAACTTGCATGGAAATGTCAACCAGGCAAAGAAATAATTATCTTATTCTTTGGCTAAACATTTTCTACTTTTTTCTATTTTTATTGACTTAGGCAGCAATCCTATGTACATACAGTAATAAATCCAGCAGACTCCAATGGGATTTACTTCTGAGTAGACATACACAAGGGATTTATTTGATCCTAAGAAGATTCTATTGTTATTTTTATTATGATGGATGGCCCAATTATAATTAAAGTTGTGTTAAAGTATGCTAAAATTTATAAGATTAAAAGTCTTAGCAATAAGCAATACATATCCACTTTTGTACATAATATACAGAAAGGTTCAACACAATAAAAACAATAACCCAAAGTTGTTCCCTGGAATATTAAAAGAAATATTCAGGTGATAGTGATAGTATTAAATATCATAATTATGTAGCCTTGCAGCAAGTAAGAAAGTGTTGTGAGCCTCAGTTGAAGGACTCTGAACCAATGTAATTGTGGATTAATGCTACACAACCTTTGCAGAGTGATGCCTACACATCCTTTTAATGTGATATGGGACTTAAACTCAGCAGGACCAGGGTGGGTGTGACAAAGGCAAAAATTAAGTTTGACAGAGGTAGAAAACTAAAGAAAAATGTGATCCCAATTCTGCAATAAACAGTAGTAGCAGCTAAGGTAATAAATTCAAATTGTGAAAGTAGAACCAATTGCATCATAATTACCTTTATTGTCAGAGTACAACATGTGTACAATTGGCTGAGCCTCCCTTCATGCATCCCCCCCAACACAACTCACAGTGAGGACAGAAGTCCCTAACCCATTCCCAATCTTATTATACTATGTGACCTTGTTGCACAATGTGCCGGCCCCGCAAGTCTATCATACTATGTTGCCATGAAGTTATTTTCCATTCAGAAGCCTGACAGCCCACGGATAGAAACTGTTCTTCAGCCTGTTGGTGAGGAGGGCTATGCTTCTATACCTACCTGATGGTAGGAGAGTGAAGAAGTGCTGACTGAGGTATGAGTCATCCCTGATAATTTTCCTCACTCTTCTAAGGCAGCGAGCCCTAGTGATATCATTTAGTGCAATGGTTTCCAAACTTTTTCAGTCCACCATCCCCTTGGTGCTACAAACTCATCCTCAATGCCCCCCACCCAGGGGCGGGATTCAAATTTATGTGGGCATGGCCTAATTTGAGGGTGTGGTTTGCTGGTAACGTGATGGTGGGTGTGGCTTGCTGGTCATGTGACTGGTGGTGTGGCTTGCTGGTCACATGACTGGGTGGGTGTGGTTTGGTGACTGGCAAACCAAATACAAGTGGTCCCCACTTAATGGCCGGTTGCTTAGCAAGTGTTCTAATTTATGACTGGCCTCCCTAGAACTACTTGATTTGTTTTGGGAGTTTTGACAGCCATGCACACACATATACACATACTCCCTTCCAAACCTGCTGGAGCAGGTCATTGAACTAGAATCAGCAAAGCATCTCTGATTAGATTCTAGTAGTGAATAAAATCTTATCAGAGATGCTTTGCCGATTCTTGTTGATTTGTTTTATTTGTATTTCTTTATTTTATGTTGCTGAATTGCATTGACATGTGTGTCCCTTCTTGTGCACAACCCAAAAGCTTTTGTGTTTCTTTGCAGCAAAAATTACTGATCTCTGGCTTCGCTTTACTTTTCAAATATGCCACCACTGATGAGTTCTAGGTGCTGGCCCCACAGGTCCACCCTATTGATCCCACTGCACTGGAGGGACCTTCCCAAGCAAGTCCAAGCAAGTGGTGCATCAAGTCAATGGGGTGAGCCTGGGAGAGAGAAAGAGAGAGAGAGAGAGAAAAGAAAGAGAGAAAGAGAAAAGGAAGAAAAGAAAGAGAAAATTGAAAGAAAGAAAAGGGACAAAGAAAGGAGGGAATGGAGGGGGGAGGGGAGAGAGGGAGAAAGAAAGAGAGAGAGACCTGATGCATCAGATTGAAATGAGGCCTAGTTTAGAGGCCCTTTTCCACTTTGGAACATCTTTGCCAGCACACTGAAACATCTTTGGCTTCTATTAATTAAAGGTTTTGTGGGTGAAACATGGCCAAGACTGTCGTGTCCGCAAAAGACGCCAGGAGTCGGTGACTTAGTTTAAAGCTCTTTATTTTAAAGTTGAGAACCGAACCGGCGAAAAGGAAAAAGCCCGCGGCTTTTATCCTTTTCGCCGCGGCGGCCGCGGCCAATGGCAGCATTTCAGGTCTCCCGCTCTTGGAGTGAGCCAATCACGGGAGACTTTCAATGGGCCAATCGGCGCGGCTCGCCTGGCCAATTAGAAATCCCCGCGCTTTAGCCAATCAAAGCGCGGGGATTTCGAGTATGTAAATTAGGGACAGAACACCCCTCCCCTCTTGGTACAGTCTTTACGTTGCGTAGTCACGTAGGTAGGCGGGGCTCCGTCTAGTCCTACTTGACCTGCGCAACTCAGTTGCAAGCTGGATTTCGACCGGAGCGGTCGAGTTTTTGGCCGCTCCCTCTTCTGTGCGAACCGGTTGGATGATCGGGCCGGTTCTTTCTCCGTGGCTCCCACCTGGGCCTTCCGGGTTGGTTGAGCTATGGGTCTCGCCGCTCCCGCTTGGTCTTTCCGAGTCGGTTGAGCTGGCTTGGTGTTTCTTCTCCGGTGGGGGATCGCGATGGCTGCGTTCCGGTAAGTACTGCTGGTTTTTTTCTTGCGTTTGTTTATTCGGGTATTCCCTCCCCCCTTGGTTTGTTTCTTGGGGGGTGGATTCTGTTGCCGACCGTGACCTGAGTTGGTCAATGTGTCGTTTCCAGGCTCGCCCATCTGTGGTTTGGAGCCGGTATGAGCGTGGGCCTGTGATTTGGGTGATGACGGCTGGGATCCATAGAGGGTCCCCCGTCAGGTTTTTCGCATACACGAGGTCTCCGGGTGCGAATGTTCGGTATTTTGAACTTGAGTCTGGGGGCCGCTCCGGGTTATATGTTGGGTGTAACCTGTCGAGTGGGGACCTCAGCTTCCTACCCATTAGTAATTCGGCTGGGCTTTTGTTGGTAGTGGTGTTCGGGGTGATATGTTGTATAAAGAGGAGTCTGTTAATTTTGTCTTGGATCTCCCCGTGGTCCATTTTCCGGATGGTTTTTTTGGTAAATTGTACCATCCGTTCCGCCCTACCGTTCGCCGCCGGATGCGCCGGTGCTGTTAATGCGTGGCGGATGCCCCTCTCCGCCAGGAATCTCTCGAAGTCGAGGGAAGTAAACTGGGGCCCGTTGTCGGAAACGACGACGTCTGGGAGGCCGTGTGTTGCAAAGAGTTTGCAAAGTTCTTTGATTACGGCCTCCGTGGTGGTAGATTTCATGTCGCTTACCTCCAACCAGTTGGAGTAAGCGTCAACTGTTATTAGAAAGGTATGCCCATTTGTGGGACCGGCAAAGTCCAAATGGATTCTGGACCAGGGCCCCCTCGGTGTTTCCCACTCTAGGATGGGTGCTGCGGGTGGGCTGGGTCTAGTCTCCTGGCATCGCTGGCACCTAGCTACCCAGGCCTCTATCTGTTTGTCCATCCCTGGCCACCAAGCGTAACTTCTGGCCAGGGCTTTAGTTCTGACGATGCCAGGATGCCCCTCATGCAACAATTCTAAGACCCTCCTTTGCAGCCTGTCCGGGATGACCACCCTGTCACCCCATAAGATACACCCCCTAAGTAGCGAGAGTTCGGTTTGGCGGTTTTTAAATGTCTTAATGGATTCGTCATTGTCCCTTTCTGGCCAACCTTTTTCCACCCAATGCAAAAACCCCGCCAGACGCCTGTCTTTAATAGTCTCCCGGGCAATGTCCGACGCGGTTATGGGCAGGTTGGGCAGGTTTTCGATGTTCAGGGTGTTTGTCGTTGGTGCTGGGTCAGGGTCGGAGTCTGGTAACGGCGAGCGGCTTAAAGCGTCCGCGTGCGAAATCTTCTTACCCGGCTTGTGTATTAGTTCGTAGCTGTAGGCTGCCAGGAACTCGGACCACCTTGTCATCCGGGGAGACAAAATGTTCGGGGTGGCTCGATTTCCTGCAAGGATGCCCAGCAACGGCTTATGGTCTGTCACAATGGTAAAAGGGTGGCCGTAAAGGTATTCGTGGAACCGCTTAACGGCGGCAACTATAGCCAAGGCTTCTTTGTCCAGCTGGCTATAGTTCCGTTCTGGCTTGGTTAGGGTCCTGGAAAAGAATGCGATGGGTGCTTCTTTTCCGTCCGGAAGGGTATGGCTGAGGACAGTGCCGACGCCGAAAGGTGATGCGTCGCAAGTGATGGCCAGGGGCAAGGTTTCGCTGAATTGGATCAGGACGGCATCGGAGGTGAGGAGGTCTTTGGTTTTTTGGAAGGCGGCTTGCTCCCGTTTCCCCCAAGTCCAGGTTGCCGCCTTATCCAGGAGCCTATGCAAAGGCTCCGCCGCCATTGCCTTTTGGGGTAGGAAAACATTATAAAAGTTCAGCAACCCCAAGAAAGCCTGTAGTTCAGTCTTAGATCTAGGGGTGGGGGCTTCTTTGATAGCTTTTACTTTTTTACTTGTGGGGTGAATGCCGTGCCGGTCTAGAAGGTAGCCCAAGAATTCCACTTGCTCCGTGCACAGTTGGCATTTCTCCCTTTTTACTTTAAGTCCCGTTTCTTTAAATTTGGTTAAGACCTCTCTGAGTCGGTTTTCTAATTCGGCTTCGTTTGGCGCCGCTACTAATACGTCATCGAAATAGGGCACCACCCCCTTGATGCCCTGCAGCAAACGTTCCATCAGGCTCTGAAAGATGCCTGGTGCCACGCTGACTCCGAATTGGAGTCGGTTGCACTTGAAAGCCCCTCGATGTGTAACGATGGTCTGGGCTTCCGCTGTTTTTTCGTCGACCGGCAACTGTTGGTATGCCTGGGCGAGATCGAGCTTGGCAAAGACCTTGCCCCCTCCCAGTGAGTGCAGTAGGTGTTGCACGATTGGGACGGGGTAAGCGCTTTGTTGCAGCGCGCCATTTAGGGTGGCCTTATAGTCCCCACAAATTCTCACTGACCCGTCTGGCTTGACCGGGGTCACTATTGGGGTCTCCCATCTGGCATGGTCTATAGGTTGTAGCACCCCCTGTTTGACGAGCTTGTCAATCTGCTCGTCAATCCTAGGTTTTAGGGCGAATGGTACCCGCCTCGGTTTTAGTCGCTTGGGGGGGATGCTAGGGTCTAGATCAAAAGAGATAAGGGGCCCCTGGTACTTGCCCAGGCTTCCGTCGAAGACCTCCCCGAACTCCTGGGCTAGCCGCTGTTCCCAGCCGTCGTCGGTGACGTGGTTGACTCCCGTGAGGGCGATGTCGAGCGGGGCGAACCATTGTAAGCCCAGCAGGCTTGGGCGGTCGCGATCAACGATTGTGAGTGGGAGTTGTTCGGTGCGGCCCTTGTATGTCACATTAAAGTTCTTGGTGCCCACTACCGGGACGCGGTTTCCCTGGTAGTCTTTTATAATAAGTCTTTGGGTGTTTATGTTCCTCCTATGGAGGGTGGGCACTAACCGTTTTATTTCGTGCCATGGAGAGGTAGGACCCGGAGTCCACCTCCATTTTGCATGGTCGTCCTTCAATATGGACCTCTACGTGTACCTTTCTGGCGCCGTCGGAGATGGCGTGGCCGATGGTTACCGTCTGGTGGGTTTCTTCCTTGCGCCGGTTGTTGCCGCCTCTCGATGGTCGCTGGATTCGGTCCCACCGGCTGTCCGATTGGCGATCTCTGGTCCTGGGCGGTGGGCTTTCCCTCTTACGATCGTGTTGGTCCCATCTGGGTGGACTGCGAGTCTTCTTTTGGCGGCAAACCCGGGCGATGTGTCCCCTTTTATCACAATGCCGACAGATAGAGTCAAAAAATCGGCATTCTGATCTGGGGTGGTCGCCGCCGCAGCCGGCACAGTTGGTCCTCGACCTACGACCTCTCCGGTTCCGTTGGTCGCCGCGCCCCGTCTGGACTCGATGTATATCTTCTTCGTCTTCGGACGTGCTGGATGTAGAATGGAAATCGCCGTAGTGTGCGGTTGTTTCGTTTTTTGGGTCGGCCGACCTCGCCAGGTTGTTGTTTCCGCCCTTTGCGTCTGGTTTTCGCATGCTGTCAGTGGAAGTGCGGGTCGCTTCTGCGGCTGTGGCTGCGGTGAGGGCGTCTGCTAGGCTGATGTCGCCCTTGGCCATAAGCCGGCTCTGGAGTGCAGGGTCCCATAGGCCGAGTACGAATCGGTCTCTTAGAAGGCTATTCAGGCCGTCAAATTCGCAGAGCCCTCCTAGGCGCCGCAGCTCGGCGACGAAGTCGCTCAGTTTTTCGCCTGGTTTCTGGTCCCGCCGGTAGAATTCGTTGCGCCGGATCAGGATTGGGACCTCGGGGGTGTAATGTCGCCGAAGGATAGGTTCGAGGACGTCCCAATCCATGGCGGTTGCGTCGGCCGGCTTGGCCAATGCTTTGGCCATCTGGAATACTTCGGTTCCGCAATGCGTAAGGAAAACGGCGCGTTTTAGCGGGCCCGGGGCGTCCTTCATTCCGGTGCACTCGAGGTACATGCGGAATCGGTCTGAGAATGATTCCCAGTCCTCGGTGGCGGGGTTGAAGGGGGCGGGCGGTGCGATTTTCGCCATGTCGGTGCAAAGTCTGGCTCTTGTCGGACACGGGGTTCGGTTCAGGGTCTGGATCCCACCTTCGTCGCCAGTGTCGTGTCCGCAAAAGACGCCAGGAGTCGGTGACTTAGTTTAAAGCTCTTTATTTTAAAGTTGAGAACCGAACCGGCGAAAAGGAAAAAGCCCGCGGCTTTTATCCTTTTCGCCGCGGCGGCCGCGGCCAATGACACCATTTCAAGTCTCCCGCTCTTGAAGTGAGCCAATCACGGGAGACTTTCAACGGGCCAATCGGCGCGGCTCGCCTGGCCAATTAGAAATCCCCGCGCTTTAGCCAATCAAAGCGCGGGGATTTCGAGTATGTAAATTAGGGACAGAACAAAGACCATCAGGCAGCTCTCACATTTTGTTGAGGCTTTAAACAGGATCCATTGGACCAGACCTCCACCCTAAAAAATTACTTTTCCTCAATATATTACAGTGCCAATTCTGAAGAAGGCAAAACCAAAATGTATTGGTAAATTACAAGGAGAACACACATACACACACACACACACACACATACACACTCCCTTCTAACCCTGCTGGAGCAGGTGATTGGACTAGAACAGATATCTCATTATCTTTCTCTTCCCTCCCTCCTTCTTTATTTCGTTTTCTTTCTGTCCCTTCCTCCTATTCCCCCTCTTTCTTTGTCCCTTTGAGGCCCTGCCACCCCAAACACCACGGCGGTGGGATGTTTGAAAAGAAGAGCAAAGCCACTCTGGCTTTTTGCTCACTCTGCCTTTGCTCTCCTTTCCCAACACTGCATTTGGGGTGTGGCCCTGCTGCCCCGAATACAGCGGCGGCGGGATGTTTGAAAAGGAGAGCAAAGCCACTCTGGCTTTGCTCTCCTTTCCCAATGCTGTGTTTGGGTCAAGGCCCCCAGGATCACCCCATTCAGCTCCTTGCACCAGAGCATGAAAGTCAAAGGGGGGATCCTGCGGGGCCTCGCCTGAAACATGGCGGCGGGATTTTTTCATCCCCCCTGAATTGTGCCCTGCCGCTCACCTCCAGCGCCCCCTTCCACTTCCTAGTGCCCTCCTACTGGCCCCCTTGCCTCTCAGTACCCCCTAAGGCATCCTACCACCCCCCAGAAGGTGATACCGCCCACTTTGGGAATCACTGATTTAGTGGTATCAGGGACTAGCCCATGATGTTTGGGGCTGTGCTCACCATCCTCTGGAATGTCTTTTTATCCACGGCTGTCAAGCCAGCATACCACACCGTAATGCAATATGAGAGGTCGCTTTCTATTGTGGACTGGTAAAAGAAGGCCATCAGTCGTTGTTCCACTTTATTCTTTCTCAAGACCCTAAGGAAATAGAGTCTCTGTTTGGGCCTTTCTGGCCACCTGGGTTGTGTTGATTTTCCAGGTAGGATCTTTGCTGAGGTAGACTGCCAGGAATTTAAAGGGGGAAACTCTCTCCACACAGCCTATTGTCTCCACCAGTAATGAGACCCAATATGGTAGTATCATCTGCAAACTTAATGATCACAGTGGATGGGTCAGTCGATACTTTAAAGGAATACACAAAATTATCTCCATGTATTTTTTTTTAACATTCTTGGTAAAGAGATGAAAACAGGTTGTCCTGCTACAAAGCAGGAAAGAAAGATCCCACATGGACTTACTAAGGAAAATGTTAATATATGGGGGGAAAAATGCCTGTACTCAGTATATATCCCTGTCAGAGATTCTATTGTTCCTTTCCACTACTAGCCCTCT
The DNA here is from genome assembly GCA_033807585.1 of Hydrophis major. Lineage (NCBI taxonomy): Eukaryota > Metazoa > Chordata > Lepidosauria > Squamata > Elapidae > Hydrophis > Hydrophis major. Next base: position 329,874,062 of record CM066329.1, read on the forward strand.
CTGGTCCCAAACATTTGCCGGTATGCTTATATATTTAAAACTAAGCTGCATTTATTTAAAACTTTATAGGATGAGGCGCTATTGTCCAACAGCAGAATTAGAATCATTATAAATAAATAAAAAAGAAATGTCTTTGTATGCATTCATCCATAAGCACCTAAAAGTACACACTTTACTTACTGTTGTTGGACATAAGTAGATTTGAGTACTCTACCTAAAAATAATATCAAATGTTCTGTTTATACTTTGGAATACAAGATCATTTTACATTTCTATTACTCTCAGTCTTTTGAATTATCAGTTGAATCCTACATTCTTCTACTAAACGCGAATAACACAGTGAGAATTAATCTCTCAGTAGGACTGCAAACTAAGACATTTATGTATCTAGACATTTGTTCATGCCAATAAAATTCTGTTCAGTTATTCAAATAATCCTTTCTTAAATGGAATAATAAGTGAGCAAATATTCTATATGGGAAACAAAGTGCTGTGATTTCAGTGTATCAAAAAAAATGTGTATGGAGAATAAAGATTATTCTTTTCATTCACTATATGCTTCCTGAGGCATTTTGCTCTTTAAATTTGTTCTAATATTACCAGAATTGATTTTTAGTCTCTTTCGTCCCAGAGGTGCTGCCTTTGGTGAAGCTTTTGTTGGGTGACTGCAATGAAACGTCAACTTGCAGGACAGTTGCTCTACTTGCAATTAAATTCTTAAATTCAGGACGCTCCTTTCCTCAAAAAAGCTAAATATAGATGTATGGCATTTTCTAGATGTCCCACTTTGGCATATGTACATGTGTATCTCTATGTGTGTATGGTAAGAAAGGAAATTCGGACATATTAATTTATAGATTTTATAATATAGATTTTATTTTATGGATTTGAAAATTGTTAAAAACTTTTAACTAAACTCCAAAGGTTAATTCTGGGCTGGTACAAACATTCTTTTTTTTTAAATAAAGTTTTATTGAGTTTTAACAAAACAAAACATCTTATTTGAATACAGCATGGTTCCGGGTTATCACATTTCCATGCAGACACAATTTCTTATGCATATTCATCTTATGTATTCAACTTCATATCGTATTACTCTTTTTCCAATTTTTCACTATTTCTCCCTTTACTTCTCTTAATTTTCTTTTATGGTTAACTCATTTTCTTCTTATTCAATTGTATTTCTTTTACCTAAATTTCTATATCTTTTTATTCATTGTACTTATACTTTCATCTGTCTTGTTTACAATTTCTCTTCCAACATTCTTAAGAAGCAAAATTCTCCCTATGATTGCCAATTGAAGTGAAACACCTTTAAATCTTATTGTTATTATCATATGAAATCTCATTAAACATTGAATTTGTGCATTCTAAAATTATAACATTCAAATTTCTAATATCTATTTTATATCATGTAGATCTCATCATTCAGACTCTGCTTGGTACTTCCCCTTGAAAATGTAAAAAGAAAAATTCTAAAAACATAGCAAAACAGTGTGTGTGTGTGTGTGTGTGTGTGTGTGTTCAGGCTTCTGTATAGTGTTCATCTGTGAGTCAGACTTTTACAGTGGTTTCAGATTTAAATTTGGGGCAGCCTATTGTTGTGCCATCCTTTTTCTTCATCCTGATTGGTTAGGAGTCTTGGTCTGTGTTTATTGGTCTTGGAGTTTGCTGTGTTCTGCTTGATTGGCGTTTGTGATACCTTCTGTCTGTTTTTTGGCTCTTTTTGTATCTTGATTGGCTGGCAACATTGTGTTACTTTATTGGAGGCCTTTAGTGCAGCTTGGCTCTGGGTAAATGGACGACTATCATTAGTTAGGAAGCTAGGTTTCATCTGGGTGCCTGGTTGGGGTGTTTTTGAGCTGGAGGTATCAGGTGGGATCTGTTTGTGCCCAGGTGTTTGCCTGGCTTGTGGTGTGGAGATTTTTTTGTTTATGAGTGCAGGCTTCCAAATGATTGACAGTCTGGTGGAATCATCTCTTCTATTCATGCTTTCTGGTCTTTTTTCAATCTCTATGGCTTCTCTGATGATTCTGTGGTTGGGGTTTTCTATAGTGGCTAGTGTTTTGGTGCCATTGAAGTTGATGCTATGACCTGTGGCTTCCATATGTTGGACTAGTGAGGAAGTGTGTTTCAGCTTTTTGACTGCATTTTTGTGTTCATCCAGGCGGGTACTTATTCTTCTATTGGTCTGTCCAATGTATGTGTCTGTCTTGTGCTGTAATCTTCTGGGTCGTTTGTTTTGTAGTGAACTTTTTTCCATTACACAAAGGCAACACCACAGTCATGATGAACACATCAGACTACTACTCCAAACTATCCAACCTACTCCAAGACCCTGCTTACAAACCTCTCAATACTCACCCACCACCTACTTAGAAAAAAACCACCAAATCCAAAATAAAAGCATCTCCCATCAGTAAAGAGATCCAGCAGAGAATCATCCCCAGAGAAAAATCATCCAGATGCCCTAAGCTCTATGCCTCCCCAAGATACACAAAGAAGGAATACCACTCAGACCCACAGTCAGTTCCATAGGCTCACCTCTACAGAATCTTGCCAAATTTCTTGCCAAACAACTCCAGCCCTACACAGAATCCATCACCTCACACGTACAAAACTCCTTCCACTTCATAGAAACAATAAAGAAACAAAACCTACAACCCAGCGACCTACTCGTGAGCTTCGATGTCATATCCCTCTTCACCCAAGTACCCATCAAAGAAGCCATCCAAAACAAATACAACTCCCCCCAAACACATCCTAGATCTGACCAACTACTGCCTAACCAGCACATACTTCATCCACAATGGACAAAGATACAAACAGATAGAAGAAGCACCCATGGGATCAACCCTCTCACCCATCATCGCTAACCTATACATGGAACACTTTGAAACCAACGCTTCAGAAAAATCCAAACCCAAACCCAAACTCTGGCTCAGATATGTAGATGACACTTTCGTAATTTGGCCACACAGGAAAGAAAAACTGGACAACTTCCTCACACATCTTAACAACCTATACCCCAAAATACAATTCACCATGGAAACAAACCAACAACCAATTTCCCTTCCTGGACGTCCTAATTTACAAAAAACCCAATGGTGAGTCAGACTTTCACAGCCGTTTCTGTTTTAAATTTGGGGCTAGCCTACTGCTGTGCCAGAAGGGTTTTTTTTTTTTCTTCATCCTGGTTGGTTGGGAGTCTTGGTCTGTGTTTATTGGTCTTGGAGTTTGCTGTGTTCTGCTTGATTGGCGTTTGTGATACCTTCTGTCTGTTTTGTGGCTTTTTTTGTCTTGATTGGCTGGCAACATTGTGTTCCTGTATTGGAGGCTTTTAGTGCAGCTTGGCTCTGGGTAAATGGACAGCTATCATTTATTAGGAAGCTAGGTTTCATCTGGGTGCCTAGTTGGGGTGTGTTTGAGCTGGAGGTATCAGGTGGGATCTGTTTGTGCCCAGGTGTTTGCCTGGCTTGTGGTGTGGAGATTTTTTTGTTTATGAGTGCAGGCTTCCAAATGATTGACAGTGGTGGAATCATCTCTTCTATTCATGCTTTCTGGTCTTTTTTCAATCTCTACGGCTTCTCTGATGATTCTGTGGTTGGGGTTTTCTATAGTGGCTAGTGTTTTGGTGCCATTGAAGTTGATGCTATGACCTGTGGCTTCCATATGTTGGACTAGTGAGGAAGTGTGTTTCAGCTTTTTGACTGCATTTTTGTGTTCATCCAGGCGGGTACTTATTCTTCTATTGGTCTGTCCAATGTATGTGTCTGTCTTGTGCTGTAATCTTCTGGGTCGTTTGTTTTGTAGTGAACTTATTTCCATTACACAAAGGCAACACCACAGTCGTGATGAACACATCAGACTACCACTCCAAACTATCCAACCTTGTTCATCCAGGTGGGTGCTTATTCTTCTATTGGTCTGTCCAATGTATGTGGCAGGACATGATGCACAGGGGACTTCGTATATGCCTTGGTTTTCCAGGTCAATTTTATCTTTGGGGTTTCTAAGGATGGCTGCTATTTTTCTGTCTGTTTTGAAGGCAGTCTTGATATGATGCCTGTGTAGTATCTTACTGATTTTGTCTGTAGTACCTCTTATGTAGGGCAGGACAACTGTTCCATAGGTCTGTTCATCTTCTGGGTCTCTATTATGTCTCAGTGTGTTTTTGTGAATCAAGCCAGTGATTTTGCTTTTGTGGAAGCCATTAGCTGTCAGTACTTTAGTCAGGGTACATAGTTCAGTCTTTATGTGTGTCTTGTCTACCAGGTGTTTGGTTCTGGAGATTAGTGTTTTGGCCATGGAGTTTATCTGTGCTGGGTGGTGGTGGGATTGGGCATTGAGGTAGCGGTTGGTGTGTGTTTTCTTCTGGTATATGGTGTGTCCTAGTATGCCATCTGTTTTTTTGTAGATTAGTACATCTAGGAATGGTAGTTGTTTGTTTGTTTCCGTTTCCATGGTGAACTTGATTTTGCAGTGTGTGCTATTTTGGTGTGTTAGGAAATTGTTTAGGTTTTCTTTTCCATGGGGCCAAATCACAAATGTGTCATCGATGTATCTTAACCATAGTTTGGGTTTGTGGGCAGCATTAGCTAGGGCTCTGGATTTGAATTCTTCCATGAACAGGTTTGCAATGATGGGTGACAGTGGTGATCCCATAGGGGTTCCTTCAATTTGCTTGTATCTTTGTCCTTTGTATATGAAATATGTGTTGGTTAAGCAGTGTTCTGCTAGTTCCATGAGGTGTTTAGCTGGTTGGTATTTATTTTTGATGATTTCAAGAGTTTCTTTTATCGGGACTTGAGTGAATCATGAAACCATGTCGAAACTTACATAAGTATAATTATCCGCCTGGAATAAGTAATCTCCTGGATGAACACAAAAATGCAGTAAAAAAGCTGGAACACACTTCTTCACTAGTCCAACACATGAAAGTAACAGATCATAGCATCAACTTCAATGGCACCAAAACCCTAGCCACCATAGAAAATCCCAGCCACAGAATTATCAGAGAAGCCATAGAGATTGAAAAATACATGAAAGCATAAATAGAAGAGATGATTCCACCAGATTGTCAATTATTTGGAAGCCTGAACTCACAAACAAAATAATCTCCATACCACAAGCCAGGCAAACACCTGGGCAGAAACAGATCCCCCCTGATACCTCCAGCTCAAACACACCCCAATCAGGCACCCAGATGAAACCTAGCTTCCTAATAAATGATAGCCATCCATTTACCCAGAGCCAAGCTATGCTAAAAGCCTCCAATAAAGGAACACAATGTTGCCAGCCAAATCAAGACCAAAAAAAAGCCACAAAACAGACAGAAGATATCAGAAACACCAATCAAGCAGAACACAGCAAACTCCAAGACCAATAAACACAGGCCAAGACTCCCAACCAATCAGGATGAAGAAAAAACCATTCTGGCACAGCATAGGCTAGCACCAAATTTAAAACAGAAATGGCTGTAAAAGTCTGATTCACAGACGAACACAATACAGAAGCCTGATGATGGCAGATGAGATTCTGCTGAAACATTACTACAACTTTAAAAGCATAACTATAATGACGTGGGAAAATACCCGAACAAAGCTGAATACCATACATGTAAGTACCCGCAAAAACTTAAGAATATATATATACATACATACAAAGTAGTTATTCAGAATCATTCTAGCACTCGTATGAACCTTATAAATCTTTCATGTTTCTTTTCAATATCTATCAATCTTTGAGAACAATTGAAATTTTTCCCTCCCTTCTTCATTATTACTTAACTGTTAATAAGCATACCATTGCATAGTCATACAGTTTTATCTTACAAATTATTTACTATTAATAAGCAAAATAATTATTCATATTCATTCTAATAACTGGTATAAATTTCCTTATAAAACTTTCACATTTCTTTTCAATATTTTTTTCAATCTTTAGAAACAATTGCAATATTTCCCTCTCTTCTTTATTATTGCATTAATTATAAATAAACATACCATTATATAACAATACAGTTTTATCTCATAGATTATTTACTTATTTCATTTCTAACTCATTACAGTATTCTACTGTCACAATACTATCTTTTGTACCTTTGCAGAATCCTCACTTTTAACTTAATTTAGCCATTGTCTCTGTGTTTTCTAGCTGAGCCAATATCTTTAATCCTAGTACATTTTCCCTTTTTCTTTATTCCCTGTTTTTGTCCCTCATAAGTTCTTTCCCTTTCTATCTTTCCCCCCTTTTTCTCATCCCTTTTTTTATACCCTTCTCTCTCTAATTTTCCCTTCTGTAGTTTCCTTTTCTGCTTCTCCTTGCTGTTATACTTCTTTTTCAGACTATTTTTCTTTTTGGCTGTTCCCTTTGATCTCAAACTTTTAACTCCTTTCCGCCTTTTTCCCCTCATTACCACACTTTGCATTATTTGATCATTGAAAATGGCTTCTTCTTTGTCCCGCCCTTCTTCTTGCTCCTGAAGCTTTTCCTTTTGCTTTTCATAGTTCAGGACCTCCATTTCATGAAATTCAAATACGAAACCAAAGGATCTTCCTCCCCTTTCTGCATCTTCTTTCTGTTTTTTAAGACTCATCTTCAATTCCTCCAGAAGTGATGGCATTTTAAACACTTTTGAACAACCACCTGATTGACTTTAAGTAAAAACAGAAAAAGAAAGAAAAAACAAATGCCCAAAACCTTTTTTTTAATCACCAAATGATCCAATGATACCTTCTTGTTTCTTTCCTTTACTTTTCCTTTCCGTGGGTTACTGTATCTTTTCTGTGGGTTACTGAAATCTTTATAAGATTTCAGTTACAATGTATCCTCTGGAGTCTTTTTCAAAGTTTATAAAGCAGGAAATCATTGGATTTCTTGCTTTCTAGCTAATCTTTGGGATCTTTGGCTCTGCTTTTAAGCAGAGCTGAACCTTCCTTTGGACTGAAGCTTCTATTATTCAGTGCAGACTCAGGTAGCCGATGGCACCAACTCAATCTGCCTGCCTGCTTTGCCTGATTTTGGGTAAAAGTTGCTCCTTTTTTAAATAAAAAAATCAATATTTACATAATTTTTATAATATTTACATACAAGCCATGCCCAGCCAGTCACATGACCACCAAACTACACCCACAAATTACTCCATGCCCACAGAACTAGTTGTTAAGAAATTTGAATCCCACCCCTACCTCTGTGTATTTGTGTGTATGTGTGTGTGTGAGAGAGAGGAGGGGGGGAGGGAGGAAGAGAGGTTAGATCAGATCTCTCTCTCCTCTCTCTTTCTCTCTCTCTCTTCCACCAACATCAGCAAGCCACCAACAGTCAAAATTCATAGTAGTGGTCTCTGGGATTTAAAATTATGAGTTTGGTGGTCCCTGAGGTCCAAACGGTTGGTGACCCCTAATCTAAGAGACTGTTTTTTTCAAAGAGTTTCTACCCATCCAATCAGACCCAACAGATTAGGCATGTTGCAGATCCTGTCAGCCAAACAGTGGCAACTAGCAAAAGCTAGAATATGGGGGGCGGGGGGGGGGGGTTCTGCTGTGGCCTCTGCCTTAAGGAATATTCTCCATTCAGAGATTAGAATGGCCACAGCCCTGTTAGCTTTTCATTAAGCTCTAAAATGTGGGCCATGTACGCAGGCCTCGGGCTCAGAATGTGTTAAGGATCCGATTTCTTGACTTTAATTGATTAATCATCATGGCTGATGTTTATATTTATTTGTTCTGAAAATGTTTTTATTGTTTTAATGTCTTTTAAATTGTCTTGTTTTATCATTTTAAGATTGTAAGCAGCCTGAGTCACTTGACTGAGTTGGGTGCTTATAGAAATTGAATGAATGAATTAATTAATTAATGCAACACCCTCTAGGAAGAATCCAGGAAGAAAGGTGAAATGAGGCAATGTGAAATGAGGCAAGAGAACCTCATTCCTGGCAATACTAAATAACTAGATCAGAAATTCAAATACAGAACTAGCATAATGCTTTTTTTTTATTTACTTGATTTAAAAGCTGATTTTGCAAGCAATGGCAAACTATTTAGGGTGGCAATAAACCTGCATGAACATGGTCATCAGAAACTGAGTTTAGTGTCTTACCTTAAGTTCACTTCAGCAGAACATTATGTAAAGTAAGGAAGATGAGCTTATCAGAGAAATGCAGAAACTTTTATTCTCGCGAACTCCTTTAAACATTCCACACTGGGCTGAAGTTCATCTTTGGGGTTTTGTACGTCTTGCATAAGGATACAAAAAAGATGTTGAGCCTAGGAAGGATGCAGAGAAGAGCAACAAAGATGATGAGAGGGCCGGAGGCTACAACATCAAGAGGAAAGGTTGCAGGAATTGGGTATGTTAAGTCGAATGAAGAGAATAAAAGAGGCTGAAACATTTTTAAAGTCCAGAACTATGAGATAACATTTGGAAGTGGTAGATTGTGTTTTAATTCAATGAACTACTTAGAAGGAGAAATTACAGCATAATCAGACTTGCAGGTTTCTATTATTACAGGTAGTCTTAACTTATAGTCTGAAACTGAGATCAACAATTGTTGCTAAGCAACATGGTTATAAACACCATATGACCATACCCAGTCATCAACTTCATCAATTCTGACTGCAATTGCTAGGTAAATCACTGTGCATCATTAAATATCACTTAAGGTGAGCACAACTTGCGACTTTCTGCCATTTTTCCCATTGACTTTACATGTTCTTAGTGTCTTAGTAACTGATCAGGCACTGAACAAACGATTGTTAAGTGAAGACGTAGTCCTCACCACAGTATAAGTCATAGTAACATGGTGGTTAGGGTGCAGTAATGCAGGCTAACTCTGCCCACAGCCAGAAGTTCAATCCTGACCGGCTCAGGATTGATTCAACCTTCCATCCTTCCGAGGTTAGTAAAAAGTTGGATCTAGATTGTTGGAGGCAATATGTTGACATTTGTAACCATTCAGAGAGTGCTATAAAACACTATGAAGTGGTATATAAGTCTTAGTGCTATTACTATTGCTATAATCTATCTCAATAAAAGTAGTTTTAATGTCAGGGTTCCAAGTAATAGACCCATAGAAAGCAAAATTCCAAGGCAGGTAGATTCCTCAAAGAATAGCTTTATTGGTTATATCATGTTGGCCCAGATCTGGTGAAATCTGACTCAAAGTTTTCACCTAATTAAAAGTAAAAGTTTTTACCTTTCCCCAAACAATCAGTCACATGGTCCAATTGAGGTGCCATCTGGTTGCTGGGTAACATCACTCCTCCTCTCTCTGACCAGTTATGAGAATGTCCTTGGTTCCCAAGAGAAAGTATTTTGTTTTGGCTACAAAACCCCAGCTACCTCTTTTTTCCTCCTCCCTATCCCTCAGCTCCACTGAAGCAGCAAAATGGCTTCAGTCAGTCAGCTTCAGGGTTGACATTTAGCCTTTTTAATGGTGTTGATCTCCTGATCTGGGTTACTTAATGGGAATTTTAAGGCAGCTTATAATTTCAGGCAACATAACATAAAAAAAAAAACCAAGATATTGGGAGAAGGCGGAGCTTCGTAGCTGCATTACAGCTGCGATCTCGGGGCTCCGAGATTGCAGCTGATATCTTCGCACCTGGTCAGTTCCAACGGACCTAAACCGTCCCATAGAGATGGTGACAGTAAGGGGTGTGTTCTGTAGATCCCAGGGACATCGCAAGTCCCTGGTTGATCCAGAAGAAGCCCTTTTACCATCGTCAGAGAGGCAGCCATTAAGCTGCTGAAGCTGGGACAGCTCCGAAAGGAAGAGATTGGAAGGGAAAGTGTATCGGTTTGGTGAGGACTTTTTTTATTATTATTAATATTTGTCTAAAGGACACCCTAAGAATGAGAAGAAATCTGTAAGATTTTTGACTAAACTGACTTAGCGGTGATTTTTAAAGAGAAATGTCAAAGTGAGGCTTGGCTTTTTACTTTTACTTTTTTTTTCTTTCCATTGAACTTCTATGGTGATCTAGTTAATCAGACTGGTTTTTTCTTTTAAACTTACTTCTTTTCTCCCCCCCCCCCCCTTTCCTTTTTGACTGTTTATATTTTATAAAATAGAGGCCCCCTTTAGTAATTTTTTTTAATTAAATATATATATATATACTTTTTCTTTCTTTTTAGGTTTTTAGGGGGGAAGAAGGGGGAGTGGTTTTAGGAAATTTTGCAACACTACCAACTAGAGGCTTGAAAATATTTGAAGTTGGGACCTGGGAAAAAAATTTTTTCTCAAGGCCACTGGAAGCGATAAGATAGAGGGAAGAGCACTGGAGGATGTTTATACAGGTGCCCTTTGGGACTTCTATTATCAATTGAATATTTGAAGCTTGGCTTTGAAATGTGTGGAGAAGCCAAATAAGAGCCTTGGATAAATAAAAGGCAGTGGGTGATTTTTACTTTTTATTCCTTATTAACTGTTCTATCCCTCCCCTCCAACCCCATAGCATTTTGTAATATTGGTATATTCATTTTTTATTTTTTATTTTACCTCATTTTTATTTTTTTTTAAAGGGGAAGCCTCAGAATATTTATTTTTTCCTTTTTATTTTATTTTTTTAATTGGGATATTTGCCTTTTTATCCCTACTTTTGACTTATTTTTATGGTTATTTTCTATTTTTGAGGTCTCTCAATTGGATTTAGGTGGGAAGAACCTGAAGAACTCTTTTTTCTTTCCTTTTTCTTTGCTTATTATTTTTTCTTCTTTTTTTTAATATTGTTGGGCTTTATTTTGTCTTTTTTCTCTCTCCATTTTTAATTTTTACTTTTGAATTATAATTGAGTATTTCACAATTGGATTAGGATCTTGAAGAACCTGAAAAATTTTTCTTTTTCAATTTTAGGCCTTTTACTTTTTATTGGCTCTTTTTTAGGGGGGGGTGTTTTACTTCTTTCTAATTGGATTACAATTGGTCACCTTATTAATTGGATTAAAAGAACCGGAAGACTCTGAGCTACGGAATGAGTAAGAGAATTTTACCTTTGGGCATTTCAACTCCTGTCTCCCCATCATATGGAGGACGACTTTCAACAATGGCAAAGCAAGATAAAGCACAAGTGGATTTAACGACGGTTATGCAAGGGATACAAGATATTAAAATGAGTATGGAACAAAGAATGGAGAGTATTGACAAAAGAATTGGGAAGATTGATGAAAAATTTGAAAACGTTCAACAAATGATGGTGAAACACGATGAGAGAATCCAAAAAATAGAAGAGAAAGACAAACAAAGAGATGACATAATTGGAAATATTGATAGTAGATTAGCAACGATTGAACAAGAAAAAAGTGGGATGTTGAAGTGGGAAATGGACAGGTCAGAATTTTATCTTAGATTCCAAAATATTGAGGAGGAAAAAGGACAAAATTTGGCCGCAGTAATGATTGAAATATTGGCTGGAGCCTTGGAAATAACAGAGGAAAAGATGATGGATGGAGTAGATGAGATATATCGAGTCTTCACAAGATATGCGATGAGGAACCAATTACCAAGAGAGGTTCATGTCAGATTCACCAAAAAAAACTATTAAAACCCAAATATTACAAGTGGCAAGAGAGAAGGTGTTGAAATATAAAGATAAAGAGATTGTGGTCTTAAAACAAGTACCTAGAAAAGTGAGAGAGATTAGAAGAGAATATCGATTTTTGACTAAAATGCTATTGGAAAAAGAGGTGAACTATAGATGGCTGATTCTAGAAGGATTAATGTTTACGTGGCAAGAACAGAAACATAGAATTGATTCAATTGAGAAAGCAGAAATATTCTACAAGGAATTTTTTGAAAGAAGAGAAGGGGAGAGAGAAAAAGAGAATATCTCAACTGATTTTGAAGAGAACCAAATGGAAATGGGAAGAGAGGAAGGTGCAATAGGTGGACAAGTGGAGATTAAAGAACAACATGAAGTAAGATCCACAAGAGCTGTTAGACCTAAATATAAAACATAACCATGGAGGGAAAAAAACTGATTTCTATGAATATAAATGGACTGAATTCAGCTACTAAAAGAAGAAAAACTTTCCACAAATTAGAGAAGCTAAAATTTGATATAATCTGCCTACAAGAAGTACACATTAAAAAACAACATGAACAATTACTGGCACGACCAAAATTAGGGAAAATATTTACTTCTTTGACTTACTGTAAAAAAAGAGGAGTGGTTTTGTATATTAAAGAAACCATTCCAGCAAAACTGATTTATACTGATGAAGAAGGAAGAGTATTAATGGTTGAAATAGTGGACAATAATACAAAAACACTCTTGGTTGCAATTTATGCCTCGAAGAAGCAAGAAGAATTTTATAAAAAATTACATATGAAAATAATTGAACTGGACTATGCTAATATACTTATGATGGGAGATTTCAATGGAATTGTAGACAATAAATTGGACTATACAGCAAAAGCAACACGACAGAATAGGAAGACTCTCCCTAAATCCTTTTTTAAAATGACAGATGAATTAAATCTAAAAGATATATATAGAGAAAGAAATGCTAAAACTCAACAATATTTTTATTCCAATAGACATTTATCATGGTCCAGAATAGATATGATTTGGACATCAACAGAATTATTATCCAATATTCAAGAAATAAATATTGAAACAAGTACATGGGCAGACCACAATCCAATGATAATTAAATGGAAAGGACAAAAAAGAAGATCTAGATGGACATTAAATAATACTATTTTAAAGGAAAAAAACTTTACACAATGGATGGAAAAAGAATTGGCCTTCTTCTTTAATGAAAACAAAAAAGAAGATACTTCAATACAGAATGTTTGGGATACAATGAAGGCATATGCAAGAGGATTAATAATAGACTATACAAAGAAAAAGAACATTAGGAAAAGGCAAATGATTAAAGATTTAGAAGATGATCATAAAAAACTGAAAAAAGAATTACAAAAAACTCCACAGAAAAAAGATATTAAACTTAAAATGGATATAATTAAACATAAAATGGATCAAGCAGAGAAAGAAGAACTGGCACAAAAAATTAGAAGTGCTAAACAGAACTATTTTGAAGATGCAAATAGGCCAGGTAGATGGTTGGCATATAAATTGAGAAAAGAGAAAGAATCAAGGAAAATATTACAGTTAATAGACAATCAAGGTCAAATTTGCCATGGTAATAAAGAGAAAAAGGCAATTATTCGAGACTTTTATGGACAATTATATAAACAAGAGGATCTTGATGAGGAAAAAAGTTAAACAGTATTTACAAAATGCTAACCTACCTAAGATACCTGATGAAACAGGGCAAATGCTAGAAAGTGCTATAACAATGATGGAATTAACTGAAGCATTTAATAGACAGAACAATGGAAAAGCACCAGGACCAGATGGTCTCCCGGCAGAATTTTACAGAACACAACAAGAACCGTTGAGCACTTCACTATTAGAAGTCATGAATGAAGTTATGACAAATAAGAAAATACCTAAAACATGGTCAGAAGCTTATATTACACTTATCCCAAAAGAAGGGGTTGACCCATTACAAATTAAGAGCTATAGACCTATTTCCTTATTGAATGCAGACTATAAAATCTTTGCTTCAATCTTGGCAGAGAGGCTAAAAAAATATTTTAAAAATTTTATTCACTCTGATCAGAATGGATTTTTACCAAAGAGAGAAATTAAAGACAATATGAGGGTAATCCTAGACACATTGGAATATTACGAGGTGCACCCTGAAAAACAAATGGCTTTGATATTCTTAGATGCCCAAAAGGCATTTGATAATGTGAATTGGAGATTTATGCTATTATTATTGGAACAGATGGGCTTTGCTAGAAAATTTATTCAAGCAATAGAAGCCATATATAAAAAGCAAACAGCAAAAGTAATGATAGATGGAGAATTCACAGACTCTATTAATATTAAAAAAGGTACAAGACAAGGATGTCCATTATCTCCTTTGTTATTTGTATTAACTTTGGAAGTGTTAAATAGAAATATTAGAGAGGATACAAATATAAAAGGAATGAAAGTTAAAAAGGAGGAATTCAAATTGCAAGCCTTTGCAGAGACCTGGTCTTTATTTTGGAAGATCCTCTAGAGACAGCTTTAAAACTATTGGGAAAGATAGAGATGTACGGTGAGATGGGCTGGCTTGAAAATAAATAAAGACAAAACAAAGATTTTGACAAAGAACATGCTATTAAGACAAAGAGAAGAGCTGACAGACCTATTGAAAATTCAAGTCACGAATAAAGTTAAATATTTGGGGATATATTTGACGTCAAGATGTGCTGCACTGAAAGAGAATAACTATATTAAACTTAAACAGCAGATAGCATCTGATCTAAAAAAATGGGAAAATTTACAATTGTCATTGAAAGGTAAAATTTCAACAATTAAGATGAATATTTTACCTAGAATTTTATATTTGTTTCAAACAATACCAATTAGGTTAGGTAAGGACTATTTTGAAGAATTAAATAAAATTGTGTTGAAGTATATATGGCAAGGTAAGAAAGCGAGAATAAAATTAAAACTCTTACAGGATGCTAGAATTAGAGGAGGATTTGGCTTTCCTAATTGGGAGTTGTATTATCAAGCTGCAAATTTAATGTGGGCTAAATAATGGATAACGTTAAGAAAGACTAGATTGTTGGCATTAGAAGGACATGATCTATTATTGGGTTGGCATGCTTTTCTATGGTATAAGGGAACTAAATCACAGGGTTATTTTTGAAGGCATTATATACGGGAATCGTTATGGTTGAATTGGGAGAAAATTAAGAAACAATGTTATTTGAAAATCCCAGTTTGGTTATCAACTATTGAAGCTTTTTCTTATCCTATCACTATTAGAAGGAACAAACAGTTAAATATGGGGAATTACTAGATGAAAAGGGTGAACTTAAAACGATGCAAAATTTAGAAGAACAAGGTACAAAGATGAATTGGTTTTCATGTGCGCAAAACATTCAAGGTATCTTAAAGATTCTAAAATGGAAGGATTCTATGATAAATTGACTGATTTAGATAGGATATTGACAGGTACTGATGAAAAAGTGATCAAAAAATTATATAATTATTTGTTGGAAATTAAATTGGAGGAAGAACAAGTTAAAGAAACAATGATTGCTTGGGGGAAGAATTTTGGATATGGGATTGATTTAGAGAAATGGCAAAAGTTGTGGTCTCAAAATTATAAAATGACAATGTCAACAGCTTATAAAAAAAATTTGTATAAGATGTTTTATAGGTGGCACTTTCCCCCAACAAGAATTGCAAGAATGTTTAAGAACAAATCTGAAAAATGCTGAAAATGTCATCAGATTCCTAGTTCATATTACCATATGTGGTGGACTTGTGAGGAGGCCAGGAAATACTGGACTAGAATTCCATTATGGTTGGGAAAAATGACAAAGAAACATATAGACTTGAAACCGGAGATTTTTTTATTGGGAATCTTACCTGATATATATAATAAAAATTTAAAATATTTGATTGTAAATGTATTAACAGCGGCTAGGATTGTATTCGCTAAAAATTGGAAAAGTGAGAGAATACCATTAGAGGAAGAAATCATTAAGAAAATATTGGAATGTGCTGAAATGAGCAGATTGACATTTGAAATTAGAGAACAAGAAGATAAACAATTTTATGAAGTTTGGGATCTTTTTTATCAATGGTTAGATAATACAATATAATAATATAATATTTAGAAACCTAGGGTATAATGAATATGCATTTCTTTTTCTTTTTGGTTTTGATAATATTTTAAGAACATTTTATTAAGATAGATTTGGTATGATTTTATGATCTGTTATAAAATAAATTAATTAAACTATAGTTATCTCGCTTAAGTATGAATTAGTTAAATTACAGTCAAATGATTGTTCAATAGTGATATTGGGATATGTGGTTGTTGATTGATGATATGAGTTATTATGCAACATAATTATTATGATGACTATGAAATGGATGCACAAAAAGGAGTGGTAAACCAACCGATACACTGCTTGTAAATTTGTGAAGAATGATGATGTTTTTATGTTATGTTCTATGTTTTATGTGTTTGTGTTTGTTGTAAAAAATTAATAAAACATGTATTAAAAAAAAAAAAACAAGAAATTAAAATGTAAAAATGTAATGACAGATTACTAAAGTCCTGACTAAAGAATGCATCTTTGCATGCTTCCTAAAGCAAAAAGAGCAGGATAGGGAAGCTAATTCAACTCCTGCAGAGTGCATTCAATGGAATGCAGTAGGCATTCAGTATTCTGCAACCAATGTACAGGGGTGGAATTGGATGCTTTTTTAAAGTAGAAAATCATTTCTTTGCAAAACTAAGCAAGATTGTAGGTGGAGGGGCAGTCCCTTGGGTAATTACCAATCTATTGTACATCACAAAGTAGTCTATTAAATCTTAATCTAACTTCAGCCCATTCTGGGAAGTTAGTATTGGCTTTGAGAGGCAAACATAAAATAGATTTTAACAATGAAGTGTCTCATATGGCGCCAAAAGAAACAAGAAATAAAGTGAAACCTGTGTGTATGTTTCTTTTCTATCTTATATTTAAGCATGGCGTTTTCACAAGTGTTTTGTTTTGTGGCTCATTTGGGCAAGAGACCCAAGTCTTTGGGAAGTTAACCTATACACCAGATAACATAGGGAAAGGAAAAGCAAAAAAAAAGGATATGCTCAACTTCCTATCAGTTTTACAAGGTAGTCAACATGCTGACTTTGTGTGATAGGTTCAGGTCTTTAATTATGCACTTCCAGAATGCATATGTTTGCAAATAATGTATGCATATGTTATTCCATGTCATATATACAGATTATAACAAGAAACAAAAAAACATAAGAGGAAAAGGAAAGCAGCAACAGAAAACTATAACAATTTCATGTTTTCTTGGAGAAATAAAAAATCCATATCTGCTAATAATTCATATATATCTATATCTACACACACACACACGTATGTGTGTGTGAATTATTAGCAGATAAGGGTTTATGTTCCTCCAAGAAAACATGATTCACAGCAACAGTTTTATTGATTTATAGTAAGGGTAAGTGAAATTATAGATTCCAGTATCAATATCTAATTTTATGAAGAAAATTTATAGAAGTACCTATTTCTCTATGGGTTTTTTCCACCTGTATTCATCAGCTTGCCATTTAAGTTCTGGCAATCAAATTCCATCATACAGATGTTTCCTGAAGACTCAACATATGTTGGCCACAGCAGTTGCCTGCATGTGGTGGGAGGAAATGGTAACAGGAGGAGAAAAAAAAACTATGAAGACCAATGATTAAAGAAAAACCACTAAGAAAACAAAAGAACATCGACAAAAAGCTTTACCATAAATCCTATACATTGTATCACATCTGACACTGTCTTGATTTTAAAAATGAAGGGTGGGGAGAATACAAAGAACAATAATGAATTAATTAATGGCAAATTAATATTAGGATAGGAATATTTCATCTGTTAGCCAACTCCATTTTCAAAATGTCTCCAAATTTTCCTGAATATCTGAATGAAATGTCTGGTATATCTGCCTGATTGTATAGTATTGGAAAAGTCAGTTGCTGTCATCAATCAAATCATTTTATATGCTTTTATGTCAAGTGTTCTGGTATACTGAGAGCATTCCATCTTCTCATAAATTTAAATTCTAATCCAAAGAACACAATATGCAGTAGCAACATGCTGCCACCTGTAAGGCTCTTCAATTCGGATGAAAGAGAAAGGGTGGATTTATTCCTCCCTTCCCAAAAAACAAAAGACTAGGCACTAATGGAGTTAAAAAAAAAAAAAAAAAACCTGCACTGCCCATTCAAGAAAACTGCTCTCTAGATGTAGTTTAAAATTGATCCAACCAGCACTGTAGTTTCACAAGCTAAAAGAGTTTACATATGTTTCTCCAGAATCTCTTTGCATATTTATCCAATTTTTTTTTCAGTGTTCTTCATAACTACTTTGAATTTTCACTGTTCTGAATAATCTGAAATCTTCTCAGACCTGTCTGTTTCACTACTGACTTCTGACCACAGAATAGCTTTAGGAGTAAAAATCCCAATTTACTTTTCCCCCCTCTGATTTTGACAGTCCATCTCATTTCTACTTTTGACTGAGCAGAGATATCATGAGCATCTAGCACACCCACCCACCTGAAAAAATGCTGTTAAAGAGACTTGCAGGTTGCTGAATCACAGTTTTATGTGGTTTAGGAAATAGCTGCGGTCTTACTTCCTCCCTGAAAGAAGCAGCTGGGGAGGGGATGATGTAAATCACATAAAAAGCTTTATCTGTAGAAGTTGCTGGGCAGAATATTTGAGGGAAACTAAAAGTGTCTCCTGGACAACACTACAAAATTTTGCCTTTGCTTTTGAAGTTATAGTCAATATATTAGTTGACGTTCTAAGAATACTTGTCAGCTTTACTAAAGACATGCAGTTGAGTTTTGAACTATTGACATTTGCAAGCTGTTATGTTCTGTGCATGGGTGCTAAGGAGGAGACGAGCCGGTGAACAGTGAATTTCAAACTCTTTATTTACATTTGTAACAGCTCAGCTCATGGCCGCAATACTCTTGAGTATTTAACCAATGAAAACACAGGGAGCGCTAGCTCCGTTAACCAATGGGAGAGGCTCGTTAATAGCCAATCAGATTCTCCTGAACGGACCAATCCGATGTCGCTAATATCGGCCAATCAGAAGTGCAGGGCCAGAACCCTGCACTTTACTTCAAGCTCTTAATAATCTTTATTTAAGTACTTTTATTAATTCACAACACCCCTTCCCCCCGGGTTCCGTTTAAGGGGTGCGGTCACGTAGTCTTTGAGGTAGGCAGGTTGTTTTGATTGTCTATTTGATTTACATTGTTCTCCCGGTATTTGGCTACAGTCTTGTTGGGGTAGGACGTTATCTGGTGAAGAGGGTGCCTCCAGTTCTGTATTCAAATTTTCATTGCCGCTAATGTTCTCAGCATCTCCTTGAGGCGAGTTCACCCCCATCCCGGATCCTTCTTCATGTGTTGCCTCTGAGCGGTCATTACTTCCGCTTAAGCTTTCTGCTGTTTCAAATTCAGCTTCCTCAGTATCTCCTCCCCCCTCGGTTTAGAAGTCAGGGGACTCAGAGATCCCCGACTGTAGCCTTGAATGCAGCTGATCAATATGGCGCTTCCATATTCTATCGTGGCGACATCTCACGCGGTACGATCTGGAGCCGGTTACTTGGACTACAGTTGCCTCGACCCACAACAGATCGCCCAAAAAGTTCCTAGCGAAAACCAAGTCGCTTACCTGGAAGTTACGGCATCTCCCGCTGGATCCATGTGGTTTTTCAGGTTCATATGATGGGTGCAGATGGTCGAGGTGGGAGCGGAGCTTCTGCCCCATCAATAACTCGGTGGGAGTTTTGTTGGTGACGCTGTGCGGAGTGATATGCTGCAAAAGGAGTATCCGGTTAATCTTGTCTTCTATATCACCATAGTCCATTTTATGCAAGGTTTTCTTGACGAATTGTACCATGCGCTCGGCCCTTCCATTGGCCGCAGGATGCACCAGCGAAGTGACCGTATGGCGAATACCGCGGTCCGCCAGGTACTGTTCAAAGGACAGCAGGGTAAATTGGGGCCCGTTGTCGGATACCAGAACATCTGGTATCCGTGTGTTGCAAATAGTCTGTCTAGTTTCCTGATGACTGATTCGGTTGTTGTATTTCTCATCTCATGGATTTCAAGCCAGTTCGAATAGGCATCCACCGTTAATAAAAATGTGTGTCCTTTGGTAGGTCCCACAAAGTCCAGATGAATACAGGACCATGGTCCCCTCGGTGTTTCCCATTCAGTCGGGGTCGCTTTTGGAGGGGCGTTGCTTACTTCCTGGCATTTGTGACAAGCTTTTACCCATGTCTCGATCTGCTTGTCGATACCCAGCCACCACGTGTAGCTTTGTGTGAGGGCTTTCATGCGCACGATGCCGGGGTGGCCATCGTGCAAGGTTCTTAGTATCGCTCGTCGTAACCGCTCTGGGACAATGACTCTATCACCCCAGATAATGCAGCCCTTCTGGGAAAATAGTTCCGTTTGTTGATTCTTGAATGGGACGTAGTCATCAGGTATCTGGTCCAATGGCCATCCGCGCTCGATCCAACTGAGGACTCGTGCTAAAATGGGGTCGCGTTTCATTTCAATCATGATATCTCGGGCTGTTAGTGGCAGTGTTTGAAGTGTCTCGATCTGCAGTGTTGTAACTGTCAGAGTGGGGTCATCAATGGTCTCTGGAAGTGGTGCACGGCTCAATGCATCAGCATTGAGGAATGGCCTTCCCCGGGCGGTGTTGCAACTTGTAATTATATGCAGCCAAGAATTCTGACCAGTGAGTCATTCTGGGAGATAATATATAAGGTGTTGGCCTTTCTCCCGCTATTATTCCCAGCAAAAGTTTGTGGTCAGTCACTATAGTAAAGGCTCAGCCATACACATATTCATGAAATCTCTTAACAGCAGACACAACAGCAAGGTCCTCTTTATCAATTTGACTGTAATTGCGTTCTGCTTTTGATAACGTCTTTGAGAAATAGGCAACAGGGGCTTCAATACCATTTGGCAAAACATGGCTCAAAATGGCACCCACTCCGAATGGTGATGCATCACATGTGATCGTTAAAGGCAAAGTCTCGTTATACTGCATCAAAACAGCATCAGAAGTCAATAAATTTTTCACATGTTGAAACGCCTGCTCCTCTCTGTGTCCCTACACCCATGTTGCTTTTTTGTCCAACAAACGATGTAGGGGTTCAGCTACGGTTGCTTTGTGAGGCTGGAAAACATTATAAAAATTGATAAGGCCTAGAAAAGCCTGGAGGTCGGCCTTATTTCGGGGTTTGGGGTCATTTTTGATTGCCCTAAGTTTGCTATCTGTGGGGTGAATGCCTTGACTATCAATTAAATATCCTAAAAATTCTACACGATCCGTACATAGTTGACACTTGTTTGTTTTAACTTTGAGACCTGAGTCTTTAAATCTCTGGAGAACCAACCCCAGGCGATCCTTTAGTATTTTCCGAGTTGGGGCAGCGATTAACACATCATCAAAATATGGGACAACACCTTTTATCCCTTGTAATAGCCTTTCCATCAAACTTTGAAAGATTCCCGGGGCTACGCTTACTCCGAACTGGAGTCGGTTACATTTAAACACACCTCGGTGCGTAACGATCATTTAGGCCTCTGCCGTTTTTTTATCTACAGGCAGTTGTTGGTATGCCTGGGCTAAGTCTAGTTTAGCGAAGACTTTTCCGCCCCCCAGGGAATGGAGGAGGTGTTGCACCATCGGTACCGAGTAAGCGTTTTGTTGAAGGGTGTGGTTCAGGGTGGCTCGGTAGTCCCCACAAATTCTTATTGATCCATCCGGCTTGATAGGTGTCACAATTGGGGTTTCCCAGGGAGAGTGATCGGTTGGTTCTAACACACCCTGGGCAATTAATTTATCAAGCTGCTCATCAATCTTTGGTTTAAGGGCAAATGGAACTCGACGAGGCTTAAGGCAGATGGGAGCTATTTTGGGATTGAGGTTAAATGATATCGGGGTCCCCTTGTACTCGCCTAGTTTTTCTGCAAAGACGTCCTGGAATTCTTGGATGAGGTCCTCTTCCCAGTCACTGCTGCAGGTTCGGTGAATGCCGGCTACTTCAATTCCGAGTGGAGCAAACCATTGGAGGCCTAACAAACTAGGCCGATCCCTGTCGATTACAGTCAGGGGTAGGCATGCTGTATGGTTCTTAAACGATACCCAGACTCGGCTGAATCCAATGACCGGAATTCGATTTCCTTGATAGTCTTTGAGTATAAGTCTTTGGAATCTGAGGTCTTGCCGCCAGACAGTAGGGATGAGCTGCTTGAGGGTCTTCCAGGAAACCATCGAGAGAGACAATCCTGAATCGACTTCCATCAGGCAGGGCTGGTTTTCGATGGCCACTTTCACTCGGATCTTCTTGGCATCAAGAGATGAGGCGTGACCAATTGTGATAGTTTGGTGAGCCTCTTCTTGCTTTGTTGAGTGGTTTAGGGGTTTGTTTCTGTAGGAGTGGTTGTTCCATTGGTGGTTCATGGGTTCTCACTTTACAGGACGGCTTCCTGTCAGTTTGCGATAGTTAGCCCCCCTTGAGGGCTGGCTGGGTCCCAGCTGGCTTCTACAGACCCGTCCGATATGGCCTCTTTTCCCACACACATGGCAGAGTGCGTCAAGGAATTTGCATTCTGACCGGGGTTGCTTGCTCCACAACCAGCGCATTGGTACTGCGGTCTCTGGCGTTGGTCTCGTTCAGACCGAAGTCGGTGGACCTCTTCTTCATCACTTTCTGATGACGATTCGAGGTCCTCGTGGTGGGCTGTCGTAGGCTGTCCTTCTGACTGGGGTGAAACTTCACAGGCGAGTTGGCGAAGCGGGGCGTGGGTACAGTGCATTCGAGCAGCTGACTTCCTGGTTGCTTCTGCTGCAGTAGCTTCAGCGATGGCATCTTTAAGGCTAATGTCACCTTTCGCCATCAGCTTACTCTGTGTGCCTGGAGCATCTAATCCCAGAACTATTCGGTCTCTCAGGGCTTCTTCTAGGTCGGCAAACTCCCATAGGCCTCCCAGATTCCAGAGATCCGCTATGAAATCAGCAACACTTTCGCCCTTCCGCTGACTTCTCTGGTAAAATTCATGCCTTCTAACAAGCTTTGGCACAGTCGGTGCATAGTGGGCCCTCAGCAGGGGTTCGAGGATGTCCCAGTCCATAGACTTTACTTCTGCCGGTTTCGCTAGTGCCTTGGCCATCTTGAATATGGTCGGCCTGCAATGAGTTAGGAATACTGCCCGTTTCTTTCCAGTAGTGGCATCCTTCAAATTGCTGGTCTCCAGAAACATCTGGAAACGATCCATATATGAGTCCCAGTCTTCTTGCACCGGGTTGAATGGAGCGGGTGGTATGACACCGCCGGACATGGTTCCGCCGTTGGTGCGTTTCAGCCACGTGCTCTGTTATCGTTCTTCGCCGTTAAGTCAGCTCTGACATCTCCACATCCCACCTTCGTTGCCAGTGTTATGTTCTGTGCATGGGCGCTAAGGAGGAGACGAGCCGGTGAACAGTGAACTTCAAACTCTTTATTTACATGTGTAACAGCTCAGCTCTTTGGCCGCAATGGCCCCTTTATATAGGCAAGCTCTTGAGTATTTAACCAATGAAAACACAGGGAGTGCTAGCTCCATTAACCAATGGGAGAGGCTCGTTAATAGCCAATCAGATTCTCCTGAACGGACCAATCCGATGTCACTATTATCAGCCAATCAGAAGTGCAGGGCCAGAACCCTGCACTTTATTTCAAGCTCTTAATAATCTTTATTCAAGTACTTTTATTAATTCACAGCACAAGCCTTTATACAAAACCCCCAATTTGGTCATTTAATGGGTCATCAATCTGTAAAATGTCCTGCCCTTTTATCCCACATGAACTCTAGAATTTGGTGGAGAATTTTGCTAAATCCTTATTGACAGTTATGTAATGTATATAACTATTCTACTGTAAATAACAGGAAATTACTACAATTCTCAGCAACCTGAGGAAGTCTGACCTAGTTCCTAAGAAATATATGTGCTCCCAGTGATACTAAAAAACTCTTCCCATAGGTCCAAACAATTTCTTGGCTTTCATGATTTGTATGTTTTATCTTTTTTTTGCCATGATTATATTCGTTTTCAATGTGGAAGAGATATTTAATGTTTGTTCTATCATAATTTTGTATTGATTTTTATTTTTCTTATCTGAATAATTGTATTCTTGAAGAAGCATTGTTGCAATACTTCCTTATAGCTATTTTTTAAATAATTGGCATTCTCTTGCACTTTTCTTTTATTCATCTCTACATATCTTGCCTTTGAGTTTCTATTGGTTTAAATCTCCTAATGGAAAGATTTAACCTTATTGTTATCCCTTTTATATTCCTTATGTGAGCTTTCTGGATGCACTTGGTTAGCCATTTGGTGACAAAGAATGTTGAACAATAAGTCTTTGGCCTAGTCTAGCAAAAAAATTATATTATAATTTTTGTTCTAAATAATCTTTGATCTAGTTTTGTCTTTTAAAAGTAAATGACCTTTTGGGGTAATTTTTCTATTGTTCATATGATGAATATGTTGTATAAAACCAGTCTAATTCCAGATTCTAAATATCATTCCAGATTATATCCAGGTGGTCTCACTTCTAATAGTTCCATGATCATTTTAAAAAGTATCTTTAGTGTGAACAGAGCATGTGAATTGAACATGCATTCTGCCTTTCAGCTCTACTACCCAGGTGATATAACTGAAGGGAAGAACTATCTACTATGATCTCCTTGCATATTAAGTTTTTTAAGAATTCAGTACTCAAATATACAATTGTTCTGACTGCTGGATTTTACTGATGTCTCTGGTGCAAATAGTTAGAAACAAAAGTTGTTTAAATATATATCTGTGCCAGGAGTACACTCTGAAAAAGAATTCTGTAAACACAACATAAATTAACATGAGACCTATTTTTGTGAAGCTGATGCTTGCTACATGGTTATTACAGAGAACATTTATGCTGTGTGGAGAAGCAGCACGTACCCATGTGGCTAACCTATGCGTGGAAGAAACAAACTCCACCCATTCCTAGGACTTTGCTATGTCCAGACCACAATTTCTGAGAAAGATAAAAAATGAATTGGCTGAAAATGAAAGTTTAGAACTGTGTAGCTCATTAACTGGTCACACAGAGATACATCAGAAGGAAAAAAGTGGATTGAGTTATACAAACCTATTTCTCCCTTGCTGCAAATAAAAGAGACAATTGTTTTGTTGATACAGAAATATGCCAACTAACTAAGGAGAGCCATGGCATTTTTTGGCCAAATATAGCTCTTGTACTAGGTCAGAAAAAAAAAAAAAAAACCACTGCAGCTTTTTATTCATGAGCTGAAATCACTGAAAAGACCAAGTTTACATTCCTATAGCCTGCAGCAAAGCAAAGCCGAATAAATGTTTGACTTAATACTCATTTCTGCTATGAAGTTTTCTGAAGCCAGAAAATGCCATTACTATTATAATCAAAGAATTGAACATAGTTTATTATGATTATTAGTTCAGTGAGGTGCATTGTAAGGTCACTGCTATGGGTAGGTCAGTCCAAAGCAGATACTATGGAAAAACATGGATGCTACTGAAAATAGCCATTCAGAATAAGTATTAGATCTTATATCTGCTTTTTAAAAGAAAAATGTAGGCACTAATTTCCTAGGATGATATTGTAGTATAACTTGAACTGAGTAAAATAATTTAAGGTGCCCAATGAAGGAAACAAGTGTTTTATTTCAGTAAGCATTAAATGAGTTTGCCAAAATAGAAAACCAGAGTTAAGCCTCTTGTAAATAAAAACTGGGAGTATGGATAAAACCAGAGTTGGTAAGAAAGACTCATTTAACTAATAGATTCATTTCTTTGAAACTGACCAGCTTGTCCAGCCCACTGACCTCAATGCACTTATTGCAGAGATAGACTAGATAGTGTTTTTCAAGCTTGAGAACTTTAAGATATATGGACTTGAACTCCAAGAAGTTACAACCAGCATGTTGTCTAAGAAATATTGGTTTGGATGATGCCATTGATCCCTTGAAATGCTACAAGTAGTGCCAGCAGTGGTATTCTCTGTGATATCAATGGAAACAAAAATTTGACTTTGAGGAAGTAGGATGAGAAAGGTATTGACTTTTTTGAACTTTTTTTGAAGAAGACTGCTGAAAATATCATGGACAACTAAGAAAACAATCAAATATATGATTGAACAAATCAAGATGCAGTTCTCAATAAAGGCACAGATGACCAGGCTCAAATTATCCTACTTTGGACACATTATGCACCTACTCTAGGTCTCTGAAAAAGGTTCTGATGCTGGAAAGATGGAAGGAAAGGGGATAACCAATGGCAAGTTAGAGTATATTGTTGGAAGATCTGAAAGAGTAGATAGGGAAAGATTATCATGGAGGGAAATTATCTATGCTGTCACTAAGAAACCTATCTGTTGTGACCCAGAGCTCCTAGGCAGAGGCAGGCTTTAATAGAGTACTTTATTTCTTTGTTAAATTCCACAACAAATGGTCCTACAAGACTGGTAAGGCTCCACCCCAGACATTCCTGAAGGCAGCCACTCACAAATAAAAGTCAGTAAGCCACAAAACAAATTCTCAAAGGCAGAAAGGAAGTCAAAGAGAAGATGTACGCTCATGGGGCAAGGTCCAGAGTCAAGATCCACAGGCAAGACAAGTCCATGAGGCAAAGGCACAAGGCAAGGAATACGCAGAAACAGGAGTCAAGGCCTATCCTCCCCGTGTCTGTGAGACAGGCAGCTCTCTGTCCAGTTGACCATCTCTCCCAAAGCCTAAGGGGCCTGGGACAGCATCGTCCTCAATCCTTGGCCTCTCCAAACATTCCAGCAGAGTTGTGCCATCCTCATGGGATGGTCCCAGTTCCAACTCCTTCTCCAAATCAGAATCTGATGGGGCCACCTCCATCACCACCACTGTCTCTCTTATCTATCTATCTATCTATCTATCTATCTATCTATCTATCTATCTATCTATCTATCTATCTTATCTATCTATCTATCTATCTATCTATCTATCTATCTATCATATCAAATTTATATAGCTACCCATCTCAGAAAAAAGTAATTCTGAGTAGAGTACAACAATTAAAACTGCAAATACATAAAACAATAATTATAAAAATATTTTAAAAACCATAAAATGGAAATTATTATAAAAAGTTTAAAATATACAGACCACAGAGAAAGAGAGCAAAACTATCAATCACAGTGAAGCCATATCATTCTTTTGGTCCTCCAAGCTTGCTAACATAACCAGGTCTTAAGAATTTCTGAAACAATAGCGGGAATGGAACTAAACTGACCTTGGGTATTTGGAGAGAATGTTCTGTACAGCAGGCATCCCAGACTACAAGGTCCACCTCCTGGGACACACCAGATGTAAGTCCCTGGCAGATTGATACTGATTTGATGGCACATAATCAATCAATAATAAAAAGCTCTTGGAACTGCTTATATAGTCTTTTTGTGCTTTTGCATTTATATCCTTTTCATTTTAACAGAAAACTTAATTCCAATTTTAACAAAATGGTTTTAAATAATTGCTAATTGATACAGCCACTTTGTGGAAAATGGTAGCTAACTTTCTTCCTTCTCTCGTTTCTATTCTGATCGGGAGTCAGTAATATGAACACCTAAGCAAGTAGATTGGTGAGATTTTTAGTAACTGGTAGACAACAGTTTGCAGTAACTTCTCTTCCTAGTCAGCAACAAATCTGCCAAATCTCCAAATCATGGGCTTATGTCCTACAAAAGAGTCCTCTGTGTACTTTCATCCAGTTTTCCACTGGTATACAAACTGTAAAGAGAGAAACATGAATGCTACATTAGGAATTACAGTTGGGAAAGGATTGGACACTGTGAACCTATAAATAGCCACTGACCTGATTATAGGTTGCTGATCTTGTTAAGAATTGCCTTCAGTCAGACTGCCAGCTTTAAAATCTTTGGAAGAAGGAAAGAAACTAACACATTTCTAGCTTAACAAACTAGTCTTAAGGAGTCTTTCAAAAATGGTGGTACTCGCAGTCCTTGCCTTGACCTATCACTCACATATTCATCTAAAAATCTAATTAGAATCTATGGCCGTAAAAGTCTCTCTATGAAATGTTCAGGGACACTGCTTTTTGCAAAGTTTTCAGTCCTGTGGGGACAGTATCAGCATGTACTACTTGAAATTCCCAGATAATTATGTGGAGATTAAGAAAAGGGAACAGAGTATCTTCAAAGGGAAGAATGACTGATCATGTCTACCAAATCAACATATAACCCAATTCCCTTTCCATCCAATTTTCCTATATATTGGCACCATAGTATTTTTCTAGAAAGGCCACAGGCTATTGAATCAAGATATGTTTGCAAATTGGTCTATATAAATATTAGCCAGAGAATATATGTTTGTGTGTCTATGACAAGATCAGTTTATTCTTAGCTATTTGGAATCAGATAATGCCAGCTGTTACATTCTTTCTTAAAAGATTCTTAACACAGACTCCAGAGAAAGTTGTAATTCAAAACTATTTATTACATAACAGTTTTAACCATAGCTCTCTCACAGTTCTCCATTTTCTTTTGTTCTCCATTCCTCTCCCCAGTCTTTTCTATCATCTGCAATATCTCCTGAGACTGGTAGTACTACACTACATCCCTTTGTTAGATAGAAGTAAACCAACTCTTATAACACAGCTGAGTTGCTTAGATGTAAAATTCTAGGAAGAAAGATGAAGGAACTGGGTAGGTTTAGCCTGGAAAGCCAGTTTGGCCTATGGTTAAGGCACCAAACTAGACATTGGGAGACTGTAAATTCTAGTTCCACTTTAGATACAAAGCCAACTAAGTAACCTTGTGTCAATCACTTTGTCTCAAATTGAAGGGACTTTTCTAACCAATTGTTAGACGTCAACACTGATCCAAAAGCACATACACATACACCAAAAGCACACACATACACACATAAAAAACAAAACTGTTTAGCCTAAATAAAAGAAGGTGGCAAGAAGACATGACAATTGAGCCAATGACTCTGAGATTAGATGCAATAGGATTTGCAGAGTCTAAAAAACATGAAGGACAAAAATACTTTTCCAGCCTGAGCAAAGGCTTTAGCTAACCTTTGATAAACACTACAAAATCATCCATTACATTGTCTGAATCAAATTGTGTTGCAAAGTAGTCCAAATTCTGGCCACAAAAATTTGCCTTGATAACAACTTTAACTTGCAAATACTGCACAATAAAGTTTGTCCAAATAAAATTCCATGCACTCCCTGTTTCTATTACCATCTTTATCTCTTTCTGTGACTGACTTGAATCCTAAAAGTGTCCCCTAGATGCCTTGGGGATGCATTTTGCTGGGATTTTTGCCACTGTTTGCTGATGATCATGATTAATGGGAGTATTCACGGGAAAGTTAGACATTCCTGCCCCTAAGTAATTTTTTTTCTTGAGCACTTCATATGATATAACTTCTTAATCTAATGCCAATATTTTCCTGCTGCATCTTTATCATATGAAGGGCCCCCATGTAAGTTTGGCAGGAACAGCCCTGACAGTGGGCATTCTCAATGGTAGCTCCTCTCTGCAGCACATCTTGCCACCAAAAGCAGGGATGGGTCCAATACTGGTGACTTTTCAGAATAACAGTATAACAGAACTGGCAGGGACTTTCTAATCTAACTCCCTGCTCAGGAAGGAAACTTTATACCAGGGTGTCAAACACATCAGGGAGGTCTGGGGGGCATGGCCATGGTGGGCATGATACGGGATTCAGGTCAGGGCCACTTGTGGTGGCCAAGTGCTAAGACAGGACTTCATTGAGACCTCACTAACTCTCATAATAATTGCCTGCCTTCCTTCTTTCTTTTTCCTTCCCTCTTTGTTCTCCTTTCTTCTTCCTTCCCCTCTTTCCTTATTTTTCCTTCCTTGTTCTCTTCCCATCTTTCCTTCTTTTTCTTTTTCTTTCTTTTTACTCCTTTCCTATCCCTTCTTGCATGCTCAAATGCAAAAGGGGAAGCATTTCTCCTTTTGTTTTGTTTTTAATTTGTTTTGATAGACCTCTGCCAGTGAAATCAGAACCCAAAAGGTACGCATGCCCCCTGCACCCCATTTTCAGTCACAACGGCCTCCTGCAGCCCTCTGCTAGTGAAAACAAATCTTGGGGGCCGTACGTGGCTCCCCCAAGGTCTATTTTTTCTGGCAGAGGCACTGCAGGCCGATCCTTTGCTGTTCCCAAGCCAGCCCTGTGGACCTGATCTAAGCACCCCATGGGCCAGATCCAACCCATGGGACTTTAGTTTGACACCACTGTTTTATACTATTTCAGACAAATGGTTTTCCAATCTGTTCTTAAAAACCTCCAGTGTTGGAGCACTCACAACTTCTGGTGGCAAGTTGTTCCACTGATTAATTGTTCTGACTCTCAGTTCTTAGTTCTAGATTGGTTTGCTCCTAAATCCATCCATTACTTCTTGTCCTCCCTTCATGTGTTTTGGAGAATAGGTTGACTCCCTCTTCTTTATGGCAATTCCTTAGATATTGGAACGCTTCGATCATGTTATCCCCCATGCCAAATTCCTGCAATTGTTCTTCATATGTTTTAGCCTCCAGTCCCCTGATCAACTTTGTTGCTCTTCTCTGCACTCTTTCTAGAGCCTCAACATCTTTTTGAGCAAAACTGGGCGCACAATTCCAAGTGCGGTCTTACCAAGACATTATAAAGCGGCACAAACATGTCGTGTTCTCTTGATCCTACTGCTGTGTTAAAACATCCTAGGATTGACCTTTTTTGGCAAGAAAAGCTAAAGAAAGTAAACATTTTGGCCTTTTCAGGATCTCTTGGTATTGACTGTAGAGCCCCAGGCGTGCAGGTGTGTGTGTCTATGTGTATGCTTTTGTATCTGTATTTTTTTCTTACAATTTGATATTCTTATAATTTTGCTACTTCAGTTTTCCATTTTAATTTTATTGATATTTAATATCTGTAAGCCATCTAGAATCCATAAGGATGGAGGCAGTAGATAAATTGCACAAATACAAAATAAATGTTTTTTGACTGAATGTTCTCATCACTTGATTTCCAATTATATATGCTTCTAAGTAGCCATATTTACATGATTTCCCTAAATACATAAGCCTATTGCACCTACTGGATAAACAAAAGTAGAGATAAATGGACTTTATCTTTTTTTAAAAAGATACAAGTGATTATAAAACAATTATCTGAGATAAGAAAATGTTTAGTGTATTAATGAGGTATTAATACACTGTATTAATTGTTAAAATACTTACTTCCTTGTTATTATAGTAGAGAACTCCCCCTCTGTTACCAGGAAGATAACTTTCATTTCCATTCTATTCTCAAAACATGTAGCCAAACCCTTATTCAACAGTACCAACTTATTGTGGCTAAAACTCTCCAAATAAAACAAGGGAGTACCCAAATCATACTGACACTCTGCTCTTAAACATTTATATAACACTGATCTCAGAGGAACAAATGGATGGCTCACAACATGGGAAAAAAGCAACCAGATCCCCCCCCCCCCACTCCCTTCCCCGAGCAATAGTCTGTTGTACTACTTCTTAATTTATTGTCACATTTTTGCTTCACTTGCCATGACAGATCTTGCTGTCTGAAACAGTGTTCAATGTTTTGTTCAAAGTAATACTTCATGAGGAAGTGGGATGGAAATTTCCAAAATGCATGCAGTTGCTCTGAATAAAGGCAGTCTTTTACTTTTATTCTGGGCCTGGCTTGTTATGATCACCAGATCTGCCAGTATGAGTGGGTTTACACTTGGGCAACTTTCTAATTATTGGAATGTTCCGTCTCCTATAACTGAGGACTTCTGGTGTCTTGCAATAGAAGAGGCAAAACTGTCAACAGCTGTTTGTAATTCAGAGGCTCTAAACTAGCAGCATACTTAGTCCAGAGCCTAAAGTAGCTATCTCCCTCCATAGTTACTATGGATGAATAGGAGGAGCTACAAAGATTTCCAGAAGGAGGCTAAGAGAAACAGTAACATATACCACAGAATGAGGTCTTGTTAAAGTAAATTTAAAAATTCTTATTGCTGGTGACAGAAGTGGATTGAGATTCATGCCAGCTTTCAGAGTATTCAGATCTTTATGTTATTTTATTTATTTTTTATATCTTCCATTCTGCCTTAAACGGAGTTGCAAAGACAATCTAATTATAGAAATGTTTGAAGAACAGAGTGTGGAATTCCTTGAAGAAGATTTAAAATGTCCATAGTGGGTTTTTTATAATGAATATGAGTATTCTAGGTTTCTCCAACCTTTACACAAAATGTAAAGTTGTGTAAGCATTACACCAACTATAAGCTGGTGGCTGTACCTTCCTAAACATCATCGTGTGTTTTGCCAAATGAAAAACAGTTACACCAAAAAAAGTATATCATCCCCCAAAAGATGTGTATTTGGTAGAGGCAAACACAATGAACATGTTGATGAAAATGATGAATGAAAATGCATTATTCTAGAAGGAATAAATTACAAAAAATGGAAAATCCTATATGTACAGTTGGAGAAACAGTTAAAAATGTTTATATATTTTCATTTTTGAAAGGAAAACTTATATAGTAAGCAAGGTAATTGAACAGAACTTTAGGGATTCCTAAATTATTTGCTTTTCACAGGATAAATAGATAATATTTTTCACCTAACTGAAGCACAGTCCTGTCATTCCATTTGAATGTAAACTCCATAACATACAATTGGTTTACAGCCAATACAATGCTGCTGTTGCTACAAGGCAAGTGTTGATGCAATGATGCACAAAGTATTTTGTCTACTGCTTAGACTTTTTCTTGGCTGTGCAGTTAATTTTATAATTGGTCTAAATCAAATTCGGTGTACCTTTTCCAGGTTTTCTTTAGTACTCTGCACTGAACTTTCCATCATGGAAGCATGCTCACTAGAGTAGTTGTAAAGTAGTGAAGTGGATCTGTTCTGCACATAGCCCAAACCATCTCAGGTGGTTATATCATGGTTGACTGGTGATTTCATTTTTCACATGGTTCACCAGATTCATGCCAAGGATCCTATGCAAACCACCAGTGGTGGAATTCAAACTTTTTTTTACTACCGGTTCTGTGGGCATGGTTTGGTGGGCATGACAGGGAAAGGATACTGTAAAATCTCCAGTCAGGGGTGTTATTTGCCGGTTCTCCAAACTACTCAAAATTTCTACTACCGGTTCTCCAGAACTAGTCAGAACCAGCTGAATATCACCTCTGCAAACCATGTATTAGAAGATTTCCAGATTTGAGATCTCTAATTATAGGAATGTCCATTACTTATAGCAAGATGGCATCAGTGACTGAAAAAATGCATTTTGGAGTACATGGTGAAGTTAGATTTCCATAATAAAAGCACCAGTTGGGTGAACTGAAAGCAGTGGTAGTAATGTTTCACTTTAACTGCTGAGGCAGCTTTTTTCCCCTGTACTATGAAGCCAAAGTATTTAGCTTCTCATACTTGTTCTTGTTATACTTCATTTAGTTATATGAATACTTGTGAGCCATTGATGGTCAGTACTTGCTGAGGATCAGTCCAAATGGCTAGGTTGCATCTCTGATGTCACAGAAGATATCAGCAGCTTCTGTTTCATCCCTGACCAAAATTAAATGTCATCCATCTACATGGTTTTGGTGATCTCCCTCTCCAATTCTATTTGATGCCTATTTTTGAAGACTTTTCCATGATGGCATCTTCTGAAGTATTGAACAGCAAAGGGGAAGATGCATCCCTAGGGCACTTCAAGCTGACTGCGAATGCCTCTATCAGACCATAAAATCAACTCCCCAGGAAGGTTAGAACCACTTTTATTGAGATTGCCTATAAAAATACAATGTTGCAAGTCTGCTTCTGCTGTATCTCGTTCCTTCTTGTGGTTGACTGAAATAAGGAGGTGTCTGTCTGAACAACTTCCAAATGTTACATGGACATTTGGGACTTTAAAAAAATCATGAGGCCTTAAATTGTAACGTGGTGTATTAGGCTCTTAGTGATTATGTAGATCCATGTTTCTCAAATCTGGGCAAAGTACCCAAAATTGAGTTAAAGTGTGGTTGTTGGTGTTGTGTGTTTTTTTTTTTTTTAGTAACAACACAAAAAGCTATTATTCATCACACCAGGGATATTTAAATTGACTGAAAGATTGTCATGTGTACTAGACTAGAATATATTCAAAACTTTCCAAAAGTATTCCTTTAAGATAAAAATCAATGAAATTACCAATGGTAATTTGTTGAAATGACATAAAGATCATTCAGTGATATTGTTTTTATAATACACAGTATAATATTATCCTTGAGTTAAGACTATTCATTCAGTGACCATTCAAAGTTACAATGATGCTGAAGGAAAGGACTTGTAATAAATCCCTGAAATTTGAGAAGATTTTCTGATAAACAGTTTTAAGTAATGGAAGAAAAGTGTTTGGGAAGCACTGGTGTGGATGATGGAAATATTCTTTGTATCAATCAAAATGGTCAATGCTGCATTGTACAAAATTATCAGTTATTGCAAATATCATCACTGATGCTATGACCAAAATATAGATATGCTTGTATGTTGTACAAATCCCAAGCTGGCACAACACAGAAATACATCTGTATGCAGTTCTCAAGCCTACTGTAAATGTTAATCTCTTGCCGAAAAGCTACATTGCAATAGTGTATTATTTGTACTCTGCTGGATGACTTCCATGTCTGCATAGTACATATTAGATCATTGGGGAAAGAATAAGGTTGACTTGGAATTCCAGAGCAAACAGAATTGTAGAAGTATCAGCGTTAACCACTCCACTGGAGTTGGGAGAAAACTGTGGTACTACCACTTTTTAATATTTATCTCCTTATTTCTTGAAAAACACTTGGGGGATTCAAATTGGTTCTGTGATGTGCTATTCTCTTAATAACCTATTCCTCTTGAAGATGGTTGGTCTGATACAGAAATTAATAGACAGCAATAAGTTTTCTCTAATAAGACATCAAATAGGTTGAAGGGATTAGGGAAATGACATGAGAGAAAGTACTCTCTCCTACAGAAATACAATACCAATCTAAATCATGCTGCAATTGCTGTATGTTGTAATAATTAGAATATTGGCAGAGGAATCAGTAACAGCTTATAGCTCAAAACTCTAGTATGAAGCTGTTTGGGTCATATATTTACAACCTAATTTAATGTAATTCACAGAATTGCTATGAGGCAAAATTGAGGAAGAAGAATCAAAAATACTGTCTTTTGTTAC
This sequence comes from Hydrophis major, assembly GCA_033807585.1. NCBI lineage: Eukaryota > Metazoa > Chordata > Lepidosauria > Squamata > Elapidae > Hydrophis > Hydrophis major. Next base: position 329,908,984 of record CM066329.1, read on the forward strand.
TTAGAGAAAAGGTAAGATATTAATGTCATCAATCAAATCATTACAGTTCTTAGATAACATTTCTGCTGGCTATTAGTACAATGAGAATGCAAAGTTAGCTCAATTGATTGGAACTGTTATTGTACTAAATGCAAAAGCAAGATATATAATCCCACTCCCTCAAATAATAGTTCCTGCTACTTGTGAAGAATATATACTAGCTTGCAGTGCTTGTGCTTCAGTTCCATGTATTGTTATTTGGGACCAAGTTACAACAAATTTTTAGAAATTACTGCATTTCTGAGTGAACATGCATTAAATGATTAGGATGAATTTTTTTAGAAAATATTGTAAAGACAACCTATGTAATTTCTACATCAATTACCACATTTTCTTATTTTCAATCATAATTATATCTGATGTATTGTGAGCCAAACCTTTATTGGTCTATATTGGGAAATCCCACAATATTTTAACCTGCTCATTTTTTTACTACTTTTTCAACTACTTGCATATATGTTCCTCCAATTTTTCACTACTGGTAGATTTTAATTTTATAGCTGTTCCAGTGAATAATTTTGGTAACTGAGTTATATCATTGTTTATAACCAGTTTGTCAAATCTTCTTGCACAAAATTATTTGCATGAGGTTATTACTTGCATTTGATTATTATTAAGTGTTATTATCTGTGAAAAGACATTTTGGTATAACAAACAAGTCTTATTTGTTCCCTCCCTTCTTGTTCCACCAAAATCTCATGTTTAAAATCAGTGTATTTTTTGGAGAAAAACCCAAGCAGCTATGCGGTCATGGGAACCTGGAACAAATGACCACTTGCTCTGGCAAGCAGTACTCTGTATGACTGAATTCCTCATGTTTACCTTTGAAAGTCAATTCAGTGACAGGTTAAAAGAGAAAAAAACAAGAATTATTAAAATATCATGTTGGCCCAGTGAAGCCAAGAATGTTCTCTAAGCTGCCAGTATCCCCCACTCTTCATATTCGGTTTGTTTACCTGAAATCTCATTGTATTTCAGATATTATCTGAAGAAGTTTGCCTAAAAGTGAAATTTATCAGAGTAGACACATTAACACTCATATGTCTTTTCAATGTAACTTTATATTGCTCAAATATACTGACACATACAATACAACTCCTGGGAAAGCAAAGTTATTTGCAATTACTTCAAGAGGGAGACAACTCCCTTGATGTAATGCACATTTGGGCTGTGGCAGATGTTCCAGAACTTCAGTGGAAAATCCCTTGAGTTTTACAAGCTGTAGGCACGAATTGGGATTTCTACAATATAAGGAACTTCTAGATTGAACTTTTTATACACGGTGTCTTCTGAACACTAGGGCTTCATGAGAATTTGATGGTATTTTATGAAAGACTAAGGGTGAGGAGGGAGGGGAACAGTCCACTCTTACACAGCCATTTTTAAAAAAAAAAAAATTATGTAGCTTATAAAAACTCTTCTAAATAATGGCCTCTACCTAATGCTTTTTATGCTCTTTCAAAAGCTTAAGACCAAATCAAGCTAAAAACTTGATAGGCTTGCTGAATATAGGACCAGGTTCTAATAGGAACTGTTTTAATTGCAGTGATATTGCTTAAAGACAAAAAAGTAAAGGCCTTATGAAATCAATAATTCTACTGAATAACCAAATAATGAAAGAAAATATTTATATGCATTTAAATTTAAATAGGAGCAAAATGAGGCACATTGGTTCTAAAACAGCACATCTTACATATAAAGTATTTCTCAGTTAATGACAGCAGTTAGAAGAGGAATTCCATTGCTAAGGGACACAGTTGTAAAGTGTGTAACAGTAACATGCTACTCTGTCCCTTAGCAATGGCAACTGTGTACTTCCAGTTGCCAGCATTAAGTGAATCCCTCATGATCATTAAGTGTGCGCTGCCATCTGATCACCCTATACTTCCTATTTTGGCTTTCCCCTTGACTTTGCTAGTTGGAAGCTTGCAATGAAGGCCATAAATAGTGATATGTGACCTCATGAACACCACAGGAGCCACAATTCTGAGAACCTGTTGTAAATATCACTTGTTCAGTACCATCATGCATTGGAATAGTTGCTAAACAAGTGGTTGTTCATCAAGGAGCATCTATAAATTCTGTAGCCAAAACCTGGCTCACCTAAAACAACCAAGATATATGATCCCAATTTTATATCACAACTACATGTGAGACAGTTTCAGTTGAGAAATTGATTGTCTAGTACAGGGGTGTCAAAATTATGTCATCACAGTGGCATCAAGTAACATAGCGGGACTTTTTTCCTCTTCACTAAACTGGGTGTAGGAATGACCATGTGACTCATCCAGCTACAGGCTGGGAGTTTGACAACCCTGATCTAGTGCATGTTCTGCTACATACTTGTTTAGAATAAATAGATATGGTAAGCATTGGTGGGATTTCATTTTTTTTACTACCGGTTCTGTGGGCGTGGCTTGGTGGCAGTGGTGGGATTAAAAATTTTTTACTACCAGTTCTATGGGCGTGGCCTGGTGGGCATGGCAGGGGAAGGATACTGTAAAATCTCCAGTCAGGAGTGGTATTTGCTGGTTCTCCAAACTATTCAAAATTTCTACTACTGGTTCTCCAGAACAGGTCAGAACCTGCTGAATACCATCACTGATGGTAAGTAGCAAATTGTATTCTGGTGATTTGTTACTTTTTATGTCTTTTATATCAGCAAGTTGTGGCTTTTCTGAACATTTTGCAGAATCAGCCACATCATGTACTCAGTGTTCCACATCATGTACTCACTGGGTCCAAATTAAGACAAAAGTGATTGGGAATCTTGACCAAGGAGGTTATAGTGGACTATAGGAAAAAAAGAGCAAATATTCAGCCACTGTATATAGAGGGAGTTCATGTGGAACAGGTGGTTGAATGAAAGTTTCTCGGGACCATCATTACAAATAACCTGACCTGGAGTGCAAACACCGCTGCTTTAATTAAGAAGGCACAACAACGGTTGTATTTACTAAGGATTCTTAGGAAACAACAACTGGCTGAGAGTTTATTGACTACTTTCTATCGGAGTTCAATTGAGAGTATATTATCCTACTGTCTCTGTGTATGGTTCTAGAGCTGCACAGTGGCAGAGAAAAAAGCAATTCAGAGGGTGATTAAGACGGCCCAAAACATCATTGGCTGCTCACTTCCCTCTTTGGAAGAATTGTATAGGAATAGATGTAGGAGGAAGATACTTAATATATTGAATGACTCCTCTCATCCGGGACATCAGCTCTTTGAACTATTACCATCGAGAAGATTTAGGGTATTAAGAACAAGGACGACCAGATTTAAGAACAGTTTTTATCCAAGTGCAGTTTTGAGTTTGAATGCAGGGTCATAAGATTTATGTGGAAGTGAATGGCTGAGAGTAATGGGGTTTTACATTTTTAAATTGCATAAAGATTATTGTATTGTCAGTTGTGTTTAGTTTTAATTTAATTTTTTTTTCTTTTAGTGGTGTTTGTCCAGTTTTACTTGTGGAAGAGCACCTCATTTCATTGCACCCGCTTGCGAGTGTAATGACAAATAAACTCTTATGTCTTATGTCTAAAATTTTTGAACTACAGGCAGGATTCTTTCTAATGATGACAATTAGCAAAAATGCCCTTTCGGTGACTGATATGCAGGATATATACAAGATAAGCATTTTTTTTTTTCCTGTGGGTTTTGCGAGGCCAAATGTACTGGCAGGATCAGCATTGGAGAAACAATAATCTTCCTTCAAGATAAGAAGCTGCAGCTTCAGATTCATTGATCAGAAACATGCCTTTTGCATTATGTTTGTGACTATGCTGGCTAGTGAAACTATTCAGCAACTTTATCAACAGCTATTACTCATTATTGCTGTATGTTACTTCCATGAGAATTATGTCTTTATCAACTGCTACAGAGTAAAAATGTCCTCACAATCCAGTCATGGGCTTTTTAGAAGACTGCACTAAAAAAAACAGTAGTAGGTGATTAACTTTTTGTAATGAGAAGTTGGTATTTTGAAGTACTGTTGAAAGCAAGTCGTGTTCACGTTTAGAAACTGTTCTAAAACTATAATGACACTGAACAAATGATAGTTATGTTTAGTCTTTGGAGTTACAACCATTACAGTATTCCTATGGTCAAACAGTTGCAATTTCTAACATTCCCTGCCAACTTCCCACAGCAAAGGCAGTGGGGAAGCTGGCAAGAAATCAGAAATAACAATCGCATAAAGTCCTCACCTAATATCTTGCACAGTCCTCAAGTTACAATAGCTAGGACTGTCAGAATTTCCTTTGATAAACAATGCAATCACATAACATCATGATTTATGACTGCATCACTTAGAAATGGAAATGCTGGTCCCAATTACCATCATTACCAAGGGACTTCCTGTAGGCCTGAAAAGTTTCCCCTGCCTTTTCCCCCTACTAGTTCTCATTGTTAAAGTGAATTTTTTTCTAAAGAGAGAAATTTGGAGAAATTATCTTACAAATCTTACATGTATTCAATTATCAGGTGGCTAAGAGTATGAATATCCCTATTTCATCATACACTTATGTCTCCAGTGGTCTGTAATCTCTCTAACTCCCACTGTGCCCAGTAAATTTAATCAATAGTGGTAATAAGAGTAAGTTGTGCTTTTAAAAAATGTTTTGGAGAATTTCTGATGCTCCAGAAAACTTTCAATGTAATGATCCACATTACTTCTTTCATTTCAAAAGGAGATTTGAACTCAGTTTTAGTTCAGGAATTGATGAAAAAAAACAATTACTACCAATCTCCCTTCCATCAAGGACCTGTATACTGCACGAGTCAAAAAGAGGGCTGTGAAAATATTTACAGACCCATCACATCCCGGACATAAACTGTTTCATCTCCTATCCTCAAAACGACGCTATAGAGCACTGCACACCTGAACGACTACACACAAGAACAGTTTTTTCCCAAATGCCATCACTTGCTAAACAAATAATTGCGTCAACACTGTCCAACTATTTACAAAGTCTGCACTGCTATTACTATTAATCTTCTCATCACTCCTTATCACTCATCCCCTTCCACTTGTGACTGTAGGACTGTAACTTTGTCACTTGTATCCTTACAATTTATATGGACTGTTCCTAATATTATTTGATCGCTTATTGTACCCCATGACGATTATTAAGTGTTGTACCTGATGATTCTTGACTCTTGACTGTAGGACTGTAACTTTGTTGCTTGTATCCTTATGATTTATGTTGACCGTTTCCTAGTATGATTTGATTGCTGATTGTACCCTATGACTATTATTAAGTGTTGTACATTATGATTCTTGATTCTTAACAAATGTATCTTTTCTTTTATGTACACTGAGAGCATTTGCACCAAGATAAATTCCTTGTGTGTCCAATCACACTTAGCCAATAAAGAATTCTATTCTATTCTTTGCTATGCTATGCTATGCTATGCTATGCTATGCTATGCTATGCTATGCTATGCTATTTACCAAAATCAGGGTTAAGCTATTTATGAACTCACGTTTACATGGGAACCCAAATTCCCCCCACTCTTTTTTGGGGGGAGAATTTTTTAAAACTACCTTCAATTGCATTGCCAATTCTCGGTTTTGAGACACACACAAAATATTTATAGTTTAAGTCTAAAATAAAGGGAGGGGGGACAAATACAAGTAGACCTTTACTTACAACCATTTATTCAGTGTTTATTTTAAGTTAGAACAGTGCTGAATAAACGATAGTTATGATAAATTAAAGAGTTGCACATTCATGATTGTTACAGAGTTCTGGCCATGCCAGCACCCCTGTGATCACGTGATCATGAACTGGGTGCTTGGCAACAGCTTGCACTTACAATAAGTTGCCTGCCGTTACATGATTGTCATTTGCAAACTTCCCTGCCAGCTTCCCAAGAAAATAAACAGGGAAGCTGGCCATAAGTCATTGGGGTAAGTCTCACCTACCCATGCATTTTCCTCCAGTCTCCTATGCATCCACTGCACTGGCCACTCACACCCACTCGCCAACCCTTATAGTAACTGTCATAGATTCAGGCATGGGTAGAATGAATGGAGACAGTCTTAGTTGGTGAACTTTCAACTCTTTATTGCATAGTGACTTCTAACTTCTATAACAACAACTCTGCTTTATATAGGCAATGCTAATGTGAAATAACCAATAGGAGCTTGTGAAACACTAGCTCCAGTACCAATAAGAGTCCTTCGTTAAGGGCCAATCAGATTCTCAGAACCCGACCAATCCGATCTAGCCGCTAAACACCCAATCAGAAGTGCAGGGCCAGAACCCTGCACTTTACCCCAAGCTTGCCTTTATTCAACTATTTACATACATAACACCCCTTCCCCCTGGCTTCACAATTAGTTTGTGACTATGTAGTCCTTTAAATAGGACGGTTGTCTCTTGGGTCTGTCAGATTTTCTTTGGACTGGCTGCGTGCAGTCCCGTTGAGGTAGGGTGTTGTTTTGTAGTGGCTCAGCTTCTCATTCTGGTGTGATTTCCCTTGGAGAGTACGATTCCTGCTCCATTTCCTGGGTTTCACTTGATTCATCGCTTTCCTGGAACAGGTTTTCTGGCATATCGTCATCTTCTCTTCCTTCTCCCCCCTCAGTTTGGTCGTTGGGAAGTTGTTAGCTAGCAGTTATAAGTCGTGACCATAATTGGTCAATATGTCTTTTCCATAGTCTCTCATCAATACATTTTACAATATAGGATCTGGGCCCAGTCTCGCGTATTACCGTTGCTTCAATCCAGACTGGGTCGCCCGATAAATTTCTTGCATAAACGGGGTCACCTACCTTGAAGGTACGGTAGCGTCCGCTGGATCCTGGAGGTTTTTCTGGCTCGTAAGCAGGGTGCAGTCGGTCGAGGCGGGAACGGAGTTTTCGCCCCATGAGAAGTTCAGCGGGAGTTCTGCCGGTTTCGCTGTGCGGAGTGATGTGTTGTAGAAGTAGAATGCGGTTTATTTTTTCGTCAAGATTATCATAGTCCATCTTTTGTAAAGTCTTTTTTACAAATTGTACCATGCGTTCCGCTTGGCCATTGGTAGCAGGATGCACCGGCGAGGTGAGCGCATGGCGGATGCCGTTGTCAGCAAGGTACTGTTCAAACATTAGCGCTGTAAACTGTGGTCCGTTATCGGACACCAGGACATCCGGCAATCCATGAGTTGCAAAGAGTCTATTGAGGACTTTAATGACTGCCTCGAAGGTTTTATTGGCCATTCGATGAATTTCTAACCAATTAGAGTATGCATCGACAGTCAACAGCAATGTCTGTCCTTTGATCGGCCCTGCGAAATCCAGGTGGATTCTGGACCAGGGTCCATGTGGCGTCTCCCATTCAGTCAGTGCAGCTTTTGGCGGTGCGTTGCTGGTTTGTTGGAACTTGGTGCAGGCCTTGACCCATTGCTCGATGTGTCGGTCCATGCCTGGCCACCAAGCGTAGCTCCGTGCGAGTGCCTTCATTCACACGATCCCGGGATGTCCATCGTGCAAGATTTGTAATAGCGTCTTTTGGAGTTGTTCTGGGACGACGACTCTATCGCCCCAGATAATGCAGCCTTTTTGAGAAAAAAGTTCAGTCTGTCTTGTTTTAAATGGCGCGAAGTCATCTGGGATCTGGTCCAATGGCCATCCACGCTCTACCCAGCCTAGGACTTGTGCTAGGGTGTGGTCTTGTCTGGTCTCCCTCGCGATATCTCGAGCGGTCATAGGAGGCAAGTTGAGCGTTTCGATTTGTAACGCCGATACTGTTGGTGCCGGATCGTCAAGGATCTCTGGTAGCGGTGCTCTGCTGAGTGCGTCGGCATGGGGAATGGCTTTCCCCAGTCGATGTAACAATCGATAATTATAAGCAGCTAGAAACTCTGATCATCGAGTCATTCTTGGGGACAATATATAGGGAGTTGGTTTGTCCCCAGCGATTATCCCCAATAAAGGTTTGTGGTCGGTTACAATTGTAAATGTCCTTCCATATACATACTCATGGAATTTTTTTACGGCTGACACAATTGCAAGAGCCTCCTTGTCTATTTGTCCATAGTTACGTTCTGCCTGGGATAGAGTCTTCGAAAAGTATGCAACGGGAGCCTCATTTCCATTAGGTAGCACATGGCTCAAAATAGCGCCCACCCCAAACGGTGAGGCATCACAAGTTATAACCAAGGGTAATGTTTCATTATATTGCATAAGTACAGAATCAGATGTAAGTAAATCTTTTACATTTCTAAACGCTTTTTCTTCTAGGTAACCCCAAACCCATAATGCTTTCTTATCTAATAACCGGTGTTCAGCCACAGTCGCCTTATGCGGTAAAAACACATTGTAGAAATTGATAAGGCCTAAAAATGCTTGAAGATCAGTTTTGTTACGAGGTCTGGGAGCATTTCTAATCGCCCTTAATTTACTCTCAGTTGGGTGAATACCCTGACTATCAATGCGATAACCTAGAAATTCAACACTGTCGGTATACAGATGACATTTATCCCTTTTTACTTTCAATCCCGCTTCTTGGAATTTTTTAAGAACACATTTTAAACAATTCTACAGAATTTTTTTACTAGGAGCTGCAATCAATACGTCATCAAAATACGGAACCACGCCCTTGATTCCCTGTAACAATCGTTCCATTAAACTTTGGAATATTCCCGGGGCCACACTCACCCCGAACTGCAATCGGGTACATTTAAAAGCACCTCTGTGCATTACTATCATTTGGGCTTGGGCTGTTTTATCGTCCACGGGCAATTGTTGATAGGCTTGAGCTAAATCTAGCTTAGCGAAAACCTTTCCACCTCCCAGGGAATGAAGGAGGTGCTGCACCACCGGCACTGGATATGCGTTCTGTTGGAGGGCGTGGTTTAGAGTGGCCCGGTAGTCCCCACAGATTCGGATTGACCCATCTGGTTTAATGGGGGTTACAATAGGAGTTTCCCATGGAGAATGATCAATGGGTTGCAGTACCCCTTGTTTAATTAGTTTGTCAAGTTGTTCATCTATCTTGGCCTTAAGGGCGAACGGAACTCGACGGGGCTTTAAACGGATTGGGGCGACCTTAGGGTCGAGGCTGAATGAAATTGGGGTCCCCTTATGCTCGCCCAGACGATCTGCGAAGACATCGCTGAATTCAGACATAAGATCCTCCTCCCACTCGCAATCACCGACTCGGTTCACGCCGGCTAGTTCGATGCCGAGTGGCGCAAACCATTGGAGGCCCAACAAACTAGGCCTGTCCCTATCGATGATCGTTAGAGGTAAGTATGCTGTATGCTTTTTAAATGAGACGCGGACTTGACAAGACCCGACCACAGGGATCCGATTCCTTTGGTAATCTTTAAGGATAAGGCGTTGCATTCGAAGGTCTTGGCGTTGGATGGTAGGAATGAGCTGCTTTAATGTCTTCCATGACACCATCGAGAGGGACGATCCCGAATCGACCTCCATGTAGCAGGGTTGGTTCTTTATGGCTACTGTAACTTGAATCTTCTTAGCGTCCAGGGCCGAGGCGTAACCTATAGTGATAGTATGGTGAGCCTCTTCTTTCTGCAACGCTCGATATCTGTAGGAGTGGTTTGCTGGGTCTCGCCTTACAGGACGGTTTCCTGCCGATTGGCGAAAGTTGGTTCCCTTTGAGGCCGGGCTTGGTCCCGGTAAACTGCGACAGACTCAACCGATGTGGCCTCGTTTCCCGCACTCGTGGCAGAGTGCGTCGCGGAATTTGCAGTCTGCCCTGAGATGGTTTGCCCCGCAGCCAGCGCAAGGGCGTGAGGTTTTAGGACAAGGGTCCCGGTCGGAACGCAGTCGATGGACCCCTTCTTCGTCGCTGTCTGACGACGAAGAGAGGTCCTCGTAGTGCATTGTTGCCAACTGCCCTTCTGAGCTGGGTGAGATGTCGCCTGTCGGTGGGTTTGTGGGGTTTCAGCTTTGCCGTAGCTGCGCCGCTGACTTTTTGGTTGCCTCAGCGGCGGTGGCTTCGGCGATGGCGTCAACAAGGCCGATGTCGCCCTTCGCCATCAGCTTGCTCTGCATTTTTAGTGCATCTAATCCCAGAATTAGGCGGTCTCTCAATGCTTCATCTAAGTCTGCGAACCCGCAGAGGCCTCCCAAGTGCCGGAGGTCTGCCACAAAGTCAGCCACACTCTCTCCTTTTCGTTGGCTTCGTTGATAGAACTCATGTCGTCTCACGAGTGTGGGAACGGTTGGCGCGTAATGGTCTCTCAGGAGAGGTTCGAGGTCGTCCCAGCTTATTGCTTTCACTTCTCAAGGCTTCGCGAGGGCTTTAGCCATTTTAAAGACAGCCGGGCCGCAGTACGTCAGGAACAGCGCCTGCTTCTTGGCTGGCATGGCGTCCTTCAGGTTGTTCGTTTTGAGGAATATCTGAAAACGATCCATGTAGGATTCCCAATCCTCTTGGGATGGATCGTACGGAGCGGGTGGTACGATGCTGCCGGACATGGCTTCCGTTGGTGGCACTATTTTTTACACGTGCTCTGTTTTTCTTCGAAGTTCCTTAAGATCAGATGTCTCCAAATCCCATCCTTGTCGCCAGTGTCATAGATTCAGGCATGGGTAGAATGAATGGAGACAGTCTTAGTTGGTGAACTTTCAACTCTTTATTGCATAGTGACTTCTAACTTCTATAACAACAACTCTGCTTTATATAGGCAATGCTAATGTGAAATAACCAATAGGAGCTTGTGAAACACTAGCTCCAGTACCAATAAGAGTCCTTCGTTAAGGGCCAATCAGATTCTCAGAACCCGACCAATCCGATCTAGCCGCTTAACACCCAATCAGAAGTGCAGGGCCAGAACCCTGCACTTTACCCCAAGCTTGCCTTTATTCAACTATTTACATACATAACAGTACCTACCTCACACATCCCATGCAATGTCTACAAGCCTTACCATGTCTTCCTCACACCCCATGCTTTCACCTCAAACCTTGCCACCTCTCTCTCATGCTGTCATATTCCTTCGTGCTTCCTTTCCAAACCTTATCATCTCTTCTTTGCATCCTCGCAAATCCTCCCAAAACTTTACCCTGCCTCTTTTGCATCCTCACTTCCCTCACACATTTTCATTGAGCCTCGTTGCATTCCCCTTATTCTCCTCCACATGCTGTCCCTACCCTCACCAGTCTTCATTCACACTCTTACATCCTCTCCCACTTGGTGGCAGTCTGTCAACCTGGCTGAAAATTGCCTAGGACTTGCAATGTCCTGCCAGCTCCCTCACTGACTTGGTTGATGGCCAGAACTTGCTTCACCTAATGACGGTAGTATTTAGTTAACAGCAGCAATCTGGACTGTGGAGATTACTGACACTAAGTGATGCAGTCATGCTCTAGGAGCACATCACTTGGTAATGGAAATTCCCAGTTGCCTTTGTAAATTGAGAACTACCTGTAGTTCCGCTTCTTGAATGAAGAATGCAGAAAAAAACATTCCAATCCTGCCTTTGTGCATGATATGGCACCATCCACTTCACATTATCTGTCATTATCATAGTAGCCCTTCCCCCTCTCCTTCCCAAAATAAACTTTAATAGCACAGCTTCTCTAGCACTACAACGTTGCTTGTTCATGCCCTAGATAAAATGCCTGCATTTTTTTTTTATCAATGGTATGAAAAAGGAGCAAGCCCGCACATATTCCTGAAAGCACCAGCAGTCAAAAGACAGCACAGATGCACAATTGCATTTTTCTTTTGACTGGTGAGCCTGGCTGACGAATGTGGGTTGCCTGGAAGATAAGTGAAGGCAATTGCAGAGAGAACACCTCAGAATGTTTTGTCTTCCCAGACTTTCCTCCAAGTGAAAATATTTTTTAAAAATGAAATGCTACCATTTCTAGTGTTCCTTTGTTGGAATTCTTATCAGTATTATGTCTCTTCATTACATTTTGCCCTTGAACATTTGAAAATGAAAGCCAGTACAGATGTTAAATGAAGAAGTTTTGAGATTTTTTTTTTTTTTTTTGTCTACTGTAGAAATTTAACACACAAGGCAACCATCCAAAGACTTTCTTGGAATGGTTTCCAGTTTTATGCTTTAAGTTAAGATTCCTATGCTTTCTCTTCCAACTTTATGTTGTTTTACACTGTCTATGCTTTGTCATTTTGAATTAGTAACTTTAAAGAAGGACAAGGTGGGGGTTTCAAAGGTGGTACACACATTTCCCCTCCCCCACCCATCCACCGTGCCCCCCCCCCTTTTTTTTGCTAAGACTCTCATTCTGTTTACAGTTATTACAGTTCCTGTGTTTGATCAGTTTTCTTATTCTTTCAAACACCTTGTCCAAATCAGCTGAACGCACAGGTACATTCAGCTTATGTGTTGAAAAGTAGAGATTAATAGAGATATTTTATATCTTTTCACAGATGTGAAAATTCTCTCCTGAATTTGGGGATATCTACACATATCTACGTACCTAATATGGAAAGGTATTGGGTGTGAGCATATTAGATCCATTGATTCAGATTCTTTAGAAAATATCTGAAATGTTCAGTTAAACAATATATTGATAAATATTAATAAACTATTAGCAACCCTTAGTTTTTCCTATGTTTTTTTTTTTTAATTCCTGGCTCATTCCCACTTCTACATTCCTTTCATATTCATAGTTTTAGAATCCCATTCCTCTGGTAATGAAAAGACCTGCATTTGTATAGCTGAACCTACACAAGATTCTTCAATAAAACACAACATGTTTTCCAATTATTACAGCTCTGCTTTGTTGAGAATACTCTAGATCTGTTTTTTTGTCTGAGAATATAACACCTCTGACAGAGGAGCAGGAGTTTGTGGGATGGGGCGGGACAGGCAGGGCATCACCTCCTTTACCTGTTTAATTGACAACAGAAAGGAGACATTGCATTACAAGTTATTGTAATTATATTTACTTCCATTTCTTTTCATTAGCAGCATTTTGTTAACTTTCTAAATTATGCACTGTGGCTTGACCTATATTTTTAACTGCCTGAAAGAATAATAAAAGAACTGAAAGGCAGTAATTTTGGTCTTAAAGTTTGAACTTCAAATGCTTGTATTTTTAGTGCATAATCTAAAGGTGCTTGTTAAACGAAGGGGAAAAAACAAGATTTAGGTCAGCTAATGTAAATACAATCAGGAAAAATAATTCATTTGTGAGGGATTCTTTTAATAATTCATTTTGTGCATGTTTGAACTGATAATTATGCAATATCAAATCTTGATCAATAAATTCTAATGTGTTGTTAGATTTTGATATCAATGAAGTGTTTTACACTCTAAATATCTTTCAAATTCTTCAATACAGTAGGAGTAACTGTAAAATAAAGAGATCCAGTCACAATGATATAATGTAAACAATTTGTATTTGACAATGAATCTAAGCTGCTTTCCATTCCAAAGACTATCAGAATATACCCTATTGTATTCTTAGAAAATATTTGAGATTCAAGAAGTACAAGGCATGCTTAAATCATTGGAAACTATGTATCAGACCTGGTGGTTGATGGACTTTCCAAATGGAAAATGCTCTGCTGAGAAATTTGACAAGCATGAAGCAACTGTTCTAAAGAATGCAGTGTACAGCTTTCAGATTGAACAACAGTAATTAGATTAGGCATTCACTTCAGTATACTGAAGTATCATACACTTCAGTACTATCATTAGTATGCAGTCTGTGGAAACAGCCCTAATACTTTATCCATTAAAGCAGCAAAAGTATTTCAATGGGAACTATTGACTCTAAAATTGCTTGACTTCTGAAGAACTACTAATATGTGGTTAGTACAACACAGGTGTATTTGGAATGTGAATAGCCACAAAATTTGTTGTTAAAATGAGAATAGTTCACACAATAAATACTGGTTTTCTTCTTCAGAAGAAACATTTTGTTCTTCCACATGGACTGGTATAACATGAATAGAATTTACCTTGTCCAGAGCTTAGTCATTTCTTAAAGGAATGTACCAAGGCTGAAGGATGTGTTTTATTTATTTTAAAGTTGCAGAAATTACTTGCTATTCTTCCATGATCTATAACAGCTGAGCAATCTTTCTATGCTATTGAGAGAAATGGAAAACTTGGCTGAAATCTAGCAAGGACAAGCATGCCTTAATCACTTTGCTCTTTTACATTTGCACAAGGACATCAACTCTGACAGTGCAACAGTCAAGTCACCATTTGTTGAAACAACTGTCAATGTTTTCTAGGTTTTTTTGGAGCCTTTTACAATGTGATCTGTGTGGTAAAGTTTGATTTATTGTATTTCTCAGCTGTAGCTTTCCTTAGCAAACATAGCAATGTACAAAAAGGTGCTGAAGGTACATTGTTTGCTACCTGTTTTATCCGATTGACAGTTGGAAAAAATAAATGATTTGAATAGATTTCAATATGAACACACCAAAAACACAGATTCTCAGCTGGAGTAATTTCAAGCCTTAGTTGCTTTGAACCTCATCCAATCCTTTTCTTTGGAGCCACATAGCACACAAAAACTATGCAAACCTTGTTATTCTTTTTAGTAAGTCACCCAAAATGCCTGTAGGGAAATTAGAATATATTAAATGCCAATAAAGGAGAATATTTGTAGCTCAGGGTTGAAATGAAGGGTCCTTAGTGCTCTCTGAGCTTGCTTGTTTTCTTGTAGACATTTCATTACCCTAACTAGGTTACATCATCAGTGCTAAACTAACTGCACTTACTGATCATGAGGCCTAGTCACTTACTTTGCATTGGCAATAGTACTTTTAATAATCTATGGCAAAGTTGGGTTTCAAATGTGATTGATTCACAAATATGCCTCTGTGATCCACCACACTCTAAGTATGTTATGACAGCCAACCCAGTGGTGGGATTCAAATTTTTTTACTTCTGGTTCTGTGGGCATGGCTTGGTGGGCATCTCAGGGGAAGGTTACTACAAAATCCCATTCTCTCCCCACCCCACTAACCTACTTCCCAGATCCATTCTCCTGTGCAGGACACCAAAAGAAGACCCAGCCAATCAGCTGGGACTTGGTAGGCAGAGAATAGATGGGGGTGAGACCAGTCAGAGATGGTATTGGCCGGTTCTCCGAACTACTCAAAATTTCCGCTACTAGTTCTCCAGAACTGGTCAGAACCTGCTGAATACCACCTCTGAGCCAACCGTTTCTTTTTAAGATGATGGTGAAAAACTTCAATTTTTTCTGAATGATGCCTATTGTTTTCAATTTTCTCTCTACTCCTAATGTGATTGCTTTAATACAAATCAGTACAAGAAGTTTCTGAAAATAAAGGAAAAGGAAAAGGAAAAGAGAAGAAAAGAAAAGAAAAAGATGATAGATCTCAACCTGAAGCTCTTTCTTATGGAAGCTTATGGACTTTAGGAGAAACCCTCCCATACTACCACCTCTTACAGTACTAGACAACACTGTATCAACAGTAGAGACCTTCAAATTTCTAGGCTCCTTCATATCACAAGACCTAAAATGGACACCTAACATCAAAAACACCATCAAAAAAAGCACAGCAATGAATGTTCTTTCTGTGCCAACTCAGAAAGCTCAAACTGCCCAAGGAGCTGCTGATACAGTTCTACAGAGGAATCATTGAGTCTGTCATCTGCACCTCTATAACTGTCTGGTTTAGTTCTGCAACCCAACAGGACAGACACAGACTTCAGAGGATAATTAGGACTGCAGAAAAAAATCATTACTACCAACCTGCCTTCCATCAAGGACTTGTATACTGCATGAGTCAAAAAGAGGGCTGGGAACATATTTACAGACCCCTCACAACCTGGACACAAACTGTTTCAACTCCTTCCCTCAAAACGATGCTATAGAGCACTGCACAACAGAACAATTAGACACAAGAACAGGTTTTTTTCTGGAAAGCCATCACCCTGCTAAACAAATAATTCCCTCAACACTGTTCAACTATTACAAAGTCTGCACTACCATTAACTACTTACTGTTAATATCATCACTCCTTATCACCCATCCCCTCCCACTTGTGATTGTAGGACTATAACTTTGTTGCTTGTATCTTTATTATTTATGTTGACTGTTTCCTAGTATGATTTGATTGCTGATTGTACCCTATGACTATCATTAAGTGTTGTACGTTATGATTCTTGTTTCTTAACAAATGTATCTTTTCTGTATACTGAGAGTATTTACACCAAGACAAATTCCTTGTGTGTCCAATCACACTTGGCCAATAAAGTATTCTATTCTATCCTATTCTTATTGTACCCTATGACTATTATTAAGTGTTGTACCTTATGATTCTTGACTCATGATGAATGTATCTTTTATGTAAATTGAGAACATGTGCACCAAGATAAATTCTTTGTGTATCTAATCACGCTTGGCCAATAAAGAATTCTATTCTATTCTATGCTACAAATCAGTACAAGAACATTTTGAAAATAAAATGAAAGAAAAGGAAGGAAGGAAGGTGCGGCTTTGCTCCGCATTTGGAAGGCTTCTCAGTGGGTGGTCGAATACATCAAGAAAGACACCAGGCTGGTTCTATCTCAGGTGAGCTGCCCCGATCACGAGCTCGGGAAGCTCTTTTATTAAAAACACATTGTAATACATCACAAGTGGTGAATTCTATCCAATCATTATGTTACATGAGCAGAAATATTAGTGGACACATAGTAGCATCAAATCACAGTGTTATATGGTCAGTTTCAGTAGGTACAAAGTAGCCAATCAACGCCTGCAGTCCAGTTAATAGCCCATGGTGTTGTATTGCTGATTGATGTTCTTTGTTCCTGGTACACACTTACAGCCTACGTGAGGCCTTGAGGCCTTGGGGCCTGGCATGTACTGAAACTATTGAAACTGATTCATTACTGCAGGCAGGCAGGCAGGCAGGCAGGCAGGCAGGAAGGAAGGAAGGAAGGAAGGAAGGAAGGAAGGAAGGAAGGAAGGAAGGAAGATGCTATCCTTGTGTAGATGTCTGTCTATGATAAGATGCTGTCTTATTATCGATGTCAGGATTTAAGTATTAAGTCCTCCTGATATTTTGGATTTTTGACTCTCATGAGAACCAAAATTCAAGGATAGTTCATAATAGTGAGCAGGTAGCATACTATATGCTGAGGATGACTGCCATCCAGGTACAGTATAAGCTATTTTTGTTAGTAGTCATCCTAATTACTCAATAAATCTAATGTTCTTCATATAGTGATGCATTCCAATTTTTTTATTGGTCAAGTTATGACTGTAATGGAGCCTGCCCATTATGGCCATAACATGTGATGGTCATAAAGTTTTTGCAGAAGTCTTAAGTGAATTCTGTTATAAAACAAATGCTGCAGTTATTAATGCTGCAGTTATTAATGCTGCAGTGGTTTGCTATTGGTGCATTTTGCCAAAAACCAGTAGCCAAGTAAATGCCAATTTTCAGCAACACTGTTGTAAAAAGCAGTCATGACACTGCAAGCAACCATAAATGAGTCCTGATCGCCAAGTACCTGAAATGAAGTCCCATGACTGAATAGGGGGAAGTAAATATCAGAACTTTCAATCCAGATTGTAAGTACCCCAGGTAGGTCCATCAGAACTTTGAATGGTTGCTAAGCAATTGGTTGTAAATCGAGGTCTCCTGTATATCCAGTTAAGCTCCATAGACAAATACAATTTTATTAAATAACCTTCCTTCAGAGAAATTTTTATTGTCCATAATGGGTTTAAAATTGAACTGTATTCCATAAGGAAACAGAAGTCAAATTATATGTCCAATCATCATCTTGTTGCGTCATATCCATCATCGGACATTGGCAATCATATTGATAATCCTATTTTTATCAACAGCCACACAAAAATGTGCTGCAGAGTTTTGTCCAAACCAGTCCCTTAGATTTTGAAGCCATGATGTTCTTCTTCTGCCTAGACCTCATTTACCTTCAATCTTTCCCTGGAGGTTAATATGAAGTATATGTCCAATGATAACTGAAAATCAGAAAAATTATCATCACCCCCACCATAAAAGAGCAGTCATTTAAGATAAAGAAAATCTGGAGAGTTTGTCTTATAAAGTTAGCTATAAAGAAGTTTGGTGTTTGTCTGAAAGAGGAGAAAAGCCAAAACATATGGAAAAATTACCAATAGAATAGAATAGAATAGAATAGAATAGAATAGAATAGAATAGAATAGAATAGAATAGAATAGAATAGAATAGAATAGAATAGAATAGAATAGGAAGGGACCTTGGAGAGCTTCTAGTCCAACTCCCTGCTTAGACAGGAAACCCTGCACCACTTCAATCTCTTCTTAAAGACTTCCAGTGTTGGAGCATTCACAACTTCCGGAGGCAAGTTGTTCTGTTGATTAATTGTTCTGTCAGGAAATTTCTCCTAAGAACTAAGAAAGCAACTAAGTTGCTTTTTTCCTTGATTAGTTTCCACCCATTGCTTCTTGTCCTACCCTCAGGTGCCTTGGAGAATAGCTTGACTCCCTCTTCTTTGTGGCAGCCCCTGAGATATTGGAACATTGCTATCATGTCACCCCTAGACCTTCTTTTCATCAAACTAGACATATCCAGTTCCTGCAACCGTTCTTCATATGTTTTAGCTTCCAGTCCCCTAATCATCTTTGTTGCTCTTCTCTGCACTCTTTCTAGAGTCTCCACATCTTATTTACATCGTGGCAACCAAAACGGAATGCAGTATTCCAAGTATGGCCTTACCAAGGCATTATAAAGTGGTATTAACACTTCACCTGATCCCTCTATTTATGCAGCCTAGAACTGTGTTGGCTTTTTTGGAAGCTGCTGCACACTGCTGGTTCATATTTAAATGATTGTCCACTAGGATTCCAAGATCCCTCTCACAGTTACTACTGTTGAGCAAGGTACCATATATACTGTACCTGTGCATTTTATTTTTCTTGCCTAAACTTACCTGTGCAGTTTATTTTTCTTGCCTAAGTGTAGAATTTTACTTTTTTACCATTGAATTTCATTTTGTTATATAGTGTCCAATGTTCACATCTTTCAAGATCCTTCTGCATCTTAAGCTTATTTTCTGGAGTGTTGGCTATTCCTGCTAGCTTGGAGTTATCTGCAAATTTGATGAGTTCCTCATCTATCCCTCTGCCATCCAAATCATTGATGAAGATGTTGAAGAATACTGTGCCTAAAACAGAGCCATTACCTATTGTATTAAAGACTAAGAATGAAAAGTCCATGCTTGGATGTTTATGATAGATGAAAAACACAGAATTGATGTTACCCTATTGTGTTGTGCTTTTATTTTCAAGTTCTATCCTGGGCCTAGTGCTAATAGCTTGTGATCTGGGAAGAATAATTTGTACTGCTTGGAGTGTTTCAAATTAAGAGGCAGAAGATATGTCAAAGTGTGCAGTAATATAAATGTAGCACTTTTCTGCAAATCCTTAAAACAGTCCTGCCATTTTCCAGGGTTGCATGACTGTCATCTAAACTATCTTGCAATCTCAGAAAAAGATACATTTGGTGGCAACATTGCAGATTACTATGGTTTTTGTTCCTGAGTGCTTCAAAATACCTGGTGGTCTTTGAATCCAAAACAAGGCACAGCTCTAATAATCTGCGAGCAGTTCCTTTTGACCTTCTCCATGTTTTGACTCCTCTTACATGTACTAAAGTTGGTTATATCTGGCTGGATTGCCTGAATGCTAGGTTACTTCATTTAGCCTTAAAAAAAATCAAGTTAAAATAAGGAATGAAACAGAATAGCCTCCAAACACATTTTGATTAGTAGCAACAGGAACCTTAATCTCTGAAATAATCCTTTCAGTCTCATCAAAATCAACTTTAGTTAGAACACAGACGCTGTATGAATTAAATGATATGCAATATAATCAGAGCAATGCATTGTCATGTAAAATATAAATCAGCCAGGAAAAAGTTGTGTCATCCTATGGGAGTTCCTTCACTTGACTCAAAAGGATTTTCTCCTAAGTAGTAAATATATGTAGCGTTCTGCTGTAAGCCACTATTTCTGCAAACACTATCAGTAATTAAGCTAATTCCATCCTCTCCCTTCCCCCACCTCTGGTCTCTTGCCAGGAACATTTCTGAGATCATTTAGTTAAACAGCAGAATTCTTGACACATAACTGTTGTTAAAGCAAAAGACATACAAAGAATTAAATGCAGACTACACCTCTGGCCTGGAGAATGAGAGGTTTGTGTTCTCTGTCAGACATGAGTTGGTATCTTTCAGTTCATTTGTTTAGAGGGCAGGGGCAAAAAAATAACTCTTGTCCATTGCCAAGGTTACTCAGCTGTATAATCAGCATTCAAACCTCTTCAGCACAGTCAGAGGATTTGGGTCAATTTTTTAATTTTATTTTTGGCCAACAAAGATAAAGGAAGGTATAAATTGCACACATTTGCTTAGGTATTTCTGCTCTTGGCTTACTATGTAATGAGTTTATAATTGTTTCCAAAGTTTACCGCAGATAAAATGGTTAATCTGGGCGATGACAAAAAGGAAGCAGGAAAATAACGTGGCACACTTGAATGAACTGCAAGGAAATAAAGTGCACAACATGTGATAATGCCACAACGCCGTGTTGCTGCACATTTCTGGGCTGAAAAGATATAGCTTGATGGGTAATTTGTCATGCTGTGCAATAGAGAACAACAGTAAAGAGACTTCAGACAGAAGAAAATTACACAAATAGTAGGGTGGAAAGGTATAATTGAAGATGGCAAAAGATTGAAAGAAAGACATTTAAAATTACTGTACTGACCTGCTAAATGCACTTGGGCGTGGAATCCTGACCCCACGAGAAGAGGCATTAAATGACTACAGGCTGTGACACTACTACGGGATCATGCCAATCTAGCAAAGCGCTTCAAATGAAGGAGGGGGGAAAAAAGGCACCAGCTGAAGTTAAAGTTAAAGTTCCTGATGCTAATTCCAAAGGAATTCCATCTATTCTAATGGGTGATATGCAATAAAGAAAAGAAATAAGAACTTCCAAAGCAATTTTGTAAATGGAGAAACTTGAACAGTGCTAGAGATCTGGGTTTTTGAAGGGTTTGTGCTCCTGTATGCCCATCCATACTTGTTGAAAATTGTTATCACAACATTATCACATCTTTTTTTACACATAGAAATTCTAAGGCCAAAAATAGTTCAACATTTAGGTGCCTCATATTCAAGTTCAACTCCATATTGATTCTATGAACAAATGTTGCCATCTTAACAGGTGATCTATAGATCCAAGATCAAACAAGCAACATGAAGTGCATTATTATTTAAATACAAAATGAAGAGACATAAGAGTTATATCCTGGATTGTTTTATATGTATTGCAGGCTATATTTTGTAATAGCTGGTCATCATTATAATGTTTTATATCTGCCATGAAAGCAACCTCTATCTAAGTCCTGATTCTTCCATTGTTAACTCCAAACACTGATTGAACTTTTAAAGAGAATTGTATTGCTGTGCTCTGACAGCATATGAGATTGTTCATCATCTCAGGGGAGCAGTCACTCTTTGCTTATAAGTGGCATTGTCTTGCTTTACAAATGCAAGTCTCGTTAGCATGGTGATAATTATTGGAAAAGAACAGGCAAAGACAGATGGAATTTTAACCTTTTCTGTGGGTAAAACTCTTCTCTGAGGCCTCTATTTTTGCATTAAGAGAAGCTTCCTCATTTCAAAGGTGAAATGCCTCCAAATGCCAAAGGCTGTTTTCTTCAGCTACCCAATACAATTGTAACTAGTTCATCTATAAGAGTGCATCCATCACTGTTTCCGGCTCCTTTTCCATTACATCATAGAAATTGGGTGTACTGAACATGCATCAACATGCATTCTTGCCTGGGTTGAACAGAACAAGGGAAGTAATGCCTATACTATAATGGTACTGGCAGCTAATGTGACTGCTGGCTAATGTTGGAAAGATCCAGGAGTTGAGATGACAGTGCCAACCACAAGTGAGGAAAGGAGCAAGAACAAAGTGACAGTGGGGAGTTTGAGAAGGAAGGAATTCTCCAGCTGTGGGGCTAAGTAGAAGGTACTTAAGCAAAGGGGTTAAGAACAACAGCTAGCCTAGCTTTCACAAATTATCCACTTTTGAGAACATCCCTGGGTATCCCTGTGCATATTATAAGGTGAGCTGTTAGAACTTTTCATATAAGTTTGGGGGTTTCTAACCTTGAAAAGGATGTTCATATAGATTTCAAGGTCAATTGTTGCTGGGTTAATACTGTTCATTCCCTTTTTGAGGAAGATGGGATTCTTGGAATTTAAAGAGGACAGCAGAGATAACCATGCTGTTAAGTTCTGCGCATGGGCACAAGGAACGGAGACGAGACGGTGAACAGTGAACTTCAACTCTTTATTAATCATTCTGAACAGAGCAAAAACCTAGGGCAGCAGCAGCGTTTTTATAGGCAAGCTGCTGATCTAGTAACCAATGAGAAACGTGGAGTGTTACCCCCTTTAACCAATGAGAGTGGCTCATTAACAGCCAATCAGATTCTCCTGAACGGACCAATCCGATCTCGCTATTATCGGCCAATCAGAAGTGCAGGATTAGAACCCTGCTATTTCTAAAGGTTTGATAAAACTTTATTTAAGTGTTTTATTAGTTCATAACACCCCTTTCCCCCGGGTTCCGTTTAAGGGGTGCGGTGACATAATCCCTGAGGTATGAAGGTTGTTTTGACTGTCTATTGGATTTACGCTGTCCCACCGGTTCCTGTCTGTAACCCAGTTTCGGTGGGACGTTTTTGGGCAAGTCGGTTGCCGGTGGTTCCTCATTAGATGACTCAGTGCCGCTAATGTTCTCGTTGTTGTCCTCTGGTCTTTACGGGCTTGCCTCTGTTGAGGTGTTCCTCTGTGGCGAGGACACGCCGCTCTCTGATTCTTCTTCATTCGTTACGCCCGATTGCTGACTTCTTTCGTTCCTGCTTTCCGCCATCTCAAATTCGGTTTCTTCGACATCCCCTCCCCCCTCAGTTTGGGAGTTACTGGAGTCGCGGAAACTAGGTTGTAGCCTTGAGCGAAGCTGATCTATATGGTGTTTCCATATTTTTCTGTTGCAGGTTTTCATCCGGTACAACCTGGGTCCAATGGCTTGAATTACAGTTGCCTCGACCCACAATGATTCGCCGGAAAGGTTTCTGGCAAAAACTAAGTCGTCTATCTTGAACTCGCGGCATTTCCCGCTAGATCCACAGGGTTTCTCTGGCTCGTAAGATGGGTGAAGCCTGTCGAGGTGGGAACGGAGTTTGCGTCCCATTAATAGTTCAGCTGGAGTTTTGTTGGTGACGCTGTGTGGTGTGATGTGTTGTAGAAGGAGTATTCTGTTTATTTTATCTTCAATGTCCCCATAGTCCATTTTGTAGAGGGTTTTTTTAACAAATTGTACCATGCGCTCGGCTCTTCTGTTAGCCGCAGGGTGCACTGGTGAAGTTAATGCATGGCGAATACCCCGGTCTGTTAAGTATTGTTCAAAGGGTAGAGCGGTAAACTGGGGTCCGTTGTCGGAGACCAGAACGTCTGGCAGTCCATGCATCGCGAATAGTCTGTTCAACTTCCGGATGACGCACTCAGTTGTAGTACTCTTCCTTTCGTGGATCTCGAGCCAGTTGAATAGGCATCCACTGTTAATAGGAACGTATGTCCCTTAGTAGGTCCACAAAGTCAATGTGGATGCAGGACCACGGTCCCCGGGGTGTCTCCCATTCTGTTGGAGTTGCTTTAGGTGGGGCATTGCTAACTTCCTGGCACTTTAAACAAGTCTCTACCCAGGCTTCGATCTGTTTGTCGATGCCCGGCCACCACGTGTAGCTTCGTGTGAGTGCTTTCATACGCATGATGCCGGGGTGACCCTCATGCAGTGTTTTTAGTACTGCTCATTGTAACTCTGGGACGACGACTCTATCCCCCCATAGGATGCAGCCTTTTTGTGAAAAAAGTTCTGTTTGCCAATTCTTGAAGAAGGTGAAGTCGTCAGGGGTTTGATCTACTGGCCATCCCCGTTCAACCCAGCTAAGAACTCGCGCTAAGATAGGATCGCGTTTTGTTTCGATCGCAATATCTCTAGCTGTTAGCGGCGGTGAATGTAGCGTTTCAATCTGGAGTGTTGTAAGGGTTGGAGCTGGGTTGTCGACAGTTTCTGGAAGTGGTGCACGGCTCAGCGTGTCAGCGTGGAGAATGGCTTTCCCCGGGTGGTGTTGCAGCCTATAATTGTACGCAGCCAAAAACTCTGACCAGCGAGTCATTCTAGGTGATAATATATAGGGGGTTGGCTTGTCTCCCGCTATAATCCCCAGCAAAGGTTTGTGGTTGGTAACCATAGTGAAAACTCATCCATATACATATTCATGAAACCGTTTCACAGCAGGTACAACAGCAAGAGCCTCTTTATGGATTTGACTATAGTTACGTTCAGCCTTTGATAAGGTCCTTGAAAAATAGGCAATAGGGGCTTCACTGCCGTTTGGTAACACATGGCTCAAAATGGCTCCTACTCCAAACGGTGATGCATCACACGTAATTGTTAAAGGCAAAGTCTCGTTATACTGCATTAAAACAGCATCTGAGGTTAATAAGTTTTTCACTTGTCAGAACGCGTGCTCCTCTTGGTGCCCCCAGACCCAGGTTGCTTTTTTGTTGAGAAGCCTATGTAGGGGCTCAGCTACAGACGCTTTGTGGGGCAGGAAGATGTTGTAAAAATTAATGAGCCCCAGGAAAGCTTGGAGATCAGTCTTATTTCTGGGTCTTGGGGCGTTCTTGATTGCTTTTAGTTTGCTATTGGTGGGGTGAATGCCTTGTTTATCGATTAGGTACCCCAGGAACTCTACCTTATCCGTATACAGTTGACATTTATTTTTTTTAACCTTAAGGCCAGAGTCTTTAAATTTCTGAAGAACCAATTTAAGACGCTCTTTTAATATTTCTCTATTCGGGGCAGCAATTAAAACGTCATCAAAGTATGGTATGACCCCTTTTATCCCCTGCAAGAGTCTCTCCATCAAACTCTGAAAAATTCCTGGAGCTACACTAACTCCGAATTGGAGTTGGTTACACTTAAAGGTGGTGCGTAATGATCGTTTGTGCCTCTGCTGTTTTTTTATCTACAGGCAGTTGTTGGTATGCCTGTGCTAAATCCAATTTAGCGAAGACTTTTCCGCCCCCCAAGGAATGGAGGAGGTGTTGTACCACCGGTACCGGGTAAGCGTTCTGTTGAAGGGCGTGATTCAGGGTGGCACAGTAGTCCCCACAAATCCTTAACGATCCATCCAGTTTGATGGGTGTTACGATTGGGGTTTCCCAAGGAGCGTGGTCTGTTGGTTCTAAAACACCCTGGGATATTAATTTATCAAGCTGCTCGTCAATCTTTGGTTTAAGGGCAAAAGGTACTCGACGAGGCTTAAGGCAGATGGGGGCTACTTCAGGGTTAAGGTTAAATGATATCGGGGTCCCCTTGTACTCGCCTAGTTTGTCTGCAAAGACGTCCTGGAATTCCTGGACGAGGGCCTCCTCCCAGTCGTCGCTTCTGGTTTGGTGAACACTGGCTACCTCGATCCCCAGTGAAGCGAACCATTGAAGGCCTAACAATCTAGGCTGATCACAATCGATGACGGTCAATGGTAAAGATGTAGTACGATTTTTGAATGAGACAAGGATTAGGCTGGATCCAACGACCGGAATTCGGTTTCCCTGATAATCCCTGAGTATAATTCTTTGGGTTCTGAGGTCTTGCTGCCGGACGGCAGGGATTAATTGTTTAAGGGTCTTCCAGGAAACCATCGAAAGGGACGATCCTGAATCGACTTCCATCACGCAGGGCTGGTTTTCGATGGCGACCTTCACTCGGATCTTCTTTGCATCTAATGATGAAGCGTGACCGATTGTAATGGTTTGGTGTGCCTCTTCTCGTTTCGTTGAATTGGCTAGTGGTTTATTTCTGTAGGAGTGGTTGTTCCATTGGTGGTTCAAATGTTCCCGACTCACAGGATGATTTCCTGTAGTTTGGCGGAAGTTGGTCCCCCTCTGAAATGGGCTGGATCCTTGCTTGCTTCTATAGACCTTTCCGATGTGGCCTCTCTTCCCACAAACATGGCAGAGCGCGTCGAGGAATTTGCAGTTTGATCATGGGTGATTTGCTCCACAACCTGCACATTGATGCTGCAGTCTCTGATTACGCTGGTGGCGTTGGTCTCGTTCAGACCGGAGCCGGTTGACCTCTTCCTCATCACTTTCTGATGACGATTTGAGGTACTCGTGGTGGGTTGCCATTGTATGTCCCTCTAGGTAAGGTGAGGTTTCGCTGGCAAGTTGGCGGAGCGGGGCGTTGGTGTGGCGCATTCAGGCAGCCGACTTCCTGGTTGCTTCTGTTGCAGTAGCATCAGCGATGGTATCTGCAAGGCTGATGTTGCCTTTCGCCATCAGCTTACTTTGCACGTGCAGTGCATCTAATCCCAGAACTATTCAGTCTCTTAGAGCTTCTTCGAGGTCAGCGAACCCGCAGAGGCCTCCCAGGTTCCGGAGATCTGTGATGAAATCTGCAACGCTTTCTCCTTTCCGCTGGTCTCTCTGGTAAAATTCATGTCTTCGGACAAGCATTGGTACGGAAGGTGTATAGTGGGCCCATAGGAGGGGCTCGAGGACGTCTCAGTCCATGGATTTCACCTCAGCCGGTTTCACCAGTGCCTTAGCCATCTTAAAAACGGCAGGTCTGCAGTGAGTCAGGAATACCGCTCGCTTTTTTCCAGTAGTGGCATCCTTCAAGTTGTTGGTCTCCAGAAACATCTGGAACCGGTCCATGTATGAGTCCCAGTCTTCTTCTGGCAGGTCAAATGGAGCAGGTGGTATGGCGCCACCGGACATGGTTTCTGCCGTTGATGCGCCTTCAGCCACATGCTCTGTTTGGTGCTCTGTAGTGTTCAGTCAGCTCTGACGTCTCCGCTTCCCACCCTCATCACCAGTGTTAAGTTTGCACATGGGTGCAAGGAACGGAGACGAGACGGTGAACAGTGAACTTCAATTCTTTATTAATCATTCTGAACAGAGCAATCACCTAGGACAGCAGCAGCCTTTTTATAGGCAAGCTGCTGATCTAGCAACCAATGAGAAACGTGGAGTGTTAACCCCTTTAACCAATGAGAGTAGCTCATTAACAGCCAATCAGATTCTCCTGAATGGACCAATCCGATCTCATTATTATCGGCCAATCAGAAGTGCAGGATTAGAACCCTGCTATTTCTAAAGGTTTGATAAAACTTTATTTAAGCGTTTTATTAGTTCATAACACATGCCTTGGATCTTCTGCTTTTCTTGGGTTTTAAAACACCCCAGACATCTGTTCCTTCCCAGTGGCAAAGGGACTGTCTGCCTTCGTAATTTTTCCTGACAAAAATTACCTCACTATGTTTAGAAACTGACCGAAAAGAATTTTCTTGTGTTTGCAGGAATACAAAAAAGAAAAAGAAAACAAGCCAGGGCCACTCTTAGGAAATAAATGCTGTTTTTAGGTCCAAGAAAAGAAAAGTCTAAAATAAGATCTTACTCCTTTGAATTTTAGATAAGATTCTTTTACATTCCTGTTACATCCCTGTTTTTTTCTACAGTTTTTTTTTTATAAGTCCCAAATATGGGACCCGCTTTTCACCCTGCATTTATTAGGACATTCTGTACATTGGTGGTTCCCACTATCAAGGCTAGAGGCAAGGAATGCTCTTAGGAATGATTTTCCTTGGAGCCTTCACAGCATTCCAGGCTCTGCTGATATTCTGGTTTTTTCCCACTGCCACTTTGAATCAAACAGTTTGAGGAAATGCTTGTTTTGTAGTCCTTGTGTCTTCTCTCATTTACAGAACTAAAGATAAAATAGTATGATTATACACACCAAAACCAAAGCAGTAACATCTTAAAACTGCTCTGCTAGAGGAAAATAAAAAGAAAAGATGTGCTCCTTATGATCTAAGCCTGCCTTCTGGAACTTAACTATGATTCATCTCCACAGTTTAGATTAGTTTATTTGTGTTGGGGAATGTGGAAATGGGTATGAACTAATGTGGCTGAAGTATAGTAATGAATTCAAGAGTGTTAAATGGAGAACTGATGCACAGGCAAAGGTGAAGTTGCATTTTATATTTGCAGGCACCAAGATCTTTCACTGAGGGTATTTTGTTCTTTTTAAAATGTGTGCTACGGTGGTGGGATTCACATTTTTTTACTAATGGTTCTGTGGGTGTGGCTTGGTGGGCATGGCAAGGAAAGGATATTATAAAATCTCCAGTCAGAAGTGATATTTGCAAACTACTCAAAATTTTCGCTACCGTTTCTCCAGAACTGATCAGAACCTGCTGAATACTACCTCTGGCGTGCTATCTTTTGGAGTTTATATTAGAGGCTCTGCATTTGCTCTCATAAAATGGAAGATCCATTTTATGAAAAGATTCTAAAGAAAACATAAAGCTTGGGGGTGGCCAAAAACCTTGTGTTATTATTTGTCCAGGCTTCTATTCTCACCAGGCCCTTTAAAAATATGTATGGTTCATTTTCTTTTCCTTCTCCCATCTTTCTTGCTTGCTCTCCTTTGTTCCACCCACCTGATGGAAAGGACCAATTTCACAGAGCAAAGACCTGATTTATTCTCTTTCAAGGTGATTTCTTACGTAACCCAAATGTGTCTCAAAATAAACATTGGAGATGCTTGGTTATTATGGCAATGGTGAACATAAACAGCAATGGGAGGAGAAATGGTAAATGGGGAGAAGAAAGGGATTAACAACTAGTGCAAGGACTGAAAAAAATGAATAAAACCATATTTACTATAGGGTTAGGTACACTTACTTATTGCTATGTTATGTATTAAAAAGTTACCCTTGCAGCACTTGGAACATAGAAAAATGCTGGACTTGAATTTGTGGATATAGTATGTTAAAAAACAGACCTGTGAGGCCCTCCATTTACAATGCAATTGAAGTATGAGCATGAATCCTATGATATATTATAAACAATCCTTTTTGCATGAAACCGTCCCTCAGTAACTTTAGACCAAGTTAGGCCATTTGACATTATAAAAGGGGGGTCATTTGGCTTTAAGCTCAATTAAAAATACCAAAATGCATCCTCAGAGATTTCCACTCTTCCTCTGAGGGGTGTGCAAAGAGTGGGGATCAAGGAAGCAGCCTGGTACAGCACATGCTAGAAATTCACCATGGCAACCACCTATTCTATTTTCACTTGGAGTGGCAAAAATTATTTTTCTGTTTATATATATGGGAGGGTGGGTAGACAAGCAAAATATAGTTCAATAGGTTTTAATATGCTTGAGAACTAAACTATAATATTTGTTAAATACAATCTCTGCCCTCGTTCCTTTTCTTTCTTTCTTTTTTGATGTTACTGCAAGCATGGAGGGGGTGAAATGTAAGATCGATATCATTTTAAAACTTATCTTTCTAGCTACAGGCTTTGTAAAACACTCCCTTCTGTCTAATCCAATGCAAGGGCTTAAAAGTGAAAAACCTCCCTTGCATGTTTGCTTTTCCCTTTTGCTGAACTCCTGTAAAAAAAAAAACCCTTCACACACACAAACACACACACACACACCATCACCACCAACTGTGGAAGCAAAAAAGGGAGAAATGTAGAGAATTTCCAAAAGTAATAACAAATTAATATTATCTGTGTATTGTGGCCTAGATCAGACTTAGGCTTAACATTTTACAGCAGAGGAGAAGCAGGAAAGAAGGGTGTATATCCCCCCCCTTTTTGTAATTTTGTAACTGTATGGTGTATACTCCCCCCCCCCCTTTTTGTAACTTCCTAATGCAAGGGTCCCCAAACTTGGCTATGCTGGCTGGAGAATTCTGGGAGCTGATATCCGCAAGTCTTAAAGTTGCCAAGTTTGGAGACCTCTGTCCTAATATCTCAAAACTGTATTAATCAATACACTATCAAATTTTAGATGTCTGGCTGTTGATCTCATAGGGGCCAACATTTCTTCTTTTCTCTAGATCACTTGCATCTGGTTCCTGCCCTAAGCAATAACATTTTTCCTCTTTGTAACTTTACTCAAAATATGAATTCAGATATAGTGGCTGTAAAAACAAGGTTTATGATTCAAACATAGTATGTCAAACCAGACAATAGTAGCTTATTTATCAGAATTAACCAAATCAATGCTTAGCAAAAGGAGCAGGCCTATATGAAGGATAGTCAAATGTAAATAGGACAGCTCTAACCAGCTGAACAAAGCCCCATACATTTCTTACAACTGTTTACTGAATTTTGATTTCCCCAGACACCCACACCCCCACAACCACACACACTGGTAAGGAGACAGGAATGTCATTTGATTTATACCTACCTTTACAACTTATAAAATACTTAAGATGACTAACATAATTTTAAAAACATAAGTCAGCTGTTTATTAAAAGATTTATTAATGTTATTGGACAGGAAATTGTGGAAAGAAATATATCATAAAACCCATAAATAGCCCTACAAATAATATAAAAGTAGAAAGTCAAAATCTGATCATTTCCCAAATCTACAAGATTTTGTTATTTTTAAATGTGATTGCAAGAAATGTTGGAAGCATGGAAGTGTTTACCGGGTAGTTGTTCTCCGGCATTCATGCCATTCCATAATGTGTGTAGATGAGATGTAGCAAATTTAGATGCACAGAGTTAAAAGGCACCAATTAGGCTATTATATTGAATCCTAATGCAGTAATCCAAATTAAACAGATGCCTATCTAGTCTCTTAGGGGTCCTTCGTGCTCTCTGACTTGGTTGTTTTCTTGTAGACGTTTCATTACCCAAATGAGGTAACATCATCAGTGCACAGTCTACAAGAAAACAACCAGGCTCAGAAAGCACCAAGGACCTCTCCTTTCATCCCTGAACTATAAATATTCTCCTTTATAGTCTCTGCTTGGGTATCTAGTGAATGGGAGCTCACCACATATTTGACTCATCTTTGGGACATTTGGATATTTTGTTATGCTGTTGAACTGCTGTTATTCTGCTGGAAACTACATCTCTGAAATTCATCACTCCATGTTCTACACTTTGTACTGATCTTGACATTCCCCACCAGATGGAATATTTTTTTCAACTATCTGAAGAACATACTCTTTCTCTCCCTCAATCTCTCTTCTCTTTAGTCTGTGAGAATTGAATTGCTAGAAGTCATGTGTCAAAAATCATCCTACTTGGTTCAGGAAGCTAGGAGTTTGGAGTAAAACAGCCCATTTTGCCTCATATTGCCTCCACTCCAATAAAATCATTTGGGGGATTGAATAAGCTTCATTCAGTTTATTTGGGGGATTGAATAAGCTTTATTTAAGTTTCTGAAGGAATAATATTCATTTTTCTTTGTCCCTTAATATCCTCCTTCAAATTCAAAAAGCAAGTCAGTACGTTTAACTTCATTCACTCGAAGTTTCAGAAGGAGACTGAGAGGCTACAGACAGTTTGCAAGCACCCACTCTTGCTATAGAGAATTAAAATAATGATGGAATACCAAAAATAAAGTTCCCCTCAAAACTATTTAAAGGATAAGTAAGGATCCTTTTGATACATACAGAACAAACAGGATAGATGTATGATTATTGCTTTCAATGTAAGTGGGCATCATTGAAAAATTCAGTGGTGAAGTAATGGAACACTCCAGAAAGAAATGGGATTTTAGTTTTGGCTACTCCAGCTTTAGTGGCCAAGATTGAGAATAAAAGGAACATTTCAATCATACAAACTTCTGCTTTTGTTTAGGATGGCCAATGAATTTGAAGCAATGTCCAAATGCTGTTCTATGGCTGCTGAAGATGCCAAAGAATCCATCTGCTTCTGCAAAACTTGGTTCCAAAAGTAAACATCCATTTTAAGAAAATTAAATTAATTTAAAACCATATCTCTACTCTTTTGTAGTAAATGAAAATCTTGTCAGGTTTTGGCTAAAACAGCCCTATTGATCTCAAATCTGTATAATTTTGAAATCTAATTTTAAAAAAGGGCATTGAAATGACATTCACTATCATTCAATATTTGCAGTCATGTAACTTGTACATTTGCAGCAGGTTTTGCAGTCACAAACCTATTTCCAGATTTGTGTATGTATGTGTTACATATTGGGTGAGAGAAGAGGAAAATAGTAAGTGTCTTACAGCTGGCAGAATGAATCATCAGGAACAAAATGAATGCATTGTGGAAATGTGGGGAGGACGGACTGGTCTAAGGTCATAAGTTTTGGAAAAAATAAGAAAAACATTGGGAAAATTTTTCCGCTTAAATTTAAATCAGATTCCATCCAGGTGGAAGTTCTGTTTTTCCTATATTACAAACAAATCAATTCCCAGTGTTGCTGTCCTATATTATTGTTGATAGGTCTGTCAAACATTGTTATAACGAAATGAAATCTTCATGGCCAGAGGCAGTGTATCTCTGGATTCTGTCACCATCCTGTTCCTTTTTGTGAGTGTCCAAAAAATAATTCCAGGAAGCATTTTTATATTTGTCACCTTGCATTTTCTTTCCTTAAGATATGTAAAAAGAACAACATTAATTGAACTGGTACCTGTTTCTCAGCTCCAGTGCTTCATGCATTGCAACAGATAAGGTAGTAATGTGTAAAAAAAATCACATATCTAAAATAACAATCTGATGGGTTGTTCTATTTTGAAGCATGCAGACCTACTGTAAAAAATTGTTGCAAAGAGTATTAAATCAGTACTGTCACTCACTTATTAACTGAAATGTGCTACACAAATAGTAAAGCTAGTTCCATTGTTCTCTATCAGTAATACACCAGGATGTCAAGCTTGAACCCTATCAGCACAAATGATGTATGTCGTCTGAAAATAACAACAATAACAACATTTATATCTCACATTTTCTTCAAGCTAGATCACATCTCTGTACAAACAGTACAGATTACACTCAATCTTCCTAGTTTTTCTATTTTACTCTATACGGTAGGTTGGAATGTGAGAGTGTGATTGGTTACCCAGCAAACTCCATGGTCAAATTGGGACTTGAATCTGATTTCCATACTATGAATGGAATTATAAAATCATAATTATACAATTATACCAGTTACCACACTAACTGTAAAATAAGTGGAAATGGTTAAAATACTCCCATTTTACTTGGTGATGATGGAACCGCATGTTGCCATTTCCTCATAGGCTAGTGAAAGCAACATGCCTAAAGAGGCTTCCTTGTGAATCAGAAAATCACAATTTATTAAACAACAAATCAAAAACTAACTGTTCTTTGCAAATGCAGAGTCACGTAAATACAAATACCAGGCCATATTATCTTTATGATTAAATCAGGGATGGGCTGCTGGGGGTTTGGAAGAGCCCCTAGCTAAGATTCTGTGCAGTTCAGAGAACCCCAAAATCCCAATCCTGTCTGACCCCACCCACCCCTCCCTTCCCAGGAGTCCCCATGTGGCTTGTTTTGGATACTTTAATGGAATTTCTGTATGGAGAATTTGCCATGCATTTGGGGTAATGTTATGCTGTACTCATGTTAGTGAACAAATGTGCTCAGTGTTGATTTCTCATAATTATGCTGGAGAGAGATTGTACATACATGCATGGTTCAATTTGCTATTGAAGGTCAATTACCAGCATGAACTAAATCAAAGAGAAGAATACAGTTATCCACAGAGAAATGTGGAGTGTGTGAAAAATTCATTGAGTCACATCACAAAATATTATAACACAGAGACTGAGTAGTGTGATAGACTCTAAACTACTAATTAGAGTAGATCATGAATGGAAGAAGGAAAGTGGTAGCTTAGATCATCAAAAAAAATTACTTAATCTATCATTAAATCACTATGACAAAATGGCTATGACAAGCAGCCATGCTACTAAAGGACATCAGGATATGCAAGTTAGAGTTTCTATGCAACCAGTTCAAACTTATATTATTTAGGAGTGTCAAAGCAATCCTAATGTTTTATACAATTATCTAAGTTTAGAATGGGAATGATCTTTGGCCATATCCTTACTGAGGAATTCTGTCAATGAGGAAGAAAAACAATCCATTCCAGAAGCCATATTTATATTTGCAAAAACTATTTGCTATAAATCTACCACTGCTGGTAAGAATTTATGGCATTCAATAGAGAAAAACCTTCACAAAAGAAGTATGGTGGCTGTGGCAGCCTTAATTTTATTGAATCCAAATTTCATATGCCCCCCCATTGAATATGTCCCCCATTGTCCCCCATTGAACTCCATGGATAAATGGAGAAAGTAAAGTAAATACAACATCACATGGAACTAAATTAACATGTTTGTTTAGTATGTGCCCATGCATATCTTTTCACTGGAGATGGTTTAAGGGATCTGAGATCTCAGTATATTATTTGCTTAGGACAAACTCTCCTCCCACAGTATATATTACCTTAATATAACAGATGATCCCTGTAAAGGAATATGTTTAAACTGTATATTTAAAGTAGAATATCCACAGAATCTGAATCAATAAATAAAAATGAATCTAAAAGCAATACCGTATATTGGATTTAAAATGTAAATTGTTCTTTAGATTTTTTTAAAGAATATTCTTTAAAGAGGCATACTTCCATTGCCGGACAAAAAGAGAGAAAGAAATGCTTTTATTTTTAAAATACTATTTTCTTTTATTTCTGTCTTCCATGCTTTCATATATTATAACCATTGCCTCTGTTTTAGTTACACAGACAAAGCAGAGATTGTATCCTCTTGTCTTGTCTTAGCCAGTTATTTAGCCAGTTATCTATCTACAAGAGAGCTCATCTTCTTAATCAGTAGTGGGATTCAAAAAACTTTTACTACTGGTTTTGTGGGCATGGCTTGGTGGGAGTGCCATGGCTGATAGGTGTGGCATGGTGGGCATGGCAGGGGAAGCATATTGCAAAATTTCCATTCCTGCCCCACTCCAGGGAAAAGATACTGGAAAATCTCCATTCCCTCCCCACTCCTTGGAGAAGGATACAGAAAAATCCCACTCCCTCCCCTCCATACTAACCTGCTTTTCAGCTCCATTCTTCTGTGCAGGACAACAAAAGAACACCCAGCTGATCATCTGGGATTTGGGAGGCAGAGAATAGATGGGGGTGGGGCCAGTCAGAAGTGGTATTTGCCGGTTCTCCGAACTACTCAAAATTTCCGCTACCAGTTCTCCAGAACTGGTCAGAATCTGCTGGATACCACTTTGCTCTTAATCTACAGCAAAGCTTGCTCAAGAGTCTTTTTGAAAGTCTTATTATACCATGCCAACTGGATCACCTTTATCAACATACCTGTTCTCATTCTCACACACCCTCCCTTGGCTTTTCCCACCACCCTAGGCATGGCAGGCAACAAATGGAATGGCAAAAGAAAAAATTCACCAGTAGCAGAGTCCCCCTACAACAGCCTAGCCATTCACAAGTGGTTCAGGAGCAGAGCAACATGTTTCTTACTCTCTCCTGCCCTAACAAATAGGAATTAAGGATTTTGCCTGGATCGTATGCTTAGTGTTGGCAGAGCTTACTAGACTAATGGCATTCTTAATGACATGCTTCCTCTGTATTCTCTCCTCTGTACCAGAACAGAATATTCTTTCACTTTCCTCAGTCTCTGCTGCTATTCATCATCATAATCTTAAGCTTTCTCCATTGCCTACTTTTGTCATTTCAGGTTGTGCAAAGAAGGAGGCAGGAATGTACAGTTGCTGACTTAGGCAGGAGCAGATAGCAGCAAAATACTAGCATGGCAGCAGGCAAGGGGCACCGCGACAAGTAGAGCAAGGGAAGGGAAGGATATGCCCACACAACTGAATAAAATGGCTTCCATTTTTGCCAGCAGAGCTTGGGGAATGACAGATGTACAATCACTCTAAATTCTACCTTCACTACCCACTATGAAAAAACTATTCAGGACAACACGCCTACCTGTGCCATATGTAATGACCTCTTGCAAATTGGTTAGGAGAGATTCAAAGTGGTCCTTACAATAGCATCCCAGCTCTTCTCCCTTTTTCCATTGGTCTCAGATGAAGGGACAAAGAGAAAAGGCAAATTGTTAGAAGTGGCCTTCCTCTCTTTTGATCATGAGAGAGTAAGACAGTTTTCTCATGATCACAGACCTACTCTTGGGAATTCTCATTGCAAGCAATTGTGTCTTTTTCCTTAATGATGCACACAACTGGAAGTTGCAACTAGTTCTTAATTATTACCATCCTTGAATTTTGGAGAGCCTTCAAATTAGGTTTTGAATTTAGGAATTTGTTTTAATGGATAAAATGTAACATATGGATATACTACTGAGAACAAGAAAGGAATTTCTTTTTTACTCATGCAACTACTTACTCAAAATTAATCTTTCAGATTTCCTATATTTAATATTGAGGGAGCTATACAGTCATATATTTTGCCAGTACTGTAAACCAATTTTTGGCTTCAATTTTAAAAAAAACTTTGTTAAAAGTTGCTAATTAATCATTTTTGTTTTACACCTAGTTCTTTAACCAAGAATATTCAGTTTTATAATATAACTCTTGGCAAGCTGAACAGTCTAAACAGGCAAGGAGATACTAAAGTCAAATCTGAACAAAGCAGAAAATAACACTGAAACATAATGTAAAGGAGTGCTCCATAATGCTCACAATGGTTGAAGTGATTATTAAGAATTGTCTTGTGTCAATAATTCCAGAATCAATGATTTGACAATAGTTTTTATTAGGACCCATAACATGCACAAAATTATAAGCAAGCTTCCAAGTTCTTTTTACCAAGCAGATGTCAAAAACTATAAGATAGGAGCACAAATGCCCATTACAAGCCATTATATTATCAAAATGTCATTACTTCCTAAACACAAAAGATTTGATTGTGTCATTTGCATCATGTCTGATATGACCACATAAAGTCACATTCTTTTTGTAATGGCATCATGATGCAGATGCCACCATCTGCCCCTGCCACCTGCTTCTATGGGCAAGCTATGAGTGGAAACCCAAGAAAAATGATTGAAATGAGTGCCCCTAGGGTCTTAAGCCAGTACTTAAGGAGGAAGCACAAACTGAAATGGATTAAGTTCTACTAGTTACAGTTTATACATTTAGCATTGTTGGCCTCCTTCCTTGGTATAAAGATTATTACCTTACTCGTTGCCTTTCTTTCAAATTTGCTGCTAAGAATGACTGTATCCCAATGTTTTTTCTCCATTGCACCCTTTAATGTTATATCAAGTGTTTAATTTCCCTATCACGCTTTGGAAATGTCTAACATTGGCACACACACAAAAACCCAATGCAACATGTTCTTTTTCAAATACTGTTGGCATGGTCCTCTTTTAGGTGTTTTTGTATTTCTTTTGTTTTCAGATTGACATGAGCATCCATTAACTTGTTCTGAACATTGGCCTATAGCCTATAGCTGGGTGTCAAACTTACATTGTTAGATTTTTCCCTCCACTAAACCGGGCATGACCAGCATGTGACGCATCTGGCCCATGGGCCAGGAGTTTGACAGCCATGCCCTATAGCATTTCCTGAAGTATATGCACTTTTCCAAATTGGATGCTGATGGCATCTATCAGCTTTTCTCTATGATTCAGTTTAAAAACTGATTCGCCATCTATTTCATATTATGAACCAAGTGAATCCTATATTTCTCAACACATTTTAATCTCCTCCGTGTCAATCACTATCTCTTTCACATATTGAGATCTCTGAGATCCCTTAGCACTGTTGATCTAAAGAGCAGGAATCAAAATATGTCTTTGGCATCCTGGACTTCCATCTCTTTCTTAGCAATTTAAATCACATTTTCCAGGGATTCCGGTTTCCTAATGTTGTTGGTATCAGTGTGAACCATGAACTCCATCTATTGCCCTACCATACCTAGCTCTTTATCTAAATGGAACACAATCTCCATGTTTGTATTAGATACAAACATGGAGATTGCATAGTGATCTATGCATTATAGATCATTATGCATTCCATATATTCTTCATAGAACCACCTCTGTGTGTTGAATCACCTACTATTCAAATTATACCTCTTCCAGAGTAGTATTCTCAATATAAGAGGATCTTAAGTAACAAAAGAGGGATAAAAATCTAATAAATAAATAAAGGTGCATCACTCAAGAATAGGGTTCATTCTACTAAAATATCTTCCTTATCCCAAAACCAAAAGCTTCCAGTTCTTCCTAATAGAAAGGGAGCTGTCATTCTGGAATAGAATTAAATTATTATTCAGAGAAGATCCTACCTATACACCTCTCTAACTGATTAAACATATGAACTAGTATATTAATACTAGTTATTGTTAGTAATTATGTATTATTTTTTAAAATAACTATTGGACCTAAAGTTTCTAAATTACACTTTTACAGTTTGGACCTGTGACTGAATAACTTGCTCAATAACTAAAAACACCTTGAATGTGGAATGAGTGAGTGTATAGCAAATAAATGCTCATTTCATTTCACTTTAGCAATTAGAATAGACATTGTTTAGGTTCAACGGGAATTGTTATGTTTCTCTGAATTAAATGGTAATGGTGCAGTTAAGAGATTTTGTAGACAGCCTAAAAGATATTCCTCCAAAATATGTCTCAAAATGGTTGTGAACAATAGCAATTTCCTAGGCTATGTAGCTGAAAAGGGAATAAATCAGCCTTCTCATAGTGTTAATAATGATATCTTTCCCTTCTTGCTTTGTTTATTGATATAATGCTCAGACATTGACTACATCTATCTGTGATTAGAAGGTATGTTTGTTACCTTATATTCCCTTTCAGTATGAGTTTCCGAATAACTGTTATAGTACAAGAAAAAGTGTACTCACGTGTAACGTGATATATCTTTTTTATGCACGTATCTTCCAACAATTAGCTATTTGCTTCCTAAAGACACTGTATTCTGTTCCTCACTTATTTTTTTCTTCACCTCAAACTCTTCTGGCTTTCAATCTACATTTAATGGCCATTTACAATAATCTTCGCTGAACATTAGGTTTCCATTTCCCATTGTAGCAGTGTTATATTTATTAAATCTAGGAATTTCTGGGGCACAAAATAATCCACTCTAAAAACTTAATTTTGCTTTTAACATAAGAAGCCATGGTTTATGCAGTACAATAGAGCATCAGTTTAAGGATTCAGTTTAAACAAAGATATATAAATGGCTTATCTTGACTGATTTCAAATAGTCTTGTTTTTCCTTGAGAAGAGACATTTGAAAATTGGCCAGAGATGTCTAAGCTAAACTTGCAGACCTGCATATTCACATACTAAGGCCATTCACTTTCTTTGCAAAAACCACAAAATTGCCTTAAGAAAATCAATTTGTTTCATAATTAGGAAACAAATCACATTTAGCCTATAAAGAGTACAAAGCAGAGTGGTATTCAGCAGGTTCTGACCATGTCTGGAGAACCGGCAGCGGAAATTTTGAGTAGTTTGGAAAACCTGCAAATACCCTCTTTGACTAGAGATTTTACAGTATCCTTCCCCTGCCATGCCCACCAAGCCACGCCCACAGAACTGGTAGTAAAAAATTGAATCCCACCACTGGTACAAAGTATTACCTAACAACTCAATGTTTTTGCCAAATCAGAGCTGGCTTACTACTGTATATCTACATTTCTTACATCATCATTCTTTGTTGAAATTAATCAATCTTGATATTGTTATAAATATGGGGGTGGGGGGAGAAGAAACATATACATTTTCAGTAGAAAAAACATATACATTTGTCTGTACATTCAACATAATTAATCATGCCCCCTCAAAAGAAACAGAAACAAAAACCTTCTGTATAAATGAAAACTTTCCTATTTAAGATTGTTGTTCATTGAATATATATTTTGTGTGATGTCTTTCTGTTAGCTACTTATCTGTTTGTCTTTATTGTATTCTGTCTCTTTTTACTGTATACTCCTTTCTCCTTTGGATGTTACTATATTGAATATCTATGGCCCTGTGTAAGAGCATAACAGCAATTACACTGCCTAAATTTTCTTAGGAAGTATAATAAATATATTACCATAACAAACAGAACCACATCACATTACAGCCTAGAGTTTTTTGGATGGAGGGCTCTTCAGAACATCCCTCTTCAAAATACTCCATTCCATTCTCTACTACAAAAGTCACTCAGCCACTGAGAATACTTCATATTCACCAAGTTCTTTGGTTAAATTGTTTGATTTACATTTGCTACTTTCACAGGCATCTAATTTTGCTGATATTTTTATTTCAGTGCATAGATTTTATATACACATTGTCTACATAAGGACAATGTGTATATAAAATCTATTTCAAAGAATAGGTTTACAGTTACTGCAAGATTGTAACAACTGGCAGGCTTTTTGTAAATGTGTGAATTTTTTGAAGCCGGACTGACTCAGAATTTTTTAACCGGAAGAAAAAAAGTAAGACCTGAAAACTAAGAAACCAAACTGTAGCTAATCCAAAGAATTCGAAAAATATTGTCCCTTATTCTACCAGTAGTCTAACTATTGAAAAGTTTGTACTTACTCCTTTTTCTTTCCTTATCCTCAATTTAGACAGGGATAAGAGCAATAATGGAAATGCAATGCACTGAAAGGAAAAATGGAAGATTATTTTCCCCTTGCTCTTCTCCATTGTTCTTTTACATTGTTTAAAATAATGAAAAGGCAGAAAGAGATACAGACATCGTTTTGCAAAGATCATCTGCAATAGCCTCTAGGAAATTCTACATCTTCACATTCAACTATCATGCTGCTAGACACAAACATTAGGCAATGAAAAAAAATGAGTAAAATTTATCATCTTAGCAGGAAAACAATTTGCAGGACTCTGGAAACTATGTCTTTTAAAAATGTTTATATTTACATTGTGTTCTCATTTCTTGACATAGGTACCAGATAGACACATGTAATGGGTTTAAGACATAGGTACCAGATAGACACATGTAATGGGTTGTGTTTAAGCTCATACTTTTCTGTTGAGTAAACAGTAGTTGTGTACTGGTGGTGACACATATTTTTTACCAAACCCATTTTAAACAAAGCAAGCATTTGAAGTGCATAGCATGTATATCCTAAAATGTCCTCCCTCATTAGTATCTGCACATTAGACCACTACAAATATCTCACATAAGCTCTCTGATTATTTGAAACCCTAAAAGATCCAGTAGTATATCAAGTAAATGTTGACAAGATCCTTCAGTTAGGATTCTTAAATAAAACTTTTGAGAATTGTAAAACAGAAAGAGGAAGAGACGAGAGAACGCAGGAAAATATGAAGCAGGCATGTGGTAAAGCAGCATTTTTACTGAAGTAAGAGAAGTTTAATATAGAATGTCTGCAATACCATTCTGGCTTATTGAGCAGAGAATCTGTGAGATCATTCATGCCATCTGCACTCAGCAGGGATGGGTTGCTGAGAAAAGTTAGCAAATAAAAACAATAAAGAAAGTAAATGAAAATAATATGCAGAGCGATAAAAATAGGGAAACCAGAACTCTAAACCAGTTGGATTTCAGTTACCTCCACTGGATCCTTCTACAGAGAAATATGTCCTTGTAATGGTTATATAAAATGAAATGTGAATGTAAATGTGAATCCTACCACAGGTTGAGAAAATGCTGTTTACCTAACCAAGGCTGTAATTCATGAGTATTTAAGTTATTGTCGGTGGGATTCATTGCAAAATGAGTGTAATTTTCAGTAAATGTTTCATATTCAAATATGACAGATTGATAATTGTCAGTTCACCTGAAACTCTTAAGAAATAGTTCAACATCTTGCATATGGTATTGCAAGACCTCATATTGTTAAATATTACTTTTTTCCTCCCTTATGATAGTTAAAATATGTCACTGGATGTTGTTACTGCAATAACTAGGATATTTTACTGTTAATAGTAAAAATGTATCATCTATTTTTTCATTTCCTGACTATAATCATGATGACTATATTAAGAATATAAAATAATGTCACAAAAGAATATAATTCTTAATTTTTAAAACTTGCAATTGATTCAAAGACATAAAACAGTTTTCTCTCTTTATTTTCTTACTGAATAATGAGTTTTAGGCAGATTTCCCAGTCTTCTTTTTCTCCTTGCAAATGCAGAGAATTCAACACAAGAGAGCACTGCACAATTCCTGCTGATAATGTTCAGAATGGTACCTGTAGCCGACAAGTCTTTATGGGTAGCCATGTTGATTCAATGTCATCCAGGATTTCAGTTCAGTTAGAGGCCAAATGTATTCCCCAGTACCTGTGAAAGCTTCCCTGTTTTGACCCCCCCCCTCCAAAAAAAGGAAAACACTTGAGTGATATGTATTCAGGGGTGGGATTCTACCAGTTCTGTTCAGCTCTGTAGAACCGGTTCCCTTTTAAAAAGGTTCCCTTTTAAAAAGCATCCTTAAACTATTGCATAACACTGGATAACAATGAACTTCTGACACACAAATTCATGGTTCTCCCATAGCCATTAGCTTATAGCCTATTGACACAAAGGTTCATAAGTTGGTCGACTGATATTTGCTTTCCAAAGTCACTAATAAATATTTAGAAAAACCAAGATCCCTGGTAAAAAAAAACCCACTGGCAATTGCTTAATTTTCATTATTTAAACTTGTAAGGCTGAGGTTGTGGTGGAATGGCCTTGAGAGACAGGATGAAGAGCTGTTGAGAAGGCTGTGGGAAGATAGAACAAATCTGAATCCAGGGCAGAACTACATAAATGTTTCAGAGAGGCCCTGCTAGTTCACACAAAGTAAAAGGGAAGAAACAAAGAGACACATTCAGATGTGCAAACTTATAGAAGTTATAGTAACAGTCATTGGTCTATATGACTTTGATTTCATAGTCTGCTCTATCTCGAACAGATAACATCTAATGTCTAAGTAATTTCCTAAGAATTTACATTAATAACTGAAGACTACATATATATGCATACTTGCAGTTTATCCATTTTTCTGATGTTTCTTCTTTTTTCCTTTATATCTTTATTTATTTATTTAATATATAAAATACAAAGAAAAATAGAAATAGGAAATTAAGGGAAGGAAAAGGAGTGGGGAAAAGAAAGTGAGAGATACAAGGGAAAAAAGAAAAGCCATTGGCTTCTGATGTTTAAATTTTAATTTCAAACATAGTGTAGGCAATCCTGTCTTCTCTTTCCTTTCAATGATTTCATGTTACTGGGATAATACTACAAATAAAGAGTACTCTTCCCCCCAACCTTCCTAATGGTCCATTTTATTTAGCTAATGGAAAGGAGGCAGAATCAAATGTACAAGAATGAAAACTCTGCTCTAAGTATTAATAAAACAAAGAACAATGATTAGTACTTTCCAGTACTAATGGAGCTTCAAAGTTTTGAATTCCTATTCATTAGGACTTTAGAAGGGTGGTTGTATTTATAGGGGGAAAAGGAATGATGGAAGGTTTGAACCCAAAACACATTATTTTTTAAAAAATATGATGCAAACATAAGGGCTTTGTTACAGCGCACGCAACAATCAGGAACCTGTTTCCCCTTAGCAAGCTTCTAAAAAGTTTCACCCATATAATTATTAAATGAAAACACTCACTTACCCAGTACTCAGCCTTTAAATCTCGAATAAGAGACATTCACTCAGGGAAAGGTACTTACTATGTTTCTATGGATACCAAATGATGCCAATCAGGTCCCTGTTTTCATTTCAAAGTGGTACCCTGCAGAGAAATAGAGTTTGGTGAGTAGCTGTTTATATGTAGTAAATAAATAGGAAGCTTGTTTATTTGACAAAAAGTCTGTGACCCAGACACGTTTTTTGTTAGCAGCCTTCATTCTTTCTCTCCCATACCTCTTTAACACAATACAATTGGGCTGTGACATGAATTGTGCAATTGTGCAATTCCCTGCCAAATCCAGGCTGAACAGGACTTGCTTATTGAAGAAGCAACTCAGTTGGCTGGCACTTTACTCCTGACATGACCTTTCAGAGATTGTGACAAGATATTCAGAAAAAAAAAAAAGAGATAACAGTTTATTTTCCAGTGTTAAGTTCTCATAAGATTGGGGGAGAGTCTCAAAGAGGAGAAGGGTAGGGATGTATTCAGCAGGATGTTTTCAGCATGTCCTGACCAGTTCTGGAGAACCGGAAGTGGAAATTTTGAGTAGTTCGGAGAACCGTCAAATTCCACATCTGGCTGGCCTCGTCCATATCTGTTCTCTGCCTCCCATCTATTCTCTGCTTCCCAAGTCCCAGCTGATCGGCTGGGTCTTCTTTGGTTGCCTGCACAGAAGAACGGAGCTGGAAAGCAGGTTAGTGGGGTGTGGAAGGAATAGAGATTTACAGTATCCTTCCTCTGCCACACCTACCAAGCAATGCCACCAAGCCACGCCCACCAACCCATGTCCAGTAAAAAATTTGAATCCCAT
The DNA here is from genome assembly GCA_033807585.1 of Hydrophis major. NCBI lineage: Eukaryota > Metazoa > Chordata > Lepidosauria > Squamata > Elapidae > Hydrophis > Hydrophis major. The sequence goes on from CM066329.1 coordinate 329,953,365, forward strand.
AGGGAAAATAAATAACAATATCAAACGGGGAGATAGAATTCAGAAGATTCATATAATTCAAAGTGAGTTTTGAAGGAATAAATGCTTCCTTGGAAATTAGCCAATATGATAATGGTCTAGTTCTCAGATTTTTTTAAAATGCTTCATGGCATAAATGCCTAGTTTTGGCATGCAACTTTTCCATAGACATATTTGGTCATTCAGAAAACACTATGACTAAATTCTCTTTGAGAAGTATTAAGTTTATAAGGTCTCTTTGAATTAAGCTGACAAGAATATAAAAGAAAGCCATCCTCTTTTGTACTTAAGTAATTTAAAATAAAAGATATCAACACATTTTCTATTTTTAAAAGTGTAGTTATTTTATTAAACAAATTAATATGGCTACCCAGCTCACACATGGTGACTCCAGGCAGCTTACAACATTAAAAATCCACAGTATAAAACCCCTGAACCCAACCCACCCCCATTTCCCACAGGGCAACAAACACAATCAAACCAGCCACTTGATCAGCTCCATATAAATCTGGGGTTCCCAGGCCTGATGATAGTTGTATTCTAGCTGCAATTAAAAATACAAAATATGACCTTGTTTTAAGGCTTGGAGATGAGATATTTACACTAATGTAAATAAGAACTTTTTTATTTTATATCTGCCAAAGGAGTGATTTTGGGGTACTGCTATTGATTTGATATTTCCCAACTGAATGTACAGCGTGCTTTGTGGACAGAGTAATTCTGTGTTCTTTTGCCAGAATTCACAAAGGTCTGGTTGACAGCGATACCTTTTACAGCTAAATTTACTCCAGAGTGACAAGAGCAGGTGGGCCTAAGCCTGCCAGACACTTGTGCATGGAAATCACACATCTTACAGGTCAACAGCAAGGGGGAAAAAGCTCCTGCCTTTGGTGCAGAGGGTGAGTGAGGCAAACAGGACCCAACCTGGGGGGTTTCTCTTCAAAGCCAGCTGGTCTGGCTTTATTCTACAGGAATTTTTTACCTGTCAGTTTAATCAACAAAGCCCTCAGCAGGTGCTGACGGAGACATCTTCCTGGAGAAGAAGGGCACTGGTGAGTTTTCATAATTTCTTTTTACTAGATAAATTGATAATATTAATGCCTATTGGCTGTCAGCCTGACAATTCCCTTATAAAACCATGCCTGTAACCAGAAATGGATGAGTTTCTACAAATGTTATGTTCCAATAGAGAGGGTTGAGAAATGTGCTGTTTTCCAATAATTACTCTGACAAGGCAAACTTGCCCAGGGAAATTCAGTGCCTGTTACTTTTTTGATGAGTAAAATCAACTTTAAAGATCAAATGGGCCAGTGAAGACAAAATGGCTGAGGACATTTATACACACTCATGCAGAATTATTCAGTTGGGGGAAAAAGGAAAGAAAAATGCATCCCTCACCTCTGAACAATACATAGCTTTTAATTCTGAAATGAATAGTGAAAGAGATAAATTACATTTCATCAGCCATGTTTTATACCTACATTAAATTTGTCCAACCTATAAAATGCTATAGAAATTATCTTTTGAATACAGCCCCTGGAGTTAACTTACCTGAAAGAGAATATGAAAGGCAGTCAGGTACAAATTTTGCTGATTTTTACTAGAAGCAGAAGCTGGATTATGGGGAAAAAAGTGGGAATATAATAGTACTTTCATATTAATTGCAAAGAGAATTCAATGTGCACAACTGTTTATGTCTTAACACCACCAAGCAGCTTGCAAAGGATAACATTTTAAAAGGCAATCTTATTTTAATTACAGCAAAGACGTGGGAAAAAAGATCAAATGCTAAGACATATTTGGGGAGGAGCAGAATTTTTTTTATGAGGAATGTCTATTTTCACAAGCTTGTGCTTTTAACTATGCTTCAGAGCAGTTCTTATAAACTGTCAAACAAATGGAAAGCATTTCTGTAAACAAGTAATCAAGTTTTGATTTTTTTTTTTTGAGTCCAAGACTAATATTATATACAAAATGAACATATGAAATTGCTTTTCACAACCAGATTCCATTCTGACATATTGTCTGGCACACAAGTTTAAAGAGCACAGAACAACAGATAGATAAATTATGACATAAATTTGGCACATTAAATTATTCACTTGAGAAATTCAGAATTATTGTTCATGTATCAGACAACTCTTTAAAGAAGTATTGTTCAACTATTTTAAAGACATTTCATACAGAATATATTTCCATGTTTCCCTATGCAAGATTTTGCTTTCAAAAGACAAGGACTCAACTCTTAACTTCTCAGGTTTAATTCACTTTTGGAAGCCAATCCAATGGATTTCCATGGTTCCTATTTCATGCAAAAAAATTGGTATCTTTCTTGCCATCATTCTGACTTCTTTTTCTCATTTAAGTGAAACATAGAGAACAGCTGATTTGTCTTGATATCTGTTAAAACCATGCAGCTGCTCCAGAAGAATGCCAAGGACATTTGTAATAATATTTTAAAATTTGTGAAGTATAATGGTTGCTAATTTTAAACAATGGTACAAATTATGTTGGAGAAAAGGATAATGTAATTTATAAAGTTGGACATTCAAAGAAACTAAAGCTTTATGGGTTTATTGCAATTGCTTACATATTTCTTTCAGAATAAAAGCCAACGAACATATTGTGGACGACTGCAATGCTCTGTAAAACTCCTTAATGTACCATGTTCGTTACTAAACTGGGATAAATATATTGTCTGGAAAAAAATCCCCTATTCTGAAAAACATTTCTGTAAAGTTGTAAAGAAAGTAAAAGATGGATTAAGAGAAAAGAAATCCAGATTCCATCAAACAATTTTATAATATGGTCACTAAGATATTAAGCTTTAAGTAGTTTTTTCAAAAAGTTTTAGTTCTTATGGAATATAAGAACCCAAACAGCTGCTAATATGATGCATCTTTATTAAATCTTGATAGAAATTTTCTCTTCTCTTACCAAAAAAAATATTTTGTTACTCCTGAAAAACCAAATACCTTTTACATAATAAATAAGCAAGACCATCAAAAACATACTACCAGATTTTTTTTACTTTTACTATTAAACCTAATTGTTAACTTTACACATTGCCATATTACATAAAATTCTAAGAATATGACAACAAAATATTAGCAGATTAATTTTAAAAAACATATTATAGATAAACACAATCTAAATTTTAAAATATCAATACTTAAATTCATCTTAATTAATAAGATAATATTAGCATTATACTATGGCCTTTTAAGTCCTTCCTTAAATAACATGTTTAGCAGAAAATGGAACTTAAATTTTATCTGAATGCATGTGAAATTGTAGAACCTTAATAATGGCAAATTTTCTCAGAGGACATATTCAGGTCCCATTCCATAAGGCAATATAGTCTGCAGTTAAAACTCTGGCAGTAAGCATATTTATTTCTTTGTAACACACTGCTCATTATCCTACAGTGAGTAAATACAAGACGTTACAGAATAGGAATTCTTTGTGGCAAAGATATCTTGTGCCTGTCCTATTAATCTCAATGGAATATTCATTCGGCTATTTCTTAAAGCAGACCAATTTAAATATTAAAAAAATACACATGATAACTTTTTTATATTTAAAAATAGTTTTTTGAGCTTTCCAGATATGACTGTAGAATTTTTATCATCCATTTCTATAATTTTAAGATACATGATGAATGGTAATTTAGTTGAGTTTTCCACTACATGTTTTTCTTTAACTCTAAATGGTAACAATTGTCCGGGGTTAGGTATTCTAGAGAGCATGTACATATGGCCCTTAACTGCATTTGAAATTGACTGGATATACACATATGCAATTCTTTGTTCTAAACATAGTAAGGCAAGAAGATGTCATATGATTTTGAAACAATGAATTCTTCCTTTCCTTCCTTTTTCTGTGCAAAAAGCAGAATAGCTTTACTTAATTAAATGAAGTTACACTTTCTAAAATTGCTAAGAGAAGTATATGCACAATTGCTCTTCCTTGCTTAATTCTGTTTTCTGCAACAAATTATTTTCAAAATCTCATTTATATACAAAAAGGATCAGACTTTAGAGAAAAATTATAAATAAATATGCAATACATCTGTAACTTTGCTGCTCTTGCTCATTTAGTTTACAACAATAAAAGTAATAGTCTATGCAAAAAGAATCCACAATTGTTCATATTTTAGAAGATTATTTGACGAGACTGTCTAGGAAATTAATCACTCCATAAAGAATTATTAAAATGGTTTACACTTGAACCAATATTTTTCCTTCTTGCTTTCCTTTTCTTAACTTTCCTTTTCTTGTACTCTTTTAAAAAGAGTACAAATTCCCTGTATGCTCCAGAATCAGTTCCATACAAGGTTTTAAAATGAAGAAAATGGCAGATTTCCTGCATCATGTATCATTTAAAACAGCTAATCATTTGGGGCGGGGGGGGAGGAATCCATATTATGAGAATATTTTTGTCAATGATTAGCTCTACAAAATGTACAAGTTTAACTCTCTCATCCTCATTCAAACACATAATTTTAATAATAACCATGGGGCATAGTTTTATTTTATTCTAAGCATGGTAACAGATTATGTATACTTTTTGAATTTCAGCCATGGACATTTTTTTATGATTCTGCAGCACAGGAAACTTTGAAAATGTCCCAAGTCATCTGAAAATATACAAACATTTGTCCAGATAAAATAATGAAGCTTAAAACAGCTACAAACCAAACTATCCTGTAGCATATCACTAACATTATCTTAACCATTCTTCTGGAACTATTTTCCCTAATGAATAGAGCTTAGGAGAAAAATACACAGGACTCAAACTGATGCCCTCTGTCTCTTGCTTACCCAAAAGAAGTAAAGGGAGAATCTGCAGATAGTGGGAAATTCAGAAAGCAAAATAAAAGTGATGGAGAATGTCAGACAAGAAGAGGGAAACCACATCTCACTGGAGTCAACACCTCCTATTTATTTCAATCCTGTTCCTGTGAATCACATTCACAGCATTTTCTGAGTTTATTTAATGATTAAACCAATTATTTACATAAGGAGCCATATGTACATGCTGTGGTTATTTCTATTTATGAAAAGGCAATATTTATTTGGGATACAGGGGCTCCAATCCTGAATACTCCAGTCTGGGAATAAGTACCATTCAGTACAATGGAAATTACTTCTGAGTAATTCTGAGATGCATAGAGCTACAGTGAAATTTCTATTTTTATCTATTATATTTCTAATATAATTATTGGTTGTTAATTTGCTTGACTCCTCATAGTCCTGAAAAACAACTGACAGTTATACAACTTGTGAAGAATACAGGTTTCGGTTTATTTGTGTTCAAGCAAACAAGACATTACAGAGCAAATCTTATTGAGAAGTAAATCCCATTAAATTACTTCCTAAATGATACAAGATTGTGCTATCCACTGATCCACTCACAAGTAATATCAAAGTTGAACCCCAGTCCTGATGATTACATGAAAAATAATACAAATAATAATAATTAAAAATACTGCATGACAAACCAAACGCAGTTAAAGTCTAAGCTAATGAAATTGTATATTAAAATACAATTCTGATATGTGTCCTTTATGTTGTGGATGGTATGGTAGGGTGCTTTTCTCTTTGTATTTTTTTTTTAATGATTTCTAATTTACCATGTCACATATTTAAATTTAGGCATTAAAATGCTGTCGTGGGAAATACAAGGTTAAAGGAAGGCATTATGTCTGGGTTCCTTACTGGCTTAGCATTTGGACTCACAGTAGCACAGCTGAAGTATGATTCTATTCCTGGCAAGTCAGCAAATGCAAGCTTGTTTTACCCTGCTTGACAGAAAAGTCCCCAATTCCCTCCCACCCTTTTATATATGAGCTAGCACACATTTTCCTGCTGCCTCTTCAATTTTTCTGCCCATAGAATACTGGTAGGAATTTTGGGCATTTACATTCTAATGTATCACAACTGTTTGAACATGTAGCTTAACCTGTTGCATTGCTGGAATTTTCTTCCAGTATCTATCTACAGTTGGTTCTCCTTCTTCCGGGCCCTGCACTGTTACTGAAGGTCTCCATTGAGTGACTTATTTCAATACTGAAAGTTTTATTGCTTGCAAAACTAGGGAACAGTACCAACATTTGGTTTTGCAATTTATACTGCTTTAAAAGACAGCTGTCTGCTTGGTTGGATTAATCAGTGGGTTTAGCAAGCCCTTGAACAGGGCCATAGCAGCACTCTGCCATAAAACAGCACCTCATGAAAAAGGTAGGCTGGACTTATACATGCTGTCTCTATGCCAGACTCCTTTCAAATTCCACTCATTTGAATGTGACAGCTGTGTACTTAATCATATGACGAGAGCTATCTCGTGCCCTCAGTTTAATATTGAAAGACTGCCAAGAATGAAAAGAAAAATGTAGAGTATACAATATGGGACTCAGAACTAAAGTACAGGTAGTCCTGTATTTACGAACTCAATTGAGCCCAAAATTTCTATTGTTAACAAGACAGTTGTTAAGTGAATTTTTGCCTCCTTTTACGATCTTTTTGCCATTGTTAAGTGAATCTCTGCAGCTGTTAAGAATGACATGGTTGTTAAGTGAATCTGGCTTCCCCATTGATTTTGTTTGGCAGAAGGTTGCAAAAGGTGATCATATGACTCCAGAACATTGCAACTGTCATAAATGGGAATTATTTACCAAGTATCTGAAGTTTGATCATGTGACCATGGGGATACTGCAGCAAGTCATAAGTGTGAAAAGAGTCATAAGTCACTTTTTTCACTGCAGTTGTAACTTTGACCAGTCACTAAATGAACTGTTGTAAGCCAAAGACGACATGTTGACTTTTTCTGTACATGCTGTCTTACTTCCCAGATTGATTTATTATTTCATTTAAAAAAAATTATGTCACCACCTCATCATATGAAACAAAATGTGGAGTGCTTATGACAACATTACAAATAAATAATAATAATAAAAACAATAAATACTGAAATTTGACACCTCCCCCCTTGCCCAATGCAAGCAACAAAACCATCTTCAGGTTGTAACCTCAACCTTGGGATAAGAGATGGCCTTTTGGAAGGTTAAGGCCTGCTGGAGGCCTGCCAGAGGCCTGCTGGATCTTGGGGGAAAGGGTGTCCCATAGGACAGCTGCTGCTGGCAGGAAAAGTACACTTCCTCAGTCCCAGTGGATGGTAATATTTAAAAGAAGGGACCTGGAACCTGCCACCATATTTGGCTTAGTGCAATGGGCAGATACTCTCATCAAGGAGGTTCCACAAGTAATCTGGTTCCATGCTTTGTGGGGCTTTAAATGTGATAACCAGCATCTTGAATTTCACCTGGGAAGAGATTAGGAGCTTCTTGATATGTTGAATTTATATATTGCCACAATTTCAATATAGTCAGCTTTTGATATCATGAACCACAGTATCTTATTAGACCACCTATAGATAAATTGGGATTAGGACTTGGTTTGCTCTTTCCTTAATGGACAGTTCCAGTCTGTTTTGATGGGGGTGAGAGGTTGGCCTAAAGCAACTGGGTCACTACAGGAGTTGGTCCTTTCTCCCTTGCACTTTAACATTTAAATCACTGGAGATCAACTGACAGAATAGGGTGGTATCATCAATGTATACATCATATTCAATTACACACTGAGCAATACGGAGATTCTGTTAATGATCCATTCTGGAGCTTGGAAATTATAAGGGCCTGGATGGGAGAAAAATGAAGTTGAACTTAAGCAAGACAGTTGCTATTTGTATATCAGTGTTTTCCATCAACACCAGGTTTATCTCTGGACATGCAAGCACTACATTTTAAGAACCAAGTTCCTGATTTTGGATCCTTCTGAACTCCCAGCTCCTGCATGAACACCAAATGGAAGCAAGGACTAGAAGGGCCCCTGCCCAGTCCAGGTTTGCCTGGTGATGTATACACTTCATGTTCTCATCACTCAGATAAATTACTGCAATGTAGTTTAAATGTAGCCACCTTTGAAGTTTATGCAGATTATAACTAGTCCAAAATACAGAAACCCTTGTGTTTACTGACATCCAGCGTAAGATGGATATTGTGGGTGCTGTACTGGTTATTGATTCAGATCTAGGTACAATTTAAGGTCCTGGCTTTAGTTTAACCTACAGTATAATGTACTGCATATAGGTTTGGTGCCTGCCTGAGTGTTTTCTCCAAACTGCTTCGGCGTCTTCTAGCAGAGTTAAACAGAACCAATGCCAAAATGTATTGCTGTTCAGTGGCAACACTGATACTATGAAATGATTTCTTCTCAGAGATCTAGCTTACCCCCCTTGATGGCTTTCAAAAAGTTCTTAAAAATTGAACTTTTCTGGAAAACATTTCAAGTGATGTTTCCCTACTGTAGAATTTTTTAAAATTTATATTTTTGTTATTTTTATTGTAAGAAGGCAGGCAGGCAGGCAGGCAGGCAGGCAGGCAGGAAGGAAGGAAGGAAGGAAGGAAGGAAGGAAGGAAGGAAGGAAGGAAGGAAGGAAGGAAGGAAGGAAGGAAGGAAGGATCATATTATGAGTAACCAGTGTAACTAAATATGTTTTAACATCTACTTTACATCTTCAAGGATTTAATCCTGGAAGAGGTCCAGATTGAACTTGCAAGCAGACCCTGTTGTCTGTAGAACAGGAAAGAGCAATCTTTCTTTCCTGGCATAGCACAGCACAGCTAGTGACATGTGAGAAACTCCTCCTTTCCAGTTCAACTTGGTCTTTTAAAGAAAAAGTGCAGCCATTTAGAAAATTCTTTCAATCTGACTGTTGCCTCCCATTGCCATTTTCTTATATACCATAGTGTGTCCCATCCCCACCCCCTCCTCTTCACTAAGAACAAAACCAAGACAGGAAGAAATCTTTGCTAGATCTTGTATTTGTCTGCAGTGGCCTGAAAATATTTTCTAGCAGTCATTCTTGTAAGTTTATTCTTTATATAAGCTATTACAGTGGTGCTTTGTTCTCAGACAGGGTTCCTGGTTAGAGGATTTAGGGAGATGGGAATACATGGCAGCTCTCTTCTCCCAAAATAAGGAGTTTGAGCTACATAATTATTCCTGTAATTGGTAATAGCTGCACCAGAAGGCAAAGGATGTTATTGCATCGTCTGATGACTTATATTTTACAGTTTTAGTTATCACAAAGGCTGGGCACTGATTATCAAGCATATTATGAGGCACTGCAATATTAAAGCTATTACCCTTTTAATGCCAAACTGTTGCAAGGTTATTATTCAGTAAAGCTCCAGTTAAATTTTCATTCTGGGTCCATTGCCTCTCTCCCTGCTCTACATTATGAGGATACATAATGTCTGAGAAAGTATGAACTGCATTTTCTTCTAATATATGTACACATTAAAGATAAGTCTTTTCAGATCAGAGGCTAGCATTGATGGTTGCATACATATTTTTCACTAGGTCTACACATCATGGTTTAATTATGGTTTTTAGAATAAAAAAGAGTCTGTCAAGTTGGCAGAAAAATCTAAAACATAAATAATAGTTAACAGATCTGTCTATCTATCTATCTATCTATCTATCTATCTATCTATCTATCTATCTATCTATCATCTATCTATCTTTGTATCTATCTTTATATCTATCTTAATGTAAGGGCAACCTGTTATATAACACTGTGATTTTAAAATATTAAAACAGGTGGTGCTTGGACAGAACATTTGACAGATCATTCTCCATTGTGTTTCAGAAGTGTGACCCATATTTCAGAAAACATAATATATGTATTATACAGAGCTATGGTGGCACAGTGGTTAGAATGTAGTGTTGCAGGCTAATTCTGCTGACTGCCAGGAGTTTGATTCTGACCGGCTCAAGGTTGACTCAGCCTTCCATCCTTCCAAGGTTGGTAAAATGAAGATTCCGATTGTTGGGGGCAATATGCAGACTCTGTAAACCACTTAGAGAGGGCTATAAAGCACTATAAAGTTGTATATACATCTAAGTGTTATTGCTAGGTTATGTACCTGTCAAGAGATAGTGTAGTGGTTAAGATGCTAGTCTAGAAACTGGAAGTTCTAGACCTCTCTTAGAAATTGAAGCTGATGTGGTGACTTTGGACCAATCATTTGCTTTCAGCCCAATTTATCTCACTGGGTTGTTGGTGTGTGTGTGTGTGTGTGTGTGGTGGGGAGGAGGGAGCCTTTTACATGCCATCTTGAGCTGGATAATGGCGGGAGACAAATAAAAAGTAACAAGAACAGGTTCTCTCAAAATGAGCCTTTTAGACCTGAATACATTGAAGAATAAGCCTTTGGCACTGGCTCTATTACTGACATTTACATTGTAGCAATATTTATTTATTTAGCTATTTGTTTATTTAATTTCTCTGTCACCCATCACACCACTGGAGATTATGCACAAAGATAGTTTGGAAATTGTTTTGCTTTCTTTCTTAACTACTGGAAAGAACATAAGGCCACCAAATGTAGCTTTCTTCATTGGCTTCGTCCTTGCCATTGCCCTGAAAACACTGGTTCTCCTAATTGCGCATATAGACCTGCCACTACGTGGCAATCTGATGACATGCCAAACAAGCTTTGTGAGCCTCAAGATACTTTTCTGCCTGCTTTATGAAAAAATCCCCAATTGTTTAGTTAGACCAGTAAGAGCAGAAAAGAGGCTTAGGTGACATGCAATTTGGGAATAGACTCCTGAAGAATTATCTTCCAAGAACTCTTTTTAAAGAAGAGGGGAAGATTGTTTAAATTTGCTCTCATGTAATAATTCAGATCTCCTTGAAAATCCACTTTCCAAAGGGAGGGGGAGGGGGACAGAGAGGAAGAGATTTGATTTGTGACATTTCCTTTGCTACAAACACAGGAATTGTATCTTCAGTGTACAGCATGGAAATGCTTAAAAAAAAAAAAAAACAGGTCTTGTGTAGGCATGCCTGAAACATATGGACGATTAGGATAGGGCACCAATAGCTGCCCAAAGCCCCTGTCTAACTGAATGACTCCACTCCAACGGCCACGGCCAAGCAGATAATCTGTAAATTCGTGCGCTGCTTTTATATCCCCCAAATCCTGCTTATTTCGTCTTGCCTAAGAGCTTCCCTTGCTCTAGGAGCCGAAAGGCGAAAGATCCGATCTGACGCCGTGGAAGTCTTGAAGAGCCGGCGGCGGCGGCGGCGGCGGCGGCGGCAGACTCAAGAGCTCCCAGGGCTGACTGAGATTTGAGCGAAGCTTTTTTCCCTCCGGAGCGCCGCCATTCCAAAGTGCGCGACTTCGTTCGAAGCGGCGTGAACGATCCCCCATCCCCGCTTCCCCAAATTCACCCTTTCAACCGAGCCTCTCCTGAGTGCAGTAAGGATCAAAAAAAGGGGCGGAGCAAATCGGGCCCGCCGCCTGCCGAGCGCGTGGCTTGGGTCACAGCGGAGAAAACTCGAAGCGGGCGGCTTGGGGGCTGACCTGGCCGACAAGCAAAGCCGCCCTTTGAAGCGCCGCGGCGGCGGCGGCGGCATTTTTTTTTTTTTTTTTTTTGGACGGCCCTTCTTGCGAGTGGCCCGAACACCGACGGGGCGACCCCTGTTTGGCTCGGGACGGCGGCGGGAGCGAGATCGCTTGAAAAGCCGAGGGTCCTGCGTAGATCGCAGCCTTGTTCGGCTTCCTTTGAGTGCTTCGCTTTGTGGGCGGGTAGAGCGGCACGTTCGGGAAGTGGGCTGTCATCCACAGGAAGCTTATGAGAGAATGAAACACACCGGTCTTTAGGGAGTCCGGCGAGATTCTTTTTGAGTTAAGCCGGTGGACCGTGTCCAAATTCCAGGAGGTACAGAACTTTCTCGGCTCTCCTTTGATGATTGCTTTGAAGCAAAGCAGCACGCGGAACATCTCTTTCTCCCCACCTCCATCCCACCCCTCTCCTTCTTTGCGGTACCTGACGATGTTCTGGTTTTAAATGGACAGCTTCTAAATTGGGATTACTGGGGAGGCGGGGGGGGGCGGTCAGGGAAATCGTATCTCATTACTGCAAACTGGTCAAGTGAAATGCGCAGGGTTACCATCGCCGTTTCCCTTGCTTCTTTTCTGGCAAGGTTCCTATGTTTTTTAACCTAGTACTCCCCGTTAGAATGTCAGGAACGGAAGTCTCCCCCCTCCCCCAAATCTTTCCATACTGGGAAAATATCTCGCCTCTCAAATTTCTGTCTGCTCTGCTATTATTAACATTTGCCTGGGAGTTTTCAGGGAGGGGGCGTAGCTCAGTGGCAGAGCGCGCAGGCGGATGTTCCCCGCTTCACAGCCCCTGGCGCTTCCTGGCAGCGCTGCGAAAAGTCTAGCCTCAAAGTGTCAATAGTGACGGGTTTAGATGACCGACAAGTTGACTTCATTGGAGGCAGTATGCTCTTCCTAATAAGATATGGGTGGTTGAGGGGTAGCGTGTAATTCCATTAACTCAATCTTCCCCTACCTGATGCCCACCAATTGAGACAGCAGCTCCCAGAATCCCAAACAGTCATGGTAGATGAGGAATTTTGGGAATCGCAGTCCTAATAAGCCCTTCTGCCTAGCTTTAAGTTGGAGAAGCTGATCTATTTATAAATTGATCCAAGCAGGTGCACATAACATGCTTTTCCAGGAACAAGGGGTGTGCTTTTTCCTCAGTATCTGAAAGGCAAATTTATTTTCTGGATCTTTTTGACAGACTCAGAACTTACTGTGTTTTATATATTTGATGTTTATGAGTGCTCACTTTCTTAAATACACAAAACTTTTTTTCTTACCCTTTCCACTTAGACAATTTAATCCTATTTATATTTACTCTGAGGAAATTCCATAATGTTCAATGAAAAAAAAAATTGTAAGGGAAATGTGCACAGGATTGCAACAACCTTAAAAACTGTCCCTGATTCATTCTCAATAACAGTATCTCCCAACACAGCCACCCAATTATGAATTCCTCTAGATTTCCACACTTCAGAATTCTGCTTTTTCCTGTTAAAGCACGGGGTCAAACTCAATTGTGTCATATGATGTATTGTGATGGATCGTGACTTTTTTGCCTTTGTGGAGCTGGGATGGGTGTTGCCTGTGCATGACGCATCTGGCCCGCAGGCCGCCAGTTTGACAGGCCTGCTTTAAAACATACCTTTATTTATTTATTTATTTATTTATTTATTTATTTATTTATTTATTTATTTATTTATTTGTTTGTTTGTTTGTTTGTTTGTTTGCCTTAATTAAACAAACCTTGAAACTTGGTTAATGTGTGTCAAGAACAATGGCTATTAAAGAGAAAACTAAACAATCTTGGTCTGTCAAAATAAACTCAGAAAACTCTGCATAGCCAAACATTTGAGAGACTATTCATTCTATGAAAATGCCTGTACATATGTTGTGCCTGTAGAGCTGTATCAAATGTAGGAGGAATTTGTTAATTTGAAAGCCTTTAAAATGGTCTCACAGATGGAGGATGAAGATATCTGAAATAGCAAAATAAAAGTCAGAGTGCAAGGTAGGCATATTTACCGGTGTGTAAAACATGGGGCATAGTAGAATGAATTTGAATTTGAATTTGCATGAATTTGAATTGTTAGAAACTTAGAAAAAGCATGAATAAAATCTATACATTGCACAAGTTGAGTTGTTCACGTTCTTTCAATTTCCCCCAGTTCCTTTACAAAGAGAATAACAGACTCACTATGCTGTTTGTATTAGACAGTTTATTTACAAATGTTTAGATGTGCCATATGAAAACCAGTTAATATGAGAGGAAGTAATAGTAATTAAATAATATCAGTTTCTTAGTCATTATATATTGTCGTTATAAGATATGAACTACACAAAAGTTTTACAATAAAATCTTCTTAAATTGTTTTTGCTTTTTTGTTTTTGTTTTGCTGATACTTAAACTGTTAAAAAGTGCTTATTCCAGCCTTTAGACAACAAGAAGTGATTTGGAACTGTTATTGGTTACCACTAGCTATTCATCCGAAATATTTCTCATTTTTTCAATATTAGGTACAGGCTATATACATTTGCAAGTGAGGGAGAGAATTATTCATTTAATGGAAAGATATTGAAAAGATGGCTTTAGCAATTATGGTACCTTACTACGATTATACCAGAGCCATATTAGTGCAGTGGTTAGAATGCACTATAGAATACAGACTCTGCTCATTGCCATGAGTTTGACTGTGATCAGCATAAGATTGACTCAGCCTTCCATCCTTCTGAGGTTGGTAAAATGAGGACCCAGATCGTTGGGGACCATATGTTGACTCTATAAATTGCTTAGAGAGTGCTGTAAGGTACTATGAAGTGGTATATAAGTTTAAGTGCTTTTGCTGTTGTTACTTTTATCATTAGCTGTCTACATTTTCAGTTGAGCCAGTTCTAAAGTCCTACAAGACACCGAATCTGCAGCAATAGAGCCATGAAGCCCGTGAATCCCATGAAGAAATAGAATTCTAAACTGACCTAGTAGAGCGTATTGCAAAATCTACAGGTTTATGATCTAGCAAGGTATTAAAAAGTAACATCCTACATACAAGTACAGTAATGGACTTTGAAGAATTTGGATAAAAATAAGTATTGACACTTTTGAACTTGGAAATTAGATAAGACTTCTGGGAATAGCATTGACAGCCAAACAAACAACAAACGGGTCAATCCAGAGTTCTTACTGAAACCAGAAGGAGGGAAGGAAGGAGGAAGAAAGGAAGGAAAGAAGGAAGGAAATAAATAACTAGGCTCAAGTTATTCTGCTTCAAACACATGCAAAGAGAAAGCTCTGATTTTGGGAAAATTGGGAGGGAAAGAGAAGAGGAAGACCAGAAAGAAAGTTACTATGACAATGGATGAACGACTGGAAAACCTGAAGGACCAGATAGATACAGATTGTCATGGATGACATTTATCTATGTGATTGCTAAGAGTCAATATCAACCTGATGCCATGTAAATAATTAATCAATATATAGAAGTGAAGAGAGAAAGCATCACCTTTCATTTGCCTGTTGTTTTTAACTCACTATTTTTTACAGAAATTCATCAATCTCACAGATCTCACAGTGGATCAGGATTAATTTTATATTAATATATTAGTATCTCCTGTTAAGACTGACCACACAGGATTTATTTTATCCTGATAATGCACAGAATATTGTGCAATGCACATTTCATTTCAGAATAAAATAGAATTCTTTATTGGCCAAGTGTGGTTGGACATTCAAGGAATTTGTCTTGGTTGCAAATACACTCAGTATACATATACATACATATTAGTACACAAGTAAAAATTTGGACAGATAATAATAATTGTAGTAAGATACTATGCTCACATAAAGCCATCTTTTCAACATTTTTCCATTAAATATACAATCTACAATAGTGCCATAATAATTTGAGGTTAATTTATTCAGCATGATGAATAAATCAGAAAATAAGCATATACATTTATTGAGAAAGCTAAAACTGTTAAAAATTATACCAAGTATCGAGTGTATCTTATATTTGCATTTATTTCAATATGGTATTCTAGACCTGGTGTAAATTCACTATTATTATACTTCAGCATTTCAAAGACAAAATTCAGATGGAATTTACTAAAAAATAGTTGATCTTTAGTTGTTCCTAATACGTAGTTTCTAAGTGATAGCAAGCTATTTGCCTAAAGCATAAAAGGAGTTATTTTCAAAGGCTTTCATACAAATTGCTTCACTAATAAGAGACCTGTATTTTAATAATCTCTTACTGTTGTGCTTTTAAACATTCAAGGTGCCAACTAAGAGTTGTAAACTGTGAAGTAACTACCATGGAACAGATTAAGCAAAGCAAATGACTTTCAAAATAAAGAGAGTGGACGTGGTAAGTGCTATATTCTTTTTTCATTTACATCATTCAATATTTCAAGAAAGCCCTGTTTATTAGTTCTTTGTCTACATTTTTTTAAGTTAAAGCGTAGGAAAAACCCTGCTGTAGTATGTACTAAAAGGTAGACTAATGACAAAGACTTTCTATAATCACAACTTATTGTACATTATACCATTTTAACTGTGCCATGCAATTTATATTCAGGTGTCACTTTTCAGCACCTAGCTTTGAAAATATATTTTACAATTAATTCATTTCCAAGAAATTACATACATTTTCTTTCTACCCTGTGGACTGTGAAATATTTAAATTACCCTTCTGGAATCTATATCCTATTATAATGAGATTCTGGGAATTTGCATGTTATATGAAATTATAAAAGTAATATGGATTGAAATAATGTTCTGGATAAGTGTGAGAACAAATAAAGTATTGTTGATCTTGAGGAGTAGATTAATCTCTAGCCTTGATTTTTTTTAGAATAGGCTACTCTGACACCTACCCCAATTAATTCTATGTGTGCAGGTGAGCGAGAGAGAAAGAGAGAGGGGGAGAAAAGGTGAGTTATAAAGCTCACTATAAAAGCTGTATCAAAAGCTTTGGATCATGCTTAAAAGCAGGCAGATATGAGAAGTGTTTCAGTAAACCATTTTTTAAAGTGGGATAAAATAAAATCAGTGTTTACGAACCTTGACAACTTTTTAAGATGTGTGAACTTCAATTTCCAGAATTATCCAGCCAACACTGGAGTTGAGGTCCACATGTCTTAAAGTTGTGAAGGTTGAGCAACTGAAGTAGAGTAAGAAGAGCTGGGCCCTGGATAGAAAATGGACACCATACCATTCAGGGTTAGGATGCTTAAACTGTGGGGTTATTTTCAGCATAACCTTGGCTCTCTGTAATTTAAATGTCATTTTTACAGTATAAATTGGCAGGCTCATTACTGTTAAAGAATTAAACATTTGACTATCATTCTAAAATGAGAAAGAACTTGGGTAATTACTGAAAGAGGATGTTAACTGAACTCATCATGAAATAATCATATTCGTAAGGGAAACAGACACTTGGCTACACCTCAGCCCTTCAGTAAGGTTATAGAAGGTTTGATTATTCCAATAATTACACCTCCTGTTGTGCTTTTTTTTTTTTTTAAGTCAGATGTAAGTTTCAGGTGGAAGGCTGGGAAACAGTGCAAAATTTCTGTTTCCTGTTGCCAGCAGGCCTGTGCCTAACAGAAACCTTTAATCTTACCTTTTGGAAAGAATCCAGAGGGGATTTGCTGCCAATTATTGGCTGTTTGTAACACATGTTTTAAAAATATGGTCTGGAGGTAACATTTCAATGTAAATTATACTGAATTCTAAATGACACAGGAAGATTCCACAGGTGTTATGAGCCATTTTTATGGGTTCACTAAAACATTCTCTACTGAGTTTTGAGAATTAAAGAAACTATAGTATTTGGCTTCTACAGTTTGTCTATAAGGAATTGCAAGTTTTTTTCAAAAAAAAAAAAAACCCAACCCAAAACAAAACAGTAGCACACCTTGCTCATTGCCTTGATGAACTTTTCTTTGACTGAAAAATATTGCTTTTAACTGCTGAGTATAGTCTTAATATAAAATCATGAGTATTTAAAGAATCATTCTAATAATGAATACTAAGATGCACCTAGTTGAGCTGATTTGGATCAGAAGCTAAGCAAATTGAGGATTTATTAGCATTTGAATGAGAAATGTTAGGAAATTCAAAGGCTGTAATCTAATATTAGTACAGGAAATTTAAAAAAAATATATCCTGGATGAAGATTGTAGTAAACACTTCCAAACTTTTACCAAGAAATTTGTATTGGCATATATGTGTGTGTGTGTATCGCATATGATATATAAATCCATAGAATTTGCATTTATTTTGATGCCGTCATTTTCTTATTTGAGGCTATAAATCAAAGCCATGCTAACTTTTTCTCTGTCCTGAGAAGTTTGTTTTTAGTTTCACCATTTTTTTTGCAATTTTTGTACAAAGAAAGACATTGGCTAGAATTTAGTATAGTATAGAATTTAATATTGCTGTACAGTACTAGTTTTAAACACCTCAATTTGAAATAATCCTAATTAGAAATCTTTAAGAAGTTTTGGGGGGCATTTTGGAATTGTATAAATCTTCAACAATCACATCCTCATTATATAAACAAGAATTGAGCCTTAAACAGTGCAGCATATGAAAGCCAGCTCCTAAATTCTATTTATTTTAGCCCACCTTGTAGAGATCATGCATATCTACATAATCTCTACAAGGTCTACAATATATATGCTACATGATCTAACATTATATACTACTAAAATTCTGGCATCATGGAGTGGATTATGGAAACGATCTTGAAGAAGGAATGCAACATTCATTACATACTGTAAATAGAAACTTAGTCCTGAAAGGGAGGAAAGAATAAGGAGGAAATTCAAGATTTTCCTGCCTTGATTTTCTTTGGTGTGAGGTATATAACAGTGGTGGGTTTCAAATATTTTTGCCACTGGTTCGGTGGGCGTGACTTGGTGGGCACACTTCGTGCGCATGCACACACCAAATGCACACTTTGTGCAGGCACAGAAGCCTTTGCGCAGGTGCAGAGGCATTCTACCTCACCTCCTGCACGATCCTGGTTGCTTCAGCAGCTGCTGTGCAGCACTATTTTGTGCTGCACAAAGCAGATGTGCTTCAAATTCTGCAGATAAAAGTGAGTCTGGCAGTCTGGGCAAGTGGGTGGGCCCAACACAGAGTGGCAGAGAACTGGTTTGGTTTCCGCTGCTCATCGCTCCTACCAGCTTGCCAGAACTGGGCCGAACCGGTCGAATACCACCACTGATATATACTCTAATCAGACTTTCAAATGTCTGTTATTATATCCTAGAACAATAAAGTTCCATAGTCCTTGTGGAGTCTGTTTTCTGATTTGGCTTATATCAAAAAAGGCTAATAGAGCACCAAAATAAGACCAATGTGGCTTATTTATTGAGAAGTACATTAATGCCATTTAAAGTAGATTCATGGATCATGTCTCTATTTTTCTGTTTTAATCAATTATTTCTCTGAAGGCATCCTTACTGCAAATGGATAGTTTGTGCTCTAGAAAAGGAAAAATATATTTCCTTCCTTTTCTGTAATTTCTGAGCAATTTACTTCAAAAGAAATTTCTCTGTTTTGTTACAATATGCATTCTCTAGTAAAACAGAGTCATCTGTTTTAAGGTCTATTATCAGGTTGATGGGAGAAAATAATAGGTATAAACAACAAAGTTTAGGAGATTTTAAGATTTATGAATCAAAACCGAAGAGATTTAAGAGCATAGTTAAAAATGAAAACCAATACAAAAATAAGCTCCACTAAAAACAGTGGAGCTTCATTCTGATTGCCAATATCTAGGCATGCTCTATTAAATTTTCCATGGCTGAGGAAATGTGGTAAAGGCATGTTTATAAGCATGCATGCATTGATCAGCTCTTACAATATTCCACGTGTGAAGCATATATTAATTTTTCTATATATATACAGTCATTTCAGATCAAATCCAGTTCATGTAAAACATAATACTTTTCAAAAGGCAATGTATCACATCTTATTGGGATTCATTGAGTGATATCTTTTTGATTGATGTAAATTACAGCACTTGTACAAATAGGAGTGCACAGCAATTATTCTTAGACCAGTCATTTGATCCTATGGTTTCAGATGCTACTAGATTTTTCCATTGTTTTAATCACTGTTTCACTGCTCCTAATGTGAAAATAAACTTAAAATACAAATATTCAGGAAAAGCTTCTGAAAATGCCAATTAGTTATAGAAATAATGTTAGGATCTTTTTTGATGTGTTATATCTTTGCAGCAGGAACTGTCTTCCGAGTGTGGAAATAATAGAATGGCAAGTTCACTCATAATGAATAATATGTAAATATCTTCTTAAATGTATTGTTCTGCTCTGATTTTGTTTTCTGAAGCATACTACTGTCAAAAGGACACAAAACTTTTTGCATTTAAATAATATAAATTATTCTGTACTTTTTTCATCTCTGTCACTTCAATTCCGGAAGGTCACAGATCTGCCTGTATCCATTTTAATTTTTCAAAATGGAAAATAAAGGAAAGAATAAAAATACAAATAAATATATAAAGGAAAAACAAATGAACAATGTTTAAAACATATAACTATTTATATTGAAGCATACTTAGGATATCACTTTTTTCTTTGGTACATTCAATTCAGCCTTGATTCATGGTGACATATGGACAAATCCAAGTAGTTTTTATGGCAATATTTTTTGATTACCTCTAGCCTTGGGCTAAAAGAATGAGGCTGACCCACAGTCACCCCTTGGTTTAATGCCTAAGGCAGGACTAGCTTTCCTGTTTTCTAACCACTTCAACAATCACACTCTTTTTAATAAGACAGAATAACTGAGGCATCACCCATTCTCCATTCCATCTGAATTGTAGATCAGTGCGCTGGATCTGAACACAAGACACCCACCAAAGGTCTGCATAATGATTTAACAAAGCTCCTTGATAGTAGAAATGTCAAAAAGTCAAAATGACAGCATTGGTTGCATAATCGCAACTGCTAGGTTGACATTTATGATTCTCTCCTGTGGACCCCCATGCTTCATAACACAAAAAGACAGTATGGGTTGGGGATTTTCGAAAAAGTTCTTGAAATCATAATAATAAAAACGAAGGATTGCTCTTTGTAGATTTCCACATATCCACTGGTTTCTTTAAAGCAGGCCTGTCAAACTGGTGGTCTGCGGGCCAGATGCATCACGCGTAGGCCACCCCCACCCAGCTCTGCAAAGGCAAAAAACACTGCGATATATCACGATACGTCACAGGACAGGATCAAGTTTGACACCCATGCTCTAAAGGCTTACTTTAATTCTATCTTATATTATCTATAGTGCCATCTAGAAATCTGACTTACAGAATGTATTACAGAATATATTTCAATGGTACTTGGATGTATTGTATTTATGTATGTTCTTCCTGGTGAAGAACTTAGTACTAATGAAGTTTATCAGATAAGTTTACCTTGTAAGATAGTGAATCATTCCAATATCATAAAAAACTTCCGTCCTCCATAAGCCAGTCATCCCTCCAAAATGATGAAGCAATATTGATTTTATTCAATTTATAAATGGGCAAAGTAACCCCATCTTAATTCTGGAGGAACCACCATGTCCTGTGCTTTGCAATTTCACTATGACCAGTGGGAGCTTACTGCAATTGGTAGAAAATTTCATTAGCTCATGAAATGCATCAGGAAAATGAATATGCTTTACTTGGCTTCAACACAAATGAAATGTCAGAGCTTTCTGCAGCTGGGTTGAGACATTTCCAGTGTTTTAACAGCACAGAATCATTTTTGCACATATATGAGCATCCCCTCACTTAACTGATGAAGAATAGCCTTGCTTCCATTCTCCTTTTTAAACATTTCTCACCTTTCCACTCAGAGATTGTGCTTTACCCTGGCCCTGGAATATTTAATTACAAGTACTTTATTTCTCCCCGAAGTTGAATAAAAAGGGTGCAAAAGGGTGCACTGATATCTGAAGAAAAGGGACCAAAAGAGAAAGTAGGATTATAATAAAAGCCAAAGTAGTCATGTTGGCCAGTCTAGAATCCATCCATATTAGGTCAATATCTTAATTTCAGCAGTGGAAAGCTTGCAGGACTAACTAAAATGCCTCAAAACACAGTGAAAACACATTCAAATTCTCTAAAATTGCTCTTCAGGACAAAGATTAAGCCACACACAAAAGAGTGAGAGTAAAGAAGAAAATGATCCGAGATACTGTGCAAAGTAAATTGGGGTTTTGTTCACTAGTCCCCTATGTTGCTTGACTCCCATGCTGGTGATTTACATTTTGCCCAAAGTTGTGAAGAAGGGCAAAGTTTCAGGATACAGTAACATAGTTGCTCTGGGTGATAACAATAGAAGAACATCAGTTTGTAATGGATAGCATCATCCTTAAAATTATTGTCTTTTTATTAACAATAAGCTTTTATGTATTGATCCCCCACCTTTCCCATGGGTGTATAAATGGCAAGCCGAAAATATTCTCAAAACCAAAAACAACCCAAAAACCGAATTAAACTTGTGAAGTTGAATGGATAGGGGCTCAAGGACCAACCCTTTTCTGGAAGGTCACTTAATGCCAATCTCCAGGGGGCTTTAGACTACTTCCAAGGAAAGGCGCGTGTAGGATTGCAGCCTGCGGTGACGAAGCGAAGGCTACTCTCGCTTTTTGGACTACTCCCGCGTGATGCTGAAGCGGTGAGTTGGCGCGGCAGACTTTCTGGAAGCAAAGCGTTTATACAGAGGATACGAGCAAAGCATATCCGCGCGAAAGAACGCTTAAAAGTCAAGAATCAGCCGGGAAAAAGAAAGGCTATTTTAGCTCGAGCGCTGCTGCGTCCTTGCCGAGTTGGGCGGTTGCGTTTATCTGACTTTCTGCTCTCCATCCTCGCCTTCAAAAGTTTAGCCTCGGGGGTGAAGGTTGACAGCCTCGTGCTCCGAGGCGGAAACCGAAGCAGAAGGAAAAGGAGCCGGTTTGCAGAGCCCAGAGTCTAAAAGAAAGGTGCAGAAAAGAGAGGGAGGCAAAAAAACAGGGAGGAGAAAGGAAATGTCAAGGGACCTGATTCAAAAGGAGAAGGAGAAGAAGAAAAAAGGGAGGGGGAGTCGCACCCGCTGCTAGCCTTGCATCTCATCCCTGCCAGATTCCGAGGAGGGGGGGGGAGATGTTTCCAAAAAGTGCCTCGAAAGTTGCCTTGATAGTGCTGATCCAGCCTCCTAGGCGGACTCGCACGGCTTTCTCCTCCGTTTCCCCGCCGAGAACGGGAAGGTCCCCATTCCCCCTCCACTCCACTCCACTCCACCCCACCTCCTGCCCCGACCCGCACAGTCCGCTTCTACCGGAGGAGTTGGCTCGCAGGCCGTCCCGAACGGAGCGCGCCGCTTTGCTCTCGCAGCGCCGCTTTCGTGTCGGTTCGGAGATTTCGCTGCTCACACTGAGCCGAAGCGGAAAGAAACAATGGGGGTGCGCGCAAAACGAGTTGCCCAAAATAATGCCCTTCTCGGCCCGAGCATCCGAAGAGCCTCTCGGAAAAAGAACAAACAACACCGCCGCTGGAGGAACGCGGGCGCTCTTTTTCTCTTAAGCAACCCCCCCCCCCCGCCCCGCACTCCTCGCCTCGGGTTTCTGGTCAAGAAAACCTACTTAGCCTGATTCCGGCAGCATCCTCGCCCTCTCCCCCCCAGCCCAAGTTTTAAAAGAAGGAGCCTATCGTCTCTCCCATGGAGCGGGGAGAAGGGTGTGATTCTCTGCCTCATTGCCGCGACCGCTCCGAGTGCGTGTAATAATAGAGGATTGTCATTAGGGTTGCTCCGTGGCATATGTCGTTTCGCCAACTCTCCTAAACCTCTAACCAGCCCTCCCTTCGCTCTCCCCCCACCCCCGCCCACCCCCCGGCGGTAAAAAACTAAAATTAGCAAAATGTCAGGCATGGCAAGATTGATTCAGCCCAGATGCAATTATCATTTAAAAAGTGCTTGATTGAGGTGCCTGATGTTGGGTGATTTATTCTGCATACCATATACATAATTAAAGTTGGGTAGTGGAGTAATTTATCAATCTCGTTGAGACGAGAGAGGGGCACGGAAGGCGGAAAGACGGAGGGTGGGAGGGAAGAGAGAGCGAGGTCTTTGCCACCGCCTCTGCTCTGCTCTGCTCTGAGCTGGTCGCTCTCTGCGCTCTGTTTGTTTTATTCAAAGGCATTCAGGATGTGATCCCGCCCCCTGTTTTCAAGAGTGAAACTGATTATTTCTCCAGCTCGGCAAGAGAGAGTCCTTCGTTTGGGATTGTGGGGGAGAGAGAGAGAGAGAGAGGGAGAGAGGGAGGAAAAAAAGAGGAGGAGGAGAAGGAGGAGGAGGGAAGGCAGAAGGAAGAGAAGCCTCGCCGGGCGTGGAGATTTTGAATCCTCCCTTCCCAGCCTCTCTTCTCTTCTCTTCTCCCCCCCCCCCCCTCCTTCCTGCGATCCGTGATGTTACAAAGCCCGTGAGCTGTGCTTTCCCCATTCGCCTCCTGTCACTTCCTTCCTGGACGCTCTCAGGACGAGTCCGCTTACTTTTAATCCGACCAGCAGCCCGGGCACTTGCGCCTGCTGCACGCTTAGGGACACACACCACCACCACCACCGCCGCCGCCGCCACCAGCGCCACCACAGAGCTCCTAGCGGCTCATTGGATTGCTTTTCAAGGTTGTGTGTGTATGCGCGCGCGGGCGTGCGCGCCCCCGGGTGCATGTGTGGTTAAAGGAGGCTGAGTGTTGGACCAGGTGGGGAACATCTTACAAGGCTGGAAGAATTAAAAGCGGTTTTTTCCCTCGTTCCTTCTCCTCCTCTTCCTCCTCCTCTTCCCCCTCCCCCCCTTACTCTGTTCAATCACTTCTCTTTCTCTCTCTTGTTTCTCAAGAAGAGGAAAAAAGACTCGGTCAAGGATTCGCCTGATCATCCAAACGTTTGCGATGTAAGTACACGTGCAATTCCATTGAGAAGTCAGGCTGTGTTGACACTGCTGGATGTCTAATGATAGGCATTCTGACATGTAGGGCAGTAAAGTCGGATGTCCTGGGGGGTAGTAGAGTCACTCAGCACTAGATGGCTTTGAGGAAAAGTGGCAATCTTAAGTCACCTCGGTAAGTTGCTGAGGGTTTCTTCCTCTCTTCCCCTCCATCTGCTTGAGTGTTTGAAGTTTCACGAAGTTAGTTCAGTCATTGGTGTATTTTGGTATTGTGAAGTGAGCTAGAGTTGTTTGTCTTTCGACATTTCACCAAATGCTTATGACCTTGGAGTAGTTGCCCCATGAATTATCAAACAGTGCAGTGAAGAAATAACCTGGCATAAGAGCAATTGCCCTTTTAAACTTCGATGTGTGTGCAGTACATCACTTTGTTTTCATGCTTTGGTTTTCATCATAGCATCTCTCCCAATTCACTTTGCCTTTACAAGCTTTCTTATGAAATGGAAGAAATGGGAACATTTGAATGGAAAAGCAAGGGATGTTCCTCTTTGGCAGTCTTTCTAACTTTAGCTGTAAGTTGAGAGAGATTGCATTGCATTTTGGCAGCCTGATTTTTTTTCTATTAATTAAAACTTCAGGCTGAAGATAAATATGAAAGAACAAGGGAAATCTATAGAGAATACTCTTTCATTGTAAATATATAAAGTGGTTATAGTTTCTTCATGGGATCTAGTGGCTTCCTAACAGACTTGGCAATTAATATGAGAAATTGCTTTTAATAATTCTGTTAATTAAAATATTTTAGAATAATAGAACTTTGTGCTTTAATATTGATATTACTTGCAAATGTTGTGCAGTCTCATCTTTAAGTAGCACAGATTGGACTTTAAATAAGATACTTATGGTATGTACTTTATATCTGCTACTGTTGGATAAGTAGCAGCACAAGGGCAATCTGCCAGCATTTCAGAGGTGGACTAAAGATTCTTGGCTTGAGAAGAAATGTCTTTTAGTGAATTATAAAAGCAATTGTCTTTAAATGGTATCAGTTCCTGTATAGTTTTAGTACAACATATAAATATGTTCTAAGGACCAATGTGATCTGAGCTGTATCTTTGAAGTCTTTATTACTTTAAATTGTATTCAGTAGGAATTGCATAACATAGATACTTACAAGAAATATAATAATACTAAACTATAAGGCATAGCAGAGGCAGAGTACCTGTGAACTAATAATTCTGTTTTAAAGAGCAATGTTCAGGTATAACCATTCTGATTTGATTTTTTTTTTCAATTTAAGATTTTAACACACATTCAGCATTGTATTAAATAGTCCGGGAGCATCATTTAAGATTAGTGGATATTCAATACAAAGCTTTGATGAGCTGTAGCTCAGTATCCAAATAATAAAAGTACTCTGTTTTTATACTGTCAGAAGTTATTGGCAATAAAATTCACGTATTTAGAAAGTATTAATACAATTTTGATTCTTAAATGGCTATTGCATTCATTTTAATGTGACAAAGATTATTTAATGCTATTAGGAATGCTGATGAAAATCTTCAGTATTTGATAAGTCCTGTCAGTATTACTACAGATAATATGTTTTATTTACTTTGTTTTACTTCTTATACAGAATAAATTACTCTTCTATGTTCAAATAGTTTTGTTTTGAAACATGCAAGCCATTTCATGAGTTAAGTTTCTGAAAACTCCTTGCATGATAAATGAGTGAAGGTTTATGAAATGAAGATCATTATCAGAAACAAGTATCTTTGGGGTTGTTACGAACAGTGCTTTGAACAGTGTAGACTGCCAGCTGATTATACTCCCTTAGATTTTCTTTTAAAGTATGTTAAATTATTAAAGTCACATCTGTGTAACAGGTGATATATAACTGCATATAAATTAGAAATGTAATAGTGGAACATTCTAGATTCAGAGCTGAGTAATACCCTATTAGGACACACTAAAATGGCACAAAAACTACATGACCTATTATGAGACTGTTATTTAAAGTTACATGTCTGAATGGTCCTTTATAGAATAATTTACATGTATAATAATATAATCATAAAATACCATTGAAAGATATTAATTTGCAATACAATTGTGAACAATGATGTACTAGTACTAATAATTAAAATATACTTTTTGTCATCTTCTAATACCAAGATAACAGACTTCATTAATATTATGCAAATATGCAAACAACTATCTCTATACTTTAATTAGGGATACATACTTAAGAAGGGAATAAACTATTTTTGTCTTACATTTTAAAATACAGAATTATTGGGTGAATAAATAGAAATAAACTTTAAACAGTTAGCATGTCTGAACTGCAAACTTGCTTAATTCTTATATGTTCTCTTTATGATACTGATGAAAAATAAAACAATTTAAATCACATAGATACTAAGATCTATAGAACTCTGATAAATACATTTCTTAGCATAAGGCTAGATTTTAAATATTTTGTAAGTAATATTGCCTTCAAAGTAAGAAAATATGGATCAGTCATTTGTAAGTGTTTAACAAACTAGGCAATGGCATGTTTACTTCCTTCCCTGACTATCCCAAGATTATTTATTTATTTATTATTGTTTTCAGAGCCTCATGTTTCCATATTAAATACCAAAAAGAATATTCACATTAAAAATGTTAAGAGTTAAACCTGTTGGACACAGACCAACTTTTCAATTATGTCACTTAGTCACTTTAAAAAAAAATAGATTGGGAAAGTTTAAATTCTGATACTTTTATACATGGAGCGTAAATAAGTCCTATTAATAAAAACAAAAACAGTTCACTCATCATTTCTACTGAAAATGTGCATTTATCCCAAGTATCTGTCTGATGTATATTGTTTACCAACTTCCATCTCATAAATGTTCATGTTATGTGTTTGGCAAAATGGAGACATAAAGATTAAATTTAGCAAAGATACACACCCCGTGCAATAGTGTTAAAACTCATATTAAATTATATGTTAAAGGGCTGTTGCTATAATTTTTCATTTATAATATATATAAAGAAGGCCTATGAACTATAGAGTTCATTAACAGAGTGAAGAACTTGTAAGTAAAGTGTGTACATTTCCAAGCACCTTTCTTTATTTTAAGGGTATAATGATTGGTTTATGATTCTGAACTGGTTTAAATTAATCTTCTGAGAGGTGTCAGGCAGTATGGTAGTTGTAGACAGGTGTGATTAAATCCTAGTATCTTCATCTGTACCTTTATCTCAATTGTTGCATTGACTGCAGTGCAGCAAAGCAGGTCTGTTTGTTAGGATCTGTCATATTTAGGAAATCAGAGCAGATTATATAGACAATTCACAAAACCAACAGTGACAACGAAGTCTTATGTGTCTTACAAAAGGAGGATTAGGCAGTTCAGATGTCAACTTGATTGGACAGAGATAAAAGCTGATTGCTGCTGTGTGGCAAGGCACACTTCATTTTCAATTGGTTATTTATTAGATAAGGAGTATCATACTTCACTTAATCATTATTAGGATACTATAGGAAGTATGGGAAGCTCAGGTTTTCAGTCAGAATATGTGTTTTAGGTAAGATGTAGTCATTCAGAATGCAGCATATGTAATTACAATGTTCTAAAATACTGTGCAATGATTATAAAACCTTGGAAAGTTCTATTTTATGATATCACAGTACCTGGTGAACTAGCACATGCCCCAATACAGTAATAAAAGTATAGTCTTTTTTTTACGTATATACAACATAATGCAAGACAGAAGCTTTGCACATCCAAACATTTTCAGAAAATTTCTACTGAAATCATTGGCATTGCTGCTAAATACATTATTTAAGAATTACAATTATTAAATTTAGTTGTTAATTTATCAGAAAATATATTGCTTTCAATCTGTTTCATTCCCAGGACCTTTTGACAAACTGTTTCGGATAGAGCATCCAGTTATGTTTGTATACTGTGTTTGGGAAGTTAATTGGCATTTTGCAACATTTGAAAGCTTTGAGTTGCTTTTTGCTGATTAATTGTCCAATATTTCTCATTTTTTAAAAACAAAATACTGCTTTTAAAAAGCACAGTGGTTTTTGCCTATTGTAGCATCAGTGAGTTAGCCACAAACACACATGTTGTTTCCAATTGCCTGTGATATAGATTTCTAAAACTAATACTGTATGTAGTAACATTTTCTATTAATTTTAAATATTTTAAATTGCAAAAAAATTCAAAATTAATTATACTTGTTTAATTACAAATGTTTCATGATTGTGATACTTTGTGTTCATTCACTACTCCCTCCAATTTCATATTTACAAGATTCACAGTTTAGATTGCGGTCTATAAGTTGATTTGTATTTAGGCATTGTGGTCCTAAACACATTGCCAGGAAATAAGTCCCATTGAACTCATCAGGGTATAATCTAATTATATAGAGAGTTGAGATGCCGGTCAGTCTACAGAGAAGTACATTAGTGTTAGATTCCTATGTATGTTTATTTAAAAGTAAACTCCCCCAAATCTAGCAGAATTCATTTTGAAATGATAGGTTAGATTAGCTGTCAGTCAACATAAATCAAAGCATTATGATATAACTAGATTGGATGCATAAGTGTGAGAAATAATGCTGAAAAAATTACCTTCTGAGATTGAGCGTGATAAAAATAAACAAGCCTGTAATAGTTTAATTTACATATTGCAAGCATTTCATAGCAATATAAAAGAAAAGTCTTGTGAAAGTAAAAATTTATTACCATTGATATGCTATATATGGAGTTTATCAAATATTATATAGGTTAAATAAAAATATATGGTTGCTGCTAAAAATTAAATATAATTAAAAAGGTTTGCTATAAATAATCAAGAATGAAACATGAAATCTT
Organism: Hydrophis major; assembly: GCA_033807585.1. Taxonomy (NCBI): domain Eukaryota; kingdom Metazoa; phylum Chordata; class Lepidosauria; order Squamata; family Elapidae; genus Hydrophis; species Hydrophis major. The sequence goes on from CM066329.1 coordinate 329,982,662, forward strand.
GCTATAACATTCTTAAAATTGGCTTAAGTTTTCGATACATGTAAAAATATACAATTTAAAAAATAGTATTGATATGTAATATTTTACTTATATAGAAGAGATTATATCTTCAATACATAAACCTTTTGGTAGTCATTATTTTCAATACAAAGGAGCCACTGAGCAACAATATTTTAGTTTTCAATTTTTGTATCCTCCAATGGTTTGCTGAACAAAGGTTATAAATTAGTTATGTAGGAGTGGAATAACAACTTATCAATGTTAACCTTTAGAGAACTTTATAGATATCAGTCAATAGCCTAAATGCACATTTAACCTAAATGTAGCATATTAATGTTTTAATAAATGCACCATGTCTTTTCAGGATACTGAGAACTAGCATGTATTTTTCTTCTTCTTATGTTCAATTGTGTTTAATTCTTGAGAGTGCCTGACCAGGTTCCTGAAGTTTTCTTGGCAAGGTTTTCAAAAGTAGTTTGCTTTTGCCTCCTTCCTAGGGCTGAGAGAAAGTGATTGGCATTGGCTTTGTGCCTAAGGTAGAACTAGAACTCATGGTCTCCTAGTTTCTAATCTGATGCCTTGGCCACTGCATCAAACTGATTTATGGCCTGAATTGTAAATCTGGATGATAATGAAACTATTTTTTCATTTATTTAGAATTTGTAAAATTATTCAGGTAAAAGTTGGATAAATATTAGACATTTCTTTTAGAATTCATAGCCACATGCTTGCTCATATACTCTAAAACCACAACATACAATGCTTTGTTTACAGTTCTTAATAACCTGTACTGAAATTTATTTTTGGAACAAAAGTATCAAGTGGTCTTTAATCTAAAATTCTGCCATATAATTATCTGCTAAGCTTACATTAGTAAGATACAGTTCTAAAATATCCCTTTGGAATGAAAATGTAACTTGTTTATAACTGTCACTATTAAATTAAGCTTTAGCATAGTAATCTAATAAATTAAGCTATTCCTGAGAAAACATACTTGCCATTTATTGTTTGAATGCCACAGAAAATTTGGGTACAATTTATATAAACTGATGTTGTTTTCATTAAAGCCCATGGGGTTTAAAGAGAGTTACTGTATACAACTCTAAAAATGTATTCAGTCAAACTGCAGTTGGATTAAAATTTCTAAAAATATGCAGAATATACAAAATAGATCTTTAAAACTAGATTAAATTAAAAATTAGATAGGCACGTGACACAGAGATGATATATATAATAATAAAAGTATAATCAAGACATTATGTTCACAGCTTGCTACCAGAAATGTTATGGCTTTTCTAGTAAGAGTTGGAAGAAGAGCACAGATGAGTAGATTTCAGAGAAAATCTTTCAAAGTCATTTATCATACTAGCAGAATATAGCTTACATTGATGGGCTGTGTCCATGAGTTTCCTAGTATAGCTTTGTTGCATTTCCTTAATAGTTACTTGAGTGTATTCATGATGGAAATATTTCAGAATATATTACAATCCTTCCTCCTCCAATCCTCAAAGCAAAGAACAAATGTGCTGAGCATGTTCCTATGACCTGACATACTTTTCTTTTTCTTGGAAAATGGAAGGCAACTCTTAAAGCTATGAATTTTTCATTAAAGAAAGACATGGATTTGGGTATTTGCATTAAACACGTGCACATAGAAATCATTTAAAGCTTGTTATTTTTTAGAGGGGAGACGATTGTGCATTGCAGGTAAAATGTGCAATGTCTATTAATCATAGAGTTCTATAGCTGAAATTAAAACAAATAGAACACTAAATAAACTCCAGATATTATAGATATTTTAAAATATTCAACATGGCATTTCATTGGTTTGCCAAGGGCCAGCCTAGTATATAATGCATGTTTAGTAAATTTGTAGGTATAATGAAATGCTTATTATTAGAAATAAGAGTTATCGTTGTTTATATATCTCACCATTTTCCTATGCCCATAAATCAGACCAGATTTTCATATCTGTCAGACCCATTTAATGAATAATAACATCTCTTAATGTTCCACACAATTTTACAGTACTGTACATGTTCTTTCATGTCACTTTGAAGCCCAGAATAATATAGACATTGTGTTGTTGTTGGGACATTTTGGCTATTTGATCCATTATAGTTACTCCTATCCTTCTATAGTTGTTGAGGAAGACAGTACAGATTCAATGTTATCTTAGTTTACATAGTGCATACAGTTATATCAGATCATACTAAACCATAATATGGGTTTAGGCATAATATGTTATGTAACCCAATTATACTTCATTTGGTCTGCCTTAACAGACCGTGTGAATCCAGCCATATGGTCAAGGCTGAGTCATTGGCAGCTATTTGAAAGATCCACGAAATGATATGTAAAATCCAATGAGTGGAAGGATAAAACTAGAAATTGGATACAAGGTTTCACTGTAGAGACAGGAAGTTTTTGTTGGCCAGCTAAGGTACCATCCCAAACAGGAAGCATCCAATGCTTCCTGTTCTATATGGCCAATGTCTTGCCTGGTAGGTGAAGATACTTTATTATAAGCTTCAAAGGGAACAGCTACATACCAAATATTTCCTGCAGCTCCAAGGATACAGTTATAGTATAAATTGGGGGGGTGGGGGGTAAATTGCTGAATAGTTTCTTAATTGCCTGGACACCAACAGCAGCAAGGCAGTATGGTATTTTCTTAGTAGTCACACTGCATTCTGGACATGTCAGTCTTCTGCATTGCCTAAGCAATGTTAGAATTATATTGGGTAAATGAAGAATACAGTGGTGCTTAGGTGTATGATCTTAAAAATTCTTTGTTATGTAGCTATTCCACAAAAATGGACAGTGAACTTGATGGACTTAAAATGATTTTTTCCAATGTTTCAACACTCCCTATTTATTTCAAGCACAATTTTTCTTCTAGTCAACTTTTGGATCTTCTGTTTTTAAATTTTAAAAATGAATCAAAATGCCTGCACAAGGATAAATTAAGAGCAGAAAGAAAAATCAGGAAAGTTTAATCCTCCTGTTTATAATTCTCTGTTTAAAACGTCCTTCATGGGTTTTTTTTCTATATTAGGTTATATATGTATATATACTTATACACCCACACACTAAGTTGAACCCAACGTGTTATAAATATATTCAGATCTTTGGTAATTTGAAGTGGAAAAATGAAGCAAGCAAGAAAAATATGTATCATCCTTCTTTATTCTTTGACTGTAAACTTTTATTTTTCCAAGGTAGCTGATTTCCTTTTTTTAAAAAAATACTATTTTAAAGACCTGTTTTACATATTTATCTAAGCATAGGAAGGCAGTTGGTAATGGGTTCAGATCTAACTATGAAAACATCTAGAAATAGAAATTTTCAGCAGATCCAAAAGTTGACTAGAATAAAAATTGTGCGTGAAATGATTGCACTGTATTAACTAAAGAGAAATTAATTTAATGAATTTGATCTGTCACTTTTGAGCCTTTACATTTGCAATGTTAAATTTATATATTAGCCTTGGAATCTATCTAGAGTATATTTTTTTTATCTGGCTTTTAATATGTTTATATCAGAGATGCAAACTCAACCAAGTGTTTTTTGTAGTTGAATTCATAAACAAGGTAGAATGATTGTCACTTGTAACATGCAACTCATGCCTGGATTAAACTGCAGTGTTAGCTTTTAAATAATCAATACCTGTTAAAATGTATGGGGGTGAGGGTAGGGGTTAGACTACTTATTGCAAAGAACTGAGAAAACTAATTGCTTACCCATAAAATGTAAAGAAACAGTTTTCACAAATAAGACAATCTGTACACAATTTAAAAAAAATAGGTTTATCTTTTAACAGATAAAAATATAGTTTTTAATAAATGCTTTCTTCATTTTGGTAGTCTGAGTGGAATGTTAGTAATTGCAAAGCAGATTATGTCAGTGATTAAAAGTGCGATTTTGTTCTACAGTGTATATACAGTGAAGTTTTAGGTGGTATGTATACCCATTATGGATTTCTGTACTGTTAATTGTATTTTAATAATAGGCAGTAGAAAGTAGAAAATCAGAAAGATTGGCTTTCTGAAGGCAATCAGAAAATTTAGAACAAAATAACTATTGTTGTTATAAAACATATTATAAAATCAGTCACTATAAAATAAGTCAACTACTTGGTAGGACTAAAATATAATAATTTATTAAATTTATATGCTACCCAAATCTCAACAGCTATGGACATCTCATGATGTTCATACAAGAGATTACAGTAAACTCAGTAAAACATAAAAAGAAAATAAAAGAAAGATAGATGGCAGAGTTGATGAAAGGAAGGATCTAGCTGTCCCTTGTTAAGCACCCAGATTAACTTATTTGGTATTGTGAAAGTTTTTTTTATTGTAGCAAAGAACTTTGAAACTGAAGCAATCCTAACTTAATTGCTCTTCTCTTTGATTTACTCTATATTCTAAATACTGTCTCATATATATCTGTGTGTATGCATATCTGTGTTTCCTATATACTTTACATCTATATATTCTATTGACTGTTTATTACTTGTTCTATTTATATTCTTTACTTTTTTCAAATAGCTTTCAGGTGGCTCATGGCAAATACTTTGTCACCATAATGTTGCCCTTTTATGCAAATTAGATATTCATATTTTTTTAAAAAAAAAAAAGTCCAGGAGACCAGTGAGAGAAAAGTTAGTATGGCTAATCAGTTTCTGTCAACTTTCATGTTTAAACATGAAACTAGTAAACTTTATCTAAAATGAATTATATGTGAATATATATAATAATAATATGAACATTAATGAAGTATTATAACCTGATATCATATTTAGTAATTAATGAATCTGAAAGAGTATTTTATTAATATATGAAAAAAGGAAATGTTTTCTTTAAAAGGCATTTTATAACCTAGTGATACCAGACTGTGAATACTGTTATTAAAAGTAAAAGTATAGTAATTGAGGATCATGCAGCGCTTTACTGGGAGGCACTAATCATTAGGTGGAAACTGGACAATTTAACATGCAATGAAATATGCAACTAGGAAAGCTTCAGTGAATGTATACCTAAACTGAGCCCATATTTTTACTTAAATCTGATTAAGTCTTACACATGATGATTTGCAATATGTAAACCAGGATTATGTTCCTATTTGTGTATTTTTCTTAAGATAGGAATTTTCAGTTACAAAACCAGCAACAGTATTGCAATCTTTTAATTTGTAGTGGATACTAGTTTAAATAACTTTAATCTGTATTTTTCATTATTCTGAATGGCAATCTACATGCTTCACAGTTTGTAGCTTTTAGACTTTCAATTTTGGACTTTATTTCTGCTATTTTAAAATGGATTACTTTAACAAATGCGTTCTTAAGCCACTTTAAAATGGCCCACTTTAAGAAACACCTTTACCACTGACAAACGATACTGTATATGATAATCATTTATTGAATTATTGTATTTGTATCCCACTTTTTTCATAAGTTTATATGTTTTATTTGGCTTTTAGTTTCCTGTTTTCCTTTAGTTGTCTATGTGTTTATAATTTTTTTAAAATATTGTTAATTTGCTAGAGATAGCAATCACACCTTTATTTTTTAACAGCTCCAGCCAATATACATAATTCTCTAACCTTCTTTTCCCCCATAATAACAAGGTGGGGCTGAAAGGGGAATTGGGTTGTCACTCAGGCATTATGTGTTCTATTTATGACTAAGGCACAATTTGATATCTCAACCAGGCACTACATCAACCAGGCTTTCTAAATGAGAGTGGTTGATGTTTTTTAAAGCATTGAAGTTTTTTTAATGTTCACAGGAAATGTAGTAAGTATCCCAAATGGTATCGTTTGCATATGGAATAACAGATAGAATGCTAACCAAGGCAGACAGCTACTCCTTTTGTATGTTCCAAGACTGACATGTAGTATGTTTTCAGTCACAACCATCTCTCCTCCTTTAGTTCATCCATAAAGTGGAAAAATATAATTGTTCCCTGTGCTTTTAGCCAGTTTCAGTTTATTGTTATAAACATGACAAACTATGGTTAGGTTTATCTATGACTTAGAGAAAAAAGTTTGTTTTGACCTAAACTATGGTTGATGAATGTTGCCTTAATTCTTAAATTATAGCTATAAGATTAATTATTGTTGGGGTTTAAACATAGTTAAGGAAAAACAAACACTTGTTTTATCCTCCTGGGCTGTGTCATGATGAAAAAGATAAGATGTAAGTTATGAGATAGAGACTTCAGCACATAACATTGAATCATAGAATAATTTAGCTTATGACCAAGTTAGTATCTTCTGAGATTAAATGCATTGTTTATTCATGATTTTTTTAAAAAAGAAAAGCCTTATTTTTAGTTAGGGGCATGCTACTTTTCCACACAGGCCTCTTGACACGCTCAAATATATGCACATTTACTGCACTTCCTATTAATTCATGAGCATCTGAAGTGGTGATGTTGAGATTTTAGTGTTGCCGGCATTATAGGTGATCAAAAAGTTGGTATCAGCTTGTATTCACAAATCCACTGGATCCATTGTACTGTAATACTTATGAAAGGGATCTCTATGGTAATTTAGGAAGTTGTATCCTTTGGAGATCTTTTTAATCTTTTTGGATTCCTGCTATAATCAACAACAACAGTGCAAAATTACTGAGCCAGCTTTAGGGCTAGGCAGCTGTGCCCATTACTAAATATATCTTTCAACATCAGCTTTGTCGATATTTAAAAAATGCTATCATCTTACACCTGGAGTTACTGCACTTGCGCACAATAAGATTTTAAAGGAATAGGTAGGTAGGATCACACTAACTATAATTATTATCATAACTGTTGCCATTATTCTCATCATATGATATCAAAGTGAAAAATGTGAAATGGGTGATAGTGGAATCCTGCAGCTAATAGCAAAGCATGCTTAGCTTAGTTTGCAATGATAAGATTGAAGAAGCATATTTGTGGAATAAGAAAATTTAGAAAAAAATGAAAGTTCTGCTAAATGTTAAATGAAAAAATAAGACATTAGTTATTTTTCCAAGACAGCAGAGTGGACATTGCTGATTGTGTTGTTGACGTGAGATTAAAAGAATGAACATTGCTTCTATTTTTATTCTTGTTTCACTAAACCATTATTTTGATATTTTCTGTTTTGTAAAAAACAATGGCTGGAAATGATTGTTGTACATTATGTAGTACTTAGACCTGTTGTCCAGTGGAGTAGGGAGTGTTTGGTTTATATAAATAAGAGTGAACTCTTTAACTTAGGCATGGACAACCTTAAAAGGGGAAGGGAGGCTAAAAAGCATATGGGGCCATTCCACGCATTTAGTGGAGAACTTGCGGGTTTTCTTTTTTAACAGCGATATTTCACTTTGGAAAATAAAATGGTCATGTATTTCATATCTCAAAAAAAAAAAAAAAAACCCCTGTGAAGCTATGCTATATATTTTCAGAAGCCATGGCTAGTGATGACTGCCAGGTCCCAAACAGAGAACTTGGGTGGGGGGGCATATAGAGCCTCAGGTTGATTATTCCTACTGTATGCATTGAGCAAACTTCAACTGTAGAGAAAGTAAACTAATAGTAGGAAGTTACTGCCATCTGAGGCTAAGGAATGAAGACCTATAAGAATTCTGGTAGAATTATTTGGGGCACTAGTCATCTATACAAGCAACAGACACATAACAATTTCTAATATTGACCTGAACATGAATAGTAAATCATTGCAGTTCTAACAACTGTATATCTGTTGTCAATTGTAAGCCACACAGAAGTCATTGCCTACAGAGGAATGGCACCGTAAAATAAAATTAGTGTTCCAGCATTTCTTTATTCACGGTTACTTGGAATGAAATGCTAAAAGTGGCTTGAATATTACATGCTTGAAAACAAAAAAATAAATAAAGCCTTAGACCCTTTTTTATTTACTGTGTGCTAGCTTTTAATATGCTTAGTGAAGAACAATTGTGACTAAATAACTAGATCTCCTTGTTCCATTTCTGAGACAATTAGTATTTATGTGTTGATTGAATTGGTGAATTTGTATATGATTTTTAGAATTGAGAATCAAATTTCATTAGAATTTTGAGGATATTTTCATTCTTGTCAGATGCTTATACCTTAACCCTTTTTTAACTTTGGATCTCTTATAAAGGAGGAAAGGTTGATTACCTTTTATTTTTTTAAAAATAAAAACACAATTGTTTCTATGCTCAGTAGAATAAGAAACAATTTTTATATGTGCTGCAGTATTTACACTGTATGTGACCAAATATATAATCTATCCTCCATATGACTATAGAACTTGTGGACTTTTAAAACAAGTGTATATAAATAGGTCTTCACTGTTGTTTCATTTTTGTCAACATTACTGTGGTTATAGCTTCGTCTCATTCTTAGTGCCATCCTGTATATATTTTCACAGAAATATGTGACAGTGCTTTTAGTAGGGCTAACACCTAAGTAAACAGTAAATTTACAGTAGTTATCTTTTTAAAGGTAAAATTGGCATATTTGCTGAAGTTCTTCTTGAAATTTTCATTTTCAGAGCTAGAGCAATGGAAAGGCTGCTTAAATTCAGTGTTGTGGAGAAGAATCACTACTTTTTACCAGTATTCATTCACATGGGGCTGAAAGTGCATCCTGGGTGGTTGCCTGTGGCAGGCATTTCAAGTAGATTTAACTTAGCAAATCCCTATTCTGTTGCTGTTGCTTTTGTTATCTCTCTGTCACTCTCTCCTGTTCTGAAGCAGGATCATAAGGATATGCAGTGTCAGTGAGATAAAGCAGGGCTTCTTGCTGGCCACATAACCCAAAATGCCTATAACTTTATCTCTTGGAGTTGCTAGGTAATAGAATGTAATGAGATACAGGCATATGGAATACCAAATGCAGGATGCAACTTTGTGGGATGAATGTCTTTTTTTTTTTTTAGCAATGTACAAATGAAGATGTTAAGAATTAAAGTGGATGTGGAAAATACAGATCACAGAAACAGACAAAGAAGAGTACTCTTTTGTACTTGGGAAGAAATCCAGGTGGTTTCCAGAGAAAGATTTGGCCAATATACACTACTATAATTTTTTTCAGATGGATACTTCATCATATTTCTAAAGCAGCACATAAAGCAGTTTAGGATTGAATGGTAGGATTCAGAAACAATCATACTAAAGAAGGAACTTTTTCTGCTTTAGCTTTTTTCCCCTTTTGTATTAGGGCAACTAAATAGAAATTAACAGGGGAGTGAATTTGTTCTGTTTATCATTTATTTGCCTTTATAAGCCATTTTTTTTGCTTTGTTCTTTTTTATTGTGTATGGTGTACTATGCTAGTTTAACTTACTCATTTTATTCCTTCCTCCACACAAGTTCTCAGCAAAAAAAAAACTTTGTAAGATCAGTTCATGTATCAAAACAAGCTGGTGTTTCTTGATTCATTTTATCTACTTGTGTGAAGAAAGACAATTGTGGCTAAGAAAATTGATTTTTTTTGTTATGTGTCACTGGCCAGATTCTTCATTTTAGGGAATACTCATAGTTTCTTTTTTCTGTTTATGTTAATAGGAGCCTTTCAGGAGCCTAATTGTATTTTTGGAACTTATACACACACACACACACACACACACACACACACTCTTACTATAACACAGTGGTCTGTCTCCTTTGTGTATAATGTTTTGATAAATCACATAATAGAATCTGATTCTTGGAAATTGAACAATTTCCTTGAATAATTTGTATTGAAAGACTAAAAACTGGTAATTAATCAAGTGACCTAACCAGCAATATCTTGAAAAAAACCAAAACCAAAATAAATCCAGAAGTTCTATCATTGTGATAATGCTTTCATTTTGGCTACTGTATGGAATACAGTATGTTTATATAGGCAAAGAGGAATAGCTAGCATCGAAACACTGATTGTGGGCACCTCATTGCTTCTTTGTCTACTTAGTAAAGTCTTCTTTGTCTACTTAGTAAAGTCTTCTTTGTCTACTTAGTAAAGTCTTCTTTTGATGATAATTTCTACTTTCCTTTGTCTATAGATAATTTCAGCCAATAAGCAAAAGGAATGGCAAATAATAAATTATTATTATTCAGCTTGAGACATTTCAGTTCAAATCCTGAATTCACAAAGTTACTCTCTGAAAAAACCCTCATCCTTTCAAATGAAATAAAATTTTTAAAAGGGAATTCTAATCTTCCTTCCTTATAAAAACCCATGTGCTGAGTGAATTATTTCCATCTGTCCTTCCTCTACTTCCATTCAGTAACCTTGTTGCAAGGTTATGATTAGTGAGAAATGGATCTTAATCACCAGTTGTAACATTCTCCTTTTACTGCAGCTGTTACAGGCAAGCTACCACACTGCAAAACTTTGACTTTGGTTTTATTTGTAACCTAAGGGGAAAAATATTTGCAAGCATTTTGACGTAAAACTGTTTAATTACTTTTATTTAGTAGGACTGCAAAGTTTCAGATTCAGTCTCCAAAAGGTGCTTTGTTGAAATATAGATTAGTCTGTCCTTTAAATAGTGATACTCCATGACCTTCATTTTTATTGTTGATGATCTTTCAATGAAACATGGCAGAAGGGCTCAAAACTAATTTTCTAGTAAAAAAAAATTTTCCTTAAAAAAATAGAGAAATTATATATGAGAGACCTCTGTGTGAATATATTGTCAACTAAAGTATTGTTTATATAATGTGCTACTGAATTTAATTAAAATGTTAACCTGCTCTATTTTTAATTCTTTTATGATAACTGAACCAAACTGTCCATATGTCTTTCTTTGTTATCACCTGTTTCATCTTCAGATGCACACAATCTGCTCTCTTGTCACTAAATAGGGTGAAGTTTTTGAAGATGTTAGAACATTCAGCTGTTCTGCATAAAAAACCTTTTCTTAAAATTGTGTAGCATAAAATCAAGGGGAGAATAGACTTCTGATTATACACTTCAAAATATAGCATAAAAACATTTCAATCAAGAACCTTTGAGATGATTAGATTAGTGGTCAGATTAAAGTTTTGTGTAGACACTTTTTTCTATCAACTTTTTTAATCACTGAATCAACTCTCAATTTTCCACTAAGCACACAAGGATTAAAATACTGATATTTGAATGGCACTTCCTATTGCTGGCTTAAGATGTTAAATAAGCCTCAGGGAAGGGAAAAGATTCTGAAGGAAAGTGCATCTTCTGTAAATAATTTTTTTTACAGAATATATGCTGTAACAAACAAGTTGTACAGAACATCTTTTTGTAAACAATAGCACCTCTAGCCTGCTCCTCATTTAACGCTAAATATTTATGGGAGATGATGCCCATGGAGTGGGAGCTGGTATGATGGACTACTGTGAAGCATTAGTTTCCCGGGAACATATTCCAGCCCACTCAGAACTGCATAAGAGAAAAAGGTAGAAAGTAAGGATAGCCACTCCCTATTAGACCAGAGGTCTCCAGCCTTGGCTACTTTAAGATTTGTGGACTTCAATTCCCAGAATTCCTCAGCCAGCAAAGCTGGCTGGGGAATTCTGGGAATTGAAGTCCACAAGTCTTAAAGTTGCTAAGGTTGGAGACCCCTGTATTAGACTGAGGATATTAACAGCTTAGTCTGGCAAGATTCTGCCTATTATGTATAAGCAAATAACTCTGACTGAATTGTTATACGTCATTCATCATTCTTTGGCTTAGCTTGATAATAGTATTGATGGATCTGTGGTCATCTTATTTAATCCATTTTATGCCATTCTGTATCTTCAAGAGATCTTCAAGTAGGGTATGGTAAAATTCAATGTTGTCTAAAGCCATTAAAATATAAAACAAAATGATATAGACTTTACAACAATTTAAACGTTCCTTATTTTTAAAAAAGAATCAAATGCTTATGAAAAACCTGTCAACTTGTAAAAAGTATATCTAATGACAGTTGAAAATCGATGTCTTCCCTAGAATTATCTGGCACTTTCACAGCTTCATGATTCCTCTACCTCTGACTAAAAGACTATTGCAAAATGCTAGCAGAAAACAAAAACTTACAATAATATACAAACATTGAATAGTCCTCATATTAATGGAACCATCCTTTGTGCTATTATCTAGCCATTATGGTGGTATTGCAAAAAGAAATATGTTATGAAAAGAAGTATCTTTTTCTTCATAGCTCTGCCATGCCCTCCTGATTTCTTAATGTCCTCTTTATTACAGTCCTATGCATCAAAATCATTGTTGTCCCTTTGTCAAATATCTTTGATGAACCAAAATAGTTCTGGAATACTGAAGATCGTACTGTGGTCTATGATAATTCTGCAAGAGATTGAGATGAAGACAGTCTCATTAATAATGGACTCAGCCCTATGTGTTTAAAAGATATTAGGGAGCTTGTAGTCTCATAGAATTTTTTGAGCTGCTGTTTAATTGCCATATTGCCAGGGATAATGGGGGGGGGGGTAGATAAAATCCTATAGTCTATTCCTCCTTCAGTGACAATATGGAATTAAAACTTCAGTCCATATATACTTTCATTGGCAAGTAGACTGCATACCACTAATAGTTAAATTGAGTCTTACTGAGAATCCACAAAATTATCTCTTAACAGAAGCTCTCTTTTTTTGGCCAAAATTTTGGGGACCCTTTTTAAAAGGCAGTACAGATTTAATAAGTAAATTCCTCCTTTTTTAGCTTATCTAGAGAAAACACGTCTTGCTTTCGTAATGCATGCCTTTATGACCGCCAAACTAGATAACAGAAATGTGCTGTCTCTGGGGCCACCCTAAGTAATTCTTAGAAGCTGGGGTAGAACGTAGCATGAAGAAGTAGATCCACCTTACCCAACCCAATGGTCTCCTGAAGTGTTCGATTATAATTCCTAGCATTGGGTTCTAATTCCCAACAAGTGTCTCTTTGACACATTTAATATGGTCTATAATCACTTGATTCTTGACTCATTTTAAGGTACTGCTTTTATCTTCGGCATTCCCCAAACAGGTGACAACTTATCTGAAACAATGCAAATATCAAATTATTGGTATTTGATTTTAGTAGTTCTGTTTTCTTCTTTTAAGCTTCTTTAAAAGTAAGTGGTCTTTTTTATTTTTATTTTTTTTGTTCTTCAGTTTCTTCAGTTTGAACATCTCTTTTGCAACATAACTAGCAGATTTAATCAATAAATCATTTGACAGGTAGTGTACTTAGGGTATAATTTCATCAGAAGAACATTCTTATGAGGTAGGATGTATTGGGAGACATGAATTCAAAAGCTCTATACCTAGGTGGAGTCCTTAGGACCTCTTTTTACTGGTGCTTAATTCGAATTATTTTTATGATTCACAATTCATTCTCTTTGGGCACTCCCACTCTCTCTCTCTCTCTCTCACACACACACCAGGCAAGGAGGGGAGAGTACACATATAGATGCAAATAATACCTATATACAAACATTTGCTGACTTTTTTTTTCTATTTTGGGTTTTTTTTTTCAGTATTACACAACAAGTAAGCTCTTGAAATTTGTCCATTTTGCAGCAAACATTCCCTGACAAAAAGACCTTCTATTTTCCACTGTGCTCCCCAGATGTTTTAATTTTTATTGCATCTTTTTATGCAATTTTTGAATTTGTTTAATGACAGTGAAGTGGCAGTGGTGTAGCTATATATTGTATACTATTGGACCCTCTTTGTGTCATGTTCTTCACCTGAAAAACAGGAAGAGATAGGAAGATGGAAGGAAAGAAGGGCTGACTTCTCTCTGTGTGTCTGTATCTCTCTCTCACACACACACACACCCTTTTTTTTTCTTTTTGACAGAAACTTCAACCTGGCAATATTTAGAAATGGAGCTTATGATCTAGTCTAGATAGCTTGATTAAAGCACACATGATATGCAAGATCTGGGCCTGTATTTGAAGGCAACAACAGCAAAGTAGAAATTTGCAATTGTGGTGAATATCTGTAGCTCAGGTAGATGGAGATGAAGGTTCATTCCTCCGAGCTTGTGGGTCGGTTTCCAAACATTTCATTACTAGGATAGGTAACATCTTCAGCGGAGTTTAGGGATCCCTTCATAAGTAGATTACTGCATTCCTATTAAAGAGGCAACAAATAATAAAAATAAGTGTGCCCTATCAAACCCTACATCAGTTAACAGCGGTATCCCCCAAGGCAGCCTTCTAGGACCCACACTCTTTATACTCTACATAAATGATCTTTGCAATCACCTTATAAGCAACTGTGTCCTCTTGGCTGATGACGTAAAACTATTCAACACCACCGACAATGCTACCATCCTAAAGAACAATCTTAATTATGTGTCTGAATCGTCAAACAATTGGCAATTCCAAATCTTGACCAACAAATGCTCTGTCCTACACACTGGTAAAAAAAAAGTACGCCAAATACAAGCTAGGCAGATATGACCTCATTGACCCTCACTCTGTCAAGGACCTTGGAGTTCTCATATCAAACGAGCTAAGTGCCAGAGCTCACTGCAACAGCATTGCCAAAAAAGGCTTTAAGAGTTGTAAATCTAATCTTATGAAGCTTCTCCTCCGGTAATACTGAATCATTAACTAGGGCATACAAAACCTTTGCTAGACCAGTACTTGAATACAGCTCATCTGTCTGGAATCCGCAATATATATCGGAAATTAATATAATTGAGCAAGTCCAGAAGTATTTCACAAGAAAAGTAGTGCACTCCTCTGCTCGCAACAGAATACCATATACCACTTGACTTCCGGTTTGCCAGGCTTCGGCAGTGGCAGGGATTTGCATTCTTGCGCGATCCCTGTTGCGCTAGCCGTCTTGGTGCCTCCGAACCCGATGGGTCTGGAGGCTAAGGCTGCCCCGTAGAGGCAGCTGAAGATAGGGGGGTCCGAAGAGGGGTTTGGGGTATCGTAGACCCCCTCCCCAGCCGGCTAAACCCCCTTCTCTCAATGGCCATCTTTAATGGCCATCACAAAGAAGCCGGCAGCTGGGTAAGATTGCGCAGGAGGAAGAGGGAGAAAGTTTTGAAGATAAAGGTTTTTTTGGCTGAACCAGGACTTTAAGATATATTCACCATCCTGAAAACTATGACTTTTTGAACGACACTTTGTTTCCAGAGGAGATTTTCAAAGCAGCGAATTTGAGGTGCTAAAAGGAAAAGTTTACTCTCCTTCCTGATGGAATTAACAAATGGACATTGAGAAACCTGTCTTTTTATAGAAGGTTAAAATTTGGCACTTTGTTACAAGTGGGAAGGGAGAGGACAAAAAAAAATATTAAGATCTTGTTGGAGGAGATGCCTTGAAGATTTTGAGATTAGAAATCAATTGTAATGAGGCTTTAAAATACAGATTGGGCTCCTTTTCCTTTTTTTAAACTGATATTACCCCAGGAAGAGAAAGTAAGAACTTTGTGCTCCGTTTGGACTGATTGATGACTCTGGGACTTTGGGGAACTGTTTTAACTTCTGAAACATTTTGGTTGTTTTAAGAAGAAGAGGTGGGGAAAAAAAAGGTTTATAATGGCTTTACCTGATGATGAACTTAGAAAGGAATATGGGAAAATAAAGAAAGAAGGCAAGGATGCTGTGGAAGAAGCCTTTCATTTTTTAGAAATGGTGCTTGCTATTTGTCAGCAAACACAACAACAGATGGAGGAAGCAGAAGAAGAAGAAGAAAAAGATGCCATCTTTAATGAATTTAAAAGATTGATCAAGAAAGAAAGGAGAAAGAGAGGAAGGAAAATGAAGGACTTAAGATTAAAAAAAACACCCAAGAAAGAGAAAAATAAGATGCAAAATCAACATAATGTTAGAAAGCAAAAGGAAAAAGGAATACAACAGAGAGGGGAAGGTAAAAAGGCAGAGGTTAGGAGAAGGGGGGGGGGTAAAAAGGCCAGGTGGGTTAAGAAAGGAAGGGAAAAGGGGGAAAAAAGCCACAAAAGTATGAAGTGAGATGGAAAAAAGGGAATTTTTTTAGGGATAAAGGGTAATGTATATAAAAAAAGAAGATTCTGCAAGGTACATAAGATGGTATATAAGAATTAATAAAAGATTAAAATATTAAAATGTTTAGTAATGATAGACTTTAAACTTTAAAAAAAATATTAAAGGGAATGTCCAAAATATTGAGTTAAATTATAGAATTAAATTGACTATTGTGTTGATGTTATTATAAACTTATTATTGCAGCATTTGTTTTTGAAATAGATAATTGGAATGTTATAAGATTTAATATTTAGATTTATTATCTAATTATGTATTTAATCATTTTAGATTTACTATTTTTTCTTCTTTTTAAAATTTAGTAGGTAGAATGTACTAAGCTGGATAATTTGAAAAGAATGGGCAAAAGATACAAATATAATGATTTAAATTAAAATGAAATAAATAAAATAGAATTAAGAAGAGTGTAAAGCGGGGAGAAGCTATATAGAAGATATAGATGGTAAATAAGATAGGTAATGATAAAGAAGATGAGCATGAATTTAATTGAAGTCCATATAAAGAGAGGTAATCTGGGGCCAAGCTACTTTCTAAAAAATTTTTTTATGTTTTTGTGTTTTGTGTGTTTATGTTTGTTTGAGAATTAATAAAACCTTGGAGGAATGTTAGATGAGAATAACGGTAAACAAGTCAGAGAGAAATGAAGATGATGACTATAAAATGGATAAATATGGGGAAAATAATAATAATGAAATTGAATAAGAGTAAAGAGAAATAATGAGAGATTTGTTAAAGGATATTTGTGTGTCCATGTGGAAATGAGGTAAAACAGAATTGTGTTTGTGTAAAATGGTGTTTTATCCGACTTGTAAAAATTTATAATGGAAAGAGGCTTTATGTACTCAATGGTTGATGATGGTTTGTTTGTCTTTAAAATTAATAAAATTTGTTTCAAAAAAAAAAAAGAATACCATACACCACTTGAAGTGCTTGAAATGTTGGGCTTGGACAACCTAGAACTACACTGCCTATGGTTGGACTTAAGCGTCATACACAAAATTATCTGCAACAATGTCCTTCCAGTCAGTGACTATTTCAGCTTCAACTGCAATGATACAAGAGCACACAACAGATACAAACTCAATGTAAACCACTCCAAACTTGACTGTAGAAAGTATAACTTCAGCAACAGAATGGTCAATGCCTGGAATGCACTACCTGACTCTGTTGTTACATCCTCAAACCCCCACTCCTTTACCCTTAAACTATCCACTATTGATCTCACCCCTTTCCTAAGAGGTCTGTAATGGGCCTGCATAAGTGCACAATCATACCTACCATCCCTGTCCTATTGTCCCCATTTATTCATACCTATTCCCTGTATTCATACTCATGTTTATTCTTATAACTATTATCTTGTAAGTGATTGACAAATCAAATAAATCAAATAAAAATAAAGATGTCAGTATCAGTGAATCCTTTATAAACAGAAGAACACTGACACTGACATCCCCTAAAGTCTGCTAAAGATGTTAACTAACCTGGTAACGAAATGTTCGGAAACCAACACACAAGAGAATGAACCTTCACCCTCAAAATAGAAATTACAACTGTTATGCTTCCATTAAAATTTCTTTGTGTGTGTGTGTGTACTTGTATGCATGCATGCAGTCTGTACCTGGGTCTAAAAATGAACCGTTAGGACAACCCATGATCTTTTTTTAAAAAAAAAAGAATTTTTGAACATCAAATGTAAAAGTTCAATGCATGCATACCGAACAACAGATTTTGTGTTACAATTTAATGTCAGTCAGAATGCTATTTTTCTTACTGTATGCTTAATGATAAAACTTATGACTTGTGAATTGCCCCTTTTTCATAGGAGTTGGTTTCTTTGGGTGTTTTCGATAACTAAAAAAGTAATTCTTCAACAGAGGAAAGCTCCATTAATTCCCAAAATCAAAGACTGCTTTAATGAGCTTAGTGACTGAATTTAAAGTAGTTGATATATACATATACATAAATTAAATATATTTAAATAATTTTATCTCTATATTTAGAGAGGTTTTTTTTCCAAAAATACCATTCTACTTTAGGGTTGGCTGTCATTAATTTAAAAATTGAATTATTCCTTTATCACGACAATTATTATGTACTTCTTCAAAAATATTCAAGACATTTAAAAGGTATGTGTGTATATTACATTGAAATACTAGTCAATGTAATAGTTGTATCTTCATTGACTGCAATATTGATGACAATAGCATCCCGTAAAATAACTTTATTTCCTAAATTTGCTAATTGCTAAACTGATACATCTAGAAAGAGGAATTTGAAGCAATTCTAAATATTTTGAAGTAATGTATGTGCACCAGTCTGAATATGTTTATACACACATTCACTCTGGAAGACTTCATACAATATGATAGAAATTAAAAATAATGTAGGGGAAACAAGTGACAACAGCACATCACAGAAAGATCCATAATAAGAATACCTTTTTTAATCATATGGTTGAAATTTGATTGAATTGACTAGATAAAGTGAGGCTTTATGGCCAGGTTTTATGCGTATGTGTGCTTTTGCTTTGCAGGAATTGTAATAGTTCAGGTAATAGAGTAATTACAATTCAATTCAGTTCAAACCTTTATTGTCAAGAGTACAACATGTGTACAATGAGATTGGCTGAGCCTCCCTTGCATGCACTCCCCCCAACACAATACAATTCACAGTGAAAACAAAAAAATCCCTAACCCAGTGAAGATTCTACTAAGAAACAAACAATCCAATTGCACTCTGTGAACTTATTGTCCTGCAAGTCACTAGTACTATGTTGTTGTAAGGTTATTTTCCATTCAGGAGTCTGACAGCCCATGGATAAAAAGTATTCTTCAGCCTGTTTGTATGGCTGCCTATGCTTCTATATCTTCTTCTTGATGGTAGGAGAATAAGTGCTAACCAGGGTGTGAGTTGATTAGATCAAAGAAAAAGCTATATGATTATGGGCAGCAATCTTCACTTCTGATTTTAAAGTTTGTATTAAACTAGGAACACCTCAGAATAGATTAGAAGCAAAGATCCTCATAAGCTAGAAACTAAGATGAAGAAAAAGGGAAAGAAGTAGGTAGCTTTGAGCATGAGAAAAACCTGTAGAGGGAGATGAGGGTATTGTCCATGGAATTCTCAGTCATCCAGGTCATGATTGTCCCAAGGAAAAACAAAGCCCATTTGCCTTTGAAAAAACACCTTTGGGTATATGAGAGTTCTTCTCATGTATCTGAAAGAAAGTGATTGTGGTCCATTTTCTATCACAGCAGTATACAGAACAACAGATGTAAGTTATTTGAAGTCAGTTTCCAATGAAATGTTAGAACAATAAGCATTTTGACAATCAGTTACTCAGAAGAATGGTGGTATTTTTTATATATATATTTATGCTGAGAATAGATAGTTATCTCTCAGCAGTGCTTCAATTTGTAGAATGGGACTCATTCTACATTCCCCATTCCAATACTGTGTTTCTCTGTAATAGTTAACTAATCAAAGGAAAACAGGACATTTGGAAAAAATATTCAAAATTTTATCTTTCGCGTTGGAAAGATAAGAACAATAATGTCCAAAGCTCCATATACAGCAGTTTATAATACATCAAGTATAAATTCAACTGAAATTAAGCAGCTGTATACAAGAGATATTTAAAAGTCTCTATTTAGTCTACAGTGCTAATGATGGAAAACAATAGATAAATATAAAAATAAAGGAAACCCTGTGCTGAGATACAAGAGGATGTTTAGAAAAGCAAAGACTTATGATTAGATCTTGGTATTGCCTTTATGTTTTGAGCACTGATCCTTGAAAATCAGAAAAAAAAGCCAGTAAAATATTGCCATCTACCATAATAAAGATGATGTCTTCCTTCAGTTGTTCAGAAAAAAATAATGTTTTTTAAAAAATGCTTGCACCTCCTTGGTAATATTGGATATTTATAAGCCCTATTGCTTTTAAATATATGTTGCTTATTTATGTTCTAAATCAATATTCATATGCTTATAAATTAGTCTTTTCAGTTTATTTTTTTTTTTGGTAGAACAATATAGATAAACTTTACTTGCCTTAGCATCCATATTGACTAGTTAATAAATCCAGTAGGATTCAACAACTTCTTTCCCAGGTGCAATTAAATGCACACTGGAGTTCTTGCCTACTCACTTAGAAATAAATTTTGAGCAAGCTCTCATTGGTTCATAAAGGTATCATTTAAAAAAATCCTCTTTGTATTATTTAGCATCCTCTGGAATCACTGCATAAAACTTAAATAAGCTACAGAAGGAAGGTGGGTAGGTCATCATTAAATATTCTACTCATACAGTATGTTCTGTATAATATGATTGATATGCATGTACAACTGGGGAAGATGAATTAATCCATTTTCTATGGTAAATACTATGTGTGAGAGAGAGGGAGGGAGAGGGAGAGAGAGAGAGAGAGACTGAGTGTACAAATAACAAGGCAGTCATTTATCAAAAGTCTGAAATGATTAAGCTCAACCAAAGGATTTTTCACTCTTTGTGCACCAGATAAGATGACTAGCATTTAGAGCTTTCTCCTAAGCATACTTAAAAACAAGTCAGTTGAATTCAAAGGGACTTTTATTCAAGTAAATAGGTTCAGGATTGGTATTTGAAGTTTTCCAGATTTTTATTGCATGGTATTCAGTAAACCTGTTATGGTTACAATTTCCATTATTCCCATTTGCTCTGAAAGCTCCTGAGCTGGGAAGCTGAAAATTCAGTGAGTTTTGCTTCTTAGTAGAAGCCTCTGTGTTGGTTCTTTCTAATATTTCCTTTGTTTCTGCTGTTTCCCTTTTGATACTCATAGCTTTTTATACTTTCCCAGAAACTTTTATTTCACGGGGCTACTGATATCTGTGTGACGTGACATGACACAATGTTGCTTCAACATGATTTGCTTTGCTATAATGATTCATCTTGGAAAAACAATTTGGTGGGCTTGAATCATATTTGAACAGTGGTTTAGGAGGAGCAACTCTTAGCTTCCTCTCTACTTAATTAAAGTGATTCTAGGCTGAATGGCATAAGAAAAGTGTGAAGGCTTTGCTGAAGTCCACAAAGCCTGGAAACTCTGCATTAAATAGTCTTCAATCTGGCTTTCTTTAGTACATTCTAGTTTTGGGGTATTTTGGACCCTAATCCTGTGAAGATTTGTCAAAGAAGACCTTTCAATCCTTTCTCAGGGTTGGTCAGCTAAGAGTGGATGGGAGAAGCCGACCACTTGCAATAGTGGTCAGAAGGCGTAAATGCTTCTGGTAAGACAGGAACTTTGTAACTAGAAGAAAATGAATGTCTAAACAATTAGTATGTGCTTATCTAAAATAATGACCAGAAGTCTATTCACATGAAAGGGCAAGAGAAAAGGACTTAAGGTTTAAACTAGGTCTTTCTCTCTCTCTCCCCCTCTCTCTGCTTCCCTCTTTCTTTCTCCCCTCATCCCTCCCTTCCTCTGTCTCTGTCTCTGTCTCTGTCTCTGTCTGTCTGTCTCTCTCTCGCGCTCTCTCTCTCTCTCTCACACACACACACACACACGCACACAGAGGAAGAACTTGTATATAAATATATTCTTTCTTGTCTGCAGTAAAGTTTTATGCAGTCATGCTGTGAAGCTTCTACTCTTAGCTACTTATTGCCCATGAGTTTTGTTTCTAGAGATTTACTGATCTTACGTCTAATGGTAGGCAAATTGTATGACAGAAACAGTCTTTCTGGATGACTTCTCTTGCCCATTGATCAGCTGGTGGGCACATTTAAACCTTCATCTCCTATATTGGCAATTCTGTCTGAAAACATTGGAACAAACTTTGAAATGAAACAAAGCAACAAGGTGATCTTACAAGTGAGGTATCTGTACCATATTGCTTTGTGAAGTATCTTTGAGAGGGTGCTTTATTTGAAACTTTGTCCAAGAAAAGTATCTTTTAAAAGTTTTGCAGACCCTTACTAATATGCAGTAAATATGTATCTATATAAATGTCAACCCCTTGATATAAGCAAGGTTAGGAAAAAACAGTCTTGGAGGTTTTTTTTTAGTATGGTAAGGGTATTCTATCAGAATTTTGAATCAAAACACTATTTCAATTTATACTTAATGCAATCAAGGCCAAGTTGTGTTGAGTTTTGTTTTCATATTTTCTATTTTTCTCCTATTCAAATTTCCTTTTTTGTGGCATATCAGGTTTCCTTTCCCTCTTTTCTGAGTAAAACCCAATTAAACAATAAATGAAATAAAGATACAGCAGCAACAAGTCCACACACATGTACTTCTGCTAATGTAGGTGATGGATAATAGTGCTGGAGTATTTTTTTTGTCCTTCTCTCACTTGTTCAGTGGCCACCAAATCGCACCAGAAAGCATATTGTTTTCTACATATTGCTGTTAAAAATTTATTGATTTTTCATTTTTTTAATCATTAGACTAAGTATGCTAATTAGAATATAAGGTTCTGTGTCATTGGTAGAACAGAAAAAATTGTCTATCTCTCTTCGAATACAGAGAAATTGTTCTAAAATTCTTGGTATCAACAATGAGTTTTGTAACAGATATTCTCAGACACAGAGAGCAAATATGAGCACAGTTCCCTAGTTTATCAATAGTTATCCAATTGCAGAACATATTTCAATAATTTGGGGACATTCTTTTATGTATCATGTTGGATATGGGATTATTTTATATCGTAACCATAAGTTAAATTCGTTTAAATGCTTTCAATTTCTTCCTGCCTCATAACTTTTCAAAATACCTTTTCTTCCATTTTCTTGAATAGAATATTTCTTTTCAACACAATTCCTTATGGAACTAGTGAAGATGAGCTTTAAATAGGGACAGTATATCTAATAATCACAAAACCAATCTGAAAGTTATTGTCTCCTGCCATGCAAACTGCTCCTACTACAATGTCAATAATATGATTGAGTCCAACCTCTTCCTAAATGTAGTTGTATATTTTATGAAAACAAAGTATTACATAGATGTGTGTGCCTATATGCACAAACTCAAGTTTTAAATATCACTGTTTTTCTTCCAGAGTTTTAATTTAGATAAGTATTGTTTTTTATGCTTGATTTTTTTTTTTTTTTATGCTTGATTTTTTTAAATAAAAGCACGTTCTTCCCTTTGGTTATACCATGAAAATGTAAAGAAATGGCATTAAAGGAAAAATAGAATCCTCTCAGTACAGCCAAGAAATAACAAATGTGGGCATTTTGCACTCAAAATACTTTGCAATGCCTTGCCAGAGTCTCTGTTTCTGATTGAGAGAGACCACCCTCTTTAACAGTGAAATGTTGATTTTTCTCTCTGCTGGCTTGGTCATGGCCTTAGTTGGGTACAGACAGCTTGTTTTGTGAAGCTGTCCCAAAATATGTATTATTCATGGACTGTAGCCTACTGAAAGACTTAGCATACTTGTAATGAAAAGTTAGAATTTTAAGAGTAGTCCAGTACACTCATATCTTAAGATTCTGATTTAACCGATTCAGGAAAAGCACATATCTTTACATTTTTTTTATTGCCTACATCTGCACACATTCTGTCTATGGTATTCCCCAAAAAGAACTAATGACATATTTTCAAATGGTAGATGCATGTTTATTTCAAAATGGGCCACCTGATTCCATATGGTTTTGCTTTGCATTTATTGACCTGGTATTTGTGCAAACCTTAGGACTCAAACTCATAAGCATTGTTCAGGATTTAATTCTTGAGGCTCTTTTTTTTTTTTTTTTTACTAACCAGTTAAAAAAAGCTGTGAAAGATCTCTGCTAAACTTTGTTGTTTATTGTTTGTTGTAATTTATTGTTTGAGTGGAATTGTAGTAGTTATTGAATTTTTATTTCTAAAGTGACAAAATGAATAAGTTTCTCGGGAGAAAGGTATTAGCAATATGGTAGTTCACCTTTATCCTTTAAACCATCTGTACAAATGTTATTGTTTATTTTGTAATGAATTTTTTGTGATGAATAATACTTTGTCACAGTCAGGCCAATTCCCTTAAATGTACATGGTGCAGTCCTAGAGAGGTGTAAAACCAATGCTGTACCAAATTTTATGTAGGTAATAGCCAGCTCCTATATGTTTTCATCTTGATTTGTATATCATTGATATTCACTGTTTTCATATTTGCCTCCCATCATAGTTAATAAGAAATAAACCTCTTTCTGCCAAGTAAAATTTTAGACTGGCTGGGTAGTAGAATAAAAAATGCTGCTGCTGCTGCCTCTATCTTTTGTGCATATCTTGAGCCCTGCTTGTTCTTCATCTGGCAGAATATCAATATATAATTGTTTGGTTAATATTTAAAACACAGGCTACAGAGAACAGTAGTTTAGTCAGCCCAAGAATTTGTAGGCAGTTCCTATAATCTTTGGATATTTCATTTTTCTGAAATTTGCCTATTGACTTAATATGACAGAAAAATAGTTAAAGAGGAAATAGTCATAACAATACATTTAACTGACCATAGCCATGTCTTTCTTTACGACCTACTTGTTTTTACATTAAATGGCCAAATATGTCATTCAAAAGCCAAGAGTGGTCCTAACTTGGAAAAAAAAATCAGGTAGTCTATACTTGTTTGATATTTATAAAATATTCTTTGAATATATACGTATAGTTCTTTACTCTTCTAGTAGAATTCTAAATTTATGTATCTGTTCTTCCTCTCAGCAGGAATATTAACTTTTAATTTGAAAATACTAAAAGTGGATCAAGTTACTATATCCCAGATTGCAAAACTAGGCTGTATAACTTGCAAATTATGCAAACCTACTTAATTTTTTTGTTTTCTAAAAAAATCACTTTCTCAATATTTTCTTAAAAGAACATATCAGATAATTAAAACTGTCATCAGTATAGATATAAGTAGATCTTTCCTAAATAAAAAGATTTTCTTTTAATAACTAATTTGGAATAGTATTCAGAATAATCTAGGAAAAATGTTCAGTGGTGCTATTAAATAAGGCAAACCAGAAGTTTTCACAGTACTAATTTGCTTCTTCCATGAAATCATTATATTGCCCTTTTGATTCATTTGAATTACATATATTGTTATATTTCAGTTCCCAGAAAAGAACCTCGTTTTCTCTCTTGTGGATAATCTCATAATTTCTTTTACATTTTATAGACTTCAACCACTAAAACTTTCTCCTCTTGCTTTTCAAGTTCCCTTTGTCAGGTAGATTCATGTAAGAATTTATAAACTATGGGTACGGTTCAGTTAATGGATACACAATTATCATTTTACAGCATCTCTTTATACGTAATTTGGTGCTTTCTTTTTTAGGTGGCATTTTTCTTTCCATGCTGAAACTAATGCTACTGGAGGGAAAACTAGCTAAAGGATATTAAACTTTTAGGATAATCCTGTTACACAATTCTGTACAGAAAGATCCAGCCTAGAGTGGCATACAGGGTAAATCTAGGGCTGCAATTGTCATGTAATTTTCTTGTATTAACCACCATTGATTTACTTCCTAGTTGATACCATTAGGATATCACTCTAGGACCTGTGAGATTAGGCTCAAATTCTGGGGTGAAAAAGTCCCCCAATCTGATATTCTGTTATACTTTCTTATATCTTTAATAAATGTATAGAAAAGGGAAAGGGCAAATGGCTTATGACAAAAAGGGAAGGGGAGTGAATAGGAGAATGTCACTCCACTCCTCCACCTTTGGGGAAACCTGGCTGCTTCAACCTGCCCTTCATTTTCCATAAGCCAGCAGTCTATTATGCCTTTTGTTTTCGGGATGTCCATTTGCTTGAAGCTACGGCTGCTTTTCCTGAACACTTTGCTTGCCAGAAAACATATACCGTATATACTCGAGTATAAGTCGACCCGAATATAAGCCGAGGCACCTAATTTAACCACAAAAAACTGGGAAAACTTATTGACTCGAGTATAAGTCAAGGGTGGGAAATGCAGCAGCTACTGGTAAATTTCAAAAATAAAAATAGATGCCAATAAAAACTTTCACTAGGACAGTTGAGAATAAGTTTGATGTTCACAATTTCCTCTTTGAAAGAGACCAGTAAATAGGGAACAAGAAGATGAAGAAAAAGAAGTGTGTTTTTTCACACTTTTCACACTGAAGTGAACAAAAATGGCATCATAGGAACAGGCTTATTCTCAGCCCAAAGATTTGTTTCTGATTTCTTCCCTGATTTAAGGGAAATTTGGGAAACGATCTCACTATCATGAAAGGTTTGATTGATTCACTAACCCAAAAGATGATGATGATGACAGTGGTAGGCAGGAGTCACTCTCTCCCTTGCAAGAAAAAACCAAGAGCCGTTCTTATGATATCTCTTTCTCTCTCTCCCCCCCCCCCATAAAGTCAAGCCCTTTCCAGCACACGCGCGCAATCCGCCCCCGCCCCTTTGCACCTTGCAAATGCAAAACCCCAGGGTTTTTGCATTTGCAAGGTGCAAAGCGGCGGGGGCGGATCGTGCGCATGTGCTGGAAAGGGCTTTACTGTATTACGGGGAGAAAGAGAGAGAGAGCTGAGTGGAGCGACCTCAGCTCGCGATGCTTTCTCAGCCTAGAGCTCAGAAAAGCCTCCCCCTCCTCCCGAGTGGACTGAAAGCAGCTGGAGCTGAGGAAATGAAGCTGAGTGGAGCGACCTCGGCTCGCGTTGCTTTCTCAGCCTAGAGCTCAGAAAAGCCTCCCCCTCCTCCCCCTCCTCCCGAGTGAACTGAAAGCAGCTGGAGCTGAGGAAATGAAGCTGAGTGGAGCCGAAGCAACCTCGGCTCGCGTTGTTTTCTCAGCCTAGAGAAAGGGGAAGGGGGCTCATCTGGACCAAGGGTGAGTCTCCCCCTCAGTTTCCCCTGAAGGATCTTCTGTCGCTTTTGCCTTCTCCCTACATCTTCCCTCTGTTAAAATCCCCCCACACACACACACACACTTATTTTCGGTTGGATAGATTTTGTGTCTGAGCATTCTCACATGGCGGTGGGTCTTCCCCCCCAAAAAAACAGTTAAAAAAAGAAAAAACAATATATCCTCAAGCAAGAACTTTTCTGCTTCCGATTACTCCCATGCTTAAAAGTTGCAAAGGAAACACGGAAGCAGGGAAGCGGCTGCCCAGCTTCGGAGCTCCACACCATTTTTTTTTCAGAGAGGAATCTGACTCGAGTATAAACCGAGGGGGTTTTTTTCAGCACAAAAAATGTGCTGAAAAACTCGGCTTATACTCGAGTATATACGGTATTTCCTTTCCTTGGTGGACTGGATTCCACTGACAGTGATGTTTCTTGGTCCAGATGAGCACCTCAGGCATATGCTCAACTGAGACCACTTGCCACCTTCTTTCAGCATTGGTCAGTTTCTTGCTTACTTTTTGCTTTTTCTTGAAAGAGTCCACCCATTTCCTGCCATGCCCATCCTTTTGGTCAATCATTAGAATCCTTTCCTGACTCTTCTGGTTTCCTGTACAATAAGCTACACCAGAAAGTAGGCCAAACTCAGGTAAAAGCAGTTTTTTTGTGGAAAGGAACAAATCTGGCCCCACCAATATGGCAATATTACATTTGGGAATTTTTCACTTCATTATTCATTTTGACCAATGCGTATATTATAAGAAATAGTTTCTTATGAAATATTTATCTGCTTATCAAAAATTAACATATAAGTCTGCAATGTGAATAGTTTTCCTGATTTTTTAAATGACAAAATTACAAAATTGAGACTCTTTTTGAATTTGTTTACTGTCCGAGTATGTGTGTGTGTGTGTGTGTGTGAGGGTTCAGTGTTATTCTCTGAATATTATCTCAACTATGCTGCTATATTCTCACCCTTACCCATGTAAGGCAAAACATAAACTAGAAATGAAATGGTTAAATAATCTTCTCACCATCTCAGTTAAAAGCAAATTCAAAGCTTTCTCAGCTGCCTTTCAATAAATTAAAATAAGAAAAAATATTGTATGAATGTGTGTGTGTGTATCTGTGTGCAAGAGAGAACAGGTAATGATGAATTTAAAAAAGAGAAAGTACTTATTACAAGCTAACATAAGACTCCAAGAATCTCAGAACTTACTAGACATACTAAAGATCACATAATCAAATAATTATGATTAAATAATAATTGCATATTAGATAAATATTTCATTATATTTGTCCAAACTAAGTCTACATCAATAGGCACTCTCCTCATAGGTGGAAAATGCAATCAAAACCTTGATCCATTGATTGAAATAGTCTTTATCTTTTTAATGATGCATAAGGACATTTACATTGTCCACTTGTGAAATTTCAAGTACTACGTAGTTCAAAAAAATATTATTGGCTAATTTTTTTTAGTTTTTGTTGCACAATATGTTTACACAATCCAGTATTTCTCCCCTAAATTTAGTAAGTATAAGATATTGTAAAAACATGTTCTAAAGAAGCATTGTCCTTATTGCACCTCCAGCAAAACACTGTTTTTGACAACCGTTTTCTCTACAAATGTATCATAGTCCAATAAATTCTAAATACTATTTTTGCTTTATAAGTTGTAATATGAGATCCATTGGCACTCTTATTATAGAAGCTAAAACATTCTCCCATTATCTAGACCAGAGGTATCAAACTGATGCCCTTGAGCTGGATATGTCATGTACAGATCACGCCCACCCCAGTTCCTCGGAGAGGTAAAACATCATGAAATGTCACGTGACAGCAATGTCACACTGAGAGCTTGACACCCATGATCTAAACAACAAAAGACTCTCTAATTTTTTATTTCATTCATTCATTAGGATTTGCATTTATTTATTGGTAACAACTATCTGTAGAAATTAGAGTATATTTTTTTAGTTTTACAGGATTTAACAAGTTGTTCTAATATATCAGGTGTCAATGTTGCTGTGCCAAAATATATTGTTAAGATGATATGTCAGAAATAGATATGTACTTGAATAATAATTGCTTTAGATAAATTTATATATAGAATTGTAACTAACTGCTACAATGATATGTTATACTTTTTTCTTTTTTTCTTTGTTGTATTTGTTTTCTTTTTAAAACTATATCTGTGTCTTTTATCTTTGACAATATATGAATTTTCATCTTTGTGTTTTATTTCTCCATTTTTATCATTTTAAAAAACAATAATAAATAAAAAGACTGAAATCAAATAAGAAAGGAATTGATACAGTTCTTTCTCTGTGAAACATCATCAAAATTTTCCACAAAATTTAGTGATATAATACTTTGTCCCATCTGTTGGCTATTTTTTGTCCAGTGAAGCAACCTAAATGAGCAGGTGTAGAAGATCCAAAAAGAATTAATTAATCCAGTATTTTGTCCCAATTTCTTTCTAGAAGAAAAAAGGAAATTTTGAATCATGTCTTTAGTGCCATTTTAGAATATTTTTGCAAGCAAATAATTGAGAGCACTGATCTGTTCTTTTCCTGCAACCTACTGTGTGAGAAAAAAGAAGGAAAGAAAGCCATGTTAAGAAGAGAGTGGTTAATTCTTCTTTTAGTTCAATCAATGTTGGCATATATAGGCTCTCCAGATTATTTTTCTGATCATGGCACATGACAAGAACAAAATTACTTCCCTTGATATTGGTCATGATAGTATATAGGATTAAAATAAGTTTTGACAGGGATGACTAATATTTATTGATATGATCAGAATACTCTGAATGAGCAGAAGTAGATAAATCAACATAACTTTGGAGCTATTTGTTTTCTTGTTATGTTAGTTTGGAATGATGAAATAATGAAGCTTTCCCTTTTATAGAAGAGAGCTGTAATTGGAGAAAAGGCTACAGTTCATAGCTTAGTCAGAATATGAATTCCTTTGTACTGGGGCTATTTGTTATTTGTGTGTGTGTGTGTGTGTGTGTGTGTGTGTAAGAGTAAACTTTTGGTAATTTATATACTAACTGGATCATAATCAGAGTTATCAGTAATTTTTGGATCAGCTACATTTACCTAGAAAAATTTAAAAATGCATATAGAAATCTAATTCTTTGTCAATAAATTAAATCTAACACATGTCTAAGAGGTGTGAATAGTATACCTTACCATCCTAATCATCTTTGTGCACAAATTGTTACATAATAACATTTTATTATGTCAAGGAGGAAATTAATAGCAGTTCTATTTGAAGCTTGACAGATGTGCCAAAATTAGCATGGCAGGTATAAGTCTTGCCATCAAGTTGGCTAAGACAAAAAATTCTAAATTAGGCATTCAAGATCAGGGTTGCCATGCTTTTACAGTACAGTACAGTTACAGTAGTTGTGTCTTTGATATGTTGACATTAATAAAAGGTTATATTTATCTCGATGCTCTAAAGCAGTCTTTCCCAAACTTGGCAATTTTAAAAAGTGTGGACTTCAAGTGGTAGAATTACCTGTCTAGGGAGTCCTGGAAATTGAAGTCAAAACATCTTAAATTCAGGTTTCCGGTTCTGCGTGGCTTCGGTGGCAGCAGGAATTCGCGACCGTTCGCAATTCCTGCTGCGCTTGCCGCCAAAGTACCCCCGATCCAAATGGATCAGGGGGATATGGCTGCCCTGTAGGGACAGCCGAAGAGAGAGGGGAGCTGGACAGGGGGTTGGGGGTGTCGCAGACCCCCTCCTCGTCCGGAAAAACCCCTTTTTCCCAAGGTGGTGGAGCGGTGGTCAGCAATGGCCGCCACGAAGAAGCCTGCAACCGGGTAAAATTGTGCTGGAGGAAGCAAGAAAAGTGAAAGTGCTGGCTGAGCCGGGTCAATCAACATCTTTTAAATTCACTGGAACTGAGTTGTCTGAATTGCTGGAGGATACATTGTATCCCTAAGAAGATCGAAAGTGGCGGAGAAGCTGTTAAAGGGAACTTTTTTTTCTTCACTCTCCCACCCCATGGAAACAGCAGATGAAGATTTGAAATTTGTTTGGGCACCGAAGGTGAACTATTTTGAAAGTTGAAGTTAAGGGACAAAAGAGTTCTTGGACACTGGACTTAAAAATTTAAGAAATTGGAAAACCCTTATTACAGGTATGGATTTCTGATCATTTAAAAATTGATGTTGCAAGTGGGAAGGGAGAGGAAAAAAATTGGAGCAGAAGTGGAAAAAGGAGGAGATTGCCTAGAATCTCAAAGAAAGATATATGGTAATTGGACTTCTTTGTTTAAACAGTAACCCCAGAAAGAGAAATAGAAGAAGGAAGAAAAGTATTAACTTTTGGAACTTTTTTTGAATTATTTTTGACTAAAAATACTTGGTTGGTTGTTTTGGGGAAAGTTTCTCTTTTCAGGATGGCATCGCTTGTGGATGAACTAAAGACTGAATATCAAAAATATAAAAAGGAAGAACAAGATGGAAAAGATACTTTGGGTACTTTATTTCAATTTTTAGAAATGTCGTTATGCACTTATGAAAAGTTGATTACGTAGCAGAATGACTGGGACAAAGAAGAAGAGGAACAAGAAGCTATCTTTGATGAACAATGGGTTTTTTCCGGGGAGGAGGAAAAAGAGGAAAAGAAAAAGAGGATTTTAAGGTTTGAAAAAACAACCAAAAAAGAGAAAAATGAGAGGAAAGGTGGATGCAAGGTTAGAAAGCAAAGGAAAGGGAGTAAGAAAAGGGAGGAGGAGAGACAAAGGGGTAAAAAGGGCAAGGAGAAGAATAAGCAAGAGAGAAAGGGGGGGAGGAGAAGCTTCAATGGTGGGAAGCAAGATTTAAAGAAAAAAAGTTTATTTAGAGACAATGGGTGAATCTAATTAAGGATAAAAGGGGGATTCTGGAAGGTACATAAGATTGTATTTTTATATGTGTATTTAGAGTATAAAATTTATTGTGTAACTTTAGAATCTACTAAACAGAATCCCAAGATAAATTAAGTGTTATATGAAGTACTTTTAAGTTAGGGTAATGAGTTAAAGGCGTCACTCCAGTTAGTGTATAGGAGCAGTATAGTAAAAGAAAAAAGATGAATGGATAGTTGGAAATAGAACAGACAAAGAATGTTGTTGAAAATGGTAATAAGATATGGAAGGATATATAAAGGTTTTGTTATTTTTTTTTTGGTTTTGTATGTTGATAAAAGGCAATAAAATTTTAATTAACAAATAATTTGGATGAAAAGGAGAAGTTGGGATAAGATACGAAGTTAAATAGATAAAGTAAATATTGATATTATAATTGGGAATCATTATGTTCTATTGGTTTTCTTCTTTAATTATCACTATTTTTTTTTAGAAAAGAATTTATAAGCTGTTATGCCTTGATTGTTTGTGCACTGTTTTTGTAAAATTAATAAAATTGGTTTATAAAAAAAAATTGTTATAAAAAAAAAACATCTTAAATTCAGGCTAGCTAGGGAATTCTGGGAGTTGAACTTCATACATCTGAAAATTATCAAGTCTGAGGAAGAGCTCTAAAGAATATTTACTGTGCATCTACTGATTTCCCTAATATGTGTGACTCTTAATGTGGGTGGTTTGTGGTCAACTGGTAACTAAGGACATTGACCTGTTTACTATATAGTCCTTTCTATAATTTCTTTCTGTGGAATCCTCATCCCCACTGAGCCCAATTGCTTGCTTGCAGATGTTTGAATACCCAAATAGCGGAGGTGGTGTTCAGCAGGTTCTGACCAGTTCTGGAGAATCGGTAGCAGAAATTTTGAGTAGTTTGGAGCAGCGGTTGCTGACCGGTGGGCTGTGAGAAAATTTTGGTGGGCCGCAGAGAAATCTCACCCCCAGATCACCCCCCAAAGCAATTAATCCAGGTTGCACAGAAACACAAGGCTGCTCAGCCCACATGGCCCTCAGGGACCTTCCCCGCCCACTCACTCCTTACCTGGCAAACTTGTCTGCTAAGTTGCTATTTTTCCTTCTGACCATCATCTGTTCTGCTGTGCTGGGAGATTTAGATTAACTAGGAAGCAGGAAATGGTTGGATTTCTTGCTTTCTAGCTAAGCACAGCTGAACCTCCCTTAGGACTGAAGGTTTGCTTGTAAGCAAATTCAGTGCAAACTCACAGCAAGCAAATTTGAGAGACTGAGCTAGCAGATGGCAGATAGATAGATCACTAAATGATTCTGTGAGCAACTCAATCTGCCTGCTTTGCCTGATTTTGGATAAAAGTTGCTTTTTTTATAAAAAAAATAAATATTTATATATATCGTGTGTTCTAAGTTAATTTTGTGAGTTTGCTTGCAAGCAAATTTTATGTGACAGACTGAGCTTGCCAATGGCAGATAGATAGATTTCTGAATGAATCTGTGATTCTGTGAGCAACTCAATCTGCCTGCCTGCTTTGCCTGATTTTGGGTAAAAGTTGCTCTTTTTTAAAATAAAAAATTCAATATTTATATAAATATTTATAATATTTACATACAAGCAATGCCCAGCCAGTCACATGACCACCAAGCAACACGTACAAATTAGGCCATGCCCACAGAACCAGTTACTGATCCGTGGGATCTAAAATTATGAGTTTGGTGGTCCCTGAGGTCCAATAGGTTCGTGACTCCTGGTTTGGGGAACCAGCAAATACCACCTCTGACTGGCCTCACCCCCATCTATTCTCTGCCTCCCGAGTCCCAGCTGATCAGCTGGGTCTTCTTTTGTTGCTCTGCATAGGAGAACGGAGCTGGAAAGCAGATTAGTGGGGTAGGGAGGGAATAGGATTTTACAGTAACCTTCCCCCAGGAGTGGGTGGGAATGGAGATTTTACAGTATCCTTCCCTGCCACACCCACCACACGCCACATCATGCCCACCAAGCCACGGTAGTAAAAAAATTTGAATCCCACCACTGCCAACTATGTAACATCATCAGTGCAAGCAAATGTGGCATTTGATCCTACTTCTATACACAGTAGCTTGCCCTGCCAGTTTTTCTTTCTGGGTTTCTTCTTATAATTTCTTTCTTTAAATAAATGCATATTTTAAAAAGTCATGTACTGTATATTTATTCAAAGAAGCTTCAGAGATTTTACTCAGCCTGCATTAGCATGGAAACTTATGCTTTCCATTTGTATTACTCCTTTCCATCTACAGCCTATAAAGACACAATTCAAAGATACAGATTGCCTTTGGGGAGAACAAGGCCTTCATCAGTTGATAAATGAATGTTAAGAGAAACAAAATAAGAACCCTTTGCCTTTGATATCTTTGTTAACATGAATAAGTCTGAGGACTGAAAATGTTTTAAAGTGCTTCAGGGTTCAATTTCTGAGCTTCATGCATTCCAGAGTTATTGGGAATTTGTGCTCTAGAAGTCCTAACCAGTCCAGTTAGTGGTTATGTTACCCCAATATATCTGGTGGGGTATAGACAAAGGCTTTTGCAAATGATGTCCTTATTTGTCCTGTGGTGACCTTACAGTGCTATCCACAGCTTTTTTAGAATTAGAAAAAGATTATTTTAATTCCCTCTCAAAGGGCTTCCCTGTCATTTTCAGGCTGTTGAAAATGCTCACAGACTTGAACAAGTGCTGTTCAACATAAAATCATTAGTTTTACCATGCTTAGAAGCACCAGTTTGATTTTAAGGCAGGGCAGTGGCCTTCAACAGCTTGTATCTGGGTTATATTATGTTCAATATAACACTATTTTGGCAGGTAACTTTATTCAAGTACACCATGTTCCCTTTATGATTCTTTTCATTGTATGTGAAATAAGCACGTGATCAAGCATTTGTGCAATTAAAAGATTCTTTCACCAACTGCTTTTAAAAAATATTTCACTACAGCAAATGACTTCACAATCTGTTACATACAGGTAGTCCTTGACTTACAATTGGAGCTAGAATTTCTGTTGTTAAGCAAAGCAGTTGTTGAGTGAGTGATACCTGATTTGATGACCTTTTCTTCCACAGTTGTTGAACAGATCACTGCAATTAAGTGAATCATGAGACTGTTAAATCAAGCCAGATTCCTCCATTGCCTTTGCTTGTCAGAAACTGGCTGGGAAGATTGCAAATGCTGATCACATGATCCTGGGATGCTGCAACCATCATAAATACATGCTGGTTGCCAAATGCCAAAAAGTTTGATTACGTGACTGTGGGGATGCTGAACAGTTGTAAGTGCGAGGACCAGTTGTAAGTCACTATTTTCAATGCTGCTGTTACTTTAAATGATCACTAAACAAATGGCTGTAAATCAAGGACTACCTGGTACAACTACACACATACCAGAATGGTACCAGACTAATGTGGATCATTCCTTAGTTCAGATGTCATACCATAGTTCTGTCTCATGTATGTATATCTGTATTTCTTGTTTTTATTTTTTAAAAGCAATGTTAATTTTCTTACCAAATGTTCTGTTTTTCTCAGCATTTTCTGATTTAAAGAAAGTTGGCGCATTGTGCAATATCTGTTGTCATAAACTTCAGCAAAGCAAAATACTCTTTTTTCTTACCTAGAGTTAAAAAAGAAACTTACCACCCAGTTGTGTTGGTACAGTAGCTACATATTTAACCAATCAAGTTACCCATTGATTGTGAGAGATTTTGACATGAGATGTAACTGAAAAGCTATAGAAGTACAATGCTGAAAAAGTTTTTCTCATTAAACAAATCATCCAAATTGGGAGTTTCATCTCTCTTCCTCCATGCCTTAATTGAAGTCATATTATGAAAAAAAATGGCAATAATTTGCCTTGGAATAATTACTATACTGTAAAATTAGAATAACATGAATAAGCCTCTGTTGTATAACTCCAAGGATGCTTGTTGTGAATGACATAAATTTAAATTTTGTCATGGAAAAAAACTGAATAATCCAGAGAAGCTAATGTAAATATATATTTTATATGTCTGTATGTGAAAGTATTTTCAATTTGTTACCGGTATGTGTGGCGTTAAAAACATTTGGGGTCAAGATATACTGACTGGACAATGAACATACTTTTTCATTCTATTTCTTAAAGCTGAAGGTTAAGTTACAGATTCCCATGTACTGTAATGTTTTTAAGATTGATATTAAATCAGGCAGTGGTTATATCAGATAAGTATACATTTCTTGATAAATCATTCCAAGTCCTCTTACTAAGCATCCAGACAAAACACGGTGCATTTTTAATTTAATGGCTTTCTCTTTTATGGACTCCTGAAATACTTTTCTTTGCTGGGATAATATATCATCTCTGCAATCATATCAATAAAGATATATACTCTTCTCTTCTGATTTGTGTATGTGAATATTATCTTTCTTAGCTGTGTATATCGATTTAATGACGGTAAATGGATTTGGTAGTCCACAATTGCACTGAATCCAAATGTCTGCAAAATAGTGAAACCTCAGACCGTTTTGTAACATTATCACTTAGGACACAAATTTTCACCCTGCCACCTTGTTTTCTCTCAACATTTCATTCAGCAGTATCAGCTTAAATGAATCAATCTTCTCCAGCCAGATCTAGATGACTGCATCCTCCATAATTTTAGCCAGAAAGATGGAAAACTGTGGTAGATCATTCACCAGATGAGCTACCATGAGGCTAGAATTCACAGTCACTATCATGTTAGTTTGCATATATTTCTTGCATCCAGTGGGTCTTTATAAAGATTAGAAAGAGAACATTATAAAGCACTTTCCAAGAAACCATTTGTCATCAACATAGCACAAGTTACTGGTGTTTCTGTCTCCAGTTTTAAAACCATGCTCATCTTCTTTTAATTCAGTTTACCTTAACATACATGAAAAAGTAGATTAAATAAATAAAGGAGAAATATGCAGCCTTACCTCACACATTTGCCAAACGGGAGCCAGTCTGTTTCACCAAGCTTTTTCTGTGAATTCCTGACTTGTATATAAGTTTTGTCCTGAGGACAATGAGATGTTCTGGGATTCATAATTTTCTAAACACATCCCACAGCTTGACATGAATGACCCAATCAAAGGCATCTGTATAATCAATGAAGAACACATGCTTCCTTTTTGGTATTTCACTTTCTCAATTGTTCAATACTTTATAGCATTCCAAATAAATGGAAATGCACACAACAATAACAATAAATTTTAATTTCAGTTTAATATTATTTTTATATTTCATAGCTTTTCTTTTAAAATTGGGTAGTACAGAACACACAGTTGTCTCCAGCATAAATTTTCCAGTGTTCTATAAAGTAGATTATATGCAGAAAGACAGACCCAGTGTTATGAACTAATAAAAATGCTTAAATAAAGTTTTAACAAACCTTAAAAAAAAAGCAGGGTTCTAATCCTGCACTTCTGATTGGCCGATAATAGCGATATCGGATTGGTCCATTCTGGGGAATCTGATTGGCTGTTAACGAGCCAATTCTCATTGATTCAAGGGTTTAACACTTCCATGTTTCTCATTGGTTAATAGGTCAGCAGCCTGCCCTATAAAAGGGCTACTGCTGTCCTAGGGTTTTTGCTCTGTTCAGAATGATTAATAAAGAGTTGAAGTTCACTGTTCACTGCCTCGTCTCTGTTCCTTGCGCCCATGCGCAGAACTTAACACTGGCGACGAGGATGGGATGTGGAGACATCAAGCTGACTGAACACTACAGAGCACCAAACAGAGCACATGGCTGAAGGCATATCGACAACAGAAACCATGTCCAGCAGTGCCATATCACCCGCTCCATTTGACCCGGCACAAGAAGACTGGGACTCGTACATAGACTGGTTCCAGATGTTTCTGGAGACCAACAACTTGAAGGATGCCACTACGGGGAAAACGCAAGCAGTGTTCCTGACCCATTGCGGGCCTGCCGTCTTTAAGATGGCCAAGGCACTAGCGAAACCGGCTGAGGTGAAAACCATGGACTGGGGCATCCTCACGCTCCTTCTACGGGCCCACTATGCACCCGCCGTACCAACGCTTGTCCGAAGACATGAATTTTACCAGAGGGACCAGTGGAAAGGAGAGAGCGTTGCAGATTTCATCACGGATCTCCGGAACCTGGGAGGCCTCTGTGGGTTTACAGACCTCGAAGAAGCTCTGAGAGACTGAATAATTCTGGGGTTAGATGACCACACTACACAGAGCAAGATCATGGCCAAAGGGGACATTGACCTTGCTGATGTCATCAAGGATGATACTGCAGCAGAAGCAACCAGGAAGTCGGCCGCCCGAATGCGCCGCACCAACGCACCGCTCCGTCAACTTGCCAGCGATACCTCACCTCGCCTAAAGAGGCACACAACAGCGACCCACCACGAGGACCTCGAATCGCCATCAGAAAGTGAGGAGGAGGAGGTCAACCGGCTCCGGTCTAAACGTGACCAACGCCACCAGTGGAATCAAAGGCTACCGCACCAATGCGCGGGTTGTGGGGCAAACCACCCACGATCAGACTGCAAATTCCTCGACGCGCTCTGCTATTTCTGTGGGAAAAGAGGCCACATCGGGAAGGTCTGTAGAAGCAAGCAAGGATCCAGCCCACTTCAGAAGGGAAACAACTACCGCCAGACTACAGGGAATCACCTTGTGAGTCGGGAACATTTGAACCCCCAATGAAACAACCACTCCTACAGAAATAAAACACTGGCCATTTCAACGAGACGAGAAGAGGCACACCAAACCATTATAATCGGTCACACCTCATCGCTAGATGCAAAGAAGATCTGAGTGAAGGTCGCCATCGAAAACCAGCCTTGCATGATGGAAGTTGATTCAGGATCATCCCTCTCGATGGTTTCCTGGAAGACTCTTAAACAATTAATCCCTGCCGTCTGGCGTCAAGACCTCAGAGCCCAGAGAATCATACTCAAAGATTATCAGGGGAACCGAATTCCAGTCGTTGGATCCAGCCAAGTCCAAGTATCTTTCAAAAATCGTATTGCGTCATTACCACTGACTGTCGCCGACCGTGACCGGCCTAGCTTCAATGGTTCGCCCCACTCGGGATCGAGGTAGCTGGCATTCACCAAACCAGAAGCGACGACTGGGAAGAGGCCATCGTCCAGGAATTCCAGGATGTTTTCGCAGACAAACTAAGTGAGTACAAGGGGACCCCAATATCATTTAACATTAACCCTGAAGTAGCCCCCATCCGCCTTAAGCCTCGTCGGGTACCTTTTGCCCTTAAACCAAAGATTGACGAGCAGCTCGATAAATTAATAGCCCAGGGTGTTTTAGAACCAACTGACCACGCTCATTGGGAAACCCCAATTGTAACACCCATCAAACCGGATGGATCATAAAGAATTTGTGGGGACTACCGGGCTACCCTTAATCACGCCCTTCAACAGAATGCTTACCCGGTGCCGGTGGTACAACACCTTCTCCATTCCCTGGGGGACAGAAAAGTCTTCGTTAAATTGGATTTAGCACAGGCCTACCAACAACTGCCTGTAGATTAAAAAAAACCGCAGAGGCACAGACGATCGTTATGCACCGAGGCGCCTTTAAGTGCAACTGACTCCAATTCGGAGTGAGCGTAGCCCCAGGGATTTTTCAAAGTCTGATGGAGAGACTCTTGCAAGGGATCAAGGGGGTCGTGCCATACTTTGATGACGTTTTAATTGCGGCTCCAAATAGAGAAATACTAGAAAAGCGGCTTAAAATGTTTCTCCAGAAATTTAAAGATTCTGGCCTTAAGGTTAAAAAAAATAAATGTCAACTGTGTACAGACAAAGTAGAGTTCCTGGGGTACCTAATTGATAAACAAGGCATCCACCCCACAAATAGCAAACTGAGGGCAATCAAAAACGCCCCAAGACCCAGAAATAGAACTGATCTCCAAGCTTTCCTGGGGCTCATTAACTTTTACAACATCTTCTTGCCCCAGAAAGCGACTGTAGCTGAGCCCCTACATAGATTTCTCAACAAAAAAGCAACCTGGTTCTGGAGACACCGCAAGGAGCACGCATTACGACAAGTGAAAAACTTACTAACCTCAGATGCTGTTTTAATGCAGTATAACGAGACTCTGCCTTTAACAATTACATGTGACGCGTCACCGTTTGGAGTAGGAGCCATTTTGAGTCATGTGTTACCAAATGGTAGTGAGGCCCCTATTGCCTATTTTTCAAGGACCCTATCAAAGGCTGAACGTAACTATAGCCAGATCGACAAAGAGGCTCTTGCTATTGTATCTGCTGTGAAACGGTTTCATGAATATGTGTATGGACGAGTTTTTACTATTGTTACCGACCACAAACCTTTGCTAGGGATTATAGCAGGAGACAAGACAACCCCCTATATATTGTCACCTAGAATGACTCGCTGGTCGGAATTTTTAGCTGCGTACAACTATAAATTACAACACCGCCTGGGGAAAGCCATTCCCCACGCTGATGCATTGAGCTGTGCCCCACTTCCGGAAACCGTCAACCCTTACATCACTCCAGATTGAAACGCTACATTCACCACCACTAACAGCCAGAGACATTGCAATCGAAAAAAAATGAGATCCTGTCTTGGCGCGAGTTCTTAGCTGGGTTGAACGAGGATGGCCAATAGAACAAACCTCTGACGACTTCACCCCTTTCAGAAACTGGCAAACAGAACTTTTTTCGCAAAAAGGCTGCATCCTATGGGGAGATAGAGTCGTCATCCCAGAGCGGTTACAACAAGCAGTATTGAAAACATTGTATGACGGTCACCCCGGCATCGTGCATATGAAAGCGCTCGCACAAAGCTATGCGTGGTGGCCGGGCATCGACAAACAGTTCGAAGCCTGGGTAAAGACTTGTTTAAAGTGCCAAGAAGTCAGCAGTGCCCCACTTAGAGCAACTCCAATAGAATGGGAAACCCCCTGGGGGCCGTGGTCCCGCATCCATGTTGACTTTGCGGGACCTACTAAAGGACATATGTTCCTCCTAACAGTGGATGCCTATTCCAACTGGCTCAAGATCCATGAAATGAAGAATATTACAACCGAGTCTGTCATCCGAAAATTGAATAGGCTATTCGCAACGCACGGGCTGCCAGACGTTCTGGTCTCCGACAACGGACCCCAGTTCACCGCTCTGACGTTTGAACAATACTTAACAGACCGGGGTATCCGCCATGCGCTAACTTCGCCGGTGCACTTTGCGGCTAATGACAGAGCCGAGCGCATGGTACAATTTGTCAAAAAAAACTCTCCACAAAATGGACTATGGGGACATTGACGACAAAATAAACAGAATACTCCTACTCCAACACATCACTCCGCACAGCATCACCAACAAGACCCCAGCTGAACTGTTGATGGGACGCAAGCTCCGTTCCCACCTCGACCGGCTTCACCCATCCTACAAGCCAGAGAAACCCTGTGGATATAGCGGAAAATGCTGCGAGTTCAAGGTAGGCAACTTAGTTTTTGCCAAAAACCTCTCCGGTGAACCATTATGGGTCGAAGTAACCGTAATTCAAACCACCGGGCCCAGATCATACCGTGTGAAAACCTGCGATGGAAAAATATGGAAACGCCATATAGATCAGCTTCGCTCTAGGCTACAACCCAGTTCCCGTGACTCCTGTGATTCCCAAACTGAGGAGGGAGGGGATGTCGAAGAAACCGAATTCGAGATGGTGGAAAGCAGAAGCAAAAGAAGTCAGCAATTGGGCGCGATAAATGAAGGAGAATCAAGGAGGGAAGTGTCCTCGCCACAGAGGAATACCTCAATGGAGGCTAGCCCGCAAAGATCGGAGGACAACAACGACAGAATTAGCGGCACCGAGTCATCCAGTGAGAATACAGAACCGCCTGTACCAGATATGTCCAAAAACATCCCACCGAAACTGGACTACAGACAGGAACTGGTGGGACAGCGCAAATCTAATAGACAGTTAAAACAACCTATATATCTTTGGGATTACGTCACCGCACCCCTCAAACGGAACCCGGGGGGAAGGGGTGTTATGAACTAATAAAAACGCTTAAATAAAGTTTTAACAAACCTTAAAGAAAAAGCAGGTTTCTAATCCTGCACTTCTGATTGGCCGATAATAGCGATATCGGATTGGTCCATTCTGGGGAATCTAATTGGCTGTTAACGAGCCAACTCTCATTGTTTCAAGGGTTTAACACTTCCATGTTTCTCATTGGTTAATATGTCAGCAGCCTGCCTATAAAAGGGCTGCTGCTGCCCTTGGGTTTTTGCTCTGTTCAGAATGATTAATAAAGAGTTGAAGTTCACTGTTCACTGCCTCGTCTCCATTCCTTGCGCCCATGCGCAGAACTTAACACCCAGAGCCATATAGTGAATGCTGCAATTCAGGGAAGTTTTAAACCTGGCTCTAATCCTATTTCAGTCATTTAATACAAAGGCATCTTGTCCTATTTCAGCTGTTTGCTTTGATGCCACATATGAAAAGGAGGCAACAATAATATACACCTTATGTACATCATATTTCTCCAAGTGCTTGGCAGCACAGTCCATATGTTATTGCCTT
Organism: Hydrophis major; assembly: GCA_033807585.1. Taxonomy (NCBI): domain Eukaryota; kingdom Metazoa; phylum Chordata; class Lepidosauria; order Squamata; family Elapidae; genus Hydrophis; species Hydrophis major. The sequence goes on from CM066329.1 coordinate 330,024,931, forward strand.
GAAGTCTGAGCTAGAGTCACACTAAAGTACATGTGCATGAGTGCAAAAATCAGAATCAAGCTTTAATCCTCTAATCCAATTAAGAGAATTTATCACCATCATCTCAGCCTATGGTGGTCATAATCAGCAACTGTGCCTGAAAATGAATTTCAGCCCTTTGCAATATATTTATTCAAAGAATACTCTTAAGATGTTTAAAACATACATTAGGTTTATTGGTAAGGGCATTGTTAGAATGTGTGGTCTCCTGTTACTTGTATACCTTTTATCAGAAATGAAGCCTTCAGTTTATATCAGAAATGAAGCCTTCAGTTTATTTTAGATATGCGGGACTGTTTATAAAACTGTTTTTTAAATAATATGGTATAGTAATTCCATGGAACTGCACGAAAGATACAATGCTCTGTGATATTGTGCTTTTAATAATGAGATTCCAGCATTTATCATTTACCAATTCTGTAGTTCATGTCCAAAGTAAAAAAAAAAAAGTGTTTTGCTTTTCACATACAAACACACACACACACACACACACACCAGAGGTGGTATCCAGCAGGTTCTCACCAGTTCTGGAGAACCGGTAGAAGAAATTTTGAGTAGTTTGGAGAACCAGCAAATAAATACCACATCGGACTGGAGATTTTACAGTATCCTTCCCCTTTCATGTCCACTAATCCATGCCCTCAGAACCAGTAGTAAAAAAATTTGAATCCTACCACTGACACACAAACACACACACACAAACAGAGAGAGAGAGAAAATAATGTTTAAAAGCCATAGCTGCTGAGTCTATAGTTGGGTTCTTACAAACTAGGGAAATTTTCAAAAGATGAACTTCTGCCACAAAAAACAGTTATAAAGTAGGTATCAGGTAAACCTCTCCAAGGAGAGATAATTTCACAAGTGACTGCTCTTGCTATAAGATCTATTAAGTAGTCATATACTGGAATTAGAAATGGGCACAGTTTTTAGAATCCTTTGCCAGATTTGGGGGAAGAAAAATTGGAAGGGAGGTTTTCCAGCAATTTGCCAAAGACTGGTCTCTTCTTATAGGAACAGTACAGTAACAGTGGAAAAAGTCCAATAAGAGTTCCTTTATGATATTGTCCCTTGGCATTTAATTGAAGGATAGACATTAAAGGGGCTGCTGACTGCCAGAAGAAAAAGCATTACATTCTTAAATAAATATGCTTAAGAACACTGTGAGAGTTTTCTGGATATTTTTTTGTCCTTTGGGGAAAAATTATTTAGCAAAGTCTCGTCAGATTGAATGGGAAACTGGTGGAAAAAACTGCAAGATAATTTCTCTATATGGCACAAGTTTCTCTAGTTTATGAGGATATTTGGAATTTGGAACCAGTTTGGTGTAGTGGTTAATTTGCTGGCATAGAGACCAGTTCTTGCATGAAAAACTGGCTGCATAGCTTTGGTCACTTTTTCTCAGGCCAACCCACCTTACAGGGTTGCTGTTGTGGAGAAAATAGGAGGAAAGAGTATTAGATATGTTTTCCACCTTACGTTCCTAATAAAAGTAATGAAGGCCGGATAAAAATCTAATAAAAAAATCTACCTTGGATGATAAAGTATATAAAGAAATGGTTTTTCAAGGAATCTGGTCTCAAACTATCAAGGTTTTAAGATTGAAAGACACACATTGGGTTTAGTTTCATCATCAGCTATGTGGCTTGTCCATGTATGTTCATTTTCAAGACGATTAATTTCTTGATTAATATTTTATTAACATTTTATTTTGGGGAAATATGGTACTAAATGAATCCATCTAGCTGACGATCTTAACTGGGGCTTATTCTGGCGTAGGGCTTATATTACGAGAAGAAAAATCATGCTGGGGCTTATTTTCTCGTTTGGGTCTCATTTACAGGAAACATGGTATATACATAATGCTTGGTCAATTCTATGAATTTAGGTAAACATGTAGTATAAAATGTATAGGCCATCCATTGTATCTCAAGGTAATGGCATTTTATTATTTTTTAGATTTCTATCTGCACTTTGTTCAGGAACTCAAGGCAGCATACACAGCAGCACAACTATACCTGCTAGATAGGTTGGCAGGAGTGAGTTCCATGCCTAAGGTAAACTGCTCCCTGTTGCCAATCCAACACCTTAACCACCATGCTGGTTTTTTCATACCACAATGTGGGCATTGTGAGTCTTAAAAACAATGCAATTATTTGTTCCTATAGCCACATGTGCGGTCTATTGCAATAATGGAAAGGTTGATAGTAACTCAATGACTTTGTGGCTGGAAATGTCTTGCTAAACAATTTAATATAAGTAAAGGAATATATTAACAATATTATTTATTGTCCTCAATATATTCAAAAACAATAAATATGAGAACATAGTCCTTTGTCCCAGTAGAAATTGGCATGAAATGATATATCAATACTGGTGCCAAAGATACAGTATTATTTCAATATTTGCTTTATAATATCTGGCATAAATGCAAGTTATACTTCTATCAGTCTCTTTTTATGTTACAAAGCTTTCTTTGGCTATGTTCTTTATAAAGAATATGTTGGTAACTAATCAAATTTCTGACAGAGAAAAAGCATTATATTGAACAATGATAAGTATCTTTATTTTTATTTATTTATTTTCATATTTCTAAACCACCATCTCCCTCAAAGAGCAAGTTAGTAATGTTTAAGTGTTTGTTCATCTGACCTAAACATCTTGTCAGTTCTTGGATACTAAAAATGCAAGATGTTGTTTTAAATTCTAGTTGCTTAATATCTCACAAGGTTTTGAAAGGTGGTTTTTTTTAGGATAGGGTCAATAAAACAGAAAAGTTATCACTGGCAGCAACATTAAATAATCAAGATGTCAGCAATTGTTAACAGTTGTTTGAATCTCTGCCTTGGAAGTGGATTTGCCCTTGAAGTGGTTAGAAACAGTGTAAACTGATTACAGAGTCTTTTTTTACTTTCTTTGCCTATTTTAGTGTCTGTTTTAGGTAAATATCTTAGTCATTTATTATGGCATAACAAGTTACATAGATATGCCATAGAATAAAATATGTTTAGGTAATCCTTTTCAAAACAAAAACTGACAAAACAACAACTTAAAAACAATATGAAAAATATGTAAAACATTTTAAAATAGTATTTCAATTAAAATAAGAATCGGAACATTTAAGAAAAACATTCAAAGTTAGAAACAGTTTCTATTTGTAAGAGATAGGACAGATAAAGGTCTCTCATTTACTCAGATACAGTCTGGAAGAGTAAAAAAAAACCATGGCTACAGGGCTTAGACTAATATTTTGCTATTCACTTACATGTGATTTGCAGTAAATTTCTCCCAGTCATTTTGAAGGTAAGCATGGTAATTGTATTCTTTTAAGTCAACATTTTACTCTGTCTAGAACAATATTGGCTATTAAGCCTGGAAATGCATTCTAGTATCTCAGATAAAAGTATCCTGGTTCTTCCAGGCAGAAGCTTTTGGCATTACCAGTAAATGGCTATTCTATTTTGCTAATTTTTGTGGAAAGAAAAGTAGTAGAAACAACAAAAAAATCATGACTATATTTTAGATGAAGAATAATGATTCAAACAAAATATTTACCTCATATAAAAATTCTGGGTCAGGGTGATTGTACAATAAAAGCCTCACTAGAAGAAGTCTTGCAAATATCCAAATTTTAAAATTATAAGGCTGCCTGATTGCATTTTAACACTGGATGGTATATAATATAAAAACAATGTAAATGAAAACAATACTAGCAAAACAGTCTAAATCTGTCTAACAGAGAGAATGGAAGCAAATTAAAACAAGTATCTATGTGTAGAAGTGGCTATGGTAATGAAATCCTGCATTCATAAACCCAGCTGGTGTGAATATTAGACATCAGCTCAAACCTTGAACTCTGCCTTAAAACAATATTAATAGTGTGACCTAGTGGCTAGTCTTATCTTGCAGGAGACTTGTAAGAATAAAAGGAGCAGAGAAGAATAATTGATGCCATTCTGATTCCTTGAAGAAAAATGTGTTTCATGATGATGATGATAGTGATGATGATGGTGAAAAAGGCAATAAGAAACTAAATTCTTTCTTGCATAATTGGTAGTTCTAAAATAACTCAATAGACTCAATTTACGTCTGCAAAAAGAACAACTTTCTTCATTCATTTTCCATTTTTAAAACACTTATCTTTTCAGTCAACATTTGCAGCTACCCAATTAAATCCTGTTGATTAAACTGGTTACTCAGAATTCATACATCATACTGGAAGCTGGAACTGTCATAAACTGTTAGGAAGGTTGCCAATCCGCTGCTAGTTTGGCTATTGTTATGCTGACACAGTCATCTGTGGAATATTTCAAAATACAAGATATCACTTAGTCTGGAAAATCATATTGAGTTTGCACAAGTATTGTTCACTTGCCTGCGGACATCAAGTCATACTAGGGGATAAATTCAAACTAAAGACTGGTAACTCAGTCTCATAAACTGCTAGTGATCGTTTAGTAGTGCTTTAAATAATTATTTATTTTAGTATCCAGATAAACAGTTTAGTGCAGTGGCCCCCAACCTTTTGGGCACTAGGGACCAGTTCCATGGAGAAAGGTTTTTCTGTGGACTGGACGGGGTGTGGTTTTGCATGCTGCTTGCATCCTGAGGACAGGGCTTCGTTTGCATTGCCCGATTGCTGGAATGCCAGCCTATAGACCAATGGTTGGGGACTCCTTGTTTAGAAGTACCTTACACTGACTTGAAACATCGGCAAAAATATTATCATTTTATCTTGTTAGTAATGCTGAAAGTAGCTGTTAAGCCTGGGTTCCCCAACCAGGGTTAAGGAGACAAGCTAAACAGAATGTGCAGCGTTAGTCAGATAGGCAAACAGATAAATGAGTGAGATAAGCTTGTATGTTTGTTAACATACAGTAAAAATAACAGACACGCTTGCGCTATCAAAAGATAGTTTATTCCATTTAGAGTTTATAGCATAGTCAAAATAACAGTCCATTAGTCATGTATCGTTTTAGTCAGTCCATTCAAGGATATTCAATTAGATATTCAATTGTAGAATATCCTATGTCAGTTCACTTACTAATCAGTCCTTTGTCTCTCTCCCGTTCGAGTAAAGCAGTCTTGAGTCTATGCAGTAATTAGGGATCATCAAAACCAGAGAGAGAGCAAGTTGTCATCTTGCTTCTTTTAAAGTGCTTTCACAGCCACTCCCCTAATTACATTCCCACAGTTAAAGTTGCAGACACTTTAATTAACAAACTATGATAACATATTTATTATTTTACCTAAACCAGTTAGGGTAAACAATGTTATCCCTAACATTCTCCCCTTTTAGGATTTAATTATAAATATAACTATTTACACCTTTCTCTTTTATAATAATTGGCTTTTTTAAATATATAGTGTGCTGCAATGGTGCATGCAAATAAGCAGTTTCTACATCTAAATGGTTAATGACATAGTTTTTCTTAGCTGCCCACACTAAAGCTGCTCTCAAAGATGTTGCTTTAAGACTTGGTGCAAAAACTTCATCGTAATCAGATGCAGTTTGATTAAATCCTTGAGCTACCAACCTAGCTTTATGGGTAACAGTCCCATCATTTCAAGTTTTTACTTTAAATATCCATTTGCACCCAATGGATTTTTCTCCTGGAGGTAATTTAGCATCTTCATTTACTTTCATTATCTTTAATGAATTTAGTTCTTTTCCCATTGCCTTTTGCCAATTCTCCTGATCCTTAGCAGGATACATCCTAAGTTCATCTATACTAGTTGGAACTTTAGTTACTTGGCAAATTATACTTGCTTGATACCTATCAGGTGGTCTAGTTACACGTGTCGTACAACTAGGTATTACAGGACTTACAGGTGGACTTTCATTTATTAACTCTTCTTGATTATCTAACTCTTCCTGATCAACTGTTTCCTCTTGTTCCGGTCCTATTTGCTCTTCGTGGACTTCTTCTTTAATTGGACTCTTCTTATAACTAGTCTGATCTTTTTGCCTTTTGTAGGGTTCAATAATTACTTCATTATTTAAATCTTGCTCTAATCTATTCCATCCTACATGTTCTAGGAATTTAGCACTAGCACTGGTGTAAACTCTAGATGTACCTGGTTCCCAGAATCTATAAGATCTATGATTAGAGTTATATCCTACAAAAAATTATCTTTTAGCTCTATGCTGTCCTTTTTGTCTAAGTTGTGTAGGGATATGCACCCATGCTGGTGCTCCAAATGTGTGCATGTAACTTAAATCAGGTTTTGTACCATGCCACAGTGTGAATGGTAATTCACCTGTTGTTGAATTAACAACATTATTCAATATATGATTACCACACATTATTGCTTCTCCCCACAAATTGTCAGGTAATCCTAAATCAGACAACATAGTACATATCATTGACTGTAGTGTTTGGCCTCGTCTCTCTATAAAGGCATTATGTTGTGGCCTGTATGGTGCAGACTTTTTATGTTGAATACCGAACATTCTAAGTCTATTCTGGAATTTATTATTTATAAATTCCGTACCATTATCTGTTATAAGAGTTACTAATTTCTTTTTAGTTTTCCTTTCAGCAAATTTAATCCAATTAAAGAGATTTAGATACGTTTCAGTTTTGCTCTTCATTAAATAGCAAAACCTATATCTAGAATAGTGGTCCATTATACTTAATATGTAACGAGCTCCTCCTACACTTGGTTTTTTCGGACCTATTAAATCTGCAAATACTACCTCTAAAGGCTCTTTGGTAGTAAATCCATCAATTCTATTAGCCGGTGTGACCCTGACTTTGCTTTGATTGCAAGCATTACATTGCAAATACTTATTACAAGGTTTTAAACTTATTCCCTTAGATAATTCAACAGTTTTCTTAAGCATTTTAAAATTTAAATGCCCTAGCCGTCGGTGTAACAAGTGAATATATTCATCATGAGGTTTCTTATTATCATAAACCGTGTTAGCCACTTCTAAACCATTATCATTTAACACATATAATTCACCTCTTAAAGATGCAGTAATTTTCTTATCTTCTTTTTCAATTATGCAGTTATCTCCTTTAAAGGTAACTACATATCCTAGTTTAACCAAAATTCTAACTGAAATTAAATTAAATTTAAGTTGTGGTACATATAACATTTTTACATTCTCTTTTATGCAAGAACAATATGCTATACCTTGACCTTTAGCTTTCAGTTTCCAGCCATTGGCTAACGCTATCTGCTGTGTACTCTTGGACATTTTAATAAAATTTCTGTTATCATTTGTGATACAGTGGGATGCTCCACTGTCAACCACCCATAAATTATTTTTTACAGCTCCGTTAGTATACATGGCTAACTCTAAATTTTTATTTATCTTTTGATGACTTTTAGTGTTCTGGCCAACGTTCTGGCACTTTGCTTTTTTACAAAATCTTGCCAAATGTCCTCTTCCTCCACAATTAAAACACTTTTTAATTGCGTATGCAGTTGGAGATTTATTATCTTCTTTTTGAGGTTGCTCCCTCCTTAACTGATATCTTTCAAGTCTTCTTCTGGCCTCTTCAATCAATCTGCCAGTTATATCAGTTAAAGTTAGACTTTCCTTTGGCAAAATTTCAAGGGAAGTGATGTAGTTGTCATAACTTTCATCTGTTGAAGATAGAATTATATAGACTTGGTGTAGTTCAGAGAAAATAAGCTCTTTCTCGTGCAGTTCTTGAAAAATGCTTTGCATAGTTTTCAAATGACTCAGCATATCACCATTCGTCTGGAGATGCATCCTGAAAAGCTTCCGTGTAAGATTTATGTGAGCACCAACGTTATCTCGGACATAAATCCTCTTCAGCTTCTGCCAATACCCAACAGCCATTTACTCTCCATGGATATGAACAAGTTGCTGGTCAGACAGTGTTAATCCTATTATGCAAATAGCTTGTTCATTTTTTTGAATAAATTCTTCTATTTTTAGTCTATCTTCATCATCCTCTGGATCCCATTCCTCTACGTTTGGTGGATTTTCAATTATGTTCTACAGACCTTCTCTTCGTAGAAGCAGACTACATTTCATAGACCATGAAACATAGTTTGTTCCATCCAGCTTGGATATAAGGGACAAACTTTGTAGATTGACTTGTGCCATGTTTTCTTATATGGATATAAAACTATAATTAATAAAACACAGCTGTCTGTTTACTGTAATGTATAACAACAAAAACTCACAAACTCAACACAAACTTTTTACATAAATCTGTTTTATCCTAGTTAAACTGACTTTGCAGCCTCTGGGCCCATAACCAGTGTTAAGCCTGGGTTCCCCAACCAGGGTTAAGGAGACAAGCTAAACAGAATGTGCAGCGTTAGTCAGATAGGCAAACAGATAAATGAGTGAGATAAGCTTGTATGTTTGTTAACATACAGTAAAAATAACAGATACGCTTGCGCTATCAAAAGATAGTTTATTCCATTTAGAGTTTATAGCATAGTCAAAATAACAGTCCATTAGTCATGTATCGTTTTAGTCAGTCCATTCAAGGATATTCAATTAGCAAAGTCCGTGTAGAATATCCTATGTCAGTTCACTTACTAATCAGTCCTTTGTCTCTCTCCCGTTCAAGTAAAGCAGTCTTGAGTCTATGCAGTAATTAGGGATCATCAAAACCAGAGAGAGAGCAAGTTGTCGTCTTGCTTCTTTTAAAGTGCTTTCACAGCCACTCCCCTGATTACATTCCCACAGTTAAAGTTGCAGACACTTTAACTAACAAACTATGATAACATATTTATTATTTTACCTAAACCAGTTAGGGTAAACAATGTTATCCCTAACATTAGCTATATAGAGAGGGTGGGGTTGCTTTTTCTTAAGTTTCTGTTTGATAGATTTATTCCTTGCTATGTAGCAATTATCATTTTCAGGAGTAACTTCTTAAGATGATTTCCAGTGGTGGATTCAAATAATTTAACAATCGGTTAGCCAAGGGTCAGGTTGGCTGATGTGGAAGACATGGCCTATCCCTGTCCTCCAGCTCCACTGCACATGTAGGACAATCCTCCCACGATGGCCAACCTGATTCTGGGTGAGCCAGTTGTTATATTACACCCTCCCCCCCGCTATCAAAGTAGATCCAGGGCACTGCATTGCAATGGGCAATGGAGTGGCCAGCACGAGGAGGAGAGGAGGAGGAGCAGGGAGAAGAAAGAGGAAAAGTGGACTTCTCCTTCTCTTGCATTCCGTTGCCCATTTCTCCATTGCAGCATAGCATCCAGGATCCACATTGATAGCAAAGGAGTGGGTAATTTAACAACCGGTACACTCAAACCAGTGAGAACTGGCTGAATCCCACCACTGATTATTTCAGACCAGAAAATAAAATTTTAATGTCTCAACATTTCTAAGAGAAAAAATTACTCATGGTGTGAACAAAACATTTACAATTTGTAATCTTTGTGTTGATTGCAAGCTAAATCACTCACATGGATATTTGAACCAGTGTAAATGAACTAATCCCATGTTCTTATGTGCATTTATTGGATCATATAAAGTGGTCTCATTTTGGAGTTGGTAGAAATATGGAAGAATCACTATGTTTTACTATAATGAACAGCCATATAAATCCATTTGTAACTTCCAATTGCAGTTTTGCAAGTAGTACCACAGTTGGAAATTTTTGAAATTTGCTAACTAATTCCATGAAATAATTCAAACTGAGAATCATCTCCTGAATACCAGAATGCTCCACTTTAAAGCATTTCTTCATTTTGTATTTGGATAAGATTGTGTGTCTGTTTTGCTAAAATATGTAAGTATACTTACGTAGAACTCATCTCCATTTCAAGGCCATGAGCCAGCACTGTCCGAAGACTTTTCTGTGGTCATGCAGTTAGAATGACATCATGGAACACTGTTTCTTCCCCACTTAAGTTGTACCTATTTATCTACTTGCATTTGAATGCTTTTAAATGGCTAGGTGGGCAGGAGCTGGATGAAGATGCACGACACTCAGGTCTTAAACTTGGACTTTTGGCCTACCAACCGACAAGCCCATTTTTTTAACTACTGAACCATCATGCCTTGCATGTATAGGACTTGAAACACTACAACAGAGCAATATTTTGATAAACAAATTGTAATAATGCCTAAGACATTTGTATGTAATTCCTCACTTCATTTGCACATTTATCACAGATTTAATGATATAGGTTATAAGCATTTACATGTGTGTGTTAGAGAGATTAGAAGTTTGAAGGCTGTAATATGTATAAATGGTATTTATGAACGTGCATGCAAGGCAAAAATTGCTGGGCAATGCTTAACGCTTTGTCTTTATTTTCATTTTCTCTCCTTACTATGAATTTATTTAACCAAGCCTGTTTCATTTTTATTTCTTACAAGCCTTAATATGATAAATAAATATAATTATTTCCTCAAGTCTTCTTCCACAGTTGATGGGTTGTGTGTGGGAAGCTACATAGAAAAAAGTATTTAGTTTCTCAGTAATGTCATATATAGATGAAAGGCCAGTTTATGATGTACTTCGCTACTGGACTGTACAGATTAATTTTGGCAATTTTGAGCTTGTGTTCTTTTTAATCCTATGTATAACATAAACATTAATTTATAAAAAATTATCTGTAAAGCCATTTTTAAATAAGAAATATATAGTTAGATCTTAATATTTTATATCTGAAGTTTATGTAATGACTTTTATTTCTTTCAATGGGACTTATTTCTGTATATCCATGCATAGGATTTGGAGTTAAATTCCACTATCATAAATTGTAATTTTGAAGTCTCCTTAATGAATATGAAAAGAACAATATATGTACTGGTGGAAGAAAACATATATGGAAAGGTCACAAATATTGCTGAAATTACAATATATAGATTAATATTTCTGAAGATAATGGTTGTTTGGGGCAATGGTTAGAATATTTTTAGCAATTTAGTTCTCTCATTTCCTTCTATCTCTCCTATTTTCAACTGATTCTTGGGACAAAAAAGATGAGCAATTGCTTTTGAAGATCTTGTTATCTTAAGCAGTTTTCTATGTGACACCAGTGATGGCTATTCAAAGAAGTACAGTAAGATACAGTTCAACTGGATAGACAGAACTGATAACATGGTTGTTTAGATTTGCACCTTAATTTTACTTATTTATCTAAGATGCCATCCCACTTCAACTTTCTCTTACTCATGGCATTAAAAAGCAACAGGAAAATGCAATTTAAAAATAATAATAAATGAGATGACAAACAAAACAACAACAAATATCTAATTAACCCAACAAGGGCTACTAGCCTAAAGCCTGCAAGAAGAGCTAGGTCTTTAAGGTGGAACATTAGGACATTAGGGTGGAAGTCATCCAGATCACTGGGAGAATCCCATTCCAGAGGGCAGACACCACAATAGATACGGCACACTTCTGGGGTCCTGATAAATGACACAGCTTAATCAAAATAAGGACTTTCTGACCTAGAAAGCCCAAATGAAGCTGAGTAAGGCCTTTTTGGCCACAGCTGCCACCTGTTCAACAGGCAGGATCTGTAAGTCCAGGAAGACATTCAAATCGCATCCCACTCTTCAATAGTGAAATGATATCTCATCCCAGATATTTTAATACTACATGTTTTTGCCTTTTCTAACTGGTAGTTCTAAAATAAATATTTCAATAGAAAGACGAAAGAGCAAATTTGTAAACACATCTCTATAAAGGATCTGTTTAGCACGCTAAGTAATAGGAAAGTAGCTAAATAATTCTTTAGGGATATTTGTTATGGGACTCAATGTAAAATTGAATAACATTATTAAATGAATTTTTCTGTATCTTTGCAAAAAATCTCAAGGGGAAGAAACTAGGTTTCTTGACAACAAGGTCAGTTTTGCTTTACATTTTTCAGTTCATTTCAGAACTGAAGCTACTTCACACTAGGTTATGTGCTGCTGTCATTAATTGGAGACGGGCTGCAACATTTGGACAAGTATCAGCTAGATTGAATATTTACCATTTTAAATTTTTGCTGAGGTTGTAATAAAAGCAGCTATCTGTTATTTCAGTCTGTTTAAAACGTTTGAATTAAAAGTGTCAACATCACCATTACTGTTTGTAAACCATCATAAAACATACATGAATTGCAGTGTTGGGTTAAGGAAGGAATGATATACCAAACCAAATATATTGTTTTGGCCTGGTAGGATTTTTTTAATGATGAAATTGAAGTTGCAGTAAATTTTATAGTTGATCTTATACTGCAGCCTTTGCTAACTTGATAACTTCCAGTTTTTTAGATGTGAGACAATGATGTCCATGAGATTTGAGTCAAAATAGTCAACATGGTGGCAGCAATCATGCAATTAAATCCCATATTGAATAAATAAATGTTATAATACTTTCCATTCTTGCATACAACTATTCAGATTTCCATACAACCAGTGTTGTTTCTTGATCATATGAATGTACCCTTATTTCCAAATTGCTGCTTTAGCCTGTGTAATAGTTTATTCTTTTTGTATCAGTAACCTAGATTACTTTAAATGAAGTTTATTTTTTTTATTTGAAACATTTATATATGTTTGATATGTAACAAACCAACCATCTTATAACCAACTCTGTGTGGTTTTCAGTCAAAAGTAAAAGCAACATTCTGGTTGTAGCACAAATAAAGCAAAGAGTGATATTCTCAAATAAGTTTCTTAAGGTTAACTTGGATCAAGCAATAACTTTGAAGTTTTGTACATGTTTGGTCCAAAGTATGCCTGAGGATATTACTCTTATTTATAAGTGTGCATAAGAATGTAGCCTTAATCACATGGGCAACCTTGTTTACTTTCTGATCTTACTTTTTGCTACTTAGCTATTGAGAATATTTACTCCCATAGAAATATTTATTACAAGTACAACTGGTATGATCATTTTTGGGGATACTGCTGTGATTGAACAGATATGTAAGTGACAAAATAGGAAAGGGAAAACATGTATGGGGTTCATTTCATGAAATGAATACCATATATTGACATGAGATATAAATAAAGGCTCAGGCTGGAGATGTATAGCAAGTATTTCAATAAATATCTCTTCTTTAATGGGCATCTTTTGCATATTAATTTATTGACCTGTTTATCTAAATTACATCTAACTATCTCATGAGGGCATACATAGAATTTTCACATGGATTCTTTTCTCACATAGACACACTAGTATGTTTTATTTTTATCCTTAGTATTCAAGTTTTGCTATAACATCAAAAATAGGTAGCTAAAAATAGATTGTACTCTTAGCAGTCTACATGAAAAAAATTCTGTTTGGGTTTTTTGGGAGAAGGAAAAGATTGGAAAAACAGACAGCTTTGGTTTTGGTTTTGTTTTTTTTTTAAAGAAAGAGCTTTGGAGAACAGTGAAGAAGAAAATATGATTTATAAATGTAGAATATTTTTCTCAACTGTGCCTTATATTACAATTTATAAATTCACATATACTAAAGACATATTAAAAAGGTGGCAGATTGTGCATAGAAATAAAAATAAATTAATACACCCATGTATTAATGATTTTTTTTGATGAAAAAATTATGACTTACTTCGAAGACATTTATTGTAAACATGTTGGAAGCAAGAATATATGGTTTCTATTCAAACGACTAAAAACATCAGCATATCTTTTTAGTGCTGACTAATGGTAGCATTTCTGCTGGTCTGATATCCCTAGTGATTTTCCACATAGATGTATATGTAGAATTAATATTTCTGCTTGGGGAAGCCCAGTTCAACTTTATCATTCATAAGCAAAGTATGCTCTAAAATTATTATACTTTTTGATCATTGGAATTAATCAGAAAGACTACATTAGACTAAGCCAGAACAATTCATGACTTGCCAAGCTGAAAGCAGCACACTGATTGCTCTAGAGCAGGGGTGTCCAACCTTAGGAACTTTACGACTTGTGGACTTCAATTCTAAGAATTCCCAATCTAGAACTCTGGAAGTTGAAGGCCCCAAGTCTTAAAGTTCACAAGGTTGGACACCCTTGCTCTAGAGGTTAGTAGAACTTTTGGTCCAGGCAGATCATATCTTCTAAATAATATTTTTATTTGTTATATTTTCATCTGTCCAATAATCAAAGTTCTGGATATATTATAAAACTGTTTGTGGAATAAAATGATGTAAAAGTATATTAATCTACCTCACAAGAAAAAAATAAAATACATAAAGCTCACTTTTCCAGTGAAATGCACTTAAAACTAAGCTAGCATTTTAAGTGTTCCAAGGTGATTTCCTTTATCTAAGAAAATTTTTAAAAGTAATTAAAAACACTTTATAGAACTGTATATTTATGATGAAAATAAATACACTTTTGTAAAAGATGAAAAAATATACAATTACAAGTGTATAAAATGAGGGAAGTCAGAAACTTATAGTGATCCCATAAGAAGGTTTTTTTTTTCTCTTTCCATTATGCCTGAGACTAATAGGAACTAAAAGAAGAAAATTAGGTCTGGAAAATTCCTCACTGATGCTTTAAGAAAAATTATTCAATACAATGGGATTGTTGAGTTCCCATTCATGCATTGAAGAAAATATATTGACATATGCTATGCAATTGTAGAGCTACATACAGTAATCCAGTAAAAGATATGCCTAAATTATGTTCTGTTTATTATTTGGGCGTAATCTAAGAACCATATTCAAGTTTGCTTATTGCCTTGATCAAGATATATCTATTGTAACAATATCTTTTTAAAAGTTAATGTATGTTTTTATAATGTAGAATGAACAGAAAGAAAATATCACTTACATTGAAATAAATTTACCTCAGTAATGTATTTTGGTATAAAGGAAATGACTGGGGTTAAATTGATGCAGTTTATACTTCAAAGGAAAAGCTTAGGGTAAATTCCTAGACTGATGTCACAATTTAAATTTTAAGCAGCCAAATCTACCCATAAAATACTTTAAATCTGAGGAGAAATTCATTTTTTCATCATTTATTCATTCATTTATATCCTTATACATATCATAAATTTGAGTCCTAAATCCTAAGACACCTGCATTACAAACAAGTTGTAGAAATGTTACTTGAAAGCTTCATACTGGATATGTGTGAAAACATTTTTAAAATAGAATTTTAGGATACACTTTATTATGTTTTCTCCACTCCTCTGAGGATTTGTTGCTCACGTAGTTCTCATTCCTCAGAATCACAGAATGAAAGGGGTAATTTAGGCCATTAAATCCAATCCTCTACTCAGAGAATAAATCCAAATTAAAGCAAGCTCAATGGACTGCCATGCAGCTTCTGCTTGCACTCATTCAGCAAAGTGGAATCTAGTCCTTCCAAAGATAATGGGTTTCACTGTCAAACTACACCATTTTTGCACTATTTTTCTTTCAGTAGTACTCAACAAAAAGAAAATCTTGCAGAATTACCAAGTTTATCAGGTGATCAAAAGAAACATGTAAGTAGTCCTTGCTTACATCAATGTTTGAAGTTATAACAGCACTGAAAAAAGAAATTTACAGCCAATCCTCAACCATACAGCCACTGCAGCATTCTCACAGTCATGTGATTGTGACTCAGATACTTAGCAACCAATTCACATTTATAACAGTTGCAATATCCCACAGTCACACAATCACTATGTACAATCTTTATATCTGGTTTCCAACAAAAAAAAAAAAATCAATGGGGGAGTTGGTAAGAAATAGCAAATCATACTCTAGTGACGTTGGGCTTAATGACTGCAGGTGAATCAGGTGAATCACAGCCAAAATGGGTGTTATAAGTCAGGTCTGATCACATCATTTTTACTTTAGGACCATGTTGCCAATGGAACCCCAATAGAAGCTGTTGTCAATCCAATTGTAGCTGTTAAGTAAGCACTACTTGTACTAACATGTGATACCATACACTTCTAGACTTTATCCTTTCAAAGTTAAGTGTTTAAGAACAGTTAAAATTAAGAAATTAAGAACAGGACATTTAAAAAAACAAAGATAAAAGTTCTAATATAGTTAAGGATTTGTAGATTCCATGGTGTTTTATATATTGTCGTTGTATTGAAGGGATCTTAAAAATCATAAATAAGAACTTTTTAATTGGTCTCCTTTTCTCACACAGTATTTAGTATCTTTCATATGATGTATGTTGTAACTTAATGAAACTGATTTTAAGAAAACTTACCTGATACGTGAATAAGGCTGTTTTGCGGGGGAATATCTCTTATCATGAATCTTCATAATAGTGTTCAACTGCACTTACTAGATAAACTTAATTAGTATTAAAGAAATAGACTGAAGTAAAGAAAGATATACAAATGAGAAGATTCATCATTTTATTGGATTTGAAGACCATTGAGTAGTGCATCTTAATTGGGGCCAGTTGGGATCATTTAATAATTGCTGTCAGAATATCAGATTTAATTCTCTTTATGCAAGTATTACAGTGGGATGAAGTTAAGCAAATTGTCATTTAAGGTTCCAAATGAACAAAGCTTTAATTAGGTTGATTAGCCTCTATAAGACAAAAGAAGGAACTCTAAAAGTGATATCTATTGTGAGTTGCATTACTAGTATCAAATGCTTTTATACAATGTATGTATGTATTTACATAATACTTAATTTTATTAATAAATTTCTGTGCTATCAGCAGCAGCAGTTTTCATGTGAATCCCCTGTAATAAAAAAGAATTATGCACAAAATTAATATTATGTGGCAATTGTATATGTACTTTCCTCAGAATATGTACTTCTGAGTAGATAGGCATGCATAACAAAAAAGGATTAGGACATTAGCCTTTAGATTGTTCTCTTTTTTTTGTTTCCTGGTGCATTGGGTTATTTTTTTCCCAAATGTTCATCTCTATTTTTTTTCTTTTATTTTACTTTTAAGATGTAAGCTATCCAGAATCATTTGGGAAATTGATGGTCTATGATTCCAGTAAATAAATATTCCCATACATGATGGCCTATAGCATGTTTTTCTGAGTGTATAATAATGCAACATCATTCTTGCCAGACAGGAGAACTGGTTCTTGTTTGGCTTATATGCAAGAATCAAACATAGATAATTCACAATATATTAAAACATAGCATTTTAATTTGTGTTCTTGATTGTTCTACCTAATTAATTTTTGCTTGTAAGCAACTGTCTTTACTGCACATTTCTGAGAATCAAAATCTTCAGTACACTTTATTTTCCTATTAAACAAGATTGGGACAGAGACAAGTAGGAAAAAGATCAATCTAACAATCCATTGTAACTTAAAAGTTTCTACTTAAAATATTGTACCTGTACTTAAACTTCAAAGCTAATCTATTGGTGTTTTAATGTGTATTCTTTGCTGATTTTGTGTCAAAGGTTCAAGTTGCCTGCACAAGAATAATTTACTTCCTTTTTATCACCCTTTACTGCTTTTAAGAACGATTTTTGTCAGGGATTGCTGTGCATACTAATAGGGTAGAAAAAATTTCTGGGAAAATGTAATGTAATTGAAGACTGCTGAAAGATTAGCTAATGTATCTTCCAATTGATTTTGTTATTTCCTCCCCCCAGTGTACTCAGTCTGACAATAATAAAATGAAAAATATTGACAGTAATCTATGAAGTGAAAAATGGAAGGATATCTTCCATTGGGACAAAGGTTTTGAGAACTAAAGGTTATGAAAACTAAATACCAACTAAAAAATTTAAGTGATGACAGTATTTATATGGAAATTAAGTATATTTATAGTTTTGTGTAATCATGAAATTCATTTTCCGAAAGAGATCCTTTTTGTTCATACCATTGGCAGCTTATGCAGTATCTGGATACCTACCATTTCTTTGCATACCAACTCATATGCAGTGTAGTTTCATTCATTATAGAGATTTCTTGAACAGATATTTAATCTGAGTATGGTCCTGATTAACTAGATATAAGGGCAGCAGCATGGTACCTTTTTAATAACTTGGTATTATTTTCAAATCTCTGCCAAATATTGAAGTGGAACTAAAATTCAGTTGCTGAATGCTGTAGTATGGGTAACATTTCCTGGGTCAGCATTGGGGAATACAGGTTCTGTCGATAAATGGTTTATTTCAGGGTGTGTTGAGAGCCATATTTCCAAAAGTTTGAGTTTGTCTACAACAGTGGTTTCAATCAGGCATCTCTGGGGGACCTAGAGTATTTCATGGGCACCACTGATGAAAAATATCTAATAGGAGCATAGTGTGTGATGAAAAACAAAGTGTATAATATTTCAAATACTATTGTTGATGCCAGAAAACGTACCTGTTATTGTGCCATGTCTGTTCCCGATAATGAGATCTGGACTGGGAGTCCCACAGGAAAAAACTAAGGTCAGATACAAGTGAAAAATGATTGAACAACATTGGTATAGAACAAAAATAAATTATTTTTCATTTAAATTTGTATTTGCATTGAATTAAAATTAAATATAATTGACGCTATGCTCAAGCCATGTGTGTGGGGGTTGAGTTGGTGTGCAAAGAAATGGTAGGTATCTAGATACTGCATATGCTGCCAATGGTATAAACAGAAATGATCTCTTTAGGGAAATGAATTTCATGATTACACAAACTATATATATACTTAATTTACAAATAAATACTGTCATCACATAAATTTTTAAGTTGGTGTTTAGTTTTCATAACCAAATATTTGCTTTGTTAAGAACCTTTGTCTCAATGAGCATTGAGTTCAGAATTGCAAAGATTGGGGGATCTTGGTGTTTGCTTATTTCTTGTAAATATTTCATTACCAGACTAGATAACATCATCGAGGAAACAAAAGAATGGGGTTTACTGGCCATATGTATATGACAGTTTGCCCTACTTGTCTTAATTAGGATTGTAGTTAGTGTGTCTGTTTCTTACTGGCCTACTAAGCTTGCTTGACTGTAATATTTCATCCAGGGTGGTTATTCCTTGGCTACGTGCTAATTTGTGGAAGTCAATCCTAAGGCAGTATGTGTCATGGGCTGTTTGCTTCCTGCTGTGGCATTTCTTGCTTTTTAAATAATTGTAGATCTGGCTTTTGCCTCTGAAAGCTACTGCAAAGACTTCAAGGGATTATGTGAAATGAACCCTCAGGTTAGCTGAAAATCTTCTGTTTTTTAAAAAAGGATTAGATGGCAAATGAACTTAAGTAGTGGTCTTAAATTTGCAGAAACTTATGACAATCTTGAAAGAAAAGTTGAGTCAACTCTTGGCTATTTTCAATTTGCAGTATCAATGACAGGTTTTACTGCGTAGGTTTAAAACATGGGACTGTCAGAGGGATCATGGATATCAACTTTCAAATGACGAGCTAAGAAAGTTTTAGTTTAAAGCATAATACCGGTGGCCAGATTGTTTGAGGGACCATCTCTACCAGAACTATTCGGTCCAGCGTGAGAGTCTGTGCTAACTGGTCCCATCTGCAAAAGAATTCCAACTAAAGATGCCTCTTTTGTGCTGTGGATTTTGCCTTCTAAGAACCTTATCCCTCTCATAGTGAGGTTCTTCTGAACCCTCATGTTTTTCCAGAAAATTTTTAAAATATGTTCTTTTTCCAATAAAAATGGAACAAGAACTAGAATCATGAGGTAAAAGGGTAATCTTTTCCTTATAATATTTAGTGCAATTGAGCATGTTACCAAAATGTTGATTTCTTGTGAGGCAGGGCACTAAATTATGAAACATGCCCGTTGTGAAATAGAAAAGTTTGGGCTCTGATTTGCAGTAGAACCTGCCTATTTTACCAGGTTTATCGCTTTACCATGATTATGGCACTTTCCTATAAAATGCTATATTTATTTGTTTTTAATCTGCTGAACACTATGAGGTTATAACATTTTTACCTAGTATGATTTTTGAACGATGTGCCATTAAAATAATTAAAAGCTGACAGAAAAAAAAAGAAGCTCAGAGCAAAACTCCATCCTAATAGTATATTTGGGGAGATACATTAAGAGTAAATTGTGACAATATATCATATAATGATACTCAGTGGCATAGAACAGAGTAAAGCAGAGTAAAAGAGATAGACTGTGGTATGATTAGCAAAAAGGCCTTAATAAAAATAACTGATGTTTCGTCTGTAAAGATTTGACTTTGTAATTATAATTGAATGGAAAAGTGTTGTCTTTAATTCAAAAATGGAAAAAATAATAATAAAAGTAAATCTAAACATACCTCAAATTTTTAGGAACACATTTGATGGTCATTTAATTAGTCATCCGATGCTTTGGATATTAAGAGACCAAATTAAAAGAACTGTTATCCAATATTTCTAAGGGGCATCCATTTACAGTAAGAAAGATTGTTTTAATGTTTTTAGACTTCTGTTCATTGCTGATCAAATTATGCAGTTCCTAGCTATACCTCTTATAGAACATCCATGGAAAACTTTCTGTTATAAGCAAATGTTATCTTGAAATGAATTCTGAAATGAAATCCTTTCCCCATATTTTAACGTGGCTGTCTAGCTGTATCATGGAAATATGTAAATGTAGGTTGTGTTCAGGTTTTGCACTGAAATGTTTGGGACAGATGTTGGAATCTCATAAAGATCCGGAGCCTCTTTCTCTTTCTTAGTAATGACTCTCTGCTCAAATTAGATCCCTCTTTATAGTGAGCATACTGTGTCTGTTGTCGTGCAGCGGTAATGACATCTAGTGTATAACTGTATAATGAAGTGGTTTTATTTTTAAAAAAATATTTTTTATAAAAGCTAAAAATTAACAAACTAATATAAAGAATAAGAAAAGATAGGAAAAAAGAGGACAAAGTCATAAATGCAGAAAACAAAATATAAAGAAAGAAACAAAAAAGAAAAAATATATAAAGAACTACGATAGCTTCTGATTTTCTTTATGTCATAATATAAATTTACCTCTTACCCTGGTTATATCATGAGTTTCATTTTTTCTAAGATCTTTTTTGAAGTATCAAAATCATAAGTCATAAATTCATCTTTTTCTGTGCCACACAAGAAGTCTAGAAAGGTAACATCCAGTAACACCAAACATTTTTTCTAATAAAGATGTTAATTTGGCCACTTTGCAAGATCCATCATGTTTATCATTCATTCCTCCATTGTAGGCAATGTTGGCTCTTTCCACCTTGTGCATATAATAATCTCACTGTAGTTACCATATATAAAAACAAAATTCCCTGACTGTTTCCTAATTGTTTATAAATCATTGCCCAAAGGAAAGCTTCTGGTTTCAATTGCATATTAAACTTTAAAATATTTGGTATCATTTGAATTGAAAACTTTCTGCTTTTTTTTATATGTCTACTAAACATGATAAAAGTTCCTTCTTGTTTACACTTCCAACATAATTTTGAAGTAACTTTATGCATTTGAGACACTTTCTGCAGTGACATGCACTACTCAATACATCATTTGATTAAAACAAAATCTCTAAATTTGTGACAGGATGTAAATTCCAGTCTTTTCAACTACATGTTCCTCCACTTTTCTGTCTGAATATTATAACCAAAGTGTAAGAAGAGGTATTTTTTAAAAGCCGTATTTAGGTTTAAGCTTTATGTGAAGTATGCCAGGGAAAGTTAATTCAGTGATGACTATATGCATTGGCCTGTGCATTCATTGGCTCAGTGTTTTGTCCAACAGAAGCACACCAGACTTGTTCATAAAGCACTTACTCTATGTGCCATGTTTAGAGAATGGAACTAGGGTTGTTTCCATTTAAGACTAAATCAGCAGGGAAACGTGCGGCTTTGGCAACTCTGTGCCTCTCTCAGCCTGATTTATCTTACAAGGCGCTGATTTATAGACTTAATAAAGATTATGTCCTATTTAATTGGGTTTGGGCTATCCAATTCCTTCTTATGGGAAATGTAGATGCATGTTACCATGTAAATCCTTATATTAACCTTGGTCAGCATCCTTATTGCAATCTGTTTTACAGACAGAGTTTTGCATGTTGAAATGGATGATTCCTGCTGCAATTCATAGCCACACAAAGCAAAATCTCAGTACTGTAAAGCTTTCCCTGAAGAATGTTAGCTAAACTTGCCCATGTTTGTTACATCATATTGCAATTCCTCTTTTAATATGCATGAAACATTATCTTCCGGCATCAATGCACATGTATTTGTTGTGGTTGTTGTTGCTTGCATGTCTAAAAGAAAACAGAAGAAAAAAAAGACTCTTTTTAAAACAAAACATTTTTAATTAAATCTCTACCCATGCAAAGTTAGAGGCAGCTGTTGATATGTGCAGTTAAATCAAAACAGGGCATGGGGTGGAAAACAGCAGTGACTATATCTAATTTAATATACATTGATATTTTTAAAAAAAAACTTTCATCACCTACCAAACACATTGACTTTTCTTTCCTAGTTGCTTCCTTATTTATAAATTAAACATTTACACTCCTCCATTTTGATTTTCCTTCTTGCTCCTTGGGTGATTTATTCAAAGGATCCCCTGTCTGAAGTATTGCAGCAGAACAGATTCAAAAATGTCTGTTCAGAGAAGGAAGTGAAGAGTTTTGGTTCCCATTTTGCACTTCTGGAACAGTTTAAGGAAGGAAGCACCTTTACACCTTTTATTGTTCGTGGTTGCTGACATCATCTCCTTCCCTGACCATTCAGTGCGTGTTTCCTGCCATTCTGTCAAGAAGCTGCTGTGATACTGAGTGGGAGATGGACAGAATGTGTAAGAGAGCAGGCAAGGAAGAGACTGCAGGGTGTGGATTTGTCCACTGGAACTCAGATTCTTCTTCCCTCAGCTGTCTATGCTTTTGCCAAATTGTAAAGCGAACAGAAGCCCGCCAAAATG
This sequence comes from Hydrophis major, assembly GCA_033807585.1. Classification (NCBI taxonomy): domain Eukaryota; kingdom Metazoa; phylum Chordata; class Lepidosauria; order Squamata; family Elapidae; genus Hydrophis; species Hydrophis major. The sequence goes on from CM066329.1 coordinate 330,047,700, forward strand.
AAGTTCCTCATTTTAGCAAACAATCTGATTTTTGTTGTAAGTGTTTGGGTTTCCAAAAGGGGAAAAATGCTGAAGGCAGTAATTTTGAAGACTGTAGCATCAACATTTTTAATGCATTTGTTTACATATAGTTTTGTCATCGTTTTAAAAGATTTCTTTAATGTTGACCTATTTGGATAGGGTTTCTGGAATAATTTAATTCATGGCTAGTTTTGTATGGTGAACATTCTTTAGGGCAGCCTAGAACTTGTGCTGTTGTAACCTTTTTGTTTTTGAGAAATGCATGGTAGGTTTTTAAAGGCGACTTTAAATAGTTAATTACTGAAAGTTGATCTTGTAGAAGTTTCAGAAGCAGGTAGTCAACATACTTTTAGATATTTGGCAATATTAGAGGATAGATAGCTCATAAATTGACTATGCTTTTAAATTTACCCCCACAATATATTTGTCAAGTTTCTTTACCATATAATTGAGCTGTATGGGTTTGAATCTTTCCTATATATATATAAATGGTAATTTCTATTTTTAGTTCATGCATGCATATGAGCGTATTTATAGATATATTTTTCTGCTATCTTTCGGATGGGGGTATAATTCAGCTAAAAAAACCCTAAAATCCTACAGTCACTTTTGATCAAAAAGCTCTTCATAATCTCTGTTGTTTATAACTGATAGAACTGTTGTATCTCTGAGTCATGTGTATGTTTCTAAGTGCTTGCGTATGTGCACATATGTATGAACAGATAGAAACAGTGAGCATACTGTTAAGCTTCTTGATCCTCCACATTCCTGGATCTGAGAAGCAGCAACATAATAAATGAGATCAATGTTTCCTTTTTAAATTGCAAAGGTTATTCTCTTCCTCCCACCACCACCACCACCAACTTGTCAACAAATTGTTGCTGTAAACATGCACAATGGTTCGAATTCATCTTTTACATTAAAGTGATACAAATTTGGTGGTCTGTCAGTCTCCCTAATAGGTTTATGTTTGCTGGTTCCAAGAGGTATTTGTGATACTATTTTTAGAATATTTTATATAGTTGCTGAATACTTAACGTTCCTGACACCGGACTGTTTCTATTTTTCTTTTTTTTTCTGAAAGCTAGATATGAAATGTGGAACTGATAGTTGTGTGGGAGGAGTTAACCGTGCTGCTGTTTTACCCAGCTCTGCTCACAAGTTCTTGCAGACAAGAGTGTCAGCATTCAGTGATTTCCCGTTCTCCCCCTATTCCTCCCTCCTCCACCCACCCCCCAGCCCATGGTTTTTCTCATGCAGGCTTCAGACTCTGGATGTGTAAAGCAACTCTCATCCTGGCTAACTGTCACCACTTCTTTAATCTGCCCACTCTGACCTTCCACCCTCAACAGAATAAGAGCTTAGGCAGACATAGGGCTGTAAGCCAATAGTGCCTCTGGCTCCACGTGAGTGAATGAAAGGAAAGGAAATTGTCCCATATGCATTTGCTCTGGATTAATCTATGGGTTGTCTATGTGGTGGAGAAAGCCTGTTAAACTTCTTTGGGTTCATCTTGTACATGAAAATTACCTGGCTTTTTAAAAAACAGAGGTAAGAATCATTATTTGGTATGGATGGGAGTTCTGGAGGGAGAGAAAGGCTAAGGGGGTGCTCCCAAGAAAAAGTCCAGTCAAAAACAAATAAACATGCTACTGTAACTGCCAATAACTCTAAGGAACTATGACATGTGCACATTTATATGATATGCAATACAGTTTTAGAGAGCTTGTTTGAATTCTACTCTATTTCTACTCTATGAATTCTAATACTACTCTATGAATAGATCAAGCTGCATCAGTTAAAATTGCAGAACTGTACAAATGAGACTGTTTCACTGAGACATAGGCTGATTTGGATAGTTAAGAAAACATCAATTCTTCAGTTTTTAATGCTACAAAGTAATAGTGCCAGCAATTATATTATGACAACATTTTAAACATAATGCTGATTTGCAGTACAACAGTACACATTTATACCTATGAGTAAGCCAAATGAATTCCAAGGGATTTTATTCTCTGAAAAGTATATTTAAAATTGCATCTTCAGAGTGTATAGAATGTGGAATTTCTGTGAAAGTAACACATGTTCCCTTCAATTTCTGTTTAAAAAGTCCAATATCTTTCCACTGAGAAAAAGAGGAGAAAGGGGGATATCAAAATAAGAATCAGCTTTATTGCATGAAAACAGTACATTGATAAATCATTGCTTTTTATTTTTACATAATTGTTCAGGTTTCTTGTGAGAAAAACCAGTGTCGAATTAACCAGAAATAGCTTAGTCTGCACATTTATATGCTTTTAATTAATAAATAATTTTGTTATACCAGAATTGTGTATAAAATATTAAGGCTGCAATGCTACATGCTCACTCACCTAAAAAAAATCTGACTAATAGGAATAGGATTTTACTGTGATATATATGAATATGGTTTCTCCAATTTATGTTAAAATCTTTTCATGACATTTGCAGCCAACTTTTAGGATTACAAAAAGCAACTGAGAGATTTCTGTCTTTAGCTTTTATGTAATTTGCATTATATTTTTATCTATAGTGAAACTCCATTGGTTTTAAATTCATAAATATATCTTTTATTTTTAGTTTATGTTTTGCAATGGGTTGGATTAATATTGCCGCTGCTAGCATTTTTGTGGAGGAATAAAAGTGCTGCCATGTGTCTGTGGATTTTTGGTGCAATTATGACTTTTTACAATGTGGTTTTTGTTTGTTCATTTGTAGTGTGTAGGATTTGGTACACGGAATATATAGTATCAAACAACTGTTCTATATATTGTATTTCCTGTAGCTGGAGATATATACAAATATATTTAGGGAATATATATGTACTAAACTATGATAGAAGGATGAATATTTTTTTCTTTTCAAATCTTTTTAAATGCAAGATAATTTTAAAAGATTTAAGAATCAGTTGACATTTCCCATATATCAAATAAAACATTAATAAAATAATGGTCCAGTCTATTTGCATAATAAGAAGCATTATTATATCTTCTGTTTTCATTCAAAAGTGAATTAGCTTGATTACTTAGCTTGCATAGGTATGGTAGGCTTCATTAACTCTCTGATTCAGGTAATTTTTCATATTTCTGACAATGAATTACAGAACAGAAAAGTATGCATCAATGAAATGTAGGAGAGCATTTACTTTAATTGTTACAGTGATGCCTTAAAAGGATTCTTCAACATTTACACTTTAAATCTGGTCTTGTATGCATGAATGTTCTAAATAATTGATTGTAGAACTAGAGTGCCAAAGGTATTTAAGAAAAACCTTAACCCATCTGTCAGTAATTAATAATGATAATGCCGAACCATTCTTGAGATTTTGTCTGAGGAACTTAACTATTCTCTTCTTTTGTATACTTGGCAGGAACGGATGCAGGGGTCTGTGAATTGAATTGTGTAAGTGCTGAAGAAGGAGTCTTGGTTTGAGGAAACAGGAAAGAGGAAGGAAAGAGAAAAAGAAAATACAGAAGTGTAGGAACGAACGAAAGAAGAAAAACGGGGACTATGGGGAGAAAAAAGATTCAGATCACGAGGATAATGGATGAACGTAACAGGCAGGTGAGCTGAAATTTGAAAATCCAGTATCATCAGATCTTATAAAGGCTGTAATTGTCACACCTGCATTGCATCAATGGAACATAATAATGGATCCTAATATGTGTTTCATGTATAGAGTTTTCTATTGAACTATTAACATACATACAGATTTGTAAAAACAATTATTCTGGGAATTCCTTTTCTTATGAAATAATTGATATCTATTTCAATATTTTTTATTAAAGTAAAACACATTTCATTTTATCATCCATAAAACTGCTTAGTATCTTAATTTGGATTAATCCAGTGATCAAAATAATTCATATCTCTCACCATTTTTTAAATGAACTGATTTTTGAAATGGCTCATATTGGGTGGTTATATTGTTTAATATATGTTTTGTAATGTAAAATGTAACATGGTGGCATTTTGAGGACTTGCTCAAATTGTTATTCTTATTTAAAAATTACTTTTATAAAATCTGAGAGTTCTCGAGATAAAATGTCAATACAGTAACCCTATACAGAAATTGCTTCTGGAAAAATTAAATCATTGTTGTTTAAAATTAAAGCTGCAATTGTTTTCTATGAATGTATAAAAACAAAGAAACAAACATTAAAAGTCAACACATATATCCAGGCATGAAAAAAAAAAAAGTTTAAAATGTGCCAACCAGAAGAACAGATGTGACTCCATGAATCTTCAAATAGGTTATGGATGGCCTTAGATTAGGTTTTGAAAATGGGAACATGTTCCATTTAACTCATTTTAATTGATTATGCAGATGAAGAGGCTTATGGGTAATTGTTTTTTTCTAATTGAGCCACAGACAGGATTTCTAAGTATTATTACTCCTGTTTTCATAGCTAGATCAGTAAGAAGACTTCATCTTATATTATCCTTTGATATCCCTCTGCTGTCCTTAGATTCCAATGCAACCACGGTATCCATAATTAGCAAGCAGGTTTTTGCCTGTATTCCTCTTGCTGATCGGTTGCATGCTTCTTATAAATATGATGCAATGTATGAATAAATTATAGTTCTGATTTTCAAGTGAGTCTTATGAAAAAAATTGAAAACACCGCAATTACAAGCATAACTTGACCTCTTCATGGCAGAAAATCAAGTTTCAAATAAAGGCAACAGTGATCATACTTGATAGATTCATTCAAAGTCTTCCTTCTAGATTACTTATTGTTCTGGGGAATATCAAAAAGCAATAGTTTTGTCAGAGGCAAAGCCTCATATCTGTTTTAATTGTTTATTATTTTGAATTTAATTTAAAAATAAAATAGAGGCTAGCAGCTTTAAGAATATAGACCTTGGTAATTTTTTACATAATCCTTTTAACCATTTTCTTTAAAATTATGTCAAAATAAATTTAAAAGTGGAGGAAATTTAAAAGTCTACTTATTTTTTAAGGAAATAAAGTTTATTCATATATCAGATCTTTTAGGCAGACTTGGCAATATTTTCAGATGGTATATTTTAAGAATAGGTATTTTCTGCTTTTGTTGAAAAACTTCTATATATTCAAAATACAGATACTGAAGGATTTATTCAAGAAACTAAAGTATTATCAAAAAATCAGAATGCTGTATTTAATAAATATCAATGACCACAGCTAAGTCCTGCTGATTTCAGGACAGATGTAAGTCACTGCATTTTAAATTAGCTCAATTATGCAAAATGTTCTGGAGAGTTAAAGGCCATTATATTTAATTATATTAATTATTTTTCTATCATTTCATTGGAAATGATCTCTCGTCTTATTCTTCGTTGAAATACTTGCACAATACTTTTTGGCACAATTGATAGAGATAAATTCTGTTGTTGAATTGGTTTTGAAAATGCTTAGACTTACTCTGAATACTCCATTTAAGTTTCATGAGCAGGCAACTTTTTATGTCCTATTAGTTTTGCTATTTCTTAGAAAATTAAATTAAATGTTGATTCATAATTATTATAATAGTGAATGGATTAAATCAAGAGTTGGAAGAAGTTAAATTATATGATTAAATTATACATTTTTATTAGAAACTCTATGCATCTGAATATATTTTCTAGAAGGAAATACAGAATAGTATGTAAACCAGAGCTGGAGCTTTCAACAGGCTCAGTAGAAATCTTTGTTTCTCCAGTAGAGAATTTCTGCTGGAATCAAGGAACTGTCTTTTAACAGAGGCAAATCTGGATCCCACCTATCATTGTTGTAAGATGTAAGAGTGCATATTAAACTTATATATACTATGTATCTCTTTCAAAAATATTAACAATTTTAGAATAGTGTAGAACCCAATTCCTGATGAAATTGGAGAATTTAGGTTAGTCATGGCTACTTTTTTTCCTTCTGATTTCAGTGGGATTTTGTGAGAACTTTCTTTAAATACATAACTTTCTTTAGTTGCATAGTTTAGTTGCATAGTTTTTTATTTAATAGATGAGGATTTTCATATTCTTATATTGGAGACTTGCTTGAGTTAAAAATAATGAGTATGGAAGGGATCAAAGTAACATTGTGTTTTCAGTAACTTTCATTTGCATAAGAAAATATACATAGGACATGATTGTTTTAAAATTAGGATTAGTTCTGTGGGAAATATAGAATGGCTTCATTTTCTTTTCTGAAACATAATTTGGTTGAATGCATCTATAATATTATTACATTGATATTGGTAGACATAGATTTAGAATTTGTTCCTTTCGCTTTTGGCTCCAACTTGCAATCTAGAAAAGGAGATAGTGCTTTCTGTAACAAAAGGATTGTGAATTGCAGTGCATTTATATGTTTTTTTTTCATGATAAAATACTAATTGAGCATTTTGCTGTTTCTGCTGTAGTCTATCAAAGCACAAGTGCATAACATCACAAGGCATGAAAATCTTTCAGATTATTTGTAAACATCTACAATTTTTATCATCCATAATTTAACATCTTCCATTCAATATTTTAATACTTTTTCTTTCTTATGCATGTTAAATTTGGTTTGACTAGTTTTTAAATAGAATCTGAGATCTTAAGATTTTCAGGGTATTTCAAGAATCATGTGCTCGCTGAAATTTTTTTAGTCATGCTAAAAATAGCTTATAAGCTTTTGAAATCTATTAGTTATAGCAGCCAGTGCAAAAGCTGTTATAAAAAAGCAGAGTAATTCCAAGGAAGAAGTGTAAAAATCAAAATGAATTAATCCCCAACTTCATGCTGTGTTTGCACTTTCCTGCAAAATGAGTTTTCTCTATGAATATCCAAATTCCTTTTTGTAAATTTTCTTGTTTAATATTGTTTCCCATTATAAAATGGAGTTAAATAATAGCATTCATTAATTATTACCATTAGTACAACTAAATACATTATGAAATACAGTAAGATTTACTTTCAATAGTTAAGAAGCCTGCTCTTCTATCATTATCACCAAAAGTAGAAATGTACGAAATTAATATACTAAAATGACAGAATCAGTGGGTTTCATAATCCTGTTGTTAAGGGTCAAATGCCATGCAAATAATATGCCATTCTTTTAAGAAATAATGTCATGCTAAAATAGAAGTAAGTTAAGGGGAAAAGTGCAAAACATAGTTTCTGAAATTCTTAATAATAGCTCTTAATCATGTGACTTGAGAAGAAGGATGAGGAATAGGTTAAACTAGATAAGGGAACAAAATTGGGAAACACTGCCCAAATACAGTACATAGGAATGTACTGGTTAATTTTTTTTAGCATTTTTTCTTTTTCATCTTGATCTTTCTTTTGCCAGCTTTTTTACCTACAGTGAACTTGTTTCTATTCTTCTGTGTTTCAGAGAATTAATGTGCTGATGAATAGAGAGAATAGCAATCTGTTTATAGGATTTATTTACAATATTCTGTTGGGAAAAAAAAATTACGAGCTTTGATTATTTCAGTTAACAAAATAGGTCCATGTAATGTACAAAACCTACACTAACAGTATGTGATAGCAAGTAATAAAATAAATAAAAGAATTGTGTGTTTGTGTGTGCACACTATAAAACTGTAATTGTGCATGCACAAAAGAGTAATATCAGTTGTGAGTTATTGATTAGAAAAAAAGCCTCTTGTATTTTTTTTTTGCCATAACTGTCTTATGCTTTTTATGCACAACAATAATGCACACAAAAAAAGTAAGCAGACAAAGTATTTTATGTAAAACGTTTTACTGCTTTGAAAGTCAGCCACTGAATTCACTCCAGGTATTGTACCTTTATTCTGCTTCCTTCTTTTTTTGGGATGCTCAAAATATCAAGCCTAAAAATGTTGTTCTGCCACCTGAATATCTCTGGCTGTCTATATTCCTGGATCAGAGTTTGGCACTGTAGCACCCATGGGTGCTATAGTAACCATGATACCACTAGATGGCATACATTGTCTGTATATGATTGGGTGGGGGGCTGTGTTTCTTAAAAAACGCATGTTTAAAATGGCCAAAATTCCATCCAAAAAGCCAAATTCCACAAGATCCCTTTCTGATTTTTTAAATTCAAATTGTTTCATTCTTGCATCTCCAACGTTGCAAGACATGCAACAACTGCCAGCTTCCTGAAAAGATTATTAATTTTTTGGGAAACTAAAAAAACAAAAATCCTGCCAGTCTCTCTCTATCTCTCTAGTGTGTACAGATATAGATATAATGAGCTGTGTGACAACACATAAATGCTGTCAATAGATAATAAAACTTAGCATTTGGGATTATAAATTGCCATTATATAATCACAGCTTAGTCTTAATATAAATTTATATTTACTTTTTTCCCCTCAATATTGCTGCATTATGAAGTGAAGAAAAGAGGGTCAGCATCACTCTTGCTGAAATCTCGAGTCTTTTTTTTAAATTCAAGTCTGCTGTATGAGTCCTTTCTTTGTGGATAAGAAATGTTGAGAGAACTTCTGGTATCTTTGTTTTAATTTTCCAAATAAATCCAGAAAATTACCAAGCTAGTGGCATACCAGTTTAAAAAGTATGCTGCCAAAATAATGCTATGTTTGCTGGATTTAAAGGAAGTATAATAACCTTGCCAGACCTAGATTTTCAGCAGCTTTGGGATACCTTTGTGTATTAGCTTCATAAGCATAAATTCTTTAGTGTTTCAGAACTATCAGATTTTTGGTTTTGGACCACAATATATTAAAATGTAGTATTAAAATAGAAATGGTAGAAGTGATAGTGGTGATGATAGTGCAATGAAACAATGAAAAACAACATTAGGTGAAATATTTTAATCTTTGTCACTTTATGATGTGGATATGGTTGGTAGACATTCTGATCACTTTCTGATATTCTGATACTTGAATGGTATAACATTCTGATACTTGAATACAGCTCATCAGTCTGGAACCCGCATTATGTATCTGATATTAATACAGTTGAGAGAGTCCAGAAATATTTTACAAGAAGAGTTCTCCACTCCTCTACTCATTGCAGAATACCTTATGCCACCAGACACGAAATTCTAGACCTAGAAAACCTAGAACTATGCCGCCTTCGGTCTGATCTAAGTATGGTATATAAAATTATATATTGCAATGTCCTACCTGTCAATGAATACTTCAGCTTCAACCATAACAACAAAAGAGCACACAATAGATACAAACTCAAGATTAACCACACCAAACTTGATTGCAGGAAATACGACTTCAGCAACAGAGTGGTCAATGTCTGAAATACTTTACCTGACTCTGTAGTTTCTTCCCCAAACCCCCCAAACCTTAGACTTTAACCTTAGACTGTCTACCATTGACCTCACCCCTTTCCTAAGAGGTCTGTAGGGGGCGTGCATAAGCGCACCAATGTGCCTACCATCCCTGTCCTATTGTTTCTTTTTATTTTTCTTATATGTATCCATTTCATGTACTCATAACTATGTCTATACTTATACCTGTAATCTTATAATAGCTTGACAAAATAAATAAATAAATAAAATCATGTAAAATAAGATTAAAACAGATCTTTAAATGTTTCTCTAAGTTAAAAGAGAGAGGAGATATATATATAAATTCATACTTGTAGTTTAGGACTTCTTGGAACATGGAATTGTGGATGATTAATTCAAAGATTTATGAATTGATTCTAGTACCTCTGATACCTGACAGTAGAAAGGCATAGAATTAAAACATTAAGATTCAGGTGTGTGTGGAATACATCTAAAGAAAAATATTATCTATATTTTGACCCATATACAGGGTGCTGTATGTAAAAAAAAGTTTCCCCCAAGCATGTCTCATAATACAATAAAACACTCACCCCCAAAAACCACATTCTAAAAATCAGGCATATGATTGGAAAGGGAAGAATATTGAAGGAGATTAGCAACTACAAGAAGTGGTAGGTAAAGAGGGGTATAATATAATCTTTTTGCCAGCTGATTCTTCTTGGAACCTAAGCAAATGCAAATATCATATTTTAATACATTAAAAAATGCAAGGATGGGCCCATGCATTGATCCAAATGATTACAGTGCTTTGATGGCACAGAACGAATAACTCTGGGATAGATATAGACAAGTTACTGCAGTTTCATTTTAGCTCCAGTGAAGTAATAAAACCTGAATGAATCATGACAGGCTTGCTGTATGAATTTTATTGAGGCTTGGATGGCCTATGATACTGGCAGCATTGTTAAGGTGTCATATAGAATGTCTGCTTCTAGAGGTATCTTAAATTCTCTCTTATTCCCTTGCTCAGCATTCTACAAGAGAAATACAGCCAGAAACAGTGTTAATCAGTAGGTTCCTGACACACTCTTTCCTAAATGATAAAACAATATTAGGCCTGTGGCTGACTTAATTAATCATATCCCATTGGCCACAGTGAGAGAGATTAAAAACAAAAAGACTCTCTCAATGTGTCTTTGCTTGGATTCTCTCCTTTCTCAACTGTACAGAATTGAGTTCATGAGTTGATTAATTTGCTGCATGGTCATTTTAGCTTTAATTTCAGTGGCTAACAAATCCAACATCTGTCAGGCTTATCCAGGAAATTGAGGAGGAACCATACTTGTTGCTCTTCTTGTCTGTTTTTGCTTTAAAAAAGAAATCCCTCCCATTGTAGACAACAAAATAATGTTAGAACTAAAAAAGAATCTGATTTTTTTCCCTTAAGTTTGTGAATATGGATTCACTGGATCGATCCTTCCTGATCAAGCCTTCTCTTTTGTTTTTAGTCAGAATTTTATTTATTTATTGTAATATTCTCTGACCTGGCTGTAATTTTTTTTTTAAGTGAGGGGAAAAAAATTATCTGAAGGCCCAAAATGAATATGATGTTCAGTTGCTTATCTAAAACTTTAATCTCTCTCCATTTGGGAGAGGTTATTCCAATTCATTCTACAATTCCTGTGATTTTCCTTCCCCACTACACACACAATTTACAGATATCTGTTTCCAATATTATGTGCATTATTTCAAAATAAAAACATAATTTTTTCTGTTAACCCTAGTTCTGCTTCAGTATAGTGAAACATGAGGTTTTGAAATTAAACTAAAAGGAAAACAAGGTATTTATAATGACAAAAACCAAAACAATTCTCTGGCTTTTATTTATTGTATTTAGAAAATGCATAATTCTTGCAAATTTAGTATAGGACTGAATGCTATATACTATACTGACTTTAGCTGCTGTATTTGGTTGATTAATTTTCTTCATACAATCAACAAAATATTTTTAACAACATTGAAAAGATGGTTCCAAATGAGGCACACATTTTCATTATTTTAAATAAAAAATCTAGAAATCTGGGCAATGCCACTTTTAAAACATGTTAATGTACCTTCAAAAATAGGGACATATTCAATTATATATATGAGCAATCTAAAATTAAAGGATTATCTCTTAGCAGTGGTTGATTGTTATAATTTGAAACAAATTCAAGCTCATTAATAAATTTGATATATATGCTTTTGGTTTTAATAATAAACACGTACACTTACATCATTAGAAATTAAAATGGTAAAATTTCATAAGTGCAGTATCTTGCAAGTTAAATACAAGACTATAAAACAAGATGCAGCATGTGGCTCTCCAGATGTGGCTAGGCTGCAACTTCTAGGGACCCACCCAGCATGCTAATAGTGAAGGATTCTGAAAGTAATAGTTAAACAACATGAAATTATCAAGACGCTTATACCAGCACATTTGCTCATTCACACACACATGCAAGGAGCCAGAAAGGTTTGTTATACAGATACAACAATCTCATTTTTTTCCACTGTCAGTTTACTGTCACAAATTATGCTGTCTTTATTCTTACATATGAAAATTCATGAAAGTAAAATATATACACATTTCCGTATTTTATAAAAAAAATACTTTTTCTCTTCATACTTGAAATAAGTAAGATGAGAATTGTAACTTGTTTTTTCTTCCTCTAACATAATTTTTCAGAAAAAAATCTTAATAGTAGTATTCCATTGCACAGTTGAGATGGAAATGTTTTCAAATATATGATTCTAGTATTTCTTTGTTCATGCCTATATTCGAACAACAATGATAGTTCAAGATAAATATATGGAAAATTTAAGACATGCTTAAGAAAAAAAAAACCCTGGACTTTTAATTGTTAGAAATTTGCACATCTTAATTAATGCCTAATGAAGCCAAATTCTAAAAGCTTTCCTTAAGGTATAGAAATTTTGTTTGTTGAAAAAAAAAAGGGGGGGGTGCTAATTGATACCAGGATCCAGGGGCTCCATGGATCAGTAATCCTTGACTTAATAAACTGTATTGAAGCATAATTTTAGAATGAATTATTTATATAGATTACATTGCTCTTCATTCTCAGTACAAATAGGAATGTAAACAGCAAACCATGTCAATGAGTTGTCAAAGACTAGAACAAGCAAGCCAAAGAAACAGTTATGTCTGTCTTTTAAGGATTCATTTGGAAGGCCCTCAGGGAATAAGAGCTGGAGGTGGGAAGCAAAACTAAAGTCATTGTGTGGAGGAAGAAGTTGCACTCTTCCTGTTTTGACAGGAAATGGAGACAAATGTGCTTCCTGACCATTTGCTCGGTAGGGAATGAAATATTCTCTGACCTTTACCTCATGAACATTTTAGCTTTGTTTTAACTAGTAAACATGTTTTCAACCCAAACATGTATTTATATTTGCCAAAGTGTCTTAGGCATTTTGTGGCTAAAGTATAGTCTTATTGTTTCTCACAATGCATCAGACAAATTCTTCTGCACTATCGTCTAACATTCAGCAGGGTATAGTTTGCTGCAGTAAGAAAGTTTTCTCATATGATTCTCAAAAATATCCACAATGTTTACATAAGGGATAACAGAATACAGTGCAGAGAGTGAAACAGAACAAGAGCTGATCAAGGATATTCCTGTCATGCAGTAAAGCACAGAACTGGCATTCTGAGGAAGCCCATCTATCCAACTTGCAAAAGAATAAAATTGTTTTCAGATGTGTTCAAGAAAGGGGATGCTAAATATTGACAAGTCATAAAGTCATTTATAATGCCAATTTATATACTGAGTTTTCTTTTTGTTTGCTATTCTTAAAGCAAATCTGCTTACAAAATAGCCAATCCTATACTTGAAGTGCAAGATCTGTGGTATTAAAAGTATTACAGTAAAACTGCAGTTTGATTACCCTTCTTCTTCATTACTAGACTTCTATTGTTGTAGAAAAAAAAAAAAGGGTGTGTGTGTCATGATTCTCCAGAAAGCTATGTTTTCTTTTATTCTGCTTCCCAATACTTAACCCAGTTCAATAGCATATTTAGATTTAAGTATGTTCAGTCCCTCTGAAGTTCATGATATTCAATCATCTTAATATTTCAAAACTTTTTTCCCTTGCTTAATAATGGATGGGGGTAGTTCACATAAGAGCCACAACTTGAAAGCATCTGTATTGCACCCCCTTTTTAGCCAGTTGTGGATCAGCATGCTTTGTCAAGGACAATGGTTCCCTTTTCAGTTTCTTTTAGTCCTGTCTTGTCCCTGTAAATTATATTGAAGAATTATAAGAAACATTAGCAGGAGGGTGATGGAGTGTCCTTAGCTGCTCTTTTTAAAGGTCCTTTCATTCAGTGGGTCCTATCTGATCATGATACAAAAGAAGATTTGCCAGGGGAAAACCGTCCAATGATGCTTCAGCTTATCATTGCTACTGTGTAATCATAAAGTTGGATGTAAGAAAATCTTTGTTCAGACATGATTTGAAACACACAAATAGTAAAGAGAAGAGAGAAAAGGAGATTTAGCTTGGAGATTTTTACTACAAGAAAACTATTGACAGTTTTGCATGGAAGCTAATTGTACCTAAGTACTGTACTTAGATCAGTGGCCCCCAACCTCTTGGGCACCAGGGACTGGTTCTGTAGAGAGAGGTTTTTCTGTGGACCTCAGGGGGCATGGTTTCATGTGTTGCCTTCATCCAATGTTGGGACATTGCTTGTTTGCATGACTAGAATTTCTGGCATGCTGCAGTCTGGTGCCAGTCCATAGACCAGGGGTAGGGGTTCCCTGCTCTAGATTCTTTTCTAGAAAAGATATGCAGAAACCCTAAAAATTCTGGGCTGGAAAATGGAAAGAATATAAGAATTATAAATAGTTTTGGGAAGATATTTTATTTTTGATAGACATGTTGAATCCAGATGGTTATGACTAAAAAAATCTGATTAACTTCAGTGGGAGCAACAAACTCAGTTTTATTGAAGATTTTCAAAAATATGACAATTTTTAAAATGTCAGCTATAATTAGTATTAAACATGTCTATTATTTCTACATGGTGTATTTGTATTTGTTGTATTTCCATTTCTATGTACAGTGGAATAATGGAAGACTATAGCAATATGAGGTTTTCTAGATATGGTAACATTAAATAATTATTGAGAACAATTTTGATTAAGATTTCTAGAAAATACCAGGATAAAGAAAATTTAATAATAGCTCCAGTTTGTATGGTGAAATAAAAGGGTCACAGCAAGTCTGTTCTTTCTTTGTGTCTGTGGTGGATACCAACACTGTTATTATAGGAGGGTCATATTCTGCCAACTTACTAAATTTTTAAAAGAGACACAGAAATATCCTGAGAAGGGGGAAGAGGATGGGCAACAGACATAAAAGCAACATAGTTCTGTATCATAATTTATCACCACAAAAGTGGATGATGTAGTAAGTGGATTTGTGGCTTTTACCTTCCACCCGTAATTTTTGCTCCTACACTGAGCCATTTACAGCTAGGAGTGGCACAGAATTTCGGCTATAATTTTAGTTAAACATAAACAATGGCTAAATGCCATTCCTTTTTTGGTACCACAAATTGATGGGATGGCTTCTAGGTAGAAGAAGTCAATTTTGTCATGTTCTACAAAGTTCTGTTACATGTCAGAGAATCAGATCAGAAAACAGTAAAGTGTCCTTCATTACAAATAAACATTTTAGTTAGTTTTCAATAGTTACACAAGAAGGATCATTTTGTATCTCTGTATTTATATTTTAGAAAGACTTGTTCCTTGTGAAAATATTTCATTTTCACTCAAGTCATTCTCATGATGTTTGAACCCACATTAGCATATACTGATTTTTACTTCAGGATGAGTTGGAAATTTTGAAGTTACACATATCATACATAGAGATTAAACTGGCTCTCATCTGTCATCTCAATAGTTCCAAAGGTAAAGTTACAGTGCCTCTTCAAAGATGGTAGACATGCTGAACAGTGGATTGTGTACTGGCTAGATTTGAACAAATAGGTGGTGGCATCTGATTCTTGTCTTTTTCTCCACCAATTAATTCATTCCTCTGAGGTGAAAGAGAAGGTACATGTACAATAAGTGAGAAGATACATATTATGCTCAAGGAGTTTTAATAGTGGAAGCCCTATTAGAGTGCGTTTTAGTACACATCAATCTTGCTAATCATAATCAAAGCATGAATAAGCTCAATGAGGTCCCATCTCATTCTTGTTAAAGCAATAAAAATATAATTTCAAACTACTTTATATAGAAAAAAAACAATTGCAGACAGTTGTGTCAAAAGCAAATTAAGAATTATCTCTCAAAATGCATGGGGCAATAAAGCATGGCAAAGCAAATTTGAAGAACCATTAACCTGGATTTCAGGCTTACAGCAAATAAGTACAAGTAAGCATATTAAAACAATTTATTATAGCATAAAATATTAGAAAACATTAAAAAGTTTTGATAAAATGTTCTTTCTGTTTAGCAGCAGCTGATGAAAATCTTACTAATTTCTATAGCAATGCCTCCTTATCTAACTTTATTAAATATTCAATTTTATATGAATCAGACGAAAATGATTTTCTTATCAAGAGAGGCTCCAGAATATTTCCACATGCTGAAGTGGAAGTAGGTCAATACAATAAACAATGGTGAAATCTTCTATAATTTCCTTGGAGCAAGGACAGGCATATTTTATATGGAATATTGAGAAATTGACTCCAGTTACTGATGCCATTTGCTGGAATCTGAAGGATTTAGAAATTAACTAAAACGTTAACTAAAAAATTAGCCAATGTTCACATTCACTTTTAGTGCATTCTAAAGGATAATTTTATTTTGTAATAATTGAAACAATTTAAATTTAAGAATTCCAATGTCCTGTTTTTGAATAACAGATTACTGTATGGATTATTTGAATTTAAAATAATTTTGAAAAAAAATGAAAGATACACATGTGATGGAATAAAAATGTAAAGCAACTAGTGGTATCAGAGTGAGTGGAAAAATTCACTTCTCCAGCAGGCACTGCTTTACAAGTCAAAATCAAGTAACGAGAGGAGTTTTCCAATTATTCCAGCTTTAATTAGGTATCTGTCAGATTCTGCATAGAGAGAAGGAACAGGGGTACCTTTAAGTAAACCTAAGATAGTTCTGAGGAGTTTATTTTGAAAGAGTTCCATGTCATTAAATTGATAGTGAATAAGGTTGCATGAATTAGTTGTCTGTGAGGAATTAACTAAAAAGTTAACTAAAAAGTTAGCCAATGCTCATTTATCTCATAATTTATGTCACGTCCATTTTGATAGGACACTATTAAAAAAAAGAAAAGAAGCACAATGAAACCAGGAGTAGTTAGTAGTTTGCTAGATAGCTATATTAAACATCCAGACTTTTGGAAATTTTCAGGCAAGCATTATAGATGAGAACAGACACAGAGAAAGTATATTGTCATCTCCACCATTCTATTTAATACAACAGCATCAAGGCAAGAAAGTTGGAACTGGGTAAGTGTGAGAAAGAGACCATGAGTTATTACAGGCAATTATAATATATGAAAGTTTATTTTATTTGTTAATAATTCAGGTTCTTTTATACATATATAATTAGTTGTTTAGCTATGGCATTTTCACATTGCAAAACCACTAAAAGATGGTGGGAAATAAATATCATGATAAATGTCATTATTGATCATCACAAGAATTTGTTTTGACAGTATTAAATGGTGGACTGTGATGTTTTAGTTTTCTACTTTTCATTGACATAGAACATATTTCTGCCTTGGATAAATGGGAACTCAGTGCAATTACTCAGTTGGTGATTGCCTAGCTCTATTGTTGCTCTTGAAGTGTGGGCTGGTTTACTCATTACCTTATTCCTATTGCAGTGACATGTCATTGCGACCATAGAACATCCCAACCTAATGGAGAATTTTGATTTTAATGCCAGATGATGTTTGATGGAAAGTCTTCAAAAAAATTGCCTGAATCCATGAATTAAAACAAGTTAATTTATACAGATAAAAATATAAAACAATGTATTGATTAGCACTAAACCTGTATTATGTCATTATTTCATAGGTTCACCTATAACCCTTGAAATCGAATATAATAAGTATAATAACCAATAGTATTTTTTGACCCAGCTCCACTAGTTGATGGCAACTAGGATATAAAGTAATCAGCCACCATAGTAACATATAAATTCAATTAGATATCTGGTTTACCAATTGTCAGGGCACATATTGATAGTAGGGTTTTTATGGCTGGATTGAGATTATCTGAAATTATTATTATTAATATTTGAAAAGGTTAACTGGAGAAAATGATTTAGACAGATGTTTTAGAAGGCAAGGATATTTTTATTAGATACTGGGAAATAACATTGCAACTTTCTAATACACTGAAAATTTTGCATGCAATATTCAGATACGTGTGTGTGTGTGTGTGTGTGTGTGTGTGTTTGCATGTGTAAATATGCTCAGCAACAGTCATAATGGAGCAAGATGGTTACACATAAGCAACACAGTTCCAAATTTTGGAATCATTGAAAATAATGGACTCTGAACTGTTTGCTGTTTGCTATGTATGTTTTTGATAGGCATCTACAGTCTGTTCACCAAAAAGAAAAAAAGAAAATATTCATTCAGAAATATTATTCTGTAACAGGGTTAACCAATTTAGTGCCATTAAAGTCTTTTGACTGCAACTCTCATCCACTCTAGTTTAACACAGCTAATGCCAAAAGATCATAGCAGTTGTTGTTTACTATTCATGGAATGAATTCTGATGCTGAGGATTCAGTCCCAGGACATCTGATATCAAGGGCAATGAGAAAGGTTATCATTTCAGCATTTCCTTGAAGCACTAATATCTCTATATGGAATTAGATAAATGTCTTTATTGTTAAAACGTATTTGTGGAACTAAATATTTCAGGCAAATATGGTAGAAAATGGTATTGCTAGAGTTAGGAAGATATTTCAGGGTTTCATGCCTGCAGATAAATTCAATTATTTAAAACTGTATTAATGAGGACAAAATCACATATCTTGAGATTCAAGGTGACTTGAACCAAGACAAGAGACTGATTTTAATTAATTAGTTGAATGATTAATTTAGCAGACTAGAGAGACCAATATATTATTTAAAAGTACATAATATTGTTTTTTGTTTTTATAAATCACATACATTAAAAACCTAATATACTTTGTTTTAGCACATGAATAATGAAAAAGAAAAAAATTAAATACCTTTCATGATGCTCTTAATAATTTCTTAAGTCTTGAACTTTCACTAACATGAAAAGAATAAATTCATTCCTATGACAGCTTATTGTAAAAGTATAAGAGATTAATGATTTATGATGATACTATGCTAAGTGCAAAGAAGTCTGAAATTTTTAACTGTGAGTGGCATATTTTAAATGAATAGTAAAAATTATTTCACTTTAGAAACAGTGATGCATAAAACCAGTTTTATATCTTGGTGAACAATGGTAAGATCATCATGTAATGCACCTGGGGAAAATGCTAATGAATCATATTCCAAGCAATTAGGATTACATTTTAATCTTTTTTAAAGAAATAAATGCTTTAGTTATTCTGTCATTGTTTTAAATTACAGCCTAATGAAAAGAAGTCATTTGCAAAAGTCTGCAACAAATCTCATGAAAATTAGTATGTGCTATGTGGCACATTCATGTGGTCAGCTTCAGTATTCAGAAATACCTAACTGTAAACACAGTGGTCTTATAGATATTTCTGTTCCAAAATGTACTGTTGATGGTGAGAATGTTTAATATGCTAAATTCTGAGGTTTTTATTCAACAGAAACTATTCCATATACAGACGGTCTTTTTCCAAGTACTGTGGTCTGCAACTTTCATTGAAAATAGTTTCAAAACAGAAACAGTATATGGGATTTATATCCAGCCCAATCCATATTTTAGGATCTAGACCTTTTCTCTTTTTTTAAAAAAAGAACAAATCACATATCAACTCATATTACTTGGAAAAAATATTTTCGTGTTTTATAAACCAAACCCCATCTTGAAATAACATTAGTTTCAAATTGGCTATAAACATGCCTACTGGACCTACATGGTTATATTTTATCAATTTCTTTGACAAAGTTGAGTTTGGTTTCATGAGCTCAAGTGTTTTTGGAATGTCAAATCAAGATAAGCAAATATGGAATAGTGGTAACCCTAGCGGATAAGGCACCATAATTTTCTTTTCAATTTTTTGAGCAGATTCAGTGCTTGTCCATTCAATGCTCTGTGCACTTGTATAGCAATCTTTATCAGTGTTCCTCATGGAATAGGATGTTATTCTATTAACAACCTAATAGGATGTTAATATTGGACTGGATATAGATAGAGTTATTCAGATCTAACTGCTTCCAGGCATCCAGATAGGACCTTAACGTGGCTCAGGAAATCTCTGCACAGAACTAATTAAATATTGCTTTATTGTTTAGAACCTAAACTCTTTTCAAAAAATCCTATCGAAATAGTTTGAATTCCAGAGTTATGCTGATTTACTCCACTAGCATTACTCAAATATGTAGTCAGACCTTTTATATATCTGTTGGCTTGTAGATCAATACTAATGAGATGCAGTTCAGCAAATTTGATAGTTACATTAAATATTATGCAAATTATGTTTAAAATTATTGTTTAATGAACAGTGGAGACAGTTGCATGTATATATCCATGTGAATACAATGTAATACAATGTAATAATTTGAAAATTATTTTAGACTTCTGCTTCTATATAGTAAAAAATCAATAGAAATAATGTATCAGATGCAAATGTAGTTTTTTTTTATTGTAGAATATAAATTTGTAAAGAACAGGAAACTAGATACATTTTTGAGATGGGCTGGCTGGTAACATGAAATGGATTTAATGTCACGTTTTTCATGGTATGGTTAAATAATATTTTATAGCAGTTTGCATTGCATTAGCATGCTTTAGACTTATGAGAAGATTAAACACACCTTTATGAATAATACATATTGGAGTGTTTTATACTTTATAGATATTCTTATTGATAGCATTAAAGAACTGATAGAAATTAGAACTAATTAAGTAGCCTTAGAGCGTGTAACTAGCACCTTAGCCATAGCATTATACTATAGGTTTGATTTGATTACATCAGAAACCTGTTAGATTTGTGTCTTATAATCAGTACCTGATGAAGAAAATATTAATTAATATTTTTTATTTAGAAAGCAGTCCTTTTTAAACAGTCTGTTATTTGACATAAGGAAGGACCAGTTTTGTTTCAGGTCTCCTAATATACAGTTGGTTAGAACTGGCTAACATATATGAAGTCCTCCAAAGAGAACAATGAATTACAAATTTAAATGTTGATAGGTTTGCAAGTAACAAACTAGTTTATAGTAAATGAAAATAAAAAGTATAGGAAACTAATAATGTATGAAATAGTTGATTTAAGGAAAACATTAAAAGTGACATTGTGCATTGCATATTTTGAATTGCATTATTATATAGAATGTCCTGGCTTAAATCTGTAAAGATGAGGCCCAGATTAATGAATGTCATTTAAGCCTTTCTTCAGTTAGTTCTTTATTATATATATTTACACTCAGCATTGATATTATGCGTCCACTTCTGAACTTGTTAGAATCTAGGAATTAAAGCAATCGAGAAAGGATCAAACCTGATTTCTGCCTTAATTGTTTGTTTTAGGTGACTTTTACGAAGAGGAAATTTGGGTTAATGAAGAAGGCTTATGAGTTGAGTGTTCTATGCGACTGTGAAATTGCTCTCATAATCTTCAACAGCACCAATAAACTTTTCCAGTATGCCAGCACTGATATGGACAAGGTGTTGCTGAAGTATACAGAATACAATGAACCGCATGAGAGTCGAACGAATTCAGATATTGTCGAGGTAAGTATTATATTGAAATAGGAGGGTTTCTTTCCCTATAATGTACTTTATTAGTTTGAAACTGATTTTCTGTGTGACAATTACCTGGGCTAGTTCAGTTCATAACACTCTCCTACTTTAGTGCATTCTTTTTGCTAGTTCATTTTGCTTTAGTTTTTTATATTTGTAAAACCTTTCTTAAAATTCAGATACTTTCATCTTATCAAATACAATCTCACAAATTTTTAAAACCATGGATTTATATTTAAAAATATACCCTCCAATATATTTTGTAATGCTTTAGCAAGTGAAATATAATTTATGAAGCTAACCATGCAAATAAAGAAAGCTTTTGGTAAATTAATGTCATTCATGTTCCTTAATATATATTAATTGTTATATTATTTTGTTGTTTTGAAAAGAATAATAGCATTGATTTTCTAATGTTTTCTAATATTTTTGCTTGCAGTCATCAATTTACTTTGAAATCTTATGACTGTTTTAAACAAAGATGTAAATAGAGTTGCTCTGTCTCAGGAACTCTTAAGGTTTTTAAACAAATGCATACTTTATTGTAACAATCTTAAATAATTTGCTGCTGATTTCAGTGGAGCCAGAGTTT
This sequence comes from Hydrophis major, assembly GCA_033807585.1. NCBI lineage: Eukaryota > Metazoa > Chordata > Lepidosauria > Squamata > Elapidae > Hydrophis > Hydrophis major. The sequence goes on from CM066329.1 coordinate 330,069,506, forward strand.
AAGTGCCTGTCTGGTGGCTACTTGTATTTCTGATTCTGCACTTCAGTGCAAACACAGAAATGCATAACATAATCCTGCAAAAAATGTGAAGTCCTTCCAAATTTTCAAAAATCCCAGTGCAAATACAAATATTATAGTTTCTATTAAATTTAGAAACAACATTTTAAGCAATAAAAGTAACTGCTAAAAATTAATGAATTTTAAAGTTGAATAAATTTATACTTTCAGTCAACCGAAAAAAAATGTAAATAAATTACTGTTATAGGCCTTCCTATGGATTCTTAGGAACTATTCTTAACATTGCAGCAGACCATTAAAATAGTCTTTCTTCAGTTCTTGACTAATAAGATTCTATTAATGAAATTTTAATGAAATTCTATTAATGAAATGAATGAATGAAATTAATAACAACATATTAATAAAACAATATGATCTTTCTTGATGAGATAGACCACTTTGACCTAACAGGTCCCCTGTCTTGCCCAACTTACATTCCCATGTGACTTGATATTCTCTGGTATGCATTATTTAACTTCAGGAATTTGCCATCTCTATTCTTTGTTTCCACTTTAAAGAAATCTCTCTCAGAAGCAGTGTTTATGGCAATAGAAAGAAATGTTACTATCAGGTGAAATATGATTAGAAATGTTGAAATTAGTTATGCTGAAAGATTTCAAAATAGAAGTGCAGGTACAGGAACAAAACATGCCACCATGCATGGAGGATAATTGAGAATGATTTATAAGTTTCACTATTCATTGTAATAGAATATTTCATAAAGCAGTTTAATAAACAACATCCACCATCCCATTTTTTTTAAAAAAAAAAAACACTTTAAGATTATCAAACGGAAATTTTGCTCCTAAAAATTCCTACACTCTTTAATCTAGATTAGTTTCCCTAGATTTCTTTGAATACTAATAAGCTTGTCTTGTCTATTCCAAAAATTGTTGATACAGGAATTCTTCCATTTTTCATTTGCTCTTCTTGATTCCTTACGGCATTAGATACTTGTCATTAGCAGCAGGCTATGTGAATGTTAATCCTGTAGGCAAGCTCTATTTGCAGCCATGGGACATTTCCCCACAATTATTATATAATGTAGCCTTGGTGATAATTCCAACTATTTTTCTCTGATGTCCTTTATAATATATCACTATTTTGCTTTTGTCTGAAGCTGATAGATTTTTTGGTTTCTAAGGAAAAGAAATGATTAAATGTGAGAAGTAAAGATATTGGTAAACGGCCATGGACAAACAGAAGTACTTCCTGAGAAAAGATGTATGTCATCTGTGCTTGGTGACAAATGTATAATACACAATTCTGTGTGTCTAGCTGTGGCTGCTTATTAATTTATGTCAGCAAAAGTTTTGGATTCTTTATAATAAAAAAGCAGTAGTTATAGGAACACATTGACAATCATTTTAGAATATTTAAACAGTTAAACAGTATTCACACCAAAGAGATACAAAAGGCTTGCTGTATTGTTCTTTACCATATGGCTTGGTAGCTACTAAAATAGCTTACTAACTTGAAAGGATGTGATTTTCTATATTCAGAACGAAGTATAGAGTACAGGGGTCATTTCGGATTCAGCAGTGTTTCAGGGTCAGAGGAAATAGTTCTGCAGTATGTGGGGGGTGTTTAGGGGAAAAAAGAATCTTTACATTAGCCAAAAAAATCTTCAGTATAATTATATTGTTTTACTTGATAATTAGCATCACTGTTGCCAGTACAATGAAGCAAGAAAACAAAAGCTGAAGAGGCAGGCAGCTTTGTACACAGAAAGTATCTGAATATATGTCTTGGTGCAGAACAAAGAATTGTCATCTTTTCAATATTTAAATACATCAGTAAAAGATGTATTTAAAGACAAAACTCTGCACTACCAATCCTATGCAAACCTGGGTTGCAATCCCATGCATAATATATCAAGAGCTATACCATTATAGATTTAACTCCCCAAGACCAAAAATGAAACCCAGATTTTTGTTAGTAGACAGGCACTAAGTTTCCCCTTCTGCTTCTCTACTCAGCTTTAAGATTGACATTATCCAAATAAGTTTGGAGTAACAGGCAAAAAAGAAGATGAGATATTTCTCTACCGTATCGACAACCAGGAAAAAAAAGATGCTGTATGTGTAACCTGGCTTAAGCCTGCTCTCTCCCATTGAGAATGAGATTATTCTAAGGAAAAGGGACCAACAGGAATTACAGTGAAGATTATTCCTTCATTGCTGCCTTGCCAGTTGACATTGCAAGTTCAGGCTTGTCAGGATACTGCAATTGCCCTTTAGAATTGTTCCATCAATTATATTTAAGAATAAGCCCTTTAAGGCAACTAGTAATGAGACTATCAAATAATGGGACTATTCTTCCCATCAAGAATGTGGTATTTTCTTGTAAAGGATGATTCTTTTATTTTTAGTTCTTTTTCAGGATAGCAGAAAATGGATCACTTTCATCTTCTGCATTCTTACAGACAAATATTTTATATCCATAAGTTTAATTTCTATGGGATTCAGAAATTGGCCTTGCATACTGTATTACATATTGTACATATTGATGGTATGAATGTCTCCTCTTTCTAAAGTTTTAATTTGATAGTTTGGTATTTCATAAAATGGCCTTGTAGGATGCCTTTGTGCAAATCCAACAGCAAACCACATTTATGGCATATGCATGTAGGAATTAGGCAGAAACAACAATAAATGTATTTTTAATTGTTGCTTCCAAGAGCAATTGTACCAATAAATAAGCCTGTTATTATCCGTAATTTTTATTAAAACAATTTTGTTGTTATTATTATAATGGCACAGATGAATGACCCAGATTTTTAATTTTCCTGAACTCTTAATTGATACTCCACAAAAGGCAAGGAATAAGAAAGATGCAGGAAAATTCAGAATTAAATCTCTAGATGTTAAGGTATAGGGCCGTGATGGCAAACCTATGGCATGCGTGCCATAGGTGGCACTCAGAGCACTGTCTGTGAGCACACACGCTGTCACCAGCTGCTCTTCTGGTTTCTGGCCAGCTGGTCTTCACGGGCGCCAGAGCACCAGAAAAGGGCCTTAAAAATTGCCAAAAACCAGGCCGTTTTCAGGGCCATTTTTCAGGCTGTTTTCAGGTCATTTGGAGCTGTTTATGGCCCAATAAATGGTCTGAAAACAGCCCAAAAAAAGCATGAAAAATGGCCCAAAAGACCCAGGCATGTGCTCACCGGCCAGATGGCCTTCAGGTTTCCAGCGGTCCGGCATGTGCACCAACATGCACATGAACACACATATACGTGCATTCCAGTTTGGGCACTTGGTGCCAAAAAGGTTCGCCATCACTGCTATAGGGTCTAAAGTTCAAAGTTTTATTTATTTATTTATTTGTTTGTTTATTTAGCATATTTATTTATTTAGCATATTTATTTATTTAGCATATTTATTTAGCATATTTATTTGGCCATCCATCCATAAAGCGCCTCCAACTTATGCCTGTTGCTAAGAAAAAAAAATTATCTACCTTTAAAAATAAAAATACCATTAGCCCCCAGTCCATTTTCTGACCAACAAGTCAGAGAAAGAATAGAATTCTACATTAAAATTTTTTGTTTCTTTTCAAAATATAATTTTTAATCCATGGATAAAAGAAAAGACTCAGTAAAATAACTCAAATAACTCATAGTTTGTCTAATTTTGCTTCTTCACTAACTCTTTTTTTATTTATGCTTCCCCCTGTCTTCCAGGCAATCATTCTCCTCTGTTAAATCTGGTATATTAGTCTTTTACTTCTCTGCTTTATTTAGATGTTTCATCCTTTTTTGTTCTCACAGGCCTGTTACTTTTTACCATGATTTACTATGTTTTATGGCTAGATTAGCCTACTTTATTTCGATTTTCCCTTCTTTCTAAATTTTGAACCTTAGTAGCTTCCCCTTAATTTCATTCTTCAAAGATCTGACTCTGCTTGATTTTATCATACAGCTTTTTGATAAATGTAAGTCTGATCCTCTGGAGTGTTTTCCTTTTCTTTTCCTGTGTTCTCCAAATTGCTCAGTTAAATATTTAAATCTACATTACTTAAACCCTAACTTTGCACGTTAGGATTTGGATCTTCTGTACAACAATTTTTGTTTATATTTTCAAAAAGGAGATTAAAAAATGGCATGTTAATTCAATGACCAGTGTTTGGCTCAAATCAAGAGTTAAAAATAGGGTTTTTTTATCTTTGTTTGGTCTTAGATCTTTCCTTCGGAGACGATTCAGATTCAGATTCAGATTCAAATTCAGATTCTTTATAACTTTAATAAAATAACACAATAAAATTATACAGTTCTCTATGATTGTAGGCTGACTTCCACTGAAATTAGTGCCAGGTATCTAAATGATCTTCATGAAATTGCTTTGCAGAACATTAAAAAAAATGAAAAAAAAATGAAAAATGGTACTTTAAACATTGGGTTTTTTTGTAACACCACTGCTGAATTGAGAGTTGATATAATTGAGTGGCAAGGAGTATGGAGCATTAGGAAAATGTTCCTAGTCAAACAAATTTAGACATAAGATTATTAAGTGGCCTTTACTAACCAACCATGTAAATGTTAAATACCTCCCACAATTAAATACCTCCCACCAATGTGGCATGGTAATAAAATTACTGATCTATTTTTCAAAGTTGCTATATGGATTAGTGAAATAATATTAGGTCAAGCCAATATTCTTGGTATGCCACTATATGCTCTGTTATTTGTTCATTCTTCCTTCCTATATACCAGATTTTATTACTTCAATCTTGCATCTAAACTAGAAAAGCACAGGCTACAACAAGGATATAAAATTAAAATCAGAGGATATTTGAAGATAAAGCATTTGTTTTCAAACTTCAGTCAAGGATTAACAAAATTAATCATGTTTCTTCAATTAGAACATGAGTAATACTCAAGAAATTTCAGTGAAAGAAAGTTAGTTTGTCCAGCACTGCCATTTTTTCCCATTTATATACTTAAGGAAAGTTTGTTAGTATGCTAAATAGGGTTGTGCAATATTTTGAAACCAGCATAAGCATTCCATATGTTTAGAACATCTCAAATTATCCATTCCTTTTCCTACTTTCACACACTACTTTAACAGGTTGCAGACAATGCTTTGTTCATATATCTTTCAGAGAATAAATCTGAAGTACTACACACAGCCTTAAGACAATGGAGAAGCTCCGTTATTGACTTCAGTTGTAGTCCAGGATGGCATCTCATAAACTAAATATATATTTTGACACATTCTACAGTATAATTACACTTTATTCCTTTGACAAACACAAAGGAATTGCATCTAAATACATTTTTGTGGCGGGGTCTCTGAAGGCAGAATTTGAAAGCAACTAATATAAATTAAAATGGATATGAAGTATGAGAATAACTCCATATTCTTTCTATGCCATGCTTATATTTTCATAAATGATGAAACATCCCATTTCTAAACCTATTTACTTGACAGTAAATCTTACTAATTTCTGCAAAATTTGCTACCAGCTGAGTGATCATGATCCTGCAGAGTCAATATCACATCAGACCATTTGCTGCAGATAGTAGGAGAAGCAGCAGCAACAGATGGAGAAGTCAGTATTGACAGCTGTCTCACTGCTTCTTTCTGTCTTGTTCATTATATTATTAAAAACTCTTCACATATATAATTATTCTGGGGAGACATATATCGTTAGACAATGTGTACATTTAATAGTATGACTTAGCTCTGTTCCAAACCAATGTTTGGGATCCTGTGTATATGACAGAAAAATAGTCATGGTGATAAAGGTTTTTTTTTTTCTTTATCCGGATGTTATTATAAAACTCTAACAGTATTTTATTGTTCTAATGAGAAGTTGTTGGTAAAATCTATATGGGATCTTAGTCTTAAAACTAAGTAATCATGTCAACTTGTGTATCCTGAAAACCTGGAGAGAGTTAGGCTCAAATATTATTTGGATTGTACAGAGAGTTTATGTTCATACACATCATTGCAGCATAAGTGATACCTTAAGTTTGGAACAAATGTCAGAGTCTCATTTTTCTGATTTTCTTATTGAACATTATTGCATCAAATCTTTCTTGTATTAGATTCTTTCGCATACCTAACATTAGTTACCTGGTGAGAAATTCTGAATGCATTGAAAGAGGAAAAATCTGTCAATTATTTTTAAAGGTCACAGCACTAATGACCAACTGAGAGGTTAATTAGTTTTTGAAAGCTTTTTATATCAATTAAGACTCTTATCTATATAAATAAGCACCTCTCACTATTTCAAGCTATGAACCTTTATTCATATACTTTGAGGAGTCTTAGACATGATAAAAATGCAGAGTTGGAGGGAAATTAAGGGCAAAGTCCTCATATATCCTGTTTCCATCCTTTCTTATTCACATCTAAACAATAGAGACATGGTCTATTCAGAGCTTGAATGTCTCCATCAATATGACAGTTAATTTCACATGTAATGGAGTAAGCAACCTCCTATGCTATAATGTCAGAAACTGATTTAGCAGAGATATTGTCAGGAGGAGTCATTTTCAATTTTAAATGAATGCAACAAATCTTAAAGACCAACTAACTGAGCACTTCAATTCCCACAATAATACAAATGGAATTCCACAGTCAGAACAGTTGATATTACAACTGACATAATGATCTTGTAAGACAGAGGGTGTCAAACTCACGTCATCACAGTGGTGTCATGTGATGTATCAGAAATTTTCCCCTTCGTTAAATCAGGTATGGGTGTGGTCAGCACATGACACATCTGGCCCTTGGGCAAGGAGTTTGACAGCCCTGTTGTAAGAGATTATTTGTGGAAAGAAGACATCCCACCAAAATTTGTCAAAGGCAGGATTCTTTCTTAGGTATAAGTATACTACTCTTGAAAATGTTGAGGTGAGGAGCTCCAGCATACTGGTTTTTCTTGGATATGATTGAAATACATGAAACCAAAATAACTCTAGTGTATTGGAAAATCAGTGGAATGAAAGGCAGACTATTCACATGTCTATCTTAGCCTCCTCCATCAATGAGAATTTCTCTGAAATCCTTTTCACCTTTGAAGACTTTCTAAGATCATTCCAGTTTCTAAAAACTGAATGATATCAGAGAGGAAGAATGTTTATGAATTTGCTTGGCATTAAGAAATATACCTCTGTCCTAACATTTTTCCCAGCTACTGGCATTCGGAGGCAGATTGCCTCTGAAATTAGATATCCTTTACAACAGTCACAGGAGATAACTTTGGGTTGTCTCATCCTATCTACTTCTTTAAGGCATGGTGAGAATTGTGTGGAATGTACAGCCAATAGGATTTATTAACTTGGAATAGCAAGTAGAAAACTATAAATTATAATTTTAAAAATGCAAATCATTGGATCCATTCTGGCAATCAGGTATATCTTCTGGATTGAGCAATATTAACGTTCTTCTTAATAGGTAAGCTGAAGAAATAGGGTAGCCTACTGTTTCTTTAAAAAAGATCAGAAGCATTATAAAAAAAATTGCTTGCTTTACCAAATTCAGGAGATTTATAAGTCTTTGCAAATGGCTGTGAATTTGATTCTCAAGACAGTAATTGCCAGCAGGAAATTACAATTATCACAAGCAGCAACAAATTCAAGAGTTAAGAAAATGACCATGGGAGTCTAGAGCTACAAGGTTCAGTGATCTTGCAATGCAAATGCAGGAAATGAAAAAGCAATCCAAAGTTTGAAAACATCTTTTTTTAAAAAATCATTCAAGCAGTTTCAGAGAGAAAGAAAAATTTAACTTCATATTAAAAGGATTTTTCTCCCCCTTTCTCCAAAATAAGAATACTAGTAGCTCAAAATATGTAAATATGGCTTGGATTATTTTAGGGAGTAATAGAACAACAGTTTTGTTGAAAAAAAATAAATAAACCAGCTGTTCCCTGGTTTATCCATTTTTGCATTGGATTTTTAATTCCTACACATAAAGCATTTTAACTTGATGCTTTATGTATTCCTAATGTATATTTTTACTGAATGGCTATACTTAAAGTATAGTCTATGCCTACCAATTCCATAATGGTAAATCTCATGATGAAATTCTGTGGTGTAATGAATGCATGAAGGCAATAATAATTCAGAAAGTGGAACAGATATTTTGAGACACCTACTTCTATCAGTTTTCTCCTATAGATGTCTATGTAAACCCTTCATTTTGAAACAGGCTTTAAATCTGGAAGTGTACAAATATAAAGAGAAACTGGCTTTTGAGAGGAGATATTTTTCAAGGCAAACTTAGGCCATGAAGGATGGACTTAGGAACTTTTCCTTTGGAGTGTTCATCTTCTCCTCACTCTCAGCATTTCCAATATTGGGTTTGGCAACTAGTCTTTCCTCACATAAAAAGTTAGTTCCATTGCAACCAATGGGGTTTTCTTGCAAGGAAACATGTTTAGAATTAGGCATTTGTTCCACTTGGTTTTAATACAGTAAGGCTAACATGCAAATAAGGGTCTAATTCCTAATTTTCATGGAATTTATTTGTAGAATAATTGTTATTTGTAAGTAGTAAGGCTGTGTAGATCTGCTGCTTAAAATGCTGAGATGCTTTGTTTTGTTGAAAAGCCAATGCTGCCATTTTGCTTCAGTGGCATATCTAGCAGAAATATAATCTGTATATAAGGAGTTCATAGCAGAACTTGGTTGTTTCTCAAATCCCCCTTCTGAATAATTTGTACAGCCCTAATAATTAGAAAGTATGCTCCAGTTTGCTCCTAGTTGATTCAATGAAAGGTTTAAATAAGTCAAGTTGAAAGTTATTATGCTATGGTAGAAAAGTTGTGAAGTATTTGATTTCTGTATTATAGCATTGAGTTTGCAAGAATGTTACATTTAATCACAGAAATATAGAATTGGGATGGGTTATTTAGACTATCAAGTCCAAGGCTCTGCTGTGCTGACAAATCTGAGTTAGTAACTGTCAAGTTATTTTTTTTACTGCTAGAAAGTTTTTCCTAATTGTTGTGAATGAATAATGCCAAATAAAGTTATCTTGAGCTTGAAGTCAAGTGCAGGGTTCTGGCCCTGCACTTCTGATTGGCTGTTAATGGCAGATCGGATTGGTCCATTCAGGAGCATCTGATTGGCCATTAACAGGCCATTCTCATTGGTTAACGGAGCTAGCGCTCCAGGATTGCTATCGGTTGAATAGTTAATAAGTTGACTATATAAGGAAGGCGATAGCAGCCCTCCAGTTTGAGCTGTCACACCATGTAAACAAAGAGTTTGAAGTTCACTGTTTCTACTGGCTCGTCTCCATTATTCGCACCCATGCTCCAGACTTAACACTGGCGACGAGGATGGGATTGGATGACATCAGAGCCAACGACGAAGACAACTAAGCACGTGGATGAAGCACACAACAGCGGAACCATGTCCGGCGGCGCAGTACCACCCGCTCCGTTCGATCCAGCTCAAGAGGACTGGGAGTCCTACATGGACCGTTTCCAAATGTTTTTGGAAACGAATAATCTGAAGGATGCCACAACCGGGAAGAAATGGGCGGTATTCCTAACGCACTGCAGCCCAACGGTATTCAAAATGGCTAAGGCATTAGCGAAACCAGCTGAAGTGAAGGCCATGGACTAGGACGTCCTCGAACCGCTACTAAGGGCCCACTACACACCGACCATTCCAACGCTCATAAGGCGACATGAGTTCTATCAAAGAAACCAGCGGAAAGGAGAAAGTGTTGCCGATTTCGTTGCAGACCTCCGGAACTTGGGAGGCCTTTGCGATTTCACCGACCTAGAGGAGGCTTTGAGAGACCGAGTAGTTCTCGGGTTAGACGCTCTAAATGTACAGAGCAAAATAATGGCAAAGGGCGACATCACTCTTAAAGATGCCATAGCTGAAGATACAGCAGCGGAGGCGACCAAGAAGTCGGCTGCCCAACTACGCCAAAATCGCGCTCCAGCACACCAACCGGCCAGCGAAGTTTCACCTAAGGCAGAAGGGCAGCTGCAGATGACCCACCATGAGGACCTCTCTTCGTCAGACAGCGACGAAGAAGAGGTCCATCGCCTGCGATCCGATCGGGACCGTTACCTGAAGTCCCAGAAACCGTGCGCTGGCTGCGGCACCAACCATTACCACTCCGATTGCAAATTCCGCGACGTGCTCTGCCATGAGTGCGGAAAACGAGGCCACATCGGACGGGTCTGCAGAAGTCTCCTCAGACCCAGCCAGACCGCGAAGGGTACCAATCTCCGCCAATCGACAGGGAATCGCCCTGTAAGGCGAGAACCAGCAAACCACTCCTACAGAAACCGACCCGTGAATCGCCTAACGAGACGGGAAGAGGCCCACCAAACACTCACTATCGGCCATGCCTCTTCACTAGATGTTAAGAAAATTCGGGTCAAAGTGGACATCGAAAATCAACCTTGCCAAATGGAAGTTGACTCGGGGTCATCTCTGTCAATGGTCTCCTGGAAGACCCTCAAGCAACTCATCCCCACTATCCGGCACCAAGACCTTCAATTCCAACGGCTCATGTTAAAGGACTACCAGGGGAACCGGATTCCAGTCGTAGGATCCAGTAGAGTCTGGGTTGCATTCAAGAACTGCACGGCGTACTTACCCCTGACGGTGATCGACAAGGACCGGCCTAGCCTGTTGGACCTGCAATGGTTTGCACCACTCGGCATTGAAGTGGCAGGCATTAACCAAATCAGCGGCAGTGACTGGGAAGAAGACCTCGCCCATAAATTCAGGGATGTCTTTGCGGAAAAGCTAGGGGAGTACAAGGGGACCCCGATATCCTTTAGCCTTAATCCAAAGATAGCTCCCATCCGCCTTAAGCCTCATCGAGTCCCGTTCACTCTAAAGCCGAAAATCGACGAACAGCTTGATAAGTTGGTAGCCCAGGGGGTTTTAAAGCCAACCGACCACTCCCCATGGGAAACACCAATCGTGACCCCAATTAAGCCGGACGGCTCCATTAGAATTTGTGGGGACTATCGAGCCACCCTAAACCATGCCCTGCAACAAAATCCATATCCGGTGCCGGTGGTGCAACACCTCCTCCATTCCCTGGGGGGGCGGAAAAGTCTTCGCTAAACTAGACTTAGCTCAGGCTTATCAGCAACTGCCGGTTGATGAAAAAACGGCACAGGCACAGACTATCGTAACACACCGAGATGCCTTTAAGTGTACACGGCTTCAATTCGGAGTCAGTGTAGCCCCAGGGATCTTTCAGAGCATAATGGAGAGACTATTGCAGGGGATCAAAGGCGTTGTCCCCTATTTTGATGATGTGCTCATTGCTGCCCCCACTCCAAAAAATTTACGGGATCGTTTAAGACTGGTTTTACAAAAATTCCAAGAAGCAGGCCTGAAAGTGAAAAAAAATAAATGCAAACTGTGTACAGATTGTGTTGAATTCTTAGGGTACTTAATTGACAGTCAGGATATTCACCCAACCGATAGCAAATTGAGAGCAATAAAAAACGCTCCCAGACCCCGGAACAAAGCCAACCTCCAGGCGTTCTTAGGCCTCATCAATTTCTATAATGTATTCTTGCAGCACAAGGCGACTGTCGCTGAACCTTTACATCGCCTACTAGATAAAAAAGCAATTTGGGTATGGGGTCACAGAGAAGAGCAGGCGTTCCATAATGCAAAACAACTACTGACTTCTGACACCGTACTAATGCAGTACAATGAGACCTTGCTGTTAAATATCACATGTGATGCATCACCTTTTGGAGTGGGCGCCATTTTGAGCCATGTATTACCTAATGGTAGCGAAGCCCCTGTTGCTTACTTTTCAAAAACGCTCTCGAAAACCGAGCAAAATTACAGCCAGATCGATAAAGAGGCCCTGGCAATTGTATCAGCTGTTAAAAGATTCCATGAGTACATGTAAGGCTGGGCTTGTACCATTGTAACTGACCACAAACCATTGCTGGGGATCATCACTGGGGACAAGCCAACTCCCTACATACTTTCTCCCAGGATGACCCGCTTGGTCAGAATTCTTGGCTGCCTACAATTATCGGCTACAATATCGTCCCGGTAAAGCCATTCCCCATGCCGACGCGTTGAGCCGTGCACCGCTCCCTGAAACCATCAATGATCCTGCACCAACAATGACAACGTTGCAGATCGAGACACTCCATACGCCGCCATTAACTGCCCGTGACATCGCGAGAGAAACAAAACGCGACCCCATCTTAGCACGAGTCCTCACATGGGTGGAACACGGATGGCCATTGGACCAAGTACCAGACGACTTTGCACCATTCAAAAGCCATCAAACAGAGTTGTTCTCGCAGAAGGGCTTTATCATCTGGGGCAATAGAGTCATTATCCCAGAACGACTCCAACAGGCACTGCTCAGAACCTTGCACGATGGCCACCCTGGCATTGTGCACATGAAGGGCCTCGCACGAAGCTACGCATGGTGGCCAGGCATCGACAGACAAATTGAATCGTGGGTTAAAACTTGCCAGAGATGCCAAGAAGTAAGCAACGCTCCACCAAAGGCAACCCCAAACGAATGGGAGATGCCGCGAGGACCCTGGTCCCGCATCCATCTGCACTTTGCTGGGCCGACCAAAGGCCACACGTTTTTGCTAACCGTTGACGCCTACTTGAGTTAGCTCGAGATTCACCTAATGAGCAATACGACCACTGAAGCGGTCATCAAAAGACTGGAAAGACTGTTTGCAACCCACGGATTACCAGACATTCTGGTATCCGACAACGGGCCCCAATTTACTGCACTGTCTTTTGAACAGTACCTGGCTGACCGCGGTATCCGACATGCGCTTACTTCGCCTGCGCACCCTGCGGCCAATGGTAGGGCTGAGCGCATGGTACAATTCGTCAAAAGGACTCTACAAAAGATAGACTACGACAACATCGACGAGAAAATCAACCGAATCCTTTTCCTACAGCACATCACACCTCACAGCGTCACCAACAAAACTCCCGCCGAGCTGCTAATGGGACGAAAGCTCCGCTCCCACCTCGATCGGTTACACCCAGCCTACGAACTAGAAAAATCACTCGGATCCAGCGGCCGATGCCATACCTTCCAGGTAGGCGATTTAGTATTCGCTAAAAACCTATCGGGCGATCCGCTGTGGGTAGAAGCGACCGTAATCCGCGTAACCGGCCCAAGATCATACCTCGTTCAGTGCCCTGATGATAGACTTTGGAAGTGCCACATAGATCAACTACAATCGCGGCTACCGTCATGCACTTCCGAACTCCCTTATGACCAAACTGAGGTGGGGGGGGGAGATACAGAGGAAAACAAATTGCAACTAGAGGAAAACCTTTTTGAAGGGACTGAAAACGGAACTGAAACGCAGGAACAGGAACCGGGGACCGGAGTGAGTTCACCTCAGGGAGTGGCCAGCGATATCGGTGACGACGGGAACGCGAACTCGGAATCAGAGGCACCCCTACCGTTAAACAACGATCTACCTCAACAGAAGTGCAGCCAACCGCCAGGCACTTTGCGAAAATCAAAAAGACTGATAAAACCACCGCCTACCTCAAGGACTATGTAACCGCGCCCTGTGGGCAGAAGCCGGGGGAAAGGGGTGTTGTGAATGAATAATGCAAAAGAAAGTTATCTTGAGCTTGAAGTCAAGTGCAGGGTTCTGGCCCTGCACTTCTGATTGGCTGTTAATGGCAGGATCGGATTGGTCTGTTCAAGAGCATCTGATTGGCCATTAACAGGCCATTCTCATTGGTTAACGGAGCTAGCGCTCCAGGATTGCTATTGGTTGTATAGTTAATAAGTTGCCTATATAAGGAAGGCTATAGCAGCCCTCTAGTTTGAGCTCTCACACCATGTAAATAAAGAGTTTGAAGTTCACTGTTTCTACCGGCTCGTCTCCATTATTCGCACCCATGCTCCAGACTTAACACTAATATTCCAAATTATATACTCTGGGATGATAGAAAATGGATATTGGCAACTCCTATTCAGACACTTGACAAATGCTAACACAACTCATTCCATATCCATAGAAGTAGACATTATTGCTGACATTTGCTGATATTGTGGCTATTGTTTTCTGATTCCATTATTTAAAAGTCCCTTTCAATATTATTATTGTTGTAACTAATCATGAGTGGGGTATGTCTTCCCTCGTCCTAAAATTATTAGACTGTGTAATATCCAGTTTGTGAAGTCATGAAATTACTTATCTATATTGTAAGAAGCTTTTATATTCTGTAATTCCAAAATCTTATTCTAAAAGTTTAATATTCCAATTTTATCTGGTTCCTTAGTCCATTTATAACTTTCCTAGATCAAAAGTATGTTTAGTTTTTAGCTGTTTATTTTATGTTATTTACATTCTTAAGATTATAATTAAAGTTTTCTTTCATTCGGAATTAAAAGGCAAACTTATCCAGCATTTTCAGACTTGTCTTTCCGAGGTCTCTAATTGCTAGAAGTAGTTAATGAGCAAATTTCTGAAAGGGATAAAAAAGCAAAGTTTTTGAGTTTAGTGTCCTTGAAAAGGCTTTGCTATGATTGGAAGCAAGATTGTTAATCATATCATATCCCAGCATTCAAACCAGTGAAAAACTGCTGGACTGTGGTCTCCTTCTGAAGAGTTACCACCCAGACATGGATACTCTCTTCACATCTACTTATCTGAGGAGCTGACTATACACCAGCTTCTTGGCCTTTGCCACAGAAATGAACTCCATTTTTCAGAGCTCAGAATTAAACATAGTATATGAAGTGGAATCTCACAAATCAGGCAACCAATGGAATAGATTTGCCTTCATAAGTTGTGGATGCTCCATTACTGGTGGCTTTCAAAAAGAGTTTGGACAACCATTTGTCTTTAATGGTAGCAGGGGGGTTGGATTAGAAGACTTCTGAGGTCCCTTCCAACTCCTATTCTATTCTGCTCTGTTCTTCTGTATTCTTCTGTGGTATCATTATTTTCAAATTGGGTTTTTACTGATGCATCATAAAATTGCCAAATGCATCTTTTAGTAAATATGGCTCCACTGTTTATATTCAGTCTCTAATCAACTTCAAAATGTTCTGAAACTGGCAAAGCCCTTTAATTTCCCTAGCCTTTCAATTCCTGTTAACCACAGCCTAATGTTTTACTGGTAAGAATCATAGGACACAAATATTATAAACAGGGAAAAGGAGAGCAAATTCTTTAAAACTGATTCACAAACAATTCTTTTAATAGAAAAAAAGGATCTGAATCAATGTTGTGCCACTTTCATTAAGATTTAAAAGAGTTGGCTTAAAAACTGAGAAAAAAAACTTGCATGTCTGTGTAATGTTCTTATAACCTAGTAGTTCTAATGTTTTGTTTTGACTTTGTCTCCCCCCCCATTCTTAATCCAGTCATTTGTGTGTTTTTTTTTAAGTCACTGTTTCACATAGTAACAGCTTGTTGTATTTTGGTCTATTTGCCAGAGGCCTGGTTTATTTTTAAATTCTTGAACTTTTGGATTTTCTTTTATTTTTCCAAGATTGGAAGCAGCTGGACTGCCTGGAGTTACAGGTTGAAAAGCTTGCTTTACATTATGAGAAAGGAAGCTTCATTCTCCCCCCTCCCTTCCCCTTTTGTGTTCCTTTTTATTTTTTTATTTTTTTATTTTTCCCCCCTAACAAATGTCTCTAACTGCTAGTTGCCTAAAAATAGAAAGCCACTTCACTAAAAATAACTTGGCTCTCAATCTTGCCAAGGAAAATGGAGAGAAATGGGCGTGGACTTGAAGGCTGAGTAATCCAGCTCTATTCATTCAGAGATCCCTTTGAGAATGTAGCCGATGATAAAGTGTCCTGCAAAAAAAAAAAAAAAGGCCTCAGTTGCTCTCTTCAGACTCCTAGGTGCCAATAAATATTTTAGCCAGAGGATATATTTTTATAAACATTTTATGAAAGACAAGGTTTTGTTTCACAGCAGCTAACTCGCTGTCAAAAATAGCTGGCTTTTCCTAGTCTTTTCCCCAGCTCTCTACAGCCACAGGGTTTGAAATTATTTCTTTTTTTTTTAATGCATATTCTAACAGTGTCCATTAAGGATACAACTTAATTCTTCATTAATTTAATTTAATACTTCATTATTGCAGTTGTGTTTAGGGGTTGTTTTCAAGAGTCACCCAAACTGGGAAATGATGTTTCTTATATCCCAGTTAACTCTTACAATGCCTTTGAATTCTTTTCTGCATTTATTATTCAACATTATGAAGGTGAGGAATCTGGGCTTAAATGGATTATTTCAATTTTAATGGAGCATTAAGAAGATTGATAGCAGAGCATCTAAAATTTCTTAGTGATTGCATCTTTTTTAAAAGGCACAGGACTTCAGAGGATATTCTCGTTCATGAAAGCTATTGTTTTGGAAATACAATTTTGATTTATTTTGGTTTTGTTAATGCCAGATCAATAGCAAACCACTTCCATATTGCTGCCAAGAAAACTTCACGGCCCTGGCCACGTAGTTATCAGAACTAAGCTCTTTAAGGAGACCTTATTGAAACACAGAGTATATGAGGAACATTAATCAATAAATGATGATGTTAAAAATGGATTGAGCAGCAAATTTATATTCCTGCTCGCGGATGAGCTCTACGTATCTTATTACTACTTTTTATTTAGGCAGAAGAGTTTTGAGAACTTTTTTAAAAATTAAAAACAATCTTACACAGCTGGTTGTACAGAAAGTTCAGAAGGTTATTTTGTCCTGCTTATTGTTATACTCAGTTCCTGTAATGCTACTGGTGATAAGGCTCTAAAGACAAAGGACAATAATTGATGAGAGAGGACTTAAATCATCCCAGAAGAATTAGAAGCCTTGTATCTATCAACATTAATTCTTCTAGGCTTTTTCCGTCTTATAAGGAATTTTGTCTTACTGCGCTTTTCAACATGTCCCGCTGTCCAGTAAATGCTTTTTATAACAGACGCAGACCACAAACAACCTCTTTATTCAGTAAACAGGGTGTGATAGTGTATTAGTAATTGCCAAGACTGAATTCCCATTTTGTATCTTTACATATTGCATGGAAAAATAGAATGCCTGGCCCTGTGCAACTCCTTCAGGCTTAGTAGTAATCTACTTATTGTTGTATCCGGGAGACAAATATTTTATGACCAAATTTTTCATTTTTATTATTAAGAGACTCTTGTATTCACCCTCCTTTACATTGCTGAATATAGTGTAGCTAACTTGCTCTTAACTTTCATTAAATTCTTTCCCTTTGTGTATAGCCATGTCATCTACACCCATTTTCAGGAGCTTAATATATATAATTGATTGGTTTTCACTGTGTTTCAGAAATCTGTAAATGTAAATGTTATGGTTTTCCTAATGTTCAAAATAAAGTTAGTGAAAATTGCCAAATATATTGATATGTAAAACTGTCAAGTTTGGATGGTTAACCTACCTACTTAATAATCATATCACCAAGAGTGAATTGTAATAAAAATTTGTAATAAACAGTTGTTTGTTATAATTGCCTGTGTTGAATAGTTTAATATTCAATAAATATTTGAAATGGGAATTTGTTGGAGTTTTATAAGGTTAGCAAATCAATATAATATTTTTTCATATTCAACATTAAAACAAATTTTTTACGTGTATATACATATTGCCTATTCAAGTGTTGCAGTGTTATGTAGAAAAAGAATTTTAAAAAATTGTAATCTATAAAAGCATGTATAGCTAAAAGAAAGCATAGCTAAAGTAAATCCATATCAACATTGGTTTCCTGTGCTTCTCCGTACATTTATACCTTGTAAATCATTCTCACAAGTTTATATTAGGTCTATGGATTGCACTTTGTTCTTTAAACTTCTCATTTCTCTCTTTTTCAGGATCTCATCATTTCCATTTAATTAGCACATTCTCAACCTATTTATTTTTCCTTCATATGTTTGTATTGGAATTTGATTCTCATTCTTTGATACATAAGAAAAATAGTTTAACATATTGGTCACTCAGCTTTGTTTTTAATTCACATGCATTCAGCATCTTTTTATTATTTATTTTATGTCATTTTGTTTTACGGCATATATTTTAAATACAACTAAATTTGCACTCAATTTATTTTTATGCTTCTCCTAATCTAACTCTTCCTATATAACAAAGCAGACAGAAACACATTTTTATACACATCATTTTTGCTTATTTTAATAAGCACCTATCCTGTGCCACAGACCCCATACTTTCTACCAGCTTTCTAATGGCATTTGCACAACTTAAAATTGCTCTACCCATTTTCTCATCTGTAATAAACATTCTATGGAGTACATACATTCAGTTTTTTTGCCATTCATATATTACTTGCACTCAGTCATTACAAAATTTAAATTTAGCTTGAGAGAAAAAGAATTAGTTTATTGAACAAATTTGCCACACAGTAGAAGCTAAGTAGTATTATCACAAAGGGAGGTGATTAAGAAGGGAAATGAGCCAAGGTTGTCAGAAGAATAAAGCATAGAGTGTCCAGAAGGCTGAGGACGGCAGTTAACCAAGTATGAGAACAAAGGGTGTGAGAAGAAATAAAGAAGGAAATGAATCAGACCAAGGATGGAATTAACCTTGTGAGCCTTATTGCCCTACATTTGGCCTTCCTTCTTTCAGGAGAAGAGAAAATGATGTTTCCTTCCTAACTTCTGCTGTGTAGAATAAATGAAAAGAGATAGCATGTTTCTGGAAGGAGCTCACCAGATTGGGCAATTGGGTATGGAGAGATAATGAACCCCAAATGGCCACTGGGCTGAGGTTTTCCACTGCTGAACTAGCTAGTTGGCTAATAAAGCACAGAGAAAGACAAAGGATCAGTGAATGAGGAAAATGTATGAACAATACATACTATGTATTTGTACTGGGGAATAGGGAAAGGAAAGAGAATTTAGAGCTATAAAGGTAAAGATTATGGCTTACCTTAAGATCAAAAGTAATAGTGCAATTTAGAAAGTGTTTTTTGTGTTTTTCTAGCATCAACTTTTTTTTCAACATCAAATACAGGAACAATGATGAGAAGGGATCATTTAAGACAGTGATGGCTAACCTTTTTGTTGTCGAGTGCCGAAAGTCTGTGCAGGCGTGTGCATGTGTGCCTGCACCCATAATGCAATGCATGTGCAAACTCCTGTGCATGTGTACAGGACCGTCCCACATGATCCCCATTCCCCTGCACATGTGTGTGGGACCCTCTACACCCCCCCGTTCCCTTGCACATGCGCATGTGTCTCCCACATGTGCCCCACCCCCACCTGTGCATGGCAGATACCTGAAAATCAGCTGGCTAGCAGGAGGTGCGCCCGCATGCACAGTCGAACTGAGCTGGGGCAATGGCTCGTGTGGCATGCCACTTCCGGCAAACGTGCCATAGGTTCACCATCATGGATTTAAGAAGTTGCTAAAGATAGGAAGATGAAAATGATATTTGCTGTTACTGTCTTAAGCACCCAAAACTAATAGAGTATATTAGATCTTGAAAATTTTTTATCATATGTTACAAAAAACTGACTCTGTACCTTAAATGTTGAAGCTTAATAAACTTAATAAAGTTGATTATCTCTTTAAGAAAGAAGGAAAATATTTCATATTCTAACTGCAGTGATAGAACAAAAACTAAAGTAATCTTAAACACAGTACAGTGTGCAAGTGAAGTTAAATGAATCTCTTCCTCAGTT
This sequence comes from Hydrophis major, assembly GCA_033807585.1. Lineage (NCBI taxonomy): Eukaryota > Metazoa > Chordata > Lepidosauria > Squamata > Elapidae > Hydrophis > Hydrophis major. The sequence goes on from CM066329.1 coordinate 330,089,206, forward strand.
GTATATAAAAAATGATTTCTGAGATTTATGATAGATTTAAAAAGAATTTCCCTGTGTCCTTATTTCCAGATATCTCCATTTATAGCTCCAAATGTTGCTAAGTCTAAACAGTTTCACCTAATTTTCTTCATTAGCAAGAGTCTTGAACTGCCAGACCCCCTGCAGATAACAAGATTTGACAGTTGTTGTCTGAAGTTGCAACTTCCTGAACCAATAATCCAAAATAAAGCTAGCTGAGAATGTGCCTGCCCAGAGCTTGCTCAAAGCTGAAAAAGAATTTCAATAGCAATTTAAATAGGGATATAGAACAGTAATATGAACAGGAAAACTATAGTTAGTTGGTTTTTTTTTAAAGCAGAATTGCACAAGCTAAGTCTAAAATATGTGGGGCCATTCCTGGTTTTACATGCAGATTCAAAATCTCTCCAGACATTTCTGCTGAATTAAAAATTTTAATGTGAGAAAAGGTATTAAATATGCAAGGAACATTAATTCCATCTGCCATAATATAAGTGAGAAAAAACCCATTCACCTACTGTCAGTGTTTAGTGGCTTCAGGGTTGCCACCTAGTTTGTCCATTTCAGTTGGAAGTACAGCATTTTTGTTCACTCTAATTTATATTTTTCATTAGAAAAATAATAATGAGGAGATAAGTGGAAAAATTAAACAGTCTGATTTCATTGTTGTTGATCTCTTTACTGCTGCATTTAAATTATCTGTGTGACCTAACTATGTTACATAGCACATAGTTTTATCTTCCCTTTCTCTTGAGAAACGTAAGCAAATTAGAATCATTGTGTCCAATGCTGCTGTTCTTACCATGTACTATATAACCTCAAAATCTTTCTATTGAAGTGCCAGAAAAAAACCAAATGAAGCTGTCAAAGCTTATTTTCCTATCCAAGTACACATAATCTGAAACTGAAATCTTTTCCCTTACAAATCTCCCAAACACTATTTCAAACAAGATGAAAATTTGGGCATTGCTTGTTAGATGCCCTGAGACTTGAAGCAAATGGGTAAATGATTTAGAAAGTTATCACTGAGAATGTGAGGTTGAAATTGCAGATGGGAGGAACATGCAAAGATATCAATTTTTGTTTCTCTCATATATTGTGTTGCATCTCAACTGAACAACTTGACTAGTATAGAGACAGCTGAGCAATGTCAAAATATAGGAAACATACAAATTAATCAACAACAGTAAGATGGCCATCCTCCTTCACTACTACCTATTAAGATTTTGAAAATGTAAGAGCCAGGGTCAGGGGTTAGGAACCTGGTGTATCTCCAGAGGCACTTTCTTCCACAGTATGGCAGACCTCCTCTCAGTGATCACACAGAATGGGCAGAATCATTTTGGACAAGATGGTTCCTTATGACAATTGGAAAATCAATTATACTTTTTGGATCAGAAAACAGATGTGCAAGTCTAGGGGATTATAGTGCCTCAGATATGTGATATGTGTAGGAGAAAATGGAAGCACTAGTTTGTTACAAACTGACAATTAGCGAAGCGTTGTAGTTACAAGCAAGCTAAATTAAATTTAACTAAAAGGTCTTAATCACAGTGAGAAAGTTTTCACTCTACTCTGCATAGTCAGACTTCACCTTTAGTATTGTACTCAATGATGGTCACCACTTTTTAAGAAGTCAGATAAACTAGAAAAGATGAAAGGAATGATATAAATCAAATAGTAACTAAAGATGGTCAAAGATCTGTACAACAAAATCTTATGAAAAAAATGTTAAAGAAACTGGGAGTGTTTACTTTGAAACAAAAAAAAAAAGCTAAAAAGAAGATATGATAGCACTCTGTCATAGAAAAGTAGGTCAAGACCTGATCTATATCATTCCAGAGCGCAGGATGTGAAATAATGGATATAAGTTATAATAAGTCAAGTTCCAACTGAATGTTAAGATCTTCCTAACAGTAAAACACTTTACTAGGAGAACGAATTACAGAGTGATCTGGTGGAATGTCTTTTATCTGATATGATTAACTAGAATTTGGAATCTCATCTGCTAGGGATACTACAATTTGGATCCATTCATTGAGCAAAGGATTGGACTCAGCAGCCTAATTGGTGTCTCCCAAGCTTGTGATTCTGGGATAACCCCATGAGTTTTCATAATTGAGAACTTGTATCTCTTCTGTCTTCATACAGTATACTAACCACCATTCCATACTGATTTTTAGAAGTCTAAAAGCAGGCTATAAAGGAGTTTTTGCAGTGTTCTTTCCCCTGATCTGATATACATAGTGTAGTGTATTCATGTACATACTTCTAATACCACATTTCTATTGGTTAGTCAACATAGCTTAACAATTGGTTAATAACGACAGTTTCCGATTGGCCGCCTAAGCGGCGGGAAGTTTAAATACATGCCATTGGTTGTGAGCCACGAGCAGCCGCTATAAAAAGGGCTGCTGTGGCTCGACTTTAGTTGAAGTTACTGGTTGCTAATAAAGAGCTGAATTCAACTCCGGTCTTCGAGTCTGCTTTGTCCTGGAGAAAGAACACATAGTATATCATACTATAATACATACTATATACATAGTATATATATAGTATAATACATGTACATGCATTATATTAATACAGTATAAAGATGCATTCGTTGCTTTAGAATGATTAGCTTTTACTGACATACAGAGAAGTTCATGAATCAGCCATTTAAATCCCATAAACTGAGTGCCGGCTATTTATCCTCTAGATCTCTAAGGATTGCTACATTTTCAGAATCTTCTAGTGAACAATGGAATTTTTTCACTTGAATTCTAATACTATAGGACAAGGGTCTACAAACTTGGCAAGTTTAAGACTTGTGGACTTCAACTCCCAGAATTCCTGTGTTAACATAACTGGAAGAGGAATTCTGGGAGTTGAAGTCCACAAGTCTTAAAGCTGTCAAGACCCCTGCATAGGATATGAGGGACAAAAAACCTTTTCTTCCTACCATCTAAAATGAGAAAGTTCTACAGAAGATGCTGCTATATTTTAGCCATTATATGTCTTATTTTCATATTTTGACCTTTGGTTATCATTTTTATACAACTTTTCCTATGCTGTGATATATTTTTTGAGATGGGCTGTCAGAACTTATTTAAAGCTGGCTGGGTGGTGAAGACTGTTATCATGGGCCAGCTGCTGACTGGAGATGACAATTTTTCTGGTTGGGGTGGTATGTTGAGAAAAGTGGAAAGGACTAGATAAAGACTTCTATCAGTTGGATTTGAACCATGATCAAGAATCTTCTTGACAGTAATGTCCAGCGGAGGCAAGTTACCGGCCCTTTTCTTGTCATTGGTAGTTATGGAGTTTTACATTTCTGTACTTAGTAAGTGCCTAAACAGACATAGTTATTTGTTCAAATTATGTACTATAGGGGTTTGCGAGTGTATTCCATTATAATGGAAAGTCACATTTAGGCAAGTTATAATGAGTTCTCTGTGCACTTTGTTTACTTTATTTGTCCACAGGTAAATCCCTGAAATAGCTGCTACAAGTTGTATACAGATTTTCAGCACATGATATAATTGTGAGTCTGCAGTCTGAACCATCCTATGTATCCTTAAAAGAAAAGCCCAAATTTAGTCTTAAAAAGTATTAGAAGTTGAGACTGTTGGGTTATGTCCTTCACTTGAATTGGCTAACTGCTGATTCTGAAGGATAAACTGGATGCTCATATGTATTGCACAGATTTTTCACACAATTATATTGACTATATTAGATTTCAAGCATTACTGCTACTGTCTGAGTCAATAAAGGAACAACGGAAAGTGAAGGAATAAACAATTATGAGTTTTAGAGATTCATTATCTTAGAACAACAAAACAACAGAAAGACTGCCTTAGCTGATCTTTGTTTAGTAACATTGGCTCATTTCTAAAGAGAACTCTAAAGAGAGTTGCATCTGTCTACTATTACTGTTCTTCTGAGATTTGAGAATAAGAGCCACTGTAAAACTAAAGATGATGCTAGGAGACTGATGACATCAAGGAATGTATATTATGAGTACATGACATCGTTGGCAGAGGCTACCTATTAAACATAGTGTGCTGAAGCATGAATACCTTTATGAACTCAATCTAGTATATCAAATCCAATATAAATAGGACTATTGAAGTATTCTTGTTTTAAGCCCTTACATGCAGTTACAGCACATTGTGTGATTAATTATCCCATTTTAATTTAAGCATTTTGCATCATAAGTATACAGCTTTGTATCATACTTATTTCATATGGATTGTTTTCCTTCTCCTTTAAGCAGCTTGGAATCACTTCATTTTCCTTTATTCTCAATTAATTTAGTTCATCTTTCTCTTGCTGATCTTCTTTTCTATAACTGCAAATGCAAGACAATTAACCTGGTTCTTGACTGTTTCACAGCTATCCCAGTTGAATAACTACAGTGTAATTGGCCAAAATCCTGTTAATGTCTTTCACCAATTGCTTATCAAAGCTGAGAGAGACAGCAGGCGGTATGGAAACCCTATTCCTATAGGATTCGATAACCAGCAGTGCTATAACATATATAATTTGCTCAAGACCTTGGCTAGTTTGTCTTCTGTGAACAGAATTGCTGTGTTCATGCATGGGATGGAATTATTCTTTTTCCTTTTTGCCTCTGTTTCTAAAAATTTCTCTTAGATTGGGGACAGTTTGGTAATGAAACATTAGGATTGTTTGAAGACAGGAGTGTTCAGTCTTGACAACTTAAGACTTGTGGACTGCAACTTCTAGCCAGTCCACCATGGAACTCTGGGAACTGAAATCCACCAGTCTTAAAGACACCCCTGATTTAAGGGCTTTTAGAGGGATACTTCACAATCTGCGAAGAGCACGGATGCCAAACTTGTCACATCATGTTGCCATCACATGATGCTTCACAACATTTTCCCCATTCATGGAGCTTGGATGGGCATGGCTGTGCTTGATGCATCCAACCTGTGGATTGCCACTTTGACACCCCTTTGAACATTAAAAAACTACTTGTCTTTGAAACACTTACATGGCTCTGTAGCTGAGGTGGCTATTGTCATAGTCTCTTTGCCTAGAGTTCTTATGTCTGATTTTACTTTTTAAAGTGATGTTTATATTTTTGACATGTGGTTTTATCTGCACTGTGCGCTACCCAGATCTTTTTATGAGATGTGCAGCCATATAAATTTGATTGATAAATAAATGGCCTGCAATTTTTGCAAAGCACGTTTGTCAATGGCTTTTAAAGCTCTATAAAATGCGGAAAGGAGGGTGAAAATGAAGTAGGAGTTGGTGGAAATTGCCACTTCTATTTTAAAAGACATAGGGAACAAATCAGGATCCAAATTCTTATCTTTTTCATAAGAATATATATATATATATATATTTTCTTAAGTTTTCGCGGGTACTTACATGCATGGCATTCAGCTTTGTTCGGGTATTTTCCCACGTCATAGGAGTGGTGCTTTTAAAGTTGTAGCAACATTTCAGCAGAATCTCATCTGCCATCATCAGGCTTCTGTATAGTGCTAAAGGCCTCCCATAAAGTAACACAATGTTGCCAGCCAATCAAGATACAAAAAGAGCCAAAAAACAGACAAAAGATATTAGAAACACCAACCAAGCAGAACACAGCAAACTCCAAGACCAATAAACACAGACCAAGACTCCCAACCAATCAGGATGAAGAAAAAACCATTCTGGCACAGCAATAGGCTGCCCCAAATTTAAATCTGAAACCACTGTAAAAGTCTGACTCACAGACAAACACCATACAGAAGCCTGATGATGGCAGATGAGATTCTGCTGAAACGTTGCTACAACTTTAAAAGCACAACTATAATGACGTGGGAAAATACCCAAACAAAGCTGAATACCATATGTGTGTGTGTGTGTGTGTGCGCGCGCGCACACGCACACACACACACACACACATACATACATTAAAAGTGAAAACACTCCAGATTTTTAAGCGCACTTTTATGTTTCACAACAGAAATTTTATCTGACAACAAAGTCTTCCAAATCATTTTCACTTCTGTTTTTTAACCATATTTTCTCAGAAAACATGTATTACTCCAGATTAGAATGTTGGTAGATATCCTATTAGAATTAGAATTAGAGTCTTCATTATTCTTAAAATGTGACAAGACATTGTTATAAGACATTATTGCTGAAAATTTATTTTCCTTGTGATGGAATGTGCTAAATCTGATAGCATTGTGCCCTGAAGCCTTGATCTGTACGAGCAGCACCATATAAATTGGGATACACCCAATCCTATGCAACTTTGGCCAGAAAACTGCTCCCTTTTCCTTTGTGCCTATAGCAATGACTGCTTATTTTTTCCCCATTGTTGTTATTCAATCTTGGCTTCTCTGATTTTAACTCTTTAGATATTTTTTCTTCTACTTTGAAAAGAATCCAGCTTCACAAATAGAGACAAAAATGTAGCTATATATGTACACACAGGGAAACAGCTACAGAAAATCTAATTGCTACCACAAGGTGAATGGTGTAGATCTTTTAAAATAAAGTATTACACAACTTTGCCACAATTAGAGTAAAAAAGGCTTTCTTGTAACCATTACAATTACATTAGCTACAGTGGTCACGGTAACTGAAAATACTACACAGGATATAATGTGGGTAAAAAGATGAGAGGTAGAAATCATGTAAAACCCAAAACATGGGCACAAGGAAAGTGGACTGAATATACCATTCTGATAAATAAAACTACCATAAACCTCTGAAAAATGGTAAGACTTCAGGAAAAGTTGTGTATGTATGTAATAATATAATGGTGATATCTACTTTTTTTTGACTAAGAGCCACTTTTTTATATATGTCCTAGTAAAATGTATAGTGATATATATGTGCCCTTAATTAAAATTAGTAGTTAATACAAATAGTCTCAAGTCATGAATGTAATAATATTCCCTTTTTCTCATAACAATTTGGATCTTTGAGGAGCATATCCAAAGTTTTCAAGACTTGCATGTAATCATTATTTCTCATGTCTATATATTGCCCATCTCACAACGTGTGACTCTGGGTTTGAGGCACTGAGAAAGGGCAGTCACAATATTACTTGAAAATAATACTGAAATATAATCTGAAAATACTTAAAGAAAAAAAATCCTATTATCTAGTTACCCAGTTGTTGTGGGAAAGCTTATTAAGTGTCTTTGGTACATGTTGCCAAATATGGGATTGCTCTCATGTTGATGGTGTGTTTTCAGTTGAGTCATCATTACAAAGCCTCTGCTTTCGTGCCACCTCTGTAAGTGTAGCCTTTTAGATGAAATGCAAAACCAAAAGATTGGTTGCTTACAGTTCTTGGCCTATTATACAAGAACGCCTGTGCTGATTCTAAAGTCCAGGGGAAAAAGTTAGCCTCTAGTAATTATATATTCTATCATTCAGTTTCTGCTGGCTGCATCACACATCATTTCCTGCCCTAAAAATAGTTATTGGTAAAAGGATAATTTTGATGTTTCCACCCTAGGGATGGCTACTTTAAGAGAACAAAAAAGCTCCAAAACATGGCATGACTTGTTAGATGCAGCCGTGTAGTATAATTTCTCAGTTTCCTTTTGTAATTTTAGAGTGCTTTAATTAACATTTTTACATCTATAGGACATAAAAGTAGTAAAGAAAATTAATGGTAAGGATTAGAGTCTTTATTTGTGAAGCTTAAGGCATAGGGTTATACATATTAAATTTTTCAAGGGTTTGTATATTTCTGTTGTTTCTTATAGAAGGGATGTCTTCATGTGTTTGCAAGCATGTGTATCATTCTGGCATCATTCATCTTGGAGCCAGATTGGCTCTGTAATCAGGGCCAAAGTAGGTAAGAAGAGACAGATATACTTTTTTTGTTAATTTCACTTATTTACTACTTCCTTATTTAAAAATAAGGCTCAGCTAGGAGTATTGAACTTTGCAGTAGCCCTTTTCACTTAAGACAGTGTCTGGAGCAATCAAGTTCTGGGAGATTAAACATGGGACAAAGGAAGAATTCAGCAAATTCTGTCCTTTCCAAGGACTTTATGTATGAATGGAAAGGACACCTTAATCAATAGTGGTCTCCTCAGAATTAGTCTGGCCTTTACTGGGCAATCTAATTTTCCCTGTGTGTAGCACATGGAATAACTTCTTAGAAAATGTCTTAAAAGTCATAGTACTATGTATGGATCTGTCATCAAGTACATATATATGTGGAAAAATGATGTGTTGTCTTTGGGAAAAAAAGTCACCTGTTTTCAGCTTTTAAACTATGCATAACTGAAATAAATATTCTGATTAGAGTAACACCACTGGACTTGACATAATGGTTTATTTCCCATTTGTACATAATGGAAACAAATGCTGGATTGAAAGGCCTTTGGGTTCAGTTCTGTATTGAGCTTCACTTGTCCCTGGTAGTCTTCTCTTTCTCACAGCAGCTAGTCCCAATGTGTACATTTTCCTTTCATAGTATGGCAAACATATTTTTAAAATTGAAAAAAAAAGATTAAAGTTCTGTTTTTAGTGTTTTTCATCTATTGTTTAGATTATATTGTATTTACTCTTCTTTTAAAAATTAAGCCAAATTTGATGGTAAATGAAAAATATTTATTGTTGCTTTGATCAGGATTAATCCCGGGCTTTGGGAACAAGAGTACCTTATTCGTAACAGCAACACTGATAGACAGAACATCAGTCTTACTCCAGTGAGGATTTCCACAGGCATTTAGTTGAGCTTTGAAGGAAATGAGAGCAGGCATTTAGTTGAGCTTTGAAGGAAACAATATTAACATAGGGTGGTGATGGCATAGTTGAAAAAATTGGAAAGTTGATGCAGGAGATTCATATCAGGCAGTCATGCGGTGTGTATGTCTTCTAAATCTTAAATTCAGCTTTGTCAGCTCCTCAGATGTCCTCCAGTTTCCTTTTCTGATATTTTATCTTATATGATCCTTCCTGCTCCCTCAAAGATTGAGATGGAGATGCTAAGTCACTTAGGGGTTTGTATAACTTCAGAAATGGGAAGTGAAGACATCTGTTTCTGACTAAGGTCTTGACCATATATCTGTGAGAAATTATGTTAGTCATTGAAGGTACAGTTTTCATATCACCAGATACAAATTCGTGTTAGATTGTTGTGCTTTTATCTGAATTTTACTAACTTTGAATAAGTAAATGTTAATAATATATGAAATGTTTTATTTTGGGTTTTTTTTTAACAAAAAACCTGCAGATAAGCATGAAATAGATATTGGAGAAGGTATTAGATAACTGCATTAGTGAAATTGTTTTATTGATATTAGGGAGTGATCTGATCAAATAATAAAACTTAGAAGAAATTATTTTTTCACTTGATGATATTGTTCTTATAAAGAAAATGCAGAAGGTTGGATCCAACATAGAGGATAAAGGAAAAAAGATTTTTAGCACAGGCACTTGTACAGTGATATATTCATTCCATGGCCTACTTCCATATATATAAAAAATGACAAAAATTGAACAGAGTTGAATTTAACTTCACTAAGTAATGAGGTGTGTAAACTGACATGGGAACAGAGAAGCCTTATTTATCCTGAAGAAAATATTTGGATAATATTTAGAAAATATTTAATATTTGGATTATATCTGGAAAATATTTAAGCCAATCTTAAAATACTGGCTGAATAACAATTTATCTTTATTTTAATTTTTACAATGATCATATTACTATAAGACTTTGTCCACGGTGCTCATCTACAGAAAGTTGAATTGACAAGCTGTTATAAAGCAAAAAGATTTTCTTCTTCAAATGAGAACAAAAACATTTTTTTAAATGGTACTGAGGAACTAATCTGGACTTGTGTATAAACAAGTTTCAAACCATTTGCATATGTGGGCTATGTGAGAAGGAAACTTGTATAAGAAACAGCATGTGTCATTCTTAAACACTTAACTCAGTGAAGAACTGAAAACTGTGACACCATTACAAGGACAAAAAGTAGACTGCTGAAATCCACAGAGATTAGCAGCCTTAGTGCACAGAAACATGATTGAGAAAAGCCATGTATGGCCATGTTGCAGCAGGAGCTGCTATGATTGGCTGCTGTCACTCGGTTTTTGCCAGAGTAGACAACAGGTGCAGAGTTGCTGACAGGTGTGAATGTCCAGAATACGTAAGATTGCTGATGCCTAGTGATGTAGCCTTATGTCAGATTGTGAAGTGCTGAGCTCTCATGGAACAAGAATCCAACTTGCATGTTTTTCAGATCAGTTGAAGTGTACTCATTCACCCCTTTCTCTCCTCTTCCTGGGCTCTTGGTAAACGCCTACTGTAGATGACTAAACTTAGTCTCTACTAAGGCCTCAGGACACTGAAGCCTGAGTAAATTTGTAGAAGAGTTGTATATCTACTATTCTTTCCATTTGGATTTTACTTAATTAAGTGGTGTATAGACTGGATTGTCTGAAATACATCTTTTTCCAATCTGGCACCTTCCACAAACTATCATAGTTCTTTTAGTCTGTACTTAGACAGTTTCATGTTTTACTTGGTACATGCTTCTCATATTCCATATTCCAGTTGCATGTGTTCTTGTGAAATACGATGTTCTTCTTATGTTCTAAGACGTACAAGTGCCATCAGTGATCAGACTTCTTGTAGTTTTTTTCTGGCTCTGTCATTATCTCAAGATCTACTTTTAAAAGTTCAACAGTCTTCCCCAATAAATGGATAAGTGGCTTTTGTCCTGCATTTGGTGCTCAAACTCATATAAATGTTGTGATGCCCATACAATTTGTTTCTATCATACAGACTTTTTTTTGCCATTGCCATTTGATACGTTTTATTGGGGGGCGGGCTTTCTCCAATATATCCTTTGGGAATTGCCATTAGCATCATCTGTTCCTTTTCCATTTTGTCAGCATCTTGTTCCCAATAAATAAATGTCAGCATCCCTAAAGTTGTTCAACCTTTTCACCTATCACTGGGTTTTCAGCTGTGGATTGTAAAAATAAAAAGTTATATAGATATATTTTCTAATTTATTCCCTAATTTTTAAAATGAGAATAAGAGCTGCCATTTTTACCAAGCATTTTTATTGAACTTTCTGCACTGCCAAATAAGAGTGGCAAAAGGGTTGGATTGGGAATATACTGCACAAATTCCTGCCTCCTTGTGTTACTGAAGACATAAATCTTCCTAATGGGAGCAAGGAGCATAAGACCTGGCTGGCCTTCAATGACAGAGAAAGACATTTGAGATGCACTGCAAAAAGAAAAAAGAAAGAAAGATTTGTTCCTCTTTATATTTCAAATCTCTGACTTCTTTGTGCAGACTGTTGGCACTCCAGAAATCTGAATGGCCATGTTCTTTGATTGGTAATTTCTCTATAGAATTTTTTAAAAGTTGATCATTTTCTAAAAAATAAATACTACAAGATACTAAAAATGTATTAATTTTCAATATGTCAAATCCAAAATTCAGAACTTGATGTACAGCAAGACCTGTCTCAAAATCCTGATAAAACTTCTAGTAAGATGAAAGCAAGGTAAAATTGTACATTTAACCTGATTCTTTGCTCCAAAGTGATTTATAAGTATTTATTTCAGTTTCTCTTCTGTTTTTTATAAGTTTCTGTGCCGAAGGAAAATTTTTGATCAAAGCGTTTTATTAATATTGAAGATCATACTACTGTAGATAACTGGTTATATTAGGTATTACCAGAGTGGGATTCAAAATTTTTAACAATCGGTTCTGTGGGCGTGGCTTAGGTGGTAGACATGGCTTGGTGGTCATGTTATTGACTGGGTATGTCCAACTCAATATCACATGGCACGCATCTCCTTGCCTGGCCTCTCATGACTGTGGGGATGCTGCGACAGTCGTAAGTGTGAAAAATGGTCATAAGTCACTTTTTTCAGTGCCATTGTAACTTTAAATGGTCACTCCACATAAGCAAAGTACCAGCAAAGGAGGGGGAAAAAACTCCAGAGAAGTTCCTGAGACAGGAAGTCTAATCCTGCCAAGAATGTAATAAGGTTTAACGGAAAGGCAGTTTCTGTAAGCAACACCAGAATGTTTCCTTTCTGCCTTCCTTACAGGATTAGGCCAGTCATTTCTTCTAACAACCAGTTCTCCAAACTGCTTAGAATGTTAACAACCAGTTCTAGCAAATAGGTGCGAACTGGTAGAATCCCACCCCTGCTTTAACTGTTTCATTTAGTGCTGTAACTGTTTCATATAGCTGTATCAGGACAGATTGATCTGTAGATGAATATAAGAACAATTGTAGGCTTGATACTGTACTGCCATTCTATTCACTATGAACTACTAGTTCTTTTTTTGATTGAGTTCATTGCCTTGTGTGTGTTTAAACTATTGAGGTTTCCATTCCAGAGAAAAGCTGTGATGGTAATACAGATATTTTATGAGAAGCTATGCTCTCTTCATTTAGTAATTTTAGTTTCAGAAGAACTGTCTTTGGTAACAAAAGCTGCCATTTATTGACCTAAACATCTCAATTCACCGTCTCTTCCTAATGTATAATGTGACAGCCTTCAACCAGTCTGTAAAGGCCCTCTTTCGCTCTTGCAGCCTCTCTCAAGGCTTCAACTTTCTAAATTATGTATTTCAGACGTTGAGAAAGAAAGGACTTAATGGCTGTGACAGTCCAGATCCCGATGCAGATGATTCAGTAGGTCACAGCCCTGAGTCTGAGGACAAGTACAGGAAAATTAATGAAGATATTGATCTAATGATCAGCAGGCAAAGATTATGTGTAAGTACTCTGAATTCCTTTCATTTTTTTTTACTTTCTGATATTTCTCTGAACCTGGCAGGCATTGAACAAGAAAGAAAACAAAGGCTGTGAAAGCCCTGATCCAGACTCCTCTTATGCCCTCACCCCACGCACTGAAGAAAAATATAAAAAAATTAATGAAGAGTTTGATAATATGATCAAGAGCCATAAAATTCCTGTAAGTACCAAAGGTTAGATGGCTGTCTGCTGATAACCACTGCAGTAACACACCCTAACCCTTTCAGTTCTGGTTTCTTCTAAAAAAAAGCATATTCAGTGAGGGACATATTTTGACAGCACCCATTAAAATCAACTTGCAGAGAGGAAATAGGACCCAATTATCCTTTTTTATTCTTTTTTTTTTCTCACTCTTGAAGTGTGGAAAGTTCCTTCATGACATGTGTTTGACAAAACCTAAAGAAGGAAGTTTTTGAAAGTGGACGTTATGTATAGTAAATTTACAGAATTCTGGTTTACCACACCAAGCTACCCCTAAGTATATTTAGAGAACATTGGTAAAACATGCTATGGAGAAGCTGACATTCTCACAATTTTTTGTGGGTCTGGAGGAAGAAGAAGCAACAGTATAAAATGAAAAATCTCTTAATGTAATATATTCAAGATAGTAAATCCTGCTACTTCTGGAATTCACTGTGTTCTTAATTCAGTTACCACACTGAAGGGTTATATAGCTATTTGCTAGTTGCAGGAAAGGAGTCTGCATGAGAATCTAATGGTAGCATTCAATCATTTATGTGTGTTGAGGATAACTTTACAGCTTTATCAGACAATTTGCTTTGATTCCACCAGCATTTCTCTTAATGCTTTAACAAGCACTAAATTTTGTTTTAACCACAGCCAAATTTCTAACAGTCATATGCCTTGCCAGATAATTAAGAGAAATAACTCTGCATGTAGCTATTTTGTTTGCGTAGACATAAAGGGGGGGATTGGTGTGAATATGACATAATATGATTAGTATTATCACATGTATTCAAGTGGAGATTTGTTTTCATCCATTCTAGACTAAAAAAAAACAGTCCTTTAGCACTTAAACATATATAAAATATATTTCTCATAAAAACTTATGCATTCAAATTTTGTATTCCTCTACATGGGAATCCTTTAGAAACTGTCAGACAGTTTGTTATTTAATTACAATATTAACATTTAATATTGCAAAGTTCCTTAACATCTCATGTTGATAAAGTGACAGTGGTTTTAAGAATAAAACTAGGATAAATTCACTTGTAATAAGTCGTGTTTTTCATGTTACGGTAAAACCTAGTAATAGGAACCAAGTAGTGAGACATACCTTGATTATCATTTACCATAACTGTCATTTATCTATATAAATATTAATTGAACTTTATATTTGTAGAGTATCATAAAAAGCAAAGAAAAATAAACAGTAGTCAATCCTTAAAAAAAGAGTCCAGACCAGAAAACCAAAAGCAAGAATTCTAATATATCTTTATTGTATGGTCATAGTAATAGAATCTTGCAGGTCTGAAAGCTTCTCCCCTCCCCTGCCTTTATTGTCCAGAGAACTAGAGAAGGTCAATTCTGAGGTGCTTTCATCCCCAGATCTATGTTGGCCTCAGTTTTGTCATATCAGACCACTGTCTAGCTTCCTCCTTCATATTAAAGTTATTCTCACAGCCCATTACATCTCTTATAACAGAAAAGTTATAAAGACAGAGAAAATGAAACAAAAAATAGTAAAAAATGAACTATACCATTTAGGAAAGCATAAAAGTATAAAATGCTTACATAAGCATTTCAATTAATGTTAGATGTATTTCATATTTTATTACAATTATCCAAAATGAATCTATATTGATACCTAATTCATTTCTATCTTGGCAATAGTATCAACCCAGAAGTCCATAGAGAAGCAGGGATCTTATATTTTATTTATTTTTATTTTATTTATTTATTTTTGTCAATTGCTTACAAGATAATAGTTATAGGTAAAAAAGATAGTTATGAATACATGGATACATATAAGAAAAATAAAAAGAATAAAAGAAACAAAAGGACAGGGACGGTAGGCACATTGGTGCTCTTATGCACACCCCCTACAGACCTCTTAGGAAAGGGGTGAGGTCAATAGTAGACAGTCTAAGGTTAAAGTTTTTGGGGTTTGGGGAAGAAACCACAGAGTCAGGTAGAGTATTCCAGACATTGACCACTCTGTTGTTGAAGTCGTATTTCCTGCAATCAAGTTTGGTGCGGTTTACCTTGAGTTTGTATCTATTATTTGCTCTTGTGTTGTTATGGTTGAAGCTGAAGTATTCATTGACAGGTAGGACATTGCAATGTATGATTTTATATAGTATACTTAGATCGGACCGAAGGCGGCGTAGTTCTAGGTTTTCTAGGTTTAGAATTTCAAGTCTGGTGACATAAGGTATTCTGCAACGAGTAGAGAAGTGGAGAACTCTTCTTGTGAAATATTTCTGGACTTTCTCAACTGTGTTAATATCAGATACGTAATGTGGGTTCCAGACTGATGAGCTGTATTCAAGTATTGGTCTAGCAAAAGTTTTGTATGATCTAGTTATTAGTGTAATATTACCAGAGAAAAAGCTACGTAAGATTAAGTTAACAACTCTTAACGCCTTTTTGGCTATGCAGTTACAGTGGGCTCTAGCACTTAGATCATTAGAGATGAGTACTCCAAGGTCCTTTACAGAGTTTGGATCATCAACAAGGTCTTGACAATTCGGCCTGTATTTTATTTTCTGATATATTTTTTTGCCAATATGTAGGACAGAGCATTTATTTGTTGAGATTTGAAGTTGCCATTTGTTTGACCATTCTGATACATAGTCGAGGTCTTTTTGAAAGGTAGCAGTAGTGTCTGTGGTGTTGAATAACTTTACATCATCAGAGAACACAGTTGCTCTTAATATGATCATAGAGGTCATTTAAGTAAGTATGAAAAGAGTTGCTCCTAGAACGCTGCCTTGGGAGACACCACTATTGACAGGTACAGAATTTGATAGGACACTCCCAATTTTGACCATTTGTTGTCTGTTTGACAGGAATGCTTCTATCCAGTCATGCAGGTGTCCAGAGATACCATAAGATTTTAATTTTAGGAGTAGTTTGTTGTGTGCCACTGAATCAAAGGCTTTACAGAAGTCTATGTAGATTGCATCTATTGCTTTGCCCTGATCGAGTTGTGTAGTCCATATGTTTTTGCAGTGTAAGAGTTGCAGATTACAGGATAGTTTTTTCCTGAAATCAAATTGTTTATTAGAGAGTAGGTTGTTTGTTTCTAAGTGGAGGATGATGGATTGGTTAATAATTGATTCCATGACTGTACAGTTGATGCAGCATAAAGAGATTGGTTTGTAATTTTCAACTAGGCTGGGGTCTCCTTTTTTGAAGAAGGGGATGACCATGGCTCTTGACCATAGTTTTGGCAAGGAGCTGGTCCTGAAAGATTTTTCAAAGATTATGCTTAGTGGTTCGGCTATGGCAGTGGATAGTTTTTTTTAAGAAGCAGGCACACATTCCATCCGGTCCAATAGATTTAGATTGCATAGTGCTTTTTCAACATTGTCTATTGTAAAATAGATATGTATTAGATCATTGTAGTTGTCTGTGGTTCAACTAGGAAATACTGGGCATGATCCATTGCTGTTTACAAATACTGAGCCAAAGAATGTGTTAAAGAAGTTGGCTTTAATAGTGTTGTTGTTGCAATCTTTACCATTAGTTCCTTTCAGGGGTGGGATGGACCTTCTTTTAGTTTGTTGTTTACAAAATTGTAGAAAGCACAGGTGAAATTGGTGCATAGAAGGTTTTCCTCTTGTTTAACGTGATAATTAGTGCATTCAGTCTTTACTGGTGGCATAAATTTTTGTATCAGCTTTTGAAGTTGGCAATGTGACCAGATTTGTTTTTCCGCCAAAGTGATTTCTTTTTCGATTGAAGCTTCCTTATTGTTATGAGTAATTTGTTTTTTTCTGGTTTTGGGAGTTGTTATTGGTACATATAATTTTATGACTCTTTTAACTTCAAGTAAAAATATGTTGTAATGGTCTTCAACAGTATTGCATCCAGTGAATAGAAATTGCCAATCAAGGGATGAGAGATCATTGTTTATAAGATCATAGTTGCCTTTTTTGAAATTATAATTGGGGATTCCTCGTTGTGGTGATTTTGGTGTGAACGTATGTTGAGACAAAAGTCAATCATGTTGTAGTTACTGTTGGAAAAGGGTTCTTTAATTTGTATTCCGTAAATTGAATTCAAACTATTGCAGAAGATGAGATCGAGGCAGTTGTTAAGTCTAGTGTTGTTGGTTACTGTTTCCGAAATTGTAGAATACTGCAGGTTTTTTTTAAGTTTCTTTGACCAAATGTCAGTTTCCATGCAATAGTAATCTAGTTTCTATTTTAAAAAAATGAACATGTGATGACACTAGACTTCTTGTTACTACACGTAATGATTTTTTCCCAAAGCAAAACAATTATAAAATACTGTACAAACATATGTTTGAATGAAGCATTAATTGACTGCATCTTTCTTTAATAACATGACAGTTTATTCTGCTTTTTCTAAATAAACACAATGGAGTTCAGTAAGTCTAAAATATTGTTGTTCATATTATTATTAAATAAAATGTAACCTAAGATCTATTGAAATTTCTGGGAATGATCTTAACACCTCTTTCCATTGTCTAGGTAAAGTAATCTCTTATTCTTTATTCCATTTCACTATTACAATTGGATATCAAGATGATCCATGCTAACAGAATTTATATAAAAAATAATTGTAGAGGGGTTTTTGTGTCATTGAATTTAATAATAACCCAGTTGTTTCCAAGACTTAAAATTCTGCCCACCCTAATTGGGATGTCATTAAATGTAATTGTAAATACTGTCTCTGGGATGTTTTAGGGATTTAGTAATTATCCTTTAAAGTAAAAAAAAAACCTATTATTTTAACAGTCATCATTTTCATATAACTAATAAAAAGTCTAAAACCCATCTTCCATACAAGTTTTACATACATATTTTAGAGTAATTTTGTTAAAGATTACAATTACAACAGAAAAAAACCATATAAACTAGAAAAGACTAAAAAGAAAAAAATAGGAAATGCAGAAAAGACAAAATAAAAATAAAAAAGAAATTTACACAAGAATATAGTAAAAATAAAAGAAATACATAAAGAATTTCCCCTTCATCACAACTTTATAAAAAAAAAACCCCAATTTTATTTATCAAGATATGTAAATTTTAATTAGTTTTGAGATCTAGATTATTCCATAGCATCAGTTTAGGATAGAAAAAAACATAAATAATGTACCATAATCTTCAAGTTCATGTCACAGTAAGAGGAGCTGTATTAAACTTCTTATACTTTGATCCTATGGAAGTCCTAATGTGTGAATATGTGGCTGTAGATTTTATGGCACTCTTGATTTCAAAGACTTTCAATCGTCATTTCTGAAAATGTTAGCACTCTATATACCTAGCTGGTGTGCAGTTGGGAGATTTCCTAGACTCACAGTTCCTGTTAAAAGAGCAGATAGCAACTGTGACTAAGTCGATATTTTACACTTTTTTCCTTGTCATGCCTTCATTATTTCCCAACTATATTACAGGCAGTTGTTGACTTGTGACCACCATTGAGCCCAAAATTTTCATTGCTGAGCAAGACAACTGTTAAGTGAGTTTTGCCCAGTTTTATGGCCTTTTGTCCCAGTTGTTAAGTGAATCACTACAGTTGTCAAATGAAGCATGTGGCCATTAAATAATTCTGGCTACCAGCATCGATTTTTCTTGTCAGAAGCTGACAGAAAAGGTTACAGATGGTGATCCCATGATCTAAGAATGTGCAATGCCATAAAGACATGGCACTATCCATACTGTAATATGTTTTACATGCTCTTGAATAGTATTTGGAAGCTGCAATGTTTCAGAATTTAGCAGCACAGGCAGTTGTGGATATTTTGTGATACAACCATGTGAAATCTGTGCTCTGAAATCTTCATAGGTCCTTCGTGGGTGTGTATCGGGGTGTTGATTGTCACATTTACAGCTCTCAACAGCAGAGACCCATGATAATTTCAGGACAGTCTGTATCTGATTGCTTCTGCTCACTCCGATAGAAGCAGGATTTGACATGTTCATGGTCCCTTTTGTTAGGAAATGTCATCATGTAGGACCTAGAAATGGTGCCTTTTCTGTTGCAGCATCTATGGAGAAGACCTGAAGACCGGGAGCATAAATCCTGAAATCGTTTCTGAAATGGTTTCCTAGGAATTTGGGCCTGGAAGTTAAATCATGTCTGATCTACACTGTTTGAAAATGGAATGATTTTTAGATTTTGGGCATATGTTGTATTATCATTCTTATTTCAGATTAGTAATAGTAAATATTTGCAGTGCTAATCAGCTGTTCCACAGCTAAAAGAGAAGCAGAAGAACAGGAGCTGGCAGTAAAACTTGGAGATGCTTGGCAACATTTCTTTTGGGTTGGTGGCAGTGGTAGTGTAAATTCATTACTTTTTAAAAAAAAATCTGGATAGGCTGTACAAGGTTGTTTGACTGGCTACATGAAGCACTGAAACCATATGGCATGCACATCTGAGGTGGACATTACCACTTTGACCACTTATCCTCCATTACTTTGTTCTTTCTCTAGCTACTTAACATCCATGTAAAAGATATTTGGATTTTTTTTCATCTTTGTTATGAATAAGTTTAATAATCCATAGCAAATATGGTTATGGCATTTTAATTTTGGTGGGAGTCTCAAGGAACCTTAATCTTTAAGAGGATTATCTAGTCAAAATACACCATTCAGCAGAAATGCTCAATAATTTGAGCAAGCTCTTAGGCATATATTCTTTACATAAGAAAAAGTGGATCATATTTACAATCACTTTAATTAATAAAGTTAATAGAAATTAAGGCAATAAGATACCTTTCTACTACAGAAATAACTGTTTGTCAAGATATAGTCATGGGTATATTTTTTCTAAATTCAAACAAAACTCTTATTATCTGCAATGATCAGAGAAATTAGTTCATTCTTCTGCTATTTTGCAGAATGTGACTATTTACAAAATAAAACTGCTCTCCACACAGTACAGTATGTAGATGGAGATTCTTAATCATCCAGGTTATGGTTGTCCCAAAGGTACTTTTTTCCAAAAGGCAACTTGACTTTCTGGAGTTATTTTTTTCTTTGAAATTATTTTGCTTTTTATCCAAAAAGCTTTTTCAGTTCTTTAATTCATAACTGAAGAAGCTTCTTGCATAAGAAGTGAAATGTTTTCAAAGGAAAAAAACTAGAAAGACCAGTTGCCTTTTGGGGGAAAAAAGCACCTTTAGGTCTCAAAACAGTAACAACAAAATATACCTGACATAGGTAAAGCTGCATTTATGTGCAAGATTTATTTTCCAGATGGGAGACATTTGTTATTAAGAATTATTGTCCTTTTTTCTTAGGTTGTTTAAAAAGCATTCATAAGGTGGTATATGGTATTTTTAGGTGTGTTAAAGAACACTTGACAGACCTGATCTGGCCTTTATAACAAAAGTCATATTTCAGCAAACTTTTGGAGAATTTAATACTTAATCAAGAAGCCAAAAAATCTTCAAATGGGACCAATGTTAAGAGTACTACAGTATTTTCTGAAATGCTTAACATGTGCATGCAATTTTTAATTGAATGCATGCACACTCATATTTCCTCTCCCATTCATGGTCTTCTCACTTGCCTAATTCCATATGCTGAAGAGAGCTTTGAAGTTTCCAGTGTGATTTTATTTTGGCTAAGCTTCAACCTGACACTGTTGCTAGATTAGGATTTACTGACTAAATGGCCTTATGAAATCTACTATCCTTAAATCTTACTGTTTTAGATTTGCTTCTTTTCAAATCCTTTCACTTAGGCTCGTGATAGGAAACTCAGACCTCTACTCAAATGGAATTGCAGTATTAAGCAACCAGATGTAATGAAAGATGGAAAGAAAAACAGATGGAGCTCCTCCTATAATAATGTTGGAAGACCTGTAAGAGATAAGGCTAGCCTAGCAACCTGTTTCCTGTAGTAACCAGCCAGGAAGCCTGTTTGCAGCTGTGAACTTCTTATACCTAGAATTTGGTAGAAGGGTAGTTATTACTATAGAAGTTCTGCTATTATGATGCTCTCCAGTGTTAGTTTTTAACCCATCTATGTTAATGCATTGCATCATACAGAAACATATTCTGTCAATGGTGCAAACAACTTTCAAGGAATAATTTCCATTCACCTTTCTTGAATTGGCTGTTAATTATTGATAATAGTGAAATGATAGAAAACACAGGGCTTGCAAAACTTCTTTTATGCATATAGAATACATTGCTGGCAGTCTCATTCTTAGCAATGCTTCAGACTAGAAATAAAGTTAATTATCACTTTACACACACACACACACATTTATATATGATTGATAGATAGATAGACAGATACAAAAAAACTGTCCATTTTTACTCCATGGTATTTGTTAAATACTGATCAGTACTGATCAATAAAAAAACACTAGGTAATGGATTATGTTGGCACATGTGATCATCCTACTCTCCGAAATTTCTCTCCCTTGTTCTGAAGGTCGTGGTAAATTGTCATTGCAGATAACTACCTTCCTCTCCTTCTTAGAATAGTAGCTGAAATTTTGTTTGTTTCACGCAGAGCAGTTATGTGCAAAAATAGTTTGTGTGTGACCGTATGCATGTATGTTTTCCCTGTGTTAAAGAAAGTACAATCAGGCAGAGGTTATAGTAAGAAGAGATAGAAATGCGACATTCAGCATGCCAATACAGAGCTCTGTGTGGGAGTTTTTATGTTTATGAATGCCTATGTTCCATTAACATAAAAGCATGAGAGGAAAATAGTTTTAAAATCTAATGAAAAAGATGTAAGAATTAAGCCCAATGAAGGAAACTACATTTGATATTGTCCTATCTGCGTGTTAAAATGCAGAACTGAAACAATTGTGAGGCCACCGAACTAATGTAAAGGATCTGTGCTAGACTTAGACTAAACACTTCACTGGATAAGAAGGATTTTCAATCTCTTCTCACCAAAAACAGTTTATAGATTTATTTTATTATTCATAGCAGAGATGTATAACTTTTCAAGCTAAAAGCTGTATTTGAAGTTTGTATGATGTGGTATAAGCCATACTAAAATGTAGGACAAAGGAAAACTTAACATTTAATTGAATTTTTATTTATATTTACATTAATTCTGATTAAGCTGATGACACACCATGCATTTTCCTCTGATGCTACATTTCAAATTGCAATTCAAAAGGAACTTTTAGAGGAACATTGGAGCACACCCAAAGCTTTCATAGGCCCTTTTGTCTATGGAAACTCAAATAGGACATTGCTGACTTCTACAAATTATAAAATTTGTAAAACTTACATTTTTTGTTTAATAACCTTCCAAAGAAGTTAGTGTTCATGAATTCATGTGTAAGCAACAAAGCACTCTTGGGCACCAATGAGCTGAGAGCCATCTCTCTTGATTCTTGATGGGCTCCCAGTCTCATAACTAGGAAGCCTGCAATTAAACTTATGTTTACACTATTTTTAGTACGAATATAATTTCTTCTGGACCCCACATAGAACTTCCCAGGTCTTCTTTAATGAATAAAAATAATGGGAGGCTGCCACCCAGTGCTTTTCTGGAGAATACCTATTTCTTTCTATATAAATAAACAAATGTAAGTTGATTGGTTAGGAGAACAGTTGTAGGAGAAGGACTGACTGCCAGAACTGGGGGAGGGGTAAAAAAAGGGTACCTAATCCTAACCCTAACCATTAGAGAAGATTCCTGTACATTGGCTTTTAGCAATACATCAATTAATTGAACCTTCATGTGTAAACCTAGTTTCCAGCTTTACTAAGCAGCTTTACTAAGAAAAACTCTTGGAATTTTTTCTCTTGGAAAGTGAGTAGCATCTTCTCAAGGAGACATATTTTTAAGAGTGCCTTCTCAAAATATCAGGCATATAAATCAGTAAATCATTCTTCTGCCCAGGAGCCATACAATAATACAAAGTTTAGTAATTGCTACCCCATTATAATGTCTCATAAAAGCCCATTTATGGGGCAATCTGCCTTGCAATGGTTTGTCACTTAATTACATTTCTGAAGACAGTTGGAGCATATGACACAGTGAAGTCTTAGCTCAGCTATGGTAGATTCCCAAATGCCATTTGCGGTTACAGTATGTTTGCTGTTTGAAACCATTCAAATGTGAGTAGAATAATAGGTACCACTTTGGTGGGAAGGTTACAGCATTCCGTTTATCTCAGCATATAGTCATGCTGGCCACATGATCTAGTAAATGTCTTTGGATAACACTGACTCCCTTGGCTAAGCAACACTAAAATTAGACATGACTGAACCTGGGTAACCTTTACATTTACCTTTCTGCTCTCGAGAACTAGGGATGTGTCCTTTTTAAAATGGAATAACTTTAGATTTCCGGTACCCTAGAAAAATCATGTATAATTGCAGTGCCGAGGCTTTACCAAACATAGAATGTAAATTCTCAGAAACCATTTTGAAACTCTAACCTTCACAATGTTGCCTCTGTCTTCAGACCATAACTGAAACCACCTAGATTTGGCTTTTGTTATTCCAGTTTTGTAGTAGCATTTTCCCTCCTCGCTAAATTCAATCCTTGCCTTGGACAGAATTTTGTATGTTTCACTGTTGAATTTCTTGATAACATGGCTAAAGATGAAATATGACCTTCTCATACTAGCCACTCCAATCTTTTGTGGACTTGCCCTATCCCCACTAATTACTGGGCACTGCCTTCTAGGTCCATTTTGGCTGCTTGGAAGACCAGGTTTCCACAGAGGCAGCCTCCCTTTTAATGCCTGGCCAGTATTTTTGAAACACATGAAAAGCATTATTTGAGAGTTTGTGCTAACACTGAGAAAGATGGAGTATCTGGAGATGGGAGAGTTATTATTGACTTATTAAATGGAATAAATGCAAACAGCTTCGGAAAAAGAAAATGAAAAACTTCAAAGACCTTAATAAAGACTAAAATAAAAAAGGCCTGGGAAATTCCAAAGTCAGCTTTCAAGATTGTCTACTCTAACTTCCAATTCTTGGAATTAAAATTTGTTAAGAATGTTACTGTGCATTTTGCTTAGTACCTTATATGTCATGAAATATATATTTTATTTCCACACTTACTTTCATTTGCTTTCTTACTTATTAACAGACTCTTACTCTTTTTCACTTGTTCTCACTCACTTTCTTTTTTTTTTTTAACAAGTTTTATTTTCAAAACAAACAATACATAAATAGACATAAACACAAAACATAAAAGCATAAAAAATCTCTTTTCTGAAAGTTGCTTAGTCCCGGGTTAAAACTCTTGATACAGACACAAATTCAAATTCATATTCATTTTACATACCATTTCATATCTTATTAACATTTTCAATTTTCTATATAACTTCTTTTCTCCTTTAAATTTTCTCAATTTTATTTTATTTTATTTATCTCCTCTCAATTCATATCATAATATTTATTATTCTTTGTCTGTTCTATTCCAGCCAACCATTTATTTTTCTTCTTTAAAAAAAAGAAGAAGTATTTCTCCTGTACACTATATGGAGTATGATGCCTTTATCTCTTTCCCCTATATTTATAATACTTAATATAAAACACATAACATACATTGGGATTCCGTCTGGTACATTTTAAAATTATACTATATTATCAAAAATAATACAAATCTATTCATTAGTATTGATATTCATTCATATCTTAAACATTTAACTCATTGCTTTTCAATTAAATCACATACTCTTATGGGAGCCCTATTTTCCATAATTATTCCCCCCCCCCATCACATATTATAGCTACATTTCATTAAAGTGTTCCTCCTTCTTCTACTTCAAATATCTCATTTTACGAAGATTTTGCGAATCATTAATATTAACAATCATTTATATCTTGAACATTTTATCCATTTTAATAAGATATCATGCCTTTGTGGGAACACTTATGCTTTCCAAAGATTATTAATCCCCCCCCCCACATCACAATCTTAAATCATGTTTCATTACAGTACTCCCTTTTCTTAACCAAAAATTTCACTGATTTATGTTAAATATTTTATCACATTTTAAGTTACATATTATTTCTAATTTTCTATGATTACTTCTAAATACAAGTATAAGAATGCAGTCTTATGTACATTTCTAGAATCCCTTTAACAATAAAAATTTATCCATTATCTCTAAAAAACTTTTGCTTCTTAACATCTTGCTCCCCACCATTAGGACTTCTCATCCCTTCCTTTCTCCCTTGCTTCTTCTTCTCCTTGTCCTCTTTAACCCCTTGTCTCTCCACTTCCCTTTTGTTCTGCTTTCCCCCTTTCTGTTGTTTCTTAACACAATGTCCCCTTTTCACCTTATTCTTCTCTTTTTGGGCTGTTTTTCCAAATCTCAAAGACCTTTTTTCCTTTTTCTCTTGCTTTTTCCCTTCTCCAGTAAAAGTCATTTGTTCATCAAAGATGGCTCCTTCTTCTTCTTTATCCCCATCATCCTCATTCTGCTTCACATAAATATAAACCGCCATTTCTGAAAAATAGTGAAAAAAAATTTCTGAAAAAAGTGCCAAGACCATCTTCCCCTCCTTGTTTTTCTCTTTCATATTTTTGATATATAAGTTTCAATTCATCCATAGATGATGCCATTGTGTAGAGAAAAAGTTTTCCCAAACAACCACCCAGATGCTTTTATCAGAAGTAATTTCCAAAGGTTCCAAAATCACCAAACAATCCAAACAGACTGTTTCTTTTAGATACCTTCTTCTTCTTCACTTTCTCTTTCTGGGGTTAAAGTAGTCACAAATCCTTTTCAAATATATTTTTTGGAAGTTTTTAAACTCTTTGCAATTCTAGGCAATCTTTTCCTTATTTTCAAATTTGGCTCTTATTTTTTTCACTCTCCCTTCCCACTCACAGCCAAAAGGTTTTTTCTTTCTTTCTTTTTCCCCGCTGTCACTTTAGGAAGGAGAGTAGAACAAGGAAAAAACTTTCCCTTTTAGAGTATTCGCAGCTTATAACTCTCACAAGGAACAATATATACTTAGCAGCCTTCCAGGTTCCAAGTCACTTTCTCCCGTCTTGTTCCGGTTAGAAGCAGCTTTCACTTTTCTTCTAGCTTTCTCCCTCCTGCACCTGCTTACCCGGCTGCAGCTTTCTTCGTGGCGGCCATTGCTGACCGCCGTTCCTCCGCCTCGGGAAAAGGGGGTTTAGCCGGCTGGGGAGGGGGTTTGCGACACCCCCAAACTCCTTGCCGGATCCCCCCTGTCTTCAGCTGCCTTTATATCCCCCAAATCCAGATGGATCGGGGGAACCTTGGCGGCGAACGCAGCAGGGATCGCGCGGTCGCAAATCCCTGCTGCCGCCGAAAGCTAGCAAACCGGAAGTACTTATTTATTAGCAGACTCTTACTCTTTTTCACTTGTTCTCACTCACTTTCATACTTAAATGTGTCTTAATAGAAACATCTTATGGCAATTCTGTATGTGCTAGAAACTATAAGCACGTATAGAAGTCACTTTGTCGAAAAGCATTTTCAACATCACATTAAGTCAAAATTAGATAGTAAGTTCACTAGCGCATACAATTTTGGAATAAATTATTTGAATATATTTTGGAAGTGTATTTCCCAAAATTATCAGTATTTGAATAATTTTTTAAAAAACATAATTATTCTAAAAATTCACAGTTAATCTCTTATGTAGTTCTGTGATTGCTGCACATTGAAAATGCTATTTTCTCTGGCAGTTTGACAGAGAAGAAAATAGACAATGGAATAATGGGCAGATTCCATTTGGAACATCTCAAAAACACTACTGAGGTGAAAGAATATGTAAATTAACTGATAGTTTCTTCAAGTACTACATTGGCTAAAGGACCATATCTGTTTTTATGGAGCATAACATTATTAAAACAAGAGTTTTCCACTGATATAATTAGCCTCAAAAATGGTGCAAATGAGCTTCTCAATATGAAATTTACTAGAGAACTACCTGGAACTCTTTCAGGAAACTGTTTACTTTTCAATATCAGCTTGTTTATATGTTTGTTTAACATGAAAAGTAGGATTCAGAATTGCCACAATTCTGATATGGCACAACAAATTGCAGTTATTTACTATAATAGTACTATAACAGTTTTCTGGGATTAAATTATCTGCTATATGCTATTTGCAACCAATCTGTAGAGATGCCTTGCCAGATCCAGAAGTAGTATTTATATTCTCCCAATGTTAGTCATTTTAGCTTGCAAAGGCACATAGCATTCAATGCAGAATGTTTTAAAATGTAAGGAATAATTCACAATATCTTGTGCAACTCATTTATTATTAATAAGTAAATGTATTAGCATTTCAGAAAAGTAGTTTGATAATTTCCCTGCATACACAGTAGTTTAAATAGTTATGAAACTATTACATGCTATGCTGATCCTAAAGGAGAGAGAGAATGAGAGCAGATAGCCCTATAGATGTCTCTTGAAACTTTTAGACTTTCTGCCAGAACAATTTGCTTCAAAATTTCCTTGAAACAAATTAGAAATTGAATTGTTTTGGACACTTTAGTAGAAATCCATGTGGAAACAGCTGTCAACATTTTGTGTGACATAAATTATAGCTTTTTTCAAAATACAATTTATTTTAAGCTTGCTGAGTCTACTTCAAAAACAATAGTAATAACAATAGTAATAACAATAAGGCATCATAGTATACACAAATCTACCTAGAAGTACAGTCCAACCCTACTTACCCTAATTCTTGTAAGGAAAAAATCCTTCTAATGGCATTAGCCTTTTCTGTTCAAAATCACACTATCCCTATTGCAATTGTAGCTAGGTGGATCCAAGATTAAATTAACTAGGCATCACGGTGAAATCAGAAAGCAATATTATAAACAGCTGATACTGAACAGTATAATATAAATATAAACCTGGAAAGTTTTATAGTGAAACAGGCTATCACCTGGTAACTTCTCCTTTGTTAGAAGTCTTCAAAAAGAGGTTTAATGGTAATCTATCAGAGATGTTTTAGTAGACTTCCACTAGCTAGAAAATTAATATCTAAAAATCTCTTTCAACCTTATGGTTCTATGATAGCCTGGAACCCAACCCAAAGTATAGCTGTAGTTGGACTTCAGAAAGTTGCATTGTGTGCTGTTAACCACACATAGCTCCTTATTTCTGAGTCTCTGGATGGGCATTTCTCCACCATTTGATTGCTTGGATTTGTACCCCTTCATATGCTAAAGCTTTCTAGATGGAGGATATGGCTGAAAGTTTTTTAAGATTTTGTGTTGCTTCAGGAGATCCCAAAGAGTGCCAGAAAGTTGTGTTGGAAAGGGGAGTTCTTGAAACTCCCTGCATAATAGATTCTATTCCTAGCTCACAAGTTCCCAAAAGTTCCTGTTGCATAACCCCAACATTTGGGTTCTGAGCTTTAAAAAGTGAATTTCACCCATTGTGTTTCTATACTTGGATACATAATTGTATGATATTTCAAATTATATGGTGCACATGTTTCCTAAGAAACTAAGCCTTCATCATAATTCATGCTTCTTCCTTTGTTGTAGTATATCTGTTGAAAAACATCCTCAAGCAGACATATAGCAAGAATGCAGAAGCGTTTTTAAAATTTGTTTTCCAATTTGAGCTAAAGGAAAGTCATTTGCTACATCACAATGATTCTTAATATATTTAAATTATCTTCAGATGTTCTAAAAAGAGCTGCAGCAAAGAATGTGCAGGACCCTTGAACTTTCTCAAACCTTCCTTCAGAATTAGAGATGGTTTTTAAGAGGTTTATGACTTTTTGTATGCACTGTTTTCACTTTCATATTTTACAAGTTTGTGTTTTATTTCGCAGAGAGATTACAAAACTTTAAAACTCATAAAATACTATAATTAGTTTTAATTAAAAAAACCTAAAATTCAAAAATATTGAAACAGCTTTTTTTTTTTTTTGCAAATGTACAAGAGTTCAGCTTAGTACCAATTAGAATAAAAATCCTATAGACATTTTTGTTATCTAGCTTGCTTTTTATAATTTTCAAAAAAGATTCAACACTGAATAAGGACTTATCTCTGTTCCAAAATTAGGATGTAACATTGAAAAAACCCTATCTCTTAGCACCCATTATACAGTAACTGATATAGGTAGTGACTGCCCAGCTTCCATAGGAGAACTAAGATAATGTAAACATTAGTGTGTTGGACTAACCTAGGACATTTTCAATGTAAGCTGCCTTGAGATTCCAAAAGAAATGGAGAAAATATACATGTACTAACAAATAAAGGCATATTCTAGTCCAGGGTTTTTCAAACTCAAGGCCTGGAGGCCAGATCTGGCCTGTGGGGTAGTTACATCTGGCCCATGGGCCTGCCCTGGAAACTATAAAGGACTAGCCCATGGTGCTTCTGCCAGTGAAAAGGAAGCTCAGGAGGGCTGCGCACAGCCCTCCCGGGCTCCATTTTTGGCCGTGATGGCCTCCTGCAGCCCTCTGACATTTTTGGCCATACATGACCTCCCCAAACTCTCTTGTTGCAGGAGCCTGTCACAACAAAAATAAAAGCCGGGAGGGCTGGCATGGCCTAGAATGGAATCTCTATCAGTGACATCAAGATGGCCATGCCCACCTTGGCCATGTCCCCACAGCCCCCTCTGAGGTCAAAGACAACCCTTATGTGGCCCTCAATGAAATTGAGTTTGATACCCCTGTTCTAATCAGTTCATTTTGAACCGACTGTGCTTCCTGAACCATTTTTCAGATAAAACGGTTAAGCCTAGCAGAGTCTGATTTGATAGTGGTGATGATAATTACAGATATCTTTTTTTTATTCATCTAACCCAGAAAAAGTATAGCTCAGAAACAATAATATAATATACAATATCAATAATGATCAATATAAAGTAGATAATACTTTAAAATAGGCAAATCACAGTAAAATCAATCCATAAAACTGAAACAAAAATCATTCCTGGTGAATAAGACTCAGAGTCACTGCTTAGTAGTATCCTGATCATGAAAGTATACTGCTCAAGAACTAAGTAGTGTTTATTACAAATGGGGGATATGTATAGAGAGTAAAAGCTATACCTGCAACTAGTTACAGTGAATGCCTATTGCAAAAGTGCATTCATCAGCCAAAAGCCTAACAGGTTCTTCAGAATGTACCAAAGAATGGAAGTGCCATGTGATCACAAGTTCCTATGATTGGCTATTTTGAACTTACTATCATTGGAACATGGTAGCTGCTTACAGAAGCAGTTGTTTTCTCCACAATATTATCGTGTTAGCATGTACTGAAGAGACGGTGTCAAATAGTTTCCACATGATGCTTTTCTTAGGCTTTGTTCCAGATCAAACATTGTAATAGTGTGGTTGTTTTTTCTAACCACAATTTATAAAACATTTGATCTAAATACAGAATAGTATCTTGTATGAATATCTTGTACCTCTATATTACTCTTGTCTTTTGTTTCCCTTTTTTATTATTACTACTACAGGCTGTACCACCACCTAACTTTGAGATGCCAGTTTCTATCCCAGTGTCCAACCACAACAGCTTGGTATACAGCAACCCAGTTAGCTCATTGGGTAACCCCAACCTTTTGCCTCTGGCCCACCCTTCCTTACAGCGGAATAGCATGTCTCCTGGGGTGACACATAGACCACCAAGTGCAGGTAACACAGGTAAGTTTTGCATCAAAGAGTTCCATCTCTTTGCTTCAAATATATTTCTATAGCTACAGATTGTTACTTGCAAAGCAAGAGTATGTTGGGGTTCTTCAAGTCTATTGACTACTTGACACTATGAAAGACACACATTTTTTGAAAAACAAAATATCAAATCTACCATAAAATCTTGTCCAGCCTTTTCAAAAATTTAGCAAGCCTAGTATACTTATAGGAGCACCAAGTTCTTGGTAGACACATATCTTTTGATCACTTTTGTAGAGTAGGATTTCTTTGTGTGGCATGTGTTTATTCTCTGAATGTATATGTATGTGGATTTTATTGGTGGCTAAGATGTATCCTGCCATGGGTTCTTCAGTTGTGGAAAGATTGACCCCACAATCCATATCCAGAGATATGGCAGAATTCTTTTAAGATTCCAACTCTTCTCTCTCATTGCCTTTAAAGCAATAATTTGAAATATAAAGTTAATGGATTTAATCTCCTGGACTGAAATATGCAAGCCCAGATGAAAAGCATAAATGTTCAGGAGCAAAGCAGAAAAATTTCCAGCAGGCCACATCTTCAGATTTCTGCTCTTAATCCATTTTCTCTTTTGTTAAATCTCAGTTAAAACTGTTTTAGAAAATGAGGTTGTACATTTTTACTCTAGTCATAAAATGCAAACAACCTACTTTAATAATATTAAAAGCTAGGGAAGGAAGTTGGAAACAGAACTAAAGAGATAATATAGGTCATTTGAATCTGGAAGCAAGTGACCAAATGCAGCTTCTGAAATAATGTGCTTTATCATTATACACTCAGACACACACACACATTTCCATCTCAAGGCTGTATTTATTTATGTGTTGCATTTATACCCCACCTCAATCCCACAGAACTCTTGACAGCTTTGCAGAAAGCAAAAATCATTAAAGCATTTGTGGTTCTAATAGATGAACATGGTCCTGACAGTAGCTTGGTGCCAAATCATAGAAGGCTTTTATAGAGCTTGCCCACATGGCATCAAGATTCAAAAGAATCTAAATAACTTCACTGGCCAAATGCTGTGTTCACTTAACACAGTGGTTGGGGCGAGAAATTCATTTTAAGCAGAAATTAAGCTAATGTTCTTCCAACTACTTACCCGTGTGTCTGCAATTCTCAGAATTTCCAATCAGGGTGGAAGGGACAAGTCTTTTCAATATGTTTTAGCAGGGGTGGGTTTCTACCAGTTCTGTCCACCTCTGTAGAACCGGTAGCTCTGAAGAGCAGTAGACAAAGAACCGGTTCTATGCCTGCTGATGTTTTTGCCCACCCACCTACGCAGGCTCTTACCTGATCTTTATTTCCTGATTTTTCAACTTCAGCTGCCGAACGAGGCACAGCTGCAGTTAGAAAAGCAGGAAAAGAGGGCTGTTTCAAAGACTGCTTCTCTGCAGGCAGCTGCTGCTGATGATTTACAGGCGTGTGGCTTGCTGCCTGCAGGGAAGCTCGTAAATCCTGAACCGGTAATTAACCCTGTTGTATCCCACCCCTGCGTTTGAGGGTCACGAAGTTGGAAAATGGAATGGAAAAAAAGTCTGTGAAATATTAATGGCTGTATACAATGTCATCACAGAAGTGGACAATTATTATAATACTTCATTAGTTGACAATGTATTATAGTAATTTATTCACTATACATTCATTCAGTATTGTCCTGAGCTATTAGCCACTGAAGGTACTAAATAATGCTTATGCTTTGAAGGAGGAATTAGATCGTTTTGTATATAGACGGGAGTCAGGGTGGCTCAAACAGCCTGATCTTTATGAAAATTCTGTGGTGCAAACTCCTCTAGGGCTCACATTACTTTGAGGAATAAACTGTAATTGCTGCTTGACCTTTGTGGTTTCTTCAGCTCCTCACTCAGTTTGACTATTTTATTTGTCCTCTCCTAGGTGGCCTGATGGGTGGGGACCTCACAACCGGTGCAGGCACCAGTGCAGGTAAACAGAAGGATGTTTTATGTACCTTAATAAAATGGTTACAGACTCCACAACAGAGAGTTAGCATGAGACCAGGCCTAAAATAACTCTATATAGTGTTATTAAGACCAGAATTAGGTTATTCCTTGAAAATCCAATCCACAAGCACCTTCTCAATGTTGAGATTTCCCAATTTCCTTACATTTAAGCAGTCTATTTTAAGGGAAAACGTTTTATGTGTGGTTATGCAGATTCTTATAAGGAAGTACACCAGATAAATAAAAGAGCTGATTTAAAACTTTTCTTGGAAATTGTCACATGCATGTCAATGTGTAGAAGTTTTGGGTGTTATAGCAGAAAATGCTTCAGAAATTTTTAACAAGTGAATCATTTTCTTTCCATTTTATATATAAGAGCATAATGGTTCTACTTTATACTTTTATCCTATCTTGGCTTTCTGATGACTTAAATCAAGGGTACAAAAACAGTATTTAATGTACGTAAATGATTCTTTGGGAAAAAATAACCTTAGAGAACAAAGCATGCACACTTAACAAAAAAAATTTTCCTAAGTCATCTGCCTAAACAAAAAAAGGTAGATCTAAATCTATCTTTTGGGGTTGACAATGTAAAATATTTTATATCTTATATCTTATATTTTATATCTTACATACTACTGCCAATTTTTGTTTTAGTGCCATTTTTCATATGATACAAACTGTTCCAAACGTTTCTTATCTTCCCTTCCTACTAAGGAAAAGGATTTTAGCTCAGTAGTGATTTGCAATAACCACTGACTAAAATATGTTTTTAAAAATGTTTTAATTTATTACCAAGATTAACACTCTCATTCAAGTGAAAGAAAATCTTCTCTGTCTACTGATATAATTGCTCCCATATTTGACTTTTTGAAAGGAAATTCTTAAGTACTGCAACTGTTGTTTTGGGCTTGACAATGTAAAATATTGCATATCTTATAGACTTTAGCATGCTGCTTTAAAATGGGTTTATTTCTGTGGCCATAACATGTGCATTACCGCAATTTACAATCGTCCTCATTAGTGTCTCCCACTGTTATAAAACTTGGAAAATGTTACTTATCTTGATTCTAGAATTCTAGTTATTCCAAGCCTGTTTTATTTTGGGAATATCTGTTCAAGATTCTTGACTTTTTTTTTCCATTATAAGATTTTGAATGGAATTTGATTGACTGCTAATGAGTGCCCTCTTCTGGTTTCTTAAAGCAAAGCTATTCCCATTTCCCCACCCACACAAAATTTTAGAACAATGTAAATGTCAATGCCTGAGAAATGAGTGCTTCTTAAATGCAAAGCCCCCACAACTATCACTCATTTTACCAGAAAGAAACTTGGTAACTTGATAGGATTAAATGGTTTGAAAATGTGACTGCTTTTTTTTTGAAAATATATATTGTAACATATTGCTTGGAAGTATAATAAAAGATTTTTAAAAATTTGCTGTAGATGAATAAAATTAAATAAAAAATATAATTGTGTGCAGAACTCTGGTTCCTTTGGTGTCAAATTAGAGTTTAGACCTCACTGCAGATGTGCATTCCTTCTGTCTTAAATGTGGAGTAATAAGAGTTTTGCTGTAGGGCAGAACAAGATGAGAGGTCATTATAAGGTTGAGATGTCTGCCAGAGTGCCATAATTTAACAGTACTTCTATTTTGGAGAATCGTCTTTCTCCATCTTAAATATCAAAAGTTCTTTGTTTAACACTTTTTCATGAGGAACAGAGGCCCATGTGTCTTTTCCTGTTGCCATGTTTGAGACTAATACGATGATACTGCTGTTGAAATTGTGAGGGTACACATTCTTTGTTGAATTAGAATTTTAATGCACTTGCATTTTCCTGTTGCATCTAAAAATAGTCAGCTTGCAACAAAGGACCAGAAATTGTAGATTTTGGAGATTTGCTGTAGTAATTATAAAGTGAACATACTTTTAATTGCTAATTGTGAAGCCATAAATTTATTCATTACTTTAACAGATTACTGTATAGCGAGAAGTTGGGAATAAGAGAGGAAGGATTTCTTCTTAGGTCAGATAAATACATGTCTTATTGGCCAGTTTGGATCATTTTGAATAATAATTCTAAAATCATCCATCTTTGAGTGTCTACCCAAGGCAAAAATAGAACTTGGGAATACTGACTACTTTTTATTATCCAACACAATTAAATACCAGAAGAGGTATTTTTAACTAAAACCAAGGCTATCTTGGGTTTGCTAGACTAAATTTGTTCAAAGGTACTCTCCAATTGGATTGCTTATGCCATGTGACAGTCAGAGTTGCCAACAGAATGAAAGAGAACTTCCTATTTAGTGTGGAGTTGCTAAGTTATAAATATAGCCATGGGTTTGGCAACTTTCTTTTAAACCAAAAGCTTGTGTGAAGGGAAAGAATAAGATACTCTTGACCTTAAGCCAATATGCCCTTGAGCCAAACAGACTTACAGTTACATCCTTCATCCTTGCACACAGAAAAATATATTAGGCATCTAACCTGTAGAAGATACAGGCCTGTTTTTTTTTAAAACATCAAACATTGAAAGTAAATATATTTTAAATAAGGCAATAAAAGAAAAAGCAAATAAGTTTGCAGTATGTTTTGAATTCAGATTGTAATCATGATCATAGCAAATATTAGCATTGGAAGTCAAAGAAAACATTAAAACATCTTATGAATATTTTCAGAGTGCTGACTATTATTTATCTTTACATTTCATTCATTTTTCTTCTTATGGCCTTTTTAAATAAATGCCCTGAACTTTATTGTAAATTTCCAAATAGCTATTTTATACCTGTTTGGAGACTTGATCTGTTGTATTCTCTCCATCTGAGAATTGCGCTTGTAAAGCAGTTTGGGAAGGATAACATTGGAAACGATGTTGATAACTAATGTGGGGCTAACTGCCAACATGAGAATGAATAGGATTGCAATTTCCTATTCAATAGGATTGCAATTTCCAATTTGGTTGTAGGTATATGTGTATACCTGTACCAATTGATAGCATAAACATTAACCGCTACAATTTGTCTACCCTGTGCCAGCTATGTTTTACTATATTTTAGTCAGGAGGCGTTCTAGATCTATTTTTTGTTGTTTCAAAAAAAAAAAACTTTTGGTACAACTTTTGATATAAAAAAAACAGAGGTTTGGTATAATGTTTAACTGCAGGATTTTCTTCATTACTGCTGGTTTAATCCATTTTTTCCCCAATTATGTTTGTGTGTTTGTCTTCAAGTTAGTCTTGACTTCTGGACAAGCCCTTCAAATTTTGGGGCAAGATTTCAGAAGTTGCTTGCCATTGCCCTCTTCCTAGGGCTGAGACAGAGTGACTGGCCAAGATTCCTTAGCTGGCTTTGTGGGACTAGAACTCACAGTCTCCCAGTTTCTAACCAATGCCTTAACCACTACACAAAATTATTTATTTATTTATAAAATTTATAGGCTGCCCATTTTATCTCAAGGTAACTATAGGAAATGAAATTAAATTACAGGGAATGAAATTAAATTGTTCGAGGCATTCTAGAGTTATGCTGGAACACACACACACACACACACACACACACACAAAAACACAAAAACACACACACATTTTTTTATATAGATATAGATGTTACTTTTCAAATCATCCTTTTAAAATTATTTTGCCACCCGTCTCAAAATTAAAGTTACCAAGTAAACATGCAAAATGGAGAGCCTGACTACAGCTGTCATGTTTTGGGTTTGGGTTTTCCTAGAAGCAAAAAAAAATTACCCCACAGTAATCATATCCCATGCCAGTGGTACACTACTCTGTTTCTACAGAATTATGAAAATCTATGTTCAGTGGCAGAATTAAATACTTTATATGCAGAGAATCCCAAGTTCAGTTTCCTGGGAACTTCAGGCAACATTCACAATGTCACTTGTCTTTATTCTTGGAAGGCTCCTGCCAATCAGCATGAAGGCACCATTGGACAAAGTCACGTTTTGGCTTAAGACAAGGCATGTTGCTAGCTTAAAGGCAGGGTTAAAAATATGTTACTGTAAAACATGTTTTCCGGTGTTACAGAAGTGAAGATTACAGAGTTTAGAATTCAAATTTAAAAGGAGGGAAGGATAACAGCTTCTGATGAAAGCAAGCATTGCTACATGAAATATATGTCTCTTGTATAAGCAGTGCTGCCAGGTAAGGAAATGTTCTTCCATTGCAACATCATCTGGAATGTGTCAATGGATAGAAAGACCTGAAGTCTTTTGGAATGTGCAGTTCATTGTGACGATAATTTTCAAATTTGGCCAACTTGAACTTTGAGTCTTTCTGCAAGATTATATCATGCTTACATTACACCATTTGTTCTGCTGCTTTTGGTCACATGTGGACTGCATGTTAATTTATTATACATATTCTTCTAGCTTTTCAAACTAAATAGAAATGTAGGTAATAGCTATTTATAATTTATGGGTCTCTTGGTCAAAGGAATTCTGGGCATGCTTTCAAAATAATACAGCCAAAGGAAAAATTTGCAAAGCAAAAAGAAGGCAGCATGCCCAAATAAGCCTATCCCAAACAACCAGAGTATGAAGCAATCAGTAGTAAGTCTTTGAACAAATCCTAAAATAATACAGGCAGCCCAAACTCATAAATATCAATGGAATGTACATCTCTGTACATTGGCAATGGCCAAACAAAACAAATTTCCACTTAAAAAAACACCTTAGGTGACTTAACATCTTTTTGCTGCCAATTAATACTTCTTTAGCTCCAGGAACTTGTAATACACAATACAAAATAAGTTCTTGTGTATTCATAAAGTTTAGTGGATACACCAGAAGCAAGATATGTTGTTGCAAATAGTGAAGCAATCCATTAAGTAACAGAAACATAGTCCAAAGTCTGAGAACATTACTTTTTATTAAGGAGGATCATATAAACACATTATCGTAAGGAGATGCAACACCCACTCAGCCTCAGGCTTAGAAGAAATCGGCTAGGATTGGATGGTGCCAAAGCCAACATATTATACAAAACAAAGTTTGGTGTTGCCTAGCCAACTACTTCTACAGATCTACTCAAACTATACACACCCCCAATGATACATATATTTGCATGTTTGTTGAATTGATATGTGAAAGTGATATACCTAGATAAGTAAAACTATGTCAAAAGGTATATATACATGCAGTTATAAATAGGTCCTTAGTAAGCCGATTGTTGAAATGTTTGGGGTAAGTTACATTTTCTTTAAGTGCATTATTTAATTTTAGCCCTCATGTGAGCATGATAAACAACAGAATAATTATTTTTATTGCCTGCCTATGCAAAGATTTATAAAACCTTTTGGGAAGATTAACTCCTGCTTTGGGAAAATGTGCCTCTTTCCATGGTTCCTACTTTGTTTGCCATTCTTTTCTACAAAAAATGTTCCCAGTCTTATCCTCTCTAATTTATAATGTCTCAATATTTATCTTTATACAATGATGGATTGAAAGACTAAATCACAGAGCCAGTAATGAGAATCTGTTTTGTTAAATGAGTCATAGTCATTCCAAGGTGATTTTTGGGGGAAGATGAAAAAAAAAAAAAAGAATGATTGACTTTTCCCTTCTTAAATAACAAGCAATTAAGTACCTTCTTATAGGAAACCCACACTCAAATAAGAACTTTTCAGTTGCTGCAATTAGTTCTTTCCCTATGCTATTGTTGAGGTGACTGTGGTTATGCATTCATTTTATATGTGACAATTTGTCCTTTTATTCCTGGGAAAAAGTATTAGGAAGTATTACAAATCAGCAAACATCTGGATTTCAACATACCCTCCAGTATTGAAAGAAATAGTTGAAACTTCTGGATTTGGAACAGAACAAAGTGTTAGCTTCAGAATATAAAACAAGCCATGACTTTTCACTCTTTGGAATGAGGAGTCCAGCTTTTATTCTAAAATCTCCAAAGAGCATGCAATTCAATTCATTTAAAAATAAGTTAAAAGTTAAAACATGTGCTACCTTAAAAAATAGCTAGCTGGCTTCTAAATGCCCATATGTCTTGCAAGTAACCTTCTTCTTGCTGCTTGTTAAAACTTACAGATTAAAAAGATAGAAATTTGGCAGTTTTGTGACCACATCAGGGTTTATTTAGGTGATTAATTTTAGGCTGGCTTTCTGTTTTAAAAGGGAAGAAAAACCCTAAGGCTTTATATTAGAGAAACAATTGATTTAAAGCCACCACTGAAATAAATGAATAGCTTACATATTTCTATAAAATAACTATCTGGATCTTTTATCCAGTCTGGAATAACAGTGTATCCTAATGTTATTTATTCTTCATAATGCAACAACATAAGGGAAACTTTACATCTAGTCCAACAATGATTCTACCATGACCAGCTAGATGACAGTGGAAGTTCACAGTAAATCATGACCACATTATGAGCCTGATATTCATGTTCCTTAGCTGTTGCTAATACACTCTATCTTTCTGTCTCTTCTGCATGCATGCTTGCTTTATCTTTTATGAACTGATCTCCTTTGAAACCACCTCAGTTGTGATCTGCTCTGTGGTATGGCTGCTATGAAGGATTACTTTATCTGTCAATAGTGTCCCATTATTCAGCTTCTTCTGATGATGCCTATTAACTTCAAAACATTGAAAGTATTTGAGATTGCAAAAAAGATTCCTTCAATACCCCATTCCCTAACATAAGGCAAAAAAATTAAACAGCTAAAATATCTCTCCATGTTTTCTATATAAGTTATGAGTGCATTTTTATTTTATCATTTTACAAAACGTTGACCGGCCAGCTTTTCTTTTTTAACTTATTTTTTTAATCCCATTGAGAACTGTGATAGTAGCATGATTTTCTTAGCAACTACAACTGGTTATAAATTGCAGTATGAAGTTTCTGCATGGGAGGAGGTTAGAATAATGGCTCTGTTGGTTCCAGAGGTTGCAAAACAAGGTGAGGGAAGAGCTGAGTCTTCACACTGCTTAAATAAGCAAAGAAATCAAGCTTGGCTGCTTTTTACAGAGATAGTGAAACTGATTAGAAGAATTAAATAGGTTTTTCTTAAGTGAGTGACCTGCAAAATCTACAACTGAAGGTGGGTGAAGCTAGAATTTCTGCAAAGTTCCAACATTACCAATTGCAAAACAGAAGTTTTATTGTTTGAACTGTACCACAACCACTTTTGAAATAAGTTGGCAATTCAATTGAAAAAGATAGTGTGGAAACTCAATTCTATAGTGCAAGTGCCCATGTAGAGAGCCAGGTGAAAAAAAGTAAGTTTAACTTCACACAATTTATAATTTTATACCGCTCATTTCCCTCCTTTGCCAAACTAAATGTCCACCCAAAACTGTAATGTCTCTTTTTATTCCAGTCAGCTTTTTTTAAACATTTCACTAACATTAATTAATCTTATTCATTGGCACAGAAATTATGGGGATGCTGCAGTGGTCATGTGAAAAATGTTCATAAGCCACTTTTTTCAGCTATAACTTTGAACAGTCATTAAATGAACTATTGTAAATTAAAAATGACCTGCACTATGTTTCAATTGGCTTACACTTAACAGAAAAGCCTAACCATGCAATAAAGCTGCATCCCTGACAGAAGAATACCAGCATTTAATCCCTTGACCTTGATACTCAAGATGTTTAAAACTATAACCATTAAACAAAAATCAAATCTGTACATCAGAATCTAACATGTCTAAGTACCTTGTTTAATTAGTTAAATTTAATTACTGAGTTGACTGGTTAAGAGGAAATGAGGAGCCAAGGATAAGCAAGATAATACGATAGATAAAACTTTTTTGCTGAGTGGAACAAATAAATCAATACAATTTGTGCTCAAGATATAGGAAATAACAGGTTTTCTTGTACCACAGCAATATATTTCTCCAATTCAGAAACCATTAAAAAACTATCAAATATAAATTTCATAATCTATGTGAAGGGATTACAGAGTTAATATTGACTTCATGTAGCATCCATTCTAGGAATAAAAAAACCTAAAAATGACAGAATCCTGACTGTGCAATTAAGATATGAATATATTTGCTTTTGAATGCTTCTAATATTAGCAGACTCTACAAAGTCCTGTTCTGTGCTGTTACCGCACCAGCATTTTTCCCTGTCCATTGTACAGATAGGTTAGTGACATAGATAAATAAAAAGTAGGTTCAGTATAATCCACATAGCCTATATGTGAATTGTTATATTTAATACTTAAAAGTAGTATCAGATATGTTCCTTGTTCCTTCATACGTATTTGGAAATGAGATATAGGGCTGTGGTGACACAGTGGTTAGAATGCAATATTGCAGGCTTATTTTGTTGACTACCAACTGCCAGCAGTTTGGCAGTTGTATTCTCACCAGCTCAAGGTTAATTCAGCCTTCCATACTTCCCAAGTCAGTAAAATGAGGACCTAGATTATTGCGGGCAATATGCTGCCTCTGTAAACTGCTTAGAGAGGGCTGTAAAGCACTGTGAAGGAGTATATAAGTCTAAGTGCTATTGCTGTTTGGGTAATGTTCCTGTATATTTAAATGATCATACATACAAGGATTGGCAATCAGCAAATGACTAACATTTTCATTTACTGAATGTTAATCTTTATAAAACCAGAACAGTGTCACTCATTTCATTGGGAAAGAAAACCACCAAAACATGGTGAAGTGAAGTGAATATAGAATGCCACATCAAAGTCGGCAGAATATGTGGAGAGGTGGGTGGACTCAACTCAGGTCAACTGACTGATTACATGCCTGGCCAGCATTTGTTACAAGCCAAACTATTTTAATGAACATTTTGGTAAATCTTCAGCCACATTTTTAATAATGTTCTGTTCATCATTTCCACAAGCCAGAAAAGTTAAATCAGAGAGCCATTGCTTGCATCTCTAAAACCATGACAAATTTATGATGCCCAGTTAGTATCCATTTCCAAGGGCAAATTTACCAAATCTATTCTTCAAATGTTACAGATGAGGTTAATTGAGGATGATTGTGCTTTAGCTATGCAATTTAAATGTCCTCACATGATGTAGTGAGAATCTTACTTAAAGCTGATAAATTGTTCTGTCATCTCTGTAATTTTTTTCCAAAGTTCTATTTAGCCGGTTGTTCCATGACTGAAGATGCCCCAACATCAAAGCTCATAGAAGACTATAGCAGGACAGTAACAGACTCTTTGAATAAAAAAATACCAAAACTCTGTGTTAAATAGAAGATAGAGATCTGAGGTAATTTTTCCCTAGCAAAATGGATCTAATGCATTCCTGATCCTCTTCTCATAAAGGACTGCAGAAAACTTAGCATACAAACAGCAAATAGATAAATACATCCTTAAGCATTGCTCAATAATGCAAAGGTTGTGATTGAATGCAAGTCCCACAAAATTATTTTTACTCCATCAATATATCTTTTATGCCATACCTGGCTTAGTCTGCTCCTAGAAATGCAGTACTGAAAGGCCATTAGTGCAATAATGTGGGGATCAGAAATGACTTTTTAAAGATTTTTTCTTTTTTCTGGAAGAGTATGCTTCCACTTGGGCCTTCCTCTGCAATCTCCACTCAGCCAAGTTAATGTACTGCAATAGACTTAAAGGTGTAATACATAGTAGAAAGCTTCAGTTAGTTTAGCAGAAAGTTGCATTAAAGATGAAGAAATTATATAGTTTTCTGGATTGCCCTAGGTTGTAGTTGCTGTTTTACTCTGTAATTCGAAATATTGTTCTATTTTATTCTGTTTCTTTTTTTAAATAAAAGAATATTGTGGCAAAAACAATAAGCATCAACCATTTGATACCAGTTGTTCTCCCAGGAATTCACAATGATATGTATGCAGTTGCCTTTTATGCTTCTGGTTGGTTTGATACTCTTTCTGATCACTCTTTCTGTTCATTATTATGTTAAATCTGGAAGTGTCATAGATTACATTAAAATACAAAACAAAACAGCACTACCCAAACAGAAAATACAGTTCTCTAGAGCATTGGAGAATCCTAAGATTTACAAAGCAGTCTTGAAGGAAAAAAAAATACCTAAATGATTTTTTTTAACTGCAAATAGCCCATTGTTTTGGAATGATAACTTAATATGGATAGAGAGGGAGCTAGAGAGGGAGCTGGGATAGGGGAAAAAAGGACAAGTTAGATTCTTCAGAATCCTGAACATGAATGTACCACGCGGAAATATTTTAATATAGACCATCCTTGTATGGCTGTTTGGAGGTCGACTAGTCAACTAATCCAAGCCCCTGCCAATGCAGGAATTCTCATGCCATCCATAACAAATGGTTATCCAATCATTTCTTGAAAACCTCCCATGATGGAGCACCTATGAAGCATGTTTAGACTGCACCACTGCTAAATAGCTGTTACAATCAGAAAATTTGTCCATATTTAAAATATGTATCTCTGGGTCAAGCTTCTATCCATTGGTTCTTGTCTTACTGTAGAGAATAAATCCAGACCTTTTTGGGGTAACATCTATTCCTATGAGGAAGGTTGCTATCCATGGCATTCTTTTTTTAAGGCTAAACATACCATGTACTTTTAAATGTCCTTTAAATGATTTAACTTAAGAACTCTCTTCCATAAAAAATGGAGAGTCTTTTGGTGTGTGTGTGTGTATGTATGTATGTATGCATGCTCATGCATCTGTGTGTGTATTTTATATGAATATAGCCCTACTTTATCTTTTGTACATTATTACTTAGGCTTCCTACATCAGAGCTCCGTGCTTTTTGCTCAGGAAATAGGTCAGGTTGGGCTTCTCTGGAGGACTACATATTGTTCCCTTACTTAACAAAAACTCCTTTTAAATAAATAAGATAGGCAGGGATGATTCAGTGGGAGGAGAGAGGTGCTAGACTGCATTCCATTTCATTTGTCCTTATCAGTGTTATTGGTTTCTACGAAGGACTCCCAGGACATTGGATGAAAAAGTGGCTACTTGATCCAATACAACACTTAGCAAGAAATAGACTTGCTTCTTGTTTTTAAAACATCATTCACTCAATAAAATCAATAAAACAAAAAATAAGTTCTTGTAATGGTCTGGGGAAAGAAATTTCCAGTGATCGCTGGTGTTTTTAGAGCCTCTTGGCTGAGAAGTATACGTCCTTCTCAAACTTTTACTTCTCCATTAGCAGCAGCATTGTTATTATGTATTGCAAGTTATATCCATAACATTGACTGTATTACATTTCAACAAATACATGGCTTTTAATCAAATAAAATATAATACAAACTAGTTCTCCATTTCATCTGGTCTTTATTTTCTCCTAATTTATAATCAGGAAATCCATCCATACATGGCATATAATTTTCCCTCTTTCTAGTGGCTTGTGGGATTGTGCACACAGTTGCATTTAAATTGATAATTGTCCAGGCAAAGTGTAATTTTAAAGGACAGGCTAAAGAAAGATTTAATCTCTATATTAGAAGGGCTGAGTTGATTTTGTTGCTGCTGGGTTTGTCCTTTGCCTCCAAACTTAACAGAGACTTTCAGGGCATTTAACTTTTAAGGTGCCTCAGTTGA
Organism: Hydrophis major; assembly: GCA_033807585.1. Lineage (NCBI taxonomy): Eukaryota > Metazoa > Chordata > Lepidosauria > Squamata > Elapidae > Hydrophis > Hydrophis major. The sequence goes on from CM066329.1 coordinate 330,133,276, forward strand.
GGCCAGAGCCTTTAACAGAGGATGCGGTTTAAACATCCAGATTAAATGCAGACTCCCCTCTGCTACAGGCCACATGCATGTATTCATCATGGATTTTCAAATGATGGGTTTATATATCATTGGTTTTGAGTCTACAGTCTTACATTCCAGGATCCATCCTCTGCCAAAAGCGTAACGATTTGGTGGCTGGAAGGAGAAACAGTCATTATATGGCTCCAAATTGCCAGCTGGCATAATATGCCAAGAACAGCAGAAATCCACTGGTAAAAAGAAGATTGCAATTGCTCTTTAAAATAATTTGATTCTCTAAAAATATAAATGCAGGAAATGTCATGACGTTTCAAAATATTTTATGATCATGGATAAATACATAAAGAATTACATGACTGGTATCTGTAAGTAGCACAGTCTAAAAATGATGGGAAGGTATTACCAATGTTAGGTTGTATTATATGAACTGCTTTAATTTAATATATTGGTGGATTTTAAGGGAAAGCAAGTATCTCTCCATCATACCTTTATTTCCTTTTCTTAAAAAGAAACACATAGAAGTGAGACTGTTAAATTATACGGACAAGCATTTTTAATACAAATAAACTATATTTGAAGCATATTTATATGCATGTAAAAAGAATCCTGTACTGAACAATATACTAAACAATTGATTGTCATTTTTGAACATATTGATTAGATTTATATCCTACTTTCCTCACAAGCACATTATATGATATAATAAAACAGTTTTTAATTTCCTATAGTAAAACAAGAAATCCATTGCAAATGTTAATGGACATGATACTTTATGTATTATGTACAATATATGTTATATAAGAGTAGAATCTCTGGGAGCCCTGAACCTCCTTTATCTTTAAGAAATTCCTAAATATTCTTGTTGCAGTTTACTGCCACTGGACACAGAGATTATGCTCTGTGCAACTCTAAAAGCATTAATAGTAGTGTGATCTCCATTGTTTTTACAGTATTCAGAAATAAGTCCTGATGAATTGAGTTGCTTCCTATTGTAGCCTAAGAAAATTGAATAGCTGATTCTAATAACTTGTAAACAAATATAAAGAGAAGTACAATAGCACAGGTTTGTTTTTATCTTTATAATAGAGTTAAAAAGAAATCTATGCTATTGTGCTATGCATTCTATTTATTTACAAGTTTTGTGTATACCACTGAGTCTGTGAACAAGTGAAGGTAATTTTATTTCCTCATGTTGGTGATTTCATGCTATGGTGCCCCTTTTTATATACATTTTGTTTTCAGTAATACTATTGATATGGCATGTTTAAACCATGTCCCTAAAGGTTAACTATTTTCAGTGGCCAGAGTTATTGCAGTATTAATATAGCAGGTGCCCTTTTTGCTTACTGACGTTGCAAGAGAATGAAGCTCTCTCAAATAAAGAGAGTTGAAAAGCCACTGCCCCGGTGAATAAGTTCAGTTGCTCCTCTGTATCCTCTTCCTCTTCCTCTTGTCCTCCCCCTCCTCCTCCTCCTGGTGCTGAGAAAGGCTGTTAATTGCAGTGCTGTGCCAGCATTATCATTGTGATTATTGCAGTTTCAAATGGGAAGCAGCACTGCTTCTGAAAGCACCAAATTAGCACAATGTGAAGATGCCTGTATGTCAGGATGTAAAGCTACAAGTGCAGAGATGACATGAAGGGGTGTGTTCAAAATCAGAACCAACTCCTGCTGAACTCAGCATTCAGGATTAGGCTCCGAAAGGGGAGGAAGGGATTGAGGATGAAGCATTTCAGAAGCTTCTGAGTCCTCCTCCGGTTTGTTTTCTCCTTCTTCTTTCTTTTCTGGAAATTATAGCCTTGCTGCACTTTCTTTTGTTTCAAAACAAAAAAGCCTAAAGTGGGGGAATAAAGTGAGTCAAGCTAAGCAGAATTCTATTGCATTTGTCCATAAAGCAGCCCCTTTTATCATGGTTTGCTTTGTTCTTTCTTGTTCTATTTCCCTTCCCACCCACCCCCCACCTCCCCAGCAATATCATCTGACGTTGGTTTCTTTCTTCTGTATAACAAGCATTTGGTAATATCCAGTTAAATATTCAATAATGTGCAACCAGCATACAGAATCCAATCAACCTCTTGCCTCAGGTAGCTCAGATTTTTCTCAAGGTCACCAGATTTTCTGTTAGGAGCCTAAAATATTAAAAGCGCAAAGTCAAGGAGTCTTACTGTTTATATTATCATCCTGTTCTTTTTTAAGTGTGCCGTTTCTTACTCATCTGCACAGCAGACTTGTGGCACAGGTTAGATTCCGAGAGTGAACTGCATAGCTGAGTGGTGAATTGGACTGAGATACCTTGGTTTTCCTGCACATCCTTCACTCACATACAGAGAGACACATAATTCACTTTGTCTGTTGTGTATAGAGAGATACAAGAACAATAGATATTTTTTTTTTTTTTGAGACATAGTATATGAAGGGAAAACTGCCTCACCATAAAGAAAATAAATGGTGCTGGTTTAACTCAGAACATTGCTTGATTTTTTTTAAAATCAGGATGTATTTATAAAAAGGAATACAATCACAGCTCCTTTTTCAAGTCCTTATATCTATGTAGCCAAAGTTACACCGTCTAAGAATTAGGGGTAGACAGTGGCAGGTAAAGAAAATCCAAGTTTTGAAAGTATACAAAAGTTCCTGGGTGTGAGGAAACCAAGGCAACCCATTAAGTTGAATACTGAAAATGGACCAATGATTGGAGGAAGAAGAGTAAACTGGAGGCAGGGGGAATGGATTGGAATCTATTTGAAAGTTGATTTGGTTAGAATACTATGGGTTGTTGTTTTTTTATTGTTATAGAATGTAGTGTGCAACTTATACAAAATTTTGTATTTTAATTGCAATTGCTTTTGTTCCTGTTTGAATGCTTCCCATGAAGCAGCGATAGGCAACAAGAGACTCTAGAAAGGTGTGCAACCCTTAGACTTTTTATTTGGTTTCCAGCTTTCCTCTTACCACAATGACTGAAAATGGGAGGAATGAATGCTTTAATATAAAATAGGCATACAGTTAGTCCTCAACTTATGATCACAATTGAGCCCAAAATTTGTGTTGCTAAGCAAGACAGTTAAGTAAATTTATTCCATTTTATGACCTTCCTTGCCACAGTTAAGTGAATCACTGTACTTGTTAAGTTAGGAACACATCCCCTTTGACTTTGCTTGTCAGAAGGTCACAAAATGTGATCCCATGATCCCAGGACACTCTGACTATCATAGATACATGCCAGTTGCCAAGCGTCCAAATTTTGATCACATCACCACCATGGGAATGCTGCAACAGTTTTAAGTTTGAAAATGATTATAAGTCACTTTTTTCAGTGTGTTGTAATTTCAAACAGTCAGTAACAAATGTTTGTAAGTCAAGGACTACCTGTAATTTTAGTTCTGAAACTCTCACAATAGTCCTCGCAATTCAGCAAAACCAGAATATTTTTTTTATCTGCCCATGTGCATGATACAGTTGTACTCAGTTTACATATCATTCTACCCTCTTCAGAGCTCGCCATGCAAAATATAGTAAAGTGTGTATGTGGCTCCAAGCCATAAAAAGGCAGCCCACTCCTCTTGTACAGCTTAGTCAGAGGATTATCAAAATACAAATTTGAAAATGAATAATCATGTAGAGATCTGTTGTTCTACATGTTACCTAGTCTAAAGTTTCACAGAAGAATAGCATGATCACCATTGCCTGATGGTCCAGATGTAATTTATACTTTTTAATTCCAAAATTTCCAGTGTTCAGTCTAAACAATTGTTGTCTCATGCTACTAATCAGCTGTGAAACATCCTCTAGGATGCTTACCTATGCATACCACATGAAATGAAATGAAACAAAATAAAATAATGAAATGAAATGAAATGAAATACTGTTTATTAAACAATGACCAGCAAAATTTGGGGAAAAAAATACAAAGAGATAAAATCCTAGCATAACAAAGATAAAATAGCAAATAAAAATTAACATACACTTCTGTAATGGTGTGTTAATTACCTTTGCAAGTTGATTTTAAAATATTGCAATTCATGCAGTACATGTCACTTAGGATGATGAAGACAGGTTATTGAAGCAACTACCATAACCAATTATCCTCTATCTTGCTACTTTTATTGTTTAAAAAAAAAAAGATTCCATCCCACTGGTTCATCAGATACTACCTTCTTTTTCTAGGGACCTTCCATATGTGTTGAGTTTGTAACTCCCAAAAAATCTTAGCCAACTTGGGGGATGCTGGTGTGTTTCTTTAGAACAATTGGTACACATATATTGACCTTGTTGAAAAGAAGAACAATATTTCCTGAAGATATTTCAGGGTTAATCTACATACCTAGGAATAAGGAGAGATTTAACCTAGAAATAAGGAGAAACTTTCTGATAGTGAGAACAATCAACCAATGGAACAGAAGTTGCCCTCGGAAGTTGTGGAAGTGCCCATAACTTATGAGAAGAGATTGGACTGCCAATTGTCAGAAATGGTGTAGGGTTTCCTGCTTGGGGGGTTGGACTAAATGACCTACAAGGTCCCTTCCAACTCTGATGATCTGTTCCCTGAATCCATGGTTAAACCTGCATTTGTTTGTCTTTCTTTGCAAAATGAACAGGGAATGGGTATGGCAACCCCCGAAACTCTCCAGGTCTGCTGGTCTCACCTGGCAACTTGAACAAGAATATGCAAGCAAAGTCTCCTCCACCCATGAATTTGGGATTGAATAATCGTAAACCAGATCTCCGAGTGCTGATCCCACCAGGAAGCAAGAACACAATGCCATCTGTGGTAATACATTATTTTCTTCCTTTTCCTTCATAGATCCAAAGGTTCCAGTAGGATTTAGATTAACCTAATGACAGGAAATTATTTGCATAAGAAGGCTCTAGTTCTTAAACTGAAAAAGTTTTCAGTCAATTTTAGTTCAAAAATGAATAATTTGATGTATTAGGTCTGCACTGATGAAAAAACAGATTGGTTTGTTAATCAATTTAATGAGCTCTCTAAAATTTTATCAAGCAGCTTTTGCCAATTGTCACTCTCCAGCCATAAGTTGACATTGCATTTCCAAGTATTTCCAGCCAACATGCCAAAGACTGAGGATTCTGGATTTGCAATCCAAATATAGTTTGACAGGACTTATTAGGTGTGGCTGGGGATTATTAAATTAAAATTATTTTCAAACAGTTAGCAGGATAGTTTGGCAATATTATTAATAATGCAATTGAAAGCAATTCTCTGGTAGATTCACTGGGATGAGATTTGGAGGTGGTGTTCCAAATAAATTCATGGCAGAATGAATATTAGCAACAATCAGAGTTCTACCCAGATTCATCCTTTCTTCAACCAAAACTTGCTACAAAGGTCTAATATTATACTTATTTATTAAAAAATTTAAAGAAGTTACTTGAAAACAACAATGTCATGATTTTAAAAGAAAAGGCTTTTAATAGGGTTAATTTATTTTAACCCATTTGTCAGATAGGGAATGGCTTTCATAGTCTTTATTACCCTTTTAATCAACCTCAAAATTGTGTTGGTATACTTTTTTTCCAGTGACAGTTCAAGGAAGTGAGATTCACATCTTCAACATTGAGGAAAAAAATGAGAACGAGTTGCCCCTTAATGTACTCAATGGAGTTTGTAGTGGGTTCAGACAGAGTTCAGAAGAAAAACCAAGGCAAAGTGCACTATTTTGCACGCTCAAAATGATTGCAGTAAATCCTGGTATCTCACTGTAGCTTCTGTATAAGTCACAAGAGAGGATTCACAATTCCTACTATTTCTAGAGTTCTTCAGAAGAGGAAGGACTTCTGTGCAGTCTTGCCCCTTACTAGGAAAATCTATACTTCTGCATGAGCTTTCACAGTTTTTAACTGTTTCTGTGCTGTGACTGAACTAGGCACACTTCCTTAACCATTAAGGTTTGGAGGGAGGAACATTTTGGCCAGAATTTTTTACGTATTTTTATTGGAAGTATGTGGCAGAGAGGATCTGATATAAGTGATATCTGCCACATAGATAGAGGCAACTTAAAATCATATGCAATGAATTAAATTCATTTAAAAATATTATTAAGTATTTTCAAACACAGTATTTAATATTTTGTAACGTTATTACTTTGCTGGTTGCTCCTCATGTTCTCAACAGCTGCCCATTTTATATAAAATTTCATCTTGTTCCTAGGAGAAAGGCAACCATTTATAATACTCTGAATCAGAGAACAAACCAAAGCTTCAATTCTTTGTAAACTTAATTAGGATTTATCTCCTTGAATTCAAAAAGGCTTGGTACAGATAAGACAGAAATGAATTTTACTAGAATTGTATCTTGACAACAATCAAAATAATCCACTAATCTGAATCTGGAATTTATGTTCAAATGATGATACTTTAATACCATTTTGATTTGTGACTGCCACCACTATAGCCAGTTTTTTTCAATTGCATTTTTAAAAGATTGATGTTCTCTGTGATTTTATAGTTTGTTTAATTGCCATATATAGCTTTTTGAAGCTATGCTTTGACATCATATGAAAACAGTACTTTACGTTTTAATTGAAACACAAATTAATAACCTGAAGAAGTGCATCTTTACTTCTGCAACTCTAAAGCCTAAAAGCTAAATCTTACCATTATAAACAGCACTTTAATTAAAACCTTTCTTCATTAGTAATGTTTATCATGCCCTGTCCACACACATTAAACAGCTACAGTATCTTTGCGCATTAAACCCGTATCGTTCATTATGTTCTATGGAAGCATATAGGAAGTTAATTTTCCATGTAATCCTTAAAAGTAGGACTATTTCAGAAACAAATCTGATAAGAAATACTAGGTAATGCCAAGCTAATGTTCTATTTAAATCAAATTGACAACTATTTTAAACAGTTCTCTGTTAAAACTACCAGCCTGATGCATTTATACATCCACTTTGTGGTTTCCATTTGGATAAAAACCATCAGTGCAACTATCTCTTCTTGAAGGAATAGGATAAGCTAAATTGCTTGTGTGGCTGACGGTCAGAAAACATTCCATCAAATGTTTTATTTCTAGGAACATCTAAACTAATAATACTTTCCAAGAGGTCATCTGATTGGCAAGATATTTTGCAACAATTATGTCACTGAGTATGAGTTGCAGATGAAGTCATTATTAGGAAAGCAAAAACATGGGTGTGTGATATCCTTAGATTAATCTTCATCTCTAAGGGGAAAAGGAAGAAGTTAACCAACCAGGACTTTTATGTCCTAAACATAGGGATTTAAATAATGTTTAATGAGATTATACTAGAATACATAACTAGCTTGATAGCCAATTCTACTGTGCATTGTTGTGAAACTATGCCTTCTTGCACTGGAAGCAGAAGACTTTAGTATATTTGCTTTTGCTAATTATTCATCCTCCTCTCTCATGCTATCAGTCTGAGGATGTTGATCTGCTTTTGGTAAGTGGGAATAATGTTATTGAAAACATGCAGAAACAATTCATTTCCCTACTGGGTTGGCAGCTGAAATATAATGGAACCTTTTCTTCAAAAACAAATAGAAGTCTATCCCATCTATCTTCTAAGGCTTGAAAGTTGTTTAAAAGTCTTGTATTTAACTGCTGTAAAGCAACAATTTTAAAAAGGTTGGATATAGTGTTTTTTTAGTAATGTCATCCTTGAATGCCCAAACTTTTTAAAGTTTCCATCAAATGCCCTATGCCTTTAAATTTCTAATCTTGATTTGTACGCATTAGAGTCCCACAGTAAGAAAATACAGGGTAAAAGTATATTTAATAGTATTTCTCATATAAGTTTCAACATTTTTAAGAATGAAGTGACCATAGCACCATCTGCTGGAGAATATAGAATATGCAATATTGCATATTCATCATCTAGCTTGCCTATTTTAAGCATAAGGAGGTCTGTGGATGTAAGCAGGCTTCAGAAACCATAGAAAAATTGAACATGCATGGGCATATCATTACGTTGCTTTCAAGAGTTAATCCTCTACTACCATCTGGCATAACTCATCCTGCATAGACACTTTTTAAAAACATCTTTGGAACTAAATAGTTATATTTTCAGGCATTTTTTTTTCAAACCTAAATGAATACATGTTAAATATTTTTATCCTCCTAGTCTGACTGCTACTAATGTATATGTGTCGGTGGGAGGAGAAAAATCTTATATGTTTGGTAACCTAGGAGATTCTGATTTAATGAGTTACTATGGTGACAACTGGTTGCTTGAAAAAATGATAAATCATGGGATTGGCAGAGTTCATAAAAGTGACATGATAAATGATTAATGTAGTGAAATCTGTATGCTATTTTGTACTATAGGAACAAATCCAATCTCTAAATATAATTTGTTTCAAAAGTTTTCCATCCTTCCATTAATATGTTTATTTTACTCATTTAAAAGAATCAAAGGATAAATAACTCTCAGTCTGCTCAGTCATTGGCTACTCCGGTGGTTTCCGTGGCAACTCCTACTTTACCAGGGCAAGGGATGGGAGGATACCCATCAGCCATTTCAACAACATATGGTACCGGTAAGTTTTCACGTAATTCTGAGCCCTATAGATTAAATGAGAAAAAAGCAGATACTCACATACAAGATAGCCCAAGTTACAAATTTGATGCTTGTGGTAATATAAAATGAAACAATATTAGAATCCTGTCTCGTTTTTGTTGTGCATCATAAGAATTGCTTTTAAGTGGCTTAAGAATCACTCATTCACACTTGACAGTTGAAGAGCCACTTAAATTTCCCTTATCAAAAAGTGCTTTGACATTCCCACTCTCATAATTAATTGATGCCTGCTGGCATGTTGTAGGTATAACTTACCCTGCATCATACACTTTTTTGAAAGAGCAGAAATGTTTCCATGTCTACTTGAACTGCAAACTCCATGGTAGAGTGTCTTATAGTGTCTTATTTTGTACACTTGTGTGGCATTTGGGCATATCACTCCAGAACTATCTGGCAGGGACTTCAGGTATAATATGAATGGCTGCACCTGATCCATATCTGGAAGGGGGAGGCATTTTCCAGTTCAGGGTCCCCCCAAAAGTTGAAGCCCAAAGTATGTCCATCCTCCATTGACTAGGGCTCTAAAACTCAATACAAGCCTGGCTAATCTGGAGGATACACAATGCAAAAACTGATTTGTGCACCTTTTTTCACTTGTACTTATAGGCTTGAATGTGTATTCAAGGTCACAGTCCACGAGAACTAACCCCGGGGCCTAAGGTTACTATTTCGAAGAATTTTAGGCTAATGTAATTTTGATTGCACTTTACAGTAATCTCCCTTAAAGCTCATATATTTGGCCCATACTCAGTATCAAGGTGAGGAACCATGGTCCTCCAGTAGGTACTAATCTAGAGTGCTCCGCATCCATTACCATGCAGGGCCACATAACTGGGAGTTGTTGCCCAGCAATATCTGAAGAGTCATAGGTATCCCATTCCTTGCAAGTAAGCTGACTCTGCAGGCTGCATTTTTTGGTGTTGATAAATGTGTGCTAAAAATACTAAAAAACTTCACAAGCTGAAAGTTCACCAGGAAACAGAAAATCATATATTTAGCATTTATATCCTAGTATTACTTATTTTTATTTAATTTGTCAGTTGCTTAACAATATTATAGATTTAAGAATAAACATAAGTATAAATACATAAAACAGGTATGAATAATTGGGGGCAATAGGACAGGGATGGTAGGCACGATTGTGTGCTTAAGATAGTAAGCTGAGTTTATGCACTTGTGTATTTATGCATGTATCTGCCTAGTGTGCTCACAGTGAGTGGGGAAGAGAAGGGAATGCCTTAATACCACAACTGCAGTAGATTTAAAATGCCTTATTAATGGAATATGAGAGAATTTGTCCATAGTTATTGAACTCTTTCATTTTAATTTTGAAATTGTGTTTTTTTTTCATTCTTGCATTCAGAGTATTCACTGAGTAGTGCAGACTTGTCATCATTGTCTGGCTTTAACACAGCCAGTGCTCTCCACTTGGGTTCAGTAACTGGCTGGCAGCAGCAACATCTACACAACATGCCACCATCTGCCCTCAGTCAATTGGGGTAAGTCAGAATTCAAACCATCATATTATTTTTAAAATACCCATGATATCTCTTCCATATGTATACACACACACACACACACACACACACACACACAAATAACCTGTTTTTTGTTATAAAGTTTTTCCCTCACTGTTGGAGGAACAGAAGTTAACAGCCTGTCCAGTGTTTGGAGAAGAGAGCTCAGGGTTTCTATTATCCTGGAGATGAGGCACCTTGAAAGGAACCAAAGTTATAGTCTTGGCAGAATAACTGAATTCTCTTTGTCCTAAAAGAAATCCAAAAGAGTGGCCTCCATCTAGTTCTCTCCTGTGTCCCTTCCCCTGTAGATAACATTCTGCTGTTGTCAGTAGAAAGTGATATGAGAGGCAGGTATAACATATAATAAATGGCAGCCCTGTGTTATGTCAGTAATAGATACATCATGCATATGGACAGATTGCAGTGCAGCTTTTTTTGTCATTAGCTCACATGGGGGAGGAGAGCAATTTAGTAAAATCAGGCAACAGACAGTCTATGGGATTAAATTGTCTTAGTAGTAGAGTTTCAACATTAGCTGTACTAGGCCATGTTTTATTTTATTTATTTGTATCCCACCTTTATTATTTTTACAAATAACTCAAGGTGGCGACCACCTCCCTTCTATTTTTTCCACAACAACAATCCTGTGGGATAAGTTGGGCTGAAAGCTAATGACTGGTCCAGTGTCACCCGGCTGGCTTTCATGTCACCAATAGAGAAGAACATATGAAGCTCAGGGTGGAACTGTGAAATCTTGGTGCTCTCTGAGTTTAGCTGTTATGTATTCAGCTATGTTACATTAGGCTACAAGCAGCTGACTTCCAGCCCAAATTCCACTGCCCCAAAGACACAGTGGTCCGAACCTATTTGCTCCCTTGAAAATGGCTTCCTTCTTCCTCTTTCTTTCTTGACCTGCCTCAAAACAGCAAGAGGTAGGGAGAGGAAATCCCTCTTCCTCCCATAGAGTCCCACTCTCTCAATCTGGAGGTGTGTCCCAAATGAAAGACAAGCCAACTAGGATATCATTCTAACATGGAAAGTTGTAAAGGATGAAAAAAGGACTATAGTAAATCCCTACAAGGAGTCCTCACATAACCACCATTCATTTATCAACTGATGTTACAACACTACTGTAAAAAGGTGACTTATGACCCGTTCTTGCTCTAACAATCGTAGCAGAAGCCTCATGGTCACCTGATCATGATTTGAGTGCTTGGCAACTGTTGTGCATTTAGGACTATTGGTCACATGGTTGCCAGTTTCAACCTTCCCAGCCAGCTTCCGGTGAGCAAAGTCAATGGAGAAGCTGTGGTCATGTAACATTTCACTTAATGACCACAGTGATTCGCTGAATGGCAGCAGAAAAATGTCAGCAGAAATTGGAATGCTGTCACATGATTGCACTGCTTAACAACAAATTTTAGAGCCCTCTTATAATTATAAGTTGAGGATTACCTGTACTTTGCATGCAGAAGTTTTAATAGCTAACATCCCAGGTGATATCAGCTGACTGGGATATCTAAAATCCTGTAGATTATTTGACAGAAGGCATACTTCCATCAAAACCTCACATAAATGCTACCCTACCACTTACTTGAGCTGAATCTAGAAATTACATGCCAAAAAATCAGACCCTGAAAGCAGATAAGCAATTTATATAGAACTCATCTGTTTTCCCCAATCTATTAACATAAATTTTCCCCAATCTCTTCGCTGATTGTATCATAACCTGTCTACTTAGTATTACCAACTGACCTACCAACTTGACCCATATATAATCCACATTTGCCTGAGCATCATGCATTTTAGAAGAGGCAGAAACATTTCACTTATTTCCCTTATACTATGATAAATTGTATGTTCAAAAGGTTGCCAGCAAGCAAACCTAATGTTCATTTTCACAGTGAAAGGCATGCATTCCTGCCCTCTAGTGGCAAATTCAGGAGGGAAATTTCTTTACTAATTATATTATGCTTTGTAAAAGCCAGAAACTCTTTATAAAAGATTAATTATAAACAAATCCAGTGGAACAAGGAAACTAGCAAGCCATAATGTTCACTTTTCCTATGATCTGAATTGCACATAGTCAAGGTTGAATATCTTTTCAGTGACTGAAGACATGAGTGCATTACATATATTTCTCAATTTATGACCTCAATTGGAATTTCCACCATACAATAGTGCTATTGGAAGGAGAATTAGACCTGATTTTAGAACAATTTTTACATCAGTCATTAAGTGAATGACCATGGTTGTTAAGCAAATCCAACTTCCCCAATAGGTATTTTCTACCAGAGGGGAAGGTCAAAAAAAGTTGCAAATTTTTATCACAAGACTGCAGGACATTTCAATTGGTAATAATTGTGGGTAACAATTGGTAACAATTGCACCACAATTGTGATCACATGACCAAGGATCATAACTCATTTTTTTCCATGGCCATCATAACTTTGAATATATTATTAAATGAACAATATAAGTCAAGGACTATTTGTAATAATAAGCTATTGTGTGCCTATTTAATGAGATGCCCTTCTTTCAGGATACATTGAAAGCAGTAGCTCAGTCCTAATTAAATTAAACATGCTGCCATTCACTTCAGTATGTGGGTTAAGAAGTGGGTTATACCAATTATTTTGTATGTAAGAAGTGAAAACTGTATTACCGTGAAAGGTTTATTATATATCTCCTATAATCTTCATAATAATATTATTTTGTATTAATCTTAGTGTTTTAAAAAATACATTACAAAATAGAAAATGTTCCACCTAAGCATTTAAAGTGAACAAATTATTTTCAGTTGAATACCATAACATAAACAGACTGTTTCACAAAGAAAGTGAGATTTATAATTACATGCTAAACCAACAGCAAACTTTCATAGATTTGGCACACACTATCATCTATTTCTAGTGCAGACATAAAAAATCTGCCCTAGTTTTACATGTACATTATTCTATGAATATTTATTTTACATTTGTCAAAAGTTGGAACTCTAACGGAAAACAATAAGAAAATTTCACTTGGCAATTCCTTCTGCAAAACTTGTAAATCAGGTTTAATCTGAAATTAAATAGCAATTTGTTAAGCCGCAAGAAAAGAGAATACTTCTTTTAATTCTGCTCTATCCAATTTAGTATATAAGATGGATCTTAGGAGTGTGCATTTTTACTTTTTTAGAAATCAAGAAAACTGTGTATGAGACCTTAACTTATTGATAGTTAGTGCCTCTATTTTCCACAGTGAATAAAGACAGTCCTTATATTCATTACACAGCAAATTGAACTAATTTCCAATAGTTAACAGATCCCAACAATAGACAGTGTGTTAATGTCAGGTATAGCCAAGAATTCAAAATCAAGAGAATTCTGCCCTTAGGCTTGCTTTTCACACAACTGCAACTGTAGGGCCAACATGCTTGTCCATTAAACAACTGCACCAATTTTGACAAAATCAGCTGAATACAGGGCAGATGAAAGCAATTACGGATTGCAGCATTTCTCTTCCTCTTTGTTGACTAACAATGGCCATTCATTATTAAACATTGTGACAATTAATGATAAAAGCATTGCCACATCATTTCAAGGATAGATATCTAGCATTGTTTTGCATTTCTGCAGACTTTAGAAAACAGTTCACTACTGTTAGGGATATACCCTAGCAGAATGTGCACAGCAGTCAGGCAAATATGAGAGAAAGCGTTTTTTAGTTTACACACTCAGTAAAAACCGGATACATTGTCTTAGTTGAATAGTTTATTCCATTAAGAGTTTAGCAGGGTCAAACAATCCAAATATCATTTACTAGTGTTCAGTCAGTTCAGTCCGGAGATTGTTCAATTGCAAAAATCCAGTATCAAAAAATCAGTTAACTTACAATGTCAATCCATAAATCAGTCCAGTAAATATCTTCTCACAGTAGATTAGATATGCAGCATTCAAAATTCTTTTCTCCTTCAATGTCAGCAACAGAGAACATGCAGAACAATCAATCATCAATCCAGTGTCAATCCAGGTTCTCTAGCTCCCTCTTATGGCAGTTTCTCAACCGCACCCAAATTATATCATTTAGAGTTTAAAGTGAAAACACATTTAAACTTTGCTATCATGGTTTATATATTATTTACCCAAACAACGTTAGGTAACTGGTTATTCCTAACATACTCCCCTTTTGGGTAACATAAAATATATACATCTCTTCACAATCTTAACCCATAATCATCACAACTTCCTATGTGTTTGATTGAACCTTGGGCCTTCGTAAATTGATCAGCTATATTGTCTTCAGACATATAATATTCCAGTCTTATCAAATTACTTTGTACAGATTGCCTTACATTTAGATATCTAAGATCTGTATGCTTAATTCTCGTTTTCACAGCAATATTTGTAGGCATTCGTATGGCTGCTTGATTGTCCTCATATACTACAATGGAATCATTTACATTTATTCCCATATCCATTAACAATTGTTTATAAAGAATTAAATCAGTACACAACAAAGATAGACATGAAAAATCTGCTTCCATTGTAGACATACTTATGTGTTGCTATCTAATTGACCTTCAACCAATCAGTGCCTTCCCTAACAGTATAGCCATACCTGAAGTTGATTTCCTAGTGTTTATGTCTGTTGCAAAACTTGCATCAACATATGCACTTAAAATCAGATCATCTTTTGGCTCTAAATACAATGCATAATGCATTGTCCTTTTAAGATATCTTAAGATATGCTTTGTCGCTTGCCAGTGTCGTTCAGTAGGTTCAGCGTTGAATCATACCAATTGATTAACGCTATACGCAATATCTGGTCTTGACCAATTACTAATGTACGATAGACTACCAATTAGCGATTGATAGATAGTTTTATCAAAATTTGGACTTTGAATATCAGTGTGGCTAAATTCTTGACTCATTGGAGTTTTAGCCGGCTTACAAAGTTCCATCTTGTATGTTTTTAGTAATTGATAAATCTTATCCTCTTGAGATATCTTATATCCACCTTTGGTTTTATTTATGGTTAATCCTAGATACTGTTTTATTTCTCCTAATTTAATTTTATCCTCTTACCTAATAATGATATTATTTCAGTAGCTTCATTATTAGTTTTTGTGATTAAGGCAATATCATCAGTGAATAATAATAACAATGATACTGTTCCATTAGTCTCTCTCTTAAATAAACATGAATCAGCTAAACCTGCTTTAAACCCTTCCATTCGTAACCAGATTGTTTTAATCCATAGAGACTCTTTTTAAGCTTCCAACAGTCATTATTTGTTCTATCATTCTTAATTCCTACAGGTTTCTTTAGGTATATTGTGTGCTGCAATGGTGCATGCAGATAGGCAGTTTCTACATCTAAGTGATTTATGATATAGTTCTTCTTAGCTGCCCACTCTAAAGCTGCTCTCAAGGTTGTTGCTTTTAGACTCAGTGCACATACTTCGTCATAATAACTTGCAGTTTGATTACATCCTTGAGCTACCAACCTAGCCTTATAGGTAACAGTTCCATAATTGCCTGTTTTCAATTTAAATATTCATTTACAGCCAATGGATTTTTTACCTGGAGGTAATTTAACATTTTCATAAACTTCCATTTGTTTCAGTGAATTCAGTTCCTTCTCCATCGCTCTATGCCAATTTTCTTGATCCTTTGCAGGATACATTCTAAGTTCTTCAACAGTAGTTGGAACTTTACTAACTTGGCAAACTACACTTGCTTGGTACCTGTCAGGTAGTCTGGTTTCACGTGTTGAACGTCTAGGTATTACAGGGCTTACAGGTGGACTTTCATGTACTACTTGTTCCTGTTTATCTACCTCATCCTGTTCATCTATTCTTTCCTGTTCTGGTTTTATGAGCTCTTTCTGTACTTTAATTGTACTCTTTCTGTACTTTAATTGTACTCTTTTGCTTACTGATATATTGTTTTGATCTTCTATAGGTTTCTATGATTATATCCTCACTTGAATCTTGCTCCAGTTTTTCCCATCCTACATGTTCAAGGAATTGTGCACTAGCACTACAGTAAACGCTAGATGTACCTTTTTCCCAGAATCTGTATGATTTGTGATTAGATTCATAACCTACAAAGAATAACTTTTTAGCCCTATGCTGCCCCTTATGTCTCAGTTATGTAGGAATGTGCACCCATGCTGGTGCTCCAAATGTGTACATGTAGCTTAGGTCAGGTTTTCTACTATGCCATCGTGTGAATGGTAATTCACCTGTTGTTTTGTTAACAACATTATTCAATATATGATTACCACACATTATTGCTTCTCCCCACAAAGTTTCAGGTAATCCTGAATCTGACAACATAGTACGAGCCATTGTTTGTATTGTTTGGCCTCGTCTTTCTGTAAAAGAATTATGTTGTGGTCTATATGGTGCAGACTTTTTATGTCCAACACCTGCCATCTTCAGTCTATTTTGGAATTTCTTATTTATAAATTCCGTACCATTATCAGTTACAAGAGTTACTAGTTTTCTTTTAGTTTTTCTTTCAGCAAACTTCAACCAATTGAAGAAATTCTGATATGTTTCCGTTTTACTCTTCATTAAATAACAGAAACCATATCTTGAGTAATAATCCATTATGCTTAATATATAACGAGCACCTCCCATACTAGGTTTTTTAGGACCTATAATATCAGCAAATACGACCTCTAGAGGCTCTTTAGTTTTAAATCCATTAATTCTATTTGCTGGTATTACCTTGCTCTTTTCTTGACTGCAAGCATTGCAGTGCAAATACTTACTGCAAGGCTTCAGTTTTATACCTTCAGACAGTTCAACCGTTTTCTTGAGCATTTTAAAATTTATATGCCCTAAACATCTGTGTAGCAAATGTATGCATTCGTCATGAGGCTTAACATTATTATACACTGTATTAGCCACCTCTAATTGATCTTTTAAAGTTGCAGTCACTTTTTTACCTTCCTTTTCTATTATGCAGTTTTCTCCCCTAAAGGTAACTACGTAACCTAGTTTAATCAAAACTCTAACTGAAAGCAAATTAAACTTAAGTTGTGGTACATACAACATTTTAACATTTTCTTTTATACACGAACAATGTGCAATACCTTCAGCTTTTGCTTTCATTTTCCAGCCATTAGCTAATGATATCTGTTGTGAACTCATGGACATCTTAATAAATCTTTTCTTATCTTTTGTTATGCAGTGCGACGCTCCACTATCCACAACCCATAAATTATTATTTACAATTTTGCTGCTATACATGGCTATTTCAAAAAAAAATTCATCTTTTTGATGCTTTTTGGCATTCTGGCGTTTTCCTTTTTTGCAGAATCTAGTCAAATGTCCTTTTCCTCCACAATTAAAACATTTTTTAATTGTATAGGCTGTTGAAGATAATTTCTCTTCTTGTGATTGTTCCCTTCTCAGTTGATCCCTTTCAAGCCTTCTCCTGGCTTCTTCAATTAATCTGCCAGTAATGTCAGTTAATGTGAGGTTATATTTTGGCAGTACTTCCAGTGAAGTTACATAGTCATCATAGCTCTCATCTAACGAAGACAAAATTATATAAACCTGATGCAGTTCTGTGAAAATAAGTTCTTTTTCATGCAGTTCCTGAAAAATCCTCTTCATTGTGTTTATATAAGTCGACATGTCTCCATTCTTTTGAAGATGTGTTCTGAACAGCCTCTGTGTAAGATTTATATGTGCCCCTACACTGTCTCGAACATAAATCTTCTTTAAATTCTTCCAACACTTAGCAGCTGTTTCTTCTCAATGAATATAGACAAGCTGCTGGTCACAGAGTGTGTCAGTCCTATTATACATAGAGCTTGCTCATTTTTCAGTTTATATTCATTTATTTTCTGGGCATCATTCTCATCTTCCGGATCCCAATCATTTCCTCTGGTGGGTTTTGAATTATACTCCACAAACCTTCTCTGCGTAGAAGTAGACTGCATTTCATAGACCATGAAACATAGCTTGTTCCATCCAGTTTGGATATTAGAGACAATTGATAAATTGATAAACTTGGTAAATTGATTTGTGCCATTTTTCTTTGGATATTAAACTATAATAAACTAATAAAACACAGCTGTCGGTTTACAGTATTGTGTAACTACACTAACTCTCAATTTATATAAGCCTGTTGTATCCTGGTTAGTCTGACTGTGCAGCCTGGGCCCATAACCAGTGTTAGGGACATACCCTAACAGAATGTGCACAGCAGTCAGGCAGTCAGGCGAATATGAGAGAAAACGTTTTTTAGTTTACACACTCAGTAAAAACCGGATACACTGTCTTAGTTGAATAGTTTATTCCATTAAGAGTTTAGCAAGGTCAAACAGTCCAAATATCATTTACTCGTGTTCAGTCAGTTCAGTCCGGAGATTGTTCAATTGCAAAAATCCAGTGTCAAAAAGTCAGTTAACTTACAATGTCAATCCATAAATCAGTCCAGTAAATATCTTCTCACAGTAGATTAGATATGCAGCATTCAAAACTCTTTTCTCCTTCGACGTCAGCAACAGGGAACACACAGAACAATCAATCATCAATCCAGTGTCAATCCAGGTTTTCTAGCTCCCTCTTATGGCAGTTTCTCAACCGCACCCAAATTATATCATTTAGAGTTTAAAGTGAAAACACATTTAAACTTTGCTATCATGGTTTATATATTATTTACCCAAACAACGTTAGGTAACTATGGTTATTCCTAACAACTACAGTCCTTCATTTTGTGTTCAGCCACAAAGATTTTAGAAGGTTAGGACTTTAGCATGTGGGCTTTCCAGTCTTTAAAAATGTGCAGATTCAGTGCTCAAGTTACATATCTCCTTCATGCCGTAACCTTTCATCCCTCAGAGGAACATGCAATCTGCCATGTCAGCTCTGAGTGATAGACAACTTCCATGCACAATTGACAAGTATTCGCAAAGTTTGGAAATTATGTACATAACATTTTCCTTTCCCATCACCATTCTTCTGAATCTAGAAAACAAGTCTATTTTAGACATTTTAGTAGTTTATGATAGAAATTTCAAACATTGTCATAAATATGTAAGAAGTTTATGTTTGGTTGTAATGAAGTTGAAATGTCATACTGAGAACATTTCATGTCATTGCCATTAAGTATAGCTATTAGCACATTTTGAACACATTGGTTCAGGATTTATCCACATATGGCTGGGGAATTTTGGGAGATGAAATCTCCACATCTCAACATTGCTGAGACTGAGAAGCACATTGCTGAGACTGAGAATTTAAATAATTATTTTGAAAATAAAAATACCCTCTTGATTCCAATTTCCTCATTGCCAAAAGAGAAGGGGAAAAATACAGGAGGCAATAAGCAAACAGATAACTTGGTGGTGATTAACTGAAAATCATGATTTGGTTTGGTGACTTTTTCGAATATAATAGCTTTAGAATAAATCAGAACCTTCTGTATCCAATCTTGCATCAACTTTTTGCTTATACTAAAAATGAATGATAGTTTCTATGTACCATTAGTGTGATATAGACTTCAATAGGGAACTTCCTGAACCTTTGCTCAAACCTCTTTCTAGTACGAGTTGCCCTAACACCTCAGGACACCCACCAGAATCCAGAAGAAGGAACCCAGGATGTCTTGAAGGCCATGTGAAAAACCAAAAGATGCTGAATAGAGCAACCCCAACTGCTCTTGTAGTTGAGTTGTAGGCAATCTACATCAGTCTGCCCTACAACCTACCATCTTTTAAAATTATTTTTCTGTATATGCACACATGCAGTCATACTTTAAGTAATCAGTCATAGTTTCAAAAACAGCAGGGTGTGGCTGACACTATTTCCATTTGTGATCAAAATCATCCTGACTGCAGTTCTGAGCAATCCATAGAACAAACTGCAAGGACCATCTTAGGGGAGTCATCTTTTCAGATGTGTCTCACAGCTGCAAAGACAATCTTTCACACACACAGTCCTTGGCTTTGTGCAGGGATAGGTTTTTCCATCTCTTAGCTGATATTTTGTATAAGTGTACATTTCAGGGGGCTCTGCCTCCTCCGTCTGTAACTGGGTTTCCTTTCCTCTTACAGAGCTTGCACTAGCACTCATTTATCTCAGAATACAAATCTCTCCCTGCCTTCTACTCAAAGCCTCAACATCAAGTCCGAACCTGTTTCTCCTCCTAGAGACCGTACGACCACGCCATCGAGATATCCACAGCACACGCGCCACGAGGCGGGAAGATCTCCTGTTGACAGCTTGAGCAGCTGTAGTAGTTCCTACGATGGAAGCGACAGGGAAGATCACCGAAATGAATTCCACTCTCCCATTGGACTCACCAGACCTTCGCCGGACGAAAGGGAAAGTCCCTCCGTGAAGCGCATGCGGCTCTCTGAAGGATGGGCAACATGATAACTTTACTAGCTATTAGAGGTTTTTTTTTCCTTGCAGTGCGTGTGTGTGCTATACCTTAAGGGGAAAGAGGGAGGGGGGGTCAATATGCATTATATGTGCTGTGTGTTGGGGGGGAAGTCAGGTACTCTGTTTTGTAAAAGTACTTTTAAATTGCCTCAGTGATACCATATTAAAAGATAAACAGTAATGCTGAAGAGATGCTTCGCACTTGAGTTGTACAACAGATCACTTGTACAAAATAGGTTTTAAGGTTAACTTCTTTTTACTGTTGTGCTCCCTTGCAAAATGTATGTTACAATAGATAGTGTCATGTTGCAGGTTCAACGTTATTTACATGTAAATAGCCAAAAACAGAAAAAAAGAGGAGGCATTTGCCCAATCTGGGCAGATCATTACTGAGAGAGAAAGTGGCTGTTATGCAACAAATAGAAATTGTACAGATGTTTTGGGAGACCCAGAAATCGGGTGATTAAGGGGGAAAAAAAAGAAAAGAAGGAAAATTTTAGGTCGCTTAGTATATCTGAAAATGCTCACAAATCTCTAGGTATATTGTATAGTATGGCACTCAGTTAAACGGATCAAAATCATTTAAAAGAGGACCATACTTGTGAAAAAAAATGTTTTGGAGTTCTTTTTTTTTTTTAGTGTGAGGGCTAACCTATTTAATTTTTTAAAATTCTGGGTCTGGATCATTTATTAAATAAAAATATTAAAAAATATGTAAATTACATTTTCCTTATTTTCATATTAAAAAGTAAGAGAATTTGCAAAGCATTGTGGCTTTTTGTAGTTTACATAAGCCAAAATATGTTTTCCCCCTTCATAGCTTTGCCAATATTTTAAACAGCCCTGAAGGAAACAAAGGGGATCTTTTTTGTATAGAAAGCACTACCCTAAGCCATGAAGAACTCCATGCTTTGCTAACCAAGGTAATTGTTTTCTCTTTGCAGAAATTTTGTTTTTGAAATGTGTATTTCTAATTATATAAAATATTAAGAATCTTTTAAAAATCTGTGAAATTAACATGCTTGTGTATAGCTTTCTAATATATATAATAATTATGGTAATAGCAGAAGTTTTTGTTATCTTAATAGTGGGGGAATTATATTTGTGCAGTTGCACAATTTAAGTAACTATTTTTTCTTTTTAGTTTTTCTTCAAATCAGAATACATTTTAGAGTATCAGTCAGCTGTTGGAGGCTAATCTGCAAACAATTAGGATTTTCCCTTCCATATCATTCTAATATATCTGCAGTCAATTTTGCATTTTGGATAGTTCCATCATATTTTTGAACGTGTTCTTCTTACCTTATTTATGTTTTGCGTATCTTGAGGTTTTTTGCCCCTTAGATCACAATGTGGCTCAACTTTGTCTTGTTTCTATACATTCAATAAAACTAGCAATCTTTTGGCTGTAAGAGGTAACTCAGAAAGCTTGCACAATCTCAAACAAAATCAAAATCTGGGGTAGTATCAAAGTGAACATAATTTTAAAATCCATAACAATTACCCTTAATTTGGTACCCTGGCTGCACATTTTATGCCCAGCATTCAGTAGGTTATCTCAGAACTACAGGCAGATTCAGGTTCAAATGTGATCATGGAAAAGTGGCTTTGATGGCCTAGCTAGTCCTTCCAACATAATTCTTTATTTTTTGTTCTCTTTCATACAGAGTAATTGAGGACAAGAATAGCAGCAAAAGGTCACCATTCTAACTTCAATTTGGCTATAAATATTGAGTTGTTTATGTTCAAGAATGAATTTATACATTACTTATAATACCATCATGTACAGGTATACTACAAAATAAATCCAATAAGGTTAATGGGATTTGTTTCCAGATGACTGAATATAGGTTTACTCAGAATTTTGCTATGCAACACTTGATGACTTATGGCTGAATGTATGGATCACTGAAAAGTGTTGGGCTTATTTTGACATCTGTATTTAGTTGGTGTCATGGTTAAAATGTGAAGCATGTGCATCATGTTGAGCAACTAGAGCTACATTTCACAGTTCCATTCAAATGTAGTGGCTGCTATATTGTTTTTGAGCAAACAGCCCTGCTATAAAAATTGACTATTATAATTTCCTAACTTAAATAGTTTGGTCACCATAGAACATCCATTCTGTTCTACTTTCCTCTTATTAGAGAAAGTGAACATTACCCATAATTCCTACCCATGTTTTTAATTAAGAATAATATCAAAATAAAATATGCCTGAACAGGATATCTAATTTATCTTTGACATTAGCACATATTATTTATAATTTAGCAGGCATAAAAATGCATGAAAGTTATGTCATTTGCTTTAAATACTTCCTTCACACATCATGGGACTGATTCTTGAAAGAAAAAGGTTCCCCCCACCATACTAAATAATGTGTGAAAGGTATATCTGGATTCCCAGTGCTGTAGGAGAATCCCTTTGTATATGACTTAGTTTATTTTATTCTTTATAATTGTTTTATATTTCTTGGAGCTTTAAGATCTGTCATGCAAATTAGGTATAGGTGGTCCACCCTGCTGGGCTGAGCAAGCAAGCGAGTAAACGCTACAAGAGATGTAGCTTATTTTCTTTCTTCGGACAGGAGGGCAGGGTAGAAATGTAAGATGGAAGAAATATGAGTAATTTCTAGCATGTTAGAGTCAAAGCACAGCTCATGATGCAGTTCTCTGAACTGCACATTTTCATACAGTATTAATATATACTGTAGCAGTCTAGAAGGCTATTCACTCTTTACCACTTAATCCCAGTTGCTGATTAATCTGTGATACCTTTCCAGAGTCATGAACAAGCATTAGCAAATCAGCTGAATTTGGCAAATGTTAATGGAGACATAGATGTCTATATAAGAATACAAGTTGTAAAAATTCTGTTTGATTAAGGATACCAACCAAATATAGATGTACGGCTTTGTTCACTTTTAACAAAATCAATATTAATGATACCTACACCACAGCCGTAGTGTCATCGCTTATGATTCCATGCTGGCTCAGCAGTTGTTTTTTCTTATCCTAAGCATTTCTTGACCAGCCCAGAAAGTCTTGGGAGTATGCTGAAGCCATACCATTTGCACGTATGTTCTAGATAACAGGAAAAAAAACGCTTTGATAATGCATTAATTCCACCAATGACTTTAAATATATACACATGCATCAAAGGAAGTGAGAATGGGGCCAACGTTTGATTATCCTAACTTCAATCAGGGTTCCAAATTATTTTCTTCACTTTAACACTTACCACCACTTGAGAACATTCATCTTCAACAGAAATTAAATATGCAATGTGTATGTGGCCATTTAAAAAAAAGGAAAAAGAAAGAAATAATATTTGGCTTACCAGTATGGTTGTAAATCCTTTGCCAAAGTGGGTGATAGTGACAGCCATGCACATCTACATGTAAGATTACTCTTGAGCCTATAGAATTGTGGGGTTTTGTGCATGGAAATAAGTTCGTCCCACTCAGCCAGGCAATTTCAACCTTGAAACCCAGTCACAGAACTGAATTTGCAAGAATGGATATTAGTATTTCTTCCTTTTTCCACTATTGAGTTAAATTAAAATATAGAGGCACAATCCTAGGGTTAACTGAACATTGTAAATGGATTTAATTAATAAAGAAGCACAATGTTTAATGGTGATGTTACTTTCTAAAAGTTTTGGCAGTCAATACTTAACTGTTCTTTTTATCTATACCTTAACAATTTTTGGTAAAACTACAATGAAGGGACTTACAGTGTGATTCTTTTGTATTTAAGCAGTTTGGGGGCAATCCCATAAAAGGATTGAGATTTTCTTCAACCTGGGCAGAACAAAATTAAAGGCAACATGCAATAGCCAAAAGGATATCTTCTCCCCTTAAGTTGATCTTTATTTTGGAAATAGCTTATTAATGAAGGGATAAAGCCTGTTTTCTAATGACAGTATATGATATACACCACCCTTTCCAAATCTAGTGCCTTTTTAATGTAGTGTCACAGTAAAATTCCTATCTGAAAAGCAAATAGGCATTGGCCATATCTTAGCTGGGCAAGATGGGATTTTTAATCCATATATGAAGAACACTAGGTTGAGGAAAGCTAATAGAGTACACATTTATATATTGTATGCATCGATGACTTTCTCAGAAAAGGAGTTTTTAAAATCATTTAGTGCTTTATCAATGGTATTATTTTTCTTCTTCTTCTTCTTCTTTTTTTTTTTTTGGTAACCAAATGATTTCTATTTTTCCCAGGAGTGGAATTTAACATTTTTAATAATACAGTGATATTTGCTGTTTCTCAGAGGGCTTTTTCCCCAAACAAAGCTAAAATGCAAGAATAAAACAACTGCTATGCTATTTTCAAGAATGTCAAGAACCCCTTTTTGTATTGTTTGATTTTGTCTTAGCTTTTACCCATCTTCCTCATAGATGCAACAGTGTGGTTTGGTTTGGTTTGGTTTTTCTTTCTTTCCTGCTGTCTCTAGAAGGCAAATACTTTGCCTTTATGTCCCAAAAAGCCACTTGAAACCTCAATAAATGCTATTGCCTAAACCCAGAATATTCCTCTGCTCCCATTTTATGCCACCTGCAGTGACATCTTAACATCTGTGGCCTCCATTTCTTGATACCCTGTGCCCCTCAAATGGCTGGTGAAACATTGGTGTCGGTTGAGAGGACCTCACTCCCAAACTATTAACAGGCGCTTTGTGAACATATTCTAACCAAAGATGTGGAGCAATCCAAGTGTAGAATTGCACCCTTTGTATCAAATTTTCTACATCACAATGGGTATAATCATGTTTAGTTTTGCTGTCCCTGCTTGTACCTCAAACTGGCCCGTAGTTCAGTTTTATTCAAAAATGTCAGCTCAGTGGTAAAAGAAACTCACTTAACCTAAAAATATTTGACTTGGATTGCTTCAGATAATTTGCTTTTGCTTTATTTTATTTTAATCCTGGGAAGTTGCTTTAATTAAATCAGTGATATTCTCCTGCTGATGGGCACATAAAAACGTTTTGCAAGAAATATTAGAGGCTCACAGCGGCATAAGCTGGACTTTGTCGCCACTAGATGACAAGATATTATAACAAATTTAAAAATCACACCTGTGTATCTCAAGAGATTTAATCAGCTATCTGTAGTGAACAATAAATAAATTAATGGGCAAAAAAAATCAGTTCTTCCTGCTGGACATAAGGTATAATTTGTATTTTGCAGCCAAATCAGTAAAATTACTGGCTTTCTTAGTGATACAGTGTCTGTGGTGCATTTTTTTTTTTGTTTAAAAAATTAAATAGTCTTTGCCTCAGTTAGACATCCGTGACATATCAAATCAAGAGTTTAAAATATACAGACAAGAAGACATGTTGTAATTCTAAAAGCAACTCTTCTCCTGTATTTTTTTTTCCATTGTCATATTAACTCACTGCTGACAGGATCTTAATGGGCAGCAGTATCTATTCTGGTAATATGCTATCTTAAAAGTGATAGCAATACAGAAACATTAAAATACAAAGTTTGATTTGTTTCAAAAATATGCAAGCATTAGTATCTTCTTAATAAGGTGGACTAAGTTACTGTACGCAGTGGTGAAGCTACAGGAAAATTGGTCTGCAGATGGATAGAATACTTTATCAGAGATAATCTGCTATTTACTTTCCCAAAAAAGTAGTAGCAACAACATTTTTCATTTGGAATATGTAATATTAATGCCAATATTAATAGCCTGCCATGTATTACATTTTCAGCACATTACAATATCTAAATATTAAAATAAGTCAACAGGTAAACTGCTCTTGCAATCAAGATCTATTAAAACTGTTTCTGAAATTACATCAAAAAGTATAAACAGAATGTTTAAAATATTTAAAAAGCTGTAAGTGTCTTGGGAATTTTTTTTTCTAAGATCTTTGGCAGAAAGGTAGGTGTATTGTCTCTTCAAAACAGTCTGTCAAAATTGACTTTTGAGCAGCATCTGACAAAGGAAAGGTGATGTCAGCATCTAGTATATCTGAGGAAAAGCAATCCTTGGAATTCTCAGGTTTTAGCCATTTAATATTTTAAAGATCAAAATCTGAACTTTCAGCAGAGTCTACAAATGGATTGGAAGCTGTTATTGAGAGATTTCATTATGCAAGTAAATACTACAGAGTCACTTACTATTGAGGAATTTCAAATCCTTGATTTTTGCTGGATCCAGCAAGGGATTGAACAAGGTGGCCAATAAGCCTCTTATTTTGCTTCCCTTTTATAAAGTCATTGGAAGTTATTGGCACTATGCAGATAATTCTGGGGCTGCTGTGTAATTAACTTGCTAAAACAAGCATTTTTGAAACACATTCCATTTCATACTGTAGTGTCTCAACAAACTGGCTGGCAGCAAATAGCAAGGGACCATTTTTTTCTGGAGATCTATTCTTTGTTAAGTGGCCCAGCCAAGCCCAGAAACTAGTGAGACAATAAGAAGTCAAATATTTCAGCACCTAAAAACTTCCACCAGATCCTTGTATGGTACAACCCTTTCTTAGCTTCTTCCATTTCCTTTTTCCCTTATATCTTCTCCCTCCCATATCTGTTGTGATTTTTTTCCACATATAGCCAAGATCTGATGTTCAAGTATTTGTTGCTCTTTTTGCTCAGTTTTATTTCTTTAGTTACTGAAATTATGAATTGGTCAATTACATTAAATACACATTTTCTCAATTGTTTCATTCAAGCTATTTTATTTGGCTTGAATTGTCACCATCTTCAGTGGGACTGTTACAGCAATGGTAAAAGCTACTGGTTTCTACTGGCTGACAATTTTCAGCCAAATGTCCTAATTGTGGGTTTAGAACAACTCGCTGCAGCCAACTCACTGTGGGACATCTTGCCACAGGACAATTCAACACTATTAATCATTTCATCCAGTTACTTTTACTATAGGTGACTGTGTTTCATCAAAATTATTGTAATTCTTGTATTTCTGGATTGATTTTATTTTATTATTATTGGCCATGATTGCACTGAAATTAATTTAACTTGTATTTATTAAATTGTCCTATGGCGAATTGTCCCACAGGAAGTTGGCTGTGGTGAATAGGCCATGGCGAGTTGTCCACCTAGTTGTTTCCTATTCCTGAGACATTCTTACTGGCCAGAACCATTACAATGTTACCAAATAATTATAATCTTATTGTGAGATTATAATTTATAAAATGTAAGTATCTGGGAGTACCTATTGATCTCAGCATTCGTTGCCACACCTATATAGGAAATATACTCTTTATCAAATTAAAAATGATGAAGCATCATAACCAAATGGCAAACAGAATCTCTGGATCCCCACATCATAACCAAATGGCAAACAGAATCTCTGGATCCCCAATCTACATGATAATTGAGCAAACAGCTGCAACAACTACAATCTACAGTTCTATGTCACATTAGTGTAACAGGATTAATGTGTATTCTTGAACAGGTTTATCGACTTCTGTGATGTTAACTCCATTCTGAACTTTTTAAATTCAGGACAAGCAATAGATCATCTGCAGAGGGAGGGAGAGGGCTTAAAAAGTAAGATGGTAGGTGCAACTAGTTACATAATCAACACTTTGCCCCTTTTTCTTGTGTGTCAGGCAAACATAGGTTTTTATTTAATAATTTCAAATGCTGTGATATTAAGCACTTTTACTAGAAAATAATAGAGTTATTTCTGTTCAGATCTGCTGAAACCTTCCATAGAAACTGCTGGAATTTAATTGCTAAACGAGAAAAAAATTGCAACTTTGATATTAGGCAGAGAAGAGTAATATCCCTTTTTTTAATGTGTGAATTTTTCATCATAATGAACCAATCAAACCACATAAAATACTCTTGTTGTTGAAAAGCAGCAAATTTGAAAAGTGCTACTTTTTTACAACTCTTCCCATAGTTCAGATGCAGAAATCCATATAACCACTGCATGACAACAAAGAGCTACAGAAGACTCTTGTAAATCCTTTGCTGCCAGATTTTTGCAGCTCACAGACAACAGCTTTATATTTGTTGATCTGCCTTAGACAGCCAAATGCTTTGGCTCTTAACAAGACAACCAACACATTGTTTCCTTTCTTGATCAGAAGTTAGTCACGCAGGCTCTATTTCTGTATCAAACCAGGCTGTTGTATTTTAATTTACCATTTTTTACAGACCTAGACTTCAAGTTAATTTATGATTTGAGGTATCATTTAAACTCAGAAATCTGTTTTTATGTTATACCATGGTGAGGAATGCTTGACAGAATCCTATGGTCAGAATTATAAGATGAAAGCCAGCAGATGGCTTTCCCTATCACTACCAGCCTTCACTGAGAGGGATATAAAAATGGTTGTCTTTTTAAGTGCTAATGCAACTTCCTATACAAATTTTGAGTTTAATGGCTTCCTTACAAAATAAGCTACATATTGTTCTACAGCAGGCCACAACTGACACCTGAAAGGTTTTGTCTCTTATTTTCACCAAGGACAGTGTTTTGCTTGAAAGACTATTCTGGCTAAATCTGTCTTAAATATAAAGAATTGAATAAAACAGAGGGAGGGAGGGAGGGGAAAAAAGAAAGAAGAAAGGAAACAGGAAGAAAGAAAGAGAGGTAGAGAAAGAAAGAAAAAGGAAGAAAGGAAAGAAAGAAAGAAAGAAAGAAAGAAAGAAAGAAAGAAAGAAAGAAAGAAAGAAAGAAAGAAAGAAAGAAAGAAAGACTCCTTAAATTTGCTCATCAACAACTGGTACATACATCTCCTGATTTCTATCTGAATTACATTAGTCTTTTCAAGTACAATGTCACCCCTCCTGTTTCTCATAGACCTCAAAGCCCCACCAGGTTCTGCATTAAATGTTCTACAGGAATGAATCACTAAAAAAATTCAGTCAAGGAAAGAAATGCATCAAAAAGCTGAGAAACTTCTATAAAACCAGAAACAATCTGAAGCCTGAGAATTTTCACATTATTAAGCATTATTAAGGAGGATAAATGGTCAGTTTTTCAGAACATTTGATTCTACTTACACTGACTTCCTGGAATAAACTCAGAAGGAAAAGAATAAAGCCAAATTGAAAAGAGTTTATATGTCTTGACTTAATGTGTACTATCTAATGGCATAAAAGGGTAGATTCAACATTGCATTGTAGCAATGAGTAAGCTATCACTTCTGGATTTAACTTTGCCATGCTCTGCCCATGACTTAGGAATCTAAAAAAACAAAGGAGTTTATGAACACATTTTTTTCTTCAAATACACAGACAACTGGAAGTGCTACCAATGTAAATGTAATAACCAGAATGAGTCAGGCAGAATCCTACCAGAATTTTACAATGAATGTACTAATTGTAAATTAGTATATAATGAACAAATAAATCATACTATTAACAGCTAAGGAGACTAGGTGTGTGAAGAGAATGTTTAGGGGTAACATAATTGCTGTCTTCTGGTACTTGAGAGGCTGTCAAAGAGAAGAGGAGGTCTATTCTCCAAAGCATCTGAGGTATGACAAGAAGCAGTAGGTTGAAACATGTCAAAGAGAGATCCAATTTGGAACTAAGGAGAAATTTCTTGACAGTGAGAACAATTAATCAATGGAACAACTTACCTCCTGGAGTTGTGGGTGCTCCATTGCTAGAGGTTTTCCAGGAAAGATTGGACCACTATTTGTCCAAGATGGAAAAACATCTCCTGTCTTGGACAGGAGTTTGGACTAGAAAATCTCCAAGGTCCACTTCCAGCCCTATGGCTCTATTATATTCTAAAAGCATCCATAGCTTTATCCATAGTCAAAAATGTAAAGGTGATAATGCATATATAAATGGGGTAGAGCTGCAATTGTGGACTCTGGCTACCATGTTGACCTTCCTCACAGACATCATGGTTTCTATTCTCTATCAAACTACCTGAAAACTGATGTGATGGGGTGGTGGTGTGAAATGATACCTTAAACAGAGCCAGAATTGATATCCTTATCTGTAAACAGTAGCAAAAAAAATTTAAGGGCCATTTTTGGTACACAGCTAAATTGTCTCCCATGTTTCAGGATAATTATAATTGTGCTTCATAAGGAATTCCCTGTTTTTCCTTCCACCATCCCAGTTACAGCTGTAAGGGCCCTGTTCTCTCGTCAAATGGAGAGACACTACTTTCGAAACACGCACAAACCCCAAGTTTCCCATTTACCCACCATCAGCATCTATGCTTGCACATTCCCTTATCTCAAAGTTCAGCTTAGGACAAGGATGGTGTTATATCTCTTGTGAGGTCTATATTGATTTAATACAGCTTAAAATGTGGAAACAATTGCCAGCCTGTCAAATGTGATAATCACAGGACAGTGGAACACTGGAAGCCCACATTACATTTTAAAATAAATAAGGCACATACACCCCCATACAAGCTTTCTATTAGAGAAAGAGGCTAATGCCTGCTGCACAATGCACAGTGTGACATTAAAAAAGATGCTTTTATTCTTGGTACATTATGTTCTTGAAAATTTATAGCAGCCTCTATAGCTCTGAGCATATGAACTGCTTATACGGCTGCTTCTATATATTCAGCCTTGCTGTTCATCTATGAAGTTGTCCAATTCTTTAATATCTGAATGCTGCTGCTAGTTCTTTATAGTTGGAACACATGGCCCTGCCATAACTCTTTGAATTGCATCCTACCATCACATTAGGTTGCATCTGACATGACATTGTTTTCCATACTGAACTCATCTGGGCTTCAATGCTGTTGCTGCTGCGGTGGTGGTGGTTGTCATTTCACAGTAGTTGTTCATTTCTTGGCTTCCCAGTTTCCCCTGACTACCATTTTTGAGGCTATGTTATCTAATCAGGAAATAAAAATCCAAACACAATTGACGGAAACAATAAGGATCAAGAAATGGATTCTGCTGTAAGATGCAAAGAAATGCCCTGGGATTTTCAGAAGCTCTGTTAAAGAAGTATACACCTATTCAAAGGAACCAACCAATAGTTAAAAAGATATTTATAGCAGTGAAACCTTAACCTTTTGCCCTTTTAATGGGCTGATACAATATTATCATATCACACATATTGCATAGGTAAAGAAAAAGATTGTTTTCATTTGCCCTTCATTATTGAGTTTCCAAGCTGTTAAATGTATACAGAATCCTTAAACAAAAATTACCCAAAATAAAACAGAAAATTAACAGTGATGGAATTAAATAATGACAGTCAAAGTAAACAATTACCAGTTGTTGCCTTAAAAACAAAACACCATGATTAAAAATCAACCTTAGTTCTCATCCGATAATTCCCTTGAAGTTTCAGGATTATCCAGATAAAACTATAAGAAGAGTTTGATTGATTTAGGCCACAGGATCAGACAGTGTAATATTGACATGATGGTGCCATTGAATGCATTTGGGAAGTTCACAAACCTAGATTGAAGGGCACTTCCATCATTGCTTCCAGTAAGTATATAATATGGCTTGTTGTCTATGATTCATACTCATCAATATTCATAGCCTTTATATCCTGAATACCATGAACATGTCCAATCTTTCTTAGGGGCATCTGGGCTGCAAAAATCTATATAGCCACTAGATGCAAGAGTCACAAAATTATTTTTGCTGCCTTCTAATAGTGATCAGGCCTTTTGGAATTTGACAGTCATTAATATAGGCACAAGGTGTGATTTCTATTGTTTAACTAAAACCTAAAGTGAACATTGATAGAGGCATATGGGGCGAAAATGATGCTGTGTGGGATGTCCTCACATAAATGTCATGACTCACGTAATTGCATCAGTGGCTTTTATAGTTGATGTGTCTCTATGCCTGTCATATTTGGGCATTAGTGTGATTTGTTCCAGATGCCACAGGATATTTGATATGTGTCATTTAGTTAACAACAGGAAGGGTCACAGGCTGAGTTATAAGTGAAATACAAATGCAATTTTCAACATTATTTCAGATTCCAAAGCCAGTACTTACTTTTCTATGTAATTGCTACAGTACATGAGATTAGTAAAGCTTCCAGATTTGGGCAGCAAAAATCTGAACAAGTGTTGGATGGGTGCAAGAAAAGCTTACTGCCATCTGGCATCATTTAGATTTTTGCACTCTAGATTTGGTAGTACTTAAGAAATGTAGATGGATTTGTCACATAGATCTGTAAGCTTTTGGAAGATGTCTAAAGAAAGATCTCCGATACATAAAACCTTGAACATGTGTGTGTGTGTGTGATCACTTTCTAGGATCTTAGGAACTGAAGCAAATAGACAGCCAGTTCTGACATAAAACAGAACTGCTTATCCAAAATCAAAATCCTGCAATGTAACCTTAAATGGTGAACAGGAAAAGAACACTATATTATACAGCATAGAAGAAATGAAAAAAATAAATAAATCAAGAGTTAGCTCCATATGAACTTTCTACTAGGAAAGGGGACAACAAGCTGATCAGGCAAGCAGTAATAATGAAAGTGTAACTAGAAACAATATTGGCTTTAACATCTGCAGTAGCAGCAGCAGAATCACTGTAGTCAGTTTTTAAAAATGACTAAGATAAATGTCATAATGGTCTACAGCTCACCAGATTAATAGAAGCATCAGTGAAGAAAGCATGAGAAACATGCAGCTTTCACCCATTCCACTAGTTATCCACTATTATCCAGAATTAGACAAATGCATTTTGGTTATAGTATACTTTCATGCTTGATGAAGTAGGACTTCTTCCCAATCAGGTAAATCTATACCTACTTCTTGTATCTACAATAAAAAAGACAAATTGTACCCACCACAGCACTATTCAAAGTTTACATTACAATCAACTTTAACAGACATACAACTTCCTCTTTCCAGTATTGTGGTCTCAGAAGGATTGCATTTCCCATTATCTGTGACCAGCCTGGTTAAGAATTGCAGCTGTGTACTTTATTTTAAGAAACTTTAATCAATTACCTTTGAAAGCAGATTCACACATCAAAATGGGGACCTCCCTCAAAGCGAGAAATTGCATCTGGAAGACTCCAAAGCATTTGGGAGATGTTTGTGGATTTTCTACTATCATATCTTTGAGATTCTAATATATCACACAATCTTGCAGCCCATGTGTCTGGACGGTTGTGGACAGGATGGAATGATGTGACAGTCTGATACAGTCTGACACTGATATGAAAACACAGATAATGAGATGTCTCACTTTGCTGAATTCTCAGCTTATCAGATTTCTTTCAAGGTGGCAGGCCTAATATAATTTGGGTTCATTCACATTCTCAGCTTTCAGCTTTGCTCAGTCTTGTGCTATTTGACTACTACTGTCAACTGTTTGACTAGTGAACCCAAAATAAGTAAACACTGTCAAGAGCTTTAAATTCCCAAAGTAAGACTTTATTAGATGCACCATTTTGATACCGAAGAATCAAAACCAGCTATAGTTTTCCCGCAAAAATGCTTTCCTATTAAATAATGGCGTCCCTTTCTCCCCACTGCTGGGTAATTACATTGTCTAATTATGAGATGTCTTTTTGTTAATTATGAGATGTCTTTTTGTCTACCTCCATCTCAAGCACCTGCAGTGATGCCCTTGATGATTTCCAGGCTCTCATGGTTCATGCACAAATTCTCAGCACTCCATTCTACACTTCCCTCCCCCCAGTTCATTGGCCAGTTGAATAATGATAAGGTTTGGCAGAAGCCAAGTAGTTCAGTCTTGACAACTACATTTGTTCTATGCTGGTCCTGCCAACAGAATTGGGCACATAATTCATCTACCAGCACTCCAAATATGGGAAGTAAGGTCATCACTCCTGAGTTGAAGCTTACTTTTGCATTCTATATGATTGGAGCAAATTGAATCCTTTTTACACTGATAGGTACAGGTGTGAACAGTTGCTACTTTTAAGAATGGAGTGAGCACAAGTCTATGAATGGCACTTGTTTGATGTAATATTTTTCTCCACAAACCGCCTATTTTTCTGGTTGCTTCTTCACCCTTGCTAATAAATTGACATAGAGTGTAACCAACAAACCACAATTTCATATAGTGAATTGTGATACCGTCTTTCCAAAAAGGGACCAAACTTTGAAATAACTCCTTTCATCCCAGAAAAAAATATGTATTAAAGGCAGCAAAATCCATAAGATCAAATCAGCTTTTAATCTTCCAGATTACAAGCCTATGAAGCCAAACTTTGCCAACATGACTTATTCAGGGTAACATTAAGCAACATAAAGCCAATGTTGAAGAAGTCTTTTTCATGAGAGGCCAAGCTTGCCAAGCTGCTATATCAGCCCTTCTGGTACTCCAAAACAGGGTTATCCAACCTTGGCAACTTTAAGACTTGTGGACTTCAACTCCCAGAATTCTGGGAGTTGAAGTCCACAAGTTTTAAAGTTGCCAAGGTTGGAGAACCCTGCTCCAGAAAACTCAAAGCTCCGAAGGAAACATCTATGGTACTCCAGAACAAAAGTAAACATGTCAGAGTTGTTCAAGTAGATAGGTAGGTGTGAATTTTAGCACATAAGTTCAGCCAACATCTCCAGAAGTAGTTTGCTAGACAGCTAGCAAGGCTTGCTTGGAGAAGCATCTTCAGAAAGATATAGTCAATATTTTGGCATATAAATGTAATAATTTATTTATATATATAAAAGCGCAATACCACTCACGCATCATCATAAAATCTCAAGAACCGTAAAGCTACAAACTTGAAATTTGGCACATATTTGGGCCATCAGGGCATTAGTATTTCATATATTATTATTAACACTCTCTGATGCCAAGGAGTTCTATTCCTCCTCCCCATCTGAAAAGAAATCTGGTCCAAATGCAAAACACAAGCAGAGAGGAATTTCAGTTTTAGTTTCACAGCAGCAACCAGCTTTAGTACAGTTGAGCTAAGCCGCGCCCAGGTTCCTTGCTGTCTCCTCCTTGCTCACACATAGCAAATACTGTTTCAGTTTCCAAACAGCCCTCAACTCTCTCACACACTGACAGGACCCTAGCCAGATGAATACCGATGGATGCTGGTAGGCAGAAGCAGATTTTTTCCCCTTTATTTTCCTCCCCCAAAACCAAGTCCAACCACATAGTTTTATAGCGAAGCATGGGTATTCAGCTAGTACATAAATAAAAGATGGCAGCCATGATCAGGTGACTAAAAACCTGCCTATTTTTAATGTCTGGTGTCCATGTGATGCAGTTTACAAATAGGCAGGACTTCAATCACATGGCTATAACTGGCATCTTGACTTTTTGGATCACTCTCAGGATACCCTGACTTAGTGCATTTTTCCTTTCTCAGGCTCACTCTCTCAGCTTTAAAAGAAAGTGTTCTGTATTGTCCATTAACATACTTGTAAATACCGCGTCCTGATTGGCCAGGGCGCAGGGCAACTGGATTGGCCGAGCGAGCCGCACTGATTGGCCCACCGCGAATCCCCGCGATTGGTGGAAACTAATAGCGGGAGATTCAAAGTGGTGCCATTGGCCGCGGCCGGCACGGCCAGAGAATATAAGCTGCCGCCAATCCTCTAAACCCCGAGTCGATCTCGGGACCTAACAAAGTGCTGAAACTTGTCACTGACTCCCGAGCCTTCTTCTGAACGGCGAACTTAACACTGGCGATGAGGGTGGGATCACGGAACTGATACCCTCCGAGCACGTGCACCGAGGAAGATGAAATCGATGAGATGGCCAGCATCGCACCGCCCATACCCTTTAACCAAGCCACTGAGGACTGGGAATCGTAAATTGATCGATTCCTGATGTTCCTAGAGAGTAGCAAACTCAAGGATGCAAACGGGCAGAAAAAAAGGGCCGTTTTCCTGACACACTGTGGGCCCACAGTGTTTAAGATGGCAAAAGCTCTCGCGAAACTCGAAGATGTAAAGGCGATGGACTGGGCCGACCTCGAGTCTCTGCTGCGAAGCCATTATGCCCCCGCTGTACCCACCCTCATCAGACGGCACGATTTTTACCGGCGCGACCAGCGAGAGGGTGAGAGCATCAACGATTTCGTTGCTGACCTGCGGAACCTAGGGGGAATGTGCAGCTTCACAGACATGGATGAGGCGTTACGAGATCGTGTCGTCCTCAGCCTCAGGGATCCTATCCTACAAAGCCAACTGATGGCAAAGGGCGACATCTCCCTCACCAATGCCCTCGCGGAAGCGACTGCAGCTGAGGCAACCCGGAAATCAGTGGCCCGAATGCGGAGATCAGACGCAGGGGACCGAGCCACTGCTGCTGAGATTACCACAGCAGCCGAGACGCAACTAGAAGCCAGCTGGCGAACAACCACCACCACCCATCATGGCGACCTTGACTCCCCCTCCGATGCCACAGACAAGGAGGAAAACATCCACCGGCTCCAAACAGAATGGCACCGGCGCGAACGGCGGAGTCGTAAGTTGGGTCTGCAATGCGCCAGGTATGGGGGTGACCATCCTCGATCAGAATGCCAATTTTTTGACGCCATCTTCCGCCAATGCGACAAGAGAGGCCACATCGCCCGAGTCTGCCGACTCAGAAGAACCTACAGCCCCCAACGACGAGACGGCAGCGGCCGACGATGAGGGATCGCCAAGCCGAGGACCGTTGGAACCGTGACAGACGAGGCCGATGGCACGGTGAGAGCCGGCAGAGAGAAGAGACCACCAGACGGTCATCATCAGCCATTCATCTAGCTGGGACACCCGCAAGGTACACATGGAGGTGGGAATTGAGGGAAAGCCATGCAAGATGGAAGTGGACTCCAGGTCCTACGTCTCCATGGTTGCATGGCGGGAAATCAAGTGCCTGATACCCACCATCCAAAAAAGGGGCCTGGAAAGCCAGAAGCTAATTCTAAAGGACTACCAAGGGAACCGCATCCCCGTAGTCGGAACTGGACATTTTGAAATCACATTCAAGGGGCGCACAGCAAGGCTTCCCCTGACGATTGTGGACAGAGACTGACCCAGCCTTTGGGGACTACAGTGGTTCACGCCGCTCCAGATCAAGGTAACCGGCATCAACCACGTCGCAGAGGTGAACTGGGAGGAACAACTCACGAGGGACTTCCGGGAAGTGTTGGATGGCACCCTAGGCAAGTACCGAGGGCCCCCTATTTCCTTCAGTCTAGACCCCAGTGTTCCCCCGATTCGTCTCAAACCACATCAAGTACCTTTCGCACTCAGACCCAAGATTGATTAACAAATAAACAAGCTCATCAAGCATGGAGTCCTAGAGCCAACCGATCACGCCCAGTGGAAGACCCCCATAGTTACCCCAGTCAAGCCCAATGGGTCAGTGAGAATCTGTGGGGACTATAAGGCCACCCTAAACTGCGCTTTACAACAAAGTGCATACCCCGTCCCAGTAGTGCAGCACCTTCTATACTCACTGGGGGGAGGCAAGGTTTTCACAAAGCTCGACCTGGCACAAGCCTACCAACAGTTGCCGGTTGATGCGGAAACCGCCGAGGCGCAGACCATAGTAACCCACTGGGGGCTTTTCGCTGTAAGAGACTCCAGTTTGGAGTCAGCGTGGCACCTGGAATTTTCCAGAGCTTCATGGAGAGGCTCCTGGAAGGGATCAAGGGGGTGGTGCCCTATTTTGATGATGTGCTGGTGTCCACGGCCAACCAAAAACAACTAGAACGTCGCCTGAGGGAGGTACTACAAAAATTCAGAGACGCGGGGCTAAAAGTCAAAAAAGAAAAATGCCAATTGCACACCAAGAGGGTCGAATTCCTAGGGTACCTCCTAGACCACCATGGAATTCACCCAACCGAAAAAAAAATCAGAACCATCAAGGAAGCCCCCAGGCTGAGAAATAAAACAGAGCTGCAGGCATTTCTAGGACTGCTTAACTTCTATGATGTCTTCCTGCCCCAGAAAGTGACTGCAGCGGAGCCATTGCATAGGCTCCTGGACAAGCCAGCCACCTGGAATTGGGAGAAATGTGAGGAAGCCACATTCAACAGGACCAAGGACCTACTCACATTGGACGCCGTCCTCATCCAGTACAACGAGACCCTCCCGTTGGCAGTCACGTGCGATGCATCACCGTTCGGTATTGGGGCGATCCTCAGCCACATACTCCCGAACGGAAACGAAGCCCCCATCGCTTTTTACTCGACAACCCTATCGAAGCCGGAAAGGAACTATAGCCAACTAGATAAGGAAGCCCTGGTGATCATCGCAGCCATCAAAAGTTTCCATGAGTACCTCTATGGCAGGACATTCACCATTATCACAGACCACAAACCGTTGCTGGGCATCCTGGCAGGAAACAAGGCCACCCCGAACATTCTATCTCCAAGAATGACAAGGTGGTCTGAATTCCTCGCCTCATACAGTTACCGGCTGACCCATCGACCTGGCAAGACAATCACACACGCAGACGCTTTGAGCCGCACCCCACTACCTGACCAGGACGCTGACCCGGCACCCACAACATCCACCCTGAGCATAGAGGCCCTACCCAACCTCCCCTTAACCGCGTCAGACATTGTCCATGAAACAAATAAAGGCAAACATCTGGCGCGGGTATTGCAATGGGCGGAGAAAGGGGGGGCCAGAAAAAGACGACAATGAGACATTCAGGACTTTCTGGAACAAACAAATTGAACTTTTCACACAAAAAGGTTGTATACTACAGGGGGACAGGGTGGAGAAATTGCAAAAAAGGTTCCTGGAAGTATTACACAAAGGGCACCCAGGCATCGTCAGGTCAAAAGCCCTGGCCAGAAGTTACGCCTGGTGGCCAGGGATGGACAAACAGATCGAAGCCTGGGTGGCAAGCTGTAAGCAATGCCAAAAGTCCAGGCCAAGCCCACCTGCCGCCCCAATCCTGGAATGGGAAACCCCCAGGGGACCATTGTCCAGGATACACATCAACTTTGCCGGGTCCACAAAAGGACACACATTCCTCATAACGGTAGATGCTTACTCCAACTGGCTGGAGGTAAGCGACATGAGGACTACCACCACCGAGGCCATCATCAAAGAACTCAACATACTGTTTTCAACCCACGGCCTCCCAGATGTAATTGTGTCAGATAATGGACCACAGTTCACCGCACTGGAATTTGAAAAATTCCTGGCGGAACGGGGAATATGGCATACCCTGACAGTGCCGGCACATTCGGCGGCGAACGGTAGGGTGGAAAGAATGGTCCAATTCACCAAAAAAACAATTCAAAAAATCAAAACCGCGGACATGCAAGAAAAAATAAGTAAACTACTTTTTATCCAACACATAACGCCAAACACAACGACCAACAAAAGCCCCGCAGAATTACTAATGGGGAGGAAACTAAGATCCCCCCTAGATAGGCTGCACCCCACGTACAACCCCGAAAAC
The DNA here is from genome assembly GCA_033807585.1 of Hydrophis major. Lineage (NCBI taxonomy): Eukaryota > Metazoa > Chordata > Lepidosauria > Squamata > Elapidae > Hydrophis > Hydrophis major. The sequence goes on from CM066329.1 coordinate 330,173,082, forward strand.
CCCCCCGACTCATCAAGCAGGCACCGAACTTTTATACCAGGAGACGTGGTATACGCAAAAAACCTTAGAGGGGCCCCCTCTGGATACCGGCAACAATAACCCAGGCAACAGGTCCCCACTCGTACCGGCTACAAACAGCCGACGGATGAGCATGGAAACGACACATCAATCAAATAAGATCGAGAACAACCACGGGAAATACAACCGACATGCAAGCAAACAGACACATAAACCCAGAAAGGGAAAAGAACCACCCAAGCACCAACCAAGAGGGGAGGGAAAGCCCTGGGAACCAACCCCAACTAGAAAGAAACCAGGAATACTCACCAACCGAAGCAGGAACAGAAAGCCAGCTCGAAGCCTCACCGGGAAGAAACAGCCAAGCCAGTTCAACTAGCCCAGAAAGACCAGGCAGGAGTGGCAACACCAGCAGCTCAACTACCCCGGGTAGACTGGGAGGAAGCTGCGACAAAAGGCCTGGCTCACACTTCCAGGCGGTTCCATCTACGAGGCAGAGAGCAGCACAGAACCCGACCGAACCGCCCGAAGGCCAGACATCAACTAACCTGCGCAGGTCCAGTAGGCAGGTACGGAGCCCCGCCTACTTACGGGACTATATCACGTAGAACCATACCAAGAGGGGAGGGGTGTTCTGTATTGTCCATTAACATACTTGTAAATACCATGCCCTGATTGGCCAGGGCGCACGGCAACCAGATTGGCCAAGCGAGCCGCACTGATTGGCCCGCCGCGAATCCCTGCGATTGGTGGAAACTAATCATGGGAGATTCAAAGCAGTGCCATTGGCCACGGCCGGCGCGGCCAGAGAATATAAGCCGCCGCCGATCCTCCAAACCCCGAATCGATCTCGGGACCTAATAAAGAGCTGAAACTTGTCACTGACTCCCGAGCCTTCTTCCGAACGGCGAACTTAACAGAAAGGCTGGAGGAATATTTTAAAAATGATGTTTTTGTTAAGCTTTCAAACTATGTATCCCATAAAAATTCTACTATGTCTGATCTTTTCATCCCCTTCTGCCCCCAAATCAAGTAGCTTGTACTGTTTGTGTTTTGAAGTTTTCCCATTGTAAGCCTAGATTAATCTTACTTCAGTTCCAATCTTGGCTTGAATTAGCACTGAATCTTGATTTACAAACTTGAAGCAAAGCACGCTATCTTAAAAACTCCAGTCTCCATCTTGAATTCACTCATCTTGAATTCACTCATCCACATAGGGTGATTCACACTGATTCATTTGAAGTTTAATAGAAGGTATGGTCCAACACCTCTGAAGGGCGTCATATTCGGGAAATTTATAGCAGCATATAAAATAACCCAATGAATTTTAACCATTTGCATTCAAGTTACTTTTCAGCGGTGTCAGTGAAATTAAACCTTTTCAGGCCATTCTATTCTGATTACATTGTATTGTGCCTTGTTCTGTCAGCTAGCAACGGGCATTTCCTTTAAAGAGAAACATGATTCTCTTATATAACAGAATCATGTTAGTTTCTTTTGTCATGCTTGCGTTCCCCACTTGTTTCTAAAGAAAAAAGGGATTTTCAATTTTACAGGAATCTTTTCTTACCAACCAGTTTTTACAGGAAGTGGGAGCAAAGCTGGGCTTCAATCGCTATTCTTGGCAGTATTTCTTTTTTCTTCAGTAAACACAGCCGACAGCAAAATGTCACCTCTCCCTAACAAACAATCAAACCAGATGCAACTGAACTTCACAGACTGGTTGACAAGCTCGCCCCAGTGATTCATGCCACACATTTGGCATCCAAACAGCCAGACAAGCTGTCTCTATTGACATCTGCTCCCCTTCAACACATGGCTTTTCCCCATGAACTGACTGCCTCATCTCTAGATAATCCTATCCCTGAGATCACTCTTCTACTGCCAGGAAGATATATTTTCCAGAATTTTTACCCATCAGTTTGCATTGAATGTAATGAAAGAAGTTTGCTTTAGTTTTTTTTTTTCTTTCCTAAGAAGATAATTTAGGAGGAATCCTCGGGGTGGATTACTGTATTGCAGCCTTCCTTGTAAAGAGACCAACAAATGAATGTAATATCATTGTACAATCAAGTCTGCACAGTCTGCAAATTCTCTTCCTATGCTTCAATTAAATCTCAAAGAAGACATATTAGGGAGCTCTTCCCACTGAGATTTATCAGCAACAGCACTAGTGTCATTGTGCTACTATCACTCAGCAGGAATTTTTTTCTTTGACAAATAGCTGAGAAATTCTTCTTCCCAATGGCTCTGCTCCCAACAGTTCAAAAGATCATTTCTGCCCAATTCGACTCCTTGAAATCCCACTGTTATCCATGCCTAGGACATCCAAAGCCCACCATAGCTTGTCCCATCTGCCTCTAAATGTACAATGTCCCTGCCTCTCTTGGAGAAATTGGGTCCTTCCCAGAATTACTGTTTCATGGTTTTAAATATGTGGCATTTGAGCTTGGTTCTATGTAATAACAGCCCTGGAATTGAGACTTGCATTCCTCCAATGATCAAAAGTTAAATGGATGTTGTTAAGTTCTGTGCATAGGTGTAAGGAATGGAGACGAGGCAGTGAACAGTGAACTTCAACTCTTTATTAATCATTGTGAACAGAGCAAAAACCCTAGGGGAGCAGCAGCCCTTTTATAGGGCAGGCTGCTGACCTATTAACTAATGAGAAACATGAAAGTGTTAAACCCTTGAACCAATGAGAGTGGCTCGTTAACAGCCAATCAGATTCCCCAGAACGGATCAATCCGATATCGCTATTATCGGCCAATCAGAAGTGCAGGATTAGAAACCTGCTTTTTCTTTAAGGTTTGTTAAAACTTTATTTAAGCGTTTTTATTAGTTCATAACACCCCTTCCCCCCGGGTTCCGTTTGAGGGGTGCGGTGACGTAATCCCTAAGATATCTAGGTTGTTTTAACTGTCTATTAGATTTGCGCTGTCCCACCAGTTCCTGTCTGTAGTCCGGTTTCGGTGGGACGTTTTTGGACATATCTGGTACAGGTGGTTCCACATTCTCACTGGATGACTCGGTGCCGCTAATTCTGTCATTGTTGTCCTCCGATCTTTGCGGGATAGCCTCCATTGTGGTATTCCTCTGTGGCGAAGACACTCCCCTCCTTGATTCTTCTTCATTTATCACACCCGATTGCTGACTTCCTTCACTTTTGCTTTCCATCATCTCAAATTCGGTTTCTTCGACATCCCCTCCCCCCTCAGTTTGGGAGTCACAGGAGTCGCGGAAACTGGGTTGTAGCCTCGAGCAAAGCTGATCTATATGGCGTTACCATATTTTTCCATCGCAGGTTTGCACACGGTATGATCTGTGCCCGGTGGTTTGAATTACGGTTGCTTCGACCAGAATGGTTCACTGGAGAGGTTTTTGGCGAAAATTAAGTCGCCTACCTTGAACTCGCGGCATTTTCCACTATATCCACAGAGTTTCTCTGGTTCGTAGGATGGGTGAAGCCAGTCGAGGTGGGAACGGAGCTTGCGTCCCATCAACAGTTCAGCTGGGGTCTTGTTGGTGATGCTGTGCAGAGTGATGTGTTGGAGTAGGAGTATTCTGTTTATTTTGTCGTCAATGTCCCCATAATCCATTTTGTGGAGGGTTTTTTTGACAAATTGCACCATGCGCTCGGCCCTGCTGTTAGCCGCAGGGTGAACCGGCAAAGTTAGCGCATGGCGGATACCCCGGTCCGCTAAGTATTGTTCAAATGCCAAGGCGGTGAACTGGGGTCTATTGTCGGAGACCAGAACATCTGGCAGCTCGTGCGTTGCGAATAGCCTATTCAATTTTTGGATGACGGACTCGGTTGTAGTATTCTTCATTTTGTGGATCTCGAGCCAGTTGGAATAGGCATCCACTGTAAGGAGGAACATATGTCCTTTAGTAGGTCCCGCAAAGTCAACGTGGATGCGGGACCACGGCCCCCGGGGGGTTTCCCATTCTGTTGGAGTTGCTCTAGGTGGGGCACTGCTGACTTCTTGGCACTTTAAACAAGTCTTTACCCAGGCTTCAATCTGTTTGTCGGTGCCCGGCCACCACGCATAGCTTCATGCAAGCACTTTCATACGCACGATGCTGGGGTAACCGTCATGCAATGTTTTCAATACTGCTCATTGTAACCGCTCTGGGACGATGACTCTATCTCCCCATATGATGCAGCCTTTTTCGAAAAATGTTCTGTTTGCTGGTTTCTGAATCTCCCCATATGATGCAGCCTTTTTCGAAAAATGTTCTGTTTGCTGGTTTCTGAAAGGGGTGAAGTCGTCAGAGGTTTGTTCTATTGGCCATCCTCGTTCGACCCAGCTAAGAACTCGTGCCAAGACAGGATCTCGTTTTGTTTTGATTGCAATGTCTCTGGCTGTTAGCGGTGGTGAATGTAGCATTTCAGTCTGAAGTGTTATAAGGGTTGGAGCTGGGTCGTTGACGGTTTCCGGAAGTGGGGCACAGCTCAATGCATCAGCGTGGGGAATGGCTTTCCCTGGCGGTGTTGTAATTTATAGTTGTACGCAGCTAAAACTCCGACCAGCGAGTCATTCTAGGTGACAATATATAGGGGGTTGGCTTGTCTCCCGCTATAATCCCTCACAAAGGTTTGTGGTCGGTAACAATATAAAAACTCGTCCATACACATATTCATTAAACCGTTTCACAGCAGATACAACAGCAAGAGCCTCTTTGTTGATCTGGCTATAGTTACGTTCAGCCTTTGATAGGGTCCTTGAAAAATAGGCAATAGGGGCCTCACTACCATTTGGTAACACATGACTCAAAATGGCTCCTACTCCAAACGGTGACGCGTCACATGTAATTGTTAAAGGCAGAGTCTCGTTATACTGCATTAAAACAGCATCTGAGGTTAGTAAGTTTTTCACTTGTCGGAATGCGTGCTCCTCTCGGTGTCCCCAGACCCAGGTTGCTTTTTTGTCGAGAAGTCTATGTAGGGGCTCAGCTACGGTTGCTTTCTGGGGCAAGAAGTTGTTGTAAAAGTTAATGAGCCCCAGGAAAGCTTGGAGGTCAGTCTTATTCCTGGGTCTTGGGGCGTTTTTGATTGCTTTTAGTTTTCTATTAGTGAGGTGAATGTCTCATTTATCGATTAGGTACCCCAGGAACTCTACTTTATCTGTACACAGTTGACATTTATTTTTTTTAACCTTTAGGCCGGAGTCTTTAAATTTCTGGAGAACCATTTTAAGACGCTTTTCTAGTACTTCTCTATTCGGGGCAGCAATTAAAACATCATCAAAGTATGGCACAACCCTTTTGATCCCTTGCAAGAGTCTCTCCATCAGACTTTGAAAAATCCCTGGGGCTACGCTCACTCCGAATTGGAGTCGGTTGCACTTAAAGGTGCCTCGGTGCGTAACGATTGTTTGTGCCTCTGCGGTTTTTTTTATCTACAGGCAGTTGTTGATAGGCCTGTGCTAAATCCAATTTAGCGAAGACTTTTCCGCCCCCCAGGGAATGGAGAAGGTGTTGTACCACCGGCACCAGGTAAGCTTTCTGTTGAACGGCGTGATTAAGGGTAGCCCAGTAGTCCCCACAAATCCTTTACGATCCATCCGGTTTGATGGGTGTTACAATTGGGGTTTTCCAACGGGCATGGTCTGTTGGTTCTGATGTCTCTGTATCCCATCCTCGTCGCCAGTGTTAAGTTCTGCGCATGGGTGCAAGGAACGGAGATGAGGCAGTGAACAGTGAACTTCAACTCTTTATTAATCATTGTGAACAGAGCAAAAACCCTAGGGGAGCAGCAGCCCTTTTATAGGGCAGGCTGCTAACCTATTAACCAATGAGAAACATGGAAGTGTTAAACCCTTGAACCAATGAGAGTGGTTCATTAACAGCCAATCAGATTCCTCAGAACGGACCAATCCGATATCGCTATTATTGGCCAATCAGAAGTGCAGGATTAGAACCCTGCTTTTTCTTTAAGGTTTGTTAAAACTTTATTTAAGCATTTTTATTTGTTCATAACAGATGTCATGGTTGACAGAGCATGTATTTTGATGCCTGACTACTGAATCCATATTTTATACTACTGGGAAGATAGAGTGGTGTGTGTGTGTGTGTGTGTGTAAAGAAGGGCCTTCTTCTCATGGAAGTAACACAATTGTTCCTGACCCAGCTCTCAAGGTAAATAAATGAGATATTTTATTGTAGTAATTAACTATATTAAAACAGAATCTGCATACTGGTACCTTTAGTAACAAATAAATAATACAAGCAGGAACTCACAATTAGTCTTAATGTCTTCTGGGAGAACTTATGTGGACTACAGCAGTATATTTCCATTTTCAAAGGAACCCCACTGCAGCTCAGTTACATGCTTTCATTTATACTTTCTTGAACAGTAATATTTCCCTACTTCCTACCTTAGAAATACATTGGGACTGGCAATTTCCAGAATTTCTTTTGCCATGTTAGTTGGGAATTCTTGGATCTGTGGTTCAGAAACTGCAGGTTTAAAAAGACTGATGGGAAAAAAAAATCCACCCATGAGAAATTTCTTGTTAGCTTGATCTTTAGACTGAGTGTTTTATTAACTAGGGCATCATTATCAGCATGTTTCCATGACATATTCTCTGAGTCAGATTAGATTTTCTTAATCTCTTTTCTCCTGCCACCTATATCTTTGGGTGAGGAACCATTGGCCCACCAAGATGCTGATGTATTTCAACTGTCAGCATGACACATTAGCCATGCTGGCCTGGGCTGTTGGAAATTATAGTTCAGCAACATCTGAAATGCCACAAATTCTCAAACTTTCTCAAGCCAGAGGATTTAGAAGTCATGTAGTCTTTTAGGAGCCATGTGACCTACATAAATAGTTCAATACATTCTGAATATATTAAACTATGTGAAAATCAGTTTTCATAGAAATATTAAGTTGGAAGTGCCCATTTAGGCATTACATTCAACTCTCTGTTCAGTTAGGAATCCAAATTAAAGAGTGGATGGTTGTGAGCACAGCCAGTTAGGGAACTTGCCAGTTAACTGGACAACTGTGAAAGTATTGTTACCATTGGAAGTTCTTCTGATTTTGTATTCTTTTTGTTGTCATAGCCTTAAGGTGGAAAATATATAGTATGTGATTTTACCCCCCATTGGATAGCATATGAAAAAAGGGAGTATTGTCAGAACATTTTTCTATCAGCCTTTTGAAAGTATGAAGATCAAACCTGACAAAAGCTGAAATACTAGCATACCAGAGCACAATAAAATGAAATGGTTCTTCAAGAATAAAGATGAAATATTTGCAATTCAGTATGTTTTAAACATTTGGATCCTGCAGTTCACAACCAGTCTATAATATGAACAAAGATGTCACCTGGCCTTTCAGATCTAACTAAATATAGCTCCCAACATGCCAGCTAGCAGAGCCTGTAATTACAGATCCAGATTTATTTATTTTTATTTCTAGAGGGTCACAAATCCCACACACCCACCCCCAATTGTTTCAAAAGGAATGTCCACAATGTGGCATGCATTTTGGTTCACACTTTCAAAATAAATTGGCAGGATGGCTCCTGGATCCACACTTCTGGTCTGAGCATTACAGGATCTGTGCCTAGATCTACGATATAGGCATATCTTGGTAAGTAGGGAGTTCTGTATTTCAGCAGTAAAGGATTTTCGCAGACGCTTATGGTTCTGAGAAGAACAGCTGGGTGGAAAGACTCGGGCTTGCAATCCTGCATAATTAATTCTCACTAAGCCGAAAGCTCTGAATCATATGAAGTACAGGATGTCCATATATTCTGCCATGAGCAAGTAGATCTCTTGCTAATGGATTAGTGCATCTGTGTCACAGAAAGGAATCCATATGACAAAGGTTGGCCAACTAAAATAAATGCTCTATGAATAAATTTTCAGTAAAAAAAAAGAGCCATAACTCCAAGCAACAATGCTATTGCTGAATTTCAGAGGACGCATGAAGAAATGTAGTTGCTCAAAATTGTGGGGTTCAGAAAGGGCTTTCCAAGAAATAGTAAGTTTTTTATATTGTTAAAATTATCATATATATCACAAATTCCAAAGTAGCCAAAGAAAGTATATTTCGTTTATTTATTAAATGTATATGTCTCACATATCACTGTGCAGTGACTCTTGGCTGCTTAGAAGACCAACATCTTGCCAACTGTGTCATTGCAATATCCTATGGCAGTGATAGCTAATCATTTTGTCATCGCATGCACATACACGCATGCCTGCACCCATAATGCAATGCACATGACTCCCCGTGCTCCCCCTGCCCCTGCACATGCACCCTGTCCCTCACGCATGTGCAGCAGATACCTGAAAATCAGCTGGCTTGCGGGAGGCACACGCACATTCGCAGTGGAACTGAGCTGGGGCGACGGCTCGCATGCTCGCAGAGATGGTTCTGCATGCCACTTCCGGCACGCATGCCATAGGTTTGCCATCATGGCCCTATGGCCTTCAGAGATTAGCTTAATAATATTAATACAAAATAAAGTATTCACAGAAGCAGACCTGAAAGAACTGCAAAGGTCTATTCCGGGCCAAGAAAATGGAACTTTGCCAGAATTAGACTGTAAAAGCAAACCAAGGGCAATAACTATTTAAAGTTTTTAATTTCTGAACCAGGTATCCTCTCCTCTGCTTTTTCCTCAGAAAGAACCAAGCCCTCTAATTAAAAAAAGAAATGGGAAAAAATAACTGAGCATCTAGCTCAGAAACAACAGAATAAGGTTGCTTGTACTAAAGCTTCTGCCAAAGAAACACAAGTATTAAAAGATGCTAATGCTATAATGTCAAACATAAGCATCAGCTCACTGCAATAAACAAACCAACTGACATACAGCATATCTGCAATTATAATAGAATACATGGTGTGCTAAATTAATAAAGAAAAAAAAATCTAAACAGTACCATCATTTACATCATCAAAATGTAAAATCTGGATGGAAAATAAGATCAGCAAGATCAGATGAAAATAAGATCAGATGCAAGCAATCAAAACAGATGGGGAAAAAAAGAGCTAAACAAGAAAACCAAAGGATACTTGATCAAGAAATAGCATCTGTAAACAATGAATATTAAGGAGGCACTGGAAAAAATAAAGCTGTAAATAACAGCTATAGCCAACAAGATCAACAAATATGTAGATCAAATTGCACTCTATATGCAGAATTTACAATTTCAATCCAATCAGAAACTTTTATATGAATCCATCAATGAAAAGACTTCAGTGAACCAGCCAATACCTGACAAAGAAGAAACAATACAGTTCTGGGTGCAGCTAAGGGACAAACTAAAGAAATACAACAAAAATACAGCTTAGAGAAAGGACTTAAATAAGAATAAAAAAGAAACTTGTAATAATAGCAGAAAAGGTGAAAGGAAGAGCAAGAAAGACAAAGAATTGGTCAATACCAGATGAAGATAAACTGCTTAGATTTTTGTTGAAATATCTAATCTACACTTACTCATTCCCAAGCATTTTAAAAACATACTATAGGGAGTTGAAATTGAAGATTAGTTAACATCTGGCTGACAAAAGCTACCTGATAATGAAACATCCAATAAAAGGAACAGAAATAGGTAACTACAGTCAATCACCTGCTTACCAACAACTTTCCACCTGAACAAAAAGGGGGTGCTTTTCTGGCAATAATCAAGAGCAGGAAAATTGAAGAAGTAGACAGAGGGACTAATTCTGGCTATCAAGATGTAAAAAACAAAACATGATATAAATCAGAATTGAGAAGACAGCAACAGACAGCAAATGCCATCTTTACAAAGAAGCTGAACAAACAGTGGACCACCTAGTCAGCTGCTGCAAGAACAAGGGTGGGATTCTATTGGTTCACACTGGTTCAGTAGAACTGGTTGTTACAATTCCCGGTAGTTCAGAGAACCGGTAAAATGGGCCCTTGTCTGGCCCTGCCTTCTCTGCCTGCTCCTTTGTTCCCTGCCCAGTCAATCCTTATCACACATGCATGACATCATGTGCATTATTGACAATCACTAATGGCATTCTCCCACCACCCACCGCCATCCCTGGCTTGCAGCAGCAGCAGCAGAAACAGCCAGCCAGCCAGCCAATCATTGTTGCCTGCCTTCTGGCACCCTGCCTGATCTGAGTCTACAAGTCCCAGTCACTGCCACCACCAGATACCCTCGCCTGCCCGGCCTCACCTGCCCGGCCTCTCCCAGCCTGCCTTCCCAGGCCGGCCTGCCTCCCCCAGCCACCGTTGCTGAAGACACGGATTGGTGAGATCTCCAAGTAAGCCCTGGTCTACCTGCTAACACTGCCAGCCCCGCTTGAGTACTGATGACTCCTGGACTGCCAAGCCTCCCTTGCCAGTGCTGCCTGCCTCACCCAGCCACCATCTTCTGCCCGCAGCCTACCGCACTGTTGCTGCCTGGCCTCCCACCACCAATTGGTGAGTCAAGAGGCAAGCAAGACCCGCTGGTCACCTACTTCCTCCTGCCATCACCACTGCTAGCCCCAGTCATCATCTTTACTCCGCTGCCACCTTCTCGCACCTGAGGTCTGTCGCATCGTTGTTGCTGCCTGGCCCTCCACCACCAATTGTGAGTAAGGAGGTAAGCAGCAAGCCCTGCCAGTCACCTACCTCCTCCTGCTGCCGCCGCTGCCACTAACCCCAGTTGAGTGCTGACTCCAGGCTGCCCAGCCATCCTCGCAACAGCAAATTCCAAAGACTAGTCCTGACTGAGGACCCCAGCCTAGCTGGCCAGTTAATTTGCCTGCCTAATTTTTGGTAAGTTGCTTTTTTTTAATTTCTTTATATATTTATTTATTTATTAGTATCTATTTTGTTTTTATTAATCATAAAAACAGAACAGATACTAAAAACATAAATAAATACATAAATGAAATTTTTGTTGTTACATTACTCTTATTGTTACATGTTGACACATGTTTTCCTACTAGGAAAAAGCAAAGAACAAACAGAAGTATCAACATGTAATAATAATAGTAAAATAATTTGTATTTATGTATTTATTTATTTTTAGTATGTTTTATTTTTATGATTAATAAAAACAAAACAGATCCAAAAAAATAAATAAATACATAAATAAACAAAACAGATACTAAAAAAATATTTAAATTATTTTAAATAATTTTTAGCATAGGTTTTGTTTTTATTAATCATAAAAACAGAACAGATACTAAAAACATAAATAAATACATAAATGATTTTTTTTTGTTACACTTCTGTCACGTGACCACCAAGCCACGCCCAGCCGGCCACGTGACCACTAGGCCACACCCACAAATTAGGCCACACCCACCGTACCGGTTGTTAAGAAAATAGAATCCCGGGAGAAGGCGGAGCTTCATCGCTGCGATACAGCCATGATCTCGGGGCTCCGAGATCACAGCTGATATCTTCGCCCCTGGTCAGTCCTAACGGACCTAAACCGTCTCGTAGTGACGGGGACAGTAAGGGGCGCGTTCTTTAGATCCCAGGGACATCGCAAGTCCCTGGTCGATCCAGAAGAAGCCCTTTTGCCAACAGTGGAGAGGCAGCCATTAGGCTACTGAAGCTGGGACAGCTCCGGAAGGACGAGATAGAAAGAAGTGTATCGGCTGGTGAGGCTCTTTTTTTTTTGCTTGGGACTTAAGAACACTCTAATATGAGAAGAAATCTGTAAACTTATTGACAAAATTTGATTTAGCAGCGATTTTTTTTAAGTAATGTCAAAGTGAGGCTTGGCTTTTTATTTTTACTTTTTTTTTTCTTTACTGAATTTCTATTGCGATCTAGTTAATCAGATTGGTTTTTTCTTTTATATTTTTATATTTACTTGCTCTCTCTTCTCCTTTTTGACTGTTTATATTTTTTAAAATAGAGGCCCCCTTTAATATTTCTTTTTAACATACATAAATATACATATATACCTTTTTTTTCTTTTTAGGCTTTTTTCAGGGGGGAAGAAGGGGGAGTGGTTTGAAGAAACTTTGTAACACTGCCAACTAGAGGCTTCAAAATATTTTGTTTGAAGTTGAAAAACTCTTCTCAAGGCTATTGGAAATGATAAGATAGAGGGAAGAGCACTGGAGGATGTTTATACAGGTGCTCTTTGGGACTTCTATTATTAACTGAATACTTGAAGCTTGGCTTTGAAATTTGTGGAGAAGCCAAATAAGAGCCTTGGATAAATAAAAGGCAGTGTGTGCTTTTTTTCCCCAATCCCTTATTAATTGTTTTATCCCTCCCCTCCAACCCCACAGCATTTTGTAATATTGATATTTTTATTTTTTATTTTTTATTACACCTCATTTTTATTTTTATATTTTTTAAAGGGGAAGTCTCAGAATATTCTTTTCTCGCTTTTTTTTTCCATAGGGATGTCTGCCTCTTTATCTCTATTTTTGACTTATTTTTAAGGCTATTTTTTATTTTCTGAGGTCTTTCAATTGGATTAAGGTGGGAAGAACCTGAAGAACTCTTTTTTTTTCTTTTTCCTCTTTCTTTGCTTATTACTTTTTGATATTATTGGGCTTTATTTTGTTTCTTTTTTTCTCTTCATTTTTAATTTTTACTTTTGAATTATAATTGCGTATTTCACAATTGGATTAAGGTCTTGAAGAACCTGAATAATTTTTCCTTTTTAATTTTGGGCTTTTTACTTATTATTGGTTTTGTTTTTTGTTTTTTTATGGTGTTTTCCTTTTTCTTAATTGGATTATAATTGGCTACCTCACTAATTGGATTAAAAGACCCAGAAGACCCTGAGTTATTGAAATGAGTAAGAAAATTTTACCTTCGGGCATCTCAACTTCTGCTCCTGTCTCCCCATCATCTGGAGGACGACTCTCAACAATGGTGAAGCAAGATAAAGCGCAAGTGCGTTTAACTATGGTTATGCAAGGAATACAAGAACTTAAAATGAGTATTGAACAAAGAATGGAGAGTATTGACCAAAGAATTGGAAAGATTGATGAAAAATTTGAAAATTTTCAACAAATGATGGTGAAACACGACGAGAGAATCCAAAAAATAGAATAGAAAGACAAGCAAAGAGATGATACAATTGGAAATATCGATAACAGATAAACAATGGTCGAACTAGAAAAAAGTGGGATGTTGAAGTAGGAGATGGACAGGTCAGAATTTTATCTTAGATTTCAAAATATCGAGGAAGAAAAAGGACAAAACTTGGCCATAGTAATGATTGAAATTCTGGCTGGAGTCTTGGAAATAACAGAGGAAAAGATGATGGATGGAGTAGATGAGATATATCGAGTCTTCACAAGATATGCGAGGAGGAACCAATTACCAAGAGAGGTCCATGTTAGATTCACCAAAAAAACTATTAAAAACCAAATATTACAAGTGGTAAGAGAGAAGGGGTTGAAATACAAAGGCAAAGAGATCCTGGTCTTAAAACAAGTACCTAGAAAAGTGAGAGAGATTAGAAGAGAATATCGATTTTTGACCAAAATGCTATTGAAAAAAGAGGTGAACTATAGATGGCTGATTCCAGAAGGATTAATGTTTACATGGCAAGAACAGAGACACAGAATTGATTCAATTGTGAAAGCAGAAATATTCTATAAGGAATTTTTCGAAAGAAGAGAAATGGAGATAGAAAAAGAGAATATTTTAACTGAATCTGAAGAGGACCAAATGGAGATGGAAAAAGAAGAAGGCGCAATAGGTGGACAAATGGAGATCAAGGAACAATGTGAAATAAGATCCATGAGAGCTGTTAGACCTAAATATAAAGCATAACCATGGGAGAAAAAAAAACTGATTTCCATGAATATAAATGGACTGAATTCAGCTACCAAAAGAAGAAAAACTTTTTACAAATTAGAGAAGCTAAAATTTGATATAATTTGCTTACAAGAAGTACACATTAAAAAACAACATGAACAATTATTGATACGACCAAAGTTAGGGAAAATATTTACTTCTCTGACTCATTGTAAGAAAAGAGGAGTGGTTTTGTACATCAAAGAAACCACTCCAGCCAAACTGATTTATACTGATGAAGATGGAAGAGTATTAATAGTTGAAATAGTGGATAATAATATAAAAACACTCTTGGTTGCAATTTATGCCCCAAATGATAAACAAGAAGAATTTTATAAAAAAATACATATGAAAATAATTGAACTGGACTATGTTAATATACTTATGATGGGGGATTTCAATGGAATTGTAGACAATAAACTGGACTACACAGTAAAAACAACACGACAAAATAGGAAAACTCTCCCTAAATCCTTTTTCAAAATGACAGATGAATTAAATTTAAAAGATATATGGAAAGAAAGAAATGCTAAAATTCAACAATATACTTTTTATTCAAACAGACATTTATCATGGTCCAGAATAGATATGATTTGGACATCAACAGAATTATTATCTAATATTCAAGAAATAAATATTGAAACAAGTACATGGGCAGACCATAATCCAATGACAATTAAATGGAAAGGACAAAAAAGAAGACTAGATGGACATTAAACAATACTATTCTAAAGGAAAAAGACTTTACACAGTGGATGGAAAAAGAATTGGCCTTCTTCTTTAATGAAAACAAAAAAGAAGATACTTCAATACAGAATGTTTGGGATACAATGAAGGCATATGCAAGAGGATTAATAATTGATTATACAAAGAAAAAGAACATTAGGAAGAGGCAAATGATTAAAGTTTTAGAAGATGACCATAAAAAAACTGGAAAAAGAATTACAGAAGATGCCACAGAAAAAAGATATCAAACTTAAAATGGATATAATTAAACATAAAATGGATCAAGCAGAGAAAGAAGAACTGGCACAAAAAATTAGAAGTGCTAAACAGAACTATTTTGAAGATGCAAATAGGCCAGGAAGATGGTTAGCATATAAGTTGAGAAAAGAGAAAGAATCAAGGAAAATATCACAGTTAATAGATGATCATGGTCAAATTTGTTATGGTAATAAGGAGAAAAAGGCAATCATTCGAGATTTTTATGGACAATTATATAAACAGGAGGATCTTGATGAGGAAAAAATTAAACAGTATTTACAAAATGCTAATCTACCTAAGATACCTGATGAAACTCGGAAAATGTTAGAAAGTGCTATAACAATGATGAAATTAACCGAAGCACTCAACAGACAGAATAATGGAAAAGCACCAGGACCAGATGGTTTCCCGGCAGAATTTTAGAAACATTACAAGAATCGTTGAGCATTCCACTGTTAGAAGTCATGAATGAAGTTATGATAAATAAGAAAATACCTAAAACATGGTCAGAAGCTGATATTACACTTATTCCAAAAGAAGGGGTTGACCCATTACAAATTAAAAACTATAGACCTATTTCCTTATTGAATGCAGACTATAAAATCTTTGCTTCAATCTTGGCAGAAAGGCTTAAAAAATATCTAAATAACTTTATTCACTCTGATCAGAATGGATTTTTACCAAAGAGACAGATTAAAGACAATATGAGGGTAATCCTGGACACATTGGAATATTATGAGGCGCACCCTGAAAAACAAATGGCTTTGATATTCTTAGATGCCCAAAAGGCATTTGATAATGTGAACTGGAGATTTATGTTATTACTATTGGAACAAATGGGCTTTGCTAGAAAATTTATCCAAGCAATAGAAGCTATTGGAAAAGATAGAGATGTATGGTTAGATGGCTGGTTTGAAAATAAATAAAGACAGAACAAGGTTCTGACAAAGAACATGCTATTAAGACAAAGAGAAGAGCTGGCAGATTTATTGAAAATTCAAGTTACGAACAAAGTTAAATATTTGGGGATATATCTGACGTCAAGATGTACTACACTGAAAGAGAATAACTATATTAAACTTAAACAGCAGAAAGCATCCGACCTGAAAAAATGGCAAAATCTACAATTGTCATTGATAGGTAGAATTTCAACAATTAAGATGAATATTTTACCCAGAATTTTATATTTGTTCCAAACAATACCAATTAGGTTAAGTAAGGATTACTTTGAAGAATTAAATAAAATTGTGTTGAAGTATACATGGCAAGGCAAGAAAGCGAGAATAAAATTAAAACGTTTACAGGATGTTAGAATTAGAGGAGGATTTGGCCTTCCTAATTGGGAGTTGTATTATCAAGCTGCAAACTTAATGTGGGTTAAAGAATGGATAACGTTAAGAAAGACTAGATTGTTGGCATTAGAAGGTCATGATTTATTATTGGGTTGGCATGCTTTTTTATGGTATAAGGGAACTAAATCACAGGGTTATTTTAGAAGGCATTATATACGGGAATCGTTATGGTTGAATTGGGAGAAAATTAAGAAACAATGTTATTTGAAAATCCCAGTTTGGTTATCAACTATTGAAGCTTTTTCATATCCTATAACCTCTAAGAAGGAACAAACAGTTAGATATGGGGAAATATTGGATGAAAAGGATGAACTTAAAATGATGCAAAATTTAGAAGAACAAGGTATAAAGATGAATTGGTTTTCATATGCGCAAATACATGCAAGGTATCTTAAAGATTCTAAAATAGAAGGATTTTATGATAAATTGACTGATTTAGATAGGATTTTGACAGGTACTGATGAAAAAGTGATTAAAAAACTATATAGTTATTTGTTGGAAATTAAATTAGAGGAAGAACAAGTTAAAGAAACAATGATTGCTTGGGGGAAGAATTTTGGATATGGGATTGATTTAGAGAAATGGCAAAAATTGTGGTCACAAAATTATAAAATGACAATGTCAACAGCATATAAAGAAAATTTGTATAAGATGTTTTACAGGTGGCACTTTCCCCCGACAAGAATAGCAAGAATGTTCAAGAATAAATCTGAAAAGTGCTGGAAATGTCATCAGATACCTGGCTCATATTACCATATGTGGTGGACTTGTGAGGAGGCCATGAAATACTGGACTAGAATTCGCATATGGTTGGAAAAAATGACAAAGAAACACATAGATTTGAAACCAGAGATTTTTTTATTGGGAATCTTACCTGATATATAAAATAAAAACTTAAAGTTTTTGATTGTAAATGTATTAACAGCGGCTAGGATTGTATTTGCTAAACATTGGAAGAGTGAGAAAATACCATTAGAGGAAGAAATTATTAAGAAAATATTGGAATGTACTGAAATGAGTAGATTGACATTTGAAATTAGAGAACAAGAAGATAAACAATTTTATGAAGTTTGGGATCTCTTTTATCAATGGTTAGATAATACAATATAATAATAGAATATTTAGAAATTTAGGAAATAACGAATATATAATTTTTCTTGGTTTTGATAATTTTTTAGAATACTTTATTAAGATAGATTTGGTATGATTCTATGATCTGTTTTAAAATAATTTAACTCAATTATAGTTATCTCGCTTAAGTATGAATTAGTAAAATTATAATCAAATGATTGTTCAATAATGATATTAGGATACTTAACTGATGATTGATAATGTGAGTTATTATGTAATATAATTATTTCGATGACTATGAAATGGATGCACAAAAGGGAGTGGTAAACCAACCGATACACTGTAAATTTATGAAGAATGATGTTTTTTTATGTTATGTTTTATGTTTTATATGTTTTTGTTTGTCGTTAAAATCAATAAAACTTTTATCAAAAAAAAAAAGAAAAGAAAAGAAAATAGAATCCCACCCCTGTGTAAGAAGATTGTACAGACTAATTATAAACAACACAAAGTAGCAAAAATGGTGCATTGGAAGATCTGCAAGAAATACTATTTGCTTGCAAGTAAGAACTTGTGAATCCACAAATAAACAATGATAAAAAAAGAAAAATCCAAAGTGCTCTGGGACTTTAGAATTCAAACAGACTCTGCATAACACTCAGGACTTAACAATTGTTGATAAGAAAGCCAGAAAAAGTCTGAGTAGTGAATGTAGCAGTCCCTGCAGACAGCAGGAGGAACTGGAGAAAATCACAGAATACAAAATCCTTTAAATAGAAGTAACACAACTGAGGCAAAAGAAAGCAAAGGTCGTACCTATAGGTACCTTATGGTACCTTGGGTACAATCCAAAATTCAGTCAAAATTCATATTAGTGATCCCTGGGATTTAAAATGATGGAGCATCACTCAACACTGACAAAATTATCAAGTTAATTGCAAAAAGCAGCCTTACTTGGAACAGCTTACATCCTGCACTGATTAAGGTAACCTTGGGAAGAACTTGATAAATTCCTTGTGTGTCCAATCACACTTGGCCAATAAAGAATTATATACATACATACATACATAATTATATAAGTATAGATATGGAATGTATATACTAATATAATAATAGGTGGATAAAAATGCCCTATCCAGTCTAACTATCTGGGTAACTATTAGATTAACCATAATAATAAATATTATGGGAATTCCAAGTACAAACTGGCAAAATCTTGACGCATAATATACCAGATGTGTGATTTTAAAAAAGGAAGTGTGTCTAATTGGTGTGGCAATCCATAATGAGGGATAGTAAACTAGAAGAAAAGGAATTGTGTCACATCTAAAAATCAAACTTGACAAATTATGGCATAAACTAGCCGAGGCAGTCTCGGTGTATAGCATACTGGGTGTTATATCAGAATACCTTGGACGGTACTTAGAAAATCTGAGCATTCACCAAAATTCCAACTATCAATTACAAACAGCCACACTGCTTCAGTCCACACATATATATTACAACACTCTTGGATCTTAGGAAAAATACAGAATACAGAAAAACAGAGTTGGAAGGGACTTTGGAGATCCTACCCTTGTCCAAGCAGGAATCCTATTCTAGACCAATCTCAAAAACCACCAGTGATGGAGCACCCACAACTGAAGGCAAGCCATTCTAGTGATCAATTGTTCTCATCATCAGGAAATTTCTTATTAGTTCTAAGTTGATTGTTCTTTGATGAGTTTCCATCCAATACTTCTTGTCTTGCCCCGAATGCTCTGGAGACTGGGTTATCCCCATCTTCATTATGAAAGCTCTCAAATACTGGAAGACCACTATCACATCACCCCTGGTGTTTCTCTTTGTTAGACTAGACATAACCAGTTCCTGAAACCATTCATCATATGTTTTAGCCTCTAGGCCCCTAATCATATTTGTTGCTCTTTTCTGCACATTCTAGATTCTCAACAATTTTTTGTATCATGGAAACCAGAACTGGATACAGTTTTTAAAGTGTGATCCTAACAAGGCAATATACAGCAATAATACTTCACATGATCTCAATGCATATGAAGGTTAATAAAGACTTAGCAACTGTGATTTCATTGTTGTGCGCAATAACAGAAACAAAATATAATGCAATCCCAACTGAAAAAGATTGCCTACATTTGCAATTGAAGTATTTTTCTCTAACTGAACTGAAATACCATGAATTACTTGAAGTAGATTTAAGAAAAAATGTTATGATTGAAGTTCTCAGTCTTGGAAACTTCCAAATGGGAAGTTCTGTGATTTTTAACTTTAGAATTCTCCAGCCATTAAGACCCTTGGTGGATATTCTATGCATTTTACTAAACACTCTTACTAGAGAAAAGACATTGGCAAAATTTAATTTTAAATGGAAGCCTTTTATGGACTTTTCGAAAGAAATAGGGAAAAAAATAAATTATGACATATGGAGTTAATGATGGGTAAAAACTATCAACTATTTTAAAAATGGATACTATTAATATCCCAAATTAATGTTTGAATTTAAGCTTTATTTACATATTTTGTGTAAGGAATTGGAAGTCACTTTTTATGCTTTTGTTTTTTTCCTCACACTCCTATCCTCTATCTTTCTCTCTGTGCTTTCTCTCTATCTATCCATCTTTCTGACTATGTTACTTTTTATCTTTATGTTCTATTTAAAAAAACTTAGGGTTTTTTTTAATGGAGAATTCTGGGAATTGAAATATACTCACCAAGAAGTTATGATGAGTGAGGAAGACAGGGTTGAAAGACTAGTCCAAGGTAATCTAGCTGATTTTGGATCTAAGGTTGGACTAGAACTCACAGTCTCCTGGTTTCTAGCCTGATGCCTGAACCACTACCAAGTGTCTCTTTCACTAAGAAATAGGCATAGTTATACTCTGTTGAAGAAAGTGTTGTTGGAATAAAATAAGCATATTATCTTAGTTTTTAAAAAGTATGCATTTTATGAATGCTAAGTTAATATATGAACTTGATAGATGATCACATAAAGATAATACCAGAAACCATACCGAGATAATTAGACAGTGACTTATGAGAATATTGTCTGGATGTAGAACAGGAATGTAGGGACCGGACACATTCTATGCCTTTCTTCAAAATACTAAATTTGCTTAATTTATACTGGTAACATCTAAGCTGCCTTAGTGGAAAATTCAGATGCCTGATATGAGGGGGGGGGGGCATGTCTTTTTGTGTTTCTGTTTTATATTTTGTTTAAGTTGCAGTACAGCATGTAGAATTTTATATTATTCTGGGAAATGAAGTCCCATCTATGTCATAGGCACCAGCTTTGGAAAATAATAAAAAGCAAACTGAGAGAGCAGAGTGGGGAAAAAACCAATAAAATAAACCATGGTAAAATAAACCATGGTAAAATAAACCATGGTAAAAAATAATAATAATCATAAAGCTCTCATCCATTGTAATGTAATTGCGTTCTCTGGCAAGCAGTTATCAGTTTCAATGGTTATAAATGATAATTATGAAAACTTATGACAACATCTACTTTGCCATTTTTTTTCCAAAAATATTATTCCTCTTGACACAAGATTCGATTTTTCTACTTTATTCTCAGAGTGCTGGAATTTTTATATCATTTGATTTTTGTTGTATTTTTGGAATTATTTTGCAAATCTGTTTTTTGGAAGTCAAAACAAAAATGCAACTCCATATCTTGTTTTATTGAAGAGAAAGACAGAAATGGCATTAATATAAAGTGGAAGTTTGATCAAATCAACTCCAACTTGTGCCTGCAAGGAAAAATGTGTGTTGTCTGTTATTAACAATTATTTTAACAAGACTAAAAATCTGGTCCTTCATAGAGGTTTATTTTTACCTCTATGTTCCACCTACCTGAGAATTTTAATCTAGGGTTGGAGATAGTTCTAAGAAACCATTCAGTTATGTCAAAAGGGGAAATGTCTATCCTTTAGATCTTAATTGAACAGCCCTTGGGAGAAAAAATGGTGCAACCTAAAAGTCGCTGACCTCAGCAAACTTGAATGCATGTCATTTGTTTTCCCATTCCATCTGAAGAATACAATGAAAAGACCATTTTTGGTTAATAGCAGGAGTGCCTACAAAGGATGATTTTTTTAAAAAGTCAAAATTGTGGCCATAATGGTGAATTCAAACACATAAAAAAAGGTGGAGGCTTGACTGTGTCATCACAGCTGCCATGTTGACTTTTTTGGACACCAATGGCTAAGAAGCCATTCTGACTCCTCCACCCTCTGCCTTTGTTTCTGTGGATTTGGCAAATTTTCACAGTGTCCTGTCACTTTGAATTGACCAACTCAAAGTCTAACTCGGGTCTCTAACTCTTGGCAACTTTAAGACTGGCTTAAGTCTGGCTTTTCTGGCTGAGGAATTGTGGGAGTTGAAGTCCACCAGACTTAAAGTTGCCAAGGTTGGAAACCCTTGCTCTAACTGATCCTGGATTTTAAAACTGACTGAACTGTCACACTTGTGAGCCTTGTGAACTTACCTCTGAGTAAATGTGCATAGGCTGGGACTGCCAGCATCTTTCCATTGGTCCCAAGACCAAATAGAGCAAAACTCAATCCCCTCTCCCACTCCAAAGTTTGGAGTTTTTATTTAGAAGTTCAATCTCCATCACTGAAAAGTTAGTTCCACCATGTTTGTTGGCTCTTCGTTTCAGATGAATGAGAAAAATGAATCCCCACACACCACAGTGGTTTCTGGAGAACCTGTGTAGTTACATACTTCTCTTTTGACTTTGCATCTCTGGTCACCTGGCTGGTCACCAATAGGATGGGTAAATATCTCTACTTCTCTAAGAGAAAGAAGGGAGGGAGGGAGAGAGAGAATAGTTTCTTGAAATCATTAGTGGGCCTCGATAAAACCCAAAATCCCCCAAAAAGAATTGCCCTACCAATCAGTACACTAGTATGGTCCTCAACACCCTTCCCATCGTCAACCTGATGCCTGCCAAGGACACTGCTTGCTCTACAGGTAAAAAGCTTGGAAGTCCAGAAAGGTGTTAGGCTGGGGCAGAGCACCCCCAACTTTGTCTTCTTGGAGTGGGGCAGGGAAGGGCAGAAGGTGAAAACCTCTGGAGGGATTTCACTTTTCCCCAGAAAAAAGTCATTGGGGCCCCAGTTTTTCCCTGCCTTTGCTGATGGGAGCTTCCGCACCCGGGTCTTCGGGGTCTCTGACGCCTGATGCAACCTCACCGCTCACTACCACTGGTGGGTTAGCAAAAGGGACTTGACCAGCCAAAGCAGCCAGGCTCACTTTCACTTCCCTTGATCAAGGAGACGAGTCTTCGGCGTTCCTGTGTTGTGGGAATGCAGGAAGCCTAAGGAAGCCCTAGTTCTCCAGCATAGGCGCGGTCAGTGAAGGGATGGCGATCGATCCCAGCGTTTGGACTCTGTTGGCCTTTTACCCCCACCTTCCTGGGATTTAGGTCCACAGCCGCCTTTCCTTCAGCGCCACTCGTTAATTTGCGAAAGGCTTCACCTCTTTCTTCTAGAAACTTTCTTATAGTCCACACACGCCGTTTTTTACTCCCTATAACACTAGCGTCCCTCTTTTTCTTGCTTTCTTTCTTTTTCTGTCCCTTTCTTTCTGTAAATATTTTATAAGGACACTTTGTGCATTCAGGTGCAATGCATTGCTTCTGAAAAGGCACCCTTCTGTTTCTCCACTATACGATACACCCGCTCAAAAGTAAGCCTGGCCGAATTTAGCGAGACTTCTTCCGTGACCAGCTATTTCAAACCATTAAGGAACAAGCAGATCAATATCACTCACAACTTTCTTTCTTTTTTTAAATCCAGTGTTAGTCTAATGTAGATACTTTGATATCAATGCTGTTATAGTATGACAACTGGATGTAATTTCTGAGCTTCTACCGAATACTTCTGAATTGAACTATTGTATTAAGAATGACCTTAGTATATCAGAATTTATGGCTGCTGTTGTGGCTATTTGTAAAGCGTGGACATGCTTTAAGAACAAATAGTTATATAATTGATCTAATCCTTAAAAATGGAAATACTTGGGAAAGCAATTCGACTTGAATTGTTTGGAAAACTGCCAGAGATTTCAGATCCTTCATTTTTAGATGTAGAATATCTTGGTGGATGACATCCATTAAAGATGCCATTGATCTGAAGTCCAGCAAATTAGATCTTGAAATGTAGGCACTGGGGATTTCTTCACTAAACATAAAATTGTGTTGAACTATTGAAATGTTTCTTCCTGCTTACTTTTAATCAGGACCCTTCTTTCTCTGCATCCCATTTCCTACTCTTTATCTTTGTTTTGACTTGGTTAAACTAGGTTTCCCTTGACCCAAAAAGGACCGGCGAGGGGTTTCCTTGAGTAGAGAAGAGAAGACAGGACTGGACAGGGCTTGGAAAAATAAACGACTTTAGGCTGAAAAAGTCTTTCCTAAAAGAATCGTTTCATTACAAGTGGCTGGACGTTATTTTTCTATACGCACGCCCAAGCACTCCACAAGGAACCGTGTGCACGTAGATGGAGATATAAGTAAAATATATACATATAATGCATGAGGAATGGTGGTGGTGGTGGAATATAAATGGTACAGTAACCTGTACCGCCACATGGGTTTTCCAAAACTTATTTCGCTCTCCTCCGAGTCAACAATCTCCCACCTGCCAGAACGGATTATGACAATCCAAACCATCCCTGTTAAAATTCCAGGGCTATCAGTAAGTTGCTGGACTAAAAGGGGACCTCAAAGTGCTGCAACTTCTCCTGGTTTGACCCAAATGGAAATAGTCCACATAGTTATGTGGTAAGATGCTGTGTACTAAGAACCGAAAGAGCCCTGGTCTGGTTTTGTTTTTTTTAGGACAGGATCCAGCTCTTTTCAAGACGAAGGAACACCCGGTGGATGTCCGAAGGAAACTCCGTGAACTTCGATCGGAAATACTAAAAAAAAAACTCAGCGCCTGATCAAGTGTTGTATTGTTCTAATTTTAAAACAACTGGGCATTAAATACCATTTTGCGAGCCCCAAGCTTTCATTAAAACTATATCCTTGCATATATGTTTAAATTAAAATATTACAGTGGCTACCCAAAACTTCAACGTTTAGGACTCCACTCGATGTCAAAGGCAATTTAAAATTTAAAACCTTGCGCAGATCAAGCCCCTCCTCGGGAGTTCACACAGCCCAGCCTCACTTAGGCTGAGAAAAAGAACTCCCGGCTAAGGAGTCTCTAGTCTAAGCAGAAAGGTGAAGTCAGAGCGCCCCTCCAGGTCCAAGCCAAGGTCCTGTTGGCAGGAGCCGAACTTGGCCCGTCTGGACCAGAAAAGTGACCGATCGGGCCCGCCGCTGGCCAAGGAACAGGACCGACGAGTCCTGTCGGCAAGCGGAGCTTCGGACGGCAGCTCTCTCTGAGGTCGCTGGACTCTGCGGGTCCCAAGGGTTCTGGGCCGGTTTGCCCTACGGCAAGAGTCCTTCGATTCTCGCCTAGATCCCTTAAAAATGACAAGTAAAGAGGCGAAGCTCGAGACTCTTTAGAGCTGTGTAGTTTCCTCGAGCCTTCCGAGTCTGCAAGTTTCTTTACTGCTGGGAAAAAGCCTCGAACGCTCCTCCGATCTTGGAGAGCAGTCCGGCCTGCATGGCCAGATTGTGCCACTAGAGGTCACTGTCCCACCACCGTCTCCCTGTGCCGTTCCACCTCCTCCCTTTTTGTGCGTGTGTGTGTGTACACACACTCAAATTAGCACTGTATTAATTAACGCCGTAGTCTCTATCAATCGACGTTTCTCAGCCCAGGGCAAACGCAAGGTTTGAGAAGAACAAAGAAAAACACTCATTCCCGTCTAATTTTCAAATGCCATCCAAAACAAAAATTCTTCATCATTCACAAAACGGGAGCCGAGCGTCTGAGTGACTAAGGTACAGTTTCCTAAGACTTTAACTTTTGGGGCTTATGAACCGGCGGCGTCGAGCTCTCTGGTCTGGTGCTGGTACCGAAGAAGGGCGGGGAGGCTGGGAAGGGGGTGTTCTTGCTCTCTCGCTCTGTCTCCCTCGTGCACGAAATATCACAAATGGCCGAGCGTCTGACGCGTATTAAAATTGGCTGATCTCCATACTCTTAATTACGAAAAAAGCTTCCATAAAACATCCAGGCGGCAGGATTTGTTTCCTGACAGCTTGCCTCTCTCTCTCTTTCTCTGACCCTTCGGGGCCCTTCAAAGGCTGCTTCTCCCTACAGGACTGGGCAAAACTGTCGGCGAGATCCGAATTGAAGGAAAGGCCCAAAATTTCAGGGCCTCTCCATAGAGCTCCCCGCCTTCTGCCCCTTTGCGAGGAAGGCAAACCAGAAAAAGGGTTCCCTACCAGAAAGATACCAATACTCTTGCACCTTCTAGGCCTCCCCAGCTTCGACCTGCACTGAGGCCGGGCCGTTTGAGCCGTATAGGCCAGGAAGCTCGAAGGCAGCCTGAAAAGGATGGTGGGGTGGGGGGGTGAAATAGCTGTGCTATCTTTATGCAGGTCAGTCGCGGTCGGTCTGGCGATCCGAAGTCCCGCGTGGGGTCGAGCGGACCACCGGTTCCTTTTCTGCTCCGGCTCTTTGGAAACCGTGCCGATGGCCTTTGGCCCACCGGATCTTTCCTCTGGGGAAGCTAACCCCGAAGAAATGTCAAGCCGATCTTCGGAGGGGTTTTCCCCGCCTGGTGTGAGGGAGCATTTGCAGGCACAACTTCAACGGAGCGCTCCTTCAGCTAGGCCAGGAAGCCGAAGGGGAAGAAAGAGGCTCGGCGGCGCGGCCTATTGAACGGAAGGCCATCAGCGCGCCGGGCCCTGTGCGCTGCGTAAGCGGGCGGCGGTCCCTCAGGGCGGCTCGGCGGAGGCCTGGGGTCAAGTATCGCTCGCTCTCGGTTCATCGGTATTTCCCTTCGAGAGCAAAGGCATCCGGCTGTCAGCTGTTCCGTGCGGTTTGCCTCCGACTGAGAGTGACTTGGCTGGGTCAGATGTCAGCCTGCCCCGAGTTCCCCTGCGCCCTGCCCCGGCCGCCCCTTGCAAAGACGACGCGCCCACCCGTGGGACTCAGCTGGGCGGCGCAGGGCCTCAGCTTTGCCCTCGATCAGCCTTGGAGGCGACTTTTCCAAAGCCGGGTCGGCTGGAAGGCAATAGGCGAGCAGCCCGGTTGAGGTGCGAGGCCTGTTGCGGCTGTTATCGTCCCCCCGTCCCCCCCCGCACTTTTCTTTTTAGAAAGCCTTGGGGGCATCTGATGTTGTTTTTCGAGGAAGAATAAGGGAAGGCGAGTCCCAAATTAGAGCCCGAGGGAAGGGTTTTATTCCTCCATTACCACCAATAGGGCTCAGGAGGCCTCTCCTTAGAGCCACCTCGCCTGCCTCTCACCCAAGGCACGACGTGCCTGTTATGGCGCACCCGTCTGGTAAAAAGAGGGGAAATGACCCCCTCCTCCTCCTATCTTCTGGCGAGCCCTGCTGGCCAGAAAAGGAGGCGAGCGAGCCACATCCACCCTGCCTCCCGTCGGGCCTTTGCCCTTCGGCTGGACCCCGCAAGGGCTCAGCCTACAGCCTCTCTTGGACCCCCGTCGCTCTGGTTAAGGCCGCTCGGCTCCTCTGCTGATTCCTCCACCCGCTGTCTCAGGAGGCGACTCCCCAAACTACGGAAAGAAATAAAGAGTACCAATAAAGGAGAATATTTGTAGTTCAGAGTTAAAATAAGGGACCCTGAGTCCTCTTGCTAAGAGCATATTTAGGGGCTGGGGTGGAGTGCGGGGGGGGGGGGGAATGCAAGCTCGCCAGCCTGCCAATATTGACTGAATTGGAATCCGACGTCTTCCTTTATTTCTAGCTGGGGAGAACAAATGGGACGCAGATTTGCTGCTTTTGATGGTTCATTTCACCATTTTCACTCCCTTGAAAATGAGCAGGCGACCTCCTGAGGGCTTTTAACTCGATTTCTTAGAAACTTAAGTGCCAGCGGATCCGTTCCACCCCAAGGAGAAGTGGATCTTGAACACAAATGCCTCAAAGGATGCCGCCTTGGAAAACGGATCAAGCTAACGCTAATGAAGTCACCCTTGGTCCTAAACATATTTACATACCAGTGTACTGCCGATTTCAACGGAGCTTGAATGAACGCGATTCAAAGATTGCTCTTTGGATAGGTCTCTGTTTCTCAACGGGATATCTCCCCTTGTAAGTGCTGAGGATCGCGGGAATACTAGACTTCAAACCGGTTTATGTGCCACGCGACAGCGTTACTTCCTCCCCCCTTTTAGAAAAAAAAAATAGTTGAGGGACATGTACATATCTAACACGAAACTGACTTCGGACGAAATACAGATTGCTAAATCGGAGGCCCTTTATTTGAGACTTAATAATAACCCTTTGAGACTCGCAATATTTGACTAGGGACTTTAAAAGCAATGCTGCTTCGGCTAATGGAGTTGGGGCGGGAGGGGGACGGAGGAGGAGGAGAATCAGTGCTCCCACTGGAAACTTTGCCCAGAACGAGAACGAAAGAAAGGCCTCATCTTTGGGGAAGGGTGACTCCAGCTCAATCCTATTCCTTTTTCTTCTGATCTAGGTTCTATCGAACTGATGAGATCTACCTTGATTCCCAACCCTAAGCGGACACAATGTTGCACTTTCCGAAGTGAGAAAAATAACAAAACAGAATCGCGCCGTAGCAGATACTCTCTTCCTTCCGTAAGACAGGGCTCATTTATTCATGATCCCAAACAGGAGACGATGAAAAAGGGCGTATCCTCAAGAAAACTGTTAGGAACGTGGCGGGAATACGTTTTTCGCTAGAAATAAATAAGGAAATACAGATTAATCACTACACCCCATGAAAACGTTTAAAAACCTTGCAAAGTGGAGTCTGCAGTACTAAAAGCTCTTTCACTAACCCTGTCATTCTCATTGATTCTCCAGAGCTAAGTAGTTTCAATAGCGCCGATTAGCATTTCTCCCGGTGGAAACAGTTTTTAAGCTAGGGCCGAGACGTTTGGCCCGGTCCAGGACTGAAGAGGACCCTCTGAAATTCGGGAACGCGGGGTGACGGTAAACAATGGGCACAATTATTGCGTAAGTCCCCCCCTAAAATGAAGCGAGTGGGCGCCACACGGCCCCCACCCAGGTGCTTTTGCGCAGCTTCTGTTAATTTCGCTGGGACTCAAGGTAACCTCGAAATCGGATATCTGGAAATACGCTATTTTTTTAGTTTGGTATTTTAAAACATTGTATCTGTTTTCTTTTAATTTGATCAACTGAACTTATTAAAGATTTATATCTGGGACAGATGTAGAAAGGGAAGTTGGGTCATTTTCAGCTTTTTTGCACCCTGATCTAAACTATCAAAAGTGACCTGTTTAGTAAAATCAGTGTTTCTCAGCTAATCCTGATACATTCTGTGTGAAGTCAGTTGTCAAATAACCGTACCCAACCGAGGTTATCTGAAGCATATGTTTATCAGGTGATGTCCTGTGATATATATTTTAACAATTTAACTAGTGCATTGGGTTGATTTTATTACAGTCATAGGAAAGCAAATAGATCCTATTTACATTTTTGACTTTTTCAACATATTTCAGCAGGCAACTATTTGATCTTTATTTTGACATTGTTAATAAGGATATATAACAAATATGCACCATGTTGTAGTCCCTTGTAATTTAAATAAACCTAAATGCAAATTTTTCATGTGGAAAATATGCCCCATGTAAAGTTTGCTTTTTTAACATATGCTGTCATGTCAATATTTTATCTTTATTTAAACAGTATATAAAGGTAAAGGTGATATAACTGAGCAAGATAATTATGAGAAATGCTTTCTGATCATTTACTCAACAAAAAACATGCCATTTCATTTTAGAGAAAAAGGAAATATACTTTTTGTTCTAATACACTATTGTCCTATTGTCGTCTTTGACAGAAACAACTTCATATGGATATTTCTTATAACTGTATATAGTCTCCAACATTGAGAAGATTTTTTTCCCACTTCTCCATACAGATTTTTTTCAGCTGTGAGATGTTTGAGGGGGTTCTTCCATGTATGGTCTGTTCAATGGGATCTGGGATTTGACTTGGCTATTTCTTTCTCTATCATTCAGCAATTCCATGGTGGATTTACTGGAATGTTTGGGTCATTGTCATGTTGCCAGGTTCACTTTCAGTTGAGCTTCATTCTTGTGACGAATGGCCTCAAGTATCCTCTGATACAATAAATAATTCATAGTGGATTCTGCAATGGTGATCTGCCTAGGCCTTGATGTAGCAAAGCAGTCCCAAACCATAGCATTCCCATCACCAGGATTTATAATTGATATCAGGCTCTTTTGGTGA
The DNA here is from genome assembly GCA_033807585.1 of Hydrophis major. Classification (NCBI taxonomy): domain Eukaryota; kingdom Metazoa; phylum Chordata; class Lepidosauria; order Squamata; family Elapidae; genus Hydrophis; species Hydrophis major. Next base: position 330,202,621 of record CM066329.1, read on the forward strand.
AATGCTGTCTTCAGTTTTCTCCAAACACCTCCTGCCCAAATAACTAAATCTTTGTCTTATTTGTCTTACATTGTTCCAGAAGTCTTTGTATTTGCCTAGTTGTTTATTAACAAATTTAGTCTTGCTTCAATATTCTTTTCTGGAAAGCAAAAGTTTCCTCCTGGCACATCACCCATATACAGCTTCCTAATGGTCAGACTTAGGCACTTTGACTCCAATACTGGTGAGAGCTATTTGTATGTCACAGGATGATTTTTTGCTGTCTTTGGAGATTTCTTTTAGCATCTTGCATTCTGCTATCTGGTGACCTAGCCAGAGCAAGCTGGCAGTTGTTTCTAATCCTTTCCACTTGTAGATGATTCACATGATAGTAAATTGATTGTTGTCTAATTGTTTGGCAATTATTCTCTTCCCAGATTCATGGGCTACAATCTTTTTGAAGGCCTTAGAGGGCTTTGTGGATCTAGACACGGTTATACTGCAAACTTCAAAAAGTAAGTCAAAATAAATATCTGAACTAAGACAGGATCCTTGCACAACCTTAAGGTACTCCAATTATTTGCACCTGGTCTGGTGTACTTGATTCCAATTTTACTTATTTGAGGTGGTGTTAAATGTAAGGGTGGGTGTAGTTACTTTTTCCACATGCAAAATTTGCATTTTTATATTGGTTTAAATTATACACTGAGCTACAATATGTAATTGGTTCATAATATTTGTTGTATCATATCCCTTTATCATTATTGTTGAAATGTAGATCAAGTATCTGTATGTTGAAAAAGTAAAAAAACTCGATGGACTTTGTAACAAAACTGTGGTGTTATGTAAGCAATTTTAAAGGGAATAAATTCCACTGGTTTATTGATATATTTTCAGCGAGACATTCCACTTTAGCAGTTTTACCAATTCCATTCTAAATCTAAAGCATGACTTGATCAACCTGTTTTAGAAATATTCTTGTCTGACTATTTCTGAGGCTTTAATAGAAACTGTAGCTTGGTCTCCCAACAATGTAGGCCAGTTTTTTGAAAAAGAGTAGAAACAAAGGCAACTTTAGCTGAGATAAATATTATGCAATTGATGGTGATGGTATGAAATCAGGTTAATTTAGTTATTTGGCAATTTATGGACAATAGAAAGAAAAATGATTTTGCTGATTCTTAGGTTTTTAATAAATGTGCTGAACTTTTAATGTTTTATTTTATGACATGACATGTTATAAAACAATAATCACAAATTGTTTAGAAATTTCTGATAGGCTCAGGATAACATTTGAGTTTACTGTGAATTAGTTTAAGAAAATCTGGTCTTAAAACATATTTTATATAACACATTAAATTATAAAAACATTTTAACTCTGTGTGTATAGTTTTATGCAAAGTATATAAATAATTATGCATAAAACCAAAAATACTACAGGCTTAGCAAATTTATGCCAGAAATGGTATGTACAACGTCTGATCTCAGCTAGATGTACATAGTTCCTATGAAAATGAGCAGGACTTGCATTAAAGATTCATACCTTCACTAACCTGCACCTCAGGCTCATTGCCTTCCTTTTTTTAAAAAAGCCAAATATTTCACTACTGGTCTTAACAACATTGCACTGGGTTGGTGAAGGCTAATATAAGGAATTTGGAATAATGTACCGGAGGACTTGGGGGCAAGAAGTAAATTGAATAAAATGGGATGTAAACATTCTAGGAAGAAACCTTCAGTTGGCCTAACACCTTACTAGTACTACACACTTTTTCTACACAAGCATACAAGTACTTGAATATCACTGTCAGATCAGACCAAGGGTTTATTTCATGTATAAATCTGTTTCTTTAGTGATAATCTGGTGCTTTTGGAATGGACAGCTTTCCACAATATGGCATTCTATAGGTATGATGGGCTAGTACTCCAATCATCTCCAATCTTCAAGCCCTTGGTTGAGTTGGAAAGAGTAAGAATCCAATGTATTTGTAAGAACACCAAGTTAAGAAAGTCTATGACACCAGAAAGAGCCACCATTTACAATAGGAAAATCTGACAACAGCAGTATGAGCAATAAGAAAGATACTACTGTAATCTCATGAAAAGTAATTAAGTCTTAACCCAGATGCATCAAATCTAACATTAATGGAAGATCAGCCACTTTTTTATACCAAAATTGCCAAGTACAATTATACCTTATTAATTCAGTTGTAACCCTTTATTGGATATCAAGTCCTGTGGATTGCGAATTCTTGACCTACTAAGCAAGGCTAATTCCCATCTAAAGTAGAACAAACAACTTGAGTAAACCCTAACTTAACCCTTTAGATCTCCTTAAAACTGAATAAATTTCTATGTAAATTACTGGGGACTACAAACTTTTCTCTTCTCAAATCTTGGATTGTTTCTTGTTTTCTGCTGCACACAGTCTAATTTGCTGCACCAAAGTTAGCAAATGTCACTGAAAGCAGTGGAACTTTCTGTCTGTAGGTCTATCTTGCTAATTGGGTTGACACAAAGGGTTAAATTTAAGGAGACTGTTGTACACATTATGTTCTTAAATAATAAACTGCAAATGTGTATTTGCAGGCCACATTCCTAAAAGCATTTTCCTTGCTAAAATTACAGTCCCCTTAAGGTTCCTTCTATTATTTAGCATCTAAATTGTGTTTGTGAGATGGATTTAAGCTTTTGAAGTCCTAAAACAAAGGTGGTATCAGATCTCAATATTTAATTTTCTGGCAGCCTTAGGCAAATCAATATGGATAAGAGTCTCTCTTGAATTCTTACTTGAGAGTGAATCCCAACTGGATCTTATTCCAAAGAAAGGATACATAGACTTTGCTTCAGGCTCAATGGAACTGTGGAGAATGACCTCAGCTGACTTATTTGGAAGATTTTCTAAGTCATTATACATATAGCATAATCTTCTCTATGTTTACTCCACTGCATTAAATGGGATCTGTTCACAGTTCTGGAACAGATTTTTTGGTCCCAAATCACAGGTCAGTATTTAACATAAGAAAAAAGCTCTCCAAAACCTTATTCTCCATAATACATTGGAACATCTTGATTGAAAACAGCAACATGTGGTAACATCTGTTTCCTGTAGAAATGAAGATGAAATGAAAATGTTACCACTTGCCATTTATACTTTCATTTGATCTTGATTTTTACTCTCATGGATTCTCCATAATCTTTTTATTTTCTATATTAAAATAAGGCCTTTTGAGTTAAATAGGACTTATTCTTAAGTAAAGATGCACATAAGCCAGATGTTTCCATTTCTGGGGATGAAGGGGGTACTCCAACCATTTATAGAAAACTATTTTTCTTTCGGTTAAAATCAAGTAGAGCCATTTTGGGTTGGTGAAGGATATGAACCATGTTGGCTCATAAATGGATATTCCAGATGTAACAAGCAATACTCCAAAACCATGGGAATTTCTTTTACTTGCATATCAGCAGAAATGCCAGTTATATGTACAATGCAATTGAGTTAGGTCACTGCTGCAATACTGCATATGGAGGATCTCTTTCTTTGCTTTTGGAAGCTCCTCAAATGGCATATTCCAAATCAGACTTGCTCTGTTCAGTAAAGGAAATGTTTTTTACCACGAAAGAGAACCATCGCAGGGGCGGGCCCAATAGGACTATTTCTTCATGGCATCATCCAACCGTCACTTTACTGTATCGCATCCCTGAAGTACCATTACAATGGTACCTGGGTGACGAAGGTTTCCTCTTCCTTTCTTAAAGGGAAGAGTCAGAAAGACTCGATGACTGGGATATCTACAGCAAGAGCAAAATCCCCTGAGCTCTATCCCATCTTTCATCCCTACACACCATGCGTAAATACATGTAGGCTTCACACTTCTGTTTACACACCCCTTCCACACCTAATATCACCTCTGCTTAACAATAATTCCATGCCAGCTGCCACCCCATTCTTACCAAACACAAAGTGCTCAATAGTTCTGGGGCAAAGTTTACATTGGGATGGAGAGGCACCTTATCTTGGCTAAATTGAGGGCAGAGTGTAGGAGATATAACAGCAACCACTACGGAAAGGGCATCTTGGTATCTTCAAGGGTTGAGTTGCCTAGCATAAGTCTTGCCCTCTGTGCGTGTGTGTTTTGGTGCCTATTAATCTTCTGTAGTAACCTAACCACTCATTTGCAGTTCATGCAGAAAATCACAAAGACAATTAACGTGTCTACACAGGCCAGGCTTTTGTGTTTATTTTCTAAAGGGCTGTGTGTGTGCGTGCCTGTTGGTGTTGGAGGTGAAGCAAGAAAGCGCCTCTTAAGAGCTTTGTTTTATGAATACCATAAATGCCTTAGGATTTAGTGCGAATCTCTGAAAAATCAATAATATCTACTCTTTATCAGCCTCTCTCTCCCTCCCCAGACCCCACATGAACCTCGGTCACATTTATTACTTGTTTCCCAGCTATGTTTCCGGTCAAGACAATAGGGTGGTGTTGCCATCCTATGCACTCTTTGGTCCGGCTTCAAAATCAATGAGACTCTAGAATTGCAGTATATTTGCTTCTGGTCAAAGGACTTTGTGCCTCCTGAAAGCAAGTTCGCTGGACCTGGCTTCACTTCAGGACCCCAAGCTCTCTTGCTCGCCAGGCAGGCCTCAATCAAAACCTAACATTCAATTGAATTGAATGAGTGGCTCTTTCAGATGGATGGAGCTGGAGCGTTTGTGCCCTACACCTTTGGATTGGGTTGCACAGTACTGTGGGCTAAGGAGAGGAGGAAGGCGGAATGAAAAGCTGGCCCTCAAGGCTCTGAAGGCCTGTTTCCCAATGCGAAAGGGTCCCCCCTCCCACGCCTTCTGCAGCTTTCTCTTGGGGCTCCTTTCTGGAGAAATGCGAAAGAGGATTGGACCTGTTCTGTGAGCTCCTCAAACTGCACAGGGAAGGGGAGACACAGGCGACTTTTACAAATTGCTTGCTTCCCTAAGTTTCCAGAAAAGGCATCTCAGGAACCTGGGAGGGTCTCTTGCAAATTCGCTTGATGGAATGAGAAGTGAAACCCTGTTGTAGCCTGAAGAGTATCCTAGGTTGGGTTGGAGCTTTTCGGTTCACTATGCAGGTTATGAGTACACAAGCTGATATCTAAGATCAGTTGTCTGGATGCCAAGATCCTGAAGGAACCCTGGATGGAAAAGGTCACCGGTGGGCAGCAGGGTCCTTCTTCAGTCACCTGTGGGTGGGAGGTGGAGAACAAAGCCAGCCATTCTCAATCCGAGGCCTTACATAAACCAAAGTGGCACTTGAGGCTGATGGAAATCCGCTCCAAATGACCCCCTCCCCCCCCTTCACTCGTGGTGGTAGAGAGGAACGTGGTTAGAGTGTGGTTTGGGTTGCGTTTCGCCCGGAGGACAGGGTCAGCTTCGCCGTCGCCTCCATAAGAAGAAAAAGAACCGATTCCGGGGAGTGCGAGAGGTCGGGCCTGCTAGAGCGCGCCTTTTCTGGTTACCCACCGAGGCCGGGGCTTCAGAAGGCCGGGTGCGGCGCCACCGACGTGAGAAAGGGAAGCTGACCCCTGGGCGGGAAACGGTGGCCATTGCGGGGAAGCTCGCCTTTAGCCGGTTGACCCCGCGCCTGCACGGTTTGGCTTAGGCAAAGGCAAAAAAAAATAAATCCCAAATAAGTTCTGCCTGTTCAGCTTTGAAGCAAGAACCGAAGGTCACTTCCACGCAACGCACGTGGGCGAGTCCTCCGTGGGATTTGAACCATACTGGAGCTCAGCTCTGGGGGGGTTGAGCGCCTCGGGGCGGGGCGGGCGTCGACGTTTCAAGAGACTCTCCGAAACCGCCTTTTTTACTCGCGCGCATTCGCGCACTCCGCAGGGCCTTCAGACTAGGCGCAGAACTCCTTCCCTTCCCCTCCCGCAAGCGTTATTTTATGCCGGTTGGGAGGGGGCTACCGAGGGGGCGTCATATTCCAGCCACCCGCTGACGGGCAGCCCCCCCCTTCCCAAGCCACCTCCCCTCGCAACTCCGGCTCCCTCGCGCGTTACACACACACACGCACACATACACATGCAAGCGCGGGCACAAGGGGCTCTTGGCTCCTGCTCAATGAACATTGCGTTCGATTCGCGAAAGTCAGACCCCAAGTAAGTGCAAGGGGCGGGGTGTCAGGGGGAGAAGCGCTAGGAGACGCCCGGCAAGCCGGCCCGCCAGTTCGGGAAACCGCCTCGGCCGACGCCGGCTCCGCCGAGTGCCGCAGCCTAGGTAAGTACGCGCGGCGTTCTGCTGCTCCCGCTTGCTCTGGTTCCTCCGGGACGGACGGGCGCCTTTTCCTGCTTCCCGGTATGGAAAGGGGGAAGGCTGGGGGATACTGAGCCTTTCGGGCGAAAACACCACTACTTGGCTCAGCCGGGCATTGGCAGTGGGGATGATCGACGACAAGGGAGGCGGAGAGTCCTTCGCTTGCCCCTTTCCTAGCCTGGCTCCGTCCATCCGTCCGCCGTCCTGTCTCTCGTGGGCCAGGATGCTGATTCTCCAGCCACAATTCTAGGGAAACAAGTTTCCAGCCTTGAAAAGTTGTCCGTCCTTCCTTCCTAAGCTGTGGCTCTCTCCTCCCCCCCTCCCCATCTATTTGCTATTAAATAGAAATTCTTTTATGGAATGGCTAATAGTAGAGGTTCTAAAACGCAACTTCCTCGTATACTTGGAAAAGGGAAAGGAGAAGCCATCAAACCCCATTTGAGGGCTGGGCATGTTGGTTCCTTTTCTAAGGACAAACACGTGGGCTACTTTCGACACATCCCAGGATCGCGTGAACTGGCGCATTCACACAGCCCGGCCTGGGGAAGAGGCCAGGAATGTCGGTTTAGAAAGCAGCCTTCGGATCTGCTGCTTCTCTGGCCTAATTTACAAGACAATCCCTCATTTCGATCCCGGGAAAGACACCGTTCCTCGTTTCGCAAGCTTGAAGCGCTCGCTTCGTTGGGCGAGTGATTTTGCCCGGCAGAAATAAAGGTTGGCGATCTGAAGGCCAAACTCGCTGGCACCGTTGATGTTAGTGGACGGATAACCGTGTGTCGTTGAGTGAAGGTTTACAATTGGTCCTCTCTTCAAATGCTGGCTTTAAGCTCATTTGGTCCCGAGAAAGTTCCGCTTTCCTGTTGATGCTCAAGTCCAGTTATTGCCTTTTCCTTGATCTGTGAATCCATGAGTTGGAGGAGAAGGGGAATCCAGGATTTCGTCCGAGTGTTCAATGCAGCCCTACAATCCACGGGTCAGTTGGGTTGCCGCTATTCAACTTCCTGTTTGTTTAGTTTAAATCCCTATTCATCTGGCAAATGTGCTTACAATTAAACTTTTCAGAAAACACGCATAAGGTGGTAGGCTATGAGCAAAGCTGAACAGCTCTTCAACATCCATTTTAAACCTGAATTTTAACTCCAAGTGAACCTGCTGAAAAATGAGGAGGCAATGCCAAATATTTCGGGTTATTTGATTCAATGGGGACCGACAAAGTACAATCAGGCAATTGATGGGGGAGCCGACCTTCGAAAGAGGGAGGGGATGCTTTTTGAAAATGGCTGCAAGAGCCAGCCACTCCCATAGAGTTATGTAATAGGGCTGCACAAACATATAGCAAATCTGAGCAGGGAGAGCTGATACACTGCCACTTCTTAAATAATTATCTTCTGGGTTTTCTTTCACTGATTAGCCATCTGAAAGCTTGTAAAAAAAAAAAAGCTATGACATACAATGAGTGTGGATTTTGAAGGTGACACGTTGTTAGGCTAAGGGCTCTTGACACTTGGTGATTTCCTTGTTCCCATTAAGGAAATGCAAATCAGGAAGCAATGGAATTTTTATTAAAACGCCTTCTCAACATTTAAATATTTTAAAAAGCATCCAATAAGGATTACACAAACCTATAGTGTGGAAACAGAGGCTTTTGAATGTTTTATCAATTTTGAATTCAAAGGAATACTTTTTTTTATTTTGAACTAGCTTCTTACAATAGCTCCTAACACTAAACAGTATTTTCTTCTGAAGGATTATGGAATATTTATTTACTAACTAGAAATGAAATTAAGGCATATATAGTCACACCCAAAACCCACCTAAAGCAAAACATTTGGATTTCAACTACTTTAGTCTGATGTAGCAGGCCAAGCTTACCCATTTAATGCAAGAATTATTAGTAAATGCACAAATAATATTCTTTATGAGGAAACAAGTGTGTTTGCATCAATTTAAAGGACACTCCCAGTGAAATCCATCACCTCTCTCCTGCTCGTCATCTGTAGTATTTTCAATTACAAGGAAACAATGCTCTGGCTATTCCTTTCTTTCTGACACGAATGTAATTAGATCACTGATTTAAATAAAGCACCAGAAACATATTTTACTGGATACATCTACTTACAAGTAAGTAGTATGTAAATCAGTGAGTCGTTCTTCCACCCAAAAATGTTTAGGATAAGAATTACCAATAGGACAGCATCAAATCAGATTTCTCAATCTTTCTAGGTAAGACCAATTAGTTTATGATTTGTACACAAATGGCCCTTGAAGAACAGCATTAGAACAATCCTGGTGTAGTGAAGAGGTCTTTGCCGAATGTCAATTACCGGCTTCAACAGTAGAACTCCAGTTTGCTTGGATACGGTGACCCAATCGTCAGCCTCCTTGATACATTTCTCATAAACAGACAAACAAAAAGCATCTGCCTTAAAAGACAGAAGATGGCAGGAGATTACATGCATAGGTAGGATAAGTCATTAAATGACCCCCCAGTGCTCAGTTATTTTTTATTTTTAGTATATTTTACTTATATAACTCTAAAGGTATATACAAATTAATCTGTGGAGAAATAAATGTTTAAACACAAGTAGGAAATAGTATGTTTACTCACATCAATCCAATTGATATCAATGAAATATAATTCTTGTTATGCATGTCTTAAGATTGCAACCTACATGCTTAACTGCAAGTAGAAGATTTAATTTTTCTCCTAGAGAAAACTAAATTGGACATAAAACAAAAAAGGATTTGTGTTACAAATGTATTCTTCTACTTGAAGCCACTATGTCTCCTCTCACCTTTTTCACAAACATTTAATTAGTGATTAGAATAAATATATAAAAGAGACTTTTCAATCCTAGATATTCCTGCAAGTCCCAGGTATTATGGACCTTTTGTCTATTCAATTATCTAGATGGCCTTTTTGTCACTAACATCGCAGAAGCCTCTTTCAAATAAGAGTGGACTAATTATTCCAGAGATGGGGAAAGAACAAACCATTAAAGAATTTTCAATTTGCCCAGCAAAGAACAGTTTCTCTGCTAGAGACATTTTCCATATTAATGCTATCTTCCCCAGGCTCATGAAATATTATTCAAAACCCCTAGGGAAAATACCTTTCCAAACCAAAGGGGGAAAAAAGTTTCCCTTTTTTCTCCATGGTTTTGGGGTGGGAATGTGGAGGGAGTTGCAGCACTAAAGCTTCTGCCTCTATCAGGACAAACCGTGAATTTAAGAAATGCAAGACTGGAGAATCTGTTCCTAGCCTTAGGCCTCAACTCCTCCTCTGAGCATCAATAGGAGAAGAATTCCCCACAGTGAAGGGTTTGGGATGGCTTTCTCATTTCTTTCAGGGTTGTTAGAGAAGGAAGATAACTTCTAACATTCAGTGGTCTGACTCTGCTTTGTTTGCCTAAATACTAGGTTATTTTTTATTTGTTTTTACAAAAGATGTATTTCAAGATTACAACTGAAGCTCAATCAATTGGAGTGTTATTGCATGCTAGGGTTATGTTTCTTGATTTTAATTACTGAGATCAGCTGAAATCATGTGGGTAAGTTGTTAAATACTAAACTGATTTTGCTCCTTTCCCCCACCCTGGTTGAATATAATATATTTAAGAGTCTAGAACAATATTAACTATTTAATCACTTGTTTCCCTGGATCAATCAGATGCATTTATCTTTCCTATTCGTCCTTAGATAATTCATATGGACAGCCAGTAGGTGTCGCTGTCCCCCTGCTGGCTAGAATAGGGTAATCAAGAGCCATTCAAGGGGGCAGCAGGAATACTGTATGGTCCCTTACCTCTAAGGTAGCAAATTGCCTTTAGTGAGCTCACCTCTGGAACTAAGACCATCTTGCTAGGGAAGGACAAGTCAGTCCTGCCATTGCTTAAAAGATTATCTGGAAGCCATTCTGTCCTATGAGTGAGCCCAACAATGGATATGTGGAGAAACACAAGGCTAGCGTATTGGGGGAGAACCGCCGTCAGAGCCCCAGCCTCTCTCTAAATACATCTGTGCTTGTCTTTTTTTTTTTTTTTTTAGCATGCAAGGTGATTGGTAAGGAAAAAGCAGAAATCCAGGAAACAATAGAAGGCTGTACACACATACACAAAGAGACACAGATGCCTCTGATGACGCCTCTTGTGTTAGTGTTGAGGCTAAAATCATAACCGCATTGGTTGCTTTACACATATTACTTTTGTCCTTAAATGTTTTGATTAATCCCAATATTGTTGATTCACTGAAACGTAATTCTGACAAATACCTTTGCTCACATCTATGATTTCCTCTCTCAAATTTCCCCGAAATGCGGATAAATTATCAAGGATCGGAAATCTAGAATCACTTCTTTAGCCTTGAAAATTGTCTCCCATTTCCTTTTATATTTTGCTTTGAGATGTCATGTGGCAATTATTATTAAACAGGAGGTTGGGATGTTGTTTTTTAAAGATAATTCCTAGAAAGTGTTTTGCATCTCATGAAGTATTTTAATCGTGCCTTTTGCAAAAAAAAAAAAATCCTATTTATGAATAGAAGTAGGAAGCGTAAGGCTAATATCAAAGTAGGGCTAAGGTGATTGACACAATATCCTTATATTGAGAATATAATTTATGTTAGTGGAAGTTGTTCTTAAGAAAAAGCAACAATATAGACGAAGAATGCTGCTGGTCCAACCTTAATGCTTCCAACCTTAATGTTGCTTCCAGAAGGATATATTTCCTCTTCCTTTTTTGTTATAAACTAAGGCAACACATCCTACAAATCTTATAAGGAATGCATATTAATACAAAGCAATTAATACAAAAGTGTGCTCCTATGCCCTGTATGATGCTAAATAGGTTTTAAGAATATTATTCTAAAGGGTGGGAAATCTGAAAGACAAAAATCTTTGTTTTGTTTTCTTTTGGATACCCTACGAATAATCTGTTATGAAAGCTCAATAGTTTAGTTTCTATTTCTTTAGACCAAAGTCTAATTCCTAGTAAGTGGTTCCTGGACATAAGAAATGAAGGGAGAAAGCTACTACAAAAGGGGTGAACATTGGGTGACTATTACACATGCCTATTGCCTGGTTGTGTTTTTACTCTGAGGTACAGAGTTAGATGTGAGCAATTTGCCATGTGATATAATGGGTGGCTTGATATTTATTGTTTGTGGCCGTCCAATTTAAGTGGCATATGGCTTAGACGAGGCAGCTGTCCCTTGATCTCCCTCTGGCACAAGCACTTGAGGTGCTGAGTGAGGGGTGGGAGGCAAAGAGGAGACGTGCATATGAGGGAGGTGCTGCTGGATGCAGGAGGGCCAAAGAAGTGGCCTTCACAGCGAGAGCAGCGTGTGAAGGAGTTGGGATTTGTGCAGATTGTTGAGTACCTTCAATCACTGCCTGCAGGTGATGTGATTCACAGGGACAAGGCCTCTATATGGTAATTTCAGCTGGACAGAAGGCGGTGTAGGTATGTGTTGTATGTGTGGAAATGTGTTGTTGTGGGGGAAGTGGGCTCTCAATTAAGGAGCCAGCTAAGCTAGGACAGAGTGGGTGATCCTGCGTATCTTGTTCGCAGCGCCAACATCCACCGAGCTACACCGAGCTGCCGTCTGCAGGGTAAGCAGGACACGCAGGGCTAAGGAACAGTGATGGGAGAAAGCGAGAGAGCTACGCCTAGCAATAAGCAAAGCATCTCTAGGGCAGTTATCCTTGCACAACACCTAACCGTGGTGTGAGGAGGGGGGGGTGATGGAGTAGACATCCAAACAAATGCCTTTGATATTGGCTCCTTGAATAGACATATCATTATCCCATTTAAGTGTTGTGTGCACCTATCCTCTTTAGGTCTGTGGACGGCTAGAGCTATAGGCAAGCTACGGTGGTTCACGTGGTTTAATTAGTCACTAGAGAAGGTTGGGATTGTCTCAATCAACGAGGTGGCCCTCAGTGTTCCATGGAGAGGGCCAGCTTGGTGGGTGCGTAGTAAATGCTGGACTCCCCGGTTCACCCGTTCATGCAACGTACACACACACACACACACACACACACACGCATAATTTCCTCTAATGTATTGTTCTACACATAGTGTGATAAGAACTAATGTAATGGAAGACAAAAATGGTTCTCCCACCCCTTTCTTTATGGTTTACGTGTAGCCATCTGACCACTTTTTATTGGGTGACATATCATATGAGCACTTTAGGGTACGTAAAACTGGAGATGGTGGTAAGGCTGGATGTAGCATAAGCTCAAATTGGATGGATTGGGATATAGGCATAACACAAAGCGAAAATCTCTCTCGGGCTTTTCTCCAAATCAAAATGGGCTTGGCTTTGAGAAGAGTTAACTTTGACCTTATGCATATATACAGGTAAGTAATTCGTGCTGTGCCTAATGACCTATGCATGTGTTGCACTTATTTGGCTTAAATAGGTATGTGATGTTAAGTGTATGTTGATTTTTTTTTTCTCCTGAATGTCAATCCTGCATTATTTTAGAAAGACGACTTGGGAAACAAAGTAATGGTTAAATTGGAACAAACGTTGGGTGACTTTAAATTACTATCTTTAAAAAAAAGCAATCCCTGCAAAATAATGTTTGTCAAATATAATATTTCAGTCTCGATGGTGTGTGTGTGTGTGTGTGTGTGTGTGTGTGTGTGTATATATATATATATATATATATATATATATATATATATATATATATATTCATACATCCCTTGCTTATTAAACACCAATTTTATAAACAAGATCTCAGATGCATTGTCACACAAGAAGTAGTACTTGGCATAAAGCCAGACAAGTTTAAATTAAATGCATTAATAATAACCGCAGTTAGAAGGTAACATACAACATAGTTGAAAATGTCTTCCTTATAGAAATCTCTCTTCCCTCATTGTGGGCACATCTTTAAAGAAAATATTTTCAAATGAAAGGCTTCTGAAGCTAAAGGAGAATGTGGTATAGACAGATAGAGAGTGTCTTAAACAATTCCTATTATGCAAGCTTCCAGATGCTCCGCCCTCTTTTTATTTTCATGCCTATGATGAGATTTATAATCAAACTTTGAATTTCCAGTTGCTGCCCTTATAGTTGATCAGCTAAAGCAACACACATACACACACAGAGAGAGAGAGCCAATTCATGCCAGTCTTTTCATTTTAAGAGAAGCAAAGGATTCTGAGGTTTCACATTGTGTTAGGGAACCATGTCCAAACGTATTTCGAAAACCCTGCAGAAAATGAAGAAGCAGGAAGCAAAAGCAAGCTGCATCTATAGAGCGCCACAGTAAAAAGGCCAACATGAAACAAATGAAAATAAAAAATGCTTTTAAAAAAAGATAAAGGAAGAAAGGAAATCTAAAAATCTTAACTTCCAATAAATGTTTTAAAAGTGCAAATATACCTTTACATATGCATCAGTATTAAAAATAATGCATGCAGGAGCCAACCGGAGGAGGAGCAGCAGCAGCAGCAGCAGCAGCCAAAGGAGGAAAGCAGAATGGCGCAGCGTTGATTATGCATAGAGAGAGAGGCGTTTGGCTGAAGCCGCCTGCTTGTCACCTGTTCTTCTCCGCGCAGCGCTGCAGGCCGGCTGCTTTCCTTCAGCGGCAGGAGCCCATCGGCTGAAATCTTCTCGGCGCTTAGCAGATCTTAGTCATTTGGGCTTTTGCTGGCTTTGATTTTTGGGAGGTTGTTGTTGCTGTTTTAGGACGAAAGGCTCGGCTTGGTGAGCTCTGTTTTTTTTTTTTTTTCCTCTTCCCCCGCCCGTTTTTTTTTTTTTTTAAAGATTGTTCCTTTAATTAAAATCTTCCATGAAAGGAAGCGATCGCTCCGGGAATCTATAGTCTCTTCTTCATGCAGTAGGATTTGCATATTTTTAATGCCCTAATTTCCTTGATGTATGTAAATGTAGCCGGACGTACTGTTAGACTCAAGCTGACGTCAATGGACGTGACCTCGCTGCTAAACCTTGAACGCGAAGCTGGGATGAGAGCGGAGAAGCGAGCGAGCGGGAGAGAGAAAAAGGGAGAGAGAGAGGAGGGAGGGAGGAGGAGAGGCAGAGCTGGAGCTCGAAGCTGAGGCTGCTGCTGCTGTTGGTACTGGAGGGGCAAGGGCAGTCGGCGAAACTGCCTGGAGTAAGGGGGAAAAAAAAACAAGAACAAACTCGAACCAAGAAAGGAGTCTGGAGAAGACACCAACCTATCCGAAATTCTTTATTTGCCCGGTGTTGCTCTGCAACTCTGAACAAGCAATGTGCTGCTCCCTCGAATAAAACATTTGCATCCACTCTCTTATAACTTGGCAACCCTACTACAAATACAATACTTGGAAGGGGGCGGGAGAAGAGGGACTGTTGCATGTCTCCCTCCCCTCCGAAAGTGGGACGCGGAGGCGGCGGTGGCTTCTGTCTCCAAAGGGAAGGCATTGCAGAGCCGGACTGGCCGCGTAGGTGCTTGCCCGGCCAACGCGCGCCTGCTACCGGTGTTCGATAGCCTGAACGAAATGCCAATGCTACACGTGAATGTACGACGAGGGGGCTGGGGCGAGGAGAGCAGCCCTTCGGCGATATCCTACGCAGGTGGCAGGACAAGAGAAAATGAGGGAAGGAAGAGATGAACCAGGGAGGTGCGGATTGAGAGTCGCAAACATTCGCCTCTCCACCGGCGTATCCGTCGCTTGTTGCTGCGGTCGTCTTTAGGTTCGGTGTCAGAGACTGCGTATAAAGATGCTCAGGATTGTGCTGAAAGGGAACAGAGCTAACGAAACGGGGTGTGGCGCGATAGGGGTGGTAGCCTCCCTCCCACATCTCGCAACACATTTGTAGAGCTGGCTATGCTTGGAAGGATTGGTGAATTTTCACTCAGCCTTGGAGCGTATCCAGCTCTGCTTTCAAAAGAAGCTGGAGACACTCTCCGGTCAGGGTCACCTGCCTCCGTTTCCATCCCTTTGATGTATCCATGACATCGATACAAAATGTACCAGCGTCGCCTGTAAATTGGGCTCAAAAGAACCCAAAACACACTGTCATTTCCCTCGCTTCTTTCTTTAATTCAGAATCTAGTTATTTATCTGACGCATTAGCTTGAGAGAACCTTAAAATTAAAAGATAATCTGCATAAATCCTGAATCTGAAGACAACACTGGGCCCTGAGAGTCTTTCTCGGTTTCTGCGCTTGTTTCTGTGCAGGTGTTTTTCTCTCGCTCGGCTGCTTTTTCTCTCCCGCTCCCAACTCCCAAATAATATTATCTATCTCTTCAGTGCTCACATCCTTCCTAGGTTGGGGCAGAAAGTTCACCGTCAGGATGCTGTTCTAGAGGGGGAGATGTCCAGGAAAAACCGTGGAAGCCACTATCAGGGGTCAGAGTGCTAATGTCTCCTTGGCTAAATTTGGCGGGAAAGTGGCAGCCAGTGCAGGGAGGTCTGCGGTTCCAAGCGGTGTCTCCCGCCCAGTCTCTCATTATCAGCTTTCCTCTCCCTCCCCACCTCCACCCACCATCTTTGCATGCGAATATTTTTTAACAAGGCTCCTCCCAGCTAGCCTCCTCCTTTCCGGCAGGCACATTAGCTCCAACCCATAGCAATGGACTTCTCCGGATACACCTACAACTGACCGCCGAGGGCTCTAAAAAGAGCTCTACAGAACCACCTAATACAAGCCAAACGATTTGGCTTTCTTTACAGACCCCGAACCTTTATCACTTCCATTTCAGGCCAACGTGTTGGCACAAGGTCTTTGGCGCACCAAATATACATGAGGACACATTCTGTGCCTTCGTGTAATATCCTCTCCATTCTCGTTTACTCCGACATTCAAACTCACAAAATCAGTACAGCAGATTTTACACACATTTATAATGTTTGCGTTCGCGAGTACGCCACTTGCCTGGCTGACTTTCTTTCACTTTCTTCCTCTGTTGCTCAATTTCTTTCCACCCTCTGTGTGAGGTGGCTTTCATACCGTCAGAGCGAGAAACATAAGTGCTATTTACTTTACATGTTTCGAAAAGGATTGAACATATCCCACTGTCGTAGAAAGAGAAGAAATAGGAGCAATTAAATCCGTCCAAGTTTCGGGACTGGAAACTTGGTCAAGTTAAATTAGCGATTTATCAGGAAGAACTAATCATAAAAGCTCAGTCTTTTAAAAAGTAGAAATAAACCTGTTTATTTAGGGAGGGAAGGAGCGAAATTTATCAAGCAAAAGCAGGAAACAAACTGCTTTTGATATTAAATAAAAAAAAAACCTCAAAGTGAAAAAGAACGGAAAGGGGAGAAATTCACCCAAAGCGCATCTTTCTCTTCTACTGCCATAGGGAAATGTAGCCATTGGTCCCGTTTAGACTAGACATTTCTAATTTGTTCCGTCTGTCAGAAGAGGAATGAGAGACGGCTTGATGCAAATTCATTATTTCTGGCAACGCGTAACATACAGCAGGAACTGAAAAAGACCGTGGCAATGGACGAACAATAGAGCTTCAGTTCGCGAGCGACAAAACCGCTGGGGAACTGGTTGAATTTCAGAGCACGTCCTCCTTTACCAGAGAGGGCTGGGCTAGACCTCGGACAACCGCCCTCCCCCTCCCCCTCCCCCCCCCCCAAAAAAAAAACTTGCAGAGAGCTTCACATACAATGCTTCACTTTCTACTCTGGAGCTTTGTGCACGCCGTATTAGGGGGCGAAACGTGTCTGTTTTAAATTCCCTCTTCATTTTCTGCTGGATGGAAGAAGCATTTTTAGAATCAACCCCACGAGTGCTGGACGATGGAATTAAAGCAGCCAGAGACAAATAGAAATAAAATGGGGGGGGGGACCCGAAGGTGCTCCTCTTGGAAGACT
Source organism: Hydrophis major (assembly GCA_033807585.1). Lineage (NCBI taxonomy): Eukaryota > Metazoa > Chordata > Lepidosauria > Squamata > Elapidae > Hydrophis > Hydrophis major. The sequence continues at coordinate 330,219,721 of CM066329.1, forward strand.
TTTGAAACTGTGCCGTGTGCATGAACGAGTTTGGGCTGCTCGGCTATTCTTTTTTTGCTTTGTTTTTCTTGCCTGCCGAAGATTCCACAACATCCACTGGAACCAGACTGCCCCCTCCCCCTTTTTTTCTTTTTAAGAAAAGAAAACAAAGCTCTTCGTTCCTCCTTTCTGACCTCTCTCTCTTTCTCCTGCGCTGCTCTGTTTGGAAAGAGAAGAAACCGGAAAAGTAAGTACTCCAGCCGACTTGCCGGGATCAGCCGTCTTTATTCGGGCAGAGCTGGAAGCAGGGCGAGTGGGGAAAACACTTTGTAAGAACTTCGTACCACAGATGTTCCTCTGATTCATGAGAAGTGGCTTCTCTGACCGCGAACTCTCTCCGTGTGTCATGTATTAGGGGATAGAGTTAGCCTTTTCATTGACTCCATCCACTGGAAAGTGGGAAGAAGTCTTAACAGAAGTGGTGAGCTTTATGAATTAACTTGAGAACTGATATTGATGGGTGGTTTTGAACTTGTGCTGTGGAAGCCTGCTGGCTGCTGCTTGGAATGAGGGGCTGTTAATTAGCACACAAAATGACTTCAAAGTTGGGGAGCAGGAACAGCAAATAACTGGGACAATAGTTGGCCATGGAAGTATCAGCCATGGTGCATATTGATTTGCTCTATAAGACTGGAATGAAGTTTATACTAATACCTTAAAGATCTTGTTTGACTAGTTTGGTTCTGATTTTTGAGTTAACGGCAAAAATATTACAAAGAGGAGAAGCTGTTATCAAAGTTGTTCTCATAATTTTTAGCTACTTTTTGAAAGTGCTGTGTAGATGGATCAAAATCTATGCAATGGAATTCCTAAGAAGAAAACCAGTTTTACCTGAGCACCCCACCAGTGCAGAATAGGATGCAGACAGATCTTTAATATCCAGATACTCACAAAATAGCAGATGCATGACAACGTGCATTCATCTAGTATACATCTTGGCCAATCTGTTTACATTGGTATTGTTTGTAGCTTTGCTTTTACATGTAACTTCAAGGTTGAGCAGTCCATCTCCTCTTTTTGAATCACTGACTTTTCTCATTGCTTTTATTAGCCCTGAATGAGATTGCCAATTCAGGTTGTTGGCTCAGGAATGCCAGCATGCATTTTTCTACCGCTAAACTCAGAAAGGTTTATAATAAGTTTATAAGGTAATTAAACTCATATAATTGTTTTTAGTTGACATGAACTGATAAAATTGCTTGAATTAAGTCAGCTCCACTGGGAACGAGTTCCAAATCAACCTGAATCTTAAAGGGATCAGTTTAAAAGGACCACCAGCATTTCAGATTTTCCAAATATATTGAAGGCTACAAAGAGGTTCATATTGAGGCAGCAAAAGGTGGTCTCTGCAATTTCTCTCTGGACAGTCAAGTCTCTTCTTATCTTGAAGAAGGCTCATTATAAGCACTGCCAGATTTTGTGCTACAGAAGGAAGCCACATCTGTATACAGTATGCACTTGTGCAATAGGATTCATTTTCAAACTTAAAGAGAAGGCTGGAATGAAATTTCAGTGTTCATGAACAAAAGGGAAATGGTCAGGTTAAAAAGATGTGGTTTTTTTTTTTAATAGAATTGCCATTGCTTAGGTCTAATTTATTAATAATACAGTTCTATGAGTAAAAGAAGAAAACTGAATGGTAGGCTTTGAAAGGCATATAAATGATAACCACAAACACAACATCTTCTCATAAGGTAATTTGAACATGTCTCTGTCTCTTTAAAATCAAAAAGGCTCCCCCCAAAAAAAAATAGAAGCGTGGGATCTCTCATAAGCTTAAAAAAACTGAGTGAACATATTTTGCATATTTTGAAAGTGGTGGCTAGGTGGAGCCTCCAGCCTTTTTTTCAAGAAAGACCTGCCTTCAACCTGGAAATGCCTTAGCCTTTCCAGATGACCATTCCACAGAATCCAAGAATTGTTATAATCTAAATCATTTGATCTCTCTATCCTCAGTTTCTCAGCTTTAGCTCCCAGTTGAAGAGTTTTACTGTGGAAGATTTGTTTTATGTCCCAAATGAAACACTTGACTCTTCAGGTACCAAAATACAAAACAGCACACATGCAGGAAGGCTTTTACTGTACAAAAGATTGGATATCTTAACTAAATGCTAGTTTTTATTTTGTTTACCAGACGAGCCATGAAGCACACTTTAGCAGAAAATTGTTTTGTCAAAATCTGTAAAAATGCATAGGATCAAATTAGGACATCAGGGTAATAATCTTGTCTAGTTCATTAATTTCCACTGAAGATGTGCAAGAACAATTCCTGGTGCTTTCTTCTTACAGACTTAGTCAATTGATTGGTACTAACTTTGTCTTTGTTATTATGGTGGTCTTGATTATAGATTTTTTTTTTTAAAGCTGATATTTTTCCTTTAAATTTACATTTTATTCAGTGTATTTTTAAGTTGTTTTTCTTTTGTAATGACCATTCCCTTCTTTCTCTTTTTTCTCTCAATCTAATTTTAGAGGCAGACTTCCAGAGATAATCAAATGGAATGACAATCACACAAAAAGGTAATTTATTTTTAAAATAGCAAGCTTAATATTCTTGGAAGAATCCATGTATCCTGTAATCAGCAACAGAAAGAGGAAAATATTTGCTTCTTAGAGATGTTTTACAAATGGCTTTTTGTCGCAATTATTATATATTAATTTTCAGCCCCATACATGCAGCCTGGCTTTGTTATTATGTATCAAGAAATAACAGGGATCCACTAGAGAAGAAAGAGCAAACTCAGCAATCACATAAATAGTAGAATTGTGGTTTTTTTCTTTGTTATTATTTTTAAAGCAGTTACAGTGAGACTTGAGATATGTAAATATAGGTAATGCTGTGGCTTTGACAAAGAAATAGACAGGCTTCTTAATGCTAGACTGCAGTGTACATATACAAGAATCAAATATGAACTTGGGATTTAGTACGGAAGGGATGAAAAAGGCCATCAGTCTTGTAACAATTAATGAAGCTTGATAGCAGCAGAAACAGGTTTTTCCACCATTCCTGCAAAGAAGTTTGTCCAAATCACTGAATGTTGGTTCTCCAAGGAGGAGGCTGATGGAACAGCTTTCTTATAAGAGGGCTTGTTTGCTCAAAGAAACTTTGATGGGATGCTTTGCTTTTATGCCAAGATGTTCTGGACACCTATAAAGAGATTAGAAAACAAGTTAAACAATCACATCTGAATCTCCAGGCTGTTAAGATAATTTTATTGGTGAGATGAACAGGCACATGTTGCTATGACTGCATGCAGTTTCTTCCAAAAATGCTGGTAGGTTTTAAATGACCATGTCAATATTTTCAGTGAGATTTAAATATAGGTAGGTAGGTAGGTAGGTAGGTAGGTAGGTAGATAGATAGATAGATAGATAGATAGATAGATAGATAGATAGTCATAAAATTTCCCAGCACTTCTGATAATAGTAACAATTTCATCAATGTTTGGCAACTAGATTAGTGGTGTCAAAGGCATCCTGTCTAATAGCTGAAAAAAGAAAAGTAAAATGCACGTACAAATAAATATTCAACATCAAAAAAACCACATGTATTTAGTTTTACTTACACTTATGTCCTCTTTGGCCATCTTACTGAAACTAAAACACTGACTTCATTGTAAATTTGAATAAAATGGAGATGCTATTGGCTTTGTGAAGATATTTTAGATCTGTTGCCAACTAAGAAGCAGGAAACACTTTTCTTTATCAGCAAGTTCATACTTGCAAGGTTTGCTGCTCTCACATCATGAAGACTAGGAGCACATCAGATACTTTGCAGAACAACATAGGTGAAGAAAAGCAATGTCTTGATCTCCAGTGATAGGAGAGTTGCTCTCATACAAATGCCAACAAAATCAGGAAACAGTGTAGGTATAGGAACAGAATAGTTCCCACCCAGCTCCACTTGAGTGTAGTGGATCAGAAAAGAAAATCAAATAGTAAAACTAGAAATGTCTCTTGAACTATTATCATTTTAAATATAATTAGCTCTGTATATACTCACACTTCAACATGCCAATTTGTATGCTACACCCATATAAACATAAGATCTGAGAACCACATGTTAGCTGAATATATTCCCATTCACCTCCCCACCATTTTCCAAATCTGGTCTGTGTAATACAGTACATGCCTGCCTGATCACTTACACACACTGCTGCCTTTTGTTTTTTCAAAATAACAGGGTGGGGTGGGGGTGGAGAAGGAAGAAGACTTTGTTCTTTGCTATCTGCCATTTCAGAAATGCTCATTAGACTGCTCCATGTGATCAGTGTCTTTCCATATTCTTCCATATATTGGTGGCCAGCAGCTGGTCAAAACTAGTACTTATGGAGCTGTAGATGGTACTATGGCAAAATACAAGCCTTTCAGCTCTCACACAACATGAGAGTGATGCCATTAGCCAGGTTTATCTGTGACAAACGTCTCACTGTGCATAAATATCAAGATAGGAAGGACACTTTATAAAAACTGCAGTGTTTGGACTCCATTTGATTTTAAAACATCTTGTTTGGAATACTGGGAACATTTAGACAGCATTTTCTTCTACTAATATGGGACATTGTTCTATCATAATTTTGTTTTGCTTTGTTTTTCCCTGTACGGTTACAATATCCAACTTTAGGCAGTAATTAGACTTTTTATTTGTCTTTCTTAAACAGTATATGTTGGAAATGCTTATCCTCTTTCCACAAACACCCCTATATTTCAGCCTTCAATGAGATTACTTTGCAGCTCATGGCAGAGAAATGCCAGTATATACAGGCAATTCCATAAGTATCATGTGAACATGTTAAGGGGAGAGGCTAAAGCCCGTCGTGATGAAGAGGTATGCTTGAAGGAGGAAAAAGCTAATCTATGCAGGTAGTGTAGGGCACCAAAGAAGAATATCCTCGAAACAATTCAGATTTCAGATTGTTAGGATATGGTGGCGGTGGCAGCAGCCACAGTGCAGGTCCAATTCCTATAGGAAGGAGGGAAAGCAGGCATCGCCCTACTGAATTGTCAAAATGTCAATCTTTTATTACCTGGGGCATGATCTAGTCATTTGAGTGCTTTTATTAATTTGAACACTAAATATATCCTGTTGTTAAGATTCCTGGTTTCCCATCCAGCCCAGGGAGATTTTAATGTTTACATTTTACACTAGGGAAAAAATGTGTCCCAAATACCTGGCTAAATAATTCATAGGATGATGTTTGACTCTTCCCTCCCCCCCCCCCCCCCGCTTCCTTTTTAACCTTTTCGAAATTAGGGAGTGATCGTTGCAAGTCCAGCTACTACTACACGGAAGGCATTTCCACGGCTGAGGATGGAACATTAATGATTTCCTCCAGTTCTACCCAGAGCATCCTAGTTCGCTTCTTAGCTGCGTAGGGAAGTTTGAGAAACCACCCTAAGTGCCCTTTCTCCCGCTCCTCGCTTTTGAAGGCCACCTCTACGAACCGAACCAGGAGGCAAAGGAGGGCTAGTTTCTCCCTCCTCCAGCCGCATGTTTACCTGTGTTGCATTTCTAAGGTGGGAGGGGGAGAGGCGCGTCCGTGTGGAGCGGGAGCGAAACGGGGGGTGGTGGTGGTGGTGCTTGCGCGACAGAATAGCTGAAGCCAAGCAAAGAGAAAGCCCGCTGCTTGCAGCCAGCCCAATTGCCACCCGAACTGGCTCCGTTGCACACGCGCGCCACGGCGCAATCCTCGCGGAGGCGGCTCGCAGCGCAGCCCCGGAAAGGGAGTCAGAAGTAAAGCCATTTAAAAAGCGCGAGAGAGGCAGGCGGGCGGGCGGGCGAGCGGGCGCTCTTGTGCAGTGACACCGGACTCGCTGCGTAATGCAGCGCCAATTCCCAATCCCTGAAATGCAGGCCCAAGGACAGCCTCGTTCAGTCCCACATCTCTTCTCCGTGCACGGCACACGCAGAGTCTGTCAGGGGAGAAATGCAGGCAAAAGGCTCTTTTTTTCTCTGTCCCCCCCCCTCTCCCCCCCTCCCCCACTCCGGCCTGACATGCTTGTATGCATCCTGAGCGAGCGAAAAATCCTTCCAATCTTTTGGACGTTTAGAGCGATCTGCGTTAGCAACCAGGAAGGTAAAAGGCCGCGGGCTTTAGAAACCTCTGTCTGTTCCAACCTCTCTTCTCCCAGTAGCGCTAGAGAAGACGGTGCAGTGCCGGCTGGGGAGGAGAGGTAAACGGGTCCAAAGGCTGCTGCCGCCGCCGCCGCTCTCATTGCTGGCGCGGACGGCTCTCAGAGAGCTGACCTCTCTTGCATATCAATAACCGGGGTGTACTTGAAATTTCTCGTGACATCATCATTACCTTGGTCCCCTGCTGTCCAGGACCTCTGACCTTGCTGGGCTGGTCCACATTTGGGCACTTCAAGCCCACCAATGATAGCCCTTTTCTCCTTTTTTCAGACGGGGGGCAGCAGCAGCGGCAAGCCAGCAAGACTGCAGCTTCTCATGCCCAGCTCTGGGAATCCGGAGAAACCGTGGATCTGCCAGGTTGCCTTCCCCCCCCCCCCGCCCTCCCCAACCAAACCTGCAAGATATTTGCTGCCACCATTTGGTTAAAATAAGAATGTTTAGGGCGCTGTGATGCATAGTCTCCCCCCCCCCCTCAAAAAAAGAAAGAAAGAAAGAAAGAAGCCGAAGGCAGAGCTGAATCCTCGCACCACCCACATCGCACCAGCACCATCATCTTGCCAATCCTGATGAAATGGGATTCCCTTCTCCTCCCCATCTTCTTCCTTTTTCTGCGCTGGAAATATTGCCCGATGGCTTTACATCTTTATAAGAGGTTAAAGACCCTTTCCTGAGAATGAAGCAATTTACAATGCAAATAGAGGCCTGTGGAGGGATGGATGCTTCACACTCTAACAGCTTGATGCACCTTAATAGCTGGTTTTATTTTCTGATATTAACAGATGAACGCTTGGTCCATTGCTACGGGGAAATTACTGGATTGAAAGAAAAGAAAAAGAGAGAGCGTGCACAGGGAGAGAGAGAAAGAAAGACAGAAGGGAAAGGAGAAAAAGAAAGTTTGGAATAAAACTTTGAAGGCAATAACATCTTCTGGATGCGCCTTAGGAGCACTCATAGCTCCCACAGACTGTAGCAGGTCATGATGGCTTAAAAAAGAGGAGCATTTTGAGGCGCAAGGTCGACTTGGAAAAAATCTATTTGTGGAAACAGTCTGGATTCTAGTGAGGAGGGGCTGAAAGCATTGCAAACCCTATGAGGGAAGTGAGTTGTTATCTTTGGTTATCTAGCTGTATGAGTGTGTTGGTCTTCATAAAGCTAGATAACCGAAAGTAAAAACTCCTTCATGATCTTCATGCTGCTCAAGAAGCAAGAAAGGCTCCCTCAAGGGACAATAAAAACCCAACTCTAACAAGGATGCTAACTGAATGGCACATTTTTGCAGATCAAGGCAAGAGAGAGAGGGAAAAAGAATTCAATGACATGCCTGTGTCAAAGACATATGTACATGTGTATCGATAGAGACATATCTGTAGGAGATACCAGGGCACAAGATGGTGAAGAATAAACCATACGCTGCAAAGAGGATGTTGTACTCATGGTAAAACAAATGCATGTCCACATTTTGCTTTTGTTTTGTTTTGTTTTTGCTGTTCTCTGGAGAAGGGGTGGGGAGGGCTGATGAAAGATGGTTCTGTTTAAAAGTGCAATTTGATTCTTTCCTGCTTAATCCTATACCTGAATGCTCAGAAGTAAGTTCCGTGAAGTCAATGAGACTTGCTTCTAGGTGTTTGTATGGATCTGAAACCGTTCGTGCACTTTTAAAAGGTCAGGGATGTTTTGCAATGTACAGCTGTGGCCTAGTGTGAATCTGAGATAATTTTAACAATTTTTGAATGGATGTGTGTCTGTTTCTCTTCTCTGTGAGATCTGCTTAACAGTTTTGGAGTGTTGCTCAAAGTATTGCTATTTCAATATTCTTTTTTCTTTTGGGGGGGGTATATGATTAGGTGACGTTAAATATTTATTGAGGATTTGGAGGAGTACCACAAAATTGGGGATGTGTGTTTCTGTGTGTCTGTGTTACAGGAGGCTTGGAGGAAGCTTGTGGTTGATTTAAAAAAAAAATGGGGAAAAAAAGGAAATCAGTCTCCTATTCAAAATGCAAGCACAGATGCTTCTCTGTTCCTAGAGGGTTTCCTTGAGGAAGCTACTGAAGCAGAAAGACGTGATGGAGACGCGATTGCCTCCCTCCTTGTCAAAATGTTAAAAAGTAGTCTGTGTCTTATTCTGCGGGTAGCATTGGAAATGAAAGTGACATTAACTCCCAAACCCACGTGTGTGCGCCTCCTCTCTTCTTGTTTAAGGATGGCCAGATCTATCCAGGAAACTGCTTTGACATCCCTAACTGAAATAATTAGGACGTATATAGACCTGACCAAAAAAACAACAACCCCGGAATAAAAAGAAAGGGGAGGTGAAATCCGAGGGTCTGGTCTTGCCTAATTGATTCCGTTAAACGGAATGCCTGAGATGTGAACGGCTGGATGCTCCTATTCCCACGCTCAGGGGCAAGTGGCCATGCTATGGCCTGGCAGCCTATGATAGACAGCCCTGCTGGGGGCTCTCTATGAAAAAAACATCAAGTGTACCACAGACTCATCTCCATCCATTAAGAAAGTAGAGGCATTTCCCACCCACAGCCATCTGCAGGCACCCAAGAGGGGGACCCCAACTGTTTGGAACTGCAGATTGTTGCTGTTAGCTCTATCATTACTCCCTTCAGCTTCTCCTAATAAAATATAGCTTTGCTTCTCGTGTAGACATTTTCTATAGCTCAGGAAAGAGAAAACAAAGAACTGATAAAAAGCAAAGTTACTTTTCTGATTAAATGCACAACACAGGTTTTGGCCTAGCAAATGTTCAACAACAACCCCTCCCCCCCTTCATTCTAGAACCTGCTATTGTACTTTGCTGAAATTTTTGGAATGGTAAATAAATGTAAGCTTTAAATAAGTTTCATTTCACAGTGAGCAGTTAACTCTAAATGCCTCTCCTATCCCAATGAAAATGCAGACTCCTCAGAACCATTTTATTGTAGGCTAAAATCTTGGTCTACTAAGCCATTAGAAGTTGAACTCAGCTCAAAAGAATTTTTTTTTACTTGATAAGCTTACTCAGAAGTCATATGCATTGAGGAATCCTTGCTGCCAAGCAAATATATACTCAACTAACATCTTAACCCAATTTTGGTTTAATCTCCCTCCAAACAAAAGGCAAAATTGAAATTATACAACATACACATGTCTAATCTTACTTGTGTGTGTGTGTGTCAGAGAGAGATGAGAAAAAATGCATTAATGAGATGCACTTGGTCTTTTTGTTTTATATCAAATGGCATAAAATATCATTTTTATAGCAGACCTTCAGAGAGCAATACCCTTTACCACAGCTACATTTTAAGGAGTTTAGATAGTGTTTCTTTGTACAGAATTTTAAAGTGAGAACTGTGCAGGTACTCTGTTTATAAAAGGCCTTGAGAAGCATGGTAGCTGTACACGTGCCAGAGTTTATGACTGCAGGGACCAGTGAATGGTTTCTTGTTTGTTTACTTGAGAAGTTCTGTTTGTGCAACCAACCTTTCATTGTTAAGTGCCTTTCTGCTTTTTCTTTATTGCATGTCCAGGAGTGCTATGTACCTAGAGCTATTGTCTACTACAATTAACATTTACATTACAAAGTGCATGGTTTTCTTTTGCTAAGAAGCTTAATTAAGGCAATAAGATATTATGAAGGGGAGTCTTTTATTTAGCCAAAAACATGAAATGGAGCAAAATTATTTTTACTTTGCTAAATTTTTTTTTTTACTTACATCATTGACTTTCTTGTAAATTTGTTAAGAAAAACACACCTAATTTTTTTCTTTATGAGATAATAATTCTGTGTTAGCCATTGTCACATCAGAATTGTTTTGTACCATGCTAATGTTACATGAGTATCAATCAATAAAATACATTTTAATGTTATTTTTTATTATTTATTATTTCTCTTCCACAAAACTTGTACAAATTAAGATAATTTTAATTTGCATTTTACATATTCCAACTTCTATCAATTCTAAGGGAAGTTCATTAAGTTCATATTGTATGGTACGTTTCTCTAAATAATACTGTTAGCAACAGGATCTTTCTTTTGAATTCGAAGTAGCCTGAAAAATAAAATTTAAATCTAAAGAAGTATAATCTGAGTAGTCCTTTGAAGGCTAGCTTTAACACTGGAAGAGCCCAGATCAAATTTATTTAGCATACCATTGCATTGTAAAACAGTGGGAGTGAAGTTGCAGGGTTGTGTGAGTATGCATGTTAACTAGTGGGAACCAAGCCTTATTCCTTTTCAAAAGGGAGCAGCAGATTGCTGTGCAAGGCCAATGTTAAAAAGGCAGCTGAATTTAACACCATCTGGAAGAAAAGATCCCTTCACGACTTTCTCACACCGTCAGACAAAACTAGTGTCTCTTGTTCTGAGCCCTTGTCTATGTGGCCATACAATACTGAGTCATTATACTTTTGCTGAGAGAAAATTTGAGAACACAATATGGGTAACCAGTGAATGACCAAGTTTCATTGTGCCCGCTTAAGTCGATTGAAACCTACGTCTAGAGCCATGAATGGCAGTATTGTTTTCCTCACTGGGGCTATGCTAAATGTCAGAACAGTGTAAAGAAAAACTTGAAGTCTGCAAATAACTTACAGATCTCAATTATAATATTTTCCCACACTAGAACTAATATCATTGCTAGGCTGTACAATGCACCACATAACAAAAAAGACCACTAAAAAGTGTTCATTTAAAAGTTATTTCAGACAAGCAAACTCCCATCCCCCAGTTTGATAGAGCTAGACTAATCCTTTGTAGAGAGGTTCAGGTTGTAAAACTGTTTTTCATATAATCCAAAAAATAAACAGTGTAAACAGTTTACTCCATAAATGTATCTCCAGCAATTGGTATTCCAGGAAGAACTTCTTGTAATTCTGATACAATTCTGGTACAATTAGATCTTCAGTTAGTTGCATTTATTTCTTCTTTTTGGATATTTGAGCTTACAAATTTGAGCTTACAAACAACCTAGTCTGAGGGAGATTTTTTGAAAAGACTTAACAGATCTCTGTAATATGTGAAATACTTAAAAAACAAACAAACACCTAGGCACCTTGTGATACTAGAAGGTCTGTATTATATTCATGCTTACTCTGCCCATTATTTTATTAGTGTCATTTCATCCCTATCTTAAAATGAAAATACAGGTCAATGATCACAAGCACTTTTCTTGAATATCTTGGCAATGTGAACAATATAAATCTAAGTACCTAATGAACAGAAATGTATTGGGTAATACTGGGGGTAAAGTATTATGAGATAAATCAAAATGGCTTGTTAAAACTTGAATTGTTTTGTTAATTTAAAGAATACATTTTCATCACTGCAGTGACAATAATAAGCATACATCCTAAAAACTAATTATTGAATTTCCAGAATACAGATTATAATCTTCAAATCATTAAGAGTTCACTTAAGATACTGGAGTAAACTGTTTTAGCTGTGGGCATAAAATATTACTTTGTTCATAATAAATAAACAAATCTGGGTAATAATGGAGGTGTTTGGTTATTGTAAGGGGCTTTGGTGAACACACAACCAAATAAGTCTTGTTTCTTCTTTCAGACCAATAGACCTCTCCCCCATTTTCAAAAACAGAATATAGGATTGGGCAGAAAATGTGATAGAGATATGAATCTTTACAATTACTAAAAGGATCTTTGTGTCTATTCATTGTGGCTTCTTCCAATCAAGCACTTCATTACTTCTTTTAATTTTATTGCATTTGTTAATAAGTGTTCCTTTGTTAATGAATTGTTGGAACTACTTCATTTTTTTTTGTATGGCATGAGATTCTTAATAAATTGTGATAGCATGATGGATGGAGATTAAAAAGCAGACAGCAAACAGGTAGTAACATTAAGGGGGAAAAAGGCATTTCATTGCCAACTTGGATTATGCAAGCTGATTTTTTAAAGATAAAACCTTACATTAATCTGAACAAATCTAGATGTGGACGAGTGGCTGCCAAATAAATTGAGAATACTACAGCCAGTGTTTCCAGCCTATTGTTATTTAAAATTTTTGACATGATGTACATTTCATTACCTTCATTTATATAATCCCTAGGTATTGTTTATGGTGCTTCCTATATCAATTTGAATTATTATCAGGCATAATTTTTCAGGACATTTTTGAAGAACCTGTTAGAAGCACTCTCAACACATTCGACCAAGATTGAACATTTCAATTGAAGACATTAATAGGTTTATTGTTAAGTTCACTGAAATAAATGTGCAACATTGTCCTATAATGTTTACACAGAAGTAAATTCCATCCACTTAATCTGATTTCCTTAGGTAAAAAGAGATGAGGTTTCTACCTTACTGTCACTGCTTTATTGGAATCTCAGATGTTTATAATGAAGTCCTTCAATGAAGTAGCTTTGTGGTTCAGTTGTAAATTTTCCTTTCCCCCTTCTTTCCCAACACATTAAACCAAGAAAGGATTTATCCAAAGATGAACCCCTATATTTGATTCATTTCAGGTCCTTTGCAGAATTGACAAGAAAGAGCCATTAGGTTGGGAACAAAAACTTTGCAAATGTATGGATTTCAGCTCTCCTGGGTAGCCACCAGGAGGGATGGGGTTGGGCAGGAACATTGCCATGTTGCTGTTATTGCTGCTGAGCCTGACTCCATGCTGGTTGTTCACTAGCACAGTGCAATGTGATCTTAGTGCAGCCCTTTGATGAAAGATGCTGAAGATCATTTAGAACAGGAAGGCAGCAGGCAGGCCAGGCAGCTGGCCTCCTGAATTCTTGCACTTGTTGCTTTAGAGATGATATTACTAAGAGCAGGCAAGTTTCTGCCAAAATGGATTGAAAGAGCAACAGGAGTTTGAAAAAGATATAAGTGTCAGTGCTGGATTTTTTATTTTTTTTTAAAAAGATTATTATTTTGCATTGTGTTTCAAAGTAAGGAAAATAAACTCTTCCATCTCGTTAGCATGAGCTTCTTTGCATGTGTGTCCCTCTGCAAAGACTCATTCAGAAGAAGTTGCCCTCAATCAACTCACCCCTGTCACTTTTAGGGTCAGTCTTCTAAGGCTATTACAGCGGTAGCAGCAGCAGCAGTGATTGCTGGCTTAGCAATGGCAGCGAGCAGGCAAGACGCTGGGCAGTACCAGGCTGCTGTAAGACAAGCAACAGTTGCCTCTCAGGCATGAACAGTGATTGGTGTTTCCTGGGAGATGGGGTGGCTGAGCTCAGAGGCTTTCCTGCCCTCTCTTCTCCATCTGGCGTGGCCTCTGCCTGGTGAGGGCAAGGCAACCTCATTCTTGTTATGTGCAAGTTCCTTATCTTCATCTCCATCAGCTTTTTAGGCCTGTCCTCAAGTTGCAAGGCTTTTTTATCTTTATGTAGTCAATTCATGCAATGTATGCTTTACATCTTGAGTTGCTACCACTTTCCACTACTACTATTGTACAAACCCCAATCACTGAATCTACGACAACTTTCATGAAAATAACATAAAGACAATTTTTAGTTGTTCTTATACATACTCTTCTGAAAAGTGATGGGTGATTATTGATTTTTATGATTAGCTAATTGTGAATAATGTTCTTTGGTGCATGGTAGGGAGAAAAAGGCAGGATGCTCACCCATATATCTTTTATTTAGTTGTTTTTATTTTGGTGGGATTAGATTGGTTCTCAGTATCAACCTGTGCAGTATGGAATCTTGAAGCAGAAAGTAAGTGGATGCACTGTTGATTGATTTTTATAATCAATCAATGTGATTTTGTTTGGCAAGAGTTGGCAGATATAGGATATGTATGACAGTTCTATATATTTACTCATTACTCTGCCTTCTCTTCCTTCCATAATCCTCAGGATCCCATTCTAAAATGTGGTTTGAACTATATAGAAATGAATTTTAATTTCATAATTGTAGTTTCATAAGGTAATTTCTCTCATTCATTTTAGTTCCATATATTAATATAATGTAATCTAAATAGAAATTAAATCTTATCGGGGATTTTTTCAAAAATCTAAAATACACATTTCTAATCTTGAAGAATGTACCAGAAAACACAAACATTCACAATTTGGTCCAATTGAAAGCACCAATTGTTCCTCTTTTCTCATTGCAAAGTCATTGCACCTGCCCTATGGAACAGCTTAATCCTGATATTTGGATGGCCTTCTATAAGCCTCTAAAAACTTGGCTTCTTCCTAAGCGCTGGGCCAGGAAGTAAAGTGAGTCCATTTGTGAAGAGCAGTTGTGAATGCAGATAGATATGCTGCCAGAGACCAGATATGTTTGGGGTCTTTTTATTGTTTATTGATATTATTGTTTATTTATCACACTTCTTTACTGAACAGTATCATATATTGGGTGGGCAGTCATATCAATCAATCAAATAAATAAATAAATAGTTTTGTCTGTCTGAAGTTAGCTAGAGCTGTGTTGTACAGTAGGACTTTTTCAGAGGTAGCTTTCAAAATTGGTGTCTGAAGTTATTTCTTAAAGCCCATTAATGACATCATGCATGGACATTTAAACTTGTAAGTTTCAGAGAGGATTACAGAGAAATCATGCTGTGCTCAAGTAATGATACCATCTTAACTTTTCAACTGGGAGTTAAATCCACCCACCTCTGTCTGGCATTTCTCCCTTGTTAATGGACTGAAAAGGAGAAAAGACCTTGACCTATGGTTAAAGAAGAAAACTAGATTCGGAACATAACTTTTACAATAATATCTGTGCAGCATTCATTTTAGTAGGCTCACTTGGCAAATCATAATCTAAAATGATTTTTTTTTCACATTAAAAATGCATCCATAAATTTGCCAAAATAAATGCTGGACTACCATTGTTGACACCATTTTGTTTGTAATGACTAATTCTCAGGAACCAAGCAATGTTCTTTTATAGAGGCAGTGGATGAGACATATTTTAGAAAACTACTTTAATAGTCTTTGTAGTAAGCTGATAAAAAATCAGATACCATCTTTGTTTAGTTGGCCAGGTTTTAAAACATTTAAACGCTCAGGTTCTTAAAGGCATACTATACACTAGCTGTTTTGTGCTGAGAAAATACTCCTTTTGTAAAGTGAGAAAGAAAGAAAGAAAGAAAGAAAGAAAGAAAGAAAGAAAGAAAGAAAGAAAGAAAGAAAGAAAGAAAGAAAGAAAGAAAGAAAGAAAGAAAGATTGTATACTTTCTGGTCTCTAGCTTTATATACTTCCTAATTATAATTTCAGTCATTGAACAGGTTTTGATTGTAGTAGAATATTGTTTTCAGGAGGTATAGTAGACATTCACTCAGAATGCAGATGCAAGACACATCTAATTCCTACTCTTTTTCTATCTATTCCCTCTCTTTTTCTATTTCTCTTCTTCATTTCATAGTGATTCATTTTAAGATATCAACATTATTTTTAATCCTGCCTAAGGTATCTATACATGTGTATATGGCTATGTATACACACATCCAAATATATATACATGCAAATATGCATTTATGGCTGTCTATAAAATAAGAGGCCTTTGTTCTTAGCAAATGAGACCATAATAAAAAAATTGTGAGCATATCAAATGTCTGCTTTTTTCTTTCTTCATTTTACAATTTGAAAATGCACTCATTTTTTATCTGTTCAATAGTTTTGTATTAGAACACTTGTTTGGCACACTGTGACCCTGGTTGATCTATAAATTGGAGGCAGGTAAATTAAGTTCCCTTAAAAATAGTATAAATGCACTAAAATGCAATAAATGCAAATCTTGCTTAGCACATCAATTTAGATCTATTAGAAGAAAGATTACACTGTAATTTGCTTCCATAATGTTTCAGATTGTTAAAATGTAGTCCAGATCAGTAGAAAAATTCCAATGGATCTGGATGGTTGCAGATTGAATCCCAAGTGATCATTTTTTCATTAGGCAATATAGGAAGATTAATGTAATGTATAATATTATGTCTTCATTTCATGCAGGCAAAGGCTCATGTTTAAATACAGTGTAAGACAGAGGGAAAGAAATTAGTGAATTCTTTTTAAGTGTAAACCCAATATAAAAATATTTTTCTATTATGTGTATTAGTAAACCATTTTGCTTTGAAGCAAATTCTGCTGTACTTTATTAGAATATTTATAATAGAAGACAAATATGTCCTGAAGAGACCATGTCCGAATAAATGATAAGTAAAGATAAAGTATCTAGAGAATGATAAGGAAGTATTTTAGAAAAATTTAAAAATATTAATTTTTTAAATCCATTGTTACATTATAAATTTATATTGTTTTCTAATAGCCTACTTATAGAAATTAAATTAAAAATGACATGCTCTAATGCTTATTCTTCACCGTACTAACACCAAGAAACCAAAGTCTGGTTTATACAACAATATTTTTATTTTTAGAATATTAGTCATATGGCGAATCTATAAGACAATCACCTTCCTTTAATTTCTTGGAGATGATTCTGCTTTGAAAGATTATATATCTGCACAAATAACTTTAGCCTCGTAATGATCATGAATAACTGTGAATATACTGAAAGAAATGGTAAAATTATCAGTTATAATAAATAGACAGTAGCAATTATTGTATGGCTTCTAGAAAAATTCCTCGCTCATTAAGAAACTATTTGCTTATGCGGAAATGAATCCAAAGCTATACTTAACAAGATTATTCTGTGAAAAAAACCCACTGCTCTTAATTTATTATAGCTGGTTGTGGAACACAATATGTATGCTACTGGAAATGATTTATTAGGGAATATTAATATTAATTTGGTAGCTTCAGATAAATTCTATAATGCTGAACTGGCAAATATGCTGATGCATACTTTGATTTTTAAATAGTTGTTGAAAACAAACCCAATGGATTTCAATAATTTTTCCCCCCTACATGTTAAAAAGTGGGAGAGAAGGTATGAGAATGATTCAAGTAAAACTTAAACATTTTGTAGTCTAGATGATGCAACTGGCAAAATTAAATACTGGTTTACAATATTGGGTTGAATCATGTCACTATATAATCTATAAAGATTTTAAAATTTAAACTAAATGGGGTGATTCAGAAAATAATTATGAAGCTTTTCATATATATAAACTCAACAAGCCTCTGATACACACACACACACACACACACCATTTTATATCATATATATGATACAAAAAAAGATAAGTTCTGATTCCAAAATTCCACAATATGACTTTGCTAATGAGAATCAATTAACATTTCTAATTATACCAATGTTTTTCATGAGCCTTGGCTTTAACTAAAATGCTTTCTTAAAAACAAAACAAAACAATTTTAGCTCAGTAGTATCTCAGCTGGCTTAAATCCAGTTTTCTTTTCTTACGAATATTTAAACATTTTCTGTAACTGGTTTGTAGATTATTTTCAAAGTGTTGTGGTCATTGATTACAGTTTAGATCTGGTATCAAAGAAAGAGTATCAGTTTTATACTAACAGTTTGTTTCAATATAATGAAACACTATACTAAAAAAAATAAGACAGATATTTTATTATTGAGACATGTTTAATTGGTATTGGAGGTACCAGCACCTTACAAATGGTATTGTTATATGGTGAAGTGAATCTAATGCTTAATCATTACAACACCCATATCTGCCTTTCTGATACCTCTACAGTCCACTGGATTTTGAACAGGAATTATGATTTTTATAGTGATAAATAAATTACTATAATGGTAGTTAAAATACTACTCAAATTTATTAAATCACTGCATTAAAATATTATGTTATGCATTGTTTAATTATTTATTAGGACTAATTTAAAATAACTAGAGTAAACCATATATTCATTTTTAAATTATGGCCCCCATACAAGATACAAACATGTTTTGGCTGGCTAAAAAGGAGAGATGGAAAGCTATCATGTGGAATAATCTTTATTAAATGTGACCTGGTTGTGTGGCAAAATAATATTGTTAAAGATGCATAGCATTCATTTGCTTGAAATAAAATGGAATAGAATATAATGAATAAATTTGAGGTAGATATAATTAATAAATAATGTGAATTTCTTTCATCAGAATCACTTATTGAAATAGCACTTGAGTGTGGCAAAAAAGCTGATAGACATTTGGACTCATAGTATCTATATTCCAACAACCAAACATAAGCAGGACAGACACAAGTAAAATATTGAAGCATAATATCATTTTAATCTTACATTCAGTATCAAAAATGCAGAATTTTGCTGACATCGATGAATAGTATTGCAGCTTTCAGAAAATCCAATTCATTACATTCTTCAAGAGAAAAGGCACACAAACTCTAATCTTTGCATATAATCACCATACTATCGTGCAATTATATTATAGGAATGAAACACAGCCATTCTTTTCCTTATGCTTCTTTTTCAGGCCCCACCCTGTTTAAGCTAATGAAATACTGGAGATTGATTGCAACATGCCTGCAAGGGCATATTTACTGTACCATATATAGTCAATTCCATTTGGTGCATTAGCATGTAGGCATTTTATGCAAATTTAGTGAGAAAATGACTCATGTATATGATTTAATATGCATCAGCAATAACTCGGAACATCCTCATATGAAGAAATTAAAAATTCATTATGGAACTAGACTAGTGTTGCTACATGGCTAAAACATTATTAAAGCATATTTCAGTGTTTTGCTTACACTAGGATTCTCATCATGGTGCCACCATTTCATGACAAAGCCTGTAGAACAGAAAATATTCAACTTAAAATGTCTGCTGGCATACATCGCTGGATTTGTATGTCACTAAACAATGAACGAGCCTAGCCTTGAATACCAACTATTTAATTAGCACTTTTGCCAGCCATGCATAAAAATCCAGCTCATTTACATACATCATGCTTAATGATTATTCCCATAAAAGCGACATTTTTTCATGTAGCCTTGCCTAGTAGTGTACCATTGCATGTGTGTGTGTGTGTGTATTCTTTTAAAACCTCAACATTGAAGTAACTGATGAAAACATACAAATATGTGATATTTCCAGTGGTAATACAATTCAATTATTTAATTTAACCTTCAATGTGGAGCAAAAGGCTGGACACACCTAATAATTAAGTCCCAAGACCCACAAAGGGCAACAAAAACTCTGCAATGGTCACCAGTTTAATTAAAGGTCATTATTGTAAGATTTTGGATGTACAGTTATATTTAATGAGAAGTGATATCTTGCAAACACTGATTGAGGAAATATATGAATATCTTATTGTAAACATTATTGGGAGATGCAGCTGTGAGGTGTAAATTAATCTAATAAGAACATAACAATAATTTGTGAAAGGTAGACTTTCATATTTGTCTCCCTTTGAAATTGCGAATTCTGCTTAATTTTCTTCTCAACTATAGTCTGAGAAATTATAACTTGCAAGATATTAAGTTCTTGTATAAAATACATATTGCAGAATAAGGGGTCAGTAAATGAAACAGCTGTCAGATATTTGGTTATGTTGGCTGTGTCAAAAAGGATTGTAATTACAAATGAATGTAATTTTATAATGAATGTAATCTACAGGAAATTATTGTTAACAAATAGTAGTCTGTAAAATATTGATACTGGTCCATGCTTATCTAAGATTAAAGGTTTCTTATATAGTAAATATACATAAATGGAGTTCTTATAAAAAGAGCACAATTTATTTTCATTAGGGTGCTATGTATACAACAACAATAAAATAAAAATCTGAAGGAATATTTAGGTTTTTGGACCAATAAAACATTAATAATGTATAATATATATCTAATGAAATCTTCATATTTCAATATTCATAATTAAAACAGCATTAAGAATTTGTAAGCATATGGAATTATTATAGAAGGGTTCAAGTATATTTCCTTATTGAATAATGTAGCAGGTTTAATTTAGAGCCTGTAACATTCTAGAAAAAGAGTTATTTTAAAGAACAGTAAATGACAAAATAATATTTAGATAGTAAATATATAAAAATTTTGCATTAACATTTTTAGGATATTGTTCTCATACATATCATTTGCTTATTAAATGCAAAAGATCAAAAGAATACTATGATCAAATAAATTTTATGAAAAATTATCTTCAAGTACTATAACTTTTTAATCTAGATAAAACATATGTATATATGTAAATGAACCAAACAAAATATTAAAAAGTTATGATATTTATATAGTTACTTACCAAGCACATCTAAATTATATTAAAGTAATCAAAATATATTTACAGTTCCCAAGGCATGTCATAATTTTTGAGCAACCCTAATGTTTGGAAATTGAAGCTTGAAAAATTTGACATGCCCTACATATATATGTCTCATAACATCATTTATTCCTTAGACAAAACATAGCGTTACATGATTTTGAGAATATCTTAATTCCCAAACACTAATGTGTATACACACACACACACGCACACACACTTACACACACTGTATATCTACAAATATGTTAGATATTAATATAATATAATGTAATATCATATAATTCTAGATATACAGTGTATATACAGTATTATAAATATATAATATTTATACTTTTAAAGGTATGATCCATATTTTTGATATACAAATACATATACATACATACATACATACATACACATATACATGCATACATATTCATATGGATCATGTCATTCAAAACAGAAATAAAAAGTTCAGCAATGTAGAAATATCATTTGCGGAATAAACCTAAATAGACTGATTTAATCATCTAAAG
Source organism: Hydrophis major (assembly GCA_033807585.1). Lineage (NCBI taxonomy): Eukaryota > Metazoa > Chordata > Lepidosauria > Squamata > Elapidae > Hydrophis > Hydrophis major. The sequence continues at coordinate 330,240,548 of CM066329.1, forward strand.
ATTTAATGTCTAGTAATAAAATTTGCAGCAAATCAGGCCTCTTCCAAAGTAAAGACTAATTATAGAGGTAAATAAAATACTAAGCATGTAGATGTTTATCAGGGGAAACAAGATAAACAAAACAAGAACAAAGATTTAATTATATGATACTGTGTGTACCTGAATCTGTGTGGTATCTGGCTCTGATCTAGGATACTTAGTATTATAATCTGCTGAAATTAATAGTAGTTACTACCAGATATGTGTTTTAGGAGGTAGATAATATTCTGAACCTATAAACATTATTTCTGGGAACAACAGAATAAGTTATTACAAAGAAAAAAGTTTTGGGATATTTTTAGTGGCTATGATGGAATAGTAATTCTGATTTTTTTTTTCTTTTTAAAAATCAGATGAAGATCTACAGTACATTGACTAGGACATAAATAATATGAATTAGAAGAATTCTTTTGTGCTTTTTCTAAAATGGAACAATATTAAAACAATATCCCATGAGTGACTAGCATTTTGTTTTGTAGTCTTTTATTCATATGTCCTTGCTTTACTAATAAGCAAACAGAACAAATATGTTAACTCTTGATTAGCTCATAGCCATGGATGTGTATCTACCATTAATGGCAGGTGATCCTAATACTTTCTTTTGAAACAACATTACTTTTAAATGAGGGGAAGTATCATTTGAATATGTGTAAGATGGAATAAAATAAGTTCAACAATAGAAAATAGACGCAAGCTATGAAAAATAAGATGCCAGAAAACCAACTTCCCTAATAGCAAAGTTTCTGTTCTACCTTGTATCATAATTTCTGTTCTACTTTGTATCATAAATATCTAAAATGGTAAGAAAATCCAACAGATTAATTTTCATACAGTGCTAGTGTATAAAGAAAGGTGGGATGGATTGCTCATTCTGATCTCTAATTCTTCATGAATCAAAGTTTTTTTAAAAATAAAAATACATATTGAATTAATTTTTCACATAAAATCCTGTCATTTTAGAGAATCCTTCAGGGCTAATTTGTGTAGTGATATAGAAAAATAGCAAATACATAGACCCAATGTGGCAGTATTCTGCCCAGGTACCATCTAGGGAATAACAGAAATACAAACATAGTTTTAAAGGATACACTTTAGACTCAGAAATGAAAATGGCTATTTAAGATGCATAAGCTTATGTTGTACATCTCTAGGGTATTATTATATTTAACACAAGAATAATACCTCCTTTATTTGTCAGAAATAGATGACAATTGTCTACCATGCTATACAAAGATGTACTTTAGAACTTTGTTTCTACAAGAAAACATGAATAATGAACATAGTATGAGAATGTTGTAGAGTTACTCTAAATGCAAATAGCTAGTATATACTTTAATTTCATTGCAACATTCAGAAATTTCTGTGATGGAGCATAGTAAAAGTTTATTGCAACTAAAGAGGAAAGAAAAGGTTTGCATAATATAATAGACCAAGAATTGTTTCCTTACAACACCTTCACATTAATGGGCTTTTCAGAGAAATTGATTGAAATAACATCAGTTTTTAGCATATATGCAAATTATGTAATAGAAACAGCATATTAATTTTGATAGAAGTTGTAAATATGTAGATGAGTATGATAAATTTGGATGGAGAAATGAAGATTCAAATTCTTACTCAGTCATCACTTCAAATAAATCATATCTCTATCTCATGTTAAAAGCTAAAATAAGAGATCTCAATGTGTTTACTTACCAGTTTTTTAACTGAAGAGCTGAACATTAATGTAATAAGCTATAATGCACATCAAGACTGCAGTCTTGATTATGATACATTCCATTGATTTCATATAATATTATGTGTCAGCACAATGAATCAACTTCCTTTAGGTGGTGTTGTATATAGGAAAGAGGAACTTGTATTTGAGTGATGCAGCAAAGTTTTATCAACAAGTAACCATCAGTGGTGGTTTCACTTGAGGTAGCAGAATGTTTAAGCTAAGCATTGTGTATAGTTTAGAAGTTCTGATCATAGTATTATATTTAACTTGTGTCTTGGGAAAAAAAAGTGAGAGGAAAGTTTATTCTTTCCACTATCATAGGCTTGTCTTTTTATTCTCTAAATCTATTGGGCTGGATAATAATATTGTCCTTCACATCTTCTGCATTCACCTTCTGTCCACAAGGGCACATCTAGTGTTTATTTCATTGTCAAGATCAGTATTAAGCTTTTTGTGTTTTAAGAAAATAATGATTTCATTTCATCATCCTACTGTCTCGACTTCTCCATAGTGACTATTCTCTACTAAAGTGTCTCCACAGCCCTTTCTCTCTTCTGGTCCTGTGTCTTGCTGATCCAGATGTCCTAGATCTCAACAAGAGGCTGATGTCCAACAAGTCCTCATTCCTCAAATGATTTTTCTCAATCATTTTTTTCATATCTCATTTGATTATTTCCATTTATTGATTCTTTATCTTTAAAATTCCCTTCTTAAAAATCTCTTAGCTTTTGTAGAGGTCCTAAAGAAAGCCATAAGTAATTTAGCTTTAGTTACCATGGGCTGCATGTTTAGTAACTATAAGCTAGAATTATTCAGTGTAAATATTTACCTATTATTAAACAGATTGCAGATGAGCTCGAAAGAGAAAATGCATATGAAAAGGAAGGCAACAGATATGTAAATTACTCTTCCCAGGAATGCAAGTTGGAAATTGTTTTAGAGCAAATGAAAATGTATTTATTACTAATGTGCCACATAATAATTTGGCTGAAAATTACAATAGTGCTGCCTTTTATTTTGCAAAGTGTATACTTTTTAATCAGAAAAAGGGGTAATTTGTAGAGCTGCTTTACTCAATTTGGCTTTTAGAAGGGTATCAGGGAGATGTAGTCCAACTTACATAGAAGGCACCTGTATGAGAAAGACTGATTTAAACACATACAATACATATTTTTCAAGCTATACTCGGCCACTTCACTATCAGTCATAAGGATTACTGTATGGACAATTAGACAAATTCAAGCAGCAGCGAGATATATAAATTATGTATTATAATGCATATTTTTATATCCAATTTATAGATAGCGGTATAATGATTCTTGCCCATAGCAGCCACTATTTTTTTCAGTTATATTGAATGGCTATAGAATTGTGGTTAATGCTTTGCTTGATAGTATTCTGCATTAATACTGCTGATCAACACACATAGAATAAAAATTAAATGTTTGTTTGATTGAGCCTTTATAAATGATCATTTAATTACATATACATGATTCTAATTGAAGGCTTTCATTAAAAAAGCAGCTTCAGAAGAGTAATTTTGATCAGAAAAGTAAGAATTAGGTTTAATATTTCCTTACTTTTTCCTTATATTTCATTATGAGCCCTGGTGGTGCAGTGGTTAGAATACAGTATTGCAGGCTAATTCTATCCACAGTCTGGAGTTCAATTCTGACAGGTTCAAGGTTGACTCAGCCTTCCATCCTTCCGAGGTCAGTAAAATTCACTCTATTTAGGAAGTAGATTTAAGGAAAGGAGTTGCAGCAAAAAGTAGTTTAATTATATCGTCACACCAAGTTTTTGAAAACAAAATTCTGTCCAAAGTTAGTTGTACTGTATATTTATAAATATTTGATTTTATATTAAATATGTAACTAGGCCCTATCATTCTCAAAAAAGACATATAATAATAGATTTTAATAACCATGCAATTGATCATAAGACTCTCCTTAGTAATTCAGTGAGCATACCTTTAACTGAATTTTGTATTAGGAATCTGCAGAATCTACCAAATTTAATTCAGAAATCTGTTCCAAAGTATTAGAAATCTAGATGAGCTCCAATGATAGTCCAGTTTTGGGTCTCAAACTAATTGTGTAAAATTTGAAAACATTGAAAACTCAGTTTTTCCTTAGTGTAGCATGGTAAAGATGCTAGCATGATAAAGATCTTTCTCTTGTTTTTTGACAAGAATAGGATGACAGATTTTAATGCAAAATAAGATTTTATGTGTGAAATTATATTAGATTTTGTAGAAGTTGGAACTGTTGACTTACTCTTATTCTATCTTATCTTATATTTTTTCTGTAACTTACATTATCTAAGCATCCTAAAGGGAATGTGATAAAAATTGTATGGACGTAATTCGTTAACTAAGCTACTAATTTTACACATATATAGGCAGAGGTTTTTTTATGGAAATAAAATTATTATATCTAACAAAGCCTTTTCTGAAACACATGGTAGTGAATTACAGGAATTGCTGTGTCAGGATATAATCTCAATACATAAAACTGTCATTAAACTAAGTCTATGTAATGCAGCTCTGAAAAGTTGTTACCAGTGAGAATGAGAGACAGAGCTTGGTCATGGAACAAAAGAAAAAAAAGAAGGATTTCTCTCACCTATGCCACTAACCTCCAACATTTTTGAATGGAGCAACCAGTTACATTGTGATTGCAAGGGTCACTCTGATTTCAAAGCAAACTGGTTGGTCAACAAATCCCTATTCTCTCCATCATGTCATTTTATATAAAGTATAATAGATTCCATTGTTGCCAATTTTTTTGAGTGCGCTAAAAATGTGGAAAAACAGTACATTTCTACAGTTTGTGAACCATCTGTCTCAGAAAGGTGCCTAATCGAAGGATGTTTATAGATTTGTGGATTTCTGTTTGTCTCAGTCAGAGCATTGTATAATAGTCATACAGAATAAGGAAGATAACACTGAAACAAGAAAATTAAGATCCCCAGTATAATTTTTATCAAGTCCTCCCTGTATTGAATCAGAAGAACAGGATGCATAGGAAAATCAGATGATCTCTAGCTAAGCTGAGTGAATTTGACTTTCATTGAAATAAAGCGATTCACCTCTTACCTGTAATTTCAAAAAACTGAAGGCCATTTGAGCTTTTTTTTTTTTACAATAAGCAATTTCCATTTGATATAAACAAGCACGCTTTCTTTGATTTAAAACTCTGTTTTGCTATAGGAGAGGTGCATAGTTGGACATGCTGCACAATCAGTGCACTCAGTAAAAACATCACTTCAGAAAAGAGTCAGACTATACTGCTTACTGCCTTATGATTAACATTTTTGCATAAGAAATAGATAATGCACAGAGGAGTCTTGGAACAGATTCTTAATGTATCTGTTACTAGTTCTATAATATGTATATACATATATACATATACATACATACATACTTACATAGTCGGTTGAGATCTTAACAAATGAAAATCAGAAATTTTTATTTTTGATAGTAAGTCGTGTTAAGTAATGCAGGTATGTATGTATGCATGTACCATATGTATGTATGTTCCATATGTTTGTACATGTAGTATGCCTAACATTTCATATTGCAAGATATCTACTTACCCTTTTATTGGGTGGAGAAAGCCTCTCATTATTTTCTCAGCAAAAGAAATTGACTAGGATTTTTTCTCCCCCTGTTTTGAAAGGCTGACCTAGACTTCTGGCATTCAGGCAATAATTTATTTCTTTTGGAAATAGTTTTAGTAATCTGTTCAGATACTATTTTTAAAAAATTAAAATACACTGTAAAATATACAGTGCCAGACCCACAGGAATTGAAACTACATTACATGGCATCTAATAAATACTATTTATGCCTGCATTAGATATACCTGGTGAGACAATCTGGTCCAAAATTTCTTAATTGTCATAGTGATGATATGCAGTTTGGCTACAGTTCTAGACATTTTCCAGTCTTGGTTGTATAGTAGGTAGTGCACAAATTCCATATAAGAGCAGGCTGAATAGTTTGCTGTTAGATGGGAGATTGTTTACTTTTCAGAAGTGATTGATAGATGGGACATTTCAGAGGCACGTGTACTTCTGCCTCAGTTTCAACGTCTGAGCAAATATGCAGACATAAGAATACCATTGTATCTATCCAACAGTACCACTGAGAGAAAAATATCCAAAGATATTACATTTAACTGGCTAGATTAGAGGGGTGCCTATATTGCTGCAGTGTATATTTTTGGATATTTTAATATCTTAACTCTAAAGCTATCGGGATTTAATTATAAATGAACCTAAATAAAAATCACAATTCAAGTAAGTAAGAATGAATTCAAATTGTAATATTTGGACACTTTTCACCACTTACTGTTTTTATCTGGAATAATGTTATAATGTAGATAAGTGAAGTGCAATTATATAGTTTCTGAATATCATGTGATATTTATTTATACTTCTTTGTCTCACATGATATACGTATCATGATTAGGGGTTGGACTAGAAGACCTACAAGGTTCCTTCAAACTCTGTTATTGTGTTTTGTTCTGTTCTACTTTTTTATACCATATTAAGCTATACTTACAAAATTATTTTATAGACATTCCTACAAATTATATCTCTGTACAGAATTTTAAAAGAAATATAGTACACTAACCATTGTTAAGAAATGATTTTATTTTTATTTGTGTTTATAATTTACATTTTAAAAAATTTGCAGATTTTCAAATGCAGATTTGTATATACTAAGTGTTTTGAAGAATGGGGGATTTGGATAGTCTCAATAGCTTAAAAATCATTTCAGTTAGGTCCTGAATAGCTTGTATATTATGTATTTTATTACTTAGCTCTTCATATAGACCACTGTCATAACATACATGCTAAATGTTCCACTAAAAATGGGGCTGCTATTGACAGATGTGGCCTTGAGGCATGCACAAAATGTGACATTCAGAATGTAATATATTAAAGTTTTAAAAACAGACTCTGCTTTTTCACAAGCTTCTGAAAATAAAAAGCATTCAGATTATAGTGAATATGATGCTGAACAATATTATTCCAAATGGCACTGTTCAGCAGCATATTAAGAAGACAAGACACAGCCGACTGCTGAATTCCAGTAATATCAGCAGAATTAAATGTAAATGTTTGGCAGGACTGTGATATTAGTGCATGTGTGTGTGTGTGTGTATCATATTATATTACCTAGGCTTAGTCTTTTAAATAAAGGGGAGTGTGTGTGTGTGTGTGTGTGTGTGTGTGTGTGTGTGTGTGTATATATATATATTTGTTTTCTGAGGTTCTCGCTGGTATTTGTATGTGGATCTTTGGTTATTCGGGTTTTCTCCCGCGTAAGATTGGAAGTATCTAGACAACGTTTCGATGAAGTCTCATTCATCATCTTCAGGCTTGGTCTTCAGCTCTGTGCTTCTCAGAGTGATGTGAGCTTGCAGCTGCTTCTTCCTTTTAACTGCTAGTGGGGGTGTGACTTGATTGGGTGGGGGCTTGGCTGTGTTCTGATTGGGTGGGGGTGTTTTCTCATTGGTAGGGGGTTTGGCTGTGTTCTGATTGGTTGGGGGGTTGGCTGTGTTCTGATTAGCTGGAGGCGTGTTCTGTTCAGGTGGGGGCTTGATTGTGCTCAGGTTAGTCTTAGTTGCTGGAGGGTTTGAGCTGGTGAGCTGTGATCTTGCTGTTTGGCTTCGAGTTCGTAGTCGTGCTGCATCTTCATGGTGGAGGTCAGTTCGCTTCATGTATGGCTCAGAGGGGTTTGAGGTGGGTAGTGATGCAGCTGCAGTGCGGCTTCTGGTCCGTGGTCGTGTTTCATCTTCTGTGTGGGTATGAGTCTGCTTTCTACGTGGAAGTGTGGTGGTGGCATCTTGTGTGGCTGGCAGGGGTGTGGGTCTGGTGTCATTCTTCATGTTAGGTACGCGTCTGTTCATGAGGGCGGGTTTCCAAATGGCTGGTAGGCGGGAGGCATCATCTCGTTTATTCATGCTGTGTGGGCGTTTTTCTATCTCTATGGCTTCTCTGATGATTCTGCTGCTGAAGTGTTCAGTTTTGGCGATAGTTCTGGTATTTTTAAAGTCAATCTCATGTCCTGTGGCTTTGAGGTGTTGGACCAGGGAAGAGGTCGGTTCTTCCTTTTTGATTGAGTTCTTATGTTCTTCAATGCGTGCACTTATTCTTCTGTTGGTCTGTCCAATGTATGTGGTGGGACAGGCAGAGCAAGGGATTTCATATACTCCTTAATCCCTCACCAGCTCAAACCCTCCAGCAACTAAGACTAACCTGAGCACAATCAAGCCCCCACCTAGCAGTTAAAAGGAAGAAGCAGCTGCAAGCTCACATCACTCTGAGAAGCACAGAGCTGAAGACCAAGCCTGAAGATGATGAATGAGATTTCATCGAAACGTTGTCTAGATACTTCCAATCTTACGCGGGAGAAAACCCGAATAACCAAAGATCCATATATATATATGTATCTATCTATCTTTGTTCGGGTATTTTCCCACGTCATAGTAGTGGTGCTTTTAAAGTTGTAGCAACGTTTCAGCAGAATCTCATCTGCCATCATCAGGCTTCTCTATAGTGTTCATCTGTGAGTTAGACTTTTACAGTTGTTGCAGTTTTAAATTTGGGGCAGCCTATTGCTGTGCCAGAATGGTTTTTTCTTCATCCTGATTGGTTGAGAGTCTTGGTCTGTGTTTATTGGTCTTGGAGTTTGCTGTGTTCTGCTTCTAATATCTTCTGTCTGTTTTTTTGGCTCTTTTTGTATCTTGATTGGCTGGCAACATTATGTTACTTTATTGCAGGCCTTTAGTGCAGCTTGGCTTCGGGTAAATGGACGGCTATCATTAGTTAGGAAGCTGGGTTTCATCTGGGTGCCTGGTTGGGGTGTGTTTGAGCTGGAGGTATCAGGGGGGATCTGTTTGTGCCCAGGTGTTTGCTTGGCTTGTGGTGTGGAGATTTGTTTGTTTGTGAGTGCAGGCTTCTAAATGATTGATAGCCTAGTGGAATCATCTCTTTTGTTCATGCTTTCTGGTCTTTTTTCAATCTCTGTGGCTTCTCTGATGATTCTGTGGCTGGGATTTTCTATAGTGGCTAGGGTTTTGGTGCCATTGAAGTTGATGCTATGACCTGTGGCTTCCATGTGTTGGACTAGTGAGGAAGTGTGTTCCAGCTTTTTGACTGCATTTTTGTGTTCATCCAGGCAGGTGCTTATTCTTCTATTGGTCTGTCCAATGTATGTGGCCGGGCATGATGCACAGGGGACTTCGTATATGCCTTGGTTTTCCAGGTCAATTTTATCTTTGGGGTTTCTAAGGATGGCTGCTATTTTTCTGTCTGTTTTGAAGGCAGTCTTGATGTGATGTCTGTGTAGTATCTTACTAATTTTGTCTGTGGTACCTCTTATGTAGGGCAGGACAGCTGTTCCATGGGTCTGTTCATCTTCTGGGTCTCTATTATGTCTCATTGTGTTTTTGTGGATCAAGTTGGTGATATATATTCTTAAGGTTTCGCGGGTATCTATATGTATGGTATTCAGCTTTGTTTGGGTATTTTCCCACGTCATTATAGTTATGCTTTTAAAGTTGTAGCAACGTTTCAGCAGAATCTCATCTGCCATTATCAGGCTTCTGTATTGTGTTCATCGTGAGTCAGGCTTTCACAGCCATTTCTGTTTTAATTTTGGTGCTAGCCTACTGCTGTGTTAGAATAGTTTTTTTCTTCATCCTGATTGGTTGGGAGTCTGGGTCTATGTTTATTGGTCTTGGAGTTTGCTGTATTCTGCTTGATTGGTGTCTCTAATATCTTCTGTCTGTTCTGCAGTGTTTTTTTGTCTTGACTGGCTGGCCACATTGTGTTTCGTGTATTGGAGGCTTTTAGTGCAGTGTGCCTTCGAGTAAATGGACGGCTATCATTTATTAGGAAGCTAGGTTTCATCTGGGTGCCTGATTGGGGTGTGTTTGAGCTGGAGGTATTGGGGGGGGTGTCTGTTTGTGGCCAGGTGTTTGCTTGGCTTGTGGTGTGGAGATTTTTTTGTTTGTGAGTGCAGGCTTCCAGACAGTCAGGTGGAGTCATCTCTTCGATTCATGCTTTCAGGTCTAGATAGAAGAGATGACTCCACCAGACAGTCAATTATCTGGAATGCTGCACTCACAAACAAAAAAATCTCCACACCACAAGCCAAGCAAACACCTGGCCACAAACAGACCCCCCCCCATACCTGCAGCTCAAACACACCCCAACCAGGCACCCAGATGAAACCTAGCTTCCTAACTAATGATAGCTGTCCATTTACCCAGAGCCAAGCCACACTAAAAGCCTCCAATACAGGAAACACAATGTTGCCAGCCAATCAAGACAAAAAAAATGCTACAAAACAGGCAGAAGATATGAGAAACACCAATCAAGCAGAACACAGCAAACTCCAAGACCAATAAACACAGACCAAGACTCCCAACCAATCAGGATGAAGAAAAAACACATTCTGGCACAGCAGTAGGCTAGCACCAAAATTAAAACAGAAGTTGTAGCAACCTTTTGGCAGAATCTCATCTGCCATCATCAGGCTTCTGTATATGCCATACATGTAAGTACCCTCAAAAACTTGAGAAAATATATATGTGGATCTTTGGTTATTCAGGTTTTCTTCCACGTAAGATTGGAATTATCTAGGCAAAGTTTCGATGAAGTCTCATTCATCATCTTCAGGCTTGGTCTTCAGCTCTGCACTTCTCAGAGTGATATGAGCTTGCAGCTGCTTCTTCCTTTTAACTGCTAGGGGTGTGACTTGATTGGGTGGGGGCTTGGCTGTGTTCTGATTGGGTGGGGGGGTGTTCTCATTGGTTGCGGCTTTGGCTGTGTTCTGCTTGGTTGGGGGGTTGGCTGTGTTCTGATTGGCTGGAGGCATGTTCTGTTTAGGTGGGGGCTTGGTTGTGCTCAGGTTAGTCTTAGTTGCTGGGGGATTTGAGCTGGTGAGCTGTGATCTTGCTGTTTGGCTTCGAGTTCGTGGTCATGCTCCATCTTCATGGTGGGGGGCAGTTCGCTTCATGTATGGCTCAGAGGGGTTTGAAGTGGGTAGTGATACAGCTGCAGTGCGGCTTCTGGTCCGTGGTCGTGTCTCATCTTCTGTGTGGGTTTGAGTCTGCTTTCTATGTGGAAGTGTGGTGGTGGCATCTTGTGTGGCTGTCAGGGGTGTGGGTCTGGTGTCATTCTTCATGTTAGGTACGCGTCTGTTCATGAGGGCGGGTTTCCAAATGGCTGGTAGGCGGGAGGTATCATCTCGTTTATTCATGCTGTGTGGGCGTTTTTCTATCTCTATGGCTTCTCTGATTATTCTGCTGCTGAAGTGTTTGGCGATAGTTCTGGTATTTTTAAAGTCAATCTCATGTCCTGTGGCTTTGAGGTGTTGGACCAGGGAAGAGGTTGGTTCTTCCTTTTTGATTGAGTTCTTGTGTTCTTCAATGCATGCATTTATTCTTCTGTTAGTTTGTCCAATGTATGAGGTGGGGCAGGCAGTGCAGGGGATTTCGTATACTCCTTGATTTTCCAACTCGATTTTGTCCTTAGGGTTTCTTAGGATGGTGGATATCTTTCTGTTTGTGAAGAATGTTGTCTTAATGTTGTGTTTTTGGAGGATCTTGCTGATTTTGTCTGTAGTGCCTTTTATAACCCAAATCCCCCAGCAACTAAGACTAACCTGAGCACAACCAAGCCCCCCAGGCAGTGCAGGAGATTTTGTATACTCCTTGATCCCCTGCACTGCCTGCCCCACCACATACATTGGACAAACTAACAGATGTGTGTGTGTGTGTGTGTGTGTGTGTGTGTGTGTGTGTATCTTTGGTTATTCGGGTTTGATGATGGCAGATGAGATTCTGCTGAAATGTCACTACAACTTTAAAAGCACCACTACTATGACGTGGGAAAATACCCGAACAATATATATATATACATACACAAACACACACATATACTGTCTAAATAGGAACTACAAATGGCATCTCTTCTTTTTGTCAAAACAGTAAGTTCTGCAACCAACTTCACATAAGGATACAACTGCTCATACAGAGGAAATGTAAATAATTTTTAATTTGCTCTGCATTCTTCACAAATGTCCTATAAAGAATTCCCCAAGCTTTTGGAAAATATTTGAAAGATATATGGGGATCGAAGAAAAAAAAACAAAACAATTTACAGCTGCAATAACCCAATTGGATGCAACCCATAGTAGTGTACTCAGAACTATTCAAATTATTTTTGTACCTGGAGCAGAAAAAACTACAAGTGTTTCTATCTATTCCTTGAAGTAAAATACAATGCCAACAAATACATAACAATTTATTTTAGAACTGATACGTTTTCTAGAAGGTACTCTTATTCCCATAGCCATTTGTTCAAGGATTTTTTTGCTTTAGATAATGTTCCCTATGTAGCTGGTTTTCTATTCATTTTTTTGCAGTAAGAAGAGGAACACTCTTCTAAGTGGCAAATGAGTAATAAGAATAAAAGCAATATGGTGTTATCAGTCACTTAAGATTGTTGATCTTGGTTTCAGAATTCATCTTATAATCAACTCTAAATCTATAGTGGTTCATCAGCCTTGATCAATTTATAACTGCTTGTACTGTACAGTTCTTTTTTTAAAAAGCTTCTGTTTTACATTTAAAGTGGCAAAACATGTATATCCAGCTGATCGGTATCCTTTTTGTCCCATGGTCTTTGAAACATTTATCTAGTAAAATGAATTCAAGATTCCTCTTATGTTTGCCTTGAATCTATTTAGATCCCTTTTTATGAATTTTCAAGGGAGTTAGAATTGGCAGTAAGCTTCTAGAACAGCATCTGTAAAGTTGCCTCTTTGGGAAAAGAATATTGCAATTTCATGGGAATAATCATTTCCTCTCCAGTACTTCAAGACAGTGTTTTCTTCCTCAATTTGATGCTATCCAATTCCCATCAGTTCCAGGTAAGGATAATAGGACAGCAAGTTTATGGCAACTCTTCTTACATAGTGTTTATGTATTTCTTCTATGGCCAGCCACATCCTATTAGTTCTGGATTTGCTCAAAAGTATGTTATTAATTCATTTCCTATGCACAAGTTTAATATTATTGTAAAAGAGAATCTGTTTTGATCAGTACACATTGTACTGATGACTTCGTGTGAGATTTTGATTATCTGAAATATCTATGTATGCACAGGGAGGAAGTTTTTTGAAGCTGCTAAAAAAGGAAACTTCCAAACAAATTAATTTTCCCATTAGTAATGAGGCTGCACTGCTATGTAGATGCTACAAGGCACTACTGAGGAAATGGCCAAAGATCCAAATTTACATTCAGTTTAAGAAGTGATCTGTTTAACTAAGGAAACTGTGATGCTACTTTTACTTGTGATTGCATGTTTAATTCTTTTGGATTTTGACTTATGTTGGCATATATTAAAATTAGCCTATCTTAAGATAACACTTTGTTGGGAATGCAGGAAATAAGTTACAGATGAACAAAAAAACTCATACAGCTTATACCCCCATACAGTGATAACTTTAGCATTCTCTCATGCGAGATCAAAAAACAATAGTGATCAAAGAAATCAAGGGGTACATTAAAATGTATTTATAATTATAAAATGAATGCAATTTTTATAAAGTGCTCAGACTAGAATATAAAAATTCTAGCAACTGTCACTAATATAACCCAGAATGTAACAACATTACTCTGAATAATACTTTATCACATGTCATTTCTATTTATTTGCTCAGTGACTCAAAACCTATACCCAGAGACCATTTGGTTAAAGAATATTTACTTGCAATTATGTTTCCTGTTTTTAAGCTTTTGGTTTATGCTTTTATTTTGTATGAACAAGGATGACATTCAAATAGGAATCGCTGGAAGCATACTTCTTTTCTGATTATTGCAGAACAAGCTGCCTCATTGTTTTGTTTTGTTTTGTTTTGTTTTTTGTAATATTAAGATTTTTTTTTAATAAGAATGATCACAAAATAAATCTCCAGTATGATGGATTAAAAATGCTTTGCTTTACACTGATCTTTTGTGAATAAAATATACTTTTGGGCATCCACAAAACTCACTTTATAAACAATCACACTCTACTCAGTATTTACCCTACACTAGTTAATTCTTTTGATTTGTAGAGGGAGTGGCTTCCACAAGAGTTTGTTAATTTTTGTATAGTGATGGTATCCTTCTCATTGCAATGAGAAAGGTGTTAGCTGGAACTCGTCCTCTCTTAAAGGTTTCTAGTTTAATGGAACTTACTCCCAGGTAACTGAAGATGACAACTTTGATAATAGATTGTGATATGTGATTTGGACTTGATAAATTCCCTCTGTGATTTCTCCTCTTTCTTTTTTTTAATAAAAGTTTTATTTAAGTTTTCACAAAACATACAAATACAAATAGAATATCTTTTTTTGAGAACAGTGTGGCCCCGGGTTATCACTTCTCCATACAGGCATAAACTCAATACATATTTATCTTATACATTCTAATCCACATCTTATAACTATTTTCACAATTTTTTCGATAGCTTTTCCCTTTTTTTTACTTCCTGTAGCCTTATTTTAAATTATCTCATTCCTTTCTTAATTCAATTACATATCTTTTTCTAATTTTTAAAATATTTCTAATCAATGTGTTTATAATTACGTCTGTTCTGTTTACAATATCATATTATCTTTTCTCATAAAACAAATTTTCCCCTGTAATTACTAGACTGGAGGGTAACACCTTTGTATCTTTTTTCAAATCTTATTCAAAAATTTAAGTTACATCTTTACAGTTATAACATTCATTTTCTAACCTCTATTTTATAACACATACTTTCAGTCGAATTCTGCTTGGTACATTCCCTTAAAAATACACACTAAATTCATAAAAGAAAAAAGTATATATGTATATATATCTGTGTATATTTGTATAACAAGAGTAAATGGAATAATTATTCTCCCATGAGCTGTTCACAGCATCCAGTAGTGGGAGGTGCTTCAGTCTCTGCATGTCTAAGCTGGGCTTAATTTGTGGAACGCTCCTCCGCCTCCACAGTACTCCTCCCCGGCATTCCCCAGTTTTGGCTCAGCCTCGTGAGAGATAGGCAGTGCTTGTGATTCTTCCTTGGCCGAAACAGGAAAAATACTTTCCTTGCTAGCAGGTTTGAAAGTTAATCAACTTGTCTTTAGAATCCTCTAGCCTTCTAATCGCATTGCGATCTCTCGACATTGGCTCACATTACAGAGATCGCTCACATTACAGGGAAGCGTCAATTCACACTCCAAAGCGGCGGGAGGCTTTGACGCTGCTCCATGCCCCCTCCCCACAACCGATCTTGCTACCCCTGTCATTCCGACAGATTGCCGCAGTTTCTTTACCCGAACAGTGGCGTGAGTTCTTTGCTCCCAACAGAGTCGTATCGCTTTCCTTTCCCCTCTGAATGCCACTTGGGGTGGAGGATTGAAATGCTTAGTGCCTTCCACCCTTCCCTGCCATTTAGCCTTATAGGAAAAGCCATCGGAGGCTATTCCTTCACACGGCGGGAGTTTGCTGCTGGGGAGTGTGCCAAAAGATTAACAGCTGGAGGCCATCTTTTCTTACAAGACCTCATGGCCGCACATCTGTATTCCATTTCGTGCTGTGTGAGGTAACTCTGTTCCGAGCAGAGGTTCCCTTCAGGAACACTGGGGACCATTTTACCCTCATCTTGGTTTTTGTCTACATTCGAGGCTATTCTTACAGTTAAATTGTTGGCTTAACCCTCACAGCCCAATCAACCCAGCGGCACAACACCTAGGCCTGTGTCCACCTGTGCAGGGAAGCAGTTGAACGCTTCTACCTTTATCAATCTGGGCCTTTAGGCATTCTCAATTTGGCTGTTTGGTTTCTCAGCACGTAACATTGTGCCACTTAATTAATATTCATACACATATTGTCATATATATATATGGATCTTTGGTTCTTCGGGTTTTCTCCCGTGTAAGATTGAAAGTATCTAGGCAACATTTCAATGAAGTCTCATTCATCATCTTCAGGCTTGGTCTTCAGCTCTGTGCTTCTCAGAGTGATGTGAGCTTGCAGCTGCTTCTTCCTTTTAACTGCTAGTGGGGGTGTGATTTGATTGGGTGGGGGCTTGGTTGTGTTCTCATTGGTTGGGGGTTTGGCTGTGTTCTGATTGGCTGGAGGTGTGTTCTGTTCAGGTGGGGGCTTGGTTGTGCTCTGGTTAGTCTTAGTTGCTGGGGGATTTGAACTGGTGAGCTGTGATCTTGCTGTTTGGCTTCGAGTTCGTGGTCGTGCTGCATCTTCATGGTGGGGGTCAATTCGCTTCATGTATGGTTCAGAGCGGTTTGAAGTGGGTAGTGATGCAGCTGCAGTGTGGCTTCTGGTCCGTGGTCGTGTCTCATCTTCTGTGTGGGTGTGAGTCTGCTTTCTACGTGGAAGTGTGGTGGTGGCATCTTGTGTGGCTCTCAGGGGTGTGGGTCTGGTGTCATTCTTCATGTTAGGTACGCGTCTGTTCATGAGGGCGGGTTTCCAAATGGCTGGTAGGTGGGAGGTGTCATCTCGTTTATTCATGCTGTGTGGGCGTTTTTCTATCTCTATGGCTTCTCTGATTATTCTGCTGAAGTGTTCGGTTTTGGCGATAGTTCTGGTATTTTTAAAGTCAATTTCATGTCCTGTGGCTTTGAGGTGTTGGACCAGGGAAGAGGTCGGTTCTTCCTTTTTGATTGAGTTCTTATGTTCTTCAATGCGTCCACAACAAGGGCTCCCGAAACTACATTCACTCCGATGGCTGGCAATCTTTGTCAGGATGACATTCTTACAGAGGAAGTTCCAGAGGATGAAGGCCTGGATGGAGCTGGCAATCGCAGCAGGTCTTCAACACGCAGTTATGACTAGGGAATATCCTGTGATCACCGATCATGATTCCCAATCGCTGAGGTCATTGACCAGGTCGGAGCAGCACTATACCCAGGTACATTTTTACAAGGGGAGGTCTCTCCAAGGGCCGACTGAGGAGGAGGAGGAGGAGAAGGAGGGAGAAGTGGATCAAATTGATCAAATGGAAGAGATTGAATCAGGATCAATAAATGACAGCGAGCCCCTGTCAGAAGCAGACCCCTTAGAAAGGGGAATGTCTGAGGATGAGGACCTTGCTCCTGACCAACCTGTTTTCACAGGCTTATTCCACCCACAACTTTTCATATCTCTCTTGTTTAAGGCAAAAAAATATTGCACGCCTAAACAAGTCAACACCTTCTACTACTCCAACTCCTTCGGAAGAGGGACCAGAAGATCTAATTTTCAACCAACCACTAGAGGTGATCCCAGTTCCTCCCATGTTTTCGGACCTGGTACAGAAACATTGGGCCTCTGCAGCGGTGTACCCAGCCCCCACTGGATATGACAGGAAATATTTCAATTTGGCTCCTGATTTCTCAAAATTATTGAATACTCCCGAGGTAGGTGAACCTATAGTGGGATTAGCATCCTCCTCCATTCCCAGTGATGCACTGGAGGCATTAAAGCCAGAGGAAAAACAGGCCAAGCTAGCCCTATGCAGAGCCCATCAGTCTGACACGTGGGCCATCAGAGCAGCCACAGCCGCCTCCTTCTTCACCCATTCTTCTCTCAGATGGCTCCGCCTCTTACAGGAACATGTCCCCAATTCCAACCTTAGAGCGCACCAAGATATTGCTAAACTTATAGCAGCTGCTGAATTCTCAGCTGACGCAACTTATCATGCAGTCAAGTTTTCACCCAGGGCCATTACTTCACATGTCACAGTGCGATGCTTACTATGGTTAAAACATTGGCAAGCGGATTTTAAGCACAAATGCAAGCTGGCTTCATCCCCAATTGTGGGAGACAGACTGTTTGCTCCTTCCCTTGATCCGCTACTAATTGAAACCCAAAACAAAAAGAAAATTCTTCCTTCCCTTTTTCGGAAGTCAGATTCTAGAAACCTTCAGTCCTTTCAGAGGGGATCCTTTCAGCCCTTTTACCAGGGATCTTTTTCACCCAGATACCAGAGACTCCCATCATTCAGACCAGGGCAGCAGCCAGACAGGTCCAACTTCAGGGATAGGAGCAGAAGGGGTGGTCAATCCAAGAGATCCTTTCGGGGAGTAGGAAACAGGTCCTTTCGGCATCCAAGATAACTCCCTGAACCCAACCCCCATTGGCGGATGCCTTAAATTATTCATGGACCAATGGGACTCCTCAACCTCTGATTCCTGGGTCAGAGACATGATTAGATTTGACCTTGCGCTGGAGTTTCAATCCACTCCCCCAGATTTTTTCATGTCATGCCCTCTCTCCAGAGACCCGGTTAAACGTAATCTCATGGAAACAGCTATCCAACACCTACTGGACGTACGAGCCATCCAGCCAGTAGCCACCAACCAACAAGGGCGAGGTTTCTATTCACATCTTTTTGTTGTTCCCGAAAGTTCGGGGGGGTGGAGAGCAGTATTGGATCTGAAACGTCTCAACCGTTTCTTAGTATATCGCAAGTTTAAAATGCGCACCCTGCAATCTATCTTACTTGGCATCAGAAAGGGTCCTCACATCCATAGACCTAATGGAGGCGTACCTACATATTGCTATTTGGCCTTCCCACTATAAATTTCTGAGATTCTGTTATAATAACCACCATTTTGAATATGTGGCCCTTCCTTTTGGACTAGCTTCTGCCCCCAGGACCTTCACGAAGGTTTTCGTGGCACTAGCTGCTCATCTCCGTGATATTCCGTATGACTCCAGTGTTATCTTGATGACATCTTGATTTTGTCATCTTCCGCTCATCAATCAATCAAAGATACTCAGAACACATTACAATCCCTATAACAACACGAATTCTCAATAAATTGGAAAAAGAGTCATTTAACACCATCGACTAGGTTAACCCATATGTCATAAATACGGTGGAAGGCAAAGTTTACCTGTCACCAGATACACTAAATAGCATTCAGAAATTAATCAAGGAGATCAGTGGTCTTAAGAGGTTGTCCCTAGTGGAACTATGAAAATTGTTAGGCAAGATGATCTCATGTATATCTATCATCCCTTGGGTCCGGCTCCACATTAGATCCCTCCAGTGGTTTCTGCTCCCGTACCAGCGCTCCAGCTGAAGCAACTCCAAATACAAGGTCAGGGTACTATCAAAGGTCCTCATATCTCTCCTCTGGTGGACAGACCAGTCATCAACAGAGGCTGCCTCTTCAAAGAGCCACACAGACTTACCATCACCACCAATGCCAGCCTGTTTGGATGGGGAGCGCACGTTCAATCGCTCACAACCCAAGGCCGCTGGTCCGCCATAGAACAGTTGTGCAGCATAAACTGGCTGGAGCTTCGAGAAGTACACCTGGCTCTCCGCAGCTTCCTTCCACAGGTATGCAATCAGCACATACTAATATTGACCGACAACATAACAGCCAAAGCTTACATAAACAAACAGGAGGGCACACAGTCGAAACATCTCATGCGAGAAGCAGAGCGTTTGTGTCATTGGGCGGAGAGCAACCTGTTTTCCATCAGAGCAGAGCACATTTCAGGTCTGTCGAATACACAGGCAGACTGGCTGAGCAGGGCCATGATCGATCAATCAGAGTGGCACCTCCATCCGACCCTGTTTCAAGAGGCGATCAAGACATTTGGACAGCCAGTGGTGGACCTGTTCGCTTCCCCCTCAATTCTCAGCTCCCGAGATTTTTTTCCAGGTACCCCTCGCAAGGAGCAGAGAACTTCAATTTGCTCCACTGTCATTGACCCTGGGGACTTCTGTATGCATTCCTGCCACTTCCACTGGTTCCCAAGGTCATTCAGAAACTGCTAGACAAGAGGGTGGAACTACTTCTAGTAGCTCCTTACTGGCCCAGACGGCCGTGGTTTGCAGACCTCCGCAGTCTATCCATATCAACACCATGGAGAATTCCACCAGCCAGGGTTTCGCTAACCCAGAGACCCCTTCAACATCTGGACCCACAACGGTTGCACCTGACCATCTGGAGGTTGAGCAGAGTTGTCTGAAGAGTGAAAAGTTTTCCCATAGAGTTATTGCCACTATCCAAGCCGCCAAACGCCCCTCAACAACTCGCATTACAATGCCACATGGTCCAGTTTCTGCAAATGGTGTACCGAGTCTCAAATTGATCCCATCTCTCCATCTGTGGCTCAAATCCTAGAGTTCTTGCAAGAGGGACTTGACAAAGGATTATCACCTAACACGTTGAAAAAACACATGGCGGCCTTGGCATCAGTTCTCACTTGTGAAGGTCTACTATCTCTTTCCCATCATCCACGCATACAGAGTTTCGAGGAGCCACAAATTTAAGCCCTCCAGCGGTACACCATTATCCCACCTGGGACTTTAACAAGATCCTCGTCGCATTCACTAAGGGCCCTTTCAAACCCTTGAAATCGTCAAGTCTCCAATTTCTGACGTATAAAGTAGTTTTCCTTGTAGCAATCACTTCTGCTCGTCGTATTTTGGAAATTGCAGCTTTGTCTGTCAGACAAGATCTTTGTGTTTTCCATTCTGACCGGGTGGTCCTAACTCGGTCTTTCATAGGGCACAAGAGCTGATACTTCCTAATTTTTGTCCCAGACCATCCCAAGGGTTGGAACTACAATGGCATAGGCTTGATGTGAGGCGAGCATTGCAAATATATATTAACCGCACAGTGGCTTTCAGAAAAACGGAGGCCTTATTTGTGTCTTTTCAGCCCAACACTCAGGGATGCAAGGTCTCACCTTCTACAATAGGCCGTTGGCTACGGGCCGTGATAGCAAAAACGTATCACACTCAATCCCTGCACGTGCCCAGGGGCATAACAGCTCATTCAACAAGGAGCGCCACAACATCGGCAGCGTGGGCCACACAGGCACCAATAACTGAAATTTGTTGAGCCGCAACCTGGGCCTCTCCATCGCCATTCATTAGGCATTATAAAATAGATCTGTTTGCATCCGCTGAGGCCTCCTTTGGCAGAAGAGTTCTGCAACAGGTCCACAGGGACCAGGAGGAGATTCCAGACCAGAGGGAGTCCCTCCCATAGGACAGGCCAAGCTTTGGTATGTCCCACTACTGGATGCTCTGAACAGCTCATGGGAGAAAGGGCGTTGGAATTTACCTGACACGCCCGTTCTCTTTGAGCTGTGAAGAGCATCCAGCCCCACCCCTTTTTTCCATCTGGTGGGGTCCTGTTTCGGCCAACGAGCTGTTAGAGCATTGAGGACGAAGGCGGTTATTTCTCTCATCTCCGCCAAAATTTGGGAACGCTGGGGAGGAGTACCATGGAGGAGGAGGAGCATTCCACAAATTAAGCCCAGCCTAGACATGCAGAGACTGAAGCACCTGCCACTATTGGATGCTCTTCACAGCTCAAAGGGAACGGGCGTGTCAGGTAAGTACCAACACCCTTTCTATTCAAGTACAGCTCTGCCATTAATATTAATAACAATCTTTTACATTTCTATTTCTTTTAGCAAACATTACCGAATAATATCAGTTGTCTTTCACTTTAATCATCTATATTTCATATTTTACTTATTACTGTCTTTAAATAAAAAACCAAACAATAGTTATTAACAGTAGTCAATAATGTTATTATTCTTATTCAAGTTCATCTTGTCAACTGATAAAAATCTTCCATTTTTCTTTTCATTTTTTTTAAACGTTCTTTTTAAATCATTGAGAAACTTATTCTCTTTACAAACAAATATTCCACTACACATCAATAGAAATTTTTTCTACCACTTCAATCAGCTAACATATTTTCTAACCCTTTTCTATTTCTAATATAACAATGCTATCCCATGCACCCTTGCAGAATCCTTTCCTTAAGTTAAATTTTAACCATTGTCTCTATATCTTTTAAATAGGTTTATACCTTTAATTCTAGTATGTTTTTGCTGTTCCTCTATATCTTGTTTCTGTCCTTTGTAGCTTCTTTTGCTTTCCCTCTTCCCCCTCTTCTTCTCCCTCCCCTTTTTATTCCCTTTTCTATCTGATTCTCCCTCCCTTCTGCTTGTTCCTGATATTATGATAGCTTTTCAAATTACTCCTTTTTTGGGTTGTTGCTTCAGTGCTTTTAACTCCCTTTCTCCCTTTTCCCTTTTTTACCCCGCTTAAAATTGCTTGGTCATTAAAGATGGCTTCTTTGTTGTCCCGCCCTTCTTGTTCTGCCTGTGTTTGTTGTTGCTTTTCATAGTTCAATATCTCCATTTCTAAAACTTGAAATACAAAGCCAAAAGATTGTCTTCCATCTTGTGCTTCTTGTTTTTGTTCTTTAAGTCTTATTTTTAACTCTTCAAGGACTGATTGTTGTAACTATGTATCATTGCAACTATGTATCATTGCAACTATGTATCATTCATGTGTTTGCAACATTGTATCATTCACGTGTAATCATTAACTTCTGTCTCTTCAGTGACCTTTGCAAGGCACGTACAAGGGACAAGGAGCTAGACGGTTGTTAATAAGCTTATCCACATTGTAACTAATCTGTCCGGTATGCAGCTTTGTAAACATGCACATCCTGATGAGATTACCATGTTTGACTTGAGCTTTGATTAAATCATTTTCTTGTAAAAAAGCACAATAAAAGAGCGTGTGCCAAGACATTCGGGGCGCGCTCATCAAGAGGAAACCTCGCTTCCTGTCGTTTCTCTTCCCTTCACTCCCTATCATGAGCCGCCCATCAGATGCGGGATGGCAGATACCGCATTCTGGTGACCCCGACGTGATTCCCTAAGGGGGATACGTTGCGACGTGCCCATATCTTATCAGCTCGATGGGAGCTGTGCATCGCCAGGCCTAAAGCGAATTGCACATCATCGGATCTGAAACACGGTCTCGACTTTCGTAAGTATGGGTGGAAACTTTTCTCAACAACAGATGCAGCATCTGAAGGAATTGAGGGAGTTAGTCGCTTTTTCTTCTAAATATTCTGCTAATTTAAAGGGCTCTCCTGTAAAAATGAAACCTATTGCTACATTATTGGCTTATGTGTGGCAACATTGTCCCAATTATTCAGAGGAAGGTTCCTTAAAAATTTCCACTGGGCAAAATATTGGTGAACATCTCCATAGTCCTCCTCGTGCACCTATTGGCATTTTGGTCACTTGGAGGAAAATTATGGAGGCTTTAAAAGTCCATTATAAAATAGAAGCAGGGAGTATGTTTGAATCTCCCCCGCCAAGTTATGATAACTTTTCAATTTTCCCTAACTCAGGCAGAAGCTGCTGCCATTATTCAACAATGCCCCACATGTAGTAAGCAAGGACATTCCATTCCCATAGGAGTAAATCCTAGAGGATTAAAAGCTTGTGAAATTTGGCAAATGGATGTAACTCAGTATCCACCTTTTGCCCCTTGGAAATATTTGCACGTTTCCATCGATACATATTCAGGGTTTATTCTGGCCACCCCTCAAAGGGGAGAAACTGTAAAACATGTCATCAATCATTCAATTCGTACCTTTGCCTCGCTGGGACATCCAAAAGAAATCAAAACTGACAATGGACCTGCCTATACAAGTTCTGCTTTCCAGGACTTCTGTAACAGATGGGATGTAACCCACAAGTTTGGGATTCCCTACAACAGCCAGGGGCAGGCTATTGTGGAACGAGCGAACTTGTCTCTGAAATGTGCTCTTGATCGATATTCGTTGCGGGAAAACCCCCCGAACCTCCCAGCATTGCAAAATTCTCTTAACATTTGTCTTTACACTTTAAACTTTCTTAATCTGACTGGTATTCCTCCCACTTCTGCTGCTTCACGTCATTTTTTCTCCCCCTCCCCCCCGCCTAACAGACCTCTGGTATATTATCGCAGATTGCCAGATCCTGCCTGGCAGGGTCCCGCTGAGCTTCTCACTTGGGGACGAGGCTACGCTGCGATCTTACTGCCAGACAAAACCACTTGCTGGATCCCTGGTAGGGCGGTTAGATCCTATCATGGGAATTCCTCTGCTACATCTGTATCTTAAAACTCTTCCTGATATTCTTGCCTATACCTTCTTTGCAATTTCTACCTTACTTCAACAAAACCTATGCTTCCTGTCAAAAGACTATTCGTGTTAAAACCATTTCATTAACAGAAGGCTATTATACTTGCTCCATGTGGGTACGTCATGAAAATGCTACCCATAGTTTTCACTCTGTCACTTCTGTTTTGTTTAAAGAACACTCTACCACTCGCTCTTTTGTTCCTTCTTTACTCTTCCTTTGGAAAGGAACCTTAAAATCTTTTCCTCTATTCAATCTAAAACATAGGGGGACCTAGATGTCCTTCTATTGTATTATGGGTTTCCCCACCCCAACTAACATCCTTGATGAATGACCAAATTAATCTTTATTGTCATTATTGTCATTATTATCCTTTTTCTACTAATTACATTCCCTCCTCATTTCGCAAATGTTCTACAACTAACTTGTCCATAGCCCTCTCTCCTGCTTGTGATGTTTTTATATACCCGAACTCTGATCCTGTTAACAAACGACACTTCAAAAGAACTGTCCATGACGATCCGCAGAAGCCTCATAGAAGATATAATATTGCTTGGACTATAACTGACTTTCAAGGAGTTCGTTTAAGTTCTACAACCAATTTTTCTCGCATAGAAGACTTCTACCCACCACTTCAATTCGATTTGGCAGACGCACCCACACAACCAGGGGATATTCTGCAATCTACACCACTTCAGGAGGAACTTTAACATCACGCCTGAAAGGAATGTATTTTATCCCTGGCAATAATTTTGTTTGGACTTGTTCCACCGGTCTCATGGCATGTGTCCACGGGGATGAAATTGTTAAATCCAAATCATTTTGCATTCAAGTGTGGCTTGTGTATATAACTCTGATGATTTTATATCCCTACAGGTACCCATGGAATACCCCCTTTTGCAAAATCGTAAAGATTTAGATCTGTTATTTTTTAAAACAAGGGGGATTGTGTGCTATGCTTAAAGAAGAATGTTGTCTTTATGCCGATAGCAGGGGGGTTTGTTTTCTATTTCGCCATGGTTTACAACCTTTTTAACTGCATTGGCAGGATCATTAATAATCATTATATTGATATGTATTATAGGACCTTGTTGTTTTTATAGAATATTGCAATTTTTAAAAAATCAATTATCCTCCATAACTGCTGATGTTAATGTGCAATTGCAAGCTCATGTTATATCCTCAACACCGGACGAAAAAATGTCATTGCTGAGTTACCGCTCCTTGGACAACCCTGACGCTGACGGGTCGCACTCTTGCCTAGATGACGGGGACGGCGAACATTTCATAAAAATGGTTCCTGTCTTCTCGGACGAGGAAGAAGACTCGTCATAAATAATAAAAACAGAGGAGATGTTGTAACTATGTATCATTGCAACTATGAATCATTGCAACTATGTATCATTCATGTGTTTGCACCATTGTATCATTCACGTGTAATCATTAACTTCTGTCTCTTCAGTGACCTTTGCAAGGCACGTACAAGGGACAAGGAGCTAGACGGTTGTTAATAAGCTTATCCACATTGTAAATAATCTGTCCGGTATGCAGCTTTGTAAACATGCACATCCTGATGAGATTACCATGTTTGACTTGAGCTTTGATTAAATCATTTTCTTGTAAAAAAGCACAATAAAAGAGCGTGTGCCAAGACATTCAGGGCGTGCTCATCAAGAGGAAACCTCGCTTCCTGTCGTTTCTCTTCCCTTCGCTCCCTATCATGAGCCGCCCATCAGATGCGGGATGGCAGATACCGCAACTGATGCCATTTTAAAAAAGTTTAAACAACCCCCAATTGATTTTATTTTATTTCATAAGGATCCTCCATCCAAAGTTCCAGGAATCATCCAATAATCCAAAACTGTTTCTTGCTTCTTTTCTCACTTTCTCTTTCCAGGGGTTTTGTTATCTTGTAACAAAGTTTCATCTACAATGTATCTTTTGCAAGCCTTGTTAAAATTCCACTATCAATTTTTTTTTAAGTTCCAGGTGGTCTCCTCCATTTTCCAGATTCCACCCTCTTTTTTTCTTTTTCCCTCGCTGCTTTCTTTCTTTTTTTAAAGAAAGTTTTAAAATTACCCAAGAATCTTTATCCCTTTGACACTTTATTTTCAGCTAGAAATAGCCTATTAATGTCAAAGTGGATTAGTATCAATTTCTTATTCGAATCTCTTCTTGTTAATGTTCCAAGTAAGTTAAAACTGTCAATGTTAGAGGAAAAAAAGCCAATTCCATTTCCTTTCCCTTTCTCTTTCGCAGCTTAAAATCTTTTTTAGGAATAGTATTAGTCTTTAAAATTCAGGTTCCAGGTACCTTAAATAGATGTTCTCCATTCAACCCGGTCAGTCAAACTTTCTCCTTTAAACTTCCTCCTGCACAACCTTGTCTGGTCGGGTTCTTCTTTGAGGTGGCCATTTCTGATCACGGCTGCAACCATCTTTGGGAAAGGGAGTAATGGCCAGTCGAGGAGAGATGCGGCTCTCCTCAACCCTGCTGACGGCTCCCCCTTCTTCACCATCTCTACGGGGTGGCTTCTTCCCTGAATCCAGGCGGCTCAGGGCCCTCCAGCGGCGAGCATGGATCAAAACCGTGGACGATCATGATTTCTGTCCGTTGCTGAAGAAGCCCAAACTGCAAGTCCTGTGATTTCTCCTCTTTTGAGATTTCCTTAGGTCCCCCCTCCCAACATATGGCAACACTTTCACTTATTTGGTTTTGCAAACTGTATTAAGTTTGACAATTTACCTCTGCTCATTCACAAAACTAAATTAAAAATTTTGGAACTAATTTTACTGTAAAATTGTTTTGTTGTTTTACTGCTGATGGTAAGGGGAGGATTTGTATATTTATAGGCAGCATATGTTTCTTTACATTGTTTACATGTGACTTGTAGAGAGATTACACAAAAATACAGCTAAATGTTTGAAACATGAAAACATTTTTTTAATGTTTCAAATATTTAACCACATTTCATTGTACTTATAGTTAATGCAGTTTTTATCAGCAAAAAAACCTGCTTCACTTTTGAATGTCATGTTGGTAGGTCCACTGAGAAAGTAGGGAAGATGAGATAAAAAGTAGGTAAAATCATACAAAAGTGGATTGGGGTATTTTAAATTCGGAATACAGGGACTCCTTGACTTATGACACAATTGAGCCCAAAATTTCTGTTGCTAAGTGAGATATTTGTTAAGTGAGTTTTTCCCCATTTTACAACCTTTCTTATCACAGTTGTTAAGTGAATCACTGCAGTTGTTAAGTTAGTGACACAGTTGTTAAATAAATCTAACTTCCTCATTGATTTGGCTTGTCAGAAGGTTACAAAAGGTGATCATATGAACTCAGGGCACTGCAACCATCATAAATATGAGTCAGTTGCCAAGTAGCTGAATTTTGATCATATGGCCATGGGGATGCTGCAACGGTCATAAGTGTGAAAACTGGCCATGTCACTTTTTTCTGTATCAGTGTAAGTTGAAATGGTCACAAACAAATAGTTGTAAATTGAGAACTAGCTGTATCCATATCCAATCTCTGTCCTGAACTATATTTACATTTAACATATTAAAGTAACTAGGGTGGAAAGAAGAACAGTGCTCAGCTACATTTTGTTGATTACCCAAATTTAAACCATGCATATTTCTGAATTTTCAAATAAGTGAAAATTTGGATTTAGATCATTTTACTTCAACAGATTTCATCAAGATTAAACATATCCATGTTCAAATAGTTTAAGGTTAAGTCAAATAACTTAAAATGTAATATACTGTCCTTCCAAACTGAAATGTTTGTGTCTTTTAAGATCATTAAGGCAACAGTTAAGAATTCAGAAGAAATTGAGTTGTTTAAGAATTACATTAGTATTGTAACACTTGTTTCTTTTAAGAATCCCATTCAAATTCAAAGCTCTAAAAGGGAAAAAAAAGCATTGCATGCATGAAACATTTTCTTGTTCTTGTTATTTCATAACTGGACCTTTTATCAGGCATTATACAGATATTTCAAAATTACAGTAAAGACTGTTTCCTACTTAAAAACTGGTTTGAACATTTGTTACATTATGGTTCAGAAGCCTTATTCTCTGGCAAGTTTCTGGATAGGTTACTATGACATTCTTATAGAAACCTATAGATCAAATGCTATCAAAAGAATCATAGAATTCTGTTTAGTTTAAAAAGTGCATTGCAAGAAGATCAAAACTATATTTCAAAGTAGATTTCTTTAAATAAGTGAGGCTTCCTCCTGAAAAATGGGCAAAAGACTATAGTCTAACAATCAAACTCTGTCTGGGTCTTCCATAAGTTTCTACCTGATGTAAAATATGATGAGACTGCAGCTCCTGGACAGTCAGACTGGGGACAAAGCTACTGTGCTGAGTCATGATTTTTCAAATCAGTCTCTTTTAGTCCTGGCATTCTACTGCTGATAAGAAGTTACTTCTAGTAACTGATGGTTTGAGACACAAAGATTACTAAAACTATTATTAACAATTGTGTGACTTGGTGGGCATGGCAGGAGAACGATACTGTAAAATCTCGAGTCAGAGGTGGTATTTGCCATTTCGCTGAACTACTCAAAATTTCCATTACCGGTTCTCCAGAACTGGTCAGAACCTGCTGAATACCACTTCTGATTCAAACCTTACAATATTTAGAGTTTTAAAAAAAATTCACTATAAATTGAGCTTGAAACCAACAACAAATGAGTATTGTTTTACTAAGCTGGGGTACCATGCTTTACCTGAGTGGATCCAGACCATAATCTACAACAATATTTGATGTTAATTTTTAGTTGTGAAATCAGGAAAAAAGAGAGCACGCATTATCTCAAGAAAATTAATGATGTAGATAATCATTACTGGGCTATGTTCATAGTTGATGGTTATAGCAGTATGTTCTAAGCCCCATCCCTTTGCAAATGAAGGTGACAGAGGTGAGATTCCAACCACACTACCCCAATTGCCTTCTTGAGATTTTTAATCCCTCCCCTGAGGATGCTGCTACCGTAGCATTATTCCTTTCTATTTCTTTGCTGTGCTCTCATCTCTCTAACTTCAACTGCATTCTCATCTCTCTAACATAATCTCTCCATACATTTTTGTATATGCATATGGACACGTATAGCAATAGCACTTAGACTTATACTGCTTCACAGTGCTTTACAATCCTCTCTAAGTGGTTTACAGTGTCAGCATATTGCCCCCAACAATCAGGGTCCTCATTTTACTGACCTTCGGAAGCATGGAAGACTGAGCCTGGTGAAATTCGAACTGTCAAATTGCAGTCAGCTGGCAGTCAGCAGAAGTAACCTGCAGTACTGCATTCTAACCAATGTGCCATTATGGCTTATGTATGTGTGTGTGTGTGTGTGTGTGTGTGTGTGTGTGTGTATACATACATATACATATACATATACATATACATATACATATACATATACATATACATATACATATACATACATACATACACACACACACACACACATATATATACACACATATATACATATGGATCTTTGGTTATTCGGGTTTTTTCCTGCGTAAGATTGGAAGTATCTAGGCAACGTTTCGATGAAGTCTCATTCATCATCTTCAGGCTTGGTCTTCAGCTCTGTGCTTCTCAGAGTGATGTGAGCTTGCAGCTGCTTCTTCCTTTTAACTGCTAGTGGGGGTGTGACTTGATTGGGTGGGGGCTTGGCTGTGTTCTGATTGGGTGGGGGTGTGTTCTCATTGGTTGGGGCTTTGGCTGTGTTCTGATTGGTTGGGGGGTTTGGCTGTGTTCTGATTGGCTAGAGGTGTGTTCTGTTCAGGTGGGGGCTTGGTTGTGCTCAGGTTAGTCAGAACACAGCCAAAGCCCCAACCAATGAGAACACACTCCCACCCAATCAGAACACAGCCAAGCCCCCACCCAATCAAATCACACCCCCACTAGCAGTTAAAAGGAAGAAGCATCTGCAAGCTCACATCACTCTGAGAAGCACAGAGCTGAAGACCAAGCCTGAAGATGATGAATGAGACTTCATCAAAACGTTGCCTAGATACTTCCAATCTTACGTGGGGAAAAACCCGAATAACCAAAGATCCACATACAAATACCCGCGAGAACCTCAGAAAACATATATACATATACACATACACATACACATACACATACACACACACACACACACACACACATATATATATAATGGGCTGTGTGATGGCCTTGTGAGTTTTGTTGTGGAGATATCCTGGATCTTGTGCTGTAATCTCCTAGGTCGTTTGTTTTGTAGTGATCTTTTTTCCATTGGCCTTTAATGGCTTGGATAATGGGTTGTGTGATGGGCTTGCGAGTTCTTTTGTTGTGGTATCCTGGGTCCTGCATTGTATTCTCCTGGATCGTTTGTGTTTTGATCTCTTTTCCATTAGCCTCCTGTGTAGTAACAGTTTGGGTAATGGGTTGTGTGATGACCTTGTGAGAATTAATGCTGTGGTATCCTTGGTCTTGTGCTGTGATATCCTGGGTCATTTGCTGTGTTGCAACTTCTTGATATCACAGCACAAGACCAAGGATACCACAGCAATAAATCTCACAAGATCATCACACAACCCATTACTCAAGCCATTAAAACACGAGAGGCCAATGGAAAAAAGATCACTACAAAACAAACGACCCAGGAGATTACAGCACAAGATCCAGGATATCTCCACAACAAAACTCACAAGGCCATCACACAGCCCATTATACTAACATCAACTCCATCAATCAATCAAGAGGCAGTCGCGCAGCCAACCAGCCCAGCACACCAGCCCCCACCACCCGTATTTATAGAGAGACGGCAGCTCCGATCACACACTGCTTGCACTGGCACGAAGCCAAAAGCACCAACTGAGGATGGCAAATGTGACCTCGCTGAAACATCGTCAAGATACTCTCAATCTTACAAGCGAAAAGACCCGAACACACCTAGACCTCCATACCTGTACCCATGAAAATCTTCCTTAACATAACATACAAATAGAAATAAAGACAATGGAAAACTGGGAAAGGAAAGGGAATAGAGGGGATAAAGTAAGGGAAGGGAGAAAAAGAAAGAAAGAAGAAAGAAAGAAAGAAAGAAAGAAAGAAAGAAAGAAAGAAAGAAAGAAAGAAAGAAAGAAAGAAAGAAAGAAAGAAAGAAAAGCAATTTCTGATTTTTTTTTCAGTGCAGTAAGATACATAAATAATATCAATTGTTTAGTTATTAACCAATAAACATTTCTATAACAATAACCTGCGTAATTGTTAAAATTCAAAGTCAATGTGTCATTTCTTTTCTTCTCACGCACCCAGTACAGAAGTGGTTTCCAAATAAAATCTTCCCATACTTTCTTAAAAATTAGTTCTTGTGTCTGAAAGCCAGTCAATTTATGTTATTGAATAATAGTTGGGGGAATTAATGTTGATTTCCATCTTATATTTGATATCCCTTTTTTTTCTTTGTACCCAGACCTGGATTCACAACCTATCTACTGTCAAGCTCAGGAACTTCCTACTCCAGATTATTTTAATAAAAATAACAAACATAGGTTGACATAAATCTATGATAGTGAAACCATACTATCTATAAGCAGGGCAAAAAACCCACATATGCTCAATGCATTATTTAAAGCCTTTTTCAATTGTGACAAGAATCACAAAACCAGTATTATACTACATTTTATAAATTCTTAACGATCAAAGAAGCAGTAAAAGTTGATCCAAATTTACAACCCTGAATATTATAAATCATCTCAAATATCACTTTGATATCTGCATACATATTCAGCAAAGTGGGGATTTTAAAGTATAGCTGATTCAGAGGTTGCCTATGTCTTTTACTGCAGTCTTATGCCTTAATAAATGCAAACCAACACCCATCATATTTTACCCCTATTTTTATTTAAAGAAGTGAGATCCAGTTAAGCTAAGGATGTCATACAGATACACTTAATTATGAATTGCTTGCTTGTTAACACAATATTTCAATGCAGCCACTTCCCAGTTATGTTTCAGGTGATACTGAATAGTCTTCAGCTGTTTGTTGTTGGCAGCAAGAAGATGTATTCCTTATCCTAGACCAGAAATATGTACGGCTAGATCAAAAATATTGTGAACCCTTCCAGTTCCATAAAAATTGAGACTTACATGTTGCAAAATTTAAAAAAACAGCTGTTTAGTGACACTGTTGTTATAGTTAAGCAAAAAGAACAATGCTCAGATTTTAAATTGTTTGAAAAATACAAACAGAAAAGTTAAAATACTTGTAAAAAATAGAGGAAGGGGAAAGATTACTGTAAAATATATGCAAAGGATAGAAAACAGAAAAATATAGTTCAGTTTCTACATCTGATTTATTTAATATAAAGTATTATATTATCCTTAAGATTCTCATACTTTCCCCTCCTCTTCTTTGGATATTGAGATTTGGATATTCATTGGATGAGAACCAATTTGATCTTGTGGATAAGATGCTGACCTAGAAACCAGAAGACTGAGTTCTAATCCTGCTTTAGGCATGAAATCTGGCTGGGTGGCTTTGGGCCAGTCACTCTCTCTCAACCCAACTCACAGGTTTTTTGTTGCAGGGAAATAGAAGGAGAAGGAAAAATAGGTATAAGTTATTTATGAAAATAATAAAGGCATGATATAAATAAATAAAATATTATTTAACGCTTTGTTCATTTTCTCAAAATATTCTTTTTTCTGACAAGCAACTCACTTTCTCTTTCAAAATGAGATATGGAAAATCAATGTAGCTCACATGGTAAAATTTCCTTTAACTAGCCCAACATAAGATTGAGAACAACATTTTAAATTTACTCTTCAATTAATAGTTATTCCATTTGTTCCATTCATAATTATCTTTTCATATATTACATTGTACAAAATATGCAATGTGATCATAATCACATACTCTACATGTGTGGGTGGGTGTTGCATTCAGTAAACACACACACACACACACACATACACACGGTGATTATGATAACAAAGTTCACTGAACTTAGAAATTAACCAAGAATCAGCCCATACTTTTGTTGCCATTTTTTTTCAGATTGTAAAGCCTGTTCCATGCTCAACACTTTCAACTAAAGACAGTAGATATTATCAGAGCCTGATCACTGAAGTTCAGTATCAGTGGTGGGATTCAAATTTTTTTACTACCAATTTTGTGGGCCTGGCTTGGTGGGTTTGGCATGGCTTGGTGGGCGTGGTTTGGTAGGTGTGGCAGGGGAAGGATACTGTAAAATCCCCATTTCCTCCCTACTCCTGGAGGAAAGTTACTGCAAAATCCCATAACCTCACCACCCCACTAACCTCCTTTCCATCTCCGTTCTCTTGTACAGAGCAACAAAAAAAAACACCCAGCCAATCAGCTAGGACTTGGGAGGCAGAGAATAGATGGGAGTGGGGTCAGTCAGAGGTGGTAATTGCCAGTTTTCTGAACCACTCAAAATTTCCACTACCGGTTCTCCAGAACTGGTCAGAACCTGCTGAATACCACCTCTGGACAGTATACAAGAACAGTGTAGCTGGCATACTGACTTGTCAATAGGTACCAGAGATAACATCTGTGACCTCAGTAATAAAACATCCGTAAACTTAAAACATTGTTCTTTTGGGAGTATGAAGAAATTGTTGAATGTCATTACTTAAATAAGCTTCTTCTAAATATTACGGTACTTGCATTTTATCTGGATTAAGTTTCCGTTTATTTGTCTTCAATCATAGTGTTCACGGAGCCAGGCTTCTGCTTTCCTGGATCTAAGAAAAATATACCGTCTTTATTAAAATGGAAAATAGTGTATGCTATATGACTTATTTTATAACTCAGTTGTGGGAGCTGTTGGGTAACAGACTGTACAAAGCATTCAGATGCTTCTTGAACAATTAAAGCGGCCTCAGAGGTGTCTTTTTCAAAAGGCAACTGGACTGTTTTTTTCCTTGGGGAAGAAGAAGAAGAAGAAGAAGAAGAAGAAGAAGAAGAAGAAGAAGACGTTTAACTTCTCATCCAGAACTGATGGAGCTTTTTGGATGAGAAGCGAAATTTCTTCTTCTTCCTCAAGGAAAAAACCACCTTTGAGACAACTATGACCTGGATGACTGAGAATCTCCACACACAATTAAAGCAATCACTTCCTCCAAAAGGCTTGATGTGATTATTTCAAGGCTTTCGCTTGTCCCCTATGCATGCACCAACAACAATTCTATGAAAATACGAGTAAAGTTCTATCATGGTGCACACACCTGTGGGCTACTGGGAAAAGCCTCTGAAGCAGTAATTCATTGTGCATTCCAGGGGTGCGGCTGCTTTAATACCTTAATGCTTTGCTTGTACAAATCTGTTTTGCAGCATTCCCTCCTAAATGCTCTGTACAATATTATGGAATATATTAACTACGTAATATCAGATGCTGTTTTTATTTCTCTTTTGGATACAAGAATTTGCATCACCCTGGGAACAGGATAGTTGAGAAAGGTTGAAGGGAACAATAGGAGGGATGTGTTTTTATAGATTTACTTCTGTCAAACTCATCTTAATTAGAGTTTTGATGACTCCACTGATGCTCTTGAATGAAATTTATATTTTTTTCTTGGCTTTGGTTTATTTATCTATAAATATATTTTATCTATCCTAATTTCATGATTTAGGATTGTTGCTTTTTTATCTATAAAAGAACACTGTAATTTTTGCTATGAGAAAATTTCTGTGAAGTCAATACTTCGTTTGGGTTTGAGCAGCATGTTGACCAAGCTATAAATGTAATAGTATAACCTCAGTTCATCTGTTATTGAATTCAGAGTTAAAATGACAAATAAAATAAAATAAAAAACAGCTATGAGATTCTTCCATATCTGTTAGACATTATTGAAGAGAATTGGATTTTGTATAACTAGTATAAAATGTGTTAAAACAAACATAAACAAATGTTTTGTTATAATCAAAAGCAGGTTAGCTGGATTAACTTTGCAATTCTCTACACAAATATCTATGTACTTACTATTATTTCAGTTTGGTGTTTACTTTTATTATGTTGTAATTGAATGCAAGGAGATTTTGTTATAGAGGTTTTTGAACAGATGAAGGTGAAATGGGAATGTTCAGCATTATCTTGATTTAAGTATACAAAAGAGAGACTTCTGGTGATACAGCAACCCAGGCAACTGCACATATGTGAGCACTATTTAATAATTATAAATGTATACCATAAATATTGGGTAGGAAAAAGAAACCATGACCCTTCCACTCTCTCTTCTAAATTATCACATGTTGCAAAAGTCATTTTTAAAAATACAGGTAGTCCTCAACTTATAACAGTTTGTTTGTTCAAAGATACAACAGCATAAAAAAGTGACTTATGACCATATTTTATACTTACGACCCCTGCAGCATCCTCATGGTCATGTGATTAAAATTTAGACACTTTGCAATTGACTCGTATTTATGATGGTTGTAATCCCAGGGTCATATGATCACTTTCTGTGATCTTCTGACAAGCAAAGTCAATGGAGAAGTCAGATTCCATTAACAACTGAGTTACTGACTTAAAAACTGCAGGGATTCACATAAGATTGGCGTCAAGACAGGGCAAAACTCACTTAACAACTGTCTCACTTAGCAATGGAAATTTGGGGCTCAATGGTGATTCTAAGTCAAGGACTACCTGTATGCACAAGATTCTGAAGCAATTCAACTCACTCATCCTACAGTCAATGTGAGCAACGTGCAACAGTTCAGTTCACTCATCCTATTATTGATGTGAGCAACCGGCCT
This sequence comes from Hydrophis major, assembly GCA_033807585.1. Classification (NCBI taxonomy): domain Eukaryota; kingdom Metazoa; phylum Chordata; class Lepidosauria; order Squamata; family Elapidae; genus Hydrophis; species Hydrophis major. Next base: position 330,276,095 of record CM066329.1, read on the forward strand.
TCCCAGGGCCCATGAAGTTTCAAAATCCTTGTCTGTACCACCAGGGGTGGGATTCAACTGGTGTTACTATCAGTTCAGTACTTAGGTTTTGCGCGTGCATACACGCTGCACACGCATGTAATACACTAAAAGCTGTCTCTTGGACAGCTGATAAGCGCTGCACATGAGTGTGCAGCATTTGAAAAACGCCTTTTTTACTGCTTTTTAAATTGCAGTTGTGCCACGCAAGGCAGCTGAGGTTAAAAAAAGCAGGAAATAAAGGACAGGTAAGAGCCCGGGTGGGCCAAACAGCAGCAGACACAGAACCAGTTCTGTGTCTGCTGCTCTTCAGGACTACTGGTTCTATAGAGCTGGGCAGAACCAGTAGCATCCCACCCCTGTGTACCACCAGCGAGTCCTTTGACCATGATTGCTGAAAAAAATGACAACCTGATTTCCTGGCATTTTGAGATGGCTTACTCTAAGGTCAAATTTAAATAACAGACAGGCATATGACAATTAATAAAGAAAGAACCTCTCCAATCTCCAACAGGTGATTACCCAGTTTGGACTCTCAATCCTACCAAAATGGTTCAATGCCACTCTTGGATATCAAAAGAAGCCTATCCCTGATCTGCAGAGAAAGTGAATTTCCATGATGATCACATATATAGGGCATATATGAATATTATAGCATGTATATCATATTCTAGATTGTACAAATCTTGATGCTTCTGTAGTTTGTATGCATATATATAGGCATTAATAATGTCTGCGTTTCAATGTCATCAGTAAATAAAATATTTATATGTCTTATGTCATGCTGTATGCAATACATGAATACTTGGCAATCTGACTAAGAGATTTCAGTTTATTTCAGCTTCTTACACAGAAACTCTTTTTTGTTCTGGATTTGAGTCCATTTTATGTCTTGTTGAAAAATATGTTGTTCCAGATTAATTAGCTGCATAATACCTGTTTTAAAATCTAAGAGGACTGAATTCAATGCTTCATATTCTAATACCTAATTCAACTCTAATGAAAAAAAACAACACTCCATTCCAATTTGTAAAAGGAAAGAAACTAGTAAGAAAGCAGGGACCACATCAAGGAAATGTTGCAAAAGGAGCTTTGTATTCTTTGCATGGTGCCATCTCTTTTTCAATAACCACTTTAGTAACTGTTTTTGCTCGCATGGTAAAACAGCAGTAGGCATGAGTACACAGAAGGCTGTAGGCTGCTGTTGGGAAAACACAGATTTAAAAGGAGCTAAAATGCTGGAGGGGTCTTTCTCACATGAGGGTAAAAATATGAGACAGACAGTGTTCTCTGGAATTCACTGCTGAGACAACTTTCTCTTGACTTGAAAGACTGCTGTTTCTTCTGACCATCTGAAACTCCTAATGATCACACTATAATGCCTTTGTAGAAAAAAAAGACTTTATTTTTTAAGTTTTAAGTTTTTTCATAAAAAAAATCTGACTTCAGCACTGGAATGAAACTGTACAGACATTTTTTTAACTGTCTAAAGGCATATGTTTGTTAACCAATATTCTAGTACCCAGGAATTAGTCAAACATTCATATCTTAGTATTATCCAATTATGATATTATTGTGTTCCTTTTAAGCTTATGAAATTTCATTTGGGTTAAAATATAACTAATTGTGATGAGATATAGGAAGTGGATTTCTGCAGAAATGTTTTTTAAACATTTATTTCAAGATATAAATTAAAATGCCTTTTAACTGAAATAGGATCAGGACATCTAATTATCAATTACTGTCCATTCATTTATATTTGAACAATTAGATATTGGTTCAGCAAACCATTCCTTTTATAACATATGTACTCTGTTCATTGATGCAAGCCCTGACTAATCCTCCCTTATTTATGATTTAGTGATGTGTTTTGATGCTTAAATTGAGAACCCCATTAATAATAGGTTACTGAACTTGGGGTGCTTGGAAATAATTTCCAAATATCTGATAGAGAAATAGATGTAATCAATACAGTGACTTTCGAATAATATGCATTAGTAATAGACTACTGGCATTTCTTGTTCCAATAGAATGCTAACTAAAAGTAAATCTATTGTTATAATTGATATTCAAATATTGTTGATTTGATTTTACATTACACTATGGATTATTTCAAATTTTCCAGAGTAGTAGCCAAGTTAGATTTTTTTTTTTGTAATGAACACATTTAATAAAAGTGTAACCAATCACTCAAATCCAATCTACCTTGAATGTAGTCTTGTGCTGGTATAACCAAGGGTAAGCCATCGCAAGACTACATTCATGGTAGACTAGATTTAAATGATTTCAGCTGGTAGCAATAGGTTAGCATTTTCTTCTCTGGGTCTCTTGTAGAAGTTTATTTTCAAAAATTAGTGTAAGCCTTTTAGTCTGGTTTAATTTAGTTGGGGTTATTGTTTCTTTAAAATGATTAATTCATTTTTATCAGATTAGTCTGAATAAATGTGATTGTACTCTAAAGCTTACCTATAAAGCAGAGGTGGTATTCAGCAGGTTCTGACCAGTTCTGGAGAACCAGTAGTGGAAATTTTGAGTAGTTCAGAGAACCGGCAAATACCACCTCTGACTGGCCCCACCCCTATCTATTCTCTGCTTCCTGAGTCCCAGCTGATCGGTGGGTCTTCTTTTGTTGCCCTGCACATGAGAACAGACCTGGAAAGCAGGTTAGTAGATTGGGGAGGGTATGGGATTTTGCATTAACCTTCCTGCCACGCCCAACAAGCCATTCCCACCAAGCCACGCCTACAGAACCAGTAGTAAAAAAATTGAACCCCATCACTGCTATAAGTATTTTGTGTCAATAACGATCAGTTAGATTGTTAGGCAGAGTAATGCTACATGTCCTTGTTTCATAGCAAAGAAACTGTCCAGAATATTAAATCTGTACAAGCATTAATCACCTCCTCAGATTTTTTTCTTTATAAATAAAGATATTGCTATTTTTGAGAAATAAACTTTCAAGAAATTTATTTCATAAAAAAAACAGATACACTAGTAATCATCAGGAAATTTAACAATACTTCTCTTGGTTTAAATAAAGAGGTGTCTTCTCATACTATATGTATCAAATTCATTCAATCATGACTGTGTCATAACTGCTGTCTCTCTCTTATTTTTGATTATTGTCTGTAGTAATTCTGTGTCTCATTGTTTTTGTCATCATTTTTAATTTCCTCTTGTTCCTTCCTTACACCAGCTGTGTGTTATGTATCTGTGCGGCTATATTTGCTCTCAAATCCCACATATATAGAGACGTCACATCCCAGAATTCCCTCTCGCATGGCCAAAAGCTGTTGGAATTCTGGGAGTTGCAGTTCTGATGCTTTAGAAAGGCATCCTATAGGGAAGGGTGCTTAACATTTCAGGAAGTTGTTTATTGTATCAACTATGTATGTAAACTATATAAAGAAATACTATTTTAATTCCCAAGCACTTTTTTTGTTTTACAATCTAGCTATCAGCGCAGTGCCAAATAAGAAACATTGTTTACATAGAAAGCTACCTCAAAATGAAAACAGAGCCAAAGAACAGCTTTTGCTTTCAAGGTTCCCCTTTCATTGTTCTTAATCTCAAAACCATTGACCACATAAACAAATATGATACTGCAGGGAGACAAGAAGCTGCTATTTTGAGATAAGTGATTGGGTAAACATCTCAGAGTTATCTAAGGGCAATATTTCATAAACTATGAAATTCAAAGAGAAAATAATTTCCTGGAGATGAATTGCAGCCACTATCCATTGTCCTTGCAAGTGGGTTATCTACATTATCTGTTGTATTGTTGTGACCGAGAACCTTTGTACTTGGGCATTATCTTGACTGTTGAGATACTTGAATAAAAACAAAAACAAATTGATCATTGCCATCAAAAAACTACATTGTATTTTAATGTTACATCTCTTTAAAAAGTTATTATTTATATTATGAATCTAAGTACTAGTATAATGATTGAACAACACAAAATAGTTTCAATTTAGCTATAAAATTCCTATTGAGGAAATTGATTTGTGTTCTTTGTTGATTTTAATATCTATTACAGCAACTTACTACATTATGGTAGATGCATGAAGTTATATTAAATATTTGGATCGTTGGTATTAGGTATTAGGTATTATGTACTATGTATTATGATACATATTAATTAGCACACTTGCATAGCTTCCTGATACTATTCTCTTTATTTTGACCTTATGTTCACATAAACAGTCTTTGTGCTGAACTTTGAATATTTCTTCCTATTATAGATGTTCATAATATTGAGATGTATGTAAAATATTTATATTCAGGTGCAGTTTTATAGTGATTTGTATGGTTTTAAGGAACAGAATTTAGTTTTCAAGTGTAGTAGCCTCTGATAGTCTAATATATTCAATTTAAAATCCAAATTAGTGCCATAACTACATCTGATAGCAGCAAAGTCCACAATTTATAATATACAGTGTAAAGAAGTATTTTGCTTTATTGATACTGAATGTTCTCCTATTCAATTTCAATGTATAATCCCTAAAGTCACAAAATTCTAATGTGAAAGAAAAAAGTTCCTTTTGAATCACATTTTTAGTTCTGAGCATAATTTTCTATACCTTAATTTAGCTGCATTGTTTTCAGCTAAAAAAAAAACCCTATTATTATTAAAGTCTTTCATCAAATTAATTATTTAGTTTGCCTTTTTTTGTACGGTATCTTTGTAGGTTGTCTGTCTATTTGGAGCTGTGGAATGTGTGTGTGTGTGTGTATACAGTATGTATGTATGTGGAATTTGCCTTTCTTATAGCAAGTTCACTTTATTGAAACAGTCACTATCAGTTTATTAAACTTGTATGGCATCCGTCTTCATAGGTTGTTTATTTGCCCCCTTTTAGAAGACATGCTATACTATTGTTTCTTTTAAAATATAAAGGTAGAAGAGGTTCGACCTTGTGACAGAAAGTCCAGTTTGCTTCATCTTCACAACAAACCTGTGTGGACGCATATATCAGCTTCAAACATTCAGTAACAGTCTTATGAAGATTTCCAATATGATAAAATCAAAAAGGGATTTTGCAGAGCTCCAAAAGGATTCTTTCAGATGAGAAGCGAGAGCCTTAAAATGGCAGAAGATGTTCAAGGTATCTAAATGCAAATTGATACTGGCTCTAAAAATCCCAGGCTTTAATAATCTGATCATAACTTACACAGTGGTTATACTAGTAGTTATAGGGATATGTCATACAGTGCATTGTAACATGTGAACAGAGCCAATCCTTAATACAGTTGGCCCTGGCAGAAAACAGTTTGGTTGTTACATGACAATTTCATTGCAGCTGTGTTTTAAAATGGAAAGGTGGCAATAAAACATTTGATCAAATAAATATTGTCAAGGAAATATATGCGCACATTCTTAGAAATGGCTGAACAATATAATTAGTTAAATAATGGATTTCTTCATATATTCATCTAGAAATTGACCCAGGGAATAGGAAGCAAAATACTCCTGAAGAATATTTTTAGAATCAGGATGCAATGAAGTTTTCACTTACTTGGGAAAAAGTCCTATTGGGTAGCCATACGTATGGGATAAAGAATATATATGTAATTTCATATTCACACACAAAATACAAAGCAACTATTCTATGTCTGTCCCCCCTTCACCTCCTCGCCCCAGCAGATAGCAAGAGTGATGAGGAGGGTTCCTTTATTTTTATTCTTAATTAATGAAAAAAAATATTAAAAAGGCATTCTTAAAAAAGAATTTTAGCATTGCAAAGCAAAAGATGACCAACATGCTATTTTCTGAGAGGGAATGACTGAGATGGCTGTTTGGAATGATTCTTAGAAGAAACCCAGAATGAGACCTTCTTTACCAATCTAAGGTAATTCTGCTGAAAGGCAAGAAATCCAAAGTGATGTATGTCTAGCTGGTTGTGTGTTGACAGTGGCAGGCCTAGCAAAAGTCAATCTGCCTAAAGCCAAAAAACAGGAACCTACATATTCCATCTTAAGAAGGCTCAATAACTTCTTTTTCACAGATTCAGAGCCAGAAAGCTAGATATTGTTGATCTATCTATCTTCTTCATATCTCAATGCTCAATGAAAAGTTTATTTGGAACCATAGCATACAATTAGTCCTATTCAACTATGTAGATACATTTGGTTAGGAAACAGAAGAAAAACAGGAAATATAATACATTTTTGGATTTTATTTTAAATCTGGAGGGGGGGAAGCCCCTTTCAACTAAAAATATTTTTATATCACAAGAACCAAGTGAATAAAATCCCAAGGACAGAGCTAAGCATCTTCCTTTGCTGTTATAGACAAAAATTGAATCTGACCAATACATTACTAAACATGGGACGGCATATCAATTACAGCAGAAATATCTGTATTTGTGTAATACAGTGGTAGAATTTGGCCTCTTGAGACTGTTTTTGTGAGGTGAAATTCCTTTCCATGGATGTTAAAATTTTCTTTAAAACATTTTTTTAAAAAACGATTTAACCACATAGCAGCAAAAAATGCACTGAGGTCTGAGGTTTATCTAGCTCTGTTTAGTCTGCTTCCTTGGGGTTAGATAAGTTATGTATACTATTTCCACTTTATATAGTAATTGAATCCCTGAAATATGTTAATTATTACCTAATAAATTATTTTCCCCTTTGAGTATTTTTTTAAAATCAGTTTAGTCACAATAGGATGAAGAAGTAAAAGAGAATTAATGCTTGTTAATGTTATTAGTGTTGCAAAATAAAATATTTGATATTTGCTTAAGATTCATGGCAAAAGAAAGCAGAATTTTTTTATGATGTATATTTTTGACCTTTTTAATAAAGAGAAACAAACATTTGATAGTGATAAAGACGAAATAGTGATTAGATGACTTACCAAAAAGTAAAAATAAAGTTTCTAGAAAAATAATATATTATAGATCTTGATATAATTTTGTGGATAGTCTTCCTTTCTGTGTTATGGGGCAAATATGCAACTTCAGGATTGAAAGGACAGAACAATTTCATTTGTGCATATGTATGTCTATATATTTGGCTGTGTCTGCATTTCCATCAGAAAATGAAATAAAAGCATTGGCAGAAAAAATGAGAAAATGGGAATATTAATGATGTAATAATCATTATTTAACTTCAGCTTTTGTTTAAAAGTTGGTTTTATGTATTCAGTGAATATTTTCAGCAACTCAGAATTCTCAGCCAGGGTTCCAAGAGTTATTGCTAACTATTGCAAATTTAGAAATTATTAAATCTTGATGGACTCAAATAATTCTACATAAAACTAAAGGTTCTTAATTCATGCATAATATCAATTTTTGTAAATCGTACCATATCATATGATAAAGTGAGACCATCCATATCTCTCTCCCTCTCTCTCTCTCTCTCTCTCTCTAATTATATTCTATTATCTCTATAATTTATCATGCCTCTCTCTCTCACACACACACACCTACCATCTATCTATATCCTTTTTTCCAGATAATAGTCTGCTCAAATGATTGCCAATTATGCTATTTCTAAATAACTAATAATTCTATCACTGAAAAAGGAATTGGAAGTTTGTATCTTTCATTAAGCTGTGAGGTATTCCAATTCATGTAGTCTAAGTCAAGGGTGAAGAATGTGCAACTTCAGAACATCTTTACAGACCATCTTTACAGACCAAATTGAGATTTTGTCCTGATCTTACAGTTCCAGGCCCTGATGATACATGTTGAACCACAGTAAAGGACCCTAGAGAAGAAAGAGAAATAAAAAATAGAATTCACATATGTTGGAAAAATAAACAATATAGTTGCTTTCTGTAAAATTGTGTACTTACATTTTGGCATGGCTATGAAAAAAGAAAAAAGAAATCAGCTAGTAATTCATAATGGTTCCTTAAAGAAATTTCCTCCGATTCAATGCTTTGAAGAAAATGCAGCACTCAAACAGAATTCTGCTTTTAAAGGAGAACACCTGATTATATTTGGATAAATCAGTGGGCTATAAAGGAGATCTTAGAAAGCAAGATGAGCTTGTATTCTTTAGGAAATTCATCCCTCCCTCCCTTCATCAGATCATAATACAATTGAATTCTACTGCATAGTGGAATATTAATGCAATTTCAAGGGTTTTCAGTTCAATGTATAGAATGTGAAGGATGTGTGTTTGTGTTTATTTTTCATAGGCAAAATGTATACTAAAGATGGTATTTAATTTCATCGTATAATGACAATAAACTAAACTAAAGTAAAGTAAAGTAAACTAAACAAAACCATTTCTCTTCCTTGTAACACAAGTCTGTTTTTCACAGTCTTACATCAGTCCCATCCAGATCTTCAGGCAAACTTATCAATGCCCACTGGTTTATTTGCAAACCACACTAAGCTGGCAGGAATTGCGAACACTCCAGAAGATAGACTTAAGATACAGAAGGATCTTGGTGAAAAAAGTAAGATTCTGCAATTAGGCAAGAAAAATCAAATGCACAGATACAGTTTATGTGGTACCTTGATCAATAGGAAGTAACTGTGAGAGGGATCTCAGAGTCCTAATGGATAACCATTTAAATATGAGCCAGCATTGTGCAGCAGCTGCCCAAAAAGCCAACACAGTTCTAGGCTGCATAAACAGAAGGATAGAATCAAGATCATGTGAAGTGTTAATACCACTTTATAATGCCTTGGTAAGGCCATACTTGGAATACTGCATTCAGTTTTGGTTGCCACGATGTAAAAAAAGTGTTGAGACTCTAGAAAGAGTGCAGAGAAGAGCAACAAAGATGATTAGGGGACTCAAGGACAAAACATGTGACGAACGGTTGCAGGAACTGGGTATGTCTCGTCTAATGAAAAGAAAGACTAGGGGTGACATGACAGCAGTATCTCAGGGGCTGCCACAAAGAAAAGGGAGTCAAGCTATTCTCCAAAACATCTGAGGGCGGGACAAGAAGCTGTTATCTTCAGAGTGGTTATGGTCAAAGTATTTTTGGAATAATGTGTAAGGAGGATAAAATTGATGTTCTAAACTTTATAGAGGCTTAAGAAACCATGTAATCTCTTTGGAGTACTTGGGCTTCTTGTTGCTTCAACACTTGGAATGAGATCCTTAATGTATCATATAAAGGTCATAATAACTTTGAGAAAATAGAAATGATGCATTCCTAAATTTTAGGATCAAATCATTACATTTGACTCATTTTATTCTCCTTTTTCTTCTTTGAAGGAGAAGAATCATGGGAGCACTGCCAGGATCAATCTTCTTTCTCCTTTGATCGATAAGAAGAGCCAGAGGTGGTATTCAGCAGGTTCTGACCAGTTCTGGAGAACTGGTAGCGGAAATTTTGAGTAGTTCGTAGAACCAGCAAATACCACCTCTGACTGGAAATTTTACAGTATCCTTCCCCTGCCATGCCCACCAAGCCACACCACAGAACTGGTAGTAAAAAAATTTGAATCCTGCCACTGAGAAGAGCATATGATGAACCAGAAATTGTTTTCACTGTACTCTGATCCTTTAATAAATAAATAAAATTGTCAAGTTTTCATCTCACCTTCCCCAACCTAATGTTCTTCAAATGTGTTAGGATTATTATTCCCAGAACTTATAAGTAGTTTAACTATGTTGGAAAAATTTAAAATTATACTTCCTGTGAACATTCTTAAATAGGCAAGAAACATTTGCAGGATGTAGCTATCTTGAAAATACATGTTTAGTTGAAATCCCAGAATAATATACCACAACCTCAAAGTGTTAGTTCTAATTCATTGTTTCACAAGACTTATCAAGTGAAGTGACACCTATATACACATTATATTTAATTCATATAAAAATGAATACATAATTGGAAGTATGTATCCACAGTACACTTTGAACAAAGGCATCTTCATCCTAAAGCAATGAAGGATGTTTTGGAAATAATGCTTTAAAAGCATTACATTATTAGATGCCAACAATAGCCCAATCCTGTATAAATTAATAAGAAAAAAAATATATCTAAAGAATGTTGTACTTTTTCATCCAATTCTTAAATGGAACTTTTGGTTTGATGCTCAAAGCAAGCAAAAATAATTTAGATTTGCATCCAACCACCTACAAAGTGATTTGGATCATCTCGAGAAATACATTAAAATCTCCAGGAGATTTATGAGAATGTCATCATATTACAATTTATGACTCTAATTAATTCAGTTTTAAGGTGCTATCCTTGGAAGCATCACACTATCAGATGCCAACAATAGCCCAATTCTGTATAAATGAATAAGGAAAAAAAACACATTTTATTAAATGTAGTCAGTAAAGGAATTACCTTCAAAGTTTTTTCTAAGTTTCAGTTTTGCACAAGATGGTGGCACTGTTCTTCATCTCCTGTATCATCCAAAAGCACTGTGCAGATGCTTTCTAACTGAAACAAAGGAAAGCATAACAAATACAAGAGAAATTAAAATATAATTTATTTTTCTTAATTTTTTCCCCTTCGTATAATCCACAATGCTTTTTGTTACTGAATTCTTTAATCAATTCCCAAGAATTTAATTCCTACTAGATTATTTTTTCACAACCATATTGAAAGTGTCTGCCTGCATGTTAGAATAAATGCTAGTTTACTTCATGATCCTAAGCTGAAGTAGAGCATTTTTGTGACCTTGGTTCTTTCCAATCTAACATCTCAATCCTGCTATCAGTTTTTTTTTTACTCCAAAGAAATAATAATAAAGGTACCAAAATAACTTTTAATGTAAAATAATGTCAGTATTTTCACAAGCAATTCCATGCAATTCTTCTTGGACCAACTATATAAAACAAAATAAAGCCATCAAGGGCACAGTATTTATTAGTAGCAGAACAAAAATCATTTAGAATATTACTGAGTGATTTCCAGTATAATATATGTAAATTCTTTTCTGACAGTCATTTATTTATAAATTCGTTCAGGTTCTTAGTCACAATATCTGATATTTTAGATACAAGGTCTTCCATATTCTTCCATGCTCTTCTCCATCACAATGGCTCAGAAAACATTCGGTGAACTATTGTATCCCATTTAGATATTGATGATGACAGATTCTGTTTCTGGCTGCTTCAACAGTAGATCTCTTTTCTGGAATTGCATTTCTTGTTCACTTTATGAATTACATAAAGCAATACAATAGTAACATGGTCTCATCTGAAGTTATCAGTGACTTTGCTGAATGAATCTCACTTACATTTATCATGATTGAAGGATCTTGGTCACAGGAAGGTCATTTCTAATTATTAGGTCACAATAATCTGACTTTTGTGGTACCCGCTTATTATCCATAGAGCTGCTTTTGAATGGTCTGGAAAATTCAACTGATATAGAATTATAGCTATAATTTGGTTTAAATATTGAAACTTATACTAATGCATTTGTAATGGTTTTCATTGGCTTTTAATTTATTTTCATAGTTAATTCAGGGTGCAATTTGATCTACAATAATGCAAGTGGACTGAGATCTAAAAATTTGTAGTTTATGGAATATTTCCCCCAGACAACTTCAATTGGTAGCTGGCATTAGGCAAAGGCTTGCTTTCCAAAGCGTTGAATACCTTAATAAAATATTTTAATATCTTTTAATAATATTTTTCTATTTTTATTTTTACAGACATTGTTTATATATTTATATGTCCTATTTCTCAGCTACTGATCTCCCTCAGTGGCTGCCTAAGAGAGGGTACCATGTAACCAACATGTAAACAACATATAAAATTAACTTTAAAAACAATTCAAAATTAAAAGATGTTAATTACACAAAATTATGACATGATATTGTAAAATTTCAAGAAGATGAAAAATTCCAAGATGGCTTTGTAATTTATTCCAGTTAATTATTACAACTGGGGTGGGTTCTCATGGGACCAACCAGCCCCACAATTGCATGTTCTCTGTGACTCCCCTAGGCAAGGTGTTGGCCTCTTTATAGAAGACAAGGAGTGTGGAGTTTGCTTCACCTCTGGGGATAGGATATTCCATAATGTGGGGCAGGTGCGGAAAAACTCTTCCTATTCTTTGACCAACAGAGTCTGCTGCATACTTTCCCTGCCTTATCAAGTGGAATGGACTGATGAATTCCATAGGTAACCTGGCCTCATACCATGTAGGACTTTATATGTGATGACCAACACCTTTAATTGTGTCTGGAATCCAGTTGGCACCGAGTTCAGTTTGCAGAACAGGGGTGTTATTTGTGCTCTTCTTTGAGAACCCAATTTGGCCACTTCTGGATACTTTACTTTAGCCCCATGTAAAGCATGTTGTAGTAGTGTAATTGGGAGATGCCCATGCCATAAGGGACCAAATGGAGAGCCTCCCTGTTCAAGAACAGGCGTACCTGGTGTGTAACACAGAGTTGGGCAAAGGCCATCCTAAGCACAGCTGCCCCCTGCTCTTTCAGCAGATGCCATGAATCCAAGGAACCCCAAGTTTCACACCAGAACTTTTGGTATGTGTTTTTCCTTTTAAGTTACATTTATATTTATTATAGGATATTATTATTGTTGTGAATTTGCATTTTTCTATCCCTGTTATATTCTCTATAGCATGTTTAGTGTACAGGGCTCTGAAAATATTTACAGACCTTTCACATTCTGTTTATATTATTTACAGACCCCTCACATTCTGTTTAAAATATTTACAGACCCCTCACATAAACTGTTTCAACTCCTACCCTCAAAACGATGCTATAGAACACTGCACATCAGAACAACTAGATACAAGAACAATATTTTCCTAAATGCCATCACTCTGCTAAACAAATAATTCCCACAATACTGTCCAACTATTTACTAACTCTTTATTACTATCACTATTAATCTTTTCATCACTGGTATGATCCATCCCCTCCCACTTGTGACTGTATGACTGTAACTTTGTTGCTTGAATCCTTACAATTTATATTGACTGTTTCTCAGTATGATTTGATTGCCTATTTGTACCCTATGATTATATTTAGTGTTATACCTTATGATTCTTGATGAATTTATCTTTTGTTTTTATGTACACTGAGAGCATATGCACCAAGACAAATTCCTTGTGTCACACTTGGCCAATAAAGAATTCATTCATTCATTTTATTATATTTGATGGACTTAATTTTAGTTATTGAAATATGTAACATTTCTATAACTTACTTTGTTGGGTAACTAATGAATAATATTAAACAATGGCTAGAGGATTAATTTTTAGTTCCAGTTACTTACAGAAAACTAATGCCTCAACAATGTTAAAGGTTATAATATAGAAACACTTAGAAGGAAGAAACACACAACAGATCATTAGTCCGGAATAAATATGTTATATGTATTGATTTTACAGTAATATTATGTCAAATTTGAGATAGATATACCAGATGTAAATATCTGTGATTATACATAGATTGCTTAATGAAACCAGCAGCATCTTCTAACATCAGCTTTTCCACATAATGCTTGTTTGGCAAATAAACACAAATTACTAGATTTCTCTGGACTGCATTTATTGGCTGGAAGATGACTGCATTTATTGGAAGATGATTATGTAAACTTATTCAAATAGGAGAAAAAGGGCTTTTCTATTGCATTCCCTGTGTGGTAGTAATCAAATAAATTACCATTTGGTACGTTATCATAAACTGATAAACTTGTATCAACTCTACATTTTATCAATTTTAGTAAAATATACTTCAAATTAAGGTTCTGTCAGGCCATAGCTTATTTTGGACTGTATTGCTTGAACATCAAATTGCTTATTTTATTGGAAAATAGACTCATGTGATAATTTGAAAATGTTATAAATTCATCCTACAGTTTCTAGGATGAAAGAGAGAAAATGTTTCTTTATACAAAACAGGGATGAGTTTAAGCAATTAAAGAAATACCTAACAATTATAATTACTTTATTAACATTATCAAAGTAACCATATTAAGACAAAATCTAACAGTAATTTACAATTAAATCTATTAGTTACATAGTACTTCTTGCTTTCTAAACATTCTATTTTGATTGGAATTGAAAATTTGATTGAAATATTGTACACAGTTACTTTTGTACTCTGTACTCTTTTTGGCTTCTTACTTTCTTCAAAATAAATGGAAACAAGGCAAACCAGCAAAAAAAATAGGTAGAAAGTTCAATTGATACATGCTGCTAAATATTGTGGGTTCAATAATCAATAATTTCCAGAAATTTTGAAGATCTAAGATATCATGTCTGAGTGCTAAATACTATATTTTAAAAGAAAAACTTCAGTTGGTAAAACAAATAATCTTGGATTCCTGAAAGAATGTGTCATATTTGTATATATTCATGCACAGCTTGATTTTGTGTCAGTTTGGGTGAAGGGGCATCCATTAAATATTATATTATGTGTAGACTTGGTTTCTTGATTTATTTTCTATTTCTATTGTGAAAGTTGTAAATGTATCTTTATAATTCAAATAGATTGGGCATTTTAAGACTGCAACAGTATTTTATACAGTATCTTTTACTTATATAGATATGTGCTGTAACAAAGCATTGTACCAAGAGAAATGTTTTGTTTTATGACATCAGTGTATTGCAATGAGTGTTCTTTATTGCTTCCTGAAATTAAAGTTAGAAGAGAAAATATATATGTGTTATGGTTTCATGTAGGGTTGGAAAAAACAGAATTAGAATTAAATACCATCTCTATGTAGCATATCAATCAATGATCTTTAAAATTGTTTAAAAAGTTAGATTTCGTTTTGGATGTTAAAAAATAAACTTATTGAAAAAATTATGCTTAATTTAAGGAAACATGATACTATACATTTGACAACATTCATTATGGCATGTATAAAAGAGATAAGATGATGCTTCTTTCTAACAAAGTGGTTGGTGATATAGTTTGAGTTTTCTCAAATATATCCCTCACTCTCAAATATAATTGCCTTGCTATTGCCAAGTATTCCTGAATTTGTTTCTAGCATTGGCCAATTTATGCTTCAAGCTCTAGTTTTAATGGCCATAAAGTTTTTCCCAAACTACAAGGATTAAAAAAATATGATGAAATGTGTGCTTTGGTAATGTAACACAAACTTCAACCTTTTGCACTATTGTGCAACAACTATGATGTTGGATGTACATCATGTTGTCATTTACACACACACACATTTTGTGTTCCCATTAGGATAGTTTGCTGATGGTTTTCTTCCTCTGTGGTTTGTACTTTATATTTTATATTCTATATTTGATATTCTATATACAATATGCCATATAGTGTACTCAGTTAGTAATAGGCCTGGTGAGGTGGCAGCAGTTCTACTTACCACATTACCTCAAAACTTTGTCCTATAGTTTTACAGCTGGAATTGGTTTGCATTGCACTTTCTCCATGCATTAAATCCAGTCCTATGCATAAGATTCTGATGCTAAAAGAGATAACAGAATTCCTTGTTTGAAAGATAAAGACAAAGAGAAATTAATAAAATTCTCAGAATGCAAAATTGTCCATAAGAAGGACAATTTTAGGCTTTCCCATTATAGAAATAAAGGAATGTCTCTTTTAAAACTCATCAATATATCCATTTTACCATTCCTATTGCTCTACTTCTGAAATAAAACACTTTTATCTGCAAAGAAATAATTAAAATTATATATAGCATAAGCTGTCATGCAGAAAAATAAAGAAATATTGTAAAAGTACGTTTTATTTTTCAATCCTTATTAATCAAATCTTAGACATTCAGCAGCTCAGATGTGCAAAGCAAAAATCTGATAGGGTTGAGTGCTTAATTTTTTGTGATTAGTCTTACCCCATTTTAATTTTTTACCCTGTAGCCTGAAAGTAAGATTAGACAGCTCAGAACCAGAGTCTGGGAATCTTATTCACCCTCTGTAATTGCAGTTGAAGGTCATTGTTGACAGGACAAGTTTATAGCTGTGGTGTTGGCTTAGTCTCTTTCCTTTCCTTTGAAAACTGCATATGCAGTTTGGGTATCATTTCTACTCAGAAGATCTTCAAGTTTCTTCTTTCAAGAATATTTCTCTCATCACTGTGGCTTGTTTTATTTTCCTAATTTAAACCAAAGAAAAATTAATGAAACTATTACTTTTAAAATCTTAAAAATGTGTTCCAGTTCTAACTCTACACATATAACCTAAATACATTGCAAATAGCATTTGCATATCTCAAAAGGTACACAAGATTTGCATTTGTCACATAATGCAACATTATATCTTTATAGACTGTTACTAATATATTTGTTTCATAGACTAAAAAGGTCAGTTCATAAACCAGCTGAATGCAATTCAGGTATTGCTAAGGGCATTTGTCTTCAATGGATATGCAGAAGATTCAAGTGCTCAATTGAGAATTTAAATCTTAAATCTTTTTTCCGGATTCTATCCAGTATAAGTTATGCTTTAAAAATGTTAAAACTTTCAGATTTTACATTATGAAAAGATTTGTTACCATTAGAATTTGGAGAAGCTGAATCTGGTCTAATAGATCACTAAAATATATGAATAATCATAACAAGGAGATTTACAGTATACATTGTCATTGTTCAGTCTGCTGTTTGATTGACAATGTGCTATATTCCATATCTGTAGAACAAAGACCATCTGAATAATGACTAGATGCAAGTAAAAAGCAAAATTACAGGGAAGAAGCAGACGATGTAAAATACAGCAGTCAATGCAATGACCAGGACATACAGAATTTAAATGTTTAATGCCCGCATACCCAGATTTCTTTTTCTGACTTAAATTAGGCTGGGAATCCTGAAATACGAAAGAAACATTTCCCTTTTGGATGTAGATGGTTGTGTACATATGTGTATGCATCTGTAGCTTGCAAATGTGTACTGTATAGATCACTGTACTTGAACAGAGGGAGCTGTGATAATTAGTAGCTTGGGAAAAGAAAGGAAGAGAAACCTTTGCTACTTCTGTTTATTTTGTTTTTATTTATTTATTTGCAATACACCGACTGAATACAAACTTTCCCATTTCCCAGTCATGATGGAAGGTTAGAGTACAATGGAATCATTACAAAAATATGAATTTACAGCATACAGACACATTTTACTATGCTAGATTTTTGCAAATTAATGTCTTCTGCCATTGTAATTTACATGATATATGTAAAAAATAAAATGCAAAATAAAGGAAGGAAGAAATTTGTACAGAAATACATACAAAAATAAAATACAAAAAAGGAAGGAAGAAAAAAAGAGGAAATATGCACAGAAATGAAACAATCATAAAAGGGTGAAATAAATTATTTATCTTCCTATTTTACATATGTGCAGGACCAAAGGGACTCCATTATGTGGATGAATATTTGTGAAAAATGTTTAAAATATTAAGGTGCTTTCAATGCAGCTTATCAATAGATGCTAGTACATGCCAGGATAACAGTCTTTGCTATCTGTTGAGTATTTTATTCTTCCTAAATATATGCTATTTGGTATCTTGAATGTAAATGCATGAGTAAATTAGTGCTATTGGGTCAAATAAATTAATGCACAGTCTTGACAGAATGCCTCATTAATATACACATGTAAATTCAGGGACAATCCCCACATCCCCCCACCATTAGTAGGAATTATATTAAGACTGAAATGTGATTGTAAGACAGTTAGTACTTTACCAGACTTTTGATTTGTAAGACATATGAAAATATTCCTTAGTCCATCAATGTGTAAAATTTCATACATGCACATGTTTGTAATAACAAACCTTTAACTTGTAAATATTAAAAATATTTATAAATTTTGTAATTTATAAATATAATTATTGGTGAAATCCTGGAACTTTGACATTGACAAAAACCAGTATGCAGGTATGTCTTTCATACTTGTGAAGTTGACTGAAAAGCTCCCTGAAAATTAACTACATCTGATTTCTTATGAACTGTAGAGCCCTGCCTTAGTGGATGCTAAGAAAAAGGCTGAAATGAGTACATCTTTTTTCAGCATATTAGTTTTTTGTTAAATAATTAAGTATTGCTAAATATCAATCTTAATAAAATTGAGTAGCTTCATGAACTTTATCCTTCCAAATATTACATGTACGAAAATCCATTTTATTACCAAATGAACCTAACTGAGTCAAATCTATTACAAAGGCAAATATAGCCACAATTCCACAAGCTTCTTAAAATGGTTTCCTTTTAAGAAAGAAGAAAAAAGCTCTGGTAAAAATTGGAGAATGTGAGCAATATTGAAGAATATTTGTTACACGCATACAAGCACTCATTTATATTTTTATTTTGAAAGTCCATGGGTAAATATAGGCATAGTAGTATGAACTACAGAAACAGATTAGTGGGGGCGTAGAGATAAGAGAATATAGCAACTTCTCAATAAACCCATGAATATCAAGAAGCAGAGATACTTGGATTATGCATTTTGCCACTACACTTCTGTACTTGTAACCCATAAGGCCAGAGATTTGTATGATACAAGATGTGGAGCTGCCTGAGAGAGACTGAGAAGAAGAAAAGGCAGGGAGGACAGCCAGACACAATGAGGCATAATAGCATTCCTGCATGTCTAATATCTTAAATATGCGATGCTTCACTATATCCACACATTATGAATAATGTCAAGGAATCAGTTAATATCGCATCAATACTTTGCTCTTAAATTAAATACCTTTGGAAAAATAAAAATTAATAGTTTGAAAAGAGAGAAACCCCAAGATTAGAGTTAACAATATCCCTCAGTAACAAGCTTTGCTGTCTTTTGTACATAATGCCAATCATAAACACTGGCTTTTTATTATGTATATTTGGAGATGCTACTCTGTCGCAGATCTAAGCAAATAAATAAAGACATAGGCTTTTTCGGCAATATATAAAAACATCCAGGACATTTTCAGTGGAAAATAAAAGTATTCATTGCTATATTTCACTTTAACTATTGCCTGGATGTATGGTAAGAAAATAGAAGATGAGACTTTGCTAGTCTGTTGATTGGATAGAAACAAAGGACTATATTGTCTTAACAAAGAAGAGGAACGTTCTGTGTGTGCGTGTGTTTATTACCATAGAGATTTCATCGTCCAGGTTTCTTCAATCCAAATTATAGGTAGGAAGGGATGTCTGAGTCTGATTGGCTTTTATTTTCAGTAGCTTTGGAGGGTTGCCCCCCTAGTTTTCCTTTGCATGTCAAATTAATTTAAAGGGTGCTATTACGGATAGGTTTGCTTGGTTTGTGTTTTGCTAGGAAAGACAAGCAGCTGAGACCAAGTCTTAGGATGGAGAGGGGGAGGGGCAAGATTGCCCCCCCAGCCCAGACTGTGGCCAGCTTCTGACGTCTTTTGACAGCAGGCCAAAGAAACTCCTCTAGTTTTCATTTGCATCCTGAAGAATAACCAGGATTAGACAGAATTTATTTTCTTGCATGATTTAGATCTGACATTTGTGATTTGATTTGCAGGCTTCTTGAGGGAAAGTTTGTTTTCCTCTTAGAGAAGAAAATATTTTTGGAGAAAATAAAGGTTGCTTAGCAGAAAGAATAAATAAATATATTCTTGATGATTCTGAAATGGAACTTACCTAATACAATAAAAGATAGGTGTTTATTGTTAAATTATTGAATTTGCTCCTTAATATCCGAGTAGGAGAGTAATTTTTATCACTTTCAGTATGTGGCTATTTAATACAGGAAATATATTTTATCATAAAAATAGCAAAGGAACTATTTAAAAAATAACAAATTAAAAAAGATTTTGAAGAAGAATAATCTGTTAAACTATATATTTTTTCTGAGTTTGTGACTAATTTACAATCCAGTGGGGTGCCAGAAATAAGAAATTATTCTTTTGCCTATTTTCATCACATTTTAATTAATTTTAAGTTAACAATGTAGAATATAGTATTGATAGTATCAAACTTTTCAATTATCTACATTGAAATCTTCAGGCCTCATTGAAGTAGATCTGGTTGTCCTTCCAATAAACACACAGGATTCCAACTTGAATAAAAACAAAGCTTATTTTTGATTACTATGAAAAAATATGCTGACATTTTTCTACTATGAAGGGAAATGGACTGGGTTTCATTCTCTACCTTTAATTCATAATCATTATGTTGGAACTAAAACTGCAGGATTCTTCGACATTCTGCCTAAATTGGAGAGCATCAGGTTGGATTTGCCATTATGAAGCTTCTGAGGACCAAATGTGCAATGTCTGAAAGCTATATTACAGTTTCAGATGTTTTCCTGATCAAAACATTCCGTTATTCTTACTTGACAACAATAAGGAATGAATTTTGGAAGTAACAACAAACATAGACACTATTCGTGAAGCTGTCTGGCATCCATGGTTCTATTATTATGTAAGTGTTTTTAGCTAAGATATAGGATTTTTTAAATATAAAATAACCTGAATACTACCACAATGCAAACAGGGTTATTGTGAGAGGTCATTTTTAATGTTTTTCCCATGGACTCAACTAGATCACATCCTGAATGTGTGGAATTACTGCTAAGTGATAAAGAAGAGCTGCTTACTGAAATGCAAATGGAAGTGCATATAAGGCTGTTTTAGCACTTTAAATTTTTGCATGAAAAAAGCCAGTATACTAAAAGAATATCCTTGAACATGATTTATTTCAATGTTGCAACTGAATGGACTATGTACCATCAAATAATTCACTTTGCCATTAGTTTCTGAGTTCTAAATAGAGTGTTCATCTGTTTTCCATATTAAATGCGTCCTGTGTGTGTTCATCAGTTCATTATTCACTTATTCTTTTAAAGAAAAAAAAAGTAATTTATCTGAATTATTCTTTTGAGATGGAGGAAGTTTCTGGGCGATACAAGAGATACTTGCAAATCAATGCTGAAATTAGTTGACTACTACTGATTTTCTCCCCAAAGCTTGTTTCTCGAAAGGAAGTTTATTCTGAATTGTTGAATATACTTCCAAATTAGCCTAACTGTTCCCAAAATGTTAAATTTGTTTTCATATTCTGTGTGATTTTGTATATACATATAAGTCTCCAACACATTGCTCCACCCTAAAATTGTAAGCATGTCTGGAAGGAAGATTGATGAAATCAAATTAGCAGGTGTAATCTGGTGATCGTGATCAAGAGTTTTACCTTCTACTACAGAATTAGAAACATTTTTAATATTTAAAATTTCTGTAGTATATAAATATAATCCTGATAGATATAATTTACAAAAATAGTGATAAATTGGAAAGCACAATATCTACTCACTGTTCCTGAACATTTAGCATTTTCCAGGCAGATTTAGTTAACATCTAGTATACAACATCTGGATGGAACCCAGAAATGATAGTATATGCATATGACACAGATATATCAGGCTTAGATTTAAGAAGACTCTTGTTTTTGTCATCATCCAATTTAATTGGAGCCTGATTTGCACTTCTTAAGAAACTATTCCTCCATTGAATTTGCTATTATAGTGACTTCTTTGTATTCCTGAATTTTGATTGATCATGAGCCATCAGGTTATGATGAACTGTTTGTAATGACCTAGATAGGCTTTCTCCAGGACAATCTTTAGGTCTTCCAAAAGTGCAACCATCACTCCTGTAACTGAGTCCATCCACCTTCTTGCAGGTAATCCTCTAATTAAAAAAAGGAATGTTTTATGTAGCACCAGAATCAAGCCAATTGACACTATCTTATGATCAGGAAACTACTGAGACATTTTAAATATTATATTTTAACAGCATAAGCATCTCACATTTATTCACACGTTCAGTGAATTCATAAAAACCAATGAAGCTCTTCTGATTGTTGACCAGGAACAATAGGGTATTTGAGTTCCCCTTGGAACATGCTCTGATGATAATTGGTAAAATGATAGTATTTCAAATTTCTCTTCCTTCCAACTTTCTTTATAAAGGAAATGTTAGAGTGCTTCAGCTGAATTGGTGAATATCATCATTCACTAATTTTTAATCATAAGGCATCTAGCAGTCTGGTTAGGAATCATGATGTCCTTGATTATGACTATCTCATAATAGATGGTACAAGAATAGCATGTTCAAAAATTATCTATCCATTCACACCTTAGCCTTGGAACACTTTGAAATGAGTTCTTGTATATACTCTGGGTCTATCATTATTTTTACATTTCAGATCTCCTTTTCAGCGAGTGCAACTTTTCAATGTTTCAGTGTTTCATGTCTTCCACTAATTGCTCCAACAACTGAAGCTATGACTCTTTTTATATCCCTAGAACAGTGTGAGACATATTGCAAAGATATAGGGCTTCATTCATGAATAGACTATCATTTTTATGTCATTGACCTTTTATACATATCCCAATAGATGCTTTTGCCTAAGAGAATAAGGATTGAGGCTGGCAATCTGAGAAACCAGGAGTTTCCAGGCTAGATATAGCTCTTCTGTTAACAATGCTTAACTGCCTCTTAAGGAACTAAGGGAATCCATTAATTCAAAAGGAATATGCCTATATTTGACACATAAACTGTATAAATCAGGTGTAGGGTGGACCCAGTCCTGCTGACTTTTTGGAGGGCCTTGAAGATCAAGCTATGTGCTTAGGCCTGAGATCCTGAGTGTGTAAAGGGTCCTGATTCCTGGTTATATTGAACCTGGTGGATTATAACATTCATGGCTGCTACTTGTATTTACTTTCTTTTTTGTATTGTGTTTTAATTGTTTGTTTTTATGATTGTTTACTGAAGAGTTTGAGATCTATACAAATTGAATAACTAAATAAATAAATAAAATATCAATTTTTTCCTTCATCACCTAAAAGTACTGTATTTAATTATTGATTTTTTTCTATAATGCATAAATTTCTGTCAAACCTAGTCAAGAGATGGATTATAATTTGTCAGGAGACCTGAAATTTACTGTCATGCCTGAGTGTAAAGACTAATAGAAATATATATTCACATATATTGTATTATCTTTATTTGTTTTTAAAATGTGTCTCTTATTTTTTATTTCAATACTCAACTGCATAGAAAAGTTTAAAAATTCGTAGTGTAAAATGTAACAGAATGAATACAGATTAAAATACAATCAAAATTAAAATAAATAATTTAAACACAAAAAAATTAAACATTGACAAAAGAAGTGTGATTTTATGATATTTCTAAATATTTGGAGTAGCGATCAAACCAGATATCTTGGAATACATTCCATAACCTTGAAGACCCTTTTCTGCTCATGTGAGTGGAGCTTCTAACAGGTTTTCCAATGATGACTGAACTCTGTAGACCAGTGCAAGAGTATATACTTCGCACACAAAAATTCCAGCTTCAATTCCTGTCATTTATAGGTAGGGCAGTGTTGTGAAGCTGGTGTATGATGAGCTGGCCCATCAAAACCAAGCCAATCATACATCTATTTGGAAGAAATACTGGTGAAGGAGGCATCAGCAGGAGATGAAGTTAAACACTGGTGTTTTTGCAACCTATCAAGGATTTATAAATCGATTGTGACACATTTACAAACAATTTCTTGTACTGCTTGACCTCCTGGCCTCTCTTTGTAAAACACACAAAATATGTATGCTTTCACTCTCTCTCTTGTACTACTCAGTCCATTGCTCAGTGCAAGAGGTCATGTTTTGTAAACAATGAGTTCAGTTTCAATCCCTAATATCTTTTGATATGGCTGCAAAAGAACCATAATAGGAAAACTATACAACTACTCCTGGTTTTGTATTGAGTGCAATGCCCTAGAGAAACAGGTACTCTGCCATAATGTGAGGGGGTTTTCTATGTTCTTTGTTGATTACTTCATGTACATAGCAAAGTATCTTTTTGGCATAGCAAGTTAAGCTTAAAGGGGCTGCAAGCTTTGATCTGTTGTTGCTGCTGCTGCTGCAACTAACTAACTTAGCTATTGTGCTGGAATGTGGCATGCCTCACAATGATGTTCTACTGCACCAGTGCACCATTCTTCTAAATATTATTCAAGTTTTAACAGGGGATTTAAAAAAAACCTTAACAAACTGTTCAATCTTTATATTAATTGAACTGAGAAACTTGCCCCTTGAGCTTAGTTAACTAAAATACGTAGTAGACAACCACTTTGGGGAAGTAGTTATGTCACCTGGATGGAAACTAGAAAATTAGTTCTATCTTAGACACAAAGCCAGCTAGATGACCTTGGGCCAGTCCTTCTCTCTTAGCCTTAGGAAGAAAGCAATGGCATACCACTTTCCAACATCTTACCAAGAAAACTGCAGGGATATCATTATCATCATCATCATCCAATGATTCATCAGAATCCTCTCAGAACACTAGCTGATATTTATACATCATTCTATTTCTTACAAGTAAAAGGTTCAATGTTGAGAATCCAACAAGCAAAAGATTTACCACTATGGTAAAGGTAAAGGTTCCCCTCGCACATACATGCTAGACATTTCTGGCTCTAGGGGGCAGTGCTCATCTCTGTTACAAAGCCGAAGAGCCAGCACTGTCTGAAAACGTCTCCATGGTCATGTGCGCGGCATGACTAAACGCTGAAGGCGCACAAAGTGCTGTTACCTTCCCACCAAAGTGGTCCCCATTTTTCTACTTGCATTTTTACATGCTTTGGAACTGCTATGTTGGCAGAAGCTGGAACAAGTAACTGCAGCTCACTCCCTTACGTGGTGCTAGGGATTCGAACCACCGAACTGCCAACCTTTCTGATCGACAAGCTCAGCGTTTTTGCCACTGAATCCTTTACTACTAAGAAAGCCCAAATTAATAATAGTAGATTGTTTTAAAATAGGTACTTTGTTTTTTTTTTCTTTTCTAGGAGAGTTAATACTGTGCAAGGAGATACTATTGAATAGATTGATAAGAAAGAATAAATGATTACTTTAGGGATAGGGATTACTTCAGCTCCATCATTTGCATTTAAATCATAGGATTTATTTCCTAGGGTCATTCTTAAAAACTAAATAAGTAGTAAGAAATAAGCTGAAAAAGGCTACAAAATATGGCATACAAATATATCCAATCTCTCCAGTCCACATTTTGAAGAGTTTCTGATTTGTCAATTAATTTGATAATGTTCAATAAATATATGCCTATGTAAATTAATTAAAAGAAATTAAATTAATCAATCAGGAGCATAAGGGAGGAGGGTAAGAATGATCATAAGTTTAATGAGACAATATTCATATGACCATATGAATCAATCGTGGACACTTTCTGAAACATCCCACAATTTTCTTTCGATGTGTATGTTTATGTTTTGGATTTCATTTTTACAATGAGAAGATCTGGATATGAATGCTTAATAGTAATTAATGGCAAGCTGACTGCAACTGTATGCAGATATTGTGGGTATAGGGTTTTTACTTTCCCTTCTACACATTATGATTTGCATATTACAAGATTACTAATTTTGCAAATAATGCAGATTGTCTTGAGTTTTGGATTATTGAAAAACACAATAAATGCTGTAACTAGAAATTTATTTAGCAAATTGTTTTCCCTCATATTTTTTCTACCTATAGTTCTAATTTAAATAATACCTGCTTAGTTGTTGCTTTGGATAAGTCTTTTATAAAATCATAATTGACTTAAGGGATAGAACCAATTTGAACTCATACACTTGTTCATAATTAATCTTTATAACAAACAAAAATAAAACAAACTCTCAAAATGATTCAATAGATTTTACTTGGTGTGTTAATTTGCATATATTTTAGCATTTTGGAACAAATGTAAATAAAACACCAGACAATTAATATTAAATCATAAGATGAATGACAATTTTAAATAGATTGGATCTATGAGACAATTTAAATAGTGTATTATGACCATTTTTCTGCTATATCTTTATAGTTTTAGGTAGAAAGTACTTAGAGAAACAAAGATTTATTTATTTCGCCTAAAGAAGTAGAATTATCTTTTTGAAATCATGAAAAAAAATTAGCAGATGTTTTAAATAATTGTTGAAGTACTTTCTAAAAAAATCTTTAGATTTTAGTGATTTCAGACAGCAAAAAATATTAAAAAATGAATTAAAACAAAAATAATTAGATATTTGTCAGTCTTGTATAAATTGATGTTACTGTTCTATAAATGTCACATTGAATAACCCTGGAAAATTATCATGGATCTCCATAATTATGCATATTCATGATGTTGCTTTGCATGAAACTAATAACTGCCTATATATTAAAATTATGAGGAAGGGAAAATAAATGATTTGAAACACTGAAATTAATACTAGCATATTAGAAAAAACAGCAATCCTATGATTTTTTTGGGTTTATCAGAAAAAGGAAAATCTTCAGCAGTATTTTATAAATTGACATGTTTTGCTCCATATTTTGTAATGGTGCTAATAAAGTACATACTAAAACATGAATGCTTAAATGTGTTTTTTGATTACTGAAAATATCTAAACAAGCAGACTGAAAAAGCAAAGGAATCTTTTGTTTACCATGATCTGTTGGGTAATGTTTTCAGCAGGGGACCAACATCATGAGTTCTACACAAAACAGACAAACTGATTGTAAATTATATTAGGCAAACTATTTTTTTTATTAGGCAAACTATTGTTTCAGTGATGAATATGAAATCCCCCTACTCTTAATTATATGGTACATTGCTAAAAGATTATGGACACAATCCACCAGAAAGTTTTCTCAGAGTGAGCCCTATTCAAATGAATGACAGCTGACTGCTGAAAACTGATGCAGCTCCAATTAATTTCAATGGAATTTGGGCAGAAGAAGCTCCTGGTGGATTGTGCCCTAAAGTGATAGAATTGTCCTGTTTCTGACTCAATAGCTTTTTGTGCTGAGGCAGAGAGCAGAGTTAATCAGGAGCCTGAGAAGTAATTATCGGAAGAGTTTGGGTTGTACAAATGGTTGGGTAAACAGCAATTGTTCTTTCCACAAAATTCCGAATGGAAATAACAATGGTGGCATTGTCCTCTACTTCTCATTAAGGGGATTCAAAGATGGAGCTGAGCATTTTGAAGCGGATGGGAAACTGACAGGGAAACTGTACTCTGAATGAATCTCTCATGATCCCGCTACAACAGGCTCTTTTGGCATCAGCAGTGCCAGCTGCATTGGTAGAAGCCAAGCTTGTCATACCATCTTCTCATCAAATTCTCAATATGCAGTGGGTAAAAGTATAGTTAAAGCTTAATGAAGAAACAAATACAAAAGGAAAAATTAGGCCTCATTAACATCTGCATATTAAAAACTTGCACCAAAGACTTTTTCTTAACAGTGCTGTTAACAGTTTCTTAAGAAAATATCTTTTTATGTCTTTTTCTTTCCATTTTTATTACAAATGTAACAGGCCAGCTTGATCAGTAGCCAAAGACAGGTGATGATTTTGGATGTCATCAAATAGCAGGAAATAATTAGTTATTTAATGTGTTGTGGGTTTATGATGGCAATAGTGGTTGTTGTTTTTATTGCCAGAGAAAGGATAATCTGCTTTTAGGCTTTTTTTTCCGTCTCATTCCAAATAACCTGTTTGGGTATATTTATTGTATTATATATAGCAGTTTTTGTAAGGAGCGACTGGGATTCCTTTAACAGAAGAGAAGGTGTGCAGTCATTTGTATCAAATTACCTTCCCCGAGAACTTTTCTTTGACGGTGTGTCTGGTATCTCCCCAATCATGAATTTAACAGTCTATTGAGACAATGACTATGGGACACGTATAATAATTTGAATCAGAATAAAAGGATGGTAAAAGACATACAGAGCACTCTCGGTGCAAGAAGTATTTCCTTGAGTAAAAATATAAATAATTAATATTAGATTCCATTAAACAGAAGGTTGTTTTGAGATTCTGTACTCTTCCAAAAAGTTTTACACTTCAAAATTAATGAATCTGCAAGAAATCTAGATATTAATACTTTGAATATATTCAGTATTCAGCATTATTGCCCACCAACTGAAGAATCTGAAATGGCTTATATATTTGTCTTTTTTCCTTCATATTTTTAGAAAAAGTGGTGGCATAGGGTTAAGGCACTAGAGAATGTGATTTGTGTTTCTCCTTAAGGACTTTTTCTGGTCCCAAGAAAATGCTAAACCACTTTCAAACTGCTTGCCAAGGAGACTTCAGGGATTAGTAGAGGCAGTTGAAGTTGACTCAAAGACACAAAAAGAAAAAAAGGGGGAATTAGTGTTTTGGGGTTTTTTGCTATCAATAAACTGTCTCTATTTTAATAAATTAACATTATTCTAAGATACAATAGATGTAAATTCTTCCATTCAGTATCTCACATGACATAACAAGATTCATTAAATATGTATCCTTTTTTTTACAAAATTATTTCTGGTACAACACTAGACCCGCTCCCTGTAATTTACCAGAATCAGCCATTTTCTTTCTGCTTCTAAGCCAAGCATTTGTATAAGATTATATTATTTGCATCCAAAAAAGAGAGACAAAGACTTAGGAAAAGTTTGTTTTGCATAGAGAGGATGCTCATAAAATTTTGTCTCAAATAATTTACAGTATGATGGTACAAGTTCCCAGAAATAGTGTCTCAACATAGGTAGCTAGCAGACTGACCGGGAATACGACCCTCTTTGATACTACAGTATAAAATCTTAAATTATGTCCACTGTTCAATGCTGTTTAATGAATGTAAAATATGGATTTGAACCTCTTTGAAAAATTCAGTGAATATATCCAGCTTATCATGCTCCATTTTCTGACTACAGACTGTCCTTTGAAAGCCTGCATAGACGAACAGATTATTAGCACCTGCTAATTCTTGGAAAGTTGCCAGATTCTCAGCATCTAAATGGATGGCTATGTTATGATTCTGTTTGAAAAAAGTCCCTAAGTGTAAAAGCTTCCATTTAAATTTCCATATGTATAATGGAAAGGCCAATATGGGAAATTAAATTGGTGTGTCCTAGAGTAAGTAACCTGACACAAAGACCACAGAAATGGTTATAGGGGAGAAATTAGCAGAGAATACTTTGCCCTTAAAAATCTAGTAGATGAAATATCATCCAGTGCAATCATGTTTTTGCAGGATTTATTTTAATACTCTGGTTCCAGTGATGGCTAACCTTTTCGACACCAATTGCCCTAAGTGTATGTATCCCCAAAATGCAATGCACGCCTGCCGCACATGTACTACATCCCCCTGCTCATGCATCCCCACACTCCTGCACATGCACGTGACCCCCCACACCCCTGGACATGTGTGTGCAATACCCATGAGTGCATCCTGGTCATGCGTAGTTGAGTGCCACCACCACCATGTGTGTGACCAGATCCCATGTATTGTAGGCACAACCCCTGTGCGTGACCTGCCCCCACCCATGTATGGCAGACACCCAAAGACCAGCTGGCTGGGGGAAGGCACGCAAGTGCGTGTGTGCATGTGCAGCAGAGCTGAATTGGGGCAACGGCTCACGTGCCCTGAGAGAGGGCTCTGCATGCCACCTTTGGCACATGTGCCATAGATTTGCCATCACACCTCTATTCTTTATTTGCAATAACAAATAAATTTTTGAAGATGAACAAAGTAATCAAAGGTTGTTTTAGCAAATATTTATTTTGTACATATCTTATGCCAATACAGAGAAGCAAACCCTGTAAAGGCCAGTTTGATGTCATGCAGAACACTCAAACATGGTTAAGTCAAGACAAATTCATAAATCAATAGCTATTATTTCAACATGTTGGTCAAAGGAATACTAGCCTTTTATTAGGATGAGTTCATAATGGTAAAACAAAATCAAATCACTTATTTGGGCTAATATTCTAATTTTTCAGCTGGGAAAAGGTAACCACAAACAGTAAAAAAATTCTTCCCCACCATCATGCCCCAGAAATCAACGACAGAATTAGACATGTCTACACTAGTATAGAAATACATAATTTTATTAATGTCATCAATATCAGATTTGGGAAAGGGATATTGAAAATACCTAAGCCAAGCCTCAGATCCATAGATTCAAGCTGAGTTAAGGTTAAAAGAAATTGAAAGCATGACTAAGACTCATTGGTAGTCCTGCAAGTTAAATGGGTTTTTTAGAAAGCTAGACCTGGCTTAAGTTTTTTATGTTTTGATTTCCACAGGGAGCAGTCCTCAAGTGCCTCTCCTAAAGGGATGATATTCTGACAGATATATACATGTCACTCATGCCATCAGACTAGCAAAGTTAACCTGCATAGTCAACTATTCAGAAAAGGAAGCATCTCTTGGCCCTAATTCTGATCACATCTGCCAGATGTATAAATAATTTATCACAATGGTGTGGTGCTACTGGCCACCACCATCTTGTCATGGCTGTTTTGCTGTAGAATTGTCCCATGGCAATTGGCCATAGTAAGTTGGCCATGATGAAATGGCCACAGTAAGATGACCATAGCAAAATGGCCGTGGTGAATTGACCACAGCAAGTTGTCTTGTACTGGGTACTAATAGCACCTTGTGCAGTTAGCTGTTGTCAGCCTCTTGATTGTCCAGTCCAGATCAGGAAACCAACTAATAAAGAAGAGGGTGAAGGTTCATTCTCCAAGCTTGTGGGTTGGTTTCCAAATATTTCATTATAAACAACAGAATGTTGACACTGACATCCCCTAAATTCCACTGAAGATGTTCCTTAGCCTAGCAACGGAACTTTCGGAAACCAACCTTCAAGGCTGGAAAATGAACCTTCACCCTCATCCTACAACCGAGCTACAGATATTTGCCACTATCATAAAGACTAGAGCTAAACTTTATCTACACCAATAGAATCTTGCTAATGTGATTGAATTTTTCCTCCCTTTCTTCTCATACAATAATAACTCAGGGAGGAACTACCCTGACTTTCTTCCAAATACAATCTCTTTTCCTGGGCTCAAGGAAAGCTTGTTCCCTGAAGGAGAACATGATGAACTAAATACTAATAATCTCAGTATATCGTGCTATTTAATTGTGGCAAATTAATAAATCAGTTTTTTTAAAAAAACCAACTTCATAATCTTTAAACATAAAGCAGGCTAAAAAAAACAACAAAGTTGGACTAACTCAGGGGTCCCCAAACTTGGCAACTTTAAAACTTGTGGACTTCAGGCTTCCAGTTTGAGCTTCTTCAGCGACAGACCGAAACCTCGTCTCTGCAAGGCTTCGATCCGTGTTCGCCACTGTAGCACCCCGAGCCAGCTTGCTTCAGGGCTAAGCCACCCCGTAGAGGTGGTGAAGAGGAGGGAGACTGCCTGCAGGGTTGAGGAGAGCCGCATCTCTCCTTTCCAGCTGGCCATTACTCCCTTTCCCGAAGGCAGTTGCAGCAGTGATCAGAAATGGCCACCACAAAGAAGAATGTGTAGGAGGAAGATAAGAGGAGAAAGTTTTGGTTGACCAGGTCAATCAGCAAAAGCAACAAATAAGGTACCCTGGAATTGAAACTATTAAAAAAACAACAACATTGTTCCCTAAGAAGGTTTTTAAGCTGCGAAGGAGAGAGAAAAGGGAAAAGATTTGGGTTTTTTTCTCCTTTTCCTATACTGACAGCTAAGAGACTTAAGTAAGAAATTGGAAAAAAAATCCACTTTGACATCAATAGGCATTTAATGCTGAAAATAAAAAGTCAAAGGGATAATAAAGATTTCTGGATAATTAAAAGCTTTTGAAAAGAGGAAAGGAGAGAGGAAGAATAAAAGGGCAGGATCTGGAAGGGAGGAGACTGCCTGGAATTAAAAAAGAACTTATAGCAAAATCTCAACAAGACTTCCAAAAGATACATTCTAACTGAAATATTGCAACAAAAACCTCAGGAAGAGAAAGTCAAAAAAGAAATAAGAAAATATAACTCGGGACTATCTGGGTTACTTGATGATTTCTGTATTCTTGGTTATTGTTTTGAATGACTAAAATCAATTGGGTGGTTGTTTAAAACTGTTTAAAATGGTTCCACTTTTATTTAGGTGGGGGGGGGAGGAAAGGGGGGAAAGAGAATGGAAAGTTTAAGATTAGGAAAAACAACTCCCCCCCCAAAAAAATAGAGTGAAAAATAAGTATAAAATCAGAAAGCAATAGAAGAGGAAAATGCAGAAGAGAGAATTAGAAATAGAGAGACAAGGGGGTAAAAAGGGGAGGGAGAAGATGAGAGGGAAGAAAGAAAGGAAAAGAAGTCATAAAGGACAGAAACAAAATATGGAGAAACAGGGCCTATTTGGAGATAATGGGTGAAAATTTAATGGAAAAAGGGATTCTGCAACGGTACATAAGATAGTAGAAACAGAAATAATTTTAGAAAATATGAAACAATGTATGATTAAAATGTCTGATAAAATAGCTGCCATAATTCAGTGGAATGCTTGTCAATAAATCAATGTAATAAAAGGTATATTTTATGATTTATAAAACATATGTGAAGAGAAATAAGGGAAAAATTAATTATGGAGATTATATGTGTTTTAAGGAAGTATGATATTTAATTGAAAAGAAGTGTTAAAGATGTTAAGATTTTAATGATTATTAATGATAGAACTGTAATGGAACAGAATGAGGGTTTATAATTACATATATTTACAATCTTTTTTTTAAAAAAAGAATAGTGTTTATTATAAGAATGTACCAAGCAGAATTCGATTGGAAGTTATGTATTATGTATTATATTGAAGGTCATAACCTTTAGGTATATATTGAAGTTTTAATAAGAGTTGAATGGATGTAATTAAAAGATATAAAGGTGTCATATTCCAATTAGCAACTACAGGAGAAAACTTGTTTAATGAGGAAAGATAATATGAAATTGAAACAGAACAGACAAAACTATAAATATAATGATTTGAATTGAGATGAGATAATCAAATTAAAATCGAGAAAATCAAAAGAGGGGAAAAACTATATAGAAAATGTAAAATAGATAAGGAATAGAATACAAAAAGGAGCATGAAATTGAGTTTTGTGTCTGTATAAAGAAGTTCAATCCGGGACCATGCTATTTTCAAAAAAGATGTTTTACTTGTATTTTGTATGTGTGAAAACCCAAATAAAAATTTATTAAAAAAAAAAAAAAAGACTTGTGGACTTCAGCTCCCAGAATTCCTGAGATAACATGACTGGAGGAGGAAGTCCACAACTCTTAATGTTGCCAAGTTTGAAGACCTCTGGACTGACTAAAAAGCATCAGTAATATAAATAGTATACTTCCTTAAGGGAAGCAAGGAAATGGATATACTGTGCCCTATGCTATGCTGCTGAAGAAAGAGAAGAAGAAGAAAAAGTAACTGAATCAATGGACAAAAATAAAAAGTCACTTTAGATTGTGCTTGAAAAAGTAAGTAAAAAATACAATGATCATAATCATCATTTCACTTGTGCTGGTCTTTGGAAGGGTTCAAAACGGTAGAATGCTGCATCATTTTAAACTGCTGAATAATTTCTGAAAGGAGTGAAGGGAAAAAGTAAGGCATATTCACTTATCAAGAGCTGGATGTGTATTAATAAGATTATATATTTTGACATACTTTTCTATTCTATGTTTTACTTTTAGAGAAGAAAAAGTCTAAGGTGCTTGGATTTAAAAAGATGATTTGAAAAAATGGCATAAATAAACTGATGCTGCAAATGGAAAGGATATTTATTATGCCCATATTGAAGATGAGGTTTGAGGTGGTGTTTTATGTAAGGCCTGCAAGCCTAAGATTGGGATTATAGCTGATCAAGAGGCTTAATAGATCATGTACTTAGACACTGTTCAACACTAACTCTCAAAAGAATATTGATTATCTGTCATTGTAATGTAAATTGCATTCAACGTTTAGGGACTATAAAGACATCATTTAAGTTTTTATGAGTTACAGCCTGTCCAAGATAATTACCATCTATATTTTAAAAACATTCCCATAATTTACAGGAGACACTATATTATTCTTCTCCATCTTGTTGCTCTCCAGATGTGCTTGACTTTAATTTCCATAATCCCTAACCAGCATAGGGAGGTTTGGGGAGTTAAAGTCAAATAAATCTTAGAGATAACAGTACCCTTTTCATGGAACTAGAAAGACCAGCCCCAGTTTTGTATTGCATCATATCATCATCAACATAATCTATAAACAAAACAAGAAATTCCAAAATGAAATAAAAAAATAGCAAGTGTCTAATAGACCTATCTAAAAATGGTCATACTCTGCTTGAAAAGGTATTTCCCAACATATAAACAATATACTTACATTGTCAAGGAACAGTAATAATTTGTCCAAATTGGTTTTGGAGCCTTCTCTGACATTTCCACTAACAGGAACTGGTGGCCTACTGGTTATACAGAAGAATGTCTTTGAAATGACATGAAGTGAAGTGGTGGTGGTTCATATTATTTCACAAGGATACCTCACAAAGTTGCTTCATTTCAACCTTCATCATGGAAAAGTTTTCTGAAATTTTGTACAACCGTATCTTGTCCAAATACCTTGTCCAAAATTGGATTATTGATGCATGGCTAAAAGTGATCCAATAAGATTTAGCACAATGATGGATTTTTAAAAAGAATTATTTCACTTTTGCAACTTCCTTTGTAAGGAGAGATTCCGCCCTTAACTTTACATAGATTCCTTATCACTTCAGAAGCAAAGCTGAATGAAATCATTTCTTACATTCAGCTTCTAGTCATCAAGTAAAATAACCATATCTGGAGAAATCAGTGTACCTGCCAACTGCTCAAATGTGAAATATGAACCGCATTTAATTATGTGTACAGTAGTCTACCCAACATGGTGCCTTCCAGGTGGGCTACCTCGGGATTCTTAGTAATACCCTGTTTCTCCAACAATACGGCCTCCCCCAATAGAAAGTCCCAGCATGTTTTATAGACATGAAATGAAATTAAGCCGCTCCCCCCAAATTAAGGCCTATATTAAAACATGTGAAATGGGGGGAATGGTGGTGGTGGGGGGCTTGTCATTAGGAAGTACTTTTGTTGCACACCCGGATATGGTGCTGCCTGCATTGACCCCGATATGAAGTGCCCCACCATCGCTGAGGTCAACATCCAAGCCATCGCCACCTGCCCACCCAAAGATGCACCGGGGGGGGGAGAATTAAGTTACCCCCGAAAAGACAGCCTAGCCATTTTTTCAGGGCTCAAAAAAAAAATAAGACCCGGCCTTATTATATGAGAAACACGGTATCATCTCAGTTCATTTAGGTGGCACTGCAAATGTTTTTTTTATAGATTTATGACTAATGTAAAAATCAGTAACCATACATCTACCAGAGATTAAGTCTTTTGTAATTTGATTTCTTGTGTGTGTGTGTCTACAGTAAAACTAGAGTGCAACTTAACAGGGCGTAGCTACTGCTGAAGTTGAACTATCAGGTTTAATCTACTTCCCATCAAGAGTTAGTAATACAAACAGAAATAAATTAAGAATATTGTGACTTCATCTGATGGGGGAAATATCTGATCACTTCTGAATCTAAATGGTTGAGACATTTACGTACGGATCATTCAGCAAACTAGTGCTTATGTTTTTGTGTTGTTCATTCATGTTCTGATTCTTATATAACTATACTAATATTAAAGATACAGTACATATTGTTTATAAATTTATTGATTTATTTCAGTTTATTTTTCTGTCCATTTCAGCGTCATGATTCTGGGCATCTAATAATGGGCACCTGAAACCCACCACAACCCTCATACAAGCATCTCAAAGGTTCTGCCTCTGTCTCCAGTGACATAACCAAGTTTTTAAGACCCTATAAAAGGCCAACAGGGTTGGAGCCAATCTGATGTCTCGGAGGAGAAGGTGCCAAGACCGAAAAAGCTCTTTTTGTGGATCCCACGAGGTAGCATTTTAGTGGATCTCCTACCAGATCTAATTGAACAAGTATATTCAGCCTCAAGTCATGAAGAGCTTTGTAGAAAACTACCAGACTGTTGTTTTCCACCTGGACTCTTATACCCTCAAAACACTGAGATAGGGTAAAGATACAAAGCTGGGTATTACCAGCATACTCCCAATCCTTATTAAGAGAAAATTTTGGATTATCTAACCAAATATAATATAGCATCCAATGATGTTTAACAGTTCTTAGATTATTCACAGTGCAAGCAAAATCAACCAAGGTGGTGACTGAACTTGTCATCCAGCCCAGACTTGGAGCCTCTTTGCAATAAACTAATGCTCACTAATAGGTGACCAGCATTGTTTTAAACTGGGTTTTCTGTTATTTTAAAAGCTATTGCAAGGCTGATTTGAAAGCTGTGCACCAGTATACAAATACATATAGCAAGAATGAATGATAGTTAAAACTAAGTTTGAGCTGACACAATAAAAGGCACTGTTGAAGGCCCAGCTGCAGTGTGTGTATATACAGTATGTGGAATCACAGGGATAATGAAACTAATTTAGGTTCAAAGTTACTGCTGACATTCAGCTATCATGGCATTATTGTCTGCATTTCTTCCCTCCATCAAAACATTCAAGGGTACTTTTATAACAACCACAAAGAACCAGTCAATTGATACCATTACACTTCATGCACATGCAAAATGCAAGCTTGTTTAGCACAGTCGATACAATCTAGCATTTACTCATTAGCTGAACCATTGAAATTGCAACTTTGCAAATCCCTCTTCTAACAACTTAGATGTACTTGTTTAATGCAAACATTTAGATTTCTTTGGTTTTTTTTTTTCAATTTTTGCATGGTCTTTTCCAATTGAAAGAACATAATCTGCATTTTAATGCCAGGCTGTGCAGCCTGCTTAAAAATTGCCTTAGATAATTGAAACCATATAGGACTCATGAATGTTTGCAGGTAGAAAGTGCTTGATTAGATACTTTAGATAAATATATAGATTCAAGAATGGAAGGGTATTTATTCTGACCAAGCACACCATAAATATTCAATTGGTTGGAAGTAAAATAATAGTCTACAGTGAAAAAAAAAACATAAGTTAGGATGATTAAAGACATGGTAGAAAATCATGTTGATATAGAAAATAGAATGTTTTTCTATTCAGCACTTGTCCAAAAGATCCAAAGATATTTTAGAAGGTTTCAATGAATACAGATGCTACATTTCTATAACCAGTTATTTATAAAAGAAAGGACATGAGCAAAAATGTAATTAACTTTGAGAAAGCTTGACGATAACTTAACATAGCTTATATTCACATTCTAGTTCTTAATGTATATGGAATGCAAAACAGAAGAAACAAATGCTTATTTGATCAATTTTCTTCATGACAGTTGTGAACCAAGTCTTATTTGGTTAATGTTCAAGAGAATTCTTTTTGATTGTTTTTAATGCCAGGTACTTATTTAACAGAAATATGACCTCAAGAAAATGCATCACTTTTTACTTTATATCACAACATTACACTACACATTGAAAGTAAGAAATTTCAGTCCTTAACAAGATATGTTTGGAAGTAAGTCTCCCTAAACTCAATACTACAACAGTTAACACTGTTGGGTTGAATTATCAACTAAGTTTAAGATTACAGTATAATTATTGTGTCTGAAAATTGTGTTTTAACACCTGTGTGTATGTAGAATTACTTGTTTGTATAATTATGAAATGTCCTAAAAAAACCACAAAATGAAACTTTTTATTATCAGAAATGAGAAACAGGGAAAACCAACCAAAAAACCCTAAAACACAGATGCATAAAATGAAACCACAATCACAACCCTCCTCATAAATACTGTATTCTTACAGTGGTGTTTCAACTTTGATGAACAGACTGCTTGTCTGAAGTCTGCAAAGTTGTTGAAAGAGTCACCAAGGGGAGCAATTATTGTTAATTATTATCCGGAGTATTTGCAGGCAGGGTCAAAAAGTCAAGATGGCAGTGTGATCAAAGTATGTCTAGTAAGTATGCATAAGATTGGCTCCTTAGTTACATTCTAGAAAGTTGAAACAAATGATATTAAGTTTGAAGTTTGTTCTGTGTTAAACGGGCCACAATGGTACTAATTTTATAAGCACATAGATATGATGTACATATGAGCAGATGTAATTAGAGAAAACTGCTTTGTAACCTTATTGACCTTTTGTTGCCAAATATCATAACATTCACTCTTCCACCATGATGTGAAAGCCAGTTGATTTTTGTAATGTTTAGCTATAAATAATATCAAGTAAAAGTTAAAAAAAGATAAAATTAAAGTGCAAGGAACTAATATGCTTTGGCAAATTTAAATTTATAATGGAATTAGCAAGGTTTTTTAGTTACACCAAAGTCAATACATACTAAATCAGGATAACTGAACTACCACAGTTATTACTAAATTTCATTTCTAGGCATGCTTCCTAAGGATGCCAGAATTGTAACTTTACAACATCTAATGTGTGATAGTTGTCTGTTCCTTTCAATACTGTTTAGCAGGGATAATTCAGGAGTCAAAGAAAAACCTTGTCTTTCTCTGCTAGGTATTATTTTTATGAGTATCCACATGATTATATGCTGTAATCTGAAGTGTCTAGTTTCTCAAACCAATATAAGTTTGTAGCTGCAATATGGAAGAGTCTTCAGTCTACCTATACAAGAGAGAACAAACAGTCTTTCAAAAAGCTGAATCAAATTAATCTTGCTCTAAAACTCCCTTAGCTGAGCACATCTAAAATATAAAGAACAACAGTTTTGTAGCATTTTGAGGGCTAACATTTACTAAAGAAGAATCTATCCATTTATTGGAATACTTTTCTGTATTAGAAAGCTTTCATGATATATAATAACTTTCATAAGCATATTTGTTCAAAAGAAGATGTACTGATTCTCTAGAAGTAACTTTATAGTAAGTATATTTCGGAGTACATCTTTGTTGTTAACTGCTACTTTAAAGGATATTTAACCTTTTCCATTCCTCAGTTTGCTAAAACATGGAGACAACCTTTCTCAGGCCCCATGTCAATTCTAAACTATTCACAGCTTTTTTAATAACTGCAACTAAGCAATCCTGTTGCAAATTTCAGATTATTTCAAGTATACAAAAGTTGATCATCCATGTGTCCAGATGTGACCGGTGTATACCAAAACAGAGATAATGGTGGCCATGCTCATGGAATCAAAGTCTTGCCACTTTTCATGACACTCATTAAAAAGTACACTTTGATCATAGACTTAAACTTTATTTTTAAGCCCCTTCTGTGGATGCTTCTGCATAGGCCAATATTTCCTAGGCATCTGCAGGTAGGGATAGCAAAGGAGCCATATTTTGAATCATCCTGAATGATTAAAGTCGACAACAGTGAGGATGAATAATGGAATGATCCCATATAGGATGAGCATGAGTTTCTGTGGTTGTACAGGAAGTCTAAACAATAGGATATCCTTGATGGATTATTGATTATATTTCTTTCTAGTAAATTTTAGTAATTGTTGTTAATCCCAATAAATTAGAGTAAGATTAATGTGATATACTGGCTAAAAACACTGTGATTTTCATGCACCCCCTATCTCTGAAATCCCCCATATGGAATACGTATGGGTGTCAGTTTGATGCCTGGGATAATAGGTAATGTCTTTGGGAGTGATAACCAAGAAGTACCAGTTAATATTTTGGCAAAATGATGCTTTATCAATCTTCTCTAACAGCTATTTTTGCAAATAAGCAAAGAAGCCATTTTGAAAGAGGATGTGCAACATAGTCTATTGGAGGTGTATATTAGCTGCATATTTGACTGTCTTTCAAATTGTGAAAATAGCTCACTTGCTCAAACAAGCATAATGCTGTTGATTAATATGGTTTTCTTATGCACAATATACATGCTTGCCTCTCCTATTTTGCTATATGAATATGCCATTTTTTAATCTTTTACATTATTGAGGAGCAACTTCTTTATCATTGATAGAAAAGAAATGCTATAATATACAGTCCAGTTTTCAATACATACTAGATTAGTTTTTCCAGCCTAGTGGCCTCTACAATATTATTGCATTTTCCAAAATGTTGCTTTACATACCAAATGCATGCTGATTTTGCTCCATTAAAGTAAACCAAAAGTTCATGGAGTTAAATATTTCTTGTGAACATCTAAGTTTTGGACAACTTGCAAAGATTACTATAATTACAGGGTTTTTTTTTTTTTACTTATACAATAGTCAGATATTGCTTTCTCAGAGAGAATTAAGCGAATAAGGCCAGCCAGGAAGGATCATTTATTCAAAGTAGATAGGCAGCTGGAAAAATTGTCACTCTAACACTCATAGTCTAGCTTGCAACTTCTTTTAACACAGTGAAGGGGGAACCTTAAGCTTTTATTTGTTTACAATAAAACTTCTATTCTTACTTCTCAAAAATAACTCAGGGCAGCTGATCTCTCAAGGTTTAAAAACAATAGCTAAAAGTAAGAGAGGTCTATTTTTACTGTCCATATCCTGTTTGATAGAAAAATTATTGATATAAAATGATTAATACACTTGAATATAAATACTATTATATAAACCTGGTCTAAGAGGTTTCTGTTTTCTCCTTAATATCAGTCCTTCAAAGCAGGGGTGGGATTCTACCACTTCGCACCTATTCACTAGAACTGGTTGTTAACATTCTAAGCAGTTTGGAGAACTGGTTGTTAGAAGAAATTACTGGCCTAATCCTGTAAGGAAGGCAGGAAGGAAACATTCTGGTGTTGCTTACAGAAACTGCTTCTCCGTTAACCGTTATTACATTCTTGGCAGGACTAGACTTCCTGTCTCAAGAACTTCTCTAGAGTTTTTTTCCCCTCCTTTGCTAGTACTTTGCTTATGTGGAGGGACCATTCAAAGTTACAGTGGCACTGAAAAAAGTGACTTATGACCATTTTTCACACTTACAACTGTTGCAGCATCCCCACGGTCATGAGAGGCCAGGCAAGGAGATGCAGGCCTCTATGTGAGTGATGTTGAGTTGGCCACATCCAACCAGTCATATGACCACCAAGCCATGCCCACCAACTAAGCCACACCCACAGAACCGGTTGTTAAAAATTTTGAATCCCACCCCTGCTTCAAAGCATGCTTTTTATACTGCTTTTTATACAGAAGTTATACTGATGGGATTCATTAAAATGTTTCATTAGTTGATTTTAAATTAAAGTGGAAGTATTTTTTTTAAATGTATATATATGTATGTGAAATCAGATATAGAAACTGATTTGACAACGTTTATATTTTGAGGCTTTTTTATTACGAGCTTGGTGAAGCTTACTAAAAGAGACACTTCTTTTCACGTCTTACTCTTGGCACCTCGGGGTTCTCTTTTAGCCATATCAGCCTAATGGAATTAAGGCTGACATGTTTCAAATCCATTCCTTTGTAAAAGGAATGCAAATCAAAGTCTTAGATTCCTTTAAAAAAAAACAAATAGTAACAATAACAATACCCTTGAGCCATTGGTCACTTAAAAATTTCCCTTACTCCTTTTACACATCTGTATAAAGACCATTAAAAAGGGAGCACAAGAGAATAAATCATCTCAGCTCTGAAATCTATTGCAGCACATTAAATGATGGAGCCTCACTGAACGGGAGTGTGACCCTGTGGCTTCTTGCAGTTTGAAGCTAATTGCTTTGGTCAGGATGGGAACATCTGGAGGTCCACTGCAGTGTCCCACCAGCAAGGGTTCAGTAACTGAGCTGGTTGGCAGAGCATGAGCCCACTTTGTAGAGACACAGCAGGCTTAGACACCACCTATTCTGCTTTCGAAACTGTCATGCATAACAACTTTATTGTACTAAATTGAACTTGAAAGCAACCAAAGGCTATGAGAAGGCTATGAGAAAAGCATGCTGTCAGTGCGGGCAAAGGCTGACCTAGAGAGTAGGCTCAGAGACAGGAGAATAAAAGATCAGGACCAATGAACACAGCATATTGTTTCATTTTAAAGCATGATTCCCATACCCAAGAAAGTAGTAAATGTGATGTAAATTTATTTAAATAGATTCCACTACTAAAAAGTTTGCCAGCCGCTCTTATCCAACTTTCCCAGCTTCCTGATTCGTTACATACAGTGGGAATATAATGACATATAGCCATCATTGTAACAGCTTCTTTGCAAAGGCACAATGATGATTAATAGCTAGCAGCAAATTTTCACATGGGCTCTAAAGCACTATAGTACTAAGCAGCTAAACACTCCCAAATCCCCCTTTTCTGCTTTTCTGAAAAGTCCTCTACTTGTACCTTGCAGTTATGAACAAAGCCTATCTTAATTCCAATCAGCTTTTCTCCATTCAAAGAGATCTTCTCTTTTTCATAATTGATTCATGTGCATTTTTAGTCCTTCAACACGCTTGAGCTATTTTTCTCCTTTTCTGTGTACTTTTCAGCTAAGCAGAATCATTTAAGCCATAATTTGTCTTTTTTTAAAGTCATGAATAGATTTTTCAATTAGTTCAAAGTTTTTTTTTTTAAGTAGGGTAATGCAAAACTAAAGAAAATAACTCTACTTCCTGAGGTCTTTGAAATGGGTTGCCTTCAGGGTCTGAGGCAGGAGCTCACACTAAAATTCTTGCACAGATAAGTCAAGGATTTGTGATAATAATACTAGTTCCACTTAGTACACTGGTTCTTATTCCCAGAAAAAGCTTAGCTGAAAAGGCAGAATAGAGGGCTTCTTTATTTTGCTAACATTTTGGGAAATGTTAGCTTAATAGACAAGAACAAATTTGAAGGTATTTTAGATTTGGGTGTTTTTTATACCTTTAAAAATAGAACAAGACTGGCCAATTATTTCAGAATTACTTGATTTTCTACAGCTAGCCAATTTTCATAGAAATTATGTGCCACACAGTATAACTAAAGTCCACATTCTGCATTCATATTTAGATGTTTTTCATATTTATAATAATTCTGTTTGGGGAGTTATTTTGTTGTTATATCTGCATGAGAAATGCAATCTTTTCTGAATTGTGTTTTCAATCAATCCACCATTAACAAAAATACTGTGTCTAATATAGCTTGGGGATTATTGTTGCCTAAGTGTTGTCTTACATTCTTCATATTAAATGGCAAATAATTTTCGGTATACTATATTTTAGATGCTTTCTTCATCTATGTTGAGCAGCACTATACATATACTGTCAATTAATTTAAGAGTGATTTTTATAGTAGATTACTGCATGAGATTCTGTTGAGTCAACAGAAAAGTTAAAATCGGTATATTT
The DNA here is from genome assembly GCA_033807585.1 of Hydrophis major. Taxonomy (NCBI): domain Eukaryota; kingdom Metazoa; phylum Chordata; class Lepidosauria; order Squamata; family Elapidae; genus Hydrophis; species Hydrophis major. The sequence goes on from CM066329.1 coordinate 330,319,099, forward strand.
TTAGGTGTAAGGTTATTATCTTAACTGCAGCAATTTAATCATGAGTTACTTTTGAATCACTGGGAATTACTTTGGAGAAAATGATGTTAAGTTGTGCAAATTAATTTGAATCTGAATCATTATATTATATTGTTTTTACACCATTAAGAAGCTGATCAATGAAACAGAAATGCTTAATGTTTTTTATATGGTTATGATAACCAGGCAATCTAACTGAGAATGCAAATCTCAAACCAAATTTTTATTATGGCCATAGATTAGTACATAACCTAGGCAGTGCATTTCCTGTTCTTTTCCCAACTTTGGCTTGAGTGTCTCTGATGGCTCAAGCATTTCTAAGTCTTTTTTTTTTTTTAAACTGAATTTCAGTGCCATTTTTGCCTAATTCAATTTAAGTTATTTATCCTATTTTTAGAGCCCTGAAATTTTTTGGATCTAACTATTTAGAAGTTAGATAAACCTTTTCTCATACAGCCATTAGGTGTAGGATCTTTGTATGAGCTGCTATTTTGCATTCTTATCTTCCAGGGATGCTAACAATATGCAGCTGAATTCTTGAATGAGTTTGATTCTGGAATGGCTTCTTTAAAGAGGTAAACCTGGATCTTATGAGATTCTGATAGCACATTAACACTTTTGTAGTTGATATTTTAGAGGATTATGTTGCATCATTACATTGTCTGTAATGATCTTTTATTTATTGTTAAACAGCATAGTGTGTACTGTATTCATATTTCATTGAAGCAATTATACAAATTGCATATCACAATGGAAGCCAGATGCAGAACTCTTGCAAATTTAAAGAAGCAACTTCATCTTCTTCCTCATCCATCTCAAGGATCTGACAGTCAAAAATATCAGAGAACTACACAAAAAATAAAAATAGTTGCACACATTTAAGATGTGCAATTTTAAATTGAATTTAAGAAAAAAGTGCTTTACAATGAGAGATTGTATCTGAATAGCAATTCTTTTAGAGAAGTTTATTTTAAGTAGCACTTAACTGTATCACCCAAATTATTTTAATACAGTTCCTTCCAATTAATATTAGTGATGAAAGGAAATAGGCCTAGGGGGATATATGCCATATAATATAAATGCTCAAAGAAAGCAAAACTAGCTTTTTAGCTGCAGCCACAATTGTGTCATGACATTTGCTTCACTGAGAGATGTATTTGTAGACAGCTTTCTCAAGTTTATATTATTATCTCTAATCTATCATTTATGTTTCATTTAAATTGCTCAGGATATAAGAATTACATTTTCTTATACATTGTAGAATATATATTACATCAATCATTAAATACAAAATACTATCTCACCCATAGATACAAAATTCTGAAACTGCATATAAATGAGTTTGGTATGAATCCAAAATTTCTCAGACAAAGTAACAAACCTAAATAATGTCCCAGGGTATCATATTTTGCATTCACAATTCTGAAATCATTCCACAGGATGTAAAAATCTTATATAGCTAAAAAAGTCCCCAGTGAACGCACACTGAAAAGACCAAGGAGGGTAGCTGGCTACAGGAAATGTGCAGTGAAGCATACATTCTTGATGTTTTCTGGTGGGTGAGTATGTCAATAACTCATATAAGGGACTCACAAACTTTAGCCATATACTTTTATAGGGATGAATAATTGATGTGCATTACTTCATTTTTCTTAAAAGAAAATAAAAACTAATAGTTACTTCAGCTTTGAATGGAATACACCCTTGAAATGCACACTGGGCTTCAGTTTTGATAATATAATTTATTCACTAAAATTTACATGAAGGTTAAAAGAATGTAGCCTTTCCCAATCTGATATCTTTCAGATATGTTAGCTAGCTCCAAGAATCCACAATTACAGATTGTATTGACTGTAAATTTGTACACCATATTTACTCACAGGGATCAAGTTGGACAAGAATCATATATAACCTCACAATATTCACTTAACAAATGTCTCCCTTAACAACAGAAATTTAGGGCTCAATTGTGCTTGTAAGTCAAGGACTACCTTATATGACTTTTGCCACCAGACTCGAAATTCTAGAACTCGAAATCCTAGAAGTACATCACCTTCGGTCTGATCTAAGTGTACTATATAAAATCATACATTGCAATGTCCTACCTGTCAATGAATACTTCAGCTTCAACCATAACAACACAAGAACAAACAACAGATACAAACTCAAGGTTAATTACACCAAACTTGATTGCAGAAAATACGACTTCAGCAACAGAGTGGTCAATGTCTGGAATACTCTACCTGACTCTGTGGTTTTTTCCCCAAATCCCAAAAACTTTAACCTCAGACTGTTTACTATTGACCTCACCCCTTTCCTAAGAGGTCTGTAGGGGGCGTGCATAAGTGTACCAACATACCTACCGTCCCTGTCCTATTGTTTCTTTTATATATTTTTTTATTTTTCTTATATGTATCCAAGTATTTATAACTATGTTTTTACTTATACCTATTATCTTATAAGCAATTGACAAACAAAAATAAATAAAAATATATACATACACCAACACATAGAGAAAACACATTGCAACATATAATAAAGTTAAAATAAAGCCTATACAGAATATGTAAGCAGAAAAAAAAACAAGTTCTTCAAAAATTCCTAAAATTCCCAGAAGACTTTCTTTCAACAAATGACTTTCTTTCAAATATAATGTAGCTTCCAGATGTGCTTCTTTGGGGAAAAACTTCTACATTCTGGTCTTCTTTTGTTGGTTGGGGCACCTAGTCAAGAGTTCAATTGATGACCTTGTGGTATGGGGCTTGTTCAAGTAACATGTTTAGAATTATTTGGATATTAATTTTCAATTGTAAAAGATGGAGTTCTGTCCTATTATTGTTGCATCAATCAGTCCTTGTTAACAGATCAGATGCCCTATTTGGACTACAATTGTCCAATCGTTTTGCAAAATTCAGCACTCCAGGAATTTAGCAAATCACTAGAGATGTATTAGTATTACAAAGCTTATTTCTTTCCCAGGCATTCTGGTATTAAATCCACAGCTGTGAACCCAAGCAATACAGGACCTATGTGCCCCACAACATTTTCTGAAATTTGTACTACCACATTGAATTTTGATTGCATTACTAACATGCAGTTACATTTCTATAATAGGAGAATATATGGCAGTACCAAATACCTTCAGGTATTTGCAGCTAGCTGGAATAATGAACAATAGCCACATGTGCATAATGACATCATAGTGCAAACCCCGCCCTTTCATATTTGCATTCTGATACTGTAATTGCATGCAAATCATGGGCTGTGGGTCATAATGTTATGTATATTTTAATGTAATGTATATTTTATCAGCCATCCCCTCTTTTCTGCCCCTCCTCGCTTTATTGTTTGTAATGTGTAATTGAGTTGTTGTGTAGGGATAGTACTTCCCACATACCATCACAATACTATTTGACTCTTACAACATCTCAGGTAGAGTAACTTCTTGTACTAGTTACTGATGCTTGTCCCCAGAAAACCTGAATTCTTTGTTCTTGTTTCCTTTCAGCTAGTCTATTAATACTAGACCATTCTTCAGAAAACAGTCTTGACATAGAAAGCTGTTAGTGATTTGCTAAAGTTAGAATGCATTTGTGCAAATAAAGGGGATATATATATACATACATACACACACACACACACACACACATACATACACATATATATACACACACACACACATAGAAGAAATATTATGTGGAAAATGATTTGTGGTGTTCCATAGTCAATATAATTAGATTTTTATATACATAAAAATGTGAAATCACAACTGCCAGTTCTGTAGCTGGTGTTGGCCTTCATAAACATCAAATTCTTCCCAAGAACTGAAGATGTCCTAATCAGGAGTGAGATTCAATTTTGTAACAACTGGTTCTGTGGGCGTGGCTTAGCTGGTGGCGTGGCTTGGTCATGTGACTGGGTGGATGTGGCTGGGTGGTCATGTTATTGGCTGGACATGGCCAACTCAATATCACTTGCATCAAGGCACCATCTCCTCACTTGGCCTCTCATGACTGTGGGGATACTGCAACAGTCATAAGTGTGAAAAATGGTCATAAGTCACTTTTTTCAGTGCCATTGTAACTTTGAATGGTCACTCCTCAGAAGCAAAATACGAGCAAAGAAAGGACAAAAATCTCCAGAGAAGTTCCAGAGACAGGAAATCTAGTCATGCCAAGTATGTAATAAGAGTTAATGGAGAGGCAGTTTCTGTAAGCAACAACACCAGAATGTTTCCTTCCTGACTTCCTTACAGGATTAGCCAGTAATCTCTTATAACAACTGGTTCTCCAAACTGCTTAGAATGTTAACAGCCGGTTCTACTGAATAGGTGCGAACTGGTAGAATCCCACCCGATCTTAATGTATTGGCATAATATAAGTATGGGTCCAAACAGTGTACTCTTTTGTAATGGACAGGTGGAAATTTTGTCAGTGCACAGGCTGCTATCCAATGTTTTAAAATAGCATCTTGTATGATGATAACCATGGGAATCACCTTGGCCAGTTTATACCATAATCTTCAGATTCTGAACTTTGTGATTTTCTCCAATTCTTTGCTTTCTATTTTACTAACCTTGCTATTATCAAATCAATTATCCACATTTTCTTCTTTTTTACCACAGTTAAATATCATGTATTATGAGCCAAGACTTTATCATCTTGTATTTTAACCTGCCATTATGTTGTTGTTGTTGTTGTTGTTGTTGTTGTTATTATTATTATTTTGATAACAATGGTGTTCAAGTGGTGTTTCAGTTGTTTTGGGATTGTGCCCAAGTCACGTATTACTTTACATATTACCTTTGTTTCCCTTTGCCACAGTCATTCTACTTCTATTTGCAGATCTTTGAATTCTATTTTCTTCAGTTCTTTCTCTTTTATTCCGCTGTTTCCAGGTAGTGCAATGTCTACTATCCAGTCTTTTTTTAGCTTTCTTATTGACAGTTGTTAAGTGTAGGGTGTTGTGTGGCAGATGATTGTCTATTTGAGTTCTAAAGTCCCAGAGTTTTTTAGTTTCTTCATTTTCTATTACTTGAGTTTGACACTCCTGCTCTAAACTGTATAAAGCTTGGTGGCCCCTTGTTAAAATGTTACACCAGAACAGGAGTGTCAAGCTCTATTTCATTGAGGGCCACATCAGGGTTGTGTTTGATCTGGGGGGGGGCGGGAAGGGCGTGGCCAGGGTGGTGTGACTGGGGTAGGTGTGGCTAGCTCAACATCGCTCAAGGCTCCATTTTTGGCTGTGATGGCCTCCTATAGCCTTCTGACAGCAAAATCGGGCTCCCCGGGCTCCAGTTTCACTGGCAGAGGGCTGCAGGAGACTGTTGTGGTCCTTCCGAACTCCATTTTTTCTGGTAGAGGTACCACGGGATGGTCCCTTGCTATTTCCAGGGCAGCTCCGTGGGCCAGATCTAATCACCTCATGGCCAAATCCGACCCACAGGCCTTGAATTTGACATCCCTGCATCAGAAGGTGTCACCAAAGCTCATACCAGAATTGGACCTTGGTTTGCCACAAAAAATTGAAAACATATATGCATTTTAATTATTTAATAATGAGAGTAATGGAAGCTAGCTTTAGGGCATTCTGTGATCAAATTGTTCAATTATTGTCTTGTTTTCTTATTTTATGATTTTTTAAATATAATTTTTGGGTTTAAATGCTATTATGAGCCTCCCACAGTTGTTTTAGGGTGGGTGGCATACCAATCTTTTAAATAAAGAAAGGTATTTAAAGTGAAAAATAAAAAAAATATTTTCAAGTGAATGGTTGTGAGATAGATGACATATAAATTTAATAAATAAACAATACACTCTTAAATACATTTAGGGGAGAAGACTCTAAAGATATAATGAATCTGAGATTCATGTACATTCATTAGCTTCAACATTCATTAGCTTTAACAATCTATTCAGGAACGGATACATGACTTATCCATCTCTCCCACTCTCTCTTTCTCACACATACACACATGTATGTGTAAATCCATAAATATATGCTCTTTCAGGAAAAATATTTGAAGAACTGAAATATTCTTAACTGTTCTCTAATAGATTTTATGTGAATAAGCTGATATCAACAGCCAACTGGGAAGATATGCTATCAATAATCTATTCCATATTTCTTTTTCTCGTGTACCCAATGGAGGTAATGTTAAAACATTTTGTGGGAATGACCTAATCTAAAAAAGAAAGTTTTGAAGACATATAGGAAAAGAAACTATTAATGTCAAGGATATGGAAGAAAAATTTACAAAGATATAATTGTTTGTTGTTATCCCCAGACTTCTGATAGTCCTGTTATTAATTTTTGATGAAACAGTGAGTCACATTTTATGCACAATATGTATTTGTTGTTATTTTTACAATAAGCAGTCAGTTGCAAATGTTAAAAAATGGAAGTGATGCTTTCTATACAAAACTTCTTTGCAAGGATTGATATGAAGTAATTTTGGAAACATTAAATCAAAGTCAAGGCAATATAAAAGTCATCCTGCCCAACAGAGTAACAAAATGAAAGTAGCCATCAATTACTAAAACTACTTCCTTTTCCCGGTTTCTCTGGTATAAAATTCCTTTGACAGATGCTAAAATAAGGTGCCTCTAATAATGTACAGTGACTAAGCAAGACAACATGCTGTTGTTGCATCTAATCTTAAACGTTTGTACCCACACACCTTGCAAAAAATTATAAAGCCTGTTCCATACTCTTGTTTGTCTTCTTAGAGAATTATGAAAGAATTGGAATCCAATCTATATAATAGTTAATTCAATTTGTTCTTTTGCTGAGGTAATGGCCAAGGAATCAGATGAATCTCCAATTAATAAGATTAATAAGGAAGAGATTCTGTACTAATTTGAGAGCAAGCTCCACTGAACTTAATAGACAATGCTGAGTAGATGTTCATAGAATTTTGCTATTATTTTTTTCTGTTGGGCAAATTGAGCCTTGTATTTTAAGTGCAAGTTATATGATATGATATCTTATTGCCTTAGATATTTTTATTTATCATCATTATTGAAATATGAAACTTATACTACAGAGGTATTAATACTAATTGTTCAGAACTATAAGCATAAATAATTACGGTATGTCACATTTTCCAAATACATTGAGGAACTTCCAAAAGTATCTTAATTTTGCCCATGTAGAATTTTAGAAATATAGTTTTTTTATTAATGACATTTTAGAAATATAGTTTCTTTATTAATGATATAACTAAATGCTTTGCAAAACTGAAACAGCATCTCCTTTTCAATGGGAGTAACTGTCTTTTTTTTTTCTGAAAATGGAAAGTGAGTGGAAGATCATGACAAAAACATTCTTACATTTTGTTTACACACAAAGCAATCTTGGATATATTTTGCTCTAAACACTATTTCTGAATAGTTGAAGGAACTAGAAATTTTAAATTGTAGTGCATGATAGATTTCCTAAGGTGCCATTTAAAATTCAAGTCAGAATAAATACCTGCATCTCATTTTCATCCAACATCTGCCTTTGCACATGACTTAAGCTATTGACACCTATAATATAATCAAGATTTCAAAGCCTACTATTTGGGGTTCAGTGTGCAAAACATTACCCTTTCTTGCTTTAACATGATTTTTATAATTAAGAGAAACCTGATCGTTCTTTCTAGGAAACTCTGACAGTATTAGATATAAATGGCACAATAACTTTGTAATTCGGGTATTGCTTTTGGGTTTCTTTGGCATTTTTTCTAAGTTGTTTCTTCTGGTGTTAAATTCCTGGTGCAATATTTAGTTAACATCACCCAAAATCTAATTTCATATTATTCTGTAGGATTTTTCTATTTAATGAGTTTTTAATTAAACACACCATTCTACCTATATGTTAAGCATATGGTAAATGTATTTCCCACACATATTATGAATTGAATGATGAACAGAAATTTAGAAAGCAAGAAATCAAAGATTAAATGTAATATATAGAGAGGCTGTTCTGACATAGACATTAATAGATGCAACCATTTAAACTATTTACATAAGAATAGATGGATTGCCATTCAATAGCCATGGTAAAAGTGGGCTTCCTATATTTACAGGGAAAGTGAAGACATCAGTTCAGGTAAGGCACACTGAAATTGAAGAGTGTGAAGTCAAGTAGGTTAATACCATGGACAGAACCTGTCAAAGATGTTGGGTTTTCAGGACCTTGGAGAGAAATCCTGCTCCTGTTAATTTTTAGAATTGATCAAATAGTAATGCTTTCCTATAAAGGAGTCTTGGCCATTTAAAATACTGGCTGGGGAATTCTGGGAGTTGAAGTCCACACATTTTAAAGTGGCCAAGATTTAGAAACACTGCTTTAAAGCCTACAAAATGTTTCTGGAAGAACCATTTTCTAAGTGCTGTTTAATTGGTTATTAAACAGCCAGCAGCCTTGTTCTGTTATTACTCACTTTTTTTGTGGTGCTGTAAGAAGCAAAGTGGAAAATATTTCTCAGGGATTTACTGCTTCTAGAAAAGTTTGAGAACCTCTCTTTTGATTGTGGGGACAGCAGGACCATTTATATAGGATGGATAGATTGAAGAAGAGGGCATATTGTATTAGAGATGGACTCTGATGCTTTAATGAAGTTGCTGTCATTCAAGTCTACATTTTCTATTTCCGGTCTATGCCCACCCAGCAAGAAAGATCCGAAAGGTATCTACATCCATATCATGTCTAGCAACCAAACAGATTCATTATTCAGTAATGAGGTAGCAAATTCTTCTTCAGGCACTGACCAGGTCAACTCAGTCATTTCTGCATAAAATATAAAACAAATATATGCCAACATTTCAAAAATTCCTGCTTGTTAAAAGAAAAATAATTTATTTGCCCAGGATAACTCTGCCTGCCAGTTAATACTTTTTACTGGAAATAAAATAATGATTTTTTTTTATAAAAAATGAAACAGTTAGAAATATTTTGCCATGCAAACTTAAATGGGTTTTATTTAAAATCTGCCTTCTCTTTTATTTTCTTAAGAAAAGAAAGATAAAATGAAAATGCAGAGGACAGCAGAGGACCTTTATGCTATATTCTCCTATTACTTACATTTATAGTAATTTTATAGCTGTTTTCTTGTGTCTTATGTCTGTGGTTTTCTTCATGTGTCATAGTCTGACATTTCAAGACATTTATACACGCTTCTGATGCTTAAAATAAGACTAAATCTAGTTTCAGAAATTGAAATCTAATGTTGATTGCCACAACTATCCCCTTATTCTGCCTCCAATCTTAGTCTAAAAAGGTAAATTATTTTTATAGTAGGAATTACTTATTTGGGTTGTGTTCCGCCTTGCTTTAAGCATGCATTATTATTTAGCATATGAATATATAGCCTGCCTTGTTTCAAAGAACTCCTGTAGCAAATGTAATTAATTAATTAATTAATGTAAAATTAATTACCTCATCAAGGACATATTGAAACAGCACAAATATAATAAATATTCCTTTGAAAATTCTTTTTTGCATGAAAACTAAAAATCAGTATTTGCCATTCAACTTAGCTTATGTATTATTATTTTATTTATCAATTTTATATGCTGCTCATCTTATGAGATGAAATGTAAATTAATAAATACATATGGAATTAGAGTCCATAAAGTACTAAAAGCAACAAGGCTATGTTGCAGCCTTGTTGGCCATGAGTTTGGTTATCCATCCATCCATCTCTCTACCCATCTTTCCATTTCCATGGACAAGTCATGACTTAACTACTTAAAACTATGATTCATTTTCACAGACCATTGCTCTTCCCAAATTAGTAAGATTGTTCATGATTTCTGTTCTGGGCAGATACTACTAAATATTTTATATACTGAGAAATTCCTTCAACATAACACTTTGCAGAATTATAAGAAAGTAGGTCTAGGAAGTAAGACATTTATAAGCTAAAGAGAAATAGGACAAGAAAATCCTGACAATGTTACCTAGTCTGGTAATGAAACATTCAGAAACTAAATTGAAACAAGCTTGGAGAAGAAACCACTGCCAAAAGTAGGTCTATACCTGCAATGTGGAGTAAACAGAAGAAAATTTTAGAAATGTATTTATTTCAGTGATATTAATTTTACTAAAGGATGAATGGTTAAAATGCCAATATTTTCCTAAAAATTGTTTCAGAAAGAATGTTTTTTTCCCAGTGGAATGTCTGAATTTTCAAACATTCTCAATTACTAAAAGGTTTTCCTTTATCCCCCCCTTCCCCCATGATTAGGTTGTCTCATGTTCTTCCTCTCACCCCATCCTTGTGGACCTGATTCCTTTGTTATGGGATCATGGCTTCAGAAAAGTATTATTTTTACTCATAAATAGCTAATTGCTCTATTTGTTGCTTTCTTCTTGTTAAGTGCTACTGTAAAGTTGGCAATTACATTTTAGTTATAAAAAATAATCATCAATTTTATTTAATATATTGAAGGTGTGACAACTAATGGGGGTAAATTTGTTATTGTCAGTGATACCACTCTTGGGCTGTTGCAAAAAGGCCAGGTTACTGATTTATGAACTGCCTTAATAATGATCCTATGTACCAAATTTATAACTAATATAAATCTAGTTTTATTTTTTTGAATGTGTTAATCACCCATGTATCTTGACTGTATGTCAGTATGTGTACACTTTTAGTTGTAGGATATGGGCAGCAATATTTTAGTTCCAAGGTAAATTAGACATTCTAGTTTACCTAGAACAAGAATATGCATATTTAGGATAAATCACTTAGCAACCATTCTCATTGACAACAGACCCTCCCCCAAAGCTATTGATAATCTGTTTTTAAAGTAAGTCAGTCACACACTTGCAGTCATGAGATTGAATTTGGGATGCTTGGCAACCAGGTTATCTTTACAGTCATTTGCAGCCTCCCACAGTCATATAACTGTGATTTGTGATGTTTTTTTCCTGTTTCTGGCATTTACTTCTGATTTCTAGTAGAACAAAACACATATTGGGGAGAAGTTGACTTCCTTTACAACTTCAGTATTCATTTAATGACCACTATAAAAATTGTCAAAAAATCAGTACTAATAACAAAGACTCAATTTACGACTGCAATGATTTATGACCATAATTCCAAGCTTAATTCCAGTTGTAAATTGAGGATTACGTATATATTTATTTATTTAAAACAGTTATATGGCTACCCAAACAAATGTCATGATTGTGGAAAATACAAAATGATCAAATAAAAATACAACAGTACAATTAAAAAAGAACAATCAGAACTAAAGTGCAAGTTTTACTCATTCTGAACCAAGGACCCAGAGAAAGATCCAGATCTTAATTATTATTTTAAAGGCCTGCAAGGTTGGGGGCCAAGTGTATATTGGATTGGATATCATTTCACATGACATGGGCTGATTCCAAAGGGACGTGCATCCTGTAACTTCTCCTGTTCAAACGTTTGGGACAGGCAGATACTTTTGGGAAAGGATGACCTAACAAATAACCCAGTCCTATGCCATGAAGAGTTTCATTCACTTTGAATTGCACCCAGCATATATAGGTAGTGCAGACTGTAAAGTAGAAATTTTAGCTGGGCATAATAATAAATGCACTGCATTTCTTGACTGATTGAAGTATCAGGAATGAATGAATGCATGAATATGGACTGAATACAAAATCAGTGAAAGACATGAAAGGTTTCTTGGTCATTTAGAGAGAATCAATAGGAAACAAATTGCAAAACAAATATAAGAAGGAAATATTCATGGAAAGAAAGGGATATGAGTAGAAAGAGAAGACCAAGAAAGTTTGGACTCAATGGAATGTATGGGCTTTGAAAAAGAAAGTTTTGAAATGTTTAAAAATGTATGAAACAAAAGAAAAAAGATAGAAGCAAGAGTCATCCAACTGGCTTTCATGCCTAAGGCAGGACTAGAACTCACAGTCTCCTGGTTTATGGACCAGCACCTTAAACACTACATAGTATCTACACAGATACTGAAATAATAAATAAAATAGGTGTTAATTTCATCTTTCATAGTTATTCAGAAAAAGAGTTTCAATAGAGAAACTATGAATTAAATAGAATTGTTTTTCCAACAATTGCATGTACTTTGTTTTGGATTTAACAAACTATCTAAGTTCATTATTATGTTAGATTTTAAAAATATGAAATTTATATTGTTTCTATCTGTTATTAGCTATTAATTTTATACAAGCAAAGAGTGAGATAGTGAACTTAATTTATAAGTAGATAGCAAATAGATAAGATAAGTAAGAAATAAGAATCTCTTTACTGGCATAGAAAATTTGAAGAATGAAACTTCTGTTTTACAAAATCAATGGATTTTTATTTTTCTGAATGTACTGTAACCAATCTCAGCCTAGGATCTAATTCTAGCCTAGGATCTAATTTTTTAATTTGACAGTACTCTGCTGAAATTTTTGCTCAAAATATTAAACCTGCTATATTGATATCACCAGAATGTTTCTTATATCTGTGATCTGGATATAACTGTTTTACTGCTAAATTCCTTCCATTAGCTACCAAAATCTGTCTAGGCTTGTATAGGTAATCAGCTAATAATAATTTAATATTAGACCGGGGCAGATATTGATTATATATTAGGGCTTCATAGAAACTTGGGAACATTTGTAACTCTCTCATGACTTCCCTATTTCTATTCTAGAGCTACATGACATATAGCTTTATCAAATCAGATCCTTCCTTACACTTAGGATATAAATAACAGAGAATCAGTTAGTGCTTTAAACTAATTATTTTTAACAATAAATATATTATATAAATGACTCTGATATTTCAGGTTATTAACCTATGACCATTGATGAGACTTTCAGAGAAAAGAACAGTTTAATACTGAGAACTGCCAAGTCATGTTATCTTAAGTCATTAGGCTCTCTTACATCTGTATCTACAAATAAGTCTCTAAGTAAGTTCCTAACTTTTAAAACCTTTCAAAAGTAAATTATATACTTACATTTACATAATTATCTGGCCAATCAAACTTTCCTTAGAGAAACCCCACAGAAAGGAACTAATGGGAATGTAAATCCATGTCATTTCATTCACTGAGATCATTTGTTGTTCCACAATTTGAGGGTAATATGTTTAGGCCACTTTTTATAAACTAGTCACAGATCTTAATTTCTTCACGGAATAGTTAGAAAAAGAAAAAATTGTTAATAAGATTTTCGGCTAATTCTTCAAACCCCAGAAAAAACACAGAATTACAAAGATGCCAGTCTAAATTATTTAATCAAGTTTTCTGCTTTAGGAACCTTGACTAAGTAACATTCCCAAGATCCACACAGAGAAGGGAATCTACTATACTAGAAGACAAAGCTTGGAAGGCAAATGATGCATGAAGATGATCTGTGAATGGCAAAAAACATATGTAATTGGAAAAATTCTCATATTTTCTGTAAAATAACTAACATCCTATCCCTTTAAGAGAAAAAGGTTACTATCTCCTGAAATTCCATGTCACACTTCCCAATTTTCAGACAAATAAATCAGTGTCACATGATTAGAGGTTCACTAGATTTGAAATCCTATCATTCCTTCATTTTTAAAAAAATTCACTGATTTTAAAACTAGTACTCCATTCATTAATTAAATTGCTCATTTTACAATGTAATGCACAGAATCACTTTTGTTTTAATGATTGGGAAAAACCCACTTCCAAGTTTCTTACCAATAGATAAACATATCTCTATTGTTCTAATTTGCCTATTTTATTCATGGACTTAATAATAATCAGAATAATCTTTTCAGGAAACTCTTTGGTTTATATTTTGGCTTCCCTTATAGATATTTATAAAAAGATAGTTACCTATATCCCTTTAGGTTGTTCTCCTAAGCAAATTATGTAATGTAAGGCCCAATGGAAAATGTTAGATTTTTCTGAGTAAACAACTGTGCTTTAGGAGATTTAATTTATATGTCCAGCAGTGCCCTGTTAAAAATGTTTCTACATTCAGAAATGTAGCAAATAGATATCAATTTATTTTAGAAAAAGTATGTGTGCGTAGGGAGATGCTTCTTCTGATACAGTTAGTTAACTAATATTGAAATGATGCCATAATCAGTGCAGAATTAAAAAATAATTCAGGTGGTACTGCAGACATTTCATTAAAATGCATTGTGGCTGAAATCCCATGCCTATTTCCTTAAAAATAAAAACATCGAGTTAGTAAGTCTTCTGATAGACAGAGGCTAATGCAGTATGGCTATTTCAAAATATTCAATCTTTTAAAATATTTTGTAAATTATTGTAAAAAAAAAAGATTCAAATTGTATATATAGTAACTTTATGACCTGTATAGCAGTATACACTATTAACATGCTCAGTTTTAAAAGCATGATTTAAACATTATCTTTGTAACATATTTTGAGAGTTTAATTGAATTTGATGATATTGAAATTATTTTCATTAGCAAATTGGTATAGAAATCTAGTACTTTTCTATAATGATGCTGACTTGTAATCCAAAAATACATCTCACTATTTTTAAAATGTACATTCATTTTATTGAATATCTTGTGAACTTTAAAAAAAATTAGAGGTGAAAATCATACTAACCTTTTCTATTGTAGAAAATCATTCTAGGACATTAACCATAAAATTTTTGAATAGGATTGTCTTGCTGTCTTTAGCTCTACTGAGCTTCATTATAAAAAGAGAATTATATGGCTACATTTGGATAATACCAACTGAAAAATTGTAAATTCTTTTCAACTCATGCTTCCACGTTTATTTAAAAATGTAAAAATGAATGTTTAATGTAGGAGTAATAGACTTTACTTATTTGACTTACACTAAAAAAAAAGTGATTTGTACATCCAAAAACAACAACAAATAAATTAATTGAAGTCTCTTAAATAAACTCTAACTGTATCTGCTAAATATTTTCCAACTGCTCCAAGCCTGAATAAAAAATTCCAGGAGTCAAAGTAATGATGAATAGAAACAATGCTGGTCAGCTGCGCGTGTTGCCTGTTGTTTGAATAAAACCTAATTTATCACTTCAGAAATAAAAAGCTGTTTTTTCCCAAGTCTCACTGTCTGTAAGAATCTTTACAATTTATCTGTGGAAGGGGGAAAAAGTGAGAAACTGTACTAGTATTAGCATATGAATAGTTGACACATGAAATTGGCTGTACAATAACAGAAGGACATTTGCTATTGGTGTATGCACACAGACAAAGCAGCCATTTTGAATAAAAAAATGAAATGGTGTTGGGGTTAACCCTTTGACTGTCTATCTAGTTTCACACTATTGCTTTGATAAGGAGACCCTGAAAGTAGCGTTTAAATACTGGGATGTACATATGCATGTGAGCGTGTGTGTGTGTGCGTGTGTATGTGTAAACACATAAATACACAGATTAGGCCAGCTGAATCATTAGCTATAAAGCTAAAGGAAAAAATAGAAGAAAGGAAGAAAAGACTTAGTGCTAAGGCAAAGAAGAAAAAGAAATATTTCCATTACAATATTAAAATTATTATATCAGGGTTTTAATGCATATATGTTTTTCCTGGGAGCAGACCTAGGCAGTGACTTATAAGAAGAATGTCCAGAAATGAAACCCTGCCTGTATACACTTCTTTTTTTAAATCATGGACAGCAACATTATGCTCCTTGGGTCAGATGTGTGAAACTATTTCTCAAAGAAGCTGCATACATAATTGAGGCCCAATGACAGGTTCTCAGTGGAAGTTGCCAGGCTACACTCATTTCAAAAGCAGGCCCATTTGTTATCAAATTTAAATTAACTCTCTCCACACTGAAGGCACGGATTTTGAAGGCAGTAGTTTAAAACACAGAGTAAAAGAAAAACTGCATATTTAAAAAAAATAGCCAAATAATTGGCAATGCATTGAACATAGACTTTTAAAGCAATTTTGTAAAAATATTGATTTGGAGTGGCACATTTTTGATACCAAATTAGATATATTTTATCAAATTGAAATACCACTTTTATTTAAATATAATGTTTAATATTTTAGCTGTCACCAAATATAGGGTCTGAATGATGTTCTGATTGTTCATACATTGAATGTGTCAAAAATAAATATATAGTCAGATAGAGATTGTTTCATATAGCCTAGAATTTAAATTGTTCCTGTGTTTATATACATGGTACCTCAATCCACTCCCTGTTTCATAGTAATCCTTTATATATGATAGTTGAAGATACCCAGTCTTCTAGGACAGGGTTTCCGGAACTAAAGAATACAAAGAGAAAATGAGCTTAGAAACCTCTATGGCGTGAATTCCTGCAGAAAAAATGCAAATAACCCCCTTATGAAGACAGAGGTGTAATTCTGCTTTTATTTATTCTAGTAAATTTTAAGGCATAAAGAGTGATAACTGATTTTAGTGATAAGGAAATAAGTTATTACATCTGCTTTTATTTATATAAATGTTTATAGAAAGTATAATGGTTTCAGAAATAGCACATCACACTCCATCTGCCATATCATCAGTATCCAGGAACTGCAATCAAGAACTAGTCCAGATTTTCATTTTTTTACAGTGAGTTAGAGATTTTGACGGTTGTTTTTTAAACCATGCTAAACTTATTCTAGTACTTACATATTTATAGTATGCTATTTGTCTCAAAAAAATTAGGAAACCTCACAACTTAAGCCTTTGAGACTGCAGAAAAGATATTTTTGAGGCCTCAAGAAACCTATTTTTCTTTTAAAGCTGAATTATAAACTTGAGCCCTGAGTTATTTGTAAAAATAATAAAGGATAAATACAAATAAAAACAAATACAAAAGTAGAACTTGGATGTTTTAATCTCTGCCAGCAGGTTCTTACTTGAGCAATTCCATAGATGCGTACCTAAATTAAATTTAAAATTAAATTTAAACCATAAATTGTGAACCATGCTTCAAGTTTCATTTCAAAAGTCTGAGTAACAGATAGCCCTTAACTTAATTAAATTTAGAAATAAATCCACTTCAGTTTCAGTAAATTTCACATTGTAGGCAAACTTTAAGTTTAATATCAATGTTCTTTGTGAACTAATTATTATGGAGTGTGCAAAATAAAGTATTAAATAAGTTAAACACAGGCCTGATAGGTAAAGTTCAAAAGTATGTATTTCATGTAACTGTAGTTGAGACTTTAGACATGCAGCACAGCCTAGGTTAGCATTGAATTCCATATGAAATAGGGAACATAGTTGCCACTGAATATGGTTGATATTAGATATGAGCAGTAGAATTAAAATTTTAGTCTTCTGCAGATGATACACACTCTCACACACCATTGCAAGTTCAGTCCAAATTGGACAATTGCTTTTTGCTTAGGAACAAAGCCGATACTGATTTATTAGTAAGATGCTGTACAAATTACCAGGTTTATCTGGATCACAGTTCTTTAAAAAATGTAAAAGTTAAATTTATTATAAAGCTGCCTGGTTCAACTCAGAGTGATATTTTGTGCCTTTCATGACTTAAAAAGGTACAACTTGTCTACTTTTTAACAGATGGAATGTGAAAGCACAATAAATTTTTAGAAGTGATGAAACCTGACAAATATAAAGCAGATGTAAGAGAAGTAGAAGGTCAATTATAGACTGTTTTAAAGTATTTTAAATTTTGAAACTATAATAAAAAATAATATACATTATTACCATTATTATAATTTAGCTATTAAATTTTATTATTATCATTATTACTTTTATAAGCCAAAGCACACTTTTTGTAATCTACATTTAAATTATCAATTTATTGAAGAAAAAGAAAAAAGCTTTAAGGAAAATATTGGAAATAGAGAACAAAGATTAGAAAGTATACTTATTTGGTTAGGAATGATAATAACAAAAGGCCCCACTGTTTGAATCCTAACAATGCTATGCAGATGCATTATGTGATTATGTCATCCTAGATTCTTTAGAACTCATTGTGAATTAATTTTTATTTATTTTATTTGTCAAGCAAGTATTAAATAGCATGTATAAGTATAAACATGATTATGAATACATGAAATAGATATGAATAAAAAGGATCATTAGGACAGGGACAGCAGGCATGTTGATGCACTTATGCACGCACCCCAAAGACCTCTTAGGAAAGGGATGAGGTCAAAGTTTTTGGGGTTTGGGGAAGAAACCAGAGTCAGGTTGTGCATTCCATACATTGACCAGCTAAAGAACTGGCATTTCATATTCTTGTGTATATAAAAACAATACAATTACAACAATAATTTATTAAATTTATATATTACCAAACTCTCAGTGACTCTGGGCAGTTGACAATTATTTAAAACATTTAAAACTCAACAAAAACTATACAAAAACTATACCCCAAAAAAATCACAAGACAAAAGAACAACTCTAGCAAAGAAAACAAACCCAAAGGGAAACAAAAAGAAAAAAGGATGTAACAGTATAACATATAGTATACAATGCAACAATATTAATAAGAATAATTGAATATATAATTCTATACAAAACAATATTAATAAGAATAATTGAGTATATAATTCTGTACAAAACAATCATTTGATGCCAACTTCAAACATTGCTTGAAGGCCTTACAAAGCAATGCTTGCTCTGTGATGGCAAGCTGTTCCAAAGGGAAAGAAGTTTTATAGAGACTATCAGAAGACATTCCCACTTTGTTCAGGTTGGGCTTTGAGAAGTTCACAATCAAGTTTTAAAGATTTGAAAACTTTGCTTGCAGACCTTTGCATATAATTGATGTATTGAAAAATATATTATCACTTGATAGGAATTAGTAGATTTGTAACTACAAAGAAATGCACATTTTGTTTGTTTGTATCCCACTTTTGTTTTTATAAATAACTCTATATGGCATACAGATCCAACACACCTTTCTCCTCCCATTTTCCTTATAACAACCCTGTGAGATGAGTTGGGGTGAGAGAGGGTAACTGGCCAAGGTCATCCAATTGGGTTTCATGGCTAAGGCAGGATTAGAACTCATAGTCTCCTGGATTCTAACCTGATGCCTGAACCATTAGAGCAAATCAACTAAACTGCTGTATATATAAAATCCTAAACCCTGAAGTTGAAATCACAATAGTATAAATGGGAAAAGAAAAAATAAAACTAAATAATATAATCCCTAAAAAGGTAAAAGTAAAAGTTCCCCTTGCACATACATGCTAGTCATTTCTGGCTCTAGAAGGCAGTGCTCATCTCTGTTACAAAGCCAAAGAGCCAGTGCTGTCCGAAAATATCTCTGTGGTCATATGGCCATCATGACTAAATGCTGAAGGCACATGGAACGCTGTTACCTTCCCATCAAAGTGGTCCCTATTTTTCTACTTGCATTTTTACATGCTTTCGAACTGTTGGCTGAAGCTGGGACAAGTAATGGGAGCTCACTCCATTATTCTGCGCTAGGGATTCGAAGTGCCGAACTGCCAACCTTTCTGATCGACAAGCTCATTGTCTTAGCCACTGAGCCACTGCACCCCTAACTTTCTAATAATTCCTACTTCTTCCCTTGTATTGTCATGCATTGAGGTGCATCTTGCTTTCACTTGCTGCACTACATTCACATTTACTGAGCAGTAATTGTGTACTTCATGCATAAAAGACACCACATTGTTTGGAATAAGTAATTCAAGATCATATTATTTTGTTGCATTAAAGTGGTTTGCCATACATAAAGATACTGACCATAGTTTTGCAGGTGTTCAGCTTCTCCCCTCTTCTATTCCCTTCTTCACTGCAGTTTAAATAGTCATCAGAATACTGGAATGTTCCACATTTTAACTAATGTTATGCTAACTCTTTGAGTTCTGTAAAATAATCAAGTGTTCCTGCTGAATCTATTCCAGGGACAACATGTGTAAAATGTGTTCGGTTATCCCCACCCCTGTTTTTGGATAATTTAAACAAGTGTTTCTTAAACTTGGCAACTTTAAGATGTGTAGACTTCTACTCCCAGAATTTCCCAGCCAGCAGAAATCCATACATTTTAAATTTGCTGAGTTTAAAGGACACTGATTAGAATTGATCAGTGATTAGCAAATTCAATTCTTTCTCCCTGTATGCAGAGAGAGGGGGCGAGAGAGAAAGAAGGAAGGAGGGAGAAAGGGAGAGGAAGGAGAGGGAAGGAGAGAGACAGAGAAACCATTGCTATTTGTCAACTAATCAGTATCTGTCAATATATTTTCACTCGTCAGGAAATATCTACTGTAACATCAGTAAGAGAACTGTTCTGTTGTTACTACTGTTTTGCAAGAACAGAATTAAGTTGTAAAGGTTTGTGTCAGTTTATATTTGTGAGTCATAATAAAAAGAACAAAATGTACAAATGGGTTTTTTATTATTCATAAAGTAAGGATAATAACAGGGACTGAGTTTAACACTTTCATGAAGATAAATATATGGATATGCTTCTTCTTCCCTACATATTAGTTTAAACCCTCAAGCATGTTCTTATTTAAGACTTTAGTAGCTAACTATACTACAAAGCTAGTAAATCCTACAAGGCACTCTTTCAGAATCTTCTCTTTTTTTAGTAGAGGAAGTAATGCACTTTACTTGTGTAGCCATGACAACCATGTAACAGGCCAGAGCAATACCAGAGGTTTCCTTGCCATTGCACTGTGAGATTAAAAATAAGAGGGTAAATCTTATTAAGCAGCAGAAGCTTTTCAAAAGATAAAAACATAAAGTTTATGGGTGTATATGAGAGTTGCTATCATAATATATTTGTGTGTTTCCTTTCTTTGCTTAGGTCTACCCATTAACTGTAGAGAGCCCTAGATTGGGGAGGGAACATATGCTTGGAAAGATATCATTGAACAATTTCTATTCTGTTTCAGGGAAAGATGATTTCACAATAGCAACTGTAAGTTGCTAACAGTACTTATTTGAAGAAGCATTAATTAAGATTGGTTTCTAGCTTTTTTTAATGAGGCTTTTTAGAGGTGATTCTAATTATACATTTCTGATCCAGTGGATTTGATGCCATTTTTCCAGTAATGCTTCTAAAATGGTTGATATATATATATATTTTACAAATTTGCCTCTCTAGACATTTACTGAAAGAAATAAATATAAAGTTGGTCTGTCAGATCTGGCTATAAAATTCTTTAAATGTTGGCTGTTAAATGTTAACAAAGACTGAGAATTCTGTCCAGGAAATGATCATCTGGATATTTACCATCCAGATCTTGCTATGTTTAAGGACTGAGCTGCAGTTCTCCTTCTGGTCCGCTCCCTGCGCGGGAGTGTCGACCGCTTCCATTGGCTGATGCCGTTTGACAGCCGACTA
The DNA here is from genome assembly GCA_033807585.1 of Hydrophis major. Lineage (NCBI taxonomy): Eukaryota > Metazoa > Chordata > Lepidosauria > Squamata > Elapidae > Hydrophis > Hydrophis major. Next base: position 330,340,372 of record CM066329.1, read on the forward strand.
TAAAAGGGAGCTGTCAAACGGCATCAGCGGTCACCACCAGCTGGCTGTCAGATCGCCATCGGCAGCCGCGGCGACCCTTTATTCGTTGAATAAAGTTTGTTATCCGTTTCCCTGGCTCCGTCTCTCTCTGTACCGCCGCTCTACAACAGATCTGGTAGCCATAAATTCATTCATGGAGAGATATATAAATATATTGTAAGGAAAAACATTTTAACAGGAAGTGGAAGGAGGATTAAAAAGATCAGAAGTGACATAAGTGACATAATACACTATTAAAGCCAACCTCTTTAACACATTCTTTGGCTCAGTATTTGTAAACAGCAATGGATCATGCCCAGTATTTCCTACTCGAACCACAGAAAACTACAATGACCTAATACATATCAATTTTACAAAAGACATTGTTGAAAAAGCACTGCGCAATCTAAAACCATCTCTATCTATTGGACTGGATGGAATATGTGCCTACTTCTTAAAAAAGCTCCCCACTGCCATAGCCGAACCTCTAAGCATAATCTTTGAAAAATCTTTCAGGACCAGCTCCTTGCTTAACCTATGGTCAAAAGCCATGGTCATCCCCATCTTCAAAAAGGGAGACCCCAGCCTAGTTGAAAATTACAGACCAATCTCCTTATGCTGCGTAACCTGTAAAATTATGGAATCAATGATTAACCAATCCATCATCCTCCACTTAGAAACAAACAATCTACCCTCTAATAAATTTGGTTTTAGGAAAAAACTATCATGTAATTTGCAACTCTTACACTGCAAAAACATATGGACTACACAACTTGATAAGGGCAAAGCAATCGACGCAATTGACATAGACTTCTATAAAGCCTTTGATTCAGTGGTACACAACAAACTACTCCTAAAACTAAAATCTTATGGTATCTCTGGACACCTGCATTACTGGATAGAAGCATTCCTGTCAAAGAGACAACAAATGGTCAAAATTAGGAGCGTCCTATCAAATTCTGTACCTGTCAACAGTGGTGTTCCCCAAGGCAGCGCTCTAGGACCAATTCTTTTCATACTCTACATAAATGACCTCTGTGATCATATCAAGAGCAACTGTGTGATCTTTGCTGATGATGTAAAGCTATTCAACACCACCAACAATACTGCTACCCTTCAAAAAGACCTTGACTATGTATCAGAATGGTCAAACAAATGGCAATTTCAAATCTCAACAAATAAATGCTCTGTCCTACATATTGGCAAAAAAAAATCAGAAAATAAAATACAAGCTGAATAGTCAAGACCTTGTTGATCATCCAAACTCTGTCAAGGATCTTGGAGTACTCATCTCAAATGACCTAAGTGCTAGAGCCCACTGGAACTACACAACCAAAAAGGTGTTAAGAGTTGTTTACCTAATCTTACGTAGCTTTTTCTCTGGTAATATTACACTAATAAATAGAGCATACAAAACATTTGCTAGACCAATACTCGAATACAGCTCATCAGTCTGGCTGGAACCCACATTACGCATCTGATATTAACACAGTTGAGAATCTCCAGAAATATTTTACAAGAAGAGTTCTCCACTCCTCTATTTGTTGCAGAATACCTTATACCACCAGACTTGAAATTCTAGACCTAGAAAATCTAGAACTACGCCACCTTCAGTCCGATCTAAGTATAGTATATAAAATCATACATTGCAATGTCCTACCTGTAAATGAATACTTCAGCTTCAACCATAACAACACTAGAGCAAACAATAGATAAAAACTCAAGGTTAATCTCACCAAATTTGATTTCAGGAAATACAACTTCAGCAACAGAGTGGCCAATGTCTGGAATACTCTACCTGACTGTGGTTTTTTTCCCCAAACCTCAAAAACTTTAACCTAAGACTGACTACTGTTGACCTCACCCCTTTCCTAAGAGGTCTGTCCCGTGCATAAGTGCACCAATGTGCCTACCGTCCCTGTCCTATTGTTTCTTTTATATTTTTTTATATTTTTTATTTTTCTTATATGTATCCATGTATTCATAACTATGTTTTTACTTATATCTATTATCTTGTAAGCAATTGACAAATAAATAAATAAAATAAAATAAATGTGGCCACTCGGTTTTAATATGTGTTGTCTACCACAGACATGTAAAATAAGTTGGAACATTGATCGTGCAATTACACTCATCTTAACCCTTATCAGATCCACCTATCTGTAAGTGAATAATCCATTTTAAATGAAATTGAAAAGGGATTGTCTTTTTAAAGTAATATGGCTCAAGTTTTAGCAACATATTTACCAAAATGAAATCTTTTTTCTAAATTTACATTAGGTTTTTGAAATATATTTCAGGTTGTACTTAAACAACATGCTAATCTATGGTTCATGGAATTATGAATTACAAAAATAACTCTGTTGCCTTTATTCTCACAATACATTGAAACATTAAGCAAAATGATAGGGTTTACAACACTTAAGCTACAAACAGTCAAATCATATTTCAGTTTAGTGTAGCATAAGAATAGTCTTAACACTGATGTTTCATCTGGCCAAATATAGTAACATCATTTGCCATCTCTAACAAGAATGCATGCATGAAATCACAGATCTTCCACCTCCTGGTGCAATTTTAATAATACTTATGTTAAGTGAACATTCACCTTATAGTAATAATAGTATACTTATTAATTAGTCAGTTGACCAAATCAAAGCATGTGTATCATCCACAGTAAAATAAAATAAAATGAGTTAGAGTAAGATACAGCAAATTGTGATAGATACAGTGAGATAAAATAGATTAAAATATATCAGTGGTAGATAAAATAAAGATAAAAGAGAATAAAGCAAAGATATATAATAAAACAAATCTTAACATTCAAAAACTGTATTTAAATAAATTCATCATCTTTGCATGCAATCCCAATGTGTTCTATAAAGCATGTTCTCTGTTGGACAGTCCTGCTATAAACTTAACCGTTTTAGTGACTGCATATATATTTGCAACCTAAAGGAAATGAAATAATTTTTGTTGGTGTCCCAGTTTATTGTTCTGTGAAGTTGAGTCTATAAATACTAACCCTTACTGAGGCATATACTTGTCAATTAATAGGGCATATGAAATGTCTTCTATCTCTGTTTCTCCACAAACACATGGTCATCAATATATGGCACTTTATGAACTCATTTGCATTTGCCTATAAAATCTAGGTGCTTGAATCTTGATCTGAAAAGGGCTATCCTACCATCTTGAGTCAAACCCATTACAAAGTGTTCTTGTGTTTGAGGGTCATGTTATTTTTGGCTAGCCATTTCAATGACCCAATGTTTGCAAGTGAGTCAATATCAGTTTAGGTGTTAACATTGGAAAATAGTCTGTTTGAATGTTGCCTTGGTCTGATGGTCAATTGAAGCTAGATATTGTGTTGAAAGACACAATGTGAGATTGTGTTGAAAGACACAATGTGAGATTGTGTTGAAAGACACAATGTGAGATGGAGAAGTTGATTGATCAATGTGTGTAGATTGAAATGTGTCCATATGTTCTTCAAGGCACATTTTCGGTAGTCTGTCAGGTTCCATGGAGAGCATCAGTTTAAAGACTTTGATTACTATTAAGACTAAAGATGGAGTAAATGCCTGCTTCAGCTCTTACCGCTGCTATTAATGCATTCCTATCACTTCCTAAATTTGGTTCTTAAAAAGTGCACTTGATTTTGTACAAGTAACGGGGCCTTTCTTCACTCTATGTTAACATTGGTACAATTTGTGCCTTGTGCACCTTTAAAATTGGGAGCAGAATTCTTCTTTAATTAGCATTTTAGAGATTGCTTCTACCTTTACAGAACTTCATTTGAAGTGCTTAGTCTAAGCTCCTATGTCTGTGAAAACCATCCCTAAATATGAGAAGGATTCTTTGTTTTATAGAGTCTCCAACCAAATCCCAACTGTATTTTGGCTATCTTTTCCCAAAAAGCATACTTTGGATTTAGTCTTATTAATATTCAAACAGTTAGAGGAAGAATAGGCACCAAATTACCTTATCAGTCTTCTCAGATCTACGATCTGTTAAGAATCTTTGGGATATAAACATTCTTAGAATGGAGAAAACTGGGATATCATCGGCATAAAGATTAAACAATATCAGGGCCAAGGAACAACTTAAACAACTGTTGATGGCAATCATAAAAATGCAAAGAATGGATGGTAAAAAACCCTTGGCTTAATAAAATCTAATTAGCTTTAATCATGGTTAAGGCTTGTCCAGAAATTGAGAGAAAAATATAATTTTGTATTTAATAATGGTGGACTGATGAAGAAGTTTAAATGACTTGCTCCATAGATCTTATACATAGAGTTCAAAAGCATTATGTCTTTACATGTTTGAAAGCTACATGGTTTGCTGGCAGTTGATCATTTTATTCATATATGGAAGGTCTAATCCATAAAAATATGTGTGCTGAATTTCTTGGGTATTAATTATTGATGTATAATAATTTGGCTCTCTTTCACTATTAAATCAACTAGTATCCTTTATATTTATTGACATACTCAAAACAGCCACTCAAAAATTTGTAGTAAAAATAAATAAATGGATGAAAAATTCCCGAATAATGAACTCCTTAATGGTGATGATAGAATCACTACTGAAAAAACTATTTGGGAAAAATTCACACATGATACCTTCCGATGAAAGAAGCAAGGAGACTGCAGTTGTTGGAGGGCTGATTCTTCAATTGAACCCTATCCCCCCCCCATATCCCCTTAATAACATATCACACTCTTCCTTCTAAGCTACAATTTTTCCAAATTTCTATTACATACATGTATTCAATCAAAAATATTTCTTTTTGCATATACAACTTAAAATCAAAAGGAAATCATTTTTTTAAGATTCAGTGGGATGCGGGACAGCAAACACACAGCAAATAAAGAAAATGTAATGAGAATTATACTAAAATAATAGTACTTCCATTGGTTCAGTAAAAGTTAACTGGAGATAGATAAATAGATCTATTTGAATACACCTGAGCAAACAGCCCTAAGTTCATATGCAACCTAATGGTTAGTTATATGGACTGACTATAATGCCAACATTGGAATGCCCCTACAAACCTATGGTATGACTACATCTGCAGTATTGTGTACAATTTTGTGACTGAAGAGGGCAAAGATCAGGGGGCTTGAACAAATTCCCTATAGGAAACATTTAAAATTTGGGGTCCTCTAGTATGCAAAAAGGCAACTGGAAAACATGACTGAAATTTATGATATCATGGATGGTAACATGGAAGAAATGGTCAGGGAATAGACATTTTTCCTTTTTCAAAACATTGGATTAGGAAATTCCCTATCAAGTTGATTGGCAGGAGATTAAAATGTACAAAAGAAATGCTACATCACATACTGCATAATTAATCTCTGGAATTAATCTCTGGGATTAATTCTAATATGACGTGGCGATCACCTCTAAGATTGTTTGAAAAGGGAACTGGATAAATTAATAACGCATAAGTCCATCAGAGGACTTTTTTTTTTTTTTGAAGTTTTAATGTTCCTTCTGGCTGGGGACAGCATGCTTCCAAATACTATTTGTGGGAGAACAACGGTGGGGGATGAGTAGATCTCTGTCTTCTGTTTCTAATGCTAGACTAAGTTGAATCTTTTACCCATATAAGAGCTGTTGTTATACAGAGTTCTATAGCTTTGAATTGGAATTGGCAACCACATTGCCTTAGGGATACATTCCGGAAGGCGAAATAATTGGAGGGTCTGAAGAGGGTGGCTTCAAAGAAAAATCTGGACGGGAATACCTGTTCACTTGTTTCTTGACATCTTCCTTTTTTCCCCTTTCTGATAGCTGCTTTTCTCTCTTAAGCAGTAGCTGAAATAAAGAAACCAATAACTCTTATCAGTGGACCTATTTGCCTGCAGCTCTGACACTACAGTTAATAAGTTTGTGCTATACAGTCATTTTTGCAAGGAATATCTTAAGTCTCCAAACCTGGAGTCTGCTTTGCTTTATTACCATTGGAAAGGAAAGTGAAAGTATTGTAAGTATAAAAGACTAATTAAAAATTAGTCAAGAAAAAATCATGACAAGAAAAAATCATGGCAAAATATCACAGACCAATCTGAAATGTTTGAATAGCATCTGTTGGAAAGCTTGTGTTGAGATGTGAGGTGTTGCCCAACTGTTATTGGGAGATTATTGGGAAAATTTTATCAGATAGTCTTGAGTTCAGAAACTATAACATGTAAAATCTTACAAATAATAAGTCCCCTGTAGGGCATCCACTGGTCTTATTGTTGTTTGTTTTTTCCCCTGGTCACAAAAAGCAAACACGGTGAAAAAAGACATAGTAAAGGCATTAGGTAACTACAATTTAATTCTTCATTTAATCATTTGGAGGAACCTTTGACAGCTCCATTCATTTGGGCAAAATATTCAGAATATGGCTTCTGAAATAGACGGATTAGACATATTTGAGAAAGGGTATTGTGTGTCTTCTAGTATCCTAGCTTTATGTAAAGAGCAAGATGAAACTATAGGAAATCTGAAAGAAATATGTTTCTGAATACAAATGTTTAATAATGATTGAGAATGCATTATAACATGTGTAGTAAAAAAGAGAATCTCTATCACGTAATACTTTTCTATTCAAATATAAGGGGATGCAGTGGCTCAGTGGCTAAGAAGCTGAGCTTGTCAATCAGAAAGGTCTGCAGTTTGGCGGTTCAAATCCCTAGCACCACATAATGGAGTGAGCTCCCATTACTTGCCCCAGCTTCTGCCAACCTAGCAGTTCGAAAGCATGTAAAAATGCAAGTAGAAAAATAAGGATCACTTGTTGCGAAGGGAACAGTGTTCCGTGTCCCTTCAGCATTTAGTCATGCCAGCCACATGACCATGGAGATGTCTTCAGATAGCACTGACTCTTTGGAGATGTAGCAGAGATGAGCACCACCCCCTAGAGCCAGAAATAACTAGCACATATGTGCAAGGGGAACCTTTATCTTTACCTATTCAAATATAAAGAAATTAAAATTTGGCCAGTCCTCACTTCATGCCAACAAAGAAAACCCTTCCTTTTATGATCATGTAACCCCTTAATTCGGGGTAGAGTCGGGATGACTGGATAAAGCTGAGCATTTACTGGCCAGATGCCTTTCATGACACCATGCAGAGTTTGCAACAGATAGAAACATCAGCTGCTATCTAGGATTGAACTCTCTATCTTCTGAATGGGAGAAGAGAGTCTTCACTACTAAGTCACCACACCTAGTGGTGGCAATTCACTTGCATGCCAATAATGCTTTATTAAAATAGAATGCAACAATAACTTTTTAGTTGTAATTATTCTAGCAGAATTTAATCTACAGCATGCAGTATAAAACAGTGATTTGACTGCAAATCAGTTTCTTAAAAGAAAAATCAATCTACTTTTTATAAAGCTAATCTTCCAATATATCCAACAATAAAGTATGTGCATTTGAAAACATCTTAACAATTGTAGAGTCATTGGCTTAAACACGTACATTCAGAATATGGATGTGTGGGCCATTTTTTTCACAATCAGATTTTTAAAAAACATGATAAATGTGCATTTGGTGACCATTGATAAGGCACGAACATTCCCTTGAGATTGCATTTCTCTTACTGAGATACTGTATTTCCCCATTATTCAAACCATTATATCTTGTATCTGAAAACTCATCCTCTGGTCATGAATCTATTCCCATTGGAATATCTGTGTGGAATGTGATTGCACAAGAGCTATGGGAGATGACTGGACATTGTCTTCAACATCATTAGTGACAAACAATGCCTGCCATTTCACATACTGATATTGTTCTGAATATCTAACAACTAAAGGTTCCCTTGTGTGCTTTCCCATTTCCCTGGTCCTGTTTCATAATAGATTTCTTGGGGAAGGGAGAAATCAGCTTTGGAACATGTGGTTTTCTTTGTGGTGAAATACAAATCTACGTCTTTTATTAAAAAAGAAAAGGGAAATAACAGCAACATTTACTCTCTTTAGCAAGCCATATTCTCTCCATGTGTGAACTTTAAAGTTGCAAATGTGGAAGAAAAGGCAAGAAAAGTTAAGTTCATCCTTGTGCAAAGTGGGAATCCCAAGGAGCTAATCAGGGAATTATTGGTGCTTAACTGACACATTTTGGTCTGAGGAAACCATAGTAGAGTTATATGACAATATGATCATAGTGAAGAAGATGATGACAGGATATCCTGTCTTTTTATCCATAATTACATTTTCCTTTCTTGCTCATGGATAAGATTAATAATAAGGACCCCATGTGGGTATCGGGATAATTTCCACTTGAGTTATGCTGTCATTCTATTTCTAATCATTGGTATAGACATATCCTAATTGCTGGTTTGGAAAACTTGTTAATAATGAATGCATTTTGAGAAAGGATTGCTTTCAAAAATTTTAATGGTACAAAATATAATCATTTCTTTGTAAGCTTCCCAGATCTTAGTTTCTACTCCACTTAAAATCAAGGCAATTTCTTTTGCTTTATATAAAACTCTTACATTAAATATGTCAGATTCTCTTGAAAAATCTAAAAATCTAGGAGCATGACTTGGGATTTGTACTTAATAAGCACCAATGGATTTTCAAGAAGAGGTTTGACAACTATTTGTCTAGAATAGTATAAAATCTCCTGCTCATACTGGAAGATTAGAGGATCTCCAAGATCCTTACAGCCCCATATTCTGCCAATTTCCCTATCTTGGACTTGGAAGATTATTGTAGAAATGAAAATGTATTTGTTGATACACACTTTTCTTGCTGTGTCTGCTCAGCAGACGAAGAGAAGTAAGATTATTTTTGTAATGGAGGTATTCCTCAAATGCACTAAGATCTACCCTCATATAAAATATTAAAAAAAGAAAGTGAACATGTACTTTATTGTGAATTGCCTCAACCCATCTGTGGTCAGTTTTGTGTGGACTGTAGCTTTGTCCCAAGTGATAAAGATAGTTGTTGTTATTTTTTAATGGCTAAATCATGATTGCAATAGCATTATGTAGTTGGCAACATTTCAGAAACTGCCTAATGAAAGGTAACCATAAAAGTAAGTAACCATGTAGGACTCCTTACTGGTAAATGCAGGCATTCTGTGATTGTCTTGAATGAAAACATCTCAACTTTGCTGCTAGTTTTATTAATTCTTTGTTTTTCAATTTAGATATAGGGATTGGATAGTAAAATGCTAATTAAAAATATTTTTTAAAAATAAATTTTATGACAAATTTGGAATTGCACTGGATATGAAGCTGTGAACAACACCACATATGGATAAAAATACATATACAAATAGTCCATACTTATCAACCACAGTTAGAACCAGCCATTATGATAGTAAGCAATACCGTCATAAAATGAAAAATAATCACATGACTCTGCCCGACATAGAATGGCAATTTCAATTGAAGTTGCTAGTGAATCTCCTGTTTGAATACCAATAAAAATTATATTCTATCCCATCCCTAAAAGTCAAACACCTTCATACTTTAGGTTTCATTCACCGAATATATTCAAAGCAGATATTACATATTTGGTAGGAAACTTTAATTTAGATTCCTACTACATACATTGGATTGGATTAAAGATTTAAATAGTAATAAAATTTAAAAGTTGGGAAAGACTAATAGCCCATGCATTTGATGGAGTGGCAATAAATGGAAATGAATATCACAATAAATATATCAGTTTTTAACCACAAAAGATTTATATCATAGCAATCTTTCTTATGTTTGCTAAAACAGTAAAATATACATTTTAAAAACATTATGTTGCAACACATAACAATAAGTGGATTTCACTGTGAGAAAAAAAGTCTGTGTGCATGTGTGTGCATATGCAAGAATTTGATATTTATTTCTTGTATATGCGTTTTAGTTTTGTTTTATTTATTTCATTTCTTCCTTTTAAACATAAAGAGAAATTTGCAATTCTAAAGGCAAGGACATATATTCATATAAATATACAGATGATTTAATCAGTAATTTCATATGTGGTGGATCATTTAGCATTCTGAATCAAGAATTAATTTGTACAATTTGTTTATCCTGAGAAAGATTTCTGAATGGGTATCTATTAAATATGCTAGATCACTCTGTTAATATATAAAGTATTCTGGCTATGAATCCCTATTTTTTGTTCAACTTATCTGAAAAGAATCATGTTAGGAGACAATTTTAAATTCTATTTACTGTAAGTGTTTAGCATGTAGAAATCTACTATCTTTATATCAATGCTGACTTTTTAAAAGACTATATAAAAGCATTGTACTGTTGTACAACATTGTATTGTTTGTTTACAGACATCAGAAAGATCAGTAAAGTTTTTCATATTTTAAAAAAGCATTATTTTTAGATTTACTTTTCTAAATATATCAAATAGGTAGGCAGAATCAGAGATAATACCCTGGGCATGGATCATCTCTTTGACCTACATGGAACATTTATTGAGGATTTATCTTTGCTCTAATAATTTTTTTTTTTTTTTTTTGCAGATGGAGTTTCTTCAGTTTTTCAGGAGTTTCATTTGAAAGGATGGAGAGATATTTCCTGGCACTGCAAGTTATCTGATAATTCAAATATACTGCAGGGAGAAAAAAGAAAAGAGGTCTTAATCACCCTGGACATGAGCTCAACAACTAAAGTTTTAATGCAGAAAAATGCACAGACAAGTCTGCTGTTGGTCATCTGTCTTCCGTAGTCTGTAAAGGAAATGTCCAATGTTAGTTCCATAGGTCCTATAGTCTGTTAGCAGATGCATTTAAACTTCAGTAGATTGGTTCCTTCTCTGGGCTATTTCACAATTTATGAACCATTAATAAGATGTGTTACAAAACAGAGGAAGGTGTCATCAACCATGTCAAATGGGAAGTCAGTCTATCATAATATAGAATAGATCAGGGGTGTCAAACTCAAGGCCCGGGGGCCAGATCCATCCCCCGGGATGCTTAGATCCGGCCCACAAGGCTGCCTTGGAAACAGCAAAGGACAGGCCTGTGATGCTTCTGCCAATGAAAATAGAGCTCCATTTTTGCTGGCAGAGGGTTGCATGGGGTCATGCAGCCGAAAACGGAGCATGCGACCACTATGGATGGCCCTCCCAAGTTCTGTTTTCTCTGGCAGAGGGTTACAGGAAGTTGCAGCCAAAGACGGAGCTCAGGAACCCATTTTCACTGGCAGACCGTTCAGGCTACCATAAGGGCCCCCACATGAGTGACAAACTGGCAACACCTGTCCTGGACATGCTCACCTCAGCCCCCAAGGTCAAACACAACCCCGATGAAGCCCTCAATGAAATCGACTTTGACACACCTGGAATAGATGATGCCTGTCCAGGATTATAAAATATGTAGTACCCGGTGCCACTCCAGGCAGCTACCTGATCCTGGAGATTCTATCAAGAAGGACCCTAATGTGTGCTTCATTTGCAAAACCCCAGGCTTAATCCTCAACTATTTGTAAATGGTTCTTCCTGAAACCTTCCTAAAGTGCTAATTATGCAGCCTGGTCAACTTCCCGGTTTCCTGATATTAGATGATATTTTTTGTGTCTTTAGTTCAGCACAAGCAAATTTGAATTGCTGCTTGTGATAATTCATATAATATTCCTCCAAAAAATCATCTATATTGTGATAATTTGGTTCTATAAAAGGATGAAAGGCTGTTCACAGTTCATGTTTACTTGAACAAGGATCTTTCAGTGGCATATGGCACAAGTATGGCAAATGAGAACACCTATTGGGTGGATCCAAAATATCAACTGAAAGGATAATAAAGTCCTTGATGATTCTTTGTGCCTATGTGGGGGGGAGGGGGGGAGGAATCTAAATTTGCTTTATGGATCTTATTTAGCCTGTTTCTAACCATGTTTCCTGATGTTCCCAAAAAGAAAATAGGAACAACAAAATACCACTGAATTTAATGAAGGAAGCAGATTTAATCTATATTTGTCTTTGGTCAAATAACTTTGTAGAGATTTTTCACTGCAATCCATTAATCTTACATATTCAAGATAATTTCCCAACCATACCTTTATTATGAACGTTTTCTTTTAGTAATTGTCTACTTGATGTTGAAAAAGCTAACTTCAAAGGAAACTATTGCCACTCAGAATGTGTGGAGGCAAACCATCTTGTTTTTTCAGTGGAAAAAGACAATCACAGATGAATTGAATTCATGGTAGTACTTAATTTATGATCATTCATTTAGCAATTATTCAAAGTTACAGCGATCCTGAAAATGTAATTATGACTGGTCCTCACACAATTGTCACATTCTCATTGTCACATAATCAAAATCCTTGGAATTGGAAATAGTATATATTTACACGCTCCTGGGGCCAAGTGATCACTATTTGTGATCTTCCCAATAGCCTTTAACAAATGGTCAAGGGGGAAAGTTGTATTTGCTTAATGATCTCATGATCCATTTAATAACTGTTGTCATTGCTTAACAACAGTGGCAAAAAAGGTGTACATAAGTGCATGACTCACTTAAAAACCGCTTTGTTTAGCAACCAAAATTATGGTCTCAAATCTGATAACTTGAAGATTACCTGTTCCAGAGTGCATTTGAGTTTTAAAAAGGGCATACTAAAAGCAAACTTACTTATATTGATTGTACACTTACCAGACCATCTTTACTGATGTTCTATTGACATCTGATATACCAGATATTTTCATATACAAATGAAATAGATTAGGCAGAATGTTTGCTCATTGCACATATAGCTACTGATGAGAAGGAGCACATTCTCTGCCTTGCATTGTGATTAGGAAATGTGCCTTTTGAATCCAATCTGACTGCTCAGAGCAATAACTTAGGAGGAATGAATACATTTGTTTCAAGAAGGTAGAATTTGTTTCATTAGTATTGTTTAAATTAAGTTCGAGGGAAAGATCATTTGTAGTGCAGCATCTAAAGTATATTTGTAAATAGGTAGCTGCATGGAAGATGCATAAGCCATCACCCAACAGAAAATAAAAACTAAAAAAGGATGTTTGAAATGTTCATTTTTTCAAAAAAAATGCATATTTTGTTTAAGAACATGTTTGTAGAAAATGCTGTTGTTGCCTTAGCCTCAATCAAAATCATAGCTTTGTTTTTTGTTTTGCTTTTGTAATTTATAAAAATGAGACTCATTAAAATATTCTGCTTGTCTTTTATACTATTTTGGTGGAAAAAATGTAATGATATATGGAAAATGTTGTACGCCCTATTTTTAACTAAATATTTCCTAGTCATATGTAATAAATTATATATGTGGGCTTTTATCAATTGTATGTAAACAATTGTATTGTCATCATTACTATCTTATATTTTAGCAGTTAAAATACTGCTTCTTAAAATATGTTATCAAATTAAAAAATTCTGATTCATGTAATATATCTATATTGTTCATAGATGTTTGATTACTTAAAAGAAGGTTATTTATACAAATATTTGATGCAGCAGAACTAATACTGCTAAAATGGGTTGACTAAAATGGAAGGCATCACAGGAAGCAGAGCTCTGGATAACAGATAACAGGTAATCAGAGTAGTCCAACCCCGCCCAAGTGGGAGACCCTACACATTTCTGACAAATGGCAGTCCAATCTCTTCTTGAAGAGTGATGGCGCTCCCACAACTTCCAAGGGCAAGCTGTTCCATTGGTTAATTATTCTCACTGTCAGAAAGTTTCTCCTTATTTACAGGTTAAATCTCTCCTTGTTCAGTTTCCATCCATTATTCCTTGTCTGGCCTACAGGTGCTTTAGAAAATAGCTTGATCCCTTACTCCTTGTGGCAGTCCCTCAAATATTGGAAGACCACTATCATGTCTCCCCTGGTTCTTCTCTTTACTAGACTAGCCAAGCCCAGTGCCTGCAACCGTTCATTTTATGTTTTAGCATCCAGTCCACTAATCATCCTGGTTGTTCTTCTCTGTACTTTTTCATAGATTACATCAAAATGCATGATAGCAATACTGTGATCTGCAAGAATGGCTTGGAATAGTTTCTGATACATTGTTGCTTTCAGACATTGTACAAATAAAATGTAAATGGGAACTAAGTTTTATCAAAACAGCATATGTGGTCTTGAAGATTCTATCTCTGAGTCTGTTGTCTCAGGTGCAAAAAAATGCAGTGCAATAAATAACTAGATATGAAAATGATGTTATTTATGATGCACATTTTCATTTAACTTACTCTGACAATGTGTCACAACCAACAGTAGAATTAGATAGTCTGTACTTGCCAACTCTAGAAGTGTGCATTTTCCAGAGAGGCTGTCATTTCATGGTAATCAGCAATAAAACTGATTTTGTTGTGAGGATTTCTCAGGAAGGAACATATTTACTGAGGCATAGTTGGGCATTATATACAAACACACTGAAAACAGACAATCAGATGTAAGCTATCCATTAATGGAAGAAGTTTTCAACACTTAGCATAGCATGCTTAATCCGGACAGAAGTATAGCATCAGTATTGGCATAACATAAAACTTAATTTAAATTTTGGTTAGGATTCTTTTTTTCTCCAAGTACATTGAAAAAATCTAGCCCTCTACTATTTGATTAATTTTGATTCTTTCTATTGTACAGACTGAGAAACATACTAATAAATGAACAAAGTATGTGGAAAACAATAACATGGATCAATCACATTCAGTTCCAGTAATTAGGGTATTTGTAAGTGATGCCATTGGAGCACAATTAGTGAATGAAAGATAGAAGAACTATCTTATTATTTATAGACATAGGTGTGACTACTGAACTTGTTTGCATTTATAATTCCTATCAAATTTATCAGAAGGATATATATTGTATAAGTGTGTTTTAGAAGAAAAGAAAAAAAATATGCCATGTTTTTGTCTGGGGTGTGGGAAATTCTACTGGCTTAATCCTACGTGTTGTCAAAAAATAAAATTCATAACATAGAATCTGAATAAATTGGCTACATACAGTACTGTTTAGCAATAAAACATTATTTATTACTTTATTGAATTTGTATTAAGCTTTATTTATTAAAACACTACTACAATATGTAATACTGCATTGGTGAGACCACAGTATAATCTTATTGATCACCTACCCATGGTACTTTCAGCCTAAACATTGGTATACTTAACTAATAGGTGACCTTCTGTGTCTCTTTCAAAGTAACATGCATTTTCTGAGGATAAGATATTTTGTACACTTGTAGATGCCTGACCATTCAATCTTACTGATACAGCAGATTTAAGACTGTTCATCAAAAGCAGCAGATGAACTTCTCCTAAATGCTATCTAATGTTCTTCAAATTTGTAAAAAAATAATAATAATGAAGGGAATTTCAGAAGGATCAAACAATATCTAATCTATTTAATGACTACATTCATTTCCTTTCTCTACCATTCTTGGTTATAAGCCAATTTACAAAGCATTTACTGTGGATGCTTTAATGTTAGTTTTGTTTTGTTTTGGGGGTATTGCGCTGTAAGTCAATCAAAGAGTTAATAAAAATGCCTTGCTTTAAAAGGTCATTTCCAAACTAAATGCAGCAATTCAAAGTGGGAAATGGAATGAATGCCAAGAAGATGTTTAATGAAGTAACATTTGAGCTGTATCCTTTCAAGAACATTTGCAGAATTGTTTGATTGCCTTAGAGTACAGGAAACAATAAACCTACACAGCACTAGCAGGGTCTCTGATGGTTACATTTGCTGAAAGACTGCAAACTACTTAGAATTTTAAGTACAGTACAGTTAAGGTTGAACAATCTCATGTGGTAGAAATTTTGCCATGTATTCTAGATACCAGAGTACTTTGGGCAAGAATTCATTTCATTTATTTATTTATTTTATTATACTTAGAATTACTCAGCCTATTCATAGTATACATTACATGTCTATTCAAATAACACTAGGAATTATTCTTGGGACACATTCACACAATACTATTATGCCACAAGTCATTGCTGCCATGAAAGCTGAATTAAAATTATTTCCTGCTGTAAGTGATAGTTTTGGCTACTCATACACAAAGCATGTCTTACACGTTTATTTTAGATGTGTGAAGGGACAAATGGGGCAGAATGTCATCTCTTCAAATGAATCCCCAACATTGTGGATTAAGTGTAGTGGATTGTGCAGGACTTGCATCTGTATTATTTTCAATTCATAGAAATTCCTTAATAGATAGCCCCCACCTTTGACCATTTTCTCAAGTCAATGTTTCTAATATGCATCCTTTTCTAACTTGATTCTCTGACAATTAGAGAAGCCAGTGGTCTACTGATTCTATAAGCATGTTGTTGTTGTTGTTAATTGCAGTCATGTCTGACCTATCAAGACCCCATGGACAATGTTCTTCCAGGCCTTCCTGTCCCTAAGTTCACGCCAACTGCTTCAGTAACTCCATCCATCCACCTCATTCTCTTCTTCTGCCCTCAATCATTCCCAGCATTAGGCTCTTTTCCAATGAGTCCTCCCTTTTCATTAGGTGGCCAAAGTATTTAAGTTTCATCTTCAGGATCTGGCCTTCTAAAGAGCAGCCAAGGTTGATCTCCTCTAGCACTGACCGGTTTGATCGCCTGCAGTCTATAAGCATAATGATATGCTATTGCTGTAGATGTTAAAAATGAACTGATGAGGATGAGTGAGAATTGCACATAGTCATACATGATGTGCACAGAGAGCAGGACTCCTTCCAAGAAAAGCTGCAAGCTCTATAAAATTCCCAACTGGTTCTGAATATAACCTGTATGTGAAATTGCAAAAAAATTACATATTAAGAGCTACACTTTAACTGCTCTGCCAGTTACTCTACAATATATGGACAAGGAAGAATGCTAGGACGTATTGTTGCAGGGAAAACATATTACAGACAAGCACCAATAGCAATGGACCAATAAAATCATGGCATAAAATCAAACACTAATATTAGGGCTGGTTGAAACTACAACTTTATACATGTATGCAGTTGAATCTGTTGCTACCATTGAAGATCTGCGGCTAGTAAGGGCCCTGGAATTCTGTGAGTTCTGACTGCTTGCCTCTTTAGAGTCCTTGCTAACCATGCTTCTTCAAATATGGACCTAACTGTGATTAAAAATGACAGGTGACCACAAGTTTGCTGTTCATGGTGGATCCTAGCTCAAAAAAAAAAAAAAAAAAACAAGCCAAAGGGAAGAAAAGGAAGAGGGGACTGTTCCAAGCAGAGCTGTGTCCCATATAGGCCATATAGGTCCCATAAAGCTGTGAGGGGAGTGATCAAGGGAAAAAAGATGAAAAAGCATAATGCTCAGTGGAAGCTAAGATGGGCATTATGTATGTAAGAAATCACTACATCTCTAAGAAATGCATACCCAGGATGAAAGCTTCTTAGAATGCATATGGGTTAATACAAAAGGAAAAAAAGAATGACATTGCCATAGGTGTAAACTACCAACTACCTAACCAAGCAGAAGAAACAGATGAACTTTTAGCCCATCAGTTAACAAATGTATGTAGAAAACACACCACAATAGAAAGGGGGGACTTTAACTACCCTGATATCAACTGGGAAATAAAATTTGCTTCAAGTGGAAAATATATCATGGTTCCTAACCAATCTAGCTGACAACTGAGTCATCCAAAAAATAGAGAAGAAACTAGATGGTCAGTTATAGTGGACCTAATTCTTATTAACAGAGAAGAAATGTATAGGGGGTTGAAGTTGCAGGAACTTTGGGAGAGGGTGACCATGTCATATTAGAGTTCAATATAATACAGACACAAGCAACATAACATAATCAAACCAATGACTTAGACTTTAAAATAGCTGATTTCAACAAACGGAGAGAAAGCTTGGGAAGGATTCCATTGATGAAAATCTTAAAGGGGCAAACAACTTAAGAAGCTTGGGAAACTCTGAAAAATATTATTATAAAAGCCCACTCTAGCACAATACCACTAAAAAAGAAAAATAAGAAATCCAAGAAGAAATCAGCATGGTTGCACAAAAAAACTCTCTGATGAATTGAAAGACAAAAAGGATAAGTATAAAAATGGAAAACAGACATAAAACTAAGGCAGAATAACATATACAGCTCAAATCTGCAAAGATGAAGTCAGGAAAGCGAAAGTTCAGAATGAAGCAAGACTTGCAACAAATGTCAAAAATAATAATTTAAAAAAAATCATTCAATATATAAAAAACAAACAAAAAAGACAAGGAAATAATTGGTCCACTAATGGGAGAAAGTGGTAAGCAAGTGATAGGCAGCAGGAAGAAAGCAGAGCTGCTTAATTCATTCTTTGTCTTCAGGTAAAAGGAAACAAATAGGCCAAACTACCAAAAACAGAACCATAAACGACAGGCTAGAAATACAAATTACAAAATACAAGAAAATTGTAAAATAACATCTGTCCACTCTAGATGAGTTCAAATCACCAGGACCGGATGGATTATGAAGGAACTGGTAGACATGATCTTGAAACCATATCTTTCAAAGATCCTGGAGCACCAGAGAACTACTGGAGGACTGGAAAGGAGCTGATGTGGTTTCCATCTTCACAAAAGCGGGGGGGGACGGGACGGGACGATGACACAGACAGATCCAGGAAATTACAAATCAATCAGCCTGACATCAAAACTGGGGAAGATCCTAAAAAAGATCAAATCACAGATCTATGAACATCTAGAAGCTAACAAAGTTATAACCAGAACCCAACATGGGATTATCAAAAACAAGTCAAACAAATCTTGTTTCATTCTTTGACCAAGTACCTAATTTGCTAGGTCAGCAAAATACTGTGGACATAGTGTACTTAGATTTCAATAAGGCATTTGATAAAATAGACCACAATCTACTTGGTAAGCCAGAAAAAGTGGAATAGACAGCCTCATCACCAGATGGATTTGTACCTGGTAGGCAAACCGCACTCAGTGTGTACTCCTTAATGGAACTACATCTACATGGATAGAAGAAAGCAGTTGGGGACCCTAAGATTCAATTTTAGGCTCAGTACTTTTCAATATCTTCATAAACAATCTAAATGAGGGAATAGAATAGAACTCTTCAAATCTTCAGATAAAACCAAACTTGCAGGAATAGCCAAAATTCCAGAAGATAGGTTCAAGATCCAGATGAAGTCCAACAGGCTTGAACACAGAGCCCTAACCAACAAAATGAAATTCAATGTAGAAAAAAGTAATGTTTTACACTTAGGCAAGAAAAAAACAAATATAATAAAGGGAAACCTGGCTCAATAACTGTAACTGAAAGTCCTAATGAACAATTACTTAAATATGAACCAGCAGATTTTTTTCTCCTAGGACGTAAAGAAAAAAAATCTGCTGGGATAGGAAGTGCTAAGTCATATTTACACGAGGATTTGAAATAATGGCTCTCTAACCATGCAGAGGTCCCTCTGATTAACTGTGCTGCCTTCTGTATCATACAGGCTCCTTTGCTGGCATATAACATCTTCCATCTAGATATAAAATCTACTTCATTTTTGTGTAAATATATTTGTCAATATATTGTAAAATGTAGCAAAGTTGCCTGTTGGAAGGTGAACATATTCAGAAATAAGGATGCAAATACTACCATCTGACTGACTTGGTTTTCATTTAAGGGTTTGGTCTAATTCTAGATTTGATGTGACCTGAAAAAACTAACAAACATTCTGTAACAAAAAATAAAAGAAGGGATTTAAATGTCATTGTAAAGATATAAGTTTAGTTTGCTTTTCCAGTATGGCCACTGAGCAGGAAGAGAGAAACTAAAAGAAATTAGATTTGCTAGAATTATTTGGGAAAAAAGATCATTCAATGAATAAGAACAATGCCAAATCCTTTCTGTTTCCAGATATGCCAGCTATAAATCTTTCTGTAGTAAATATATAAACTAATACAAATACTCCTCTGGTTGTATTGATTATAAGCTTAAGAAATCATCTTTAAAAAAAAACATTTTTGGGGGGAGAGGTTCCTGTGTCTAAAAAAGTCTTGGGGGATAAATGCTCTGATTATATCATGTTTTGGTGTTTAACTGAAGGATAGGGAGATAGGGAGATAGCATACTGTAGTACCGGAGAGATGGATGAACCCTGAAATTCAGAACAATCACAAATATCCTTTCTCTATGTAAGGTAAATGGGGGAAAACTCTCATCATCTGCTCTCCATTAAAATGTTCTTATCTTTTTGGGTTGGGGGAGAAAATGAAAGCCAGTGATGGAATTCAGCTGGTTTGGGCCAGTTCAAAAATTCTGCTGGCCCCACCCCACCCAGTCACTCCTCATCTCATCCGCTCTCCCGGCATAGCTTCTGCTGCTCCCTGTTTGACTCCCTGGCTTGCCTCAACCACACGGTTTCTGAGGGCCAGCCAGCTTGCCTGCCTTCGGCTGCATTCCATGCAGCGCTCTCCGTGTGGCCCAGCTGAGCTGCCTTGATCTACCTCGCAGCCTGGTAGAGGAAGAGCCTATAAGCAGCAAGACGCAAATCCCAGCCTAGCTGCCTCCCACATGGCCCAGCAACCTTGCCTCCCTTCCAGCAGCTGAATCTCACAAAGTGCTCTCTGTGTGGCCCAGCTAAGCTACCCTGTTCTGCCTGAGTGAGTGACTGCTAGCAGCAAGGCACAAATCCTGGACTAGGTGCTTCCTACATTGCCTCGCAGTCCCTGAGGCCCACTGCGCTTGCCTTCCTTCTTTGCAGTCCTCGTGGCCAGGCCCAGTTGCCTGCCTTCCCGATTCCCTCCTTCTATTGACTGACTTTCTGGGGAAAAAAACATCATTTAATGCTGGCTAGGCAAGGTCCAATTACCTCCAGAGTAACTGGTAATACAATACATAATTAAGAAATGTTATTTGAAATAGGTGCTTTGTAAACTTATCTGTGACAAGTCTTCCCAGCCACTGTTTTGCAAAAGCATTCACAACAATAAATATGCATCAGAATCCAAATATAGAGTTCCAACTTTAGGTGACATTTATGGTTGCTTATTTTGTTTCTATTACTAAAAAAAGAAATTAGTGAGAAATCATGTTTTTTATAATTATTTCTGAAGTGGGGTGTGTGGAAAAGGCAACACTGATCACTAGCCACTAACTTCCAGTTCCATGGAAGCAGGGTTTTACCACACTAGATAGAACCCAAGGGTAGATCAGTGTCTCTCAGCTGAAAGATGTATAGACTTTAACTCCCAGAATTCTCCAGTCAGCCATCAAAGAGTTTCCACAGAAGATTGTGAAAAATAATAGGAATCTGTGGGATTTCTAGATCCAGAAGGACAGGCAGGCAACCAGACACTGTAGTAGTAGACAAATTAATAGTCAAAGACCAGAATTGCTCAGGAAGTGAGGCAAGCGAGGCAAGGTAAGGCGGCCTTCAACATGAGTGACACCGAGTTGGCTACGCCCACTCAATCACATGACCACCCAGCCACTTAGTAACATGACCACAAAGCAACACCCACCCAGTCACATGACTACTAAGCCACACCCACCAAGCCATGCCCACAGAACCGGTTGTTAAATTTTTTAATCCCACCACTGATGAAAGCAAATTATTTTTCATAAATTTCAAAAAAAATGAAGAAAGAGATACAAAGAGGAAAAGGAAATTAATCAGCCCACATTCATTAACCTACACATATATTATAACAGCTTTAAAGTATAAAAAGATATGCCTAGATTCAAAAAGCAAAATATGGTCTGGATAACAGTTGCCAGAGATATCTTAAGCCAAACTCATTTGTTTATTTTATTAGATTTCAGTGATCTCCAACTTCAGATAATTCTGGTGCTCACAATTTAAAAGAAACAATGATATACAAAATATGTAATAAAAAGTTACAAGGATTGTTTTATATGCAGAGGTCAGCCATGTGACTCCAGAAAAACTGCAGCTGTTTAGGATGCTCCCATCTGGAACTCATGCATGACCATTTATGTTCAGAATCACATTTGTTCTTCAAAACTGTATGTATGTTAGCACTACTAGAAAGAGAATTCAGAACCACTAAGAGTGACTGATTGACAGACAGATAGACAGGTGACAGATAGATTTTTAAAGCCCAGGATTCATGATTCAGTAACACAGATTTCATTCAGAAGATTCCAAATTCAGTCCTGATAGTTTCAACCAAAAAGGATTCATTTGTGCATTCAGTGATTTCTTATATATGATCTCAATCAGTCCTTCTTACTAAGCATTTACTGATGATTGCAGTTCAGTTCTTACAAGGGTCTCCTACAACTAACTCCTTATATTCTTTTTCCTACTGATTCAAGGCAATGCATGACTTTATATTATATTCCTTTAGCAAATATTTAAATACACACACAGCAATTTGTATGTCTTTAAAGAAGAAAACTATCTTTAAAATTCAGAAAATAAAATTTTCAGTTCACTTAGCCATCTATGATATGTCCATCATAAAAATTGCACAGCACCATTAAAGAATGGCAAAAAAATAAAAAAATAAAACCTATAACTAAATATTTCCTAATTATTTATTTACCTGTAAATCACACCCACATTTTACTATTTCAGAAGAATAAAATTTTGCTACCTAAAGGACAAATAAAAATTCAACTCCCAGTTCCCAGTAGCATTGTGCCTATAAGAGAAATACAGAATAAAGGATGTTAATGATGAACAAGTTATAAAATATATTTTGACAGAAAAGGGAAGATAAATGCAGAAATCCTAACATTATTTGCCCAAGTATTAAATGCATACCTCTACTACAATAATGGTTGTTATGTAATAAATCATATTAAAAGTATTGGGTTACTTCTGAGTAGGTTTGCACAGGATTATGCTATGCATTATTAAGTACATAGATAGGAAAAGAACTAATATTAGCTCATGGTATTGTTATTTTAGTTTTGGTCTCTCAAACTACCAACTACAATAGAGACAAGGTAGCTATAAAGAAAGACAGATATAAGATTTATTAGCTCTAAGGGCTTGCCAAAAAGAAACAAGAGTTTGCATTGTGGCAAAACCAATAATATGTAAAAAAGAAAAGAACAGAAAAAATAACAAAGGTTATCTGAGGAACACTCCCCCCCATGCCGGCAAAAGAGGCATGCTATGGACCCCATCAGTCAAGGAATTCTGACTTTTTTGCCATGGCTCCGACCCCCTGGAACATCGTGCCTCCCAAGGTGATATCCATACCCACCCTTTTGGCCTTCCAAAAGGCCCTGAAGATCTGGTCCTGCCAACTGGCCTGAGGTCCCAATGGGGAGATGTCATTCTGGAAATGATTAATGACTAAGAGCCACCTCCTTCCTATGTGCATCTTGTTCTTTTCCTCCTCATTTTTGTCAAGTTTAAATCAAGTTTAATATTACTTTTTATTGTTTTGGAGTTTTATATAGGCATTTTAATTATTGTAAGCGACCCAATATTGCATTTTGTCAAGATGGCAGCATGAAAGTTTAATAAATAAATAAACAACAACCTACAATTTTCAAACAGATAAAACAATTGGTTTTCCTTGCCACCTTGCTGGTCTTTGCAATCATTGGCTAATTTGCTCTGTTGTAAGAGACCTGAAGCTACTTTCAGAAATGAAAATGTATATTTTCAGTTTGTGCATATTATTGAAGTGCCTCTATATTGTGTAATTATATAAAAACACACCCATATCTTTTACAGATATATTTTCATATGCACTACACATAGATTTTATGACAATTGGACAGATATAGAAAGGCATATTGCATGTTATGAATTCAGAAGCAATCGCTTTTACATTTCTTGCATATTCATTTGCAACTTCATTTCATAAACTATCTAAACTGGGAGTCATTTAAAGCCAGTAGAATGAAAATTCATATACCTTAATAACATACGCTCAGAACTGTTACACAGAGGCCTGTTTATCATGTCATAATTGGATTGCATGCAATGGCACATCACAAATCACATGATATATAACTGTGTTTCAGTACAGTACCTAGTCTAATTTATGTATTCATGGGGAAATGCTTTGTCATGTTCGTACACGTGTAATTCCATTTGTAGAGAAAGAGGTCTACATGCATGAGTCTCTATGAAGGCCTTCCTCAAACCAATGTCAATTATATTGTAGCCAGGACAGCATGCCCAGGGTACATGCTGACCAAAGGAAGAAATGTTCTGTGCGCATTAACTAGCCAAAGGTAACTGACTAGGGTTTTATTATTATTAGAGTTGGTCACACAGTCAGCCAGTTGTTTATATTGGATCTGGCTTTTTATCCACTTACTGAACTGAAAAAACTTGTAATAAAAACAGAAAGACTGGAGCAAAGAAGATCAAGAATTGGTCAGCACTGAGTGAAGATGAATTGCATGGTTCTTGGCTGAAACACTTGATTGGTTGTACACTCATTCATTGCAAAGCAGTTTAACAACAAACTGCAGGAAAATGAAAATGAAGATTGTTTAGTATCTGGTAAAATCTACCTGATAATAAAAGATCCAACAAAAGGAGAAACATACAGCAACCAAAGCCCAATTACTTGCTTGTCAACAACATTCAAACTGATAAGTGGTGTTGTGATGACCCAGGGCATGGCACAAAGGCAACACAGTCAGATAATCAATAAGAGTCCCTTTATTATCTCCAACTTTGCCAATGTCCAGGTTACCTTCTGGCTGGAGAAAAACTCTCCTAGGAACACCCTTTGACTACAGAAAATTCCGTCCAAAACAGGGTAAACACAAACTGTAACTTAAAGTCCAAACAAGCCAAACTGAAGTAATTAATCTGGCAGGGCAGGAGCAAGAATTTCAGACTTGAAAGCACAGCAAAACTCACAGAGTTGGGAAGACGCCAGGAACACAGATAAGCCACGACAATACAAGATAAAGTCACATTGCTCTCTTCTCCGTTCCTCCCTGCATGTCCTAGGATGAAGAGGGGGTGGAATTCCTCTGAATTCCCTCCCTTGTTCTACCTCTTCCCTGCTCTGCCCAGCTGGACTTTGCCTTTCCACAGTTTCCTCCACAGCCAACGGAACCATATTCCCACTCCCTGTCAGCTGTTCGGCTTCTTCCTTGGATTCAGACTCCGACAGGAGCTTGACAGGTGTAGTAGCTGATGCAATTCAACAGTATCTAATTGAAAACAAATTTGTTCACCCTGAGCAGAAAGAAAGCTGCCCAAACAGCAAAGGAACAAAACAACAGGAGAAAAACCGTGAAAACTGAAGGAATCAAGATACTCTAAATAAATAACTTCAAGAATCTGGATGAAGACAATCACTACAAATACCTGGGCATCTTTCAAGATGACAACATTGAACACAGTAGAAATCAATGAAGAAGGTTAGAAATGAATATATCATGAGAATAAAGATCTTAAAATCCAAATTCAGTGGAAAAAATATCATCAAGGCAATTAACATCTGGGCAATTTCAGTCCTCTCATAATACTGGAATTTGACTGCAATAGTGGGCTAAAAGAAAATCCAGAAAAATAGTGACTGAATCATAATTTCTGCCTATGCAGTGATATTCATATACTCTACATACAAAGATAAATTGATGTACTTGAGACATCCATGTCCATATGACAATTGAAAAAGGAAAATAAAAGGCTTTGGAAGAATATCTGAAGAACAGTGAAGAAGATGCATTGAGGCTAGCATACCACAAAGACTGGAGAAACCAAACAGTCCTACAAGAAAGACCAAATAAAGAATAGGAAGAAATAAGGGAGATACCAAATCCAATAGAATTAAGTTGACAGTTTCAAACACAGCACACTGTTGCCTTGCCCGAGATGGTTGTTCATCCAGTTGTTTGTATGGGGCTAGGCCCTGGTTCCCCTGCCATAGTTCCTGAGTTCACTATGCACTTGTCAACTGATGCCAAGAAAGTTTAAAATCTGATGCAGTCTTGGTTGACTCAGGCAACAATCAGTATAATAATCCTTTTCTGTTTTCTCACTATATTAAGTGGGTTGGTGGATACACTTCATCTGGCTCTTTTGCTAAGACCTATCTGGCAGGTATGATCTTTCTGGTAGAATATACTTATTGTCAGCATAGTTCTATCCCCCTCGGAGCATTGCAATCCCCTTCCTAATGAAAAGGGAGTATCCATGGAGGGGATAATTATTATTATGCATGTTTATCAATCAATAATCTTCCTTGTTTCATGTGATATTTCTTGATCAGATATACTTTGGTCTTCAGCTTTTTTTTCATCTGTTCTATCTGTTTCATCTGATGTAACTTGCTGATCTTATTTTCCAACTTGATCTTCCATTTTGGTGGTGCACTGTTTGGCTTTTTCCTCCTTATTTGTTAATTGTGCATCCCAAGTGTTCAGTTACAACTACCGCCACTTCTCCAATTCTTTCTCTTCGATATTATGGTATGTCGTAGTCAGGCAGATGTTTAGGCTGGATTTGGCATTTTCATCCATCTATTGAGTCCTTCCATCATTATATTACCGTATTATATGCCTTCAAATCAGTCTTCTTTTCTGGTGAGTATATGCACAAGTCCATGCAGTTTTCTTAGTAAGATTATTTTTTGTGTCAAAGGCTGGAGTCTAAGGCTCCTTCGTGTCTAAGTGAGTAGAACTCAGATTTCCTAGATTTTAGCCCAGTGCCTTAATCATTTCAACTGACTCTATTCATCATTTTGTTTAGGTTGTGTGTATGCTTGCTTGTGGATAGCGTGTGTGCATGCCTTCAAATCATGGTTGACTCCTGGAAATTGTATGGTTAAGTTCCCTGAGGTTTTCTTATCAAGATTTTCAGAAAAGGCTTGCTAATGCCTCCTCCTAAGCAAGGATGCTTCCTTGCTTCCTAAGCAAGGATGTCTGACTCAAGGGAACCTAGTTTTATGCCTAAGGTCTGGTGCATTAACTACCACACAATTAATGTATCCTAAAGCTAAAAAACTATTGTTTGCCTTAGTTTTTGTACCCTTAGGTTCAAGTTTACATTTTTGTGAGCTATTTTTTGAAAATGCAGCATTATTAAAGAGTTTTCTTTAGAGATTATGGTACCTAACCATGTAAATTTATTTTCCAGCTGTTGAGGGGAGGAGGGTTTCCACTTCATGTTGCTATTTTTGAAAGGAAATGACATTTTCTTTGATAGCTTTTTCTTCTTTTTTGATATAAAAAAGACAATTTGGGGGCATATTTTTAAGTGTAATATAATTTATCAGTCTGCATCATTTGAGCTAATCCTGTAAATCAGGGGCATCAAACTCAAGGCCCAGGGGTCAGATCGGGCCTCAGGGTGCTTAGATCTGGCCCATGGGGCCACCCTGGAAATAGCGAAGGACTGGCCTGCGATGCTTCTGCCAGTAAAAACAGGTAACAGTCTGTAGAGATTTTCAGTCATCCAGGTCATGGTTGCCCCAAAGGTGCTTTTTCAGGAGGCAACTGGACTGGGCAACTGGAAGAAACATCTTCAAAAGGAAAAACAAGAAAGTCCAGTTGCTTCCTGAAAAAAAACCTTTGAGACTAGGGGATAACAATTATTATGTGAACAAAAAAGAAATGTTATTCCAGTCATTGACCAATGAAAATACATTCTACAAATAAAATAAAATCCTAACATCAATAACTCTTTTGTTGTGATTACCATGTGCTATTCGTGCATTTTCAAATTCCTTCCATTGGAATTTAATGGGGCCATGGTATTAATTTTCCTAAATGTATTTACAAATCTCATTATTGCAGGATTTACTTCCAAGTAATACATTTGGGGAAAAACTCAACTGATGTGGGTGATCAATCAGCCCACATGTCTTTTTCTTCAGATTAATGCACATTGCTAAGGTTTGTTTTTTCGAGGTGTTTTTACAAGCAATAAGTAGAGGGACAAGTGCTATCATAATGTAAATCTTATATCCTACTGAAAATAACTTAGTATAGATTTCAGCATCTAGTTCATCAGTAAAACATGCTTGCTGGATAGGCCTACAAGGGCTATTATCTAGCTTTCATCCATTAATACAACTGACCTTGTCTGTACATGCCTTAATCAGTGCTGGGTGATATTGTACTTTCTCTACACTCAGCATGATGAAACCCTTCAGTGGAGTTCTATTTTCCATGTATGTTATGAAGTGGAAGGATTCTGCTATAGTCAGGATCCCAAAACATTGCCAAAATGGATGTTGATGAAATTACAATATGCCACCTCGAATTATACTTCTGTTTCACATCCATGTATGTCAACTCTTCTATATACATTTAACATCTACTACAAAAGTACATTTCAGATGTGCATTTTATTTTCATATAATAGCCATATAATCACTGGTTTTAAAAAATATTGCAAAAAGACTGCCTCAGTACACATTACTAAAATATACAATGTTTCAGCTGAACTTTAATACATACCAATATGTCATTCATTATTAATATTAACAAGGTAAAAATATTTGAAGCATTTTGAAAAATCTGATAAAATTAAACTATAAGTGGGTTTTTGATTTACAAAAGAAATGGATAAAAAGTTCATAGAATTAAGCAATAAACCCAATTTGGTTGGGATAATAAATCTAGATTAAGAGTTGAAATGGCAAGAACAACTAAGAATATAATCTATGGAACATTATTTCATGTGGATATATATTTTTTTATTTTATGAAAATTAATACTGCATATAATAAAAGATGGATACTATAGTTTGCAGGAAGCACCTCCTCCTTAGCTTGTGTATAAATGCCATAAGGTCAATCCTTTTGTATCTCCAGGCAGGGATAGAAAGTCAGCCACCTAGAAAAAAAAATGCCATTGTTTGTTATTATTGGCTAAATGGATCATTATTAATACAAATTATTTTATTTTTATGTATCATATTCCAGAGCTGGTTTTATCAAAATATCTATTCTGATTATAATAGGTAAAAAGAAAATATGATCTTTTTTCAGAAAACTGCTTAAAAGTCAGTCCAGTTATAAACCCATGAAAACATAGTAGGAATTTTGATTTTCCCAAGAATTGTGACATTTTATCTTGCTTTGACAGTATCTTATGATATCAGGGCCAGTTCTCAAGTGGCTGCATATTCCATCAAGATATTTTCAAAGTGAAAGTGAAAATCCACAGTGGGATGGTATCCAAACCCCATGTCAGGGAACAAAGTATTGTGGACCACAATAATTAATGTTTTTTTTCTATGAATACTTCAAGCATAATCTAGCAATGGAACAAAAGCTAATGAGAAACAGTGATACATCCAAATAAATCCCATATGGACAAAACTGAAAAATAACTTTACAAATGCCACACTTCGATATTTATCTTAAAATAAGATCCAAACTGCTTATAGATTGTAACATACCATAAGGCTAATGGACAATGGATAAGCAAATACATAAAAATTACTGGGGCCAACCTCTGATAGCAATGAGAGTGGACAGCAACATTTTATATCTATGTTGTAGAATTCACATTCTACAAATGTGAAAAAACAGGGACTAAAATTAAAGGTTTCACCAATCCCCAGTTTCACTTCAATAGATAAAGGAAACCTGAACTTTGTCACAGATCAGGTTTTTTTTCTTTCTATTTTACATAATACGAAATATATACAATTAGGGACAGGCAAAATAAATTTTGCTTTTAACTGATTTTGCAAACTTTTTTTTTCAAATGAAAAACTCATTTCAGCCTATTTATGTATCACTTTATGAAGTTTTACTTTTAAAAGATATATGAAAATTCATAAGCTGTTTGATAAAAATGTGTGTGATGCGGAAATATATTCATTTCTTCCTAATTATATGCTTTTTGAGCACTTTTTCCAGAAATTTTACACATGTTCATATATGATTTTTTTTATTGCAAAATGCAATATAAAATCTAGACATTACATGTAGCTTTTTTATTTCATGTACATATTTGTGCAATGCAAACTGGAAAATTTACATTGAAATGTGAACTGAACAAATTTTTACCTCCACCATTTCTTTACTCTCTTCCTGCCTGCCTGCCTGCTTCCCTCTCTCCTTCCACATCTGAGCTGTTGTTTTTTCCAAATTGCAAAAAACCCCAAAGTGTATTGTTGATTAGGTGACAAGATACACCTTATTATACTATGAATTATTCTTCCAGCTCTTATGCTTTTTTGGATTCTGTAAAATGGGTGAAATAAAATGAATTTTATTTTCTATTGCACCAAAATGAAGAACATCCTAACTGTCCACTAGAAGCAATGGTGGGATTGCCAAATCCCTCTGGAAGATGGGAAATCATAATTTTAAAAAACAAAGGTCAAATGTGTATGTGTGTGTACCCACTGATCAGATACAATGCAGAAAATCAAAACTTCATTCTGTTTTATATTTAGGAATCTTTATTCCCAATTAAATTGGTATTGTAACCTTAATGCCAATCTACAGGATCTGTCAACTTAAAAACCGATGTTTATTTTTTCACTTTTTCATTTTCTTACGATTGTTAGCAAATGAGTAAATGAATGTGGGAATGAAATGATCTTCAAGGAGTGATGTTCTCCAGGATTTGAATTTGTTATTCCTTAGTAGAAAATCTATCTGTATCTGCTTCTTGAGGAATATGGATATTTGTTCACGTTTGAACTATTTTTAGACTAATTCCTAATAGATGTTGTTATGTATCAAAATGGACTACTCGAAATCCCTGCGCCTTGATTGGCTAAGGCGCAGGGATTTCTGATTGGCTAGGCAAAGCCGCGCCGATTGGCCCGATTGAAGTCTCCCGCGATTGGCTCAAACCAAGAGCGGGAGACTTGAATCGCTGCCATTGGCCGCGGCTGCCGAGGCAAAAGGTATAAAAGCCGGGGGCTTTTTGCCTTTTGCCGGTTCGGTTCAATTGTTGAAATAAAGAGCTGTTAACGATAGTCACCTACTCAGAACCTGTTTTTTCGCGGACACGACACTGGCGACGAGGGTGGGATCTCGCCACTGAACCGAACCCCGTGTCCGTAAACGAACTAGTGACAACAAAATGGCGAAAATAGCACCGCCCGCTCCCTTCAGCCCTGCCGCCGAAGACTGGGAATCATACTCAGACAGATTCCGTATGTACCTAGAATGCGCCGGCATGAAGGACGCCCCGGGCCCGCTAAAGCGCGCCGTTTTCCTGACGCATTGTGGTCCAGAGGTTTTCCAGATGGCCAAGGCATTGGCCAAACCAGCAGACGCGACTGCCATGGATTGGGACGTCCTCGAACCCATATTGAGGCGCCATTACGCCCCCGAGGTCCCCATCCTAATACGGCGAAATGAATTCTACCGAAGAAACCAGAGACCAGACGAAAAGCTGAGCGACTTCGTCGCTGAATTAAGGCGCCTGGGCGGACTCTGTGAGTTCGAAGGATTGAACAGTCTCATAAGAGACCGTTTCGTGCTCGGACTATGGGATCCGACACTCCAGAGCCGACTTATGGCCAAAGGCGACATCAGCCTGGCCGACGCCCTCACCGCAGCCGCAGCCGCGGAAGCAACCCGCACGTCAGCAGACACCATGCGAAGGTCCGAGGCAAAGAACGCTAACAACAACCCCGCGAGGTCGGCCGACGCACGAAACGAAGCGACCGCACACTACGGCGACTACCAGTCAACCTCCAGCACGTCAGATGATGAGGAGGACATACATCGCGTGCAGACGGGACGCGGAAACCAACGGGGCCAATACAGTCGGAGGTCGAGGACTAATTGCGCCGGATGTGGCGGCGACCACCCCAGGTCGGACTGCCGTTTCTTCGACGCTGTCTGTAGGCATTGTGACCGAAGGGGCCACATCGCCCGAGTTTGCCGCCAAAAAAAGACCCGCAGCCCGCCAAAATGGGAACAGCAGGATAGAAGGAGAGAGAACTCCCCGCCCAGAGCCAGAGAGCGTCAGCCAACGGGTAGATGGGACCAGAAGCAACGACCCCAAAGAAGCGGAGACGGTCGGCAGAAAGAAGACACCCACCAGACGGTGACAATCGGCCACGCCATTTCCGACGGCGCCAGAAAGGTCCATGTAGAAGTCCACATCGAGGGCCGGCCATGCAAAATGGAAGTGGACTCCGGGTCCTACCTTTCCATGATTGCATGGCACGAAATAAAAAAACTAGTGCCTACTCTGCAAAGAAGAGACGTGGCCGCCCAGAGAATCATCATAAAGGACTACCAAGGTAATCGCGTTCCAGTGGTGGGCACCAAGAACTTTAACATAACCTACAAAGGCCACACCGAACAATTACCACTCACAATAGTCGATCGTAACCGCCCGAGCCTGTTGGGACTGCAATGGTTCGCGCCGCTAAACATCGCGCTGACAGGTGTAAACCAAGTCTCCATTGAAGCCTGGGAACAGCGGCTTGTCCAGGAGTTCCAGGAAGTCTTCGATGGAGAATTGGGCAAGTACAAGGGGCCCCCTATTTCATTTGACTTAGACCCAAGGGTTCCCCCCAAGCGGCTTAAACCTAGGAGGGTGCCCTTTGCTTTAAAGCCAAAAATCGATGAGCAGATCAACAAACTCGTCAAACAAGGGGTATTAAAACCGATAGACCACGCCAGATGGGAGACCCCGATAGTGACCCCAGTAAAGCCAGACGGGTCCGTGAGAATTTGCGGGGACTACAAGGCCACCCTAAACAGCGCGCTACAGCAAAGCGCCTACCCAGTGCCCATAGTGCAACATTTACTGCACTCATTAGGAGGGGGTAAAATTTTTGCCAAGCTCGACCTCGCCCAGGCTTACCAGCAATTGCCTGTGGACGAAGAAACGGCAGAAGCCCAGATAATTGTAACACACCGGGGGGCTTTCAAGTGTAACAGACTCCAATTTGGAGTCAGCGTGGCACCGGGCATTTTCCAGAGCCTGATGGAACGTTTACTGCAAGGCATCAAGGGGGTGGTGCCCTATTTCGATGACGTATTAATAGCGGCGCCAAACGAAACCGAGTTAGAGAACCGTTTAAGACAAGTTTTGACAAAATTTAAAGAAACAGGACTCAAAGTCAAACGCGAAAAGTGTCAACTTTGTACAAAACAAATAGAATTTCTAGGCTACCTCCTAGACAGGCAGGGCATCCACCCTACAACTAAAAAAGTTAAGGCCATCAAGGAAGCCCCCACCCCGAAGTCCAAAACAGAACTGCAAGCATTCCTAGGTTTACTAAATTTTTATAATGTCTTCCTACCCCAGAAGGCAACGGCGGCGGAGCCCTTGCATAGACTCCTAGATAAGAAGGCAGCATGGACTTGGGGGAGCCGAGAACAGGCCGCTTTTCAGAGAACCAAAGACCTCCTCACCTCCGATGCCGTCCTAATGCAGTTCAGTGAGACTTTGCCCTTAGCTGTCACTTGTGACGCATCGCCCTACGGCGTCGGAGCTGTCCTCAGCCATAACCTCCCAGACCAGAGAGAAGCGCCCATTGCATTTTTTTCCAGAACACTGACAAAACCGGAACGGAACTATAGCCAGCTGGACAAAGAAGCTTTGGCTATAGTTGCCGCCATAAAGCGTTTCCACGAGTACCTGTACGGCCGCCCTTTCAAAGTAATCACGGACCATAAACCACTGCTGGGCATTCTCGCTGGAAACCGGGCTACGCCAAACATCTTGTCACCACGCATGACTAGATGGTCTGAATTCCTGGCAGCCTACAGCTACGAACTATTACACAAGCCAGGTAAGAAAATCTCGCACGCGGACGCTTTAAGCCGCTCGCCCTTACCAGACTCTGAACCTGACCCCGCGCCAACAACAAACACCCTGAGTATCGAAAGCCTGCCCATAACCGCGTCCGATATTGCCAGGGAAACCAGTAGGGACAAACAATTGGCGCAAATATTGCATTGGTTGGAAAAAGGGTGGCCGGAAAGAGACATTGACGAGACTTTTAAAAAGTTCCGGCAGCGCCAGACTGAACTTTCACTGTTAAGGGGTTGCATCCTGTGGGGAGATCGGGTGGTAATTCCGTGCAAATTGCAAAGCAGGGTCCTAGAGATGTTACATGAGGGGCATCCTGGCATCGTCAGGACAAAAGCCCTGGCCAGGAGTTACGCTTGGTGGCCGGGGATGGATAAACAAATTGAAGCATGGGTCGCCAAATGCCACCGGTGCCAGGAAACCAGGTCCAGCCCACCCGCGGCGCCCATCCGAGACTGGGAAATACCACGGGGACCCTGGTCCAGAATCCACTTAGACTTTGCCGGCCCCACGAATGGACACACTTTTCTAGTCACCGTAGATGCATACTCGAACTGGTTAGAGGTGGCTGACATGAAATCCACCACCACAGAGGCCGTAGTTAAAGAGCTGAATAAACTGTTCGCCACACATGGCCTCCCAGACATAGTTGTCTCAGACAATGGGCCCCAATTTACATCCATCGAATTCGAACGTTACCTGGCCGAAAAAGGTATCCGCCACGCATTGACAGCACCGGCGCATCCGGCGGCGAATGGTAGGGCGGAACGGATGGTCCAGTTTACAAAAAGGACCCTCCGGAAAATGGACCACGAGGAGATCAACGAAAAAATTAATAAACTGCTTTTCATACAACACATCACACCCAATACCACAACCAACAAAAGCCCTGCAGAGCTCCTGATGGGCAGGAAGCTGAGGTCCCCACTCGATCGTCTGCACCCCACCTATAATCCAGAGCGACCCCCAGACTCCAGCTCCAGGTACCGAACCTTCGAACCAGGCGACTGGGTTTACGCAAAAAACATGACAGGGGACCCCCTATGGATCCCAGCCGTCATAACCCAAATCACGGGCCCACGGTCGTACCGGCTCCAAACCATCGATGGGCGAGCCTGGAAACGACATATCGACCAGCTCCGGTTGCGAGCAATGGCTAACCTCAACCCCCAAGACACGGACCAAGGGGGGAGGGAATACCCGATGAAAGAAACGCAGGAAAATATTAAATTCAAACACTCACCAGAACGCAGCCTCCGCGAGTCCCATCCGGAGAAGAGCCGTCCAGCCGACTCTACCGACTCGGAGAAGCCAAGCGGGAGCGGCAAAATCCGTGACTCAACCGACCCGGTAGGCCCAGGCGGGAGCCACGGCGAGAAAACCGGCCCGACCATCCAGCCGGTTCTCACAGAGCCAGGAGCAGCCAAAAAGATGACCGCTCCGGCCGAGTTACAACAAGGAAGTGAACTGCGCAGGTCAACTAGGACCCGACGGAGCCCCGCCTACCTGCGTGATTACACCACGTGAAGGACCGTACCAAGAGGGGAGGGGTGTTATGTATCAAAATGGACTACTCGAAATCCCTGCGCCTTGATTGGCTAAGGCGCAGGGATTTCTGATTGGCTAGGCAAAGCCGCGCCGATTAGCCCGATTGAAGTCTCCCGCGATTGGCTCAAACCAAGAGCGGGAGACTTGAATCGCTGCCATTGGCCGCGGCTGCCGAGGCAAAAGGTATAAAAGCCGGGGGCTTTTTGCCTTTTGCCGGTTCGGTTCAATTGTTGAAATAAAGAGCTGTTAACGATAGTCACCTACTCAGAACCTGTTTTTTCGCGGACACGACAGATGTCATTGGATGATATTCTTGATTTTAGATGTGTGACTTCAGATATCTTTCCTCCTCCAAAGAGATCTTAACTAGCATGATGATCCTACACTATAGCTATTGACTTTCTTATCAGTGTAAAGTCAAAGAAGAACTAGTGTAATGCTGGAGAGCAGGGGTGTCAAACTTGTGTCGTCATGGCACGAGTGACGTATTGTTACTTTCCCCCCTTTCATTAAAAAGGGTATGGACATGGTCACTTGTGATGCATCTGGCATGCAGGCCGCAAGTCTGACAGACCTGCTATAGATGGAGCAATGGATGGGCCAAAGGCTCTGGATTTGAGTCTTCACACTCATCCATGTAAACCTACCAGGGAACTTTTGGCCTATTGTTGTCTAACAGCCTAACCTATTTTTGAAGACTATGTGAAGACCACATTGATTGGTATTATTCCATGACACTGGCAAAATCAATTTCTTGGTAACTAAAAACATTCTAGTCCTCTGCCTCAGTAGTAGTCTCTTCAGATACAAACTACTTAAGTCTAGGAATAGCTAAGCAGACATTGGTTGAGAAATAACAGTGGTTCTGCTTGTTATAGCTCTATAACTTATCAGCTCAGCTTATATATTTCTAAGTGAACAGATTATTAGAGTCATGATTAGTTTTATGTGCTCTCTTTTATGTGCTCTTAGGGAAAAAAAAGTCTGGCTTTGCCCTGAATAACTGGAGTTCTTGGTAAAACGGATCACTGCAGTATAGAAAACAAAATGACATATAAAGCCATAAATGAATTTGTCATTCTTTGAAACACAAATAAATAAAATCATGTTTCTGCTCAAGAAAAGGAAGTGACAAGTAGAAAAATAAAATTGAGCTTTCCTTATTTTTCTCCAGTATGCATGACTCTCCTGCTTCCACTTTCCATTTCCTGCCTACAGATCTATACTAAGATATCATGGCATAATTTTTTAAAAGTTCATATTATGCAGTGTACTTAAATATTTTGTATTTTAGCATTGTCCACTCTTTCAAAATAGTTCTTCACATGGATGTTTCCATGCTCATTCTACATATGTAGTATATGATGTTCATGTAAAGCAATGAAAAGAGAAACATTTGACCTGAATATATATTTTGACTGTAAGAAATCATCAAAAGAAATCATCAAAAACCTAAGCAACTTTAATGGTCAGCCAGATCTCATCATTCATCATTCTTATGACTATGGTATCTAATTCTAGCAAATCACGTTTTAATTACTTGGAGAAAAAGAACCAGTCTTATCTTGTATATTATTTGTATGCTAAGTGTATAATATCAGAACATGCAATGTTGTAAGAACAGGATGGTCTTTTTATACTTGCTGCCAATGAAGATTTATAAAAGCAGACCATGGTTGTAAGGATGGCTACACTGAGAATTCATATGCAGGTTTTATGTCATACATTAAATAAAGCAGGGAGAACAGCTGATACACAAAAGGGGCTGTCTAGACAGTACCCCATCAGTCTGGCTAAATTTGGTGTTGGCATTCCCAAAGGGACTGTAATATAATTGTTCTGGTGTCTGCATCCATTTCCCCTGTCAAACACCATCACAAACAATAAATATACATCCC
The DNA here is from genome assembly GCA_033807585.1 of Hydrophis major. Lineage (NCBI taxonomy): Eukaryota > Metazoa > Chordata > Lepidosauria > Squamata > Elapidae > Hydrophis > Hydrophis major. Next base: position 330,377,441 of record CM066329.1, read on the forward strand.
CTTTCACAGAAAACAGGACCAAACCATACAGCTGAGTATGGTTTAGAGCTTAGTGCATGCCAACATGGAAGCAGTAGTTAAAACAAGCAACAATAAAAGATAAAAAGCAAAGGATGGCTAAGCACTTGAATAATTTCAGGGTTTAAAATCACATTGGTTTAAAATTCAACTAAATTGTTTAATTGACTTACAGAAAATATAAACCATTCAAAACTGATCTTTTCAAACCTCATACTTTTAAAAAGGACATCATTCCTATCCCCACCCCATGCACATTTTATGTTTATTAACCTCCCAAAGAAAATTTAACACAAACTCAGAGATGTGAAAGTGTAATGATGGACATGGATCATAAATTCTAATGAAGAGGAAAAAATGAAAGAAAAGGAAAATGTGATAATAAGTGAAAGCATAGCAAAAATGTAAATGTCATTTCATAGTTAAAATTATGCTTTCCACCTTTCCTGAATTCCCTTTTTTTTAAAAAAAAACTACACTCATGTATAGAGCCTTACATAAATGTTAAAGAGGCAATATTTGGAAAAATAAGACTAGGATTATTGAGCAGAATGTTTTCAACAGCAGCTAAATTATGATTATTCCGTTACTTAAAAACAAGAGATTCTAAATTAATCAAATTAGTTCAAACAGTAATATTTCTCATAATATTTTCATTACTATGTTTGCATATAAAAAGGACCATTAAAAATATGGAAATACAGCAGTAATATAAAGATACAATTTGTATGTCATAGTTCTAAGCATGAAATCATATACCAATGATATGAAAAATATTTATTTGGAAATTAGTAATCCTGATTGATTGATTTTTATGGCACCTAAATAATTCTTCATCGTAACCCCTGAAGTGATTAGGTCTCAGATTCTAAAAGAAATAAAATGAGAACAATGTTGGATAATATTGAGGAAATTACCAAGCCATCTTACTCTATCTGGCTCAAATAATACAAGAAAACTACACTCAAAATTCAGTAAAATAAGGTGACATATTGCATTACAGATCTTAATAAAATAACAAACCATTGTGTGAAATATTTATATATAAAATCATAGCATTGCCTATTTTTTAAAAAAAAATCAAATGTAAAATTAGTCACTGTTTAAACAATAAAAAAATAAGAAAAACAAGTCATGAAAAGTTTTAAAGCTGAGAACACCAGATGTGTTTCTATGTGTAAAGCCTTAAAGACATCTGATTAAAATGTACATTTCTATAACTTGGCAGGCCTTGAGCCTCTTCTGAAAGTTTGCCAGATTATGACTCTGTACAGTATTCCAAAACAGTTGCCTGGGGAACCATAACAGAAAATAAGTGTGTCAGGCCTTCTCCCTACCCCAATTAATTTGAGTACTATACAAAGCAAGATGGCTGTTTGGTGGGCTTTCTTTGCACAAGAAACAGAAACAAAGCCCTTCACAGATTATTATGAATAGTAAGATATTCATATGAATTAGCAGCTTATTCTGCTATGAAAAGTAATATGACTGCCTTAATCTGGGAGTTAGACCCACTGAACTCAGTAATGATTCAATGTGTTTAAAATGGCTTAGAATAAATGGAGTCATAGTAATATCACTTTATATTAAAATCTAACATATTTAATGAAAGTAATTGAGATATAATTCTGTGTAGTATTGGACTATATACATCAGTGTTCAAAGTTGTGCTGAATCACAGAGCTGCCTATATGGCCTTGTGAAAATTGATCCTATATAACTTCATCTCATGGGTTTCAGGAGCACATAAAGAATGCAATAATCTTTTAAAAATGTGTTAGAATATTAGAAGAATTGCATCATTTAAACAGTTATGTATTTTACTTTGCTACTAAAAGTTTAAAAAGTTACACACAGTCTCCTTTTCACAAGTTCTTACCCACAGCCTGATATTAAAGTGCCTATTTGATTTTAAAAATAATTTAAATAATGCCTTCCCACAAAACACAGAGACATTACGTTTTCCAAATTTTGGGGGAAGATGAAAAAAAAATTTCAGTGATTTCTAAACACTAATTTCTGAATGGAAATAGTTGTTCTGTTCTTTTATCTATATTCTACCAATGGATCTGGGTGGGGTAAAAACTCAGTCAATGATCTCCATTTCACAAGGAGTTCAGATCAGCTTTATGAAAATGGAATGTCTAAATTGTAATTTTAAAAAGCAGAAATATCAGAATCTGCCTGCTGTTATGCAAACTGGGTACATGTGAAAAAAGATTGATTTCCTCTGAGATCATTCAAGTCTGGATAAATCAAAGGATTGCACTTGTCCACTTTCTATGCGAAAGGCAAACCCTCAGAGGGATAGTACATTTAAAATTAGAGAGAAGATAACCAATGCTTGGGACATAACTGTTCTCACCTACCAATTGTCCCTTTGAATTGGTAGATTATGGAAGAACAAGAAAAAGGTGGATTTTATGACTGTTTAGAAGGAGAAATGATATCTGAGGTTGTTGCCTCAGTATAGCTGAATTCTTCTTCTTTTTGCTTTGTTTTGACTGCCTGGGAAAAACAGGGAGGAAAAAGTGTTGGGGGTGGTGTAACTCGTCTGAAATTTCAGGTTCATGTTAGAGTCCAAGAAAAAGGGATTGTTGCTCTGTGTATATGCATTTTGTAGACTTTCACTTTGGATGCTGCTCTTGAACATTGCAGCCAGGAGGGGGGACAGGGTGGGGAGGGGGTCCTGTCTGCAGCTGCCCCTCTCACACTTGAATTTTAAAAAGAGGCAAGAGGAAGGAGAGAAAATCCGTGAATGCCTCTCCCCAATAAGAGATGAGGCATATTGAAAACTATATTAATTACCCTGATTAACAATTTAACCACGAAGAGGGGAGCTTTGGGCGATCTCTATAGGAAGGGCTGAGGGCTATTCAAGCCCACAGCTAAGAGGTCGAAAGGGTTCTGAAGTTCACAGGCTCGGAGCTTTTGTTATGCTAACAGACGATCTCAAATCAGCTGCCTAGTGGAGTGTGAAATATAAATGATTCCTTGAGAACTTCCAATAAGTTGTCATTCTTGCTCTTGCCAAATACCAGAACAGCCTGCAAATTCTAAGTCGGCCCCTTTGGCAACGTCCCGAATCGCCCTGTGAACGAATGAATGAAGGCCTTTGTAGGCCCCCGTTAATGCCGCTGTTTTCTTCCCGCCACCCTCCCCAAACCTGGCCTTGACACGGATCCCCAATAAAATTGGGATTGCTCTGGTTCGCTGCGCGGTTGGGGATGGGAGGGAATGCAGGCAGGCTTAGCGTATTTCGCCTTTCCTCCGCAACCTTAAATTAGCAAAATCTGCAGGAAATGTAGTCGCTCAGTGATATTAGAAGCAAGCGGCCCAAATCCATTAACAACCAACCGGAGTCTCCCAGCGACTGAGAGCCCCTCATCCCACAATCGAACAAATCCCGAGCCAGCGAAGGTGTAAACGAGTTGAATTGTCTCTCGCCTCGCAGCCCCGATTGGCGCACCCACCTGGGTTAAGGCCACCTTTATCATTCTTTATCATTCACTTTATCATTCTTGCCCTGCGACGCCCAGTACTCTCCTTTTTTTGGCTTCCTTCCTTGCCATCTAAGTCAGGATTTTTGGGGGGAAGAAATTGGGGGGGAGGGGGGCGGATTTTGCATTACTTAAGTTATTTGGTCTCCATCATGGAGGATTAAGTAAAACCAGTAAAAAACATAACAATAAGGGAAGGGGAGTGGGCAAGTGAGCGGGAAAACGGGAAATAAAGAGACAGCTAACGAGTTAATTATCTTTCCAGAGAAGGGAATTAATCCGTGCTTGGATGTGATCTCCTTCCACACAAAGGTAGGAACTGGAGGAAAGCTTGACATAGGAATTAGCAAAGTAGCGTGGATGAATGAGAACGCAGGCACCCAGGGCGCCAAGAAACACCTGTAAACCCAGAGCTTTGTTTCCCAGAGCTGAGTGACAAACGCGTACAGACCAAAGGCGGGGGGGGGAGAAAGGGAGTGGTGGTGGAGTGAGAGGCTCGCCCTCTTTCCTGTATCTTCCGTAGCTTCACCCAAACTAATAAGGGAAAGGGGCAGGGAACACAAGGCTGCCTTTGGACATGATCAAACAATTGTGACCTACGAAACTTTGAGGAAATAAAAGAACTATGTCCACCTTTGGCTATGTCTTTTAAGGTTCAAAATGCCTAGGGAAACAAACGTCCGATTTCTAAACATTATGTCAATAGAGCATGCAGATAATATGGAGTTGCTTTGAAAACAAGATGGGCAGAAAATAGATTTAATAAAGAATAAATCTAAAAATTCACAATTCCCTATATTTCAATTGGTCAACTTTTCTCATTGTTAGCAGAGAAAATTCTTTTCCAGTCAATAAACATGTTTTTAAATGTTCCTCAGACTATATGGAGTTTCCTATCTAATCAGTTATTTATAAAGCTATTTTAATATGAAAAATATACATTTTAATTAGCCTATTTGACCATCATTTACAATTTTTTTATATGAATCCTTTTAAAAAGGGAGGGGGACAACTCTTTAAAAGTATTATTCAACAGATAAAGAAAAATAGCTTCACTTTGTATAATTATATATTTTATCTAATAAAATACAATTTCCCAATTTATTTAGATATATATCAAATACACCCTTATCAATACCTAAACTTCACTATGCTCTTGTTAATTTCATCCCAAAATGTCTCTATGTATTCCATAATATTTGTTGATCAGTTTGAAGCCTCCATTCAATTTTAGCATGTGTAAAAATGGTCTTTCCTTGAAATCTTTAATAAATAGTACTGATAATTTATTTTGCAGAGCTGTTGTGCTGATATTCCTTCTTTAATCATTTCCAAGCCTACAGCATGAGCAATTGCAAAACTAGAGACATTCACACTTCATCTGCTAAGGAGGGAGTTCTACTAAACTTATGTGCATCATATAAATACATGTGTAAAGAAAGGTAATTCTAAGCAATTCATGTATTCCTTATTTCACTTCTTGTCTAGGGAAACATAAGCATGGTGGAATACCAGACAGCCCAAACTTTATTTGGAAAGAAAATGCATCCATGGGGAAAGGGTCACTCTGATTTGAGAGATCCCATGTTTATGTAAGTAATATCCCATATATATAATACATATATATATAATACATATATATATAATACACACATATATATATATAATACATGTATAAATATACATATACACATATATATATACATACATACACACACACACACACACACACACATATATAATCATGCAGTTACAGCTTTTGTCCTAACTAGGATTTTCTACAGGAACAGGAAGAAGCAAATACTTGCAAGAGAATATAAAAGGGAAAGTGACACTGCAATCTAGCATCTTTCCGACTAGATGTTCTTAGGAAAGTCATAATGAAGAAAAAGAATTAGGTAGTGAAATTCAGAGGAATAAAGAACACCCACAAGATGGCTACCTTTTCAAGGCCTGTCTCTAATTGTCCCTGATTTTGAAATAATGTAAAGAAATCAACCAGTAAATCAAAAGGAAGGAGGGGGAGTGAGGTTATCTACTTATATGTTTCTGCACAGTACAAAATATATATTTTACATTATCATAAGGGTATAATAAAAGGTGCAATGCTATATATATATATATATATATATATATATATATATATATATATATATATATATATATATATACTCAATCTGTTATATATATATATATATATACTCAATCTGTTAGCCAATTTCTCTTGTCTAATGTTTATAGTGACAAACTAGCAATAGAATTGTAAATCTGTATAAAACAGCAGGGCTTTAGGAAAGGAGCTTGAATAAAAGAAGATAGCAGGAAGATTACATCACCTCCCTCTTTTTGAAATGGGAGGAAAAAAAGAGGGTTAATAGTACTGCTTGGCTCTTTTGTTAAATATATTTGCATATCTGATCTGAGGAACTCATCTCATCCTTGCTCAAACCTACAATTATGAAATATGCCTTCCCCCATTCTTTCTTCTAAAGTATACTGGGGTTTGTTGGTGATGAATCTTTCCATAATACATTTTCCAAGCCAGGATAAGGGCTAAATACAAATGGATATATTTCAATGACTTAATATTAATCATCATCCACTCAAGAGCTTTAGGTTACAACGGTAAATTGTGTGTGAGAGAAGGAAAGACAAAGATCACACATGTTTATAAAAACCTTTTCAAAAAAAAGGTGAAAAGGTTACATTCTGAGTTGACACTGCAAAAGAAAACAAAGGCAACAGTTTAGTTCCAATAGGAAATATAATAAAACCGCCTTTATCTAAAAGCCATCAGGGACAAGCACCAAATGCAAGTTAACAAGCAGGAACTGATAAGAAAACATTTATATGAGGTCAGGAGTCAAATGCCAGTCAAAAGCATTTAACCTCTCAGGTCATCAATAGGAAGAGTTAAAACACAAAGATGGTTATTTATCGTGTTTTCAAAGTACCTGATTGTTGTCACAAGCTTAACAGAATGATTCAGCTGATGGGGATTTATATAAGGAGGACTTTGAGGTGGTATAACAGTCAAACCCCCATGCCTATCGTTCATCTTTAAAAATAGAGTTCTTTCTGACAGCTATAAATCTTAACCCCCCCACCCCACCCCCCCAAGCAGGCAAGTCGGGTGGCCAAAATGTTAAGGATTGTTTTAAGCATACATTACAGAGAACCAGCATGATTTTGGGCTACTTAAAACATTAATGACTTGACCGATTTTACAAGAGACAAATATGTGACTTTCAAAATAGCAGCTTTTTTCTGTTGAAGAATATGCAAAAACACATTTTCAAAATCAAAATTAAACAATCTTTCTATACAGTAGCAATTATGGACAGCTCTAGCTAAAAATCCTTTTTCATGCAAGTCTGACTCAAATTAAACATATTATTTAATAACTCACTTGCCTCCAATCTCAAAAGCCATTATTTCTCTCATTTTGTTCAAAAAATACAGTACTGGAACTCTATCAGCATGAATACATTTACTGTATGTTTAAACCAGTATTTGATCTTATTGGAACATCGAACAGGATATAGTCCATTTATATCAGAGAAGGGTAGAATGAAAACAGGTTGCAGGGCCTTCTTAGGCCTTCCCTGAACCAGAGTTCTCACAAAACATGCTAGGTTGATTTCCAATGTTTTTCAATATTTATCTGAAGCATCTTCTCACCAGATTCAAATGACACCTGAAGTGCACTCACCTTTATTGACAATTTCAGTTCTGGAAGTCCATTTTCCTCCTAAAAGCCCCCCAAGCAGAACAAAGGCGACAACCCGTTTTCATTCAGTTAATGTTTAGTGGGGGGAAGGGGGGGAGAGAGAACCCACAGCAACCTTAATCAGCATGCTGATTGCATAGTCAACTAACAAATAATTTACTACTCTGAGCAATGCATTCCATTAAAAGCTCATTAAATTTCCTGTTCTCCAATGGGAGCTTTCGCTTCTCAACTGCATCCTTTGGCTTGGAATTAGCACTTATTCAATTTTCACAAGAATCTCTCTCCCCTTTCAATTCTATTCCTCCCAATAAATGAACATTTCAGAACCTATATCCAAGGCAGAACAGGGGTTGAGGGAAGAGTAACATAAGCAGGTGTACTTTCTCCTCCTAAACTTAAATACACACTATTCTACTGTAAACCTCAGGCAGAGCCAGCTTGGCCTGAGCGATATCATTTCTTAACAGACATAAGCAGTAATGTAAAAACTTCTAGCACAAAGATGTGATCATGAGTAGAGCTTTATTTTGGTTGCATATGATTCCAAGGTCCTTTCTAAGGCTGGATATTTTTTTATTTTTATTTTGGAAAGCTGTTCTTGCATTACCCTTATTGGGAAGGCACCAGCATAGCCTACCTCCCACAATTTGAGTATAGAAAAAGAGCCCTTATGTCTGCAGGGATAAAAGAGGCAGGCATCCATATTTTACCCCATCTAGTAAACTGCACATAATTATATTTAATAAATGAAAGGCAAGGCAATGTCAGCTCCTAAATTAACATGCACTTCGGCCTTGCTAATTGTGCCGGTTGCAAATGTGGGTCATTTTGCATGAGTGACTCTAATATAGGCTACGCTTGCCATTGAGCTGGGTGGATTTCTGATTCCCTTTGCTAATCTTGAAGTCCCTGATTGTGTCAGGTGCAGCCTTGAACGCTCCAGCAGCTGTCTCTTCCTCATCAATGCAAATAAGGCAACTCCTACAATCAAAGCCTCGGGAACTGAAAGCCTGATTGTTTAGGTGAGCCGAAGGCAAGTAACACAGAACCCGCGCGCGCGCAGTTCCGCCAGCCAATCAGGCTAAATGACAGGGCCACGGGAATGTCCCGCCAGTTCAAAATTAACCCAAACAAAGGCGGTAGAGCTTGGCTTATTACGGTTTATGGAGATACGTACGCGCGCTCTTGCTTTCACACAAGCACAACGTTTGGAAATACAGAGCTTGAACTTTACGCTCATCGGGAGTGAGGAGCGGGAAAAGAGAATCTCCTAAGTTTGGCGCCCCCTTTTCACCGCCTTTCAGGCGCGCGTATGTCCTTTCCCGCTGGGTTTTTCTCTCAAACCCCCCCCCCCCCCACACACACACATTTTTCCTCCACAGAAAGCAAGTTGATAGAGCTCTACACCTGCTGTTGAACAGGTGATTCAGTTTCTCTTTAGGACTCCGGTGGCATTAACAAACTGACCAGAAGGCCTTATACACTATTATGGGCTGCGTGACAGACAGCAGAAGAGAGCCTTAGAAGGGAAGCGAGATTCTTTGAGGATCAAGGCCAGGCCAAGGCTAGGCTGTTCTGTCCGCGTGGAGTGTTTGAATAATTCTCATTAAGGCGCCTCCCCGAGCAAAAGGTGACCTTTACTTAGGGATACTGGCGCGCGTTGTACCATCCTAGTTGGATTAGGCCACAAGCGCAAGTTGCTTTCGTTTCCAAGCACCTTCTAAGGGGGAACAGTTCTTGCGGCAACGATTCCGCCAGTTCCCCCTGAAGGCATTTCGGAAGGGCAGACTTTTATGATAGGGAGATTTGGTGCTCTCCTCACCGCTTCCCGCGGCTTTCTTAACTATGGGTGACTCGGTCCGTTTTTATGGATTCTTACATCACACGGAATCATGATCTGGCTCCTGCAACTGAGTTTGCATAACCCGCCGGGATGATAGGTCCACAGTGTGTCGGTGGGATACGGCGGTTCACTGTCTTTGCATAGAATCCCAGGTGTTTGCTTTCTGCAAGAACAGGCAGAACTGCTGTCATAGCTCCGTATGCTGTCATTGGGCAGAGATGGTTTGTTTTTAGTAGTACTTTCAGGCAGTAATTCAATAGATTCCACTTTCTCTTGAGGGTGAGAAAAATACATTTGTTGCATTTTTCTCCCAACTAATCCAACCTCTCTTAAAATGCAGGAGCCCCAGGAGAGATTAAAGTACCAAACGTCCCCCCCCCCCACACCAATCTCTTTGAAGTCTAATTCAGAATCCTTAATGTGTTAGTAAAAAATAATTTAAGTGTTCCAATCTTCAGCAGAAATATAATTGGCATTGGCACTAAGCACCAGTAACAGTATGCTTGCAAATACACTGTGGAATATTTGCAAATAAGTTTCATGTTGATTCTGTAACACAGTTTTTTAATTTATATTGGGCAACCAAACCATCAAATAAAAGGATGTAAACAAAGTGTTCTGTATTCTGCTTTCTGTGATTTCAAATGGCAGAGTTCTTTCCCGAAATATCCAATTCTCTGCTTGATACCTAAAGTTATGTAAACTTTCACCTCTAGCATTAAAAAAAATAAACACAGGTCAGAGAATAAATGAGATTTCTGAGATTCTAATATGCTCACAACTCCCAGCAATTCTATTGTATTCAATAAGCTATCATATAATAAGTAGTTGTATTAGGCTGAAAATTTTTATCAAAGTAATGTATCGGCCTTTCCTGATGAATTAGAAAAGTGACTAATTGCATAGGATTTGGAACATTCATTAAGTAATTGATTAATCTTTAGAAATAAACTTATGGAAAAATAAATGTTCTGACAGATGGAGTAAAAAGTGAAAATCTGTTTCCAGACTTTTAGAAAGGTTATACTAAGGTAACTTACAATAGGAGGACATTGTAATTTTCAATAACTGAAATCAAGAGCAATGCAGTAGCACAAATGCTCCAAGTTTTTTTTTTTTAAAGTGCCCCTAAGCATATGGTACAGACTAAGAACTTGTTTGTAATGCCAGAAAATGATTCACAAGGTTTTCACGTGAGAATACATTCTCAATTCCTCATAAGCTTTCTTCCTTTTTAGTACCACAGAAAAAGATTTCAATATTGCTGCTTTTAAACTACGGGAAATGTTTAAAAGATTAGTCTCTAAGTTCTGGTCTAATGCCCATCCAGCATCTTGTTTTTAATACAAATTATAATAGGTTGGCATTCAGATAAGAAAGCAGTTTGTTTAGGTTTTTCCCCAAAAAGGCAGAGTAAAAAAGTAAGCCAATTCAGAAATGCTTTTGCTGGTAATGATATCCAATAAGTTAGGCTTACTGTCCATGTGTTGTGATTAGATGGTTGGGTTTGCACAGTATAAACTATAATGGGATTGAGTTATGGCGCACACACACACACACACACACACACAGAGGTGTCTGATTCAGTGTGATATGAACACAGACTATGTAAATAGTCTAGAGTTAACTTTGTTGTCTATGAGTTAATAGGTAATATCCAATGTTTTCTTTGACAGTTTTTATAAGTCTCATATTTGACAAAAATACTAACAAAACCTGCATAAAATTTCCCCAATCCACCTCAGCTACAATAATTATAGCTGGACAGCATATGGATTTTGTTAAAAAAAATGCTGTGATAGAACAAACTACATCACCTCAGACTGCAGGTGCAGAATCTCTTTTGCAAATGTTTCCATGAAAGGGCTCTTTGTAAATAGTAGGAATTTTTATTTCCATGGGAAGGCATTCAAAAAATGTTAAATATCAGCTGCAGTTTGAAATGGTCTATTCCAGAATTTAAAAAAAAATCATTGGTGCATTAAGTAGAAAGCTACTTTACCAAGAAAAGTCTGTACCAAGAGTTTGACATCGATTGTCATATGACATATTCTTAATAGATATTAAAAACAGAGCTTTGGTTTGACTTGACTTTTGACATTTATTACAATAACAGTTTACAATTCTAAGCTGTGACTAGCTCATATAATGATATGGTATGTAATATTTCCTCAACTTGCTTTTTGAATAAGAATAAGTGGCTGTAATAGCATAATGGGTTAAGCCATAAGGTAGATAATAAGCCACAGTGGCTAACTTCATATGCAATTCCACACCATGCCCGAATGTCAGAAGTAAATAAATCGGATTATGACTAAGGAAAGAGATGCACAACATGAAGCCCACATGTAGCTGCTGAAAACATGTATTGAAGCCCCTATTGACTTCCAAAAGCTGTTCCTAAATTTCAATTATGACAGAAAGAGAAAATGATTAGATATATTAGAGAATAATAATTTCAGTTATATTTAATTTTTACAGTAAATTAAATTTAAAAAAATGGTTTTGTCCTTACCCTGTCCACTGCTTTGTGGCATGCAGCTCCTAGCACACTAGTCAAAGATCAGCTTGTGTGCTATGCCTCAGCATTTAAAAAAAGTGAATCATGTTGTGGTATTCTCCACTGAGTGTGCAAATGCAGCCAATATCTCCTTTCAGTAGCCATCCATAGTCCAAAATCACAGGTGTCAAGACAAATATTCCAACTTTGTCAAAGCAAGATAACAGAAAAAGGAGGTATTGCAAGAAGGGCTTAATGATTATTAATACAGAAAAATTATGTATTTTCCAGCTTCTGAATGGTGGCATAGTGAGGGTAGAGAAGTGAGCAAGTGTGAGTATGGATATAAAGTAAAAATGAGAAAATTTGCCATATATTTTATCTTTTAGAAATGAATGACATTTTTATAAAATCAAAATGAATAAGATGAGCCACATATTAGAAAATTGGGTAATATTAATTGTTTTTTATATTTAAAGTTAAATGTATTAAAATAGAATGCTAAACTTTAACCTGCAATTGTTAGAAGTGATTTTTGTCTAAATAATGCAACTTTATTACATTTTTGTTTTTTAGTTCATCTTTCTCTTTATATTACAACCTGAGCTTGAGTACTTAAGTAGAAAGTACATAAAATGCAACTGTTGTCAACAGTGATGCATTCATAAATTTCCTTGTATGATATAATTAAGACATTCTATTGACATTGCAATCACATGCATACTTTTCTGGAGAGAGGATATCTTAGTTTTGACTCAATGTATATAGAACACTTATATAGGAAGTGGTCATATGAGATAGGGCTAGAAAAAAAAATTAATAAAATTTACAGATGACACAAATTAAATTGCTAAATAGCTATAATTCATCTTACATTATTGCAGTTATAAAATGAGTATAAATTCTTTGGGAAGAAGAGAGGTATAGATTAAAAAAACCACTGAAAAAGTTAAGATATATTTCTATTTCCCACCCTTTCCAGTGTATATGGGTTTAAATACATCCACACATGCCCTACCCACCTCTCCAAATATACACACTGTTGTCATTGTTAAAAGTTCTGGAAATGTTACTCTTTTGCGTATGACATTGTGGAAAATGAAGAGGAACTGAGCAAGAAAATTATGTTTTTAATAGTGACCAAAGGTTCTTAAGAAGAAATATGGAAACTGTGAAATGTTTATTTGGGAGGGGAAATCTTATGGATAATGAATTAAAATGTATTACAGAAAACAACTCTTCTGCAGAGATATTTTTGTAGAAAAATTTATATATCATTGTTAATCCTGTATAATCATTGATTTAAAAAACCAATCAGTGTAAGAATTTATTCAAACTATTTTTTTTGTCTTTTTCAGGTGCATACCAGTAACTGAAGAAAGATTCAGAAGCATTTCAGCTGGCACATTTGATACATTTCCAAATTGTTCCCCCTCTAGCTTCTTTGCAATAGCATCAGATGAACAAAATTTTACCTTTGGAAGGGAATCTTTTGCCTTCTAGATGTTACTGAACTTCAGTTAACTCATTACAATATTAGCATGGTATCTGGAGGTAGAAAGTATACCAGTTCTGCAACATTTGGAAGGCAAAAGGTTTACACCCCAATGTAAATTTTCAGTAATCTAGAGGTCTGGTTCACAAGATACTTGAATTCTGAAAAGCTTTCTGAAATGCTAATTGCAACTGTTTAAATCCTAATGAATATTCCATATTTTATCTTTTATTCTTCAAATTTTACTGAATTACTTTTAAAGCAAAACAAAGCTGACCAACTCTTAGGGTTGATTAAAGTGAATTGTGCTGGTTTTTTGCTTCATCTTCATTTTAAAAGTGTTTTCAGTGATTGCAATTAAAAAGTTTTAAATTGTCTAGGTGAGGATTTTACATAAATTAAATAGATATAGTAATTTATTAAATTGAGAAATGAAAACATAATGTACACTGATCTGAAGTGCCAATTGGTACAAAAACACATTTTGCTAAATTCTGTGATATACAAGCTTTATTTTTCAAAAGTGAAAGCTTCTGCATAATAACCAGGGAATCGTCTCCTAGTAGGAAATACCACTTTTCATTCTTTCAACCCATGTGTAACGTTGGAAAGAAATTAAACAGGTCCCAGATTCTATCTATTTTTTAGCTGCAAAATTATCTAAAAAACCAGAAAGGGGCCAAATTTATTGTGGCAAGAAAAAATAACAAAAGAAGGATGGAGTTCAATAATAAGTCAGATCCAGACAGTTTGTGAGAGAAAAAATATCCACTATGTCCCTATGAAAAGAGGCAATTGGATTGTGACTTTCAATGATGCTGCCTGCTCCCTCGGGGTCTAGAACAATTCACCATGGCCAACTTGATACAGGACAACTCACTATGGGACAATTCAACACTGTATTAAAATTTTAATTCAGTTATTTAAAATTGGTGACCATGTTTTCAGCAAAATTATTGTAACTCCTGCATTTCTGGATTGACTTTATTATTATTGGCCATAGTTCCATTGAAATTCTGTACAAAAGTTAAATTACTATTGTATTTGTTCAATTGTCCTACGGTGAATTGTCCTGTGGTAAGTTGTCTGCAGTGGAATGCCCATGGAATGTTGATGTAATGAGTTGCCCATGGCAAATTGCCCTATTCCGGCTCCACCACCCTCCCCTCCCTGCACCATTGCCTTTCCATGCACATGGCCCAGAGCATAGCTATTAAAGGATAGGAAGAAACCAGAAGCAATTCCCTTCCTTGTTAAAGCTGAATTGAAGATGTAGCACATTATGGTTTGATGAATCAATCCTTTTCTTAAAGTAAAGTAGAATTTGAATTTTATTTGATGTAAGATTCACACACATACAATAGAGTTGAATGAAGGACAAAAATAGGAATGGAGTGGAACAGAACGGAACAGAACAAAATAGAAGTTGGACGGAATCTTGGAGGTCTTCTATTCCAACCCCTTCCTCAGGCAGGAAACCTTATGAAATTTCAGATAAATGGTTGTATACCACATTACGGTGCTAATTGCCTTGGTGGTATTTTAATTTCTATTTCACTCTCATGATGTACAGGTGAAACTTGAAAAATTAGAATATTGTGCAAAAGTTCATTTATTTCAGTAATGCAACTTAAAAGGTGGAACCAATATATGAAATAGATTCATTACATGCAAAGCAAGATAGTTCAAGCCATGATTTGTCATAATTGTGATGATGATGGCTTACAGCTCATGAAAACCCCAAATCCACAATCTCAGAAAATTAGAATATTACATGCAATCAATAAAACAAGGATTGTACATAGAACAATATCAGACCTCTGAAAAATATAAGCATGCATATGTACTCAGTACTTGGTTTGGGCCCCTTTTGCAGCAATTACTGCCTCAATGCGGCGTGGCATGGAAGCTATCAGCCTATGGCACTGCTGAGGTGTTATGGAAGACCAGGATGCTTCAATAGAGGCCTTCAGCTCTTCTGCATTGTTCAGTCTCATGTCTCTCGTCTTTCTCTTGGCGATGCCCCATAGATTCTCTATGGGGTTCAGGTCAGGTGAGTTTGCTGGCCAATCAAGCACAGTAATCCCACGGTCACTGAATCAGGCTTTGGTGCTTTTGGCAGTGTGGGCAGGTGCCAAGTCCTGCTGGAAAATGAAGTCAGCATCCCCATAAAGCTCATCTGTGGAAGGAAGCATGAAGTGCTCCAAAATCTGGCTGCATTGACCCTGGACTTAATGAAGCACAGTGGACCAACACCAACAGATGACATGGCTCCCCAAATCAACACAGACTGTGGAAACTTCGCCCTGGACTTCAAGCATCTTGCAGTGTGTGCCTCTCCATTCTTCCTCCAGACTCTGAGTCCTTGGTTTCCAAATGAGATGCAAAAGTTGCTCTCATCAGAAAAGATGACTTTGGATCACTGAGCAACAGACCAGGTCTGTTTTTCTTTAGCCCAGGTAAGACGCTTCTGACGTTTGTTGTTCAGGAGCGGCTTGACAAGAGGAATATGACATTTGAAGCCCATGTCCAGGATCTGTCTGTGTGTGGTGGCTCTTGATGCACTGACTGCAGCCTCAGTCTACTCCTTGTGAAAGTCCCCAACACTTTTGAATGGCCTTTTCCTGACAATCCTCTGCAGGCTGCTTGTGCACCTTTTTCTTCCACTTTTCCCTTCCACATAACTTTCTATTAATGTGCTTTGATACAGCACTTTGGGAACATCCAACTTAATTTGCAATTACCTTTTGAGGCTTTCCCTCCTTATGGAGGGTGTCAATGATGGTTTTCTGCACAACTGTCAGGTCAGCAGTCTTTCCCATGATTGTGATTCCTACTGAACCAGACTGAGAGACCATTTAAAGGCTCAGGAACCCTTTGCAGGTGTTATGGCTTAATTGATTAGAGTGGGACACTTTGAGCCTAGAATATTGAACCTTTTCACAATATTCTAATTTTCTGAGATTGTGGATTTGGGCTTTTCATGAGCTGTAAAGCATAATCATCACAATTATGACAAATCACGGCTTGAACTATCTTGCTTTGCATGTAATGAGTCTATCTCATATATTAGTTTCACCTTTTAAGTTGCCTTACTGAAATAAATGAACTTTTGCACAATATTCTAATTTTTTGAGTTTCACCTATATTTACTACTAACCTTCTTGATCTCAATTGTCAAGACTGTCCCTTAATTTTGTTATCTAGAAAGATGCTTTGGAATGTGTAGTTATTTTCTTCAGCTTCCTTATATTATTTCCATAGGGCACCCTTTCTTCAGTTTTCACTATTTTTCCCCTGATGATGGTGAGGTTGGCACATTTATTCAGTCCAACCTCCATTGCAATATCTTGGCTGTATATTCAGACCATGTTGAGGATTGATTCGATTTCCAATGGTGTTTTTCCATATCGTTTTAGATCATACATGCAAAGGATGCTGGAATAGCTGGCAGATACTTTTGATGTTGTTCAATGTTGTTGACAAAGAAATTGGTGCAATAACAAATTTAGTGTTATTTTTAGTGTTATATATAACAAATTTAGTAGTGGTGATTGTCTCCTTGAAAGATTCCTCTATATTAATTTCTTCCAATCTATTACCTTTAACCAGCATCTGTCTTACACTATGCCATGATGTTTGCACAAAGTGTCTGATGTTTCTACCCACTCTTGTTATTTCTAGGCACCTGATTATCCAATCATGTAGCAGGGAGTCAAACATCTTCTTATAATCAATCCAAGCTACATTCAATTTGGCCTTCTTTGACTTGCAGTTTTTCAAAATCATCTTGTCTACAAGGAGCTGATCTTTTGTTCCCCTATTATTTAGGCAATTTCCTTTCTGTACTGGTGAAAAAAGCTTGTTTTCCATTATTGGCTGTTGGACTGCATCAGCTTCCACACCATTTAGCAATTTGAAAGGTGTTGGTTATTATTGTTACTTCTACTATTTTCAACATTACACAATTATTTTAAGTTATTATTACAAAGTAAATAAGATTTTGGCGATGTCTACATGCAATGGTTATCATTTCTCAATTGGGCTGTTATTGTACACTTTTTGTGGGTTTGCCTTTGGCAATGATATGGAAGTAGAGTTGCATTCAATGATACAAGTAGAGTTGTATCATTGCATTTTTCCAAAGAGGTTTCCAGGCTCAATTAAAAGTTCTGGTCAATACTTTTAAATCGTTATACGGAGCTCCACTGATATATTGTACCAGACAACACTTTGCTAACATCAGACCTCTCCTCTGGCCTATTGGAAGTCCCCTTTCTGGAACTTGGAACATGGACCAAGTAATAGGAATTCTTAGTAATAAGCCTCATTCTGTGGAATACTCTAGTCAAGAAGTAGAAGTTACTTTTGCCATTTTAAAGCTAATCAGTGCAATGTTGTTTCAGTGGAATTTGGTTCTTGGGGTAATTCATTTGTGTCTGAGAAGTTTTCTTTTGTTTATTAGCATTTTTAATTATGGTATTTTTCTCTTTTTGTGTTTATTCTGTCTGGAATCCTTATCGAATGATGCAGGTTGTAAATATTTTTATTAGTAAAGATATTTACTTTGTGTTGCATGTATAGTTTTGCAGAGATTTTACTGTTTCTTAATAATTTGGAAAATGGAAAAGAACAATAAGTATTTTAATTTTAGATATCCTGTTAATGAAATTTTCTCAGTCTCTGAAATGACTCATCCCACCTGGGTTGACCAATTAGCTTAGTAGTAGCTGTGAATAAATTTTCTTAGAATGAAGATGCACTTAAGGGCTATTTTTTAAAATCAGCAGTAAAAAGGTGAATTAAATCTGCTGGATTTAGTTCATGTAATCCCAGCCAAATCAAGCTGAAAATTTCACTCACACCCACTGCAGTAGATCATGATAACCTCCAGAGACTCTTGGAAGCTAAAGAAATTTTGTGGACTCCAGCTCCAAAGTATTACTCCTGAAAAAATACATTTGAGAGTTCCAATAACTGAATTCACCTGACAGCCTAGTGAAAACAGAAATGATATATCAATGCTGAAATTTCTGCTTTAGTTATTTAGCATTTTGCATTAATAAAAATATTATTTGTAAAGAAATGTAATACTGAACTAAGTGTTATATTTGTCTCCTTTCCAAAGAATTTATTATCCACTGCAGTTCCTAATATTACAAATATGAATTTTCAGAAATGGGGCCGTTTTCCAACATATTAGCTTCTCAATTCTTAGGGAAGGCTATATTTTTCCTTTCCTTTATATATTTTAAATTGCTTAAGTACATCTTAAGTAATATCTAGCCACTTTCCACTTTTATCAGTTCTTTTCCAATTGCATCCAGTTTTTCTAAGCATCAGAATGTTCTCTAATGATTCATGCTTTCAGTTCAAGTGGTTTTTTAGTTTGATCCAGCAACTTTTCATTTTTTTTCTTCATGGTATATTTGTATAGGATTACACTGTCTGTGAATTAACTGGTTGGGTTACTTTAAAAAATGTGGCATTTTTTCTGCATTTCAAAATTATTCCAATTTCTGTTGCATCAATATTTAATACATAAATTTATTTTGCAAATTAATCTGCAAATAGTTATTTAATAAGCTTCATTTGAGGAAATGAGCTTTTAGACTAGAGTCTATACATTTGAAATTATTGCAATGCTCCATAGCATACATTACAAAATGTTAACTGAAAAATCAGAACCAATTGCTATTATAATCTTAAAGTTACACAGAAATTTAATGCAAATTTTCATTGAATTAATGTTTTGAGAGTGATTTGAATTATGATTAATTTGTGATAGTTTTCCATAATGCAAAGAGCCCTGGATGTCATTTGAGATAGGTCTAATAATGGAGAAGTGATATACTGCTTGGATAATGGTTAAATTTCAGGCCACATGGTTGTTCTGCTAACAGTGGTCTATTAGCAATAAAGCCAAAGTAGCACCTGTTAGGATGTACAGTACAGTGCAGCACAGGTGAGCTTCTTTAAGATATTTCTGATAATCCTACTTGTCCACTTAAATCCTCAAACTATCTTTTCAATCTGCATTCCTACATAGCTCTACTATATGTGTTGAGTAATGTATGCCAACGGGGCTTAATAGATGGTAATAGCTTTGCCATGCCTCTCTTCCAATTTGAGGTTCCAATTCAAAGCTCAATAAATTAAAATGATAGTTTAAACCACTACAACCACCACCAAAAAATCCCAGTCACGTATCCCAGTGATCTTAGCCCAAGCTATAGTTTATGGTTCTGAAATGTCGGACTTAATATATATTTAATACTTATAAAGGAGTGTTGGACTGTCAGGATTTGTATTCAAGAAAGATCTGTATGAAGTAACAATTGCAGAATAAGAAATCACATCTTTTGCGATGTGCAGATGTGCCACTTTAAAAGCATACTTAACTGCAAGTGCCAATTCATGCAGTTAGTTACCCTATGGGAATCCCATTGGACTATACAGTTATTGATAATATTAGACATTCCTGCAGGTAACCTAACCTATCAGTCAGTTTAGAAAAGCACGTAAAGCACTTGTGAGATCTATCTTTTTACCTACTGAGTTATCTCCAGAATTGTAATGGTCAGTACAATAGTAATTTGCCATCAAAAACTCTTATTAGACTCCCCCTCCCATACATCAGTCACTTCTGTATTCCACATTTCATCTAATTTTTAATAAGTCCCAGTTGCTTGAAAACCTTTGTTCAAACAATTGACTTGATTATCTTTATTCAAAGTTTTGCTCATTTAACAGGGCTGATGAACTAAGGCCTGAAAAACTAGATGGGTGATATTTCATAATTCAATCATTTTTTCTATGTTCCATGTATGCAGTATGCAGAACTAAATAGCTGAAATATTTAGAAAGCAACTCAACTGGGTCTATGCCAAAATAAAAAAATATTTTTATTAATTTAAATATTTTTAAAATCACAGTTTATTCAATAGTTCTGTTAAATGCCAGTGAAAACTTAAATCAGCATCTTATATCTGTTCTCTCTCTATAAATGCTATGCCTTATATGTAGAGCACAGTTACTCAGTGTTTTTACCTTAGGCTTACTTTAGATTCACCTTAGGGAACATCAGAACATAGTTGAAAGTACAGAATACTTTTTTTGTATTACCCTCACATTCTAAATAAACATTGTGCATGAAAACCTGAGCCATTTCATCACTAGTGTAATTGCTGAAGTCAACAAATTTGCAGCAGGCTTGATTTTTCTTTCAGAATTAACAACCTTGTCTTCCCATAATCAGTATGCATCAAGAAATCTTCAAGGTTTCTTCTATTTCAACCAGAGCAAACAGTCATTTAAATAGGTCTCTCAAAAACATATCTTGACTAATATGTATAAACAACAAAAATCTTCCAACAGTTTTATTCTATGATCACACAACATTACTTTCAGATAATGCTACTGAAGCAATGACAGATTTTTACTATTAGGTATAAACAATATATAATGAGTATCTATGGGACACTGCACAACTCCCATCAGTAAGAGAAGAGCTTTATAATTCACATGTTGATTTACCACTTCAATTTATTTAACTCTGTTGTTAGGTAGCAATTGTGTCCTCTGCTAGAAGTGGCAAATGCATGTTTCCAAGGCAGCAAAAGCATAAAGGGGTCCCATCTAGGTATTTTCAAAAGGGCTTTGGAAAATATAATACATTATGCATATGTGCAGGTATTCCAGCATTATTGTGGAGGCCAGTACAGGTAAAAGTAAAAAACTGACTGTTTTGGGTGCCACAGGTTCGAATGATCCCTGAAATCTGGTGCTTTAATTAATTAGTTAGTTTCACTTTAAAGACTGATGGAAAAATAATACAAAATATTTTGATTCCAACTTTCAGTTCCATCTTGCATTAAAGGTTTTTCACAAGAAAAAAACATTCCTTTAAATTAATGCAGTGATGTTCATCCTAGCATCTGCCCTTCCCCATTCTGATTCAAAGGCTTTTATGCATTTATCTGAATATAACAAAGACACATTACAAAAATAAAATAATAAACATAAATATGAATACAGGTTATATGCACAAGGGATAAAAGTGTTCAAAGTTTTTGCAGACCAGTGGAACAAAACAGTACATTCCTGGCAATATAGTCTATAGGTTTCCATTCACTACTCAGTTTGCATCTGGGGCCTTTTTGTAGAGCCATTGAAGAAGATTGCTGTCATGTTGTTAGCTTTTTCCTGGCTCTCAAACCATATTGAAATTAATTTGTTCATTGCTTTAATTTTCTTTGAAGTAATGATTGATTTTCAGATTTGATTTTTGACCTTTGGGACTTGCAGTGAAATTCTTGTACATACTCTCCTGTTTATACTTGTTTCGCTTTCCAGAATCATCATTTTAATTGTGTTGTCTCCAGTTATGAAAAAATACATAATTCACATTTCATTTATATTTCTGTCTTCCATAATTCTTTATTTTCTTGCAAATGAAAATATATGTTTATATAAAATTAGTCATTATCTTTTAAAGATGTGCACAACAAACGTGATTAGTCAGATTCTGATAGTTATAATAACAACAGTGTTACTTCATGGGGTGTATATTATGAGTATCTTTAAAAGTCATAAAATGATTTTACTGAAAATGAAATAAATCATTATGAAAATCAGTACATTATGATAACAAAGCTGAGCCACATCCTTGCCAGTTCTATAAAGTAAACATTGATTACAAAATATATATTGACAAACAAGGAGAAAAGAACAGTGATTGTATTTTTATTACAAAAACCAAGGTGTTATAATGTACTCCTAAGGGTTCAATGTACTAAAGATTTCATATTTTATTTCTATTGCAATTGCAACTGAATTTATACACCAAGGCTGCCATTGTATTGGTTGATCTGCACTGCACTCAATGGGACCTATTGCTGACAAAACATCATAGGGTATTGTGTCTGTAGTTAGTGATGTATTTCTTAGAAACACAACTATAACACTGAGCTAAAAAATTTCACACAAAAAAAATGAAATTAATTTGAACTAAAATAACAGAAAAAGAGATTGCATTTTTCACTGAAAATCTGTGTGGTCCCATGATGATAAAGCTTGTTTCATAGAAAATATATAATCTTGACTACCTAATTCATGTCTACATGTGGCTCTTTTGTTGCAATTATATTGCTTCCTAGATGGCTTGTTTCAGTATATTTTACTAGCAAATTATTAAAAGTGAAATCAGGTATTTTTTCTGGAAAATCAACTGGTTCATAACACAAATCTATAGCTATAGAATAATACATGCTCCTCTGAAGTAGTAACTCATAAATGAATAATTAAGAAAAGGTTCTTTTAAAATTACATGTTACTACTCACCAATGATGCAGTATATGTTTGAGAACCTTACAAAAGCATTGAATTCTAGAATTCAGTTCTGGAAAAAAGTATTTACTCCTGTTCATATTTTCTGAATACATGCATATATTTACCAGTAAATATTCATTTAGATCTTATATATATATTTCATTTGCAATACCATATATAATTTTCTAACGCCTGCTTTTTGAAAAAAGATAAATTTGAGAAGAAAAGATCCCATCTATCAATTGTAAAAATTATCTAAAGCTCTGATATAGTAGGGTAGATGGAAGAGGGCACTATTTTACAAACATATAATAAATATAAGAAAAAACTAAACTGTACAGCTGGATATAAAGGATTTATTAATTGAGGTAGAAATAAGAAAAATTAATAATGTAGTGAATGAAGTCATTTTATGTAAACATTTCCAATTTTCAATGCATAATTTTATCATTTCCCCCACAATTTTAACTTGGCAAAGTTCATTCTTTCAGCCATCTACTTACTTCCTATTGACAGCTTTAAGATTTGTGGACTTAAACTCCCAGAATTCCTCCTCCAGTCATGTTAGCTCAGGAATTCTGGCAGTTGAAGTCCACAAGTCTTAAACTTGTTAAGTTTGAAGACCGTTGTTAAAGGGGGACAATTAGTTTGATATTTTTACATCTGCACTCACCACAATCACAACTTTTACCAGAAGGCAGATATAGGCATTATCTGCTATGAAAAATTATATGTACAGATAATCTTATTTAGCGACTGCCTGTTTAGCAACCGTTCATAATTATAACAGTGATGAAAAGATACATTTACAAGCAAAACTACATTTATGAACTCTGCAGGTCTGTATAATAAAGAAAACTGAAATAAGATCAGAGGCACAGTCACAGCCTCACTTAACAATAGCTTCACTTAATTGAATTGCTGATCCCTATTATGGTCACTAAGAGACTACCTATACTCCTTTATGCTATATTGTATTGATTTATTCTACTTTAACCCCAATTCTTGCTCTGGTACAGGGCAAAATGATGATTTGCTTTATGGGTGGGAATTAAATTGGGAGCTTCAGGCAACACAGAACTTTGCATAGCTTCAGTATAGACATTAAAGTAACTGTACCTAGAAACAAACATTTTTCAAATTAAATGACACTACTAAAATTTATTTATTCCACCATATAAAGGATAAAGGTAAAGGAGTCTCTGAGGATTTTAGTCTGCAAGTCCTTGCTGATTATAAAGGTGTTGCTCATTTCCATTTCAAAGCCATTGAGCCAATGCTGTCCAAAGATATTTCCGTGGTCATGTGGTCAGCATCACATCAAAGTGCTGCTACCTTCCCACCAAAGTGGTATCTATCTATCTGCATTTGCATGCTTTCCAATTACTAGATTGGCAGAAGCTAGGGCTACAATGGGAGGTCTCACATAGAGCTCGGGCATCAGCTTTCCAGCCAACAAGCCCAGCATCTTAACCACTGAGCTGCTGCACTGCCCATTCCACACATAGGTGTGGTTATTTCCACAATTTGTTTTTAGCATATTTTATGCACATTTCTAATACTAGCAATAGTACTTAATATACCGCTTGAAAGTGCTTTACAGCTTTCTCTAAGCTGTTTATATAGTCAGAAAATTGCCCCCAATAATCTGGGTCCTCATTTTACTGACCTCGGAAGGATGGAAGTCTGAGTCAACCTTGAGCCAGTGAGAATCAAATTGCCAAACTGCTGGCAGTCGGTAGCATCAGAATTAGCCTGCAATACTACACTTTAACCACTGCGCCACCTGGGCTCATTACTAACTACTGGTATTTTATGAAAGTTATATCATATTATACATGAGTAATAGTTAAGCTTTAAATTAGGAGTGGGGAGATTCAGATTCTAGGTCAGTGTTTTCAAACTTGGCAACTTTAAGATGTTTGGATTTCAAATTACAACATTCTTTGAAGTCCACACATCTTAAAAGGTTTTTTAATCTACCATTTAATTGTGTCTGATTTTTGGAGACTGCTTGGGAAAGTTCCTGCCTTTTCTTGTCAAGGTTATTCAGAAGACGTTTGTCATTGCCTCCTTCCTAAGGCTGAGAGAAAGTGACTAGCCCAAGATCACTCACCTAACAGCTAACAGAGAACTAGAGCTATGACTTCAGGTTTCTGGCATGATGCCTTAATCATTGCACAAATGAACTCTCCCTTAAAAGTTACTAAGTTTTTTGAAACAGTTTCTAGTCCATCATCAGACACAGAAGTGCAGTGGATGATCTGAGTCCATTAATTCGATCTCAAAGTTGCTGTGGGGAAAAACTCTTGTGCTCTATTTAGATTTAAGTGCATAGTAAATTAAATTATATAATACAATGAAACAATGACTGATCTGCCTCAAATTCTGTAAACAGGCAAAAGCAAAAGCATTACCTATTTCACAACATTTTAGCCTGTGAACCCAAAACAATGTGATTAGTTAATGATAGTGTGACATTGAAGCTTTTTATCTTTGCAAAAAGGATTCTTTGCCCACCCAAAAGTACAAATCATCAAATAATTGAGGCAAAGCAAAAAGGCCCTTGCTCAAATTAAGGGTTCAAGTTCTTATCAGCTCCACCCCAAACACAGGATGTCTGAATTTGGAGGCAACAATGTGAACTCTCAAAATTGGCTTTATTCCATAAACAAATTTTATACTGTAATTCCAACCTTGATTTATGTTCAAAAGATCAAACTGTCAGCAAAATGATCATGAGGCAAAGTAGCTTTATTTTTGTACCAGTAAATGGATTCACAAATGTTAAGCTCTTCAATAGGTAAAATTAGATATATAAAATCAATTATTTGGTGATAAGTTCCACACCGGGTGGCTGAACTCCGTGTTTTCTAAGAAAGGATTAATTAAGTAAATGTAAAAATTATCATTACACATCATCAGGCAACGTATGACAGGATACCCAAAACAGGCTAGTCCTTGACTTATGACCACAATTGAGCCTAAAACTTATGCTGCTAAGTGAGACACTTGTTAAGTGAATTTTGCCCCATTTTAGAACCTTTCTTGACACAGTTAAGTGAATCACTGCAGTTGCTAATTTAGTGACACAACTGTTAAGTGAATCTGGCTTCCCCATTGATTTTGCTTGTCAGGTCGCAAAAGGTGATCACATGGCCTGCAACCCTCATAAATATGAACCAGTTGCCAGGTATCCAAGTTTTGATCAGGTAACCGTGGGGATGCTGCAACCGCAGTAAGTGCAGTTAGTGCGAAGAATGGTCTTAAAGTCACTTTTTTTCAGTGATGAAACTTCGAGCAGTCACTAAATGTACTGTTGTAAGTCGAGGAGCACCTTGTACAGCAAAACGTATGAGATACTGCTCATAACACCACCACAGACTCTGCTTTTTCCCTCTTTCTCGTAGATCAAAAGGGCTACTCCGTCTTTTTCCTTTTCCTCCCGGCTTCGAAGTTCACTCTTCCACAGAAGGCTAAAATAATAACGGCCGCTGAAGGAGCGGAGAGGACGGGCTGCCCACGTACCCTACGGCAGGGGTCTGCAACCTTGGGCCCTTGAAGCCTGGCGGATTAAGCTGGCTGGAGACTTCTGGGAGTCAAAGTCCGCCAGGCTTCAAGGGCCCAAGGTTGGAGACCCCTGCCGTACGGGACCGCCTCCGTAACTCGCGCGAGACTCCCGGCCGCACTAGCACGCCTCCCTCGCGCTCCTCTAATGGCACGAGACACGCCAGCCAAAACTTCCGGGTTCATGCCGTTTTACGTGAAGACAGTGGTTGGTTCAAAATAACGCTTTGCGCGCGCCCACGCCCACCGACTTTACCCACCGGCAGCAGTGCCTTGTCGTGCTTTGAGGCGACTAACAACCTGGCTGTTTTCTTCGTCGTGGGTTCTTAACATCTCTGCCACACTCATTATTGTTTTTACGAGATTTTTGTTAACAGAGGTCCATTTATTCTCTTGTCTGTGCTCTAACACATGCGCGCTGGAACCTCAGCGGAACGTGTCCTCATTTCACCAGGTTTTTTTTTTTTTTTTTTTACGCCGTCAAGTACGAAGAGCGACTTTAGTGACCTCCAACATCACGTGACAAAGCACCCCCCCCCCATCGTTGTAGTTCTTCGCGCTTTTAACTTCCAAAAAGCTGCGGAGTTTCCAAGTTTGTGCCTGCTGAAAAGAAAGTCGAGGAAATGGGCCTTTGCGAGCAAATTTATCTTGCTTTTCTCTTGGGGAATTCTCCGTGAGGCAAATTCACCTCTAGCGCAGTGGGCAGAACAAACCGGTTGATCCTGCAAGCAGAGAGATGAGTCTTTTTTCTATTCAGGCGAATCCGGAGACAAGCCACACGGGGTCCTAATGGATCTGGGTCCTGACGTGACCTTTGTAGGCTCGATAGGCATGAGCCGGGAAGTAGAAACCGGCGCTGGTTAGGGAATAGGCTCTTAAACACCGGCAAGATCCCGCTTTGAGGATTTATGAGCTGGGTGTGGGGAGCGCATGTGAGGAGGCGGAGGCGGTGGTGGAGGCGGAGGCCGTTGGGACAGCATGGTGAGTTTGAGGAGAAAAGTAGAAGGAAAAGAAGGAGTTTGGATTGACTTCATCTAATTATTCTGTTCTCGGTTGGAAAAAGAGACCAGTGAATATAGAATTTCTCCTCAGTTTGCTCACGTTAGGGGAAAAGGACTCTTTTGATTTCAAGGCATATTAGTAAACAGCGGCACTCCAATGTTACTTGTTTATTATAGATCACAAATATTTGCAAAGTTTCATGGGAGCATACCTTACAAGCAATACAAACTGTTGGAAATAAAAATGCCATATATATTATTTAAGACAAGGTTATGATCCTTCCCATAGGGCAGCTGGTGATACTGTAATTTACTTTGTAGGGAGAAAGAATCCAGCTTGAACAGGCTTCTGTGTTTGTTGCTTGCCTTTCTTCATCTCTTAAGAAGTCTTTTCCATGTTTTTTCTGTGTTAATAATATGATTGGTAAGTAGGCAGTGGCATGTTTATATCTATAAACAACAAAAAGGAATCCAGTGATTAATGATAAGCATATGTTATTACTCCATAAGGAGTTTTGGATGATTCATTTAATCCGTAATAGTTTTGATGTAAAATAATTCAGATGTGGATGTTCAGCAGCACAGTTTAATGAGGTAAAACAAATATTGGAAGAGAAGACAAACATTTTTGTTTAGTACTCTAAAAAGTTATTCCTGGTTTTCAGTTATTCTAATGGATTTTTTCAGAGAAGATAATTGAATTATTTACAGTATTGATTATAGTATAGTATAATCCATTTGCCATAATGGAAGTTAAACCATGCAAAAGGTTAAAGAACATAAAAGGGTATACAATGTTACTGACATACTGCAGACATTAATGAAAACATGACTTTTTATTTATACAATTGCTCAGGTGGCCAAAGGCTACAATGATTAGTATTTTAAGTTGCTATGACATCCAACTCCCAATGACTCTGAGTATTTCACAAATAAAAATACTGAAAATAAGAAAAATTAATACAATAATAGAGAAAAGTAAAGGAATAAAATGGTAACAACAATGGGACAGGAACAAAAGAGAATCAAACCTCCACAAGAGGCTTCAACAAAGATGTCAAAGATCCAGGTCTTTAAACTCTTTGAAACACCAGCATCAGGCTCTCAGGGAGAAGGGGACTTCATTGGAGAAGGCATGGGTTACTACAGAGAAGGTAAAGTTCTGGGGTCTCAGTAGATGGCATTTGAAAATCAAAGGAATCCAGAGTGTTATATAGGCTGGGTAGCTACTGTGAGAGTTCCCCTCAGGTAAGCAGACTCTATGCACTGCAGCATTTCCACAGTATCTTATGTAAGGAAGAAATCATTGATCAGAGAAGGATTTGATTAATTGAAGAATTAAGTTACTAACTTTCATTGTTATGAATAGTTATTTGTTTTCTTCTTAACCTAAGACAACTCTTGAACATTAGTTTCGTGTAGTGTATAAGACATCAAGCTAAAAACTGAGGCTGTGAGTTCTTGTCTCACTTTAGACATAAATCCAGCTAGGTAATCTTGAGCCAGGCACTCTCTCTCAGTTCTAGGAAGTAGGCAATGGTAAACCACTTCCAGAGACTCTTGCCAAGGGACTGGTCTAAGCAATTGTCAGGAATAAACACTGAACTGAATCTAAGCCCATCCCTCCAAAAAAGCAAAAGCCAAATCTAGTGAGACATCTGTAATGTACCAAAATATTGATTTTAGTCTTAGTTTTAATTCTGCCTACTCTGCAGATGAAAAATGTGGTTCCCGTTATGTTAAGTTTTAGATATCATTACAAAAAGCTAAATAGTTTTCTCATTTTAATGCAGAATCTTTATAAATATTTATATATGTATTTGTGTTTGGTTGTTATATTGTCTTACGAAATTGCATCAACAGTGACATTTGGGAATAATTATATATCATGTGGATAAGATATATATGTATCAGACTTAATCTTTTTGCTTCGTGTCATGTTTTAGTTCTATAGCATATATTCCTTAACATTATGAAAACAAAGTAACGAACACAATATCCCAAATTCAACATATTAAAATTAGATGGAAAGATTAAAATCAGTCAGAAGGAAGTTAAAGGGGCCATGCTAAACATATTGTCTAAGGGTGGATAATCTTTGGCCATGATGCCTGACACAAAAGGAGCTAGTATTAAAACAGCTGTTGTTTGAGTAGAAGCATGTTTCCTATCAATTAAAAGAAAAGTGAAACTATGCTCAACACTGACATGTTTCCTTCTCAGAACTTTCAACCCAGATTACCACCCAGAACTTTCCATAGGAAAAAAAGATTGCCACCTCTATACTGTATAATGGATGAATTTTGTGAACTAAAATAAAGTTCTGTTTTCAAAAAGAGATGGATATGTCTAAGGACTTGGTGCTTATAGTAGAATTCTTAGTTTTAGTTTTTCTGGACTTTTAGAGTACTTTGGTGCTGACATAATCTCAAAAGCAGCTTCTCTTGACCAAAGGATCTTTTTCTTCATACAATAAAAAAGGTAAACATCCATAGAAACTGAATTTGTAGTCATGTTTCCTGGGTTATATATTATCCTGGCCAAATGTGTTCGCATGCTTTCTTTCTCTCTCTCTCTCTCTCCCTCTCCCTCCCTCCCTCCCTTCCCCCTCCTAATCTTACTTTGTTATTTCATGCCCTTTATATTTAACTTGTTCCATCAACCTTGAAAAAGGTGCCTGGCATGATGTGGTCCCTTACTATTGACTTATAGATATTATTTTAATATTGTTTCATATTGTCCAAAACAAATAGTTGCTTAGGTTAATATGGGGCACAAAAATATGTAATCAGTTTTCTTGCCCTTGAAAAAGTACAATTATTTCCTGTAAGAAGTTTAGTGATATGATTGTGTTATGTTCACTACATTTTTGTACTATATCTGATGATGGTTTATCCCCCCCAAAATATGATCAACAGATTTATTTAAAGATAAAAGCTTTGAAAAAGTGTACAATTTATTGATAAACCATATTGATTCACAATTGTTTTTACAAAATAAGTTCAATAGAATGAATAACAGAATAACAGAATTGGAAGAGACCTTACAAGTCTTCTAGTCCAATCCCCTGCTCAAGGAGGAGACCATTTCAGTTGCCCAATCTCTTATTAAAAACATCCAGTGATGAAATACCCACAACTTCTGAAGGCAAGCTGTTCCACTGATTAATTGTTATTTTTTATAAAACAAGTTTTATTCAATTTTTCACATTGCAGATACTAAAAGATACTCTTTTCAGTGGACAACATGTTTCCAGGTCATCACTTTTACATGCAAATATGACAATAGTTATATATTCATTTTTTACATTTAACTTCCTGTCTTATCCAATTTTTACTTAATTCTATTATTACCTTTTCCATTCGAAAAATGGAAAAAAAGAACAAAATAATCCTGATCTCTAATATTAATCTCAATCTAAACATCCTGTCGTTTCATTTCAATTATTTCAAGTATAATTCTTAAACATTAATATTTCTTTTAAGAATAAGGATAACAATATATATTTGCCTAATAAAAAATTATCAATATCTTTCCTTCCTGTTAATAGTTTATCTTAACTTATTAATACTCTTTTCTCATTTGAATAGTTCTTTTATCTATCTTCTCATTTGAATAGTTCTTTTATTTATCAGATTATCCATTTCATTGCATATTCTTTTCATAATTCTAGATTAGTACGAGCTTTTATATATTCATTTTTTACATTCAACTTCCTATCTTATCCAATTTTTACTTAATTCTATTATTACCTTTTCCATTCAAACTTTTACAAACAAATTAATCCTGATCTCTAACATTAATCTCAATCTAAACATCCTCTCGTTTCATTTCAATTATTTCAAGTATGGTTCTTAAACATTAATATTTCTTTTAAGAATAAAGAATATTAATTTTTCTAACTGTCAGGCAATTTCTTCTTATTTTCAGATTGATTCTCTTTGATTATTTTCATCCATTGCTTCATGTTCTGCCTTCAAGTGTTTAGGAAGTAGCTTGACCCCCTCATTCTATCAGCCCGTTAGATATTGTAATACTGCTATCATGTCACTCTAGTCCTTCTTTTCATTAAACTAAACATACCCAAATTTGCAATGGTTCTTAATAATGATATGTTTTAGTTTCCAGTCCCCTAATCTGTCATGCTCTTCCCTGTAATTTTTCTAGAATCTCAACATCTTTTTTATATAGTGGTGATCAAAACTGGATGCAATATTCCAAATGTGGTCTTATAAAGGCATTATAAATAATGTTCTTTGCTCATCCCAGGAATGCTTTTTATTATACAAATATTTAAATTAGAAGAATGTATCAAAAAGCATATATGTATATGTGTACACACACACACACACACACACACACACACACACACAGATAAAGTACATGAACACCATATACAGTGTAAATTGAAAAATCTTCAACTTATGTATGTAGTCAAGTCAGAACTTGGTGTGACTGGGGTCTGTTTCATGATCCCACATAATCCAGCTCTTTATGGAACAGTGAAATGGAACAGTGAAATGGTTTGTTCATTTGCTATAATGCTTTGTATTTTGTATTTGTATAGTAAGAGTTTTGAACTAGCACTGGGGAAACACCCCAGTTCAGGTACATCCTCAAACCAGGGAAGATGGCTGGGTGATTAATTCTTCTTCCTATCTACTTTAAAAGATGGGTGTGGTAAGAAAATAAGATAGGAATGGTTATTGCCTACACTGATCTCTTGGATAAAAGATGAGAAATAAACCCATCAAAATGATTTAAATGTTACATTGATGAGTTGCAAACTTTATCAAAAAAGACAACTCTGAATTTAAAAGTTGCCTTATCAAATAAATAAATGTCTTTCTCCCCATTCCTCTGAAAGTTCAGATTAAGAGAAACAACAATTATTAATTTATTTCCACTGACATAACTCAGTGGATCTCTTTTAAAGCTGATTATTTCACTGGAAAAAACTATTTTTTCTTTTTAGATAGACTGGCCAAGATAATCTAATACATGGTGGGTGAGAAACTTGAGAATTCTTTTGATGAAATAGATTTTGTAGGGCAATTTCAGTTGGATTCAGATATAGATTTGATCGATATAATGATCTCCCTTATCCAGAAATAAAATGGGCAACATAATTCTATTGATTCTTCTTTTCACAGCATCACCACCGAGCATAATAACATGTAGAATCACTTAAATGAGAATTGGGAGCCATAATTTGAGTTTATTAATTGACTGAAGTTGCACAGGTGAAACTTGTTCCTCACAAAACACACCCTATGTAGATAAGGAAAATTCACTCTGTTTTTGAGAGGATTACATTCTCCCTGAAAAAGCTTTTCAGTGGTCCTAAACTTACAACTTCCCATCACGGTCATAAACTAGGCAGTCATGTCATCAACCCTTTTTTATGCCCTTTTTATGGTCATTAGGCAAACACACTAATCATAAAGTGAATGCAATAATCGTTAAGCAAACCAATAGTTATTTATAGACACGATTTTGCTAAAAACGAAATAAATGCCAGTTTTCAGCAAAACATGATCCCATGGCCATGGGATGCTGCAAACAGCCATAAATGTGGCCCAATTGCCAAGTGTCTGAGCTAAGCAACAGTCATAAGTTGAGAGCTATCTAGTCTGACAATAATGGTAGTCTTTGAAGATAGTTCAGAAGCTGCAATTAATGTAAAGCACAGCTGTTGCTTTTGAACTGAGTAAATATTTAGTTGGGGTTTGAAATATTTGGAATGGTTATAAGATCAATTCTGAATGCATTTCCAAAACTAACAACAAAACAAATCTTCACAGTTTAGGAATCAAGTAATTTTAAGGTGGTTCTCTTATATCAACAATTTCTTTACTAATATATTTATCAGAGGCCTTGTCAGAATGCTGTCAATTTCAAAGATTAAACTGTGACTTCAAATTAAAAATACTAGTATTCCAGATTATGCTTTCACTTCCTTGTTAATCACTTTATTATTTTTGAAAATAATGCTTCGGATTTGTAAGTAATGTTTAAAATGCATTGCTATTTTTAAATACAGATAGTCTTCAATTTACTACCATTTGTTTAGTGACTGTTCAGAGTTACAATAACAGAAAAAAGTGACATGACCATTTTTCATACATATGACCATTGCAGCTTCCCCATGATCAAAATTTGAGTGCTTGGTAACTGGCATGTATTTATGATGGTTACATTATTATCTTTTGTGATCTTCAGACAAGCGAAGCCAATGGGGCAGCCAGATTCACTTAACAACGATGTTACTAACTTAATTGTAGAGATGCACTTAACTGTGACAAGAAAAGTCGTAAAAATGGGACAAAACTCACCTAACAACTGTCTTTTGGAAATGTAGGACTCAGTTGTGGTTGTAAGTTGAGAGCTATCTTTACAACAATCCTCAATAAGATTTGTCTATCTGCGTATCTCATCCTTCAACAGCCCCAGTGCCATAGCTTGGATAGGCAGAAGTCTTTATTTGTAATAACGTATTGCCTGTGACTGGGAATTGTTTCCTGCTTATGTTGCATTGGCCACAGAGAAAAACTTGGTGTTCTGCTGGCCTGCCTGCTGCCCAACAGGACTCCACAACATTCATAGTGACCATAAGTTGTTCTTTTTTTTGAGAGAGAAATTTTATTAATTTTAAAGACAAACAAAACATCATTAAACATTGAGCACATAAAACCTCTTTCCATTATAAATTTTTTACAAGTCGAATAAAACATTATTTTATACAACATAATTCTAATTTATCCCATTTCCATATGGACACATAAATATCTTTTAGCAAATTTCTCATTATTTCTCTTTACTCTTATTCAATTTCATTTCTTTTCTTTATTTATCCATTTTATAGTCATCATATTCATTTCTCTCTGACTTGTTTACAATTATTCTCATCTAACATTCCTCCAAGGTTTTATTAATTCTCAAACAAACATAGACACACAAAACACAAAAACATAAAACTTCTTTTTAGAAAGTGGCTTGGCCCCAGATTACCTCTCTTTATACGGACTTCAATTAAATTCATGGTCATCTTATATACCATTACCTATCTTATTTACCATTCTATATCTTCTATATAGCTTCTCCCCGCTTTTCACTCTTCTTAATTCTATTTTATTTATTTCATCTTAATTTAAATCATTATACTTGTATCTTTTGTCCATTCTTTTCCAATTATCCATTTATCTCATTCCCTATAGTAAAAAAAAGATTTCTCCTGAAATCACTAATCGAAGTATGATGCCTTTCTATCGTCCCCCTAAATTGACATTTAAAATAACACCTAGTTCCCAGTCTGATTCTGCTTAGTACATTCTACCTACTAGATTTTAAGAAAGAAAAAATAGTAAATCAAAAATGATTAAATACATAATTAAATATTAAATCTTGTAACATTCCAATTATCTATTTCAAAGACAAATGCTGCAATAATAAGTTTATAATAACATCAATGCAATAGTCAATTAAACTCTGTAATTAAACTCAATATTTTAAACATTCCCTTTAATATTTTATTAAATTTTAAAATCTATCATTGCTAAACATTTTAGTATTTTAATCTTTTATTAGATCTTATAAAATTCTAATTTTCTATTTCTAATACAAATACTACAATACCATCTTATGTACCTTGCAGAACCTTTTTTAAAAAAAGTTATACATTACCCTTTATCCCTAAAAAAAATTTTCTTTTTCCCCTCTTGTTTCATACCTTTGTGGCTTTTTTCCCCCTTTTCCCTTCCTTTCTTATCCCACCTGGCCTTTTTACCCCCCCCCCCTCTCCTAACCTCCGCCTTTTTAGCTTCCCCTCTCTGTTGTATTCCTCTTTTCTTTTGCTTTCTAAGATTGTATTGATTTTGCATCTTATTTTTCTTTTTCTTGGGTGTTTTTTTAGGTCTTAAGTCCTTCGTTTTCCTTCCTCTCTTTCTCCTTTCTTTCTTAATCAAGCTTTTGGATTCATTAAAGATGGCTTCTTCTTCTGCTGCTTCCTCCATCAATTGTTGTGTTTGCTGATAAATAGCAAGCACCATTTCTAAAAAGTAAAAGGCTTGTCCCACAGCGTCCTTGCCTTCTTTCTTTGTTTTTCCATATTCCTTTCTTAGTTCATCAACAGATAAAGCCATTATAAACCTTTTCTTCTTCTTTTTTCCCCCCTTCTTCTTCTTAAAACAACCAAGATATTTCAAAGCTTGAAACAGTTCCTCAAAGTCCCAGAGTCATCAAGCAGTCCAAACAGAGCACAAAGTTCTTCCCTTTACACTTTTTCTTCCTGGGGTAATATCAATTGAAAAGAAAAAACCCAGTCTGTATTTTAAATCCTTATTGCAATTAACTTCTAGTCTGAAAATCTTCAAAGCATCTCCTCCAACAAGATCCTAATATAAATTTTCTTGTCCTCTCCTTTTCCACTTGTAACAAAGAGCTTTAAATTTTTACCTTCTGTAAAAAAGCAGGTTTCTCAATGTCCATTTGTTAACTCTGTAGGGAAGGAAAGTAAACTTTCTCTTTCAAACATTTGTATTCGCCGTTTTAAAGATCTCCTCTGGAAACAAAGTATCATTCAAAGAAAAACGTAGTTTTCAGGATATAAAATGTATCTTAAGGTCCCGGTACAGCCAAAGAACTTTCACTTCAAGACTTTCTCCTTCTTCCTCCTACGCAATCTTATCCAGCTGCCGGCTTCTTTGTGGCGGCCATTGCTGACTGCCGCTCCACCGTCTTGAGAAAAGGGGGTTTTGCTGGCTGGTGAGGGGGTCTGCGATATCCCCAAACCCCTTTCTGGATCCCCCCTATCTTCGGCTGCCTCTACGGGGCAGCCTTATCCTCCAGACCCATCAGGATTGGAGGCACCAAGACTGCTAGCGCGACAGGGATCGCGCTGGATCGCAAATCCCTGCCGCGGCCAAAGCCTGGCAAACCAGAAGTTGTGACCATAAGTTGTTCTAACTAATCTTGGGACCTAATACATGTAGGCAGGCACATGTTAGACACTGTTTCTCTCAAATCAGGTATATTATCTAGAATAAATCCAAAGGACATTTCCACAAACCCTTTGTTATGATCAGATCTTCTCTTGGTCCTGGTGAAATTGATTACCTCTTGGGATCCCCCAGAGAAAATGAGCTGATTAAGGTGATACAGGCCTGGGCATCTTACAGACTTTGATGGTTTATGTTAGCGCCTTTAAAGTTATCGAAATAATGTTTGGGTCAAACTGGTCCCTGTTTTTCAAAGATCTGAGAGAGAAGAAGTGGAAGAAAAGTTACTTGTAATGCCAACTGCTTTCTAGGCTTGCTAATTCTCTGTAGGAGAAAGGTCAGCAAATAGATCTTCCCACCTAGCCTATCTGACTATTTGGTATTAGCAAAATGCTATGTCAAAGTCTTGAGTTTCTGTGGATGGAGTCAGTTATGGTGACTGGGATTACAACGGATTGTGTTGCTTGAGACTGCTTCTGATCAGTGGATAGGGTAAATAGATAGAATACTCTGTTGTCTCTGATCACAGGAAAACCTGATTTCTGTCTCCTGTGGTTCTTTAGCAGCTCTGGGAGAGCTATTATAGATTGATTCAGGATGTGGTCAACATCTCATTGAAAGATAGGATGATGTCAGCTGTTTTGAAAGAGGCTGTGCCTGCTCATTAAAATACTCTCCTTGGATCCCACTAGGTTTTATATCTATTGTCCAGACCATCTATTTTAGGATAGGTTAATGTCTGTAGTTTTCTTATGGGGTGATAAGTTTATATAGCTATATCTGCACTGGTGTTTGATGTTAAAATCTAAATTAGCAGCCTAGGGCAGGGGTCTGCAACCTTACATACTCAAAAAGCCATTTATATTTGTTTCCCACAGAAAACACTGGAAGCTAATAATTTAGCCAACTCGACATCACTCACTCCCATCCAGTCACATGACCCCCCCAGCCACGCCTATCTAGCCAGTCATTAGGACAGAAAACCAGTTGTTAAATTATTTGCCACGCCTGGTCCCACTTCACCCCTCCTCTCCTAGTCATTTCTTGCCACACCCAGCCTCGGTGTGTTGTTCACATTTCTCTGTGTGTGTGTGTGTGTCTGTCTGTCTCACCCTCTGTGTATTTCTCTCTCTCTCTCTCTCTCTCTCTCTGTGTGTGTGTGTGTGTGTGTGTGTATTTCTGTCTCTTGTCCCTCCCCCCCTTCTCTTTCTCTGTTTCGCTCTCTGATTCTGATTCTCCAGAGCCTTATCTCTAGCTGGGTCTTGTTGCCCAACAGACTACAGCAGGAAACAGTGGTGGTGACTTCCGGCCTTTGTTGGTGCTAGACGCACCTCAGTCGCTTGGGGAAATGTGCAACCTGCTTTCCACCTGAGACACTGGCCCGCCCTGCGCTGTGACTGCTACTGCTGCTGTTGCCAGGGGTGGGTGGGGCAGGGTTGCATTGTGGCTCTGCATCATAATAGGCTCCAGGAAGAGCAGGGGACCCCATCTCCCCCATTGTGAAGTGCACTACATTTCAGTGATGTGCTAAGCACTGTAAGAGAAGCGGGCAGGCCAAGGGTGCGGCAACAGCAGTGGCGTCGGCCACATCGGGGTCAGGCCAGTGTTTCAGGTTGGAGAGCAGGTCACATATCTCCCTGAGCAACTTAGGCATGTCCAGCACCACTGAAGGCCGGAAGAAGCACCCATGAGACCCAGAAAGAGATGAGGCACTGGAGAATCAACCTGGCCGCTTCTCTCCACAGCAGGGAGATGAAAGGAGGGAGCTGTATCAGAGGGATAAAAGAACCACACTTGTTTCATCCATGTTTTCTAAGGAGAACCTCTAATTTAAAAGCCCTATATAAAAAAAATCAAAAGGAAACCAAAATGCAGAGCAGGATAGTAAAATTCAGGCCCACAGTTGCTATTATTCCCTGCTCCAGAATTTATCATGGAAGCATTTTTGCTATAGTAAATTTAAAAATTGAAGCTATAGAACCCTGTAGAGAATACATACATCTAATTTATGATCATAATCAGTTTTGTGAAGAAAAGTCTAAATTAAAATAGGATTTTTTTTATAAAGAACTTGAATATAGATAATCAAATTGCATCCTCTGTATCAGTGGAAGGTTATAAATGATGAAACGTATAGGCACACTTCCCCCCTTTTGTTTAATATTGGTGTCCTTTTGGATCAAACCTCAAAGGCCGTTGAGTCCAGCAGTCTGTTAGTACTCAATCAACTATACAAAAAGCTCACTAGTTTCACAGCAGATGATGTGAGGCAGTCATACTGCCATCAAGGACATATCATAAGTTTTAGGTGGTAGATAAAGATGTGACTATTTTTTTTAGTTATACACGATCATAGTAGCTGAATATATATTTATACACAGACACACACACACACACACACACACGTGTGTGTGTGAATTACCACTCATGCATCATCACAAAATCTCCAGAACCATAAAGCCTACAAACTTGAAATTTGGCACTAATGTTCCTCTTGGCTTCTAGGTGCTCACTAAGAAAGGATTTTTCGAAATGACTATCATAGCGTTAGTATTTCCTATATATTAATTAAAACACTCTGACCTGAAAAGAAATCTGTTCCAAATGCAAAACACAAGTAGAGAGGAGTTTCAATTTTAGTTTCACAGCAGCAACCAGGTTTAGTACAGAACAGTTGAGCTAAGCCCAGGCTTCTTTCTATTTCCTTCTGGCTCACACAGCAAATACTGTATCAGTTTCCATGGTTCAGTTTCCAAAGAGCCCTCAACTCTCTCTCACACAATGACAGGATGCTAGCCAGATAAATACTGATGGATGCTGGTAGGCAGAGGCACAATTTTCCCCCTTAGTTTCCTCCCCAAAAACTAAGCCCGATCACATAGTTTCATAGCGAAGCACAGGTAAAGAGCTACTCATTAAATATGACTGAGTTAATATTTAATACTAAGATCTAATTATTTCACTTAGACATGATATGTGATATAAGGCAGAGGTCAGCAACCTTAAACGCTCAAAGAGCCACAAAGGTCCTAACTGGAAGCCCCCATTCAATTCTGGAGCCAACCGGAAGTCTGGTTCCCCTACCATAGTCTCCTCTTAGTGCAGCATCCTTTTTCCTCTACTTGCCCTACCTGAAAGCCCTATCAATTGTGGAGCCGACCGGTGACAGGGAGCCACAGCAGAGGGATAAAGGAGCCACATGAGGCTCCAGAGCCATGAATTGCTGACCCCTGATCTAAGGCATTGCAGTTTGAAAAACCATAGATATGTAGAAGGCAACACTGTCCTATTCTGGCAATATTAATGCTATCGGACACTTCTGATCTTCAAGTGCAATATTCTATAGGGTGAGAGGTAAGACTATTAAAAAGAATAAAATGATGTAACATCAGAAAATAAAATTATAAAAAAACCACAATATTAACTTTTAACTTTCCAGTATATAATATTCAAAAATGGTTGTAGTGGTAAATAGCTGAACCAGACATTAAGAAACTCAGCTTATATCATCTGCAGTTAGAACAAGGATATTTATTTAAAAAGTTATACTGCATATGTTACATACCTGACCAATGCTGGAATTTTTGTTAATTCTCTCACCTGTTTTATAAATGTCCAACATTAAATTATCACTTGATATTTTTATATATTTAAATTCATCTTGACCTCTGCTTATTATTTCACCCCAACCTTATGCATATATACTGCATAACTGAAGCTCAAAAGAATGCCTCCTACATCTAATTAACAGGTTGTAGCCTATAAAATCTTCTACTATACCATAGTACTTTTCTCTGTTTGACTTTCTATTAAGGTTTCTTGTTTCAAAAATAAGATAATCACTGACTAATTTGAATTATTATTTTTTAAAATCTGTTGAAGGGTAAATTCTCCACTGAGCTGAGGGGAGAATCCAGGATGAGTAGTCTAGTCTCCTAGCTCTGCAGATCGAGTTGAAAAACTGAGGACATCCCCCCCAGGTAACGGTCCCCAGTTCTTCACTCGGTCTCAGCGTGTTCAGACCACCCTTTAAAGGCTCTGAATAGTTCAGATTGTAGAAGAATATTCACCCCCTGGATTGAGGTTTTTTCTCTTTGAGAGGCTTAGAGCAGGTTTGACAGCTAGCTGGCTAGCCGGTTAGCACTTATGTTTTTCTTTCTTTTTTTTACTCCCTTTAAAAAAAAAAATTTTGCTGGGACTGGTTTTTGGAATTGTGATTGTAAATTTGGTTGGAGGTGCCCCTGAGAGCCCGTGTGGCCCAGGCTGGGGCGGAAGTCAGTGTCTTATTCAACTCACTTTCTCCCGGTCCGTTCTTATTGATCTGTGCTAGCTGCGAAAACCAAGAAGCACTTCTGCCCCTTTTCGGCATTGGTGGCCATTTCAGACGTTTCGGGACAATTCTGCAGTTCATCTCCAGGATTGTCCCGGAGGAGGGTACTGGCCATCTGGATTGAATCCTGACCCCCTGTCCAGTCACCAGAGCACCGTGGCAGCGGTTATATGCTTGAGACTGCCAAATTGATTGCGGTGCAGCCAGCACTGGCTTGCAAGCCTCTGATCTGTCAGGGCTTGTAGCAATTTTAAAGAGTCAGCCTTTTTTTTTCCTTTTTGCTTTGACTCTTGCCTTAAATTGCGAAGCTGTGCTGAGCTCACCACTTCTGGTTCGCACTAGCCTCCTGAAGTGGTGGACAGCTGCTGTGACCAAAGCAGACAGCTTTAGATCAAATGAAATTTGTTTTTGTTTTTCTTTTGCCCCTTTTTTTCCTTTTCTTTTTCCCTGTCAGTGACAATAATTTTTGGCGGGCTCAAAATGGCCACCAGAGGAGCTGGCCAATAATTATCAGCTCCTCAGCAGAGTAGGAGAGAGCTGCAAGGGGATCAACTAAGTCCAGGTCTGCTGGGCTGGAGGCAGCTAAGATCAGAGCTAGGACCCTAGCCCCTAAAAGACCCTCAAGGCAGGACAGGGATAGACAAAAAGCCCTAGATAAGGAGTTTGATAAGGCAGTGAGAGACTTCAAGATGGCTGAAAACAGGGCTGTCTCTCCTCAGCTCCCATAAGATGGCAGGCAGCAAGATCAATTGGCAGATAGAAAATATTTGACTGCCTGATCTCCTGGTGGCTCAAGTACTCAGGATTTGCAGGGAAACCTCCAAATCAAGGCAAAAGCCACTCATACTATTTCTGAGCCACCAGAAGGATTTTTGATTGCTGCATCTGGAAGCCAAGCCTTCAGCAGAACCAGACCTGCGCCTGAAAATAAAATAAATAATAATATTTTTTTAAAAAAAAGCCACCTCTACCCCTACAGTGGCTGGGTTGCGGCCTGAGGAGACCCACAGGCTAGAGATGACATCCTTCATGAGAGCTTGGATCTCCCAAACAATTAGCCAAGAATTTCCGGCTTAAGTCAACCAGCTGCCTGGTTTGGACACCAACAGAGGCGTTCCTCAGGGGCAGGCTTCTGCAGAGCAGCCGATCTACTTCAGAAATCGTTCTGCATCCCCTTCAGAAAGAAGCCAGTCTTATGTTTTCGAGAGGGACCTCCTTCCAGAGGGCTTTTCAGGTGAAGAGGTAGAGGTAGCAAATCCCCCCTCCTTTAAGGACCTTTTCCAGCTGGCTCTCTTCAAGACTCTGTTGGTTAAGGCTAAGAGCACGGCTCATCTTAAAAAAGGGACCAGGTCACCCGAGATCTTCCCCCAGAGGGGGAGGATCAGGAAGATTACCTATTCACTGAGAAAGCATCTGTGGTGGACGCTGTATCTGTGCCCCAGACGTTTATGAATGTGATTAAAAAGCAGTGGGAGTCCCCTGGGGGGTACACTCACGCCAGTGGGTCTGAGTCTACCTTATTTAATGGGTGGTTGCAGCAGCTGCAAAGTAGAATCCTACCTGAGGACCTCAGGGTGCATCAGGACTTAAATAAGATAATAGCCGCAGCTCAATCAACAGCTATTGCCACCCTCAAGTCAGCCAAAATTTCTTCCAGAGACATGGCCTCATCTGTAACAGCACGAAGACTCATCTGGCTAAGAAACTGGCAGATGGATGCCACAAACAAATGGAAGCTGGCGTTTGCTCCCTTCAAGGGAGAGAAGCTTTTTGGGAAGGCCCTGGATCCCTTTTTTAATGAAAACCAGGGACAAGCGAAAGATCCTGCCCTCCCAGGGGAGGCGTTTTGATGACAGGTCTTCACCCTACTACAGAAAGCCCTCCTTTAAACAGGCAGAAGCTGGGGCAAGCTTTCCCCATCAAAGTAGGCCCTTCTTCCAAAGATCCTCATTTCAGGCCAATAGACCGGCCTTTGCCGCCAGAGAGCATCAGAGGCAAGATGACAGAAGGTCTTTTCGGGGTTCCAACAGACCTTTTAGATGCAACAAGTGACACCCAAGCCTCCTCTCCCACAGGGATGTCTGGGACTGTTCTGGCAGAGGTGGGAACAGATCACGACGGATACTTGGATCCTGACAACTTTATTGTCAGGTCTCTCTCGGAAGTTTTTTTCCTTCCCCCTCAGTGCCTTTGTGTGCTGCCCCGTGTCAAGGGACCCCTGAAAGAGGGATCTCATGGAATCGGTGATCCACCAGCTGCTGGACATTCGGGTCATCCAGCCGGTTCCTGGAGACCAGGAAAGACAGGGGCTCTATTCAATTTGGTTTGTGATTCCAAAGGCCTTGGGGTAAGGTGGGGTGGTGAGCAATCTTCAACTTGAAAGGGCTCAACAGGCATCTAATCTACCAAAGATTCAAGGTGCACTCTCTCTATCCTACAGGAGGGAGATTTTTTTTTTTAGCTTTCCAAACACCGTCAGTTCCTGACGTTTTGCTATGACGACCACCATTTTCAATACAGGACTCTCCCATTCAGCCTGTCATCAGCCCCGTGGACTTTTACCAAGCTCCTGGTGGCTGTAACGGCATACCTCAGATCCTTACTCATAAAGATCCAATGCTATTTGGACGACATCCTGATAGCATCCTCTTCCAGACCCCAGGTAGAGGAGGATATGATGTTGACAATCAGGATCCTTTGAGAGCATGGTTCTTGATAAACCTGGACAAATGCCACCTAGTACCATCGAACCGTCTCTTGCATTTGGGGGCTGTCATAGACACCTTAACTGGCCTTAACTCTTCTCTCACAGGAGCGTTGAGACAGTATAAGGGACATCACATCACAGATCCTGTCTGCCAGAGAGGTGCCTATCATCTTGCTGTCTCAACTTCTCGGCAAGATGATATCGTGCATTGGGATTGTCCCAGGGCCCGCTTCCATGTCTGAACCCTGCAGTGGTTCCTGCTCCCTGATCAGAAGGTGTGAAGGGGCGACTCACCATGGAGGGTTCGCGTCCCCTTTCTGGTTCTTCATTCTCTCCATTGGTGGCAGTCCCGAGCCATGGATCAGGGTTGCTTGTACAGGGAGCCCAGAAGATTACCATCACCACCAATGCCAGTCTGTATGGTTGGGGGGCCCACCTGGAAGTCCAGGTTAGGTGGTCACAGAAGGAGGTTGCCCACAACATAAATTGGCTAGAGCTCGGGGCTGCCCGCTTAACTCTTAAGGATTTGAGGCAGAAGGTGATGGGGAGACAGGTTCTTCTCCTCACAGACAATGTGGCCACCAAAGCCCACATAAACTGGCAGGGGGGCACTCGCTCCAGATTTCTAATTCGGGAGGTGACTCGGTTGTGCAGGTGGATGGAGAGACACCTGTTGTCCCTGCAAGCAGAAAACATCTCGGGAGTTTCCAATGTGCAAGCAGACTGGTTGAGCAGAGCCACAGTCGACAAGTCAGAATGGCGACTGCATCTCAGTCTGTTCCAGGAGATGAAGGAATGGTTCAGCCATCCGATTCTGGATCTCTTTGCATCTCCGGAGATCTCTCAGCTCCCGAGGTTCTTTGTACAGTTCCTAGCACCGGGAGCAGAAGGAGTCAATGCTCTCCAGTGCAGGTGGCCCCAAGGGCTATTGTATGCCTTCCCCCCACCTCTGATTCTGGGGACAGTCAGAAAGGTGCTGACAGAGAGGCTGGAGGTTCTGTTGGTAGCCCCTTACTGGCCCAGGTGCGCATGGTTCGCTGACCTG
Organism: Hydrophis major; assembly: GCA_033807585.1. Taxonomy (NCBI): domain Eukaryota; kingdom Metazoa; phylum Chordata; class Lepidosauria; order Squamata; family Elapidae; genus Hydrophis; species Hydrophis major. The sequence continues at coordinate 330,421,506 of CM066329.1, forward strand.
GTGGGCTTGTCAGTCGCCAGACCCTGGAGAATTCCCCTGCACAGTATTTCCCTGAACCAGGGCCCAATCGAGTACCCAGATCCAGCCTTGTTTCAGTTGACCGTCTGGCGCTTGAGCAGGTGCTCCTGAAACAGGAAAAGTTTTCCAGAAGGGTCATTCAGACCATCCAGGCGGCCAGAAGACCTTCCACGACCAGGATATACGATGCATCGTGGAGGATTTTCTGCGGCTGGTGTGCCAGTCACCTATTGAAATCTACTGCTGTGTCTATGGCAAATGTGTTAGAGTTCCTGCAGGAGGAGTTGGACAGAGGTCTTGCCCCCAGTACCTTGAAGAGACAGGTGGCGCCTTGGCCTGGGTTTTTTTCGGTCAAGGACTCAACTACTCTGGCCCAACACCCCAGGGTAAAAGCCTTCCTTAGGAGAGCCACTAATTTGAAGCCACCGGTGGTCCACCATTACCCCACCTGGGATTTGCCTAGGGTCCTGCAGGCACTGACTTCTCCCCCATTTGAACCTTTGCGTGAAGTCAGTCTTCGCCTACTCATGTGCAAGGTGTTATTCTTAGTCGCCATTATTTTGGCCAGGCGTATCTCGTAGTTGACAGTCTATCCATCAGAAAGGACCTGTGCATGTAAACAGGGTGGTTCTGTAGTTGGGCCCTAACTTTCTGCCCAGGGTGAACTCCTTATTCCATCGCTCACAGGAGTTGATTTTGCACTTGAGAGAAAATTGCACACCTTGGACGTTAGGAGGGCCCTCCGTATATACATCAGAAGGGCCTCCTCTTTTAGGAGGACTGAAGCCTTTTCCGTTTCCTTTCAGCCGTCAACTTTGGGTTGCAGGATGACACCATCTACTGTGGGTCGCTGGCTTAAAGCCTGTATTGCGAAGGCCTATGAGTTACTGGCTCTTCCTGTGCCCAGGAAAATCACTGCACACTCAACCAGGAGTGTAGCAACCACTGCAGCCTGGGCAACACAGGCTTTGGTTCTGGACTTTTGTAGAGCTAAGACTTGGTCATCTGTGACCCCATTCATAAGACATTATAAAATTGACTCCTTTGCCTCAGCAGAGGCATCGTTTGGAAGATGAGTCCTGCAGGGAGTTCCTGTAGAAGGGACCTCTGACCAGTCCAGTTCCCTCCTGTAGGACAGCCATCAGCCAACTTTGGTATGTCCCATCCTAGCTTCTGCCTTCGGCTCAGTGGAGAAGGGGTATTGGTCCTACCTGAACACTTCTTCTCAGGGAGCTGAAGGGAGAATCCAGTCCCACCCTGTATGCTGTCTGCCAGGAGTAGGCAGGAAATGTTTTTTTCTCGCAGTATCAAATAGGCTATCTGTTAGAGGACAAGGAGCAGCTGGATTCGCTTCGACGTCGTTCAGAACTGGGGACTGTTACCAGGGGGTGTGTCCTCAGTTTTTCAACTCGGTCTGCAGAACTAGGAGACTAGAGACTACCCATCCTGGATTCTCCCTTTGGCTCCCTGAGAAGAAGCGTTCAGATAGGACCAATGCCCCTTTCCCCCAGCTTAACACTTCAGTACATGGCAGATCATATCTAGAATTCTTAACTCGTGTCTGGAACAGCTATTTTTTCATTAATGATATTCCCTTTTTAATAGCAATGTATGTTTCCCATAAATAATATAGCATAGATAATACTTTGCCTTCTTTTGAACTCAGGAGTCACTGACTTAGGACAAACATAGTCATTTGTATAGCCTAAGTAATACATGGTGGTCAGATATTGATCTTAATATAGAGTATAATGGAAACAGTTTGATTGCATGAAATAGGCTTAGAAAAGGAAAATAGGAATATGAGGTATTTTTTTCTTGCAGGTAAAAATTGAAAAGCAATTAACTAATGTATTACTCTGCCTTTATAACATGAAGCATATTAGAAAATGCTATTTTTAATTATAGCTCTATGTATTGTGATTACATTTTTTAATCAGATAGTATTATTGTGACGATTGGATATTAGAGCTGTCCCTCAAAGTATTGCAGAGCACCTTTAATAGTTTACATTTCAGAAAGAAAAGGAAACCAAGGAAAGACAGATTTGAGAGATATTGGTAGAAGGAGAGACCTAAGGAAGCTTGGAATCCTAAAAGTATCTTTCAGAATGATAGATGTATGTGTATACATTTAGTGTCAGGAAAGGGAAGGGTTTACAGTCTTTAAATACTTTTTAATATCAAAACAATTTCCAACAATTTCAGTGTACTTAGTGAAAATTAATTTGATTCCTTGTTTAAGTGTTAAAGTATGCTTCTGATTTATTCTAGTTTCATATTATATTACTGTGATAACTAAAAGTGGTATGCGACAATATGTACCAGAAATGCTCACATTCTTTTAACTTTTAATGGAAATCTTTAGGTGGAATCCTACTGGCACAAAAAATAATAAACAATTCTAAGTGGGAATTCAGTACTGTTCTGTCAACAGCATTCAGTTGTCTGAAATATTTCTTATAAGTAGTGCTGAAGATACTATATTAGTGTTGTCATATTTCTTAAAATTATTTAGCATTTTCTTGAAAATCAAATGTTCAAATCATTCTGTGTCACTGACTTGCTCATTTGCTAAAAGTTTGGATTACTGTAAGTTAGTACAGAATCTTGCAAATTATTTTACACAGTTGTATTGATTCTTTGCTATCTAAGGTATTTTTGACAATAGTCATAAAGCATGACATCACATGACTGTTGCTTAGCAATAACAGTTCTGCTTGTCCCTATTGCTGTCCTTAAGGAAAGACCATATCGGTCATTAAATGAAGACCTCATGTAACTGCAACTTCTAATTTCTTGCTAACTTCCCCATAGACTTTACTTTTGGGAAACCAGCAGGGATGTTGAAAATCACAGTCATATGATTGTGGGGAATTCTGTAACAGCCAGAACTTTGAGGGCCAGTCATGACTCCCCCTGTTCTGTGCCATCATAATTTTGAATGGTTGCTGAATGAATGGATATAACCTGAGGACTATCTGTACTTTGTAAACAGTGGGCACAAATTATTATATATTGACAGGAATAACAAGAGAGACCTTGCAATGATGGAAGTTAGAAAATGGCTTGGTTGGTTACCAAATGGTAGGTACCATTGATTACCTACCAGATGTTTTGCCATTTTAAATACTCAGAATTGTTTATTTTTCTTAATGTGCACGAAATGAAATTATTTACATAATTTGTCTTGTTTATATCCAAGAATTATTAACAGGTTTGAACTTGATATATTTGATGTTTGGATTTTAATATTCTAGTTCTTAGCCTTTCCGTTTTCTGCCATATGAACTTCTATTTATTTAGCCTTATCCTTAAATTGATATTTCACTGCTTTTAATTTTTTGCTCTTATGGTAATGGTTGAGTTGGCACCTCTTTATTTGAATCTCTTTGTCTTAACTCTCAACTGAACCAAATTTTAAAAGAGACTCACAATGAATTTAATCACTGGTATCTCTATCATCTAAGCAATATTAACTTTGTTTGTGATTTCTGATAAGCAAATGTTATATATTGACTTTAAATTTGTTTATCAATTTTGAAAAATTTAATGTGAAACATTTGTTTTTTATTTTCAAATTCATATGCCATTTTATCTGTCATACATTTCCAATAGCCCTTAGATAGATAGATTTCTCATTTTTATGATGGAACTGATAATGCACATTTTAACTTCAAAAAATCCCCATAACTATAGCATATGACAGTAGAAATTATAGATATACTACTACTTCATTTTATGCAGTAAAATAAGTATATTGTTCACCATTGTCTCATTGTTATACAAAGAATTTTTTTCAAATGAATAAGCATGAATTGGAGAATTATTGGGAAGCAGAGTTATTTAATTCATTGTTGATTTTACCTTTCTGCTTATTTTAGTAAATGATGACAAATCTGGATTTCTGTGTACATAGAATTGTGGGTAGTTATTCACCAGATTTTCAAAAACGGAGGCCAAACATTAAGTTAGGAAAAATATTGATGCTTTATACTTATTTTTCCAGCAAATGAAGAATTGGTAAGAATGTTGATACTAATGTAGATAAAGTATAGAAAGAACTATTTTATTAAAATATTAAAAATAAAGTTAAATGTGTTTATATAATCTGTTATTTTGAATATAATCTGTAACAGTAGACAAATAACTCATTCCTATTAAAAGCATACTCAATTTGGTACTTTATGGATGTGGTAGATTATCAGGCTTTTTGTCCAACATGTTTGGGGACCATCAGACCGGAGAAAGCAGTTATAAAGCCACATTTTAAAATGTCAGTGCTTTAGATTAGAACTAATAATAATTCACACTTATAAAAAAATGATGCTATTTAAAGATTGGTTTTAGAGAAGCTGTCAAATAAAGTTTGTTCATGTTAACATACATTGGTTTAATTCTTCTACAGGGGGTGATAGGTGTGCAGCTGGTGGTTACCATGGTGATGACTAGCATTATACAGAAGATCATACCTCACTACTCTCTTGCCCGGTGGCTTCTTTGCAGTGGAAGGTAAGATAAGAAACCAGAACTAAACATCTGATAAAGTGGGTTCTTGTCCATGAAAGCTGATACTGTAGTAAATTTGCTGTGTCTATAAGGTGCCAGTGGATATTTTGCTGGCCTATTCTGTTGTGTACCAAGTTTGTCTCGGAACTGATTATAATTATAATTGGTCTGGATATGTTGGTTCTAAAAATATTAACATTAAATCTTTTCCAGTCTTATCTATAAATATGTGTTATGCTATAGCTTAGGTCTTCTTGAGAAATAGGTGGTATATACTTTATTATACTATTACATATGCTGTCCTTGGTCTTTTTCTTGACAAGTGCTATGCCCCATTTACAAAAGCAGACACTTTTAACTCACCTTGCTTAATAATATGGCCATGCATTTTGTGCATAATTGTCTCAGTAATTAAAATATGCATCCTGAAAGAGGGAAATCAGATTTGAAATTTAAGAAAAGAGATTTATTTAAAGGCAATAGTCATTAGTGACAATCATGGTACTTGTGACAAATTACTTAATAACTTTAAAATAACATTCGCAATCATTAAGCTCCTTGTGCTAAAAACAATTAAGAAAGAAGCACATTTGGGCTATCCCCAGGCTCCCTAAATCCTTTAGAATTATTTGTGAATTTCCATTTGAAAATATTCTATCTTTTGATATTCTTGCTAGGAAACCAGAATAATGAGTGATCTTCAGAAGATTAATTCTCTAGTTAGATATTATTTGGCTTTTATAAATGCACTTAAATTTCAGAAGGGATTACTCTAAAAATTATAAAATAAAAAATAAGCTCCATTTCCTGATTAAATAATTAAGTATCAAGGACCCCACAATTTTATATATAGTTATAACAGTCGCTGTGCAGTGTATGCAGCCAGGTGTTCTTTTGGTTGGATTTACTAATAACTGATGATTTGTCTACTCAACCTAAATCTTCTCTGTCTTCATCAAGAGCTTAATTGATGGATGATTCTGAGTCATGGAAGGACTGTATAAGCCAGGTGGCTGCATGACAAATAAAAGGGAGTCTAATACTCATAATTGGCAGCTGCTCGCCAGTGTAGAAATTTGCTCAAATACCTCACTAGAGAGGACAGGTGGAAGGACAAAGTAAGTAGATATGGTAGGGTAGCTTTGGCCTTGCTAAGCATTAAAAAGCAGCCTCCTTATTGGTCCTCTAAAGATTCCTGTGGGTTATTGAACAGCTGGTCATGGACTATTGAGTTTGTCATAATTTATGTACAGAATTATCTAGATAATTATCTGGTGGCATCATTTACTAAAAGTCAAATTTGAACCTTGCCAATCATCTTGTCGAACATACTTTTTTGCTTTTGTTTTTTAATAATTTTAAATTTAGTGTATAAGGCATTGGTTAAAATGCAGTTCAAAGAGTAATTTAGAAAAAAAGTATATAGCTAGTCCTTGCTTAACCTTAATTAGGACTGGAATTTCCATCACAAAGCGGTGGTCATTAGGCAAAACATCACCAGTTCCAGGAATTCTGGTTGCAGGTGTTAGACAAGGACCATGCTTCTCTTGTTCTGCTGCATTGTTCACTGCTTCAACTTCCCTTTCAACCTATTTCCTCCCTATCTCTGCTCTTTTGGCTGCGCTTAACTCTGTCACTTTCTACTCCTGCTGCCCTTTGCTGTCCTCTTCCTCCTGCTGCTGATGGAAGGGGCAGCAGCTGCTTCGACTGGCGGTGGCTTGTCAGCAATGGGAGGAAGAAGCTGGCAAAGCTTAGCTGGAGGCAGCGGGGTAGGTGGCAGAGAAGAACAGCACAACCAAAAAAGCATGGATGCCTGGAGATAGACAAGTGGGGAGAGTGAAGTGCATGTGCTCATAAATGTGGACAGGCTGCCAAATGTTCAAATTTTCATCATGTGATTGCAGGGGTGTTGCAACTGCAACTGTTAATTTCAAGGACCAGCCGTGACTACCATTCAGCACCACTGCAATTTTGAATGGTTGTTAAACGACAACTATCTATAAGTCAAAGAAGACCTGCTAAGGGTTTAGTGTATCTATGTGTTGTATTTTTTCCTACCTCCACTGCTGTTTCACATGTCAACATCGTATGAAAGATAATCACGAATGAAAAATACAGTGCTATATTGCAAAACTAGCAGCTATCATAGACAAGTATGGATATAATTAAAACTATTTTAACCTTACTATTTGAATTACAAAGGCTTTGTGAGATTATATTTTGTTAAATGTCATTCAAATTATTAATTTTGGGGTGTGTGTGTTATTTTTTAGTTTGCGGTGGTACCTGCATCCCACAGAAGAAGAATTATGTATTCTTGCAGGAAAACAACAAAAGGGAAAAAGCAAGAAAGATAGGTATGAAAACAGTGTGGGTAACTAATTATATCCCAGTCTTTAAACAGTTGTTGTAGTTGGTTGTTTGATATTCCTTAATGATTACAAAAATAATTTTTTAAAACTGATTTTGCATAGAAAGAAATCATATGGATGTGCATATCTGCTTTTAATACATTGATACCGTATTAAAAATCAAAGGGTCTCAAAATACTTATGAACATTTTTGGGATAAACAAAAATAAGGCAGAGAAAAGGGAGATACATCATCTCTAATATACTTGCCCTTGTTGCTGTTATGCATTTTACTGGTTTAAAAGGGTAAGAAAAGACACAGAGTACAATTAGAACTGATTTACCTTGCTGACTTCTTGTTTAATTTAAATATATATACATCACAATTTTTTTCTGGAAGCATTTAAAATTAACAGGTATTGCAATAAAAAGAATTACACTAGAATACAGTCAGGAATTACAACTTCTTTTTAATTCTTTTGTCAATTAAAAAAACCTGTTATCCAGATGACAAGCCAAAATCTGTATTTTATGAACATCCAAGGTGCAAGATCTAATGTCAGGATGTCTTGTTCTACTGACAATTACTGCAAAAAGACTTCTACATAGATAATTTTAGAATATTAATATAGAAAAGTTCTATTTTCCCACACCAATTATAGTTTAAAAGTTAAAGTAAACACCTCAGATAACCTGTAAGCTTCCTTCTACTAGAGCAGGAGTGTCAAACTTGTGTCATCATGGCAGCGTCATGTAATGTATTGGGCCTTTCTTCTCCTTTGTTAAACTGAGCGGGAATGTGGTCAGCACGTGACACATCTGCCCCATGGGCTGTGAGTTTGATAGCCCTATGGTAGAGGATTAAAGTCTACCACGTCTATCCACTGGTGAAACTAGTATATTCAAGGCTGACAAAAGTCTCTCTTAAAATTAATTATTTGTATGTTTTATTTAAAATTATTGTATAAGAGTAAAATGCCACCAAGTCAAACTTGAGTTTTGATTATTATAAAGATGGGGCTGTGCTGTTTTCTTGGCAGTTGTAGTTTAATGGTAAATGCTACTCTTGCAAATGAAGTGTACCACAATTTTAATGTCATATGAATGGTAAATAAAACATATGAATATAAAACATATAAAACATATGAATGGTAAATCAATTAATCTGTTCTATCACAGAATAAAAGTTAAAATATAAAATATTTATTTATGGGCCTGAAAAATACTGTCTGATATCAAAATATTACACTGATCAAGGCATTCTAAATTTGAAGGACTGCCACTAAAAATAATTTAACCCTCAGGTAGCAATTTCTTACACCTTATTCTGTCACGTACTATGCCAAAGTTCTACTTGTACAATAGTGTATTCCACCTGAAAGGTTTATACAAATTGTGCATCAACATTTTTCTCCATTAAATTATAAAAACTAGACATTAGGTTTTCTAAAGGAAAGTTTAGCTGCCAAATGCTCCTGAGGATTTAGTAGATTTTTGAGGACCTAACTTCATGTATTATGGAACAGTTATAATTGTATTAAAAAATAAATTAACAAAGGTAGAAGAAGACATCTGGAGGATGCTTGGTATGCAAGGTGATTTCAGCTATTCTTCAGAAAAATTAGTTATAGAAAAGTCATTGATAATAAAGCCTGTGTGATTTAAGGAGCATCTTTAGGAGTGTTTGTGTTCTTGGTTCCTAGAATTTTATAATAACTCCAATTATTAAAATTTTCTTGTCTACTTTCATTTCTTGCCACTTAGCAAAAGAGTTTCCAGAATTCTCCACTGAGCCGAAGGGAGAATCCAGAATGGGTAGTCTCTAGTCTCCTCGCTCTGCAGACCGAGTTGAAAAACTGAGGACACACCCCCTGGTAACGGTCACCAGTTCTTCACTCGGTCTCAGCATGTTCAGACAACCCTTTAAGGGCTCTGAATAGTTAGGATTGGAGAAGAATATTCACTCCCTGGATTAAGCTTTTTTTCGCAGAAAGGCTTAGATCAGGTATGACAGCTAGCCGGCTTGCCGGTTTAGCACTTTCATTGTTTCGTGCCTTTTTTCCAGTTTGGGTTTTTTTTTTTTTTTTTTTCTTGCTGGTGGATTGGTTTTTTTCTGTTTTGTGTTAAAACTTGGGTGGAAGGGACCCTGAGAGCCCGTGTGGCCCTGCTGGGGCTGGAGTCGGCGTCTTATTTAACTCGCCTTCTCCCGATCTACTTTCCCTTGCCTGGGACGAGCTGCCGCTAAGCGCTTCTGTTCCTTTTCGGCGGCAGCAGCCATTTATTTTGTTTGGGAACGATCTTGCAGTTCGTCTCCAGGATTGTCCATGGGGGGGGGGGGGGTTCTGGCCATTGGGATTAAATCCTGACCCCCCCATCGAGTCCTCAAAGCACTGTGGCAGCTGTGAGTCTGCCTGATAATTGCGGTGCAGCCAGCGCCAGACTCGCAAGCCTCTTACCTGTCAGGGCTTGCTGCAATTCAAAGAGTCAGCCGTTTTTTCAACTTTTTTTCCCTGACTCAGCTTTTGAATTGTGGAGCTGGGCTGAGCTCACCACTTTGGGTCACACTAGCCTCCTGAAATGGTGGACAGCTACTGTGGCTGTAGCTGACAGCTTAGGCTGAATATTTTTTTTACTTCTTTTTCCTTTTCTCTATCCCTGTCAAGTGACAGTTATTTTTGGTGGGCTCAAAGAAGGCCGCCAGGGGAGCTGATCAAGAATTGTCAGTTCCTCAGCAGGGGAGAGAGAAGGCTGTAAAGGGATCTCCTAAGCCCAGGTCTGCTGGTCTGGAGGCAGCAGCTAGGATTAGAGCCAGGGCTCTAGCCCCTAAGAGACACTCTAGGGCTGAAGATAGACAGGCCAGGCGTAGAAAAAAAGCCATAGACTGTTTGACAGGGCAGTGAGAGATTCCAGGATGGCTGAATACAGAGCCACCCCTCAAACTTTGCCTCCTCAAGATGACAGGCAGCCAGACCAACTGGCAGATAGGCAGTATATGACTGCCTGGTCTCCTGGGGGCTCAAGTACCCAGGATTTGCAGTGAAAACTTCAAATCAGGGCTGAGACCACTCACAATTTTTCTGAGCCGCCTCAGGGGATCTTGATGGCAACACCTGCAGACCAAGTCTCCAGCAGATCCAGACCTGTGCCTGCAGCCACCTTTACACCTACAGCAGCTGGATTAACGACCGGAGGAGACCCAGATGCAAGAAATGCCATCCTTCATGAGAGCCTGGATCTCCCAAACAATAAGACAGGAATTGCAGGCAGAGGTCAACCGGCTGCGCCAGCTGTCTTTTTGGAAACTAACAGGTGTCCTGCAGGGGTAGGGGCAGGCTTCTGCAGAACAGCCGGTCCACTTCAGAGAGTGCTCGGTCTCTCCTTCAGAAAGCAGCCAAATTTATGGCTCTGAGAGGAACCTCCTTCCAAAAAGGGATTTTTTGGATGAGGAGTCGGAGGTAACAGGTCCCACCTCCTTTCAGGGCCTTTTCTAGCCAGCTCTTTTCAAGACTCTGCTGGTTAAGGCCAAGAGCATGGCTCATCTAAAAAAGGACACGGTCACTCAGGACCTTCCCACTGAGGGAGACGATGAGGAGGATTTCCTGTTCACTGAGAAATATCTGTGGTGGACGCTATACCAGTGCTCCAGATGTTTCTGAACCTGATAAAAAAGCACTGGGAATCCCCTGGGATGTACACTCGCCCCAGTGGGTCTGAATCTACCTTATTTAATGTGGACAAAGACCTTTTGGACATTATGGAAGTGCCAAAGGTAGATAGCCCAGTGGTAGCCCTAGCTTCCTCATCTGTCATCCCACCTGATGCGGAGGATGTTTTAAAGACAGAGGACTGGAAGGAGGAGATGGCGCTCCAGAGAGCTCATTAAGCTAACTCCTGGGCCATCAGAGCATCGATGACAGCATCTTTTTTTACTCGGGCCTCTTTGCGGTGGCTGAGGCAGCTACAGGACAGAATCCCACCTGAGGATCTCAGGGTGTATAAGGACCTGAATAAGATTATAGCTGCAGCTTAATTGACAGCTGATGACCCTCACATTAGCCAAATTTTCTTCCAGAGCCATGGCCTCTTCCATAACAGCACGCAAGCTTCTCTAGCAAAGAAATTGGCAGATGGACGTCAGAACCAAATGGAAGCTGGTGTCGGCTCCCTTTAAGGGAGAGAGGCTTTTTGGGGAGGCCTTGGATCCCTTTTTGATGGAAACCAGGGACAAGCAAAAGATCCTGCCCTCCCAGGGGAGGCGCTTTGATTACAGGTCTCATCCCTATACAGGAAGCCCTCCTTTAAACAGAGGGAAGCTGGGGTAGGCTTTCCCCATCAAAATAGGCCCTTTTTCCAGAGATCCTCCTCTCAGGCCTATAGACAGGCCTTTGCTACCAGAGGGCATCAGAGGCAAGAGGGCAGAAGGTCCTTTAGAGGTTCCAACACACCCTTCAGGCGCAACAAGTGACTCCCGAGCCTCATTCCCCATCTGGGACTGTTCTGGCAGAGGTGGGAACAGACCACGATGGATGTTTGGATCCTGTCAATCTTACGGTCGGGTCTCTCTAGAGTTTCTCTCCTCCCCCCCAGAGACTTTGTGTGCTGCCCCGTCTCCAGGGACCCCTCAAAGAGGGATCTCATGGAATCGGCGATCCACCATCTGCTGGACGTTCGGGCCATCCAGCCAGTTCCTGAAGACCAGGAAAGACAGGGGCTCTATTCAATTTGGTTTGTGATTCCAAAGGCCTTGGGGTAGGGTGGGGTGGGGTGGCGAGCAATCCTCAACTTGAAAGGGCTCAACAGACATCTAATCTACCGTCAGTTCCTGAGGTTTTGCTATGGTGACTGCCATTTTCAAAACAGGGCTCTCCCGTTCAGCCTGTTATCAGCCCCTCGGACTTTTACCAAGCTCTTGGTAGTGGTAGCGGCACACCTCAGAGCCTTACCCATAAGGATCCAATGCTATTTGGATGACATCCTGATTGCATCCTCTTCCAGACCCCAGGCGGAGGAGGATCTGATGTCGACAATCAGGATTCTTTGAGAGCACGGGTTCTCGATAAACCTGGACAAATGCTATCTAGTACCATCAACTCGGCTCTTGCATTTGGGGGCTATTAAAGACACCTTGGCCGGAAAGGTTTTTCTCTTACAGGAGCATCGAGGCAATATCAGGGAAGTCACATTGCTGATCCTATCTGCCAGAGAGGTGCCTATCATTTTGCTATCTCAACTTCTTGGCAAAATGATATTGTGCATCGGGATTATCCCATGGGCGACTTCCATGCCCGAACCCTTCAGTGATTCCTGCTCCCTTACCAGAGGGCGAGCAGGGGCAACTCTCCAAGGAGGGTTTGCGTCTCCTTGCCAGTTCTTCGTTCCCTCCATTGGTGGCAGTCCCGAGACATGGATCAGGGATGCTTGTACAGGGAACCCAGAGGATTACCATCACCACCAATGCCAGTCTCTATGGTTGGGGGGCCCACTTGGGAGCCCACATCACCCAGGGGAGGTGGTCATAAGAGGAGCTTACCCACAACATAAATTGGCTAGAGCTCAGGGCTGCCCGCTTAGCGCTCAAGGATCTAAGGCAAGAGGTGGTGGGGAGACATGTTCTTCTCCTCACGGACAATGTGGCTACCAAGGACCGGCAGGGGGGCACACGCACCAGATCTCTAATGCAGGAGGCAACACAATTGTGTAGGTGGGTGGAGAGAAACCTGTTGTCCCTACGAGAACATATCTCGGAAGTATCCAATGTCCATGCAGACTGGTTGAGCAGGGCCATGGTTGACCAGTCAGAATAGCGACTGCATCCCAGTCTATTCCAAGAGATGACGGAACACTTCGGCCGCCTGATTCTGGATCTCTTTGCATCGCCAGAGAACACGCACCTCCCGAGGTTCTTTGCTCAATTCCCTGCCCGGGGAACAGAAGGGGTCAACGCTCTCCGGTGGGCCCAGGGCTACTGTATGCCTTCCCACCCTTCCCCTGATTCCAGAGACAATCAGGAAAGTACTGATAGAAAGTGCAGAAGTTTTGTTGGTAGCCCTTTACTGGCCCAGGCGTCCTTGGTTTGCTGACCTGGTGGGCCTGTCAGTCACCAGACCCTGGAGAATTCCCCAGCACAAGATCTCCCTCAGCCAGGGCCCGATCGAGCACCCAGATCCAGCCTAGTTTGTTTGACCGTCTGGCGCTTGAGCATGGGATCCTGAAATAGGAGAAGTTTTCCACAAAGATCATTCAGACCATCCAGGCGGCCAGAAGACCTTCCACGACCAGGATATATAACGCAATGTGGAAGATTTTCTATAGTTGGTACACTTGTCACCAATTGGAACTCACTGCCTTGGCCTCGGTGATTTTGGTCAAGGGCTCTACTACTATGGCCCAACACCCAAGGGTGAAAGCCTTCCTTAGGGGAACCATGAATTTGAGGCCACCGGTGGTCCACTGCTACCCCACCTGGGACTTGCCTAAGGTCCTGCAGGCACTGACTTCTCCCCCATTTGAACCCTTCCGTAAAGTCTGCCTTCACCTTATCACATGCAGGGTGTCATTCTTGGTGGCCATTACCTCGGCCAGGTGTATTTCAGAGTTGGCGGCCTTATCCAACAGGAAGGATCTGTGCGTATTCCATACAGACAGGGTGTTTCTGCGGTTGGACCCTAGCTTCCTGCCCAAAGTGAACTCCTTATTCCATCGTTCACAGGAGTTGATTTTGCCTAATTTCTGTCCTGAGCCTACCCATGCACTGGAGAGAAAATGGCACACCTTGGACATTAGGAGGGCCCTCTGTATTTACATTAAAAGAACTTCTTTTCTTAGGAGGACGGAAGCCCTGTTTGTTTCTTTTCAGCCGTCAACTTTGGGTCGTAGGGTGACACCTTCCACAGTTGGTCGCTGGCTCAGAGATTGCATTGCACAGGCCTATGAGTTACAGAGCCTTCCTGTACCCAGGAGGATCACAGCGCACTCAACCAGAAGTGCAGTGACCATCGCAACCTGGGCAATGCAGGCATCGTTTCTGGACATTTGTAGATCTGCAACCTGCTCATCGGTGATCCCATTCATAAGACATTATAAAATTGACTCCTTTGCCTCAGCAGAGGTGTTCTTTGGAAGATGAGTCCTGCAGGGTGTGCATGTAGAGATGGGGACCTCCAACCAATCCAGATCCCACCCATAGGTCAGCCATCAGCCAGCTTTGGTATGTCCCATCCTGGATTCCCCCTTCGACTCAGTGGAGAAGGGGTGTTGGTCCTACCTGAACACTTCTTCTTGGGGAGCCGAAAGGAGAATCCAGTGCCACTTTGTATTTTGTCTGGTTGGAATAGGGAGGAAATGTCCCCTTTTTTCGCAGTATCAACTGAACTATCTGTTTGAGGACAAGGAGCACCTGAATTCACTTCAGCTTTGTTCAGAACTGGGGACCATTACCAGGGGGTGTGTCTTCAGTTTTTCAACTTGGTCTGCAGAGCTAGGAGACTAGAGACTACCCATCCTGGATTCTCCCTTTGGCTCCCCAAGAAGAAGCATTCAGGTAGGACCAACGCCCCTTTTATGAATGGGTTTGTACATATGAAAAATTCTAGCTTAAAAATGGAATGATATGTGGCTCATTAGTTCAACTCAGTTAAATAAACTAAAATTCATTTGCATATGTGCACATATACCTAACTAGATAAAGCTGAATAGCAGTGTTTCTGTTTTCAGGCTTTAGATTCACAGGTCAGTTTTCTTTTCAGCAAATAAATTTGATAGCATTTTTGTCTATTAAATAACATAATATTGAAAGTAGCTTTATTAAAAGCTATGAAATACTCATTGAGTTGTTAGTCATCTTCCTTTTTTTCTCATCTTCATTTATTCTTTTCAAAGGTGAGTGAAAAGAAAAAGGAACAAAGAATATTCTTTTGCATTATTGTACCCTAATTCCAAACTCCTCAACTTTTTCTTATTTTCTGTGATTGCTGTATAATTGTATAGGAGCCCAAGAACTCAAGCTCCCAATGATGTATGTTTGTCTCCTGTGGTAGCTTTTTAGAAAAAAATGTTATTAAGTTAGATGGATAGATATGAGTTAGATGTTCTCTGGTCCTTGTTCATTCTCAAGCTGCTTATTTGTTGCTTCATGGGGTTATTAGAGAAAGATTTGAGTTTGATTATATGCATCTGATGTTGCAGTATTTAAATTTAGTTTGTTTCTCTCACAATTACAATGTATCAGTGAAGAAGATTAGGTTCAAACTCTTCATTCTGAAAATAAAAAAAAATAGGAGTAGAATCTCATTTTCTTAAGTGGTTGAATGGGCTGTATAATCAACCTTGTCTCAGAGCTACTACTATTGTTAGCAGAAGCTGAACTGAAGATGGTTTGCACCTCATCCCATTATTTTTCTTTATGAAAGGGGATGTTTGTATCTCATGCTACTTTTTAAGTAGGAATTTTAGAGCCTTAGTAAGATGCAATATTGACAGTTTTAATATATGTTTATCTCAACAGGAAGTACAATGGTCACATTGAAAACAAGCCATTAACCATTCCTAAAGACATTAATCTTCATCTGGAAACAAAATCTATCACTGAAATAGACGCATTGGGTAAGGGATTATAATAAATTGAATCATGATAAAATTTTGTGTTCTTTGTTGTTTTTGGAAAATCTTTTTATTCCCATATTTAAAGAAGGACAAATGCTATAGTTTGAGAATCCATATATTAGTATTTTAAGCAGTCATAAAATAACTGAAAAATCAGTTAATAAGCTTAATTCATCTCCATGTGTTTAACTTTTGTTATAAGCTATCCTTGGCTTCTTTGAACTCTCTTTAGAGGTAATATTTCAAATGTATATGCCAAGTTTTTCCTTTGAATTTAAAATATTTAATTATTGTACAATAAAAGTTGCTTAATTCTAGCAGATTCTGGAAGGAATAGAAACATGTCAAAATGAATTATATTGATGCATGTAAGTAAATTGTTACTGTTACGCAAAGTAGGTTGTGTGTTTATAGGTTCATTTAGTTGATGAGAATTAAGGATCTTCGTTTGATTTGCCTGAGTGAAAAATTTTGCACTTTGGAACAAAAATGTTCATCCCATAGAGATGTGAAAGTGGTTAAATTTTTCTCATTAAGGAATTTTGAATTGCCACAAAAGGTCAGCTTGTCCATTAATTGGGGAAGATTATTTTGCAAAAGTTTCTTTTAACTATTGGATCCCAGAAAAGACCTCAGAAGGGAGGCAGAACAATTTAGAAGTTTAAAGCAGTGTTTCTCAACTTCAGCAACTTTATGATGCATGGAATTCATCTTTCAGAATTCCCCAGCCAGAAGTCCATGCATTTTAACGGTCCTGAGGTTAAGAAACAGTAGTTTAGAGGGATGTAAATCTGTGTTATTTTTATATTAGAGAAGGATATTACATAATCAATTGTCATAATAAACCACCACCATCAAGCTATGCATTGGCCTAATAAGCTTGAGTAAATGTTGAAAACAGGCTTTTGAATGTACACAAAAATAATTTGATGGAATGTGGCTGAATGCAATATTTTGGTTTAAGATAGATCCTTTATACATTTATGTAAGTGATGCTTGAATCTATATCTAAAACTTAATATATTTTTTGAGATCAAATTATCTGATTGTACCATTTGTAATATTTTTGAAACATCTGGAAATATATGAATTCATAGGATTTTGGTGTAGAGATAAAGACAAGTAATTTATTATGAGTATATTATGACTATTTATTATGATTATACTGTTCTGTCTTTCTATTTTCCTCATATAAAGTGCTTCAGGGAATGTACAAATAGACCTCATTTAGCAGTTGCAGTCATTAAGCAAAGCAGTCACTAAATGATAATCACATGACAGCAACTGTGCTTATGATTTTACTTCATATTTCCTTTGGTTTACAATGTCAGAAAGTTAGAACCCAAATAACTGGGTGAAATACTAGAAAAGGTTTCTGAAGCCTGTCACAAGGCAACTATATACAAGGGCAAATTTATAGCCCCCCTTTTCTATGTCCCTGTGCTTTTAAATGCTCATCCCAATACTGGGATAATTAGGAAGAAGAGAATGTTTGTATTTACATTTATTGGAGAGAACGGGATTGCAAAAGAATAAGGAGGCACACAATGGGAATACGCATCAAAAGGAATTTGCTGGTGCAAATTCCTTTTGTTTGCCTAGTGTGCTCTGAATTAGTTGCTTAGGCAAACAAAAGCCTTTAATGTTAAACTGATTAGAATCTTGTCATTGTCAAGCAGCAGTACTCCTGGAGAGTATTACATTAAAAAGAATATAACAAAAATTATTTAAAAACCCCATCTGCTGCAAGAATCATGCATTCAGAACATTAAAAAGGAGTTCATTTAGCATCCTGGCCCATGTCTATGAAAAGAACCATGTCTTTAAGACCTTTCTAAAGGCTGTCACAGACAGGTGATCTGAACTTGTTGGGGAACATTATTCCATAGGGCAAGGCATATCTTCTTGGTCCAATATAAGTGCATAATTTATTTGATGGGACCCATCCAAATCCTATCAGTTTTTGTTTGATGGAATTAATAGTCTCACATATGTCCAGGTCTATGCCCTGAAGATGGTTTATAAATATGTGTATGTGTATATTTCAACTACTAAACATCCACTTTTTATTTTAGCCTTGCATTATTTTCCTGAGTACCAGTGGTTGGTGGACTTCACAGTGGCAGCTACAGTGGTGTATTTGATAACTGAAGCTTACTATACTTGGATGAAGCCTTCACAAGAAATGAATATCAGCATAATCTGGTGTTTTCTTGTTTTAGCTTTTGCAATGTATCCTTTTAAAGTGTTCTGGAACTTCTGTTAAACTTTCAAAAAATGAATATTTTGTGAAGTTCACGGCAGTAATTTTTTGTAAAAATGGTTCATAGGAAATACTTGGTACTTTTTCTCTAATACAACATTCCCCAATATGATTTACTCCAAATACAGTGTGGTAGATTACATTTTCCTTAATTTTTCTGCTGTCTAGGAATAGACATGGTACTTGGTATCCATGGTATTTGGAAAATACCATGCACTAATCATCACCAGGCATATTTTAGTTCATACCACAATATTTATGTTAAGGCTGAGAAAAAAGTTTCAACAAATTGAGGTTAGTTTATTAGAAGTGAATTAAAGCAGTTCAGACAATAAAATAATGGTAACATTTGTCCTTGATATAAGTTGTATAAAACACTTTATAGCCATCTAGTCTAAAATTATCTAATTTTTTTGATGTTCCTTCAAAATGATTGTGCTTGATTTTAATATACTTATTATTAAAACAATTGTGGAAAGGGTAATTATGTAACGGTATGTTATTATTATACTCTAGCCTGAATTCTGTAGCATAGTTTTTTCTTTGAATTTTCCTGCTGTCTTGGAACTGTAATCCATGGTATTTGGAAGATACCAACTTTCATATAAAACTTGTGTGTGTGTGTGTGTGTGTGTATACGTATACACATACCTACCTACCTATCTGAGACCATTGCCAAGTATCTGAAAAAAGTGACTTATGATTATTGTTTACACTTCTGACCAGTGGTGAGATTCAATTTTTTTTTACTACCAGTTCTTTGGGTGTGGCTTGGTGGGTGTGGCTTGGCATGGCTTGGTAGGCATGGCTGGTGGGCGTGGCAAGGGAAGGTTCCTGCAAAATCCATTCCCTCCCCACCCCATTAAGCTGTTTTCCAGCTCCATTCTCCTGTGCAGGGCACAAAAGAAGACCCAGCTGATCATCTGGGACTCGAGAGGCAGAGTATAGATGGGGGGAAGGCCAGTCAGAAGTGGTATTTGCCGCTTCTCTGAACACTACTAGTTCTCCAGAACTGGTCAGAATACCACCTCTGCTTATGACCATGACCATGGCTATGTGATCAAAATTCAGATGTTTGACAACTGACTTATATTTATGAAGATTGCCTTGTCCTGGTGTTACACAATCACCTTTTGCAACCTTCTGATAAGAAAGGTCAACCAGGAAGCCAAATTCACTTAGCAACTTAACAATTGCAGCGATTCACTTACTATCTGTGGCATGAAAGGTTCTAAAATGGGGCAAAACTCAAATGTCTCACTTAGCAACAGAAATACTGGGCTCAATTATCATTGTAAGTCGAGGACTATCTGTATTGTGATTGTATTGTACAATCCTATCTGCTCACCAATGCTTCTTTTACAATATACATTTCATAACTATGACTTCTGTTTCATGCTGAGCTATATAGGCCACTTCAGATAGAGACACTAATTTTACTGAATAATAGCAAAAGTGAAGTGGCTGATTACTATGAATTACATTGGTATTTTAGACTTTTCTTTTCATTTTCTTTGGATATGGGTTAAAACATGACCCTTTCCCAATTGACTCAAGGTAACACCAAAATACATTTATGTTCTCTCACATGCAGTGTGAGAGAGGTGTTTTTATTGCTTCTCCTTTTGCTTACATACAAATACATACTTGGAATTCTGTTCTAATCTCTAACAAAAGAAAATAAAAAACAAATATATAAGTAAAGTACAAGGAATTTACATTTATTATTGTTATAATATCATGCTGCCGATTTCTTAAATATTAAACTTCCCCATAATTGTGTTAACTATAATGCTTTGAGACTAAAAATGAACCATAAAAGAATAGGGCCAAATCATTATCAGTCAAAGACTCTTCAGGTATTTTACTGTGCCAATATAAATATATCTGCTGTCTTTTTTTTTGAAGACATTATGAGAATTAAGTAAAAACAAAATATGTTTTCATGAATGAATGATCTTTATCTCTAAATTGTAAGAAATACTGTATATTCAATATTTGATAAGCCTTGAGCCTACTGATTTTCTAAAATTTCAATTCCTTGTTTATAGATCATATACAGTATATTGCCAATACTAGTATATTGATTATTTTTGAGTAAAATTAAATTTGTTAGTTTAGCCTCAAATAAAGCATCTATTAAATATCTAAATACTACTATTAAATATTCAGGTCTATTTGAACTGCTAAAGCTTTCAGACCATAATTTTCTATCAATACAAGCTTTAATTCCTCATACATTAGAAAGGTTATATTCAAAAAATAACTGTGCAAAATCCTTTAAACACCTGTTGCTCAAAGCTTCTGGTAGATAGATTAGATTAGATTCAACTTTATTGTCATTCCCATGGATACAGGCAACGAAATGCAGTTAGCATCCAACCAGAAGTGTAAAACAACAGTAAAATATAAATATATGTATGCAAATATGCAAGGCATCTATGAATATGTCAATGGAAAACAACAAAATGTATGTACACGAGCACACAAGGATAAGTGTGACTGCACATATATGAACATATACAACTGTACAAAATGTTTATGGACACATTGAATCTAAGTACAAATGCACAGAAAATTATACAAAATACATCATATATTATCAAGGGAAGCATCAGCTTATGTGTGTGGACATACGAACTGAGGAGTTCATCAAGGAAACCGCTGTGTGGTAAAAGCTGTTCCCTAGCCTGCTGGTCTTATACTTCAGGCACCTGAACCTCCTCCCAGATGGAAGAAGAGTAAACAGTTTGTGGGCTGGATGGAAGGGGTCCTTAACGATGCTGTGGGCTTTACGCAGCATCGTTTCCTCTGAATGTCCACAATGGCAGGAAATGGAATCCCTATAATGCGTTGAGTGGTTTTCACCACCCTCTGTAATGCCTTTTTTTCTTTTATAGTGCAATTTCCATACCAAACTGAGATACAGCTAGTTAAGATGCTCTCAATTGTGCAGCAGCAGAAATTAGTCAGAATAGCTGAGGAGAGGTGATTCTTCCACAGATAGTATATTGCATGGGATATGTATGTTTCCAGTCCTCATAATAGCAACTCTTAGACCAATGTTTCTCTTTTTTTTTTGCCTGTGATCCCCCTTCTAAGCTGCTTTTTATTGTGTGTTCCATTCCAGGTCCCATTACTAGATATGTCTTGTTTTCTGGCATTAGAAAGACAGTATTTGCAGTATAAAATTCTTTTTTGTGTGTTTATCATGTCTGACATGTTTTTCATCTCTGGCCTTTGAAATAATCTAAACAGTTGAGGGGTCATATGACCGCAATATGAGAACCATCATCTTACACTTCTGTGATCGTTTGTCTTCTTTCAGGAAACTAATACACTTCCTCTATTCTTTAGAGAACTGCTGTCTTTATACTTAGTATCATTTTTTTCTTCCTCTGAATGTTCATGACCCATTTCTTCTGCAAAAGTTGTGGCAACTGGTTCTCAATTTCTATAATCCATATCCTGTTTCTGTTTACCTCTTAGGCATTGCATTGCATTTGTTAATGTATGTTCTTTATGGAAACTTGTCTTCTATGTCAATTCTGGCTAACAGCAGATCATTCAGTGGTTGTCTTAAAATATGCAGCAAAAAGAAGAGAGATAGGGCTTGATTTTACTTTAGTGTGTGTTTTTATAGCTGATACATTCAGGAGGGATCACCAGCTTTACTTTTGATTGCTTACTCAATTCTGACTATAAATAAAACAAATGCTCTAGTCTGAAACTCTTCCTAGACTGAAGAAGCCCCAATCCATAAAGCAGGTAGGTATTTTTTTATGAATCTGAATTCAGTCTTAGTGTATTACAATAAAAATATATTCTCAGTTTTGATGTCATACAGTTTTTTGTTGGAACTAGTTGAACAATTACTTTATATTTTAAAAGCTATAATTTCATAATATCCATATATCAGTAATTTCTAAATTTCTTATTTATTTAAAAGGGTCAAGGGTTTCTTCATGCTATAATTTAAAACTTTTAAAAATCTTTTTAAAGGGACCATACTATGCTTAATAAAAGTAAAATAGACCATTGTCTCATTTATACATTCAGCCCCCTGATATTGTTAAATACTGTAATTTCTAATAATCTAATCTCTAATCTAATAAACTATTCTTAATAAGCTAATAGAGCTGCTTAATTTTCCTTTAAACAATATTGCTTAAGTTTGAAAATAAACAATTATTCAAAAACATATAGTTGCTGAGTTTTTAATGTTTACATTAAACCTGAAGGGCTTAATTATAATTCTTAAATGAAAGGGAAGTTAGTTATATTATCTTACAGTACATTTTTAATAGTTTTTACTGAAGTTTAAAAATACAAAGTTAAAACTAATGCAAACAAGAGAAATATACAAAAGAAAAAGAGGGGAGGGAAAATATGTAAAATGGGAAAACAGAAAAAAATATAGAAATTCCTTCATTAAGACAGGTACATTTTCAGTGATATTTTAATAGTTCAATTACAAATCTCTAATCCATATCTCATTTCTTATTTTTTATTTATTAAAAGCCCATTAAGAAATACAAAAAATAATTATATATTAAGTTTAAACAAAACTGTGTAATATTTTTCCTTGCTTACATAGTACCTTGTCATTTTTTATAAAAATATAAAGGAAAAAACATTTTCTTTGTTTCTATCTGTAAAAAAAATCTATCAAAACCTCATCAAACTTAATTAAGGGAAAAAATCATTAGCACCATTAGAAGTAACATATTTAAAATTTTAGTCTTTAATCTATCAAATCAATTCTTCTCTTCATCTCTTCTCAATTTCAATAGTATAGCTTGTTATTTTTTCTAAAAAATGCAACATAATTTGCTTTATTCTCATATTTTACCTAAAATAATAGCCTCATTGTTCAGTTCTAGTCCAGGAAAAAAACATTAAAACTGCTAGTAAAGAAAAGAATCATATATATCTTAATCTTGGTTGAATAAGAACCACAGTGGCACAGTGGTTAGAATGCAGTATCGTAGGCTACTTCTGTTGATCACCAGCTGCCAGCAGTTTGGCAGTTCGGGTTTCACCAGGCTCAAGGTTGACTCAGCCTTCCATCCTTCTGAAGTCGGTAAAATGAGGACCCAGATTGTTGGGGCAATATGCTGACTCTGTAAATCTTTTGGGGCTGTAAAGCTCTGAAGCTTTATATAAGTGTTAATGCTATTGCTATAAGCCAACTTTGTAAACCTTAATTTTACTTTCAAAAGTCTTAATGCAACAGCATACTAAAAAGCAGAGACATTACCCTGCCAACAAAAGTGCATATAGTCACAGCTATGGTTTTCCCCATTGCAATTTATGGCTGTGAAAGTTGGACCAAAAGGAAGGCTGAGTGCCAAAGAATTGAGACCTTTGAACTATGATCCTGGGGAAGACTTCTGCGAGTCCCTTGGACTGCAAAGCAATCAAACCTGTCAGTCCTACAGGAGATCAATCCCGATTGCTCTTTAGAAGACCAGATCCTGAAGATGAAACTCAAAATATTTTGGCCACCTAATGAGAAGGAAGGACTTCCTGGAGAAGAGCCTAATGCTGGGAATGATTAAGAGAAAAAGAACGGGGCAACAGAACGAGGTGGTTGGATGGAATCACTGAATAGAACAGAACAGAATAAAACAGAAATCTTTATTGGCCAAGTGTGATTGGACACACAAGGAATGTCTTGGTGCAAATGCTTTCAGTGTACATAAAAGAAAAGATACATTTGTCAAGAGTCAAGATTCATCAGATACAACACGTAATAATAGCATAGGGTACAATAAGCAATCAAATCATACTAGTAAACAGTCAATATAAATTGGAAAGATACAGCAACAAAGTTACACTCATACATTCACAAGGGGGGGTGAGGGGTGATAAAGAGTGCTAAGAAGATTAATAGTAATAGTAGTTCAGGCTTTATAAATAGTTGAACAGTGTTTAGGGAATTATTTGTTTAACAGAGTGATGGCATTCGGGAAAAAACTCCTTGTGTCTAGTTCTTGTTTCAGTACTCTATAGTGTGGTTTTGAGGGTAGTAGTTGAAACAGTTTATATCCTGGATGTGAGGGGTCTGTAAATATTTTCACAGCCCTCTTTTTGACTCGTATACAGGTCCTTGATTGAAGGCAGGTTGGTAGTAATTGTTTTTTTATGCAGTCCTAATTACTCTCTGAAGTCTGTGTTTGTCTTGTTGAATTGCAGAACCAAACCAGACAGTTATAGAGGTGCAGATGACAGACTCAATAATTCCTCTGTAGAACTGTATCAGCAGCTCCTTGGACAGTTTGAACTTTCTGAGTTGGTGCAGAAAGAATATTCTTTCTTGTGCTTTTTTGATGACGTTTTTGATGCTAGGTGTCCATCTTAGGTTTTGTGATATGATAGAACATAGAAATTTGAAGATCTCTACTGCTGATACTGTGTTGACTAGTATTGTAAGAGGTGGTAGTATGGGAGGGTTTCTCCTAAAGTCTACCACCATTTCTATGGTTTCGAGTTTGTTCAGTTCCAGTTTGTTCCGGTTACAACACGAGGCAACCTCCTGTCTATGCAGATTCATTGTCTCGAATGAGACCAATCACTGTTGTATCGTCTGCAAACTTCAGTATTTTAACAGATGGATCATTTGAGATGAAGTCATAGGTATATGGGGAGAAGAAAAGTGGAGAAAGCACACAACCACGTGTGCTAATTGTACAGTTATCAGATATGATCCTGCCTAGCTTCACCTGCTGCTTTCTGTCTTGTTAGGAAGCAGTTGGTGTGACCTTAAATGGACTCCGGGGGATGGTAGAGGACAGGAAAACCTGAAGGAACGTCCATGGAGTCACAATGGATTGGACATGACTTTGTGACTAACAACAACAATGATTATTCTTTTTAGACCATATCCCCAAAATCAATCTCTTCTTTCTCCTTGTCTTTTCACAGGAATTTCTTCTTAACACATCTCTGTTGTGAATCCAAAATAAGAAAATTGTCCAAGTCACCCTCCTGAGCTAAAATCCACATGTCCAAATAACACTTCTAGTTTAT
The DNA here is from genome assembly GCA_033807585.1 of Hydrophis major. Classification (NCBI taxonomy): domain Eukaryota; kingdom Metazoa; phylum Chordata; class Lepidosauria; order Squamata; family Elapidae; genus Hydrophis; species Hydrophis major. The sequence continues at coordinate 330,446,279 of CM066329.1, forward strand.
TATTTATGTGTCCCTTTTAACTACTAAAACATCCTCCTTTTTCATCTGTAAGTTCTGTAAAATGTCTACCAATATATTTCTTGTAGCCTATCCATTTTAAATCCATATCCAAAACAGTCTAATTTTATGTCCCAAAAGACAACTGGACTTTCTTTGTTTCTTTGAAAATTTTTCACTTCTAATCCAAAAGACTTCTTCAGTTTGGGACAACCATGATCTGGATGATTGAGAATCTCCATAGATATTCATTCTGATTTTCAGTTATATCCTCTTCTATCTCTTTTAAACACATTTTTATTGTATTAGATAGTCTAAAGAGAAGTTTCTGGGTACATAGTTAGCAAATATCCTTGACTTCTTCCAGAGTTAAAATACTTTTTCTCCATTCTGTATTAGTGAATCTGCCTAGGTTATCCAGCCTAAAAGGTCTCCTTAGTCATCTTTTCCTCTCTTTTAGCATATTTTTCCAAGGCAAAAATTTCTTACAGTTAAACTTAAAATCTGTATATATTTTAATAAGATTTTAGCAAACCACAGGAAGTATTTTAAATTCTTATTTACAGTCAATCTGGCCTCTAGACTATTTAAAACTAAAATCAACATTTTAATCTTTGCTGCTTCTTCCCAAATAATTTTTTTCTTTAGGTTTTACATTTACTTAAAGCTTTTTTTCACTACAAGGTGAAGGGAAATTATCCAGTATAATGTAACTTGTTATTCTGAAAGATCTTAATATAAAAAAAGCAATTTACAAGCCATTTCTACTAAAGAAGATCAAGAGAGGAAGGAGACAAATCCAACACTTCTTGAAGGCTCCAAACTGTGGCTCGAGCAAAGCTGTCTCTTCCAAATCCCAGAGCTCTAAAACCCACCAGAGACCAAAATCTCATCACAGGGAACATCTTTAAGGAACACTCTCAGTGATCCCAAATCCTTTCCTTTATCCAGAGAATAGTTCATGACTTTACTTTCTCCCATGTTTGTTGTTGGCGCGGCTAAAAGCAAATTCACTTTCAATCTGCCGTTGCCTTAACAGAAATTCCTCTTATGGTACATTTTTAACAAATTTGGGCTTAAGGGTTTTTTCCCCCAGAAGAATTCATGTTCCACATAATAGCTGGTTTCTGAAGACATGCACATGATACTATTCCTTCTTCCCAATGCTATTCCCCAAGAATGCAGTCTTTTTTTCTCCACAGCATCCAATTTTTAAAATTTTGACAATTTATATTCTTTTGGATAAATTTATATTCTTTGGATATAAAATGGATTTGATTTTAGTGAGGTTTTCTTTTAAGCCTAGTGTACATGCCAAGACAGTTTATTGGTTTTTTAAAATGTTGCAATGATTTATTACAACCTGTTTGTATACAGTCCAGAATATCTTAGATAACATTAATTTATGACAATGTCTATAATTTTCCCTATAGGCCTACCTCTCCAATGTTAGCATTTGGTTTCAAAGAGCTTTATTCAGAATTATATGAAAAAAAAAATTCCTTGACATTTATATATAGCAAAATATTGTTCTCATTAACTACACACTACTTTAAAGTTGAAGAGGGAGGAGAAAGATCAGTCTGTGTAACCTTTGGCTTCTTTTTCTTTGTCAAAGCTATGGTAATTCTGATTGTAACAGAAAACTATTTGGAGTTTGGACTTGAATCAGGTAATATTTTCATGTTAATATGGACAAATACTTAGCAATTTTAACAGTAAATATTTTATAGGTAATATCATTTTTAAAAATACCAATATTTTTTCTGTTTTCAAATCTTCTATTTCATAGTTTTTTTCCCATTACTATGACAGGCATGAAATATTTTAATGCAGATTATAAATATTCTTATGTTAAGAGTTCACAACTATTAAATTCAATTATTACAATTCTTTTGTAATAATGGTGCTATTTTATAATAATAATAATGTATTGCACTTTCAAAAAGCATTTTGATTTTACACATAACAAATGATGTTCTAGATTATGCCTAGCTGAATTAATATTTCTGCTTAACTATTTAAAACTATTCTAGTTTTTCCTCATTAGCAACCTAATATTCTAAGGTTACTGTCTACATTCTCTACAGGTTTCTCCAATTTTTCAGAAACTGCAGTGCAATTTTTTGAAAAACAAGGGTTGGAATCCCAGTAAGTATAAAACGTAATATTAAAGTTGAAAATATATTATCATCAAAATATTCTCCTTGTAACATTTTTCAGGATTATGGATCCTTTAATTCAGAATCACATCTGCAATATCTGAAAGTATGTCAAAAACTTATATTCTGTTCAGGAAAATAATTTTGGTTGCTTCTATCTTAAATGCAGAAATTCTGTCATTGTTTGCTTACATGGAAACATAGACATATGTATTTTTATATAAAATAATAATGACATATATAATGCAAACAAACAATTTCAATTATTGGGCAAATTAGAAATATCATAAATTAAGTTATTATTAATTGGGTGTTCAGCTAAATATCACAGTATAAAATAGTTTAGAATAGAAGATCTATCAGTTACTCCTGCCTTCCCCCCACCCTTTACTTTTCTATTATGTGGCCCATTTTATTTTATTCCCTTTCAAATTCTGCCATTATTTTGTGCCTACTAAGAATGCTCGGTTATGATTCGGTTTCTGATCCAATCTTTTAAGGCTCCCGGTTCTTGTTCTTTGACACATTAATATGTTCTTGTGTTAGATAAGCACCAGTACTCCACAACTTTTTTAGTTGATAGCAAAAGTATCCTGTATCCATGCTTACTTATTCTAGCACAGAACACAATTAGAAGGACTTTTGTATTTGAATTTGTCAATAAAAACTCCTGATTATTTTCATCAGAAGATATGTAAGATACATAATGGGGAAGAATCTGATGGGAAGCCCTTACCTGTCTCTTTTCAGTGTAAGATCTAAAATAGTTTTATTTGAGTCTATGTCTGTCTGTCTATCCAATCTACCTATCCTCCATCCATTCCATCCATCTTATATTATCTATCTATCTATCTATCTATCTATCTATCTATCTATCTATCTATCATCTGTCTAATATATAAAGCCACTCATCTTGCAGAACAAGCAACTGGATGGCTTGCAAGTTAAAGCAAGCAATATCATCAGAATATTAACAATTAAAATAGAAAAACTGACCTAAAATAAAAAGTAGGCAGAAAGATGTTACCACTTCACTAAGTCACTTGTCCCCTGGGATCCCCAAGACTTACCACAACTAAATCTTAAGGGACTTATTAGAGGATCAGAAGAGATGTGGCCAACTTCACCGTAGAGAGGAGAATATTCCACAAAGCGGGTGCCACTACATTAAAACCTGCTGTCTAGGGCCATTAAATGGAGTCAATTGAACTTACGCATACTTTTTCTGCTGGACCTGGTGAGGTGGGCAGGTAAAATGAGGCAGAGGTAGTCTGCCTTAGTCCCATGCCATGAATGGATTTAAAGTTGAACACCAACATCTTGAGCATAAGTAGAAGCCTCTACATGATTGCAGGATCAATTTGTGGCCAAGAAGAAAATTCTGTTAGATTCAGGTGAAATTTAGGACGCAGGAGACAGACACATAGCTTGTTAGATGGGAGCCAGTATTTAAAGACTGCAGATATGGCCTTTTGCTACTTTGTAACCATAAGTTGGTGTAATATTTCCAATTTTCAATTATATAAGTTTTTTGTTTATTTTGCTTCACTTTCAGTCACCTGCATTGTTAGTAGAAAAAACACTTTTAAAATGTTAGAGAAGCTAATTATCATTTTTTTCTTTTTTAGGGGTCCTGTTTCTAAGCTAACCTTCAAACTTTTCCTGGCTATCCTCTGTTCACTTATTGGAGCTTTTTTGACGTTCCCTGGTTTGAGGCTGGCTCAGATGCATCTTGATGCTTTGAGTTTAACAACCAAAAAAATCACCCAGTAAGTTAAAAGTATATAGATTTCAACTTAAAGTACAACTTAATACTCTCAGTAGTATTATTCTTATAACATGGCTCTGTTTTTTTATTCCAAATTTCAGAATGTGTTTTTAAAATGAATTTAAAATCTTATTAAAATGCAGTTACAAATTCATGAACAATTTTAAAAGAAAACACACTAATGGATTAAGAGAGTATGGAATAAAATAGCACTATGTTTGGATACCTAAAATGTTGAGGACTAAACTGATGAGTTCCATCCAGATACTCATTTATTCACCCCTTTGCATTTTAGTTATTTTTTTCTCCTCTCCTATTATCCATTAGTGTGTTATCTTTGATTAATCTGATCTTGCGGAAGAATGATATTTCAAAGGGTAAGTGCCATGGCAGAAACTGCTGTTCTGCCTTATCCAGATGATACTCCTTAAAGGATGGGACCCTTAATGTACTATTCCCACCAAATCTGATAGGATGGGTAGATGTAACCTAGGTTAGTCCCTCAAATAATGTGCCATGTAGGCTTTAAATGTCATTACCAACATCTTAAATTCACTTGAATTTTGGACTTCGATGTAGTCATAAGTTGAGGACTATATATGTAACCATTCACAGCATCCTTGTTCAAAGGGGCAAGCTTCCAAACTTTCCTGTAGTTGTATATATTAGGGAATATTTGGTAATGGCAAACAAATTAGGCTTGGGGAGTTAATTTGTATTATTCATTTTACACAAGACAACTTGATAAGCTTACAAGGAATTCTAAGGTATTCTCAAGCTCTTAGAAACCATTAAAAATCAACATAGAATATAGCAGAAATCATTAAGACTAGTATTTATTTCTCTTGCTTTCAATATAGAATAGTTTAGAAATACCCCTTTTCTGTAATAATACAATGTGTTTATCTTGCTTTCTGTCTCTTCCAGAACTCTGCTTCATATAAACTTCCTGGCACCTCTGCTTATGGTGTTGTTATGGGTAAAGCCAATTACCAAGGATTATATTATGAACCCACCATTAGGAAAAGAAAATGTGCCTTTGTAAGCTGCTTTGGAAATCTTTATTTTTAAACCTAGTAATAAGTGTATGTTTAATATGTAATATTTTTGTAGTTATATTCTTATTTTTAAAAATTAGAATAGAATAACCTTAGTTTTTAGGAGAAATGTTTTCAATCTTTCTGAAGGAAAGCAAAGGACTCCTCTTCTCTATTTTTATCTCTATCCATTCAGCCCTTCCTGGAGGCACAAGCAGTTCTCCTTTCTTTGATTTCTTTTGATACATCCACATTTCTCTCCTCTCTTTTATTCTTTCTCACAGGAACACGTTCCCATCTGCCATTCCCATCTTCTCCCCAGTATTACTACAACAGTGCTGCCATGTGTGCTTGTGTGAGGTATGGGGTGTGTGGAAAGATATTTAGAAAATTTCTGTGTTCATTCTTTAATCTACAGAATGTCAGAAGCTACATTTGATACTCTAAGATTATGGATTATAATTCTCCTATGTGCTTTGAGGTTAGCCATGATGCGCAGCCATCTCCAAGCCTATCTGAATTTAGCTCAGAAATGTGTGGATCAAATGAAAAAAGAAGTTGGAAGAATAAGTACTATTGAATTGCAGAAAATGGTAAGCTAAGGTTACAATAATCAAAATATATATATTAACAAGCCATTTAAGTTTTAATTAATCAACATGATGCTATTTTTTAAAATTAAACAGGCAGAATTTGATATGTTTTTCTAGAAACCCTGACAATATTATTTTAGTTACTTTTAAGGTTAAGTTAGTCTGGCAGTAAGACTGATAATTTAATCTTTCATTAATTTTGAGTAGTACTACTATTGTTTTCTTAAAAATGGTTATATTTTTAATATACTCTATTTCATAAAATTGTATGCAAGTATTTTTATATATTTTTATATAAATAGAATTGTGTGTAGCTTCCTTTGTCTTTTTCAATTTAGAAAAAGAGATTAGATATAAATAACACATGAAATTCCATTTTAAATAAGAAACAGCAAATATAAGAGCATTCTGAAATATTATCCCTTTTAGAATAAAAGTAAATGTTTTGGGAGAAGTTGGAAGGATTTTTAAAATATTGAGAGTACCTCCTTAACTCTTAATTTCTTTCCTTTGACTTGAGGGATTACTTATCTCCTATAGTTTCTGTCCCTCCCATATGGTCAGACAGAGACAGCATGCTTGGGTTCAAAAAAGGACAAGTATAAAAAATGGAAAGAGGGGCACATAACTAAGGCAGTATATCAGCAAATAGCCCAAGCCTGCAAAGATGAAGTGAGGAAAGCTAAGGCTCACAACGAACAAAGGCTTGTGACAAAAGTAAAAAATAATTAAAAAAGCTTCTTCCAATATGTTAAAAACAAGAAAAAAGTCAAGGAAACAATTGGTCCATTGCTGGGAGAAAGTAGCAAGAAGGTGACAAGCAACAGGGAGAAAGCAGAACTACTTAACTCATTTTTTGCATCTGTTTTTACACAAGGGGAAAAACAGTCCAACCTATCAAAAACAGCACCACAAAAAGCAGATTAGGAACACAAGTTAAAATAGGGAAGAAAGTGGTAAGTGAACACCCGTCTATGCTAGACGAGTTCAAATCACCGGGATCAGATGGATTACACCCGAAGATTCTGAGGGAACTGATAGATGTGATCTCAGAACCACTGCATGATATCTTTCAAAGATTCTGGAGCACTGGGGAACTGCCAGAGGACTGGAAAAGAGCTGATATGGTTCCCATATTCAAAAAAGGAAAGAGAATAGATCCAGGAAACTACAGACTTATCAGCCTGACCTCAATACCAGGGAAGATTCTGGAAAAGATAAGCAACCAATCAGCAAACATCTAGAAGCAAACAAAGTAATAACCAAAAGCCAACATGGGTTTGTCAAAAACAGATTGTGCTCGACAAATCTTATTGCATTATTTGACAAAGTGACAAAATTAGTGGACCAAATAAATGCTGTCAATATACTGTAATTTACTTGGACTTCAGTAAGGCATTTGACAAAGTAGATTGTAACCTACTACTTGATAAAATAGAAAAAAGTGGGTTGGACAGCATCACCAGATGGATTCGTAACTGGCTGACCAACCACACTCAATGTGTAGTCCTCAATGGAACTGCATCTACATGGAGGGAGATATGCAGTGGGGTACCCCAGGGCTCTGCTTTAGGCCCAGTACTCTTCAACATGTTCAATGATTTGGACAAAGGGATAGATGAAGAACTCGTCAAATTTGCAGACGACACCAAGCTAGCAGGAATAACCAACACTCCGGAAGATAGGCTTAAGATACAGAAGGATCTTGACAGACTTGAACATTGGGTGCTATCTAAAAAAATAAAATTCAAAGCTGAAAAAAGTAAGGTTCTACATATAGGCAAGGAAAACAAAATTCACAGGTACAGTATATGTGGTACCTTGCTCAATAGTGGTGACTATGAGAGGGATCTTGGAGTCCTAGTAGACAATCACTTAAATATGAGCCAGCAGTGTGCTGCAGCTGCCAAAAAAGCCAACCAGTTCTAGGCTGCATAAACGGATAGAATGAAGATCACGTGAAGTGTTAATACCAATTTATAAAGCCTTGGTAAGGCCACACTTGGAATACTACATCCAATTTTGGTCTCCATGATGTAAAAAAGATGTTGAGACTCTAGAAAGAATATAGAGAAGGGCAACAAAAATGATTAGGGGACTGGAGGCTAAAACATATAAAATGGTTTCTGGAACTAGATATGTCTAGTCTTATGAAAAGAAAGATTATGGGTGATATGATAGCAGTGTTTCGATATATCAGAGGCTGCCACAAAAAAGAGAAAGTCAAACTATTCTCCAAAGCATCTGAGGGTAGTTCAAGAAGCAATGGGTGGAGACTAATCAAGGAGAAAAGCAACTTAGAACTAGGTAGAAATTTCCTGGTAATTAGAACAATTAATCAGTGAAATAACTTGCCTCCAGAAATTGTAAATGCTCCAATACTGGAAGTTTTTAAGAAGAGATTAAAATAACCATTTGTCTGCAGTGGTGTAGGGTTTTCTGCAGGGGTGGGATTCTACCAGTTCACACCTATTCACTAGAACTGGTTGTTAACATTCTAAGCAGTTTGGAGAATGGGTTGTTAGGAGAAATTACTGGCCTAATCTTGTAAGGAAGGCAGGAAGGAAACATTCTGGTGTTGCTTACAGAAACTGCCTCTCCATTAACCCTTATTACATTCTTGGCAGGACTAGACTTCCTGTCTCAGGAATGTCTCTGAAGTTTTTTCCTTCTCCTTTGCTGATACTTTTGCTTGTGTGGAGTGACCATTCAAAGTTACAATGGCACTGAAAAAAGTGACTTATGACAATTTTTCACACTTAACAATTGTTGCAGCATCCCCACAGTCATGAGAGACCAGGCAAGGAGATGTGTGCTTTGATGTGAGTGATATTGAGTTGGCCACACCCAGCCAAAAACATGACCACCAAGCCATGGCCACCTAGTCACATGACCACCAAGCCACGCCCACCACCTAAGCCACGCTCACAGAACCAGTTGTTAAAAATTTGAATCCCACACCTGGTTTCCTGCCTAAGCAGGGGGTTGGACTAAGGTCTCTTCCAATTATGTTATTCTATTCTATTAAACAGCATAGCAGGAAGTGACCCGTGTCATGGCATCTATCCTCTTCAAACCATCTGAAGTGCATCCTTCAAATCTGGCTTTATCACCAGACTTTTTGTGGGAAATTTCAGTTATTTAATCGATGGTTGTGTAGATTTCCTTTTGAATCACATAATCTATTTTGTTATTGTTTTTACTGTTGTAAGCTGCCCAGAGTTGATCAGATTGGGTTGATTGACTGCCCAGAGTTGATCAGATTGACTTTAACAACTAACTAAGTAACAGGAGAAAGTGTCAAAACAGTTTGCTTTTCAAAATTGTTCACTGTTTACTTGCTTTTCACAAGTTAGCCATGTGTGTTCATGAGCAGCAAATATATTCTTAATGTAAATTACTCACTTTTCAGATTACAGAACAAGATCATTTTATAACAGCATTGCTACAAAACTATGTGTGATTGAATTGAGTCAAAAGAGGAATCAGAAAAATCCATTTTTTTCAGGATTAGAAATGCATGCTTAATAGAGGGGATTGAAAAGAAAATGGAAGACTGGTTGGATTAGGGTGGCACTACCTTCTGCTTATTCATTCTGTTAACTCCTGTTTTGAGTCCACATATTAATTCTTGAGAGAACAATTATTGATTCTCTGTGGGCTCAGGGCAGGAAGTGAAAAATTAAGATCTGCTTCCTTTCCAGCAGATGAGTATTGGGCTTTCTCTCTTGGGTGGTTGATTGTCAACACATTTAATAAAAGTATTTAATGTGGTTATACCATTAACTGTAATACTTACATGATGGTATTGTCTTGTACCCCTAATTGTGCAATATTTTTGTTTGACTTCAGGTGGCCAGAGTGTTTTATTATCTTTGTATAATTGCTCTTCAATATGTGGCACCTCTGGTTATGTTGCTGCACATGACTCTTCTGTTAAAAACTTTAGGTAAGAAATATTCAATAAATGAAATAAAATGCTTATGGGTAGTTACTGGAAAAATTATATTAGGTACAAAAATCATTTACAGAGGGTTCATTTTGAAAGTAGGACATAGGCAGATGCAAAAAGTTAATTTCTTGGTTATTCATTTCTCTATTTCCATCCCACCAGTCATTAATTTCTGAACTAATATGTGCTATAAGTATCCCTGTGCAACTGGAAACAGAAAGGCTGGTGGTTGTAGGGCATATTTCATGTATATATAATTATTAATAAAATTTTGTAAATAGGAGAAAAAAACTAAGACAAACTAATATAAAAATCAAAGAGATAAATAAAAGTGCAAGAAAGGACACCCACCCACCCACACATGAATGAATGAATGAATGAATGAATGATGGTACAGGTAGCAGTAGCTTTCAGTCTTCTTTACAGCAGTTATAAGTGCAATCATAAATGTACCTATTACTCTTTGGTTACCATGTAACTAACTTTTTTCTATAATCTAAATCATAAGTTCATTTGTGTCTGTTTTATGCAAAAAGTCCATAAAGGGGCTCTAATTAATAATAAACACAGATGTTATCTTCTCTCTGGTTAAAGAAATCAATTTAGTGATTTCAGCAAATTCTGTGATCTTCATCAAGCATTTTTCCATTGTGGGTAACAACTGAATCTTTACATATTTGTGCATGCAGTAGTCTTCAAGTCAAATGTTGTCCTTCTTTAGCTATTAATGCTATATTGACCTTTCTGCAATCTTTCCTCCCTGTATTCATCATATTTTGTGAAAATTGTAAAGATATTTTATCAAAACATAAGAAACTGATAATTCATCTGGTACAGGAACCTTTCCTACTTTAATCTTTTTTGTAACTTTAGAAATTTCCCTTATAGATGTTTTCAGAATCTATCTCTGTTTCTTTGTAATCCTTGGTAAATTTTGTTTTGTTAGATATTCATCAGTTTTTTTTAGAGATATGTCACTTTTTTTCACACAAATTGGAATAATATTAATGAAATATTTTTTGAATACCACATTGTCATCAGTATAGTATCTATAGGAGCCACTGTGGTGCAATGGTTACTGCAGGCTACTTCTGCTGACTGCCAGCTGACTGCAGTTTGGCAGATCAAATCATACCAGGCTGGTTGACTCAGCCTTCCATCCTTCTGAGGTTGGTAAAATGGGGACCCAGATTGTTCGGGGCAATATGCTGACTCTGTAAACTGCTTAGAGAGGGCTGTAAAAAGCAGTGTGAAACAGTATATAAGTCTTAAGTGTTATTGCTATCTCTCTTTTGTAATTTCAGTATCATTTTCTTCTTGTAATTTATATGCTAGCCACTTCCCTGTTTTACAGTACTTGCAAACTTATTTTTTTTTACATAATTGGTTTTTTATTTCCATTTCCCTTGCTATTAACATAGATAATTTTTGTAAAAGCTTAATTTGTTGAGAAATGCCTATCTTTTCTGGAAATTTCTTTAATTCTTCTTCTTTCCAAATATTTCCAAATGAATATTTTGTCTTCTTTTCAAAAAACATGAAGCATGAATTAATATCAAAAAAGTTGCACCAAGTGTCTAGGATTCAAATGGTTATCTCTATCTTTATTAAAAATGTTGTTTGCATTTTCTAATAAACATGCAGTTTTGTTCTTAGAAGCATGTGATTAAAATGATTTAAAATGTTAATTATTTTTCTGTAGGTAACTATTCATGGGGCATTTATCCAGAATTAACCTCAGATTTACCCCCAGAGGACAGTCCACGGAGCAGTTCAGTAAGCTCTGAATCATCATCTGATGATAGAAAGATGAAGGTAACCGTAATACAGCTTACAATGGCTCTGGATAGCCTGAAGAACATTTTTACTCCACTGTTGTTCAGAGGACTCCTTTCATTTCTCACTTGGTGGATTGCTGCTTGTCTTTTTTCCACAAGCCTTTTTGGGCTGTTCTACCATCAATACTTGACAGTAGCATGATTTTAGAAAGCAACCATTCAAAGAAGCCTGTGTTCCCCAACAGAGCAGGAGAATATTGGAAGAAATAACATAATAAAGTTTCATTCCTTTAATACCTCTTTATGATCACAAGCAATGTAGTGTATAATATCAAAAAAACCATGACTTCATAATACCGTTACTTTGAAATTTGTTTAAGTATCTTTTGTTTTCATTAGTTCCATCCTGCCCTGGGAGCATGATGTATTCAGTCATTGATTGACTGGTCTTAATGGTGTTAAGATAAAAAGATAATATTAATGGTGACTGCTTAAAGGTCATATAAGGAGTCAGAAACTTGGATGACTTTTCTTTTGAAAAGCAAACTAATTCCACAGGACAAAAGAAATACTGTATATTACAGTAAAAAAACATTCTGAATAGAGTTTTTGTAAGTGCATGGAATACAGAAGAATTATTCTGCAGGAAGTGTTTTCATATTAGTACTGCATCACTTGTGTGAAAATTCAGGAAAGTAAGTTTCTTAGATGTTACAGCATGTGCCTCTGAGCACCCATTTAATTAAAATGAATGTTTAGTGTATATAATCTGCAAGTAGTAAGCTCATAAATTGTTTGAATGCTTACTACACGTACTTTACTTCTGCACATTCACATATTAAATTATGTGAAGTGGTATAATATGCTCATGCATCTCATTATACCACATAATGTAATGTGTCAAGAAATTTTAAAAGTTCATGTTATAAGAGTAATATAACTACATTGTTTTGGTCTCATCGATCATTTTAAAAATAATAAATGGCCATACGAATCATTGAATGTTTAGTATTGGTGCTAATAATTAACTAGAAATGTATTTAGCTTTTATGGTTCCATAATTTAACAAATACCATTATTATAGCACTGGTCGATGATGTTTGACACTAATCAATACTAAACTAATTTTAACAAGTATAATTCAATAAACACTATTTGAAAACATCAGCAGTGAAATGTATACTGCTGGATGAGCAAATTTTATTAATTGTAACAAAATTATAATGGTAAGGACTATCCCAGCACAAATAGTTTTAAGCTTTGTAATAATAATTGATTAAACCTGTATGCTACCTGACTATCAATGACTCTGGTGGCTGACAACAATAAAAGAAATTGCAATAAAATAAATAAAAAATAAAGATAAAAGATGGCAAACATGATAAAGTGAAAGCTCTCCCTTGCCAAAGGTCTGGGTAGAAGACCCAGATCTTCACAGTTCCAAACAACAACATAGAATGGGGCTATATAGATCTTGGGGGTGGAGTATTCTAGAGCGTTGACCTGACTACATAGGAATATACTTCAGGAATTCTGAAATATGAAGTTATTTAATTAAAGGAACTTTATCAAATTTCCTGGGCAGTTGTTATGAGAGACAAGTGATGTCAAAGGTGATAGCCAGCATCTTGAATTGCACTCAAAACCAAACCACTAATGACTGCAGCTCATGAAGCAGATGTGTTCCATGGGCATACCAATGCATGTCAGTTGCTAGTTATGACACTGTTAGTACTTACATCTACATACTCCCATATTTTTGAAGCTCTACATAGAGCCACTGGGTGAATCATCAATTAGTTTGGGGCTTTATATCATCAATGTCACACAATCATTTCTTTTGATCAGGTAGCCAATGAACCACAATATTTTAAGAAGTAAAAAGTTATAATTTCATTTATATAAGTTTTCTTTACAGTAAATTCCTTTTGTGGGATAACTATCCTTCCATCTGACTATTATAATCATAATATAAATGCATAGATTAGCCATCTTTAAAAAAACATTTAAGACCATATTCTCTCAGCAGAAATGACTGGGTATATATACTAGTGATAGATGGGCAAGACAGTTCCAAATATTTGTCCAAATGGTGAATCATGACCTATAATTTCTTGATATAAAGTGAGTCACAACCATAGTCCTTTTGTTATTTCCTACAACCTTAGGTTGAAGTATATCCTCTCAAAAATTAAAATTAGGTCACATTATCTGAATGGATACAAAGAGTAGTGCACGTCTGAAAAAGTAAAGAAATATACAGATAGCTACAAAAATCAAAATATTGAATGGAACTCTATCCAACTGCTCAACATTAAAAGTACTTATACAAAGTATTCAAGCTGACTCTTTGCCAATATTATATACCTCACATTTTATAAGTTTTGCTAATCTAATACAGCTGCAAATTTGACTACGATTTCAAAATTAATTTTAAAAGTCCTAATTTGTGCCCAATCGGACTAATATATTATTAATACTGATGGTTAGGTTTAAGCATTGTCAAACAGGCTTATTTTCCTGTTGCTCTTTATTTGAGGAAAACTACATATACACTTGAGGTTGATTGCCAGCTTTGCATTAACACTCCAGATTTTTAGAGTGCTCAGAAATGTAGCATATAATTTAAAAAAAATTGCCAGAATACAAATTTTAAATGTTGAAATTTGTGCTCCTTTCCCAAACATTACAGTTTTTTTTAACCAAAATTAAATGCAGTTCAATTTATTGATAGTAGATTGAACTGTGGATGGATTTCATGGAATTCTGAAGGATACATTTTTTTAAAAAATAGAATCTTCAGACATGCCTGTACGCATTGGGACTTTCCTGTATCTCTTCCCAATCAATGTTTCTTCTACCTTTTCCTAAAATTTGATGTTGTAAATTGGTATATTCAAATGGTAAAGAACTGCAGCAAGAGAGAGAAAATAGTAGAAATAATGAATATATACTTTTGTAAATGCTTTTGCTATTCAACAGTTTTCTTTCCCAATTATTTTTAGCTGGATATGACAGTATTTTGTGACATTTCTGCACATCACTGATTATTCTTCTGTAAGAGACAAAACATTGATATTTCAATTGTAATTTGATTTGGTATTTTGAGATCCCCCCACACACACACCCTTAAGTTTGTTTGTATTCTTTTGTTGATTTCATAATTATCAAATTGCTTTTGTACAGGAATTTTCTAAATTATTATACATAGCTTCATCTATTAAAATGAATATCAAGACTTTCTTCTGAAAGAAGAATAAATACATGAGCTAGAAACATAAAACATAGGAAAATGGCAAATGAATTAAAGTTTAATGTTGAACAAAGCCTTGTGGAAAATGCGTTGTAACCAGCGACTGAAATCCTGTATTACCTGCACAAATGGATTAAATTATGTGGGAACAAGAAAGAAAAATATAATCCATACTGAAACTTAAGTATTAATGGAACATTGGATTGCCACATATAATACTTGTGCAAATTTTATTTTTAAAATATTGGTTAACTGCAACCAATGTTTTAATGAAATTAGGTTGTAACTCCTTTGGTATCTATCAACAGCAAATACAGCTGTTTCCTAAATTTGAAATAAAATTGTTTGTTACAACATTTTTCATAATTATTTTTTTGTAAAATCACATTTGAGTAAATTCACAATGCCTTAAAGTACTGAAATGTTTCTGAAGAATTATACCATCCTTTGGTGGAGAATCTTGATGACTCTTACATGGGAACATTGTAGCAACTATTGCTTTCCAGTTTGAATACCTTGTTTTAATCTTATCTTAGTGTAAGAATATATATGGCATTTGAATATGTTAAATATTTTATGAAAATATTTTCCATGTCTGTGATTTATGATAAAAATACTTCTTGACTAAATATGGGTCAAACACTCAGTTGGGTTTTAGAAAAGCTAGTTACGGCTGATAAGAAATATTTTTATGCTAAGTATTGAGAAATAATTTTATACAATATATTCATAAGGATGAACAATCTTGTTCTGTGAATCTTTTCAATTCTGTGTTAACATTCTACAGAATCATGTCATTCTCCAGTTGATATTTTTCTACTTTTTAAATATTCTACCACACTGATAAGATATTGGTATAAATTATTTGTTTAAATAGATAGATTGAAAGTATCTTTTAAAATAGATGAGGAGGATTTTGAAATCAGAAGAAATAATCCTGTATATTGATCATTCTATTAAGAATAGTGTTAAGCTACTTAATTGAGACAAATTTCAGAAACAACTACCCCCCGCCAGCCCTGAAACTCACTAAATAACTTTAAATGGAGAAAGATAGACTCCCAATCTACCTCATATGGTTGTGGCTATAAAATAAAAGGAGACCCCTCTCTTCTCCCATTACATTGCTTTGAAGGGAGGCTCCGTCTCTCCCTGTTACATTGCTTTGAATTCCTTAAAAAAAAACCCAGATACACACACAATCATCTGTTGATTATGGGCCCTCAAGTCAGTGCCTGCCCTTAGTCATCATGTAAACAGATTTTCTTGGGTGCATGCATTAAATACAATCAATAAAGCGATATCACTTAAATATGACAAACATCACCTATCAAAAGATTATAGCTAAAGTTGGATTTTGAAGACGCAATATAAAAGTATTTAAGCTTTTCAATTTTGATGTTGGAGAAGACTCCTGAGAAAACCATGGATAGTAAGAAAAAAAACAAATGGATCATCAAACAAAGCAACTCTTCTTACTCCAGGTGCAGCTGAGCTAGCTGAAAATTATCCTTCGGACACATAATGTAGTTTTTTTAGAGAAAGTTCTAGTGCTGGGAAAGAGAAGAAGAGGATAACTAACAGCAAGGTGGGTAAACAAAGTTACAGTGGCATTGAATGCACCACTGAAAGATCTGAAAGACCAGGTTAGGAAGAGATCATCATGGAGGTCTTCTGGAGAAGGTTTTGATGTCACTAAGAGTTGACATCAACTTGATGGTACATAATCAGTAGCTATTGGTGTAGAAATCTGCTGAAAGGGAATTTAACAGGAATATGTTGCCAATTTTTTTTATTCAAGATGATATTGGATAGATAAATCTAGTAGAATAGTAACTTTTAAATAAAACTGCACAATGTAATATATTTTCTATTTCTACTATCTGAGATAGTCTAGATTCCTTTGTGTATTTGTGATAAAAGTGATTAAGATGAATTTAACAGGTTAATTTAAGCATTTTTATTTCTTCTTATTGTTTCAAGTAAATTTATAGGATATTAAGTTCTATGGCAGGATCATCTCAAGATTTTCACTGTAAAGTAAAATTGTTGAGAAAGGTGATATGATTTTGCATATATTTATGTACATCTTGAACATTTATCTTTGGTCACTGGTTTGAATAAGATAAATCAGAACTGAGCTTTTGGGGGGAGATTAGTCTGAAAGCTATTATTTCACTCCAATGCAGTTCTGGCCAACATTTTGGAAATATGTTTATGTAGTAATATTATTTCAGTACCCGTACTTATGCCATAAAATGCATAAAAAAAATATTGTATCACAAATACACATTTGACTCATTTTCTGCATAAAAAGCTCATGTGGGACAACCCAGTATAGAGGGTTAATCTTGAAGAAGGTATGTGGCAATAGTTAAGATAAAATAAGAGGCAATTCAGTTCTGGAAAAGTAAAAGGTAAAAAGTAAAAGTAAAAGAAAGAATCTCAAAATCACCCTGCTTTGATGTTCATTGTTGTAGGATATAACAACAATAAAATAACATTCCTATAATATTTTACTGTCTCTTTGTTCACTTGGAGTATCACAAAAGGTGAACATCCAAGCTGTAGTAAGCCATTATTTTTTTAGTAGGTCCATTATCACATTATCATCACTTTGAAACAACTTAGTTCTACAAAACAGATGGTAGAATTTTAAGCTACATTTACACAAGACTACTTCACTGTTTAATTCAGCTTTAGTTCTTGTTATTTGAGTTCTTTGAACATTATTCTATTGCTGTTTCTGAAGTTTTTCAAAGCTAATACAGATTTTGCAGCATTAATTAACAATGCTAAACCCACAATCACTGCTGATTTAAAAAAATTGAAGGAAACTTATTAAATTAATATTAGCTGTTCCTATTAGACTTGATCTCAGCCAAAAGGCTAAGAAACTGTTTTTACATTCTTTGATTTCAGGAGTATGTTTGTGTAAACCAATAAGTTGCTTTAAAGAATGTGAAATTTATTTTCATCTTAAAATGGGATTCTTATAATAGAAAAGTTTATTTTCTGTTTATTTGACACAGAATGTTTCATGAGTTGATTGCAATCAACTTTTTTTTTTTTGAGATGCACTTGCAATGTTTGAGCACTAATTTGCATGGTTCGGACTTGTCTGTATATTGTGGGCTGAAATACGCATAACTGTTAACAAGATTTGAAGCCAATTGTTATAGATAAGGATACATATGTTTTGTCTTACTACACCTTTAATATTTATAGTGCATCAAGTATTGCAGACTTTTTTTCACATGGGGGATGCAGAAGTATTCCTTTACAACAAAGGAAAACTACTACTATTTTACAATAGACTACTGATGTATGTGGTCTTTACATTTGAATTGCAGAGTACATGTTTGTTCCTAATAAGTGAGCATCACAAAGGGCTTTCTTGCTTTCTCTTTTTTTAACGCAATCTAGTCAAATGCCTTGGAAATGCTTATCTATGTGATAATTTTCCATTTTTTCCTTTTTTCTGTATTCTTAAAAAAAGTGTTATTTTATTATGTCACGTATGCAATTTTTTCTTGCTAATGGGTTTGATGTGATAAAAATAAATTATAAAAAAGAATTAAGTGGGCTGTCTTTTCACTATTTATTAAACAGCTAGTCTAGATGATAGTACCTAACTGTCCTTGGCTAATACTGAAAATCAAAGCAGAATTGAATCGGTTATACTTAGATGGGAGACACCAGGAAACCTTGATCTGGAAGGTAGACTGAAAAGGACATTTGACATTACTATAGTATGATCTTATTTTTTTATTCATATTAGCACTCTGTGTGTACAATATAATAACTAAAAAAAACATCACAGATTAGCATAGACTGAGCAAACAATCTACTTAAAAAACAGAAATTGCTTTAAATTAGATGATGATTTCAACTGCAATTTTAAATCTTAGTGTGTATAAATGCTATCTCCGTCTGCAGAAGTCTTTGTATTCGGTGCATTATTTCTGGTGGTTGAATGTAATGGAGATTTTGTTGATTTTCCCTTTCCTATGCATTGCACTGTCTTACTCCGCAGCTTTGGAAAATTTATGGACTATACAGCAGTAGTGGAGGTGGATAATGAGAATTGTAATAAATGTGGGAGAAGTTGAATCATTTTTCCATTTTTGACATTAAAAGCACTACAGACAACTCTATTCAGACTGTTTCTGCTGGTGGAATCAAATCCTAGAAATAGATGTAGCTACTGAAATCAGGTATTTCTATTTTAATGTTTCTGTGAAGTACAGCTCAGCTCCTGGTGATTTCATGGACACTATATAGTTTTAAAACAGCAGCATAGAAATGATTTGCCATTGGCACTTTCTGGAGACACCTATTTTTATTTCACAGTCTAGCCTACAATCCTGTCATTTCCTAAAGTTTTCTCATCCAAATACAGTCCAGAAGCAAAATTAGTCAAGGACGGTTTTAAAATATTAAGCAGTTATCTATGTCAACTTTTTTTATTTTCAATCTAGGATCTCAAAAATCTATATTGCACTGTTGAGATAATTCCAGTAAAAGTGAGCCATTAAAAAACCAAGCACCTCCTCATGAATGAGCCAGTTTATAAACTTTGATATAGTTCTTGTTCATTCAATTGAGACTAAATGAAGAAAGCATTCAAACAATGTTGCCCTTTTGGGTAATGAATGTTGGGGTGAACTTGGCTCTTGGCTCATTACTTGCCACAATGTATGTAATACTCATTTTACATAATCAGTGGCAAATATTCAGACACAAAGTAGGCGATATATTGAAATCAATAACAATAAAAATGGGAGATAAAATATTTCTTCTGTTTATATTTTTTATGGTATTTATGAAGTAACTCTTGCTGTGTGTTATACCAGGAAGAAAAACTATATATTAATCTTCAGTATATTTTTGCATGACAGGCAGCACTTTATCAATAATAATGGGAAGGGTAAAAGGTAGTTGTAGTAGCACTTATAAGCCTTTCTACTCTGCAAGTGTTACAGAAATTACATAACCACCATTATATAATACCAATGTAGCAAACACTGTTCCATGAGAATTCAATGACGTATTCTAGAATGCGGTATCTGCCATCCCGCATTAGATGGGCGCCTCATGAAAGGGAGCAAGGGAGAGAGAAACGACACGAGACGAGGTTTCCTCGGGATGAGCGCGCGCCAAATGCCTCGGCACTGGCTCTTTTATTATGCTTTTTCACAGGGGGGTGAAATTCTTCAAAGTCCAGGGTAAACAAAACATTCATGAATTATAATAGCTTAGGTCAGCAGGAAATACATAAGATTTATAATAGCTCAGGTTAGTAAAGACAACAGGATATCAGAAAGCGTAATTTATAGCAATTCAGGTCAATTGGAACATCATTTTGTATTGACAGCTGTTTAAACTCCTCTTCTCTTTTGCATGCCTGGCAAAGATCACTGAAGAGACAGGAGTCTAGTGTTTACATGAGAAAGATACAATGCAGACAGGAGTCTGATGTTTACACAAGAAAGCTAAATCGTTACAATGCTAGGATGGTACAGAATTGCACTGATAGTTACAACATCTCCTCTGTTTTTATTTTTTTTATGACGAGTCTTCTTCCTTGTCCAAGAAAACAGGAACTACTTTTCTGAAATGTTCTCCGTCCCCGTCATCTAGGCAGGCGTGCGACCCGTCAGCATCAGGGTTGTCCAAGGAGCAGTAACTCAGCAATGATATTTCTTCATCCGATGTTAAAGACATAACATGAGCTTGCAATAACACATCAGCATCAGTAGTCATGGAAGATAATTGATTTTTAAAAAATTGCAATATTCTATTAAAACAACAAGGTCCTATAATACATATCAATATAATGATTATTAATGGTCCTGCCAACGCAGTTAAAAGGGTTGTAAGCCATGGTGAAATAGAAAACGAACCTTGATACCAATTATACATGTTTGATCTTTCGTATTCTCTATCTTTTAAGCGTTTTTCTAATTCATTCATAGAATCCAGCACGACCTCATTGCTATCAGCATAGAAACAACATTCTCCTTTAAACCACCCCCCCTGCTATCAGCATAAAGACAACATTCTCCTTTAAATCCCCCCCCCCGCTATCAGCATAAAAACAACATTCTTCTTTAAGTGCAGCACACAATCCCCCTTGTTTTAAAAATAACAGAGCTAAGCCTCTACGATTTTGCAAGAGAGGGGGTGTTCCATGGATACCTATAGGGATATAAAATCATCAGAGTTATACTCACAAGCCATACTTGAATGCAAAAATGATTTGGATTTAACAATTTCATCCCTGTGGATACATGCCATGAAACCAGTGTAACAAACTCAAACAAAATTATTGCCAGGGATAAAATACATTCCTTTCAGGCGTGATCCTGCAGTGATGTGGATTGCAGGATATCCCCTGGTTGTGTGGGTGCGTCTGCCAAATTGAATTGAAATGGTGAGTAGAAGTTTTCTATGCAAGAAAAATTGGTTGTAGAACTTAAACGAACTTTTTGAGAGTCAGTTATAGTCCAGGCAATATTATCTCTTCTATGAGGCTTCTGCAGATCGTCATGGGCAGTTCTTTGGAAGCGTTGCTTATTGACAGGATCAGAGCTCGGGTATATAAAAACATGACAAGCAGGAGAGAGGCTTATGGACAAATTAGTTGTAGAACATTTACCAGATGAGGAAGGAATACAATTAATAGAAAAAGGATAATAATTACAATAATGACAATGAAGATTAACTTGATCATTCATTAAGAACGTTAAGTGGGGTGGGGAAACCCTTGATACAATATAAGGACATTCAGATCCCCCTATGTTTAGATTAAAAAGAGGAAAAGATTTTAAGGTTCCTTTCCATAGGAAGAGTAAAGAAGAAACAAAAGAGCGAGGGGTAGAGTGTTCTTTAAAATAAAACAGAAATGACAGAGTGAAAACTTATGGATAGCATTTTCATGACATACCCACGTGGAACAAGTATAATAGCCTTCTGTTAATGAAATGATTTTAACACGAATAGTCTTTTGACAGGAAGCATAGGTTTTATTGAAGTAAGGTAGAAATTGCAAAGAAGATATAGGCAAGAATATCAGGAAAGATTTTTAAGATACAGATGTAGCAGATGAATTCCCATGATAGGGTCTTACTGCCTGACCAGGGATTCAGAGAGTGGTTTTGTCTGGCAGTAAGATCGCAGCGTTTCCTCTCCCCCAAGCTCAGCAGGACTCTGCCAAGCAGAATAATGACAATCTGTTAGGAGGGGTGAGGGGGAGGAAAAATGACGAAAAGCAGTAGAAGTAGGAGGAATTTAGATTTAAGAAAGTTTAGAGTAAAAAGACAAATGTTAAGAGAGTTTTGCAATGCTGGGAGGTTCGGGGGGGTTTTCCCGCAATGAATACCAATTAAGAGCACGTTTCAGAGATAAGTGAGCTCATTACACAATAGCCTAATAGCCTGTCCCCAGGCTGTTGCAGGGAATTCCAAACTTGTGGATTACATCCCATCTGTTACAGAAGTCCTGAAAAGCAGAACTTGTGTAGGCAGATCCATTGTCTTCTTTGATTTCTTTTGGACGTCCCAGCGAGGCAAAGGTATGAATTGAATAATTGTTTTACAGCTTCTCCCCTTTGAGGAGTAGCCAAAATAAATCCTGAATATGTATCTATTGAAACGTGCAAATATTTCCATGGGGCAAAAGGTGGATACTAAGTTACATCCATTTGCCAAATTTCACAAGCTTTTAATCCTCTAGGATTTTACTCCTATGGGAATGGAATGTAGCAGCTTCTGCCTGAGTTAGAGAAAATTAAAAAGTTATCATAACTTGGCAGGGGAGATTCAAACACACTCCCTGCTTCTATTTTTTGATGGATTTTTAAAGCCTCCATAATTTTCCTCCAAGTGACCAAAAAGCCAATAGGTGCACGAGGAGGACAATGGAGATATTCACCAATTTTTTGCCAATTGGAAAATTTTTAAGGACCCTTCCTCTGAATAATTGGGACAATGTTGCCACACATAAGCCAATAACGTAGCAATAGATTTCCTTTTTATGGGAAAGCCCTTTAAATTAGCAGAGTATTTAGAAGAAGCGACTCGCTCTCTCAATTCCTTCTGCTGTTGAGAAAAGCCTCCACCCATACTTACTAAAGTCGAGACCGTCTTTCAGATCCGATGAGGTGCAATTCGCTCAGGCGCCTGGCGATGCACAGCTCCAACCGAGCTGATAAGTATGGGCGCGCCGCTGAGTATCCCCCTTAGGGAATCACGTCGGGGTCACCAAAATGCGGTATCTGCCATCCCGCATTAGATGGGCGCCTCATGAAAGGGAGCAAGGGAGAGAGAAACGACACAAGACGAGGTTTCCTCGGGATGAGCGCGCGCCAAATGCCTCGGCACTGGCTCTTTTATTATGCTTTTTCACAGGGGGGTGAAATTCTTCAAAGCCCAGGGTAAACAAAACATTCATGAATTATAATAGCTTAGGTCAGCAGGAAATACATAAGATTTAAAATAGCTCAGGTTAGTAAAGACAACAGGGTATCAGAAAGCGTAATTTATAGCAATTCAGGTCAATTGGAACATCATTTAGTATTGACAGTTGTTTAAACTCCTCTTCTCTTTTGCATGCCTGGCAAAGATCACTGAAGAGACAGGAGTCTAGTGTTTACATGAGAAAGATACAATGCAGACAGGAGTCTGATGTTTACACAAGAAAGCTAAATCGTTACAATGCTAGGATGGTACAGAATTGCACTGATAGTTACAACACTAGAAGAAACTAGATTCTTCAATCTTTACTAACATTGGTTATTAGTAAGGCACCAGACATAATGGATGTATATAACTTTTTATACATGCTGTGTACAGAAGCAATTGTATATAAGTTACTTGTGCAAAAAAGACTCCTATTGTTGCAAAGCCATATCAATTGCATTATTTTTTGCTAAGCAATAGAAGATACTTCATGCTGTTATCTTGTGTGCTCTGTAAGTTGATTCTTAGCTGAAGTTTATATAATAGAAAACATGAAAGCAATTTAACCAAACACCAAAATGTTCTTGTGTAAATTTATACTTTCAGATTGCAAGTATTTACCTATTGTGCATTTCTGGCTAGAGACTAGTTATTTAGATAATTCTACATGGTGCATGTATTTGTAGATTACATACTGTTAAAAAAACACTGTTAATTTCTTTTTTGAAGTATTTCTAAAAACGATATCAGAAGCTACCTGGCCTGTCAATAAAAATCAAATTATTTCCTTAAATTATGCAGTTTCTTTTTATGACAAGTTTACTCCAAATAATTTTCTGCCAGATAATCTGAACATTAAGTACAATTTATCTTATTGGGTTTTGTATGGTAATTAGTGCTGGAGTTAAATTAAGAGTAAAGTGTCAGCTGGTGATAGTAGAAGACGATAGGCTAAATATAATGAGAAATGCATTTGGAAAGTAGTATCCTAAAAAAAAGTTATACAGAGAGAATATAACTTTGCATCTATTAACTTTGTGAAGTCACTATCATAACCAAATTAAGTTTTCTTTTAGAAAAAGAAGATTCCTATCAAAGGGTCCAAGAAATAATAAGGTGTACATACCTGACCTCCTGAATTTTGTTTTAATTTTGTTAAACATGTTTTATGAATAATGTATTAACACTTATAACCTGAAAGTTCTACATGAGTGACTTATTTCCATTGAAAGCTTTCTGTAGTTTTAATATACTTATATTCAATTGTGGAAGAGCAGTTATTTTACTAAGGCTAAAGCTGTTTTTACAATTACATAAAAGTTGTATAAAGAAGCTGGTAATCAGCAATGAGAAACACAATTTTGAATTTTTAGCATGTCATGGAAATTGTTATATTGGAATGGATTGGCTTAAGATGAACAGTTCCTGACTGCAAAAACAAAATCTTTGTTTCTTCTGCAAAGGCATCAGAAAGGCAATGTTTTGTTGGGAAAAAGAGAAATAGAATAACAATAAGAGCATTCCATTAACATTGGTACTATTTGTCTACTATTTCATTTTATGTTAAAATTCTCAATGTTTGGCAGGATATTAACATCTTGAGGTGTTTGGCCATTTGTATGTGGTACCTTTGGGGACATAGGCCTACGTGAACAGCATATTTGATTTAGATTGGAAATCTGGAAATTATGTCAGACATAATTCAACATAACTTTGTGATTAAAGGTCCAATGGCAACTTAGCTGAATTTGAGCCATTTAAAGATTCAATTAAAAAATAAATTATAATGGGAAACTTTCAAAACAAGGTGCTTCACTGACAAAATGAAGAATAGAGCAAGAGTGGTAAAGGTGATTTGCCCGGTCAATTTTGATGGTTTTCCTGCAATAGAAAAGGCTGTAGAAAAGTTGGCTGAACCAATGAAAACATACTTTACACCAATTTAAAAACAAAACTTTCAAAAACTTTTGCAAACAGTTAACCTTTTTCTTTCTTTTCTAGTGCTCAGCTTGGCATGCAATGCACAATGAAGATTTCCATGTTGTAAAGGGTTTTTTGCCATCTATTCCCTCTGATCACTGGGGTCCATCTCTATGTCTCAAACGATCAGCACCTTTTTGCCGTATAGTGTAAAAGAAATGCACACTTGTGTTCAAGAACCATTTAAAAGGCAATGACAGGATGTGATATGTTGCCATTATTTTGTCTTATTAACATCTCCTGAGGCAAATGTATACTTTCCTTAGCCTGTACAGCTACCTTGTAAACCCAGGAAAAGGTGTTTCTTCTTTAAAGAGAAGGCACCTGTACTTGTCCATTTTTGATATTGTACACCTCTAGTAAAGGGGGTCAGAATCATACCTGTCCATCAACTTCACTGAATTTGATTTGGGGGAAAAGGTGACAAAAGAAAGATGAAGTTTGAAAAATGGCCCATATCTAGCTAGGAACTATAATATGTACTTTTAAAAAGTGCTTCCAGGTAGTTGGGTGGCCGCTTGGGAGATTTGGGGGGGGGGCTGGGTAGTTGTTGTAACTATGTATCATTCATGTGTTTGCAACAATGTATCATTGCAACTATGTATCATTCAAGCATTTGCAACATTGTATCATTCACGTGTAATCATTAACTTCTGTCTCTTCAGTGACCTTTGCAAGGCACGTACAAGAGACAAGGAGATAGACGTTTTGTTAATAAGCTTATCCACTTTGTAAATAATCTGTCCGGTATGCAGCTTTGTAAACATGCACATCCTGATGAGATTAACATGTTTGACTTGAGCTTTCTAATTAAATCATTTTCTTGTAAAAAAGCACAATAAAAGAGTGTGTGCCAAGACATTCGGGGCGCGCTCATCAAGAGGAAACTTCGCTTCCTGTCGTTTCTCTTCCCTTCGCTCCCTTTCATGAGCCGCCCATCAGATGCGGGATGGCAGATACTGCATTATGGTGACCCCGACGTGATTCCCTAAGGGGGATACGCAGCGACGCGCCCATATCTTATCAGCTCGATGGGAGCTGTGCATCGCCAGGCCTGAAGCAAATTGCACTTCATCGGATCTGAAACACGGTCTCGACTTTTCGTAAGTATGGGTGGAAACTTTTCTAAACAGCAGACTCAGCATCTGAAGGAATTGAGGGAGTTAGTCGCTTCTTCTAAATACTCTGCTAATTTAAAGGGCTCTCCTATAAAAAAGAAACCTATTGCTACATTATTGGCTTATATGTGGCAACATTGTCCCAATTATTCAGAAGAAGGGTCCTTAAAAATTTCCAATTGGCAAAAAATTGGTGAACATCTCCATAGTCCTCCTCGTGCACCTATTGGCATTTTGGTCACTTGGAGGAAAATTATGGAGGCTTTAAAAGTCCATTATAAAATAGAAGCAGGGAGTATGTTTGAATCTCCCCCGCCAAGTTATGATAACTTTTCAATTTGCTCTAACTCAGGCAGAAGCTGCTGCCATTATTCAACAATGCCCCACATGTAGTAAGCAAGGACATTCCATTCCCATAGGAGTAAATCCTAGAGGATTAAAAGCTTGTGAAATTTGGCAAATGGATGTAACTCAGTATCCACCTTTTGCCCCTTGGAAATATTTGCACGTTTCCATCGATACATATTCAGGGTTTATTCTGGCTACTCAAAGGGAAGAAACTGTAAAACATGTCATCAATCATTCAATTCGTACCTTTGCCTCGCTGGGACGTCCAAAAGAAATCAAAACAGACAATGGATCTGCCTATACAAGTTCTGTTTTTCAGGACTTCTGTAACAGATGGGATGTAACTCACAAGTTTGGGATTCCCTACAACAGCCAGGGGCAGGCTATTGTGGAACAAGCAAACTTGTCTCTGAAACATGCTCTTGATCGATATTCGTTGCGGGAAAAACCCCCGAACCTCCCAGCATTGCAAAATTCTCTTAACATTTGTCTTTACACTTTAAACTTTCTCAATCTGACTGGCATTCCTCCCACTTCTGCTGCTTCGCATCATTTTTCCTCCCCCTCACCCCCGCCTAACAGATCTCTGGTGTGTTATCGCAGATTGCCAGATCCTGCCTGGCAGGGTCCCGCTGAGCTTCTCACTTGGGGACAAGGCTACGCTGTGATCTTACTGCCAGACAAAACCACTTGTTGGATCCCTGGTTGGGCAGTAAGACCCTGTCATGGGAATTCCTCTGCTACATCTGTATCTTAAAATTCTTCCTGATATTCTTGCCTATATCTTCTTTGCAATTTCTACCTTACTTCAACAAAACCTATGCTTCCTGTCAAAAGGCTATTCGTGTTAAAACCGTTTCATTAACAGAAGGCTATTATACTTGCTCCATGTGGGTACATCATGAAAATGCTACCCGTAGTTTTCACTCTGTCACTTCTGTTTTATTTAAAGAACACTCTACTACTCGCTCTTTTAATAGAGTTCTTTTACTCTTCCTATGGAAAGGAACCTTAAAATCTTTTCCTCTATTCAATCTAAAACATAGGGGGACCCAAATGTCCTTATATTGTATTATGGGTTTCCCCACCCCAACTAACATCCTTGATGAATTACCAAATTAATCTTTATTGTCATTATTGTAATTATTATCCTTTTTCTACCAATTGAATTCCCTTCTCATCTCATAAATGTTCTACAACTAACTTGTCCATAGCCCTCTCTCCTGCTTGTCATGTTTTTATATACCCGAACTCTGATCCTGTCAACAAACGATGCTTCAAAAGAACTGTCCATGACGATCCGCAGAAGCTTCATAGAAGAGATAATATTGCTTGGACTATAACTGACTTTCAAAAAGTTCGTTTAAGTTCTACAACCAATTTCTCTTGCATAGAAGACTTCTACCCACCACTTCAATTTGATTTAGCAGACGCACCCACACAACCAGGGGATATCCTGCAATCCACACCACTGCAGGAGGAACTTTAACATCACGCCTGAAAGGAATGTATTTTATCCCTGGCAATAATTTTGTTTGTTACACTGGTTTCATGGCATGTATCCACGGGGATGAAATTGTTAAATCCAAATCATTTTGCATTCAAGTATGGCTTGTGTGTATAACTCTGATGATTTTATATCCCTACAGGTACCCATGGAACACCCTCTCTCTTGCAAAATCGTAAAGATTTAGATCGTTAATTTTTTTAAAACAAGGGGGATTGTGTGCTATGCTTAAAGAAGAATGTTGTCTTTATGCCGATATTAGGGGGGGGGGCTTGTTTTCTAATTCGCCATGGCTTACAACCTTTTTAACTGCATTGGCAGGATCGTTAATAATCACTATATTGAAATGTATTATAGGACCTTGTTGTTTTAATAGAATATTACAATTTTTAAAAATTAATTATCCTCTGCTGATGTTAATGTGCTATTGCAAGCTCATGTTATATCCTCAACACCGGACGAAAAAATGTCATTGCTGAATTACCGCTCCTTGGACAACCCTGACGCTGATGGGTCGCACTCTTGCCTAGATGACGGGGACGGCGAATATTTCAGAAAAATGGTTCCTGTCTTCTTGGACGAGGAAGAAGACTCGTTATAAATAATAAAAACAGAGGAGATGTTGTAACTATGTATCATTCATGTGTTTGCAACTATGTATCATTGCAACTATGTATCATTCAAGCGTTTGCAACATTGTATCATTCACGTGTAATCATTAACTTCTGTCTCTTCAGTGACCTTTGCAAGGCACGTACAAGAGACAAGGAGATAGACGTTTTGTTAATAAGCTTATCCACTTTGTAAATAATCTGTCCAGTATGCAGCTTTGTAAACATGCACATCCTGATGAGATTAACATGTTTGACTTGAGCTTTTTAATTAAATCATTTTCTTGTAGAAAAGCACAATAAAAGAGCGTGTGCCAAGACATTCGGGGCGCGCTCATCAAGAGGAAACTTCGCTTCCTGTCGTTTCTCTTCCCTTCACTCCCTTTCATGAGCCGCCCATCAGATGCGGGATGGCAGATACCGCAGGTAGTTACTAGCCCTTTCGAAACTTTCTCCATCTCTCATTTTTACTTTACCCAAAGCAAAGCTATTATTAAGTAATGGGGGGAAATTTAAAAAAAAACCATTTGTTTTCCCTGGCTCCCCCTAATTCAAAATGCTGGAAAACTGATTTCCAATAGCATTTTCGGAAGAGGTTAGGATTAATTTTGATTATTTCCCTGTAATCACCTGTGAGCATGAAGGTGGGGAATCCTTCACCTGCTATTCACATCTGAAATTAACTTCCTAATTGCTGGTAACATTTGCGCATAGTGTCCCAAAAATATTAAGAATGGACTCTCCTTTAGCATTCAGAAGGTAGCGGAAGGTAGATTTGTTACTCCTTTAGATCAAATGCCAATCCTTCTACTGTACTACTCTTCTTTGATATTGAGGGGGGGAAAGATTTATATATGTACATTCTCTGCAGTGGTGGGATTCAATTTTTTTTTTTACTACCGGTTTGGTGGGCATGGCAGGGGAAAGGATACTGTCAAATCTCCAGGCAGAGATGGTATTTGCCAGTTCTCCAAACTACTCAAAATTTCTGCTACCGATTCTCCAGAAGTGGTCAGAACCTGCTGAATACCACCTCTGATTCTCTGTATTATGGAATGGTTCAAATGGGGATGAAGTAAGAGCTATCTTACCCTTTGCAACAGATAACAATAGACTTTATCTGGTAGGAGAGATTAGAGTAATGTGTTCTTGGAACACAATAGCAGTAAGATTTCTAGATCATTTTCTGGGACAGCCTTTCTCAATTTAGTGCCTTCCAGTTATTTTTAGAAATTCTGGGACTAGTAGGAATGGTATTGTCCCACTGTAAATAATGTCTTGCTTTTTTATTTGAATGTATCAAATGAGTTTTGCAAAAGAAATCCAAAGTAGGTTAAAAAATAAAATTGAAAGAAGAAGAATAACAGTAACAAGCATAAATTTAACAGAATTTTAAAAGATGGAATAAAACATCATTGATTAACCAGAGTTGAGAGGGAAGATAACTGATTGAGGATAAACGTCAGCAGCATGACATCAAGCAGGTTTCAAGAGGTGGACATTACCTCTACACTGACCAACTATCATGCTTCATAGAATAGGGGCACTGCCTTTGCCTGCTCACTGAACACACAGGGAAAAACATGGACCAGCACAGCAGTTAATTGAGACAGACGATATTCCTGCATAATGAGACTGTGCCCTGGAGCTGTTAAGGAAAATCCAGGCAATGCTGCTTAACTTAGTCATTCCATCTATTACTGATGCCTAAAGCTAACTGCAGTTGAGACCACTGTATATTTTGTACCAAGTATTTATAGGATCCTGTGGATTTTCTCTTACTGCCAAATACATGAGATCCCAAAGGGGTTATTAAAACAGGTAAATATATTGCAACTTGTATGCCAAGGCAGAACTATGGAAATGTTGCCTCCTGACAAAAGAAAAGTTTTGAATAGATTTAATAATCAGGAAAGGGAAGCTTCAATTGCAATATTTCCAATTTAAGCAACAGGTTTAATGTATCTTTGATGCCGTAAATATAATATCTATTGCAATTCTATTGCAAAAAATGTTGAATAAATTTAGTATATTTAAACATGCATTAATGCTTGATGAAGATGTTCCCTAGAGATTTGAATTTCTGTGCATATACCTTCAAGTTCTCTACTTAGTCTGCAGCTACCTCACCTTGTTTCTTTGTGCTAGACTAATCTGCTTCATCTGATCCTTTTCTCTTGCACTCATAGAAAGCATTGAAGGAAAAGGAGAACCTTTCCTTAACTGTTGTCACTGGAAACATCTTCTCTATGAACTGGTCTTATGGACCACCATTACGGGAACCATGATCAGTCTGTGCAAAAATTTGTACCACAGGAAAGGAAAATCAAGCCTAATTATAAAAAGACACAAAAATGAAGTCTTAAGGGCTTTCTTAATTGTCTTACCTTTTAATTACACAAATCAATAATATCCAATAATGTCAGTTTAAGATTTGAGGATTAGTTTAATTCTGGAAATCTATTTTGAAGAAATCTGAAGTTAAGATCAACCAGCATTATTAGCTGGCTGGATCCATTCTGTATAGATAAAGACTAAACTGTTAGGTCTATTTTTTGTTCTCTATCTGTTCTTTGAAAGATCATTACAGATACTGATGAAATTATGCATAGCTTTGGGAAAAAATTAAGCAGTGCCTTTCCTTCTCTTACTAGCATGGGGAGATATTCAATGAAATTAAGCATCAAAGTAGATAAAACAATTTATCCTGATGGAACAACATTGAATTAATAATTTACATGTGTCTATAGCCAATGATTTAAGTTACTTTAAACAGGTATTGGAAAAATCTATAGAGTTTGAAACATAGCTTCAAGGTATGTGCAGCTTACACATTAAGAATTAAAAGAACTCTACTGTTGTTAATAAATCTTAACTAATTTAAAAATTATCTATAGATGGTACCATCCCCCTATAAAATTGCAATATACTAATGAAGGTCCTGGTTTGTAATGATTTTGAATTCAATGATAGATATTTTGATCAACTGATATGTGCTATCAAGTTGATCTGGATTTTTAGTGACTACAGACAGATTTTTTTCCTTGACCTAACCTGGTCTTTTAATGGTTGGTAGATATTATCATATTTGATAACTTGAGCTCAAAACTTGAACTTACCTCTGGTAACTATGATAATTTTGATTGTTAGTCAACTAAATACATTCAATTTGACATAAGATTTTGAGAAGCTAACAATCTTCATCAATTAAATAAAAGGAATCCTTGTAGTCCATTTTCTCCATATTTTATAAAATGCTATAATGTAAGAAATTACTGCCTTCAAGATTTACTATAGCAAAACACTGCAAAGCTAAAACACAGCTTTGAGTCAACATGTAGTAAAATATATTGGCTGAAAAATGTAAAATAATGGGGAGTAAAAAGTATTATTTTAAGCTTATTTTTCTGTTAATTATATTTATTCATCTTAGTCACCATGTTTTAATTATATACATAAATTAATTCCTAAGCGTTTGTTATTGTTTTTATTTGATTGTTCCTTACAAACTTTTATTTTGCTTTTGATTCCATCATCCTGAAGATTTGGTTCACCAGATACTACTTCATGCTTCTTTAAACTGGCTAAAGTTGGCTCTCCTGAAATCCTATGTATCTATATACACAAAGGTTTTAATAAAAAGTAATGTTTCTATGTAT
Source organism: Hydrophis major (assembly GCA_033807585.1). Classification (NCBI taxonomy): domain Eukaryota; kingdom Metazoa; phylum Chordata; class Lepidosauria; order Squamata; family Elapidae; genus Hydrophis; species Hydrophis major. The sequence continues at coordinate 330,478,504 of CM066329.1, forward strand.
GTAATAAAGAACATTTATATATATTGAACAGGAAATAATCATTGAAATGAACTACTTTGCTTCCTATATTTAATTATTCACATAATCACACCATCTGCTGCACACTTCTGCCAGTGATGGACAAACTTCTTAAATGGTTGAATATACAGCCAAAGACAGACTCCAAAAACTGGAGCACAAAGTGACAAGCAGAGGCCACTATGGAGACCCAATTTCACAGGAAAGTACAACAAAGCCAAAAGTTAATGCCATTGAAAATTTAGTATTTACATCTCTGCATAGAATATGGAAAATAAATGAGGAAAATGAGAAATCTTGACCCAGAAAGATAAATGCACAGATATTTAGATAAATAGATACCAGATATTTATTTATAATGTACATATTTTATAAATATATATAATTTATATATTCTATAACATATAATTATAATTTTTATATGTATTTATAATTTAGCTGCATAGAGTCATTCGCTATGAGATGGGTAGCAAATAAATTCAATAAATAAATAATAAATAAATAAATATTTTAGATAGATATTACTGTAAGTTGGTATTGGAAATTGGCTCATAGCACTGTAAAAGGCTACAACTTATTCAAAAAAAATATTCAAAGCAACTGATCCAACAAAAAGTATGTATGAGTGGCGGGGTGTTGCACTTAAAGGAAAAATATACTTTCACAAAACTTGAAAAATTGGAATATAGAATTGCTGCTGGAAAGATTTAGGTAGGAATTAAAAAGGGAAATAAAATGTTACTATTGTTGGACTTTAATACAGACTATCTGGATGTGTGAAAGATGAAGATGAGATCTTTCAAGCATCAGATGACTTATCTTTCAAAGAACCATGTAATGCATAATTTCAATTATCTTAACATCTTCTGGGAATCTAGCTCAGAAAAGAGACAGAAATACAAGAAATGCTTGTCCTTTTTGCTAATAAAAGCAAAACCAGGGGCTCTGCTGTTGAAACCTAATCCTCACAAAGAATGAGGAATTGCTTGAAGAAGTAAGGATGACTGATACCCTGGATGTCCTTGAGTTTATGGTGTCCAGAGGGGAAGAATTGTGAAAAGTCAAACCTGTATATTAGACTTAGAAAAGTGGGTTTTGATTAACTCCAATGAAAGTTAAATCAGATTAAATGATTTGAAAAAATAAAAATAAAAAATTTCAAGATGGATGAGAAAACACATGAAAGAAGCTACTGGTATCTCCCATCTCATGTATGAAAGCTCCTTCCTTCCTACAAGAAGGAAAAAACTAAGAAACTAAGGAGGCCAGTGTAAATATACACAAAGTTCTCTAACATGCTGAACAGAAAAAGAGGCATGTACAGGTAATTCTTAGTTAAGAACCCCTTATCAAGAAACCATTCAAAATTACAACTATGTAAACAGGTGGTACTTACTGTGTGATCTAGATCTTGAAGATCTGGCTATCTCAGCACTCCCATGATCAAATTATTGCAATCTGTTTGTTTGGCAACCAGCTTGCATTTAAAATAGTTGCACTGTTCTGCAGTCATGTGATCACCATTTATGACCTTTCTGTTATGTACTTAAATGGACTACTCGAAATCCCTGCGCCTTGATTGGCTAAGGCGCAGGGATTTCTGATTGGCCAGGCGAGCCGCGCCGATTGGCCCGATTGAAGTCTCCCGCGATTGGCTCAAACCAAGAGCGGGAGACTTGAATCGCTGTCATTGGCCGCGGCCGCCGCGGCAAAAGGTATAAAAGCCGGAGGCTTTTTTCCTTTTGCCGGTTCGGTTCAATAGTTGAAATAAAGAGCTGTTACTGATAGTCACCGACTCAGAACCTTTCTTTTTGGGACACGACACTGGCGACGAAGGTGGGATCTCGCCCCTGAACCGAACCCCGTGTCCATCAACGAACTAGCGACAACAAAATGGCGAAAATAGCACCGCCCGCCCCCTTCAACTGGGAATCATACTCAGATAGATTCCGTATGTACCTAGAATGTGCCGGCATGAAGGACGCCCCGGGCCCGCTAAAACGCGCCGTCTTCCTGACGCATTGTGGACCAGAGGTTTTCCAGATGGCCAAGGCATTGGCCAAACCGGCAGACGCGACTGCCATGGATTGGGACGTCCTCGAACCCATATTGAGGCGCCATTACGCCCCCGAGGTCCCCATCCTAATACGGCGAAATGAATTTTACCGAAGAAGCCAGAGACCAGAGAAAAACTGAGCGACTTCGTCGCTGAATTAAGGCGCCTAGGCGGACTCTGTGAGTTTGAAGGATTGAACAGTCTCATAAGAGACCGTTTCGTACTCGGACTATGGGATCCGACACTCCAGAGCCGACTTATGGCCAAAGGCGACATCAGCCTGGCCGATGCCCTCACCGCAGCCGCAGCCGCAGAAGCAACCCGCACGTCAGCGGACACCATGCGAAGATCCGAGGCAAAGAGCGCAAACAACAACCCCACGAGGTCGGCCGACGCACGAAACGAAGCGACCGCACACTACGGCGACTACCAGTCAACCTCCAGCATGTCAGATGATGAGGAGGACATACATCGCGTGCAGACGGGACGCGGAAACCAACGAAGCCAATACAGTCGTAGGTCGAGGACTAACTGCGCCGGGTGCGGCGGCGACCACCCCAGGTCGGAATGCTGTTTCTTCGACGCTGTCTGTAGGCATTGTGACCGAAGGGGCCACATCGCCCGAGTTTGCCGCCAAAAAAAGACCCGCAGCCCACCAAAATGGGAACAGCAGGATAGAAGGAGAGAGAGCTCCCCGCCCAGAGCCAGAGAGCGCCAGCCAACAGGTAGATGGGACCAGAAGCAACGACCCCAAAGAAGCGGCGACGGTCGGCGGAAAGAAGAAACCCACCAGACGGTGACAATCGGCCACGCCATCTCCGACGGCGCCAGAAAGGTCCACGTAGAAGTCCACATCGAAGGTCGGCCATGCAAAATGGAAGTGGACTCCGGGTCCTACCTTTCCATGATTGCATGGCACGAAATAAAAAAACTAGTGCCTACTCTGCAAAGAAAAGACGTGCCCGCCCAGAGAATCATCATAAAAGACTACCAAGGTAATCGCGTTCCAGTAGTGGGCACCAAGAACTTTAACATAACCTACAAAGGCCACACCGAACAACTACCACTCACAATAGTCGATCGTAACCGCCCGAGCCTGTTGGGACTGCAATGGTTCGCCCCGCTAAACATCGCACTGACAGGTGTCAACCAAGTCTCCATTGAAGCCTGGGAACAGCGGCTAGTCCAGGAGTTCCAGGAAGTCTTCGATGGAGGATTGGGCAAGTACAAGGGGCCCCCTATTTCATTTGACTTAGACCCAAGGGTTTCCCCCAAGCGGCTTAAACCTAGAAGGGTGCCCTTTGCTTTAAAATCAAAAATTGACGAGCAGATCAACAAACTCGTCAAACAAGGGGTATTAAAACCGATAGACCACGCCAGATGGGAGACCCCGATAGTGACCCCAGTAAAGCCAGACGGGTCCGTGAGAATTTGCGGGGACTACAAGGCCACCCTAAACAGCGCGCTACAGCAGAGCGCATACCCAGTACCAATAGTGCAACATTTACTGCACTCATTAGGAGGGGGAAATTTTTTTGCCAAGCTCGACCTCGCCCAGGCATACCAGCAATTGCCTGTGGACGAAGAAACGGCAGAAGCCCAGACAATTGTAACACACCGGGGGGCCTTCAAGTGTAACAGACTCCAATTCGGAGTCAGCGTGGCACCAGGCATTTTCCAGAGCCTGATGGAACGTTTACTACAGGGCATCAAGGGGGTGGTGCCCTATTTCGATGACGTATTAATAGCGGCGCCAAACGAAGCCGAATTAGAGAACCGTTTAAGACAAGTCTTAACAAAATTTAAAGAAACAGGACTTAAAGTCAAACGCGAAAAATGCCAACTTTGTACGCAACAAATAGAATTTCTGGGTTACCTCCTAGACAGACAGGGCATCCATCCTACAACTAAAAAAGTTAAGGCCATCAAGGAAGCCCCCACCCCGAAGTCCAAAACAGAACTACAAGCATTCCTAGGCTTACTAAATTTTTATAATGTCTTCCTACCTCAGAAGGCAACGGCGGCGGAGCCCTTGCATAGACTCCTAGATAAGAAGGCAGCATGGACTTGGGGGAGCCGAGAACAGGCCGCTTTTCAGAAAACCAAAGACCTCCTCACCTCCGACGCCGTCCTAATGCAGTTCAGTGAGACTTTGCCCTTAGCTGTCACTTGCGACGCATCGCCCTACGGCGTCGGCGCTGTCCTCAGCCATACCCTCCCAGACCAGAGAGAAGCGCCTATTGCATTTTTTTCCAGAACACTGACAAAACCGGAACGGAACTATAGCCAGCTGGACAAAGAAGCCTTGGCTATAGTTGCCGCCATCAAGCGTTTCCACGAGTACCTGTACGGCTGCCCATTCCAAATAATCACTGACCATAAGCCACTGCTGGGCATCCTCGCTGGAAACCGGGCTACACCAAACATCTTGTCACCACGCATGACTAGATGGTCTGAATTCCTGGCAGCCTACAGCTACGAACTATTACACAAGCCAGGTAAGAAAATCTCGCACGCGGACGCTTTAAGCCGCTCGCCCTTGCCGGACTCTGAACCTGACCCCGCACCAACAACGAACACCCTGAGTATCGAGAGTCTGCCCATAACCGCATCTGATATTGCCAGAGAAACCATTAGGGACAAACAATTGGCGCAAGTCTTACATTGGTTAGAAAAAGGTTGGCCGGAAAAAGACATTGACGAGACTTTTAAGAAATTCCGGCAGCGCCAGACTGAACTTTCACTGTTAAGGGGTTGCATCCTGTGGGGAGATCGGGTGGTAATTCCATGCAAATTGCAAAACAGGGTCCTAGAAATGTTACATGAGGGGCATCCTGGCATCGTCAGGACAAAAGCCCTGGCCAGGAGTTACGCTTGGTGGCCAGGGATGGATAAACAAATTGAAGCATGGGTCGCCAAATGCCACCGGTGCCAGGAAACCAGATCCAGCCCACCCACAGCACCCATCCGAGACTGGGAAATACCACGGGGACCCTGGTCCAGAATCCACTTAGACTTCGCCGGCCCCACAAATGGACACACTTTTCTAATCACAGTAGATGCTTACTCAAACTGGTTAGAGGTGGCTGACATGAAATCCACCACCACAGAGGCTGTCATTAAAGAGCTGTGTAAACTGTTCTCCACACATGGCCTCCCAGACGTCGTTGTCTCAGACAATGGGCCCCAATTTACATCCATCGAATTCGAATGTTTCCTGGCCGGGAAAGGTATCCGCCACGCATTGACAGCGCCGGCGCATCCGGCGGCGAACGGTAGGGCAGAACGGATGGTCCAGTTTACAAAAAAGACCCTCCGGAAAATGGACCACGGGGAGATCAACGAAAAAATCAATAAACTGCTTTTCATACAGCACATCACACCCAATACCACAACCAACAAAAGCCCTGCAGAGCTCCTGATGGGCAGGAAGCTGAGGTCCCCACTCGATCGTCTGCACCCCACCTATAACCCAGAGCGACCCCCAGACTCAAGCTCCAGGTACCGGACCTTCGAACCAGGCGACTGGGTTTACGCAAAAAACATGACGGGGGACCCCCTATGGATCCCAGCCGTCATAACTCAAATCACGGGCCCACGGTCGTACCGGCTCCAAACCATCGATGGGCGAGCCTGGAAACGACACATCGACCAACTCCGGTCGCGAGCAATGACTAACCTCAACCCCCAAGACACGAACCAAGGGGGGAGGGAATACCCGATAAGAGAAACGCAGGAAAAAATTAAATTCAAAAACTCACCGGAACGCAGCCCTCGCGAGTCCCATCCGGAGAAGAGCCGTCCAGCCAACTCTACCGACTCGGAGAAGCCAAGCGGGAGCGGCGAAATCCGTGACTCAACCGACCCGGTAGGCCCAGGCGGGAGCCACGGCGAGAGAACCGGCCCGACCATCCAGCCGGTTCCCACAGAGCCAGGAGCAGCCAAAAAGATGACCGCTCCGGCCGAGTTACAACAGAAGAGTGAGTTGCGCAGGTCAACTAGGACCCGACGGAGCCCCGCCTACCTGCGTGACTACACCACGTGAAAGACCGTACCAAGAGGGGAGGGGTGTTATGTACTTAAATGGACTACTCGAAATCCCTGCGCCTTGATTGGCTAAGGCGCAGGGATTTCTGATTGGCCAGGCGAGCCGCGCCGATTGGCCCGATTGAAGTCTCCCGCGATTGGCTCAAACCAAGAGCGGGAGACTTGAATCGCTGCTATTGGCCGCGGCCGCCACGGCAAAAGGTATAAAAGCCGGAGGCTTTTTTCCTTTTGCCGGTTCGGTTCAATAGTTGAAATAAAGAGCTGTTACTGATAGTCACCGACTCAGAACCTTTCTTTTTGGGACACGACACTTTCCTACACTGTTCCACAAGGAAATTTTCTATTCTATAATAGTTTATTCAAACAATGAACTTCCCACATCCAGCAGCAGCCAATTAACTTGCACACCAGCCTATTTATGAGCTATCTGAGACCTGGAATTTCCTGCTGGTTTCCCCACTGACTTTGTTTCTGACAGGGAGTTGCAGGGCTAAATGATCAGTGATCCTTGCTTCAAGACCTCAACAGGGATTGCAGGGATTATCATTGCTAAGTGATTCGATCACACGATTGTCCTTTACAACTGCATCACTTAGCAACAAAAATTCTGGCTCCAATTACTGTTGTTAACTGAGGACTATCTGTATTGGAAATAGAAGGAGGGACACATTACTAAAGAATACAAATACTGTAGTCCTTAGAAACTGGGGCAAGCTAAATGTCAGAAGGAGCTGACATTTATGTTTATTTGTATTAGAAAAAAAAAGGGTAGCAAAGAGGATCTATTGTGTAAAGAAAGAGATAAATGGTAAGAAGCCAGAAATTTTCAACTTCTATTTTGTCCATCTTCTCTTAAAAGATAAATGGGACTCCTATTGGTTAATATGTCAGTAATTGCAGCATAGATAGATAACTAAGTTATTTATTTATTTAAATAAATTCAAGTCTCAGGGCCAGATGCATTACATCCTAGGTTACAGAAAGGAACTTAGTGAGGTAATTGTAGAACAGCTTCTTAAAAAAATCTTTTGAGAAGTCCTAGAGATCTGATGAGGTCCTAAAATACCAGAGAAACCAAGATCATGCCCATTTTCAAAAGGCAAACAAGATGAGGCTGAGGAAATTACAACCCAATCATCTTGATTACTATATAAGGACCTCTAACAGATTATTTAAAACATTTGTGACCAGGTGTCTAAGCATGCTATAATAAAAAAAAATCTGGCATAGATTTATTATAAATTGTATCAGATTACCTGTATCTCTTTTGATAGACTTCTATCTTAATAGTTAGGGAAAGCATAAATGTAGTATATCTAAACTGTAGAAAAAAAATCAATAGATTTTAATACTCCCATGTGACATCACTATTTTATAAACTGCTTTAGTTGCCAGGGTAATATAAGTCATGTAAAAGCTTTCACTAGCCAATTCCATTATCGCTATATATGAGGTGTTCCTACACATATTGTTCTGACTTCAGCTATTTTTGAATTATGGTTTTTTAATTAGTACCTGTAAATAAAATTTGAAAGGGTAAATATACTTGTGACCAAATCAGATATACAAAGGTTTGTACCTTTGGTCATTATTTTTATTCACATATTTAAATAACACATTTTACTACTGCAAATAACCATGTAATTTGTTCTCAAATTGAAAACTATAGTTTTTAAGATCTACTGAAAAGGAAAAACAGAAGAAATTAAGAGGTGGTATGATTGTGAAATACACGTATATATCAAATATTTCCAAAAATCCACAACTGATCTAGCATCAGTAGACTTAGTTCCAGACTTTAAAATTCAATAAGAAGCCTTCATTATAAGAATTCTGAAACTACAACTGACTGCCTTGTCAGGTACCTTCAAGCTAAAATTTACTGTACTCTCTCTAATTTTCTGCACCTTGCAATTTCTCCAATGCTGTTTACTTACAATTAAACTTGACCTTAGTGTGGCCCTTTTCAGGGAAAAGTTGGCTGAGAATGATTTAGTATAAGACTTTTATACTTTTAGTATAAGTTCACATAAAACAATGACTAAGAGTCAACAGTAACTATAAATATATCTAATTTATTAATATTTAGATGCTAGCCTTCAAAATTGGTAAAACATGGATCCCAAAAGAAAGCTTTTCCTTCATGATGGTGCTTTTTAGTCCTTTCAATATTATGCAGAGTGCATACTTTAATAACATGAGGGCTACCTACGGTAATAATTAGATAGATTTTTCCTTTTATATCACCTATTTCTATTTTGTGAATTGAATTTATGTAAAATTATTTGTATTTTTTTAAATTAGGGCTCAGAATTTGAATCTGACCAATGTAGAATGTAGACTTATGAAAAAATATTTTTATTTATGTAGCCTAGAACTGTTTCTGTCATTTTAATAAATATCAAATATTCCAAACTTTAAATTACACAAAATTATTTTATGTTTTAATTCTAAACCTATAATGTTATATTATTCTCTTCTGGAAGATCTTTGTCATTGTTTCCTATTTGTCAAGTCTCAGTGATGTTCCTTACCTCGAAATCATTCCATAAATTTTGATATTTGTATTCACATATAATACATTTATTTGGATAAATGTACATGTGTGCATATTGATCAGCATATATGAAAATGAGTTACAGAAATAATATCTTGATGCTCATCCATCATCTGATTTTGGAAGCATTAGTATGTTCTAAAAATATTACCCAAATGTCTTTCTGTTTTTCTGTTCTGCATTTTCATCAAAACTAGTGTTGTCCAGATCCTTTGGACTACAATTTCCGTAATTCTCAGGTGTCATTCTAATGATGCTATGGTATAAATATAGATGCATATATGAGAACATGGGTATGTGCCATTTCCCCTTTGTGATGAACAAGAGTGTCTAGGGACAGTTTCTGTCTTTGTACATACAAAGAGCCATTTAATTTCTGAAGTAAGGTATCTGTTATCTGTAATTCTAATGATGTGCTTTGCACAATCTATAATGTGCATGATTTAATTTTTATTCTAAAAAGAGTAAATCGGTTAGCTGCATTTGGGACTCCTCTAATTCATTTGGTTACAGATAGACTTGACTCTCTGATTCCAAGTCTTCCTCAATACTTTGTTTTCAACCTAAACTTAATAATTTAATATCACCACTGAAGTAACACAAATGCACATGAAAGTTTGATCAAATGTTTGAACTGTTTTAGCTTCTGCTTACAATGAGTGGCTGCAGCTGTAGAACATTGTTTAAAAATTGGTTCATACTTTAACATTTGGAGGAAATGAGCATTGAGGATTTCCAGTTTTAAGAAAAGAGTACTACTTTGGTCATTTGAGTTTGAATGCAAAGCACTTTGCTTTTACTCCATATTTACAGTCAGTTTAGCATCTTAAATCATGCACTGTTTAATATATACAAGACATGACTATATAGAGTTAAGGAGAAGAAATGATTTAATTACAATTTAGCTAGGCTTAAACAACATATAAAACAAAACCACAATATATCTTACTGCTATCATTCTAAATTTTGCAGTACTGTGATCCCCTAAAATGATAAATGAATATGAGTTAAACCTCCATAAATAAAATTAATCATTTTATAGCTGTTAGGGTTGGGCAAGAAAAACGTGCATATATGTTTAGTATATACAGTGCATATGTATGAATTAATCTATACATTACAGGGTTCTCAAACGTTGTGAAAACTGTGGTCTCTGCAGGAGAAAAGGGAGGGTGTGAACTTGAAACTGAGGTCAACAATTCAGAAATAGTTGTTGTTGTGAATGAATGCTAAATAAAGTTATCTTGAGCTTGAAGTCAAGTGCAGGGTTCTGGCCCTGCACTTCTGATTGGCTGTTAATGGCAAGATTGGATTGGTCCGTTCAGGAGCATCTGATTGGCCATTAACAGGCCATTCTCATTTGTTAACGGAGCTAGCGCTCCCGGATTGCTATTGGTTGAATAGTTAATAAGTTGCCTATATAAGAAAGGCTATAGCAGCCATCTAGTTGAGCTGTCACACCATGTAAATAAAGAATTTGAAGTTCACTGTTTCTACCGGCTCGTCTCCATTATTCGCACCCATGCTCCAGACTTAACACTGGTGATGAGGGTGGGATTGGATGACATCAGAGCCAACTAAAACAACGACGAAGACAACCAAGCACGTGACTGAAACGCACAACCGCGGAACCATGTCCGGCGGCGTAGTACCACCTGCTCCGTTCGATCCAGCTCAAGAGGACTGGGAGTCCTACATGGACCGTTTCCAAATGTTTTTGGAAATGAATAATCTGAAGGATGCCACAACCAGGAAGAAACGGGCGGTATGCCTGACGCACTGTGGGCCGGCCGTATTCAAAATGGCCAAGGCGCTAGTGAAACCGGCTGAAGTAAAGGCCATGGACTGGGACGTCCCCGAACCACTACTAAGGGCCCACTATGCACCAACCGTTCCAACGCTCGTAAGATGGCACGAGTTCTATCAAAGGAACCAGCGTAAAGGACAAAGCGTTGCCGATTTCATTGTGGAGCTCCGAAACTTGGGAGGCCTCTGCGATTTCGCCGACCTAGAGGAGGCCTTGAGAGACCGAGTAGTTCTAGGATTAGATGCTCTAAACATGCAGAGCAAAATAATGGCTAAGGGCGACATTAGCCTTGCCGATGTATTCGCTGAGGCTACGGCAGCGGAGGCAACCAAGAAATCAGCTGCCCAACTACGCCGAAATTGCGCTCCGACACACCAACCAGCCAGCGAACTTTCACCTAAGTCGGAAGGACAGCTTTCGACAGCCCACCATGAGGACCTCTCTTTGTCGTCAGACAGCGACGAAGAAGAGGTCCATCGACTGCGGTCTGATCGGGACCGTTACCTGAAATCCCAGCAACCGTGCGCTGGCTGCGGGGCCAACCATTACCATTCTGATTGCAAATTCCGCGACGCGCTCTGCCACGAGTGCAGAAAACGAGACCATATTGGACGGGTCTGCAGAAGTCTCCTTGGACCCAGCCAGACCTCGAAGGGGACCAATCTTCGCCAATTGACAGGAAACCGTCCTGTAAGGTGAGAACCAGCAAACCACTCCTACAGAAACCGACCCGTGAATTGCCTAACGAGACAAGAAGAGACTCACCAAACACTCATTATCGGCCACGCCTCTTCACTGGATGCCAAGAAAATTCGAGTTAAAGTGGACATAGAAAATCAGCCTTGCCAAATGGAAGTTGACTCGGGATCGTCTCTTTCAATGGTCTCCTGGAAGACCCTCAAGCAACTCATCCCTACTATCCGGCGCCAAGACCTTCAATTCCAAAGGCTCGTGTTAAAGGACTACCAGGGGAACCGGATTCCAGTTGTAGGATCCAGTCGAGTCCGGGTTTCGTTCAAGAACCGCACAGCGTACTTACCCCTGACGGTGATCGACAAGGACTGGCCTAGCCTGTTGGGCCTGCAATGGTTCGCACCACTCGGCATTGAAGTGGCAGGCATTAACTGAATTGGCAGCAGTGACTGGGAGGAGGACCTCGCCCACGAATTCAAGGACGTCTTCGCGGAAAAGCTAGGCGAGTACAAGGGGACCCTGACATCCTTTAGCCTTAATCCAAAAATAGCTCCCATCAGCCTTAAGCCTGGTGGAGTTCCGTTCGCTAAAGCCGAAAATCAACGAACAGCTTGATAAGTTGATAGCCCAGGAAGTGTTAAAGCCAACCGATCACTCTCCATGGGAAACCCCAATCGTGACACCAATTAAGCCAGATGGCTCCATTAGAATTTGTGGGGACTACTGAGCCATACCCTGCAATAAAATCCATATCCGGTGCCAGTGGTGCAACACCTCCTCCATTCCCTGGGGGGCGGAAAAGTCTTCGCTAAACTAGATTTAGCTCAGGCTTATCAGCAACTGCCGGTTGATGAAAAAACGGCACAGTCACAGACTATCGTAACGCACCAAGGTGTCTTTAAGTGTACGCGGCTCCAATTCGGAGTCAGTGTAGCCCCGGGGATCTTTCAGAGCCTAATGGAGAGACTCTTTCAGGGGATCAAAGGTGTTGTCCCCTACTTTGACAATGTGCTCATTGCTGCCCCCACTCCAAAAATTTTACGGGATAATTTAAGACTGGTTTTACAAAAATTCCAAGAAGCAGGCCTGAAGATGAAGAAAAATAAGTGCAAGCTGTGTACAGATCGTGTTGAATTCTTAGGGTACTTGATTGACAGTCAGGGTATTCACCCTACCGATAGCAAATTGAGAGCAATAAAAAACACTCCCAGACCCCGGAACAAAGCTGACTTTCAGGCATTTTTAGGCCTCATCAATTTCTATAACGTATTCTTGCCGCACAAGGCGACTGTTGATGAACCTTTACATCGCTTACTAGATAAAAAAGCAATTTGGGTATGGGGTCACAGAGAAGAGCAGGTGTTCCATAATGTAAAACAACTACTGACTTCTGATGCCGTACTAATGCAGTACAATGAAACTTTACCGTTGAATATCACATGTGATGCATCACCTTTTGGAGTGGGCGCCATTTTGAGCCATGTATTGCCTAACGGTAGCGAATCCCCTGTTGCTTATTTTTCAAAAACTCTCTCGAAAACTGAGCGAAATTATAGCCAGATCGATAAAGAAGCCCTGGCAATTGTATCGGCTGTTAAAAGATTCCATGAGTACGTGTATGGCCGGGCTTTTACTATAGTAACTGACCACAAACCATTGTTGGGGATAATCACTGGGGATAAGCCAACTCCCTACATACTTTCTCCCAGGATGACCCGCTGGTCAGAATTCTTGGCTGCCTACAATTATCAACTACAATACCGCCCCGGTAAAGCCATTCCCCACGCCGACGCGTTGAGCCATGCACCGCTCCCAGAAACCATCAACGATCCTGCACCAACGATGACAATGTTGCAGATCGAGACAATTCATACGCTGCCATTAACTGCCCGTGATATCGCGAGAGAAACAAAACGCGACCCCATCTTAGCACGAGTCCTCACATGGGTGGAACGTGGATGGCCATTGGACCAAGTACCAGACGACTTTGCACCATTCAAAAGTCATCAAACAGAGTTGTTCTCGCAAAAGGGCTGTATGATCTGGGGCGATAGAGTCGTTATCCCAGAATGACTCCAACAGGCACTGTTAAGAACCTTGCACGATGGCCACCCTGGCATCGTGCGCATGAAAGGCCTCGCACGTAGCTATGCGTGGTGGCCAGGCATAGACAGACAAATCCAATCGTGGGTCAAAACTTGCCAGAGATGCCAAGAAGTAAGTAATCACCAAAGGCAAACCCAACCAAATGGGAGATGCCGCGGGGACCCTGGTCCCGTATCCATCTAGATTTTGCTGGGCCGACCAAAGGCCACACATTCTTGTTAACCATCGATGCCTTCTCGAATTGGCTTGAGATTCACCGAATGAGGAACACGACCACCGAGGCGGTCATCAAAAGACTGGAAAGACTGTTTGCAACCCACAGATAACCAGACGTTCTGGTATCCGACAACAGGCCCCAATTTACCACGCTGTCTTTTGAACAGTACCTGGCTGACCGCGGTATCCGACATGCGCTCACTTCGCCTGCGCACCCTGTGGCCAATGGTAGGGCTGAACGCATGGTACAATTTGTCAAGAGAACACTACAAAAAATAGACTACGACAACATCGATGAGAAAATCAACCGAATCCTTTTCCTACAGCACATCACACCTCAAAGCGTCACCAACAAAACTCCCGCTGAGCTGCTAATGGGACGAAAGCTCTGCTCCCGCCTCGACCGGTTACACCCAGCCTACGAACCGGAAAAACACCTCGGATCCAGCGGCCGATGCCGTACCTACCAGGTAGGCGATTTAGTATTCACTAAAAACTTATCGGGCGATCTGCTGTGGGTAGAAGCGACCGTAATCCACGTAACCAGCCTAAGATCATACCTTGTACAGTGCCCTGACGATAGACTTTGGAAGCGCCATATAGATCAACTACGATCGCGGCTGCAGTCATGCAATTCCGAACTCCCTTATAACCAAACTGAGGGGGGGGGGAGATACAGAGGAAGACGAATTTCAACTCGAGGAAAATCTTTTCGAAGGGAACGATAGCAGAACTGAAACGCAGGAACAGGAACCAGGGATGGGAGTGAGTTCACCTCAGGGAGTTACCGAAGATATTGGTGACAACTGAAACGCGAACTCTGAACCAGAGGCAACCCTTTCACTAAACAACGATCTACCTCAACAAGAGTGCACACAGCGAAAATCAAAAAGACTAATAAAACAACCATCCTACCTTAAGGACTATGTGACCGCGCCCCGTAAGCAGAAGCCGGGGGAAAGGGGTGTTGTGAATGAATGCCAAATAAAGTTATCTTGAGCTTGAAGTCAAGTGCAGGGCTCTGGCCCTGCACTTCTGATTGGCTGTTAATGGCAAGATCGGATTGGTCCGTTCAGGAGCATCTGATTGGCCATTAACAGGCCATTCTCATTTGTTAACGGAGCTAGCGCTCCTGGATTGCTATCGGTTGAATAGTTAATAAGTTGCCTATATAAGGAAGGCTATAGCAGCCATCCAGTTGAGCTGTCACACCATGTAAATAAAGAGTTTGAAGTTCACTGTTTCTACCGGCTCATCTCCATTATTCGTACCCATGCTTCAGACTTAACAGCTGTCATAGTAGTTTAAGGGAAAAGATAGTGAAAATAAAAATATATAATGAGGTAGCACTCATTCTATGTACTAATGTTTAAGGAGTTTTGTGTTTGTTTTTTATGCTTTCTTTTCCTCCTAGTTATTATGAAGCTATTTGTGTACTATTTCACTTCTTGCCTTGAATTCACATGGGTAAAGATGCGAAAAAATATCCCCATCTTTTCATCCATATTCCATGCTGGAATTTGTATAACAGTGTTTAAAGTATACCATTTTCTTTTTCTTTTTTTCTTTTTGCTTTGCTCCCATAGAAAGATTCCTAAGATTGCCTGCAGGGCTATGAATGGAATGGTGGAAAATATATCAGGCAATCAGTGTTTATTATTCACTCATTATTCAAATTTCTCCAACTTAATTTGTATAGCATAAATTTGAAATAGCTGTAAAAATGAAAGGCAGAAGCAATTGCAATCTAATATTACATCATCACCATCATCACCACCACCACCACCATCATTTTATTGGTGTGGTATAGTTTTAAGTTTTCACAAAACATACAAATACAAATAAAATATCTTTTTTGAGAACAGTGTGGCTGTGGGTTATCACTTCTCCATACAGACATAAACTCAATACATATTTATCTTATACATTCCAATCCATATCTTATAAATATTTTCACAATTTTTTCCAACAGCTTTTCCCTTTTTTTACTCCCTATAGCCTTATTTTAAATTATTGCATACCTTTCTCATTCCTTTTTTAATTCAATTACATATCTTTTTCTAATTTTTAAAATCTTTCTAGTCAATGTTTTCATGCTTTAGTCTGTCCTGTTTTCAATTTCATATTATCTTTTCTCAGAAAACAAAATTTCCCCTGTAATTACTAGACTGGAGTGTAACACCTTTGATTCTTTTTTCAAATCTTATTTAAAAATTTAAATTACATCTTTATAGTTATAGCATTCATTTCTCTATTTTATAACACATACCTATTTTCAATCGAATTCTGCTTGGTACATTCCCTTAAAATGCACACTAAATTCTTAAAAGAAAAAAGTACATATATATTTATATATATCTGTGTATATATGTATAACAATAGTAAATGGAATAATTATTCTATTCAAGTACACTCTGCCTGTTAAATCCTGAGCATGGGCGCAAGGAACGGAGAGAGACATCATACGGTGACTTCAACTCTTTATTGTAAAATAAGAACAGAGCAAATACTTGGGCAGCAGCAGCTCTTTTATAGAGCTGGCTGCTGTCAAAACAACCAATGATTTAAGTTTACCACTTTCAGAAGCATCCAATCAGAGGGGCCCGTTAACAGCCAATCAGACTGGCCAAAAATGACCAATCACGACTCGCTATTTGCGGGCCAATGAGAAGTACAGGATTACAAGCCTGCTGTAAAGTAAAGCTGTTTAGGGTTGTGTTGGCTTAGTCCACAACACCCCTCCCCCTAGGTTCCGTCTGAGGGGTGGGGTGACGTATTCTCATAAATAGGCAGGTCGCTTCACCTGTCTGCTTGACCTGCGCTGTTCCACCGGTTTCTGTCCTGGCTCTGGTTCCAGTGGGCTGCTAGCTGGGTTGGATGGTGAAAATTGTGGCCCTGGACTGATTTCCCTGCTTACGCCAGTGCTGTCTTCTGGGTTCCCTGGATCTGTTTCCATCGCAATGCTGTCATGCGGCGAGGCCACTCCCTGGCTCGGTTCTCCTTCTGATGGTGAGTATCCCCTGGTTGGTTGTGTAGACTGTTGGGTTTTGATTGTTATTTCTTCTTCGGCCTCCTCAATGTTCCTTCCCCCCCAGCTAGAGATTCCAGGGCTGAGATAGGACTAGGTGCTAATCTGGAACGGAGTTGGTCTATGTGGCATTTCCACATCTTACCATCTGCAGTTTGCAGGCAATAGGATCGGGGTCCCGTAAGTTGTGTTATGGTAGCGGGGACCCACAATGGGTCGCCCGAGAAGTTTTTTGCAAACACGAGGTCACTTTCCTGGAATGCCCGACACTTGCTGCTGGATCCTGGGGGTTGTTCCAGCGTGTAGTTTGGGTGGAGGCGATCGAGATGCGAGTGAAGTTTCTGGCCCATCAGGAGTTCAGCTGGGGTTTTGTTCGTGGTACTGTTTGGGGTTATGTGCTGGAGGAGAAGCATCCGGTTTATTTTGTCATCAATGTTGTTAGGGATAACATTGTTTACCCTAACTGGTTTAGGTAAAATAATAAATATGTTATTATGGTTTGTTAGTTAAAGTGTCTGTAACTTTAACTATAAGGCTGTAATAAAGGGAGTGGTTGTAAAAAGCACCATAAAAGAAGCAAGGCACTGCAGCTTGCTCTCTCTGGCTTGATGATCCCTAATTACTGCATGGATTGAAAGACTGCGTTTTTTCCTACTGGAACGGGAGAGAGAAAGGACTGATTTATTGTAAGTGACATTGGATATTCTACACGGACTTGGCTAATTGAATATCCTTGAATGGACTGACTAAGATGATACATGACTAATGGACTGTTATTTTGACTATGCTATGAACTCTAAATGGAATAAACTATATTTTTGATAGCACAAGTGTATCTGTTATTTTTACTGTATGTTTACAAACATACAAACTTATCTCACTCATTTATCTGTGTGCCTATCTGACTAATGCTGCACATTCTGTTTAGCTTGTCTCCTTAACCCTGGTTGGGGAACACAGGCTTAACAAATGTCGCCGTGGTCCATTTTGTGCAAGGTCTGTTTTATAAATTGAACCATTCGCTCAGCCCTACCATTGGCTGCAGGGTGAGCTGGCGATGTTAAGGCATGGCAGATGCCCCGATCTGCCAGATACTGTTCGAATGACAGGGCAGTGAATTGGGGGCCATTATCGGAGACCAGGACATCCGGAAATCCATGGGTAGCGAATAGCTTATTCAGCTTTTTAGTGACTGCCTCTGTGGTGGTGCTTTTCATCTTGTGGACTTCGAGCCAGTTTGAATAGGCATCCACTGTTAGGAGGAAAGTGTGTCCTCTTGTGGTTCCTGTAAAATCGATGTGGATACGGGATCAAGGACCTCGAGGCATTTCCCACTGAGTTGGGGGAGTTTTTGGAGGAGTGGAGCGAGTCTCCTGGCATTTGCTGCACTTTGCTACCCAGGTCTCTATCTGTTTGTCTAACCCAGGCCACCATGCATAACTCCTGGCCAATGCCTTCATCTGCATGATGCCTGGATGTCCATCGTGCAACATTTTTAATACCTTATGTTGCAATTTCTCCGGGATTACAACTCTGTCTCCCCACAAGATGCAGCCCTTTTGGGAGAATAGTTCTGTCTGTCGATTCCTGAACGGCCTGAAAGTGTTGTTGGGTGCACTGTCCGGCCAATCCCGTTCCACCCAGCTGAGGACTCGTGCCAAAGAAGGGTCCTTTTTCATTTCTGAGGAGATGTCTCGAGCAGTCAGCAGCGGCAATATGGCTAAGGTTGAAGCTGGGTCCTCTATGATGTCTGGTAGTGGAGAGCGGCTCAAAGTGTCAGCGTGGGGAATGGTTTTCCCCGGGCGGTGTTGCAATCGGTAATCGTAGGCGGCTAAAAATTCTGACCAATGTGTCATTCTTGGTGATAAGATATGGGGAGTTGGTTTGTTTCCTGCCAAAATACCAAGTAGCGGCTTGTGGTCTGTAATTATGGTAAAGGGTCTCCCATTCACATATTCATGGAAACTTTTAATTGCGGATATAATAGCGAGAGCCTCTTTATCAAGTTGACTATAGTTCCTTTCGGTCTTAGACAAAGTTCTCGAAAAGAATGCAATAGGTGCCTCATTCCCATTTGGTAGGACGTGGCTTAAAATGGCTCCCACTCCAAATGGTGAGGCGTCACAGGTAACTGTCAAAGGTAGAGTCTCGTTGTATTGCATTAATACAGCATCGGAGGTTAAGAGGTCTTTTACTTGTTGGAATGCCCTTTCTTCACGCCGTCCCCAGAGCCAGGAAGCCTTTTTATCGAGAAGTCTATGTAGGGGCTCGGCTACGGTCACCTTCTGGGGCAAGAAGATGTTATAAAAGTTAATGAGTCCCAGGAAAGCTTGGAGGTCTGTCTTATTCCTAGGTCTTGGGGCGTTTTTGATTGCGGTTAGTTTTTTCCCGGTGGGGTAGATTCCCTGTCTGTCGAGAAGGTATCCCAGGAACTTCACTCTCTCCGTACAAAGTTGACACTTGTCCCTTTTTACCTTCAGACCAGCGTCTTTAAATTTCTGAAGAACTTTTCTGAGTCGCTGTACTAATAACTCTTTAGTGGGGGCAGCTATTAGGACGTTGTCAAAATAAGGCACGGTGCCTTTTATGCCTTGTAATAGTCTCTCCATTAAACTTTGGAAAATGCCAGGTGCCACGCTTACTCCAAATTGGAGTCTATTGCACTTGAAGGCGCCTCTATGTGCAACTATTGTCTAGGCTTCTGCAGTTGTCACATCTACAGGTAGTTGCTGGTACGCCTGAGCTAAGTCCAATTTTGCAAATATTTTTCCGCAACTCAGAGAATGAAGAAGGTGTTGAACCACCGGTACTGGGTAAGCGCTCTGTTGAAGAGCATGATTTAGGGTGGCCCGGTAATCCCCACAAATTCTTAACGCACCATCTGGCTTCATGGATGTTACTATTGGAGTTTCCCAGCAGGCATGGTCAATCGGTTCCAATACGCCCTGGACTATCAGTTTATCTAGCTGCTCGTCGATCTTCGGCTTTAGGGCAAAAGGCATCCGACGAGGCTTAAGCCGAATAGGAGCTACATCGGGGCTAAGATTAAATGTTATATGGGTCCCCTTGTACTTGCTTAATGTTCCTGTGAACACGTCCTGGAATTCTTGGATGAGAGCCTCTTCCCAGTCGTCGCTTCTGGTTTGGTGTATGCCGGCTACTTCAATCCCGAGTGGGGCAAACCACTGTAACCCTAACAAACTGGGTCCGTCACGATCGACGACAGTCAGGGGAAGCGTCGCTGTGTAGTCCTTGAAGGATACTTGGATGTGGCTGGAACCGACAACTGGAATTCTGTTTCTCTGGTAGACTTTTAGAATGATTCTTTGAGTGCTGAGGTTCTGGCGGCAGATGGCAGGAATCAGCTGTTTGAGGGTTTTCCAGGATACCATCGATAGGGATGATCCCATCACGCACGGTCGATTCTCAATAATAACCCTTACGCGGATCTTTCTTGCATCGAATGATGAAAGGTAGCCGATAATAATGGTTTGGTGGGCCTCTTCTCATCTCGTTGAAAAGGCAGGTGCTTGATTTCTGTAGTAGTAGTGGTTGTTCCATTGGTGGTTCAGACGGTCCTGGTTCTCAGGAGGTTTGCCTGTCTCCTGACGGAGGTTGTTCTCCCTTCGGCTGGGACTGGACTCTCATTTGCTTCTGCAGACTTTTGCGATGTGGCCTCTTTTTCCGCAAGTATGGCAGAGTGCGTCGAGGAATTTGCAGTCCGATTGCGGGTGGTTTGCCCCACAACCAGCACATTGGCACGGACGTCTCTGGTTCCTTTGCTCTCGTTCTGAGCAGAGCCGGTTGACCTCCTCTTCCTCACTGTCTGAGGATGACTCGAGTTCTTTGTGGTGGTTGGTGGTAGCGTGCTTCTCAGTGGCGAATGGGCTATCGTTAGCGAGTTGGCAAAGCGGTGTGTTCGCTCGGCGCATTCGAGCGGCTTCCTGGTTGCTTCTGCGGCAGTAGCGTTGGCGATGACATCTGTAAGGCTGATGTCTCCTTTCGCCATCAGTTTACTCTGCACATGTGGTGCATTTAGTCCCAGAACTATGCAGTCTCTTAGGGCTTCCTCGAGGTTTGCAAAACCACAAAGGCCTCCTAGGTTCCAGAGGTCGGCTACGAAATTCCCAACTCTCTCGTCCTTCCATTGGTCCCTTTGGTAAAACTTGTGTCTTCGTATCAGGGTAGGTACTGCGGGTGCGTAATGGGCCCAGAGGATTGGGGCGAGGGTATCCCCATCCATGGTCTTCACTTCCTCCGGTTTTGCCAGTGCTTTAGCCATTTTGAAAATGGCGGGGCCGCAATGAGTCAGGAACACCGCTCATTTCTTGCCAGGCGTAGCATCTTTTAAATTGTTAGTCTCCAGGATCATCTGGAAGCGATCTATATATGAGTCCCAGTCTTCGGTTGCTGGGTCAAATGGAGCGGGTGGTATGGCGCCGCTGGTCATCTTGCCATTTGTTGAGTGCACTCTTCAGCCACATACTCTCTCTTGTTCGATGTGTACTTAGTCAGCTCTATCGTCTCCGCATCCCACCCTCGTCGCCAGTGCTAAGTCCTGAGCATGGGTGCAAGGAACGGAGACGAGACATCATACGGTGACTTCAACTCTTTATTGTAAAATAAGAACAGAGCAAATACTTGGGCAGCAGCAGCTCTTTTATAGAGCTGGCTGCTGTCAAAACAACCAATGATTTGAGTTTACCACTTTCACAAGCATCCAATCAGAGGGGCCCATTAACAGCCAATCAGACTGGCCAAAAATGACCAATCATGACTCGCTATTTGTGAGCCATGAGAAGTGCAGGATTACAAGCCTGCTGTAAAGTAAAGCTGTTTAGAGTTGTATTGCTGCGTTGGCTTAGTCCATAACACTGCCATTAATATTAAAAACAATCTTTTACATTTCTATTTTTTTTTAACAAACATTACCTAGTAATATCAGTTGTCTTTCATTTTAATCATCTATATTTCATATTTTATTTATTACTGTCTTTAAATAAAAAACCAAACAATAGTTATTAACAGTAATCAATAAAGTTATTATTCTTATTCAAGTTCATCTTATCAACTGATAAAAATCTTCCATATTTCTTTTCATTTTTTAAAAATGTTCTTTTTAAATCATTGAAAGCCTTATTCTCTTTAGAAACAAATATTCCACTACACATCAATAGAAATTTTTTCTATCACTTTAATCATCTAACATATTATATAACAATGCTATCCCATGCACCTTTGCAGAATCCTCTCCTTAAGTTAAATTTTAACCATTGTCTCTGTGTCTTTTAAATAGGTTTATACCTTTAATTCATGTATGCTTTTGCTGTTCCTCTATATCTTGTTTCTGTCCTTTGTAGCTTCTTTTCCTTTCCCTCTTCCCTCTCTTCTTCTCCCTCCCCTTTTTATTCCCTTTTGTATCTGATTCTCCCTTCTGTGATCCTCCCTTCTGCTTCTTCCTGATATTATGATTGCTTTTCAAATTACTCTTTTTTTGGGTTGTTGCTTCAGTGCTTAAGTTTTTAACTTCCTTTCTCCCTTTCCCTTTTTTACCCCCGTTAACATTGCTTGGTCATTCATGATGGCTTCTTCGTTGTCCCGCCCTCCTTGTTGTGCCAGCGTTTCTTTTTCATAGTTCAAGATCTCCTTTTTTACAAATTGAAATACGAAGCCAAAAGATCCTCTTTCGTCTTGTATTTCTTCTTTTTGTTCTTTAAGTGTCATTTTTAACTCTTCAAGGAGTGATGCCATTTTGAACTTTTTTGTCTGCAGAGACGTTTATCAGCCCAGTCAACTAAGAAGGAAATACTAGCTAGGTTATTTAGTGCACTTGTCTGTTCCACTTGCACAAGATGTCTACCATTGGGAAGAGAAAGCTTTTACAGAAAACGACTGTCATTTATGTAATTTAGTGCATTTCCAAACAAGAAATAAATTTCATTTTTCTAAAATGCCTTTTACAATTGTCTGAGAATAAAAACCATTCATTAGAAACTTTCAGCTTGAAACAAAAGCGGATGAATTCACTTTGGTTTTGAAATTACTGAAGAAATACTAACATGGGGATCAGTTCATGAATTAGAAAGTCAGAATAGCCTTTTAAACTAAAGTGTTGCAGTGGTTAAGTGATTGTCCTAGACCAAGGCTCTACATCTGAAGTCTGAATTCAGTCTCTGAAGCCTTAATTGAGGCCTCCAGACCAGGGCACCTGAGAGTTGGCTCATGACCACATGAGTGAAGCCTCATAATTTTTCTTTTTTAAAAAACATCCAATATCCATAAAAATTGAAGAAGTTCTAGTGACACAATTCTAACTGCTATTTTGATGTTGATCTCTCCTGTATGTACTACTGCTCCAAAGAGTTGCTAAAAGTTTTCACCAAATTGTATGTATAATGTTACAGAAGGCGAAAATTAAAGCACTATTGGGGGAGCAATCATATTAGTTCTAATTTGTAGTCCATGTTGTTTCTCTGTATGTTATATAATATGTGGGTATATGCATAATTTTGTATTTATTTATTTTGTTATCTTTATGTAGTGTATATTGGAGGTGGTGACTCTTTGAGAGCTGTATGCAATGAAATTTCATTTTAATGTATGCTGATTAGTGTACATTCAAAGTAACAATAAAGTTATTCTAAGTTTTAAATTTACTTAAATTTACTTTACTTAAATTAAACCAGTTTTAATATTCAATATCTAGTAGAAAAAGCTTTTTTCAAATCCTATCCTTTAGCATTTTCTGTTGTCAGGAATAGGATTACCTACCTTTTTACAGATTCCCCCCTCTTTTTTTTTTTTAAATAGTGTTTCACTGTAAGTCAGATCAGTACTAAATCTTCTGGCATTCAGGAAAGCACCATGACTTTAGCTGTTCCAGAAAGTAACTGATGATATGGTATATCTCCTCCCACCTCCTCTATCTCTTCCTCCTCTCCATCAGAATGTTCATATAGAAAGTTATATTGCATATATACAACCCTTTTGTATACAACCCTTTTTCCTGCTGGATATAGTCAGCCTGCCTCAGCCATGGAGATACTTCATTGTGAAGAAAAGTACTTAAGCAAACAGTAGGAAGTTATCTGAGAACCAGGCTGAAGAGCCTGCAATGAGAACCTTGAGAAATCATGGAGAATCATTAAAGAACTGGAAGAGAGCAAATATTTCTATTTCCAAAATATAGAAAAGGAAGTTTTATGGAACTACCGGCCAGGCAGTATGAGACTGATACCTGGGAAGATTATAGAGCTAATCATAAAGAGATCAATCCGTTAGTACCTTGAAAACTATGCAGTAATTGCCAGAAATCAATATGAGTTGACTTGATAAGAACAAATCTTACTAGACTAGGGTGTCCCTCCCACCGCCTGGAATCCGAATTAAGTTCTTAATTAAGACATAACACATCTGGTCAGAAAAGTAATTGAAAAAATACAATGCAAACTAATTGTGGGGTGAACATGACAATTAAATGAATACATAGTTGGTACAAAAATCATTCCCCAGAGTGTTTTTCAATAATGCTTTATCAAATTGGAAAGAGGTATTTAGTGGAATACAGCAAGATCAATATCAGTATTGACAGTATCAATATTGATATTTATGACTTGGATGATGAGACGGAGGAAATATTTTCCGTTTTGCAGCTGAAACAAATTTGGATGAGTTAGTAATAACCTTAAACAAGAGGAAAAAAAATTAAAAATAATTTTAATAGGCCAGTGAGATAGTCTTAGAATTGGATGAAATTTAACAAGCAGGATTAATTGCTTAAAAAATAATTGAATGTATATACAAGGTGGGGAGTACTGGCTTTGTGAAAAAGACCTTAGAATAATACCCAATTATAAACTGATTATAAGCCAGTAGCTGCAAAAAGCTAGACACAATTTCAAATCATATCACCAGAAGTATAGTTTACAAATAATGGAAATAATGTTTTTCAATATATTCTTGATCCAAATGATCAATCAAATGTTGATTATCAATTTTATATTTATCTATTTTATTCATTTATGAAATTTAGAGGCCACATGATTCTAGGTATCTCTGGGCAGCTTACATTTAAAAGAGAAAACAGTTAAAAGGAACCAATAGACAGGAAATCCCATGTGTCCAGGCATGAAATTAAAACAATACATGATCTGACTTGTATTGGCAACTACATTTTGAACAACTGAAATGTAAAAGCATCCTTATAAGAATACAAAATGAGACTTTAGATGATGAATGATTGGAACAACAAGCCATTAATCTAGATAAGGACTTAGCTAGCACACTAGCTAGCACACTAGCAAAGTTGGTGAAGTAAAGTTACATCTTCCACAGATAATTTGGTTCCTCTCCCAGTTTCCATGAAGTGCTGATTCACCTAAATAACTTAAGATCAGTTTGTTCACCTGAATTTCAATTGTTGCCTATGAATACTCATTGAAACAAAATAAAATTCCAGAAAAGCTATTCTGACTAGTATCTATAGCTGAGAATTTCACACAGTTATCCTTGGTCTATGTATGCCTGGTGATATACTCCTAGAGTGAATATTCCCAGACATTTCTAAAAGCACCCAATTTTGACACTGTAGACCTTTCCCATGAACTTCTACAAGCTCTGCATTTTGTGAAACAAAACATTTTTCGATAGCCTGAAGAAGGCTGAATCACTCTCCTTCGTTTCACACAGTGCTTGCAGAGCTACAAATAAGTCTCCCTGCCTCATTTCATCTCTGTAAACCAATACTGCCATACATGTAAGAATGGGTGGCTGTAAATAGTCAGTTTTCCATAACAGCTTGTTAAATCTTTTCTTTTATAAAAATAATAAAAAAGAATGATAGCCAACCTACTGAACATGGAAACTGTTGACTAGGCATATGGGTGAATGCACATCGCTAGGATCTTAATTCATTTTATACCAAAAATGAAAGATAGTATATAAAGATTGGAGATTTATTCTAATGTTAAATCTATACCTCTAAACAAAGAAATGAAATATTTTACAATATTAACAGCTGTCATATTCTGAAAGTGCTTTTAAAAAAATAATGCTAGAAGTTTTCAAAGTGGTTGAATCTGAATTAATCTCTATTTCATTGTAAATCCCCTTTTAATTATAATTATCCTATTGATGTCAGTGAAATATTCTTTCCTGTAACTCAGCCTAGAACCATCAACTACAATTGTGTCACTAACTTGAGCTGAATATTGAAATAAGGTCAAACAGAAGTCATTAGCACTGCCTAGAGATTATATTAGCATTTTGATGTTTGTTCCACTTGTTTGGTACAACTGAAATGAAATTGTTCAGTTTCTTGGCTTTGAAGTGGATTATTACAAAATGTTTTGATGATTTTCTGTTTATAATATACAGTTTAGATTATTATCTGCTCATATATGAAAATATGCTTAAATACTCTCCTCAAGTGATTCAATACAGTACATCTAGTTTTTTTCTCAGTTGCACTTACCTTACCAAAAGCAAAATAATCAGTAGCAATATTCTAATTAACCTGCATATCAATCAATATTCCCTTTGACATGTCCTCCTGATGTAAGGTATTACAGAAATTATTCTGATTGGCTTTTATTTTTTGCAATCTTATGGACTAATTTTCTAACAAGCAGCACCATGGCAGAAAACATAGTCCTTATGTTACTCTGTTGATCATTGACTGTTTTAAGCCACTCGTGTCTCCTATGCTGAAGTACAAAGGGCAAACCTTTTATAATGGTTAAATTGTTCAGTAGTTTATATCATATAGACAGGATCTTTTTGGAAAGGTTATAAATTGATTTTTCTTATTTAGGACTGCTGATTTCATCTGATTAAATCTTAATAGTGATTCTCTCTAACTGTGATGAGATGGCTTAATTAATATAGTTCTGTTTCCAATTGAGAGGTATGAAAGCTCCAGTTGATGGACATTATTCTTGTTCTGTCCCCTCATTAGCATTCTTGAGATCCCCGCGCTTTGATTGGCCAAAGCGCGGGGCACTCTGATTGTCTAGGTGAGCCACGCCGATTGACTCGCTAAGAATCTCCCGCGATTGGTCCATTCGAATCGCGGGAGATTCAAAGCGGTGCCATTGGCCGCGGCCGCCGCAGCTTGGAAATAAAAAGCCGCGAGTTTTGCCTTTAGCCCCAGTTCGGTTCCTGACTCAATAAAAGAGCTTGATAATAAGTCACCAACTGCTGGCATCATTTCCGACGACACAACACTGGCGACGAGGATGGGATTCTGATCCTGAACCAAAACACGTGTCCGACGGAAGCCAGACGAAACTCCACGATGGCAAACATCGCACCTCCTGCACCCTTCAACCCCGCCAGCGAGGACTGGGAATCGTACTCAGACAGATTCCGCACGTTCCTTGAATGCAGCGACCTGAAGGATGCCACTGGCCCAAAGAAGCGAGCCGTCTTCCTGACCCACTGCGGGGCCGCAGTGTTTAAGATGGCCAAAGCGCTTGCCAAACCCACTGACGTGACTACGATGGACTGGGACGACCTCGAGCCAATACTCCGGCGACACTACGCTCCAGCCGTGCCCATCCTCATCCGACGTCACGAGTTCTACCGTCGGGACCAACGGTCGGGTGAGAGTTTCAGCAACTTCATTGCAGAACTACGGCACCTAGGGGGGCTGTGCAAATTCGACATGAACAAAGCCCTGCGAGACCGAATTGTGCTCGGCCTTTGGGACCCCGTCCTTCAGAGTCGGCTGATGGCCAAGGGCAACATCACCCTCGCAGATACCCTCACCGAAGCCACAGCCGCTGAAGCTACCCGAAAATCCGCCGACAGCATGCGCCGACCGAACACCGGGGACCGCAGTGGGAACCACCCTGCAAGGTTGACTGAGGCCCAACCCAAGACAACCACCCACCAGGGCGACGTCCACTCAGCATCGGGCACTTCCGACGAGGAGGAAATCCACCGTCTCCAGGCAGGCTGCGACCCACGGAACCGGCGGGGTCGTAAGTCGAGGACCACCTGTGCCGGTTGCGGAGGCGACCACCCCAGGTCCGAATGCCAGTTCTTCGATTCAATCTGCCGGCATTGCGACAAGAAGGGACACATCGCTCGCGTCTGCTGTCTCAAAAAGAACCGCAGCCCTACACGATGGGACCAGAGCAAACGGAGATGAGAGAGCACACCACCCCGGACCAGAGATTGCCCCGCTGACAACAGATGGGACCGGAATGGATGATCCCTACGAGGCGGCGAGACCCGGCGAAGAGAGGAGACCCATCAGACGGTCACCATCGGCCATGCCACAACCAACGACGCCCGGAAGGTCTACGTGGAGGTAGGCATCGAAGGCGAGCCATGTAAAATGGTGGTGGACTCCGGGTCCTACCTCTCCAAGGGAACATGGCAAGAAATAAAACGCTTGGTGCCTACCATCCAGAGAAAAGGCCTAGACAACCAGAGACTAATTGTGAAAGACTACCAGGGAAACCGCATCCCTGTAGTCGGAACCGGACAGTTCAAGGTAACCTACAAAGGGCGCACCGAAAGGCTTCCCCTGACCATCGTTGATCGCGACCGCCCAAGCCTACTGGGACTACAATGGTTCACACCGCTTGGCATCGCAGTCATGGGCATCGACCACATCACCGACGACAACTGGGAGCAATAACTAGCCCGGGAATTCCAAGAGGTGTTCGACGGAAACCTAGGCAAGTACCGAGGGCCCCCTATATCATTCAGCCTAGACCCAAACGTCCCCCCAAAACGCCTAAAACCAAGGCGGGTACCATTCGTGCTTAAACCCAAGATTGACGAGCAAATTGACAAGCTCGTCAAGCAAGGGGTCCTACAACCCATAGACCACACCTGGTGGGAGACCCCCATAGTCACCCCGATCAAGCCTGATGGGTCGGTGAGAATCTGTGGGGACTATAAGGCCACCCTAAATGGCGCCTTGCAGCACAGCGCTTACCCCGTCCCAGTAGTGCAACACCTACTACATTCACTGGGAGGGGGCAAGGTTTTTGCTAAACTCGACTTCGCCCAGGCATACCAACAATTGCCGGTCGACGAGGAAACGGCAGAAGCGCAAACCATAGTCACCCACCTGCCCACCTGCCTTTAAATGCAACCGGCTCCAATTCGGAGTCAGCGTGGCGCCTGGAATATTCCAAAGCCTAATGGAAAGGCTGTTACAAGGCATCAAGGGGGTGGTACCTTACTTTGACGACGTCTTAGTGTCGGAAACCAACCAGGCCGAACTAGAGAGTCGCCTAAGGGAGGTCCTAACCAAATTCAAAGAGACCGGGCTCAAAGTAAAGAGGGAAAAATGCCAATTATACATGGAACGGGTTGAATTCCTAGGATATCTCCTAGACCGTCATGGCATTCACCCCACCAACCAAAAGATCAAAGCCATCAAAGAAGCCCCCACACCCAAGTCGAAGACAGAACTGCAGGCGTTTCTGGGGCTGCTTAACTTTTATAATGTCTTCCTGCTCCAAAAGGTGATGGCGGCAGAGCCTTTGCATAGGCTTTTGGACAAGGTGGCGACCTGGACTTGGGGGAAACACGAGGAAGCTGCATTCAAGAAAACGAAGGACCTCCTCACTTCGGATGCTGTCCTCATCCAGTACAACGAGACCCTACCACTAGCCGTCACATGCGACGCATCACCCTTCGGCGTCGGCGCTGTCCTCAGCCACACTCTCCCCGACGGAAAAGAAGCACCCATCGCATTCTTTTCAAGGACCCTCACCAAACTGGAGCGGAACTACAGCCAGCTGGACAAAGAGGCTCTGGCTATCGTCGCCGCAGTAAAAAGATTTCACGAGTACCTCTACGGCCGGACATTTACCATTATCACCGACCACAAACCACTGCTGGGAATCCTTGCAGGGAACAGGGCCACCCCGAACATTCTGTCTCCCCGAATGACAAGGTGGTCCGAGTTCCTGGCTGCCTACAATTACAGACTCACACACAGACTGGGTAAGACTATCTCCCATGCGGACGCCTTAAGCCGCTCACCGTTACCGGAACCTGACACCGACCCAGCACCCATGACAACCAACCTCAGTATAGAGACTCTACCCAACCTACCCATAACTGCGTCAGACATTGCCCAAGAAACTAATAAAGACAAAAGTCTGGCGCGGGTGTTGCATTGGGTAGAGAAAGGGTGGCTGGAAAGGGACAACGACGAGTCCGTCAGGACATCTCGGACCGGCAAACGGAACTCTCGTTACTAAAAGGGTGCATACTATGGGGGGATAGGGTGGTCATCCTGGAAAAACTACAAGGGAAGGTTTTGGAACTGTTACACAAGGGGCACCCGGGCATCGTTAGGACAAAAGCCCTGGCCAGAAGTTACGCTTGGTGGCCAGGGATGGACAAACAGATCGAGGCCTGGGTAGCAAGGTGCCAACGATGCCAGGAAACTAGGCCAAGCCCACCCGCAGCACCCATCCTAGAGTGGGAAACCCCCAGGGGACCTTGGTCTAGGATCCACATAGATTTCGCC
The DNA here is from genome assembly GCA_033807585.1 of Hydrophis major. Taxonomy (NCBI): domain Eukaryota; kingdom Metazoa; phylum Chordata; class Lepidosauria; order Squamata; family Elapidae; genus Hydrophis; species Hydrophis major. The sequence goes on from CM066329.1 coordinate 330,508,533, forward strand.
GGGCCCACAAAAGGACACACTTTCCTAATAACCATAAACGCTTACTCCAACTGGCTGGAGGTAAGCAACATGAGAACAACCACCACGGAGGCCGTGACCAAAGAACTCGGCAAACTTTTTGCAACACACGGCCTCCCAGACGTCCTCGTTTCCGACAACGGGCCCCAATTCACCTTGCTAGAATTCGAAAAATTCCTAGCGGAAAGGGGCCTACGACACGTGCTGACAGCACTGGTGCATCCGGCGGCGAACGGTAGGGCGGAACGGATGGTTCAATTCACAAAGAAAACCATCCAGAAAATAGACCACGGGGAGATCCAGGACAAAATAAATAAATTACTTTTCATCCAACACATAACCCCAAACACCACAACAAATAAAAGCCCAGCCGAACTGCTAATGGGGAGGAAAATAAGGTCCCCACTCGATAGATTACACCCCACGTACAACCCAGATAAACCCCCAGACTCAACCAGCAAACACCGAGCCTTCGCACCAGGCGACGCCGTCTACGCGAAAAACCTAACGGGAGACCCATTATGGGTACCAGCTGTCATAACACAACTAACAGGCCCACACTCGTACCGGCTACAAACAACTGACGGATGAGCGTGGAAACGCCACATCGACCAGTTAAGATCGAGGACGACCACCCAAGAGACCACCGACGCACAACCACGAAAAACCAACCCCCACAACACAAACCAAGAGGGGAGGGAATACCTAGGGGACCAAAACTGAGAAGGAATAAACCAGCCATACGCACCTGGAAGCAGCCAGCACGAAACCTCGCCAGAAAGAGACAGCCAGGCCAGCTCAACCAACCCGGGAAGACCGAGCGGGAGCGGCGAAACCCGCAGCTCAACCAACCCGGGAAGCCCAGGAGGAGCTGCGGAGAGCGGCCCGGCCCGACCGACCAACCGGTTCCCACGATGGCGTCCAGAGAAGTGGAGACCCCGACCGAACCGGCCGGGATCCAACCTACGACTGATCTGCGCAGGTCCAGTAGGCTGAGACGGAGCCCCGCCTACCTATGGGACTACGCAACGTAAGGACTGAACCAAGAGGGGAGGGGTGTTCTGTCCCCTCATTAGCATTCTTGAGATCCCCGCGCTTTGATTGGCCAAAGCGCGGGGCACTCTGATTGGCTAGGTGAGCCGCGCCGATTGGCTCGCTAAGAATCTCCCGCGATTGGTCCATTCGAATCGTGGGAGATTCAAAGCGGTGCCATTGGCCGCGGCGGCTTGGAAATAAAAAGCCGCGAGTTTTGCCTTTAGCCCCAGTTCGGTTCCTGACTCAATAAAAGAGCTTGATAATAAGTCACCGACTCCTGGCATCATTTCCAACGACACGACAATTCTCTACACTACAATATCTTCAGAAGCCCTATTCACTACAATAAACTCCAAAATGTGAAGAGAGAGGGGCAGCTATAATAAATCTTTTTTTTAAAGTAGTAGCTTTATCAGCATCATTTGATTGGTCAGAGATTCATCTGAGCCCATGGATCTCTCTATCCAGAAAAAGTTGATGAAGAGAAAAATATTTGAAATGAATCCTTGATAAAACTTACAACTATGTAATTTAGTTTATGTTAATATAATATTTCATGACCTTGAAATATTGGAATGGATAAATTATTTTTGTAATTTTTGCTAATTTGAAAGAATTCTAACAAGCAGTCAGAGGTGCCACCAGAAGCTGAGGTAGAAAAATGAGTAGGAAGCACCTATCAAAATTAGTCAGAATGAAATTTAGTCTGAAATCAGCTTGGTTTAGACAATTGTGATTGGTAGTACCTAAATTAAGCATTCTGGCTGCATTTTTAAAATAATGTGGTATTTTGGGATCATGAGCTACATTACATTTAAGAATAATGCTTGAATTAATTAGCTGAAATAAAAATGAGGTGCTGTTTGGCTTTGAAACCAAAGTGATAACAAACTAACTCTTGTGTATAGATAGGATAGAGAGATTTTGTTTGTGAGTTCAAATCAAATCAAATATTAAATCAAATCAAATCTTCAGGTTAGAAAGCGCAACAGTAATATATATGTGTGTGTGTGCATATATATGTGTGTGTGTGTGTATGTATGTGTATATGTATATGTATATGTATGTATATGTACATATATGGCATTCAGCTTAGTTCGGGTATTTTCCCACGTCATAATAGTTGTGCTTTTAAAGTTGTAGCAATGTTTCAGCAGAATCTCATCTGCCATCATCAGGCTTCTGGTGCTAATGGAAGCCTGATGATGGCAGATGAGATTCTGCTGAAATGTTGCTACAACTTTAAAAGCACAACTATTATGACGTGGGAAAATACCCGAACTAAGCTGAATGCCATACATGTAAGTACCCGCAAAAACTTAAGAAAACAAATATATACATATACATATACACACACAAGATATATAATTATTAATAAAGGCTTTTTAAAAACAATAAAATTACAAAATTACAAAAAATATATTATTACAGTAACTAGTGCAAATAACAATGGCAATCAACAAAATTTGGGCTAAATGTAATGTCTAGGTAGGACAAATACAACAAATGGTAGCCCAAAATATTCTATATTTAGACACTTTTGATGTTATATTCTTCACACAATGCTATTTTGTATATGCAAAAAATACTTTATGTGACTTCGGCATACTAATTTCTAGACCAAATCAGTTTATACTAGAAGAAAAACATCAAATTCTGGTTTTAGTAAAAACTCGAACAAAATGGAAGTGATAGCACCAGTATGCTTAACATGATCAATACTTTTTATAGCTGGAAAAAAAATTTTCATTTAAAGCTTTATCATAAAATATCCACTAACTAATCATACATTAATTAATTTGTGATAGCCTGATGAAAGGAAAATGCCTTTTCAAGTCCTTGAAAAATAAATATGTGCCTCAAAGTTGGGTACTCTTTGTTACTGACTTTTATGTCTGAAATGTTAATTTTGTATACAAATCCCATTGAATTTAATGGAAGTAAATTTTTGAGGGGACATGTGTAGGTTACTTTAGCTTCATATATGGCCTTAATCTTAAGGAGGGAACTTATACTTTATTTGATTCATTTTTAATTTTGGATAAAAGATTTTTCTAGGAACTTGGATCTTTCACAACTTTTCCTAATCTAATAGTCTCCAAGAGTTCTAGACTACAATCTGTCCCATTCCTAGCTACCGTGCTGCTCAAGAGATTATAGAATTTTTTTATTTTTTATTTTATTTTAGTTTACTTTGTTTGTCAATTGTTTACAAGATAATAGGTATAAGTAAAAACATAGTTATGAACACATGGATACATATAAGAAAAATAAATATATATATAAAAGAAACAATAAGACAGGGACAGTAGGCATGTTGGTGCACTTATGCATGCCCCCTACAGACCTCTAAGGAAAGGGGTGAGGTCAATAGTAGAAAGTCTAAATTAAGAGTTCTAGACTACAATCTGTCCCATTCCTAGCTACCATGCTGCTCAAGAGATTATAGAATTTTTAAACGAACCCTATCTTGAAGTCACCAGGTTGTGGATTTTGTTAATAAGCAATATATTAGTACTCAGAGCAGGATAATCTAGGTGAAAAAACAGGTGAATATTTCAGATTCCTCTGTGTGAATAAACCACAGGCTCCTTCTGAAGATGCTGGTCTCTATATCTAATTATCTGTGAATAAGAGCCTTTAAAGCCACAAGAAGTATGTGTGGATAGACATGCATAAAGCTCATGTAGTTATATCATGAGCTTGCACAATATGCCCTTGGGAAAAAGTAGATCAGCAATTCAAGATCCAGAATTATTTTAATTTTTTAAGAATAGGTTCTGGTTTTATTTTAAACTAAATAAACTATGATGATTTTTTTGTGTTGCGATTTGGGATGGGGGTATATTATAGTTAATTGCACAAACATCTAAAATTCTGTGGATTGTAACTGGAGTAATGAAGAGTTTCCAAAATTCAGGTCTTATATATATTTAATAGAGCATGTCCACTCTTCTATTCCTTAACTATGGGTCAATTCCTAGTCTATTAGTTTCAATTGAAACTAAAGGATTTTCTTTAACCTGTCAATAGCTATCAATTGTTGGGAATCAAAGATTTGTTATCCCTAAGTGTCTTTGCCTTCTACTTTTATAATGATCAGCAATGCATTGTAATTTAGAGGACATATCATCTGCCATTTTTAAGGAAATGTCTTTGAACAATGGCTGCTAAAAGAAGTCATAAGATTGAATATAGAAAAGATCCCACAATTTTTTTTAAAAAAAGAACACAGTTGGTTGGTAAGGGTGATGAATTTTTCAGTTATAAAAAACTAATGTAGAAATGAGTTATACTTTTATTCTGCCTGCCTGCCTGTCTATCTATCGTGTTAGAAATGAGCAATCTATTATTTAAATCCAACATGGGTTTGTTAAAAACAGATCATGCCAGACAAGCCTAACTGCATTCTTTGACAAAGTGACTAAATTAATGAATCAGTGAAATATTGTGGGCATAGTTTATTTCAGTACGACATTTGACAAAGTAGACCGCAGCCTACTTCTTGGTATGATTGTAAAATATGGGATAGACAGCATTGCTACCAGATGGATTCATAACTGACTGACTAACCAAACTCAACATATAATCCTCAATAGACTACGTCTGATTGGAGGCAAGCATGTAATGAAGAATCTGAAGGTTCTATTTTAGATCCAGTGTTCTTCAACATCCTCATAAATGATTTAAATGAGGGGATAGAAGAAGAACTGATCAAATTTGCAGACAATAACAAGTTGGGGGGAAATAGTCAACACTTCAGAAGAAAGACTCAAGATACAGAAGGATCTTGACAGTCTTGAACACTGGGCCCTATCCAACAAAATGCAATTCAATGATGAGAAAAGTAGGGTCCTATGCTTAGGCAAGAAAAATCAAATGCACAGTTACAGAATAGATAGTATCAGGCTCAACAGTAGTAACTGTGAGATGCATTCTAGTGGACAACCACTTAAGTATGAGGCAGCAGTGTGCTGCAACTGCCAAAAATGCCAATGCAGTCCTAAACTGCATCAACAAAAGGATAGTATCAAGATCACACAAAGTGATTGTACCACTTTATATGGCAATAATAGGACCACACTTGGAATTCTGTGTCAGTTTTGGTCAACACAACACAAAAAATATGTTGAGGCTGTAGAAAGTGCAGAGAAGAGCACCAAAGATGATTAGGGGTTTGGAGGCTAAACCATACAATGAAAGATCGAAGAAATTAGGTATATCTAATGTAGGTGACATGATGGCAGTCTTCCAATTCTTGAGGGGTTCTCACAGAGAAGAGGGGATTGACCTATTCTTCAAAGCATATGAGAACAGGACAAGAAACAATGAATGGAAGATTATTAAAGAGAAACCCAACCTAGAATTAAGAAAAAAAATTCTTGACAATGAGAACAATTAATCTTTGGAATGGCTTGCCACTAAAAGTTGTGGGTGCTGCATCATTGGACCAACCATTTGTCCAGAATGGTACAGTGTCTCCTGCTTAAACAGGGTTCCATGAACAGGATTAGAAGACTCCCAAGTGGATTCAAACTCTGTTATTCTATGATTCTACAATTTCAAGGAAACTGTTTTTTTAAAATTTCTTTATAAAATACAGCTTTTATTTTTAACAGATTGCTTCCTTATCCCCTCAAGTAATAGGAGAGAAGATTGCCTTTTTTGAATTGAATCTGTTTTCAACATAAGGTATTGTGACATTTGGGTGATAGGAAATAGTTTCCATCATTACTTCCTTTGCTGTGCCTACGTTATTGTACCATAATAGCCTTTACTGGGATTTCAAAGTGATCAGATACCTTAGTCCCACTGATTGGGGTTTCACAATCAAATGCATTTTGGATATACTTAACTCAAGATACTTTCACAAACTACTTGTTCTTTATCTGTGCATACCTGCTTTGAATCAGTGGTTTGTACTTGGCCATAAATACTTATCCCACTTGTACAGACCAATTTACTATCCAGCTTCTTGATTCTGGCACATTCAATTTAATTATATTGCAATAAAAACCACTTCTGAAAGACATAAAAAGGTGAACATTGGTGGAGGCTCCAGCTTAGATTGCTTCTAATTGATTGTGAGCCAGTTATGCAAAAAGTAGCCAGGTAGTAGGGACGTGTGTTTTCCAAAACCAACCTTCTCCCTATGCATGAATATGTAGAAATGAGTTCAATTTGATTTAATCCAAAATATGTTTATGAATCAGCCTCCCCTAATCTTCCTTTAGGCAGCAGAATCACAAAAAATAAACCATGCTGGATGGGAGCGATAGGATTTGTAGACCACCCATTGGGAAATCACTACATTGGCAACCATTATTTTAGAAACCTGTTGAAGTCTGAGCAACTGAAACAGAATTCAATGTAGTCCTGTTTAAATCTGCCTTCAGCCCTTATCTCTGTATCTTCACAACTCAAGTTAGGTCAACTAAGTTTGTAGAAGGCATTCCAGAGAATATTGGGAAAATTGCTTTCATTTTCTGAGATCTCAGAATGTGCTTTGCGTTACCGAAACAAATTTGGCACAAATCCTTCAACTTTTATAAAGTCCTTCACCTTTATTATGATTGTTTCTGCTGGCTACCAAGGAGAAGAACCGCAGAAGTTGTGGGATTTGTCTGAAGGCAGATAATTCCTCTTTTTGAAGAGACCGTTTGGCCAGTCGGAGACGCTAGAAGAGAGTCCCAAAGACGATCTCCCCCGCCTGCTCCCATTTGCAGCAGATTCAAATCGTGGCGGTTCTTAACGGGCTTCGAAGATCGAAGCAGCTGGTGGTTAAAAGGGACAATCGCCAGGCGGTAAGTAAAAGTTGGGGAGCCCTAAATGCTCCCGGTATTTCAGCGTGCGCCGGGCGCAATCTTGACGCTGAACTTCAGGACTTCTGGTGCTGACAGCAGCCTGCCTGGCCTCCTGGAATCAGGTGGTACGAAACTCGAAATCTCGGGGTGGAGTGGGGGGAGGTCTTTGGCAACGTCGCAGGCAAACAACAACAACAACAACAACAACAACAAAAAAACACCAGACGGCTATTCGCTAAGGCAGGGCTCCCCAAATTTGGCCACTTTAAGACTTGTGGACTTCAACTCCCAGAATTCTCCAGCCAGCTATTCTGGGAGTTGAAGTCCACAAGTCTTAAAGTGGTCAAGTTTGGAGACCTCTGCGTGAAGGCTAGGAGAGGGACAGGGATGGATGCACTTTTGGTCCCCTACCTAAGAATTTCGCCTGAACTCCAGACAACAACTTTTCGAGCTCGTGAAAGCAGAAGGTTTGAAGGAAGAGTTTAAAGGGAGGTCTGGATTCGGATTAAAAGTGCAACCGGAGTAAAAATGTTTGGAAAGTAACCCATGTATGCCTTCTTTGCCTTCAATTCCATTTCTCACAATTCACGCATATGTACCCTTTATGTCTTGGCAGAGAAACGAGCACACAGGCATCATTTTGTATGAGTTAATATCACCTAATCCTTCGAGCCACTATGGTGCACAACTCTGAGTTTTACTTGCGAGCAACTACGAACACGGTGGCGTTGTTCACGTTTTCTCCGGTTCTCCGAAAGTTCCACCAAGATCTGCAGGTATTATTACCCAGTCGAAGGTGGCAGAGAGATGATTGACCTCAGCCTGAAGCCCGGCTTTTCAGACCTTTTTCTGAGGAAATGCTTAGGACTGCGTTAATAACAGCAATTAAGCCATTTATTAATCCCCAAATTTTCCAATGATGTAACTGCAGAAATACAGATTTCTGCAGTTACAAATGCACAAATACTCTACAAGGATACACACCCCCTTTCCTTGCTGGATAAATAACGAACGGTAATAAGTGATTTGTTATTCGTGATTTATTATTTTTCTGGGGAAAACTTATCAAACATTTGTTAAACAATTCGTTTGATAAAGCTATTTTATTTGCTAAGTACCCAGTAAAAATATCTATACCTTTTTTTTATCAACCGGCTGCCTACAAGAGATAATTTTTAAAAAGTAAGGGAGGTGGGAGGAGAAAGATAATGGGAAACATTTGAGGCTTTAATTTCCCTTTCCCACTCAAACTATATTCATAGATTTTTTTTTTCAAATTGAAAAGTTTTTTTTTTAAAAAAAAAAACCTATTGAATTGAGGTGACCATGGCTTATGTAAGTGTCCAATCATTCTAACTACCATCAGACTAGAACTAGAAATTTTATTTAGGGACAGCTGGGATTTCTCGTTTTTACAGAAAACGTTTTGCTATAAAGCGAAAGGCTCAATTTCTTGGTAAGTCCATGCTTGCCTCCGAATCGGGCTGACACCAAAAGTTGCACTTGTGTGGGACTAATAGCCAGAGAAATTAATGGGATTTACTGCCGAACAGGCGTGACTAAAATCTAGCACTGTGTCGACTCTCCTTGGAAGCAACTCCCTTTTAAACTTCCCTAACGTCAGGCTGCTGATCTTCAAATAGCTTTGCACCAAGTTTAGCCTAATATGAAGGCGTTTACTTCACAGGAGCCACCATTTAATTTAATTCAGTTGAACTGGGCAGTTTTCCGCTGCCTTCTCTTAATACAGAATGAAAACATATGTTCCTTTGGTGATAGTTAATGTTTTTTTTTTTTAAAAAAAAAAAAACCCAAAAATACAATTGTACACAATAAGGGCAAGATCCAGTCCAAACCAAACTCTTGCCTATTCCATTCATTTCAATTGGGAAAAAAGTAAGCAGGGACTAAATTGCTTCATTTAAAACCGATTGAACTTCAAAGGACTCAATTTTGACTGGGTAGCGACCCAGTCCATTTCGATAACATGTTCATTATTCCTTCGCAACAAATGGTCCCTTTTCTTCGCCTCGTGGTCTAAAGGGAATTACTTAAGATGGGTTGCGGGCGGTTTTTTTTTTTTTTTTTACGGCAAGTCTAACACTTTATGTTGAAGCGGGACAACCACCACGCCAGGGCGCGCCTATTCCCAAGTCCCATTAAGTGCGGTGAAAGTTTGCCATTAAATAAGTTTCGGGTCTCTGCCTGAGTTGAAATTTACACTCATTAGACTCAGCGGGAGTCCCCGTAGACAGTCCTCTTGGAGTGCTACATGTGTGAGTAAACAGAAAACAGAACAAAAGCGGGGTTTGCAAAGGTTCGATAATAAGGAGACGGGCCGCGGAACCACTAAGAATGCGGCGCTTTCGCTCTGCACGCAGACACCTCAGGCATTCCCCAAGGGCAGGCGGCTGATCAGAGGCGTCGGTTTGCTGTGAGCAAACAAAACGAGTCCCCCGGGAGAAGAAAAACTCCGCTATGGCAAGGCCGAGATTGGTCAGTCCCTCAGTCTCTCTATCCATCCTTGGGAAGTAGACAGTTCCATGGGACATGGCGATTTCTTTGCCTAAATCTCCTCCAAACGTTATCCTCCACCAAAAGGAGAAAGGAAGCCAACGGTAAAACCAGCTCGATCCACAAGGCTCGTCTTTAAAACGTTTGACAAATTTGGGAGCGTTCAGTCGGAGCCCAAGGAGCCCTTACTCAAGTGGGCAAAAAGCAAAATAAAACATTGATGCTGAGGTCCACAGGATCTTAAAGCCCATTTCTTACCCTTGCTGGGCTTTTCACCTTCGCCGTACACCTTTCCCGCAACCCCCGCTTTTCTATCGCCCACGCCGACGCATTAAAACCAAATCAATTAACAAGGGAGATTCCCAGCAGTGCCTTAGAAGCGAAATCTTGGACGGCGGTCAGTGCATCTTGATGAGGCATCTTCTTATCTGTCAACGCTGATGAGCCTGAAATTCAAACATAAGTACTGTATGAACTGTATGCATGTATCTCGGGACACATTAAGCGGCTGACCATTTGAACGAAAAGGTCTGTGAGAGATACTTTTGCCTATTGCCTAGCGGTCGCACTTGACGCTTGAATGTCAAGTACGTCCAACTCATTGCAAAGGGTGCTCGTACTTAAGTCACCTACCGAATTCAATGGAACTTGAAAATGTTAAGCAGTGTTGGATCTCGCCTTGTCTGAAGCAATCCTAACTCCCACGCGGGCTTACTCTGTGTTCGCTCCATTAAATTTAACGGGACCTCACTTCCAAGCAAGTAACTACTGTACCCAACACATGACCAGCTTTCTAATGCCCCCTAATGTAATTTCCTGGGAAATAAGATACTTGAGGCGCTTATTCTTTTTGGGGGGGAGGGGGGGAGAGAATTATTCCAGTTCTCCCCTCCCCCGAGTTAATTGATATGGACCCTTCTCCATCCTTATGTGTGACCATAAAGCTTGGACGTATTCTCTGCCTAGGATCTATCGGTGTGCTAACGTGAAAAAAAGACCGCAGTGGCCGACCACACACTGAACCCAAGTTGATGCAGTCTAGGGAGTATTTTGACTTTTAATAACCCGTTAGTATACGTCTAAACGCAGCATTTCAAACGAAGAGGCTACTACTGTCGCCTCTTCACTGCGTGTCGTGCCTGCCGCTAGGGACTCTGCGCATGCCCATTGCGCCGCCAGCGGCAGCTGTTTAGCTGCAGCTTCGCCTCCCCTCGCCTGATTTGCTGGTTCAGTCGATGGAAAACGATCCGCGCTTGTTTGTGATCCACCCTTTCCCTGCGCGTGCTCCACATGCACACGCTTTCGAACGGGGTGAAGGTGGTTCGCCAGCTCTCTCTCTCTCTCTTTTAATTTAAATAACATTTTCTGAAGGAAAAGGAGGTTCGGAGAGAGAAAGGCGGGGAAAAGACAACAAAACTGGGGCATCGCACCCCCTAGCGGCGTAGGTGAACATTGCTCGGTTTGCCGCTTTTGTGGCGGTGGTGGGAGAGAAACGCCCCTTCAAAGCGAAGGCAGCCCGGAGATCTTGCCGGCACGCCCTCCCATCCTCTAACCAATAATGAGGGAGGATGCGCGTTAATTCCTGAGAAATTGCGAGCACCTGACGCTTGGCTCCAGCTTTTGTCCCCGCCGAATCCGCCTTGAGGGTAGGCATTTGCGCTGGCTGTCGTGCAAATGTTCCGTAAACCCCGTTCTGTCTCGGCACACGGATAGGAATCGGCGGGTTGTGCAGCCCGTTTGCCTAGTAGAGGAATTGCGAGATTTTAAAAGAGAAAAGGGGTCCTGCTGTAGATGTTAACAGGAAAGTCAAATTTGCAGCCTTGTGGGTAGGTGAAAAAATGAAGGCATCTGTACAGGAGCCTGGAGGGAGCTTTCTGCAGACATTTTGTTTTGGGGAAGGCCTTCTCTCTTATTTTCAGAACTCCCGTTGTGTATTAGGTTCTTACAACCAGGAGGGTATTCAAGAGGTAGACACACAAAATGCAACAGGGTTTACAATTTGGTCACAGCTTTATTGTTAATGTTGAGGGGAATCTCTGCCTTGGATTGGATTGGATTGGATGTTCTAGCATTGCTTCCTTATGTAGTAGATGCCTAACCATGGTGTACAAATTCAGATGACCATTTCTGGGGTTGAAGAGTGTTCCTTACTAGGTAACCCATTCTGCCCTTAAGGCCCATGTCCTCAGGCAGCACAATATCTACTAATTTAGTAGAAATTATTATAAATATAGTGAACAGGTCCCTTTGCTTGACTTGAATAAACTTCTTAACAGGTAGGCCTCTAGAATTACTACCATTCATTCAGCAATCATTCAAAGTTAAGACAGCTCTGAACAAGCATACTTATGATCATTCCTTGAAGTTCCAGTACTTGTGTCACTTCCATTGTCACATGATTATGATTTGAGCACTTGTGAAGGTTGTAGCATCCTATGGTTAATGATGGCCATTTGCAGTTCTCCTTGTCAGTTTCACACAAGCAAAGTCAATGGGGAAGCCAGCAAGAAATTGCAAATCGCTCCCATAGATTCCTCCTGCTGCTTCTTTTTTGGAAGGACCCTACTATAGAGAAGGAGATCCCAGAGATTCTGTATTCCATTGTACCTCCTTGTCTGTCTGCACTCCATATCATACACTTTTCCCATAGCAGGCACCACTCACAGTACTGTGACACCTACAAGTTAGTCCCTGCTCTTTAGTGCCCACACATGGTTCCTCTGCCAACCCACTCACAGCCCTTGTCAATCCACCTGTGCTTTGTAGTATATAGCCATGGACCTCACCAATCCACCCATGGCCCTTGTTGGCCCACCTATTGAACAGCCCATGGCTTCCATCAGCTTGCACTCCGTAGTAACTGTCTGAAGCACCATCCCCATCCCCATGCAACCTCACATTTGTTGCCTGGGACTCCTGCCTCTTCCCATTTAACAATCTGCAAGGTCCTGGGGTTATGATGGCAACTGGAATTGCTGGAAATGCCATTGTTAAATGATAGTCATGTGACATCATGCTATATGATTGCATTGTTTAGTGATGGAAATTCCAGTCTTGACTGGAGTGTGAAAGTGATCAAAGATACTAGCCAGGACATCAAGGCACAGGCAATATTATTCATGTTCTTAAATGTAAATTTCAGTACAGCAGGAAATGCAGACTTGTACAAAATAATATCTACTGGGTATATATCTGTTAGTTGCGAAGTCATGTCCAACCCATCATGACTCCATGGACAAGTTTCCTCCAAGCCTTCCTGTCCTCTACCATTTTCTGGAGTCCATTTAAACTCATGCCTAGAATACAATATAATAAAATTCTTTATTGGCCAAGTGTGATTGGACACACAAGGAATTTGTCTTGGTGTTCTCAGTGTACATAAAGGAAAGATACATTCATCAAGAGTCAATATAAATCATAAGAATGAAAGGAAGGATGCCACTGCTTCAGTGACTCCATCCAGCCATCTCATTCTCCGTCGTCCCCTTCTTCTGTTGCCCTCAACCTTTCCCAGAATTAGGCTCTTCTCCAGTGAGTCCTTCCTTCTCATTAGGTGGCCAAAGTATTTGAGTTTCAACTTCAAGATCTTATCATACTGCAAAGCATAACAGAACAGAATAACAGAGTTGGAAGGGACTTGGAGATCTAGTTCCTCTGGTTCCTCTGCCAGGGTTCCTCTGCCAGGCAGGAAACCCTATACCAGGGGTCTCCAATCTTGGCTCCTGGAAGCCTGGCGGACTTCAACTCCCAGAATTCCACAGCCAGCTGGCTGTGGAACTCTGGGAGTTGAAGTCCGCCAGGCTTCCAGGAGCCAAGGTTGGAGACCCCTGCCCTATACCATTTCAGAAAAATAGTTGTCCAATCTCTTCTTGAAAATTTCCAGTGTTGGAGAATTCCCAACTTCTGGAGGCAAGTTGTTCCACTGGCTAATTGTTCTAACTGTCAGGAAATTTCTCTTTAGTTCTAGATTGCTTCTCTCCTTGATTAGTTTCCACCCACTGCTTCTTGTCCTGCCTTCAATGCTTTGGAGAATAGCTTGACTCCCTCTTCTTTGTGGCAGCCCCTGAGATATTGGAACACTGCTATCATGTTACCTCTAGTTTTTCTTTTCATTAAACTAGACATACCCAACAACTGTTTAGTGAAGGGAAGAAAAGTCTCAATTTGTCATGTGACGCCACTGTGATAACATGAGTTTGATATCCCTGTGCTAGAGCAGGGGTCTCCAACCTTGGCTCCTGGAAGCCTGGCGGACTTCAACTCCCAGAGTTCCACAGCCTGGCTGTGGAATTCTGGGAGTTGAAGTCCACCAGGCTTCCAGGGGCCAAGGTTGGGGACCCCTGTTAGAGTCTCAACATCTTTTTTACATCGTGGCAACTAAAAGCGGATGCTGTATTTCAAGTATGGTTTTTTCCCATCCCTCTGTTAATGCGGCCTAGAACTGTGTTGGCTTTTTTGGTAACATTTTTTTTGGCACATTGCTGGCTCATATTTAAGCAAAGAAGGTTCTTAAATAGATGAGTAAAGCTTTAAAAGTTACCTATTCTTTCCTCCTTATTCCTTTTCTAACTGGTACTGCAGATAGTACAACAGGTAGTACTACAGACCTTCTTGGCTTTGCAGTATGATAACAAATAACCCCAATGGATATTATTTTGTAAGAGTCAGCATTTCCTGCTGTGCTGAAATTTATGCTTAAGGACATGAATAACATTGCCTGTGCCTTGCTGTCCCAGCTAGTATCTTTGACCACAATTAAAACACCCTTCTTGCTTCTCTTAATGACAAAACAGCATTTAGATTACACTGCTTATCTACCTCTAACTTCCAACTTTGGAGGGGGAAGTTATTGTTACATTTGTTATAACTGGATAAATTTTCATGAGACAGCTTCTTTGGTGGTGACAGAATCTCATCACCAAGTCATCAAAAATGAGATAACCATTAATGTAACAGACTGAAACTAGAAAAAAAAAAAGCTAAAGTAGGTTAATACTATTGATTTAGGCAGGCTAAAGCATGCTTATTTGAGTTCTGGATTGGTGCACATTTTCACATTATTCTTAACTATTCTTGTTATAATATATGTTGTAAAGCTTATTTGTTGCAGTGAAAATACTATTTTTCTAGAAATTCTAAGGCCTGTTGCTATAATTCTGTTCCCTCAACCTAGTTTGTTTCAGATTCTCTAAAAAGCAGTCCTTTGCTATTTTAACCCTTTCTGTCTCAGGATCTTTCTTGTAGCTAGAATTGCAGGAAGGCTGCACATCATGAAGTGGGATGGTTATTCCTCAGTTGTTTTGTTTAATGAATTGATAATTCTCTGCATCCTTCAACATATGCATTCCAATGTTTGCTTGGTATTTAGTTCATTATTTGTAATTGATGGATGTGTTAAAAATGACCTTTATCAGAAATGACAGCAGTTTTGAACTCAAATTCCTGGGAATAAATCTCATTGAACTCAGTGGGACTTCTATGCAGGCAAATATAGAATTGCATTATGTATTATTAGGCCCAGGAGATGAGTAGAGTTTTTGCCTTTGAAAGAAGAAAAACCTATCACGCTGGTAGATTTATTTAAAAACAACAATTTTGTGGCACCTACTATTGTGTTAAATGTCCATGGATCACAGTCAATGAATCAGATCACTGCATTATAATATATTTAGTTCTTCAGACAGCTGTCACAGTTTAACTCACTTTGGCACTTCAGAAGGATGGATTCTAGGATAAATGTCTTCTGGAAGCCTCCTGAAGTTTGTATGGCTGTATGGCATGAGTTACAGATTCTAGGCATGTCACATGAATCTACAAATTATAGAATCAAAGGCAATTTTAATGAGCAGACTTCCTCCTATGCTCACTTTCACAGAAGATGCATTGTTGAACCGATCAAAATAGTGTTGTCCAAGTGATATCAATCTTTTAAGCTGCATGATACCTGCATTAATTTATACAAATAGTCCTCATTTAGCAAGACAGTAACTTGTTCATTAAGCAATATAGTCACTAAGTGAACCTGTGACTATACTTCCGATCTTACTTCACCTTTCCATTGCTTTACAGACTTGCAAAGGTCACAATGTGACAATTGATCATGGAGTTACTTTTTCATCACTGTTGTAACTATAAACAATCCTTGTATGAGGCAATTGCTAAGTGAAGACTATCTACAATGCTATCTTTAAGCAGAATAATTATAACAAGAGTAATACGAAATGTATGTATTCATTCTTTTTCGTTACTTAAATGCAAAATCACTTTAGTGTCAGATTGTACTGTATTGCATTGATATACAGGTGAAATATGGATGTATGTCTACATTGTTCCTGCATTTCTGGTGCTCCATGTAGCCGAGCAGCTTCTTGCTTCAGTACAATACCATCCAGCACATTCATGTCCCCAATGGAGCTAAATTATTTTGAGATGAGATTGGCTGTTTGTCTTTTTCCTTAATTTCAGCCTTTTTTTTGGCCTTTTGCTCAGCATTATTCAAACTGAGATCTGGGGATGTTCTTTTGACAAAACTGGAATGTGCTTCTCTTATGAGATGGTCATTTGGTTTATTTTCTGGAAAGAAAGGAAGTCTGGAATTGGTCATTGAACACGACTCACCACTTACAACAGCTTATAAAGTGGGACAGGGTAGAATATGCTCAACAACACATTTTTACCCAGTGACAAATGTGCAAGTTCAAAATGTTCTTGCAGAAAGAAGGACGGTTAGGTGTTTACTAAATTAAGATTTTGTGACAAAGGGTGATAATAATATACTGGAAAATGTTCAGATCTGACTGAGTGCAGGCAGGATTTTGTTTTGCTTCAAGATAGATTTGAGCAAAGCTTATTAAGACCAGGAATTAACTGGCCGATGTGATTCAGAGAGATATGCCTTAGGCCAGTTCTCGGCCTGACAATTTTGAAGATTCTCTATCACAGGAGCAGGAAGATTTGAATGCTCTTGAAATTTGATTATCAACCACCATAGATAGATGATGCTTCTTGGCACTCTTTCTTAATTGAGTCAGATTACTTATCTGGTCAGAGTAACAGGCCTTCGCTCATTGGCTGAGTTTATCTACAGTCTGAAGGTGATTTTGCCTCAGAGTCACAAATTAAGGGCTAAGAAAAGGCTTGTGAGGAATGACTGATGGAGAGCTCAGAGTTGGTTGCCCAACTGTGCAATTATCCTTGGGAGACTTCAACTGTTGATGAAGACCAATGCTTAAATGAAGTCTTTTTAATGTAGCCCAAAGAAAAACAACCTGTATGTGTCACTGTGGCCCATTTTGATCCCTTTGGAATCAGAAGTTGATGCAACACTAGCTTACATACAGCAGACCACTGCTGGCTATAGACACCACTTTGGGCTTCCAGATACATAGTTGAATCTATAAGAACTTTGAGATTTTGAATCTGGTTCTTCAATGTGACTATTATCCCATTCAAGCAGAGCAAAATCCTATTCCAGATTCCATATATTTCCTGACTAGAAAAACCTCTGTTTGCTTACTTTAAGTGTCAGTTTATAAACCCTTATCTAGTCTATGATTGCTCCCAGAAAATGATTCATAATTTCAGCAGCTTCCCTTGAAAAGTCGGTTGATGATCTTACTCATCAGTTTCATCTTAACATGGGAAAGAAGACTATATATGTGTGTATATTCATCTCACCATTCTATTTGGAGGGAATAATATTATCCAAGACAGAAAATTTGTAAAAAAATGATATGCCAAATAAATTAAGGGTATAGGATAAGAAAAAGTAAAGAGCTAGAACTAGCTGTGTCCCATTTTCCAACCTGCTGCTTTGCCACTATATAAACTGTTCCTTTCAACTGATGTATTTTTTCAAATAACTTTAATACTATCATGCTGAAATCAATGGAACTATTTAAAGGGTCAATATCTTTAAATGGGTTTCCCATCTTACTGCTCTAAACTAGTGTAGCTAATTCAAGTTCTTTAATATGCTTTTGTTACTTTTCAGAGAAAACAGAAGAACTCATATGTACACATACAGAGATATACACATATACAGACATACATGCTTCTTTGGGAAGTTCTGGATGGCAGAAGTCACGTAACCAGGGAAAGTTTTTCTCGTGTGGTCAATTGAGCTTTTTTTGCAGGATTCATTCAAGGATGCATTCAAGTCCCTGTGCTAATCAAGAGTTTTTCCTGTATTTGGTTGTTACTCAAGAGATCAATTAAGGACCACAAAAAATCAGGCAATAAACAGAGACGAGCCATCTTAAATTCTACTTTTTTTTCAAAATACCATTACCTAATAAGCTTCATTATTTATGTCCAGGAGCACTCTTTTAAAATGATATATTTTTTCAACAATAATGAAAATCAATAGCTACATGTTTGCCATAGCTTATGTTGCCTGAGATAAAAGTTTCTTAAGCTTAGCCATTTTAAAATGTGTGAATTTTAACTCCCAGATTCCCCAGCCAGAATTGCTAGCTGGGGAATTCTGGGAGTTGAAATCTACACATCTTAAAATGGCTAAGGTTGAGAACATTACATAAGATTGTTGTTTTTAGGGAGGGGGAAATCTCAAAATATGAGATACATTCTTCAGTTTTGTATTTCTTTAACCAAATAACTAGCAACAGTTTTAGTTCTGAATTGTAGTATAGAATTCATTTTCAATTGTGTGCACAAGTCTCAGGAATGTCCATATTGGGAATCTGAAGAGTTGAAATAAGATGTATTCAGCAGGTTCTGACCAGTTCTGGAGAACCAGTAATAGAGATTTTGAGTAGTTCGGAGAACTGGCAAACTGCCACCTCTGACTGGCCACACCCCCATCTATTCTCTGCCTCTCAAGTCCCAGCTGATCAACTGGGTCTTCTTTTGTTTCCCTGCACAGGAGAAAGGAGCTGGAAAGCAGGTTAGTGGGGAGGGAATGGGATTTTGCAGTAACCTTCCCCTAGGAGTGGGGAGGGAATAGAGATTTTGCAGTATCCTTCCCCTTCCATGCCCACCAAACCATTCCCACAGAACAGGTAGTAAATTTTTTTGAATCCCACCACTGGTTGAAATCTACACATCTGTGCACAGGTTGGGGAAAATATTATAGTCAGAAAGGAACTAGTTGCTAATTTTAAATATAGAAAAAGTACAAATACTGTTGAAAGGAAGGAGGCTATAGAGGAGATTGCCAGCCCATAGTCCTTGCACTTAAATTATTTTTTCTTACCTAATTTTTCTGAACCATAAACATTCCACAGTGAATCACCTTAAAACAGCAATTCTACCTTGCTCCAATGGAAACCTAAGGAAAGCCAAAACACACAGTCAAGCAATTATCAAATTAAATTTAAAATCCCATCTTTTAGCTGTCTCTACCCATTTATCTGACCGTGACCGTACTGTTCTACATTTTTGACTGCTGAAAATAATTTTTAAAAATACAGCTATAAAATAGTTATTCTCTGCTGTACATGGAAAGATGTATATCATGTAAGGTTTGTGGACACACAAGTAGACAAAAACTTGTTTCATTCCTAAAAGAACAGAACAGCAGCAGAAATTCTATGCAATTAAGTTTAATGTGATCTAGAGACATCATCAAAATACAAGTACAGTATTCATTTTTTTTAAAGTGACCCCTTTTCACAGAAGATACACAGTTTGGATATCCTGCTACTTTTACTGTGAAAGAGGCAAATGGTGGACAGCAGTCCTATGCAAAGAGGGTTTGGCATTACATGGTTCTTGAATTAAAGTGTCAGAGTCAATCTATTTTGCCTCACAAAGTATTGATAAAGGGCCTTAATAGTCATATAAAGGCAGGTGCATCTTTTATACACCCACAAAAGAATGCTGAAGAACCAGGGAAGTATTTGAAACTGTGACTGAACCAAAATAGCATGATTGTATGATCTGATAAATAAAAATGTCACCTCCTGGATCTGCTTTAGTGGAGTTAGTTGAGTCATTCATCTTCAAGTGCAACCTCTCCATTAAGGATCTCTTTTCTGGGCAAGGATCTTTTCTCTCAGTTAATGCCTCAAAATGGTCATCTGTACTTTTTAAAGGACATACTGTTCTTTGTACAAATGTCCTTGAGAACAATTTGTAAGTGTAGCTTCTGTAAGAATGTGTGTCTATGCTAGCTAGTTGAATAGTACATATTTAATTCTCCATTATACATATTGACTAACTGCTGGTAAATTTCAGAGATCGGTTCAAAATGGTGGATCATCATTGTAAAGTCTGGAATTGCCCTATCCACATAATATGGATCATGATCAAGACTCTTGTTTTGAGTATGTTGCTTTCAGGTTATTTAGAAAATAGATGTGGGGTTTAATATACAAGATGCTTTCTGTCAAGCCAGAAATTCAAATATTGGGCTTTGAAAAGCACAGTTAGGCAACTTCATTGGGTTATATGTTCTGCTTGTATGGCTCTGCCAACAGTTAAGCATCACATTCTGCACCAAATGAAGTTTCTGCACCCCACTGAACTTATTGCAGTAGTTTAGCCAGGATGTGATTAGTACATGGCTAATTTTGACAATAGTTTCTCTGAATAGGGTAGTACTTAATAGCAGGCAGAACAATTATCCAGCATGTTTTTCTACATTTGCTCAATTAATTTGTTTGAAAGAGTTTACTTTCACATTTTCTTTCAAAGAATAAGAGAATGTTGGTAGAGTTTTAGGAGTCGTGTGTGATGTGTGTTCATTTATTATAAGGTGGAGAAAAGTTACGGCATGTGAATGACTTGTTTTTCAATGTCTACTTATTTCTTTAATGTCTGATGTTTCCTTGGTTTCCCACTGACTCATCCAATGACTCCCTCAGGACAATGCCAAGAGGGAACTTATCTCATCAAGCTTGTTCAGATTAGGAAAGGCGGACATGAAGGAAGCGTGATTGAAAGCTGTGTTACAGTATAGGAAAATATCAACAGGTACTAGCACAATTCACATCCTGAAAGAAAGTAAGCCCAAAACCATCTTAAAGAGAAATCTGTAATAAATTTTCCAATACTCTGATTATAATATAAAAAGAGAAGCATCTCTTAGAGAGGGAAGATACTTTGGGGAACTACAAGGCAGTTGTGTACCCATCTGGATTGATAAAAGAATTTTTGGTTAATACTGGTGGTCAGTTCAGAAGAACCTCTATAGAGGGACTTCAGTCTTCAAGGGACCTACAACTTAATCCACATTTCCACAAGATGACCAATTTCCCTGTACTGAATAGCTCCCCCTTGTCTGGTTTAAAATTTGGCTTGTTGATATGATAAGAAACTCAATGCATTTCTCCCAGGATTGGTCCATAAAAATGGAACTTCTGTTGAATAGCATGAAAATCTTTTCATTACATTTGTTGCTATTGGCTGCCTGACAACATGGTAAATATTATTACTGGTACTGCATACCCTGGTGAGTCTTGTAGGGCAATAGGGGCTAAAAAGTATGAATACAATGTACAGTCTGTCTGGTAAATGGCCAGGGGGCAGCCTCAGTGCTGAAATCCACTCCATTCTGAACAGAAGACAACAAGGAAGAGGAATACATTTGGCTTTGTAAGACTCTGAGCATTTTAGAAAGCAGGGGTCCCATATGCCAGCTTTCAGGCAAGTTTTGAAATTGAAAGCAGCACATGACAAGAAAAAGAAACATTTTTTTCTGTATCAAAGTCACACAAAGTACAAATAGGAATAAAAGCTTGACCACCCATGGTGAGCATGTTTTCATTAAAGCTACAGTCAACTGACCTATGCTCCAAAGGATTTCTCTTGCTGAAGCTATGGGATGCTGATTTGAACTAGTCCATCACAGTCTGAATGTTGAAGAATCCTTGGGGCATAATAAATCCATGGAACTTATATTTGTTTTGTGGGTGAAAATAATACACATATGCACACACATCACAGAGGAGATGTAAGAGTAAATCAGACCAATGAAAAGACCCAAAGGGAAGCGTTCTTTGGTGTTAATGTCGTTAAAAGTATTTAATACATATCTATAAAATGTTAACTTAGTTTTCCAGTTGCCTTTGATTAGTTGTGAAGTTGACCAGAATAGAACATTAAACAAACATAGATACAGCAGCTTATGATATAAAAAATAATTATATTCTGCCATATTTTTAAACTAAAAGAAAATTAGAGCTGATTAATTAATTCACTAAATAGATTTGATCCTTGATTATGAGTCAAGTCAATGTTGATTTATGTGGTCCCACTTAGTGACCAAATAGATTTTCTCCAAATTCCTACCATGTGGTTGTTTTGATTAAAATATAAGATATTACCATTGCTTTCGGCACAATATGAATTCATGCTTTACCATTATCACTAAAGTGATAATCCGCATCCAGCATTGTCCTATATTAGTCATATGTTTCCCAATACAGATACCTGCCTATATTAGTGGGTACTGGGACATATACCCTTGATATACCTGACACTCTCTGTTCATCCCTTCTTGGAAACCTTCCCCTGCCATATGGAGGCAGCACAGCAGGTCCCGATGGCAATAAGGAGAATGTATTTATTTATATATTTCTATTTTGCCTCCTTCTTCAAACTCTGGATGATTCACATTAAAAAAACATAAACATTATTTTAAAATTTTTAAATTCATTAAAATAACACTGTTACACTACTTCAGACCTCCCAAAGTCAGCCAAATAACAATATTGACCCTGTCCTAGAGTCTAAAAATGTGGAGTTCATTTGGACTTCAGGGGGTAGAATATTTATAATGATGGAATTGCCTTCAGAAAAACTAGTTTAAAACTCTAAGGATATCCAAAGAAAAAACCATTTTGGTGTAGAGGTTAAACATCAGGTTAGAAACTGGGAGACTTGTGAGTTGTAGTCCTACCTTGGGCATGAAGCCAGGGGTGGGATTCTACTAGTTCGCACCTATTCACTAGAACTGGTTGTTAACATTCTAAGCAGTTCGGAGAACCGGTTGTTAGAAGAAATTACTGGCCTAATCCTGTAAGGAAGGCAGGAAGGAAACATTCTGGTGTTGCTTACAGAAACTGCCTCTCCATTAACCCTTATTACATTCTTGGCAGGACTAAATTTCCTGTCTCAGGAACATCTCTTGAGTTTTTTTCCTCTCCTTTGCTGGTTCTTTGCTTGTGTGGAAAGACTATTCAAAGTTACAATGGCACTGAACAAAGTGACTTATGACAATTTTTCACACTTACAACTGTTGCAGCATCCCCACAGTCTTGAGAGGCCAAGCGAGGAGATGCGTGTCTCGATGTGAGTTATATTGAGTTGGCCACACCCAGCCAATAACATGACCACCAAGCCACATCCACCAACTAAGCCACACCCACAGAACCAGTTGTTAAAAAATTTGAATCCCACCCCTGCATGAAGCCAATCACTTTTTCTCAGCTCTAGGAAGGAAGCAATGGCAAACCACTTCTGAAAAACTATGCCAAGAAAACTGTAGGAACTAGGCAAGGTTGGTGGTTATATACACCCAAAACTATTACATAAGAATGATAAAGAAAGCAATGTAAATCGTACCAAAACCTTTACAGGCTGAATGATCATACTATTGAATAGAATGGTGAGACTTGGGGCTTCTAAATTCAACAGTCCTACAAAGGTTCCAAGCCCTCTTCAACTGATGTTAATACCTTTTAAGCAGGGGTAGGATACAACAGGGTTAACTACTGGTTCAGGATTTACGAGCTTCCCTGCAGGCTGTGAGCCCTGCGCCTGTAAATCGTTATCAGCAGCTCTCTGCAGAAGAGCAGCCTTTGAAACAGCCCACTTTTCTTGCTTTTCTAACCGCAGCTGTGCCTCGTTCGGCAGCTGAAGTTGAAAAATCAGGAAATAAAGATCAGGTAAGAGCCCAGGTGAGTGGGCAGCATCAGCAGACATAGAACCAGTTCTATGTCTGCTGCTCTTCAGAGCTACCGGTTCTACAGAGGTAGACAGAACTGGTAGAAACCCACCCCTGCTTCTAAGATAAACAGTGCCCTTATTGTGTCCATATCGTGTCTTCTTACACACCAGGGAAAGGGCACCAATCTGATTTCTGTTATCTGTTGTGTCCTTCCTCCTCAAGATCATCAAGCTGTTTCAGTTTTTTAGCTCTGTCTAGTGAGGAACTATCAGGGAAGGGTAGACTATTATTTGTTTCCCTTGTTCAAAAAATTCACATCAAGCAACCCGAGGCTGGCCTACACAGAAAATTAAACATTGCTTTTAAGGGGAGGATCCTTTCAATTCAGCTCCGGTGTAACTTCAGTAGGCACAGTATTTCTGTTGTGCTACTCCTCCCTTAGAGTCTTGGCCTCTTTGGTGTGAAACAATCTTTCTTCTCCAAAATGTGTCATTTAAGACTAATCAAGTTAAAGGAAAGCTGAGCTTGACTTCAGGCCTTGGTTGATTATACCAGATTCTCAATTGGTCTAGATCCATTTGTATGAACTAGGATATGGCAACTATAATTTTCAGGACCTCAGGAAATCACTAGGTTTGTATTATAAATACTTGATCCGGACCCAGAAGCTTCTTCAGGATCAAAGACTTTCATCTGATGAAAATAATACTATAACACAGCTTTTGTATATGCATCATTATATTGTGCATACAATGTAATGAGGCATACACCAAAGGGACAACACTTGCAATGCAATCTATTTCTGTCATCTGTGTTGGAGAAACTCTGCAATCAAGCTGCCAAAAACTGATGAGCACTGAAATTCAAAATATCCAGAGAGAACCAGATTGGACACTCCTTCTCTAATTCTAAATAACCAGAAACTGGATAGATAGCAAACCATTAAAGAGTGCCTAGTCTTTACATCACTAATTGGTCCCCGTCCTTGCTCATGTTCTTTAAAATGCTCTATGAAGCTGCCTTTTTCTTACTGACATCTTGCTCCTTTCATTTATGTAATACAGGACAGATTGCTAAACCTATAGCAACCTAGAAGATTAAGGCCGATCTCCTACCCATAACTGCAGAAAGAGAAGTGAGATTGTTTCTGGCTCCCCCTCTTCCTCTTTTTTTTAAATTTCCATACATATTTTTAGAAACAATCCAAAGCTTGCAATCACAAACATAGAAAAGCTGTGTTACCTTCATCAATTAAAGAAAATAGATTTATAAGTAGCAGTTTTTCTCTATAAAAGAAGAGAGAAAATAAATGAGGTAGCTAAACATTATTTTATGTTTCAAACCATTTATTTATTCAAGGTGGGACAGACTTCATTTCAGGCCTGCTGCCTGTCCTTTGATTCTTTTCATTCCTTTGGTGATACTTTAATTATCCTTTCCCATTTGTAACTCCTGCTTTTCTGCACCCTTTGGGGAACAAAAAAGAAAATAAATGAAGCCAGTAGAGAAGAAATTGTGCATAAAACAGGAGAGTTTTTCATCTAGTAAAGTCTGAATTTAGCAATGTTGATCTATGCATTTCATGCCTGTATCTTGATTATTGTAATTTGTGTTATCTAGATATGATGCTCTTGACCTTACAGTAACAAAAAATCAGTCCAGAACACCTTGTTCATGGGCTCCCTGCCAAACAGCAAAGTAAATGAATGGGTTTAGCCCTTATCTGAAACATTTCAGGCTGGTTCGCTATGCGTGATCATGACCTACAAAACAGCTACCTCCTTCTAAAGCCACATTACAATGTCAAGACAGACCATTTTCCCAGCAAGTAAGTATATCATACATCTAGAAATCATACCCAGAGGGGTAGGATAAACTCAAAGGGCTTAGGATAAACACAACACAGAAAGTGGAAATCTGATCTTGAAGGTGATGAACAGTACTCAAATCTCTGTACATGTTCACTAAACATCATGACAGAGCTACTGTTAATCTTTCTTCAGTTAACGACATTTTAAAGAAATCAGAATTATGTAAAATATGCCTCCCAAATTCAGCGTTATTCAAAATGTATAGTAAATTCTGCTGCGTATACAAAATATATACTTAATCAAATTTGCTGAGCTTTCATCTTATTTTTATTAGTCATAAGCAGTTTTAATTGATACCATACCTGACTGCTTCTATCAACTATATTGTCTAGTATACCCATTTGTTCTTATAACAGAGTCCTAGAACTAAAATTTTTGAATATAAATAAAAATCAGAGCTTTAGATTATTTCAACCGAAGTTCAAATATTGCTCTAAATTTTGCCAAAAAGAAACCACCTTGGCATCTTTCTCAGGCTGCAGTTTTGAACTGTTTTTACCCTCAGGAAATATGCTTTAATACTCAGACAATATTTATGCATCATCATAGGCTGATCTCTTTCCCTATTCATCTCTTCACACTGTAGGTCTGACCATATCCCCAAAACAATTACAAGAACATATACCAAAATTACCAAAACCAGTTAGTTATCAATTATCTGGTAATGCAAGACTGAATGATGTAGTTGGCCTGATGTTAGGTTGTCCTTATCCTTTACCTTTGGCTACACTACCTCTAGCTTATGTGAGCTAGAATTCAGCACTATCTGAAGAATTAACTATTGTACATCCATGTTTAATTAGTGTCTACTCATTTTTTCTTTAAAAAAAAACAAGCTAGTAAATTGTAAAGACTAAGAGGAAATTGAGTTGTTAATTTATCCATATTGCACTGTTTTATTGACTTTATAATTCTGATTAAATATTAGAGCCTCATGGCAGGTATGCTTGTTTGTATAGAGAATATGAATGGGTAGTGGTTCAATGTAGACTCCTGTGCATAAACCTGTTGCATGGGGATTTTCTGCACAATCCAAGAGATGCATGCAGCTCAGGTGATGCCTTTCTTGGCATTAACTTCACTATTAAGATATTACTAACACAAGGCTTTAAAATCAGTTATCACAAGATGACTTGTGATAAAATTACAATTACATGCCAAGATTCTTTGTCTCATGTGAACAATTTTGCCTGATTTAATCTGCATCCCTTTCACGGATTGGGTTGGAAACCTGTAGCATGCTGTTTGCTATGTGTATTCTTAAAATGTCTTGCAATTATTCAATTTGTTTGTATGATGTTCTATAAAGATAGATGTGAAAATTTCTGCAGCATTTCAGTCCTGTGTTTTAGAAATCTGATTTGTCAGCTTTTCTATATTTCCTGAATTTATGTGCAAGCAAGTAAGGAGCAGGGAACATTTTTATTATAACACTGAGGAAATCATTCTAAATGTCAAAGCAAATAGCACAGATCTCTGAATTTTTTGCCAGGCTTTTAAAATCTGGCTGGCTTGAGCAAGCTCTCGGAAGTAAAGCATTGTTTTCTTTTCTCTTTCCAGTCTATTTTTTTGTGCTTTCTTATATGTACTATGGCCTTTTGTTTTCTGATGATTTTTAAACATTGCTTGCTTTTTTTGTACTTTTTTGTAATTTATCTATATAACTTTAAAAAGTATAAGTATACCAACAAGTGAACCAAGAAACTTTGAGTAAGGACCATGGAGGGAAAAAAATAGTACATAAATGAATATGTGGCACCATTTTTTAAGTTTACAATTGGTTTATAAGTTCAGAATCAGAAACTTCTCCATGTAACAAATACGCTCATCATGACTACTTGGGATTACCCGAGCAAATGATTCAATACCTAGAATCATCCAATGAGTTTCCATATCTCTGCAAATCATGCAGACCCAAACTGGATCTGTTGGAAAGAGTTGATACCATTGAAACACGAATAACATCCCTTGACACCATGGTAGCATCCCTGGACTCCTAAAAGGAAAGATTATCCAACCTTGAAAAAAAAAGACACAACACCAAAAACTGAACATCCAATAGCTACAAACCACATCTCTACAAATAATGATATCCCAATCCTCCTCAGAGAAACTGTTGAGCGTGAACAGAAACATCCAAACACCATCTTATTTGGTCTAGAAGACATCAATGATAATGATGACATCACAACTGTCTGAAACATCATCGGTGATTATCAAGCATCAACCATTTCCGCTGATGAAATACTTGATATTTCCCACATTGGCTGAGAGCTCAAAAACAGAGACGGCTCTGTGGCCCCACGCTTCTGCAGGGTCATCTGCAAAAATGAATCAAGCAAACATAAATTCATTTACACTATAAATTCACTCACCAAAACCAACACCAACCATAAGAACCTCCGTTGTCGCCCTGACCTAACCATACAGCAATGTGCCCACTCCCATGTACTCTGCACTGAACTCAAAAAACTTCTCGACAGCGGAGAGAAGGACCTGTACATTGACTACCATGCTGACTGTATCAAAAGTAAGTCACACAACCCGCAACTCAGCTTTAACCTTCAACCACAACCCTACCTCAACCAATCCACCATCACCCAAGACTAGGCACCCCCCCCCCTAACTACTTCAATTCCAACTACTGCTGGCCTTAAATGCAAGCTACTCAATGCAAGAAGCCTTGCGAATAAAATATCTTAATTTCTCCTCTTACTAAATATGGCTAAATTCAACATCATATTTGTCTGTGAAAAATGGCTCAACATATCTCTCCCTGACTCCATTACCACAGTAAGAGACTATCATGTTTACCGATCAGATCATGAAATTAGTAGAGGAGGTGGTGTTGCTATCTTCTATAAAAAGTCCTTACATCTAAAAAACATCCAAGTTACCCAGGAGCTTGCTCTTCCTGAGACCATCATCTGTGAACTATCCTTAAATATCACATTTTGATTCTTACTATGTTACAGAGCACCTGATTATGACATCGAACATGTAAACAAGCTAAATACACTGCTAACATGGGCAGCATCCTGCCCACACGCTTTTATCTTTCTTGGTGACTTCAATCTACCTCATATTGACTGGAGCCAAAATGAATGTACAACTGAAGCCACACACGCAACCTTCTACAATGCTGTTACAAATCTGGGACTGGAACAACTACTAACCAACAACACCAGACTAAACAACTGCCTCAATCTCATCTTCTGCAATAGTTTGAATTTAATTTACGGAATACAAACTAAAGAACCCTTTTCCAGAAGTGACCACAATATGATTGACTTTTGTCTCAACATATGCCCACACAAAAATCATCACAATGACACAATCCCCAATTATAACTTCAAAAAAGGCAACTATGATCTTACAGACAACGATCTCTCATCCCTTGATTGGCAATCTCTATTCACTAGATGCAATAATGTTGAAGACCATTACAACAAATTTTTACTTGAAGTCAAAAGAGTCGTCAAACTATATGTACCAATAACAACTCCCCCCCCCAAAAAAACAGATTACCCATAACAATAAGGAAACTTCAATCCAAAAAGAGATCACTCTGGCAGAAAAACAAATCTGGTCACGTTGCCAATTTCAAAAGCCGATACAAAAAATTTATGCCACCAGATAAAAACTGAATGCACCAATTATCACATTAAACAAGAGGAAAACCTTCTATGTACCAATTCCACTTGCGCTTTTTATAATTTTGTAAACAACAAACTAAAAGACTCAAGGTCCATCCCACCCCTGATAGGACCTAATGGTAAAGACTTTAACGATGACACCATTAAAGCCAACCTCTTTAACACATTCTTCTGCTCAGTATTTGTAAACAGCAATGGATCATGCCCAGTATTTCCTAGCTGAACCACAGACAGCTACAATGATATAATACATATTGATTTTACAGAAGACAATGTTGAAAAAGCACTATGCAATCTAAAACCATCTCTATCTATTGGACCAGATGGAATATGTGCCTACTTCTTTAAAAAGCTCTCCACTGTCATAGTCGAACCTCTAAGCATAATCTTTGAAAAATCTTTCAGGACCAGCTCCTTGCCTAACCTATGGTCACAAGCCACATTCATCCCCATCTTCAAAAAGGGACACCCCAGCCTAGTTGAAAATTACAGACCAATCTCCTTATGCTGCGTCACTTGTAAAGTCACGGAATCAATTATTAACCAATCCATTATCCTCCACTTAGAGACAAACAACCTACTCTCCAATAAACAATTTGGTTTCAGGAAAAAACTATCCTGTAATCTGAAACTCTTACACTGCAAAAACATATGGACTACATAACTCGATCAGGGCAAAGCAATAGACACAATCTACATAGACTTCTGTAAAGTCTTTGATTCAGTGGTACACGACAAACTACTCCTAAAACTAAAATCTTATGGTATCTCTGGACAACTGTATAACTGGATAAAAGCATTCCTGTCAAACAGACAACAAATGGTCAAAATTGGGAGTGTCCTATCAAATTCTGTACCTGTCAATAGTGGTGTCCCCCAAGGCAGTGTTCTAGGACCAACTATCTTCATACTCTACATAAATGACCTCTGTGATCATATTAAGAGCAACTGAGTTCTCTTCACTGATGATGTAAAGCTATTCAATACCACAGACAAAACTGCTACCCTTCAAAAAGATCTTGACTATGTATCAGAATGGTCAAACAAATGGCAACTTCAAATCTCAACAAATAAATGCTCTGTCTTACATATTGGCAAAAAAAATCAGAAAATAAAATACAGGCTGAATAGTCAAGATCTTGTTGATGATCCAAGCTCTGTAAAGGACCTTGGAATACTCATCTCTAATGATCTAAGTGCTAGAACCTACTGTAACTACATAGCCAAAAAGGCATTAAGAGTTGTTAACCTAATCCTACGTAGCTTTTTCTTTGTAATATCACACTACTAACTAGAGCATACAAAACATTTGCTAGACCAATACTCCAATACATCTCATCAGTCTGGAACCCACATTATGTATTTGATATTAACACAGTTGAGAAAGTCCAGAAATATTTCACAAGAAGAGTTCTCCACTCCTCTACTTGTTGTAGAATACCTTATGCCACCAGACTTGAAATTCTAGACCTAGAAAATCTTGAATTACACTGTCTGCAGTCTGATCTAAGTATGGCATATAAAATCATACATTGCAATGTCCTACCTGCAAATGAATACTTCAGCTTCAACTATAATAACACAAGAGCACACAATAGATACAAACTCAAGGTTAACCGCACCAAACTTGATTGCAGGAAATACGACTTCAGCAACAGAGTGGTCAATGTCTGGAATACTCTACCTGACTCTGTGGTTTCTTCCCCAAACCCCAAAAACTTTAACCTTAGACTGTCTACTATTGACCTCACTCCTTTCCTAAGAGGTCTGTAGGGGGCGTGCATAATGTGCCTACCCTGCCTGTCCTATTGTTTCTTTTATTTTTCTTATATGTACCCATTTCATGTATTCATAACTATGTATATACTTACACCAATTATCTTGTAAGCAATTGACAAATTAAATCAAATCAAATCAATAAATAAACTGAATCAGAATCAGAATAGAACTGAAAGGACAATTCCCACCCCTCCAAGAGAAGAAGTTCAATTAGTAGTCTCTTACAACTTCACTGTCTCTTCACAAAACAAGATGTCATCTATTCTTGTTTCTATTCTTCATCAAAACAATAACTCAAACAAACTTTTCTCCAGTCCAGCAGTCCAAAAGTATTCCAGCATAATTCTCTATCCTATCAGCCAACATCTATTCTGCCTCTGTAACAAAGCTGGCAAGTCTTTACAGTACAAATATAGGAGAGGTTAAGGGCAATGATTGACTGCTGTGTTTCCCACCCTATTAGCAGACCTGCTTTTATTTTGGGAGGGGGGGATAATTTCCAAACTGTCCTTTGAATTATGGTAAGATGAGGTTGGGCAACAGGAATCAGACCTGGAACTCTTCCTCTTTCAAATTAATTTGATGGTGACATTAAAGTACTTTAATAAAAATAAATGTTTGAACCAACATTAGGGGGATATGTTGTATTGATATGTAGGAAAGATCTTGCGAATTGGGCAAAGACCTGCCTAGGAATTGTCAGATTGGAAAGCATAACCTGCAATTGGATATTGAGTAAGCAAGAGGCCCAGTACAGAGAAGTGATCTTCTCTAGTTTCTCAAGCTATAAAATGAATGTGGGTGAGGGGAGGACTCTATTTTTAGGCTTGCAAAAGTATTTACAGCAAAATAGAATTAGCTTATCTGGTCATGTTTCTTGTTTGCTCTTTTTGGTAAGGCTGACACATGTGAATGAGCCCTAGATTGTGTTTTTATATGTGTATTTAGAGTAGAATGTTTAAGATATAAATGAGTATTAATATATATGATTAGTTTTTTTCTTTTTAAATGATATGAATAGTGGTTATATAGGTTTTTTCTTTAGTTATTGACCTTTCTTATAAAATTTATTGTGTAATTTTAGAATGTACTAAACAGAATCCCAAGATAAATTAAGTGTTATATGAAGTACTTTTAAGTTAGGGCAATGAGTTAAAGGCGTCACTCCAATTAGTGTATAGGAGAAGTATAGTAAAAGAAAAAAGACGAATGGATAGCTGGAAATAGAACAGACAAAGAATGATATTGAAAATGGTAATAAGATATGGAAGGATATATAAAGTGAATATGATGTGTGAATTTCGTCTGTGTGAAGAGTTTTAACTCGGGATCAAGCAGCCTTCAGAAAAGATGTTTTAGGTTTTGTTTTGTTTTCTATGTTCTGTGTTTTGTATGTTGATAAAAGGCAATAAAATTTTAATTAGCAAGAAATAACTTGGATAATTAGAATGAAAAGGAGAAATTGGGATAAGATATGAAGTTAAATAGATAATGTAAATATTGATATTATAATTTGGAATCATTTTGTATGTTCTATTGGTTTTCTTCTTTAATTATTTTTCTTTTTTTTAGAAAAGAATTTGTAAGCTGTTATGCCTTGATTGTTTGTGCACTGTTTTTGTAAAATTAATAAAATTTGTTTAAAAAAAAAGATACACGAAGGAAGTAATTAATTGATTACTCAAGTCTGAGATATTATGTTGGCTGAGTCTGTTAATTTTTCACAACTTTTTTGGAAAAGAGAAATAGACAAAGGAGACAAGGATGAGTGCAAAATGTAACCTTCAAAACTATGGTGGAGCAACTCTGCCCATTCAATTAATTATTATCTCGCAGCCTCTTCCCTTTCATTCCTGAAGCTTGCTTGCTTTTTTATTTGCTGATATGCTACTTCATATGCTACTTTGGGTTCCCTTTGGTTACCTGGAAAGGAGGTAGTTTGTTTATTTGTGTAGCCAACTTTGGCAGGTGTTTCTTTACTCCTTGAAGAAGCAATTAATAATTCTTTGTTTAGATGTTGTTCAATATGAAACACTTCAAAAACCAGCTAAATATGAGCCAGCAGTGTGCAGTGGCAGCCAAAAAATCCAATGCAATCCTAAAATGCATTAAGAGAGGGATACAATCAAGATCAAGTGAGGTACTGATGCCACTCTATAAAGCCTTAGTAAGACTACACTTAGAATACTGCATCCAGGTTTGGTCACCACACTATAAAAAAGATGTTAAGACACTAGAAAAAGGTTCAGAGAAGAGCAACCAGGATGATTAGGGGACTGGAGACTAAAATATATGAAGAATGGTTAGAGGAACTAGTCATGGCTAATCTGGTGAAGAGAAGGACCAGGAAATATGATAGCAGTATTCCAATATTTGAGGGGCTACCACAGAGAAGAAGGGGTCAAGCTATTTTTCAAGGCACCTGAAAGCCAGGCAAGGAATGGATAAAAACCGATCAAAGAGAGATTTAACTTGGAAATAAGGAGAAAATTTCTAACTGAGAACAGTCAACCAATGGAACAGCTTGCCTTTGGAAATTGTGGAAACTGCATCACTGGAGGCTTTCAAGAAGAGATTGGACTGCCATTTGTCAGAAATGATGTAGGGTTTCCTGCTTGGGCAGGTGGCGGTTGGACTAGATGACCTACAAGGTCCCTTCCAACTATGTTAATTTGTTAAATCTGTTGAAAATATTACCTGTAATGCAAATCCAAAGTCAAATTTATAATTTCCATATTGAAAATAGTCTTTTTGCCTCAGCTTGTTTAGCTGTAGACTCAGAAGTATGTTGAATCATTTAATTGCATGTGCGCATTTGTGCTGATAAAAACAAGAAATTCCACAGCCAGTCTTAGCTTCAACAGGCCAGGCTGTCTCAACATTTTCAGATACATCAATTTTACTTTTGTCTTGACAGGAGTCATGAATACTTTCCAGTGCCAAAATTGATGAGAGTTGTAGCTCAGAATAAGATTTTCAAACCTTGAGAAAATGTTGGGGATTTATTTGTCATTGTCAAGATTTTATTTCTGTCACCAAGTGTAGCACTTTTGTTTGCAGATTATACAAGCTTTGATGTGATATTGTCACAAATTTCAGGAAATATCTTCCTGTCATAATATTTGCTTTATCTGCTGTTATTAAATGAATATATTTTGTATATAATAATATATAATCTCTCTTTTCCTCTTTCACACATGCATACCTACACACACATACACACTAATCACGTTCAGAACTGTCCGTTGTCTTGGAGAATGAACAATAGGCACTGCTTGTTTCCCATTTTACTTCCATTTATGCACAACATTTTGAATGGAAATATTTCAGAGAAATCTTTCCTCCCCAAGCAGTCTTCCAAATAAAAATAGGTTGCTGTAAGGTAGTAGTGAAAGTGCTAAGCAGGGATGGAGGAAACCCAAAATTAAATTCTCCCCAATCATGGAAGTTATTGGGTAACTTCTGGTTGAATCCTTTTAGCTCAGTCTACAAGAGGGAATAGCTATAAGGATGAAAGGAGAGGAGAATTCCTTCCCATATATGTTACCTTCTAGGAGAGGAATGGTAAGCTATTACTTTTAAGTAATAATAAGGACACAAGTAAATAGGAACTGTGTTATATCATCATGGAAAACTTGAAATCTGGAAAAGCTTTTTAGAAAATCTCCTAGCCTGCTATACATGAAAAAGAGGAAAGTAGACAGATCAGAAAGGAAGCAATGGTGGAGCGGGGGGGGGGGGGGGGGTTGTTTGTCAAGAAAACAACACCACCAGAGCATGGGTGTATGAGAGAGAGGATTATGGGAACCCACTTTTTCCTTTGGTCTCATTCATGGGTATTTAAGTCCAGCCTGCAATTACCATACAAAAGATTTCCAAGAGAATAGCCTTGAAAAGAGGAAAAAAGTTTGCTCAATACTGTTTTAACAAAAATATAGGAAAATATCCCACTGGCAATGATCACTATGAAAAGTTAGGCATAACCTAAATAATCTTATGTACTGAACTGATTAGTAGCTTCAGAGGGATTCCCAGTAATTTCTGTTTTATTGGTTGAAAGGCAAAATATTATCAATATTATATTTGTATTTTGATGCTCTGCCCCTCTAATGTTTATCCTTGCATGAAGCTTTTTCAGACATAGGATCAAAGCTATTATTATTTAGATGTAGAAAGCAATATCATTTAGAAACATCTTGGGTCAATGATTGCCATGAGCTCAGTTCCTGATCAGTGATGGTCATCATTTTAAGTCAGATCCTATAATGGAGTTCTTTTTTTCAGCCAAAAGGAAGAAACTGAATTTAGTTCAAAGGGTGATTTATTCCAAATGCACCTTCAGAAAAAGATGAAATAAAGTTGCTATGAAAAGATGTCCTTCATCTTCCTAAACCTTTATTCTGTGCAGAACAACAAAAAGAATAGACCTGTCTTCTGAAGTTTATTCCCCAATTCTCCTGCCTAGAGAAAGGAAAGCTTGCCAGAGAGGTTGGACAGTGGTTGTTCCCTGACTCTACTTGCATAGAGCATTTATAGGGAAAAGGGTTATGGTTTTGGAGAGAGAGGTTCAAGGAAAATGGAGGGCACAACTGCCTGGCATCTTTACAAGACTTGGCAATGGCTAAGAGCAGGAAAGTTAAAGAAAGGGAACCAAGGGATTAATTCTGACTGCACAAGACCAAGCCTTAAGGACAAATGTATACAAAGCCAGAATTGAGAAGACAGCAACAGACAGTCATTGCTGCCTATTCAAAGAAGCTGAGCAAACAGTGGACCACCTGGTAAGCTGCTGCAAGAAGATTGCACAAACTGACTACAAACAGTGGCATGACAAAGTAGCAACAATGGTGCATTGGAAAATCTGCAAGAAATACCATCTGCCTGTAAGCAAGAGCTGGTGGGACCATAAAATAGAAAAAGTCATAGTAAATGAAGAAGTTAAATTGCTCTGGGACTTCAGAATCCAGACAGTCAGTCACTTGCCACATAACACTCTGGACTTAACAGTTGTCAATAAGAAAAACAAAAAAGTCTGAATAGGGAATGTGGCATGCCTGGAGATAGCAGAATAGAAAGAACTGGAGAAGATAACAAAATACAAAGATTTACAAATAGAAATAGAACAAAGTCAAGCAAGGATAGTACCAATAGTAATAGGTGCAACTGGAGCACCACTTGATCACTACAGGCATTGACAAATATGCCATCAGTCAATTGCAGAAGGTGGCTTTACTTGGAACTGCTTCCTGCAATGATATCTGTAACATCATCAAACATCCAGATTTGCCTATCCCAGGTAAGGACTCAATAGGTAGATAAAAATGCCAACCCAGTCTTAACATCTGACTGACTATGCAAATAATAATAATAATAATAATAATAATAATAATAATAATAATAATAATAATAATAATAATAATAATAATAATAATAATAATAATTTCTACAGGGCATTTTTTTTACATTGTACAACAATACTTTTAACACCATCAAACAACATCTGCCTATCCCCGTCCTTGGAAAGGATTCAGTAGGTGTATAAAAATAGCAAAATCAGTTTAAGCATCTGCCTGACTGTGTGACCAATCATAGTAATAATAATAATAACAATAATAATATAAAAGTTGACATGCTAGCTGAGAATGACAGAAGATATCTAATACATTTTAGTTATAAGGTTGTGGAAGGATACTAAAATTATTCTATAATGATAAATCATTCTAAAGATTAAGTTTAATGCTTACTAAATTTGATAGAAGGAAGATTGAAGTTACTCTTGTTGAATTAGTTAGGTCCTCCTGCAGAGCTTTTAAAAAAGCCTTTGATTCATTGAACTCTCTGACATCTTCAATTTTCCCACGCAGACAGCCTAAAAAAACCCTAGATTTAATCCTTTCTGTTTTCTCAATATCATGTGGCTAGTTTGGTTTTTGTAGAGAGGTCCAAATTTTAAATGTGATTCTAGCCCTCGCTGGTTTTTATGTATTCTATGCACTAGCACACCTTCAGATTTCAGAAATGAGTAGCTTAGTTTCTGTGAAACCGAATCCTTTTGCTCAGCACCAGTATTATATCCTTCCAAGTTTGCACAGAGATGGTTGTTTAACAATGTATATTTTAAAACACATACATTATAAATTGCCCATTTATGTAATCTACCTAATAGTAAGGGGCCAAAAACAGCTGTGCTTTGTCTATCAGGTGACTGGCATGCATTTCAGGAAACTATAGAATATTGGCTCAATGGCGGCTTCAGTCTGGTGGGTAGAGCATAAAACTCCCAGTGATATGATGTTTTAGTCTCCCTTTGCAGTCTTTCTCACCACAATAGAATTGGTAAAGCCTGAATTGCCTGTTTCAGTTGTGTGTTTCCCTGCATTTGTCCATTTGTGTCAAATTCCAAACAGTTTTTTAAAAAAAACAATACAGAGTACTTTGTATTTATGAGCTTAAGTATTCCAGTTCTTTCTCTTTTTCACCATTCTTAGGAACTGTTGGAAAGGGAGAAGAGAACAACCACACAACACACACTGTATATCACAGCTCATTGGGATGCAGTAAGTGTTTTCTGCATCTTAATTCTATTAGAGCCTGGACAATGAATGTATTTGTGTTAGTAACTTTCCCACTTTGAGCTTAAACAAACTGCTGAATGGAAGTCTGGGTGGCAGAGGAATGACATATTGCAGATAGCAATACAAGTCAGTAAGATGATAAATGAAGAGTTTCTCACCAAAATACCAAATTTACTCTTTCTCCTTGATTTTACATCTTTTCATTCATCTGGAATCAATAGAACTATGTGAAATGTTCCAAACTACCTGCTTTGGCCTTTAATTTTAGTTACTGCTTTTACTTTTGGAAAGAAAGAAAGAAAGAAAGAAAGAAAGAAAGAAAGAAAGAAAGAAAGAAAGAAAGAAAGAAAGAGAAAAGAAGAATCAAATGCCCCCTATGACTACATGAATTAACTGCTGAACATTTGTTCTGCCTCTCCTTGAATAATTAATATGCCTTATTGGCTGACTGAAGTTAGAGTGTATAATGGCTGCTAGATTGAATGAGACATCGTAATTCTTCCACCCATCCCACCACTGGCTTTCCCCCATGGATTTGATTAGTTTATCACAGGGCTCTTATATTAAAACAAAAAGAGGCCTTCCCCTTTCTGATTATAAAGCTGCTGCAGTTATGGGTCTTCCTTGATTGTACCACCCATCTGTTGTTTGTGAAATTTGTTTTCCCTGAAGAGAGATGGTTATGTACAGGCAGAATGTACCACCTGTCAATTTGCTCCCCAAATTTTTTCTTCTTAAGCAATTAATCAGTGCTATTGGGACGCAAATGGTTTCTAGATAAAAACCTGAGAATTATGTGATTAATTTACTTGTCTTCCTGAAAACTGATCTTCGCAGATAGAGTAGCTCATTTTCAGAATTCACAGAATTAATTGAGAGACATCTTTTTCTGACTCAGATGCTCTGTATTTTAAGAATTTTGAAATCTGTGATTGTGTTCCTCCTATCTTTCTTTCTTTCTTTCTTTCTTTCTTTCTTTCTTTCTTTCTTTCTTTCTTTCTTTCTTTCTTTCTTTCTTTCTTTCTTTCTATCTATCATCTATTTATCTATCCATTCATCCATCCCTTTTGTTGCAATGAACTTCAAGCAATTGAAGTTAAGTAATGAGACATGTAAATAGCTTCTTGTAAAAAAAGAAAGTAATATGTAAAATATGGTAGGAAATAGGACACTATGAAAGGACACCTTTCATATTTAAATGTAAAAAAACACATGAATACTTTTATCCATGTTACAAATCAGGATTAAAGGAAATTCAGACATTAAAATTGCCTTTGACTCAAGTCTTCTAACTTTATTGTCACAGGCCCTCTGGTTATCATGATTATATGATGTGGCAAAAGTATTATGAAAAAAGCAAGGCTAATGGAATAGCCAATAAAACACATTGGACTCATCCTCTACCTGTTTCCATTTCACTATATTATTACTGGTTATATAAAAGTTGGTTACTGCTTGCTATCATTTCCTTTCAATGTCCAAAGCCTGTTCTGGAGAATTCATCCAAATTTTTGTCAGATATTTGAGAATTATGTATCTCTTAAATATGTGGTTTCTCTTCTACTGACAGATTACTGAGTTGGTTATATCATACATTCTACAAAAAAATAAATGTATAACTACTGAATAACTTAATGAATGTGGGTTGGTTTGCTTGCTTCTCTTTCTACCTCATGCCCTTTTCTAACTGTAGTCCTGTTTGTTTAAGATCTCCATTCAGATTGTTTTTTTTTTGTACTGACTATCAAACAAATTGATTTAAAAGTCACATCATATTAAGATCAGAAGAAAAAAATTCTGGCTGCTAGGAATTCAGTCTGATGGAATGCAATATTCAACAGTTAAGAAAATCCGCTCATCTCTATATATTTTATATATATTTTATCTAGTCCCTCTCTTTTTTTTTGGCCCTGGTAAACACTGTTGGGAAATGATGCAAGATTGTCCATCACAGTTAGAGAGTGTGATTGAGTGATTTTATGGGTTAAACTCTACAGGTAGTCCTTAAATTATGACCTCAGTGGGGGATCAGAATTTTGGTCATTAAGTGATGTAGGAATTAAGTTGGCTATCAAACAATTAGACCCAATTTTAGGACAATTTTACTGTGGTCATTAAGTGAAACAAACAATCATTAAGTGAATCAAACAGAAATCTTCTGCGCATATAGAAACACTGACATACAGGCAAACAAAATAATTGGAGGCAGGTAAACTTAGTCTGAGATCCTTATATCAGGGGTACCCCCAACTCCTGGGCCACACACCAGTAATGGTCCATGGCCTGATAGGAACTGGATCACACAGCTGGAGGTGAGTGGTGGGCAAGCAAATGAACCAATTCTCCTCCATACCTCTGGTCCACAGAAAAATTGTCTTCCATGAAACTGGTTCATAGTGCCAAAATGGCTGGGGAATTGTGAAAATTTTGTGTAGGTCAAATCAGGTTGATTCAAAGCAGACTTTTCAGTGAATGAATGTCAACCATAGTGTGGCTTCCATTTACAGATACTTTTTGAATGTTTCTGGCTGAGGATTTGGGGAATAATATTTAACAACCCAAGGAGTCAGCTTCCAAAGCAAACTCTAATAAAAGAGAATATTTGTAGCTCAGCATTAAAATGAATGTTTGGTGCTTGGTGCTTTCTGAGTTTGGTTGTTTTCTTGCAGGTGTTTCATTATCCAAACTAGCACTAGCACCAACATCACATTAGCACTGATGATGTTACCTAGCTTCATGGTAGCACAGGAAAACTAAGAGCCCCCTCCTTGCCTTGGCTGATTGTACTGGATGGGTTCATAGTGGCCACAGAAGACATTCTGAAGATACTTTGATACCAAGACATATAGAATAGTATAGTCAAAATCAGAACTTCAGATCACTTCAGGTTGCACTCTTTAGTATCCTATATGTTCCGAACTAGCAGGCTCGTAATCCTGCACTTCTGATTGATCTGTGAACAGCGGGTCGTGATTGGTCGTTTAGAACTGATCCGATTGGCTGGTAAACGGGCTGCCGCGATTGGACACCCCAAGCGCGGCAGGCTCAAATCTCTGTCATTGGATGCTTTAGCAGCAGCCAGCTCTATAAAAGGAGCTGCTGCTGCTAGGCTTTTCACCTCTGATCTGAAGTCACTATTAAAGAGTTGAAGTTACTATCCGAGGTCTCGTCTCCGTTATTGCGCCCATCTTTCCAGACTTAACACTGGCGACGAGGGTGGGATGCGGAGACGATAGAGCTGACTGAGCACTCGCAGATTATTCAGAGCACGTGGCTGAAGACACACAGTGAACGGCAGAATGGCCAGCAGCACTATACCACCCGCTCCATTTGATCCAGCCAGCGAGGACTGGGACTCATATATGGACAGGTTCCAAATGTTCCTGGAATCTAATGATTTGAAGGATGCTACATCGAGCAAAAATAGGACGGTTTTACTAACGTATTGTGGACCCGCCATTTTTAGAATGGCAAAAGCACTTGCCAAACCAGCTGAAGTCAAAACAATGGACTGGGATACCCTGGCTCCCATCCTGCATGCCCATTACACCCCAGCAGTTCCAACCTTCATCAGAAGACACAAATTCTACCAGAGGGACCAACGTGAAGGTGCGAACATCGGGGACTTTGTAGCTGACCTACAAAATTTGGGTGGATTATGTGGTTTTGTAAACCTAGAAGAAGCCATGAGAGATCGAATTGTTCTTGACCTAAGGGATCCCACAGTCCAAAGCAAAATTATGGCAAAGGGAGATATCACCCTCGCAGATGCCATAGCCGATGCTACTGCAGCTGAAGCCACTCACAAATCAGCAGCACAAATGCGCTGAGCAAATGGGGCCAGCCGTCAAACACCCAGCAACCCAGCCACATCCTCATAGAAGTATGCTTCATCCGCCCACCATGAGGACATCGATTCCGTATCGGATAGTGAAGAGGAAGAAGTCAACAGACTCAGGTCAGAGCGCGAACAGCGAGACCAGTGGGGCCGTAAATCCAGTTTCCAACGCGTTGGATGCGGGGGAAACCACCCACGATCAGAATGCAGACGATTCCTAGATGCCATCTGTCATTCTTGTGCGAAAAGGAGGCACATTGCTAAAGTGTGCCGGAACAAAAGAGGATCCAGTCCCAAGAGGAAAGATACTAACTTCCGACAAGCAGCAGGCACCCCACCAACAAATCGGGATCGCCCAAACAACCAGTGGAGCCAGTACAACAGGAACCGGATGTTTACTGGCGCAACCAGACGGGAAGAGGCACATCAGACCATCACCATCGGCCACACTTCATCATTAGATGCAAAAAAAAATCCACGTAAAGGTCACCATTGAAAATCGTCCTTGCATCATGGAAGTGGACTCCGGGTCTTCCTTATCCATGGTCTCCTGGAAAACCCTCAAGCAGCTGATTCCTGACTTCCGCCGCCAAGACCTCAGCACCCAGAGGCTCATATTAAAAGACTACCAGGGAAATCAAATCCCGGTTGCTGGTTCCAGTCATGTCCAGGTCTCCTTTAAGGACCACACCACAATACTACCGCTCACCATCGTTGACAGAGACCGGCCCAGCTTATTGGGTCTGCAGTGGTTCGCGCCATTAGGAATCGGAATGGCAGGCATCAACCAGACTGTAGACGTAGACTGGGAGGCGGCCCTCGTCCAGGACTTTCAAGAAGTCTTCACGGAGGAATTAGGCAAGTACAAGGGGTCCCCCATCTCATTTAATCTATGCCCTGATATCGCACCCATTCGTCTGAAGCCACGCCGCGTTCCTTTTGCTCTCAAACCTAAAATTGATGAGCAATTGGACAAATTAATAGTGCAAGGCATGTTAGAACCCATCTACCACGCCCGCTGGGAAACCCCAATTGTAACCCCCATAAAACCTGACGGATCCTTGAGAATCTGTGGGGATTACAAGGCCACCCTCAACCACGCGTTACAGCAGAGCGCCTATCCAGTACCCGTAGTCCAACATCTCCTTCACTCACTTGGAGGCGGAAAAGTATTCGCAAAGCTTGACCTGGCCCAAGCTTATCAACAGTTGCCAGTAGACGCAGAAACTGCAGAAGCCCAAACTATAGTTACACACAGAGGTGCATTCAAATGTAACAGACTCCAGTTTGGGGTAAGCGTAGCACCTGGCATTTTTCAAAGTCTGATGGAAAGGTTGTTACAGGGCATCCAAGGGGTCATGTCCTAGTTTGATGATGTGTTGATAGCCGCCCCTACGAGAAGCCAGTTAGAGAAATGCCTAAGAACTGTCCTACAAAAGTTCA
Organism: Hydrophis major; assembly: GCA_033807585.1. Classification (NCBI taxonomy): domain Eukaryota; kingdom Metazoa; phylum Chordata; class Lepidosauria; order Squamata; family Elapidae; genus Hydrophis; species Hydrophis major. The sequence continues at coordinate 330,550,918 of CM066329.1, forward strand.
AAGATGCAGGCCTCAAGATTAAGAAGGAAAAGTGCCAGTTATGCACTGAGAGGGTTGAATTTCTGGGTTACCTTCTCGACAAACAAGGAATTCACCCTACTGAAAAGAAATTGGCTGCCATTAAAAATGCCCCAAGACCAAAGAACAAAACAGACCTCCAAGCCTTCCTGGGACTCATTAACTTTTATAACATCTTCCTACCTCAGAAGGCGACTGTTGCTGAACCCCTACATAGGCTCCTTGACAAGAAGGCTTCATGGGTTTGGGGATGTCGGGAGGAGCAGGCTTTCCAACAAGTAAAAGACCTTTTAATTTTGGATGCAGTACTCATCCAATATAATGAGACACTTCCATTAACTGTGACTTGTGATGCCTCACCCTTTGGAGTAGGTGCCATCCTGAGCCAAGTCTTACCAAATGGTACAGAGGCGCCTATTGCATTCTTTTCAAGAACCTTGTCTAAAACAGAGAGAAATTATAGTCATTTGGATAAAGAAGCCCTCGCTATTGTATCTGCAATAAAAAGGTTCCACGAGTACGTGTATGGAAGATCCTTTTCCATCATCACAGATCATAAACCATTACTTGGCATCTTGGCAGGTGACAAACCAACCCCACACATCCTATCCCCTAGGATGACACAATGGTCAGAGTTCTTTGCCGCTTATGACTACCAGTTGAGACACCAACCAGGGAAAGCCATTCCCCATACAGACGCTTTGAGCCGTTCTCCACTGTCAGAAATTCTCAATGACCCAGCTCCCACGCTCTCAGCACTAGAAATTGAGACACTTCCATCACCTCCACTAACAGCACTAGACATAGCCTGGGAAACAAAAAAGGACTCTTGTTTGGCACGGGTTCTCAGCTGGGTGGATAGGGGATGGCCAGAAATCAAACCAAATGACACCTTTAAACCCTTCAAGAACAGACAAACAGAACTTTTCTCTCAAAAAGGGTGCATGTTATTGGGAGACTGAGTGGTCATACCAGAGAAGCTGCAAAAGAAAGTTCTACACTTATCACACGATGGACACCCGGGCATCGTTCAAATGAAAGCCTGGGTTGCCTCTTGTAGCAAATGCCAAGAAACACGCTCATCCCCACCAAAAGCACCACCAGCTGAATGGGAAACGCCCAGGGGTCCTTGGTCTCGCATCCACATTGATTTCGTGGGACCTATAAAAGGGCATACCTTCCTGATAACAGTGGATGCCTACTCTAACTGGCTCGAGGTCAACAAGATGAAGACCACCACTACAGATGCGGTCATCAAGAAGCTAAACAGACTTTTTGCAATGCACGGGTTACCAGATGTCCGACAATGGGCCCCAATTTACCGCCCTGGCTTTTGAGCAGTACTTAGCAGATGGGGATACGCCATGACCTGACTTCACCTGCTCACCCGGCAGCCAATGGCAGGGATGAATGAATGGTTCAGTTCACTAAAAAGACATTACAGAAAATGGAACAAGGAAACATCCATGACAAAGTCACCAGGATGCTCCTTCTACAGCATATTACACCAAACAGTACCACAAACAAAAGCCCAACTGAACTCCTGATGGGCAGAAAACTCAGATCGCATCTAGACCGCCTAAACCCAGCATACACCCCGGAAAAGCCCCTAGGTTCCAGCAGTAAACACCTCTCCTTTAAGGTAGGAGACCCTGTATTTGCAAAGAACTTTTCAGGAGACCCATTGTGGTTCCCTGCCAAAATAACGCAAATCACAGGCCCCCGCTCCTACCGATTAGAAACCACAGATGGGAGATTGTGGAAACGCCACATAGACCAGCTACGCTCAAGGCTGCCCACAACTCCCATCACTAAACCCAACCTTGAAACCAGAGGGGGAAGGGAAACAGGGGTTTTTGAAATTGAACCAACATCTGGTGAAGGAAGCATAACCTCACAACCAGCTCAGCGAAGCCCACTATACTCACAAACGGAGGAGGAACCTTGGCAAGTGGTCGTGTCTCCAGGAGCTAGCAGCCAAACAGGGTCCGCGATTCCAGAGAACCCAGATGACAGCAATAATGAAAGCGTTGGAGGTATTCCTGAATCACCTCATGGGAGACCCAGCGTAGAAGCCAGGTCGCCACGCCAGACAGTTCCAGCAAACAATCCGTCAGAACCAGAAACTGAGCAAAGACATTTTGAACAGCGTAAATCAGGTAGACAGGTACGAAGACCCGCCTACCTGCGAGAATACATCACCCCACTCCTTAGACGGAACCTAGAGGGGAGGGGTGTTCCAAACTAGCAGACTCTTAATCCTGCACTTCTGATTGGTCCGTGAACAGCGGGTCGTGATTGGTCGTTTAGAGCTGATCCGATTGGCTGGTAAACGGGCTGCCGCAATTGGACGCTCCAAGCGCGGCAGGCTCAAATCTCTGTCATTGGATGCTTTAGCAGCAGCCAGCTCTATAAAAGGAGCTGCTGCTGCTAGGCTTTTCACCTCCAATCTGAAGTCACTATTAAAGAGTTGAAGTTACTTTCCGAGGTCTCGTCTCCGTTATTGTGCCCATCTTTCCAGACTTAACACTATACATTTGAGCAGTGTTGTAATTTATTCTTAAGAGTTCACATTTGCAAGATGGAGTACTACATTTTGTACCACCTATTTCTGAAGCATATCCCCATGTACAGCAGTCCAGACACATAGCATTAAGGACATACAATGTAATCACAAGATTTTGACACCCCAGGTAAGACAGTCAGAGATGGGGAGATGCATTTATGACCATGGTTTCCACCATTAAGCAGTAGCCAAAAATCACCTACTTGCTTTTTTGTAGTTATTTCCTCCTCCTCCTCCTCTGACAACTTTGGAACCAATCAAGAATATTGGTGAACTGATAATAATTCCATCTTTTTTTTAAAAAAAATTTTTATTCTAGAAAAAAGCATTTATTTGACATACATTTAAAACAGACAAATCAACACACACACACACACAAACACACACACATTTTACAGTGTATATTGAGCAATGGTTAATTTTTTTTCTTTTTCTTTATCATTGACGTGATCTGCCTTGTTACAATAACTCCGTCGTTCTTTTAATGTTTTAATTTCTCTATATAGTTTATAATTAAATGCATGTCTTCTGTCATTTCCATAACTTTTCCAAATATCAAATATTACCTTTTCTTTAACCAATCATACCAAATGTTCCATATTTCATAATAGTCACTATCTTGTTTATTTTTTAACAATTTGGTTAGGCTATCCATCTCAGCACATTCATAATTCCATCTTGCTCAGGTTCAACTTCAGCCAATTTTATCCAATCCAGTTCCAACAGCAATTTATATAAAACACCAGCAAGATTTAAGGTAGTGATATAAAGCTAATTATGCTACTTGTTTCATGTAGATATTAAACAATGGGAGGAAAGAGTGAGTTTTGGACCACTGTCTTCTCCCCTATAGTTTCAACTAAAATTGTTCACTAAACAGGAGGAATAGAAGCTACAGAACCATTTTGTAGCAGAGTTAAAATCTTCAAACCTCACAGTACTACCCCCACCCATATCAAAAGAAAAATAATCTGACGAGTACCCTATGACAGCTTCTTTCAAAAATGCAGGCAACACAACGACCATTTCCCATTGATTCCCATTGATTGATCATCATCTCATTTTTAGTCATGGAAAGATCCAGTCTGAGGTGGCAAACAACATGTTAAATGACACCCAATCCCCTTCATCAGAACCAACAGGCCCAAAAGAATCCTAGATAAGATTACAAGATCTTTACCCAGGCACCCATTTCAAACTCTGCCCATAAAGAACAACCCATTTATTAAGAATCATGACTGAGAAACTTCAGACTTCTCAGAAACTTCATTGGGAAACTCCTTAGGACCTCTTCCTGGATACTAATTTATTTGTTTTCATTTTTACACACACACATACACACAAACACACATTTTTGTGTAACTTATTTGAAAATTTGCTTGAAAAGCAACAAAAATCTAGTCAAAATAAAGTTATGGAGACATCTTAAAATGAAGTTTACATTTATTCCCAGCTCCGGGGGGAAAGGTTTCATGTCCAAAGGCTATACCCGGCATGCTACAGTAACTTGCGCCTTCTATTTTCTAGATAAATGTTTATATCACTGGACCGCTAGCTTAATATTGCCTAAAACTATTGTTGTATGGTTTAAATATTAACAACTCATGTCTATGGATAATCTGCTTGCCTATTTTGCTGTAAATTTGGTTGTAAATTTTATTTCTATTTCCCACCCTACAATGTTTTTTGTCAGCATTCTGAAACTTGAAACAAAATCGGATTAGTACATTTCTAGTCTTTTATGTGGAGCCTGAGGAGAAAAAGTATTGGCTGCATGTGGTGCTTGATGGAGAAACAGCCTCATTTTCAATTTTACACACATGCTATTACCACTAAATCAAATCACCATTGCAAGTATCATAGCCAACTTCTTAAGTAACCCTAGATATGTAATTAAAACACATTCTGAATTAGAATAAAAAAGCAATAGCCATGAAAACACATTTTATATTATTTTGCATTCATTTTAACACATATGAGATTTTATGTTAGGCCTAAACATGTGATAAAATGTCAGTAGCTGTAGTTTTCCAAACATTCAGATTAATAATAAAATAATCTCATAGTAGAAATGTGTGTGATATGACTAATGGGTCTCCCTAGGAATCTGTCTTATACACGTACTATGTTTGCAGATTGCATATGCTTTAATATATATCTAAAACAATTACTTTAAAATGATTTAGAATGAACAGAGTGAGACATTTGCTGGGGGGAATAGCATGATATACAGCCCAGTCTTTTACATAAGACCTGCTCATTCCAACTGCACTAAGCCAGAATTATTCACACAAATTGTGACCTATGGAGAAAATTCACAGCATGTCAGTGGTTGACAGGCATATGCCAAGTCTTGGGAGTTCTATAATCTTTTTGTAGTTTGTGACAAGTAAGAAAAAAAACAGAAAATTTTTGATTGTACTCAGTGAAGACTTGCAATTCTATTGCACATGGATTTGAAATCTGATTTACAATAATACTACCTCCTAAATGCCTTGGTATAAAGCAGTCTCTTATTCTTTGAGCCACTTGGAGCTGGTTTTAACACTGTTGATCTCAATCTCTAGAGTTCTTGCTTAGCCTTAGATTAGCTGGCTTTGTATTTTTACAGTATAATTGCAGGCGTTTAAGAAATGAGACTGGTAAGTTTCCATGTATTGCAGTGTAGAGCAATAATTGATACTTGAATTAGATTGTAATTTCCAAAAACTTGATGGGAATGATAATCTTCTAGTAATCTGAATTTTCATATGGAGTTTGGTTCAAACCAATCTAGAAAACAAAAAACAATGATATTTTTGAATGCTATCCAAAGTCATTTTTGTACTTATATTTTTGTTAACTAATATGGTTGGACTGGGATAAAGAGGGGGGTTAAATTCTGTTGAAGAAAGTTGTGGTCTCAATAAAACACTGAAGAACTTATGTATGCTTGATTCTCAAGCTGGATATTCTGGCAAAAGACAACTAAGTCTTTTTTCCATGCAGGCTGTCAAGTACACAAAGAGCAAAGTTTAGTCAAAGTTCATTTTAAGGGCATCCACCAAGTGAAACCATCAATCTGGAAAACCTCTGAGTAACCTCCACATATTTTCAGACAGATCTAGCTTCCTTTTTGTGCTTATTAGAGCATGCAACAGTTAATTTGTTCTAAATAGAAAATTAAACAGTCATGTAAAGAATTATATGCAGGGCCATAAAATAAGAGCTTCATGGGCATTTATGAGGTCAGTTTGGAATTTCTTGGGATTTGAATTTATGTTCGGAATAAAAAAGTATATCTGAGCATCCAAAGTTCTCTCTTGCAACACAAATCATTATCAGCAATAAGGCCCTTATAAAAATTATATACAAGAAAAAAATCCTCCTAAGTATTTAATTAATCTCCTTTTTAAAGATGGCTGCTACATGAAACAGAATAAACTGGTAAGGCAAAGATTCCAGGGTGTCATTTTGATGAGGTTCCAAATAGGATACTCAGGGTATTGTACTAGATAGGAAATGCTGCAGAACACTTCTTTTGTTTTCTGTACTTGTTTAGAAGATTTTAAAAATAGTGATAACATTAAAAATATGGTTCCTATTTGAAGTCTAAACTAGTGCTGGTCCTTTTGATTCATGTATAAACACTATGGTGATCAATATGGCCTTTCCTTCCCCCTCTCCCTCATTGACTAGTTGGCCAACAGCAACCCTATTATCAGAATATTTCACTTGGCCAATCATAAATATCAAAACATGGTGGGTTTGGATTGTAAGTAATCCATAGGAAAAAAAGATCTGAAGGATGAAACTTGTCTGGTTTTGGAAGCTAAGCAGCAGGTCCGGTTAGTGTTGTACTGGAGACAACTAGCAAATATCAGCATACAGATTAGATTACAAAATCTGTCTCTGTCTCTGCCTCTGTCTCTTTATCCCTGTCTGTAAATTTATGTACACACACACACACAGATAGAGAGAGAGAGAGAGAGAAAGAGAGAGAGAGAGACAGACAGACACAAAGACAACGCACCAATGTGCCTATTGTCTGCACCAACGTGCCTACTGTCCCTGTCCTATTGTATCTTTTATTTTTCTTATATGTATCCATGTATTCATAACTATGTTTATACTTAGACCTATTATCTTGTAAGCAATTGACAAATAAAATAAAATAAAATAAATAAAATAAAACAATCTCCATATCTATCTATATCTATCATCTGTCTATTATTTATCTATCATCTATCAATCATCTATCTTTATATATTTATCATAAAAGAAGGCAAATCACAAACTATTGTTGCTAAGAAAATGGCTTGTGCCCCAAGAATGCTGTCTGTCTAGAAGGAGGCTGGCTCTACTTATAATTTGGGGGCATCACCTTGACTTGTATATTTTCTATTTCATCATTTGGAATGGCAATAGTACAGGTTATTTTTCTAGTTTCTCCCAAGATATTAATAGCATACACATCAGAGAGTGTTCTAAAATTTTAAGCTCAAGCCTAATGCTCAGCAGTAAAAAAGAAAGACTAAAAAGTGAGAACATGGATGGATCCTCCTTCCTTATCCTTGCTTGTTATCATCAAAGGGGGAAATAAAATATTCTGTACAACACATTGATGACTATGTGTCGTTCTTTATTGACAATAGTCCAAGGACAGATCTCTATTGGTGGGATTCTCAGAAAACAACATGACTTTCTCTGAATTGATGTCAGCTCAAATCCAGTTTCAAAGGCAAAAAAAACCCAAAGGGGTTTTTATGAAATTGTCTGTCAATTGTTAACACCTAGATTGTCTCCATCACCCACAGCTGTAGCTTAATGCAAATTATTTTTTTTTTTCATCCATTTAAATAGGGAAACACTATTTCTCCATTTGGTCTATGAATGTATTTTCAATACTGTGTTATTTCATGTTTTTGTATGTCTAGTTCTTTCTATGAATTCAAATGACAAATAATTCCTACATGCAATGAATGACAAAAAGATTTGCCTGTACAGCTTAGAAACTCAGAGTAGACCGGGAAGGCGGAGCTTCGTTTCGGCAATACAGCTGCGATCTCGGGGCTCTGAGATCGCAGCCAATATTTTTGCCCCTGGTCGGTCCCAATGGACCTAAACCGTCCCGTAGAGATGGAGATTGGGAAGGGCACTGTCCCAGGATCCCAGAGATATCGCAAAATCTCTGGTTTGATCCGGGAGAAGCCCTTTTGCTGGCGGTGGAGAGGCAGCCCCCATAGCTGCTAAAGTCAGGACAGCTCCGGAAAGAAAGTGGCTGGAAAGAAAGTGTGTCAGCTGGGTGAGAAACTTCTTTTGTGTTGTAAATTCGCTGAGGTTTGAAAGGGCATCCTGAACAAAGAAGAAATCTGTGAGATTTTTTTTTTTTTGACCAAAACTGTTTGAGCGGCGTTTTTTAAAGTGATGTCAAATTGAGGCTTGGATTTTTTTTTTCTTTTTCTTACTTTTTTTCTGGGGACTTTAGTGTGATTTTATAGGTAACCGGATTGAATTTTCTCCTATATATATTTTTATGTTCCTTTTGATTTTTTAATTTTCTTTAGGATAGAGGCTCCCTTTGGCTATTTTTTTTCTTTTTCTTTTGTATACATTACTCCTTTTTTCTGGCTGGGGGGGGGGGGAGAGCATTAAGAAACTTTGCAACACTGCCAACTAGGAAAAAGTCAAACAGTATCTACAGAATGCTAATTTACCGAAGATACCTAAAGAGACTGAAGAAATGTTAGAAAGCAATATAACAATGATGGAATTAAATGAAGCATTTAAGAGACAAAACAATGGGAAAGCACCAGGTCCGGATGGGCTTCCAGCAGAATTCTATAAAACATTTCAAGAATCATTGAGCATCCCATTGTTAGAAGTCATGAATGAAGTTATGTTAAAGATGATGATACCCAAAACATGGTCAGAGGCTTATATCACACTTATTCCAAAAGAAGAGGCTGACCCACTGCAAATTAAGAACTATAGACCGATTTCCTTATTGAATGCAGACTATACAATCTTTGCTTCAATTTTAGCAGAAAGACTTAAAAATATTTAAATAATTTTATTCACCCAGATCAAAATGGATTTCTGCCAAAGAGATAAATTAGAGACAATATGAAAGTAATTTTAGATACTTTGGAATACTATGAGGCTCATCCTGAAAAGCAAATGGCTTTGATATTTCTAGATGCTCAAAAGGCATTTGACAACGTGAACTGGAGATTTATGTTATTACTATTGGAACAGATGGGTTTTGCTAAAAAATTTACTCAAGCAATAGAAGCCATATATAATAAACAGACAGCAAAGGTAATGATGGAGGGGGAACTTACAGATTTTATTAATATAAGAAAAGGCACAAGACAAGGGTGTCCCCTATCTCCTTTGCTGTTTGTGTTGACCTTGGAAGTGTTGAATAGAAATATTAGGGATGATAAAAGCATAAAAGGAATGAAAATTAAGAAGGAAGAATTTAAACTACAAGCTTTTGCTGATGATTTAGCTTTTATTCTGGAAGACCCGTTAGAAACAGCTCCAAGGTTATTGGAAAAGATAGAGACATATGGGGAGGTGGCTGGTTTGAAAATAAATAAAGATCAAACAAAGATTTTGACAAAGAACATGCTATTGAGACAGAAAGACGAACTGGTAGATCTTTTGAAAATCCAAGTTACAAATAAGGTTAAGTATCCGGGGATATATTTGACAGCAAGATGTAGCACATTAAAAGAGAATAATTATATTAAACTCAAACAACAGATAACTACAGATTTGAAGAAGTGGGAAAACTTGCAATTGTCATTAATAGGGAGAATTTCAACAATCAAGATGAATATTTTACCCAGAATTTTATTTTTGTTCCAAACAATACCAATTAGGCTTGGAAAAGACTATTTTGAAGATTTAAATAAAATCATGCTGAAGTTTATATGGCAAGGTAAAAAAGCGAGAATAAAGCTAAAGCTTTTGCAAGACGCTAGAATTAGAGAAGGTTTTGGCCTGTCTAATTGGGAATTGTATTATCAAGCTGCAAGTTTGATGTGGGTCAAAGAATGGATAACATTAAGAAAGCATAGATTGTTGAGATTAGAAGGGCATGATTTGCTGTTGGGCTGGCATGCTTTTTTATGGTATAAGGGAACTAAAACACAGGGTTATTTTGGAAGACATTATATATGGGAGTCTTTGTGGTTAAACTGGGAGAAGATAAAAAGACAATGTTATTTGAAAATTCCAGTTTGGTTATCGACTATTGAAGCATTTTCCTATCCTATAATTTATAAGAAGAAACAAACAGTTAGATATGGGGAACTATTGGATGAAAAGGGTGAACTTAAATCGATCCAAAACTTAGAGGAACAAGGTATAAGGATGAATTGGTTTTCATATGTGCAAATACATTCAAGGTATGATGAAGATTCTAAAACGGAGGGATTTTATGATAAGCAGACTGATTTAGATAAGATCTTGATGGGTACTGATGAGAAGGTGATTAAAAAATTATATGGTTATTCACTGGGAATTAAATTAGAGGAAGAACAAGTCAAAGAAATTATGATTGCTTGGGGGAAGAATTTTGGATATGGGATTGATCTAGAGAAATGGCAAAAATTGTGGTCTCAAAATTATAAAATGACAATGTCAACAGCATATAAAGAAAACTTGTATAAGATGTTTTACAGGTGGCACTTTCCCCTGACAAGAATAGCAAGAATGTTTAAGAATAAATCTGAAAAATGCTGGAAAGGTCATCAGATACCCAGCTCGTATTACCATATGTGGTGGACTTGTGAGGACACTAGAAAATATTGGACTAAAATTTGCATGTGGTTGGAAAAAATGACAAAGAAACACAAAGACTTGAAACCAGAGATCTTCTTATTGGGAATTTTACCTGATATATATAGTAAAGATTTGAAATACCTGATTGTGAATGTATTGACAGCGGCTAGGATTGTATTTGTTAAAAATTGGAAGAATGAGAAAATACCATTACAGGAGGAAATTATTAAGAAAATACTGAAATGTGCTGAGATGAGTAGATTGACATTTGAAATTAGAGAGCAAGAGGATAAACAATTTTATGAAATTTGGGATCTTTTTTATTATGATAAATGATGATGATAAAATACGATAATAGAATATTTAGAATGCTAGACAGTAAGGAATATCTTTATTTTGCTATTTTGTTATTACTTTGTTATTTGACATTATATTTATAAAGGGTTTTTTAGGATTGATTTGGTATGATTATATGATTTGTTACAGAATAAACTGGTTAAAGTATTGTTATCTCATAAAGCATGAATGATTAAAAGTATAGTCAAAAATTTCTTTTTTCTTAGTGATATTAGGATATATAAGTTCGGAATGACAATATGAGTTGTTTTGTGACATAATTGAGAGTACAAAAGGAATGCACAAAACTGATGAACCAACTGACACACTGGATGTACATATGAGAGTTGATGTTTTAATGTTTTGTTTGTCTTGTTTGTTTGTAGAAAATTAATAAAATCTCTTTCAAAAAAAAAAAAAAGAAACGCAGAATAGACCTCTTGACCTTTCCCTTCCCTTTTCAGCTTCGAATGCCGAAAGAAAGCTAAAGGTATAAGAAACTGCTGAACATCTAGAGACAAGGATTCAAGCTCTTCCATGCTATAATAGACTGTTAATGAAATGAAAAATGATTACTTCTTTCTTTTCAAAATTTTATTCTTATGTCTTAGAGATGTTGATGTGTTAATGTGTCTTTACAGGAATCATAAACTACACCATGCTAATCATGAAGAAATAGCCATCTTCCTGTGAGATAGATGGAGCCAGTCAACGTACATACATAGCAGGAGTAGTAATGAAAGGCACACACTGAACGTTTGTCTATTTATTTATTGCTTCAGGTTATATTGTTCCATTTCTGAAGTCTCTGAGTAATTTATGAGGGATTACATAATTCTGAATAAATACTATACAGTCTGTGGTTACCTTTCAGAATAATAGTTAATATATTACTCTTATTTCTTTCTAAATAAAATTCAAAATACTCACCAATCCAACTATGTTTTATGCTTGTGTTAAAGAATTATGGGACCAGTCACTGTTGCAGTTCCTCACTGAGAATTTCTTTGATGGGTCATATGCTTTGCTGGGCTTGAAATAAGAAAAATGTCACTATCTGAATTCTGCATATTCATTCTTCTCAAGACTATCCCATTTTTTGGTGAGTGTGCTAGACTGTGTGGATGTATGCATTGTGAAGGAATTTGTTAATACAACATATCTCCCCAACATATTAAGACTAGTGTAATATCAAACATGTTAGATGACTTGGAGAATGTCTATGTGGGGTAAACCCTCAATCAACATAGTGATGGCTCATTGATATTTTATTGATCTCCCCAACCTGGTTTCTCTCCCTTTCTCCATTATGATGAATCACCATAATTAGAGTAGGAGAATATTTGATTTCTCCAACTTTTCCTTCTACAATTCTATGAGCATCAGTTTATCACCCATTCAAACAGCCAGAAGAAAAAATTAAATACAGGCTAATCCTACCACCTAGGTTTAGTTTAGAAAACATCAGGAATCAAAATCAAATAAGTAAATCAACAACATATCTTGCCCACTGTAAATTAAGAATAGTTTGAGCTACACACAATTTCTAGCAATTGACTTAATTTGCCATATCAATGCAGAAAGAGTTTTATAACCTACCTATGCAGATTCCACTTTTTTCACAACCAAATATTAATTCATTGGTTGATCATTCATTGTTGTAAATTCCACTCTATTAGATTTGGGCTTTCCCCATTGGCTATGGCCCCATCAGGTTTTTCCTGTGATCAAAAATCCTTAATAAAAAAAACTATTCCCTGCCAGTTTGTTTAGGTTTTTCTACCAGACGAGTCTCACTGAACCAAAGCTCAAGTAAACTTTGGAAGGAAGAATAAAAATCAGACCAAATTCTCAAGTACAGTGTACTTGTTAGGATTCTAATGAGATTGTTTTTGCAGTTCAGAATTCTTTTGCTAATACACAGTATTGCAGAGAAATTACTGACTTTACTGAAATTATTGGGTAAATTGTGACTGGCAATTGGATGATATGACCACAGCAAGCCATGCTTCATTATTTGCATGGCCTCCAAGATTATTTCTGGTATCAATTCAATAAGCTAGTATTAATCTATAAACCTTCACTGCTTAGGTTCATAGTATACAAAGGAATGTCTCCTCCCTTATATTCCTTACTTTATATTAAGATAATCCTGCTAGTCCTTACTTTAGGTGTTCTCAGATACAAGAGTGACCTTTGCAGTGGTGTTCCCCTGACTTTAGAATTTTCCCCTTCATCTAGGTGCATCTTATTACCTTTTTAGTGCCAGACAAAACATTTTTATTCCTTAGTCCTTTTAATAAATGTATTAATGTTGCTGCAATATTTTTATTTTTTGTATTCCTTCTTTTATTCTCTACTTATTGCTTATGATACTGTTATGTCTGGAAGGATGGGTCCAAGAACGGAGATGAGACTCAGAAAGTGACTACAGCTCTTTATTAGTGACTTCCAATTTGAGCAAATGCTCCTAGCTGCAGCAGCCCCTTTTATAGAGCTGGCTGCGGCTAAACGGCCAATGACAGTGGTTTGAGCTTGCCGCGCTTGGTTTGACCAATCGCGGCAGCCTGTTTAGTAGCCAATCGGATCAGTCTGGAGTGACCAATCACGACCCGCTGTAAGCAGACCAATCCGCTTTGCAGGCTTTCAAGCCTGCTAGTCTGGAAAACCCCTCCCCTCTAGGTTCCATCTAAGGGGTGGGGTTATATAGTCTCGCAGGTAGGCGGGTCTTCGCACCTGTCTACCTGACTTGCGCTGTTCGAATTGTCTTTGCTCGGTCTTGGGTTCCGACGGGCTGCTCGCCTGGAATGGTGAGCCGGTTCCGTAGCTGTGACTCCCTTCAGGTGACCTTGGGCTGATTGACACGCCTCCTTCATTGCTACTGCTCTCAGGATTTGCTGGACCTGTTCGGATGTTGCTAATAGCTGAGACGATCAATTGCCAAGGCTCTTCTTCAGCTGGTGAGTACTGTAGGCTTTGATGTGGTGATCATGGGGCTCTTTCTTCTCTGCCAGATGTTGGTTCAATTTCAGAACCCCCGGTTTCCCTTCCCCCTCTGGTTTCATGGTTAGGGTCACTGGTGGAAGATGTGGTTAGCCTGGATTGCAGCTGGTCGATGTGGCGTTTCCACACTCTCCCATCTGTGGTTTCCAGCTAGTAAGAGTGGGGGCCTGTAATTTGAGTTATTTTGGCAGGGATCCACAGAGGGTCACCTGAAAAGTTCTTAGCAAATACAGGGTCTCCTACCTTGAAGGCACGGTGTTTACTGCTGGAGCCCAGGGGTTTTTCTGCAGTGTATGCAGGGTGTAGGCAGTCTAGAGGTGATCTGAGTTTTCTGGCCATCAAAAGCTCAACTGGGCTTTTGTTGGTCGTAGTGTTTGGTGTAATATACTGGAGAAGGAGCATCCTGGTGACTTTATCGTGGATGTTGCCTTGTTCCATTTTTTGTAGAGTTCTTTTTGTGAACTGAACCATTCGTTCAGCTCTACCATTTGCCACCGGATGAGCTGGTGATGTCAGTGCATGTCGTATGCCACAGTCTGCTAAGTATTGTTCAAAAGCCAAGGCGGTAAATTGAGGGCCATTGTCGGACACCAGGACATCAGGTAAGCCGTGCGTTGCGAAAAGTCTGTTCAATTTCTTGATGACTGCATCTGTGGTGGTAGCCTTCATTTTGTTAACCTCGAGCCAGTTCGAGTATGCGTCTACTGTTATTAGGAAGGTATGCCCTTTTGTAGGTCCCGCAAAATCGATATGGATACGCGACCAGGGACCCCTGGGGGTTTCCCATTTGGCTGGTGAGGCTTTCGGTGGGGCTGAGTGTGTCTCTTGGCATTTGCTACAGGTGGTGACCCAGGTTTCAATTTGTTTGTCCATACCTGGCCACCAGGTGTAGCTCCTCGCCAGCGCTTTCATGCGTACGATGCCCAGATGCCCGTCATGTAGTAATTGTAGAACTTTTTTGTGTAGTTTTGCTGGTATAACCACTTGGCCTCCCCACAATATGCACCCCTTTTGTGAGAAGAGTTCTGTCTGTCTGTTCTTGAAGGTTTTAAAGGTTTCGTTGGGTTCGATTTGTGGCCATCCCCTCTCCACCCAGCTAAGAACTCATGCCAAGCATGAATCTTTTTTGGTTTCCAATGCGATGTCTTGAGCTGTTAGTGGAGGTGAGGGAAGTGTCTCAATTTGTGGTGTTGATAGTGTGGGAGCCAGGTCATCTTGGAGTTCTGGCAATGGAGAGCAGCTCAAAGCGTCTGCGTGGAGAATGGTTTTCCCCGGGCGATGCCTCAATTGGTAGTTGTAAGTGGCTAGGAACTCTGACCATCATGTCATTCTAGGGGATAGAACATGTGGAGTAGGTTTGTTGCCAGCCAAGATGCCAAACAATGGTTTATGATCTGTGATGATGGAAAATGATCTCCCATATACATACTCGTGGAACCTTTTGATTGCAGATACGATAGCGAGGGCTTCCTTGTCTAGGTGACTATAGTTCCTTTCTGTTTTTGACAAGGTTCTTGAAAAAAATGCAATAGGCGCCTCTGTGCCGTAAGGACGTGGCTCAGGATGGCTCCTACTCCGAAAGGTGAGGCATCGCAAGTCACAGTTAAAGGAAGTGTTTCATTATATTGGATGAGTACTGCATCCGAAGTTAAAAGGTCCTTTACTTGTTGAAAGGCATGCTCTTCCCGTCGTCCCCAAATCCAGGAAGCCTTTTTATCAAGGAGTCTATGAAGGGGTTCAGCAACGGTCACCTTCTGGGGTAGGAAAATGTTATAAAAGTTAATGAGTCCCAGGAAGGCTTGAAGGTCTGTTTTGTTTTGTGGTCTCGGGGCATTTTTGATGGCAGCCAATTTCTTTTCTGTAGGGTGAATTCCATGTTTGTCAAGGAGGTAACCAAGAAATTCAACCCTTTCAGTGCATAGCTGGCACTTTTCCTTCTTTACCTTGAGGCCAGCATCTTGGAACTTTTGTAGGACTGTTCTCAGTCGTTGTTCTAACTGATTCCTTGTTGGGGCGGCCATTAACACATCGTCAAAGTAGGGCACAACCCCTTTAATGCCCTGCAACAACCTTTCCATCAGACTTTGGAAAATGCCTGGGGCTACGCTTACTCCAAACTGGAGTCTGTTACATTTGAACGCGCCTCTGTGCGTAACTATGGTTTGGGCTTCGGCGGTTTCAGCATCTACTGGTAGCTGTTGATAAGCTTGGGCCAGGTCAAGCTTTGCGAATATTCTGCCACCACCAAGTGAGTGAAGGAGGTGCTGGACCACGGGTACCGGATAGGTGCTCTGCTATAAAGCGTGGTTGAGAGTGGCCTTGTAGTGCCCACAGATTCTCAAAGATCCATCAGGTTTTATGGGGATTACAATTGGGGTCTCCCATCGGGCGTGATCAATGGGTTCCAACACACCTTGTGCAATTAGTTTGTCCAGTTACTCGTCAATTTTTGGTTTGAGAGCAAACGGGACAAGGCATGGTTTTAGGCGAATGGGCGCGATATCAGGGCGGAGATTAAAAGAGACAAGGGACCCCTTGTACTTGGCTAGATGTTCACTGAAGACTTCTTGGAAATCCCGGATGAGTGCCACTTCCCAGTCTTCGTCTATTAATCTGATTGATGCCTGCCATTTCGATTCCTAATGGCGCGAACCACATTAGACCCAGTAGGCTGGGTCGGTCTCTGTCAATGATGGTGAGAGGTAGTATTGCGGTGTGATTCTTGAAGGAGACCTGGAAATGACTGGAACCAACGACCGGAATCCAGTTGCTCTGGTAGTCCTTTAATATAAGCCTCTGAGTGCTGAGGTCCTGGCAGCGGATGTTGGGAATCAGCAGCTTCAGGTTTTCCAGGAGACCATGGATAGGGAAGACCCAGAGTCCACTTCCATGCTGCATGGTTGATTTTCAATGTTGACCTCTACATGGATTTTTCTGGTGTCTAAAGATGAGGCGTGGCCGATGGTGATAGTCTGATGTGCTTCTTCCCGTCTGGGTGCGCCAGTAAATTTCTGGTTTCTGTTGTACTGGTTCCACTGGTTGTTTGGGCGGTCTCGATTCGTGGTGGGGTTGCTCTCTGTTTGTCGGAAACTGTTTTCTTTCTGTTTGGGACTGAATCCTCTTTTGTTTCGGCATATTTTAGCAATATGCCCTCTTCTTTCACAAAAACGACAGATGGCATCTAGGAATCTGCATTCAGATCGTGGGTGGTTTCCACCACATCCGGTGCATTGGAAATTCGATTTACGACCCCGCTGGTCTCGTTGTTCATGCTCTGACCTGTGTCTATGGACTTCTTCCTCTTCACTATCTGATGAGGATTCGATATCTTCATGATGGGTGGCTGACGTGTATTTTTCTGATGGCGTTGCTGTATCGTTGCTGGTTTGGCGGCTGGCCCCATTTGTCCGTTGCATCCGTGCTGCTGATTTGCGGGTGGCTTCAGCTGCAGTGGCATCAGCTATGGCATCTGCGAGGGAGATGTCTCCTTTGGCCATAATTTTGCTTTGGACCATGGGGTCTCTTAGGCCAAGGACTACTCGATCCCTAATGGTTTCTTCTAGATTTGCGAAGCCACACAGGCCGCCCAAATTCCTTATGTCAGCAACAAAATCCCCGATGCTCTCACCTTCGCGTTGATCCCTTTGGTAAAATTTGTGTCTGCGGATGAGAGTCGGTACTGCCGGGGCGTAGTGGTTGCGGAGGATGGGAGCAAGGGTATCCCAGTCCATCGTCTTGACTTCAGCCGGCTTTGTGAGCGTTTTGGCCATTTTAAAAACGGCAGGTCCGCAATGCGTCAGGAAAACTGCTCATTTTTGCTGGGAGTGGCATCCTTCAGATTGTTGGACTCTAGGAACATTTGAAATCTGTCCATGTATGAGTCCCAGTCTTCGCTGGCTGGATCAAACGGGGCGAGTGGTATAGCGCCGCTGGCCATTCTGTCGACGTCTGCGCGCTGTCAGCCATGTGCTCTGTTGATCATTGGTGAGTGCTCAGTCAGCTCTGCTGTCTCCGAATCCCACCCTCGTCGCCAGTGTTATGTCTGGAAGGATGGGTTCAAGAACGGAGACAAGACTCAGAAAGTGACTACAGCTCTTTATTAGTGACTTCCGATCTGAGCAAATGCTCCTAGCCTCAGCATCCCCTTTTATAGAGCTGCCTGCGGCTAAATGGCCAATGACAGTGGTTTGAGCTTGCCGCACTTGGTTTGCCCAATTGCGGCAGCCCGTTTAGTAGCCAATCGGATCTGTCTGGAGCGACCAATCACGACCCGCTGTAAGCGGACCAATCCGCTTTGCAGGCTTTCAAGCCTGCTAGTCCGGAACAGTTACAGCTTATTTTATTTTGTATGTTTTACATACACTTTTCCACATCACCTTAGACTAAATTTAAATTGTCTGAATTTGATTTGAAACTACTTCAGGAGTTTCTAATGGTAAGCAAGCAGATAGATATCTGAGTGCTACATAAGCATCCTCCCAAATGATTACAAAATGCTTTTAAAAATTAAGTGATAGTGAAAACCCCTATGACATGAATATATACACAGAGAAGAGAAAGAAAAAAGTTCTTTCCTGAAGCTGAAATATCTTTTAATTTAAAACAAGACTCAAAACATTTGAATATGTAATTATATATCTAATTATTCAGGTGTTGTACCTCTCCACCTAATAGCAGCATGAATAATCCACAGTAATGTGCACTGATTATCATATCTTCATATTTGCTGGCTCAGCTTATATTATCTTGTTTTTACAAGTTGTAAAATAATTGTGCATAGAAAATCTAGCTCTTAGAATATTGGCCATTTATAATGCCAGATGTGGGAAACAGAATCTGGGTAGCAGAGCTGTCTCCAATTGATGTAACTGGATTTAAAGAGAATGAAAGACAATTGCATACTAATGATTATAAAGTACAGCAATGAGGCTGGGGTGATGCTTGATCAGGACTACAAGGCCTCTGCTTCTTGCCCTTGCGTTTATTTATTTATTTATTATAATATAATAGAAATAAGAATAAACATAAGTTTAAATGTATTAAATAAGAACTAATAATTGGGGACAATAGGACAGGGACAGTAGGCATGATTGTGCACTTACTTACGCCCCTTACAGACCTCTTAGGATTGGGGTGAGGTCAATAGAGGTTTGTTTGAGGGTAAAGGAGTGGGGGGTTGAGCATGTGACTTAGGTAGTGAGTTCTAGACATTGACCACTCTGTTGCTGAAATTGTACTTCCTGCAATCAAGTTTGGAGTGGTTTACATTAAGTATGCTCTGTTGTATGCTCTTGTGTTGTTGTGATTAAAGCTGAAATATTCATTAACTGGTAAGACATTGTAACATATGATTTTATGTACTATGCTTAAGTCCAATCTAAGCCGGTGTAGTTCAAGGTTGTCTAAACCTAGAATCTCAAGTCTGATGGTGCAGGGTATTCTGTTGTGAACAGAGGAGTGTAGTACTCTTCTTGTAAAATACTTCTGAACTGGTTCAATTGTATTACTGTCTGATATACAGTGTGGATTCCAGACAGTAGAGCTGTATTCAAGTATTGGTCTAGCAAAGAGTTTGTATGCTCTAGTTTGCAAATCAATATTATCAGAGGAGAAGCTTCATAAGATTAGATTTACAACTCTTAAAGCCATTTTGGCAATACTGTTGCAGTGAGCTCTGGCGCTTAGTTCATTTGATATAAGAACTCCAAGGTCCTTGACAGAGTGAGGATCATCAATGAGGTCATATCCATTTAGCTTGTATTTGGTGTATTGATTTTTTTTCCAATGTGTAGGACGGAGCATTTGTTGGTCAAGATTTGGAGTTGCCAACTGTTTGACCATTCAGACAGATAATCAAGGTCATTTTGAAGGATGGTAGCATTGTTGGTGGTGTTGAATAGTTTTATGTCATCAGCAAAGAGGACACAGTTGCTTATAAGATGATCACAAAGGTCATTTATATAGAATGTAAAGAACTGGATCCTAGAACACTCCCTTGAGGCACACCACTATTAATTGGTGCAGGGTTTGATAGGGTGTTTCCTATTTTTACTATTTGTTGCCTGTTTGACAGGAAGGCAGTAATCCACTTGTGAAAGGATCTAGAAATGCTGTAAGAGTTTACTTTTAATAGTAGTTTGTCATGTACCCCTGAGTCAGAGGCTTTGCAGAAGTCTGTGTAAATTACACCTATTGCTTTACCCTAGTCAAGTAGTGTAATCCATATATTTTTGCAGCATAGAAGTTGCAAATTGCAGGAGATTTTTTTTCTGAAACCAAATTGTTTATTGGAGAGTAGGTTGTTTGACTCTAGGTGGAAGGTAATGCATTGATTAATGATTGATTCTATAACTTTGCACATGATACAACACAATGAGATTGGTCTGTATTTTTCAACCAGGCAGGGGTTATCTTTTATGAAGATAGGGATGACCATTGCTAAAGACCATAGGTTCGGTAAGGATGCAATAATGCAAGAGCAATAATGCAATAGCAATAATGAAATAACAATAATGCAATAGCAATAATGCAATAGCAAGAAGCAGAAGAATGACCAATTCCTACCTGGACTAGTACCAGCACCTGCCTTTCTTTTACAGGTTGTCTTTTCCTCACTAGTCTCAGCATCTTTCCATTGCTTTCCTTGGACACTAATGCAGACTTTTGGACACTAAAGCTCACTTTTTCTTCCCTCTATCCTCCTGTAGCTCTGCTGCTACAATAATCAAAGCTGTTATCCTGTAAGTCTATAGAAACATTTTTAGCATGGAAGATCTGATTATTCAGCTTCATAGAAACCGATCTTAACTTTCTCCTTAAATGCAAATAATCCCCAGCTAGCTTGTTCAGTAACTGTTTGAAGATATAATGGCATTGAACAGGTTAACAGGGAATCTGGCAAGGAAGATCACAAATTGATCAGGTGAATTTTCCCTTAGTGATGGAAATTGCTGTTGTAAACAGAGGACTACCAATATATTGAAAAGATAAAAGGACTGAAAGGTTGCCCAGTGGGAGATGTATGGGGCAAATAGAGTGTGTGTTTATTGTAGGGATGTCAAACTCACATCTTCATGGCACATGACGTATTGGGACTTTTCCCTTCCTTTGCTAAACTGGGCATGGGTGTGGCCAACACATGATGCACCTGGCCCATGGGCTGGGAATTTGACAGCCCTGTTTATAGCATTGGGAATAGTTCAATGGCTTAACTGACTATTGTTGAAACAATTGCAAGAGTGTTTAAAGAAGGAAACAGGAGGTGTTGATCAACATGAGCCATGGTGGCACAGTAGTTAGAGCAGGGGTCTCCAACCTTGGCTCCTGGAAGCCTGGCGGACTTCAACTCCCAGAATTCCACAGCTGGCTGTGGAACTCTGGGAGTTGAAGTCCGCCAGGCTTCCAGGAGCCAAGGTTGGAGACCCCTGAGTTAGAGGATAGTACTGCAGGCTAATTCTGCTGACTGCTGCTGCCTGCAATTTGGCAGTTCAAATCTCACCAGTCTCAAGGTTGATTCAGCCTTCCATCCTTCCAAGGTAGATAAAATGAGGAACCAAATTGTTGGGGGGCAATATGCTGACTCTGCAAACTGCTGAGAGAATGCTGTAAAGCACTATAAAGTGATATATAATTCTAAGTGCTACTGGTATTGCTATTGCTAACAGAGGACCTAGTATCCTGGCTGCCCACAATGAACCTCTACCAGCTTCTGGAAGGAGGGGGCATTCCAAGCATTGTTTCTAAAATGGAATAAAGCACTGCAGGACTTAAGACAGCTTTGGTTGGGTCAGCTCTAGAAAACCTGGGCACTGGGTGCATTTGCAATGGGCTGGGGGAGGGAAGACCAAAACATCATTCATTCTTGCACTCAAGAAGCAATGAGTAACAAGCACAAAATGCAGATATTTAAAGTTTTAGAACAGTTTCTTTTTAAACAAAGAAATTTCTGCTGAGTCCAAACCATAGTTTAATACTTCACTGTGGGAAAACAGGTAAAACAGGGGGGAGGTTATGTAGGTGGTTCAATATCCAAAGGAGCTCCAGCAGCAGTGTGCTTTTTCTGACGTGATGCCTCCAGTAGTGGGATTCATATTTTTTTACTACCAGTTCTGTGGGCGTGGCTTGTGGGCATGGCGTGGCTTGGTGGGCATGGCAGGGAAGGATATTGTAAAATCTCCATTCATTCCCCACTCCAGGAGAAGGATACTGTGAAAATCTCCATTCCCTCCCCATCCCACTAACCTGCTTTCCAGCTCCATTCTCTTATGCAGGGCAACAAAGGAAGACCCAGCTGATCAGCTGGGATTTGGGAGACAGAGAATAGTTGGGGTTGGGGTCAGTCAGAGGTGGTAGTTGCCAGTTCTCTGAACTACTCAAAATTTATGCTACTGGTTCTCCAGAACTGGTCAGAATCTATTGAATACCACCTCTGGATGCCTCCCCTCAGTAACATCATTCCCTTCAAGGTGAGATTAGCCCCATCTCTGTTGGCCTTCTGGAAGGCCCTTAAAGCATGTCTTTTTTCACCATCTTTGGGGAGTCACAGGGACCTCACAAATGGCTATATAAATTAAGTGATTTTTGCCCTTTTGGGGTTTTATCTATTTATTTTATCTGCTTATTTACTTCTGATTTCCAAATTGCTATGAATTTCTTTTAGCTATTGTGTTGTACATCATCAAGAGTCACAGGGACTCATAGGAGAAACTGGTTATTTCTTCTATAGCTTATTATTTCTGTAATTATGTTACCACCCAGATATCTAGATTAATGTGGCTTAACTTTTCTTTAAAAATCTATATTTTGTATTTTTTTCTTCTAATCTGTAAACTTTTTCTCTTTTCAAGTTACACTAAAATATTCTGCTGCTAAGAACTATTCTGTAAAGTGAGATAATGGCTAAATATGTAGATTGCAGTATTCTGATTTAATTAATCAATTATATCAGATACTGCAATCTATCAAAATGGCAGATACATCAGTTGTGATATATGCACAAAATTCACAGCTGTCCATCAGGATTTAATTTTTGAATAAAAAAAGCAAATGGGAACAGATAAATACATAGCTACCCTGTTGGCATTCTGGAGATATATAAAGAGGGAGGGGATACTGGCTATTCTACTATCTTATGTTAGTTGTTGGTGGAATATTTTGGAGTATCTTTTTTTTTCTTGTTTTTATAATTTGGTTTTGTTGTTTCTTATTATATTGTTTTTTTAAATTGTGAGTTGTATTTTCAACTGCCCAGCATAATTTGGAGTTGGGCAGCATCAAATTAAATAAAATGCATAAATAATTTCTAATAATTGAACAGTCTTTGGCAAATATGTACCAAATAAATTATAATGGTATATGAGAAGGAATTTGGGAGAAAAGAGGCATTGCCAAGGTAAAGGTCACATAAGAGACAGCAAAGCCTACAGCTGAATAGTGGGTAGGCAATATTTTGTCAATGTAGTTTTACAATAATTAATTAACTTTTCTGCTTGTGATTCGTATTTGGTTTACTCCACAAGGTCAAAATCGAACTTGTAATTCTGAAAGTACATTTTTCTCACTATTCCCCCATTTCCTTTATAGTCCCAAAAATAGGGAGGGTCCACCTGGAGAACCGGTAGTAGAAATTTTGCATAGTTTGGAGAACTGGCAAATCCTACCTCTGACTGGAGATTTTACAGGATCCTTTTCCTGCCATGCCCACCAAGCCATGCCCACAGAACCGGTAGTAAAAAGAAAATTTGAATCCCACCACTGGAAGGTTCCAACTGAGTCTCTTGCCTCTCCCACTATCTGATTCAAACTATCTGACCATTCCATTAGCAGCATCTCTTTACCCACACTCCCAAGGTCTTTCCCACATACCATAACATAAATAAGCCACTCTGTAAAATCATTCAAATCTGTTTTATACAGAATTGTACTTCTAGTCCCTCTACCTTGTGCTCTGTACTCTGACTGGTAGTGGCTTTCTATTCTTCTTAGCGGAGATCTTTCCTGCTGTCAACTCAACAATAAAGACTAAAAAATTAGTGCCATAGAGATCAGGACTAATTTATTATAACAATTATAGTAACAGAATCTTGAAAATCTAAATATACTTTACCCCTCCCTCACTTTGTATGAACTAGAGAGGAGTTTCTCTGAGATGTTTCTTAAGCCATTTCTTGGTTAGGCTCAAATCCAGCTTATCTGACTGTTGCTGGGATAGTTGCTCTTCCTCCCATTCTTTGGGCCAGAGGTGGTTTTCAGCAGGTTCTAACTGTTAAGTTCTGCGCATGGGTGCAAGGAGCAGAGACGAGGCAGTGAACAGTGAACTTCAACTCTTTATTAAACATACTGAACAGAGCAATCACCTAGGGCAGCAGCAGCCCTTTTATAGGGTTGGCTGTTGTCCTATTAGCCAATGAAAAATATGGAAGTGTTAAACCCTTGAACCAATGAGAGTTGGCCCGTTAACAGCCAATCAGATGTCCCAGAAAGGACCAATCCGATGTCGCTATTATCGGCCTATCAGGAATGCAGGATTAGAATCCTGCTTTTTACTTAAGGTTATTAAAACTTTATTAAACGCCTTTATTAGTTCATAACACCCCCCTAGGTTCCGTTTGAGAGGTGCGGTAATGTAATCACGTAGATATGCAGGTCGTTTCAATTGCCTATTAGATTTGCGCTGTCCCACCAGTTCCTGTCTGTAGTCCGGTTCCGGTGGAACGTTTTTTGATTTATCTGGTGCAGGTTGTTCTGCATCCCCACAGGACGATTTGGCGCCGCTAATTCTGTCATTGTTGTCCTCCGGTTCCTGTGGGCTCGCCTCCATTGAG
The DNA here is from genome assembly GCA_033807585.1 of Hydrophis major. NCBI lineage: Eukaryota > Metazoa > Chordata > Lepidosauria > Squamata > Elapidae > Hydrophis > Hydrophis major. Next base: position 330,575,437 of record CM066329.1, read on the forward strand.
GTGTTTCTCTGTGGCGAGGCACACCCCCTTCCTGATTCTTCTTCATGGATCGTGCCTGGCCGCTGACTTTCTTCGATTTCATCATCCAGCATCTCGAATTCGGTTCCCTCGACATCCCCTCCCCCCTCAGTTTGAGGGTCACAGGAGTCGTGGGAACTGGATTGCAACCTAGAGCGAAGCTGATCTATATGGTGTTTCCATATTTTCCCATCCTTATTTGTACGCGGTACGATCTGGGCCCGGTGGCTTGGGTTATGGTTGCTTCGACCCACAACGGTTTGCCGGAAAGATTTTTAGCGAAGACTAAGTTGCCTTCCTTGAATTCGCGGCACTTTCTGCTAGATCCACAGGGTTTCTCTGACGCGTAGGCCGGGTGGAGACGGTTGAGGTGGGAGCGAAGCCTGTGTCCCATCAACAGTTCAGTTGGCATTTTGTTGGTTAAGCTGTGTGGGATGATGTGTTGGAGTATTCTGTTCAGTTTGTCGTCAATGTCCCCATGGTCCATCTTGTGGAGAGTTTTTTTAAGAAATTGGACCATGCTCTCGGCCCTTCCATTGGCCGCAGGGTGCACCGGTGAGGTTAGCGCATGGCGGATGCCCCAGTCCGCTAAGTATTGTTCGAACGCCAGGGCCATGAACTGGGGTCTGTTATCGGAGACTAAAACATCTGGCAGTCCATGTGTTGTGAATAGTTTATTTAATTTGCGGATGACTGAATCGGTTGTAGTAGTCTTCATCTTGTGGATTTCGAGCCAGTTGGAATAGGCATCCACTGTTAGGAGGAATGTATGTCCCTTAGTAGGTCCTGCAAAGTCAATGTGGATGCGGGACCACGGCCTCCGGGGAGTTTCCCACTCTGTTGGAATCTCTTTAGGTGGGGCACTGCTGACTTCTTGGCACTTTAGACAAGTCTTCACCCAGGCTTCGATCTGCTTATCAATGCCCGGCCACCATGCGTAGCTTCGTGCGAGCGCTTTCATATGCACGATGCTGGGGTGACCGTCATGCAATGCTTTCAAAACTGTTCGTTGTAACCGTCTGGGACGACGACTCTGTCTCCCCATAGGATGCAGCCCTTCTGTGAGAAAAGCTCTGTTTGCCGGTTTCTGAAAGGGGTGAAGTCATCAGGGGTTTGTTCTACTGGCCATCCTCGTTCGACCCAGCTGAGAACTCGCACCAGGACAGGATCTCGTTTCATTTCGATAGCGATGTTTCTGGTTGTTAGCGGCGGTGAATGTAGGGTTTCAATCTAGAGTGACGTGAGGGTTGGAGCTGGGTCGTCGATGGTTTCTGGAAGTGGGGCACGGCTCAATGCATCAGCATGGGGAATGGCTTTCCCTGGGCAGTGTTGCAATTTATAATTGTACGCAGCTAAGAACTCCGACCAACGAGTCATTCTAGGTGACAATATATAGGGGGTTGGCTTGTCTCCTGCTATAATCCCCAGCAAAGGCTTGTGATTGGTAATAATAGTAAAAGCTCATCCATACACATATTCATGAAACCGTTTCACAGCAGATACAACAGCAAGAGCCTCTTTGTCAATTTGGCTATAGTTGCGTTCAGCTCTCAGATAAGGTCCTTGAAAAATAGGTAATAGGGGCCTCTCTACCATTTGGTAACACATGACTTAAAATGGCTCCTACTCCAAACGGTGACATGTCACACGTAATGGTTAAAGGCGAAGTCTCGTTATACTGCATTAAAACAGCATCGGAGGTTAGTAAGTTTTTCACTTGTCGGAATGCGTGCTCCTCATGGTGTCCCCAGATCCAGGTGGCTTTTTTGTCGAGAAGTCTATGTAGGGGCTCAGCTACGGTCGCCTTCTGGGGCAAGAAGATGTTGTAAAAGTTAATGAGCCCCAGGAAAGCTTGGAGGTCTGTCCTATTCTTGGGTCTTGGGGCGGTTTTGATTGCTCTTAGTTTGCTATTAGTGGGGTGAATGCCTTGCTTATCGATTAGGTACCCCAGGAACTCTACTTTCTCTGTACACAATTGACATTTATTTTTTTTAACCTTTAGGCTGGAATCTTTAAATTTCTGAAGAACCATTCTAAGACGCCTCTCTAGTATTTCTCTATTCGGGGCCGCAATTAAAACATCATCAAAATATGTCATGACCCCCTTGATCCCTTGCAAAAGTCTTTCCATCAGACTTTGAAAAATCCCTGGGGCCACGCTCACTCCGAATTGGAGTCGGTTGCATTTAAAAGCGCCTCGGTGCGTAACGATCGTCTGTGCTTCCGCAGTTTTTTAATCTACAGGCAGTTGTTGGTACGCCTGCGCTAAATCCAATTTAGCGAAGACTTTTCCGCCTCCCAGGGAATGGAGAAGGTGTTGAACCACTGGCACCAGGTAAACGTTGAAGAGCGTGATTGAGGGTGGCCCGGTAGTCCCCACAAATCCTTAACAATCCACCCGGTTTGATGGGTGTTACGATTGGGGTTTCCCAACGGGCATGGTCAGTTGGTTCTAAAACACCCTGGGCTATTAATTTATCGAGCTGCTTGTCGATCTTTGGTTTTAGGGCAAAAGGTACCCGACGAGGCTTAAGGCGGATAGGGGCTACTTCAGGGTTAAGGTTAAATGATATCGGGGTCCCCTTGTACTCACCTAGTTTGTCTGCAAAGACGTCCTGGAATTCCTGGATGAGGGCCTCCTCCCAGTCGTCGCTTCTGGTTTGGTGAATGCTGGCTACCTCGATCCTGAGTGGGGCGAACCATTGAAGGCCTAACAAACTAGGCCGGTCGCAATTGACGACGGTCAGCGGTAACGATGCAGTATGATTTTTGAACGATACTTGGACTTGGCTGGAGCTGACGACCGGAATTCAGTTCCACTGGTAATCTTTGAGTATAATTCTTTGGCTCTGAGGTCTTGACGCCGGATGGCAGGGATTAACTGTTTAAGGGTCCTCCAGAAAACCATCGAGAGGGACGACCCTGAGTCGACTTCCATCACGCAAGGTTGGTTCTCGATGGTGACCCTCACTCGGATCTTCTTTGCATCTAACGATGAAGCGTGATCGATGGTAATGGTTTGGTGTGCCTCTTCCCATCTCGTTGAAGTGGCAAGTGTTTTATTTCTGTAGAAGTGGTTGTTCCATTGGTGGTTCAAGTGTTCCCGACTCACAGAACGATTCCCTGTGGTCTGGCAGTAGTTGTTTTCTCTCCGAATTGGGCTGGATCCTTGCTTGCTTCTACAGACCTTCCTGATGTGGCCTCTTTTCCCACAGGAATGGCAGAGTGTGTCGAGGAATTTGCAATCTGATTGCGGGTGGTTTGCCCCACAACCCGCGCATTGGTGCAGTAGTCTTCGATTCTGCGGGTTTCGTTGGTCGCGTTTGGACCGGAGCCAGTTGACCTCCTCCTCCTCACTTTCTGATGGAGATTCGAGGTCCTCGTGGTGGGCCGCTGTTGTGTGCTTCTCTCGGCGAGGTGATGTATCATTCGTGAGTTGACGGAGCGGTGTGTTTGTGTGGCGCATTCGGGCGGCCAACTTCCTGGTTGCTTCTGCTGCAGTAGTGTCTTTGATGATATTGGCAAGATCGATGTTCCCTTTGGCCATGATCTTGCTCTGCGCCGTATGGTCATCTAATCCCAGAACTATTCAGTCTCTCAGAGCTTCTTGGAGGTCTGCAAACCCACAGAGGCCTCCCTGGTTCAGGAGGTCCGCGATGAAATCTGTGACACTCTCTCCTTTCTGTTGGTCCCTCTGATAAAACCCATGTCTTCGGACAAGCATAGGTACAGCGGGTGCATAGTGGGCCCGTAGAAGGGGCGCGAGGACATCCCAGTCCATGGTTTTCACTTCAGCCGGTTTCGCTAGTGCCTTGGCCATTTTAAAGACGGCAGGCCCGCAATGGGTCAGGAACACTGCTCGGTTTTTCCCCGTCATTGCATCTTTCAAGTTGTTGGTCTCCAGAAATATCTGGAACCGGTCCATGTACGAGTCCCAGTCTTCTTGTGCCGGGTCAAATGGAGTGGGTGGTATGGCGCCGCCAGACATGGTTTCCGTTGTCGATGCGCCTTCAGCCACGTGCTCTGTTTGGTGCTCTGTCAGTGTCCAGTCAGCTCTGATGTCTCCGCATCCCACCTTCGTCGCCAGTGTTAAGTTCTGCGCATGGGTGCAAGGAGCGGAGACGAGGCAGTGAACAGTGAACTTCAACTCTTTATTAAGCATACTGAACAGAGCAATCACCTAGGGCAGCAGCAGCCCTTTTATAGGGTTGGCTGCTGTCCTATTAGCCAATGAAAAACATGGAAATGTTAAACCCTTGAACCAATGAGAGTTGGCCCATTAACAGCCAATCAGATGTCCCAGAAAGGACCAATCCGATGTCGCTATTATCGGCCTATCAGAAGTGCAGGATTAGAACCCTGCTTTTTACTTAAGGTTATTAAAACTTTATTAAACGCCTTTATTAGTTCATAACACTAACCAGTTCTGGAGAGCCTGTAGCAGAAATATTGAATAGTTCGGAGAACTGGAAAATGGAGAGCTCTGACTGTAGATTTTACAGTATCATTCCCCTGCCACACCCACCAAGCCACACCTACCAAGCCACGCCCACAGAACCGGTGGTAGAAAATTTTGAATCCCACCACTGCTTTGGGCCTATTCCCTCACCCCATCACCTCTTAACAGGAGATGTTTGGTATTAAACTATCCTTTGAGCTACTAGCCACTTAGATTACCTCTCTATCCAATCTTGTGCTCTTCCAAAAGAGTTGGGGAAGTGGTGGTATTCTATAGGTTCAGCCCAGTTCAGCCAAACCGGTAGCTCTGAGGATCATCACAGAACCAGTGGTAAAAATGCTACCACTGGGTTGGGGGTATATTTCATAACATATCTGAAAAGATAAAGCAAACAAATTCTAGAGTACAATCTGCCTAAGTACTTTCCCCATCTATTTTAGTAAGCTTTAGGTAGTGCTTAGGGGCAAGCTGTACCAGTAATTGGCAACCTTGTACTGTCTTCCCATTGCTTTAATGCAGGAGACTGTTTTTTAAAAAATCATAATCAGCTTGCAACTAGTTCCTGGGTCACTGTATTCTGAAACTTTTTAAATGTGCAATATACGACATAATGAATGCTACTCCAAGGCAAAAACTGAACCAGCTGTGCATACAAAACAAAAACCTGCAGGATTGTTCCTTTAAAAACTCTAGTTTCAAGATTGCCTTTAATTTTATATCTTGCACATTAAATAAACATTATAGTATTTTTACTGCTTATTGTTAACTTCCTCTTCTGTGATATGCGAGTTGTCCAAAAATTTTGAGGTGAAATAAGAGCAACCACAGGATATTCCCCAAGCTGTAATTTCACTGAGGATTTCTCTGATGTCAGAAACCAAAGAGCTAAGTTGAGCTGTTTAGTCAGAGGAACCCCAAGATGAAAATTACATCCTTGTAAAACACAGTGTGGGATTTTTATACATTAACAGCCTTAAGGGAGCCATCTCTGATGATTACACCTTCTCTAAAGACATGGGGTTCCAGCAAAAAAATGGTTTTCATATCTATAAAATAAGTATTTATTCCATCTATTTCTACCATTCTGTACTTGAATGAAGATATGTCACTTCTTCCTTCTGCTGTCTCTCTCATGACTATTTGATCATAAATGCTATCCAGCTTAAGATGGGACAAGATGAGAAAAAAGGTGGAATTCTATAGCTTTTTAAAAATCTGGATTAGATAATTTTTCAAAGTCCAGTCTCCCTAGTCCAGGGGTGGGATGCTACCTGTTCTTCCCGGTTCTATAGAACCATTAGCTCTGAAGAGCAGCAGACATTGAACCGGTTCTGTGTTTGCTAGTGTTTGGCCCATCCGCCTGCCCGGGTTCTTACCTGTCCTTTATTTCCTGCTTTTTCAACCTCAGGTGCTTTGCGTGGCACAACTGAGGTTGAAAAAGCAGGAAAAAGTGGGTTTTCAAATGTTGCGCACCTGCGTGCAGTGCTTTTCAGCTGTCAGGATGGCACAGCTTAATGTTTTTTACACGCGCACGCAGTGTGCATGTAGTCCACACATCTTAAAGCTGCCAAGGTTGACAAACCCTGATCTATATAGAGAAACTGACAAGTTGTCATTTATCATCATATTTTTATGTGTAATGTCTTCAGCTAAATTCTCAAATAGCTTACTGTTCAGAATTATCTTGACTCTACTTTGATTTTTCCAGTAATTAAAAAATAAATGAATCTATTTCTAATTAGATGTTAAAACACTGTTAAGTATATTGGTCTTTAAAACACTGCTAAGTTTATTGTTTAAAAATGTTAAATATTCGGCTTTCTTATTTTTCTTTCATCTATGAAATACTGTAATATGATTCTGACCATCAGCTGTACTTCCTACTGGAAATAGTAGGAATAATAGATCTAGCATAACTGGGAAGTATGATAATGGGGAAAGCTGTGATCTATTCTCATCATTTTGCAAATGTTGTAAAATAATAATTTCCAGCTTATCCATCAAGGCAAGTGATGCTGATAATTGTAATTCTGCAATATCTAAAGCAAAGAATACGAAATTGTGATTGTGTTTTAATTTGACAGAAGAAAAAAATGTTTAAATATATGGGGAAATAGCTTATATGGGGAGTTGTCACCTTAATGTTAATTTTAGTCAAATATCAAATGGAGCCATCTACCTGAAAAATATTGTGTTCCAATACTTGCTAAACAATGCTTTTGTTAAAAATGGAAAACAAATAATATTGTAGCACACACACACACACACACACACAAATATTGGTAAACCTGGTGTCGATGTGTACGCAAACTGAAACTCTTCAAAGCACAGTACTTGTTAAGCATATAGTCTAGACAAGTTTAAAGATGAAAAATTTGGAAGAAAAAACAAGATTCTTGAAGTTTTCTATTCAGAGTTAATATATGAAAAGGGAGGAATAAAAATTCATACTCTTTTCATTTAGACGAAGTTATACTGTATTTGTTTTAAAATACTATTTAGTAATAATATGGGTACATATAAATTATTGCAAACATTTTGTTGATGTCATTCTTTTCTAACTAGGTCTGGACCATAAAAAAGTGCAGCATTAACTTATTAAATTTTTGTTCCTATTTCTTGCCCAGAGTTGCAGTCATTTATTTAATTATTGTGAGAAAGCTCATGGAATCTCATTTCTGAATACAGTTATGTGATCAGTCTATTCATTATTCATAAATTATCAGTCTTCTTGATAAATTTAATACATGAAGAGTACACAACATGGTGCTCATATTTTGGACCTCAACTTTCCTAAGTCCTTTAGAGCACATGAAAGTAGATTTCTCATATTTGGAGTAGAGGCAGTGGGCTCTAGCACTTAGACTATGTTTTTTGCATGTCTAGCAGATTCTGTAAGAAGACACTGAAACTCATAGGGAAATTGTAAAAACATGGTATGTTCCCATCAGCTATAGCCACTCTTGCTACTATCATGCCTCCACCAAGAACCAATGCAATTATTTAACTGCTTGAAGCTTCCATATTGTATTGTTGCTTGGCTATGTTATTTGATGGTCAGGATGATTATGGGATAGAAGAGTGTGAGAGAAAATAATTGTTTTGTTTTGTTTTGATGGGGGGATGCTGCTGTCCCATCTGTCAAATTGTATATATGACATCATCAGATATTCTACACTTGTTTGAGCTATTCAGGCCCAACCGGTCTTGCAGTCAGAGCATTGTGTTGGAACTCTTTTTGCAGGGTCAGTGGGCTGGAAAATTACCACATGCTGTCAGGGTTAGCTCAGCCAGGTCTTGTGATCATTGTTTCCAAGGAATCTATTCATTCCTTTATTTTACATATTGGGCAGACGTCCTGAAACTGAGGCTTGGGCTGTACTAACTTGAAGGGCCAAACGTTAATGGGTCTCTATTGTTATCAGCATAGTGGGGCAATACGTGGGAAAAAAAATACCCAGACAGCCTCTGACATTGGTTTAGGACCCATAGACTGTGGGGTGGGGAGGGAGGTGTCAGTCTGCAAAGAGCTTTTATGTAAACAAGGCTTGGGTAAACAAAAGCTGTCTTCTGTGACAATATGCATAACCTCTTAATTCCCCTCCCCTTTATTTTAAGAACTACAGCTCAAAGTATGAACATAAGATAATAAGAATTCAAAGCAAGCATCATTTTATATAAAAAAAGATGCACTTTTACAAAGCTTTTGCTTTCAGAAACTATAAGTCTCAAAGATAAAGTTTCTAAAATGCTGAGTCAAGTTCCGCTTGGAATTTTCCTAGACTTGCTACTGCTTAAGGTTGTTTTAAGATAATATTTTTTTCTTCATAAACCTGAAACTTTGAAGACAACACATGCTTTATAATGGCAAATTGCAAACACTAAGAGCTTTGAGTCACTCGATGCATATATTACATTTATTCTTCATAAATCCAGAAAGATAAAAAATATAAATCAATATTCTAACATTTGAGAAAATATTGCAAACGAAGGAGATTTCTTTGTATCTTTATTTAAGCACCTTTCTGGACCAAAAAGTTATACTTTCTGGTAATCCTAAAAGATTGCTATAGGATGGCACAGTTTGTTTACATTCCCCTTTTTAGTAAAGCAGCATTGTACAATCTTTATGAATATATATTAATTCTGTTAATGTCAACAGATGATGATCTGATATTTTTCCAATGTTTTTCCACTAAAAAAAACATTTAATACAAAACAACCCCTAAACCTAGAAAGTTGCTAATTTTTATTTCAAATTATTGTTGTGGGGATTTTTTGCAAGTATCACTATTATTCTATTTTTGTTTCAGATAGAAAATGTAACTGCCCATGTATCAAGCCTACATAGCATTGCTAGTCAGCTAAGTGATAAGAAACTTTCCGACCTGTAAGGATAGCCCAAGTATAATTTCTTTGTAATATGATAACTGCATGTACATCTGTGGAAGAGGAAAGGTTGGGGAGAGCAATTAATAAAATATTCATTGCAACACTATGACCCAATCTCTGCCCCCTGCACCCATTATACACTTATGTGCAAGTAAAATAACATAATACATTTTCATTTTCCCCAAGTACAAAAATGTAGAGCTTATGTCATAATTAAAGCCACATTTGACATGTTGGCAACATGATGGTTGGGTACAAATTTCTTATCTTCAAATGGGTCTTCACCTTGTTAATCTATATATACTTCTAGTTATTCCTCTCTCTAATACTTCTAAAATATGTATTTATTGTATTTTTATAGCACCATTTTAATGATGGTCTAGACAACATAAAAACTTTACCTATTTTGGAAAAAATGGAGACTAGAGTGATGAAACTGATTTTTAAAAAAGTTTATGTAGGGTATGTATCTTTTACTGCATTGAAATGTGAACGAAAGTTTTGCTCATATTTTCAGTAGCATAGTTCTCACTGTCTCTAAGATTAATAGAGTACTTGGTAATAATACTTGCTGTGAATCAATAATAAATGCTGTGAATCAAAGTTCTTGAAAGAAGATACCATATAAGGAAGCACAAAACTCTCTGCCTCAGAAGTTTATCTCTACAATCATACTCTCCCTGTTCTCCCAAATGATTTAGCTGAAGTGCTGATTGTTCAGAAAGTTGATTTTTCTGCTTCAAGATTACATTGATTGGTTCTGGCAAATCTCAAGATCTGGATAATAAAACTTAAAGTCATTTTTTTTTTGTCTCATGGTAATGGGATTTTTTACTAGAATAGCAAAATGCAGGGTAGGACTGTGAGTTTTTAATAGGGCCATGAAGAAAGTAATTTCAACAAGAGGGCATTTACAGTAAGATGTATAAATATTAAAGGAACAAGACCTTATCCTTTCTGCATTTGGCTTCTCTACTTGCAGTGTGCCACGGTTCCCTTTAATTTTCAAACCTCAGCAAGTTATATTCTTTCATTCTGCTGGGCCCTGTTATACATCTCTATGACCAGATCTTATTAAAATATCACTGCAAACATTTCCAGCAATATCTTTATTCTGCAAAAACACACTAAAATATATTTAAAATAGTATTGAGTTTCATTTTAAGATGAAATATGTTTTAAAAACCTTAGATTTAGATAATATTTGTGAATGCATAGTTTGCAAGTGCTTATTATATGTAGAGATTTAGTTCAATTGAGATACCTATTTGTAGAGTTATCTAAATCTATGTACACAAGAAACAATCACATACCTCAAAGAGATACATTTTCAGGATGAACCGGGGTGGGATTCTTAGTTCGCACCTATTCGCTAGGACCGGTTGTTAACATTCTAAGCAGTTCGGAGAACCAGTTGTTAGAAGAAATTACTGGCCTAAGGAAGACAGGAAGGAAACATTCTGGTGTTGCTTACAGAAACTGCCTCTCCATTAACCCTTATTACATTCTTGGCAGAATTAGACTTCCTGTCTCAGGAACTTCTCTGGAGTTTTTTCCCCCTCCTTTGCTGGTACTTTACTTGTGTGGAGTGACCATTCAAAGTTACAATGGCACTGAAAAAAGTGACTTATGACCATTTTTCACACTTACGACTGTTGCAGCATCCTCACAGTCATGAGAGGCCAGGCAAGGAGTTGTGTGCCTCGATGTGAGTGATATTGAGTTGGCCACACCCACCTAGCCACATGATCACCAAGCTATGCCCATCAACTAAGCCACACCCACAGAACTGGTTGTTAAAAATTTGAATCCCACCCCTGGGATGAACCTAAAGCATAGCTACATGCTGACATTAGAAAGCTTTATAGATAAGTTAATGTGTAGAGGGAAAAATCACATAGAGGAATAACTTCTCTCTATATGAGGATTTAAGTCTCTGCTGGATCAAAATGTCTATAAAAATCTCCAACAATTTAACTTAATTTAGAAACATTCTGTGGACTATTTATTCTACACATAGATACTGTATATGCCATTTCTGAAATTTGGATCTCTCTTATTTAATCTAAAGCTTTAATGTACATATTTGTTCTTGTTTGACTTGTTCAATAAGGATAAAATGTTTTAGATAGATATCTTGTTAAATGTTTATTCTGACTTATGATTCTTATTGTATTCATATTCATGTGTGTGTGTGTGTGTGTATGGATCTTTGGTTATTTGGGTTTTCTCCCGCGTAAGATTGGAAGTATCTAGGCAACGTTTCAATGAAGTCTTATTCATCATCCTCAGGCTTGGTCTTCAGCTCTGCACCTCTCAGAATGATGTGAGCTTGCAGCCGCTTCCTCCTCCCAACTGCCAGGGGTGTGACTTGATTGGGTGGGGGCTTGGCTGTGTTCCTACTGGGTGGGGGTTGGCTGTGTTCCTACTTGGGTAGGGGGTGTTCTCATTGGTTGGGGGCTTGGCTGTGTTCTGATTGGTTGGGGGTTGGCTGTGTTCTGATTGGCTGGAGGCGTGTTCTGTTCAGGTGGGGGCCCGGTTGTGCTCAGATTAGTCTTAGTTGCTGGGGGATCTGAGCTGGTGAGCTGTGATCCCGCTGTCTGGCTTTGAGTTCGCGGTCGTGCTGCATCTTCATGGTGGGGGTCAGTTCGCTTCATGTATGGCTCAGAGGGGTTTGAAGTGGGCAGTGATGCAGCTGCAGTGCGGCTTCTGGTTCGTGGTCGTGTCTCATCTTCTGTGTGAGTGTGAGTCTGCTCTCTACGTGGAATTGTGGTGGTGGCATCTTGTGTGGCTCTCAGGGGCGTGGGTCTGGTGTCATTCTTCATGTTAGGTACTCGTCTGTTCATGAGGGCAGGTTTCCAAATGGCTGGTAGGCAGGAGGTATCATCTCGTTTATTCATGCTGTGTGGGCGTTTTTCTATCTCTATGGCTTCTCTGATTATTCTGCTGCTGAAGTGTTCGGTTTTGGTGATAGTTCTGGTATTTTTAAAGTCAATCTCATGTCCTGTGGCTTTGAGATGTTGGACCAGGGAAGAGGTTGGTTCTTCCTTTTTGATTGAGTTCTTGTGTTCTTCAATGTGTGTACTTATTCTTCTGTTAGTTTGTCCAATGTATGTGGTGGGTCAGGCAGTGCAGGGGATTTTGTATACTCCTTGATTTTCTAACTCGATTTTGTCCTTAGGGTTTCTTAGAATGGTGGATATCTTTCTGTTTGTGCAGAATGCTGTCTTAATGTTGTGTTTTTGGAGGATCTTGCTGATTTTGTCTGTCGTGCCTTTTATATATGGGAGGAGGGCTTTGCCATTCTCTTGTTCTCTGTCTTGGATTTTGGTTGGGGTTTCTTTTTGGATTAGGTGGGTGATCTTCTTTCTTTGGAATCCACTGGCTGACAGCACACCGGTGAGAGTGTGTAGTTCGGTCTCTAGGTGTTGTTCGTCGGCTAAGCATTTTGTTCTGGAGATGAGTGTCTCGGCTACGGAATTGATCTGTGCTGGGTGGTGGTGTGAGAGTGCGTGTAGATAGCGGTTTGTATGTGTTTTCTTCTGGTAGATGGTGTGTCCTAGGGAGCCATTGGATTTTTTGTATACCAAGACATCTAGGAAGGGAAGTTTGTTGTTAGCTTCTGTTTCCATGGTGAATTGTATTTTTAAATCCAAGACAGAGAACAAAAGAATGGCAAAGCCCTCCTCCCATATATAAAAGGCACTACAGACAAAATCAGCAAGATCCTCCAAAAACACAATATTAAGACAGCATTCTGCACAAACAGAAAGATATCCACCATTCTAAGAAACCCTAAGGACAAAATCGAGTTAGAAAATCAAGGAGTATACGAAATCCCCTGCACTGCCTTTCCCACCACATACATTGGACAAACTAACAGAAGAATAAGTGCACACATTGAAGAACACAAGAACTCAATCAAAAAGGAATGAAGCGAACTGACCCCCACCATGAAGATGCAGCACGACTGTGAATTCGAAGCCAGACAGCGGGATCACAGCTCACCAGCTCGGATCCCCCAGCAACTAGGACTAACCTGAGCACAACCGGGCCCCCACCTGAACAGAACATGCCTCCAGCCAATCAGAATGCAACCAATGAGAACACCCCCCCACCCAGTAGGAACACAGCCAAGCCCCCATCCAATCAAGTCACACCCCTGGCAGTTGGGAGGAGGAAGCGGCTGCAAGCTCACATCACTCTGAGAGGTGCAGAGCTGAAGACCAAGCCTGAAGATGATGAATGAGACTTCATCGAAACATTGTCTAGATACTTCCAATCTTACGCGGGAGAAAACCCGAATAACCAAAGATCCACATACAAATATCCGCGAGAACCTCAGAAAACATATATATATATATGTGTGTGTGTGTGTGTGTGAGAGAGAGAGAGAGAGAGAGAGACTTTATTGTATTTATAAATAACTCAAGGAAGTGAACATATACAACTTTATTTTTTTCACAACAACAACCCTGTGAGGTAAAAAGGACTGAGAGAGATTGACTGACCCAAAGTCACCAGGTGGCTTTCATAACTAAGGTGGACTAGAACTTACAGCTCCTGCTTTCTAGACTGGCGCCTTAACTATTTAATAAAGTCAAATAATAAAGTTTATTATTGAATATTGACTGGCTTTTAGTAATGATTTGATCACTTTTATGTTTATCACTAGTCTAATAAAACTTAAAAATGTTATTTAATTTTATAGCTTTTAAACCTCTATTTTCTTTGTTTTTCTTATCCCTGAGTTATGTTTTTAAATATCTATTACATTTTAAAACAGGAGAGAAAAAGAGAAGCACTTAAACTACTTAAATATTAATCTGTAGTGAACAAATCTATTTCTCTGTGGCTTAACTGCCAGATCAGACTACATTTAATCTTGTGGCAGTAATCACAGAAGATTGGAATGAATTGAACAGGGTTAACCCTAACCTACAGCGAAAAATACTCACCAAGAGTCAATACTGATTTGAAGCCCCCAAAAGTCAGTTTGTTCTACCATTTTCCATCCAGGCTGTGGATTCCTGACCTGAGTATATGTTTTGTATCAGGACAATGAGAAGTTCTGGAATTCCCATTTTCTGAGGAACATTTCATATGTTAACATAACTTAACACCTTCCTATAATCAATGAAGAACATATTTTGCATTTTAAGAATTTCTATATTATTTGACTTCATTATTCAGAATACAAGAGCAATAATCTCCCTTTTCTGGTTTTTCTAAAGCAGGCTTGAACCTCTAGCATCTGTTTTTCCACTCCAATCTGTATTGGCTGATTCTAAATATTATTTTCTAGCATGTAAAATTAATTATATTATATAGTATTTGCATACTTTGATAAGTCACATTTCTTTGGTATTGGGAGGTAAATAATTGCAAACCTATTGGTTTGCTAGTACAGTTGAATTAAAACATTTATAGATTATGGCCGTTTCATATATTTCCTTGGGAGCCTGCAGAATAGTCTTTTCATCCAAAACATACGCTGTAAAATGCTGTTTATTTATTTACACTAATTTGCAGGTTATCTTTTCCTAGAGCACTAGGAGAATCCAATAAAATTAACCACAACCCCTCATTACATAACAGCCTAAGCAAACAAACTGTCATGTGGGCTCATCCTTTAAATACATTAGTCGGTTGCTTCCAGACAAATTGCATCCTTGGCCCCGAAGGTTTGTTGGAAAGCAGAGTTCTGATGCTTTGTGAAAAGGCATAAGGAAAGAGGCCACTTTCACCTTGAGGACAAACTGTTCCACAGCAAGGGGCTAACAGCTGACATTGTGGTTCACACAACCTTGATTTTCCCGAAGGAGAGATTTTCCACTTTTCACTGTGGCTTATCAGGGATGGATGAACAGATTCTACAGAATCAGATGGTTCCAAAAGTAATGATGGGGGGCAATTCACACACACATTATAGTAAGTTAGATGAAGGTTTACATAGCATGCAAAAATCAGTTTTCATCCTAAAACCACAAAGTTACAGTTTAATCTGTTTAATGCTTGTAGTCAAATATCCTAAAATAATTCTGATGTGTTATTGAAGTTGGTGTTATTGGTTCACAGTCACTCAAATTTAGGCATTTTATCTACCTATTGAGTCCTTCTTAAGGACCTAGGATAGGCAGATGTTGTTTGATAGAGTTAAAGGTTTTGTCAAAGGATGTAAGCTATTCCAAATAAGGTTGCCTTTTGCAAGTGACATACGGCCATTTTGTCAATGTTCATTATATTCAAGTGGTGCTTGTTATCTGCTTTGCTGACTCTCTCCCTCCCTCCCTCTCTCTCTCTCTCTCTGTGTCCATGTATGCCCAAGTGTGCTAGCCATGTAATGCTTTGTTTTGCCATGTTTCTTTTCTGTTCTTTATTTAGTCTTTCTTATAGGCCAGTTTGTCTCTGTGATATTCAGTAAGCCTTCATGCCTTAGTGCATGTTCTTCATTATCCTTTACATATTCTTCCAATGCCCTTTTCTTCTTCTCCTTCTCCTTCTTCAATTGTCTGGTTCAATTGAACATTTCACACCCATCTATGATTCTTGGTAAATATAGTCAACATCACTGCATTGCTAAGGTGCATGTTTCATTGCTATCATTTTTCTGCTCTTCCTATTGAGGACTTTTAGTTCATCTTAAATCCAGTAACTGTATACCTAATGAATGGAACTGCTGAGATGTTAATTGTCTTGACGGTATTTCCTCTACTGAGTTTGCATTTTAAGATCTTCTTCACACGCATGATGTATGCACTTCTCACCTTCCTCCTGAAGCTTGAAGTTTGAAGGATGCCCAGATATTTGTAGTGATTATCTTCTTCCAGACTCTTGATGTTGTTTTCTCCTTCAGTACCTTAATTGGGTTAAATAATTGCATTAGATTTTTGTCATGATAAATCATGTACAAAATACAATTGCATCCTAATTTTTATGGATGTGGGCTTAGAAATAAAATCCCCCCCTCTAGATATGAAGCTGATAGGTTAATGTTTCTACAGTACAGTACTATCATTATTTGTGTCATGCAGTGAAATGGTTATGAACCACTTTTAAATGTGTTTATTTAACCAATTGTGCTTATGAGAGACAGTCTTAGTATATCTAGCATTGATGTCTGAATGTTCTATTGTATAGAATGCCAAGCCGAAATAAGCATGAATATTGTGGTAGGTCATTTCCATTCTGGGTTTAGCTGCCTTGACTTCATTTTCCAAGTCTGCAGTGGCTGAGACCATATTTCATCATTTTTCTCTGCTCAGGATATATTTATATTTCAAGCATAAATACAATTGTTTTCATGATCCGTATGAGTTACAAAGAGTTAGATTTATGGTTATTTTTTCACAGTTGTTATAGAAAGAAGCTCCAAAAACAAATTTTCAAGCCATTAGGATTTATCTTTATGGGATTAAAAAAAAGGAGTGGACAGGTTAAACTCATTTTTATTTCATCTGTACTGTCATAGTTCATTAAAGTGGAGACTTCAGGGTGAGTCCTGGTGATAGAAGAAATTAATATATTTAATAATACACTTTTATAGAATGATGTAAGACTGTGGTAGAACAATTGCTTTTCATGCCAGGAGAAGATCCAGATATGGAAAACAAGGCGGCTTAAGCCACTTTTTGCCCCAGGCAGAAGAGAAAATATCTTTTTTCTCCAATATTACCCTCCAAATTATTTTGGCAATCAAGGCAGAACATTTCACAGGTTACCTTTCCCCCTCCTCACAATATAAATTCAACAATAGCAACATTGATTATATCATAGCTTTTTACTCTTTTTATCGCTTAGATGCTGTATGTTTATTCTGAAAGGAAAATTTGCAAAAGATATTTTATTATTCTTTCATGTCAACAGCTTTGACCACTCCAGGTTTTTCATTTATGCTAAAAAGGAAAGTACTATTTGACATAAACAATCACGTGATGCATTTGAGAGAGAAATTCACATAATAGAAATGACTGAGAAAACTGCTGGTAGATCTGTGGTCTATAATTTGCATGTCCATAAATTTTCCTGAGGCAAAAGAGTATGTGTCTGGGATATTGTTTGCATGAACATTATGCATGTATATATGTATGCATGTATTTTTTAAAATGCTAGGCTGCCTTTCATGTTATACATAGCCAGACAATATACAATATTAAAATATATTATGAAGTAAAAGATATAAAGCAATTTTAAAAATTAAAATAATACATTACAATATAACACCAGTGGCTATTTATCATGCGATAATTGTAACCCATGATTAGCTCAGAATCATAAATAAAAATAATGCCAGACAATAATTCATACTTGCTTCATATAAAAAGGCCTATTTTCTTAGACATTCAAAAAAATCAGAAATACAATAGATTTGAACCTTTCAAATGCCAATTTTTGATATTTTGAAATGGATTGGCATATCCTGTATTTAGACACCCATTAAGCAGAGGGACTGACATCTACCTAATGATATTCTTTGTAAAGATTGCCACAGCATGATGAATGAGAACAAAACAGCACTACTCCTAGAGGCATAATGCAGCCTCCTTGAGGAACAAGAAAAAATATTGGCATTATTTTCCTCAGGGACATAACTGAAGTGTCCCAAAGGTTCACCAAGGATTCACCAAAGAGCTTCTTGTTTACCACAGAATATTAGTAAAATGCAAGCTCATCAGCTGTTCGGGCTAAGTGAATATCTGTACTAATTAAACAGGGACATCATTTTTCATTATGATGATTAAGAGTCACTACAACCTTGCCATCTGTCTTGGAGGAATGGATCTGATTCCTGAAGAAAAATGTCACCAGCCTGGAGAATAATTCTGGGCTTTAGGACACAAATAATTGGGGACTTCAGCACGTTCCATTAGCCCATGTTTTTTCTTGATTCAGAATCAGATATTGATTCTGGCACACTGGCCATAATTTAGCCTTTAGAATTTAAGCCTGTTGCAGTATTTCTTCACATTCTCATGTGTTTCAGCTTGCTGGGGGAGGGTGTGTGTGTGTGTGTGTGTGTGTGTGTGTGTGTGTGTGAGAGAGAGAGAGATTTCTGATATTTGCATTCAGGAGCAAAGAAAGTCTTTATTCCCAAATGGGAGTGGAATGGATTTTACATATAAACAAACAAAATAATAAATGTTTTATTGAAACAGAACCTGATAAGTTTTTTTGGCTTCAAGAATCCAGAAATATTCTACATCAGTACCATATGCAGTTGTCAGCAATTGTCCATATTTTATTTTGAAAGCTTGGACTGAAATTGGGATCTTCTGCAGAAAAGCATAGATATAGATATTATGCTGACTCAAATGCTAATAATATAACATATAGTTAGTGTACGATATTAGCATACTCTGAAACCCTCGCAACTGATTGTCTGGACAGGCAGAGACCTGATTGGTCGAAGGCTCGGACGTGATTGGAGCACTAGGAATCTACTGTGATTGGTTGTGCTGATCGCGGGAGATTCAAAGTACTGCCATTGGCCACCAAGCCACGAGCCAGTCCTATATGAAGGGCTGCCGTGGCTCGCATTGTCAGACTATTCTCATTCCAAATAAAGAGCTGAAATCACTAGAATGGTCTCACGTCTCTGTCGAACCGATCCACCTCAGATCTAACACTGGCGACGAAGGTGGGATTGTGAGACAAGGAGACCATCCAGCACATGGCGAGGCGGCACACAGCAGCAAGCAGAATGGCCGGAATCAACTCACCACCCGCTCCCTTCAACCCTGCTACTGAGGACTGGGAATCCTATACTGATAGGTTCCAGATGTTCCTCGAGAGTAGCAATCTTAAAGATGCCAATGGCCACAAGAAATGAGCCGTGTTTCTCACACACTGCGGGCCCGCAGTGTTTAAAATGGCCAAAGCCCTGGCCAAACCAGAGGACGTCAAGACGATGGAGTGGGGTGATCTCGAGCCCCTGCTGTGGAACCACTACGCCCCCGCCATCCGCCGCCATGAACTGGAGGACCAAACACTAACCCTCAAAGACTACCAGGGGAACCGAATCCCTGTAGTCAGCAGGGGCCATTTTAAGGTCACCTTCAAGGGCCACACAGAAGTGCTACCCCTGACGATCGTCAACCGAAATCGCCCGAGCCTCTTGGGACTCCACTGGTTCACACCCCTGGGCATCGAAGTAACCGGCATATACCACATCGGAGAGGCGGACTGGAAAGCGGCACTCGTGAGGGACTTCCGGGAAGTCTTCGATGACAGCCTAGGCAAATACTGGGGGTCCCCTATCTCCTTTAACATAGACCCAAGTATCACGCCACTCCGCCTTAAGCCCAGGCGAGTGCTGTTTGCACTCAAGCCCAAGATCGATGATCAGTTTGACAAGCTCATCGCACAAGGGGTGCTGGAACTGATCGATCATGCCCGGTGGGAGACCCCAATTGTCACCCCCATCAAGTCAGATGGGTCAGTGAGAATTTGTGGTGACTACAAGGCCACCCTAAAACATGCGCTCCAACAAAGTGCATACCCCGTCCCAGTAGTCCAGCATCTTCTGCACTCACTGGGGGGAGGCCAGATCTTCGCAAAGCTTGACCTGGCACAAGCTTACCAGCAACTGCCGGTCAACGCCACAACAGCAGAAGCCCAAACCATCATAACGCACCGAGGGGCTTTCCACTGCAACCGGCTCCAATTTGGAGTCAGTGTGGCACCCGGGGTCTTCCAAAGCCTTATGGAAAGACTCCTCCAGGGAATAGAAGGGGTTGTGCCCTACTACGACAATATCTTGGTGGCTGCGAAAATGAGAAACAACTAGAAGCCAGGTTGAGGGAGGTACTGCAGAAATTCAGAAACTCGGGACTTAAAGTCAAGAAAGGGAAGTGCCAACTATGGGCCGAAAGGGTCGAATTTCTAGGGTACCTCCTAGACAAACAAGGGATTCACCCCACAGAAAAGAAACTGAGAGCCATAAGGGAGGCACCGCAACCAAAAAACAAAACGGAATTACAGGCTTTCTTGTTAAACTTTTATAATGTATTCCTACCTCAAAAGGCGACCGTGGCGGAACTGCTGCATAGGCTGTTAGATAAAACAGCCACCTGGACCTGGGGAGCATGGGAGAAGAGCGCCTTCAACAATACAAAGAACCTGCTAACATCCGACGCGGTACTAATCCAGTACAACGAGACCCTGCCATTGACGGTAACTTGCGACATGTCACCATTCGGGATCGGTGCCATCCTCAGCCACCAGCTACCAGACGGGAGGGAAGCACCCATCGCCTTCTTATCAAGGACACTTTCAAAGCCAGAGCGGAACTACAGCCAACTCGACAAAGAGGCCCTAGCAGTCGTCGCCGGCGTCAAGAAATTTCACGAATATCTTTACGGTAGGACTTTTACAATCATCACAGATCACAAGCCACTGCTAGGAATCCTGGCGGGAAACAGGGCCACACCGAACATTCTATCGCCAAGAATGACAAGATGGTCCGAATTCCTAGCAGCATACAATTACCAGCTGATACACTGACCCGGCAAGGACATCACCCATGCAGACGCCCTAAGCTGGTCACCCCTACCAGACTGGGAAGACATCCCGGCACCCACAACAGAGGTACTCCAAATAGAGAAAATACCCAACCCACTCGTGACCATGCCAGACATTGCCAGAGAAACAAATAAAGACAAACGGCTGGCGCGAGTCTTGAGCTGGGTGGGAAAAGGGTGGCTGGAAGGGGACATAGACAAACTATTCAGACCCTTCCGGAACAGACAAACTGAACTCTTTACCGAAAAGGGCTGCATACTTTGGGGGGACAGAGTGGTAATTCCAGAAAAATTACAGGAAAAGGTATTGGGAATGTTGCATGAGGGGCACCCAGGGATGGTTAAGATGAAAAGCCTGGCCAGAAGCTATGCATGGTGGCCAGGAATGGATAAACATATTGAAACCTGGATTGCCAAATGTAAACAATGCCAAGAATCCAGATCCAATCCTCCTGCCGCCCCAACCCAAGAATGGGGAAAACCAAGGTCTAGGATTCATATAGATTTCACGGGGCCAACCAAGGGACATATGTACCTTATCACAGTAGATGCTTACTCCAACTGGTTGGAGGTAAGCACCATGAAGTCAACCACAACAGAGGCAGTGATAAGGAAACTGAGTAAACTTTTCGCTACGCACGGTCTGCCAGACATAATAGTGTCGGACAATGGGCCCCAGTTCACCGCACTAGCATTTGAAGAATTTCTGGCAGGCCAAGGGATACGCCATGCATTAACCGCACCGGCAAACCCGGAGGCGAATGGGTGGGTGGAAGGCATGGTCCAATACACCAAGAAAGCCATCCAGAAAATAGAAACGGCCAATATACAGGACAAAATCAATAAAATGCTCCTCATTCAACACATTACACCTAGCGCAACCACAAATAAAAGCCCGGTGGAACTAATGATGGGCAGGAAACTACGTTCAACACTAGACAGAATGCACCCAACATATAACCCAGACAAACCCCCAGGCTCCTCCAGCAAACACAGAAAATTTAGCGTAGGGGACCTAGTATACGCCAAAAATCTCACAGGAGAACCACTCTGGGTACCAGCAACAATCACCCAGATAACTGGGCCCCTATCATACCGACTGGAAACAAGCGACGGAAAAAACTGGAAATGGCACATAAACCAACTTAGGTCAAGAATAGCCATCACCACCAGCCAGGCACCCGAACAAGAAACTAGAAGGGGGGGGGGGGGAATCGGCAAGCGATAGAGAAAGAACCAAACAGAACCAACTAATGCAAGCAGAACAACCCCCACCTAGTACAGACAAACCAATAAACCGATGCTACTCACCTGTAGACGCAGGACCAATGGAACATGAAACCCCGGAATCTTCACCTGGAAGGAGCAGCCAAACCAGCTCACCCGGCCAGGAAAAACCTGGTGGGAGCAGAAGCGGCAGCTCAACCAGCCCAGGTAGACTGGGAGGGAGCCACCAAGAAAGACCCAGCTCAACGTTCCAGGCGGTTCCATCCCAACCGGAGCGACAGAGAAGGCATCCAAACCAGTCAACGACCACACCAGAACTGAACCGCGCAAGTCAAGTAGGCAGGTGCGAAGCCCCGCTGACCTACGTGACTACATCACTACGCACCGATGGACGAAACCAAGAGGGGAGGGGTGTACAATATTAGCATACTCCGAAACCCTCGCAACTGATTGGTCCGGACAGGCGGAGACCTGATTGGTCGAAGGCTTGGCCGTGATTGGAGCACTAGGAATCTACCGCAATTGGCTGTGCCAATCGCGGGAGATTCAAAGTGCTGCCATTGGCTGCCGAGCCACGAGCCAGTCTTATATGAAGGGCTGCCACGGCTCGCATTGTCAGACTATTCTCATTCCAAATAAAGAGCTGAAATCATTAGAATGGTCTCGCGTCTCTGTCGAACCGATCCACCTCAGATCTAACAGTTAGCAAATGAATAAATGTAGACAAGCATATGAGAAGCAGGAATTCAAAGGGGCAAAGTACCTCTTTTGATTAACTGATTGCATTGAAATTTGGAAATAGAAGATCAATAGTGGAAAATCTAATACCCTTTTCTCATTGGATCTTTCTCAGTCAAAAAAATCTGCTTATAATGAGCTCACCAGCATCACAATATCCCTACCATTGAAGATCTTAGTTTTTCTTCCCTGCTTACTTGACAGTAGTAGCAATGAACAAATATTGTTCAATTTTATTTTTCAGATTATGGTACCTATATCTGAGGCTGTGGGTGGGAAACTTAAAACCCCTTCCAAACTTATTTCAAACCAAGCTTCAATTCCAAAATCAGAGATATTCAGAATATATTTGTTAACAGAGTAAAAAGTCCATGTTCCAGATTCTCTACATCTCTACAAGTGGAAATGAAGACATTTATAGCAAGATGATAAAATATGTTCTTAGACTATTGATGAATTACATTCTTGCTATGTTCTCTACATTCCACCATTTGGTCATTTGGTTTTGGACAATTCAAGGAAGGTAATTTTGCAAAACCTGGAAAGTTAGATTCCTATTTTCAGAATGTTTTAATAGTGGAAATTCCTTCACTAAATTTGGGATTGATTTAATGACCCAAATGGATTGATTTAATGACCCAAATTTGGGATTGATTTAATGACTCTATTCTATAAAGATAAAGAAAGAAAAAATGACATAAATAACTATAAACCAAATCCAATTCGAATCAAACAAAGCCTATCCATTCCCAGTATACGAAAACAAAATGTGTAATCCCTTATATCAGGCTTTCTCTTTCTTGGCAACTTGAAGATGCATGGCCTCCAACTCAGGAATTCTGGGAGCTGAAGTCCACCTATTGTCAAGTTGCCAAAATGAGAAAGACTGCTCGACATGTTGGACCTCATTCAAAGGGATTATTTTCCAGGATACGTAATAATTATTTTCAGAGTTAGGTTCTTTAATACGCACTATTTAGATTCCCGTATATAGTGCTGAGTTTTATACTAAATTGTTTAGTGTTGAGGCCGGATAGTCTGCAGAGAAGGGATCAAGAAAATCAAGGTTGGTGGCCAACACCATGGTCACCATGTGAAAATTGGCAGGGCTCTGATTGCATGGTTATTGCTGGCATATTGACTTTTGTGGCTCTCTTCAGACATTCCTGTGCTGAGGTTCTAATGTTTTGATATATGTTCTGATGATAGATTATACATTTTGAAACAAGCACCCACCCAGAACCTAACTTTCCATTTTTGTGTCTCTTAGATGTTTTTATCAGAGAATTCTTGTCACTCAAAAAACTTAACTTTAATTATTAGTAACATATATGCATATAATGCTTTTATATTCATGCAATATTGGCATTGCATTGTCATAGTTTTATTCATGGGTCCAAGTCAGTTTCCAGTAAATCTGTGTTTTAAATTTAAAAGATTGATCATTTCTGTGTTTTACATTTAAAAGAGACACACATTTTTAAATTTTTATGGAAGGGCAGTTTCCTTTTTAAATATTTAATTGATGCTACAGTATACAAACCATGTCAGTGCAGAAAATAAGAGTATTTTTCTCTGTGTAAATGCTGAGTGACCTGTCAGGAATGGCACATGGTGTGCTCAGCATTCATGCTGTGAGGAATCAGGGTTAGTCCCCACTCATCTTAACAGCTGTTTCTGCATAGGCATTACTAATTATTGACATTAGTTTGTTCAAGGTTTACACATATTAATTATGTAAATGTAATTAATTATGTATTAATTATGGTCACCCGCAACAACGTGTGTAGATTCAGAATTAATCCTGTGATTAGAATTTGTGAAGTGAACTTTCACTTGTCAATGTGGTCATTATTAACTGGAACATATGAACTATTATTCTAATGAAATATTTATTCATAATAAGAAAAAAGTATTATTTCTATTTTCATGATACAAGATTTTATAATTGTGGTATTCTCATTATTTTGTCATAGTGATTCTTCTAGTCCATTAACTTCTATTTTACCTCCCCTGGGCTTCATTGAATCCTTTTAGGGGTGTTCAATAAAGTTTATCTTGGCTTTGCCATGGGTCAGTCTTCATCCATATTTATGAGAGGATTCTAAGATCTTTAGCTGAGGCCATTGTCTAGTTGACCCCACCCAATGAGGCAAGGGGCTGGTACTGCAAGAGAAATACCTCTCCACAAATGATATTTTGTAGAGAGGTACAAAAATAGTCTTGAAGAAGATATGTGACAATTGTTGAGCAAACATGAACTCAGTCCCCAAAATCAGAAAGGAGTAAGAAAGAAACTCATGATAGACTCATGTTAAATTTCTTTAGAATAAGTTGAAGAAATGAGAAAAGTTGTCAAAATTTGTTATTATACAATTCCAGAGATATTGGGAGTTGTGCAGCATACAAATTTAAATGTTAATGATAATCATAATGAATATCACAGCCCATATCAATAAAATAGAGTTCCTGTTTCTGTCTCCTAACAAATCTCCTTTGTGAAGCTGACATCTCCCCTTTGTAAAATGATCTTCTTACTAATACAGTTTTCCCATATTCTAGTGAAGACCTAACAGAAAACACACTAAACTAAACTTTCGGAATAATATTTAAAACTACTTTTATATATTAGCATTCTTTTGTTGTTATAATAATTATATTACTGTATACAGCTCTATTGTGCCTTATAATATGTTCCCTTTGCTCTTTTTCAGTGACTTTGCATTAGACTTTTAAATGTACTTATATACCACTTTAAAACCTTTGGGTGTTTAGAAATGTAATCAATAAACTGTCTATGAATTCCAGGATATACTTAGAGTACAAAAAGTTTAGGGCTCATTCAACAAAATTAAAAGAAGAACTTCCAAAGGAAATGGAGAGTTTAAAAGCATAATTGCAAATTACTCCAGCGAAAGAGAAAATTGGAAGGGACTGAGAGCAATATAATCCAGTGCAAATTTAAAAAAATAATAATTAGAAGATGTTCACACACTAACAACACAGAAAATGGAAAGAGGACCAGGTCATACTGAAAAGGTATGGACAGGTAGCCTAGAACTATAGAACGGTGCCAGAAAAGTGAAAAATCAGAATGAACTGAATTTAGCAAAGGATGTTAAGAATAGCAAAAAAACAAGCCCCAAATACCTTCTTTACGTATGTTCAGAAAAAAAATGAAAATGAAAATTTCACTACATCAATTGTTCAATGAAGATGGCAAGATATAGCTAACTAAGAAATATAAAGCTACAAAATTCTTGTTCATTCCCCACCCCGCAAAGAAGTATTCATTTCACCAGGTGATTGTGGAATAAAAGGGCAGGACTGAAGCTTGAGAATAATTGGGGGATTCCGTTTAATATGAAGGATTACAAAGCTTCAAAACCAGATGGACTGTATTCTTAGAGTACTGAGAAAGTTCACTAATAGCCTGGCTTAAACTCTTACACATTTTTCCTTGGGAAAGTCTGTAAAAAGAATATACTGATCAGTCAGTTTGATGTTGATACCTAGAGCAAATGATTAAGAGACCAACTGTTTTGTTCAACTGTTATGTTCATATGGATAATTCAGGAGACTGCTAATCTTCAAGGTGGTGATATGGAGAACTGTGGACAAGGTAAAGACAATTTAAGCTGTTTAGGCCTTTGAACCAGATCTTGTAGTTGGAGCTCATCTATTCTGATGCTGTCTTTAGGTGCTCTGTTTCTTTGCTCCCTTTCTTATGGTGTCACTCACTCAACTGTTTATGCCATGTCAAAGGTGACTGACCTTTTTCCTTGGATGACAAAAAGCCCTGAGAGTGGATTGTGTTCAAATAATTTGTCAATGGTGTTTTGAAAAGAGGTGAACAGGGTCTCTAAATGCAAAACTTTATCTTTGGAGTGTTGTTTTTAATCTGAATCTCTTAAAATTGTAACAAAGGACTTCACTTCCATTTATTTTTAGGGTAAACTTCCTGCTGATCTTGCTTCGCTGAATTTAAATTTAATCTTTATCTTTCCCAAATGATGAATCAATTTTTTACTGTGTGACAGTTCAGTGATTGTTTTCCCTCCACTATTTTTCAAATCTATTTTAAAACATTTTGTGAAGAATATAAGGATTTGTAAATGTAAATTTTCAGAAATATTTATGTGGAAAAATTTGGATGAGGATCCCAATCTCCAAAATTTAAAAACCCCAAGGTATCCACTATGAAGATTAGCGTGTAAAAGTAAAAAGTAAAAAGTATCATAGCAGTAAAAGTAAAAAGTAAAGGAGTTCCTGTGGTTTTTATTCCACTAGTCATTGCCAAATATAGGGGCGGTGCTCATCTCCATATCAAGGCCATTGAGCCAGCATTGACCAAAGATATTTCCAATGTCATGTGGCTAGCATCACATGAAGAGTGCTGTCACCTTTTCACCACAGTTACCTTCGAATCAGCTGTCTGCAAGCAATATAAATCCTTCCATTCTCTACTATTCTGTCAGAGCTGAAGAAGCTTCTTGATTAGAAGTGAAACATCTTCAAAAGAAAAAACAAGTAAGCCCAGGTGCCTCCTGAAAAAGCACCTTTGGGATTCCCACGAAAGCGGTACCTATTCATCTACTTGCATTTATATGCATTTGAACTACTAGGTTGGCAGGAGCTGGGGGAAGGATGGGAGCTCATCGGTCACATGAAACTTGGGTCTTGAACCCAGGCTGCCAGCTTTCCAGGCGACCAGCCCAACATTTTTACTGCTTCAGCCACCACACTGCCTTTATCACAGCAAAAACAGCATGTTAATTTGACTGTGGAAAAAAACATTCTGGTAGTATAGATTCCTAGTGAGCTCCAGAAACCAAATGCATCTGTTGGCTTCATACCATATTATTTAGCTTTTTGGGCTGTTTCTATATGCACAGTTCCTGTACCTATTGAAATAATTGTCTAAATTTTTTTTCTCATGTCTACACAGTTTAAAAAAATAATCTGTTTCCTTCCTTGAGAACTTCATTTATGTTCTCCTTCTTTCTATCATTCTTCATTCATTTCTTTTTTCATAATTAAGAACATTTATACATGCATAAAGCAACACATGCCTGGACAGCTGGGAAGCTGTGAGTTGTGTTAACAAATTCTGATGAATCTATTAAAACTGTGGGAAGTATATAGTTATTGTTGTTGTTGTTGTTGTTGTTATTATTATTATTGCAATATATTACCACAACTGAGTCATTGTGAGAGTCTTTCAAAACATTAACTAAGTTCAATGCAACTGCCATTTACAAATATGAATAAAAATATTATCTGAAAAGAAAATCTACATCATTTGTTACACAAACACAACATATTTTTGCACCATTGTTTACTTTTTTATCTATCAAGAGTAAGCAAGCAAACCAATCAAATTTATTTTAGTATGGAAGACATCTGAGAAACTTCTTTAAATTATTATTATTTTAAATGAAAAATGAAATATATATACATATACACACACACACACACACACACGTACATACATACACACATACACATACACACACATACATATATATATATGTTGTGCTTCTGAGGTTTGAACCTGGTCAGTCAGCAGATGTAGGCTCGAGTGATGAGGAAGAATCTGGCATTGAGATTCGAGCCTGCATTATTGAGCGACATTGAAGGGAGTCAGGAGGAAGAAGAAGACTTGACTCTGAGATATGAGCCTGATTTACTGGAAGTTTCAGAGTTATCTTCCTCCCCTGAATCTCCCTTCCTGATTGAACCTCAGGTGTTGTTAACAGACAATCAGGAGAGCGTGCCGGAGTCATTAGTTGAAGGACAAACCGAGCAATGTTGGATAGACACATGGCAAAGACATAAGCAGAAATGGGCCGTCCAACGGACACAGAAAAGAGACTGACACGCCCCTTAGGGAATATAAGGAAGCATGCTAGCTCTGAATCTCTGTTCGAAGCAAGGTGTCATTTCGGTTGGTGTTACGTCTGATACACTCGGCTGCAGCGTCTTGATTTATGGTTAGTTCGGACTTGCCAGACAGATTCCAGGAAGACTGCCAAGGACTGTGTAAACAGAAGCAGTTAACTCTGCCATGTCTGAGACTGTCTGTTTGAGCATTTGTACTTTGGAACTTTGGACTCTCACCTGTGGATACAGGTGACACAGAATATATATATATATGTGTGTGTGGATCTTTGGTTATTCGGGTTTTCTCCTGCGTAAGATTGGAAGTATCTAGGCAACATTTTGATGAAGTCTCATTCATCGAATGTTGTAGCAGGAGAAAACCCAAATAACCAAAGATCCACATACAAATACCCGCGAGAACCTCAGAAAACATATGTGTGTGTGTATATATATATATATGTGTGTGTGTGTTTTCTTAAGTTTTCACAGGTACTTACATGTATGGCATTCAGCTTTGTTCGGGTATTTTCCCACGTCATAGTAGTGTATAGTATAGTATACTATACAGAAACCTGATGATGGCAGATGAGATTCTGCTGAAATGTTGCTACAACTTTAAAAGCACAACTACTATGACGTGGGAAAATACCCGAACTAAGCTGAATGCCATATATCTATCTATCTATCTATCTATCTATCTATCTATCTATCTATCTATCTTTGGTTATTCGGGTTTTCTCCCGCGTAAGATTGGAAGTATCTAGGCAATGTTTCAATGAAGTCTCATTCATCATCTTCAGGCTTGGTCTTCAGCTCTCTGCTTCTCAGAGTGAGAAGCACAGAGCTGAAGACCAAGCCTGAAGATGATGAATGAGACTTCATCGAAACGTTGCCTAGATACTTCCAATCTTATGCAGGAGAAAACCCGAATAACCAAAGATCCACATACAAATACCCGCGAGAACCTCAGAATATATATATATATATATATATATATATATATATATATATTTTTTTTTCTTAAGTTTTCGCGGGTACTTACATGTCTGGCATTCAGCTTTGTTCGGGTATTTTCCCACGTCATAATAGTGGTGCTTTTAAAGTTGTAGCAACGTTTCAGCAGAATCTCATCTATCTATCTATCTATCTATCTATCTATCTATCTATCTATCTATCTATCTATCTATCTGGCATTCAGCTTTGTTCAGGTATTTTCCTACGTCATAATAGTGGTGCTTTTAAAGTTGTAGCAACGTTTCAGCAGAATCTCATCTGCCATCATCAGGCTTCTGTATGGTGTTTGTCTGTGAGTCAGACTTTTACAGTGGTTTCAGATTTAAATTTGGGGCAGCCTATTGCTGTGTCAGAATGGTTTTTTCTTCCTCCTGATTGGTTGAGAGTCTTGGTCTGTGTTTATTGGTTAAAGCACCACTATTATGACTGCTTCTTCCTTTTAACTGCTAGTGGGGGTGTGACTTGATTGGGTGGGGGCTTTGCTGTGTTCTGATTGGGTGGGGGTGTGTTCTGATTGGTTGGGGTCAGCTCAAACCCTCCAGCAACTAAGACTAACCTGAGCACAATCAAGCCCCCACCTGAACAGAACACGCCTCCAGCCAATCAGAACACAGCCAAACCCCCCAACCAATCAGAACACAGCCAAACCCCCAACCAATCAGAACACACCCCCACCCAATCAGAACACAGCCAAGCCCCCACCCAATCAAGTCACACCCCCACTAGCAGTTAAAAGGAAGAAGCAGCTGCAAGCTCACATCACTCTGAGAAGCACAGAGCTGAAGACCAAGCCTGAAGATGATGAATGAGACTTCATCGAAACGTTGCCTAGATACTTCCAATCTTACACGGGAGAAAACCCGAATAACCAAAGATCCACATACAAATACCCGCGAGAAACGTTTCAGCAGAATCTCATCTGGCAGATGAGATTCTGCTGAAACGTTGCTACAACTTTAAAAGCACCACGTGAGAAAATACCCGAACAAAGCTGAATGCCAGACATGTAAGTACCCGCGAAAACTTAAGAAAACATATATATATATATATATATATATATATATATATATATATATATATATATATATATATATATATATAGTTTTCACGGGTACTTACATCTATGGCATTCAGCTTTGTTTGGGTATTTTCCCACGTCATTGTAGTTGTTCTTTTAAAGTTGTAGCAACATTTTGGCAGAATCTCATCTGCCATCATCAGGTTTCTATATTGTGTTCATCTGTATTGTGTTCGTCAGACAAACACAATACAGAAACCTGATGATGGCAGATGAAATTCTGCCGAAATGTTGCTACAACTTTAAAAGCACAACTATAATGACATGGGAAAATACCCGAACAAAGCTGAATAACATAAATGTAAGTACCCACAAAAACTTAAGAATATATATATAAATAAATATATATATATAAATATAAATACTAAAAACACATACACTTTTTTATCTAATAGAACAAGATGTCTTTTTTTAAAAATTGCATTATTTCTTTGCCCTGCAAAAATTTATGGCTCTGCCAGGTCACGAATGGAATAGAATAGAATAGAATAGAATAGAATAGAATAGAATAGAATAGAATAGAATAGAATAGAATAGAATAGAGTTCTTTATTGGCCAAGTGTGATTGGACACACAAGGAATTTGTCTTGGTGCAAATGCTCTCAGTACACATAAAAGAAAATATACGTTAGTCAAGAGTCAAGAATCATAAAGTACCATAGTCATAGGGTACAATAAGCAATCAAATCATACTAGGAAACAGTCAATATAAATTGTAAGGACACAAGCGACAAAGTTACTGTAATACATTCACAAGTGGGAGGGGATGGCTGATAAGGAGTGATGAAAAAATTAACAGTACTAGTAGTGCAGACTTTGTAAATAGTTGGACAGTGTTGAGTGAATTATTTGTTTAGCAGAGTGATGGCTTTCGGAGGAAAACTATTCTTGTGTCTAGTTGTTCTGGTGTGCAGTGTTCTATAGCTCTAAATGTTCCTGATCACAAATATTTTTCTATTTATATAGAAATTTTATGCTGTTTTCCAGCAATAAATTTTAGTATAAAATACAAGTTATATTTCATACATAGTATTCTTAGGTATGTCAAAGAAATCTATCACATATTTCTTTTACCTCTGTATGCTCTAATCTGCCAAGGCAGACTGTGCTACAGCATGGAGACTAACAATAAATGGAGCCACTGGGATCAATCATTTTTAGCAAACAAAGTCCATACAAAATAGTTATGTATGTGCATGAGGTGGTGGTGGATAACATTTGTTTACAAAATCAAAAATCTTTGTAAAAGTTGAATAAAAAACAGCAAATATTTAGGAACACTGCTTGGAAACATAAATATATTGCTCAGTTGTTACACAATTAGCATGAACAAATATAAGTATTGTAAAAAGTCATATCCAAATTCTGCATAACAACTGCCAATTTTAATTTTTTTAATGATTTACTGATTCATGTATTGGATGTAATGGAATAAGATACATGTATGGACAGAATTAACACTGTTTTACATATCCCTAATTATTCAATTACCCCTGAGGATTAAATCATAAAGAACAAAGGGTCCTGATTCTGATTGGGATGCCACATGAGCATTTTTTTTTTTTTTGGCACTAATTAAAATCCAATCAAGATCAGCCGTAGACCATATATTAAATATAACATGTGTTTTGAACCATGCAACTTCAAAACAGTAAGTCAAATGTGATCTGAAGTCAATTTCATTTAATCCCAGATGCACAGTTCTAGGTACCAAAATAGTTCTGGCAAACAAAATATTCCTAATTATAATGTGCCAGAGGCAAAGAATAAGCATAGTTAATTCACACTCTGCCCTCAGTTTTCATAGGTTAAGGCCAAATACCTGAAACGAGCAGATTGTCTCTACAGATCTCATTGCATCGAAACAATTAACATGGAACCAATTGTTATAGTAGATAAAATGTGTCAAGCTGTTCTCTAATGTAAGAATAAATGGAGATAAGATAATGCACATAGAATGTTTTTTATTGGTGCTTCTACAATGAGTGACAGGATGGGCCTATAATAGTTGGGAGGAAACAGCATTTCAAAATATAATGGCCCTGTTTTAGATAACATGTTGTCAGCCATTAATGACTAGTGGTGTAACAGCTGGCTTTGATGTAATTTCTTTTGAAAACATGAGATTACAAGCAGTTTATTGCATTCCTGTCACCAGACTGCTCCTTGGATACAACCTAATGTCACAAGGTCAAAGGTCTAAAGCCACAAGCCTAAGGGATTTGTCATTGCTTAACAAGTCACTTGTTGCTATGCTCTATGCAGACTGGACAAGGTTGTGGAATCTACCCCAGTGGCATCTACATTCTATTTTGTTAGCTCAGAGTTCAGGACTATTTAGCATCTTCATATCTCCCCATTACTCCAGGGATTTCAAAGTCTTTGTCTGTAGTAGTTCCTGACCAGCATCTCCTTCAGGCTTTAATTCAACTAAGACCCACATTTTAGAAAGGTTGTTATTTAATAATTTGAGGCAATTATTTATGAAATGAAATAATTAATATATATATATTCTCCACAGTCCTTCTTCTGGGAATATAGATATCTAGTTACTATAACCATACAAAATCTGTTTCTTACATTTTGATATTCCAGAGATATTTTCAATTTTTAAAAAGTAAATCATCATTGCTTAATTTATAATATTTGTTTATGGTGGAATCATTCCTTCTAAACAGTAGTGCTATGCTAAAATAATGATGCAGAAGTCAGATGTGCAATTCAAGCCACAAATGTATTTTTTAAATATTTTAGTACAGGTTTTTAATCTTTGTAGATAAGATTATATTAATATTAGTCAAAATGGTGCCACATTGTCACAAATATATACAGAAGCTAGGGTGGAAATGGAGATTCTTCATTAACATCAAGCATAAAATATTGGGCATGAGGGTGGGAAGAAGAAAACAGAAATGTATCTCAGCATAAATATCATTAGAAACTATAAGCACATTTGCAACTTTGAAGCAGATGGATCTTTTTTGTCTTGGGATATGAACTTCTTCAATGAAATAGTTGAAGAAAGGCAATTGGGAAAGTTTTTGCAGTGATTCATTTCAGCTCTTATTAGAGGTGCAGGTAGGCTTTTTAATTCTGATATCTTTGAGTTATTCAAGCAAAAAAAAAAATCAGAAATTCCCTAAGCATTTAAAAATATTAAAATACTATAGCTGGCCATTTAATAGACTATATTTTCTAACCTGGCAATCTACAGATATGGAGCAAGTATCAAGTTAGGGAAGATTAAAAATAATAAAATAATAAACACAAGATTTTCTTATCTGATTGATGAGAAAAAAATTATATATTTTCTACTTTCTAGAGTGAGCAGATGGACTCTAGTTTCCTTTTGGTGGGCCTTCTGAGTTCCTTCCAACTGCATAAATGAACTCTGATTTATATCCATTTATAATAGGAGTCACATGATACTTGTAATGAAGGTTTAGGGTTAATGCAAATTCAAAAAAGAGAAAAACTAATTCATCCAACCAGAAGAACAGAACTCTTGACATTCTTTGTATGCCTGATACAATGCATCATCGTTGTTCCATTCTCTGGTCCTTCATACTCAACCCAGATGAAATGCGATGCCTCTACCTCTAAGAAAAATGGCAAGATAGACCCTGACATTAGGCTGTGATTTGAATGCATGAAGCATAACTAAAAAGAAACCAAGAGAAAAAGAAAAGTAACTCAGACAACAAAGTTACTGTTCTTCTGTGAATGTGATAAACTGTACTGATAATTCGATGGAATGATAATGAGAGGTAGAATATCTAAGGATTCAATAGAAGTGATGGGATACTTCTGTCCTCTGCCTAGTTCATTTGGCATATTCTATAAAAGTGGAATCCCAACCCCTGTAAGAACTGGATGCCAATGATGCTTTAATCTCCAGCAGGTACAGATAATCCACAGGCCCAATGTGTCTAAAGCAGAGCTAGCTGTGAAGTACACCCACTGATTTCCAAGTTACAGTACTGTAAATATTTCTGAGCCATGCATTTATGTAAGGTTTGCAAATAAACCTAATTTAAGCATAACATATTTCAGTGTATATTCAACGCAAATAAATTAATATAAAAGGATTCATTTAAAAAGTAATAGAAAATCCATAGCAAATGTAATTTATCCTTGATTTAGCTGCTTACATTTCTTCCTGAAGTTTCAGTGTTTGGTAAATCAGTGGCAATTCCAAATTAATGCAAATTATAAAAAGCAGGAAAATTTAGAATCATTGTGTTTTCTACATCCGATTAATGTTGGAGAAAAACAAATAGAATAATGACATGGAATGTTTTATTTTTCTTCTGACATTGATAACTCAAGACCATCAAGAGATGAAATAAATTTGTATTTAATAATCAAGACAAAGGAAATTTATTTAAAGAAACAATTAATTAATTAATTTGAAAATAAAAATTAGTTGGTACTCAATTTCAACTCAACATCTGCTAAGTATATGTCATAAATGGCCTATTCATTGTAATTTCAACAAATATTCTTACAGAAATAAACCCCCACACTCTATCCTGTCTCAAAGGTGCTTTTTCAAATGTTTTTTTCTTGAGGAAGAGGAAGAAAATGTTTTGTTTCTCATTCAAGAAGTCCATCAGTTCTGGCAGGATAAAGAGGGCTATGCAAGGATTTGTTCTGATAGGATGGAGGGGGAGTGGTTGAAAGTACAGAAATTAATTAATGTTGTGAGGACATGTATATGTATTATAACAATATATATATACATACATACACACACACACACACACACCACAAGTAGAGCCATTAATATAGGAATGTGGGGCCGAAGTCCAAAACTCTCTATCAGTCATCAGAAGGTAATACTAAAATATGTTTTGAAGTAAATGATGTAATAGCTAACCGACCCCAAAACATACATTTCAAAAGGCCAATACCCAACATTTCCTAATGGTTGATTATAAATACAGTAAGAGTAGCTATATAAAAACTTTGATTAAATCCAAGGAAAAGTAAATGACACTACCCATTGCAATGGCAATAAATTAAGTACTTTCAAAACCTGGTTGAATAATTTCTGTGAAATATAGAAATGATTGTTTATAAAACTGTTTTCCAAATATTGTATTTCAAGCTAGCTCTTGGGGAGTTTAAGTATATTGTAAAATGTCAATGAATCTATGAGTTGATCTGTACAGGTGCAATTCTTTGTGCATTCACCTGCTGAAGTTTAAAAAGAAAAGGTGTATGCATGAACAAGACAGGGTTGCTGTTAGGTTTCCTTGGTAATGATACCAGCACATTAAAAAAAAACCTTCTGGGTCTTCTGTTACCCCTGTTGTTGAAAGCTAAGTTGGATTAGGAACTCAGGTTAGCCATTCCCTTCCTGGCAGCTTGATTCAATGCATATCATGTCAAAAGGAAAGAGCCTCAGGGTTAGAACAAGAAACCTGGCTGCTGTCAGCATCCTTTTCTCTCTTCCATATGGGTAGGACATGATTCCACAGGATTAGCTCACAATTATGTGCTCTGGGCTGATCAGTTCAGTCAATTTACTGTGTAAAGTAAATTGATCCTTTAGAACAAAGGTTCCTGCTTTCAGCTGTTTGTACTACAGGTACCTGAGAAAGCAGCATGCCTCTGTAAACAGTGGTCCCTGCCCTCATGTGGAGTGGACCAGCACCATATGGTGCCACTATGAACTTATTAATTGACGGATTAACTCATCTCAGCATTTGGGATCCCTAGTTTCCAGCTGTGAGAATGATTGATGGGTTAACTACTGCTTCAATCTTGAAAGTTATTTCCTCCATTTAACAGAGTCAAGAAGACAGAAAATTGCCCCCTTTGTAAATGCTAATCTCACCACTCCTTCAAACACCCAACATAACAATTTATTCGAAGCAAAGTCTTAAAATTGGTATAGTACACATCAAATGCATACTAATTAGCAATTCCTTTTGAAGGCTCTATCACTTATTAAGGGTCTCGTTTTCCATATGTTCCCCATGCCCCACTTCACCCTTTAATTACCAAACAGCACTTTCTATTAATTGTGAGAAGGTACATTGTCCTTGGTATTCGTATTAAATACTATACCTTCAGAGGCCCAGTTTAGGGTCAGGGAGAAGGCAATCATTAGAGCTTAGTGCCCCTGCCATCTTTTAAAACATATTCATTTTTCCTCTTTCAGAGGATGTGCTGGTTAAAGAGAGCTGCTTCTATGTCATTTATGGGTTCCTATGATATTACTACTGGCCCTAGATAAAAAGGGAGTGATTGTTTCTTTATTATTAAGGGTGATTATTTCTCAACCAATATGGAGCAGAAAAGGGACCCTTTCTGCTTTTGGAACCTTTGGTTCTAAGTATGTCATGACTCTTTGTTTTCTTAATTTTCTCTATGAAAAAATATTTTCAGGCTTATAATCATAATTATATGGGAGGCAGAGTTCACCAGCAACTAGTTTTTACTGAAGTTGTTTAAAAGCCAACAGCAGCTAATAAAATCCTTCATTGTACAATGATTCTTAAGTTAAAGATTCTAATAGGCTAATTGAACTATTTCATATTTAGTTGTGTGATAGAAGTGTTAAAGGAAATAAGCTATAAAAGAAAATAGGACATAAAACCACTAATTTCATTGGCATGTAGCACACATTGATAAACCAATGATGAGCTTTCATGCTTTGCACAACTTCTTAATAGTTAGTCCTGCTGAAATCAAGACTAGAAGTTTGTACAGTAAGTTTGCTAACTGACTTCTAAGTCAAATGAAAATGAAACTATATGCAAAGGTTTAGCAAAAAATTGGCAGATTTGACAAGCACAAATAAATTTATCTTACCAATAAAGGAGAATATTTGTAGCTCAGGGCTAGATGAAGGGTCCTTGGTGCTCTCTGAGCTTGATTGTTTTCTTCTAGACATTTCATTACCAAAACTAGGTGATATAGATCACCAAGGACCCCTCAAGTTTATCTTATTTATGTTCGGCAAACAAAATTATTCAAACTCAATGGATATATGTTATCCAGTTTATTTTCATGCTGTTAGAGCTGAAACATACCAGCCATGAAAGTATCTTGAAATTGTCTTCCTTTTAATTGCTGCAAAGAAGAGTTTTTCTTCTGGTTCTCAGATCATATCAATCAATTCTCTCTTATCCAGCAAAAACTAAACCTAAACAAAAAAAGACAAAATTGCTTCTGGCTGTCAATGTAGACAATGTGCCAGATTTCAGCCTCCTGTATTTTGAAATAGCACAATATTTTAAATACCTAAACCCATAGTTTAAAATGGAACTGACAGCCGCCTAACTACAGTCTAACAAGTACTGATGCTAGCATAATGAAATGTAATTAAATTGTCTCTGTCAGGGAGAGAGCTGACCAGTCATTCAATGTATATCTATTGCTGTCATTCATTTAATTAGCTCTTAGCTTCATTATACTTATGTGGTTTATTTTCAGCCAAATGGCCCCACTTCTCTCCTTCTTGACATAATGCCTCTCTATTCATTACCAAATCATTTTTTAAAAAAAATGTTTCCTTCCCTTTATTAAACAAGATAAAGAATTATTAATCATTTGATTTCTTTTTTTCTAATAGAATAGCTAAATAGTGCTTCATAAATTCTGCCATTGCTAATGGAACAATAATATTAAGAAGCTTTCACTAAGTATCTTCCAGGGAAGATACTTTTCTAGATAAAATTGTTAGCAGGCATTACAAATTGACAAATCCTTCTACTATTGTACTTCAACATAGGGAATAATAGCAAAAGTATGGATCCTTGTGGTTGCCTTGAGTACAAAACCACAATTGAGTACAAAACCCAGGAATGATTACAGTAGTGCAGTGAGAGTAGACATTAGTATCATAGCAGCCAGAAGTAAATAATGTGATTGTTGTTATTGAGCACTGTCAAGAAGTACAGGAGAATTGCCCTTACTTTTCTTTTCCCCTAGTATAGTGGTTACCAGCTACAGGCAACCACAGTCATTTGTGTTATAAAAGGAAGGCTAAAACTGGACGGAGATGTATCCAGATAATGAGCTACAAAGACATGAAATTATCTGGCATCTGACATCTCTTGAGCACTTTCTAGAGATTGTAAAGTTGAGCCTGAGGCCAAAAAATTCTAAATTCTTCTTAATTCTTTAATGTGTGATGAAATATCTTACCCTTCACAGTGGCAAATATGGACCCTGACCAAAAACACCAAGAACTTTTGTAAAACTGTTGGTTTTCATCAGGCATACAATAGGTGTCCAAAAAAACCTTATATTGGAATGAATATAATATATGCAGCAAAAATGGCACAGGTTTTAATAATATCTTAAAAACTAATTGTTATAAAGACATAGTCTAAAATATCATACATCATATTGTTCAGTTATACAGGTTGTTGAAATATACAGCATTACACTTAATTAAAGTAATGAAAGATTGATCTGTTTGATTTTGCACCTGTTAAAAATAGGGAGTTTAGTGTTCATCATGAATGAGAGGGAAATTGAGTTTTAGCATTTATATTGTTCCTTAATGTCTTCAGCACTGTCACAACAAACCTATGAGGTAAGCACCTTTACTGCAGATAAGTGACAGTTGCAAAATTTATGAGCTAACTTGGTGTGCTAACTATAGCCACCTAGTGGACCCAACTTAATTTTTTTTTCTGAATTACATCATAGTTTGTGTTAAGTTCGGAGAATGGGCGAGAAAGAATGGAGATGAGCCTCTGGAACAGTGAACTTCAACTCTTTATTTACATGGTGACTGCTCAAAACAAGGGCAGCTAAGGCCCTCTTTATATAGGCAACCCAATAACTATTTAACCAATAATAACCCAGGAGCGCTAGCTCCATTAACCAATACGAAGGCTCCATTAATGGCCAATCAGATTCCCCTGAACGGGCCAATCTGATCCTGCCATTTAATAGCCAATCAGAAGTGCAGGGCCAGAACCCTGCACTTGACTCCAAGCTCAAGATAACTTTATTAAACTTTATGCATTCACAACAGTTTGTATTTGTTAAAAGCAGAGATTTCTGATCTTTGTCATTATTGATGATGATAATGATTTCTATTGCTGCTAATGTTTTTTTTTACCAAATCAGTGGGAACATGCTCGAAAATTCAACTAAGGGGATAAAGTGAAGAGATTTAAAATTATAAGTCCTTTAGTTTTTATTCTATAGCCTGCTTTTTCTAACCAGTTTTGAAGTAGACTTCCTTGCATGTTCTTAGTTTGCTCTGAAACTGTTCAGTATACTAATGTGCACATATACACACAGACAGTCATACAGACAAACACTGAAAACTAACCTGGAATGGGAACAGAACAGGAAGAAACAGATATAGACAACATGTTATTCATATTAATTATACAGTTCAAAATTCATGCTAAGTGATTAATAATTTGCAGGAAATTTCAGTGAACGAGAAAGGGGACAAAGTAAAGAACTGGTAGTACTGAGAATTTGTATCTTTAAACAAAATATGTTGTGAAATGATATATGCAACATAAGGCATAAAATGGGAAAGATGAGAACTGGAAAATTAGATAAACTAATTTGAAGACTATTTAGCAAGAATAGAATCAGGATAATACAATATTAAATAATCAAGAAAGAGTCAGGTTATGCAACCACACAGAAAGTGATTTTGAGAGAAAATTTGGCACTGTTGCAGTGATGATGCATTAATCTTCCCTATGCCCTGCTCAATCCAGCAATATCAGATACAAAAGACATTTCAAAATGTTCTACTATTTACGTGGAGGGAGAAATCAGGTGGATTTTTCTAGGGAAGGAGAAATAATCCAAAAACTTCTCAAGACAGCTTCCCTCCCTGCTCTGGCACTTATAGTCTCAATTGATTTTGGAAAAAACTGATTTTTTTTTGAGATTCAGTGGAAGGGTGAAAACTAGAGAAGTCACAGACATGGACCAGATGATAGTAGAAGAAAAAATGGGCAATATTCTAATTAAATAACTTCAGGAAGAACCACTGTCCATTCAAATTCTCCTTTCCTCTGAGAGAAATAGGAAACACAACACAGAACATCAGTCCTATGGACACAGGTCTATCCACAAAGCTGCAATAGAATATCGAGTTGCAAATACCACTGTGATATGAAGTTGAACCTGGTCATCATTGTCTCCATTGCTCTCTCCTCCCTTTTAAAGTGGCATCTGAGCAGATGTCAAAAAGTGTTTTTACAAAACTCTCTTTTTTGTGTGTTCAGTGCAATATTCTGCCATTTATGCGGCACTCAAGTTCCAAGGCATATGTCTGTGCTGCCTGGAACAACTCCATTCTGCACTAATTCAGAGACAGCCTTAGGCTATGTAATTTCAAAAGCAGATTGGCAATTGCTGTGGAGATATTTAAGGGAAAACCTCCAGCCCACTGAGACCAAAATTAATGGGTGTTTCTGTTCAATCTCTGCTTTGTAGGGAAATATAGGGTGGGTGTCGGTTTGGGTGATCAGAACAAAGGGGAGAAGACATGCTGGATTTCATATTTTATTTATTAACCCCTCCCTTTGTTTTGCTGATCCTGGATTGAAAGGTCTGAAGAAAACAAATGAAAAATCTGAAGAAAATCAAGTTTAAATTTCATTGTGAAAAAAAGAGGACATGACATTTTGAATTTTATATTTTCAGTTCTTATTTTATCTGTTATATATACTTGTGTACTAACTAAACATTATAAACTGAAAGTCAAATGTAATAATTGGCAAATAAACTGTGGATATTAATTTGTGGACTTGCTTCAAATTTAGCAAGCTGTTAATTTTTTTTAATGCATTGAAACGTCATTCATTTCTTAACCTTTCATCATGGTTTTCATAGCTGGCTATCCCATTATATCCCTTTCATTGGTCCACAAACAAGTGCTTATATTTAATCAGATAGTGAAATACAGATTAGAAGCATTGAGAACTTAAATGTTCCCCTTGAAAATTGTACATTCAATCTACAATCTTTGCTAAAAGTGTTACCTAAATAGGTTTCATGTTATGGTTAGAAGCACATGAGTACCCAAATTTCATTCATGAATATTCATTGGTCAATTCATTTCAATTCCATTGAAAATATCTGCAGCTGCTGGAAATGAATAGGCTGTAAAAGGAATCATACCCTGATTTAATTGTACTAATCTAAAGCTGTCAAATACACTTCAGCAAAACAGTGGCTATTTATTTATAAAACTTCTATATGCTTTGAGAAAATTAATATTTGTATCTTGATTCTTTACTAGATTCCCTGTATAACTATAATAAAATATA
Source organism: Hydrophis major (assembly GCA_033807585.1). Taxonomy (NCBI): domain Eukaryota; kingdom Metazoa; phylum Chordata; class Lepidosauria; order Squamata; family Elapidae; genus Hydrophis; species Hydrophis major. The sequence continues at coordinate 330,617,038 of CM066329.1, forward strand.
TATTCTGAGATTAAAGTAGCCCTGATCCTGCTGCATTTGGTAGCTTTCATCAACTAAGCTGTGATGGCCCAGGGCATGGCACAAAGGCAACACAGTCACATAAGTAAGAAGAGCCATTTTAGTACCTCCAATTTTTCTCACAATGTCCAGGTTACCTTCAGCTGGAGAAAAAACTCTCCCAGGAACAGTCTTTAAATGGAGGAAAACAAAGTCTGAAAAACAAAGTACATACAAACTTTAAATAAAAATCCACACAAATCACATGCAGTAATTAACTTGACAGGGCAGGAGAAGGAATTGTAGACTTGAAAGGCCAGCAAAACACACACAGTTGGGAAGACCACCAACTCTACCACCAGCCATTTTTTAAGTTCTTGCATCTGCTTCAAAAAAGGACAAGACAATATTATTTGCCTTCTCACATTTAAAAAAATATTTTTACCCCTTTGGAAGGATAAGGAATAGGGGCCAAGGGCCAATTGAGGCAGGGATAGAGGGTTTCTGCCCCTTTCTTTCTTTTCTTTCCTCCTGCCCACCATTCTTAAGGAAGCAAAGATTGAAGTTCCTGAAGAGAGCCCATTTTTATTGTTATGTCTATCTTGGACAAAAGAAAGTCAACATTCCTAAGTAGTTCTCACAGGACCAGTTTTTTTTTTTTTTTTGGGGGGGGGGGGGTTTCAGCGGTGGAACTAGGTAAACACCAAACAAGGCTTGTATTCTACTCTAGCCTTTCTCATAACCTACTTAAATGTGTCCCACAGAGAAGGCCTTGAAGTACTGTGGCAATTTTTTAGGTAAGAATTTTCAGAAGGAAAACAATTTGTATTAAGTATACATGGAAGAGAAGTAGGCACTATCAGGGGTGGGATCTGACAGGGTTAACTACCGGTTCAGTGATTTACGAGGTTCAGTGATTTACGATGTGCTTCCCTGCATGTTGCATGTGCCTGTAAATCGTCATCAGCACGCTGTGTGCAGAGAAGCAGCCTTTCAAAAAGCACTTCTTTCCTGCTTTTTAAATTGCAGCTGTGCCTCGCATGGCAGCTGAAGTTGAAAAGGCAGGAAATAAAGGTCAGGTAAGAGCCTAGGCAGGTGGGTGGGCAAAAACTTCAGCAGACATAGAACTGGTTCTATGTCTGCTGCTCTTCAGAGCTACCGGTTCTACAGAGGTGGACAGAACCGGTAGAAACCCACCCCTGGGCACTATTTTCCTTCATCTTACTTCTGGGAGTAAGATTTTCCTTCATCTTACTTCTTCTATAAATGCCATTGCTGATAATCTTTGTCATATCCATGAGTGATTATGTGTCAAAACCTATAGCTTTCACTTTTTTTTTCTTTTCCCAATACTCTTTCAGATATTGAAACAAAACTTTGGAAATCAAGATATCATGTAATACAATTGGATTTAAGACATCTTTGTTCTGTTCAGTGAGAGGAATTTAGCTGAAATCAGAAAGTTTTTCTTCTCTTATACAACTTTAGATCTTCAGGTTTGAAAAAGCAGCATCAGTACCAATGATGAAAACTGAAGAAATAAATAATTAGTCAAGAAGAGCTGAATATCTATGTACTACACCTCACTGATTAAATGACTCCCTGGATTATATGGCACCTCACAAGAAGTGAAAGGGCAGAAAATTAATGACAAAGTTACAGGATTGAATGTAAAGCAACAGCCTTTCAGGCCTTGATCTTAAATGCCCTTGCACTGAATGAATTAAAGTCATCAGTACAAGTGAAGGCAATGTAACATTCAGGTTAGATAACATATAATTCTGAATTCACACACACACACATACATAAAACCTTTAATTTTAAATGGAAGGTGCATATTTTTGCAATTTATTTACACATATCCTGGATAAAATATAATGGGATATTTTTTATAAAATAAATGTTGTTATTTCTTCAAGGGACCAATTATAATGTACTTTATAAACTCTACAGATGTCATCTTCCAGATTAAATAAATTATACTTGTTGGACTGCAGTGTCAATTTCTTTATATTATGCCTTGTATGCTCAAATCCAAATTTACATTTTTAAATTTTTTTAGATGCATATATGTCTGTTTAAACACTGGTTTTTTAGTTGTTTCTGAGATGATAGCTCCAAATCAGTTCTTAACTAAGATTGCAAACTCTTTTGATCTCTTTGTCATAAAAGGTTGATTGATATGACTGAAGTATAGAAAGGGGTGAAATCCAGGAAGGATTGCTTTAATCAGCTTAAGAACAATAATTGAGAAGATGGAAGACATTTTGCAATCTCAGCTGCCCATCACCAAAGCCAGCTTCCCACAGATAAATATCCTGGCTGCTAATGAAACTGGCTGGGATAGTATACAAGTAGAAGTTCACCTATCCTGAAGTTGTTAATACTACTTTAGACAATAATCATGCATAGGACAGGTGCATATCTACAGATTTATGTACCAGTAGCTTTTGTTTGAAGGCACAATGGCACAGCAGTTAAAGATACTTAGCTTGAAAGGTAACAGCCTGGATATGAAACCCAACCAGTAGGTGACAAGTTGAACAACTATTACTTGCTCCAGTTCCTGCCCAATTCAAAACAATGCAAATGTGAGTAGATAAATAGGCACCACTTTGGCGTTCAGTATGCCTGAACATGTAATCAGTATATTCGGACAATGCTGGCACCATTAGCTAAGAAACAGAGATTACTGCCCTCTAGAGTCAGACATGACAGGACATGGGAAAATCTTTACTTAGGTTTTAATTAAAAATAGAAAGCTCAGTGACAACTTCAACAAGACTATGAGTATTCAATGAGTAAGCTGCTTTTAGTAAATTTTTAAAAATGTTTAATTTCAATAGGAAGAACATGTATCTGTATGTGCATGTTCCTCCAAATGTGTTTTCTTGTCACTTTCCAGTCCATTTTATTGGTTGTAGCTTTCTAACAAAGATAAGGTTGAGATGAAAGAGTTGCTCGGGAGTGATCCTGCAAAACTTTACTTCATTGACGAATGCAAAATAAATAGCTGTATTTACTAATTGTCTTAAACATAGCTCATGAGCTATATTTACTGATTAAAAAAATAGAGAGTGGGGGTGCCTAACATAAGGTCCTTGCCCCATATCTTAGAGTCATGAGGGTTTTACTTTCACAATATTTCTCCTTGCCCACTGTATCTATCTGCATGAAAGTGACAGACTGGAGCCTCTAACAAAAAAGGTAACCTCATTTATGTGTGTCCACAAATCTAATTTAAAAATTATACATTTTAAAAATATTTTTTTAATATATAAATTTAAAAAATCAAAAATTCAAAAGAGCTTAAGATCAAAAGTTGTCATGCTTCATTTGTTGTAAAGTTATATTGTGCTTAACAATGTCAGTCAATTCTATTCCCCAAAAACCAGTTTGGATTTGGATTTTTCATATTAACTGATAGAAACTTTAGATCAATGAGGCAGCTTCTAAAACAGAAGAAAAATCTGTTTTCTTTGTAGATATATTGGTGTCCAAATCAAATCTTGCCATGTATATATTCCTTTAAGATTCTTTTTTTCCTCAGTGAATTTAGTCTTTGACGTTTGTGAATAATGTGACATTTTAAAAATATCTGTATAGAGGTGATTAGTTATGCTTTGGTCTTCCAGGATGATTTGCAGCTGAAATATTTGAGTTTATTCTATGGAATAGTAATAAAAGGTAAATACAAAAAGAGTAGTCATGCCTCTGAATCATCATATCTTTATCCTTGGGATTTGGATTCCATTACAAATATTAGCACAGATCAAGGACATTTTATTTTAAGCACTATCTAATAGGAAGAGAGTTAATTCTATGAAACTGGAAGTCAGCTGAAGAAATTAAAATTGGTGTGTGCAAATGACAAGGAAGTTGTTCCTTCAGGGTATAACTTTCATATGAGTTTAACCAGAATCTCCATGGTATCTCTTCTCATACATTTCGTGAAAATCCATATATTATATTTTACAATAGTCCTTAAGGATTTATAACTCTCATAACTTTCTGTAATACCTTTTAAGGTGTATTCTTAAATCCTACATGTCTGGCAGCATGCTAATTTTGACTAATAGGGTCTAGGAAGAGTGCCTTCTCTTCCATTGGCCCAATCCTCTTGAATATCCTTTTCCCCAGAGGTGAGGTGGACCTTTTGAAAGAGTGGGAAGACCTGCCTCTGCCAACTCTCATGGGGCCACCAAACTTGGGCATAATTTGTGTCTTGAAGAATCTCTCCCCAACTTCTAATGTTTAACTTTATCCTTGTTTTTTACCTGACTCCTTTTATTAATTATTGTATTTTATATTGTTTGTTGTACACCTCCCAGCGTCCCTCTGATAGTGAGATGGGTGATATTTAAGATAAATAAGAATATTTATCATGTTAAATAATATGGGATAGCCACCTTGATGGATTTTCCTCACCTTTTTCACAAAATGAGTCTAAAATGTTTTTTTTTTTTTTTTTTGAGGGGGGAGTAATAGTTGAAGAATATTCAACAGTTAAGGCAAGGAGGCGGTGATTTTCATTTCTAGCTTTCAGGACTTCTGAATTGGTAGAAATAAAGGCTACTGTAGATCAAATTGCTTTGAAGATCAGAAGCAGTGGTGATGTGGAAATCCTAAATATTAACTATAGAATAAAGAGAAATTTCAAGACACTGAACTTCCTCCCTGAAGATCATATAAGGTTTATAAAGCTGAAGATTTTGAAGAAAATATTAAAAAGTTAGTATATGAAGACATAAAATAGTTTTTTCAGTAATCCTATCATCATGTTGGTATGCTGTAGTTACATACTAGAAATATGAAGAAGTATGAAGGAGATTTTTATATTTCATACATTCATTTGTGCATTAATAAATCAACATGTGATAGACAAAGACTCTAGAATAGTGGATTAAACTAGATAAATTAAATTATTATTGGAATGGAATTGCAGAAATTCTCCAGAAAGCATTGAAATCTAAAATGGATTAGATTAAGATTTACTTATCTATTTTAAATAGCCAGACATTTTTTAAAAATTATGGTTATTTTTGATATGTTTAGAAAATAATCAGATTTCAAACTAATTGAAATTTAAAATGATTTAAATTTTATTCTAGAAAAAAACAAAATAAATGATAGTATGTATTCTGATTAAGATGAGAATAAAAAAACACCTATGGTTAATTAGATGTGAGATAATAGTTCTTAAGTCAGGGGTATCAAACTAGTGGCCCATGGACTAGATGCGTCATGTGCTGCCCATGCCTACCTGCATTTTAGTGAAGGGGAAAAAAGTTGCAATACGTCACGTGATGAAAATGTGATGCAGTGAATTTGATACCCCTGGTTTAAGCCAATTCACTGCAACTCAGCTGAATCATAATGGGGTTAGATTCTGTATCCTCCTTAGTATAGAAGTTGTCGTGTCCGCAAAAAGACGCTCAGAGTCGGTGACTATCATTCAAGCTCTTTATTAACTGTTGTGAACCGAACCGGCGAAAAGGAAAAAGCCCGCGGCTTTTATCCTTTTCGCTGCGGCGGCCGCGGCCAATGGCAGTGATTCAAGTCTCCCGCTCTTGGAGCGAGCCAATCGCGGGAGACCTCAATCGGGCCAATCAGCGCGGCTCGCCTGGCCAATCAGAAATCCCCGCGCCTTAGCCAATCAAGGCGCGGGGATTTCGAGTATTCAAATTCAGGACAGAACACCCCTCCCCTCTTGGTATGGTCCATCACGTAGCGTAGTCACGCAGGTAGGCGGGGCTCCGTCTAGTCCTAGTTGACCTGCGCAACTCAGTTTCAAGCTGTATCTCGGCCGGAGCGGTCATCTTTTTGGCTGCTCCTCCCTCTGTGTGAACCGGCTGGATGATCGGGCCGGTTCGTTCTCCGTGGCTCCCGCCTGGGCCTACCGGGTCGGTTGAGCTGCGGGTTTCGCCACTCCCACTTGGTTTCTCCGAGTCGGTTGAGCTGGCCAGGTGGTTCTTCTCCGGAGGGGACTCGCGATGGCTGCGTTCCGGTGAGTATTTTTGGATTTTTTCTTGCGCTATTTTATTCGGGTGTTCCCTCCCCCCTTGGTTCGAGTCTTGGGGGTTGAGGTCTGTTGCCGTACGTGACCGGAGCTGGTCGATGTGTCGTTTCCAGGCTCGCCCGTCGGTGGTTTGGAGCCGGTACGACCGTGGACCGGTGATTTGAGTGATGACGGCTGGGATCCATAGGGGGTCCCCTGTCAGATTTTTGGCGTAAACTAAGTCACCGGGGGCAAATGTCCGGTATTTGGAGCTGGAGTCTGGGGGCCGCTCCGGGTTGTAAGTCGGGTGCAACCTGTCGAGTGGGGACCTCAGCTTCCTGCCCATTAGCAATTCGGCTGGGCTTTTGTTGGTAGTGGTGTTCGGGGTGATGTGTTGTATGAAGAGGAGTTTATTGATTTTGTCGTTGATCTCCCCGTGGTCCATTTTCCTGAGGGTTTTTTTTGTAAACTGGACCATCCGTTCCGCCCTACCGTTCGCCGCCGGATGCGCCGGTGCTGTTAATGCGTGGCGGATGCCCCTCTCCGCCAAGAACCTTTCAAACTCGAGAGAAGTAAACTGGGGCCCGTTATCTGAGACGACGACGTCTGGGAGGCCGTGCGTGGAAAACAGTTTACACAGTTCTTTGATGACGGCCTCCGTGGTAGTGGATTTCATGTCGCTTACTTCCAACCAATTGGAGTAAGCGTCGACTGTGATCAGAAAAGTATGCCCATTCGTTGGACCCGCAAAGTCTAAATGGATTCTGGACCAGGGCCCCCTTGGTATTTCCCAGTCCCGGATGGGTGCTGCGGGTGGGCTGGGTCTGGTCTCCTGGCAACGATGGCATTTGGCGACCCATTGCTCAATCTGTTTGTCCATCCCTGGCCACCAAGCGTAACTCCTGGCCAGGGCTTTAGTCCTGACGATGCCAGGATGACACTCATGCAGCATCTCTAAAACCCTCCCTTGCAATCTGTCCGGGATGACTACCCTGTCACCCCACAAGATACATCCCTTAAGTAGTGAAAGTTCAGTCTGGCGGTTCCTGAACGTTTTAATGGATTCGTCATTGTCCCTTTCAGGCCAACCTTTTTCTAGCCAATGTAGGATTCGCGCCAGGCGCTTATCCTTAATAGTCTCTCTGGCGATGTCCAATGCGGTAATGGGTAGGTTCTCAATGCTAAGGGTGTTTGTTGTTGGTGCTGGGTCAGGATCAGAGTCTTGTAAGGGGGAACGGCTTAAAGCGTCCGTGTGCGAAATTTTCTTACCTGGCTTGTGTAACAGGTCGTAGCTGTAGGCTGCCAGGAACTCGGACCACCTTGTCATCCGGGGTGATAAAATGTTCGGGGTGGCTCGGTTTCCGGCGAGGATTCCCAGCAACGGCTTATGGTCTGTCACAATGGTGAACGGGCGGCCATATAGGTATTCGTGGAAACGCTTAACGGCGGCAACTATAGCCAATGCTTCTTTGTCCAGCTGGCTATAGTTCCGCTCTGGTTTAGTCAGAGTCCTGGAGAAAAAAGCGATGGGTGCTTCCCTTTTGTCGGGGAGGGTATGGCTGAGGACAGCGCCGACGCCGAAAGGTGATGCGTCGCAAGTGACAGCTAAGGGCAAGGTTTCGCTGAATTGAATCAGGACGGCGTCGGAGGTGAGGAGGTCTTTGGTTTTTTGAAAGGCGGTTTGCTCTCGTCTCCCCCAAGTCCAGGTTGCCGCCTTATCCAGGAGTCTATGCAAAGGCTCCGCCGCCGTAGCCTTTTGGGGTAGGAAAACATTATAAAAATTCAGCAACCCTAAGAATGCTTGTAGTTCCGTTTTAGACTTTGGGGTAGGGGCTTCTTTAATGGCTTTCACTTTTTTAAGTGTAGGGTGAATGCCATGCCGGTCTAGAAGGTAGCCCAAAAATTCCACTTGCTTGGTGCATAGTTGGCATTTTTCTCGTTTAACTTTAAGTCCTGTCACTTTAAATTTTGTTAAGACCTGTCTGAGTTGGTTTTCTAATTCGGCTTCGTTTGGCGCCGCTACTAATACGTCATCAAAATAGGGCACCACCCCCTTGATGCCCTGTAGCAAACGTTCCATCAGGCTTTGAAAGATGCCTGGTGCCACGCTGACTCCGAATTGGAGTCGGTTACACTTGAAGGCCCCCCGATGGGTCACGATGATCTGGGCTTCCGCCGTTTTCTCATCTACTGGTAGCTGCTGGTATGCCTGGGCGAGATCGAGCTTGGCAAAGACCTTGCCCCTTCCCAGTGAGTGCAGCAGATGTTGCACGATTGGGACTGGGTAGGCGCTTTGTTGTAATGCGCCATTTAGGGTGGCCTTATAGTCCCCGCAAATTCTCACGGACCCGTCTGGCTTTACTGGGGTCACTATAGGGGTTTCCCATCGGGCGTGGTCTATCGGCTGCAACACCCCCTGTTCGACGAGCTTGTTGATCTGCTCGTCAATTTTAGGCTTCAGGGCGAATGGTACCCTCCTGGGTTTAAGCCGCTTGGGGGGAACCTTTGGGTCTAGGTCAAACGAAATAAGGGGCCCCTGGTACTTGCCCAAACTTCCATCGAAGACTTCCTGGAACTCCTGGGCTAGCCGCTGTTCCCAACCGTCGTCAGCGACGTGGTTGACTCCTGTCAGCGCGATGTCAAGCGGGGCGAACCATTGTAAACCCAGTAGGCTTGGGCGGTCGCGATCGACGATGGTGAGTGGCAGTTGTTCGGTGCGGCCCTTGTAGGTTACGTTGAAGCTCTTGGTGCCCACTACCGGGACGCGATTGCCTTGGTAGTCTTTTATGATGATTTTCTGGGTATGAATGTTCCTCTTATGGAGGGTGGGTACAAGTCGCTTAATCTCGCGCCATGCAATCATGGAGAGGTAGGACCCGGAGTCCACTTCCATCTTGCATGGCTGGCCTTCAATATGGACTTCAACGTGTACCTTTCTGGCGCCGTCGGAGATGGCGTGGCCGATGGTCACCATCTGGTGTGTTTCTTCTTTTCGCCGACCGTCGCCGCCTCTTGAAGATCGCTGGTTACGGTCCCACCGACCGTCCGGTTGGCGCTCTCTGGTCTTGGGCGGGGGGCTTTCCTTCTTCCGGTCGTGTTGTTCCCATCTGGGCGGGCTGCGGGTCTTCTTTTGGCGGCAAACTCGAGCGATGTGACCCCGTCGTTCACAATGCCTACAAATAGAGTCAAAAAATCGGCATTCTGACCTGGGGTGGTCGCCGCCGCACCCGGCACAGTTGGTCCTCGACCTACGACCTCTTCGGTTCCGCTGGTCGCCGCGTCCCGTCTGCACGCGATGTATGTCCTCCTCGTCTTCCGACGTGCTGGAGGCTGACTGGAATTCTCCGTAGTGTGCGGTTGATTCACTTCTAGGGTCGGCCGACCTTGCCGGGTTGTTGTTTCCGCTCTTTGCGTCAGATCTTCGCATGCTGTCAGCAGACGAGCGGGTTGCCTCTGCGGCTGCGGCTGCGGTGAGGGCGTCTGCTAGGCTGATGTTGACCTTGGCCATAAGCCGGCTCTGGAGTGTAGGGTCCCAAAGGCCGAGCACGAATCGGTCTCTTATGAGGCTGTTTAGACCTTCAAACTCGCAGAGTCCTCCTAGGCACCGCAGCTCGGCGACGAAGTCGCTCAATTTCTCGTCTGGTTTCTGATTTCGGCGGTAAAACTCGTTGCGCCGTATCAGGATGGGGACCTCGGGGGCGTAATGGCGCCGCAGTATAGGCTCGAGGACGTCCCAGTCCATGGCGGTTGCGTCTGCCGTCTTGGCCAATGCTTTGGCCATCTGGAAGACCTCTGGTCCGCAGTGAGTAAGGAAGACGGCGCGTTTAAGCGGACCCGGGGCGTCCTTCATTCCGGCGCATTCTAAGTACATTCGGAACCGGTCTGAGTACGATTCCCAGTCCTCGTTGGCGGGGTTGAAGGGGGCGGGCGGTGCGATCTTCGCCATCTCTTTCGCTGGAACTGGCTCTTGTTGGACACGGGGTTCGGTTCAGGGTCGGGATCCCATCCTCGTCGCCAGTGTCGTGTCCGCAAAAAGACGCTCAGAGTCGGTGACTATCATTCAAGCTCTTTATTAACTGTTGTGAACCGAACCGGCGAAAAGGAAAAAGCCCGCGGCTTTTATCCTTTTCGCTGCGGCGGCCGCGGCCAATGGCAACGATTCAAGTCTCCCGCTCTTGGAGCGAGCCAATCGCGGGAGACCTCAATCGGGCCAATCAGCGCGGCTCGCCTGGCCAATCAGAAATCCCCGCGCCTTAGCCAATCAAGGCGCGGGATTTCGAGTATTCAAATTCAGGACAGAACAGAAGTAAAGGTTTGTTTTCTCCCAGTAGCCTATACTAAAGGAGCAAGGTTGAAATCAATAAGAGTTTTCTTTGTTTCTGCCTTCTCTAAAATATAGAGGCCATGCAAAACCTCAGGTTGCTTTCCTCTTCCCCCACTCCTCCTCAGTACTTTTGTTTTATTGCCTGTTCTAATCATGAGGAGGTTTTCCTAGCATCTGCAGTAATTCAGAGTACACACACACACACACACACACACACACACACACACACACATATATATATATATATATATATATATATATATATATATATATGTTTGGCATTCAGCTTTGTTCGGGTATTTTCCCACGTCATAGTAGTGGTGCTTTTAAAGTTGTAGCAACGTTTCAGCAGAATCTCATCTGCCATCATCAGGCTTCTGTATAGTGTTCGTCTGTGAGTTAGACTTTTACAGTGGTTTCAGATTTAAATTTGGGGCAGCCTATTGTATCTTTGTCCTTTGTATATCTTTGTCCTTTGTATATGATTATCCTCCCAGCAGATAAAGGGAATGCCACTGTAGTAATGGACAGAAAAGACTATGAAACTAAATTGACAGACCTACTCCAAGACTCCACATACAAACCCATAAACACAGACCCAACCACATATCTGGAAAAATTAACCAAGAAGAAAATTGTAACCAGCCACATAAGCAAAGAGATCCAACACACGATCATACCCAGAGAGAAATCTTCCAGATGCCCCAAACTATATGGCCTCCCAAAAATACACAAAGAAGGCATACCTCTCAGACCCATAGTCAGCTCCAGAGGAGCACCACTACAAAACCTAGCTAAACACCTAGGAAAAGAGCTACAGCCCCATGCTGAAACAGCAGCTTCTCATGTACAAAACTCATACCACTTCTTGGAAATGATCAAAGATCTACACGTGGAGCAAAAAGATCTGCTTGCAAGTTTTGACGTGGTTTCACTATTCACTCAAGTCCCGATAAAAGAGACCCTCGAAATCATCAAAAATAAATACCAACCAGCTAAACACCTCATGGAAATAACAGAACACTGCTTAACCAACACATATTTCATATACAAAGGACAAAGATACAAACAAATTGAAGGAGCCCCCATGGGAGCACCACTGTCACCTGTCATTGCAAACCTGTTCATGGAAGAATTTGAATCCAGAGCCCTGGCTAATGCCATACTCAAACCCAAACTATGGTTAAGATATATCGATGACACATTTGTGATTTGGCCCCATGGACAAGAAAACCTAAACAATTTCCTAACACACCTACACAGCGCACACCCCAAAATCAAGTTCACCATGGAAACGGAAACAAACAAACAACTACCATTCCTAGATGTACTAATCTACAAAAAAAAAACAGATGGCACACTAGGACACACCATATACCAGAAGAAAACACACACCAACCGCTACCTCAACGCCCAATCCCACCACCACCCAGCACAGATAAACTCCGTGGCTAAAACACTAATTACTAGAACCAAACGCCTGGCAGACAAGACACACATTAAGACTGAACTATGCACCCTGACTAAATATTGACAGCCAACGGCTTCCACAAAAGCAAAATCACCAACTTGATCCAAAAAAACACACTGAGACATAATAGAGACCCAGAAGATGAACAGAGCTATGGAACAGCTGTCCTGCCCTACATAAGAGGCACTACAGACAAAATTAGTAAGATTCTATACAGACACCACATCAAGACTGCCTTCAAAACAGACAGAAAAATAGCAGCCATCCTCAGGAACCCCAAAGACAAAATTGACCTGGAAAACCAAGGCATATATGAAGTCCCCTGTGCATCATGCCCGGCCACATACATTGGACAGACCAATAGAAGAATAAGCACCCGCCTGGATGAACACAAAAGTGCAGTCAAAAAGCTGGAACACATTTCCTCACTCGTCCAACACATGGAAGCCACAGGTCATAACATCAACTTCAATGGCACCAAAACCCTAGCCACGATAGAAAACCCCAGCCACAGAATCATCAGAGAAGCCATAGAGATTGAAAAAAGACCAGAAAGCATGAACAGAAGAGATGATTCCACCAGGCTGTCAATCATTTGGAAGCCTGCACTCACAAACAAAAAAATCTCCACACCACAAGCCAGGCAAACACCTGGGCACAAACAGATCCCCCCTGATACCTCCAGCTCAAACACACCCCAACCAGGCACCCAGATGAAACCTAGCTTCCTAACTAATGATAGCCGTCCATTTACCCGAAGCCAAGCTGCACTAAAGGCCTCCAATAAAGTAACACAATGTTGCCAGCCAATCAAGATACAAAAAGAGCCCCCCCCCCAAAAAACAGACAGAAGATATTAGTAGCAGAACACAGCAAACTCCAAGACCAATAAACACAGACCAAGACTCTCAACCAATCAGGATGAAGAAAAAACCATTCTGACACAGCAATAGGCTGCCCCAAATTTAAATCTGAAACCACTGTAAAAGTCTGACTCACAGACAAACACTATACAGAAGCCTGATGATGGCAGATGAGATTCTGCTGAAACGTTGCTACAACTTTAAAAGCACCACTACTATGACGTGGGAAAATACCTGAACAAAGCTGAATGCCAGACATGTAAGTACCCCCGAAAACTTAAGAAAAAAAATATATATATATACATATACATACATATATATACATATATACATATATACAAACATACAAACATACATACATACATACATACATACATACATATATATATATATATATATATATACACATATCTATATATATATTTTCTGAGGTTCTCGCGGCTATTTGTATGTGGATCTTTGGTTATTCGGGTTTTCTCCCGCGTAAGATTGGAAGTATCTAGGCAACGTTTCTATGAAGTCTCATTCATCATCTTCAGGCTTGGTCTTCAGCTCTGTGCTTCTCAGAGTGATGTGAGCTTACAGCTGCTTCTTCCTTTTAACTGCTAGTGGGGGTGTGACTTGATTGGGTGGAGGCTTTGCTGTGTTCTGATTGGGTGGGGGTGTGTTCTCATTGGTTGGGGCTTTGGCTGTGTTCTGATTGGTTGGGGGGTTGGCTGTGTTCTGATTGGATGGAGGCGTGTTCTGTTCAGGTGGGGGCTTGGTTGTGCTCAGGTTAGTCTTAGTTGCTGGGGGATTTGAGCTGGTGAGCTGTGATCTTGTTCGAGTTCGTGGTCGTGCTGCATCTTCATGGTGGGAGTCAGCTCGCTTCATGTATGGCTCAGAGGGGTTTGAAGTGGGTAGTGATGCAGCTGCAGTGCGGCTTCTGGTCCATGGTCGTGTTTCATCTTCTGTGTGGGTGTGAGTCTGCTTTCTATGTGGAAGTGTGGTGGTGGCATCTTGTGTGGCTCTCAGGGGTGTGGGTCTGGTGTCATTCTTCATGTTAGGTACTCGTCTGTTCATGAGGGCGGGTTTCCAAATGGCTGGTAGGCGGGAGGTATCATCTTGTTTATTCATGCTGTGTGGGCGTTTTTCTATCTCTATGGCTTCTTTGATTATTCTGCTGCTGAAGTGTTCGGTTTTGGCGATAGTTCTGGTATTTTTAAAGTCAATCTCATGTCCTGTGGCTTTGAGGTGTTGGACCAGGGAAGAGGTCGGTTCTTCCTTTTTGATTGAGTTCTTATGTTCTTCAATGCGTGCACTTATTCTTCTGTTAGTTTGTCCAATGTATGTGGTGGGGCAGGCAGTGCAAGGGATTTCGTATACTCCTTGATTTTCTAACTCGATTTTGTCCTTAGGGTTTCTTAGGATGGTGGATATCTTTCTGTTTGTGCAGAATGCTGTCTTAATGTTGTGTTTTTGGAGGATCTTGCTGATTTTGTCTGTCGTGCCTTTTATATATGGGAGGAGGGCTTTGCCATTCTCTTGTTCTCTGTCTTGGATTTTGGTTGGGGTTTCTTTTTGGATTAGGTGGGTGATCTTCTTTCTTTGGAATTCATTGGCTGTCAGCACGCCGGTGAGAGTGTGTAGTTCGGTCTCTAGGTGTTGTTCGTCAGCTAAGCATTTTGTTCTGGAGATGAGTGTCTCGGCTACGGAATTGATCTGTGCTGGGTGGTGGTGTGAGAGTGCGTGTAGATAGCAGTTTGTATGTGTTTTCTTCTGGTAGATGGTGTGTCCCAGGGAGCCATTGGATTTTTTGTATACCAAGACATCTAGGAAGGGAAGTTTGTTGTTAGCTTCTGTTTCCATGGTGAATTGTATTTTGGGATGTAGGCTGTTGAGGTGTGTGAGGAAGTTGTTCAGTTTTTCTTTCCCATGTGGCCAGATTATGAAGGTGTAATCTACATATCTGAGCCAGAGTTTGGGTTTGTGATCATATTTTTCTAGCGCTTGTGTTTCAAAGTGTTCCATGTAGAGGTTAGCGATGACAGGTGAGAGGGGTGATCCCATGGGTGCTCCTTCTATTTGTTTGTATTTTTGTCCATTGTAGGTGAAGTATGTATTGGATAGGCAGTGGTTGGTCAGATCTAGGATGTGCTTGGGGGGGGTTGTATTAGTTTTGGATGGCTGTCAAGGCTTCTTTTATTGGCACTTGGGTGAAGAGGGATATGACATCGAAGCTCACTAGTCGGTCACTGGGTTGTAAGTTTTGTTTCTTTATGATCTCGATAAACTGGAATGAGTTTCTTACGTGTGAGTTGATGGATTCTGCATAGGGCTGTAGTTGTTTGGCGAGAAATTTGGCTAGGTTTTGTAGAGGTGAGCCTGTGGAGCTGACTATTGGTCTATGTGGGGTTCCTTCTTTGTGTATCTTGGGGAGACCATAAAGTTTAGGGCATCTGGATGATTTCTCTCTGGGTATGATTCTTTGCTGGATTTCTTCACTGATGGGGGAGGCTTTTATTTTGGATCTGGTGGTTTTTTCTAGGTAGGTGTGGTCTGTCTTTAGGGGTTTGTATGTGGGGTCTTGGAGTAGGTTGGTTAACTTGGATTGGTAGTCAGATGTGTTCATAACCACTGTCGCGTTGCCCTTGTCTGCTGGTAGGATTATTATGCTGGTGTCTTCTTTCAGTTTAAGTAGTGCAGTTTGTTCTTCTTTGGATAAGTTGCTTTTGGGTGGTTTGGTAGTGCAGAGGATGTTGGTGATTTTGAGTCTGATTCTATTAGCATCATCAGGGTTGGTTTTGGTCAGGCTGGTTTCAACTTTGCTGTCGCTCCCAAACACATCCCCAAAGAAACCATCATATGCGGAGTTGAAACCAGCCTGACCAAAACCAACCCTGATGATGCTAATAGAATCAGACTCGAAATCTTTTTGTATCTTGATTGGCTGGCAACATTGTGTTACTTTATTGGAGGCCTTTAGTGCAGCTTGGCTTCGGGTAAATGGACGGCTATCATTAGTTTTATATATATATGATCTTTTTTCTAGTAGCCTTTCATGCATTTTTCTTGTCCAGGACTGAATGACAAGATTTTAAAGATTCCCATGAGATAAAAAATGAGAAGATATTTTATTATTTTTTTTTACTGAGAATGATAAATTACTGTGTAAATGATAGATAGATAGATAGATGGATAGATAGATAGATAGATAGACAGATAGATGATACATAGAATGATGATGAGGCTTTATTATTTGTTAATAAATAAAAGATAACATTTGGGATGAAGAGAACTTTGGCTGAAATATTAGAGAAGATAAGTTACTGAAAGAAGAAAGGGGGAAAAAAGAAGCGGGTTGAATACAAGAGCTGAAGAAGAGGATAAATTACAGTTTTACAATATGTAAGCCACAGCTGTAATGTAATATTTAGCCTTTTTCCTGAAAAAAATTGCAGGATTAGTCCCTTAGTAAATAGTAGAGTGTTCCTTGTACTTGTCTTGATGAAGAGGGAAGCCATTTCTTTATATATATTTTATTTACTTTTAACCCACTTTTTTCTCCCTGCACTTTTTTATTTTTTATTTTTATTTTATTTTGTATTAGTTTTTAACTTTTAAACATTAAAATTATTAAAATGTTGCTGTTTTTCCCCTCTATGAGTTATCTAAAAGCAGACACTGCATAATATACAAAACAAGGAGAAGCACATATTTAAACGTACTTAAGTTGTTCAAGAACATTTAATTAATTAACTTATAGATTTATAAAAAGCAAAGAATTTAGCTATTCTTGCCACATAATTTGGTTTTCCCATTTTTAGATCTAATGCCTAACATCCTTAGACCAACATAGCAAAACTAAGAATGGCTGCCCAGTTATCATCAGTTCAAATCAAATGTCTGCTTGATGGATAAATAAGCTTAATTACAGCCAATGGCAGCGGCTTAAAATAACACTTAAGGGCCTAATGTCAGGGCAGTAATATAGAGTAGTCCAAAATAAAATGAACATTAATATCAATTTGAAAGAAGAAAGGGGGAAAAAAGAAGCGGGTTGAATACAAGAGCTGAAGAAGAGGAAAATTACAGTTTTACAATATGTAAGCCACAGGTGTAATGTAATATTTAGCCTTTTTCCTGAAAAAATTGCAGGATTAGTCCCTTAGTAAAAAGTAGAGTGTTCCTTGTTGGTGCCAAGTTAAATATTTTGTAATTAATCCCTGCTGTCCAGGGATAGTATATTGGGTGAACCAGGAGTATATGAGTAATTGTTTCAATTTCAGTTTCAGAACAGATATATTAGTCAATCCTGGAATACAACATTGTTACATATCAACAATGTAACACCATCAAGGGAAGGCATATAGAATATATATTTAGAGGTGGAAAATGATGGTTAGATAAGATTAGATGAGGTGAGATGAGATGAGATGAGATGAAAATAATATTGATCTATCCCTTTTCACATTGAGGTCTTTTTTTTTTGCTTAACTTTCCTCCAAATTCTTTCCAGATACAGCATATGTAGAATGTGATGAGTAAACATGAAGGGCAAATAAAATGAAATTGGAGTCTTCCATGCAGGGGAGTGGCATATAGCGCTACAAGTTGAACTAAATATTCATTTCAACTAAAGTACACCACTTTGAATTACTTATAAATTAATAAAATAGGATAAAAATCTAATAAATAAATAAAAACACTTTAAGCAACATAACTTCAAATGAACCTGGACAAAGATAAATCCCAGTTCTAGTCAAAGGACAGCATTGGAGACTGAACATGGGACTGGGATAAGGGTCTCAAGTACTTGGATTGCATTGGCATGAGTGTGGGGACATTCCAATTTTAATATGAATAGTTGGTTGGAGATTTATATTTGGATATGTAGCAAAAGGAGACTTAAGATGTGATAGATTGGAAATATATGCAATTCACCTCCTTAATTACGGTATTATTATCATTTTGTTTGAGGAAAATTGAAGTGATGACTTAATATCACCATCTTGTGTTTATAATAGTTGATTTGCATTATTTTAGTCTGACAAAATACCATTGCCAGAGACTTTTTCTCAACCCCACTAATCAAACAGAGGTAATAAGATATTATCATGAGTGAGTAATAGTTTGGAAATTGGTCTCTGACCTAAGGATATGGGGTGGAATTCAGATTTAGGGAGGGTCCTTATAATATCTTTGATATAAACATTAAATAGGACTGAGGCCAAGACTGCCCCACTTAGCTCTTTTAGTACTCGGTATAGATGCAGTCAGTTTTCTGTCTTTTATGCAGCAAATTTGCATTGTAGTGTTTTTGTGTAACATTATTAAGTAAAGAAGACAGCAATCAATAGAAGAAACTGCCATTTTTGTCATAACATCTCTGGGGAACTGAACTGCCTTCAAATCTATAAAGGCAGCATAGAAAGTGCCTCTCTGAGTTCTAGCATATTTTGTTGACAGATGTTGCAGAGTAACACTTTGATCCACTATCAAAAAGACCTGTTGGAAGCTGGCTTGTTCCTTGGCTAGAATTTTCTTCTTAGATCATCCAGTTGACAAGAGATGTCCTGACTAAATTGTACTAATTATACTCAGCAACCTGAATAGAAGACACCTAATGAGCTGATTTAATTGCTTTCTTGTGTATTGGAATTAGTATGGATTTACTCCAATCTTTAAGGATCTTAGAATTGCATTGATATGGGTAAATAAGTGGACCAAAACAGAGGCCCATAATTCAGTTTTATTTTTCATATCTGTTGCTCAATCAAATCCCTCTACTAATGCCTTGCCATTTTTAAATTGATGAATTTACAAAAGTGTTTTTGGCTCCAAAATGACTAGTCATATAAAGAATCAAGAAAAGATACAAATTGTTTATTCCCAACTACTATGCAAAATAAGATACCACAATATGCATTCCAATTTCAGTTAGGGTTAGGCTCATGTAGAGGCTTTTCATTTGCTTATTTTGTTAAAAATTGCCTGGATGAGAGATACCTCATCTGAGTAACAATGTAAAGATAAAGATTTCCCTGTCAGTCATGTTCTTTTCTGGGCTGAAGGACCCAGCATTGTCCAAAGACATTTTCCCTGGTCATGTGGTCTATTCGCCAATGCTGCATGGAATGCTGTTACCTTCCCACCGAAGTGGTACCTATTCATTTACTTGCATTTGCATGCTTTCAAACTGCTAGGTGGGCAGGAGCTGGGGCAAGGAAAGAAAGTTAAATCTACCAGACCAATCTGGGTCAGTCATTGGCATATTCATATATTTCTCTTAGTCTTAATAATTGTTTAATTTTTTTATTTAGCAAGATGAGTAAATTAGGCAACCATGGCTATTCATCAAATAATGGCTAAATCAGGGTTTAACTATCTTTATGTCTTCTATCTTGCAAAGATAATTGCCCAAAGAAAGATAGGTAGAATCTTGAACATACTGAGATTTATGTGTGCAGTAGGAATCATTCAACTGAATGGTTATCAAGGAAGTTTTTTCTTTGAACATAGAACCTCATTTCATCTTGCCCTGATGATCATTATGCTGTTTGTAATATAGAGTATCTGTAGAATTAGGACAGGGGAAGAACTTTGCCTCCTAGATTGTCCCAATTCTCATGGCAAAGTGCAATACATAAACAGATTGCTTCAAATAGAACATTACCATGGAAAAACAATTTGAGTGGCCTACTTCAGGGATATAATGTGTAAACCTGCTCTGTGAGGATTTGCAAAAACAATAGAAGTGATTTTCAGCACAATGAAAACTTTGCTTACTCTGCAAGCCTTGCAGAAAAGTTATAAGATGAGGAGAATAGCATCTTTAATTGCCCATTGGTGTTCTGCCTTGGATTCTATGTTCAGCCTGGCTTTTCTCTTGCACGCCTATGGTTTGAATGATTGTGGCTGATTCTCAGGCATGCAGCTATTGCAGCTGACACACAAAACAAACTGTTGAGAAATGGAAGGAGAGAAATGGTGTTTTCTGGAAAATAAGCCTTCCAGGTCACAGGTGAGAAGCAAAACAGCATGGGTCAAGTTTTGCTGAGCTTTTTGTTTGGGCCAGGAGAAAACAGAGCTGCTTATTGTGTTTCTATTCTGAAATAAAATCTGACATTAACTAATGAAAGCCTAAGCCCCCAAAAAGGAACAAATGTGTGTGCATGTACCTTGGTACACAAGTTGTATGGCTCAGCTATTCAGCATAAATCCCTCCCCCCCCCATATCTATCTATCTATATTTATTTCTCATATATTTATGTCTATGTCAGTGCATGTATTTCAATATATTATGGTCCCTGTAGTGTATTTAAATAAAGACTTCTAGGGCAATGTTCTTATTGGTTAGCAGAAGCAACGATACAATTGGTTAGTAATGTTAGTATCTGATTGGCCGCCTATAGCGGTGGGAAGTTTAAATGAATGTCATTGGTTATGAGCCACGGAGCAGCCGCTATAAAAAGGGCTGCCGCGGCTCGACTGCTGTTGAAGTTACTCATTAGTATTAAAGAGCTGGATTCAACTCCGGTCTGCGAGTCTTTTTACTGGCAACAGAACACTGGCGACGAAGGTGGGATCAAAGAGACAAAGACCGTAAGCTCATGGCAACAACAGCCGAAGGACCAACGAGATGGCCCGCAACAATTCTCCACCCGCACCGTTCAACCCAGCCGAAGAAGACTGGGAGCCATACATTGATAGATTCCTGATGTTTTTAGAAAACAACGAGCTACAAGGAATCACCGACCAAAGGAAGAGAGCCATATTCCTAACGCATTGCAGTCCAACTGTTTTTAAAATATCCAAGGCATTAGCAAGGCTAAATGATGTTAAACAGATGGCGTGGCCAGACCTGAATCGGATGTTGAGGAACCATTACGCACCAACTGTATCCAATCTCATTAGAAGGCATGAGTTTTACAAGCGCAACCAACTAGAAGGCGATAGCATTGAAGACTTCATAGCAGCCTTAAGAGACATTGTGGGGGCATGCGAATTCTTCAACATGGATGAAGCCATGAGGATCGCATAGTCCTTGGACTAAGAGACGCAACCTTACAGAGTAAACTACTAAACCGACCAATCATCACATTGAACGAAGCCATTACTGAAGCAACTGCCGCTGAAGCCGCAAAGAAATCTGCAGCAAATCTGTAGCAGATGGATACAACGGGCAGCCCGGGCATGAACAAAGAGAAGAAGACAGAGGGAACCCAAAAGCACGCTGCCACTACCTCTCACCATGAGGACATCGAATCATCAACCGATTCAGATGACGAAGATGAGGAAGTGAACAGACTCTACTCAGAAAGGAACCGGAGAGAGAGACGAAGCATAAGATCTGAGTTCCAGTGTGCGGGTTGCGGCGGAAACCACCCGAGATCTGAGTGTCGATTCCTGGATGCCACATACCAGCCTTGTGAAAAACGGGGGCACTTCACAAGGGTATGCTGAAACAAAAAGAGCTATAGTTCAAGAGGACAAGGCAATACCCCCCCCCCAGAAACAAAGAAAGGACAACCGGAAGCCATTGGAACCATGACGGAAAAAGTCAACGGCAAAATGAAAAGGAAGAAACGCATCAAACCATCACAATTGGGGTGGCCAGAACAAAAAACACTAAGAAGGTTCGAATCAACATCCTAATTGAAGGCGAGCTGTGCGAGCTGGAAGTTGACTCTGGTTCGTATTTATCAATGGTGTCATGGAACACGATAAAAAGCTTAATTCCCGATATACAACGCAGAGAACTTGAGAAGCAAAGCCTGATCATCAAGGATAACAAAATACCGGTAGTAGGACTAGGACACTTCAAAGTAAATTTTAAAAGGCACACCAAGATCCTGCCATTAACCATTAACCATCATTGATCGCCCCAGCTTGCTTGGTTTGGAATGGTTCGAACTGCTCGGAATCAAGGTGACAGGAATCAACAACATCACCATGTTTAACTGGGAAAAAGACCTGATAGAAGAATTCCATGACATATTCAACGGACTTTAGGCAAGTACCGTGGGACCCCTATATCATTTAGCTCAAACCCGAATGTAGCTCCAATTAGGCTTAAAGCCAGAAGGGTACCATTTGCGCTAAGACCTAAAATGGACGAACAACTAAACAAACTAATCGCTCAGGGGCTACTAGAGCCAACTGACCACACCAGATGGGAGACCCCAATTGTGACCCCTATAAAACCTGATGGGTCCATGTGCATCTGTGGTGACTATAAGGCCACCCTGAACCACGCATTGCAACAGACCTCATACCCTATTCCAGTAGTCCAACACCTGTTGTATTCATTGGGAAGAGGCAGGATTTTTGCAAAACTTGACCTCACGCAGACATATCAACAGTTACCCATTGATCCTGAAACAGCCGAGGCACAAACCATCGTAACGCATAGAGGAGCATTTAAATGCAATAGATTACAATTTGGCGTAAGCGTGACCCCTGGCATTTTCCAGAGCCTAATGGAACGCCTTCTACAAAGACTAAAAGGGGTAGTGCCCTATTTCGATGATGTATTAATATCTGCTGAAAACAAAAAACAACTAAAAGACTGTTTAAGGGCAGTTCTGACAAAATTTAGAGAAGCAGGACTCAAAGTCAAAAAAGAAAAATGCCAACTTGCCACAAACCAGGTCGAGTTCCTGGGATACCTTATTGATGAAGCAGGAATCCACCCAACACAAAAAAAGTACGAGCAATTAAGGAAGCCCCTGGACCCAAAAACAAAATGGACGTACAGGCTTTTTTGGGTCTCATTCATTTTTATCATGTCTTTCTGCCACAGAAGGCAACAGTAGCAGAACCATTGCATAGACTCCTCGATAAAAAAGCCAACTGGAAATGGGGCCACTAAGAAGAAACAGCATTCAAAAAAATTAAAGACTTAATCACATCAAAATCAGTATTGATTCAATACAGCAACACACTACCTCTGTCACCTGTTATGCTTCGCCCTTTGGAATAGGTGTAATACTCAGCCACATGCTACCAGATGGCAGAGAAGCACCAATTGCCTTTTATTCCAAGACGTTATCCAAACTGAAAGAAATTACAGCCAGATTATTTCACCAAGCAGAATAGTTTAAAAAAGTCATATCTGTATGCTCTCACATTATTGTGAAGAGCAACTCACTGTGCTCTTGTGAATGAAAGAATGGAAAATTGCTAATTTACTGTTTCTTTTTTTATTTAAATTTTTATTGGTTTTTTTTTAAAAACAAACATAAACAAACAGAACATAAAAACATCAAGCCATCTTCCATATGTATACATACAGTGTGCCGGTTGGTTTACAAATTGTTTTGTGCTTCCATTTCGTAGTCTTACAATTACAATTACATTGCACATAATCTCGTATTTTCAATCAAAAATTAAATACTAATTAAATAATTAATATCATTAATCAATCATTTGACTATACTTTTATTCATTCATGTTTTAAAAGATAATCATAATTTACTTAGTTTGTTTTATAACAGTTCATATTATCATCCCAAATCTATCCTAAAATCATTTTGTAGATATAATGATTTCCTCCTGTGATGGTGTTTTCTCATTTTTTCCAGTTTTTGGCAAATACAATCCTAGCCGCTGTAAATACATTTACAATCAGGCATTTCAAGTCTTTACTATATATTTCAGGTAAAATTCCCAATAAAAATATTTCTGGTTTCAAGTCTATATGTTTTTTTGTCATTTTTTTCCAACCACATGTGGATTTTAGTCCAGTATTTTTTAGCATCTGCACAAGTCCACCACATATGGTAATTTGAGCCAGGTGTCTGATGACATTTCCAACATTTTTCGGATTTATTCTTGAACATTCTTGCTATTCTTGTCAGGGGAAAATGCCACCTGTAAAACATCTTATACAAATTTTCTTTATATGCTCTTGACATTGTCATTTTATAACTTGGGACCACAATTTTTGCCATTTCTCTAAATCGATCCCATATCCAAAATTCTTCCCCAAAGAAATCATAGTTTCTTTAACTTGTTCTTCTTCTAATTTAATTTCTAATAAATATCCATACAGTTTTTAAATCACCTTTTCATCAGTACCCATCAAAATCTTATCTAAATCAGTCAATTTATGATAGAAACCTTCCATTTTAGAATCTTTATCATACTTTGAATGTATTTGCACATATGAAAACCAATTCATCTTTATACCTTGTTCCTCTAGTTTTTGTATAAATTTGAGTTCACCCTTTTCATTCAATATTTCATCATATCTAACTGTTTGTTCCTTTTTGTATATTATAGGATAAGAAAATGCTTCAATGGTCGATAGCCAGACTGGAATTTTCAAATAACATTGTCTTTTAATCTTCTCCCAGTTTAACCACAAAGACTCCCATATATAATGTCTTCTAAAATACCCCTGTGTTTTAGTTCCTTTATACCATAAAAAAGCATGCCACCCCAACAACAAATCATGTCCTTATAATGTCAACAATCTAGTATTTCTTAGTGTTATCCATTCCTTAACCCACATCAGATTTGTAGTTTGATAGTACAACTCCCCGTTAGGCAAACCAAATCCTCCTCTAATTCTAGCATCTTGCAAAAGTTTTAACTTTATTTTCGCTTTCTTACCTTGATATATATATTTCAACACAATTTTATTTAAATCTTCAAAGTAATCTTTTCCAAGCCTAATTGGAATTGTTTGAAACAAATATAAAATTCTGGATAATATATTCATCTTGATTGTTGAAATTCTCCCTATTAGTGACAGTTGTAAATTTTCCCATTTCGCCAGATCTAGCGCTATCTGCTGTTTAAGTTTGATATAATTATTCTCTTTTAATGTACTACATCTTGCTGTCAAATATATCCCCAAGTACTTGATCTTATTCGTGACCTGAATTTTCAATAGGTCTGCCAGTTCTTCCTTTTGTCTTAATAGCATATTCTTTGTCAAGATCTTTGTCTTATCTTTATTTATTTTCAAACCAGCCACCTTTCCATATGTCTCTATCTTTTCTATCAATTTCGATGCTATTGGTCCCTTTTCAAAGATACTTGTCACTTCCTTTTAAAATCATATTTGAAGTGAAAGTGTAATATCACTATAGACCAGCATGAAAAATAGTAGTTTTCAGGATATTCACCATGTATCACAATGTATATAGAATTCTGGATTTAATTTACCTCCAACAATTGGAACAAAGTTCCTATTTAAGCACAAATTCTTATTCCCTGCACAGTGTCCACTTCCCTTCTGAATCTACTCCTGAAAATAAAAAGAAGTTTAGAAAGATGCAGATGGTTGGCAGAAGTCTCATCACTTTTGCATTAAGTAAATAAACTTTAGAAATCAAATGTGTTGCCATAAATGTTGGCAAGTTTGTTCTGTGTTAATTTCTGTGAGCTGTTATGAAGTACTTCACTTCATACCATTCATCATAGGCATGCTTTCCATCTCCTATGTTTTTTTCTTTTTGTGCAATGACCTTATTCTGGTAAAAATAAAATGGTATATTGATAGTTCAAGTTAGAATAGTCCATGGTCTTCTAATCCTGCATAGATAAGGTTCAGTTACACCTCAGCAAATCCTTTGGGGACATTTAAGACACTGAACAAATTACTCTTAAGCTTAATGACATACCTTATAACCCATTTCTTCTATTAGAAACATTTAAGATCTTTCAATTATTTAAAATGGCAAGGGAGGAAGAGGCATGATAACTTTCTAATTTTGAGGCAAGTATTTCATTAATAAGCTCCAAATGATCCCACCCCAGTTTTGAGCACTAGATTTATACTGTTCTGGAAGAGTTTCTTTGCCACTGTAGTAGAAGTTAGCTCTTCTTTTTAAAACCTGTAGTGCAGAAGTGTCGAATTCGTGGCCCATGGGCTGGATGCATCACATGCTGGCCACCACCACCCCTGATTTAGCAAAGGGGAAAAAAGTTGCAATACATCACGTGATGACACGGGTTTGACAGCCCTGCTGTAGTGAGTTTTCAGTGACTCATTTATGTTTATTTGAATGATTACATGTTTTGAGAGTCTGCCCTATGTTAAAACTATTAAAGACCCATTTAACATAGTTTTACACACCAGCTTTTTCTTTTAAATAAATGAAGGGTGAACAGCAGAATTAAGGCAAAGTAGAATTATACTAATCTTATCCTTGGGTCCCCACTGATCTAAAATAAAATCCCTGGCATGGAGATATAAAACAAGACAAGACAAAAAAAAAATGAAAGAAAAGCAGAGTAGGAGTTTTCAAATCAGATAGCTGTCCAATTTCTGCTTGGAGTCTTCTATTCTATAGTTCTACTCTAGAACTTTTCTTATTATCGATATTTTATTTTAATGTTTAATCTTCAGAGTTTCTAAGAACTCTCTAAGAATGTCTGACTAATAAAATCAATTGTTTTCTACAAAAGTTATAGCGCAATGAGCAAAATGGTGGATTCCATTACAAATCTAAAATTTTCTTTTTCTTTCTTTCATTTAGAAAACATATTCTGTAAGGACAGCATGCTACCTAGTAATAAATAACCGTGATATATGAATCAATGTCAAATCCATGGATTACAAAATGCAAGAAATAAAATACAACAAAATAAATTCAAAAACATCTTCTCTTCTTTGAGCATGTTTTGTTGAGCATGATTCAGTTTCAGCAATGAAATAAATAGGAATACTAACATAATAACAAAAAATTGGTGTGATAGAATCTTGGTTATGGTGATTAGCAAGAAATATTTTTAACTTATGGATATTTTTCTAATTTTTCAGATATTGAATATGCAGGACAAAAATAATACATCAATCCATATTTCCCACCAGCCAATGTATTTAGCATTTGGCCATTAAATATCAGCTGTTATTGTGACTAATCTTATTGAACAAAAGCTTAGGGAATCTCAAATATTTATAGATGCTCTATACCTTACAAAGAAAGGGGCATCCCAATGAACTGACCTCATCAGCACCCCTTCCCCCATTATTCTTATTGTTATAGAGGTGGCCCAACTGCCTTAGGAAGTAATCCATGTTGCTATAGGTAAACCCTTCCATGTAGTATATTATTCACTTTTTGTGGTTAACTGTACAAAATATTGGCATCTAAATACTTATTGAACCATAGAATTTATTTTGGCCAATTACTTAAAGTATTATCGATTAATCTACACAATAAACAAAAGAGATAAAAAAGGAAGGCCCATTTATATTCCCCTGAGCTTAGAAAATAACTGGATATAAATTATTTACTTATTTATGTATTTATATATTTAAATTTCCGTAGATACCCATCTCAACCCAGTGACTCTGGGTGGGGAACAATTCTAAATAATATTTACAGATAAATGCAAATGCAAAGGTTATTATTAGAATTATATGAAATTTATGAAATTCACTTCATGTTTCCATAGTACTCTCAAATTATTTTAATTTAAAATGTAGGGAATAGACCTATACTACAGCCAAAAAGTCTTCTGAAAATTCAGACAAACTGATTTGAAAGATAAAGTAGAAAAACCTACCTCAGCTATCTTTCTGTTCCCTTGTCCCTCTGGATCTTTTTTTCCATTCTTCCTACTAAAACTAATTTTATTGCAAATCATTTTAATCAAATAATCATT
The DNA here is from genome assembly GCA_033807585.1 of Hydrophis major. NCBI lineage: Eukaryota > Metazoa > Chordata > Lepidosauria > Squamata > Elapidae > Hydrophis > Hydrophis major. Next base: position 330,644,295 of record CM066329.1, read on the forward strand.
TTACTTCTCCTGTCCCCTATCCCACATTTATGTACTGTATGTATGTCATAAATTTTCCATGATGTACAATCTCCACCTCATAGAGAATGTTTTGACACACCAAGAATCTTGCCTGACAGATATAGCAATCTCCTGGGAGTTTGATATGCTCATATGAAGAAAAAAAGATAACGTGTCCAGTCTCTTTTACAGAAAAATCCAGAATGGTCAAAGAGATACATTGACAAGCAACTATAAAGGTAGAGGTTCCCCTCGCATATACATGCTAGTCATTTCCAGTTCCAGGGGGAGGTGTTCATCTCTACTACATCTCCAAAGAGCCAGTGCTGTCTAAGGACATATCCATGGTCATGTGGCTGGCATGACTAGGAAGGCACACGGAAAGCTATTACCTTCCCACCAAAGTGGTCCCTATTCTTCTACTTGCATTTTTACATGCTTTCAAACTGCTAGGTTGGCAGAAGCTGGGACAAGTAACAGGAGCTCACTCCATTATGTGGTGCTAGAGATTTGAACCGCCAAACTGCCAACCTTTCTGATTGACAAGCTCAGCATCTTAGCCACTGAGCCACCGCGTCTCCTCTTAGAAGCAACTAGGGAAAGGCAATTTCTACAACAGACCAACTTAGGTCTCATAGCAAGACTTATATATCACTTTATTTTATTTATTTATTTATTTTTGTCAATTGCTTACAAGATAATAGGTATAAGTAAAAACATAGTTATGAATACATGGATACATATAAGGGAAAAAAAAAGAAACATGATGCTTTGCAGTACTCTCTAAGCAGTGTACATAGTCAGCGTATTGCTCCCAACAATCTGGGTCCTCATTTTACTGACCTTGGAAGGATGGAAAGCTGAGTCAACCTTGAGCCTGTCAGGATTGATCTCTTGGCAATGGGCAGAGTCAGCCTGCAATACTGCATTCTAACCAGTTTGCCACCATGGTTCCTGATCAAATTGATTGCATGATCATGTCATTCCCAAATGCCCTACATTGTTTGTGAGGAATTTTTTTTTTTTTATCATAAGAAGAAGAAAACAAAAAAAATCTCCTCCAATCTAGAACAACTGATAATATTTTTAGACTGATTCAGCAGCTGCTGTGAATGAGTTGGTGATACCAAAAGAAAAGTATTTAGTAAAGTCCATGAGATTATAAGCTCCTAAAAGGCAAATCTTATCCTTCTTCCATGGCTCATTGAAATGTATGTCTCACTATAGATGTGCCTAGTTATGAATGAATGAATACATATATAATTAAAAAGAATCTTTGAGGCTTTCAAAACTTTTATTTAGACCATTAAAGTCTACATCCAGAACTCTGAATAGATTTGTGCTTCCAAATATAACAAGAGCAACTCCACCATCTTTACTTCTGTGGTGAGGAATCAGCTTGAAAAATCTGCCATATTTTATCATTTTAACAAGTTAGAAATTATTTTTTTTAATATTTAATATAATTGAAGGATATCTATACAGGGAATTTAAATATTGAATATTACAGTTTGGTTTTATTTTCACTGGTAGCAATTCAGTTGGAGTCTTGGCTTCACCGACTTACAGAGTACAATCTAGAATTGACACAACATGTACCACTTAAAGTGGGAGATGCAGAGTTCAGGTTCAGTTTTGATTAGACAAAGTAATCTACTTGGTTTAACCCAAAACTGCATATCAGCTATTAGGTTTTTCCGTCAGGCAAAAATATAATGCAGGATTCTATAACTGAAAATCTATATGTTAAGGCTACAAGTATCTGGAATTCTTGGTAGACATTTCTGGGAGATATCTTCTGAAGTAACTTGAAAGATATTAGATGAGAAAGTGTAGATCTCCTACTATTATTATAACTTTTATGTTTTATAATAAATTATTACATTTATAGGAAGTTGAATAAGTAGAAGTGATAATATTTTATGTGATCTTTGGAGTAACAAACTTAAAATGTTTTATTCTGATCAACCAGTAAAAGGTCATATTTAAAAATGTGGAACCAATATATTTTTGTTCAAAAAAAAAAAGGCTAGTGCAATGTCATGTCTTTTGGATGCTTCTATTTAGCTTGTTCTACCACTCTGGATAGCAATATCATCTCTTTACCTCTGTCCCATTCTTTTACATTTCATACTCTACTTATGTGATGTGAAATAAGTGCTTTTAATCAAGACATCTGTAATTCATTAGACACCACTATGTACTTCAGCTGTAATACTATTAAAAGCTTCTACAACTGATTGGGATGGGGTGGGAGAATTAACTATTCCACTTGTAAAATCTAGGGCAGAAATTAATAAGAAATATGCGCTTGCTTCCTACTAACAATCTTTGTGCAGATTGTTTATAAATTGTAATTGTATAATTATGTGATGCCACTCATGACTATTTATTTACTCAGGACATGCTCAACCCCATCTATGCCATTTTCTGGTTCCCACAGAACCTGAAATTACACGAGATTGTTTCCTAGAAGTTGCAATCCTATTGGAAAAAAACCTGCATTCCATTAGAGAGATTATTAAAACCAATACACTGATGTAAATGGATTATAAAATAAGTACAAAAGTGAACACTTACAAGTTAGTTTCAACAAAGCAACAAATCCAAATTTCATTAATTAATTTATCAGACTCAAAATAGGAGAAGAGAAGATTGGAGTCTTGGCTTCACCCCTCAAAAAGAAGAAGCTGATCTGGAGATTATTTGCTATTTTCACGGTAGTGACTTAAAACATTTGCTAGTAGCAGCCAGATACTTGTAAGGCAATATGAAGCCTGTCTTCATTACATCATCACAACAATGGCTGGTGATATAGAAGATACTACAAATCACTGGGAGGATTCTGTCTATTTCAATTATATTCTTAGATAGAACAAGAGAGAGCTTTTAGACATAGAAAACAAGCTTTGTCAAGTAAAGTAGGAATAAAGCTTGCTAGAAAGGAAAAACAAGCAAATGAGTTTCAGTCCTTTCTGAAGATAAAATTCCAGTTGATATCAAATTTGTTTCTATTCTTTGTGACTTATTTTCTCTTGGAATACAGGAGCAACATCAATGAAATTATCTTTATATTAGTACACCTAGAGATAATTTTTGAATTAACTGTCAGAGAATATTTGCATTATTACATTTTCAATTTTTAATTTTATTTTTGCAAAAATTGAGCTGATGAAGGAACAAGTTCAAGATGACAGTGGTGGTCACATATATAATGATGGAAAAATTATTATATAAATGAAATATAATTATTAGAAGTACACAGACTGGATCTGATCTTTCTCAAATCATCATTTTGATTCAGAACTCCAAACAAATTAAATTTGGATAACTAAATTGAATAGTTGGATAAAGTCAATACTATTTGGAAAATCAATTTGGGCAAAAAAAGATGTGCATGTATTAATCATTTCGACTCATCTCAATGATTTGGAAGCATCTGATTTGATTCTGTAATTTTTTCCAAACTGACAATCCAATTCAGAAAATTGGAATATTATACTGGACTTTTCAAAGCTCAAGTAATTATCAAATTACATTCACAATTATTCCACTCAATTCTATAATTAGTGTTAGCCACTAGTAGGAGAGCAGGAATTTGTGGAGGTTAACAAATAAATGATATTTATTTCAGAAGAGATAATTTGGCTGTGTCCAGAATCATATGTGATGTGTAGCTAGAACTCCAAAGCACACAACCTATCAATTTCATGCTGAAAGAGAAGAGAATTCCCTCTGCAATCATAATAATCTCTTCCTCCAAGCAAGACACTTGAGCAAGTGAACTAATTGTCTATCCGTAAAAAGTCATATTGTTATGCTGAAACCAGAGACCAGTATGCCACCATGAACTCTTTCATAAGAACAGCTGAACTGCAGAAAAATCGTTTTCCCAAAATGCTTGCAGTTAGTCATCAAATTCTTCCTTGTAAATTCTGGGTAATCATAAACCTCAAGTGGCAGAAGAATCGTTCAACACTTTGCTTTATGGAGAGATTTCATAACACATCTCAGAGTGGCATTTGACAACAGCCCTATTGAGAAATTTCCTTTGTTGGCATGGAGGATTTCACCGGTCGCTTTCCAGAGAACTCTGTGTTTAATTAGCTGACAGAATAAAAGGAAGCAGCAGGAATTTAGAGCTGAGGAGCCCTCTGTAATTGAATATGATGTGAAATTATGGGTGGTTCTTAATGTGTCAAATGTTTTTAATGATGAAAAATAATTATGAAATTAGCAGGGAAACGTTTAACTAAATATTGATTTACTAGGTTTTCTAATTGTCATACATTAGAAATGGTTCAGCACATTGCCTTCAAGACAAAGTTAGAGGTGAAAGTCTAGGTAGGCAGTTTCTTACATTCATATAGTACCAGGGAATAGTTCCCATTGAATTTAGAAGGGTTTATTTCTGAATTCACATGAATAGTATTGACCTGTTAAGGTCACTAGCTTAGTGCATACATAGCTGGAAAGTTGGATAGCAGTCAGCCTGAACACAGTAAGAAATTTGGAGCAAAATAAGTCAAAATGCAATTCACACCTCACTAGTAAAACTCCCATTGATTTTAGAGCTCTAGGACTACACTTTTTTGGGGGGGAAAAAACTCTCCAGAGTCAACAAATGAGATGTAATTCTTTTTCTTTAAGAAACAACTCACAAGAAAGGGAAAGAAATCAATCAAAGATGTTACACAATTATGTTATAATAATTTAAGTAAGCTTTCTTAATTGTATTATAAATAGAATGCATTTTCAAATTGACACCTGTCATTTACAGCCTTGATCCATAGCATTTTCTTTTTAACCCTTTAGGGGCAGAGTGCGGTTGTAGTCAGTTGGATATAGGAGGTTAATGCTTTGCTTCATGAGAAAATGTCAGCAGTCCTGGCAAAACACTTTCAAAAGCAGTCCTGGGTTCCTGTCTTCTCTTTGATTGTGGACATGATGAGAGAGTGAGGAACAATTACAATATGTCTAGTGGTAGAGGATTACATTAACCCTTTGACTGCTCAGGTTGAGATCTGGCACCTCACAGGAATAATACCCTTAATTCACTAGATATGGGAGAAGTGAAGCCACAAATCTGTACCTTTTTCTATCAAAGCAGAAAATATGGAAAACTTTGAAGCTTATTCCTGAATAATATTGCATATTAGGGCTTGATAAATTCTTTCCAGCCAAAAATGTATGCCAATTTCATATATTTTAAACTTACAGGACGATCAAATATACAAATCAAAATATATTACCCATTTTGCCATGTACCTTGTATATGCACACTTGTTGTAATTGAAAGGATCGATCCTGTTGGGAGTTTTGACTCTGATGACTCTGAAGATGGAAGGTTAGAGCCTGCTGTGATTGTGGAGTCTGAATTATCAGAAGACACAGATGTGAGCCAAGAGGATGAGAGATTGTCAGAGAGACAATCCTCCCCAGAACCTTTGACTTCACTCATGCCAGCAACTGATCCACAAAATGAGTCAGAAGCTTCTAATGGGGAAACTGACAGATCTTGGCTTGACGCTAGAACCAGGAGAAGATTGAAAAGTCAATCTGAAGGGAGGCGTCAAGCCAGACATTGAGACTGACACGCCCATCCAGGTGATTTAAGGAGGCATGCTGATTCTCAAACTTTGCTTGGAAGCAAAGTGTTTGATGAGTCGAAAGGATACGTGTGGAGCGCCCTTTGTGATTTATGGACAATTCTGGATTATCAGACAGATTCTGGGAAGTCTGCCAATGACTGGAAAATAGTACTGTTAACCCTTTTAAGTCTGGTTTTGTTCTTGTTTGAATGTTTTGAACTCTGGGACTCTGTATTCTCACTTGGGAAAACTGAGTGATGAAACACATTTGATGCTCAGCCTAGAGATGCTTTTGAACTATAGAAAATATTAGAAAAAAATTAAAGCAAAAACATGTCACAGGAAGGATTGTTAAAGATTTCCTGATAATTCCCCAATAATTCCTCCTGAAACTCAGGTCATTTTTCCATTGGCAGGGTGCTTGTAGTATCTACAATTATCTCCGTGCTATCTTTGATCTGTCATTAGTGGGCCAATTGACTGAGCCTGTGCTCCTGTTCAATAGAGTATGATTGATTTGAATTTGTGCAATTAAGTCATTTTCAACTCCTATAGTCCACATAGATAGATTTTCTCTATTATAATATATTTCTAATCTGTTCTTTCAAATCTCCCAATGGTATACTTATCACCTCTGTAATTGAGTCTCTCCACCTTGCTAATAGTCATTCTCTTGTTCTCTTGTCTTCAATCTTTCCCAGCATTAGAGACTTTTTCCTGAGAGCTGCACTTCACCAAATGTGTCTGAAGTAGGACAATTTGAGCCTGATCATTTGTTTTTTGAGTGGGGACTCTGGATTTGTTTTATGATCCATCAATTTGTTTTACTGGCTGTCTACATGTTGGTGTTGGAGAACACTTCTGAGAATAATATGGCTGTCCATATTATTCTCAGAAGTGTTCTTCAACACCAACATTCAAAGGTATCAATATTCTTCTTACTTTGCTTGTTTATAGTCCACTCTCAGTTCAGTAGAATACCATGGAATACCATGGTTTGCAAAATTCTGATCTTTGTATGGGTAGAGAGATCACAGCATTTGAATATCTTTTCCAAGTTCTTCATGCCCACTCTGCCATGAATATTTTTGACTGTTTGTTCCTTTACTATTGATGATTGATTCATTGATTTTTGTTGCACCAAAATTGACAAATAATTCCAAATTTTGTAATAATTTTCAGACATATAAAATTTACCCAAAAATCTTCTTCCACTGTTTTTGTTGCCCTCCCCATTCAAGATGTTGGTTACATTCATCACCAATATACATAAATAAGCCCAATGCACGCTAGTTTTTTATGCTGACAAAATCAACAATAGTGTGTGACTCAGGAACAGAACTTGCTGGTTCTTGGAGAGGGTGGAGCTGGCATCACGGTGGTACAGCGCGCTATCTTGAAGCTCTAAGATCACCGCTGATATCTCCATTGCAGGATGGTCTCAGCGGATCTAAACCATCCCGTAGAGATGGTAACAGAGGAGGGCACATGCTGTCAATCCCAGGGACATCGCAAAGTCCCTGGTAGATCCAGGAAAAGCCCTTTTTTCCCACGGCGGACAGGCAGCCATTAAAACTGCTGAAATTGGGACAGCTCTGGAATGGAAGAAAGCTGGAAAGAAAGTGTGTCAGTTTGGTGAGATAAATTTCTACTTATTATTTACTGGAGGCAATATCCTAAAAGACTAAAAGTTAAATTTAAAAGTGAAGATAAAAGTGGTCAAGCGGCGAGATTAAGCACAAATTAAACCTGAAGGTTTTTTTTTTTTTTAATTGGAACTTTGGATTTTTATAAAAACTTTTCAATTTTTAAACGGGACTGGTCTTTCCTCTTCAACTTTTACTTTTTCCTTTAAAAATAACTCTGGAAAAGTTTTTTTTTTTCTGATTTTCAACAACTTTAGACTCTTTTTATTTATTTTTTTATTCCTGGTTTAAAAATTAGTGGGGAAGGGAAATGAAAGGGAAAAAAGTAGCGCTGCCACCTGGAGGCTTGGATACCTTGTTTTTCTTTCCTTCCTTCTTGTTGATACATTTGTTGTTACATTCAAGGACTCTGTGTTTTTCATTGAAAAGATAGTGGGAAGAGCATGTAGATTGTTTATGTGGGTACTCTTCTGTGGCACTACTATATCTGGAGTCTGGACTTGCAATTGAAGAAAGAAGATTGAAGTGACCTTGAAAAGAGAACTGGAAATTTGTTTTTTTATTTAGTAAAGAGCCTCAAATATTTAGTGGCAGTGCTTTGCTTATTGACAGAATTGCATTTTCTCTTTTCCTTTTTTTTTAAACCCCCCCCCCCAAAGTTGGATTTTTATAGTTGGACTTGAGTCTTTTGATGCAGGAATAAGATTACTCTTTTTCCCCTCCCTCCTCCCTTTTGTTCTACCTCTTTAACAAGGGAAATCTACAGATTTCTTCATTTTTAAAAACTTTTTCTATTTTTTTTATTTTTTTCATTTTTTTCTCCATTTTACATTTTTTCCTTTCCCCCCTTTTTTTTTCTACATAATTGGAACCAATTAGACTAAGGTGTTCAAGTGCATGGAGACTTTTTCCCTTCACATTTTTATTACTATTTTTTGCTTTTTTTATTTTTTTTATTGGAATGGCAGTTGGCTGTTCTTGTTTTTTCTTCTCAATTTTCCTGTTAAGCATTCCTAGATGAGCAGAAAGATACCAGTCTCAGCTTCTTCAATCCCGACTTCTTCCTCCTCACCATCTGGAGGACAACTATCAATATAGGCGATGTTACAACAAGAGAAGGAGAAAGAAGTGACACTGCAGATGATTATGCAAGCAAAAATATTGAAAAGAGAATGGAGAATATTGAGCAAAGAACTGAAAAGACAGATGAAAAAATTGAAAATATTCAACAGATGATGATGCAATAGGAGGACAGAATCAAGAAAATTGAAGAACAAGATGTACAAAGAGATAAGGGACTTCTGGTTTGAGCTTCTTCAGTGACAGACCTAAACCTCGTCTCTGGGAGGCTTCGATCTGTGCTCGCCACTGGAGCGCCCCAAGCCAGCTGGTTTTGGGACTAAGCCACCCCATAGAGGTGGTAAAGAGGGGGGAGATTGTCTGCAGAGTTGAGGAGAGCCGCATCTCTTCTCCCCAGCTGGCCATTACTCCCTTTCCTGAAGGCGGTTGTAACGGTGGTCAGAAATGGCCACCACAAAGAAGAAGTTGTCCGGAAAAGAATGTGCAGGAGGAAGATAAGAAGAGAAAGTTTTGGTTGACCGGGTCAAATAGCAAAAGCAACAAATAAGGTACCCTGGAACTGAAACTATTAAAAAAAAATCAATAACATTGTTCCCTAAGAAGAATTTTAAGCTGCGAAGGAGAGAGAAAAGGGAAAAGAGTTGGTTTTTTTTTCTCCTTTTCCTATACTGACAGCTAAGAGACTTAAGCAAGAAATTGGAAAAAAATCCACTTTGACATTAATAGGCATTTAATGCTGAAAATAAAAAGTCAAAGGGATAATAAAGATTTCTGGATGGTCATGCAATTTACATTCAGATGCTTGACAACTGATTCATACTTTTATGGTTGCAGTGTTCAGCAATTATTCTGTGACCTTCTGACAAGCAAAGTTAGCGGAGAACCCAGATTCATGTTACTAATTTAACAACCGCAGTGATTTGCTAAACAAATGTGGCAAGAAAAGTGGTAAAATGGGACAAACTCACTTAACAAATTTTTCACTTAACAACATAAATTTTGGGCTTAATTGTGGTCGTAAGTTGAGGACTACTTCTAATAAGCAATCGAATATGTGGCAAGAAAGATGGAGAAGTCAGTAAAACCATTCTGATCTGATTATGCTACTTCCTTTTTGTTTACCTTATTATTTAAAATTGAAATCTCTCTTCTTGAGAGCATACTATGGTATTTTACTCCACTTTGTAAACCCAATTGGGAAGAATTTTCTAGCATCAATCTGAAAAGATTACAGCATCTCCAGAGGCTGGAAGAGGTCACAGAAGTGCTTTCCTTTTATGGATTTTATAACTGTGTCACTTATCCATATTCAAAGTGTTGTGTCTAGCCACTTAAACCAAGTTCTGTATTAGGATCAAAATATCTTGGTGTCTTCACAGTTTATTATTTTGCAATTCAAGTTATTTCAAATAGAATTTAGGTGATGGCCATTTTGAAGTTAAATAAGCTATTGATATCCCTTCCTTCTTTGCTTAGTAATAAATTCACTGATTTCAGGAATTTGGTTTACAGGGAAAATCCTGTAACTTAATAACATAAAATAACTCCAACAAATTGAAGAAGAATGCCTACATCTCCCTTACTTTATCATATATTAGAAACAATCCCAAATAATTATAATGTATGAAAATTGGGTTTCTTGATTACAATAACCATTCTCTGGTATGCAGAAGTAGCAGCTAAATGCCTCATTGTTGCAAGCATTTATGGAAGAAGAACTTTTAACAAGTGAATAAAAATATATCAATGTGAAACATGTTAACTCAATGTAACAGTGTATAATTTAACATTCACATTAAATGTGTGTTATAAAAGTAGCATCAACTTTTAGTTTTTAACAGAGAAAATTAAATGCCCAAATTATGCTAATATAATGGTGTAGTCTACATTAGAAGTTTAACAGAAAAGTTGCAACATCAGAATCATGTTTTCTTCTCCCTATCCCAAACGCAGTCAGGATTTTTGAAGGTGATTTTTAAGTTAGGTACAACTGAAAATTTCATGACGGAAACATAAGTACTAATGGTTTGTACAATTTCTACACTATGTTATTCATACCTTTTTTGGTTTTTCCACATTTATCTTCTGCCCTTGCAGAATTTTCCCTAGATGCTAAATAGATAGTTCAAAAAAAAAAAAAAAAAAGCTCATTTGAGAGCTTCAGTTAAAATGATTTAAAAACAGAGGTTTTCCATCTCTATTTGGTGACTGTTTCTGTCTGAAAACTCCTCCTTTTATGTGGTAAGCATTATAGAGTAAACAGATTTTCTAGAATCCTTTCAATCAACTTCTGGGGATGATCTTTGGCATGATATGAATGGCAAAGGAGTCTCCACACCCCCGTTTTGTTGAATTTCTAGACAGCCCTTGATAGCATGGATTATATCATCCTAATGAACTCTCTGCAGTGATCATAGATGTTATTCTTCAATGATTCTGCTTCTTTCTCAGTACATGATTTTAATCAGAGGTGGTATTCAGCAGGTTCTGACCAATTCTGGAGAACTGGTAGCAGAAATTTTGAGTAGTTCAGAGAACTGGAAAACACCACCTCTGACTGGAGATTTTACAGCATCCTTCCCCTGCCATGCCCACTAAGCCACGCCTGTTGTAACTATGTATCATTGCAACTATGTATCATTCATGTGTTTGCAACTATGTATCATTCATGTGTAATCATTAACTTCTGTCTCTTCAGTGACCTTTGCAAGGCACGTACAAGGGACAAGGAGCTAGACGGTTGTTAATAAGCTTATCCACATTGTAAATGATCTGTCTGGTATGCAGCTTTGTAAACATGCACATCCTGATGGAATTATCTTATTTGACTTGAGCTTTGATTAAATCATTTTCTTGTAAAAAAGCACAATAAAAGAGCGTGTGCCAAGACATTTGGGGTGCGCTCATCCCGAGGAAACTTCGCCTCCTGTCATTTCTCTCTCCTTCGCTCCCTATCATGAGCTGCCCATCTGATGCGGGATAGCAGATACTGCATTCTGGTGACCCCGACGTGATTCCCTAAGGGGGATACGTTGCGATGCATCCATATCTTATCAGCTCGATGGGAGCTGTGCATCGCCAGGCCTGAAGTGAATTGCACATCATTGGATCTGAAACACGGTCTCGACTTTCGTAAGTATGGGTGGAAACTTTTCTCAACAACAGACGCAGCATCTGAAGGAATTGAGGGAGTTAGTCGCTTCTTCTTCTAAATATTCTGCTAATTTAAAGGGCTCGCCTGTAAAAATGAAACCTATTGCTACATTATTGGCTTATGTGTGGCAGCATTGTCCTAATTATTCAGAGGAAGGGTCCTTAAAAATTTCCACTTGGCAAAAAATTGGTGAACATCTCCATAGTCCTCCTCGTGCACCTATTGGCATTTTGGTCACTTGGAGGAAAATTATGGAGGCTTTAATGGTCCATTATAAAATAGAAGCAGGGAGTGTGTTTGAATCTCCCCCGCCAAGTTATGATAACTTTTCAATTTGCTCTAACTCAGGCAGAAGCTGCTGCCATTATTCAACAATGCCCCACATGTAGTAAGCAAGGACATTCCATTCCGATAGGAGTAAATCCTAGAGGATTAAAAGCTTGTGAAATTTGGCAAATGGATGTAACTCAGTATCCACCTTTTGCCCCTTGGAAATATTTGCACGTTTCCATCGATACATATTCAGGGTTTATTCTGGCTACTCCTCAAAGGGGAGAAACTGTAAAACATGTCATCAATCATTCAATTCGTACCTTTGCCTCGCTGGGACGTCCAAAAGAAATCAAAACTGACAATGGACCTGCATATACAAGTTCTGCATTCCAGGACTTCTGTAACAGATGGGATGTAACCCACAAGTTTGGGATTCCCTACAACAGCCAGGGGCAGGCTATTGTGGAACGAGCGAACTTATCTCTGAAACGTGCTCTTGATCGATATTCGTTGCGGGAAAAACCCCCAAACCTCCCAGCATTGCAAAATTCTCTTAACATTTGTCTTTACACTTTAAACTTTCTTAATCTGACTGGCATTCCTCCCACTTCTGCTGCTTCACGTCATTTTTCCTCCCCCTCACCCCCGCCTAACAGACCTCTGGTATATTATCGCAGATTGCCAGATCCCGCCTGGCAGGGTCCCGCTGAGCTTCTCACTTGGGGACGAGGCTACGCTGCAATTTTACTACCAGACAAAACCACTTGCTGGATCCCTGGTAGGGCGGTTAGACCCTATCATGGGAATTCCTCCGCTACATCTGTATCTTAAAACTCTTCCTGATACTCTTGCCTATATCTTCTTTGCAATTTCTACCTTACTTCAACAAAACCTATGCTTCCTGTCAAAAGACTATTCGTGTTAAAACCATTTCATTAACAGAAGGCTATTATACTTGTTCCATGTGGGTACGTCATGAAAATGCTACCCGTAGTTTTCACTCTGTCACTTCTGTTTTGTTTAAAGAACACTCTACCACTCGCTCTTTTGTTCCTTCTTTACTCTTCCTATGGAAAGGAACCTTAAAATCTTTTCCTCTATTCAATCTAGATATAGGGGGACCTAGATGTCCTTCTATTGTATTATGGGTTCCCCCACCCCAACTAACATCCTTGATGAATTACCAAATTAATATTTATTGTCATTATTGTAATTATTATCCTTTTTCTACTAATTGCATTACCTCTTCATTTTGCAAATGTTCTACAACTAACTTGTCCATAGCCCTCTCTCCTGCTTGTGATGTTTTTATATACCCGAACTCTGATCCTGTCAACAAACAACGCTTCAAAAGAACTGTCCATGACGATCTGCAGAAGCCTCATAGAAGATATAATATTGCTTGGACTATAACTGACTTTCAAGGAGTTCGTTTAAATTCTACAACCAATTTTTCTCGCATAGAAGACTTCTACCCATCACTTCAATTCGATTTGGCAGACGCACCCACACAACCAGGGGATATTCTGCAATCTACACCTCTTCAGGAGGAACTTTAACATCACGCCTGAAAGGAATGTATTTTATCCCTGGCAATAATTTTGTTTGGACTTGTTCCACCGGTCTCACGGCATGTGTCCACGGGGATGAAATTGTTAAATCCAAATCATTTTGCATTCAAGTATGGCTTGTGTGTATAACTCTGATGATTTTATATCCCTACAAGTACCCATGGAATACCCCCTTTTGCAAAATCGTAAAGATTTAGATCTGTTATTTTTTAAAACAAGGGGGATTGTGTGCTACGCTTAAAGAAGAATGTTGTTTATATGCCGATAGCAGGGGGGCTTGTTTTCTATTTCGCCATGGTTTACAACCTTTTTAACTGCATTGGCAGGACCATTAATAATCATTATATTGATATGTATTATAGGACCTTGTTGTTTTAATAGAATATTGCAATTTTTTAAAAAAATCAATTATCCTCCATAACTGCTGATGTTAATGTGCTATTGCAAGCTCATGTTATATCCTCAACACCGGACGAAAAAATGTCATTGCTGAGTTACCACTCCTTGGACAACCCTGACGCTGACGGGTCGCACTCTTGCCCAGATGACGGGGACGGCGAACATTCCATAAGAATGGTTCCTGTCTTCTCGGACGAGGAAGAAGACTCGTCATAAATAATAAAAACAGAGGAGATGTTGTAATTATGTATCATTGCAACTATGTATCATTCATGTGTTTGCAACTATGTATCATTCATGTGTAATCATTAACTTCTGTCTCTTCAGTGACCTTTGCAAGGCACGTACAAGGGACAAGGAGCTAGACGGTTGTTAATAAGCTTATCCACATTGTAAATGATCTGTCTGGTATGCAGCTTTGTAAACATGCACTCCTTATCTTATTTGACTTGAGCTTTGATTAAATCATTTTCTTGTAAAAAAGCACAATAAAAGAGCGTGTGCCAAGACATTTGGGGTGCGCTCATCCCGAGGAAACTTCGCCTCCTGTCGTTTCTCTCTCCTTCGCTCACTATCATGAGCCGCCCATCTGATGCAGGATAGCAGATACTGCACATGCCCACAGAACCGGTAGTAATTTTTTTTGAATCCCACCAGTGATTTTAATCAGTGATGCTGGGAGAGATGAAATCAGCCAAGTTATTGTTGCCTTAGTTGCCAAGTTATTGTGTGGAGCCTTAGAGGTTGGCCTTTTCTTCTCTCTTTACTGTTTAAATGATGCCACTGGGGAAGGTCATCTGTCAGTTTGTAAAGAAATATCATCAATATCCAGTTAAATTTCTCTTTCCTAAGCTATATAGAAAATTGTCCCAGCTTCTAAAGTAGCCATCATAATCTTAAGAGGAGAAAATGCCACACTGATAAATTAGAAACAATTGTGGGCCACAAAGGAATATCTGATGTGCTGATAAGCTGCTTAGTAGCTAGCAGAGTTTAGCAGTGCTAAATGTGGCAGCATCAGTGAGGTCTAGTAGCATTGGAGGCACTTTACAGCATGTCCTTTAAGGCAGTAGATGATTGTTCCTACTGACGGTAACATTTAGCAGTGGTGAATTTATTAAGTTTAAAAAAATATTTTGGCAGACTTCACAAGGCTGCTTGGTGAACCACACACAGCCTACATGGCACTAAATGGAAAATGTAGGCTCTAAATGGAATAAAGCAGAGACACATGGAGTTATTTGTTCAACATGATTTTTGACAAAACCAATGTACTTTAGTGATAGAGTGGTACTAACTTGGAAGGAGAAGTTTGCAACCTGGGGCTTCTCCTGGATTCCTAGCTACAGCAAGAGGGTGAGGAGGGGAACATTTTTCCAGCTTCAGTTACTACATTACTTGCTTCTGCTACTTGGAAGCTTCAATTAGTTTTATTATGTGCAATGGTTTCCAATTGGTTTTCAAATGCAATTTCAAGTGCTGCTTTTGACCTTTGAAAACTACCAAATTTGACTCCAAGGTGCTCAAGTAATCTTCTCTAGCTAGTTTCAGCTCACTTAATTCTGGGAAAATCACCTAGTGGTTTTTCATTTTTTATGAATGGGGTGATGGTGGCAGTGGCAGAACATCAAGTTTCTTTTCTATAGTTACATCTATGTTTTCAAGGTTTTGTTATCTTTAAAGGTTTAAAGGTTTCCCCTGTTCTGTCATGATTGATTCGTCTCCAATTCTCAGCTGAGGAAGCCTCACTGTCTAAGCAATGCTTCCATGAAAATATGGAACACAGCAACCTTCCCACCAAAATGGTACTTATTTATCTAGTCGCATTTGCATGCTTCTGAACTGTTAGGTTGGCAGGACCTGGGACAAGTAATGAGATCTCATCCTGTCACATGGTGCTCATGTCTCAAACCTGACCTGTCAGCTTTCCAGCTGACAAGCTCAGCATCTTAACAGTTGAGCCATCATGCTGCCCTTTAACAATAAAGATTTTGTTACCTTTACATATTAATAAAAAAAGAGGGAGCTTTCAAACATACTGGCTGAAAATTAGAAATTGGTTAGAAGAGATGTGTAAAATTAAAATAGAATTCAGACCTGAAATTTTTCTATTGGGTATCAATGTAGGAAAATATAATAAAGAGATAATATATTTAATGGTCCATGTCACCACTGCAGTGAGACTAGTCCTTGCCCAAAGATGGAAATGTAATGATATGCCAGATGAGATGGAAATAATTAGAAAAAACTGGATGTGCACCAAAATAGAGTAACGCAAGAATTAAAAGATAAGACTGAATCTGATTATTACAAAATCTGGGAAAAGTTTTACCACTGGTTTAAAAAAAGAAAGGAGTAAATTTATTAATGATGATTAACATTTACGTATATATTTTTTTACGTATATATTATTTTTTTGTATTTTTTGTTATATGTATTACTTGAGGATGTAAGACAAGTAGGTGTGTCGGGATGTCTGCACCACGATCATTGTTTTTAAATGTTTTTTCTTTTTGTTGTTTCATTAATAAAAAAAAAATTAAAAAAGAGGGAGCTTTCAGGGAGAAACTGTTGTCATCATTTACTGAGAGTTATAGCACATAAAAGTGGCATAGCAAAAAGTGAAAAAAATACAACAAAAATATAATATGATGTCATTATAACAGTAAACAATTATAATTCTATATATACTTGTCTAATGCAAATATTATCCAAGATGTATATTTCTGATACACTTATATGATTATCTTTTTTAACTCACTGTATTTGTATAAATGAGTCCCATATATATTAGTTACACAAAGTTCATGTCTATAAGCAACTCACTCATAGATGGCAAATGGAATCAAGTCATCAATCTATTGAGTGAAGAGAACGATAAGTGTATTTTTCTAATGCTGCAATATTAGTATTTTGGCCATGGTAAATGCATGGAGAATCCATTTACATTATCCAGTTATCCAATTCCATGTACTAGGTTCAAGAGAAAATTATCTTCTGTGAATTTTAGCTTTTGTTGCACAAGCATACTTATATCATTTACTTTCTCCAAAATGTGGTAACTGCAGGACATTGTAAAAACAAGTGTTTTGAAGAAGCATTATCCTTTTTACATATCCAACAAAATGCCATTTTTTTTACAGTTTTTTTCTATACAAACATAATAAACTCCAATAAATTCTAAAAACTATTTTTGGTTCTATAAGTTGTAATAGGAGATGACACCTTTTCCATAGAAGTTAAAACATTCTTCCATTGTCTAGACAATATAGGAACCTCTAATTCTTTGAGGAGGGCTAGCAGATAGAAATGTGTTGAGACTCAGGTGCCATCCCCAATCTGTTCACAGCACCTTGATTTTGGTAAGGGGTAATGGAGAGGCCAAAGTTGCCTGCCTCCACTGCTCTGTCCCTGACTGAATGTGCCAAGCTACCTCTACTGCTATCCCCTGTTCTCAAAAATGTATTGTCTGTAAGTCCTGGGCACTGACACAGGTCTGCTCCTTTCTACCATCTGCTCCTATCACCTTTCAACTGATCGCTACCAGATTACTGGAACTAATGCTCTTCATTCAATATCTAAATTATCAGAATGAAGTCTTACCCTACAGGTGTCAAACTTGATTTCATTGAGGGCCGCATCAGGATTGTGTTTGACCTTGGGGGGACGGGATGGGCATAGCCAGTATGGGCATGGCCAGCTTAACATCACTCGCGTTGATACCTGTGGTGGCCCACAGTGCCTCTGCCAGTGAAAACAGGCTCCTGAACTCTGTTTTAGCTGCAATGGCCTCCTGCAACCCTCTGCAAGTGAAAATGGCAGAGGGTTGCAGGAGGCTGTTGCAGCCGAAAATGATTCTCGGGAATCTATTTTTGCTGGCAGAGCATCGTGGGCTGGTCCTTCACTGTCTCCTGGGTGGGTCAGGAGCCAGATCTAAGCACCTCGCAGCCTGGATGCAGCCTGCAGACCTTGACACCCCTGTCCTACAGTAACTATAACTAAAGTATCCATAACCATTTTATTCTAACTTGAGCCTGATTCTAATGCAAATAAATGCCTCATTCAAAATGTTATGGAATGCTTAGGGACATGTCTGAATCATGCAAAATGATATATAGGAACATCATAAGCCCCCACTTTTGGAAGTCTATTCCTCTATTATTATTTTCAATATTCTGATTATGGCACATTATCCTCACTTGCACTCATGTCAGCTGAAATTTTAAGATCGTAAGCATAATAAAGACTGTCTGACACTTAGCAGCACAAATGTGCAACACTTTATAAATGGAAACTTCCAAATGGACAGGAACTATATTACCACTGGTTATATACAGTGGTGGGATTCAGCCAGTTCACACCACTTTGGGAGAACCAGTTGTTTACTTTCTGAGCAGTTTGGTGAACTGGTTGTTGGAAGAAATCATTAGGGCAGAGAACTGGTTGTTAAATTATTTGAATCCCAACACTGCTTATATATCCATATCTGGGTTTTGCTGCAAACTTTTTATTGATATTACAATATATTTCATCTAAGCATGATCAAAATGTCTGAAGAACACCTAGACCATTTTTACAACTCAGAAGAGAAGCAGTGAATATGAATTCCAAAATGTTTAACAAACTGTATTTAGCTATATGAAAACCATGCAGCTGGTGATACTGTTCCTAACAGACATATTTGTAGTTACTTTTGTACTAGTTTTGGTTATTTTTTTGTTATTTTATTTAAGGTTATTTGGTTTTTGTAAGCACCCCTCCCAGGATTGGTTGGAGCTGAGTAGAATCCAAACTGAATAAAATATTAAATGAATAAAATGTATATTATAGTAATTTAAAAGAGATGCATGGCTATGAGCTGGATTGTCTGCCAGGTTATAATTAAAAAAACCCAAGATGGAGGTCATGACAACATGACTGACAATGTGAACTATGCCTGTTTTTTACGGGTGTTATATGCGCAGGTCAAACACTACTGTAGTAGTCTTCTTGACATATTCTGCCATGCCTTATGAATATGCCTGGTTGTGGAACAGTATCCTTGCAGGGCATCTGTAACCTGATCATCAGAGCCATGGTGGCGCAGTGGTTAGAATGCACTACTGCATCGGCTAATTCTGCTGCCTGCCAATTACTAGTAGTTCAGCAGTCAGAGTCTTGCCAGCTCAAGGTTGACTAAGCCTTCCATCCTTCTGAGTTGGTAAAATGAGGACCCAGATTGTCAGGAGCAATATGTTGACTCTGTATACTGCTTAGAGAAGGCTGTGCAGCACTGTGAAGCAGTATATAAGTCTAAGTGTTACTGCTATTGCTATCACATACTTAAAATGGTTGCTAGAAATGATGAAAGGGAAAAGAAAACCAAATTTATCTGGCTTTTCATTTTTTCAATCCATATTTCTTTGTACTGGTCTTACTGGGACTGGCTTATTTTGATTCTGTATCATTGAGAGTTGGTCCCTAAGTCAGAACTGTATTAAAAGTTCCATTTAATGTAGTTGGTGGCTTCCATCTCACTGTGAAAGGTGCCTGTAATATATGACAATCTCTTACTCATAGTTTTGCACTGACAGATATTGTGGCTGACATAAATTCATTTACAATTTGAAACTAGAGTGGAGGTAAATCACTGAAGAAATCAAGAACATTTATCCCATATAGCAAAGAGACTGTTTCTTTTAAATCTATTGGAATTTATTAAAAATTCTAAGTGTTTTGTTGTTCATTCCACTTCAGAATGCAGCTAATATGTAGACCAACTTATTTGCAGAACAATATAGTACAATAATAGCATAACTATAAGCAAATTATTGCCCAAGTGCTTCCAAGAAAAGAAAAATATTGGTCATAATTATAATCACTGTAGATAATTGGTAAGCAATAAGGGGAAGCACAATAGTTCATTATAGCTTATCTTCAATTAGTTGACAACTGTATTTCTCAGCATACATAATGTAATTTGGAGGAAAGGTGTGTAAGAATCTATTTCAAGACAATGAACTGTTAAGAAAATAATAAGTGTCATTTCTTGCAGTCTGTTAACATTTATTTGGCTTCATCATATAATACACAGGTACATTTCCCAGAAGAAATGATTTCTGGATAAAATAGGGTACAAGTACACACTTAAATATAAGGAGAACACCCAACTCTATCTTCACTTCAAATGCATTAATAAAAATCAAGTAGTATTTTTTCTTTGAAAAGTCAAGTAAATAAAATAATTAACAGTATAATGCCATTATACTTCAACCAGTTTATCCAGAGTTGTATTTGAAAAAGAAAAAATATAGTTGTTTGGCTGGTTCATTATATTTAGAAAATTTGATGGGAAAATTGTCTTATAGCACACAGCGATATAAGTCATATAAGCTCATAACCCCTCCCAGCTAAATGCTACTGCACAGTACAATGTATACCTTTGAAAATAAAATTACGAATGATTTCTAACTTTACAATTAAATCAAAATATTTATCCCCTGCATTTGTTCCATGGCTGCTGAATGGAAGATTTGCAGCAGCCATTCTACAACATCAAAGGTGAACATTGATAGACATTACACAAGGGAGACAAATAAACAGAGGCAAAGCAACTATTAGAGTAAAAAGCATATAGATCAATCAAAAGAATCAATATGGGCATAAACGTATGATGAAAAGGTAATTAATTCTTTTCTTTTGTATGCCTCCCTCTCAAAAGCATTCACTCTCTATGCATCTCTTTCATGTCTCATCACATTTCTTTTATCACAGCAGTATTTTGCCTGCTCAGAAAGATTTTCATCTGTCAGATGGGTTTTGATACTAATATTTTAAACATGCAGAATATTAGCAACAGCAAAAACCCTAATACATTTTTTGCATTGATATTGTAAGCCATCTCATTGATGAGTGCATATCTGTAAGTTTTTAAACTATCAGACATCAAAACATTTCAGTGACTAAAAAGGGTGACACAAGTTTCTCTTTGAATGCCAGATCACATTTGCTTCATTTGCTTTGTGTGTGTGTATGTGCATGTTTTGATCAGACTATTAAAATATATCCCCTATATTTGTATGTGAAGATATTAAATAAGATTCAGTGATGATGTATCAGTGATTTTATTCCGCTCTATCAGATAATTTGAGAAATATCTCTTAAATCCAGTCTATACCATGCAGGGATCAAATGGTATATTTTTTTTCTTTAGAATTATAACTATGTATTTGTTTCTATACTGTAAATTATGCTCTTAATTCTGGAGACCACTTTTAATTGCCCACTAAAGCAAAACTATATTTTCATGGAACAAGTATACAGTTGAGTATAGCATACTGGCAAATATATATGTATGTATATGCGTATGTCCACGTGCACACACACAAAAAAAATGATAAAAAGAGCAAGCATCCATACTTGGAAGTAAATTAATACCAAATGGTAGCATTTTAAAGTACTCTTTGAAAGGACACAGTTAAAATAGATGTCATAGAAGTGATATTTGAAGTAAGGTTTAAGATTCTGATATAAAAAGCTTTGAAACCCAAGTGGTCTAACATTAAAAATATTTCTCTTAATTCTGAAACTCTGAAAGAATGAAGGAGGTACCCTATTTTTACATGTCCTTTGTGATGACCTTGAAATTAGCAACAGGTGTTATAATATCCCAATTTCTGTCAGAGAAGAGTTTGACTGCTCTTGCAACAGCATAGCAATTACAGTTTCTTACTGTGAGGATTGAAGGACATTGGGACTGAGGTCTATGCTGGAACATAGTTTCTGTATCTTGGTTTGAGGTTGCTCATAGATTTGTAAAAAAAGTATCTAGAATACAAAGCTTAGGGAAGTAGTTAGAAGAGCTTATTTCTCATTGAGGAAAGCACAGTTTTCTGATCCATGCCACAATTGGTGGTTTAAGCTAACTCCCTCTCAATCAACATCTAACAGGGCATGATTTAATAAGGTTTTATAATCTACAAAAATGGGAGGAGTGAGAGGAGGGGGAGGGTCCCATTATTGTCATTCATCAAAGGACCCCTTTCACTTTTCTTTGCTTTCACCTGCTGGGACTCATTTGGTCTCTTTCAAAGGAAATGCACAGACAAAATGAATGAGAAATGGAAGAATAAGGGCCCTCATTCTATCCAATAGCATAATCAATGGGTACTTGTTATCCCTATTGTATTTCACAGAGGTAGTTGTAAGACAATTAAATCTTGCTTCTCAGGCAAATAATTTTGGTAGTTAACCTGAAGCAGCCAACAATATTGAAAAGAATGAATGCATGTGAAGCAATGATGTAATGGGATAATTTTTTGCCAAGGAAAGGGAGGAGAAAGGCCTTTATGATTTCATTAAACTACAGTATATGTGAACCATAATTACTGGCTGATATCATACAAATCCAGGAGTTGGAGCTGCTAAAATGCAGTTTTCCAAAAATGTGACAAAAAGGGTGAGTGATTTTGATACTATTTTTTTAAAAAAATTGCACATTTAGTAAATCAGAGCAAAGGGAAAAAGAAGTCCTTATGCAATATTTTGTCAACTCCCTATTTATTAAGATAAAATAGTGTATCTTAATAGAGGGTTTATAGTTAACAGTAGTGTTGTATGACATCTAATTTCATTTTAGTTTAAATTTCATTAATATTCTTATAATGAATTGCATTTAAACACTGAGATGCTGTATGGGATGCATTTTAATCCAATCTGCTTTTCAAAACATTATCTATTTCTCTGTCTCAAAATTTTAATATTCAGTTCACCAATAAAGACTTCATTATCTGTAATAATCTAATCAATATCCATGTTTGTATTGAAAATTATTTCTCCTATCTATATTAATTCTGACCTACAGATTCTTCTCTCTGATTTTAGTGACAAAATACTAAATCGTCAACTATTGAAATAAAGTTATTCAGATAATTGTACTCCTGTTAAATGGAGAGGAACACCCCTTACTGTTCTATCTTAAAAGCCAGTTCGTGCTTTTTTGGTTTCTTTCTTTGCTCATGGAAGTCCTCCATTCATTTGAGCCACAAAGCTTACAAATTCATAACCAATCTTCATAATAGATTTCAGATGCAACAGCTTATCAAGAATTAAATATAGGAAGTTGCAGAGTGCATTTCCATTCAGCAAGTAAACATAGTGCTAAGGCAATATTTTAATATTTTGGTCTGTCGCTGCAGTGGCAATGAATGGAGGGAAGACAGCACGATTTTCAGGAAGCTAAGTGGAAAACTCAATTTGTTGAGCCGCAATACCCTATACTGTACAGTCATAGTTCTTTTAGTATTTATTTTAGTAAATAAATAGTTCAAACACTAAATATTTTTTAATATAAAGTTCTGTATTCAATCGAGTTAAATTTAAATTCTAGGAATCAGTGTGCTAAATCATTTGATTGTTAGACTTCTCATGTAATCAGAAGTACAGTCACATTTCCATAGGGATCTCTCATTGTTTTATCATCCTTATGCAAATGGGTAGATTAAGGGAGAGACAATGACTATCTTAGGGTTCTATGACTAGAGTAGATCAAGTCCTTAGTCACCCCATACCACCCTTAGTATTGTTCAAGGTCTTATCCTGGAGATTTCAGTGAATCTTTAGAAAGTCATGTTGACTGACTTAGATTGCAATCCAATCACGTTTTATCTGAGAGCAGCTGCAGCTGAACTCAGTGGGACTAAGACATGCTCTGCAGCAAAACAAAATCTTACTATGATGATGCTCATTGCTCTCCCAATGATAAGCCACAAGTTATGACATGACATCATTTTTACAGTCACTTCACTTTAATTTTGTCAAAGAACCCATTCTATCCATTGTGGCCAATGTGTTCTTTTAATATGTTTTTAGGAAATTGCCAGATAGTGGTTTAAGCTGAATGAATATTGAAAAGGAAAAGGAAAAGAATTATATGTGAATTGTATGTACATACACAGCTGATACACAAACACATACTTATTAGAGGTGGTTAGTACAATTTATTTATGTATTGCCAGTTAGCTGGGCATATAGGAGATTAAACCTAAGTCTTTATCATTGTCCAACATTGGCAGACCGGTCAAAATGAACTGCTTACTTTTTATTATCTAGCAAATACATATACTGAATGATTTGTGTACATGTTAATATGCATAAAAATAATACACTTAGAACCCTAGTTTTTATTTTGACATTCTTTTTTATTTCTCAAACACAAGGATGGCAAAGGACATTTTTAAAACAGAAGAGAATGAAAATGTTTCATACTGTGTAACAATCTGTATAAACAACATCAAAGATATCTAAATTCCAACATATATAAAATGTGTGTAGGATTATGAGCTCTGGGGAAATTGATAGATCTTTGTAAGGATAGCCTCTCACATGAAACCATGATCACGATGGAGTAAGACATGGTATGGTTTCACTTTCATTCATGCCAACACTGCCTTTGAGTCCCTGTCAGTTTCTGTACCCTTCAACAAAAAAATGATTGACAGATTGTTTCAGGCTGAGGCATGAGGGACCAACTGCTGTTGTTAGTCAAATGTTACTATTAATTCAATGTAGAGAAGTGAATGGGAGAAAAGATAATAGAATTTCGTTCATGTTGTGCAGCATTTCTGGTCATACAAACGGCCTTCTGAAAAGTGACATACTTCCTAAGACTACTATTATTCTTCACAGGGAATAAATTGCATTCTTTCAGAGTTTTCTCTTCTTTCATCAGCACCATGGAAGAAGGTGGCATTGAAAAAAGTAACTTTTATTATTTTTCGATACCAATACCATGTTCATTTAATTTTCTGAACTTTGTACTGAATTTATTTATCTGAATTCAGAATCTTAAATTTGTATCATAGTGGACATTCTATATTTGTATTTGTTTCCTTCCCAAAAATGGCAGTTATACAATTAAATATAAATATAATTAAATATACATTAAATGGGTTTTCTGTATAAGTCAAATGCAGAAGAATATTACGCAGGATCAGATACAAATATAATTGCATAATAATACATGTATATGATGCTTTACTAATTTGTTATTAATAAACTTTCTCCTAGAAAAACCTCAAGTCAAATATTTTAAATAACATCACAAGTGTCCAATCAACACTCAGACCAATGTAAAAACATTAAAACAATAAAAATTGAAATTAACTTTTAAAGTCTTAACACTTTTTCTACTCACCATGGTTGGCTGCCAATTACAGTTGCATAGGCAACACATTCTATAGCTGAAAGCAATAGAGGAAGTATTTAATAAGGAATGTATAGGGAATGGGATCAAGAAAAGCAAGATGATGGCGGTGACTATGACATCAAAATTCTACTCCCATTTACATGTGTTCTATTCTTGTTGAAATAGATTTTCCCGTACCTAATAATTGCATGAGTGCCATTGTGCATATTGCATGAAATTCCTTATTTGAAAAGTACAGAAACTTCAAATAGAGTTAATATGGATACACAGTGTAATCTTTTTAATATACATTCTCATATTTCTGGAATCATACTCCATTCCTCTTCATCCTAATTTTTAAAGCAGAACCATCTCCCAATTTTTAAAGCAGAATCATATGGCTAGGTTAAACTTTAAAAGGAATAATTTGAAATCTGCTGATGTGATGAATTGTTAAAATAATTGTGTTACTGAGCAGGTGGTTTCTAATCAAAGGCTGGGTTAATAGATATACAGATGTGATTCTCATTGCCTTATAGATAAATATTAGCCAATAGTTGCTGCCTTCCAATATCAGTTACAGTTAAACAAGTTCGAATTTACACTTTTTTCATATGCCAATAGAAAGGCAATTAGGATACAACCTTCAGATTAGCTATATGACAATTCTAGATATTTTTTAGCAATAGAATCCCATCTAGTTTTTACAGAAAAAAAAGAATCCAAGGCTCATTTAACAGAAATATATGAATTTATGATTCTGCCTTGAGTGTATGTATGTGTCTCTGTGTATGTACATTTTAACATCTTTCTACTATATTGCCAACAAAGTCTTCAAATTAGTATTTGTTTTAAAATAATCTCATTTAGGACTGTCACAAACTAAAAGGATGTAGCAGGGCCAGATTAAAGCTATCCAGTGTCATGTTTAAGATGGGGGGAGGCATACAAATCTTTTAAATAAAAAATATAGGCCAACTTATGTCTAAACACAGCCCAATAATGATGTCCATCAATTATAAGCAAAACTGTCACATCATGAAATGGAAATAAATGTGATAACTGACTTTCAAATAAAATTTTTAAATTTTAGTTACTTATCGTGCCAATGAAACTTTTTTTTTAACAATTCAGATTAAACTTGACACAATAAAGAAGGAGCATTACAAAATTTTTCCGAAGAAGAGTGTGGCATGGAAAGAGTTAAGGATGTGATAGCTATGGGTGGGGGATCTCTGTAGTGTCCCCCCTTTCTTGGTGCCCTGAGTATATGCTTAGTTTGTTTATTGGGACCTTGAAGCTATATTAAACTGATATGAGAGGCATCAGAAACAATCCTTCATTCCAAACCTTACAAAACATTGCGGTCATTAAATAACTGTATAGCGAATCCTACAAAGTCCTGTAGAACAGCCAGAGCAGATATAACAGCAATAGTTTCTAATTTTTAAGCATAAAACTGGAATAATCTCATGGAAAAAATATTGCAAATGTTTTAAGTCTCAAACTCAGGCTGATCCCAGTATCAATAGTATTGACTTTCTATAATAAAGAAACAGAGGGATATTAAACCAGGGAGAATTCTACCATCCTAACTATTGTTGGTTATAATCAGTGTTCCTCTGTTACTTTTCCTATGTGGTTGGATCAGAGGTGGCCTGGGCAAGTACCAGGGGCCCCTTATCTCTTTTGATCTAGACCCTAGCGTCCCCCCCAAGCGACTAAAACCTAGGCGGGTGCCATTCGCCCTAAAACCTAAGATTG
Organism: Hydrophis major; assembly: GCA_033807585.1. NCBI lineage: Eukaryota > Metazoa > Chordata > Lepidosauria > Squamata > Elapidae > Hydrophis > Hydrophis major. The sequence continues at coordinate 330,670,937 of CM066329.1, forward strand.
ACGAGCAGATTGACAAGCTCGTCAAACAGGGGGTGCTGCAGCCGATAGACCATGCCTGATGGGAGACCCCTATAGTGACCCCAGTCAAACCAGACGGGTCCATGAGAATTTGTGGGGACTATAAGGCCACCCTAAATGGCGCGTTGCAACAAAGCGCCTACCCTGTCCCAATCGTGCAACACCTACTGCACTCACTGGGAGGGGGCAGGGTTAATGCGTGGCGGATGCCCCTCTCCGCCAGGAATCTCTCGAAGTCGAGGGAGGTAAATTGGGGCCCGTTGTCGGAGACGACGACATCTGGGAGGCCGTGTGTTGCAAAGAGTTTGCAAAGTTCTTTGATGACGGCCTCCGTGGTAGTAGATTTCATGTCGCTTACCTCCAACCAGTTGGAGTAAGCGTCAACTGTTATTAGAAAGGTATGCCCATTTGTGGGACCGGCAAAGTCTAAATGGATTCTGGACCAGGGCCCCCTTGGTGTTTCCCACTCCAGGATGGGTGCTGCGGGTGGGCTTGGTCTGGTCTCCTGGCATCGTTGGCACCTAGCTACCCATGCTTCTATCTGCTTGTCCATCCCTGGCCACCAAGCGTAACTCCTGGCCAGGGCTTTAGTTCTGACGATGCCAGGATGCCCCTCATGCAACATCTCTAAGATCTTCCCTTGCAACCTGTCCGGGATGACCACCCTGTCACCCCATAAAATACACCCCTTAAGCAACGAGAGTTCAGTCTGGCGGTTTCTGAATATCTTAACGGATTCGTCCTTGTCCCTTTCAGGCCAACCTTTTTCCACCCAATGTAAGATTCGCGCCAGACGCCTGTCCTTAATAGTTTCCCGGGCAATGTCTGACGCGGTAATGGGTAGGTTGGGCAGGTTCTCGATGTTAAGGGTGTTTGTCGTTGGTGCTGGGTCCGGATCAGAGTCTGGTAAAGGCGAGCGGCTTAAAGCGTCCGCGTGCGAAATTTTCTTACCCGGCTTGTGTAGCAGTTCGTAGCTGTAGGCTGCCAGGAACTCGGACCACCTTGTCATCCGGGGCGATAAAATGTTCGGGGTGGCTCGATTTCCTGCAAGGATGCCCAGCAACGGCTTATGGTCTGTCACAATGGTAAACGGGCGGCCGTAAAGGTATTCGTGAAATCGCTTAACGGCGGCAACTATAGCCAATGCTTCTTTGTCCAGCTGGCTATAGTTCCGCTCCGGTTTAGTTAGAGTCCTGGAAAAGAAAGCGATGGGTGCTTCTCTTTTGTCAGGGAGGGTATGGCTGAGGACAGCGCCGACGCCGAAAGGTGATGCGTCGCAAGTGACGACCAAGGGCAAGGTTTCGCTGAATTGGATCAGGACAGCGTCGGAAGTGAGGAGGTCTTTGGTTTTTTGGAAGGCGGCTTGCTCCCGTCTCCCCCAAGTCCAGGTTGCCGCCTTATCCAGGAGCCTATGCAAAGGCTCCGCCGCCGTAGCCTTTTGGGGTAGGAAAACATTATAAAAATTCAGCAACCCCAAGAAAGCCTGTAGTTCCGTCTTAGACCTAGGGGTGGGGGCCTCTTTGATAGCTTTCACTTTTTTAATTGTAGGGTGAATGCCATGCCGGTCTAGAAGGTAGCCGAAGAATTCCACTCGCTCTGTGCATAGTTGGCATTTTTCCCGTTTTACTTTAAGTCCCGTTACTTTAAATTTTGTTAAGACCTCCCTGAGTCGGTTTTCTAATTCGGCTTCGTTTGGCGCCGCCACTAATACGTCATCAAAATAGGGCACCACCCCCTTGATGCCCTGCAGTAAACGTTCCATCAGGCTCTGAAAGATGCCTGGTACCACGCTGACTCCGAACTGGAGTCGGTTGCACTTGAAGGCCCCCCGATGGGTAACGATGGTCTGGGCTTCCGCTGTTTTTTCGTCGACCGGCAACTGTTGATATGCTTGGGCGAGATCGAGCTTGGCAAAGACCCTGCCCCCTCCCAGTGAGTGCAGTAGGTGTTGCACGATTGGGACAGGGTAGGCGCTTTGTTGCAACGCGCCATTTAGGGTGGCCTTATAGTCCCCACAAATTCTCACGGACCCGTCTGGTTTGACTGGGGTCACTATAGGGGTCTCCCATCGGGCATGGTCTATCGGCTGCAGCACCCCCTGTTTGACGAGCTTGTCAATCTGCTCGTCAATCTTAGGTTTTAGGGCGAATGGCACCCTCCTAGGTTTTAGTCGCTTGGGGGGGACGCTAGGGTCTAGATCAAAAGAGATAAGGGGCCCCTGGTACTTGCCCAGGCTTCCGTCGAAGACCTCCTGGAACTCCTGGGCTAGCCACTGTTCCCAGCCGTCGTCGGCGACGTGGTTGACTCCTGTTAGCGCGATGTCGAGCGGGGCGAACCATTGTAAGCCCAGCAGGCTTGGGCGGTCGCGATCGACGATTGTGAGTGGGAGTTGTTCGGTGCGGCCCTTGTAAGTTACATTAAAGTTCTTGGTGCCCACTACTGGGACGCGGTTTCCCTGGTAGTCTTTTATAATAAGTCTTTGGGCATTTATGTTCCTCTTATGGAGGGTGGGCACTAACCGTTTTATCTCGTGCCATGCAATCATGGAGAGGTAGGACCCGGAGTCCACCTCCATCTTGCATGGTTGGCCTTCAATGTGGACTTCTACGTGTACCTTTCTGGCGCCGTCGGAGATGGCGTGGCCAATGGTTAGCGTCTGGTGGGTTTCTTCCTTGCGCCGACTGTCGCCGCCTCTTGAGGGTCGCTGGATTCGGTCCCACCGGCCATCCGGTTGGCGATCTCTGGTCCTGGGCGGTGGGCTTTCCCTCTTACGATCGTGTTGGTCCCATCTGGGTGGGCTGCGAATCTTCTTTTGGCGGCAAACCCGAGCGATGTGTCCCCTTTTTTCACAATGCCTACAGATAGAGTCAAAAAATCGGCATTCTGATCTGGGGTGGTCGCCGCTGCATCCGGCACAGTTGGTCCTCGACCTACGACCTCTTCGGTTTCGTTGGTCGCCGCGCCCCGTCTGCACGCGATGTATGTCCTCCTCGTCTTCTGACGTGCTGGATGCAGACTGGAATTCTCCGTAGTGTGCGGTTGATTCGTTTTTTGAGTCGGCCGACCTTGCCGGGTTGTTGTTTCCACCCTTCGCGTCTGATTTTCGCATGCTGTCAGCGGAAGTGCGGGTTGCTTCTGCGGCTGCGGCTGCGGTGAGGGCGTCTGCTAGGCTGATGTCGCCCTTAGCCATAAGCCGGCTCTGGAGTGCAGGGTCCCATAGGCCGAGTACGAATCGGTCTCTTAGGAGGCTGTTCAGACCTTCAAATTCGCAGAGTCCTCCTAGGCGCCGTAGCTCGGCGACGAAATCGCTCAGTTTTTCGCCCGGTTTCTGGTCGCGCCGGTAAAATTCGTTGCGCCGGATCAGGATGGGGACCTCGGGGGCGTAATGGCGCCTCAGGATAGGTTCAAGGACGTCCCAGTCCATGGCGGTTGTGTCGGCTGGCTTGGCCAATGCTTTGGCCATCTGGAAAACCTCGGTTCCGCAATGGGTGAGGAAAACGGTGCGTTTTAGCGGGCCCGGGGCGTCCTTCATTCCGGTGCACTCGAGGTACATGCGGAAACGGTCTGAGAACGATTCCCAGTCCTCGGTGGCGGGGTTGAAGGGGGCGGGCGGTGCTATTTTCGCCATTTCGGTGCTGAAACTGGCTCTTGTTGGACACGGGGTTCGGTTCAAGGTCGAGATCCCATCCTCGTCGCCAGTGTCGTGTCCGCAAAAAGACGCCAGGAGTCGGTGACTACATTTCAAGCTCTTTATTTAACAGTTGTGAACCGAACCGGCGAAAAGGAAAAAGCCCACGGCTTTTATCCTTTTCGCTGCGGCGGCCGCGGCCAATGGCAGCGATTCAAGTCTCCCGCTCTTGGAGTGAGCCAATCGCGGGAGACTTCAAACGGGCCAATCGGCGCGGCTCGCCTGGCCAATCAGAAATCCCTGCGCTTTAGCCAATCAAAGCGCGGGGATTTCGAGTATGTAAATTAAGGACAGAACAACTTTATTACTTTGTTAAATTAGATTTTAGCTAAATGCATTGCCACTTTTAGTTAAATGTATTATTATTATTATACACACTATACAAATAAAGAATTGGGAAGGATATATTCTAAGATGTTTATAATATTTTAATGCTTCTTACATATCACCTCATAAATACTAGGGTTGTTTCCTATACATAGGAATATGATTAAAAATGTAGTAATATAGTTTTTTTTTCTACTTGTCTGAAATAGTTGCATTAGTTCATCTGACAATGTAGAAGACTTTTAGGAGAAGAGCCTCTTCATTACATATTGGCACTCTGTATATGCTGAATGAGGTATGGAACTAGGGCATTTTCCCTAGTCACACATAGAACATCTACTTAATTAATGCCTAAAGAGCATTTGTGTCTGCAAAAATGAAGAAAAAAATTCAGGAAACAGCAAGTGAAAGAAAGATAAGGAAAAGAATATTATCTTGTGGTCAATATTCTAGAAGTTTCCAGTCACAATGCTTTGGTAGAAATTTATTATCCTTTACCTGCAGAATTAACCTATCCAAAAAGAATGGTCACTTTTTCTTAAAATTCAAGATTACTTTTGTTGGAAGAAATAGCCTTCTGGGTTCAGTTCCAAGTGGGGAAGAAAGAAACAGGGTGACTGCTTGGAAAGATGGTTTATTGGTGGACAGGATCACATGCTTTGGAGCTCCTGGGTGGAAAAAAAAAAGGACAGAAATGCTGAGATTCTCTTGCTTTTATGCCCTCTGTAGGGATTTGAATTTGAGCTTGTATTCTGATTGGTTGTCAGACTCCCATGGGGCCATGCAGGGGCAACTCTGTAGGCTGTCCTGAGTCCCGGGCTTGGTTGAACCTTGCTGGATGATGATGGGTGGATTAAAGGGCTTTGGGCAATTCCTATTGTAGCTCTACCTGGAGTAGATCTTTGTTATATAAAATAGACAGGCCTAGGTCAGAGTAATGGCCCATTAGCAAAGGTGGGGGGGCTGAGTTTCTGCCTCTTTGATTTTGTACTTTTCTTTTTAGGGGAAATATTCTGCCTTTTTAGTCTATCCTAAAATATTTCATTTACCTAGGAGAGGAATGGGTTTTAACTTCCAACATTTAAAAAAAAAGACTAGTCAAAACCTTTTGTTCTTACTTTTCTGTATTAATATAGGGTTCTGAGTACCTGCTTTGCAGTATCTATAATGACAACATATATTGTCATTAAAAAACACAAATAGTTACCTCTTGAAAAACAAAGAAGAAAAAAGCACCTTTTTTGACCTGGATGATGACCTGGATAATCGAGAATCTCCATAGACACAAATAGGATAAAGATTTAACATTATGTCTAGTAGTATCTGTCTGAATGAAAATGGTAGAGGAGATTCTTACTGGGAGTCAACTTGGTGTAGAAGCTAAAGCATGGGCTAGAAACTGGGAGACCATGAAATCTAATCTCACCTTAGGTACAAAGGAGGATGGATGGTCTTGGGCCAGTCCTTCTCCCTCAGTCCTAGATGGAAAGGCAATGGCAACCCCTTCTGAAATCTTGCCAAAAAACTTGCAGAAACTAATTCAACACTAACTTGAAGGCATATACACACACACAAATATAAAATTTTTATCAAGTTGGCAAGTCTGCCTGTAACTGTAATTGTATTCATAACTGACTTTAAAAGAATATAACTTTGTAAATCTTACATCTCTAAATCTCCATTTCATTGTTTTTGTGATATGTTGGGATTTCATCAGTTCAAAGATTAAAATAAAATAAAATATATACCAATTTGTTTATTGTAAAACACAGGAATTTTGACTTTTCACTTTCCAAAACTCACTATTAGACTTAGGGTCTGAGTTGGTTGAAGCTGTCTCAGATTTGGCTTAAGCTGTTTCCAGAATCATTGAATTGAGCACGTTGTGGCAAGGATATCCCCCTAGTAGTTAGACAAAGCAAGAGAGCCATGATGGTGGGAAAAGAGGCAAGCTTATAGAGACCAATTCCGAACAGGCTGGCACCAGAATCAAATAATCCATATGAGGATAACCAGCTGGCCCTTTACACAAGCATCTGTATTATATTGTCTGTTTTATTTCATTTCTTATTGTTAGAGGAATAGAACACTCAATTAAAAAAAAACCCCAATAATGTTGAGCATATCCACTCTATATTTTAATGGAGGTGCTTTATCTCATTCTAACTTGATCCATAAAAATTAACTAAAATAAAATGGAAAATGAATCAAAGTTGCACGCAGAATTCAAATATCCTTAAATAGCAATGCATTAAAAAAATTCTTAGAATGAAAAAAAAAATCACATGATAACAGTTGGGGGAAAAAGGAATTTATTATGCAGTGTCTATATAAACAGAACAGTATCAGTAGCATAGGGAAATAAATTATTCTGCTCACTTTCCCAGGATGTAAAATCTCTTCTGAGCATATGTAAATTTGCTTTAAGAGATTTAAAAAGGAGTTTCTTAAAATATACTCCAAACTATAACAGATTTGTCATTCATGCACTGCTGAGCTTAGAAGCTTAATTTTACTTTTTTTGCTATTATTTTAAATCAAGGCACTTATCTAAAAGATCAAACAGCTTTTAAATGGACATTTTTGTGATAGAGAAAATGATAATATGTGTAGAAATATGGTAATTTTTCTACAGTGATAAAGAACTGATACTATGGGCTAAATTAATCCTTCCTGTAATCTAAATATCAGCGTCCAGCCTACAGAAAAAAAATCAATTTGTCTCTATCAGCCTACACTGGGAATCAGCAACAAAGATACTACTTTCTTGGTTTCTAACTGGAAAATCAAACTAAACAATGAAATAAATCTAATGGCAGCATTCTAAATAGATCCAGCATCACAGGCATGCAAGTGAATCCCACTATCAACTATCAAAACTAAAACATATATCTCACCATCTAGGCCCCTACATAGGTGTTAAGAGAAAAGGGCTGGTAAAGGTGCTTGGGTTAACAAATGCTATATTTCCTGAGTATTCTTTGACTGATGCATAGTTTATATGTCAAACATTAGATCTCTGTATTCTCTCAGGAAGGAGGAAATTTGCATAAATTCAAATAAACCAGATTGGAGATAAACTATTTTGAAACAGAATTGGGCTGCTATTTTTTTTTAAATCAGCTGCTGCATTTTAAAAAGTCATCTAAACCATAATGATAATAATAAAAATATTGTTGATACTATGGAAAATCTGGTTATTTCCCCCAGAAACATAGGACTGTGCACTAAGTGAAACCTAGGAAAGGAAGAGCTATCAAAAAGCCTGGTGAATCATAGATTACTGGATGCCAGTTCAAAGAATTTGCATGCAGAGAAATCCCAGGGCAGTGCTTTCATGCCATCTAGTGGAAGCAGGCAAGATCTTTTGCAAAGTCCTTAAAAGCTCCCTTAGCAGGGAGCCGAGTCAGCATTCAGGGAGCTCTTTAAATTTATTGCATGAAGCACATAGCACAAGCTATCACATGTTCATGTTTGCTTGAGTGCATTCATAAAAACCTAAATATGGTCAAAGCTTTAACACTATTATGTTCCTCAGTAATGAAGTAGAGATTATATTGGTTATATTCGATAGGATAGGATAGGATATAGATCCAGTATAGTCCTTTCTTCCTCTGCTTCGGATACTATTTCTATAGGTTTCGTTAAAGCTTAAATAGAGTAGTTACTAATAAATGTTTTATTTCAAGATGATGATGATGTTATCCATTCTATTTTTTTGAGTTTTTATGTGTTCTGATTGGTGTCAGCTTTCATGGTGTTTTCTTCTGACAAATCGAACAAATCATAAATTTTACAAACCACTGGAATTGGGTCTACTAAAATCCAATTGATTTTTTCACTGGATTTCAAGTTTATTTAATTATCTATTATATTTGAGCCACTTGTCTATTAGAATCTCCAATCTCTCTTCTTTGGAAGGCTAAGATGCCCATCACTTTCGTGAAGCTATCTTCAATGGACGTATGAGTTCTCACCTGATCTTCAAAGGGAAATGAAATCTAAATTTTGTCCTAAGAAATTGAAAGTGTCCTCAAAGCCTGACCCAGGAAACCCTTCTCTACTTTAATTATGGTTCCTAATATGCTGAACAAACCTACATTTATTTTTTTAATACTCATTAGGTTTGATGAAAGATAATTTCTTCTCAAATGTCTTTGAAAGAGAAATTCTTATGGGTTTTATTTATTTCTTTAGCAATGGGACAAGGGTAAGTGTAACCATCCTGATTTTCCATCTATAAAAATTGTTTTGTGGTGTATAGCTCTTTGGAATCTCACCCTTGCATTAGATCATAAAAGAAAATGTACAAAATGAACTTGCTTATTAAGGATAGGCCATAAAGGCTTCAGTATCATGGGAACTAGAAAAGAACAGTAATAGCATCATCTCTGAACTCTATAAGGTACATTAAAAAACACCATCAAGTTCAAAATAAATTCTCAGGGATTCTTTGAATAAGTCAGGAAAATGGAAGCATCTTTCATTAAGGAAAAACATTTGAGCAATGTAGATTTTAATACAGAATTGGGGACAGCAAGATCTTGGGAGGGGGGCAGTTTCAAAACAAACAGGCTGGTGAATGTCAAAATAAAATCTATGTATCACCCTAAGACAAGCCTGCCCCTTTTGAACTGTCATGTGAGGTTGGCATATGTACAAAAGGGGTAGCTACTACATCACAATGTTCTGCCTGCCATCTTGCCAATTTTCCCTGTACCCTCCAGAGACAGCAGGTTACTAGCAATTTACACATATCTTCCTGGATCCTTGTGAATTCCTCTCCAACAGCTTCCATGAAGCTAACATATATGTCAAGGCAATGGGTTTTGGAAATCATGTATGTGCAGTGTTGATTATTGTGATAGTTATAACAATCAGGTTTTGGTCCAGTGAAAAGTGGCAGTGCACCAAACACAGCACACTGAACTCAATCCACATTTGGATAATGTTAAACACTAGAATTTAATCTGATTTATAATTTTTAGCTTAGTTTAGCTTAAAGCATATTGTCAATGTATCTGAGATTTCTAAACCATTATGTTGGAAGTAATTCCAGTGGAATTTATTCATTGAATAATAGCTTTGATTAATTAATGTATCTTGCTGCATTAGGGGTATCCTGATAGAAATATATCAGTACTACATTATACAAACTGCTTCAGGATAGTGACAAAATCATATTAATTAGCCTGATCATAGCACACAACTCTAATTAAACATGCAGGGTTGCTCAGAGAGACATTACACAAATAATGCAGGGTAGATATATGACATGTTACTAGAATGCTACACAAACAGGCACTCATGTCACTTCCATAATATACCAACTCACATAGATGCTTTGCTTTTGATTTCAGTTACTCATTGTATTTGAGGAATATATACAATTTATATATATGTTTTCTTAGGTTTTCGTGGGTATTTATATGTATGGTATTCAGCTTTGTTCGGGTATTTTCCCACGTCATTATAGTTGTGCTTTTAAAGTTGTATCAACATTTCGACAGAATCTCATCTGCCATCATCAGGCTTCTGAATTGTCCACTCACAGACTAGTTCGGGTATTTTCCCACATCATAGTAGTTGTGCTTTTAAAGTTGTAGCAACGTTTCAGCAGCCTGATGATGGCAAATGAGATTCTGCTGAAACGTTGCTACAACTTTAAAAGCACAACTACTATGACGTGGGAAAATACCCGAACTAAGCTGAATGCCGTACATGTAAGTACCTGCAAAAACTTAAGAAAACAAACACACACACACACACACACACACACACACATATATATATATACACACATGCACATATACATATACACAGATATATAAATTTTTCTAGAACATGTCCTAATTAGTAGTCAAAACCCAGAGAAACAGCGATTAACACTAAGGAAACAATCAAGCAGAAAACAATACCCTAATCAAGCAACTACTACTATAAGGAGAAACTACATCCTCAGCAAAGCTGGCCGGTAAAGCTACTATAAATAAACAGGAAACAAATCCTACACTCACTCTCACTGATGTTATCTAGTTGGTAAGGAAATTTCTGCAAACAACCAACCAAGTTCATAGAAACCAAGGACTTCACAATCAAAGTACCTTCATTCACTGATATCATCCATTCCATCTCTTTGCTTGATGTGAGTAATGTATGATAGTTACAAAGTATAGTTATGACCTATTGCAAGTTTAGGGCTTACTATGTCTGAAGGCATCCTAGACAATTTCACATAAGATTTTACTGAATGACTGCTCCCCACCATCATACCTAAGAATTAGTGGTGGGATTCAAATTTTTTATTACCGGTTCTGTGGGTATGCTTGATGGACATGGCAAGGAAAGAATCTAGTCAGAGGTAGTATTTGATGTTCTCTGAACTATTCAAAATTTCCATTATCAGTTCTCCAGAACTGGTCAGAACCTGCTAAATACCACCTCTGCTAAGAATATTATAGAAGGAATTGAGCATTTCCCATATACTCATCTAATTTTCCTTTTATATTCTAAGAGAAAGAACTGAACAGAAATATGAGACCAATGTTCCTTCCTTTCAGGATCAACTTGCACATTTTTTACTAACACTCTTGCTACCAAAATGATTGGAAGAATAAAGTTATCATGATTAAAATTAATATTACTATTAGACTAAAATTTGAGACAGAACTCAACTCCTCCCCCACTATCAATAGTTTGTTCAATTACCTATAGAATAGCTATAATGAATCAGAAGAAAAGGGAAGGGAGCAGAGCAGGTTTCCATCTCTTGGCCAAAAGCTTCTCTTCCCTATTAGTCTACTGCCTTCAGCATTGTGGAAGCTGCTATACAATCAAATGTCAGTTCAGGAGCTTCTCTGTATGGGATGAGGAAGACGATAGCAAAATCTGTTGTGGGATATATTATTTAATGTATTTTGAAATTAGTGAATGATATACACCACACATTTCTATCACATGAAAAAGAAAATCAAAATGACAAAGGTCTGCAGCAATTTTGGCAATGGAAGCTATTCCAAGTTTGGGAAATGCAAAACGTAGTACTGTTGTAAGACATGTACATTTGCATGACAGTTATGTAACTTCTGAAAGGGACACGGTGGATCAGTGGCTAAGACGCTGAGCTTGTCGATCAGAAAGGTCAACAGTTCGGCAGTTCGAATCCCTAGCACCGGGTAATGGAGTGAGCTGCAGTTACTTGTCTCAGCTTCTGCCAACCTAGCAATTCAAAATCATGTAAAAATGCAAGTAGAAAAATAGGGATCACTTTGGTGGGAAGGGAACAGCATTCCGTATGCCTTTAGTGTTTCGTCATGCTGGCCACATGATCACAGAGATTTCTTCAGACAGAGCTAGCTCTTTGGCTTTGTAACAAGATGAGCACTGTCCCCTTGAGCCGGAAACGACTAGCACGTATGTGCGAGGGGAACCTTTACCTCTTTATGTCCTTCCTTCCTTCCTTCCTTCCTTTCTTCCTTCCTTCCTTCCTTCCTTCCTTCCTTCCTTCCTTCCTTCCTTCCTTCCTTCCTTCCTTCCTTCCTCCCTCCCTCCCTCCCTTCCTTCCTTCCTTCCTTCCTCCCTCCCTCCCTCCCTTCCTTCCTCCCTTCCTCCCTTCCTTCCCCTCCCCTCCCCTCATCCCTTCCCTATCATCATTTGTCTCTGGTTTTATTAAAAAAAATGAATCTATTATATAAGCCCCCCCCCCCCCCATTCTACCCAATACCTGGCAAATGCCTTCTGGACAAGTTTCCCCTTCACTGCCACTCTGTGCAAGAAAAAAAAGCTTCTATTCATATGAACGTACACTAGATTGATTTCCACCCAAGCAAAGACCTTCATTAGTTCACATGGAAATCCTTCTGCGTATTTATAAACATAAAGTTATTTCTTATGAAAATGCCTACATTGACTGGAGGAGCATGGGAAGGAGGGCAAGGCTTGTCTGGCATAGAAACACACTTTGTACTCCAGGCCTGATAATATCTGAGCATGACTTTCATTTGTACTGGATTCTCATCCAGAAGAATCAATAGGAAAAGCCAAATAGCTGAATAACCATCCAATTAACTTTTTTTTAATATGTAAGTATTTTTACTGCCATTTTCAGTGCCAATTTGGGCACAGCAGAACTATAAATTTTTCTTTTAAATGTCTCCCCTTTATAGAAAATACTGCTTGCCATTATTATGTAATATGCATATTATAGGAAGCTATTTGTTAGCTAGAACCTCCAAATAATAAAGAGGATTACATTTTATGAATCTAAACTATTTAAGTAAATTGGAAAATTCCTATTATTTAAAAATGTACTCTAAATATGTATTTTCATGCATTCATTTATTTAAATACTATTTCTCTTCATAAAAGAAACCAGAAGGGTTTATAACAGTGACATACCAGCTTTAACAAAACAACTATGAAATTTGATTGTTTGTATTTCTGTGTCAGAAGGTAGCATTGTTACTATTAAAAGCCTAGCATCTTTCTGCTTTCTTACATTATGATAAAAATGTTCTCGCACATAGCAATCAACAACTATATTTATCATTAGAAAAGCAGATGCTCATCTGTGTAAAAGTATAACAGAACACATAAAGTCAGTACAAAAAAGGAAAATGGAGGAAGTATTCATCATTTTAATGTCCCAAAGGTTCTTTTTCAAAACGCAACTGGATTTTTTTCCTCCCCTTGAAGACATTTGCTTCTCATCCAAGAAGCTTCTTCAGGTCTGAGTGAATGGTGGAGGATGGATGGATCCTTCCAGCCTCCACCGTTCAGTCAGTACTAAAGAAGCTTCTTGGATGAGAAGCAAAATGTCTTCAAAGAAAAACAAAGTCCAATTGCTTTTTTAAAAAGAATTTTTGGGGCTACCATGATCCGGATGACTGAGAATCTCCATAGACTTTCTAATGTCATAAATCTGGTGTCAGCTTTGGAAGCCATATTCCATGCTGCCACATAGCCTGAGAAAGTGTGAGAGGGGTGATTTCAATTAAGCAGCTCTAAGTAGACAAAGTAAAATTCTTTTGTTAGTTCAAGGTCATTCAGTATGGTGCAGGATGAAATAAGGATCTTACTTTTGGACGGATCATGATTGGGCCATGTGATGTGATGACGACCAAGGGGGATGGATTTGTAGTGGAAATTGTAGAAAGCCCAAAAACTTTTAGATTCGTGATTCTACAGATGTGCCAGGTGCTATTCAAATAAAGGTACTTTTGAGATATGTTTGTCTTGGAGTTACTGATTGGAATGGAGGTTTGCTGGAACACTGACATTTGGTATAGTTGTTGAAATATTGACTAGGATTGATTTATCTGTCTTTCTAAAAGACATATAGTATGACTGCCCATCTTATGTTCCATAAACCTGAACAGTTCACAAATAACAGTAAAAAACATCAAATACCATAAAAGAACAACAAAAATTCTCAGAATCTCAAAGGCCACACTTCCCCACAAGTCAGCATTCAACTTTGCTGGGCTTCCACTGCAATGCTTGCAGGAAGAACCAGCTCTTCAAGGCCTTATGGAAGGCTAGGAAAGAAGGGTCTTAATCGATCTCGGGAGGAATGGGATTCCGCAGGGCAGGGAGTGCTATGGAAAAAGTACACCTACTGCATCCTACTAGATAACATTTAAGGGAAGAAACTAGATCTTTCTGGATCAGGAAGACCAAGCTTAAAATCTACCTTTATTCATGGAAAGTCCCTGGGTCACTCTGGATTCATAATTCTCTCTCAAGCCACCTATGTTATAAGGTTATTCCTTGTCATAGGAACAGGAAGTGGGTGATAAAATTAGTGGAGAACCACAAGGTAGAGGGCTTTGAAATCCTGTAGAAAATAGAATAAACCAAACCAATCAAACCACACCATGGTGTGATTAACAATTAATCACACTGAATAAGTGATATGGGGAAAGAAGGAAGAGAAAGAGAAATTCAAGAAAGAGAGCCATGCTACAAGGCTTATTCAGTTGTCTTGCAGCAGCTGCTTTCCATCAGACTACTAAATTTGAAATATCTCCTTCCAGGTAATCATTATACTTATAACCAAAAAGCGATCATTTCCCCCTCTTCTCATTTCCAATTAGAATAGCATGGGGGCAAGTTAGGGAACATTTACATTTCTCCCACAGGGGAAATGTGGTTGTTGTTATTGTCATCATTCATCAACATCGGAACAGAATTCTTGTGATTTTTACTGGTCGTCTTCATAATAATAATTATTTTTTCCTTTGAAGTTGAATAGTCTATAAATTGGCTGCACAGCATTTGTGTGTTCCAGGCTAAATGTGCAGAATTTCACTGCCATCTTCCTGTAGAGGCTTCTTGGGGGGGTGGGGGTCACAAAGGCTTCCCAAATACTTCTAGGAAACAGGTAGCAGATGACCCAAAGGTTGCTACTAAACAAGGAAATCTTTTTAAAATATCAAAAGTAGTGTGGGAGAATGGTTGTGGAATTGTGTTTTTAAGTTAAAGAGAAAAGACTTAAAAAAACAATTTCATAACCATTGTTCCAGACTACCGGGACATTGACTTATTCAAATAGCCTTTAGGAGGAAAGCTGGCTGGGGAACAGGGTACAGGTTCGAGCAGTCTTAAACACAAAGATTACTTAAAAAAAGAAAACAAACATAGATTATTTGTCTTTTCACAATGTTACTAAGCCTTGACATAAGAGTAAGGCTGTGAGTCCTATTATCTCTAGTCCAATTTAGGTTTTTTTCCGCCTTTCTTTCTTATTTTCAGGAACATAAAGCACACACAGAGAAGCATATACAGTATATTTTATACAAAGCTGATCACATATGGAAATACATCGTATCAATGTAATGTAATGAAAGACAGCTTGTAATGGCGGTTAAAAACTGGAAGACCAGACCATGGCTTTTAATCCAGCCTTAGGCACAAAGCCACCTGGGTGACTTTGAGCCAGTCCTGTCCTTCTATCTCAGCCCTAGAAAGGATGCAATAGTAAGCTTATCTGAAAATTGCAAGAACTTGTCCAGGCAATCACCAGTATTCATACTGACTTGAAGGCAAGGGATGGATGGATGCATGCATGCATGCATGCATGCATATGGGTATTATATGGCAAAAAAGTGTGTCAGAAAATATATATACTGTCAGCTTCTCCTAAGATTATCAGGGAGATATGCCAACCTATGCCTACAATCAAAGGAAAGTACAATCCCTCTTTTTCTGTTTCTTCTTTTTTTAAGACATAGAGTAATTTTGGAATCCTGGCACATCAGAACCATTGCAAAATCAGCATAATTTGTCATTAAATCCTACTGATATTTGCAAGAAAAATACTTATGATCAAATTAAATATTTAGGAAAATAAAGAGCAGTCTTCCTATAACTATTTTAGATGTGCTTGCGTATTTTGTTGTTTCAGACATTCTCTTTATGAGAAAGGTTAACTGTTCAAATGCAAAACTATTTACCTAATCCTTTCTTTGACGTACTATTTCTCTAACTGCAAAGTGATTTTGACATGAGATTATTGCAGTATGTGTAGAAATGGTGGGGAACAGGCTAATGAGTGATTTCTAACTGTGGTTTGCTTTATTGATCTTTAAGTCACTAAACAGTTCATAACTTCATAATCTTCTAAATTTGCATATTACCTTAAATGTTATATATCAGACAAGTATAATTAATACTATCTCCCAAATAATGATTATAACATAAAACATACACTATATTTCCTTTATATTATATTGTTATTACATGTTCTATTTTTTTTTTTAAAGAGAAAAAAAAAAGGGAAAGATTTCAGTAGCATTATCACCTTTTCAAAGGGTCCTCACTCATCTTAATTTAAAACAAGGTAACAGTAAAATTGCTCTGGTTCCTAATTCAGTCTTTCCAGTAAAGCGCTTGTCACAATGTATAGCTTTCTTTCCTTTGATAAGGTCAGTTTGCCAAAAAGAACAAAGTGCACATGAGTAATACATTACTCAACCACTTGTATACATACATCTATTTTTCTTACTAGGTCTCACTATTCAAAAAGGTAAAGACATGGCACCATGATAAAAAGGGTCATTTAAAAGACTACGCAAAAGCTCTGTACTGTGAAGGATTGAATTTTCACTTGAATGCTTACATTTCCTCATTTCTTTCTTTGCAGAAATATTCTTGTTGAATGGCAGACTGCCTAGAAGTTGGGGTTTGTGTGTCACTGACCAGAATCTGTAAAAATGTTTGAGAAAATGGTCTCTGTGGAGAAGGATAGCTTGGTGAAGGATGCCACAAACCTGCCTCTAAATATAACATCTTAAACTACTTTGCAATCTGCCACATCTAAATTTATGTCAGAATGTCCCTTTTTTCTCTTCTCAGTCAAGCCACTGATATAATACAATATTATTAATATTTTTTGGGAAATAATAATATAGTTGCACTCACCCCTTGTGGATTAATTGAAAAACCATATCTCCAGCTGACTGCAAACTCCCTGGCTTCTCTTACTTCAATTAAACTCCTTTGCAATATGCCTTGACAGCAGTACTCCCATAGGGCAATACCTGGAACAGTGTTACTGTCACTGGCAAAGAAGGAGACTGCCTTTGCAAAATTGTTGAAGAACTTTTCCTTCTCCTACAAAGCACATAGAAAAGGCATATACTCATTCCATCCATCTGCTAGTATGGCAGACAACGTGCCAAGCTGCACTTGTAATATATTACCAGTTTAAAAATTGTGCAGGGAGCAAGAATATAAGTAACAAGAAATAAAGTATTGAGGACTGGTGGCAACTCTCACTGATATAGTTTTTGGGACTGTAGCAGTTTCTCCTGATGGAACTGACACTGGAGTAAGATTACGCATTTCTCTTCCAGCTGCCAATACTAAAGGTACTGTCAGGGTTTTCAGACTCCTGGCCTGCGGGCCAGATGCATGACATGCTGGCCACACCCACGCCCTGTTAAGTGAAGGGGGAAAAGTCCTGATACATCACATGATGCTGCCATGACATGAGTTTGCTCTAGACAGGGTCCCAAGAATTTCAGGAGAGAAGAAGAGCAGAAAGCCCTGACAAGTTACTAAATTACTTGGAGGCTGCATAATATTGAATTTCACACAATAACATTTTCTCGGAAAAAAGAAATAGTACATATGATAAAACCTCCTGGAAACGTAAGCCAGAAAAAATTAATACAGTTTATTTCAGCCACCCACCTTATCAAGCAAAGCCTTTTTCAAGTCAGTCTTGACAAGTGATGAACTTGTGTGCACCATATATAGTGGCTTGTCATTGCCTTCTTCTAGGGTACTACTTTCCAGAGTAGCCCATGACGCCCTCCATTGATCTTCATCCAATTACTAGCTAGGCTCAATTTGTTGAGACACTTATGTAAATAAGCTAAAAGAACCCAGTCAAAAATGGCAAATATTACTTGGATTGAAAATAATATTAAAGCCTTAGAGCAATGTATACTCTCATAACATAGAATACATTTTTCTAAACATCTAAACACCAGATCTAAACAAATTCCCTTCTGTTGCTGAGAAACATACATACAGGACCTCTAATTAGCTCTGCCTGAGTGACTCCTGCTACTATATTTTTTAAGTTTCAGAGATGAAATTAATCCTTTACATCTTTTTGATTTTTTGTGATTTTCTGCCTTTTCTATTTCAATTCTCCAAAGTAGCTTATTTTGTTTTACAAAAATAATACAACACAGTTCCACATGATTTTTATTTTGTTTTGTTTTAGGTTTTAATTGGGTGGATCTTTCTGCTTCATAATTCTACTACTGTAGAAAGTTAAGTACTCAGAGGTTACTTGCTTTTTATGGAATAAAGGAGTGCCTTCCTCTTTTCCTTTAAATTATGCATCAAAGTATGTATGAAACGTGTTCATGTCAGGGACAACACTTAGCCTTTTAATGACATGTTTGAAGCAATACTAAAAAAAACCTAGGGAGAACTGGGAGAAAGATGGAAATGAAATCAGGATAAACATTAAATGTTGCTTATTAAATACACTAAGGATTTTCCCTTTATATTTTTAATGATTTCCTGTTTCTATTATTTAAAAATTACAATCTATTGGCAACTTTTGGAAAACTCTGGATTTTTCATTTACAGTTTACAGTATATGTGGTCCTGCTATAATTTCCATTTTCTTGTTCTTTTTTTTTAAAAAAAAACAGCTCTTTTTTTCTTTTTCCTTTTGCAAAGTCTGTTATTTAGCATATTTTGTCCTATAGACTGCACAACACACAGCTCAGGGGAGGGAAGAAATACAGTTAAAATTTAGCACAGGTGAATGTGACATTGCATGAGAGTACTAATTTCCATTACCTGCTGGGTTCTTTTGCATGAAAAATATTTGCTGATGAATATGATTTCTGAGATGGGATTAAATATACTTCATGTGATCAAACTCGCACACAAGAGGCTGGAAATATAATTCATCTACATTGGCATGGGGAGGGAGGGAAAAGACATTTTGATTTGACTTTTGATTTGAGAATAGAGATATTATAAATGCACAAGATAAACATCATTTTCACCTTTAAAATGATGGAGGTATAGAGTGACAGTGTTAGCAAAATATAGTTAATTGGCGAAAGTAAATCAATTTAAATCCAACTAAAATGAATGGGATAAGACCAACGTAGCATTTAATGTTTACATGAAATTGCTAGGAGATGTCATCCATTGATTTGGGGTGAGTGATTCTTAATATGCTGAAGATACTCAATTAGATATCACCATCCTAAGCTAGGAAGGTTTTTATTTTGTGTCTAGAAGCTATGATGACCTGGTTGGGACAAAACAAATATAAAGAAAAATATAGATGTACTATATGTAGGTAAACAATCTGGCCATTTCTTGGTTCCCAAGTCCTATCAAAGAATGGGTAACACTTCATCTGAGCAGGAAGATCTACAATTTAGAAATTTCTGGACTTACGACTAGAACAAGTGGAGCAGCATTGGTCATGGCAGTTGTGCCTTTTTTGAAAAAAAAAATCAAGAATCCATTATTAAATGATCCATGGCTTTATCGCCACTATATTAGGCCTCAGTAATATACTCTACATGGGGTTGTCTTTATGATGATCTAAAAAAATGCAGTTGGCCCAGAATGTGTCAGTTTCATCTGAAGTGCTTTCCAAAAGGCTTCTAAGTCCAATTCAAATCTAATCACAATTATGTCCCAGGGCTTAAGGCAGTGATGGTGAACCTTTTAGAGACTGAGTGCCCAAACTGCAAATCAAAACCCACTTATTTATCACAAAGTGCCAACATGGCAATTTAACCTGAATACTGAGGTATTAGTTAGAAAAAACAACTCATACATTAACATTATCTATCAGATGATTTGTTCTAGAAAGGATGATATTTCCTCAATTTCCCTTCAGGAAACTCTTTTCTTTCAGTTTCACTAAGTTTGACAACACTTTTGTGGTTGGTGTCAAAGTGCTGTCTGATACGTGATGTGCGACACACAACCTTTTCATTACACAGAATACACAACACTTTCCAATTGTGTTCAATCATTCCAAATGACTTTGTCCAGGCCTCTTGGAATGATCTTCCACTATCTGTTTTTGCTTTTTTTGCTCTACTAATTTTTAGGTGTTCAAGACTTGGAATCTACAAACACACAAAATTTAAAAAAATGAAGCACAAATCTATCCCTATACCAAAAACAGCTAACACTATTAATTAACACTAAAGACATGGATATTCCCTGAATCAACAATCTACAGCAGTGATTCTCAGCTGGGGGTTCCTTTTGAATTTGCTGACCATTAGCGCAAGGGAACAATGTTCCACTGATCACCAGCTTTGGCCTGCTCTGAAAAAGGCATCTGAATGCATTTCCTACCTTTGATTCACCTCTGCTGTACATGCATTGGACTTACTTCTTGGAGAATTTGCATAAATAAGATGAAGTGGAGGTGTAAGCAACAAGGCAGGGTTAGTAGTAGGTACAGGGTTAGTGCTGCAAAGCCCACGCTATGGCCTGAGTGCTCTGATCCCCTCCAGCTTTGCTATGCTGTGAGGTATGCTCCCCTCCAACCTAGTTCCTCTCCAATCCACCACGGGAATCACCTTTGCCACAGACTAAACAGGCTGCCATCCATGCCACACCCTCACCTTGCATTTGAGCCATCTGACCTTACCCCAGACAGGGATAGAGGAAGCACTCTCATTGGGTAGTTGGGCAGAGGGGCAGGTGATGTGAGAAATGTCCTCAGGTGTGTGTGGAGAGGGAGAGGGGAGCAGGCTGGCCCCGTGTCCTTCTGGCTCTATAGTAACAAACTCGGATGAACTCTGTGCTGGGGCAACGACACCCCTGCCTACAGAGAGGGCTCCTAGTGCCCCCTCTGGCATGCATGCCACTGGCTTAAGGGATTCTTGTCTTTTTAAAAGTTTGCATCAATTCTATCATTTTGAAATCTATTTCTTTATATGATTGCCATTTATATCCTTTTATTTTGTTGATGGATGGATTATGATGATGGAAGAATATGCTTAAAATGATTTTCTTGTAATTAACACTTCATTGATCATCTTACATTTACACTCTTGTAATGAAACATATTACAGATGACAATACCTGTCATCACAGAACTTTTTATGAATTAATAAAAAATATTCAGAAAAGTACTGATAATGCTCAGGTACAAATCTTTTGAGCATTTAAGGGATATGTGAACTTAGTACTACTCTTATTTAGATTAACATCAAAACAACGTTTTCAGAATAAACTCTGATGCAATTGTTTTCAGTTGCAGCAGAAATGGAATTAATATTTGGAAATTTTTAAGAATCTGCTGCCTTAATATTGATTTTACTTCATGCTGTAAATTATTTTTAAAGATTACAGTTATTGTGACATGTGGTAACAATTCAAATCTCAAGAGTCTAAAATTTTACAATTAAATTTAAATAGAAAACCTTTTGTAGCAAAAGGTCATTTCAGATTTCATACTGTTTAGATCGGGGTGTCCAAACTTGGCAACTTTTTTTTTTTGAAACAAATTTTATTAATTTTAAAGACAAACAAACCATCATTAACCATTGAATACATAAACCCTCTTTCCATTATAAATTTTACAAGTCGAATAAGACATTATTTTATATAACATAGTTCTGTTTTACACCATTTCCATATGAATATATAAATATCTCTTAGCAAATTTCTCATTATTTCTCTTTACTCTTATTCAATTTCATTATTATTATTATTTTTTCCTATATTTATCCAATTTATAATCGTCATCTACATTTCTCTCTGACTTGGTTACCATTATTCTCATCCAACATTCCTCCGAGGTTTTATTAATTCTCAAACAAACATGAACACACAAAACACACAATAATAAAACTTCTTTTAAGAAAGTAGTTTGGATCCAGATTACCTCTCTTATATGGACTTCAATTAGCTTCGTGCTCATCTTATATACCATTACCTATTTTATTTACCATTCTATATCTTCCATATAACTTCTCCCCGCTTTTCACTCTTCTTAGTTCTATTTTGTTTAATTCATTTTAATTTAAATCATTGTGTTTGTATCTTTTGTCCATTCTTTCCAAATTATCCATTTATCTCATTCCCTACAAAAAAAAAAGATTTCTCCTGAAATCACTGATCAGAGTATGATGCCTTTCTATCCTCCCCCTAAATTAATATTTAGAATAACGCCCATTACCCAATCTGATTCTGCTTAGTACATTCTACCAGCTAACTTTTAAAAAGAGGAAAGAATAATAAATCCAAAATGATTAATATAGTTAAATAATAAATCTAAATGTTAAATCTTGTAACATTCCAATTATCTATTTCAAAAACAAATGCTACAATAGTAAGTTTATAGTAACATCAATACAACAATCAATTAAACTCTTCAATTAAACTCAATATTTTAAACATTCCTTTTAATATTTTGTTAAATTTTAAAGTCTATCATAACTAAACATTTCAATATTTTAATCTTTTGTTAATTCTTATAACATTCTAGTTTTCTATTTCTAATACAAATACTGCAATACCATCTTATGTACCTTGCAGAATCTTCTTTTTAAAAGAAATTATACATTATCCTTTATCCCTAAAAAATATTCATTTTTTCCCATCTTGTTTCATACCTTTGTGGCTTTTCCCCCCCTTTTCCCTTTCTTTCTTATCCCACCTGGCCTTTTTTACCCCCCCCCTCCTACCTTCTGCCTTTTTAGCTTCCCCTCTCTGCTGTATTCCTTTTTTCTTTTGCTTACTAACATTGTGTTGATTTTGCATCTTATTTTTCTCTTTCTTGGGTGGTTTTTTAAGTCTTAAGTCCTTCATTTTCCTTCCTCTCTTTCTCCTTTCTTTCTTAATTAAGGTTTGAGATTCATTGAAGATGGCGTCTTCTTCTTCTTCTTCTTCTTCTTCTTCTTCTTCTTCTTCTTCTTCTTCTTCTTCTTCTTCTTCTTCTTCTTCTTCTCCTCCTCCTCCTCCTCCTCCTCCTCCTCCTCCTCCTCCTCCTCCTCCTCCTCCTCCTCCTCCTCCATCTGTTGTTGTGTTTGCTGATAAATAGCAAGCGCCATTTCTAAAAAAAGGAAAGCTTCTTTCACAGCGTCCTTGCCTTCTTTTTTTATTTTTCCATATTCCTTTCTTAGTTCATCAACAGATAAAGCCGTTATAAACCTTTTCTTCTTTTCTTCTTCTTTTTTCCCCCTTCTTCTTCTTAAAACAACCAAGATGTTTCAAAAGTTAGAACAGTTCCCCAAAGTCCCAGAGACATCAATCAGTCCAAACAAAGCACAAAGTTCTCACTTTCTCTTCCTGGGGTAATATCAATAGAAGGGAAAAGAAAAAAAGCCCAATCTATATTTTAAAGCCTTATTGCAACTAATTTCTAGTCTCAAAATCTTCAATCTCCTCCAGTAAGATGTTAATTTTTTTTTTTTTGTCCTCTCCCTTCCCACTTATAACAAGAAGCCAAGTTTTTACCTTTTATAAAAAGACAGGTTTCTCAATGGCCATTTGTTGATAGGGAAGGAGAGTAAACTTTCCCTTTCAGCACCTCAAATTTGCCACTTGAGATTCTCCTTTGGAAACAAAGTATCGTTCAAAAATAGTCATAGTTTTCAGGATGTTAGGCGTCTCTTAAAGTCCTGGGTCAGCCAAAAAACTTTCTCTTGTAAACTTTCTCCCCTCTTCCTCCTGCTCAGTCTTACCCAGCTGCCGGCTTCTTTGTGGCGGCCATTACAGACTGCCGCTCCACCGTCTTGAGAAAAGATTTTGCCGGCTGGGGAGGGGGTCTGCAACACCCCCAAACCCCTCTCCGGCTCCCCCTATCTTCGGCTGCCTCTGCAGGGCAGCCTTAGCCTCCAGACCCGTCAGAATCGGAGGCACCAAGATGGCTAGCGTGGCAGGGATCGCGCAGGATCGTGAATCCCTGCCGCTGCCGAAGCCGACAAACCGGAAGTTTTCCAAACTTGGCAACTTTAAGACTTGTGGACTTCAACTCCCAGCCAGCTTTGCTGGCTGAGGAATTCTGGAAGTTGAAGTCCACAAGTCTTAAAGTTGCCAAGGTTGGACACCCCTGGTTTAGATCCTTAAGAAAAAATAATATTTTCATTCACGTCACATAGTTTTTTAGCATTTTAAACAAGGAAATTGGTTCTGGGTGATAAGTTGGACCAGAAACTGGAACAATATACTGACAGAATCAAAACCAACAGGCATTTCCAATCATTATATATATCAAAACTTTTTTTTTTTTTTGAAAAAGAAGAAGAATTCTTTTATTGGCCAACTGTGATTGGACATGTTATGGACTAAGCCAATGCAGCGATACAACCCTCAACAACTTTACTTTACAGCAGGCTTGTAATCCTGCACTTCTCATTGGCCCGGAGATAGCGAGTCGTGATTGGTCGTTTTTGGCCAGTCTGATTGGCTGTTATCGGGGCCTCCGATTGGACGCTTGTGAAAGTGGTAAACTCAATTCATTGGTTGTTTTGACAGCAGCCAGCTCTATAAAAGAGCTGCTGCTGCCCAAGTATTTGCTCTGTTCTTTCTTGATAATAAAGAGTTGAAGTCACTGTTCGATGTCTCATCTCCATTCCTTGTGCCCATGCCCAGGATTTAACACTGGCGATGAAGGTGGGATGCGGAGACGATAGAGCTGACTAAGTACGCATCGAACAAGACAGAGCACGTGGCGAAAGAGCTCACACAACAAACGGCAAGATGACCAGCGGCGCCATATCACCCGCTCCATTCGACCCAGCAACCAAAGACTGGGACTCGTATATAGATCACTTCCAGATGTTCCTGGAGACCAACAATTTAAAAGATGCTACGCCTGGCAAGAAACGAGCGGTGTTCTTGACTCATTGCGGCCCCGCCATTTTTAAAATGGCTAAAGCACTAGCAAAACTGGCAGAAGTGAATACCATGGATTGGGATACCCTCACCCAAATCCTTTGGGCCCATTACGCACCCGCAGTACCTACACTGATACGAAGACATGAATTCTACCAGAGGGACCAACGGAAGAATGAGAGCATTGGAAATTTCGTAGCTGACCTCCGGAACCTAGGAGGCCTTTGTGGTTTTGCAAACTTAGAGGAAGCCCTAAGAGACAGCATAGTTCTGGGATTAAATGCACCACATGTGCAGAGTAAGCTGATGGCGAAAGGTGACATCAGCCTTACACATGTCATTGCAGACGCTACTGCCTCAGAAGCAACCAGGAAGTCAGCCGCTTGAATGCGCCAAGCGAACGCACTGCTTCGCCAACTCACCAACGAAAGCCCACTCGCCACTGAGAAGCACGCTACCACTATGCACCACGAAGACCTCAAGTCATCCTCAGACAGTGATGAAGAGGAGGTCAACTGGCTTTGCTTGGAATGAGAGCAAAGGAACCAGAGACGTCCACGCCAATGTGCTGGTTGAGGGGCAAACCACCCGCGATCGGACTGCAAATTCCTTGACGCACTCTGCCGTACCTGCGGAAAAAGAGGCCACATCGCGGTCTGCAGAAGCAGACGGGAGTCCAGTCCCAACCGAAGAGAGAGATAGGCAAACATCCTGAGAACCGGGACCGTCTGAACCACTAATGGAACAACCACTATTACTACAGAAACCAAGCACATGCCTCTTCAACGAGACAAGAAGAGGCCCACCAAACCATTACTATCGGCCACGCTTCATCGTTCGATGCAAGAAAGATCCACGTAAGGGTTACTATTGAGAATCGATCGTGCGTGATGGAATTCGATTCGGGATCATCCCTATCGATGGTTTCCTGGAAAACCCTCAAACAGCTGATCCCTGCCATCTGCCACCAGGACCTCAGCATGCAATGAATCATCCTGAAAGTCTACCAGGGAAACAGAATTCCAGTTGTCGGTTCCAGCCACATCCAAGTATCCTTCAAGGACTGCACAGTGACGCTTCCCCTGACTGTCGTCGATCGTGACCAACCCAGCTTGTTAGGGTTACAGTGGTTCACCCCACTCAGGATTGAACTAGCAGGCATACACCAAACCAGAAGCGAACACTGGGAAGAGGCTCTCATCCAGGAATTCCGGGACGTGTTCACAGGAACATTAGGCAAGTACAAGGGGACCCCTATATCATTTAATCTCAGCCCCGATATAGCTTCCATTCGACTTAAGCCTTGTCGGGACCTTTTTCCTTAAAACCAAAGATCGACGAGCAGCTAGATAAACTGATAGCCCAGGGCGTATTGGAACTGATTGACCATGCCCGCTGGTAAACCCCGATAGTAACGCCTGTTCGGGATAACATTGTTTACCCTAACTGGTTTAGGTAAAATAATAAATATGTTATCATGGTTTGTTAGTTAAAGTGTCTGCAAATTTAACTGTAGGAATGTAATTAAGGGAGTGGTTGTGAGAGCACCATAAAAGAAGCAAGGCACGGCAGCTTGCTCTCTCTGACTTGATGATCCCTAATTACTGGATGAAGACTGTGTTTTTCCCTACTGGAACAGGAGAGAGAAAAGACTGATTTATTGTAAGTGAACTGACATTGGATATTCTACACGGATTTTGCTAATTGAATATCCTTGAATGGACTGACTAAACGATACATGACTAATGGACTGTTATTTTGACTATGCTATAAATTCTAAATGGAATAAACTATATTTTTGATAGCACAAGCGTATCTGTTATTTTTACTGTATGTTAACAAACATACAAACTTATCTCACTCATTTACCTGTGTGCCTATCTGACAAACGCTGCACATTCTGTTTAGCTTGTCTCCTTAACCCTGGTTGGGGAACCCAGGCTTAACACTGGTTATGGGCCCAGAGGCTGCAAAGTCAGTTTAACTAGGATAAAACAGATTTATGTAAAAAGTGAGAGTTTGTGTTGTTAAACGTTACAGTAAACAGACAGCTGTGTTTTATTAATTATAGTTTTATATCCATATAAGAAAAACATGGCATAAGTCAATTTACAAAGTTTGTCCCTTATATCCAAGCTGGATGGAACAAACTATGTATCATGGTCTATGAAATGTAGTCTACTTCTACAAAGAGAAGGTCTGTGGAACATAATTGAAAACCCACCAAACATAGAGGAATGGGATCCAGAGGTTGAGGAAGATAGACAAAAAATAGAAGACTTTAAACAACAAAATGAACAAACTATTTGCATAATAGGACTAACATTAACTGACCAGCAACTTGTTCATATCCGTGGAGAGCAAACGGCTGTTGGCTGTTGGCAGAAGCTGAAGAGAATTTATGTCCAAGATAACGTTGGTGCTCACATAAATCTAACACGGAAGCTTTTCAGGATGCATCTCCAAATGAATGGTGATATACTTAGTCATTTGAATTCTATTGAAAGCATTTTTCAAGAACTGCACGAGAAAGAACTTATTTTCTCTGAACTACACCAAGTCTACATAATTCTATCATCACTAAATGAAAGTTATGATAACTACGTCACTTCCCTTGAAATTTTGCCTAAGGAAAGTTTAACTTTAACTTATATAACTGGCAGATTGATTGAAGAGGCAAGAAGAAGACTTGAAAGAGATCAGTTAAGGAGGGAGCAACCTCAAAAAGAAAATAATGAATCTCCTACTACATACGCAATTAAAAAGTGTTTTAATTGTGGAGGAAGAGGACATTTGGCAAGATTTTGTAAAAAAGCAAAGCACCAGAACGCTGGCCAGAATACTAAAAGTCATCAAAAGATAAATAAAAATTTAGAGTTAGCCATGTATATTAATGGAGCTGTAAAAAATAATTTATGGGCGGTTGACAGTGGAGCATCCCACTGTATAACAAATGATAACAAAAATTTTATTAAAATATCCAAGAGTACACAGCAGATATCGTTTGCCAATGGCTGGAAACTGAAAGCTAAGGGTCAAGGTATAGCATATTGTTCTTGCATAAAAGAGAATGTAAAAATGTTATATGTACTACAACTTAAGTTTAATTTAATTTCAGTTCGAATTTTGGTTAAACTAAGATATGTAGTTACCTTTAAAGGAGATAACTGCATAATTGAAAAAGAAGATAAGAAAATTACTGCATCTTTAAGAGGTGAATTATATGTGTTAAATGATAATGGTTTAGAGGTGGCTAACACGGTTTATGATAATAAGAAACCTCATGATGAATGTATTCACTTGTTACACCGACAGCTAGGGCATTTAAATTTTAAAATGCTTAAGAAAACTGTTCAACTATCTAAAGGAATAAGTTTGAAACCTTGTAATAAGTATTTGCAATGTTATGCTTGTAATCAAAGCAAAAGTAAGGTCAAACCAGCTAATAGAGTTGATGGATTTACTACCAAAGAGCCTTTAGAAGTAGTATGTGCCGAGTTCCGGTTTTTGCGTGGCTTCAGGGCAGCAGAAATTCGCGACCGCTCACGATTCCTGCTGTGCTAGCCGCCGAGGTACCCCCGATCCAAATGGGTCAGGGGGATATGGCTACCCTATAGGGACAGCCGTAGAGAGAGGGGAGCTGGACAGGGGGTTGGTGGTGTCACAGACCCCCTCCTCGTCCTGAAAAACCCCTTTTTCCCAAGGCGGTGGAGCGGTGGTCAGCAATGGCCGCCACGAAGAAGTCTGCAACCGGGTAAGATCGTACTGGAGGAAGCAAGAAAAGTGAAAGTGCTGGCTGAGCCGGGTCAATCAACATCCTTTAAATTCACTGGAACTGAGCTGTCTGAATTGCTGGAGGATACATTGTATCCCTAAGAAGATCGAAAGCGGCGGAGAAGCTGTTAAAGGGAACTTTTTTTTTTCTTCACTCTCCCACCCCATGAAAAAAGCAGAAGAAGATTTGAAATTTGTTTGGGCACTGAAGGTGAAATATTCTGAAAGTTGCTTGGACATTAGACTTAAAAATTTAAGAAATTGGAAAACCCTTATTAGAGTTTCTCTTTTCAGGATGGCATCGCTTGTGGATGAACTAAAGATTGAATTTCAAAAATATAAAAAGGAAGAACAAGATGGAAAAGATACTTTGGGTACTTCATTTCAATTTTTAGAAATGGCGTTATGTACTTATGAAAAATTGATTACGCAGCAGAATGACTGGGACAAAGAAGAAGAGGAACAAGAAGCCATCTTTGATGAACAATGGGTTTTTTTCCTGGGAGGAGGAGAAAGAGGATAAGAAAAAGGGGATTTTAAGGTTTGAAAAAACAACCCAAAAAAAGAAAAATGAGAGGAAAGGTGGATGCAAGGTTAGAAAGCAAAGGAAAGGGAGTAAGAAAAGGGAAGAGGAGAGACAAAGGGGTAGAAAGGGCAAGGAGAAGAATAAGCAAGAGAGAAAGGAGGGGAGGAGAAGCCTCAATGGTGGGAAGCAAGATCTAAAGAAAAAAAGCTTATTTAGAGACAATGGGTGAATTTAATTAAGGATAAAAGGGGGATTCTGGAAGGTATATAAGATTGTGTTTTTATATGTGTATTTAGAGTATAAAATTTATTGTCTAAATTTAGAATTTATTAAACAGAATCCCAAGATAAATTAAGTGTTATATGAAGTACTTTTAAGTTAGGGTAAAGGCGTCACTCCAAATAGTGTATAGGAGAAGTATAGTAAAAGAAAAAAGATGAATGGATAGTTGGAAATAGAACAGACAAAGAATGTTATTGAAAATGGTTATAAGCTGTTATGCTTTGATTGTTTGTGCATTGTTTTTGTAAAATGAATAAAATTGGTTTATAAAAAAAAGAAAAGAAAATGATAACAAGATATGGAAGAATATATAAAATGAATATGATGTTTGAATTTGTGTCTGTGTGAAGAGTTTTAACCTGGGATCAGGCAGCCTTCAGAAAAGATGTTTTAGTTTATGTTTTGTGTATTGTGTTTGGAAAATTAATAAAATTTGGTTGTTTTTTTTTTTAAAAAAAGAAGTAGTATTTGCCGATTTAATAGGTCCGAAAAAACCAAGTGTAGGAGGTGCTCGATACATACTAAGTATAATGGACCACTATTCAAGATATGGGTTTTGCTATTTAATGAAGAGCAAAACTGAAACGTATCTAAATCTCTTTAATTGGATAAAATTTGCAGAAAGGAAAACTAAAAAGAAATTAGTAACTCTTATAACAGATAATGGTGCAGAATTTACAAATAATAAATTCCAGAATAGACTTAGAATGTTAGGTATTCAACATAAAAATTCTGCACCATATAGGCCACAACATAATGCCTTTATAGAGAGACGAGGCCAAACACTGCAGTCAATGGCATGTACTATGTTGTCTGATTCAGGATTACCTGACAACTTGTGGGGAGAAGCAATAATGTGTGGTAATCATGTATTGAATAATGTTGTTAATTCAACAACAAGTGAATTACCATTCACACTGTGGCATGGTACAAAACCTGATTTAAATTACATGCACACATTTGGAGCACCAGCATGGGTGCATATCCCTACACAACTCAGACAGAAAGGACAGCATAGAGCTAAAAGATTATTTTTTGTAGGATATGAATCTAATCATAGATCTTATAGATTCTGGGAACCAGGTACATCTAGAGTTTACACCAATGCTTGTGCTAAATTCCTAGAACATGAAGGATGGAATAGATTAGAGCAAGATTTAAATAATGAAGTAATTATTGAACCCTACAAACGGCAGAAAGAACAGACTAGTTATAAGAAGAGTCCAATTAAAGAAGAAGTCCACGAAGAACAAATAGGATCAGAACAAGAAGAAACAGTTGATCAGGAAGAGTTAGATAATCAAGAAGAGTTAGTTAATGTAAGTCCACCTGTAAGTCCTGTAATACCTAGACCTTCTACACGTGTAACTAGACCACCTGATAGGTATCAAGCAAGTATAGTTTGCCAAGTAACTAAAGTTCCAACTAGTATAGATGAACTTAAGATGTATCCTGCTAAGGATCAGGAGAATTGGCAAAAGGCAATGGAAAAAGAACTAAATTCATTAAAGGTAATGAAAGTATATGAAGATGCCATATTACCTCCAGGAGAAAAATCCATTGGGTGCAAATGGATATTTAAAGTAAAAACTTGAAATGATGGGACTGTTATCCATAAAGCTAGGTTGGTAGCTCAAGGATTTAATCAAACTGCATCTGATTACGATGAAATTTTTGCACCAAGTCTTAAAGCAACATCTTTGAGAGCAGCTTTTGTGTGGGCAGCTAAGAAAAACTATGTTATTTACCATTTAGATGTAGAAACTGCTTATTTGCATGCACCATTGCAGCACACTATATATTTAAAAAAGCCAGTTATTATAAAAGACAATAAAGTAAATAGTAATGATTGTTGGAAACTAAAAAGAAGTCTTTATGGATTGAAACAATCTGGCTATCAATGGAACCAATATATTGTGAAAGAGTTAAACAATATAGGTTTTAAATCTAGTTTAGCAGATCCATGTGTATTTAAAAGAGAAAATAATGGAATGGTGTCATTATTGTTATTATTTACAGATGATATTGCTTTGATAACTAAGACTAATAATGAAGCTAATGAGATTATATCATTATTAGCCAAAAAGATAAAATTAAAGCATTTAGGTGAAATTAAAGGTATCTAGGATTGACAATTAACAAAACAAAAAATGGATTTAAGATATCTCAAGAAGATAAAATTTGCCAATTAATTAAAACATATAAAATGGAACTTTGTAAACCGGCAAAGACTCCAATGAGCCAGGAGGTTTGCCAAACTGATGCGCAAAGTCCCAAATTTGATAAGTCTATATATCAATCTTTGATTGGTAGCTTATCATATATAAGCAATGGTCAAGGCCAGATATAGCTTATAGTGTTAATCAGCTGGCACGTTTTAATTCGGATCCACATCAATGTCATTGGCAATCATTAAAGAGAATTTTAAGATATCTTAAAGGAACAATGAACCATGCATTGTATATAGAACCAAAGGGTGATTTGAGTCTTAGTGCCTTTGCAGATGCAAGTTTTGCAACTGACATAAACACTAGAAAATCAACATCTGGGATGGCTATATTATTTGGTAAGACACTAATAGGGTGGAGGTCAATCACACAACAGCATATTAGCTTGTCCACGATGGAAGCGGAATTTTCATGTCTGTCATTACTATGCACTGAGTTAATTCTGTACAAACAGTTATTATTAGACATGGGTATAGCTGTTAAAGATTCCATTATTGTGTACGAGGACAACCAGGCAGCTATAAAGTTAGCTACTAATATAGCTGTAAAAACTAGATCAAAGCATACTGATTTAAGATACTTAAATGTTAGAGAATCTGTAAAGAATGGGCTAATTAAATTGGAACACTGCATGACAGAAGAAAATATTGCAGCCCAATTTACAAAAGCTCAAGGAGTAATCAAGTTTAAAGAGAGTTGTAACAAATATGATTTAAAGATGTAAATAGTTATTAGCTATATTATTATTATCACCTAAAAGGGGAGAATGTTAGGGATAACATTGTTTACCCTAACTGGTTTAGGTAAAATAATAAATATGTTGTCATGGTTTGTTAGTTAAAGTGTCTGCAACTTTAACTGTAGGTATGTAATTAAGGGAGTGGTTGTGAGAGCACCATAAAAGAAGCAAGGCATGGCAGCTTGCTCTCTCTGACTTGATGATCCCTAATTACTGGATGAAGACTGCGTTTTTCCCTACTGGAACGGGAGAGAGAAAAGACTGATTTATTGTAAGTGAACTGACATTGGATATTCTACATGGACTTTGCTAATTGAATATCTTTGAATGGACTGACTAAACGATACATGACTAATGGACTGTTATTTTGACTATGCTATAAATTCTAAATGGAATAAACTATATTTTTGATAGCACAAGCATATCTGTTATTTTTACTGTATGTTAACAAACATACAAACTTATCTCACTCATTTATCTGTGTGCCTATCTAACTAACGCTGCACATTCTGCTTAGCTTGTCTCCTTAACCCTGGTTGGGGAACACAGGCTTAACACTGCCCATGAAGCCAGATGGTTTGTTAAGAATTTGTGGGGATTCCTGGGCCACCCTAAATCATGCTCTTCAGCAGAGCACTTACCTAGTAGCCGTAGTTCAACAACTTCTTCATTCCCTGGGTGGTGGAAAAATATTTGCGAAATTGGACTTAGCTCAGGTGTACCAGCAACTCCCTGTGGATGCAACAACTGCAGGAGCCCAGACAATAGTTACACATAGAGGCGCTTTCAAGTGCAGTAGACTCCAATTCGGAGTAAGCATGGTGCCGGGTATTTTCCAAAGTTTAATGGAGAGACTATTACAAGGCATAAAAGGCGTCGTGCCTTATTTTGATGACGTCCTAATAGCTGCCCCCACTAAAGAGTTATTAGTACAATGACTCAGAAAAGTTCTTCAGAAATTTAAAGACGCTGGTCTGGAGGTAAAAAGGGACAAGTGTCAACTTTGTACGGAGAGAATGGAGTTCCTGGGATACCTTCTCGACAGACAGAGAATCCACCTCACCGAAAAAAAACTAACCACAATCAAAAACCTAGGAATAAGACAGACCTCCAAGCCTTCCTGGGACTCATTAACTTTTATAACATCTTCTTGCCCCGGAAGGCAACTGTAGCTGAGCCCCTACGTAGACTTCTCGATAAAAAGGCTTCCTGGGTTCTGGGGACGGCGTGAAGGGAAAGCGTTCCAAGAGGTAAAAGACCTCTTAACCTCCGATGCTGTATTGATGCAATACAACGAGACTCTCCCTTTGACAGTTACCTGTGATGCCTCACCATTTGGAGTGGGAGCCATCTTAAGCCATGTCCTACCAAATGGAAATGAGGCACCTATTGCGTTCTTTTCGAGAACTTTGTCTAAAACCGAAAGGAATTATAGTCAACTTGATAAAGAGGCTCTCGCTATTGTATCCGCAATTAAATGTTTCCATGAATATGTATATGGGAGACCCTTTACCATAATTACAGACCACAAGCCTCTACTTGATATTTTGGTGGGAAACAAACCAACTCCCCATATCTTATCACCAAGAATAACACGTTGGTCAGAATTTTTAGCCGCCTACGATTACCGATTGCAACATCACCCGGGGAAAACCATTCCCCATGCTGACGCTTTGAGCCACTCTCCACTACCAGACATCATATAGGACCCTGCTCCAACCTTAGCCGTATTGCAAATTGAAACCCTCAAATCGCCGCAGCTGACTGCTCGAGACATCACCTTAGAGACAAAAAAGGACCCTGTTTTGGCACGAGTCCTCAGCTGGGTAGAACGGGGTTGGCCGGTCAGCACAACCAATGACACGTTCAAGCCATTTAGGAATCATCAAACAGAGCTATTCTCCCAGAAAGGCTGCATAGTGTGGGGAGACAGAGTCATAGTCCCGGAGAAATTGCAATATAGGGTATTGAAAATGCTGCACGATGGACATCCAGGCATCGTGCGGATAAAGGCATTGGCCAGGAGTTACGCATGGTGGCCTGGCTTAGATAAACAGATAAAGAGCTGGGTAGCAAAATGCAGCAAATGCCAGGAGACTCGCTCCACTCCTCCAAAGACTCCCCCAACGCAGTGGGAAACGCCTTGAGGTCCTTGATCCCATATCCACATCGATTTTGTGGGACCCACAAAAGGACACACTTTCCTCCTAACAGTGGATGCCTATTCTAACTGGCTCGAAGTCCACAAGATGAAAAGCACCACCACAGACGCAGTCACTAAAAAACTGAATAAACTATTCGCTACCCAGGGATTTCCAGATGTCCTGGTCTCCAGTAATGGCCCCCAATTCACTGCCCTGCCATTCGAACAGTACCTGGCAGATCGGGGCATCCGTCATGCTTTAACATCGCCAGCTCACCCTGCGGCCAATGGTAGGGCTGAGCAAATGGTTCAATTTGTAAAACAGACCTTGCACAAAATGGACCACAGCGACATTGATGACAAAATAAACTGGATGCTTCTTCTCCAGCACATAACCCCAAACAGTACCACAAACAAAACCCCAGCTGAACTCCTGATGGGCCGGAAACTTCGCTCGCATCTTGATCGCCTCCACCCAAACTACACGCCAGAACAACCCCCGGGATCCAGCAGCAAGTGTCGGGCATTCCAGGAAGGTGACCTTGTGTTTGCGAAAAACTTCTCGGGCAACCCATTGTGGGTCCCCGCAACAATAACGCAACTTACGGGACCCCAATCCTTTCACCTACAAACTGCAGATGGTAAGATGTGGAAACGCCACATAGACCAACTCCATTTCAGATTAGCACCGGAACCTCTAGCTGGGGGGGGGAAGGAACATTGAGGAGGCCAAAGAAGAAATGATAATCGAAACCCAACAGCCTACACAACCAACCAGGGGATACTCACTATCCAAAGGAGAACTGAGTCAGGGAGTGGCCTCGCCGTGTGACAGCACTGCAATGGAAGCGGATCCAGGGAACCCGGAAGACAGCACTGGTGTAAGCAGGGAATGCAGCCCAGGGCCACAATCTTCGCCATCCAACCCAGCTAGCAGCCCACCGGAACCAGAACCAGGACAGAAATCGGTGGAACAGTGCAGGTCAAACAGACAGGTGAAGCGACCTGCCTACTTACGAGAAGACGTCACCCCACCCCTCAGACGGAACCTAGGGGGGAGGGGTGTTATAGACTAAGCCAACGCAGTGATACAATCCTCAACAACTTTACTTTACAGCAGGCTTGTAATCCTGCACTTTTCATTGGCCTGTAGATAGCGAGTCGTGATTGGTCATTTTTGGCCAGTCTGATTGGCTGTTAACGGCCCCCCCCGATTGAATGCTTGTGAAAGCGGTAAACTCAATTCATTGGTTGTTTTGACAGCAGCCAGCTCTATAAAAGAGCTGCTGCTGCCCAAGTATTTTGCTCTGTTCTTTCTTTATAATAAAGAGTTGAAGTCACCGTTCGATGTCTCGTCTCCTTTCCTTGCGCCCATGCCCAGGACTTAATAGGACACATAAGGAATTTGTCTTGGTGCAAATGCTCTCAGCATACATAAAAGAAAAGATATATTCATCAGGTGTCAAGGTACAAGATAAGGTACATACACTTAATAATAGTCATAGGGTACAATGGTATGCAGTGCTGTATAGCGTTGTGTTTAGGGTAAGAGTTGAAACAGTTTATGTCCAGGATGTGAGGGGTCTATAAATATTTTCACAGCCTTCTTTTTGACTTGTGCAGTATACTGGTCCTTGATTAAAGGCAGGTTGGTAGTAATTGTTTTTTCTGCAGTCCTAATTATGCTCTGAAGTCTGTGTCCGTCCTGTTGGGTTGCAAAACCAAACCAGACAGTTATAGAGGTGCAGATGATAGACTCAATAATTCCTCTGTAGAATTGTATCAGCAGCTTTCTGAGTTGGTGCAGAAAGAACATTCTTTGTTGTGCTTTTTTGATGACATTTTTGATATTAGATGTCTATTTTAGGTCATGTGATATAATAGAACCTATAAATTTTAATGTACAATATGTATCAACATAGACATATGCATTCTTATTTAAGTTTTTTTTACTACCTTACCCCACAATGCATCCATTGGTCATATTACTATTCTTCAGAACAAGTTTATAATACTCATTCAAAGAAAGACTTGATTGATCTTTCGTATGACCTTTAAAAATATATATTTCCAGGTTTCCGGTTTCGCGTGGCTTCGGGGCAGCAGGAATTCGCGACAGCTCGCGATTCCTGCTGTGCTAGCTGCCGAGGTACCCCCGATCCAGATGGGTCAGGGGGATATGGCTGCCCTGTAGGGACAGCTGAAGAGAGAGGGGAGTTGGACAGGGGGTTGGGGGTGTCGCAGACCCCCTCCTCCTCCGGGAAAACCCCTTTTTCCCAAGGCGGTGGAGCGGCGGTCAGCAATGGCCGCCACGAAGAAGCCAGCAACCGGGTAAGATTGTGCTGGAGGAAGTAAGAAGAGTGAAAGTGCTGTCTGAGCTGGGTCAAGTAACATCTTTCAAATTTGTTGGAACTGAGCTGTTTGAATTGCTGAAGGATACATTGTATCCCTAAGAAGATCGAAGCGGCGGAGAAGCTGTTAAAGGGAACTTTTTTTTTCTTCACTCTCCCACCCCATGGAAATAGCAGATATGTTTGGACATATTGGACATTGAAAGTGAATTGTTTTGAGAGTTGAAGCTAAGGGACAAAAGGGTTTTTGGACATTGAAAAACTTAAGAAATTGGAAAACCCTTGTTGGAGGTATGGATTTCTGATTATTTAAAATTGATATTGCAAGTGGGAAGGGAGAGGAAAAAAAATTGGAGCAGAAGCTGAAAAAGGAGGAGATTGCCTAGAATCCCAAAGAAAGGTATATGGTAATTGGACCTCTTTGATTAAACATTAACCCCAGAAAGAGAAAGAGAAGAAGGAAGAAAAGTATTAATTTTTGGAATTTTTTTTTTGAATTATTTTTGATTAAAAATATTTGTGGTTGTTTTGGGAAAAGTTTCTTTTTTCATAATGGCATCGCTTGTGGATGAACTAAAGACTGAATATCAAAAATATAAAAAAGAAGATACTTTGGGCACTTTGTTTCAATTCTTAGAAATGGTGTTATGTACTTATGAAAAGTTGACTACGCAGCAGAAGGACTGGGACAAAGAAGAAGAAGAAGCCATCTTTGCTGAACAATGGGTTCTTTCCGGGGAGGAGGAGAAAAAGGATAAGAAAAAGGGGATTTTAAGAATTATAAAAACAACCAAAGAAGAGAAAAATGAGCGGAAAGGTGGAGGCAAGGTTAGAAAGCAAACGAAAGGGAGTAAGAAAAGGGAGGAGGAAAGACAAAGGGGTAAAAAGGGCAAGGAGAAGAATAAGCAAGAGAGAAAGGGGGGGAGGAGAAGCCTCAATGAGGGGAAGCAAGATCTAAAGAAAAAAAGTTTATTTAGAGACAATGGGTGAATTTAATTTAGGATAAAAGAGGGATTCTGGAGGGTACATAAGATTGTGTTTTTTATATGTGTATTTAGAGTATAAAATTCATTGTGTAATCTTAGAATCTATTGAACAGAATCCCAAGAAAAAATGTTATATGAAGTACTTTTAAGTTAGGGTAATGAGTTATAGACGTTACTCCAATTGGTGTATAGGAGAAGTATAATAAAAGAAAAAAGATGAATGGATAGTTGGAAATAGAACAGACAAAGAATATTATTGAAAATGGTAATAAGATATGAAAGGATATATAAAGGTTTTGTTATGTTTTTTTTTTTTGGATGTTGTATATTGAAAAAAGGCAAAAAAAATTTTAATTAATAAGAAATAATTTGGATGAAAAGGAGAAGTTGGGATAAGATATGAAGTTAAATAGACAAAGTATTGATACTATAATTTGGAATTGTTATGTTCGACTGGTTTTCTTCTTTTATTATTTTTTCTTAGAAAAGAACTTATAAGCTGTTATGCCTTGTGCATTGTTTATATAAAATTGATAAAAATGGTTTATATATATATATATAAAAGAAAATGATAATAAGATATGGAAGGATATATAAAGTGAATATGATGTTTGAATTTGTGTCTGTGTGAATAGTTTCAGCCCGGGATCAGATAACCTTCAGAAAAGATCTTTTAGTTTTGTTTATGTTTTATTGTGTTCTCTGTAAAATTAATAAAATTTGTTTAAAAAAATATATATATATATATTTCCAAAAGAAAGAAAAGAAACTTTTAATAGTTATAGCTGAGCAAGAGAAGGTCTAAAGTCTTAACACAATTGGACCATTTCAGGGTTTTTTAACCAGAATCCTATATTTTGCTAGGTTTGATTCCTAGAAGAAATAATTGTAGCTTGTATTATATACTGCTCTTAGTTCTTGCTAATCTTGCATTTTATTAGATTTTATTACATTCTGTCACCTCTTTTATTAAAGTAGGATGAATCAAGTACCAGAATCAGGAAAGGTCAAAGCAACTTTGTGAAATTATGGAAAAGTAGAGAAATAACAGTGTTTCTTATTTGTTCTTAAGACCAGAATTTCTGCAACATTATTTTTTAATGTAATTAATTAATTTTAAGTGTCATGTCAGGACTACAAACCTCTGTTTATTTGGCTCGACAGCATAGCTGAATGACCAAAAGGAACAAAATTCATTTTTATTTTCCACATAAATATGTGGCTTCCTATCATTAAAGGATTTTTCCTCACCTCTTATTCTATGGGTGCATGAAAACAAGTCAAATATATTTCTCTGCTAGTGTAAAATATTTTTGAAAACGAAGGTAATGGGCCACTGTGAAATCTACTTATGATCATTTGTAGCATCAATTGTACAAAAGCATATGAGCTTTTGTACAATCATTTGTGAAACAGCATCTTCATCTTGGGAGCCAATCATGGGCTCATATAAGAATGATGGTTGACTCGAATCACTGAAAATAAATTAATAGAATAAGGAGGTACTCAGTAATTCCCAAACATCTTGCAATTTTGTTCTCCAAAATGTCCCCTGCAGGGTTGAAAATTTTGGTTTATCTCACAAAATCAGAATCAGAATAGAGCTGGAAGGGACCTTGGAGGTCTTCTAGTCCAACCTCCTGCTCAAGCAAGAGACCTGTACCATTTTAGACAAGTGATTGTCTAGTCCCTTCTTCAAAATCTCCAGTGATCATAGGCAAGCTATCTCACAGGTTAATTGTTCTCACTATTGTTTCTCCTTAATTCCAGGATATTCCTCTCCTTGATTAGTTTCCATCCATTGTTTTTTTGTCTTGCCTTCTGGTTCTTTGGAAAATATGTTGACCCCCCTCCTTTTTGTGGCAGCCCCTCAAATATGGAAATACTGCTATCACGTTACCCCTTCTCCTTCTCCTCACTAGACTAGACATACCCAGTTCCTGCAACCATTCTTCATATGTTTTAATCTCCAGGCTCTTAATTGTCTTAGTTGTTCTTCCCTGCATTTTTTCCAAAGTCTCAACATCTTTTTTGTAATGTGGTGATCAATATTGAATGCAGCATTCCAGGTGAGGCCTTACTGAAGTTTTATAAAGTGGAACTAATGCTTCATGTGATTTTGATTCTGTGCATGTTTATGCAAACAAGGATTGTATTGGCTTTATTGGCTGCTGCCACAACTATCGGGATTCACCTTATACTGCATTCATGAATGTATTTACTGAAGATGTGGCTGCAAGAGAATTTATTTTCAAGTCAACATATATCGGATCATATTGCTAAGGACTGAATGAATCAGCCAAGTAGCCGAATTCTATGATATCCCTAAATAACATCAGAAAAATAAATAAAATAAAATAAAAATATTAGTATTGTTTAATAGACAATATAGTGACATTGAATGTAGACGTAATGCCTTTAGATACTTACTGTATAAGCTTATGTGATGGCTATTATTTTCTAATACCAATATTGATGTATGAAATATACTGTTAAATTA
Organism: Hydrophis major; assembly: GCA_033807585.1. Taxonomy (NCBI): domain Eukaryota; kingdom Metazoa; phylum Chordata; class Lepidosauria; order Squamata; family Elapidae; genus Hydrophis; species Hydrophis major. The sequence continues at coordinate 330,710,854 of CM066329.1, forward strand.
GACAATCCAAAGTTTTCCTTTGAATTGAAATGAAAGGCAACTTTAAGCTGGATCTTTAGTTCCTGGAAGACAGTCAAAGTATTGAAAAAGCTAAAGAACAGGAGATACTGGTTAGAAGAGCCATGGGTTTCCACTAAAAGCAATAAGAAAAGTGACTTGTCTTGAAAATGGAAGAGTTCTAATAAGAGTGTCTTTGTAAATGGAATTAGCAATTTGTTTATTATACAATCATTTTCCTGAGATTTTTTGGAAAAAATAACTTGATCCTTTTTTTAAAGTGTCGGAATGAATATGTGAAAGAATGTGAAGGAAATTCCTGGTTTACTTTAGCAAATATCATTGGGCTGAAGAAAAAGTAATTTAAAAAAAAAATTATTTATGCTACCACTGATTACACCTGTTTTAAGGGTGATTTTAAAAAAATATTAATTATTTTCATACCGAGAAAATACAGCAGTTAGTGCAGTAAATCAATTTATATTTATATTTATCCAGAAAGGAGTCCAGCTGAGTTTAATGGCCTTATTTCCCATTAAATTTTGGTCTACTTATCTTTGTCTCCAATTTCTTTGCTATCCCTCACTGCAATTTCATGTTCTCCTCTCTCATTTTATTACACTGCAAAAATGAATAGATTTCCCATCCTTTTCTTATTTTTTAAAACAATTTTGATGCTAATGTATGTACATTGTCTTGTTGGCTTCAGCAATATCACTCTTGTGATTTGCTTCTTGGTCATGGGGATATCTATTTATTCGTGGGAGCTGGTGCTTTTCTAAGGAATGTGTCATTACAGGCTCAAAGCAAACTGTTTACAGTTATTGCCCGTTGTTCTCGTTGCTGGATTCTTCTTTAGCCTCAAAGTCCTAGGGTCCAATTATCCTGTCACTTACATGTTTGGAAACCTAAGCCTCTGAAATGGCACACAGTGTGTACTTTGTTTCATTCATGTCATTGTCTTCTAAAATATGTCGTTCATATTTTTAAATGGGGCACTCTTGATTCATTAGTCATATTCTTTTTGATTATTGTTTGCATTTCAGTTATATTTAGATGCCGTAATCTAGATGAAAGACTTGTCTGGCACTGCACAATGAACATATATGCCTAACAGAGCACTTAACACTGCTGTGATCTGACTTCCAAATGAAGCAAGGGAAGATTTGAAGATTACCAGGCAGTTCACCAAACACTTAGAAAACACTTATAACAGTATTACTGTATTCTAATTACCTTTGCAAACTGTGTGCTCCAAAGTTGTTGAAGTACCAATGTACAGACTACTAATTAGAGGTTATATGTCTTGAGGGCTGTGCCTTTGTCAAACCTGATTTGAAAAAAACCTTGAGAAGTATGACATGTATATATGAGGAATATGCATAATGCATTTTAAGCATTATTGGAATTTGTGTGAAAGATCTTTGAGTATAAAGATTGGGTGGGTCTCAAAGGGTTTTGTGAATGGGAGGTGTCTTTTTGGTTGGAAACAGGTAAAGTAAGGCTATTGCTGCAAACAAACAATACTGTACTTAAAATGCTCTGTGTATTAATCAGATGTTAATATGTGAATTGAGGAAACTAAGGAAGAGAGATTACAAAGTATATCAATGAAAAGCCAATGCCTATCACTTTTCAGTAAGATATATCTGCTAATCTAATTTTTAGACAAAAATATTGATGTCTACTGAAATCTAGTAAAAAGAAGTATCAGGGGAGACATGGTAGCAGTATTTCAATATTTGAAGAGCTGTCACAAAGAAGAAGGGGTCAACCTATTTTCAAAGCGTCTGAAGGCAAAACAAGAAACAATGGATGAAAACTAATCAAAGGGAGTTTCAACATAGAACAAAGTAGAAAATTCCTAACAGTGAGAACAATTAACCAGTGGAATGGCTTGCCTTCAGAAGTTGTAGTGTTTCATCACTGGAGGTTTTTAAGAAGAGACTGGGCAGCTACCTGTCTGAAATGGTATAGGATCTCCTGCTTGAACAAGAAGAAGACCTCCAAAATCCCTTACAACTCTGATATTCTTTGTTCTAATCAATTTTAAAAATAACAGGTTATAAGTTACCTGTAGATTAAGTGCTCTGCATTTAAATTAACTACATTTGACTAACTGCAGAAAAACTACAGAAAAAACAATTACTATCAACCTGCCTTCCATTGAGGACTATCAACCTGCCTTCCATTGAGGACCTGTACACTGCATGAGTAAAAAAGAGGGCTGTGAAAATATTTACAGATCCCTCAAATCCCTCACATAAACTGTTTCAACTCCTACTCTCAAAACGATGCTATAGAGCACTGCACACCAGAACAACTAAACAAAAGAACAGATTTTTCCTGAACGCCATCACTCTGCTAAACAAATAATTTCCTCAAACTGTCCAACTATTTACAAAGTCTGCATTACTATTACTATTAATCTTCTCACCACTCCTTATCACCCATCCCCTCCCACTCATGACTGTATGACTGTAACTTTGTTGCTTATATCCTTATGATTTATATGGACTGTTCCTAGTATGATTTGATCTCTTACTATACACTATGATTATTATTAAGTGTTGTACCTTATGATTCTTGACTCTTGATGAATGAATCTTTTTTTTTATGTACACTGAGAGCATATGCACCAAGACAAATTCCTTGTTTGTCCAATCACACTTGGTCAATAAAGAATTCTATTCTATTCTATTCTATTCTATTCTATTCTATTCTATTCTATTCTATTCTATTCTATTCTATTCTATAAAATATGTAGTCATCTAAGCACATATATGACTCTTTATCATCATTACAATCTTATGAGGTAGATCAGACAGAGATGGGCACAAGTGACCAGTAGGCTTTGTTGTTGTGGCGTGATTTAAAGCATGTCTCCCTTTTTTTCATCTGGCCTACTAATAGCTGTACCACCATGAAATAGCTTTTCAATAATTCCCACTGATTTCAATAGAAATGAAATGAGCTTAATTTAGGTTGGAACCAATGAAGACAAAATTTTTCAAGCAATACTTTTAATTAAAATGTGTATTAATGTATGAGAAATCCAATTTATTCACAATGGGAGCATAGTTAGAAAGAAGAAGGGCAGCCATTTTCATATGAGGCAAAATCCCAAGAACATCTTACTATTGTGAAAAATAGCAGCCATAATAGAAGTAAATATCTGTTCGTCTTTTAGCATTCTGAGCATAGCCACCAAGGGTTCTGGAAGGACTTTTGAACCTTGCTGTGTCTTTTTACTTTCACCAAATTAAATCTAAAATGATCTTCCCATAACTTACAAGGTCTACATAATTGGGAAACTAGAGCAGATTATTTCAAATTTACACCAAATCTAAACTTGTGTTAAATTTTTGCTCCTTGTCCTAAACCATGCTTTCTAGGAAATCTCCTATCATCTACAAGCAGATGATCCATCAGTTTTTGACTATGAATTCTAGATGTTAACATATGTAAGAGAGTGATAGGTTAGGAAAGACCAATTTGTGATTTCAAATGTAATTCTGCCCATGTATAAAGCATAATATATATGTTGCAGATTCCACAAACATGTCACTAGAAATGAACGCTACTCTAAAATCTGCCTTGCAATTTCTACAAAGGATTCTTTCTGGAATAGGGGGGAGGATCTGTTTTGCTGCCTTGTTCTTAAGGTTCTGGAAAATATATTTCCAATATCTTTTTGAGTTTGCTTTGTTGAAGCTGGAGGGGATATCATTGTTGTTGTTTACTGCACGTGATAATAATCCATCACCCTGAAACTTCCTGGATTCTTCACACTTGCCGGTCTCCAAAAGGATAATATAAGATGTTTCCTTATGATTATCTTCTCTTGGAATTTAATAGACTTATGGGAGATCACAGAGGTTTTCAGACATCTGTTGAGATGATTCAACTAAGAGAGAGATTGGATATTCACCACAAAAACCATACCATTCGCCCCTTTATAATTACACAAGTGTAAGAAATTTCTCTCCACTGCAAAGAATGTTACTAGAATTCCTGTTTAGAACAAAGATGAAAGCATGAAAAAGATTGATTTTGATTTTTTATATTTCCATACTGAAGTTAGAAATCACCATGAATTTCACTCTCCTATTTCCAAGGGAACTTATATTCTTAAATAAGCATTGCTGCTGTAGTGTTGCACAGTTATCTTTGCTATTCAGAGTGAAACCAAAATAATCTGATATTATGTTCCATATATCACCGTGCATAAAAATGAAAGCACACACAGTTTTTTTAGCAGCAAAAACTGAAATAAACTGTGGCAGAAAATGAGTATCAACAGCACACCATCTTCTTGTAAATGAATATAACCTAATAAACCACTTTTGCAAAAATTCATTAGCTTTTTAACTTTGCTTCAAATTTACTTCCTAAAAAGTTTACTTAAGGAGGTTGACATAGTGGACAATTAGTGATGCTTATTGATATTACAGCAAACAGCTGGTTTTAGAAAATGCAGTTACAGTCACAATTATTCATAAGTTGCATTGACATCTTTTAGCTATATTGCTTGAAAGTTTGAAAAGAATATTTGAGCAGTCTCTGGTGGTCTTGGTTAGGAAATATGAGAGTCATAGTCCAATTCATCCAAATTCATCATTTATGCTTTATAATCATTAAGCCAGAATTTTCAAGACTTCTGATATAGTGTTATAAAGCTTTGTATTATATCCTGCTTAATAACTTATCTCTACTGCAAACAACAAAACAAACTACAGAAGTCAATCTATGGTTTGTTTGTCATGAAATGCAAGTTGAGATCCCAACCCTAACCAGCATAGTTTTTATTTTGGCTTATTGAAAGGCACCACCTGTGAATTACTAGTGTACACATCATAATAAACCCAATCAACATAGAAAAAAATTCTACAGCTTCCTTAGCTACTCTATTCCAATGATCCTCAACCATTGCACCTTAGCAGCCTGGCTGGAGAGGGAGAGGGGAACTAGGCCACATGAGTGGTGGGCTGGTGTTCACATGTATGCAGGGCTTGACTTGCATGAGCAGTGGGCTGGAACATACACACAATGTATTGGTCTACTATGCGCACAAGTCAATCTGTGCATATGTGTGTGCACAGGCCTGCCGCTTGTGTAGCTTGATTCTGAATGCTGTCATGATATGGTCCAGAGGTTGGGGACCCTTGCTTTACTCATAGAAAAAGTAAACCAGCAGTACTACTATCTTATTTCGTCATATCCAGTGGCGGGACTCAAATAATTTAACAACCGGTTCACCCAGGGTTAGGTTGGCCATCGTGGGTGGCATGGTCCATCTTCGTCCTCCATCTCTGCCACATATGCAGGGTAAGTCTTCTCAATGGCTAACTTGACCCTCGGTGAACTGCTTGTTCAATTACCCACCCACCCCTTATCAAAGGGGAATCCTGGGTGCTGCTCTGCAATAGAGAAATAGGCAATGGAGCAGCTGGCATGAGGGAAGGAGGAGAAGCAGGGAGAAGAAAGAGAGAAAGTGGCGTACTCCTTTCCTCCCTGCTCCATTATCCGTTTCTCTATTGCAGTGCAGTGTAGAGCCTGGGATCCACTTTGATAGCGGGGTGGGTGGGTAATTTAACAATCGGATCACCTGAACCAGTGTGAACTGGATGAATCCCACCACTGCTCATATCTATGTCAATGTTTCCAGAATCTTTGCATATAGGATTGCAGTGTCTTGTTATTGACTGAAATAGTGTTTAAGAAAGTATGTTTATGGCTAATAATTTGCCCCTTCTTATGTCTTTAGCAAATATATTAATGTTTTGTTTCTTCAGTCATAGGCCTCAGTGCAAGCTTTGACAACACTTCTGTAATCATTTTATTATAAAATGTTCTATTTTAGATTAAGCACATAGTAAAATATAAGGCTCCTTGGAGGTTAACCAATAAAACAACATGTCATTATTATTTTTAAAAAAATTGGAATTTCAAATATTGCATATTTTGTTTTGTTTTAAGGAAGGATTATTAAATGCAATTTTTACTGGTAATATATAAATGGCACATTAAAAAAACTTTCCTATATCACTTCTGTACCAAAAGGGTTTGAAATCTGAGCTGTCATTCTTCATTTGGACCCTGAAAGCATTAGGAGTTGTTTTACAGCCCTTCCAAAAATTACAGCTGAATCAAAATTTGTAACTAAAACAAGAAGAAAATTGCTAAAAGCATGAAAAATATCCATAATAACTTCTTGAATTAATTTAAGTTTGGCAAGTACCATTCAAGGACTATACAGAGGAGGCTAAGCTTTTCCCAGTTTGATTGGCATGGGTATGTGTACACATATAAGACCAAATAAAGTTTATGATGGGGACACACTGGATCATAAATTTGCAGCACACTGGAGGTGAGACAATGAATTGTAAAGTGTAGTAATTTTGTTCTATCTTCCAACTCAGATAATAAATTGTTTTGTATTACTTTTGATTGTCTCATATACAATTATTTTGTGTTAATAAATTTTGAGTGAAGTGTCAACTGATCTGATGGATACAAAAAAGAACTCCAAACTTCCACCAATATTTCGATCTTATGTGCTATTCTTAGTTTTCCCCTTGGAGAATGAGGGACTTCTGCACTGCTTCTATGTGAAGTTCACACTTTAATAATGAAAGAAAATTTCTGGGGATTTCAAGAAATCCAAAGAGACTGACCTGAAGATAATATACCCCATACCTCTAGCTAAGGCAGGATATTCAGGGTATTATGAACTCAAATCTGGGGCAATGCTTTGTCTACACTATGACAGGTTAACCAATATCAGTTGCAGTATATTCTCTCATTGAAATGACTGTCTGAAATGAAAAATGTTGAGATGATTTAAATAATAATAAAATAAAACAATCAAGTAATGGTACAGTTTAGTCAACGGACCTATGTAGTTCAGTTAAATGCAGATGAAATGTTATTGAAACAACATTAATAGCAGCTGAGGAGATAGACGGGAGTTCGGATAATCCTTGGCAATAAAAGGAAATGAGGTCAACCCAACAACTAATTGAAATTTAATGTACTTCTTTGATTTATTTTCTGAGTCATGGGTGGGCTATCAATACAGTAAGATTGCTATTGTTTTCATCTGCATTTTCCATAAGTTTGCAGGTCAGTTTACTTTCACCTTGAACTGATGAGAATAAGTGAATAATTGAGAATAATTCAATAATTCCCCATGGCACAACATTTAGCAAGATGAATCTCATACAGATTGCCCCTCCCTAAACTTATAGCTCATTGAATGATTTATTGATATAACCATATAACAGAAAATAAACACATTTCTACTGTTGGAGGATAAGTGGGTGGGTCTTGACATCTTTCACAAGTATTTAAAATACATTTTCCCCAATCCCATTTAGAAAGAATCAGTATCTTTTCTGGATGTTGAAGAAACCTGACAATGGATCTGGAAAATAAAAGGGGCATTGTATTGTAGGGTGTTTGCAAAAAGTGATTTACATACTGAAGAAGATCTTTTATGAATTACATGGACAAAGGAAAAGAGATGTAGGGAGGAGGGGGCAGCCGCAATGGCTCTCCACCACAGTGCATGTTGATGAATCCCTGGCACATGTTAATTAATGCCCTATTGTGCTTGGCAGCTTACCAAGGACTGTGACTGCAGACAGAATTATCCTTTAGACTAACAGAGGCTTAGAATACATATTGAAAGAGAGGAAGAAAAAGATTTGTATTTATACAAGTGACATTTTTTCCCAAGGAATGGACTTTCCCCCCTTCTTTTAGTGCAATTCATGGAGACAAACTGCCATCTATCATAATATTTTAACACTGCCGAAATAAAACCTTATAAAGCATGTTAAAAAAAATAACAGCACCAAACCACAAGTGGAGAACGGTCAGTAACTATCTTTTCTTGTTTTCACACCCACACATGTCTATCTGCAGATATAGCCACAAAGCAATGATTATCTGCCATAAAATGCTCTCTCCACAGAAAAGCTTATATTGCAAAGTAATACTCAAGGATATTTGCTCAAATTATAGACAGTTTGTGTGATTGCCATTTTTTGTTATATTTGCTTCCCTTTCCCCCCACCCCAGCCTTTTTTTGTCCTAGTAAAATATCACAGAGGGGAAATTGATGGCAAAATTCTCTGAATAGAATTAATTGTTGCATATGAACATGCAGTACATTTTTATTCAAATTGTATGACATACTTGCATGCACACATAAAACAAAGACACACAAACTTATACATACTATTATTATCATTATTATTGCTATTATAACTAGAATATGAGAATATTAATAAAAATAATCTTTATATAGTATGAAACAGATAGTTTCTGTAAATAAAGTCAAGAAAATGAAATGAGTATATTATTACAAATTGTCTGTCCCTTTACCTAAATGTACAACCAATGTACAAGATGTCATGAACATATACAAATAATATTATATGGACAATATAAAATTAAAGTGTTTGGAAAACATTACAAATAGTTGGACTAATATGTAAACAAAACCAAACATTGTGAAAAGGGAAAAACTTCTACTTAGTGGCATTATTTAAAAAAATGTCAGAAAAAAAATCATTGCTGCCATTGAATATAATAATTCATTCAGAAATAATATAATTTAGAAATGTTATCCACTGTATATATCAAGACAATATAGCTTATTTATGATTTATTTCAATTGTTGAAGCCTCAAAACTGCCGATAGGTGGAGTGATATAAATGGAAGGACAGGGTTTTTTTTAATGAGCATTATATCTTCATCTTAAACACAGAAGTTCTATCCAGAATTTAAAGTTGACCCTTTTAGTTTTGCAAGAAATGAAATCTTCACCTGGATATGCATGCCTCTAACCAATCACTCTAAGTGAGGGAGGCTTCTACGCATTGACAGGATATAAGTCTTTTCTAAATTTCATTTCAACTGTCTTCAGTTTTATGAATCAAGAACAAGCCTGGAAAGATCTCATAATAAGATTCTAGAGACTAGTAGTCCAAAATTATGTGTGTGCAGTATTAAATAGTCAAAACAAAGAAGACAATTTCTACATAAAAACATTAGCAGGCAGAATCAAACTCTTAACTATTTATTTGAAAATTATTTTTGTTTATTTCATTTTGGTGTCAACTACAAAAATCTGGATTCTAACAGTCATAAAGTAGGGAGGGGAAGGGATAACAGAATAGCAGACTAACAGAACAGCAGAGTTGCAAGGGCCTTTGGAGGTCTTCTAGTCCAACCCTCTGCTTAGGTAGGAAACCAGATACCATTTCAGAAAAATGGTTATCCAGTCTCTTCTTAAAACTTCCAGTGTTGGAGCATTCACAACTTCTGGAGGGAAGTCGTTCCTCTGATTAATTGTTCTAATTGTCAGGAAATTTCTCCTTAGTTCTAAGTTGTTTCTCTCCTTGGTTAGTTTCCATACGTTGCTTCTTCCTGCCTTCAGGTGCTTTGGAGAATAGTTGATCCCTTTTTCTTGGTGGCTTTCCCTTAGATATTGTAACACTGCTATTATGTCACTCCTCGTCCTTCTTTTCATTAAAGTAGACATACCCATTTCTAAGAGAAGGGAAGGGAGATATTATCTTAGCAATTTTTCCTGGAAATGAACAGATATTGTATATAATAATAAATAAACCTGTGGTTACTTACACATACACACATATGCATACACATGCACACACACCAGGAACACACAAACAGTGATTATGGCCTGAAGAAGCTAAGTTTTCACATATGTTAAAAATTGCCTAGTTAACAGATATTTGAAAAACTTGTGATTTCACAAAATTGGTGAAATCAATTAATCATGTGGATTAATCAAATACTTTCAGCCTAGTTTAAAAACTCAAATTGGGAGTGTAGCATAAATGAACTTAACATAAATCTTTAAGGAGTGATGGAACAGCTGGGAAATGCACAATTTCCAATCAACCCCAGAACAACCTTTCTGAATAGCACTAGCACAATGTAGAAGCTGGGGGGAAACTGATGATTTGTCATCCAGTGTTAGTAAATTTGGCCTGCAGCTTTTCTAGTTCCATCACAGCTGTTACCAGAGAAGAGCAAGCCTTTGAATTTAGGTGATGGATTTCACTTTTGAGGAACAATGAATTATTGAACAGTGCTCAATTTTTAATGTTTTTTTTCTGAATTTTCTACAAACTAGGAAGAGATCTCCCATTCACTTAAAATGGAAGTGATTAGAAGTAGAATAATCTGAAGAACAGTAATGAAAAATACTAAATCCTGAAATAGCAGGAGAGTAGAAATGCTAAGAACAAAAGATGGAAGATTTTAAGGTACAGTAGTGGGCAGCTTCACACTTTGTTCTCCCATTCCTATACTCAATGCCGAAATACTACAGAAAACAGCCAGTGTCAAAATTTTAGAATCACCATATTACAACAGGTCTGATAGAAACAATAAAGATCTGTAAATATATTTTAAAAACAAAGGCACAAGTCTTCATGTGACTTCTTTTTAATCAGGCACAACAGCTTATATAGTATATATCTAATATTTTAGGCAATCTGACTTTCTCCAGTGACTGCTGTTGTCTCATAATTACACTTTTAAAAGGTGACTAGATAATTTATTTTAATGTGCCAGCCATGACTAAGCTGGTAGACAATAGGAAGGTTTAAGTGCCCGATGGCACTTGGCTGAATTTTACCTTTTCACCAAACTGGTAAGATGCTATTTCATATCTACAACAGATTAAAAGGAAGGTGGGAGAAGACAGAAGAAAAGGGATTTGGAGTTATAACTGATTGCTTTATCATTTAATCATAGTAAATTATTACTTGGGTTTTCCCATTGTAGTATTTTTATGAAGTGAGTTTCATATCAGAACTCTTTATTAATTTTCTCTCCCAAGAGCAGGTACAGTTAAAAGCAACTTATTGGAGTTGCTAAGACCAGAAATGATATAACCTAGGTATTTCTGGATGCTCATCCTTCTAACTCTGCTAGTTTACTCTTCACATCCATTTTGTTATTTTCATGTATTTATTATGACTGCTACACTTTTTTGAAAGACCCTATATTCTTCCAAGGAACTCAGAATGTACATATGGTTATTTCTTAATATTCTTACAGGAATAATCCTATGTAGTAGAGTAGAGTAAGGAATATAACTTTTCCATGGTGATTTGCTATGATTCATAAGAAAGTGGAAATCTGAATGTGTTTCTGATCTTTAAAAGTAACAGAAGATGAAGAGAATCAACATTTTTCCTAGTGATAACTTAGCACATTGTGTATGTAACCACTTGGCATATATGTATTGTCTTTCCAAGTGGTTGACAATTGCTGTATCACCTCCGTTAGTTTCCATGATTTCTGATCAATTGTAGAAATGGAATACATTTTCCCCACCACTTAATGGGACAAAACAGGCAGTTGATATGCCAAGTGCTGATGTACCATGTTAAATTATCTTTTCATAATGATTATCTGTACTACTCCACTCTGGGCACGATTTTACAATCTGACCCTTATTTTTCCTACAATAATCCAACCCAATTTTTCTCTTCTGTCAAAGCGTAGTAGGCTGAAATGATCACATCACCCACCTTATTATCAGCATGTTTGAGTCTAGATATTTTCAGCCCCCCTTTTAAATTTGCAGAAGGCATAAGTACTTACTTCTTTAGATCAAGTAACTCAGATATTCAGACCTGCCTGTTATCATGCCACAATCATTCTGAATACTCTCTATCTAACAGAAATAAAGCTTTCAGCAACTATATTCAACTGTTAGGATGCTGGCCCATGATTGCACATAATGTAATTCAAAGCGCTGATTTAAGCTTAGTAAATTAGTAAACGTGGAAAGATACCTTTACTTCTAATATTACTTACATGCTTCCTCTCATGGATATGGACATGATTTGTAATTTCTTTACAAATGATTTTAAAAAACTTTAGATAAGTAGAGCATACTTAATTAGAGCAAATAAAATATAATTGCAAACATGCAAATTTGAAAGGAAGGAGAATCTTTGCTTTCATACAAACACAAAATATTTAGGTGTACCACATAGACAGAAATGTTATTTAATGGGGCATACAACTCATTTTGCTAACTTTAACTTACAATTACAATCTATTTATTATCTCCCCTTCTACCTATCTATCTATTTACATATTAGTTTGGAAGAAATATCAGTAATCTAAACTTTTCTTAAGAACCAATTGGGTCTTGGCTATGATTGTAATAACAGAAAAACTCCTCACTTAATACAAATAACATTGCCTTAGTTTTCATGTAGGTAATTATTTTGAACACATTGCATGTATGAATTTTTCACAGATTTATGTATTTATTTTATATGACTTCTTATTTGGAACATATGAAACTAATCCCATAAATACCTTATAAAAAGATAAAATAGAAGCTGAAATGAAACCAACAATGACCAAGATATAGGCTCAACTACACCCCCCTCCCAGAGATTTAACAACAAAACCAAGTTTGTAAGGCTTTGTAGAAACCTATTGGAATCAGGTAATCTCTGGGGAAATGGTGCTGCAGAGGTTGGGTGCCATGACATAAATGGTTCTCATCTATGCACACACCGGATCACACTCCTAATTTCCAAATCAGAGCTTGGCTCTTCTCTTAGGGAGAGATAGTCCCACAAATAACATGGCCCTATGCCATGGAATGCCTTATAGGCCACTAACACATCTTGAAATGTACCTGGAAGCATATTGGTAGCCAATGCAGCTTGTAGAACACAGACGTCATGTATGCCAAATGAAAGGTGTCCATAGTTGCTTATACCACTGAATTTTGCACCTGCTTAAATTGTTGAATACTCTTCAAAGATGGTGTCATGTAGGGCATGTTACAGCTGTCCTTGCTTATAACAATGCATAGGATGCTTGTATCCTTTCTGAGTGCATCCACTGTTTGATAGTGTTCACACAAATCAGGGGGATTTTTCAGCTTGTTGAACAGCTTTCTAGTCACATACTACAATTGACAATCTAGTGCTATGTTTCTCAAACTTGGCAACTTGAAAAGCTGTGGACTTCGACTGCCAGAATTGAGCTAAGACTGAGCTTTTCTGGAGAGGGATCCATTGAAACCATTGTCCTTGTCCTGCTATATTGCTTTTTTATCTTTCTTTATTAAACAAAGTATTCAGGTATTTCTGAATTATTCTATGTACAACTGTTATTGAGAGTCAGTTTAGTGGTTAAAGGAACTAGACTAGAAACCAGGAGACCATGTGTTCTAATTCCACTTTAGGATTAAGGACAGCTGGATGACCTTGGGCCAATCACTCTCCCTTAGCCTAGGAAGATGCTAATGGCAAATAGTGATCTAGAAAGGTGCTAATGGCAAATAGGAATGAAATCTTGCCAGGAAAACTGCAGGGGCTAGTCCAGGCATTCACCAAGGGTTAAGGCCAGGGGTCGGATTCTACCAGTTTGCACCTATTCGCTAGAACCAGTTGTTAACATTCTAAGCAGTTTAGAGAACCGGTTGTTAGAAGAAATTACTGGCCTAATCCTGTAAGGAAGGCAGAAAGGAAATATTCTGGTGTTGCTTACAGAAACTGCCTCTCCATTAGCCCTTATTACATTCTTTGCAGGACTAGACTTCCTGTCTCAGGAACTTCTCTGGAATTTTTTTCCCCTCCTTTGCTGGTACTTTGCTTGTGTGGAGTGACCATTCAAAGTTATGGAATGGAGTGACCATTCAAAGTTATAATGACACTGAAAAAAGTGACTTATAACCATTTTTCACACTTACGACTGTTGCAGCATCCCTACAGTCATGAGAGGCCAGGCAAGGAGATGTGTGCCTCGATGTGAGTGATATTGAGTTGGCCACGCCCAGCCAATAACATGACCACCAAACCATGACCAACCAGTCACATGACCACCTAAGCAATGCCCACCACCTAAGCCACACCCACAGAACTGGTTGTTAAAAAATTTGAATCCCACCCCTGGTCAAGGCTGAATCAATCAATCAATCAACCAACCAACCAGTCAATCAATCGTCAGACTAATATGGTTAAGCTTTTATGAATGTCACCAGATTAGGTTACATTGTTGTAAAACCAGATACAATTTAATCACATCAATTATCTATATAGACAGTTTGATACATAGTTTCAATTGGGAAAAAAATGACAATCCTAGACTAGGCCTGGTCCAAAAACAGGGATTTTTTAGAATAAAATAGAATAGAATAGAATACCTTTATTGTCATTGCATTCCACAAATACAATGAAATTTGAAAGCTACTCCAGCACAGTGCCCCAAACACCACGTCACAATCACACTACAGAGTTTTAAGAATTAAAATAACAACAACAATAATAATAATAATAATAATAATAATAATAATAATAATAATAATAATAATAATAATAAATCAAAAATGCATTGCTTGATTCAAGACAATTATTGCCTTGGAAAAGAAACTGTTTCTCAATCTATTAGTCCTCATTTTAAGACATCTATAATGCCTTCCTGATGGTAACAGATCAAAATATGAATGTCTAGGATGAGAATGGTCGATGGAGATTTTTAGTGTTCTAAAGAAGAGTCTGGTCTTTGCAATCTCTTCTAAAGAAGAAAGAGAGCAACCTGTTAGATGGGCACGGATGAAGAAGGAATGGACCCAGGAGTACAAGGAACTCTATTTACAACCAGAATCAAAAGCCACAAATGTGGCCAGCCAGTTTTTTATAGCCAGCACTGTCCAACACTTCAGCCACTGATGGGGCTTCAATCTTCCCTCCAGTGGCTGAAACCAGTAAGTGGAGTCTGATTTCATGATAACCACCTCCAATCATTTAGAGTAGACATCGACCACGATTAGGAACATTTGTCCCTGGCAGGGTCCTGCAAAGTCTATGTGTATGTGACCCCATGGTGTTGAGGGCTTTTCCCACTTAAGGGGGGGGTGCTACGGGAAGGACCAGTTGGGATTCCTGACATGGTGAGCATGTGGCGACCCAGGTTTCAATATCTTTGTCTATCCCCAGCCACCAGACTTAACTCCTCTTTAGGTCCTTCATTTTTATTATCCTGGGGTGCCCTTCATGTAGTAATCCCAAAATTCTTTCCCTTAATGGTTGTGGTACCACCACCATTTCTCCCCATAACAAACACCCCTTTAATGCTGACAGCTGTAGATGTCTGTCTTTGAATAGTTTGAATTCCTCCCCTTCTGTCTTGTTCAGCCACCCTCACCATCCCCAGTTCAAAACTCGCGCCAACATTTTGTCCTTTGTCCACTGCCATCACTAATCCTGGTTTGAAACATTCTACAAGGAATATGGCAGTCATGGGAGCAGGGTCTTCCACTAGGTCTGGCAGGGGACACCTGCTGAGCGTGTCGGCATATGGAATGTCCTTTCCTGGTCTGTGTAGAAGGCTATAGTTATACGCTGCCAGGAAAACTATCATCTTAGCATTCTTGGCGATAAGATGTTGGCTGTGGGTTTGTCTCCTGAGAGAATGGCGAGCAGCGGCTTGTGGTTAGTGACCAACTCGAAGTGTCTGCCCTATAGGCATTCGTGAAAATGTTTCACTCCGGCTATGGTGGCGAGGGCTTCTTTGTCTCTTTGGCCATAGTTCCTCTCTGCTTTTGACAAAGTTTTAGAATAATAAGCTATGGGTGCTTCCTTTCCATTTGGTAGTCTATGGCTCAGAAGTGCCCCAATGCCATATGGGGATGTGTCACAGGTTAACCATAGAGGCAGGGTCTTACTAGATTGCATCAAGACTGTGTCCAAGGTTAAAATGTCTTTTATTTTGGACAGCATGGCGTCCTTGGGGGTCCCCACTTCCAGGTTGTATTCTTATCCAACAGTCTATGTAGTTGCTCCACTAAGGTCACCTTCTGTGGTAAGAATATGTTATAAAAGTTTAATAATCCCAAGAATGCTTGGAATTCCCCTTTATTCTGTGGGTTGGGGCTTCCTTAATCACTTTCAGTTTCCTGTTCATGGGTCAGATGCCTGAACCATTGATTTGGAAGACCAAAAACTCTACGCTCAGTATGGCAATGTGGCATTTGTTCCTTTTTAACTTGAGTCCCGCTTCTTGGAATCTTTCTAATACTGTTCGGACCCTGTCCATTATTTGAGGGTTATCTTTGGCTGAAATTATTACATCATCAAAGTAAGGAACTACTCCTGGCAGACCTTGTAGCAGCCTTTCCATTATGCTTTAGAAAAGGCTGGGGGTTATGCTAACTCCAAATTGCAACCAGTTGCACTTGAATGAGCCCTTGTAGGTTATGATAGTATGGGCTTCAGTGGTTGCTGCATCCACAAGCAATTGTTGATATGCCTGTGCTCGATCCAACTTAGCAAAAATCAATGAATGTAGTAGGTGCTGGACTACTGGTACTGGATATGCGCTATGTTGTAGAGTGATATTCAGTGTACTCTTGTAGTCTCCACAGATTCTGATTGAATTTGTGAATCAGGCTTTACAGGGGTCACTATAGGGGTCTCCCACTTTGCATTGTCTACTGGCTCAAGGATGCTTTGAGCTACCAGTTTGTTTAATTGCTCTTCAACCTTGGGTTGCAGAGCAAAAAGGACTCTCCAGGCCTAAAGTCAGACAGGGGCTATATTGAGGTCTAGGCTAAAATTTATTGGGGTCTCTTATACTTGCCCAGTTTGCTGCTGAAAACATCCCAGAATTTCCTCTCCAAAACATCTAGATTCTCTCTGGTGCTTGCTCTGGTTAGCGCTGTTGCGTGGATGCCGGTGAGGCTGATTTGCAGCGGCATGAACCACTCTCTCCCTAGGAGGTTGGGCAGATCTTGGTCCACAATGGTCAGTGGTAGGGATCCCTGGAAGTCCCCATATTCCATGTGGCAGATTTTATTTCCCAGGACTGGTATTTTGTAGCCTTGGTAGTCTTTTAATATTATTCGTTGTGGCTGAAGCTGACTTTGGCGGATGTCGGGATTGATTTTCTGGAGGGCTGTCCAGGATATCATTGATATATAAGACTCTGAGTCCACTTCCATTGACCATAGGGTTCCATCAGTCCTCATTTTGGTGAGAAACTTGTTGGTTTCAATAGGGTCTATGTGTCTCATGCGAGCATGTGTGTAGCCTTGATTGTATGGTAGGTTTCTTCTTCCTGACCCATGTAAATGTAGTGTCATGCATATTTAACACAACAGATGATTTTTTGTGCTGTGTTTATAACTCTCTGGAGCATCTTATCCACTGCAGAGCATCCAGCATACCAGAAGCCTGGCACTCTGACAATTATCAGTGGACACATAGACATTAATAGCATCTATAGTCTGTGCAAAACAGACAATCAACAGTCCAAAAAACAACAAAAGACCCAAGCACCTCTCCACCATCAATCAGCACCCAGATCAGCATAGATTAACTCCAATGTTATCATCAGACCAACAATCAAATAAACAATACCCTAATCAAGAAACTGCCAAAGATCCAACAGAAATAGCCCAACCAAAGAATCTCTAAGACCACCCCCACCAATACTGACAGGGCAAGTCATGAGAATATAAACTGACAGCAAACAGTGCTCCTTACTAGCACTGATGATGTTACCTAATTTGGGTAATGAAACATCTGCAAGAAAACAAGCAAGTGAGCTCAAAGAGCACCAAGGGTCCCTTATTTCAACCCTGAGCTACAAATATTCCCCTTTATGGGTATAAATTATCTAGTTGTAAACTATTTCACAATTGTTTATTCTCTCCTAGAACCAAGAAGAAATTTCCTGACAGTTAGAACATTTGATAGTGGAACAACTTGTCTCCAGAAGTTGAAAATGCTCCAACGCTGGAAGTTTTTAAGAAGAGATTAGACAACTATTTTTCTGAAATGGTATACAGTTTTTTGCCTGAGCAAGAGGATCTCTTCCAACTCTTCTCTTCTACTCTATTTTATTCTATTCTATTCTGAAAGAGAGAAATTTGGCTTTTCTGGAAGATCAAAAAAAAACAACAACTCATGAACATTGGGAAAAGACATGTGAAAATAACAATTGACAAAGAAGAGATCAAATATGTGCAAAAATTCATTTTCCTAGGACCACAGTTTGATTAAAGCAGTAAATACAGTCCAGAAATAAAGCATTGGATTGCATTTGGTTATGCAACAATGATTAGCATCAATTGAATATGAAGAATCAAGGACACCAGTGTGGCAATTAAATGCAGATTAGTTGATGCTTCCATATATCCCATAGCTATCTACAGTTCTGAAAGCTAGACTATAAAAAAAAATAGAAAGGAGGAATATCAACTATTTTTAAGCCATGGTATTGGAGAAGACTACGGCATATTCCTTGGCAGCAAAGGTGACAAACAAGCAAGCACTGCACAAAAAATACAGACATATCGCTGGAAGGCAAAAATCACAAAATTCTACCTTACTTATTTTGGCCATGTCATGAGCTGAAAGTTACTGGAAAAGGCAGTTATGCTCTGAATGGTCAGCAGTAACAGGAAATGAGGCTGCCAAAAACCACAGTGGCTCGACACCAGCAAAGCTGACACCAGCAAAAGTGTAAAAACAGTTAAAAGAAACCATAGAGGAGTAGCAAATATGGAGAGAACTGGTTCATAGAATTGTCAAGAATCAGACACAATCGAATGGATAGCAGCATCAGCATCAAATATAACCTGCTTGACATCTAGCAGGTGAAACTGTGAAACCCTTGCAAATGATTATCGAAAATGTGTTGTAGATAGCAAAGAAAATGAAGTTTCATCGTGGTTATTGTCATGACATCACAGAAATCCACAGAGTGATTGCTATGCTTGATGAAATGGCTATTTTACATGTTTCTTGATTTTCTCTAAAAAGAATAAAGGTAATAAATCCATTTTCAAATATGAACCACCCCTTCCTGCCCATAGATATTGGGGCCTGTGCAAGCATATACTCCTTAACAAAATACACTATTATGTTAAAAAGTAGTGGTGTCTTGAAAACCTTTATAGTATTTTTTTGCAATCATTCTCATTTAATCCAATAGAAAAGAAGTTGCTTTTTATTGTTTTTCCCCCAAAGAAAAGGAAAATATACGGGGATATTCTGAGATTGCATTCTTAGCTACAACATGGCTGAGAATATGTGCAAGATGTTCTTGCCTTTGCTGCATAGTATGTATTATGTCCTGAGCATGGGCACAAGGAACGGAGACGAGACATTGAACTGTGACTTCAATTCTTTATTCGTGACTTCAGAACAGAGCAAAATACTTGGGCAGCAGCAGCTCTTTTATAGAGCTGGCTGCTGTCAAAACAACCAATGATTTGAGTTTACCGCTAACAAGCGTCCAATCAGATAGACCCGCTAACAGCCAATCAGATTGGCCAGAAACGACCAATCACGACTCGCTGTTCGCAGGCCAATGAGAAGTGCAGGATTACGAGCCTGCTGTTAAAGTAAAGCTATTAGGGTTGTTACTGATGCGTTGGCTTAGTCCATAACACCCCTCCCCCCTAGGTTCCATCTGAGGGGTGGGTGACGTATTCTCGTAAGTAGGCAGGTCGCTTCACCTGTCGCTTGATCTGCGCTGTTCTACCGGTTTCTGTCCTGGCTCTGGTTCCGGTGGGCTGCTTGCTGAGCTGGGTGGCGAAAATGGTCCCGCTGTTTCATTGAATGGCTCTGGGCTGTTCTCTCTGCTCTCGCCAATGCTGTCCTCCGGGTTCCCTGGATCTGTTTCCATCACGGTGCTGTCACCTGGCGAGGCCATTCCCCGGCTCAGTTCTCCTTCTGGTGGTGAGTATCCCATGGTTGGTTGTGTAGACTGCTGGGTTTTGATTGTTAAATCATCTGTTATTTCTTTTTTGGCCCCCTCGATGTCCCTTACCCCCCCAGTTGGAGATTCAGGGGATGAGATGGGAGAAGGTGCTAGTCTGGATCGAAGTTGGTCTATGTGGCGCTTCCACACTTTACCATCTGCAATTTGTAGATGATAGGAACGGAGTCCCGTAAGTTGTGTTATGGTAGCGGGGACCCACAATGGGTCGCTCGAGAAGTTTTTTGCAAAAACAAGGTCACCTTCCTGGAATGATTGACACTTGCTGCTGGATCCCAGGGGTTGTTCAGGCGTGTAAACAGGGTGGAGGCGATTGAGATGTGAGCGAAGTTTCCAGCCCATCAGGAGTTCAGCTGGGGTTCTGTTTGTGGTGCTGCTTGGGGTAATATGTTGGAGGAGAAGCATCCGGGTTATCTTGTCATCAATGTCACCGTGGTCCATCTTGTGCAAAGTCTTCTTTACAAATTGAACCATTCGCTCTGCCCTACCATTGGCTGCAGGGTTAGCTGGCGATGTTAGGGCATGGCGGATGCCCCGGTCTGCTAGGTACTGTTCGAATGTCAGGGCAGTGAATTGGGGGCCATTATCGGAGACCAGGACATCTGGCAATCCGTGGGTAGTGAATAGCTTATTCAGTTTTTTTTTTTTAAAGAAAATTTTATTAATTTTCTACAAACAAACAAGACAAACAAAACATTAAAACATTCAACTCTCGTATGTACATCCAGTGTGTCAGTTGGTTCATCATTTTTGTGCATTCATTCTGTAGTCCCAGTTACAATTATGTTACATAACAACTCATATTATCAATCCAAACTTGTATATCCTATAATCACTAAAAAAAAATAAAAAAAATTTTTTGACTATACTTTTAATCATTCATGCTTTATGAGCTAACAATACTTTAAGCAGATTATTCAACAAATCATATAATCATACCAAATCAATCCTAAAAAAACCCTTTATAAATATAATATCAAGTAACAAAATAATAGCAAAATAGCAGGATGAAGATATTTCTTACTATCTAAAATATTCTATTATCGTGTTTTATCATCTAGCCATTTATAAAAAAGATCCCAAATTTCATAAAATTGTTTATCCTCTTGCTCTCTAATTTCAAATGTCAATCTGCTCATCTCAGCACATTCCAATATTTTCTTAATAATTTCTTCCTGTAATGGTATTTTCTCATTCTTCCAATTTTTAGCAAATACAATCCTGGCCACTGTTACTACATTTACAATCAGATATTTCAAATCTTTACTATATATATCAGGTAAAATTCCCAATAAGAAGATCTCTGGTTTCAAGTCTATATGTTTCTTTGTCATTTTTTCTAGCCACATGCGAATTATAGTCCAATATTTTCTAGCATCCTCACAAGTCCACCACATATGGTAATACGAGCCGGGTATCTGATGACATTTCCAGCATTTTTCAGATTTGTTCTTAAACATTCTTGCTATTCTTGTCGGAGGAAAGTGCCACCTGTAAAACATCTTATACAAGTTTTCTTTATATGCTGTTGACATTGTCATTTTATAATTTTGAGACCACAATTTCTGCCATTTCTCTAAATCAATCCCATATCCAAAATTCTTCCCCCAAACAATCATAGTTTCTTTGACTTGTTCTTCCTCTAATTTCATTCCCAGTAAATAACCATATAATTTTTAAATCACCTTCTCATCAGTACCCATCAAGATCTTATCTAAATCAGTCTGCTTATCATAAAATCCCTCCATTTTAGAATCTTCATCATACCTTGAATGTATTTGTGCATATGAAAACCAATTCATCCTTATACCTTGTTCCTCTAAGTTTTGGATCGATTTAAGTTCACCCTTTTCATCCAAAAGTTCCCCATATCTAACTGTTTGTTTCTTCTTGTAGATTATAGGATAGGAAAATGCTTCAATGGTCGATAACCAAACTGGAATTTTCAAATAACATTGTCTTTTTATCTTCTCCCAATTTAACCACAAAGACTCCCGTACATAATGTCTTCTAAAGTAACCCTGTGTTTTAGTTCCCTTATACCATAAAAAAGCATGCCAGCCCTACAGCAAGTCGTGCCCTTCTAATGTCAACAACCTATGTTTCCTTAATGTTATCCATTCTTTGACCCACATCAAACTTGCAGCTTGATAGTACAATTCCCAATTAGGCAGGCCAAAACTTCCTCTAATTCTAGCATCTTGCAAAAGCTTTAGCTTTATTCTCGCTTTTTTCCCTTGCCATATAAACTTCAACATAATTTTATTTAAATCTTCAAAATAGTCTTTTCCAAGCCTAATTGGTATTGTTTGAAACAAAAATAAAATTCTAGGTAAAATATTCATCTTAATTGTTGAAATTCTCCCTATTAATGACAATTGCAAGTTTTCCCACTTCTTCAAATCTGTAGTTATTTGTTGTTTAAGTTTAATATAATTATTCTCCTTTAATGTGCTACATCTTGTTGTCAAATATATCCCCAGATACTTAACCTTATTTGTAACTTGAATTTTCAAAAGATCTGCCAGTTCTTCTCTCTGTCTCAATAGCATATTCTTTGTCAAAATCTTTGTTTTATCTTGATTTCTGTAATTCTTTTTCAAGAATTTTATACTCATCTTCCAAGGCCTTAGAAGCTTGCCTTTTCCTAATATTCTTTTTTCTTGTATAATCTATTATCAAACCTCTAGCGTATGCCTTCATTGTATCCCACACATTCTGCGTTGAAGTATCTTCTTTTTTATTTTCTCTGAAGAAAAAAGCCAATTCCTTCTCCATCCATTGTATAAAATCTTTCTCCTTTAAAATAGTATTATTTAATGTCCATCTCGATCTTTTTTTTTGTCCCTTCCATTTAATTGTCATAGGAGAAGGTGGAGCTTCGTTTTGGCGATACAGCTGCGATCTCGGGGCTCTGAGATTGCAGCCGATATTTTCGCCCCTGGTTGGTCCCAACGGACCTAAACCGTCCCGTAGAGACGGGGATTGAGAAGGGTACTGTTCCAGGATCCCAGAGATATCGCAAAATCTCTGGTTTGATCTGGAAGAAGCCCTTTTGCTGGCGGTGGAGAGGCAGCCTCTATAGCTGCTGAAGTCAGGACAGCTCCGGAAAGAAAGTGGCTGGAGTGAAAGTGTGTCGGCTGGGTGAGAAAAACTCTTTTGTGTTGTAAATTCGCTGAGGTTGGAAAGGACATCCTGATCAAAGAAGAAATCTGTGAGACTTTTTTTTTGACTGAAACTGTCTGAGCGGCGTTTTTTAAAGTGGTGTCAAATTGAGGCTTGGGGTTTTTCTTCTTTTCTCTATATTTTTTGGGGGGGACTTTAGTGTGATTTTGTAGGTAACCAGATTGAATTTTCTCTTATATATATTTTTATGCTCCCTTTGATTTTTTAACTTTCTTTAGGATAGAGGCTCCCTTTGGCTATTTTTTTTTTTTTGTCTATGTATATATTACTCCTTTTTTCTGGCTGGGGGGGAGGAAGAGCATTAAGAAACTTTGCAACACTGCCAACTAGAGGCTTGAAAGTATTTTATTTGAATTGGAGAGAATTGCAAAAAGACCTCTTCTCAAGGACATTTTAACGTGATAAGATAGAGGGAGAGCACAGCAAAATATTATTGCAGGTGCTTTTCTGGACTGTTATCAATAATTCAACGCTTGAGGTTTGGCTTTGAAGCTGCTGGAGAAGAGAATCATAACAAGAGCCTTGGATAAATAAATAAAGTGCAGTGTGCCTATATATATATAAAACTTAAGAAAACTTAAGAAAACATATATATATATATATATATATATATATATATATATATATATATATATATATATATATATATATATATATATCTCCTACTCGCCAGCCTTTTTCTAAATTTCAATTCTAGTAATATTTTTATTTCTGCCTTTTATTTTAAAGGGAAAGCCTCAGAGTTTTTTCTTTATTTTTCTTTTCTTTTTTATTGGGACTTTTTTGCTTTTCCTATCTATGTTTTTGGACCACTTTGTTTTTCTTTTTTGATTATTGAGACTTTTCAACTGGATTAAGGTGTGAAGAACCTGAAGGAACTTTTTGTTTTTTCTCTTTTTGCTTTTTTTTTCCTTTTCTTTTTTTTTTTTGCTCTTAATCAATATTATTATTTTTGGATTTGTTTGTTTTTCTCCTTTCTATTTTTTCTTTTTATGGTGGACTACTTCGTAATTGGATTAGGGTCTAGAAGAACCTGAAGATCTTTCTTCTTCCTTTTTTCCTGTTTCTTTTTTGGTTTCGTGCCTTTTACTATTGGAGTTTTCTATTTTGGATTATAATTGGCTGCTCTACCAGTTGGATTAAAAGTCAAGAAGAATTTGAAGCTTTGGAAGCATTGAAATGAGCAGGAAACCAATACCATCTGGCATTTCTACTTCTACCTCTGCTTCCCCACCAGCTGGAGGACAACGTTTAATTCAGACAATGTTGAAGCAAGATAAGGAACAAGAAAGAGTAACTTTACAGATGATTATGCAAGGAATCCAAGATCTCAAGACAAAATCAGACATCATTGAACAAAGAACAGGAAATATTGAACAAAGAACAGAAAATATTGAACAAAGAACAGAAAATATTGAACAAAGAATAGAGAAGACTGATGAAAAAGTGGAAAACATTAAACAAATGATGGTCAAGTATGAGGAGAGATTCCAAAAAATTGAGGAAGAAGGAAAACAAAAAGAGAAGAAGATTGGAAATATTGAAAGTAGATTAACAGCGGTTGAACAAGAAAAAAGTGGGATGTTGAGGTGGGAGATGGAAATGTCAGAATTTTACCTCAGATTTCAAAATATAGAAGAGAAAAAAGGAGAAAATTTGGCAGCGGTAATGATAGAAATTTTGGCAGATGCTTTGGAAATTACAGAGGAAAAGATGATGGATGGAATAGATGAGATATATCGAGTCTATACAAGGTATGCGATGAGAAATAAATTACCCAAGGAAGTTCATATTAGATTTACCAAAAAATCCATTAAAACGCATATATTACAAGTAGTAAGAGAGAAAACATTGAAATACAAAGGTAAAGAGGTTGTGGTTTTAAAACAAATACTCAGAAGAGTGAGAGAGATGAGAAGAGAATATCGATTTCTGACCAAAATGCTATTGGAAAACGAAGTGAATTATAGATGGCTGATTCCAGAAGGACTAATGTTTAGGTGGCAAGAGTAGAGATATAGAATTGATTCAATTGAGAAAGCGGAACTTTTCCATGCAGAATTTTTTGGAGGAAGAAGAGAGGAGGCAGAGAAAGAGGTCTCATTAATTGAGTTTCAAGAGGAACAACTGGAGACTGAAAAAGAGAAAGGAGCTGTAGGTGGACAGGTGGACAGTAAAGAACAGCGTGAAGTGAGATCCACAAGAGTGGTTAGACCTAAATATAAAGCATAATCATGGAAGAAAAAAAACTGATTATAATGAATATAAATGGACTTAATTCAGCTGTTAAAAGAAGGAAAACTTTTCATAAATTAGAGAAATTAAAATTTGATATAATTTGTCTACAAGAAGTTCATATTAAAAAACAACATGAACAATTGTTAGTACAGCCAAAATTGGGGAAAATATTTACTTCTTTGACTCAATGTAAGAAAAGAGGAGTGGTTCTATACATTAAAGAGGCTATCCCAGCAAAATTGATTTACACAGATGAAGATGGAAGAGTATTAATGGTAGAAATAATGGACAATAATATAAAAATACTCTTGATTGCAATTTATGCTCCGAATGATAAACAAGAAGAGTTTTATAAAAAGTTACACATGAAAATAATTGGGCTGGACTATGTTAATATAATTATGATGGGAGATTTTAATGGAATTGTGGACAATAAATTGGACTATATAGCAACAACAACAAAGCAAAATAGAAAGGCTCTCCCAAGGTCTTTTTTTAAAATGACAGATGAATTAACTTTAAAAGATATTTGGAGAGAAAGAAATGTTAAAGCTAAACAATATACTTTTTATTCAAATAGACATCTATCATGGTCCAGATTAGATATGATTTGGATCTCAACAGAATTAATATCCAATATTAAAGAAACAAATATTGAAACAAGTACTTGGGCAGATCATAGCCCAATGACAATTAAATGGAAAGAGCTTATTCAGTTTTTTAATGACCGCCTCCGTGGTGGTGCTTTTCATTTTGTGGACCTCGAGCCAGTTAGAATAGGCATCCATGGTTAGAAGGAAAGTGTGTCCTCTTGTGGGTCAATGTGGATATGGGACCAGGGACTTCAAGGCGTTTCCCACTGAGTTGGGGGTGTTTTTGGAGGAGCAGAGCGAGTCTCCTGGCATTTGCTGCATGTTGCCACCCAGGTCTCTATCTGCTTGTCTAAACCTGGCCACCATGTGTAACTCCTAGCCAATGCCTTCATCCGCACGATGCCTGGATGTCCATCGTGCAGCATTTTCAATACCCTATATTGCAATTTCTCCGGGATACAACTCTGTCTCCCCACAAGATGCAGCCCTTTTGGGAGAATAGTTCTGTCTGTCGATTCCTGAATGGCTTGAAAGTGTCGTTAGGTGCGCTGTCCGGCCAACCCCGTTCCACCCAGCTGAGGGCTCGTGCCAAAGAAGGGTCCTTTTTCATTTCTGAGGCGATGTCTCAAGCGGTCAGCGGTGGTGATATTAGAGATTCGATTTGCAATACGGCTAGGGTTGGAGTTGGGCCCTCTATGATGTCTGGTAGTGGAGAGCAGCTCAAAGCATCAGCATGGGGAATGGTTTTCCCCAGGCGGTGTTGCAATTGGTAATCGTATGTGGCTAAAAATTCCGAACAATGTGTCATTCTTGGTGATAAGATGTGGGGAGTTGGTTTGTTTCCCACTAAAATACCAAGTAGTGGCTTGTGGTCTGTAATTATGGTAAAGGATCTCCCATATACATATTCATGGAAATGTTTAATTGCGGATACAATAGCGAGAGCCTCTTTATCAAGTTGACTATAGTTCCTTTCAGTCTTAGACAAGGTTCTCGAAAAGAACGTAATAGGTACCTCATTCCCATTTGGTAGGACATGGCTTAAAATGGCTCCCACTCCAAATGGTGAGGCATCACAGTTAACCATTAAGGGTAGAGTCTCGTATTGTTTCAATACAGCATCAGAAGTTAAGAGGTCTTTTACTTGTTGAAATGTTCTTTCTTCACGCCGTCCCCAGACCCAGGAAGCCTTTTTGTCGAGAAGTCTATGTAGGGGCTCAGCTACGGTCGCCTTCTGGGGCAAGAAGATGTTATAAAAGTTAATGAGTCCCAGGAAGGCTTGGAGGTCTGTCTTATTTCTAGGTCTTAGGGCATTTTTGATTGCAGTTAGTTTTTTTTCGGTTGGCTGGATTCCCTGTCTGTTGAGAAGGTATCCCAAGAATTCCACTCTCTCTGTGCAAAGTTGACACTTGTCCCTTTTTACCTTCAGGCCAGCATCTTTAAATTTTTGAAGAACCCTTCTGAGTCATTGTCCTAATAACTCTTTAGTAGGGGCAGCTATTAGGATGTCATCAAAATAAGGCACGACACCTTTTATGCCTTGTAATAGCCTTTCCATCAAACTTTGGAAAATGCCCGGCACCACGTTTACTCCGAATTGGAGTCTATTGCACTTGAAGGCACCTCTATGTGTAACTATTGTCTGGGCTTCTGCAGTCGTTGCATCTACGGGTAGCTGTTGGTATGCCTGAGCTAAGTCTAATTTCGCAAATATTTTTCCGCCACCCAGGGAATGAAGAAGGTGTTGGACCACCGGTACTGGGTAAGCGCTCTGCTGAAGCACATGATTTAGGGTGGCCCGGTAATCCCCACAAATTCTTAACGAGCCATCTGGCTTTATGAGTGTTACTATTGGAGTTTCCCATCGGGCATGGTCAATCGGTTCCAACACACCCTGGGCTATCAATTTGTCTAGTTGCTGGTCGATCTTTGGCTTGAGGGTAAAAGGCACCCGACAAGGCTTAAGGCGAATGGGAGCTACATCGGGACTGAGATTAAACGATATAGGGGTCCCCTTGTACTTGCCTAATGTTCCTGTGAACACGTCCTGGAATTCCTGGATGAGGGCCTCTTCCCAGTCATCGCTTCCGGTTTGGTGTATGCCAGCTAGTTCAATTCCGAGTGGGGAATTGTAACCCTAACAAACTGGGCCAGTCACGATTGACGACAGTCAGGGGAAGCGTCGCGGTGCGGTCCTTGAAGGATACTTGGACGTGGCTGGAACCGACAACCGGAATTCTGTTTCCCTGGTAGTCTTTTAGAATGATTCTTTAAGTGCTGAGGTCCTGGCGACAGATGTCAGGAATCAGCTGTTTGAGGGTTTTCCAAGAGACCATCAATAGGGATGACCCCGAATCGACTTCCATCACGCATGGTCGAGTCTCAATATTGACCTTTATGCGGATCTTTCTTGCATCTAGTGATGAAGCGTGGCCGATAATAATAGTTTGGTGTGCCTCTTCTCATCTCGTTGAAACGGCAGGTGCTTGATTTCTGTAGTAGTGGTTGTTCCATTGGTGGTTCAGGCGGTCCCGATTTCCAGGTGGTTTGCCTGTCTCCCGGCGGAGGTTATTCTCCCTCCGGATTGGACTGGACTCTCACTTGCTTCTGCAGACATTTGCGATGTGGCCTCTTTTCCCACAGGAACGGCAGAGTGCGTCGAGGAATTTGCAGTCCGATCGCGGGTGGTTTGCCCCGCAACCAGCACATTGGCGCGGGAGTCTCTGGTCTCATTCTGAGCAGAGCCAGTTGACCTCCTCTTCCTCACTGTCTGAGGATGACTTGAGGTCTTCATGATGGGCAGTAATAGCATGCCTCTCAGAGGAGAGCAGACTATCGCTAGCGAGTTGGCGGTGCAGTGCGTTCACTCGGCGCATTCAAGCGGCTGACTTCCTGGTTGCTTCTGAGGCAGTAGTGTTGGCGATGACATCTGCAAGACTGATGTCTCCTTTCGCCATGATTTTACTCTGCGAAGTGTGGTCATCTAATCCCAGAACTATGTGGTCTCTCAGGGCTTCCTCGAGGTTTGCAAAACCACAGAGTCCTCCCAGGTTCTGGAGGTCGGCTACGAAGTCCCCAACGCTCTCGTTCTTCCATTGGTCCCTCTGGTAAAACTTATGTCTTCGTATCAGTGTAGGTACTGCGGGTGCGTAATGGGCCCGGAGGATTGGCGCGAGGTTATCCCAATCCATGGTCTTCACTTCCGCCGGTTTGGCAAGTGCTTTAGCCATTTTAAAAATGGCGGAGCTGCAGTGAGTCAGGAACACCGCTCGTTTCTTGCCAGGTGTCGCATCTTTCAGATTATTGGTCTCCAGGAACATCTGGAAACGGTCTAAATACGAGTCCCAGTCTTCGTTTGCCAGGTCACATGGAGCGGGTGGTATGACGCTGCTGGTCATTCTGCTGTTTGTTGCGTGCGCTCTTCAGCCACGTGCTCTGTCTTGTTCGATGAGTACTTAGTCATCTCTATCTTCTCCGCATCCCACCCTCGTAGCCAGTGTTATGTCCTGAGCATGGGCGCAAGGAACGGAGATGAGACATCGAACTGTGACTTCAACTCTTCATTCGTGACTTCAGAACAGAGCAAAATACTTGGGCAGCAGCAACTCTTTTATAGAGCTGGCTGATGTCAAAACAACCAATGATTTGAGTTTATTGCTCTGACAAGCGTCCAATCAGAGAGACCCGCTAACAGCCAATCAGATTGGCCAGAAATGACCAATCACGACTCGCTGTTCGCAGGCCAATGAGAAGTGCAGGATTACGAGTCTGCTGTTAAAGTAAAGCTATGAGGGTTGTTACTGATGTGTTGGCTTAGTCCATAACAGTATGTTTTTTACTATCTTGCAGCTGTCCTGCTTCTCACAATCAATAATCCTAAGGAAAGGATCATGAAGTTGAGTAGGAGGGGGAAGAGAAGATGGGACAGGGGAGAACACTACCAGTTGCTTCAATCATCTTAGAGTAATAATATGATAAACGTAGGACAGGGGTGCTAAACTCAAGGCCCGTGGACCAGATCCAGCCCATGGGGTTTTTAGATCTGGCCCTCAGGGCCACTCTGGAAAAAGTGAAGGACCGGCCCACAGTGCCTCTGCCAGTGAAAATGGAGATCAGGAGGGCCACACGTGGCCCTCCCAAGCTACATTTTTGCTGGAAGAGGGCTGCAGGAGGATACACCCAACCTGGCCTGGACCACCACAGGTGTCTCCTGGCATAATTGACATTAAGCTGTCCATGCCCACGCTGGGCATGCCTACCCAGCCCCCCAAAGTCAGACATAACCCTGATGCAGCCTTCAATGAAATCGAGTTTGACACCCCTGACTTAGAATTACATTTTAAAATAAATTGTAAAGAAATTCCAAAGCTCCCTGAGGGTGAGACACATATTAACAGAAGACAACATTTAGATTATAAATGTCTGTGTTATTAAAAACAGAAGAAGGAGACAGAAAAGGTTTATTGATGATTTGTGTGTGTGTGTGTGTGTGTGTGTGTGTGTATATATATTTGTTTTCTGAGGTCCTTGTGGATATTTGTATGTGGATCTTTGGTTATTCGGGTTTTCTCCCGTGTAAGATTGGAAGTATCTAGGCAACGTTTCGATGAAGTCTCATTCATCATCTTCAGGCTTGGAAACCCGCCCTCATGAACAGACGAGTACCTAACATGAAGAACGACACCAGATCCACACCCCTGAGAGCCACACAAGATGCCGCCACCACACTTCCATGTAGAAAGCAGACTCACACCCACACAGCAGTTGAGACACGACCACGGACCAGAAGCCGCACTGCAGCTGCATCACTACCCACTTCGAGCCCCTCTGAGCCATACATGAAGTGAACTGACCCTCACCATGAAGATGCAGCACGACCACGAACTTGAAGCCAAACAGAAAGATCACAGCTCACCAGCTCAAATCCCCCAGCAACTGACTAACCTGAGCACAACCAAGCCCCCACCTGAACAGAACACGCCTCCAGCCAATCAGAACACAGCCAACCCCCCACCCAATCAAGTCATACCCCCACTAACAGTTAAAAGGAAGAAGCAGCTGCAAGCTCACATCACTCTGAGAAGCACAGAGCTGAAGACCAAGCCTGAAGATGATGAATGAGACTTCATCGAAACGTTGCCTAGATACTTCCAATCTTACGCGGGAGAAAACCCGAATAATCAAAGATCCACATATATATATGTTTTCTGAGGTTCTTGCGGGTATTTGTATGTGGATTTTTGGTTATTCGGGTTTTCTCCCGCGTAAGATTGGAAGTATCTAGGCAATGTTTCGATTAAGTCTCATTCATCATCTCCAGGCTTGGTCTTCAGCTCTGTTCTTCTCAGAGTGATGTGAGCTTGCAGCTGCTTCTTCCTTTTAACTGCTAGTGGGGGTGTGACTTGATTGGGTGGGGGCTTGGCTGTGTTCTGATTGGGTGGGGGTGTGCTCTCATTGGTTGGGAGTTTGGCTGTGTTCTGATTGGTTGGGGGGGTTGACTGTGTTCTTATTGTCTGGGGGCATGTTCTGTTCAGGTGGGGGCTTGGTTGTGGTCAGGTTAGTCTTATTTGCTGGGGGATTTGAGCTGGTGAACTGTGACCTGGAAAACCAAGGCATATACGAAGTCCCCTGTGCATCATGCCCAGCCACATACATTGGACAGACCAATAGAAGAAGAAGCACCCACCTGCATGAACACAAAAATGCAGTCAAAAAGCTGGAACACACTTCCTCACTAGTCCAACACATGGAAGCCACAGGTCATAGCATCAACTTCAATGGCACCAAAACCCTAGCCACCACCACACTTCCACGTAGAAAGCAGACTCACACCCACACAGAAGATGAGACACAACCACAGACCAGAAGCCTCACTGCAGCTGCATCACTACCCACTTCAAACCCCTCTGAGCCATACATGAAGCGAACTGTCCCCCACCATGAAGATGCAGCACGACCACGAACTCGAAGCCAAACAGCAAGATCACAGCTCACCAGCTCAAATCCCCCAGCGACTAAGACTAACCTGAGCACAACCAAGACCCCACCTGAACAGAACACACCCCCAGCCAATCAGAACACAGCCAACCCCCCACCCAATCATAACACAACATGACAAGAAAACCCCCAACAACTCACAACAACACCTGAAACAATTAGTATACAACGTTTCCAACAGAGAACTCACCAAAACAGAAACAGATGACCTAAACAAAGGATTCATTTATGCCATAGCACCCAAAAAAATCCCCACAGAATCCATCATATGTGCAATAGAATCCAGCCTAACCAAATTAAATACAGATGGAGCTGATAGAATAAGACACCAAGTTACCAACATCTTATGCACAAGCAAACCATCCAAAAGCAACTTGCAGAAAGAAGAAATTAAAGTGCTACAAACCCTGAAAAGAGATAGCAGCATAATCATACTTCCAACAGACAAAGGGAATGCCACAGTAGTAATGGGGAGGAAAGAGTATGAAACTAAATTGACAGACCTACTCCAAGACCCCACATACAAACCCATAAACACAGACCCAACCACATATCTGGAAAAATTAACCAAGAAGAAAATTATAACCAGCCACATGAGCAAAGACATCCAACAGACGATCATCCCAAGAGAAAAATCTTCCAGATGCCCCAAACTATACGGCCTCCCAAAAATACACAAAGAAGGCATACCTCTCAGACCCATAGTCAGCTCCAGAGGAGCACCACTACAAAACCTAGTTAAACACTTAGTAAAACAGCTACAGCCCCATGCTAAAACAGCAGCTTCACATGTACAAAACTCATAGCACTTCTTGGAAATGATCAAAGACCTACATGTGGAGAAAGAAGATCTGCTTGTAAGTTTCGACGTGGTTTCACTATTCACTGAAGTCCCGATAAAAGAGACCCTTGAAATCATCAAAAATAAATACCAACCAGCCAAACACCTCATGGAAATAACAGAACACTGCTTAACCAACACATATTTCATATACAAAGGACAAAGATACAAACAAATTGAAGGAGCCCCTATGGGATCACCACTGTCACCCGTCATTGCAAACCTGTTCATGGAAGAATTCGAATCCAGAGCCCTGGTCAATGCCACCCACAAACCCAAACTATGGTTAAGATACATCAATGACACATTTGTGATTTGGCCCCATGGAAAAGAAAACCTAAACAATTTCCTAACACACCTAAACAGCACACACTCCAAAATCAAGTTCACCATGGAAACGGAAACAAACAAACAACTACCATTCCTAGATGTACTAATCTACAAAAAAACAGATGGCACACTAGGACACACCATATACCAGAAGAAAACACACACTAACCGCTACCTCAACGCCCAATCCCACCACCACCCAGCACAGATAAACTTCGTGGCCAAAACACTAATTACTAGAACTAAACGCCTGGCAGACAAGACACACATTAAGACTGAACTATGCACCCTGACTAAAGTACTGACAGCCAACGGCTTCCACAAAAGCAAAATCACCAACTTGATCCACAAAAACACACTGAGACATAATAGAGACCCAGAAGATGAACAGACCCATGGAACAGCTGTCCTGCCCTACATAAGAGGTACCACAGACAAAATTAGTAAGATACTACACAGACATCACATCAAGACTGCCTTCAAAACAGACAGAAAAATAGCAGCCATCCTTAGAAACCCCAAAGATAAAATTGACCTGGAAAACCAAGGCATATACGAAGTCCCCTGTGCATCATGCCCGGCCACATACATTGGACAGACCAATAGAAGAATAAGCACCCACCTGGATGAACACAGAAATGCAGTCAAAAAGCTGGAAGACACTTCCTCACTAGTCCAAAACATGGAAGCCACAGGTCATAGCATCAACTTCAATGGCACCAAAACCGTAGCCACGATAGAAAACCCCAGCCACAGAATCATCAGAGAAGCCATAGAGATTGAAAAAAGACCAGAAAGCATGAATAGAAGAGATAATTCCACCAGGCTGTCAATCATTTGGAAGCCTGCACTCACAAACAAAAAAATCTCCACACCACTAGCCAGACAAGCACCTGGGCACAAACAGATCCCCCCTGATACCTCCAGCTCAAACACACCCCAACCAGGCACCCAGATGAAACCTAGCTTCCTAACTAATGATAGCCGTCCGTTTACCCAGAGCCAAGCTGCACTAAAGGCCTCCAATAAAGTAACACAATGTTGCCACCCAATCACGATACAAAAAGAGCCAAAAAACAGACAGAAGATATTAGAAACACCAATCAAGCAGAATACAGCAAACTCCAAGACCAATAAACACAGACCAAGACTCCCAACCAATCAGGATGAAGAAAAAACCATTCTGGCACAGCAATAGGTTGCCCCAAATTTAAATCTGAAACCACTGTAAAAGTCTGACTCACAGATGAACACTATACAGAAGCCTGATGATGGCAGATGAGATTCTGCTGAAAGGTTGCTACAACTTTAAAGAACAACTACAGTGACGTGGGAAAATACCCGAACAAAGCTGAATGCCATACATGTAAATACCCGCGAAAATTTAAGAAAACATATATGTATATATGTATATATATATGTATGTATATATATTTTCTGAGGTTCTCGTGGGTATTTGTATGTGGATCTTTGGTTATTCAGGTTTCCTCCCGCGTAAGATTGGAAGTATCTAGCCTCCACCCAATCAAGTCACACCCCCACGGGAATTTGTATGTGGATCTTTGGTTATTCGGGTTTTCTCCCACGTAAGATTGGAAGTATCTAGGCAACGTTTCAATGAAGTCTCATTCATCATCTTCAGGCTTAGTCTTCAGCTCTGTGCTTCTCAGAGTGATGTGAGCTTGCAGCTGTTTCTTCCTTTCAACTGCTAGTGGGGGTGTGACTTGATTGGGTGGGGGCTTGGCTGTGTTCTGATTGGGTGTGGGTGTGTTCTCATTGGTTGGGGGGTTGGCTGTGTTCTGATTGGCTGGAGGCGTGTTCTGTTCAGGTGGGGGCTTGATTGTGCTCAGGTTAGTCTTAGTTGCTGGAGGGTTTGAGCTGGTGAGCTGTGATCTTGCTGTTTGGCTTCGAGTTCATGGTCGTGCTGCATCTTCATGGTGGAGGTCAGTTTGCTTCATGTATGGCTCAGAGGGGTTTGAAGTGGGTAGTGATGCAGCTGCAGTGCGGCTTCTGGTCCGTGGTCGTGTTTCATCTTCTGTGTGGGTGTGAGTCTACTTTCTACATGGAAGTGTGGTGGTGGCATCTTGTGTGGCTCTCAGGGGTGTGGGTCTGGTGTCATTCTTCATGTTAGGAATGCGTCTGTTCATGAGGCGGGTTTCCAAATGGCTGGTAGGCGGGAGGTATCATCTCGTTTATTCATTTTGTGTGGGCGTTTTTCTATCTCTATGGCTTCTCTGATGATTCTGCTGCTGAAGTGTTCGGTTTTGGCAATAGTTTTGGTATTTTTAAAGTCAATCTCATGTCCTGTGCCTTTGAGGTGTTGGACCAGGGAAGAGGTCGGTTCTTCCTTTTTGATTGAGTTCTTATGTTCTTCAATGCGTGCACCTATTCTTCTGTTAGTCTGTCCAATGTATGTGGTGGGGCAGGCATTGCAAGGGATTTCGTATACTCCTTGATTTTCTAACTCGATTCTGTCCTTAGGGTTTCTTAGGATGGTGGATATCTTTCTGTTTGTGCAGAATGCTGTCTTAATGTTGTGTTTTTGGAGGATCTTGCTGATTTTGTCCGTAGTGCCTTTTATATATGGGAGGAGGGCTTTGCCATTCTCTTGTTCTTTGTCTTGGATTTTGGCTGGGGTTTCTTTTTGGATTAGGTGGGTGATCTTCTTTCTTTGGAATCCATTGGCTGTCAGCACGCTGGTGAGAGTGTGTAGTTCAGTCCCTAGGTGTTGTTTGTCGGCTAAGCATTTTGTTCTGGAGATGAGTGTCTCGGCTACAGAATTGATCTGTGCTGGGTGGTGGTGTGAGAGTGCGTGTAGATAGCGGTTTTTATGTGTTTTCTTCTGGTAGATGGTGTGTCCTAGGGAGCCATTGGATTTTTTGTATACCAAGACATCTAGGAAGGGAAGTTGGTTGTTAGCTTCTGTTTCCATGGTGAATTGTATTTTGGGGTGTTGGCTGTTGAGGTGTGTGAGGAAGTTGTTCAGTTTTTCTTTCCCGTGTGGCCAGAATATGAAGGTGTCATCTACGTATCTGAGCCAGAGTTTGGGTTTGTGATCATATTTTTCTAGAGCTTGTGTTTCAAACATACAAACCGCTATCTACACGCACTCTCACACCACCACCCAGCACAGGTCAATTCCGTAGCCGAGACACTCATCTCCAGAACAAAATGCTTAGCTGACGAACAACACCTAGAGACTGAACTACACACTCTCACCGGCGTGCTGACAGCCAATGGATTCCAAAGAAAGAAGATCACCCACCTAATCCAAAAAGAAACCCCAGCCAAAATCCAAGACAAAGAACAAGAGAATGGCAAAGCCCTCCTCCCATATATTCACCCTGCATTCATATATATATTCTATCTATCATCTATTATTATCATCATCTATCCTTAAAATGCTTAGGATTAAATAGAAATCTCTCCCTTTATTTCTTTCATTTCCCCCTTTTCTCTTGATCTCTCTTTCGATTTCTCTCTCAGTACCTAGATAACACCATGAATAGTAGGAGATGATATGCAAGCTGTATTGCATTAGATGTTGAATTTTCTTCTATATCACTGTCAAAGCATGCATGGTCCTATTAGTAATGTGGTTTACATTGAATAAAAAACATATTAAAATAAACTAGATTTAAAACTGGACTCAATTAAGATCCAGTACCATGTGGGAAGACATCCACTTTTTGCTTCCTCACCCAAATGAAGATGTTGCATGTGAACTGGACATGATTAATATGGTATTAATCATCTCAGAGGCTCTGAGGAATCCAGGTATAATTTCACTTCATATAATTTCACTTAATATAATTTGAAGGATAAAGAGGATCCTAATATTTAAATGAAAGCCCAGGACTAACTTTCTACAAGTCAGTTCATATTTATGCTGTTTCCAAAATGAGAATGATTACTGGAACTCTGCATGATAATAAATGGCAATTCAGCAAGCATATGCTTGCCCATGAGTAGCAGAGTTTTGCAGAATTTTTTTTCTGAAGGCTAAGAATTATGTTCACAGCTTGAAATATTGGAGCTGGTTATCCAACAGACTGAGGACAGACTGCTGTGTTCCTGTGGAATTAGGATTTTGGTCACAGCATGCTGGTTTATTGAGACATGTACATGTTCCTCCCACACCTCTTAGGTTTTAAATCCTGTACAAGGTATATAAAGAAACAAACAGAAAGAACTAGCTTTTGATAACTAGGAATTGTGAAAATGGAAAATGGGAAAATGTTAGGATAATTTAGTCCTTCCACCTCTACACCCATCCCCAAAATCATAACTTTATGAAGAATAAAATTCCTATACTGTTCTCTACAAAAGGAATTCTACTTATACTAGAGCAGATTTTGCCCATCTGGATGTGTATTGTTTTGTTTGACTTACAATAACTTTCCCTGGTTCCAAACAGAAATTATTTACATTATTTACCATGAAAACCTTTTAGCTTTGAGATGCCAAGGATGAACCTAGGATCTTACTGCATTTATAACATGGCCTGTTCTGTTGACCCATATTTAGTTTTCAGTAGGAATTCTGCTATGTGTAATGTTCATTGTCAGCCACTGTATTGTGATCTATATGGAGAAAAGAAGGATTCAGCATGCAATGCTACTGTTTCCTGTAGCTTTCTTTTTCTATCTTCTTGGAGACAGTTAATATTGATTATTTTGGTTGTAGGAGATTAGGGCTATTAGATTGGGAAGATATTAAAACAGGTAATGCCATTAAGACAGAAAAGTAACTTTGGGAGAATGCATTTTCATAGACTTTGGAATCATTGTAGTTTCTATTATTTTACTGTAACAAAAGCAACTGGACAAGGGTACAAATTACCTTGAATAGTAGCAGATTCCTCTTTTCTAGATGCATTTCAATGGTGGTTGGTAAGGCCTCTGTTGGCAATGCTTTACACTGAATTGCTGCATAGAAAAAAAACGGTTCAAAAATACAAAAAATTGCAACTCTTATCGTTTTTTCTGTGATAAGTTTGTCATGTTCTTTACTGTTGCTTATGCTAAGATCCCAGTGATTTTCAACCAGTGGTATGTGGATCCCCGGGGGCCTGTGATATTGTCACAGGAGGTTTGAAGGCTTGAAGAAATGTTATGATTTAAATCTTGAGTTAAGTTTTGGTTGTCTGTGGCCATAGTCTATGGCCAAAAACGGTATTTAAAGCAGGTCTGCAGTGAGGAAAACGTTGAGAATCACTACCTTAGAACCCTTATCTGAATAACAAAAGAAAAGGAAGGCTGGAAAAAATACTTGGCTTCAGGAGGCTTATTTGCCCATTGTCCCTAACTTCCAGGAATTCAGGGCATTTCTGAACTTTCCTTCAACATACCTAATCTTGAACACCTTTCCTGACATCTGTAAGCAATATAAAGAATGTCAAATAAATGCATAGCTTCAAGGGCAGGTTCCTGGGAAGCAAAAGGTTACTGATGTATCAATGATTTTTAATCTTGTTCTCCTTGTTCTATGAGCTTCTAATAATTCATTCATGTTGTGTCCGCGAAATGATGCCAGGAGTCGGTGATTTCGTGGAAAAGCTCTTTATTGGCAAAGTTGGAACCGAACTGGCGAAAGGAAAAAAGCCCACGGCTTTTATTCCTTTCACCGCGGCGGCCACGGCCAATGGCACCGCTTTGAATCTCCCGCGGTCTGAATGGACCAATCGCGGGAGATTCTTAGCGAGCCAATCGGCGCGGCTCGCCTGACCAATCGGAGAGCCCCGCGCTTTGGCCAATCAAAGCGCGGGGATCTCGAGTATGTTAATGAAGGACAGAACAATTCAGATGAATTATTTGGAAGTTTCTGTATATGAATCTTTAACAGAAAGCAAACAATTGCTGAGAATAGTATGTAGCTATACTTCACTTGTCTTCAGGTTTTCTCAATTTTAGTTTACCTCTGGGTTATGTTCCATTCTTTTATTTTGACCTTTGAATTGAACTTTTGACAATGTTGCTGTTTCTTCTCACTGGCTTATCAAAATATGTGGTCTGTTTAGCTTCCTTAGGTAGGACATTTTGGATATCTAGGGTGCTTTTACAAAAAACCTTAGCTGCCAAGTCTTTACTGTACAGATAACACACTTTTTATAACTCTTTATTTTACAAAATTAATGTCCAAAAGTGAATTGTAATAGCTCTATTCATAGCTAAAGATATTATATTACTAAGAAGAATTATGCCCCTCAAAGCATGAGAGGTTAAAGAAACACTATTTGGTGCATGGAAAAAAGATTGTATAGACTAGAAAGAGTCCAAAAATGTATGAGGAAGGTTTTTGTGTGTGTGCTGCTGTTTAATAAATATTCACAATTCTTTACTCTTTCACTCTAATATTTCACTTTATTAAAGAAATATTTTAAAATGCCATATGGTTCTAACTCAGCTCTAGACACTAGCAAGTTAAAAGTTTCATGTACAAATAAGTGAAAACAACTGTTGGCTTTTTAAAAGGTACAATTTACCTATTAGTCATGGACTGACCAAGAATGGTGTTTGTTTTCTGTACTTTGTTTTTGACTGTATTGGATTAATCTCCATTAACTCTGAATCCAATACTAATAAGTGCTACATTTTAAAAAAAATAATAATGTATGACTTCATTGAAGTGCACTTATCTTCTTTAAACTGAGATATGTTTTTTTAACTGAGCTGTAGATCAGGACATCTGAAATCTATGCAAATGTCAATGAAATGAATAATTCTGTGCAGCTTCCATCAGCTTTTCATTTTGAACACCAACAAAATATGTTTAAATCCATTGATTGTGTTGGAATTAGAGGAACTTCCTCTAATGCATGTTTTGCTTTTATAGTATCCACCGAAGGTTATAGTTATTTCTTTAACACTACTTGTATTTTATGGAATTATATTGTCATTTGATATTATCAACTCGTAACATATTTGTTCTTTTATAAACATTTTAACATGATTACTTTAGTGTAAGTAGTTGTTGATTGTAGCTTATATTAGCATGGACATGTGTTTTTTTAAAAATGGGGAAAAATATATGAGTGCATGTTATTGTTATATATGGTAAATCAGGGAAACAAAGTAAATAAATAAGTTTGTTATTTAGAGCTCACTTACTATCTCTGTCTATTCAGCACATTATGAAAATATGTATGTATAAAATTAGACCTTACGTATGTTTATGGAGTGTATAAATACATATTAAACATGAATGATTTATTACTGAAATATCGATGTTGCTAGATTACACAGCATGCGAGATGAGCTGTCATTAGCATAGAAAAGATGCATAGGTTTTCAACAAAAGAAAGAATGAGTATGTCAGGGACTTGCAACGATTTAGGTGTTTGTATGTGTATGCACATCTTTTTTCTCTTCAGCATCCATCCCTGCCAATCTTTGTGCTGCCAGTAGGGAAACCATATCCATGGCAACCAACCGTACCATTCCTATGCACATCAATGACGCCTCCAATCTAAACTGTCAAATATTCTATGCACATCATGTAAAATAGGTCTCTGTTCCTTATACCTCTGTGCCTCCAGTTTCCGTGGCTACATGTTTATGCAAATGAGAATTGTCCTTTTTCTCTCAGGTTGATTGAACGC
Organism: Hydrophis major; assembly: GCA_033807585.1. NCBI lineage: Eukaryota > Metazoa > Chordata > Lepidosauria > Squamata > Elapidae > Hydrophis > Hydrophis major. The sequence continues at coordinate 330,751,443 of CM066329.1, forward strand.
TGAATTTGTTTTGCACCTTGGCAAAGCAAAGCCAACACTGTCTTGTCACCTGGTCTGTCACGTAATTGTAAAGACTGCATGAGCACGATAACTGTCCAAAATTAGTCCGATTACACCATATCCCTGGATTGTGCAGGGAGAACAACCTGAATGGGCAATAGACATTAAACTTGGGCCAAGAGACAGAAGTTATGGTTAATTGGCTCTTCAGAGTCTATTACTTTTCATTTGAAACCCTACCATTTGATCAGAGGCTTGGTGGGTTTATTAAAAAATTAATAAAAAGAGAAAATATCCACATTCTAAATAACAAATGTGACCACTAGGATTTTCCTTGTTTTTAAGGCCTACTGCTGCTAAATCTAGTTACCTTACATTGTCATTCTTCTTTTTTAAAAAAAAAAATGTTGTAACTTACAAATGTAATTTAAAAAAGGAACTCTTTACACGTCTATCTCAGATATAACCTCTCATGAGAGTATAAGATTGCAGATTTATATGCCCTACATCCATCCATAGATATATACTGTACATTGCATCTATTATGTTCCTTGGTCTTCATTCAAAATTCTCTATATTGTTCATCATGCCTGGTTGATCTATGTGCACACATGTACACATTTGTACTTAAAAGTATGAATAGGAGTTGCATGTGTAGATACCCTACAGATTGGGTGCAAAAATAATAAAAGAGCACAAAAATCTGGAAGTATCTTTACAGTAGCATTTGAAGGGGATCAATTGTGTTTTTCTTTTAGTAATTCAGTGTAACATTTTACTGTGAACAAAGTACACTGCTTTCTATTTATGCATGCATTTATGCAAACTCAGTTTCACATGTTATATCACCAAAGATTAAAGCACTAAGGCGCATAAGGACAATTCTATTGTATCTCTGCAACTCTATTTTATATATTTCATATGTGTGAGAGTTCAGCCCTGGAAGAAGAAATAGAGCTAAAGCTTTATATCAGCATGTTTAGCATGGGGTAGAGATTACCAAGAAGCAGCATGCTATCCATTTTCAAATATTTGAAGGACTGTCATAAAGATGACAGAGCAAATTTGTTTCAGTTGCTCCAGAGTTACAGCTTACACCAACAAGCTCAAAATAGAAGAAAGGAGATTTTGAGATAACATTAAGAAATTTCTAACAATTGTTCATCAGCAGAACAAATAAAAAGCTATGGATTCTAACTTGTCTGAAATTATCTGAAATTTCCATTAAAGATGCTGCAGTAATAAGATATTTTCTGCATTAACAATGGTATTGACTAGATGATGATGATAATTATTATTATTATTCTTTTGAACTGGTAGATGAGATTCTCATAACTCTCATTGAAAACATACTAGGAGTCCTCTTTTATGAAGAGATTAGACAACCAACCTCTGAAATAGTATAGGGTTTCCTGCTTGAGCAGGGGGTTAGACTAGAAGACCTCCAAGGTCCCTTCCAACTCTGTTATTCTGTGATTCATAAAATGGCTGCAGTGATCACTGCATCAGTCTGACTATTCACAAAAAACTTAATTTGAAAAAAAATGAATTGATGAAATTGTCTCCAATATAGTGTCTAGTGTTCTAATATGCTTCTACTATTTCTTCTTATTTTTGTTTGTTTCTTTTCAAACATTCAAATGTTTAAATTTGAAGCTTTGTAATATGCTACTTCCTGTTTTCAAAAAAGAAACAATTAGGTTAAAAATATAAAATAATATCAGGAAGAATCTGCTAAATGCCAAAAAGGCAATTCTAGGAACCAATTTGGAACCCAGGAATTAGCTTATTTTTGAAATCACATTGCTGTGATTGTATAATTTTTTTCAGTAGCCAGTGTCAAAGTCCATGCTTTCCTCACCTACTTTATATAAGCAGTTTTAACTGTGGCTGAAATTTGATGACAATTGTGAAAAAGAACAAGGCTTCTAAGAGGGGTCCACTGCCAATGTATAAATTGATATATAAATAAACATTTAATAAAGACAGATTTCAGATTCAAATCCAAATTTGCATTTGCTGTTTTGCAACATTGTTGGAAGTTTCTCAACCTTTCATTCATGTATACTGGAAGCTGAGTTTTTTTAAAAAAAAGTAAATGAAAATGTATAGTTATAATATTACTTTCCAAATAATGTTCAGAATTGTATGGGTATAAAACCTATATTGATATATGCTCTAGGGCTAGTTGGAAATCCAAACAAGTAGATAAAATTATATAAGCATCTCTCTATAACAGCTACTTTGCAAAGTAATTCTTAAAACTTTGAGCTATATTGTATTCTCATATATTTTATTTCAATTTCCTATATACTGATATGGACATTATGGTAATTCCAGATAAAACAATGATTTTGGGAGGTAAAAAAAGATAAATGTATGCTAAGACATTATTACCACGAAGTAAATTATTATGTGATTGTATTTCACTGATCTGTTATTCTGTCTCCAGTAATGAGTGGCATTTCTTTCACTATAAGAGACTGCAATTTATTCCTATTTTGTTGGCATAGGCTAGTTTTAAAGACTTTATAGATACTGCTGACTAAGCAAAATGAAGATTCTGTGTACCAGAAAACTTGGTGCTCTGCAGGGAAAAAATATTTAGCATTTCTTCATAAAAGTTCTCATTCATTGTTGGTTCCTTTGGTTGCTGGTACATATAGCAATAGTGCTTAGACTTATATACCACTTTACAGTGCTTTACAGTCCTGTCTAAGCAGTTTACAGAGTCAGCAACAATTTGGGTCCTCGGGGTTCAATTGTCACTGTTCTATCTCGGTGGATAGGCACAAGAACAGAGACGAGACATCGGATAGTGACTCCAAACTCTTTATTAGTGTCTTAAGGAACAGAGCTGAAAGGTATGGCAGCAACAGCCCTTTTTATAGAGCTGGCTGCTGTCAAAGTGTCCAATGGTTTAAGTTTGCCGCGCTTGGAGCGTCCAATTGCGGCAGCCCATTAACTAGCCAATTGGATCAGCCTTGAACGACCAATCGCGACCCGCTGTTAACGGACCAATCAAACTTGCAGGATTACGAGCCTGCTGTGGAAAAGGCCAGTCAGGTTTGCAGGCTTATGAGCCTGCTAGTTCGGAACACCCCTCCCCTCTAGGTTTCGCCTTAGGGGTGGGGTGATGTATTCGCACAGTAGGCAGGTCTTCATACCTGTCTACCTGACTTGCATTGTTCAACCTGCCTTCGCTCGGATTCTGGTTCTGGTTGGTCGTTTAACGGTGACCTGACTTCACTGCTGGGCAACCCTGGAAGTGACTCGGGGATATCCTCAACGTTTCTGTCGTCTGGATTTTCTGGACTTGCTGACCCCGCTCGGCTGCTATTTCCTGGAGAAACAACCAACTGCCATGGCTCCTTTTCAGCAGGTAAGTATGCTGGGTTTGCTTGTTCGGTCTGTGGGTATGCGTGGTTTGGGCCAGGTGTTAGTTCGTTTTCAAAATCCTCGGCTTCCCCCTCTGGTTCCGAGTTCAGAATTCGCGGAGGGGGTAGTTGTCAGCCTGGAACTCAGCTGGTCGATTTGGCGTTTCCACAATCTTCCATCTGTGGTTTCTAATCGGTAGGAACGGGGACCTGTAACTTGTGTTATTTTGGCAGGGACCCACAAAGGGTCACCTGTAAAGTTCTTTTCAAATACGAGGTCTCCTACTTTAAACGTGCGATGTTTGCTGCTGGACCCCAGGGGCTTTTCTGGGGTGTATGCAGGGTGTATTCGGTCTAGGTGCGACCTAAGTTTCCTGCCCATCAGCAGTTCAGCTGGGCTTTTGTTTGTGGTGCTGCTCGGTGTAATATGTTGGAGGAGGAGCATCCTGGTGACTCTGTCATGGATGTTTCCTTGGTCCATTTTGTGCAGGGTTGTTTTAGTGAACTGAACCATTCATTCAGTCCTGCCATTGGCCAGCGGGTGAGCAGGTGATGTCAAGGCGTGGAGTATCCCCCGGTCTGCTAGGTATTGTTCAAACGCCAGGGCGGTATACTGTGGGCCATTGTCGGAAACCAAGACATCTGGAAATCCGTGCATTGCAAACAGTCTGTTTAGTTTTTTGATGACTGCTTCAGTGATAGTGGTCTTCATCTTGTTCAGCTCGAGCCAATTCAAGTATGCGTCCACTGTTATTAGGAAGGTATGCCCTTTTGTAGGTCCCGCAAAATCGATGTGGATGCGGGACCATGGACCCCTGAATGTTTCCCATTCCGTTGGCGGTACTTTTGGTGGAGCTGAACATGATTCTTGGCATTTGCTACAGATGGCAATCCAGGCTTCGATTTGTTTGTCCATACCTGGCCACCAGGCGTAGCTCCTTGCCATCGCTTTCATCCGTATGATGCCCGGGTGTCTATTGTTTAGAACTTTCAGGACTCTGTGTTGTAGCTTTTCAGAAATGGCTACTCGGTCTCCCCACAATACGCACCCTTTTTGGGAAAACAGTTCTGTTTGTTTTTGAAGGGTTTGAACTTGTCGTTGGGTTCGATTTCTGGCCATCCCCTCTCCACCCAGCTGAGGACCCATGACAAACAAGGGTCTTTTTTTATTTCCAGCGCGATGTCTTGTGCAGTTAGTGGAGGTGAGGGAAGCATTTCAATTTGTAGTGTGGATACTGTAGGAGCTGGATCATCTAGGAAATCAGGCAATGGCGAACGGCTTAAGGCGTCAGCATGGGGAATGGCTTTTCCCGGGCGATGTGTTAACAGGTAGTCATAGGCAGCTAAGAACTCTGACCATTGTGTCATTCTTGGCGATAGAATGTGGGGAGTTGGTTTATCCCCTGCCAAAATGCCAAGCAACGGCTTGTGGTCTGTTATTATAGAAAATGATCTTCCATACACGTATTCGTGGAACCTTTTAATGGTGGATACAATAGCAAGGGCTTCTTTATCTAATTGACTATAGTTTCTTTCAGTTTTAGACAAGGTTCTTGAAAAGAATGCAATAGGTGCCTCTGTACCGTTTGGTAGAATGTGGCTCAGTATAGCTCCTACTCCAAAAGGTGAGACATCAAAAGTCACAGTCAAGGGTAGTGTCTCGTTATATTGGATTAACACTGCATCTGATGTTAAAAGATCTTTGAGTTGCTGGAAAGCTTGCTCCTCCCGATGTCCCCAAAACCAGGAAGCCTTTTTGTTGAGGAGCCTATGCAGGGGTTCAGCAACAGTCGCCTTCTGGGGTAGGAAGATGTTATAAAAGTTAATAAGGCCCAAGAAGGCTTGGAGGTCTGTCTTGTTTCTAGGTCTTGAAGCATTTTTAATAGCTGCCAATTTCTTTTCGGTCGGGTGAATACCTTGTTTGTCAAGAAGGTAACCAAGAAATTCAACCCTCTCAGTGCATAACTGGCACTTTTCCTTTTTTACTTTGAGTCCTGCGTCTTGGAATTTTTGCAGGACAATTCTTAGGCATTTTTCTAATTGACTTCGTGTTGGGGCGGCTATCAATACATCATCGAAATAAGGTACAACTCCTTTTATGCCTTGCAGTAACCTTTCCATCAAGCTTTGGAAAATGCCCGGTGCTACGCTTACTCCGAATTGGAGTCTATTACATTTGAACGCACCCCTGTGCATGACTATGGCTTGGGCTTCTGCTGTCTTTGCGTCTACTGGCAGCTGCTGATACGCTTGGGCCAGGTCAAGCTTCGTGAATACTTTTCCGCCCCCAAGCGAGTGAAGAAGATGCTGGACCACGGGTACAGGATATGCGCTCTGTTGAAGCGCGTGATTCAGGTTGGCCTTGTAATCCCCACAGATTCTCAAAGATCCATCAGGTTTTATGGGGGTTACAATTGGGGTCTCCCATTGGACGTGGTCGATGGGTTCTAACACACCCTGTGCTCTTAATTCGTCCAATTGCTCATCAATTTTCGGTTTGAGAGCAAATGGTACTCGGCGTGGCTTTAAACAGATGGGTGCGATGTCAGGGCAGAGATTAAATGAAATGGGGGACCCCTTGTACTTGCCTAATTGCTCGGAGAAGACTTCTTGAAAGTCCCGGATGAGGGCCGCCTCCCAGTCTTCACTTATGGTCTGGTTGATGCCTGCCAATTCGATTCCTAATGGTGCAAACCACTGTAATCCCAATAAACTGGGTCGGTCTCTGTCAACAACGGTGAGAGGTAGAGTTGCAGTGTGGTCTTTAAATGAGACCTGGACGCGACTGGAACCAGCAACTGGGATTCGATTGCCTTGGTAGTCTTTTAATATAAGTCTCTGGATGCTGAGGTCCCAGTGGCGGATGTCAGGGATCAGTTGCTTGAGAGTTTTCCAGGAGACCATGGATAAGGAAGACCTGGAGTCAACTTCCATGATGCACGGTCTGTCTTCAATGGTGACCTTTATCCAGATTTTTTTCGCATCCACTGATGAAGCGTGGCCGATGATGACGGTCTGATGTGCCTCCTCTCATCTGGTAGAGGTAGCAGGTGCTCGGTTTCTGTTGTACTGGTTCCACTGGTGGTTAGGGCCGTCCCGGTTTGATGGGTGGTTGCCTGTTGTCTGCTGGAAATTTACTTTGTTCCTCTTGGGGCTAGATCCTCGTTTGCTTCTGCAGACCTTGGCGATGTGGCCCCTTTTATTACAGGAATAACAGATGGCATCTAAGAATCTGCAGTCTGCTCGAGGATGGTTTCCTCCACATCCAGCACATTGAAAACTGGTTCTACGACCTCGCTAGTCTCACTCTGATCTGAGTCTGTTGACTTCTTCCTCTTCACTTCCTGACGAGGATTCGATGTCTTCGTGGTGGGCTGTTGACGTGTGTCTCTCTGAGGGCGATGTCACTGGGGGGTTGGCGGTTTGTTCCATTAGCTCAGCACATTCGGGCTGCTGACTTCCTGGTTGCTTCTGCTGCAGTAGCATCTGCTATGGCATCTGCGAGGGCGATGTCTCCCTTTGCCATAATCTTGCTTTGAATGGTAAGGTCTCTTAGACCTAGGACAATCCAATCTCTCATGGCTTCTTCCAGATTTGCGAAGCCACATAGACCTCCCCGATTTCTTAGATCAGCTACAAGGTCCCCGATGCTTTCGCTTTCCCGTTGGTCCCTCTGGTAAAACTCGTGTCTTCTGATGAGGGTTGGGACTGCTGGGGTGTAATGAACCCGGAGAATGGGAGCAAGGGTGTCCCAGTCCATAGTTTTGACTTCAGCTGGTTTCGCTAGTGCCTTTGCCATTTTGAAAACGGTGGTCCACAGTGTGTTAGGAACATCGTGCATTTCTTGCTGGATGTGGCATCCTTCAGGTTGTTGGTCTTCAAGAATATTTGGAACCTGTCCATGTAGGAGTCCCAGTCTTTGTTTGCTGGGTCAAATGGAATGGGTGGTATCGCGCTGCTGGTCATTCTGCCATCTCTGCGCGTTATCAGCCACGTGCTCTGTCACTACTTCACAAGTGTTCAGTCAGCTCTTATCATTCCGCATTAGCTCTTATCGTCTCCGAATCCCACCCTCGTCGCCAGTGTTCTATCTCAGAGGGTAGGCACAAGAACGGAGATGAGACATCGGATAGTGACTCCAAACTCTTTATTAGTGACTTAAGGAACAGAGCTGAAAGGTATGACAGCAACAGCCCTTTTTATTGAGCTGGCTGCTGTCAAAGCGTCCAATGGTTTAAGTTTGCCACGCTTGGAGCGTCCAATTGTGGCAGCCCGTTAACTAGCCAATTGGATCAGCCTTGAATGACCAATCGTGACCCGCTGTTAACGGACCAATCAAACTTGCAGGATTACGAGCCTGCTGTGGAAAAGGCCAGTCAGGTTTGCAGGCTTACGAGCCTGCTATTTCGGAACAGTCACAAATTAGACGATGGAAGTGGAAGCCATGACTTATAATGGTCATTAAATTGTATCTGATATGTCCATAAGGCTGTAGAAGAAATGAGCTGTTTCCAGGATCCTGATGCCTTGTCATAAAACTTATATGAGCTAAAGTTGCCTTCCTATTCCAGACTTAAGCTACTCATATGTTATCTTGAAATACTGCCATAGCATGGGCATTATCTCAGGGACACAGATAATCCTCCATGCTCTTCCATCTGAGTGTATGTTGCTAAATGAATGCTCAAAGAAGCCTCATTTAGAAATGCAGGAAAATCAAAGAAACAGGTTTTTAGAGCAGAAATGAAAATGAACTGAATGGCTTTCTATAAGATTCCTATGGAATTTCTTGATTTCTTACTGAAGTGAATTATAAGTGTCTTTTGCTCAAGCTCTTTATAATCACAGCTAAACAGTACATCACAACAATGTCATTAATCTAATTTTAAGGAAAACAAATTTGGACCAATGATTTCTGGCTCTCTCATCTCTTGATGTCTCAGAGCTAGAAACAATATCTATATCTGGAGCTAGAAACAATATCTATATCTAACAATATCTATATCTAAAAAAGACATCTAATTATATGACTTATAAAAGTATTTTGGATTGAATGTATAGAGATAGTCATAGTCTTAGAAAAAAACCTGGCTGCAGAAGTTGATGTGTGATTCAAATAAAATATATGAACCAATATATTGTATGAATATAAAGTTGTTGGTGAATTTAATATGTATAAACTACACAAAAAAAATATCCAGGCCAATATAATGTGTAAGATATAAATAAATAGCTTTGGGAGTACCTGTTTTAATTTACTACTGACTTTCATTTTAGAAGCATTGATATGAGCTGAATAAATACACAAGACCTTTCAGGTAGCCAGCATAATTTAGATTTTTAACATCCTCTCTCGAGAAGTATTAGAGATGTTTTAATATATTCAATGCAGTGAACAAAGCAAATTTAGTGGTGGGATTTACTGCTCTACAATTTATAAACAATTTTTTTTCTGTAACTTTAGATTGGCATCATGAGAAGAAAAAGAATGGAGATATTATAAAGTACCTAATAATTTCCCTTTTTAATATGGACTGATATTCATGAAGCAACAACTTATTTTCCAATTTTGAAATCCTCCGTTCCCTCAATTGCTGTTTTCTCATCAAGTGTAAAGTAAAGATATCACTGCATCAAACTTTAAGCAACAGTTTCATAGACAAGGGGAAAGATTTGCTCTTTGGCACCAAAGAGTAACAAAGGGTTCTATTCTGGCTAAAAAGAAAAAAAAAGTCATGATAGGCACAGTTCCACAACAGTAAAATTAGTTTATTGGGCAGATGATTGATGCTCCTTCACTGGGCAACTACATGCAAAGATACTAATTTATCATGGATGCCCTTATGCCTGGACTTTCTGTATTAAACAAGGATTTGAACTAAAACCCGCCATAATCCCCCAACTGTATGCTTTTATATTTAGCTGCACAGCATGCTTATATTTCTAATTTTGCATGTTAGAAGAGAGTGTAGGGATATTAGTGAAGATTAATAGACAGGGAACAATCCAAATTCCTACAACATAATCAAAAATGTATTATTGTATCAAATAGATGTGTTAGTAATTTCATTCAACTAATGGCCTCTTAACAAACAAATAATATAAAACGATAGCATGCCCACAATAAATATATTAACATCTCCATGATAAACAAAACTAACAACAACACTAAAACATTGATACGTAATGCATTGCAGTGTTTTACCTACAATTGGAGATATAGGTAAATTGAGATTAGTATCAGCTTAAATAGTACAAAATTAGGTTTAGTGGGATTTGTAAATTGATACCAGGTTGACTTAATGTGAGCCAGAATTCAGTTTGTGAAGCTAGTCCATGTGCAATTGCTGTTAAGGTTTTAGACACTAATTGTGCAAAAGAGAGAAAAGGAAGGTTATTTTCAAGGAAAGGTAAAACAGAAGACATTCATTTTGAAGAAATACTCCAGATAGCAGGTATACTTTTGATATAAGTTTATCTTCTTTTGCTATTATACAATATTTCACTAATGTACCTATAAAATTTATGTTTAGAAATTTTAATTGCTTGTTTTTATCAAATTGCAGCTAACTACCCCTGTTTTCCATAGAAATATAACTCTGGATAGTGCAAATTCAAATAATATAACCATTTTGTGAGTTCATTAGTTCACTAGTCAAAACCTCGTGGTATATAACATATTACATAACACCCCAATTGTCAAACCACATTAATAACCCATAGTACAACAATTCCATGATAGGTATACCACATTTCACCCTTCACCAAGGCAGTAAGACAGTGACAGTGTTGAAATACTAAAGACTCCAACAATATATCTTTGTAGTACTTTCTAGAAGACTACTACTGTATGGGCATATTAGCTATCACATAAATCTTTCCTTCCTTCCTTCCTTACTTCCTCCCTCCCTCCCTCCATCCCTCCCTCCCTTTCAAAATGCTCTAACATTAACACTGAGTCAGTGAGCTCTCCATGAAGTGTTCAGTTCTGCCTCATAAACTAGATATTCACTCACTGAGTTTTATTTTCCTCTTCTCCTTTTAATTAACGATAATGTTGTAGTAGCTTTCTTCCCATTGCTCCTATTTCATACTTTATTTCATGATAAAATCTTAACGTAAAACAACTACAAAGCCTTGCAATCACATATTCATATCAGCACAATCCTGTACCTATGTACTCAAAAGTAAATTTCACTATTTTAGTGAAGCTATCCTAATAATCAGGCACCACATTTTAACAACTAATTTCCATAGGCCACAGTTTTCTTCTCAGATGTTCTGATAGGTTGAAAAGTTATCAAGCATGTAAACTAGATATAAACAACTAAAGAAAAACTAATATACGATGGTGGGGTGTTGGTTTTTTTTTTTTTTGCAAAGAATGTGCAAGAGAATGTAGTATATATTGTAATGAGAAGTAATATTATCAGTTTATCAGATTTCAAGGTGATAAATTCATTTTGAATTTTATTCTGATATGTGGGACCATTCGTACTGCAGCCAGAAGGCACACAGCTACTGCTAATTACTCTCATCTATCTGGAAAAATAATATTAACTTCATATGGGGACAATTAATATCCATACAGAGAAAACCCTCCAAAATGCTTTTTCAGCCAAGTGGAAACAGCATTGTGTTTGTTAATGAATTCTAAGACAGCAATTTCATGTTCCAGCTTTTATATGAATGCTCAGACCAACAATGCTGAGGTGAAATAAAACAATTTTCCCAATAATTACCGATTTGTGGCCTTTTGCTACTCTTAATTAGAACTCAGTATGTTCCAGCATATAAAATCTGCTGAAAGAATACTTCAGACAAATATAAAAAATAATGCAGGCCTGGGAATTCCGGTTTACAGCGCTTCAGCGGCAGGCAGGAATCCGCAATCGTGCACGGTTTCTGCCTGGGCTCGCCACTGGAGCATCCCGAGCCAGTTTGGCTTCAGGGCTAAGCCACCCCGTAGAGGTGGCAAAGAAGGGGGAGATCCCAGCAGGGTCTAGGAAAGCTGCAACTTTCCTCCCCAGCTGGCAAGGCGGTAAGAACGGAGGTCAGAAGGCGGTAAGAGCGGCAGTCAGAAATGGCTGCCTCAAAGAAGCACTCAGCCGGAAAAGAAAGTGCAGGAGGAAGTTAAGAAGTGAAAGTTTTGGCTGACTGGGATAAGAAGCAACAACTAAGGTATCCTGGAATTTAAATTTTTAAAAAAGATACATCGTTCCCAAGGAAGATTCGGAAGCAGCGAATGAAAGTGAAAAGGGAAAGTTTTTTTTTTTCACTCTCCTTCCTAACGTTGACAGTGAACAGAAATGAATGAGAAATCAGAAAAACCTGCTTTGGCATCAATAGGTAATTAAACTGGATAATTAAATGTCAAGGGGATAATAAGGATTTCTGAACACTAAAAAAAAAAACACTTTTTTTCTTGCTGTAAGTGGGGAGGGAGAGGAAAAGAATAAGAGCAGGATTTGGAAGGAGGAGACTGCCTAGAATTTAAAAGAATCTGCTTAAATCCTAACAAGACTTCTAAAAGATACATTTTAACTGGAATTTTGTAACTAAACAGTAACCCCAGGAAGAGAAAGTGAAAAAAGAAGAAAGTGTTAAAAGAAACAGCTTGTGTGTATTTGGATTGCTTGGTGACTTTGGGACTTTTGGAAATTATATTTGAATTACTAAAAACACTTGGGTAGTTGTTTGAAATTTTTTTTTTTTTATAATGGCATCACTGGTGGATGAACTGAAAATGGAATTTAAAAAATACAAAGAAGAGAAACAAGAAGGGAAGGGCTCTCTTGGCTCTCTTTTTCAATTCTAAGAAATGGCGATCTGTACCTACGAGAAACTACAAGAAAGGACTGCGCAACAAGAGGATTGGGACAAAGAAGAAGCCATCTTTAACAAACAAGTAACTTTACTTGGGAAAGAAAGGGGAAAGGAGGGAAAGAAAATGGAGACTTTAAGATCTAAAAAAAAAAAACCAAATAAGGGAAAAATAAGGTGAAAGAGATAAAGGTGTCATACTCCAATCAGTGATTACAGGAGAAATTTTGTTTAATGAGAAAAGATAATAGACAGCTGGAAACAGGACAGACAAAGAATATAAGTATAATGATCTGAACTGAGATGAGATAAATAAAATAAAACTAACAAAGTTAAAAGAGGGGAGAAGTTATATAGAAAATGTAGAATGGCAATAAGATATGGAATGGTATATAAAATGAGCATGAATTTGAATTTGTGTCTGTACGAAGAGATGTAACCCGGGATCAAGCTGCTTTCAAAAAAGATGTTTTATGTTTTTATGTTTTATGTTTTGTTTGTTTGTGTTTGTTTCAAAAAATCAATAAAATTTGTTATATGTATATAAAAAAACAATGCAGGCCTGGAATAATATTTGGCAACCAGAGATTCTTAGATTTTGTTAGATAGAAAATGAAAAAAAAAAAAAAAGCTAATTTCTAGTTAACTCAAAAAAGAATTGAAAATATAAATACTGACTCCAGAAAACAACTGAAGACATGTACATCTGCATGCAATATTTGGCATACCAATCAAAGACCACACATGGTCTATGTCATTGGCCCTAACGATGTGCCCCCTACTTAACTCATTGTAGAAGTTAGATTGCAACATGTTTCTAAAAGCATTCCTATAAATGATAGTATTTTTTCCATTCAGTGGTGTTTGATTCTCTGAGGCTGCCTGGATAAACCCCTACAGTATCTTGGCAAGAGTTTTCAGAAGTGGTTTGTCATTGCTTCCTTCCTATGTTGGAGAGGAAATGACTGACCCAAGATCATTTAGCTAGCTTTGTGTCACAGATGGAGCTTGTTACCCAGTTTCTAGCCTGATGTCTTAACCACGATAGGTACTCCTTGACTTACAATCATTCATTTAGCTACCATTTGAAGTGATGATGTGTCAAATAGAATCTGCTTCTTGCATTTATGATTGATCCTCACACTTATGACTGTTTACCATCCCAATAGTCATCTGATTACAATTTTGATTTGCTTGCAATCGGCTTGCATATATGACTGGTGGTACAAGCTTGTTTTTGCCAGTAAAAACTATTTGTAGCAATAGATTTATACTTAGCACTGTAGTATTTGCTTATTGACTGTGAATTTGTTTAATGATTACAATGGTTCACTTAACAAGTGTTATAAAATGTCATAAAATCAAAACTCAACTTACAACCAAAATGACTTATGATAGAAACTCCAGTCCCAATTGTGATTGTAAATCAAGCACTAGCAGTACACCAAGCTGGCTCTTGTGTGTGTGTGTGTGTGTGTGTGTGTGTGTGTGTATGAGTGAGTGTGAGTGTGCGTGTGTATGAAATTATACTTTGTATTGTATGTTGCATCCTTTCAATTGGAATTTTATATCACTAATATAACTTTTATTTATTGTTAATTAATGTATGCATTTCTTCATAAAAGTTCTCATTCATTGTTGGTTCCTTTGGTTGCTGGTACATATAGCAATAGTCATTTTATATCACTAATATAATTTTTATTTATTGTTAATTAATGAATGTGTGCATGTGTATGAATAATATATGATAAATTAATAATCATTAAAAGATATATTAATGATATAAAGTTCCAAATGAAAGGATACAAGACAGCAACAAAGCATTTTTCTTCACTATAGTACAGTATATTAACTGACATATACATAATACAGTATTTAAATATTTTACTTACTCTACTTTTGACACTTGATTCAGCCCCCAATTTCACAGAGCTTTTCTAGCTATGACACATGGAATTTTTTTTCATCAAAAAAATGCCTAATTAGATGTTTTGATTATGTCACACTGCTCTTTTGCTGTCAATATTTGAAAGTGTAAGATTAGCTATAATACTGAGTGTTTATTCAGAATATTGGTTGGTCAGATTACATTGACATTTGTCGAAGAGAAAGGCTAGCCAATATTTTCTCCCAAAATGAGGAAATTTGTTGATTTCAAAACCAATTTTCTATCAATGATAAATCGTCCAATTAAGTTGTGAAACCTACAGTAGATTTTCCTTCTAGGGGAGCCATTTGTCCATTTTCTCTTACTAGAAATCTCCAGTCTCCAACTGATGTTAACAAGAGGAAAGTAGCAATTTGTTCTTCATAAGCCTACTGATAAGGTTGATCAAAGGCATAGTGAAACAAGTGGGTTCCTGGAGTTTATTGGTCACAAACAAATACAGAAATACTCTTCCTGGATATAAAATAAATATATTCCAACCTTGTAAAAAAATTATACTTATACCTTCAATGTTGTAAGTTTAAAAATGGTGGTATTCAAGAATCTTTGTGGGTGTTGGTCTCTTAGATAGCAGCAAAATGATGTCCATGTTTTTGACTATTATATCTCTAACAAAAATTCCTTGAATGCAGACCACCATATAGAAATCCAATGCTTAAAGCAGTTGCATCTTTTTATCAGGCTCACATAAAAGTCCCCTCCCAAAAAATACCCCATGACTGATTTAGATAAAAGCAGGACTTAAATGAGGTCCAAGACACTTCTGAATCATTTCTGAAGAAAGCACAACTCTAACATTCATGTATATGCTTTATGTCAGGGGTGTCAAACTCATGTCATCATGGCAGCATCATGTGACATATTGGGACTTTTCCCCCTTTGCTAAACTGGGTGGGGCCATGGCTAGTGTGTGACGCATCTGGCCCATGGGCCACAAGTTCGACAGCCCTGATCTATGTGACTACTTTTTGTGCAGCTGATTGAGTTGAATGAAGCTTATTTGCTCAAAACTGGCATTTATTCTGTTTGTTCTCCAAATAATCTGTGATGCAGACCTTTCGCAGTCCTGTGTTCAGACTAGAAAATGAGACTGCAAGACAGCTGACTTGCCCTCAAACCTACTGTCAGTCAGGAATCTGCACACTATAGTATTCTTTCTGGCAGCTTCTCAAGTAGCCACTAAAATCAGTTCATCTGCATTTACTGTGTCACATCAACAAATATACCAATGTTTTAGAATTTGGGTTTTTATTTAGAAATACTGGTTCCATAATTTCTAGAGAATGACAAGCTATATATCCAGAAAAAAGAGCCAGATAATAGTTTTTTAGGGGTTAGGAGGGAGGCAATACTCATATTTCAAAATTGTACTTCTGTTGCATGATCAACCAAATAAAATATATTTATTTTCAAATTTCCTACATTTGAGTTACAAATCACACTTTGCAATATCAAATGCAAAATTAACCAAACAGGCAACATTTGTTTTCTCCATATTATATATGCCTTTGAATGATTGAAATCCTATGCATAGAATCATAGAGTAACAGAGTTGGAAGGGACCTTGGAGGTCATCTAGTCCAACCCCCTGTTTGAGCAAGAAAGTCTATTCCAAATATTAGCCTCTACCTAGGATCGAACTCACAGCCTCCTGATTGTGAGGTGAGATGTCCACCTCTAGGCCTGCTTGATCATGATCATGTGGACTCACTTGTGTCCCATGAGATCATTCTTTAGAAAAGTTTGCTTAGCAGTACAATCTAAAAATGTTTTCCTCAACATACTCGGTTTTGTTTTGCTCGAAGGAAGATCTGGATAAGTAATTAAATAATGAAGCAACTGCCTCAAACAATAGTTTTAGAGTGCTATCTGTCTATGCAACAATAGAATTCAATTAGGTTTACTTCCAGATAAATACCTTGTACTCTCAGGGTCATTTGTAAGCACATTTTAGATCTGGGATGTCAAAATTCATGGCCCACAGGCCAGATGTGTCACGCACTGGCCATGTCCACTCCCACCCCCATTTTAATGAAGAGAAAAATGTTGTGATACGTCATGTGACAACAATGTGACGCTGCGAGTTTGACACCCCTGTTCTAGATTTAACTTGGATAGCTCTTTGCTAACAGGCCTATTTACAAACACATTTGTCAGCATTGTATTCTTTATATTTCTTCTTGCAATACATTTCTACAATCTGAACTGTCACAATCAACTCATGAATAAGAACTTAAGTACTGTCAATTCCAAATCACCAGACAACAAAGGAACACAAAAAGCATGAAAACAAAGCAACACACAGTCTTATCTAGAGCAGCACAAATCCACCCAGTTTGGTAAGCATCTTTCAATCATCAGCAATACCTGCACTTCTGTTTGTTTAATTGAAGTTAGATTCTGTGATTATCAGCTCCATCTTGTGTCATTCACTTCCTTCAAATAAATTTGTCTTAAGTGTAAATGATATTCTGGTTCTTGTGGGAAAATTGCATAGCAACCAAAGTGGGAGAGGGGGACAGGGAAAGAGAGAGGAAAAAAAATACAAGCCCATAGTTTGGAAATCAGCATCTCTGCTGTCAGGATTCAATTCAATCATCCCAACTTTCATACCTTCACAGTTTCTCTGACTGAGCTAGGACAGTAACAAAAGACCAGATCTTAAAGGACTTGCAATGATAGCTGCTTGGAAAAGCTTCTCATGAAATGTTGATGAAATATAAGAAAATTTTAATAGAAGCAGATGTCTTTTTTTCAAATAAATTCTATTCAGACTTTAACCACATCATTTTACAATAGTGCCAAGAGAATCAAAATTTGGAAATATGTTTTTAAAAAAACACCTAGGATTCTCTGAATTAATTACTCAGAGCCTGCAAGCAAATTTGAAACATTTGGTGAGCTGGAGAGTGATAGTTCAGGAATAAGATAGTTTGGGGTATGAACAGGGACAAGAGCCCAGGTATGAGATGCTTGTCTTGGTTCACAAAAAAGAACAAAACAAGCCATTATTGGCAAAAATTTTTACACATACTGTAACAATATATATGCATATATATATTAGAAATAATAAACTATCATATAAATAGAAATAAAATGTACTTCTCTACAGAAAGCAAAGCTTGAGAGTAGAATTATATATGTGTTTTTTCAGTGTGCTTTTTAAGTGTTACAAACTGATGTGACACCTCAAGCTCTACTTTTCATCTTTTAAACTCTTAAACTAAATTTCAAGTGAACAGAGAAAACTATCTCCTGAAAGCCTTTTGGACAATTCTCTATAAAAGAGGATATGCATCTTCCTTAGTTTCTGCCTGGATCTCAGTCTGCTTCCATTGCAATCAGACTTATTACTCAATGCACATTTTCTGTTCTTTGTAATAAATTTTAGAAAATTGTATATGGGAAGCTTTGTCAAAAATGAGGAGTAAGGAATTAAATATTTAAAATCAAGATAATGACATTAGGTAAAGTCAATTCCTGACTCTGATTATTGTTTCTAATTTAATATCTTGTAAGGCCTCTCTGATTATTAGAGATGAATGATGATAATGATGATCTTAATATTTTTAAGATCATTTTTTTTTAAAAAAAATCTTGGATTAAGAAGCAGCATTTACATATAAAGTGTTAAGTCCTGGGCATGGATGCAAAGAACGGAGACGAGACATCGGACTGTGACTTCAACTCTTTATTTAACAAGGAAGAATGGAGCACTAGACCTGGGCAGCAGTAGCTCTTTTATAGAGCTTGCTGCCGTCAAACAACCAATGAACTGAGTCTATCGCTTTCACAAGTGTCCAATCAGGGGTTTCCGTTAACAGCCAATCAGACTGGCCAAACCTGACCAATAATGACTCGCTATTCACAGGCCAATGAGAATTGCAGGATTACAAGCCTGTTGTAAGATGAAGCTGTTTAGGGTTGTATTGCTGCGATGGTTTAATCCATAACACCCCTTCCCCCTTGGTTCCATCTGAGGGGGTGGGGTGACGTATTCTTGCAAATAGGCAGGCCGCTTCACCTGTCTGCTTGACCTGCGCTGTTCCACCGGGTTCTGTTCTGGTTCTGGTTCTGGCTCCGGTGGACTGTCCACTGGGCTGGATAGCGAAGACTGTGGTTCTGGGTTGCCCTTGTCAGCGCTGTCTTCTGGGTTCCCTGGATCCACCTCTGTCGCGGTGTTGTCACGTGGCGAGGCCGCTCCCTGGTTTGGTTCTCTCTCAGATGGTGAGTATCCCCTGGGCTGTTGGGTTTCGATTTCTTCTTTGTCTTCCTCCATATTCCTTCCCCCCCCCCAGCTGGAGGTTCCAGCGCTAATCTGGAACGGAGTTGGTCTATGTGGCGTTTCCACATCTTACCGTCTGCCATTTGTAGGCGATAGGATCGGGGTCCTGTAAGTTGCATTATGGTAGCGGGGACCCACAATGGATCTCCTGAGAAGTTTTCCGCAAACACGAGGTCACCTTCCTGGAATGCCCGACACTTGCTGCTGGATCCCGGGGGTTGTTCTGGCGTGTAGTTTGGGTGGAGGCGATCAAGATGTGAGTGAAATTTCCGGCCCATCAGGAGTTCTGCTAGGGTTTTGTTCGTGGTGCTGTTTGGGATTATGTGTTGGATAAAAAGCATTCGGTTTATTTTGTCGCCGTGGTCCATTTTGTGCAGGGTCTGTTTTACAAATTGAACCATTCGCTCAGCCCTACCATTGGCTGCAAGGTGAGCTGGCAATGTTAAGGCATGGCGGATGCCCCAATCTGCCAGGTATTGTTCGAATGGCAGGGCAGTGAATTGGGGGCCATTATCTGAGACGAGGACATCAGGAAGTCCTTGGGTAGCGAATAGTTTATTCAGTTTTTTAGTGACTGCGTCTGTGGTGGTGCTTTCCATTTTTTGGACTTCAAGCCAGTTTGAATAGGTATCCACCGTTAAGAGGAAAGTGTGTCCTCTTGTGGGTCCTGCAAAATCGATGTGGATACGGGACCACGGACCTCGGGGCGTTTCCCACTGAGTTGGGGGAGTCTTTGGAGGAGCGGGGCGAGTCTCCTGGCATTTACTGCATTTTGCTACCCACGTTTCTATTTGTCTATCTAAACCAGGCCACCATGTGTAACTCCTGGCCAATGCCTTCATCCACACGATGCCTTGATGTCCATCGTGCAGCATTTTCAATACCCTATCTTGTAACTTCTCTGGAACTATGACTCTGTCTCCCCATACTATGCAACCTTTCTGGGAGAACAGTTCTGTTTGACGATTCTTAAATGGCTTGAACGTGTCATCGGTTTCACTGACCGGCCAACCGTGTTCTACCCAGCTGAGGACTCGTGCCAAAACAGGGTCCTTTTTTGTCTCTAAGGCTATTTCTCGAGTGGATAATGGTGGCGATTTGAGGGTTTCAATTTGTAGTATGGTTACGGTTGGAGCAGGATCCTCTATAATGTCTGGTAGTGGTGAGCGGCTCAAAGCGTCAGCGTGGGGAATGGTTTTCCCCAGGCGATGTTGCAATCGGTAATCGTAGGCAGCTAAAAATTCTGACCAACATGTCATTCTTGGTGATAATATATGGGGAGTTGGTTTGTTTCCTGCCAAAATACCAAGTAGTGGCTTGTGGTCTGTAATTATGGTAAAGGATCTCCCATATACATATTCATGGAAACGTTTAATTGCAGATACAATAGCGAGGGCCTCTTTATCAAGTTGACTATAGTTCCTTTCGGTTTTAGACAAAGTTCTCGAAAAGAACGCAATGGGTGCCTCATTTCCATTTTGGAGGACATGGCTTAAGATGGCTCCTACTCCAAATGGTGAGGCATCACAGGTAACCGTCAAAGGGAGAGTTTCGTTGTACTGCATTAATATGGCATCGGAGGTTAAAAGGTCTTTTATCTCTTTGAACGCTTTCTCTTCACGCCATCCCCAAACTCAAGGAGCCTTTTTATCGAGAAATCTATGTAGGGGTTCGGCTACGGTTGCCTTCTGGGGCAAGAAAATGTTATAAAAGTTAATGAGTCCCAGGAAGGCTTGAAGGTCTGTCTTATTCATTGGTCTCGGGGCTTTTTTTTATTGCAGTTAGTTTTTTTTCAGTGGGGTGGATTCCCTGTCTGTCGAGAAGGTATCCCAGGAACTCCACTCTCTCTGCACAGAGTTGACACTTGTCTCGTTTTACCTTAAGACCCGCATCTTTGAATTTCTGCAGAACTTTTCTGAGCCGTTGTACTAATAATTCTTTAGTGGGGGCAGCTATTAGGACGTCGTCAAAATAAGGCATGATGCCTTTTATGCCTTGTAATAGTCTCTCCATTAAACTTTGGAAAATGCCCGGTGCCACGCTTACTCCGAATTGGAGTCTATTGCACTTAAAAGCGCCTCTATGTGTAACTATTGTTTGGGCTTCTGTAGTTGCTGTGTCCACAGGAAGTTGCTGGTACGCCTGAGCTAAGTCCAATTTTGCAAATATTTTTCCGCCACCCAGGGAATGAAGAAGGTGTTGAACCACCGGTAATGGATAAGCACTCTGTTGAAGAGCATGATTTAGGGTGGCCCGATAGTCCCCGCAAATTCTTAACGAACCATCTGGCTTCATGGGCGTTACTATCGGGGTTTCCCAACGGGTGTGGTTAATCAGTTCCTATATGCCCTGGGCTATCAGTTTATCTAGCTGCTTGTTGATTTTAGGTTTTAAGGCAAAAGGTACTCGACGGGGCTTAAGCCGAATGGGAGCTACATCGGGGCTGAGATTAAACGATATAGGGGTCCCCTTGTACTTGCATAATGTTCCTGTGAACACGTCCTGGAATTCCTGGATGAGAGTCTCTTCCCAGTCGTTATTTCTGGTATGGTGTATGCCAGCTAGTTCAATTCCGAGTGGGGCGAACCACTGTAACCCTAACAAGCTGGGTCAGTCACGATCGACGACAGTTAGGGGAAGTGTTGCTGTGCTGTCCTTGAATAATACTTGGACGTTGCTGGAACCGACAACTGGGATTCTGTTTCCCTGATAGTCTTTCAGGATGATTCGCTGCGTGCTGAGGTCCTGGCGGGAAATGGCAGGGATCAGTTGTTTGAGGGTTTTCCAGGATACCATCGACAGGGACGATCCCGAATCAACTTCCATCACACATGGTCGATTCTCAATAGTAACCTTCACGCGTATCTTTCTTGCATTGAGTGATGAAGCATGGCCGATGATAATGGTTTGGTGGGCCTCTTCTCATCTCGTTGAAAAGGCAAGTGCTCGGTTTCTGTAGTAGTAGTGGTTGTTCCATTGGTGGTTCAGACGGTCCCGGTTCTCAGGAGGTTTGCCTATCTCCTGACGGAGGTTGTTCTCCTGTTGGTTGGGACTGGACTCTCATCTGCTTCTGCAGACCTTTGCAATGTGGCCCTTTTTTCCACAGTTACGGCAGAGTGCGTCGAGGAATTTGCAGTCTGATTGCAGGTGGTTTGCCCCGCAACCCGCACATTGGCGCGGACGTCGTTGGTTCCTTTGCTCTCGTTCCGAGCAGAGCCAGTTGACCTCCTCTTCATCACTGTCTGTGGATGACTCGAGGTCTTCGCTGCGGGTAGTGGTAGCATGCTTCTCAGTGGCGAGTGGTACCTTGTCGGCGAGTTGGCAAAGTGGTGCGTTCACTCGGCGCATTCGAGCGCTGACTTCCTGGTTGCTTCTGCTGCAGTAGCGTCGGCGATGACATCTGTAAGGCTGATGTCGCCTTTCGCCATCAGCTTACTCTGCATGTGTGGTGCATTTAATCCCAGAACTATTCGGTCTCTTAGGGCTTCCTCTAAGTTTGCAAAACCACAAAGGCCTCCTAAGTTCCGGAGGTCAGCTACAAAATTACCAACGCTCTCGTCCTTCTGTTGGTCCCTCTGGTAAAATTCGTGTCTTCGTATCAGTGTAGGTACTGCGGGTGCGTAATGGGCCCTGAGGGTTTCCCAATCCATGGTCTTCACTTCCACCGGTTTTGCTAATGCTTTAGTCATTTTGAAAACGGCGGGACCGCAATGAATCAGGAACACCGCTCGTTTCTTGCCAGACGTAACATCTTTTAAATTGTTGGTCTCCAGGAACATCTGGAAGCGGTCTATATACGAGTCCCGGTCTTTGGTTGCTGGGTCGAATGGAGCAGGTGGTATGGCGCCGCTAGTTACCTTGCCGTCTGTTGTGTGCGCTCTTTCGCCACGTGCTCTGTCTTTATCTGATATGTTCTAGTCAGCTCTATCGTCTCCGCATCCCATCCTCGTCGCCAGTGTTAAGTCCTGGGCATGGGCGCAAAGAACGGAGACGAGACATCAGACCGTGACTTCAACTCTTTATTTAACAAGGAAGAACGGAGCACTAGACCTGGGCAGCAGTAGCTCTTTTATAGAGCTTGCTGCCGTCAGACAACCAATGAACTGAGTCTATCGCTTTCACAAGCGTCCAATCAGGGGTTTCCGTTAACAGCCAATCAGACTGGCCAAACCTGACCAATCACGACTCACAATTCATGGGCCAATGAGAATTGCAGAATTACAAGCCTGTTATAAAACGAAGCTGTTTCGGGTTGTATCACTGCGATGGTTTAATCCATAACATAAAGGGTTGGCAATGGGATAACCTCCAAATGTTTAGGAAAAATTCTATTATCCCTTGCCAGCATGTCTAAAAACCAGAGTTATTGGAGTTATTTATTTGTTTGTGATATATGGCATTGCTAATTCCCAGAAATTCTGGGTGGTTCACAAATAAAAACACAGAGTATAATAGAATAATACATGATAAAAAAGAAGGTGCAAAAGATGGCAAAACAGGGGCAATAGCCAAAAATAAACCTACGCTACCTAGAAAAAGGGTTTTAGTCACCTTTTCCAAAGGCCTAGATGAATATCCAGGTCTTCAAATCTTACACAGAGAGGTCATTCATATAGTAGGGACAACTTCATTCCAGAGACTACAGCAGAGAAGGCACATTTCTGGTGTTTGATAAATAACTTGTAGTCTAAAATATTTAGAGGTTATATAACTTAACCTGCTATGAATAATTTCTCTCTGGATATTAAATATGTAATCCAGTCAGTGAAATTAGGAATTTGGGCCTCAAATAGAAATCCTTTAAATTTTTCAAAAATTCTTTGTTCCAAGTTTTTATCTCATTTGAAACTCAAAGAATGATTTTCTTATATATATTTTCAGTGTACCAGTTTTTCAGATTTTATCTTACCCAAAGGTATGATATTTGCTATTCTAATTTAAGCATCAGAGTAATATGTGAATGACAATTTAATAAACATGGAAGTGTGACTTTATATTTATATGACCAAAATAAAATATACTGGCCCAATTCAGGTCTAACCATATGCAGCTGCTCAGCTGTCACATTTCCTGGCCTTAGATGAATGCAACTTTCCCCTGGCTATACTATGCACCTGGAAACTTGATGCATTGCAAATAAAGACCATTCCATGTAAATACAGCTTTTATTTGCTCAGTTATATAAAATAAAAGACAAGGCAGGCAGGCAGGCATATCTGCATTTCTCTATTTTCTGTTTCCCAAACTAATAAATGTAGGATTCAACATCTGACACATAGTCATTAATTTCTGAGGTCTAGCCAACATAACTCAATATCTTCCTTCATATTTAGATTCAGTTACAGCCATTAAGACCATGCAGGAATTCTTAGATTAATATCTCCATTTACATAAGTGAACCAAACTTGAAATGGGACAAAATATTCTTGATAGTTTTTCTCCTTTTAACATGGTCTTCATGGCCCAAGTTTGTGTCTCTCTCAGAAATGGTATAATCCATTTTTATTCAAATGGAGGTTTGATAATCAAGAATAGAAAAGGATGACAGAATATTTGTCATACTCTTGCTGGTGGATAGATAAAACTAATAAGCAGAACATAAATGCTACCTACTTGAATATTAATTATTTCTTAGTGACTTATCCAATAAATAAATACATGTTTATCTATTAGCTATAATATTATAATTTTATGTTTATGTATTAGCTATAATATTTATAAAATTGAGAGTGGAAAATGCATACATAAAAGAAGAAAAATGCGTACATAACAATGAGTGAGTGAAGAAGGAAGTTTTTAAAAATTGCCTTTCTCTGTATTCAGTTTGTTTAGCAAATGCTAATAATGTTAATATCCCAGAAGTCCACCATCCACATTCATTCTGAAACAAGTCTCAGCTCGACTAGGATAAATGTGATGTGACACCATGTATATTAAAGATAATCACATATTCCACAGATTTCCTTTGATTCACAACCAGTATAAGTCTCTTCCTTTCATAGGTTAATAATCCTCTAAAGTATAGGGAAGATCTTTTGTCTTTGTTCCAGAACATAAAGGACTATTTTCAAATTCCCCTTCCAATCTCCTTTATTGTAATGATTGAATATTTCTCAGCAGAGTTAAAGTAAATATTTCTCTTTCCATAAGTGGCAGATTTAAAAACTCCAAATTGGTCATACAAAATAAAAGAGACTGAAAAGAAGTCAAGGATAACTAATTATGATTGTCAGTTGCATTATGAATGTGTATACAAGACAATAAATGGCTATGAGGAACAAAGAACATTATTAAAAATTAATGCTATTTTTCATATTCAAAATAATATTTTGTAATTATAATAATTTATCAAATGCTTTTATATAAAAACCCTTCTTTGATTTTCTATACAGATATAGATGTTGTTGCTTATTTTAAGCAGTTCATTTTGGTATAATTTGCATGATGAATTTGCCTTTATTTTTCGTATATTTTCATGACTAATTTTGATCATAATTTGATCTACCATGCACACACACATGCACACAATATAGAATAGAATAGAATAGAATAGAATAGAATAGAATAGAATAGAATAGAATAGAATAGCAGAGTTGGAAGGGACCTTGGTGGTCTTCTAGTCCAACCCTCTGCTCAAGCAGGAAAGCCTATACCATTTCAGACAAACAGTTGTCCAATCTCTTCCAGTGTTGGAGCATTCAAAACTTCTGGAGGCAAGTTGTTCCACTGATTAATTGTTCTAACTGTCAGGAAATTTCTTCTTAATTCTAGGTTGCTTCTCTCCTTGATTAGTTTCCACCCATTGTTTCTTGTCCTTCCCTCAGATGCTTTGGAGAATAGCTTGATTCTATGTACATTCATTCTCTCTATATATGTCCACACATATGCATACATACATGTCATATCTATCTATCTATCTATCTATCTATCTATCTATCTATCTATCTATCTATCTATCTATCTATCATCTAACTATGAAGAGGTGTCTGGCACTGGAAAATCCTACCAATGGCTGGAAAGAGCTGGAGTAAAACTACTGAGACAATAATCATAACAGCCCAAAAAGATGCACTAAGCACCAAATCCATTGAAAACAGGATCCAAGGGGCAGACTGTACAAAGAACCCTCATAGGCAGTTCACATGGTGGCAGGGAATTAGATACAGGTAAGAACAGTATATATTGAACATCACAGACAAGCCATTGGCACTGTGTACAGGCACATTTGCACAGTGATTGGCTAAATTACCAATTCAGTTGAGAGATTCTGCAGAGGGTTATGAAGAGTAAGAGAGGATTATAATCCTGTTGGGCTTCTAGATACAAATGGATAGGCAGTACTAGTTAGTCAATCAGATATTGTGATAGTGGTATACTAGTAGTGGTAGAAGTAGTGGTTCCAAGTGACAGCAATATCAGGAAGAAGTACAAAAAGCTGGAGAAATACCAGGACTTGAAGGAGGAACTAGACACAGTGTGGACCTAAAGGCCAAATTGGTCCCAGTGGTGGTTGGAGTACTTGGCCTTGTGTATCCTAAGCTGGGAGATAAGTTTAATAATAAAAGGATATTTCATATGCCCACTAGTGAGAGTGGGATGTCCAACTTGGGATATATACAACTCTTGATGTTCTAAAAAGGAAGCAAGAGAGACAAAAGACAGTGCTAAGTGAGTATGTATTGCAGCAATTAAAATGGCTTTAAGAGGGATATAGAATGAAATACAAAGTTAATGTATCAGTGAAATGGGTATAATAAAAAATAAATAATAAAATAATAAAATAAAACCAGAAGCTACTTTCACAGAAAAAATCACTTATGGAAAAATTATAGGACAAATTTCTATACAATAAATAAGTGCACTTACTATTTAGCCGCATTATCATTTATCTAAATTTAGTATATTCTGTTTTCTACTCTGCAATCCCAGAGATCAAAAGCACAACAGATATTAATGCAATACAGCTGAAGGCCCACAGATAAAATACTAGATTATATATCAGTGTATCAATAGCAAATATTACAGTTTTTTAAAAAAACTTCATGATATATTTGTATTACAAGATGCACATCTTAATTTGGCAATACACTATTTTAATGTTGAGTTACAACCACATTGAGTTATCCCACCCAAGTGCTTTAACAAGATTTTAATATAGTATTATACACTTCAAATACAAAATGGTGAGAAGATGCTAACCAGGATTATTTCCTTTATTATAGATGTCATTATTTTTATGGATGTTCTAAAAATGAATGTACTACAGAATAGGTTTTAAGGGAAAGCATGAAGTTATTGGAGTAGGAAGCATTGCTTCTTCCTTTTCTGTTTATACTCATCAGTGAAAGAGAGACTTCTATCATCCCTTGATGAGATCAGGAAATGGACACCACAATCACACACTCTGCTAAAGAGAAGTTCCTTGAAGTTATCTTCCAGCTTGAGTCCAAAAGCTCAGAAGACAAAAATTCCGGTACCAATGACCGATCCAGAATGGATCTTGCAGACACCATAAAGACCCCCTTTTTTTAAAGGATGTAACAATGGAAACTTAAAAGCATGCCAGAGTTCTCCTCTGCCTTTTCTTATACCAAACAGATTCAAGACTGGATTATCTTGAATTTCTTTGTCATACCTTCTCCTTTCCAGCTGTGTTGCTTTGGCCTTAACTTGATCCTCTATATTTGCTTCAGGAATTCTCCCATTATTTATATTTTGAAAACATATCATACCTTATTTGTAGCATTCGCAATGGACTAAGCCGAAGTCTTCACTCTGGTCCGTGTTTCCAGCGGGAACACGGACCGTTCCTATTGGCTGATGCCGTTTGACAGCCAGCTATAAAAGGAGCTGTCAAACGGCATCAGCTTTTGCCCACCAGCTGGCTGCCTTGTTAGCGCAGCAGCTGTGGCAACCCTTTATTGTGTCAATAAAGTTACAGCTGAAGTTCGCTCCGAGTTTTGCCACAGGTTATTCCGCTGCTCTACAACACTATTTAAAAAGGGTTTTTTTCTTAAAAGTAAAAGTTTTTATGAAAAAAATTTCTGAAGATTTCTGAACAGTCAACTTATAAGGGTCAAGCTTTATTTGCAATTAAAAGAAAATGGGCTGAAAGGCAGGGGTGGGATATGACAGGGTTAACTACCGGTTCGGGATTTATGAGCTTCCCTGCACTCTGGGAGCCACGCGCCTGTAAATCATCATCAGCAGGCTGTGTGCAGAGAAGCAGCCTTTGAAACAGCCCTGTTTTCCTGCTTTTTAAACTGCAGCTGTGCCTCATTCGGCAGCTGATGTTGAAAAATCAGGAAATAAAGATCAGGTAAAAGCCCAGGTGGGCGGGTGGGCAAAAAGATCAGGAGACATAGAACCGGTTCTATGTCTACTGCTTTTCAGAGCTACTGGTTCTATAGAGGTGGACAGAACCGGTAGAAACCCACCCCTGGCTGGAAATTTATGTACATGATTGCATTTAAAACAATCTATTCAGTGCTTGAAAAATGATTTATTACAAAATAATGAACAATTAATTTTTAGAACAATCTGATCTGGCTGTACTTATTTAGTTCAAAAGGGCTTATTCTGAAGCAAGTTAGGAAAAATTTGCATCATACATAAATTAACCTAACTGTAGTATTATTTCATGATTAAAAATTCCTTAAATATTTTCATTTTTTAAAAGCTACACCTGTAGATTTTAAATCTGTATTGGTATATTTACTAAATATAGTTTTGATGTAATATTATTTCGTTGCTCTTTTTAGGAGAAAAATATTCATTTAAATGTGTATTTAGTTTTTTTGACATGAAACAAACTTTCTGTTGCTTAAGCAGCATAATACTACTGTAATATTCTATGATAGCATCTTTAATTTGCAATTTTTGAATTTACATTGCCATGGTCATAGTTAGAAGAATTCAAGCATTTATTTTCCAAAACAATAAGACAGAATAATTTGTTCTTTATTTTACTATATTACAGCCCAGATAATAAAAAGATACATAAAGCAAGAGTGCATTTGGACAATCATTATAAAACTCATAAGTTTTCATGGTTAAAAGTCTGTTCCAAAGTGATACATTTGTTCAGAACTCTTGACATACATTGGGATATTTTTTGTGCAGATTGGCAGCAGTTGAGGTGTTTGGTTATCAAATTAAATAATGACACCTTCAAATTCATATAGAACAGAGAGATGACCAATAGGTGTGATAAATTTGTATGCATGCTCATATATGCCATATAATTTAAAGTAATTATATATTAATGATTTTTCAATAGTATTTGAGGATAGCACAGACGGGTCAGTCATATAAGAGATAACTCAATGAATGAACAGATGGACAGATTTGAACTTATTCTTCTGTACTTCTCACTACTATACTCAGTACATAATCTGATCAAGAAAAAAAATATGTGTAGGGTTTTCCGGTTTCGCGTGGCTTCGGGGCAGCAGGAATTCGCGACAGCTCGCGATTCCTGCTGTGCTAGCCGCCGAGGTACCCCCGATCCAGATGGGTCAGGGGGATATGGCTGCCCTGTAGGGACAGCTGAAGAGAGAGGGGAGTCGGACAGGGGGTTGGGGGTGTCGCAGACCCCCTCCTTCTTCGGAAAAACCCCTTTTTCCCAAGGCGGTGGAGCGGCGGTCAGCAATGGCCACCACAAAGAAGCCAGCAACCGGGTAAGATTGCACTGGAGGAAGTAAGAAGAGTGAAAGTGCTGTCTGAGCCGGGTCAAGTAACATCTTTCAAATTGGTTGGAACTGAGCTGTTTGAATTGCTGGAGGATACATTGTATCCCTAAGAAGATCGAAAGCGGCGGAGAAGCTGTTAAAAGGAACTTTTTTTTTCCTTTACTCTCCCACCTCATGGAAACAGCAGAAATGTTTGGACATATTGGACATTGAAAGTGAATTGTTTTGAGAGTTGAAGCTAAGGGACAAAAGGATTTTTGGACATTGAAAAACTTAAGAAATTGGAAAACCCTTGTTGGAGGTATGGATTTTTGATTATTTAAAATTGATATTGCAAGTGGGAAGGGAGAGGAAAAAAAATTGGAGCAGAAGCTGAAAAAGGAGGAGATTGCCTAGAATCCCAAAGAAAGGTATATGGTAATTGGACCTCTTTGATTGAACATTAACCCCAGAAAGAGAAAGAGAAGAAGGAAGAAAAGTATTAATTTTTGGAACTTTTTTTTGAATTATTTTTGATTAAAAATACTTGTGGTTGTTTTGGGAAAAGTTTCTCTTTTCATAATGGCATCGCTTGTGGATGAACTAAAGACTGAATATCAAAAATATAAAAAGGAAGATACTTTGGGCACTTTGTTTCAATTCTTAGAAATGGCGTTATGTACTTATGAAAAGTTGATTACGCAGCAGAAGGACTGGGACAAAGAAGAAGAGGAAGAAGAAGCCATCTTTGATGAACAATGGGTTCTTTCCGGGGAGGAGGAGAAAAAGGATAAGAAAAAGGGGATTTTAAGAATTATAAAAACAACCAAAGAAGAGAAAAATGAGCGGAAAGGTGGAGGCAAGGTTAGAAAGCAAAGGAAAGGGAGTAAGAAAAGGGAGGAGGAAAGACAAAGGGGTAAAAAGGGCAAGGAGAAGAATAAGCAAGAGAGAAAGGGTTGGAGGAGAAGCCTCAATGGGGGGAAGCAAGATCTAAAGAAAAAAAGTTTATTCAGAGACAATGGGTGAATTTAATTTAGGATAAAAGAGGGATTCTGGAGGGTACATAAGATTGTGTTTTTTATATGTGTATTTAGAGTATAAAATTCATTGTGTAATTTTAGAATCTTTTAAACAGAATCCCAAGAAAAATTGTTATATGAAGTACTTTTAAGTTAGGGTAATGAGTTATAGACGTTACTCCAATTGGTGTATAGGAGAAGCATAATAAAAGAAAAAAGATGAATGGATAGTTGGAAATAGAACAGATAAAGAATATTATTGAAAATGGTAATAAGATATGAAAGGATATATAAAGGTTTTGTTATGCTTTTTTTTTTTTTGGATGTTGTATATTGAAAAAAGGCAAAAAAAAATTTTTTAATTAATAAGAAATAATTTGGATGAAAAGGAGAAGTTGGGATAAGATATGAAGTTAAATAGACAAAGTATTGGTACTATAATTTGGGATTGTTATGTTCTATTGGTTTTCTTCTTTTATTATTTTTTCTTAGAAAAGAACTTATAAGCTGTTATGCCTTGTGCATTGTTTATATAAAATTGATAAAAATGGTTTATATGTATAATATAAAAAAGAAAATGATAATAAGATATGGAAGGATATATAAAGTGAATATGATGTTTGAATTTGTGTCTGTGCGAAGAGTTTCAACCCGGGATCAGACAACCTTCAGAAAAGATCTTTTAGTTTTTTTTGTGTTCTATAAAATCAATAAAATTTGTTTAAAAAAAAAAAAAGAAAAAAATATGTGTGTAAGGGTTCTTTGCTCTCCCAGGATTGGACACACTACAACATGGCAAATCTATACAAAATGTTTTATTGCAACACGTGCCTTTCCCACCAAGAGGCTATTGTCATGGTCAACTCCACCTTTCCACCTTTGCAAGGTGATATTGCCATGTAACTATGTCTTTAATACTGCATCCTTTATACTCAGTCCATTAATATTCTCTTTAAGCAAAAGTTTCTAAGTCTTTGTGTGGGAATAAACGTTGACTGGGGTATTGGGTAATGATTAATCTAAGACCTTATACATACATGCTTGCTTAAAGGTCACTGAGATAAAGCAAGGAAATTAAAAGCAAACACTAGAAACAATTAAGCAGCTCAGACGACTGTAAACAAGTCTGCAACAAAATATTGTAACTCATCATGTGTATTGTATCCCATCATGTGTATTGTATCCCATGCGATTTTACTTGCTATGTACTAAAATCTCAATAAAAGGGAGCACTGGAATTTGCTCTGGGCTCCCATCCCGAGTACACACGCTTGTGTCTCATTCTTTCCATGCGAGACCACCACAAGTGGTGACCCCGATGTGATCCACTGCAGGTGGTACGTGTCCGGACCTCCGTGTTTCCTCGCCTGGAATAGGTAAAGTATGTACTTAACTATTGCTGGACAATAGGATTTTTCAGGGAACATGGGGGGAAAACTCTCTCAGCCACAGGAATGTCATGTCAGTGAGCTGCTGAAGTCAGTCAGGACAAATTTCTTTATCTTTAAACCTTCTGGGGGGGGGGAGAAAATAGTTCTTTCAAAAGGTAATGTGAAAGAGCTGCCGCAAGAGATCTGGCAGCAATGCCCCTAGTACTCAGAGAGAGGCTCTTTAAAGTTAGACACATGGAGGAAAATTGGAACTATCCTTCATGAGGAACCACGGGCAACAGCTGAAATTTTGATGTATTGGAAGGTTGTTATGACTACTTTAGAGACCCAGCAACAACCTCTTTTAAAAACTTTTAAAAACTTATAAAGGAGTTGTGTTGCACCCCCCAACTTTAAAACTGGAGTATGCCTTCTCAACCCCAACAGCGCCTACGCCTGTAGAGGAGAAATCTCAGCCACAAACGGGGAAAGTTCAAGCAATGATGCATCAGGCTTTCAATGAGGGGAAATTAGAGCCTGATGAGATTCCCCAGATGAATTTGTTTCCAGTTAATAGGCAAGTGAATGCTCAAGGCAACCAGCAAACGGAATGGGTTCCGATTCCTTTGGCAGTACTTAGGGAAATTAAGAAAGCAGTTAAAGATTATGGTATTCAAAGTCCCTTTACAAAGGGTCTCCTGACAAGTTTGGCTACCTCACGCATGATTCCTAGTGACTGGAAAGATTTAATGAGAATGATATTGAGCTCTACTCAGTATGTGGTTTTTGACTCAGAATACCAAAGGGAAGCTATAACTAGGGGATGGAATTTGGGGGGGCTGTATACGCCAGACCAAATCTATGGGGCAGGCTTGTTTGAATCCACTGCTGATCAAGCTACTAATTTGCCTGATCACGCACTTCTCGTGGTTATGGCAGCTGTCCTTGGGGCGTTGTCCCACATCCAGGATGTGGGAACCCCGGCACGGTCTTTTTCTCAAATTAAGCAAACAGCATCTGAGTCCTATAACGATTTTGTGGAAAGGCTACAATTGGCTATTACCTGGCAAATTTCAAATGAGGAAGCAGCAAAGGAACTTTTGCTGAGATTGGCAGTCGAAAATGCAAACGCTGACTGCAAGCTAATCTTACAGCCTTTGATGGCTAGAGGTGAGGTTACTCTGGCTGATCTGTTAAAGGCATGTGCAGTGGTGGGTTCTCAGGCTTACAACATGGAGACTGTGGCTATGGCATTGCAAAAAGGGATGAAACCTATGGGGAATTGTTTTAATTGTGGGAAGCCTGGTCATTTTAAAGCCCAGTGCAGATCCCCTTGGGGGGGGGAATGGCATTTAACAAAAATAAAAATAGGGACGTCCGCCCGAAGTCGGTCTGTCCGAAATGCAAAAAAGGGTTATCTATCTCTCTGTTGAAGGAGCTTAGGTCTGCATTGGCTTTTTTGGCAGCTGCAACACATTGCTGGTATTACTTAAGTGGTTGTCCACTAGAACATTTAGATCCCTCTCACATTTCCTGCTGTTGAGTCAACAATCACTATACCTGTGCATTTTGTTTTCTTGCTTAAGAATAAGATTTTACTTTTCTCACCACTATATTTATTTTTGTGGGTTAAGTGTTCAAGTTTGTCAAATTCCTTCTGGATCTTGGGTCTATCTTCTAAAGGGATTTTATTCATAATGAAAGAAGCTTATTGTCAAGAAAAAGAGGGTGTTGCTGATGAAAGTAAAAACATGAACAAGAGTTATTTCACTTTGATAAAAACTTCCTTTTTATTTTCTAGTGATAAGAAAAGAAGGGAAGAAATAAGTGAAAAAGTGTTCTTTGGAATTTCTCATTTCT
The DNA here is from genome assembly GCA_033807585.1 of Hydrophis major. Classification (NCBI taxonomy): domain Eukaryota; kingdom Metazoa; phylum Chordata; class Lepidosauria; order Squamata; family Elapidae; genus Hydrophis; species Hydrophis major. The sequence goes on from CM066329.1 coordinate 330,784,795, forward strand.
TATGCTTGGCTCAATGTGAGGTCAATGAGGAATAATTCAACAGGACTTTCAAAGAGGTGGATATAATTTTATAAGCTTTTACCATTTGCTCTTATGTCGGTGAATAAAATGGTATCAGGGAGTTTAGGCCAAATGTATTAAGCAGGAAGCTGATTAGCGGCAGGGATGAACCAGAATGTATTCCTTGTCATTACTCAATTTCCCCAATCTGTGAAATAAAAAATTTAAAAAATATGATGCCAACTATTTAACCAGTGGTACCAGGTTCTTCAGCTCTGCTTTAAAGGTTCGAAGACTCCCTGGCCAAAATCTCAACAAGGAAACAAAATCTTACTATTAGTACTATAAGAATACCTGAATCTATTGCAATTGCAGTAGATGGCATCATATTTTCCTCAGATTATGGCCTAATTAATTTATATTTATTTAATACCACATCTCACTGACTTAAGGCATTATATTTAGTTGAAACTGATGAGACATTGACTATAGATGAATGTTTACATTTCCACAATAATAGCATCTGTATATGAAATATTCTAGTTTCTTTGCTCACTTACTGTCAAAGCCTGTGCTGACAACGCTTTAATCACTTGGTTGTCTATATTTCTGTGCTTCACTTCTTCTCTGACTGTTTTAATATATCCTCCTGCTTTCAGTTCATCCACAAAGCTGTCAATTTCTCTCTCTTTCTCTCTCTTTCTCTCTCTCTCTCTAACACACACACACTAAATCTATATCTATATCTATATCTATATCTATATCTATATCTATATCTATATCTATATCTATATCTATATCTATATCTATATCTATATCTATATCTATATCTATATCTATATCTATATCTATATCTATATCTATATCTATATCTATATCTATATCTATACCTATACCTATACCTATATCTATCTGTCTGCCTGCCTGCCTGCCTGTCTGTCTGTCTATCTATCTATCTATCTATCTATCTATCTATCTATCTATCTATCTATCTATCTATATATGTTTTCTTAAGTTTTCGCGAGTATTTATATGTATGGTATGTTCGGGTATTTTCTCACTTCATTATAGTTGTGCTTTTAAAGTTGTAGCAACGTTTCAGCAGAATCTCATCTGCCATCATCAGGCTTCTGTATTCTCCAGACGTACACTATACAGAACCCTGATGATGGCAGTTGAGATTCTGCCGAAACGTCGCTACAACTTTAAAAGCACAACTCTAATGACGTGGGAAAATACCCAAATAAACCACTCTCTTCACAAGTGGTATTCAGTAGGTTCTGACCAGTTCTGGAGAACCGTAGCAGAAATTTTGAGTAATTCATAATACCACCTCTGACTGGCCCCGCCCCCATCTATTCTCTGCCTCCCAAGTCCTAGCTGTTGCTCTGCACAAGAGAACAGAGCTGGAAAGCAGGTTAGTGGGTTGGGGAGGGAATTGGGATTTGGCAGTAACCTTCCCCTGGAGTCGGGTAGGAAATGGGAATAGAGATTTTATAGTATTCTTCCCCTGCCATGCCCACCTAGCCCATCAAGTTACACCAAGCCCACACGGCACACATCTGTCCCTGACCTGTTCAGGCAATACGTTCAAGAATTCCCAATCTTTTTCAGGAAGATACTAGCTTTGAGAAAAGGCTGTCATAAATGTTACTAATTTTAATTTACCCATTTTTCATGTTATAAAGAAATTTAGGCATAGGATATACATGGGCTACATGCATTTGCATGTATTAATTGAATACATTTTTTAAACATGGGAGCATAAGCAGGTTTTTTGGGGTCAGTGAGGAATACTTTAATGGGGAAGCAGGTTTTAGAGTTTATAACTGATGTTATAAAAATGCATATTGTAATAAAAAATCAATACAACTACTCACAGTATCAATAAATTATTTTAAAAGTATACATTTCTGAATAGATATGCTGCTAGAAAATATGTTTCTCTTTAGATGTCAGAAATCAAGTTCATGTTTGAATATAATGAGGACATCTATGGTGTCTAATGTGAGAAATAATTACATAAAGATTATGTGACAATAGTCTGATAGAATCCTTGTGTTACTATGCTAATTATGAAAATCTGCATGGCTAATAAAAATAGGTGAACATTTTCATTTACTTCTAGCAGGAGAACATAAGCTATAGAAGGCAATTCAGAATGTTATTTCCTGACTCTATGTTTCACTGTGCAGCTTATTTCTAATAAACATGAATACATGAAGTTAGATTCTTTTTTATTTCACCAACCTTAAAACAATACAATAATTTATTAAATAAAACAAAGAAGCCCGAGAAATACTTGGCTACAATCAGGGAAAGATTAGATAAATAGACCTTCAGATTTCTTAATATGGACATCTTCTAGGGATAGTGGTCAAAAACCATCATTCAATGTTGGGAGTTCCGGTTTCAGTCTCTTCGCAGACAGACCGAAACTGTGATCGCACACAGTTTCAATCCGTGCTCGCCACTGGAGCACCTCGAGCCAGCTGGTTTTGGGGCTAAGCCACCTCGTAGAGGTGGTAAAGATGGGGGAGACTGCCAGCAGGGTTGAGGAGAACTGCATCTCTCCTTCTCAGCTGGCCATTACTCCCTTTCCCAAAGGCGGTTGCAGCAATGGTCAGAAATGTCTACCTCAAAGAAGAACTCAACCAGAAAAGAATGTGCAGGAGGAAGATAAGAAGAGAAAGTTTTGGTTGACTGGGTTAAATGGCAAAAGCAACAACTCAGGTATCCTGGAATTTAAACTATTAAAAAAAAACATTGTTCCCAAAGAAGACTTTGAAGAAGCGAAGGAGAGAGAAAAGGGAAAGGATTTAGTTTTTTTCTTCTCTTCCTTTACCTATACTGACAGCTGAGAGACTTAAGCAAGAAATTGAAAAAAAAATCCACTTTAACATCAATAGGCATTTAAGGTGAAAATAAAATGTCAAAGGGATAATAAAGATTTCTGGATACTTAAAAGCTTTTGAAAGCAGGAAAGGAGAGAAAAAGAATAAAGGGACAGGATCTAGAATAAAGGGAGGAGACTGCCTGGAATTAAAAGGAATTTACAGTAAACCTCAACAAGACTCCTAAAAGATACATTTTAACTGAAACTTGGCAACAAAATAATAGAACCCCAGAAAGAGAAAGTGGAAAAAAGAAGCAAGAAGAAATAGCTTGGGAGTATTTAGATTACTTGGTGATCTCTAGATTTTTGGTTATTGCATTTGAATGACTAAGATCAATTGGGTGGTTGTTTAAAAGTGTTTAAAATGGCACCACTTCTAGAAGAACTGAAAATGGAACTTAAAAAGTACAAAGAGGATGCACAAGAAGGGAGAGGTTATTTTGGCTTCATATTTCAACTCTTAGAAATGGAGATCTGGAACTATGAGAAACAACAAGAAATGCTTCCAGAACAAGAAGATTGGGACAAAAAAGAAGCCATCTTTAATGAACAAGTAATTTTATGTGGGGAAAAAAAAGGAAGGGGGGGGGGAGAAAATGAAAAGTTTAAGATTTGAAAAAACAACCAAAAAAACACAATAGTTTGAAAAATAAGTATAATATTAGAAAGCAATAGAAGAGGGGATTACAGAAGAGAGAAGTAGAAGTAGAAAGACAAGGGGGTAAAAAGGGGAGGGAGAAGAAGAAAGGGAAGAAGGAAAGGAAAAGAAGTTATAAAGACAGGAACAAGATATAGAGAAACAGGGCCTATCTAGAGATAATGGGTGACAGAGTAATTGAAAAAGGGATTCTGCAAAGGTACATAAAATAGTATTGTTATATTAGAAATAGAAATAATTTCAGAAAATAAGAAACAATGTATGTTTAAAATGATGGATAAAATAGTTATCGTAATCTAGTGGAATGTTTGTTAATAAACAAATGAAATAAAACGAATGAGAGAATTGAATTAGGAAAGGATGGGAACATTTTAATTATTTAATGATTTATAAAATATAAGTGAAGAGAAATAGGGGGAAAAATTAATTATGGAAAGTTTATAAGTGTTCCCAAGGAAGTATGATATTTAATTGAAAAGAAATGTTAAAGATGTTAAGATTTTAATGAATATTAATGATAGAACTGAATTGGAATGGAATGAGTGCTTTAATTACATATATTTATAATCTTTTCTAAAGAATATAGTATGTATTTTAAGAATGTACCAAGCAGAATTCGATTGGAATTCTGTTATGTATTATATTGAATGTTATAACCTTAAGGTATACATTGAAGCTTAAATAAGAGTTGAATGGATAAAATTAAAAGATATAAAAGTGTCATACTCCAATTAGTAACTACAGGAGAAAATTTGTTTAATGATAAAAGATAATATGAAATTGAAACAGGACAGACAAAAAGTATAAATATAATGATTTGAATTGAGATGAGATAATCAAAATAAAATCGAGAAAATTAAAAGAGGGGAAAAACTATGTAGAAAATGTAAAACAGTAATAAGATATGGAATAGAACACAAAAATGAGCATGAAATTGAGTTTGTGATTGTATGAAGAAGTGTAACCCAGGACCATGCTATTTTCAAAAAAAGATGTTTTATTTGTATTATGGTGTTTTTTTGTGAAAATATAAATAAAACTTTCAACCTCCCCCCCCCCCAATCATTCAGTGTTTAACAGAAAATGCAAAAGTGTTGAAAATGGTTCCAAGTTAAAATGGAAGCCAGTAATACTTATCACTGCTAGCTGACCCATCAGAAATCAATCCTGTGGTCACCTTCAAAACACCAGTTCCAAAATATTCTTTTATATCCTTTGTTGGCTCAAACGCTCCTGTCCACTTGTGCTGCTAATAAAGTCAGTAATTCACTGGCTGTTTTGAAGAGGAAGGACTGCCTCATCAACTAAACCAATAGTTATCATGCATTGTAATGTTCTTATACTTCCCTTTAGTGAAGTTGATGAAATAGCATGATAGTTAAGAGCATTACTTAGCACAATACATTTACCATTTCCCCATGGCCTTATTTAAACTGAAGCTTAATCCTTTTTACTTCAGGTAACTTCAGAAACAGAACAATAAAACCCAAGACTTAAATTTCCTTTTCTGCTATTTAAAAAAATCTACAAAGAAAAAGATAATTAAAAATTAGCTTTTTAAAATTTTGAACAAGCAATTTTCTCTATGCAAGGAAATATCTTAATCATTGCGCCATTTTAGTAGTGCTGGTAAAAGTAGATGTTGAAATTGAAATGTCAGAATGCAGATTGAAAAAGCTTTTAAAAGTTACTTGTGTTGGTTGATGGAGTTGATGTTGGTATAATGGGCTGTGTGATGGCCTTATGAGTTTTATTGCTGTGGTCTGGTTTCTGGATGGTGGTTGTCCTTCGTTTATAGGATGGGTTTGGGCCTGGGTCTGATGAGGGGGATTGGCAGTGGTGTCCCTTGTTGTTTTGGGTCTGGTGTTGGTTTTCGTGAATGGGACTCATTTGTTGCATCCATTTGTTGCACCCATTATACCAGCATCAACTCCATCAAACAATCAACCAACAAGCCCAGCACACTACCCCACCCGGCGGTATTTATAGAGAGACGGCAACTCCAATCACACACTGCTTGCACTGGGATGAAGCTGAAAGCACCAGCCTGAGGAGGGTGAGTGGGACCTAGCCGAAACGTCGCCAAGATACTCTTAATCTTACACAGGAAAAGACCTGAAAACACCTAGACCTACATACCTGTACCTGTGAAAATCTACAAAAACAAATATATATATAATACCCGAACTAAGCTGAATGCCATACATATATATATATATATATATATATATATATATATATATATATATATATATATATATATATATATATATATATATTTCTTTTCTGAGGTTCTCGCGGGTACTTGTATGTGGATCTTTGGTTATTCGGGTTTTCTCCCGCGTAAGATTGGAAGTATCTGGGCAACGTTTCGATGAAGTCTCATTCATCATCTTCAGGCTTGGTCTTCAGCTCTGTGCTTCTCAGAGTGATGTGAGCTTGCAGCTGCCTCTTCCTTTTAACTGCTCCTGGGGGTGTGACTTGATTGGCTGGGGGCTTGGCTGTGTTCTGATTGGATGGGGGGGTGTTCTCATTGGTTGGGGGTTTGGCTGTGTTCTGATTGGTTGGGGGGTTGGCTGTGTTCTGATTGGCTGGAGGCGTGTTCTGTTCAGGTGGGGGCTTGATTGTGCTCAGGTTAGTCTTAGTTGCTGGAAGGTTTGAGCTGGTGAGGTGTGATCTTGCTGTTTGGCTTCGAGTTCGTGGTCGTGCTGCATCTTCATGGTGGGGGTCAGTTCGCTTCATGTATGGCTCAGAGGGGTTTGAGGTGGGTAGTGATGCAGCTGCAGTGCAGCTTCTGGTCCGTGGTCGTGTTTCAACTTCTGTGTGGGTGTGAGTCTGCTTTCTACGTGGAAGTGTGGTGGTGGCATCTTGTGTGGCTATCAGGGGTGTGGGTCTGGTGTCACTCTTCATGTTAGGTACGCGTCTGTTCATGAGGGCGGGTTTCCAAATGGCTGGTAGGCGGGAGGCATCATCTCGTTTATTCATGCTGTGTGGGCGTTTTTCTATCTCTATGGCTTCTCTGATGATTCTGCTGCTGAAGTGTTCGGTTTTGGCGATAGTTCTGGTATTTTTAAAGTCAATCTCATGTCCTGTGGCTTTGAGGTGTTCTTTGAGGTGTCTTCCCTGGTCCAACACCTCAAAGCCACAGGACATGAGATTGACTTTAAAAATACCAGAACTATCGCCAAAACCGAACACTTCAGCAGCAGAATCATCAGAGAAGCCATAGAGATAGAAAAACGCCCACACAGCATGAATAAACGAGATGATGCCTCCCGCCTACCAGCCATTTGGAAACCCGCCCTCATGAACAGACGCGTACCTAACATGAAGAGTGACACCAGACCCACACCCCTGATAGCCACACAAGATGCCACCACCACACTTCCACGTAGAAAGCAGACTCACACCCACACAGAAGATGAAACACGACCACGGACCAGAAGCTGCACTGCAGCTGCATCACTACCCACCTCAAACCCCTCTGAGCCATACATGAAGCGAACTGACCCCCACCATGAAGATGCAGCACGACCACGAACTCGAAGCCAAACAGCAAGATCACACCTCACCAGCTCAAACCTTCCAGCAACTAAGACTAACCTGAGCACAATCAAGCCCCCACCTGAACAGAACACGCCTCCAGCCAATCAGAACACAGCCAACCCCCCAACCAATCAGAACACAGCCAAACCCCCAACCAATGAGAACACCCCCCCATCCAATCAGAACACAGCCAAGCCCCCAGCCAATCAAGTCACACCCCCAGGAGCAGTTAAAAGGAAGAGGCAGCTGCAAGCTCACATCACTCTGAGAAGCACAGAGCTGAAGACCAAGCCTGAAGATGATGAATGAGACTTCATCGAAACGTTGCCCAGATACTTCCAATCTTACGCGGGAGAAAACCCGAATAACCAAAGATCCATATATATATATATATATATATATATATATGTTTTCTTAAGTTTTCGCGGGTACTTACATGTCTGGCATTCAGCTTTGTTCGGGTATTTTCCCACGTGGTGCTTTTAAAGTTGTAGCAACGTTTCAGCAGAATCTCATCTGCCATCATCAGGCTTCTGTATAGTGTTTGTCTGTGAGTCAGACTTTTACAGTGGTTTCAGATTTAAATTTGGGGCAGCCTATTGCTGTGTCAGAATGGTTTTTTCTTCCTCCTGATTGGTTGAGAGTCTTGGTCTGTGTTTACTGGTCTTGGAGTTTGCTGTGTTCTGCTTCTAATATCTTCTGTCTGTTTTTTTGAGGGGAGGGGGGCTCTTTTTGTATCTTGATTGGCTGGCAACATTGTGTTACTTTATTGGAGGCCTTTAGTGCAGCTTGGCTTCGGGTAAGTGGATGGCTATCATTAGTTAGGAAGCTGGGTTTCATCTGGGTGCCTGGTTGGGGTGTGTTTGAGCTGGAGGTATCAGGGGGGATCTGTTTGTGCCCAGGTGTTTGTCTGGCTTGTGGAGTGGAGATTTTTTTGTTTGTGAGTGCAGGCTTCCAAATGATTGACAGCCTGGTGGAATCATCTCTTCTGTTCATGCTTTCTGGTCTTTTTTCAATCTCTATGGCTTCTCTGATGATTCTGTGGCTGGGATTTTCTATAGTGGCTAGGGTTTTGGTGCCATTGAAGTTGATGTTATGACCTGTGGCTTCCATGTGTTGGACTAGTGAGGAAGTGTGTTCCAGCTTTTTGACTGCATTTTTGTGTTCATTCAGGCGAGTGCTTATTCTTCTATTGGTCTGTCCAATGTATGTGGCTGGGCATGATGCACAGGGGACTTCGTATATGCCTTGGTTTTCCAGGTCAATTTTGTCTTTGGGGTTCCGGAGAATGACTGCTATTTTTCTGTCTGTTTTGAAGGCAGTCTTGATGTGGTGTCTGTATAGAATCTTACTAATTTTGTCTGTAGTGCCTCTTATGTAGGGCAGGACAGCTGTTCCATAGGTCTGTTAATCTTCTGGGTCTCTATTATGTCTCAGTGTGTTTTTGTGGATCAAGTTGGTGATTTTGCTTTTGTGGAAGCCGTTGGCTGTCAATATTTTAGTCAGGGTGCATAGTTCAGTCTTAATGTGTGTCTTATCTGCCAGGCATTTGGTTCTAGTAATTAGTGTTTTAGCCACGGAGTTTATCTGTGCTGGGTGGTGGTGGGATTGGGCGTTGAGGTAGCGGTTGGTGTGTGTTTTCTTCTGGTATATGGCGTGTCCTAGTGTGCCAACCCAAACTATGGTTAAGATATATCGATGACACATTCATGATTTGGCCCCATGGACAAGAAAACCTAAACAATTTCCTAACACACCTAAACAGCACACACCCCAAAATCAAGTTCACCATGGAAACAGACCCATGGAACAGCTGTCCTGCCCTACATAAGAGGCACTACAGACAAAATTAGTAAGATTCTATACAGACACCACATCAAGACTGCCTTCAAAACAGACAGAAAAATAGCAGCCATCCTCAGGAACCCCAAAGACAAAATTGACCTGGAAAACCAAGGCATATACGAAGTCCCCTGTGCATCATGCCCAGCCACATACATTGGACAGACCAATAGAAGAATAAGCACTCGCCTGGATGAACACAAAAATGCAGTCAAAAAGCTGGAACACACTTCCTCACTAGTCCAACACATGGAAGCCACAGGTCATAACATCAACTTCAATGGCACCAAAACCCTATAGAAAATCCCAGCCACAGAATCATCAGAGAAGCCATAGAGATTGAAAAAAGACCAGAAAGCATGAACAGAAGAGATGATTCCACCAGGCTGTCAATCATTTGGAAGCCTGCACTCACAAACAAAAAAATCTCCACACCACAAGCCAGACAAACACCTGGGCACAAACAGATCCCCCCTGATACCTCCAGCTCAAACACACCCCAACCAGGCACCCAGATGAAACCCAGATTCCTAACTAATGATAGCCGTCCACTTACCCGAAGCCAAGCTGCACTAAAGGCCTCCAATAAAGTAACACAACGTTGCCAGCCAATCAAGATACAAAAAGAGCCCCCCTCCCCTCAAAAAAACAGACAGAAGATATTAGAAGCAGAACACAGCAAACTCCAAGACCAACAAACACAGACCAAGACTATCAACCAATCAGGAGGAAGAAAAAACCATTCTGACACAGCAATAGGCTGCCCCAAATTTAAATCTGAAACCACTGTAAAAGTCTGACTCACAGACAAATACTATACAGAAGCCTGATGATGGCAGATGAGATTCTGCTGAAACGTTGCTACAACTTTAAAAGCACCACGTGGGAAAATACCCAAACAAAGCTGAATGCCAGACATATATATATCTGGATCTTTGGTTATTTGGGTTTTCTCCCGCGTAAGATTGGAAGTATCTCGGCAACGTTTCGATGAAGTCTCATTCATCATTTTCAGGCTTGGTCTTCAGCTCTGCACTTCTCAGAGTGATGTGAGCTTGCAGCTGCTTCTTCCTTTTAACTGCTAGTGGGGGTGTGACTTGATTGGGTGGGGGCTTGGCTGTGTTCTGATTGGGTGTGGGTGTGTTCTCATTGGTTGGGGTTTTGGCTGTGTTCTGATTGGTTGGAGGGTTGGCTGTGTTCTGATTGGCTGGAGGCGTGTTCTGTTCAGGTGGGGGCTTGGTTGTGCTCAGGTTAGTCTTAGTTGCTGGGGGATTTGAGCTGGTGAGCTGTGATCTTGCTGTTTGGCTTCGAGTTCGTGGTCGTGCTGCATCTTCATGGTGGGGGTCAGTTCGCTTCATGTATGGCTCAGAGGGATTTGAAGTGGGTAGTGATGCAGCTGCAGTGCGGCTTCTGGTCCGTGGTCGTGTCTCATCTTCTGTGTGGGTGTGAGTCTGCGTTCTACGTGGAAGTGTGGTGGTGGCATCTTGTGTGGCTCTCAGGGGTGTGGGTCCGGTGTCATTTTTCATGTTAGGTACTTGTCTGTTCATGAGGGCAGGTTTCCAAATGGCTGGTAGGCGGGAGGTTTCATCTCGTTTATTCATGCTGTGTGGGCGTTTTGATCAGGCTGGTTTCAACTCCGCATATGATGGTTTCTGTGGGGATGTGTTTTGGAGCGACAGCAAAGTTGAAACCAGCCTGACCAAAACCAACCCTGATGATGCTAATAGAATCAGACTCGAAATCACCAACATCCTCTGCACTAGCAAACCACCCAAAAGCAACTTATCCAAAGAAGAACAAACTGCACTACTTAACCTGAAAGAAGACGCCAGCATAATAATCCTACCAGCAGACAAGGGCAACGCGACAGTGGTTATGAACACATCTGACTACCAATCCAAGTTAACCAACCTACTCCAAGACCCCACATACAAACCCCTAAAGACAGACCGCACCTACCTAGAAAAAACCACCAGATCCAAAATAAAAGCCTCCCCCATCAGTGAAGAAATCCAGCAAAGAATCATACCCAGAGAGAAATCATCCAGATGCCCTAAACTTTATGGTCTCCCCAAGATACACAAAGAAGGAACCCCACTTAGACCAATAGTCGGCTCCATAGGCTCACCTCTACAAAACCTAGCCAAATTTCTCGCCAAACAACTACAGCCCTATGCAGAATCCATCAACTCACATGTAAGAAACTCATTCCAGTTCATCGAGATCATAAAGAAACAAAACTTACAACCCAGTGACCTACTAGTGAGCTTCGATGTCATATCCCTCTTCACCCAAGTGCCAAAAAAAGAAGCCTTGACAGCCATCCAAACAAATACAACCCCCCCAAGCACATCCTAGATCTGACCAACCACTGCCTATCCAATACATACTTCACCTACAACAGACAAAAATACAAACAAATAGAAGGAGCACCCATGGGATCACCCCTCTCACCTGTCATCGCTAACCTCTACATGGAACACTTTGAAACACAAGCTCTAGAAAAATATGATCACAAACCCAAACTCTGGCTCAGATACGTAGATGACACCTTCATAATCTGGCCACACGGGAAAGAAAAACTGAACAACTTCCTCACACACCTCAACAGCCAACACCCCAAAATACAATTCACCATGGAAACAGAAGCGAACAACCAACTCCCCTTCTTAGATGTCTTGGTATACAAAACATCCAATGGCTCCCTGGGACACACCATCTACCAGAAGAAAACACATACAAACCACTATCTACATGCACTCTCACACCACCACCCAGCACAGATCAATTCCGTAGCCGAGACACTCATCTCCAGAATAAAATGCTTAGCCGATGAACAACACCTAGAGACTGAACTACACACTCTCACCGGTGTGCTGACAGCCAATGGATTCCAAAGAAAGAAGATCACCCACCGAATCCAAAAAGAAACCCCAACCAAAATCCAAGACAGAGAACAAGAGAATGGCAAAGCCCTCCTCCCATATATAAAAGGCACGACAGACAAAATCAGCAAGATCCTCCAAAAACACAACATTAAGACAGCATTCTGCACAAACAGAAAGATATCCACCATCCTAAGAAGCCCTAAGGACAAAATTGAGTTAGAAAATCAAGGAGTATACGAAATCCCTTGCACTGCCTGCCCCACCACATACATTGGACAAACTAACAGAAGAATAAGTGCACGCATTGAAGAACATAAGAACTCAATCAAAAAGGAAGAACTAACCTCTTTCCTGGTCCAACACCTCAAAGCCACAGGGCATGAAATTGACTTTAAAAATACCAGAACTATCGCCCAAACCAAACACTTCAGCAGCAGAATAATCAGAGAAGCCATAGAGATAGAAAAACGCCCACACAGCATGAATAAACGAGATGATACCTCCCGCCTACCAGCCATTTGGAAACCCGCCTTCATGAACAGACGAGTATCTAACATGAAGAATGACACCAGACCCACACCCCTAAGAGCCACACAAGATGCCACCACCATACTTCGACGTAGAAAGCAGACTCACACCCACACAGAAGATGAGACACGACCACGGACCAGAAGCCGCACTGCAGTTGCATCACTACCCACTTCAAACCCCTCTGAACCATACATGAAGCAAACTGACCCCCACCATGAAGATGCAGCTCGACCATGAACTCGAAGCCAAACAGCAAGATCACAGCTCACCAGCTCAAATCCCCCAGCAACTAAGACTAGCCAGAGCACAACCAAGCCCCCACCTGAACAGAACATGCCTCCAGCCAATCAGAACACAGCCAACCCCCCAACCAATCAGAACACAGCCAAAGCCCCAACCAATGAGAACACACCCACACCCAATCAGAACACAGCCAAGCCCCCACCCAATCAAGTCACACCCCCACTAGCAGTTAAAAGGAAGAAGCAGTTGCAAGCTCACATCACTCTGAGAAGCACAGAGCTGAAAACCAAGCCTGAAGATGATGAATGAGACTTCATCGAAACGTTGCCTAGATACTTCCAATCTTACGCGGGAGAAAACACGAATAACCAAAGATCCACATACAAATCACGAGAACCTCAGAAAACATAGATAGATAGATAGATAGATAGATAGATAGATAGATAGATAGATAGATAGATATTTTCTTAAGTTTTCGCAGGTACTTACATGTCTGGCATTCAGCTTTGTTCGGGTATTTTCCCAGGTCATAGTAGTGGTGCTTTTAAAGTTGTAGCAACGTTTCAGCAGAATCTCATCTGCCATCATCAGGCTTCTGTGTAGTGTTTGTCTGTGAGTCAGACTTTACAGTGGTTTCAAATTTAAATTTGGGGCAGCCTATTTCTGTGCCAGAATGGTTTTTTCTTCATCCTGATTGGTTGGGAGTCTTGGTCTGTGTTTATTGGTCTTGGAGTTTGCTGTGTTCTGCTTGATTGGTGTTTCTGATATCTTCTGTCTTTTTTTTGGCTCCTTTTGTATCTTAATTGGCTGGCAGCATTGTGTTACTTTATTGAAGGCCTTTAGTGCAGCTTGGCTTCGGATAAATGGATGGCTGTCATTAGGTAAGAAGCTGGGTTTCATCTGGGTGCCTGGTTGGGGGTGTGTTTGAGCTGGAGGTATTAGGGGGGATCTATTTGTGCCCAGGTGTTTGCCTGGCTTGTGGTGTGGAGATTTTTTGTTTGTGAGTGCAGGCTTCCAAATGATTGACAGCCTGGTGGAATCATCTCTTCTGTTCATGCTTTCTGGTCTTTTTTCAATCTCTATGGCTTCTCTGATGATTCTGTGGCTAGGGTTTTCCATGTGTTGGACTAGTGAGAAAGTGTGTTCCAGCTTTTTGACTGTATTTTTGTGTTCATCCAGGCGGGTACTTCTATTGGTCTGTCCAATGTATGTGGCCAGGCATGATGCACAGGGGACTTCGTACATGCCTTGGTTTTCCAGGTCAATTTCATCTTTGGGGTTTCTAAGGATGGCTGCTATTTTTCTGTCTGTTTTGAAGGCAGTCTTGATGTGATGTCTGTGTAGTTCCTTACTTATTTTGTCTGTAGTACCTCTTATGTAGGGCAGGACAGCTGTTCCATAGGTCTGTTCATCTTCTGGGTCTCTATTATGTTTCAGTGTTTTTTTGTGGATCAAGCCGGTGATTTTGATTTTGTAGAAGCTGTTGGCTATCAGTACTTTAGTCAGGGTGCATAGTTCAGTTTTTATGTGGGTCTTGTCTGCCAGGCATTTGGTTCTAGCAATTAGTGTTTTGGCCACGGAGTTTATCTGTGCTGGGTGGTGGCGGGATTGGGCATTGAGGTAGCGGTTGGTGCATATTTTCTTCTGGTATATTGTGTGTCCTAGTGTGCCATCTGTTTTTTTGTAGATTAGTACATCTAGGAATGGTAGTTGTTTGTTTGTTTCCGTTTCCATGGTGAACTTGATTTTGGGGTGTGTGCTGTTTAGGTGTGTTAGGAAATTGTTTAGGTTTTCTTTTCCATGGCGCCAAATCACAAATGTGTCATCGATGTATCTTAACCATAGTTTGGGTTTGTGGGTGGCATTGCCAGGGCTTTAGATTCAAATTCTTCCATGAACAGGTTTGCAATGATGGGTGACAGTGGTGATCCCATAGGGGCTCCTTCAATTTGCTTGTATCTTTGTCCTTTGTATATGAAATATATGTTGGTTAAGCAGTGTTCTGTTATTTCCATGAGGTGTTTAGCTGGTTGGTATTTATTTTTTACTATGTGTAGGTTGAAATTGGGATCTTCTCCATGTAAAAAATGTGTTCCATCCTTAACATAGGAAGTATTTTCAAGGAGTGGGATTAGCTAATAATTTTATACTATCGCTATATCTGAATTATGATTTATGGATTTTTTAAGATTAAAGTACTATGATGGTACAGATGTAGAATAGACCTCTTGAAAGTTTACTTGTCAAAGGGTGACCTAAATATGCTATTATGTTGGCCTACATCAATTAGTATCATACTCATAATACATCTGTGAAAGTGATCTTAGTAATTGAGAGTCACTGCATTGCATCTATTGCAATCTGATGGTTAAATAGCTAGTATCTACCTATATTGATGTATTTTAATGCTATTCATCTGATCATGCTTTATGCAAAATTAAAAATGCTAGCATCATACAATACCATCTGCCATCAACAAAAATTTAATAGTTTTTAAAATTCTGTTAAGATAGTACTGCAGGTAAATCTGGAATTTCTTTTGTTTTCAACATTCTAATTTTCCCTATGATTCTAAGGGATGGCCAAAGCTATAAACATATAAACAAAGTTATAAACTTTCTTACTAATGTAGGGAAGAAAATGTTGCCTACTCCTCCCCATAATTTTGTCTTTCATCTTAACATCTTTAGCTTGAGATCTTTCAGAATTTGTGAAAAGAATCCATCCAAAATCCTAAAGCTTCACACATTCAAGATATGCAACAACCAATGAGACATAATTTTCACTAGAGATATGTTTTGTTTTAATGTAAGTAAACAAATACATGCATGATATGCTCAAATAATAATATAAAAACTATTTGGAGCCTTGGGATTATCCTGCAACTGTTCAATAATCAATGCTTACAAAAACACTATTCTGGACATGAGGCTATCTGAGTACCCAAACTGTTCAGAGAGGCAAATAAAAGATGAGAAATGTAATGTCAGAGTTCACGTATATCCATAGAAGAACATTTCTGTGCAAACTTTAAATTGTCGTCTGTAAAATGGAAATAGAGATTCTTACAGATCTGAGGTGAATAAATGATGTACAAATGGCTCATGGAGAATGTAGCATTTTTAAAATTAAATGTCTCAGGAAAATACTAGTTTTGTGGTTGTACATTTTCCCAGTTGTATATCATTATTTGTAAAACCTTTGAAATATACAATAGAAGGAAATGAATATGTAGCATGTTGAAGTTTTCAGTGCATTTCTGTTTTCCTTTGGTAGATAGCAAACTTGTCTGTTAGATAATGTAGTTCTGCATTTCCTTTGTTTTTCCCCCCAGAATTATACCCATGCTAAAATGAAATATTGTTTAATAAGAGAAGAAAAGCTCTAATAATAATTTGAACTGTTGGTATTTAGAAAAACTGAAATGATATGAGTCTGATCAGCTATAGAAATCTGGATATGCTAACAATTCATTCATTATGGTAACTTGTTCCCTCCCCCTCCCATCATTGCTATTTCTCCATTGTTAATAATCTGTCAGCATTTTCATTTTCAGGCCTGATTATCAGCACTTTGCAGAAAAATGTCTTCAAAGGTACTCAGATTTTTGATCTTGTCAGAAGAAAATAAGGGTGTTTTTTTTTACGGAAAATTAAATGACTACAGATACATTATGAAAGAATAAAATGGTGTTAATGGTTTGAAAATGCTTGCTACATGCCAATAATCTTTTTTTCCTAAGTGTGTGTGTGTGTGTGTGTGTGTGTGTGTGCGCATGTGCATGCGTGCTGTGGTGGGATGTAGGAAATGTGAGGAAACCTCACCCAAATTTTAAATGTCACCTGGCAGTATTGCACTTGGTGCCTATTTGTATCACTTATTTGGGGTCACTAGAAATATTTTGAAAACAGTGCACTTGTTTTCTTGAAAATAAGTCTAACATTGCTCATCATAATCAGATCAACAATGATAAAAAGAAAAGGGCTGTTAAGACTTCACACCAGGTACCATTAGGTATTTCAGAGGAGTTTTTAGTCCATCAGATCTAATCTGCTTGATGTGGGGAATTTAGCTCTAGACTTGTCAAAGTATCTTCAAGCAGATCAATGAGTATTTTTAAACATGTGTGTATGTATTTTTGTTATGATATCTATGTATAACCAATGTCTGAAAACCCAGAATTTAAGAAAAACCTTGTGTGTTAATTTTCTCAATGGTGAAAGTATATAAATTTGTTTTTATGCAATAAATATGACCACCAAACTACAACATGAAAAATAGGGCCAAGGATACTTCATCAGTGCTTTGAAAAAGTGCCTGGATCTTTGATGAATATAGTACCTGTCTGCTATTGTTTACACTAGCAGCCTATTTCTTTTCAGGCTTCTGAATATGAAAAAAGATCTCTTTCCTTTAAAGAGTTGACTTAATAGTAAAAATTAAATCATAGAAGCTGCAATGTTTTCTCACATTCAAAAACTGCTTTGGAGAAACCTGAATTAAATGAGCAACTTCTGGTTTTTGGAAATGATATGGGTTTCAATATGCTACTGCCAGGCCACATGTGCAGCAGATGATAAATAGTGGAATCTGTTTTCCTAATCCTTTCTTTTTCATGAACAGCAAATGAATTGTCATACTCAGCAAAGAAGGAAGACAATAAAGGCTATCGACAAACTTGTATGAAAAAATGAAATAAGCTATTATTAAATAAGCTATAATTAAAATGAATAAAGCTGGTTCATATTACTGTTATTTTGGAACACCAATAATTGGATGTGTCTCCAAAATCAATGTGGAAATTATCCAAATCTGGAACCAATCAATTTATTTTTTTTTAACTTAACATTACTGCCCTTCAGATATGTTAGTTTCTACAGATGGCTTAGCTGATATTTTGTTTAATTTTTTTCTACATCTGGAAGACAACTGGTTGGTGAGGACTGGATCAAATGTCTTCTTATAACTTGAAGAACAATCAGTTTAATAATCCCCATTCAACATTACTTTTTAGCAAAAATATAGATTCTTTCTACCTTAGTCATAATCAGATATTATTAAGTTACCATTAATACATCTTTAAATCACATTTTTTTAACATAAAAAAGTAGAATTAAAAATAGGTGAAGAAAGCAATGCTAGGCACTTGATTTTTTTTTTTCAAATATCATTTTTGTGCACTGTGATAACCTACAGCTATTAAGTAAAATGGTTTATGGTGAAGGATGTGTATGCAAATCATTTTCACAGGCCAACCACACAATGTTGGTTTTCATCTATAATATCCTAAGTTAGTTGAACTCAGTCTGTTTATGATAATATACCTGCATTAGATACCTCCCAGATTTTATTTCTAACAATATCAACAAATATTTTAATATAATATTTTATGTACAACTGAGGCCTCCTTCAGCCGAGGTTAAGCGAAGGGTTGGCTTCTCTTTATGGTGTTTATTGTCTCCATTTAGAGCAGAGATTCACAGCTATCATTTATATGTTATCAGGAAAATAAAGAAAGATCTTTCTTCAGTAGTTAGCTCATCTCTAGTCTTTCTTAACAAAGAGAGATCGTTATTTTTTACATGTTTTTCAGAACTATTATATGTCTACACACACAACGCACACACGCATGCTCACACACACACATATTTTAAATTCCTACTCTAGAATGGAGTGCTTGATAAAGTTAGATAGACAATCTTTTAATAAAAGACTAATATTTAATTACTGATACATTAACTATCTCTGCAAACATTAAATAATATAATCTGGATATGCTACTTCTTTTTCCCATAAGGAAACATGACAGTTCTGACAAAGGAGAAATACAGAGCCATTTTGAAGATATTAGTCATTATATCTTTGCCAGTGCTGCATGTGAATGCCAAGCAGCTTGCTATTTCAGGGTTTATTCATGTTTATTCAGAAGCTCCAATGTCTTCAATTGAGTTTACTCCTTAATAAGCACATGCTACCAAGGAGTAGCATAGAATTTCAACATTAAAGCCATTGAAGAACTCCAACTGAGAAATCACTCCCCTAATTAAAATTGTATGGCAGGAAGTGCTCCTATATAGTTTATGAGAAAGACAAGAACGTTCACACTTGTTTGTCAACATTTGAATTAACCCTTTTTTCAGCAAAGGAACAAGAGACTTTCAAGTATAAGGTCAGAGTTTGTTTTATACCATCATTTTCCAGGCCCCCTTCCCGACCTTTTATCTATTATTATTATTATTATTATTATTATTATTATTATTATTATTATTATTGTTGTTGTTGTTGTTATTGTTGTTGTTGTTGTTGTTGTTGTTGTTGCTGCATTTTTAGCAGCTCAACAAGATAATATATTTCTTATTTTATTATTTAACATACATTATAAATACATCAATATTTATCATATTGCATTTTCTCTCAGAATGCAAAATGATTTGTGAAGAGATCTTGATTTCCACAAAAACAACCCTGATTTATTTGTGTGGTCCAGCCCAAATCATCCAATGAGCTCTGTTACCAGTTAGGGACATGAATTTAGGACTACAAGGTTTCCATATGGGAAAAAAAATCTGATAACATTAGGATTCATATATTAGTTAGATAGAGAAATGTTCTTACTTTATGTAATAAGAGATTGAGTATGAATTAATATTTTGTTATATAGAATAAATATTAAAATGTTTGAAGTAAAATAAATGATATAGTTTCCTTTGAACTACAAAAATGTTATTGAGAGCCTTCTAAATCTGATATGCAATAGCAGTCCAGATACATGGGTGAAGTGCTTACAGCTGGCCAATAAGCAAACTGATTGCTTAATAAGTGTGGCCATAAAAAATGGCAGGATTATCATAATGGCCAATTCTTCTCCCTAACCTTCATCTACTTCTCAATTAGTTTTCAAAAGGTTATATACAATAGATAAAATGTTACCTGATTTGTTTATAAGGGGTAAAGCTTAAATAACTTGCAGATCTACATTGATAAAATTTGAAGCTATTGCTTTTAGATTGTATTATATTCCTTCATAGTTTACAATTGTAGAGATGTCATATAGAGATTCAGAGATCTAAAACAAAATTATTGATTAAGGGTCATTACAAATTTGAGAATATGCATGATATTTTTATACAATATTTGTTCGTCTCTTTTGCAGATTATTTTCATTTTTATTCTAAACTGAAAGCACATAAAAATATAAAAGATCATGAGCAAAATTTTCACTTAATGCATGTAAAATGACTTAGTGTTCTTTTAAAGATGTAAACATCTAATGGCTGAGAATTAAATGCCCAAGGGTCATTAAATGTTGCAAAGTTGAATTATATATACATAGTAAGAAAAATATATTCAGAATTAATTTGAATTAAATTAAGCATTTAAGTGTAACTGCTTTCCTGTAATATTAGATTTGCATTATTTTCTTCTAAACACTTGAAATTTTAATTATTTTTTCCTAATATTCCTTGAAAGGAGTCATGTATTTGGAATGATGGCAGCAAACTGATAAAACAGGTAATTACTTTTCAAATAGCATTGTAATGGCGAAACTCTAGTCAAATGTCTTTGAAACTGAATATTTTAATTTCATTAAAGAAAAGTTAAAAGAATATTGCTCCAAGTGACTGTGATAT
This sequence comes from Hydrophis major, assembly GCA_033807585.1. Taxonomy (NCBI): domain Eukaryota; kingdom Metazoa; phylum Chordata; class Lepidosauria; order Squamata; family Elapidae; genus Hydrophis; species Hydrophis major. Next base: position 330,805,030 of record CM066329.1, read on the forward strand.
GAACAACACCATCCATTCAACATTTTTTTTCCTCTTGGGAATTGATTTTCCTTAGATTTAAATTTGTTTAGATTTGTTTAAAAATAGTGATTTCCAATCTGGGAAAATTCTTTCTATCATTAAATTAAGTCTGTATCTTTTTTGAATGAGGTTAGTGGTGGAATTTTTTTTAAAAAAAGGACACAATCATGCATTTGCACACATCTGCATCTGCTGCATTACATTATACCAGTATATTAGTTTACTGAAACATGTGTGATTCCTTTTAAAATTAATAACAACTCTATCTATCAACATCAATGTAAATACAATGTGGATGAAATCTTCTAGATCCACATTTTTTTGTTTTGTTATATAAATAAATAAGAGTAATGATTTGTTCAAAATGATGTGCGAACATGCATATCTATACACATACATGAGCACACAACCATGCTTTAGATCTGAATTATATCAACACTATTCTTATTTATCTTTTGGAACAAAACCTTTCACATAATCAGCTTGCAGGTTTGCAGCTGATGAATTTTGATTTGCACAACAAAGAAGAACATGTGCATATATGCAAATAAGAACTCGACAAAAATGGGTAGAGGTGTTTTCCTTTTATTTATCAGTGCCTTCTAAATTCATTAACCCATTTCTATTAGTGATATCCTCTGTAGCAAAACAATTATTTTTATGAATAATTACTCTGCTGTTTTGTCCCCCCAATCTCTAGAACACACACTGAAATGCGGAAATATGATTTCACTGCATACATGCAGAATGTAGAAGTAGAAGTGGGGGAAAGCGAACTATGCAACATACTGTAAGTTCAGAAGGAGTCTCATCTAGATGAGGCTTGTTTTGTTATACAGGGTAAAGGCCAATATGATGGACACTGCAATCATGGACAGGCCAAATTTGCTAGCAGCAGCCATATCAATACTATAAGGCTTGTTTCCATTTTAAACATCTCTCCTTCTTCAACAAAATGCAATATATTAATAGCTGCCTGAAAAGCCCAATGGAAAGGAGAAACAGAAAAGTGTAATTCTACACAGATAGACACCACACATTCCCATATTTAAATGATACATTCAACCTAGGGTGTTTTTTTTTGGGGGGGGGTAGCTTTTATGTTATAGGAATTCTGTTGGGTGATGAAAATACCACACAGCCAATCATACTGCTCTATTATAGAGCTATCCAAAAGTAGGAGCTCAGCTAGTGTTTAAAATAACCTGATGAATTATTCATTGAGAGTTGATGTTTATGCAAATTCTGAAGCGTCTGCCCACCTGACTGCCATGGGTTAATAATAGTAAGAAGAAGGCGGGTAGGCAAGGGGGGGTAGGGCAGAAACCCGAAAGCATGTATATGAAAAACAAAACCCAAAGCCAAGCACCAATCTTTAAGCCTACCCCAAAAACCTACATAATCAAATGATAATACTCTTTCATTATATGCATAAAAAGAATTACAATCCTTACCTGCTTAGCTTTGTAGGGCCCTCAGATTTTCTGGATGAAATAACTGACTGTAGTGCAACCAATAAAACTGAACTGAAAAGCTGATTAAGGGCACTTACTTAATGCAAAGCCACTCACTGAATATTCATATGATGCCAGTGTTTATGCAAATTAAGGCAAAAGAAACCCCCAGGGGATTGGTTGCCATAGCCCACAAATACTGTGTACAGCAGGAAAAGGAAAAAAATACAGTGAGAGAAGGAAAGAGATGGTAACAAATCTTGATATTCATGGTTTGGAAAGAGCAACGTGGAGTATTATAAAATATTAAAAGTCCAATGTAAATTACTGCTTTAAACAGCTTTTTTCTAATCATATCATTTTGGGCCTCCTGTTCAATATTCATTTTTTGTAGGGTAATTTACAATTGTCATTAATCTAGGAGATATTGTCAGGTGCATTCAATTTTATTTATGTTACCTGTATAAACAAGGACCTTAATTATATTATGAAGGAGCAAAAATAAAATAAAATAAAATTGTAATAATTGCAACAGAAATGCTACTCTAATATGCAGGAATAAAACTCATAGGCAAATGCCATCTTTTATTAAGGGTTTTATGTGATGCTGCTTTTATGAACAAAGTGATCTTCAAAAGTGGTATGTCAGCAGGACACTGCGAGGAAAGGAATTTGCTTCTCCTTAATTTGAATGTAAAAAATGTTTTGTTTCACATTATTTTTCTTTACCTTGGTCTGTCTAGTTTTTTACATTATATGATGCCTCTTTTTCCAATTCAAGAAAACCTGGCATGTTTTCCCCAATTATTTATACATATATGCACACTGTACCATTTTTTCCTCATAATTAGGATCGTGTATTTTTTGCACGATTCCTTACTAGTAGTCTTTGATATTAATACTATCTGATGTCAGAATATTATAATGGCAAGCTTGGTTCCTTCCTTCCTTCCTTCCTTCCTTCCTTCCTTCCTTCCTTCCTTCCTTCCTTCCTTCCTTCCTTCCTTCCTTCCTTCCTTCCTCCCTCCTTCCTCATTGCATGTGATAATCTTTTTCTTTTAAAAACATAATTCATATGAAAAACATATTTTTGTATGATTTGTTAGGAACAAAGCTTTCTTCAAACTAATCACTACTATTTTAATGGATTGCAGTAACCGGCAGGCTACACTTTTGTAGATACAGATGTAGTAATCTAAAGAACATCATTAATGTGTTTTCCAAGCATAGCATTATTCAAATGCTTTGTAATCTGTATTCGTTAACCATTATAGCATCTGCCAAAAAGTATTTACTGGCAGACAATAGAATATGATGCCTACATGCTATTGTTTTACTCTAAATTTCTGTATTTCTAGGGCTGTTTCCTGTTATTTCTACTGCCATCTGTTGGCATCTGATAACATTTCATGTAGACCATCTGATAACATTTCATGCAGACCCATAGCATAGACATACAGGTGAAACTCAAAAAATTAGAATATCATGCAAAAGTTCATTTATTTCAGTAATGCAAATTAAAAGGTGAACCTAATATATGAGATAGACTCGTTACATGCAAAGCAAGATAGTTCAAGCCGTGATGTGTCATAATTGTGATGATTATGGCTTACAGCTCATGAAAACCCCAAATCCACAATCTCAGAAAATTAGAATATTGTAAAAAGGTTCAATGCCCTAGGCTCAAAGTGTCCCACTCTAATCAGCTAATTAAGCCATAACACCTGCAAAGGGTTCCTGAGCCTTTAAATGGTCTCTCATTCTGGTTCAGTAGGAATCACAATCATGGGAAAGACTGCTGGCCTGACAGTTGTGCAGAAAACCATCATTGACACCCTCCATAAGGAGGGAAAGCCTCAAAAGGTAATTGCAAAAAAAGTTGGATGTTCCCAAAGTGCTGTATCAAAGTACATTAATAGAAAGTTATATGGAAGGGAAAAGTATGGAAGAAAAAGGTGCACAAGCAGCCTGGAGAGGATTGTAAGGAAAAGGCCATTCAAAAGTGTTGGGGACTTTCACAAGGAGTGGACTGAGGCTGGAGTCAGTGCATCAAGAGCCATCACACATAGACGGATCCTGGACATTGGCTTCAAATGTCATATTCCTCTTGTCAAGCCACTCCTGAACAACAAACAATGTCAGAAGCGTCTTACCTGGGCTAAAGAAAAACAGAACTGGTCTGTTGCTCAGTGATCCAAAGTCATCTTTTCTGATGAGAGCAACTTTTGCATCTCATTTGGAAACCAAGGACCCAGAGTCTGGAGGAAGAATGGAAAGGCACACACTGCAAGATGCTTGAAGTCCAGTGTAAAGTTTCCACAGTCTGTGTTGATTTGGGGAGCCATGTCATCTGCTGGTGTTGGTCCACTGTACTTCATTAAGTCCAGGGTCAACACAGCTGTCTACCAGGAGATTTTGGAACACTTCATGCTTCCTTCCGCAGATGAGCTTTATGGGGATGCTGACTTCATTTTCCAGCAGGACCTGGCACCTGCCCACACTGCCAAAAGCACCAAAACCTGGTTCAATGACCGTGGGATTACTATGCTAGATTGGCCAGCAACCTTGCCTGACCTGAACCCCATAGAGAATCTATGGGGCATTGCCAAGAGAAAAATGAGAGACATGAGACCTAACAATGCATAAGATCTAAAGGCTGCAATTGAAGCATCCCGATCTTCCATAACACCTCAGCAGTGCCACAGGCTGATAGCTTCCATGCCACGCCGCATTGAGGCAGTAATTGCTGCAAAAGGGGTCCAAACTAAGTACTGAGTACATATGCATGCATACTAATATGTTTCAGAGGTCTGATATTGTTCTCTATACAATCCTTGTTTTATTGATTGCATGTAATATTCTAGTTTTCTGAGATTGTGGATTTGGGGTTTTCATGAGCTGTAAGCCATCATCATCACAATTATGACAAATCACGGCTTGAACTATCTTGCTTTGCATGTAATGAGTCTATCTCATATATTAGTTTCACCTTTTAAGTTGCCTTACTGAAATAAATGAACTTTTGCGCAATATTCTGATTTTTCGAGTTTCACCTGTATTTTAGGAGCAGCAGTGGATTAAAAAGGCATATGAGACATCTAAGGCCTTCTTTAGCTTTCCTTTCCACTTCATTGCTCAAGTTACCTTTTCTGAATATGTTTTGTCTTCAAATATGTGCCTGGTGTTCAATAACTGGAGAAGCCTTGCAAGGAAATCAAGAGTCTAGAATTCATTCATTTAGCTTATGAACATATTTGTAATGTTTTATACATACCAGCAGCAGAATAAATAGCTTATGTATCCCCATGCAAATTCCATAGTTAGAGGAGACAACAACAGATCAGAAAAGGCATTGTGCTCTCGAAGAACACATTCATGGACTAATAACCTTGAAAAGTTAAGGATTTCTGTCACCTCTCCTTTTGTAATGGTGTGTCAAAATATTGTGTGCAATGTAAACAATCCCATTTCAATTATATGGAGAACATTTGTGCGTTTGTCTGTTTATATTCCTACCCAAAGGAGACTTATTTTTATTTATTTATTTATATATTTTATTTATTATCAAATATGGAGACTGCCCATCTTCCACACAAAGCAACTTATTTATAATGTGATGGAAAGATCTGAATTCCTGTGAATAAACAATACCTGAAGTAATACATGGCATGGCGCATAAAACACATTTTAGAAACCACAATAGCTAGATTATCACATTGCACAACAAGAAACAAAATCAAAATCAGATTATGACTTCATGCAATGTGAGAACCAATCATTACTTTGGAACAATTCAGAACAGATAATGCTCACTATTCTAAAAGAAACAAATGGCACTTATCAGATAATATTGGCTTACATAAAGAATTTTGCAATATCTCATGTTTCTTTTCACAGGGCCATTTTGCTCTATAAATAGAGGTGCACAAGTTGGTTTGATGATGCAGCATTTGGTCTTTCTAATCAATGCAATTCAGTAGGATCTAATGATCCGCAGGACAATATTAATGTGAGCATGCTCTCCTGCTGTTTCTGATCCTGGCTCTCTTGAGAATCATATCTTTCATGAATTTGTCTAATCCTTCAAACAAAATATAGCAGTCCTACATGATGGCCAGCATGGCAGGCACTTTTACACAGTCACAAGTTTACAGTAAATCTAGAACTATACATTTCAGACCAATGATGCCTATCATAGCACTTCTTCTCTACCAGTCCTTTCTGCTACTGCCATAAGTTTGGAACTGTAAATTTAAACTTTATAAAAGACCATCTGTTATTCAAGTGACTAAAAAGATAAGTAAGAATTACAAGCAAAAAGAACAGGATTGTACTGGTTTGGCTATCTCAGTATCTGGAGGGGCCAGGGGAACCAGACGATGTGTTGGGCCAGGTTCATGGCTTCCTCAAATTTTGGTATTACACTTCACAGGATTGTCTATGGAGATTCTCAGTCAGCCAGGTCATGGTTGTCTCAAAGGTGCTTTTTAAAGAGGCAACTGTACTTTCTGGTTTTTCTTTGAAGATGTTTTGTTTCTCATCTACAGCTGAAGAAGCTTCTTGGAGGAGGAGCAAAAATTATTTAAAGAAAAAACAGAAAGTCCAATTACTTCTTGAAAAAACACCTTGGGACTTCACAGGATTGTTATTTTGAAGAAAATAGGAAGAAGGTGTGTTGGATATGCTTGCCACCTTGAGTTATTTGTACCAATAATAAAGACAGGACATAAATAAATAAATATCTTAGAGTCCAGGCCCAAGGCCTAGAGAAAGCAAATTGAAGTCTCCCAGAACCATAAACTTTGGGAATTCATGGCCACCCCAAACAGGGTCCAGGAGTGCAGGCAAGGATGCTGCTACACTGCAGGGAGAAAAATATGTAAGCAGCAGTCTCCACTGATTCTTGTGGCAACCTCACAAAAATGGTTTCACATCCATATATGGAATCTTTTGTAATGCTGTATCAAAATGACCTGGCATTTACCAGCAGCAAGTGGAAACCAGAGCCATGAAAACTCTGAAAACCAAATCCTGAAACTGAGCAGGGGGGCAGTCGGGGGAGAGAATGCAGTATCAGTCTTAAGCACCAAGGCTGCCTTTTCTAAGAGTAAGAGTGGCCTACCTTCTATTTTCCCATACCTCTCTCCATTGCAATATCTTCCCCTGCCCTCTCCCCTCCTTCATCCATCAACCTCCCCTCCCTACCCTCTTCCTAAACCAAGGCAAAGGGATCCATAGCATTCACCTGCAAAAGAATGAGGTAGAGAGGCATAGATTTAATCAGAGGCTCTTCTGCTTAGCATGTTCCAGCAATAGTCAGGGTCTCTCACTCCGTCCCTTTTCTCAGAACTAACCACCTTCCTCAATCACTCTGTTCAACTCCCACCCCACCAACCTCACTCTGAAGCAGGTGATTAGGAGAGGCTCATCCCTCATGAGCTTTGCAAGTTCCAATCCTATTTAGCCCATTTCCCCAAATTATCAGTCCATCAGGTGGTCCTAAGTCACTCCAGATCTTTCACAATCCAGTCTACTTGCCATTCTCTGGCACCACTACCCACTGTAGGGAGGCTAAACCAATTAAATTAGTCTGCCCCAATGACTTATGGATCTAATATGTTTCAAAAGCAGGGAGCTGTTCCTGCTATTCTGCTGCATCATCCATTGGTCACTGCTTAGAATAAGAGGGCATCTGAGGCCTCAGATCCAATCATGGCTCTGCATTCTCTCACAGATTCCATCATTTCTGTAGTTCACAATGGAATTAAGGAGATAAAACAAGAGAAGAGGCATCTAGAGCATTGCTGGCATTTTATAGGGGGCAGTCAATTAGACACAGATTAGAGCTGCTATTAAGAACATATTTCTCTGCCATTATCATGTCTCTGGATAGTCATCCTGTGGCCTTGTATTGGGTAATGCATCTTGAAGATCCCCTTGCAGGGCCATGGAGAAAATTTTGTTCAGCATCTGCCAAAGTTGCTCAAATTCATTCACAGTTAGATGCTGTTCCTGCTACAGATCCAGATGAGAGAAGATTTTCCTAGCTATATGGGAACATGTTGGTTCTGGTGAAGTAGATGGAGCCCCTCCTGGCTTGTTAAAGCAGCTTAAGGGGTATCCTGTGAGTGAGTTCTAGTAGCGATAAATTCTTCTTCAAATGAGGGGGTTGGTTTTTTTTTTTAACAATTAAGGAGATCTTAGTTTAAGCCTTTGCAGAACCCCACTATAATTTTTTATCAGTATCTAGCTTCCCCATTTTGGGGAAGGTGGTTAAGAAGATGGTTGTGGAAAAGCTTCAAAGGGCTTTTCAGTCAGGATTCAGACATGGGGTATGGGATAGAAATTGTATTGGTCATGCTATTAGAATAGAATCAGAATAGAGTTGAAGGGGACTTTGGAGGTCTTCTAGTCCAGCCCCATGCTCAAGCAGGAGAATCTATACCATTTCAGACAAGTGACTGTCCAGTCTCTGTGATGACCCATAGTCCCTCAAAATAACCCAAAACATATATTAAAGTCCAGTAAGGCCTTCAACTTAACTTTGCTGTTTTAATAGGCACAGTTTAAATTCACAAAAGTAAATAATGAGGCAAACAGAAAACCAAAACAAACTGCATTGATGAGAGTTCTGAAGCAAACCAAGATAACTAATCATAAACTCCAGGAAAATAATGGAGAAAAGTCCATGGGAAGAACGCCAGGAAAGATAAACCTCTTTCAAGGTGAACACTAAATTGACTCCTGCAAATTCTAACTGTGCAGTTGCAAACTTATATACATAGCTCCCACCTGCAAGCCACGAGGAGGATCATGGTAATGTCCTCTTGAATAGACCTCACTTTTCCCTGATCCTCTCCTTCTTGCATGACCTAGGATGGATAGGGGATGGGCCTGGATCCTCCTCTGACTGCTCACTGGCCTCTGTCCTTTCCCAGCCTCCTCCACCACCTCTGGAGCTACACTCCCACTCCCGATTGGCTGTTCCTCCTCTTCCTCAGTCAGTCTCCACTAAGGGCATGACACTATCCCCCCCCGCAGGGTCCCCTCCCCCAGGACCAGGCAAACGATGACATTAAGGAAACTGAGCGTGAAAGTCCTGGATCAAACGAGGAGCATGAACATCAGTTGCATTGACCCGGGTGAAGTCCTCTGGTCCATAACCTTTCCATGCCACCCAATACTGAAATTAGCCTCACAACTGGTGTGAATCTTGGATGCTATCCACTTCATACTCCTCCTCTCCCAGAGGGGCTACTGGTGCCGGCAGTGATGGAGCCGGTCTATGCGGACTGTCGGCTGAGGCAAGGACTAACAGGGAATGATGAAAAACAGGATGGATACACATGGTCCGTGGCAGGGAGAGATGATAAGCCACAGGATTGATCACCGCCTCGACCGGAAAAAGTCCCAAGTAATGGTGATCAAGCTTTTTTGATGGTCCCATCATTGGTAAATATCGAGTAGAGAGCAAACCAGATCACTGACCACTAAAGGTGGAACATCGAGACAATGTCAGTCTGCAAACCGTTTATAGTCTCTCTAGTTGATCATGGACCATGTGGTGCACGGCTTTTAACTCCTGCAAAAGTGTATCCACTGCTGGAACTGGGGAATCAGACAGGGCCAAAGGGAAAAGTTGTGGATGAAACCCATAGTTAGCAAAGAAAGGGGACACATGGGTGGATGCATGTTGAGCATTGTTATAAGCAAATTCTGCCACCAGCAGCACTTCGACCCAATTGTCTTGTTGAGTATGACTGAAACAGCAGAGGTACTGCTCCAAAACAGCATTCACTCTCTCTGTCCCCCCATCAGTTTCAGGGGGATGAGCAGATGACAGACACGCATGAACCTGCAGTTTTGCGAGTAGGGTCTGTCAGAAGTGTGCCATAAATTGTAGTCCCCAATCCGATACCATGTGGCCTGGTAACCCATGCAACCGGAAAACATGGTAAATAAACAATTGAGCTGTTATCTTGGCTGATGGAAGACTTGCACACAGAATAAAGTGGGCAATTTTAGTCAACATATCCACCACCACCAAAATGGTTGTGGCACCATTCAATGGTGGTAACTCAATGATGAAATCCAATGAAACTGCCCCCCATGGACGTTCTGGCATGGGCAAGGGCTGCAAGAGACCAGGGGGTGCACCAGGAGCACACTTGGCTTGGCGACAGATACCACAGGATGCCACATATTCCAACACATCATGTTTAAGTCTCGGCCACCAAAATGTCCTAGAGATGAGGTGCAGTGTTTTGAACACCCCAAAGTGTCCTGCCGGTGGACTATCATGACATTGATGTAGGATAAGGCCACAAAGAGGACTTCCAGGCACATAAATGCGATCACGGAACCACAACAGGTCCCCAATATTCGCCCAAGGAGTCTCTTGTCTCCCATTCTCATCCAATTCTCAACATCGAGCTGCCACAAATGGGTCCTGCCACTGCACCTCCTGAATCCTCACTCAAAGGTCCACAGCTTCCTCAGTGGCTGAAAACCACTCCAACGGAATCATCATTGGGGCAAGATTTTATCCTCCCTTTGGGTATACTTGGGCTTCCAAGATAGGGTGTCAGCGCGTTGATTCCCTCCACTTGGAACATAGGTCACCCGGAAATCAAATTGAGCAAAGAATAAGGACCATCTCACCTGAAACTGGTTCAATGTCCGAGCTGTACATAGGTGTTCCAAATTGCGATGATCCGTCCGAACCTCGATTTGGTGACAAGCCCACTCCAGGTGGTGCTGCCATGTCTCAAAAGTGACCTTAACTGCCAATAGCTCCTTTTCCTAAATCGTATAGTTGCACTCTGGAGATGACAACTTCCAGGAATAATAAGGCATGGGAACAAGGTGCCTGCAGGAGCATAGGCCTGCAGGAGCACCACACTAACAGCCACATCAGAAGTATCTATTTCCACTACAAATGGCTGGCATGGATCAGGGTGTTTGAGGATAGGCTCAGAAGCAAAGGCGATTTTCAATGCCTCAAAAGCTGCCTGCTCCTCAGCACCCCAATGGAACTTCTCTCCCTTCTTCAGCAGATTAGAAAGGGGAGCAGTCTAGACAGCAAAGCAGGGAATAAATGTGCAGTAGTAGTTTGCAAACCCCAACAGTCATTGCATATTCTTAACCCGCTGTGGAGGTTCCCACTCCTGAAACGATTGAATATTTTCTGGGTCCATTTCCACCCCATCAGGTGAAATATGATGTCCCAAGAAGTCAACCATGGTTTGTGCAAACTGACACTTCTCATGTTTAGCAAACAGGTGGTTATCACACAAACATTGCAACACCAGCCGCACATGCTGCCAATGTTCCTGCAGGGAATCTGAGTAAATCAAAACATCATCTAAATAAATGACCACAAATTCATCCAACAAATCACGGAAAACATTGTGCATGAAATGCATGAACACAGCTGGGGCATTGGTCAATCCAAAAGGCACCACGGTATACTCAAAATGCCCATACCTTGTCTGGAAAGCTGTTTTCCACTCGTCCCCTGCACGAATGCGAACCAGATTGTAGGCCCCTCACAAGTCCAACTTCATAAAGATCTTAGCTTGATGAAGCCGCTCTCAATCAGTTAAGGGATGTGGGGAAGCAGGTACCAATTCCTCACTGTGATTGCATTAAACTTGCGGTAATCACAACACAAACGTAGCTCTCCCGATTTCTTTTTCACAAAAAGCACCAGTGCAGCCAATGGGGAGGTAGAAGGCCGGATAAACACTTTCCAGAGGTTCTTGTCAATAAAATCCCGCAACGCAGCGAACTCCAGTTCTGAAGGGAATATATCCGACCCACTGGCAATTTTGCATTGGGCAACAAATCAATTGGACAGCCATATGCCCAATGCAGAGGTAACTGATCTGCATCCTTCTCCCCAAGGAGAATCAGCAAAGTCCACCAACTCTGCAGATAGATCCAGGTCCATGGACATAGCCACACTCCCTGCACAGGAGCGCAAGATGATCAGACAATCTGCTTGTAACCACTCCAAACCCAGCACCACCGGAAAATGAGGCACTGCTGCAACGTTAAACATGGTTTCCTCCACATGCTGCCCAATACACATGCAAAGGGGCTTGGTTGCAACAATCACAGGTCCTGAACGAAGGAGCCGACCATCAATCATCTCTGCCATTACTGGTGGAGATACCTGTTGCTAAGGAATGAACCACTGCTTGACAAAATGAACATCCATGAAATTGGCTGTGGCCCCTGAGTCGACCAAAGCTGGGATCTCCACTGCTTCCACACCAGGTACGAACGCACTTGCTGGCAGCACAAGATGCTTCACCAATAGTGACTGTGTTGGAGATGTCGAAGATGTCAAAGGTGGCAAGGGTGGCAAGGGTGGTGAAAATGGTGGGCCTATGGACACCCCGACCTGCAGATCCCCATTGGCCGAGCAATGCTCATTTCCCACCACCACAGGTATCGCTGCTGTTGATGTCTTAAAAGGATACTTGGCTGCTAAATGGCCTTGATTGCCACAAAAGAAGCATAAACCATCACAATGACGTCTATTCTTTTCTACTTGAGTCAGGCGAGGGCGGCCAGCCCCCAACTGCAAGGGTTCCTCTAAAGGCACTTCCACCAAGGGCGTCATCTTGCTGGAAACAGATACAGTCTCTGTCCATCATCGCACCCATCGCTGCTGAAGTCTGGCATCGATACGAAGACACAGATGCATGAGCTCCTGAAAGATGCGAGGGCATTCAGTGCACGCCAACACATCCAGGAGCTCCAACGACAAACCCTCCTGGAACTGGTCTGATAGTGCTGCCTCATTCCATTGTACATCCTGAGCAACCACCCTAAAACTAGCAATATAATCCATGAGTGAGCGACGTCCCTGCTTCAACTCTCTCAAATATCTTGTTTGCTGTTTGGCTTCAAACAGGATCCTCAAACATGGCCCGAAATTGATGGCAAAACTTGGCGTAATTGTCCAACACCTGGTTGGGCTGGGTCATCAGAGGCATCACCTAACATGCTGCAGACTAATCAGAACCTGCACCTTATCCCAGTGAGTGGGAAAATCCTCAGGCCAAAGGCTCATATAAAGCTGGCACTGCCCCCAAAATGCTGGAAATTGGGCCAGCGAACCATCAAATTTATCTGGCACTGCCACTGAGCATTTTTGCCATGGCCGGGAAGCTTGCATTTGTGCCACCTGTGTACTCAAAAGAGCCAATTGCTGGTTTAACTGGGCAATCTCTGCTCTGAGCTGATCCATGGTCACCCCACAAAAAGCAAAAATAAGTTGAAGGGGTGGCAGGAGTCAAAATGTGATGACCTGTAGTCCCTCAAAATAACCCCAAACATCTATTAAAGTCGAATAAGGCCTTCAACTTAACTTCACTGTTTTATTAGGCACAGTTTAAAGTCACAAAAGCATATAATGAGGCAAACAGAAAACCAAAACAAACTGCATTGATGAGAGTTCTGAAGCAAACCAAGATAACTAATCATAAACTCCAGGAAAATAATGGAGAAAAGTCCATGGGAAGAACTCCAGCAAAGATAAACCTCTTTCAAGGTGAACACTAAATTGACTCTTGCAAATTCTAACTGCGCAGTTGCAAACTTATATACATAGCTCCCACCTGCAAGCCACGAGGAGGATCATGGTAATCTCTTTTTTTTTTAAAACAAACTTTATTAATTTTTAAAGACATACAACACACAAACACATAGAAACACAAAACATAAAAACATAAAAAACCTCTTTTCTGAAAGTTGCTTAGTCCCGGGTTAAAACTCTTGGTACAGACACAAATTCAAATTCATATTCATTTTGCATACCATTCCATATCTTATTAACATTTTCAATTTTCTATATAGCTACTCCTCTCTTTTAAATTTTCTTAATTTTATTTTATTTCTCATCTCAATTCGAATCCTAATATTTATTATCCGTTGTCTGTTCTATTTCCAGCTATCCATTTATCTTTCTTCTTTAACTTTTCCTGTACACTAATTGGAGTATGATGCCTTTATCTCTTCCCCCTATATTTATAATACTTAATATAGAATGCATAACTTACATTGGGATTCTGTCTGGTACATTCTAAAATTATACAGTATTATCAATACCAATATAAATCTATTCATTAATATTAATATTCATCTATATCTTAAAAATTTAGCACATTACTTTTCAACTAAATCACATACTTTTATGGAAGCACCTATTTTCCATAGTTATTCCCTCCCCCCCCACATCACATATTATAAATCATTATTTCATTAAAATGTTCCCACTCTCCTACTTCATATCTCTCATTTCAGAAAAATTTCACTAGGATAACATAATCTAATCGTTAATATTAACAATCATTTATATCTTAAGCATTTTACCCATTTCAATTAAATATCATGCCTTTATGGGAACACTTATGCTTTCCAAAGTTATTTCCCCCCCCACATCACATATCTTAAATCATTGTTTCATTGGAGTGCTCCCCTTTTCTTAACAAAAATTTCACTAAATTATACTAAATATTTTAACACATTTAAAATTACATATTATTTCCAATTTTCTAAAGTTATTTCTAAGTACAAATTAAAAATACAATCTTAAGTACCTTTCTAGAATCCCCTTTTCAATAAAATTTACCCATTATCTCTAAAAAGCTTTTGTTTCTTTGCATCTTGCTCCCCACTATTAAGATTTCTCATCCCTTCCTTTCTCCCTTGCTTATTCTTCTCCTTATCCTCTTTAACCCTTTGTCTCTCCACTTCCTTTTTATTCTGCTTTCCTCCTTTCTGTTGTTTTCTTACATAATATCTCCTTTTCAGCTTATTCTTCCCTTTTTTGATTATTTTTCCAAATCTTAAAATCTTCTTTTCCTTTTTCTCTTCCTCCTTTCCTTCCCCGACCAAAGTCACTTGTTCATCAAAGATGGCTTCTTCTTTGTCCCAGTCATCCTGCTGCTCATTCAGCTTTACATAAGTGCAAACTGCCATTTCTAAAAATTGAAAAAGAGTGCCAAAAACATCCTTCCCTTCTTGCTTTTCTTTTTCATATTTTTGATATACAAGTTTCAATCCATCCACAAGTGATGCCATTGTGTAGAGAAAAAGTTTTTCCAAACAACCACCCAAGTGCTTTTAATCAGAAATAGTTCTCAGAAGTTCCAAAATCACCAAACAATCCAAACAAGCTGTTTCTTTTAGATACCTTCTCCTTCTTCACTTTCTCTTTCTGGGGTTAAAGTTTAGTCACAAAGTTCCCTTTAAAATATATCTTTTAAAAGTATTATTGATGCTTAGTAACTCTTTAAAATTCTAGGCAATCTTCTCCTTATTTTCAAATTTTGCTCCAATTTTTTTTCCCTCTCCCTTCCCACTCACAGCCAAAAAGATTTTTTTCATCCGCTGTCAAGTAAGGAGAGTGAAACAACAATAAAAAAAAACCTTTCCCTTTTAGAATATTCATAGCTTGTAACACTCACTGGAAACAATGTATCCTTAGCAGCCTTCAAGATTCCAGGGCACTTTCTCTTGCCTTGTCCCAGTTGAAAGCAACTTTCATAATTCTTCTAACTTTCTCCCTCCTGCACCTGCTTGTCCGGCTGCAGATTTCTTCGTGGCAGCCATTGCTGACCACCGCTCCTCCACCTTGGGAAAAGGGGGTTCTGTCGGCTGGGGAGGGGGTCTGCAACACCCCCAAGCCCCTGTCCGGATCCCCCCTGTCTTCAGTTGCCCCTACAGGGCAGCTATGTCCCCCAGATCCACGGATTGGGGAACCTTGGCGGCGAACGCAGCAGGGATCACGCAGTATCGCGAATCCATGCCGCCACCGAAACCTTGTAAACCGGAAGTCCGGTAATCTCCTCTTGAGTAGACCTCACTTTCCCTGATCCTCTCCTCCTTGCATGACCTAGGATGGATAGGGGATGGGCCTGGATCCTCCTTTGACTACTCAGCTGGCCTCTGCCCTTCCCCAGCCTCCTCCACCACCTCTGGAGCCACACTCCCACTCCCTGTTGGCTGTTCCTCCTCTTCCTCAGAGTCAGTCTCCAACAGGGGCATGACAGTGTCTTCTTAAAACCTCCAGTGATGTAGCACCCACAATATCTGAAGGCAAGCTGTTCCATTGGTTAATTGTCCTCACTGTAAGGAAGTTTCTCCTCAATTCCAGGTTGCATCTCTCCTTGATTAATTTCCTTCATTGTTTCTTTTCCTGCCCCCTGGTGCTTTGTAAAATAAATTGACTCCCTCTTCTTTGTAGCATCCTCTCAAATACTGGAATACTGCTGTCATGTCCCCCCTATCCTTCTTTTCTCTAGACTAGCCAAGCCCAGTTCCTGCAACTGTTGTTTGTTTTAGCCTCCAATCCCCTAATCATCTTGGTTGTTCTTCTCTGCCCTCTTCCTAGAGTCTCAACATCTTTTTTTGTAATGTGGTGATCAAAATTGAATGCAGTATTTCAGTTGTGGTCTTACCAAGGCTTTATCAAGTGGTACTAATAATTCACGTGATTTTGATTCTATGCCTCTGTTTATACAACCAAGGATTGTATTAGCTTTTTTGGCTGCTGCGGCACACTTCCGACTCATGTTTAAATGATTGTCCACTAAGGATCCAAGGTCTCTCACAGTTACTGTTTTGGAGTGAGGTTTCACCTAATCTGTACTTGTACCAGTAGTGGGATTCAATTTTTTTTTACTACCAGTTCTGTGGGCATGGCTTGGTGGGTGTGACAGGGGAAGGATACTGTAAAATCTCCAGTCAGAGGTGGTATTTGCCATTTATCCAAACTGCTCAAAATTTCTGCTACCAGTTCTCCAGAACTGGTCAGAACCTGCTGAATACCACCTCTGACTTGTACCTTTGGTTTTTTTCTGCCCAGTTGTAAAACTTTGCTTTTCTCCACATTAAATTTCATTTTGTTGGATAGGGTCCATTGTTCAAGTCTGTCAAGATCTTTTTAGATCCTGTATTTGTCTTCTGGGGTGTTGGCTGTTCCTGCCAGTTTAGTGTCATCTGAAAATTTGATTAGTTCTCCTTCTATTCTCTCATCTAAGTCATATATGAAGATATTGAAGAGTACTGGGCCTGTGATAGCCCATTGCTTACTTCCCTCCATGTGGATGTGGTATCATTAAGGTACCACATCCACATTGTTGAGTACAGTTTGTCAGCCAGTTGCAAATCCATCTGGTGGTGATGTTGTCTATACCACATTTTTCTAGCTTACCAGGAATTAGGTTGTAGTCTACTTTGTCAGATGCCTTGCTGAAGGTCTAAATATATTACGTCCACAGCATTTTGCAGGCCTACCTATTTAGTGACTCTGTCAAAGAATGAAATAAAATTGATTTGGTATGATCAGTTTTTAACAAATTCATGCTGGCTACTAGTTATAACTTTGTTTGTTATATTATTAATTAGATTATTAAATTAAATTATCTCTAATATAGTAAGAATGGGGGTTGTGCATGCATCTTCACTGTACTTGACCTCTCAATGGCATTTGATAACATCAACTATGGTATCCTTTTAGATTGATTCTGAAAACTGCCCCGAGGAATTTAGTGATGCTGTGGATATCTTATCCAGGTGCCTGGAGAGTGTAAGGGTCCAGATGGGGAACAACAGCCTTCAATAGATCATGTGATCTGTGTGAATTTAGGTGTCTGCCAGTTCTAGGGCTGCACCATCTTTGATGCTGGATAGAATTGTGTTACCCTAAGCAGATCCTATCTACAATTTGGAGATCCTCCTTGAGTGACAATTTCTTCTCAAAAAGCATGTGGCACTTGTGGCTAGGAGAGCCTTTGCTCAAGTTTGTAATGTGTATCAGTTGCTCCCATTCTTAAATTGAAGAATCTAATTAGATTATCATCTTCCAAACTGCTGTAATTTACTCTATCTACATGGGCTTGAAGAGTTTCAAAAGTTTCAGCCTGTGCAAAAAGCACCAGCGTGGACAATTATGTATGTTTCTAGAATATTGCATTGATTACCAGTCAGTTTAATATATATTGTTTTTTTATCTCTGTTATATACCACCCAGAGTCACTTGTTTGTGATACAGATGCTATATAAATTTGATAAACAAACAAATCACCTTTAAATCATAACTTAAGGAAAATTCTACCTGGGCCAAATATATTGATCATGTATTCCAATCCCCGGTCCATGGACTGGCACTAGTCAGTTGCATGCCAGAAACAGGGCTGCACAAACAAGCGAAGGCCCATCTGTGGGATGCAGGCAGTGCATGAAACCATGCCCCCTTCGGTCCACAGAAAAAACTCCCTCCATGAAACAGGTCCCTGGTACCTAAAAGGTTGGGAGTTGCTGCTTTAAAGAGAAGAAAAATCAACCCATTTGTTTCTCTGTCATGCTTTTTTTTGACGGATACCCCCTCAAAATGTGATTTTAATTTATACAAAAGAGTTACTTTTAACCTTTTCTCCAAGGGAAAGATACCATTGTCTTTTCCCCCTGTGCCTCATTCTCTGTAAATCCTTTAACGGCTTATCCAATTCAGATTTCAAGGAGTTGCTATTCTTTTAACAATCTTCCTCATCTGCATTTCTCCACTTCCATGTGCAATTATTGTTATTGCCTGCATGCTTTTTAAAAATCTCCTTGAAATAATTTATTGGCAAAATAAATCCCTACACTCTCTCCTCTCATTCTTAATAGTATATTTTTAAGAACTACAATATTTTTCCCACTCTCCAACCTTCCAAGAAATATTATTCTAAAAACCTGCTTCTCTTTTCATCTGGGCACATTGCTGGTCTGAACCCTGCAGATCTTGACTATATCACTCATTTTCTGCTTATTTTGATGAGGAAGTGTGGAATTTCATTGCCATTCTTCTGTTCCTCAAAATACTCAATATCATCCATATGACCTTGGGCATTCCCCCTCCTCCTTGATTTTCCATTAGCAAGATCAATGAAAATAATTGTATATATTTATTTCTAAGTAGAATACTCCCTAACCAAAAATCATGCACTTAAACAATTACAACATATATATGTCAACTTATAAACTAAGTTCTACCAAAATAAGGAAACTGTGGTAGCTCTTTCTTCAGGGAAAGGACAAGTCCAGTGTTCTTTGGCAATTACTACTTGAACTAAGAAGATCCTTGAGTGAGCTCTGTTGTGAAGGCACCGGAAGAAGGCTCGGGAGTCAGTGACTAATTTTCAGCTCTTTATTGGTCCCGAGATCGACTTGGTGCAGCTAGGGTATGCAGCGGCTTATATAGAACTTCCCGGCCAAGCCGCGACCAATGACACCGCTTTGAATCTCCTGTGATCGGTTTCCTCCAATCGTGGGGGATTCGCAACGGGCAAATCCATGCCGCTTGCTCGGCCAATCGGGTAGCTGTGCATCTTAGCCAATCAGAACGGTTATCTAAAAGAATGCTAATGACAATACAGAACACCCCTCCCCTCTTGGTATGGTCCTACGTGACATAGTCCCGTAAGTAGGCAGGGCTCCGCACTTGTCTACTGGACCTGCGTAGGTTAGTTGGTGTCTGGTCTTTGAGCGGTTCGGTCAGGTTCTGTGTCGCTCCTGGCCTCATCGGTGGAACCGCCTGGAAGGGTGAGCCAGGCCTTTCACCGTAGTTCCCTCCTGGTCTACCCAGGTTGGTTGAACTGCTGGCTTTGACGCTCCCGCCTGGCTGCTCTGGGCTGGTTGAGCTGGCTTGGCTGTATCTTCCAGGCGAGGCTTCAAGTTGTTCATCTGTTCCTGCTTCGGTTGTTAAGTATTCTTGGGTTTTTTTTTGTGGGGTTTGGTTGTTTTGATTTCTGGGGTTTTCCCTCCCCTCTTCGCTGGTATTGGGGCTTCCCCTCCCTTCTGTGGTTTCTTTTTCTGTGTGTGCTTGCATGTCGGTTGTATTTCCTGTGTTGATTCTCGATCTTAATTGATCGATGTGTCTTTTCCATGCTCGTCCGTCGGTTGTCTGTACCCGGTATGAGCGGGGGCCTGTCACCTGGGTTATGGTTGCTGGTACCCAGAGTGGGTCCCCTGTGAGGTTTTTGGCATTTACTGCGTCACCCGGTATGAATGTTCGGTGTTTACTTGATGAGTCGGGAGGTTTTTCTGGGTTGTATGTGGGGTGTAGTCTGTCGAGTGGGGACCTTAATTTTCTCCCCATTAATAGTTCTGCTGGGCTTTTGTTGGTTGTCGTGTTTGGAGTTATGTGCTGTACGAATAGCATTTTATTTATTTTCTCTTGTATTTCCCCAGTTTCTATTTTTTGGATTGTTTTTTTCGTAAATTGGACCATCCGTTCCACCCTCCCATTCGCCGCTGGATGTACTGGCGCTGTCAGTGCATGTCATATTCCCCTTTCAGCTAGGAATTTTTTGAATTCCAGCGAGGTAAATTGGGGCCCATTATCTGATACAATGACGTCTGGGAGGCCGTGGGTTGTGAATAGTCTGTTGAGTTCTTTGGTAACGGCCTCCATGGTGGTAGTTCTCATGTTGCTTACCTCCAGCCAGTTGGAGTAAGCATCTACCGTGATGAGGAAGGTGTGCCCCTTCGTAGGTCCAGCGAAGTCTATATGAATCCTGGACCATGATCCTCTGGGGGTTTCCCATTCTCGGATTGGGGCGGAGGGGGGGCTTAGTCTGGATGCTTGGCATGGCCTGCATGCTGCCACCCAAGCCTCGATTTGTCTGTCCATCCCTGGCCACCAGGCGTAACTCCTGGCTAAGGCTTTTGTCCTGATGATGCCCGGGTGTCCCTCATGTAATAACTCCAGTACTTTTTTTTGTAATTTTTCTGGGATGACAACTCTATCCCCCCAGAGTAAACAACCCTTTTGTAAAGACAGTTCTGTTTGCCGGTTCCGAAATGTCCTAAATGTCTCGTCATTGTCTTTTTCCGGCCACCCTTTCTCTACCCAATGTAAAACCCACGCCAGACGTTTGTCTTTATTGGTTTGGTGGGCAATGTCTGACGCGGTTATGGGTAGATCAGATAGGGTCTCTATGCTAAGAGTGAACGTTGTCGGTGCTGGGTCAGTGTCCAGATCGGGCAACGGCGTGCAGCTCAGGGCATCTGCGTGGGTAATTGTTTTCCCGGGTCGGTGGTTTAGCCGGTAGCTGTAGGCAGCGAGGAATTCGGACCACCTTGTCATACTTGGGGATAGAATGTTCGGGTGGCCCTGTTCCCCACCAGGATTCCCAGCAATGGCTTATGGTCAGTGATGATGGTAAATGTCCTTCCATGGAACTCTTTACTGCGGCGACGATTGCCAGGGCCTCTTTGTCCAGGTGACTGTAATTTCTTTCTGGTTCCAAGAGGGTTCTTGAAAAGAAGGTGATGGGTGCTTCTTTTCTGTCAGGGAGAGTGTGGCTGAAGATGGCTCCGACGCTGAAGGGTGATGCGTCGCATGTGACTGCTAATGGTAGTGTCTCGTTGTACTGGATGAGGACGGCATCCAAAGTGAGTAGGTCTTTGGTTCTGTTGAATGCGGCTTCCTCACATTTCCCCCAATTCCAGGTGGCTGCCTTGTCCAGGAGTCTATGCAATGGCTCCGTTGCGGTCGCTTTCTGGGGCAGGAAGACATTATAGAAGTTAAGCAGTCCTAGAAATGCCTGCAGCTCTGTTTTATTTGTCGGCCTGGGGGCTTCCTTGATGGCTCTGTTTTTTTTCTCGGTTGGATGAATTCCGTGCTGGTCTAGTAGATATCCTAGGAATTCGACCCTCTCAGTGTGCAATTGGCATTTTTCTTTTTTGACTTTTAGCCCCGCGTCTCTGAATTTTTGTAGCACCTCCCTCAGGTGGCCTTCCAGTTGTTTTTGGTTGGCCCCGGACACCAGCACATCGTCAAAATAGGGCACCACCCCCTTGATCCCTTGGAGGAGCCTCTCCATGAAGCTCTGGAAAATTCCAGGTGCCACGCTGACTCCAAACTGGAGTCTCTTACAGCGAAAAGCCCCCCAGTGGGTTACTATGGTCTGTGCCTCAGCGGTTTCCATGTCGACCAGCAACTGTTGGTAGGCTTGTGCCAAGTCAAGCTTTGCGAAAACCTTGCCTCCCCCCAATGAGTGCAGAAGGTGTTGCACCACTGGGATGGGGTACATGCTTTGTTGTAAAGCGCAGTTTAGAGTGGCCTTATAGTCCCTGCAGATTCTCACTGACCCATCGGGCTTGACTAGGGTAACTATGGGGGTCTCCCACCAGACATGATCGGTTGGCTTTAGGACTCCCTGCTTGATGAGCTCGTCTATTTGCTCATCGTTCTTGGGTCTGAGTGAGAAAGGTACTCATCGCGGTTTGAGGAGAATTGGGGGAACGCTTGGGTCTAGACTGAAGGAAATAAGGGGCCCTCGGTACTTGCCTAGGGTGCCGTCAAACACTTCCTGGAAGTCCCTCGCGAGTTGTTCCTCCCAGTCAACCTCTGCGACGTGGTCGATGCCGGTTACTTCAATCCCGAACAGCACGAACCACTGTAGTCCCCAAAGGCTGGGTTGGTCTCGACAGGGGGAATCTTGCTGTGCGCCCCTTGAATGTGATTTCAAAATGTCCGGTTCTGACTACGGGGATGTGGTTCCCTTGGTAGTCCTTTAGAATTAGCTTCTGGCTTTCCAGGCCCCGTTTGTGGATGGTGGGTACCAGTTGCTTGATTTCCTGCCATGCAACCATGGAGAGGTAGGACCCGGAGTCCACCTCCATCTTGCATGGTTTTCCCTCGATTCCCACTTCCACATGTACCTTGCGGGTGTCCCAGCTCGATGAATGGCCGATGATGACCGTCTGATGGGTCTCCTCTTTTTGCTGGCTCTCACCGTTCTGTCAGCCTCATCCATCCCAGTTGCAACGGTCCTCGGCTTGGCAATCTGGGGGGGGGGTGCCGTTTTGTCATAGGCCGCTGACGTTTCACCGTCGGGGGCTGTAGGTTCTTTTGCGTCAGCAGACTCGGGCGATGTGGCCTCTCTTGTCACATTGGCGGCAGATCACGTTGAAAAATCGGCATTCCGATCGAGGATGGTCACCCCTGCACCCGGCGCATTGCAGCCCCGACTTACGACTCCACCGTTCGCGCCGGTCTCGTTCTGTTTGGAGCCAGTGGATGTCTTCCTCCTCATCTGAGGTGTCAGAGGGGGAGTTGAGGTCGCCATGGTGGGTGGTGGTGGTTGCTTGATGGCTTACTTCGGGTTGCGTCTCGGCTGCTGTGGTCATCTCAGCGGTTGTGGTTCGGTCCCCTGCGTCTGGTCTCCGCATTCGGGCCGCTGATTTCCAGGTTGCCTCGGCTGCGGTTGCTTCCGCGAGGGCATCGGTGAGGGAGATGTCGCCTTTCACCATCAGTCGGCTTTCTAGGACAGGGTCCCTGAGGCCGAGGACGATGCGATCTCATAACGCCTCATCCATATCTGTGAAGCCGCACATGCCCCCTAGATTCTGCAGGTCAGCGACGAAATCGCTGATGTTCTCACCCTCTCGCTGGTCACACTGGTAAAAATCGTGCCGTCTAATGAGGGTGGGCACAGCGGAGGCATAGTGGCTTCGCAACAGCAGCTCGAGGTCGACCCAGTCCATTGCCTTTACATCTTCGGGCTTCACAAGGGCTTTCACCATCTTAAACACTGCAGGCTCTTTTTTTCTGCCCATTTGCATCCTTGAGGTTGCTACTCTCCAAGAATATCAGGAACCGGTCAATGTATGATTCCCAATCTTCAGTAGCCTGGTTAAAGGGTGCGGGCAGCGCGATGCTGGCCATCTCGTTGGTTCGCTCTCCTCGGTGCCACGTGTTTGGTGGGTATCAGTTCCATGATCCCACCTTCATCGCCAGTGTTGTGTAGGCGCCGGAAGAAGGCTTGGGAGTCAGTGACTAATTTTCAGCTCTTTATTGGTACCGAGATCGACTCGGTGCGGCTAGGGTATGCGGCGGCTTATATAGAACTTCCCAGCCAAGCCGCGGCCAATGACACCTCTTTGAATCTCCCATGATAGGTTTCCTCCAATCGCAGGGGATTCGCAATGGGCCAATCCATGCCGCTTGCTCGGCCAATCGGGTAGCCGTGTGTCTTAGCCAATCAGAACGGTTATCTACAAGAATGCTAATGACAATGCTGAACAAGCTCCTTCAAAAATATTTAACACTCATAAACTGCATATTAATGCATGTACACACAATTCTGTGAAAATTATGGTGAGACACCGGTGAGTATTTCATTGTAATGAGATTTTGTGAAATTTATACAGAGTTGGGCTGGGACAAATCAGCCCTGATTGATTAATTAAGTATTCACACTATTGCCCTGTGTTATCTCTACACAGCATTGATTGAACTGGGAGAGGAGATGATTGCTTTTTTTAACACAGGCTTGACACGTTGGATGACTATTTACAAAGTAAATGAAACAATCACTAACTTTTGGTGTCATTGTTTACTCCCTCTATTCAGTATATCCCTCTATTCAGTATATCCCTCTATTCAGTATATCAGTAGGACCCATATGAAATTCTCATAACATCCCATAGTAAATCTATGCAAAATGCAGAACAATCCAAAAGGGGGTAAATATTTTCACACAGAACTATTTTGGCTGTTGGCAAATAATTTTTCATACCCCTATTTAACTATGTATGTCTGCGTGTTTATACATATGTATATATGATGTGTTCAATGAGTTCCCTAATCAGTTAGTCAATTTATTGCAACCACAGATACCTAAGAATGTCCATATGAAATAAATATAAAATATAAGACAAAATAACTGAACAATACACTCTATAGGTAGTTCTCATTTAATAACAATAGCACAGGCAACTCAATCATTAAGCAAAGTGCTTGCTAATTTTGTGAATGGATTTATAATTTTTTTTGTTACCGTATTTGAAATCAATGTAATCATTTCCCACAAACTAATGAAAATTGTCATGTTGCTTTTTCTCTTTTTTTTCTCTCGCAAATGAGCAGATATATATTTGCTCTTTTTACATCCTAGTGCACCTAACAGAATT
This sequence comes from Hydrophis major, assembly GCA_033807585.1. Taxonomy (NCBI): domain Eukaryota; kingdom Metazoa; phylum Chordata; class Lepidosauria; order Squamata; family Elapidae; genus Hydrophis; species Hydrophis major. The sequence continues at coordinate 330,829,485 of CM066329.1, forward strand.
AGTGCATATTTCTAAGAGTACCTTTATATTTTATTTATTTATTTATAATTTGTCAAGCAAAAACATGAATAATATAAAAATAAAATGACAGGGATGAGGTATAGAGATATCTGAGTTACCTATAACTGTTCTTTTTCCTACTGCTAGAAGAACAGCTGCCTGGCAGTCCACTCTGCATTCAGGGTTGCTGGCTAAAATGGGTGATTCTCAGTGAAAAAGAAGATTAATCTAAATATCCTATTCTAGGAAATAGTCTGAATGCTTTTGTACTCTATGTTTAGATATCTTTTATAGATGAGAGGTTTTCTCTGTCTCTTCCTATTATCAAATTACCATACTCCATTTGTAAAGTAAATGCATTGTTTTAATTTCTATTAGAACTAAATAGATACCCTATTCTTTAAAATAAAACTTGGATATAACTCCCACCCTGCAGATCTTATTAATTCATTTATCTCACACTGTCACAACAATATAGCCACTTACTTGGTACCAAAAAAATAAAAAATAAAGTAAAATAAGCCACATGAATGCAAAAATCTGCAGATGGAGAAATAATTACTGCTTAAATTATATACTTGAAAAAACATCATACTTGGAAAGATTTATTTATTTATCAGATTTAAAAACCTGCCCAACTCCACATAATCTCTGGACAGTGTGCAATGTTAAAAACTGTAAAAACGGTACAAGAAGAAAAAGATGTACTTCATATAAAATACTATGAAAGATTCACCACCATCCTTACTAGGAGAAACTTCTAAAACAACATCAGGCTGAGTGCCTTATTGATCTCTTGAGGAATGCTGTTCCAGAAGGCAGGCACTGTGACACTATGAACGAAAAATTATTGTGTGGTTCAATCTGCTGTATCAATGCAACTTTAAAAAACCTTAGTCAGTCTTCATATGATTCTTTATCCATTTGAGAAAACAGAGATGAGGAGCCTATATTTTTCCTGTTTTGCAAAATAAATGGGGTGGGACCACAACAAATACAAACTTAGTGCATACATCAATTGGCATACTCTTTGTTGGGGAAGAGAGAAAGATTTATCTTCCACATTCACATACGTGCAGGTTACCTCATCTATACATGACATTTAAGCTTCTGAAGAAGGATCAGCATTGGTTTTATCTTCTGTAGACTATTTCTCTGTGGCTATTACCATAAATAATATCATGAATAATATTAAATATTTTTAAAAATCACAAATGCAAAAAGAATAGAAACAGGGCAACATTTTTTTAAAAATCTACTTTGTCTTAGTGAATACAGTTAGATCCTTATTGGAAAAACCCAAACTAATGAGCAATTTAAAAAAAGTAAATCAAATAAATACAAAAGCAATTGAGTTGGGGCCATTTTGCAAATTTTAGCACCAAGCATAAAGAAATATTGACTCTGCAGGATGGAAGTATTTGCCATTTTCATAGACTAGGAATGACCTGAAAAAGATGTTCCTATGAGGCCCTGCATGCAGTAGGTGGCATAGATTATCCTTGATAGCATATTTTTAAAAGCAAGCTCCCAGCGTCAGTCTCTGAATGACAACTTGCTAGAGCCAATTTGCACTATATTTTTATAGTGCTACTTCAGGTGACCAATAGTTTTAATAACTCCTGGGATAAGCCTTTTTCTTCCTAAACAAGCAAGCTTGAGCAGGAAAACAGCATTTCATTCTTTTTTAAAAACACTTTCTCTAAAATCTACCTTTTGCTGGTCCCCTTCTTATGATTAGGAGCACTGGTGAAAATGCATCCCTCAAGGCTAGGTCTATGAAAATCTGGATGACCACTAGAATGGTATCAGAAAAATACAAAAGAGTCTGACCCTTTGATGCTGTCTAGTTGCAGACCAAATCTAAGAGCCTAAACTTTCAGTCACATATTCTTGTCATAGTCTTCCTGGGAAGGGCAGAAATGTACCAGCATTTAAAAGAGTGTGAAAACATTTGCATTAAGCATAATAAATTCTGTTTATTTTACATAAAGTAACTTAATAATAGTCTTTCCACTGAAACCTAAATTACACAAAAAAGGATTAGAACTGTTTTCTAGTAAAGTATGTAACCTGTGTAATTCTCTCTCTCTCTCTCTCTGTGTGTGTGTGTGTGTGTGTGTGTGTTTGTGTATATGTGTGTGTGTGTGTGTATCTTTGGTTATTCAGGTTTTCTCCCACGTAAGATTAGAAGTATCTAGGCAACGTTTTGATGAAGTCTCATTCATCATCTTCAGGCTTGTGTCTTCGGCTCTGTGCTTCTCAGAGTATATATATTTTAAACTGAGTATTACCCTATAATTTGTTGGTCCCCTATTACTGAAGCTGAAACGTCCTATTAATACACCATACTAACATTACAAGTCCCACACGTCCTTTTTTTTTAAGCGTAAGAAAAAGACTACTACATGGACATCCAAAATAGCTTAGCAGATCCAGTTATTTTATCTTCAAAATATTCTGCATGGAATATTGGCAAACCCTAGAATGAAGGTATTTCTAGGCAAGGGTTTAATATGAATCCTACCACAGAATTTCACTAGAGGCCAGGTATAATTTAGAAACTTCCTGTATTTTCCTTCTACTTCTACTATCTCTTTTTTCCATGAAATCTATTATGAAGAAAAAAATATATAATCACTGCAGAAAGTCAATTCAATGACTGTGTTGTTTCTATTTCTGTCTAAAATTCACTAAACTGGACTTAATTAGAGTAGAATGAACAATTTCCCCCTTTCCTTTGTTGTTCAATTAATCCAATTGTTCTTGCTAGGCAAAGATTTCTCAAATTTTCTACTTCAAGAATTCATCTTAAATTACAGAAGTTCCTCAAGTTTGCAACCATCTTAAATGATGACAGATAGGAAAAAGGGTTAGTAGAAATATTTAATGTTTTTTTTTTTTTTTGAGAATTGCTGTTTTTTATCATGACAATTACCTTATCACAGAGAATCCGATAGTTCATATTTCTCAAATTAGATATAGGTTCTTGAGGTGGATAGCCTCTGCCTTATGTAATCAACTATTAACAATAAAGGGATCAACACTTTTAGTAGAATAGAAATGGTGGACTTGGAAAAGATATTCAGATGATGTGCTCCCTCCCACACACACAGAGAAAGCTAGACAAGTTTTTCTTTTTGTGGCCAACAATGTGTTAATAGGTTTAGGGGTAGGGGAAGGACTTGGTTTGGGAATGACTTTTAGAGGGTTCTTTTAAAAAAAGAAAGAAATGTGATATTCTTATTTTAGGTTTTGTACTATACTTCTCATCTGTTTGCACACAGATCAGAATTGTGCAAGCAATTCTATAGTCTGTGATACTCTAGAGAAGCAAGAATTGGAATTTGGAGAAACAAAATAAATAGAGTATTGATACTTTTTTACTTTGGGGTTGGAGATGATTTCTGAGAATATCATGGATAACCAAGAAGACAAATCAAATTAAAGTTCTCACTCATGAACAGGTTCAAAGTGTCGTACTACACCTTATGGGATGATACAGATCTCTGAAGAAATCTATAATATTGAAAAAAAGTGAAAGGAAAAAGAAGACCAAGAACAAGACGAATGGACAATAATGATGGATGCTCTGTTGGAAGATCTGATGGACCATGTTGGGAAGAGATCATCCTAGAGAAAATATCAGCACCAATTTGAACAAACAGTCAATTTGGAGGAAGTATAAACCTGATTTCTTCAGTATTGGTAGAAATTTAGAATTAGGGTCTCTGAGTAGAAATATTTTCATGTTTTATATTTCTAACAGACCTCACAAAGTACTATTTGTAAATAATATACAATTCTGTGTTGCTTTTAAAATAATAACAAAAAAGAAAGAAACAAAAGGAACAAAAATATATATATTATTTTAAAAAGTGCCTTAAAAATACATAAAAAATACAACAGAAAAAAATAACAATAGCATTTAGACTTATATACTCCTTCACACTGCTTTACAGTTCCTCTCTAAGCAGTTTAAAGCAAATTGCTACCAACAATCTGGGTCCTCATTTTAATGACTTCAGAAAGATAGAAGGCTGAGGCAACCTTGAGCCAGTGAGAATCGAACTGCTGACAGTCATGAGAATTAGTCGGAAGTACTTCATTCTATCCACTGCCCCATCACAGACTTTAGAATTTAGTATGATGTTATAATGCTAAACAGTTACAAATCTATATATATTTCTAATACTTTTACACAACTATAATATTTTAGGAGTATTATGTATGTTTGCAGCCATTATTATTGTTGTTGTTATTGTTATCATTATTTTTATTATTATTAGCATTTATAAATAATAAAGGTGGGATAAAAATCTAAAGCATACGAGTTCTGTGTTTCATTATATTAACCATAGAATCCATGTCTATGGGCTATCTACTCATAAGTAACTACTCATAAGTAATAATCAGGTCTTCAATCCATTATATAAATAAGGCCAAACATTTAAATATGCAATATCTCACGAAGTAGGTTATGCTTTTCTTATTTTCTTTTCCATTTATATTTACATATATTTATATTTATGTATACCATTATTTGCACCAAGCTCTCTTTCATTAATTTCTCTTGTTGAGTTTATATACAATTCTTCCCATATTTATTTTCCCTATTTTTACTCTCTTTTGTAATAACAACCTGTTATTTATTTTTCTAACTTCCTTCAAAACTTCTACACTTCTTCCTACAGAATTCATGTGTTTTAGAGTTGGACATCTTTTATTTTGTTTTATTTTTGTGGCCAACAATGTGTAAATGAATTTAGGGGTGGGAAAGGACTTTCAAAGTGTTTTTTTTTTAATGTGATATTTTTATTTTAGATTTTGGAGTATATCTCTCATCCATTTTCCAGATTAAAAAGATAAGAAAATGCACTGTTATTTTTCAGCAGGTATGGTCAGAAGTCTATCTGAAAACTCTAACAAGATATTTTGACAGCTTTCTGTGGCTCTTGGGTCATAGGCTGTCTACTCCCAATGCCAGGTTATACTTTTCAGGCATAAGAGTTTGTCACTGTTTTGCCCAAAATGCACATAGAATTTATATGCTTTGTTTGGGAGAGCCAGAGGCAGATTCTTGTCCCTTGTCTCTAACAATTCACTGTCCCTGTTTTAGCTTCAATGGTTATGTTGTTACAATTTTCATTAAATTTGAGTTCCTTCTCTTGTCATTTTTCAGCATTCAGTTCCCTAATTAAATTAAATCTTTGAATGGGAGAGTGGGAAAGATACATTGTCTGTCTATATCCACATAAAGACAAATACTTGTGTGTGGACCAGATGAAAGTACTGCCATTTTACAAACAATTAAAAAATTAGTATTTTTTTGCAGAAAAATTGTTACCCCTTCCCATCCTAGGTCCATACATTATAATAAAAAATGTATTTAATAAGCTATCACAGAATAAACCTATAGGACATTGTCTGAATATATAGCAGGCAAAGCAGTATATAATCTTGGATGAATCACTGAATTTCACTAGAAGCTAGGTATTATAATTTCTTATTTAGAAGTATACTGCATTTTCTCTTTACTCTTTTCCCTCTATTCTTTTTTATATGAAATCTTTTATGAAGAAAAAGATGTAATTACTGGAGAAAGTCTACTCAATATCTGTGCTGGTTGTTTTTGCCTAAAATTCACCAAGCTAACTTAATTAAAGTGGAATGAAAATGTTTTGGCATTTGCTGTATTTCAAAACAGTTTTGCCATGTGACACAATGGTTGCATAGAACCATGTTAATTCAGATGTTGCAATCCAGATTTACTGAATCACAATTTGCAGCGTTCTTTGCCACTGAACATGCTGACTGAGTCTAGCAGTATCTGGAAAGTTCCAAATCCTTCAACTAAAACTTAAACCAATGATGAGTTAAAAAAAGACTACTACTTAATATAACAGAAGATTATATTGAGAGTGAATCTGATATGGGATTAAATAAAAGCTAACTCTAATTTTTATTAACAAATTATACTAAGCCAAAATACATAGTAATACCTTATCTGCACTGTGGCATTTGGTTTATGTAATATTTATTGGTGTAGTGGTTAAGGAACCAGGCTAGAAAACAGTAAACCATGAGTTCAAGTTAACTTTAGGCAGCTGGGTGACCTTGGGCCAGTCACTTTCTCACAGCCCAACCCACCTCACAGGGTTGTTGTTGTTGTGTATGTACCATAGTTAATAAAGTATGAGCTTGAGGTAAAGTGCAGGGTTCTGGCCCTGCACTTCTGATTGGCTGTTAGGTGGCCAGATCGGATTGGTTAGTTCTGAGGAATCCGATTGGCCCTTAACAGAGAATTCGTATTGGTTAAAAGAGCGTTCATAGCTCACTATTGAACAATTCTTACAAGGGTTGCCTATATAAGGCAGAGTTCACTGTTGTTGTTTTGAGAACTCACTATGCTAATAAAGAGCTGAAAGTCACTATTCAGAGGCTGTCTCCATTTACTCCGACCCATGTCCAAGTACTTAACACTGGCGACGAGGATGGGATGTGGAGACGTCTGAACCGAAGAAGCCAGGAAGCAACACCAAGCACGTGACAGACGACGCCAACAACGGAAACATGTCCGGCAGCATCGTACCACCCGCTCCGTTCGATCCAAACCAAGAGGATTGGGAATCCTACATGGATCGCTTCCAAATGTTTCTCGAGATGAATAACTTGAAGGATGCCACAACAGCAAAGAAGTGGGCACTGTTCCTGACGCATTGCGGCCCAGCTGTATTTAAGATGGCTAAAGCACTCGCCAAACCTCGAGAAGTGAAAGCCATGAGTTGGGACGACCTCGAACCCATCCTGAGAGACCATTACGCGCCAACCGTGCCTACACTCGTGAGATGCCATGAGTTTTATCAGAGAAACCAATGAAAAGGGGAGAGCGTGGCCGATTTCGTGGTGGACCTTCGAAATTTAGGGGGTCTCTGCAGGTTCGCAGATTTAGAAGAGGCACTAAGAGATCGAGTAATTCTGGGATTAGATGCACTAGGCGTGCAAAGCAAGCTGATGGCAAAAGGCAACATCAGCCTTACTGACGCCATCGCCGAAGCCACGGCTACGGAGGCAACTAAAAAGTCAGCTGCAAAACTACGGCAAAGCCGCACTCCGGCAACACCACCGACCAGCAAAATCTTACCCAACTCAGAAGGGCAGCTCTCGACAACGCACCATGAGGACCTCTCTTTGTCGTCAGACAGCGACGAAGAAGGGGTCCATCGACTGCGGTCTGACCGGGACCCTCGCCCGAAGCCCTTACGCCCTTGCGCTGGCTGTGGAGCAAACCATGCCAGGGCCGAATGCAAATTCCGCAATGCACTCTGCCATGAGTGCGGGAAACGAGGCCACATCGGCCGGGTCTGCCGCAGCTTACCAGGACCCAGACAGGCCTCAAAAGGGGCCAACTATCGCCAATCGACAAGAAACCGTCCTGTAAGGCGAGAGCCAGTAAACCACTCCTACAGAAATCGAGCTTTGCAAAAAGAAGAGGCTCACCATACTATCACTATAGGTCACGCCTCAGTTTTGGACACTGAGAAAATCCGAGTCACGGTAGCCATCGAGAACCAGCCTTGCCACATGGAGGTCGACTTGGGATCGTCCCTCTTGATGGTGTCTTGGAAGACACTAAAGCAGCTCATCCCCACAATTCAATGCCAAGACCTCCAATTTCAATGCCTCATCCTCAAGGACTACCAAGGAAATCGAATCTCTTCCACAAGTAAAACTGGCTTAATGGGTGTTACAATAGGGGTTTCCCATGGAGAGTGATCGATGGGCTTCAACACCCCTTGAGCAATTAGTTTGTTGAGTTGTTCGTCGATCTTTGCTTTAAGAGCGAACTCGATGGGGCTTCAAGCGAATGGAGGCTACCTTTTGATCTAGACTAAATGAGATTGGGGTCCCCTTATACTCGCCTAAGCTGTCCGCGAAGACGTCACTGAACTCAGAGATAAGGTCTTCCTCCCACTCACAACCACTGACTCGGTTCACGCCGGCCACTTCAATGCTGAGTGGCGCGAAGCACTGGAGGCCCAATAGACTAGGCCTATCTCTATCAATGATCGTTAGAGGTAAGTACTCTGTATGCTTCTTGAAGGAGACTCGGACTCGGCAGGACCAGACAACGGGGATCCGACTGGCCCAGATGTGGTAATTGTAATACCCTGTATCCATTTACAATATTCATGTAGACCTTATCCAAGGTGTTCGACCCCCTAGTAGCACACCTTATATATTGATAGAATTTAGGGAGGACCACACGAAGATCTACATGATTAAAATCTCCTGCAATAATGTATACGGCATCTGGAAATTTGCTTTGCAAGTTGCCGATTTCATCACCCTGGAAGCCTAAAGCCAAATCTACATTTGCATCCGGCGGAATGTAAACAGCAAGAATAATAACAATGCTAAATTCCTGTGGAAGATAGAAAGGTCTGCATCTAACAGACAGATATTCCAGCTCCAAAGAGCAGTGACGTCTTATAACCTCTGAGTTCGTACACCAAGTCTCTTTAACAAACATACACACTCCACCTCCTTTACACTTCCCCACATTTCTGTCTCTGTCCAGCCGATGTAAGAAAAAACCGTCTGTTGTGAATCAATAAAAGTACTTGAATAAAAATTATTAAGAGCTTGAAGTAAAGTGCAGGGTTCTGGCCCTGCACTTCTGATTGGCCGAAAATAGCGACATTGGATTGGTCTGTTTAGGAGAATCTGATTGGCTATTAACGAGCCTATCCCATTGGTTAATGGAGCTAGCACTCCCCGTGTTTCATTGGTTAAATAGTTAAGAGTTTGCCTAAATAAAGGGGGCCATTGAGCTGAGCTGTTTTCACATGTAAATAAAGAGTTTGAAGTTCACTCTTCACCGGCTCATCTCCTCCTTTGCGCCCATGCACAGAACATAACACTGGCGACGAGGATGGGATGTGGAGACATCAGAGCTTACTGAATGACAAAGAACTATAACCGAGCACGTGGCTGAAACACACCAACGGCGGAATCATGTCCGGCGGCGTCATACCACCTGCTCCATTCGACCCGGCACAAGACCCGGCACATATATGGATCGTTTCCAGATGTTTCTGGAGACCAACAATTTGAAGGATGCCACTACCGGAAAGAAACAGGCGGTATTCTTAACTCATTGCGGGCCGACTGTATTCAAGATGGCCAAGGCACTAGCGAAACTGGCAGAAGTAAAGGCTATGGACTGGGACGTCCTCGAACCCCTGTTGAGGGCCCACTATGCACCGACTGTGCCAACACTCGTAAGAAGGCATGAATTTTACCAGAGAAGTCAGCGGAAGGGCGAAAGTGTTGCTGATTTCATAGGGGATCTCCAGAATCTGGGAGGCCTATGTGAGTTTGCCGACCTAGAAGAAGCCTTCAGAGACCGAATATTTCTGGGATTAGATGCCCCAGGCACACAGAGTAAACTGATGGCGAAAGGCGACATTAGCCTTAAAGATGCCATCGCTGAAGCTACTGCAGCAGAAGCAACCAGGAAATCGGCTGCCCAAATGTGCCGCACCCACGCCCCACATCGCCAACTCACCTGCAAAATTTCACCTCAGTCAGAGGGACAGCTTAAAACAGCCCACCACGAGGACCTCGAATGGTCATCAGAAAGTGATGAAGAAGAGGTCCACCGACTTCGGTCCGAACAAGACCAATGCCAGAGATCACAGTACCAATGCGCTGGTTGTGGAGCAAGCCACCCCCGGTCAGAATGCAAATTCCTCGACATGCTCTGCCATGTGTGCGGGAAAAGAGGCCATATCGGACGGATCTGTAGAAGCAAGCTAGGACCTAGCCAGCCCTCCAGGGGGGCTAACTATCGCCAACTGACAGGAAGCCATCCTGTAAAGCAAGAACCCGTGAACTACCAATGGAACAACCACTCCCACAGAAACAAAACCCTAAACCACTCAATGAAGCGAGAAGAGACTCACCAAACTATCAAAATCGGTCATGCCTCATCTCTTGATGCCAAGAAGATCCGAGTGAAAGTGGCAATTGAAAACCAGCCCTGCCTGATGGAAGTCGATTCAGGATCATCCCTCTCGATGGTTTCCTGGAAGACCCTCAAGCAACTCATCCCTACTGTCCGGCGGCAAGACCTCAGACTCCAAAGACTTATACTCAAAGATTATCAAGGAAATCGGATTCCGGTCGTTGGATCCAGCCAAGTCCGGATATCGTTTAAGAACCGTACAGCATGCCTACCCCTGACTGTAATCGACAAAGATCGGCCTAGTTTGTTAGGCCTCCAATGGTTCGCCCCACTCGGAATTGAAGTAGCCAGCATTCACCGAACCTGCAGCAGCGACTGGGAAGAGGACCTCATCCAAGAATTCCAGGACCTCTTTGCAGAAAAACTAGGTGAGTACAAGGGGACCCCGATATCATTTAACCTCAATCCCGAAATAGCTCCCATCCGCCTTAAGCCTCGTCAAGTTCCATTTGCCCTTAAACCAAAGATTGATGAGCAGCTTGAAAAATTAATAGCCCAGGGTGTGTTAGAACCAACCAACCACTCTCCCTGGGAAACCCCAATCGTGACACCCATCAAGCCGGATGGATTGATAAGAATTTGTGGGGACTACCGGGCCACCCTGAACCACGCCCTTCAACAAAACGCTTACCAGGTACTGGTGGTGCAACACCTCCTCCATTCCCTGGGGGGCGGAAAAGTCTTCGCTAAACTAGACTTAGCCCAGGCATACCAACAACTGCCTGTAGACCCAAAAACGGCAGAGGCCCAAACGATCGTTATGCACCGAGGTGCGTTTAAATGTAACCGACTCCAGTTCGGAGTAAGCGTAGCCCCGGGAATCTTTCAAAGTTTGATGGAAAGACTATTACTAGGGATAAAAGGCGTTGTCCCATATTTTGATGATGTGTTAATCGCTGCCCCGACTAGGAAAATACTCATGGATTGCCTGAGGTTGGTTCTCCAGAGATTTAAAGACTCAGGTCTCAAAGTTAAAAAAAACAAGTGTCAATTATGTACGGATCGTGTAGAATTTTTGGGATATTTAATTGATAGTCAAGGCATTCACCCCACCGATAGCAAACTTAGGGCAATCAAAATACCCCAAAACCCTGAAATAAGGCCGACTTCCAGGCTTTTCTTGGCCTCATCAATTTTTATAACATTTTCCTGCCTCCCAAAGCAACCGTAGCCGAACCCCTACATCGTTTATTGGACAAAAAAGCAACCTGGGTATGGGGACACAGAGAGGAGCAGGCGTTTCGACATGTGAAAAATTTATTGACTTCTGATGCTGTTCTGATGCAGTATAATGAGACTTTGCCTTTAACGATCATGTGTGATGCATCACCATTCAGAGTGGGCACCATTTTGAGCCATGTTTTGCCAAACGGTAGTGAAGCCCCTGTTGCCTATTTCTCAAAGACGTTATCAAAAGCAGAACGCAATTACAGTCAAATTGATAAAGAAGGCCTTGCCTTCGTGTCTGCAGTTAAGAGATTTCATGAATATGTGTATGGCCGAGCCTTTACTATAGTGACTGACCACAAACCTTTGCTGGGAATAATAGCGGGAGATAGGCCAACACCTTATATATTATCTCCCAGAATGACTCGCTGGTCAGAATTCTTGGCGGCATATAATTACAAGTTGCAACATCGCCTGGGGAAGGCCATTCCCCACGTCGACGCATTGAGCTGCGCACCACTTCCGGAGACCATTGATGACCCCGCTCCGACAGTTATAACACTGCAGATCAAGAAACTTCGAACACCACCATTAACAGCCCGAGGTATCACGATGGAAACGAAACGCGACCCCATTTTAGCACGAGTCCTCAGTTGAGTCGAGCGCGGATGGCCATTGGACCAAATACCTGACGACTATGCCCCATTCAAGAATCGACAAACGGAACTATTTTCCCAGAAGGGCTGCATTATCTGGGGTGATAGAGTTGTCGTCCCAGAGCAGTTACGACCAGCGATACTAAGGACCTTGCACAATGGCCACCCCGGCATCGTGCGCATGAAAGCCCTCGCACGAAGCTACGTGTGGTGGCCAAGTATTAACAAGCAGATCGAGACATGGGTAAAAGCTTGTCACAAATTCCAGGAAGTAAGCAACGCCCCTCCGAAAGCAACCCTGACGGAATGGGAAACTCCGAGGGGACCATGGTCCCGTATTCATCTGGACTTTGCAGGACCTACCAAGGGACACACATTTTTATTAACGGTGGATGCCTACTCGAACTGGCTTGAAATCCATGAAATGAGGAATACAACAACCGAATCAGTCATCAGGAAACTAGACAGACTCTGCAACACACGGATTACCAGACATTCTAGTATCCGACAACGGGTCCCAATTTACCGCGCTGTCTTTTGAACAGTACTTGGCGGACCACGGTATTCGCCATGCGCTGACTTCGCCGGTGCATCCTGTGGCCAACGGAAGGGCATGGTACAATTCATCAAGAAAACCTTGCATAAAATGGACTATGGCGATATGGAAGACAAGATTAACCGGATACTCCTTTTGCAGCATATCACTCCACACAGCGTCACCAATAAAACTCCCGCCGAGTTATTAATGGGGCGGAAGCTCCACTCCCACCTCGACTGTCTGCATCCATCATATGAACCTGAAAAACCACATGTTCCAGTGGGAAATGCCGTAACTTCCAGGTAGGCAATTTGGTTTTCGCTGGGAACTTTTTGGGCAATCCGTGTGGGTCGAGGCAACTGTAGTCCAAGTAACCGGTCCTAAATCATACCGCGTGAGATGTCGCGACGATAGAATATGGAAGCGCCATATTGATCAGCTGTGTTCAAGACTACAGCCGGGGATCTCTGAGTCCCCTGACTTCCAAACCGAGGGGGGAGGAGATACCGAGGAAGCTGAATTTGAAATGGCAGAAGGTTTAAGCAAAAGTAATGACCGCTCAGAGGCAACATGTGAAGGATCGGGAATGGGGGGTGAGCTCGCCTCGAGGAGATGCCAAGAACAGTAGCAGCAACGAAAATTTGAATACAGAATGGGAGGCACCCTCTTCACCAGATAACATCCTACCCCAACAAGACTGTGGCCAAGTACTGGGAGAACAACACAAATCAAATAGACAATCAAAACAACCTGCCTACCTCAAAGACTACGTGACCGCACCCCTTAAACAAAACCCGGGGGGGAGTGGTGTTGTGAATCAATAAAAGTACTTGAATAAAGATTATTAAGAGCTTGAAGTAAAGTGCAGGGTTCTGGCCCTGCACTTCTGATTGGCTGAAAATAGCGACATTGGATTGGTCTGTTCAGGAGAATCTGATTGGCTATTAACGAGCCTCTCCCATTGGTTAACGGAGCTAGCGCTCCCCGTGTTTCATTGGTTAAATAGTTAAGAGTTTGCCTATATAAAGGGGGCCATTGCGGCCATTGAGCTGAGCTGTTTTCACATGTAAATAAAGAGTTTGAAGTTCACTGTTCACCGGCTCGTCTCCTCCTTTGCGCCCATGCACAGAACATAACACCGTCCATCTCAATAACAATGTCTGGAATGGTGGGGTTCAACCAGGTTTCAGTGATTAACAACACACAACAGCTTTTCACGAACTTACTTGAAGAGACCTGCAACCTTAAATCATCCATCTTATTTGCTGCGGATCTAGCATTAGTCAGAAAGAGACTTGGGAGCGGTAGCCGCTTCATTTGTTTTTGCAGCCTGTATAAAACACCAGCCCTGCAGCCTCTTTTCTTCCCCCTCTCCCTTCGTCTTCTTTTCCTTCTCACCCTCTCTCTCACCGGAACCACAATCCACGGAGAGCCGGGAAGCCTTGCAACCTCTGACGGTATGTTATGTTTCCAAACAAACCTAGCTGTTATCTCTTGTTTGCTTTGTAGTCCAATCTTCACAAGCTCACAATTGCTGTAGAGTATGTTCACCCCGCAGGAGGTATTCACAATACAAGATAATCCATACAAAAACATCCATAAAAAAACACCAAGCTGAAGAGCACAGAGCTGCAGCATGTGAATGCGCGGCCATCTAGATTGTATTCTTAAGTGCTCCAGTTCTGTTCTTATGCTGGCTTGATTAAGTCAGCAAAATAATATACTGTCAGACTGAAACATCATGGTTACAAGACAGCTTGCAAAGTATTCAGGCAAAACAGCAGGTTACCATGCCTTCCTTGTGAACAATTCCCCAGCTGCTGGATCCTCCTGCCTTTTCTTTGTAGGGCAACAATTATCAATTATTGTCTTTCCCATGGATGGATCTTACTGGGCATAAATATTTTGTGGTGGGATTCAGCCAGTTTGCACCAGTTCAGGCATCTGGTTGTTAAATTACCTACCCACCCCCACTATCAAAGTGGATCTTGGCTGCTGCATTGCTCTGCAATGGAGAAACAGGCAATGGAATGGCCAGCACAAGGGAAGGAGAAGACCATTTTCCCTCTTTCTTCTCCCTGCTCCTCCTCCTTCCCTCATACTGGCCACTCCGTTGTCCATTTCTCCATTTCCATTGCAGAGCAGCGTAGCACTTAGGATCCATTTTGATAGTGAGGGTGGTGGTAATAATTTGCCTGGCCAAACTAACCCCGCATTGGGCCAAGCTTCAATCATACTGCCAACTTAATTTCTCATCTTCTCACTTTTGCCTGCAGACTAACCAACATTCCCTGCATGCAGGTCCACAGTTGAGGGAATCCCTCCCTCAACTTCTTTACAATTCTTTACCTTCCCATGTGAACTCTCGGGAGCATCAACTCCTTGTCTCTATGGTAACCTCCCCTTCTCATTCCTCATAAACCTTGCCTCTTAAAGGAGCTGCATCCAGAAGGCCTAAACAGCAGTGAGACCAATGTGCAGATAAGCACCCTCGGAGACTGCCTTTTGGCAGAGGGTAAAAATTTAACAACTGGATCACCCAAGATCAGGCTTACCATTGCAGGAGGCTCATCCCACATGTGGAGCTGGAGGATGGAGATGGGCCACACCAGCCAACCTGATCCTAGGCAAACCGGTTGTTAAATTATTTGAACCCCACCACTGCATATATTCTTGTGAGTGTGTATGTGTCCATTATAGCCAATTTTAAAATAAAAATATCTTTCTCACTGCCCTATAGCAGGGGTTTCTGGCAACTCCCAGAAAAACCCAGCCAGCTAGGTTAAAGTTACCAAATTTAGGTATTCCTGGTCTATCGTATTGGCTAGAGCTATCTTTAGTAGTATAGTAATGCTACCATAGCCTTCAAATATAAGGCTACTGGTTATAACCCTGCCATATTTTTTAAAAAATTACACTTTTCCCCCCCTGAGCTACCTACTTTTCCCTGGGCTTAAAAGTGTTCTGTGATACATCATTTCATTACCTTTTTTTCACCCACTTAAGGTTGATGATAGCTGGAGATGAAACACTTCTACCTGAAGTGACTAGAAAAGTGATGAAATGGTGCACCACAGGACTTAGGAAAATGTACACTTGGGAAAAGTCATGGAGATTTTATCTCATGGGGATACTTTTTGATAAATTCTGTCATATTTCTAACTAGCAATTTTCCACCTTCAAGGAAGGTGTTATAAATATTGTGCTATTGTAGCAGTTCTGATAAAGATAGCTCTAGAAGACATTAGTGGCCATGGTAACTATTGACCTGGTGATGGAAGCATACCTGCTTCTTTAAAGTAACCAATGAACTGTTAGGCTTAACTTCTAATGAAATGAAGCACACCAGCCAAAGGGAAGCAGTCAGAGGAACAAAAGGGGAACAGAGTACTTTTAAAATTGCAGCAGAAAAGTTGTATTTATGATGGCAAGAGGGTAAATGCAGAATGACATTGTCCATTTTGCCTTCCAAAAATGGTTGCTGTCTAATTCTGGAAATAGAGCAACTGGCAGTGAGCATAAACTCTGAAACTAGGTTTCTATGTGCACCATAATTAAGCAATTAAATTTTAAGGTCATCAATCAGATTGCATCATCTTGGAGGCAACTGAGATGTCCTTTTTTAATGCTGCGTATATGTGGGCAGTAAGTGCACCAACGTGCCTACTGTCCCTGTCCTATTGTTTCATTTATTTTTCCTATATGCATTCATTTCATGTATTCACAACTATGTTTATTCTTATACCTATTATCTTATAAGCAACTGACAAATAAAATAAAATAAAATAAAATAAATAAATAAATAAAAAATGTGTATATAGTACTTAATCTCAGATTGATAGCTCTTCATTAATAAACTCTTGGCAGCGTTACAAGAAATGCAAATGCTGCACAATCAATTTGTCATTCCATGCTGCAGAAATAGCTCGCTAGCTATTAATAGTGCAGAATCAAGGGCACTACATTTTCACAGAAGATCAGCTGATCATAGTTTCAGGTATATTCTTAGTTTAGGCTGGCAGTGTGCCTGATGCAGTGCAACATTTTGCGCACTGTATCTACACGTTCTGTGAATTCTATGTATGCAGCATCTTTAGACAACCAAAACTAAAAAATATTATTGGAAAAGGTTTAATAGAGCTGTTTATAGGAAGCCAGGAATCTGTAAGTTGGACTTATTGTTTCCATACTGAAGATAAGAAATCAAAGAACAATCTTCTCAGACCAGAACCCGAAAAGAAATATCTAATTTTTCATAACTTTTAGGATAATTGCATATGATTCAAATACTGAAAATCTATCCGGCAAATATACCTGACATTTTTTTAAAGGTCACCTAGAGTCATAAGCCTGCGTAGATATGATTAAAGTAATAATGAATTTTGAAATGTAGATTTACACATCATGGTAATATTATTCCTCTGTTAACAAGCTTCTGGGGTTTTTCAGCAAAATAATTGACTTTATTTCTAATTTTCTCAGAAAGGCTGAGTCAGGGGACAATTGCCATGAGGTTGTGGGGAAAAGGGGAACACAATCATGATCCAGTACACTAGCCCTTTCTAGTGGTGTACTCTCTAGGTGTATTGAACTGCAGTCCCCACAGAATTCTGAGTCCTGCAGCTACAACACACCTGAAGAAGGACAGATTGAGTTATCTGCAATACAGGTAGTTCTCAATAAGACTGCAGTTGAGCCCAAAATATATATTGCTAAGCGAGACATTTGTTAAGTGAGTTTTGTCCCATTTTATGAACTTGTCCCATTTTATGAACTTGCCACAGTTGTCAAATGAATCATTGCAATTGTTAATTTAGCAACATGGTTAAGTGAGTCTTGTTTACCCATTGACTTTGCTATTCAGAAAGTTGCAAAAGGTGATCATCACTGCAACCATCATAAATATGAGTCAGTTGCCAAGCATTTGAATTTTGATCAGACCAAGGGGATGCTACAATGGTTGTAAATTTGAGGCAAGTTCCCCAAATTCCATTGATCTATTAAGAAAAAGGCTATGTGTGCAAAGTTAGTCAAAGCCACTTGGCCATATATCTATAGTTAAGCTGATTTTTGAATGGAAGACCTCCTTTTCCATCTCCATTAGACTTAATATTGGGCCAGATGTAACTTTGATAAGCCTCTGAATGTTGATGGATTACAATGTGTCATTATCATACTATCTATTGAGGTCAAGCTAGGACACCTAAGTCTAATTTTGGAAATTTTCAGTCTACGCTGTTTTCCAAGTCAACCAGTACTGTTTCTATCCCAAGATCTAAAGTAAGATTTAAAAAATAAGTATGTAGATAGATGAATTAAATTTAAAAGATATATGGAGAGAAAGAAATGTTAAAACTCAACAATATACTTTTTATTCAAACAGGCATTTATCATGGTCCAGAATAGATATGATTTGGACATCAACAGAATTATTATCTAATATTCAAGAAATAAATATTGAAACAAGTACATGGGCAAACCATAATCCAATGACAATTAAATGGAAAGGACAAAAAAGAAGATCTAGATGGACATTAAACAATACTATTTTAAAGGGAAAAGATTTTATACAATGGATGGAAAAAGAATTGGCCTTCTTCTTCAATGAAAATAAAAAAGAAGATACTTCAATACAGAATGTTTGGGATACAATGAAGGCATATGCAAGAGGATTAATAATTGACTATACAAAGAAAAAGAACATTAGGAAGAGGCAAATGATTAAAGCTCTAGAAGATGACTATAAAAAACTGGAAAAAGAATTTCAGAAGATGCCACAGAAAAAAGATATCAAATTTAAAATGGATATAATTAAACATAAAATGGATCAAGCAGAGAAAGAAGAACTGGCAAAAAAAATTAGAAGTGCTAAACAGAACTATTTTGAAGATGCAAATAGGCCAGGTAGATGGTTAGCATATAAGATGGTTAGCATATAAATAGCCAGGTAGATGGTTAGCACATAAGTTGAGAAAAGAGAAAGAGTCAAGGAAAATATCACAGTTAATAGATGATCATGGTCAAATTTGTTATGGTAATAAGGAGAAAAAGGTAATCATTCGAGATTTTTATGGACAATTATATAAACAGGAGGATCTTGATGAAGGAAAAATTAAACAGTATTTACAAAATACTAACCTACCTAAGATACCTGATGAAACTCGGAAAATGTTAGAAAGTGCTATAACAATGATGGAATCAACTGAAGCACTTAACAGACAGAACAATGGAAAAGCACCAGGACCAGATGGTTTCCCGGCAGAATTTTATAAAACATTACAAGAATCGTTGAGCATTCCACTGTTAGAAGTCATGAATGAAGTTATGATAAATAAGAAAATACCTGAAACATGGTCAGAAGCTTATATTACACTTATTCCAAAAGAAGGGGTTGACTCATTATAAATTAAGAATTATAGACCTATTTCTTTATTGAATGCAGACAATAAAATCTTTGCTTCAATCTTGGCAGAAAGGCTTAAAAAATACCTAAATAACTTTATTCACTCTGATCAGAATGGATTTTTACCAAAGAGACAGATTAAAGACAATATGAGGGTAATCCTGGACACATTGGAATATTATGAGGCGCACCTGGAAAAACAAATGGCTTTGATATTCTTAGATGCCCAAAAGGCATTTGATAATGTGAACTGGAGATTTATGTTATTACTATTGGAACAGCTGGGCTTTGCTAGAAAATTTATCCAAGCAATAGAAGCCGTATATTATAAGCAAACGGCAAAAGTAATGATAGATGGAGAATTCACAGACTCTATTAATATTAAAAAAGGTACAAGACAAGGATGCCCATTATCTCCTTTGTTATTTGTATTGACCTTGGAAGTTTTAAATAGAAATATTAGAGAGGATATAAACATAAAAGAAATGAAAGTCAAAAAGGAGGAATTCAAATTGCAAGCCTTTGCGGATGATTTGGTCTTTATTTTGGAAGACCCTTTAGAGACAGCTCTAAAACTATTGGAAAAGATAGAGACGTATGGTGAGATGGCTGGTTTAAAAATAAATAAAGACAAAACAAAGATTCTGACAAAGAACATGTTATTAAGACAAAGAGAAGAACTGGCAGATTTATTGAAAATTCAAGTTACGAACACAGTTAAATATTTGGGGATATATTTGACATCAAGATGTACTACGTTGAAAGAGAATAATTATATTAAGCTTAAACAGCAAATAGCATCCGACCTGAAAAAATGGGAAAACCTACAATTGTCATTGATTGGTAGAATTTCAACAATCAAGATGAATATTTTACCCAGAATTTTATATTTGTTTCAAACAATACCAATTAGGTTAAGCAAGGATTTCTTCGAAGAACTAAATAAAATTGTGTTGAAGTATATATGGCAAGGCAAAAAAGCGAGAATAAAATTAAAACTTTTACAGGATGCTAGAATTAGAGGAGGATTTGGCCTTCCTAATTGGGAGTTGTATTATCAAGCTGCAAACTTAATGTGGGTTAAAGAATGGATAACGTTAAGAAAGACCAGATTGTTGACATTAGAAGGTCATGATTTATTTTTGGGTTGGCATGCTTTTTTATGGTATAAGGGAACTAAATCACAGGGGTATTTTAGAAGGCATTATATATGGGAATCGTTATGGTTGAATTGGGAGAAAACTAAGAAACAATTTTATTTGAAAATTCCAGTTTGGTTATCAACTATTGAAGCTTTTTCGTATCCTCTAACTTATAAGAAGGAACAAACAGTTAGATATGGGGAAATATTGGATGAAAAGGGTGAACTTAAAACGATGCAAAATTTAGAAGAACAAGGTATAAAGATGAATTGGTTTTCATATGCGCAAATACATGCAAGGTATCTTAAAGATTCTAAAACAGAAGGATTTTATGATAAATTGACTGACTTAGATAGGATTTTGACAGGTACTGACGAAAAAGTGATTAAAAAACTATATAGTTATTTGTTGGAAATTAAATTAGAGGAAGAACAAGTTAAAGAAACAATGATTGCTTGGGGGAAGAATTTTGGATATGGGATTGATTTAGAGAAATGGCAAAAATTGTGGTCACAAAATTATAAAATGACAATGTCAACAGCATATAAAGAAAATTTGTATAAGATGTTTTACAAGTGGCATTTTCCCCCGACGAGAATAGCAAGAATGTTCAAGAATAAATCTGAAAAGTGCTGGAAATGTCATCAGATACCTGGCTCATATTACCATATGTGGTGGACTTGTGAGGAGGCCAGGAAATATTGGACTAGAATTTGCATATGGCTGGAAAAAATGATAAAGAAACACATAGATTTGAAACCAGAGATTTTTTTATTGGGAATCATACCTGATATATATTATAAAAATTTAAAGTATCTGATTGTAAATGTATTAACAGCAGCTAGGATTGTATTTGCTAAACATTGGAAGAGTGAGAAATACCATTAGAGGAAGAAATTATTAAGAAAATATTGGAATGTGCTGAAATGAGTAGATTGACATTTGAAATTAGAGAACAAGAAGATAAACAATTTTATGAAGTTTGGGATCTTTTTTATCAATGGTTAGATAATACAATATGATAATAGAATATTTAGAAATTTAGGAAATAATGAATATATATTTTTTCTTGGTTTTGATAATTTTTAAGAATATTTTATTAAGATAGATTTGGTATGATTTCATGATTTGTCATAAAATAATTTAACTTAATTATAGTTATCTCGCTTAAGTATGAATTAGTAAAATTATAGTCAAATGATTGTTCAATAATGATATTGGGATATTTTATTGATGATTGATAATGTGAGTTATTATGTAATATAATTATTCTGATGACTATGAAATGGATGCACAAAAGGGAGTGGTAAACCAACTGATACACTGTAAATTTATGAAGAATGTTATAATTTTTTTATTTTTTATTTTTTATTTTTTTTGTGTCATGTTTTATGTCTTATATGTTTTTTGTCTGTTGTTAAAATCAATAAAACTTTTACCAAAAAAAAAAAAAAAAGTATGTAGATACAGTAATTCAAATTATTCACAAAAACTTGAGATCCTCATGTCCTCCATCCCCAAAGTTCTTGGAATATGACCAGGATTTCTCTAAGAATAAAATAGGCTTTTTTCATTCTTTAATTTAATTTAGTTGTTCATATTTGATTTGCAAGGTTCAAATGCCCAAATCATAGAACAAATTGAAATGTATTTTTTAAAAAATCAATGTTTTCTATATCTGGAACTATTTATTCAAATACAATTTATTAATAACTTTATAATGTCATGGTATTTCCAAACTGATTAGGTTTTCAAATATTTCAGAATAATCTCCTAATATAGATCAGGCTGTCTTCTTGTTGTTTTTCCAGAAACTTTCAGAAACTGTGATGATTTCAAGGGCCTTTATTTAAATGCATACCTGAGGCCATCTGACTGTCTGCTTTTTAATTTATTATTTGTATCTTGTTATATTCGAGCTTTGGTGGAAAAACCAAATCTGGTCACGTTGCCAACGTCAAAAGCTGATACAAAAATTTATGCCACCAGATAAAGACTGAATGCACCAATTATCACATTAAACAAGAAGAAAAACTTCTACACACCAATTCTACCCACACTATCTACAATTTTGTAAACAAACTAAAAGACTCAAGGTCCATCCCACCCCTGAAAGGACCTAATGGTAAAGACTGCAACAACGACACTATTAAAGCCAACCTCTTTAACACATTCTTTGGCTCAGTATTTGTAAACAGCAATGGATCATACCCAGTATTTCCTAGTCAAACCACAGACAACTATAATGATCTAATACACATCGATTTTACAGAAGACAATGTTGAAAAAGCACTACGCAATCTAAAACCATCTCTATCTATTGGACCGGACGGAATATGTGCCTTCTTCTTAAAAAAGCTATCCACTGCCAGAGCCAAACCTCTAAGCATAATCTTTGAAAAATCTTTCAGGACCAGCTCCTTGCCAAAACTATGGTCACAAGCCATGGTCATCCCCATCTTCAAAAAGGGAGATCCCAGCCTAGTTGAAAATTACAGACCAACCTCTTTATGCTGCGTTACCTGTAAAGTCATGGAATCAATTATTAAGCAATCCATCATCCTCCACTTAGAAACAAACAACGTACTCTCTAATAAACAATTTGGTTTCAGGAAAAAACTATCCTGTAATCTGCAAC
Source organism: Hydrophis major (assembly GCA_033807585.1). Classification (NCBI taxonomy): domain Eukaryota; kingdom Metazoa; phylum Chordata; class Lepidosauria; order Squamata; family Elapidae; genus Hydrophis; species Hydrophis major. The sequence goes on from CM066329.1 coordinate 330,852,059, forward strand.
TTTTACACTGCAAAACATATGGACTACACAACTCGATCAGGGCAAAGCAATAGATGCAATCTATATAGACTTCTGTAAAGCCTTTGATTCAGTGGTACACAACAAACTACTCCTAAAACTAGGATCTTATGGTATCTCCGACACCTGCATTCCTGTCAAACAGACAACAAATGGTCAAAATTGGGAGTGTCCTATCAAATTCTGCACCTGTCAATAGTGGTGTCCCCTAAGGCCCAATTTTAGGACCAACTCTTTTCATACTCTACATAAATGACCTCTGTGATCATATTAAGAGCAACTGCATTTTCTTCACTGATGATGTAAAGCTATTCAACACCATAGACAATCCTGCTACCCTTCAAAAAGACCTTGACTATGTATCAGTATGGTCAAACAAATGCCATCTTCAAATCTCAACAAATAAATGCTCTGTCTTACATATTGGTAAAAAAATTCAGAAAATAAAATACAGGCTGAATAGTCAAGATCTTGTTGATGATCCAAACTCTGTCAAAGATCTTGGAGTACTCATCTCTAATGATCTAATTGCTAGAGCCCACTGTAACTACATAGCCAAAAAGGTGTTAAGAGTTGTTAACCTAATCTTATGTAGCTTTTTCTCTGGTAATATTACACTAATAACTATAGCATACAAAACATTTGCTAGACCAATACTCGAATACAGCTCATCAGTCTGGAACCCGCATTATGTATCTGATATTAACACAGTTGAGAAAGTCCAGAAATATTTCACAAGAAGAGTTCTCCACTACTCTACTCGTTGTAGAATACCTTATGCCACCAGACTTGAAATTCTAGACCTAGAAAACCTAGAACTAAGCCGCCTTCAGTCTGATCTAAGTATAATATATAAAATCATACATTGCAATGTCCTACCTGTCAATTTACCTACCTACTTTCAGCTTTAACCATAACAACACAAGAGCAAACAATAGATACAAACTCAAGGTTAATTGCACCAAACTTGATTGCAGGAAATACGACTTCAGCAACAGAGTGGTCAATGTCTGGAATATTCTACCTGACTCTGTGGTTTCTTCCCCAAACCCCAAAAACTTTAACTTTAGACTGTCTACTATTGACCTCACCCCTTTTCTAAGAGGTCTGTAGGGGGTGTGCATAAGTGCACCAATGTGCCTACCGTCCCTGTCCTATTGTTTCTTTTATTTTTTATTTTTCTTATATGTATCCACGTATTCATAACTATGTTTTTTCCTTATACCTATTATTTTTTATTTTTCTTATATGTATCCATGTATTCATAACTATGTTTTTTCCTTATACCTATTATCTTGTAAGCAATTGACAAAAATAAATAAATAAAATAAAATAAATAAAAATAAAAATAAATGAAATATTTCAATATAATTCTGTCTGTGCCAAAAAGATTTGCATCCTGAATGATCCTTCAGCTTATCCTATCTTTCAGATATTTGTAGATAGTTTTGCTATGAAATGTAAGTAATATACGAAGGTTTACCCAATCTGTACACTTTGAAGTTTGTTCAATCTTTTACTTTATGGAAGGGTTTCTAGTTTTCAAGATTAAATCTGTCTTTGCTGAATTAAACAGTCTTTCTCCACTTAGCTTAGCTGTGTTATTGTATTCCAGTTTCTCTAGCATTTGATCAGAACGCCAATGATCTCACTGATGAATGTAGGCAATACTGGGAAATATGATATAACCATCTGTTGGTCTGATTCAATTTATGACATAATGGGGCTATAATGCATTGCAGGAGCATGGTCAAAAAGTCAAGACTGTGCCCATGACCATGTGACCAAAGCCTCAGTCCTTTTTATGTCTGTTGCAATACATGCAAAAGGGGCAGACTTTGATTGCATTTTTTTTTTACTTCCTCTGTATACATCCCTGGTGTATTTGTTGGTTTTAAAGTGCCACAAGACTAAGGCTCACCTGTTTCAACAATGGAACTTGAGGGTTTCAAGTCCACATGGAGATCCAATTCATGCTTTTATGTAATCTAAAATTTAAAAATACATACCATATTTCCCTGAAAATAAGACCCAATCTGAAAATAAGCCCTGACCCAATTTTTTGGGGGGTGGGCTTAATATAAATCCTATGCCAAAAATAAGCCTGGGGGAATGGGCATGGCCAACATGAGAATCAGCAAGTGCGGGATTAGCCCAACCCTAACGCTCGGGTGAAAAGTGTTTGGACAGCTACCATCAGCCCTGCCTTCTCCATCCCACTGTCTGGTTGCCCACGGCCTCAGCAGCTGGACCAGCAGGCAGGGTTGGTGGAGGCTGGGGCTTGTCAAGAGTTTGGCCCATTGCAGCCATCACCAAGCAGACAGTGGAACAGAGAGAGTGGGGCCAGCAGTAGCTGCACTTCCACTCCCATCAGCCCCTGAGCTTGCTGCCTCCTGCAGTTAAAAAAAATAAGACCTTCTGGAAAATAAGCCCAAATGCTTATTTTCAAGGCCAAAATAAAAAAAATAAGACTGGGTCTTATTTTTGGGGAAACATAGCTAATTCTAGTTCTTTCACTTTGCTTTTTAAACTTAGAGTATTCCCATTTAACAGCTAAAGAAAAGCACAACAAATAAATAAAAACATACTAAGATCACTACTCTTACTAGTAGTTATCTTTCTAGACCTGAATATAATTTATATTTATGTTATGACAGAGATACTCTTAATTGCTCGCTCTCTCTCTCACACACACACACACAAACTCCTATGCCCCATTCACAAACCTGTCATGAGAGACTTGCTTGCCACCAAGGCTGTGGCATGGCAAAAAGATGAAACAGCAAATCTTGGTTGCCCAGGCAACCATGTCACAAACAGCAAATTTCCCATCTCCAAATTAAAAGGTGATGGCTCTGAGAACATTGCCTCTCTACACAGCAATGGATGCCTTTTGCAAATAAATATTTATCTTGGATTTCTCTACTTTACAGGCAAACAATATGGTCAAGGGAAATGTATCCCACTATTCAGTCCAATATTAAGGAGACGTAGATTGGATTAAGAACATGTGTATATGCCAAACATGCTCTGTTTTCATATGCTCACATTTGAGATTATGGCAGGAAAAGGAAAGTAGAGCTACTACAACTGAAATGAAAAAACAAAACAAAACAGATAACTACTGTATTAGAGGCAAAGGGAGCATTTGATTCTTTGACCTGTCATCTAATGGTTGTCTGGATTTTTGCAGCCCAGATATAGTAACTCTAATTAAAGGCTGTGCAAAAATCCAGGGCTGGCATCTATTGCTTCATTTTATTGTATCCTTTCCTTGTTCTTTCTAGCAATACTATAATAACAGAATTCACTTTGTACTCTTGCAGCGCAACACAGAATTGCAATCTTTCCCATAATTAGTATGTGCAAATTTTGTCAATTATATGTACCTCAAGATAATCCTCCATCTGGAGCTCTTTAATATTTATTCAAATTTGGATTGGAATTGTAGCAAGGAACAAGAATTAACCCTTTCCACTCTCCTATACCATGTATCTTATTCTGTTGCCTACTCCCTACTCAGTGATGGGATTCAAATTTTGTTACTACTGGTTCTGTGGGCATGGCTTGGTGGGCATGGCAGGAGAAAAATACTATAAAATTTCCAGTCAGAGATGGTATTTGCCGATTCTCCAAACTATTATGGTTACAGGAACTGGGCATGGATAGTCTAGTAAAAAGAAGGACCAGAGGAGACATGATAGCAGTCTTCCAATATTTGAGGGGCTGCCACAGAGAGGAGATGGTCAATCTATTTTCTAAAGTGCCTGTAGGCCAGACAAGGAATAATGGATGGAAACTGAACAAGGAGAGATTTAACCTGGAAATAAGGAGAAACTTTCTGACAATAAGAACAATCAACCAATGGAACAGCTTGTCCTTGGAAGTTGTGGGAACGCCATCCCTTGAGACTTTCAAGAAGAAATTGGACTGCCATTTGTCAGAAATGGTGCATGGTCTCCCGCTTGGGTGGAGGGTTGGACTAGATGACCTACAAAGTCCCTTCCAACTCTGATTATCTGTTATCTGTTACTACTCAAAAATTTTGCTACCAGTTCTCCAGAACTGGTTAAAACCTGCTGAATACCACCTCTGTTGCTATTGATTTGTGAGTGGAAACAATGAACTGTGGGGTTAAAAAAAAAATAAACTCCAAATTTATTGGAATAAGCTTAAAATATCTAGTTTGGTATTTGGAGCTGTGCAGATTCTCTTTTGGTTGATGCAGCAGATTCATGGTTTTCATTATAACTACTGCACAGCTGGAAAGAAGTAGATAGTCAATGGGCTAAGAAAAACCACCTGAGAAACTGAGGGGCTCCCCATGGGAAAAAGACTGGATGGCTAAACCTGAAGCCAGTGGATTTAGCTTGCATCCACCTCTGATCTACTTAAACAGGGCCTTCACATGGTCCATCCTTGCAAAGCATGTAACTTCCTGTTCATCCATCCATCATGGACCCTAGGTTAATGCATCTTCATAGAAATCATTTTTCTTGCAACTTGATGTATCAATATTTGTATTTGAATCTTAGGTTGTGAAAATAAGTGGAGAATGGCCTATATCCATGAAAAATAGACCTCTGTGAAAGAGAGATGTCTGAAGAAACTTTAGGAATCAGAGTTGCTAAGGGGATCATGGGTTGGGTTCCCCACCCCTATTCCATGGATATTCACCACTGGTTAAAGATCAGCAGTTCTGTATCATGCCCAGAACTGTGAATGCAGATCCTTTGCTGCACTAAACTTCATGTTAATAAAGTTGCAACCAGTATTTTCCATTTAAGATAGATATGATTCTTATACCGTATATCTTCAATCCTTCCAATCTCAGTCATGATACCACCATAGATTTATTTTTAAATACTTGCATTTTTTAACTTTTTTATTTTTATTATTATTTTGTTTATTTGTTTGTTTGTATCCTACCTTTTATTTATACAAATAATTCAAGGTGGCAAATTTATCCAATATACCTACCTCCTTCTATTTTCCCCACAACAAAGACTCTCTGAGGGGAGTTAGCCTGAGAGAAAGTGACTGGCCCAAAGTCACCCACCTGGATTTAATTTATCTCTCTATGGTCATGAAATAAATCTCAAAAATTTGTTTAATGGGTATTTGTTGGATGCATCAAAATATCCTAATTAAGAAAGGTCATTTCAGGTCAACAGAATATCCAAGACTACCATGAAGGTTTTTGAGATGCCCATTTTTAAGGAAGTTGTGAAATCACAAAAGGATAGATGCAAAATTTTGAGTTGAATGCCATTTTTGAGGTAGATGTCATTTTTTGGAGTAGGACAGAAATAAATTAAGAGATCCATATCCAGAAGAACAGAAGAAGCAGAACAGCAGTTATCTTATTAACTCCAACAAAATTCTTCAATTCTTTCCCTTCATGAGAGAAACACAGTTATGTGTATATAGTGGACTTTACATTGTGGACATGATTGTTGCAAAAATGTTGTGACTAGATAGTCTTTGGAAAACAACTTCTTCCTTCTCCTTCTCCTTCTCCTTCTCCTTCTCCTTCTGCTTCTGCTTCTGCTTCTCCTTCTCCTTCTCTGTTGTGTCGTCGGAAATGATGCCAGGAGTTGGTGACTTAGTATCAAGCTCTTTTATTGAGTTAGGAACCGAACTGGGGCTATGGAGAAACTTTGCGGCTTTTTATTTCTTTAGCCGCCGCGGCCAATGGCACCACTTTGAATCTCCCGCGATTCGAATTGACCAATCGCGGGAGATTCCTAGTGAGCCAATCGGCGCGGCTCGCCTAGCCAATCAGAGTGCCCCGCGCTTTGGCCAATCAAAGCGCGGGGATCTCAAGAATGCTAATGAGGGGACAGAACACCCCTCCTCTCTTGGTTCAGTCCTTACATTGCGTAGTCCCATAGGTAGGCGGGGCTCTGTCTTAGCCTACTGGACCTGCGCAGCTCAGTCGTAGGTTGGATCCCAGCCGGTTCGGTTGGGGACTCTGCTTCTCTGGATGCTGTCGTGGGAACCGCCTGGTTGGTCGGGCCGGGCCACTCTCTGTAGCTCCCTCCTGGCCTTCCCGGGTTGGTTGAGCTGTGGGTTTCGCCGCTCCCGCTCGGTCTTCCCGGGTTGGTTGAGCTGGCCTGGCTGTCTCTTTCTGGCGAGGTTTCGTGCTGGCTGCTTCCCAGTGAGTATGGTTGGTTTATTCTTCCTCGGTTTTGGTCCCCTGGGTATTCCCTCCCCTCTTGGTTTGTGTTGTGGGGGTTGGTTTTGCCTATTTGCGCGTCGGTGGTCTCTTGGGTGGTCGTCCTCGATCTTAACTGGTCGATGTGGCGTTTCCACGCTCGTCCGTCTGTTGTTTGTAGCCGGTACGAGTGTGGGCCTGTTAGTTGTGTGATGACGGCCGGTACCCATAACGGGTCTCCCGTTAGATTTTTCGTGTAAACGGCGTCGCCTGGTGCGAAGGTTCGGTGTTTGCTGGTTGAGTCTGGGGGTTTCTCTGGGTTGTACGTGGGGTGTAATCTGTCGAGTGGGGACCTTATTTTCCTCCCCATTAGCAGTTCGGCTGGGCTTTTATTCGTTGTGGTATTTGGGGTTATGTGTTGGGTGAAGAGTAATTTATTTATTTTGTCCTGGATCTCCCCGTGGTCTATTTTCTGGATGGTTTTCTTTGTGAATTGAACCATCCATTCCGCCCTACCGTTCGCCGCCGGATGCGCCGGTGCTGTCAGCATGTGTCGGATGCCCCTTTCCGCTAGGAATTTTTCGAATTCTAGCAAGGTGAATTGGGGCCCATTGTCGGAAACGAGGACATCTGGGAGGCCGTGTGTTGCAAAAAGTTTGCCGAGTTCTTTGGTCACGGCCTCCGTGGTTGTTGTTCTCATGTTGCTTACCTCCAGCCAGTTGAAGTAAGCGTCTACGGTTATCAGGAAGGTGTGTCCTTTTGTGGGCCTGGCGAAATCTATGTGGATCCTAGACCAAGGTCCCCTGGGGGTTTCCCACTCTAGGACGGGTGCTGTGGGTGGGCTTGGCCTAGTTTCCTGGCATCGTTGGCACCTTGCTACCCAAGCCTCAATCTGTTTGTCCATCCCTGGCCACCAAGTGTAACTTCTGGCCAGGGCTTTATTCCTAACGATGCCCGGGTGCCCCTCGTGTAACAGTTCCAGAACCTTCCCTTGTAGCTTTTCTGGGATGACCACCCTATCCCACCATAGTATGCACCCTTTTAGTAACGAGAGTTCCATTTGCCGGTTCCGGAATGTCTTGACGGACTCATCATTGTCCCTTTCCGGCCACCCTTTCTCTACCCAATGCAACACCTGCGCCAGACGTTTGTCTTTATTAGTTTCTCGGGCAATGTCTGACACGGTTATGGGTAGGTTGGGTAGAGTCTCTATACTGAGGGTGGTCGTCGTGGGTGCTGGGTCGGTGTCAGGCTCCGGTAACGGCGAGCGGCTTAAGGCGTCCGAATGGGAGATAGTCTTACCCGGTCTGTGTGTGAGTCCGTAATTGTAGGCCGCCAGGAACTCGGACCACCTTGTCATTTGGGGAGACAGAATGTTCGGGGTGGCCCTGTTCCCTGCCAGGATTCCCAGCAGCGGTTTGTGGTCGGTGATGACGGTAAATGTCCGGCCGTAGAGATAATCGTGGAATCTTTTTACTGCGGTGACGATAGCAAGAGCCTCTTTGTCCAGCTGGCTGTAGTTCCGCTCTGGTTTGGTGAGGGTCCTTGAAAAGAACGCGATGGGTGCTTCTTTTCCGTCGGGGAGAGTATGGCTGAGGACAGCGCCGACACCGAAGGGTGATGCGTCGCATGTGATGGCCAGAGGTAGAGTCTCGTTGTACTGGATAAAGATGGCATCCAAAGTGAGGAGGTCCTTTGTTTTCTTGAAGGCGGCTTCCTCACATTTCCCCCAAGTCCAGGTCGCCGCCTTGTCCAGGAGCCTATGCAAAGGCTCCGCCTCCGTCGCCTTTTGGGGCAGGAAGACATTATAAAAGTTAAGCAGCCCCAGAAATGCCTGCAGTTCTGTCTTCGACTTGGGTGTGGGGGCTTCTTTGATGGCTTTGATTTTTTGGTTTGTGGGGTGAATGCCGTGACGGTCTAGGAGATATCCTAGGAATTCAACCTGTTCCGTGTATAATTGGCATTTCTCCCTCTTTATCTTGAGCCTAAGACATCGTCGAAGTAAGGTACCGCCCCCTTGATGCCTTGTAATAGTCTTTCCATTAGGCTTTGGAATATTCCAGGTGCCACGCTGACTCCGAATTGGAGCCGGTTGCATTTAAATGCTCCCCGGTGGGTGACTATGGTTTGCGCTTCTGCCGTTTCCTCGTCGACTGGCAACTGTTGGTATGCCTGGGCGAGGTCGAGTTTAGCGAAAACCTTGCCCCCTCCCAGTGAATGTAGTAGGTGTTGCACTACTGGGACGGGGTAAGCGTTTGTTGCAAGGCGCCATTTAGGGTGGCCTTATAGTCCCCACAGATTCTCATCGACCCATCGGGCTTGATTGGGGTGACTATGGGGGTCTCCCACCGGGCGTGGTGTATGGGTTGTAGGACCCCTTGCTTGACGAGCTTGTCAATTTGCTCGTCTATCTTGGGTTTAAGCGCGAATGGCACCCGCCTTGGTTTCAGGCGTTTTGGGGGGACGTTTGGGTCTAGGCTGAATGATATAAGGGGCCCTCGGTACTTGCCTAGGTTTCCGTCGAAGACCTCTTGGAATTCCCGGGCTAGTTGTTGCTCTCAGTTGTCGTCGGCGATGTGGTTGATTCCCGTGACTGCGATGCCGAGCGGGGCGAACCATTGCAGTCCCAGTAGGCTTGGGTGGTCGCGATCAACAATGGTCAGGGGAAGCCTTACGGTGCGCCCTTTGTATGTTACCTTGAACTGTCCGGTTCCGACTACAGGGATGTGGTTTCCCTGATAGTCTTTCACAATTAGTCTCTGGTTGTCTAGGCCTTTTCTTTGGATGGTAGGCACCAAGCGTTTTATTTCTTGCCATGCTATCATGGAGAGGTAGGACCTGGAGTCCACCTCCATTTTACATGGCTCGCCTTCGATGCCTACCTCCACGTAGACCTTCCGGGCGTCATTGGTGTGGCGTGGCCGATGGTGACCATCTGATGGGTCTCCTCTCTTCGCCGGGTCTCGCCGCCTCATAGGGATCGTCCGTTCCGGTCCCATCTGTTGTCAGAGGGGCGATCTCTGGTCCAGGGTGGTGTGCTCTCTCGTCTCCGTTCCCTCTGGTCCCATCGTGGAGGGCTGCGGTTCTTTTTGAGATGGCAGACGTGGGCGATGTGTCCCTTCTTGTCGCAATGCCGGCAGATTGAATCAAAGAACCGGCATTCGGACCTGGGGTGGTCACCTCCGCAACCGGCACAGGTGGTCCTCGACTTACGACCCCGCTGGTTCCGTGGGTCGCAGCCTGCCTGGAGACGGTGAATTTCCTCCTCCTCGTCGGAAGTGCCCGATGCTGAGTGGAAGTCGCCCTGGTGGGTGGTCGTCACGGGTTGGGCCTCGGCCAACCTTGCAGGGTGGTTGTTCCCACTGCGGTCCCCAGGGTTCGGTCGACGCATGCGGTCGGCAGATGTTCGAGTCGCTTCGGTGGCTGTGGCTTCGGTGAGGGTATCTGCAAGGGTGATGTTGCCTTTGGCCATCAGCCGGCTCTGGAGTACAGGGTCCCAAAGGCCGAGCACAATTCGGTCTCGCAGGGCGTCGTTCAGGTTGTCGAATTCGCACAGCCCCCCTAGGCGCCGTAGTTCGGCGACGAAGTCACTGAAACACTCACCCGACTGTTGGTCCCGACGGTAGAACTCATGTCGTCGGATGAGGATGGGCACATCTGGAGCATAGTGTCACTGGAGTATTGGCTCGAGGATGTCCCAGTCCATCGCGGTCACATCAGCGGGTTTGGCAAGTGCTTTGGCCATCTTAAACACTGCGGTCCCGCAGTGGGTCAGGAAGACGGCTCGCTTCATGTGGCCGGTGGCGTCCTTCAGGTCGCTGCACTCGAGGAACATGCGGAATCTGTTGGAGTACGATTCCCAGTCCTCGCTGGCGGGGTTGAAGGGTGTGGGGGGTGCGATGTTCGCCATCGTGGAGTTTTGTCTGGCTTCCGTCGGACACGTGCTTTGGTTCAGGATCTGAATCCCACCCTCGTCGCCAGTGTTGTGTCATCGGAAATGATGCCAGGAGTCGGTGACTTAGTATCAAGCTCTTTTATTGAGTTAGGAACCGAACTGGGGCTATGGAGAAACTTTGCGGCTTTTTATTTCTTTAGCCGCAGCGGCCGCGACCAATGGCACCACTTTGAATCTCCCGCGATTCGAATCGACCAATCGCGGGAGATTCCTAGCGAGCCAATCGGCGCGGCTCGCCTAGCCAATCAGAGTGCCCCGCGCTTTGGCCAATCGAAGCGCGGGGATCTCAAGAATGCTAATGAGGGGACAGAACATTCTCCTTCTGCTTTTCCTTCTTCTGCTCCTTCTTCTGCTTCTGCTTCTGCTTCCTAGCGTATTCCCACAGGTGCCAGATCCACTTTTTGGATCATTGAATGCAACTTTGCATTGTCATCTGTGTTGTGAATTAATAAAAGTGCTTTAATAAAGATTATTAAAACCTTTAGAAAAGTGCAGGGTTCTGGCCCTGCACCTTCTGATTGGCCAATAATAGCGACATCTGATTGGTCCGTTCAGGAGAATCTGATTGGCTATTCGCGGGCCTCTCTCATTGGTTAAGGGAACTAAAGCTTCCTATTTCTTATTGGTTATTTGATCAGCAGCTTGCCTATAAAAAGGGCTGTTGCTGCCGTAGTTTTTGCTCTGTTCCACAATGTTAAATAAAGAGTTGAAGTTCACTGTTCATCGTCTCGTCTTCAATTCTTGCACCCATGCGCAGAACTTAACACTGGCGACGAGGGTGGGATTTGGAGACGTCAGAGCTGACTGAGCACTACGGAGAGCTAAACAGAGCACGTGGCTGAAGACGCACCAATGGCTGAACCATGTCTAGCAGCATCATACCACCCACTCCATTCGACCCGGCACAAGGAGACTGGGACTCATATATGGACCGATTCCAGATGTTTCTGGAGACCAACAACTTGAAGGATGCCACTACCGGAAAGAAGCGAGCAATATTCCTAACTCACTGCGGGTCGACCGTGTTTAAGATGGCCAAGGCACTAGCCAAACGGCTGAAGTGAAGTCCATGGACTGGGACGTGCTCGAGCCCCTTCTCCGGGCCCACTATGCACCGACCGTACCAACGCTTGTTCGAAGACATGAATTTTATCAGAGAGACCAGTGGAAGGGAGAAAGCGTTGCAGATTTCATAGCGGATCTCCAGAATTTGGGAGGCCTCTGCGGGTTCGCCGACCTGGAAGAGGCCCTGAGAGACCGAATAATTCTGGGATTAGATGCACTAGTAACGCAAAGTAAGCTGATGGCGAAAGGCAACATTAGCCTTGCAGATGCCATCGCTGATGCTCCTGCAGCAGAAGCAACCAGGAAGTCGGCTGCACAAATGCACCGCACCCACGCCCCGCTCCGCCAACTCACCGGCGAAATCTTGCCTCACCTGGATGGACAGGCAACGACAGCCCACCACGAGGACCTTGAATCATCATCAGAAAGCGACGAAGAAGAGGTCAACCAGCTCTGGTCTGAACGAGACCAACGCCATCAACGTAACCAGAGAGTGCAGTACCAATGCACTGGTTGTATGTGTGTACCACCCACAATCAGACTGCAAATTCCTCAATGCGCTCTGCCATGTGTGCGGGAAAAGAGGTCACATCGGAAGGGTCTGTAGAAGCAAGCAAGGATCCAACCCACCTCAGAGGGGGACCAACTACCACCAGCCCACAGAAAGTTGTCCTATGAATTGGGAATATTTAACCCACCAATGGAACAACCACTCCAACAGAAACAAACCACTAGCCCAGTCAACGAAACGAGAAGAGGCACACCAAACCATTATGATCGGTCACGCCTCATCATTAGACGCCAAGAAGATCCAGGTGAAAGTCGCCATCGAAAACCAGCCCTGCATGATGGAAGTCGATTCAGGATCGTCCCTCTTGATGGCAAAACCTCAAATTCCAAAGAATCATACTTAAGGACTATCAGGGAAATTGAATTCCAGTCGTTGGATCCAGCAAAGTCTGTGTCTCATTTAAAAATCGTACTGCATCCCTACCACTAACCGTAGTCGACAGGGGTCGGCCTAGTTTGTTAGGCCTCCAATGGTTCGCCCCACTTGTAATTGAAGTAGCCGGCATTCACAGAACCAACAGCGACGACTGGGAAGAGGCCATTGTCCGGGAGTTCCAGGACGTCTTTACAGAGAAATTAGGTGAGTACAAGGGGAACCCAATATCATTTAACCTTAACCCCAAAGTAGCTCCCATCCGCCTTAAGCCTCGTCGAGTTCCATGTGCCCTTAAACCAAAGATTGACGAGCAGCTTGATAAATTAATAGCCCAGGGTGTGTGAGAACCAACCGACCATGCTCCTTGGGAAACCCCAATCGTAACACCCATCAAGCCGGATGGATCGTTAAGAATTTGTGGGGACTACCGAGCCACCCTGAATCACGCCCTTCAGCAGAACGCTTACCCGGTACCGGTAGTACAACACCTTCTCCATTTCCTGGGGGGGCGGAAAAGTCTTCACAAAATTGGATTTAGCACAGGCATACCAACAACTGCCTGTAGACAAAAAAACGGCAGAGGCACAAATGATCGTTACGCACCGAGGTGCATTTAAGTGCAACCGACTCCAATTCGGAGTTAGCGTGGCCCCAGGAATTTTTCAGAGCTTGATGGAGAGACTACTACAGAGTATAAAAGGGGTTGTACCTTATTTTGATGATGTTTTAATTGCTGCTCTGACTAAAGAAATACTAAGGGAGCGCCTGAGGTTAGTTCTCCAGAAATTTAAAGAGTCTGGCCTTAAAGTAAAAAAAAATAAGTGTCAACTGTGTACGGATAAAGTAGAATTTTTGGGGTACTTAATCGATAAACAAGGCATTCACCCCACCGATAGCAAGCTAAGGGCAATCAAAAATGCTCCAAGGCCCAGAAATAAGACTGATCTCCAAGCTTTCCTGGGCCTTATCAATTTCTACAATGTGTTCCTGCCCACAAAGCGACCGTAGCTGAGACCCTACATCATCTGTTGGACAAAAAGGCAACCTGGGTCTGGGGACACCGAGAGGAACATGCGTTCTGACAAGTAAAAAACTTATTGACTTCAGACGCTGTTTTGATGAAGTAGAATGAGACTTTGCCATTAACGATTACATGTGATGCATCACCATTTGGAGTGGGTGCCATTTTGAGCCATGTGTTACCAAACAGTAGTGAAGCCCCTATTGCCTACTTTTCAAAAACGCTATCAAAAGCTGAACGTAACTACAGTCAAATCGATAAAGAGGCTCTTGCTGTCATTTCTGCTGTTAAACGATTTCATGAATATATTTATGGGCAAGTTTTTACTATAGTTACCGACTACAAACCTTTGCTGGGGATAATAGCGGGGGACAAGCCAACCCCTTATATATTATCTCCCAGAATGACTCGCTGGTCGGAATTCTTGGCTGCATATAATTATAAATTGCAACACCGCCCGGGGAAAGCCATCCCCCACGCTGACGCACTAAGCCGTGCACCACTTCCAGAAACTGTTGACGACCCAGCTCCAACTCTCGCGACACTCCAGATTGAGACACTTCAATCACCACCACTGACAGCTTGAGATATCACGATCGAAACCAGACGCGATCCCATTTTGGCGTGAGTTCTTAGCTGGATTGAGCGAGGATGGCCATTGAATCAAATCCCTGACAACTTCAGTCCTTTTGAGAATCGACAGATGGAACTGTTTTCCCAGAAAGGCTGCATCATTTGGGGGGATAGAGTCATTGTCCCAGAGCGGCTGCAACGAGTGGTATTGAAAACCTTGCATGAAGGCCACCCCGGCATCGTGTGTATGAAGGCACTCGCACGAAGCTTTGTGTGGTGGCCAGGTATCGACAAGCAAATCGAGGCCTGGGTAAAGACTTGTTGCAAATGCCAGGAAGTTAGCAATGCCCCACCGAAAGCAACCCCAACAGAGTGGGAAACACCCAGGAGACCATGGTCCCGTATTCATATTGACTTTGCGGGACCTACTAAAGGACACACATTCCTAGTAACGGTGGATGCCTACTCAAACTGGCTTGAAATCCATGAAATGAAAAGTACCACAACCGAATCCGTCATCAGGAAATTGGACAGATTATTCGCAACCCATGGACTGCCAGACGTTCTGGTATCCGACAACGGGCCCCAGTTTACCGCGCTTTCTTTTGAACAGTATTTGGCGGACCGTGGTATTCGCCATGTGCTAACTTCACCGGTGCATCCTGCGGCCAATGGAAGAGCCGAGCACATGGTACAATTCATCAAAAAAACCCTACATAAAATGGACTATGGCGATATCGAAGATAAGATTAACCGGATACCCCTTCTTCAACACATCACTCCACACAGCGTCACCAACAAGACTCCGGCCGAATTGTTAATGGGACGAAAACTCCGCTCCCACCTTGACCGACTACACCCATCGTACAAATCAGAAAAACCACACGGATCCAGTGGGAAATGCCGCAAATTACAGATAGGTGACTTAGTCTTCACTAGAAACTTTTCTGGTGATCCTTTGTGGGTCGAGGCAACTGTAATCCAAGTCACAGGACCCAGGTCGTACCGAGTAAAAAGTCTCAATGGAAGAATATGGAAGCACCATATTGATTAGCTGCGTTCAAGGCTGCAACCTCGTTTCTGTGACTCCGGTAACTTCCAAACTGAGGGGGGAGGAGATGCTGAGACCGAGTTCGAAACGGCAGAAGCACGAGTGGAAGAAGTGAGCATTCGGAAGAATCAGAGAGGGTGGTGGACTTGCCTCAAAGAGACACCTCGTCAGAAGCAAGCCCACAAAGGCAAGAGGACAATGAGGACATTAGTAGCACCGAGTTTTTAAATGAAGGACTGAAGGCACCCTACTCGCCAGAAAATGTCCCGCCCAAACAAGATTATAAACAAGTACCGGGGGGACAGCGAAAATCCAACAGACAATCTAAACAACCTGTCTACCTCAAAGATTACATCACTGTGCCCCTTAAACGGAACCCGAGGGGAAGGGGTGTTGTGAATTAATAAAAGTGCTTTAATAAAGATTATTAAAACCTTTAGAAAAGTGCAGGGTTCTGGCCCTGCACTTCTGATTGGCCGATAATAGCGATATCTGATTGGTCCATTCAGGAGAATCTGATTGGCTATTAGCGGGCCTCTCTCATTGGTTAAGGGAACTAACGCTTCCCGTTTCTTATTGGTTATTTGATCAGCAGCTTGCCTATAAAAAGGGCTATTGCTGCCGTAGTTTTTGCTCTGTCCACAATGTTAAATAAAGAGTTGAAGTTCACTGTTCATCGTCTCGTCTTCAATTCTTGCACCCATGCGCAGAACTTAACAATCTGCATCTCCTGAATGCAGGTCCCAGGCTTGCATATCTTTATTGGTGGTGTCTTGCCCTCTCTGTTTTGATGGCCACGGACCGCTGGCCATTGACTTGTAGTTGGTAGGCAGTCTTGGTCATGGTAGAAGGTGCTGCTCTCTGGACATTCTTTGGGAAACTATTTCTTATAAATAAATGTCAGCCCTTCAGATCCTCTCATTCTTACCTACCATTCCCTAAATCTAATAAAACAAAATAGCAGATTTGTTTTAAAAATTATCTACTTTTCTGCAGTTTTTCAATATATCAAAAAGTTTCAGTAAAATCCAGGTTCAGTTAGTAGTTATTATGGAAGAATTGCTGCTTCATCTCAGCGCACCACAGGATTTCTTCAAAGCAGCAGCCCAGTGGGGACCCCCCCCCCCAAATTTAACTAAATCCAATGTATGCTCTCTATTACCTTTGCTAAATTATGACTGCTAATAGGAAGTTCCTATGGTATAGGAAAACTGAAAACAGTGTAAATATCTCTGTATACAGTCACATATGACAATTATAGAACCACACACATACATACATACATGCACGCACACTGTATTTCACATTGGCTGCATTTTGAAAAGAAGGAGGCTTGGTATTAACATAACCTCTTATGTTAGGTTTTTATCCAGGTCCCCAGATTTTATCATCTGCCTGGCTGCAGCCCTGGTGACTATAAACTGGACTAATTTGTCTCAAGCATCATTGAAACAGATGCAAGCACAGTAATACAATTAAGCAAGAGTTTCCTGCCAACAGTTTTAAGCCAGTACAAGATCCTTAAAATATGCTAGTGTCTTTATGGATCAGATCTCCTGAGAAGCATTAGTACAAAGGTATTAGGTAAAAAAGCACAGCGCCATTCTCAGCTTCCTGTTTCCCTACACACTACATAACTCCTACTCTCACCTGAAGGATTCTTGGCTTTTGTAAAGAGCTTTTAGTCCAATATACACTGGAAACAGCATTTATTGAGATTACACCCTGTGCATGGTGGAAGGCTTAACTTTAGGCTGCCACTTGGCCATGGAAGCACAGTTTGGCAACAGTAATTGGCTCTACTCTGACAGCAGGCACCACGTACAAAAATATATGTCACACTGACCCAATGTCAACTCTCAAAAGAAAAAGAGCTTTGCTGTGTGTGGGGTGGGAGAATATCAAAATGAAGGGGATGCTAACTCTTTCTCTACGTACGTCATTTCTAATCTACTTCACCTTTTCACTATATTTTCAAATGGCAATCATAAATTCTCTTTTGTCTGGATTTTTTTTTTTTAACTTAAGTGCCTATAAGAAAAATATATGCATTTAATATACTGTAGTTTAGTAGCTAAGGAGGCAGAAGTTAAGAGGCACTGCATAAAGATATTTGCAGCAATTGCCTAATTTAGATGCCTTTAATAAACTAACATTTAAGAAGCTGAAAGCAAAGCCTCTTTTTCTTTTTTTGTAGAACACAATTTGTAACAAAATTCTTATTTATAATTATTTTGGTCCAGTGTTGAGGCGTCTTCATTTTACTTTTATCAGCTATGAAGTATATCAAAAGTGTTAGAGCACACTTTGTCTCCTAATCATCTTTGTATTTGTTTGATCTAATGAAGCTATAGTTTGAGTGTTTGTGAGCTGTTAACTAGAAATAAGAATAGAATAAGAATTAACTAGAATAAGAAAAAGATAATTATTTGGCTGTGTCCATCCTTCCTTTAAAACATTCACCTTGACTCATAGGAACAACACACACAAAAACCCCCTTGTGTTATATTGTTAGACTACTGGTCCATCTGCCAGTCTGGTTAGCAGTGATTTTCTGGCAATAATTCTTCGGGCTTCCATCCTGAAGTTTTTTCAATCCTAGTTAATAATTCCAAAGATTGAACCATGGATATTCGGTAGAGGAGACAATACAGCCACTAAGCTATAACTTTCTTTCAATGTCACTTGGCTGGCTTTGTCTCAGAATGTTTCCTCAGATTATTCTCCATGGCCTATTTCTTCTTTGTGGCCTGCATGATAGATGTTGGTTTGTTCAAGAATTATTGAACAGATCATAGACAGCCCACGAAACAAAGCAGGGTGAGGGGAGGGGAGATGACTCCCTTATTAATCTTTTCATGTTTTAGCTCTGCTTTTATAATTTCCATATTTATAATTATAATGTAAATATAATTATATATGTAAAACTATATTTATAATTTATAAATATAATTATTATCTATATCTATATAATTTCATTAAAATTTATAATGAAAAGACATGGTGCAGTTGTTAGAATGCAATACTGCAGGCTACTTCTGCTGACTGCCGGCTACTTGCAATTTGGCAGGAGCTCTATTTAGGGTTCTGCTTCAGACTGAATCTCTAAGAAATGTTTGAAGCCCAGTGGAATCAAAAGATAGCTCCAATCTTAAAGCAGACGCACCTTTTCTTTGAATTTTTCTCTTCCTTTATAACTACATGAATGGCATGCCTGTGCCTTTACAAGATTCTATTATGGAATAGCTAATGTGTAACTCCTGTGTAATATAGTTGTACTGCACCTCAGTGAGATGGGTCATGTCACAGAGGCAATACTTTTTGCTTCTTTGAATGGTAGCGATGAGGTTATTAAAACTGTTGGGTTGGTTTTTTTTCCTTCCCTCATTTACAAGGCCTTCTCTTCTACTTTCAGCAACTAGAAAAGATTTATGTACGTAAACTTCTTTGAGACAATGGATATGCTGGAGAAAGCCCAGAAAAGATATCAGGCAATGCCCCAACTTGTACGTTAGAGAAAATTGTTTGGTTACCAAATTGAAAGAACAGAAGCATTGCCCTTGTATTTATTGAGTCAGTCTTCTATCCCACCTGAAAGCTTAATTAATCCAAGTCTAATTTAAAGATCTACAGCAGGGCTGTCAAACTCCTGGCCTGCAGATCAGATGCATCATGTGCCAGCCATGCCCACACCCAGGTTAATGAAGGGCAAAAGAGTCCCAGTATATCACACGATGCTGCCACGATGATGTGATCTTGACACCCCTTGTCTATAGGAAGGGAAAGTATGAACTTTAAAATTAAGAATTAGATGGAAGTGGAGCAAGCAACCACACAGGTTAGCTGGCCACTTGCTCGCTGGCTTCTGTATAGGTAGTCCTTGAGTTACAATTGAGCTCAAAATTTCTGTTGCTAAGCAAGACAGCTGTTAAGCAAGTTTTGCCCCATTTTATGACTTGCCACAGTGGTTAAGTTAGAAACATGATTGTTTGCTTGTCAGAAGGCCACAAAAGGTGATTACATGATCCCAGGATACTGTAACTGCCATAAATGCGTGTCAGTTGCCAAGTATCTAAAATTTGATCACATGACCATGAGTATGCTGAAACAGTTGTGTGAAAAATAGTCACAAGTCCTTTTTTCAGTGCCATTGTAACTTTGAACACCACTAAATGAATGGTTGTAAGTAGAGTACCTGTAATGCAGTTCTATTAAATTGTAATTGTTTCTAAATTAGCAACATTTGTATATAACAGAGTTTTCTGAAAATTTATATTTGATTTTTTTCAGGGCTTTGTTCTTTTTTACAGTCATTAAATGATCACCATTTTACCCCTTAACAAAAAAGAGAAAACTTCTTATTCATGCCTATGTAGAAGTGAAACCCTGGGTTAACGTGTCAGAAGAATGAAACCAATTGTATGAAGACTCTTCCTTTTTTGCATCTCTGTTTGCAAACAAAAAATAAAGAGGCTAAAGCTTGGTAATCTAATTTACTTCTGGGCAAATTCAAAGTGCTAATAAATATTTATTTAAGCCCCAAAAGGCTTGGATCTGAATCAGTTAATAGAGTGCCTTCAGCTGCCTGATCCCAACTGTTCAGTAAAGTCATCTGGAGAATTTGGTCACAGCTGCCACAGATCATCAAATGGTGGTTTAGCTTTCTGTAGTGACTCCTTATTTAAATAAGTAGACAATTACCTTGGGTTTTCTTTAATGTGATCATTAAAATTAAATTTTGTTTCCAGTCTGTCAACTGAAGTTTTAATAGTTTTTTAATATTTTGATAAATTAATCTGTTATACGAATGCATGTCATAGTTTGTTTTAAATGTGACACACAGACATATATAGATAGATAGGTAGGTAGAGAGAGAGAGAGAGAAATAGATAGATAGATAGATATAAATATCGAGATA
Source organism: Hydrophis major (assembly GCA_033807585.1). Classification (NCBI taxonomy): domain Eukaryota; kingdom Metazoa; phylum Chordata; class Lepidosauria; order Squamata; family Elapidae; genus Hydrophis; species Hydrophis major. Next base: position 330,871,763 of record CM066329.1, read on the forward strand.
GATAGAGATAGAGATAGAGATATAGAGATAGATAGATAGATAGATAGATAGATAGATAGATAGATAGATAGATAGATAGATAGATAGATAGTATGGAAAAAAGGTAGCTATGACTGGTCCTCACACTTATGGCCATTGCAGCAGCCCCATGAATATGTGATCAAAATTTAGACACTTGGCAATTAGCATGTATTGCATCATCCTGGGGTCATGTGATCACCGTTTTGACCTTCCCATCTGGTTTCTGACCAGCAAAGTCAATGGGAGAATTTGTTTAATGTGTGATTCACTTAACTAAGCTAATTCGCTTTATGGGAAAATAAGTCATAAAATTGGGTGCAACTCACTTAACAACACCTCACTTAGCAATTAAAATTCAGGTCCTGATTAAGTCATAAGTGGATGACTACTTATAATAAAAAGGTGTAACAAACATTTGTTAATATATTCCATAAAATTAAAAAAAAATCTAAGCAAAACAATTAATTGGATTAAAAGCCAAGACACACACCCAAATTTGGCCACGACATTTTTATTGCTTGGTAAAACAAACATGCCAAAGTAATAAATAGCGTTGTCATAATATTGACAGCTTGAGACAAAGGGAAAAAATTAAAACTCTCTGGGGGGAAATATTTTGAAACCTGTCCCCAAAACTTTCTACATTCTGAAAGTTGAGTTATCTCAGCATTTCTACCAGCCCTTCTTACAATAGCTGGCTGCTTTCACTTTAACTGAGAGGCTTGAAGAAATCTGATGGTTCTTTATTTATTTATAGCTTGTGCTCACGTTTATGCAAATAAGGAACAAATCCAGTGGCAAGCTTAAAAAAAAAAAACTCCGGAGATCTGACTGACTGAATGCACAAAAGAGCAATTGCACATCTTTTAATGCATTCTCTTAAGGAGGGAAAAAGAAACAACAATCACAAGGCAAAAACTTTGCAATACAATTGCCTTGAAAAGGCAACAAATATTTCTCACAAAATAAATACTGTCCATTCTTGTCAGCTTTTTTCCCACCTCCTTTGTGTTCCAAGAAATTGCCAGTAATGAAAACAGAGCAGAGCCAATCAAATTGTTGTGTATACTATTGCACTGTGGAAACTGGAAACCCTGCATTTCAAGTAAGTGTTATGCATTATTCATAGCCTATGCATGTTTATGTAAATTAACAAAGTGTATGGTGAAGCAGTATTAGTAGGTGAAATAATGATGGGGGAAAGTACCATGCTTAAAATGTATGTTAACAAAGATGCTGTCCTTAACCTACTTCATTAACATACATACACGCACATACATATATGTATTCAAGAAGTTACATCCTATGAAAAAATTGAAATACATGATGTTTTACTTAAGAAACTTGCATTTTTCATCCTTTTTCCAGATTAGAGCTATAAGATAAAGCTTTATAAACGGTAACAAAAGAAAGGTATTTATGCATCAATATCATTGTCAAATATATGACAGCCTAAAATATTAGAATGCCTCAAGTGAGAGTCTAAAATGTAATCAAAATAAAAGGGAGGCCTTGGATTTTGGGATGTAGTTAAAGAAGATGTAAACTTATATCTTGGTAGGATCACTAGACAAGCTGTAATTCAAACTGCATCCTCACTCCACCCACTCCCAAACAGAATGATTTGGATTAAGATAATTACTCTACAGACACAAAGAAAAGCTGTTTTCTCTTTCTGTCTATCTCTTTCTTTCCACAGCCAGTGATAGGAGGAGCAAGGAGGAGAAAGGGGAGGAGAAGAACGACTTGATTGTAATGTTCATTTGCAGGAGATCTGTGCTTTGGAATTGATGTGTGGCCTTCTGCAGCTTACTGACATACAGTATAATTTTGTGCAGGTTTTCTATGCATACTGCATTGTGATTTGATAGAGAAAAACAAGATTCTTTAGTAATCTCCTTCCTCTTGCTTTAAATTTGCTTGAAGCTTAGCATTCAAAAGCCTCTCCATTTTTCACTCAAATTAAATACAATAATCTTCCAAAATGCAACTGTAGATATGTGTATAATTTACTTGCTTAAATATTATTTTTGGCTTGACTTCCTACTAAATTTATTGTATCTTGGTGTGCAATATGTGAGAGGCAGATTGAGAAAACATAATACTGAAAAGTGTTTTTCAGCAAAAGAAGATTTTGCACTGCATCTGAATATTTTCAGGAGTAGATCTGATTGAGTTTATAGGTTATCCAAGCATTTGGATAAGTTTTTATTTTTTTTATCTCTGATATGTATTAATCTGATGCCTACTAGAACCATAGTGACCTTTTTTTTAAAGGGATAAGATAGCTGTTATAAAAAAAATTGACACTTTCAAGAATTCAGTATTAACATATGTTGCTTCTAGATTTAATATGAATATTGAAATTAAAGTTCTTCACCACAAGGTACTACGCCTTTTGCCATATTCTCCTCATGCTGCCATTTTAATAGGAAGATCCCATTTGCTACTGAATGCAGTGCTACAAACTTCTGCATTTCCTTAAACATTGTATGCTTGCCAAGTCTGTGGATGGATACTGTCCTTTTGAATAGATAAGAAATATCAGATGATAACAGAATATTAATATAGATGTGGGACTTTTAAAATAATTTGACCACTCTTTAGCAGAACTATCTTTTCAACTCCTATTCCCTTCTAATCAATTACACTTATTTAAATTTGCTCCCAACTTTGCTTGCCATTATTTGATAAAGAATGGTTAGGTCATTGTAGTAACTTAAATGCAAGACAATAGATGCCAGGTAGGCATTGTAAGTGGGAGAGGCACATTTCCTGCTGATATTCAAGGAGAGAAGAACAATACTACAACTGAGCAACTTAGTTCTACTGAAAGGCCCTTAGAAGAATTATCTTTGTTTTTCTTCATTTGAGGTTGGCACCTTATTCCACTGGCAAACATTAAAATAGATGGACTTTGTGTCACAGCAATACTTTCATCAGTATGCCCCTCACTTTCTACCTTTCAAGGATGCTGTGGAATACATGGTCATGCTTCCTGCTTTGATGTTGTTGACATCCTCCAAGAACCAAGATCAACCTAGCCCTTTTTAGCACAGATACAAAAAGGATGGGGCTTCAAGGGCCCAGTTGACCTGTTATCTTGATGCTGTTGATCGTCCTCATCCTCAGAGAAACCACTGATCAGGAATACTTTGATCTCTTTGTTCTTTACTAAAGAATTGCACAGAGATACATCCTAGGAATGGCCAAGGTCCAGTCCTGAAGCAGGCAGCTATTATAACCTCAAAAATAAACTTTTGCTTTGGATCAAGCCAATCCAAGAATAATTGAATTGGCATGAATAACTGTATTTGGTTCTTCATTTCCTTAGTACGTGGGCATTTCTGATTGATCTTGCTCAAGGAAGCAGCCATACGGTGAGAACATGCACATGGTGTTTAAATTCTAGAAGTGTCTATGAACCCAAAATGGTTGATCATCCTGATCTTTATGCGGGGAAATTACAAGTTACATTATTTTGCATTGTTCATATGATATCTGTGTCAGGATTCCAGAGAAATGCACTTTCAATTCAAAACTGCTGCACAGCTCCTTCAAACTTCTCCCCCCTTTCTGTTGGCAACTATAAAACGGGCATTAAAAAATGTTTTATGAGTTGACATTCTGCTCTACTCTCATTATCCCCTTTTTAGTCAATAGACTAACCAATATGATGAGTTTTGCTATATACTTAACAAATTTGGTAGATCAGAAGCTTTCAGTTATTGTCAACTAGGCAAAACTCTATGCTGCTGTTTGCAAAGTTAGGCAAATTGGCCCAGATTATGGCTAATTTATATCATACAAGTAAGTATCCCATACTGTAGGTGCAACTGGTAAGCATGCTATTTGACTGACTCATGTGAATTGGAATTATACGGTGATTTTATATATTATGGAAATCATTTTTGTACATCTGCTGATGTGCTAGGTCAGTGAAGGCTAACCTTTTTGTCAACGCATGCCAAAAGTGCGTGTGCATGCCATGTGTGTGAGACCCCCTGCCACCTGCTCATGTACACGTGACCCCCCTGCATGCACCACACACCTCTGCACATGCGTGTGCGACCCTCCCATGCTCCCTGGCCCCCCTGAAGCTGGTTTCAATACTTTCATGGGCTAAAATACTGATAAAATTTAAGGTATACAATAAGGTAAAGATGCTTCAAGCAAAGATGAACTGCTGTTTGTGTCTGTGTGATTACACAACAGTCATCTTGGTAACAATGGAAATGGGTTAGGGTCTCTTTTTAATTTCCCCACCTAACTTACAATTCTGGTATTCTATGGACTATCCATGGAATAACCTGGACTGATCCTGCTTATATTTGGAGTCTAGGCAAAATTTCTCAGATGCTATCACTGCTAAGACAGCTGAATTATAGAATAATTGAAGTGATTTGGAATAACATTTCTGGTTTTGATACATGTATTAATTTGTATAGCTGTTTGCAGTTTAGCTGATTCTGCATACACATGTATGCATGCACATACTGTACATTGTATCCACACAGAAAGATTGTTATGATGGAAACTCTTCCTGCTGTGAAAGTGCTATTCCTTCAGTTTCTATTAAAATGCCTTTGCTAACTCTGTTGCTAAAAGGGTAACATGGCAGCATTTGTTCAAACAGGTGTTGAGAACAGCTGGAGACTGCAATATAGAGCGTCTATGGCCCTTTTTCCACTGCTGACTTAAAGTGATCTCCATCCATCTTTGAATCAGGAAGAAAATCTTTGGCATGAAATTTGCTGCCCCATTGCTAGCTTCTTTCCATCATGTCCTGCCTCTGTTCTGAATGGTGCTGTCTTGATTATGTACACACAACACATGATAAACTAAGTAACTGATGAATTCCTTCACCTTTGCTGTCTTCCTCTTCTGGATTTCAACAACTAGTGGGAACAATAGTTGCTATTCAATCACAGTATTGTGGCAGGAATGAAGCAGGAGTGACAACATAATTCTTTGTTGTTTCTTGGTTCTTCTCTGTTTTTCTCTACCTTAAACTTGTAACCTGAGTGAGATAGTTTTGTGGAAAAAAAACCACCTTCAACAAAGAAAGTTAAGCCACTTTTATTTGGTTTTTCTGTCAAATTCCTTTTTTTATCTTATGCAAGCAACAAATACTGATTTCCATATTTCTTTGTGTTTTGCTCTGTGTAGCAGTTCTGTGTAGGGGTGGAATGGTTAGTCTTGTCATTCCATTTTTATATTATTTGTACTAAACCAGTAAGGATCATAGAATTAAAGCATTTATAGTTGTGCTGGCTGAACAGTCAAACATTTAGCAATTTTAATTGGCTATCACCCAGTGGTGGGATTTAAATTATTTTACTACTACGTTCTGTAGGCGTGGCTTGGTGGGCATGGCAGGGGAAGGATACTGCAAAATCTCCAGTCAGAGGTGGTATTTGCCGGTTCTCCAAACTACTCAAAATTTCCGCTACTGGTTCTCCAGAACTGGTCAGAACCTGCTGAATACCACCTCTGCCATCACCCCAACATTAGTGTGTTCAGTTTGTGAGGGCTAAAATAGCAGAATGATGGCAATAGGAGTTCTCTATGGACCAAAAATGAGGTAACATTTTCAATCACATTTGAAAAACTCCACAGACCACACTTTTACCCCCATATAATCTAACAAATTTTATGTACCTCATAACTGCTTTTGGATGCTGTCAGGTGATGGGAAAAATTGACTTTAACCTGAGTACAATGAAGGATGACTTATGCTTTTCTCACTGAAGGTCTAGTGATCAGATGAAAGAGACACTGCAGAAAAAAAAAGATGTTGCTAGATATATTTGGGCTGTTGTTAGGTGCATGGGAGAAATGGATTGTGTGGGGGTGGCAGAGGAGGGGGAAAAAGAAGAGAAGGGAAGAAAGTAACTCCATTTTGCTGGGAGGTTGGAAGATGGGTGACGTAAAACTAGATAACTTGTAGTCGTGGTGGATTTTAAGAGAATTAGATACTGACCAGGAGGATGAAGATCAGATTTGTATTATGATTGCCTGCAGTTAAATTGCTTTACATGCTGAGCTTGATTCAACTCATGAGCTGTAAACCAATTTTTTTTTTTTTTAAGTGCCCCCGATAAGACTGCATTCATGTATATAAATTTGTTCTAGCTGCCCACTCCAGGAGACTGGATGGCTTATAACACACAAAAAAGGGTTTATCTCAGGAGCTGGGAGGATAATGTTCCAGAGGTTGTGAGCTGAGAGAGGGAAGTGGGAATGACCCTGAGGAAGAAGAGAAAGGACCGCTATTAAAGCTATGGTCATATAAAAGAGGTCTGAATATGGGCCAGAAATGTAACATGAGACAACATTTCACATAAAACCATCTCACATTCTCAGATGAAGATTGGTAAAGAGAGGGAAGGGGAAAATGCATTCAGACTTGCAAGATCCTGTTACTACCTCTTTACAATAAAAGTAGTATTGCTTTCATGACATTGGTTTCCTAGTCTGATTCACTTTGAAGGGCTCACAAGACCAGGACAGAAAAAAGCATGCTTGCTTGAACTTGCAAAGTGACAACATTGATTAGAGGAGACCTGGAACACACCCTTTTTCAAGGGCAGAAGAACTAGCCCCTCTCTCAAAGAGACTGATATCACTGGTGTCAGTAGTGGTTCAGTGGTGAATGCAGTATTGCAGGCTAATTCTGTCCACAGTCAGGAGTTTGATCCTGACTGGCTTAAGATGGACTCAGCCTTCCATCCTTCTAAGGTTGGTAGAATGTGGACCCAGGTTGCTGGAAGCGATCTACTGATATTTGTAAACCACTCAGAGAAAGCTGTAAAATACTATTGAGTGGTATATTAGTTTAAGTGCTATTGCAAAGTGCTATTGTTGTGGGGACCCTTGGCTTGGTAACTTCTAGACCAGTGATGGTGAACCTTTTGGGCCCGAAGTGCCCAAAGTATGTGCGCGCTTACCCAAAATTCAAGGCATGCATCCCTGTGTATGCGCATGCATCTCTGTGCATGTGCATGCATCTCTGTGCATGTGCATGCATCCCTGAACGTGCCCCCCACATGCGCATGTTTCTCCTGCATGCGTGTACCCTGTCCCTGCAGATGTGGGCCCTTAAACATGTGTGGCAGAGACCCAAAGGCCAGCAGGAGGCACACACATGTGTGGGTAACTAAGCTGGGGCAACTGCGCACATGCCCACAGAGATGGCTCTGAGTGCTATCTGTGGCACGCTTACCATAGGTTTGCCACCACTGTTCTGGACAGTCTTAACAACCCAAGATGATTGCTAAGCAAGCAGGCAGAGGACTTCCCCTGTCCATTTCCTCAGGTGTCACAGAATTGAATTCAGTCTAGATGGACTTGCCCAGTTGGAATCCAACTCTGAGCAAATCTGAGGACGATGTAGGCTCAAGTATGGGCTAAAACTCAGGTTTAGTTGAATTCATTCTTTATCTTTCTCTGATACTGTTCAAGATTTTGTCTTTCTCCAAGAGTGCTTTTGATACTTAATTTCATGGAGCTCCTTAGAGAACCAAGAAGCATCCTAGGTTAGGGGCTCTCTAGAATCTATCTGATCCAGAGCCTCAGATAATTACTTATTCCAGGTAGCAATAAACCTCAACTGAACTCTCCAAGAGATCCTCAGGGAAAGCCCTAAGTTCCCTCTGGAACCCAGTCAGGTTCAACCAATCAGACACAAAATAATCCCATCTTTGCTCTGGATTAGCCAATAAAAATAAATAAACAAAATTTTAAAAATGCATCTATAGACTTCAAGAGAGACTCAACATTATGGGGGAATGGGCTAGTGAAAGAGAGTATAGATATATCCCACATCATTTAGTTTTGAGGATGCTATTCTTTATAGGGAAAATATATTGCTTACTCCATCCTAATACACCTGACAATAGTGTTTGAATCTGGTTAGTGGATGGAAACAACAAATTTTTCAAGCAGCTATGAGATACAGTAATACCTTGATGTCCAGTCTAGTTGGACTAAAGCCAAGAAACATGGTTTTATATTTAACTATATTGCACATTTTCTACTTTAAAATATATATTCAAAGGCATGGCTAAGGGTGTGCATTTCATAACTACAGTTATAGTTCTTCTCTCCACTCTGCCTAACTTGTCAATAGAATTCAGAAGAAAATGCTTCTTAGATATTTGAGGAGACGAGGCACCGCTAGTCAAAACAGAGACTATACATTGGACGGATCCACTGTTTGATTTGGCATAAGCTTCATGTATTCCAAAACACCAATAAGAACAAAAGTCAGTTTGTACATTTTGATCCAGCAATCTTACGTGGCTTTCAAGAAAGCTGTATAAAATAACATTTTTTTTCTCCATTTTAATTTGTTACTAACATATTTCCATATAAGAAGCAAGGGAGGGGGAAGTGCCAACTGTCTTTCTAGCAATTGGAAGGATTTATTTATAGGTGTTATTTCGCAAAAGACCGTTCCATGTGTAAGAATGGAATTGCTGGAAATTGTTGGCAATTATTTTGCAAGCTGTGGTTTCTCCCTTGCATGATGCTACAGCTTATTTGCATACAGTATGATTGAAAATGAAACTTTGACACACAGGATTTCACAAATATCAAGCAGGGTTGCGGGGGGGGGGGGGGGGGAAGCCAACTTAAAACAAATAAATGCTGCCACTTATAGATCACAAACAGTGTTGCAACTGCCAAGTATTTTGGCCATTTGCTTTGTTAATGCACATTTATGAATATTTTATCAAAATAAATATATCATTTTTTAACATTTTAAAACTTTTTTAGCAGGCAAGAAAATATATTGACAAATTCTAAAATTGGTTGAATCAATAGCTATCTTATAAATGGAAGATACCTTTTGAAAACTAAACATATGAAACTGACTTTCTAAAAAAAAAAGTTTGTTTTTCAATATTTATGGATTTATTGACCCCCATGCCAACCAGGAACCTAAAAACTGCTACAGAATCACTACACATTACACTAATGTTAAATATGTATATTCCAAATTGTTCCCTAGAACTCAGTGTGAAATATTATCAAATATTATGTTCACATACATCACTTACAGAATTCTGAAATTACCTTACAAATATAGTAAAATACATCAGGATTTCTGTGAGCAGCAGTACAGAAATATCTCTTACAGAGGAATAAATAACAAGGGACACAATCCTATGGTCTGTTGCATATCTCCTTCCTTTCTAGGCACCCAGAAAAATCATATCTACAATGTCATGTCCTCATCTCAGTTACAGGCAGCCAATGAATATAAAGCTATATTCATATAGCAACTGACATATGTAAGAGTCAAAGAAGATGCGGTGCCAATTGTATGAAAATAAATAATGTGTGCATTATGATCTCATTTTAAAAAATGTGGGAGAGCTAAGAGAAACTTACAACTACTCTGATGAATGAGTAGACAGGGTTGGTTCTCTCCTAAAATATATCTGAGGATCACTTTGGTGTAGTGGTTAAGGTATAATATAAAAATCGGGAGACCATGAGTTCTAGTCCTGTCTTAAGCACAAAGCCAACAGGGTGACTTTGGGTCAGTTACTTTCTCTCAATCCTCAGAAGGAAGCTGTTCTGAAAACTGAAAAAGAAAACTGCAGGGACTTATCCTGGCAGTTTCTAAGCACCAGACATAATAGAAAGGAACAAAATAGTTAAATTTGTATAAACCACTCTGGTTGATGCCATTTATGAATTCCACCAAACAAGGATGTTCAAGGAACTCGGAGCCCATCAACATCAGGTTTGGTGGCTCCCCACATGCAGCCCTAGGTTCCTATGGAAAAAAAGGTGTTAAAACTATAAAAAAGAAAATCTACAAAATTTAACTTAAAATTTGAATATATATCTGGAATAAAAACATATAATATAAAAGTCACCATACAATAAAACCTATTTGAGTAAATGACCTTGTTGGCCTGATATAAAGCTGTAATACAGTGTTGTTCCCAAATTCAGGTCTTAGCCTGGCACCAAAGCCTACCAGAACACGAGGTGAAGGATTAATGTCCTTTTATTGAAGTGCTTCATCAAAAAAGGTCCCAGCCAGCAAAATGCCAGGACCCAGAACAAAGGATTCAACGGGCTTTTATATAGTTTTTCAAGATGGGATAAAGAAGTATTGTCTAATAAGCTTTTTGAAGGTTATCTAAAGGATCCTCTATTGGCCTCATGACATTCCTATTTCTAAATTTAACTAATAAACACTTCAAAAGTTATCTAACAGATCTTCTATTGGCTCTACTTCAGCCCTATTTCTAAAAGTTAACTAATAAGCTTTCTAGAAGATATTTATCAAGTTTTCTATTGGCTCTTCTTAGCCTTATTCTTTATCTTAGCAATATATGTCTTGTATGATATGCCTGACAGTCAGCTCTTATTTTTTACATTGAAAGGGGCATCACCCAGAGATGGTATTCAGCAGGTTATGATCAGTTCTGGAGAACCGGTAAAGGAAATTTTGAGTAGTTTGGAGAACCAACAAATACCACCTCTGACTGGAGATTTTACAGCATCCTTCTCCTGCCACGCCTACAGAACTGGTAGTAAAACAAATTTGAATCCCACCACTGGCATCACCCATTCATATTCCCTCTTCCTTTATTTTTGTTATGCAGGCTTTGCATGGCCCATCAAGAATGCAGGCAGTTCCTAACTTACAAAGTTCATTCAGTGACCATTTGATGTTACGTCACTGAAAAAAGTGACTTACAGGACTTCCGGTGGCAAGGCAAGGCAAGGACAAACAGAGGTGCAGAAGCCCGTCTGTGGTTTCAGTTAATCTCTTTTTGCGGTTGGCATGATCCTTTGAGGGTGCACAAGTCCCGGAGAGATTTGTGCCGGCGCGGGGGAGACTTGGGTTGCAGTGTGGGGAAGGCAACTGCCCTGCAGTGAAGAAGAGCCCTCCAGAGCCCAACAAGCAAGAAACAGCCCCCTATCAATGGCGGCTCCGAAGTTCGGATTGCCACCGAGTGAAGAAGCAAGTGACAGTTTGTGAGATCATTGGGGAAGAGTGTGGCAGAGAAAATTAGCAGCGGAGAGGAGGATTGGAATGCCGTAGACTTTTATAAGGCTGTTACAAGTGTCTGTCTGGAGCCCTAAAAGAAAGTGGCCAAAAAGCAGATGCAAGGCAAGTGAAAGTGAAAGGGCTTGGCAGACAGAAGAGAGAGAGAGGATGCTAAGACAAAAAGTAAAAGTGAAGCTTCCGAATGTGTGGAGATACCGTGTAATTGCAGTCACTACTCGGCATTTTTTACCTCCCCACTTCCAGTGCATTTGGAGTGAAAGCTCTTAAACTTAGAGATGGAAAGCTAAAAACTTACTTCAAAATTTCTTTCCCCCTTTTTTTTACTTCCATTTTTTTTGTCTACATTTGCTCAATTTTTTCTTCTTCTTTTTCCCTCACCATCTGGCTCTATGATGAACTATTTCTCCTTCTTTATTCTATCTTTATAATGATTATAAATATGCATACTGGGCAAAGGAAAAATGATTGATGTATCTGATTGTTAAATAATTGAATTAATTGAATTGATTTATTAATAATAGTGATAGTTATATTTGGATTAAAAAAATAGGGAAAATAGTAAGAACATTAAGTATTATTTAATTAATAAGTATAGGGTATTATGTATTAATATTATAATTTGTGTGACCACAATTAATCTACCTGGGGACGAATGTAATACTGTTTTGTTTAAGAATATTTAAAATAAGGTTAGATAAATACACATATTTATTTATAATATTTAAATATAGTTGGAATTGGATATTTTATATATATGTGTGTGTGTATGTATGTGTATATATGTATATGTATGTAAGTATGTATGTCTCTGTGTATATATATATATGTGTGTGTGTATGTATGTTATCGCTGCCCCTTCAAAGTTCCAACAAAACCAAACCAAAGGCAGCCACCCCAAAACTCAAATCCAACAGAAAGGAGTCTTAGAAGATTATATTCCACACGCCCTGTTTATCACAACAGTTCTGGCACAAATTCTCAAAGCTCCGAGCCTCTGCCGAAAACCTCTGCATGTAATCAATCACTTCGTTCCTGACAAACTTCCCCCACACAGCTGTGTCCTTTTATAATCCTTGAGATAATGTGCTAATTACAAATTATTGGCTCGCCCTCCCTTCTGAGTTTGTCTCCGTGAACCACCTAGAAGGGCGTGTCAATCTCCCTAAATCATCGTCTGGCCTGATGCCTCCACACAGCTTGACGTTTCAGCCTCCTTCTTGTTCTGGCATCTAGCCACGATCTGTCAGCTTCCTCACTCGACTCCTCTGACTCATCTTGTGGCTCAACTGCAGGCATGAATGAGGTCGAGGGTTCAGGTGAAGAATGTCTGTGTGATAACCTCTCATCCCCCTGGCTCACATCTGTGTCTTCTAACAATTCAGACTCCAAATTCTCAGCAGGTTCCAGCCTTTCATCCTCAGAATCATAAGAAGCAAAATTCACAGCAGGATCGATCCTTTCAGTCACAACATATATATATATATATATGTTTTCTTAAGTTTTCACGGGTACTTACATGTATGGCATTCAGCTTTGTTTGGGTATTTTCCCACGTCATAGGAGTTGTTCTTTTAAAGTTGTAGCAACATTTCAGCAGAATCTCATCTGCCATCATCAGGCTTCTGTATACTGTTTGTCTGTGAATCAGACTTTTACAGTGGTTTCAGATTTAAATTTGGGGCAGCCTATTGCTGTGCCAGAATGGTTTTTTCTTGATCCTGATTGGTTGAGAGTCTTGGTCTGTGTTTATTGGTCTTGGAGTTTGCTGTGTTCTGCTTCTAATATCTTCTGTCTGGTTTTTTTTGTTTTTGTTTTTGACTCTTTTTGTATCTTGATTGGCTAGCAACATTGTGTTACTTTATTGGAGGCCTTTAGTGCAGCTTGGCTTCAGATAAATGGACGGCTATCATTAGTTAGGAAGCTGGGTTTCATCTGGGTGCCGTCAAAAAGCTGGAACACACTTCCTCACTAGTCCAACAGGCAATTATGCTATAGCACCCCAAAAAATCCCCACAGAATCCATCATATGTGCAGTAGAATCCAGCCTAACTAAGTTAAATACAGATGAAGCTGATAAAATAAGACACCAAGTTACCAACATTCTATGCACAAGCAAACCACCCAAAAGCAACTTGCAGCAAAATGAAATTAAAGCGCTACAAACCCTGAAAAGAGACAGCAGCATAATCATCCTGCTAGCAGATAAAGGGAATGCCACTGTAGTAATGGACAGAAAAGACTATGAAACTAAATTGACAGATCTACTCCAAGACTCCACATACAAACCCATAAACACAGACCCAACCACATATCTGGAAAAATTAACCAAGAAGAAAATTATAACCAGCCACATAAGCAAAGAGATCCAACACAAGATCATACCCAGAGAGAAATCTTCCAGATGCCCCAAACTATACGGCCTCCCAAAAATACACAAAGAAGGCATACCTCTCAGATCCATAGTCAGCTCCAGAGGAGCACCACTACAAAACCTAGCTAAACACCTAGCAAAAGAGCTACAGCCCTATGCTGAAACAGCAGCTTCTCATGTACAAAACTCATACCACTTCTTGGAAATGATCAAAGATCTACATGTGGAGCAAGAAGATCTGCTTGTAAGTTTTGATGTAGTTTCACTATTCACTCAAGTCCCGATAAAAGAGACCCTTGAAATCATCAAAAATAAATACCAACCAGCTAAACATTCCTAGATGTACCAACCAGCTAAACACCTCATGGAACTAACAGAACACTGCTTAACCAACACATATTTCATATACAAAGGACAAAGACACAAACAAATTGAAGAAGCCCCCATGGGATCACCACTGTCACCTGTCATTGCAAACCTGTTCATGGAAGAATTCGAATCCAGAGCCCTGGCCAATGCTATCTTCAAACCCAAACTATGGTTAAGATACATCGATGACACATTCGTGATTTGGCCCCATGGACAAGAAAACCTAAACAATTTCCTAACACACCTAAACAGCGCACACCCCAAAATCAAGTTCACCATGGAAACAGAAACAAACAAACAACTACCATTCCTAGATGTACTAATCTACAAAAAAACAGATGGCACACTAGGACACACCATATACCAGAAGAAAACACACACCAACCGCTACCTCAATGTCCAATCCCCCCCCCCCAGCACAGATAAACTCCATGGCTAAAACACTAATTACTAGAACCAAATGCCTGGCAGACAAGACACACATTAAGACTGAACTATGCACCCTGACTAAATATTGACAGCCAATGCCTTCCACAAAAGCAAAATCACCGGCTTGATCCACAAAAACACACTGAGACATAATAGAGACCCAGAAGATGAACAGACCCACGGAACAGCTGCCCTGCCCTACATAAGAGGCACTACAGACAAAATTAGTAAGATACTACACAGACACCACATCAAGACTGCCTTCAAAACAGACAGAAAAATAGCAGCCATCCTCAGAAACCCCAAAGACAAAATTGACCTGGAAAACCAAGGCATATACGAAGTCCCCTGTGCATCATGCCCAGCCACATACATTGGACAGACCAATAGAAGAATAAGCACCCGCCTGGATGAACACAAAAATGCAGTCAAAAAGCTGGAACACACTTCCTCACTAGTCCAACACATGGAAGCCACAGGTCATAGCATCAACTTCAATGGCACCAAAACCCTAGCCACTATAGAAAATCCCAGCCACAGAATCATCAGAGAAGCCATAGAGATTGAAAAAAGACCAGAAAGCATGAACAGAAGAGATGATTCCACCAGGCTGTCAATCATTTGGAAGCCTGCACTCACAAACAAAAAAATCTCCACACCACAAGCCAGACAAACACCTGGGCACAAACAGATCCCCCCTGATACCTCCAGCTCAAAGACACCCCAACCAGGCACCCAGATGAAACCCAGCTTCCTAACTAATGATAGCCGTCCATTTACCTGAAGCCAAGCTGCACTAAAGGCCTCCAATAAAGTAACACAATGTTGCCAGCCAATCAAGATACAAAAAGAGCCAAAAAAACAACAACAACCAGACAGAAGATATTAGAAGCAGAACACAGCAAACTCCAAGACCAATAAACACAGACCAAGACTCTCAACCAATCAGGATGAAGAAAAAACCATTCTGTCACAGCAATAGGCTGCTCCAAATTTAAATCTGAAACCACTGTAAAAGTCTGCCTCACAGGTGAACACTATACAGAAGCCTGATGATGGCAGATGAGATTCTGCTGAAACGTTGCTACAACTTTAAAAGCACCACTCCTATGATGTGGGAAAATACCCGAAGCTGAATGCCATATATATATCTATATATATATATATGGATCTTTGGTTATTCGGGTTTTCTCCCGCGTAAGATTGGAAGTATCTAGGCAACGTTTCAATGAAGTCTCATTCATCATCTTCAGGCTTGGTCTTCAGCTCTGTGCTTCTCAGAGCTGAAGACCAAGCCTGAAGATGATGAATGAGACTTCATCGAAACGTTGCCTAGATACTTCCAATCTTACGCGGGAGAAAACCCGAATAACCAAAGATCCACATACAAATACCCGCGAGAACCTCAGAAAATATATATATATATATACACACACATACACACACACATATATATATTACATGAAGTTATGTATAGAGGCTGAGCATAGATCTTACAAAATTATATATGTGATTTAGAATTTGGATTTAAAATAATACAGTGATAATATTTTTATATATAAGTACTTATACTCCAGTAACCAGTTAAGAGCACTGCTATCCAGTAGATAGATAGATTAAGTAATTAGATACTGGTCAATCCTAATACAGAGATTCTATCACTGAATATTAATTTGGGATAATATAATTAATATAGTGCAACAACAGAAACAAATCTTAAAAGAAATGACTTCCACAACTACTACAGCTCTGAAAACTGGAAAAAAGGTCACCCCGACATTAACAACTATGTTGGCAACAGCTTCACCCATGGCACAAAAAACCATAGAAGGAACATTACCAGTGGAGAAACAAGCTAACATCTCGAATGCCAACATCCAATCAATTTTGCTGACTTTACAGGAATCGATGACGAAGCTGCAAGAAACAATGATTAAAAACCATAATGAGACGAGATCAGATATCAATGAACTAAAAGAGGAGATGGGGAAATTAAAAGCAGAAATGAAAGCGGACATCTCCAAAATAGAGGACAAAGTTGGATTATTACAGCAGGCCTTGGATAAAAATGAAGCAACAATAAAAGAGGTAGAGAAAAGGACTGAACGAACCAAAAGGAAAGAAAGGGTAGATGAAGAATTAAAGAATGTGAGTAAAGAAATGGAGGACTCATTGGTCTACCTAGAGATGGACAAGGCTGCTACGTACTTGAGATTCCAAAATGTAGTGGAATCCAAAGAAGAAGACCTGGAACAACTAATGGCGGGAATACTGACCGGATTAGTGGAAAAGGATAAAGATGACATCTTAAGGGAGCTTGATGAAGTTTACAGGATTAGCACTAATTATGCGAGATGCCACAAATGCCCAAGAGAAGTCCATATATGATTTGCGAGAAGGAGTGTCTGGAATATCATATATAGGATGTCAAGAAATGAAACAATTACGTGTAAAGGTAAAGAACTCATGATTCTCAAACAAATACCAAGAAGAGTAAGAGAACAAAAACGAGACTACAAATTCTTAGCAGCTTACCTAAATCAGAAAAGAATCGTATTTAAAATGGCTAATCCCAGAGGGAATGTTAGTTTTTTGGAACGAAAGGAAAATTAAAATAGACTCCATGGAAAAGGCCCAGGAATTTTATGAGTGATTGGTAGGTCCAGAAGACCAGAGTAGTAAGGAGGAACTGGAAACAAACTCCCAGGAAGATCAAGGCTATCATAAGAACAGAGGTGGAACTTTAGGAAATCAAGGAAATACTCATCTACATCAGAAGAAAGTAGGACACATCTTGAGGCACAAGGAGAGACCGGAGCCATTACAAGACAGAGAGTGAAACAGAATTAATTAAATGGAAGAAAAGAAACTACTATAAATTAATATAAATGGTTTAAACTCGACAATAAGAAGGAAAAGGATAAACTAATCAAACAAAATGCTGAAATGCCTACAAGAAACTCATATAAAGAAAACAGATGAAAAATACCTCGAATGTCCGAAATTAGGGAAGCTATTTACCGCACCAGCAGACATGGGGAAAAAGAAAGGGATTGCAGTATATGTTAAAGAGGATTTGAAAGCAGATTTAATATGGTCAGATTCTGAGGGAAGAACTCTGGTTTTGCAAATCTGGATTAATGCCATCTCAATTCTTTTAGTGGTAATCTATGCCCCGAACGGAGATCAAAAAGAGTTTTTTAAGCATCTTTATTGAAAAATAGGATTGGAAAAAAGAAATATTTGTGTTATAGGAGACTTTAATTCTATTGCTGATTATCAAAAATACCACAGTAATGGGGAGAAGAACAAAAGGGGGAAAAGAGCTTCCCAAGATATATATGGAAATGATGAAGGAGTTAAATTTGATTGATATATGGAGAAGATTACATCCCAAGAAAAAACAATTTACATTCTATTCAAATCCTCATCAAATATGGACAAGAATTGATATGGCATGGATGAATGGGGAAATAGCAAATGAGATAAAAGGGATTGAAATTTTACCTAATGAATGGGCAGATCACAATCCAATTCAGATAATATGGAAGGGTAGGGAAAAACCCAAGAAAAGATGGACGTCAAATACTCAGTTAATAAGAGAAAAAGAATACACCAACAAACTCAAGGAGGAATTAAATTATTTCTTAAAGGAAAATGATAATGGAGCAACTATGAAACAAAACATTTGGGATACAATGAAGGCAGTAATAAAAGGCATAACAATCTCTTATAATGCCAAGAGGAATAAGGAAAAATACACCCAGCAAAACAAATTACAACAAAAAATTAAGGAATTAGAAACTCAATTACAGAGTACCCCAAAGGATTCAAAATTGCAAAATCAGATAATAACTAAACATAAATTGAATTGAATTGAACAAGAAAGAATGATTATAAATTTGAATACAACTAGACAAACTTATTTTGAGCATGCTAATAAGCCAGGGAGATGGCTATCATATAGACTAAAAAAAAAGGAAAGAAAAGAGATTGATATACCAGCTAATAGATGGAAAGGGGGATATACAATAGGAGATAGAACAGGAAAAAGAAATTGCCCATAAGTATTTTGAAGAGTTATATAAAAAGGGAGAAGTTAATGAAGATAGAATAAGAAACTATTTAGATGAAGTGAAGGATAAAGCAATTGGGGAAGAAATGGAAGAATTATTAAACAAAGACATTACTTGGTTTGAACTGAAATCAGCACTAGAGAACCAGAAAAACAATAAATCCCTGGGACCAGATGGGATTCCAGGGGAGCTGTACAAGGCAATAGCAGAACAAATAGGACCTCTTATGGTGGAAGTTTTTAATGATGTCTTATTGGCAGCCAGGATGCCGGACTCATGGAGGGGGGCATTGATTTTGCTGATCCCGAAGGAGGATTTGGATCCCCGATATATATATATATAATTAGAGGCCGATTTCACTGTTAAATACTGATTATAAAATATTCACTTCTATTACAGCAAGTAGACTAAAAAGAACTAGAAGTTATGGGAATACAAGTGATAAAGAAAGTTAAATACTTTGGAATATGGTTGACAGCACATTGTAAGACACTTAAGGAAAATAATTATGATAAATTGATGCAACAGGTAAAGAAGGATTTAGAAACATGGGGTAAGCTGCAACTTTCATTATTAGGCAGCATTGCTGCTATTAAAATGAATATTCTTCCAAAATTCCTATATATATTCCAGACGATCCCAATCAAAGTACACAAATTTTTTTTTGAAGAACTTAATAAAATAACTGTAAAATTATTCTGGCAAGGGAAAAAACCTGGAATAAAATTAAAGGCAATGCAGGATATGAAGAGCAGGGGAGGGCTGGCACTTCCAAATTGGGAGTTGTATTATAGTGCAGCCTCTTTAGTATGGTTGAAGGAATGGGTGAATTTAACCAATAAGAGATTATTCTTAGAAAGCCATGACTTGCAGAGGGGTAGCATGCTTTTTTATGGGATGTAGGGAAAACTAGCCAGAAATATTTCCACAGACACCTAATCAGAGACTCATTATTAACTAATTGGAAGAAAATATGGAAAAAACACTATTTCAAAATACCAATTTGGATTTCAACAATGGAGGTGATGATTCACCCAAATAATCTGGATATCACTACAATGATTAAATATAAGGACCTTTTGGATACACAAGGAAATTTGAAATCGCAGCAAGAACTTCAAGAGTGGGGACTAAAAATTGATCAGTGGGCATATCTTCAAATTCAAAGTAGATATAAACAGGACAAGAAAGAATTCGGAATTAACAATAAACTCCAGCAATTAGATAAATTTTTATTAGGATCAGGCAAAAAAAATATAACACAATTTTATAATTATTTATTAGAAGTAGAATTAGAAGAAGAAATTGTAAAAGGGAACATGATAGCCTGGAGTAGGAATATAGGATGTAGCATCACCATAACAGAATGGGAAAAGGTCTGGGGTAGAAATAATAAAATTACAAAATCGGTAGCATAGAAAGAAAATGCCTATAAAATTTTTTATAGATGGCACCTTCGTCCTTCGAGATTAGTGAAGATGCACCCCAATATGAGTCTGAATTGCTGGAAATGCAAAAAAAAAAGAGGGAACTTTTTGCCATATGTGGTGGTCCTGTACAGAAGCTCAAAAATATTGGTAGAAAATTAGAAATTGGCTGGAATAAATGTCAAGAGAACAGATCGAAGCCAGAATCCTTTCTGTTAGGGATCTTTGATAAACAAATAAACAAATATAAAAAAAAATGAAATATATAATAATACACATTTTGACAGTGGCCAGATTGCCTTTTGCAAAATGTTGGAAGCAGCCTCATGTTCTATTATAGAAGATGATCATTCAAAATATTTCAAGTTGTGCAGAAATGGACAAATTATCTTTGGCATTAAAATATAAAGACACTTCAATATACTACAACAGCTGGAACTGCTGGTACAAATGGATAGACCAAAGATAGACTTCACACTAAAAGGCAAAAGAGAATAGGATAAATCCATAGTAGTGATACACAGATATATGTAAGGATTACGTGTGTGTATATGGCATAAAATAAGGATAAAAAAGAGGTCTTACAAACTGTTGAAGATGAGAATGTTTTTAATTGTTTTCTATATTTTTCTTTCTATTTTCTTCTCCCTTTCTTCTTTTTCTCTCTTTCATTTATGTATGTGTTGTTGGTTTGTTCTAATTGTAAAATCAATAAAATTTATTTAAAAAGAAAAAGAAAAAAGTGACTTACAACCTTTTTCACACTTACAACCATTACAGCATTTCCATGGTCATGTGACTAAAATTCAGATACTTAGCAACTATTTGTGTCATAACTATTTATGACAGTTGCAGTGTCCCGGGGCCATGTGATCTCCTTTTGCAAACTTCTGATAAGCGAAGTCAATGGGGAAGCCAGATTCACTTCACAACTGTTACTAACTTAATAGTAGCCATGATTCACTTAACAACCATGGCAAGAAAGGTTGTCAAATGGGGCAAAACTCACTTAACAAATGTCTTGCTTAGCAACAGACCAATTTTGGTCTCTATTGTGGCCCTCAGTTGAGGACTCCCTCTACTAATAGGTAGCTTGGCTTGCTTAAGGACTCATCTATCATTTGGCTCACATGGAGGTATGCCAGCCTGGGGATGGACATGCCTGCCCAAATAGCTCACCTGCCTGAGGCAAGGACATGAGGCTCTCTTTGGGGGGCGACTAAATGAGGCAAGCAGCTATAAGCTGCTGGTTCCCTGAGGCCCAGTGTACCTGTAGTTCAGTACACTTAAATTGCCCTGATAATTATGATCATATCTACCTGTCTGAGAAAATAAAACTCACAGACTTTCCATGTATTGGAAGCTTTTTTTAAACAATTATTGCATTTTGAGTTTGGCTTATTCTAGCTTTTAAACTAATTTTTATTTAAAGTTTTAACAGCATTAATAAGAACTAATACAAACTAAAATAGAACAGAGAAAATGGACAGGAAAGAGTAATAAAAGAAAAAGCTAAAAGTGCTATAAAAAAGTAGAAAGTGAAAAGGGTGTAAGGAAGATTAGAAAGATAAGAAGTGGCTTCCAATATTGTTTGCAATTTGTAATTAGTACAATTACATTTTAGCTTCTCTAAAGTTACATCGTGTCTCTCTTTTTTCTATAATTTATTCTGTGTAATCATCAACACACTGAATCACAAGTTTATTTTTTGTAATTCTTCACACCACCTATCATTTTCTTTGGAACAACATCCCATTCAATTTTCACTAAAAAGAACTGTTTTTTTACTTAAAAAATGTTAAGTCGCTAACATGTTCTAAGGAACTCTTTGGTAATGTCTCCATTTTAGGTACATTGATATGCATAAACCAAACCAAACTAATAACCAAAGACTCAAGAGTACCAAATCACATTTATTCTTGAAAAAGTTCTATATTTTTCAAAAAAACCAGGAAACTCTTTTGTGTCACCATTTTTATATCTCCATACATCAACAAGATTCAAATTATCCATCAAATAAGTAAAAAAAAAACTTTGGTAGTTTGCATTGTGCATTTTTAATATTTTTCTCAAAAGTTCTATTTTTTTGTGTGGGGAAACTACTTCACTTCAATTTCCCAGAACACACCAATTTTCATATATAAAATCCTATAAAATTCCACATTAAGCATTTGTAATCCACAGTTAGGTTAAGATTTTAGAAGTCAACTTTAGTGTTATGTGAGTAATTAAAATTTAATTGAAAGAGCACTAATCATCAAAGTAGAATTGTCTATTGCTTTAAGACTGAGAAAGTTCACCAATATTTTGAACAGGTCTTTTAATGTTTGTCATGCCTATAACATGTGAAGGAATTAACAGGTTTTTAGCTGATATTGCAGGAACATAAGATTTTACTTCCGGGCTGACTTTCTTCTGTGGTTTACGTATCTTCTACCTTTATAATGCTATTTGCAAGTATAAAGTATATAGAAAGAAATCTTACGTTAGATATCTCAGACTTACCAGTCTATCATGACCCCTTGCTTGAAAAAAACACACAGATATTTTGTTGGCTGCATCATTTCAATTTCAGTCATTAGATGAATGATAATATGTACCAATGCGGCTTAGCCTATATATATGCACAAAGCAAAATCTGGGGTTGGAATTACATGCTACCAAGACATTTAATCATATGACATGTACCTACATATGGGAAATGGGAGCAAAGAGCTGGAACAGTCCAGATGTTCTGATGTAGATATATTCCCCTAACTTTTTGGAGGGTTATAAATGGAGATGAGAAAGTTTCTCTTTTGAACTGGTATGAATTCCACAATTAGCCATTTCTTGACAAGAAACAAGCTTGAATAAGGTTTATTCTTTTTTTAAAAAACCTGATTTCCCTCTCAAGTGAGTATTAAAAGCAGTTAAAAAGAAAATATTCCTGAAGGTTAAAAAATATAAATTAATATTAAACTAATTAATAATATTTGTGAAATAAGCCTTATCCTTCCCTCTAGCAAATTAAAAAAAAAAAAAAAAACCTCTTCCTGAGCCATTCCAGGAATTAATGATTT
The DNA here is from genome assembly GCA_033807585.1 of Hydrophis major. Lineage (NCBI taxonomy): Eukaryota > Metazoa > Chordata > Lepidosauria > Squamata > Elapidae > Hydrophis > Hydrophis major. The sequence continues at coordinate 330,894,559 of CM066329.1, forward strand.
TGGCCTAAGAAACTGAATTATTAATATCTTAGTGAACAGAATTAGTTTTTCAGAAATAGTTTATAGTTAGGTCTCAATTCTAATCTAGTGTCCAAATTCTTTTTTTAAATCCCATGCCAGGATACTAGAGCCTCTTTAATGTAGCAGACTGGTGAAACTTACTCACCCCTCCACCCAAATCAGAAAAGATTGTGACATAACTAAATCATGTAAATATAGGATTTTTTCTCCTCCCCTTTTCTTAAAGGTTATCCTGAGGAAATAGTCCTTCCACAAATTATATTTATCATACTTTGAGAACCTGCAAGGTATGTCATTATATTTTAACAGTGTAATTAGTTAACTTAATCTTCTCGGACAACTGGAATTACTAGCCAAGCAACATAATTTAGGAACTATAAAAGTGATAGTGGTGTGATAAACAATTCACCTTTGCTGAACAGTGATGTTTCAGTGTTATTGATATTAATTGTGGTGTTTTACTTAAGTTGGCTACAATGAGATGCAAAGCTCTTGCCCAGAAACAAAATACCACTGAAAGTTATTCATGCAATGACTAAAGACAAACATATAAGCAAAATAGTCAGAAACTCATCAGAAGCAATTATAGAAACTATAATGCTTTTTGTCTTGTTAACTAAACAAACTGCATAGACCAGTGATTTACCAATGGTCTACAACTCTCCCCTCCCCTTCAACACTGATAGTTGGTGATATATTTCTTCCCACATTTGGAAGTAGTATATTAATATATGCAACTGCAATTTTCAGAATGTAGATCTTTCTGCTGGTTGTGATGAACAGCAGACCTGTTTCACAAAAACACCACAATTTTTTTTTTCTATACCTGTATTTACAATTGGGTCTAGCACTGAGAGATGAACTCATTTAGGAAACTCAAAAGGGTAGTAATAGTAGTATTAAGTAGTAGCAGCAGTACTGATTTCCTACAAATGTTTGATATAAACTGGAGAACACAATAAATGCAATAAATGTATTTTTTATTTCCTAAATAAGTCATATTGGAAAATATGGACTGTTCTTTACAGGATATAACTGGTTTTGAACAAATTTTCTATATACTATATGATTCTGGAAAGCAATAATGCTTTAAGTTGACTGATGGCAGAATAAGTTGACACCCCAAAATCATCCACTGCAATATATTATAAATAGGAGCCCATTTGTCCATTGTGTGCAAAAGAGGATGCAATGGAGTGTTCAGGTGTTGTCTCCCCACCCTTTCATATATATATTTTTTTTACTATTCATTGAAGGAAACTGCTGAGAACATTGATGGAAGTTCCTCTTCATGATCTGAGAATCTTGCTTCTGAAAATTTAAAACTCCAGAGGATATGAAAAGCTTTCTTGTGCACACTTTCTGCCTCTGCATATAGTATAAGTGCTCTAGATTATTTCAGATTGTTTAGAATACATTTTAGGAATACTATAATTAGGTGAGTTCCAGTATCATTGTTGTGCATTAGTTTTAACTGTAGTTGTGGGGAACTTCTGCAAGATCCTGGAAGATTAATCATATAGAGTTCCATAAACCTTTATATAATTTTCTCATTTATTAACATTTGGACAAGGCAAATTGGGAGAGATTTTTGAATGTTTGAATAATCGAATGGTGCCACTGAAAGTTACACAACCAGGAGTGGTAAACCCTAAACTGAATGCAGCTCTTAGTTCATTTAGTGGAACTATGGGAATGACAGCCATATGATTTTCCATGTTTTCTAATAAAAATAAGTAGGCTGAATATATCCATTTTACTTAACCTTGCCAATGAAAAAGGGGTGAAAATCCCTCTACTGAATAGCTGAAGTAGCTTGAGATGTAGAATCTACTGAATGTAACAGTATAATTGCCTAAGTAATTACTTCAAATAATCACACCTTTTATCTTCTAGAAAATTCAGGGGGTTGTGTATAAATATTTAATATATCCTGTGGCTGACTGAAACAACATGCAATTGTTATACATTTTATACTTGACTGATATGAATTGACTAATTCTGGTGATCTATTGGTATTAGTAACTGACCCCACACACACACATTATTACCAATGCAATACCTAATGTAACAAGAACTGGGACAAAGGCATATCTAGAATTAATTTAGGTACAGATAAAAACAATAAAGTCGAATATTTAGATACATGAAAGGGAAAGGCATTGCATTCCTATGGTTTTTGAATTCCAGAGTTTGTTAATAAAAGACAATATGGCCAATGGCTAAAATTGACAGAAAAGGTTACTCAGCAGTCTCTGAAGAGCCATTAATTTTCTCTACATCTGGTCTACACACTTGCTGCCTAGATTCAGGTGTAAGATCAGTGACTGTCACATGTTTAAGGGTTTACCTACTCCAAGCAAGCAATTACTATAGTTTTTACCATACCTCTTACTTCTTACCATAGTTTTTGTGTTTTGCTTCTCACCCCAAAGAAACAATACCACACCATTCAGTCGTAGTAGCCCTTAACAAAAACATCCTTTATGCCATTCTTTTTATTCCTCTGCAATTTCTTGAACACTAACACACACACAAATAATAATCTTATTCCTATTTAATATATTATACAGGCAAGCAGGGTAGGGGGAGATTCCTGTTGAGAAAACATAACCATGGCAACATCAGAGCCAGGAAGGGAACCACTGCTGCTTGTGAATTTCAATGTAATCAAGGCTACAGGAAAAAAGAAGAGTTTTTTCTTTCTTTTATCCCAGAACAGTGGAGAAGGAAAACACTTATCAGTAAGGCAGCTGGTCTGGTTTATGTTAGTGCTTTATTGTGAATCTGAAAAAGAGGCAGTCGAGTCATACTTAGTATTTATTAGGGAAATCCTCTCATGCATGTCACAGGATTTGGAAATGAAACATTTTTAATGCACAGGCTGGTTGGAAATTCTTGAAGATTCAACTCCTGTAATGTTCATTTAAATGTAAATAATTTGACATCAATCTTTGCTTTAAACTGGTCCAACCATTACTTTTTGGAGTGAGGTCCTTGTCTTGGTATTCAAAGACCAAGCACTATTCTTGCTTCAGGGAAAAAAAAGGTAAACTGGCTTAGCATTAAATCATGTCTTTAACAGGAATCATTACAGCAACATCTATTCATTTTACTTCTAGATGATGCAGAATCTGACACCAGATGTTCACATTTCTGCATGCTAAGGATCTCAATCCATATCACATCTTTTAATACCTTTACTTCTCAGGAAGACAATTCTCAGAACTGTTCTGCAAAATGTTAGCTTTACAAAGACTTGATATCTTCAAGATTAGTTATCATAGAGACAAAGGGATCTAAACTGGGTCTCCTTAGCTCCAACTCAGCATTCAGATAAATACCAATGAAATCAACAGAATGATAGAAAGAACTAGAGGCCTCTTTTGTAACTTTTTGTGCTTTTTTCGAAGCCCTTGGTAACAATAGAGCTTCTTGCCTATCCCTTAACTGTCAGAAGTAGAAACAGTGTATATGTACACCAGTCTGTATGAAGTATGGTTTTTAACAGGAGTGTAAACAATCTGGAGCCATAAATCATGGAATCTAAGAGCCACAATGAATATCACCCACAGGCACCCATAATGGACAGGGTTAGTGATTAAATGTGTGATTATATCATGACTCAAATGCTGTGATTTATGTATATGTATATATTAGGATGTGATTTGAAAGGGTGAGCTTTGCATTTTGATGTTCCCACTCTTAAATCATTGCATCTAAGAACAGATGCCTATGGCACCACCACTTTCAATGGCAACCAATCTTATCTGCTACCAGGGACAGAGCACAGCAATTATGAGCAGGACTGCCAGAATAAAAAGCCTAAGCCTTTCAATACTTCCCACTTCAGGCTCTGCTACTGTACTCGGTAGAATTAAAATAATCTGCAAGCAACATTGCCAGTGCCTTCTGAAGATCACCTTGATGATCCAATGAAGGGGTATTAAGTATATTATGAGCCAAAGTCTTTGAGAAATCAAAAGACAGAGCACATTTTGAATTCCCCTCTCAATTCTTTTTTTCCATTGACCCTACATCAGAGCCATTCTTTCCCGCTCCCAAATTAATTTTTGGGAGTGATTAACTTTACCTCCTTGAATAGAAAAGATCAACTCACCTAATTATTTCAAATACTAAACCATAGTTTGAATGGGGCCTTTCCATCTCTGAGAACTGGAATTATTATTCCAATTCTTCTGATTAAAAAATGCTCCCAGCATGGGTATAAAGATCAATGATAGCACACATATGTGGAACTCCTAATCTAGCAACTACATGTTTGAAACTGAAGTGGTCTTAATACATGTCTTAAAGACCTTTCTTGGAATGCTGGTGTTTAACTGCAGAGTGCATGCTACATTCAGGGCATGTTTTGATAGTAGTTATATTTAAAGAATCAGTTTAATGTAACATAACAAGGCTAAGAGTGAGGATTTGTATATCCAAGTCTTTCCTTAGGTATGGAAAACAGTCGGATGTCTTTGAGTCAGTCGCTCTTTAGCCCTAGAATGGGAAACTGAAAGTAGAGGCAAACCACTTCGAAAAACTGCATTGATCTGCATGGATGTATAATCACCAGTAGTTAAGATTGATTCAAAGACCCCTAGCAACAGCATCTTTAATTTACCACATTTGTTTAAGTCTGCAATGAAGTTTTTTAAAAACACATTTATAAAAGGTACATGATTAAATTGGCCAATTCCTGAATTCCAGCTTTTGTTAATAAAAGACAACATGTCCAGTGACCTAACTGATGGGAGTAGTTACTTAGCAGTTTCTGTAGAACCATTCAGCTTCTCTATATCTGGTTCATACTCTTACTGCAAGATAAACAAGACATTCTTATTTAAGAAATAAACAAGAAACAAGGAAGTACATATATTATTAAAAAAAATACCTCAGCAAAATTCTGGCAGATTTTTATATAACTCAGGTAGTATGTTCTTAAAGGGATAAGTAATTGGATAATTTTCATTATCTTCCAAGTTTGCTTTGCTGTTCCACCATTTTCATAATTCTGATCAAATATTCTAGGACATGTAATGCTTAATGGCAAAATAAAACATCTTCATAGATTAAGAATGTTTACACATGACTGGCCAGAGCAACTGATTAATAACTTTTACAGCTAGTTATGAAAATGAGATTATAATACTTGTAAAATTAACACTGCATTTCTAATTCTCTAGCCTTTGGACAATTTGCACAACAGGCAATTGAGCCATTCATAATTAACTAGCACATTTCAGTTTCTAGTTTTAATTTTCAGTGGTGCATCTTTCTGAGTCATCCATTAAAACTGTACCATTAAACAGGTACTGAGGTTTTATTTATTTGCATTATTCCCTTCCACCATTAATGGCTTGATAAACTTTATGAAATATTTTTTTGTTACTGCTGCTTTCAAAACATTGAACAAGATCACTATTGCTTTTTGCAACAATTTAAATAAATCATCAACATTAATTTGCTGATATAGTATTTCTAGAAACACAAAGCATATGGATAACTTCTCCCTCTGTATTAGAAATCTGCAACCTTAGATATACCATATATTTGATATAAGTATGAAGAACCTGTGACTACTTGCTTTCTTAATTACATCCAGAGCTTTCCCATTTCTGGCCTACTTTATACAATAATATTATTCAGCTTGGCTTAACTTGAACTCTTAGCCTGACTTTTCACCCTCTGACTTGTATTGATCATTAGTGCAATTGTGGTGCTAACATTTCTATATTCTGGAACAGGATGTGTTTTTGTCAATATTGTTACTACATTGCAGAACCATTACCCTAGTAATATTATTATCTATTTTAACTATTTTTGTCAGACAACCTAAACTTTTTTCATGTCTCTCTATTTATCCCCTCCTAACTGGCAAAGTATTATATATTAGATCTTTATAGAAGTCAAGCCAAAAGTTAAAACTTGGATGCAATGAAATTATTTCTTCGCAGGTAAAGAGGTGGAACTAACCACAGCATGTATATAAATAAGCCTTTCATTACCTTTAAACATTTGCTTTGGAGAAAATGAACAACTTAAGGCTAAAGATCTATATTTTTTGCAGTTATTCCAGGGACCGAGATCAGCACGATTGCATCTTCCGAAAGCTGTATACAAAGATGAGTTGATAAATATATATATATATTTTTCGTCAAATCAGCACAAATTGCCTATCAGAGATCTATGGGGGAGTAGGTGACTGTTATCCTGCTCTAATGAACGCAGTAAGCAAAACCTATTCGGCCAGAGGCATCTTCTAATGAAGTCACCTTTTCTATACCTGCCTAGAAAAAGAGATTAAGGCATCGCAAAATTTTGCTTCAGAAGGATTAAATCATGAATCAAAAGATTCTTGTCGGTCCCTGTAAATTGCTCAAAGATTTACCTACAGCAGAGTAACCCACCTGGTGGGAACCTAGTACTAAGTTTGATAGTAGAGAACTGGTAATCCAACTACATAGTATTTCTTTTATAAAAGAGGGCTATGAAACGGCTTTTGGAGATGTGAGATCCTTTTCGGAGCCGCCTCCCCAGGCATTGAGTCCATCAGAAAAACTAGGATCCAACTGCTCGCAACGTTGAGGAAGACAATGAGGAAAAAAAACACCTGTGTTCTCATTGCAAAATCCTTTTCTCTCCGCAACATCACATCCAATAGGAGGAATCTTTTCCCCAGTCGGAGACCCACCTGATCCGTTGCACTTCAACTCCCATAACTCTCGAGCCGGCCTCGGGTACTATGGGAAATGAAGTTCAACCTTGTTCGGAAGACACAGGTTAGGCAAACCGATCTTCAGAGCTGCGCCCTTTTCCTCCAGAGAAACTGGGTTTATTTTATTCTCTTGCAGGCTGCGCCCAGGGGGACTGACATGCTGTTGCAGTACGGACAGGCATTTCCGAAGCTTCCAAGGGCAAGGACGTCTGCAATTTTTAACGGGATTTCCATTCCAGCCATGTCCGGCGGAATGCCGAGATCCTATACTACTGGATCGCCGGAGGCCAAAGCTCGGCGGATCGTCCACGCAGTCTTTCCGTTGACCAAGCCTGCCCTCGTTGGGCTGCACTCCCATCTCTCGCAACCGGGAAAGCTCGAATCGGATCTAACTGCAGTGCCCTTTCTTCGAGCTTCCAAAATGCGAATTGCTAATTGAGACCCCCTCCCTCTTCCCACGAGAGCCAAACCGACAAGAAGGAATCCGAGAAGAATTTACGGGCGGAAAAAGAAAAACTAAACGGAGGCCCCAGCTTTCCAGCAGCCTTTTTCTTGCTGTAGCTAGGAAATGTAGTCCTGGATAGCGCGGCGTGCAGCAGCTATTTACTTTTTATCTCTATCTGCGCTCGACAGCATTTCTCGCCAGCTATTCTATTAAGGGCTCGCTCTTTTAAAAAAAATAATTCCCGAGCTGCCAGTTGACTGAATAGAAATACAGGCGAGCCACATCAGAGCATGCGCCAAGTTAGATTAACACTTAATTGAGAAAACAATTGAGAAAAATGCTCACGATATGTAAATTGTAGTGTAAATCTAAATTGGTGCATGCCGTGATGTGGCTCGCCTATATATTCAGTCAACTGGAAATATACTGGTATATATTCAAGTTACAAAATTTCCGAGAGCCGAATAAAATTCATTACGCAGGTTCGGCTTGCAAACGACGGGAAAATGAAATAGCTCATGTGGTATAAAGTAAGCAGTGCGAGCCCGCGAATTTACTTTTATTTATTTTTTGCCGTTGCTTAAATCTAAGGCTTCCTTAGGTTGCCCCTCAGAAAGTCGCGTTCTCTCTAACACACCTTTCCGGAAGTGCGAGCTTATAAAGCGACTCCACCTTTTCTTATCTCCCTCAGGCTTCCCTCAGCGAGAAAGCCGCGCGAATTTAGATTTCAGGGCGTGCTGGGAAATCATCGGCTTTTGGCGCAAGGCACGCCGGGAATTTGGGGCGGACTGGTGGCGACTGTGATGACAACAAGAAGGACGGGGGCGGAGGCGGCCATTCCCGTCGCGGCGAGTTTGGCAGTTTCCGGAGTTGAGGAAGGCGGTTTGTCTGAAAGGCGGCGGCCGAGCGAAGTTCGAGTTGCTGTGATATGTACCACAGCAGCACGCAGAGGCGCTACTGGACTTTCCGTAGCGAAGAGGAGTTGGTCCGCAGGCGCTCTGACGCCAACCGCAAGTTCAGATGCAAAGCGGTGGCCAATGGCAAGGTAAGAGGGGGGCGGCGGGAGAGCAGAAGGCCCAAGGAGACCCCGAGCGTGCTCTCCATTGCATTTGCCTTGGGTCTTTTGGATTTGTCAAAATGGTACAGGTAGCCCTCGCTTACCGACGTTAATTGGGGCTGGGAACCCCTATCACTCCACAACAGATCATAATGCGTGGGTGTCACTGTCACGCCAGCACACCGACTTATGGAGGCAGTTGGCAGTCCCGGTGAACGTGAATCCTGCATGGTTGCTGTGTCCACTGTCGTGCCTTTGCTTGTTGGAAGCTGGCATCACGTATCTGGGACATGATACTGTTATAATTGGGAGCCAGTTGTTAAACACTGGAATTGTGGCCATGTCACTGAGGATGCAGCAAGGGCTGTAACTGTGAAGAGCTGTTACAAGTACCATTCATTCAGCACTACTGTGACTTTGAGCGGGTACTCATTCAATGGGGATAGCCTGTATGTACCAACCCTAATTTATATGCTGGCTGGGGAATTCTGGGAACTGAATTCCACACATCTTAAAAGTTGCCAAGTTTGGAAAACACTGTTATATAGATTCTGTTTTCCTTTAAGAATAAGAGAAACGGATGTTTTAATCAGTGTGCCATGTCCCTGTGAACAGGTGTTGTAAGACTTCTCTTGGTAGGAGTAAGATACCGTATAATATCTGTGCATTATTTTACAATTGCATTGACCACTAAGCGGATAAACATGTATAGTAGTTATGGTCTAACTGTTACTGATAGAGAATATTGATGCACTGAAATTGATTGGTGCACTCATGTTATCTAGTTTGATAATGAAACATCTGCCAGAAAACAACCAAGTTCAGGGAGCACCAAGGACCTCTCTAACTGTTATATGGTTTCCCAAAGTCCTTCTGTGCAAATATGTAGATTTATACTCTCAATTTCTTTAGCTGCTTGGGGATAATGGAAGTGGTAGTCTTGCACATGTGAACAGTACTAGGTTAGTAAAGCTCATGTATAGGATTATGCCTTAAGTCAGGGCTTTCAAACTCCCAACCTGTGGGCCATATGTGTCACATGCTAGCCATGCCCACACCTGGTTTAACAAAGGGGAAAAAAATCCTGATACATCATGTACCATGTGAGTTTGGCACCCCTGCCTTAAGTGGTTCCACTTAATAGCTGTAGTCTCTGTTAGTGAATTGTGATTTCTATTTAAGATATGTATTATTCTTTCATAAGGTTCAACAGACAGACTCGTTTCTTCTTGACCAACATGAAGAGCTGATAATTTGTAAATATTATGAAAAAAGATTAGCAGACTTTTGCTCTGTATTTAAGCCAGCAATGCCCAAATCTGTTGTGGTAAGTAGTTGAATTTTTTACACATGTTTTAATATTCCTGTTTAGAGTAACCAGTGTCTTGCTGGTGCTTACTTGAAATGCTACTTTTAAAGCTGATTTAAAGAAAGCCATTTTTTAATGCTCATGACGTAGTGTAAATTAAGCACACATCTGGGTTCATATAATATCCTGTAGTTTAAAAATGGCTATGTTGGATGTAAATAGCTAATTCTCTGTAAGTTTTAATCATCCTTTTCTTCATTTTTCAAAATTTAATGTGGATTTCAATGTTTTCCATATGCAGTAATATTTTATTTTGTACATGAGCATCAGTTAATAGTTTTGTACATTAGTATTAATAATGCTGATTTGAAATGTTGAAAAGATACGCAGAACAGTTTCCCTTCCGAGTAATTAGTACTGCCTTAAGGTTAGTTCTCTGTGATTGATGGCTTCATTTCCATTTAGACCCTGGTCCACCTTATTTTGTTAAGTGGGAAGAGAAAGAAAATATACATCAAATGTCAGAGCAGCAGTTAGATCAGTTTATAATATTGTAATATTTGTAATCAATTTGTAATAGTTTGACAAACAGCTTCTGCAAGAGTTATGCAGCAGACATGCAGCAGAATGCACTGAAGATCAAAACACTGTCAGGAGATCTTGCCATACTGCTAAATTCTGCTATAGGAGACCACATCTCAGATCAGTGGTAGGGACAACCAAACAAGTCCCATAATTCTGAAAAAACTACAGTGATGAAGAATATAAGCCCATCTGATATCATAGGCATGAAGACTTGTATTTATTGTATTTGTGAAGTGTACCATTTTTGACTTGGAGAAGGGCAGAATTACTGATCTAGTGTGCTGTTGAAACTTGCACCAGTTTCATTTTTATTTTTTTCTTAGCTATAAAACAAAGCATTTTCTCTTAGTATACTGGAATCAGCTCTTCTGTAAAAATATCTACAGATCTCTCATATCCTGGTCATAAATTGCTTCAACTTCTACCCTCAAAACGACATTATAGGGCATTGTACACCAGAACAACTAGACACAAGGACAGTTTTTCCTGAACGCCACCACTCTGCTAAACAACTAATTCCCACAATACTGTCAAATTATTTACTAAGATTGTATTACTATTGCTTTTCTCATCCTTTCTAGTACCTATCTCTTCCCACTTATGATTATAACTGTGTTGCTTGTATCTTTACAATTTATATTTTATTTGTTTCCTAGTATGATTTGATTACCATATATACTCGAGTATAAGCCGAGTTTTTCAGCCCATTTTTTCTGCTGAAAAAACCGCCCTCGGCTTATGCTCGAGTCAGCCGCTACGGCACCATGCCTGGCCTGCGCTGGCGTGGCTGCAACCGATCGCGCCTCCAGGGCAGCATCGCCGCCACGGCTGTCTACCCGCTGAGGGCCTCACAGGCGACCCCAAGCGGCCTCTCCTTCCCCATTAACGGGCCCCCGGGCCCCCCGCGAGCTCCTGCATTGCGCGCTTCCAGTTTCGCCAACAAACCGCCAGGCTCAGGCAGCCTCCTCCGCCCCCTACCCTAGCAGCGAAGAACTGCTCCGGGGGCTCCCGCCACGGCGCAGCCAGGCACTTTGTCTCGCTGCCCCCAGAGCAGCTCTTCGCTGCTTGGGTAGGGGGCGGAGGAGGCTGCCTGAGCCTGGCGGTTTGTTGGCGAAGCTGGAAGTGCGCCCGTTAATGGGGAAGGAGAGCCCGCAGCTCCGAAAGTCTTTTCACCATTGGGGACTGAACAGGAGAGCCGCAAACGCCGCGCTCCCCAGGAAAGGGCGGCCCTCTTCCTCTCGGCGGCTCCCGCCACGGCGCAGCCAAGCACTTTGTCTCGCTGCTCCCGGAGCAGTTCTTCGCTGCTAGGGTAGGGGGCGGAGGAGGCTGCCTGAGCCTGGCGGTTTGTTGGCGAAGCTGGAAGCGCGCAACGCAGGAGCTGACGGGGGCCCTGGGCGCCCGTTAATGGGGAAGGAGAGGCCGCTTGGGGTCTCCAGGCTCAGGCAGCCTCCTCCGCCCCCTACCCTAGCAGCGAAGAGCTGCTCCGGGGGCAGCGAGACAAAGTGCCTGGCTACGCCGTGGCGGGAGCCGCCGAGAGGAAGAGGGCCGCCCTTTCCTGGGGAGCGCGGCATTTGCGGCTCTCCTGTTCAGTCCCCAACGGTGAAAAGACTTTCGGAGCTGCGGGCTCTCCTTCCCCATTAACGGGCGCGCTTCCAGCTTCGCCAACAAACGGAGCTGCAAATCTGGTAATCGCTTGCGGAGCCTCGGCACAAACCCCCTTTTCCCGCACTCCCCCCCCCGCACTCCTCTGGCAGCAGCAGGCGGAGAAAGCCCCGCTTCCCCCTGGCTTTAATGGCACGCGTGAGTTGGCTTCCCACTCTTTTTTTTTTAACTCTCCTCCTCCTCCTCCTCTCCTCTCCCCTTGTTGTCTGGTCTTCCCTAAGGAAACTCGAGGGCTCACACTTCCAGGTGTTTCTCCATGTCTTTCTCCCTGTCAATGATCTTTTCTTCCCTTCCCTTCTCTCAGCCCCATCCTCCTTCACCTTTGTCACCACAATCCTGAACAGATGAAGTTTGTACTTCTCAAGAAAGGTTGGATGTTCCTTTTGAGGAGGGAACCTAGTGTGACATCTGTATGTTGACCTACTACTGAGCCATGGCATGTGTGCACATGCAATGGAGGCATGAGGGAGAGCTGTGAAAGAGATGGTGGCTCTCCAAAACAGGATGTACATGCAGCACATACACATGCTTTTTTCTTGCAAGGGAGAGAGTGACTCTGTTTGGACATACAGATGATGAGGAGGAATCCAGTTTTGAAGGATTTTAACTCTTGTGTTTTAGCTTGGTTGCTGATTGAGCTAAGGTTTTTGTACTTTTAAAGTTATTGTTGATACCATATTGGTTTTGTTGGCTCTCTTTTCCACTTACAGAGCTAGTTTACTGTTTTTCTTTGAAATAAATATTCAAAAACATTTAACCTACTGATGCCTCAATTAATGTAATTTTATTGGTATCTATTTTTATTTTTGAAATTTACCAGTAGCTGCTGCATTTCCCACCCTCGACTTATACTCGAGTCAATAAGTTTTCCCAGTTTTTTGTGGTAAAATTGGGTGCCTCGGCTTATATTCGGGTCGACTTATACTCAAGTATATACGGTACTTATTAGTAACCTATGACTAAGTGTTGTATGTTTTGATTCTCGAATGTATTTTTTCTTTATGTACACTGAGAGCATATGCACCGAAGACTAATTCCTTGTATGTCCAATCACACTTAGCCAATAAAGAATTCTACTCTGTTTAGAAGGGAATTCTAGTAGTGGTTTTTCTGCACTCTGCTCTTTAATAGAAAAATGTTTTAGTATTTCCAAGTAGATTAGAGCAAAAAATTATTTTATTCTCCTGGGCCAATTTATACATAAAATAGATGCACTTTTCATTGATAAGGTAATAAGCTATTTCAGGGCTGCATCCTTTGTTTCATAAATTCCCTTTCTGACTCTATTGATTTGATTTTTTTCTGAATAGATGTGTGTAGAACTGAGCAATATGTTATTTAGTTTTACATTGGCATTTTAAAATGTGTCTTGTATTTATTATGTTTATAACAAGCAATTTGAATGAACTTTCCAACTTTTTTTTACTTTTAGGGTACAGCCTGCATGTATTTCAAACGTTTTTATCTCAATAACTCAGTAATGGAATATCATCCCCGTATAATTATGTGAGTAACTCTTAACTATTTATGCTTTGATATCAGTTAAAATTAATAATGTTTATATATTTTTGAAATTTTAACAAGGGACAAGGAATATGTAGGGCTCATATTCATATTCTAAAGTGAAAACTGCCTGTTTCTCAGGAAAATGTTTTTGGTCTTGAAATTAATTATATTGTCTCAAGTACATATATTTTCATTACAGTAACATATTTGTGTTTTGCTTTTAAGGTTAACGTGTGCATTCTTGGCTTGTAAAGTAGATGAATTTAATGTATCTAGTGCACAATTTGTTAGTAACCTCCAAGACAGCCCAGCAGGACAGGAGAAAACATTGGAACAGATCTTGGAATATGAATTACTTCTTATTCAGCAGTTGAACTTCCACCTTATAGTACATAACCCATACAGACCATTTGAAGGGCTATTGATTGATTTGAAGGTATCTTTTTTTCTTACCAAGTTAAACATTGATTGCAATAACTTTATTAAATGTTGTTATATGAATAATACAGAGATAGTTAAACTTTTACAGTGATAATTACTGAGTGTATCTTTTTAAGCTAATATATTTTAAAAATGAATGGGCAGACTATGAACATAGATATCAATGTTAATTCTATGACCCCATCTTTAATACCTTAGATTTTCTTTGCACATATTTCAAAACCCTTTCTTCAGTTTTTCAAAAATTGTAATAAAATATTGCTTTTAAAACTGAGTGCCAACATGATGGTTGGAAATGTTGAATTGTTTGTGCAGATGTTCATATATGTTTGACAGGATTCTTAATTTTTTTGTAAATAAGGATATTATCTATATAATACTTATGAACATCAAAGTTATGAGTAATGAGATATAGAAAAATGGAGGATTTTTTTTTTTGCTACCCTTAAATATCAGTAAAGATAAATCTTGGTAAAGGGTTGGATATAATCAGCTTAAAAAACCTATGAGCTTTTTTATTTTGAAGAACAAGGTACTGTAGAAGACTTTTTGGTTTGATTTTGTAAGCTCCAAGTTTTGATCACTATCAAATCAATTCATTAAAACCTTGGTATTATATACGATTATTCTGAAGTGGGTGAAAAAGACCACAGAATAAATAAGCTTTTTAGTTTAGTTTAGTTTGTTTTATATTATTGCTTGAAAATGGGGAAATCCTTTTAGCAAGTGCGTTTCATTTGAAGGTACTTGTCTTGGATATCGGCTTGGAGGAAATTGTAACAACAAATTATTCCAAAGTATTATTGTCTGTTACTTATTTTCTAGACCCGTTATCAATTGCTTGAGAATCCTGAGATATTGAGGAAGACAGCAGATGATTTTCTTAATCGAATATCATTGACAGATGCCTGCCTTCTATTTACACCTTCTCAGGTAGCTCTCACTGCTATGGTATCGAGTGCATCCAGGGCAGGCTTTAATATGGAAAGGTAGGCAGTTTCTGAATATTTAAGCAATCACATAAGTATCCTCTGTTTCTGTAGGAAAAATATAGGCTATAAAAAAGGCAAGAACAATGATAACTGCTGGAACAACAATTCAGTCAGACATATACCCCAAATTCCAGGTTTTGATTTGATTACTTGAGCAACTTTATGTAAGAGTTTGGCAGCAGTAAATCATTAATTCTAGTGTGTGTAGAATTTTTCTGTGGAATAATCACTTTTACAACTTTTAAAAATGCTTTAGCCTGTCAAAATAGGTGAGTATGTATTTATGTATGTATGTATCTCTGCTATTTGTGTCTGAATGTTATTGTTCTGCTTATGGAAGATTGTACCTCCCATTTGAATTATTGCAGTGTGCTAGATGGGGCTGCCCTTGAGGAACACCCTAAAGCTTCAACTGTTCCAGAATATGACTGTGCTCAGGATGGGTACTCCTAGCTTTACCCATATAATACCTCTGTTGTGGCAGCTACACTGGCTTCCACTTTCCTCTTGGGTGCAATTTAAGATGCTGGTTTTCACCTTTAAATCCCTGTATGGCAGTTGCCCAAGTTATCTGCAGGGCTGCCTTTCTCTAATAACACCAGGGAAAGGGAAACATGCTACCAGGTTATACAGGGTGGATAGTCCCTTCCCTTAACATTGACACATTAAGTGAGCTAGGAAGAGTGCCTTTTCTGTGGCAGCCCCTGCCCCATGGAAACCTCTTCTGCCTGAAATTTGGCAGGTCTCTACCTTCCTAACCTTCTGTGAAGCAGAAGTGCTGGGATAAGATGTGGTGACTGCATATCTGAAGCTTGATTTGGTGCCAGGGTTTTATTTTTGATGCATTTGGTTTTAATATTTTTAATATGGTTTCTTGATTGGCAGCCACCCAGAGTTTGGTATAAGACAGCTATATAAATGTTTTAAACAAAGAGGGAAAAACTTGTGGAAATACAAGAAATTAATTCTAATACAAA
This sequence comes from Hydrophis major, assembly GCA_033807585.1. Classification (NCBI taxonomy): domain Eukaryota; kingdom Metazoa; phylum Chordata; class Lepidosauria; order Squamata; family Elapidae; genus Hydrophis; species Hydrophis major. Next base: position 330,910,278 of record CM066329.1, read on the forward strand.
TTATTTTATTTTTTTTAAATTGCTTTCATGCACATAAATTGTATTTTAAATACTTAAAATATCTGGCATTGCCTATCGTGAAAGGTTAGGAAACATTATTTTTATGATATATAATTTAATTCTCTTTGGCTGTTTGTTAATTTTCTGAAATTTTTAATAGTTACTTGTCAGGAACCCTAATGTTCAAAGATAACAAAGCATCCCTTTCGCAGTTGCTGGATGGAATGAAATGTGAGTATTGATGTTGACAGACATTACCTACATTTTTATTTAAAAAATCTTTGTTGCTTCAGAAAGGAAAAGGTGAAGAATTTGATATGTTTTATGAGTTGTAAAAGTTTATTTTTGATATTTCTTACTGAATAAAAGGACCCATTATTTTAGAACAAAAAGAGCTGCAATCTTGTCTGTTTCCATCTTTCTTACTCCCTCTTTCCTACATAAAAGAGGACCTGACCTGGGGTGCTCACATTGTAGAGATTATACTACCTGATACATCTCAGGAAACAACAACTGAATGAAAAATTGCTGGTGACCTTCTACCACTGCATTATAGAGAGCATTTTAACTTATTGAACCTCTGTACGGTTTGCCAATTGCACAGTGGCAGATAGGAAAGCACTCCAGAGGATTAATGTCATTGCCCAGAGGATCATGGGTTGCCCTCTCCCCTCTTTGGAAGAGCTTTATGGCTCCCGCTGCTCTAAGAAAGTTCAAAACATTCTCAAAGATCCACCTCATCCTGGACACCCTGTTTTTGAACTATTACCATCTGGCAGACGGTACAGCAGGGGTCTCCAACCTTGGCCCCTGGAAGCCTGGCGGACTTCAACTCCCAGAATTCCACAGCCAGCTTTGCTGGCTGTGGAACTCTGGGAGTTGAAGTCCGCCAGGCTTCCAGGAGCCAAGGTTGGAGACCCCTGTGGTACAGGATAATAAAAACAAGAACAAATAGGCTGAAAAACAGCTTCTATCCCAGAGCAGTAACTATATTGAATTCTACTGCATAGTGTAATACTAATGTAGTATCAGGGGTTTTCAATTCAGTTGTATAGAATGTGAAGGACATATATTTTTGCTTTATTTTTATAGTTTTCTTATGTATGATGTACATTGAAGATGGCATTTAATTTCGTTGTATGAGGTGCAATGACAAGTAAACTATTCAAACTATACTCCCTGTGTCAGCATGTAGGATAGAAAAGTTGAAGTCTTACAAAATATCCTGTTATCAATAAAGAGGAATATTTGTAGCTCAGGGTTGAAATGAGGGGTTCTTGGTGCTCTCTGATCTTGATTGTTTTCTTGCAGGTGTTTCATTACCCAAACTAGGTATTAGTGCTAGTCACTGATGATGATAGTGTAGCACTGATAATGTTACCTAGTTTGTGTCATGAAATTTCTTCAAGAAAACAACCATGCTCAGAGAGCACCAACAACCCCTCATATCCTGTTATATAAAATGTTTGTAGCTGTATGGATTTCTGTAATATTAACTATGGCACAGTCTCATTAACAGGGTTGTTTTATCTGTTTTGATACTGAGTTTTATGTTGCCTGATTCCAGAGTGTCCAGGAGATATTAAAATGTCAACAACTATACTAATGTTTTTCTTTAGGACTTACTAGATTCTGTTTTGGTTGATTTATACAGTATTTTGAAGCATTGATGTATAAACATACCTAGGTCTCTAACATTTGCTCTGCGGCTGTATTGCTAACTATATGATTAGACTCCAGAAAACTAAAAACAATGATATAACAATTTCAGGGTAACTAACTGTGTATTTGACATGGATAAAAATAAATGATGTATATCAATTAAAATAAAGATAAAGTACAGTAGTTAGTATAGTAGTTAGAGTGCAGTAGTGCAGGCTAATTCTTTTGATTGCCAGCAGTTTGATCCTGATTGGCTCAATATTGACCCAATCTTCCATCCTTCCGAGGTCGGTAAAATGGGGAGCCAGATTGTTGTGGGCAATATGCCAACATTGTAAACTGCTTAGAGAGGGCTGTGAGTCACTATGAAGCAGTATATAAGTCTTAAGTGCTATTGCTAAATTTGGTAAAAGACTGAAAATGTTATACGATCTGAAGAGAAACCAGAGTAACTATGAAACTATAGCTCATGTTTTGCTATGCTGCACCATCTATAAAGACTCATAGATTCAATTTATAGCATCTTACCTAATAAAACATCTGAGAAATACTGATCTTTTTTACATGTAACTACTGTTAATCAGATGGGTATGAAGTAATTTCTCTGAAGGTCACCAAAGTCTGCTAAGCTGTATGTAAAATTAGGCAAACTGTAACAACCTACTGTTAATCCACTACAAATCACAATATATTACTTTGCTTGTCTTTTTTATTTTTTTGCTATTATTATTGTTTTAATGCTTTTATTTGCTGGTCTATGACCATTATAAAGATTGATTGGCAAGAGAGCAGGACATTTAAACCAAGAATGTGTAAAAGAAGCTGAAACATTTCTTAGCAATGAAACATTTGTTTTTAATCTGAAAGAAACCATGATCAGTAACTGCTCTGTATTGCATCTTATTGAGATCTCAACCTAAACAGACATATATTAGGGGAAAGGAAGGCAATTTTTGAAATATCATTATTTTTCTTTCCTTGCAAGAGGCATTGGCCATATGTCACAACAGACAGGGGCAACCTTTTGCTACCCATGGATTTATATTAAATCTGGCGGTGGGGCATATCATTCAAGAATAGGACTAGGTTTGGAGAGCAATCTGCAAATTTTTTTTTCTTTTTACTGGAATTTTTACTCACCTCAAGATGGCAAGAAGCTTAATTTGTTTTGAACAATAAGGGGCAGAATGAGTTTCACAGGTCACTCAAACAGGCTATCGGGAGCCAGTCTAATCCATCCTGTACCAAAGAGAGAAAAGTATTTTTTTCTCAGCTAACAACTTTGCCATCTATATTATACTAAAATGAAAAAGGTGCTTCAAATTATGCATGGATGCATATGTAGCATGCCAGCAGTGTGTGTTTCTGTGGGAATTAGTATAGTATTAGCAGCTGTAAAATCCAGGGAAATAATGGAGCTATCTTAAAGTCCTGTGGACAAATATTTTGAGAATGCATTGAATTCTCCAAAACATCGTTTCTGTTTGACTCTAGTATGCTGCAGAGAGACCTATGCTTGGGATTGAGCAATATTGAAAGCAACATTATATCATGAGCCATTGTTATCTTCATTTTCTTCAGTGATTATAAGGCTAGTTGGCTGAATATGCTATGATTTGAAGAAATGAGATAAAAAGAATTTTGATAGCATTCTTCAGATATTGAAGTGTTGCTTGAGAAGAGAATTAGGACTAGCTCTCCATCATCCTAAAATGTGGCACTTTAAATAACAGCCATAAGAAGGCAGGTTCCAAGTGCTTCTTTTAAAAATAGTTTTAATACTTTTGAACATTTAAATAATAGAAACAATTACTTAGGCACAAGGTGTCCTTCCTTGCATATATTCAGATAAAGTCTGTACTGAGAAAAGAACTGATTCACCTTCCCTAATCTGATATCCTCCAAGATATATCTTGGAATTAGAGAAATCCTTAGTTGACATCTGAAGCATTTCCATTCGAATAAGATTACAATAACCTAAAGTCCCTCAGATTTAGCTTCATTTGGCTCATATAAAGTCTGCCTACAGCTATTTTGTCATAATACTTCCCTCACCCCAACCCGGTCATTGCCTTTTGATCAGTTTTGTAGAAGAAAATAGGCTAAATAGAAAATTATTTAGAATGCAAACTGTTTTGTGACTGATAGAATTTTCAACCAACACATTCGTTTTCTTAGAATTTCCTGATCTGTTTTTGGCTTTGGTAAGTAATGTAATAGTTCATTTTTTATATTATTTTGATAAGTGTTTATTGCATTTGTACAGGCATGAAAAATCTAGTAAAAAAATATGAGCTACCACATCCTGAAGAAGTTGCTGTTTTAAAACAGAAGCTAGAAAAATGTCACAGTCCAGAAGTTGCTCTTAATTCAAATACGTAAGTAATAGTTTAAAGCTTTGTTAAATTCCTTCTGTTCTAATCGCCTAATTTCTGGCTAGGGTTGTCTCTATTGATGCTATTGAAGGTGTTTGTTAGTATTTATTCCTCAGTTGGGGCTTAAATGTATAATACGATGAAAGTCGTTTTGTGGATTATAATGTTGCTTAGCAAAAACTTTAATGCAGCAAGATTGAAGAGGGATAGGTTTATGTTATACAATAAACATGGATAAAGAGAAGATGAAGGATATTATATAAAAACATTATTTAGCCTCATTTAACAACATTAGAACTTATGGAGTTGTTTAATGCCACATTCCTGTACTAGGCATTATTTATATAAATAGAAAAAGTTTACTTTTTTTTTTAAAAAAGATTTTATTAATTTTATACAAACAAACAAGACAAACAAAACATAAAAGCATCAACTCTCATATGTACATCCAGTGTGTCAGTTGGTTCATCATTTTTGTGCATTCATTCTGTAGTCTCAATTACAATTATGTTACATAACAACTCATATTGTCAATCCAAACTTATATATCCTAATATCACTAAAAAAAGAAGTTTTTGATTATATTTTTAATCATTCATGCTTTATGAGCTAACAATACTTTAAACCAATTTATTCTATAACAAATCATATAATCATATCAAATCAATCCTAAAAAACCCTTCATAAATATAATGTCAAATAACAAAATAATAGCAAAATAAAGATATTCCTTACTGTCTAGCATCCTAAATATTCTATTATCGTATTTTATCATCTAGCCATTGATAAAAAAGATCCCAAATTTCATAAAATTGTTTATCCTCTTGCTCTCTAATTTCAAATGTCAATCTACTCATCTCAGCACATTCCAATATTTTCTTAATAATTTCTTCCTGTAATGGTATTTTCTCATTCTTCCAATTTTTAGCAAATACAATCCTAGCTGCTGTTAATACATTTACAATCAGGTACTTCAAATCTTTACTATATATATCAGGTAAAATTCCCAATAAGAAGATCTCTGGTTTCAAGTCTATGTGTTTCTTTGTCATTTTTTCCAACCACATGCAAATTATAGTCCAATATTTTCTAGCGTCCTCACAAGTCCACCACATATGGTAATACGAGCCGGGTATCTGATGACATTTCCAGCATTTTTCAGATTTGTTCTTAAACATTCTTGCTATTCTTGTCCGGGGAAAGTGCCACCTGTAAAACATCTTATACAAGTTTTCTTTATATGCTGTTGACATTGTCATTTTATAATTTTGAGACCACAATTTCTGCCATTTCTCTAGATCAATCCCATGTCCAAAATTCTTCCCCCAAACAATCATAGTTTCTTTGACTTGTTCTTCCTCTAATTTCATTCCCAGGAAATAACCATATAATTTTTTAATCACCTTCTCATCAGTACCCATCAAGATCTTATCTAAATCAGTCTGCTTATCATAAAATCCCTCCGTTTTAAAATCTTCATCATACCTTGAATGTATTTGCACATATGAAAACCAATTCATCCTTATACCTTGTTCCTCTAAGTTTTGGATTGATTTAAGTTCACCCTTTTCATCCAATAGTTCCCCATATCTAACTGTTTGTTCCTTCTTATAAATTATAGGATAGGAAAATGCTTCAATAGTCGATAACCAAACTGGAATTTTCAAATAACATTGTCTTTTTATCTTCTCCCAGTTTAACCACAAAGACTCCCGTACATAATGTCTTCTAAAATAACCCTGTGTTTTAGTTCCCTTATACCATAAAAAAGCATGCCAGCCCAACAGCAAATCATGCCCTTCTAATGTCAACAACCTATGCTTTCTTAATGTTATCCATTCTTTGACCCACATCAAACTTGCAGCTTGATAATACAATTCCCAATTAGGCAGGCCAAAACCTCCTCTAATTCTAGCATCTTGCAAAAGCTTTAGCTTTATTCTCGCTTTTTTACCTTGCCATATAAACTTCAACATGATTTTATTTAAATCTTCAAAATAGTCTTTTCCAAGCCTAATTGGTATTGTTTGGAACAAAAATAAAATTCTGGGTAAAATATTCATCTTGATTGTTGAAATTCTCCCTATTAATGACAATTGCAAATTTTCCCACTTCTTCAAATCTATAGCTATCTGTTGTTTGAGTTTAATATAATTATTCTCTTTTAATGTGCTACATCTTGCTGTCAAATATATCCCCAGATACTTAACCTTATTTGTAATTTGGATTTTCAAAAGATCTGCCAGTTCTTCTCTTTGTCTCAATAGCATATTCTTTGTCAAAATCTTTGTTTTATCTTTATTTATTTTCAAACCAGCCATCTCACCATATGTCTCTATCTTTTCCAATAACCTTTTATACTCATCTTCCAAGGCCTTAGAACCTTGCCTTCTCCTAATATTATTTTTTCTTGTATAATCTATTATCAGACCTCTAGCATATGCCTTCATTGTATCCCAAACATTCTGCGTTGAAGTATCTTCTTTTTTATTTTCTCTGAAGAAAAAAGCCAATTCCTTCTCCATCCATTATATAAAATCTTTCTCCTTTAAAATAGTATTATTTAATGTCCATCTCGATCTTTTTTTTGTCCCTTCCATTTAATTGTCATTGGGCTATGATCTGCCCAAGTACTTGTTTCAATATTTGTTTCTTGAATATTTTTTTTTTTTTGAAAAAGATTTTATTAATTTTCTACAGACAAACAAAACAAACAAAACATAAAAACATCAACTCTCATATGTACATCAAGTGTGTCAGTTGGTTCATCATTTTTGTGCATTCATTCTGTAGTCTCAATTACAATTATGTTACATAACAACTCATATTGTCAATCCAAACTTATATATCCCAATATCACTAAAAAAGTTTTTGACTATATTTTTAGTCATTCATGCTTTATGAGCTAACAATACCTTAAACCAATTTATTCTATAACAAATCCTATCCTCATATCATATCAATCCTTAAAAAACCTTTTATAAATATAATGTCAAATAACAAAATAATAGCAAAACATTCTAACATTCTAAATATTCTGTTGTCGTATTTTATCATCTAGCCATTTGTAAAAAAGATCCCAAATTTCATAAAATTGTTTATCCTCTTGCTCTCTAATTTCAAATGTCAATCTGCTCATCTCAGCACATTCCAATATTTTCTTAATAATTTCTTCCTGTAATGGTATTTTCTCATTTTTCCAATTTTTAGCAAACACAATCCTAGCCGCTGTTAATACATTTACAATCAGGTATTTCAAATCTTTACTATATATATCAGGTAAAATTCCCAATAAGAAGATCTCCGGTTTCAAGTCTATATGTTTCTTTGTCATTTTTTCCAACCACATGTGAATTATAGTCCAATATTTTCTAGCATCCTCACAAGTCCACCACATATGGTAATACGAGCCGGGTATCTGATGACATTTCCAACATTTTTCAGATTTATTCTTGAACATTCTTGCTATTCTTGTCGGAGGAAAGTGCCACCTGTAAAACATCTTATACAAGTTTTCTTTATATGCTGTTGACATTGTCATTTTATAATTTTGAGACCACAATTTCTGCCATTTCTCTAAATCAATCCCATATCCAAAATTCTTCCCCCAAACAATCACAGTTTCTTTAACTTGTTCTTCCTCTAATTTAATTCCCAGTAAGTAACCATATAGTTTTTTAATCACCTTCTCATCAGTACCCATCAAAATCTTATCTAAATCAGTCTGTTTATCATAAAATCCCTCCTTTTTGGAATCTTCATCATACCTTGAATGTATTTGTGCATATGAAAACCAATTCATCTTTATACCTTGTTCCTCTAAGTTTTGGATCGATTTAAGTTCACCCTTTTCATTTAAAAGTTCCCCATATCTAACTGTTTGTTCCTTCTTATAAATTATAGGATAGGAAAATGCTTCAATGGTCGATAACCAAACTGGAATTTTCAAATAACATTGTCTTTTTATCTTCTCCCAATTCAACCACAAAGACTCCCGTACATAATGTCTTCTAACTGTTTGACTTTTTCTTCATCAATATTCTCTTGTTTATATAGTTGTCCATAAAAATCTCAAATAATTTCTTTTTTCTCCTTGTTCCCATAACAAACTTGGCCTTGTTCGTCTATTAACTTCAATATTTTTCTTGATTCCTTCTCTTTTCTCAATTTATATGCTAGCCATCTACCTGGTTTATTTGCATCTTCAAAATAATTCTGTTTAGAGTTTCTAATTTTCTGTGCCAGTTCTTCTTTCTCTATTAATTCCATTTTATGTTTAATTACATCCAACTTCAATTTAATATCCTTTTTCTGTGGCATTTTCTGTAATTCTTTTTCAAGAGCTTTATACTCATCTTCCAAGGCCTTGGAAGCTTGCCTTTTCCTAATATTCTTTTTCCTTGTATAATCTATTATCAAACCTCTAGCGTATGCCTTCATTGTATCCCACACATTCTGCGTTGAAGTATCTTCTTTTTTATTTTCTCTAAAAAAAAAGCCAATTCCTTCTCCATCCATTGTATAAAATCTTTCTCCTTTAAAATAGTATTATTTAATGTCCATCTCGATCTTCTTTTTTGTCCTTTCCATTTAATTGTCATTGGGCTATGATCTGCCCAAGTACTTGTTTCAATATTTGTTTCTTGAATATTAGATATTAATTCTGTTGAGATCCAGACCATATCTAATCTGGACCATGACAAATGTCTATTTGAATAAAAAGTATATTGTTTAGTTTTAAGATTTCTTTCTCTCCAAATATCTTTTAAAGTTAATTCATCTGTCATTTTAAAAAAAGACCTTGGGAGAGCCTTTCTATTTTGTTTTGTTGTTGTTGCTATATAATCCAATTTATTATCCACAATTCCATTAAAATCTCCCATCATAATTATATTAACATAGTCCAGTCCAATTATTTTCATATGTAACTTTTTATAAAACTCTTCTTGTTTATCGTTCGGAGCATAAATTGCAATCAAGAGTATTTTTATATTATTGTCCATTATTTCTACCATTAATACTCTTCCATCTTCATCTGTGTAAATCAATTTTGCCGGGATAGCCTCTTTGATATATAAAACCACTCCTCTTTTCTTACATTGAATCAAAGAAGTAAATATTTTCCCCAATTTTGGCTGCAATAACAATTGTTCATGTTGTTTTTTAATGTGAACTTCTTGCAAACAAATTATATCAAATTTTAATTTCTCTAATTTATGAAAAGTTTTCCTTCTTTTAACAGCCGAATTAAGCCCATTAATATTCATTGTAATCAGTTTTTTTTCTTCCATGATTATGCTTTATATTTAGGTCTAACAGCTCTCGTGGATCTCACTTCACGCTGTTCTTTGCTATCAGTCTGTCCCCCTGTTGCTCCTTTCTCTTTTTCAGTCTCCAGTTGTTCATCTTGAAACTCAATTAATGAAACCTCTTTCTCTGCTTCCTCTCTTCTTCCTCCGAAAAATTCTGCATGAAAAAGTTCTGCTTTCTCAATTGAATCAATTCTATATCTTTGCTCTTGCCACCTAAACATTAGTCCTTCTGGAATCAGCCATCTATAATTCACTTCATTTTCCAGTAGTATTTTGGTCAGGAATCGATATTCTCTTCTCATCTCTCTCACTCTTCTGGGTATTTGTTTTAAAACCACAACCTCTTTACCTTTGTATTTCAGTATTTTCTCTCTTACTACTTGTAATATTTGCGTTTTAATAGATTTTTTGGTAAATCTAATATGGACTTCCCTGGGTAATTTATTTCTCATCGCATATCTTGTATAAACTCGATATATCTCATCTATTCCATCCATCATCTTTTCCTCTGTAATTTCCAAAGCATCTGCCAAAATTTCTATCATCACCGCTGCCAAATTTTCTCCTTTTTCCTCTTCTATATTTTGAAATCTAAGGTAAAATTCTGATCTTTCCATCTCCCACCTCAACATCCCACCTTTTTCTTGTTCAACCGCTGTTAGTCTACTGTCAATATTTCCAATCTTCTTCTCTCTTTGTTTTCCTTCTTCCTCAATTTTTTGGAATCTCTCCTCATACTTGACCATCATTTGTTTAATATTTTCCACTTTTTCATTCGTCTTCTCAATTCTTTGTTCAATGTTCTCTATCCTTTGTTCAATGGTATCTGATTTTATCTTAAGATCTTGTATTCCTTGCATAATCATCTGTAAAGTTACTTTTTCTTGTTCTTTATCTTGCTTTAACATTGTCTGAATTAAACGTTGTCCTCCAGCTGGTGGGGAAGCAGAGGTGGTAGCAGAGATGCCAGATGGTATTGGTTTCCTGCTCATTTCAATGCTTCCAAAGCTTCAAATTCTTCTTAACTTTTAATCCAACTGCTGGAGCAGCCAATTATAATCCAAAATGGAAAAACTCCAACAGTAACGTTTCTTGAATATTGATATTAATTCTGTTGATATCCAAATCATATCTAATCTGGACCATGATAAATGTCTATTTGAATAAAAAGTATATTGTTTAGCTTTAACATTTCTTTCTCTCCAAATATCTTTTAAAGATAGTTCGTCTGTCATTTTAAAAAAAGATTTAGGGAGAGCCTTTCTATTTCGCTTGGTTGTTGTTGCTATATAGTCCAATTTATTGTCCACAATTCCATTAACGTCTCCCATCATAATTATGTTAACATAGTCCAGTCCAGTTATTTTCATGTGTAGCTTTTTATAAAACTCTTCTTGTTTTTCATTCGGAGCATAAATTGCAATCAAGAGTATTTTTATATTATTGTCCATTATTTCCATCATTAATACTCTTCCATCTTCATCAGTGTAGATCAGTTTTGCTGGGATAGCCTCTTTAATGTATAGAACCACTCCTCTTTTCTTACATTGAGTCAAAGAAGTAAATATTTTCCCCAATTTTGGCTGTATTAACAATTGTTCATGTTGTTTTTTAATATGAACTTCTTGTAGACAAATTATATCAAATTTTAATTTCTCTAATTTATGAAAAGTTTTCCTTCTTTTAACAGCTGAATTAAGTCCATTTATATTCATTGTAATCAGTTTTCTTTCTTCCATGATTATGCTTTATATTTAGGTCTAACAGCTCTCGTGGATCTCACTTCACGCTGTTCTTTACTGTCCACCTGTCCACCTACAGCTCCTTTCTCTTTTTCAGTCTCCAGTTATTCCTCTTGAAACTCAATTAATGAAACCTCTTTCTCTGCCTCCTCTCTTCTTCTTCCAAAATATTCTGCATGAAAAAGTTCTGCTTTCTCAATTGAATCAATTCTATGTCTCTGCTCTTGCCACGTAAACATTAATCCTTCTGGAATCAGCCATCTATAATTCACTTCGTTTTCCAATAGCATTTTGGTCAGAAATCGATATTCTCTTCTCATCTCTCTCACTCTTCTGGGTATTTGTTTTAAAACCACAATCTCTTTACCTTTGTATTTCAATGTTTTCTCTCTTACCACTTGTAATATTTGTGTTTTGATGGATTTTTTGGTAAATCTAATATGGACTTCCTTTGGTAATTTATTTCTCATCGCATATCTTGTATAAACTCAATATACTTCATCTACTCCATCCATCATCTTTTCCTCTGTAATTTTCAAAGCATCTGCCAAAATTTCTATCATTAACAGACTGAAAGTATAACAGACTGGAAGTAAAATAATAGAACAATAAAATAAACAATGACAAAGGAACACGAGAATAATCTGAGAACTGAAAAGATGGATGGGTGGAGGGCAGAGCAAGTGGTGAGGAGATGGAGTCTGCCAACAGTCCACACCAGTAAAACTGCACCAATCGGCAGTGCCATGTCTTCAGGCTCTCAGAGCAGGATAGGATTAGAAATAGAATCCTTTGATACTGAATACATCTTCTACACCAAACTGTGGGCCGCGCAAGTGGCAGGCGGGCACATGCAGCTCCATTTGTGTGAGCGGCAGGCGCTCACGTGGAAAGCTACATTTGCACAGATTGTGGGGGTGCGCACCTGCCGCTTGCATAAATGGAGCCGCACACACGAGCACCCATTGCTTGTGTGGAACCATCCACAAAGCTGGAAAGGTTGGAGACCTCTATTCGACACAGTAATTAAATTATTGCATTCTTTTAAATATAACAATGGAATTGAATAAATTTAATAATAACCTCTTTACATTTTTCTTCTGTGGGATTTTTGATAGGAAAAAAAGAAAAGGCTATGAAGGTGATGAATTCATCTCGAAAAAATCTAGAATGGAGGAGGTTAGTAATAGGTTTTATATCACCAGATTAAATTTGTATTTAAACTGTATTATTAAATCAAAAACACATTATGTTTAGATGGCACCTGTATCATGTCAAGGATCACTTTTTCTTATACCAGTTTTTTTTAAAAAACTAAAACAAGTAATGTGCTATTTTGTTCCTCTTATTAATTTTTATTGGTTTCTTTAGTTCATAAGAAATGAAGCAAAGATTGAATTTATAAATGTTAGGGATCATTCATTAAAATTTCTACCTGACACCTCAGAGCACTGTAATATATGCCACCATATTTTTTATTTTTTATCTACTTTTTAGTTTGAGTTGTGGTTTAGTGGCTTTATTGTACACTGCTCAAAAAAATAAAGGGAACACAAAAATAAGACATCCTAGATCTGAATGAATGAAATATTCTTATTAAATACTTTGTTCATTACATAGTTGAATATGCTGACAACAAAATCACACAAAAATTATCAATGGAAATCAAATTTAGCAACCCATGGAGGTCTGGATTTGGAGTTACACTCAAAATTAAAGTGGAAAAAAACACTACAGGCTGATCTAACTTTGATGTAATGTCCTTAAAACAAGTCAAAATTAGGCTCAGTAGTGTGTGTGGGCTCCATGTGCCTGTATGACCTCCCTACAACTCCTGGGCATGCTCCTGATGAGGTGGCGGATGGTCTCTTGAGGTATCTCCTCCCACACCTGGACTAAAGCATCCCCCAACTGCTGGACAGTCTGTGGTGCAACGTGGCTTTGGTAGATGGAGTGAGACATGGTATCCTAGATGTGCTCAGTTGAATTCAGGTCTGGGGAATGGGCGGGCCAGTCCATATCATCAATGCCTTCGTCTTGCAGGAACTGCTGACACATTCCAGCCACATGAGGTCTAGCATTGTCTTGCATTAGGAGGAACCCAGGGCCAACCGCACTAGCATATGGTCTCACAAGGGGTCTGAGGATCTCATCTCGGTACCTAATGGCAGTCAGGCTACCTCTGGTGAGCACATGGAGGGCTGTGCGGCCCCCTAAAGAAATGGCACCCCATACCATTACTGACCCACTGCCAAACCGGTCATGCTGGAGGATGTTGCAGGAAACAGAATGTTCTCCACAGCATCATCAGACCCTGTCACGTCTGTCACGTCTGCTCAGTGTGAACCTGCTTTCATCTGTGAAGAGCATAGGGCCCAGTGGCGAATTTGCCAATCTTGGTGTTCTCTGGCAAATGCCAAACATCCTGCACGGTGTTGGGCTGTAAGCACAACCCCCACCTGCAGACGTTGGGCCCTCATACCACCTTCATGGAGTCTGTTTCTGACTGTTTGAGGAGCCACATGCACATTTGTGGCCTGCTGGAGGTCATTTTGCAGGGCTCTGGCAGTGCTGCTTCTGTCCCTCCTTGCACAAAGGCGGAGGTAGCGGTCCTGATGCTGGGTTTTTGCCCTCCTACGGCCTCCTCCACATCTCCTGATGTCCTGGCCTGTCTCCTGGTAGCACCTCCATGCTCTGGACACTATGCTGACAGACACAGAAAACCTTCATGCCACAGCTCGCATTGATGTGCCAACCTGGATGCGCTGCACTACCTGAGCCACTTGTGTGGGTTGTAGACTCTGTCTCATTCTACCACTAGAGTGAAAGCACCTCCAGCATTCAAATGTGAGCAAACCATCAGCCAGAAAGCATAGGAACTGAGAAGTGGTCTATGGTCACCACCTGCAGAACCACTCCTTTATTGGGAATGTCTTGCTAACTGCCTATGCTTTCCACCTGTTGTCTATTCCATTTGCATAACAACATGTGAAATTGATTGTCAGTCAGTGTTGCTACCTAAGTGGACAGTTGGTTTTCACAACTTGGAATTACATTGTGTTTTTTAAGTGTTCCCTTTATTTTTTTGAGCAGTGTATTTTGTTTATTATGTGTGTCATCCAGAGTCACTACAATAGATGGGTGGCTACTATACAAATGTGATAAAGAAGTAAAACATAAATTATGGAATCAAAGGAGCAGGACCAGTTCCCAGATACCTTGCACAACAGCTTATGGGACTATAGATATTAAGAAGTTTATACCTTATTTTACTCAATAAACCAGCACTATTGATAACTAAATATTACCAAGTTATTAAAATAATTTTGCCTTATTTACAAAATTTAAAAGTATTAGGAATATGCGGACAATTAAAATTAGCACTGTAATTGTTAACCAGTTTACATTTGCATGTTACAGGACTAAATGATTTTAACATTGAATATAACACTAAATTAGAATATTTAAGGGAAAAACCTAGTTCATATTTGTACCACCTTGTCAAACTTTGTGAAAGAAATATTAAATTAAATTTTAAGTACAATAACAAGGTCAAAATTAGAATCTGATACTGTATTATATTTGAAATTGCAATAATTAGTGAAGTATATATTTTACTTTTGGTTTTGAAATAAATGTGACATTAAATGCAAAACATGTTGGAAGAACATGAGCTAAAGATAATAATGGTTTAAACTAAGCAATCATAATTTATTCCTAATATACTACAAATATTTTTAGAAGATGACCTTTCATTGAATTAAATCTTTGTACGATTCACTCTAATCTTTCTGACTCAGGTGAAAATCTTTTCATGTCCTGTTTCAGTTGGACATCTGGATATGCTAGAACCAAATTTATGTGTACTGAGATTCTTCCATCTTTATTTTTGCTTACAGTATTGAAGTTGTTCAGTAATAGTTGTAACTTATTTGAAAATGCTGATGATAGACTTGTCATATTTACTTTATATGAATAAAATTTGCCTTTTGATATTAAAAACATCTGTTATGTAATCGGGATTGTTGATAAATTAAGAGGAGTGTTTTTCAAAGCTTGTGTAATTAACTCACTCTAACAGGATACTTATTGTGACCAATCTTTATGCAGGAAAAAAATTGATTTAGGAATAAGTTGGGAGTTTTAATCTTTTGTAATATGTGGTTAATTTCATTTTTTTTTACTTAGGATGAATGGACAGATGATGAGTTCATGGACTGATATATCTACATTCCTAATAGAAAATAAAATCTGAATTAATATTCATTGGAAATAAACCCAGGCAGCATGTTGTACAACTTATCATTCATCAGAAAATTATATATTTATAATAAAAAAAATTTACAAAGTGACTGGAATACTTGAACTTGCTTAAGTGGCATTAATATGACTTCACAATGAACAAGGCTTGTCACTGCTTCTTTTCATTGAGAATTGGCCATCAACCAACTGTAATAACTATGTCCAGAGAAGATGTGAATATAGCTACATTCAAAGGGCCTATACAAATACCTTATAGCTCCATAATTGTCTTCAGGTAGCACTAATCATGAAATAATCTCAGGATGATGCCATGCAATGAATTTGAAATTCTTAGTATATTTAAATTTTATTTTTTTACAAAGATATGCACCTAATTAATTGCTCTCAGAAAGTCTGATATACAAGACTTTAAAAGCTTCTTAATTATTCTAGTACAATCTTTGCTTCAGCAGAAAATATCAGCTATGTTTAGCAAAACCTTTCTCTAACATCCCAGGTAAATATTTTTGTGTTCCAAGGGCTGCAAGTTAAATCTCCTGCTTATTGTGTATACTTTGGAAACAGCTATGGGAATGTTTCACAATATGTGAATGCTGAACTCTTTATAAAGCATGCATGGAGTTGCTGATTTAGAGAATCAAGTTTAATCTCCAAATGAAAGGTTTGCATTGACCTAGTAGTAAAGTCAGCAAGTTGTATTTAATGCTAAGTATATAACTGGGAAATAGAAGAATTTATATATAAAGCAGATATGATGAACACTATATAGAAGCCTGATGATGGCAGATGAGATTCTGCTGAAACGTTGCTACAACTTTAAAAGAACAACTACAATGACGTGGGAAAATACCCGAACAAAGCTGAATGACATACATACATGCATACATATATTTTTTTTTTCTTAAGTTTTCGCGGGTGCTTACATGTATGGCATTCAGCTTTGTTCGGGTATTTTCCCACGTCATTGTAGTTGTTCTTTTAAAGTTGTAGCAACGTTTCAGCAGAATCTCATCTGCCATCATCAGGCTTCATACACGCACACACACACACACACACACACATATATATAAATATAAATATATGATATTCAGCTTTGGGTATTTTCCCACGTCATTATAGTTGTGCTTTTAAAGTTGTAGCAATGTTTCGGTAGAATCTAATCTGCCATCATCAGGCTTCTGTATTGTGTTCGTCTGTGAGTCAGACTTTTACAGTTGTTTCGATTTTAAATTTGGGGCTAGTCTACTGCTGTGCCAGAATGGTTTTTTCTTCATCCTGATTGGTTGGGAGTCTTGGTCTGTGTTTATTGGTCTTGGAGTTTGCTGTGTTCTGCTTGATTGGTGTTTCTAATATCTTCTGTCTGTTTTGTAGCTTTTTTTTTGTCTTGATTGGCTGGCAACATTGTGTTTCCTGTATTGGAGGCTTTTGGTGCAGCTTGGCTCCAAGTAAACGGATGGCTATCATTTATTAGGAAGCTAGGTTTCATCTGGGTGCCTGGTTGGGGTGTGTTTGAGCTGGAGGTATCAGGGGGAGTCTGTTTGTGCCCAGGTGTTTGCCTGGCTTATGGTGTGGAGATTTTTTTATTTCAGAGTGCAAGCTTCCAAATAATTGACAGTCTGGTAGAGTCATCTCTTCTATTCATGCTTTCAGGTCTTTTTTCAATCTCTATGGCTTCTCTGATAATTCTGTAGCTGGGGTTTTCTATAGTGGCTAGGGTTTTGGTGCCATTGAAGTCGATGATATGACCTGTGGCTTTCATGTGTTGGACTAGTGAGGAAGTGTATTCCAGCTTTTTTACTGCATTTTTGTGTTCATCCAGGCGGGTACTTATTCTATTGGTCTGTCCAATGTATGTGGCAGGGCATGATGCACAGGGGACTTCATATATGCCTTGGTTTTCCAGGTCAATTTTGTCTTTGGGGTTTCTGAGGATGGCTGCTATTTTTCTGTCTGTTTTGAAGGCAGTCTTGATGTGATGCCTGTGTAGTATCTTACTGATTTTGTCTGTGGTACCTCTTATGTAGGGCAGGACAGCTGTTCCATAGGTCTGTTCATCTTCTAGGTCTCCGTTATGTCTCAGTGTGTTTTTGTGGATCAAGCCAGTGATTTTGCTTTTGTGGAAGCCATTGGCTATTAGTACTTTAGTTAGGCTGTATAGTTCAGTCTTTATGTGTGTCTTGTCTGCTAGGCATTTGGTTCTGGCAATTAAGTGTTTTGGCCACGGAGTTTATCTGTGCTGGGTGGTGGTGGGATTGGGCGTTGAGGTAGCGTTTGGTGTGTGTTTTCTTCTGGTATATGGTGTGTCCTAGTGTGCCATCTGTTTTTCTGTAGATTAGTACATCTAGGAATGGTAGTTGTTTGTTTGTTTCCGTTTCCATGGTGAACTTGATTTTGGGGTGTGTGCTGTTTAGGTGTGTTAGGAAATTGTTTAGGTTTTCTTTTCCATGGGGCCAAATAACTAATGTCATCAATGTATCTAAACCATAGTTTGGGTTTGTGGGTGGCATTGGCTAGGGCTCTGGATTCGAATTCTTCCATGAACAGGTTTGCAATGATGGGTGACAGTGGTGATCCCATAGGGGCTCCTTCAATTTGCTTGTATCTTTGTCCTTTGTACATGAAATATGTGTTGGTTAAGCAGTGTTGTTAGTTCCATGAAGTGTTTGGGTGGTTGGTATTTATTTTTGATGATTTCGAGAGTTTTATCGGGACTTGAGTGAATAATGACGTGGGAAAATACCCAAACAAAGGTGAATACCATCCATACATCCATACGTTTTCGTAGATTTTCACGGGTACAGGTATGTAGGTCTAGGTGTGTTTGGGTCTTTTCCTGTGTAAGATTAAGAGTATCTTGGCAACGTTTCGGCGAGGTCCCACTCGCCATCCTCAGGCTGGTGCTTTTGACTTTGTGCCAGTGCAAGCAGATTGCACTACTTGCACTGGCACGAAACCGAAAGCACCAGCCTGAGGATGACGAGTGGAACTTCGCCGAAATGTCACCAAGATACTCTTAATCTTACACGGGAAAAGACCCGAACACACCTAGACCTACATACACACACACATTATCTAGGTTTGATCTGGGCATTTTAGCTCAGTGAAGGAGCATGAGAAATGTTTTAATTAAAAAGGGCACCCCAATTAGAAATACTGCTGTAATTATCCTATTTACTTCCATTAGTGATTGGAGATATATTTATAGGAATACATAAATATCAGCTGTACAAAGTATTCTGAGATGATATTTAATGTCTTACAACCCACTGAACTTTTAATAGTTTAGAATCACTTTAGATTTCTCAATCCAAGGTTTCCCAACATTGGAGAGCTAGTGGAAATATTTTGAGATATTAAGAGTACACACTTACAAAATCACACTTTAAGAATCACACTTACAAAATCTACCCCATCCCACTGATCACCTCAGCTTGCTTGGTTTTTCTGGAAGGTGGCAAGTTTTCAAATAAATCATTCAGGGTGTATCACTTATCCCCTCATGTTTTTTAAAAGAATGCCTCCCATATATATGCAAAGCTCAGAAAAATAGGAATATGGGAGAAGAATGCTGCTCCAGGATACCACTTTATAGATAGCTTTAATTAAATGAAATTGGCATACCTGTTTGGGGAAGTCCTAATCAACTTAAGTGCACATCTGTTTTTTGCACAAAAACATCTAAGCTTTGTCAAAAGGCAGGTGAACTGCCTTCTGAAGCAGGTAAGATTCTTATCAGTCTAAGGCTTGCTGTCCTAGCACTGGCCATTATGGAGATCTTGTACTTTCTATTTCTTCCTGTTCGTGTATTGTCTAAAGATACGAGGTAGTTTAGGTTGCAAGATGGCTTAAATGTATAGACAGAAAAGGTAACACATATATACTTGGGAAAGAAATATTCACTCCCCTCATGAATATTTTTGTTCATTTACAATCTAAACATGAAGTCAAAGATTTTCACAATTGTTTTAAGAACTATTTTGAAATGAATTACATTAAACTTCCTCTGCTTCAGCCCTCTGGAACTATCCCTTCGTGTTTTTCTGCTTTATTTGTAACTTGATTTGCAGGAAGAGCAGATACTTCAAAATTCAGTAATGCAGTGGATTGTGGTATGTTTTTTGAGCCAACAATGGCAGCATAGTTGTAGATGACTTTAAAGTGGCCACCATCTAGTCATCCTTAGCGTTTATGATATCCCATGAATCTAACTCCAAGTCACAGGAGAATACTTTCCATCACGATTTTCTTTCAGTAATGGTGTTTTAGCAGCTCCTTTCAGAAAAGTCCTTGTTTAGCCTTCTCCTCTTACTCTTCTATAAAGGACTGATTAATGGCAATACATGGATTACTATCCCTAAGTGGGATTTTTTTCAGTCAGCACTTATGAATATACAAGCATATATAGCTAAATTCTGAATTATTAGACAAAAAAAATTGAATGTATGCTATAAAAATGTTTAATGAATGCATGCGTGCCTGATACAATAACAAATTTACTGAATTCAAATTTACTGTTGTAAACATTTTACAAAAAGCATTGCAATTTATCTGGATACAGTCATTGGTGAAAAAATTACTCAAAATGATAAATGGCACATAAAAAAAATAAAGGTGACAAAACCCAATCTGCATCTTTTTCAGCACAACTCTGAACAAATAAAATAGAATGGTATAAAAGTGTACAGCAAAGATTTCCTTTCAAATTCTGGAAGCTGTAAATACAAAGTGGCTGAACAATTGTAATGTGATTACAGTAACCAGGTGATTTACAGTAAAAGGTATTCATCCAGTTATACTTTGCTGTTGAAACAATGTATTGGCAGGTGTCTGTGTTTTCTGAAAGACTGCTTTGGCAATTGGAGGTTTGAAATAACATTAAAGTTCAAAGAGAGAGTCACAGCATTTACTTCGTGGAAGGTGATTTATACACCAAGGCTCAGAGGTCCTGAAAATTGGTTCCAAAAGTGCAAGTGTCCTGCACAGATAGCTTAAAGCTGCTGGTACAGTCAGTCACCAACAGATCTGTTGTTTTTTGCATAGTTCACACATCACTGGAAACGTGAAACGTGTTCTATTTTTGGCAAGAGCAAGAAGAAGTGATATTGGTGAAAGTTGTCATGTTGGTCATGCTAGCTCATGCAGAAAGCTGCTACCTAATGTTGTTAGGCACTGAATATCGATTCTGTTTTTGTTGAAGGAGTTCTGTAATTGCCAGCAACTTCTTCAGTACATGCTGTTGAAAAAAAGGTAAATTTGTTAAATTATCCATGGTCTTTCTGGAAGTTTTAAAAGCTGAAAGAAGTGATTTATTTATTTAAATATCTTTAGAATACTTTTAGATTTTGAGTAAGGAAAAGACAATCTAAAAGTTTTCTAGCTTGAATATGTACATCAAAATAACTTTCCTGCAGCTTTAACATTTAAAGCAAGTGATTATATGCAATGAATATAAAAAATGTAATGTCTTACAACATCACTTTGTAATCATGGATATAAACTTCAAATATTTTGGCATTGTATTATGCATTGTATTTGAAACATAGACAAAATCAAGACAGTCATGCTAAAAGGTTCACTCATTTCACAGAAGGGAGTTGTATTTGATGATACTTTGCTAATTCCACCATCTGTAGTCTTTAAGTGCCATCTTTTGAAGCTGCTTAAGAGTTTCCAAAGCCAAAGCAGACTTTCAGAGCGCAGCAGAAAAGACATTTGGTGAGTTTGCTTCCTCCCAATTGTATCCATAAAAGATTGTAGATGATGAATTCATCTTAAGTGAATAGGAATTCATTCTATTGATTACATCATGATTTTCAGTAAACTTTTACTGATCTTTTCACAAGACTATATTTCTGTTTTCATCTTCAGTTTATATTTCACTTCATACATACTCCAGTATGTTTCTTTAACTTGCAGAATAATTTCTTATATTTTCATACTTTAGAAATATCCAGTTTACTTGAATTCTCTGTGAATATTAAACATTCCTGATCCAAGACTCCAAAAAAGAAAGCTGTACCATGCTTACATTTTTTTTGTAATACTGTTTCAATACAATTACTTCAGAAAACATCAAGTTTGCTAAATATCATACTGCTTTGGTATTTGGCACACAGAAAACTGAAAGACAAGATCAATTTGATTCTATGATACTGACTTAATCAAGCATAATAGTATTTAGAAAGTCAACCAAAGCAAATGTTTTAATCCAATTTTAAAAATGTCGGCTTTAAAAACAAACTCTCAAGAAAGTAAGGATTTCTCAGAAGCCAGGAATTCTCACTTCAGATACTAAATTCTAAAAGTAGGATTCATTTTGTTCTGCTATGTTTTACCTTTATGATTTGAGGTTTTGATATATTTACAGTTAAACAATATACTAAGATCTTTTTCTAAATTAAAGCTATAAAAATATAGAAATTTAGATTACTCTCCAAGCTGGCTGCTTCCAGTAGGAAGATTTGTCTTTCCTACCAATGATCTCCTTTTGCTGTCAAAGATTCGAATGGCAGCACTTAGGAATTACTCACGACAATTTTTGGACGATTGTGAACTCACCCTGGAAAGGAAATCTTGAAGAATACAGTTCCCTGTGGGAGCAGCTGGAACTTTCTTTCACCTTTTCTTCTCAGCAGACTGTTTTCGTAAGGAAACAGGGTTTTAACTTCACTTTTTGAAGTTTTTATTTTGCTTTGTTTTCTATTTCTGAAAGTTTATTTATTTCAACCCCCTGCTGGATTTTATCTATTCTTCTTGCTTTTTTCCTTTGCTTTGTTTGACTGTATTTATTAACTTCTGCTTTTTCCAAATGGAAAATCATGGCATGTTTCTGGATAGTGAAAGTGCTTTTACTTGATTTACATTTTTATTGGACATTCACTAGAGGGATTTTGTATTTAATTCAATTTATAAGAAGTTTAGAGCTTATTTTTCTTAGTCTTTTAATATTGTATTCAAATATCCAGAAAATATCTTCCGATCCTTTGTCAGTTTTCTTATTCTGCTTTATCTACTACGTGGAGCAACAACTTTACAGACAAGGGATGAGACTGCTACTCGAAAAAAGACTGTTTGATAACATGCAATTCTTAGCTGAAAGCTTTTTTAAAAAAGTTTGATCAACTCATAATGGTGTGGTAGTCATAAGCAAGTAACTGTAGATAGATTGACTTTGGAAATTGAACTTGTTATATTATTTAATCAGATAACAATTGATAAGAGATGCTATTAAGAAATAAATGTGGATATTTGATCTAGGACGAATCAGTATTAATTTTTGAGACAAGTTGGAATAGTTAAGAAGACATGGTAAAATTTTTACAAGTTGATTATAATAGCAATTTGTTAAAAGGTTTTGAAATTTTAATTTTGTCATTATTATTGTTATTAGCTATTTTGTCAATATATACGGTAAATAATTTGTAAATGGAATTAGTATAATAGTTTAAATTTTTGGGGCCTGTTTTGCAAGGGGTGTGGAAACTAATATTGTTGTAATATATTAAACCCTATGTATATATGTGTTTTTTAAATGCACTTTTAAAATGATTTTGTTTTTTTCTTAGTTTGTCTCTTAAAAATTTTTGGGGGGTGTTTTGTATTTTAATCTGAATAAAATAAAAATATATGGGGAAAAATATAGAATGTAATTTTTTCCTCCAAATTACATAAGCAAGTTTTAAATGTGAAAAGTTGTAAAAGAAAAAGGAATAGCCTTAAAAAACAGAAGGAAGAACCACAAGCAAAACAATGGTCAAAACCTTATGTCCAAGACTGAACTGTAATCTGAGAAAATGCCTCAGATAGACTTTATCTAGATCTCACAAAGATGCAGCGATGGAGGAGAAAACACATTCAAATTTATAAAATTATACCACCATAACCTTGTAATAAAAGTTATGTTGGCCTGAATGACTTTGGTTTCCTAGTCTGGTCTATCTTTTATTGTCAGTTTCCTCTGAATGTTTTCCACAATTTTTTTTTGAATTCATAAAACTTTTAAAGAAAACTTTCAGCTAAAGATTGCATGTTGTCAAGCAGTCTTTTTTTCCTGAGTCTCACCCCTTCCTGGCCGCTAATTCAATATGTTGTTGCTCAATGTAAAAATAAGAAAACAGGAAAAACAAAAACAAAATAACAAATTGAAAAATACAAATTCTCTGCAATGAATGCCCAATAAAATATAAATCAAGTAGAAGCACTTTCATCATCCAGAGGCATGTGCTAATTTTCCCTTATGGAAAAGCAGATGTTAATGATAACAGCCAAATAGATTCAAGAAAAACCCGAAAAAACCCCCCAAGATAAAATCTAGTAGGCAGTTGAAATCAATCAGCATTCAATAACTCAATTAACATTTAAAGATAAAGAGTAAAGCAAAACTTCAAAAAGTGAACTTTCTGCTGATAGGAAGAGGTGGAGAAAAGACCAATAACTTTCCAGCTGCCCTCACAGGGACCTGAAATCTTCAAGATTCCCCCTCCCAGATGAGCCCAAAAATCAACTTGGATCATTCCTAAATGCCTGCATTCAAAGCCAGGGAACAACACTGTCAAAGAACCAGATCTGCCAACAAAAACAGGTCATCGGCAGGAAAGAAAAAATTTCCTATTGGGCAGCAGCCATATTGGGGGAGAAGCCCCCTAGTTTGGTGTACTTTGAAGTG
Organism: Hydrophis major; assembly: GCA_033807585.1. NCBI lineage: Eukaryota > Metazoa > Chordata > Lepidosauria > Squamata > Elapidae > Hydrophis > Hydrophis major. The sequence goes on from CM066329.1 coordinate 330,934,297, forward strand.
CTGACAAAAATAAATTCTTCACATATTTTGGAACAAGTCTATGTTTGGTATCACCTCTTACCTGCATTGCCCCTCGCTCATTACTGAGTGTTCGAAGTTCATCTGAATGTGCCACACAAATCTCATGAAGGGCTGCTAGATCACGTGATAAGTCAGTTCTAGAGGGCTCTGTAGTGTCTGGAAGCTCAGGTATGTTCTTGAGCAAAATATAACAAAGATTACCATCTTTTATAAAATAATAGAAAGTCAGGCTTTTCTCACTTTTTATCATTATTTGACATACCATTGTTTGTCCATATAGAAAATGATTAAAAGTCACTATCATTCTTTACCTACAGGCCGTTTAAGGCTTAAATAACATGATGAGTGCTTTTAAAAAGCTGTGTAAGCATCACAGGAGTTAAAATTATGTAACTAACAGATGCCATTTCATTATTGAATGAAGCTCAAGTAAGAACTGCTATGCAATGCTGCATTTTAGAAATATTAGGCCTTACTTGCGAAGTTTAACCTATTTTTAATATCAATAGGCTGAACTATGATTTTAGCCAATGTTAGTGAATAAGCATGGCAAACAGCTACATTGAATTAATGTGCTCTGGAAGAAGATATTCTATGCAAGCAAAAATGGACAAAGATGTAATGGAAATATATAAAATAGCAAGGCAGGAATTAAGCAGAGAGATGAACTACATAAAATAGAGGAGCAGTGTCACTTGAATATTAAAAAAAGTCAATTGAATTTACTTTAAGACACATAAAAACAAGCCAAATAAAGAAAAGCCATTTCAGAAAACACAAATGAGGTCTTGGAGAATAAATAATTAATACTTTGAAGTACCATTTCTGGAACTAGAGAAATAAAATATTTTCCCAGTTCTCAGTGTGGAGATAAAAGAAATCTTTACAAAACTAATAGCTGTGTATAGATAAATGTTCTTACCCCAAGTTCATCCAAAAACATGATCATCCTGTGTTTGTTACTCTTGATAAATGGATTTACACCTTCCATATAAGGTTCCTGAAATTAAATAAGTTGCTATCTTTATTCTACACCTATATATTGTAATGCGTGCAATAGTTTTAAATTTTGATTTCTACATGAACTCCCAGAGCAGCATAATTACAATATTTTAATATCCCTTTTCTACATTTAATGAAAATCACATCAAAAGAGTCACATGACAAAAGGCTAAGTCACAAATGTTTCATATATTTTGTAAAATGGTAACAAGGGTGGAGAGGTTCCTTTATGAGATTTACTAAATCTCATCCTATTTGCAGTTAGCAAAGCAACTGACCAGAACTGACAAGGGAAATTCATAATTGGCCTTTAAAAGGAAGTTTTTAAATTGTGAAAAATGTTACAGCCCTTCAAAATGGACAGAGAAACAAAGTGATAACCTATCTAACCAGTGCAGATGAATACATATGAATGGGCATTCTGCATCAGTTCAAATTACTAAATTGCTGTCAAGAAAATCCCCACATGTAACAATCAAAACTGAAAATAGAGTCAGAGTTCTGTTTTTGACTTTGTTTTTATACTTGGTAAGATTTGAGATAATACAGAGGTGTTCAAAATTCGCATATTCAATCAAATTTCAGATTCTTAGAATTTAAAAGTATGATTAATGATGTGATTTTTATCATATTAATGTTTCTTAATTATTGAGAATCCCCAATCAAAAAAAGAAAACATGATCAAAAACATGTGCTAATTGTTTCAGGGTCTGTTCATCTCTTTGCGAGGAATGAGGTAAGTTATGGATCCAAAACCATTTCCAGTGGCCATTCTCTGGAATAGCTAGAGTATACTTAAAAAAAACAAAAACCCAATATGCATGACTATATCATTTAGTCAGACAGCTCGCCAAGGCTAGGTTCTAGGTTCTTCAAGTTATAACCACTCATAGTATAGGTAATCTTCAAGTTATAACCACTCATTTAGCAATGGGCCAGATTACGTGCCCCCCCCCCACACCCGTGCCTCCAACTGTGGGTGCTGCTGTCGAGAGGTGAGGCAAGGCAGGTGGCAGGGAGCAGGTGGTGCCATGTCGTGGCCCCCGCACACTCGCCCCCACCAACCAACCTAGTCCTCCAGCTCCACCACACACTCCACAAGCAAAGACAGACGGTGGGGCAGTGATTGGAAATGATGGGGTTTTTCATCCCTCACCTTAGAAGGAAGGAGAAGGAGGGAAAGGGAGAATGGTTGCTCGAGGTCTGCCTCTTTACTGGCTGCTCCCCAGGCTTGCTTGCTGGAACCCGGCACAGAAGGAAGGGTCTGTTTCTTTCAGATTTGTCCCGACCCTCCCATCCCCTTTGAACCTGGCCTTCCTCCTCAGAGGAAGATGAAGGGCTAGGATGGGCTGAAGCAAAGGAGAAAGGGAGGGAGAAGCCATGCAGCTAAGGATGAGGAGCTTGCCCGCCTCTTCATAAGACCGTTCAGGAGAAACATCATGCAAATGTAAAAGCCTCTCCTCCCAAGTCAGCAGCAGCACCTGGGCTCTGGCAGTAGGGCCACTTCATCCTTCCCCAGGAGTATCTTGCCAGCGTCCCCTTGATGGCCCTTCGCCCATACAGTTTTCAAGGAGGGAGAGAGGAAGAAAGAGAGAGAGGAGGGGGGACAAACTGTAAGTGCTCACAGTGCTTTATTTTAATTTGCATACTGTGTCTCCTGAGAGGCCTCATGGAGAGGTGGGGAAGCCCCTCATCCTTAGCTGCTGGATGGAGGGCTAGGCTGGGCTGAAGCAATGGAGAAAAGCTAAGGAGCTCACCCTGCAAGACCCTTTGGGAGATAGGGTGTGTAAATGTAAAAGCTGTTCCTTACAAGTCAGCAGCAGAGCCTGAATCAAATAATTCGTCTTCCATTCCCTCCCTACCTCACAACCATATTGGCATGTTGCTCAGCCTCCTCCTGAGGTGCGCCAGCACTGAAAGTGGGTCAGTGGCCACGGGGGCTGCTGCTAAACATGGATGTTGATGTTGCTCCCACAAAGCAGTTGTCAGGGCATGAAGACATGGGGGGCCTTAAAGTAAGCGGATGTGTGTGTCAGATAGCTCCATTCTCCCACCTTGCTGCGGTGGCACTCAAAATGAGACACCCAAAAAAATAAGCCCTAGTGCTTATTTACAAACTTAAAAGAAAATAAGACTTATTTTCGTGGAAATACAGTATGATATGTGGACACAGGATGTAAGGTGATCCTTTTCCTGATGATTAACTATGGTACTATCTGCATGCAATGTATACAGCAATTAGAATAGGCAGTTTGCTTGTATTTTCTCGATGAGCATATAACCAATTATGAACCAATTATGTTTACCTTAGCTCCAAACTCAACAAGATTTGCCAAATTCTGCACAGATTTAGCAACCAGAGTCAATGTTCTTGCTGCAGTCAGAGAAGGAGAATCTGTAACGAACAGTTTGAAAATTACAACCAATATTACAATAATTTATAGCAAGCCAACTAAGTCAAGTTCCTTCTAAGCCACATTAAATTAGCTAAGTTGCTTCTGATTCAAGTGGTTAACTGATGAGCCTTTTGAAGGGAAAATTCATAAACCATAGCACCTTCTTTCCTAAGACACTGATAATATAGAAATCTTAAGGACAGTAAATTCTGGCAGTTTCTCCTTTTCTAAAATTTCTTTAATGGAAAAAAATTGGCCAACTAGTTTAGGAAATATATCTATACAACTGCATATTTGTCATCATCATCCTAGTATTTAACCCTCTCAAAACAAGTTAAAGTCAATTATTGAATAGCAATATAAACTTACTTTATTTAAAAAAAATAAAATGTTGAAAGGAAAACTGTTAGGGAAATTTAGCAGTATTAAACACATGATGAGTGCACCAGATCCATATACTCTCATTCTAATTTTATTACTGACATTTCTAATAAGAATTATACACTTAAAAAAAGCACTCAAGCCTATTGAACCAAGCAACAGAATTTATTTTCATGACTACATTTGAAACTAAACAGGCATTGTTGTCCTAATGCTAAATATGAGTTAATTACTATCTAATATATTCACCTGATATTATATTAAACATCCTTGGATTCAGAATAGCAGGGCAGATCAGCCGAAGGAAAACAAAGCCACTGAAATTATAGACACAAGAATATGTTGATGTTTGAAATGAATGAACAAAACATTGTGAAATTATTAAGATGCACATAAGATTAACCCATTTTTCTCATTGTTCTTGTATATGCAACAGTTCAGTTTTTCAACCATTATTCTAAAGCAGAGAAATTATTCTTTCAACACCTATATCTAATACTTTGTATAATATTAATTACCAATTGACAGAATGATAGAAAAGATTTTTCAAAAGTCCTAAATTTTTCAAGTTAAAATGCCTATGTCACCCTATCAATGTAAAATTCAATAAGTATCAATAAAATTATATAATATAAAGGCATGCAAATAGGCATTTCATATATGTAGTGTGGTAATGTACTGTTTAACAAGTAGTTAAATATGCATATCAACAGTTTCAACAAGATAAGGAACAAAGAGATAAAATCTGGTATATTAATTTCTTTCTTTCTCACTCTCATAGTTTTCTGATGAGGTCTTGTTTCATAACATATTATGTTATAGAATGGATAAGTGAACTACCAATAATAATAGGGATTTACTTTTGCAGTCATGTTATATACATTCATGTTTGAGAGCACTTATACCAGCATCTTTTTGCAAAAAACAGTAACAAAGGCATATTTCCTAACTGGGATGTAGGAATTACTTTCCTAGTTACCCAACTAATATTTTCTCTCAAGTTTTAATAGTATTTTTTCTGCATGTGCAATGTTTTATTTAAATATGATGTACTGTTGTGTAATTTATGAAAAGTGATTTTTTGCAACTATGAAAGCTGAATAGCATACATTTTCAAAGTTTTAAAACTGTATCTTTTCAAAGATAGCTGAAAAATAAAACGTGAAGGTGAATTTCTCAATTACAGCATATAACAGCAACAAAGCAAAAATAATAATAAAAATATCTTACCTAACTACTCTTGTCCTCATGGTTGTATTGGCTGGCCACTTGCTCTGAACAGATTTTTGTAAGCAACCATAAATATACCTCAGCGTCCTATTCAAACAATACAATAGGGATAATAACACATGTAAGTTTTATAATAATTAAGTATTCCAAAATTATAGATAACTGACATTCCTGATATTTCATATTTTCTACAATCAAGAGTAGTATTTTAAAAAATACTTTAAAAAAGTATTTTAAAAGGAAAGTTGAATGAAATAAAATACATCTGACTCAATAAATATATACTACATAGAAATTTTACTTTTAGGTATCAGTTTTATGAAAGATTCATAATTTTAAAAAAATATAAGAACTTTCTAAGTGTTCATTCAAGTTTATAGTAATGTTGGCAGCATGGTGGCCTACTAGTGAAGATTTTTGCCTCCCACTGGGACTGTTGAAAACTCAATCCTAGGTAGCAGCAGATGTTTCTTTCCCAACGCACAAAGAAAAACATATCTGTTGCGAACTCCATATGGCGTCAGGAAGAGCATCCAGCTAGTAAATGCTCAGCTTCATCCAGTGGCTCTGACTTTACCCCAAATTAAGGGATTATAGGATTGTAAAAAGGGAATTATCCAAGTTTATAGTAGAAATAGTGACTTCAGACTTTCAGTTCAATACATCATAATCAAGATTCAGGTGAAAACCAAGGAAATTATTTTTTGAATGTTACCAAGGTTCTACTATACAGACATACTCTTATCCACATTCAACATTCAAACATTCAACTGTTGAACAAAATCTAAGAACTTGGCCAAGGAATAACTTTTTAGAAAGAACTATATCATAACAATAGACGGGATATAAAATTGAAACAACCAGATTTTCTAGAAAATACTGATGAACTTACGGAGGTAGTATTTCTGCAGCCATGAATATTTTTTCCACTAGCTCTGAAAGGATACTTAGTAGATGTGCTAAGTTAGTATTTACATCTTCATTTTTCTCTAATTTTGAAGGATTCAACTGAAATATACAACAAGAAATTTAACATTCTTATTTTGAATGAAATAGATTAAATAAGTTTACAATACACACAGTTTAAGATTAGAAGATTAAGTACTGAAATACACAGAAACTTAAAATTCAGTAAGAAGCATATGGATTGTAATGGCATAAAACTAAGCATTCTTGGTTTTGTTGTTCCATTTTGACCTCTTCGACTATTTGGTGAAACCTACAAATCTTTCTCAGAAAAATGCATTTAACTTCATCAAATAAAATACAAAGACACTGTCTGTATTATAATGGAAAAATATGTTCAGGTTAAATACAACTATACAAATGTTTTTTAAAAACAAATAGCTAATAATTGTGCTTCTTTATTAATCCATTAAATAAACAACAAGATGATGCACTTTCTGGTATAATAATTTCACAGTGTGAGGTTATGAGGTTAGCAAACATTTTTAATCTCTTAATTCCATCTGAGATTAGGATAACCCCAATCTAATTGGCCATTTGCAGTATCCTAAAACTTGATTTTATACATGGGCCTGGGGCCCCAGATATGTGATAAACCCCAACACTTGGCTTTGTTGATTGTTATTTTATTATGCTTGGTTGCTATTTTTTTTATATTATGTGTTTTATTTGTTTGATCTGTTTTATTATAAACTGCTTAGAGTTGTATATATTGTATATGTGTGATGGTTGGCAATATAAATCAAATACATTTTTTAAAGAAAAAAAGTTTTGGAATCTAGAGGCCATATTTACTTTGTACCATATGTCTATCATTGAATGCAAAGTTCAATTTTAGTAAGAAGTAGTGAAAATAAAACTGTAATGTTTTTTACCCCCAAGTTCAAATATTCCTTTGGAAAGGATTTTCAAGGGGTCTGTAGACCCCCAGGTTAGGAATCTCTGCCCTAAGATAAAATAATACAATGGAATAATACTGGAAACATGTGCTTCAAAGACAAGTACTAATTAGATTAGCATATGATTCCACTATATTTCTAAAATTAGTGTATTTTGAATATACACTAATATTATATTGTATTGAACTACAATATAATATTAATAACTCAATTTAAAACCTAAATAATATAATTGGGAGTTTATAAGAGTAAATCTCAGTTTAAAATCTCAAAAAGACTTAGCTTAGTTACTATCTTCATTACAATCAGAGGCTTATAGCATACAAAATTGCTGTAAATGAAACAAATGTACATTAAAAAAGAAGTCCTTTCTAAAGAAAATGTGCATATTCATTAGATAGTTATATTAACTGACATTTCTTACCTCACAAGATTGTTTACTCTCCATTATCTTTAAAATAGAATCCTTTAGAGCATGATGCACAAACCGTGTAGCTGTAGCTTTCATATACTGCTCCATAAGTGTACTTGCCAGTGTGGTGGCACGGAATAAGGTAGTGGCTTCATCTGAATAAAAATATGTGCTTATATACTAGGTTCAAATATTATATATGGCATTTTTTTTAAAAAAAACTGAGAGATGTTAATGGTACAAAAGACATTCTAAAGGAAAGGATTGGGCATTTTGGAAAGAGAAAACGAATGTCATAGAAAATTAATTTTAGGAATTAGTATTAAAGATTTACAATATACCTTCCATGCATATTTCTCTGTCATTTAGCGTTCGCAATAATAATGCTTCCAGTTTTTCATGGAGAAAAATTTTAAGTAAAATACTAGCCAGCAATGTTCGGTCTTGTCCACACACATGAGATAAGGCATAGACCACATGCAACTCTTTTTGCAGCACCAACTGAAAAATAAAGGTTAATTTAATATAAAACCAAAATATCATTTTTTTTCTTAAAAGAAGAAAAAAAGCAAATCAAAAATTAGTTAATACAAAAATAGAATATTAGCGAATGGAAAGAAGCTGCGAGAGCTATTGTATTTTTAACAATAAAAAATATTTAAAATATGATTTTGCATCTCTGATATATTCTGTACTCCAACTGATTTACATTGTTTCTAAACATTTTACAATTTTCATGTATTTATTTCAGTTCTTTTCCCACTTAAGAACCATACTCCATATTTTAATTTCCCTTGCTGTATAATACAAAGAAGATATGAAAGCCATTTTTTAAAATGTGGTCAAACCTGTTATGAATATATGCTGTTAATTCTGTTATTACTGCATATTCTACAAGTTAAAATTTCCAGTCTATCATTTGTAAGATATCTCATAGTATAGATAATGTTAAGTTTATCCCTAAGATTATCTTTTTAAACTGTGGTGTTTTTATTAAAATATCTTGGAATTATGCCTAGTTAAAACATCTGGTGTTTTTTTTTCCAGATTTGAATTCTAAAATTATTTGAATAAAGCTGCATGTTTCTTTATACTATGTTTTAAGTTTTCTTTATGTGTCTCCCACATTAGGTAATATGTTCTGTCTCATGGCATTCTTAGCATTTATTACAGTATGCTTATTAATGGAGCTGTATACCATCTACAAAATATTTTGTATCAGTTTTCTCTTAAGGTACAGCTTGAGAAAATTGTATAGCCATGTTCCAAAGTTCTTCCCACTGTTGTATGGGGACTGTTTCTTTTAAGTTTTGCGTCCAGTTTATCATACAATTTTTATTCGTTCTGTTTCTCTACTGAATGTAATTGACACATACATGTATCCCAATAGGTGATCTTGATTCTGTACAAGCACTTCAAATACTGTCCTTTTCCTTAGAATCTTTCCCTAATTTTTGATATGTTTTTATTATTCCAACAATTTAATAGGTAAATAGGTACATAGACCATAATAAAGTTTAGCCTTCACCAATTTTTTTTTTGTAATTCTTGTTTAATTTATTATGGAATCTATATCTGTGTATATAATTCTTACTCTAGTAATCTCCAGTTTGAAAAGCATTTAAACAAAAGGCTAGTGGCGAAATGGTTGGAGTTACTATGTTTCTCATGAAGTTCAAAACTTTGTTGTATAGTAAGTCCTTTCATCTGTGGAGATTCTCAATCATCCACGTCATGGTTCAAAGGCAACTTTTTTCCTTCAAAGGACAGTGAAAGGACACAACCTATCTGCTCTCCTTTTAGCAGTTCCAGGAAGGTTCCACACCCATTTGCATATTGACTTAGGTGACCTTAAAGGTACAGATAAATCCCCAAGTGACTCTCAAAGAGCTAATTACGTTCAGAGTGCAAGCGACCAGATAATTGCAAATAATATAAATCCTTCCTTTCCTCACCATTCAGTCAGAACTGAAGAAGCCTCTTGGATGAGAAATGAAATGTTTTCAAGAAAAGACAAAGGCCAGTTGCCTTTGAAAAAGCGTCTTTGGGACAATAAGTTCTTTCCAGTGTTTGTTCTCTTTCATATTCCTCCAATGTATATATTTATGTAGTTCTTGTAGAAAGACCCCCCAAAATTAGTTTTCTTATATTGACAAGAAACTCTTTAGAATGTTTTTCAAAATGCTGCTGAAATCACATTATTTCAATACCTCTTTAAATTCACTGTATTCTTCTTCAGGCATTATTTTCTCCATAGAATATCGTGCTCGCACACGCAAAGAGCCTGGTTCAATACCTTTCAGGGGTACATGTGAACTGAGTTGAAACCATTCATCAGTTGCTTGTCCTTTCTGCAGTCGGTTCAACTGGCATCGCATAAATACTTGAAATATACAACATTACAGATTATAGTTAGCTTTTTGCAATTCTGCTATAACTACCTGACATTTCAAAAGGTGCAGTTCCTGGCCAACCTTATTTGGGCTAGAAGTTTTAGAGGTAAGGCTTAGTTAGGACCTAGATGACCAGGAAATCACAGTGGCATTGGCTAACCGGGGTGGAGGGTGTAGGAGTTCATGAATGTATGGGCTGATATTCAAGTTTGGTGTGAAAGATATTAACAAGATTTTCTGTATGTTAGAATATTATACTTGACTTCATTCTCACCCTAATGTTTTAAACATAATAACATACAAATTATTTCATCCCTGAGTCTGAAAAATTTTTTAAAAATGATTTTCCAGTAGGATTAACTGTAGCATAATTTAGCATCGATTACACAATCATTTTTGCTTGTTATATAGAAAAAATCATTCCAATTTCTAAGAATATGTAATGGAATATGCACCTAGAGGAGCAGTAAATAAGAGTTTTAGCAACAAAAAGCTTTACCAGACAGAGATTCAGATTAAAAAACTGTGCAGTCCTAACCTGGATGGGGAAGGGAAGGGAAGGGAAGAGGTTGAGGGTAGCCACACCCAAGAATCTCAGGATATATCTATTAGATTAAAAGCTTAGCTTCACTTTGGCAAAATTCTGTCTCTTTAAGTGTTAGCAAATAAAGGATTGGATTCAATTCGATTTTGCTGTGTTGTTCTTGTGCTTGGGCCTGAGAAAAGGCCTGATTATCTACAAATGCAAATAACAAAGTACTTTTCAGGATCATTCTTCTTGAACACTGTTGCATCAAATCATTTTCTCACAGAGAAAAGTACAAAAAGATTTACTTTCTTAAAATACAAAGATGTTCAAATTAAAATGTTCTTTTTTTCAAGTTTACCTATATACTAGACATTCTATCTCCTCTTACATCAGTCTCAGAATATATAACTTTATTATTACATCTGTTTAAATTACCCAGTTTCTGAAGTGTAGTGGATATTTCATATTTGTACTATTTCTAAAGACAGTTACATACATTTGAATAAAACAGGATCTGTTACAATTTTTACTTATGAATTATCTTTTTCTTATAAAGGCTAAGGTTTTTGTGCTATTCCCCTTTCATGTACTTCCAAGTGCAGAGCTGCAAGTTATTTTGCTGATGTAAATAAAAAAGAATCATGTTTGCTTCATGTTTTATTCTTCGCAATAAAAATGTTTAAAATACCCATTTGTGTTTGCTTGATATGCTATATTATTATTATTATTATTATTATTATTATTATTATTATTATTATTATTATTATTATTATTATTATTATTATTATATTATTATTATTATTATTATTATTATTAAACTTATTCCTATCAAAAATTCTGATCACAGCGTTTGTATGTTGCAAGACAACTGATATGAAAGAATATTCCTTTTGTTTTACAATCTCTCTGACACAAAACTGAAAACATGTCCTATGAGAAAGTAGAGCTGGTATGTAAGACTAATGAGATTGAGTTTTCATCCCCCAAATTTTGCCTTTAATTTTACTTCCTAATTTTTCCCCATCTTTATTTTCTTCAAGAAACGAGTATGGACAGTTCTAGTGCATAATTGGGGGGGGGGGGGGTCCTCCTGTATTCAAAATTCCTGGCTAGGAGGGCTTTGGTAAACCTTTGGGTGGTGTGTGGGGGGGGGAAGGGGGTTGTAAATAGTCACTCTCATCTGGACTACTGCAATGTGCTCTACATGGGATTTCCCTTGAAGAGCGTTCAGAAGCTTCAGCTGGTGCAAAATGCAGCAGCACTTCATGAGCTGCATTGGTTGTCAGTCTGATTCCTAGTGTAAGTCATGGTGCTGGCTGTTACCTTAAAAGTCCTTCCTGGCTTAGGACCAGATTACTTGAGGGACCATCTCTCCCCAGTTATTTTTGCCATTCAATCGGACAGGAAGAATAGATATGCTTCAAGTCCCATTGGACAAAGAATATTGGTTGGCAGATCCTAGAATATATTCCCTAACCCTAACCTAGAGCATTCAATTTGTGGAACATTCTACCTCTGGAGATCAGGATGGCCATGGCCCAGCTGGCCTTTCATGAGATCCTAAGACTTAGTTCTGGCCCTCAGACCCAGAGGCAGTGCAAGAACCTGCTTTTTGGTTATGGTAGAGATCCGAGTTTACATTGTTTGGCCAGTGGTGTTTTTTTACTTTGCAATTTTGTAATTAATTTTTATTTTAACTCATATAATGGAATAATAAAAAAAATAGATAAATAAATAGAATACATATTTCTCCTTTATTATCATCACAGAGTAGGCTCAAAGTTGTGCATATACTCTTTCTTGGTTAAACTCAATCTTTGTTATATTCTACCTGCATTCCAGACGTTGCCTTTGTTGTTTCATCTGCCAAAGTTCCTCAAAGAAACAAGGAGCTAACAGAGATTAGCTAATCCACAGAGGTTATCTGGGAACAACTTTGTCAAGGGCCTGAGATGCTGCATCATATCAGCAGCATACTAGGTCCTCAATACACCTGCCTATAGAGTTGTTGAAGAATTCCCTAAGTGCCTGTTGGAAATCAGAAAGCATTTGAAGACCATTTGAAATGAGAATACATAATGGCCACCATCCTCTCTTGTTTTCAAAGTTTTTCTATGAACTGAAATTACTGCTGAAATGACTACAAAAGATGAAGAATCAACAACAATGCAATGTACAATAAATTATGTGTTAAGAAAGATATTATTGGAAAGGGAAAAAAGCAGCTGTAAGTTATGTGAATTTTTTTTATTTAACTGGGGAAAAGAGTCATTTTCTTTTTTGATAAATTTTATATTTTTTTTAAATACCAAACTTACATATATCTGGATCTTTACTCTTCTTTGTTTTATTACTAAGATTTATTTCAAATCTGTTGATATCGGAAGAAAGATCACTGGGGAAAAAAGAAAAATCAGATTAATATTTGTATTCTACCATCAACTGAACATCAAAATGCCAGAAAGTCATTGGCATTTTCATTACAGTCATATTGGTTAAAAAATGAAATAAAGCTACATACTATAAAACTGTCTGATTTCTAATTCCATTTTAAAGTAGTTTTTTTTTTTTTAAAATCTATTCAGTTTGTTGGCAAACATCCCTGCCCCATGTAATAGAATTAACATGAAACTTACTCAAACACGAACTCCTCTGACCACACAGGGTTCTGTCCTTCTCGTACATGGGTTTTTGCCACCTGAACACTATTCAGGGATATATTACAGTAAGGATTAGTAAAATGCTTTGCTGGAAGTGTATGGGCTTCTTCAACATGCAATATAAGACTGCTGACCTAGAAAAATTGCAACAGAATTTTAAATTTTATTTTATTAAAATTATGAAGTATACAAAATTGTGTATAAATTATTATATATATTGATATATTAATTATATTAATACCACATTAAGAGCTAAAACATAATAGATTTAATTTGAATGTTATTGTATTTTCTTTCATATCTATCTAATGCTGTTAAAGAAAACAGAAAAATGTCTGGATAGAATTTACACACTACAAAAATAAAGTAAGAATAAAAGTGCAAAATTATTGACTGGATTTGTGCCTGCATAGGGCAAATTTACAGAAACTATCATGTTTCTTAGAAAACAAGACAGGGCCTTATTTTTTTTTTTAGACCCTTGAAAAAATGGCTAAGCCATCTTTTTGAGGGGTGTCTTAATTTTCCTACCATGCGCCTCGCCCAGCCACTGAGCTACTTCTATTCAAAGGAATGTCTCACATGTCTTGCCTCTCCAACGGATCCCTTCTTAGGCGGTTGAAAGTGCCCCATGTGCACCCTTGCCTCTCCACCAGGCCGCTCCTGTAGCAGCCAAAAGGACCTATTCCACAAGCTTAGCACAGACTGAGGAAAGAATGGCAGGCAGGAAAATCCACCCTCTACATGGATAAAGACAATCAGAACCCAGAGCAATAATAAAAGGGACACATGTTAATTATTGAAAGGGATCAGGTGGGGCAAACCACCTATTGCAAAATAAATTCAGAAAACCATCAAACTCCATGGAATGAAACAATCTTCTATAAAATATGCTACATTGCTACTAATGCAGGAATTAGTAGAAAGTTGAAGAGGAAGATCACCGTGCTACTCCCTGGGGCAGAAAAAAATATCATAAAATGTGGAAGGCATAAGCGCCAACCTATATTTAAACTTCTCTGTAATTCATAAAAGTTTGCTCTGTGCAGACACATACAGCCTTTTGAAAGAAAGTATAGCAATCCTATAAAAAAGTTAATATTTAATCATAAAACACTATTTTTATGATTAAAACAATTTATAATGACTGTCACATATAAAATTGGAAGAAAGAGTACTGTAACATCTAAATCAGTGGCTCCCAAAGTGGGCAGTACTGCTCCCTGGGGGGCGGTGGGATGACTCAGAGGGGGTGATAAGAGGCAAGGGAGGTGGCAGAGGAGTGCTGAAGGTGGGCCCCTCGCAGGGCGCAATTCAGCTTCCTCCCCACTCCAATTGCCTGGCTTGCTGATGGCCAAGAGGAAGGCAAGCCAGGGCTGACCTGTTGTCACTTGGGTCCCTCCTGGATTCTCCACAGCTGCTGGGCCTTGCCTGCTGGGGAGGGGGTGGGGGAGGAGACCAGGGAGCATGATGCTATGCCTCCCGCATCACCCCTTGCCTGCCGCCCCTTCCCTCTGCCACCTGCCAACCTGCAAACTTTGGCTGAATGCGGGCTGCCACTGTGAGAATGATGCGAGTCAAGCCTTGCGAGAGTGGATCTTCCACCCATGGACCTTGCATAACGGCAGCCCGCACTCGGCTAAAACACTTGGAGGGGCAGCTGGCAGAGGGGCGATGCAGGCAGCATAAACCTCATGCTTCCTGGTTGCCTCCCTCACTCCCCCTCAGCACCCGCGACCCGCGACCCCCAGCAGCTGATGAAATGCAGGCTGGCAGGGAGCCAAGTAGTGACAGGTCTACCCTGACTGCTCACCTTTCCCCCCGCCATCAGCCACAGGAGGATGGTAAGTTTGTAGACCGCCGTTAAACCACTGCGGTTTGGGCTACATACATTTGAATAAATGCCTACAAACTTACCTTCCTGCCATGGCTGGTGGCAGAAGAAAAGGTGAGACAGTCAGGGTAGGCTGGTTCACTTTTCCTGCAACTCACTTCTCCTGCGGCTCCTGTGGTGGGGGAGGCTGCAGCCTCACTTGAAGTTCCCAGCCCTTTCCCCAAAAGAGGGAGGGGTGGAAATCCCACCCGCAGCCCTGTTGTTGGACCCGGAAGCCTTGCCTGCCGGCTTTTCCAGGCAATACAGGGCCAGGCGTGAGACTCGTCACAAGCGACTCTGCTGGACACTCTCTCTACCTTGTTGGAAGAGAGAGAGAGAGAGAGTGTGTGTGTGTTTCAGGTGGGTCTCCTAGCTTAAGAGGAGAGAGCGAAGGGATAAGGGAAGGGATAGAGAGAAAGAGAGGGAAAGAGAGAAAGAGAGAGAGAGGAAGAGACAAGAAAGTAAAGAAAGTAAAGGGAAAGAAAAGGGGAGAGAAAGGAAGAGAAAGGAATAGGCAAAGAAAGAGGAGGATGGAAAGAAGGGAGAGAAAGAAAGAAAGAAAGAAAGAAAGAAAGAAAGAAAGAAAGAAAGAAAGAAAGAAAGAAAGAAAGAAAGAAAGAAAGAAAGAAAGAAAGAAAGAAAGAAAGAAAGGGATGGAGTGATGGAAGGAATGAATGAGATATCTAGTCCAACCACCTGTTCCAGAAGGGAGAGTGTGCGTGCGTGCGTGTTCATGGCTGTCAAAACTCCAAAAACAGGTCAAGTAGCTTTGGGGATGTCAGTCATAATTTAGAAAACTTGCTAAGCAACCATCCATTAAGCGAGAACCATTTGTATTTGGTTTGTCAGTCATATGGCCACCAGGCCATGCCCACCCAGTCACATGACCACCAAGCTATGCCCAACCAGCAAGCCACACCCACTCAGTCACGTGACCACAAATTATGCCACGCCCACAGAACTGATTAAGAAATTTGAATCCCACCCCTGGGTGGGGGGCACTGATTATGAGTTTGTAGCACCAAGGGGGTGGTAGACTGAAAAAGTTTGGGAACCACTGATCTAAATGTTAATTGTTATATCAAATATTAAGATGTAAGCACAATTTGCTATTTATTATTTATAATTCTCAAGAATTTTTGGAAGAAAAAAATAACCCAATAAAAGATATACAATTATTACAATAATATACACTTTTGGGGTTGGCTTCTCAATAAAAATGTCTAATTTAGGTGAAACAATTAGTTTTCAGAGAAGAATATACTTAGTTCTCAGATTATATTCTCAATATATAGTCCTAACATACATAGGATTATATCCATATAATGATAATCCCACTATAATTAGACATAAAATACACTAAATGACATCCCATACTACCACGGATATATGTTGCTCCATTAGGATTATAGAGCAATCTATAAGAAAAACGCCAATTAACATCATAATTGATTATATAACAGCTTTTTCTTAGAATTTGGTTAGTAGACTAATTCATGACTCACCTATTGACTTTGACTTCATTATTAAAAATGAAGTTAAAAATTATTAAAAGCAAAGCAGTAATTGTGTTATTAAAATTAACTCCATTTATTTCATGTTTATTTCAATCTTTAATTTGTTTAAAGTACATGATAAAGGAGACACTGATTATTCTAAAAAAATTATAACTCCTTTACTTTATACAAGTAATACATTACTTCAATCAAAAAACATTTCAGTTTCAGTGAGAACACAGTACCTGGCGCAAGCGCTTATTAGATGTTCCCGAACTTGTTTTTCGTAAATTGCAAAAAGTTTGCAACACTTTCATCCAGTCCTGCAGGTAAGAATATCTCAGATCAGCAGTTCCTACCTATGCAGTGCAAACTTTTATATGTCCATAGCTGGGTGCAGGATTACAGACAAAATTGTACTTATGTTTAATCCTTTAACTAATCTTTAAGTGTTTTAGTTAAGTTTAATTTGTTATAGCAGATCTCTTTTTTATTTCACCTAATGCATAAAAATAGTGCGATCATAATCAATTAACCATTTAATTACAGGAAGGTAAAGTATTAAGGCAACTATAGACACTTTTTTCTGACTGCCCTATTTCTGTAAATATTTGCTCTTGTTCACTTCTAAACAGATTGCTTAAATCATGACAACCCTTTAATAAACTGCTTCACTACGCTGTATGTCAATCTTCTTACAAATGTCCTTTTTGGGTGTTTGTGTGCGCGTATGCACACACATGCTGTAAAAACCTTTTGACCTTGAATATTATAAATACAAACCACTAAAGCAAGCACATTATTACAATCCAATCTAATTTTTATCACAATACATTAAAAACATGTCACATACTGCTATCTTAATCATATAACTTCAGTAGGGTTTTTTTTAAAAAAAATTACCTGTGCTTGTTCTGGAGTTTCTCCTGCAAAGTAAAAGATGTAATGCTCTTCACTAAAGTGCTGAACTACTATCTGAAAACAGTTTGGCCTATTTAAAGGAAAAACAAACAAACAAACAAATAACAATAGAATTCTTTTAACAGAATGAAGATGTTACTCCTGAGACATGCAGTGCTTTTCATTCTCATATATGTTTACTATTATTACTCTCCTATTGCAGTGCATTAAAATCCTTCTTTATTTTCCAAATACGCCTATATTTTAAATTGATAATATGCATCTCTTTTTAATGTACATTAATAGCACAATTTAAGGATAAATCACCACAAGATGGGATGGGAAGAAAATAAATCTAGTAATTAAAAATAAATGAGTTAATATTGACTCCAAAAACTTCATAAATTGAAGTCTGAATTCTAAATAGTCAGTTTTAATTTGTTATATTCTTCTCCAATCTAAAATGTCATTACAGACAAATTTCATTTTTAGTCATCAAAATGTACCGAGTTTTGAACATGATGTTGCTATGTTTATGTTCAGGAACTAAGGAACTTTAATAACCATTTTGAATGATATAAACAAACATAATTTTAAGATAATCTAATACTTCAACTGAATTTACAAAAAAATGCACACCTGGAATTTAATTCAATACTTTAATGCATATTATTTTCTTAACTTTCTAAGCCCTAAGAATAACACATATCATTCATACACAGTACTTGTTTTGGGTTTAAGTTCTGTTATAGATTTTTGGGGTATTGGCCCCTGTTCTAACAATGCCTACAAAATCTGCTTTGTGTGACACACATTATAATATCACCATCTTCTTAAAGGTAGTCAAATCCTTAGTTGAATTGTTCAAGTCCTATCCTCAGAAAAAGAAATGGACAATCCATAGGATGTAAAACTATCGGTTAGTTTTAATGGTCTTATACTGACCTAACCCTTCTCCCACTAAAAAAGCACAAACAAAAATTAAAAACGTGTCATTTTACTTCCAAAAATTCTCATTTTTATTCCTTGTAAAATTTAAAAATCAATACATTGTACAAGTTTGAAAACAAAAAGATGACTTACAATAGCTCTTGAACAATAGAAAATATAACGTATCAAGATTTATAACAATACAAAATTAAAAAAGAAAAAATGAGGCAAATATATTTTCTATTGTTCAAGAACCACTTATAAATCACCTTTTTGTTTTCAAGATTGTACACTTTATTATTTTTTAAAATTATTGACATTCTATTATTTATATAAAGTAGAATATCAAAACAGAGACAAGAAAAATGATATTGTATCAATATTAATTACAATTTGGATTATTAATGTTACAAGCATTAGAATTATTTAGTATTTCAAGGTTGAAAATAAATCTTGTATTGTTAATACACAACACACATTAATGAAAGGCAAATATTGGTGAATGGAACAAATTTTATAAGAATTAAAATACAAAAAAGTAAAAAAATAAGTTTTTAAGTTTCCTAGTTTTGTATTTCTGTTAATTTGTATTATTTGTAGATATTTAGCTCCCTCCCCTTTAGATACTTAAAGAGATTGTGCCTGCCATTCACTAGATTGTTACCTATGGGAATCATTATTGCTTAAATTTGATTGAATTTCTATTGGATATATGTTGTTGCTATTCTCCAAGTTTAAAATCCCATTCAGATATTGCCAGAACAGCATATTTACATTTGCTTCATTAATAATGAAATCAACCACAAAATATTTGAAAATAATATCTTACCTGCCAAACAGACTATCATGTACACCATAGACAGAACATACACTAAGATCTATCAATCCTTTGGGTTTAGTTGCTCGCTTTTCACTTTCAAAATAAATAAGCTGTGCATCATTTCCTTCTAAAATAAAGTACAAATTCTTCCACCGCTTTCCTTTACCTGTAAACAGGGTAAAGAGGCAGGGTAAATATGTGGATTTTCTATCAAGTCTCTGACAGTCTGACTTCTAAAATTATCTTTGTCAATCCTGCCTTATTTGTTCAAATTACTCCCCAAAATTTATTATGGATCTTGAACAATGGAATGTTACATAAGGTAAACGTTTAGCCAAACTCAAATTTTGATTGACTGCTGGAAAGATTCCTTACAGACTGGGTATGAATGTATGAATACATATCTTTCTGGAACTTTTTTTTTAATATTGTAATTCTGATTAGTAGCTTCAAGTTCTACACATCACAAGCAGAAGAAAAGGCAGTTGTAGAACTGTATTTTCTTTTCACCTTGCAGAAGAATATTAATATATAAATATGAGCCAAAAAAGACAATAGTATGCAGTTACACTCTATATAAAGCATACAAATTGAGTATAAGCAGATAGGATTACATTATGTTTCTGCCACACAATGTTATTTCTTTATTTATTTCCCTCCTTTATTAATTTTACAAATAATTAAAGGTGGTGAACATATCCAACCCCTTCTTCATCCTGTTTTCCCCACAACAATCCTGTGAGGTGAATTGGGCTGAAAGAGAGTGACTGATCCAAAGTCACCCAGCAGGCTTTCATGGCTAAGGTAGGACTTGAACTCATGGTCTCCTGTTTTCTAGCCTGGTGCATTAACCACTGGACCAAATTGGCTCTATTTAGTATAATTTAAGATTCCCTAAACTATAGTATGTACATGATTCAAATCACTGACACTGGATGTACTTGCCACAAGTGAAGCAAAATTTAACTGAATTGTTAGATACTCGCAGCCTTTCTTAACACAAAAACTATGATTTGTACTTACTTTTTTTAAGAAGATATCCTTTTTTCACAATATTTTTATAGAAGGCATCTTTAGTTTTTCGCCGAATTGTATTGTAAATTTCTTTTCCATCTACAACATCGTTCAGCACTTGCCCTTGATGCTAAGAGGAAAAATACGTTCATTCTGAAACACTAAAATTCTACAGTGCATACTACAGCACAGTGATTAATTCAGGCTGCTGCAAGATATAACTAAAGAATGATATCTTAAATTCATGTATAACTTTGTTAGCTATTTCTATACCTCCCCCCCCGTATGTATTTTTAATCCATTTCCCCATATCCAATTAGAGCACATTAACAATACAATGAAACAATAAGAATCAAATGAAAAGTTTCTTTTCATTTATATTTTAGAAATCTTTGTACTTCAACAAATGGTTTTAAGATTGTATTAATTCTACTTGTATTATACAATGAACACGGATAATACTTCTCACTCCCCCTCTTTCCTCTACAACAGCAGCCCTATGACATGGGTTGGGTAAGAGTGACTGACAAAACTCACTGTCTTGGGGCATTCCGGTGACAGGTGCTGCAGGGTGAGAGGACTAGCTTTGTCCTTTATCTCTGATTTTTCCATGATCAGGGGTCCTTTGAAGGCGCAGGAAGCTTGGAGAGCAACATGAAGCAGAGGGGACCCCAAGGGTGTGGTGGGGAACGAGCCAGCCTCCCACTACACTGAAGGATTTCCCTCGATCCTGGCGTAGATAGTGTCCTGTCATACTGAAATGGCGGACGCGAAACCATGACTAGTCACAATTGAAGAGGAAGCAATAATTGTAAAAAACGAACTGTGACATTTGAAAAGAATCCTATATCGCAATAGACTTGATCAAATTCCTAAAGTGAGTAACTTTTTAGAGACTCTCGACAGAGGAGGAAGCTCCAGGGGGAACGCTTTAGTCCCGAAAAGTGGCAACCCGAAAGGAAAGAGCTGTAACCTAAAGAACTCAGGAAAGCTGAAAAGAGAGAATAGAAGACTTTAAACTCAAGAGGTATGGAAAGGAGAATCCAGTGATTCAATTCTTCTGCTGCTGAAAGCAACGATGTATCGGCTGTGTGACTGTGTGGAGTGAAATTGGAAGAAGGGAAAGTTGTAGCAGAAAGAGGACCAAAGAGGAGAGCTCTGGAGGTGATTGTGGATTGTGGATTTGTTTTAGAAAAGCCCTGCAAGCAGAAGGGGGAAGTTGACAGCCTTGAGGGCTTAGAGAACAATAAGGCAATTTAAGAAGATTTGGTGAAACCTGTCAAAGCCCGGAGGAACTAACTATAGAATCACAGAACTTAATAACTGAACAAGCAGGAGGACTATAGAAAGCCCAAAATTAACAGCGGAAGAAGACTGGATTATTAGCTGAGACAGAACTGGAAACGAACACTCTAACATCAAGTAACTCTTTAATAATTGGAGGATAAATCTATTCGAAAATCAACTGTAAAATAACTGGTTCAATATATTGTGTTTTGAAATATCAAATATAATATTGATATATAACCTATATTTGTATTATTTTTAAAGATTGAGACATCTTTAGGTAAAAACTACAATATAGATAAGCTTTATTAAATTTATAGGATTAATTTATACTTAGTTTATATTAATTAATTTATATTTATATTTTATATTTAGATTTATATTGAATGCCAAATATTAACTGGAGTTACGTATAAGTATTATAGATTATTTAATATACTATAATGTTGGATATATATAGACAGATAGATAAATATTGTTATATTTAAAATATAATTAGGATTTATATACTTGGATTAATATTTATGTTAATTGTATATTAAGTATCAACTATATTATATCGTATATTCTATACTATACCACATTTATTAGAGTGTATAAGAACGGACAATAATTATTGAAATCTTGAATAAGAAACACAGAAACATATTATTGATTAGATAGTTTTATCTTTCAGAAATATAAATTAGTCTTTAGAGAGAATAAGATAGTGAGTGATATTAACATTGATAATATAAAAAAAAAAACAGAAACAGAATTGTAGGAATCCTCTATAAATTAAAACATTGGATTCAAAAGAATCAAGACAGAAAGATAAGATTTAATATTGCTAACTATAAAGTAATTGCATGATAATTTGGGAAAGTACACTGCTCAAAAAAATAAAGGGAACATAAAAATAAGACATCCTAGATCTGAATGAATGAAATATTCTTATTAAATACTTTGTTCATTACATAGTTGAATGTGCTGACAACAAAATCACACAAACATTTTCAATGGAAATCAAATTTAGCAACCCATGGAGGTCTGGATTTGGAGTTACACTCAAAATTAAAGTGGAAAAAAACACTACAGGTTGATCCAACTTTGATGTAATGTCCTTAAAACAAGTCAAAATTAGGCTCAGTAGTGTGTGTGGCCTCCATGTGCCTGTATGACCTTCCTACAACTCCTGGGCATGCTCCTGATGAGGTGGCGGATGGTCTCCTAAGGGATCTCCTCCCACACCTGGACTAAAGCATCCCCCAACTCCTGGACAGTCTGTGGTGCAATGTGGCGTTGGTGGATGGAGCGAGACATGATGTCCCAGATGTGCTCAATTGGATTCAGGTCTGGGGAACAGGCGGGCCAGTCCATAGCATCAATGCCTTCGTCTTGCAGTACCTGCTGACATACTCCAGCCACATAAGGTCTAGCATTGTCTTGCATTAGGAGGAACCCAGGGCCAACCGCACCAGCATATGGTCTCACAAGGGGTCTGAGGATCTCATCTCGGTACCTAATGGCAGTCAGGCTACCTCTGGCAAGCACATGGAGGGCTGTGGGGGCCCCTAAAAAAATGCCACCCCACACCATTACTGACCCACTGCCAAACCGGTCATGCAGGTTTGCAGGCAGCAGAATGTTCTCCATGGCGTCTCCAGACCCTGTCACGTCTGTCACATGTGCTCAGCATGGACCTGCTTTCATCTGTGAAGAGCACAGGGTGCCAGTGGCAAATTTGCCAATCTTGGTGTTCTCTGGCAAATGTCAAACGCCCTGCACAGTGTTGGGCTGTAAGCACAACCCCCACCTGTGGACATCGGGCCCTCATACCACCCTCATGGAGTCTGTTTCTGACCGTTTGAGCAGCCACATGCACATTTGTGGCCCACTGGAGGTCATTTTGCAGGGCTCTGGCAGTGCTCCTTCTGTCCCTCCTTGCACAAAGGCGGAGATAGCAGTCCTGATGCTGGGTTGTTGCCCTCCTACGGCCTCCTCCACATCTCCTGATGTACTGGCTTGTCTCCTGGTAGTGCCTCCATGCTCTGAACACTACACTGACAGACACAGCAAACCTTGCCACAGCTCGCATTGATGTTCCATCCTGGATGAGCTGCACTACCTGAGCCACTTGTGTGGGTTGTAGACTCTGTCTCATGCTACCACTAGAGCGAAAGCACCACCAGCATTCAAAAGTGACCAAACCATCAGCCAGAAAGCATAGGAACTGAGAAGTGGTCTGTGGTCACCACTTGCAGAACCACTCCTTTATTGGGGGTGTATTGTTAACTGCCTATGCTTTCCACCTGTTGTCTATTCCATTTGCACAACAGCATGTGAAATTGATTGTCAATCAGTATTGCTACCTAAGTGGACAGTTTGATTTCACAGAAGTGTGATTGACTTGGAGTTACATTGTGTTGTTTAAGTGTTCCCTTTATTTTTTTGAGCAGTGTATTTATAAAACACAAGAATCCCAAAAGAAAGAAGGCATTAGAACCAGATCCCAAATGAATAGCAAAAAAATGAATAGGAACTAGATGTAGATAGACTAATAAAAATATGGAAAAAGAACTAAAACTATTGTCAAAAAATGTAAATGGATTAAATGCTGTAGTTAAGAGAAAACTAATACTATAAAAACTGTTTAAGCAAAAAATAGATATTGTGTGCCTCCAAGAGGTACATATCAAGAATCAAGACAAAAAGTATTTAGAATTTAATAAATCGAGGAAACTCCATACTGCATTGGCGGTGGGGGAGGGAAGGGGGTGATGGTGATATATATCAGAGAAGAGATAGAAGTAAAGCAAATTTACACAGACATTAAGGGTAGAATATTAATACTAGGGATAAAAATAGGACAAAGACAGATACTACTAGTAAATATATGCGCACCTAACAAAAACCAAAAACAATTATTCAAAAAACTTCATGAAAGAATTGTTGAGACAGGTCAGAAAGATATATGCGTAGTTGGAGGCTATAATGGTATAGTAGAGACTATAAAAGACTATGTCTGTGATAATAAAAAATTGAGAAAAAGGAATATACTGCCACAAACATTTTTTGATATGACGGAGGAATTGAACCTAATAGATGTATGGAGAACATTAAACTGCACGGAACAAAAATTTATATACTACTCAAATCCACATAAATCTTATTCAAGAATTGATATGGTATAGACAAATATTGACTTAGGCAAAGAAATAGAAAAAATGGAAATTCTCCCAAACACCTGGGCTGATCACAACCCCATTAAAGTAAGTTGGAGAGGCCAGAAAAAGAAAAAGATGGAAATTGAACCCCCAGATATTATTAGAAGAATTTATTTAAAAAATTCAAATGAATTGACAATGACAATATTTTTGATATAAATAAAAAACAACAAACATCTTTGCAAACCTTATGGGACGTAGCATATACCAGAGCATATACCAAAAGGGTAACAATATCTTACATTGCAAAAAGAAACAAGGAGAAATTGGGGCAACAAAATACATTACAATTAGAGATTGGAGATTTAAAAAAATTAATGCAAACCCCCCCCCCCCAAAAAAAAAAAAACAAAACCCAGGGAGTAATCAAATTAAGGAACAAATGAATTTGGCCAAATACAAATTAAACCTATTAGTATAGGAAGATATTGTAAGGGATCTTAAATTTATGAAACAAAATTATTTTGAAAATGCAAATAAGCCGGGGTTGGCCTATAAATTGAAAAAAGAAAAAGAAAAAAAGAAAAATACACCAGCTTCATGATGAATTAGGAATACTACTAAATAATGAAGAGAAAAAAATGATTGCCCTAAAATATTTTGAAGATCTCTATAGACAAAAAATAATAGAAACAAACAAAATAGATCAGTATTTAAAAACAGATAGAATGTCACCAATTGAAGAAAAAAGGAATATATTGAATTGAGAAATTACTTGAATAGAATTAAAGGAAGCAATCCAAAAACAGAAGGCAAATAAGACCCCGGGGACAGATGGTTTACCAGGAGAGTTATATCAAAAAATAGGAGAATCGTTGGAACTGATATTACTGGAAGTATATAATGAGGTTTTGTTAAATGCAAAAATACCGGAATTGTGGAGGGAATCATATATTATCTTGATACCGAAAGAAGGTACCGATGTTAATCAAATCAAAAACTATAGACCAATATCGCTCTTGAATTCCGACTACAACATTTTTATGAGTATTATCGCAGAAAGGACAAAAAGGATTTTAAACGAAATTATACATAGTGATCAGAATGGATTTCTACCACAAAGACAAATAAGAGACAACATTAGAATAGTAATGAACATATCAGAATATTATAAAATGAAACCAGGAAGACAAGTGGCCCTTGTCTTTCTAGACACACAAAAAGCATTCGATAATTTAAATTGGGAATTTATGGTATGTCAAATTAAGGAAATGAAGTTTGGAGATAGATTTGAAAAATTAATAGAAACAGTTTATTCTTTCCAAAAGGCAAATATAATAATAAATAGAGATATAACAAAGGCATTTAGAAGAACAAAAGGAGTCCGGCAGGGATGCCCACTGTCACCTCTGCTCTTTATTTTGACACTAGAGGCACTATTAATAAAAATTAGGAATAATTCAGAAATACGGGGAACAAAAATTAAAAAAGAAGAGTATAAACTACAAGCATTCACGGATGATTTGGGGTTTTTTTTATTGAGGGGGCCACTAGAATCAGGCCCAATTTTGATAGAGGAATTAGAAAAATATGAAGAGATTTCAGGATTTAAAATCAACAAAGACAAAACTAAAATGCTAGTGAAAAACATAGCAATTAGAAATAAAAAGGAGCTAGAAAATGTAATAGGACTACAAATAAAAAAAAATATTTAGGAATATGGTTAACAGCAAAGTGCTCTACAATAAAAGAAGAAAATTACACTAAATTATTTAATCAAATTAAAAAATATTTGGAAAAATGGGGGACTCTGCAGTTATTGTTATTAGGAAGAATAGCAACTATAAAAATGAATGTCCTGCCAAAGATTTTATATTTATTTCAAACAACTCCAACAAAATTGGATAAGAATTTTTTGAGAGAACTTAATAGAATAATCACAAAATGTGATTCGGCAGGCAAAAAAGCCCGAATAAAGTTAAAAGTTTTACAGGATAGTAAGAGCAGAGGTGGTCTTGGACTTCCAGATTGGGAACTATACCATAAGGCAGCAATACTTGTATGGATATGAGATTGGATCAATCAAAGAAAAAAAAAGAATATTAACCATAGAAGAGCATGACATACAAAGAGGATGGCATGCCTTCCTGTGGGACAAAGAAAACAAACTGTATCTATACTTTTATAGACATAAAATAAGAAATATGCTGATACAATCATGGAAACAAACAAAGAATATTATTTGAAAATTCCAAACTGGGTATCTCCTTGGAAGTAGTAATCCACCCCAATATAACGGAGATCAAGAAAATGGCTAGGTATAGGAAATGCTAGATGACCAAGGGAACTTAAAGAGCAGACAGAAATTGGAAGAGCAGGAAATAAAACTGGATTGGTGGACCTATATGCAAATTCAAACAAGATATAAAAAAGACAGTGAGGAATTTAGAATAGATAATGAACACAAAAACTAGATAAAATCTTGATTGGCCCAAACGAGAAATTATTATCAAAGTTATATAAACATTTATTAGAATTTGAAAAAGTGGAAGAAATTATGAAAGAAAGATGACTGCATGGGGTAGGAATGTTGGACATACTATTGATCTGGAAGAATGGAAAAAGATTTGGAATGTGAATTATAAAATAACAAAATCGGTAGCATATAAGGAAAACCAACATAAAATGTTCTATCGTTGGCATTTGGCACCTTCAAGACTGGCTAAGATTTACCCAAACTTAAAACCAAATTTTTGGAAGTGTGGACAACAAGGTACCTTCTTTCATTCTTAGTGGACATAACCCAAAGCGAAAAAATACTAGAAAATAATTCAAACATGGTTGGAAGAGTTAACTAAAAACAAAATTAATTTTGTCCCAGAATTATTCCTCTTAGGTATAATTAAATATATATATATAATAGAAAGATAAAATATATTACATATATTAACAGCAGCAAGAATTTCATATGTTCAGTACTGGAAAGAAAACTATATACTACCTGAAAGCTTAATAATAATAAAAAATTAGTGTGTGTGGAAATTGATAAATTAACTATGGAATTAAAAGGGAAAACAGACACAGAATACAACACAGTATGGGGAACATGGTTTAATTGGATAGATAATAGATATAAAAATAGAAAATGTATATAATGTATATAATAAATAAAAGGGTATGAAAGTATTATGCACTGTAAGTTTTGATAGAACACATAAATGTATATATAATAACACAGCACCGTTTAATAACTATTGGTATTATGTATAAATGGAAAAAAATCCATTAAAGCATTATTAAAATAAATAAATAAATAAAACTCAGTGTCTCTCTTCTCTCGGATAGCACTTTAACCATTGGATTGGATTTGCAAGAGCAAATGGTCAAAAAATAATAAGCTATCTTTCTTTTATGACTATTTTTGCATTTTTGCAATTACTAAAACCTTTAATTATAATTAAACATTTATGTAAAGACTCACCTGCATTGGAACAGGATCTTTAAGATAATAGCCTTCAACAATTTGCTCTTTTCTATAGTGATCTATGATGTCTGCTATACTGTTAAAAACAAAACAAAACAGGAGTTAGTTAAGAGTTAGAATTTTATAAAATTGAAATAGAATAGCTATAAAATATAGATTGGTACAAAAAGTATAGGCCTTTCTACTCAAATTGTATGTTTAAATGAATTCCCAAATGAAAAGAAATTGACACAACCTACACAAAGGGCAAAGCTAAATACACCATGACATCTTTCTGAAAATTTGAATGCATTCATACTATTAAGTGCAGTTGTTTATTGATTCAAAAATAATTTAGTTTAGTTTATTGTCTTTGCACCTTGTACAACAAAATCAAACACCATCTTCAGTGCACATCATGATCATGAAAATAAACACAAACACACATCCTTCACCCTCCACATATTGAACCAAAAAACCCCAACACCATATGGCTACAGAACAACAATCACATCCTGAAAAGTTATAAAAATTGAAATATGGGTTCATCTGTAAAACTAATCTAAATCTTTGTAGACTTAATAAGGTGGAAGATTGTACTCAGCGACAACTTTACTGTAAAAAGAAAGTAGCACTAAATTAACTTGATGTCCAAATTTCTCCATCTACCATATTTGCTTCTTTTCTTCTTCTTTTGAGCAATGGACAATTTGTTCAAATTTTTGTAGAACTGTATGTTGTATTTAACACTGTACCCTTATATCAGCTTCTATTCACTTTGCGAGTCGCTGAAATGTAAAAGATTCTGCAACTGTAACCTGTTATAGCTATATTTAATCGCACATAATACATTTTATACATATATGTATTTTTTACATTGAAAAGTAAAATATATTTTATACTTTGTAGAAAAAATTATGAACGTATATATTTTAATGTATTGAAACTCTCTAATACGAAAAAGAGGCCCAGAGAATTAGAACAAGTTTTAAGTCACAAAATTCTATTGTAAACAAATGGTTTGGGACCAAGTTATGTGACAGTCTTCACCTATAGCACCCTCTCCATACATTGAGAAAAGAAACAGTAGCATATTTCGAACTGTTCTCCTTGAAAACAGGAAAGCAACCTCACATTAGTTTTCTATCTGGCATATCCAATCTCATCATTTTTAAAAGTATAGTTATGCAAGCATAAAAACAATTTCTTTCTCCACTTTATTGTTTGATTATATTGTTTTGAAATGTCTCATTTTAACATGAAGTTGAAGAATATTTTAAGTGTGGCTTTTATAAACTGTTGATTTATTACTAATCTATTCTTATTTTTATAAATTGCTGAGTTTTTTTCTAAAAGGGAAAACAAAAAAATCATATTCAAATTTAATCACATTTACACTGAAAAGTTTGAAATGTACTGTAATAGGGAGAACAGGCTAAAATTGCATTCGAAGGCCAATATTAAAACTAAGAAACAAATCTTGCACTCCCACATTATTTACAAGTCTGCACATCATGCGCACTATAATGCACTTGGATAAATCATTGTGTATAGACTATATTAACAGAGCGCTTTTCTTCATTTTGGCATTTTCAATTATAATAAACATACAATGACATCAGCAGAAAGAAAAATTGAATTTAAATATGATCTGTACTTAAAACCAATAGTAAACTGTATACTTTGTTACATTTTCAGAAGTGTAGTGCTCATATACTTAAAGTATTTGTTATATTATCAAGCTTTATACTACCCTCCGCTTTCCATATTTTTAGAGACTTTGCCCAATAAAAGCAATATATTTCACTTTATAAAATCTGATATTTATCAATTTTTCTCTCTCTGTATATCTACAAAGAAGCATGGTGTCAGTTTTAGTATAAAGACTCTCTTGCCATTTCCTTTACAGGCCAAAAAACTAGGTTTCTGAGCCGGCCCACTATAAAATAATAGACTATACTGCCTTTTATCTGACATATCCCACAATTTTATATTTTATAGTTTTCTAGGCAACTTCTCTTCGCTTTGTCTCCCAAGTTCTTTCCCATGTACCATTGCAGCCAGGAAGTGCGAGGTATGGTTTTCTGAAGAGACTGCTCTATATTTGAGATGGTCATCTGTAAAATCTTGTCTTATGCCCCTCTTCCCTGCTGTATGTCTTAGTATATAGTGTATATCATTTTCCATAGAGTGTTAGTAGGCAGCTGCAAAGAAATTCAGCTAGCTAAAATTTTCTAAATAAAATTTCATAAAAGAAAGGAAAAGGATAAAAGTCTGTTACAGAATCTGGAGCTGCTAAAGATACCAACACCAATTTTTTTCCTACACTTCTACTCTCACTGGCCAGTACTAACTTCATTTTGGTCTAAGCTTTACACCATAAATATTTTAAATTTTATAGATTATGACTGCTTTGAGCTGAGGTTGTTTCCCATTAATGATAAATATTTTTAACAAAAATATGGAAGCAGTTGGTTTGCTACTGAAAAAAGATATATTGAAGAGTTAAATAAGACATACTTAAAAGTGTGCCATTACCAATGGACCTACTAAATTCTCATACTATATACTTCGGAAAAATTTATAAGAGAGAGAATAAAATTGCATTTGAAGGCTAATATTTGAACAGTTATGGAAATTGCGTGGGGAGGCCTTTAAATTCTCTTACTGAACCTCCAATATGTACTGCTTTAATAATTTGAGAGCTGGATCTGCAAGTGTTGAACACTACTTCAATAGTATCAATTATAGTTATAATTCTCAGATTATCAACTATTTTGTTTTCCTGCAAAAAGTATTTTCATTTTGAAAATTTCATAATATGTTATTGTTTTTCTCACATACATGTGTATAATATGTAGAAGCTATCTAATAATGAAACTATATCTTATGACAAATTTTTTTTTTAAATGTTACATGAATGAAATCCTACTATGAACAGCTTAAAGGTATTATTTTAATTAATTATATATACATAGTAATTAATTCATTTATACAGTATACCACACACCAAAAAAACTCAGCTAATTAGCACAAAATTGTTTTTTGGGGAAGTTGACGTAAAAATAATAGGTTGGATTCAGAAAACTTGACTTATGTAATGGACTTTTCCCTTTTATTTGTTGCTTTCTCAAGATCAGAACAGAAAAAGCAAAGAGCTGCAGCAGTAGAAAATAGTTGGTGAGATCCAACAGGGTGCTTTAGATAAGCATAAGTAAATTTCCACTCACACAGTGTAAAATCAGGTCACAATTTCAGTATCTAAACAATGAAGTTCAAACATAGACTTAAGGTTGAATTATTGTACTTGTAACAATCACTGAGAATAGCTTGTAAAAACTGAAATACACAGTATAATTCAAGATGGCTTCAGATGAGAATGTTTTCTAAAAAAGAAAACACTTTTTAGTTTTTCCTCATTGTCAAGTTACACAAATCATTCTGTGGAAATGGGATTTTTATTGCTTAATTCAGGACTGTGGACTCCTGTTTCATACATGTTGAAGTTTTCAAATGGGAGGCTTCTATTGCCATACCCTTAAGAACTAGACAACTAGACAATGGGCAAAAGACAGTTTACCTTCAAAGGGGCTGGTTCTGCTGCTAGTTCGATTTTCAATGAGGATGTCTGAATGCCAGACAGATTTAGTGAAGAAGATATTCAAGAAGCTTGTACGTATGTAGGATATGCAAAATGATCCAATTGTTTAGCCTCATAACATCTTCCATTTGAAGTTCTATGACAGTCCAATGACCTTCTCAGCTAGGAGAACTTGACACTTTCTCAGTCACACCAGCTGCAGGATTTCTAACCAACTCAGAAGACAAGCTGGAAGCGAGAGAAATTCTCGGTTGGGATGGACATCAATTCCCTGGTTCATGTTTGGCATATCCAAGTTCCATAATCTAAGTTAGGGCAAATCTTCTTTGGAAATGAGAACTAAACTTAGCACTACTAAAAGTTATTCAAACACAGTCTAAATTAACATACTTTAAAGAACTTGAAAAATAGAATGAAATGTACTCAGTGTAAGTGCAGTTTTATGTCCTAAATATTCTCTCATATGAAAATTAAGTTCAATGTCTAATGATGAAGCAATGATACTTTAAAAAAATAGCAGATTCTGCTCTTATGATCCAATGGCCAAGACCTTTTTATTTGTTAAGATCTGACAATGGACACATCTTACTCATATGAATACATGTGCACAATTTTATATTGTTAAATTTTGCATCTTTCAAAGCAAAAATAATTGTTACTTATAATATTCTCCCTCCCTGCACAAAAAAAAAAAAAATCAAACCTCAAAAAACCACAAAATCTGAAAAAATTCAGTATATATCATTAATGGCAATTAACAGAATACATAATATAAACTGTAAAATACATTGCAACATACCTGTTATAGTATCTGCCCCCCATCATAAACTGATTGTTTGGTGTTGGACATATTTTAAAACGCTGTATGTTTTCACTGGTTCGAAAGTAGAGTGAGTAATCCCCAGGTGTATTATCAGAAGGCCTCACAAGAAAACTTGATACTTGACCTACTAAAGAAGAAGGAAAAAGTTACAGGTCTTTGTCAATAAATCTGTTTTATTTCATTGGTCTGGAATTTAGCATGCAGCAGAGGAAAATTTAATCAACTGCAAAAAGGCTATTGTCATTTTTCCCCCTTAGGATAGTCTTCTTAATTAAGCAATGATAAAGCAGTCAATAATTTTTTTAAAAAAAAATCAAACCTTTTCTTGTCTTACTTTGCAAATAAAGCCTTCTACATCTTGAAGTAACCTTGATTTAAAAACCTTTGCTGACCGCCCCCTCCCCCGTTATTTTATAGTAGACTATTTTGACAAATACGAGAAAGAATATTTAAATCTTAGCTTAGGCATGAGATGAGATACTACTGTGTTTCTCACAAAATAAGGCCGGGCCTTATTTTTTTTGACCCCTGAAAAAACAGCTAGGCCATCTTTTCAGGGGTGACTTAATTCCCCCCCTCTTGCATCCTTGGGCGGGCGGGAGGCAACGGCTTGGATGTTGACCTTGGCATTGGTGGGGCACTTCATATCGGGAGACCTTCCGCCACTGTTGCTTTCCCTTCTCCCCATGCTGCCATGGTGTTTGGAGCAACGCCGTTTGGTGCAGCCACGCGGAACTGGCCAGGACTCCTCCCTGCAACCGGAGCCTGGCGGAGACACTCGGCTTCAGGGACTCCTGTCGCCACCTTCCCGGGCATCATTCGAAGGCAAAGCCCATTCTTTTAAAAACAACGCCCTACTACGACAAAGCCTCCCCTGCCCGAGAGGGCAGCCCAACCCCACGTGGGGAAGTGAATCTCCCAGGGCGGCAGAGCAGGATCAGCCCACCCCGGGAGAAGTGCCCAGCTGCCATCCCTGCCTGGCACCGGGCAGAGAGTGAAGAGCTGCGCCTGGGGCGTCCAGCACAGCTGACAGGCAGGCCCTCCTGCCCGGCGGGAGCTCTGGCCAAGGCAGCAAGGGCCTCCCTGCCGGGCCCTCCGCTCATCCCGCCAGGGCTGGGGCAGAGTCGGGCGGGCTGGGCAGAGCCAGGAAAGCGAGCCACAGGTATGCGCCTGCCTGCCAAGCAAAAGAGCTGGGCTGACCCGAGCTTGGCTTCTTTCCCAAGTCCCTCCAGCCCGACCCCGAAGGGGCCACTGGGAGAGGCCACCTGAGGCAGTGATAATGCCCACCCATCCGTGGACAGGGAGGTGAAGCGATGGCCACACCGCGTCCTCCTCCGAGCTAAGCCCTGCCGAGTGAGTGCTTCTGCCCGATGCCCGTGCCACTGCAGCGTTTGGAGCTGCTGGCACATTTGGAGATGCGTGGGGATGGGGACGGGCTGGGCGAGGGATGGAAAGAATGGGTGGCTTTGGGTTCTCTTTGCCGGACCCGCCGGCCAGGGAAGCAGCACTGCCGTCGCCTTGCCTCCCTGTCCACGGACGGGTGAGCACTATCACTGCCTCGGGCAGCCTCTCCTGGTGGTGCCTTGGGAAGGAAGCCAAGCTTGGGTTGGTCTGGCTCTTTTGCTTGGCAGGTGGGCGTGCACCCGCGGCTCATTTTCCTGGCTCTGCCCAGCCCACCTGGCTCTGGCACAGCCCTGGCGGGATGAGCGGACGGCCCGGCGGGGAGACGCTTGCTGCCTTTGCCACAGCTCCACTGCCGGGCAGGAGGGTCTGCCTGTCAGCTGTGTTGGGTGCCCCAGGCAATGCTCTTCGCACTCTGCCCGGCACCAGGCAGGGATGGTGGCTGGGCGCTTCTCCTGGGGTGGGCCAATCCTGTGCTGTGGCCCCGGGAGATTCACCTCCCCATTTGGGGTTGGGTTGCCCTCTCGGGCAGGGGAGGCTTTGTCATAGCAGGGTGTTGTTTTCAAAAGAATGGGCTTTGCCTTCAAACGATACCCGGGAAGGCGATGACAGGAGTGCCTGAAGCTGAGTATCGACTCTGGTTGCAGGGGGGAGCCCTGGCCGGCCCCGCGTGGATGCGCCAAATGCCATGGCGTTGCTCCAAACACCGCGGCAGCATGGGGAGAAGGAAAAGCAATGGTGGCAGAAGGTCTCCCAATTCGAAGTGCCCATCAACGCTGAGGTCAACGCAGGCAGCACCATATCTGGGTGTGCAACAAAAGTACTTCCTAATGGCAAGCCCCCCCCCCACCATTCTATTTCGCATATTTAATATAGGCCTTAATTTGGGGGAGGGGCTTAATTTCATTTTATGCCTATAAAACATGCTGGGACTTCCTATTGCGGGAGGCCGTATTGTTGGAGAAACAGGGTACTATCCCTGATTCATATGCATGTCCTCAGTTTCCATATTCCCATTTATAAAATTGGGGAAATCTGGCAATTCCCTTCCCTGTCAGTTTCAAACACATGAATAATATATTGTAAATCCTAAAATAATTTTAATGTTTTCCTTAAAATCCCACTAAATGCCCTAAAAAGCAGAAAAATCCTGGCCTAAGCACATGTGTGTCATTTTACAGTCCTAATTCTATCAAAATGTTACATGATATTATACAATTATGTTTCATATGGTCAAAAATGGACGTTTTCTTTCTTTTTAAAAAGAAACCTTAATTCAACCACAAATTTTAGTACAGAAGACGTGCATGTATTTAGGACTGGGTAATACTTTGACTCAAATTTTTTAAAAAAAGTTGTTCATGAGGAATGCAAATACTATATAAATCTGTACCTGTGTCATAGTCTGAGATTGTGCTATTGTCTTTTCCAGTTTCTGGAGATCTCAGAAAAGGACATAACTGATCTCAGTTGTTAAAGAGAAAGATGCTACATTCTGACTTCCATGCTCCAACATTTGGAGATAGAACAGTGTCATATAATTCTAGCATACATTTCATATTAACAGATATTCTATTAGATATTCTAATTAAAATTCATAAGTACCTGTCATCAGCAAACTATAAGCCTCTTGTTTTGAAATCTTTCCATGGAACCATCTTAAAGAATACAACAACAATAATAAACACCAGGAAATATTAGTAACAAGTTCTTTGGTTTGCTTTAGGAAACATACATCTACAAATGACATTTAAAATGCATTTACAAAATCCCAGAAATGTAACTTTCAAAATACTTGATTTCTTTTATATCAGTTGGATTAAATTTCAACAATACGTTTTAAAACTGCTAGTTTTTTCTAAATCAAATATAATAGAAAATAGCAACTTCTATTTCATGAAAGGGCCATCTGTAAGCTAGAGCTGGTCCAGAATGTGGTGGGGGTTGTTGGGACCATCATGCTATGCCCAGAAGACCTCACTGTTTTGCAAACTGCATTGGTTGCCAAGTGGTTCAAGATGCTGCTTATCACCTTTAAAACCCTCCATGACGGAAATCCTGGCTATTTCAGGCTATCTCTAATTGTTTCTGCTTGCTCAGTACAATTAAAAGGAATGAATGTTCTCTGCATCCATTTGATTGAACAATATCTTTATCTTGGAGGCAGGGTTGCTGTTGCAGCTTCTTCCCTTTGGAAAAATGTCTGCCCAAAAATTCTGGCACTTCTCTTCCTTGTGGTGTTTAGGAAACTGTTACAAACCTGGCTGTTCTCCCTGACCTTGGGATAAGGTGGTTGAATGACTATGCATTGCTTTCCAGTGAGCTAAGGTTCTTTTTTACTTGTATCTCAAAAATATTGATTTTCACTTTTATTTGCAAGCTGCCCAAGGATTTGGATGCCTCTAAATTTGGAAATTCGATTAAAATAATAGGTTCAGAAAACATTTCAAAGCAAGCTTAATTTCTATTGCTGTTCTTTTATCTAGATGAATATATTTCATTTCTTTTGTACTACAACTTCTTGTTCAAGAACTTTTCCATTGTACTAATTAATCATGTCAATGCTAAAAAAAAATGTGAGTAATACCAGACAAAGCAATCCAGATAAGACTTGTGACTCAAAGTTGGAATATAGATTTTTTTTGAAGTCCTAAAATGTTTCTCATTATGCACATTAAAATAGCACTAAGTCTGTGTTCAGTATCTTTACTTGTGCTGCCTGTTAATAATTTGGCTCAATAAAGGTAGTCATCGACTTACAACAGTTCATTTAGTGACCACTCAAAGTTACAACAGCACTGAAAACAGTGACGCATGGCCATTTTTCACACTTATGACCATTGTAGTATCCCCATGATCATGTGATCAAAATTCAAATGTTTGGCAACTGGTTCATATTTATGATGGTTGCAGTGTCCTCAGATCACGTGAGCCCCCTTTTGAGACCTTCTGATGAGAAAGTCAATGGAGAAGTCAGATTCCCTGAACAACTGTGTGACTAACTTAACAACTGCAGTTATTCACTTAACTGTGGTAAGCAAGGTAGTAAAATGGGGCAAAATTAACTTAATTGTTTCGCTTAGCAATGGAAATTTTGGGCTCAACTGTAGTCGTAAATGGAGAACTACCTGTATGTATACAATCTTCTTTTTATGGGATAAAAAAGCAAGAATTAGCATGCTGGAAGAACATATACACTACTTAGATACTTATGTATAAAAATTCTACACTTACATTTTGCCTTCATGTGGATCTTCCTCTCTTCCCTTAGAAAAATATGATACAAAAGGATGAACTTAACATGATTGTAGCATTAAGCATGTTAAAGAATTTTGTTCTGTTTAGAAAAGACACAATTAGTATAATTTAGAAAATGTAAATATTAGGTTGCTCTGAGAAAAGAGTGTCTATCCATGCTTATTCAGGATTACATGGTATCTAACAAAGCTTTTTGCAAATAAATGTTATAAAGGAATATAGTCTCTGATGCTTAAAAATGTTTAAATATTTTAAAATCTGCCCCAGGTTGAAAATCTTAGTAAAAGAGATTGATAAGATCCCTCAATAAGCAGGTAGCAGATGTAGTCAAGGGATTCTCCACACGGTATCTGGTATGTTAATTGCACCCATTCTTGGACCAGGAGGTCTGGATACAGACAATCATTTTAAGCCACGTCTCAGTTGGGCTATTGTAATGTGGTCTACACAGGGCTGTCCTTGAAGACCATTGAGAAACTTCAACTAGTTCAGTATGCAGCAGCACAGATAGTCATGGTAGCATCTTGGTACATGCAAGTAAAACTTCAATTTTACAAGTGCATTGGCTCCTACATATAATTCAAGGTGCTGCCTATCACATAAAGTCCATCATAACACAGAATTGTTACTATCTGCAGGAACGCCCCTCTTCACATATACTCTAGGAAAGTATGCACTAAGTATTTCTTGAAATAACGTCTGTCAAGATTTAGGAGACATATCTTTTAGGTTGCAGCATCTGCCTTGTGGAACTACCCTCCAATGTCTCTGACCCTATTAACTCTTGCTATTTTTTAAGACATTAGGATCAAAGTGTTAGGAAACCTAGTCCTAAGAGGTGAAATATAACTTGATACAGCCGCAACTGTTTTGTTGTTATCAGGATACTGTGATTTGTTTTTTATATTATACTGCTTGAAATATCTTTTCTGCAAATTGGATAGTTGTATAATTAAATAAACACAATCCCTGTGCCTAATCTTATTTCCATTTCCCATCAAAAAGAAGGACAGGGTAAAAATTAATTAATATACCCATAATACTAATAGAAAGAAATATATGTGGCTCCGGATAGAACTGGGGAGTCCTTCATATTGAGCTTGGATGTTTTTATGCAGATGTTTCATTACCTGACTAGTAATATCTGCATTCTAGAAGGCTTGGAGTTTTCTCTCTGTTTACATACAGTAGCTTGCCCTCTCGGTATGTGTATGTGGGTGGTTGTTTTCTCCTTGGTTATTCCTTAATTAGGTTGTTGTTTACTACTTGATTTGTTCACTGCTGGATTGTTTGTTTGATGCTGCTCCTGGTGTTAATTCCTGCTTATCTGGGTTCTGATTTCTGGCAAGAGATGTTCTGATCTTTTTGTTTCCTTTTTAACTTTTTCATTGCCTCTTTTGGGTCCTATGTACATGTGGGTTATCTCTATGTGCCAGTTGATGGCTGATTTGTCTGACTGCCAAGTTCCCAGGAATATTTATGGCATCACCACGCTCAGGACTCATAGCAGACTGTAATGCAATGTGTAGAAACAACAGCTTTCCCATTCATGCAACTAAAAGTATGGATCTAGTATGTAGATGACATCTTTGCCATAACAGAAAAGAAACAACTAGAGAATCAACAATCAATAATATCTTCAAAGGAACAAAGTTCACAAAAGAAGAAGAAAACAATATTATTCAATATTGAGTAATAATATTACTTACCACTTCCTCTACTAAGTCTTCTACAATAAGGCCTTGTTCATCTGTACGTAAGTTTGTAACCCACATCCATCCATCTTCTAATTCATTGTGGACAATGAACATGTCTCCTTTAAGGAAACTATAGGTAGTTAAGGTAAAATTATTAATTATTTAAATAAACACTTAAGCAATCAGTTACACCTGTTATCAATTTGATCTAATTTCTAATCTCTTTGCAAATCAAATTAATTCCTTATAATTCCCCCCTCCCCCCAAACCATAGGCTACCGGTTATTCTGTAGGAAATCTTGATGATCTCTTGTAACATAATTTTATTTTAAATGTGTTTTATGTTATATTAAATTTATTTATTTGAAGGACTCATACTCAAATATTGCTGAAGAAATTGGAGCCATATAGAAACCTAAATGCTATTGATATTGCTAAATGCTGCTGCTTTCAGACCTGCAAGAACAGAATGTTACTGAGCTCTCCAGAAATCCCCTGAAATCCCCTAATTTTTTGAAAAAAATCACATCCTACTTTCAAAATTGTTACAATTGGTAACATGAGATCCCACAAATTTTTTACTAAGAAGTATATCTGCTTGAATTCAGTGTGACTAACACTTGGGTACATACACGTAGAATTGGATGGTGCTTTAATAAAGTTACTTTAATAGAAACCTGGAAATTTCTGCACATTCCTTAAATCTAAACTTACACCACATTAAATATATGCATCAATTCCATAATTTTGACTGACTTCACTATTAATTTAATGATAAAACAGACTATACATTGAAACAAAAGAATTATTAAAGTGACTTTTTTAAAGCAGTTTTCCATATTTTAAATTAATAGAGTGTAGTGATATTTTAATTCTTACAAAAAAACCCCTAACAAATATTAGACCCAAACACATGCATTATTTATCACTCTAAATTATACCTTATTTCATCTGTTTCTGGCACTTTAGTGTATGGCAGAATGGCTCGGACTCTCCTGCGGTCCTCTACTGGCTGTAAAAAAAAGAAAGATCTTCTGTTTTGAAGAAAAACTTCAGAATTGGTATACTGAATCAAGACAAAATCTCCCAAATATTCAGACCCACAATACTCAGCTTATTTTTCTCCCATTCCTTCGGTCATAAAGTTCCAAGTGGCCAGAACCAATTTCAAAACCAATAAAAAGATCAAAAAATTTACCCAGGTTTTGATGTAGCATCAGAAATAAACATAATTTAATAATAAAATAATTGAGGTGGGATTTTTTTACAATCATCTTTTAATTATATTATAAACAAATATAAAATACTGGCATTTGTGTTAGATATTTGTTGAATTTTTTGTAGAATTTAAATATCAGAAAAATCCTAGATTTATATTCAAATTTTGATTTATAAAAATAAATTGCATTACATTTAATTATTGTCATATTATTATCTTTTTGTTGTTTTTGTTCAAAATTTCTCTCTATATTTTTATTATATATGTATTGAGATTCTCAGTCATCCAGGTCATGCTTGTCCCAAAAGTGCTTTTTCAAGAGGCAACTGGACTTTCTTCTCATCCAAGGTTTTTCAGCTCTGAAAGCTTCTGGGATGAGAAGCGAAATGTCTTCAAAAAAAAAAAAAAAATCAAAAAGAAGGAATAAAGAATCACAGAAGTCCAAAAAATTTTTTTTTTTTGCTCCCAAGGTAGACACAGTTGGCTGCTTGCAGATTGCAGGTGTTGTTGGTATCGTATTGTCTCTTTTGTCCTGAAAACTATATTGTTATGATTTAGTCTATATCATAACCTCTATTCTGGGACTGACTTTGATGTAAAGCTCTGGAGAACTTCAAAACTTGTAATTATTCTGTGTCAATCTAATTAACCTCTTTAAGACACTATATGGGATTATATAGGTATGACATTTACAGTTGTGCTCATAAATTCTGCCAGGGTATATAAACTTATGAGCACAACTGTAGATCCACTCAGTCACCTCACCTCTGAAAAAGTGCAACAGAGCTGTGATTCTTGAAACAGTAATTTTCAGTTTCTTAATTCAATTTAATTTAATGTTTGTCCCATGAATCAGTATCGACTCCTGTAATTTTCTTGACAAGATGTTTAGAAATGGATTAACATTGCCATTTCCTTATGCTAAAAGAGTGACTGCCTATAAGGTTATCCAATTGCCTTTGTGCCTAAGAATAATTCACCATCTCCAGGTTTCCTACGTGGTACTTTAACCACAATACCAAACTGGTTCACTTCCAGTTAATTTCAAATATATAAAAAATGCACATGCTTATATCAAAAATACATACCTCTGGAGGTGCTACAGGAAACAATAATTTTTCCCCTTTAAGCAAACAAGACACATGGCTGTAATACCCTATTAGATCAGAAAGTGAAGAAAATCGTCGGCCACCAATGTAATAATCGCCACACATTGCAATAATCCTATTAGAGAAAATAATAACTAATATTAGTACAATGTCCTTTTCTATTAAAAAGACTGCATATATAACAAAACTAGAGGCAGTCCTCACTTAAGGCATATTCTTTTAGCAACTGTTTGGATTTGTGATGACGCTGAACAGGAGATGCTCCTAGTTGTGTCCCTCTCTGCATTCCTGCAGTATTGCCAGCTTCCAACAAACAAAATCAATGGGGAAATAGGCAGATATTTGCAAAAGGTAATCACATAACCACAGCATATTGTGATTACATGGCATTCACCTAGCTATAACAACTGGGACTTACTGAATTACTGTCATAAGTTGATGTGATCATGTGATTGATTAATGATAGTTTCCAGTTTCAGCTACCATTGGTAATCAAGGATTTGATTTATATTCTACATTTCTACTCAACTGGCAACTAAGTTTTTTAAGGGTACAGCAGGATAAAAAGTATAAATTAAAATTAATAATACAATTTACTGAGTAATATTTATAAGGTCAATCTTATTTTTCCTTTCGGCAAATCAAAGGTAACACTAATTGGCATACATTAAAAATATCATGGAAAGACAGATCTCTTTTGACAGTTGTGTCTAGAATATAACCCTACATTAAGCAAAGACACATTTAAAAAAAAATACAGCTGAAGAACATGTGGCTAAACTCTCAGCAGCTGCCATTCTTCAAGCAAGAGAAGCAACCCTTCTGGATTCTTTCCAACATTTACAAATCAATCTTCTTAATTTGAAATTAGAAATTAAACCAAGCATATATGCTAGTAAACTTCATGGAATGATTATTAGTCAAAGAATGGTCATCTTACCATAATATTTTACAAATGAAAATGTTTTAATGCATGCTCCAACTTCTGATTCTAGACCCAGTAGTCAATAGAAGATGGAATGAATAAAAATTGGGAGGAGGAGTTAAAAATAAGAATAAGAGACCAAGTGGCAATTCCCTATTAAACATAGTGTATAACTGTATAAAGGTATAAACATTTATAAAACTGTTTATACAGCTGTGTGAAAAAGTCCTGCACGGTTTATGGTTTATGACATTTTTGGAATAGGCCATTGATTTTATGATATTTTATGGTAACTGCTATGCAAATATTGTTATATGTAAATAAATATTGGTGGTTTTTAAGTGAAAAGCATAAGCTTTTTGCAATTTGGTACTATTTGGATGAGGATTGTGAATTTTTGTGCATGCTTACAATGCATGCTAACAATGCCTATGAAAACAGATTAATTGATGCATACCCAGTGACATACGTGTTGCAATTACTAAGGCCGATGCTAGTGTTTTGTTAACATTTTTATTGTTTGTGGCTCTGAAAAGGACCATTTAGGTAACCAAACATGGTTACTAGTATGAAATTGGCCAGCCCTTATCATCAGGCGGCATTGCTTCGACATAGACTGCGTAAGCCTTTGCACGTGATCTTTGGTGACAAAGTGGTGCCAGGCTGCAATAATGGATTCAATCAGCTCCTGTTTGGCTTCGGATGCTTCTTGCTTATTTCGTAACCAATCTTGGCCCACTCAGAGAGT
This sequence comes from Hydrophis major, assembly GCA_033807585.1. NCBI lineage: Eukaryota > Metazoa > Chordata > Lepidosauria > Squamata > Elapidae > Hydrophis > Hydrophis major. The sequence continues at coordinate 330,976,896 of CM066329.1, forward strand.
TGAACCCCATGCTTCTTCATTCACTGCTGGACAGACTTGGCTCAATGACAAGGAGTGTTGTCCTGGAAGTAAAAATCTTTCCCTGTAAGTTGCTGAGCTGAAAGAAGCATGGTCTTTTCCAGGACTTCAACATATGACTTGGAATTCATGATTCCCTGCACGATTTGTTTCCGAAGTAGCGATGCAGCCCCCAGATCTTCATGTGCAATAGATGCTTCACAGATAGATTCAGGCAGTATGGCCTAAATTCTTCAGCTGGAAATCTTCTGACATACTTATTGCACTGATTCCCAGTCAAGTAGAAATTGCTCTCATCACTGAAGATGACCTTGGTCCACTGTTGTTGGTCCACTTGGCATACTTCTTGGCCCACGCACGTCGACAAGAGTGGTGAGCGTCTGTGAGCAAAGGTTTACTTGGAGTCCTGCAGCCTTTGGGCCCTCTGGCAATCAGTCTGCGAACGCACTGTGCTCGTGCACACTTTTACATCACATGTTTCACCCCAAATTCTTGTAATCTGAGGTGAGGCAAGCTTCCTGTCAGCCACCGAAATGCATTGCAGAGCCCAATCTTACCGTTTTGTCGACTTTCTTGGTCTTCCAGAGCAGAGCCTGTCATCAACTGAACCAGTTATTTGGTATTTTTCAACCACTCTGCTCACTGTGGTGTGTTGGCATTTTACTCTCTTATTTCTGTACAAGAGTAACCCTCTTCATGAAGCACAATGATGCGATGCTGCTGCTCAGTATGGTGAAAGCAAAGGCCTTCATACTTGCCTGCAGCCAAAGCTAAATTAAATTTCTCGATGCTTTTCATGCCTATTTATAGTCAGAGAGTATGACAACATTGATTGGCTCATAGATTTAGCTTCTGTGCATTTTGATTGGTCAGTCAAAGCTTGCTGCTGATTGGCTACTTTCGATCCTAACATTCTCAAAAATGCAAGTTGTGTTTGTTTTAGCACATAAACTCACTCAAAACCTTAAAAAGACTTTGGTTATATTAATAAAAATTAGGCATCTCAATCCAACTACAGAAATTTTCATCAAAGTACTAATTTTGCGTGGTTTTTATGAGTAAAAAGTTGATTAAACATGTAAATACAGCTTAAAACTGAAAGCAGGCAGGACTTTTTCACACAGCTCTAAATATATAAACATAATAATTTGCACCTTGCTTGGATTATGTGCATTTTCCAGGGCACATTCTAATACTTACAAATAAATATTGATAACAAAATCTGCCGATAACTCAATATTAATTGAATATGTAACCTGTGCATACCCCACCAGCCAAATATATTTTTCAACAATGTTTTGAAACTTGTGAAAGAATATGTGAACCACATAATCACTACCCTTAAAAAACAGGGGCTCCAACCCCCAAGGCTGCACAAGCAGTGGGTGAATGCATGTGCTGCTCCACTTGTGTGAGTGGCAAGTGTGTGCAAGCCCATGCACTTACCACTCACACAAAATCTTCCTTTCTCCCCTACCACCTGCTGGTTTGCCAAGCAGGCAAGGATGTGGACCACTGCCTTAAAAGACCCGCTTCTCATATTTTATAGGAGTTTATAGGAACCCAGTTATCAATTTACAAAACAAACATTCACTCACCTAAAGTGATTAACAACATTGGTTTTGCTCAGAAATGAAAGCACAAATGATCCAGGCCTTCGATCACTCTCTCGAATAAGGTAATTTCCAGGTTTTCCTGCCTGTCGAAGACGTTCTTCGGCAATTGTTCTGTCAAGTTTTCCATGATACCATCTGAAAACCAAAGCACAATGGCATATTAAATCCATCTGGCAGAGCATCTAGACCTGAAAATCCTGGATAAAATCTCCTACATCCATTTTTCTTACAGGCTGATGCAAGTGAACGGCAAGCTTATTGCTATTTTAATACTGGTAACAGAAATCTAAAAGTAAGAATTATGAAGTTGTTTCATTTTTTATATTAAATGCATTTTATTTTAAAACAGGAATTAAAACTTCAGTGGTACTTATGAGACTTCATTTACTTATTTATTTATAAATAAATAAAAATAATAAAAAATAAATATATCAAGTTATTTTTATACTCTCCCATCTCATTTTTAAATGGCTCTAGGTAGCTCAAAATAAAATAAATAAAAACACTTAATACATTATAGGAAACAAAAGTAAAGACATATAGCAGCCAGGCATCACCTAACTTATCACCTATACAACCGAGACATGGGTTCTAACTCACACTCAGAGTCCCTTGCTTGAACACAAAGCCAAATTTTCAAACCCTTACAAAAAGCCAAAGGGTACAGGGCCAATCTAACTTCAGGGGAAATGATATTTTTAAAGGGCAGGTGCCATGAAGAAAATGTTCTCCTTCTTGGCCCCTCCAGCTGTGTAGGTATCTAGATCGTGCCCTTCCTGCTAAATTGGATAAGATAGAAACAGTTGGGGAAAGACACTACTATAAGTAACTGGTTCTATGCCATAAATGCTACAAAACACATGTTTCTTCCTTGCAAAAATGCAATGAATTACAACTTTGTGCCTCTAACAGATAATCAGAATAAAATTCCACATACAGTATGTTATATATTTGACAAGTCTAAAATGTTCACATATGGTATATTAATGAAAGCATTTATTTATTTATTTTCCAAAGTTGTACTTAATTTTTACACATTTATTGGATGTGCCAATAAGGGTGGTAGGGGCATATAGGTGGGGTGCTCAGAGTACAAGATCCCTATAATTTCACATTTTGTAGTGAGGCTCCTTGGGAGAAAAAGCAGCGGGGCTGACATATGAGAGTTTGACTTTGCTTGTGGACAGTTGGCAGGGAAGATCACAAATACAGATAATAAGACCACAGTTTGCTACAATGTTGTAATAATGGATCAGGCACCTAAGTACCCCAATCATATTCACATTACAGTGGGGATGCTGAGACAGCCACAGTCTTGTGCACTACACTTTCAATACATAATTTTGAATATTCTCTGAACAAGTAATTGTAACTCCAGGACTATCTATATATCCTCTAACTTTAAAGTAGTGATTTTAGAAAAAAAAAAACCCAGAATTTCTGTCATGAATCTTTTTATCAGTGGGTTTATTTACTATTTTATGAAAGGTTGACTTCGTGACGTTTTTGACTGCTAGCTGCCCAGAACTTTCATGAATAGGTGGTATATAGATACAGCAAATAAATGAATAAAGGGTATCCCAGAGGAGGCATATAGCTGTTCAGTTCTGTTTAGTTGCAGACTCCAAGCTGTCTTCAAAGGTAATACTATGTATGACTCACTGCAGTAATCATGTGGTGATCAAAATAAAATAAAACATTCTCAAATATATTGTCCATGTCCCTTTAGCCTTTGATTCATTCTCAATGAGTTTGTATACATACATATACATGTATATGTATATTTATCTGTATAAGTATATTACAACCCACAGTTCCACACACAATTGCAGGATGCAAAATATATTATTCAATTGGGAAAGAAATCACAATTCCACAATACGTTATATTTTTATGGGTGTTTTAGTTATGCATCTATATATTATAATAATAAAAAAATTACAAACCAGCGAAAAAATTAGATTACAATACTTAAATTTGGAGTAGCAAGCAAATTTATATTACTCAAATTTAACTTTTTTCTCACAATGTAACTTTTTTCACAATCAAGTTAATAATGTATAAGCATGATCATTGCCTATTTTTTCAATCCTAAAAGATTGAAAACTTTCCTTTTTGAGGTACAGATGACATGACCATAATTGAGGGAAACACAGTTACACAGTTGTTAAGTGAATTTGGCTTCCCCCATTGACTTTGCTTGACAGGGTCACAAATAAATGATCACATGACCCTGGGACACTGCAACCATCATCAGCCAAGCGTCCAACATTTTAATAAAGTGACCACAGAAATGCTACTACAATGGCGAGTGTGAAAAACAGTCACAAGTCATTTTTTTCAGTGCTGTTGTAACTTTGAAGAGTCACTAAATGATTGGTTGTAAATCAAAGACTACCAGTATCTACTTGAAACTTTTCATAATGTAAACATGACAGGGTCACAAATAAATGATCACATGACCCTGGGACACTGCAACCATCATCAGCCAAGCGTCCAACATTTTAATAAAGTGACCACAGAAATGCTACTACAATGGCGGGTGTGAAAAACAGTCACAAGTCATTTTTTTCAGTGCTGTTGTAACTTTGAAGAGTCACTAAATGTGCATAAAAAATTACTATGTTAACAAAAGTGTTAAATTTTCCTTTTTTAAAAAATAAAACCCAAATTAATTCCATCTACAAATTTACTTATCAAAAAGAAATTTTCAAAAAGAAAATTTTGCCCTGCCAAAAAAGCACTTGCATTTAACTCCATAGGTGATTTAATAATTTCCACAGAACTTTTGAGTTTAAAAAGATGGTGGACAGTATTCATTTATTGTTTTGATGTTCATAATAATTTCAATATTGTATTAACTTCCTGTCTTTTCTATGGGATATTTATATCTTAGGCTTTTATACATAAGCAAGCAATAAAACATATAGAAAGTTTGCATAGAACAATATGTCATTTAATTTATGTCATATTTACAACAGCTCTGTTCCAAATGTTACTTCAAATGTATTTTTCAATTATACAATAACTATAATAATAAAACTCTGCAAACAATTTAGTAATTTTATGGTGATTCTATATGTTGACTTAAAAGTCAAGCTCCGCTGACTTCCTATGTCCAAATATACTGTACAGGAAGTTCTTGACTTATGACCACAACAGACTCCAAAATTTGTGTTGCTAAATGAGGCATTTGTTAAGTGAGCCCCATTATATGATCTTTCTTGCCACAGTTGTTAACTGAATCACTCCAGTCATTAAGTTGCTAGCATAGTTGTTAAGTGAATCTGGCTTCCCCACTGACTTTGCTTGTCATTAAGGTCGCAAAAAGTGATCCCATGATCCCATGACACTGCAAAGGTTGTAAATATGAGTCAGTTGCCAACTATCTGATTTTTGATATGACTATGGGGATGCTGCAGTGGTCATAAATGTGAAAAATGGTCATGTCACTTTTTTCAGAGATGTTGTAATTTTGAATGGTCACTAATTGAACTGTTGTAAGTCAAGGACTACCTGTATAGCAGACGGACAGAACTATGCAATGAAAGCAGAGGAAAAAGAATCTGTTGAGAAGAACCACCAAATCTAAATTCCAACTGATACTAATTGGGTGGTGGTGATGGGAGAGAGACACAATTTCCCCCTTTTTCATCAGCATACAATTTCCAGGGTTAGAATATTTCAGGGATTTGTTTAGGCAACATATGAGCTTTCAATTTTCCAATCCTCCCTAAATTACCACGTTTCATTTCTTGCATTATCATATCACAGTACCAGACTTGTCATCAAGTAGTGCAAAGACTTTGTGAGCAGACTTCCCACAATGACTCTGTAAAGAAGTAAAGATCTGCAGGTGTATAATATTTGGATCTAGCATGGTAGCTCCTCATCCCCTTAATTTAGAAAACAGGCATCAGTTAAGGAAGTACAAAAGAAGTGATTATATCCTATTGCCACCCCTTCAACTCTAACAGGTATTTTCCTATGCCTGCACATGTAACATGCAAGTCCAGGAAATGGAATGATTCATTTAAGGAATAATCTGTACAGAGCTAAGGTATCTTTTCCAGATCCAAATACTACTCACATTTATGAAGCCACTGTATCTAAGAGATACCACCTTAACACTTTTACACTTATCCTATTAATAAAACAGCTGCACACATATTTAAAATACAAAAAAAAAAAAACTTTCATCAATCAATTTATATAGCAGCCCATCTCACCAAAACTGACTCTGTTGTGGTATACAAAATAGCATATAGTTTTGATCTAATGTAGTAGCTGGGTAGACAGATTATCCATTAATAATAATTTATTAAACTTCCATGCTGCCCGACTCAGTAATTTTTGTACGCCACCCAACTCTCAACAATGAAAAACTGTCTTAAATCAATAAAAGATAAAAGCATTACCTCTAAATGTCCATTTAATCTATTTGCACAACAATTAGCAATGGCATTCTTCAAATATCAGAAATTATCTCATTTTTGTAAATTCATATTATATACATATTGTAAACATAATTTAACATAATAGCAATAGCACTTAGATTTATATACTGCTTTATAGTGCTTTACAGCCCTCTCAAAGCGGTTTACAGTCAGCATATTGCCTCCAATAACCTGGGTCCTTAATAATGTAAGTACTTCTCTTGAAATATTTGGATGCAACAAATCTGTCCTTTATTTTTCAAGGAGAAATCTTCTCAGGAACAATATTTTTATAAAAATGATTATAAGGCTACTACTGGAAGAAGTCAATACATGGATTCAAAATAGCTATAATCTGTCACCAATACCTTTGTCTCTTTTCAGGGAAGGAGCACAATAGCCGATTAGATACATCCATATTTTCCAGAAAGGCACTAAATCATTTCAATTTTGCATCTATGCTGAGTTTATTATGGCATCAGCTATGATAACCCTAAATAAAACATCTCTATTTTATGTTGTAATAGTTTTGATCTTAGAAATAGCATTCAGGGTTCAAAATTCATTTTAGCAAATGAGGCTGTAGAGCAATTATGTGCCACTTCAATAAACTCAATTGTGAATAGATGAACAATTTTTATCTAGTTTTGTGCAATGTCCTGCTCATAAAAGGTAGATTAAAGTTTCTTTGGAAATAAGAAGTCACTGGATTTTGCATAAACTGCAGTGGTGATGAAGCATAGTTTGCCTCCTTTGAAAAGCTAAACTATTTCCCATTATTTTTTAAATACACCACAGAAAGCTGGTTTAAAGCTTTGCAGTTGTAAATACCTAAAGCTTCTCAGTCCCCATATGAGTCTGTTCTGATGTCAGGATCAACATCTCTGCCCCTTTCAAAATTGATCCTTTATCAGAATACATAACATCATTTATTTCATTCATCAGAAAATATTTATTTAAAAAAAAAACATTTTCTACCTAAACTCAATAGATAATGAAATTTTTAATGTCAGAGACAGGTTATCAGATGCAAAGAGTGATAAAGCTGCATCTATTTATATTAGTTATTTCAATGAGATGTTACTATATTTTTTGCTGTTTTACATCTTCCAAGAAAACTTTGCATACAAAGTGTGTGCTACACCATGACAGCATAGCAACCTTTATATGCAGAACATGCTATAGTTAAAAGACAAGCAAGTATTTTGCAGCATGTTTGGTTTCAGTCATGGATTCCTTACATGAAAATATTGAGGACTTTTAAAGATACGATTAAACTTTTGGAAAATATCCACATTGGGAAGCTTTAGGCAAAAGCGAAGGACAAGTTTCAAATGCGAGCCTCGGTGCTTCTTATTATTTTCAAGCGAAGGAACAGGGGAAAGAAAAAGACTTAATTTCTCAGGTTTTCCAGACAAGCAAGGCAGTTGACTAAGCAGCTTCCACCGGGATGCGGGAAGAGAAAGAGGCGGCGCAAAGAAACTTTCAGGACTTGCTCAGAGTTTGACATACACAACACACTTCCACTGGGTGCGGTGCTAAGAAACCGAGACTTTTGGGAAGGATCCTCATCTGAATCCTTAGCCTGGATGGGTGGCTGGGGGGAGGCATACTCACTGGTTCGTGGGAGGCGCGTTCAGTGGGATAGCCACCTCCTCTTCTTCATACTCGGGCCCGTCGAGAGAGTCGCCTTCATCCACGGTGCTCAGTCCCCCGGCCGGAAGCGGCGGCTGCGGAGGTGGCGGCAGAGGAGGGAAGCCCCCCGCAGTATTGACGGCAGTGCCGCCGCCGCCGCCGCCGCCGCCACCGCTCTCGGAAAGCGGTAGCGTCGCTGCTAGCGGCCCCTTGGACATCTCCGCAGGGGCAGGCCTGGAGCCCACCGCAAGCGAGCCCGGGGCGGGAGAAGCGTTCAGGCCGGAGCCTCCCAGAAGAACCGCCGCCGCGCTCTTGCTGCTCTCGCTGCGGGGGCCTGCGTTGGCGGCGGGTGGGCAGTGTACCCCCGCTTGTCCGGCCGCTCCCGAGCTCCCTTCTTCGCCGCCAGCCTCGGCCGCCGCCATCATGCTGCTCCGGCTCCTCCCACACCTTCCCCGCCTTTAATGGGACAGCCCTCGGCCGGGAGGAGGCGGCCGAGAGGCAGAGGGCGAGAGAAAGAGAGAGCAGTTCCCCGCCTTCGCCTCTCAGCGGGCAAGGGAGGGAACCGGTGGAACTGAGTTGCCTGAGACGCGGAATCGGAACAATGGGAAAGGCGCCCGGTAGCCAAGAATCCAAGTCAGTTCCTGAGGTGGGGGGCGTGACATTCCGCCTCTGGCACCGAAGGCGGCGGCTCGTTCAGCGTCTCACGCGCTCCCTCAACCAGCCTCCCTTCTTGGACTCAGCAGCGGGCTGCTGTGAGGCGGCAGCGCCCCTTGTCTTTCCACTTGCCGCTCGTCTCCCTCTCTCTCTCTCTCTCTCTATATATATATACACACACACACACACACCCCCACCCACCCCAATACACATCCACACCCACACCCAGACTTGTTCCAAGGCGCATGCGCGTCCTTTTGGCAGCCACTGTTTGCTGCGCGGAAAAAGCTCGGAAAGAACTTATGCGGTGGCGGCGGGGCAGTTTTTCGGGCAAGCTGGGCTTTCGGAGAGGGCAGGAGGCGTCTTGTTGGAAAAAGAAGGCACGATCAGTAACTCGAGGAGCGCCTCGTTTCTGAGGCTCAAAAGTTGAAAAAGACTAGTAGCGTTTTCTTGACTGCCGGCTGCCAGAAATTTGGCAGTTCGAATCCCACCAGGCTCAAGTTGACTCAGCCTTCCATTTTTCCAACGTTGGTAAAATGAGGGCCCAGATTGTTGAGGCAATATGCTGACTCTGTAAACCGCTTAGAGAGGGCTGTAAAGCGTTATATAAGTCTAAACGCTAATGCTATTTCTGAGAGGCGCGAAAAGGTTTCTTGCCCACAAAAATAGCTGCCATATTTTAAATAGGTCTGGTTTTTTTGTTTAGTGGGACTGCTGCACTTGACTTTGTAGTTAAGGTGAGGCAAAGAAAAAGGCTATTGTCACCCCTGCAATGGGTATGGTGGTATAGATCAGTCTTTTTCAATTTTGGCAACTTGAAGTCCTTATTCCTTAAAGTTGCCAAGGTTGAGAAACACTGATAAAGATGAATCAGTGGTGTGGCAATGGTTTTTGCCTCTGGTCCATAAAATTCAAGCAAGTTAAATGTTATAATATGCCTCAAGATTGTGCATTAATGTGCTGTTTTTTTACTTGCTGAAACTTACAAATAGGATTATTGCCGGCTGTGGTCCCCTCAGCCCAAGCTTCTTGGATGTAAGCCCAGTAAGATGTCATCAAGGTCAGCAAACACAGGTTTGTATTTATTTAACTGGGTATAAACCTCTCTGCAGGTTAAAGAGAGCTTGGCTATAACTGGATGCAGAAACATCTCTATCCGTGTGTTATGGGCATATTTATTCATTTTATGTTTTGATAGCCTGCCCAATTCAAAAGGCTTTGGGCAGGTTACTGCATGATGAAATGAAAGAACAGCCATAAAATATAAAAACAGTAACAGTAAATCAACCAAGTAATATATCAACTTCCCCCAAGTGTGCATGAATCAGGTTGGCAAAAGTTGTAGCATTCCATGCACGAGAGCTGGAGCCAAGGCATCATTTGTATCTTATTCTCTAATGCCAAAGGCATAAGTTGCATTATAGTATTGTGCTTGTTTTCAAAATTATTCCATCTGAGGCTGTAAATATATTAATATATTCCTATTATCTGATATTTCAGAAATGTATTTTGCTAAAACTGTTGTATTCACATAGAGCAAGCCTGTTTATGGGACTCAAGATCCAAAAATAAAGGACTTATCCAAAACCTGCATGTCAGGGGTCCCCAACCTGTGGACCATGGCCCACTACCGGGCTGTGCAACTGGCTGGGTGGTGTGTGCAGATGCTCTCAGCCAAACGCTTGCAAGCAACAGGTGCTAGCATGTACACATACTTATCTCCCACAAAACCATTCCCTCCTCCCCCCCCCCCAGGCCACCAACCCGGAAAGGTTGGGGAACTTTGCTGTAGGTGATGTAGAAGCTTCTCCCTGTCCCAGGCCGCTCCTTCCTTTTGTTTTGTTTTTTTTCCTTACATCTTTTGGAGGAAAAGTGTGCCATCAATTTGCAATGTGTGCCCATATCAAAAAAGTGATTATGTAAGCTAACAATTTAAAAAACTCTCAGCAAATAAATGAATGGATGGATGAAATGAATGATTGGTAGATGAGATTAAAAAAAATTAATCACAAAGATTCTGTCTATTCATTCTCACTGTTCATAGCAAACCTGGCATTTTACAGTCCATAGGCCACATAGGTCCTTTGATTGTCCCTTTCTGACCAGTAGTGGTGGTGGTGGTGGGTGATGGCGACCCTCCACAACATCCCAATTTCTTATGTGGCTTTTTGGGAAAATTGCCCACCCCTGGTTTTAGGAACCAAGCAGAAGAAATAGTCAGCACCCACTAGCATTTTTTATTTTGAATGACTTATAATTTTGAAGAATTCTGTTCTACATTATATTGGAACCTACCTAATCCTGCCCTGAAATAAGGGTTGAACTTCAGAGTGATTGTGATAAGGATGGGTAATGTTTTTCTTTATTTTTTTTTCTTGTTGAAAAATGAGTTTGGATGAACAAAGGAAGGTACAAAGAAAGGAAGCTACAAAGGAGCTTATAAGGTTTTCCCCTCCTCTGCATCTTGGTACTTGGGTGTATTCCATGCTTTCTTCTGTAGTTATTATTTTATAATTTAAGATGCTAGTTGTCACAGGAAAGGGGAAAATATTGTCATATTGATATACTGGCATGAAGAAAAATATTTTCATTATCAACAATGTTCTGAGATAACAACAATAAACATAAGCTTTATACAAAATTAATTTAGGAAGAAGGAAATACAGGAAATTGGTGAAAGGAGAATCTAAAGCAGAAATCTCCAATCCCTGGGCCTCAGACCAGTACCAGGCCATGGCCCATTCAGAACTAGGCTGTGCGAGCAGTGGGTTGGAGTACATGCATGCAACTTGATTTGCGCGAGCGGCAGGCCAGCATACATGCAGGTTGACGAGTGCGAGTGGCAGGCTGGTGCACATGTGAGCAGCTTGCGTGAGTGGCGGGCTGGTACACATTGCAACATGCGTGTGTGCTCCGGGGCCTGTTCCAGCTTCCCCTCCCCCCATCGCTAGGCCACCAAGCCCTAAAGGTTGGGGATCGCTGATCCAAGGCGCTCTAAAAACTTAATATCCTTTTATCCAAATTGTAGGATTGTGGTGAGTTGGTAAAGTGGTGTTGAAGCAAATGCTATGGCCGTCAAGTGAATCCATTTTATCCAATGGGTGGTTTTTATTAGAAACTGGAAGCAAATGCCAGAAAATGGTGTAAAATGTCAACAATCACTGTTTCATGTTGGACTCTACAAACGGCCATAAAGATAAGCTGATTGCCAAGTGCTCAAAATACAGTCATGTCAGCACAGGATGGTGTGGAATTCACAACTTCAAAATCAGGCCATAATTAGCTTTTGGGGGCCTGCCATAAGTTTCAGTGGTTGCTAAATAACTGGTTGTAAGTTGAAAACTTCCTGTATGACTGTTGTAAGCAGTTGCATAAAGAAAATGTTCATGCATATAAAATTAAACTAAGTAAGCCAGAAAATAGTTCATTTTAATGAATTGGGACTAACACAATTATATACTACCCCTTTATGATCTAGGAGTGTTACAAAGTATGACAGGTGTCAGAGTAAATTGGGTACTTGTTTTATTCTTAAAGTAGTTTCAGTTACAAAACAAGTGAATTTAGCAGATGAGAGGATTTAGATTAGCAAGCTGCATAAGATGGCAAGCTGCAAATACATCTAATATTATAAGCTATGCAACTTGTAACATGTTGACATGGATGTTTTTATCCTGTCAACAAATTGATTAGCTATTACAAAAAAGAGGGAACTATATATGAAATGTAAAATAATACATCTAAGAATTCTTTTTGGAATTTTGCCTCATTGGAGACGAGTACAGAAATACTGCGTTTTCATTATTAGGATAATGTTTAGAAAATAGTCACTAAAACAAATAGCCAGTTAATGAATGCATTTAAGTTCCTGGCCTCTTCCTTGCTTTACCTACCTTGTCAAACATCATCCTATCAAAATGCAGTCTATACTGATTTAAATGGACTGGGAAAAAATTAGAAGTGCTCAATACAAAAATGACATGTCTGCAGGTCAGCAGCAATGTGCACATTCTCTATTATTCCTCAACACATTTTGTACAGTTCAGCCATAAAACTTAGCACAGCAAGGGAAGAAGGCGGAGCCTCCTCGCCGACGGACGGTAGATCGCAACTCTCTGCGACTATCGTTCGTGCTCTTTCATCGGAGAGCCCCAATTATCCTGATTAGGGGCTGAAACTGCCTTGGAGGGGCAGCGGAGTAAGAGGAAGCAGCAAGTCTGTCTGTGGGGAGCTGCATCTCCCCCCCCCGCTTGGTTTTTTTAACTCCCAAAGACGATTGCAGCGATGGTCTAAAATGGCCATCCCGAAGAGGATGACTCAGCTTGACTAAGATTTGTGCAGGAGGGAAGAAAGAGGTGGATAACATCTGAACCGGGACAACTGGGCAGTATAACCAAATAAAAGTACTCTGGAATTAAGGTAATATGGAATTTTTAAGAAAAGAAAAGTGAGCTGCGAAATTACAAAGGGACAGAGAAAAAAAAAAAGGAAAATATTTTTGACAGCTAAATGGGGCTTCGAACCGGGAAAGGAAGAAGCTGGAATTAAAGATTTAATGAAATTGGGCTAAAATAATTTGGGAATAATCAAGTATAAAATTAAAGCTGGACTTAATATTGCCAAAGAATAATAATAATAAAGTTTATAAATTGGAGACTGGATTGTCTTGGAATATTGAGGTTCGAAAAACCTTAAATAAAAATATAGGGGGGAAAAAGTGAAGACTTCGTATAATGGAGAGTGTCACCTTTTGATAAAACTTTAGTTCAAATAAAAAGGAAAGCATTTTTTTGAATGAACTGGTATAAAATTACAGAAATATTGAAACAAAGTAAGAATTTTAGAAAGTGAAAGCAGAACCAGAATAAAGGAAAAAGCAAGGAAGGAAAGATTGTTTGTGGGACTGACTGATGTTTTTGGTATGACCCCTGAATTGGAATAGCTGAGAACTTTAAAAAATTGAAAGAAGGAAAGTAAAAGTGTTTTTTTTTTTTTTTTGTGGACTTTGAGGATTATAAAATATAAGAATGATGATATCTCTTTGGGATTTAAAATTGGAACTTAAAAATATGAGAGAATTACTACAGGAAAGAGGCGAATCACTTTGCTCTGTGCTAGAAAAAATGGAAATAGCGATTGAAGAAGAAGAAGAAGAAAGATTCTCAGAAGAGCAGGAATTGACTCAAGAAGACATTTTGAATGGACAATAAACACAAAGAACATTACAAAGAAGTGGGGAAAGAAGGAAGGTTAAAAAGTTGAATTTTAAGAAAGCAATTAAAAGAGGGAATAATTGTGAAGTTAGAAAAGGCGGGAAGATTCAGCAGAAAAGGGAAAGGGAAGATATTAAGAAGGAGATAAATTGGAATGAGAAAAGTCATGGGGAGAAAAGAGGGAGGAGAAACAGTAAGACTAGTAAAATGTTGAAAGGAAATTGTTTCTTTACAATTAAAAGAAGGAATACTTGTGAAGTCAGGAAATGTAGAAAGAATGAGAAAAGACATGGGGAAGAGAGCGGGAGGAGAGTCGGGTTTGCTCCCTGGACAATGCACTGGAGAAGCAGTAAGAAACAGGCATGTGACAGAAAGAACCACAGAATTAGTAAAATGTTGAAAAGAAATTGCCTTTTCAGAGATAATGGTTGATGAATTAAAAGGGGGATTCTGCAGGGTGACAAGGGGTAATAATATCTCTGCAATTAAAAATATTTAGAAAATAGGGTAATATAGATATTGATAACTCTTATTAAAGGGGGGGAAATATGCTGTGGAATCCAATTGAGAAGATGTAATGACTAATGGTTTATTGGGAATTAAGATGAGGGAATAAAGGTATATTCTAATCATTAAGGTGTCACACTCAAAATAGTAAAAGAGGGGAAACTTATACTTGTTCTTTTTTCTTTTTGTGTGGGTGTGTTAAGATCTGTATCAATTTAGAACTTATTAAATGTGTGTAATTGAAAGGGAATGTGACAGACTAAAGAACCAGCTAAATTAATAAGTTTAATATAGATTATTAAAAGCATAGAGAGACATTGGTAACTTCATTATTACCACTATTAGGCAAATATTTTGTTTATTTGTATTTTTAAAATAAATATTAAGGATTATATTTGAAATAATTGAAATGAAATTAAATGTTTAGATTGGGATTAATGAAAGAATTTAGAATTAAACCTTATTAGTATTTATTAGGTAAATACATATTGTTTATGTTTAAAAACAAATACTAAAGGATTAATTTGAAATAATTGAAATGAAATAAAATTGATTGAAATTAAGGAAAGAGGCTAGAATTAATATGTTTGTTTCTCTCCCTACTGAAAATTTGGAATAGAAAAGGTAATAATAGAATTAAGTATGCATATATCATTGTATAATTTCTGTCATATTTGTATGTAAAGATGATGACCCAGAAATATGTTGTCCACCAAAAAGAGATTTTTGTTTTTAATGTGAAAACTGAATAAAGTTTGTTAAAAAAAAAAAAAAACTTAGCACAGCATAAAAAAATAACTTACGAGTTCAGTAGAAAGAGACAGGAAGAGAAATACTCTGAAAAAGCTTAGTATGTGCTTGTGACCAATAAAGTATATCTCTAAACCTTTCTGAAAATTCATATTGCCTTACAAAACCTGCTCTTTTTAAATAGTTCAACCTTCTGAAATCAGGTTAAAAATATACTTGGCAATTTCTACTGAAAACTATTTAGAATGTACGAGGTATTTTTTACCTGCAAAACTATGCCTTGCTCTTTACCAGTATAACCACTCTGATTTACAAGTTACATTATTTGCCTTTTGGCCTTTCCTCTACTTTGGTTTCATGTAAAATATTAATGCAAATGCCATTATATTTCATCATACCTCTATGGTGCTATTAAACTTTCAAAGCACAGAATAGTTGTGAGATATTATTAATTAGGTTACAGTTAAATTGTGGTCCATTTACTGTTCTCTAGAGAGGCAAATGGCTGTAGTCACATGAGCTTAATTCAGGTGGTATAGAAATACAACAAAACAAATAAATTCTTCATGATGCGCTGTTTGGAAATACAATATGCAGTAGCCTCCTAAATATATAATTTGAGTTTGGAAGAGAAAGATAGTACATAACTAAATATAATGCAATCATATGTGAAATAAATGCTGTTAGTTATAAAATGGTATAACACCAGAATATGAGGACTTCAACAATAAAAATTAACTAACTGAAATATATGACTCTATGATTCACTGCATGTTGTATAGTATTTGGGTTTCTATCATCTGACCTAGTGACCAGTAGGTGTATTCAGATTATAACTCAGAATTCCTAATCAATGCATTTATAACAGAATTTTGAAAGCGAAATCCCCAAGTATCCAATAGGCAGCTGATTCTGCCATTTTATCTTTTTAAGTGAGAGTTCCATTTGCATGTTGTTATGGTATGCTTTAAGTAAAAGAAAAAGAGAAACAACTATGTTCAAAGCATTTTCTAGATTTCCATGATAAAAGATTTTTCCTGAGTAACGATCAAATATTACAGTATATAACATATAAGTAATTTCCCTTTTTTTAACCTTCCTCTGTCATTCCTCTAAATCTCTCAGATACTTGTGGTTTTTTATCTTTCATGCTATGCAGATGAAAGTAGATGAATTTCAAGAAAAAGAAAAGCTGAATCATCAGACATAAACATGCTATTCTTATTATCTTGGCACCTAAGCAAAGGCAAAAATCTTCCTTTCAAATACCACTGTATGGCAGCTGTGACTGTCCTTAATAAGTGTTTTACTTAAAATAGACAGAAACTGGGAAGGCTTAAATGGGAACAATACCAAGAAAACAGACCAACCCGCCAGATGGTGAATGCTTCCAACAGGGTAGGGGTAGAGGCGGACTGTGAAAGAGTCAAATCACAGCAATTAACAGAGAATAAAGAGACATGTGGGAGCACTTACACTTGTGAAACACTCTTGTTTTTCATCATCCCCTACACATTTATATGTATGCACATGTAATTATATCTGACAGACAGGTTGAGTATTTACTTTTGGTCTGTAACAACTACATTTTAATTATTCCCAGCCACCTTAAATCTTCCATTTGAAACTAGATGCAGTTTTTTTCCCAATGTAATTCCTAAATTGTGACATAAATTGCAAGTGTTAAACAATTTTTATCAACCAGATTAATAGCAATATTTGTCTCCATTCAATAAGTATGAAAGTAATAACTAAGATAGGATTCCTTCTTTTCTTCCATGTTTTTGCTGAGAATTTTTGGTAATGTTCATTAACCATTTGCCTTTGAAGGACAGGAAATGAATTCTCTTAAGTAAAATATGGATATATATAGTGTCACAGTATTCACAACAAGCATGCTGAAAGTGCATGATACAAAGCACCTTAAATCAATTTACATTTTCCCAATCTACTCTTTGTCAGATCCATTGGACAGCAGCTCTTATAATTCTCAGCTTGGTCCTTGGGCAATTTCCAAATTAAGGATAAAACGTTATTAAACAACTTTTGTTAATGATTGAATTCATATAGTGTGCTTTACTATGATATGATTAATTTGGTTGGATTTGTCTTATTGTGGTATCTTAACTTACTCAATTATGATTTATTCAACTGTTAACCAAGCAGAGCTTTTATAATATATGGACAGTCATACGTTGAGTCTCAATAATGATTGAGAACTTTAGTTGAGTTTTCCAATCTTGATTGGAAAAATAGAGAACTTGATTATTCTTTGCAAGTTCTCTATTTAGTTGTCTTGAATAAAAAAAACACTAGCCATGATTATTCATCTTTCTGCATGTATTCTAAATCAAGCATGGATTTGTGTAGAGTTTCACAGTCTACACAAATCCATGCTTGATTTAAAATCAGATCAAGATCTACACTTTGGAGTGCCACAAACAAAAATCAGCCTTTTTAAAATGCAAGTGAAAAAGCACTGAAATCAAATCAAATCCAGGAATACAACAATAAACCCATATTTATCCCATTTAACAGATCTTAAACAGAAGTAAAATACAAGTCATTCAAAAAAAAAATCATATTCAATAACCTACCTATAAAATTGGCTATTCCCCCCAAAATGGGGTAAAAATTAAGATGATATAGGTATAGGTTGGATGGTAAATTTCTGGCTCAAGTTTTTCACAGATTTTCTAAAGTAACTCAGTTAAAGTTTCTGAAATAAACTTGTAGTTCCACTGATCTTGGTCTTATATCAGCTTTAAGTTCTTTGCTCCCACAAATTTCAGTCAATTCCAGGATTTATCACTTCACTCATTTTTGCCTTCCCTCCAAAATCTTTTATTACTTTCCAACAATCTTGCAGTATTTCGAGTTATGAAATTCATGCCAAATTCTGTGATTCAGAAATGTTATGATCTGCTTTTCTGCTGATTAAAGGAAATAGATACTGAAATGTTATCTCATTCATTGGGAAACTCATGTGGGCAGCATATTTTTAAAAAACAGCAGTCAACTGCCTCACATTTAAAAATAACATTAATTATGTCTGACATTTAAATTGCAATTCCCAAACATATTTTGTATTGTATGTTAGATTACTGATTTTGCCTCTTGTATCTGAAACAAACTTTCACTTGTTTTCAGAATTCCATTTTACAGGAGTATCTACAAATTAGAAGCTTTACTTAAATTTAGAATAAGTGCTAAATATTTCATGCTTTATATATCAGGTACAAAAGTATGTTTAAATAATATACAGAACCTCATTTTGATTTCTCAGTTGTGAAATGACTGCAAATAAGCAGATGCATCAGCATGTTCCATTCCTTTTTTAGAAATGAGAGCAAAATCAGATAATTATGACATAAGCACATGGCTATGACATTGTGACATGTACCAAAGAAGTAAAGGTTGCATCACAATAGAACAATGCTTTTTTCATGTGTCCTCTCCTCTGCAAGGGAAATATAAACCATTTTGAAGACTAATTTTCAGTGTGGCAGTCAGATTTACATTGAATCAGTCAATCTCAGTATTTCTCATCTTTTCATTCTTAATTTAGGTTCATTGTGCATATTTTACTGATATATAATTTTGTTCATTTTATTAAGAAATTATTTTTAAGAGAAATTATTTTCTCTTAATTTTATTAAGAAAAATTATGGTTTGAAAAGTTAATTCGGCTTTGATTTTGGTATTGCTGGTCGTGTTGCTAAGAATTATGAAAAGTGTAATCTGGGCGCCAGGTTCAGCAATATTGCCGTAGTTCCAAAGTGCATTTTTCTCTAGTCCCTATTTGGTGATTTTTTATATCAATGGGGAAAGCACTGTCCAAAAGAATTTATCACAGACATGTGTCTTATTAAAATATATTCTTTTCATTTTCATTATTGGTCACAAAAATGTAGTATCCCTTTTCAAAGTTACAAGTTAGATAAAATTTATATAAATTTATAAGGAGGTTAAAAGGTTACCAATATTAAAAAGTGAAAGAACTCACTAAGGATAACTTTAAAAATAATCAACAAAATATAAATGTATACCTAAATAATAATTTTTAAAAACCCAATGAAAGACAAATAGCAGGCCTAAACCCTACCAGATCAAACTGATCATATACTATTCTATTATCCTTATCTTTATATTGCTATTCTGCTTTTTCAGTAAATAGAGACCAAAACTAGTTATAACTAATCAAAACAAAGCAAGTATAAAACTACAAGTATCAGTAGTAATCTTACAAGTTATTTTGCTAAAAAATAAAACATGCATGTATTTTATATAATAACATCAGGGATTTATACCTATACCAATCTTTGAATATTTTCATGTATGTCTTCTGAACTAAACTACAAATGTTGTGAGAGAGATCCAGTCCCCTAATGAAAAAGGATATTTAAACAAATGTTACTTAATGGAGTTGAAGGATAGATTCTGAATTTCAGTGGTGTAAAATCATTACAGTAGATTTATACAACGTGGCCATAATTAAAGACAATTACAAACACACCTAGTTTTTTTATCCTCTGAAAACTATGGGTGAGGAATTCTGGGAATTGAAGTTCACACAGCTTCAAGCTGATAATGTTGAGAAATGCTGCTCTGGGAAGTGCTTTGTTTGAAGCTTCAGTGAAGCAAAGCTCAACTTGAAATGCTGCTACAGAAGAATCTAAACTCAGAGCCATTTTTCCTCAGATACTGTATATAGTCCTGGTATAAAACTCCCTTAAGGCCATGCTTTTCCCTGATGTATTTTTCTAACTTATCCCAAATAATTCCAAGTACAAATATCAATACAATTTAGCATCTTTCTCTGTTTCATATTCTGTTTCTAAAATAGATCAGGCAGCTTGAAAGAAAAGTCAGTGTGAATATCACTGTGTCTGAGAAAATTCTGTTGATTGCCATAAGGCTATTTGTTTTAAAAAGGGTTTATTTAAAAAAATAAAACATTAAAAACAAGTCTGGAATGTTTAATTCTATTTATTCTGTGGGAGGCAGCTTGTTTATCCCTCTTCCTCTACTGTAAAGGCCTATAACATTTCCCCTTGCCTGTTTTAATCTTGACCATTTGTTACTTTATTTGGCTGCCCCAAAGCAGTTTTGGTTATTATTTTTGATTTGGTTTGATTATTTTTAGTTTACCAAAACCAAAGGTAGTACAAAATTTAAAATGAATAATAGATCCTCTCTTTTATCTTTTTTTTTTTTTGTATGATTCATTTTTTCCACATCCAGAACTTTTTCATTCCATCAACTATCTTTTCTGATCTTCAGTATCCTCTTTACAGCAACTTCAATCAGTTCAGTGGCACTTTGTGACATCACTGTGTTATGAGCAGCTTCTGCAACTTTTCAGGAACGCTTTCTGTTCAATCTATTAGAAATTTCATCTATCATTTCTTTGTTCTTTGTGCAAGCCATGTGTTTTATCTTTTTGAAACTGTTCTATTTTCATGTCTGTTCCCTTTATCTATTTTTTACATATCAGTTGTTTTTCCTTCAAGTGGGTAATAGAGCTAGGTCAGCTCCCATTGTATTGTATTGTATTGTGCTGTCTGGAACAGTTTTCTTTTGCTTTCAGTCTTCTAGCAGATAGACTTGCAAGTTGAGGCAATTCTGCTTCTCTATTTCTATCTATTTGCCAATACAAATTTATGTTCATTTGTTTCTCCTAAGCATAATGGGAAAATGCCAATAATATAATCAATTGTCTTATTAAGGAGTCCTATCCATTCTTTCAGCTTGGTTTAGAATATGTCCTTTTAGTGACTACCCTCTTCTGAGTCTTCTGGGATTGTTTCAGCCATTTTAATATTTAACTACATTCTAATTTCAACTATTCATTCTTTTTGCCAATAGAAATAAATAAATTCCAGGAATACTGCAGACAAATCAATTCTTAGTCCAGATCTCCCCCGCCTTCATTTAATAAACAGCTTACTAATAAAATTATTTCCCTGAAACTTTGCTGAAATGAATAGCACTATTTGCAGTAATTAGCATGTTTCCAGGCTGATCAGCCTAGCTCTGTGATGGCGAACCTATGGCACCAGTGCCAGGAGTGGCACACAGAGCCACTTCTGCCGGCACGTGCGAGGTTACCTGGAAGAGTTCCACTGTGCATGCACACACACCCCACCAACCAGCTGATTGTTGGGTATCTGCTACGCATGTGTGGGGAAAGGCGCACACACATGAGCAGAGGTATGTGGCGTGCGGGGGGATTGCATGCGCATTGCATCATGGATGCATCTTGGGTGCATCACGCGAGCACTTTTGGCATGCAATGTGGAAAAGGTTAGCAATCACTGGCCTAGCTAGTCTAATATTCTTTCATAAGATGAGTTTTTCTTCCAGGAGCTAAGAGTGGTACATATACCAATCCCCCCTGCAGTCCATTTCCTACAACTCTGTACAAGACATTTCACAGAACTTTGTTGGAACCAGAGGTGGTCCCAGGTCTGAAGTTAGGTCCCCTTGATGTAAAGAGAAGTTAAAGAAATGTCCTTTGTAAGATCATAATTTAAATCAGACCAGCACAATTGTAGGAGATAAATAGACCACACTGATCAATAAAAAATAACTGCAGGCTACAAATTGCAGGCTACAAATGTAAAATTTTAAATCTTTTTGAATTGATGGCTTTCAAATGGGTTGAACTACAGCTGCCATCACAATTACCTGCATATGCAGTTATAGAGTAGTGGGGTTTATGGTGTGACACAACTGAAAGGCACCATGTTGAGAAAAGCTGACAACATATGAATGGAATCATCTGCCTAAAGGACATTAGACAATGTCAAGGAGGAAAACTTGTATAAATATGAAATAGGTTAAGATATTTTTCTATTAATAAAATAGATTGCTCTGGGGAATAAAATTGGCAAGAGTAATAGAGTCATGAATTAAACAGTGGCTTAAAAGCAAGAGAATCCATCCTACAGCACATGTTGCTTTGCTGTTAAAAAAAAAAATCACCTGGAAATTTGAAGGCAATGATCATGGGTTTAAAAGTGGGTGAAATTTAAAGGAAATTATAACATGATAACAGAGTTGAAAGGGACCTTGGAAGTCTTCTAGTCCAACCCCCTGCTCAAGCAGGAGATCCTATACCATTTTAGAAAAATGGTTGTCCAGTCCTTTCTTAAAAGCCTCCAGTTGTTGCATCCACGCAACACAACCAATGGGGCTCCGATGATGGTGCAATTCCGATGTACCAGCAAAGATCCTGGAGAGTACACACGAAGAGTGTACTGACGGGGAGCCATTTTCTTGTGGACATATTGATGTGAATGTAGCTAATGGTGGATTAATTAAGCTTCGGGGATTAACTACAATGACTATGATTGGATAATGAGGGGTAATAACAGATAATACTGGGTAATAATGGGAAGTCTCTATAAATACAGGGTTCTGTTAAACTCAGTTTAGAGCTGACTTTATTTATATTGCTTGACTGTGTTCTTGGTGTCTTTGCACGAGAAGGAATTAAAAACTTTTGTTTTCCAAACACTGAAGAGCTTTGTTTTTTCCTTTATCCACGCATTTGACCCAAAGGGCGGTTGAGACCAGTGTTAGACTTATTCTCAGTGTTAGACTTATTCTATCTTATTCTAGGTAAACTATAAGAAATTACTTTCAATATATTATGCTCCGGTAACAAATGGAGAAATCAAAACTAGGCATGTCTGAAGACAGAATATATAATTAAAACTTTTAAACAAGAAGTAATACAAACTAATAAAAAGTAAGGAAGAAATAAGGAAACCAAAAAACAAAAATATGCAAGTAAAGGAAAAAAAATTGAAAATGAGAAAAGCAATAAAAGAATATAAAGTGACTTCTAATATTTTTTACAGCAGTTATACTGGATTATAATTCTTTTTTGCATTAGGATTGTAATTGATTTAATTGATTTTATGAAATCAATTAATTTAATTGATTTTATGAAATCAATTAATTTAATTGATTTTATGACTATTTGCCACCAAGAATCACTTACCTGATATGGGTGACCATACAAACTGAGTAAAGGAAAAAAAGGTCCTTGTGTTTGTTCCTCATCTGGCTTATTATAAGTGAAATGAGCTTTTGTGTTTAAAACAAAAAGATTCATCATTCTCTCCCTCTGTCTATCTCTCTTTCTCTCTGCCATTTTTCTCTTCAAAGTGTAGTTTAGATAAAAGTACTTTCTTTTACATACTTTTAAATAAATAAATCTATTATTAATAATAATGATTATATTTAATGGCTGTTAATATGTATTAATATCTGTATTATGTATTAATATCTTTACTAAGCCATACTCTGTGTAAGATATCTATATTAAAAGTTGTCCGCAATGTTTGGTTAAAACAAGATAGCAACCACAAAATTAAAGTTCTCCCTGTTTTTTATGTGGATCACAATGTACATAAAAGCAAGCAGAGATTTGATCAAAGATTTAATAAAGACTGCATAGCTGCCTGATTATGTTAGGAGATTTAATTTTTTAAAATGGGAACTTCTGCTATTCAATTAATGGTGGTATTTTTAACACAGGTAGTCCTCAACTTACAACTATTCTTTTAGTGACTATTCAGAGTTACAGCAACATTGAAATAAGTGACTGACAAACAGTCCTCGTACTTATAACTGTTGCAGCATTCCCATGGTCATAAGATAAAATTCATGTGCTTGGCAATTGTCATATATTTATGATGGTTGCAGTATCCTGGGGTCACATAATGACCATTTGGATTCCAACAAGCAAAGTCAATGGGGTAAAGCCAGATTTGCTTAACAACCATATTCACTTAATGGACACAGTAATTCACTTAAGGATTACAGCAAAAAAAGTGTCATGACCCATAGTCTCTCAAAATAACCCAAAATCCAAAACATACATTAAAGTCCGGTAATGCCTTCAATTTAACTTCACTGTTTTATTAGGCACAGTTTAAAGTCACAAAAGTAAATAATGAGGCAAAAAGAAAACCAAAACCAACCGCATTTACGAGAGTTCCAGAGCAAGCCAAGATAATTAATCATACATTCCAGGAAGATAACCGAGGAGAGTCTATGGGAAGAACGCCAGCAAAGATAAACCTCTTTCAAAGTAAACACTAAACTTTGACTCCAGCAATTCTGACTACGTGGTTACAAACTTATATACATAGCTCCCAGCTGCAAGCCATAAGGCTGATCATGGTAATCTCCTATGTTAAGTGTGGAGCATGGGTGCGAAGAATGGAGATGAGCCGGTGAAAACAGTGAACTTCAACTCTTTATTTACATGGTGTGACAGCTCAAGCTGGATGGCTGCAATAGCCTTCCTTATATAGGCAACTTATTAACTATTCAACCAATGACAACCTGGGAGCGCTAGCTCCGTTGACCAATGAGAACGGCTCGTTAATGGCCAGACTCTCCTGAACGGACCAATCTGATCTCGCCATTTAACAGCCAATCAGAAGTGCAGGGCCAGAACCCTGCACTTGACTTCAAGCTCTAGATAACTTTATTACACATTTATTCATTCACAACACCCCTTCCCCCCGGGTTCCGTTTATGGGGTGCAGTCACGTAGTCCTTGAGGTAGGATGGTTGTTTTGTTAGTCTTTTTGATTTTCGTTGTGCACCCGGTATTTGGCTGCACTCTTGTTGAGGTAGGGCGTTGTTTGGTGAAAGGGGTGTCTCTGATTCTGAGTTCGTGTTTTCGTTGTCACCAACATCTTCGGTATCACCCTGAGGTGAACTCACTCCCATCCCTGATTCCTGTTCTCGTGTTTCCGTTCCGCTATCGTTCCCTTCAAAAAGGTTTTCTGCTAATTGAAGTTCATCTTCCTCTGTATCTCCCCTCCCCTCAGTTTGGTTATTAGGGGACTCGGAGATCCCTGACTGCAGCCTTGATTGTAGTTGATCGATATGGCGCTTCCATAGTCTATCATCACAGCATTGTACAAGGTATGATCTCGGGCTGGTTACACGGACCACAGTCGCTTCTACCCACAGCGGATCGCCTGAAAAATTTTTAGCGAACACCAAGTTGCCTACCTGGAAGGTATGGCATCAGCCGCTGGATCTGAATGGTTTCTCCGGTTCGTACGCTGGGTGTAACCGGTCGAGGTGGGAGCAGAGCTTTGGTCCCATTAGCAGCTCAGCGGGAGTTTTGTTGGTGACGCTGTGTGGAGTGATATGCTGTAAAAAGTGGATTCGGTTTATCTTTTCTTCGATGTTGTCATAGTCCACTTTCTGTAGCGTTTTCTTGACGAATTGTACCATGTGCTCGGCCCTTCCATTGGCCGCAGGATGCGCAGGCAAAGTCAGCGCATGTCGAATACTGCGGTCCGCCAGGTACTGTTCAAAGGACAGCACAGTAAATTGGAGCCCATTGTCGGATACCAGAACATCTGGTAATCCGTGGGTTGCAAACAGTCTTTCTAGTTTCTTAATGACCGCTTCGGTTGTTGTGTTCTTCATTTGGTGGATTTCGAGCCAGTTTGAGTAGGTGTCCACAGTTAACAAGAAGGTGTGGCATTTGGTCGGCCCAGCAAAATCCAGATGGATACGGGACCAGGGTCCCCGCGGTATTTCCCATTCAGTTGGGATTGCCTTTGGTGGGGCGTTGCTTACTTCCTGGCATCTATGACAAGCTTTGATCCAAGTCTTGATTTGCTTGTTGATGCCTGGCCACCACGCGTAGCTTCGCGCGAGGGCTTTCATGCGCATGATGCCGGGGTGGCCATGGTGCAAGGTTTTCAGTACTGCTTGTTGGAGTCGTTCTGGGATAACTACTCTATCGCCCCAGATGATGCAGCCCTTTTGAGAAAACAACTCTGTTTGTCGACTTTTGAATGGTGCGAAGTCGTCTGATACTTGGTCCAATGGCCATCTGCGTTACACCCATGTGAGGACTCGTGCTAAGGCGGGGTCGCATTTTGTTTCTCTCGCGATATCACGGGCAGTTAATGGCAGTGTAATGCATGACCTAGGATGGATAGGGGATGGGCCTGGATCCTCCTCTGATTGCTCAGCCAGCCTCTGCCCTTCCCTAGCCTCCTCTACCACCTCTGGAGCCACACTCCCACTCCCTGTTGGCTGTTCCTCCTCTTCCTCAGAGTCAATCTCCACCAGGGGCATGACAAAATTATTATAGAATTGGGTGCAACTCACTTAATAACTGCTTTGCTTAGTGATGGAAGTTCCAGTACCAATTGTGGTCATGTTTTCTGTTTTCTTTTTGATTTCAGATTCATAGTTCAATATCTACATATAAATCATGGTGAATAGGGATAAAATAATCTACATTTACTTGTCTAGTCAGGTTTAAATTGCCATTCTACTGTGACATATTTTTATTCAGATTCAATCACACGTACTATAGACTAAAATAAATGTGTTCCTATTTACATCTTAAGAGGCAGATTTGATGTGAATCTTTATCAATATATTTTGCTACCTATAGTTTTTTCCTTAATGCTTCAGGAAACATTTTTAAAAAATCAAGAGGTATTATAGACTGAATAGAAATTAAAGGATATATAATACAATTATCCTTTAAAATCCAACCAATGCCAATATACGTTCTAGAAGTCTTCTGTAGGGCTCAGAATTATTTATGGTTGTATAATAATAGGTTAATACAGTTTCCCAAGTGCGAACATATTATTTGAAGGTTAAAACTTTGTTAGGGATACACCCTAGCAGAATTCTGCACGGCAGGCAGGCAGGCAGGCAGGCAAATATGTGAGATAAATGTTTTTGTAGCTTACACTCAGTAAAACAGATACACTGTGCTAGTTAAATAGTTTATTCCAGTAAGAGTTTTAGCATAGTCAAAACAGTCCATATATCATTCACTAGTTCAGTCCGTCTGGGGATTATTCAGTTGCAAAGTCCAGTGTCGAAAAAGAGGTCAGTAAACTTACAAATATCAGTCCAGTAATATATCTATTTGCAGTAGAGATATGAAGAAGTCAAACCTCCTTTCTTCCTTCAGCAGCAGTAGCAGGGAACACGCAGTTAACAAACCATCAATCCATCATAGTTAGCAAGCAATCCAGTACGCCAGCAATATAGTGAGCCAGCAGGTTCTCCTGCTCCCTCTTATGGCGGTTTTACAACCACACCCAAAATTACATGCTTTGTAGTTTAAAGTGACATACACTTTAACTTACTATCATAGTTTATATATATTATTTTACCCAAACTACGTTAGGTAACTTTGTTATTCCTAACATACTCTCCTTTTGGGTAATATAATTATATATATATATATATATATATATATATATATATATATATATATATATATATATATATATATATATATATTACAACTTTAAACCATAGTTATCACAACTTTCTTTGTATTTGACTGAACCTTGGGCTTTCGTAAACTGATCAGCAATATTTTCTTCAGTCATACAATATTCCAATCTTATTAAACCATTTTTTACAGATTGCCTTACATTCAGATATCTAAGATCTGTATGCTTAGATCTCATTTTCACAAAAATATTTGTAGCCAACTGTATGGCTGCTTGATTGTCCTCATAAACTACAATGGAATCATTAACAGTTATTCCCAAATCCAATAACAACTGTTTATACAGAATTAAATCAGTACATAATAAAGATAGACATGAAAATTCTGCTTCCATTGTGGACATACTTATGTACTGCTGTCTAATTGACCTCCAACCAATCAGTGCTTTTCCTAACAGTATAGCCATGCCTGAAGTTGATTTCCTAGTGTTTATGTCTCTTGTAAAACTTGCATCAGCATATGCACTTAAAATCAGATCATCCTTTGGCTCCAAATACAATGCATAGTGCATTGTCTTTTTAAGATATCTTAAGATACACTTTGTCGCTTGCCAGTGTTGTTCAGTGGGTTCAGCATTGAATCTTGACAATTGATTAACGTCATAGGCAATATCTGGCCTTGACCAATTACTAATGTACAATAAACTACCAATTAACGATTGATAAATATTTTTATCAAATTTTGGACTTTGAGCATCAGTGTGGCCAAATTCCTGACTCATTGGAGTTTTTGCCGGTTTACAAAGTTCCATCTTGTATGTTTTTAGTAATTGATAAATCTTATCCTCTTGAGATATCTTATAGCCACTTTTGGTTTTATTTATTGTTAATCCTAGATACTGTTTTATTTCTCCTAATTTCTTTAATTTTATCCTCTTACCTATTAACGATATTATTTCAGTAGCTTCGTTATTAGTTTTTGTAATTAAGGCAATATCATCAGTAAACAACAATAATAATGACACTGTTCCATTTTTCTCTCTCTTAAATACACATGGATCAGCTAAACCTGCTTTAAACCCTATATTGCTTAACTCTTTAACAATATATTTGTTCCATTCGTAACCAGATTGTTTTAATCCATAGAGACTCTTTTTAAGCTTCCAACAGTCATTATTCATTTTATCATCCTTAATTCCTACAGGTTTCTTTAAGTATATAGTGTGCTGCAACGGTGTATGCAGATAAGCAGTTTCTACATTTAAGTGATTTATCATATAGTTCTTCTTAGCTGTCCACACTAAAGCTGCTCTCAAGGTTGTTGCTTTTAGACTCGGTGCAAATACTTCATCATAATCACATGCAGTTTGATTAAATCCTTGAGCTACCAACCTAGCCTAATGGGTAACAGTCCCATTTTTACCTGTTTTTAATTTAAATATCCATTTACAGCCAATGGACTTTTCACCTGGAGGTAATTTAACATTTTCATAAACTTCCATTTGTTTCAATGAATTTAATTCTTTCTCTATTGCTCTATGCCAATTTTCTTGTTCCTTTGCAGGATACATTCTAAGTTCTTCAGCAATAGTTGGAACTTTACTAACTTGACAAACTACACTTGCTTGGTACCTGTCAGGTGGTCTGGTTTCATGTGTTGAACGGTCTAGGTATTACAGGGCTTACAGGTGGACTTTCATGTACTACCTGTTCCTGGTTATCTATTTCTTCCTGTTCACCTATTTCTTCCTGTTTTGGTCCTATGTGCTCTTCCTGTACTTCCTCTTTAATTGTACTTTTCTTATTACTGATATGTTGTTTTGGTCTTTTGTAGGTTTCTATGATTACATCCTTACTTGAATCTTGCTCCAGTTTTTCCCATCCTACATGTTCAAGGAATTGTGCACTAGCACTACAGTAAACTCTAGATGTACTTTTTTCCCAGAATCTGTATGATTTGTGATTAGATTCATAACCTACAAAGAATAATTTTTAAGCCCTATGCTGCCCCTTATGTCTCAGTTGTGTAGGAATATGCACCCACGCTGGTGCTCCAAATGTGTGCATGTAACTTAGGTCAGGTTTTATACCATGCCACCATGTGAATGGTAATTCACCTGTTGTTGGGTTAACAACATTATTCACTATATGATTTCCACACATTATTGCTTCTCCCCACAAAGTTTCAGGTAATCCTGAATCCGACAACATAGTACGAGCCATTGCCTGCATTGTTTGGCCTCGTCTTTCTATAAAGGCATTATGTTGTGGCCTATACGGTGCAGACTTTTTATCTTCAACACCTGCCATCTTCAGTCTATTTTGGAATTTATTATTTATAAATTCTGTACCATTATCAGTTACAAGAGTTACTAATTTCCTTTTAGTTTTTCTTTCTGCAAACTTCAACCAATTAAAAAAATTCTGATATGTTTCCATTTTATTCTTCATTAAATAACAGAAACCATATCTAGATTAATGATCCATTATACTTAATATATAACGAGTACCTCCCACACTTGGTTTTTTAGGACCTATAATATCAGCAAATATGACCTCTAGAGGCTCTTTAGTTTTAAATCCATTAATTCTATTCGCTGGTATTACCTTGCTTTTTTCTTGACTGCAAGCATTGCAGTGCAAATACTTACTGCAAGGCTTCAGTTTTATACTTTTAGATAGTTCAACCGTTTGTTTGAGCGTTTTAAAATTTATATGCCCTAAACGTCTGTGTAACAAATGTATGCATTCATCATGAGGTTTAATGTTATTATACACTGTGTTAGCTACCTCTAATTGATTATCCTTTAACACATACAATTCACCTTTTAAAGTTGCAGTCACTTTTTTACCTTCCTTTTCTATTATGCAGTTTTCTCCCCTAAAGATAACTACATAACCTGGTTTAACCAAACTCTAACCGAAAGCAAATTAAACTTAAGTTGTGGTACCTATAACATTTTTACATTTTCTTTTATGCAAGAACAATGTGTAATACCTTCACCTTTTGCTTTCATTTTCCAGCCATTAGCTAACGATATCTGTTGTGAACTCGTGGACATCTTAACAAATCTTTTCTTATCTTTCGTTATGCAGTGCAATGCTCCACTGTCTACAACCCATAAATTATTATTCACAGTTACGTTGCTATACATGGCTAACTCTAAGCATTTTTCATCCTTTTGATGCCTTTTAGCATTCTGGCTGGCATTGTTGCATTTTCCTTTCTTGCAGAATCTAGCCAAATGTCCTTTTCCTCCACAATTAAAACATTTTCTAATTGTATAGGCTGTTGAAGATTCTTCCTCTTCTCTAGTTTGTTCCCTTCTCAGTTGATCCCTTTCAATTAATCTGCCAGTAATGTGAGGTTATCTTTTGGCAGTACTTCCAGTGAAGTTACATAGTCATCATAGCTCTCATCTAATGAAGACAAAATTATATAAACCTGATGTAGTTCTGTGAAGATAAGTTCTTTTTCATGCAGCTCCTGAAAAATTCTCTTCATAGTGTTTATTTGATTCAACATGTCTCCATTCTTTTGAAGATGTGTTCTGAACAGTTTCCATGTAAGATTTATATGTGCTCCTACACTGTCTCGAACATAAATCTTCTTTAAATTCTCCCAACACTTAGCAGCTGTTTCTTCTCCACGAATATGGACAAGCTGCTGGTCACAGAGTGTCAGTCCTATTATACAGAGAGCTTGCTCATTCTTCAGTTTATATTCTTGTATTTTCTGGGCATCATTCTCATCCTCTGGATTCCAAGCATCTACCTCTGGTGGGTTTTGAATTATACTCCACAAACCTTCTCTGCGTAGAAGTAGGCTGCATTTCATAGACCATGAAACATAGTTTGTTCCATCCAGTTTGGATATTAGAGACAAACTTGGTAAATTGACTTGTGCCATCTTTCTCTGGATATTTAAACTATAATTAATAAAACACAGCTGTCTGTTTACAGTATTGTGTAACTACACTAACACTCACTTTATATAAGCCTGTTATATCCTGGTTAGTCTGACTGTGCAGCTGGGCCCATAACCAGTGTTAGGGGTACACCCTAGCAGAATTCTGCATGGCAGTCAGGCAGGCAGGCAAATATGTGAGATAAATGTTTTTGTAGCTTACACTCAGTAAAACAGATACACTGTGCTAGTTAAATAGTTTATTCCAGTAAGAGTTTTAGCATAGTCAAAACAGTCCATATATCATTCACTAGTTCAGTCCGTCCGGGGATTATTCAGTTGCAAAGTCCAGTGTCAAAAAAGAGGTCAGTAAACTTACAAATATCAGTCCAGTAATATATCTCTTTGCAATAGAGATATGAAGAAGTCAAACCTCCTTTCTTCCTTCAGCAGCAGTAGCAGGGAACACGCAGTTAACAAACCATCAATTCATCATAGTCAGCAAGCAATCCAGTACGCCAGCAATATAGTGAGCCAGCAGGTTCTCTTGCTCCCTCTTATGGCGGTTTTACAACCACACCCAAAATTACATGCTTTGCAGTTTAAAGTGACATACACTTTAACTTACTATCATAGTTTATACATATTATTTTACCCAAACTTCGTTAGGTAACCTTGTTATTCCTAACAAACTTATGTGATTGCCATGAGAGAAGATTAGTGTACAATCGTAATAAGTTAGATGTAGTATATATTGTAACCCACCCACTTATGGAATTGGGCAACCTCTAAATTAAATAGATGCAAATATATAAAACTTGCATGTTGCCAATTTCAACAAATTGACTGAATCATTCATTATAACAAGACTTAAAAACATATGGCACAAAGAAAACAATAGTAGGTTTGAAAATAAAATATTTAAGGTGTGAAACAAAACAAAACCCCAAAACCCTATCGTGTGATATATTAGGGAAAGACTCTATAGAAGGATTCCATGTTTGTTTGTTTTATCCTGAATGTTGACAGAGAGATAGCAGCCCTGATGGAAAGGGAGATGCTTTTCTGAGGGTTGATTTTTTAAAATTTTCTTTGGCATAACAAAATGCAGCATAGTGCATAAAATTCATGGAAAAATACATATAAAATGTATATCAAAATATAAAAGATCAGAGCAGTGAGTTATTTTAAAAACACAGTAAAAGTGATGAATAAATTTATGAATAAAATTAAATTATGTTTGAGCAATAAAGTGCAGTGATTAAACATATGGCCGGGTATTTAGATCATTTAGCTATTAGACAGAAGTGCCCTCAGGATGTTTTTTATGCAGGGATCCAGGAACCTTCTGAGAGAGCATTGCATCCCAATCTGATATAAAGTTTGTAGGATGTTCCCACAGCCACAGTTAGGATTATCAACCAACCCCCATTTATATTTGCAGTATTGGCACCTGCCATGGTCAGTTCGGGTCTAGTTGAGTGCTGTCCAGATTTTCTTTGGGAGATCAAAGCTGAAGGAGTGTTGCATAGATCAGACACTAAATTACTAAGATCTGGATTAGAAATTGCCCACTCCAGGCAGCATGCTATCTCATTGTCAAAGTCTTCTCTGATTAATTGGGGTCCCAAGTTTCCATGGTGGATTTCAAGATTTGAATCTGAATATTTGATTGTGACAGTCCCATGTATAGATAATAATAGGTTTACGTCACATTTTTGCCATTACCTTTTGAAGGCTGTCTTCTAAAATGGAGGTGGTATGTTAGATAATACTGGTAGTTATTTAGAAATTGATTTAATAGTTCCTGATATTAGCTTCATAGGTGATTAAACTGGATATCCTCTGCTTTTGTATGGGCATTGTTTAAACATACAGGGTTGTAATACTCGGCTGCTGAATAAAAATTAATCCTCAATACTATAGTACTTGCTCCCTAGCTGGTGCCTGAAGATTTATGAAGAATGTTGTTCCTGGTTTTTATTTTATCCTTGTTTTTTAGGGGTTCCTTAGATGTTACGGTCCGATCAAAGGTCATTCCTGATACTTTGGATTATGGTTAAATAGCAGCTGGTTCCTAAATTCCACTTTTAGTGTACAGTTAGCTTGTTTGTTCCAGTGAAAACATCTCAGTTTTGCTCATATTGGATTTTACCCTCCAGATTTTAATTAATGCAGTAGACTAGCCTCCTTGTGATGCATCCTGGGCAATGTGGTTGTTCTGACCCAAGCCTTGTTCCAAGCAAGCAAACACCAAACAGAGATAAAAGCAAAACCTTTTTAATGCTTCTCTGTGAATTCCGTTCATTCACAGTAAAACACTCTTTAAAACTAATTGTCCCAGATAAGAACAAGTCTTGTCAAGGTTGTGCAAGGCTACCAAGAACACTAGATTAAATTGCAAGGAAATATTCAAAACCAAAAATCTCCAAATACAAACCAGGGTAGTATGAACTTCCACAAGACTTGAAGTGCAAGAACTTCTTTGCTTCCTGAAAAGAATCCCACCTCTGAGGGCTGGCGTTTATCCCTTAAGGGTGGGGCCATCACCCTGCAGCCTTACTCCTGAGTTGCCTGTACTGCTGCAGCTGCTCTTTGAGCAGACCTGTGTGCAAGCACACTGGACACAGGCTCCTCAGGGTCCTCTGCATTACTGCTTCCAGCCTCCACAAGCTCCGAAGGCAGCATAGTCCTGGCTCTATCCCTGCATCATACACAGCCCCTTATCTGAGTCCTCACTCTTCGAGACCTCAACCGTCCGTACCTGCCGTCGGCGAACCACAACAGTGGTACTGTTACTCATCTACACATTCAGGCTGCTGGACCACACAAGGATCTCCCAGCAAGAAGCAGGAGCATGAAAATCAAAGCAAAACAAAAACAGTGGATTAATTCTAAAAGAGAAATGCATTATGCCTTGGCAACATCCCCAGAAATTAATCAGAAGTGGAACAGTGGTAGTAGCTTCTATTGAGGTGATCTCATTGATTGATATAATTCTAGCTGGAGAATGTGGTCCTGGTGATATTTAGGTGCAAACTATGAAGACATTTGTAGATTTAAACAGGAACTTCAAATTGTACCTAGAAACCAATCTTGATTCAATTTAGGAGAAAAGATAGGGCCCAAATATCATCCCTTTGAGGTGGCCAGGTCAGGAGATATTTATCACAATATAATAGAATTCTACTGCATTTATATAGGTCATTCAGTCATCAATTCATATGAATAAATTATACGGCCATCTATCTCAAAGCATGTGACTGAGTACAAGCAGAATAAAAAAAATCATTAAAATATAAGTACAGTAGCTGAACTAAAATGACAAACACTATCTATCTATCTATCTATCTATCTATCTATCTATCTATCTATCTATCTATCTATCTATCTATCTATCTATCTATCCATCCATCCATCTATCATCTATCAGACCAGTTCTTAATAGTTAGAATTCAGTCTTGGATACTGACTGTGAAATACATGTCTAATTAGAAATAAGTCTATGGCTGCTTCTGCAGGCAAGTGCAATGCTGAACGGATCTAGTTAAAACTGATCTAGCAAGGATGATTATGATTATTACATTTTTATATGAATATACATATAATTCAAGGCTGCACAACAATATTCCTGCCTCCTGTTTTCCTCACAACAACAACCTTGTGATGTGGATGGGGCTGAGAGAGAGTGACTGGCCTGAAGTCATCCAGCCAGCTTTCATGAATAAGGAAGGCTTCAAACTGACAGGTTCTTAGTGTCTTACAAATTGGCCACGAACCTTTCCTCTTCATATAAAACAAACAAAATGCCATTTTCAAAAAGGGAAGTGGTGAACCACATTTGAAAATACATACTTTAAAATATCCGGAGTGCTCTATAGGTATACCACTTCCCTTTTTATTATAAAGGCAAGTATCTTTAAGTACAAAAGTTGTTGTTTTCCAGAGTGCAGTCAGATGTCTGAAATCCTATTGTTCACATTATTCCACATCTAGTAGTCAATAGAAGAGATGTTGCTATACTTCCAGATTCATTAATACAAAAGGCATAAGAAATTATTGCTCCAGCAATGCTCAAACCAAGTGAGAGATTTAACAGTTCCAGAGGCCGGCT
This sequence comes from Hydrophis major, assembly GCA_033807585.1. Lineage (NCBI taxonomy): Eukaryota > Metazoa > Chordata > Lepidosauria > Squamata > Elapidae > Hydrophis > Hydrophis major. The sequence goes on from CM066329.1 coordinate 331,012,004, forward strand.
GGTATCTCAGCTACGTGTCAAAACATAAATTGAATAGTCTTGTGTCCTATCCTTTGTGAATCAAGATAACCATTAGTTTGGTAGAAAATCAAAGTACCGTATATACTCAAGTATAAGCCGAGTTTTTCAGCCCATTTTTTGTGCTGAAAAACCCGTTCTCGGCTTATACTCGAGTCAGCCGCTACGGCACCATGCCTGGCCTGCGCTGGCATGGCTGCAACCGATCACGCCTCCAGGGCAGCATCACCGCCACGGCTGTCTACCCGCTGAGGGCCTCACAGGCGACCCCAAGCGGCCTCTCCTTCCCCATTAACGGGTGCCCGGGGCCCCCGCGAGCTCCTGCGTTGCGCGCTTCCAGCTTCACCAACAAACCCCCAGGCTCAGGCAGCCTCCTCCGCCCCCTACCCTAGTAGTGAAGAGCTGCTCCGGGGGCTCCCGCCACGGCGCAGCCAGGCACTTTGTCTCGCTGCCCCCAGAGCAGCTCTTCGCTGCTAGGGTAGGGGGCGGAGGAGGCTGCCTGAGCCTGGCGGTTTGTTGGTGAAGCTGGAAGTGCGCCCGTTAATGGGGAAGGAGAGCCCGCAGCTCCAAAAGTCTTTTCACCATTGGGGACTGAACAGGAGAGCTGCAAACGCTGCGATCCCCAGGAAAGGGCGGCCCTCTTCCTCTCGGCGGCTCCCACCACGGCGCAGCCAAACACTTTGTCTCACTGCCCCCGGAGCAGCTCTTCGCTGCTAGGATAGGGGGCGGAGGAGGCTGCCTGAGCCTGGCGGTTTGTTGGCGAAGCTGGAAGCGCGCAATGCAGGAGCTGGCGGGGGCCCCGGGCGCCCGTTAATGGGGAAGGAGAGGCCGCTTGGGGTCGCCAGGCTCAGGCAGCCTCCTCCACCCCCTACCCTAGCAGCAAAGAGCTGCTCCGGGGGCAGCGAGACAAAGTGCCTGGCTGCGCCGTGGCGGGAGCCGCTGAGAGGAAGAGGGCCGCCCTTTCCTGGAGATCGCGGCGTTTGCGGCTCTCCTGTTCAGTCCCCAACGGTGAAAAGACTTTCGGAGCTGCGGGCTTTCCTTCCCCATTAACGGGCGCGCTTCCAGCTTCGACAACAAACGGAGCTGCAAATCTGGTAATCGCTTGCGGAGCCTCGGCACGAACCCCCTTTCCCCGCACTCCCCCCCCGCACTCCTCTGGAAGCAGCAGGTGGAGAAAGCCCCACTTCCCCCTGGCTTTGATGGCACGCGTAAGTTAGCTTCCCACTCTTTTTTTTTTTAACTCTCCTCCTCCTCCTCTCCTCTCCCCTTGTTGTCTGGTCTTCCCTAAGGAAACTCGAGGGCTCACACTTCCAGGTGTTTCTCCCTGTCTTTCTCCCTGTCAATGATCTTTTCTTCCCTTCCCTTCTCTCAGCCCCATCCTCCTTCACCTTTGTCACCACAATCCTGAACAGATGAAGTTTGTACTTCTCAAGAAAGGTTGGATGTTCCTTTTGAGGAGGGAACCTAGTGTGACATCTGTATGTTGACCTACTACTGAGCCATGGCATGTGTGCACATGCAATGGAGGCATGAGGGAGAGCTGTGAAAGAGATGGTGGCTCTCCAAAACAGGATGTACATGCAGCACACACACATGCTTTTTTCTTGCAAGGGAGAGAGTGACTCTGTTTGGACATACAGATGATGAGGAGGAATCCAGTTTTGAAGGATTTTAACTCTTGTGTTTTAGCTTGGTTGCTGATTGAGCTAAGGTTTTTGTACTTTTAAAGTTATTGTTGATACCATATTGGTTTTGTTGGCTCTCTTTTCCACTTACAGAGCTAGTTTACTGTTTTTCTTTGAAATAAATATTCAAAAACATTTAACCTACTGATGCCTCAATTAATGTAATTTTATTGGTATCTATTTTTATTTTTGAAATTTACCAGTAGCTGCTGCATTTCCCACCCTCGACTTATACTCGAGTCAATAAGTTTTCCCAGTTTTTTGTGGTAAAATTGGGTGCCTCGGCTTATATTCGGGTCGACTTATACTCGAGTATATATGGTAAGTCTTTTATAGGAGCTAAATCCTGAGTTTGATATAATAGATTGCTAAAATAGAAATTTACTATTAATGCAAATAATTTTATAATTTATACACTTGTGTTCCATATAGTGCTATTCAGAATACAGATTAGAATAATCTGTAATTGGTAAAGATATCAAGTTTATGTACAGCGGAATTACACCAATTCTTAAAGAATTATGTATACCAATTTTTAAAGAATTTTTAAAGTAAGTTAAAAATGCTATTATTATTCAATAAGGCACTAGGTAGTTTAGAATCCAAGTATTTAAAATTCTCCAGCATCAGCTGCAGCAAAATTAGTCTGGGACAGATTTGCATCAGGTCTGTTGCTATGGTGTACCATTTGATTATCTGGAAGAGGGTTTTTTCAACTGGTGTCCTGGGACGTATGGCTGACGCTGTCTAGATTTAGTAATCGATTGAAAATATAATTGGTCATGGCCACATGAGCATTTGCGAATAGTAATAGGATGCATTTTTATTGCTTTTATTGCTTTGTTTATTGTAATTATTCAATACTCTGCCCTAAGTTCTCTAGGAAGTGTAAATTAGAGGAATATTAATAACAAATTATTAGCCATCTAACTCCCATAAACATTATTGTTTAAAATAGTGTTAAAATTCAATTGGCATATTATATTGTGATTCTATACCAGCTATAAATAAAGTGATATAAAGTGACAGTGTAAAAGAAAATGCTTCCAACATGATTCTGTGTAAAGAAAATGAACTGATAAAATTCAACATCCTTCCTGTTGAAATCTGTTTAGTTGAAAAGCACCTTGTTAGTGCAATATGGAAATGTGTATGTTATTTTAATAGTAATTTTATTGTATATTTACAATTTTAACAATAAAAATAAAAAAGAATTAAAAGAAAAAATAGTCCAGAAAAGAGAAAACACGGAAAGTATAAATAATTTATATTTGATAACAAGTATAAATAATTTTAGTTCCATATCAACCTAAAATACAACAAATGTGTTTTAATTTATCATACAAATGTAGTGAACTACGATTTCCCCCCCCCTGCATCTGGAGAAGTCATTTTGAGAGTTAAATCTTTGTTTTAAACCTACATTTGGCTTGTACAGATGTAGAGAGTTGTATGCAAAAGTTTAGAAACTTTCATCAAATTGTATATTTTAAAGAAACCATGAAGAGTAGAACTTAAACCACAACTGCTCTCAGCAAATTTGATTCCTACAGGTTTTTTTATATTTATTGGTAGAAAGCCAAGCAGTGGTGGAATTCAAATTTTTTACTACCAGTTCTGTGGGCATGGCTTGGTGGACTTGGTGGGTGTGGCAGGGGAAGAATACTGTAAAATCCCATTCTCTCCCCATCCCACTAACCTGCTTTCCAGCTCCGTTCTCCTGTGCAGGGCAACAAAAGAAGATCCAGCCAATCAGCTGGGAGTCCAATCAGCTGGGACTTGAGAGGCAGAGAATAGATGGGGGTGGGGCCAGTCAGAGGTGATATTTACCGGTTCTCCTAACTACTCAAAATTTCTGATACCGGTTCTCCAGAACTGGTCAGAACCTGCTGAATATCACCTCTGGTGCCAAGCTATCAATTTTTTTGTTTGCATTCTTTAAATCAATGTTTTTAAAACTTGCCAAATTTAAGATGCATGAACTTCAAATTCTAGAAAAAGTTGCTTGGCTGGAAAATTCTGGGAGTTGAACTCCACATATCTTAAAAGTTTGAGAATTTTTGTTTTAGATGATGATGAATTTTAGGATAACCTATCTATCGAATAGGCAGTGCTATACAGTCTGTAGCACCTGATGGAAAAGCTAAGTTTTTATAGTTTTCCAGAAGGCTAAGATAGGCTGTCCAGTGTTCCATTAATGTCCCACAGTCAGTGAAGAAATTCATGCTGAAAAGTGATTGGATATTTCAGCAACATGATGATCTGAAAAGACCTGCCACCAAATCAACCATGAAGTACTTTGCAGAGAAAAAAAAAACCCTAAAGAATGGCTTTCACAGTCTCAGGACAAAAGTAATTGAACTGCAGGCAATTGTAACTGCTTCTTCAGACTGTTGTAGCTATTTGACCTGTTGTAGCCTTTCTGATTGCTTCAGTGAAACTCATTCGTTCCAATAGCAATCAGCATCAGGTATGGCATTCAAGAAAATGGCAGTGGTTGGGAGTAACAGCAAAAGCAAACAGCTGTACCAGGTATGTTCATTCTAGCAGTCCACCTCGGTCACTAACAAAATAAATGACTATCTCCCTTCTTTTAAATAATTTCAGTACTGAATGAAAGACAAATCAAGTTTTTTTTTTTAAAGAAAACCACTATCTGCAATAGTCTTTCAAGATAGTATGGGCTAGCTGTTAGTTTCTCAACTCCAAATTGAAAAGAACTATTTAAAAACCAATGTAATATAATTGTGTATATTGTTTATGTTATGTCTGGAAGGGTAGGCCAAAGAACGGAGACGAGACTCAGAAAGTGACTACAGTTCTTTATTAGTGACTTCTGATCTGAGCAAAAACTCCTAGCTGCAGCAGCCCCTTTTATAGAGCTGGCTGCGGCTAAATGGCCAATGACAGTGGTTTGAGATTGCCGCGCTTGGTTCACCCAATCGTGGCAGCCCGTTTAGTAGCCAATCGGATCAGTCTGGAGAGACCAATCACGACCTGCTGTTAGCAGACCAATCTGCTTTGCAGGCTTTCAAGCTGGCTAGTCCAGAACACCCCTCCCCTCTAGGTTCCGTCTAAGGGGTGGGGTTATGTAGTCTCGCAGGTAAGTGGGTCTTCGCACCTGTCTACCTGACTTGTGCTGTTCAAATTATCTTTGCTCGGTCTCGCTTTTGCTATTACTCCCAACCACTGTCATTTTCTTGAATGCCATACCTGATGCTGATTGCTATTGGAACGAAATCCAGGAAGCCTTTTTATCAAGGAGTCTATGAAGGGGTTCAGCAGCGGTCGCCCTCTGGGGTAGGAAAATGTTATAAAAGTTAATGAGTCCCAGGAAGGCTTGAAGGTCTGGGTTTTTTTTTGTGGTCTCGGGGCATTTTTTGATGGCAGCCAATTTCTTTTCTATAGGGTGAATTCCTTGTTTGTCAAGGAGGTAACCAAGAAATTCAACCCTTTCAGTGCATAACTGGCACTTTTCCTTCTTTACCGTCTTGGAACATTTTGTAGGACTGTTCTTCTTTAGCATCTTGGAACTTTTGTAGGACTGTTCTCAGTCGTTGTTCTAACTGATTCCTTGTTGGGGCGGCTATTAACACGTCGTCGAAGTAAGGCACGGCCCCTTTAATGCCCTGCAACAACCTTTCCATCAGACTTTGGAAAATGCCTGGTGTTACGCTTACTCCAAACTGGAGTCTGTTACATTTGAATGCGCCTCTGTGCATAACTATGGTTTGGGCTTCGGCGATTTCAGCATCTACTGGTAGCTGTTGATAAGCTTGGGCCAGGTCAAGCTTTGTGAATATTCTGCCATCCCCAAGTGAGTGAAGGTGGTGTTGGACCATGGGTACTGGATAGGCGCTCTGCTGTAAAGCGTGGTTGAGAGTGGCCTTGTAGTCCCCACAGATTCTCAAAGATTCGTCAGGTTTTATGGGGGTTACAATTGGGGTCTCCCATCAGGCGTGATCAATGGGTTCTAACACGCCTTGTGCAATTAGTTTGTCCAGTTGCTCATCAATTTTTGGTTTCAGAGCAAAAGGGACACGGAGTGGTTTTAGGAGAATGGGCGCGATATCAGGGCGGAGATTAAAAGAGATAGGGGACCCCTTGGACTTGGCTAGATGTTCACTGAAGACTTCTTGGAAATCCTGGATGAGTGCTGCTTCCCAGTCTTCGTCTACAGTCTGACTGATGCCTGCCATTTCGATTCCTAATGGCGCGAACCACTGTAGACACAGTAGGCTGGGTCGGTCTCTGTCAACGACAGTGAGAGGTAGTATTGCGGTGTGGTTCTTGAAGGAGACCTGGAAATGACTGGAACCAATGACCAGAATCCGGTTGCCCTGGTAGTCCTTTAATATAAGCCTCTGGGTGCTGAAGTCCTGGCGGCGGATGTTGGGAATCAGCTGCTTCAGGGTTTTCCAGGGGACCATGGATAGAGAAGACCCGGAGTCCACTTCCATGATGCATGGTCGATTTTCAATGTTGACCTCTACACGGATTTTTCTGGTGTCTAAAGATGAAGCGTGGCCGATGGTGATAGTCTGATGTGCTTCTTCCTGTCTGGGTGCGCCAGTAAATTTCCGGTTTCTGTTGTACTGGCTCCACTGGTTGTTTGGGTGGTCCCGATTAGTGGTGGGGTTGCCCTCTGTTTGTCGGAGATTGTTTTCTTTCCATGTGGGACTGAATCCTCTTTTGTTTCGGCATACTTTAGCAATATGCCCTCTTCTCTCACAAAAACGACAGATGGCGTCTAGGAATCTGCATTCGGATTGTGGGTGGTTTCCACCACATCCGGTGCATTGGAAATTTGATTTACGACCCCGTTGGTCTCGTTGTTCACGCTCTGACCTGAGTATGTGGACTTCTTCCTCTTCACTCTCTGATGAGGATTCGATATCTTATGATGGGTGGCTGACGTGTATTTCTCTGATGGCGCTGCTGTATCGTTGGTGGTTTGGCAGCTGGCCCCATTTGTCCGGTGCATCCATGCTGCTGATTTGCGGGTGGCTTCAGCTGCAGTGGCATCAGCTGTGGCGTCTGCGAGGGAGATGTCTCCTTTGGCCATAATTTTGCTTTGGACCGTGGGGTCTCTTAGGCCAAGGACAACTCGATCCCTCATGGCTTCTTCTAGATTTGCGAAGCCACACAGGCCACCTAAATTCCTTATGTCAGCTACAAAATCCCCGATGCTCTCACCTTCGCGTTGATCCCTTTGGTAAAATTTGTGTCTGCGGATGAGAGTCGGTACTGCTGGGGCATAGTGGTTGTGAAGGATGGGATCAAGGGTATCCCAGTCCATCATCTTGACTTCAGTTGGCTTTGTGAGCGTTTTGGCCATTTTAAAAATGGCAGGTCCACAATGCATCAGGAAAACTGCTCGTTTTTTGCTGGGAGTGGCATCCTTCAGATTGTTGGACTCTAGGAACATTTGAAACCTGTCCATGTATGAGTCCCAGTCTTTGTTGGCTGGATCGAATGGGGCAGGTGGTATAGCGCTGCTGGCCATTCTGTCGACGCCTGCGCACTGTCAGTCACGTGCTCTGTTGATCGTTGGTGAGTGCTCAGTCAGCTCTGCTGTCTCCAAATCCCATCCTCATTGCCAGTTTTATGTCTGGAAGGAAGGGTCCAAGAATGGAGACAAGACTCAGAAAGTGACTACAGCTCTTTATTAGTGACTTCCGATCTGAGCAAAAACTCCTAGCTGCAGCAGCCCCTTTTATAGAGCTGGCTGTGGCTAAATGGCCAATGACAGTGGTTTGAGCTTGCCATGCTTGGTTTGCCCAATCGCAGCAGCCCGTTTAGTAGCCAATCGGATCAGTCTGGAGCGACCAATCACGACCCGCTGTTAGCGGACCAATCCACTTTGCAGGCTTTCAAGCTGGCTAGTTCGGAACAGTTTATATTACTTCTCAATTCCTGATAAAGAAATCTGATAAATTTAGAACTGATATTTGTCTTGACTAGAATACCTCAGACAGACCTCAAAGCATTTCCTGCAGTCTAGTTTGTGCATGAAACATGAGACTACAGACTGGCCCAGCAGCAACAGAAAAGCTGTTTCAGCAAAACAGTTCTCATCTCTACTCACAGATAAATCTTTTAATTAATGATATGCAGGGCAATCAGGAAAAAGTCCTTGATTTACTAGCAGTGAGTTATGTTTTGTTTTGTAAAAGTTAGTAGCTTTAATGGTACTTTTAATGTACACTTTTGAACTTTTTCTTTTTGAAAAATTTTATTATGAGTGAATGCACTGTCTCAGAAAACTCCACATATCAGACTCTTTGAGAATATTACTGTCTGCTATTTCCTGCCATGTAGAAATAAGAATGGATTATAGCTTTTTTATGCCATGGTATTTTTAATTTTAAAAATAAAATTTATTAGAATAATTTAGACCAGTTCTTGATCTGCATTTGTGGATAAAGCAAGAAAGAAATATAATTTTTAAATATAAAACTCTCTTTTGAAGTTTCTCAACATCAGATGGAGTCAATTTGAAAACTGGAAAAGGAAAACTAATGCCAAATGAGTGCAGTATGAATAAAACTTTTTAAAAAACTTTTTTTCCTTTCTTTTGTCTCATTATATACTAACTTACCAACTACTAACTAACTTATTTATTTCATGTATGCCGACACTGAAAAATATTGGGACTCAATTATTTCTATTAAATGAGTTTCTAATAAATATTTATTTGTTTGTTTGTTTATTTTAAAATTAAAATTCTGTCATTATCTCTAGATAATATATTAATATAATAATAATATTAAAATAGATAATGTGATTATGAGATCTTATTTTACTAAATGTTTAAATGTTACTATAGTTCAATGTTGTTTATAAGATGCAAAAATAAAGTAGATGCCATGTTGTTTGTAAGATACAGCAGTGCTGCCAACTCTCACGCAATCAGAGTGAGACTCACGCAATTCAACCAATTTTGACTGTCTCACTCTGATAAACGAAATCTCACGCTAAACCCCCAAAATGGAATGTACAAAAATAAATATATCTCTACATTCTCTGATATTCCGAATATCGATATCCCCAAGCCCAAAGTTTCAAGAAGTGAAGCCTCCGATCCTGGGCGGCTTCAGAGGGCGAACAGAGCATGCGCGAGAGGACGTTGCCCGCATTGATTTCTGTACCGGGGTGAGGAGAGAATTCCACGCTGCAGGAAGCGGTTGTTCGTTTCCGCTCTAGGATGTCACAACTCTCTGGGCTTATCCCTTGCGCTGCACTCTGCTCTGGCAGGCGGAGATGAGAGAGACGAACTCTCTATCCCCCATGAAGTACGACTACAGGGCATCCCTGGGCCTTTCTCGAGAGCTGAGCTCCTCCGTGTCCCATCATCCCCTCCCCGCACCCGTCTGGTCTCAAGGCCGCTGGGATTGGGGCGCAAAGGCGCGTCCCTCTCCGGCCTCCCTCTCGCAAGTGGAGCTGCCGTGGCTGGCCGGGACCACCAGGGGGCGCCCTCCGCAGGCGGCCTGCGAGCCTGAAGAAAGGGACTGAGCATGCGCGTCTGCCTCTTGCGCGCCTCGGCTTCTCTCGCTCCCCAGCCTGATGGGAAGTCCCTGGAGAGGGAGGGGGAAGAGGGCTCCTTCCCGGTTACATTGTGTCCCTCCCCCCACCCTTTGCACCTAGATATGTGCCCCCCCCAGCCTCCCCTGGGTCCAAGAGGCTGCAAGAGGGTCTGGCAGGGAGGAGCCTCTTCAGGAAGGGGGTCCCGCCAGAGGGCAGGCTGGAGCGGGGTGGGGGGGCTCACAAGGAGGGGGGATTCCTGTCCCCTCCAAGCCCCAATCGCAGCCGGTGCAGGAGTTTCTCTCTTTTTAGGCTTCTTTCCCCTCTTGATGCCAGGAACGTTTGGATGCTCTTTGGGAGCCCCCGGGAAGGAATCTCGCCTTGAGGGGTCTCCCCACAAATGCCAAGCAAAGGGGGGGGAGTGGCCACTGTCCTCTCCTCTCCTGCCCCAGACAATCCAGGACTTCCCTGCAGGGGAGCAGCTGATGGCAGCATTGCTGGGGGTCCCATGCACAGACTGGGAGAGGGGCATTTGGGGAGTGAAGGACACCAGCCTCCCCCCCCATTCTGTGTGTGTGTGTGTGTCCATCTGCCTGCCTGGCCCTTTCCAACCCTTCAGCTGGACTGTGAGGCTGGTGGGTCCAAGACTCAGCCTGGATCCCCCTCCCCTCCGCAGGTGGGAGGCCCAGAGGGTGGGAGAGGGCTGGGAAGGGCCGTTTCTGCCCAGCTCCAAGGCCGGGAACCCTGGCAAGGCCCCCTCCACCCCCGGGGCCATGTGAGGGAGGCTTCTGTGGCCCTGAAGAGGCAGCCTGGAGGGGCCGGATCCCAGGCACTTGGGACGCCCCTCTCAGCCAGGGACCCTGGAGGAGGAGGAGAGCCGGAGCAGCCCAAAGGGACGGAGCAGATGGGCAGAGGCCCAAGAATGTGGACCCTTTCCAGCCAAGAGAAAGGAGGGAAACCCCCCTTTGCAAAGCAGAGGAAGAACCAACCCAGCCAGGACTGGCTTTGGTGGAAGGCGGCTTATCTGGGGATTCCTCAGGCATGGTTAATTCAGTTAGATGGGACCTTTAACCTGAGTGTGCCTGTTGTTGTTTGTTAAGATGACTATGAAATTAGATCTCTGAAACTAAGATATTTGTACAGTCTTCCCTTATGACAATTTGAAGAGACTTTGAAAAATCCCACAATTGAAATTTGGCAAGGAATCCCATAGTGCCAAAAAGTATCACTTTGAAACAAGGATCTCCAAACTTGGCAACTTTAAGACTTTTGGACTTCAACTCCCAAAATTCCTCAGCCAGACATGCTGGGAGTCGAAGTTCACAGGTCTTAAAGTTTGGAGACTCCTTTACTTAGAACATGTAGTAAAAGGAAATTTTTAACTTTCAATCGATGAAACTCAGTTTCAAAAACTATGAAAGTTAAAGTCTTCTTCCTATGGATCTCAACACCTTGGAATTTATAGTGGTCTATAGTACATCACTAAGCTAATAAAGTCAGTTGAGGTAGAATACTGCAGTTACAAGTCAGGAACTTCAATTATTCATGGTCAGTGAACTGCATTATTAATATCTTACAAATCCGGTTCAAGTACATTGGTGCTGCTTGCATGTATGTATGTATGTATATGTCCAAATCATGACTAAAGTATGCATCAGATTGCACCATTTAAAATGTAAGATTGTCAAAGCTCCCTACCGTGGAAGGGGGGACACCCCCCTTCCACACCATCCCCCCCTCGGTCGCTTCGCTCCCTCGGGCTTGGTCGCTCTGCTCCCTCGCAGTGTCTCACTCCGAACTATCACTCAAGGTTGGCAGCCCTGATACAGTCATTTTTCAAAGCTAGCAGTGGTGTGAAAGAACTTGAAAATTCATGGTTTTTTGTACATAGTGGCTTCTTTTGGGTTTGACATGATGTAATTGTTGATGGAAGGATAGTCTTACGTTTAATCAGCTAATTCTATGATTTTATGACATAACCATTTTGAATTTAGAGAACCTGAACTGACATTTCCAGCTTCATGTTTCTCATGCATCCCTTAATTGATACCTTCAACATGAATTGGGTGATCTCCTATCAATCTCAGCCAACATGGTATTTGGCTGACAATAATGGAAGTTGTAGTCAAACATATCTGGATGGTGCTGAATTAGAAAAGGCTGGGATGGCAAAAGAAATAAGATATATTTATTTTGGAAAAACCAACCAACCAACCAATAAGAATATTGTCTTAGACTGATAGCTTCCATGCCACACCGCATTGAGGCATTAATTGCTGCAAAAGGGGCCCAAACCAAGTACTGAGTACATATGCATACTTATACTTTTCAGATATTCTATGTACAATCCTTGTTTTATTGATTGCATGTAATATTCTAATTTTCTGAAATTGTGGATTTGGGGTTTTCATGAGCTGTAAGCCATAACCATCTCAATTATGACATATCATGGCTTGAACTATCTTGCTTTGCATGTAATAAGTCTATCTCATATATTAGTTTCACCTTTTAAGTTGCATTACTGAAATAAATGAACTTTTGCACGATATTCTAATTTTTCGAGTTTCACCTGTAGGTAGTGTCAAAAGAACAATATAATTGAAATGACTAGCACTTATGTGTAAAGGGAACCTTTACCTTTACCTGAAGCATTGTAATAGATACCATGTATCATTTAGTTTTAGAATTTGTCTTTCAAGAAAAGGCTGAAGAATTTTGGGTAAAAATCTTAGATGGTTTCAGAAGTTCAGTGGAATCAACTGTTTGCCAGATCCTTCACAGACAAAAATGAGAATGAAGATTAAAGATTGGTCCTGTAAAATCTGTCTTGGGAACAGATTCCTAAAATAAAATGACATATAATTTTGCTTTAAGTCTGAATCACAATGACAAGAAGGCAGCAATTAGGATTTCGACAGCACAGGTCAAGATAGAGACCCAGATGGGAGAAATTGCATTTCTCATACCCAGTGACATTCATAGAACTCACTTTGAGTCTCCTCCACTTCTAGCTTTTTATAGCAGATTGATACAGAGGGACTGCAGAAACGAATGAAATTACATGTCAGTTCTAATAACTCACAGCATACTACTGAAAGTTCAGAAATTATTTTCTAAGCAAGGGCAGAAGAAGAGAAAGTAGAAGTTTATTTTAAAACCAAATTAATCTTGCTTGCACAGGGTTGCCTGTTAAAAAAAACTGGATCTCCAATAAAATAAAATAAAATAAAGATGTTTTTTGACATGTGATGGGAATGTACCATTCTATAAAACCCATAGGATGTATTGGCTAGCACTTCATATCAGTCTATTTTTTAACTTTTGCACTGTCAAAAGTTTTTTAACTTTTGCACTGTCAATACAAAGTTTGAAAAGTATATGACAATTGCAAATTTGATCATATCTAGGAAGTTTGAATTTAAATTCTACTGTGTTTCTCATAAAATAAGGCCAGGTCTTATTTTCTTTTGAGCCCTGAAAAAACGGCTAGGATGTCTTTTTAGGGGTGATTAATTCCCCCTCCCACCCTCTCCTAGATTGCCCCATGAGCAGCCATGGCTAGCAACCAGCTGCTCCTAATGGCCAATCATGGTGGAGCATGGAGGGCTCCCTACCCCCACCAAGCACCTTTGCTCCAGACCCGGGTATGATGCTGGTTACAAGCCGGGTCAGTGGGAGGGCGGCAGCAGCATGACTACCAGCCCTCCCTTCCCATTGGAAAGTAGTGATGTCTCCCTTCTGTGCCTATTTTCTGGGGAGATTTAAGGCAAAGAAAGCGGATGCCTAGCATGCTCCCTAGCAGTGCTGCCGGCGGGTGATCCCCTCCCCCCCAGGGAGCCATCCATCCAGAGTCTGTGCCCCACCTGCCTTGCAGCCGCTATCTTACTCCCCACCTCTCCGGAACCTTCCCAGTTACTCCAGGTCGCCTCCTAGGTGGGTTGGTGCAAGTACTACTCGATCCCAGCCCCTTTCAGAGGATAGTTCTGTGCTGGCCACAGTCACATTGCCTCGCACTTCTGCCCTTTCCTTGAAACAGAGGTGTGCAAAAAGTGAAGCCTTCCCGACAAAGGTGAGAGTTGGACACGCCCTACAGCCTCGCCTTCTCTCTCTCTGTCTCTCTCCCCCCGTTTATCGGAAAGGAGAATGGCTTAGCTGATTTCAGTCGTTTTGTACTTATTTCAAGTGGGCAGGCTCACGAAGGTATGAAAAGCTTCCATGGTTCCTGCACGGATTTTGTTTTGGTGAAACCGCGAGAAAGCCTAGCAAGGAAATGCCAGGAAAATTCTTAGGAGCAAACATCCTGAACTCAGCCATGTATCTTTGACTTGGACGGCTGGTTCCCCGGGGCAGAGGGGATCACCCGCTGGCAGCACTTTACGAGACATTAAATGGGGAAATTAGCGGGATGTGAAAGGGAGTGGAGAGCAGCACCAGTAGCAGGTCCCCGCTGGAGGACTTGGCGGGGAGGCAGCACCGGAGCTGCTGCATGTGTAACAGCTGGTTGTTGCTCCTCCGGCCCTCTTGGGGAAGGATGTGGAATTGGAGCAGGCAGCCCTCTTCGCTTCCCACCGTGGAAGGAGTCATTAAGGGGTGGCCTTGCCCACCTCTCTTCCTCAGGTCCAAGAACCATGGAGTGAGCTTTGACTACCAGCCCTCACTTCCCATTGGAAAGTAGTGATGTCTCCCTTCTGTGCCTACTTTCTGGGGAGCTTCGAGGCAAAGAAAGTGGGCGCCTAGAATGCTCCCTTCACCATTCAATTTTGAGGATCTTCCCTTTGGCATCTTTGCGGGGGAGCTGCCTCCATAGCTTCCATGGTTCCTGCCGGAGCTAGCACCTCTCTCACCAACACTGCCTCCAACAACTGCACGAGTGCCAGTGGGAACTGTGGAAGCTACAGAGGTGGCTCTCCTGCTTGAGAAGCAGCTGAAACATTTCCACGGTTCCCACTGGCACTGGTGCTATTGTTGGAGACAGAGCTGGTGAGAGGTGCCAGTGCCGGCTGGAACCATGGAAGCTACGGAGGTGGCTTCCCCACCCAAAAAGTAGCTGAATTGCTGCCAGTGGAGGAATGCACAGTACTCCAAACACGACAGTGGCATGGGTAGAAGGAAAAGCAACAGCAGCAGAGGAAGCAGCAGTGGCAGGCACTGAATGTCTTGCAGTGTCAAGTGCCTTGCTGAGGCTGACATCTACGACGCTGCCGCCTGCCTGCCGACCTGGCCTGCAACCAGTATCGGTTCTGCAGCAAAGGTGCTTGGAGTGGGTAGGGAGACCTCCGCACTCTGCCAGGAGCAGCTGTTAGAAGCGGATGGTTGCAAGGCATGGCTGCTCGTGAAGTGCTCCTAACGGCAAGTTCCCACCCACCCACCCACTCTATTTTGCATGTTTTAAAATAGGCCTAAATTTGTGGGGATGGGCTTAATTTCATTTTATGCCTAGAAAACATGCTGGGTGTTAGGGATAACATTGTTTACCCTAACTGGTTTAGGTAAAATAATAAATATGTTATCATGGTTTATAAGTTAAAGTGTCTGCAACTTTAAATATAGGAATGTAATTAAGGGAGTGGTTGTAAAAAGCACCATAAAAGAAGCAAGGCACTGCAGCTTGCTCTCTCTGGCTTGATGATCCCTAATTACTGGATGAAGACTGTGTTTTTCCCCTACTGAAAAGGAGAGAGAAAGGACTGATTTGTAAGTGAACTGACATAGGATATTCTACACGGACTTTGCTAACTGAATATCCTTGAATGGACTGACTAAAATGATACATGACTAATGGACTGTTATTTTGACTATGCTATAATTCTAAATGGAATAAACTATATTTTTGATAGCACAAGCGTATCTGTTATTTTTACTGTATGTTAATAAACATACAAACATATCTCACTCATTTATCTGTGTGTCTATATGCCTAATGCTGCCCATTCTGTTTAGCTTGTCTCCTAAACCCTGGTTGGGGAACACAGGCTTAACACTGGGTCTTCCTTTTGGGGGGGCATATTGTTGGAGAAACACGGTAGTTCACCCAAACTTCTAAAATAAGTTTAAGTGAATCATAGTTCATCAACTTGTTTCAGTTTTAATTCAGTTGAATTAAAAATAAAAGGAAAATAATCTCTTGATTTGGGCCCAAATTGTGGGATCCCATAGTTTGAGATATTGATTAAATTTTTATGTTGCACTGAAGCAAAACTTTAAGTAGAAATATGTTGAACCTAAAGTATTCAATATAACAAAAATAGTTATCTGTGCTAACTAAAGACTCACTCCTAACACCATTTCTTATAATTTTGCTTGGTTTTTTTTGACATCTTAAAGATGTCTTTTTTTAAAAAAATAGGCATGAGTTTGATTACAAAATAAACTAAATTAACATTTTTAAATTTAAGTCCTCACAATTATCTGTAAAAAAAACAACAACAGATGTACCAAACCCATCATCCCTGAAAATTAAAATATGTATGTAAAGAAAATTCAAAAGGAAAACCAACAACTTGTTGGAGTAACGAAAACCAGAAACTTAAGATTCAAATCAGAGCCTTGTGGAAGAAGAAGTGGCTGTGCAACAACAATATTAAAAACTCCTTTATCCTTGTGAACTCCCAGAATCAAATTTCAGCCTTTCATTTATATTGATAATATTCACATTAAATATAATGGGGAAACAATTTTTAATACCCTGTTTCTCCAACAATACGGCGTCCCCCAATAGGAAGTCCCAGCATGTTTTATAGGCATGAAATGAAATTAAGCCCCTCCCCCCAAATTAAGGCCTATATTAAAACATATGAAATGGGGGGAATGGCGGGGGGGCTTGCCATTAGGAAGTACTTTTGTTGCAAACCCGGATATGGTGCTGCCTGTGTTGACCCTGATACGAAGTGCCCCACCAATGCCGAGGTCAACATGTAAGCCGTCGCTGCCCGCCTGCCCAAAAATGCAAGGTGGGGGGGAATTAAGTCACCCACGAAAAGATGGCCTAGCCATTTTTTCAGGGCTCAAAAAAAAAAAAAAAGACCCGGCCTTATTATATGAGAAACACGGTAATTATGAAGAAAGATTTCCATTTTCTGTTCAAAATGATATTAGATGTGACCCTCTGGAAATAATTAATGAACTTTTCCCTTTATTTAGACTTGCGTTCTTAATTATCCCACAATATTTCTTTAAGCAGTTCTTTTTATATACCCAGTTTAGTACAAATTCTTTATTGACCATTTGACCTTCATGGCTATACAATGATGTCTGTGCTGATGTCATCTGAAGTGAAAAGCCAAGTGGTGTGTCTCTCTGCGGGGTATTGTAAGTCCAATTTCTCTTTGTGTTATTTTATTTTTTTGCTAATTGAAGAAGAGCAAATTGAAAAATGAGAATGAAGCCAACTTTTAATGATGAGTCTTGAAATGGGTTAGTAGTAATTTCAGTGGCTCACTTTCTGCTTGCCACACTACAAAATCATTTTTCAAATTTCTGACTAATTTTGTATATTAATAGCTTCTGTGTCTCTTCCACCCATTTCTATGTGATTTACCATGAGTTGATACGGACTACTACTATATGTTCCCCTGCCTTTTATAGGAGTGTGTTATGTGAACTTTCTGATCTTTCTGATAAATTTATATTTGTTCCTTCTGCCACTTCACACATCATAGGAGCACAATGGCTCAAGTGATTAGGACCCTGAGTTGGAGATTGGCAAGACCGTGTTCAAGATCTAAATGCTGCTATAGGGCAGGATAAATTCCTGCTGGGGAGATGAAAGGAGTCCTGAGAAACAGTGATATCACCAGCTAATCCTTTCAACCTGAAAGAGCCTTGGTGCTTCCTACACAAGTGTAATGCAAGTTTTTCCTTCTAGCACATCATTGTTGCCAAATCTTGTAAGGATTTATGTCATATCTAGTTAAAACCCCTAGTTTCTGAAAAGTAAAAGAGACATGTCCTTGAAATGCTGTCCAGTATCTAGTTTCTCATGTGCTTCTGGGCGAACCATATGTTTCCAGGACGGGTTTATTTATTTATCCTTCTGTTAGCTAAAACTTTTTTTGATGCCTTTTTCATTTTGTTGCCTACATAGTTTCACAAATTTCTGATTTTTGTCAGATTGGAAAACTTTTCTTTCCACCACTGTGAAATCTGCTTTGTCTTCAGTTGGCCTTTCCCTATTCACCTCCTAAAACTCTGAAATGTCATAAATAAGACAGTTATAGCTGACATAAGCTATATTAACAAAGTGAGGGTTCTGGGTGACTTTGTGAGCTTATAAATTGAAACAGAATATTGAATCTTGACCTCTGACTCACAAATTACTGTTTGTAAAGAACTTGCTATTCCCAAAGAAGAATTATTACAACCCACTTTTCTGGTTTTGTATGCAATCTTTAGAATAAATATTGGGAACATGACAGAGGGCCAGATTCCCCAATAAAAAGAAAAAGTAGGAGCCATGCATATAAATATGTATCACTCCTGAAGCAGAGATGTAGCCCATTTTTTTTTCCCCCAGCACCAAGCTGCTGAATTTTTACCTCTTTCAAATGTGTTGGCAGCGAATTTCAAGGTATGGCACGAGAGTACCAGGAGTGCCTCTGCAGGGAAAGAATGGAATATTCCTTACGAGTCATAGATCTCATTATGCAACATGAAGGAATGGATGATGTGCTAATTTTTTTTTCACAGAGACCTACTCATCTAATGAAATCAATACATTCAAACATACTGTACAGTGAGTATTTTTTATGCATGGCAAAATGCATAAACTTGGCAATTTAGAAAAAAATAAATGTTCTTTGAGAAAGAAATAATTTCTATCATATTGTCTGAAAGATTAAAATAGAACCAAACAACTGACATATTCAATATGATATTACTTAGATATAATTCTAAGCAAATCCTATATCAGGCTTTCTGACAGTGAGTTTTGAATGAATGTGACAGGTGGTGCCTTTATAGTTACATGAAAGCACCTAGAAACCACACAGGATTTCATGCAATTTATTTCTATTTGCAGTTTTCTATTATTCTCTACTGATAGAACAGTGGGAGAGAGCTGAGTCTTATGGTGCGCAATCCGAATCCATTATGATCAAGGATCATTTTGTTGCTCACTGCAGCAGGATGTGGGTCATATTGACTGATCTCATTTATCGAGGAATTAGTTGTCACTGTCTTTGGAAATGTTTCCTTCAGAAGCTGCATGTAAAATTAATGGGGTAGTAATGTTGTGTTGTGCAGTTTCTTGTTGTACACTTGTATAATTCAGATTCATTCAATGAAGTTTATGCAAGAGATATTCCCACTGTCTTTCCTTTTCAGCTCACCCTTCATGGATTGATTGTGTGTGTGTGTGTGTGTGCATGTATGCGTCCATTCATTCATCTATTCATCCATCTCTCTTACAGGATTTGTAAGAGACTGAATAAATAGGGATATACAGACACAGGCACACACACACACACACACACACGTAACACGTAAAGATTGTTGGTTATCCTGCATTAGATTTATGATTGAATGAAAAAAAATGTTTCTTAGAATGTTAACAGTAGTATCAAAAGAAGGCAACCAAAGGAAGACAGCTTGGTGCAATGGTTAAAGCATCAGGCTTGAAACTGGAAGACCATGAATTCTAATCCCACTTTAAGCACAAAGCCATCTGGATGACTTTTCAGTCTAGAAAAAAAAAAAAGCAACCCACCTCTGAGAAAAAAAAAAATTCCAAAGAAATTGCACAAAACTGGTCACCAAGGTCAGAAACTGACTTGAAGGTACAAGAAAAAAGAAAAGATAACAAAAAAGTACCTCAGGTCAATTGGCAAAATGCATTCTGAGCATTAATACAATTGGTGAATCACAAACCTAAGGTTTACCTAGTGATAGTGGCTACAAAATCCACCAGTTTGTAGAAGTTTGTAGAAGGTTGTAGAAGGTTTAAATAGCAGCAGACACTAAAAAGCATTCCTGGGCTGTGCAGGAAGCTTTTTAAAAAGCAATTTTAAAAATATGAAGCAGAAGGAACAGAGCAAGTATCAGGTACCAAAGCTCTTAAATACTCAACCAAAAATATTTTTTGCAATGCTATCGTAACAAAAATCATGCACTGAAAAGAGTTTAGAAAAATGAAATGAAATGAAAATACCCCTTTAAATATTTCTTAATTCCCCATCAATATATGATGTATGGAATATATGGAATATATTCTACCCATTTGGTTGATAAAAATTAAAAAAAAATCATCATACTCTGTAGATTTAATTTCCACCTTGAAATGGTTTAAAAGATTTGTCACAGTTCATATGAGAAATTTAACTCTGTTTTAACAAGTCAGGTTGACCTCTGGGGTCATTCTTACTTCTCCAATGCATACAATGGAAAGAAAGTATTTCAGAATTGACCTTTTTTGAGGGAAACAGGACTATACATTTTCTCTGACTTGCCCTTATCTTCTTTTTTTCATTACTCTAATTCCACTGTCAGAAATGTTTTCTTTCTTTCATTCATTCATTCTTATATGCGTATGCATATACATACACTTTTTAAACTGTTTCAATCTTAAAAAAGCTTTTTTATTAGAATGGGGAGGGTTGTGAATGTTGCCACATGACTTATAAGAGAGAATCCCGTGTCTGATTTCCTAGTCCCTGGGCATTCTTTTCTTTCCTTGGAAAATCTATTCTTAGTTCCCAGGCATCTTAACATAAATTTGTTCTATTCTTGAATTTGCTGAATTAGCTTCTACATGAAATTCCCAAATTGTGTGCTATGACTCTCCAGGACATCCTTGTATGGGATATTTTAAATATAAGGAGCACAGTGATTCTCAACATCCAATGGACCCCATATGAAGTATTAGCTCTGGGTACTTTACTGTTTTGACATCAGGTCACTGTGAAATGTAAGATAATAAGTATGCTGTGAACTCTGGGAGCTTCTGACTTAAATCTTTGCAGAAGATGAATTATCTTGTGGAAATGGAGAAACAAATTTTAAGCTCAGTTTAACTTTAAAAAAATCAGCCTGGTCCTGTGTAAATGAACTCAATGTTTAAATTCCCTTTGAATAACCTGTAAACCTGCAATTGTTTGATAAATTTTGGATTTCAAATTTCAGTTCTAGAAAGACATTCCAATTTGTATATAAGAATATAAGAGAAAGCCTGCTGGATCTGCTGAGGATCTTCTCAATCCAATGTCCATGGAAATTCTCAGTCATCCAAGTCATGGTTGTCCCAAAGGTGCTTTTTCAAGAGGCAGCTAGACTTTCTGGAGTTCAGTTGCATCTTGAAAAAGCACCTTTGGGACTCTCAATCCAATATTTAGTCTCTCACAGTGGTTGGCCTTGGTGCCCCTGAGGATGGAGATACAGCCATCTCTTGCACCCAACTAGGTGGGACCACTGAGTCACAAGATTAGTAACCCTTGACAGAATTGTCTTTTATGAATTTATCCCATTAATCCATATAAATATGTTAAATAACTAAGTAAAATAAAGCCATTCAAATTTCTGACCATCCATAAGCACATATTATTTATGTGTTGTACAAAGCATATTTAAGCCACACTATTACTGCTATTGTGCAAATATGTTTCTTATATCAGATGTAAAGTTATTCTGACATTTTCTGCTATTTAGTCAAAATTACACATGAGGCAAATGAAAGAAGGCAGCATAAAACATAAAACTTTTCACTATCCCACAGGAAAAACTGCTCCAGCAGATTGAATTAAGAAAAGATAAAAAGATTCTGCTGACAACGTTGATTATTTATAAACATGTAGCCATAAAAGCAAACCAATTGAGACTGATTTGTATGATGAATTCTGAAACCAGAATTTGATAAAACAAGAGTTGTTCTCAATAGTCCATAATTTAATTGTACATAAATAGATGCTAGGATAGTAAGGCACTGAATATCATATTGATTTTCAGTGTTTCTAAATATGTCAATTAAAACATAATTAATATTAATATCAATTATCATCATGAGATAATATTGTGTTCATTTAACTTATTCCCTAAATTGATTTATAAAATTAAAATAAAAATTTAAAATAAAAAAGATTTAGCTACTAAAAGCAAATGTATAACATTCTTGTTAATGAAAGACAGATAAAATGGTATAAGAGATAGTCTTTAACGTACGGCCATAATTGGGACCAATATTTCCTTTGGCAAGTGAGGTGGTTGTTAAGTGAGTTGAATGCATCGCTTTACAACATTTTTTGCTGGAGTTGTCAAGCAAATCACTGCAATTATTAAGTAATCATGTGTTTGTTAAGTGAACCCGGCTCATCGCAATGACTTTGCTTGTCAGAAGCTGTCTGAGAAGGTCACAAATGGCAATATATTTACTTTTAATAATACACACTTATTTCTTATTCTGCATAGATGGTAGCAGTAGCCTACTTCTGGAGAATAGTTGAAGTACGAGAGGAATTCTTGAAGCTGCTAAAGATTATTAAGAATGTATAGGAGATGTTTCAGCATGAACCAGGGATTTGAAGGTTCTCATGAGCTCACATCTATTGGTGGCCAGGAAAAGGACACAACTAATGATTTTTCTCTTCATTATCACCATGTGATAAGTTTGTATCATATTTCAATAGCAACATCCACATAAATTACAGTCGAAAACCTAGAGAGAGAGAGAGAGAAAGAGAGAGTTTTTTTTTTTTAACTTCTCATCTGAATGTTAACAGAAAGGGGAATATTCTTACATTGGGGCTAATTTTTCTGTAAGGCTGGGCTACGTACAGAAAGGCAGGTTTCCTGGTCTTCAACTCTTTAGTTTGGGAAAAATAGGATTGTACAGTATACCTTCACAATTCAAATGTAGAACATGTGCATTCCACATAGAGCAAGTGGTCCCAAGGATTACCTGGATCTGAACAATGAAGGACTTGATAGATGATAACAAACACTTTGACTTGTGTCTGGAAACATATAGGTGACCAATGCTGAGACTGAAGAAGACAAGCTACTACTGAGTCAACTTTTACCTATTTAGTACACAAGTACTAAAAGACCTTGGCTCCTATTTAACCTTCAAATTTGTCTCTTCAAATTGAATTTGCCCATCCTGGGCATTCAACTCAGAATGAGAATGGGATTGAAAAGATCCCAAATTCTCAGTAGACAACCCTTCCCCATTCTGGTGGAATAGCTTTCCCCTAAAGCCCTGGATTGTCACTATTAGCCCCTTCTTCCATTACCACTTTATTAAAACATTGTTCAGCTAAAACAGCAACATCTGTACTGTTCTGCTGGTCTTTGGAAATATAGTGTTTTATCTCTAGAAAAGTTGATCAAACTGTTTTAGAGATGTTTAATTGTTCTGGTTTTGGCTTTTAATGTGAATATTAAATGTTATTTGTTTTACTAGGTCTTGATCTTTTTAGGAGACAAATGTGGTTTTATTGTATTTTGTATTACTCTTAACTGCCTGGAGTAAATATTCAAATAAAACCAACACAATGTCCAGATACTGTAGTTTCTATGGCGTTCAGGAATTCCTCCTAATTTCCAGCAATAGCAGATAAAACTGCTACGAGTGAACTGATTCTCTAGCTTGTACTGCTCTTGCTAGCCATGTATGCATTTTATTTGAAATATATTATTACTACTATTCAAAAAAAATGTCTGTCTTGCTACACAGGCTAAATGTGAAACTATATGAGAATATCACACCTCAATTTCTGTTTTTTGTTTCAGATGAAACAAAATGAAGAGAATGATCCTATGTCTCTAAAATGAGAGATGGATTGTAATTCATAAATGGTTTTTGAGTTTCTTTATCAGTTTTACTTCAGAAATATATAGTTTTTATAAACATTGAGACACATTCCCAGTTTAATTAGCCCTTCTGCAAAAGCAACTGTGCATTCTTTCAAATGGGAAACATGTAACACTTATCATATACTTGTAACATTTATCATATACAGAGCTGATTGAACATGCTTTGTGGAAATGTAAGTTTTAGTCATATTTAATTTAAAAATTTGCTTGTTGGAAAGGAAATTGAATTTTAAACATTTGATTCATTCTATTATAAATTATTTTCCCCAAAGGTTGGATTTTACCATGCCACTAAAAATGAAAAAAAAAAGATCCAAAAATGAAAAATGATCCAAATTGGTCATTACATTTCAAATAATTTTTAGAGAATGAGCCATCTATTTTAGAATTGATACCGAAGTAATGTATCTGTGATAGAATATTTTGTGCCAGTTTTCTCTAAATGTGAATTTAATATCTTTCTTCAGTTGAACTTCCTATAATTGCAAAATCCTGCATCCATTTAATCAAAATCTATACCTTGTATAAAAAATACGAGTTTCAGAGTCATATTTGTCAGAGTGCACACAGTGTGACTATGTGAGACAACTCAGGAGCAATAACATCAAACAGAGGTTTGTAATAATAAATAGTGGTTTATCTCTACAAAAGAATATATATACACTACTAGCCAAAGGTCAAACAATCAATCAGCAGCTACAAGGGAAGAACACATGGAGAGAGAGATATGCCCCAGCAGGGCTTCTTATAATACATACTCTTAAAGTGGCAATAGTCAAATAATCCTGCTGACTCATTGCATCATCATTACAGCATTACATCATCATTACAGCATTACAGCATTACAGCATCATGGCAGCTGGCCAGCTCTTAAAGTATTCCCTGACAATATTCCACTGACATTTTATAAGTACAACCGAACAAGTGATCCCTATTTTATACGTTTTTCAAATTCAGTAGAGCCTTTTAAATATATATCTAATGTTCTTTAATAGTGCTGTTTATGCCTTTTTCCATTATACAATTGAGATTCCAGCTGAGGAAGCCAAAATATTTCAATAACAGAAATAAATCTTGTTTTAGATAAAACATTGGCCTGTTAAAATAATGTCCAAATACTGCAAAAGATTACAGTTGGAATCTTCCATATGATTTATTACCATAATATGGGTTAGGTATTCCTTCTCTTCTCCTGGTTTACCAGGTCCCTGTCTATCCTGATATTCTTAAAAAAGATTATTTTTAATAAAAATTAGAAGGCAAAGCACAGCCTTTCATATGGTGTTTATTTGAGACAATACTTTTAGGTTCCACAAAATTTCTAAAATAGCACCTCTGGGGATCTTTTGTTTTCTACTAAATGGATACTTTGACACTGGCCATACCTATTATTTGAACCATTATATATTTAAGCATTTCTCCCATTTTAGCTATTCTATTTAGCTATGCACCCTCTACATAACATCAAAATTCCACTTATGCTCTAGGTCCTAAAAGATGCCCTATCTTGGTTATAGAATATTGAAGTAATAGAAAACTCCAGAGCATTGGTTTCAAACTCAGAGCCCGCAGGCCGGATGTGTCATGTGCTGGCCCTGCCCCCACATGGTTTAGCAAAGAGGGGGAAAGTCCTGATATGTCACATGATGACACTGTGTTAATGTGAGTTTGACACCCCTGCTGTAGAGGTAAAAGCTGTTTCAGTCTGGATAGCTATAGCCACTGCAAAATCTTGGGTACAGTCCCAAGAGCCACTTTCCAAACTTAGCCACACATTGTAATTTTAATGTGAAGTGCAAGCAAAAGAGAGTGGATGGGTAGGTAATCGTTGGATGGATTAGAAACCCCATTGTAGAAACCCTATATATATTCATCCACATAGCCATTGCCTATTGAATTTTGCTTGCCTTTGGAATCTGCCTGGTAGGATAATAATGGTAAATACATGGCTCTGTTAGGTTTTTCACAAAGAATTTTGAATGATAAAATTCTGTAATCCCAATTCTGTGCTTTCCATTTTATATCCTGGAATATTTATTTTACATTAGCCACAATTCCGCCCCACCAATCTTCTCAATTTAAGGAAAATTAAAGGAATACAGCATCTCATATATTTGAATAACGAATATACACGTTAGGCAGGAAAATGTGATTGTTTTGTTTCATGCTAGTGAAAAGATAAAGTTATTTTAATATAGGATAATATCTGTTCCAAACCACATATTTTCTTAATAGCTTTGTGGCTAAATATGTTATTAATAGCTTTTACAACTGCCAAAAGTAATATTTTCTGTCAGCAGTCATTCTTTTAACAGTAATTTTCAATATTAAGCCACCTGGTGGCAATGTTTGACAACGAATCAAAGTTAGTTGTATCTGTGCTCTTACTTTTCAAGAGCTGAATATGCTGAAAGAAAGCTCCATAAACTCTCCAGTTTTGTTTGTTTGTTTGTTTTTTGTTTTCTTGACAATCTTAAATGCAGCAATCCTAGAAAGTTTAGGACAGCATCAGAGAAGTTGTTGAAGTGGACTAGATCTACATCCAGAGGAGAAGGTGGGCTTCGGCTTGCTAATCATTTAGCAAGGTCTCACAAATATAGCTAAGAGCACAAATGGACAAAAAGTTATGTAAAAAAGGAGTACTGCTCTGCATCAGTTTAACTCTAAAATGTATTATTACAATCCATACATGTAGATACTCTTTTTTCCCTGATTCATTTTTTAAATTTCAGAAATCTAATTTAGGAATGGAGATAATACTTTTTTATGAAAATTGGAAGTTAAAAACAATGGCAAGGCACTCCATCACTAATCACTACTGATTTAAGATGTAAAGAGAATTTAGTTTTTTTTTTTAAAAAAACAAACCATTGTGTGCCATCAAGTCTTTTTTGCTCTTGGTAGATAGATTTTCCTCAGGATGATCTCCCCATAACCCAGTCTTTCATGTTTTCTAATGGTGCACTCATTATCACGTAAACTGAGGTTATCTACCTTGCTGCTGTTTGTCCTCTTCTTGATCCTTCACCTGTCCAAGCATTAAATTGGAGGTGATATAATTTGAGGATTTACATTTTAGGCAAAATTATGATCTATGGAATACATAGACAGAGTCGGCCCATTATCTGCATGATTTCCACACTATGTTTTAATGCTTAAATTATAGTAACATGCTTCCTGAACATGTTAGTACGCTTACTGGCTATGTGACTGGTTTAGCTGACTGCTGCATAAAGAAAACCTTGCTGTTTAAAATGGTGCCTTTTTGCTTAAATAGCTGATTGCAAACAGATGAAAGAGTTAGGCAGCTATGGCAACTTTAGAGATGGATAGGAGAGAAAGAGAGGGTGAGTCATGGTGGCTTCGCTGATAAATAGCCAAATGAGAAGAAAGAGCAGGTAAACAAACACTTTGTTCATAGGCATATTCTATGGGAAAGGGAATAAAGTTTGCTAGCAGGCATACAGGAGGTGATCACAATATAGTCTCCTTGCTTATTGTAAATGAATCTTAGTAGAATGGTAGGATACAAGGATAGGCAGAAGCCAGGGGAAAAGGTTAAAACCCCAGAATTGCCACATACCCCCTTAAATATAGAGGTACCACTGACCGTAAAAAATGAATAAGGCCACATAAAGGCAAAATAAAAAATAAAAATAAAGGCAAAATAAGCTTGACTTCACTGTTTCTAAGATCAGGTCAGCAAGTGCAAAAAGTTGCACTTCAGCGCATAATACTGAGAACACAAAGTAATTTTCTTAATTCAATTTCAATCCAATTCACCTTGATGAAAAATGTAGTTACAAAAGCAAGATGAATTGGCACATGCATAAGGCCATAGTAATAATAATAAAAATTTTGGCATCTAATAATATAATATGTATATAAAAAGCAAAATGAAATCATCACTTTGTATTCTGTCCTTTGTCCAAGAGGTTGGGTAATTTGACATGGAAATATTCAGTTTTGTTCTTCAAATAATCTTAGTCCAGGAATGAACAGTGTGTTCCCAGCTTTGAAGTTGTAAAAACAACTAAGGTGGGCAAGGCTCAAAATCAAAATCTCCAAAATCTATCAGAGGCAGCAAAGATCTTTTGTTGTCTACTGTAGGTAGGAATATGATTGTCAATCAGGCAACTTGGTGACAGAGAAGGAATTATAATAGAAGTGGGGGAAAAACCCTATGATTTTAAGACAGGCCATCACAACATTACTGTGCTGTATTAGCATACTCCAAATCCTCACAACTGATTGGTCCGGACGGACAGCGACCTGATTGGTCGAAACCCTGGCCGTGATTGGAGCGCTAAGGATCTACCGCGATTGGCTGTGCTGATCGCGGGGGATTCAAAGCGCTGCCATTGGCCGTCGAGCCGCTAGCCAGCCCTATATGAAGGGCTGCCACGGCTTGTATTATTCAGACTGTTCTTATCCTAAATAAAGAGCTGAACTCACTAAGATGGTCTCGTGTCTCCTTCGAACTGATCCACCCCAGATCTAACACTGAGGTGGGATCATGAGACAAGGAGACCCCAGCACGTGGCGAAGCGGCACATGGCAGCAGGCAACATGGCCGGCATCTACTCGCCACCCACACCCTTCAACCCTGCTACCGAGGACTGGGAATCCTATCCCGATAGGTTCCAAATGTTCCTCGAGAGTAGCAATCTTAAAGATGCCAACGGCCACAAGAAACGAGCCATGTTTCTCACACACTGCGGGCCTGCAGTGTTCAAGATGGCCAAAGCCTTGGCCAAACCAGAGGATGTTAAGAACATGGAATGGGGCGACCTTGAGCCCCTACTGCGAAGCCACTATGCCCCCGTCGTGCTCATCCTTATCTGGCAGCATGATTTCTACAAGTGGGATCAACGCGAGGGCGAGGGGCTTGGCAACTTCATGGCGGCACTACGAGACTTGGGCAGCCTGTGCGAGTTTGCCGACCTGGACGAGGCCCTGCAAGACCGCATCGTCCTAGGACTCCGAGACCCCGTCCTCCAGAGCTGCATCA
The DNA here is from genome assembly GCA_033807585.1 of Hydrophis major. Taxonomy (NCBI): domain Eukaryota; kingdom Metazoa; phylum Chordata; class Lepidosauria; order Squamata; family Elapidae; genus Hydrophis; species Hydrophis major. The sequence goes on from CM066329.1 coordinate 331,040,042, forward strand.
TGGCAAAGGGCGACATCTCCCTCGCCGATGCCCTTACCGAGGCAGCTGCGGCTGAAGTGGCCAAGAAATCAGTGGCTCGGATGCGACAATCGAGCATCACGCCATGACCGGCGGCTGGAGAGATGAACTCAATCCCCAAGAAGCGACCCGAAACTGACCATCGAGACACAACCACACACCACGGTGACATCGACTCCTTTTTGGAGACCGAAAAGGAGGAGGAGGAGATCCACCGCCTTCAAGCAGCGCGGGAGCGGCAGGAACCATGACGTCATAAGTCGAGGTTCCAGTGTGCCGGCTGAGGCAGCGATCACCCCTGGGCGGACTGCCGTTTCCTTGATGCCATTTGCTGGCATTGCGAGAAACGGGGGCACATCACCAAGGTGCTCCAGAATAAAAGACACTACAGCCCACGACAACGAGAAGGCAGCCCCAGACGATGAGATGGCAGCCCCCGACGGCGGGAGGACACCTCCACCAGAAACCATGATTGCCAGATGGAGAACCGCTGGAGCCAAGAGGGTCGGAACAGGCGACTCCACGAGACAAGACAAAGGGAGGAAACACACCAAACTGTCGTCATCGGCCATTCTTCCACAAGCGACGCCAGGAAGGTATACATGATGGTGGGGATAGAAGACCGGCCATGCGGCTGGTGGCTGCGGAAAATGAAAAACAACTGGAAGCTGGGTTAAGGGAGGTACTAAAGAAATTCAGAGACTCGGGACTCAAAGTTAAAAAAGGGAAATGCCAACTACAGGCAGAGAGGGTTGAATTTCTAGGGTACCTCCTAGATAAGCAAGGGATCCACCCCACAGAAAAGAAACTGAGAGCCATAAGGGAAGCACCACAGCCCAAAAACAAAACGGAACTACAAGCTTTCTTGGGACTGTTAAACTTTTACAATGTCTTCCTACCTCAAAAGGCAACCGTGGTGGAATCATTGCATAGGCTGTTAGATAAAACAGCAACATGGACTTGGGGAGCACGGGAGGAGAGCGCCTTCACCAATACAAAGAACCTGCTAACATCTGATGCGGTACTAATCCAGTACAGCGAGACCCTGCCATTAATGGTAACATGCGACGCATCGCCATTTGGGATCGGCGCCATCCTCAGCCATCAGCTATCAGACGGGAGGGAAGCACCCATCGCCTTCTCATCAAGGACACTTTCAAAGCCAGAGCGGAACTACAGCCAGCTCGACAAAGAGGCCCTAACAGTCGTTGCCGGCGTCAAGAAATTTCACGAATACCTTTACGGTAGGACTTTTACAATCATTACGGATCACAAGCCGCTGCTAGGAATCCTGGCAGGAAACAGGGCCAAACCGAACATTCTATTGCCAAGAATGACAAGGTGGTCCGAATTCCTAGCAGCATACAATTACCAGCTGATACACCGACCCGGCAAGGACATCGCCCACGCAGACGCCCTGAGTCGCTCACCACTACCTGACCGGGAAGATGACCCAGCACCCACAACAGAGGTATTCCAAATAGAGACAATATCTAACCCACTCGTGACCACACCAGGCATTGCCAGAGATACAAATAAAGACAAGCGGCTGGCGCGAGTCTTGAGCTGGGTTGGAAAAGGGTGGCTGGAAGGGGACAAGGACAAACTATTCAGACCCTTCCAAAACAGACAGACTGAACTCTTTACTGGGAAGGGCTGCATACTTTGGGGGGACAGAGTGGTAATCCCAGAAACATTACAAGAAAGGGTATTGGGGATGTTGCATGAGGGGCACCTAGGGATGGTCAAGATGAAAAGCCTGGCCAGAAGCTACGCTTGGTGGCCAGGAATGGACAAACAGATCGAAACCTGGGTTGCCAAATGCAAACAATGCCAAGAATCCAGACACAATCCTCCCGCCGCCCCAACCCAAGAATGGGAAACACCAAGAGACCCGTGGTCTAGGATTCACATAGACTTCGCGGGGCCAACCAAGGGACACATATACCTTATCACAGTAGATGCTTACTCCAACTGGCTGGAGGTAAGCACCATGAAGTCTACCACAATGGAGGTGGTAATAAAGAAACTGAGTAAACTCTTTGCCACGCATGGCCTGCCAGATGTAATAGTGTTGGACAACGAGCCCCAGTTCACCACACTAGCATTCGAACAATTTCTGGCAGGCCAAGGCATACGGCATGCATTAACTGCACTGGAAAATCCGGCGGCAAACGGATGGGTGGAACACATGGTCCAATACATGAAGAAAGCCATCCAGAAAATAGAAACAGCCAACATACAGAACAAAATCAATAAAATGCTTCTTATTCAACACATTACACCCAGCGCAACCACAAATAGAAGCCCGGCAGAACTAATGATGGGCAGAAAACTACGATCGACACTAGATAGAATGCACCCAACATATAACCCAGAAAAAAACCCCAGGTTCCTCCAGCAAGCACAGAAAATTTAACATAGGGGACAAAGTATACGCCAAAAACCTTTCAGGAGAATCACTCTGGGTACCAGCAACAATCACCCAGATAACTGGCCACCTTTCATACTGGTTAGAAACAAGCGACGGGAAAAGCTGGAAATGGCACATCAACCAACTAAGGTCAAAAATAGCTATCACCACCAACCAGACTCCCGAACAAGAAACTAGAAGGGGGTGGGAATGGCAAGCGTTAAAGAAAGAGCCAAAGGGAACATCCTAGTGCAAGCCGAATACCCCCCACCCAGAACAAACAAACCACAAAGAAACCGGTTCTACTTACCAGTAAACACAGGACCAACAGGATACGAATCCCCAGAATCTTCACCTGGAGGGAGCAGCCAAGCCAGTTCAACCAGAACGGAAAGATCCGGCGGGAACAACAGGAACGGCAGCTCAACCAGCCCGGGTAGACCGGGAGGGAGCTTCCAAGAAAGGCCCGGCTCACCCTTCCAGGCAGTTCCATCCCAAGGAAACGGAGCGACAGAGAAACCCTCCGAACCAGTCGAAGACCACACTAGAACTGAACCGCGCAGGTCAGCTAGGCAGATGCGAAGATCCGCCTACCTACGCGACTACATCACAATGCACCGACAGACGAAACCAAGAGGGGAGGGGTGTGCTGTATTAGCATAATCCAAACCCTCACAACTGATTGGTCCGGATGGACAGCAACCTGATTGGTCGAAACCCTGGCTGTGATTGGAGCGCTAAGGATCTACCGCGATTGGCGCAGCCAATCGTGGGAGATTCAGAGCGCTGCCATTGGCCGCCGAGCCGCTAGCCAGCCCTATATGAAGGGCTGCCGTGGCTTGTATTATTCAGACTGTTCTTATCCTAAATAAAGAGCTGAACTCACTAAGATGGTCTTGCATCTCCTTCGAACCGATCCACTCCAGATCTAACAATTACTATAAAAGGAGCTTTGTTGGGAAGATTGCATGTGCTTGGCTACATTTAGCAATAGCACTTAGACTTACGGTATGTACGATTTTATAGTGCTTTACAGCCCTCTCTAAGCAGTTTACAGATTCAGCATATTGCCCCCAACAATCTGGGTCCTCATTTTACTGACCTCAGAGGGATGAAGTGTTGAGTCAACCTTGAGTTGATGACAATCAAACTGCTGGCAGTAAGCAAAATTGGCCTGCAATACTGCATTCTAACCACAGTGTCACCACAGTTCTTAAATAACATAAGGTCACAGACACTCTTGCCTCTCCCTACAAAGCAATAAGCTTTTGTGATAGTTATCAGTTTAAATGGGCTTAAAAGAGACTCTCTTCTGTTTCTGTTTATAGACTTTCCATGGGTACCTAGCAGGTCACTAAAATATGAAGCTACACAAGATGAATCTTGGTGTGATTCAGCAGCTTTCTTTTTAATAAAAGTAAGTACTTTATTAAGCACTCCATGCTTCTCAAAAAGTTAATAGATGGATGAGGAAGAATGAGAGATAAGGTGTGCTGAAGATTCCAATAACTAGAAAATGCACCAGATTTTCTTTGGATTATGTCCAGTTTATGTAGCCTTCTAGATATGTATTGTCAAATATATGCCAAAGTACTTGGCACCAAAAGAGCCATCTGTGGAGTTGGTTATTCACTGCTGGCAAATGTTACACAAATATGGGCCAAAGAATTGAGGCAAGAGTGGAAAACAAGTCTTTATAACACAAAATCTATAAAAAGGAAAGCTTGCAAGAAAACTTGATGACTGAATTACTTGTTTAAAAACTGATGAGACGTTGCAAACTGCATGCAAAGATCTGGGTGAAATGTAGAAACAAATGATAAGCATATCTAAGCATGGGATGGTCATTTTCTATTTTGCAATACATAAATATGTATTGCTTTATGTGAATTAAATGTATTACTTATATTTTATAGTAATACTCTACAAGAATAGTGTACTCTAACCCACAGAAATTAGAGACAAGTGTAATCAGAGTTTATTTTATTGCAAGCCAACACTTTTCAGTTAGAATATATGATAGAGGGTATAGCATACCAATTCTTTTTTTTTTTTAACTGTATAATTCATCCTTTCGCACAACCTCATGAATAGCACACATTCGGATGGTAATGCAAAATACAGGTAAACATTTCTTATATTTGGAAATCATTTAATTCATTCATCATCAGAATTCTAATATAACTGAGAAAATTAAGCTTAAGAATAAAGATTTATTTGATTTGCAGTTTGAAGGAATTATATATGTATATCATATAACACATTAATATTCAGCAACCTAACACATTCTGAAATGATAAATAAATCAAATAATATCAGATCACAAACTCAAAGCCAACAAGCTTCCTGGAAATGTTTGCAGAGTTATGCAGCTTGACAGTCTCAGTTATTATCTTATCCAGTTTTCTGTCTTCTGCACAGCAGTGGATTTTAAACTGTGCAGATGCAGAGAGATAAACTCAACAAGATGTCCATAACAAAGTACATTTATTGGTTCATCAGGTATCCTCATAACTCACATTTGTGATGAAGTTCTTTAATGACCAATCATTAAATTGAAGTTCTTTAATGACCAATCATTTAATTACAAGGTATATTTAATTACAAGGTATATTTGCCATGTAATTAAAAGATGGTTATCTCCTAACCCATCTCGTAGCGATAGAAAGAAACTGCCATGAGTTCATGAGTTCAGGCAAGAATGAGAAAAACTCCTCCAACCCCTCAAGGGTCAATTTAGTGGCCAATCAGGAATACAGATGTGGCCACATGACATGAACTACATTTCTCAGGATACCTTTAACTACATTTACCATGATGCATTCCCTTAAGGGGACAGCTCATAATTCCTAAGTAACTATCCAATTCCCATAGACTGACTGGGACAGCACATCCAGTGTCAAATTTTCATACTCGTCTACTGTTTTAAAGTGGGGGTTATAATGGTATTATTCTAGAAAGACTATCCAATTTCAAATTGCAGGTGAAAGACTTTTGAAACTAAGGAGATTTTTTAGTAAACTTTAATCTAATGAACACTTTTTGATGACATAAGGTTTAGAGACTTAAGGGATATTTTAAAACAGTGAAAAATGGGAAGCATATCCATGAAGGAGGGCATCCAAAGCATAATTAGTTTCTTTTTAATTATCAGATGGAACCACATTTTTTTTAAATTTAAGAAGCCTGAATCAAAACTTAACACTTACAACATGCTAAAAGTTATTTCAGACCTGCAGCCTTAGCACAGACCCTCAATTCTTTGGGAAAAGCATTTCAAAGATGCAAGATAAAGCATGGAAAATGTGGGATGGGAGAGTGTGCTTAAATGAACATTCTGTTCCTGATCCTCTCAACATTTTAAGAAGGCTCAGAGTGAGTAAAGTTGGATCACTTCATACCAGTCCTGGGTTTCTATTCATTTCAAAACTTACAGACTACCTCCTGTTCTTCCCTTAATCTGAATTCATCACCAAAGGTCCCTTTCATGATCTTTGGCTACTTCTGCTGACTGCCAGTAGTTCGAACCTTACCGATTCAAGGTTGATTCAGTCTTCCACCCTTCTGAGGTAACTAAAACGAGGATCCAGATGTCCCCTTCATAAGATTCAGGTAGATTCAGGTGCAGCAGCGTTCAACTTCTTGAAATGTCTTTTGAGGAAGGTCAAGTTCGTTTTTCTCATTATAGAGGTACAACAAGCCAACTAAACTAATAATGTTCTGAATATTGAGTGATTGATGCTGCTTTTTGATTCTAGAAGTTTTTCCTGTTCTGTTTCAATTTATGCAGTTGAAATATATCTGATACAATTGAAGTAGATGTCTCTGGAAATTGTAATGAATCAGTCTATATCATGAATCAACCTTACCTATAATTCTTTTGTGTATAATAAGCATCAGCACTGACGTAATAAGTCCAGAATTAAAACTGAGGTTAATTGAGACTGATGTAGTTGTTTTACTTTCTTTCCCATTTTTCCTTCATAGCTATAGCCTCTGCTTCCATTGAGCCACTTACGAGATTAAAAAAGAATGGCATAGCATATGAACAAGATCTCTAATCTTGAAAAATCTGAATCTGATTAATCCCAGGACTATACACTAGAATGAGAAGCTGAAACATCTCTGAATATATAATTAAGAAGTGACTTCCAACCTTAATAAGAACAAATATAAACAAATTTAGTGTTCACCCTTTCTAAAGTTACAAACAATTATCTTTTCATTCTATATTTCATCTTTTATCTATAAACACATCCATAAAACATCATATTTTCACTAATAAAGGAGCTCAGGGTTGACACAAGGGTCTTTGGTACTCTCTGTGCTTGCTTGTTTCTTGCAGATGGTTCATTACCTAAACTAGGTAATATCATCCATGCTAGTCACACATCATCTTTTCTGTTCTGGTGTCAGAAAGTCCATTAAAAGTGACTACTTTTCAAGACATTTCAAGACTACTTGAAATGTTTTACCTACTTTGGATAAAAAGGACTTCCTAATAAGTAATTTAGAGGAAATGAAGGAAAATGTTTGGGAAGTACTGAGTTAAATCAAAGAGTAGGTGAAACCTTTAATCACGTTGTATAGTAAGTAATAACTAGCAATCAGCACAGGTTTGTTAAAAATAGATCATGCCAAACCAATCCTATTTCATTCTTCAACATAGTGACTAAATTAGTAGACCAGCAAAATACTGTGGACATAATATATTTAGATTTCAGCAAGGCATTTGACAAAGTAGACCACAACCTACTTCTTAGTAAGCTAGATAGCATCACCACGAGATGGACTCACAACTGGCTGACAAACCATACTCAACAAGTAGTCCTTAATGGGTCTAATTCTACATGGAGGGAAGTAAGCAGCCTCAAGGAAGTAAGCAGTTTGGCAGAAAAACAAATCTGGTCATGTTGCCAACTTCAAAATCAAGTACAAAAATTTATGCCACCAGATAAAGACTGAATGCATCAATTATCACATTATACAAGAGGTTTAATGTGACTTTCTACAATTTTGTAAATAACAAACTAGAAGACTCAAGGTCCATCCCATTCCTGAAAGGACCTAATGATAAAGACTGCAACAAAGATACCATTATAGCCAACCTCTTTAACACATTCTTTGGCTCATGGATCATGCCAGTGTTTGCTAGCCGAATCACAGACAACTATAATGATCTAATAGATATTGATTTTACAGAAGACAATGTTGAAAAAGCACTACAATCTAAAACCGTCTCTATCTATTGGACCAGACGGAATATGTGCTTAAAAAAGCTATCCATCTATCTGCTATCTATCTATCTATCTATCTATCTATCTATCTATCTATCTATCTATCTATCTATCTATCTATCTATCTGCTTAAAAAAGCCACAGCTGAACCTCTAAGCATAATCTTTGAAAAATCCTTCAGAACCAGCTCCTTGCCAAAACTATGGTCACTGGCCACGGCCATCCCCATCTTCAAAAAGGGAGACACCAACCTAGTTGAAAATTACAGACCAATCTCATTATGCTGTGTCACCTGTAAAGTCATGGAATCAATTATTAATCAATCCATTATCCTCCACTTAGACCTACTCTCTAACAAACAATTTGGTTTCAGAAAAAAATTCCTGTAATCTGCAACTCTTACATTGCAAAAACATATGGACTACACAACTCGATCAGGGAAAAGCAATAGACTCGATTTACATAGACTTCTGTTAAAGCCTTTGATTCAGTGGTACATGACAAACTACTCCTAAAACTAAAATCTTATGGTATTTTTGAGCCCTGCATAACTGGATAGAGGCATTCCTGTCAAACAGGCAACAAATGGTCAAAATTTGGAGCGTCCTATCAAATTCTGTACCTGTCAACAGTGGTGTTCCCCAAGGCAGTGTTCTAGGACCAACTCTCTTCATACTCTACATAAATGACCTCTGTGATCATATTAAGAGCAACTGCATTCTCTTCGTCAATGATGTAAAACTATTCAACACCACTGCCAATGCTGCTACCCTTCAAAAAGACCTCAACTATGTATCAAAATGGTCAAACAAATGGCAACTTCAAATCTCTACAAATAAATTTTCTGCCTTACAAATTGGCAAAAAATAATAATCAGAAAATAAAATACAAGCTGAATAGTCAAGACCCTGTTGATGATCCAAACTCTATCAAAAACCTTGGAGTACTCATCTCTAATGATCTAAGTGCAAGAGCCCAATGTAACTACATAGTCAAAAGGCATTAAGAGTTGTTAACCTATTCCTGCATAGCTTTTTCTCTGATAATATCACACTACTACCATGTTTCTCCAACAATACAGCCTCCCCAAATAGGAAGTCCCAGCATGTTTTATAGGCATAAAATCAAATTAAGCCCCTCCCCCCAAATTAAGGCCTATATTAAACATGCAAAATGGGGGGGAATGGCAGGGGGGCTTGCTGTTAGGAAGTACTTTTGTTGCATACCCGGATATGGTGCTGCCTGCGTTGACTTTGGCATTGGTGGGGCACTTCGTATTGGTAGACCTTTTGCCACCATTGCTTTCCCTTCTCCCCATGCTGCCACGACATTTAGAGCAATGCTGCGTTGTTTGGCACAGCCATGCGTGGCCAGCCAGGGCTCCTCCCTTCAAGTGGAGCCCGGCAGAGACATTCGGCTTCAGGCGCTCCTGTCGCCGCCTTCCCTTCACCTTCGAAGGCAAAGCCAATTCTTTTAAAAATGATGCCCTACTACTGGTATGACAAACCCTCCCCTGCCCGAGAGGGCAGCCCAACTCCACATATGGAGGGGAATCTTCTGAGGCTGCAGTGCAGGATCGGCTCACCCCGAGAGAAGCGCCCAGCCGCCGTCCCTGCCTGGTGCCGGGCAGAGCGTGAAGAGCTTCACTTGGGGCACCCAACACAGCTGACAGGCAGGCCCTCATGCCTGGCGGCAGAGCTCTCACCAAGGCAGTGAGTGCCTCCCTGCCAGGCCCTCTGCTCATCCTGCCAGGGCTGTGCCAGAGCTGGGCGGGCTGGGCAGAGCCAGGAAAGTGAGCTGCAGGTGTGCACCCACCTGCCAAGCGAAAGAGCTGGGCTGACCCAAGCTTGGCTTCCTTCCCAAGTCCCTCCAGCCCGAACCTGAAGGACCCACCGGGAGAGGCCGCCTGAGTCAGTGATCGCCCACCCATCCACGGACAGGGAAGCGAGGCAACAGCAGTGCTGCTTCCTTGGCCAGCAGGTCTGGCGGAGAAAGCCCAAAGCCACCCGTCCTTTTCACCCCTCATCCAGCCTGTGCCCCTCCCCATATATCTCCAAATGCACTGGCAGATCCAAATGCTGCAGCAGGCATTGGACAGAGGCACTCACTTGGTGGGGCTCAGCTCGGAGGAGGATGTGGTGCAGGCTGTCGTCTTGCCTCCTTGTCTGCGGATGGGTGGGCACTATCACTGCCTCAGGTGGCCTCTCCTGGTGGCCTCTTTGGGTTTGGGCTGGAGGGACTTGGGAAGGAAGCCAAGCTCAGGGCAGCCTGGCTCTTTCGCTTGGCAGGTGGGTGTGCATCCACGGCTCGCTTTCCTGGCTCTGCCCAGCCTGCCTGACTCTGGCGCGGCCCTGGTTGGATGAGCGAAGGGCCCAGCAGGGAGGCACTTGCTGCCTTGGCAAGAGCTTCACTGCCAGGCAGGAGGGCCCACCTGTCAGCTGCTCTGGGCACCCCAGGTGAAGCTCTTCACGCTCTGCCCGGCGCCAGGCAGGGATGGCAGCTGGGCTCTTCTCCCAGGGTGGGCCGATCCTGTGCTTTGGCCCCGGGAGATTTGCCTCTCCATGTGGAGTTGGGCTGCCCTCTTGGGCAGAAGAGGCTTTGTTGTACTGGTAGTAGGGCATCGTTTTTAAAAAAATTGGCTTTGCCTTCAAAGGCGAAGGGAAGGCGGCAACAGGAGCACCTGAAGCCATGTCTCCGCCGGGCTCCAGTTGCAGGGAGGAGCCCTGGCTGGCCATGTGTGGCTGCACCAAACATCGCGGCGTTGCTCTAAATGCCGCAGCAGCACGGGGAGAAGGGAAAGCAATGGTGGTAAAAGGTCTCCTGATACAAACTGCCCCACCAATGCCGAAGTCAACATCCAAGCCATCGCCGCCCACGCACCCGAGGATGCAAGGGAGGGAAATTAAGTCACCCACAAAAAGACAGCCTAGCCATTTTTTCAGGGGTCAAAAAAAAAAAAAATAAGGCCCAGCCTTGTTTTGTGAGAAACACAGTAACTAGAGCATACAAAACATTTGCTATACCAATACTTGAATACAGCTCATCAGTCTGGAACCCGCATTATGTAACTGATATTAACACTGTGAAAGTCCAGAAATATTTCACAAGAAGAGTTCTCCACTCCTCTACTTGTTATAGAATACCTTATGTCAACAGACTCAACATTCTAGACCTAGAAAACCTAGAACTACACTGTCTTCGGGCCGATCTAAGTATAGTATATAAATTCATACATTGCAAAGTCCTACCTGTCAATGAATACTTCAGCTTCAGCCATAACAATACAAGAGCACACAATAGATACAAACTCAAGGTAAACCGCACCAAATTTGATTGCAGGAAATACGACTTCAGCAACAGAGTGGTCAATGTCTGGAGTACTCTACCTGAATCTGTGGTTTCTTCCCCAAACCCCAAAAACTTTAACCTTAGACTGTCTACTATTGACCTTACCTCTTTCCTAAGAGGTCTGTAAGGGGTGTGCATAAGCACACCAACGTGCCTACCATTCCTGTCTCATTATTTCTTTTTATTTTTCTTATATGTATCCATTTCATGTATTCATAACTATGTTTATATTTATACCTGTTATCTTATATTTGCTTGACAAAATAAAATAAATAAAAATAAATAAAGCAGCCACAAGATTCTGTCTTAGGCCCAGTACTCTTCAATATCTTCATTAACGACTTAGATGAGGGAATAGAAGGGGAACTTACCAAATTTGCAGATGATACTAAACTGGCAGGAATAGCCAACACCCAGGAAGATAGACAGACCAGAACACTAGGCCATACCTAACAAAATGAAATTCAATGTAGAGAAAAGTAAAGTCCTACACTTAGGAAAGAAAAACCAAGTTCACACATATAGATTGGGTGAAACCAGGCTCAATAGCAGTAACTGTGAGAGGGATCTTGGAGTCTTAGTGGATAATCAGCTAAATAGGAGCCAGCAGTGTGCAGCAGCAGCCAAAAAAGCTAATGCAATCCTAAGTTACATAAACAGAGGGATACAATCGAGATCAAGTGGGGTACTAATACCATTCTATAAAGCCTTAGTAAGACCACACCTAGAGTACTGCATCCAGTTTTGGTCACCACATTATAAAAAAGATGTTGAGATTCTAGAAAAAGTACAAAGAAAAGCAACCAGGATGATTAGGGGACTGGAGACTAAAACATATGAAGAATGGTTACAGAAACTGGGCATGGCTAGCCTAGTGAAGAGAAGGATCAGGGAAGACATGATAGCGGTCTTCCAATATTTGAGGGGCTGCCGCAGGGAGGAAGGGGTCAAGCTATTTTCTAAAGCACTTGTAGGCCAGATAAGAAATAATGGATGGAAACTGAACAAGGAGCGATTTTACCTGGAAATAAGGAGAAACTTTCTGACAGTGAGAACAATCAACCAATGGAACAGCTTGCCCTCAGAAGTTGTGACAGCACCATCACTTGAGACTTTCAAGAAGAAATTGGACTGCCATTTGTCAGAAATGGTGTAGGGTCTCCCACTTGGGTGTGTGTGGACTAGATGACCTACAAGGTCCCTTCCAACTCTCATTATCTGTTTAGAATAAAAGTACTTAAACAGCTTCTTACATTATTTAAAAAGTGATGTGTAGCTAGATACTATTTTCTTGTCAAAAACTCTAGGTTAGATTTAAAACAAACTTCTACCCATTCTAACTTCCATAAAAATAAGATGCAGGAAAGATGTCTATTTGTAGATATCCATGATTTTTTTTCTGTTTATTTTTCTAATGTGTTTTCACCTTACTAGTATTGTTAGAAAAAATACTACTACTTGATTTAAGCAAAAACCTGCTTGTAGGAGAGATTTACATTCATCTTCCCCCTTTTTGATACAAACTGATGTTCTACAATTCTATCATCAGAACTGAATTGTTAAAATACCTTCTTGCTTTAGAAAAACTTTGATTAAATCCAGACTTTCATTCCTTCCTGGTCAGGCATTATGAGACTTGGGCTAGCCAGCCATGCCCAATTAAGTTGGACAGCTGGGAAAGTCACTCTTTGATCTCCTTTCATCTGCTTTTATCTCATCTCCCTTAGGGCTACAATAGCTAGCTGCAAAAATCAGGAGAACCAGAGAGAGCAGCAGATGGATGAGAGTTTTCTGTGATGTTTTGCAGCCATCTGGTCGTTATTTGCATTTCTGAACTCTAAATATGGTGCTTATCAATCATTGTGTAATGCAACTTGGAGGCAGTAGGAACTCATGTAGGCATCAGACTAACTTGGTTGGTTTCCAAAGGTCTGAATGGTGATGAAGCAGAACAGTCTGGGTGGGAAGGAAACTTGTGTGACAAACAGCTGAGCCCTAAAGCAAACATTCAAGTCTTATTTCTTTTACTTGGCGGCTACTGGTGCAGTTTTAAAAACTGTCCTAACAAAACAGGTGCCACTGCTACGACCTGTAGTAAAATAACCAAAATTCACTCATGTAACATAGAGGGGAAGAAAACAGAGAAAGTCATGCATGTGTGAGATCAAGAAGTTAAAGGGATTAGAAGAGTACATAAGTTTGGCAAACACATCTCTAGAATTACTATAGATTATTATAGATATTTTTTAATGTAGGTGTATATTGTGGGTAAAAAAACTCATCCTCATTACCATCTGTCGATTAAATTTTTTTTTAAAGGTAAAGAAAACAATATATTTAATTATACACACTGTATATTATCAGCAGCTAGAATTGTATTTGCTCAAAATTGGAAAAATGAAAAGATTCTGGTGGAGGAGGAGATGATTAAGAAAATATTGGAATATGCAGAAATGAGTAGATTAACATTGGCAATTAGAGAACAAGAAGAAATGGAGTATTATATGATTTGGGATTTATTTTATAAATGGTTGGAAAATAAAGAAACAAATTAAATGACATTGTTACAATGATATATAATGCTGAATATAATATGAATATAAATTTAGTAAGAAATGTATACAAATATTAATATGTGCACAAGGTACAGGAGAAACTCAAAAAATTAGAATATCGTGCAAAAGTTCATTTATTTCAGTAAGGCAACTTAAAAGGTGAAACTAATATATGAGATAGACTCATTACATGCAAAGCAAGATAGTTCAAGCTGTGATTTGTCATAATTGTGATGATTATGGCTTACAGCTCATGAAAACTCCAAATCCACAATCTCAGAAAATTAGAATATCACATACAATCAATAAAACAAGGATTGTTCATAGAACAATATCGGACCTCTGAAAAGTATAAGTATACATATGTACTCAGTGCTTGGTTGAGGCCCCTTTTGCAGCAATTATTGCCTCAATGCGGTGTGGCATGGAAGCTATCAGCCTGTGGCACTGCTGAGGTGTTATGGAAGACCAAGATGCTTCAATAGTGGCCTTCAGCTCTTCTGCATTGTTTGGTCTCATGTCTCTCATCTTTCTTTCAATGCCCCATAGATTATCTATGGGGTTCAGGTCAGGCGAGTTTGCTGGCCAATCAAGCACAGTAATCCAACAGTCATTGATGCTTTTGGTTTTGGTGCTTTTGGCAATGTGGGTAGGTGCCAAGTCCTGCTGGAAAATGAAGTCAGCATTCCCATAAAGCTCATCTGTGGAAGGAAGCATGAAGTGCTCCAAAATCTCCTGGTAGATGGGTGAGTTGACCCTGGACTTAATGAAGCACAGTGGGCCAACACCAGCAAATGACATGACTCCCCAAATCTACAGACTGTGGAAACTTCACACTGGACTTCAAGCATCTTGAAGTGTGTGCCTCTCCATTCTTTCTCCAGACTCTGGGTCCTTGGTTTCCAAATGAGATGCAAAAGTTGCTCTCAGAAAACAGGACTTTGGATCACTGTGCAACAGACCAGGTCTGTTTTTCTTTAGCCCAGGTAAGATGCTTCTGATGTTTGTTGTTCAGGAGTGGCTTGACAAGAGAAATATGACATTTGAAGCCCATGTCCAGGATCCGTCTCTGTGTGGTGGCTCTTGATGCACTGACTCCAGCCTCAGTCCACTCCTTGTGAAAGTCCCCAACACTTTTGAATGGCGTTTTCCTGACAATCCTCTCCAGGTTGCTTGTGCACCTTTTTCTTCCATACTTTTCCCTTCCACATAACTTTGTATTAATGTGCTTTGATACAGCACTTTGGGAGCATCCAACTTTTTTTGCAATTACCTTTTGAGGCTTTCCCTCCTTATGGAAGATGTCGATGATAAGTTGCATTACTGAAATAAATGAACTTTTGCACAATATTCTAATTTTTCAAGTTTCACCTGTATACGTACCCATTCAACAGATTGTATAACTGAAAGTTGATTTTATTTTTTTGTTTTTGTTATAAAAATGAAAAATTCTTTATACTTTTTTAAAAAAAGGTATTTGAATAGGTCCCCTACCAGATACATCTCTAGCAATCAAATTTTATAGCAGTTTCAGAATTTGTCTGAATTGCCAAATGCATTAAGCCAATATTTTTCAAATCACATTCTCCAGGATTCTGTGAAAGACTAAAAAGGTGGAAGTAGAGACAAAATATTATTTTTCTAAGGTGCAGCTGAATGGGAAGTTCAGAAGCCTCATCGCTGCAGGAAGCATTTTTGTTAATTGCAGCTCATCAGTTTGTGTGTGCAGGCAATGAGAGTTTCAGGGATTTTAAAAAAATCAAAAATATTCCAAGGCCTGAAAAAATTGAAAGTGTGTTTGGATTGGTTTAATATGTTGTCTGAAGCCAGATATGTTTGATAAATATGCATTTATAGCTTAGAGAAGAGATTCCCCAACCTTTGTGATTTTGCAGACTGGCAGCAGCAATTTCAGTGATGGGGAGGGGAATGATTTCCCACATACAACGTAAATCCTGTGCATGCACAAATGAAGCTTCATGCACTTGCCCACTGTTTCGGTGGCCCTCAAAGCCTTTTGAGTGGTAGTCTTAGTACCCAGAAACATTTCCTTTTTTGAAAGACTTTTGGAATAGTGAAGGAATGTTTTGGGCAGAAAGCAAAAGAGAGGACATTACCAGTTGTTATTTCCTTTTGCTATCATTTGTGATTTTGTGTTCTCCAGCTAGTACATTTTTGTCGTGTCCATCGGTAAGGAGACCAGGAGGCGGTGACTAGGTTTCAGCTCTTTATTGGTTCCCGGAACCGATCTGGCTTCAAGGGAAAAACAGCGGCTTTTTATTCCCAAGCCACGGCGGCCGCGGCCAATGGCACCACTTTGAATCTCCCGCGATTCGTATCCACCAATCGCAGGAGATTCTTAGCGGGCCAATCAGCGCGGCTCGCTAAACCAATCAGATCGCCCCGTGCTTTGGCCAATCAAAGCACAGGGTTTCAAGAATGCTAATGAATGTACAGAACAATTTTCAAACAGTAAGCAGAGGTAATCCAAAAGTTTTTTCTTCTAATGGTGGGGTCCTCCCAGAAGCTAAGCTAACCCATTATTTTTACATTATTTTGCCTTCTTTCTTAATTCTAACTTGGGTACTTCAGATAGGAAGTTTCAGCCAGTAGATATAAAATGAATGACTGGTTTGTAATCATGACATACATCTTTAGATTCAAAGTATTGGAATGTTAAAACAATGATTAAAGGATATTTAATTTTTTTTATAGCCAATTTACTTTTTCTCCTCTCAGCCAGCAAATTGTGCAGAGCCTAATTAAGAGAAACAAATGTCCTGAAGCATCTATCTTCTATTAAAATATATCTTATAGAATGGTCTCTTTAATTCCAATCACAAGATGCATGATTTAACTTCCTGTATAATTAGCCGAATTTAAATTCATAAATTGTTAATTTAACTAATGATCATGTACAATGCATGTGACTTTTTGCTTCAAAGGAAAGTGTAATCCAAGATGCAGTTAGTCCTAGGTACCTGCGAGTTGTAATGGTAAAAATGTTACACCTAGGGAGATCAGATTCTATCATGGTTGAACTTTACCTTCAAGATATCATAGACATAGAAACTCACTGAGTGATATTGAATTAGTCACAGTGTTAATCAAACATTAATAAAGTCATATTGTATTAAGAGATCTTCTATGTCTATAAAACTTGCAAATTAGAGATCACATATACTTCTCTAGAAAAATAGTTCCATTATTATGAGACCATTATCAATACAATCTCTTCTCCGGACTTCAGAAATAGACTATTGAAACAAATGGATCAGAGACAATTTTTTCCAGTAAAATTATTATTCAATTATTAAACAAGAAGTAGGTGTATGAGTACTGGTCTAATCACAGACTTCCTCCCTCCGTCCTTCCTTCCTTTCTCTGGCTTAACTATCCTAGCAACAACCTTGATCCCTTATATACCTAATCAGATAGAAATATTACTTTCGTGATTGCTATTTTGTTTATTCAATAAAGATTGCTAGGTAGACATGAAAAAGACAAACATATACTCGAATTTAAAAATAAATATAATCTCACCTTTATTCAAATCTAAGTATTGCCACACCAGGAATACTGACCCACTAACTGAAAAAATAGTCACTAGGTAAAATGATTGAGAGTATCATTTTTGAGACAATGTAAAGCTGCAACATTTGTGGGGTTTTTTTTTTAATTAAATAAAGTCAGAGGGCAAAATATGTGAGAATTTTACATAATCATGTAAGGTTTGGATAAAGATATATATTCCTATCTCATGAATTCTAGAAAGGATAATGTGATAAAGTTGACAAACAGCAATTTATAACAGGCAGAATGAATTGTATTTTCTGAAAGTATACAATTAAGTTACATTTAAGCTACTTTGTTGTAGCTAGCTTAATTTGCTTTAAATGAGAATCAGACAAATTGGTGGGAGAACCACTAAAACCTACCGCTCAAAGTATCAATGTGCTATTTTGAGCATTCAAAAGCAGTATGTAGATTGTTGTAGAACAACAGTAGCAGCTATCTGAGTTCAAGCCCCACTTATGATTGAAATATATATGAAAAAGGGTCCTGCAATAGATTTACATTTGGTTGGATTAAGAAAAAATATTTTTACAGTCTCGTGAGCTTTTTCATAAATTCAGACAATTATCATCAGTGCCTCCCAAAAGAAAGTATCTGTTTAGTGGTTCTTTGCACATTTGTGATTTGTGTTTGGATGATCAGGATTTTTAACTTTATAGTATGATATCAAAATCCAAGATGGGGAAGGTTACAACATAGAACCATATAAATGATTTTTTAAACATTTTCAAAGACAGCAGATTTATATAAAAAGGGAACAATTCTCAAATAGCTAGGCATAAACTGATATATGCACAGTTTAAGATCAAATAATACTGAAGGCAAACATAACAGTCATTCAATGTACCAGAACAAATTTTATAACTGGGCATTCTGGGAGCCTTTCATCTGTACACATCCGAAGAACAAAAGCTTGGAGAATGCTATAATAAACATTCAGAATCAAAGAATATTTCCCCAAGTGTATTTTTCAAGATTAAATTTCTGGTTCGGATATAACTTGTTTTTGAGTGCAACATAAACTAATAAGATCGAAACCACATGCTAAGAGTTTCTGGTCTGTTCAACTCAACTGAGATTTCTTTAGATAGACTGAAGGTGGAGTACATGAAAAAATCATAAGACACCAAATCAAAAACCATAGAACTGTAACTTTGTTAAGGAAGGAACTTAATAAAGAGCTTCAGAGAGCTGTTGAAAGAGATAAAGAGAAATATTACAACACTTTGTAAAGGCATAGAAGATGGAAACAGACATTGAAAAAGTCTTTCAAAATATTCCTGAACTCAGAAGGAGGTTTCAATCTTGAATTGGTATGTTAAAGGATGCCAATGGATAGATAACAAACAATTTAAAGGAGATCAAACTGTTAAGTTTGGAGCATGGGTGCGAATGATGGAGACGAGCTGGTAGAAACAGTGAACTTCAAACTCTTTATTGACATATTGTGACAGCTCAGCTCAAGGGCTGCTATAGTCTTACTTATATAGGCAACTCATTAACTATTCAACCAATAGCAAACCTAGAGCGCTAGCTCCATTAACCAATGGGAATGGCCTGTTAATGGCCAATCGGATGCTCCTGAACGGGCCAATCCGATCCTGCCACTAACAGCCAATCAGAAGTGCAGGGCCAGAACTCTGCACTTGACTTCAAGCTCAATGATAACTTTATTGGTATTATGCATTCACAACACCCCTTTCCCCTGGCTTCTGCCCACGGGGCGCTGTTACATAGTCTTAAGATAGGACGGTTGTTTTACTAGTCTTTTCGATTTTCGCAAAGTGCCTGGCGGTTGGCTGCACTCTTGCTGAGGTAGATTGTTGTTTAGCGGTAGGGGTGCCTCTGGTTCCGAGTTCGTGTTCTCGTTGTCATCAATATCACTGGCCATTTCCTGAGGTGCATTTACTCCGGTCCCTGGTTCCTGTTCCTGCGTTTCAGTTCCATTATCAGTCTCTTCGAAAAGATTTCCCTCCAATAGTAATTCGCTTTCCTCTGTATCTCCCCCTGCCTCAGTTTGGTCAAAAGGGAGTTCGGAAGAGTGAGATGGTAGCTGCGATCGTAGCTGATCTATGTGGCGCTTCCAAAGTCTATCATCAGGGCACTGAACGAGGTGTGATCTTGGGCCAGTTACGCAGATTACGGTCACCTCTACCCACAGCGGATCGCCCGATAAGTTTTTAGCGAATACTAGATCGCCTACCTGGAAGGTATGGCATCGGCTGCTGGATCCAAGTGGCTTTTCAGGTTCGTAGGCTGGGTGTAACTGATCGAGGTGGGAGCGGAGCTTCTGTCCCATTAGCAGTTCGGTGGGAGTTTTGTTGGTGACGCTGTGAGGAGTGATGTGCTGCAGGAAAAGGATCCGGTTGATTTTTTCGTCGATGTTGTCGTAGTCGATCTTTTGGAGAGTCTTTTTGACGAATTGAACCATGCGCTCAGCCCTACCATTGGCAGCAGGGTGCACAGGTGAAGTGAGCACATGTCGAATACCATGGTCAGCCAAGTACTGCTCAAAAGGTAGCGCGGTAAATTGGGGCCTGTTGTTGGACACCAGAACGTCTGGTAATCCGTGGGTTGCAAAAAGTCTTTCCAGTCTTTTGATGACCGCGTCAGTGGTTGTGCTGCTCATTTGGTGAATCTCGAGCCAATTCGAGTAGGCGTCGACGGTTAGCAGAAACGTGTGGCCTTTGATCGGCCCAGCAAAGTCCAGATGGATGCGGGACCAGAGTCCCCGCGGCGTTTCCCATTCGGTTGGGGTTGCCTTTGGTGGAGCGTTGCTTACTTGGCATCTCTTGCAAGTTTTAACCCATGATTCGATTTGTCTATCGATGCCTGGCCACCATGCATAGCTTCATGCGAGGCCCTTCATGCGCACGATGCCAGGGTGGCCATCGTGCAAGGTTCTTAGCAGTGTCTGTTGGAGTCGTTCTGGGATAATGACTCTATTGCCCCAGATGACACAGCCTTTCTGCGAGAACAACTCTGTTTGATGACTTTTGAATGGTGCGAAGTCGTCTGGTACTTGGTCTAATGGCCATCCGCATTCCACCCACGTGAGGACTCATGCCAATGTGGGGTCGCGTTTTGTTTCTCTCACGATGTCACGGGCAGTCAATGGTGGCGTGTGGAGTGTCTTGATCTGCAATGTTGTCATCGTTGGTGCAGGATGGTTGATAGTTTCAGGGAGCGGTGTACGGCTCAGCGCGTCGGCGTGGGGAATGGCTTTACTGGGACGATATTGTAGCTGATAATTGTAGGCAGCCAAGAATTCTGACCAGCGGATCATTCTGGGAGAAAGTATGTAGGGAGTTGGCTTGTCCCCAGTGATGATCCCCAGCAATGGTTTGTGGTCAGTTACAATGGTGAAAACCCGGCCGTATACGTACTCATGAAATCTTTTAACTGCTGATACAATCGCCAGGGCTTCCTTATCGATTTGGCTGTAATTTCGCTCGGTTTTCGAGAGCGTCTTTGAGAAGTAAGCAACAGGGGCTTGGTTACCGTTAGGTAACACATGGCTCAAAATGGCGCCCACTCCAAAAGGCGATGCATCACAGGTTATGTTTATTGGCAAAGTCTCATTGTACTGCATCAGCACGGCATCCGAAGTCAGTAGTTTTTTACATTACAGAACACCTGCTCTTCTTTGTGACCCCGTACCCAGATTGCTTTTTTATCTAAAAGACGATATAACGGTTCAGCGACGGTCGCCTTGTGCGGCAAGAATACATTATAGAAATTGATGAGGCCTAAGAACGCCTGGAGGTCGGTCTTGTTATGGGGCCTGGGAGCGTTCTTTATTGCTCTTAATTTACTATCTGTAAGGTGAATACCCTGACTGTCAATTAGGTACCCTAAGAATTCAACACAATCGGTACACATTTTGCATTTATTTTTTTTGACTTTCAGGCCTGTTTCCTGAAATTTTCATAATACCAATCTTAAACGCTCCCGCAAGATTTTTTGAGTGGGGGCAGCAATAAGCACATTGTCAAAATAGGGGACAACGCCCTTGATCCACTGCAATAGTCTCTCCATTAGGCTCTGAAAGATCCCTGGGGCTACACTGACTCCAAATTGAAGCCGCGTACACTTAAAGGCACCTCGGTGTGTTACGATAGTTTGTGCCTGTGCCGAGTGTTAAGCCTGGTTTCCCCAACCAGGGTTAGGGAGACAAGCTAAACAGAATGTGCAGCTTAGTCAGATAGGCACACAGATAAATGAGTGAGCTAAGCTTGTATGTTTATTAACATACAGTAAAAATAATAGATACGCTTGTGCTATCAAAAATATAGTTTATTCCATTATGAGTTCATAGCATAGTCAAAATAACAGTCCAATAGTCATGTATCATTTAGTCAGTCCATTCAGGGATATTCAGTTAGCAAAGTCCGTGTAGAAATATCCTATGTCAGTTCACTTACAAGTCTGTCCTTTGTTTTCTCTCCCGTTCGAGCAATGCAGTCTTGTGTCCTTGCAGTAATCAGGTATCATCAAAGCCAGAGAGTGAGCAAGCTGTCGCCTTGCTTCTTATAAAGTGCTTTCACAACCACTCCCTTAATTGCTATCCCACAGTTAAAGTTGCAGACACTTTAACATACAAACTATGATTACATATTATTATTTACCTAAACCAGTTAGGGTAAAACAATGTTATCCCTAACATCGTTTTTTCATCAACCAGCAATTGCTGATAAGCCTGAGCTAAGTCTAGTTTAGCGAAGACTTTTCCGCCCCCCAGGGAATGGAGGAGGTGCTGTACCACCGGCACCGGATATGGGTTCTGTTGCAGGGCGTGGTTTAGGGTGGCTCGGTAGTCCCCGCAAATTCTAATGGAGCCATCCGGCTTAATGGGTGTCACAATAGGCATTTCCCAAGGGGAGTGATCTGTTGGCTTTAAAACTCCCTGGGCAATCAACTTATCAAGCTGCTCATCGATTTTTGGTTTTAGAGCAAACGGAACTCGATGAGGCTTAAGGCGGATGGGAGCTATCTTAGGATTAAGGCTAAAGGATATCGGGGTCCCCTTGTACTTGCCTAGCTTTTTCTCGAAGACGTCCTTGAATTCGTGGGCGAGGTCTTCCTCCCAGTCACTGCCGCCGATTCGATTAATGCCTGCCACTTCGATGCCGAGTGGTGCGAACCACTGTAGGCCCAACAGGCTAGGCCGGTCCTTATCAATCACCATCAGGGGTAAGTACGCCATGCGGTTCTTGAATGTAACCCGGACTCGACTGGATCCTGCAACTGGAATTCGGTTCCCCTGGTAGTCTTTTAGCACGAGCTGTTGGAATTGAAGGTCTTGGTGCCGGATAGTGGGGATGAGTTGCTTGAGGTTCTTCCATGAGACCATCGAAAAAGACGATCCTGAGTCTACTTCCATCTGGCAGGGCTGATTTTCAATGTTCACATTGACCTGAATTTTCTGAGCGTCTAATGAAGAGGCATGGCCAATAGTGAGTGTTTGGTGAGCCTCTTCTCGTCTCACTAGACGATTCACAGGTCGGTTTCCGTAGGAGTGGTTTACTGGTTCTCACCTTACAGGGCGATTCCCTGTCAATTGGTGAAGATTGGTTCCTTTCAAGGTCTGGCTGGGTCCGAGGAGGCTTCTGCAGACCCGTCCGATGTGGCCTCATTTCCCGCACTCGTGGCAGACCCGTCTGATGTGGCCTCGTTTCCCGCACTCACAGAATTTGCAATCGGAGCGAAAATGGTTGGCCCCGCAGCCCACGCACGGTTGTTGGGACTTCGGGTGTCATTCCCAATCAGACCGCAGGCGATGGACCTCTTCTTCGTCGCTGTCTGATGACGAAGAGAGGTCCTCATGGTGGGCCGTGGAGAGCTGCCCTTCTGCGTTAGATGAAATTTCGCCGGCTGGTTGGTGGGTTTGAGTGTGATTTTGGCATAGTTGGGCAGCCGACTTCTTGGTTGCCTCCGCTGCTGTAGCTTCAGCTATGGCATCTTTAAGGGTGATGTCGCCCTTTGCCATTATTTTGCTCTGTACATTTAGAGCATCTAACCCGAGGACTACTCTGTCACTCAAGGCCTCTTCCAGGTCGGTGAATTCACAAAGGCCTCCCAAGTTCCGGAGGTCTGCAACGAAATTGGCGATGTTTTCTCCTTTCCGCTGGTTCCGTTGATAGAACTCGTGTCGTCTTACGAGCGTTGGAATGGTGGGTGCATAGTGGGCCCTTAGTAGCGGTTCGAGGACGTCCCAGTCCATGGCCTTCACTTCAGCCGGTTTCGCTAATACCTTAGCCATCTTGAATACCGTTGGCCCACAGTGCATTAGGAATACCGCCCGTTTCTTTCTGGCCATGGCATCCTTTAGATTATTCGTTTCCAAAAACATTTGGAAACGATCCATGTAAGACTCCCAGTCCTCTTGAGCTGGATCGAATGGAGTGGGTGGTATTGCGCCGCCGGACATGGTTTCGCCGTTGTGCGCTTCAGTCACGTGCTTAGTTGGCTCTGATGTCATCCAATCCCACCCTCGTCGCCAGTGTTAAGTTTGGAGCATGGGTGCGAATGATGGAGACGAGCCGGTAGAAACAGTGAACTTCAAACTCTTTATTGACATATTGTGACAGCTCAGCTCAAGGTCTGCTATAGCCTTCCTTATTTAGGCAACTCATTAACTATTCAACCAATAGCAAACCTGGTGTGCTAGCTCCGTTAACCAATGGGAATGGCCTGTTAATGGCCAATTGGATGCTCCTGAACAGGCCAATCCGATCCTGCCACTAACAGCCAATCAGAAGTGCAGGGCCAGAACCCTGCATAGACTTCAAGCTCAATGATAACTTTATTGGTATTATGCATTCATAACACAAACAAAGATAAAAGGAGTGTATTAAAATGTTGTATGGTAAAGATGTGAACTTCCAAGTTATCTTAGAATATATTTTTCATTCACATGAATCTTTACTACAGATGTTAGATTAGAATAGTATAGTGGTCATTACCAAGTTAGAAGGCTACAGAAACTGATGAAATAACCATAGAATTAGAGAAAGCAGCAGCAAAGTATCAACAAAGGTTCTACCTCAGAGGTGGTATTCAGCAGGTTTTGATCAGTTCGGGGAACCGGTAGCGGAAATTTTGAGTAGTTCAGAAAACCGGCAAATACCACCTCTGACTGAAGATTTTACAGTATCCTTCCCCTGCCACCCCCACCAAGCCATGCTCAAAGAAACGGTAGTCAAATTTTTGAATCCCACCACTGCTCACCTAAACTAACCCAGAAAATACCAAAAAGAGGTAGAATGTGCAAACTATGACAAAATATCCTTAATTTCATATGACAGCAAACCAATGCTTAGGATCATCCAACACAGATAAGAGCCCACATGGAAAAATAAATGCCAAATATGGTTATAAGAAAGCTAGGGAACATGAGACATTTTGTTGATGAAAGCTGGATAATTGAGAAAGCCAAAGAATGCCAAAAAGAAGTCACTGCATGCTTCAATGATTACAGACTAGATTTTAATTAGGTTAATCATATCAAGCTGCTTATAGTAAACAAAACTCATAGTGATGTCATTACAAAAATAAGTGATTTTATTGAAGCCAAAATAGAAGCCATATGTGCAGATTTTCTTGCTTTCTGTGGAATTTAATTTAGGAACAAAATATTCTAATTAGCTGGAGCAGTGAAACAAAAGTGAAACACTATGGTTAGGTGATAAATTCATTTTGATATAAATTGATTTTCATAAAAGAGTAGTAGGAATTTCTTTTTCTTTTTTTTAATTCAAAATGTTAAAATACAAACTCCAAAAAAGGGGGGAAATACAAAAACAAAGCAAGGCCAAACAAGAAAAATAAAAGAAAATAAATGTGCATAAAAAGAAAATATACTATATTATAGTAAAATGTACACGAGGTGTATGCTATTGAATTGGTAAGAATAGAAGAACTAATTACATAAATACTGGGTCTGATTCAACTACAGATTAGTACTGCACAGATATGGAAAGCAGTGGAAAGCAAGAGAACATAAAGTTTGAATTAATTATGAAATGGTGATGGTTTCAGGTTTAAAACTCTGGAAAAGATATCACAGATTAAAAGGTTAGATTTATAAAGTATTTATAGTGCCATTCTTATCTGTGCTTAATAGATCTTAATCATACCCTTGATATGGTTTTTTGATGCTTTGCTTGAAGAGGGAAGACTTCGTATCATTTTTTCTTGTTTATTTTAACAGAAAGAATTCAGCATTTTAATAACTTCTTACATACATATATAAACAAAGGAAGTACTTCAAAAGGAAGCCTTCCAGGGAAAAAATTGCAGACTGAAAATGACTCTGCAAAAACAAAACTGACAATTGTGGTGAAATGAAAAGTTGTCCAGTAGACCAGGTCTTCAATACTTTCTCTCCAGACCAGAGGTCCCCAAACTTGGCAACTTTAAGACTTGCTGAGGAATTCTGGGAGTTAAAGGCTACAAGTTGCTCAGTTTGGAGACCTCTGCTCCAGGCATAAGAAGACTTGAGATTACCCTCAAGTCTTCCAGATACTTGTTCCTTAGGAGGATACTGCAAGAGAGCAGTCTCTGGTGGGTTTAGAACTTAGGGAGACAAGCAAGTATGCATCTTGTCCAAACCACAGTCAATACTTTTGAAAGGACACTAAGTTGGCATACTTTTTTTTAACTTAGCATTTTCTGTAATCACTATCATCTATTAGGAACCTTTGATTCAACCAGTTTTACAGTATTAGGTCAGTTTTTCAATCCTTAAGTAAAGTAATTTAACTATAAATTCAAGAAGTTAAAATTATTTTTTTATGATTAAAGAGCAAACGGGGGTAATAAAAAAATTACAAAATGAACTTTGTGTAAGTGTATTCAATATACTTTGTACAGAGTTGTCTGAACCGTAAGATGGGAGGCAAATACATTTGATGAATAAATTACATAAATATACATATATTTGCACAATGTTTGCATTAGATATTTATCTTGTTTTTTTATTATTGTTTTATCTATTTTAAGCATATGAATTTTTTTGATAATGTATATATCTTTATATTTGTTCTTTTTGGTTTTTTACTTTTAAAAGGAATAAAAGTAAATCTAAAAAATAAAAATATGGGTGGCCATACAAATATTTCAAACAAACGATAAATAATATATCTATCATGGATGAACTTATAATGGGAAAATTTCATGCTCTCTGCCCCAGTGAAATATAGACAAGGATGTCATAGCCATAATTTGCACTGAATTTGAGATGAACTCCTGCATTTTTAAAAAATGAATTTAAAGCCAGTTAGGAAATATAATTGTCATAACATGTTCAGTGGGATCCTAGTAGATACAACAATCAGTAGTATAATTACATTGTAAAAATAAAAATCCTTTACAGTAATCTTTTCCCAAAACATTTGCAAATTCAAAGGTTCGCTAGATGGCATTTTCTTTGATCTCGTCTTCAAAATAGTATTTGAAAAATATGTGGAAATTAAATATTAACTATGTCTGCAACTGCTAGGTTGTCCAGCAATATAGTGCAGGCATATAATCAATATTTCATCTCATTTAGACAGTCGTCTGAAAGCTCTTCATGCTGTCTATGTTAGAATGATTGTGGTTTATTAATTGGTTTATAAATTGTTAAAGAGCTTGACAGATATGGATTTCTCATCTAAGATGTTGTAAACTTTTTGTTCCAAAAGCAGCCTAAGTATTTGTTTCTTTGTCTATCATTTAGGAGCTGATATACCTAAAGGTACACACAAATGCTTTCCTTATTTTTATTTCCAATTATATTATTCCCATATAGATTGAAAAAAGGATTGTAGAAGCAGTTATAAAGCAAAAAAAACCCTACGTATTAGTCCTGATTGATCAATAAGATGGAGTCATGCCAGAAATGTCAGGACTATGGACTTAAACACACATACACACACACACATTTAAAAAGAGTATTAGCAAATCACTTTATGCTGTTAACAACACTACATGGAAAATGTTACGAGGAATGAACCTGAACTTGGAGAATTTACTTTTATAATAACTTTTATTAAAAATACTACTTTTATTAATTTTATAATAAGTAACTAGTAAATAACTGAAAACTTATAGAGTTTCATTCTCACCCACCTGGAAACATCTCATGAACCTGAAACAGAAATCTCAAAAGTAAGTAGAGTAACTATAAGAAAAAGAATTTGTTGATGAGTGGAAACAAAATCACTACAAAGGATTAATTAGCCTCCATGCTAGAAAGAAACATATAAATTTCCCATTGGTTCAGAGAATTTAAAAGTCTGAGATCCTGCTATTGATACATTCCACACAATGTACAGCTGGCATGGGTAAAAGCTAGGAACAGGACTAGTATTGAAATTAGGCCTCAAGTGTTATATAGTTCTCTATCCATGCATTGGATGTATTATTTGCAGCCCAACTGGGTATAGAGGACCAAAAGTGGCAATTCATCACAGCATATACTCTATGTAGCTACTTGGTAAACTACTTTGCTTTTTATGGAATATCAATAATTTTACATTAAAACTACAAATTTATCAGTCACCACATTTATTGTGGTCCAATTCAGCTTATCAAATACGTTTCAGGTAATATTGTGCACTTTTGGAAAATTTAGTATGACTGCTGTTATGTATTATTTTTAAAAATAGATATCCTCAGGAAAACCCCAGGCATCATTCCTTCTTGTTACTCTTCTATATTCATAATTATCTTTTGATATCTTTATATTTCAAAGACCTGATTACACACTCTAGGATTCTGTGGATTTTATTCTAAAGTAGAATAAAATATATATTTTAATTCATGCAACATTCTCAATTTTATTATAGAAAACCCAATGTCCAACCACCCTTTGAAGTATTAATTAGCTTTTCTTATGTACACCTGGAGTTCAGGAATATATAAAATGAATCTATCTTCTTGAGATTTGCAAGCAAAAATTGCAGTTTCTATAAGATCTGTAATAGCATCATCTCATAATATAAACAATAGATTATGAGTCACTGAGAGTGACTCGGGACCCATGTAAATAAATGAACAAATAAATCAATGTGTAAACTAAAGTAACAGGAGAACTTTCCTGGAATAAACACAACAAATTGTGGCTCTTTGGAAGCATTTACTGGATTATTTAAAAATAAAATTAATCTATTATTATAAGATTAGAATTAAAACTTTTTCATACTGGGTAAGTTCCACACAAATTCAGGTTATACCGGTAGATGCACAATGCAGAGTTTACAAACTGAAAGAAAAATTGATAGCTCTCTTCAGCTATTGTTCCATTTGGCATTTAAGTAATATTGTTTTCTGGGATTTAAGAAGTAGTACATAGCAATCTAATCTGGTAATTATTAGTAGCCTGATCTGATCTGATCTGATGTTATATGTTTGTCTTTTAAAATTTATCACCACATATTCTGAGAAGAGTATTATATAAACAAAAATAGCTTTTTTCTGTACCAAGCCTTCCCACATTTATTTTTAATAATAGATGAGTTTGAATTTCACCATTTTGAAAGAGAGAAAAATCTCTTTTCTATATCATGGATAAATGTAAATTCCTCCTATATATCTTCCATTACTCCTCCTTCTCAGCTAAAAACCTTTGAATATTTTAGCCTTACTATGAACAGAAAAGAGTAAGAGCATCTTGCTGGGGAAATCAGACCCAGAACCTGATTTCTGAAACTAAGCTTAATTATACTGGCTACCCTAGTAAGGCAATACACTCAATGTTATGAGATCAGAACTGAATTAAGAAGCTGGATGCATACTACCGGCTTATGGATAATTCTATTTGCTTTCTATTGTGTAACTCAATTAAAAATTTTGTATACTTAAAGCATTTTTACCATAGTCTAATTTAAAAGCTTCCAGGTTAGCATAGGTGTAAGTGATAAAACTAAGATACTTTCTGCTTGATTTATGAACAAGATCCCCCCCCAAAAAAATAGACGAGAAAAAGAAGAAAAAATATGTTTGTTTTAACAATCTGAAAAGACTCTCAGAACTAAAGATCAACTTTCAATGACTCCCCGAGCACATACATGCACAGTACTTTATGTTATATTTGGAGCATGGGTGAGAAAGAATGGAGACAAGCCTCTGAATGGTAAACTTCAGCTCTTTATTTACATAGTGACTTCTAACTTCTATAGCAGTTTTAACCTGCCTTATATAGGCAAACCCCATAACTATTAACCAATAACCAACGAGGAGCGCTAGCTCTCATAACCAATAGGAACTCTCTGTTAAGGGCCAATCGGATTCCCCGGAGCGGGCCAATCCGATCCGGCCATTTAACAACCAATCAGAAGTGCAGGGCCAGAACCCTGCACTTTACTCCAAGCTCGCGCTTTATTAAAACTTTATACATTCACAGCACCCCTTCCCCCTGGCTTCTGTTTGCAGGGCGCAGTTACATAGTCCTTTAGGTAGGATGGTTGTTTTATTAGTCTCTTTGATTTTCGCTATGTCATTTGGCTGCAATCACGCTGAGGTAGATCGTTGTTTGGCAGTGAGACTGTTTCTGGTTCAGAGCTCATTTCCCCGTCGTTGCCCATGTTCTCTGTAATTCCTGAGGTTTGACTATTTCCCTCTCTGGTTCCACTTCCTGAGTCTCTATTATACCGCCGTTCCCTTCGAATGGGTTTTCTTCTTCTTGGAATTCATCTTCTTCCGTACCTCCCCCCCCTCAGTCTGGTCATAGGGGAGTTCAGGACTGCCCGCCGAAAGCCACGATCGTAATTGATTGATATGGCGTTTCCATAGTCTATCGTCAAGGCATTGTACAAGGTAGGATCTTGGGCCGGTTACACGAACTACTGTCGCCTCCACCCACAATGGGTCGCCCGATAGGTTTTTAGCGTATACCAAATCTCCTACCTGGAAGACACGACAGCAGCCGCTGGATCCTATTGGTTTTTCCGGTTCGTAAGCTGGGTGTAACCAGTCGAGGTGGGAGCGGAGTTTTCGTCCCATTAGCAGTTCGGCGGGAGTTTTGTTGGTGACGCTATGCGGTGTGATGTGCTGTAAAAAAAGGATTCGATTGATCTTGTCGTCAATGTTGTCGTAGTCTACCTTCTGTAAGGTTTTCTTCACAAATTGTACCATGCGTTCTGCTTTGCCATTGGTCGCAGGGTGCACAGGCGAGGTGAGCGCATGTCGAATGCCGCGGTCAGCGAGGTACTGCTTGAACGACAGTGCTGTAAATTGGGGCCCGTTATCGGATACCAGGACATCTGGTAGTCTGTGGGTTGCAAATAGTCTTTCCAAAGTTTTGATAACCACCTCGGAGGTTGTAGTCGTCATGCGATGAATCTCGAGCCAATTTGAATAGGCGTCGATGGTGAGTAGAAAGGTGTGGCCTTTGGTCGGCCCTGTGAAGTCCAAGTGAATTTGGGACCAGGGTCCGCGTGGTGTCTCCCATTCAGTAGGAATGGCTTTAGGTGGGGTGTTGCTCACTTCCTGGCATTTATGACAACCTTAACCCAATGTTCGATTTGCTTGTCAATGCCCGGCCACCATGCGTAGCTTCGCGCAAGGGCTTTCATTCGCACGATGCCGGGTGGCCATCGTGCAAGGTTCTCAGAAGCGCTTTCTGGAGTTGTTCTGGGATAACGACTCTATCACCCCAGATGACACAGCCTTTTTGGGAGAACAACTCGGTTTGTCAAGTCTTGAATGGTGTGAAGTCATCTGATAATTGGTCCAATGGCCATCCGCGTACTACCCAACTTAGGACTCGTGCTAAGGTGGGGTTACGTTTGGTTTCTCTCGCGATATCTCGGGCGGTTAATGGCGGCGAGTTGAGTGCCTCAATTTGCAATGTGGTTACCATTGGTGCAGGATCGTCGAGAGTCTCTGGAAGCGGTGCTCCACTCAATGTGTCGGCGTGAGGAATGGCCTTCCCCGGGTGGTATTGCAGCTGATAGTTATAAGCAGCTAAGAATTCTGACCATCGAGTCATCCTAGGGGATAATATGTAGGGAGTCGGCTTATCTCCGGCTATTATCCTCAATAATGGTTTGTGGTCAGTCACGATAGTAAAAGCCCAGCCATACATGTACTCGTGGAATCTTTTAACGGCTGACACAATTGCGAGGGCTTCTTTATCGATTTGTCCATAATTTCGCTCAGTTTTTGAAAGTGTCTTTGAAAAATATGCAACAGGGGCTTCGTTCCCATTAGGCAGTACCTGGCTCAAAATGGCACTCACTCCGAAAAGTGAAGCATCACATGTTATATTTAATGGCAAGGTCTCGTTATACTGCATGAGTACAGAGTCAGAAGTGAGCAGTTTTTTCACGTTGTGGAACGCCTGTTCTTCTCGATGACCCCATAACCAATTTGCTTTCTTATCTAACAACCGGTGTAACGGTTCAGCGACCGTTGCTTTATGTGGTAAAAATACATTATAAAAGTTGATGAGGTCTAGGAACGCCGGGAGATCAGCCTTGTTTTGTGGCCTGGGAGCATTTTTTATCGCCCTTAGTTTACTTTCAGTAGGGTGAATACTCTGGCTATCAATTAGGTACCCTAAAAACTCAACACTGTCAGTACACAATTTACATTTGTTTTTCTTTACTTTAAGACTGGCCTCTTGGAATTTTTTTAGGACTAATTTTAACCGGTCCTGTAAGATTTTTTTTGTAGGGGCCGCAATTAATACATCGTCAAAATAGGGGACCACGCCCTTAATCCCTTGTAATAACCTCTCCATAAGGCTCTGAAAAATCCCTGGGGCTACACTAACTCCGAATTGAAGCCGGGTACATTTAAAGGCACCTCGGTGCGTCACAATCGTTTGTGCCAGTGCCGTCTTTTCATCAACAGGTAATTGCTGATATGCCTGAGCTAAGTCTAATTTAGCGAAGACTTTCCCGCCCCCCAGGGAGTGGAGGAGATGCTGCACCACTGGCATTGGATATGCGTTCTGCTGTAGGGCGTGGTTCAAAGTGGCCCGGTAGTCCCCACAAATTCGGATCAACCCATCTGGCTTAATGGGTGTTACGATTGGGGTTTCCCAGGGGGAGTGATCGATGGGCTCTAACACCCCCTGAGCTATCAGCTTGTCAAGTTGTTTGACTTTAAGGCAAACGGAACTCAACGGGGCTTAAGTCAGATGGGAGCTATCTTTGGGTCTAGACTGAACAAAATCGGGGTCCCCTTGTACTCGCCTAAGCTGTCCGTGAAGACGTCCCTGAACTCATGGATGAGGTCTCCCTCCCAGTCACTTCCGCTGACTTGGTTTATGCCGGCCACTTCAATGCCGAGTGGCGCGAACCATTGGAGGCCTAGTAGGCTAGGCCTGTCTCTATCGATGACAGTTAGTGGTAAGTACGCTGTGTGCTTCTTGAAGGAGACTCGGACTCAGCAGGAACCAACGACGGGTATTCAATTCCCTTGGTAGTCCTTGAGGATGAATCTTTGGAAGCGGAGATCTTGGTGTTGAATCGTGGGGATGAGTTGTTTAAGGGTCTTCCAGGACACCATCGAGAGGGATGATCCCGAGTCGACTTCCATGTGGCAAGGCTGGTTCTCGATGGCTACTGTGACTCATATTTTCTTGGTGTCTAAAGCTGAGGCGTGACCGATAGTGATAGTATGGTGAGCCTCTTCTCTCTGCAAAACTCAATTTCTGTAGGAGTGGTTTACTGGCTCTCGCCGTACAGGACAGTTTCCTGTCGATTGGCGACAGTTAGTCCCTTTTGAGGCCTGGCCGGGTCCTGGTAAGCTTCGGCAGACCCGTCCGATGTGGCCTCGCTTCCCGCACTCATGACAGAGCGCGTCGCGGAATTTGCATTCGGACCTGGCATGGTTGGCCCCACAGTCAGCGCAAGGGCGTAAAGGCTTCGGGTGGTGGTCCCGGTCGGACCACAGTCGATGGACCCCTTCTTCGTCGCTGTCTGACGACGAAGAGAGGTCCTCGTGGTGCGTCGTTGCAAGCTGCCCTTCTGACCTGGATAAAATGTCGCTTGTCGGTGGTGGTACCGGAGCGCGGTTTCGGCGTAGTTGTGCAGCCGACTTCCTGGTTGCTTCTGCTGCAGTAGCATCGGCGATGGCGTCGGCAAGGCTGATGTCGCTTTTCGCCATCAGCTTGCTTTGAACGCCTGGTGCATCTAGTCCCAGAACTATGCGATCTCTTAGTGCTTCTTCTAAATCGGTGAATCCGTAGAGGCCTCCCAAATTTTGGAGGTCTGCTATGAAGTCGGCCACACTTTCTCCCTTTCGCTGGCTCCTCTGATAAAACTCGTGGCGTCTCACGAGCGTAGGCATGGTTGGTGCGTAGTGATCTTGTAGGAGAGGTTCGAGGTCGTCCCAATCCATCGCCTTCACTTCTCGGGGTTTTGCTTGTGCTTTAGCCATCTTAAATATGGTTGGACCGCAATGCGTTAGGAACACCGCCCGTTTCTTTCCTGGTGTGGCGTCCTTTAAGTTGTTGGTTTCTAAGAACATTTGGAAGTGATCCATGTAGGACTCCTAGTCCTCCTGTACTGGATCGAACGGAGCAGGTGGTACGATGCTGCCGGACATGGCTCCGTTGTGTAGCGTCGTCTGTCACGTGCTCAGTGTTCTTCGAATTTCATTGGTTCAGATGTCTCCACATCCCACCTTCGTCGCCAGTGTTATATTTGGAGCATGGGCGAGAAAGAATGGAGACAAGCCTCTGAACGGTGAACTTCAGCTCTTTATTTACATAGTGACTTCTAACTTCTATAGCAGTTTTAACCCGCCTTATATAGGCAAACCCCGTAACTATTAACCAATAACTAATGAGGAGCGCTAGCTCTCATAACCAATAGGAACTCTCTGTTAAGGGCCAATCGGATTCCTCGGAGCGGGCCAATCCAATCCGGCCGTTTAACAGCCAATCAGAAGTGCAGGGCCAGAACCCTGCACTTTACTCCAAGCTCATGCTTTATTAAAACTTTATACATTCACACTTTACATGCTATATTTGAATATGTTTACTAGTGCCTCATCCAGTATTTATTTATTTTTTAATATCCAATAAAATAGTCCTGGGATTCTTCATGATTTCCCATTCATCTATTAATCAGGTTTGACCATGTTCAACTTTCTGAGGTCGGTCAAACTTGGTTAAATACCATCATTTACTTGAACAAAACAAATAGCAATTAATATTTTAGCCTTTGGATATACTGTAGTTATGGAAATAGGTGATGGAACTTCTCTGTCCATTCATGCACAGCAGTCTAATGCCTCTTGACAACTTGCAGTTTATGCAATACACAACGGTTAAACCTTATTTACTTATAATTTAATATTTACTATATTCATGGTATAAAATAAATAATTATACAATAAAACACTGATAAATACAGAATATCAACAAAAATAGAGACTAGAGAATGAAAAGTAACACAGGTGCCATACTCTTTGTTAAGAGAATGCTTTCTGAAATAATTTGGCCCTTTGCTGTTTCCTGAAAATAACAGGTAGGAGATGAGTGTCTTCTCCATAGGAAGGCCCTTCTAGAGAAGAATCAGTTTCTACCCTTGGTCCCCAGAAGTGTGGCACTAAGTTGAGGAAGAGACTAATAATATTGATCTGCATTAATGGACTGGACTTACTGCTCCATTCTATGTATTGTATCCTTATGCTATATTGTGGCACCCGAGGGAGCCTCCCAAAATGTTTCCGGAAGATGGCTGAGATTAGAGACTAGCTTTCACTGATTTTCTTTGATCAAGGTTGTCAAGAAAATTCAGTTTTAAGTATTCTGCCTTGAGTATCAAAGCTATGAATGTTCTCAACAGGATTCTAAGATGTATTATTATATTAACTTACTCTAACTAGATTGTTTATATCTGCTTCAAAAGATGAGAATTACAATCATACTATGAACATAAAAAGATGTGGATTTTCTCTCTGTGTGTGTCTGTGTGTTCTCTAGAAACTAATTGAAGTGGGAAATTAGAATTTGTGTCTGCAAATGATAGGCTTGTTAGAAAACATTTAAGACTTTCAGTACTGATATATTTTATAATCTTTCTGAATGTGGTGGTACATTGTTAGGTTAGAAACTGATTTCTATTGATACAGCTGTTTGTGGTGCTGCATTTGAAACAAGACATATGAGTCTTACAAGTTTAGGAATACCTTCTGGATATAAAATTGTTTCATACCCAAACTGACCACTTCAAAGGGCAATTAAAATAATTTTACAGTACTTTTCAAACAGTAACATCTTTTTGAACTTAAAACTGTTGTGTTTATAATCTCATATGCAGATTTCTAAATGAGTCAAATGTTACATCAAACAAAAATGCAGTTTTAAAATGAGGCATTATACCATTACCTACATCAAATTTATCATTATATTTTAAAGCTTTATTGTATATGTTAAGAAACTTAGTTGGATCCAGTGTAGTTTACTGTACAAATGCTGTTTTCTTTCTCCATGTTCTCTTTTAACAGATAGTCTTTTTAATAGATAATCAGACTTGGAAAGGACCTTGTAAGTCATTTAGTCCAACCCCCATTTTGAATGAGCGACAAAAGAATATCTGGATGTTAGGTAGATAGGAAATCAGAAAACCTTGAATGAATTTATTAATGAAGTCAGCAGAAGCTGAGCTACATTTGAAGAAAACACCTTTTATTTCAAAAATACATAATCTCACATTTAAACAGTCACTACACTGCTAAGGAAGACATTCTGAAGTGTTTTACCTCTCTTTTGTGCATGTTTATTATATAATCAAGCATATCTTTTACAATGAGAGTGGAGTGTACATACTGTTATTGGGCATACTGCTCTGTATTGAACATACTCCTTGTTTCAAATTTCTCAACTGAATGCTCTTTTTAAAATAATGTTTCCTTGTTATACTACATAATTCATAAGAGAGAAAAGATGATTACACTATAGAGAAATATTGCACAGCCAGAAAGAATCTGATCACATTACAATTTGAAGAAATGCAAGAGAAAACCTTGATCACTTCACAAGTGTCTGAAATTAATGGAGAAGGGGGAGGAGGGGGAGGCAGCACCTAAAATACATTAAAAACATAAACATAATGTTATCTGTATTAACTAAGTGGTTTTAGGATTGATAGTTTTTTCCTTTGCAGTCCCAACATATATAGTATGTTTCCAAAATTCTACTCTACCCACAGATTCAATGTTCCTAAATTATCTGTCCTCCAAAAAGGGTTTAGTTTGTATTTACAATACATCTGAAAGGTGACTGGTTGACTAACTCTAGCTTAGTTGTTCTTGGTTTCCCTCCAAGTATATAAAAACTAAAAATTATACACAAAATGCTTGCATACCAGAGATATCAACTCATGTCAATCTTTGTTTTAATTGTCAAAGACAGGTGCCAAAACATTTTCATCCTTTTCCCAGTTCCAAATGGAGGCTATTCTGAAGGACACATCCAAAAAGAAAGGAACTAAGAACAAAGAACAAAAATAGCAGGCTTAATAAAGAAATGGGATGCTTACAACATTCAAAAATGCTCTTTCTTTCCAAGAGCTGCTTAATTATTGGAAAAACATTTTGAGAACAGTTATTGCTCTGTCAAGTTACAGAGTGATTCTTTTTTTCATATTACTTTTCTGAGTTGACAACATAATATATAATACTGTCAACTTGGATATCACCTAGTCTAAACCCTTCCCAGTGTAGGAATTAACGATTACAATATCTCTGACAGATGCCTGTCCAGCCTCTAGGAAAAAATAATCCACCAACTCCCCAAGCAGTCTGTTCCACTTTTGAACAGCTATTACCATTAGGACATATTTCTGAAATTATCCTGGAATCTACTTCTTTGTAATTTAAGCCCATTTGTTTAAAAATATTTGTTCCTGTCTTCTGGAACAACTTTAAGTAATTATGCTTTGTTTTCCGTATGATAGCTCTTCACATATTTAAAGACAGCTGTCACATCTCCCCATTTCTCCAGAAAAATATGCTTTATGCTTTCAACCATTCCTTATAAGATTTTCCTTCTGACTCTCTTTTCACTTTGGCTCTCTGTGTTAAATATCTCCTATGTCGCCCAGAACTGATGCAATGTTCTGCTGAAGAATAGCAAAAGCACTTCAACTTATATGCCACTTTAAAGTGCTTTACAGTACTCTCTAAGCAATTTACAGAGTCAGCATATTGCCTCCAACAATCTGGGTCCTTATTTTACCAATCTTGGAAGGATGGAAGGCTGAGTCAGCTTTGAGCTAGTGAAAATCAAACTCCTGGCAGTGAGCTGAATTAGCCTGCAATACTGCATTCTAACCCACTGTGCTACCACGGCTTAGGATAGCATTTCTGTTATGGACTAAGCCAACGCATCAGTAAAAACCCTAATAGCTTTACTTTAATAGCAGGCTCGTAATCCTGCACTTCTCATTGGCCCGCGAACAGCGAGTCGTGATTGGTCATTTCTGGCCAATCTGATTGGCTGACAGAGGGTCTCTCTGATTGGACGCTTGTTAGAGTGGTAAACTCAAATCATTGGTTGTTTTGACAGCAGCCAGCTCTATAAAAGAGCTGCTGCTGCTCAAGTTTTTTGCTCTCTTCTGAAGTCACAAATAAAGAGTTGAAGTCACAGTTCGATGTCTCGTCTCTGTTCCTTGCACCCATGCTCAGGACTTAATACTGGCGACGAGGATGGGATACAGAGATGATAGAGCTGACTAAATACTCATCGAACAAGACAGAGCACGTGGCTGAGAGCGCATGCAACAAATGGCAGAATGACCAGCGGCGCCACACCACCCGCTCCATTTGACCCAGCAAACGAAGACTGGGACTCATATATGGACCGCTTCCAGATGTCCATGGAGACCAACAATCTGAAAGATGCTATGCCTGGCAAGAAACGAGCGGTGTTCCTGACCCACTGCGGCCCCGCCGTTTTTAAAATGGCTAAGGCACTTGCCAAATCGGCAGAAGTGAAGACCATGGATTGGGATAACCTCACGCCGATCCTCCGGGCCCATTACGCACCCGCAGTACCGACACTGATACGAAGACACGAGTTTTACCAGAGGGTCCAACGGAAGAACGAGAGCGTTGGGAACTTCGTAGCCAACCTCAGAACCTGGGAGGACTCTGTGGTTTTGCAAACCTCGAGGAAGCCATGAGAGACCGAATAGTTCTGGGATTAGATGATCACACAGTGCAGAGCAAGATCATGGCAAAAAGAGACATCAGCCTTGCAGATGTCATCGCCGACGCTACTGCCGCAGAAGCAACCAGGAAGTCAGCTGCTCGAATGCGCCAAGCGAACGCACCACCAACTCACTAGTGATAGTCCGCCTTCCTCTGAGAAGCACACTATTACCACCCATCATGAAGACCTCGAGTCATCCTCAGACACTGAGGAAGAGGAGGTCAACCGGCTTCGTTCGGAACGAGAGCAAAGGAACCAGAGACTTCCGCGCCAATGTGCTGGTTGCGGGGCAAACCACCCATGATCAGACTGCAAATTCCTCGATGCACTCTGCTGTTCCTGTGGGAAAAGAGGCCAGATCACAAAGGTCTGCAGAAGCAAGCGAGAGTTCAGTCCAAGCCAGAGGGAGAATAACCTCTGCCGGGAGACAGGCAAACCACCTGGAAATCGGGACCTCCTGAACTACCAATGGAACAACCACTATTACTACAGAAATCGAGCACCTGACACTTCAACAAGACGAGAAGAGGCACACCAAACTATCACTATCGGCCACGCTTCATCACTAGATGCAAGAAAGATCCGCGTAAGGGTCACTATTGAGAATCGACCGTGCGTGATGGAAGTTGATTCGGGGTTATCCCTATTGATGGTCTCCTGGAAAACCCTCAAACAGCTGATCCCTGCCATCTGTTGCCATCAGCACTCAAAGAATCATCCTAAAAGACTACCAGGGGAACAGAATTCCGGTTGTTGGTTCCAGCCACATCCAAGTATCTTTCAAGGACCGCACCACAATGCTTCCCTTGACTGTTGTTGATCGTGACCGGCCCAGTTTGTTAGGGTTACAGTGGTTCGCCCCACTCGGAATTGAACTAGCTGGCATACACCAAACCAGAAGCGATGACTGGGAAGAGGCCCTCATCCAGGAATTCCAGGACGTGTTCACAGGAACATTAGGCAAGTACAAGGGGACCCCTATATCGTTTAATCTCAGTCCCGATGTGGCTCCCATTCGCCTTAAGCCTCATCGGGTGCCTTTTGCCCTCAAGCCAAAGATCGATGAGCAACTAGACAAATTGATAGCCCAGGGTGTGTTGGAACTGATTGACCATGTCCAATGGGAAACTCCATTGGTAACACCCATAAAGCCAGATGGCTCATTAAGAATTTGTGGGGATCACCGGGCCACCCTAAATTACATGCTTCAGCAGAGCGCTTACCCAGTACCGGTGGTCCAACACCTTCTTCACTCCCTGGGTGGCAGAAAAATATTTGCGAATTTGGACTTAGCTCAGGCGTACCAACAGCTACCCATAGATGCGACGACTGCAGAAGCCCAGACAATAGTTACACATAGAGGTGCCTTCAAGTGCAATAGACTCCAATTCGGAGTAAGCGTGATGCCAGGCATTTTCCAAAGTTTGATGGAGAGACTATTACAAGGCATAAAAGGCGTCGTGCCTTATTTTGATGACATCTTAATAGCTGCCCCTACTAAATAGTTATTAGGACAACGACTCAGAAGGCTTCTTCAAAAATTTAAAGATGCTGCCTGAAAGTAAAAAGGGACAAGTGTCAACTTTGTATGGAGAGAGTGGAGTTCCTGGGATACCTTCTCGACAGACAGGGAATCCACCCCACCGAAAAAAAACTAACTGCAATCAAAAACGCCCCAAGACCTAGAAATAAGACAGACCTCCAAGCCTTCCTGGGACCGTGGATGCCTATTCTAACTGGCTCGAGGTCCACAAAATGAAAAGCACCACCACGGAGATGGTCATTAAAAAAATGAATAAGCTATTCGCTACCCACGGATTGCCGGATCGCCTGGTCTCTGATAATGGCCCTCAATTCACTGCCCTGGCATTCGAACAGTGCCTAGCAGACCGGGGCATCGGCCATGCCTTAACATCGCCAGCTCACCCTGCGGCCAACGGTAGGGCTGAGCGAATGGTTCAATTTGTAAAGAAGACCTTACACAAAATGGACCAGGGTGACATTGATGACAAGATAACCCGGATGCTTCTCCTCCAACATATTACTCCAAGCAGCACCACAAACAGAACCCCAGCTGAACTCCTGATGGGCCGAAAACTTCGCTCACATCTCGATCGTCTCCACCCTGCTTACACACCTGAACAACCCCTGGGATCCAGCAGCAAGTGTCGATCATTCCGGGAAGGCGACCCCGTTTTCACAAAAAACTTCTCAGGCAACCCATTGTGGGTCCCCGCTACCATAACACAACTTACGGGACCCCGATCCTATCGTCTACAAACTACAGATGGCAAAATGTGGTGAAGCGCCACATAGACCAGCTTCGATCCAGACTAGCACCTACTCCCATCTCATCCCCTGAATCTCAAACTGGGGGGGGAAGGGATATCGAGGGGGCCAAAAAAGAAATAACAGATGACTTAACAATCGGAACCCAGCAGTCTACACAACCAACCATGGGATACTCACCGCCAGAAGGACAACCGAGCCGGGAAGTTGCCTCGCCACGTGACAGCACCGCGATGGAAACAGATCCAGGGAACCCGGATGACAGCATTGGTAAGAGCAGAGAGTACAGCCCAGAGCCATTCAACGAAACAGCAGGACCGTTTTCGCCACCCAGCTCACCAGAACCAGAGCCAGGACAGAAACCGGTGGAACAGCGCAGATCAAGCAGACAGGTGAAGCGACCTGCCTACTTACGAGAATACGTCACCCCACCCTCAGACGGAACCTAGGGGGGAGGGGTGTTATGGACTAAACCAACGCATCAGTAACAACCCTAATAACTTTACTTTAACAGCAGGCTCGTAATCCTGCACTTCTCATTGGCCCACGAACAGCGAGTCGTGATTGGTCGTTTCTGGCCGATCTGATTGGCTGACAGCGGGTCTCTCTGATTGGATGCTTGTTAGAGCGGTAAACTCAAATCATTGGTTGTTTTGACAGCAGCCAGCTCTATAAAAGAGCTGCTGCTGCCCAAGTATTTTGCTCTCTTCTGAAGTCACTAATAAAGAGTTGAAGTCACAGTTCGATGTCTCATCTCCGTTCCTTGCGCCCATGCTCAGGATTTAACAATTTCCTTTTTCTGAAGCTGCCTCACACTGTTGCTTCCAGTACCTGGAATGTTTTTGATAAACTCATCTGGGTTACATTATTAGTTATCCCTTCCTACTAGGTTGGCATGCTACTTACATTATCTCTGAAATATGATCTGTCAATACGGCCAATATGGTTTACTGGGTCTCAGGTTCCTGACTATTTCATCCTCTGATTGCCATTCAGGATCACTTCAGCCTGCTGTGAATGTTTTCTGACAAGGGCATTATAAGCAGTTCTGATGTATCGTGGAGTGGGGTGGGGAGGGGGAGGGATCAGGGGCCATTTCATAGATTTGGTAGGGAGTGCAGTTTATGTGTGTGTGTGGCAGGGCACCTTTTACCACTGTTACGAACTAAGCAAACTCGTTAGCTTGCGATTCTAGTAGTTTTCTTTCAACAACAGGTTCGTAGCCTGCACTTCTGATTGGCCCGTTGACAGCAGATCGTGATTGGTCAGTTTTGGCTGATCGGATTGGCTAATAGCGGGGCGCTGCTGATTGGACGCTCTCAGCACGGCAAACTCAAATCATTGGGTGTTGTGACAGCAGCCAGCTCTATAAAAGGAGCTGCTGCTGCCCTAGCTTTTCACTCTGTTCTGAAGTCACTAATAAAGAGTTGGAGTTACTATTCGATGCCTTGTCTCTGTTCCTTGCGCCCACTCTCCCAGATCTAACAACCACCACAAAAAATAAAACTCTACTCTTAGGTTAATAATCCTCCTCTCACTTCCCTCTCACCCGCCTGCTTAACTAGTTCTCTCTACCCACTAGCATCCCTGGCACATACAGCTTTAGCCACCAAGGAACTCTCATGATAAGGCTTCTATTATCATTCATATACAATGACACATGTATTTTATTATCCTCACACATATTCTCTTGCAAAGAATTTCTAGATTCGTGAATTGCTTTTGAAATTTCTGACTATATTGCTACTTAAAACCATCATGTGAATGTGGAGGGTTGCGTTATATAACATAATATATTAATATAACATAGTGATTTCCTTCTCTCTCTGAATGTGCATGTAAGTCCTTTAAAAAGTAAATCTCCTCTGAAATATTGGAGCCTTCTTTTGATAATATAGCTTTCAAAAGCAAACTTTTGTGAGGCAGGATTGCTGACTTTTGCCCATTAATATATATTTTTAAAAGCCTTAATGTACATGGAATGTGCATTTGTATATGACTTTCTCTCAAAATCAGGACTCACACAT
Source organism: Hydrophis major (assembly GCA_033807585.1). Taxonomy (NCBI): domain Eukaryota; kingdom Metazoa; phylum Chordata; class Lepidosauria; order Squamata; family Elapidae; genus Hydrophis; species Hydrophis major. The sequence continues at coordinate 331,082,662 of CM066329.1, forward strand.
GCTTATAAAAATGAGTTCACTTTTTAAAAGCATGAAATAGCCCAATTTCTTTTTAAGCAACATCTCAGTTATTACAGGGCTTGAAGTCCAAATCATCCTGACAGGAAAGCAGTGACATATTTTTTTTACACAGACAACTACATAATGGCTAAAACAAATTAGTGAATAAAGTTATTCCAGGGTCTATATAAGGCTGATATTCCAAGACAAAGCTGATCAGATATAACCTTATAATCATCCTACCCACCGAGAAGGGCAGGGGTCAGTTCTGTAGGGATTATTGTTGTCAACTAACAGCTTTAAGTGTTGTTATTGTACCCTCTGGAAAGCCACATGAGACATATGTTCTCTCTACTTCTAGGGAAGTTGCCAGATGGTTCATACATTAACTATGGATACACATAGCAAATTGTTTGTTTCTTCATCTCTGTCTGATGAAGAAAAGGTCAGAATCTGACCATTCAGAAGCAAATCTGTTTTTATTTGTTTTCTTTAATAGCATTTTAACAGGGACAGATTTCTATTGTTTGATACTTCATTGACTAAATTGGGTAGGTCACCTGCGTTGAGTTGTGCTACCATTCAAATTCAGTGAGCTGAATTAGTTGGCTAATTATAAGGTCTATTATCCTTATCCTTCTCAATCCAACCATATTCCTAATTATTCAAATGTATTCTGGCAAAAACTGTACCATTGAAGGCAGATAAATTTGATTTTGATAGAATCAGATAATCCTATTTTTTGGATTTTACTCTTTCTCTCTCTTCTGATCAGTAATCATGTTTCCTGGCAGGTTTTAGTTGAAAGGCTTTATTTATAGACATATTTAATTCTGAACATTCCAAATCATTTGTCAAGTTATCTGTGTTAGTGTCTAATAGTCATTCTCACATTAATCAAGAAATGTCTAGTTTTATTCTTAACCTATAAAATTGATACTGTGCTATGGGTGGATTTTTGATATCTTTTTTAACATTTGTAAACTTTTTATGATTTTATATTTTAGATATGTATGTCATCTTCCACTATTCCTAAATTAAACCATTATATTTGGATGTAATAGCTTGCATTTGCTAATGCCTGCATAACCCCTCTTGAAAGATATGGCAATTTGTGTGAGAATGATACATTCTCATCATCTCAAAATTTTGATATGCTGCTATAGATACCAAGAATAAGAGAGTCTACCATTTCTTCCTTACTGATATCACTCCTGGGGCTGATTGAGTGAGGGAGTGTGGGGAAAAGAGAGCAGGAAAGGAAAAAAAATCAAGGAAAGACTTTGGGAAAAGCAACTATTGGATTGCTGGAATAAGTAGGAGGAAAGCTCAGAATTCTTCACTAATTCAGATTTTTGTTCAAGTATTGTGCATATGAAGAAGATTCTTTTGATTCCTTAGAAATTCAGATCTGAACCTGTTTCAGGAATTACCATTTCAGCCAAACACACATTAATTTATGATGAGACACCTGCAAGTTCTACAATACTTTTGTCCATACTTCCATAAGCATATTACATCTTACTGAATTGGTCACTGAATTAATGATGTTCAGAATTGCCACCACTTTTTCAATTTAGCTACATTTTTAAATTAAAGATTTGTTCATAGGAATTGTGCCATATTTACTTATAAAATAATATTAGGTGTCTAGATATCCGAAGCACTCTTAACATTACCAAGATACTCAGTACAGATTTGAGTCATGAATTTCAATTTTATATTTGCTGAGTAATGTAATATAGTTTCAGGATGCATTACTATGATAACATAAAAGCTTATGCTGTTATCAGTAATCTATACCAAATGACATTTATAAATGACAGAAAATGACTTTATCACTTTGTCTAGTGTAAAGATATGTTTTCATCTTCTTCTACCATTAATGATCCTTCATAAATAGTTTGGAATACTGCTTCATTGCTGTTGGCATTACTAAATTATGTATATAGTGCTAAATTTTATATTAATTTCCTTAAGCAATTTTGTATATTGATTAGAGCCAATAAATGATAATAAAAGAAATATATAAAAACTCTATGGGCATTTGAACATAAGTATACAATATCTGTAAGTCAGACATATTAGTAAAAAGAAGTCAAAGTTGAATTAAATTCCTGCTAAATGCTATGGAGAAAAGTCACTCTGAGAATGGTCCTTCAAGGTTTCAGTCAGGGTGGAGGCAAGGTATGGCAAATAATCAAGATCGTAGCTGTAAAGTTATGCCTGTGTTTTATGTGTCAAGTGTATTTCAGGCATGGTAGACATATGAGACAAATTTTTAACTATGGAAGAATAAATATAAATCCACTAAGATTCGGATACTTTTACTGATAGTTTAAAACATGTTTACATTTTTTAAATAATTTAAGTTAAGAGCAGCCTTGCCTGAAGTGTGAAAATAAAAGATTTGGAGCCAGGGCAATGGCCAAGTTTATTGAGGACTTCAAATTATAAGGGGTGATTAAACTAAAGAGCACCGAAACAATCTCTCAAAGGAAAATATACATTAAATTGAAAGATAAACAGTATAACGAAATATTCATAGAAGAACAGACTATGAATAGCTACCCATCATTGCGATGCCAGCAGTAAACCTTATAATAATAAAATCTAACTTACTATTAAAGTCATGACAATGAAAGTTTTAGTAGTTTATTGATTTTGGAATTTTGGAAATTGAAATCCACAAGTATGTAAGTTGCCAAGGTTGGATACCAATTACCTAGATCACTGTTGGCAAACCTTTTCAGCACCGAGTACCAAAACGGCAGTGCATGGGCAGGGGGAGTGCCAGAAACCAGAAGAGCAACTCCCTGGTGCGCATGTCACCCGGTCTTCTGGTTTCTGGCATGCATGCACACATAAAGACCAGCTGTGCGCTAGGGAGCTGCTCTTCTGGTTTCCATTACTCCCGCGCACAGAAAGACCAGCTGGCTGGTGCATATGTATGCACCAGAAGGTGGAAGAGCAACAGGCGACTGCTGGCGTGCCCAGAGAGATGGCTCTGCATGCTACTTCTGGCCCACAAGCCATAGATTCGCCATCACAGACCTAGATCATAGGACAGTAGTCAAAATACTATTGTTCTTATTGTTTTTATTCTTTGCTTATTATGATTGCGCTTCTTTATTGTTTCTCCAGTTAGTCCCAACTTTAATTTTCTAGAAAATAAAATATATTATTTATTAAATGGAATATGAATACCAGATTACAATTTCATTTGGTTTAATCTTCCGCACCTACTCTATATTGATGACATAAATAGAAACACAGCAGAAAATCAATATTGCTTTATTTTGCCTCAGTTCTTTCCTATATTTCTGTGCCCTAGTTAAAATATACCCATGACATTTTGATGTTGTACATGAAACAACAGGAAATTTGCTTTTCTTTTTATATATATGGTGCTTTATTAATCTGCACAACAGCTCATATTTTAGCAAAACATTATTCCAAAATCACATTGGCAAATATTACTTACTTTCCCATGTTTTACAGAGGAGTTCAGATAATCTGTCTTTCTGTTTGAATGCATTTTAATATTTTGCTTAGTTATTAACAAGACGCTTTAGTTCAATATTTCTTTTTACACTATAAAAATACCCAAGCTTAAAAGCTTGTAAAACTTTGAAAAAGAATAGATATATAAGAATAGATATATATTTCTATGGGTACAGTTCGTGATCATTTTAATATACCGTATTTCTCCAAATATATGACCCATCCCAAAAAGAAATCCTATTATGTTTTTAATGCATGCACTAAAATTAAGCCCTATCCCCAAAATTAGCCCTAATTAAGACCCTGGCCACCCCAGGGTGCAGTGGGTGGGGCTTGGAACACAGATAAAAATTAAGCTAGGGTGATGATGGGGGGTGGGGTGGAGCTGCCCTACTTACCAGGCCTCACATACCCCAACACCTGCCTCACCTTGTAGGTCCAATTCTACTGCAGTCACTTGCCACCATCACATGCATCACCCTGGCCTCAACTTCCCCATCAGAGCCTTCTGGAAAGCCTTCTACAGCCAAGAAAAGAGGTCCAGATTGATGCTCACATCACCTCCACTTCTGTTTCACCTTGAGAGGCCTTCTGAAAAGCTCTCTGCAGCTGAGAAATGCACTCTGGATTGATGCACATGGCTCCCCCTGGCTTCCATTACACCTTCAGATGCCTTCTGGAAAGCCCTCTGATAAAGCCTAGCTGATAAAGAGCTCTGGCTTGATCTGGAGCTCTTTTAGTGGCTACAGAGGACTTTTCAGAAGGCATCTGATGGCGAAACAGACAATGCACTTGTCAATCAGGAGCTCCATACTCAGCTGCAGAGAGCTTTCCAAAAGGCCATTGAAGGCTGGGGTTGACACATGTGAGTGGCGGCAAGCAGCTGCAGAAGAAGTGAGTTGGAAGCAGGCTCCTGCTAGGCTGAGCTGTCAGTGCCACTGCCATGAGGTGAGTCAATAATTAGACTCACCCAAAAAGAAGCCCTAGCCATTTTTTCAGGGGGTCAAAAGAAAATAAGAGCCAGTAATATTTTCAAGGAAACACAATATGATCCTCATTTCTGTGTACTAGCCAAAAAATATGAATATGAAATTGGTTTGCTTTCATTGCCAGGCCTTGTCAGGCTTCAAAAATGCCAGAAACGGTACTGTTCCAATAGAAGAGGATATTTGCAACTCAGGGTTGAAGTGTGAAATGTTTGGTGTTCCCTGAGCTTACTTGTTTGTTTCCAGATATTTCATTAACAAACTAGGTAAGTATTATCTAAACTATTATCAGTGCTAATAGGGAGTGGTATTTGTCCCTTCTTATATGCAATAACTTGCCCTGACAGTTTTGGAGAGGCTGAAGTTTTCTTCTTGGTAGTTTTTTTATTAGCTTGTTAGTCATGTCAGCCCTGAATGGCAAAAAAATATATATATTTGCATATCATTAAAAATTCTTTATATGTTACATGATACAATAGGGTGGGCATGAGAAAGTATAGAAGGATGGCTTGGAATGGCTAATTTGGATCAATAAAAAAGTAGTTGGACTAATGCCTTACATGGCCCTAGTGCTTTTCTGAAAAAGCACTGAACCCATTTCAAAAATAGGTAATAGGGGAGGGACATGAGCAAAACTAGAGGGAACAATTAATAAAAAGTGAGCACTGTCAATGTTGCAAGGGATTGACAGTGGTGACAAAGGATGGCTATGGCTGGCAACACTTAGAAGTATCTTATGAAGTAGGCACAATGGCACAGAGGTAGACACTATAATGTTTTTCAAGTAATATAAACAGTACAAAGTATAATCACTTAAAATCTTTAGTTGACAGGAGTCCAAAAAATCTGTAATATACTCACTGTTGGTGAAACAAGCAACACATCATTGCTCTCTTTCCTGGACTAACGTTCCATCAAGAGCTCAAAATCCATGTTTACATATAAGTACTTCATAAATAGGGGGACTCATTCTCTCCTTCAGCTCATGCCAAAATAACCATGAAGCTCCAAAGGCTGGAGGGGAAGGCAATACCTTTGGTAGCCTAAATCGGCCAATATGAAATGGACAGATCTAATAGTAATTATAGTATTATCAGCCATATCATTGATTGAATATGGTTGATTATGTCCAGATGAAAAATTGTCAGAATTGCATCAGAATTATTATTTTAAAAATTGGAACATCTCATCCATGTGCCGGAAAGAGACAAAGGCAATGATGCGAGAAGAAAACATAAAATAAAACATTTAGTTTTCTATTTAATTCAGTATTTTCTATTTTCTCTCTCTTTTTCTTTTAGTTAAATGAATTGACATCTGGAGGAGCAGTGGAGTAATTTTGCTGAATTCTAAATAATTTATTATTTATGCACATAGTGCATGCAGGTTAATATATGCATGCATATCGACTGCCAGTTGTGGGCTATAAAAATCCATATGATCATTAGGTAGAAATTTGGGGAGGAAAAATGTGTCATTTATTTTTCTCCCTGCCCATCACGTATAAGCATAACTAGGTCATGTGGACTTGCCTAAAACTTCTAAGCAAGCATTTTTTTTAAAAAAAATGATCATATTATTATTCACTAAAGCAGTGCTTCCAAACTTTTTTTTTCATTACTCAAAACTATTTTGGGATTTACCAAACAGGTTCATTTTGTGAGTTTTGTGAAGATAAGAGTGGAAAACCCTCCTTCACATATGTAGGTGCTGGGAAACATAAATAATTGCATCACAGAATATTCAACATGAGTTGATAGACTCCAAATGATACTTATTTTCTTCAAATAACATTTTGCATTAAATGCTTAACCTAATCTCCATCATTTGCTCTGCAAAACCATTGATTTGTGTGTCATTACCCAAAGAAAAATTACATGTACCCAATTTTGGGTAATTTGGGAAATACTGTATCTTCTGACTTCTCCTAATTGGCCTTTTTAAGTTTTAATGGTCACAAATAATTAACATAAGTTTGTTAGCTACATATAATTCAGAACTGCTACTATCACAGATCTTATAAACAATATTGTAATGTTACAATTTGTGGATCTTAGTTGGAAACATCCATTTTATCACCACTAGATGTCAGCATAATCTAAAAATTAATCAAGGTAAAGTCTCAAAATCTATGTACTATTACTACAACTCTCCTTCCTATGGCCTTTTAAATGAGAGAAATGGTGTATCACAGAGCAACAATTTTTGAACCAATGTATCTCAAATGTACAGAATGTGCCCAATATCTGGGACCCATGATGGATTGAAATTTGAGGAAGTTGTGGGCAATTCAGTGCTACTGGTCACTGCTAGGATGCCGTGATGCTGCTGTGGTCACATGATCTTCATTTCCAACATTTTGTGAGTTTTCCAGGTTGTCTCATAATTCCTCGTTCCCTCCCTCCTGCATGCAATATTAGCAACTAACCTGTCTGCTGGCATGGCAAAGGCAAGGCAGATTTTTGCCAGTCTCCCACAAGGAGATGCAAAGGTAAAACTGGCAATGTGGAAGTCACTCCTACTAGCTGCTTTTTTGCCCACCTATTATGTTTTTCTGTTTAGCTAAGAAAATATATCTGAAATGACCCAAAGAGCTATAAGCTATCTCGTAATAGCTAAAAATAAAATCATAATAAATTTGTGTTGACTGACTCACTTTTTTCTTATGCCCTTTTCAACCAGATACCAATAGGTTGCTGATTTAGATTCTTCCATTGTAGCTTAGAATTATCTTTCTGCTACGCAACAACCAGTTGATCAGGGCAAGATTTTTTTCTGCCATGAGGATGCACTGCAGTCTACAGCACAAGGAACCATACCTGTTAACATGTCACCATTTATGAAGAATAACAGAGTTATTTGCTAGTTCTTGCTTTTTTGTTTCTCATTAAAAAAGTGGCAGCAATGCCACTTGGGGCAACATTTCACATCAGCTTGCAAACTAGCCTTTTAAATAACTGAAAACACAATAAATGACAGAACCTATAACAGTTATAGGCTTTTCATAACCAAAGTTTTGCTATAGGGAAGAAATTCAATAAAGAATACATAACTATATTACTTTCATTCTGAGCCCCATTCCTCAAAAATGTATGCTCAGTGCTAACATCAGTCACTACACTTGGAAAATGGTTGCCTGCAATAGTCCAGTTTAACTCTCATGATGTATCATCAGAGTGGTATTCAGCAGGTTCTGACCAGTTCTGGAGAACTGGTAGCAGAAATTTTTGGTAGTTCAGAGAACCGGCAAATCCCACCTCTGACTGGAGATTTTACAGTATCCTACCCCTGCTATGCCCACCAAGCCATGCCCACAGAACCTCTAGTAAAAAAAATTGAATCCCATCACTGTGCATCATGTGTATATTAAACAAAAGGTGAATTAGAACAAGCATGAAAACAAAAAAAGGAAAAAGAATATATCAAGTACAAGTAAGAAATAATTTACCTAATTTTGCTTATAAAACTAAAATATGTCAATTAGTGATGATTTCATGTCAGATCATATGATGAATATAAACCCAAATGAATCATGAGTTTTAGAAAATCTTGTTTCAAAAATTTGACATACCTAAACTTTTAATATTGATGGATTCATTTAAGATCCTCTGGACTCTAAAGGCTGCAGTTTAGATATTTTGATTTTGCTTGGAAATACAAGCACGAGTAATTGTTCTTTTTCAAACAAAGCTTGAAAAACCTGTTTTTGCATAATAAAATCCAAATCATATATATAAGTAACACTTCCTATTTATACAAAGAGAATCTCATTGCATATAAAAGGAGAGATCAAATTTTTGTAGGACATTTTTTGTTACTTATTTTCTAGTTAATCAAAATCTTGAATTGCTGCACTTTTCTGCCAATAATTACTGCAAGAAAGCTCAGAGTTATTTATCATTTTTCTAAGTGCTCATTGTGTTTCATGTCATTTTATTTAGTAATCCTGGCAGTTTGACTATGTTATAATAGTACTAATAACACATAAGTATTATGATCTCCACATGAAAAGAAGGATATTGTTCCCTATGTTCATATCCAAAAGTTTCAATGCTGCTAACTGCAGCCAACCCTTATCTATTGGCTAAAGCTCAATGATGCAGTTTCACTGCTGGAAGGAATACTAATTATTATTCTTTTGGCAACCCATCCACCAAATATATCAATTATGCTCGGGAGAGTCTCTTAAACTAATCAGAGGTGCAAGAAGAAAAAGAAAGTAAGTTAGGCATTGGAACATCATTTCATCCATTTCCAGCAATGGTCTAAGATATTCTACCATTTGAAGAACACCACAGCACTGGCTGCCTTTGTTTTCACCTCAGGAAAAACACTTCAGAGTGAGTCATTTGAACTTGATGACTTCTGTGAAAAATTGCACCATTCTGCTGCTTGTTAGAAGTGTGACTTCAGTGGTGCTGTCTCACTCTTTAGCACTTCATGACCTATTGGGTTATAGATAAAATGTTAAGAATATATTTGGTGTCCCCTTTTTTCTATCACTCAACTTGCTTTTTGTCTAAGAGATTGCTTGCTTTTGCCTTTGTTCCATGGCACATGTATACATGGAACACTCAGATGTATAGATGCTAGGCTTTTAATATTTTTATGGTCCTTTTTAAAAAATATAAATCCTTCAGTAGTCATTGCTCAGATCAGATTTTAGCACTCAGGAATATTCAAATGCACATAAAGTAGGGTCTTTTTGGTTTCATTTCCAAACACCGTGTAGGTGTCTGACACACCAACTTCTCCATTTGCCTTGAGAGTTCTGGAGTATTGTACTGGGTATTTTAAGATGCCAACTATCTCAATGCCATAATCTCATATTTATAGCGAGGCATTGGAATAAACTACTCAACTACAGCTGCTGCCCCAGGATATTGTCTTGTTCTTGTAACTTGCTGTCAGAATGTCCTTGGAGGCATAGACCACACCAGGAAGTCAGGGTAGAAAGCTGCAGTAAGCAGAAACCCTAGACTTGAAATAATGATAAGAAATACATTCTGATAAGGAAACTTTCTTTGTGCAAGTTTGATGACTGAACAAGTAGGCTTCGTATAAGGAGTTTGCTGCAGATAATTTGCAGGACGTTGGAGCCTGTGAACTAGGTAAATAAATAAAATTTACATAGACTAAATTATGCTTTGATTGTGGTGTCTATTACAGAAGAATGTAACCAAGCCAATGTTTTATAATAACTGATTGATATACTGCTGGGACACAAGTATAGAAGAAGAAAAAAGAAACTAAACTTCTTATTCCATTAAAAGGAAACATTTGGTCACTTGAGTTCTTCCAAATTCACAGCATTTAACTGGGATTGAAAGACCATCTTAAATTAATTCTCAAACACATGCAAATTCAAACATCACTTTGAAATTACTCAGCCTTCTTCATGCTGGCACCTCCAGAATTCTTAAACAGCATGTATATATTCAAAAGTTGGCTAGAAATTCTGGGAATTGCAGTACAAATATATTTGAAGGACACCTGATTGGGAAAGACTGGTTATTGAGTGCAGTTTGTCAAAAGCACTGAGCTAATTTAGCATATTGCTTAATTATTTTGTGGAATTAGTCCCGAGAATCTTTCAGGGCAAAAAAAGATAGAAATTGGAACAAACCAAAAAATTATGTCTCTATGGTTTACAAAGTAAACTTGTTTTCCTTGATACTATAGTGTCTTATATAATTACCTGTCAAAATGCTGGAAAGAAGTAAATAACAAATGACTAATTCAGATTTACAGGGATATATTTTTTTAGCCTGCATGGGTGAAACAACTGCAATAGAAGGAAGACAACCTATAAACTTGAAAACAGAATAATCTCTAGTATATTTTTCTCCCCATGGTTGTAATAGAAGGCAGAATGAAGGTTTTCCTATTATATTGGTAACAAATATAACTATATATTTATATTTAGAATGCAGTACTACAGACTATTTCTGCGAACTGCAGACTCTCAGCCGTTCTGCAGTTTGAGTCTTACTGGCTCAAGGTTGACTCATCCTTCTACTCTTCTGAGATCTGTCAAATGAGGGCCCAGATTGTTGAGGAAAATATGCTGACTCTGTAAACCACTTAGAGAAGGATGTAAAGCACGATGAAGTGCTATATAAGTCTAAGTATGATTGCTATTGCTATATTTGTTGATGTATTTGAATAGCTCATAAATCTGAGCATTTAAACAAAGAATGCATAATGTTAAAAGTCAAAAGAGGGGGAAGGTCATGAAAAGTATAACTAAGCATAGGTGAGCTTTTGCCCTACACAATGGAATCATGCAACTGGTATTACGATATCTCTGACAATGATTTATAAATGTGGCCATCACAACTTACAGCTGTTGATAAACTTATTTATAACTTGGGTTGACCAACCTCCTATTAAAGCTTTTTAAGATGGGAGCCAGTAAGATGTTTTGATTAATCACAAAAATAAAGGAGAGCTTATTGTTTTGCAGCACAATATTGAATCTTCTGGGAACAGCATTATTAGAAGACGAGGATATGGCTTCAGGTTATAGGAAAACTAGGGGGCAAGCAACAATTAGCAGTTCAGGGAGACCAATGCTGGTTAATAGTTGGGAAATGGATATACAGGCCTTTACTTTACTTGGATACTATCAGGTATATCCTTAGTCCCTCTCCCTATGTAGTATTAACTCATCTTCCTGAGTAGACTCCAAAAGGAACTTTATTTGGGCTGCATTTTAAAAACCATTGGTTTATCCACTTATTTTGGCTTATAGCAGTTTGGTGTAATGGTTAAGAGGCTGTGAATTCTAGTTCCTCCTTAGGCATGATAGCCACCTGGGTGACTTTGGGCCAGTCACTCTCTTTCTGGTCAGCACATGTTTCATGTTTGTTGTTGTGAGAAAAATAGGAGGAGGAAGGAGTGATAGGTTTGTTCTCCACATGTTAAAGAGTTACTGATAAAGCACTAAAGGCAGAATAAACATCTAATAAATAAACATTCACGAAATGTTGAAACAAAATTCTTGACTACAAAACACAGTAACGTGCATATAACATTTTAGTGGATATTTTAATGGGTATATTTTGAAGAAAAAGCCCTAAAATAGTTACCTTCACTTTTTAAAAATAGAGTAAAAATATTCACATGAATTGGGATGGAACAGACTTCTGAATGTATACATGCAAAATAAACAGAAAGGGTCTAGTCAAAGTATTTTTTTGATGCCAACCAATTAGAACTTTATAGACAACCCAAATGAATTATGACATCATGAAAATGAGGATTAATATATTGGGACTCTTCCAACAAAATACCTGGTGTTCTAAGTCTTCTAGCCTTTGTTTCTAATCTGGTGCACAAATGAACAATAAATAAAAACTAGTTTTGTGCATAAAATGGAAAGCTTGTTTTGTTTCAAGTATAGAACAAAACAACCCCACCTGGAATTGCCTCTGATTCTATACATAGCAAATAAAATATATTCTGAAACACTCATTAGCACAAATTTGATTCATGATATTATACTACACCAATAATCTTAAATTTACATAGAATCTTTCTGGTATTGTATATATTCCTGGTATGTATGAACACCTGTTGAAGCTTAAAAAGTACATGCATCAACTGATTTCAACATTCAACAAAATGCACCTAATGTTCAAAATCAACTGTGCATGAGAGCATGTGAAAAAAATCTAAGCTTAAGAAACTTGTTTAAAACATACAAAACTATTGTATGAGTCTTGTATGCAGTCTTATCCCTCAAACCTAAGATGGCTAACCAATTATATATTTGAAAATAATCAGCTAATTATTTCTCCAAAATACCTACTTTTCATGATGGTATTTTTTATATTGTAACACAGACTATCAAATGATGCTGTCAATATTCTGAAATGAAAGTAATAGTCAAATATAGGAAATGTCAAATATATCTTATTATATATAAACCAGCTAACTATTAATGTTTATGCCCCATTCTACGGACTTCATTTTTTTCCTTGCAGCAAGCTGACAGCAATTTTCTGACAATAATCCATCTTATATGCAGAATATAAATAAATGTAGCACATCAAATTGCTTTGTTGTATTATAATGATTGAAGTATGATGTGAGAATCTCTCCAGACCTCAAAATGTCATTCTTGTGTATAAGTATTTTGGTAAAAACCCATGACATTTTAGTTAAATGGCTCTCTCCAGCTATGGATCAAGTTGATTTTTCTATAAAGATGGGGCCTGAGAGAACTTCTGACTTGTAAAAAAAATCCAATTTCATCCAAAATACTTTCCCTTAAATATAATTAGAATGAATCTAATCTAGAATATATAAATAAGTTAGAAGCTCTTACAGTCCATCTGTATCAACCCCCTGCTTACTTCAAGAATTTGTTAAATCATTCTCAGTATGTAACTATCCAGGGTTCACTGGAAAATCTACAATGATGGAAAGTCTGTTACTGCTCTAGACAATCTTTTCTACTGCATAATGAAGATGTCATTTATATATTACATTATTAATATAGTGCTTTGCTACCTTGTTGCTTTGGACTTAAATGGTATTGGGGTTCCTACAAGGTCCCTTCCAACTCTGTTATCTATAGATATTGAATGAATGAATTCTTTATTGGCCAAGTGTGATTAGACACACAAAGAATTTGTCTTGGTGCATATGCTCTCAGTGTACATAAGAAGAAAAGATACATTCGACAAGAATCATAAGATATAACACTTAATGATAGTCATAGGGTATAAATAAGCAATCAAACCATACTAGTAAAACAGTCAATATAAATCATAAGAATACAAGCAACAAACTTACAATCATACAGTCACATGTTGGAGGAGAGGAGTGATAGGAATGATTAACAGTAATAGTAATGCAAACTTATTAAATAGTTGGACAGTGTTGAGAGAATTTTTTGTTTTGCAGGGAGTTGGCGTTCAGGAAAAAACTATCCTTGTGTCTAGTTGTTCTGGTGTGCAGTGCTCTATAGTGTTGTTTTGAGGGAAGGAGTTGAAACAGTTTATGTCCAGGATGTGATGGGTCTGTAAATATTTTCACAGCCTTCTTTTTGACTCGAACAATATACAGGTCCTCAATGGAAGGCAGGTTGTTAGTAATTGTTTTTTTCTGCAGTCCTGATTATCCTCTGAATTGAAGTCTGTGTCTATATTCTAATATTAAGCTCCAATGCAAAAATACCTCATTGATACTTGTCTTTTTTGAGTTTCAGTGGAAAACAGCTCTCTTTCACATTGCAGGTTTTTATTTGAAGAAGTTAGTAGACAAATACTAAAATGATTTTTATTGAGATTGTCTGTACCCTATAATAAGAGAATCTCATAAGTCTGATTGTGCTGTAGCTCCTGATTCTCATACTCCAGAGAATTAGGGAGGTATCAGTCTGAGCTGCTTCCAAATGTTACCTTATTGATAGGGGTGGGATTCAAATTTCTTAACAACTGGTTCTGTGGGTGTAGCCTAAATTGTGGGTGTGGTTTGGTGGTCATGTGACTGGCTGGTGTGGCTTGCTGACTGGGCATGGCTTGGTGGTCATGTGACTGGATGGGCATGGCTTGTATGTAAATATTATAAATATTTAAGTAAATATTGAATTTTTTAATAAAAAAGAGCAACTTTTACCCATCACCAGGCAAAGCAGGCAGGCAGATTGAGTTACTCACAGAATCACAGATTCATTCAGAGATCTATCTTTCTGCAATTGGCTACCTGAGTCTGTTACATAAAATTTGTTTGCTAACAAACTCATAAAATTAACTCACAACACACTATGTATGTAAATATTGAATTTTTTATAAAAAAAGAGCAACTTTTACCCAAAACCAGGCAGACCAGGCAGGCAGATTGAGTTGCTCACAAAATCACAGATTCACTTAGAGATCTGTGTTTCTGCCATCTGCTACCTGAGTCTACACTGAATAATAGAAGCTTCAGGCTCAGCTCTGCTTTTAGATTAGCTAGAAAGCAAGAAATCCAACGATTTCATGATTTCTAGCTAATCTAAATCTCCAGGCACACCAGAACACCTGATGGTCAGGAAAAAAAGGTAAAATAGCAACTTACCAGGCAAGTTTGATGGCATGCATGCCAGGTAAGGAGTGAGTGGGCGGGGCAGGTTGGGGCAAGACCAGCCAGTGGCGCAATTTGCCAGTTCTCTGGCAGGTAGAATCCCACCCCTGGTGAGAATGAATTTTGCGCAGGCATGTAGACCATTTCCTAAATTTGCCGCCCAGACAACTGACAAGTGCTGCACAAGGGTGCACAGTATTTGAAAATCCTCTTCTTTTCTGCTTTTTCAACCTCAGCTGTGCCGCACAAAGCAGCTGAGGTTGAAAAAGAGGAAAATAAAGGACAGCCAAGAGCCCAGGTGGGTGGCTGGGCCAAACAAAGCAGCAGACAGCGAACCAGTTCGGTGTCTGCTGCTCTTCAGAGCTACCGGTTCTATAGAACTGGGCTGAACCGGTAGCATCCCACCCCTCCTTCTTGCTCTGGACTTAAAAAAAGGTTTCATCTTTTCTTGTCTAAGTAGCAATTCTTGCATATTTCTGTCAAGATCATTTTCTTTTCTCTCTGCAATGTTGTGTAATGTCCAAACTAGACAAAATATTGCATGTGTAGTCTAATCAGTACATTAAGCAAAGAAATTATTACTGCAATATAGCTCTTTTTAGCTCCTGTGTTCTGTTGCTGCTTTAGATTTGACTGATGATCTACTAATACATGCCAAGATATTTCTTAAACACACTGCTGTCAACCCAGATTTTTCCCATTCTTGTACCTATGTATTCACACACCCATACCCACACCCACCAGTGCTGGGATTCAATTTTTTTTACTACCAGTTCTGTGGGCGTGACTTGGTGGGCATGGCAGGGGAAGGATACTGTAAAATCTCCAGTCAAAGGGGCTTTTTGCCAGTTTTCCAAACTACTCAAAATTTCCGCTACCAGTTCTCCAGAACTGGTCAGAACCTGCTGAATATCACACACACTGCCATACACACATTTTCAGGCATAATTGATTATAATTGGATGCTTAAATTTGCAGAACTCAGTTTGAAATATGCTGTTGTCTTCTAAAATATTAGCAAATTCTTCTAGGCTGGTGTTATTTACTAATTGGATATACATCCCTCCATTCTACTCTATATCCATTTATAAAAATATTGTATAGAATCCTAAGAAATCCCACCAGATGCTTTTAGATAATTGAGAAGCATCTTTGGAATCCATTGGCTCAGCCACTTAACAATGTCTGTGTCAGCACTTTAAATAACAGTATTATCGAATATATGTTCATTTATCTTGCAAACAAGGGTATCATAAAAGACCTTATCACGTGTTTATTAAGTTCAAAATATATTGCATCTACAGCATTTCCTTTGTTAAGGTTAACCTTGACACGCCTATATTAGATTTTAGTAATGGTATTATTTTTTTAAGTGCAGATAAACTGCCAGGGGCACCTGCATTGTTTCTGTACATCCGAAAAGAAAAGAAAAGAAAAGAAAAGAAAAGAAAAGAAAAGAAAAGAAAAGAAAAGAAAAGAAAAGAAAAGAAAAGAAAAGAAAAGAAAAGCAAAGCAAAGCAAAATAAACATGCTATTGTCTAAACCTTTTGTATATGTGTGTGATGTTCACTGGCAATTCTGGAACATCTGTGACTCACTGATATGGCGATCAATTAGTTCAAAGACATTTCAAAGGTGCCCTTGAAAAAGAAATACATTTTCTGAAATGCATCAGGCAGATTAAAATATTTTTTACTGACACTTTGGGTTCTTCCCTCTCTCTTTCATTCACTGCAGAAACAACAGATCTTCAGTAATACTACTAGTCTTTCAGAAGCTGCATGGTAATCCTATCATTCTGTTGTTCCCTTCTGTTTTTTTCTGCCTTTGCTGGAAATAATCTTGTGCTTCACCCCTGCCCTTTGTTTCAATGTAGTTTGCTTTTTCTGCAAAAATTGTCTTTTTGATCTTATCTTGAGACAACAGCTAAGAAAATTCTGTCTGAACAATAAGAGCAAAATACTTTAAATATCAGCCAACCAATTTCTCTTGCTGCTTCCCAGAAACAAATCATATATTTTTTTCCAGTGAATTGTTGACAATTTTTTGGCACCTAGGATTCAAAAGCACTGTTCAAACTGAAAATAGTTTTGTGATGTGTTGTGTGGCTACAAACTGGGAGACTACTTAAAGCTATTCGGTAAATATTTAAGTATTTTTTCTTCCTAATTGTTTTTAAAATTGTAAACAAGACTACTTAGGCCACTTTGGTTACTGATAATGGTGTCTATGGAGATTCTCAGTCATCTAGGTCACAGTTGTCCCAAAGGTGCTTTTTCAAGAGGCAACTGGACTTTCTTTGTTTTTCTTTGAAGACTGAGTCAGAATGAAGAAGCTCTTTGGACGAAAAGTGAAACACATCTTCAAGGAAAAACAAGAAAGTACAGTTGTTTCTTGAAAAAACATTTTAGTCTTTCTTCAAGTTAAACTTACACATTCCTTCAATATTTCCTTGTAGGACTTTGTTTCTACACCTCAGATTATGTTAGTTTCTCTTAAGGCAGGAATATGAACCATTATGGAATAAGGACAATGTCATGCCATGTTTTGGAAAAGGAATTTTGTATTATAAGCTACTCAGCAAACTTCAGCTATTGGGTGGTATAAATTCTTTAATAAATATAAATAATATTGTTGCAACCTGAAGTTCTATTTATATTTTTAGCAACTGTTCATATTCATTAATTTACAGTTTAGCTTTCAAACAACAATAATTTCACGATCCTTTTCACACATTCTATTGTCAATTCAGGAGTATCTTGTCCCATGCCTATTCATTTGATTTTGATTTGGGAAAAACTCGACCATTATGTCTGCTACATTTCATTCTGTTATTTTCTATCTGTTTCTCTAACCTCTAAAGATTATTTTGAATTATGTCTGTTTGTTAGCATATTAACTACTGTGTCAATTTTGTATCCTCTGTAAATTAAATTCGATATGCTCTCTGCTCATTATTCAAATTGTTAATAAAAAAATTGAAGAGGAACCAGGCTCAGGCAACATATTATTCATTGTCATCTCTGCTTAGAATACTAGAGTCCAGCTAACAATAATTTATGTATTTATTAGATTTATTTCCTACCACAATTCAGACTTGCCGTTTACCATAATAAAACAGAAAACATAGCTTTGTATCCATACATTGTAATTAGCTTGCTATTATAAATGTCATGGGAAACTTTGTGAAAAGATAGTAAACCAGGTGCTAAATATGGGGTATGCTTAACTTTGAGGAAAATTAAAAATAGTAAAGCTGTTAGTTACATAGAGTGGGAAGAACAGAATTCTGCTTGGACATGTGAAAAACATTCTGTTTTGCTTCTAAGTATAAATGCAACCTCTTTCCCCCCCTCCTTTTCCTCCCCCTCCTCCCCCCTTCTCCTCCTCCATTTTGTGGCCTATAAACTGTCACTTGCTGCTCTATTTTGTGACTTTGAAGGCAGTCAAAGATATGAACAAAAGAAAGCAACAGAGTGAAGCAATTTTGAAAGATTCTGATTTCTAATAGGATTTTGACATTTATTTCAGTTATTATTACAGATATTCTTCACCATAATTAAAATTCATACTGCATGTCTGAAGCAGAATTCTTTTTGTCGTGTCCGCAAAAAGATGCTCAGAGTCGGTGACTATCATTCAAGCTCTTTATTAAACAGTTGTGAACCGAACCAGCGAAAAGGAAAAAGCTCGCGGCTTTTATCCTTTTCGCTGCGGCGGCCGCGGCCAATGGCAGCAATTCAAGTCTCCCGCTCTTGGAGTGAGCCAATCGCGGGAGACTTCAATCGGGCCAATCAGCGCGGCTCGCCTGGCCAATCAGAAATCCCTGCGCCTTAGCCAATCAAGGCGCGGGGATTTCGAGTATGCAAATTCAGGACAGAACACCCCTCCCCTCTTGGTATAGTCCATCACGTTGCGTAGTCACGCAGGTAGGCGGGGCTCCGTCTAGCCCTAGTTGACCTGCGCAACTCAGTTGCAAGCTGGATCTCGGCCGGAGCGGTCATCTTTTTGGCTGCTCCTCCTTCTGTGTGAACCGGCTGGATGATCGGGCCGGTTCGTTCTCCGTGGCTCCCGCCTGGGCCTACCGGGTCAGTTGAGCTACGGATTTCGCCGTTCCCGCTTGGTTTCTCCGAGTCGGTTGAGCTGGCCAGGTGGTTCTTCTCCGGTGGGGACTCGCGATGGCTGCGTTCCGGTGAGTATTTTTGGATTATTTTTTCCTGCGCTTGTTTATTCGGGTATTCCCTCCCCCCTTGGTTCGTGTCTTGGGGGTTGAGGTCTGTTGCCATTCGCGACCTGAGCTGGTCGATGTGTCGTTTCCAGGCTCGCCCATCGGTGGTTTGGAGCCGGTACGACCGTGGACCTGTGATTTGAGTGATGACGGCTGGGATCCATAGGGGGTCCCCCGTCAGGTTTTTCGCGTAAACTAAGTCACCGGGGGCAAATGTCCGGTATTTGGAACTGGAGTCTGGGGGCCGCTCCGGGTTGTATGTTGGGTGTAACCTGTCGAGTGGGGACCTCAGCTTCCTGCCCATTAGTAATTCGGCTGGGCTTTTGTTGGTAGTGGTGTTCGGGGTGATGTGTTGTATGAAGAGGAGTTTATTGATTTTGTCGCTGATCTCCCCGTGGTCCATCTTCCGGAGGGTTTTTTTCGTAAACTGTACCATCCGTTCCGCCCTACCGTTTGCCGCCGGATGCGCCGGTGCTGTTAATGCGTGGCGGATGCCCCTCTCCACCAAGAACCTCTCAAAATCGAGGGCAGTAAACTGGGGCCCGTTGTCTGAGACGACGACGTCTGGGAGGCCGTGCGTGGAAAACAGTTTACACAGTTCTTTGATGACGGCCTCCGTGGTAGTGGATTTCATGTCGCTTACCTCCAACCAATTGGAGTAAGCGTCAACTGTGATCAGAAAAGTATGCCCATTCGTTGGACCCACAAAGTCTAAATGGATTCTGGACCAGGGCCCCCTTGGTGTTTCCCAGTCCCGGATGGGTGCTGCGGGTGGGCTGGGTCTGGTCTCCTGGCAACATTGGCATTTGGCGACCCATGCCTCTATCTGTTTGTCCATCCCTGGCCACCAAGCGTAACTCCTGGCCAGGGCTTTAGTCCTGACGATGCCAGGATGACCTTCATGTAGCATCTCTAAGACCCTCCCTTGCAATCTGTCCGGGATGACCACCCTGTCACCCCACAAAATACATCCTTTAAGCAGTGAGAGTTCAGTCTGGCGGTTTCTGAATGTTTTAATGGATTCGTCATTGTCCCTTTCAGGCCAACCTTTTTCTAGCCAGTGTAGGATTCGCGCCAGACGCCTATCTTTAATAGTTTCCCTGGCAATGTCCGACGCGGTAATGGGTAGGTTCTCGATGCTAAGGGTGTTTGTCGTTGGTGCTGGGTCAGGATCAGAGTCTGGTAAAGGCGAACGGCTTAAGGCGTCCGCGTGCGAAATTTTCTTACCTGGCTTGTGTAACAGTTCGTAGCTGTAGGCTGCCAGGAACTCGGACCACCTTGTCATCCAGGGTGATAAAATGTTCGGGGTGGCTCGGTTTCCAGCGAGGATGCCCAGCAATGGCTTATGATCTGTCACAATGGTGAACGGGCGGCCATACAGGTATTCGTGGAATCGCTTAACGGCGGCAACTATAGCCAAAGCTTCTTTGTCCAGCTGGCTATAGTTCCGCTCCGGTTTAGTCAGAGTCCTGGAGAAAAAAGCGATGGGTGCTTCTCTTTTGTCGGGGAGGGTATGGCTGAGGACAGCGCCGACGCCGAAAGGTGATGCGTCGCAAGTGACAACTAAGGGCAAGGTTTCGCTGAATTGAATTAGGACGGCGTCGGAGGTGAGGAGGTCTTTGGTTTTTTGAAAGGCGGCTTGCTCTCGTCTCCCCCAAGTCCAGGTTGCCGCCTTATCCAGGAGTCTATGCAAAGGCTCCGCCGCCGTAGCCTTTTGGGGTAGGAAAACATTATAAAAATTCAGCAACCCTAAGAACGCTTGTAGTTCCGTTTTAGACTTTGGGGTGGGGGCTTCTTTGATGGCTTTCACTTTTTTAATTGTAGGGTGAATGCCATGCCGGTCTAGAAGGTAGCCCAAGAATTCCACTTGCTCTGTGTGTAGTTGGCATTTTTCTCGTTTAACTTTAAGTCCCGTCACTTTAAATTTTGTTAAGACCTGTCTGAGTCGGTTTTCTAATTCGGCTTCGTTTGGCGCCGCCACTAATACGTCATCAAAATAGGGCACCACCCCCTTGATGCCCTGTAGCAAACGTTCCATCAGGCTCTGAAAGATGCCTGGTGCCACGCTGACTCCGAATTGGAGTCGGTTACACTTGAAGGCCCCCCGATGGGTCACGATGGTCTGGGCTTCCGCCGTTTTCTCATCTACTGGCAACTGCTGATATGCCTGGGCGAGATCGAGCTTGGCAAAGACCTTGCCCCCTCCCAGTGAGTGCAGCAGATGTTGCACGATTGGGACTGGGTAGGCGCTTTGTTGCAATGCGCCATTTAGGGTGGCCTTATAGTCCCCGCAAATTCTCACGGACCCGTCTGGCTTGACTGGGGTCACTAAAGGGGTCTCCCATCGGGCATGGTCTATCGGCTGCAACACCCCCTGTTTGACGAGCTTGTCGATCTGCTCGTCAATTTTAGGCTTCAGGGCGAATGGTACCCTCCTAGGTTTTAGCCGCTTGGGGGGAACCCTTGGGTCTAGGTCAAATGAGATAAGGGGCCCCTGGTACTTGCCCAAGCTTCCATCGAAGACCTCCCGGAACTCCTGGGCTAGCCGCTGTTCCCAACCGTCGTCGGCGACGTGGTTGACTCCTGTCAGCGCGATGTCAAGCGGGGCGAACCATTGTAACCCCAGTAGGCTTGGGCGGTCGCGATCGACGATAGTGAGTGGCAGTTGTTCGGTGCGGCCCTTGTAGGTTACATTAAAGCTCTTGGTGCCCACTACCGGGACGCGATTCCCTTGGTAGTCTTTTATAATGATTTTCTGGGCATGAATGTTCCTCTTATGGAGGGTGGGCACTAGCCGTTTAATCTCGCGCCATGCAATCATGGAGAGGTAGGACCCGGAGTCCACTTCCATCTTGCATGGTTGGCCTTCAATATGGACTTCTACGTGTACTTTTCTGGTGCCGTCGGAGATGGCGTGGCCGATGGTCACCGTCTGGTGAGTCTCTTCCTTTCGCCGACCGTCGCCGCCTCTTGAAGATCGTTGGGCACGGTCCCACCGACCGTCCGGTTGGCGCTCTCTGGTCCTGGGCGGGGGGCTTTCCTTCTTCCGGTCGTGTTGTTCCCATTTGGGCGGGCTGCGGGTCTTCTTTTGGCGGCAAACTCGAGCGATGTGACCCCGTCGTTCACAATGCCTACAGATAGAGTAAAAAAATCGGCATTCTGACCTGGGGTGGTCGCCACCGCACCCGGCACAGTTGGTCCTCGACCTACAACCTCTTCGATTCCGTTGGTCGCCGCGTCCCGTCTGCACGCGATGTATGTCCTCCTCGTCTTCCAACGTGCTGGAGGTTGACTGGAATTCTCCGTAGTGTGCGGTTGATTCGCTTCTAGGGTCGGCCGACCTTGCCGGGTTGTTGTTTCCGCCCTTCGCGTCAGATCTTCGCATGCTGTCAGCAGACGTGCGGGTTGCTTCTGCGGCTGCGGCTGCGGTGAGGGCATCTGCTAGGCTGATGTCGCCTTTGGCCATAAGCTGGCTCTGGAGTGTAGGGTCCCATAGGCCGAGTACGAATCGGTCTCTTATGAGGCTGTTCAGACCTTCAAACTCGCAGAGTCCTCCTAGGTGCCGCAGCTCGGCGACGAAGTCGCTCAATTTTTCGTCTGGTTTCTGATTTCGGCGGTAAAACTCATTGCGCCGTATCAGGATGGAGACCTTGGGGGCGTAATGGCACCGCAGTATAGGTTCGAGGACGTCCCAGTCCATGGCGGTTGCGTCTGCCGGCTTGGCCAATGCTTTGGCCATCTGGAAGACCTCTGGTCCGCAGTGAGTAAGGAAGACGGCGCGTTTTAGCGGGCCCGGGGCGTCCTTCATTCCGGCGCATTCAAGGTACATACGGAACCGGTCTGAGTACGATTCCCAGTCCTCGGTGGCGGGGTTGAAGGGGGCGGGCGGTGCGATCTTCGCCATCTCTGCGCTGGAATCTGGCTCTTGTTGGACACGGGGTTCGGTTCAGGGTCGGGATCCCACCCTCGTCACCAGTGTCGTGTCCGCAAAAAGACGCTCAGAGTCGGTGACTATCATTCAAGCTCTTTATTAAACAGTTGTGAACCGAACCAGCGAAAAGGAAAAAGCTCGCGGCTTTTATCCTTTTCGCTGCGGCGGCCGCGGCCAATGGCAGCGATTCAAGTCTCCCGCTCTTGGAGTGAGCCAATCGCGGGAGACTTCAATCGGGCCAATCAGCGCGGCTCGCCTGGCCAATCAGAAATCCCCGCGCCTTAGCCAATCAAGGCGCGGGGATTTCGAGTATGCAAATTCAGGACAGAACACTTTTCATCTCAGGGATTTTATGCTTACCTTCCACTGAATGCTTCTGTACCTTTCCCAGTAATATGATTATTGAAAGGTACAATAGATACGAAGTAAAATTCAGAGGCAGAAACCGTGGGGGTTTGAACAAATATAATAAATAGTAAGTGTCAAGAAGAAGGATAGTCATAAAAAAATTATCAAACCTGTTTATCAGCAAAATGGGGACGTTCAAAATAAGAAACAAAGTGAAATACTAAAACAGGAGAAATGCAGCAGTAATTTTACATCCTCTATTTTTGAATGCTAAAGTAAATTCAATGCCATCATGATTACTGATGGTGGAAGTTCTATTGTGATTATGGGAAAACAAAAGCATTGGGAAAAATAGATAGAAATATGAATCCCTACTTGCTATGATATATGTATATGCTAAGAGAGCTTTTCCACTAATGAGTTAAAATGTCATGCACCCATCCTTTTGCTGGCAGAAGACTGTGATAGCAAGAGCACTTAGATTTATATACAGTTTTACAGTGCTTTACAGTTCTCTCTAAGCAATCTACAGTATCAGCACATTGCCCCCCAACAATCTGGGTCCTCATTTTACCGATCTTGGAAGGGTGGAAGGCTGAGTCAACCTTGACCCAGTGAGACTATAATGGGAAATGGGCCGCTGCTGCATTTGCCAATTTCTATTGTTTCTACACTTTTCTAAGTCTTTTCTAAGCCACCACTGGATGGTGCTCTCCTGATTCTGTTGTGGAATGCTAATCTACAGCAGGGGTGTCAAACTTGCATCATCACGGCATTGTCACATGATATATCGTGACTTTTTCCCCTTCACTAAACTGGGTGTGGGTGTGGCCAGTGAGTGATGCATCCAGATGGCAGGCCGTGAGTTTGACACCCCTGATTTACATTATGCAACTGATTCTTCTGGTTATCCTGTCCCCCTCTTTTCACATTGGATCCAACAGGAAAAAAAATGGCACTGAAAAAGCCATGGGGTAGGACTGGCTGCAGATCCCCTCTCCCCACTTACCTATCTCCTCAATGTCTACTCTTTTGGCTGCCCTGCATTCTAGTGCCCTGCCATCCCTGCCATCCCCAGCTGACTTCAGAAATGCCTCACATAGTCAGCAGCTGCCTTGCAAAGAGCTCGGTTAAGTACGCTTGCCAAGATGGCAAAAGTCAGTGGGAGTGACAATCATTAGTTTATTTAAATATTATTGGTAGATTTGATTTCTCTTCATTGCCCATTGCACAGAATTCTTCAAAGCTTTAAGAAGCCTTTTTCTCCCCAATCTTTCAATATTATTTTTATTTTGTAAACATTGCTCTACATCTGACATTTCTGTTTGTCTATTCATACCAAAATTGTTGATATCATGGCTATCATTTTCTGATTCCATTCTTCAAAAGTCTCCTTCACTATTTTCATTGTCATCTTACAAATCTGTAAATCTTTCTTCTATATATTTTTAGTTTCTCTAATGTCCAAATTTTGAAATCATGACATTATTTATGTATATTGTGTCTAGGATCTCATTCCCAGTTGTTTCGACTTTATAATTAATTCCAAAGTCTTACTGTAAAAATGTCAAAATTCTAATTTTATCTGGACTTTTAGTCATTTTTTAACATTCTAAGATCAAAATCTCATTTAGATTTTTGCTGTTTATTTAAATTCTTAACCTTATAATTAAATTTTTCCTTCATTCAAGGTCAAAGGCAGAATCAGCTGGCATTTCAGACTTGTCATTTGGAAGGTCTCTAAAAGCTTAGAATTAACAACCAACTTCCAAAAGTGCTTAGAAAGTGAGATTTGTGAATTTAGTATCATTTATAAGTCTCTGCATGGTTTCAAGCAAGATGGATAATTGCATTATGCCCCAGCAGTCAAACTGTAGAAAACTGCTGTCTTGCTGTTTTCTTGAGGGGGAGAGCATCTGGGACCCATAATAGTGATCTCCCATCTTGTCCGAGATGTTCCAAGGAACTGGTCCTCTTACTAATTTTAGTTTTGCCAAAGTCAACGGTTCTGCTTTTGTAGGGCCTTCTTCAGTTTACATTACCTCCCTGGAACGGTCTGGTTTAGTCTTGTACTTTTGTAAAGAGCAGCTAAATCATCAGCTTTTTTATTGTTAGGGATAACATTGGTTACCTAACTTAGTTTGGGTAAAAATAATATATAAACTATGTTAGTGAGTTTAAGTGTATGTATCACTTTAACTGTTAAAACATGTATTTTGCGTGCGGTTGTAAAATCACCATAAGAGGGAGCAAGAGAGCTCACTGTTTGCTGGCTTTTACTGGAGAGCTGACAATGATGGATTGATGGTGATAACTGTGTGTGTTTCCCTGCTGTTGCTGAAACAAAGAAAAGGGATTTGATTTTCTTCATATCTCTGACTGCAAAAGAGATATATTGCTGGACTGATTATTTGTAAATTTACTGACCTCTATTTTCGACACTGGACTTTGCAACTGATTAATCCCTGGATGGATTGAACTAGTTTATGACATATGGACTGTTTGACTATGCTATAACTCTTGCTGGAATAAAAAACTATTTAACTGGCACAGTGTATCTGTCTTACTGAGTGCAAACTACAACAACATTTATCTCACATCATTTGCCTGCCTGCTAGACTGCCGTTGCACATTCTGCTAGGGTGTGTATCCCTAACAGTATTTAACTGCAATTTTCTAATAGAGTGCTTCTTTAAGCAAATGTTACAGTATTTCTTGTATCTGTGACCAAAATTGTTTGGGACAAAAAATGAATTTAATCATAATCAGAAACTAGAATTTAGAATTAAGTTGTCAGAATAAGGTTTCATAGATATATACCTCCTTTAGATTAGATTTGATGTTTTCCTAGGAAGTTTGTTTTTTGCTACTTCTTCCTCCATGAATCCTAAAGCAAACAAGTCACTTGGAGCATTGATGTCAGTATTACAAATGTTTTTGGAAACACTCTGATTAAATGCAAAATGGCTTGTGCTAGTAACAACCTAGGTGATCAAAGCTCCTATTAAAATGTCACCTAGTTCATTTAATACACTGCATTTAAATTATAAATAAAAGCATTCTATTTATCTCCAGTGTGAATTACTAGGTAATGTGAGCAATGCAGAACCCACTTAAAATATTAAACCATCAAAATGAGGTATGTGTGGTTTTATGTTAATTTATTGTCCTTGAGCGAACAGCTGCATAGTAGCTTGGCATGCAAGTGGGTGTAAGACATGTTTATATGCTCATTTGATACAACTTACTTTGGTAAGCTGGACCTATGACAATAGATTCCTTGTTTGTATCTGTGTTGACAATAGCTTTCAGTTATGCTAATACTGTAACATCATCAATTTCAGGCCTGGCTGCTTCCTATACTTTCATTTGTGTATTATAAAACTCTATAGAAAATGTATTCATGTTTTATATTCTACTTAGGTTAGTTATTTTCAAAATCTCATTTATTTCTTGGAAAAACTATAAAAGGATAGAATCTATGAGACACCATACAGTCATAAGTTGTACCTGTTGAAACATGAAGCATTTATTCAGCAATGTTATTATATTTTATTCCTTTTGTTTTCATTTGTTCAATAATAATTCAATACAACTACAGCAGAATGTTTTTCAGCTCAGTGGTAGTAGGAATAGAGATAGTCATCCATGGAGCCAAATTTGGGTATGGTCTTTAAAATGTATAAGTAATTTATAGCATCTACAATGAAGTCAAATAAATCAAGATGGTAACTGTCCCTTTAAAAGGCATGGAGTTTTTAATCATGGCCTTATCTTATTTGACACACCCATAGATCCACAGATTTTTTTCCTCATGCAGTTTGGATAACCACAAGGCAAAAAGATACCTTTAAAATTCATGCTACCAAGGCTAATTAATTCACAGAACTTTAACTCGTTTCTCCTTTCTTTATATTTTAAGAAAATCCTTAAACCCTTAGTTTACAAATGGAAAAAAATGGCAAATCATGCAAAACCATGCAAAATTTCAGAACAAGTAACAATATTGCAGTAATGAATACATGCATAAAATATGTTATGATAAAATACATGTTAATATGTACACAAATAAAACTCTTTTTGCTGTTTTCCAAAGAACAAGCCAGGAGATAGCAGAAGATCAATCTCAAAACAACACATAACCTCTTCAAAGTAAGTACAGATAAAGGTCTGTCACTTAAAATTCACAGTGTGGTTACTGAATGCTTCTGGGTGATTAGCAAGTTAATAAAAAGGTATCCAAATTAAACTATTAAGAGTAAGGACTGGAAAATCTAGTTTCAAATCTTTACTCAACACATGGCTGATATCTCATGCTTTACATAAGAATGTGTTTGTTTGTTTGATTTGGATTAGGTTGTGTAGCTGAGCTGTTGTAGTGTATAATCTATACACTATATAATGTATAATCTATAATTTTTGCTCAATATGTTTTTCAAATCCAGCCAATTGTGCTTTATTAAATAAACTATGGTTAAACAAATGTTACTTTAATGTGCTAAACAAATTCAGCAAGTTGTGAGTTATTAAGTAAACCATAGTTAAACTGTAGCTTAACATAATGAATGAACCAGTTGTTAAATTATTATGCTTATTGTAGGAATCCTGACTGCTCTTTAGAAGGCCAGATTTTTAAAATGAAACTCAAATATTTTGGCTACCTTATGAGAAGGAAGGAGTCACTTTAGAAGAACCTAATGCTGGGAACGATTGAGGGCAAAAGAAGAAGGGGATGACAGAGAATGAGATGGCTGGATGGAGTTACTGAAGCAGTCAGCGTGAGCTTAAATGGACCCCAGGAGA
This sequence comes from Hydrophis major, assembly GCA_033807585.1. NCBI lineage: Eukaryota > Metazoa > Chordata > Lepidosauria > Squamata > Elapidae > Hydrophis > Hydrophis major. The sequence continues at coordinate 331,110,536 of CM066329.1, forward strand.
TGGTAGAGGACAGGAAGGCTTGGAGGAATGTTGTCCATGGGGTTGTGATGGGTTGGACATAACTTCGCAACTAACAACAGTGTTGTGTCCGTCGGAAATGATGCCAGGAGTCGGTGACTTGTGCATTAGCTCTTTATTGGGTACAGGAACTGAACTGGGGCTAAAGGCAAACTTTGCGGCTTTTTATTTCCAAGCCGCGGAGGCCGCGGCCAATGGCATCACTTTGAATTTCCCGCGATTCGAATAGACCAATTGCGGGAGATTCTCAGTGAGCCAATCAGCGCGGCTTGCCTAGCCAATCAGAGTGCCCCGCGCTTTGGCCAATCAAAGCGCGGGGATCTCAAGAAAGCAAATGAGGGGACAGAACACCCCTCCCCTCTTGGTTCAGTCCTTAAGTTGCGTAGTCCCATAGGTAGGCGTGGCTCCGTCTCTGCCTACTGGACTTGCGCAGGTCAGTCGTAGGTTGGATCCTGGCCAGTTCGGTTGGGGTCTCTCTTTCTCTGGACTCCATCGTGGGAACCGCGTGGTCTGTCGGGCTGGGCCGCTCTCCGCAGCTCCCTCCTGGGCTTCCCGGGTTGGTTGAGCTGCTGGTTTTGCCGCTCCCGCTCGGTCTTCCCAGGTTGGTTGAGCTGGCCTGGCTGTCTCTTCCTGGCGAGGTTTCGTGCTGGCTGCTTTCAGGTGAGTATGGCTGGTTTATTCCTTCTCGGTTTTGGTTCCCTGGGTATTCCCTCCCCTCTTGGTTTGTGTTGTGGGGGTTGGTTTTGCTTGGTTGTGTGTTGGTGGTCTCTTGGGTGGTCATCCTCGATCTTAACTGGTCGATGTGGCATTTCCACGCTCGTCCGTCAGTTGTTTGTAGCCGGTACAAGTGTGGGCCTGTTAGTTGTTTTATGACGGCCGGTACCCATAATGGGTCTCCCGTTAGGTTTTTCGCGTAGACGGCGTCGCCTGGTGCGAAGGTTCGGTGTTTGCTGGTTGAGTCTGGGGGTTTCTCTGGGTTGTACGTGGGGTGTAATCTATCAAGTGGGGACCTTATTTTCCTCCCCATTAGCAGTTCGGCTGGGCTTTTATTTGTTGTGGTATTTGGGGTTATGTGTTGGATGAAAAGTAATTTATTTATTTTGTCCTGGATCTCCCCGTGGTCTATTTTCTGGATGGTTTTCTTTGTGAATTGAACCATCTGTTCCGCCCTACCATTCGCCGCCGCATGCGCCAGGGCTGTCAGCGCGTGTCGTATGCCCCTTTCTGCTAGGAATTTTTCGAATTCTAGCGAGGTGAATTGGGGCCCGTTGTCAGAAATGAGGAGGTCTGGGAGGCCGTGTGTTGCAAAAAGTTTGCCGAGTTCTTTGGTCAGGGCCTCTGTGGTGGTTGTTCTCATGTTGCTTACCTCCAGCCAGTTGGAGTAAGCGTCTACGGTTATTAAGAAAGTGTGTCCTTTTGTGGGCCCAGCGAAATCTATGTGGATTCTAGACCAAGGTCCCCTGGGGGTTTCCCACTCTAGGATGGGTGCTGCGGGTGGGCTTGGCCTAGTTTCCTGGCATCGTTGACACCTTGCTACCCAGGCCTCGATCTGTTTGTCCATCCCTGGCCACCAAGCGTAACTTCTGGCCAGGGCTTTTGTCCTAACGATGCCTGGGTGCCCCTCGTGTAACAGTTCCAAAACCTTCCTTTGTAGTTTTTCCGGGATGACCACCCTATCCCCCCATAGTATGCACCCTTTTAGTAATGAGAGTTCTGTTTGCCGGTTCCGGAATGTCCTGATGGACTCGTCGTTGTCCCTTTCCGGCCACCCTTTCTCTACCCAATGCAACACCCGCGCCAGACGTTTGTCTTTATTAGTTTCTTGGGCAATGTCTGACGCGGTTATGGGTAGGTTGGGTAGAGTCTCTATACTGAGGGTGGTCGTCGTGGGTGCTGGGTCAGTGTCAGATTCCGGTAACGGTGAGCGGCTTAAGGCGTCCGCATGGGAGATAGTCTTTCCCGGTCTGTGTGTGAGTCCGTAGTTGTAGGCAGCCAGGAACTCGGACCACCTTGTCATTCGGGGAGACAGAATGTTTGGGGTGGCCCTGTTCCCTGCAAGGATTCCGAGCAGCGGTTTATGGTCGGTGATGATGGTAAATGTCCGGCCGTAGAGGTACTCGTGAAACCTTTTTACTGCGGCGATGAAAGCCAGAGCCTCTTTGTCCAGCTGGCTGTAGTTCCGCTCCGGTTTGGTGAGGGTCCTTGAAAAGAACGCGATGGGTGCTTCTTTCCCATCGGGGAGAGTGTGGCTGAGGACAGCGCCGACGCCGAAGGGTGATGTGTCGCATGTGATGGCTAGTGGTAGGGTCTCGTTGTATTGGATGAGGACGGCATCCGAAGTGAGTAGGTCCTTTGTTTTCTTGAAGGTGGCTTCCTCACATTTCCCCCAAGTCCAGGTCGCCGCCTTGTCCAAGAGCCTATGCAAAGGCTCCGCCGTGGTTGCCTTTTGGGGCAGGAAGACATTATAAAAGTTAAGCAGCCCCAGAAACGCCTGCAGTTCTGTCTTTGACTTGGGTGTGGGGGCTTCTTTGATGGCTTTGATCTTTTTGTTGGTGGGGTGAATGCCATGACGGTCTAGGAGATATCCTAGGAATTCAACCCGCTCCGTGTATAATTGGCATTTTTCCCTCTTTACTTTGAGCCCGGTCTCTTTGAACTTTGTTAGGACCTCCCTTAGGCGACTCTCTAGTTCGGCCTGGTTGGTTGCTGACACTAAGACATCGTCGAAGTAGGGTACCACCCCCTTGATGCCTTGTAACAGCCTTTCCATTAGGCTTTGGAATATTCCAGGTGCCACGCTGACTCCGAATTGGAGTTGGTTGCATTTAAAGACTCCCCGGTGGGTGACTATGGTTTGCGCTTCTGCCGTTTCCTCGTTGACTGGCAATTGTTGGTATGCCTGGGCGAGGTCGAGTTTAGCGAAAACCTTGTCCCCTCCCAGTGAATGTAGTAGGTGTTGCACTACTGGGACGGGGTAAGCGCTGCAAGGCGCCATTTAGGGTGGCCTTATAGTCCCCACAGATTCTCACCGACCCATCAGGCTTAATCGGGGTGACTATGGGGGTCTCCCACCGGGCGTGGTCTATGGGTTGTAGGACCCCTTGCTTGACGAGCTTGTCAATTTGCTCGTCAATCTTCGGTTTAAGCGCGAATGGTACCCGCCTTGGTTTTACGCGTTTTGGGGGGACGTTTGGGTCTAGGCTGAATGATATAGGGGGCCCTCGGTACTTGCCTAGGTTTCCGTCGAACACCTCTTGGAATTCCTGGGCTAGTTGTTGCTCCCAGTTGTTGTCGGCGATGTGGTTGATGCCCGTGACTGCGATGCTGAGCGGTGCAAACCATTGGAGTCCCAGTAGGCTTGGGTGGTCACGATCGACGATGGTCAAGGGACGTCTTTGGTGTGCCCTTTGTAGGTTACCTTGAACTGTCCGGTTCCGACTTCAGGGTGCAGTTTCCCTGGTAGTCTTTCACGATTAGTCTCTGGTTGTCTAAGCCTTTTCTCTGGATGGTAGGCACCAAGCGTTTTATTTCTTGCCATGCTACCATGGAGAGGTAGGACCCGGAGTCCACCTCCATTTTACATGGCTCGCCTTCGATGCCTACCTCCACGTAGACCTTCCGGGCGTCGTTGGTTGTGGCGTGGCCGATGGTGACCGTCTGATGGGTCTCCTCTCTTCGCCAGGTCTCGCCGCCTCATAGGGATCGTCCGTTCCGGTCCCATCGGTTGTCAGCGGGGCGATCTCTGGTCCAGGGTGGTGTGCTCTCTCATCTCCATTCACTCTGGTCCCATTGTGTAGGGCTGCGGTTCTTTTTGAGACGGCAGACGCGGGCGATGTGCCCCTTCTTGTCGCAATGCCAGCAGATTGAATCGAAGAACCGGCATTCGGACCTGGGATGGTCGCCTCCGCAACCGGCACAGGTGGTCCTTGACTGCCGGTTCCGTGGGTCGCGGCCTGCCTGGAGACAGTGGATTTCCTCCTCCTCGTCGGAAGTGCCTGATGCTGAGTGGACATCGCCCTGGTGGGTGGTCGTCTCGGGTTGGGCCTCGGTCGACCTTGCAGGGTGGTTGTTCCCGCTGCGGTCCCCGGCGTTCAGTCTGCGCATGCGGTCGGCGGATTTTCGGGTAGCTTCAGCTGCTGTGGTTTCAGTGAGGGTATCTGCGAGGGTGATGTTGCCCTTGGCCATCAGCCAACTCTGGAGGACGGGGTCCCAAAGGCCGAGCACGATTCAGTCTCGCAGGGCTTCGTCCATGTTGGCGAATTCGCACAGCCCCCCTAGGCGCCGTAGTTCTGCGATGAAGTCGCTGAAGCTCTCACCCGACCGTTGGTCCCGACGGTAGAACTCGTGTTGTCGGATGAGGATGGGCACGGCTGGAGCGTAGTGTCGCCGGAGTATTGGCTCGAGGTTGTCCCAGTCTATCGTGGTCATATCGGCAGGTTTGGCTAGCGCTTTGGCCATCTTAAACACTGCGGGCCTGCAGTGGGTTAGGAATACGGCTCGCTTCTTTGGGTTGCTGCATTCGAGGAACATGCGGAATCTGTCTGAGTACGATTCCCATTCCTCGCTGGTGGGGTTGAAGGGTGCGGGTGGCGCGATGTTTGCCATCTTGGAGTTTCGTCTGGCTTCCGTCGGACACGTGCTTTGGTTCAGGATCAGGATCCCACCTTCGTCGCCAGTGTTGTGTCCGTCGGAAATGATGCCAGGAGTCGGTGACTTGTGCATTAGCTCTTTATTGGGTACAGGAACCGAACTGGGGCTAAAGGCAAACTTTGCGGCTTTTTATTTCCAAGCTGCAGCGGCTGCGGCCAATGGCACCGCTTTGAATCTCCCGCGATTCGAATGGACCAATCGCGGGAGATTCTCAGCGAGCCAATCGGCGCGGCTCGCCTAGCCAATCAGAGTGCCCCGCGCTTTGGCCAATCAAAGCGCGGGGATCTCAAGAATGCAAATGAGGGGACAGAACAAACAGTATTGTAGATCAAGACAAGTTCCTTGTGTGCCCAATCACACTTGGCCAATAAAGACTTCTATTCTATTCTATTCTATTCTATTCTATTCTATTCTATTCTATTCTATATACATATAAATAGGTTCACAGCCAGAATTTATGAATTAAGTAGTGCTTATAAATTATTACTATCTTTGAGATGACATTACGTAACATTAAATTTAATTTCATTCTCTCTAGAGAATGAAGATAGAACAAGTGATCCCATTATTCTTTACTAACCACCATCATCAACTCAGAATATAAAATAGTTTTTACAAGAATATAAAGTATTTAATTACTCCAACCCTATACTTCAACAATAAATTCAAGTTGTAAAAATAGAATATTTTACATTAATTGTAGCATTTTTCTCAGTAAAATGTAAAATTGACTGCTTTTAAATTCATCAGATTCTACCCCCTGTTCTGAGCCATAGAGGAAATTGTAGTTCACATCATCCTTCCTGAATATTTTATAGTATGAACAAGGTCTTTAAAAAGTGACATTTCAATTTAATAGATACATGACCCAAACCAGTTGTGTATGAGAACTGTTTTGGATTAAAGTTTTTCAATAAAAAACATTCGGTCTATTACATACAGTCTGCAATAATCTGGACAATTATTAGAGAACAACAAAGGAATAATGTTTTATGTATCTCTTTGTTGGCATTTAGTGTTCTTCTGGAGTTTTATAACCAGTATAATCCTTACTGATAGCAAACATAGAGAAAGCAGAACAAAACAAAAATAAGGAAACACAGAACTGAGTGGAATAATAAATTATTAATAAAAAAGTAATTTCAAAGATTATACCTGTTGGATATCTATACCTATATAACATTATTTTTGTATGCTACTGAAACCTCCTATATAATCAAATGTTTTAAGGTATTTTTAATTCAAATGTAATGCACAATGAGCCAAACAATATTTTCCAAACTACCCAGGCAGTCCTAATCTGTCCTGTCTTCATGTTTTCTTAAAAAGAAGCTTATTTTTAAAATTCACAGCATAAATTTTTGAGAGATATCCTTGCTTCTCTTAATTTTCACAGCATGGTGTAGAACTATGGAGGGTCTTTATGACTGGTTAAAGATAAGGGAGTTTAAAAAGCTACTTTATTTTAAAGATATTAAAATATTAGTTATTAAGTCCAAAGTTATAATATTTCATCTTCTTGTTTAATAAGATGTGATTATTTTAGGCATGCCTTTAACAATCTTTGATTTTGGAAGTGTTATTTAGATTTCAAAAGAAGCAGAAAATTTGTAGGAACTTTGAGATTTTCCTATGGAGATTATTTATGAGTTTAAGGTTATGAAATAAATATGAAAAGTAGTTTTCAAGAATTCTGCTACTTAGGATGATAATATTTGATTGATTAAGCAGTTGCTCAGTCACTACCAGAAATTATAATACAAGGATTAGGATTTAGCACAGGATGTGGACCACTAAAATCAGATCAAAATATAGATTATGCTGGAAAGTTATTAAGATGGTAACAGTAACAGTAGTTGGTACATAAGACTATTCTGATTCAATGTTTTAGAAAAATAGCCTAATTTGACACAGGTCACTTCAAAATCCATTCCTGTTCGGACTTATTTACTTATTTGATTTTTATTTCATCTTTATAAGTAATTCAAGGTGGCAAACATACATAATATCCCTTCCTACTCTTCTTTTTTCCCCACAACAACCCCATTGAAAGAAGATGACTGGCCCAAAGTCACCCAGTTGGGTTTCATGCCTGCCAACTAGAAATCACAGTCTCTTGGTTTTTAGGCCATTAACTTCACCACTATATCAAATGGGCTCACTGACTTAATTTGTTTAAAGAACACAGCAATAATTTACCAATTGGAGATGAGTTAGGTATTTTTTTATTTATTTGCTTGTGTTTATTGTATTGTATCCTATCCTCTTGAAATTCTATATCAGGTTTGCAGGCAGGAAAACTGATTTGACAATTTCGATGGTTTTTCCAAATCAATAATTTCTCAAGGAAAAGGGCACCACAAAGAAAGGATCACAGTACTACCACTGAAAAATCCATGGAAAGGAATTTTCTTGTCTTTCTTGGTGATGTGCTTAGAGTAAAGTATAAGAAACTAAGAAGATTGAGAACTGTTAAAAAAGATGATTACTCTATAACAGTCAGAAGGTAGATAGACAGACAGACAGACAGTTAGATGGATGCTTTGCTTACCTTGAAATTTAAAGCAAAAGTATTTTACTCAGAAGTAATTTTCAGAAATATGTTTTCTTATAGAATTGCTAACACTTATTTTCTTTATCAGATTGATTGATAAGTGAGATATGCCCGTGTGTGCTCCAAAGTTATTTGCAGCCAGAAAAATCTTACAAAACTACACAACAATGCCTTTAAAATTATTAAACAACAACATCTGCCTATCTGAGATCTTTGGGAAGGTTTCAATGAGTGAATAAAAACCTAGTCAAACCTAGTCTAAACATCTGGCTGATCAGGCAACCGACCATAGTAATAATAATGTGGTTGACTATGCAACAAACTAAAATAATGTTATGGCTCCTGAGCTCAAAGTGAGATGCTGTGTTCAGAATATACATGCCAGTTCATTCAGTTGGCCCTTACATAGCCTGGCATTTAAAAATAACCGCTTCTGTGGTAAGATATCGTGAACAAATTCAAGACAAGTTGAATGATTTCAAAGCCTTATTAGATCTACCAATTGCACAATATTTTCATCCAAGGAGATTTAAAGATGTGATTTGTGCGTGAAAAAAACGATAGTTCAATAATTCTTCCCAGCATGCATTATATGCTGGCAACACAGAGTACTGATCTGAACATATTTTTTTTCACTAATGGGAAGTATTTAAACATCTGAAGATTTTCTTCTTAGCACATTTCTACCTATGAGTCACTTATCTTAGTACTTTAAATCTTTAACATCTTACAAACAGGACAGGGCATCATTTTTTAGAAGTACATTTCAAATATGTACTGAAAAGGAATTTCATTTAACACTGTATTTTACTTTGGTTTTACTGGTTTTAAGCACTATAGTACTTTCTAAATGTAATAGAAATAATCCATTACTGACCATAAATAGTGTATTTCTCCATAGTATCTCAAAATGTCCTTGGGGCTGGCTGTCATTAGAAAGTAGTTATTGGAAGCTAATACCATAGATACCACCCCAAATGTTAATTACATATACTATTACTTCATCTTGAATAGTAATTTAGATTAAATTGCTGGGTTTTTTTTTTTAATTGAATGCTATTTTCAAGACATTTACTAAATCAGAGAAGATGTGGCATCTCCTGACTTTAGCTGATTATTCAAAGATGTTAAGAGATGGCCAACCCTTGGTTAATACTTGGGTGAAATATCAAAAAATTCAGGGAATATAATAGAACATGAAGTCAAAACCATCCAAGAATGCAGTCATGGTAAATCTCTTCGATACTGTGGTCAACATGGATATTACCATGTCACCACCAGAATCTGAGATTGACTATGGGGAGATGCTAATTTTTAAGCAGACAAGAATATTATAGATTCAAGTCAGTGGTGAGATTCAAATTTTTTTACTACTGGTTCTGTGGGCATGGCTCGGTGGGCGTAACTCGGTGGGCAGGGGAAGAATACTGTAAAATCTTCATTCCCTTCCCAACCCTGGGGGAAGGTCACTGCAAAATCCCATTTCTTCCCCACCCACTAACCTGCTTTCCAGTTCTGTTCTCCTGTGCCAGGCAACAAAAGAAGATTTAACAGATCAGCTGGGACTTGGGAGGCAGAGAATAGATGGGAGCGGAACCAGTCAGAGTTGGTATTTGCCGGTTCTATGAATTACTCACATTTTCCACTACTGGTTCTGCAGAATTGGTCAGAACCTGCTGAATATCATCTCTGATTCAAGCGGAGTCCTAGCAGAAAGGAGATTGTAGAGTTTTAAACCTTTTACCTTGATCCAGTCCAAATATCTCAAGTTTGCTACAGCCAAAAATGACCAATTAAAGCTATGGTAGCAAGGTATGTTGTTTCCTTTCTAACTTCTGCCTCTCGCTGATTTAAGGAAAGTTATTGCATCGAAGCTTTCTATGCTGGGCACAGAAAAAAAAATGCTTCTAGATAGGCATGCAAAAATACTGACCAATACAAAAGTTGACAACAATTTTTTCATGACTACTGAATTTCATTTTATTAAGGGATGGTTCTCACCATTGGAGATGATTGACAGGGTAAGAGGTCTCATTCCTTCACCTTGGTTCCAGGTTCTTGCATATTTTTAAATTGTTTTTCTGTTAATCGTTTTATGATTTCTAAGCTGTCCAGCATCATCTTATCATGCAGATGTTCAATCTATTAAATAAACAAAAAACAAACAAATAAATACATAAATTTTAATAGATAATAATATCTGTAGCTCAAGGTTGAAATGAGGTGTAGAGTCCTTAATGCTCTCTGAACTTATTTATTTGCTTGCAGACATTTCATTATATAACTAGGTGACATTATCATTTGTGTATGAGTGTGGGGTTTGCTCCTTATTTATATACAGTAGCTTTACTTGCCAGTTTTGGTGGAGGTGTGATTTCCTCTTTGGTAGTTCCTTGATTAGGATATTATTTTCTGACTGATTGATTGCCTAGTGTTAGTTTTTAAATACCCTTCTTCAAAATCAGATTTTCCTTGGAGATGGCTTATATGCCTTAAAATCACAATAAAGAAGTTCTGAATCATCATCATTATCATTACATTACATTAAAAACCATATCAAGTTAGATTAAAAAAACTTGAAACAGATATATTTAAAATATTAAAATATTTAGGAGCACGGAAGAAAGTTACTTGAAATTTGAATCCCCCAAGATAAGTAGAGTCCCTGAAAGAATTCTGAATAATTAAATCATAGAATATTCCAATGGGAAAAATATAAATATTCCTAATACAGTAGCTTTAAATGCAGTGTAAGTAGTTTTGCCCAGTTATCACTGAATACTAACAGACATTCATTATATTTGAAATGAAAGTTAGTAGGAAGCCCATGAGAACAAAAAAGGCCTTCCTTCTCTGTAAGCTACATCTTGAAGCTCTCTTCAAAATTTAGATTACGTAGAAGTAAAACCTTACTTACGAAGTAATTATATAAGCAGAAGAGCAAGATAGAATACCCATATGCTTCTTAAATACAGAGACTTGTTTAATTAACAATATGCCAGGTGAGAAAGAGATACCCCTGAAAACCCTTTCTCTTCTACCTTTTGCTATGCTGTAGCAGGTGAAATAATTTACAATGCAAAATTGACACAGCCTTATCCAAAATACTGGAAAAATAAGGAAAGAGGTGCCAAACATCTCTTAGTAGTCCCAGTGCTATTCCTACAAAGACTAACACTGCACGTTTTCAAGAACAGATTAGTCAGCCATTTGACTGGAAATGTATAGGGTTGCCTGATTGAGCAAGTGATTGGGTTAGAAGACCTCCAAGGTTCTTTCCAAGAACTCTATGTTCTACTTCAAAATAGCCATTTGATTGACCTTGGTACCAGAAGATATCATTGAAGATGTCCATAATGGAGTTGTAAAGTCAAATGGGAAGAGGAAGCAAACCTTTTAGAATCAACTCAACAAACAAAATCCAAGAAGGAATAGTTAAGAAGCCAAGAATGAAAATCTCTGTAAATGTTTCAAAAGAATGGGAATTCTTTAACAGAAAGGCAGATTTTAAAATGTATTTGGCATACTTTCCTCTTGTAGATCTTCATGAACAGTTTGAAGTCAGTTTTTAATATTCAAGATGGGAATTAAAAAAGCTATTCTCAGTATTGTGCAAGGAACTACCACATTTCAGCTGAACTTTCTAGATTTTTCTGCAGGCTTGATGCTTAGTTTATGATACCTGTGAAACCAACGCAAAGTACTTGCAGTTGTATGCAGAAGGAGTTATGAGCCAGAACATGGAGCAACTTGACTTTCAATTACCCTGATGCAACTGAGGCTAACAAAAGTTGAATTACTAGTGAGAGTTTATGATCCTTCAAGTAATGAAACAATGCTTTCAAAGCAAATTTCAACATAGTTATATAAAATAAATGAGGTAAATAAGAAAAGAATGGATAAGGGTTTGGGTTCTTTTGCTCATAATAGACTAGAGCTTATGCAACCAATAAATGTGAAGTTAATGGAATAAATGTGCTGCACTTTAAAATGTCAGGTTTGTACAAAATGCCTGTGGAGAGCAAGAAGGAAAGGTTTCCAAAGATACTCTGTTGTCTTGACATTGAAAAGTATGTTAGTTTACTAGAATTTTTTATTTCTTTAACAGTAATCGAAACAAATAAGTATTTTATTCATAAAATCATAAAGCAAATTAATGGGTTTTTAAAATAAACAGCTAATATTTGATAATGATTTTGGGAGATTGACAAGTCTGGAAAATTCATAAATAATTATATAAACTCATGTTTTGAAACATAGTATACATTTGCTTCAATGATCTTGTCATATGTGTGTGTGTGTGTGTGTGTGCGTTTTCTTAATTTTTCATGGGTACTTACATGTATGGTATTCAGCTTTGTTCGGGTATTTTCCCACATCATTATAGTTGTGCTTTTAAAGTTGTAGCAACGTTTCAGCAGAATCTCATCTGCCATCATCAGGCTTCTGTATTGTGTTCGTCTGTGAGTCAGACTTTTACAGTTGTTTCAGTTTTAAATTTGGGGCTACCCATTCTGGCACAGCAGTAGGCTAGCCCCAAATTTAAAACTGAAACAACTGTAAAAATCTGACTCACAGACGAACACAATACAGAAGCCTGATGATGGCAGATGAGATTCTGCCGAAACATTGCTACAACTTTAAAAGCACAACTATAATGATGTGGGAAAATACCCAAACAAAGCTGAATACCATACATATATCTATATCTATATCTATATCTATATCTATATCTATATCTATATCTATATCTATATCTATATCTATATCTATATCATCTATATCTATATCTATATCTATATCCAGATCAATATCTATATCTATATCTATATCTATATCTATATCTATATCTATATCTATATCTATATCTATATCTATATCTATATCTATATCTATATCTATATCTATACTGCTCCAAAAAATAAAGGGAACATGAAAATAAGATATCCTAGATCTGAATGAATGAAATATTCTTATTAAATACTTTGTTCATTACATAGTTGAATGTGCTGACAATAAAATCACACAAAAATTATCAAAGGAAATCAAATTTAGCAACCCATGGAGATCTGGATTTGGAGTTACTTTCAAAATTAAAGTGGAAAAAAACACTACAGTCTGATCCAACTTTGATGTAATGTCCTTAAAACAAGTCACAACGAGGCTCAGTAGTATCTGTGGCCTCTATGTTCCTGTATGACCGCCCTACAATGCCTGGGCATGGTTCTGATGTGGTGGCAGATGGTCTCCTGAGGGATCTCCTCTCACACCTGGACTAAAGCATCCCCCAACTCCTGGACAGTCTGTAGTGCAACGTGGCATTGGTGGATGGAGCGAGACGTGATGTCCCAGATGTGCTCAATTGGATTCAGGTCTGGGGAATGGGTGGGCCAGTCCACAGCATCAATGCCTTCATCTTGCAGGAACTGCTGACACACTCCAGACACATGAGGTCTAGCATTGTCTTGCATTAGGAGGAACCCAGGGTCAACTGCACCAGCATATGGTCTCACAAGGGGTCTGAGGATCTCATTTCGGTACCTAATGGCAGTCAGGCTACCTCTGGCAAGCACATGGAGGGCTGTGCAGCCCCCTAAAGAAATGCCAGCCCACACCATTATTGACTCACTGCCAAACCAGTCATACTGGAGGATGTTGCAGGCAGCAGAACGTTCTCCACAGCGTCTCCAGACCCTGTCATGTCTGTCACATGTGCTCAGTGTGAACCTGCTTTCATCTGTGAAGAGCATAGGGCCCAGTGGTGAATTTGCCAATCTTGGTGTTCTCTGGCAAATGCCAAATATCTTGCATGGTGTTGGGCTGTAAGCACAACCCCCACCTGTGGACATCGGGCCCTCATACCACCCTCATGGAGTCTGTTTCTGACCGTTTGAGCAGCCACATGCACATTTTTGGCCCGCTGGAGGTCATTTTGCAGGGCTCTGGCAGTGCTTCTCCTGTCCCTCCTTGCACAGGTAGCGGTCCTGATGCTGGGTTGTTGCCCTCCTACAGCCTCCTCCACATCTCCTGATGCACTTACCTGTCTCCTGGTAGCACCTCCATACTCTGGACGCTACACTGACAGACACAGCAAACCTTCTTGCCACAGCTCACATTGATGTGCCATTCTGGATGAGCTGCACTACCTGAGCCACTTGTGTGGGTTGTAGACTCCGTCTCATGCTACCACTAGAGTGAAAGCACTGCCAGCATTCAAAATTGACCAAACCATCAGCCAGAAAGCATAGGAACTGAGAAATGGTCTGTGGTCACCACCTGCAGAACTATTAAGTTCTGTGCATGGGTGCAAGGAGAGGAGACGAGGCAGTGAACAGTGAACTTCAACTCTTTATTAAGCATACTGAACAGAGCAATCACCTAGGGCAGCAGCAGCCCTTTTATAGGGTTGGCTGCTGTCCTATTAGCCAATGAAAAACATGGAAATGTTAAACCCTTGAACCAATGAGAGTTGGCCCATTAACAGCCAATCAGATTTCCCAGAAAGGACCAATCCGATGTCGCTATTATCGGCCAATCAGAATTAGAACCCTGCTTTTTAGTTAAGGTTGTTAAAACTTTATTAAACGCCTTTATTAGTTCATAACACTCCTTCCCCCTAGGTTCCGTTTGAGGGGTGCGGTGACATAATCCCGTAGATATGCAGGTTGTTTCAACTGTCTATTAGATTTGCGCTGTCCCACTGGTTCCTGTTTGTAGTCCGGTTTCGGTGGAACGTTTTTTGATTTATCTGGTACAGGCGGTTCTGCATCCTCACAGGACGACTTGGTGCGGCTGATTCTGTCGTTGTTGTCCTCCGGTCTCTGTGGGCTCACCTCCGTTGAGGTATTTCTCTGTGGCGAGGCAACCCCCATTCCTGATTCTTCTTCAGGTGATGCGCTGGGCTGCTGACTTCCTTCGATTTTGTCATCCAGCATCTCGAATTCGGTTCCCTCGACATCCCCTCCCCCCTCAGTTTGAGGTTCACAGGAGTCGTGGGAACTGGGTTGCAACCTAGAGTGAAACTGATCTATATGGCGTTTCCATATTTTCCCGTCCCTTGTTTATATGCGGAACGATCTGGGCCTGGTGGCTTGGGTTATGGTTGCTTTGACCCACAATGGTTCGCCGGAAAGATTTTTAGCGAAGACTAAGTCGCCTTCCTTGAATTCGTGGCACTTTCCGCTAGATCCACAGGGTTTCTCTGGCGCGTAGGCCGGGTGGAGACGGTTGAGGTGGGAGCGAAGCCTGCGTCCCATCAACAGTTCAGCTGGTGTTTTGTTGGTTACACTGTGCAGGGTGATGTGTTGGAGTAGGAGTATTCTGTTCGGTTTGTCGTCAATGTCCCCATGGTCCATCTTGTGGAGAGTTTTTTTTAAATAATTGGACCATGCACTCGGCCCTTCCATTGGCCGCAGGGTGCGCCGGTGAGGTTAGCGCATAGCGGATGCCCCGGTCCGCTAAGTATTGTTCGAACGCCAGGGCCGTGAACTGGGGTCCGTTATCGGAGACTAAAACGTCTGGCAGTTCATGTGTTGTGAATAGTTTATTTAATTTGCAGATGACTGAATCGGTTGTAGTAGTCTTCATCTTGTGGATTTTGAGCCAGTTGGAATAGGCATCCACTATTAGCAGGAATGTCCCTTAGTAGGTCCTGCAAAGTCAATGTGGATGCGGGACCATGGCCCCCGGGGAGTTTCCCATTCTGTTGGAGTTGCTCTAGGTGGGGCACTGCTACTTCTTGGCACTTTAGACAAGTCTTCACCCAGGCTTCGATCTGCTTATTGATGCCAGGCCACCACGCATAGCTTCGTGCGAGCGCTTTCATATGCATGATGCCGGGGTGACCATCATGCAATGCTTTCAAAACTGTTCGTTGTAACCGCTCTGGGACGACAACTCTGTCTCCACATAGGATGCAGCTTTCTGCGAGAAAAGTTCTGTTTGCCGGTTTCTGAAAGGGGTGAAGTCATCAGGGGTTTGTTCTACTGGCCATCCTCGTTCGACCCAGCTGAAAACTCGCGCCAGGACAGGATCTCGTTTTGTTTCAATAACGATGTCTCTGGCTGTTAGCAACGGTGAATGTAGGGTTTCAATCTGGAGTGTCATGAGGGCTGGAGCTGGGTCGTCGACGGTTTCTGGAAGTGGGGCACTGCTCAATGCATCAGCGTGGGGAATGGCTTTCCCCAGGCAGTGTTGCAATTTATAATTGTACGCAGCTAAGAACTCCGATCAACGAGTCATTCTTGGTGACAATATACAGGGGGTTGACTTGTCTCCCGCTATAATCCCCAACAAAGGCTTGTGATCGGTAATAATAGTAAAAGCTTGTCCATACACATATTCATAAAACCGTTTCACAGCAGATACAACAGCAAGAGCCTCTTTGTCAATTTGGCTATAGTTGCGTTCAGCTCTCGATAAGGTCCTTGAAAAATAGGCAATAGGGGCCTCTCTACCATTTGGTAACACATGACTTAAAATGGCTCCTACTCCAAACGGTGACGCGTGACACATAATGGTTAAAGGCAAAGTCTCGTTATACTGCATTAAAATAGCATCGGAGGTCAGTAAGTTTTTCACTTGTCAGAATGCGTGCTCCTCTTGGTGTCCCCAGACCCAGGTGGCTTTTTTGTCGAGAAGTCTATACAGGGGCTCAGCTACGGTCACCTTCTTGGGCAAGAAGATGTTGTAAAAGTTAATGAGCCCCAGGAAAGCTTGGAGGTCTGTCCTATTCTTGGGTCTTGGGACATTTTTGATTGCTCTTAGTTTGCTATTAGTGGGGTGAATGCCTTGCTTATCGATTAGGTACCCCAGGAACTCTACTTTCTCTGTACACAGTTGACATTTATTTTTTTTAACCTTTAGGCAGGAGTCTTTAAATTTCTGGAGAACCATTCTAAGATGCCTCTCTAGTACTTCTATATTTGGGGCCGCAATTAAAACATCATCAAAATATGGCATGACTCCCTTGATCCCTTGCAAAAGTCTCTCCATCAGACTTTGAAAAATCCCTGGGGCCACGCTCATTCCGAAATGGAGTCGGTTGCATTTCAAAGCGCCTCGGTGCGTAATGATCGTCTGTGCTTCCGCGGGTTTTTTATTTACAGGCAGTTGCTAAATCCAATTTAGCGAAGACTTTTCCGCCCCCCAGGGAATGGAAAAGGTGTTGAACCACCGGCACCGGGTAAGCGTTCTGTTGAAGGGCATGATTGAGGGTGGCCCGGTAGTCCCCACAAATCCTTAACGATCCATCTAGTTTGATGGGTGTTATGATTGGGGTTTCCCAACGGGTGTGGTCAGTTGGTTCTAAAACACCCTGGGCTATTAATTTATCGAGCTGCTTGTCGATCTTTGGTTTTAGGGCAAAAGGTACCCGACGAGGCTTAAGATGGATGGGGGCTACTTCAGGGTTAAGATTAAATGATATTGGGGTTCCCTTGTACTCGCCTAGTTTGTCTGCAAAGATGTCCTGGAATTCCTGGACGAGGGTCTCCTCCCAGTCGTTGCTTCTGGTTTGGTGAATGCTGGCTACCTCGATCCCGAGTGGGCCGAACCATTGAAGGCCTAACAAACTAGGCCGGTTGCAATCGACGACAGTCAGCAGCAACGACGCAGTACGATTTTTGAATGATACTTGGACTTGGTTGGAGCCGACGACCGGAATTTGGTTCCCCTGGTAATCTTTGAGTATAATTCTGTGGGCTCTGAGGTCTTGATGCCGGACGGCAGGGATTAACTGTTTAAGGGTCTTCCAGGAAACCATCGAGAGGGATGACCCTGAGTCAACTTCCATCACGCAAGGTTGGTTCTCGATGGTGACCCTCACTCGGATCTTCTTTGCATCTAACGATGAAGCATGGCCGGTAATGGTTTGGTGTGCCTCTTCCCGTCTCGTTGAAGTGGCAAGTGTTTTATTTCTGTAGGAGTGGTTGTTCCATTGGTGGTTCAAGTGTTCCCGACTCATAGGACGATTCCCTGTGGTCTGGCGGTAGTTGTTTTCTCTCCGAATTGGGCTGGATCCTTGCTTGCTTCTACAGACCTTCCCGATGTGGCCTTTTTTCCCACAAGAATGGCAGAGCGTGTCGAGGAATTTGCAATCTGATTGAGGGTGGTTTGCCCCACAACCCGCTCATTGGTGCAGTAGTCTTCGATTCCACGGGTTGCGTTGGTCGCGTTCGGACCAGAGCCGGTTGACCTCCTCCTCATCACTTTCTGATGGAGATTCAAGGTCCTCGTGGTGGGCCGCTGTTGTGTGCCTCTCTAGGCGAGGTGAGATATCATTGGTGAGTTGACGGAGCGGTGCGTTGGTGCAGCGCATTTGGGCGGCTGACTTCCTGGTTGCTTCTGCTGCAGTAGCGTTTTTGATGACATCGGCAAGATCGATGTCCCCTTTGGCCATGATCTTGCTCTGCGCAGTATGGTCATCTAATCCCAGAAATATTCGGTCTCTCAGAGCTTCTTGGAGGTCTGCAAACCCACAGAGGCCTTCAAGGTTCTGGAGGTCTGTGATGAAATCTGCAACACTCTCTCCTTTCCGCTGGTCCCTCTGATAAAACTCATGTCTTCGGACAAGCGTTGGTACGGCGGGTGCATAGTGGGCCCATAGAAGTGGAGCGAGGATGTCCCAGTCCATGGATTTCACCTCAGCTGGTTTTGCTAGTGCCTTGGCCATCTTAAAGACAGCAGGCCCACAATGGGTCAGGAACACTGCTCGCTTTTTCTCCGTAGTTGCGTCTTTCAAGTTGTTGGTCTCCGGAAACATCTGGAACCAGTCCATGTTCGAGTCCCAGTCTTCTTGTGCCGGGTCAAATGGAGCGGGTGGTATGGCACCACCGGACATGTTTTCCGTTGTCGATATGCCTTCAGCCACGTGCTCTGTTTGGTGCTCTGTGAGTGTTCAATCATCTCAGATGTCACCGCATCCCATCCTCATCGCCAGTGTTAAGTTCTGCGCATGGGTGCAAGGAGCGGAGACGAGGCAGTGAACAGTGAACTTCAACTCTTTATTAAGCATACTGAACAGAACAATCACCTAGGGCAGCAGCAGCCCTTTTATAGGGTTGGCTGCTATCCTATTAGCCAATGAAAAACATGGAAGTGTTAAACCCTTGAACCAATGAGAGTTGGCCTGTTAACAGCCAATCAGATTTCCCAGAAAGGACCAATCCGATGTCGCTATTATCGTCCAATCAGAAGTGCAGGATTAGAACCCTGCTTTTTACTTAAGGTTGTTAAAACTTTATTAAACGCCTTTATTAGTTCATAACAAGAATCACTCCTTTATTGGGGATTTCTTGCTAACTGCCTATGATTTCCACCTGTTGTCTATTCCATTTGCACAACAGCATGTGAAATTGATTGTCAATCAGTGTTACTACCTAAGTGGACAGTTTGATTTCACAGAAGTGTGATTGACTTGGAGTTACATTGTGTTATTTAAATGTTTCTTTATTTTTTTGAGCAATGTGTGTGTATATGTATATATATGTATGTATGTATGTATGTATATGTATATGTATATGTATATGTATATGTATATGTATATGTATATGTATATGTATATGTATATGTATATGTATATGTACACTATACAGAAGCCTGATGATGGCAGATGAGATTCTGCTGAAACGTTGCTACAACTTTAAAAGCACAACTGTTATGATGTGGGAAAATACCCGAACTAAGCTGAATGCCATATATGTATATATGTATGTATTTTTTTTTTCTGAGGTTTTCGTGGTTATTTGTATGTGGATCTTTGGTTATTTGTGTTTAGTCCCATGTAAAATTGGAAGTATCTTGGCAATGTTTGGTCGAAATCTCATTCGTCATCTTCAGGCTTGTGCCTTCGGCTTTATGCTTCTTTGAGTAATGTGAGCTTGCAGCTGCTTCTTCCTTTTAACTGCTAGTGGGGGTGTGACTTGATTGGGTGGGAGCTTGGCTGTGTTCTGATTGGGTGGGGATGTGTTCTGATTGGTTGGGGGGTGTTCTGATTGGTTGGGGGTTTGGCTGTGTTCTGATTGGCTGGGGGTGTGTTCTGTTCAGGTGGGGGCTTGGTTGTGCTCAGGTTAGTCTTTGTTGCCAGGGGATTTTAGCTGGTGAGCTGTGATCCTGTTGTTTGGCTTCGCATTCGTGGTCTTGCCACATCTTAATGGTGGGAGTCCATTCGCTTCATGCGTTGGTCAAAGGGGTTTGAAGCGGGTAGTGATGCAGCTGTGGTACAGGTTCTGGTCCGTGGTCGTTTCTCATCATCTTTGTGGGTGTGAGTCTGCTTTCTACGTGGAGGTGTGGTGGTAGCATCTTGCGTGGCCCTCGTGGGTGTGGGTCTGGTGTCATTCTTCATGTTAGGTATTCATTTGTTAGTGAAGGCGGGTTCCCAAATGGCTGGTAGGCAGGAGGTATCATCTCGTTTATTCATGCTCTGTGGGCATTTTTCTATCTCTATGGCTTCTCTGATTATTCTGCTGCTGAAGTGTTCGGTTTTGGCGAACTGCCTCTCTGGGAAATGTCAGACAGCCCTGGCTGCATCTGACACAGAGCCTTCTCCAGCTTCCAGAACTAGCCCAAGTTCCTCCCGAACCTCCTCCTCATCTGATTCAGATGAACCACTGGCAGCTGACAGACCACAACAACCTGGATGACTGCTAGCAACTTTGCAGTTTGGGAAGCAATGATGAGGTGTGGATTAGTGAGAAATGCCAATTACAGGTAATCCTTGATTTACGACCCCAATTGAGCCCAACATTTCTTTAGTAAAGTAAGACATTTGTTAAGTAAGTTTTATCCCATTTTACAACCTTTCTTTTCTCAGTTGTTAAGTGAATCACTGAAGTTGATAAGTCGACTTTGCTTGTCAGAAGGTCATAAAAGGGGTCACATGACCTTGGGACACAGCAATGGTCATGAGTATGAACCAATTGCCAAGCATCTGAATTTTGATCACATGATCATGGGGATGCTACAAAGATTGTAACTGTGAAAAACGGTCATGTCACTTTTTTCAGTACTATTGTAACTTTGAACAGTCACTAAATGGACTGTTGTAAGTCAAGGACTGTCTGTATTATCTGCCCCACTGCATTTAGAATCAGCAGCATCTTCTGCATGGTGTTCAAGAGCTGCCCCATCTGGAACACATCGCAATATAAGTAGTCCTTGGATAGGCAGTCCCAGTGCTAAATGATACAATTGTTAAATGAGACACTACATGATTGTGACTTGTGATTTTATTGCCCACTTCTCTCTTGAGTCTTTTTGTTGGAAGCCAGCCGGGAAGCTCACAAATGGTGATCAAATGACCCCTGCTTACTACAATGATTGTAATGGTGAAGACCAATGATAAAGTTACTTTTTCAGCACTGTCATAACTTCATGTCATCACTGAACAAGGCAATTGCTAAATGGGGACTTACATGTAGTCCATTTGTGAGATGACTAGGATATGGGTGACATCTGAAAGTCTTCCAGTACAAGGAAAGGACACAATTGGAACACAAGGTAGACTTGTGCAAAAACATTCCTTGTCTTTATAACAATTCACTTGATGTTTAAAGTTAGGTAAAAAGAAGCATTTCTCTTAGTTGTTTTGCCAGACCTTTCTTAATATGGGGTCACTCTGAAATAATTGCTAATGCAATTTTTATTTTCAAGTATACCTCATGCAGAACACCTGGAATTAAAATCTAAGTAGCATTTATGAAGTGGAAGTGAATGATAAGCCCTTGCACTGACATAATTAAACCAGATGGATAGCTTTTTATTGTTTCATTCAAAAACCTGAAAATGAACTTGCCCACACATAAAATCATCCCTTGCTTCAAATATATGGTTCTTATTAAAGATAAATTGTAGCAAATGGGCATTTATTACCCATACGTCTTTAGAAAGGAATTGATCAATGACTTCATATAAGACTTTACATAAAAATTCTTCTTGGGTATGATTGAACTGCTGAACAGATCATTTTATTCAATCCACAACTGTCACTCTATAGTGAATGAACTGCTAAATAAGAATCTATTGAGAATATTAATGGATGTGTCATATGTTCTCAGTAAACTAAAAGGATTTCAGAACAATCTAACTTGGCATTAAAGCAAATAGATAGGAAAACCTGGGGATACAATGAAATGGCAGTATGAAATATGCAACAGTGTTTACCACAGAATTTGTGTTTTAGTCATGTTCCAGCTTAGGCTATTTAGAATCCATGGTTAAAAAAAAAACATATAAAGATAGACATTTTCTCAAGCAAACAAAGATTCCCAGCTGCAAGGTCACAACACTGTACCACTGTGGGAAACAACTTTGTTTTTCTATAAAGGCATCAAAAGCAATTTACCTGAATGGTGGCCTAGTGGTGAAGACGTTTGCTTCCCACTTGGAAGGTTTAAGTTCAATCCTAGATAGCAGCAGATGTTTCTCTCCTAAGGTGGAAAGAAAAAAATATCTGCTGCAAACTCCACATGGTATCAGGAAGGGCATCTGGCCAGTAAATATTTAGTTCCATCCAGACATCCCGACTGTAACCCTAATTAAGGGACTACAGAATTGTAAAAGGGACTGTATGTTTTTTTTATCATACAGTCCTTGAATATCATTCAATAAGCCAGAGCTCTCCAAACTTGGCAACTTTAAGACTTGTGGACTTCAATTATGGGAGTTGAAGTCCACAAGTCTTAAAGTTGCCAAGTTTGGGGACCCCTACTAAGCTACAGAAATTAGATTATGATAGACAGACAGACAGATAAAAACGGCCTTGGTACAAATAACAAAACAAAATACCAGGCAGAATGTTTTAATAATGGCAAATCAACAATTAAACTGCTTATTTTTAAATTGTATTCTATTTTTCATTTTATTTTGGGTTTCATGAAGCGATACAAAATAGAATCCCAGAATCAATATACTGTATAGAAAAACCAGGGATGATCCATTAGCTTATTTGGTAACAAAGGCTTCATTAACATTTTTCAAATACAATGAAATCACAAGGTGGAAAATCATATGTTGCAGAAAATTATCATATTATAGTAAAATAGTGCAGTTCTAACAATAACTTTTCCCAAAATAGTAACACCGAGGATAAATGATAATATGAATTAGACTGGAATATATTTTGTCACATGGAATACCCTAAATATCAAATAATGAAAAAAAGACCATAAATGTCTAATATAAGTAAAAATGAGGAAGCGCAGAGTCAGAATATAGAATAGCAAAGTTGGAAAATACCTTGGAAGTCTCCTACTCCAACTCCCTGTTTGAGGCTATACTTTTAGAGATCATTTCTATAGTATCTATCTGACAAAAATGGCATTGAGTCTCCTGCTTGGGCAGGGGGTTGGATTAGATGACCTACGAGGTCACTTCCAACTCTGTTAATCTAATCTAAAAAAGTGATCAGCATGAGACCCTTCTATTCCAGACAAATGGTTGTCCTCTTAAATTCTCCTAATCTGTTCTTTCAGTGATAGAGCACACACTATTTCTGGAAGCAAGCCATTCCACTGATTGTTGTTACTGACAGGACATTTTTCCTTTATTCTAGGTTGAACCTTTCTTGAATAAACTTCTTAAAAGTGAAAACTTGTGAAATTTAGTAATAAATAGCATAGTTTTATATATATCAATCATTCACCTCTTTTGTCTCCGCTGTTTGATTTTTCTCAGACAATCATGTTCTGCTAATGTGGGAGGACAAAGGCTGTGGTAATCCTGATGTGTTGGCATTGACAAATGCCCACTTTGGTTGAGAATTCTAGATGTTTCAGTCCATGTATGTCTGGAAAGCAGAAAGTTGGGCAAAGTGGTATCAATGTCTTAGTGTATGTATTTGATTCCTGAATTTAAAGATAGACTTTTGGAAGCCAATACTTTTACTTAAGGTTGCATCACCTTCCTATTAAATTGATGGACATTAATTGATTAATTAAAAGATTTATATGGTTGCCCATCTTAAGCAATCTGAATGTCAATAACAATAAAGCCAATAAATAAAACATTCAAAACAGTGAAATAGAAAACAAAAACCCTGCACTGTAATTACTTCCTTGGGTTGTCCCACAGCAGGTTCAGCTGCCCTTCTTCCATGTTTCCTACTAACACAGTCTAAAACATCTACCACATTTCCTGAAATAAATTGATTGCTACATCAACTAGCTATTCCCAACAACTTATCCTAAGCACATAACTCAGAAGAGTGCATTCCTTATTGGTACTATAAAACTGGCAGCTATTTTGACTAATTGCTGGTTTGTTTTGTTGGTTTGTTTTTTAACTGTATCAGAACATTGAGTATTTTAATGACTCTTATGGCTGTGGCTGTGATTAAAATGCTGACATGACTGCACAACCATCTCTTCTTCTTTCAGATAAGATATACGAATGCCCTCTCCCTTAAATCAACCTCTTTGCAATGAGGAAATTGCCTGATTTATCTTTTTTAACACCCTGACTTTTATAACAACAATAAAGTGTAGTACTGCAAGTTCATCAGGGCTGTCAAGATGCATATAAAATTACCTAATTTTATTTACTATCTATTTACTACTATCAGTGTCAGGAAGGCCAAGATGTGCTTGGAAGGACCTTCTTTCTTTCGATGCCACAACAAAGAGATCAGGAGAACAGCAGAAATTGGAGAGATTGTGGTAACCATTTACTCTGTAAAAATATTTGAATATTTTATTTGAATATTTCTTAATGGCCCTTCACTGTAACCATAATAACTCAAACCTACAATTGCAGTCCCCATAACTGTTTCTTCAGCCCTCAGCCCACATCTCTGGTTACTGATCATAGAACCTTAGGTGGTGCTAGATTCCATCTGGTGCTGTTTAATGTCAGATTGGCTGGGTTGGTCTCTAATAAAATTTTCTGAAGGTCAACTTGTATGTTAAGCAGACTGATAAAAGTTGGGGGAAATGCCTCTCTCCTAAATGTGCTCCGGTGGGTTTCCATTGTAGTGGGGCACCATAGCAACTCCATGGCTATAAGTATGGTGTGGTGAGTTGTCTATCAGAGATTTTGAAGGTTCTTTGCCCCACAAACAGATTTTCCTTCGACCTACAACATAAGAAGTTTGATGTAATTTTAAAACTTAAAAGGAAACCCCCCCCTTTTTTTTATAGAAATAAACATCAAAAGCATGATTCTGAAAAGTTTTAAAATGGACTAAAGAGCCAGATTGACTGGAAATAAGATTTTGAAATGATGATAATACTTCCTGTAACTTACTTAAAATATTATTTAAAATATATAAAGATTTTGAATTTAAGTATAAGAAAACTTTTCCTGGGAAAATGTTATAGATAAGATAAAAGTAAAGCAAGAGGAGACCTTGAAGATTGGTTACTAAAGGGAACCAGAAGAAATAAAAAAAATTAAAGAAAACTCACTGATACAGAATGTACAGAAGTTTTTTTAAAAAAAAAAACTTTGGAAGAATTCAAGGATATTTGGCAAACAGCAGCCATGTCCTTCTTTTCAAGCTGCCTGATACTACAAAACTAGGCTTAAAAGAGTAGATAGAACCTAACTGAAAATTGGCTGATGTGGATTTCAAACTGACAAGATGCAAGATACTGACAAAGATGTTACACAGGACCTACAAATGATATCCACTGAGATTTTAATAGTTTAAAGGGGATACATAAATCATAACCAAAAAAGTTACTTGGATGTGTGGATTTTAATTTAGAAAAATAACTTGGGACAATTTTCTTACTTTGGATTTGCAAAAAAGATAATCTTATACTTATGATGAAATTCCTGAGAAAGATAAAAAGAAAGGAAATCAGTTCTGGGGACTTTATTTAGAAGGAATAAATATCAAGAACTTTAAAAGTAGAAATAAAATGTACAATGTTGGTTTAATCAAGCAAGGTTAAAATGTATAGGACTTTTTAAAAAAGTTTTTAATGGGTTTCTGAATAATGAGGCTTTAAAGATTTGTTTATTAATAAGATTGGGGAAGAAGAATTTTTAAACAGTTAAAAGAAAGTAATAGGTATTACGATTGAGAGGAGATGAAGAGAAGATATTAAGAAATTAATTTCTGGGACATCATTTGAAGGGTTTAAAGATTACAATTTTTAATATGTTGTTTCTGAAAGCTCCTAATGGAATTTTTTTTATTAAGCTTGAACGATAAGGTTTTAAAGATTTGTTTAGGCATATAGGCTGTGGAAAGAAGATTTTGTTTTTGTATTTTTAGATAAAAATGACATGGTAGTGTGTTAAGGAGAGGAAAGAAATATGAAATTAATTTACTTGTGGAACATTAAGATATAGATATAGATAATTTCTGATCATTCTTCATGGACTTTTGTTGATTAAGATTCAATGATGAAGCTTTATTATTTGCTAATAAAGAAAAAAAAAGCTTCTTTCTTTTGGCTGTTGCATTTATTCATTTAGTGGTACTTTCAGAGCTCCAAAAATACTTCACTTATGCTTTTTCCTCCCACACCTGTATCAAGATTGCTGTTTTGGCAACTCTGCCATGCTGATGCTGGGGAAAAGCCTGGAACTAGAAGAGAAAGTCAGGAGCAGAAATACCTGAAATTTTCTCAAGTGGTATGTCCTTTCAGAAAGAGGCTGCAATTTGTGTTTTCTAAGTCAAAACTGCCACCTCTTTTGTCCATCATATTTTGTCCATCCAGTAAAAGGATGGACAAAACTTCAACTACACTGTGAACTATTTTTATTGTCATTTATTTTTTTATTTTTTTTTATTTTTATTACCCATATCATCCTTGAACACTTTATAAAGACTTTAACTATAATGACACTAAACAAAATATTTTATTTTTAAAAATGCATTCCACTATTTAGAAATTGTCATTCAATTATTTCTATTTTTGTTCACAAACACAAACTCAACAGTTTAGGGGTGGTGTTGATCCTTTAATCCTATTGTATGTATTTGTATAGTTCTTTTGTTGCTTAGTTTAGCATAATAAAATAAAAATAAGCACCTGTAAAATCCAACTAAATCTAAGCAGAAGAACTTATACAACAACAGACTACTTGCCTTGTTCCTAAGGAACTTTAAAGTATACTTGTAAATGATTAGCATGTAACATAGAAGAGGCACATTTGGATGTTAGCAGCTGTTGGTCTCTTTTCCTTCTGAGGAGAGTTTATTACAGTCTTAGACTAGTACAAGAAGTGTATCCATCTGTGCCTTTGGATTATATTACAACAAACAGCTCTGATGTGTGTGCATAGCTCTGTGCTGTATTTTGTACAGGTAATCTTGAAATACATTTTGGTTCATTTATGAGATAATGAATTTGATCAGTTTTCATCAGAAACACTCTCCTGCTCAGCTTATAAAGATAGACTCTCATCCACCAAATCCCAAGACAGCATCATTTTAAACTTCAGGAGGAAAAGCCTTTATAACATGGCAGATATAAGAAGAGGTGAAGAGACAATGCAGGGCAATGTTTATGAGGAATCTTCCTTGTCTTACTCTTCCTGCTTACAGATGTCCTCTGTTTCCCAAAGGTAAGATCATGGGCCAGTGCCTTTTTAAGGCAAACAAAAAGGTGTATAGAGAGCATGTTGCTGTCTTCCCTAAAAACTGCAGTGTTGGATCGGATGCATCCTCTCTGGAAGGGAAACAAATGATTAAAATAATCCATGGCTGTTGTACTTCATTGTGTCCCTTTTTTGTATGCTCACTGTGACTTGGAATACATGTGTGAAAGCAACATAGCTTGCAGGCACTTCTGAGTGGATATTAAGTGAGATGGGAAGCCATGTAAATCATATCCATCCATCAATAATTGGGACAAACAGATCTCTGGGAGATATGCCACCATGGAATAATTCTGGTGGCTGAACAGACTGAGTGAGCTAGGGAATGTGTTGAGAAGATGAAATTGTCATAGATTCAGGCATGGGCAGAATGAATGGAGACAGTCTTAGTTGGTGAACTTTCAACTCTTTATTGCATAGTGACTTCTAACTTGTATAACAACAACTCTGCTTTATATAGGCAATGCTAATGTGAATTAACCAATAGGAGCTTGTGAAACACAAGCTCCAGTACCAATAAGAGTCCTTCATTAAGGGCCAATCAGATTCTCAGAACCCGACCAATCTGATCTAGCCGCTTAACACCCAATCAGAAGTGCAGGGCCAGAACCCTGCACTTTACCCCAAGCTTGCCTTTATTCAACTATTTACATACATAACACCCCTTCCCCCTGGCTTCACAATTAGTTTGTGACTATGTAGTCCTTTAAATAGGACGGTTGTCTCTTGGGTCTGTCAGATTTTCTTTGGACTGGCTGCATGCAGTCCTGTTGAGGTAGGACGTTGTTTTGTAGTGGCTCAGCTTCTTGTTCTGGTGTGATTTCCCTTGGAGCATACGATTCTTCTTCCTGCTCCATTTCCTGGGTTTCACTTGATTCATCGCTTTCCTGGAACAGGTTTCCTGGCATATCGTCATCTTCTCTTCCTCCCCCCCCCCCTCAGTTTGGTCGTTGGGAAGTTGTTGGCTAGCAGTTATAAGTCGTGACCGTAATTGGTCAATATGTCTTTTCCATAGTCTCTCATCAATACATTTTACAAGATAGGATCTGGGTCCAGTCTCGCGTATTACCGTTGCTTCAATCCAAACTGGGTCGCCCGATAAATTTCTTGCATAAACGGGATCGCCTACCTTGAAGGTACGGTAGCGTCCACTGGATCCTGGAGGTTTTTCTGGCTCATAAGCAGGGTGCAGTCGGTCGAGGCGGGAACGGAGTTTTCGCCCCATGAGAAGTTCAGCGGGAGTTCTGCCGGTTTCGCTGTGCGGAGTGATGTGTTGTAGAAGTAGAATGCGGTTTATTTTTTCATCAAGATTATCATAGTCCAGCTTTTGTAAAGTCTTTTTTACAAATTGTACCATGCGTTCCGCTCGGCCGTTGGTAGCAGGATGCGCCGGCGAGGTGAGCACATGGCGGATGCCGTTGTCAGCAAGGTACTGTTCAAACATTAGCGCTGTAAACTGTGGTCCGTTATCAGACACCAGGACGTCCGGCAATCCATGAGTTGCAAAGGGTCTATTGAGGACTTTAATGACTGCCTCGGAGGTTGTATTGGCCATTCGATGAATTTCTAACCAATTAGAGTATGCATCAACAGTCAACAGCAATGTCTGTCCTTTGATCGGCCCTGCGAAATCCAGGTGGATTCTGGACCAGGGTCCACGTGGCGTCTCCCATTCGGTCGGTGCAGCTTTTGGTGGTGCGTTGCTGGTTTGTTGGCACTTGGTGCAGGCCTTGACCCATTGCTCGATGTGTCGGTCCATGCCTGGCCACCAAGCGTAGCTCCGTGTGAGTGCCTTCATTCACACGATCCCGGGATGTCCATCGTGCAAGATTTGTAACAGCGTCTTTTGGAGTCGTTCTGGGACGACGACTCTATCGCCCCAGATAAGGCAGCCTTTTTGAGAAAAAAGTTCAGTCTGTCTTGTTTTAAATGGTGCAAAGTCATCTGGGATCTGATCCAATGGCCATCCACGCTCTACCCAACCTAGGACTCGTGCTAGGGTGTGGTCTCATCTGGTCTCCCTCGCGATATCTCGAGCGGTCATAGGAGGCGAGTTGAGTGTTTCGATTTGTAATGCCGATACTGTTGGTGCCGGATCGTCGAGGGTCTCTGGTAGTGGTGCTCTGCTGAGTGCGTCGGCATGGGGAATGGCTTTCCCCGGTCGATGTAACAATCGATAATTATAAGCAGCTAGAAACTCTGACCATCGAGTCATTCTTGGGGACAATATATAGGGAGTTGGTTTGTCCCCAGCGATTATCCCCAATAAAGGTTTGTGGTCGGTTACAATTGTAAATGTCCTTCCATATACATACTCATGGAATTTTTTTACGGCTGACACAATTGCAAGAGCCTCCTTGTCTATTTGTCCATAGTTACGTTCTGCCTGGGATAGAGTCTTCGAAAAGTATGCAACGGGAGCCTCATTTCCATTAGGTAGCACATGGCTCAAAATAGCGCCCACCCCAAACGGTGAGGCATCACATGTTATAACCAAGGGTAATGTTTCATTATATTGCATAAGTACAGAATCAGATGTAAGTAAATTTTTTACATTTCTAAACGCTTTTTCTTCTCGGTAACCCCAAACCCACAATGCTTTCTTATCTAATAGCCGGTGTAATGGTTCAGCCACAGTCGCCTTATGAGGTAAAAACACATTGTAGAAATTGATAAGGCCTAAAAATGCTTGAAGATCAGTTTTGTTATGAGGTCTGGGAGCATTTCTAATTGCCCTTAATTTACTCTCAGTTGGGTGAATACCCTGCCTATCAATGCGATAACCTAGAAATTCAACACTGTCGGTATACAGATGACATTTATCCCTTTTTACTTTCAATCCCGCTTCTTGGAATTTTTTAAGCACACATTTTAAACGATTCTGCAGAATTTTTTTACTAGGAGCTGCAATCAATACGTCATCAAAATATGGAACCACGCCCTTGATTCCCTGTAACAATCGTTCCATTAAACTTTGGAATATTCCCGGGGCCACACTCACCCCGAACTGCAATCGGGTACTTTTAAAAGCACCTCTGTGCTTTACTATCGTTTGTGCTTGGGCTGTTTTATCGTCCACGGGCAATTGTTGATTGGCTTGAGCTAAATCTAGCTTAGCGAAAACCTTTCCACCTCCCAGGGAATGAAGGAGGTGCTGCACCACCGGCACTGGATACACGTTCTGTTGGAGGGCGTGGTTTAGAGTGGCCCGGTAGTCCCCATAGATTCGGATTGACCCATCTGGTTTAATGGGGGTTACAATAGGAGTTTCCCATGGGGAATGATCAATGGGTTGCAGTACCCCTTGTTTAATTTGTTTGTCAAGTTGTTCATCTATCTTGGCCTTAAGGGCGAACGGAACTCGACGGGGCTTTAAACAGATCGGGGCGACCTTAGGGTCGAGGCTGAATGAGATTGGGGTCCCCTTATACTCGCCCAGACGATCTGCGAAGATATCGCTGAATTCAGACATAAGATCCTCCTCCCACTCGCAATCACCGACTCGGTTCATGCCGGCTAGTTCGATGCCGAGTGGCGCAAACCATTGGAGGCCCAACAAACTAGGCCTGTCCCTATCGATGATCGTTAGAGGTAAGTATGTCGTATGCTTTTTAAACGAGACGCGGACTCGACAAGACCCGACCACAGGGATCCGATTCCCTTGGTAATCTTTAAGAATAACGCGTTGCATTCGAAGGTCTTGGCGTTGGATGGTAGGAATGAGCTGCTTTCATGTCTTCCACGACACCATCGAGAGGGACGATCCCGAATCGACCTCCATGTGGCAGGGTTGGTTCTCTATGGCTACTGTAACTCGAATCTTCTTAGCGTCCAGGGCCGAGGCGTGACCTATAGTGATAGTATGGTGAGCCTCTTCTTTCTGCAACGCTCGATATCTGTAGGAGTGGTTTGCTGGGTCTCGCCTTACAGGACGGTTTCTTGCCGATTGGCGAAAGTTGGTTCCCTTTGAGGCCGGGCTTGGTTCCGGTAAACTGCGACAGACTCGACCGATGTGGCCTCGTTTCCCGCACTCATGGCAGAGTGCGTTGCGGAATTTGCAGTCTGCCCTGGGATGGTTTGCCCCGCAGCCAGTGCAAGGGCATGAGGTTTTAGGACGAGGGTTCCTGTCGGAACGCAGTCGATGGAGTCCTTCTTCGTCACTGTCTGACGACGAAGAGAGGTCCTCGTGGTGCGTCATAACGAGCTGCTCTTCCGACTTGGATAAAAGGTCGCCAGTCGGTGGGGTCGTTGGGTTTCGGCTTCGCCGTAGTTGTGCCGCAGACTTTTTGGTCGCCTCAGCAGCAGTGGCTTCGGCGATGGCGTCAGCAAGGCCGATGTCGCCCTTTGCCATCAGCTTGTTCTGCACGCCTAGCGCATCTAATCCCAGAATTAGGCGGTCTCTCAATGCTTCATCTAAGTCTGCGAACCCGCAGAGGCCTCCCAAGTGCCGGAGGTCTGCCACGAAGTCAGCCACACTCTCTCCTTTTCGTTGGCTTCGTTGATAGAACTCGTGGCGTCTCATGAGTGTGGGTACGGTTGGCGCGTAATGGTCTCTCAGGAGAGGTTTGAGGTCATCCCAGCTTATTGCTTTCACTTCTCGAGGCTTCGCGAGGGCTTTAGCGATTTTAAAGACAGCCGGGCCGCAGTACGTCAGGAACAGCGCCCGCTTCTTGGCTAGTGTGGCGTCCTTCAGGTTGTTCGTTTCGAGGAACATCTGAAAGCGATCCATGTAGGATTCCCAATCCTCTTGGGATGGATCGTACGGAGCGGGTGGTACGATGCCGCCGGACATGGCTTCTGTTGGTGGCGCCGTTTTGACACGTGCTCTGTTTTTTCTTCCAAGTTCCTTAAGATCAGATGTCTCCAAATCCCATCCTCGTCGCCAGTGTCATAGATTCAGGCATGGGTAGAATGAATGGAGACAGTCTTAGTTGGTGAACTTTCAACTCTTTATTGCATAGTGACTTCTAACTTGTATAACAACAACTCTGCTTTATATAGGCAATGCTAATGTGAATTTACCAATAGGAGCTTGTGAAACGCTAGCTCCAGTACCAATAAGAATCCTTCGTTAAGGGCAAATCAGATTCTCAGAACCCGACCAATCCGATCTAGCCGCTTAACACCCAATCAGAAGTGCAGGGCCAGAACCCTGAACTTTACCCCAAGCTTGCCTTTATTCAACTATTTACATACATAACAGAAATGGTGGCTAGGAAGGAGCAAAAAGTCAGTATCCAGCACCTTTGCTCTATTCAATCCATGCCAAAACTAGAATACCCAAAGCATTTGGCTCTGGCAAGTTGAAGTTGGCCTGAATAATCTGATAGGCTCCATATAGTGATAATTTTGTCCTGGATTCAAAACATTTCCACCTATTTTGAACATACTGCTATTGTTTTTCCAATGCTGATTGTCATTGTGGTATTCTTTCGTACAATATATATTTTTATCAGATGTCTGGTTACCATTTGCTTTACTTTCCTATTAAATTGCTCCTGTAAGTTAAGGTGTGTTTTAAAAATTATAAACACACTTTCTGTATCCACCTAAGAGTGTGATAGCTTCTCATTTATCTGCTGGCTTATTTAAATATCAGTGCAGCAGATGGGAGTTTTAATCTACTAATTAAAATGACTGATGTGATATCTTTTCTGAAATGCACAAACAAATGATATTCCCCATACCACCTAAGTCATTTTCTGACAAATGAGCTATAATGAAGAGTTTATCAACAAAGAGATCTTACTTGTCTTTGTCTGTTGCAAACTGTCCAAGCATTCAGGAGGGACGATGGTTGAATTACTCTTCTTAGATTGGTTTCTGATCTTGAGTGCTTTTTAGAGCCTCTGGACAACAGTCTTTGCATAGTTTGTTTTTTTTTTAGATGATCTTGGATCTTGAAAATTATCATCTGAAAATAATTTGTGCATGTACAAATTATAGTCTGTAAATTTTGCACATAGAGATTTGAATAAATGCTTTTATAGATGTGGCATTCTTTTCTGAAACTTCACCCTCAGACTAGCCACTTTTCCTTCCGGCTTCAGAAAGTTGATTGTCTTATCCATCAAGCCACAAGGACTAGAATGTTGTTATGACACTCTCAGGCAAGGAATCATATTTTAATTGCTGGTCCATCAAAAGTACTATTCCTAGTATGTATGTACCGTGTTTCTCCAACAATGCATTCCCCCCAATAGGAAGACCCAGCATGTTTTCTAGGCATAAAATGAAATTAAGCCCCTCCCCACAAATTTTAGCCTAGTTTAAAACATGTGAAATTGGGGGAAAAGGCGGGGGGACTTGCCATTAGGAGTGCCCTGCGGACAGCTATGCCTCACCATCAGCCGCTCCTAACAGCCAATCATGGTGGAGCACAGAGGGCACCCTAACCCCTACCAAATGCCTTTGCTGCAGACCCAGGTCAGCAGGCAGGCGGCTTCAGCATGGATGTCCGGCAGTGTTTCAGCCGCTTCTCAGGCCTCCATAGCTTCCATGGTTCCCACCAGTGCTAGCGCCTCTCTTGCCAGCGCTGTCTCCAACAACAGTGTCTGAGTCACTCCTGCTTTTTCTCCATCCCTGTAACAACAGGGGAAAAAAACATTTTGAGGTACCTGGGAGTGCTGCGCACTGGGTTTTGGTTTAATCCCGAGTAGTTGGGTGGGTGTGAGAAGAGCTAAGTGAGCGTCTCTGCTGCTACTACCCTTGGTGCTCCAGCCTTGGGCTCTGCAAGTTTGCAAAAGTCCTGGTGCGCAGCCTGTTCCTGCATTCCAAGCACCCAGGCTGAGCTGCAGCTGTCCGTCTCTTGCCAGCACCATCTCCAAAAACAGTGGCAGCAGCGGCGGGAACCGTGGAAGTTACAGAGGTGGCTCGCCCACCTAAGAAGTAGCTGAAATGCTTCCATGGTTCCTGCCGCTGCTGCTGCTGTTGTTGGAGATGGCGCTGGCAAGAGAGAGACAGCTACAGCTCAGCCTGGATGCTTGGAATGCAGGAACGGGCTGCGCACCAGAACTTTTGCAAACTTGCAGAGCCCGAGGCTGGAGCACCAAGGGTAGCAGCAGCAGAGATGCTCACTCAACTCTTCTCATGCCCATCCAGCTACTCGGGATTAAACCAAAACCCAGTGCACGGCGCTCCCAGGTACCTCAAAATGTTTTCTTTTTTTCCTGTTGTTACAGGGACAGGGGGAAAAGCAGGACCGACTCAAACACTATTGTTGGAGACGGTGCTGATGCCCAGCGGGGGGGAGAAAAATTAATTCACCCCCAAAAAGACGTCCTAGCTGTTTTTGGGGGGGGCTCAAAGAAAAATAAGACCCGCCCTTATTATATGAGAAACACGGTATGTATGTATGTATGTATGTATGTACGTATGTATGTATGTATGTGTATATATGGATATTGTTTTCTTATTTATTTGGCCAAGATTAGTATTTGTGTAGTGTGATAGAATGTGTGCTTCACTCAGAGAAGTGGAAGACTGAGCCATTAAAAATAAAATATATGAGTTCTGGGAAAGTAGAAAGTGATAAAAAGAAACTTGAAACAACTCAGCTCTGATCAGATTAGACATAAATTGAAGAAGACACAGGCTGTTAAGATTCTGTTACAATACATTAAAGTACATTACATGATTCCTACCAACTCCTGTTTTCTGATCATGCCAACATCCAAGGCTAATGTATTGCTATATTTAATTTACATTTACATAGATAGGAAATGTGCTCTACTCAAAATCAATTTTGAGTGGCTTATATGTCAGGCTAAAAGGATTTACAGCACTTCTCTTCTTAATTTCCAGTTTTTGGGAATGATTATTAAGGAACAGGATATCTTGTTGGAAAGCCACTCAACTGACAAGTAGAGAAAGTTTTGGATGAGGTTCACTTTTGGCTGCATTTTTTTTAGAGCTATGGGGTAGCAAAGACCCATTCAAGAAAACTCATGCAACCAAATTCATGAAAGTGCAGAAGTAAATTTTACTTCTTATTAAATGGAAACTTGACAATGAGAATCAAGAGTGCTCCAAGAAACTAAAACAGTGAAATATGCATAAAGGTAGTTTCTGTATTACAACCATTCAAAGTTGCAATGGCACTAAAAAAAAGTTACTTATGACTGGTCCTTCACATTTTTATGACCATTGCAGCATCCCCACAATCATGTGATCAAAATTTGGGTGCTTGGCAACTAGCATGTATTTACAATGGTTACAGCATGCAAGGGTCACATGATAACCAATTGAGATTTCCCTGTTGGCTTTTGAGAAGCAAAGCAAATAACAAAAACTGGATTTGCTTAATGACCATATGATTCACTTTACAATCATAGTAAAAAGGGCAATAAAATCAGGCATGAGTCACTTAACAATCCCTTGTTTAGCAACCAAAATCGTCATCCCAACTGTGGACATCAAGGACTACCTTTGGTATAGGTAATAGCAAACCTTGATACCAGATACCAGTTAATCAATTGTAAGGTTTAAATTCTAAGTCTAGTGATAAAAGATAATGACCTTAGCCATACTGAAGCATAGATGGCATAGCTTCTTATGGCCCCCTTGTTCTGTGGACACAGGTGATCTGCTAATTGCTTTTACATGGTATCCCCTGTTGATACTACTAAGAATCCTCTTGCTATTTTTTTTTTTAAACTAGATGAAAAAAACATAATTCCCTATCACAAACTGAAAGCCTTTTTTATAATTAAGCTGAATGAAAATGATAAAAAGAACATTTAATTTCAGTGTGCATGGGCAGACCCTTTGTTCAGTTTCTGAAAACCTTCCCCCCCCCATCTTATACCCCAAATTTAAACTACTGAATTTGAGAAGTGTATTGGTTAATTTTGGGTGTGTTAAAATAAGCCCAATAGTAATAGTAGTATGAATGTTACATTTCTGCTATAGTTAGTGTGCCTGTTTTACACAATCCCTTTCACTTCTAACTTCTATCAGTTCAATAACATACCCCTAATAAGATTCAGAAATCAGGGTGTTTTGAAGTATCTCCTAATTCACAAAGATTTTCTGACTCTTTTTTTCATGTCAGTTCTTTTTAGCAATAACTCAGTCCATGATTTTTTTAAAAGAATTTTTAATTGACCAGACATAAAAACCAAAAAAACATTGAAAATATTGAACATGGTATATATATATATACACACGCACACATTTAATCATTTCTTATTATCTTGATCCTTCCTCTTTTCTAACCAACTATAAAACTTATCCCATACTTTATAGTAATCCAATTTGTCCTTATTTTTTAATTCCTTTGTCAATTTGTCCATTTCTGCGCACATCCAGATTTTCCTAATTATTTCTGATTCATTTGGAGTTTCTTTGCCTTTCCATTGTTGTTCCATTGTTGCATAGGCCAATCTCGCAGCCATAATTATATGCATTATTAAATATATATTATCCTTATCATATTTCTCCACATTATGTGTTATGTGACTTGCCAAAATTATAATCCCCAAATATTTTACTTTGTCTATTATTTGGATGCCCATTCTCACTGCTAGTATTTCCTTTTGCTTATTTGTCATATTTTTATAATTATTTTTGTTTTCTCCCTATTAATTTTTAGCCCCGCAACTTCTCCAATTTTTTCTGAATTTTCTAATAATTTTGGTTCTGAATTTTGTGGCTCTTCCAAAATAAAAAGTAAATCATCCATGAAGACTTGTAATTTAAACTCTTCACTTTTTATTTTAACCCTTTAATTTCTGTTTCTTTCCTAATTGTCCTTGCTAAAACCTCCAAAGTCAAAATAAACAAAAGTGGCCTTGTTTCTTTTTGAATTTCAAATTTATTTCTTGTTCCCCCATTCACCAATAAAAGTCCATGGTTGTTTAGGCAAATACTTATACATTTTTCAAATGTGAAAGTTTGTTTATTTTTGTTTCACTATCATTCAGTTGTGATCCAGGTAAATGTCCATTCATATGTTAAAGGAATTAATCATGAGGGACAGTTGGCATGACAGACTGCTTTTTCTGAGTCACCCATTTCAGCTGGCCAGATGCTTCCATCCATTGGCATCATCTAGCCCCTTTTCAGTTTAGAACTCATTGCAGAGCCCTAAACTGTAGAGAGCATGCATCGCTGCAGAAGATCCCTTACTATGAAATCTGGTTTCCAATTTAGTAGTGGAGAAACAATAGAATCAAATTTCCCCACATATATATTCATATCATTGTAGTTTACTGAGAGCTTTCATACCTGAAAATAAAAATAACAATGGCATGTTACAACACTGAGGCTCATATTCCAAACCCTTTTAAGCAATCCAAACTTCATCCTTTTCCTAAAATAGTGTTCCAAATTAGGAGAAAACATCCTGGATTTTTTTAATTAAATGAACTCAAGGAGCAATTAAAATAGCATCAAGAAGTGGAAAAGAGTAAATATTATCTCTAAAGGGACTTTTGAAAAATAAGATCTGTAATAAAATTTTGTACTAAATTGGTCATCTCTTGATAGATTGTAATTTTTTAAAAACTCTCATAATGCATTTTGTACTTATTTTCATGGAAATATATTTTCTATAATAATGGACTTACTATGCAAATAGTATTTGTAATAATGGATTTATTATCCTCCAGAGGCATTTTGCTATAATCCCCTTAATAACTTTTATCTGTCAAATTGACATATTCATTATTCACTTTTTATTACAAGTCATTTAAGAAGCTGTTAAAAGCAGCAATCTATATATTTAAATCTTTTGGAGGCACAGCAAAGGGCAGGAAGAAGACTTAGCAGCTTTTTGGTCCAAATGATGATAATCGTGATGATTTATTTGATTTATTATAGCTTTCCCTCCAAAAGACTACTGATTAAAATAATAGAAGAAGAATCTAGATTTGAAGGCATGATGGCAGAAAAACTGAAGTGCTGAGTAATCTACCGTTAATTATGGATACTAAGAACAATATAAAAAGTTATCTAGCTATGCTCAAACAGAGTACAGTATATAATAAATCAGTGAAGTGGCAAAAACATAACAGATGAGCAAGAGCAGATACAGCAACTCAACTCAACTCAATCTTCTCTGAAAAATGGACATTCACTTTACCTGGTAATGATAAAGAATTGATTGATGCTTCCGGTTCATGCTGGATAAAAATATAATCAGGGGATATTGAATGAATCAAAATATCCACGGCCATTGCATGATACTAAAGAAACATTTTGATGATATGCAGTGGTGGGATGCAAATATTTTTACTACCAGTTCTGTGGGCATGGCTAGGTGGCCATGTGGGCGTGGCTTCTTCTTTTTTTTTCAGCAGATGCCTCTCCCCCATGCTCTGTTTTTTGGCCTTCTGGGCCTCAGGGAAGTCTCCTGAGTGAAGTAGTAAGACAGCAGAGGAGATCCTGGCACAGCTGATTATAACAGAGAGGTGCAGGGCTATCCAGGGTTGATGATTTACCAGCTCTCTGAACTGGGCAGAATCGTAACACCCAGTTCTATAGAACCAGTCCAAACCGGTAGAATCCTACCCCTGATGATATATGCATGAAGCTTTACCTATTATCTATGATAAATCCAGAGGACTGGGTGAAATATCATACTATAACCAGAAAAGGGAAAATGGTTTACCTGTCTTCAAAAAAAGATCCAGGATATACTTATGGTTAAGAATAAACTACTTTGTGATGTGATTTAGCATTCTGAACTTGAATAGTTATCCTTTACTCCTTTCATTAAAAGAGTAACTGTGGGAGCTACAACCTGACTAATGAAGATGGGACAATAGCTTAGAACTACAGGAGCTATTGGGCCCCAATTCTTTCCTTGCAAGCTCCACTATGTGTCCCAAGAAGATCCCAAGAAGATTATCTTCTGATCTAGTAACTGTATTTCTCCCACTTATCTTTACATCCTCTTCCTTGCAACTCACAAATTACAAAATATATGAAGAATGGTTACAGGAACTGGGCATAGCTAGTCTAGTGAAGAGAAGGACCAGGGAAGATATGATAGTAGTCTTCCAACATTTGATGGGCTGCCATAGAGAGGAAGGGGTCAAGCTATTTTCTAAAGCACCTGTAGGCCAGACAAGGAATAATGGATGGAAACTGAACAAGGAGAGATTTAACCTGGAAATAAGGAGAAACTTTCTGACAGTGAGAACAATCAACCAATGGAACATCTTGCCCTCAGAAGTTGTGGGAGCGTCATCACGTGAGACTTTCAAGAAGAGGTTGGACTGCTATTTGTCAGAAAAGGTGTAGGGTCTCCCGCTTGGGTAGGGAGTTGGACTGGATGACCTACAAGATCCCTTCCAACTCTGATGATCTGTTATCTGTATTTTTCCCCTCTAGAGCCCAAGTTGTTGTTCTCTTTGCAAACCTATATCAGTTTGTACCAATTTTACTTATCTTCAATCTTGGAAAAGAGAATTCAGCCAGACTTATGATCCTTGGGGGTCACAAGTTCCTGGGTCAAAGGATTAAATTATGATAGAAGAAAACTAGAAAACAATTTGCAAAAGTTCTAGTTGCAAATCAGTTCCTAGAAGATTCTTGTGGTGTTTTCTTGGATTTATATCATTTCATATGTTCATAGCTTTTGCTGCAGAGCAATAAACACATATGATTTTAAAAGTGGAGGAGGGTAGAATCATGGACCAATTTGGTCATTTTTACTGGAAATTAGGAACTAGTTAAGCTTTTATTTATGATCTAATTTTGTCACATGCCTGTAATTTTCTTCTGGGACTTGTAACTCCTTTGAATTGTATTGATTCTTTAATAACAGCATGTGCAGTGTTGCTTTAAATTGCTTTTTACACAGAATTTTCTGAATTAAAATAAGAACTAAGAAAAATAAGTGCTTTTTAATAAGTCCTTGCAAGCTATACATCTCTCTGTAGAATATACATAAAAGATAGCCTATTGAATCACATCATATATGACACATGTGGTCTAGTTTATTTTTTCATAGATAGATAAGGAAATGTGAAGCCATATAAAACAAATAGAAACAAGGCAGTAACAGTTCCTCCAATTTAGCTTATTTTATAATCTCTAAAATAAGGTACTAATTGAGAAATGATATTATTAAAGATATACTTTGGTAGGTAGGTAGGTAGATAGATAGATAGAGATAGATGATAGATAAATAGATGATGGATAGATAGAATAGAGATGATAGATGAGAAAGAGAAACGATAGTGTACATGTGAAAGAGTGAAAGCAATATTGTGCATGTGAAAGAGTGAAATTGAAAGCAATATTGTTTATATTTGAAAAATAATTTCTGTATTTATAGAAGCAGTTGCTATTGCGAAACATTTTTAAAGATATACAATGATTCACGCAATATGGTGAATCTAGTCTACATTGGTTATCTAGTCTACAGTTATCACCATTGGGAGTGACTCTGTAAGATTACAGGCTTGAATTTTTAGACGAATACCTGAAGATGCCAAGGACTTTTATTTGCAGGCAAATATGTCCTTTCACACAGACATTTGCTTTTCAGGGTTATGCCTTTCTCATGTGTTGAAAAGACTAATTCTTAAAACTATAATATCAAAGCCATCTATCAGAGTCTGCCAACATAGTAATCAGTGAGAACTAGAAATGAAATCCTAAATCCTGAAATATCTTTTACTGTAGAAAAAAATTCTTTAAAAGAAATCTGCTGATAGGAATTGCTTGGAATAGATGTGGCATCTGGGCACTAACATGAAACAGATGCAAACATCAAGTACACAACTCTCATGACTTTATTCCTCTTTATGTCTTTTTGGCAGGCAATGGGCCCAAAAGGGATCTATTATTTTTCCATGAAAAAGAAAGCCAGTTATGTCGACCTATGTATATAGTTTTTATTCCTGCAATATTTTTCTCCTATACTCCATTGCACGAAAAGAACATAAAATTGGGCAAGACTTTGAGCCAAAATTCAGCAGGCAGTAAGCAATCTTGCAGTATGGCTAAAAATATTCACAGGATCCAAATCCTGCAAGACAGGTTGCAGAGACAAACTGTGCATGAATGTGTGTATGTGCACAACTATCTACACATAATATAGTGTGTGTGTGTGTTTTCTTCTTCAAAAAATATTGTTTAAAAAAGTAATGGGTATAACAGTGACAACAAACAGCAATTAATAAATCAACAGATTTTGAAAATTATACAATTCATTATAATGCTGTGAGCTCCATGTAGGCATCAGGAAAGGCATCTGGCCAGTAAATGCTCAGCTACACAATCTATTATAATGTTTGAACCATTTCATCAAAGTTGGGCAAATTAATGGCTTAATGGTTGTTTGCAGTGGTGGGTGTCAATTTTTTTTTTTTTACTACTGGTTCAATGGGCGTGGCTTGGTGGGCATGGCAGGGGAAGGATAGTGTAAAATCTCCATTCCCACCCCACGACAGGAGGAAGGTTCCCGCAAATCCCATTCCCTCCCCATCCCTCTAACCTGTTTTCTAGCTCTGTTCTCCTGTGCAGGGCAACAAAAGAAGACCCAGCTGATCAGCTGGGACTCGGGAGGCAGAGAATAGATAAGGGACGCGCCAGTCAGAGATGGTATTTGCCAGTTCTCCGAACTACTCAACATTTCTGCTACTGGTTC
Source organism: Hydrophis major (assembly GCA_033807585.1). Lineage (NCBI taxonomy): Eukaryota > Metazoa > Chordata > Lepidosauria > Squamata > Elapidae > Hydrophis > Hydrophis major. The sequence goes on from CM066329.1 coordinate 331,151,908, forward strand.
TCTGAACTACTCAAAAATTCCGCTACCAGTTCTCCAGAACTGGTCAGAACCTGCTGAATACCACCTCTGGTTGTGTGACTGCCTAAGAAGGCTATTTGCTGCTCTGCGTTTTCTTGTATAGATGGTTGGCTGCTTTGGGGCAGATTGCTGGATGAGGGAGGCCAGGAGTCGGATTTAGAAAAACAGTGCTTATCTTCATACGTTCAGTATAGATTCTGTTAAAATCAAACTGAGTTCAACTATAGAAGTGTCCAATCATCATGTACAGTATATAATAGATGGGGAAAATACATAGTCATTGATTAACCATAGTTTGTTTAGCGGCTGTTCAAAGTTACAATAGCAGTGAAAAGCAGTGACTTATGACCATTTTTCACATAACTATTGCAGCATTCCCATGGTTACATGACAAAATTTAAATGCTTGGCAATTGACTCAAATTTATAATCATTGCAGCATCCTGGTGTCATGTGATCAGCTTTTGTAATCTTTTGACAAGCAAAGTCAATAGGGAAGCTAGATACATTTAACAACCGTGTTATTAACTTAACAACTGCAGTGATTCATTTAACAACTGAAGCAAGGAAGATCATAAAATGGGGCAAAACTCAGTTAATAATTTACTTGCTTAGCAATGGAAATTTTGGGCTCAATTGTAGTCGTAAGTCAAGAACTACCTGTATTCTCTCCAAAGGTTCAAATACAAAAGAGATAAAAGCAATGAAAACTGGGTTTTCTTGGCCATTGTAGTCCAAGAAAATCAGTTAGCAAAAGAACTATTCCTGGGGAGAGGAGTGAAGTGGACTTTAAAAGGACAATGGAAAAAACTTCATTCCATCATTCTTTTGAATTTCATCGAGAGAAAACAGCATCTATTGACTGATTGACTTCATCTAGATTCGAAACCATCCCAATCCAGACAATAGTTGAAGAATCTGCAAAACAAATAATATTTGGAGTACGCTATTTCTATAGAGGTATTTCATGATTCTGCAGATATTGGTTCTGCGTTGTGCTTTCATACCCTGATTTTTATTTTATTCAATCTATATTGAAGGTATTTGTGTATTGTGCACATGCATACTCTTATCCATCTTGCTGAATAAGGTGCAGATAGACATTTGCTTTGAAAATAGTAGAAGGTGGCAATTTACTAACAGGATTTACTGGGGGGGGGGGTAGGAAAAGGGACAATAATAGAAAGTATATAAGAAATGTTTAGAAGTCACAGTGGTGAAGCCACCACTTTCCTATATACATGAGTGCAATGCAAGCACATTGTTACATCATGTTATAAGAGAACACAATAAAACCTTGTATTTTATAGTGCTACTGTTGAAATCTGACAAAATGTCAGCCATCATTTGGGCAAGAAAGAAGGCAAGAAAAAGTCAACCAGACAAGATTTGAGGAAGAAAGAGAAAAGAAGAGATGAGCCACTGCAAAATGTAGAAACTAGCACAGCCTATTTGGTTCATGACGGAAAACAAAGAACCACTTTGTTGCAGTGAGATCAGAAGCAAATAAGTGGTAAGTGGTGGTAAGCCATGGTGACTTTCTCTTGCATTTCAGGAAGTTTTCGGGACTAAAATCTACACACAAAGAAGGATTTATTTACAGGGCAATCGACTAAATGGAATACACTGATTTAATGGACTGTTGAATGAGTAAATTTTTGATTCATTCACCGATAAGTAAAAATACGAAAGAGAGAACTCTCTAAGAGGACAGAGATGGGAGAGGCATAATGTGTTTGAGAAAGAGTGGGTGGACAGTACATAAATGGGTGGGGGGGAGAGAATTCACTTTGAGAATTCAGCTATACCATTCCAATTCTCCTCTCCCCCTTTTTTTTCTGGTGCTAAGAGAAGAGATGTGTGTGCTGGAATTTATTCTACAGCGCTGGCTGCAGTTAGGCCTCTATTAAATCTCGATGTTGCAGCTGCCAGTTGTTTCAGCAATTGTGTTTTTTTCTGGTATTGAGAAAATACTGAAAGGTTGTAAAGCATCTTATGCCTTTCATTTAATAACTGGCATGTGCATTCCTGCTGCATCATGGTAACACTTTTCCTTTCAGTGTTTCCTTCTATAACATCACAATGAGACATTTCTGGAATGAGGAAGCCATCGCCAGCTGTGCACCATCTTGACTGTTATGTCCTTTTATGCTTCACTCATCGGAACAATTTTCAGACAACATTGTACACACATCCCCATTGTGTGAAAACCTGAAGAGATGAAGAAAAAATGGTAAAATAAAAATAATCACCAAATCCTCTCAACAAGGAAAAATGGGAAACCTGCATATTAGACCTGCAGAACTACAACTGCGAAAAAAATCCCACCAGACACAGATGGCAGGTTGATGGCTCAGAGAAGTCCTGATTTCTGCTGAAGATTGCAGGATGGGACACCCTGAATATCACCCAAAGTATTTTTGTATTTTTTTTTAAAAAAAAATCAACAACGAGGGCGGAGCTGGCGTCGCAACGATATGGCATGCGATCTTGGAGGTCTGAGATCGTTGCTGATATTTTTGCTCCTGGACTGTTCTATCGGATCTAAACCATCCCGAAGAGATGGTGAAAGTGAAGAGCACATCCTGTCGGTCCCAGGGATACCGCAAAGTTCCTGGTAGATCCAAGAGAAGCTCTTCTTGCCAGCAGCAAAGAGGCAGCCATTAAAGCTGCTGAAGTTAGGACAGCTCCGAAATGGAAGAGAACAGAAAGAGAGAATGTGCTGGTTTGGTGAGAACTTTTTTTTTATTCTAAGATCTGAAAGGAAAAGAAAGAATCTGTAAAAGTTTTGACAGAAGTGATTAAGCGGTGATTTTAAACAGGAATGTCAAAGTAATGGTTTTTTTCCCCCTCATTGCTGGATTTTCTATATGTGATCTTGTATTTTGAAACTGGACTGGTTTTTTCATTTATATCTATTTTTTTCTTCTCCTTTTTGATTTTGTGATATTTCAGGCTAGAGGCTCCCTTTAGTTATTTCATTTTTAAAAAATATCTTTTTCTTTTTTTAATTAATTATATCCTGCTCAGAAAAGGAGGGGGAAAGTGAGAGCAAAGAAACTTTGTAACACAATTCATGTTATTACTGTTGGAACAGATGGGTTTTTCTAGAAAATTTATTCAAGCAATAGAAGCTATATATTATAAGCAAACGGCAAAGGTAATGATAGAGGGAGAATTGACAGACTCTATCAATATAAGAAAAGGAATAAGACAAGGGTGCCCACTATCACCTTTGTTGTTTGTGTTAATTTTGAAAGTGCTACACAGAAATATTAGAGATGAAAATAATATAAAAGGAATGAAAAAGGAAGAATTTAAGCTGCAAGCATTTGTGGATGATCTGGTTTTCATCTTAGAAGACCCTTTAGAAACAGCATCAAAATTGATAGAAAAGATAGAGACATATGGAAAGGTGGCTGGTTTGAAAATAAAGATAAGACAAAGATCTTGACAAAGAATATGCTATTAAGACAAAAGGAAGAACTGGCAGACCTATTGAAAATTCAGGTCACGAATAAGATTAAGAACTTGGGGATATATTTGACAGCAAGATGTAGTACATTTGTTAGGGATAACATTGTTTACCCTAACTGGTTTAGGTAAAATAATAAATATGTAATCATGGTTTATAAGTTAAAGTGTCTGCAACTTTAAATATAGGAATGTAATTAGGGGAGGAGTTGTGAAAGCACTTTAAAAGAAGCAAGGCTGCAGCTTGCTCTCTCTCTGGCTTTGATGATCCCTGATTACTGCAAGGACTCAAGACTGCATTGCTCGAACGGGAGAGAAAACAAAGGACTGACTTGTAAGTGAACTGACATAGGATATTCTACATGGAATTTGCTAACTGAATATCCCTGAATGGACTGACTAAATGATACATGACTAATGGACTGTTATTTTGACTATGCTATGAACTCATAATGGAATAAACTATATTTTTGATAGCACAAGCGTATCTGTTATTTTTACTGTATGCTAATAAACATACAAACATATCTCACTCATTTATCTGTGTGCCTATCTGACTAACGCTGCACATTCTGTTTAGCTTGTCTCCTTAACCCTGGTTGGGGAACCCAGGCTTAACACTGGTTATGGGCCCAGAGGCTGTAAAGTCAGTTTAACTAGGATAAAACAGATTTATGTAAAAAGTGAGAGTTTGTGTTGTTATACATTACAGTAAACAGACAGCTGTGTTTTATTAATTATAGTTTTATATCCATATATAAGAAAACATGGCACAAGTCAATCTACAAAGTTTGTCCCTTATATCCAAGCTTGATGGAACAAACTATGTATCATGGTCTATGAAATGTAGTCTGCTTCTACGAAGAGAAGGTCTGTGGAACATAATTGAAAATCCACCAAATGTAGAGGAATGGGATCCAGAGGATGATGAAGATAGACTAAAGATAGAAGAATTTATGCATAAAAATGAACAAGCTATTTGCATAATTGGATTAACATTAACTGACAAACAACTTGTTCATATCCACGGAGAGCAAACGGCTGTTGGGTGTTGGCAGAAGCTGAAGAGGATTTATGTCCGGGATAACGTTGGTGCTCACATAAATCTTACACGAAAGCTTTTCAGGACGCATCTCCAGACGAATGGTGATATGTTCAGTCATTTGAAAAATTTGCAAAGCATTTTTCAAGAACTGCACGAGAAAGAGCTTATTTTCTCTGAACTACACCAAGTCTACATAATTCTATCTTCACTTGACGAAAGTTATGACAACTACGTCACTTCCCTTGAAATTTTGCCAAAGGAAAGCCTAACTTTAACTGACATAACTGGCAGATTGATTGAAGAGGCCAGAAGAAGGCTTGAAAGATATCAGTTAAGGAGGGAGCAACCTCAAAAAAGAAGAAAATGAATCTCCTACTGTATACGCAATTAAAAAGTGTTTTAATTGTGGAGGAAGAGGACATTTGGCAAGATTTTGTAAAAAAGCAAAGCGCCAGAACGCTGGCCAGAATACTAAAAGTCATCAAAAGATAAATAAAAATTTAGAGATATCCATGTATACTAACAGAGCTGTAAAAAATAATTTATGGGCGGTTGACAGTGGAGCATCCCACTGTATAACAAATGATAACAGAAATTTTATTAAAATGTCCAAGAGTACACAGCAGATATCGTTAGCCAATGGCTGGAAACTGAAAGCTAAAGGTCAAGGTATAGCATATTGTTCTTTTATAAAAGAGAATGTAAAAATGTTATATGTACCACAACTTAAGTTTAATTTAATTTCAGTTAGAATTTTGGTAAAACTAGGATATGTAGTTACATTTAAAGGAGATAACTGCATAATTGAAAAAGAAGATAAGAAAATTATTGCATCTTTAAGAGGTGAATTATATGTGTTAAATGATAATGGTTTAAAGGTGGCTAACACAGTTTATGATAATAAGAAACCTCATGATGAATGTATTCACTTGTTACACCGACGGCTAGGGCATTTAAATTTTAAAATGCTTAAGAAAACTGTTCAACTATCTAAAGGAATAAGTTTGAAACCTTGTAATAAGTATTTGCAATGTTTTGCTTGTAATCAAAGCAAAAGCAGGGTCATACCGGCTAATAGAGTTGATGGATTTACTACCAAAGAGCCTTTAGAAGTAGTATTTGCTGATTTAATAGGTCCGAAAAAACCAAGTGTAGGAGGAGCTCGTTACATACTAAGTATAATGGACCACTATTCTAGATATGGGTTTTGCTATTTAATGAAGAGCAAAACTGAAACGTATATAAATCTCTTTAATTGGATAAAATTTGCTGAAAGGAAAACTAAAAAGAAATTAGTAACTCTTATAACAGATAATGGTACAGAATTTACAAGTAATAAATTCCAGAACAGACTAAGAATGTTAGGTATTCAACATAAAAAGTCTGCATAAATAGGCCACAACATAATGCCTTTATAGAGAGACGAGCCAAACACTACAATCAATGGCACGAACTATGATGTCTGATTCAGGATTACCTGACAATTTATGGGGAGAAGCAATAATGTGTGTTAATCATATATTAAATAATGTTGTTAATTCAACAACAGGTGAATTACCATTCACACTGTGGCATGGTACAAAACCTGATTTAAGTTACATGCACACATTTGGAGCACCAGCATGGGTGCATATCCCTTCACAACTCAGACACAAAGGACAGCATAGAGTAAAAGGTTATTTTTTGTAGGATATAAATCTAAACATAGATCTTATAGATTCTGGGAACCAGGTACATCTAGAGTTTACACCAGTGCTAGTGCTAAATTCCTAGAACATGTAGGATGGAATAGATTAGAGCAAGATTTAAATAATGAAGTAATTATTGAACCCTACAAAAGGCGGAAAGATCAGACTAGTTATAAGATGAGTCCAATTAAAGAAGAAGTCCACGAAGAGCAAATAGGACCAGAACAAGAGGAAACAATTGATCAGGAAGAGTTAAATAATCAAGAACAGTTAGAAAATGAAAGTCCACCTGTAAGTCCTGTAATACCTAGACGTACTACACGTGTAACTAGACCACCTGATAGGTATCAAGCAAGTATAGTTTGCCAAGTAACTAAAGTTCCAACTAGTATAGATGAACTTAAGATGTATCCTGCTAAGGATCAGGAGAATTGGCAAAAGGCAATGGAAAAAGAATTAAATTCATTAAAGGTAATGAAAGTATATGAAGATGCCATATTACCTCCAGGAGAAAAATCCATTGGGCGCAAATGGATATTTAAAGTAAAAACTGGAAATGATGGAACTGTTACCCATAAAGCTAGGTTAGTAGCTCAAGGATTTAATCAAACTGCATCTGATTACGATGAAGTTTTTGCACCAAGCCTTAAAGAAACATCTTTAAGAGCAGCATTAGTGTGGGCAGCTAAGAAAAACTATGTCATTAACCATTTAGATGTAGAAACTGCTTACCTGCATGCACCATTGCAGCACACTATATATTTGAAAAAGCCAATTATTATAAAAGATAATAAAGTAAATAGTAATGATTGTTGGAAACTCAAAAAGAGTCTTTACGGGTTGAAACAATCTGGCTTTGAGTGGAACTAATATATTGTGAAAGAGTTAAACAATATAGGTTTTAAATCTGGTTTAGCAGATCCATGTATGTTTAAAAGAGAAAATAATGGAACAGTGTCATTATTGTTATTATTTACAGATGATATTGCTTTGATAACTAAGACTAATAATGAAGCTAATGAGATTATATCATTATTAGCTAAAAAGATAAAATTAAAGCATTTAGGTGAAATTAAAAAGTATCTAGGATTGACAATTAACAAAACAAAAAATGGTTTTAAGATATCTCAAGAAGATAAAATTTGCCAATTAATTAAAATATATAAAATGGAACTTTGTAAACTGGCAAAGACTCCAATGAGTCAGGAATTTTGCCAAACTGATGATCAAAGTCCCAAATTTGATAAGTCCATATATCAATCTTTGATTGGCAGCTTATCATATATAAGCAATTGGTCTAGGCCAGATATAGCTTATAGTGTAAATCAGCTGACTCGTTTTAATTCAGATCCACATCAATGTCATTGGCAATCATTAAAGGGAATTTTAAGATATCTTAAAGGAACAATAAACCATGCATTGTATATAGAACCAAAGGGTGATTTGAGTATTAGTGCCTATGCAGATGCAAGTTTTGCAACTGATATAAACACTAGAAAATCAACATCTGGGATGGCTATATTATTTGGTAAGACACTAATAGGGTGGAGGTCAGACAACAGCATATCAGCTTGTCCACGATGGAAGCGGAATTTTCATGTCTGTCATTACTATGCACTGACTTAATTCTGTACAAACAGTTATTATTAGACATGGGTGTAACTGTTAAAGATTCCATTATTGTGTACGAGGACAACCAAACAGCCATAAAGTTAGCTAGTAGTGTTGCTGTAAAAACTAGATCAAGGCATACTGATTTAAGATACTTAAATGTTAGAGAATCTGTAAAGAATGGGCTAATTAAATTGGAATACTGCATGACAGAAGAAAATATTGCAGACCAATTTACAAAAGCTCAAAGAGTAATTAAGTTTAAAGAGAATTGTAACAAATATGATTTAAAGATGTAAATAGTTATATTTATTATTATTTCCTAAAAGGGGAGAATGTTAGGGATAACATTGTTTACCCTAACTGGTTTAGGTAAAATAATAAATATGTAATCATGGTTTATAAGTTAAAGTGTCTGCAACTTTAAATATAGGAATGTAATTAGGGGAGGAGTTGTGAAAGCACTTTAAAAGAAGCAAGATGACAGCTTGCTCTCTCTCTGGCTTTGATGATCCCTAATTACTGCATGGACTCAAGATTGCGTTACTCGAACGGGAGAGAGACGAAGGACTGATTTGTAAGTGAACTGACATAGGATATTCTACACGGATTTTGCTAACTGAATATCCTTGAATGGACTGACTAAATGATACATGACTAATGGACTGTTATTTTGACTATGCTATGAACTCATAATGGAATAAACTATATTTTTGATAGCACAAGCGTATCTGTTATTTTTACTGTATGCTAATAAACATACAAACATATCTTACTCATTTATCTGTGTGCCTATCTGACTAATGCTGCACATTCTGTTTAGCTTGTCTCCTTAACCCTGGTTGGGGAACCCAGGCTTAACAACATTAAAAGGGAATAATTATATCAAACTTAAACAACAGATAGCACTAGATTTGGCGAAATGTGAAAATTTACAACTGTCACTAATAGACAGAATTTCAACAATCAAGATGAATATATTACCCAGAATTTTATATTTGTTTCAAACAATTCCAATTAGGCTTGGAAGACTACTTTGAAGATTTAAATAAAATTGTGTTGAAATATATATATCAAGGTAAGAAAGCGAGAATAAAGTTAAAACTTTTGCAAGATGCTAGAATTAGAGGAGGATTTCATTTGCCTCATTGGGAGTTGTACTATCAAGTTACAAATCTGATGTGGGTTAAGGAATGGATAACACGAAGAAATACTAGATTGTTGACATTAGAAGGACATGATTTGTTGTTGGGGTGGCATGCTTTTTTATGGTATAATGAACTAAAACAGAGGGGTATTTTAGTAGACATTATATATGGGAGTCTCTGTGGTTAAACTGGGAGAAGATTAAAAGACAATGTTATTTGAAAATTCCAGTCTGTTATTGACTATTGAAGCATTTTCTTATCCTATAATATACAAAAAGGAACAAACAGATATGGTGAAATATTGAATGAAAAGGATGAACTCAAATCTATACAAAAACTAGAGGAACAAGGTATAAAGATGAATTGGTTTTTATATGCGCAAATACATTCAAGGTATGATAAAGATTCTAAAACAGAAGGTTTCTATGATAAACTGACTGACTTAGATAAGATTTTGACAGGTACCGATGAAAAGGTGATTAAAAATCTATATGGTTATTTGTTGGAAATTAAATTAGAGGAAGAACAAGTTAAAGAAACTATGATTGCTTGGGGGAAGAATTTTGGATATTGGAGAAATGGCAAAAATTGTGGTCTCAAAATTATAAAATGACAATGTCAAGAGCATATAAAGAAAATTTGTAGAAGATGTTTTACAGGTGACATTTTCCCCCTACAAGAACAGCAAGAATGTTCAAGAATAAATCCGAAAATGTTGGAATTGTCATCAGGCACCTGGCTCATATTACCATATGTGGTGGACTTGTGCGGACGCAAAAAAATACTGGACTAAAATCCACATGTGGTTGATAAAAATGACAAAAAAACATATAGACTTGAAACCAGAGGTATTTTTATTGGGAATTTTACCTGAAATATATAGTAAAGACTTGAAATACCTGATTGTAAATGTATTAACAGTGGCTAGGATTGTATTTGCTAAAAACTGGAAAAATGAGAAAATAGCATCACAGGAGGAAATCATTAAGAAAATATTGGAATGTGCTAAAATGAGTAGATTGACATTTCAAATTAGAGAACAAGAGGATAAACAATTTTATAAAATTTGGGATCTTTTCTATCAATGGTTAGACAATAAAATACAGTAATGAAATATGTAGACTTTTAGAAAATAATAGACATATAAAGATGTACTTTTTTCTTATTATATCTACAAAATGACTTTAGGATATATTTGGGATGATAATATGAACTGTTATAAAATAAACTAAGTAAATTATGATTATCCTGTAAAACATGAATGAATAAAAGTATAGTCAAATGATTGATTAATAATGATACTAAGGTATTTGATTTTTGATTGACAATATGAGATCATATGCAATGTAATTGTAATTGAAGACTATGAAATGGAAGCACAAAACAATTTGTAAACCAACCAGCACACTGTATGTACACCTATTGAAGATAGCTTGATGTTTTTATGTTTTTTTTTGTTTTTTTTTAAAACCAATAAAAATTTTTTAAAAATCAACAAAATAAATGCTCTGTTTTGCATAAATCTGCATAGGCTGAGCTTTATGGAAATATAGAAAAATAATGTAACTCAGAAACAATTTCATAATATTTCATCTGTTCATGGCAACGAAGAGTATGACCACAAATCTATCTCCTTGCCTATTTCCTTAAATAGGCAAAATATATGATTGCCTGCATTCTTCAAATTCAATAAATGATTGGTGGTCCATGTCTGGATTTTTGGCTGAATTAACTGCTATCTCTTTATTTGATGTTTGATTAATTCTGTGGTCAAAATATCCCTACTGAATTGATTGGAACCACCTTTCAGTGCGACCAAGGAGGTAAAATTCCTGCTTAGTTTTAAAAACATCTTTATATACCATCCAATTCCCAACTGCTCAGGTACAGCCAGACAATTATAGCAGGTGATTTTTGGGGGAGGGGATGAGATCATTTTTGTTTGGTTCTAGTTCTATGCCCAATAACAGAGCTTCCTGGAATTTGTTAGATAAATTTCCAAACATATAAACGAAGTTTCAAACTGCGCACACTGGGTCCTGCTATCAGTAAATCAAATTCATGTCTTGTAAAAAAAACTTGGGGAAATTGTGGGGATGAAATTAACCATCTGTAGAATCAGATATAATGATTCTGCTTTGTAATTGTAAAACAGTTTAGTATGCAGCATATTTCAGAGAAATCTCAAGATGAAAAAACCCATACAGAATGGCAGGTTATAAAATATCTAGGGGAAAATTGTCCTAAAATGACAGTCTTATTACAGGTACCACGATTACTTTAGAAAAAAAAAAAACTTTAATTTTAAATAACTCCTTCAAAGTAGGCCAACAGTTAGAATTATGCATTTGGGATGACATAAAATAGAAAACCTGCTATTAATGGTCTAGAAATTTAAGCTCAAATTTAGCAAAAGCTAAAATTATGGCTGCTAATGAGTGATTCCTTTTACTAGGTTGAATGTTGGTTAATTGGTCATAATGACTGCTCATTTGAGGTTTTGCTAGGAGATGATAATTCTGCCTGGATATCTCTCTGGAGTGTTTTGAAGGACACTCAGCTCAGAAAAATTGAGTATTCTCAGCCCTCTTTAACTCCTGCCAGAGAAATGAGAATTTGGGAACCTGCAGAATTGCTTGTTGATTGTGGTGCAAAATAAATAGGCTTCATTTTTGCACATATGCAAGAACAGTGACTGCTGTTCTGTGCACAAACCCAAATCAAGTAGCTGCCATTTATACAGGTAGTCTTTGGCTTATGACAGTTCATTTAGTGACTATTCAAAATTACAAAAGCACTAAAAAAGTGACATATGACTGCTTTTCACAGTTATCACCTTTTGTAGTAGTCCCATGATCATGTGATGAAAATTCAGATGCTTGGCAACTGGTTCATACTTATGACCATTGCAGCATCCCGGGGTCATGTGATCACCTTTTGCAACCTTCTGACAAGCAAAGTGAATGGGGAAGCCAGATTCACTTAACAACCAGGTTACTAACTTAACTGCAATGATTCACCTAACTGTAGTCATAAAAAGGTCATAAAATGGGGCAAAACTCAGTTAATAACTGACTTGCTTAGCAATATAAATGTTGGGCTCAATTGTAGTTATAAGTCAAGGACTCCTTGTATTCTCTCCAAAGGTTCAGACACAAAAGAGATAAAATCAATGAAAACTGGGTTTTCTTGGCCATTGTAGTCCAAGAAAATCAGTTAACGACAGAACCATTCCTGGGGGGAGGAGAAGTGAGTGAGGTAGAGTTTAAGAATGGCAAGAAATGTCATAAAATGAGGCAAAACTCACTTAATAAATCTCATTTAACAGAAATATTGGGCTCAATTGGACTACCTGTATTTATAGTTGGTTAGGAATTCTTCTCCAAGAACTTGACTAGTATCTAGGTCAAGTATCTTGATTTACCCAAGTGATGAATAATATCTATGTTCTGACTCCATTTTGTAGCGAGCAAGACAGTATTCTTGTGCTGTCTGAATGGTCTGACCTTGCTTCCTTGGTCCCACCCTTTCAGGAAAGTTCAGTGAAAGTGATTCTACTTTGCCCTCTGCCACACCCTTTCATACGGTTATTAGTGTATGAAACCCAATTAAATTATTTTGCTGCTGAAATTCTTTTAGTCCCAGAAACCTTCCCACTCCCATGCTTAAAATAGAAAAGTCTACGGGTACAAATGTCATGTGCCCACAACCCCTTTCAAATGATACACTCTCTTTCCACATCTTTATACAGATTAAAATTTTCCTGAAGTTTAAGCTGTCTCCTAAAGCCATCTTAATATTGCATTAATTTTTTAAAAAATTCAACAAAATATGGTTTCTGCAGGCAACCAAGGACTGTTTCTACAAGAACCACTTCAGTATATATTCTTTTGGAGTTATAAACTGTCATTTACTATATGCTGGTTAACCATGTGTAGCCTGTTCCGGTACAAGTGACCTTTTCAAGGATGAGCGGTGTGTTAAGCATTGTCAATAAGTTAAGTTCCCTCCTCTGGCATGACAGATGTTTAATTTTCATGTCATTTGAAGGGCTGTACAAATAATGATGACCAAAATAGCACATTTGCCAGTAGTAAAGCAGCTACCTTGCAATGTACATTAGCTATTATTTCAGCATGACGAATATGACCGTTCAGGTTTCCTCTCACATATATTTATCAATATTTTGGAAACCATAAGCAGAAGTGCGAAAAGGTCATTCTTTCCTAACTTGTTATGTGGCTGTCATATTTTCATCAGGATAATTGAGGGAAGTTTTTTAGAATCAGCCTAAGTTATCAAAATAAGCACATTTCTAGCAGACTGCTGTGCAGAAGTGGAATAGATTAGATTGTAATGTTGGCAAAATATCCTCATTCCCAAATTAGGCCAGGTGCATAGGACAAATCTTTTTCCCCAGACCAATATAACTCAGAAGCTATTTGACACCCCACGACTGGATAATCAGGTTCCTAGAAATAACAAGTCAATTGAACTTATTCAAAGATGAAAGGCACAATGGAAGACACTTGTTGGGCAATGCTCCAAAATCTCCTGGTAGACGGCTGCGTTGACTCTGGACTTAATGAAGCACAGTGGACCAACATCAGCAGATGACATGGCTTCCCGAATCAACACAGACTGTGGAAACTTCAAGCATCTTGCAGTGTGTGTCTCTTCATTCTTCCTCCAGACTCTGGGTCCTTGGTTTCCAAATGAGATGCAAAAGTTGCTCTCATCAGAAAAGAGGACTTTGAACCACTGAGCAAAAGGCCAGGTCTGTTTTTCCTTAGCCCAGGTAAGACGTTTCTGATGTTTGTTGTTCAGGAGCGACTTGACAAAAGGAATACGACATTTGAAGCCCATGTCCAGGATCCGTCTGTTTGGTGGCTCTTGATGCACTGACTCCACCCTCAGTCCACTCCTTGTGAAAATCCCCAACACTTTTGAATGGCCTTTTCCTGACAATCCTCCCCAGGCTGCGTCATCCCTGCTGCTTGTGCACCTTTTTTTTCTGCACTTTTCCCTTCCACATAACTTTCTATTAATGTGCTTTGATACAGCACTTTGGGAACATCCAACTACTTTTGCAATTACCTTTTGAGGCTTTCCCTCCTTAGGCAGGGTGTCAGTGATGGTTTTCTGCATAACTGTCAGACCAGCAGTCTTTCCCATGATTATGATTTCTACTGAACCAGACTGAGAGACCATTTAAAGGCTCAGGAACCCTTTGCAGGTGTTATGGCTTAATTAGCTGATTAGAGTGGGACACCTTGAGACTAGAATATTGAACCTTTTCACAATATTTCTAATTTTCTGAGATTGTGGATTTGGGGTTTTCATGAGCTGTAAGCCATAATCATCTAAATTAAGACACATCACTGCTTGAACTATCTTGCTTTCCATGTAATGAGTCTATCTCATATATTAGGATCACCTTTTAAGTTGCATTACTGAAATAAATGAACTTTTGCAAGATATTCTAATTTTTCGAGTTTCACCTGTATGTTCCTCTTTCCATCTCAGAGGAAAGAACTGGAAAACATAATGGAAAAGATTGATTGACAAACCCAGTAAATCAATACATGTTTAGGAAGTTTCCAGCTATTCTGAAAGACCAGAGAAAAGGCAATCTTGTCTTTATAGTCTAACCCAAATTGATGGTATCTCTTTTCTTCCCAGTGAAATTACATTTGCTAAAACTGTCCTTATTTTGGTTGTTTTTCTGAAATAGCATATAGACTACTTTTTTGTGTGAAAATCTGCTATCTGCAGAAGGTTTTGGGGTTGTTTTTTTTGCAATTTTTGCAAATATTTACAATCATTACTTTTTAAAAAATCCTGGTCCTATTGTCTTTGGAATATAACTTATTAATACACGGTACATTACACACTAGCCAACATGTGCATCTGTGGAAAATCTCCAAATGGTTTCAGCTGGAAATGGCAATTCTACATATGAAGAAGCTGAACACTATACCATTCAGGATTCCCATGACTGAGATGGAAAGGTAAAAGCCAGTTACACAAGTTGTGTTGAATAAGCCCAATATGAAAAATGGATTCTGTCCATCCCTGTTATCTAACACACTTAGGATTCTAGAACGTTGCTTTATGACTTTCTGCCCTTCAACCACCTTAGTGTGAGAATAATTTTTTGATCTTCCATCTTTTAGTGGCTAGATGGTTAATTAAACTATACTGCATAATTTTCTCCTTTTGATTATCTTTCCTAATTTTGCTCCCTTAGTTCACTTGTTTGTGAGCATTTCCTTCAAATTCTCAACATTTTTCTATTTGTACTTTACTTGCTCTATATCTTACTTTTGGTCTCTTCTTACCTGACTACTTAATTTGTCCCCAAGATCTCTTTTTGGTTTAGGCAGTTAAGAATTTTTTTTTGCTCTCGTTTAATATTAGATTTGATTGTTATGCATTTGGAAACTTACAATGAGTGCGTTTATTCTGGTTGAAATAAAATTTTTAAATGAGTGCAATTTTAATTTCTGTATTACAATTATTTCATTGAATTCTATAGTCTTTCTGTTAATGTCCAATAAGAATTAAACAGAAATAAACCTTTATATTTTTCCCTTCATTGATCTTGTGCTTTAGGAACACAATTATACTTTTGCATCTTGCATGATTCATCTTGCTTTTATACATAAATCCTTTACACTTTATACTGTCAAAATATATGCATATACATTTTTACCTACTTCATTTGTTTGCCACACATAACATAAATCTAAACATGTTTGTATATACCTATATTTAAAATATATTGCATTTTATGTAACTAGGAATGGATTTTTTTCCATATAATTCATCAATCTATATTTAGACCAAACAGAAACAGAATCTACTTTAGTTTCAGATATACTTTTTATTTATATACGTAGAGTGCTTAGTTTTAAATTTCATTCAGTTCTTTCTTCTTAATCTGAAAGAAAAAAGGAAACATAAAAATCCTTAAAATATGTAATATATCCTACAATTCATTTCTTTCAAAAATAAAAATATTTTTGTAGATGAAACTCATATTGAACAAGGTATTTTAAAACATAGATGGGGAACAATCTATGAAGGCTTTTCTTTTTAGCTAAAGATGTCTTTCTGAGAATCTTTAATGCTTAAAGGATAACAGCTCACAGAAACCACATGCTGCCCATTACATTATTTGCATTTTTCATACTGTAATCATGAATATTTGCCAAAGTAGTAGATATAAAAGATGGAATCAAAACAATAGTACTTGAAAAATTCAAATGCTAAACTATTAATCATCTGTTATTCATCTGCCTTTCTGCTCTAACACAACTCTTAGATGGCCAATCTATATTAAAATATTAAATTAAAACATAATTAAAATACATAAAATCTCAAATATAACTGTACTTTATATTATTAGATATCCATATGTATATAACAGATATATTATTTACTATTTCATTCGTAATGGTTTTTAATTCCCCCCTCAGATAACATCCAATCCCTTGAATTCACAAGAACTTCTCTGAGAAATGACCATTTAACTTATAGCAATACTGTTCATGTTGCAGTCTCTTTCACTCAAGTTTGCACAATCAGTTCTTGCTGACATCCAGCCTGAACCATTTTCCTTTAAATTTTAAATCACTACTTCTGGTATTATCTTTTGGAGCTACAGATGAAGTTCACCTTCTGCTCTCTGTGACAATGCTTCAGGTATATGAAAACTATCTTAAGTCCCCATAACTGAACCCTCATCATGCTTGTAGCCATACATTCTTGCCTTTTCTGATATGCGGTGCCAGAACTAGACCCAACATTTGAAGAAGGGTCTGAAAGAATCAGAATAAGTACTCAAAAATTCTGTTTAATAATCGGTTAGAGAAACATACCCAAACTAAGGTGTCTTTTGTTAGGGTTCCTTTTTAAGAATGAGATATTTGTTTTTCTCAGGTCTTTTGGAACATTACCACTTCTTCAAAGTTCTTAAAGACTCCTGAGGATGACTCTGCAATCATGTTTGCCAGTTCCATCAATATCCTTGAGACTTGAATTTATTTAGCCAAATTCTCCCTGACCTTCCTATCTATCCTACCTATAGTTCCTGGATAACCGTGACCAATTAGGACTCTATTTCACTTTTAAGAGATTCTCTTCTCAGATAAGTCAAATGCAAAACAGGAGTTAACAGATTCTGCCTTCTTCCCATCACTGAACAATTTACTACTTGCAAGACCTTTGTAGCTATCATTTCTAAAAAGCAAGTTTTATGAGCCTTTCTAATCCAATTCATTCTGAGTTTTAGATTCTCTGACATTTTTCTTTCTTCTAGTGGCTTTTCTGGATATGTTCTGCATCAGGTTCAGAACTCTTCTGAAGTTCAAAAATCTTAACTCTTTTCATTTCTTCTTTCACATGTGTCAGAGATTTAATGATTACAAGATAACTTCCCCTTAAAAATGCCAGATACCACCTTTTCAGCCAACTTTTTTCCATTGGTGAAGTTGGTCTAGGATAGCAGATTCCTTGATTTTATTGCACCTTCTTACATCCTACTATTAATCAGATTTAATCCTGTGAACTTTTTTTTAACAGCAGTCAAGATTAATTAGAAATTTTAGTTCAGTTTAGCTCTGTATGTGCATGTAATTTTAAAATCATTCAGTAAGCAAAAATAGAGATGAACACCAAAAGCCTAAAAATCTACACTGAGTATGGTCCCCAAGCATTTTATAGTTTCAAAGTAGCTGAGAAGGCTTTCTCCCACATTCCCAACATAGCCATTACAAGCAGAACCTGCTTTATAAGGGCCCACCATGACATTTTAAATATAGTAGTATACTGAGACTTCAAGCCAAAATTATTTAGCATTTCTAAGAGTTTAACTGCTGTTAAGATCTTTTCTGGGGGAAAAATATTGGTAACTACTACAGCTATGTCAAATAGTTATAAGGTCCTTCTGCTGTTTTGTTCTGATTGATAATCTGGCTATGGCCTAGGACATCTGGAATTCCCAATACTTTTCATAGAAACCCTATCTATAATGCATTTTAATAGTTTAGTTGTGATATATTTAAGACTTTGAAAAATTACTACATATGATGGGATTAGGAGTGGACAGTTGTATTCAATGCTATTATATAACTATGCCCTATTTCAGGAAAGGACTTATTTTCTAAATGTTACTTAATCATGATTTAAATGGTTTTTGGGAAAAAAGATACTATAATATTTGAAGAAAACTATGGTTCCTGCTATGGATTCAAATACATTAATTTGAATCCAGGTTTACATGTACAGTGTTAGTAGGGACTGATCCCAGAATAAAAGCAATGGCAAATCATTTCCATTACATTATATAGATGTATAATGAAGAGCTGATCTTCATTAGAAGGCATTATTTTATCTACACTGTTTCTAAGTTTACCTATTACGAACTTTAACAAAATTTAGCACTAAACAGTTCATATCTTACCACAAACTTAATTTTATTGAAATTAAACCAGAAAATGGTTTTTATAGTTTCTAAGAAGCAACCCAAATAGCTTGTAAAAGACTTCTAGAGAATGAAAACAAATAGCAATTACCTATTATAACATATTCACTGCTTACGCAGCTGATGCCTTACAATAAAACAGGGACCACCAATACCAGTTAAGGTAAAGATAAAGGTTCCAAATAACAATTTCCATTTATTTTCGATAGAGAATGGGAGATTCTGAAAAGATAAGAATGTTGAAGTTTTGTTTTAGCAAGGTACTTAAGTTATTAAACAAAGTTTAATAAAAAAACAAAAACAAAAAGTGACTTGGCCTAAAAATCCATGGATAGCAATTAGCACCCAAGTACTAAATCATCATTTATAGTTACAGAAGTACACCAGTATATTCCCAATTTTCTAAAAAGAGGGTTTAATAGCTTAATACAGAGGTCTCCAAACTTGACAACTATAAGATTTGTGGACTTCAACTCCCAGAATTCTGCCAGAATCCACAAGTCTTAAAGTTGCCAAGTTTGGGGACCCTTAGCTTAATATCAAGATCCTTTAATCTTAACTTGATTTACACGTGTCCCATTTTTATTTCACATTAAAAAGACACTACATATGTCCTTTAGATGCCATCTTGGATACAAATATGACCTGAAATTAAATAGTATCCGAGCACGACTTCAGAACAGGTACATCAGAAAGCGTTTACAGTATCATCCTTATTCATGCTGTTATGCTATCATCATCTGTACCGGTAGAATTCAGAAAATAGTCATATATTACACTAAAGGCACTGCTTTCTGCACCTACTTTATTGTCATTGCACCTCTTATGAAATTAAATAGCATCTTCAGTGTACAATTGATGACTATGAAAATAAACACACACATCCCTCAGACTCCACACATTGAATTGGAAACCCTTGTATATCGTATTAATATTGCACTATAGAATTACTGCCCTGGGAAGAAGCTGGGAATATACAGGAAACTGAATATTAAAAGGAGCATTAAAAACACCGCCATGTCCACTGAGCAGGGCCTTTGGGCAAGCTACAGCCAGATAAAAATGGCATCATTCCACAGTGCGAGCTAAAAAAGAAAATGAAACTCTCCCCCATCCCATATCTAGAGTTCAGCCCACGTGTTTCAAGCTACGCGGATCCAAAATGCGAACGGAGATATTACAAATATCAACTCCGCAAAAAAATAAATAAATCGTTATTTATTCCTCTCCTTATTCTCTCCTTCGAAAAGTCTCTTTTCCGTGGTTAAGACTTCAAGCGTTCGGCCCCGGCTTTCCAATGCAAATGCAAAACAAATGTAAATGTAAAACAAAGAGGAAGAAGAAGCTGAAAAATAAGAGCTTCCTCCCTTCCCAAATTATTCCCCCCCCCCCCCCCGACTTCGAAAGGTGAAGGGCCTAGAGAAGCGAAGGAGCCTCTCTCCGGAATCTCCCTCCGGCCGGGGAAGGGGAAGGTGGGGGCGGGGAGGGAAGCAGGCGTAGCCCGACCTGCCCAGGAAACCGGCCTATGACCCTGCCGCAGCTCGAGGGGCAGAAGAAGTAACGGAGGCCCTGAATTCGTAGCCTTCCCCCGCCTCCATCTTACCTTTCCTGGCCCCTCCTCGTAATGCATCCGCCGAAGGGCGGAGGTGCCGAACCGGCGGACGCTGCTACTCAACATATCGGCTGGAATCAGACCCCGGCGACAAAAAAGTTGTTTCTTCCTCACGACCTTCACTTAATCTAGAGCCACGTGACTCAGGCATTATGGGAGGGAAAAAAAAAAACCATCGCCGAAAGGCAATATGGGAATCGTAGTTTTAGGGCAAACAAACGGACGTTACTTGCGGAGGTGAATGTCTGTTCGTAAGTAATCTGCCTTCCAGTGTGGTCGAGGATAATTTCGCGGGGGGTATTTGAAGAATTAAAAAACAACAACAATACCCTCACCCTTCTGTAAATAGACACTTATTGGTTTGTTTATATTAAATCCCTAATTCTAGCAAATAAATACAAAGTACAAAGCGATATTCCTCCCTCTCCCCGCTTTCCTTTGACAAGGCCAGAAGAAAAAGGAAATAAATAGACAAATATTGTAAAAGTGCTTCATTACAATTAAATATCTAACTGCATAAAAGCAATAAAAGCAAAGAGAGAGAATACTGGTAATACCATCAGATGTATATCTGCTGAATGTACTCATATTTAAGAATAGATGAAACTGATAATGGTGAGATATAACTGCGATAAAAAAAACGGCATGCAGTTTTTCCTACAAAAAAACCCCAACGAAGGCTGGTAAATACAAAAATGTGTATATGTGTTATGTCCTGAATTGGGATACTCGAAATCCCCGAGCCTTGATTGGCTAAGGCGCGGGGATTTCTGATTGGCCAGGCGAGCCGCGCTGATTGGCCCGATTGAAGTCTCCCGTGATTGGTTCAAACCAAGAGCGGGAGACTTGAATCGCTGCCATTGGCCGCGGCCGCCGCTGCGAAAGGTATAAAAGCCGCGGGCTTTTTGCCTTTCGCCGGTTCGGTTCTCCCTTTGTAAATAAAGAGCTTTGAATGAAAGTCACCGACTCTGAGCTTCTTTTGCGGACATGACACTGGCGACGAGGGTGGGATCTCGCCCCTGAACCGAACCCCGTGTCCATCCAAGTACCAGCTCCAGCGCAGAGATGGCGAAAATAGCACCGCCCGCCCCCTTCAACCCCGCCGCCGAGGACTGGGAATCGTACTCGGATCGGTTCCGTATGTACCTGGAATGCGCCGGAATGAAGGACGCCCCGGGCCCGCTAAAACGCGCCGTCTTCCTTACTCACTGCGGACCAGAGGTCTTCCAGATGGCCAAAGCATTGGCCAAGCCGGCAGACGCAACCGCCATGGACTGGGACGTCCTCGAACCTATACTGCGGCGCCATTACGCCCCCGAAGTCCCCATCCTGATACGGCGCAACGAGTTCTACCGCCGAAACCAGAAACCAGACGAAAAATTGAGCGACTTCGTCGCAGAGCTACGGCGCCTAGGAGGACTCTGCGAGTTTGAAGGTCTGAACAGTCTCATAAGAGACCGCTTCGTACTCGGTTTATGGGATCCTACACTCCAGAGCCGACTTATGGCCAAGGGCGACATCAGCCTAGCCGATGCCCTTACCGCAGCCGCAGCCGCAGAAGCAACCCGCACGTCAGCGGACAGCATGCGAAGATCTGACGCGAAGGGCGGAAACAACAACCCGGCAAGGTCGGCCGACACAAGAAACGAAGCAACCGCACACTACGGTGAATACCAGTCAACCTCCAGCACGTCGGAAGACGAGGACATACATCGCGTGCAGACGGGACGCGGCGACCAACGAAGTCGAAAAGGTCGTAGGTCGAGGACCAACTGCGCCGGGTGCGGCGGCGACCACCCCAGGTCAGAATGCCGATTCTTTGACTCTATCTGTAGGCATTGTGAACGACGGGGCCACATCGCTCGAGTTTGCCGCCAAAAGAAGACCCGCAGCCCGCCCAAATGGGAACAGCACGACAGAAGGAGAGAAAGTTCCCCGCCCAGAGCCAGAGAGCGCCAGCCAGACGGTCGGTGGGACCGTACTCAACGATCTCAAAGAAGCGGCGACGGTCGGCGAAAAGAAGAAACCCACCAGACGGTGACCATCGGCCACGCCATCTCCGACGGCGCCAGAAAGGTACACGTAGAAGTCCATATCGAAGGCCAGCCATGCAAAATGGAACTGGACTCCGGGTCCTACCTTTCCATGATTGCATGGCGCGAAATCAAAAGACTAGTGCCTACACTACAAAAAAGAAACGTGCATGCCCAAAAGATCATCATAAAAGACTACCAAGGGAATCGCGTCCCAGTAGTGGGCACCAAGAACTTTAATATAACTTACAAAGGCCACACCGAACAACTGCCACTCACGATCGTCGACTGCGACTGCCCAAGCCTACTGGGCTTACAATGGTTCGCCCCGCTTAACATCGCGCTGACAGGTGTCAACCATGTCACCATCGAAGCTTTGGGAACAGCGGCTAACCCAGGAGTTCCAGGAGGTCTTCGATGGAAGCTTGGGCAAGTACCAGGGGCCCCTTATCTCGTTTGACCTAGACCCAAGGGTTCCCCCTAAGCGGCTTAAACCTAGAAGGGTACCATTCGCCTTAAAGCCTAAAATTGACGAGCAGATCGACAAGCTCGTCAAACAAGGGGTATTGCAACCGATAGACCATGCCAGATGGGAGACCCCTATAGTGACCCCAGTAAAGCCAGACGGGTCCGTGAGAATCTGCGGGGACTATAAGGCCACCCTAAATGGCGCGTTGCAACAAAGCGCCTACCCAGTCCCAATAGTGCAACATTTACTGCACTCACTGGGAGGGGGCAAAGTCTTTGCCAAGCTCGACCTCGCCCAGGCATATCAGCAGCTACCTGTGGACGAGAAAACGGCGGAAGCCCAAACAATCGTGACCCATCGGGGGGCCTTCAAGTGTAACCGACTCCAATTTGGAGTCAGCGTGGCACCAGGCATCTTTCAGAGCCTGATGGAACGTTTGCTACAGGGCATCAAGGGGGTGGTGCCCTATTTCGATGACGTATTAGTGGCGGCGCCAAACGAAGCCGAATTAGAAAACCGACTCAGACAAGTCTTAACAAAATTTAAAGAAACAGGACTTAAAGTCAAACGAGAAAAATGCCAACTATGTACAAAGCAAGTAGAGTTTTTGGGCTATCTCCTAGACCGGCATGGCATTCACCCTACGACTAAAAAAGTGAAAGCCATCAAGGAAGCCCCCACCCCAAAGTCCAAAACGGAACTACAAGCGTTCCTAGGCTTACTAAATTTTTATAATGTTTTCCTACCTCAAAAGGCAACGGCGGCGGAACCTTTACATAGACTCCTAGACAAGAAGGCAGCCTGGACTTGGGGGAGACGAGAGCAAGCCGCCTTTCAAAAAACCAAAGACCTCCTCACCTCCGACGCCGTCCTGATGCAATTCAGCGAAACCTTGCCCTTAGCTGTCACTTGCGACGCATCACCTTTCGGCGTCGGTGCTGTCCTCAGCCACACCCTCCCAGACCAGAGAGAAGCACCCATCGCTTTTTTCTCCAGGACTCTGACTAAACCGGAACGGAACTATAGCCAGCTGGACAAAGAAGCTTTGGCTATAGTTGCCGCCGTTAAGCGTTTTCACGAATACCTGTATGGCCGCCCGTTCACCATCGTGACGAATCATAAGCCATTGCTGGGCATCCTCGCTGGAAACCGAGCCACGCCGAACATCTTGTCACCCCGGATGACAAGATGGTCCGAATTCCTGGCAGCCTACAGTTACGAACTGCTACACAAGCCAGGTAAGAAAATTTCGCACGCGGACGCTTTAAGCCGCTCGCCTTTACCTGACTCTGAACCTGACCCAGCACCAACAACAAACACCCTAAGTATCGAGAGTTTACCTATTACCGCATCAGACATTGCCAGAGAAACCATTAAGGACAGGCGTCTGGCACGAATCTTACACTGGTTAGAAAAAGGCTGGCCGGAAAAAGACAATGACGAGACTTTTAAAACATTCCGTCAGCGCCAGACTGAACTTTCACTACTGAGAGGATGTATTCTGTGGGGTGACCGGGTGGTAATCCCGGACAGATTGCAAGAGAGGGTATTAGAGATGCTACATGAGGGTCATCCTGGCATCGTCAGGACTAAAGCCCTGGCCAGGAGTTACGCTTGGTGGCCAGGGATGGACAAGCAAATTGAAGCATGGGTCGCCAAATGCCACCGGTGCCAGGAGACCAGATCCAGCCCACCCGCAGCACCTATCCAGGACTGGGAAACACCCAGGGGGCCCTGGTCCAGAATCCATCTAGACTTTGCTGGCCCCACGAATGGGCATACTTTTCTAATCACAGTTGACGCGTACTCCAATTGGTTGGAGGTATGCGACATGAAATCCACTACCACAGAGGCCGTCGTTAAAGAACTGTGTAAACTGTTTTCCACACACGGCCTCCCAGACGTTGTCGTCTCAGACAACGGGCCCCAGTTCACTTCCATCGATTTCGAACGGTTCCTGGCAGAGAGGGGTATCCGCCACGCATTAACAGCACCGGCGCATCCGGCGGCGAACGGTAGGGCGGAACGGATGGTCCAGTTTACGAAAAAGACCCTCCGGAAAATGGACCACGGGGAGATCAGCGACAAAATCAACAAACTGCTCTTCATACAGCACATCACTCCCAATACCACAACTAACAAGAGCCCTGCAGAACTTCTAATGGGCAGAAAGCTGAGGTCCCCACTCGACAGATTACACCCGACCTATAACCCGGAGCGGCCCCCAGACTCCAGCTCCAGGTACCGGACATTTGACCCAGGTGACTTAGTCTATGCAAAGAACATGACGGGGGACCCCCTATGGATCCCAGCCGTCATAACTCAAGTCACTGGTCCACGGTCGTACCGGCTCCAAACCATCGATGGGCGAGCCTGGAAACGACATATCGACCCGCTCAGGTCACGAACAGCGACTGACCTCAACCCCCAAGACACGAACCAAGGGGGGAGGGAATACCCGGAGAGACAGTCGCAGGAAAAAATAAACCAAAAATACTCACCGGAACACAGCCATCGCGAGTCCCCTCCGGAGAAGAACCACCTGGCCAGCTCTACCGACTCGGAGAAGCCAAGCGGGAGCGGCGAAATCCGTAGCTCAACCGACCCGGTAGGCCCAGGCGGGAGCCACGGTGAAAGAACCGGCCCGATCATCCAGCCGGTTCGCACAGAGGCAGGAGCAGCCAAAAAGATGACCGCTCCGGCCGAGTTACAGCATGCAAGTGAGTTGCGCAGGTCAACTAGGACTCGACGGAGCCCCGCCTACCTGCGTGACTACACCACGTGATGGACCATACCACGAGGGTAGGGGTGTTATGTCCTGAATTGGGATACTCGAAATCCCCGAGCCTTGATTGGCTAAGGCGCGGGGATTTCTGATTGGCCAGGCGAGCCGCGCTGATTGGCCCGATTGAAGTCTCCCGCGATTGGTTCAAACCAAGAGCGGGAGACTTGAATCGCTGCCATTGGCCGCAGCCGCCGCTGCGAAAGGTATAAAAGCCGCGGGCTTTTTGCCTTTCGCCGGTTCGGTTCTCCCTTTGTAAATAAAGAGCTTTGAATGAAAGTCACCGACTCTGAGCTTCTTTTGCGGACACGACAATATGTGCACCCTGTTCTCCCTCAAGTAGTACTAGAGTCAATAAATTAATAAAACTATGAGTATAACCTGGAGCTTTGGGAGTATATCAAAAAAATACAAAAACTGTATTTATTTCACAAATTTGTATGGCAGCTCAATTCACTCACAGGTGATCCTGGGTGGCTTTCAGCATTAAAACCCACAACATAGAAACCATAAAACTTCACTGCCACTTCCCATGGCAGCAGCAATACAATCAAACCATTTGGTCCATTCCCATGCCTGGTCCTCAGTCAGTTGACATGTCCTATCTGTTGCTTTACAGGATGCTGTGTAAACAGTGAATCAAAGGCTTTTCATTGCTGCTATAAAATCTAAGAATACATCTGCTATGAAGGAAATGTTACAGCATATATGCGAGGACAAACAAATGTTTTGAAATGGTAAAATAAAAATGGGCTACAAAAGTCAACATAGACATTCATTTGGATTCAGCCAGTGAACATTTTAAACCAGCACTTCAAAATAATGAAACAGAACTGCACTTGTCTGAATATAAATAATAGCTTAAAGAAAAAGTTTGTAAATGTAAGAAAGATATAGCAAGGCAAAGATTACTGCCTTTGAAATCCACTGGAAAAAAATCATTTAAATGAAATTGTGTCTGATGCAAATATGGTTGCCTAATCTATTATGACATAAACGATCAAAGAGACGAATCAGTTTATGTATAGCCTTATAAAAGTAATAACAGAACTGGGTTATAAACTGAAAGCAAGCTGAAAATTAAAACTCAGTGCTAATGTGAAAAAATACTGTACATTGGAAAATATAAATCAACTTTAAAAAGAAGTTAGCAACCCACATACTTTAAAATAACACAAAGTGAAAAATAAGAAAAACAAGCTTGGAAAAGATACAATCTTGATAGAAAATGATTACAGAAATCATGTAACAATTTAACTTAAGACTGGTGGCAATTTATAAGAAAAGTGAACAATATGGATGTAGGATCAAGCATTTCCAGCAAAATAGGATAGAACAGATAGCAATATTTTTAAAATTAATGTAAAAATGAAAAACTGGATGAATCCCCTCCAAATAATGAAGAAATATTAAGATAACCAAATAAACACAATGAAATTCCCCCAAGATATCTGATTTAGAAAAACAAGCAAAACTTAAGCAAATGGAAAAAGTGTAGCAATGCAGTAATTGTAAAAGGACAAGCTAAAAAGGTAAAAAAAAAAAAAATAGAGTAAACCAGGAAAAGTTAAACACTGGATTTGGGGCTCCAATGTCTGTCACTATTGAACTGAACCTGCTAGAAGCCATTCCTGGTCCATTGTTGCCACATTGTATGAGAAGGGGGAGGAGACTGGAATGCAGCGTTAGACACAACTATGAACTTTCTGTGAGAACCAAGATCATCTCCTAGGTGATAGAGGAAAAAGAAGACGAGTGCCAGAAGACTCCGCCAATTAGTTTAATTGGCCAATGAGAACAGTGACACTGGGGGGGAAGGGGTGATTACTGGTTTTAATTATGCTGAAACTACATGAAAGATTCAGAGTTGGTTTTGTACCAAGTGTGATGAAATGATTTACCCAATAAAGAAGTTCTTTGAGGAAGGGTCTTGCCTCAGAGTTATGATTTGCTTGGGTTTGTTAATTGAAACCATGATAATGTCTAGTTTGCATTGTTTTACATTTAATTTCAATCAAATGTTGCAGCAATGATCAATGGTTAGCTTCCATAAGTTAGGAATCAGGAAAAGCAAAAAAAAAACCAATACCCAATAATTGGATGCCTGAAGCATTCAAGTTGTTTATAGGAATCCTTGCCAGTAATGCCTAACAAACCCTCTAATCTCAAATTAGAGAAATTCAAATGTTCTAGAGGTACAAAATATCAACTTTGATGAAACAATATTTCAAAAAGAAACCCCAAACCCTCAGAAAGACATAACATACCTATATGTTACCTGGACTGATTACAAAAATGTATTGGATTCATTAATGTATAGCTGGAGTAGAAAAATTTAGACATTTTTTTGAATTAATAAATTTATAAAAGTTTTATGTGCAATAAAAAATAGGAATGGCTTTTAAATGAAGTATTAATCTTTAGTGATGACATCAAAATGGAATTTGGACTGGGAAAATGTGTAATGTAAAAACTGAATATCTGGTAGAATTGAATTATGGAATGTGAAAGCCAACTGGTGACTGTGTTAGATGAATTGGGCTGAGAATGAGTGATTGGCCCAAATCACTCACTCTCAGCCCAATTCATTTAACACAGTTGTCATTGGAGGAAGGAGTCTTAGATATGTTCAATGACTACAATTACTTATAAAGTAATAAGGGTTGGATAAAAATCAAATAACATTGACAAAGGAAGAAATGAAATGAACACAGGGTCTATAGTGCTCCTTGAGCTTGATGATTTTCTTGTAGAATATAGATGTTTCACTACCAAACTAGATAACACCATCAGTGTACTCAAAGTAGTGTACTCAAGTTTCTTAATCAAGTTTTATGGTAAGAACTGTGAAGTATGCATTGACTTGAGAATTCTCACTGCGGTGCCAGTTTTTGGATCTAATAGATACAATTTAGTAAGTTTAAAAGATAATCAAGGTATTAAGCATTGTCTGTAATAAGTGATTGGGGAGCATAAGCTCAACGATTTGTTTTTTATCCAAGTGGAGCATCGGTTTGCAAAGCAAATAAATTAGATAATGTCATTGATAACTGGAAAGTGAGAAAGACATTGCACAGAAGTTCAGCAGAATTAAGTTTCTATCTAAAAACCTTAATTGAAAAATGTCATGGTGCTGGTTTTGAATACTATGATTGAAGGGCTTTACTTAAATCAGACTACATTATAACTGGTGTAATGTAAGATGATAACCTTTGACTGTCTTGTATAAAGGTCAACTAAATCAGTGTCGTTATTTGCTTACGAAGCTCATTTATTTTGATGTTCTCAAAAAAATCAACTTAACTAATTTTTTGCAATTTGGGAAGTAAATAGCATTCAACATGAATTTACTATTGCATCTGTTTTTGTAACTTGGGGCAAAAAAACCCCCCAACAACACAAGAAAAACCACAGTTATCCTTTCTTTCCCTTCTTTCTTTTGGCCCAGAACACGTATTATATTTGAAATCTTGTTCCATGTAACCCAGAATATTTATTCAATAATCACAATTAACAGGTGAATGCAAGCAAAATTCCCCATTCAGAATAGCCTTTGAAAACACGGTGATCCAACCTTTTCTTCAGGTCCTTCTTAAAGGCCAGAAGGGTAACCATCAATCTAAGTTTCAGGAAATAGCAATGGCACTTAGACAATACCACTTCACAGTGTTTTACAGCCCTCTCTAAGAAGTTTACAGAGTCAGACTGTTGCCTCCAACAATCAGAGTTCTCATTTTACCCACCTCAGAAGGATGGAAGGCTGAGTCAACCTTGAACCTGGTGAGACTCAAACTGCCGAACTGCTGGTAGCCGGCAGTCAGCAGAAGTAGCTTGCAGTATTGCATTCTAACCACTGGACCACTCCAGGTCATGATAATTAAGGTGTACCGAATTTTCTATTTTTCACACAACGATGTATTACTTTCTGTAACAGGTGATAAGCTTCTTAATGCTAGTTGCTAAGGAATTTGAATGACAGGGTGAACTTATGTTTTGCAGGTGAATTTCATTCAGGCATGCAGTTCATTACTC
Source organism: Hydrophis major (assembly GCA_033807585.1). NCBI lineage: Eukaryota > Metazoa > Chordata > Lepidosauria > Squamata > Elapidae > Hydrophis > Hydrophis major. Next base: position 331,181,306 of record CM066329.1, read on the forward strand.
TAGGAACAGAACACTGAACAAAACCTGTTTGACCTTTATTCATGAGGCACTTTTCATTTTGGGGGGATGTATATATAAATATCCCTTTACAATGTTACCTTTGTAAGATACTTAGCTTCCAAAGTTTACTTTTGTTTGTGTTATATTGAGTGATGTTAATAGGAAAAAAAATTAATACCTATAATGACAATGAAAGTTGAGGACCAGGGAAATGAATTATAACATAGGCATTTTAAAAGTACAAACTTTCATTTGAGCCATGGTTTCTAATTCTGAATTCAAACATCATTAGGTGAACTGGTTAATAGTAATAAGAAATTCTTCTTGATCTATTCAATATCTTTTACCCAGCTGTCTTCACAATGATCAATATAATTGGGAAATACTTGAAGAATAGTTGTGGCATAGTTTTAATAATTAAATAGTTTGAGAATTTGTGCAATCCACTGAACATGGATATTGGAGCTTCCTTGTAAATATTAGGAAGTTGGGTACACAATACTGTAGGTAGAATACACATTCTTGTTTTTTTTAAATATATTTAGAAATATTATTAATAAATGGAAGAGATTTTTATGGCCACCCAATGTGAACAGTGGCAACTCTGGCAGTATTTACCGGAACAGTCTTAGATCAAATAATTGAAATGGAGTGACGAGAAATGGAATAAACATGTGAGTTTAAATCATTTATGTAACTTTAAATTATAGTTTAACATTAGATCTAGGTTTAAAGTCCTGTTGAGGTATAGCATCAAGAGGATTCTGATAGAAAAAAAAACCCTTGATAATGCTCCTTCATATTATGCTCCTTCATATTATTAAAAAGGGGAGATGCATTTAACATTCTCTGGAGAGATCAGAAAAATAAAACAGAACTTTTGCAGGTCCGTAGGTATTGATGCATCGTGAAAATAGAACTGACAAGATAATAGGTCTTTCAATTTGTATTTAATTTCTGCGCTATGTGCATTTATTCTTCTGCTTCCTACCAAGTTAAACAAATCTGGGAAAACACAAATATTTTGCTGCATATGCCAAACCTTTTTATTGGAACATTTGATTAACATTGTGTCCTTGGTGATAAATTAGGTGACAGCTGCACTACCAATATATATGATTATAGTAATGATATATTTTCCAAAATACAGTTTTATGTTCATTAAAACATTTTTCCTCATAAAAAGTTGAATTTTTATTCAGTTGGTGGTAACACTGTGAACATCACATATAATTTGCCTGTATTTTGATACAAAGAATTTGATGATGATGATTCCGATTACTGAAAATAGCAGGCTTGCTTGTGTTTTTGGAAAGTTATTCTGTACTTCAGTTTGTGATTTAATGGGTTGAAATAATGACAGCAATATTACAAAAATGATTGCAAGCTGTCTAGCTCTGCCTACCTATGAATAAGGCAACAGTCTTTGCAATTTTGTTATCTTTGTTTCAAGCCATTAATTTATAATCATCAATTTTGTGTGCTATTACGTTTATATTATAATGTAGTTTTGGGTTTCTTTCTTCTTTCCCATAAACACAGGCAAAACAAATATATTGGAATGTCAGACCCAAGCTACATAAATAGTCCCAAACTGTGCAGCTATTCAATTTCTAGTGACTGATAAACTTTCATTTTATTTTTCGTAGTGCATATCACTTAACATTTTCTGTATGGGTACCATTTAATGATTCTGTTGGCCTTGGATAATGTTTTTTTTATAGCACACACACACACACACAATAAAAATATATTATTAAGAATACATATATAAACATTCTTTATTATATATGTTCTTTATTAAGAATTGTCCCCCTCAACTGACTGAGACAATTCTTCATAAAGGTCATCAGTGTTTGCAGTCCCCCCTCACTCTCCACTAGATGCAACAACTATGTGTAGCCACATTTGCCAATAATGAGATTTTATGGTACTTGAAAGGATTCCAAATATATTACCTTCATTTGTTTGACTTCATGAGTGACAATGAATAAGAATAAAATGTAAATATTAAAAAAATGTACTGAAGATTATAGGTACTATGCTTGGGTGTTCTAGGATCTCATAGGTTCTAAAATTGAAGTAGAGTGAGATGACATGGCCTCTATGCAACATTGGACTAGCCCCATGGGCCATGTCAATATGTTATTTCCTTTTGTAAGGACAGTATTAAAGTACACAATACGGACAAATTGATAAATGGATTCAAGAACTGTATATATGTATTTACTTATATATTTGTGTATGTATGTATTCAGTAGCTATCCCAAAAAAACCTGGGATAAAAAAAAACCAAAAACACAGTACTACATTAAGAGTAAAGCAACTAAAACTTAATTGAGTCTGTATTTTGTCTTTATAAACCATCTTGACTAACCATACCTATCAATTACAGTCTTTTCTTTTTTCCGGAATATATCATCCTGCAGAAAATAAGTAATATGATTAGCAGCATAATTTAATTTAGATTCAAATGGTGTTGGAAGCTACAAGCTCAAGTGTGCAGATATGTAGTGCAAATTGAGAAGACACATTTTTCTTTCACTTTATGGACTTACAGACTCTGAAGACCACTCAGTCCAATCTCCTGTTCATGAATCTGTATATTAAAACAGGTAGTTCTTCAACCTCTCCTTGAATGCACTTGGTGGAGGGGAATCTACCATTTTTCTAGCAATTCCACACTTGAAAGCTTTTTCTAACATGAGATTCTACAGTTCTGCAATAAATACTGTATTCCATGTGATATACTTTCTCTGGTAACTATTGAAGATTAGATTAAAACAGCAAGCCAGTGCAAAGTTCTTAGAGATTTTTTAAGAGAATAGGATACAAAAGAGCATCAGAGCATCAGAACGAAATAACAAAATATATGTGTGCTAGTTTTATTTCTTTTTCCCTTTGTAGAGAACCAATTGTTATAAATTGGCATTAAACTGAAAGGTCTTTATGAACTAATGCATGTATTTTTATCTTTATATTTTATACTGATCAGTGGAATGTGAGATACAGGTAAAAAGAGTCAATTTCCAAGTTAATTCAAAAGGCAAAAGTCAGTGATGAATATAGAAAGGCACTGAATACATTTTCTGCCTTTTTCCATGTTATTCTTTTTTGATAAAAAGTAACTGCTTTTTGATTTTTTTCAGAACAAAATAAATATTGGTGATATACTCATAGATGACACATGAGATTTTTAGTTATTACAAGGTGACTCAAAGTATGTCTTTGTTTAATTGCTTCTTCAATGAGATTATAAAATTATAAAAGAAAAAGCATTCCTCCTGTGGAACTGAACAAATTTAACAGATGTTGATAAGAAAGACTGGAAAAAGTCTGGAAAGTGCACTTGGAGGCAACAGTATAGAAGAGAAAAAACTGGAGAAAATAAAATCTGCAAATAGAAGTAGAATGACTGTGGCAAAGGAAAACAAAGATAGTACCAATAACAATGGGTGCCTAAGGTGGAATCCCAAAATATTTGGACCGTGATTTGAACATCACTGACATTGACAAAATCACCACAAATCAATTGCAAAAGGCTGGTTTATTTGGAAGAGCAATAGCAATAGAACATACACTTATATACTGCTTCACAGTGCTTTACAGCTCTCTCTAAGCGGTTTACAGAGCCAGTATATTGTCCCCAACAATCTGGGTCTTCATTTTACCAACCTCGGAAGGATGGAAGGCTGAGTCAAGCTTGAGTCGGTGAGATTCAAACTGTGGTAGCTGGCAGTCAGCAGGAGTAGCTGCAGTACTGCATTCTAACCACTGTGACATCTTGATTCAATATTCCAGTAACAATGTAGATGAATATTCAAATAGTGCCTTGTTGATATTTCCCCTGCTAATTTACAAGATTTACAGTTATGGTCTTCCTTGGAAAAATTCCAAAACCAAAATATTATTTTATAAACGTAGAATGAAGATACAAGAAAAGAGTTAACAGGTCTATTAGTATGAAATATTCAACTGATATATAATTTGGAGTAGATGAAAAATTCAAGTGCCTCAGCATCCCTGACATTCATAAAAATAAACTGCTGTGCATTGTTTGCTCTATTTCTGGAAGCCTAAACTTTACTAAATGTGTATGATGGAGATTAAATGCCAATTTGACTGTTTTTGTTTGAGTATGTGGACTGCTTTTATAGTACCAGAAAACATATATACAAAAATAATTTAAAAATCCAAGCACTGACTAGAAGAAAATATGTTTCTTACCAAATAACTGGGAAAAAGAAAAAACACTCTTCTTCAGGTATGTCCTCTGCTCCACAAAACATGAATACCCTGTGCATGCATTTAATCAGTCTATCGGTGAAGGAATTACCTCTTTCTTGTAACTGAGAAACACAAATAATTGTATCATTAACAGCATATGGTATGGATTTTTCCATCTCTAGCTGAGATGGTGCAACAAATGAGGAGGTGTGGGTGGGAGAGATTTGTTTTGTATGCTGTGAGACATCTTACCTCCCCCGATCCACAATTTGGTAGAAGATTTAATTAGCATTTCTACTTACTAACTATTTTTAATGAACAGTATAAGTACAGTTTTCATCAGTTTCTTGAAGTAAAGGAAAACACTGATGTTTCAACATATCTCCATCTCGGCCAAAGGTCCTCCCACCATATGTATCTTATATAATATTTTTTTTGCTGACTATAGCAAGAGGTCACAGAGGTTATTCCTGCAGTATTCCCAAACTCCCAGTAATTTTTTGTGTTCACTTGTGTATGTCATACTCAGTTCCTGAGAGACTGCATTTCATGAACCTGATAGAATCCCGAAAACTACAGCTGGAACTAATGACAGTGATCTGATTATCACAGTTATGGAGCCGAGGACAGACAAATTGATAATCAAATACAATACATTACCCTTTCTCACCCACCTCTTCCTTCTCCACCAAAGCACAATTTTGTGAAAAATGTAAGCATAAAACATTTTAACACCACCACCCCTTTTTAAGAGAAAGTCACATCATTATTTGCAGCTGAAAAATGACAAATCAGAGTTGGAGATTTGTAGCAGTTTTCAAATTACGACAAATTAGAATTATGCATCTTGGTTAAATATATTTTTTCCTGGACTGTCTACATTCTTCCCAGTTTCATTCTTTCTTCCTAACTGAAACACAATCCTTCTATGTAACTGCCTACAATGCTTTAGTTTTCATTTCTTTTCTGAAGATCCATAATGAACCTTTCCAGTTTTCTCTTGCTTGTGTTTGTAATCCAGTCATGACAACACATAACTCCTAAAAATTAGAGTCTGTCTTCATACATTGTAATAAAGAAATCTATTTTGAAAATATCTAAAGCTTGAAATGAGTTGTTGGGATAGCAGAGCTTACAAGTGGACTACAAACAGAGCATGCAAGCTGATATCCTATCTGCCTTGCACTCAGGATATTACTCAAGTAATGTTTTTTCATGCTGCTAGAAGAAATAAATTTTCAGATTTAGATACATTGTAATACTTTTCTTCTTTTTAGATTCTTGAACTACGCAAAGAGAGACTAAGATATGAATAACCAAAGCAATGTGCAAAAATGAGTCCGTTATGGCGCATTTATGGTATTCAATGAGATTTAATAATAGATAATCTTACAATTATTAATGTAACAAAGGCTAGATATGGACACACAAAAAGAAGCAGTGAGCACACACACACACAAATTTATATCCTTTTCTGCAACCAAGGGACCCCCAGTTGCTTAGATATTGCCTTAACTAATCTCACTGTTCTTTTAAGACGATCTAAATAGCCTATCTTTGCTGGAGAAAGCCAGAGGCACCAGTGGACACCAAAATTTTGTAGGCACTGATGAAGGGATAGTAATTAAAGACTGCCTAAAGGAAAGGTATGCCTATGAGGAAACTTGTTACAGGCAAGTTTTGAGAAAGATATTTAACCTCTCCATTTCTCAGTGACAGTGTAACTTCCTTCTTAAGAAGAAGAAATGACATTATGTTAACAGGAAAACAGAATTGTCTTCAGCAAGGTTTTCATTAAGGCTTACATCAAAAGAAGATGTTGGGAAGAGTAGGAGTGAGACGTTGTTTGAATTGATTCAGCAGAATATAAAATCAAATTTATATCAGTGTTTTTCATTTTCAAATAACTGTAATAATATTTCAGTGCACATCCATAATGTTTTCAGCAGTATGAGAAATAATGAATATAGCAGATTGATGGTGTTTATCTTGTGAAGGCCTTATTCTTCATCTAGAAAACACAGCACATGAATTTTCACTCTGCCAGGCTGTTCTGACCCAACCAGGTTCCAAGAGAACATACACAAACAAAGGCAGCAGCTCCCACCTTTCAAAGTTTAATCATGAATGCTGTTCCTTTACAGATAAAAGGCTGCTTTCCAACAATTATCTCAGGACAAGAAAGAGCCTTGCCAAGTTGTTTGTCAAGGCTGCCAAAAACCCAAAGATAAGAACTAATTTACAAGATTCACAAACTAAGATGTCCATCAGTTGAGCTAAGAACTTCTTCGCTGTTTGCAAAGAACGCTTTTTCAAACCTGGCTTTTATCCTCTTGAGGGAGGGGCCATTACCTTGCAGCCGTACTCACAAATTGCCTGTGTTGCTGTAATTGTTCTTTCCTCTGAGTAATCCTTCATGCACGTGCAGTTGGCACAGGCTCCTCTGAAACCACCTTGTCACTGCTGCCAGCCCTCACAATCTCTGAAGGCAGCAGTCCACTCCCTGATGGTCCTGGCCCCTCATCAGAGTCATCGTTCTACTCAGCCATCTGCACCTGATGCCAGCTAACCACAACACAGGCTAAATGTAACATTCTGATAATCTTTCAGTTAGGATCCCTGCTTTGATACTAATTAGAAAGAAAGGAAGCTGGAGAAGTAAAAGAAATAGTTCTAGTGTTACATTGCAGAAAAAGCAGTAGATATATTGTGGGAAACATGAAGATGGGTGATAACTTAGTTAATCTGTTTATGAAAGGACTGTTTGCACTTCAGTTTGAGATGCAGACAACACATACTTATCCCCAACAACCTGTGTCTGTGTTCAGTAATAAAGGGACACAGGCAGTGTGGGATTCAGCAAGTTTGCAGTGGTTCAGGTGAACTGGTTGTTAAATTACCCACCCTGCCCATTATCAAAGAGGATCCTGCACTGCAATGGAGAAATGGGCAATGTACCAGCTGGTGCAAGGGAAGGAGAAGGCCGCTTTCCCCCTTTCTTCTCCCTGCTTCTCCTTTTTCCCTCATGTCAGCTGCTCCATTTCCCACTTCTCCATTGCAGCATAGCACTCAGGATCCATTTTGATAATGTGGGGGTGTACTTTAACAACTGGTTCAACCAGGGTCAGTTTGGCCATTATGGAAGACTCATCCTGCATGTGCAGTGGAACTGGAGGGCAGGATGGGCCACACCTCCCATGACAGCCAACCTGACTTGGGTGAACCAGTTTTACTTGAACCCCACCACTGAACACAGGGCAGAAAACATCCTGCAGAAAGCACAGCTCCACAACACAGTTCTTGCAGTTCTAAGAAGGTTCCACACCCATTTGCACTACTCAGCTGACCCTGAGGACACAGACAAACCTCCAAACAGCCTCAACAATTTTCTAAAAGAATGAAAATGACCAGCTGTCTGCAAGGAATATAAATCCTTCCATTCCCCACCAACCAGTCAGAGCTGAAAAAGCTTCTTGGATGAGAAACAAAACATCTTCAAAGAAAAACAAGAAAGTCCAGTTGCCTCTTGAAAAAGCACCTTTGGGACAACCATGACCTGGATGACTGAAAATCTCCATAGACATCTTAGTGTTAGCTCATTTCTAACAGCCTAAAGTTCCATTTAGCATAGCTTTCTGATTGTTAATATACATGAGAGATACAAGACACAAAACTATGAACATTCTTCTATTGTTGTTTACCAGTATCAGTACCAAGAACTAAATTAGATGGCATGGCACAATCTGGTTAGCAATTGTATGAATGACTATTAACCAATTAATAACAGATTTGGAGACCTGATTCAATTGAAGTAGATATTGTTGATCTGGGTCATATTCCCTACACTTGCTATTTGGATTGGGAAAATCTTACAATCCAAACATAAAGGGCCAAAAGAAATTTAGATATCTTTCTCATCTAAACAAAGCTGTCCATATAAAATTTTATTCCTATCCAGCTAATGCTGTCAACTAAAGTTTTTCTTTTAATCCAGTTTGCAGATATCTGTCCTCTCCTACCTGAACTGGTGTAATATCACACATGATGAAAAACAATGTTAACTTCCACTTATTTCTTGTTTGTTTTTAAATGATAATTCATAGATTTATTAACTTATCAATGGCATCTTTTCTAGTATTGCCCTGAGGTTAAGATTAAGTGGAATCTGCAGATGATTAGGATAACAAGTAATCACTGGTATATACCAGTCATCCATGAATTTGTTTATTGTAATTCCCTTTGAAAAATATTCTGAAGCAGCCTTGTGAATATGTTCCAAGGTTTCTACTGCTGTTTGATGCTTAACTGCAGTGGAACCTAAAAGTTAGTGTTTCATTAGAGAAAAGAGCTCCATGATGAAAGATCAGCCTTTGATCTTTCTTACTATTCCAAATATTCACTTAACAGTATTTTCCTGTATAGGTATCTGGAGATGCTTGTGCTGTGAAACTTTCTAATTCCTTAAAGCTTTGATTCAATTTATGATTAAACAATATCACATATATTTATATAATATAATAATATATGATATGTAATAACGTGACATTAAATTATGTATAAAGTACCTTAATGATTCTATTTTAGAATGTTGGTTTTACTTTTAGGCTTTTCAGATCTAGGCATATTCAGGAAAATCACTGTTTTCCAAGAGATATAGAAATGTTTACTTTAGGGGACTAATTTATATTTAGGATACAATAGACAAGGATTTGGATTGCACAGAACCAGGAAGATTCTCTCATAAAAGTCAAGTTGGCAATTGTGATGATATGATAAAAACTACTCATTTTGTGTGTGCGTGTGTGTGCGAGTGTGTGTGTGTCTGTGTCTGTGTGTGAACTCTTGTTCAAGTCAGGGAACAATTCCATGTAATTCAAAATAAACCAATTCTATATTATGAATATTATTGGAAGAAATCAAATTGCTACTTGACTAATAGTACACATTTGGTTATGTAGATTAATTTCAAAAACTATTCATTCAAAAGATTACTGAGGGCAAATATTTTTCTGATATTATTTTTCCATAAATGTTTGCTACAATTTTCTGCAGTAGCCATTTCCATATTATATTTTTTTAAAATATACTCGACATTTGTGTGTTTGTGTGTGTGTGTGTGTGTATGTATGTCCTTGCATGCATGTACATGTGCAATCAAGCTCTGAAACATTTTCTTTCAGCATAACATTTTACATGGATTGTAGGCAGTTTCATTTAGAGTTGTTAACTTACGTAGTCTGTTATTTTCTTTCTTTCTCTTCGTCTTGCTGACAGACTTAGTAGGAGATCTTTTTGGACTTGTCAGGGAACATTGCTGGGAATTTCCAGGAAAAGAATGATAGCTGAAAGAAAACTGAAATTTGACAGGTTTCTCCAAGCTCTTGATTGCTTTTCTTATTTTACTCTCCCTTTAGTCTTGAAGATTGGACCGCAGAAAAAGGGAAATAATGAAATGTTCCTTGGGTGAATAAGAGCAGTGCCACATGAAATTGCACAAAGACAAGTTATTCTCAGGAGCACAAAAATGGCAGGAGGGAGAATATGGGGAACCCTTCCATTAGCTTACCCCCCCCCCCCAGATATACCTGAAAGGCTATTAGCAGAATAAATATGGTGGGTAAGGGAAAGGCTGAATAAGAATGCCCTCACTGCTCTTTTTTCTTGACATCTGCTGCACCAGGGACCTCTAAAAAGAGAGGCAAAAAGCAGAATGTAGTCAAAGTCTTCCCCTTGTTATATGTGTAAAGAAGGGCAGAGTTTCATTTATATTAGTATTTTTAAATGTTTTTTTCTGTTTATTTTATTTTATTTTATTTTATTTTTGGTGATACAATTACATAGCTTGTTGGTGATGGTTGTTATTTTCTAAAACATGTTCTTTGCATGATTTCTCTAAATTTCTTTTGTTTTAATTGCCACAAAATTTTATATTAATAAAACAAACAAAGGGTAGGCAGAGCTTCAGTTGTATATTTATAGTGGCCATCTTGACTATTTGCCCAAGTGGAACACCTCCCTAACCCATTTGATAATTAGCAAGGTAAGGTTAAAAATCATGCTGAAGCAATTATTCCAAAGGTGCTTTTTAAAGAGGCAACTGGACATTTGCATTCTTTTAGAGAGTCATTAAGGTCACCTGGAGGTTTATCTGTGTCATCAGGGTCATTTGAGTGGTGTAAATGGGTGTAGAGCCTCCTTGGACTGTTGAAAGGACTGTGTTGTAAATTGGAGATAGATGATGTTGTATCCCATTCCCTCTGTTAAGAGACAGCTATTCAGTTTTTTTTAAAAAACAAACTTTATTAATTTTTAAAGACATACAACACACCAACACACAGAAACACAAAACATAAAAACATAAAAAACCTCTTTTCTGAAAGTTGCTTAGTCCCGGGTTAAAACTCTTGGTACAGACACAAATTCAAATTCCTATTCATTTTGCATACCATTCCATATCTTATTAACATTTTCAATTTTCTATATAGCTTCTCCTCTCTTTTAAATTTTCTTGATTTTATTTTATTTATCTCATCTCGATTCAAATCATAATATTTATTATTGTTTGTCTGTTTTATTTCCAGCTATCCATTTATCTTTCTTCTTTTTAAAAAAACTTCTCCTGTACACTAATTGGAGTATGATGCCTTTATCTCTTCCCCCTATATTTATAATACTTAATATAGAATGCATAACTTACATTGGGATTCTGTCTGGTACATTCTAAAATTATACAGTATTATCAATACCAATACAAATCTATTCATTAATATTAATATTCATTTATATCTTAAACATTTAAGATATAACATTAACATTACTTTTCAATTAAATCACATACTTTTATGGAAGCACCTATTTTCCATAGTTATTCCCCCCCCCCCCACATCACGTATTGTAAATCATTATTTCATTAAAATGTTCCCACTCTCCTACTTCAAATCTCTCATTTCAGAAAAATTTCACTAGGATAACATAATCTAATCATTAATATTAACAATCATTTATATCTTAAGCATTTTACCCATTTCAATTAAATATCATGCCTATAAGAACACTTATGCTTTCCAAAGTTATTTCCCTCCCCACATCACATATCTTAAATCATTGTTTCATTGAAGTGCTCCCCTTTTCTTAACAAAGATTTCACTAAATTGCACTAAATATTTTATCACATTTATAATTGCATATTATTTCCAATTTTCTAAAGTTATTTCTAAGTACAAATGTAAAAATACAATCTTATATACCTTTCTAGAATCCCTTTTTCAATAAAATTTACCCATTATCTCTAAAAAGCTTTTGTTTCTTTGCATCTTGCTCCCTGCTATTAAGATTTCTCATCCCTTCCTTTCTCCCTTGCTTATTCTTCTCCTTATCCTCTTTAACCCTTTGTCTCACCACTTCCCTTTTATTCTGCTTTCCTCCTTTCTGTTGTTTTCTAACATAATATCTCCTTTTCAGCTTATTCTTCCCTTTTTTTTGATTATTTTTCCAAATCTTAAAGTCTTCTTTTCCTTTTTCTCTTCCTCCTTTCCTTCCCCGACCAAAGTCACTTGTTCATCAAAGATGGCTTCTTCTTTATCCCAGTCATCCTGCTGCTCATTCAGCTTTACATAAGTTCAAACCGCCATTTCTAAAAATTGAAAAAGAGTGCCAAAAACGTCCTTCCCCTCTTGCTTTTCTTTTTCATATTTTTGATATACAAGTTTCAATCTATCCACAAATGATGCCATTGTATAGAGAAAAAGTTTTTCCAAACAACCACCCAAGTGCTTTTAATCAGAAATAGTTCTCAGAAGCTCCAAAATCACCAAACAATCCAAACAAGCTGTTTCTTTTAGATACCTTCTCCTTCTTCACTTTCTCTTTCTGGGGTTAAAGTTTAGTCACAAAGTTCCCTTTAAAATATATCTTTTAAAAGTCTTATTAATGTTTAGTACCTCTTTAAAATTCTAGGCAATCTTCTCCTTATTTCCAAATTTTGCTCCAATTTTTTTTCCCTCTCCCTTCCCACTCACAGCCAAAAAGATTTTTTCCGTCCACTGTCAAGGAAGGAGAGTGAAACAACAACAAAAAAACCTTTCCCTTTTAGAATATTCACAGCTTGTAACACTCACTGGAAACAATGTATCCTTAGCAGCCTTCAAGATTCCAGGGCACTTTCTTTTGCCTTGTCCTGGTTGAAAGCAACTTTCATATTTCTTCCAACTTTCTCCCTCCTGCACCTGCTTGTCCGGCTGCAGATTTCTTCGTGGTGGCCATTGCTGACCGTCGCTCCTCTGCCTTGGGAAAAGGGGGTTCTGCCAGCTGGGGAGGGGGTCTGAGACACCCCCAAGCCCCTGTCCGGATCCCCCCTGTCTTCAGCTGCCCCTACAGGGCAGCTATATCCCCCAGATCCAAACGGATCGGGGCAACCTTGGCGAACGCAGCAGGGATCGCACAGTATCACAAATCCCTGCCGCTGCTGAAACCTTGCAAACCGGAAGTCAAAAAAAATAACAACAAAAAAAACGGCTGTTCAGTTTTGACATAGGTGACCCCTCTTTCAAACCAGTTTTGTTAACCACTCACTAAAAGAATGCAAATGATCAGATGTCTGCAAGAAGTATAAATCCTTCCATTCCCCACAATCCATTCAGAGCTGAAGAAGTTTCTTGGATGTGTGGGAATAAACTTTGGCCTGAGCTTGAGCAATGATTAATATAATGCCTTATACATTCATGCCTGTCTAAGGGTCACTAAGATAGTACAAAGAAAAGAGAACAATAAGAACAAATACAAACAAAGAGGCAGCTTAGACAACTGCAAACAAGCCTGTACTATATCTAATTATTAATCCACAATATAATTGCTTACTATGCAGAAAAATCTCAATAAAAGGAAGCACTGGAATTTTATTCTGGGCTCCCATTCCAAGGACACCAGCCTGTGTCTCATTCTTTCCATGGGAGACCACCACAAGTGGTGACCCCGACGTCATCCACTGCAGGTGGTACGTGTCCGGACCTCCGTGTTTCCTCACCTGGAATAGGTAAAGTACATACTTAACTATTGCTGGACAATAGGATTATTCAGGGAACATGGGGGGAAAACTCTCTCAGCCACGTCATGTTAGTGAGGTCATGTTAGTGAGCTGCTGAAGTTAGTCAGGAGAAACTTCTTTATCTTTAAACCCTCTGGGGGGGAGCAAATAGTTCTTTCAAAAGATAATGTGAGAGAGCTGCTGCTAGAGATCTGGTGGCAATGTCCCTGGTATCCAGAGAAAGGCTCTTTAAAGTTAGACACATGGAGGAGAATTGGAACTATCCTTCATGAAGAGCCATGGGCAACAGCTGAAATTTTGATATATTGGAAGGTTGTTATGACTGCTTTAGAGACCCAGCAACAACCTCTTTTAAAAACTTTAGTGGAACTCCTCCTTATAAAGGAATTGTATTGCACCCGCCTTCCCCAAAACTGGAGTGTGCTTTATCATTTCCACAGCCTAAGCCTGTGAATGATAAAATCCAACCAAAAATGGGAAAAGTTCAAACAATGATGCATCAGGATTTCAATGAGCGGAAATTAGAGCCTGAAGAGATTCATTCCCCAGATGAATTTGTTTCCAGTCAATAGGCAAGTGGATGCTCAAGGCAATCTGCAGACTGAATGGGTTCCGATTCCTTTAGCAGTTCTTAGGGAAATTAAAAAAGCAGTAAAAGATTATGGTATTCAAAGTCCTTTTACAAAGGGGCTTCTGACAAGTTTGGCTATCTCACACATGATTCCTAGTGACTGGAAAGATTTAATGAGAATGATATTGAGCTCTACTCAGTATGTGGTCTTTGACTCAGAATACCAAAGGGAGGCTGTCACTAGGGGAAGGAATTCTGTATACACCAGACTAAATCTATGGGGCAGGCTTGTTTGAATCCACTGCTGATCAAGCTGCTAATTTGCCTGATCACGTATTTCCAGTGGTTATGGCAGCTGTCCTTGGGGCGTTGTCCCGCATCTAGGATGTGGGAACCCCAGCACGGTCTTTTTCTCAAATTAAGGAAACAGCATCTGAGTCTTATAATGATTTTGTGGAAAGGCTACAATTGGCTATTACCAGGCAAATCTCTAATGAGGAAGCTGCAAAAGAACTTTTGCTGAAATTGGCAGTTGAAAATGCAAACGCTGACTGCAAGCATATCTTACAGCCTTTGGTGGCTAGAGGTAAGGCTACTCTGGCTGATTTGTTAAAGGCATGTGCAGTGGTGGGTTCTCAGGCTTACAACATGGAGACTTTGGCTATGGCATGACAAAAAGGGATGAAACCTACAGGGAATTGTTTTAATTGTGGAAAGCCTGGCCATTTTAAAGCCCAGTGCCGTGCCCCGGGGGGGGGGGATGGCATTTAACAAAAACAAAATTAAGGACGTCCGTCCAAAATCGGTCTGTCCAAAATGCAAAAAAGGGTTCCATTGGGCAAATCAATGTTGCTCTGATCAGAACCAAAATCTGGGAAACGAAATTTGGGGCGTGCAGCTAGTCACGCTCCCAAGGCTGTCACAAAAGCATCACCTGCAATTACTGGGAGTGCAGGTTTGGGTTTAAAAATGTTGAACTCAATTAATGTGACCTTTCCTAATCAAGTGTACATTGAGGACACTCATTTGCATGGGCCACTGCCAGAAAAAACAGTGGGATTAGTACTTCCCATGTCTTCTGCATCAGAAAAAGGGTTTTTTGTTATTCCAGGAGTTATTGATCAAGATTATAAAGGGGTTATTAAGATACAATTGTACACTGATACTCCTGCATCATTAATGGCCGGTGACTCTATTGCCCAGTTATTATTGCTTCCATACATCCCTATAAATCCTTTAATTGGGATCCCACGAACTGGTGGTTTTGGGTCCACTGAAATGGCCAGTTCTCCAGTTGCTGCAGAATTGCTAGCGCTGACAAAAAATTTGGACTTCAGATTGCCCCCCCAAAAAATTCAAAGTCAAACGCCATATGCCTACTTAGGGCTTAAGGTCCTTGCAACCTGTGCTCATCCGGTCATTCCAGAAATCAAAATTGAGGAAAAGATTTCTCTAGTAAAATTACAACAAATACTAGGAACAATTAACTGGGTTAGACCCTACCTGGGGTTAACTACAGCAGTACTCTAGCCCTTGTTCTTGGCCCTAAAGGGCTCTGCGAGACCAGATTCTGCTATAACCTTATCAGCAGAACAAAGGAAGGTACTGACACATGTAAATGCGACTTTAACGCAGCATTGGGTTGATCGATGCATTCCTGATACTCCATTTGCTTTGGCAATTTTACAAACTCCAGCCTTGCTTACTGCAGCTTTATTTCAATTACATGAAGCGCAGGTTTATATCATTGAATGGTTGCATTTGCAAAATACTCCCCAAAAAACAGTTTCTACTATGGCTATACTTTATAGTGAGTTAATCATCAAAGGCCGAAATCACAGTATGCATTTATATGGCATAGATATAGTTCAGCTATTTTTACCTATCTCCCTCACTCTGTGGTAAACTTTGTATAGTCAATCCATTGAATTGCAAATTGCTCTTGAAAATTGGCCAGGGAAGATTTCTTGCCACACCCCCAGTTACCCTCGTTTCCAATTGCTTCAAAACGTATCTGTAAATTTTAATTCAGTTATTGCTAAGCGGCCAGTTGGGGGAGTGACCGTTTATGCGGACGGTGGTAAGACCTACGGCGCTTGTGCATGGAGACAGGAAGGGGTATGGAAAACAAAAATTACCCCTCCTCAGCAATCAGCACAAAGGGCTGAATTAGCTGCTGCCATTTTGGCCTTACAGGAATTTGCACAAGAACCGCTAAATCTTATTGTGGATTCTCTTTACGTTTATCAATTGATACTTAACATTGAATTTGCTTATCTTTCTCCATCTGTTGATGCTAATCTTATGAGTTTGTTTCTAGCACTGCAAAGCTGTCTTCATTCTCGCACACATTCTCTACATATCGCACACATTTGCAGGCACCAGCCACTTCCCGGGGAGCTGCAGGAAGGGAATGACGTGGCTGATGCAGCGGCCTCAGCCATGTCCTGTCTCTCACTTTCTCCTGTTACTCCATTGGACTCACATAGCTATTTTCATCAAAATGCTAAAGCTCTTTGTAAACAATTTGGTCTCACTGCTGCAGAAGCTGCAGCTATTATTCAACAATGTCCTAGTTGCAGTGCTCAATCCACTGCTCTTCCTCAAGGAGTAAATCCTCGGGGGACATCTGCTTGTCAACTATAGCAGATGGATGTCACACAACACCCTCCCTTCAAACCATGGCACCATCTGCATGTCACCATTGATACCTATTCAGGATTTATTGTGGCAACACCTCAATGAGGAGAGGCTACAAAACATGTAGTCAACCATTGTCTCCGTACCTTCACACATGTGGGGCCACCAATGGAGATCAAAACCGATAATGACCCTGCTTACATTAGCACCGCCTTTGCGGAATTTTGTCATCGATGGTCAATTATACATAAATTTGGCATTCCCTACAATTCCACTGGTCAGGCCATTGTGGAACGAGCTCATCAGACACTAAAACAAGCACTCCTTCACACAAAAACAAAAACGGGGGAAGTGGATGGATATTGCTTGCCTTACATACAAAACATTCTTAATATTACCTTATACACTTTAAATTTTTTAAACATGACAGGATCTCCTGTTGCTACAGCAGCCAGTAGGCATTTTGCTTCCTCCCCTTCTGCAGATACGCCAAGACCGAAAGTTCTGTATAAGAGACTACCAGATCCAACGTGGAAAGGACCTGTCCCGCTGATAACTTGGGGCCGAGGATACGCTGCTGTTGAAGATGAGGGGACAGTTGTTTGGGTTCCTGCTCGCTGTGTGCATCCTTATCATCAGTCAAAGGAGCAAGGGGATGGATTTGGGGGAATGGAAAAGAAACACATTGATCCAGGACATGGGGAAGCTAGCAAACCTTCACAATAAAACTGATTGTTGGGTATGTATGCACATGCCAACTCACAAAACATCAGGGCTTCCAATGGTTGCAGTACCTCTGGCCGAAGGTGACTGGTATAAGGGACAATGCTATGGTTGTTCAGGGATGTGGTCTAACAGTTGGACTACAAGTAACATAAATACATTGCATCTTGGAAGCCGAATCCAAGAGGTGGCGGGTATCTGCTGGACCCACAATGAGATGGTAGAAAATATGACTTACTTGGGAACATATCCGTTTTGCAACAAAACAATTGTTATTAGCACTGGAAGTCGGGTTTATCCGGATGACATGAAAACTAAAAATCTCACTTACTTTGTACATAATATTTCTAAATTTGATATCATATCTTTGATCAATGAAAATGGGTGTCCAGTTATCCCTGCCACATGTTGTCCCATCATGATAGAAAACCAGCTGCCCAAATGTGCAAATGGGAAATACACACCACCGCCCACTTATTTGGCTATGTTAATGGAATCCTTTGCAAAATTAATCTATGCTGAGCCAAATAAGGTTGGTCATCTGCTGGGAGCAAATCTATGGTTGCTTTGTGGACGGATGGCCTATGATCGCATGCCAGCACGATGGAAAGGAGTCTGCACCTTTGGGAAAGTAATCCCATCTCATGTCATTTTAAAATCTTTGGGGACCGCTCATATCCGCAATGCACGTTCCGCAACGGAAGTAAACTCTGTTTTGAATCATGACTACTGGACACAGATATCGAGGGGAGTTATTCCTCCTTTAGGAGTTATGATGAACTATAGAGATTTGAATCGTTTAAACAATTGGACAGTTACTATGTTTAAAGACACCATTAAAACGCTAAAGCTGCTTGAAGAAGAGCAAGGAAAAATCCTTGACTTTGTCCTGCAAAACAGATATGCGGTGAACACTATTTTGGCAGCGCAAGGGGGAGTTTGCGCTGTGATTCATACACATTGTTGCATGTATATCTCTGATTATTCTCCAAACATTACAGCTACTATACAGCATATAGAACAAACTCTGAATGAGAATCCATTACAATGGAAGGACGAGGGACTGGACATGTGGTCTGCACTTTGGTCCTGGTTGCCAGATGGTTCATGGATTCATCACCTAATTTTTGGAGCGATATTGCTTATTATATTTCCTCTCTGTGTATGCTGTTGTATTCAATGTCTTCCTGGACTTTTAGGAATGTGTCGAGTGAAGCCTACGGAAGGAGAATTGCTGTTGCAGATGGCAAAAAGCTACCGAGGCATCCACGAACATCAAAAAACTAAAACAGGGGAGATGTGGGAATAAACTTTGGCCTGAGCTTGAGCAATGATTAATATAATGCCTTATACATTCATGTCTGTCTAAAGGTCACTAAGATAGTACAAAGAAAAGAGAACAACAAGAACAAATACAAACAAAGAGGCAGCTTAGACAACTGCAAACAAACCTGTACTATATCTAATTATTAATCCACAATGTAATTGCTTACTATGCACAAAAATCTCAATAAAAGGAAGCACTGGAATTTTATTCTGGGCTCCCATCCCAAGTATACCAGCCTGTGTCTCATTCTTTCCATGGGAGACCACCACAGGATGAGAAGCAAATAAGAAAGTGAAGTTGCTTCTTGAAAAAGCAACCATGGGCAACCATAACCTGGATGACTGAGAATCTCCATAAACATTTGTTGAAGAAATTGATTCAGTGTTCATCAGTTCTGCTAGAAATGTCAGTGGGAAGATTCCAGGCCAACTGGTAAAAGATACTGGACTTTCTTAATTCACTGAAGACTTTTGCTATCTGTTTCTCAATGGTGCAGAATATTTGGTAGTAAGATATTCTTTCATCTTCATATCATCTTTGTTCAAAGTTTGGTTTTACTCTTTAAGTTGGTGATTATTTCATTTAGGAGAAGCTGAATAATGATATCAAATCATATAATATATATAGAGAAAGGATACATGTGGAAGTTGGATTCCTTTCAAGAAAGAAATCAAGCATTCTATTGTATTTAAAATAAGAAACACATTAAACTATTTGTCCATATAATTTGTCATATTGATATTACTTCAGTCTATAAAATATAGTAAAATTGCTATATATTTTTCCCAGCTATTGTTGCAGTCTCCTTGAATTAAATATGACACTCCAGTGAAACCTTTGTTAACAGATCAGTTAAGATTATATGTTATTCCCAACCATCTATTTAATAGGAGAGTGTATAATTCTTGATGATGTCATTACCCAAATGATATCAATTTGACTTTGTGACCTTAGAAAAACTGTGTGAAAGATACACAATAAAAGAAATGTCCAGATTTCATTGCAACAAGGACTATGAAATCAAACTTTGCAGTCTTTATATAGACGGTAACTTCACCTCATCTGAGTTATGGATTTTTATCATCAGAAACAGTAGGATCCATAAGGGAGCCAGTGAGCATGTATTATCAATGCTGGTGAGGTGGGGAACCGAATGATGAAAGCAACATTATGCTATTGTATGGCAAGACCTGTTACCTTTGAATGTGACTTGTGAAGAGTTTGCAGCATTGTGATACATCGTGATACAATGCTGCTTTTGTTATTCTGATGACAGACATAAACTCCTGCAAGAAGCCCCATCTTTGAGATACAGCTCTTGTGCTGTAATTCATTAAGGCTGTATATGGCTTTGGTAGAGCAGCAGTCTCAAAAGATATTCTCCATTCTCCCTCAAAATATATTGGGACTGTAAATACTCAAATTCCCAGCAGCGGTGATTGGTGATGTTTATTTATTATAAGAACACAGAAGAAAAATATCAAGACTAGGTTTAGCTATTGTTTGTCAAATGTTCAATTCTGTTACCTCCAAGAAAACAGGTTGATATTATTTCTTTATAAGGAATTGGGAATGGCATGGGAATTATCCAGAAGCAGGCTTGGAAAATTGGTACAGGTTAAAAACCAAGCTCCAAGTATCACATAAATTTGCAGGATATTAGTTTTTTAGTTCATTTTTAACATTACTCATCAGAATGATAAAGTGATAAAGAAGAGGTAGGGAGGGATATTATTTAAAAGTGTTCTTCGTTGTCTTCTCTCTCTTTTTGTCTTTTTTCATTAGATTCAATTTAAGGGAAGGAAAAGTTTAAAGAAAGAAGAATATGTTTAGGAGTGGGTGGTGGTAGCCCTGGGCTTGTCTCACAAATCCTTAGCATCTAGTAGGCCACTGAAATAAATTTAACTGTGAAGTCAGAGGAGAGTTGTGTATTTTAAAACCTTACCTTGGTGTAGACAAAAAGATGTTGAACTTTTGCAGATAGCTGTGACCCCTACTGTAGATGTGGCACAGGTTGGAGTGGGGAGAACAAATTGTTATTTTTTTAAAAAATTAAAATGTTGCAAGAAACATGATTGATTATTGGACTGTAGCTTTCTGACTCATACAGAGAATTTGACTCTCAAGTTTTTAGTTTGTTTTCTTGTCAGATAAAACTGTTTACTGTGACACTATGTCATTCTGCCAAAAAAAACCAAAACTGTTTTCTCACTGGATACTGCACAAATTTGTCTCCTAGGATTACTGGTGTAAGTTTTTGGCAGGTCGTGTATTGGAGGAGAGGAGTTTTTCCCTAGACATTTTCCTAGCATAATGTTTCAAACTGCTCTTGTCTATTTTAGAGGTCATAAGGACTACAGATTCCTTTTATCTATTTGAAAAAAAACTGTCAAGAAAAGACTTTTCTAATGCATCCATGGGGCATTATGGAAGAGGGCATTCCATGTTAAAACATTAGTTCTATATTCAATCAAGTATTTTTAGCAAACCATTATATGGGAAAGTAAGAGCCCAACAGTGGATGGGAGATTTCATATTAGATCAATGACATCAAATAACTGCTGGACCAACAGAGGAACTTACTCCTCAAATGTCTATTCAGTGTTTAGTTAGCAATCCTAAATTTATTCTCAACTATTACAAGTGTCAGGAAGAAATAATTTTACAGATAACAGATAATCAGAGTTGGAAGGGACCTTGTAGGTCATCTAGTCTAACCTCCCACCCAAGCAGGAGACCCTATACTATTTCTGATAAATGGCAGTCCAATCTCTTCTTGAAAGTCTCAAGTGATGGTGCTCCCACAACTTCCGAGGGCAAGGTGCTCCATTGGTTGATTGTTTTCACTGTCAGAAAGTTTCTCCTTATTTCCAGGTTAAATTTCTCCTTGTTCAGTTTCCATCCATTATTCCTTGTTTGGCCTCCGGATGCTTTAGAAAACAGCTTGACCCCTTCCTCCCTGTGGCAGACCCTCAAATATTGGAAGACCTCTATCATGTCTCCCCAGGTCCTTCTCTTTACTAGACTAGCCAAGCCCAGTTCCTGCAACCGTTCATTGTATTTTTCATGAGTGTATTGCACCAATGTTGTTCATCCAGAAAATTAGATACATTAGAATGGATGCTGCTTGTAGAATGCATTTCCCTTCCCTCTTGTTGTTGTCTGTTCAGCCTTAATCTACTCCATTACCCCTACAACAATAAAAAAACATACTTAAGAAGCAGCCCTTGCAAATGAAGAAAGATGACGAAGCTACAATACAGTTATGCTACATTACAGTGAAATATGGCTTTGGTTTCAGGCTTTGTCTCTGAGTTTACATGGCAAATACATATCTCTAGAAAAACTAATTGGTAGGATGGTTCAGTAAAAGAAATTGGAGCTTGCAATCCTGAATACTTGGATTGGGCTCCAGAGTGGAGTAAAGACCTAAGCAATGTTGATAAGCAATGAAATGAACTGTAAATCAATTTTAAAACTGAGCTAAATCCCACAAAGGATTTGGATGCTCACACACAAAAAAAGGACAGCTTTGTTTGGAGACAAAAACAGTTTAAAAGTTTAAATCCAAAAATATAACCACTCCCTCTTTAGTTTTAATTTTCTTTTTATAAGACTGCACAGTGGCTCGATCTGGACAGATATGTGGGATGGATTTTTGAAACAAACTTATGACTAAATTAAACTTCAACCATCCCTGTCCAAATTCAAACACTCTGTGATGTGATGGTTGCCATCTAAAAAGAAATCCAAATTATTTTCAAAAAAACTGCATGAGCCATGTAGTCACCAGGCAATCAAAGAATCTCTATTTTTATTTAAAAATAAAGCCTTTGCTTCAGACAGAACACAATAAAGAAATTAACTCAGAGGTGCTATTCAGCCGGTTCAAACTACTCAGACGAACTGATAGCAAGAATTTGGCATGGGTCACTGAACCGGTAGCAACATCTAGCTGGCTGTTAAGTCTGGAGCATGGGTGCGAATGATGGAGACGAGCCGGTAGAAACAGTGAACTTCAAACTCTTTATTTACATATTGTGACAGCTCCACTGGAGGGCTGCTATAGCCTTCCTTATAAAGGCAACTTGTTAACTCTTCAACCAATAGCAAACCTGAAGCGCTAGCTCCGTTAACCAATGGGAATGGCCTGTTAATGGCCAATCAGATGCTCCTGAACGGACCAATCCGATCCTGCCAATAACAGCCAATCAGAAGTGCAGGGCCAGAATCCTGCACTTGACTTCAAGCTCAATTATAACTTTATTGGTATTATTCATTCACAACACCCCTTTCCCCCAGCTTCTGCCCACAGGGCGCGGTTACATAGTCCTTAAGGTAGGACGGCTGTTTTACTAGTCTTTTCGATTTTCGCAAAGTGCCTGGCGGTTGGCTGCACTTCTGCTGAGGTAGATCGTTGTTTAGCGGTAGGGATGCTTCTGGTTCCGAGTTCGCGTTCCCATTGTCACCAATATCACTGGCCACTCCCTGAGGTGCACTCACTCCGGTCCCTGGTTCCTGTTCCTGCGTTTCAGTTCCATTATCAGTCTCTTCGAAAAGGTTTCCCTCTAATAGTAATTCGCTTTCCTCTGTATCTCCCCCCCCTCAGTTTGGTCAAAAAGGAGTTCGGAAGTGCGAGATGGTAGCCACGAACGTAGTTGATCTATGTGGCGCTTCCAAAGTCTTTCGTCAGGGCACTGAATGAGGTATGGTCTTGGGCCGGTTACGTGGATTACGGTCGCCTCTACCCACAGCGGATTGCCCGATGTTTTTAGTGAATATTAAATTGCCTACTTGGAAGGTACAGCATCGGCCGTTGGATCCGAGTGGCTTTTCTGGTTCGTAGGCTGGGTGTAACCGATCGAGGTGGGAGCAGAGATTTCGTCCCATTAGCAGCTTGGTGGGAGTTTTCTAGGTGACGCTGTGAGGTGTGATGTGCTGCAGGAAAAGGATACGGTTGATTTTCTCGTCAATGTTGTCGTAGTCTATCTTTTGGAGAGTCTTTTTGATGAATTGTACCATGCGCTGAGCCCTACCGTTGGCAGCAGGGTGCGCAGGCGAAGTGAGCGCATGTCGAATACCGCAGTCAGCCAGGTACTGCTCAAAAGACAGTGCGGTAAATTGGGGCCCAGTGTCGGATACCAGAACGTCTGGTAATCCGTGGGTTGCAAAAAGTCTTTCCAGTCTTTTGATGACCGCGTCAGTGGTTGTGTTGCTCATTTGGTGACTCTCGAGCCAATTCGAGTAGGCGTCGATGGTAAGCAAAAACGTGTGGCCTTTGGTTGGCCCAGCAAAGTCCAGATGGATGCGGGACCAGGATCCTCGCGGCATCTCCCATTCGGTTGGGGTTGCCTTTGGTGGAGTGTTGCTTACTTCTTGGCATCTCTTGCAAGTTTTAAACCATGATTCAATTTGTCTGTCGATGCCTGGCCACCACGCGAAGCTTCGTGCGAGGCCCTTCATGCGCACAATGCCAGGGTGGCCATCATGCAAGGTTCTTAGCAGTGTCTCCCAGATGACATAGATGACAGAGTTGTTCTGTGAGAACAACTCTGTTTGATGACTTTTGAATGGTGCAAAGTCATCTGGTACTTGGTCCAATGGCCATCCGCGTTCCACCCATGTGAGGACTCGCGCCAAGATGGGGTCGCGTTTTGTTTCTCTCGTGATGTCACGGGCAGTTAATAGCGGCGTGTGGAGTGTCGCGATCTGCAACGCTGTCATCATTGGTGCAGGATCATGGATAGTTTCAGGGAGCAGTGTACGGCTCAGCACGTCGGCATGGGGAATGGCTTTACCGGGACGATATTGTAGCCGATAATTGTAGGCAGCCAAGAATTCTGACCAGTGGGTCATTCTGGGAGAAAGCATGTAGGGAGTTGGCTTGTCCCCAGTGATGATCCCCAGCAATGGTTTGTGGTCAGTTACAATGGTGAAAACCCGGCCGTACACGTACTCATGAAATCTTTTAACAGCTGATACAATCGCCAGGGCTTCTTTATCGATTTGGCTGTAATTTCGCTTGGTTTTCGAGAACGTCTTTGAGAAGTAAGCAACAGGGGCTTCATTACCGTTAGGTAACACATGGCTCAAAATGGCACCCACTCCAAAAGGCGATGCATCACAGGTTATGTTTATTGGCAAAGTCTCATTGTACTGCATTAGTACGGCGTCCGAAGTCAGTAGTTGTTTTACATTACAGAACGCCTGCTCTTCTTTGTGACCCCATACCCAGATTGCTTTTTTATCTAATAGACGATGTAAAGGTTCAGCGACAGTCGCCTTGTGCGGCAAGAATACATTATAGAAGTTGATGAGGCCTAGGAACGCCTGGAGGTCGGTCTTGTTCTGGGGCCTGGGAGTGTTTTTTATTGCTCTTAATTTGCTATCAGTAGGGTGAATACCCTGACTGTCAATTAGGTACCCTAAGAATTCAACAGGATCTGTACACATTTTGCATTTATTTTTTTTTGACTTTCAGGCCTGCTTCCTGAAATTTTCGTAATACCAGTCTTAAATGCTCCCGTAAGATTTTTTTGAGTGGGAGCAGCAATGAGCACATCATCGAAATAGGGGACAACACCCTTGATCCCCTGCAATAATCTCTCCATTAGGCTCTGAAAGATCTCTGGGGCTACACTAACTCCGAATTGAAGCCGCGTACACTTAAAGGCACCTCGGTGTGTTACAATAGTCTGTGCCTGTGCCGTTTTTTCGTCAATCGGCAATTGCTGATGAGCCTGAGCTAAGTCTAGTTTAGCGAAGACTTTTCCGCCCCCCAGGGAATGGAGGAGGTGCTGTACCACTGGCACCGAATATAGGGTCTGTTGCAGGGCGTGGTTTAGGGTGGCTCGGTAGTCCCCGCAAATTCTCATGGAGCTGTCTGGCTTAATTGGTGTCACAATTGGCGTTTCCCAAGGGGAGTGGTCAGTTGGCTTTAAAATTCCCTGGGCAATCAACTTATCAAGCTGCTTGTCGATTTTCGGTTTTAGAGCAAACAGAACTCGACGAGGCTTAAGGCGGATGGGAGCTATCTTTGAATTAAGGCTAAAGGATATCGGGGTCCCCTTGTACTCGCCTAGCTTTTCCTCGAAGATGTCCCTGAATTCGTGGGCAAGGTCTTCCTCCCAGTCACTGCCGCCAATTCAGTTAATGCCTGCCACTTCAATGCCAAGTGGTGCAAACCATTGGAGGCCTAACAGACTAGGCCGGTCCTTATCGATCACCGTCAGGGGTAAGTACGCCGTGCGGTTCTTGAATGCAACCCAGACTCGACTGGATCCTGCAACTGGGATTCGGTTCCCCTGGTAGTCTTTTAACATGAAACGTTGGAATTGAAGGTCTTGGCGCCGGATAGTGGGGATGAGTTGCTTGAGGGTCTTCCATGAGACCATTGAAAGAGACTATCCCTATCTAAATTAAATTAAAAGAAGAACAAGTTAAAGAAACAATGATTGCTTGGGGGAAGAATTTTGGATGAAAAGGGTGAACTTAAAACGATGCAAAATTTAGAAGAACAAGGTATAAAGATGAATAGGTTTTAATATGCGCAAATACATGCAAGGTATCTTAAAGATTCTAAAATAGAAGGATTTTATGATAAATTGACTGATTTAGATAGGATTTTAAAAGGTACTGATGAAAAAGTGATTTAAAAACTATATAGTTATTTGTTGGAAATTAAATTGGAGGAAGAACAAGTTAAAGAAACAATGATTGCTTGGGGGAAGAATTTTGGATATGGGATTGATTTAGAGAAATGGCAAAAATTGTGGTCACAAAATTATAAAATGACAATGTCAACAGCATATAAAGAAAATTTGTATAAGATGTTTTACAGGTGGCACTTCCCCCCGACAAGAATAGCAAGAATGTTCAAGAATAAATCTGAAAAGTGTCATCAGATACCTGGCTCATATTACCATATGTGGTGGACTTGTGAGGAAGCCAGGAAATATTGGACTAGAATTCGCATATGGCTGGAAAAAATGATAAAGAAACACATAGATTTGAAACCAGAGATTTTTTTTATTGGGAATTGTACCTGATATATATAATAAAAATTTAAAGTATTTGATTGTAAATGTATTAACAGCAGCTAGAATTGTATTTGCTAAACATTGGAAGAGTGAGAAAATACCATTAGAGGAAGAAATTATTAAGAAAATATTGGAATGTGCTGAAATGAGTAGATTGACATTTGAAATTAGAGAACAAGAAGATAAACAATTTTATGAAGTTTGGGATCTTTTTTATCAATGGTTAGATAATACAATATAATAATAGAATATTTAGAAACTTAGGAAATAATGAATATATAATTTTTCTTGGTTTTGATAATTTTTAAGAATATTTTATTAAGATAGATTTGGTATGATTCTTTGATTTGTTATAAAATAATTTAACTTAATTATAGTTATCTCGCTTAAGCATGAATTAGTAAAATTATAGTCAAATGATGGTTCAATAATGATATTGGGATATTTTATTGGTGATTGATAATGTGAGTTATTATGTAATATAATTATTTTGATGACTATGAAATGGATGCACAAAAGGGAGTGGTAAACCAACCGATACACTGTAAATTTATGAAGAATGATCTTTTTATGTTATGTTTTATGTCTTATATGTTTTTTGTCCGTCGTTAAAATCAATAAAACTTTTACCAAAAAAAAAAGAAAAGAAAAGAAAGAGATGATCCCGAGTCAACTTCCATTTGGCAGGGCTGATTTTCAATGTTCACATTGACCCGAATTTTCTTAGCGTCTAATGAAGAGGCATGGCCAATAGTGAGTGTTTGGTGGGCCTCTTCCCGTCTCGCTAGACGACTCACGGGTCAGTTTCCATAGGAGTAGTTTACTGGTTCTCGCTTTACAGGGCAATTCCCTGTCGACTAGCGGAGATTGGTTCCTTTTGAGGTCTGGCTGGGTCTGAGGAGGCTTCTGCAGACCCGTCCGATGTGGCCTCATTTCCCGTACTCGTGGCAGGGAGGAATTTGCAATCGGAGCGGCAATGGTTGGCCCCACAGCCCGCGCACGGTTGCTGGGACTTCGGGTGTCAGTTCCGATCAGACCACAGGCGATGGACCTCTTCTTCGTTGCTGTCTGATGACGAAGAGAGGTCCTCATGGTGGACCGTCGAAAGCTGCCATTCTGCGTTAGGTGAAATTTCGCTGGCCGGTTGGTGTGTTGGAGTGCGATTTTGGCGTAGTTGGGCAGCTGACTTCTTGGTCGCCTCTGCTGCTGTAGCTTCAGCTATGGCATCTTTAAGGGTGATGTCGCCCTTTGCCATTATTTTGCTCTGTACGTTTAGAGCGTCTAACCTGAGGACTACTTGGTCTCTCAAAGCCTCTTCCAGGTCGGTGAAATCGCAAAGGCCTCCCAAGTTCCGGAGGTCTGCAACGAAATCAGCGACGCTTTCTCCTTTCCGCTGGTTCCTCTGATAGAACTCGTGTCTTCTTACGAGCGTTGGAATGGTGGGTGCATAGTGGGCCCTTAGTAGCGGTTCGAGGATGTCCCAGTCCATGGCCTTCACTTCAGCCGGTTTCGTTAATGCCTTAGCCATTTTGAATACCGTTGGCCTGCAGTGCGTTAGGAATACTGCCCGTTTCTTCCCGGCCGTGGCATCCTTCAGATTATTCGTTTCCAAAAATCCATGTAAGACTCCCAGTCCTCTTGAACTGGATCGAATGGAGCGGGTGGTATTACGCCACCGGACATGGTTCCGCCGTTGTGCGCTTCAGCCACTTGCTTAGTTGGCTCTGATGTCATCCAATCCCATCCTCATCGCCACTGTTAAGTCTGGAGCATGGCTGTGAATGATGGAGACGAGCCGGTAGAAACAGTGAACTTCAAACTCTTTATTTACATATTGTGACAGCTCCACTGGAGGGCTGCTATAGTCTTCCTTATATAGGCAACTTGTTAACTCTTCAACCAATAGCAAACCTGGAGCGCTAGCTCCATTAACCAATGGGAATGGCCTGTTAATGGCCAATCAGATGCTCCTGAACGGACCAATCTGATACTGCTAATAACAGCCAATCAGAAGTGCAGGGCCAGAACCTTGCGCTTGACTTCAAGCTCAATGATAACTTTATTGGTATTATTCATTCACAACACTGGCTATGCTCCCATCCCGGTCGTCCAGTTTCCACGCAATCACTTGCCCTGCCCACCCAATGCTCGCTGCCCCAGTTTAAAGGAGGACTGCTTCCCCGCCCTAGCCATGCATTTTCAAGCAGCCACTTGAAAACGCATGGCTGTGGGTGGAGCAGCGGTCCGTTATCCTGCGAAACTGTTCCAAGGCTGGATTCTTCATAGACGCTAGAAGTATTGCTTCCCCTTGTGAGTAAAGTGCCTGCAGCGAGAGGGAAAGAACGCTGGGGAGGGGGGGGGGAAATCCAGCTATGGGAAGTTTGCAGGAGCTGCAAATACGAATCCGTTTACCTGCAGAACTTCTCCAATGCTGGATTCACTTCCCCTTGTGAGTAAAGTGCCTGGAGTGAGAAGGAATGAAGGCTGACAGGAGTGTGTTTGTGTGTGTGTGAGAGAGAGAGAGAGAGAAGAAAGGAAAAAACAGAAAGAAAGAAAGAAAGAAAGAAAGAAAGAAAGAAAGAAAGAAAGAAAGAAAGAAAGAAAGAGGAAGGGAGAGAAAGAAAGAGGAAGAAAGAGAAAGAAAGAAAAAGAAATAGGGAGAGAGTGTGTGGTGTGTGTTTGGGAGAGAAAAAATAAAAGAAGGGAAAGAAAGACAGAAAGACAAAAAAAGAGAAAGAATGGAAAAGAAATAGGAAGGGAGAGAGAGAGACAGAGAAAACTCTGTGTTATTATTTTTAATTGTTCCATTATTTATCATGTGTTAATATTTTACACTGTCCCTACACCCAGGTGATTTTACTGCCTTTTTTGCCCAGGGCTACCACACATTTTTCAGGGTTTACATGCATTCAATGTCTATCGTCCAGAGCATAAATAAAAGTGTGTTTAACAGAGTTGAAAGGGAGTTTGGACATCTTCTAGTTCAAGCCCCTGCTCAGGCAGGAAAACTGAGGATTCCAAACTCTGAGTAGAGGTCCTGGGAAAGGCGTCAGAATTAGACTTAGAAGGGACTTTTGGGGGAACCCTATACCATTTCAGAGAAATGGCTGTCCAATCTTTTAAAAATTTGCAGAAGTTGATCACCCAGAACTTCTGGGGACAAGCAGGTCCACTGGTTAATTGTTTTCACTGTCAGAATGTTTCTCCTTAGTTTTAGGTTGCTTCTTTCTTTGATCACTTTCCATCCATTTCTTCTTGTTTGCCTCCTGGTGCTTTGGAAAATAAATTTCCCACCCCCACTTTCTTTGTGGCAGCCCCTTAAAAGCCTGTTGCCTATATCACACTCTTGAGTAAAGCATGTTAGGGATAACATTGTTTACCCTAACTGGTTTAGGTAAAATAATAAATATGTAATCATAGTTTATAAGTTAAAGTGTCTGCAACTTTAAATATAGTAATGTAATTAGGGGAGTGGTTGTGAAAGCACTTTAAAAGAAGCAAGACGACAGCTTGCTCTCTCTCTGGCTTTGATGATCCCTAATTACTGCATGGACTCAAGATTGCGTTACTCGAACGGGAGAGAGATAAAGGACTGATTTGTAAGTGAACTGACATAGGATATTCTACACGGACTTTGCTAACTGAATATCCTTGAATGGACTGACTAAATGATACATGACTAATGGACTGTTATTTTGGCTATGCTATAAATGGAATAAACTATATTTTTGATAGCACAAGCATATCTGTTATTTTTACTGTATGTTAATAAACATACAAACTTATCTCACTCATTTATCTGTGTGCCTATCTGACTAACGCTGCACATTCTGTTTAGCTTCTCTCCTTAACCCTGGTTGGGGAACCCAGGCTTAACACTGGTTATGGGCTCAGAGGCTGCAAAGTCAGTTTAACTAGGATAAAACAGATTTTGTGAGAGTTTGTGTTGTTATACATTACAGTAAACAGACAGCTGTGTTTTATTAATTATAGTTTTATATCCATATAAGAAAACATGGCACAAGTCAATCTACAAAGTTTGTCGCTAATATCCAAGTTGGATGGAACAAACTATGAATCATGGTCTATGAAATGTAGTCTACTTCTACGAAGAGAAGGTCTGTGGAACATAATTGAAAACCCACCAAACGTAGAGGAATGGGATCCAGAGGATGATGAAGATAGACTAAAAACAGAAGAATTTATGCATAAAAATCAACAAGCTATTTGCATTATGGGATTAA
Organism: Hydrophis major; assembly: GCA_033807585.1. Taxonomy (NCBI): domain Eukaryota; kingdom Metazoa; phylum Chordata; class Lepidosauria; order Squamata; family Elapidae; genus Hydrophis; species Hydrophis major. The sequence continues at coordinate 331,212,120 of CM066329.1, forward strand.
TACTGTCTGACCAGCAACTTGTTCATATCCACGGAGAGCAAACGGCTGTTGGGTGTTGGCAGAAGCTGAAGAGGATTTATGTTCGAGATAATGTTGGTGCTCACATAAATCTAACATGGAAGCCTTTCAGGACGCATCTCCAGACGAATGGTGATATGCTGAGTCATTTGAAAACTATGCAAAGCATTTTTCAAGAACTGCACGAGAAAGAGCTTATTTTCTCTGAACTACACCAAGTCTATATAATTCTATCTTCACTAGATGAAAGTTATGACAACTACGTAACTTCCCTTGAAATTTTGCCTAAAGAAAGTTTAACTTTAACTGATATAACTGGCAGATTGATTGAAGAGGCCAGAAGAAGACTTGAAAGATATCAGTTAAGGAGGGAGCAACCTCAAAAAAGAAGAAAATGAATCTCCTACTGCATAAGCAATTAAAAAGTGTTTTAATTGTGGAGGAAGAGGACATTTGGCAAGATTTTGTAAAAAAGCAAAGTGCCAGAACGCTGGCCAGAATACTAAAAGTCATCAAAATAAAAATAAAAATTTAGAGTTAGCCATGTATATTAATGAGCTGTAAAAAATAATTTATGGGTGGTTGACGTGGAGCATCCCACTGTATAACAAATGATAACAAAAATTTTATTAAAATGTCCAAGAGTACACAGCAGATATCGTTAGCCAATGGCTGGAAACTGAAAGCTAAAGGTCAAGGTATAGCATATTGTTCTTTCATAAAAGAGAATGTAAAAATGTTATATGTACCACAACTTAAGTTTAATTTAATTTCAGTTAGAATTTTAGTTAAACTAGGATATGTAGTTACCTTTAAAGGAGATAACTGCATAATTGAGAAAGAAGATAAGAAAATTACTGCATCTTTAAGAGGTGAATTATATGTGTTAAATGATAATGGTTTAGAGGTGGCAAACACGGTTTATGATAATAAGAAACCTCATGATGAATGTATTCACTTGTTACACCAACGGCTAGGGCATTTAAATTTTAAAATGCTTAAGAAAACTGTTGAATTATCTAAGGGAATAAGTTTGAAACCTTGTAATAAGTATTTGCAATGTAATGCTTGCAATCAAAGCAAGAGCAAGGTCACACTGGCTAATAGAGTTGATGGATTTACTACCAAAGAGCCTTTAGGAGTAGTATTTGCTGATTTAATAGGTCCGAAAAAACCAAGTGTACGAGGAGCTCGATACATATTAAGTATAATGGACCACTATTCTAGATATGGGTTTTGCTATTTAATGAAGAGCAAAACTGAAACGTATTTAAATCTCTTTAATTGGATAAAATTTGCAGAAAGGAAAACTAAAAAGAAATTAGTAACTCTTATGACAGATAATGGTACAGAATTTACAAATAATAAATTCCAGAATAGACTTAAGATGTTAGGTATTCAACATAAAATGTCTGCACCATATAGGCCACAACATAATGCCTTTATAGAGAGACGAGGCCAAACACTGCAATCAATGGCACGTACTATGTTGTCTGATTCAGGATTACCTGACAATTTATGGGGAGAAGCAATAATGTGTGGTAATCATATATTAAATAATGTTGTTAATTCAACAACAGATGAATTACCATTCACACTGTGGCATGGTACAAAACCTGATTTAAGTTACATACACACATTTGGAGCACCAGCATGGGTGCATATCCCTACACAACTTAGACAAAAAGAACAGCATAGAGCTAAAAGATTATTTTTTGTAGGATATAAATCTAATCATAGATCTTATAGATTCTGGGAACCAGGTACATTTAGAGTTTACACCAGTGCTAGTGCTAAATTCCTAGAACATGTAGGATGGAATAGGTTAGAGCAAGATTTAAATAATGAAGTAATTATTGAACCCTACAAAAGGCAGAAAGAACAGACTAGTTATAAGAAGAGTCAAATTAAAGAAGAAGTCCAAGAAGAGCAAATAGGACCAGAACAAGAGGAAACAGTTGATCAGGAAGAGTTAGATAATCAAGAAGAGTTAATAAATGAAAGTCCACCTGTAAGTCCTGTAATACCTAGACATACTACACGTGTAACTAGACCACCTGATAGGTATCAAGTAAGTATAGTTTGCCAAGTAACTAAAGTTCCAACTAGTGTAGATGAACTTAGGATGTATCCTGCTAAGGATCAGGAGAATTGGCAAAAGGCAATGGAAAAAGAACTAAATTCATTAAAGGTAATGAAAGTATATGAAGATGCCATATTACCTCCAGGAGAAAAATCCATTGGGTGCAAATGGATATTTAAAGTAAAAACTGGAAATGATGGGACTGTTACCCATAAAGCTAGGTTAGTAGCTCAAGGATTTAATCAAACTGCATCTGATTATGTCATTAACCATTTAGATGTAGAAACTGCTTATTTGCATGCACTATTGCAGCACAATATATATTTGAAAAAGCCAATTATTATGAAAAACAATAAAGTAAATAGTAATGATTGTTGGAAACTCAAAAAGAGTCTTTATGGGTTGAAACAATCTGGCTTTGAGTGGAACCAATATATTGTGAAAGAATTGAACAATATAGGTTTTAAATCTGGTTTAGCAGATCCATGTATGTTTAAAAGAGAAAATAATGGAACGGTGTCATTATTGTTATTATTTACAGATGATATTGCTTTGATAACTAAGACTAATAATGAAGCTAATGAGATTATATCATTATTAGCCAAAAAGATAAAATTAAAGCATTTAGGTGAAATTAAAAGGTATCTAAGATTGACAATTAACAAAACAAAAAATGGATTTAAGATATCTCAAGAAAATAAAATTTGCCAATTAATTAAAACATGTAAAATGGAACTTTGTAAGCCGGCAAAGACTCCAATGAGTCAGGAAGTTTGCCAAACTAATGATCAAAGTCCCAAATTTGATAAGTCCATATATCAATCTTTGATTGGTAGCTGATCATATATAAGCAATTGGTCAAGGCCTGATATAGTTTATAGTGTTAATCAGCTGGCACGTTTTAATTCGGATCCACATCAATGTCATTGGCAATCATTAAAGAGAATTTTAAGATATCTTAAAGGAACAATGAACCATGCATTGTATATAGAACCAAAGGGTGATTTGAGTCTTAGTGCCTATGCAGATGCAAGTTTTGCAACTGACATAAACACTAGAAAATCAACATCTGGGATGGCTGTATTATTTGGTAATACACTAATAGGGTGGAGGTCAATCAGACAACAGCATATCAGCTTGTCCACGATGGAAGCAGAATTTTCATGTCTGTCATTATTATGCACTGACTTAATTTTGTACAAACAGTTATTATTAGACATGGGTGTAACTGTTAAAGATTCCATTATTGTGTACGAGGACAACCAAGCAGCCATAAAGTTAGCTGCTAATATTGCCGTAAAAACTAGATCAAAGCATACTGATTTAAGATACTTAAATGTTAGAGAATCTGTAAAGAATGGGCTAATTAAATTGGAATACTGCATGACAGAAGAAAACATTGCAGACCAGTTTACAAAAGCTCAAGGAGTAATCAAGTTTAAAGAGAGTTGTAACAAATATGATTTAAATATGTAAATAGTTATATTTATTATTATTTCATAAAAGGGGAGAATGTTAGGGATAACATTGTTTACCCTAACTGGTTTAGGTAAAATAATAAATATGTAATCATAGTTTATAAGTTAAAGTGTCTGCAACTTTAAATATGGGAATGTAATTAGGGGAGTGGTTGTGAAAGCACTTTAAAAGAAGCAAGATAACAGCTTGCTCTCTCTCTGGCTTTGATGATCCCTAATTACTGCATGGACTCAAGACTGCGTTACTCGAACGGGAGAGAGATAAAGGACTGATTTGTAAGTGAACTGACATAGGATATTCTACACGGACTTTGCTAACTGAATATCCTTGAATGGACTGATTAAATGATACATGACTAATGGATTGTTATTTTGACTATGCTATAAATGGAATAAACTATATTTTTGATAGCACAAGCATATCTGTTATTTTTACTGTATGTTAATAAACATACAAACATATCTCACTCATTTATCTGTGTGCGTATCTGACTAACGCTGCACATTCTGTTTAGCTTGTCTCTTTAACCCTGGTTGGGGAACCCAGGCTTAACAAAGCATGTGAGCCATTTCCTCCTTTCAGTGGTCCATGAAAGTACATCTATAGTATGCAGATAATAAAGTCAAAAAAGGTGAACAATATTTTTACAGAACTATAGATAATGAAACAGGCCACAAGGTCGATGCTAAAGAAGCATTTGAAGTTGTGTACCGGACACCGGCCAGCTACACGAAAGGTCTCCGTCAACGCGTCCTCGCAACTGCTGAAGCCGTGGCAATTCGAATAAGGCGTCCGGTGCTATGCTGTCAGAAGGCCCTCGTGCAGACACTTCATCTGCCTTGGCCCAAGCCAGCCCACACTGAAGGCCATGCGCCACCTTGGCCCGCGCCGCTGTCTCTGCCGTTATGAGTCACGCTAACTATACCTTGCATGCCTTCCCCTTCCCCCCAAGTTGATTGGTTGCCCCGCTCGAGACCATGCCGCTTAAACTCGTGACACGACTTAACTGTACACTTCTCATGCAAATGTATTGGCCTGACGACGAATTACCGAAAACATATGTTTGCCTATTGGACTTTTGAACTTTCTGATGGGAATATTTACCGAACTATAGATAAGTTGAGGCTGGGTGACAAGGAATGGCTGGGAGGGGAGGGGCCAGGTGAGGTGCCCCCTGATGTGAGTGACATTGAGTTGGCCACGCTCACCTAGTCACATGACCACCAAGCCACACCCACCAAATAAGCCACACCCACAGAACTGGTAGTAAAAAAATTTGAATTCCACCACTGAATTAACTAGTCTGATTTGAAAGAGTGATCATGCTCTTCTGGAAGTCCTCAGGATAATTGATTAGATAAATTGTGCATTATACAAAAACATATTTTGGAAAACAAATAGCTTGGTGCAAAACACGCATGATTGTGAGAACTTGTGCAGAAGGAATTTCAGTGAAATCATTTGAAAATGAGAATATTTAGAAGTAGCTTTTCCTGCTAAAACTCTGGAATAGCCAATTACTGATATTCTAGTAAGTTGAATGGTGAATTTGGTAATTAGTTTGTGTAACTGCATGTATCAGCAGTTCCCTGAAAACAACCCTGTTTAACTCAGTGGAGAACTACGTAACTCTAATTTTTCAATGGAGGAAACCCAAGATTGATTTCTCTGCAATCTTCCAATGCATTGTTCATGTTGGTAGGAGTCCTGGCAGACTCTGGTACTACTCTTTTTCATGAAAGAAAGCTGAAGTTTTGGCCAAAAATGGCAGGGCTAATTGTGCATAAAAGAAGGCATAACATGCCTTAATTTAATTTTCTCTTGTTTTTTACACATTTAGCTTTTTGTCTTTGTTCTTTCACAGCAAATAAACAATTGTTTCCTATAGATCCAAGCAATGAACTTACAGGCTATCCATGGAAAAATGGCTCCAGTCAATACGATGTAAAATGACTTGGACTCGGTCATGGTTTCCCTTCCAACCAGGAATTCTGTGATTATAGCAATGAAGAAAATGTTGTGTGTGTGTGTGTGTGTACATGCATACATGCACAGACAGAGAGACAGACAGACAGACATACATCCCTTAAGAAATGTGGTCAAATCTAACCTGTTGCTGATCTATTTGACCAGCTTGCTTCAATTTAAGCAGAAGCCACTGATCATTTCTTAAGGACGGTTATGTCATTTCTTAAGGATGGTTATGTCTTTCTGATTATAAAAAGAGAAAAGCTGAGTTTCCAAAGATTATCACAGATTATCAAGTATTCTGACAGTATGTTTTCCCTACACCTAGCCCACTGGAAAGGCAATCTCCACTTGTGTTTTTCTGCTACATGTCAATATTATTATTCTTTAAAAAAACATCATTAATTTAAAAAATAAAGGAATAAAAACTAATAAGAACTAATAATTAAGACAAAATATAGATGAGAAAAAAAGTAAAGAATAAAAAAATAAACAAGGTCAAAAGTGCGGAAAAGAAAAGAAATGCAAAGGAATGACTTCCAACTTTCTTTTACAATAGATAAATATATACCTATACTTAGGTATAGGCATAAATTTACATTAAACTCTTACACTAAGTTACAACATAACTTTATTTTTTTATTATCTACTTTTGTTTCTAATCATCAAATCATATATCATAATTTCATTTATTGTTTGTTTTATTTCTTGCTTAAGGACACACACCACCTCTGGCTATTGTGTTTCCTTGCAGGAATCCCTCTTCAGATCCCTGGCAGTTGTGACTATTTTCTTTTACAAATTCATTATTGGCAAGCTGAGAAGCTGGCTGTTTTATGAACAAGTTCTCTGATAAGACAGAGAAGGAAGACACTTCACTCCATTCTCCTCCAGAATTCCCAGGACAGGCCTGTGATAAATATGGTCCAGCTATGCATCAGTGCATCAAAGTATAGGAAGGGGTGATATCCAGAAATAAATTTCTTAAACCAGCTTCATTTCCAAGTAAGCAAGTAAATTAAGTAAACCAGTAAGTTAATTACATAAACCAAGGCCACAATATAAAAAAAGGTTCATAATCATGTCCCTAGTATTAAATTAATGCCTCTAGAATTAACTTTGACCTTTCAAATGGATAAAAAAGATGGGGGAAATGTTCTTTTTTTTCTAATCTTCCACTATTGAAGAATGCCACTGGGGTGCAGCCTACCGTGCAGAAGAGAGGCTTCTGATAAATTTGAAGATATTATTGATAAAGTTACTAGGGAGATTCTGCTATCAATTTGTCTGTGAATGTGTTAATATGGTGAGCCATCCACCGAACCTAAACTCATAAATCTCTATATTAATTTAGAGATATTTAAATATAGAAAATCCTGACATTAGCAGCCTTTTTTTAAAAAAATGTTTTCAATAAGAGTTAAATTTATAGAATCTCAAATTCAGAGACCAAAGCATGCTGAAAGCTTCATTTGGCCTTGATTCAATGTATTTCATGCATGTTTATTTGTTTTTTAGACACATCAGTTTAATTCAATGGATAAAATGTCTTTCTGTTAGTTGAATCTGATCAAATTTCATATCACAGCTGCTAATATCACCCGCCTGTTTAGAGAAGATTCATCACTTGTCTCAAAGCTGTGAAAAATGCCTACACATGGTGATATAATAATAGATGAATCCTGAGACAAAAAAGAAAATTCTCAAAGCTTATAATTTCCTGAAGAGGGCAGTGGTATCCAGAGTGACAAAGCCTCATCACTTTCAACAAAGCCTTTTTATTTGGCATTAAATCTTCCTTATATGGATAATCTGAACATTTTCCTTTCCTGTCTAAGAAAAGTTTTATGCAATTATAGTTTAGAAATTGGCATTCCTGTACATTAATTTCAAGAAAAGAACTAAACTCTGTCCACTGATGCATCACAAGCTTTTAAATTAACTACAAAGCTCAGTTTAAGAGAATTGGAATAACATGGCTTTTTGTTCCTTCATTTTTTAAAGAAAGTTTCCCTTTCCTTTTGCTTAATCACAAAATATCAAATGATTAGTAACTAGAATTACACTGATTTCCCCAGCATTTCAAATTAAACAATGAGATTCTTTAATGCTTTAGGGGGCAACATCAAACACATTGAAAACTAAGCAGTTGCTGCCACAAAGTTTTAGACATTTCACACAAATTTTATTACTTATTTTAATTTTGAGGTTTCATATCTTCTAATGTTGTCTTTCTTCAGTTTAACCTGATTACCAATTTAATCTTTTAAAAAATATGAAAGTTATTTCATAATTTATGTTTCTCTTCCTCTTCCTTGAAAATTTCTCTGAGGACTTGCTTACAATTTATAGTTTTTGAATAGATCAATGCATTACATAGCAAGGGCATTTTTTACTCTAAACATTTTCCTATTTATATTTCTCATTCCAGCTGTTCACAGTGTGCAAATATTCATACGTGAGAGTCAGGGAAATTCCATGAAAAAAAAAACGTTGTGGCATTAACATTATGTTCATGCTAATGTGGCAGTTGGTAGAGTCAATTGAATTTTTGTTATTCCCAAATGCCCTGTGTAGCAATTGCTCATAAACCAAAAAATTCCAGAGCATGGCAGAGTTCCTCTGCCACAAATGAGTTTTACATGTTTGTTTTTCCTTTGAAATTATCTAGCCTTCCATTATAAGCAAAGGCCATGTGAGTAATAATTTCATACATGCACATTGAGTTTAAATATAAATGTACAATATATAAAAATGCAAGTAGTGCATGTAATGATTTTATTTGCCCTTTACATGACATTGTAAATTGTGTTAATTGTCCAGAGGGCTGTTGCATTGCAGAGTAAATTACAGTTGCAATTGTTCTGTAACATCTATCACTGTTACATGATTTTGCACCATTACAATGATGTTGTGTTATTTTGGTCAATAAATTCCCACCCCATTATTTTTGTAGGTGTTTATAGTTTACATTGAGGGATTTTATTGACTTTTATAAGCATTCTTGTAATAAAACAAGATATTTCTTAATAAAGTATTTTATTTTATTTTTTTTAACCTAAGAATGATTAATATACCTAGTTTTTCTTTTTATAGCTAAATCCAGATCCTGACAAATTATTATCCACCAAGGGCTAAAGTTAGCAACTGAAAAATTAAATATTGCAAATTAAAAACAGGAAAAAATAAACATTTTGTCTACTACTGACAAAAGATACAAAACTCCAATATGTTCCTATGAATATCCTAGTCCTGTAACTTCTAAATGTGTAAGATTCCCCTAGTGAGCATGAATAAAATTATGATGAAATCCATCCTCTGGAAAACATTATGCCAAAGAAAATTAGTGTGGACAAAAGGAAATAACCAAAGTTCACCACCAACTACCAGGCAGTCAGAGTGGAGTTAAAGTAGCAGTGCCAGAGGTTCTAAAGTTGCCACCAATCTTTGCAGAGCTAACCTTTTGCTACCTTGGAACTATCTATTCCAATAAACAATAGAAAGTAATGGGTTCCATAAAAAAGTTGTTTCTTCTTACAAGAAGAAACATTGACAATCTCCTGTACAGAACAGGGTTAGCAACTCTGTAGGCAATAGTCTGCGCGACGCAAGAAAATCAGTTCTCCACAGTTGAGAAAATAACTTGCAATGATTTCTAATAAGTGATTTGCCATATTTTGAATTATTTTTTACTAATATGAACTTAGAATTTTTTAAAAAGGAAAAACCTAGGGTATTTTTAGTTAACATTTTCATTGCTTATCTTTTGCAACATCTATTTTTCCTACATACCTGTCATAGATTCAGGCATGGGTAGAATGAATGGAGACAGTCTTAGTTGGTGAACTTTCAACTCTTTATTGCATAGTGACTTCTAACTTCTATAACAACAACTCTGCTTTATATAGGCAATGCTAATGTGAAATAACCAATAGGAGCTGTGAAACGCTAGCTCCAGTACCAATAAGAGTCCTTTGTTAAGGGCCAATCAGATTCTCAGAACCCGACCAATCCGATCTAGCCGCTTAACACCCAATCAGAAGTGTAGGGCCAGAACCCTGCACTTTACCCCAAGCTTGCCTTTATTCAACTATTTACATACATAACACCCCTTCCCCCTGGCTTCACAATTAGTTTGTGACTATGTAGTCCTTTAAATAGGACGGTTGTCTCTTGGGTCTGTCAGATTTTCTTTGGACTGGCTGCGTGCAGTCCCGTTGAGGTAGGGTGTTGTTTTGTAGTGGCTCAGCTTCTCGTTCTGGTGTGATTTCCCTTGGAGCGTACGATTCTTTTTCCTGCTCCATTTCCTGGGTTTCACTTGATTCATCGCTTTCTTGGAACAGGTTTCCTGGCATATCGTCATCTTCTCTTCCTCCCCCCCCCTCAGTTTGGTCGTTGGGAAGTTGTTGGCTAGCTGTTATAAGTTGTGACCGTAATTGGTCAATATGTCTTTTCCATAGTCTCTCATCAATACATTTTACAATATAGGATCTGGGCCCAGTCTCGCGTATTACCATTGCTTCAATCCAAACTGGGTCACCCGATAAATTTCTTGCATAAACGGGGTCGCCTACCTTGAAGGTACGGTAGCGTCCGCTGGATCCTGGAGGCTTTTCTGGCTCATAAGCAGGGTGCAGTCGGTTGAGGCGGGAACGGAGTTTTCGTCCCATGAGAAGTTCAGCGGGAGTTCTGCCGGTTTTGCTGTGCGGAGTGATGTGTTGTAGAAGTAGAATGCGGTTTATTTTTTTCGTCAAGATTATCATAGTCCATCTTTTGTAAAGTCTTTTTTACAAATTGTACCATGCGTTCCGCTCGGCCGTTGGTAGCAGGATGGACCGGCGAGGTGAGCGCATGGCGGATGCCGTTGTCTGCAAGGTACTGTTCAAAAATTAGCGCTGTAAACTGTGGTCCGTTATCGGACACCAGGACGTCCGGCAATCCATGAGTTGCAAAGAGTCTATTGAGGACTTTAATGACTGCCTCGGAGGTTGTATTGGCCATTCGATGAATTTCTAACCAATTAGAGTATGCATTGACAGTCAACAGCAATGTCTGTCCTTTGATCGGCCCTGCGAAATCCAGGTGGATTCTGGACCAGGGTCCACATGGCGTCTCCCATTCAGTCGGTGCAGCTTTTGGCGGTGCGTTGCTGGTTTGTTGGCACTTGGTGCAGGCCTTGACCCATTGCTCGATGTGTCAGTCCATGCCTGGCCACCAAGCGTAGCTCCGTGTGAGTGCCTTCATTTGCACGATCCCGGGATGTCCATCGTGCAAGATTTGTAGCAGCGTCTTTTGGAGTCGTTCTGGGACGACGACTCTATCGCCCCAGATAACGCAGCCTTTTTGTGAAAAAAGATCAGTCTGTCTTGTTTTAAATGGCGCGAAGTCATCTGGGATCTGGTCCAATGGCCATCCACGCTCTACCCAGCCTAGGACTCGTGCTAGGGTGTGGTCTCGTCTGGTCTCCCTCGCGATATCTCGAGCGGTCATAGGAGGTGAGTTGAGCGTTTTGATTTGTAATGCCGATACTGTTGGTGCTGGATTGTCGAGGGTCTCTGGTAGCAGTGCTCTGCTGAGTGCGTCGGCATGGGGAATGGCTTTCCCCGGTCGATGTAACAATCGATAATTATAAGCAGCTAGGAACTCTGACCATCGAGTCATTCTTGGGGACAATATATAGGGGGTTGGTTTGTCCCCAGCGATTATCCCCAATAAAGATTTGTGGTCGGTTACAATTGTAAATGTCCTTCCATATACATACTCATGGAATTTTTTTACGGCTGACACAATTGCAAGAGCCTCCTTGTCTATTTGTCCATAGTTACGTTCTGCCTGGGATAGAGTCTTCGAAAAGTATGCAACGGGAGCCTCATTTCCATTAGGTAGCACATGGCTCAAAATAGCGCCCACCCCAAATGGTGAGGCATCACAAGTTATAACCAAGGGTAACGTTTCATTATATTGCATAAGTACAGAATCAGATGTAAGTAAATCTTTTACATTTCTAAACGCTTTTTCTTCTCGGTAACCCCAAACCCATAATGCTTTCTTATCTAATAACCGGTGTAATGGTTCAGCCACAGTCGCCTTATGCGGTAAAAACACATTGTAGAAATTGATAAGGCCTAAAAATGCTTGAAGATCAGTTTTGTTACGAGGTCTGGGAGCATTTCTAATCGCCCTTAATTTACTCTCAGTTGGGTGAATACCCTGCCTATCAATGCGATAACCTAGAAATTCAACACTGTCGGAATACAGATGACATTTATCCCTTTTTACTTTCAATCCCGTTTCTTGGAATTTTTTAAGAACACATTTTAAACGATTCTGCAGAATTTTTTTACTAGGAGCTGCAATCAATACGTCATCAAAATACGGAACCACGCCCTTGATTTCCTGTAACAATCGTTCCATTAAACTTTGGAACGGGGCCACACTCACCCTGAACTGCAATTGGGGCCACACTCACCCCGAACTGCAATCGGGTACATTTAAAAGCACCTCTGTGTGTTACTATCGTTTGAGCTTGGGCTGTTTTATTGTCCACGGGCAATTGTTGATAGGCTTGAGCTAAATCTAGCTTAACAAAAACCTTTCCACCTCCCAGATAATGAAGGAGGTGCTGCACCACCGGCACTGGATACGCGTTCTGTTGGAGGGCATGGTTTAGAGTGGCCCGGTAGTCCCCACAGATTCGGATTGACCCATCTGGTTTAATGGGGGTTACAATAGGAGTTTCCCATGGGGAATGATCAATGGGTTGCAGTACCCCTTGTTTAATTAGTTTGTCAAGTTGTTCATCTATCTTGGCCTTAAGGGCGAACAGAACTCGACAGGGCTTTAAACGGATCGGGGTGACCTTAGGGTCGAGGCTGAATGAAATTGGGGTCCCCTTATACTCGCCCAGACGATCTGCGAAGACATCGCTGAATTCAGACATAAGATCCTCCTCCCACTCGCAATCACCGACTCGGTTCACGCCGGCTAGTTCGATGCCGAGTGGCGCAAACCATTGGAGGCCCAACAAACTAGGCCTGTCCCTATCGATGATTGTTAGAGGTAAGTATGCCGTATGCTTTTTAAATGAGACGCGGACTCATCTCAGACCCAACCACAGGGATTCGATTCCCTTGGTAATCTTTAAGGATAAGGCGTTGCATTCGAAGGTCTTGGCGTTGGATGGTAGGAATGAGCTGCTTTAATGTCTTCCACGACACCATCGAGAGGGACGATTCCGAATTGACCTCCATGTGGCAGGGTTGGTTCTCTATGGCTACTGTAACTCGAATCTTCTTAGCGTCCAGGGCCGAGGCGTGACCTATAGTGATAGTATGGTGAGCCTCTTCTTTCTGCAACGCTCGATATCTGTAGGAGTGGTTTGCTGGGTCTCGCCTTACAGGACGGTTTCCTGCCGATTGGCGAAAGTTGGTTCCCATTGAGGCCGGGCTTGGTCCCGGTAAACTGCGACAGACTCGACCGATGTGGCCTCATTTCCCGCACTCATGGCAGAGTGCGTCGCGGAATTTGCAGTCTGCCCTGGGATGGTTTGCCCCGCAGCCAGCGCAAGGGCGTGAGGTTTTAGGACGAGGGTCCCAGTCGGAACGCAGTCGATGGACCCCTTCTTCGTCGCTGTCTGACGACGAAGAGAGGTCCTCGTAGTGCGTTGTTGCCAACTGCCCTTCTGAGCTGGGTGAGATGTCGCCTGTCGGTGGGTTTGTGGGGTTTCGGCTTTGCCGTAGCTGCGCCGCGGACTTTTTGGTCACCTCAGCGGCAGTGGCTTCGGCGATGGCATCAACAAGGCCGATGTCGCCCTTCGCCATCAGCTTGCTCTGCACGTTTAGTGCATCTAATCCCAGAATTAGGCGGTCTCTCAATGCTTCATCTAAGTCTGCGAACCCGCAGAGGCCTCCCAAGTGCCGGAGGTCTGCCACGAAGTCAGCCACACTCTCTCCTTTTCGTTGGCTTCGTTGATAGAACTCGTGGCGTCTCACGAGTGTGGGTATGGTTGGTGCGTAATGGTCTCTCAGGAGAGGTTCGAGGTCGTCCCAGCTTATTGCTTTCACTTCTCGAGGCTTCGCGAGGGCTTTAGCCATTTTAAAGACAGCCGGGCCGCAGTACGTCAGGAACAGCGCCCGCTTCTTGGCTGGTGTGGCGTCCTTCAGGTTGTTTGTTTTGAGGAACATCTGAAAGCGATCCATGTAGGATTCCCAATCCTCTTGGGTTGGATCATACGGAGCAGGTGGTATAATGCCACCAGACATGGCTTCCGTTGGTGGCGCCGTTTTTTTTTCACGTGCTCTGTTTTTCTTCCAAGTTCCTTAAGATCAGATGTCTCCAAATCCCATCCTCGTCGCCAGTGTCATAGATTCAGGCATGGGTAGAATGAATGGAGACAGTCTTAGTTGGTGAACTTTCAACTCTTTATTGCATAGTGACTTCTAACTTGTATAACAACAACTCTGCTTTATATAGGCAATGCTAATGTGAAATAACCAATAGGAGCTGTGAAACGCTAGCTCCAGTACCAATAAGAGTCCTTCGTTAAGGGCCAATCCGACCAATCTGATCTAGCCGCTTAACACCCAATCAATAGAACCTGACCAATCCGATCTAGCCGCTTAACACCCAATCAGAAGTGCAGAGCCAGAACCCTGCACTTTACCCCAAGCTTGCCTTTATTCAACTATTTACATACATAACAATACCCTGTAATTTGTTTCAGTGTTTTAAAGGGTGTGTGTTTATGTAACAAGTGTAAATGTTTATGCATGTTTATCTTCTTGATTTGATGTCTGGATCATAAAGCCATATTTTAATAGTATTATCAAACATTGTTTACCCTAACTGGTTTAGGTAAAATAATAAATATGTTATCATGGTTTGTTAGTTAAAGTGTCTGCAACTTTAACTGGAGGAATGTAATTGGGGGAGTGGTTGTGAGAGCACCATAAAAGAAGCAAGGAACGTCAGCTTGCTCTCTCTGGCTTTGATGATCCCTAATTACTGGATGAAGACTGCGTTTTTTCCTTATTCGAACGGGAGAGAGAAAGGACTGGTTTATTGTAAGTGAACTGACATTGGATATTCTACACGGACTTTGCTAATTGAATATCCCTGAATGGACTGACTAAAATGATACATGACTAATGGACTGTTATTTTGACTATGCTATAAACTCTAAATGGAATAAAGTATATGTTGATAGCACAAGCGTATCTGTTATTTTTACTGTATGTTAACAAACATAACAAACTTATCTCACTCATTTATCTGTATGCCTATCTGACTAACGCTGCACATTCTGTTTAGCTAGTCTCCTTAACCCTGGTTGGGAAACACAGGCTTAACACTTTACAAGTATCTAATAGTATTATTTCAAGATGTGCAGATAAATTTATTTTAATTTTGGAGGGGTAGGGAAAGTCAGTCTATCTGACTGTTTGTCTTTCTTTCTTTCTTTTTCTTTTTCCTTCACAGGTCAGGTTGCAGTAAAACTGGTACATGTTAAAATAAGTGCTTGGCTGAAATTACTTCAGTAAGCTGATTACATTTTCAAAAGTTTAAGCCAAACTGGCAAGGCAAAAAATGAAAAGGAAAGGGAAAAAAATCTTGGAAGCCTTTAAAATCATTTTTCTGAGGACTCCATGAAACATTTTTGACTGGTTGATTTCTTCATATACTGCAACCTTCCCTGACTTTTTTTTTCCCTAGACATGCTGGAAAGAAAAATTTATATAGTATAACTTCCATCTTCTTCAGTCCAAAGGTTTTATGGTCAATATTTGGAGGACATACATTCAGAAATGCTGTCCTAGCTGGCTGAAAATAATCTAGCCCTTGATTTATGTGAAGATGCAGCTTTCCATCAAATATGCAGCTTGTGTTTAATGCAATACCAAACTCAATTGCCAACCATGATCACTATGAAATTATTTTAACTGATGTACAATATTAGTACAGAATGCAGAGAAATAGCCCTGCATTTTTTCTAGCAGTTCTCATTCAGTCTGAAAAAGATAATTTGATTTAAATGTCTCTCAAAGTGAAAGACAATATGTTGCATATAGGCAGGGCATGGTCAAAGGAGTGGATGGATGCCTAGATTTCTAGTAGATAATGATCCCTTCAGCCTTCTGCTGCTTTGCTGGATTCTGATGTTTCAGGTCCATTTCAATGAATGACATCATGAATCATGATATTTCTTTTGGCTAGGTTTTTTTTTGTAATTGTGACTACTAAGAGTACCTTTAAAATTATGGAAATGTACAGAAAATAGTATATTCAGAACAATAAATGAGTCATTCAGATGAAGAGTTCATAATAATAATAATAATAATAATAATAATAATAATAATAATAATAATAATAATAATAATAATATATTGTCAGTCAGATTTGAAAGCTCCTCAGATGAACATTACAACCTCTAAAATGACTGAATAAATGATGGATAATAAATAAACTGTAGAAGGTTTTGTTTTGGTTTGGTTCTTCAAAGTTAAATTAACTGTATACAGAGGCATAGACAAGTCCATCCACTTTCCTTGGCAAAGATTTGCAGATGGGTCTATGGAGATTCTCAGTCATCCAGGTCATGGTTGTTCCAAAGGTGTTTTTTCAAGAGGCAACTGGGCTTACTGGTTTTTCTTTGAAGACATTTCTCTTCTCATCCAAAAAATATTTACTAGTGCATGATCAAAAGTCTATTTAAAACCACAAAATTTTTTCTGAATTCAGAAAAAGTGGCATGCATTTTGTCTTCCATTTCTCCTTATGCTAAAGAATGGAATGTATTAAAAATAATACAACCAAAGAGAACTTTTTTGTCAAAAAGTTTCCATCTGCTAAGATGAAATTCACTCCAGCTTTGAACAGATAATAGCTTTATCAAGCCCATTCTTTGAACTGGGATATTCTTAAATCTGCTTGCAAACCTGAGAGATCCCTGCCCCCAAAAGTAGCTATCTTGGGAAATGTATTGGGATCTAATGTTCCTTCTTAGTGCTTCTTGCCAGAATGGAAGATGATTGTGTTTTAACACCTACTAGTAACAACTAATAGTTTTAATGTATAATCCATTTTCTTGTTGCTTCAATTATTATATTTCTTCTGCTGGTGCATATACAGCAGGGGTGGGATTCAATTTTTTTAACAACTGGTTCTGTGGGCGTGGCTTGGTGGTCATGTGACTGGGGGGACGTGGCTTGGTGGTCATATTATTGGCTGGTCGTAGCCAACTCAATATCACTTACATCGAGGCATGCATCTCCTTGCCTGGCCTCTCATGACTGTGGGGATGCTGCAACAGTCATAAGTGTGAAAAATGGTCATAAGTCACTTTTTTCAGTGCCATTGTAACTTTGAATGGTCACTCTGCACAAGCAAAGTACCAGCAAACGAGGGGAAAAAAACTCCAGAGAAGTTCCTGAGACAGGAAGTCTAGTCCTGCCAAGAATGTAATAAGGGTTAATGGAGAGACAGTTTCTGTAAGCAACACCAGAATGTTTCCTTCCTGCCTTCCTTACAAGATTAGGTCAGTAATTTCTTCTAACAACCGGTTCTCCAAACTGTTTAGAATGTTAACGATCTGTTCTAGTGAATAGGTGCGAACTTGTAGAATCCCACACCTGATATACAGTAAGTTATTTGTTCTTGTTAGATTTGTTGTTTTTGTTATTACAGTACTTTAATTGCCATTTTATTTGTAATGAAATTTTTTGAAAACTTTGTTCATGCCAAATTGGCTCAATTCTATACAGTGTAATGCCAGGAATAAATCTATTGTGTTTCAATTGAATGACAACATGAAGTGTGTGGGAAACTAGAAATTCATCAAAACTCCCAGGATACTACACAATAAAAGGCATCAGTATATACCCACTAAGGCTATTCAGTGCTTCAGATTTGATTTAGAAAAAATGCTCATGAATATACAGGGACATGAATGAAGCACTAATCTGTGATTCATTAAAATAACTGTGTCCTTTCCTAGAATTGCACAGTTGCTGTGGGGAAACTTCATCACACATTTATAGAAACTATACAGCTTCAATGACTCATAGCCAGATGCAGAGTTTGCACTTTGGTCCATTCTGAGACACCTGTTCCAAATCTATTCTAAAAAGTGCACAAAAATGAAATACCTGTAAAGATAGAACTCGACTTACAACAGTTATTTAATTATTGTTCAAAGTTACAATGGCACTGAAAAAAAGTGACTTATAACCATTTTTCACACTTACAACCTTTGTTGTAACCCTATGATCATGTGATCAAAATTCAGATGCTTGGAAATATTTATAACTGTTTACTTTGTTCAGTGGTGGGATTCAATTTTTTTTACTACTGGTTCTGTGGGCATGGCGTGGCTTGGCAGGCATGGCTTGGTGAGTGTGGCTTGATGGGGAAGGATACTGTAAAATTTCCATTTCTACACCACTTGAGGGGGAAGTTTACTTCAAAATCCCTATTACCTCCACATCCCAGTAATCTGCTTTCCAGCTTCGTTTTCCTGTATAGGGCAACAAAGATGGGGGAAGGGCTGGCCAGAGGTGGTATTTGCCAGTTCTCTGAACTACTCAAAATTTATGCTACCGGTTCTCTAGAACTGGCCAGAACCTGCTGAATGCCACCTCTGACTGTGTCCCAAGGTGATGGAATCACCTTTCCCAATCTTCTGACAAGCAAAATCAATGGGGAAGCCAGATTCACTTAAAAACCATGTTATTATCAACCACACTAATTCACTTAACAACTGTGGCAAGGAAGGTTATAAAATGGGGCAAAACTATCTTAATGAATGTCTCACTTTAACAGCAGAAATTTTGGGCTCACATGTGGTCGTAAGTCGAACATTACTTCCACTTACAATCTCCCAATGTGTATCTAAAGTGATATGAAATTTTATTTTGCTTGTCTGTGGTTAGAAAGAGTCTGAGAATTATTGATATGACATTGGCACCAGTTGAGAAAATTTTAAAACAATTCAGTGCAATTAAGACATTGTTTTTAATTTTGTAGTTTTTATTAATTTGTAATATGACATACAAAGAGAATACAAAAGTAAATATTAGGGAAATTAGGGAAGGAAAAAGGGATGTGGATAGTGGGGGAAAGCAAGGGGGGAAAAGGCATTGACTTCCGACTCCTTTGGTGCAGTAAATAAGGCATTAATATCTACCCTCAACTTTTTACTTTTTCATAATAATAGAAACTAGCCATTTCTATAATAACACAATTAAAACATCGTTAAGAAAGAAAACAAGAAAATTAAAATGCACTCACTGCTGTATACAGTTAAGAGATGTGAGTACTGGTTTCATTTGCTTTGTGCTTTGCATTGTTTTTTTTTGTGATCATTAGATACCTTCAGAATTCCAAACAATTGGGCTCACACTTTCTGTTGCTAAGTGAAACATTTGTCATGTGAATTTGTCCCATTCTCTGACTTTTCTTGCCATAGTTATTAAGTGAACCATTGCTTTTGTTAAGCAACCATGAGCGACACGGTTGTTAAATGAATCTGGATTTCCAATTGACTTTGCATGTCAGAAGGTTGCAAAAGTTGATCTCATGACCTGGAGCACTGCATCCGTCATAAATATGAACCAGTTGCCAAGCATCTGAATTTTGATCATGTGACCATGGGGATGCCGCATGATCATAAGTGTGAAAAACAGTCATAAGTCATTTTTTTCAGTGCCATTGTAAGTATTTTAGTGAAGAATCACTAAATGAACTGTTCTAAGTCAAGGACTACCTGTATTAGCAAACAAGTACAGTAACTGAATCTGTGTCTGCTTTCAAACAATACTTGTTTAAAAATTCAAAAATGATCCAGCAGTGAAATATGCTTAATGATTCTTACCTGCATCCTAAATTACATTAATATAATGTTTCATAAATATTACTGTGATATACAGGAAAGAGAGAGGAGATCCTTTAAAGTTTGCGGGCTTTCACAAAAAATTAAAAAAGTGGTTATATGTCTATCAATTCTTTGAATTCTATCCAAGGATAAATATTCCCATATTCATCCAAATGTCCTGAATACTCAAATTTTCTCACTGTATTTGGGATCTGTTGCTGTGCTCCTCTTTCCTAAAAGAGAGGCCAATCCAATAAAGTTAAATCGAGCATGTAAGGAACACCTTCAGAAGTACTGACTGCAATGAATTATCTCATGGTTTAAAAACAGTGAAGTAATAGGTATAGTAAAGTGAATATTTATGACAGTATGAAGCATGGCTAAAATTAAGTGTTGTTTATATTCATTTTAATTTTTTAAAAAGATTCAAATAAATTGGTTTTATAATACAAAGGCATTACATTTTAAGGATCATTACAAGTAGCACCCAGAATGCTCCTAAACAGGATCAAAACTGAGATACAATTAATTCATGCCCAATCCAGTTATTATGTATATTGGAAGAGAAATAAAAGGATATGAAACACTTTCATCATTATCAAGGCATAGAACAGATTAAAGTATCTTTCTGTTCTATCTTCATTTTATAAACTCCTGACCTCACTACGGCTACTATTTGAAAAGAGCAGAAAAAAATGAAATCCAGTCTATCTTATGTATAATTTAGCATCCACTGAATTGTTTAAAGGTTTGGAAGATATTTATGCCATGAATTCTAGCAGTCACATTTACTATGGTGCTTTTATTTTAGAAATAACCTTCAAGCTCGGGGAAATTATTGTATGTGTTATGTGCCTGTGATGCAGAACAATGATGCTTCTGGATGAATGCTTGCATGGCGACCTTATTCAAAAGTTCTTTTACAGCAAGCTCTTACCTGTTTTCTCAAATTCTTTCATAAACCATTGGCCTTACAGCTCACTTAAGGTCAAAAGAGAGTTGCTTAAGCATTTAAAGCAAGCTTCTACCAATGATCTGCATGTTATATTCTTAACAGAAGCATCAATTTTTAGCCATCTTGGATGAAAGTGAAAATGGTGAATATTGAAAAGCCTATTTCAGTGAAACCTTTATGCAATGTCCTTGACAAAATCTGGGAATCATAATGGGAGCTCTGTGGCTCATTTTTAGGCAGTCTTCTCATTGTTAGATATGTTCTTTTGATAACAGATAAAATGTACTGCTTTATATTATGCATTTAGAGGGAACAATAATGAACAAAAGTTTTCCTTTACCAATGAAAAACAGTTTATGACTTATGAAGGAAGACTTTATAATGACAATATCAAAGATGGGTAGTTTTGGGGAACAGAGAACTCACACATCACCAGCCAATATATATATAGACCTGGACCTGTCTAAATATTTAACAAGCAGGTTCTTGTACAAGGACACAAGCACTGTTTCATTACAGATACTGTCAGTGCATTCACTGTTCTATCCAGTTGCTGCCTATAATTTTCATGAACAAGACCGAAATGTAGATTCATTATTTTTGCAACTGAATGTGTTTTTAAAAAGAATTGTGTCAGCTGTAGAGTACTAAATATTACTTAATTAATGTGAGGAATTTTCATTTTATTGCAGGTTTGTTCAATGTTCTCTGGAAACATGTAGATAAGATTGGGTTTGTCTGCTCTCAGACACTTCAGTTCCAGTGGTTGAAAGAATGTGAAATATATCAGCCTGGTCCAGCCATCTTTTAGTTCATTAGATAACTAATTATGGTACACTTTCATATAATTTCTGCTCTCATGCAGTGGGTTGCAGTGTCAAAAAACTATGAACAGAATTTCATACTTTCCAGACACTGCTATACAACCTGAAATCAGATGACAGGCTGAAATGTCTGGGGCTTCAAGCTCTTTTGATATAATTGGCTGCATAGCATAGCTAACATTTGACTTAAGGTATTTTTTACCATTGGACCTGATTTTGTTTAACTGAACAGTTTTAGTGTGCTTCTTTTTATTTCACCACTTTTATTTCACTTTTCAACCTGAAAATTATTACTGACAAGAAGTAATATCAAAGAAATATGTTGACGTAGAAAACCAATACATAAATAAATAAGACAACCTATTCTCCAAAGCAGCTGAAGGAGAACAAGAAGCAATGGATGGAACCTCATTAAGAGCCAAGGAGAGAACCTCATTAATCAGTTCTTATAAACACTTTACAGGACATTCCAGATCATTAAGGAAGGTTTATGTTTCAGTATGTGAAATCTGGTTACCATAATTTTCACAAAAGTTCTGACAGAAAAAATTTCTAATGGCTGGAATCACAACACAACTGTGCCAGCCTGCAGTGAAATTAGCTTTTGGAATGTCTTTCAAATTACATTAAGAATAGTTCAATGTTAATGTTAAAAATATAATACAACAGAGGGCAGCACATGTCCATTTTATTTTATATTGTGTCAGCCTTTAGGTACAAGAGGAAGAATGTGTTTCATTTGAAACTGTTCAGCAATTGGAAGTAATTTGTTATTTGAACAACAATAATAACAACCAAACTTTTTCCTATTCTATATTCATGAAAGATTAAAAAGAACTTTGGTGGTCATCTCGTTCAACCTCTTCTCCACACTCTATCCTTTACCACAGAATTCCTGACAGAATGCCCACCTAGCTGAACATCTCAACCAGGGGAATCCCATCTCTTCCCAAGACAGTCTGTTCTATAACTGAACACTTTCTGCCGTTAGAATTTTCTGCCGTTAGAACATTTTTCTGTTGACTAATCAAAATCCACTGCCTTGTAATTGAAATTCATTGTTTTTTGTCCTGTTTTCTGGAATAGCTTTGAATAGTTCTTGTACAGTCTTACACATGATAGCCTTCAGATACTTCAAGGCAAATATCATATATATTTGTACTCTTCTTTTCTCCAGTCTAAACATACCTCCAATCTTTTAAGTTTTTCCTTCCAGACCACTTACCATCTTGCTTGTTGTTGTTTTTTTTGGTCATCTTCTTGCTTGTCTTCTTGCATCTTCTTTACTGGCCAAGTGTGATTAGATACACAACGTATTTGTCTCTGTGCAGTAGCTCTCAGTGTATTTGCAAAGCAACAAAATTCTCCTCTTCCTCCTCCTCATATCAATTAGGGGTGGGAGTAAAGAAGATAATAAGAAGGATAAGTAATCATACTACAGTCATACTACATGTGCAAATATACATGACATTAGCACTATGAAAATTAGATGTTTAGCAGTAAAAACTGTCTCTGTGTCTATTAGTTTTGGCATGCAGTACCCTATAACCCTGTCCCAAGGGAAGGAATTTAAACCATTTATGTCCAGGATGTGAGGGTCTTTAGGTATCTTCTCAGCTCTTCTTCTGACCTGCACAATATGCAGGTCTTCTATGGAAGGCAGACTGGTTGCAGTTGTTCTTTCTTAACTATCAGTTGGAGTCTGTACCTGTCCTGTTTGGTTGCTATACCAAATCAGACAGTTATAGAAGTACAAATTACAGACTCAATAATTCCTCTGTAAAACTGTGTCAACAGCTCCTGGCAAATCTGAACTTCCTGAGTTGATGCAGGAAGAACATTCTTTGTTGTGTCTTTTTAATAATGTTTCTA
Source organism: Hydrophis major (assembly GCA_033807585.1). Taxonomy (NCBI): domain Eukaryota; kingdom Metazoa; phylum Chordata; class Lepidosauria; order Squamata; family Elapidae; genus Hydrophis; species Hydrophis major. The sequence goes on from CM066329.1 coordinate 331,235,186, forward strand.
ATATTAAGTGTCCATTTCAAATCATGCAATCTAAAATGGTGAAGGACTCTACTGATGATACTACCAAATATACTGATATACTGATGATGCTACCAAATATAGTATGAGGTGGTAGAATAGAAGAGCTCCTCCTAAAATCCACGCTCAGCTCTACATTTTTAAGTACGTTCAGCTCCAGTTTGTTCAGGTTGCACCATAGAGTCAGTTGTTCATCCTGAGTTAAAAGAGCCATTTATCCATTTTGGAACACTTGATTAGTTTAGTAAAGGGAGGTTAAAATTTTGCATAGAATTACTTGAACCTAGCAATAGCATTGGCTACAAAATTTCGTGTCGTGTTGGATATATACCAGCTACTTACAGCTGTCATTTCTACAGTTCTTTTATTTAATTTTTTGACTTAATGTAGTAGATATATTGAAAGCTGCTCATAATGTTTTTGGAGTTGGTGGCTTAACAAATCAAATAGGAGGAGGGACGATTATGTATGATAGTAACCTTGAGTTACTTATAAAAGAATAAAGGCGGGATAAAAATCCAATAAAAAATAAAATTTAAATTAATAAATTAAAGGAATTTTTACTTCCTTTGTATGTCTTCTCTCAACACTGTTTCTAGATTTGTCACAAAATAGCATCTTTAGTTAAAAATTAAAAATGGATCGAATATGGAATAACAGAATGTTTAAGAAAAGGTAGGATTAACCTCTGTGATTTGATTTGGATCAGGATTCCCATTATTATTTCTTCCTGAAAGAAATCTGGCAAGCACTAAGCATATTTTAAAAACACTTAAAATGAAGTTTACTCGAACAATTCCTTGTGTTGAGTAGCTTTCTATTAGAGATTTGGGTTGGGCGATGCGTAGGGAAAGGACACAGTCACCACAGTATCTTATTTTCCAGCATTTATTGCCTGCAAATTGCCAAATCAATAATGTTTTTGTTGGGAAATGGGAGAGAACATCTCAGACACTTTTACAAGTACAGTTTTTACGATAGTGTAGAACATGGTGCCTGATTCCTGTGGGTAAATATCAACTTAACTCATTTCAGAATTAGGTGCTACAACTTTTCATTATGAGAAGAAAAGCTGTGGATCAATGAGACCAAAGTGAAATGTTGAGAATGAAAAAAAAAAAAATCAAGAGAAGAGCATTTCAAACATAACATCTAGTACATAAAAACCTGAGGGCTAGAACTTCATTCCCTTGATTGATGTCCTGCTGGTTTCCTTGCTAGTGAAAGATGTAGCATCACACACAAGAATTATGTGGTAGGGGGGAAGTTATTTACTCCATGAATAAGTATACCTTTTAAAGTAGCTATATAATGAGAAAGTCAGGAATGAAAACATGAAATGTAAGGAAAAAGGAAAGAAATCAGGAAAGAAGAAAATGTATGTATTATTTGCATCTCTATAGCCTACCTGATTCCAGAGACTCCAAACAGCTGACATAAAATATCAAATATATATCAATTTAAAAAATATGTATAATTGACAATAATCTCAGAAGGTCCCAAGCCTTCACACTCCCAAAGCCGCCTCCAACAATGCACCCCCTTTCCTAAATTATAAAACTATTGAGGTCTTCTGGACTGGAGGATAGGATAGAATGTTCTTGGTTGGGACAGATTTCAAGCCCTCACCCCTCTGATTTCCCTGAGGAAGGATACCTAAAGTATTACTTCCCTCAGTGACTGCAAAGAGAGAACAGACTCTGTTTGGAGAAGTTGGTCCCATTGGTAGCACAGAATCATGCCATATAGAATTTGTAGTTCAAAACCAACACTTTGAATTGAATTTGGAGATATGCTGACACTCAATACAATACCCAGAATATAAAAATAACACTTAGCAAATGAGATGGTCAATTTTGCAGCAGCTGAAGGTTCTGGGTAGTTTTCAAAGGGAGGTTGAGTTAACGTGATTCAATCTTGACATAATGAGAACTTGAGTTATGGTTGCCAGGGCCTCCTTTCCAAAGAAGGTTGTAACTGGCACAACCAGAAGTTGGCAAAGGTTGCAAATGGAATATGGAAATGCAGTAAAAGTTATGTATCCAAGAGAAACCACAAATGTAGGATTGTTATTTCAAGGAGCAAAGGTGCTGTCAAAAGACCTGGTGATTTCTGGGCAAATTGCAGCTTTATTTTGCTGGGATTCAGTTTCAGTTCTATCAATTTCATTCTATCTGGTCTCTTACTGCCTCTAGACACCAGATAAAAACATCCATTGCATTTCTGTCTGACTGGGGATGATATATGTACTACTCACCCCAAATTGATGAATGACCTTACTTGGTGATTCTGTGTGGCTGTGAAAAAACATTGAGGAAAAATTGATTACTGTGGCACCCCATCTGGGATTGGCAGAATCTGTCAAGTGGAATCAACCACTTTGATAGGAACTCCTGCAAAACACCTGCAAAATAGTTTCCCACCATCCCCAACCTTCAGTCCAAAAGAATGTTGTAGACAAGGATATCAAACGCTACTGAGATATGAAATCTAGGGCCAGACTCACAACTGCAATTTCAGTCCTATGATAAGGTCTGAATCTTAATTGAAAGCGATCTAGATAATCAATTTTATCCAGGCTATTTTGAAGCTGCCAAACTATTTCAGAATCTTGTACAAAAAGATAGAAGTTATCCAATTGGTCAGACTGAGTATTTGGTATTGTCAGGATATCACAGCTTTCTTTGAAGTAAGAAATATAATTCCTTTCATTAAGAAGGCTCTAAGAAAACTCACTGATGCTAGGAATGATGAGAGAAGAAATAAAAAAGCTTTTTCTGGAAAAAACAGCAACTAGATATTCAGTTTTGTATTCTGGAAAAATTGATTTATAAGCAACTCAGACGTGAATTCACTCATAAATGAGAGCAGGAATTTTACATATTCAGTTTCCAAGAATCTGTTCCTAACCACCTATTTTCTAACATTATACCACATTAATTAAATTATCTGTGAATATTGCTTTCCAAATCATGCTCTGCTATTAGTGGTTAGTGACAGAAACCTTTACTAACTCTCAAATATAGTTGCACGCACTCCTCCTATCTGGCTGCTGAAAGAATCAATGGAGCATGAGTTCAACTCACAGATGGCAAAGTTTATGCTACCCCAAAACATCTGCAGAAAATCAAAGGAATCTCAGGCAACCTTGCAAAAGTTTGCCCAGCTCCTACTCACATAGAATCTAAATAAAAAAAATTATAGATGCAATCTTAAACGTATTATCATATGATGGCTATGAGATGGCAAAGAGCTACACAAACAGAATCTATTTCTCCATATGCAGAACTAACCCTTTCAGATGTATAAGATTCTATTTACAATTTGTTAAATAATGTTTGTGTCTGGCTCTGATTTTCCTCCCATGAAATTAATTCAATGTGGAAATGCTGCAGACATTCTTATTAGAATTTATTAGAATTTCTTCTTACATTGTAGAGTCCTGAATACCTTTCTTGTCTTCAAAGTAGAAGAACTAAAGGATTAGGAGTTTACTTTAAAAAAAAATCTAAATTTTGTTCAGCAGAATTTTACAATTGCTGCTATAGGTTTCCTTTATTTTTTCAAAAGGCAACTGGACTTTCTTGTTTTTCTTTGAACATCCAACAAACTTCCTTCAGCTCTGGCTGGATAGTGGGGAATAGAAGGATTTATATTCCTTGCAGACAGCTGGTCATTTGCATTGTTTTAGACAGAGAGTCATTGAAGTCACTTGGAATTATCCGAGTAGTGCAAATGGGTGTGGAACCTTCTTGGAACTGCTCAAAGAACTGTGTTGTAGACTGGAGATAGATGATACAGTATTCCAAGGCTTTAGAAAGTGGTACTAATACTCCATGTGATTTTGATTCTATGCCTCTGCTTATACAACTAAGGATTGTATTATCTTTTTTGGCTGCCACCATACACTGCTGGCTCATATTTAAATGATCATCGACTAGGACTCCAAAATACCTCTCATAATTACTATTTTTGAGCCAGGTTTTGCCTAATCTATACTTCTACCTTTGTTTTATCCTGCCTAAGTGTAAATTTTATTTTGTTGGATAGTGCCCATTGTTCAAGTCTGTCAATATCTTTTTGGATCTAGAGTTTGTTTTCTGGGCATTGGCTATTACTGCCAGCTTAGTGTCATTGCAAATTTGATAGTTCCTTTTCTAGTCCCTCATCTAAGTCATTTATGAAGATATTGAAAAGCAGTAGGCCTAAGAAACTGTGCCCCCCTCACTGCTTACTTCTCCCAATGTAGATGCAGTACCATTAAAGATTGAGTACAGTTGGCAAGCCAGTTACAAATCCATCTGGTGGTGATGCTATCTATTCCATATTTTTCAAGAAGTAGGTTGTCTACTTTGTCAAATGCTTTGCTGATGTTTAAGTATATTATGTCAGTATTTTGCTGGTCTACTAATTTAGTCACTATTTTGAAGAATGAAATCAGATTGGTTTGGCATGATCTGTTTTCAACAAACCTGTGCTGACTTATTACTTTACTTGTTTCTAGATGTTTGCAGGTCTGTTTTTGATTATCATTTCAAGTATCTTCCCAGGTATTGATGTAAGGCTGATTGGACTGTAGTTTCCTGGGTTGGTTATTTCCTCCTTTTTTGAAGATATGAGCCATGCCAGCTCTTTTCCAAACTTTACGAAATTCCTCGGTGTTCCAGAATTTTTGAAAGATATGACACAATAGTTCTGAGATAACATGGCAAGAAATATCACAGTATTATCTTCCATTAGCTCAATATTTTTTTTATCAATTTACTTATTCAGGCTCATCAAAAAAATACTATAGAAAAGTAATTATTACTTATTCATAGAAACAATCACTTTAATTGCTTTGTTTGCAGAGTTCAAGTAAATGTGCAGAACTGAGCTATGGCTATGAGAAAGATTTAGGAATACAACATTTTGCATACTTTAGCTCTAAAAATTCTTTCAGCTGAATCTTGGATTACCCTGCCAACCTTTTACTGAAAGTCACTTTATATAGACAGAAAGCTATTACCTGTATGCCTGCTTTCAAGTGGTGCTTATGATAGAATGTGTATGATGGTTGCTAAGCAGAGTGAGGTAGAATGAAAAAAGACACATAAGCTTTTAAAGAAAATTAGGTCAAGACTTTTATCTTAGTCATACTGCTAATATAAATATACCATAAACTGTAATTATACAAAAACATCTCCTTAAGTCTAGAACTGGATCCTCTTCCAGTTATGAGACATAGAAACATATATTTTGTGTTCTTAAGTTTTTGTGGGTACTTACATGAATGTTATTCAGCTTTGTTTGGGTATTTTCCCACGTCATTATAGTTGTGCTTTTAAAGTTGTAGCAACGTTTCGGCAGAATCTCATCTGCCATCATCAGGCAGATGAGATTCGAACACAACACAGAAGCCTGATGATGGCAGATGAGATTCTGCCGAAACGTTGCTACAACTTTAAAAGCACAACTATAATGACGTGGGAAAATACCCAAACAAAGCTGAATAACATACATATACTTTGTGCTTTATACTTTCATAAATATTCTATTTTTCCATATCATGAACATGGCAGAATGGAATTTTTAGGGAATAATGCAGAATATTGAATAAGATCATGTAACATGACACGCTAGGAAGAATGTGAAAGATTGATTAATTGGTTATTTGCTATCAAATCATTTTTGAGTCCTAGCAACAGCATAGATTTTCTCCATGACAATCTATCCATAATATATTTTTTCAAGTCTCTCAATGCTGCGCTCAGTACCACCATAACTGAATCCGTACATCTTGTTCCTGGTTGTCCTTTTTGTTATTTTCCTCCATTTTTTCAAGATATAGTGTCCAAAAATAGGATAATTTTAGCCTGATCATTTATGCCTTGAGTGAGAATTTTGGGTTGATTTGTTTGATGACCCATCACTTTTTTTCTTGGCTGTCCATGGTATTCTCATGAAGTCTTCTCCAGCATCAAGTTCAAAATACTTTTCCTATTCTGCTTCTTTGAAGTAGAACATTTGCTTTCTTAGAGTGTCACAAGGAATAGCATGGTTTGCACAATTCTGATCTTTGTAGGTGTAAATGTCTATATTAGGGGTCCCTAACTTGGCAACTTTAAGACTTGTGGACTTCAACTCCCAGAATTCTTCAGCCAGCTATGTTGAAGTCCCCAAGTCTTAAAGTTGCCAAGTTTGGAGACCTCTGGTCTATATGTGAGTAGATGGAGAAGGATGACCAGCAAAAAACTCATGATATGCAATCACTCAGATCCAAACATGAAAATGTGCTTCGAAGAAGAAAAGGGTGCACTCCCTGTTCCTGATGGTGCCTCCTCAAATTAATCTTAGATGAAATCTATATTACATGTGGGACAGTTGCATATCCTGCCCCATGTAAACAAATCTGGTTATGCAACCTTTTCCTCCCATCTTTTCTGTCAGGGAGGAAAAGGCTTTCTCTTTGAATACTGCAGAAAAAATTCTAGGAAAAGAGGAGAAGCTGGAAACTGAGCATAGCCAGAAAAGATATTGCTCTCCCGTCCCTGATTTAAGTTTCAATCTATAAAAACCTGGAAAATCTGGTGAAGCAAGCCATCAAACATAGATGTGACAGAGTAAGATGTCCTTATTGGGAAGAATTCCAAACCATCTCAAGGGTTTTGGGGTGTTTTCTTTTCCTTTTTGCCAAAAACATGCTACCTGTCAAATAGATGCTAAGAAGCTTGATGCCTAATTAGGACAACTGGGAGCAGGCACATATTCCTTTTGGTGAAAATATATAAAGTGGCCAGATCAAAGGAATAGTTGATGAATGCTGATGGGGTTGTAGTTGTGCTGTGTGGAGGTGAATTTAGCTCCAGGTGGTGGAGGAAATTCCAGAAGAGGTCTGGAAGGTGCAAGTAAGATTATAAAGAGAGGATTACAGAAAGGATCTCAGGTGGAAAAAAATGGAAAGGACTAATTGGAAATCAGTGAAGAAAATTTTACTAAGTTGCAGAGATGTGAAACTGCTGAAGCTGTCTAATGGACTGAGCATATCAAGAGAAGATATGTTAGAGGAGAACTAGATGTATTGGAATGAAGGAGCAGTTAAGAAACTATAAAAAAAAAGATATGAAGATTTGAATAGAACATATTGGTCCTTTTTCCATACTAACCTGGAAATGAACCATGAGCAACTCAGCAATAATTCATGCAATTTTTCTAACTACATCTGATCAAAGAAAAGGATGCTATGTAATAGACATTTCTAGGAACATTTCCCCATAGTATTGACACTGTTTGGGAATTGAAGAAATGCATCTCAAAAAAAATTATAGAAGTGCTAAATTAATTCAAAGTGTATTTTGCTATCAGTCAATGTTTTATTTTAAAATGTGAATTCTTCCTCAGCCTTATTGTTAGATAAAGATATATGGTGTAAAATATTCTACATGGTATGAACAATCCTCCCCATTTCTCTACCCCCTCCACCTGGTTATATTAAGTAGAATTATTTTTAAAATTGTATATGCCCGAATTTTCCTGTGATTTGTTTTCTTTTTAAATGAGATTGCAAACTGATTTAGAAAGAAAAAACAAATTGAACCTAAGACTAGAATATTTATCAGTGGCTACACTGGCTGGAACCTAATAGTTATTATATTCAATACCTCTGGAGGATACTACAATGCTGACATGTGCCTCAGAAAAATGGAATCTATTTGCATATTCTAATGTGATTTCCAAACATTTTCTGACAGCCTATACAATGTACTGCCAAAGGCAAGAGTCTCCTCTGTTTGTTTTGTGGCTCAAAATGGAAGGGAAAGTAACAGCAATTATAGTGTTGTTGTCTTGCAGCAATCAAGTAGAAAGGCTTTATTTAATCAACCACTTCACTGACCAGAAGGTGTAATCCAAACATGATAATAGCTTAATGACATAACTGGCAATACCCTTATTGTTTTTATGTTCCAAATGGATTGTTTGCCTCATTACATATACACATTGATCTTCGCTATTTGAAAGTTTATTTATTTATTTATATTTATTTATTTGATTTGTCAATTGCTTACAAGATAATAGGTATAAGTATATACATAGTTATAAATACCTGAAATGGGTACATATTAGAAAAATAAAAGAAACAATAGGACAGGGATGGTAGGCACATTTGTGCGCTTTGCACGCCCTCTGCAGACCTCTTAGGAAAGGGGTGAGGTCAATAATAGATGGTCTAAGGTTAAAGTTTTAGGGTTTGGGGAAGAAACTACAGAGTCAGGTAAAGCATTCCAGACATTGACCACTCTGTTGCTGAAGTCGTATTTCCTGCAATCAAGTTTGGTGCAGTTAACTTGAGTTTGTATCTATTGTGTACTCTTGTGTTGTTATGGTTGAAGCTGAAGTATTCATTGACAAGTAGCGCATTGCAATGTATGATTTTATATACCATACTTAGATCAGACTGAAGACGGCGTAATTCAAGGTTTTCTAGGTCTAGAATTTCAAGTCTGGTGGCATAAGGTATTCTACAACAAGTAGAGGAGTGAAGAACTCTTCTTGTGAAATATTTCTGGACTTTCTCAACTGTGCTAATATCAGATACATAATGTGGGTTCCAGACTGATGAGCTGTATTCGAGTATTGGTCTAGCAAATGTTTTGTATGCTCTAGTTAGTAGTATGATATTACCACAGAAAAAGCTACGTAGGATTAGGTTAACAACTCTTAATGCCTTTTTGGCTGTGTAGTTACAGTGGGCTCTAGCACTTAGATCATTAGAGATGAGCATTCCAAGGTCCTTTACAGAGCTTGGATCATCAACAAGATCTTGACTATTCAACTTGTATTTTATTTTCTGATTTTTTTTTTTTGCCAATATGTAAGACAGAGCATTTATTTGTTGAGATTTGAAGTTGCCGTTTTGTTTGACCATTCTGATACATAGTCAAGATCTTTTTGAAGGGTAGCAGTATTGTCGGTGGTGTTGAATAGCTTTACATCATCAGGGAAGAGAACGCAGTTGCTCTTAATATGATCACAGAGGTCATTTATGTAGAGTATGAAGAGAGTTGGTCCTAGAACACTGCCTTGGGGGACACCACTATTGACAGGTACAGAATTTGATAGGACACTCCCAATTTTGACCATTTGTTGTCTGTTTGACAGGAATGCTTCTGTCCAGTTATGCAGTTGTCCAGAGATACCATAAGATTTTAGTTTTAGGAGTAGTTTATCATGTACCACTGAATCAAAGGCTTTACAGAAGTCTATGTAGATTGCATCTATTGCTTTGCCCTGATTGAGTTGTGTAATTCATATGTTTTTGCAGTGTAAGAGTTGCAGATTACAGGATAGTTTTTTCCTGAAACCAAATTGTTTATTGGAGAGTAGGTTGTTTGTCTCTAAATGGAGGATAATGGATTGGTTCATAATTGATTCCATGACTTTATAGGTAACGAAAGTGACAAAGTGTTTGTCTTTGGATCCGAACACATTACTCAATGGTCAAGTAACAGCAGAATCAAGGAGAGGATATAGGAAAACATATCTACTTTGAAGGATAAAATTGGAATCAGTGAACAGATAAATCTTAATCAAAGATCTGATCAGAAAAAACAAGATTGTTCACACAGCATTATAGGTCATTGATGTTTGTTTCAAACAAGTGGAGGATTTTAGCGGCAGACTTTCCACTGAAGAAATCTTGTTTGCTGTGGTAAGCTCATATATACAGATTTTTTTTTTAAAAAAAAAAATTGCAGTTGAAGATAATAGTCTTTACCACTGATATAATATTTTTCATCTCCTCAGAACCTCTTTTCATTTTCCCAGGAGCAAATGAACATAAAAACAAGGATCAGAATCAGAATTGCTGGTCTTCCTGCTGCTTCCATTTTTTGATAATATAACATAATATTTAACATGATGCCATACAGGTAGTTCCTCAACTTATGAATACAATTGAGACCAAAATCTCTGCATTCTGGGTGCCAGCCCATGCATGCGCTGTCAGCCCACCACAACAAAAAGGTTCACCATCACTACCATATACCATTTCATATACCATTCCAGATAAATGGATGTCCAATTTCTTCTTAAAAACTTCCAGTGATGAAACACCCATAACGTCTGGAAGAATGTCATTCCACTGATTAATTGTTTTCAGTGTCGGGGAATTTATCTTAGTTCTAGGTTGGTTCCCTCCTTGATTAGTTTGCATCCTTTGCTTCTTGTTCTGCCTTCAGGGACTTTGGAGAAGAGGTTGATACCCCACTTCTTGGTAGCAGTCTCTTCAACATTAGAACAGTGCTATTTTGATGGATAAGAAGCTGCTGAGATCCAGGATTGTTTCTATCTCACTTTTCTGCAATAGGAAATGTGGTGACCTTGGATAATACGTTAGCTAAATTATCCTGCTTGGTCTATGAAAAATCCACAAGATTTTCTAGTCTAAAAAGTTCAGATAGCCTAGTAATGTGAACAGGCAGCACCTGGACTTTGATGGTTCTTGGGATCTTAATCAGTCCAGACAGGCCTGGTCAGCCAATTGTATGTTATTTCCTTACTGTCTCCTTCATATAATATCATATAATAACAGGCATATATAATATTTGTTTATTCATTTGTTTGTTTGTCAAACATGTACAAGATAACAAGTATGACTATAAACAGGAACAAAGGAAGTAAATACAGATAAATGGGGACAGTAAGACAGGACAGGAGGCATGCTGGTGCACTTATGGACATCTTATGGATGTATATTGCATGAACATCGGGAATATATCCTTTTGAAGACAATGTAGCCATATGTTGGGAGAAGGGAAAAAAGCAGTGTTACCTGTTTAATTTACTTAATATAGAAACTCTTATGATGGCATTTTTTTAAAAAAATAGGAGTATCACAAGTGGACTATCACTTCTCCAGAATGGAGAAACTTGTCTGCAACGCTCATATTGGTATATGAATGTTTTGTTCAATCTGGGTAGAAATAATAGTTTGTTAGGTTTTTTTTAACAGGCATTTGGAACTGTCAGATATTTGGAAAATTGTTTGTGTTTTCAGGATATCCAATTATCATTCCTTCCAACTGCCTTTATAATAGACATTTAGGAGATGGAGTTTAGATTACAGAGTCATATTTAATTTGCTATGGGATATCAGAGCATAACTTGTTTCCTACTAACTAGTTCAAAAAGCACAGAAGATATGGTAGAAGTTACCAACAAAGCTTGTTTGGTCTGCTGTCACATAAACTGCAGTGTATCTTCTTTTCGAAAAAGTGGAAAAGAGAGGAGATGTTTTCTTTTGCATCAAATGTGGGTCACCTTGTGTGTCAACATAAGATGAAACATTTACTATTATGTAAATAAATGTGTAAATTTAAAGTAAAGATAGTTGAGGTGGTTCCAAATATATCATTCCAGGAAAAAAAGTTGGGATGCCCAGTTTCTAATTCTGTGTTTCTAATATTTAAAGACAACAACCAGTTGCTTCTGCTATACCTAGTTTACAGCGAGAATCTAGTTTGCACAAAATAGCCCAAAACAGTGAAAATATTGAAAATATTGTTATCTGTACAAGTCAGTAAAAACACAAGATTTTGCTAGCCATTAAATGTAGGAAACACTAATATTGTGGGAATGTTTTTTTTTCTTGTTTTCCTTTATATTATAGTATTATACTGGTCATCTCTAACAACAAATTATGTAATTTTAGTTGTTTTAAAATCAGCTTTGCTTAAAGGTGTTCTTGATTAGCAAGACACAAAAAGTTTATTTCTGAATATAAAAACTGACCCTCTAAATTCAGTTGTATGTAAAAAATAATATTTTATTTATCTTATTTATTTTTAAACTGCATTTAAGATTGAAGCCCTTTCAAGATGACATACATAATAGATACAATTATTTTTAAAATGCTCAAACCAATAAAAACAAATGTCAGAAAGAACATTACCAGAATCCAAAGCACTCAACAGCAGAATTATAGCAAACAATCTAAAGTATGATACAATTTAATTCAAGATAAATCCAGCTGGAACTTCAAAATTTATAAAAGGCTTTTGAGGAAAGATCTTAATGAACGTTGAGTATAAAGTCACCCCACATTTGATATGGGGCAGAAAAGGACCTACTACTAATTTCACTGCTTTTCCAGACAAATGAGTAAGCCGATGGTCTTGATGTGTGGGAAGAGTTATACTGATGAAATAATCTGTCATGTAATCTATCACTTATATGAATAGAGATAAAAGGTAGCGAAATATGTGGGAAAGTAGCTATAAACAAAATCTGACAACATACTTTCCAATTTCCCTCCCAGCTAATATTTTCTTCCTTGTATTCCCTGATCTGTTTCCCACCCCCCCGGATTTCTGGACGGTGCCATCTATTTCCACTGTCCAATTTGCATTTCTACTCCAAGGCTCGCATCTCTTTTCCCTTTGGCAGTCTTTATGTAATTTCTTTATTGCTTTAAGAATAGTCCCAGCAGAGTGACATTGTAAATATGACCTAAAAAAAACCCCTTTGTGTAATGAATAGACTTAATCCAAATGCATGTTGAATGTATCCATCTTTGACTAAATGAACCATCATTTATAGTTACAGGATATAGATATGAATACACTGTTATTATACATCTTGTATATCCATAATTATTTCATATGACACTTAGTATGATATTTTTGCTTACTTAGAGAGACATGGGCACATAAGTCCAGCCTAAGGGGTCCCACACTGCTGAAGAACTACTAGATCATAGGATATGGAGGTAAGTAAGATAATTTCTTAGTTATTAAGAACTCTGGATTCAATCAGTGGAACACAATTATATCCCTTGGCTTAAAAGGTCACACATAGGAGTTAACCCAACCTTGGCACTTAAGTTCTGTTATTATTATTATTTCTATAGGAATGGGTGAATTATGAGACAGGAATCTGTCTGTGTACATGAGCTGCAGTTTTCTTCGTAAAGATGTAGATGCCATACTGAGGATGAGTGAATCTGGAGTGGACTGGCTTTCAGTGAACACGGAGTTGGCCATTTTCTGGTGTACCTGTTCACTACAGATATGAACTCAAAAGATCTCAGATTGGCCTTCGGAAGTTGTGGGAGCTTCATTACTTGAGACTTTCAAGAAGAGATTGGATTGCCATTTGTCAGAAAGGGTGTAGGGTCTCCTGCTTGGGTGGGTGGGGATTAGACTAGATGACCTACCAGGTCTCTTCCAGCTCTGTTAATCTGTAATAATCTGTAAACTAACTTGGACTAAAGTGCTATACTGTTTCTTGATAAAATCAATACAACTTTCCTAATATTTATGATGTTCCTGTTGTGAATGCATAAGATTTAATAAAGAGAACTGAGCTTGGAGTAAAGTGCAGGATTCTGGCCCTGCACTTCTGATTGGCTGTTAACGGCAGGATCGGATTGGCCCATTCCAAGGAATCCGATTGGCCATTAACAGAGAGTTCCCATTGGTTAAGGGAGCTAGCGCTCCTCAATTGTTATTGGTTAATAGTTACTAGGGTTGCCTATATAAGGAGGGTTATAACTGCCATTGAGAAGTCACGATGTAAATAAAGAGCTGAAGTTCACCGTTCCAGAGGCTTGTCTCCATTCTTTCTCGCCCATGCTCCAAACATAACACTGGCGACGAAGGTGGGATATGGAGACGTCTGAACTGACGGAACTAAGAAGAAACACCGAGCACATGGCTGATGACGCTACACAACGGAACCATGTCCGGTGGCATCGTACCACCTGCTCCGTTTGATGCAGTGCAGGAAGATTGGGAGTCCTATATGGATCACTTCCAAATGTTCTTAGAAACTAACAACTTAAAGGACACCACAGCCGGGAAGAAACGGGCGGTGTTCCTAATGCATTGCGGTCCAACCGTATTTAAGATGGCTAAAGCACTAGCAAAACCTAGAGAAGTGAAGGCGATGGATTGGGACGACCTCGAACCTCTACTTAGAGATCACTATGCACCGGCGTGCCTACGCTCGTGAGATGGCATGAGTTCTATCAGAGAAACCAGCGAAAAGGAGAAAGCGTCGCCGACTTCATAGCAGACCTCCAAAACCTGGGAGGCCTCTGCGGATTCGCCGATTTGGAAGAGGCACTGAGAGATCGAATAATTCTGGGATTAGATGCACCAGGCATACAGAGCAAGCTGATGGCGAAAGGCGACATCAGCCTTGCCGATGCCATCGCCAATGCTACTGCAACAGAAGCAACCAGGAAGTCGGTTGCACAATTACGCCGCAACCGCGCTCCGGTACACCAACCGACAGGCGACATTTGACCCAAGGCAGAAGGGCAACTTTCCACGACACACCACGAGGACCTCTCTTCGTCATCAGACAGCGACGAAGAAGAGGTCCATCAATTGCAGTCCAACCGGGACCACCACCCAAAGTTCCTATGCCCTTGTGCTGGCTGTGGAGCCAACCATGCCAGGACCGAATGCAAATTCCACGATGCACTCTGCCATGAGTATGGAAAGAGAGGCCACATCGGACAGGTCTGCCGATATTTACAAGGACCCGGCCAGGCTTCAAAGGGGCTAACTATCGCCAATTGACAGGAAACCGTCCTGTAAGGCGAGAACCAGTAAGCCACTCCTACAGAAACCGAGCTTTACAGCGAGAAGAGGCTCATCATACTATCACTATCGGTCACGCCTCAGCCTTGGATGCCAAGAAAATCCAAATCACAGTAGCCATCGAGAACCAGCCTTGCCCCATGGAAGTCGACTCAGGATCGTCCCTCTTGATGGTGTCCTGGAAGACCCTCAAGCAACTCAACTCCATGATTCAGCGCCAAGACCTCCATTTCCAAAGACTTATTCTTAAGGACTACCGAGGAAATCGAATCCCTGTCATTGGCTCCTGCTGAGTCCGGGTCTCCTTCAAGAAGCACATAGTGTACTTACCGCTAACTGTGATAGACAAAGATCAGCCTAGTCTGCTAGGTCTCCAATGGTTTGCGCCACTTGGCATTGAAGTGGCAGGCATAAACCGAATCAGCGAAAGTGACTGGGAGGAGGACCTCATCCATGAGTTCAAGGATGTCTTCGCGGAACGTTTAGGTGAGTACAAGGGGTCCCCAATCTCGTTCAGCCTTGATCCAAAGATAGCTCCCATCCGCCTTAAGCCCCGTCGAGTTCCGTTTGCCTTAAAGCCGAAAATTGATGAACAACTCGACAAACTAATAGCTCAGGGGATGCTAGAGCCTACCGATCACTCTCCCTGGGAAACCCCAATCGTAATACCCATTAAGCCAGATGGGTCGTTCCGAATTTGTGGGGACTACCGGGCCACCCTGAACCACGCCCTACAGCAGAATGCATATCCGGTGCCGGTGGTACAGCATCTCCTCCACTCCCTGGGGGGCGGAAAGGTCTTCGCTAAATTAGACTTAGCTCAGGCATATCAGCAACTACCCGTTGATGAAAAGACGGCACAGGCACAAACGATTGTGACGCACCGAGGTGCCTTTAAATGCACCCGGCTCCAATTCGGAGTCAGTGTAGCCCCAGGAATTTTTCAGAGCCTGATGGAGAGGCTATTACAAAGGATTAAAGGCGTGGTTCCCTACTTTGACAATGTATTAATTGCTGCACCTACAAAAAAAAATCTTACGGGATCGTTTAAAGTTAGTCCTACAAAAATTCCAAGACGCCGGGCTTAAGGTAAAAAAGAATAAGTGTAAATTGTGTACAGATAGTGTTGAATTTTTAGGGTACCTAATTGACAGTCAGGGTATTCAACCTACCGACAGTAAACTAAGAGCAATAAAAAACGCTCCCAGGCCTTGGAACAAGGCCGATCTCCAGGCGTTCCTAGGCCTCATCAACTTTTATAATGTATTTCTACCGCATAAAGCAACGTTCGCTGAACCATTACACTGATTGTTAGACAAGAAAGCAAACTGGTTATGGGGTCATAGAGAAGAACAGGCGTTCCGTAATGTAAAAAAACTACTGACTTCTGACTCTGTACTCATGCAATACAATGAGACTTTGTCGTTAAATATCACATGCGATGCTTCGCCTTTCGGAGTGGGTGCCATTCTGAGCCATGTACTGCCTAATGGTAACGAAGCCCCTGTTGCATATTTTTCAAAGACACTTTCAAAAACTGAGCGAAATTATGGCCAAATCGATAAAGAAACCCTCGCAATTGTATCGGCTGTTAAAAGATTCCACAAGTACATATATGGCCGGGCTTTTACAATCGTGACTGACCACAAACCATTATTAGGGATAACAGCTGGGGATAAGCCAACTCCCTACATATTATCCCCCAGGATAACTCGCTGGTCAGAATTCTTGGCTGCTTATAATTATCGGCTGCAATACCGCCCGGGGAAAGCCATTCCCCACGCTGATGCATTGAGCCGAGCACCGCTTCCAGAGACTCTCGACGATCCTGCGCCAATGGTAACCACGTTGCAAATTGAAACACTCAACTCGCCACCATTGACTGCCCGAGATATCGCGAGAGAAACCAAATGTGACCTCACCTTAGCGCGAGTTCTAGGCTGGGTAGAACGCGGATGGCCATTGGACCAATTATCAGATGACTTCACACCATTCAAAACTCGACAGAGTTGTTCTCTCAAAAAGGCTGTGTCATCTGGGGCAATAGTCATTATCCCAGAACGACTCCAAAAAGCGCTGCTGAGAACTTTGCACGATGGCCACCCTGGTATCATGTGAATGAAAGCCCTCGCACGAAGCTACGCATGGTGGCCGGGCATCGACAAGCAAATCGAACATTGGGTTAAAGCTTGTCATAAATGCCAGGAAGTGAGCAACGCCCCACCTAAAGCCATCCCTACCGAATGGGAGACACTATGGGGACCCTGGTCCCGTATTCACTTGGACTTTGCGGGACCAACCAAAGGCCACACCTTTCTGCTAACCATCGACGCCTACTCGAATTGGCTCGAGATTCACCGCATGACGAACACAACCACTGAAGCGGTTATCAAAAACTTGGAAAGACTATTTGCAACCCATGGATTACCAGACGTCCTGGTATCTGACAACGGGCCCCAATTTACAGCGCTGTCATTCAAGCAGTACCTGGCTGACCGTGGCATCCGACATGCACTCACCAAGCCTGTGCACCCTGCGATCAATGGCAAAGCAGAGCGCATGGTCCAATTTGTTAAGAAAACCTTGCAGAAGGTAGACTACGATAACATTGACGACAGGATCAATCGACTTCTTTTCCTACAACACATCACACCTCATAGCGTCACCAATAAAACTCCCGCCAAACTGCTAATGGGATGAAAACTCCACTCCCACCTTGACCAGTTACACCCAGCATATGAACCGGAAAAACCACTAGGATCCAGCGGCCACCGTCGTGCCTTCCAGGTAGGCGATTTGGTATTCGCTAAAAACCTATCGGGCGACCCGCTATGGGTGGAGGCGACAGTAGTTTGTGTAACTGGCCCGAGATCCTACCTTGTACAATGCCTTGATGATAGACTTTGGAAATGCCATATCGATCAATTACGATCGCGGCTTCCGTCGGGCATTCCTGAACTCCCTTATGACCAAACTGAGGGGGGGGGGAGATACGGAAGAGGATGAATTCCAAGTAGATGAAAACTCATTCGAAGGAAACGACGGTGTAATAGAGACACAGGAAGTGGAACCAGAGAGGGAAACAGATGCACCTCAGGGAATTACCGAGAATAATGGCAACGACGAAGAAATGAACTCTGAACCAGAGGCGACCCCATTGCCAAACAACGATCTACCGCAGCGTGATTGCAGTCAAATGACACAGCGAAAATCAAAAAGACTAATAAAGCAACCGTCCTACCTAAAGGACTACGTAACTGCGCCCTGCAAATAGAAGCCAGGGGGAAGGGGTGTTGTGAATGCATAAGATTTAATAAAGACAACTGAGCTTGGAGTAAAGTGCAGGGTTCTGCCCTGCACTTCTGATTGGCTGTTAACGGCAGGATCGGATTGGCCCGTTCCGGGGAATCCGATTGGCCATTAACAGAGAGTCCTATTGGTTAAGGGAGCTAGCGCTCCTCGATTGTTATTGGTTAATAGTTACTAGGGTTGCCTATATAAAGAGGGTTATAACTGCCATTGAGTTGAGAAGTCACGATGTAAATAAAGAGCTGAAGTTCACCGTTCCAGAGGCTTGTCTCCATTCATTCTCGCCCATGCTCCAAACATAACAGTTCCCTTGAAAGACTGTTCTTAAATTCTTAGGAAAGCAAGAATAATGTTCATTATTGTTTGGTCCAATGTCAAGGCTTCTGTTTATTTCATTCACTGCTATGCAGAATGTTTATTCTTTAAGTTTTATTTGTATCCCATCCTTTAAAATAAATCCATAATATATTTGTATATTCTGTAAAATTAACTTTGATCAATTGCCCCATATTTTCTCTAAACTTTCTTTTTGTCTCAGTCAGTAGTTCTTTTACTGAGAAATCTGAACTCCTCCACTTTTAAGGTTTATAAAACAATTGAGACATTTTCTGTCTAATTTTCCATGAGCATGTGGTTGGAGTTTTAAGCAGGATTAGAATGTTGCATGAACACTAATTTCCCCTTTGATCATTTCAATTAGCCAGAGAAGAGAGTTCTGGTAGTAATTACTTTTCAAGAGAATGAGGCAGCTCATTAACTGTCAAGGATTCTTTTTGAATTTATGTTACATTTTTATTGAAAGAATAAAAATGGTCAGAAAAAAAGTTGATAGATAGGGAGAAAAAAACTCAATAAAACAGAATTGTAATATATGTAAGTAATATTTTACAGAATCCCTTTATGAAAGTTTTCCTTTGCTTATGAGTTCTAGATCAGTAATCTGTGGGTCTCCAAACATGGTTGGACTATATATCTGATAATCCCTACAACTTGTAACAGTGTTGAAACCCATGGGAATTGGAATTCAACAGTATATTGGAGAGAACAATATTCTTTATTCCTGAAATAGACTATAATTAATCTCAAATTGCTTGAATACTTTTTTGTATTGGTGTAACATTTGGCAACATAAGTGATTTGTGGGTTAATGATTTTACTATCATGCAGTGCTTTAATTTTAATAGACTTTTGATTCTTTCAGTTTTATGCTCCATCCTTTATGGCTAATTGTTGTAAGTAGGTTAGAATTCATTTTAACATTCTTCTCCAGTCTATAAAATTGCAATTTATGAATAAGAATATGTAAAAAAAAAACAGCATTCACAATAATATTGACAATGTAAATGATTCTAGGTAACAATCAGGGGGTAGAATAATAAAGTTTGAAAATAGCAATTAAATATGTATCTGTACTATTTCAATCAAAAGGGCTATTTTGGAACATAAAACTTTCCAAGAAAAGTTTACAATGGTAATGCTAGACGTAAAGAGATCTGTCAATTTAATCCTTCTGGGATTAAATCGATCTCTGGATCTCTGGATCAGAGAAAGCAATCCTTGGTCCCAGAGCCACATGTACCCCAGATTTCTTTTTAGCTATTGGTTGGCAAAACCAATTCTGTTTTCTCACTGTTCAGAGATAGAACACTCTTAAAATTGGACTGGGTACCTTAAGATTGATTTTAACTCAAAAAAATAAAATGTGATATCCTCTCCCCCAAATAATGCCCATTCTGTTATATCAATGATATTATTCCATTCAAAGGAATGATTATATTCATTTCCTAATTACCCTATTAGGAAACCCTACCCATATGTTAAATGCAAATCCTGGCCACAAAATATTGCTCATACCTATTTAAAGAGTGGTATTATGTATGCTGATCACTTGAATCACAGTAAGATCATTTAACTTCCAAGCTGTTTTTAAAGCAATCCCAGACACAAATCTTTGTGGTAATCTACATGTATGACTAGATATCCTGTGAAATTTTCAAGATGGAATTAATCAATTTTATTCACTGTATATTCACACATAAATGCAATGAAATTAAAAGTACAATTGCACCAGAATAAAAAACCTATATCACCAGAAATCATTTTTTGGGGGTAAGAAGAATCCATAATATTTTTTGCTTTTGTAAAACTGTGGATAATGTCCATTGTTTTTCAGGGAACAATAAATATAAATTATATAGCCTTCAACAAAAAGAGACTGTGGTATCAGCATATATTAAAAATGTTATCTAGACAGCTAATAAATATTAACTAGGCCTTTTCACTTACAAATAACAAATGTGAAATTTTCATGTTGAAGCTTGTCAACCAGATACCCAATGAATTATTATACTACTCAATTTGATATTGACAATAGTTTTAAATATTGAGGTAATAAAATATGATCTTACAACCAATTTAGGCACACAAAAGTTATACGTGACCTTACCGGAATCATTATTCTTCAATATTTAAAAATATAATATTTCTCCATTACAACCATTTATATTGCTTAGAAAAGTCTTTAATCACTTTTAGTCCTTTAAGAGGGGGGGGGGGGGAGAGACAAAAGAAGAGTTTAGCTTGGAATAGTGACCTCATAATAGGAAATATCCAACGATGCTGACATAAACTGATCTAATTAGAAAACTTCTCTCAAAGTAGGTTTGAAATATCAGGTGAGGACATTTATATTGTCCTGCTAACAATCTAAAAGATTTTTAGACAATCTGAAATTCATACTGTCATGATGACAAGTGAGAAAGAAGGAATAGGAAGAGAGAGAAAAATAAAGCATTCTGATTTCCGTTCTCAAAGTTACTGTTATTTTAGTGACCAGCTGGGATGCAAATCAGTTCTTGTATCCTGATGGAATGAATGCTGGGTAGGCAGCAGTATGGCAAAGCTCTAAGCAGCTGGTCTCTCAGCAGACGTAAAAGGTCCCCATTGCTTTACGTTCCTTCTACTGCCCAGAGTTGAGACCCTAGGACCCCAGAAATACTTCTTTTCACAGCTTTCAAATGCCTTTCATTAAAATACACACAAACTTTCAATTTCCAAACATTAGGAGCGTTCAGAAGTTGTGATAGGTCTTGGGAATCAGAAAGATATTTTTGTTACTTTAATATAATTTATATGTCCTTGGTAAGTAACTACATAAATATCATAAATTTTTAACATTTTGTTTGTTTCATTTTACAAGTATGCATGTATGTATGCATGCATGCATGCATGCATGTATGTATGTATGTATGTATATATGTACCACATTAATCTGAAATCAAATACTTTTTACTTTTTGTTTTGCAATGACATTTCTTGTTTTTCCTGATATTTGTTTTGAGGAAAGTCACTTAGTGATGAAAACCCCCAAAACTTTCTTATGGTAATGGCCTGGAAGAGAACATGGGAAATATTTCTTTTTCTATTCCATTAATTTTTGTTTTTACATTTGTTTCATGCTTTCAAGTACTGTGGCCAAAGGCTACATCTCAGGTGCTTTCTTTTTATTTTATGCATCACAGATAAAAAGACAATGAACTGTCAAGTGAAAAAGAGAATAATGAATGAATCAAAAATTGGAGATGACAGGCAGCTTTTGATTTATTGTATGTCTTTTATCTTGATATATTAATATAACAATGCAGCATGGTTGCTTCTTCTCAATTTCAAATGTTTTCCTAATCAACCTGCATAAAAAAATCTACTTCAAGGTCAACAAAAGATGAAAAACAGCCAATTCAGAGCAACAATTATAATGTCCTTCTCTGTCTATTATCCATAACTGGTTATGAGTGGGCATATAATGACATGGCATATGAATGATAGAATGATTTTATTATGCCTGGGCATGACAAACAATAGTAATAGCAGTAGCACTTAGACTTATATGCAACTCCATAGTGCTTCATAGCACTCTCTGAGTGGTTTACAATATCACCATATAGCTTCCAACAATCTGGGTCCTCATTGTATTGACCTCAGAAGGACAGAAGGCTGAGTCAAACTAGAGCCAGTCAAGATCGAACTCGTGGGCAAAGTTAGCCTGCAATAGAGAATTCTAACCACTACATCACTGCACCAACCCCAACACTAGGTAGAAGGAAGCTAAACTTTGAGCAGCTAAGACAGGCAAGGAAGCAAATTGGGATCTCCAATTATTGCTCTTCTTATCCAGATCACTTGATGCACTGTGTTCCAGGTAGATTGCTTTCCAAAGGAGCACATGGCACTCTAGTTGATCTAAGGAGCTCTTGTGAGTTGTTATGTGATGGCAATAGAGGCCACCTAGACAGACAACACTGGGGCTCTGAGATGCAATTAAAACTCACCATTCATTCAGCAGCTGGCCACTGACCCTAAATACTTCCTTGAGAAGTCTTCACAGCCACTTATAATGAGACAGATGCAATAGCCATTTGACTAAGTGGTCTCTATTAACATCATTGATTTAATTACATGGATAATTGTATAGCAATTTCACTATATTATAATAATATTATTGGATTAATATGCTCAGTCGTAATGCAGAACTCTTCAGGTTAAACTTGAAAAGCAGTCTAGAGAACAACTAATTAATTTTATAAAGTTTTAAATATTACTTTTCTTTCTCTTGACTATACTTGCACCCGTATGTATAGTCAAAAAAAAAGATCAGTTGTTTATTTATACTTTTCAGTTTTTAAAAGGTCCAAACTACAGGTTCAAAGCAATCAGTACCATTTAGGCTACATTCCTTCACTCTATATAAATCTACTTGAATGTTGTTTATGCAGATATTTATATTTGCAAAGTAATTTATGAACACAAGATTAATTTGAAATGTATACAGCATATGATTATGTGATTGCTTACAATATTCATTCAGACTGTGGAAAACACAAAGTATAAGCAAAACAAAACAAAAAGGAGAAATAATATGTACTTACTAGTATGATAGAAAATAAATGTGTCTAATTTAATGATCACTCAGCTGAAGATGCCTCAAATGTTCAATTATATAATTAAATGTTCTGTGAACAGGCAGAACAGATAAGAAAGTTTGCAGTAACCTTGTAATTAGAACTGTAAATTTTAAAACAACTTTTTCTTGATGAATCAAGTACACTACCACAGACAATTCAAGGAATTGATTCAGGAATGAGTAGATAACTCACACAATATAGTCTAGGTAATGAAATAGTAAAACTATCTTAATGAATTCTGCGGGATGTTTCCCAGCCATTCTCACCTATAACACTCTCTCACTCTGATTCAAGTCACATTTTCCACAATTTTCAGGATTAATAGCAGAAACTGTAATGCAACACTGAAATCCATAGTTCTTCCATACATACAACCCAAGGTATGAACCTGGTATATAGATGACACCTTTGTTATAAAAAAGGACCAACTAGAGAACACACAAAGCCATCTACAACCTCTTCAAGCAATAAACCAGGGAAGAAGAAAATAATAACATGCTATCCTTCCTGGATATCTTCATTAGCAGAGGTATTCACACCAAATTACAAACAGAAGTCTATCTTAAAACTGCCCACACCAACCAGATGCTCCAATACCAAAGTATCAACTTAACCTCCGACAACAGAATCTGTGTAAGAACACTATTTACATGAGCATGAACTCATTGCAGTAATCCTGAACATCAGAAAAAGAAAACAGATGATCTATGTAACATTTTCCAATAAAATGGATTCACACAGAACTTCATCAAACTCAACACACTATAACACAACCAATACAAACTGTAAAAAGGATAACACTGGCATACATTAAAAATAAAATCTTGGAAACCACTGTTACAATGACATGTCACCAATGTGGCACACAAACCTACTAAAGTCTGACAAAATATCCTAAGTAAACCAAAAGGTCCAGCAGCCCCAGAGGAAAAAAAGCAGGCGTTATCTAGAACAGAGGTGTCAAATTTGTGTTGCAACAGTGTCATCATGTGAAGTATTGGAACTTTTTTCCCCTTTGCTAAACTGGGAAGGGGTGGGGCCAGCATGTGGCATCTGGTCCATGGACCCAAGTTTGACACCCCTGATCTAGAACATACAGTGTAATGACTGCAACAGCCACTGTGCAGGAAAAATAGGAAAAAGACTGCAAGAGCATATTTGTGAATACCAGTTGGTAATTGTGTGATGGTAAGGATGCTATGATGGTTGTAACTGCAAAGACTGATCATAAAGTTAGTTCTTCAGTGACATGATACCTTCAAATGGCCACTAAATAAGGCAGCCATTATGCAAGAACTACATATAATGTATGTACCAGCACTAACATAGTAGCAGTAATGGCACTAGGAGCTTATGGTTTAGTATGCCTTATCTGGTTGCAATCCTGTACTTATAATTAGTTAGAAGTATATGCTCTAAACCAAGGCTGTCAAATTTGTGGCCACACGCTAGCCTCGCCCATGCCCGGTTTAGTGAAGGGGAAAAAAGATATGATACGTCATGTGATGCATGATGCCGTGAGTTTGACACTCTTCTCAAAACTGAACAATCAGTTGTCCTTAAACTGGTTTTATGGATACATAATTTATATATTGTTAAAAATCAGTACATGTCAGGTATAAGCAACTAGAGACACTCCTAAATAGCTGAAGTCAGCAACTTTATCATTCTCTACCTAACTTATAAGAATCTGCCCAGACTACTTGCCTTGCCTTGGGACCAATTAGATAAGCTAAGGACATACTTGACACACATACACCCCTTCCAGTGTAACTGGCAGTTTCCCAATATTGCATTTACCTTATTATTTTATCACCAATGTGCTCTTTCTATGGATTTAAGAAAACTTTTTTCTTAGGTATGTTGATATGCTAACTTTTCAGTTTGAGATCAATGCTTATATTCTCTCTTCATTACTTTGGTCTATTTATATTCAAACTCTATTAATGGTCAAATTTAGGTGATGCTTTTTCTATTTAGTTAGCAATACTGCTTATATTGTTTTGTTTTTTGCCAAAGAATCATATCCCTAATACATTAAAGATTCTGATAAATGAGCCCTTTAAAAAAAATAGTTTTGTATATGCAGAAAGAAATGCCAGATTTGGAGGGTTTATTTCAAATCAAATTCTATGAGGAAAGACAAAAGCTGCAATCCTGTATAAGAGATATATATGTAGGTAGTATGTACAACTTTGAATATAGCACTCTGTCAAAACTGTTTCATGAAGCAACAGAATTTCTAAGACTGAGGTGAAACTGTACTTATTTTCAAGGCTTTATGCTTATTAGAAGCAGGTATCAGTAAACTTTTAAACATATATTTTTTATTTAAAAACAAACAAAATATTAATCCTAACTCTCTAGTTTCAGTTTATCTACATATCTAATCAAGTATGTTGGAAGCACCTGAGGAGTGATTCCACAGCTGTTTATCAGGAAATAAGCTGCTAAATAACTGGAATTTGTTTACTCAGAAAAGCAATTAAAATGTTTAGAGTGTGAATGGTTTATTTTTTTTTTTAGTTTGCTGACTATCAGAAGGTCTTTTGTCTTATTATAAGATTCATATTTATAAGCTAAATGGTCTAAATAAATCACTATTACATATCTTTCTACCAGAGTATTTTATATTTGATTTCTTCTTTGCATGAAATAACAATTTTTGCCATTCTCTACTGATTAAATTGTTGAGTTGAGCATTTTTTTTTCAGTTCCTTGGGTTTGGGATGTTTTTGCCCTAGATGTGAGTGGCTTTTTTCCTCTCCAGTCTTTTGAGTTTTCAATGCCTATGCATTTAACCCAATGAAGCTTCTGGTTAGATTCAAAAATATGTATTTAAAATCCTTGTGCTCTGATGCAGATTCAGTCAAATACCGTATTTGCCAGCGTATAAGATGACTTTTTTGCCCTGAAAAACATGCCTCCAAGTGAGGGGGTTGTCTTATACGCTGGTATATCCACTGCTGGCTATCGGATGTTTGTGGGATGCAGCGAAGGCGCCTCTGGCTTCCCGGATCCCCCGCGTCACTTCCGCCTAGAGCCTCCCTGTGTCTCTGAATCAGGTTCGAATCCCGCTCGCCTCGTTTCGCCCGAGGCTGCAGCGACTGGGGGGAGCGAGAACGTGGGTTGGTCCTGTCGCCCCTGGCAGGGCCATGTGAAGGCTGCCTGCCTTCCTCTTCCTCCCACGGCCCCTGGTACTCCGCCCTGCCGCTGCAGCCCCGGGGATTTCTGGAGGGCGTTTCCAGTGACCCCGCTGGGATCATTTGGCTGACCAACACAGAATAACATGCACACTGTGTAAATATTGGATGATTAGTTACCGGGGGGGGGGGGGGGCGTCTTATATGCCGGGTCGTCTTATAAGCCAGCAAATACAGTAGATTCCAATGAATTTGTAGTATATTTACCAAAGGTACATGGTTTTTGGAATAGATCAAATCATTAAAAACACTGTTATCTGTGGAGGAAGGGAGATAATATTGTTCACTCCAAAAACCTGCATAACTTCAGACAGAGTAATAGATGGACACCTATAGAAAAATGACAAAGATAATAAGGGATTGGCCAACTCAGAGTAGTTTGTCTAATGATTGATTGTCTAATGAACATCTCATCCTTGCTCACTGAAGGAAGTATATGGAGCATTCTCATATGAATGTCACATTAACCATGAAGATATGGCATATGTGAATCACTTTTAATTTGACTGAGTTAGAATTGTGAGATTTAAAGAAGGAATCATTTGGTCCAAATTCTGATTTGATTTAAACTGCTTGTTTTAATTTTTATAAAATATAAATTATAATGATTGAGCATATACATGCTTGCACAGCTGCTTTATTTTCATTTGAATGGATGAAATTAGCAGGGATTGTAGACTTTTAAAAACTATATTAACTCTACAAAATATCTAAAAATCTCTGCAAGTTTTACAATTATTGATCTTTGAATTATTCTTCCTTTCTTAGGACAGACATAGTGGGGATGGGGACTGTAGCACAGATGCTTCCAAATTAATCAGCAGAAATTATCCAGTGGAAAACCAGTAGTAAAAAAAAAAAACTACTAAAGAAATAATGCTGGGCCAAGGTGGACATTATTAAAAATAAACTTTCAAAAACTTGTTTAAAAAGTAAGCACTTTTCCATTGTTCTTCTAGGATGCCAAATTTGGCATGATACAAAAGAATGTCCATTGATTTACCCTCATAATATGGCATAGCAGTTGTTTATGATAATTGGGTATAGTGATATGTCAAGGAAAGCTTGGCTCCTCTTGAAAACTTTCTCATCACTTGATTTGGGGAAGTTGCCACAAAGAAGAGGGAGTCAAGCTATTCTCCAAAGCACTTAAGGGCAGGATAAGAAGCAATGGGTGGAAACTAATCAAGGAGAGAAGCAACCTAGAATTAAGAAAAAATTTCCTGACAGTTATAACAATTATCAGTGGAACAATTGGCTTCCAGAAGTTGTAAATGCTCCAACACTGGAAGTTTTTATGAAGAGTTTGGACAATCATTTGTCTGAAATGGTATAGGGTTTCCTGCCAGAGCAGAAGACCTCCACGGTCCTTCCAAATTTGTTATTCTATTCTATTCTACTGGTAGACAGATATTTTCAGGAAATGTTGTGATTGCATTTTTTATAATATTTTTTTTATTTTTATATTTTTTAAAAAAATCTTTTTTGGTGAACAGTGTGGTTCCAGGTTTTTACATTTCAATACAAACATAACCTTAGTTACATATTCATCTTTCTTATTCAATTTCATATCACATTATTACTTATTCTGTTTTCCTTTGAGTATTCTCAAATATTAAATTCATTATACTTATTTTATCCAATTACAATTCATAGGAAGATTGTATATTAATGAGTGTCTAGCAGGTATTGGGTGCCTGCTAAGACAAAACAGGAAAATACTTATCTAATTGGGGTTAGAGTAGAATGTTTTTTTATCTCACAGCTCAAAAGAGTAAGAGAAGCTAGCTTGTCTATGCAGCCTCTGTTCCAGGTACTGTGTTTCTCCAACAATACGTCCCCCCTGTAGGAAGACCCAGCATGTTTTCTAGGCATAAAATAAAATTAAGCCCCTCCCCTCAAATTTAGTCCTTTTAAAACATGCAAAATTGGGGGGGGGGAGGCGTGGGGGAACTTGCCATTAGGAGTGCCCTGTGGGCAGCTACGCCTCACCATCAGCTGCTTCTAACACCATGGTGGAGCACAGAGGGCTCCCTTACCCCTCCCTAACCCAGGTCAGCAGGCGGGCAGTGTCGGCATGAATGTCCAGCAGCATTCAGCTGCTTCTCAGGCCTCCATAGCTTCCATGGTTCCCACCGGTGCTGGGGCCTCTCACAACAGCAACAACAGCATCTGAGTCGCTCCCGCTTTCCCCCCATTCCCATAACAAGAGGGGAAAAAAACATTTTGAGGTAACTGGGAGCACCACGCACTGCATTTTGGTTTAATCCCGAGCAGCTGGGTGGGTGTGAGAAGAGCCGAGCGAGCGTCTCTGCTGCTGCTACCCTTGGTGCTCCAGCCTCGGGCTCTGCAAGTTTCTAAAAGTCCCAGTGCGCAGCCTGTTCCTGCATTCCAAGCGCCCAGGCCGAGTTACAGCTGTCCCTCTCTTGCCAGCACTGTCTCCAACAACAGTGGCAGCAGCAGCGGGAACCGTGGAAGTTATGGAGGTGGCTCTCCCACCCGAGAAGTGGTTGAAATGCTTCAAAGGTTCCGCCACTGCTACCGCTGTTGTTAGAGACAGTGCTGACAAGAGAGGGACAGCTGCAGCTTGGCCTGGGCATACTTGAAATGCAGGAATGGGCTGCACACCAGGACTTTTGGAAACTTGCAGAGTTCCTGTTATTAAGGGGATGGGAGAAAAGCGGGGAGCGACTCAGATGCTGTTGTTGGAGATGGAGCTGGCAAGAGAGGCATCAGCACTGGCGGGAACCTTGGAAGCTATGGAGGCTGAGAAGCAGTTAAAACACTGCCGGTGGACATCCCTGCCTGCCCACTGACCCGGGTCTGCAGCAAAGGTGCTTGGTGGGGGTAAGGGAGCCCTCTGCGCTCCACCATGATTGGCCATTAGGAGTGGCTGGTGGTGAGGAATAGCAGTCGGTAAGGCACCCTAGGCGAGGGTTCACGGGGGGGGGGAGGAGAAATTAATTCACCCATGAAAAGACATCCTAGCCATTTTTTCGGGGCTCAAAAATAAATAAGACCCAGCCTTATTAAATGAGAAACACGGTATTAATTGGAAAATCCGGGTCAGTCACATGAAGCTGGATATGTTCAGTCAATTCTGGGCAGGATCCAGTTGTATTAAAATTGTGGCTTGCAATGATTGCAGAGGTAGCAGAATTAGACTGACACAATGAGACATGTCATCAAGACAGACCACCACACAGAGATACCATAAATATCCTTGCTACCCCTTCCTCCATTCTTAAAAGTAATGAATATCAAGCATACTTTTTAGCTTAGTATCTATTTATTCATTGTTAAAAGACTAAAACATGTTTCAATTCAACAGTATTTAAAAGCAAGGTTTGGCCTAAGAATATGTATTGGAATGGTCTGACTTGAGTTCATATTTGGATTGCTGGACTGAATTCTTGGTTGCATTGGCAGGTCCAACACAAAAAAGTATAATATTTCACAAACTCAATGTTAAGGTTTGTGCCTGTATATTAATGAAATTAAAGGCTGAGAAAGTGAACAAAGCTCAGAGTAATCTTGGCTTTGTTATCCCAAAAGTATTTTGATAGGCAAAGAGTTTCATTAGGTCACAAATCTCAGACTTGGCTATTTTTGTTCATGCCTGAGTACATATTACACCACTGAACCCCAACTAGTCTTTTGTATAAGTATTTATTTCTACAGAAATACATTTACATCATTATATTTTGTCTGCAGTCAGTGAGAAGCTGTAGAAAAGCTATTAAATCTAGTATTTTTTTTGCAGCCATTTGATTTAATTTGCTAGCTTAGCTTTCAAAAAGGTTTCACTTTGATACAAACCATACATGGAATGATTTATTTATCAACTTCATGTACCCGCCCATCTCAGATAGAGACTCACTTTAGTCAAAGCATAGTTGAATTGAACTTCACTTCAGAAACTTGGCATAACTATTCATGAACTAATGAAGTCCACTAGCCTGGTTGTGAGTTGTGTAGCTCTCTGAATTCAGTTCCCAAAGGAAAAAATATATCACCTCTTTCTAAGTTTTTAAGGCAGCTGTATTTTTCCTTGAGTTAAACTGGAGTTTTACAAAAAGAATGTTTTCTAGGTTTTTAAAGCAGATGCATATTTTAAAGATTGATGTGGAGGTTTGAAATAGGTTGAAATGCTTTAATGAATGGCAAAGGGTTCTTGTGCCCATTTGAGATCTGGAGTAATCCTTCTTAAACATTTCTGAATGGTGTGGATCCATACTGATTGCATCTTAAGCCACATTAGCAGGATTTGGATAATGGTATGATCTGAAAATGTTCAGTGATGCTTATGCGAAGGTTCATCTCTTTTCTGCTTATGCTTTTCAATCTATTACTAGCTGAATTTTTAAGACATGAGAGACAAATGCATATTATCTCAACAGGATGGTTACAAAAAAAAAAAAAAGGAAGATTCAACTTCTAAATCAATTGTATTTTTTGTACTGTAATGAAAAAATTTAACACATGAATGTGCCCCAGAAATATTCATCCAAAAGCAATTTTAGGTTTCATTTTTTGTAAATATTTGATGTATGACTCAATTCTAGAAATTGAAGTGGTTTGAGCAGAATTCACAACATTTAATTTAAAAATTATTAAGCTATCAGTAGCTATACAAAGATAAATAAGATTCTATAAAAAAGGAAATTAATAAATAATGGGGAAAAGAGCAGAATCTGATTACAGTTCTGTCTTTATTGGGAAAGAAGTGCTGAAGGATTAATACAGAGAGAGGAAACAAATATTTGAGATTTTCTCCTGCATATCCAATACCAAAAACAGAAGGCTGGGTTGCTTTCAAAAGTATTTCCATAAAGATCACATTGCAGTAATTCATACAGGAGGTGCCCAAGGCATAAGTGACTGTGAGTAAGGCCTCTAGGTTGAAGAAAGGAAACAACTGGTGCACTAGAGAAATCTCTTCAAAGGCCCACATTGCCACAGCTGACATCTGGTCCTCAAGCATTAACTCCTCGGCTTTTCCTTTTTTTCTTGGCGCAATTCAAGACACTGGTCATCACCTTTAAGCCCTATATGGCATACACCTAAGCTATTGGTGGTTAATGGCAACTAGTACTTTTGTTTGGAACTATAAACAGTATAAGAAGAAAATCCTTTGGGGAAGAGGGATCCATCCCAGACTAATCATGCATTTGCTTTTTGGTCAATGACAGCTTTGTGACTCACTGTATAAAAGGGTATCCATTTTGTGAGAGTAGCCTTGATATGTTTTCAGTACTCTGAGCTTGGTGATCAAAAGGTTGCCCCCCTGTTGTGTCAGAAAGACAAAAATTGTAGCAAGAACAAGATCCGGTGATTTTGGTTCAAATTCCATGTTGTGGTTTTTCAAAGAATTAGCAGGGATGTCAAACTGGCAGCTCGCAGGCTGGATGTGTCATGCATAGGCCACGCCTACCCCAGCTCTGCAAAGGGAAAAAAAACATTGTGAAACTCCACATGATGGCAACACGACACAGCTAATTTGACACTTATGAGTTAGAATGAGATGTCATTATGTTGTGATGACCTGCATCTGTTTTATGTTCATCAAACTGAATCAAGGAGTAAAACCCTGAAGGTATCAACGGAGCAGGTAGCAGCAAGGATGACTGCAAGGGAAAATTATAGAGCCACGATTGTGGCCATGATCTTTCTATTGAATCTGCCATCTTAACATTTTTATATGCCTCCTTATATGCCTCACCAGTCCACAGATGCCCCTGAATGGCAGGAACCTTTTGTAAATTAAAACTCATTTTAGACAAAGTGGGTGTGAAATTCAGCATTCTGTTTCTATTGATATCACAAGTTTTTCCCCTTTGTCTCTTAGTCTACAGCCCTTTATTTCACCCAACTCTGCTCCTGGATGTATTTAAATCCTCCAGAGAACACTTTATAGCCCTGGAAGAGTAATGAATCAGTATTTTGAAAATACTACCACAATAATTAGGCAAGTCTGCTGTTGCAAAATGCAGAATTTTCTTCATTAAACAAGGCTTTCTTTGCTTTTTTGCTTCCACTAATCAACACTATTGAATTATATCCTAATTATCTGGACAGTTAGAATTTAATTATTTTATTTAGATTAATCATAAACTGCAATTTTAAGAAGTTTAAGAAAGATGTTTTCAGCTAATTGCCAAATTAATTGATGGCTAATGCAACACAAACATTAACATTCTTTGGACAACTGCATAACTGGATAGAAGCATTCCTGTCAAACAGACAATAAATGGTCAAAATTGTGAATGCCCTATCAAATTCTGTACTTGTCAATAGTGGTGTCCCCCAAGGTAGTGTTCTAGGACCAACTCTTTTCATACTCTACATAAATGACCTCTGTGATCATATTTAGAGCATCTGCATTCTCTTGGCTGATGATGTAAAGCTGTTCAATACCACAGACAATACTACTACCCTTCAAAAAGATCTTGACTTTGTGTCAGAATGGTCAAACTAATGACAACTTCAAATCTCAACAAATATTCAATCCAATCTTATTACTGGATTGGTTGTCTCAAGAGGATGCACGATGGCTCAGTGGTTAAAGAAGCTACAAAGGTGACAGCCTTGGCTCAAGACCCAAGCACAACAAGGTGAATTTCTGTTGCTGTCCCAGCTCCTGTCCACCTTTCAATTTGACAGCATGCAAATGTGAGTAGATAAATAGGTACCACTTTGGGAAGCTAATAGCATTCTGTGTGCCTTTAATGTATAATCATACCGGCCACACAACTTTAATGTATTACCATGTTGGCTATACAACTATGGAACATTTATTTGGACAGCGCTGGATCCCTCAACCAAGAAATAGAAATGAGCATGTGCCCTACAGTCAGACACAACTTGGCAGGGAAACTCTTACCTTTATTTCTCTCCTTTAGTTTCCATCCATTGCTTCTTTTTCTGCCTTCAGGTGCTTTGGGGAATAGTTTGACCCCATGTGGCAGCCCTTTGATATTGGAACACTGCTATCATGTCCACCACCATCCTTCTTTTCGTTAAGCTACATATACCCAATTCCTGCAATTGTTCTTAGCATCCTTTTTATATCATGGTGACCAAAACTGGATGCAATATTCCAAGTGTGGTCTTACCAAGGCATTTTAAAATGGTACTAACATTTCATGTGAGCTTGATCTGAAGAACTTCTTTTATCTATAAATTCTTAAGTGGTAGTATGCAAACTTGCAACTGTCTTGGTATTTGAGTATCTTTAATGACTTTTACATATTTATTAGTAAGACCTACAAAGTCTTTAGTTATATTCAGCTAGTTTGTCTACAAACCTGCTAAAAGTGGGATTCTCCTCAGTGGTGTAAACTTCAACAGCAGCACCTTTTACCTTAGAGCCTGACACATTGATTAAAATACTATCAGGATTCTTTGTATATCTTTTGTTGCTGTGGGTTAATTGGCAATAGGAAAGCCTTTGCCTATTTTTTGTTCTTGTGTGATGGGATAGCAGTTTTCAAGTCCAAAGAAAATTGGCCTATAATCACTCCTGTTTTGACAGTGATGATGGCACATGGTTATCTGTCAGTGTTCTCTTCACCTTTAAGTGTCTGTAGTGAACTTTTGCTTCAAGGTACAACTGCCTGACAGAACCAATTGTCAGTGTTCAAGAAAAATAGAGGCACAAGAAATCCGCCTCTGTTTTTTGACACTCTCCCTAATTTTCCATTCTGCTGCATCTGTTAATGTCTGTAATAAAGACTTAACTCTCCGATATAAATAAAAGACCTTTCTGAATAATGTCTTTATCAGATCCAAGGAAGCTTCTACCGCATCACATGTCAGATTACAAGTTAATTTAATGAATGTTTAAATTAATTTAATTTAATGAATGTTTAAATAGTTGATAAGCTAAGGTTTTTCAACCAGACTGGAAAAACACTGATACCAGAATCAGCTGGTAAAATGGTCACTTTCTCCCCCTTCATTGTCATCGCTAAAAAAAATATAGGAAATACTGAAAAATATCTCAAAAAATGAAAAATGAATGTGCTGTTTATGGACTTTATCTTAAGCTTCTCAGCAGGGGCTTGAATTTACACAGTATATATGATTTTAATTTAGATTGAGTTATGTGGCTACATGATGATAAGATAGGCAATGCAAGCAATCCATTCTCAAATTGCTTGCATTGGGTAATTCTGCAGTAATCTTGAGTCATTGTGAACTGAAAGGGGCCACTTTATTATTATTCAGTAGTTAAGTCTTTTTCCAATATCAGCCCCAAATGTTCCCTTAGCTGAGATACAAGATGAAATGGAACCATTTCCTACACAGTTTATAAAAAGTCAAAGGGACTTGGGTTTTCTTCTTCAACAGTTAAGATTCTTTCCGGTCCTTTGAAGAGCATTAAGCAGGCTTACTGTCCACACAGTTCTGCTTTGCTGTATTTTGCTGCTGCTCTACAGCACCTGCTGTTTACAGTTTCTGTTTACAAAACTAGGAATCCTACTTTTTGGACAATCTTTGTACTTTCAGCTTGTTTTACTTCTGCAAACATGTTCATAGTGGGTGGAGGGCATCGACCACAGCAAGTACAAAAATGTATAAATCTGATGTTTTAAATCAGAAATGCCAAGGTCAGGGCTTAGTAATCCAAAACTGAGCTTTATTTTACCTTTTTACTGATGTAATCTCATTATTTACAAAAGTAAGATAACGTAAGAAAAACCCTACCATTGCAGTTAGTGGGTTGTTGCTAAGATATTCATAGTACTAATTTTCCCTGATCATTGTTCAGAAACCTTATCCTTTGCATCACTTTCCCATCAACATGCATATCTTTACTGAGGCTCTTTAGGGATAGGAAGAATGAAGAAAGGAGTAGCCATTTACCTAAGAAAGGGAAAGAGAGGGAAAAATATATATCGCCTACCATTAGCTCTTCACTAAAATGGTTATTGCAATGAGAGAGAAAAACCTATGGGAGTGGTAAATCTATTTCTGTGATATATCAATGCAGGTTTTCATGGCCAATGTCAACCCAATGGTAATAACCTGGCATGCTGATGTTTCACCAGCAACTGTGGCTAGCATCTTCAGTGACAAAGTGATCTGTTCTGGAGCACAATTTCAGAACTGATCTCTATTGGACTGTTCTGGAAAGCCAGTTTCTAGTTGGTCTTGAGAGTGAGTTTGTAGTAGTGATAAAGGCCTTGGGTTAGAATATGGGAAACAATGAGTTCTGCTTCTGCCTTAGCTACAGAGCCAGCTAGTGAACTTGAGCCAGTCCCTCACTCTCAACTTTAGGAATGACGCAATGGCAAGCCATTTCCAAAGTCTTTCCAAGAAAACTTCACACACTAGTCTAAGCAGTCATCAGAAGTCAACATTGACACAAAAGAAGGAAGGAGAGTTTGAATTTGGAAGAGGTTCCAAAGGAGCCAGTTTTTGATATATCTGTCTTTAAGACATACTTCTGCTTATTATTCCTTCATATGAAACTGCTATAGAGTCTACATGTCATTGGCTACTCAAGAACTATTTGGTGTAACATAAAAATGAAACAGGACTTTTTAAACATTTAGTCTCTTATCTTTTTGTTAAAGTTATTGGGATGTTAATAAATCTGAGTAGATTTTTTATGGTCATGCATGAATTGACT
The DNA here is from genome assembly GCA_033807585.1 of Hydrophis major. NCBI lineage: Eukaryota > Metazoa > Chordata > Lepidosauria > Squamata > Elapidae > Hydrophis > Hydrophis major. The sequence continues at coordinate 331,270,899 of CM066329.1, forward strand.
GCTAGTACTTGTGTACCTTTAAATGAAATCATATGTCTGGTATATAGCAGCACATGATAAACTACTGTTGATTTTTTTAAGTTGTCCTAGCTGGCAATGTTTCTCATATCCTTTTAGTTATGTGTTAATACTATATTTTGTAGTTCCAATATATATCTGTCCACAGTTGCAAAGTATGTAATGAAGTTCTAATGATGAAAATGGTCTTCCCTCATCCTTAGGTGATGGAATCATTTCTTGGATTTTTCTTGTTGGTTTGTAGAGGTTTTTTTGTTTGTTTGTTTGTTTCCCAGTAATTATCCAATTCAGTCTGTAATCTTACCAGTATGAGGGAGAACTATATTGTCTACTCGGGGTGATTTATAAATAAGGTTAAATTATATTAGAATAGATTATATGAGATAGCAAAGAGGTTTTTGTTGCTGGATGGTTGTCTGATATCACTATGGAAAAACCATTAGCCTATAAAGTGATGTCAAATTATCCCAATTTATCAGATTATCTTTCAGGCTCATAAATATGTCTAGCATGGCCAATGAGAGTTTTAATGATGCTTCTTGTTTGGCAGGTACGATGGTTAGACTTTTTAATTATGATCCCTATATGTTGGTTTTTGATGTACCTTATGTGCTAGTTGATGGGCTATTTTATTGTTTCAAATTATTTACATGCAATTTATTGAATAGCTATTTCAAATTCAAGATTTATTTTTATCAATCATTTTGGATGCAACTTTTCCAGACTTTTGAATGAATCTTTAGTAAGTATATTCATGTGATAGTTAATTTTGAGTGAAAAAAGTATGAATATTGTTAATTGGGACTGAATTATTTAAGTAGTGCAGATTAACACCATTAAATGTTCTAAATCTCCTTCCTCCCCATCAATCTTCCAATTAGCCTGCAATTTTAAAAGTAAAAAAAGGATCCTACTTCTGATCTTTCTCAAGGTGTTACAGCAATTAGATGGCATTATGATCTCATGTAAAGACCTATCCAGCATGATGAAGTAACTTAGATTGAAAAAAAAAATCAATTGGCAGAAATCTCTCTGACTGGTAATAGAGCCAAAATTTCAATAATAAAATAGTGTTTGTTTGTTTCCAAAATGTATAAGACTATCCAATTCCATGACTACAAGGCATAAACAATTCTGAAAAGAGTAAAAAAAAAAATAGGTCAACCATCTCATTCATTTCCCATCCTACAACCTCAATCATCAAACCCAGGGCTGTCAAACTCCTGGTCCATGGGCCAGATGCGTCACATGCTGGCCATGCCCATGCCCAGTTTAGCAAAGGGAGAAAAAGTCCCGATATGTCATGTGATGCCGTCAACATAAGTTTGACACTCCTGATGTAACCCAAGGTCTGTGGAACAATCATATTTTAATTACCTTTTAAATCAAAGTAGGGTAGGAATCAGAGGGTATTCAGCAGGTTCTGACCAGTTCTGGAGAACCGGTAGCGGAAATTTTGAGTAGTTCGGAGAACTGGCAAATACCACCTCTGACTGGAAATTTTATAGTATCCATCCCCTGCCATGCCTACCAAGGCATGCCCACAAAACTAGTAGTAAAAAAGTTTGAATCCCACCACTGGTAGGTATCATAACAATCTCTAGGAGAATATTGTTCCAGAGAGGCAAGTGCTTTCTGTGTCCTGTCAGATGATATTGTTGATATTCTATGGGAATCCTAGACCAGATGAAGTTTACAGATGCTGGGACAAGATTTTGACAGCATCAGTTGATCAGCTGGAGCTTGACTTATACAGCTGGATTTATTGATGATTCCCATTGCAAAATGATGGATGCAGTCTCCTGAGGCTTGGTGAAGATGGTAAGCAGAAGTGGTAAGAACATCAAGTCATGACATTTCCCACACAGAGATTTTGGATTAGATTTTTTTCCCCCTCTCCTACATCTATTTAGGTATTTTTGTTTGCTTATTATATTTTTAATCAGCTTATTAAAGAAAATTGTATTGGCACATTTCATAAATAATAATAATACATTCACATAATCAGCAATACAATTAACAAATAATAGATTGTAAGTGACATTTATTCTAAACAGGACTACAATATATAAGTTTTAAGTAGCCTAAATGGAAGATATAATTACTTTTACAGCCTTAAGTACAATTCAATAGATTTTTCAAACTTTGTATAAATATACTGAGATGATTGTTTATTTATTTATTGGATTTCTAGGCTGTTTAAATATAAAATTATTCTAGGTAGCTTCATAAATGCATACACACACATATACAACATATAGACCCATGAACATATAAAACCATAATCTGAAAGGCAATATAGTATCCTACCATATCATTCCTAAGTCCCATCCAAACATCCTAACTCATACCCAGGGCTTTCAGGAAAATTCTTAAGGTAGAGGTGATAAAAATCTTTAGAAAATTCTGTTCCAAACAACATAAGTCTGTTTTCTGATACTATGTACAGGATGATCCAAGGTAGGTATTCCAACTAATAGTCAGAACCTGTCATGCCCTTGGTAGAATCAGACTCTGAAGGAGAGGAGGAACAGCTGACAGGGACTGGAGATATGATTCCGGAGGTTGTGGAGGAGGCTGGGAAAGGGCAAAGGCAGTCAGAGGAAGAACCAGGCCCATCTCCTCTGCATCCTAGGACAGGCAGGGAGGAATGGAGAAGGAAACAACTTGGCTTATGAGCGAGGAAGCAGCCATTATCCCCCTCATTAGCTGCAGCTGGGGAGAATAGTATATAAGAGAGACGTTACAACACATCATTGCCAGAAGCAAAGCGTGGTTTATTTCAGGCTGAAGTTATCTTGGTTGGCATCCTTCCAACAGACTGTCTCTTGTTATCTCCTTGAATTTGGTAATTACTTATCCTGGACTATTGTGAAAATTTCTTCATTGTAGTTTGTTTGGTTTTTTATTTCACCTCTATCTGCTAATTAAGTTCAGACTGTATTGCTTTCTTTTGAAGACTATTTTTGAGTAAGTTTAATCTCCAACTGTGAATTATTGAACAGTGGCACCAAGTTGGAGGCATTAAAGGACATTTATTTACATTTTGGATTTTGTTACATTTGTGTTACACTCCGGGTCACCACAGAACCTATGTCATGTAAGGATTTACAGGTAATACATAGCAGCTTGAATTTATTTTATTTATTTATTTTTATTTGTCAATTGCTTACAAGATAATAGGTATAAGGAAAAATATAGTTATGAATACATGGATACGTATAAGAAAAATAAAAAATATATAAAAGAAACAATAGGACAGGGATGATAGGCATGTTGGTGCGCTTATGCACGCCCCCCTACAGACCTCTTAGGAAAGTGGTGAGGTCAATAGTAGACAGTCTAAGGTTAAGGTTTTTGGGCTTTGTGGAAAAAACCAGATTCAGGTAGAGTATTCCAGACATTGACCACTCTGTTGCTGAAGTCGTATTTCCTGCAATCAAGTTTGGTGTGATTAACCTTGAGTTTGTATCTATTGTTTGCTCTAGTATTGTTATGGTTGAAACTGAAGTATTCATTGACAGGTAGGACATTTGCAATGTATGATTTTATATACTATACTTAGATCCGACCAAAGGTGGCATAGTTCTAGGTTTTCTTGGTCTAGAATTTCAAGTCTGGTGGCATAAGGTATTCTGCAATGAGTAGAGTGGAGAACTCTTCTTGTGAAATATTTCTGGACTTTCTCAATTATGTTAGTATCAGATACGTAATGTGGGTTCCAGACTGATGAGCTGTATTTGAGTATTGGTCTAGCAAATGTTTTGTATGCTTTAGTTATTAGTGTAATATTACCAGAGAAAAAGCTACGTAAGATTAGGTTAACAACTTTTAACGCCTTTTTGGCGAAGTAGTTACAGTGGGCTCTAGATATTAGGTCATTAGAGATGAGTACTCCAAGATCCTTGACAGAGTTGGGATCTTCAACAAGGTCTTGACTATTCGGCTTGTATTTTATTTTCTGAGTTTTTTGCCAATATGTAGGACAGAGCATTTATTTGTTGAGATTTGAAGTTGCCATTTGTTTGACCATTCTGATACACAGTCAAGGTCTTTTTGAAGGATAGCAGTATTGTCAGTTGTGTTGAATAGCTTTACATCAGCAGCGAAGAGAATGCAGTTACTCTTAATATGATCACAGAGGTCATTTATGTAGAGTATGAAAAGAGTTGGTCCTAGAACACTGCCTTGGGGGACACCACTGTTGACAGGTACAGAATTTGATAGGATGCTCCCAATTTTGACCATTTGTTGTCTGTTTGACAGGAATGCTTCTATCCAGTCATGCAGTTGTCCAGAGACACCGTAAGATTTTAGTTTTAGTAGTTTGTCTTGTACCACTGAATCAAATGTTTTATAGAAGTCTATGTAGATTGTGTCTATTGCTTTGCCATGATCGACTTGTGTAGTCCATATGTTTTTGCAGTGTAAGAGTTGCAGATTATATGATAGTTTTTTCCTAAAACCAAATTATTTATTAGAGGTAGGTTGTTTGGAGGATGATAGATTGGTTAATAACTTTACAGGCGACGCAGCATAAAGAGATTGGTCTGTAATTTTCAACTAGGCTGGGGTCTCCCTTTTTGAAGATGGGGATGACCGTGGCTTGTGACCATAGTTTTGGCAAGGAGCTGATCCTGAAAGATTTTTCAAAGATTATGCTTAGAGGTTCGGCTGTGGCCGTGGTAGCTTTTTTTAAGAAGTAGGCACATATTCTGTCCAGTCCAATAGATAGAGATGGTTTTAGATTGCGCAGTGCTTTTGCACTCAGAAACTAAGTAACAAGCAGTGCAGTTCAAGCAGTCAGGGAGATATGTGGAGATAGGAAGGTTTACCTATTACTGCTGGTGTTGCCCCATTCTGGACAAGCCGTACCTTTAAAATGGTCTTTAAGGGAAATCCCATATATAATGCGTTGTAGTCATTCACCCACGAGGTGACCAAGGCATGCATGTCCTATCAGGATCAGGAAGACCTTTTGATCCAGCAAGTGCAACTGGTTTATAGGAACTGAGGGTCTATGAATAGTCCTGGAGATGCTTCCTAAATCAGAAACTTCAGGTTCAACCTTTCTTCCCCAACACTGACTGGAACTCATTCCAGATTTGCCATTTGGTCAATAAACATCAACAGCCCAGGAACCTGATTGGAAAGTGTCAATATTTGAGTAAGTGATATTTTAATATTTATGATATATTTATTATAATAATTATGATTTCATAAGAACTATTTTACAATAAACCATCTGAACAATAACAGAAAATGTTTTTCAAGTAAATGCTACATAAAAATGTACACTTTTATTTTTAATAGCTGAGTGGTTGATTTGACATGAAAAAAAAAAAACCCAAAATAAAACAGATTTTATTCCTGTATTAGAAAGTGTTCCTTTCAAACCCTGTTAAAAATGGTGTCTATTTTTTAATGTTGCTTACAAAAAACAGAAATGTGGATAAAGATAGATATTCTGAAATGGTGTGAGCATGTGAGCACTTTCACAAAATAGTTGCCAGATTTTTAAAAAGTATGTTCTGCTGTAATAATTTTTACAATAAAAAACAAAAATAACCAGGAAAGTCAACAGGAACAATAAACAAAACATAGGGTGCCATTCCAGTTATTTCCTGAAAGCTCTGTGGAAAAGCTCTGTTTTAACAAAACTAGCCAACAACAAGCACCCACAACACAGGTTAATACTAAGAAATACTGATCTGGGACTGAGCCTTGCTCAACTCTTCGCATCGAAGATGTATTTGTCAATTCTCGTTAGAGAAATTAGCAGGAAGTTATTTGGGAAGTAAAGCTATATAGAGCTTTATAGGTTAAAACCAGCATTTGAATTGCCCTTGGACCCCTGTAGGTCAGTCACATAATACCTATTTACTAGAAGCCAACATGAGAGCTATTCCAACAAGAAAAAGAATGACCTTAGCCTCAATTCCTCCTTTCTGGATACTGCAAGTTCCTATCCCAAATTATTATTATTTAGCTTCTCTGAACAGGTTGGAATACTTACTAAGAAAGGATTGGGTTGCAATTGGCCATCATTCTTATTTTCTAGGCTTTTGGAGGCAGCCTTGGGAATACTATTGATGTTGGATTTTTTTTAAAATATAAATTTCTATTTAAAATGAAATGAATTATTTAAAAAACCTGGGTGGCGCATAACATGTGGTAAACAGCAAAAAAGATCCCATCTGGCTCCACAGATGACACATTGGAAAGTTCAAGCAGATAACTTTTTGGGGCAGTAATTATTTCCAAGGCAATCCTGTCTCCCAAGATGATTGTGAAGCTAAAAAAGGATGTAAATGTAGTGAATAAATAAGAAACTAGTTTAATGATCATGTATTTTTTTCAGTTTGATTTTGAGTAGAAAGTCCTGATCACATCTGAATGAGATATTTTCAGGACATATTGTAATTTATATCTGAGAGGATGAATACACTTCATGAATGACCAAGTGAGCAAAGAGATTTTTATCAGTTGCTTGAACAGAGTTGACTAACCTCATCTTAAGAAATACAGCCTTCTTTATTATCAGCTGTCACAAAAAGGGGGCACTTGTAAAAGAATACTGCAGAACTTTCAAGAGGCCTATAAATGTTCATTTTACGTTTAGTAGAGAAGTTCTCTTTGAATTATGAAGAGAATCTATAAAACTTCAAGGGAGTGAAATGAAGGCCTTGGCATGAAATGTTACTTATTTGTTTCGGAAAAAACTACAACTTCAAGAATTGAAAATAAGTTGAACATAAACAATCTGCTAATATACTCAATAATTCTGAATTTCTTCTCCTGCTGGATATACTTAATTACAATGCAGGGTGAAACACATACAGCAATGCACTAGTACAAAAGGTAGCATATATTCTTAGAGTATATGGATAATTAAATATAAGGTTTAAGAAAACACTGAATGCTTCTAAAGGGGACAATGGATCAGTAGTCAAAGACACTGAACTTGTTAGCAGGAAAGCTTACATCCCAGGTTCGAGACCTGACCCTGGTGAAACAGGATGAGCTACTTGGATGAGCTACTAGCTCCTACCCATGCAGCAGTTCAAATGCATGGAAATTCAAGTAGGTTATAGGTACCATTTTGGTGGGAAGATAACAGCATTCTGTGTACCTCAGCATATAGTCATGCTAGCCAATGACCACAGAAATGTCTTTGGACAATGTTGGCTCCCTTGGAAACAGAGATATGCACCATAATCAGACATTAAACCTTCATCTTTACCTTTTTTGAATGCTTCTGAAAACAATCAGTCTAATGTTTATCTACCCATTTATATTTGTTCTATACCAGCACCCCCTACTATAAGAGTCCAATCTGAAATAAAATAATGGAAAGCATAATTTTTAGTCTTGTAAAATTGTTAGATTTTGTAGGAGAAATTCAAATCCAGAAAGCACACACAGATGACTGATTCAGCAGGATTCATTAACTTCTTTATATACATAATAACATTTGAAGTAAAGTTTACAATACCTATAGTAGTTTCTTCCAATGTGATAAATGTTACAAGCAAAAACACAACTGCAGCTTCAGAGTTCAGAGCAGAGACTAGAGCCACACCCAGGCTATTTCTAGTTTCACTTTCCAAGTCAGCTCCCATTGGCTGGTCTGTTGCCATGCCTAATCATTGGCTGAATTTGTTACTAAGCTCTAGTCCAATTCATGAGCATACTCTGACAAAAATATCATCATCTCACATGTATGAGCAATAATGTGGCGTAGTACAAAGGAAAGGTGAGTAGACTTTTGTACACATATACAAACAACATCCTCTCAATTGAATCATAACATCCTGAATTGCTGAAGCATGATACCCAAATCATAAGTGCATTTTTATTTAAAAATATACAATAAGTTTTGGAAGCAAATACCCATGTTGTCATCCAGGTCATTCTGCCCCTTCGATTCCACAAGCAAAAGCCTTTCTGACCCACATACAAAGTTATAAAAATGGATTAAAGCCCTTTCATCCTCTGCAGCGTGAAAGTGACAAAGGACAGGACTGAGGAGTTAATCAGGAAAGATCATCTCAAAGTTATGGAAATTTCCTAAATCACAACCCCCAAGACTAGACCCCTTATAAAAATTTGAAACATAAAGATTTCATACTTAGAAAGATCAATACTCCTTAACACTTAACAGATATTACAAATAATCAGATTTGGAAGGGACCTTGTAGGTCATCTACTCCAACCCCCTGCTACACCATTTCTGACAAATGGCAGCCCAATCTCTTCTTAAAAGTCTCAAGTGATGACGCTCACACAACTTCCAAGGGCAAGCTGTTCCATTGGTTGATTGTTCTCACATTGTCAGAAAGTTTCTCCTTATTTCCAGGTTCAGTTTCCATCCATTATTCCTTGTCTGGCCTTCGGGTGCTTTAGAAAATATTGTGACCCCTTTCTCTCCATGGCAGCCCCTCAAATATTGGAAGATTGCTATCATGTCTCCTCTGGTCCTTCTCTTCACTAGACTAGCCATGTCCAGTTTCTGTAACCTTTTTTCATATATTTTAATCTCCAGTCCCCTAATCATCCTAGTTGCTCTTCTCTGTACCTTTTCTAGAGTCTCAACATTCTTTTTATAATGTGGTGACCAAAACTGGATGCAGTACTCTGGGTGTCTCGTTAAGGCTTTATAGAGTGGTATTAGTACCTCAATGATCTAAATTCTCTCCCCCTGTTAATGCAATTTAGGTTTGCATTAGCTTTTTTGGTTGCTGCTGCACACTGCTGGCTGATATTTAGCTGATTGTCAACTAAGACTCCAAGATCTCTTTCACAGCTACTGCTATTGAGCTTGGTTTCACCCAGTCTATTTGTGTTTGTGTACTTTTGGTTTTTCTTGCATAAGTATAGGACTTTACTTTTCTCTACATTGAATTTCATTTTGTTAGATATGGCCCAGTGTTCTAGACTGTCAAAATCCATCTGGATCTTGAGCCTATCTTCTTGAGTGTTAGCTATTCCTGCCAGCCTAGTATCATCTGCAAATTTGGTAAGTTTCCCTTCTATTCTCATATCTAAGTCGTTAATGAAGATATTGAAAAGTATTGGGCCTAAGACGGAACCTTGTGGCACCCCACTGTTTACTTCCCTCCATGTAGACTTAGACCCTTTAAGGACTACTCGTTGAGCAAAAACACTTAAGTCGACATGTCTACAAACCTCATAGATCAAAGCTTACTACTGTATTACTATAAATGTCATTACTCTCAGTGTTCTGATTTCATAGACTATTTTTGATTGTTATGCTCAGTGTTATGCAGTTAAATAAAACTATACTCTTCATCAAGCAGCTCCCAGTGTCTTTATTTGCGACATCTGGATTCAAACCCAGAACTTTGCTTCCAACACAGTTAGAATTTGTAATTCCCCATTAAAAAAATCTCAGTGATCCCACTATATTTAAAATAGAAATTAATACTGTACTACTTTAGTAGCTGCAGACAAATCAACTAGACATCTGGGAATAATCCTAGAAAATGATTTTGAGATCAATGGATATGCAAAATTTCTTATTAAATTGAAAACAATATTCAGGAAGAAGGCTGGGTGTCTTTCTTCTGGATTGCTGCTTAAATACCCAATATGGAATCAATATTGATTGGAGGCTTTGCATTCCTCCTTTTAACAATAATTCAAGCACATATAATATAATAATGCCAAGGAAAAAGTTCTAGCCTATCTTATTCTCCAATATCTAGCCTTTTGGGATCAATTGATTTTTTATTTTATTTGAAAGAGTGTTAATTTATATTATTTCTTGATGTCCTGAGGTATAGCCTGGACTCAAATTTATAACTGTAATGCAAAGGTGAGAAATTGCTGGTCTTTCACTGACATGAAGTTGCTTGACAGAATTTATAGCCTCACTTTTAAAGCAGAAGTAGGGAGTGAACCACCTACATAGCAACTGTGATCTAGCAACAACAGGTTGTCACGGAGAGGAAAATATAAAGAAAGAATGCCTCTTTTCAGTTCCTCCTAGAAGAGCCCAATGTTATACTTTGATCTTCTTGATCTGCAAAAATGGCAACTTATCCCCTGTGTAAGAGGATCTATTAACCTTGTCTCTGAATTCTGTTACCAATGACAGATTTGCTGGATGCATTTGTGTAAGTTTAAAAGCAGTGCTAAATCTAACATATGAAAGGCAGGTGGTGGTACATTGAGATAGGAAAAAGATAAGGGAGTGGGTGAAAGCAGGAGGGTTCAGTTGCTACGGAAACTGCTCCTTTTTAGTGTGTTCAAAATCTCTGCCCAGCTAGTCAAACTTTAGATGTTTCCTTGCAGAATGCCATCAACTGTATCTTATTTTTCCCTATAACATTAGTTATTTTCTTTCAGTGATCAAGTAAGGGTCCTTGCCACACAGGTTTCTGCTGAGGCTTAGATTTTTACTCAGTGCTTATCCTAAGAAGGACTAATTTGTGATTTGGCCATTAAATCCTTTTTACTCGGGGAATGTCCATTATGCTCTGAATTTGTGTTTGTGAGTGACTTTCCTTTCTCTGGTTAAATGCTTATCTCATTAGTAGGAACACAATTTCTTGAATTTCATTATTACTCTGTGTTTTATATTTTGAAGGATATGCCTGTCAATTTAAAGAACCTTTTGATAAATCATAAAGTATTCAATGCTTTAGTTTTATTATTTTATTGTTAATAAAGGCATGCATAGCAATGAAAAAATATGGAAAATGAAAGAGAATCAGATTTAAAATTAACCTAGAAGCAGTGATTCTCTTTCCATAATCTTAAAAAGATGTAGCAAACATTTAAATATTCATCTTCTATTATGTATATTACAAAAAAGCAATTTTATACCAACAAAGGCAATTGTGAACTGTTATTTGGTCAATAACTAGTGAAATAAAAGAGTCAGGAAAATATAAATAAAATATGACTGAAATTTATATTATAAGCTTGAAAAACTTTATATTCCTTTAAAACTTCTTCAACCTATACAAATGAGCAGAATCTAAAAATCTATTAAACTATGAGAGTGAAGTAACCTTTAAAACCTCTAAGTCTCACAGCAGGATGTGTAAATTATTCTCGCATATTGGATAGTGCAATAATATAAATAGTAAAATATGGTGCATAAAGTTTAAAATGTACACAAATGATATCTAACAAACATTAATATTAACCATAGATTATATACTGTTGCAATTAGTCCAGCAGATATTCTCATTTGAAATCTACAAGCAATTTAGCAGTTTTGGCTCATATTCAGAGTAATGTTATTATTTATATAAGACAAAAGGTACCAGAGATAAGTCTGAATGTCATGGATAATTTATTGAAAAACATAGATAATGTGCACAAATATACTGACACAAGGAAGGTATCTAATAGGAAATAGTTTGTTAGTACAATGAGCAATGTTCAATTATGTAATATATAATAACTGTTTTGAGGAGAGAAAACTAGGTAATGGTGGTAACATTCCTCATAGAACAAAATATTACATTCTAAGGGAATATAATACAATTAGGTAAAGGTATGATTCATCACGTTCAAGAATGGAGGCATGGATATTGTACAATGGATATGAATTTAAGGGGAGGCAATTCCTGCTGAATATTGGGGAAATTTTTGAAAACTAAGGCTAGTTCAACTGATCAAAGAAATGCCCTTTGTTGGATATGTTCTAATGGAAGCTTCTAATGAAGCCTGCTTCATATCTCAGGTGCTTTCAGTTGGATTTATTTAAGAAAATGGACTTTAATTTCTCAATATTTGGCAACAACACAAAATACCCCATTATTTTCTTGCGTTGCAACAGTTACTTTCAGGAATATAAGCAATAAACATACAGCTAGATTGATTACCATAAATTTTTGAGCAGTTTTATCAATTTATTCAAAAATACTTGATTAAAAATAACTATAGAAATAAACAACACAGTTTAGAAAGGATTTGATTGATACAGGGAATAATTACAGAGTAGATTTATGTGAAGCTTTGAAGGCTGCTTTGCTCCAATGAAGAATTGAATAAATAATCCTCAAAGCTGCTTTGCAAAGCAACTTCCTTTTAAGACTGTTTTGGCACTAATAACAGTTGGGTGTCAGTCATAGGATTAGAATTGTTGCTGATGTTTTTCATCATTCAAGTTCACATTCAAGAATTGTTGCTGATGTTTTACATCATTCAAGTTCACCCAAGGAAGATCAATCTTCTTAAATTTGTTGGAAATCAGAGCTACAAGTTCTAAAATTTTGGAAGATGCAAAATGTCAGGAGAAAACATATTCTTCAGTTGTCCTAAAGACTAATGTGTGACAGGATGATTAGAATATCAGGCTAGAATTGTAGCATTCCAGGTTGAAATCTCTTCTGAATTCTCGATGTTTATTATGAAAAAGAAGTGGCAAAATTGTTGCAATGGCGATGGAAAGTTGGTAAACACCTTTGGGGTGAGAACATCATGTACATTGCTGTGGCCTCCTTTAATGAAAGAGGAATTACAAATGGTAACAGTTTTAATAAAAGCTTAATAATTTGTTCTGAAAATATAGTAACTGTTAGATAAGAATGAGCAAAGTGATGTAATATAAAGTGTCAAAGTACTATACTAGGTAGGAGATCAATTTAAAGAGGAAAATTTATAATATTTCCTGTATAAATCTAGATCTAGATTTATATCATTTTCAGTCAAGGTTTAGATCTAGACATGGGACAAAAACAATATTGGTTACTATGATGAATAATCTGCTTTGAGCTTGAATAGAGGGACAGTACATCCTTGATCCTTTTGGAAATCTCAGCAGCATTTGACATAATTGAATATGGAAAGTTTTTGTACTGTTTGCAAGAACTCTCCACATAAGAGGCACCATTTTATGTTCCTGAAATGACCCAAAGGAGCTTTTTCAAAAGGCTTATTTGGTGCTTGGGTGAGAAGCAAAACATCTTTAAAGAAAAAAAACCAAAGAAAAGTGTAGCTGCCTTTTGAAAAAGCACCTTTGGGACAACCATGACCTAGATGAGGAGAACTCCAGACACTTGCTGAAATGAGTTGCAGCAGCAATTCTTGGCAAGGTAGTTACAATGCAGGATGCTACAAGTCTCAGCTGCTTTCCCAACATATTTTAACTTCTATATGAAATTGTTATGAGAAGGCTTGCATTAATTGAACTGCAGCTGAATCTTTGTTATGCTGATTAATACTCAGTAAACCTTGCCATTCCAGGTGGGGCTAGAGATGCTGTTTAGTTTTTTTCTGGTTTCTTGAACTTATGAGTAAACAGATGCAAAGAAAACATGCTCCTGTTGAATCCTAACAAGATCCCAGCAAGATTTATTTTACATTCAGAAACATCTCAGGTTTAATTTATTCCAGGATAGCTGTGGATGGGATCATATTCCACCTGAAGGAGAATGTCCAAGACCTGAGTTCTTTTCTGCGCATTATCATGGACTTGCCTCTGGTCTCCTTTTCAGACAGAAGTTCAGAAGATGAATCAGGTCCTAGCGCTTCTTGGGAAGAGAGTATGAGGGCCAGGGACACTTGGAGCAGGAAACAGAAGGTTCTAGCTCGATGGAGCAGTCATAACTGGAATGACCAGATAGATTAACAGAGCCCATTATCAGATATTTGAACTGCTTATTATTGATAATGTGTATATGATCTGTGGGCCAACAAAAATGCCTTCCTTAATTTTGGTATCAGTTATTTTTGGAAACATATTTCTCAAATAATAAAAACTTTTACCTTCTTTGTTCATTGCTTTTACAAAAATTTTCATCAATCTGAGTTTTATGTAAAATGGACTGTGCAAAAATATCTTTGTTGAGCGAAGAAGAGGTTTATGTACCACATTTTAATGTCCTGGAACCAAATTCTTTCAGATTGATCTGTTCTTTTTAATGTAATGTGACTCTGTTGGATGGCTGTCCCATGTTGCAATAATTTTTGGTACATCTAAGCAGGAGAGTCACTGTTTTTACATCTCCGTAGATATAACAGTTGTACTTGGTATACTGGATGTGCTTCAACAACAGATTCATGTTTTCATATGTTCTTTCATGTGTGCAGGATAGCCAATAGGAACTGAAAGGTGTAAATTGCCATTGAGTAAAAAAAAATATTTCTATAAAATAGTACATTATAGACTAAATTACAGGTTAGTTTTGTGATTAGCAGTCAAAAATCTATAAGATACTCTCAAAGGATTTCAGAAAGCAAAATCATTGTTGTCCAGTGTATTTATTTACTGCATTGGTTTCCAATAGTTTTCTGAAACTTATTCAATGTTTTCATTTTAATATATAAAGTTCTACATGGTATAGCGGAGGTAACTTTAGTGACTGTCCCCTCCAAATATATTCAACACATTCTGTGCAGATATTTATTGTGGGCATGCTTCTTTCTTGCAGAAGTAAGGTAAATTTAAAGGAGCCTCTAGTTTTTCTTGTTTATAGAGACCCCAATTATAAAATATCTTGCCTTTGTCTCTGTCACTGTGGGCTTTCTATAAGGTAATTAAAGCAACTTTGTTTAAGTAGGCTTTTGAATCTTAATGGTCAAATTGGGTTCATTGTATTAATTGAGATTATTTGGAAATTGAAGTTTGGGCATAACTTTTATATATAATTTATCATTTGATTGTATGGTAGTTTATGTTTACACTTCCTGAGAATCTTGGGATAATGTATACATGCTATATAAAAATAAAATAAATAAGAGAAGCAGAGAAACAATGAAACAAAAACAGAAACTTTGTAGGTCATATGATCTTCATGAAGGAGCATAAATATGAAAGTTCCTTTCCCCCAAAATTGTACATACCATAGTGCTGTGAAGTGTAGCAGAAATAAATAAGTCTGCAGAGGTAAGACTTGGTTACTGCTGAGATTCCTATATAAATTGGGACACTCCTCTTTTCAGTTTAAATTTCATAAATATCAGCTAATACATTATAATGACAGAAAGGTCACCAGATCAAATAAAGTCATTTTTGCTCAAAGGAAAGACTGGCTTATACACAACTCGTCTTCCTCCTCCTCCTCTCACCACATTTATTCATTTCTTTTGCATGGAATTTAACAGAAAGGGATATCTGGTTTTTTCCCTGTCCCTTGAAGAAAACTGTTCTGCTCTTCAAAGGAAGTCTTTTGCTTATTTTGATCTAATCTCCATTAAATGAACTGCAAGGGCAGATTTATAGCTGGTTTTGTATTTTCTTTCAGATTAGCCTTTGTGCGTTTGCTTTCAGCTTTGTGTATTCTTTCCTTTTCAGAATATATTCAGCCTTTATCTGCTGCCCATGCTATTTCTCTGTTTGTCAGTTTCAAGACCTGCTATGTTGTCTAACTTTTTTCAGAATACTATTAGGTTTACTTTGCTTTGGCCTAAGGATCCCCTGAGTTTGAAAAATTGACTCACTTAGGAATTTCTACCAGGGAGCTATCTGAAGCCAAAGAAAGAAAGAAAAAATTATGTTTGTAGAGATCCCATATCCTAATGACAGCTGAATCTATTATATATCTGCTTGAGAAGCCAGAGCAAAATTATCTTTCTTTTTGTTCCTTTGTCAATTTGTGTATATCTGTTTACTTTAAATGGATTCATAGTTTTAATAGCATTTAGAATATGATGAGAAAATTGTTTGTAATGCATCTTCATAGTCACACATGCTGTTACCTAGATATAAGTTCCACACAATTAAATGGAAACTATCCTAAAGTAATTTGATGTCAAATAACAAGTAATGTTTAACATTACAAAGTAATACATTCTCAAAAGAAATAAAATAGTAAGATCATAAAGTAATCTTGTGTCTAATACCTTAACATTATCTTCATATTTTCACAGTTGGCAAATTGTGCATATTTTGATATGATCATTTAAGTTTAGAAATGTAAAATGGATACATTCATTTTTTTTGAATAAATAAGGATTCATAATATGACAGTAAATATTTGCAGTTAGTGATATGAGTCTCTAAGTCACTGCTTTTGATGGCATGTCTCACCAGAATTTTGGAAATAAGTTATAAAAATTAAATTTTTCCCTAAATCTCATATACTTAAGTGGTTTGGTTCATTTTAAATTTGTTTCTCTCTTATTGTTTGTTTGAAAAATTGGTTTAGTATACTATGTGTACTTAGCCATTGTGATTATAAATCACAGTTGATAATCTAGATTCCTAATTACATTTAAAGTACAATTTGTGAACTTATTTCAGAGCGGTTTATTTTTAAAATAATGATCAGAATTTCCTAATTCTGAGAACTGTGGAATGAGATTTAGAGCTCATGTAAATTAAATGTATTGTGATGCAACACTTTAAATGAATAAAGTAAAAAAAGTATCTAGATGGAAACAAACTATAAACAAGTTTAAGCCTTGGGGGGGGGGAGTTGATGATAATGAAGAAAGCTTATTTATCTTTTTTTTTAAAACAAACTTTATTAATTTTTAAAGACATACAACACACAAACATACAGAAACACAAAACATAACAATGTAAAAAACCTCTTTTCTGAAAGTTGCTTAGTCCCGGGTTAAAACTCTTGGTACAGACACAAATTCAAATTCATATTCATTTTGCATACCATTCCATATCTTATTAACATTTTCAATTTTCTATATAGCTACTCTTCTCTTTTAAATTTTCTTAATTTTATTTTATTTCATCTTGATTTGAATCATAATATTTATTATTCTTTGTCTGTTCTATTTCCAGATATCCATTTATCTTTCTTCTTTAACTTCTCCTATACACTAATTGGAGTATGATGCCTTTATCTCTTCCCCCTATATTTATAATACTTATTATAAAATGCATAACTTACATTGGGATTCTGTCTGGTACATTCTAAAATTATACAGTATTATCAATACCAATACAAATCTATTCATTAATATTAATATTCATCTATATCTTAAACATTTAGCACATTACTTTTCAATTAAATCACATACTTTTATGGAAGCACCTATTTTCCATAATTATTCCCTCCCAACATCACATATTGCAAATCATTATTTCATTAAAATGTTCCCACTCTCCTACTTCAAATCTCTCATTTCAGAAAAATTTCACTAGGATAACATAATCTAATAATTAATATTAACAATCATTTATATCTTAAGCATTTTACCCATTTCAATTAAATATCATGCCTTTATGAGAACACATGCTTTCCAAAATTATCCCTCCCCCCACATCACATATCTTAAATCATTGTTTCATTGGAGTGCTCCCCTTTTCTTTACAAAAATTTCACTAAATTATCCTAAATATTTTATCACATTTAAAATTGCATATTATTTCCAATTTTCTAAGGTTATTTCTAAGTACAAATGTAAAAATACAATCTTATGTACCTTTCTAGAATCCCTTTTTCAATAAAATTTACCCATTATCTCTAAAAAGCTTTTGTTTCTTTGCATCTTGCTCCCTGCTATTAAGATTTCTCATCCCTTCCTTTCTCCCTTGCTTATTCTTCTCCTTATCCTCTTTAACCCTTTGTCTCACCACTTCCCTTTTATTCTGCTTTCCTCCTTTCTGTTGTTTTCTAACATAATATCTCCTTTTCACCTTATTCTTCCCTTTTTTTGATTATTTTTCCAAATCTTAAAGTCTTCTTTTCCTTTTTCTCTTCCTCCTTTCCTTCCCCGACCAAAGTCACTTGTTCATCAAAGATGGCTTCTTCTTTATCCCAGTCATCCTGCTGCTCATTCAGCTTTACATAAGTTCAAACCGCCACTTCTAAAAATTGAAAAAGAGTGCCAAAAACGTCCTTCCCCTCTTGCTTTTCTTTTTCATATTTTTGATATACAAGTTTCAACCCATCCACAAGTGATGCCATTGTATAGAGAAAAAGTTTTTCCAAACAAGCACCCAAGTGCTTTTAATCAGAAATAGTTCTCAGAAGTTCCAAAATCACCAAACAATCCAAACAAGCTGTTTCTTTTAGATACCTTCTCCTTCTTCACTTTCTCTTTCTGGGGTTAAAGTTTAGTCACAAAGTTCCCTTTAAATATATATCTTTTAGAAGTCTTATTGATATGTAGTAACTCTTTAGAATTCTAAATCTTCTCCTTATTTTCAAATTTTGCTCCAATTTTTTTCCCCTCTCCCTTCCCATTCACAGCCAAAAAGATTTTTTTCATCCGCTGTCAAGGAAGGAGAGTGAAACAACAACAAAACCTTCCCTTTTAGAATATTCGCAGCTTGTAACACTCACTGGAAACAATGTATCCTTAGCAGCCTTCAAGATTCCAGGGCACTTTCTCTTGCCTTGTCCCGGTTGAAAGCAACTTTCATAATTCTTCCAACTTTCTCCCTCCTGCACCTGCTTGTCCGGCAGCAGATTTCTTCGTGGCGGTCATTGCAGACCGCCGTTCCTCCATCTTGGGAAAAGGGGGTTCTGCCGACTGGGGAGGGGGTCTGCAACACCCCCAAGCCCCTGTCTGGATCCCCCCTGTCTTCAGCTGCCTTTGCAGGGCAGCTATATCCTCCAGATCCAAACGGATCGGGGGAACCTTGGCGGCGAACGCAGCAGGGATCGCGCAGTATCACGAATCCCTGACTCCACCGAAACCTTGCAACCCAGAAGTCGAAAGCTTATTTATCTGGTTGGATGATGCACTCAGCCAAGCTCATTTTCTAAAAAGAGAATAGAGATTCTGCATTGTTGTCATCACAAAATAGTGGCCTTATTTAGCTTTGTATCCATTTAATATTGGCATATTATATAATGACCACAGAAAATAAGCTAGGCAGAGAGAAAGAGTTTCAACCCAAAGTCACCTAGTGAACTAAATCAGTGCCCCCCAATCTTTTGGGCACCAGGGACCAGTTCCATGGAGAGAGTTTTTTCTGCAGTCCAGATGGGCCATGGTTTCACATGTTGCCTGCATCTAATAGATGAGGCTTTGCTTATTGATGTTTCTGGCATGCTGCGGACTGGTGCCAGACCACTGACTGGGGATTGGGACCAGGTGGTGGGGATGATTTGAATTAATTCCAAGAGGTGGTAGGGACAATTTGATTTGTTGGCCCCATCTATGCCTGCCTGCCTTCTTCCTTTTAGAGACTGAGTCCCATCAAGCCATACTCACTAAGCCATGCCCACAGAGTTGGTAGGAAATTTTTTTGAATCTCACCCTGGTAGGGACCCCTGAGTTGAGTTAGGACATGGACCTGGATTTTGCCAATTCAATCCAAGTCTGACAATTTAACTACCTTTTGTCTTTATTTATTTATTAGATTTATAGGGCCACCAAACTGACATATGATGACTCTCATTAATTTGAAGAAGAGTAGAAATATTTATGTTTTACTTTATATTAATTTTGTAAGCAGCTGTTACTTTTAACATACTATTTTTTTTCCATCACATTATTGGCTTCATCTACTTCAGAAGCCATTTTAAGAGAGCACAGTTTACTTTTACATGGTAGCCATACAAGTGTGTTCTGCTCTGCAGAATCTGTTATCTTAAAAATATTGGAGAGTGGGGGAGGATTTATTCTGAACAAACGTGTCATATATTTGTCCAGTAGTTTAAAATGTTTAAAGGTGTATTTTTGAGCCTGAGCATATCAGAAATAGTAAACTAGAACTAGAATGGAGTTCAACAGAAGGAAGTCATGAGTGATCAGAAAAGCTTTAGCGTTCTGATTGTGTGCATGATTGTAAATATTCAAATTACTTGCCAGTAGTTCATTTAAAGGGTGCATCACAAAATCTTCCTCTTTTTGTGCTATAACATGATCTAGCAATTGTTTTCTACTGAGAAGTAGAGGTTGTAGGAATAATATAAGGCAATCAGATTCTAGTCTTACTGGATAATCAATTAAATATGAGCTAACAGTGTACAGTGGCAGGCAAAAAAGCTAATGCAATTCTAAATTGCATTAACAGAGGAATACAATCATGATCAAATGATCAAATACCACTCTAATAAAGCCTCAGTAAAACTACACCTAGAGTACTGCATCCAATTTTGGTCACCAAATTATAAAAAGATGTTGAAACTCAAGACAAAGTATAGAGAAGAGCAACCAGGAGGATTGGAGGATTGGAGACTAAAACATATGAAGAACGGTAACGGGATGTGGGCATAGCTAGTCTAGTGAAGGAGAGACATGATAGCAGTTTTCTGATATTTGAGGGGCTGCCACAGAGAGAAAGGGGTCAAGCTATTTTCCAAAGCATCTGAAGGCCAGACAAGGAATAATGGATGGAAACTGATCAAGGAGAGATTCAACCTGGAAATAGGGAGAATTTTTCTGACAGTGAGAACAATCAACCAATGGAACAGCTTGCCTTCAGAAGTTGTGGGAACTTTATCACCGCAAACTTTCAAGAAGAAACTGAACTGCCATTTGTCAGAAATGGTCTCCTGCTTGGGCAGGGGTTGGACTAGAAGACCTACAAGGTACCTTCTGACTCTATTAATCTGTTAAGTTTAGGGAATCAACTCCCTGAGTGAATGAACAGGAAGAATAAGCAAGGTTTTTCAATAGGGCAATTAAATGGAGAAGCCCTGATGAATTTTTTTTGTAAGTCAGTAATGTTATTTGGCTAACCTAAGAGACTGATAAAAGAAGAAATAAACATTTTTCCAGTTGCGATTCTTAAGAAACAAAAGTGAACATTAAATGGACTCAACAGTTGTAACTTGAACTAAATAAAGGACTGGGCTCAGTTGCCCAAACTCCAAGTCTAGAATATTTACAGTATATGTATCTTGTTACAAGATATATTTTAAAAAAATAGAGCATAATTATAACCAATGTTGTTAATGTAAAAGAATTATATTTCAGAAATATTAATAAATTTTGACAAAACCAGAAAGTAAATTCCTTTGGAAATAGTATTATTTGAAATTTAAGTAGAATGTATTTCAGTATCATCTGATTTTCCCTTCTAGACAACCATTTATTTTTGTCAAGATATTTTGAACTTCAACAAGAGAGAATATTAAAAAATAAAAATGGCACCAAAGTTCACTTAAGGCTTTGCTTATAAACCCCCTGAAATTAATTCTCAGTAAATATATATTCAGTAATAAAGCTAAAAGTAAGAAAAATAAACATATGCAGAAGATGGAGAAACATTTTTGTACTTAGTTCCAAAATGAACATTTTTGCCTATACTTGATAAAGTTATTAGCTTCTTCTGCAAACAATCATTCAAAAGAAACTTAATATTTATGTAAAGTAGCATGGGCTAAGCAATTTAATATGCTTAATATTTAATATAGTGACCTTGTCCTGACTTAGAAATTGAAATTAAATACCAAGGTACAGACAGTGCCAGGAAATCTGTTTACAGGTACAAAGTGCAAGTGAAAAGTCTAATATATTTCAAAGGAACAGTATTTAGGTATGAAATAATAAGCTACATCTTCCAATTGCCAATTTTTTATTACTGTCCTAAAAGCCAGGATGAAGGTCTCTTCTGCATGTTTCCAACCAATATGGTCCTGAGTTTTCTTGGACCCACAATGGTGATGTCATCATCCATCTTGTTTTAGATATGGATGCTTTTCAAGTGGGATCAAGTGGGATCCATTCTATGACTTCCTTGGTCTACCTGCCACCAGTTCTTTCTATGTGATCAGCCCATTTGCATTTCCATTTTTTATTCTGCTGATGATATCATACACTTTGGCTTGTTCTCTAATCCATCTTGTCTTGTAATGCCAAACATGTATCTTTTCATGGCTCTTTGTACCATTTGTAGCTTTTGCATCAATTTTGAGGTTTCACCAGCACATGTTAGAGCAGATCAGACACACCGATCAAAAACTTTTCTCTTCAGGCATAGCAGGAGGTTGTTCTTAAATTATGCTTAGCTTGCTGAATGCCTGCCAACCACATTTCACATGCCATTTAATTTCCTTTATTGCATTACCATTGAGATCCATTGACCAAGGTATATGTAGTGGTCTATTAAGTCATTTTTCTTTCTTTCTTTGGTGAATGTGTGTGTGTTTGTGTGTGTGTGTGTTGGAAGGGACCTTCTAGTTAAATCTCCTGCTCAAGCAGGAAACCCTATACATTTCAGGCAAGCAGTTGTTCAATCTCTTTTTAAAAAGCTCCACTGATGGACCACTCACAACTTCTGAATGCAAGCCTTCAGGGCTGCTTCTGGTATTGCACCGTGTGGTTGAGCAACATAGTGAGTGTTCTGTTTTGCTAATGGGATCTCTACAGCACTACTGAAAATGTCTGAAAGCAGCGGCCATGTTCCCAACTACCAGAATTCAATGTGATTCGGCAATTAAGTTCCATTTTATATTTGCTGCAGAAGGCCCCAGAGCTCTTCAAAAGGAAAGTCAGAGCAAGTTGTGGAGCCTGGTGGGTTGGGGATTA
Organism: Hydrophis major; assembly: GCA_033807585.1. NCBI lineage: Eukaryota > Metazoa > Chordata > Lepidosauria > Squamata > Elapidae > Hydrophis > Hydrophis major. Next base: position 331,293,288 of record CM066329.1, read on the forward strand.
AGCCTAGGATCTGGTCAGGGGTGTGCTTCAAATATTTTAGCAAAGGGATCTCTACTGGGTGGTTGCTGGGTGGGCATATCCATGATGGACATGGCCTACTTGGCCTCCCGCACCATGATGTTGGGGGGAAGTGTTTGTGTCCTCTCTGGGCTCCGGAGACTTTCCTCAAGCCTTCAGGAGGGCAAAAACAGTCTCCCTGAGCTCCGGAGGCTCCCTGAGCTTCTGGAAACCAGAAACGGGGCCCATTTCAGGCCTTCCTGAACTTCTGGGAGGCCCGTTTTCCCCTTCCTCAAGCCTCTGCGCATGCCCTGCACTTTCCTGCATCCAAAATGGGTCACGTGGAGACTCCTAGGAGGGGTGGGGTGGGCAGGGCCAGCCAGGAATGGGATTTGGAGGTTCTCTAAACTGCACAGAATCTTAGCTGGGAGCTCTCCCAAACCCCTGTGAACCCCCAGCAGCCCACCTCTGGATCTGGTGGGAGGAGCAGTAAAGCAGTAAGAACATGGCAAGAGAGGAAAAGGCCTGCTGGGACCCACTGGGCAAGTGAAAGACTTCCAAATGCATAATTAATTAAGTGGAGTCAAACACCAGAAATTAATTATAATACATTTAAAAAGTTTAATTATATCCACTGCAAAAGTAGATTTACATAAAAATGTCTAAAGATCTCTTGCCTCCCATAAATGTCTTGATATTTTGATGTGTATTATTATAAAGGAACTTAAAATATATATTCAGTAATAAAGCTAAAAGTAAGAAAAATAAAGCTTCTATTACATATGCATCCATAATTTAGATTTTTTTTTAAATTAAGGGAGTTATTTTTTCCATGAAACATTCCTTAATATCTTATCAATCTGCTTGAAATAAATAAAATGTATTTATATAGGATTATTTCTAAATAGATTTGTACATTTTGAAATAATAATAATTTTATAGTTATTTTCCCCATAAAATAAATTTTAACCATCTTCTCTTGATTTTTATTGGAGATTATTATTATTATTTAAAAAAAGAACCATCAACAGTTTTCGTTACAATTAAATAAGCATTGAACTTCATGGTAACATTTAAAACAAGCTTCAGAAGAATTATACTTGCTTAAATAATACTAAACAAAACACGAAGGAAGGCTCATGGTTTAAATGATAGGTTTCAATTTCATTTTTCCACTGTGCAGAATTGAAAAGCCTGCACAAAGGTAGATAACCTATGGAATATATAAAAATATTTAATGTTCATCATATTTATGATAAAGTTTCTATAACTGCAATAAAAATAGGTCAGCAATGAGATATACTGCTTCCTATATTTTGCTTTTCTATAGATTTTTTTCCTCTGTTCCCTAAGCAAAGAAAAATAGAAAATTTTGCTTTACTCAAAGTGTAAACTGTACTTTTCCCTTCATAGACAATGACTTTTTTATTCTCCCTTCCTTCTGTTTGGTTAGCACATTTTTATAGGTGGTAGTTGCAAAGACCCAATAATTTTCACACATAAAAAGAAGAATCAAGGTTTCAAGGTTCTCTGAGAAAATTAAGAAAAAGTTTGCATTTTTTATTCTTCTTCACACCTATTACTTTTTAGAGCCCATTTATTGACTGAACTGTCAAAGTGATTTACTTTTAAAAAGACCAATCCTTTATGGTAGGCTGGACTGCAATGGGGGTTTGTAATTATTTTCAGCATTCTGCTATTTTCTGGTTTCCAAAGTTTTCACACTAAACAGAAATTATATTTGAGAATCTGTCCTCCTCTACAAGTTCCAGAACCAGAACTCCCTAATTTGTACCTATCACTACCATACTGACAACTGCTTTTTGCAAATGTTCCATCTACTTTTACTATTTTATATATTGACTTTTATTTAAGGAATGTGTGTGTGCATGAAGAAGTATCATTCTGTTAGCAGAAACAGCCAACTAAAATTGTCTTATTTCTATTGTTATTAGTATGTATCATCTGCCTTTGGTTGTTCAAACAATGGCACTGACGTCTTACCTTCATTTTTGGATTTTGTGGAGGTCTGAAAAAAACAAAAAAACAAACTCATAACAAAATCAAGTGACTATAGATTTGGGATCTATTTGTGTTGTGACTGAAAGGATCGATCCTGCTGTGAGTTTTTACTCTGATGACTCTGAAGATGAAACGGTGGGGCCTGCTGTGAATGTGGAGTCTGAATTATCAGAGGACACAGATGTGAGCCAGGAGGATGAGAGGTTGTTGGACAGACAATCCTCGCCAGAACCTTCTACTTCACTCATGCCAGCAACTGATCCACAAAATGAGTCAGAGGCTTCTAATGGGGAAACTGACAGAAACAAACTTTGTTTTGTTTGAATATTTTGAACTGTGGAACTCTGTATTCTCACTTGTGAATATAGGTGAGACATAACATTTTTGCTTCCAAGCCTAACAAACCATCTTCAAAACAAGATGGAGCAAACCCAACTGCAGAGTTTGGTGGAGCAGCAACAGCAACAGATAAGTCAATTGATTCAAAGCAATCAGACTCTTCAAAATCAGGTAACACAATTGGTGAATTATGTTTCCAGCTTGCAAAGCCCTGCTGCTGCTCCCTCAGCCCCTCCCTTGAGGAAAAGCCTGGTATCCATGCCAGAGAAATTTTCAGGGCAAATGGACATGTTCCTGGCATTCATGGGGCAGTGCCAATTATTTATATCTTTGAGGCCTGAAGATTTCCCAAGTGATCAGGCTAAGGTAGGATTTATGATTAGCCTATTATTTGGGCAGGCTGCCAAATGGGCTACTCCCTTGTTAATTCAAGATAGTCCATTGTTGGACAATTTTCAGGTTTTTCTACAACAAATGAGAGTTATGTTCAAAAACCCAATTAAAACACAAACTATGGCTAGACAGTTATGGGACATTTATCAGGGGAAACGTCCCCTGCAGAACTATATTGCAGAATTTCGTGTGCTGTGTATGGACTCTAACTGGAACGAACCGGCTCATATGGCTGCATTCCAGGAAGGCTTGTCTGATGCCATCAAGGATGAGTTAGTCCATGCAGAGCGGGCTTCAACTCTGGATGCATTGGTAATCCAGTGCTTACGTATTGAAGCCCGTTTACAACAGCGTGGAAGTAAACGGCCCGTTGTGGAACCACCTTCTTTTTCTCATGCACAAACCACGCCACCGAGAGTTTTTCAAACCACGGTTAAGACTGAGGAGCCGATGGAGTTAGGCATCCGCCCTCGTTTAGTTAGGCGCACTCTGCCCTCGTTTAATGGAGCAAGAACGTTTGAGAAGGTTCCAGGAAGGCTTGTGCCTTTATTGCGGGGGTACGGGACATTTTGCAAATCCCTGCCAATGGAGGGGGACTTGCAGACCCATGTCCAAAACCACTCCTAGCTTGTCAGAGAAATGGGGTAGGCCCGATCTCAGAGAAACCCTAGATCGGGCACGTTCTACACCCCCACCCCAAATTGCGGAAGTAAATCCTGGCCCTCCTCAGCATTTACTTTTGGACACTCGTATCTTTTTGCAGTCCCAGAAGGAGAGAATTCCCGCCGTTGCATTGGTGGATTCAGGGGTACAACCAGCTTTATGGACTGGGCTTTTGTCAAACACTTTGAAATCCCATTGGTTGCTGTGGATCCACCCATTAAGGTGGAAACTGTAGATGGGCGTGAACTCAAATCTGGGCCCATTCGTTTCGCCACCCAGCCAGTGCGTATGATTATTGGGGATCATGAGGAGGCAATAAATTTTTATGTCACCTCGAACCTCCATCTCCCTTTGGTTCTCGGAATGTCCTGGCTGCGTTTGCATGATCCGTTGGTGGCTTGGGTGCAGAACACCATTTCTTTCCCAAGTCTCCAATGTGTGGACCACTTGAGACATATCTGCGCTGGCCAAGATATCGCTGCTCCTGCTGTCTCAATACCTTCGGAGATGTCGGACTTCTCTGATGTTTTCAGCGAACAGGAGGCAGATCAATTACCACCACATCATGCTTATGATTGTCCCGTGGACCTGATACCAGATGCTCCATTGCCAAAGGGGTGCTTATACTCCATGTCGGAGCCCGAGTTGGTTGCGCTCCAAGAGTTTTTAGATAAAAACTTAGCTGGGGGATTTATTCGACCCTCGTCATCCCCTCTTTCGACTCCCATTCTTTTTGTTAAAAAGAAGTCAGGAGAGCTTCGTCTATGCGGCGACAACCGACGGTTGAATGCCATCACAGTGAGGAATAGCTATCCCTTGCCGCTCATTCCGGAATTGATGGAGCGGTTGCGGGAGGCTACTTTCTTCACTAAACTTGATCTGCGTGGGGCCTACAACCTGGTTCAGATGTGCAAGGGGGATAAGTGGAAGACCGCATTTGGCACTCGTTATGGTCATTTCGAGTACACCGTCATGCCATTTGGTCTGACCAACGCTCCCACTGTATTCCAGCATTTGATGAACAACATTTTCCAGGACATGTTGGATAGGTTTGTCGTGGTGTATTTGGACAACATTTTGATTTACTCTCGGTCCAGAGATCACCACCTTCAACAGGTTCGTCAAGTGCTTCGGGAGCATAAACTCTACGCGAAACTGGAGAAGTGTTTCTTTCTTCAGTCGTTGATAGAGTTTTTAGGGCATATCATCTCTCCCAAGGGCATTGCTATGGACCCTAAAAACATCGAGGCCTTGTGTAGTTGGGAAGCCCCTTGTCGAGTAAAGGATGTGCAACGTCTCCTGGGGTTTGCCAATTACTATAGGACTTTCATTCCGGATTTTGCTAAACTAATAGACCCTATCACTCAGCTTCTTCATAAGAAGGTCCCATTTTGGTGGGGGTCTCCTCAACAACAGGCTTTTGAAACTTTAAAGAAAGCATTTGTGGCCGAGCCGATATTGAGGCATCCTGATCCGAATCGTCCATTTGTGGTCAAGACAGATGCCTCTAAAGTAGCTATCGGGGCGGTATTGTTGCGAGCTCCGAAGGATGGCGTGCCTCTTTTCCCCTGCGCATACTATTCTAGGAAGCTTACAGCTTCTGAGCGCAATTATACCATCTGGGAAAAGGAGTTATTGACTATTAAGGCTGCATTTGAGACCTGGCAACATCATCTAGAGGGGGCTCGGCACAAGGTGGAGGTTCGGACGGATCACTGAAACTTGGAACATTTTTCTACCGCTAAGAAGTTGAACCAACGCCAGATCTGGTGGTCGTTGTTTTTTGCAAGTTCAATTTTTCCGTCACTTATGTTCCAAGTGGACAGAATCGGAGGGCAGATGCGTTGTCTCGGAAGTCCGAGTATATCGGTCCCGAGGATCCTCTTCCTCTATGAACAGTGTTGCCACTGGAATCCTTGGCCGTACTTCAAGATCCGGTAGATTTACGGGATCAAATACGGGAGGTGCAGCGATTGGACGCGTGGACGCAGCAGAGAAGGAGGGAAGTTTGACCCGATTCCCCATGGTCCTTTGAAGAGGGCTTGCTAAGACATCGGGATTTATTGTACGTACCCACCAGGACTCTTAGAGCCCTCATTATGACGCAATGTCATGACAACCCCGCTGCTGGTCATTTTGGGTTTCACAAAACTCTGCACTTGGTCACCCGGACTTTTTGGTGGCCTCCGGTTCGCCACAATGTGTTTTCCTACGTCGCTTCTTACGTACAATGTCGACAAGCGAAAGCGGCATCGGATGCGCCTCCTGGACTTCTTCAACCACTGCCGACTCCGATCAGACCATGGGGAGCGATCTCCATGGACTTTCTAACACACTTGCCCCTTTCGTCGGGTTATACGACGGTGCTCATGGTGGTTGACATGCTCACTAAGATGGCCCATTTCATCCCGTGTAGGAGATTACCCTCGGCTCATGTTACTGCCCGGCTTTTCATACAACACGTATTTTGTTTACATGGCTTACTGGACAGAGTTGTTTCAGATCGCGGTGTTCAGTTCACTGCTCAATTCTGAAAAAGTCTAATGAACGCACTACGAGTACAAGTATGTTTAGCATCGGTGCATCATTTGGAAACCGATGGCAGGACTGAGAAGGTAATTGGCATCCTTGCCCAATACCTCAGATGTTTTGTAAATCAAAGACAAAACGACTGGCTGACCTATCTTCCATTGGCAGAGTTTGCCTTTAATAATTCTCGGCACACCTCCACCCACATGATGCCTTTTTATGCAAATGTGGGTTACCATCCAAGGTTTTTCCCCCTGTCAATCACAGATTCTCCAGTTCCAGAGGCACGAGATTTTTTGTCGGAGTTATGTGCCATGCATCAATTAATTTCCAGACAATTGGAATGAGTGAAAGCAGATTATAAGTGTTTCACTAATCATTTGCGTCGAGCGACGCCTCCGTTGGCTGTGGTGGACAAAGTGTGGTTGTCAACGAAACATCTTCGGGTCGATCATCCGATTAGGAAATTGGATCATCGTTTTATTGGTCCCTTCCCTATCGAGGCAGTTATTAATCCTGTGGCTTATCGACTCACTTTACTGCGCTCCATGCGCATTCACCCTGTTTTTCATCGCTCCCTGTTAGTACCTGACACTCCATCATTTACTCTCCGTTCTCCAGAAGATACAGGTTCTCCATCTAGGCTCAGCACTGAACCTGTTACGGATACAACAGTGGTCGGAATTTATGATTCACGATGGCTAAAGGGATGATTCCAGTACTTCGTGGGAAGACTGGAAAATGAAACAGAGATTCGCTCTTGGCAGGATGTATCCAAGGTGCATGCCCCAGATCTTATTCGCATATATCATGCACAATTCCCTTCAAAACCACATCCTGGTCATCAGACTCGGGGGAAGGGCCCTGCGGTGAGGGATAGTGTTGTGACTGAAAGGATCCTGCTGTGAGTTTTGACTCTGATGACTCTGAAGATGAAACAGTGGGGCCTGCTGTGAATGTGGAGTCTGAATTATCAAGGACACAGATGTGAGCCAGGAGGATGAGAGGTTGTCGGAGAGACAATCCTCGCCAGAACCTTCTACTTCACTCATGCCAGCAACTGATCCACAAAATGAGTCAGAGGCTTCTAATGGGGAAACTGACAGATCATGGATTGACGCTAGAACCAGGAGAAGAATGAAATGCCAAACTGAAGGGAGGCGCCAAGCCAGACATTGATTAGCGAGACTGACATGCCCATCCAGATGATTTTAGGAGGATTGCTGATTCTCAAACTTTGCTTGGAAGCAAAGTGTTTGATGTGTCAAAAGGATACGTGTGGAGCAGCCTTTTAATTAATGGACATTCTGAATTACCAGACAGATTCCGGGAAGATTCCAAGGACTGGAATATAGTACTATTAACCCTTTTTTAGTCTGGCTTTGTTTTGTTTGAATATTTTGAACTGTGGAACTCTGTATTCTCACTTGTGAATATAGGTGAGACATAACATATTTGCATCTCAGGAATATCAATAATTGGCTCTGAATGGAATTGCACATATTTCAGTGCAACCAACTCAGTCTCCAGTTCTTCTGCTGTCATGGAAATAAAGATATGAAGTAGATATCCATAATCTCCTTCCTTGCCAGCATGAAGGACAGCAAACAAGCAGACAGAAGCCTCTGTCCTCAGTATCCAACCACAAATCAATCATAAGCCTCATCCATCTCCTACTGTTGTGTACTAACAATATTTCAGCACTTAAGTCCTTCAACCCAATGAAGCTGGATGCATCTGGATTATGAACACAACTACTGCTGAAGAATCAATGGAGAAGGAATCAATGGCACCATCAAAAGGATGAAATATAAGTTAGATTTTAAAGAAACGTGATAAAAAGAGAACTGGTGCCTTTGAATTTTGGTGTTGGGAAGACTTCTGAGAATATTGTTAAGAAAACAAACCAATAGATAATTGAATAAATCAACCCAAAGTTCTCAGTTGAAGCACAAATGACCAGGTTCAAATTATGTGAGAGACACAGCTGGAAAAGGCTCTAATGCTAGAAAAAGATGATCAGCAGCAAAGTTGCTCACACAGTTTCAGATGCAATGAATGTACTATTTGAAGACATGAAAACACATGTCAGATTGGAGAAAATCTATCTATGCTTTTACTTATATTAAGTTTACTTTATTCATACAGTTTTCTAATCAGAACATAACTCCTTTCAGTCCAGCCTTCACATGGCCAGATGTCCCACCAGCAGTTAGGATACCAGAGTCTGTACTAACTATAATATTTTGATCAAGTTAAAATTGAATTGAGCATCATATAATACTGTAGATGGGGCTGTTTTTGAAAGAGCATTTGGAAGCTTCAATTGGAGTGCAATGCAATGATCTGGGTAGTTATGTGTGTCCCTAGCATGTCACATGTTACACTTTTGTTCTGCAAATTGCATTGGTTACCAGTTTGCTTCCAAGTGCAATTCAATGTGCTACTTTTGACTTTTAAAGACTTACATGGTATGATTTCAGGTCATTTGAGAAGTAGTCCTTCCTGATACATCCACCCATCCCATCAGGTCAGACAGGAGGGAGTTTTAAAGGTCCTGTCTGGTAAGGAGTTTCATCTGGTGGGAATCAGGATATGCAATCCTTTTGTGCCATATATCTACTTTGGGAGAATTATTCATCTCAAGATGATTGGAACCTCCTGATGTCTTTCAAGCCTGCCCTAAATGCCTTCTTCCAAACAAACAAACAACCTGCCCCCCCAGCATTTGTTAATGTGGAACAGCAGGTAATTGTTTATTGCCTTCTTCAAGGGATCTTTAAGAAAAGACAATTGTGTCCTTTAATTCTATTTTTCTATTCTCTATTTAAAATTCTTATTTTTATTGTTTTTAGAAATGCCTTTTTAAAATGCTTTCATCACTTTTAATGTTGTAAACTGTCACTACGAGTTGGCTAGTCGGAGTTAGCAAAATGAACAGACTCAAGAGAGCATGTGATAGGCAAGACAGCTATAAGCATCCTGTCTGTTTCCAAGAATCAAAAACAATTTCATATAATTAGACTAGACGGTACACAGGATATTCCAGGATTCAATATGTCTAAAGCAATATTCATGGAAGCATGAAGATTAGTGCTTTTGAGATTTTGAGTGGTCCCTTTCAGATTTTCTAGACAGAAGAGAATAAGCTCTTAACTGGCCTAGAAAACTCCCCTAAATTAGTATTTAACAGAGATTGCATATAAATATTCTTTGAATCTTTTACTGACATATGGTAAGTGCAATTGTGCTTAATAACATGTCCAGTAGGCCCCAAATTAAGGTTTTACTTATATGCTTATATGCTTGCTTATATGCTAACCATCTGCTGACTGTTTCAGTGCCTAGATTTCCCCAGAAAATCAGGGAGACAAAACACTTGACAGAAGTTAATTCTATCAACAAGATCTCAACAGGAAATTCTACCACAGCATTAAAAAATTTCAACATACTCCATATGTTTCTTGAACCAACCCTTAATAACCCTGTAAATATAATAAGAGTAAGAGCATCAAATCAAACTTTTCTAGATAGAAGTCTAACTATGGTTGCTTTCAATACCCTTAAAAAATGGATAGCATGGGGAAAAAGTGACCTGGCAATGTGTGATGGGGTGATAAAGACCAAGAGAAGTATAAAAGGGTATTGAAATGATTTGCTGGTTACTAAAGGTCTGGCAGCGTTTACATATCATTTTAATTGAATGAAAATAACATTGAGTTGGGGATAATAGGTCATCTCTTCAGGAGCAGAAAGGCAAAGATGCAAGTAAAGAAAGAAAAGCACAAGAGGAATCTCTTTTCTCCTTCATGTTGTATATATAAAATAAAGTTTCTTTGATTAAAGATTTTTGGTTACATGGCTTATTGGACTTTATATATATAAAATCTGACTGTAACCATAAAAACCTCAAATAATTGGAAGAAGGCGGAGCCTCCTCGCTGACGGATGGTAGATCGCAACTCTCTGTGACTATCGTTCATGCTCTTTCGTCGGAGAGCCCCAATTATCCTGATTAGGGGCTGAAACTGCCTTGGAGGGGCAGCGAAGTAAGAGGAAGCAGCAAGCCTGTCTGTGGGGAGCCGCGTCTCCCCCCGCTGGGCTTGGCTTTTTTTCCTCCTGAAGATGACTGCAGCGATGGTCTAAAATGGCCATCCCGAAGAGGATGACTCAGCTTGACTAAGATTTGTGCAGGAGGGAAGAAAGAGGTGGATAACATCTGAACCGGGACAACTGGGCAGTGTTGTGTCCATCGCAGGAAAGGAGACTTGGAGCCAGTGACTTAGTTTCAGCTCTTTATTAGGTCCCTAGATCGGCTCGGGATTTAAAGGGAAAAGCCGCAGCTTTTATTCTCTAGCCGCGGCAGCAGTGGCCAATGGCACCGCTTTGAATTCCCCGCGATTAGTTTCCACCAATCGCGGGAGATTCGTTACGGGCCAATCAGCACGGCCTGCTTGGCCAATGAGATTTCCGTATGCTTTGGCCAATCACAGCGCGGCGCTTCCAAGTATGTGAATGTCTGTACAGAACACCCCTCCCCTCTTGGTATGGTCCTATGTAACGTAGTCCTGTAATTAGGCAGGGCTTCGTACTTGCCTACTTGACCTGCGCATGTTAGTTGTTGTTTGGCTCCCGGCCGGTTCAGTCAGGTTTTGCGTTGCTCTCTGCCTCATTGATGGAACTGCCTGGAAAGGCTCGCCGGGCCTTTCGTCGCAGCTCCCTCCCTGTCTACTTGGGCTGGTTGAGCTGCAGTTGTTGCCGCTCACGCCTGGTCTTTCTGGACTGGTTGAGCTGACCTGGCTGCTTCTCCCTGGTGAGGCTTCGAGCTGGCTGCTTTCCGGTGAGTATGGCTGGTTTCTTTCTATTGTTTCCTGGTTCCCGGGGTATTCCCTCCCCTCTTGGTATGTGTTATGGGGCCTGTCTATGTCTGTTTGCGTGTTGGTTGTGTTTCCCGTGGTTGTCCACGATCTTATTTGATTGATGTAGCGTTTCCATGCTCATCCGTCGGTTGTTTGGAGGCGGTACGAGTGGGGACCTGTCAGCTGGGTTATGGTTGCCGGTACCCAGAGTGGGTCTCCAGTAAGGTTCTTTGCGTAGACTGCATCACCTGGGGAGAATGTTTGGTTTTTGCTTCAGGAGTTTGAGGGGTTTTCTAGGTTGTATGTGGGGTGCAGTCTGTTGAATGGGGACCTTAATTTCCTCCCCATTAATAGTTCTGCCGGGCTTTTGTTGGTAGTCATGTTTGGGGTTATGTGTTGTATAAAGAGCATTTTGTTTATTTTTTCTTGGATTTCCCCATGTTCAATTTTTTGGATGGTTTTTTTGTGAATTGAACCATCCATTCCACTCTCCCGTTCGCTGCTGGATGTGACGGTGTCAGGATGCGCTCCTTTTAGATCCCAAGAAAGAAATACTCAGACTCCATGGGTAGAGCAAAGTTATCCTTTTACTGGGAAATAAAGTGGTAGCTACAAAGCAATTCCGAAACTGAGAAATTGGCGGGTAGAATGCATATACAAAGAAATAGATTTGTCCCCACCCCCCAAAGTTCAAATGATTCTTCCAATTAAAACTTTTGAGACGGCTCATGTGGTCATCTTCAGATGGTGATGAGACGTCTTGTCAAATGACCTTGACATATTTTGATAAAAGTTCGCAGTTGCGCAAAAGAGGAAAAGATAGCCAGGAAACAGAAAGTTAAAAACAAGAATCCCCCCTCCCCTTGCTAGCCCAGCAAGGAATGCAAACACCTCCAGCTCTCTTTCGATATAAAATCCCCCCTCCCACCGTTGCCATGACAGCCGAGAGAAATAATGAAATAATAGCAGATAGTCAGGAAGGGGAAGCTATCTTGAGGCTGACATTCGGACCCCCTAGAAAAAGGACATAAGTCCCTGAAAGAAAAACAAAATAGTTACATGTTAACATTTATGTACATTTCTATGGTTTATCAGGATATTTGGCATGAAATTTCTTTAAAAGTTCAGGAGCCCTAAGGTCCTTTTCATTTACCCACTCAGAATGGGAAGGAGGAAAATGTTTCCAAGCTACAAGGTATTGGGTACGACCCCTCCATTTTCTAGAGTCCAAAATTTCTTTAATTTCGAAATGTTGTTCTCCCTCAATCAATATTGGCACAGGGGGATCAGATTGGATTGGTCTCAAGGCACAGGTACGTTCTGGTTTCAACAAACTAACATGAAAAACAGGATGAATACGACGAAGAGTCTTTGGTAAAGTCAGTTGGACAGTTACAGGATTTATAATCCTCTCAATGGGGAAAGGTCCTACATACTTAGGACCCAATTTCTTTGATTTTTGAGTAGTTTGTAAATATTTGGTCGAAAGAAATACTTTATCGCCCACTTGATATGACATCTGTGGAGCTCACTTTTTGTCAGCAAATTTCTTATGAGATTGGTGCGCCTCATCCAAAGCTTTGCGAACAATTGGCCAATTAAATTGAAGTTGAGATATCCAATCACTCAATGACTGGACAGTTGGGTTTTCACCAGGCAGTTCAGGTATGGGTACAAAATCTTGCCCCGTTGCTATTTTGAAAGGAGTGAACCCCGTACTACTGTGAACAGAGTTATTATACGCCACTTCCGCAAAAGGTAACAGATCCACCCAGTTGTCTTGTTGAAAATTTATGTAGCATCGGAGGTATTGCTCTAGTATTCCGTTAGTCCTCTCGCAGGCTCCATTAGTTTGGGGATGGTGGGCGGAGCTTAAGCTTTGGGTGGAGCCTATTAACTTCAGAAATTCCCTCCAGAAATTAGAGGTAAATTGGACTCCTCGATCAGAGACTACACGTTCAGGTACACCATGCAATCGGTAAACGTGAAGAATGAAGAGTCTGGCTAAGGTCTTCGCCGAAGGGATCTTTGAGCAAGGAATGAAATGAGCTTGTTTGGAAAACAAGTCAGTCACTACCCAAATGACCGTGTGTCCACTGCTTTCAGGTAGATCTACTATAAAATCCATGGAAATTTCCTTCCAAGGGGCAGTTGGTCTGGCCACATTCTGTAACAGTCCTGGTGGCTTACCCGGCGGTCTTTTTGCTGAGGTGCAAATCGGACAACTCGCCACATAAGTCTCAATGTCCTTTTTCAAGGAAGGCCACCAAAACTGTCGTTTTACCAAATGCAAGGTCTTCACAAAACCAAAATGACCAGCCACTTTGGAATCATGGGTTTGTTGCAATACATGGCTTCTCAGGTTTTGTGGTACATACAATTTCGCCCCCATCCAGGCTAGGCCATCTCGAATGGTGCAGTTATTCGCATTTGCCAGAAACCATTCATCTGTCTTCAAAGCCTCCTTAAACTGTTCCATCATATCAGTGGGTAGATCTCTCTCCTGGTTTCTTTTCTGTGCGCGGGTAACAACAGGGGCAGCCAGTTGTGTAGTGGATACGATTGGCCTAATCACTTCTTTTCGGATACTGTTGTATTGAGGCATTCTAGACAAAGCATCTGCCATAAAATTTTTTCCCCCCGGGATATATTTCAAGGAGAAGTTGAATCGCTTGAAGAACTGAGCCCACCTAACTTGTTTAGGGGAGAGTTTCCGGGGGGTCTTTAAAGCTTCTAAGTTTTTATGATCAGTCCACACTTCAAATGGGTGTTTTGCACCTTCCAGAAAATGCCTCCAAGCTAATAAAGCCCAACGGACTGCAAATGCTTCTTTCTCCCAAACGGCCCATCTCCTCTCAGTCTCAGTGAATTTACGAGAAGTGTAAGCGCATGGTTGTAGTGTTCCCTTCTCGTTCAATTGGAGTAAGACCGCCCCCACTGCTACATCGCTTGCATCAGCTTGGATCACGAAAGGGGCGTCCATGTCAGGGTGTTTCAGTATTGGTTCTGCAGCAAAAAGTCTCTTAAGTTTTTCAAATGCAGCTTGGCACTCCATAGTCCAATTCAATGGTTGACTGGGCTTTGGTTTCAATTCCCCCTTTGTTTTTAGGAGGTTGGTGATGGGCATGGCTATTTTTGTGAAAGACGGGATGAATTGGCGGTAAAAATTTGCAAATCCCAGAAAACTTTGAAGCTGTTTACGAGTTTTCGGTGGGGCCCATTCCAAAACGGCTCGCACCTTTTCTGGATCCATTTCAATGCCTTCGGGGGAGATACGATATCCCAAGTAGTCGATTTTTTCTTGATGGAACTCACATTTGGATAATTTGGCGTATAGTTTGGCGGCCCTCAGCTTGTGTAACACAGAGCGTACCAACTTTACGTGGTCGTTTCTTGTCTCCGTGTAGATAAGAATATCATCAAGGTATACTAGAACACCTTTGTACAAATGTTCGTGAAGCACTTGATTGATCAATTGCATGAAAACAGCAGGCGCCCCCTGTAAGCCAAAAGGGAGAACATTGAACTGGAAACACCCCATTGGGCAGTTGAATGCAGTCTTCCACTCGTCTCCCTCCTTTATCCGGATCCGGTAGTATGCCTCTCTCAAGTCCAGCTTTGTGAAAATTTTCCCCTTTGCCAGGTGGGCTAACATGTCCTTCATCAGAGGGAGGGGGTACATATTCTCTACGGATACTGCGTTCAGGTTTCTATAATCAACTACCAGACGTTTGGAGCCATCTTTCTTCTCGCGGAACATCACAGGGGCCGCTACTCGAGGTCTGGCAGGCGTGATGAAACCTCGTTCCAAGTTCTTGTCAATAAACGCCCTCAATTCCTCCAACTCCCCCGGTGTCATCGGATACATCTTCGGTTTCGGGAGCGTCACTCCCGGCAGGAATTCAATGCTACAATCGGTCGACCGATGGGGGGGGAGTTCGTCGGAAGCCTCTTCACTAAACACCTCTCTTAAGTCCCAATACTCCTTCGGGATTTTCTCCTCTCCTTCCACGTGTTCGGCACCCGTAGAAGCTATCTCGGCGAGTGCCTGGGACTTTGAATGGGATTCCTCCTCCCCTTCCGGATAGGGTTGCTCCTCCCCTTCCGGTGGCCGATCGGTGCGGATGCGTATCCACCCCTCTCTCCAATTTACATGGGGATTCCACTTCCGAAGCCATGGTAATCCCAATATTAGAGATTGTTCCATCCCAGGGGCCACAATAAAACACAGGATCTCATGATGGTTTCCCATGGTCATCTCTAGGGGTTCGGTTACAAAACGTGCGGGGCAACCTCCCGCCACCGACCCATCCAGTTGGCAAAAGGATATGGGCGTTTTTAGAGTTCTCAGTCCAATGCCCATCCCCTTAACCACTTTCATGTTAATTACACACCTCGTGCACCCCAAGTCCAGTAAGGCCATCATCACTCCCTCAGTCCCCGAGGTGGGCTGCCTTAACTTTATTGGGATGGTCATGGGCCCTTGATTAGGACTTACCAGGACGTCATCTTCCGAATCTGTCTCGTTCTCGTCGAGTGGGGTTGGAGGTCCCAGCTCCTCTCCCGCCGAAAGGGCGACCTCTACAACCTCTCCTGTCTTCAGCCCGGTCTCGCGGGGTTTGGTTGAGGGGTTTTTTGGCCTTCTTCCGGGGTCCCGCGCTTTCGGTGGGTTCACCTTTACTCGACAATCCACCATCCGGTGGCCCTCCTTTCCACAACGGAAACATGCCGTGGTTTTTGCTCCTGCCGCCATCCCTCTCGGTTGGGGTCCTGAGGTCTCCCGGAGACGGGGAGGAAGCGGTCTTCTCCAGGCGGGACCTCCTCTGCGTCTGTTTCTGGCTAGATCAATGTCCACCTCTTCCGCCAGCAAGTACCATGACTGTAACTCACGTGGATCACTTCTGGAGATGCACGTGTGGTATACATCTTCATTTAAGCCATCTTTATAGGCTTCCACCAGGGCCCCCTGGGACCAACCTCGGATGTGGTGTGCCAGCTGCCTGAATTCTTGGGTGTAGCCTGCCACCGATCTCCCCCCTTGAACTAGGGTCTTCATTCTGATTCTGGCCTTTCTCTCTGCCAGAGGGTCCTCAAACCTTCTCCTCAATGCAGTCATGAAAACATCGAGGGTTTGTAGTTGGGGGGAGTTATCATTGTACAAAGTCACCACCCAATCTGCTGCCATCCCTTCCAGGGTTCTGGTAACGCATCTCACTTTGGCTGCTTCAGAGGTGAATTCCCGCTCAAATTCTGCCATATAACTCCCAACTTGTACCAGGAAAAATCCCAAATCTCTTGGATTTCCTCCAAACTTTACATCTAGGGGGGGCAGGTGGCGTCTTCTAGGAGCCACTCCTATTGCTGGGGCTCCCCGGGCGTCAGCGGGCGGTTGCGCCGGCGGAAGCTGGGCAAGGGGGGTAGAGGTAGCTTGGCTCCCCCGGGCTGATCTCGCTCCCTCTTCCCCCTCATACCTTTGAGTTGTGCTGGGCTCTCCAGGAACATCCATAGAGATTTTCTTGGCTTCATCCAGCTTGCCTTCCATCTTTTCCCCCTCCTGCCAAAGCCGTCCCCTCGCACCTTTTCGTCTTACAGTGATCCTGGGAGGAGGGGGGCCTTCAGGGTCTCTCCAACCAACCCCCAACGACCATCTGGGCATCTCGGCTGGGGTTTCTTCCAGAGTCAATTCGGCCAGCAGGTCAGCCACCGACTCTTCCGGCAGCGGCACGGGCTGCCCCCCCACAGCTCCCTGATCCTCTTCATCGCCGGTTGGAGACGACATGGGATGAAACCCCCTCGGAAGAAAAGTTGCTGTTTTCTCCGGGTGGGCTGATGTGGGAGTTTCGGAATTATGTCAGGATGCGCTCCTTTTAGATCCCAAGAAAGAAATACTCAGACTCCATGGGTAGAGCAAAGTTATCCTTTTACTGGGAAATAAAGTGGTAGCTACAAAGCAATTCCGAAACTGAGAAATTGGCGGGTAGAATGCATATACAAAGAAATAGATTTGTCCCCACCCCCCAAAGTTCAAATGATTCTTCCAATTAAAACTTTTGAGACGGCTCATGTGGTCATCTTCAGATGGTGATGAGACGTCTTGTCAAATGACCTTGACATATTTTGATAAAAGTTCGCAGTTGCGCAAAAGAGGAAAAGATAGCCAGGAAACAGAAAGTTAAAGACAAGAATCCCCCCTCCCCTTGCTAGCCCAGCAAGGAATGCAAACACCTCCAGCTCTCTTTCCATATAAAATCCCCCCTCCCACCGTTGCCATGACAGCCGAGAGAAATAATGAAATAATAGCAGATAGTCAGGAAGGGGAAGCTATCTTGAGGCTGACAGACGGTGCTGTCAGTGCGTGTCGTATGCCCCATTCGGCTAGGAATTTTTCAAATTCCAGCGAGGTAAATTGGGGCCCGTTGTCCGACACGATGACATCTCGGAGGCCATGGGTTGCGAACAGCTTGCTAAGTGCCTTGGTCATGGCTTCCGTGGTGGTGGTTTTCATGTTGCTTACCTCCAACCAGTTGGAGTAAGCATCTACCGTGATAAGGAATATATGTCCTTTTGTGGGCCCAGCAAAATCTATGTGGATACTGGACCATGGGTCCCTGGGGGTTTCCCATTCCAGGATTGGTGATGCGGGGGGACTCGGTCTGGTTTCTTGGCAGCGTTTGCATTTTGCCACCCAGGTCTCAATTTGCTTGTCCATCCCTGGCCACCAGGCGTAACTTCTGGCCAGGGCTTTTGTTCTAACTATGCCCGGGTGCCCTTCGTGTAACAACTCCAATACCTTCCCTTGTAACCCTTCCGAAAGAACAACTCTATCCCCCCACAGTACACAACCTTTTTGTAATGAGAGTTCTGTTTGCTGGTTCTGGAATGTCCTGAATGCTTCGTTGTCATCTCTTTCTGGCCACCCCTTTTCAACCCAATGTAATACACGCGCCAGATGTGTGTCTTTATTTGTCTCGCAGGCAATGTCTGACGTAGTTATGGGTAGATCGGGCAGAGTCTCTATTCTGAGGGTGGCTGTCATGGGAGCTGGGTCAGTGTCTAGGTCCAGTAACGGCGTGCGGCTCAGGGCGTCTGCGTGGGTGATTGTCTTACTGGGTCGGTGTGTGAGCCGGTAGCTGTAGGCAGCAAGGAATTCGGATCACCTTGTCATTCTAGGAGATAGAATGTTCGGGGTGGCCCTGTTCCCTGTCAGGATTCCCAGCAGCGGCTTGTGTTCAGTGATGATGGTAAACTTGTGGCCGTAGAGGTACTCGTGCAACCTCTTTACTGCGGCGACGATAGCCAGGGCCTCTTGGTCCAGTTGACTGTAGTTTTTTCTGGTTTAGTGAGTGTCCTTGAAAAGAAGGTGATGGATACTTCTTTTCTGTCGGGGAGCGTGTGGCTGAGGACGCCGAAAGGTGAGGCGTCGCATGTGATAGCAAGTGGTAGGGTCTCGTGGTATTGGATTAGGACGGCATCCGAGGTGAGCAGGTCCTTGGTTTTGCTGAAGGCGGCTTCTTCACATTTCCCCCAAGTCCATGTGGCTGCCTTGTCCAAAAGCCTATGCAAGGGTTCCACCATGGTCGCCTTTTGGGGCAGGAAAACATTATAAAAATTAAGCAGTCCCAGAAATGTCTGCAGTTCTGTTTTATTCCATGGTGTTGGGGCTTCTTTAATGGCTCTGATTTTTTCTGTGGTTGGATGGATGCCGTGTTGGTCTAGGAGGTATCCCAGGAATTCGACCCGTTCTGTGTACAGCTGGCATTTCTCTCTTTTCACCTTTAGCCTGGCCTCTTTGAATTTGGTTAGTACCTCCCTTAGACGACCCTCTAGTTCTTGTTGGTTGGCCGCTGACACTAGTACGTCATCGAAGTAGGGCACCACCCCCTTAATTCCTTGCAAGAGTCTCTCCATGAGGCTCTGGAAAATTCCCGGAGCCACGCTGACTCCAAACTGGAGTCTGTTACAGCAAAATGCTCCCCGGTGGGTGACTATGGTCTGCACCTCGGTGGTTTCTGCGTTGACCAGCAACTGTTGATAGGCTTGCACCAGGTCGAGCTTCGCAAAGACCTTGCCCCCCCAGTGATTGTAGGAGGTGCTGCACTACTGGGACGGGGTAGGCGCTTTGTTGTAAGGTGCAATTTAGGGTGGCCTTATAGTCCCCACAGATTCTCACTGACCCATCGGGCTTGACTGGGGTGACCATGGGGGTCTCCCAATGGGTGTGATCGATTGGTTGTAGGAACCCTTGTTTGACGAGCTTGTCAATTTGCTCGTCGATTTTGGTCCGGAGTGCAAACAGTACCCGCCATGGTTTTAGGCGTATTGGGGGAATGCTGGGGTCTAGGCTGAAAGAAATAGGGGGCCCTCGATACTTGCCTAGGGTGCTGTTGGACACTTCCCGGAAGTCCCATGTCAGTTGCTCCTCCCAGTCGGCATCTGCAATGTGGTCGACGCCCGTAACCTCGATCCTGAGTGGTGCGAACCACTGTAGTCCCAAAAGGCTGGGGCGGTCTCAGTCCACGATCATCAGGGGAAGCTTTGCTGAGCGGCCCTTGAAGGTTACCTCAAAGTATCCGGTTCCGACTACTGGGATGCAGTTCCCCTGGTAGTCTCTGAGGATGAGTTTCTGGGTTTCCAACCTCCTCTTGTGGATTTCCGGCACCAAGCACTTGATTTCTCACCAGGCAACCATGGAGGGGTAGGACCCGGATTCCACCTCCATTTTGCATGGTTCACCTTCGATGCCCACTTCTACGTACACCTTCTGAGCGTCTGTGGTGGATGAGTGGCCGATGACGACCGTTTGGTGGGTTTCCTCTTTCTGCCGGGTTTCACCACTTCATCGGTTCCATCCATCTCGGTTCCAATGATTTTTGGCTTGGCAGTCTCTGGCCCTGAGGGGGGTGCCATCTCGTCACCGGTTGCTGTGGTCTTGCCAACGGGGGCTGTAGGCTCTTTTAAGTTGGCAGACTCGGGCAATGTGACCTTTCTTATCGCAGTGCCGGCAAATCATGTTGAAAAACCAGCACTCCGATCAAGGGTGGTCACCTCCGCACCCGGCACAAGTGGTCCCTGACTTACGACTTCGCCGATCGCGCTGATCTCATCCCGACTGGAGCCGATGTATTTTTCTTCCTCGTCTGTGGTGTCAGAGGTGGAGTGAAAGTCGCCATGCTGGGTGGTGGTCTCCTGGTGGCTTGCTCCTGGGTGAGCCTTGGTCGCCCGGCCCGTCTCGGTGGTTGCTGTGTGTTCCCCAGTGTCCGGTCTCCGCATTCGATTCGCTGATTTCTGGGTTGCCTCGGCTGCGGTGGCTTCAGCGAGGGCGTCGGCGAGGGCGATGTCACCTTTTGCCATCAGCTGGCTTTGTAGGACTGGGTCTCTGAGTCCGAGCACGACACAGTCCCGCAAAGCCTCATCCATGTCTGAGAACCCGCACATGCCCCCTAGGCTCGGCAGATCAGCCACAAAGTCGCTGATGCTCTCACCTGATCTCTGGTCCCGCCGGTAGAAATTGTGCCACCTGATGAGGGTGGGCACGGCAGGGGCAAAGTGGTTTCGGAGCAACAGCTCAAGATCGGCCCAGTCCATCTCCTTCACGTCCCTGGGTTTCGCGAGGGCTTTAGCCATCTTGAACACTGCGGGCCCGCAGTGTGTTAGGAAGATGGCTCTTTTCTTCTGCCCGGTTGCATCCTTCAAATTGCTACTTTCAAGAAACATAAGGAATAGGTCTGTGTATGATTCCCAGTCCTCGGTAGTGGGCTTGAAGGGTGCGGGCGGTGCGATGCTGGACATCTTTTTGGTCTCGTTTCCTCAGGATACGTGCTTGATGGGGTTAGTTTTGGGATCCCACCCTTGTCACCAGTGTCGTGTTCAGCGCGGGAAAGGAGACTCGGAGCCAGTCACTTAGTTTCAGCTTTTTATTAAGTCCCTAGATCGGCTCGGGGTTTAAAGGGAAAAGCCGTGGCTATTATTTTATAGCCGCGGCGGCAGCGGCCAATGGCACCGCTTTGAATCTCCCGCGATTAGTTTCCACCAATTACGGGAGATTTGTTACGGGCCAATCACAGCGCGGCCTGCTTGGCAAATGAGATCGCCGTGCGCTTTGGCCAATCACAGCACGGCGCTTCCAAGTATGTCAATGTCCGTACAGAACAGGCAGTATAACCAAATAAAAGTAGCCCGGGATTAAGGTAATATGGAATTTTTAAGAAAAGAAAAGTGAGCTGCAAAATAACAAAGGGACAGAGAAAAAAAAAGAAAAATATTTTTGACAGCTAAATGGGGCTTCGAACCGGGAAAGGAAGAAGCTGGAATTAAAGATTTAATGAAATTGGACTAAAATAATTTGGGAATAATCAAGTATAAAATTAAAGCTGGATTTAATATTGCCAAATAATAACAATAATAAAGTTTATAAATTGGAGACTGGATTGTCTTGGAATATTGAGGTTCGAAAAACCTTAAATAAAAATATAGGGGGAAAAAATGAAGACTTCGTATAATGGAGAGTGTCACCTTTTGATAAAAATTTAGTTCAAATAAAAAGGAAAGCATTTTGTTTTTGAATGAACTGGTATAAAATTACAGAAATATTGAAACAAAGTAAGAATTTTAGACAGTGAAAGCAGAACCAGAATAAAGGAAAAAGCAAGGAAGGAAAGATTGTTTGTGGGACTGACTGATGTTTTTGGTATGAACCCTGAACTGGAATAGCTGAGAACTTTAAAAAATTGAAAGAAGAAAGAAGGAAAGTAAAAGTGGGTTGTTGTTGTTTTGTGGACTTTGAGGATTATAAAATATAAGAATGATGATATCTCTTTGGGACTTAAAAATGGAACTTAAAAATATGAAAGAATTACTACAGGAAAGAGGCGAATCACTTTGCTCTGTGCTAGAAAAAATGGAAATGGCGATTGAAGAACAAGAAGAAAGATTCTCAGAAGAGCAGGAATTGACTCAAGGAGAAGACATTTTGAATGGACAATTAACACAAAGAACATTACAAAGAAGTGGGGAAAGAAGGAAGGTTAAAAAGTTGAATTTTAAGAAAGCAATTAAAAGAGAGAATAATTGTGAAGTTAGAAAAGGCAGGAAGATTCAGCAGAAAAGGGAAAGGGAAGATATTAAGAAGGAGATAAATTGGAATGAGAAAAGTCATGGGGAAAAAAGAGGGAGGAGAAACAGTAAGACTAGTAAAATGTTGAAAGGAAATTGTTTCTTTACAATTAAAAGAAGGAATACTTGTGAAGTCAGGAAATGTAGAAAGAATGAGAAAAGACATGGGGAAGAGAGCGGGAGGAGACTCGGGTTCGCTCCCTGGACAATGCACTGGAGAAGCAGTAAGAAACAGGCATGTGACAGAAAGAACCACAGAACTAGTAAAATGTTGAAAAGAAATTGCCTTTTCAGAGATAATGGTTGATGAATTAAAAGGGGGATTCTGCAGGGTGACAAGGGGTAATAAGAATATTTCTGCAATTAAAAATATTTAGAAAATAGGGTAATATAGATATTGATAACTCTTATTAAAGGGGGGAAAATATGCTGTGGAATCCAATTGAGAAGATGTAATGACTAATGGTTTATTGGGAATTAAGATGAGGGAATAAAGGTATATTCTAATCATTAAGGTGTCACACTCAAAATAGTAAAAGAGGGGAAATTTATACTTGTTCTTTTTTGTGTGTGGGTGGGTGTGTTAAGATCTGTATCAATTTAGAACTTATTAAATGTGTGTAATTGAAAGGGAATGTGACAGACTAAAGAACCAGCTAAATTAATAAGTTTAATATAGATTATTAAAAGCAAGGAGAGACATTGGTAATTTCATTATTACCACTATTAGCCAAATATATATTGTTTATTTGTATTTTTAAAATAAATATTAAGGATTATATCTGAAATAATTGAAATGAAATTAAATGTTTAGATTGGGATTAATGAAAGAATTTAGAATTAAACCTTATTAGTATTTATTAGGTAAATACATATTGTTTATGTTAAAAAACAAATACTAAAGGATTAATTTGAAATAATTGAAATGAAACAAAATTGATTGAAATTAAGGAAAGAGGGTAGAATTAATGTGTTTGTGTTCTGTATGGTCATTTACATTCTTGTAAACGCCGCGCTGTGATTGGTCAAAGTGCGCAGGGATCTGATTGGTCGAGAGAGCCGCTCTGATTGGCCCTCTGCGAATCTCCCACGATTGGTGGAAACTAATCGCAGGAGATTCAAAGTGGTGCCATTGGCTGTGGCCACTGTGGCTTGGGAATAAAAAGCCGCAGTTTTTCCCCCGTAACCCGAGTCGTTCTCAGGACTAATAAATGAGCTGAACCAAGTCACTGAGTCCTGGTCTCCTTGCCGCGCCGGATATAACATTGGCGACAAAGGTGGGATTCCAAGGCTAATCCCCCACCAACACGTGTCCGGAGGAAGCGAGACCGACGAGATGGCCAGCATCTCACCACCCACACCCTTCAATCCCACTACCGAGGACTGGGAATCATACATAGACAGATTCCTCATGTTCCTCGAATGTAGCAACATCAAGGACGCCGCTGGACCGAAGAAAAGAGCCGTCTTCCTGACATACTGTGGGCTCGCAGTGTTCAAGATGGCAAAAGCTCTAGTGAAACCCACGGACGTCAAGGAGATGGACTGGGCTGACCTCAAACCATTGCTCCGGAACCACTATGCCCCCGCCGTGCCCACCCTCATCAGGTGGCATGATTTCTACTGGCGGGACCAGAGAGCGGGCAAGAGCATCAGCGATTTTGTGGCTGAGCTACGAAGCCTAGGGGGCATGTGTGGGTTCTCGGACATGGATGAGGCCTTACGGGACTGCGTCGTACTTGGACTCTGAGACCCAGTCCTACAGAGCCGACTGAGGGCCAAAGGAGACATCGCCCTTGCCGACGCCATTGCTGAAGCCACTGCAGCCAAGGCAACCCGGAAATCGGCGAGCCGCATGAAGAGACCAGACACCGGAGACTACACCGTGACCGCCAACCCAGGATGGGCGACCGAGGCCCAACCGGAAGCAAGTCACCGCGAGACCACCACCCATCATGGCGAATTCCACTCCGCCTCCAACACCACGGACGAGGAGGAGGAGATCCACCGGCTCCAGATGGGACGTGACCAGCGAAATCGGCGGGGTCGTAAGTTGGGGACCGCATGTGCTGGGTGCGGAGGTGACACCCTCGAGCAGAGTGCTGTTTCTTCGATGCAGTCTGCTTGCACTGCGACAAAAAGGGTCACATCGCCGAAGTCTGCCGATTGAGGAAGGCCTACAGCCCCAGACAGCAGGACCACAGTGAGCGGAGATGGGACAGCACACCCCCCAGAGCTAGAGATCGCCAAGTCGACAGCCGATGGGACTGGAGCGGATGGAACCAACGAGGTGGCGAAACCTGGCGGAAGGAGGAAATCCACCAGACGGTCATCATCGGCCACACATCAACCACCGATGCCTGAAAGGTCTACGTGGAGGTAGGCATCGAAGGCGAGCCATGCAAAATGGAGGTGAACTCCGGGTCCTACCTCTCCATGGTCGCCTGGCAAGAAATCAAACGCTTGGTGCCTACCATCCACAAGAAGGGACTGGATAACCAGAGACTAATAATCAAGGACTACCAGGGAAACCGCATCCCAGTAGTCGGAACTGGACAATTCAAGGTAACATTCAAGGGCTGCACTGCAAACCTTCCCCTGACGATCATGGACCGAGACCAACCCAGCCTTTTGGGACTGCAATGGTTCACACCACTTGGCATCGAAGTCACGGGCATCAACCACACTGCTGAGATCGATTGGGAACAGCAACTAGCACGGGACTTCCAGGAAGTTTCGACGGCACCCTAGGCAAGTACTGAGAGCCCCCCATTTCCTTCAGCCTAGACCCCAACATTCCCCCGATACGCCTAAAACCACGGCAGGTACTCTTTGCACTCAGGCCAAAAATAGACGAGCAAATTGACAAGCTCGTCAAGCAAGGGGTCCTACAACCAATTGACCATGCCCGGTGGGAGACCCCAATAATCACCCCAGTCAAGCCCGATGGGTCGGTAAGAATCTACGGGGACTATAAGGCCACCCTAAATTGCGCCTTACAACAAAGCACCTACCCCGTCCCAGTAGTGCAGCACCTTCTACACTCACTGGGGAGAGGCAAGGTTTTTGCGAAGCTCGACCTGGCACAAGCATACCAACAGCTGCCGGTCAACGCAGAAACCGCTGAGGCGCAAACCATAGTCACCCACCGGGGAGCGTTTCGCTGTAACCGACTCCAGTTTGGAGTCAGCGTGGTGCGTGGAATTTTCCAGAGCCTCATGAGAAGCTTTTGCAAGGAATTAAGGGGGTGGTGCCCTACTTCGATGACGTGCTGGTGTCAGCAACCAACCAGCTAGAACAAGAGGGTCGGCTAAGGGAGGTGCTAACGAAATTCAAGGAAACTGGGCTAAAAGTGAAGAGAGAAAAATGCCAGCTTTACACAGAGTGGGTCGAGTTCCTGGGGTACCTCCTAAACCAGCATGGCATCCACCCAACTGCAAACAAAATCAGAGCCATTAAGGAGGCCCCCACACCCAGGAATAAAATGGAATTGCAGGCATTTCTGGGACTGCTTAATTTTTACAATGTTTTCCTGCCCCAAAAGGTGACCGCGGCAGAGCCTTTGCATAGGCTTTTGGACAAGGCGGCCACCTGGACCTGGGGGAAATGCGAGGAGGCCACCTTCAGGAAAACCAAGGACCTGCTCACCTTGGATGCCATCCTCATCCAATACAATGAGACCCTTCCACTTGCCGTCACATGCGATGCCTCACCCTTCAGTGTTGGCGCCATCCTCAGCCACACACTCCCGGATGGAAGAGAAGCACCCATCGCTTTCTTCTCAAGGACACTCACCAAACCAGAGAGGAACTATAGCCAGCTGGACAAGGAGGCCCTAGCCATCGTCGCAGCAATGAAGAGGTTCCATGAGTACCTCTACAGCTGCACGTTCACCATTATCACAGACCAGAAACTGCTGCCGGGCATCCTGGCAGGGAACCAGGCCACCCTGAACATCCTATCTCCCAGAATGACAAGGTGGTCCGAATTCCTTGCCTACAGCTACCAGCTCACACACCGACCCGGTAAGACTATCACCCACGCAGACGCCTTGAGCCACTTGCCGTTACCCGACCTAGACACCGACCCAGCACCCATGACAAGCACCCTCAGCATAGAGACTCTGCCCGATCTACCCGTAACCACATCAGACATTGCCCGAGAAACTAATAGAGACAAACGTCTGGCGCGGGTGTTACATTGGGTAGAAAAAGGGTGGCCGGAAAAAGACGACGACGAAGCATTCAAGACATTCCGGAACCGGCAAACAGAACTCTCGCTACAAAAATGGTGTGTACTGTGGGGGGATAGGGTTGTTATTCTGGAAAAACTACAAGGGAAGGTATTGGGGTTGTTACACGAGGGGCGCCCGGGCATAGTTAGAACGAAAGTCCTGGCCAGAAGTTACGCTTGGTGGCCAGGGATGGACAAGCAAATCGAGGCCTGGGTGGCAAGATGTGAACGCTGCCAAGAAACCAGACCGAGCCTTCCCACAGCACCGATCCTGGAATAGGAAACCCCCAGGGGACCATGGTCCAGGATCTTTCTCTCCCTACTGAAAATTTGGAATGGAAAAGGTAATAATAGAATTAAGTATGCATATATCATTGTATAATTTCTGTCATATTTGTTTGTAAAGATGATGACCCGGAAATATGTTGTCCACCAAAAAGAGATTTTTGTTTTTAATGTGAAAACTGAATAAAGTTTGTTTGAAAAAAAACAAAACCTCAAATAATTATTTTAAAAATCTGTTCAATAGATAAAGTAACAGCTTCAGTGATGCTTTGAAATAAATTGACTCCATTTTTGTTTTTTTCATCAAGGTTACAATTAAAAGTAGTCTGAAACCATTTACATGGTGATCCTTTTAGCACTGATGAATTGAAATATACTTTTAATTTTTCAACTGATAATCAGAGGTCAAAAAATTCCAGAAACATCACAAATATATCAAATGCCAGACTTGATTTCTAATCTGAAAGAGTTTTATGTTTTCCAAGCTAGCTGTAAGCATTTCCCAGTTAGACATAAACCACGGTATCTAAGCTAACAAATATAAGGCTAATTTTAAATGTAGCTTTCTTGGTGGAAAATTTGAGGAATATTGAGAAATTTGCTGTGGCAATTTGTGGGGCAGAACGATATCATTACTGATCCTTTAGTAGTAGAAATACTGAGAATATCAACTGAATTTATGAAATCCATTTTGGTTGCATGGCCTACAATTGTGGATATTCTGCCTGGAAAATATCCTTATTTTTTCACTCAACCATGGCATTCAGCAGAGAGATAAAGAGGACTAAAGGTGGTTAATGCTTCATATTAAATAAGTTGAAAAATGCTGGTTTCTTGTGTCAAGCACTTGAACTTCCTTTTCTTAAGAATCTCCTTTGGAATTCCATTTTAGCATTGAGATAGGCTATGCCAAGAAACAAACACCCCAGAGATTCCAGAAATGTTACTTTATTGTTGGATGAACTTGACCAAACATATTAGAGTAACTATTGAGGCCTACTTCATGGTGATAAAGGTGGTGAAGCTTCAATACTTCTTCATACAAATACTTCTTCACTCTTATTGAATCTCTGGATGCAACCCTATTCAGAGTGAGCCAAATCCTTTTGGATAAAAGGGGACCGAAGGTCCTTCTTCAGGGTTATGTCAAGAATTTTGCAGAGCATCTGTCAGATAAAATCATTCAAATTCATTCTTAGTTGGACACTAAGGTTTGTAAGGGGAGATGGTGGGCTATTGTTTTACCTGGCTATGTGGTAATGTTTTGTCCCATTGGACCTGAAAGCGTGGGTTGTTATGACTGCGAACTACCTGCTCATTAGAGACATGTCCTTCCTGGCTGATTAACACTGCAAGTTATGTGATATATGGGTGGGTTCTGATAGTGGTGAATTCATTCTTTAAGGAAAGAATTGTTTCTCTGCCTCTTAAAAGTGTGCCCTCTCTTCAAGAAGCCTTTGCTGGATCCCACAATACTGGATAATTTTGTCCAGTATCTAACTTTCTCTTCCTAGGCAAGGTTCTGGAGAAGATGAATGTAAAATTCAGATGAACATGAAACAGATCATTTTCCAGTCAGGCTTCAGGCCCTGGATATGGAGCAGGAATGAGATTGGTTGAACTTTGGCATTATTCAAGGATGTAACTATTGTTGCTCTATTGGACTCTCGGCAGCTTTCAATACAATTGTATATGGTATACTTCTGGACCAGCTTTGAGGGCTGGGATTGAGCAGCACAGTATTGCATTGGTTCACTTCCTTTTCCTTAGATTGTTTCCAATTGGTATTGAATACTTTTGTCAGTTACTGACAAAACCACAGTCAATCAATTGCACAACCAGCTTTACTTGGAACAGCTAACATCCTGTGAGGCATCTTTAACACCATCAATCAACATTTGTTTCCAGGTGCTTGGAAACCATGGATAACAACCAAAATGCCAAATCCTTTCTAAATATTTGGATGATTGTGCAACCAATCATAATAACCTTTGTAGTATTTATTAATCAATGCTGAATGCCTGTCTAAAATTTTCACTGCTGTCTTTTTAATGGCAGTAAGATGAAAGTGGAGCTGTTCTAAATATCTTTCTCATGTTTTCTACTTTTGAAGATTGAGCAACCATTTTAGCTTTCCAGCCCACTTCTCACACCAGTTCTAAAATATTCTATTTTGAAGTAATTTTCACCCAATCATTAATGTTCACTTTTTAAGAAAAATTATGTTAGAAGAGATTGTCAGTTTAACATCCAGCATTTGGAGTGAAATTGATTATTTGCATTTATTTTAACCCAAGTTAATTTAGATGATATATGCCAGTTTGATCTATGGTAGTTTCCTTGGGCCCTTCAGTGATTTTAGTCAAAACTGACTTGTGTGGGAATTCTTTGACCCTGAAAATGAAAACATGAACAGATGAACTATTTTTTTTAAAAAAATATGCAATTAGTGTTCTGGTCATTAAATCACAATTCCCTTTAAGGAAAAGATAAAAGCAATTGGAAGGTCCTTCCTTTATGCACCAATATATTAGGGCCAAGGTAGACAGAGTTAATTTGAGAAATTCTGAAGTTTAACCTCCTTGCTCATTGCAATAAAGAATTATGTTTTACACATAGTGAGCTGTCATAAAGGGCTTGACATGACTGAAAAATATCACAGGAATAGTACTTTTGTGTGAGAAAAGGAGAAATAGTTATGTGGTGATGAATTCAGGGTCATTTTCAGAAAGTTATAATTGGGAAATAAATTCAGCCTAAATTCTTGAGATTATGCTAAAGGGTCACACAACAATTCAGACAATATTTGAAGAAGAATTAATTAAGAAGAGGATATTCGGATCTGGTTTCTGTATCAAGTGAGGTTATGGAATTTTTAAACATATTTCCAGAAGTAGTCATGGGTTCAGGGAAAAATGCTGAACATGGAATATTTAAATGGTACTTCTCAGAAGTGCTATTATCCCCATCATTTCAGATGGCATTGATAGCATGTACAAAGCAGCTTGTTCTTTATTATAGCTGTTCTTGTTATGCTCTGATAACACTGTGATCAATTGCAAACATGGGGTTATCCCTGAAGATGACTTACAAGCTTCAAATGCTGCAATACTACTGCAGCTGTCATAAATTTAACCAGGGTAGCTCAATGGGATCATATCACTGAGTTAAACAATGATAGACTGGCTGCTTTTTTTTTTTTTTTACTTTCAAGCTGAAGGCTACTTTAAGATTAAAAATGCAGTGAAACTTTCTGCAAAAGCAAAAGAAAGTGCTTCCCATGGTTGTAAAGGAGTACCTTTCGATGAGTTTCTGTTGTGGAGAAATTATTTTATACTCCTTCTGTTGTGAATGTATAAAGTTTTAATAAAGCCTGAGCTTGGAGTAAAGTGCAGGGTTCTGGCCCTGCACTTCTGATTGGTTGTTAAATGGCCGGATCGGATTGATTAACAGAGAGTTCCTATTGGTTATGAGAGCTAGCTCATTGGTTATTGGTTAATAGTTATGGGGTTTGCCTATATAAGGCGGGTTAAAACTGCTATAGAAGCTAGAAGTCACAATGTAAATAAAGAGCTGAAGTTCACCGTTCAGAGGCTTGTCTCCATTCTTTCTTGCCCATGCTCCAAACATAACACTGGCGACGAGGATGGGATGTGGAGACATCTGAACCAACGAAACTTCGAAGAACACCGAGCACGTGACAGAGGACGCTACACAACGGAACCATGTCCGGCATCGTCATATCACCCGCTCCGTTCGATCCAGTACAGGAGGACTGGGAGTCCTACATGGATCTCTTCCAAATGTTCTTAGAAACCAACAACTTAAAGGATGCCACACCAGGAAAGAAACGGGCGGTGTTCTTAACGCATTGCGGTCCAACTGTATTTAAGATGGCTAAAGCACTAGCAAAACCCCGAGAAGTGAAGGCGATGGATTGGGACAACCTCGAACCTCTCCTACGAGATCACTATGCACCGACTGTGCCTACGCTCATGAGACGGCACGAGTTTTATCAGAGGAGCCAGCGAAAGGGAGAAACCGTGGACGACTTCATAGAAGACCTCCGAAATTTGGGAGGCCTCTGTGGATTCGTCGATTTAGAAGAAGCACTAAGAGATCGCATAGTTCTGGGACTAAATGCACCAGGCGTTCAAAGCAAGCTGATGGCGAAAGGCGACATCAGCCTTGCCGATGCCATCGCCGATGCTACTGCAGCAGAAGCAACCAGGAAGTCGGCTGCACAACTACGCCGAAACCGCGCTCCGGTACCACCACCAACAAGCGACATCTTACCCAGGTCAGAAGGGCAGCTTGCAACGACGCACCACGAGGACCTCTCTTCGTCATCAGACAGTGATGAAGAAGGGGTCCATCGACTGCGGTCCGACCGCGACCACCACCCGAAGCCTTTACACCCTTGCGCTGGCTGTGGGGCCAACCATGCCAGATCCGAATGCAAATTCCGCCATGCACTCTGCCATGAGTGCGGGAAGCGAGGCCACATCGGACGGGTCTGCTGAAGCTTACCAGGACCCGGCCAGGCCTCAAAAGGGACTAACTATCGCCAATCGACAGGAAATTGTCCTGTACGACGAGAGCCAGTAAACCACTCCTACAGAAATCGAGTTTTGCAGAGAGAAGAGGCTCACCATTCTATCACTATCGGTCACGCCTCAGCTTTAGACACCAAGAAAATACGAGTCACAGTAGCCATCGAGAACCAGCCTTGCCACATGAAAGTCGACTCGGGATCGTCCCTCTCGATGGTGTCCTGGAAGACCCTTAAGCAACTCATCCCCACGATTCAACACCAAGATCTCCGCTCCCAAAGATTAATCCTCAAGGACTACCAAGGGAATCGAATCCCCGTCGTTGGTTCCTGCCGAGTCCGAGTCTCCTTCAAGAAGCACACAGCGTACTTACCACTAACTGTCATTGATAGAGACAGGCCTAGCCTACTAGGCCTCCAATGGTTCACGCCACTCGGCATTGAAGTGGCCGGCATAAACTGAGTCAGCGGAAGTGACTGGGAGGGAGACCTCATCCATGAGTTCGGGGACGTCTTCACGGACAGCTTAGGTGAGTACAAGGGGACCCAATTTCATTCAGTCTAGACCCAAAGATAGCTCCCATCTGACTTAAGCCCCATCGAGTTCCGTTTGCCTTAAAGTTGAAAATCGACGAACAACTCAACAAACTGATAGCTCAGGGGGTGTTAGAGCCCATCGATCACTCCCCCTGGGAAACCCCAATCATAACACCCATTAAGCCAGATGGGTCGATCCGAATTTGTGGGGACTACCGGGCCACTTTGAACCATGCCCTACAGCAGAACGCATATCCAGTGCCGGTGGTGCAGCATCTCCTCCACTCCCTGGGGGGGCGGGAAAGTCTTCGCTAAATTAGACTTAGCTCAGGCATATCAGCAACTACCTGTTGATGAAAAGATGGCACTGGCACAAACGATTGTGATGCACTGAGGTGCCTTTAAATGTACCCGGCTTCAATTCGGAGTAAGTGTAGCCCCGGGGATTTTTCAGAGCTTTATGGAGAGGTTAAGGGCGTGGTCCCCTATTTTGACAATGTATTAATTGCGGCCCTTGCAAAAAAAATCTTACAGGACTGGTTAAAATTAGTCCTAAAAAAATTCCAAGAGGCCGGTTTTAAAGTAAAAAAAAAACAAATGTAAATTGTGTACTGACAGTGTTGAATTTTTAGGGTACCTAATTGATAGCCAGGGTATTCACCCTAATGAAGGTAAACTGAGGGTGATAAAAAATGCTCCCAGGCCACGAAACAAGGCGATCTCCAGGCGTTCCTAGGCCTCATCAACTTTTATAATGTATTTTTACCGCATAAAGCAACGGTCGCTGAACCGTTACACCGGTTGTTAGATAAGAAAGCAAATTGGTTATGGGGTCACCGAGAAGAACAGGCGTTCCGCAATGTGAAAAAACTGCTCACTTCTGACTCTGTACTCATGCAGTATAACGAGACTTTGCCATTAAATATAACATGTGATGCTTCGCCTTTCGGAGTGGGCGCCATTTTGAGCCATGTACTGCCTAATGGGAACGAAGCCCCTGTTGCATATTTTTCAAAGACACTTTCAAAAACTGAGCGAAATTATGGACAAATCGATAAAGAAGCCCTCGCAATTGTGTCCGCCGTTAAAAGATTCCACGAATACGTGTATGGCCGGGCTTTTACTATCGTGACTGACCACAAACCATTATTGGGGATAATCGCCGGAGATAAGCTGACTCTCTACATATTATCCCCTAGGATGACTCGATGGTCAGAATTCTTAGCTGCTTATAACTATCGGCTGCAATACCGCCCGGGGAAAGCCATTCCCCACGCCAATGCATTGAGCTGAGCGCCGCTTCCAGAGACTCCCGATGATCCTGCACCAATGGTAACCACGTTGCAAATTGAAGCACTCAACTCGCTGCCATTAACCGCCCGAGATATCGTGAGAGAAACCAAACGTGACCCCGCCTTAGCACGAGTCCTAAGCTGGGTAGAACGCAGATGGCCATTGGACCAATTATCAGATGACTTCACACCATTCAAGACTCGACAAACCGAGTTGTTCTCCCAAAAAGGCTGTGTCATCTGGGGCGATAGAGTCATTATGCCAGAACGACTCCAGAAAGCGCTTCTGAGAACCTTGCATGATGGCCACCCCAGCATCATGCGAATGAAAGCCCTTGCGCGAAGCTGCGCATGGTGGCCGGGCATTGACAAGCAAATCGAACATTGGGTTAAAGCTTGTCCAAAATGCCAGGAAGTGAGCAATGCCCCACCTAAAGCCATTCCTACTGAAAAGGAGACACCACGCGGACCCTGGTCCCGAATTCACTTGGACTTCGTGGGGCCGACCGTCGACGCCTATTTAAATTGGCTCGAGATTCATCGCATGACGACAACCTCTGAGGCGGTTATCAAAACCCTGGAAAGACTATTTGCAACCCACGGACTACCAGACGTCCTGGTATCCGATAACGGGCCCCAATTTACAGCACTGTCATTCGAGCAGTACCTCGCTGACCGCGGCATTCGACATGCGCTCACCTCGCCTGCGCACTCTGCGACCAATGGCAAAGCAGAATGCATGGTACAATTTGTGAAGAAAACCTTACAGAAGGTAGACTACAACAGCATTGACAACAAGATCAATTGAATCCTTTTTTTACAACACATCACACCACATAGCGTCACCAACAAAACTCCCGCCGAACTGCTAATGGGATGAAAACTCCACTCTCACCTCGACCGGTTACACCCAGCTTATGAACCGGAAAAACCAATAGGATCCAGCGGCCGCTGTCGTGCCTTCCAGGTAGGAGACTTGGTATATGCTAAAAACCTATCGGGCGACCCATTGTGGGTGAGGCGACAGTAGTTCGTGTAACCGGCCCAAGATCCTACCTTGTACAATGCCTTGACGATAGACTATGGAAACGCCATTTCGATCAATTACAATCACGGCTTCCGGTGGGCAGTCCTGAACTCCCCTATGACCAGACTGAGGGGGGGGAGGTACGGAAGAAGATGAATTCCAAGAAGAAGAAAACCCGTTCGAAGGGAACGACGGTATAATAGAGACTCAGGAACCAGAGAGGGAAACAGTTGAACCTCAGGGAATTACAGAGAACATGGGCAATGACGGGGAAATGAACTCTGAACCAGAAACAGCCCCACTGCCAAACAATCTACCTTAGCGTGATTGCAGCCAAATGACAAAGCAAAAATCAAAGAGACTAATAAAACAACCGTCCTACATAAAGGGCTATGTAACTGCACCCAGGGGGAAGGGGTGTTGTGAATGTATAAAGTTTTAATAAAGCGCGAGCTTGGAGTAAAGTGCAGGGTTCTGGCCCTGCACTTCTGATTGGTTGTTAAACGGCCGGATCAGATTGGCCCGCTCCAGGGAATCCGATTGGCCCTTAACAGAGAGTTCCTATTGGTTATGAGAGCTAGCACTACTCGTTGGTTATTGGTTAATAGTTACGGGGTTTGCCTATATAAGGCGGGTTAAAACTGCTATAGAAGCTAGAAGTCACGATGTAAATAAAGAGCTGAAGTTCACCGTTCAGAGGCTTGTCTCCATTCTTTCTCGCCCATGCTCCAAATATAACACCTTCCTTCTTAATTTGACAGCAAGTAAAACTGCTTAATAGCCAGGCATTTTTAAGTGTTATGCTGCTTTTTAAATTTAGTCTACTATTTTAAAGTTCAGTGTGATCTTAATTTGATATTAGTTTATGGCTTCGTGGCTTCATACTGACACATACAGCATTTTGGTTTGTATCTTTGCTTTATACTAACCAGGTATCTCACAATGAAGTAAGGTTAAAGTTTTTAAAACCAAATGTATGTGCAGTTTAGGGTTGAGATTAATAAACCAACTTGAAATATATAGAGTTCTTAATAAAAAAGAAAAAGAAGGGAAGAAAAAGAAAAGACAAAGACAAAAAGAAGGAAAAAAAGGGGCTGTTTGAGGAAAACCAATAGGAAGGAAGAAAAATAAATAAATCACTCTGTTAAGTTCTGTGCATGGGCGCAAGGAACAGAGACGAGACGGTGAACAGTGAACTTCAACTCTTTATTATACATTCTGAACAGAGCAAAACCCTAGAGCAAAAGCAGCCCTTTTATAGGCAAGCTGCTGCTCTAGTAAGCAATAGGAAACATGGAGTGTTAACCCCCTTAACCAATGAGAGTGGCTTGTTAACAGCCAATCAGATTTTCCTGAATGGACCAATCCGATATCGCTATTATCGGCCAATCAGAAGTGCAGGGCTAGAACCCTGCTATTTTCTAAAGCTTTTGATAAACTTTATTTGAGTATTTTATTAGTTCACAACACACTCTATCGTGTGTTAGTCCATCCCAAATAGAAGTAATATTTTCTTGTCTTGTTCCTTTTGCAATTAGTAAGCCAGCAATTTGTCTGACTTGTGGCCTTTTTCAAAATATGTTTGTTTGATATACTTCAATTATTTTGGGTCTCATTTGCTTCCATTATGTTTAATAGAATAGAATGAATAGAATTTATTTGACCAATTGTGATTAAACACTCAAGGAATTTGTCTCTTATGCAGAAGTTCTCAGTGTACATGCAAAGTCATCATCATCATCATCCCAATAAGAGGGGATCGAAGGGAAGATAAGAAGAAAAAAAATACTACATCCATATAACATGGGTAAACATATTTAGGTATAAGGCAATATTGTGAGGATTAGGTTTTTAACAGAGTGAGGGCACAAGGGAAAAATTATTGTGTGTCTGGTTGCTTTGGCATGAAATGCCCTACAGTAGCCTCCTGAGGGGAGGGATTTATTTACTTGAAGTTTACTTAAATAAATGTTAAGTTTAGTTAAAGTAAGTTTGAGTTTAAGTTGGCTATATGCTTAGTTACTTATAAAATGTAACTTTTTGTTCTAAATCTAAAAAAATAGTTTTAATTATATTTTAGATAAGTATGAAAGTAGACTTCTCACAAGACATACAAACTTATGACTGGCATATGCAATTGGCAAAAACAACTCCCATAATGTTATTTGAATTAAGTACATAAATTCAAACTAACAAATGATTCTCAATCTGCCTTTCATCCAAATGAACACTGCAATGTTATACGAATGGTAATAATTTAATCTTTGCAGTATAAATTTGGTGTTACAACGATTTTAGATAAAGATATAAAATAGGAAAAGAAGCCCAAATTAATACATAAAGGAATATAGCCTTAAAGGCGATAGAAAAATATAAATAATCTTTTAAAATAGTGACTAATATCTTTAAGACAGAGCAATTCTTTTATTAAAAGCATCAGTTTGCTTGATAGTTTATTTGTACATGTTATTAATTTATATTCTATTTCCCAAGTGTATAAAGTATAAACATATAACATGGGAATTCATCTATTTATTTATATTAATTGTAAATGAACAAGAAACTGGAAAAGAGCTATCAAAACATAACTGAAAGAGGATGCATAAAATCATGTTCTTAACTTAGGAATATTTTAATCAAATTGAAACCTTTGCAGCTGGAATAAACCAATCTGATTGTCAGATCATGCAGGGGAAAATCACCAAAAACTAAGGACCAATCCTTTCAGGATCTGGAAGCAGTCTCTTGCTGTGATCCTAAACACCATGAGCACAGCAGAACAAAGTACTAGGCAGACTCATATAAGATAATGCTGTCTTATAGGACTCAAATATTTTTTTTTTTAATACCAATCTTTCTTTTTCTATGAATGTGTTAAATTCAGCTCCAGAATATTAGCATGTCCTGCTAGTTTTCCCCCATCTGAAAAGTAGGGAAAGGTTGGGAAAGGCATTTTTAGTTTATGAATGGTATCCTGAAACAGTGATGATCCCTGAAGCTATTAGAACATCAGGATCTCATGATACACTAGCCTCAGTTTTGCATATGTGAAGCTAAAAGTTTAATTTAGGTTAAAAATTTTAGTACTTGCTTAAACACGGGGTTGGGATATAACTTGAATTAATGTTGCTGTTCCAAACAGCAATAAACATTAGTTCTGATATCCATGCAGTTCAGATACAAGGAAAGATGTGTTCATCATTCTGTACAAGCAATTGATAGTATTTCTTCTCTGAAGCTGCTCCCAATATTATATTAGTTAAAGTTGAGAGCCTGCTGACAAAGATGACAAGGCTGTACTCTCCCTTAATTTCACAATCAAGGATAGCCTGTGTTCTTAAGCCTTAAAGGAAGTCTCAGTTGTTGCGGAAAATCATTATTTTTTAAAGTCCAGTATCAAAGTAGAAAGTAACTCTCCTTGCCGTTTGGAAATGAAAGCATTTAGGCAGGGACTACTGAAGTTTCCCAACCTTACCATTTGATTTTAAATTCCTAAATTCTTTTTTTTTTAAATAAAATTTTATTTGGGTTTTCACACATACAAAATACAAGTAAGACATCTTTTTTGAAAATAGCATGATCCCGGGTTGAACTTCTTTATACAGACACAAAACTCAATTTCATGCTCCTTTTTGTGTTATATTCCATATCTTAAATTATTCTACATTTTCTATATAGTTTTTCTCCTCTTTTAATTTTCTCAATTTTATTTTGATTATCTCATCTCAATTCAAATCATTATATTTATACTTTTGTCTGTTCTGTTTCAATTTCATATTATCTTTTCTCATTAAACAAGTTTTCTCCTGTAGTTGCTAATTGGAGTATGACACCTTTATATCTTTTAATTACATCCATTCAACTCTTATTTAAACTTCAATATATACCTTAAGGTTATGACTTTCAATATAATACATAATACATAACTTCCAATCGCATTCTGCTTGGTACATTCTTATAATACACACTATATTC
The DNA here is from genome assembly GCA_033807585.1 of Hydrophis major. NCBI lineage: Eukaryota > Metazoa > Chordata > Lepidosauria > Squamata > Elapidae > Hydrophis > Hydrophis major. The sequence goes on from CM066329.1 coordinate 331,331,103, forward strand.
TTCAAGAAAAAAAGATTATAAATATATGTAATTATAAACCCTCATTCCATTTCACTTCAGTTCTATCATTAATAATCATGTAAATCTTAACATCTTTAACACTTCTTTTCAATTAAATATCATACTTCCTTAAAGACACATATAATCTCCATAATTAATTTTGTTGTTATTTCTCTTCACATATGTTTTGTAAGTCATTAAATATTCATTTTGTTACATTTACTTATTAACAAGCATTTCACTGAATTACAATAGCTATTTTATCAAACATTTTAATCATACATTGTTTCATATTTTTAAAAATTATTTCTGTTTCTAATATAACAATACTATCTTATGTACCTTTGCAGAATCCCTTTTTCCATTAAATTTTCACCCATTATCTCTACATAGGCCCTCTTTCTCTAAATTTTGTTTCTGTGCTTTATATCTTCTTTTCCTTTCTTTCTTCCCTCTCATCTTATCCCTCCCCTTTTTACCCCCTTGTCTCCCTACTTGTGGTGGTCTCCCACGGAAAAATGAGACACAGGCTGGTGTACTCAGGATGGGAGTCCAAAGCAAATTCTAGTGCTCCCTTTTATTGAGAATTTTGTACATAGTAAGCATTCACATTGTGGATTAAAATAATTACACAGAATTGTTTACAGTCGTCTGAGCTGCTTAAATGTTTCTGGTGTTTGCTTTTAATTTCCTTGCTTTATCTCAGTGACTCTTAGGCAGACATGTATGTATAAGGTCTTAGACTAATCATTATCCAATACTGAAGTCAAAGTTTATTCCAACATCTCCCCTGTTTTAGTTTTTTGATGATCGCGGATGCCTCGGTAGCTTTTCGCCATCTGCAACAACAGTTCTCCTTCCATAGGCTTCACTCGACACATTCCTAAAAGTCCAGGGAGTCATTGGATACAAAAGCATACACAAAGAGAAAGTATAAAAAGCAATATCACTCCAACAATTAGGTGACGAATCCATGAACCATCTGGCAACCAGGACCAAAGTGCAGACCACACGTCCAGTCCCTCGTCCTCCGATTGTAATGGATTCTCATTCAGGGTTTGTTCCATATGCTCTGTAGTAGCTGTAATGTTTGGAGAATAATCAGAGATATACATGCAACAATGTGTATGAATCATAGCACAAACTCCCCCTTGCGCAGCCAAAATAGTGTCCACCACATATCTGGTTTGCAGGACAAAGTCAAGGATTTTTCCTTGCTCTTCTTCAAGCAGCTTTAGAGTTTTAATGGTGTCTTTAAACATAGTAACTGTCCAATTGTTTAAATGATGCAAATCTCTATAGTTCATCATGACTCCTAAAGGAGGAATAACTCCCCTTGATATCTGTGTCCAGTAGTCATGATTCAAAACAGAGTTTACTTCCATTGCGGAACGCGCATTGCAGATATGAACATCCCCAAAGATTTTAAAATGACATGAGATGGGATTACTTTCCCAAAGGTGCAGACTCCCTTCCATCGTGCTGGCATGCGATCATAGGCCATCCGTCCACACAGCAAACATAGATTTGCTCCCAGGAGATGACCAACAGTATTTGGTTCAGCATAGATTAATCGTACAAAAGATTCCATTAACATAGCCAAATAAGTGGGCGGTGGTGCGTATTTCCCATTTGCATATTTGGGCAGCTGGTTTTCTCTCATGGTGGGACAACATGTGGCAGGGATAAATGGACACCCATTTTCATTGATCAAAGATATGATATCAATTTTAGAAATATTATGTACACAGTAAGTGAGATTTTTAGTTTTCATGTCGTCCGGATAAACCCGACTTCCATTGCCAATAATAATTGTTTTGTTACAAAATGGATATGTTCCCAAGTAAGTCATATTCTCTACTGTCTCATTGTGGTTCCAGCAGATACCCGCCACCTCTTGGATTCGGCTTCCAAGATGCAATGTATTTATGTTACTTGTAGTCCAACTGTTAGACCACATCCCTGAACAACCATAGCATTGTCCCTTATACCAGTCACCTTCGGCCAGAGGTACTGCAACCATTGGAAGCCCTGATGTTTTGTGAGTTGGCATGTGCATACATATCCAACAATCAATTTTATTATGAAGGTTTGCTAGCTTCCCCATATCCTGGATCAACGTGTTTCTTTTCCATTGCCCCAAATCCATCCCCTTGCTCCTTTGGCTGATGATAAGGATGTACACAGCGAGCAGGAACCCAAACAACTGTCCCCTTATCTTCAACAGCAGTGTATCCTCGGCCCCAAGTTATCAGCGGGACAGGTCCTTTCCACGTTGGATCTGGTAGTCTCTTATACTGAACTTTCGGTCTTGGCGTACCTGCAGAAGGGGAGGAAGCAAAATGCCGACTGGCTGCTGTACCAGCAGGAGATCCTGTCATGTTGAAAATTTTTGAAAGTATATAATGTAATATTAAGAATGTTTTGTATGTAAGGCAAGCCATATCCATCCACTTCCCCCGTTTTTGTTTTTGTGTGAAGGAGCGCTTTTCCTGTGGAAGTGGAAAGATTGACTATTGGTCAATCCAAACTGGCTGAGAGGTTAACATTTGTAATTTTTCCATTATCCAATAACAATTTTTGTGCGAAATTGTGACAGCAAATCTCTACCCCACAAGTTTATATGCAGGGGCAACACAAGAAGTTGAATGCTTGCAGTCTCACCAGTTTCTCTATGCAATGCCTTCAACCAACGTACACTACTTCTTGCAAACTGCATACCACCCACTCCACGAACAGCCAGAGAGTCTTCAAGCACCCATTCATTTGGCCATTCCTTTTGGCGTATCACAGAGACATCTGCTCCGGAATCTATAAGGCCAGAAAATGATCTTCCCTGAATTTCAATTGTCATTTTTGGTTGGTCTGTGGTCAAATTTTTTGTCAGCGCTAGCAATTCTGCAGCAACTGGAGAACTGGCCATTTCAGTGGACCCAAAACCACCAGTTCGTGGGATCCCAATTAAAGGATTTATAGGGATGTATGGAAGCAATAATAACTGGGCAATAGAGTCACCAGCCATTAATGATGCAGGAGTATCAGTGTACAATTGTATCTTAATAACCCCTTTATAATCTTGATAAATAACTCCTGGAATAACAAAAAACCCTTTTTCTGATGCAGAAGACATGGGAAGTACTAATCCCACTGTTTTTTCTGGCAGTGGCCCATGCAAATGAGTGTCCTCAATGTACACTTGATTAGGAAAGGTCACATTAATTGAGTTCAACATTTTTAAACCCAAACCTGCACTCCCAGTAATTGCAGGCGATGCTTTTGTGACAGCCTTGGGAGCGGGGCTAGCTGCACGCCCCAAATTTAGTTTCCCGGATTTTGGTTCTGATCAGAGCGACATTGATTTGCCCAATGAAACCCTTTTTTTGCAGACCGATGGACAGACTGATTTTGGATGGATGTCCTAAATTTTGTGTTTGTTAAATGCCATCCCCCCCACAAGGGCACGGCACTGGGCTTTAAAATGGCCAGGCTTTCCACAATTAAAACAATTCCCTGTAGGTTTCATCCCTTTTTGCAATGCCATAGCCAAAGTCTCCATGTTGTAAGCCTGAGAACTCACCACTGAACATGCCTTTAACAGATCAGCCAGAGTAACCTCACCTCTAGCCACCAAGGGCTGTAAGATACGCTTGCAGTCAGCGTTTGCATTTTCAACTGCCAATTTCAGCAAAAGTTCTTTTGCAGCTTCCTCATTAGAGATTTGCCTGGTAATAGCCAATTGTAGCCTTTCCACAAAATCATTATAAGACTCAGATGCTGTTTGCTTAATTTGAGAAAAAGACCGTGCTGGGGTTCCCACATCCTGGATGCGGGATAACGCCCCAAGGACAGCTGCCATAACTACTGGAAATACGTGATCAGGCAAATTAGCAACTTGATCAGCAGTGGATTCAAACAAGCCTGCCCCATAGATTTGGTCTGGCGTATACAGCCCCCCCAAATTCCTTCCCCTAGTGATAGCTTCCCTTTGGTATTCTGAGTCAAAAACCACATACTGAGTAGAGTTCAATATCATTCTCATTAAATCTTTCCAGTCACTAGGAATCATGCATGAGGTAGCCAAACTTGTCAGGAGCCCCTTTGTAAAAGGACTTTGAATACCATAATCTTTAACTGCTTTCTTAATTTCCCTAAGAACTGCTAAAGGAATCGGAACCCATTCAGTCTGCAGATTGCCTTGAGCATCCACTTGCCTATTGATTGGAAACAAATTCACCTGGGGAATCTCATCAGGCTCTAATTTCCCCTCATTGAAAGCCTGATGCATCATTGCTTGAACTTTTCCCATTTTTGGTTGGATTTTGTCATCCACAGGCATAGGCGCTGTTGGAAATGATAAAGCACACTCCAGTTTTGGGGTAGGAGGGTGCAATACAATTCCTTTATAAGGAGGAGGTTCTACTAAAGTTTTTAAAAGAGGTTGTTGCTAGGTCTCTAAAGCAGTCATAACAACCTTCCAATATATCAAAATTTCAGTTGTTGCCCGTGGCTCTTCATGAAGGATAATTCCAATTCTCCTCCATGTGTCTAACCTTAAAGAGCCTTTCTCTGGATACCAGGGACATTGCCGCCAGATCTCTTGCAGCAGCTCTCTCACATTATCTTTTGAAAGAACTATTTGCTCCCCCCCAGAGGGTTCAAAGATAAAGAAGTTTGTCCTGACTAACTTCAGCAGCTCACTAACATGCCGTTCCTGTGGCTGAGAGAGTTTTCCCCCCATGTTCCCTGAAAAAATCCTATTGTCCAGCAATAGTTAAGTACGTACGTTACCTTTTCCAGGCAAGGAAACATGGAGGTCCGGACACGTACCACCTGTGGTGGATCACGTCGGGGTCACCACCTGTGGTGGTCTCCCATGGAAAGAATGAGACACAGGCTGGTGTTCTCAGGATGGGAGTCCAGAGCAAATTCTAATGCTCCCTTTTATTGAGAATTTTGTACATAGTAAGCATTCACATTGTGGATTCAAATAATTACACAGAATTGTTTACAGTCGTCTGAGCTGCTTAAATGTTTCTGGTGTTTGCTTTTAATTTCCTTGCTTTATCTCAGTGACCCTTAGGCAGACATGTATTTATAAGGTGTTAGACTAATCATTACCCAATATTGAAGTCAAAGTTTATTCCCACACCTACTTCTAATTCTCTCTTCAGCATTTTCCTCTTCTGTTGCTTTCTGATTTTATACTTATTTTTCACTCTATTTTTTTGAGTTGTTTTTCCCAATCTTAAACTTTCCATTCTCTTTCCCCCCTTTCCTTTTTTTCCCCCACCTAAGATTACTTGTTCATTAAAGATGGCTTCTTCTTTGTCACAATCTTTTTGTTCTGCAGGCATTTCTTGTTGTTTCTCATAGTTCCAAATCTCCATTTCTAAGAACTGAAATACGAAGCCAAAAGAACCTCTCCCTTCTTGTGCATCTTCTTTGTACTTTTTAAGATCCATTTTCAGTTCTTCTAAAAGTGGAGCCATTTTAAACAGTTTTAAACAACCACCCAATTGATTTTAGTCATTCAAATACAATAACCAAAAATCCAGAAATCAACAAGTACTCCAAATAGTCCCAAGTTATTTCTTCTTATTTCTTTTACCACTTTCTCTTCCTTGGGTTTTTGTTGCGATATTTCAATTAAAATGTATCTTTTGGAAATCTTGCTAAGATTTTGCTGTAAGTTCTTTTTAATTCCAGGCAGTCTCCTCCCTTCCAGATCCTCCCCTTTTATTCTTTTTCTCTCCTTTCCTGTTTTCAAAAGCTTTTGATTATTCAGAAATCTTTATTATCCCTTTGACCTTTTATTTTCAGCATTAAATGCCTATTAATGTCAAAGTGGATTTTTTTTTCCAATTTTTTGCTTAAGTCTCTTAACACTCAGTACAGGAAAAGGAGAAAAAAAAACTTTTCCCTTTTCTCTCTCCTTCGCAGCTTAAAAATCTTCTTAGGGAACAATGTTATTGTTTTTTTAATAGTTTCAATTCCAGGGTACCTTATTTGTTGCTTTTGCTGTTTGACCTGGTCAACCAAAACTTTCTCTTCTTATCTTCCTCCTGCACATTCTTTTCCAGTCGAGTTCTTCTTTGTGGTGTCCATTTCTGATCACCGCTACAACCGCCTTTGGGAAAGGGAGTAATGGCCAGCTGGGGAGGAGAGATGCGGCTCTCCTCAACCCTTCAGGCAGTCTCACCCTTCTTCACTACCTCTACGGGGTGGCTTAGCCCTAAAACCAGCTGGTTCAGGGCGCTCCAGCAGTGAGCACGGATCAAAGCCTCGCAGAGACGAGGTTTCGGTCTGTCGCCGAAGAAGCTCAAACTGGAAGTCCTCACCTAAATTCCTAAATTCTACAATGGCATCATTTATGGATGAATTGAAACTTATATATCAAAAATATGAAAGAGAAAAACAAGGAGGGGAAGATGGTCTTGGCACTATTTTTCAATACTAGAAATGGCGGTTTATATTTATGTGAAGCAGAATGAGGATGATGGGGACAAAGAAGAAGAAGGAGCCATCTTTGATGAACAAATGACTTTGACTGGAGAAAGGAAAAAAGCAAGAGAAAAAGGAAAAAAGGTCTTTGAGATCTGGAAAAACAGCTCAAAAAGAGAAGAATAAGGTGAAAAGGGGACATTGTGTTAAGAAACAACAGAAAGGGGGAAAGCAGAACAAAAGGGAAGTGGAGAGACAAGGGGTTAAAGAGGACAAGGAGGAGAAGAAGCAATGGAGAAAGGAAGAGATGAGAAGCCTTAATAGTGGGGAGCAAGATGTTAAGAAGCAAAAGTTTTTTTTAGAGATAATGGATAAATTTTATTGTTAAAGGGATTCTGGAAAGGTACATAAGACTGCATTTTTATACTTGTATTTAGAAGTAATCATAGAAAATTAGAAATAATATGTAACTTAAAATGTAACAAAATATTTAACATAAATCAGTGAAATTTTTGGTTAAGAAAAGGGAGTACTGTAATGAAACATGATTTAAGATTGTGATGTGGGGGGGGGATTAATAATCTTTGGAAAGCATAAGTGTTCCCACAAAGGCATGATATCTTATTGAAATGGATAAAATGTTCAAGATATAAATGATTGTTAATATTAATTAGATTTGAAGTAGAAGATGGAGGAACACTTCAATGAAATGTAGCCATAATATGTGAAGTGGGGGGGGGGATAATTATGGAAAATAGGGCTCCCATAAGAGTATGTGATTTAATTGAAAAGCAATAAGTTAAATGTTTAAGATATGAATGAATATCAATACTAATGAATAGATTTGTATTATTTTTGATAACATAGTATAATTTTAAAATGTACCAGACGGAATCCCAATGTATGTTATGTGTTTTATATTAAGTATTATAAATATAGGGGAAAGAGATAAAGGCATCATACTCCATATAGTGTACAGGAGAAATACTTCTTTTTTTTTAAAGAAGAAAAATAAATGGTTGGCTGGAATAGAACAGGCAAAGAATAATAAATATTACGATATGAATTGAGAGGAGATAAATAAAATAAAATAAAATTGAGAAAATTTAAAGGAGAGAAGAAGTTATATAGAAAACTGAAAATGTTAATAAGATATGAAATGGTATGTAAAATGAATATGAATTTGAATTTGTGTCTGTATCAAGAGTTTTAACCCGGGACTAAGCAACTTTCAGAAAAGAGATTTTTTATGCTTTTATGTTTTGTGTTTATGTCTATTTATGTATTGTTTGTTTTGAAAATAAAACTTGTTAAAAAAAATAATTCCTAAATTCTCAACAGTGTTGCCTGGTGACATTTACACACCTGAAAATGGCTGGGATTAAGAAACAATAACTTAGTAAAAATTTTAAACAATAAAGTGGCAGTTATAGTCTATTCCATATAAGCCATTTTATTCAGAAACAATCAACTACTTATATGTATGCATGTTTACAGTTCTTAAAAACACATATAACTTCAATTATTTAGAGCTGCTATTATGTTATTATTTACTATTCATTGAATATTGTGTGCACCATAATAATATGAAGAGTCTTAACATCTCTAAGGAAACATCCTTAATGAAGGATTTCATTATCCTTAATGAAATGAAAAGAAATAACAATCTGACCAACAACATCAAAACAACCAACAAACAAAAAGCAAATCCCATTTCTTTAGGAACATGCCATTTTTGGGGGGGTGGGGGCAGGGGGGGGGGGAAGCTAGGGAAATGTTCAGTAACAAATGTATTAAAAACATATTGTTAATCAGTATCAAGTGAATTACATAATTACAGTAATAATAACTGAAGTAGACACAAGGAAAACAGTTCCTGTAACAGCCATCAAGTGTAATTCGTACTCAGCTGTCTGAACTTAGCAATGGAAACATGAAAACTCAGAAAAATTAAAACACTAGAGTTAGTAACTGATTTGCTAAATATATAGGTTTTTTACTTGATAAGCCTGGATTCAAAGTGCTTGTAAAATAGTTGATGATAACATGGAATAAATGCATATTTGGCTCAGTAACGTTTTGGAATACTCTTCCTGCCCCCAAATAAGGCAATTATAACCTAATTAAAAATACATTTAGAGATGCAATCAAAGTCTTCTTAAATATAGAAAGAAAATGTTTCATGGAATGAAACTATTCTCTCATCTCAGACTTTGCATATACACACATATATGCTTTTAATGCTCTGATCAGTCAAGATTTGGCCATTGTAGCCATACTTGTTTCATTATGGTGCACTTTTATGCCTTTTATAACTTCAGAAAATCCATTACCTTCTACTACTTTTTTAAGGAATACAAGTAAGTTTTAATTAAACATTTTTTTCATTTTCTGGAGTCTTATCCAGTAATACACAGTTCACAATGATGATTAGGTTTAACTAGTTTAAGAATGATTTCTCAACTGTGAAACTAACCATTTGGGCTTTCCTATTCATTTATTATAGGTTTCATTTTTATCACACAAAAGGAAAAGGGAAAGTAAAAAGTAAGAAAAAAATCCCAACGTATTTCATTTTCTTTCCAATGTTCACATCATTTTCTTCCCTCCCCCACCTATATAAAACTGTTTTTGTTTAAATCTAGGATAGCTTTAGAAGTCATATAAGTTCTCTCTCACAGTTGCAGTCTTTAGACTGTGAATATAGAAAGGCTTTGGGGTACAAATATGATATCACACATTAAAAACATGCTATGAGGGTTCTGTTATCACCTTCAATGTAGAGCTTTGAGCCTTTTGTGTTTATTGATCTTCTTCCGGGCTAAACTGTTGGTCAAAAACTAAGTGTTCCAAATTGCACATGGATACTAACATTCCAATACTACATAGATAGGTAAATAGTCAAGTAGCATCATTCTTAAGAAACAATCCAATCTTAGTTTTTCTTTATTAGTTGAAAAAGATAAGTGATTAATATAGTCAAAGTATTCAGACACATTCTTTAATTCTTCACACAATGCAAAGGGGGTAATTGGCTGAATAAAACAAATACTTTCTATTTGAATTTTTGTAGGGTTCTGCAATGTTTCTAGAAGCGAAACCAAAAAGTCTCTGGGAACATTTTCCATGTTAATCCTGCTACTCCCTGATTTTAAAAAAAATGACACCGTACAGTGAGTTACTAACCGAGGATAGTTTTAGAACAGGACTGAGTTCTAAGGAGGCCACCCTTAACTCAATGCTTCTAAAAATAGATGTTGTTGTAACTATGTATCATTCATGTGATTGCAACTATGTATCATTCAAGTGTTTGCAACATTGTATCATTCAAGTGTAATCATTAACTTCTGTCTCTTCAGTGATCTTTGCAAGGCACGTACAAGAGACAAGGAGGTAGACGTTTGTTAAATAAGCTTATCCACTTTGTAAATAATCTGTCTGGTATGCAGCTTTGTAAACATGCACATCCTGATGAGATTAACATGTTTGACTTGAGCTTTTTAATTAAATCATTTTCTTGTAAAAAAGCACAATAAAAGAGCGTGTGCCAAGACATACTGGGCGCGCTCATCAAGAGGAAACTTTGCTTCCTGTCGTTTCTCTTCCCTTTGCTCCCTTTCATGAGCCGCCCATCAGATGCAGGATGGCAGATACCGCATTCTGGTGACCCCGACCTGATTCCCTAAGGGGGATACGCAGTGACGCGCCCATATCTTATCAGCTCGATGGGAGCTGTGCATCACCAGGCCTGAAGCGAATTGCACTTCATCGGATCTGAAACACGGTCTCGACTTTTCGTAAGTATGGGTGGAAACTTTTCTCAACAGCAGACGCAGCATCTGAAGGAATTGAGGGAGTTAGTCGCTTCTTCTTCTAAATACTCTGCTAATTTAAAGGGCTCTCCTGTAAAAAAAGAAACCTATTGCTACATTATTGGCTTATGTGTGGCAACATTGTCCCAATTATCCAGAGAAAGGGTCCTTAAAAATTTCCAATTGGCAAAAAATTGGTGAACATCTCCATAGTCTTCCTCGTGCACCTATTGGCATTTTGGTCACTTGGAGGAAAATTATGGAGGCTTTAAAAGTCCATTATAAAATAGAAGCAGGGAGTGTGTTTGAATCTCCCCCGCCAAGTTATGATAAATTTTCAATTTGCTCTAACTTAGGCAGAAGCTGCTGCCATTATTCAACAATGCCCCACATGTAGTAAGCAAGGACATTCCATTCCCATAGGAGTAAATCCTAGAAGATTAAAAGCTTGTGAAATTTGGCAAATGGATGTAACTCAGTATCCACCTTTTGCCCCTTGGAAATATTTGCACGTTTCAATAGATACATATTCAGGATTTATTCTGGCTACTCCTCAAAGGGGAGAAACTGTAAAACATGTCATCAATCATTCAATTCGTACCTTTGCCTCGCTGGGACGTCCAAAAGAAATAAAAACAGACAATGGAACTGCCTATACAAGTTCTGCTTTCCAGGACTTCTGTAACAGATGGGATCTAACTCACAAGTTTGGGATTCCCTACAACAGCCAGGGGCAGGCTGTTTTCAGAGAACTTGTCTCTGAAAAATGCTCTTGATCGATATTCGTTGCGGGAAAAACCCCCGAACCTCCCAGCATTGCAAAATTCTCTTAACATTTGTCTTTACACTTTAAACTTTCTCAATCTGACTGGCATTCCTCCCACTTCTGCTGCTTTGCGTCATTTTTCCTCCCCCTCACCCCCACCTAACAGACCTCTGGTATATTATCGCAGATTGCCAGATCCTGCCTGGCAGGGTCCTGCTGAGCTTCTCACTTGGGGACGAGGCTACGCTGCGATCTTACTGCCAGACAAAACTTACTTCCCTGGTCGGGCAGTAAGACCCTATCATGGGAATTCCTCTGCTACATCTGTATCTTAAAACTCTTCCTGATATTCTTGCCTATATCTTCTTTGCAATTTCTACCTTATTCGTATCCTACTTAAAGAACACTCTCCCACTCGCTCTTTTGTTCCTTCTTTACTCTTCCTATGGAAAGGAACCTTAAAATCTTTTCCTCTATTCAATCTAAATTTAGAGGGACCTAAATGTCCTTATATTGTATCATGGGTTTCCCCACCCCAACTAACATCCTTGATGAATTATCAAATTAATCTTTATTGTCATTATTGTAATTATTATCCTTTTTCTACTAATTGAATTCCCTCCTCATCTCGTAAATGTTCTACAACTAACTTGTCCATAGCCCTCTCTCCTACTTGTCATGCTTTTATATACCCGAACTCTGATCCTGTCAACAAACGACGCTTCAAAAGAACTGTCCATGATGATCCGCAGAAGCCTCATAGAAGATATAATATTGCCTGGACTATAATTGACTTTCAAGGTGTTCGTTTAAGTTCTACAACCAATTTCTCTTGCATAAGAAAACTTCTACCCACCACTTCAATTCGATTTGGCAGACGCACCCACACAACCAGGGGATATCCTGCAATCTACACCACTTCAGGAGGAACTTTAACATCACGCCTGAAAGGAATGTATTTTATCCCTGGCAATAATTTTGTTTGGACTTGTTCCACTGGTCTCATGGCATGTGTCCACGGGGATGAAATTGTTAAATCCAAATCATTTTGCATTCAAGTATGGCTTGTGTGTATAACTCTGATGATTTTATATCCCTACAGGTACCCATGGAATACACCCTCTTACAAAATCGTAAAGATTTAGATCTGTTATTTTTTAAAACAAGGGGGATTGTGTGCTATGCTTAAAGAAGAATGTTGTCTTTATGCTGATAGCGGGGGGGGGGGGGTTCGTTTTCTATTTCGCCATGGTTTACAACCTTTTTAACTGCATTGGCAGGATCATTAATAATCACTATATTGATATGTATTATAGGACCTTATTGTTTTAATAGAATATTACAATTTTTAAAAATTAATTATCCTCTGCTGATGTTAATGTGCTATTGCAAGCTTATGTTATATCCTCAACACCGGACGAAAAAATGTCATTGCTGAGTTACCGCTCCTTGGACAACCCTGAAGCTGACGGATCGCACTCTTGCCTAGATGACGGGGACGGCGAACATTTCAGAAAAATGGTTCCTGTCTTCTTGGACGAGGAAGAAGACTCGTCATAAATAATAAAAACAGAGGAGATGTTGTAACTATGTATCATTCATGTGATTGCAACTATGTATCATTGCAACTATGTATCATTCAAGCGTTTGCAACATTGTATCATTCAAGTGTAATCATTAACTTCTGTCTCTTCAGTGACCTTTGCAAGGCACGTACAAGAGACAAGGAGATAGACGTTTGTTAAATAAGCTTATCCACTTTGTAAATAATCTGTCTGGTATGCAGCTTTGTAAACATGCACATCCTGATGAGATTAACATGTTTGACTTGAGCTTTTTAATTAAATCATTTTCTTGTAAAAAAGCACAATAAAAGAGCGTGTGCCAAGACATACGGGGCGCGCTCATCAAGAGGAAACTTCGCTTCCTGTCGTTTCTCTTCCCTTCGCTCCCTTTCATGAGCCGCCCATCAGATGCAGGATGGCAGATACCGCAAGATGCAAGCCCCAAATCACCAGCAAGACTATAGCTCACAAAGCAGTAGTGGGTTAAGGAGAGAATAAAAATGGGTTAAGGAGAAAATTGGAGGTAAGAAAATCATCCTTGCCTGGAAGTTAAGCTTTCCCGCTTTGAAACTATTCTGATCTCTCAAGATGCAGAATTGCTCCATTTCCCTCTTTGATACTCTTCTGATCTCTCAATGTGCAGAATTGCTGCACCCAAATTGCTGGTCAACTCAAAACCCACCAGAGCTTATACAATAGCAAAGCAATGATGAAGGCAGAAACCAGTTTAGCTTTTTGACACTGAAGGAATTTTGGATATTACAACCATTGAATGCAAAACAACAACAACCCATGAGTTTGAACCTAAAATTCCAATAGCTTCCCAATCACCCCTCCCTCCCCCTAATATTAAGCAAACCTTTTATCCCATTGCTGACTTGGAATTGGTATATCACTGACTGGAAGAACAGAGAAACAGATAGAGATTTTGGTGGAGTTCCTCTCTAATTTTGATTTCATAGAATTCCAAGACAGAACTGGTTGACTACAGATGAGGAAAATATTCATTTACCAGACTAAATCCTGGATTATCCTTGCCAGAAAATATAGGACTAAATAACAAGTATCAGGAGGGCTGATTATCTTTGCCAAGGCAGAGCTGGGCTGGTAATGACAGGAAATAGTCCTCAAAAATGACTGTCTTCATTATCCATTTGCAAAATTTTATAAATTTTCTGAAATAGCTCTACTGAACATATATTTACCACAACACATGACTTCCCATTTCTCTCCTAATATTTGGGGTAATATACAGTGTTAAAGATTAACTCAAATTACCTTAAAGTTGCTGTAATTCTAACAGGAAAGTTGAGCTCTACTTACAAGATTTTGTACATCTGCTGTTATTCCTGAGGATTATCTTATATATCCTGTCTCTCTAGAGCAGGGATGTCAAACTTGCAGCCTGCAAGCTGGATGTGTCACATGCTGTTCCTGTCCCTACCCAGTTTAGCAAAGGGGAAAATAGCCCCGATATGTCACATAACATCACTGTGACAATACAAGTTTGACACTCCTGCTCTAGAGATCCCAAAAGATGTGCAGGATCATAACCGGTCTCCTTGATTTATAAATATAACCTCTATATTTTAGGAGGTAAAGAGCCTAGGTTTATATACCTTGTTACATACTAATCCAGAAACTCTAACAGTGTTTTAAGTTACATATGTATTACACCAACAAAATTGAGCTGTCCTCAGATTTTTAAGCCCATGTGAGGGAAGATAGTGATAATCAATCAATCACAGTCCATTTCCAAGGCAGATCTGATATTAGATTAGCCAAAAGGCTATTAGCAAAGCTTGAAGTGAAGCAAAATTAAAAAAAAAATCAGTTGGGCCAAGGTTCATACTAGGAGAGGGGTGTCAAACTTGTGTTGTAACAGGATGTATTGGGACATAACGAGACTTCCCCCCCTTCACTAAACTGGTAGGGGCATGTGATGCATCCAGCCTGTGGGCCACAATTTTGACATCCCTGTACTATGGCAAAGTCCACTTATCTATATTCTCAAGAGGCTCAGACTTGGAAAAACACAATTTCTTTCCTTATCCAACATCCAGATAAAATCTTGATAGTTATGCTGGTTTGGATTTTTCATTGAGAAAATGTTTTACAAGCAACCAACAGGAAATAAGTTCAAATTATTTTGATTCTGATTTATACCAGAATGATTCTGTTGAGGATTTTTGTGAGCTTGGGAGAATTTAAGGAGTGAACTGGATTCATTAAACCAATTTTCCCTTACACCTCTTCAAAATAGGAAAAAAAATGGTCTGTAAGACTAGAAATCAAGCTTTTAAAGTGTCATTCTGGCCCCTAAAATATCCAGTCTACCTGAAAAAAATGAAAAGTGCAGGGAGATATCTAACACTGAATAGAAAATTATTTGCCAGGAAGATTTCTACTATTGGCAATTTGAAAATAATATCAAACCAGATTAGATTTCTAGCATTATTAACTACATTTCATGATACACATGTTACTGTACTATGTTGTATAACTTTTTTTAAAAAAAATGAATGCCTATTAGCAGAGCCTCTTACTTTCAAAATCACTATTGCATTTTTGAAAGTAATTATAAACATAAGTTGTGGAGTTTGTTTTATAAAGCCAAATACAGCAGATTAAAATGGCTTTGATGGAGGTATTATTTTAATTGTTTCATTTGTGCTAGTATAGCTGTCAAATGAGGTTGCCTAATTAGGAAAATTGATTCTGACAGACTATAGTAGTGTAACGACTGAATTGCTCTCTTGTAGCTTCAACTGATATGAGCAAGTCATGTTCATTTGGAGAATAATTACACTTAATTGACAATGGTAAACATCTGGGACATTTTGTTAACTTCTCACTAACCTCTGAGGCATTTCCTTCATTTCCTTCCTTTTCTCCCTCAATACTTTGCTCTGAAGCACCTTGAATTGTCTGTCAATTACGGTTGTTGAGGAGAAGATTCTAAGTGCAGCTGATAGGTCATGATTAATGTTTAAGATCCAAAGCCAGCCATTACAGGAAGCAATGGGAAAGCTGGCATCAGAGAGGGAAATAATTCTAAGCAAGATATCCATTTTGAAAGAGAATTAACCATATTCTCTTTTGCTTGAGTTTACTACAACTGCAATCTTACGAGTAGCCAATTTGCAGATCTATATAAGCAGGATATTTGGCTTAATTTCAAATGTCCTTTGTAATCTTATAATAATCTGGAAAAAAGATATCTACTTTTCCTAAGAGATCCTACTAAGTAGGAAGAAAAAGAGACTGAGTGAAAAGGAAGTAGCTTGTTCACTTTGGCTCACTCCCTTCCTGCTGCTAGAAAATTTGGCAGGATACAGTGCCTGGTTGAAGAAAAATAACTGGGTCTATATTAATGTCATGAATTTTTGGAATAAGAAGGCAGATGGCTCACCATAAGACCAAGAATGTGTATTGTAAGAAATGGGGGAAATGCTACAATGCACCTGTACACAGGAACATACATGACTTACATGTGGAATATAGGAAGAATAAAGAAAAGCAAAGAAAAAGAGATTTAACATTTCAGATGCTCCTGAGAGGAGGACTCACCTGGCTAATGTCAAGTAGAAGAACAACCCAGCTTGCCAAATCCAGAAGTTGCTGTTGAGATGAGAAGACCAAGAGGAAAAATCCAGAAAGGTGTGGAAAATCCATGAATTGGGTTGTGTTATGTTATGAAGATTCAGATGCTGACCAGTGG
Organism: Hydrophis major; assembly: GCA_033807585.1. Lineage (NCBI taxonomy): Eukaryota > Metazoa > Chordata > Lepidosauria > Squamata > Elapidae > Hydrophis > Hydrophis major. The sequence goes on from CM066329.1 coordinate 331,347,408, forward strand.
AATTTTTTGAATAAAAGGTACTATCATTTCAGGGTCAGTAATTGAGGAAAAGAGTAGAAGAAGAAGCTAAAATAAATTGAAAGCAGAAAATGAAACAAAAAGAAACAGAAAAATTAAATTTTATTTTTTATATTATACAATTCTGTACATACTGGAAAATATTGGTTTTGTAAATAAAAATTTCAGCTGTGTATCACACTAGTTTATTGGTGTCCAGAATAAAATCTCTCATTAACTTAATTCTCTCCTTCTCCCTCCCCCACATATGCTGGCAACACCCTCAAAATTACTCCTGTAGATCAGGGGTATCAAACTTTCATTGTCACAGTGATGTCACGTGATGTATTGGGACTTTCCCCCCTTCACTAAACTGAGTGGGGCCAGGGCCAGCATGTGACGCATTTGGCCCGTGGGCCATGAGTTTGACACTCCTGCTATAGATTGTCTGATTTTCTCTGTGGGAGACAAGGATGATGGAAAAGGCCTCATTTCACCTGAACTTTCAAAGTATAAGTGCACAGATTGTGGCATGTATTGTGCAATTCTTTGAGGATATGGTTCAGGCCAACAAAATCACAAGAAAAGTACACCCCTCAAAATTGCTTCATGAATCAATATAATTCACTTGCTTCCATGAGAAAGCACCATGTTTCAATTATTTTTGTTTACTTTATTTACTTGGATAGCATTCATTCAACCATTGCTTTTGTAAATATGGATCAAGGCAAGTAAAGCAGTCACATAAATTCTGTTACTTGCCTGTCAGAATTAAGAGAATAGTGTATCTTTTCATGGAGGAAAATCAAACATAGCAGAAATATATTATCTATTGCATGTTCAATGCATGTATCCCAATGGCTGAACCACAATCAAATCAAAATATGATTACTAACTAGAAACAATGTCCACTTTAAATTAAAAGTTACCAAGTACATTAATTATTATATTTATTCACTAAGAGCCTGTTTAAAAATGGAGAGCTGACAGGTTTCTTTGAACTAAACTATACTAACTGGTAAGCAGTCTTTACTAATTAGTAATAGCTTGACTTCAGATACCCTTTGAAATTCAGACAAGAAAAGTTATTAATTTTGAGCTTTTGGTCACATTGAGGTCGACTGGGAATAGACCTTACAATAGAAGAATTAGAAAATATGACACCTTGCAGAAAGATGCAAAATAATTTAGGAAAAATGGAAATGGAATTACACGAAGAGATAATTGAAACCTCTAATATAAATGAAACAGTGGAAAAAGAATCAGCAGCTTACAAGGATGAAACAAGCTTAGATTTGAAGCCAAATATGTTGTCTGTGATTCATCTATGATAGATGAGCTGTTTTTGTGCTTATTTTACTTTTCTATTTGTAATATCTTGGAGGATGGGCATAATAACGGAGATGAGACATTGGATAATAACTTCAACTCTTTATTAGTGACTTCAGAACAGAGCAATGAGCCTGGCAGCAGCAGCTCCTTTTATAGAGCTGGCTGCTGCCAAAGCGTTCAATGACAATGATTCAAGCTTGCCACGCTTGGAGCGTCCAATCGCAGCAGCCTGTTAACTAGCCAATCGGATCAGTCTGGAGTGACCAAACATGACCCGCTGTTGACGGACCAATCAGGTTTGCAGGATTGCAAGCCTGCTGTTGATGGCCAATCAGGTTTGCAGGATTACGAGCCTGCTAATTCGGAACACCCCTCCCCTCTAGGTTCCATCTCAGGGGTGGGGTGATGTATTCGCGCAGGTAGGCGGGTCTTCGCACCTGTCTACCTGATTTGTGTTGTTCAAAATGTCTTTGTTTGGTTTCTGGTTCTGACAGGCTGCTTACTGGACTTGGTTGTATTGGTGACCTGGCTTCTACGCTGGGTATCCTTGGAGGTGATTCGGGGATACCTGCAACGCTTCCTTCATTCCTGTCGCCTGGATTTTCTGGATTTGCTGACCCTGTATGGCTGCTGTTACCTGGAGAGATGACCATTTGCCATGGTTCTTCTTCAGTTGGTGAATATAGTGGGCTTTGCTGTGCTGGTTGTGGGGTTGTTTTCTGAGCCAGATGTTGGTTCAGTTTCAAAACCCTCGGTTTTCCTTCCCCCTCTGGCTTTGAGATCGGGGTTTGTGATGGGTGTTGTGATCAACCTTGAGCGCAGCTGGTTGAAGTGGCATTTCCACAGCCTCCCATCTGTGGTTTCTAACTGGTAGGAACGGGGGCCCGTAATTTGCATTATTTTGGCAGGGATCCACAATAGGTCACCTGTAAAGTTCTTTGCAAATGCGGGGTCTCCTACCTTGAATGTACGGTGTTTGCTGCTGGAACCCAGGGGCTTTTCCGGGGTGTATGCAGGATGTAGGCGGTCTAGATGCGAGCTGAGTTTCCTGCCCATCAGAAGCTCGGCTGGGCTTTTGTTTGTGGTGCTGTTTGGTGTAATATGCTGGAGAAGGAGCATCCTGGTGACTTTATTGTGGATGTTTCCTTGTTCCATTTTTTGTAAAGTTTTTTTGGGTGAACTGAACCATTCGTTCAGCCCTGCCATTAGCTGCCGGGTGAGCAGGTGATGTCAAGGTGTGGCGTATTCCCCGGTCTGCTAGGTATTGTTCAAATGCCAAGGCCATTGTCGGAAATCAGGACATCTGGTAGCCCATGAGTTGCAAACAATCTGTTCAATTTTTTGATGACTGCCTCTGTGGTGGTCGTCTCCATCTTGTTAACCTCAAGCTAGTTCGAGTAGGCATCTACTATTATCAGGAAAGTATGTCCCTTTGTAGGTCCCACAAAATCGATGTGGATGCAGGACCATGGACCCCTGGGAGTTTTCCATTCAGCTGGTGGTACTTTCGGTGGGGCCGAGTGTGTTTCTTGGCATTTGCTACAGGTGGCAACCCAGGCTTCAATTTGTTTGTCCATACCTGGCCACCAGGTGTAGCTCCTTGCCAGTGCTTTCATTCGTACAGTGCCCGGGTGTCCATCATGTAGTAATTTTAGAACTTTCTTCTGTAGTTTCTCTGGAATGACCACTCGGTCTCCCCACAACACTCACCCTTTTTGGGAGAAAAGTTCTGTTTGTCTGTTCTTGAAGGGTTTAAAGGTGTCATTGGGTTCGCTTTCTGGCCAGCTGAGGACCCATGCCAAACATGAGTCTTTCTTTGTTTCTAGTGCAATGTCTTGTGCAGTTAGTGGAGGTGAGGGAAGTGTCTTGATTTGTAGTGTTGATAACGTGGGAGCTGGGTCATCTAGGAGCTCAGGTAATGGAGAGCGGCTCAAAGAGTCAGCATGAGGGATGGTTTTCCCTGATCGGTGTCTTAACTGGTAGTCATAGGTGACTAGGAACTCCGACCATCGTGTCATCCTTGGAGATAGGATGTGGGGAGTTGGTTTGTCCCCTGCCAAGATGCCAAGCAATGGCTTATGATCTGTGATGATGGAAAAGGATCGTCTGTACACGTATTCGTGGAACCTTTTAATCGCAGATACAATAACGAGGGCTTCTTTATCTAAGTGACTATAGTTTTTCTCTGTTTTAGACAAAGTTCTTGAAAAGAATGCAATAGGCGCCTCTGTACCGTTTGGTAGGATGTGGCTCAGGATAGCTCCTACCCCAAAAGGTGAGGCATCACAAGTCACAGTCAATGGGAGTGTCTCGTTATATTGGATGAGCACTGCATCCGAAGTTAAAAGGTCTTTTACTTGTTGGAAAGCCTGCTCCTCCCGACATCCCCAAAACCAGGAAGCCTTCTTGTCGAGGAGCCTATGCAGGGGTTCAGTCGCCTTCTGGGGTAGGAAGATGTTATTAAAGTTAATGAGTCCCAGGAAGGCTTGGAGGTCTGTTTTGTTCTTTGGTCTTGGGGCATTTTGTTTTGTTCTTTGGTCTTGGGGCATTTTTAATGGCAGCCAATTTCTTTTCAGTAGGGTGAATCCCCTGTTTGTCAAGAAAGTAACCAAGAAATTCAACCCTCTCAGTGCATAACTGGCACTTTTCCTTCTTAACCTTGAGGCCTGCATCTTTGAACCTTTGTAGGAGAGTTCTCAGGTGTTTCTCTAACTGACTTCTTGTAGGCGCAGCTATTAATATGTCATCAAAATAGGGCATGACTCCTTTTATGCCCTGTAACAACTTTTCCATCAAACTTTGAAAAATGCCAGGTGCTACGCTTACTCCGAACTGGAGTCTGTTACATTTGAACGCACCCCTGTGTGTAACTATGTTTTGGGCTTCTGCGGTTGCTGCATCTACTGGTAGCTGTTGATAAGCTTGGGCTAGGTCAAGCTTTGCGAATACCTTTCCACCCCCGAGTGAGTGAAGAAGATGTTTGACCATGGGTACTGGATAGGCGCTCTGCTGTAACGCGTGGTTTAGGATAGCCTTGTAATCCCCACAGATTCTCAAAGATCCATCAGGTTTTATGGGAGTTACAATTGGGGTCTCCCATCGGGCATGGTCAATGGGTTCCAGCACACCTTGTGCAATTAATTTGTCCAATTGCTCATCAATTTTCGGTTTGAGAGCAAAAGGGACTCGGCGTGGCTTTAGACGAATGGGTGCGATATCAGGTCAGAGATTGAATGAGATGGGGGACCCTTTGTACTTGCCTAATTGTTCAGTGAAGACCTCTTGAAAGTCATGGACGAGGGCCGCCTCCCAGTCTTCGTCTACAGTCTGGTTGATGCATGCCATTTCGATTCCTAATGGCACGAACCACTGCAAACCCAATAAGCTGGGCCGGTCTCGTCAACAATGGTGAGAGGTAGTATTGCGGTGTGGTCCTTAAAAGAGACCTGGCCGTGACTGGAACCAGCAACTGGGATTCGATTGCCTTGGTAGTTCTTTAATATAAGTCTCTGAGTGCTGAGATCCTGGCAGCAGATGTCAGGGATCAGCTGCTTGATGGTTTTCTAGGAGACCATGGATAGGAAAGATCCGGAGTCCACTTCCATGATGCATGGCTGATTTTCAATGATGACCTTTATCCGGATATTTTTCACGTCCAAGGATGAAGCGTGGCCGATGGTGATGGTCTGATGTGCCTCTTCCCATCTGGTTGCACCAGTAAACATTCGGTTTCTGTTGTACTGGCTCCACTGGTCGTTTGGGCGGTCCCGGTTTGTTGGTGGGGTGCCTGATGCTTGTCGGAAGTTATTTTCTTTCCTCTTGGGGCTGGATCCTCTTTTGTTCTGGCACACTTTAGCAATGTGGCCCCTTTTTATCACAGGAATGATAGATGGTGTCTAAGAACCTGCAGTCTGATCGTGGGTGATTTTCCCCGCATCTGGCGCATTGGAAATTGGATTTACGACCTCTCTGGTCTCGCTACTCATGCTCTGACCTGAGTCTGTTGACTTCTTCTTCCTCACTATCCGATGAGGACTCGATGTCTTCATGGTGGGCGGATGCTGTGTGTCTTTCTGAGGGTATTGCTGTGTCTCTGGTGGGTTGGCGGCTGGCCCCATTCATTCAGCGCATTTGGGCTGCTGATTTGCGAGTAGCTTCCACTGCAGTGGCATCTGTTATGGCATCTGCGAGGGTGATGTCTCCCTTTTATCATAATCTTGCTTTGGACAGTGGGGTCTCTTAGGCCGAGGACAATCCGATCTCTCATGGCTTTTTCTAGATTTATGAAGCCACACAGTCCACCCAAATTTTTAGATCAGCTACAAAATCCCCAATGTTCTCACCTTCGTGTTGGTCCCTCTGGTAAAATTTGTGTCTTCTAATAAGGGTAGGAAATGCTGGAGCGTAACGAGCCCGAAGGATGGGAGCAAGGATATCCCAGTCCATCATTTTGACTTCAGCCGGTTTTGCAAGTGTTTTTGCCATTCTGAAAATGGCGGGTCCACAATGCGTTAGGAAAACCGCACGTTTTTTGCTTGATGTGGCATCCTTCAGATTATTTGATTCCAGGAACATTTGAAACATGTCCATATACGAGTCCCAAACTTCGCATGCTGGATCAAACAGGGTGGGTGGTACAGCGCTGCTGGCCATTCTGCTGATATCTGTGTGCGTTCAGCCATGTGCTCTGTCAATTCTGCGAGTGCTCAGTCAGCTTTATCGTCTCCGCATCCCATCCTCATCGCCAGTGTAATATCTTGGAGGATGGGCGTAATAACGGAGACGAGACATCGGATAGTAACTTCAACTCTTTATTAGTGACTTCAGAACAGAGCAATGAGCCTGGCAGCAGCAGCTCCTTTTATAGAGCTGGCTGCTGCCAAAGCGTCCAATGACAATGATTCAAGCTTGCCGCGCTTGGAGCGTCCAATCACGGCAGCCCGTTAACTAGCCAATCGGATCAGTCTGGAGTGACCAATCACGACCCGCTGTTGACGGACCAATCAGGTTTTCAGGATTGCGAGCCTGCTGTTGATGGCCAATCAGGTTTGCAGGATTACGAGCCTGCTAGTTCAGAACACTATTCTTTCTGTTAGAAATTTAATTGGGGTGTAGGTTAGCTTTACAGATCAAAATAATCTTTAGAGAAGTGATAAGTCTATGTTCTAAGTAGTTTTTTTTTCTGTTAGTCCCTATCGATGTAGGGGTGTATTTAAAAAAAATTAGTGACATTTTGACACTTTAAAAATGGATTTTGCAGTGTTCTGGATTGATATTACTATTTAACTTAAATAGCTTCTTTTATTTTAAGATTATATTTTTCCCATTTCAAAGTGATTATTTTGATAAAGAAGAACAAGTCTCAATTTATGAAGTTTGTTGTTTGATCTTGATCATGGATGAAGCCAGATCTTCCCAATATAAAATAATATTTATTTATTTTTTCTTTAAAAATATGTCACCATTTATTTTGTAGTGTTTAATAACTTTAAAATTTACAGGATTAAACAAGAGTATTAAACAAGGTATGACAGAGAAAAATATCCTCATCTTTTAAGCTGAATAAAAAAATAAATAAGAACTATGTTATTTTTGACCCATTCATAAATTTTCTAAAAAAATCTATCTAAAGATTTTGAATCTTTCTGACCCATATATTCAGGAATTTAATTTTATAGATATATGGAAATAGTTGAACTGGACTAGAGATACACATTAAATAGTAAAACTGGAACAAGGATATCCTGTGTTCATTCTGTGGATTTGCTTGCATTTCTGACTTTGCAGAAGAGATTTGATAAGGTAATTTTTGTTACATATAAAAAGGGTTGGTGCAGTTGGTGCACTCTAGGTTACTTCAATTAAGAAATGCAATCAATCAAACCTCAGAAATACTCTGTAAAATTTACACTAAACTATAATTTAAAAGAAAAATTTTGTAAGATGATGTATCACTGGTATTTAACCCCCGATAGTTATCCAGAATGTATAAAGGTATTTCAAATGAATGTTGGAAGTGTAAAAGCAAAGAAGGAACTTTTTATTATCTATGGTGGACATTTTGGGAGTAAGATTCATATTATAATACAGAAAATTCTTAAAACAAAAATAAACATGAAACCAGAAACTTTTCTTTTGTATTTAATGAAAAAACACTTGGAGAAAAAAAAATGGAATTTTGATCTTGTTGACAGCAACAAAACTATTATATACACAAAAATTGAAGGACACCTCGTTTCCCACTATGGAAAAATAGTTACAGAACTTTATTATTGCAGAAATGGCTAAATTGATAATTTTGGTTAAAGGAAACAATATAAGTATCTTTGTTTCCACATGGAAATCACTTCTAAATTTTGTACTGAAAATGGAAAAAAGATGAAACTTTGACTTGGGTTTTTACCAATAGATTGATATGTTTTTATAGATATGGCCAGTTTATATTATTATGGAAAAACAAAAAGTTGTGATTTGATGTTAATGCTTTTTAAAACTGCAACAGAGGGGGTTGGAAATCAACATTTATTTTTTCTTTTCCCCAGTTTCCCTTCACTTTTCTGTCCTCCCCCCACATGTGTCTTCCTATTTACTTTTGAATTTTATAAATAAAAATGTTAAACATGGAAGATCTCAGAAATACTCCTCCCCATCCCAAGATCCAAACAGCCCTCACTCTCTTAGTGTTTCAAAAGAGCCTGAAAACTGACTTTTCACTAGGCCTTTGATCAGAATCACTGAAGCCATCTTTTAACTTATATTGTCTTTTTGGTTTTATTCTGCAACCATTAGTCTTTTTTTCTTGTTGAGGTTTTTATTGTCTTGTCTTCCAAGTTTTAAAGATTGATATTAGAGAGACCAGAAGTACAACCAGCAGTAATGTAACCTTATAATACAATATTGTTATTGTAAGGTTACATTAACACAATCTTGCACAAGTGTAATTTTCCCATCTGTTCCTTTACTCTCTGGAAAATTAGGAAGGATTACTTTTGAAATGTTTCCCAAGTCTTGTGAATGTTTCCTCTTGTGAATTGTGCAGTGTAAGATTCTCCCTCCTGTCCCCCAAGGTCTTTCCCACCCACCAATACAACTTTTTTTTTTCATGGAAAAAAGGTTTTCAGTATTTTTATTTGTACGACTGCTTTCAGAACCCTTATAGGCTGTGGTACCATACTTACACAAAATTGTAGATGATCACTAAACAACAGTCAAGGTTGAGCACTTTCAATGTGATTTTGATGCCATCTATTGGCAACCAAGATAGGATAGTCCCAAACAGGTTATAATCATAATTTTAGAAAACCAATTTTATTTTTTGGGGGATCCACATCTTTAGACAAAAGTATAACAGTATGCTGAGAGTGAAATTTAGATAAGGTTCTTCTCCAGTAGTCTTCAGGTAAATGCATATTTCCTGAATAAGAATCACATTATAGTAGCAATTTTATGAGTTCATCCAACATGTCAGCTGTGGCTATTGGTCAGAAAATATTGAGAACTACACCTAATGAAAATCTAACATGATATAAAGTCAGGAGGGGGTGGCCCAGTCCGGTTCCGCATGGCTTCGGTGGCAGCAGGAATTCGCGACCGTTCGCGATTCCTGCTGCGCTTGCTGCCGAGGTACCCCGATCCAAATGGGTCAGGGGGATATGGCTGCCCTGTAGGGACAGCCAAAGAGAGAGGGGAGCCGGACAGGGGGTTGGGGGTGCCGCAGACCCCCTCCTCGTCTGGAAAAACCTCTTTTTCCCAAGGTGGTGGAGCGGCGGTCATCAATGGCCGCCACGAAGAAGCTAGCAACCGGGTAAGATTGTGCTGGAGGAAGCAAGAAAAGTGAAAGTGCTGGCTGAGCCGGGTCAATCAACATCTTTTAAATTCGTTGGAATTGAGCTGTCTGAATTACTGGAGGATACATTGTATCCCTAAGAAGATCAAAAGCGGTGGAGAAGCTGTTAAAGGGAACTTTTTTTTTCTTCACTCTCCCACCCCATGGAAACAGCAGATGAAGATTTGAAATTTGTTTGGGCACTGAAGATGAACTATTCGGAAAGTTGAAGTTAAGGGACAAAAGAGTTCTTGGACACTGGACTTAAAAATTTAAGAAATTGGAAAACCCTTATTAGAGGTATGGATTTCTGATCATTTAAAAATTGATGTTGCAAGTGGAAAGGGAGAGGAAAAAAAATTGGAGCAGAAGTCGAAAAAGGAGGAGATTGCCTAGAATCTCAAAGAAAGATATAAGGTAATTGAACCTCTTTGATTAAACAGTAACCCCAGAAAAAGAAATAGAAGAAAGAAGAAAAATATAAACTTTTGGAACTTTTTTTGAATTATTTTTGATTAAAAATACTTGGGTGGTTGTTTTGGGGAAAGTTTCTCTTTTCAGGATGGCATCGCTTGTGGATGAACTAAAGACTGAATATCAAAAATATAAAAAGAAAGAACAAGATGGAAAAGATACTTTGGGCACTTTATTTCAATTTTTAGAAATGGTGATATGTACTTATGAAAAATTGATTATGCAGCAGAATGACTGGGACAAAGAAAAAGAGGAACAAGAAGCCATCTTTGATGAACAATGGTTTTTTTCCGGGGAGGAGGAGAAAGAGGATGAGAAAAAGGGGATTTTAAGATTTGAAAAAACAACCAAAAAAGAGAAAAATGAGAGGAAAGGTGGATGCAAGGTTAGAAAGCAAAGGGAAGGGAGTAAGAAAAGGGAAGAGGAGAGACAAAGGGGTAAAAAGGGCAAGGAGAAGAATAAGCAAGAGAGAAAGGGGGGGAGGAGAAGCCTTAATGGGGGGAAGCAAGATCTAAAGAAAAAAAGTTTATTCAGAGACAATGGATGAATTTAATTAAGGATAAAAGGGGGATTCTGGAAGGTATATAAGATTGTGTTTTTATATGTGTATTTAGAGTATAAAATTTATTGTGTAATTTTAGAATCTACTAAACAGAATCCCAAGATAAATTAAGTGTTATATGAAGTACTTTTAAGTTAGGGTAATGAGTTAAAGGCATCACTCCAATTAGTGTATAGGAGAAGTATAGTAAAAGAAAAAAGATGAATGGATAGTTGGAAATAGAACAGACAAAGAATGTTATTGAAAATGGTAATAAGATATGGAAGGATATATAAAGGTTTTGTTATGTTTTTTTTTTTTTTTGTATATTGATAAAAAGCAATAAAATTTTAATTAACAAGAAATAATGTGGATGAAAAGGAGAAGCTGGGATAAGATATGAAGTTAAATAGATAAAGTAAATATTGATATTATAATTTGGAATCATTATGTTCTATTGGTTTTCTTCTTTAATTATTATTATTATTTTTAGAAAAGAATTTATAAGCTGTTATGCCTTGATTGTTTGTGCACTGTTTTTGTAAAATTGATAAAATTGGTTTATAAAAAAAAGAAAAGAAAATGATAATAAGATATGGAAGGATATATAAAGTGAATATGATGTTTGAATTTGTGTCTGTGTGAAGAGTTTCAACCCGGGATCAGGCAGCCTTCAGAAAAGATGTTTTAGTTTTGTTTATGTTTTGTGTTTTGTATGTTTATGAAAGGCAATAAAATTTTAATAAGCAAGAAATATAATTTGGATAAAAGGAGAAGTCTGGATAAGATATGAAGTTAAATAGATAATGTAAATATTGATATTACAATTTGGAGTTTTTTTATATGTTTTATTGGCTTTCTTCTTTAATTTTTTTTTTTTTTTTTAGAAAAGATTTTTCAAGTTGTTATGCCTGGATTGTGTATTGTTTTTTGTAAAATTAATAAAATTTGTTTAAAAAAAAAAAAGTCAGGAGGGGTGGCATAGAAAGGAAAATTCAGTTGAAGAAAACCAGGTGAAAACATACAGGTTTTCTGGTTTTATAATAATGATGTGTTAAGTGACATCTATTTGGCAACCATTTAAATGAATTCTAATACAGCTATTGCTAATTAGCAATAGTCCATTTCATCTGCAGAGCAATGGCCTGAATCTAGTGCAAATAAGCAGTAAATGGAAATTGTTACTACTTGATAACTTTTAAGTGAACTCCAGTGAATGAACTTGTAGAATTAATTCAGTTCATAGTGGTTTGCATAACTGAAGAAAAAAAATGTCTCATGACAGTTGGCACTAATTGAAATCTTTACAGGTGGCTTCAGTAGACAGGGCGATGAATGTGTATCCTCAGAAGTTAAATTAACCTTTGGGGGCAAAGAAGTTTTCTTCATGCATCTTAATTATTTTAGAGATGTTCAGCAATGCATTTGGAGATATTTTATTCCATTTTTCAGGCATTGGCCTATAATTTTCATTGTTTTGTAAGTGAAATTTGTCAGCCTATACCATATGAACACTTCTGCTTCTATCCTTTGTATGAAGTGAAAAGAATATTGGCATCATGTTTATTATAGAGCTTTATTCCATGTCAGACCATTTAATATTGTCTACCTCTCACCTAACAAGACAATCAAATGATAAAACATTTGTTTCAATGTTACAGTGTAAAGTCTGCCTCCTGTTTCATGCCTGGACTTGCATTATGACATGAAAATGCAGATTTGTTCACTTTGGAAAAAATCTCAGTTTTTTGTGAATGTTCTTGCTGAGTGGAAAGATCTCAAAGGTCTTTGAGATTGTCGTGTCCGCGAAATGATGCCAGGAGTCAGTGACTTCAATGCAAGCTCTTTTATTGGTATGCTGGAACCGAACTGGCGAAAGGAAAAAAGCCTGCGGCTTTTATTCCTTTCGCCGCGGCGGCCGCGGCCAATGGCACCACTTTGAATCTCCCGCAGTCTGAATGGACCAATCGCAGGAGATTCTTAGCGAGCCAATCGGCGCGGCTCGCCTGACCAATTGGAGAGCCCCGCGCTTTGGCCAATCAAAGCGCGTGGATCTCGAGTATGTTAATGAAGGACAGAACACCCCTCCCCTCTTGGTTCAGTCCTTACGTTGCGTAGTCACGTAGGTAGGCGGGGCTCTGTCTGGTCCTACTTGACCTGCGCAACTCAGTTGTAGGCTGGATCCCGGCCGGTTCGGTCGGGATCTCCTCTGCTCCTGCTGCTGTCGTGGGAACTGGCTGGTCGATCGGGCCGGTCCCTTCTCCGTCGCTCCCTCCTGGGCCTTCCGGGTTGGTTGAGCTACGGGTTTCGCCGCTCCCGCTCGGTCTTTCCGGGTCGGTCGAGCTGGCTTGGCTGTTCCTTCCTGGCGAGGGGTCATGATGGCTGCGTTCCGGTGAGTACTGCTGGTTTATTTTTCTTTGGATTCGGTCCCCTGGGTATTCCCTCCCCCCTTGGCTTGCGTTGTGGGGGTTGGTTTCGCTTGTTTGTGCGTCGGCGGTTTGTTGGTTTGCAGTTCTCGACCTAAGTTGGTCGATGTGGCGTTTCCACGCTCGTCCGTCCGCTGTTTGTAGCCGGTACGAGTGTGGGCCTGTTGCTTGGGTGATGACGGCTGGGATCCATAGAGGGTCTCCCGTCAGGTTCTTTGCATATACGGGGTCCCCGGGTGCGAAGGTTCGGTGTTTGGTGCTTGAGTCTCGGGGCCTCTCCGGGTTATACGTGGGGTGTAACCTGTCGAGTGGGGACCGTAGCTTTCTGCCAATTAGTAGTTTGGCTGGGCTTTTATTGGTTGTGGTATTTGGGGTTATGTGTTGGGTGAAGAGTAGTCTGTTGATTTTCTCTTGGATCTCCCCGTGGTCTATTTTCCGGATGGTCTTGTTAGTGAATTGGACCATCCGTTCCGCCCTACCGTTCGCCGCCGGGTGCGCCGGTGCTGTCAGTGTGTGGCGGATGCCCCTTTCCACTAGGAATTTTTTGAATTCCAGCGAGGTGAACTGGGGCCCGTTGTCGGAGACGACAACGTCTGGGAGGCCGTGTGTTGCAAAGAGTTTGCAGAGTTCTTTGATCACGGCCTCCGTGGTTGTCGTCTTCATGTTGCTTACCTCCAGCCAGTTGGAGTAAGCGTCAACTGTTATGAGGAAGGTGTGTCCTTTAGTGGGCCCGGCGAAGTCTATATGGATTCTAGACCAAGGTCCCCTTGGGGTTTCCCACTCTAGGACGGGTGCTGTGGGTGGGCTGGGCCTCGTTTCCTGGCATCGTTGGCACCTAGCTACCCAGGCCTCTATTTGTTTGTCCATCCCTGGCCACCAAGCGTAACTTCTGGCCAGGGCTTTAGTCCTCACGATGCCAGGGTGCCCCTCGTGTAGCATTTCCAAAACCTTCCCCTGTAGCTTTTCCGGAATGACCACCCTGTCCCCCCATAGTATGCACCCTTTTAACAGCGAGAGTTCCGTTTGGCGGTTTCGGAAGGTTTTGACGGACTCGTCATTGTCCCTTTCCAGCCACCCTTTCTCCACCCAATGCAACACCCGCGCCAGATGTTTGTCTTTATTAGTCTCTCGGGCAATGTCTGACGCGGTTATGGGCAGGTTGGGTAGAGTCTCTATGCTGAGGGTGGTCGTTGTGGGTGCTGGGTCGGTGTCGGGTTCCGGTAGCGGCGAGTGGCTTAAGGCGTCTGCATGGGAGATCGTCTTACCCGGTCTGTGTATGAGTTCGTAGTTGTAGGCTGCCAGGAACTCGGACCACCTTGTCACTCGGGGAGACAGAATGTTCGGGGTGGCCCGGTTCCCTGCAAGGATTCCCAACAGCGGCTTGTGGTCCGTTATGATGGTGAAAGTCTGGCCGTAGAGGTATTCGTGGAATCGTTTTATGGCGGCAACTATAGCCAGAGCCTCTTTGTCCAGTTGGCTATAGTTCCGCTCCGGTTTGGTGAGGGTCCTTGAAAAGAACGCGATGGGCGCTTCTTTTCTGTCAGGAAGGGTATGGCTGAGGACAGTGCCGACGCCGAAGGGTGATGCGTCGCATGTGACGGCCAGAGGTAGGGTCTCGTTGAATTGTATGAGGACGGCGTCGGAGGTGAGGAGGTCCTTCGTTCTTTGGAAGGCGGCTTGCTCCCGTTTCCCCCAAGTCCAGGTCGCCGCCTTGTCCAGGAGCCTATGCAAGGGCTCCGCCGCCATCGCCTTTTGGGGTAGGAAAACATTGTAAAAGTTCAGTAACCCCAAGAAAGCCTGTAGCTCAGTCTTTGATTTGGGGGTGGGGGCTTCTTTGATGGCCTTGATTTTTTTGCTTGTGGGGTGAATGCCGTGCCGGTCTAGGAGGTAGCCCAGGAATTCCACTCGTTCCGTGCAAAGCTGGCATTTTTCCCTCTTTACTTTTAGTCCCGTCTCTTTAAATTTAGGTAGGACCTCCCTTAGTCGACCTTCTAGTTCGGCTTGGTTGGCTGCCGACACTAGGACGTCGTCGAAATAAGGTACCACCCCCTTGATACCTTGCAATAGCCTCTCCATTAGGCTTTGGAATATGCCCGGTGCCACGCTGACTCCGAATTGGAGTCGGTTGCATTTGAATGCTCCCCGGTGGGTGACAATGGTCTGCGCTTCTGCTGTTTGCTCGTCGACCGGCAACTGTTGGTATGCCTGGGCGAGGTCGAGCTTGGCGAAAACCTTGCCCCCTCCCAGTGAGTGCAGTAGGTGTTGTACTACTGGGACGGGGTAGGCGCTTTGTTGCAGCACGCCATTTAGGGTGGCCTTATAGTCCCCACAGATCCTCACCGACCCATCGGGCTTGATCGGGGTGACTATGGGGGTCTCCCACCGGGCGTGGTCTATGGGCTGCAGGACCCCTTGTTTGACGAGCTTGTCAATTTGCTCGTCTATTTTGGGTTTCAGTGCGAATAGCACCCGCTTTGGTTTCAGGCGTTTGGGGGGGACGTTAGGGTCTAGGTCAAACGATATAAGGGGCCCTCGGTACTTGCCTAGGTTTCCGTCGAAGACCTCTTGGAACTCCCGGGCCAGTTGCTGTTCCCAGCCGTCGTCGGTGACGTGATCGACTCCCGTGAGGGCGATGTCGAGCGGGGCGAACCATTGCAGTCCCAGTAGGCTTGGGTGGTCGCGGTCGACGATCGTTAGGGGGAGTCGTTCGGTGCTGCCCTTATAAGTGATGTTAAAGCTTTTGGTGCCGACTACCGAGATCCGGTTTCCCTGGTAGTCCTTTACAATGAGTCTCTGGCTGTCTACATTCCTCCTTTGGAGGGTCGGCACCAACTGCTTTATCTCGTACCATGCAATCATGGAGAGGTAGGACCCGGAGTCCACCTCCATTTTGCATGGCTGGCCCTCGATGCATACCTCGACGTGGACCTTCCGGGCGTCGTTGGTGATGGCGTGGCCGATGGTGACTGTCTGGTGGGTCTCCTCTCTCCGCCAGTTGTCGCCGCCTCGCGAGGATCGTCCGTTCCAGTCCCATCGGCTGTCTGAGGGGCGGTCTCTGGTCCGGGGTGGTGTGCTTTCCCTCCTCCGGTCGCTCTGGTCCCATCGTGCCGGACTGCGGTTTTTCTTCAGGCGGCAGACACGGACGATGTGTCCCTTTTTATCACAATGCCGGCAGATTGATTCGAAAAACCGGCATTCCGACCTGGGGTGGTCGCCGCCGCAGCCGGCACAGTTGGTCCTCGACTTACGACCTCGCTGGTTCCGTGGGTCGCGCCCTGTCTGGAGTCGATGGATGTCCTCCTCATCATTGGACGTGCCGGATGCCGAGTGGAAGTCACCCTGGTGGGTGGTCGTCTTGGTTTTGGGCTCGGTCGACCTCGCCGGGTTGTTGTTTCCGCTGCGGTCCCCCGTGTTCAGTCTGCTCATGCTGTCGGCGGAAGTTCGGGTTGCTTCGGCGGCTGCGGCTGCGGTGAGGGCATCAGCCGGCTCTGGAGGGCAGGGTCCCACAAACCGAGCACGATTCGGTCTCTCAGAGCGTTGTTTAGGTTATCGAATTCGCAGAGCCCCCCTAAATGCCGCAGCTCGGCGACGAAGTCGCTGAAGCTCTCACCCGACTTCTGGTCCCGCCGGTAAAACTCGTTTCGCCGGATCAGGATGGGTACCTCTGGAGCATAGTGCCGCCGCAGTATGGGTTCAAGGACGTCCCAGTCCATCGCGGTGGCATCGGCGGGTTTGGCCAGCGCTTTGGCCATCTGGAAAACCTCGGTTCCGCAGTGGGTCAAGAAGACGGCACGTTTCATTGGGCCGGAGGCATCCTTCATGCCGGTGCACTCGAGGTACATGCGGAATTGGTCGGAGAACGATTCCCAGTCCTCGGTGGCGGGGTTGAAGGGGGCGGGCGGTGCGATTTTCGCCATCTCGGAGGTTCGTCTGGCTTCCGTCGGACACGTGGTTCAGTTCAGGGTCTGGATCCCACCTTCGTCGCCAGTGTCGTGTCCGCAAAATGATGCCAGGAGTCGGTGACTTCAATGCAAGCTCTTTTATTGGTATGCTGGAACCGAACTGGCGAAAGGAAAAAAGCCCGCGGCTTTTATTCCTTTCGCCACGGCGGCCGCAGCCAATGGCACCGCTTTGAATCTCTCGCGGTCTGAACGGACCAATCGCGGGAGATTCTTAGCGAGCCAATCGGCGCGGCTCGCCTGACCAATCGGAGAGCCCCACGCTTTGGCCAATCAAAGCGCGGGGATCTCGAGTATGTTAATGAAGGACAGAACAGAGATGATGGTCTTTCTGGGTCATATTAGAGATGCCAAGGTGAAATGAAAACCTATATCCATAAAATGTAAGCTGCACCTGTGAACTACAGCCAGAATGACTTTTCTATTAATACTAACAGGACTTCAGTGGTGAGATTCAAATTTTCTTACTACCGGTTCTGTGGGCGTGGCTTGGTGGGCATGGCAGGGGAAGGATCCTGTAAAATCTTCAGTCAGAGGTGGTATTTGCCTGTTCTCTGAACTACTCAAAATTTCTGCTATGATTCTCCAGAACTGGTCAGAACCTGCTGAATACCACCTCTGCAGGACTTGCTATGTGAAGGGTGTTTCACAAGGGTGTGAGAATGCACATGAAATAAGATGTGAGAATATGTTTCCAGGGTATACAGATCTTTAATTAGTGACAATTGGCTGATTTGATAGTGATATAATCATCAAAAAGACCCTTTCCTAAGATAAGAATGTGACTAACTTTTCTGATTTTTCTGCAAATTGAAGGACTCATTTTAGTTTGGATGATTGTTACTCTGTGCAGGAATGAGTTGTCAAAATCAATGAAGACAAAAACTTCTGGATATGAATTTGGGTGTAACCAATCAAACTGATAAAAACTGGAAAATAGTAGTAGAATAGTAATAGTACCAGTAGTAATAGTACTACAATCTGTGGTTATAGAGCCTTTTTTATTAGTATTTGTAGAGGAAGCTAAATATTACAAACTTTGTGTTCATAGATGATCCAGAAAATTGCTGTCAGTTTTAAAAACCCATTGCATTCTAATCTGTATTGTTGTGTATGTACCATAGTTAATAAAGTATGAGCTTGAGGTAAAGTGCAGGGTTCTGGCCCTGCACTTCTGATTGGCTGTTAGGTGGCCAGATTGGATTGGTTAGTTCTGAGGAATCCGATTGGCCCTTAACAGAGAATTCTTATTGGTTAAAAGAACTAGCGTTCATAGCTCATTATTGGACAATTCTGATAAGGTTTGCCTATATAAGGCAGAGTTCACTGTTGATTTGAGAAGTCACTATGCAAATAAAGAGCTGAATGTTCACTATTCAGAGGCTGTCTCCATTTACACCGACCCATGTTCAGTACTTAACAAGTATCACTTGAACTGATTGCTTCTTTCCTTTGTATTTTTCTTCTTTTGGCCAAAGGCTCTTTTTTGGAAATAAATGACTCTTTAGAAGATCATCCTTCTCTGTGAATTTTGTGGATAGCATTCCATAATAAAGTATTGTGTAACAATAGAGAAAAACTGGATGGATATACAAGTGCATGTGCCCTTGGGATTTCTAAAATTTCAACTCTCCCCACTTTTTGTGAATTGTGCTGGAATGATCTGTACTCCTGGCAATGCAATTATTTGCTCAGCAGTTTATGGAATTCTTTTTTTTTTTTTAAACAAATTTTATTAATTTTACATAGAACAAAACATAAACAAAACTAAAAGATCTTTTCTGAAGGTTGTCTGATCCCGGGTTGAAACTCTTCATACAGACACAAATTCAAACATCATATTCACTTTATATATCCTTCCATATCTGATTATCATTTTCTTTTTTATATTATATATATAAACCATTTTTATCAATTTTATATAAACAATGCACAAGGCATAACAGCTTATAAGTTCTTTTCTAAGAAAAAATAATAAAAGAAGAAAACCAATAAAACATAACAATCCCAAATTATAGTATCAATACTTTGTAACTTCATATCTTATCCCAACTTCTCCTTTTCATCCACATTATTTCTTATTAATTAATTTTTTTTGCCTTTTTTCAATATACAACATCCAAATAAGAAAAAAAAACCATAACAAAACCTTTATATATCCTTTCATATCTTATTACCATTTTCAATAATATTCTTTGTCTGTTCTGTTTCCAACTATCCATTCATCTTTTTTCTTTTATTATACTTCTCCTATACACCAATTGGAGTAACGTCTATACCTCATTACCCTAACTTAAAAGTACTTCATATAACAATTTTTCTTGGGATTCTGTTTAAAAGATTCTAAAATTACACAATGAATTTTATACTCTAAATACATATATAAAAAACACAATCTTATGTACCCTCCAGAATCCCTCTTTTATCCTAAATTAAATTCACCCATTGTCTCTGAATAAACTTTTTTTCTTTAGATCTTGCTTCCCCCCATTGAGGCTTCTCCTCCCCCCCTTTCTCTCTTGCTTATTCTTCTCCTTGCCCTTTTTACCCCTTTGTCTTTCCTCCTCCCTTTTCTTACTCCCTTTCCTTTGCTTTCTAACCTTGCCTCCACCTTTCCGCTCATTTTTCTCTTCTTTGGTTGTTTTTATAATTCTTAAAATCCCTTTTTTCTTATCCTTTTTCTCCTCCTCCCCGGAAAGAACCCATTGTTCATCAAAGATGGCTTCTTCTTCCTCTTCTTCTTTGTCCCAGTCCTTCTGCTGCGTAGTCAACTTTTCATAAGTACATAACGCCATTTCTAAGAATTGAAACAAAGTGCCCAAAGTATCTTCTTTTTTATATTTTTGATATTCAGTCTTTAGTTCATCCACAAGCGATGCCATTATGAAAAGAGAAACTTTTCCCAAAACAACCACAAGTATTTTTAATCAAAAATAATTCAAAAAAAAGTTCCAAAAATTAATACTTTTCTTCCTTCTTCTCTTTCTCTTTCTGGGGTTAATGTTTAATCAAAGAGGTCCAATTACCATATACCTTTCTTTGGGATTCTAGGCAATCTCCTCCTTTTTCAGCTTCTGCTCCAATTTTTTTTCCTCTCCCTTCCCACTTGCAATATCAATTTTAAATAATCAGAAATCCATACCTCCAACAAGGGTTTTCCAATTTCTTAAGTTTTTCAATGTCCAAAAATCCTTTTGTCCCTTAGCTTCAACTCTCAAAACAATTCACTTTCAATGTCCAATATGTCCAAACATTTCTGCTGTTTCCATGGGGTGGGAGAGTAAAGAAGAAAAAAAAGTTCCCTTTAACAGCTTCTCCGCCGCTTTCGATCTTCTTAGGGATACAATGTATCCTCCAGCAATTCAAACAGCTCAGTTCCAACCAATTTTAAAGATGTTACTTGACCCGGCTCAGACAGCACTTTCACTTTTCTTACTTCCTCCAGCGCAATCTTACCCGGTTGCTGCACGTGCCCTTGGGATTTCTAAAATTTCAACTCTCCCCACTTTTTGTGAATTGTGCTGGAATGATCTGTACTCCTGGCAATGCAATTATTTGCTCAGCAGTTTATGGAATTCTTTAGGCCCATAATCAATTTTCTGTTTCTGACATAACAAAGACAAGAAAAGAAGATACAGCATGTGAGGTGGCTACTGGTGACGAATGAAGACTAACAGACTCAAAGATGGATTTGTGTTTGGATTTCCTGTCTGCTCAGCACCTCCAAACATTGAACATCTCAAAAAGGTGATCCAAAAAAAGAAATAGTAGGATATATAAATATAATATATAAAAGTAACCCTAAATGAAGATAAGGTGATAACAAGGAGAAAATAAAGTATAGATTACACACATATCAAGCTACTCCCACAGAACTGGTAGTAATTTTTTTTGAATCCCACCACTGAAAATGACTCACAAAGGATGATAGTTCCCAAACACCTAGTTTTCCTCTGCTTCTGCAATTTGTCTTTCATAAAAAAAGTTCTCTAGTGCATAAATTAATAATACCAGTGGGAATTGGGTAAGTTTGAGTGAAAGAGAAACTTAATGTGGAAAAAAATCAGGGAATGTTGAGAGGTTTTATAAAATGATTGATAGCTACATCCTCTCCAGTTTTATTGGCAAATGGATAATTGGACAGGATGTTTCATGAGAAGGAAGACAGGAAGATCCATGAGATCATTAGTATTTGGAAGCATATACATATGGCAATGAAGCAAGTCTACCCATTGCCCCAAATGTAGCACAGGATAATTATACACAAAGAGTGTGCTAAGTATATTGTGCTAAGTGATAATATATTAATTTATTCATTTATTTTAATGTTTCTGTATATTCAGCTTTTGCATTTTGTAATCATGGTTTCAACTTATACTGTTGTGTCTAGACTATTGTGCTCAGTAACAAAGGAATAACCTGCAAAGTTCAAGTTGTAAAGATTGGACATATTTGCTTATTTAATGATGTATTGGGTATTATTATCATGTCACTGTTTCATGATGTTATCACATTTTATGCAGCATTCAGTGGAGAACACTGGTTAATAAATTGTAGTGTGTTCTTCCCAAATACACGACATTTTCTTGGATCTGTAAGCATTTAGTATGTTCATAAATAGAAGCAATTTTGAAGCCACAATTAAATGCAACTTATTAGTGTGGTTATTTAATCATTAGAACAATTAGAATGAAATACGGGGTGTTACAAAGAGATAGAAACATGTTGTATTGTGATTTCTATTTCCAGAATTTAAGAGCCTTATAGTAACTGAGTTGTCAAAAATATAAAAAATATACATCCCACAGCTTTGCCTGATAATAATTGATATTGCAAAATAGCATATTTGTAGTTTTTGTTCTTAGTAAATTCTATTGGATATTTTTGTGTATTTGCCTCACTTGATGAATCAGACCAGGAAATAAACTCTGCAAGAAGGGTGAAATTACTTATATTGAAATTGATTATATTAACATAATGCCTTGCTAAGACCACACTTGGAATACTGCCTACATCCAGTTTTGGTCACTACTATATAAAAAAAATGTTGTCATTCTAGAAAGAGTGCAGAGAAGAGCATCAAAGGAGGCTAAAACATATAAAGAATGGTTGCTGGAATTGTGTATGTCTAGTTTGATGAAAAGAAGAACTAGGAGTGACATAATAGCAGTGTGTTCCCAGGTCTCAGGGGTTGTCAAAAGAAGAGGGAGTCAAACTATTCTCCAAAGTACCTGAAGGCAGGACAAGAAGCAATAAAATCAATATAAACTAATCAAGGGGAGAAGCAGCCTAGAACTAAGGAGAAATTTCCTGACAGTTAGAACAATTAATCAGTGAAGTAACTTGCCTCCAAAAGTTGTGGATGCTCCAAGACTCTAAGATGTTTTTAAGAAGAAATTGGGCGATCATTTGTCTGAAATGGTATAGGATAGTTTTTTTTAGTGGCATATTTTGGTTTGACCAATCCAGAGTCAGTTGGAGACAGGCAGTACTTAAGTAAATAAATAGATAAAAGGTCTGCAGAATGGCCCAAGAAGTTAAAATGCAGTCACCATAAACAGCTTGAAAGATATTTTAGTTTTCAAAGAAAGACGGTCTGAAGGAAGGCAAAGGATCTTTTGGTTAAATTTCTAACTTGTCTGGTACAGAATTTACTATACAATGAACTTAAGAGAGATTTTTTTATTTAATAATGTATTTACCTCATTGTTTCCCTTCTTTCATCTCAGAAGTAAGACTATCTTACTGATGTCTTATTTACTTAACATGTTTAAGAGTTATGTATTCTTTTTATAGAAAAGGTTATGTGAATTATTTTTTTATTCACTCCCTGTTGTTGCCTGCCTCCTAACAGCGAGCCCATCCATTTTCAGGAATTGAAATCAGCTTTCCTCTGTATCCCCAACCCATCTCTCTCTCACAATTTACAGCTTACAGACATCTTTTTTTGTGTGTGCTGAAACCTGAATTGCTTTTAGTCTCGAAAGAAAAACAGGACATATTTTTAATAATATAAAGATATAAATAATGTGGTATAAAACAATGGTACTACCAATCACTCCAGATTTCATATGAGCTATTTCTCCATGTTTTTTTTTCTCCTAAGGTTGTTGGTATGTTTCCTTGAGCCCTTATAGTATAGTAGTGTTTCTCAACCTTGGCAACTGTAAGATGTGGAGACCAACTTCCAGAATCGCTCAGCTAACGCAATTTAAAGTCCACACATCTTAGAGTTGCTAAAGTTGAGAAACATTATAGTAGAACAATATTGTTTTAGCCTCCTAATAACTCTTCCCCCTCCAAAACACTGTGATATTCCCTGACTTTTAGCAAAACCCTACACAATGGTGAGGCCCATAGATGTCAGTGGGGCTTAGTTCTGATACTATGAGATGGCAGGTTTAAAATGATCTGTTACTTTCTGGCAGGATAGGTTAAAGCTCTTCAACAGTTCAGAATATTTGTTTGCTGCTGACAGTATTATCTCCAGCCAATTTATTTCAGCCTTGAAATGAGAATGTTTCATTCCAATCAATAGAAAGACACCTGGAAGAAGCAATTTATGCCTTCTTTGAATCTTATCCTTGTAATTACTCAAGTGCCAGCCTTCAAAATAGAGCAAAAAAGTAGCCTGGTGACTTGGGGGAAAAAAGGAGTAGTATACACTTGGTTTACTATGGTGCCAAGTGTATATCATATGACAACAGTTTCCATCGGAAATCATTTGCCAAGTTTCTTTTTTGAAGAAAAAGGTAAGCTAAAAGAAAAATATCTGAGATCAACACATTGGTGATTGATGAAAAAGATTTTTTCCAAAATTTACCCAAGGATAACCAAATATCTTTATGTATTCATCATCATTTCAATAAAAATAGAAAAGTCTATATCAATAATAAAATTGAGTACTTGAACAAGGGATAGATAGATCAACCTCTTATCGCCTTTCCCCCAATAACTGTATGTCAATCCATTCCTTTAAATTTCATTGAAAACATTACAGTAAATGCATAAAATCACATTATTTTCACACAAAAAAATTGCATTTTAAAACTTCTTTTCATTATTTAACTCATTTTGCCTGAAAATAACATATTCTGCTATTGCAGTATAATCCTTTATAATAGCATCCTAATATGTCTCATCAGGAATTCTTGCAACAGCAACAAGGAATTGTTTTGTATATTTCAAATGTGGGTTTATTTTCATTCAAAAGTTTTTAATTCATCACTTTATTTGTGAAAAGCTAAATAACATTTAGTTATTTCCATGATTCTGAGATTCCTGACTCTCAAAGATCTTTAAGTATAGAAAGGAACACATGGATCACTGGTGAAATAGTCATAAATAAGAGAGCATTATTTAAAATCCATGTTTTTTTTTGAAACAAATTTTATTGATTTTAAAGACAAACAAACCATCATTAACCATTAAGTACATAAAACCTCTTTCCATTATTAATTTTACAAGTCAAGTAGAATATTATTTTATGCAACATAATTCTGTTTTACATCATTTCAATATAAACATATAGATATCTCTTAACAAATTTCTCATTATTTCTCTTTTCATATTCAATTTCATTATTACTATTATTATTTTCTATATTTATCCAGTTTATAGTCATCATCTTCATTCCTCTCTGACTTGATTACCATTATTCTCATCCAACATTTCTCCGAGGTTTTATTAATTCTCAAACAAAACATAGATACACAAAACACAAAAATATAAAACTTCTTTTAAGAAAGTAGTTTGGCCCCATATTACTTCTCTTTGTATGGACTTCAATTAAATTCGTGCTCATCTTATATACCATTACCTATCTTATTTACCATTCTATATCTTCTATATAACTTCTCCCCACTTTTCATTCTTCTTATTTCTATTTTATTTAATTCATTTTAATTTAAATCATTATATTTGTATTTTTTGTCCATTCTTTCCAAATTATCCATTTATCTCATTCCCTATAGTAAGAAAAATAAAAGAATTTCTCCTGAAATCACTGATCAGAGTATGATGCCTTTCTATCCTCCCCCTAAATTAATATTTAAAATAACGCTTGATACCCAATCTGATTCTGCTTAGTACATTCTACCTACTAACCTTCAAAGAGAAAAAATAATAAATTCATAATAATTAATATAATTAGATAATAAATCTAAATATTAAATCTTATAACATTCCGATTGTCTATTTCAAAAAACAAGTGCTACAATTTTATTAAATTTTAAAATCTATCATTTCAATATTTTAATCTTTTATTAATTCTTATAACATTCTAGTTTTGTATTTCTAATACATAGTACCATCTTATGTACCTTGCAGAATCTTCTTTTTTAAAGAAATTATACCTTACCCTTTATCCCTAAAAAAAATTCCTTTTTTCCCATCTTGTTTCATACCTTTGTGGCTTTTTCCTCCCTTTTTCCTTCCTTTCTTATCCCCCCAGCCTTTTTACCCCCCCCCCTACTAACCTCCACCTTTTTAGCTTTCCTTCTCTGTTGTAATCCTTTCTCCTTTTGCTCAGTAACATTAAGTTGGTTTTGCATCTTATTTTTTCCTTTCTTAAGTGTTTTTTTAAGTCTTAAGTCCTTCATTTTCCTTCCTTTCTTTCTCCTTTCTCTCTTAATTAATTTTTTAGATTCACTGAAGATGGCGTCTTCTTCTTCTTTTTCTTCTTCTCCTTCTATTTCCTCCATCTGTTGTTGTGTTTGCTGATAAATAGCAAGCGCCATTTCTAAAGAAAGGAAAGCTTCTTTCACTAGCGGCAGGGTTTTGCGATCCTGCGCAATCCCTGCCGCGCTAGCCGTTTTGGTGCCTCCGATCCGGATGGGTTTGGAGGCTAAGGCTGCCTTGTAGAGGCAGCCGAAGATAGGAGGGAGCTGGTGAGGGGCTTGGGGTTGATGCAGACCCCCTCCCCAGCCGGCAAAATCCCCTTTTTTCAAGGCGGTCGAGCAGCGGTTTGCAATGGCCGCCACAAAGAAGCCGGCAGCTGGGTAAGACTGAGCAAGAGGAAGAGGGGAGAAAGTTTACAAGAGAAAGATTTTTTTTTTGGCTGATCCAGGACTTTAAGAGGCGTTTAATCCTGAGAACTATGACTTTTTGAAAAATACTTTGTTTCCAGAGGAGGATTTCAGGTGGCAAAATTGAGGTGCTGAAAGGAAAGTTTACTCTCCTTCCCTATGGAATCAACAAATGGCCATTGAGAAACCTGTTGTTTTTTTATAAAAGCTAAAAACTTGGCTTCTTGTTATAAGTGGGAAGGGAGAGGACAAAAAAAATGTTAAGATCTTGCTGGAGGAGATGCCTTGAAGATCTTGAGACTAGATATTGATTGTAACAAGGCTGTAAAATACAGATTGGGCTTTTTTTCCTTTCCGTTTTACTGATACCACCCCAGGAAGAGAAAGCGAGAACTTTGTGCGTTGTTTGGACTGATTGATGTCTCTGGGACTTTGAGGAATTGTTTTAACTTTTGAAACATTTTGGTTGCTCTAAGCAGAACAAAGAATGGCTTTATCTGATGATGAACTTAGAAAGGAATATCAAGAAAGTAAAATCCATGTTTTAAAATAAGATCAACATTTAGAAAAAAGACAAGCCCTATTGTAATCTACTTATCTCTCAACTTTTCAGATTTGCTTCCATTATTCCTGAAGTTGCAGTATAGCTGAGACAACTGATCATGGAGTGTTGCATCCCAAAAAGGAAGGGGCTGAAGGGAATTCTGAAAATTTAAAAATTCAAGAAAAATTGTTCTTTTAGAATTATTGGTGGTGGTGGGGAGCTGGCAGACTGAAGTAGGGCTGTCAAACTGGTGGCCTGTGGGCAGATGTGTCACATGCAGGTCACACCCATGTCAGCTCTGCAAAGGCAAAAAATGTGATACATCACGATACATCACATGATGCAATCAAGTTTGACACCAATGATTCAAAGAAAACGAGGTGGCTTATGGATTAAAGTAACAAGAAAGAAAAGTATGGCATTTTTAAACCCTTCAAATAACAGAGCTGGAAGGAATCTTGGAGGTTTTCTAGTCCAACCTCTTGCTTAGACAGGAAACCCTATCCCACTTCAGACAAATGGTTATCCAACTTCTTCTGAAAACTTTCCAGTGTTGGAGCATTTACAACTTCTGGAGGCAAGTTGTTCCATTGATTAATTGTTCTCACTGTCAGGAAATTTCTTCTTAGTTGTAAGTTGCTTCTCTCCTTTATTAGTTTCCACCCATTGCTTCTTGTCCTTCCTTTCCTTTTGGAGAAAGCAACAGAGATCTAGAAAGAAGATCCAGTGATACAATCCAATTATCTTTTAGGAACAATTGAAGATGTTTTT
This sequence comes from Hydrophis major, assembly GCA_033807585.1. NCBI lineage: Eukaryota > Metazoa > Chordata > Lepidosauria > Squamata > Elapidae > Hydrophis > Hydrophis major. Next base: position 331,374,303 of record CM066329.1, read on the forward strand.
ACTTAGCTACCAGATGGTTTTTATATTTATTAAAAATAATAGTTTATTTTTCTTGGAGTTTTTAAATATTGCGTTCTTTTATGCATTATGGCTGTTTCTGTTCATTATTTTAAAATGATAAGATTAAAATATTTTTTAAATTATTTTTATTTGAAAATTAATATTGCCACCTATTCACTCACGGTGAGTCAAGATGGCTTACAGGAAATAAAAACACAATATAAAAGAAATTAAAAAATAATAAATAATAAAATAATAATGACTGAAAATATATGTAACAAAAATAGTTGCTGCATACTCTTTCATAAGTCAGGCAGTTACAGCATTGCTCTTTAAAGTACAATTTTAAATGCATTCAGTAATTTTAAAAGAATGGTTCATCCAGTCTTATTCATTAGGAATTGACTGCTATGCTTCTGCTTAGGAATATTTTTAAAAAACATAACAAGCACATTATTTTTATTTTATTCCATAATTGTATGTCTTTTTTAACAATTGCAAATATACATCAGCAAGTGTGAAGAATTATGATAATGGCCCCCAAACTGTTAATTTCTATATTAAGACAAGTAAATCTGCCTATTTTTTAGGTGTGAGGACCTGGGTTTATCTCTGAGTTGTGATGCTACAGTAGTTAGAGTGTAGTAGAGTGCCTACTGTCAGCAGTTCAGCATTTGAATCTTGCTCAAGGTGATGATAAATGGGGACATAACAGAATTTTGGTATTAAAAAAGGGACAAGACAGGGATGACCGCTATCTCCCCCTACTATTTATACTGACTTTGGAAGTGATAACTATAAGTATTAGAAAAGATGAAGAAATAAGAGCCTTCCATCCTTCCGAGGTCAGTAAAACAAGGACCCAAATTGTTGGGGTCAATATGCTGACTCTATAAACTGCTTAAAGAGGGCTGTAAAGCACTATGAAATGGTATACAAGTCTAAGCGCTATTGCTATTACTAAGTCACTGTATTACAGGATTTTATGCCAATCAATAAAATAGTATGCTTAAAATCATCAAGAAGTAGATCATTTTTATTGGTTGCTAATATACCATTCAAAACTTTAGAGGAACTACAGGCACCAATATGTGTGAATCAGCTTCAGTTATTTTCTTGTAGTATGTTTCAAATAACACAAAATCACAAGTATCCATAGAAGAAGATACATCAACCATGCAAATTATAATAGAGTTTTACATTTTCCAAGTTGTAACCATCTGAATGTATATATTTAAAGCATAGCTGCGTGATCTTTAACCCATGGATTATAGCCTTTATATGGTTTGCACAGGACTCCCAAACCCATTACTCCCTGTTTTTGTGCTTGTTTTGCAGAGTGGAGAGGTAACAAAGCTGTAAGCTTTGCAGAAGACCAATGCTTTGACAGTTTTCTTAACTGGGAAGAAGGCTAAGGACCCATCCATTCTGAGATGTTAATATGTACACAATTTTCTTCATGCATTTAAAAAAAAGAGATTCTCTGTTTTCTCAATGATTCTTTTAATCTACTTAATAAATAGACAAACCTAAGTGTTCAAATTCTGTTGACAACACTTGTGTCCATCTTGACATTTATTTGATTAAGTCAGGCTTGGTCAGTGGTAAAACCTGGTTGCTGGGGAAAAAAGATGAGAAATCTGGTCAGATTGTACACATCCATTGTTTTGGGATTGGAGGGATGTGTGGCATGCAATATATAGCAATAGCACTTAGACTTATATACCACTTCACAGTGCTTTTACAGCCCTCTCTAAGTGGTTTACAGAATCAGCATATTGCCCCCAACAATCTGGGTCCTTATTTTACTGACCTCGGAAGGATGAGTCAAACTTGAGCCTGGTGAGATTTGAATTGCCAAATTGCAGGAATCCGGCAGTCAGCAGAAGTAGTCTGCGGTACTGCACTCTAACCACTGTGCCACCAGAGCTCTTTACAGAAGATAATACTGCACTCTAACCACTGTGCCACCAGAGCTCTTTACAGAAGGCAGATGGAGCAAGATATGTGAGAGGAGGAGGAGAAAGAGGAGGAGGAGGAGAAAGAGGAGGAGGAGGAGAAAGAGGAGGAGGAGGAGAAAGAGAAGGATAGAATGGGGTGGTCAGGAAGAGAGCAATAATAATGGTAAGGTGATGTGACAGTTGATTTTGTGGTATAACTTTTCTGAGTCAACTAAGGATTCATTTTAGCTCCAATTTTTTTCAGAGGTTCTCATATGTCCAAATTGGTTGTATATACTCCAATTATATCATGTCATTGCTGGCTATGTTCTCTGGGGTCTCAAAAGGCATTATTTGAAGGACAATCCTAGTTCTAAGAAAATTATGTTTGGGGTCCTTGATGCTCTCTGTTATGTTCTGCGCATGGGCGCAAGAAGTGGAGACGAGACGATGAACAGTGAACTTCAACTCTTTATTTAACATTGTGGAACAGAGCAAAAACTACGGCAGCAATAGCCCTTTTTATAGGCAAGCTGCTGATCAAATAACCAATAAGAAATGGGAAGCTCCATTTCTTGGTTCCCTTAACCAATGCAAGAGGCCCACTAATAGCCAATCAGATTCTCCTGAACGGACCAATCAGATGTCGCTATTATCGGCCAATCAGAAGTGCTGGGCCAGAACCCTGCACTTTTCTAAAGGTTTTAATAATCTTTATTTAAGCACTTTTATTAATTCACAACATCCCTTCCCCCCGGGTTCTTTTTAAGGGGTGCGGTGATGTAATCTTTGAGGTAGGCAGGTTGTTTAGATTGTCTATTAGATTTTTGCTGTTCCCCCGGTACTTGTTTATAATCTTGTTTGGGCGGGACGTTTTCTGGCGAGTAGAGTGCCTCTGGTCCTTCATTTAAAAACTCGGTGGCGGTAATGTCCTCGTTGTCCTCTAGCCTTTGTGGGCTTGCCTCTGATGAGGTGTCTCTTTGAGGCAAGTCCACCACCCTCTCTGATCCTTCTTTATGCGTTAAGTCTGAATGCTCACTTCTTCCCCTCGTGCTTTCTGCTGTTTCAAACTCGGTCTCCTCAGCATCTCCTCCCCCCTCAGTTTGGAAGTTACCAGAGTTGCAGAAACCAGGTTGCAGCCTTGAACGCAGCTGATCAATATGGCGCTTCCATATACTTCCATCGCGACTTTTTACTCGGTACGACCTGGGTCCTGTGACTTGGATTACAGTTGGCTCGACTCACAAAGGATCGCCAGAAAAGTTTCTAGTGAAGACTAAGTCGCCTATCTGGAATTCGCGGCATTTCCCACTGGATCTGTGTGGTTTTTCTGGTTCGTACGATGGGTGTAGTCGGTCAAGGTGGGAGCGGAGTTTTCGTCCCATTAACAATTCAGCTGGAGTCTTGTTAGTGACGTGTGCGGAGTGATGTGTTGAAGAAAGAGTATCCGGTTAATCTTATCTTCGATATCGCCATAATCCATTTTATGTAGGGTCTTTTTGACGAATTGTACCATGCGCTCGGCTCTTCCATTGACCGCAGAATGCGCCGGCGAAATTAGCGCATGGCGAATACCACGGTCTGCCAAATACTGTTCAAAAGAAAGCGCGGTAAACTGGGGGCCATTGTCAGATACCAGAACATCTGGCAGTCCATGGGTTGCGAATAATCTGTCCAATTTCCTGATGATGGATTCGGTTGTGGTACTTTTCATTTCACAGATTTCAAGCCAGTTTGAGTAGGCATCCACCGTTACTAGGAATGTGTGTCCTTTAGTAGGTCCCGCAAAGTCAATATGAATACGGGACCATGGTCCCCTGGGTTTTCCCACTCTGTTGGGGTTGCTTTTGGTGGGGCATTGCTAACTTCCTGGCATTTGCAACAAGTCTTTACCCAAGCCTCAATTTGCTTGTCGATACCCAGCCACCATGCCTAGCTTCGTGCGAGCGCCTTCATGCGCACGATGCCAGGGTGGCCTTCATGCAAGGTTTTCAATACCACTCATTGCAGCCGCTCTGGAACGACGACTCTATCCCCCCAAATGATGCAGCCTTTCTGGGAAAACAGTTCTGTCTGTCGATTCTTGAAAGGACTGAAGTTGTCAGGGATTTGATCCAATAGCCATCCTCGCTCGACCCAGCTAAGAACTCACGCCAAAATGGGATCGCGTTTGGTTTCAATCACGATAGCTCGAGCTGTCAGTGGTGGTGATTGAAGTGTCTCAATCTGGAACTTTGTGATGGTTGGAGCTGGGTCATCAACGGTTTCCGGAAGTGGTGCATGGCTTAGTGCGTCAGCGTGGGGAATGGCTTTCCCCGGGCGGTGTTGCAGCTTATAATTATATGCAGCCAAGAATTCCGACCAGCGAGTCATTCTGGGAGATAATATATAAGGGGTTGGCTTGTCCCCCGCTATAATCCCCAGCAAAGGTTTGTGGTCGGTAACTATAATAAAAACTCACCCATAAATATACCGTGTTTCTCATATAGTAAGGCTGGGTCTTATTTTTTTTTGACCCCCCAAAAAACGGCTAGGACGTCTTTTCGGGGGTGACTTAATTCCCACCCTTGCATCCTTGCCACCAGCCACTCCTAACGGGTGATCATGGCGAAGCGTGAAGCTCCCTACTCCCACCGTTGCTGCAGACACCTTTGGCACTCACTGCTGTTGCTTTTCCTTCTGCCCATTCTGCCATGTTTGGAGCTGCCACTTCTGTGTTTGGAGTGCTGCCGCCATTTGGGGCTCCAAACAGCAGCAGTGCTCCAAACGCGGAAGCGGCAGCTCCAAACATGATGGCAGGCGATCTTTTTATTTTGGTCCGCGTGAAGTTCAGAGCGAGCAAGAGAGTAGGGAGTAGGGAGCTCTGCAATTCACCATGATCACCCATTAGGAGCGGCTGGTGGCGAGGAATTGCTGCCCAGGGGCGCTCCTAACGGCAAGTCCCCAGCCCTTCCCCCTTATTTTGCATGTTTTAAAATAGGCCTAAATTTGGGGGGAGGGGCTTAATTTGATTTTATACCAAAGAAACATGGTGGGGCTTCCTATTGGTGGTGGCCATATTGTTGGAGAAACACGGTATTCATGAAATCGTTTAACAGCAGAAATGACAGCAAGAGCCTCTTTATCGATTTGACTATAGTTATGTTCAGCTTTTGATAGTGTTTTTGAAAAGTAGGCAATAGGGGCTTCATTACCGTTTGGTAACACATGGCTCAAAATGGCACCCACTCCGAATGGTGATGCATCACATGTAATCGTTAAAGGCAAAGTCTCCTTATACTGCATCAAAACAGCATCTGAAGTCAATAAGTTTTTTACTTGTCGGAATGCGTGTTCCTCTCGGTGTCCCAAGACCCAGATTGCCTTTTTGTCCAACAGACGATGTAGGGGCTCGGCTACGGTCGCTTTGTGGGGCAGGAACACGTTGTAAAAATTGATAAGGCCCAGGAAAGCTTGGAGATCAGTCTTTGCCAGGAAAGCTTGGAGATCAGTCTCTGCCTTGGGGCGTTTTTGATTGCCCTTAGCTTGCTATCGGTGGGGTGAATGCCTTGTTTATCGATTAAGTACCCCAAAAATTCTACTTTATCCATACACAGTTGACACTTATTTTTTTTTACTTTAAGGCCAGACTCTTTAAATTTCTGGAGAACTAACCTCAGGCGCTCCCTTAGTATTTCTCTAGTCGGAGCAGCAATTAAAATGTCATCAAAATAAGGTACAACCCCTTTTATACCCTGTAGTAGTCTCTCCATCAAGCTCTGAAAAATTCTGGGGCCACGCTAACTCCGAATTGGAGTCGGGTGCACTTAAATGCACCTTGGTGCATAACGATCGTTTGTGCCTCTGCCATTTTTTTATCTACAGGCAGTTGTCGTTATGCCTGTGCTAAATCCAATTTAGCGAAGACTTTTCTGCCCCCTAGGGAATGGAGAAGATGTTGTACCACCGGTACTGGGTAAGCGTTCTGCTGAAGGGCGTGATTCAGGGTGGCTCAGTAGTCCCCACAAATTCTTAATGATCCATCCGGCTTGATGGGTGTTACGATTGGGGTTTTCCAGGGAGCGTGGTCGGTTGGTTCTAACACACCCCGGGCTATTAATTTATCAAGCTGCTCATCAATCTTTGGTTTAAGGGCAAATGGAACTCGACGAGGCTTTAGGCGGATGGGAGCTACTTCGGGGTTAAGGTTAAATGATATCGGGGTCCCCTTGTACTCTCCTAATTTATCTGTAAAGACGTCTGGAGCTCCCGGACGATGGCCTCTTCCCAGTCATCGCTGTTGGTTCAGTGAATGCTGGCTACTTCAATTCCAAGTGGGGCGAACCATTGGAGGCCTAACAAACTAGGCCAATCCCTGTCGACTACGGTTAGTGGTAGGGATGCAGTACGATCTTTAAATGAGACACGGACTTTGCTGGATTCAACAACTGGAATTCGATTCCCCTGATAGTCTTTGAGTATGATTCTTTGGAATCTGAGGTCTTGCCGCCGGATGGTGGGAATTAATTGTTTAAGGGTCTTCCAGGAAACCATCGAGAGGGACGATCCTGAATCGACTTCCATCATGCAGGGCTGGTTTTCGATGGCGACCTTCACCCGGATCTTCTTGGCATCTAATGATGAGGTGTGACCAATTGTAATGGTTTGGTGTGCCTCTTCTTGTTTTGTTGACTGGGCTGGTGGTTTGTTTCTGTAGGAGTGGTTGTTCCATTGGTGGGTTAAGTATTCCCGATTCACAGGACGACTTCCTGTGGGCTGGCGGTAGTTGGTCCCCCTCTGAGGTGGGTTGGATCCTTGCTTGTGTCAGGCTGCGCTCCTTCTAGATCCCAAGAAAGAAATACTCAGACTCCATGGTGTAGAGCAAAGTTATCCTTTTACTGGGAAATAAAGTGGTAGCTACAAAGCAATTCCGAAACTGAGAAATTGGCGGGTAGAATGCACATACAAAGAAATAGGTTTGCTCCCACCCCCCAAAGTTCAAATGATTCTTCCAATTAAAACTTTTGAAACAGCTCATGTGGTCATCTCCAAATGGTGATGAGGCATCTTGTCAAATGACCTTGACATATTTTGATAAAAGTTCGCAGTTGCGCAAAAGAGGAAGAAGATAGCCAAGAAACGGAAAGTTAAAGACAAGAATCCCCCCTCCCCTTGCTAGCCCAGCAAGGAATGCAAACACCTCCAGCTTTCTTCCCATATAAAATCCCCCCTCCCACCGTTGCCATGACAGCCGAGAGAAATAATGAAACAATAGCAGAAAGGTAGGAGGGGAAGGTATCTTGAGGCTGACAGCTTGCTTCTACAGACTCTTCCGATGTGACCTCTTTTCCCGCACTCATGGCAGAGCGCGTTGAGGAATTTGCAGTCTGATCGTGGGTGGTTTGCCCCACAACCAGTGCATTGGTACTGCACTCTCTGGTTACGTTGATGGCGTTGGTCTCGTTCAGTCCGGAGCTAGTTGACCTCTTCATCATCGCTTTCTGATGACGATTCGAGGTCCTCATGGTGGGCTGTCGTTGCCTGTCCTTCCAGGTGAGGTGAGATTTCGCCGGCGAGTTGGCGGAGCGGGGCGTGGGTGCAGCGCATTCGTGCAGCTGACTTCCTGGTTGCTTCTGCTGCATTAGCGTCAGTGATGGCATCTGTAAGGCTAATATCGCTTTTCACCATCAGCTTACTTTGTGTAGCTAGCGCATCTAATACCAGAACTATTCGGTCTCTCAGGGCCTCTTTGAGGTCGGCGAACCCGCAGAGGCCTCCCAAATTCCGGAGATCTCCAATGAAATCCGCAACGCTTTCTCCCTTCCGCTGGTCTCTCTGATAAAATTCATGTCTTCGAACAAGCATTGGTAAGGTTGGTGCATAGTGGGCCCGTAGAAGGGGCTCGAGGACATCCCAGTCCATGGACTTCACCTCAGCCGGTTTGTCTAGTGCCTTGGCTATCTTAAACACGGTCGGTCCACAGTGAGTTAGGAATACCACTTGCTTCTTTCCAGTAGTGGCATCCTTCAAGTTGTTGGTCTCCAGAAACATCTGGAATCGGTCTATATATGAGTCCCAGTCTTCTTGTGCCGGGTCGAATGGAGCGGGTGGTATGAAGCTGCTAGACATGGTTCAGCCATTGGTGCGTCTTCAGCCACATGCTCTGTTTAGCGCTCTGTAGTACTCAGTCAGCTCTGATGTCTCCAAATCCTATCCTCATCGCCAGTGTTATGTTCTGCGCATGGGCGCAAGAAGTGGAGACGAGATGATGAACAGTGAACTTCAACTCTTTATTTAACATTTTGGAACAGAGCAAAAACTACGGCAGCAATAGCCCTTTTTATAGGCAAACTGCTGATCAAATAACCAATAAGAAATGGGAAGCGTTAGTTCCCTTAACCAATGCAAGAGGCCCGCTAATAGCCAATCAGATTCTCCTGAATGGACCAATCAGATGTCGCTATTATCGGCCAATCAGAAGTGCAGGGCCAGAACCCTGCACTTTTCTAAAGGTTTTAATAATATTTATTTAAGCACTTTTATTAATTCACAACACTCTCTGAACTTGGTTGTTTTCTTTTAGATGTTTCATTATCAAAACAGGAAACATAAGTGTTCAAAATTTTGTATCCTTTATAATAAATAAAAATGTTTTAGTCCATCAACACAATCTACTTTAAAAAATAAAATAAAAGGCCATGAGAAGTTTTTATTCTATTTCCATGTTATTCTTTTGAACTGGAACAAGTCATTGTGCACCAGAATAACTCAGCCATGTATTCAGTATATTACATAATTGAGTTTACAAAAATGATTTAATCTTTCCAATCTTAAATTAAGATTTTATCTCACTGCAATAAAATCATATATTTCTGAAGGAAAAGTTCAACTTTGTAGGAAGCAAAGACAGGTAAAGAAGTTAAGAACTAGGCTGGGGATGGAATTTAATGCAGATACCACTGCGATATCTGGACTCTCATTAATGGGCCACATCTTCAAATAAGCAGGCACAGATGGTTAAACAGCAAGAGGTTTATCCAAAATACCAACAGCGGCAGCAGCAACAGCTCATAGAAACAGCAAGCCAATGTTCTATTAAAAAGATATCTTTCTTCCGTCCTGCTGTCTGGGACTCATTTAAAGAAAGTGAAGCTGATTATATTGCTTTCATCAAACTCTGAAGGTAGGTTCTTCAGAAACAGAGAATAATCAATATAGGCATGCTAACATGGGAGTCCAAAAAACCAATTGTTTCTACCATAAAGTCTCAAATATTTGGTTTAATTCTGATACAAACTTTTGCCTGAAGGAATGGCTTTGGTCACATTACCAAGAGAGATTAAATTTTATCTCTCCTTTCCTATAACACTTCCCTGTTTTATGTGAGGTTTCTGCTTTAAAAACAATGTTTTCTTCTTGAGATCAACCTTGATCTGCATGGGGCACCTATTGGTATTGAGCCATAAAATGTGTGAACCAAGCACTGAATGCCATAACCCATCTATGCACATGGTAGCAATATTTTTTGAGTATTACTTTTAATAAATTACTAAATGCAGTTCTGTGATTGAATGGCTATTCTGTCATCCTGATAAAAGCATTCCAGGGAGCTTACAGGAAAATAAATAAATGATTAAGGAACAAAACTAATAAAGCAAAACAGCATAAAACAATAAGAGAATTTGAATCATTAAAAAAACAAAAACAAATTAAGGACAGAAGAATTGGTTGATTTTTTTTTAAAGAAGTGCAAGGGAGAATACATCCACAGTTGATGTACAGTTTTTCCCTACTTATGGCATAATTCATATCTTTGTCATAAAAAAAAGTGTACACATGATAATTTCTCTTAAATTATGCCTACAAAACATGGCTGAGAATGTTGAAGAATTTGTTACAGATGTGAAATTAATGTTGACTGAATCTTTGATCAAAGATCAAATTGTCCGGGGGATAAAAAGCAAGAAGTTGCAAGAACACTTACTTGGAAAAGTGTTTGTCCTAGAAAATACTAAATATAATTCTGAAAAATTGTGAAAAAAATTATAGGGTTTTCAAGCAGCTGTCAGGAGGCAACATTGATTCAAAGGCACAAAAAAGGAGTGGCAGAAAGTATCTTATGGACTACAGTATTTTCACCAGTTATCTTCACATAATTGGAAGTATTATGGTTGGTCCCACCTTACATGTCAGCCAATTTGTGATAACATAAACCCTTTCTCCATGGTTATAATTTATTGTGAACCATGGTGTTCTATCAATGATCCAAAAATGGAATCCCTGGAATAATGTAAAAGGTTTGAATCAATACATAAAAATAGCACAATATTGATATCTTTATAACAGTAAAATAAAATAAATTTAAAAACACTTTGAAAAAGATTAATTTTAGTTTCCTTTCAACAAGATCATTGTTTTTTTTCAAACAGAATACCTTTTCCTCTAACAACAAATCTCCTCTTATTTAGTATGCCTGGTTAAACAAAGAATAGATCATTAAAGTGTGAGTCTGTTCCTCCTAAGTTATTTAATTCCTCTTTGATTTTACACATTAATGTTAGAAGTTAACAATTCTACTCTATTTTAAAAAATGTCTGGATTCACTTAATGCAATGATGCATAACTTTAATTAAAAATAAGATCAAAAGATATGGCAGAAAATTAACCTCTAAAGATGTGTGGCAAATAAGATTAAAAACAAGAAAAGAAGGACATTTAACAGTGATAATGACCAATTTAGCTTCGACAATTTGGCTACAAAAAGAGAAAAAAAACTTCTACTCTTCAGTGGTCACTTTTTGAAACATAAAAATGCTATAGATTACTGAGAACTGAGAACATGTTAATCTCAAATGTAGTGATATCATCTAAGAACAATAAACTGAATATTAATGAAAGGAATAATTCAAAAGAATTATATTATAGTATATCATTCTGAATCTGCATATGATCTTGTGATGGTCCAGAGTCTAGAAGGATATGAAACCTGTTTCTGTTCTAGAAATACAACTGTTAGCAAGTGTCAGTTTAACTTAAGGTAATACAATGACAATTTGATTGTGCTTAAGTTAACACTTTTTTGCAAAGTAGGCTGATGAGGCCCATCTCTCCTTCCTTCCTTCCTTCCTTCCTTCCTTCCTTCCTTCCTTCCTTCCTTCCTTCCTTCCTTCCTTCCTTCCTTCCTTCCTTCCTTCCCTCTTGACAACTATTCAGTGCAACACTGATTGTGGATGTGGTCAATCAATATCACCATTAGATTTTTCTTATATGCCTAAATTCTCCATCACACATTTAACTTCATATAGGTAGGTTTATTATGCACAGTAGCACTATGCAACAAACAGCGAAATCTAGTATCTGGAAGAGGGTATATTATCTGTACCTATAAAGTTGCCATAATGTGGCAGAAAATAGAAATATACAGGAACAAAATGTATGCATTTATAAAAATAATATTAAATCTGAATCAAATTTAATTTTTGCCTTGATCCCAGTGCCCTGGTTCCATTCCATTGTCTTTTACAAGTTCATCATTTGGCAAAGCAGTGAAAAACCAAGTATGACTTTCAGCGTTTGAAACTCTAGGATTTCAAAATCAATGTGTCATTAATAAATAAATTACCTGACCATGAAGATATGTGAAGCTTAATTTCAAATTATATCATTGTAATGAGTTATTTTTCTTCAAAATTAAAACCAACCCCCCCCCAAAAAATGTTAACACATTACACTTTAAAAATTATTTAAAGCAAAGTTTCTATTTTTGCTGAAGAGAAGTTCCTTCCTTCACTTCATCCGAAAAATGTGGCCCCAGCCACTAATATCTCATTTTATCTAAAATGTTTTAATTAAAATTGCTTTACAAGGAAATGACCTAGCTCAATATATAGATTAAACAATATAAAATGGAATTTACTGATCATAAAGAGCATATAATTTAAATAACATAATCATGCCATGAAATAGGTGGGGAAGTCTGAGCAGTATCTATATTTACAGAGGTCATACTGTAAATATTGTGAAAGCTTTGCTGGCTGCTTCTGTTTACTAAAACTGCAGTGTCTACGTGCTACAATCTACCAGTCGAGAACTTCTAAATTATAATCTTAGTATCTTACAGAATATAAGGTGGAACCATTTGGATGGTAATACTACTTTTGATTATATTGAGAAATATATTAAATTGGGCACATGGCTAAATTCTATGTAGTTTGTGTAATAATATAGGAATAAGAAAAATGATGCAATAATAATAATTATCAATATCAATCAGAAACAAAAGGAAGACAGAGAAATAGGAAAATTATATTCAGCTATATTACCATCCAGGATAATGAAAGAAATATTACAAAGAAAAGCCAAGTCAATATTGGGATAATAATTAGTTGGATCTATGTGGATGATTAATGTATTATTATTATTTAATTATTCCCCCCTTTAAAAACCCCATGAATTTAAAATTAGATATTATGTTTAATTTTCCATGTCACTCCAGGACATCTGAATATCTCTAGATTTTCAAGAACAGTCAAAGATATAGAGCAATTGTCCATGGGATAATATAATAGGGAAAGGAAAATGTTAAGTTTTGAGCATGGGCGAGACAGAATGGAGACAAGCCTCTGAACGGTGAACTTCAGCTCTTTATTTACATCGTGACTTCTCACTTTAACAGCAGTTGAACCCGCCTTATATAGGCAAACCCTGTAACTTTTAACCAATAACGAGCTAGCTCTTAGAACCAATAGGAACTCTCTGTTAAGGGCCAATCGGATTCCCCAGAACGGGTCAATCCGGTCCAGCCGCTTAACAGCCAATTAGATGTGCACGGCCAGAACCCTGCACTTACTCCAAGTTCACACTTTATTAATCTTTATGCATACACAACACCCCTTCCCCCTGGCTTCTTATTTGCAAGGTGCAGTTACATAGTCCCTTAGGTAGGACGGTTGTCTCATTAGTCTCTTTGATTTCCGTTGTATCGGCTGGCTGCAATCACGCTGAGGTAGATCGTAGTTTGGCAGTGGGGCTGTTTCTGGTTCAGAATTCACTTCTATGTCGTTGCCCACATTTTCTGCAATTCCCTGAGGTGCAACCGTTTCTCCCTCCGGCTCCGCTTCCTGAGTTTCTATAAAACCGTCGTTTCCTTCAAACGGGTTTCCTAGGAATTCATCTTCTTCCGTACCTCCCCCCCCCTCATAGGGGAGTTGCGAACTGGCTGCTGGAAGCCGCAATCATAACTGATCAATATGCCGTTTCCAAAGTTTATCGTCAAGGCATTGTACAAGGTAGGATCTGGGGCTGGTTACACGTACTACTGTCGCATCCACCCACAACGGGTCGCCCGATAGGATTTTTGCATAAACCAGGTCTCCTACCTGGAAGGTACGACAGCGGCCGCTGGATCCTAATGGTTTCTCCGGTTCGTAAGCTGGGTGCAACCGGTCGAGGTGGGAGCGGAGCTTTCGTCCCATTAGCAGTTCGGCAGGAGTTTTGTTGGTGACGCTATGTGGGGTAATGTGTTGCAAGAAGAGGATTTGATTGACCTTGTCGTCAATGTTGTCGTAGTCTACCTTTTGCAAGGTTTTCTTCACAAATTGGACCATGCGTTCTGCTTTGCCATTGGTCGCAGGGTGCACAGGTGAGATGAGCGCATGGTGGATGCTGCGGTCAGCGAGGTACTGCTCGAACGCTAGTGCGGTAAATTACGGGCCGTTATCAGATACCAGGACGTCTGGTAATCCGTGGATTGCAAAGAGTCTGTTTAAGATTTTGATAACCGCCTTGGAGGTCGTAGTGGTCATGCGATGGATTTCAAGCCAATTCGAGTAGGCGTCGACGGTAAGCAGGAAGGTGTGGCCTTTGGTTGGCCCCGCAAAATCCAGGTGAATTCGGGACCAGGGTCCACGTGGTGTCTCCCATTCAGTAGGCATGGCTTTTGGTGGGGTGTTGCTGACTTCTTGGCATTTGGGACAAGCTTTAACCCACTGTTCGATTTGCTTGTCAATGCCCGGCCACCATGTGTAGCTGCGCGCAAGGGCTTTCATTCGCACGATGCTGGGGTGGCCATCATGCAAGGTTCTCAGCAGCGCTTTCTGGAGTCATTCTGGGATAACGACTCTATCGCCCCAGATGACACAGCCCTTCTGGGAGAAGAGCTCGGTTTGTCAAGTCTTGAATGGTGTGAAGTCATCTGATAGCTGTTCCAATGGCCATCCGCGTTCTACCCAGCCTAGAACTCGTGCTAGGGTGTGGTCGCATTTGGTTTCTCTCGCAATATCTCGGGCGGTTAGTGGCGGTGAGTTGAGTGCCTCGATTTGTAATGTGGTTACTGTTGGTGCAGGATCGTCGAGAGTCTCTGGAAGCGGTGCTCGGCTCAATGCGTCGGCGTGGGGAATGACTTTCCCTGGGAAGTATTGCAGCCAATAGTTATAAGCAGCTAAGAATTCTGACCATTGGGTCATCCTAGGGGATAATATGTAGAGAGTGGGCTTATCTCCAGCTATTATCCCCAATAATGGTTTGTGGTCAGTCACAATAGTAAAAACTCAACCATACACATATTTGTGGAATCTTTTCACAACTGAGACAATTGCGAGGGCTTCTTTATCAATTTGTCCATAGTTTCACTCAGTCTTTGAAAGAGTCTTTGAAAAATATGCAAAAGGGGCTTCGTTCCCATTAGGCAGTACGTGGCCCAAAATGGCGCCCACCCCGAAAGGCGATGCATCACAGGTTATAACTAACGGCAAAGTCTCGTTATATTGCATGAGTACAAAGTCAGAAGTGAACAGTTTTTTTACGTTTCGGAACGCCTGTTCTTCACGGTAACCCCATAGCCAATTTGCTTTTTTATCTAACAATCGGTGTAACGGTTCAGCGACAGTTTCTTTGTGCAGCAAAAATACATAATAAAAATTGACAAGGCCTAGGAATGCCTGGAGATCGGCCTTGTTTCGTGGCCTAGGAGCATTTTTGATCGCTTTTAATTTACTTTCGGTAGGGTGAATGCCCTGGCTATCAATCAGGTACTCTAAAAACTCAACATTGTCAGTACACAATTTACATTTGTTTTTTTTTCACCTTAAGACCGGCCTTTTGGAATTTTTTTAGGACTAATTTTAACCGGTTCTGTAAGATTTTTTTTTATAGGGGCTGCAATTAATACATCGTCAAAATAGGGGACCATGCCCTTAATTCCTTGCAATAACCTTTCCATAAGGCTCTGAAAAATCCCCGGGGCTGCACTAACTCTGAATTGCAGCCGGATACATTTAAAGGCACCTCGGTGCATCACAATAGTTTGGGCCTGTGCTGTTTTTTCATCTACTGGTAATTGCTGATATGCCTGAGCTAAATCTAATTTAGCGAAAACTTTTCCGCCCCCCAGGGAATGGAGGAGATGCTGCACCACCGGAACTGGATACACGTTCTGCTGTAGGGCGTGGTTCAAAGTGGCCTGGTAGTCCCCACAAATTCGGATTGATCCATCTGGCTTAATGGGTGTTACAATAGGGGTTTCCCAAGGGGAGTGATCGATGGGCTTTAACACCTCTTGAGCTGTCAGTTTGTCGAGTTGTTCATTGATTTTCGATTTTAAGGCAAACGGAACTCGACGGGGCTTTAGGCGAATGGGCGCTACCTTTGGATCTAGGCTGAAATCGGGGTCCCCTTGTACTCACCTAAGCTGTCTGCGAAGACGTCCCTGAACTCATAGACAAGGTCTTCCTCCCAGTCACAGCCACCGACTCTGTTTACACCAGCCACTTCAATGCCAAGTGGCGCGAACCATTGGAGGCCTAGTAGGCTAGGCCTATCTCTATCGATGACTGTTAAAGGTAAGTACGCTGTGTGCTTCTTGAAGGGGACTCGGACTCAGCAGAACCCAACGACGGGGATTCGATTCCCTTGGTAGTCCTTGAGGATGAGGCATTGGAAGCGGAATTCTTGGTGTTGAATTGTGGGGATGAGTTGCTTGAGTGTCTTCCAGGACACCATCGAGAGGGACGATCCCGAGTCGACCTCCATGTGGCAGGGCTGGTTCTCGATGGCTTCCATGACTCAGATTTTCTTAGTGTCCAAGGCTGAGGCGTGACCGATAGTGATAGTATGGTGAGCCTCTTCTCTCTGCAAAGCTCGATTTCTGTAGGAGTGGTTTACTGGCTCTTGCCGTACAGGATGGTTTCCTGTCGATTGGCGACAGTTAGCCCCTTTTGAGGTCTGGCTGGATTCTGGCAAACTGCGGCAGACCCGGCCGATGTGGCCTCGTTTCCCGCACTCATGGCAGAGTGTGTCGCGGAATTTGCATTCGGACCTGGCATGGTTGGCTCCACAGCCAGCGCAAGGGCGTAAGGGCTTCGGATGAGGGTCCCGGTCGGACCGCAATCAATGGACCCCTTCTTCATCGCTGTCTGATGATGAAGAGAGGTCCTCGTGGTGCGTCGTTATGAGCTGTCCTTCCGACTTGCATAAAATGTCGCTCGTCGGTGTCGGTGCTGGAGCGCGGTTTCGGCGTAGTTGTGCAGTCGACTTTCTGGTTGCTTCCGCCACAGTAGCATCGGCGATGGCATCGGCAAGGCTGATGTCGCCTTTCACCATCAGCTTGCTTTGGATGCCTGGTGCATCTAGTCCCAGAACTATGCGATCTCTTAGTGCTTCTTCCAAATCGGCCAATCCGCAGAGGCCTCCCAGGTTTCGGAGGTCTGCTATGAAGTCGGCCACACTTTCTCCTTTCCGCTGGCTCCTTTGGTAAAACTTGTGGCATCTCATGAGTGTAAGCACGGTCGGGGCATAGTGATCTCGTAGGAGAGGTTCGAGGTCGTCCCAATCCATGTCTTTCACTTCTCGAGGTTTGGCTAGTGCTTTAGCCATCTTAAACACGATTGGAACGCAATGCGTTAGGAACACCGCACATTTCTTTCCTGGTGTGGCGTCCTTTAAGTTGTTGGTTTCTAAGAACATTTGGAAGTGATCCATGTAGGACTCCCAGTCCTCCTGTGCTGGATCGAACGGAGCGGGTGGTACGATGCCGCCGGATATGGTTCTGTTGTTGGCGTCGTCTATCACTTGCTTGGTATTCTTCGAAGTTTCGTTGGTTCAGATTTGTCCAAATCCCATCCTCGTCGCCAGTGTTAAGTTTTGAGCATGGGCGAGACAGAATGGAGACAAGCCTCTGAACGGTGAACTTCAGCTCTTTATTTACATCATGACTTCTCACTTTAACAGCAGTTGAACCCGCCTGATATAGGCAAACCCTGTAACTTTTAACCAATAACGAGCTAGGAACGCTAGCTCTTATAACCAATAGGAACTCTCTGTTAAGGGCCAATCGGATTCTCCGGAGCGGGCCAATCCGGTCTGGTTGCTTAACAGCCAATTAGATGTGCAGGGCCAGAACCCTGCACTTACTCCAAGCTCACACTTTATTAATCTTTATGCATACACAACAGAAAAGTTTTCTATTGTTGTCATTTCTCATTTCTGGCAACTGAACATGATATTGTACATTATGTCCCAAATCGTTATTGTACAATATGTCCCTAAAGTATTATTAACAGTATTGAGTAGGATATCTGGAAGGTAAGGAAATAATTTGCCTACTTCTATAGATTATATCTGAGTTATATATAGCTTTAATTCAGCTTTCCCTAAACCTTTTATCTTTCTAATATGTTGGATTTTACCTTCTACAATTCCCTGAAAATATTGCCAAGGAAATAGAAAGACTCATTTATCCTATCTCAGTAAGTACACTATCTGTTACGTACTTGGACATGGGTCGGAGTAAATGGAGACAACCTCTGAATAGTGACTTTCAGCTCTTTATTAGCATAGTGACTTCTCAAAACAACAACAGTGAACTCTGCCTTATATTGGCAACCCTTGTACGAATTGTCCAATAGTGAGCTATGAATGCTAGCTCTTTTAACCAATAATAATCCTCTGTTAAGGGCCAATCGGATTCCTCAGAACTAACCAATCCGATCTGGCCACCTAACAGCCAATCAGAAGTGCAGGGTCAGAACCCTGCACTTTACCTCAAGCTCATACTTTATTAACTATGGTACATACACAACACTATCCAAGATACTGTACATAGTAACTTGCATTGATGATGTTAGCTAGTTAGGGTAATGAAATGTTTGCAATAAAACAAGCAAGCCAAGGACCCCTCATTTCAACCTTAGGTTACAAATATTCTCCTCTAATGATACATAGTAACATGGCCTAATATAGTTTGCATACTACAACCAAACCCTGTGGAGATATTTAAAAGCTGCTTTGTCTTGAGTTAGATCATTGTGCATTGAATCAGATAGAAATCTGAGACTGTCTAGATTTTTTTTACAACAAATTCATAAGACTTTGGCACATGGTGAGGTATAAAAATATGGCTGGAGTTGTGGAGCATAGATTATGTCTATGAAATCACGGTTGTAGTCCTATGTTTATCCAGATAGTTCCTGATCTCAGGTACACTTCCATAGTGGGGAAGCAAGTGTTCTATAAAATGCTAGAGTGGTGGAGAGATTGAACATGTACAATATTTGTTCCAGCACTGATGGTATTATCTAGTAATGAAATGTCTGCAAGAAAACAACCAAACTCAGAGAGCATTAAGAACCAAAAATATGTACATAGCTATGGTGAGTGGAAAGTATTGATTTCATTGAAGGTGTATGGGTGTATTACTGGGTGTAATGGTATCATGGGTATGAAGTTCAAAGTCATAGAAATGAAATTGTAAGGATATTAATTTTTGTTATTAATTTTATTGTACGTAGCGTAAAGGAATTTTGCATTCCAGAATTTAAGAAATCTTATGGCTGACAGAGTATTTATTATTAGGATGTTGGTGAATTCTGCCAGGAACAGAAGGGATGTACTGAGTGACCGCAGTTTTCCAGGGCATTAAAAAGACATCTTTCTTAGCTCTGTCTAGAGATGTTCAGAGTCCAAGACAACACATGGACCAATCTGGTCTGGGAATTATTCCTGATCATATCCCTTCTGGCACTGAGTAATTTTTAAGTTTAACCATTTCTGCTATACTCTTCCTAAATATCATCTACATTTTCCTTCCTCATTCCATTCTACACACTTACTTCCCATTGACTACTGAAACGTGCTCTTTCAAGCAGAATCTACAAAGAATTAGATAAAGTAGATGCCATTTCTGAAAGGAATGAACACATTATTCAAAATGCAACTGTTTTCAATAGCCCGAAGTCTTCTGCTTATTGTGTGTGTAGCACAATCATAAATTACAGGGACAATGATTCCCATATACACATGACTCTGAGAAATGAAGCAGAACACATTGTTCTTTTGAATACTCCTGCACACAATTTAGAATGATGCCAGCATTGCTCTTGACAAATTATGTGTGAGAAGTACTAGTTTTAAGCATTTAGAGACATTCATTATGAACCAACAGCAGCATTACATTGAAAGAGTACTATGTTTTTGTTAAAACAGGGTAAATGTACCACCCTACCTCATAATGATAAGTTGGCTGTTTTTATTGTGACATATTTTAAGACTGCAGGGAAGGTGGGCCTATATCTGAAATTCAAATATGGAACATAGATAACTGAAAAACCAAATATAAAAACTTAAGATCATTTGACTTTTTCTTTTTCTATACTAGGCCTATTTCATTTAGATATCCCTTTGCTTTACTTGATAGGGTTAAATGTGAACTATATAGAACTGTGAACTATAGACACGAAAGAGGGATCCATAGCTCTCCATATTGAAAGGTAATTGCTGAAATAAGAGTCAAAGATCTCCATGTGAAAAAGTCCCCTGAATCAAAGTGCTGGCAGTTTTCTGTTTTAAGGTTTTGTATCAACAAACCAGTAAGGATGGTGTGGTTGCCTTTGGCTTGGTCCCATGAAGAAGTTTTATGCAAGAGTAGTTGTATGGAAGGTTTTCTGATTATCATTAGATGGCATTGTTTAATAGAAGTGATACAAATCATAGACATGTCTAAACATAGCTATTGGATTGCTGATACAATGGAAGACAAACAATCCTAAAAATGCCAAGGTCCTATGTTATGTAAAGTGTTATAGATAACAATCAACATCTTGAATTATTTACAGAGTAAGCTTAGACGGCAGTGATGCTACATGGTGACTGTGTTTATTTTGTATCCCACCCTGGGTCATCACATAGCTCTAGTTGGAACTCCAGCTAAAACTAAAGTTGCTTAATCCCTGGAACTGGATGGTCTGTGAGTCCATTGCCACCCAATCTTTCCAAAGTTGAGCTTCAGTCTCTTTTTCCCCAATTAGTGCCAACATCTTCCATGTACGGCAATATCAGCTTGTCCATACTGCTTTATCTATCTGGGGTCAGTCTACCAGTCTATCATTGGTGTATTGATTAATTTTCTGGCACTTCTGAGTCCAATGATGATTTGTGGAGATGGTGGACCACCACCTCTTCTAAGGTAGGTAAAATCAAGGAAAAATTTATTATCATCTTGACTCAATTACATACCATGTGGCAGGAAGTTTCAACCAACAAGAATATGTGTCAATTATAATATACAGGTGATCTTAGAGACATGACAGGCAGTTTCTGGAACTAGAAAAAAACTGGAGTAAGTTAGCCTGGTTTCAATTTTGATAAAGAAAGATTTTCACTATTGCATTGTGCTTTACACTTTCCTTGACTACATGGTGGGAAGATGAACATGCAATTTACTTGGTTCAAAAAAGTGAAAAATAAGTAAATTTATAGGGCTGCCCAACTCAAACAACATGACTTTGAGTGGTTTGCAGCAAAACCAACCAATAAATCAAAATAAAAAACAAATCACAATGCATTAAAAAGTTAACCAATATCTAAAAGATAAAAAGATAACCAATTCAATAACCAGAAACCAGATTTAATTCACCTGGATCCAGATGATTGGGGGCATACCTGATCTACATGACAGTAAAAAGTTTTTGTTCAATCTTTCAGTTATCTAAAATGTTAAGAAAATTATTTCTATATTGCTAGCCAATCTTTAATATTAAAAATGATTTCTAAATGCAGGATTTTTATATAAGATTATTCATTACATCATTACAATTCTTGTATTCAAAAGAAAAGCTATATAGTACAACTAATACAAATATTAGAATGCTCATCATTCTTTTTGTTCTTAGGCCTGCTGCCCTTTGTTGATTTTGACTTAGGGATTGGTTTATATGTCAATTTTCCCAATATTTCATTTTTTAAAAATAGTATATTTAAATAGTATATTTTAAATTCCTTTGTTTTCAGAATTCCCAGAATATTTATAACTGTTTTAAAAATGTAGATTGCCCTTACTGAATCAGGAAGAGTGTGAATAAAATGTGTATAAATTGCAGGTAACACTGGCTTAAAAAACAGATTTTTGGAACAATTAAGATAGTAGTAATATAAACAAGATGGATGAAAAGTTATTTCTCCCTTGAGATAAGAGCTCAGTGTGAAAAATGGTTTCTGCTCCATGCATAAAATCAATGACATCAATAAGGGTTCTAAGGGCATTAATTTGTACTCTTGATACTCCAGTGTAAGAGACAGCACTAAACTAAAAATAATTTAAAGTAGTTAATTTGTATCTGAACCCAAACTGATTAGAACAGCAAAAGGGACCAGTGCCCAGGGCACTTTTGGTGAGAACATAATGATTGATTAGCTTGCCTTAGGCAGTTGGCCCTTTCAACTAGTCATTAATTCTAGGAAATACTGTGAGCTTTTATTGTTATTGTTTAAATTTACAAAATGTCAGCACTAGATGTGATGATAGAGAAGAATATCACAATGATCCTGTGGAAATCATGAAAATATTTCTGTAGTTGTAATACAGAACTGTAATATCAAACCGAAATCAATCCACCAATTGCATTTAGAAACTAACAGCTCAGCTTATGAAATGTGGCTTGAAACAATTCAATGTTCTTAATATAATGTTATACTTAATATAGCTTGTACGCATTGAGTTTTTGGGGATTTATGATAGTCTTATAATTCTGTAGAAGGACCATGTGACAAATAAGTCCATCACAATGTTGATTCACAAGAGTTCTGGAGTAAATGAACTGAATTGTTTTAGAAAGGAATATCTTCCCCTTTTATTAAAACATCTATAGAGAAATTTCATAACCTAAGGTAGCCAATTTGGGTTGATCATCAGAATCAGAGTTTGACTCAGATTGGATCCTGCAACATTATCTTGGGACACACAAATATTTATATTAATATCCGATACACAGTGTGGATTCCAGACTAAAGAGCTGTATTCAAGTATTGGTCTAGCAAAACTTTTGTATGCTCAACTTAACAATTTGATATTTCCAGAGGAGAAACTTCATAAGATTAGATTTACAACTCAATGCTTTTTTGGCAATGCTGTTACAGTGAGCTCTGGTGCTTAGGTCATTTGATATGAGAACTCCAAGGTCCTTGACAGAGTGAGGATTATCAATGAGGTCATATCCACCTAGTTTGTATTTGGTGTACTGATTTTTTTACCAATGTGTAGGACAAAGCATTTGTTGGGCAAGATTTGGAATTGCCAATTGTTTGACCATTCAGACACATAATCAAGGTTGCTTTGAAGG
Organism: Hydrophis major; assembly: GCA_033807585.1. Taxonomy (NCBI): domain Eukaryota; kingdom Metazoa; phylum Chordata; class Lepidosauria; order Squamata; family Elapidae; genus Hydrophis; species Hydrophis major. Next base: position 331,396,831 of record CM066329.1, read on the forward strand.
ACAGTAGTATTGTTGGTGGTGTTGAATAGTTTTACGTCATCTGCAAAGAGGATGCAGTTGGCGATTTGTACCTATGAGAAACTGACTGCGCAACAAGAAGATTGGGACAAAGAAGAAGCCATCTTTGATGTACAAGTAACTTTTCTTAGGGAAGAAGGGGCAAAGGAGGGGGAAAAAGAATGGAGACTAAGACCTAAAAAAAACAAACAAAAAAGAGAAAAATAAGGTGAAAAGTGGATATAAAACCAACAGAAAAAGAGAACACAGAAGAGGGAAATGGAGGTGGAGAGACAAGGGGGTAAAAAGGGCAGAGAGAAGAAGCAAGGAAAGAAGGAAGGGAAGAGTAGCTGCAAAGATGTGGAGCAAGATGTAAAGAAACAGGATTTATTTAGAGATAATGGTAAAAATTTAACTAAAAAGTGATTCTGCAAGGGTACATAAGATTGTATTGTTATATTTTTATTAGAAATTATGTTAGAAAATTGGAAACAACATATGATTAAAAAGTGGGATAAAATACTCAGTATAACTAAGTGAAACTTTTGTGAACAAAATAAATGAAATGAAATAAATGAGAGAATTGAACTAGGAACGAATGAGAACATTTTAATGATATAATGTTTTAAAATATGAGTGAAGTGGGGGGAAGCAATCGTGGAAAGTTTATAAGTGTTCCCATAAAAGTATGATACTTGTTTGAAAAGTAACGTGTAAAATGTTTAAGATTTAAATGAATACTAATATTAACAATAGATTTGAATTGACATGGATTTGTTGTTTTAACTATATTATATATTTATGATTTTTTCTCTTTTTAAAATATAGTGTGTAACTTTAGAATGTACTAAGCAGAATCCGAATGGAACTTATGTATTATATTAAGTGTTATAACTTTAGGGGAAAGATATAAAGGCGTCATACTCCAATCAGTGATTACAGGAGAAATTTTGTCTAATGAGAAAAGATAATAGACAGCTGGAAACAGGACAGACAAAAAATATAAGTATAATGAACTGAATTGAGATGAAATAAAGAAAATAAAATTTAGAAAATTAAAAGAGGGGAGAAGCTATATAGAAAATGAAGAATGGTAATATGAAATGGTATATAAAATGAACGTGAATTTGAATTTGTGTCTGTACAAAGAGATGTAACCAGGGATTAAGCTGCTTTCAAAAATGATGTTTTATGTTTTGTTTGTTTATGTTTGTTTTTTAAAAATCAATAAAAAATTTCAAAAAAAAAAGAGACAAATGTCATGATAGTAACATTGGCATGAATAAGACTTCATATTCATATAGAGAATATTGAATTGAACTATACTATTTTCTTGGTTTTTGTTTAGTATAGTTTATTGCTATAATTGTAGCTATTCCAACTAATTAAATTGTGATTAAAATAAATAATAGATGAGAACAATTTATGAATATAACCATTGAATTAATCCAATAGGCACGTTATTCACTTGTAAAATACATAGACTTATATGCAAAGTACAAAAGCATATTAGAATATTTAAATTAATTTGAGTTCTTAATATAAGACATTTCCCAATATGCAAATCTAGTTTGTATTGTATACTTTGAGATAATTGTTTCATTCATCTTACTGTTTAAGAAGTTGTTAAGTGGATAAATAGCAAGTAGGTTGAAGATATTATACAGCATTTTAAAATGAAGCTGATGACTTTCTTCAGTACAATATCTTTAATCTGATAATGGATTTTTATGAGATGAAATATAAAGGAAAGGAAAGAATCTGACTAGAACAGCTTTTCTTAAAAATGTATATTTATTTGAAATGGAAATTGAAGATTGAGACTATTTATCTTTATATGAGACAATGATTTTTACAAATGAAATTTTGCAGAGTTAATTCAGTGAAAATGAAAGTTCTTTCAATAAACAAAAGGAAAAAGAAATGGAAAAATATGAGATAAAAACAATGTTTGCATAAATCTAGGGCATGGGGTTTGAAGATATAACAAACATATTATCATCATTATCACTTCACTGAAAATGCCACCTTTCTTCCCATAGAACATGGAGGTAGTATAAAGCAATTAAAGCAAAACATAAGAGTGCAGTGCACAATCAACATGATTATAATTCAAGGACTGGTTACTGAAAAAATGTATTTAACTATTGATTAATTTAATTTAAAAAATTCACATAGCCAGAGCAGGGAGAAATTGCCAGGTTCAAAATTTGTCTCTTCAAACCATTATGTCTATTTAAATTCAGCTGCCCTTCAATATATGTATGTCATGGCTTCTTCAGCCAGCATTTATGCTTTATTAGCTAACCTGTTTTCTAACAATTAGGACAAATTAAGTTAAACCAAGTGACAAAAAAATCATTACTTTTCTGGTTACCAGAGTCTGGCTATTTTCAGGATTGCATATCCCCAATTGATTTTGGATTTTCCACAACACCTGACTGGGTCTGCCAATATACTCTGCCAGGAGACAGGAAGTATACGTTCTCCTTTGGTTGTACCTGCCCTATTGAAAACTGAGTTTTCCCTTCTCCTCGATTTCCCAAAAACCTTAAAGGTATGTTTTCCCCCTCATTGTGTATTGGACCAGAATGGTGGATAAACCCTCTGAAATGACTTCATATGGAATGACTGTGATCTTGATTGTATCATGTTTTTGTTGGGCATATTGTTTATTGTATAATTTTAGCCCTCTGTTAAGCACTTTGAGTCTCACACATAACAGTAATCTGTAATGTCATTTTTATTTGTTTATACTATTTGAATCTATCTATTATAGTTGGGAGGAGTGCTCAGATTATTTTTTTTCAGTATGCGATAATAATAAATTAATAATTGATCTTTAAAGTAATTTTTCTACATTAAAGTAATTTTTAAACATTATCCAGTGAAATCTATGATTGTAGGGAACACTTATTTTCTGTAACTGAAAAAAAGACACTTATTATCTATATTTTTTTTATCTTCTCAGAATTTTTTTAGGTTTATTCTATCTTTTCTTGGGTCTAGAATGTCAGCTACGTATATAACCACTTTGTTGTTTTAGACACTTGTATCTAAGTAGTGACCAGTGCATTTGGTTTATTTTTTCTTCACAGCAAGAGTAAGCAAATATTTGACATCAGGATATAAAATTGACTTTTCTTATAATCCGTTGCTCTGATTGTAAGACTTTTTAAAGGTGCTGTAGAGCCGTAGATGTTATATACAAGAGCTATTGCATCCTAAATGAGTTTCTATGAAGAAATGAAAACTTTACTGGGGGAAAATATTTGGGGGATGTTAAGGTCTGTTTAAAAAAAAGTGCTGGAAAGACAGTGTGAGTCTATATCTATCTATCTATCTATCTATCTATCTATCTATCTATCTATCTATCCATCCACCCACTCACCTACCTTGTTGTAACTATCAGTGCAATTCTGTACCATCCTAGCATTGTAACGATTTAGCTTTCTTGTGTAAACATCAGACTCCTGTCTGCATTGTATCTTTCTCATGTAAACATTAGACTCCTGTCTTTTCAGTGATCTTTGCCAGGCATGCAAAAGAGAAGAGGAGTTTAAACAGCTGTCAATACAAAATGATGTTCCAATTGACCTGAATTGCTATAAATTATGCTTTCTGATACCCTGTTGTCTTTACTAACCTGAGCTATTATAAATCTTATGTATTTCCTGCTGACCTAAGCTATTATAATTCATGAATGTCTTGTTTACCCTGGGCTTTGAAGAATTTCACCCCCCCTGTGAAAAAGCATAATAAAAGAGCCAGTGCTGAGGCATTTGGCGCGTGCTCATCCCGAGGAAACCTCGTCTCGTGTCGTTTCTCTCTCCCTTGCTCCCTCTCATGAGGCGCCCATCTAATGCGGGATGGCAGATACCGCATTTTGGTGACCCCGACGTGATTCCCTAAGGGGGATACTCAGCGGCGTGCCCATACTTATCAGCTCGGTTGGAGCTGTGCATCGCCAGGCGCCTGAGCGAATTGCACCTCATCGGATCTGAAAGACGGTCTCGACTTTAGTAAGTATGGGTGGAGGCTTTTCTCAACAGCAGAAGGAATTGAGAGAGCTAGTCGCTTCTTCTAAATACTCTGCTAATTTAAAGGGCTTTCCCATAAAAAGGAAATCTATTGCTACGTTATTGGCTTATGTGTGGCAACATTGTCCCAATTATTCAGAGGAAGGGTCCTTAAAAATTTTCCAATTGGCAAAAAATTGGTGAATATCTCCATTGTCCTCCTCGTGCACCTATTGGCTTTTTGGTCACTTGGAGGAAAATTATGGAGGCTTTAAAAGTCCATCAAAAAATAGAAGCAGGGAGTGTGTTTGAATCTCCCCTGCCAAGTTATGATAACTTTTTAATTTTCTCTAACTCAGGCAGAAGCTGCTACATTCCATTCCCATAGGAGTAAAACCCTAGAGGATTAAAAGCTTGTGAAATTTGGCAAATGGATGTAACTCAGTATCCACCTTTTGCCCCATGAAAATATTTGCACGTTTCAATAGATACATATTCAGGATTTATTTTGGCTACTCCTCAAAGGGAAGAAGCTGTAAAACAATTATTCAATTCGTACCTTTGCCTCGCTGGGACGTCCAAAAGAAATCAAAGAAGACAATGGATCTGCCTACACAAGTTCTGCTTTTCAGGACTTCTGTAACAGATGGGATGTAATCCACAAGTTTGGAATTCCCTGCAACAGCCTGGGGACAGGCTATTAGGCTATTGTGTAATGAGCTCACTTATCTCTGAAACGTGCTTTTAATTGGTATTCATTGCGGGAAAAAACCCCGAACCTCCCAGCATTGCAAAACTCTCTTAACATTTGTCTTTTTACTCTAAACTTTCTTAAATCTAAATTCCTCCTACTTCTACTGCTTTTCGTCATTTTTCCTCCCCCTCACCCCTCCTAACAGATTGTCATTATTCTGCTTGGCAGAGTCCTGCTGAGCTTGGGGGAGAGGAAACGCTGCGATCTTACTGCCAGATAAAACCACTCTCTGAATCCCTGGTCAGGCAGTAAGACCCTATCATGGGAATTTATCTGCTACATCTGTATCTTAAAAATCTTTCCTGATATTCTTGCCTATATCTTCTTTGCAATTTCTACCTTACTTCAACAAAACCTATGCTTCCTGTCAAAAGACTATTCGTGTTAAAATCATTTCATTAACAGAAGGCTATTATACTTGTTCCACGTGGGTATGTCATGAAAATACTATCCATAAGTTTTCACTCTGTCATTTCTGTTTTATTTTAAAGAACACTCTACCCCTCGCTCTTTTGTTTCTTCTTTACTCTTCCTATGGAAAGGAACCTTAAAATCTTTTCCTCTTTTTAATCTAAACATAGGGGGATCTGAATGTCCTTATATTGTATCAAGGGTTTCCCCACCCCACTTAACGTTCTTAATGAATGATCAAGTTAATCTTCATTGTCATTATTGTAATTATTATCCTTTTTCTATTAATTGTATTCCTTCCTCATCTGGTAAATGTTCTACAACTAATTTGTCCATAAGCCTCTCTCCTGCTTGTCATGTTTTTATATACCCGAGCTCTGATCCTGTCAATAAGCAACGCTTCCAAAGAACTGCCCATGACGATCTGCAGAAGCCTCATAGAAGAGATAATATTGCCTGGACTATAACTGACTCTCAAAAAGTTCGTTTAAGTTCTACAACCAATTTCTCTTGCATGAAAAACTTCTACCCACCATTTCAATTCAATTTGGCAGACGCACCCACACAACCGAGGGATATCCTGCAATCCACATCACTGCAGGATCACGTCTGAAAGGAATGTATTTTATCCCTGGCAATAATTTTGTTTGAGTTTGTTACACTGGTTTCATGGCATGTATCCACGGGGATGAAATTGTTAAATCCAAATCATTTTTACATTCAAGTATGGCTTGTGAGTATAACTCTGATGATTTTATATCCCTATAGGTATCCATGGAACACCCCCTCTCTTGCAAAATCGTAGAGGCTTAGATCTGTTATTTTTAAAACAAGGGGGATTGTGTGCTGCGCTTAAAGAAGAATGTTGTTTTTATGCTGATAGCAGGGGGAGGGGATTTAAAGGAGAATGTTGTCTTTATGCTGATAGCAGGGGGGGGGGTTTAAAGAAGAATGTTGTTTCTATGCTGATAGCAGTGGAGTCGTGCTGGATTCTATGAATGAATTAGAAAAACGCTTAAAAGATAGAGAATACGAAAGATCAAACATGTATAATTGGTATCAAGGTTCGTTTTCTATTTCACCATGGCTTACAACCCTTTTAACTGCGTTGGCAGGACCATTAATAATCATTATATTGATATGTATTATAGGACCTTGTTGTTTTAATAGAATATTGCAATTTTTTAAAAATCAATTATCTTCCATGACTACTGATGCTGATGTGTTATTGCAAGCTCATGTTATGTCTTTAACATCGGATGAAGAAATATCATTGCTGAGTTACTGCTCCTTGGACAACCCTGATGCTGACGGGTCGCACGCCTGCCTAGATGACGGGGACGGAGAACATTTCAGAAAAGTAGTTCCTGTTTTCTTGGACAAGGAAGAAGACTCGTCATAAAAAAATAAAAACAGAGGAGATGTTGTAACTATCAGTGCAATTCTGTACCATCCTAGCATTGTAACGATTTAGCTTTCTTATGTAAACATCAGACTCCTGTCTGCATTGTATCTTTCTCATGTAAACATTAGACTCCTGTCTTTTCAGTGATCTTTGCCAGGCATGCAAAAGAGAAGAGGAGTTTAAACAGCTGTCAATACAAAATGATGTTCCAATTGACCTGAATTGCTATAAATTACGCTTTCTGATACCCTGTTGTCTTTACTAACCTGAGCTATTATAAATCTTATGTATTTCCTGCTGACCTAAGCTATTATAATTCATGAATGTCTTGTTTACCCTGGGCTTTGAAGAATTTCACCCCCCTGTGAAAAAGCATAATAAAAGAGCCAGTGCCGAGGCATTTGGCGCGTGCTCATCCCAAGGAAACCTCGTCTCGTGTCGTTTCTCTCTCCCTTGCTCCCTCTCATGAGGCGCCCATCTAATGCGGGATGGCAGATACCGCACTACCTACCTTCTTTTATTCAATCCTTGAACTGCCTCTCTACTGATTAATGGAAAGATTGATAACACTTTCTTCAGTGCAGTCAGGATTTAATTTTATATTTAAAATTAGATTGAATAACTTTATATGAAATATAAATTTTGTTTGACGCAATAATTATTTTATACTGAATATTTTTTCTTTTCTTTTTCTTTGCATATTAAAACTGGGGGGAGGAGGAGCGCTGGCATAGGTTCATGCCTGTCCAGCTGTAAGACAATACAGAGATATCCTCAAAGATGATATTATACAGCAGCTTAGCTCTGAAATATGTGGGGATGGATGAGGGTGAAAAGTTGGGGAAAAAACTGAAGATATCCCTCCCTTGATTCCCTTGATATGGGAAAGAAGAGAGAAATTTCTATCAGGCATTCAAAATTCTGTTACTTTACCCTGTATGAATAAATTAGAATTACAGTGCTTGGACATTCTGTGCCTTGATCTGGTCTGACACTAGAGGAACTTTGGGCAATTCATGGATCATCTTAGGCATTTATCTTCCTCCCTACAAAATTGAGCCGCTTGCATGAATAGTTTATTTGGGTTCAGCTACTCAAAGTCTGTTTTTCTCATTAAAAGACCTTCTAGATGAAACAGAATAACAAAGAAGGGACCTTAGAGGTCTTCTAATCCAACCCTCTGCCCAGGCAGGAATCCTATACCATTTTAGACAAATAGTTGTCCAATATCTTCTTACAAATTTCTAGTGATGCAGCACCCACAACTTCTTAAATTTCTTTTTTTTTCTTCTTCCCATCTCCTTTCATCCTAAACTCAATTCATCCTAAACTGGCTTACCTTCTCTGGAATGTGAATGAAATAAAGATCATTGTAGAAAATGGTTTCAGAGTGAACTGTGCAATTACATTGCATAAAAACCTTGATGTAGCCCATATTCTACAGTCTTATCAATATGCAATATGAGATAAAGAAGTTTAAAGTACCTAAGTGTTGGTCCAGTCATAGAGTTTATATCATTTGCACTTATACCAGTTTCCATTTTGAGGCAAAGAGGGCAATTTCCCTCAGTAGCTGGAGTCTTTGGAGTTAGTCTTGGTCATGTAAGGAACAAGAAAAAAAAAAAGTAATATCCTTGCTCTTTGGAAGCTGGGGATTAACAGCAACAACAGTAGCAGAATAAGAAAAACTACAATGATGATATATTCTATGAAAGGAAATGACACTAATGATAAGGGTCATTTGGTTGTAAAATAAAGCATTCCTTATCCCTCCCTGCTTAATTCTGGTTATTATCTTTTCTGCTTCAGTGTTTTAAATAACTCTAGATAACATGCTTTTATATGTTATATACTGAAATGGTTGAAATCCTCTGGGAGAAGAGATAATTCTGTCCTTCTGGCTTCTAAATGGCAGAAAAATCTTTCTGCAAGATATATTGGATATTGTTAACGAACTACAGTCTCCTACAGTGTTGAACCAGGTAGAGAGCATCTGCAGTCCTGCAGGAAAATGGGATGTTATACATTATTACTACATAAGAACAAACTGCATAAGTAAGTAAAGGCCATTCTCTTTAGAGATATACTTAAGCTGGAAAGTAAAATGACAGTTGCTAAGAAAGAAATTGTATCTTTTCCAACTGGCTTCAAAGCAATGCAGCAAGAAGAGAATATTCTATGGCTGTTACTAAGAAAAAAGCCCAAGCAGAAAGCTGTATGCTATGGGTATTAGCAGCATGAATTTTAGGAGAAGCGGAATGATTACTGCTTTGGAAGAACTCACAGAAAGAACAAATATATGTCTTGGAGAATCTGCATCCAAGTTATATAAAGACGTTTTTGAAAATAACATTATAAGTCAATCAATGTTAAATAAATAAAATAAAACCATGAGCTCAGTATTGTTAAGAAAATTGCCAGATCCATCAGCATTTCAGATGGATTTGTAGGGGATGAGTTATTTACTGCAGACTTTCAAAGATGCTTATAATGTATAATTGGAAACAGTAAATATAATTACGAACAATATAAAATGAAACACAGCAATATGGCCTGATATTTGCTTTTTCTAAGCTACTACATTCAGTACATCAGCCTCTTCTGAGAAGCTCATTTTGAGGCTTAAGTGGCATTTCTAAATAATTTACCATTTGCTGCCTTTTAGGCAACCCCACTCCCAAATTAACCACTGCAGGTGGCTTATAATCACTGTAGCTGATTGTGACAATGCTTTCATTGTGAGCCATCTCATCTTGTTTAATGGCAGGGCTGGCCCAGAGACTTTGTTATTGCCTTGGCATTCTCTATGTGATGCATCCATTTTCAAGTTATATTTTTGTTTGCTGCTATAGCTCAGTCTCAGCCTATGGAATAATTGCAGCAGTGTGAGAAAACAGATAAGAACAGATATATAACCAGTTTTCTAATTTAATGTTCATCTGCTGCAGCTGAGGAAAACAGTGCTTTGACCTCAATTTTTGGTTATCTATCTCCTTTCCAAAGTCAAGCCTCCAAGTCTTATTTGTTACCTGAATTCATAAGGCAAAGTTATGTCAAATCAGTATCTTGGTTACAAAACTGTTTTTAGTGTTTTGGTTGCTTGCATCATATCTCTGTCCAATTTCAATTATTAATGATCTCCAAATTTCGAGAAGACTGCTAATTTCCTATCAACACAGTTTGATTTTTTAAAAAAAACCCTGTAATTTCATATATATTTATATATTTGTGGTATAATGATAGGAAATGTATTTATCACTGAAAAATTGTTTTATATTAGATAAAAACAAATTGAGATAATTCAGAATCATTATGAATAATTCAATTTGGCAAGGCTTCTGCATAACAGTCTCACAGCAGGATTGCTCATGAGATGGGGCTTGTTGTTGTTGTTGTTGCTTTTCTAATGACAATGTACTCTTTTATCTTTACATGGTACCCTAGGAAGAAGCCTGTCATAATAACTGACTGCATAATTGTAAACAAATACTATACAATAACAGTGAGAATGGGATAGCAAAGGCAAGTTACCCTAACTTGCTTCCCTCACTGGTAATGTTCAGTTGTCACTGACTCTGTTGAATTATATATTCCAGAATTTATCTGAGCCTGCCCCCAACCCACAAAGGAATGATTGCAAGTATCAAAATCTAGTTCCCAAGGTCTTTTTTCAAAAGGCAACTAGACTTTGTTTTTCCTTGAATATACTTTATTTCTCATCCAAGATGCTTCTTTGGTTCTGACTGTCAGAAAAAGCACCTGGATGACTGAGCATCTCAATAGACATTGAAGTCTAAGTAGGAAAAATGATTAACAGAAAAATGGATATCATCGCTAATTAGGAACAAGGATAGGATGAATTCTGATATCTTGATGTTATAAAACTACATGACATAAAACTACAGGTTATACAGTTGATTCTATCACTAGGTAGACTGAGTAGGTCCAAAATTCTCTGGCCATTCCTGTCTTCCAGAAAGCATACACCAATAACAATGATACTTCCTAATTCCTGGTCTAGGCTGATCTTTGTTTCACCAATGGTTCTTGCCAATACATTTAAGGAAATCATTCATGTCTCTATTGCATTTTGTACTATTTCAAAAACATCATTATAAAGTTATTGAGAAACTTGATGATGCCCAAATATGATGTGGATTCTGTTGACCACATATTAAGAAAGTTGAATGTATTTAATATAGTCTAAAATATTTGTGCAATTCTATAAGGAGAGAGGGAATCCTATGGAAACAGGTGCTCTAGCAGGAAACTCATATCTGACCTAACCAAATACAACAAGGCTGAAATACCCAGAATCACAGACCTTATCAGCTTTTGCCTAATCACATGCTTTCAGTTCAATTGACAAATATATCAACAAACTAAAGAAACATCCATGCTTTAATAACAGAGAATGTAATGCAGAGTATGGACCTCGTACATAGATAACACCTTTTGTCATGCCCCATCAGAACCTGAATCTGTGGAAGAAAACAAGCTGGAGCTGATGGAGATTGAGGGAGCGGCTTTGTTGGCTTTGGAGGAATGTGGGGAGGAGCAGGCTGAATCAGGCCAAGGCCTTTCAGGATTGGACAGCTTGCAGGCAGGGAGGAATGGGGGCAGAATGACCAAGAGAAGGTAAGTAGTGAACATGAGGAGCGACAGATCAGGTGATGAGCAAGGACCAACCTCTCCTGATCCCAGAGCACAGAGAGTGGAAAGAAGGTGGGAACAGTACAGGCTGACCCAAAGAACTCAGGAGGAGAGTACCCCACCCCTCTTCACAAGGCATACTTGGTGACTGAGCTTTAAGAAGATGCTGTGGGGAGGGGCATTTGTTGGGGAAAAATGCTGATTTCATGGAGGGTTTGTGCCATTCTGTTATTTGGAATTTCCTGGACTTCTCATTTTTTGTTTCCTGGATTAATTGCCTTGTTCCTTTGCTTTCTGAAACCATTGCCATGTTCCTTTGCTTCCTGGACTCATTGACATACTCCTTGCCCCATTGCATTTCTTATTTTTCAGCATTGTGCTGGACTACTTTCAGCCAGAGGCTGCTGGAGGGGTGTGTGTGTGAGTGAGAGAGAGAGAGAGACAGAGAGAGACAGAGACAGAGACAGAGACAGAGAGAGAGAGAGAGGACTTTGCTCTGGGATTTGCCACCAACATGGGAGCATTTGAGCGAAAGCTGGAGCAATAAGTGAGCGATTTCAACTATCAGCTAACTGTGCCTTGCCCTGGGTCATCACACCTTTGTTTTATATATAAAAAGGACTAACTAGAACACATGCACAAAACCATTAACAACATTATTAAAGGAATAAAATCCTTTAATTCTTTAAGAAAACAACAGCAAGCTACCCTTCCTAGACATCGTCATTAGTAGATGACAAATTAGAAACACAAGCCTACCATAAAACTACCCACCTCAATCAGTGCTCCACTATTAAAGTAACAATTCAACACTTCACAAAAGAAGCTGTGTAAGAATACTACAGATATTTAGATGAACACAAACACACTGCAGAAACATCAGAAAATGAAAACACACCAGTTATGCAACATCTACAAACAAGATTGATATCTATGCAACTTCCTCAAAAATCCCTAATCACTCAATTCCATATAGCACAACTAATACAAACTATGAAAAAGATAACATTAACATCTCAAAAACTACCAACAGATTATTATAACCATATTATATCAGCATAGCACGCAAACTAACTAAAGCCCTCCAAAACATAAGTAAACTAAAAGACCCAAAGTCCCAGAAGTAAAAATACAGAAGTCATCTACAACAAACAATATAAGGACTGCAGCAGTCACTAGGTAGGACAGAAGACTACTGGAGTCCTAGCCTAGATCACAAATGCTAGAAAGTTCCTGGAAGCCTGGCAGTCAGACAAATCATCCATCAACAAACCCATAGAGATAAACAACATCTACATACTACTCAAAAGAGACACTCAAAAAGTCAAAAAGACCAAAATACCTCCTACTCAACATCCCCCTGAGCACCAAGACTAACATTTGAACAACAATCAAGAAGCAAACAATACTTCAGTCAAGGAACTACTAAGACAGACAAACAAGTTAACCCTAAACAATCATCCAATCAAGGAATACCACTCCTACCAACATGGACATAATAAACCACTAGAATATAACCCCTCCCAACTAGCATTGATGATGTTACGTAATTTGGTAATTAAGTGTTTGCAAGAAAACAACCTCAAAGAGAAGCAAAACCCCTGCAATTCAGTCCTCAGATAATCTATTATCTTCTACTGAACTCATTTCTGTTTATCTTGTTCGGCTAGTTTGATACGTTTCCCCTTTGCTACTGTACTATAGTATTTATTTGAAAAGACAATGAACATGTGTCTTTGGAAGCACAAGTAAAAATGTGTTAAAGGAAAAACAAAGCTGTGGTTACCACTTTGCCTGATGTATGATCTCTAAAATTCTTTGCTGTCATAATGTGTATGCCACCTTGTCATCAAAACCAAAAGAAGGTCAACTTCCGGTTTGTGTGGCTTCGGGGCAGCAGGAATTCGCGACAGCTCGCGATTCCTGCTGTGCTAGCCGTCGAGGTACCCCCGATCCAGACGGGTCAGGGGGATATGGCTGCCCTGTAGGGACAGCTGAAGAGAGAGGGGAGTCGGATAGGGAGGTGGGGGTGTCGCAGACCCCCCCCTTCTCCGGGAAAACCCCTTTTTCCCAAGGCGGTGGAGCGGCGGTCAGCAATGGCCGCCATGAAGAAGCCAGCAACCGGGTAAGAACTGTGCTGGAGGAAGTGTGAAGAGTGAAAGTTCTGTCTGAGCCGGGTCAAGTAACACCTTTTAAACTGCCTGGAATTGAGCTGCTTGAATTGCTGGAGGATACATTGTATCCCTAAGAAGAGCGAAAAGCGGCGGAGAAGCTGTTAAAGGGAACTCTTTTTTTTTTTACTCTCCCACCCCACGGAAAAAGCAGAAATATTTGGATATATTAGACATTGAAAGTGGATTGCTTTGAAAGCTGAAGCTAAGAGACAAAGGGATTTTTGGACATTGAAAAATTTAAGAAATTGGAAAATCTCTGCTGGAGGTATGGATTTTTGATTATTTAAAATTGTCATTGCAAGTGGGAAGGGAGAAAAAAAAATTGGAGCAGAAGCTGAAAAAGGAGGAGATTGTCTAGAACGTCTTTGTGGATCCCAAAAGAAGATATATGGTAATTGGACCTCTTTGATTAAAAATTAATCCAGAAAGAGAAAGAGAAGAAGGAAGAAAAGTATTAACTTTTGGAATTTTTTTTTTTTTAATTGCTTTTGATTATCTTTGATTAAAAATACTTGTGGTTGTTTTGGAAAAAGTTTCCCTTTTTATAATGGCATTGTTTGTGGATGAACTAGAGATTGAATATCAAAAATATAAAAAAGAAGATACTTTGGGCACTTTGTTTCAATTCTTAGAAATGGCGTTATGTTCTGTTGAAAAGTTGATTACGCAGCAGAAGGACTGGGACAAGGAAGAAGAGGAAGAAGAAGCCATCTTTGATGAACAATGGGTCCCTTCCAGAGAGGAGGAGAAAAAGGATAAGAAAAAGGGGATTTTAAGAATTATAAAAACAACCAAAAGAGAGAAAAATGAGCGAAAAGGTGGAGGCAAGGCTAGAAAGCAAAGGAAAAGGAGTAAGAAAAGCGATGGGAAAAAGCAAAGGGGTAGAAAGGGCAAGGAGAAGAATAAGCAAGAGAGAAAGGGGGGGAGGAGAAGCCTTAATGGGGGGAAGCAAGACCTAAAGAAAAAAAGTTTATTTAGAGACAATGGGTGAATTTAATTTAGATTAAAAGAGGGATTCTGGAGGGTATATAAGATTGTGTTTTTATGTAATTTTAGAATCTTTTAAACAGAATCCCAAGAAAGATTGTAATATGTAGTATTTCTAAGTTAGGGTAATGAGTTATAGATGTTACTCCAATTGGTGTACAGGAGAAGTATAGTAAAAGCAAAAAAAAGATGAATGGATAATTGGAAATAAAACAGACAAAGAATGTTGTTGAAAATGGTAATAAGATATGGAAGGATATATATGCTTTTTTTTTTTTTTGGATTTTGTATATTGATAAAAGGCAATAAAATTTTAATTAATAAATAATTTGGATGGAAAAGAGAAGTAGGGACAAGATATGAAGTTAATATTATATGAAATATTGATATTATAATCTGGAAATGTTATGCCTTATTGGTCTTTTATTATTATTTTTTCTTAGAAAAGAATTTATAAGCTGTTATGCCTTGATTCTTTGTGCATTGTTCTTATAAAACTGATAAAAATGGTTTTTATATATATATATAAAAAAGAAAATGATAATAAGATATGGAAGGAGATATGGTTTGAATATGATGTTTGAATTTGTGTCTGTGTAAAGAGTTTTAACCCGGGAACAGACAACCTTCAGAAAAGATCTTTTAGTTTTGTTTATGTTTTGTGTTTGTATGTTTGTGTATTGTGTTTATGGTAAAACTAACAAAATTTGTTTTTTATAAAAAAAAAAGGAAAAAAGAATCAATAAAACCTTGGAGGAATGTTAGACGAGAATAATTTAAACAAGCCAGAAAGAAAAGAATATGATGACTATAAAATGGATAAATATGGAAGAGAAATGAAATTGAATAGGAGTAAAGAGAAATAATGAGAAATTTGCTGGAAGATATTTGTGTGTCCATATGGAGATGGGATAAATTGGAATTATGCTGTATAAAAATAATGTTTTGTTTGACTTGTAAGGATTTACAATGTTAAGAGGTTTTATGTGTTTATGTATTTAATGGTTAATGATGTGTTGTTTTATCTTTAAAATTAATAAAAATTTGTTTCAAA
Organism: Hydrophis major; assembly: GCA_033807585.1. Taxonomy (NCBI): domain Eukaryota; kingdom Metazoa; phylum Chordata; class Lepidosauria; order Squamata; family Elapidae; genus Hydrophis; species Hydrophis major. The sequence goes on from CM066329.1 coordinate 331,412,285, forward strand.
AAAAAAAAAAAAACCAAAAGAAGGTCAAAACTATCTGTTGTATTAACTGTAATTTTAAGCAAGGATGCTTAATTTAAGAGCCCTGGTGACAGAATGGTTAGAATATAGTATTACAGGCTAACTCTGCCCACAGTCTGGACGTCAGTCTTGACAGACCTAAGGTTGACTCAGCTTTCCATCTTTTCAAAGTCAGGACTCAGATTGTTGTTGACATTGTAAAAAGTTCAGAGAGTGCTGTAAAGTCTAAGTATGAAGTCTAAGTATTAATCCTATTGATTTGATCACATTTATTTGAAGAAAAAAAGCTTGTGGTTCTAATTTGGAATCTATTTTGGAATCTATTTTCAAATTAGATCATGCTTCTATACCCTTTGAAAGCAGAAAACAATGCTTTTCTGGTGGCAATTTGCTTCCAAAATTACTTTTTAAACAATACCTTTGAGAACACATTGCATGCTTTATGAATATTTGCCTGCAGTAGATACAGAAGTTGTTGTTTTGTTTTTGCTTTAAAAGTATCATTTAGGCATGTATTTGTTCTCAAATACTATTAAAAGTATTCTCCAATAGAACAAGGTAATTAATAAACAACTCTTGCTAGGTCATTCGATAGAAGTTATAACACAGAATAGTTAGCAATTGTTGGGAGTTGGCTGTATAGATTTTCTTGGTTCACAACGACTTGTTCAGCAACTGTTTAAACTTAAGACAGTGCTTAAATGAGTGATATTTACAACCATTCCTTGAAATTCCAGCTGTCACAGTAACTCTTTGGTCACAAAATTGCAATTTGCTGCCTTCCCAAACAGTTTCCCATAAGCAAAGTCAGTGGGGAAGCCAGTAGGAAGTTGGAAGTTACTGTCACATGAGTCACTGCTTGTGATTTGTACTATGACTGGCAGTGATTTGCTTAATAATGATAACTGGGGACTGCCAGAACTTCCATCACTAAATGGTATGTGGTGGTGATACGACATTGCTATTTTTCAATTGCACTGTTTAGTGATGGAAATTTTATATTAATTGTTGTCATCAAATAAAGACTGCTTATATGTTAAACAATGATAAATATTTATTTATTGTATTGCTTTTATATTAGTTGCCTTTTAATCAATAAATAACTTCTTGCTACTATTGCTGATATAATACACTTTCTGCCTTTATATTTATTATCCAGTTATCATGGTACCATACTGAAAACAATAGTCTATCAAAGCAATACTCTATCATAAACTTCCTAACAGACAGAAGCAGCAGGTGAAGCAAGGTAGAATCATATCTGATACTTGCACAGACTCTCCCCAAGACTGTGTGCTTTTTCCACTTCTCTTCTCCCTATATACCAATGACTGCATCTCAAATGATCCATCTGTTAAAATACTGAAGTTTGCAGATGACACAACAGTGATTGGTCTCATTCAGGATAAGACGAATCCTCATACAGACAGGAGGTTGTACAACTTGCCTTGTGGTGTAACTGGAACAATCTGGAACTGAACACACTCAAAACCGTAGAAGAGCACTGCACAACAGAACAACTAGACACAAGAACAGTTTTTCCCCAAACATCATCACTCTGCTGAACAAATAATTCCCTCAACACTGTCCAATTTACAAAGTTTGCACTACTATTACTATTATTCTTCTCATCATTCCTTATCACCCATCCCCTCCTACTTGTGACTGTATGACTAACTGTGTTGCTTTGAAGCTTGTATCCTTACGATTTAGATTGACTAGTATGATTCGATTGCTTATTGTATCCTATGACTATTATTAAGTTTTGTATCTTATGATTCTTGACTCTTGATGAATGTATCTTTTCTTTTCTGTATACTGGTTGTATACTTGGTTTGCACCAAGACAAATTCCTTGTGTGTCCAATCACACTTGGCCAATAAAAGAATTCTATTAAGAATTAAGTTCCAGACTTGGTAGCTTTGAATTATGAATGTATCCAAAATTAACTTCTTAGCAAGTAGATATTTAGGTCTTGTTTTATTTCAAAACTTGGGAATTGAGCTTACGACTCAGTAGAGCTTACCAGAAATTTAATTTCATGAGTTTGGATTTTCTGCATGAAGGTATAAAGCACATATAGCTTTACAGAATTATTGTGTGATGTGATGAAAGGGTCAAAGTTCCTGGGCTAGCTCCAATATTATTTTCTTTGCATGTTTTTCTTTCTTTATTCAATTTGCTAAGCACAAGAGCTAACATGCTATATAGCTTCATCTGCAAACGAGTCATGTTTCTTTATCCACTATATATTATTTTATTACATGTCATTGTTTCTCTGGTGTATACAAAAGAGGAAAAATGCAGCAGTTATCTTTGTGTTCAGAATAATGCTCTGTAATTTTAGGCAGACTCTTGTGTCTTGCCTATTACTTTTTATACTTTTTTTTACAGCCAGCCATTGATGTACTGATATACTTCTTTCCTGGAGTGCACACAATATTTCGAGATAGCTGGTATTATTGTTATGATTTTTTTTCATTTTGGGAGCCTGTTTAGTTTAGCTTAAAACCAATAAAAATAAAAACAAATAAGATCCTTTGGGGCAAGAGCAGTCATATCATTCCAATCAGTGTACAGTCTGTGAATTCAAATTTCAGAGTTGCTGTGTCTGTGAGGTGGACGGCATAGAAATTTAATAATTAAAAAATATCTTTTTTAAAAAGATATTTGAGTTCTAAAAAATTTGGGATAGACTCATATGGAATGCAAAGATTAAGATGTTCATTCTGTAATATGAAATTATGGTATAGAATTTATGAAACTGATTAAGAGAGTTTATGACTGTTTAGAAAGAGATCTTTTTTCAGATGGATAGATGAATTCATTAGAATAATATACCAATTTTCATTTAGAATATTGCTAGGTATAGGGCAGTGCACATAGTATTCTTTTATTACTGTTTTGAAACAAGTAAGGTCTGGCCAAATAAAGGGACTTGATAAGATACAGATAGTCCTCAATTTACAGTTAGGACTGGGATTTTGGTTGCTAAGTGATGCAGTTGTTAAGCATGTCATCAAATGACTGGATTCAATTTTGTAATCATTTTTATTGCAATTATTAAGTGAATCAGGCTTCTCTCATTGTTAACAATAGGCTTTGGAAGTTTCAAATTACAATCATGTGACCACAAGATACTGTAATCATCTTAAATGACAAGTACTCAAATCATGATTGTATGACTATGGAGGTGGTGAAATGATCATCACTTCAAGGGCAGGTTGTTTCTTTTTTTTAGTGCCATCACACCTTTAAACCATTGTTAACCAAATGATTGTAAGTAGAGGACTACTGTAACTGGACTAGGTGTAGTTAGATTCCATAAAAATGCCATCCTTATGCTCTGCAATTGGAGGAAAATCATATATCAAACTATATCAAACCCTACTCCAGTTAAAAGCGGTGTCCCCCAAGGTAGCATTCTAGGACCCACACTCCTTATACTCTATATAAATGACCTTTGCAATCATCTTATAAGCAACTGCATCCTCTTCGCGGATGATGTAAACTATTCAACACCACCAAAAATGGTACTTGATTATGTGTCTGAAATGGTCAAACAATTGGCAACTCCAAATCTCGACCAACAAATGCTCTGTCCTACACATTGGTAAAAAAAATCAGTACACCAAATACAAACAAGGCAGATATGACCTCGTTGACGATTCTCACTTTGTCAAGGACCTTGGAGTTGTCATATCAAATGACCTAAGTGTCAGAACTCACTGTAATAGCATTGCCAAAAAGGCATTAAGAATTGGAAATCTAATTTTACGAAACTTCTCCTCTGGAAATATTGAATTGCTAACAAGGACATACAAAACCGTTGCTAGACCAATATTCAAATACAGCTCATCTGTCTGGAATCTGCACTGTATATCGGACATTAATACAATTGAGCAAGTCCAGAAGTACTACACTCCTCTGCTCACAACAGAATACCCTATATCACCAGGCTTGAAATTTTGAACTTGGACAACCTTGAACTATGCTGCCTACAGTTGGACTTAAGCGTAGTACACAAAATTATCTGCTACAATGTCCTACCAGTCAATGACTACTTCAGCTTTAACCACAGCAATAAGTGGGCATGGCCAATTCGGCAAGTGGTATGGCACCTTGCTGCGAATGACTTCAACTTGGTTACCCCACTCAGTCACATGATCAATTCTGCAGAGACAGGATGATTTCATACGGATGTTCCCCCTCCTCCACCATTGAACTGACAAAAAAAAAGCCCAACTAAAGATCACGACTACTTGCCGAGTCTGCCTGCCAAATGGGTTTTGTTTTGGGGTGGTTTTTGTTTTGTTTTTTGCACCTTGGAAGTAAATTTGCAGTGCAAAATCTTACTGTGGCGCTGCCTGTTGCTGCTGCAGGAGCTGCTGTAGCCATCTGGCTGCCCAACTAAAGAACCGCACCAGCTCAGGGCAATTGTGAGGAGCAAGAGGGAAAGCCAAGGTGCTCGCCCATAGCAGCCAACTTTGCTCTCTCTTAGTTTGGTTAGGCATTCCCAGCATGCACAAAGAGTGTGAAGGAAGACAGATACCATGAGGATGCATTTTAAAAGTCAGAGAACTTTGCCCAAAACTTCTCGTGTATTCAGGGGCTACACCTCTCCCAACAATGAGTTGGTGGTGATCTAATGAAATGTCTTCCAGCTCTTAAAGATCAACTTTAAGAGTGCTCCCATAGAAGAAACTGAGAACCAAGGGGAAAAGTAGCGGTGGCGGGGGTGACAGGCCGTGTGATGTGTCCCTCCATGGTTCCCTCCAGGATGACAGCCAGGGCTTCAGCACCTCCTCTTTTCTTCAGAGGTGCATTGTCTGCCTCCCTTCATACTCTTTATGGAGGAACACATACATACCTGTCACCCCTGCCTCCACTACTTTTCCTCTCGGTTCTTGGCTTCTTCCATGGGAGTGCTCTTAAAGTTAACTGTTAAGTGGTCCGGGGACATCTGCATGCTGTCCATCTTCCTGGATCACACTTTTTTCCTTCTACCAGTGAATACAGCTTCCAGCTTGGCCCGGCCCAGTCAGCCAACAGGTGAGTGGGGACCAGAGCTTCTTTCCCCCCTTGTTGCAAGATGCCTGGAGCTGCTGTGTGTTTTTTTCAGTGTGGCTGGAGTCCAGCCCCACTGAAAAAAGCATGTCCTGTTCTATGTCCCGGGCCTGGCAAATCTGAGCAGCCGGTGCATAGAACAGGGTAGTGCCAGACCATTGGAGAAGTGGAACAAAGCTGGAGATCAGTAATTTATACTTCAAGAAGCCTGCAACTGCCATGTGTTCTCTAGCCCCATCAAAAAAAGAACAACATGTGCCAGCCCATTGGAGAAGTGGAGCGGCAGCTACAGGGTTCTTGCACCAAAAAAGGGGCGGCTGGAAGAAACTTTTTGCACTGAAAAAGAGGTAGCTGGAGGTGACTCTTTTTTGGTGCCAGAAGCCTCCTTCAGCCACCTCTTTTTCAGTGCAAGAAGCCTCTCCCAACCTCGCAGCTGCTTCCTCCTCCTTGGCTACAAAGAACAAACAGGCAGAGAAGGAGAAAAGCAGCCATGAGGTTGGGGGAGGCTTTTTGCACGGAAAAAGAGGCGGCTGGATGAGGCTTCTGGCACCGAAAAAGAGTCACCTCCAGTCGCCTCTTTTTCAGTGCAAGAAGACTCCCCCAACCACGCAGCTGCTCTTCTCCTTCTCTCCCTGTTTGTTCTGTATGTCCAAGGAGGAGGAGAGCAGCTGTGAGGTTGGGGGAGGCTTCTTGCACTGAAAAAGAGGTGGCTGGAGGAGGATTCTGGCACTGAAAAAGAGTCTCCTCCAGCCCCTCTTTGTCAGCGCAAGAAGTCTCCTCCAACCACTCCTTTTTTAGTGCGAGAACCCTGTAGCTGCCGCTGTGCTTCTCCAATAAGCCAGCATATGTTGTGCTTTTTTCAGTGGGGATGGAGAACACGTGGCAGTTGCAGTCTTCTTGCAGGAAAAATTACTGATCTCTGGCTTTGCTCTGCTTCTCCAACATTCTGGTGCCACTCTGTTCTATGTGCCAGCTGCTCAGACTTGCTGAGCCAAGCACATAAAACAGGTATGCTTTTTTCAGTGGGGCTGGGCTCCAGCCACACTGAAAAAAGCACACAGCAGCTGCAAGCATCTTATGACAAAGGGGGCAAGAAGCCCCGATGGCCACTCACCTGCTGATCAGGCTGGGCTGGGCCAGAAGAGGTGCATTGGCTGGGAGAAGAAAGCAGGCTCTAGGAGGGTGGGCAGGTGGGCAGATGTCCCAGGGCTGCTGCACATGCGTACTGCATGTGTAGAGGCTGCACACACAGTGCGCCTGTGCAGCAGCCCTGGGACATTGGCCCGAACAACGCTGCAGCCATCACGTGGTAGGGAGAGCAACCGGGGCAAGTAAGCAACTGGATGATTGAGAGACTGGGTCGGGGGCATGGCCAGTCAGGTTGCCACCATTTTGGTGACCTATGCCAAATCACCGCTACCTGCTCTCCTGAACCAATGTGAACTGTTTGAATGCCACCTCTGCCTCTAACCCCCACTCCTTTAACCTTAAACAATTCACTATTAACTTCACTATTGACCCCATTCCTAAGAGATCTGAAAGGGGCATGAATAAGTGCACAATCATGCCTGCTGTCCCTGTCCTATTGTCCCCATTTATTTGTACCTATTTCCTATATTGTTACTCATATTTATATCTATTTCTATTATCTTGTAAGCAACTGACAAATCAAATAAATAAATTTAAAAAAGGATAGAAAAAAGGAACAAAAGTTTTTTATTAGACATTCCATCCCCTAGTTTTCTGAAGAATCTGTTTTCAGTGATACTAGAGATTTAGCATATTTTGATCCTAATATTGTCCATCCAATCAAATGTTTTATGTATCCGAATAATTGTCCAAAATGGAATTGTTACATTGATTGTAGGTTTCTAGTATTTAATACTTTAATATTTAAAACTTGTCAATAGATAAGCATGAGTCAAGCATGGGTAAATCAAAAAAGTCCTGGCAATTCTAATTAATATAAATATTTATTGGAAGCTTATGGTCTTTATAAGAATCTGAACTACTAATGGCCAAACCAAATAGAAGATAAGAGTCAATGGAATTTAAGGTAGGATGGACTTAGATCTCTTGTGAGCATGAAGGTACTTAAGATTGATGATGTATTACACCCCTCCCTTGGGCTCAGCCTGGTCATTTCCTACAGCATTATTATATAGGTTCAAATTCCAAAGTCTCCCTCATTAATTGATAATTGTAAGTTCTGTGAATATACTGTATTATTGTAATTAAAGAACCTCACAAAAATTTTCTAAACAAAAATTTTATTTTTTGAAAATATTTTCTGGATATACAGTATAAACATAAATTCCTCTTTGAATATAAATTAATATGGGAACCGACCAAAGGGTACCATTTAATGACTCTATCTATTTATCAATAGACATCTATCTATACTTGAAGAAACCTCTTTATAATGTGTATGTGTGTTTGTGTGTGTGTAATTGATACTCCTTAAATGGATGGATAGCCCAATTTTCATGTAAAGTTATAAATTTCAATTTGGACAAATCTTGCTATACTTGCTATGCCAACTAAAGGCATCTATCTTTTATATCAACACTGAGATTGTAGTATAAGGTTTAGAAATAAATAACAATGACATTTTCATTACACAATATTTTTATTTCAACAAGCTATTGGAATTGCAACTAAATCTAAAAGTTCAACAGCTGGCTTAATCTCAACTGGGCTGCTGTCTGTTGAGCCAGGCTAGATGGTGGAGAAAGATTCTTTCATTGCTCTGTTAAAAGAGATCATGGCTCAGGTACAAATCTTAAAGCTGATGCAATGAGACCTGACTGATTTCATACATGATCTAAAACAGATACAAGGAAAAATGGCAATTTCTGGTAATGGTAATTTCTAAGACAAAGACTCTGGACATATTGCCAATATTACTAGTTATTTTTTAACACAATATACATTTCTTTTTTTAACTAGCAATGTTTGGAATTCTTGTATAATTTTCAATGAAAGAAGAAAAATGAAAACACCTGTTGGGAAGTCAACAAGCTTTTTTTCTTACACACACACACACACACACACAATATATATATATATATATATATATATATATATATATATATATATATATATATATATATATATATATATATATATTCAGAAGAAAAGGAGATTGCTCTTCGGGAAAAAGTTTTTATTTTTGTTCAGAATTTTCGGATTTGTTATCTCAAGTCCGTCTTCAGTGAACAGTTAGGTGGAGATGTGTCAGGGAAGGAGCTTTGGTCGTTGTTTCTGTCGTTGGTGTCAGCGTTCTATAGATTGGCAGCGCGGGCATCAATCGCGTGATTGGCTTGTCAGTTGTTTTGGGTGCGAGCTGGGTTGTTTTTTGATGTTGTTCATCCAATTATCACGTAAACTTTGATAGTTGGGGTCAATGTCTTTGTGGCGATTAATGCAATTGGTGCCAGTATGCCATGCTTCAATAAATTCGCGTGCATAACGTGTTTTGCCTGTGCCAATTATTTTGGTTGCATCCCAGTTGAAGCAATGATTGTGCTCTATACTGTGTGTTGCTATTTGAGATAGTGGGTCTCTTCTTTTAACTGCTAATGTGTGTTCATGTATTCTTTCGTGGAGTTGTTTTCCAGTTTGGCCAATGTATTTTTGGGGGCATGTTTTGCATGGTATTTCATATATAACGTTTTTCATTGAGGTGATTGGTAATTTGTCTTTACCTGATATGAGTGTTTTTCTTAATGAAGTTGTTGGTTTATGTGCTATATTGATGTTAAATGGTTGTAAGTGTCTTGATATGATTTCTGATACACCATGTATATATGGAAGTGAGTACCATTTAGGTGGGTTTTGTGGGTTTTTGTTGTTTGTGTCTGTTTGTTTATGTGGTTTGTGTCTTAGGCAGTTTTTGATGAAGCTTTTTGGGTATCCATTGGTTATGAAGAGGTTGTATAGAAAGTTTAGTTCTTCTTTTCGTGTTTTTTTATCTTGGCAATAAGTGTAGGCTCGTTTGAAGAGTGTTGAGATGCAGCTTCTTTTGTGTGTGGTAGGGTGGTTGCTTCTGTAGTGGAGTATAATGTCAGCATTTGTTTTCTTTCTGTATACGCTTGTTTGTAATTTGCCATTTTCAAGAAGTTTTAAGTTGACATCTAGAAATGATAGTTGAGTATTATTCATTTCTTCTCGTGTAAATTGTATATCTGGGTGTATTGAGTTGATTGCTTTGTGTAGTTGTTCTAATTCAGTGCGTTTGACAATGACAAATGTGTCATCCACATATCGAAGCCATAGTTTTGGTTTGAGATTTGTAAAAACGGATTTTTCTAGATCTTGTAACACTATTTCAGCTATGAAACCTGAAATAGGAGAGCCCATTGGTGTGCCTTTTTTCTGGAGGTAGAATTTATTGTTAAATTGACAGTAGTTGGTTAGGCAAAGGGTGATTAGCTCCATTACTCTGTCAGTGGGGATATTGATGGGTTTTTCTTCTAATTGTTGTTTAATTATATTTTTGCCATGTTCAAGAGGGATCGATGGAAAAAGTGATATAACATCAAAGGATACCATGCATTCATCTGGTTTTATTTGTATTTCTTTGATTCGTTCAAGAAAGGTGTATGCATTTGTAATACTGTGTTCTGAGTTTGCAATTAAATGTTTGAGGTGTTGGAGAAGCCATTTGGCTAAGTTGTAAGTGGGGGTTCCAATGAGTGAAATTACCATGCGAAGTGGAATGTTCGGTTTGTGTATTTTTGGAAGTCCATATGCTCTGGCAATGGAAGGGCTGGTTATTAGGATGAATTTGCTGTCTTCATTTGAAATGAATTTTTCTTTAGAAAGTCGTTTGATTGTTGAAATTATTGTATTGTTTTGTTTCTTTGTGGGATCATTTTGTAATTCTGTGTATGTTGTGGTGTCTTCTAATAATGTAGTTGCTTTGGTGATATAGTCATCTTTATTCATGATGACTGTAGCTCCTCCTTTGTCTGCAGGGAGGATGACTATAGATTTGTCTTTTCTTAAGGATTGTAGTCCAAGGTTTTCTTTTTTTGTTAAAATGTGATCTGGGTTCTTTGATCTTAGTAAACCTGTAACTGTGTTTCTGATTGTTGATCTGGTGTTATCAGTTATTTCTGGTCTGGAGAGGATTGCTTTCAGGTCAGCCATGAAATCAATGAATTGTGCATCTTTGGTGTTGAATTTTAGTCCATGGGAGAGTAAATTGAGTTCTGTTGTTGTTAATTGTCTTGTTGATAGATTTACAGCTTTTTGATTTGTTTGTGGAGGTGTTGTATTTGAAGTAAGTTTTTGTAATTTGGTTTCAAGTGATGCGCGTTTGGTTTGGCTGCTATTTGATGCTGAAGATTTGATTTTGTCATTAAGTTGTGAAAAAAGTTCTGGATAGAGTTTTTTCTCACATATTGTTTTTAATTGATCGGCTTCGGCTTTAAACCGATGAAGCTGGTTTTGTGCATCTTGAATTAAGACGCGCAGCATGCGGCGGCCGTTCTGAGCGGCTATTTTGTATCCGAACGGCGATTTGACAGGTGGATTGGATTTTACTGACCTTGGCAATACGTTTGTGTCTCTGCATCGGTGTAGAAACCATAGCTGTTGACGTGTAGCGGCTTCTCTTCGGGCAAGTTTTTCCCATTTTTGGGCTTGTCGGAGCGTATCACGCTCTTGGGTATTTCGTATAATTGTGAAGGTTTGCATCCCGAGATATAAGTTCAGAAGAAAAGGAGATTGCTCTTCGGGAAAAAGTTTTTATTTTTGTTCAGAATTTTCAACGACAGAAACAAATTTTCAACCAACGACAGAAACAACGACCAAAGCTCCTTCCCTGACACATCTCCACCTAACTGTTCACTGAAGACGGACTTGAGATAACAAATCCGAAAATTCTGAACAAAAATAAAAACTTTTTCCCGAAGAGCAATCTCCTTTTCTTCTGAACTTATATCTCGGGATGCAAACCTTCACAATTATACGATATATATATATATATATATATATATATATATATATATATATATATATATATATATTCTTAAGTTTTCGCGGGTACTTACATCTCTGGCATTCAGCTTTGTTCGGGTATTTTCCCACGTCATTGTAGTGGTGCTTTTAAAGTTGTAGCAACGTTTCAGCAGAATCTCATCTGCCATCATCAGGCTTCTGTATAGTGTTCATCTGTTCATATTGTGTTCGTCTGTGTTCAATACAGAAGCCTGATGATGGCAGGTCAGATGAAGTCCTGGTCAGATGGTGGGTTTCCTCCCCGTAGAGGTGCAATATTTGTTTTCTGAGGTTCTCGCGGGTATTTGTATGTGGATCTTTGGTTATTCGGGTTTTCTCCTGCGTAAGATTGGAAGTATCTAGGCAACGTTTCGATGAAGTCTCATTCATCATCTTCAGGCTAGGTCTTCAACTCTGTGCTTCTCAGAGTGATGTGAGCTTGCAGCTGCTTCTTCCTTTTAACTGCTAGTGGGGGTATGACTTGATTGGGTGGGGGCTTGGCTGTGTTCTGATTGGCTGGAGGCATGTTCTGTTTAGGTGGGGGCTTGGTTGTGTTCAGGTTAGTCTTAGTTGCTGGGGGATTTGAGCTGGTGAACTGTGATCTTGCTGTTTGGCTTGGTGTGGTCTTGCTGTGGTCGTGCTGCATCTTTATGGTGGGGGTCAGTTCGCTTCATGTATGGCTCAGAGGGGTTTGAAGTGGGTAGTGTTGCAGCTGCAATGTGGCTTCTGGTTCGTGGTCATGTCTCATCTTCTGTGTGGGTGTGAGTCTGCTTTCTATGTGGAAGTGTGGTGGTGGCATTTTGTGTGGCTCTCAGGGGTGTAGGTCTTGTGTCATTCTTCATGTTAGGTACTCGTCTGTTCATGAGGGCAGGTTTCCAAATGGCTGGTAGGCGGGAGGTATCATCTCGTTTATTCATGCTGTGTGGGTGTTTTTCTATCTCTATGGCTTCTTTGATTATTCTGCTGCCTAAGTGTTCGGTTTTGGTGACAGTTCTGGTATTTTTAAAGTCAATCTCATGTCCTGTGGCTTTGAGGTGTTGGACCAGGGAAGAGGTTGGTTCTTCCTTTTTGATTGAGTTCTTGTGTTCTTCAATGCGTGCACTTATTCTTCTGTTAGTTTGTCCAATGTATGTGGTAGGGCAGGCAGTGGAGGGGATTACGTATACTCCTTGATTTTCTAACTCAATTTTGTCCTTAGGGTTTCTTAGGATGGTGGATATCTTTTTGTTTGTGCAGAATGCTGTCTTAATGTTGTGTTTTTGGAGGATCTTGCTGATTTTGTCTGTAGTTCCTTTTATATATGGGAGGAGGGCTTTGCCATTCTCTTGTTTTCTATCTTGGATTTTGGTTGGGGTTTCGTTTTGGATTAGGTGGGTGATCTTCTTTCTTTGGAATCCATTGGCTGTCAGCACACCGGTAAGAGTGTGTAGTTCGGTTTCTAGGTGTTGTTCATCAGCTAAGCATTTTGTTTTGGAGATGAGTGTCTCAGCTACGGAATTGATCTGTGCTGGGTGGTGGTGTGAGAGTGCGTGTAGATAGCAGTTTGTATGTGTTTTCTTCTGGTAGATGGTGTGTCCTAGGGAGCCATTAGATTTTTTGTATACCAAGACATCTGGGAAGGGAAGTTGGTTGTTAGCTTCTGTTTCCATGGTGAATTGTATTTTGGGGTGTAGGCGGTTGAGGTGTGTGAGGAAGTTGTTCAGTTTTTCTTTCCCGTGTGGCCAGATTATGAAGGTGTCATCTACGTATCTGAGCCAGAGTTTGGGTTTGTGATCATATTTTTCTAGAGCTTGTGTTTCAAAGTGTTCCATGTAGAGGTTAGCGATAACAGGTGAGGGGGTGATCCCATGGGTGCTCCTTCTATTTGTTTGTATTTTTGTCCGTTGTAGGTGAAGTATGTATTGGATAGGCAGTGGTTGGTCAGATCTAGGATGTGCTTGGGGGGGTTGTATTTGTTTTGGATGGCTGTCAAGGCTGCTTTTATTGGCACTTGGGTGAAGAGGGATATGACATCGAAGCTCACTAGTCGGTCACTGGGTTGTAAGTTTTGTTTCTTTATGATCTCGATGAACTGGAATGAGTTTCTTACGTGTGAGTTGATGGATTCTGCATAGGGCTGCAGTTGTTTGGCGAGAAATTTGGCTAGGTTTTGTAGAGGTGAGCCTATGGAGCTGACTATTGGTCTAAGTGGGGTTCCTTCTTTGTGTATCTTGGGGAGACCATAAAGTTTAGGGCATCTGGATGATTTCTCTCTGGGTATGATTCTTTGCTGGATTTCTTCACTGATGGGGGAGGCTTTTATTTTGGATCTGGTGGTTTTTTCTAGGTAGGTGGTGGGGTCTGTCTTTAGGGGTTTGTATCTGGGGTCTTGGAGTAGGTTGGTTAACTTGGATTGGTAGTCAGATGTGTTCAAAACCACTGTCACATTGCCCTTGTCTGCTGGTAGGATTATTATGCTGGTGTCTGCTTTCAGGTTAAGTAGTGCAGTTTGTTCTTCTTTGGATAAGTTGCTTTTGGGTGGTTTGCTAGTGCAGAGAATGTTGGTGATTTCGAGTCTGCAGCAGACAAGGGCAACATGACAGTGGTTATGCAGGAGCCCCCATGGGATCACCACTGTCACCTGTCATTGCAAACCTGTTCATGGAAGAATTCGAATCCAGAGTCCTGGCCAATGCCATCCTCAAACCCAAACCATAGTTAAGATACATCGATGACACATTCGTGATTTGGCCCCATGGACAAGAAAATCTAAACAATTTCCTAACACACCTAAACAGCGCACACCCCAAAATCAAGTTCACCATGGAAACAGAAACAAACAAACAACTACCATTCCTAGATGTACTAATCTACAAAAAAACAGAGGGCACACTAGGACACACCCTACACCAGAAGAAAACACACACCAACCGCTACCTCAACGCCCAATCCCACCACCACCCAGCACAGATAAACTCCGTGGCTAAAACACTAATTACTAGAACCAAACGCCTGGCAGACAAGACACACATTAAGACTGAACTATGCACTCTGACTAAAATATTGACAGCCAACGGCTTCCACAAAAGCAAAATCACCAACTTGATCCACAAAAACACACTGAGACATAATAGAGACCCAGAAGATGAACAGACCTATGGTACAGCTGTCCTGCCCTACATAAGAGGCACTACAGACAAAATTAGTAAGATCCTATACAGACACCACATCAAGACTGCCTTCAAAACAGACAGAAAAATAGCTGCCATCCTCAGGAACCCCAAAGACAAAATTGACCTGGAAAACCAAGGCATATATGAAGTCCCCTGTGCATCATGCCCGGCCACATACATTGGACAGACCAATAGAAGAATAAGCACCCGCCTGGATGAACACAAAAATGCAATCAAAAAGCTGGAACACACTTCCTTACTCGTCCAACACATGGAAGCCACAGGTCATAACATCAACTTCAATGACACCAAAACCCTAGCCACCATAGAAAATCCCAGCCACAGAATCATCAGAGAAGCCATAGAGATTGAAAAAAGACCAGAAAGCATGAACAGAAGAGATGATTCCACCAGGCTGTCAATCATTTGGAAGCCTGCACTCACAAACAAAAAAATCTCCACACCACAAGCCAGGCAAACACCTGGGCACAAACAGATCCCCCCTGATACCTCCAGCTCAAACACACCCCAACCAGGCACCCAGATGAAACCCAGCTTCCTAACGAATGATAGCCGTCCATTTACCCGAAGCCAAGCTGCACTAAAGGTCTCCAATAAAGTAACACAATGTTGCCAGCCAATCAAGATACAAAAAGAGCCCCTCCCCCCCAAAAAACCAAACAAACAAAAAAACAGACAGAAGTTATTAGTAGCAGAACACAACAAACTCCAAGACCAATAAACACGGACCAAGACTCTCAACCAATCAGGAGGAAGAAAAAACCATTCTGATACAGCAATAGGCTGCCCCAAATTTAAATCTGAAACCACTGTAAAAGTCTGACTCACAGACAAACACCATACAGAAGCCTGATGATGGCAGATGAGATTCTGCTGAAACGTTGCTACAACTTTAAAAGCACCACTATTATGACGTGGGAAAATACCCAAACAAAGCTGAATGCCAGACATATAAGTACCCGCGAAAACTTAAGAAAACAAATATCAAACCTCTACGGGGAGGGAATAAGCAACCAGATCAAAACCTACGAGAAACTGGAAATTAAAAGAGCAGTAATACTATGTGACCTCCAATTCCTACGCAGCTGCAGAGACAACAATACTACACCAACCTGCTTCAAATTAACATTTCATCAAAGCACAGCAGCCACTAAACATATCCTGAAAAGAACTGAAATGGCTCTACTAAGGAACGAGCTCCACAGTAAGAGATTCCAATTAGATCAGTTAAACAAAGATTTGCTAGCACTACACCTGGAATTGAGCAGCAAAATCCACCCTCTACTTTGGGACAAGATAAAACAACTTACAACTTGGAGAGCTGAATCTGCAAACATTGACAAACAGGAAAAGCTCTTGAAAAAATTAAAGAAATTAGAACATGACAAGAAAACCCCCAACAACTCACAACAACCTGAAACAATTAGTGTACAATGTTTCCAACAGAGAACTCACCAAAACAGAAACAGAAGTCCTAACCAAAGGATTCAATTATGCTATAGCACCCCAAAAAATCCCCACAGAATCCATCATATGTGCAGTAGAATCCAGCCTAACTAAATTAAATACAGATGAAGCTGATAAAATAAGACACCGTTACCAACATTCTATGCACAAGCAAACCACCCAAAAGCAACTTACAGCAAAATGAAATTAAAGCGCTACAAACCCTGAAAAGAGACAGCATCATAATCATCCTCCCAGCAGATAAAAGGAATGCCACTGTAGTAATGGACAGAAAAGACTATGAAACTAAATTGACAGACCTACTCCAAGACTCCACATACAAACCCATAAACACAGACCCAACCACATATCTGGAAAAATTAACCAAGAAGAAAATTATAACCAGCCACATAAGCAAAGAGATCCAACACATGGTCATACCCAGAGAGAAATCTTCCAGATGCCCCAAACTATACGGCCTCCCAAAAATACACAAAGAAGGCATACCTCTCAGACCCATAGTCAGCTCCAGAGGAGCACCACTACAAAACCTGGCTAAACACCTAGCAAAAGAGCTACAGCCCCATGCTGAAACAGCAGCTTCTCATGTACAAAACTCATACCACTTCTTGGAAATGATCAAAGATCTACACGTGGAGCAAGAAGATCTGCTTGTAAGTTTTGACGTGGTTTCACTATTCACTCAAGTCCCGATAAAAGAGACCCTTGAAATCATCAAAAATAAATACCAACCAGCTAAACACCTCATGGAACTAACAGAACACTGCTTAACCAACACATATTTCATATACAAAGGACAAAGATACAAACAAATTGAAGGAGCCCCCATGGGATCACCACTGTCACCTGTCATTGCAAACCTGTTCATGGAAGAATTCGAATCCAGAGCCCTGGCTAATGCCATACTCAAACCCAAACTATGGTTAAGATATATCGATGACACATTCGTGATTTGGCCCCATGGACAAGAAAACCTAAACAACTTCCTAACACACCTAAACAGCGCACACCCCAAAATCAAGTTCACCATGGAAACAGAAACAAACAAACAACTACCATTCCTAGATGCACTAATCTATAAGAAAACAGATGGCACACTAGGACACACCATATACCAGAAGAAAACACACACCAACTGCTACCTCAACGCCCAATCCCACCACCACCCAGCACAGATAAACTCCGTGGCTAAAACACTAATTACTAGAACCAAACGCCTGGCAGACAAGACACACATTAAGACTGAACTATGCACCCTGACTAAAATATTGACAGCCAACGGCTTCCACAAAAGCAAAATCACCAACTTGATCCACAAAAACACACTGAGACATAATAGAGACCCAGAAGATGAATAGACCCATGGAACAGCTGTCCTGCCCTACATAAGAGGCACTACAGACAAAATTAGTAAGATCCTATACAGACACCACATCAAGACTGCCTTCAAAACAGACAGAAAAATAGCAGCCATCCTCAGGAACCCCAAAGACAAAATTGACCTGGAAAACCAAGGCATATATGAAGTCCCCTGTGCATCATGCCCGGCCACATACATTGGACAGACCAATAGAAGAATAAGCACCCGCCTGGATGAACACAAAAATGCAGTCAAAAAGCTGGAACACACTTCCTCACTCGTCCAACACATGGAAGCCACAGGTCATAACATCAACTTCAATGACACCAAAACCCTAGCCACCATAGAAAATCCCAGCCACAGAATCATCAGAGAAGCCATAGAGATTGAAAAAAGACCAGAAAGCATGAACAGAAGAGATGATTCCACCAGGCTGTCAATCATTTGGAAGCCTGCACTCACAAACAAAAAAATCTCCACACCACAAGCCAGGCAAACACCTGGGCACAAACAGATCCCCCCTGATACCTCCAGCTCAAACACACCCCAACCAGGCACCCAGATGAAACCCAGCTTCCTAACTAATGATAGCCATCCACTTACCCGAAGCCAAGCTGCACTAAAGGTCTCCAATAAAGTAACACAATGTTGCCAGCCAATCAAGATACAAAAAGAGCCCCCCCCCCAAAAAAAACAAACAAACAAAAAAATAGACAGAAGATATTAGTAGCAGAACACAACAAACTCCAAGACCAATAAACACAGACCAAGACTCTCAACCAATCAGGAGGAAGGAAAAAAACCATTCTGACACAGCAATAGGCTGCCCCAAATTTAAATCTGAAACCACTGTAAAAGTCTGACTCACAGACAAACACCATACAGAAGCCTGATGATGGCAGATGAGATTCTGCTGAAACGTTGCTACAACTTTAAAAGCACCACTATTATGACGTGGGAAAATACCCGAACAAAGCTGAATGCCAGACATATATATATTTTCTTCTTTTTCTTTTAGCACTTTTTTCAATCTCTTTAATAATCGCTTATTGGTTTATTTCAACACATGTAATTACTTTTTTCTTCTTCTAAAAGTAGATTCAATATATCTGTTTTAGAATGGTATTTGAATATTAAATTGAGTCTTTTTGGAAATTCTACATCTATGAGAAACACTAAAATATATTAAATATTTAAAGATATAAAAGTTAATCATTAGATATTTTTTCAATGATACAGCTCATAAAATGAACTGGTATCAGGAGAATATATATAAATGGCCCAAAATAAAATTTATGGATGAAGTTAATCAGTCTTAATGTAAAAGGGTTGTGAGAATTCAAAAAATAAAATGTAATTTTAAGATATTTAAAATCACTAAGGGCAGATATTGCTTATTTACAGGAGTTTCGTTTAATGTTTCATTAAATGAATGTCCTGTAGATAAGCAATATCTGCCCTTAATAAATCTCTATTAATGATGCATGGTGTGGGACAGGTTTACTTTACATACCGTTTGACAAAATGAATGTGGCCATTTTGGTTCCAAAGGATTCCCAATCAACCTACAACAGATTATTATTGGTGTAAATGGCCATTATTTAATTTTATATGCTAAAATAGCAGAGACAAGTAGTTATAGTTAGTTTTTATGGATGTTGTTAGGGATAACATTGTTTACCCAAACTGGTTTAGGTAAAATAATAACTAAGTAATCATAGTTTGTATGTTAAAGTGTCTGCAACTTTAACTGTGGGATAGTAATTAAGGGAGTGGTTGTGAAAGCACTTTAAAAGAAGCAAGGCTGCAGCTTGCTCTCTCTCTGGCTTTGATAATCCCTGATTACTGCAAGGACTCAAGACTGCATTGCTCGAACGGGAGAGAAAACAAAGGACTGACTTGTAAGTGAACTGACATAGGATATTCTACATGGACTTTGCTAACTGAATATCCCTGAATGGACTGACTAAATGATACATGACTATTGGACTGTTATTTGACTATGCTATGAACTCATAATGGAATAAACTATATTTTTGATAGCACAAGCGTATCTGTTATTTTTACTGCATGTTAATAAACATACAAGCTTAGCTCACTCATTTATCTGTGTGCCTATCTGACTAATGCTGCACATTCTGTTTAGCTTGTCTCCCTAAGCCTGGTTGGGGAAACCAGGCTTAACACTGGTTATGGGCCCAGAGGCTGCAAAGTCAGTTTAACTAGGATAAAACAGATTTATGTAAAAGTGAGAGTTTGTGTTGTTATACATTACAGTAAACAGACAGCTGTGTTTTATTAATTATAGTTTGATATCCATATAAGAAAACATGGCACAAGTCAATCTACAAAGTTTGTCCCTTATATCCAAGTTGGATGGAACAAACTATGTATCATGGTCTATGAAATGTAGTCTACTTCTACGAAGAGAAGGTTTGTGGAACATAATTGAAAATCCACCAAACGTAGAAGAATGGGATGCAGAGGATGATGAAGACAGACTAAAGAAAGAAGAATTTATGCATAAAAATGAACACGCTATTTGCATAATTGCTTTAACCTTAACTGATCAGCAGCTTGTTTATATCCACGGAGAGAAAACGGCTGTTGGGTATTGGCAGAAGCTGAAGAGGATTTATGTTCGAGATAACGTTGGTGCTCACATAAATCTAACACGAAAGCTTTTCAGGATGCATCTCCAAACAAATGGTGATATGCTGAATCATTTGAAAACTATGCCATGCATTTTTCAAGAACTGCACGAGAAGGAGCTTATTTTCTCTGAACTACACCAAGTCTACATAATTCTATCTTCCCTTGATGAAAGTTATGACAACTACGTAACTTCCCTTGAAATATTGCCAAAGGAAAGCCTAACTTTAACTGATATAACTGGCAGATTGATTGAAGAGGCCAGAAGAAGGCTTGAAAGAGATGAGTTAAGAAGGCAGCAACCTCAAAAATAAGATAATGAAACTCCTACTGCATACGCAATTAAAAAGTGCTTTAATTGTGGAGGAAGAGGACATTTGGCAAGATTTTGTAAAAAGGCAAAGTGCCAGAATGCTGGCCAGAATACTCAAAGTCATCAAAAGATAAATAAAAATTTAGAGTTAGCCATGTATACTAACGGAGCTGTAAAAAATAATTTATGGGTGGTTGACAGTGGAGCATCCCACTGTATAACAAATGATAACAAAATTTTTATTAAAATGTCCAAGAGTACACAGCAGATATCGTTAGCCAATGGCTGGAAACTGAAAGCTAAAGGTCAAGGTATAGCATATTGTTCTTTCATAAAAGAGAATGTAAAAATGTTATATGTACCACAACTTAAGTTTAATTTAATTTCAGTTAGAATTTTGGTTAAACGAGAATATGTAGTTACCTTTAAAGGAGATAACTGCATAATTGAAAAAGAAGATAAGAAAATTACTGCATCTTTAAGAGGTGAATTCTATGTGTTAAATGATAATAGTTTAGAGGTGGCTAACACGGTTTATGATAATAAGAAACCTCATGATGAATGTATTCACTTGTTACACCGAAGGCTAGGGCATTTAAATTTTAAAATGCTTAAGAGAACTGTTCAACTTTCTAAAGGAATAAGTTTAAAACCTTGTAATAAGTATTTGCAATGTTTTGATTGTAATCAAAGCAAAAGCAGGGTCATACCGGCTAATAGAGTTGATGGATTTACTACCAAAGAGCCTTTAGAAGTAGTATTTGCTGATTTAATAGGTCCGAAAAAACCAAGTGTAGGAGGAGCTCATTACATACTAAGTATAATGGACCACTATTCTAGATATGGGTTTTGCTATTTAATGAAGAGCAAAACTGAAATGTATCAAAATCTATTTAATTGGATTAAATTTGCAGAAAGGAAAACTAAAAAGAAATTAGTAACTCTTATAACAGATAATGGTACGGAATTTACAAATAATAAATTCCAGAACAGACTAAGAATGTTAGGTATTCAACATAAAATGTCTGCACCATATAGGCCACAACATAATGCCTTTATAGAGAGAAGAGGCCAAACATTACAATCAATGAAACGTACTATGATGTCTGATTCAGGATTACCTGACAATTTATGGGGAGAAGCAATAATGTGTGGTAATCATATATTAAATAATGTTGTTAATTCAACAACAGGTGAATTACCATTCACATTGTGGCATGGTACAAAACCTGATTTAAGTTACATGCACACATTTGGAGCACCAGCATGGGTGCATATCCCTTCACAATTTAGACACAAAGGACAACATAGAGCTAAAAGATTATATTTTGTAGGATATACATCTAATCATAGATCTTATAGATTCTGGGAACCAGGTACATCTAGATTTTACACCAGTGCTAGTGCAAAATTCCTAGAACATGTAGGATGGAATAGATTAGAGCAAGATTTAAATAATGAAGTAATTATTGAACCCTACAAAAGGCAGAAAGATCAGATTAGTTATAAGAAGAGTCCAATTAAAGAAGAAGTCCATGAAGAGCAAATAGGACCAGAACAAGAGGAAACAGTTGATCAGGAAGAGTTAGATAATGAAGAAGAGTTAATAAATGAAAGTCCACCTGTAAGTCCTGTAATACCTAGACGTACTACACGTGTAACTAGACCACCTGATAGGTATCAAGCAAGTATAGTTTGCCAAGTAACTAAAGTTCCAACTAGTGTAGATGAACTTAGGATGTATCCTGCTAAGGATCAGGAGAATTGGCAAAAGGTAATGGAAAAAGAACTAAATTCATTAAAGGTAATGAAAGTTTATGAAGATGCTAAATTACCTCCAGGAGAAAAATCCATTGGGTGCAAATGGATATTTAAAGTAAAAACTGGAAATGATGGGACTGTTACCCATAAGGCTAGGTTAGTAGCTCAAGGATTTAATCAAACTGCATCTGATTACGATGAAGTTTTTGCACCAAGTCTTAAAGCAACATCTTTAAGAGCAGCATTAGTGTGGGCAGCTAAGAAAAACTATGTCATTAACCATTTAGATGTAGAAACTGCCTATCTGCATGCACCATTGCAGCACACTATATATTTAAGAAAACCAGTAGGTATAAAAGACAATAAAGTAAATAGTAATGATTGTTGGAAACTCAAAAAGAGTCTTTACGGGTTGAAACAATCTGGGTTTGAGTGGAACCAATATATTGTGAAAGAGTTAAACAATATAGGTTTTAAATCTGGTTTAGCAGATCCATGTGTATTTAAAAGAGAAAATAATGGAACGGTGTCATTATTGTTATTATTTACAGATGATATTGCTTTGATAAGTAAGACTAATAATGAAGCTAATGAGATTATATCATTATTAGCCAAAAAGATAAAATTAAAGCATTTAGGTGAAATTAAAAAGTATCTAGGATTGACAATTAACAAAACAAAAAATGGTTTTAAGATATCTCAAGAAGATAAAATTTGCCAATTAATTAAAACGTTTAAAATGGAACTTTGTAAACCGGCAAAGACTCCAATGAGTCAGGAAGTTTGCCAAACTAATGATCAAAGTCCCAAATTTGATAAGTCTATATATGAATCTTTGATTGGTAGCTTATCATATATAAGCAATTGGTCTAGGCCAGATATAGCTTATAGTGTAAATCAGCTGGCACGTTTTAATTCGGATCCACATCAATGTCATTGGCAATCATTGAAGAGAATTTTAAGATATCTTAAAGGAACAATGAACCATGCATTGTACATAGAACCAAAGGGTGATTTGAGTCTTAGTGCCTATGCAGATGCAAGTTTTGCAATTGATATAAACACAAGAAAATCAACATCTGGGATGGCTATATTATTTGGAAAGACGCTAATAGGGTGGAGGTCAATCAGACAACAGCATATCAGCTTGTCCATGATGGAAGCGGAATTTTCATGTCTGTCATTATTATGCACTGACTTGATTCTGTACAAACAGTTATTATTAGACATGTGTATAACTGTAAAAGATTCCATTATTGTGTACGAGGATAACCAAGCAGCTATAAAGTTAGGTACTAGTATTGCTGTTAAAACTAGATCAAAGCATACTGACTTAAGATACTTAAATGTTAGAGAATCTGTAAAGAATGGGCTAATTAAATTGGAATACTGCATGACGGAAGAAAACATTGCAGACCAATTTACAAAAGTTCAAGGAGTAATTAAGTTTAAAGAGAGTTGTAACAAATATGATTTAAAGATGTAAATAGTTATATTATTATTTAACCTAAAAGGGGAGAATGTTAGGGATAACATTGTTTACCCTATCTGGTTTAGGTAAAATAATAACTAAGTAATCATAGTTTGTATGTTAAAGTGTCTGCAACTTTAACTGTGGGATAGTAATTAAGGGAGTGGTTGTGAAAGCACTTTAAAAGAAGCAAGGCTGCAGCTTGCTCTCTCTCTGGCTTTGATGATCCCTGATTACTGCATGGACTCAAGACTGCATTGCTCGAACGGGAGAGAAAACAAAGGACTGACTTGTAAGTGAACTGACATAGGATATTCTACACGGACTTTGCTAACTGAATATCCCTGAATGGACTGACTAAATGATACATGACTATTGGACTGTTATTTTGACTATGCTATGAACTCATAATGGAATAAACTATATTTTTGATAGCACAAGTGTATCTGTTATTTTTACTGTATGTTAATAAACATACAAGCTTAGCTCACTCATTTATCTGTGTGCCTATCTGACTAACGCTGCACATTCTGTTTAGCTTGTCTCCCTAACCCTGGTTGGGGAAACCAGGCTTAACAGATGTAATTTAGGTTCTCATATTATGTTATATGAATGCCTTCAATGTTTGAATTAGTACTGTTGTGATAAAGTGAAAAAGTAAGATTTCATAAAATATTGGATCCTGAACTTGATAGAAATACGCTGACATAGAAATAGCAATGGCAATAGCACTAAGACTTATATACATCCCCGTTATGACTTATATATCACCCCAGCACTTTACAGTACTCTGCGTGGTTTACAATGTCAGCACATTTGCCCTTAACAATCCTCATTTTACTGACCTTAGAAGGATGGAAGGCTGAGTCAACCATATAAGGTTATGGAAGCTTATAGTTAAAGTATCTGAATCCAGTAAATGATAAAAGAGAAAATATTGTTTTTCTATTGGGTTGAGTTCAATACGTACGTTCTTTTTCAAACTTTTCCCCCCATAGACTTATGTTGATTTCAACAATTGCCTAATGTTTGAAATAATTCAATTCCCTCATGTACTTGCTAAATACATAAGAAATAAATATCTTATAATGAACTAGCCATAAGAAGCCTTGTGCAGGAAAAGAAATCCTACAACACCTTTCAAGTTGATATGAAATTACCATTTCACACTGCGAAAAAGGCTACAATGGACTGAAATTTATTTCAAATTCTTCAACTTTGCTGTGGAAAAAAATCACTTACATTAGTTAGAAAAGGTAACATGTACATCTTGCATTTCCTTTAAAAAGGTATTTAATTTTAACTGAATAAAATTGGATTCATTATGAATTTGCTTTTCATGTAAATTTACAATTCAATGATAGCACTTCAGGTAAACTGCCCATACAAATTCACTCTATGTTTTACTCATTTAAAGCATCAAAGAAAGGGAACTCTTTGACTTATCACCTTCCAGATTTTCATATGATATCATCATTCTATAAAAGTAGTACCTTGGAGTCAGGTGGTAATATGCCAACATGCAGACTTCTGTTTTCTGATACCATTATATGGCACTAACACTAGTGATGATGCAATAAAAGTGCAAATGAACTCTATTAAAAAGTTGTTTAAGAAGAATTAACTTATATTTCCATTAATTGATCTTGTAAAGTTATTGGTAAACAAATCAGTTATAGAATAATCTTAGTTAAAAATAAAAAGATATGTCGGTTAGGGATAACATTGTTTTTTCCTAATTGGTTCAGGTAAAATAATAAATATGTTATCATGGTTTGTTAGTTAAAGTGTCTGCAACTTTAACTGTAGGAATGTAATTAAGGGAGTGGTTGAAATAGCACCATAAAAGAAGCAAGACAATGGCAGCTTGCTCTCTCTGGCTTGATGATCCCTAATTACTGGATGGATTCAAGACTGCGTTTTTCCCCTACTGGAACAGGAGAGAGAAAGGACTGATTTATTGTAGGTGAACTGACATTGGATATTCTACACGGACTTTGCTAATTGAATATCCTTGAATGGACTGACTAAAACAATACATGACCAATGGACTGTTATTTTGACTATGCTAAAACTCTGAGTGGAATAAACTATATTTTTGATAACACAAGCGTATCTGTTATTTTATACTGTATGTTAACTAACATACAAACTTATCTCACACATTTATCTGTATGCTATCTGACTAACGCTGCACATTCTGTTTAGCTTGTCTCCTTAACCCTGGTTGGGGAACCCAGGCTTAACACTGGTTATGGGCCCAGAGGCTGCAAAGTCAGTTTAACTAGGATAAAACAGATTTATGTAAAAAGTGAGAGTTTGTGTTGTTAAACGTTACAGTAAACAGACAGCTGTGTTTTATTAATTATAGTTTTATATCCATATAAGAAAACATGGCACAAGTCAATCTACAAAGTCTGTCCCTTATATCCAAGCTGGATGGAACAAACTATGTATCATGGTCTATGAAATGTAGTCTACTTCTATGAAGAGAAGGTCTGTGGAACATAATTGAAAATCCACCAAACGTAGAGGAATGGGATCCAGAGGTTGAGGAAGATAGACAACAGATAAAAGACTTTAAAAAGAAAAATGAACAAGCTCATTGCATAATAGGGCTAACATTAACTGACCAGCAACTTTTTCATATCCGTGGAGAGCAAATGGATGTTGGGTGTTGGCAGAAGCTGAAGAGGATTTATGTCCGAGATAACGTTGGTGCTCACATAAATCTTACACGAAAGCTTTTCAGGATGCATCTCCAGACAAATGGTGAAATGCTGAGGCATTTAAATTCTATAAAAAGCATTTTTCAAGAACTGCACAAGAAAGAACTTATTTTCTCTGAACTACACCAAGTTTACATAATTCTATCTTCACTAGACGTAAGTTGTGATAACTACGTCATTTCCCTTGAAGTTTTGCCTAAGGAAAGTTTAACTTTAACTGATATAACTGGCAGATTCATTGAAGAGGCAAGAAGAAGACTTGAAAGAGATCAGTTAAGGAGGGAGCAACCTCAAAAAGAAGATATTGAATCTCCTACTGCATCCGCAATTAAAAAGTGTTTTAATTGTGGAGGAAGAGGACATTTGGCAAGATTTTGTAAAAAAGGAAAGTGCCAGAAAACTGGCCAGAATACTCAAAGTCATCAAAAGATAAATAAAAATTTAGAGTTAGCCATGTATACTAACGGAGCTGTAAAAAATAATTTATGGGTGGTTGACAGTGGAGCATCCCACTGTATAACAAATGATAACAAAAATTTTATTAAAATGTCCAAGAGTACACAGCAGATATCGTTAGCCAATGGCTGGAAACTGAAAGCTAAAGGTCAAGGTATAGCATATTGTTCTTTCATAAAAGAGAATGTAAAAATGTTATATGTACCACAACTTAAGTTTAATTTAATTTCAGTTAGAATTTTGGTTAAACGAGAATATGTAGTTACCTTTAAAGGAGATAACTGCATAATTGAAAAAGAAGATAAGAAAATTACTGCATCTTTAAGAGGTGAATTCTATGTGTTAAATGATTAATGGTTTAGAGGTGGCTAACACGGTTTATGATAATAAGAAACCTCATGATGAATGTATTCACTTGTTACACCGAAGGCTAGGGCATTTAAATTTTAAAATGCTTAAGAGAACTGTTCAACTTTCTAAAGGAATAAGTTTAAAACCTTGTAATAAGTATTTGCAATGTTTTGATTGTAATCAAAGCAAAAGCAGGGTCATACCGGCTAATAGAGTTGATGGATTTACTACCAAAGAGTCTTTAGAAGTAGTATTTGCCGATTTAATAGGTCTGAAAAAAACAAGTGTAGGAGGTGCTCGATACATACTAAGTATAATGGACCACTATTCTGGATATGGGTTTTGTATTTAATGAAGAGTAAAACTGAAACGTATCTAAATCTATTTAATTGGATTAAATTTGCAGAAAGAAAAACTAAAAAGAAATTAGTAACTCTTATAACAGATAATGGTGCGGAATTTACAAATAATAAATTTCAGAATAGACTTAGGATGTTAGGTATTCAACATAAAAAGTCTGCACCATATAGGCCACAACATAATGCCTTTATAGAGAGACGAGGCCAAACACTGCAGTCAATGGCACGTACTATGTTGTCTGATTCAAGATTACCTGACAATTTGTGGGGAGAAGCAATAATGTGTGGTAATCATATATTAAATAATGTTGTTAATTCAACAACAGGTGAATTACCATTCACACTGTGGCATGGTACAAAACCTGATTTAAGTTACATGCACACATTTGGAGCACCAGCATGGGTGCATATCCCTACACAACTCAGACAAAAAGGACAGCACAGAGCTAAAAGATTATTTTTTGTAGGATATGAATCTAATCACAGATCTTATAGATTCTGGGAACCAGGTACATCTAGAGTTTACACCAGTGCTAGTGCAAAATTCCGAGAACATGTAGGATGGAATAGATTAGAGCAAGATTTAAATAATGAAGTAATTATTGAACCCTACAAAAGGCAGAAAGAACAGACTAGTTATAAGAAGAGTCCAATTAAAGAAGAAGTCCACGAAGAACAAATAGGATCAGAACAAGAAGAAACAGTTGATCAGGAAGAGTTAGATAATCAAGAAGAGTTAGTTAATGAAAGTCCATCTGTAAGTCCTGTAATACCTAGACGTACTACACGTGTAACTAGACCACCTGATAGGTATCAAGCAAGTATAGTTTGCCAAGTAACTAAAGTTCCAACTAGTATAGATGAACTTAAGATGTATCCTGCTAAGGATCAGGAGAATTGGCAAAAGGCAATGGAAAAAGAACTAAATTCATTAAAGGTAATGAAAGTATATGAAGATGCCATATTACCTCCAGGAGAAAAATCAATTGGGTGCAAATGGATATTTAAAGTAAAAACTGGAAATGATGGGACTGTTACCCATAAAGCTAGGTTGGTAGCTCGAGGATTTAATCAAACTGCATCTGATTACGATGAAGTTTTTGCACCAAGTCTTAAAGCAACTTCTTTGAGAGCAGCTTTAGTGTGGGCAGCTAAGAAAAACTATATCATTAACCATTTAGATGTAGAAACTGCTTATCTGCATACACCTTTGCAACACACTATATATTTACAAAAGCCAGTTATTATAAAAGACAATAAAGTAAATAGTAATGATTGTTGGAAACTAAAAAGAAGTCTTTATGGATTGAAACAATCTGGCAATCAATGGAACCAATATATTGTGAAAGAATTAAACAATATAGGTTTTAAATCTGGTTTAGCAGATCCATGTGTGTTTAAAAGAGAAAATAATGGAACGGTGTCATTATTGTTATTATTTACAGATGATATTGCTTTGATAAGTAAGACTAATAATGAAGCTAATGAGATTATATCATTATTAGCCAAAAAGATAAAATTAAAGCATTTAGGTGAAATTAAAAGGTATCTAGGATTGACAATTAGCAAAACAAAAAATGGATTTAAGATATCTCAAGAAGATAAAATTTGCCAATTAATTAAAATGTATAAAATGGAACTTTGTAAACCGGCAAAGACTCCAATGAGTCAGGAAGTTTGCTAAACTGATGATCAAAGTCCCAAATTTAATAAGTCTATATATCAATCTTTGATTGGTAGCTTATCATATATAAGCAATTGGTCAAGGCGAGATATAGCTTAGAGTGTTAATCAGCTGGCTCGTTTTAATTCGGATCCACATCAATGTCATTGGAAATCATTAAAGAGAATTTTAAGATATCTTAAAGGAACAATGAACCCTGCATTGTATATAGAACCAAAGGGTGATTTGAGTCTTAGTGCCTGTGCCGATGCAAGTTTTGCAACTGACATAAACACTAGAAAATCAACATCTGGAATGGCTATATTATTTGGTAAGACACTAATAGGGTGGAGGTCAATCAGACAACAGCATATTAGCTTGTCCACGATGGAAGCGGAATTTTCATGTCTGTCATTACTATGCACTGACTTAATTCTGTGCAAACAGTTATTATTAGACATGGGTATAACTGTTAAAGATTCCATTATTGTGTACGAGGACAACCAGGTAGCCGTAAAGTTAGCTACTAATATAGCTATAAAAACTAGATCAAAGCATACTGATTTAAGATACTTAAATGTTAGAGAATCTGTAAAGAATGGGCTAATTAAATTGGAATACTGCATGACAGAAGAAAACATTGCAGACCAATTTACAAAAGCTCAAGGAGTAATTAAGTTTAAAGAGAGTTGTAACAAATATGATTTAAAGATGTAAATAGTTATAATATTATTATTACCTAAAAGGGGAGAATGTTAGGGATAACATTGTTTACCCTAACTGGTTTAGGTAAAATAATAAATATGTTATCATGGTTTGTTCGTTAAAGTGTCTGCAACTTTAACTGTAGGAATGTAATTAAGGGAGTGGTTGAAATAGCACCATAAAAGAAGCAAGACAACGGCAGCTTGCTCTATCTGGCTTGATGATCCCTAATTACTGGATGGATTCAAGACTGCGTTTTTCCCCTACTGGAATGGGAGAAAGGACTGATTTATTGTAAGTGAACTGACATTGGATATTCTACCCGGACTTTGCTCATTGAATATCCTTGAATGGACTGACTAAAATGATACATGACTAATGGACTGTTATTTTGACTATGCTAAAACTCTGAGTGGAATAAACTATATTTTTGATAACACAAGCATATCTGTTATTTTATACTGTGTTAACTAACATACAAACTTATCTCACACATTTATCTGTATGCCTATCTGACTAACGCTGCACATTCTGTTTAGCTTGTCTCCTTAACCCTGGTTGGGGAACCCAGGCTTAACAATGTTTACCAGCTGTAATTAGTCACTTGTTTGGCATGGTCCAGGGAAATCTATCACATGATTCTAATGGATAATTTCTCTTAGAAATTCTGAACATTTCTTTTTGTTGTGTACAATAATAAAGAATGGGACATAAAATAGCTAAAGGGATCTTGTCTTGGGTAGCTTTTCCATTGCAGATTGCAAATGCTATTACCATATTATTTTATTCAACGATTTCATAAACTAAATGATAATGAAGACTGTGTGTTAAATGAACTTTAATTGTTACTTTATTCTTGCTATGTGTGTATGTATTTATAACATGCCTTGTCATTTTTAATATGTATATATAAATAGCAGATGCAGATTACTAATGTGTTTCAAGTATAAGAAAAGAAATGGAAGACAGTTTCAGCCTCTCCCATTTATTACTTGCCATTATATCTAAAGGAAATAAGACAGGTTATTTTACTGAAAGTCAAGAAAAGGGCTCTGGACATGAAGGATCCCCCATTAATGACATATATTCCTAGAATCATTTACAAATCCCATTTCAATAGAACAATAAATTTAGCCACAGGCGAATAATTCCATCCCATTAATGTTAAGACATTGATTGGGTTAAACTGAAGCAATTCTTAGAACAGAAATATGATTCAGAGAGTAATAAAAAAAGATGAGTACAAAAATAAACAACAGAAAGGAAAGCACAATTCTATTATTTTTCAGCCTCTCTCCCTGAGATACTAAAAATCAGATTTTTTTATCTGTTTCAAGTGCAGTGCATAGTTATCAAAAGTATTGTTCTGAATGTATAGTTGTTGTATTCAATCGTTTGCTATTAAGTTAACATGATATAAGCACTTTTTATATTAGACATTTGACAGACATAAGATATTATTATGGGACCGTGAGATATATTAGGACAGGAGTGTCAAACTCAAGGCCCATGGACTGGATCCGGCCTGCGGGGTGCTTAGATCTGGCCCACATAGATGCTCTGGAAACAGGAAAGGATCAGCCTGTGGTGTCTCTGCCAGAGAAAACAGAAGTCAGGAGGGCTGTGGGCGACCTTCCCAAGCTCCATTTTCACTTACAGGGGATTGCAGGAGGACATCTCAGCTGAAAACAGAGCTCAGGAGAGCCATGTGTGGCTTTTGCAAGCTCTGTTTATTCTCACTGGCAGAGAATTGCAGGAGGCTGTTGCTATTCTGACCAAGGCTTCCTGAGACGTAATTAAGCACATGCTTAGTTAAAACAACTCTTGTTTTATTTCAATGCTGCGAATTATGTTCATTGACAGCTTGTATGAGTCCCAAACAGTCTCTTGAGATAAGCACCCATCTTTCTCTTCTTTGAATTGCTGCCAACAAACAAAAGTGCCGAATGAACTATAAAAAAAACCAACTGAAGTACAATGTCCACAAAGAGCTTCAAGGATTAATCTGAACAGAATGAATGACTTTGCTTTCTACAAAGGTTTCTTTACCTTTGCCTGTCTTTATATCTTATGGGATGGGCAATCACCTCCAAGCCTTACTCCCAAGTCACCCCTTTTATCTCAGCTGCTCTTGCCTTCTAGCAGTTCTACGCACACAGGGAACAGGCTCCTCTTGTTCCTCTGCCTCGCTGCTGCCAGTTTTCAGAGGCTCTGAGATAGCACACCACTCCCAGATGCTCCTGGCCTCATCTCTGCATCAGATGCAGGACACTCGTTGGAGTCCTCCCCAGACTCCTGGACTGGTCCCTATTCTTCCCCACTGTCCGATTCTGCTGCCGTCCACACAGGCTGCTGGTGAACTACAACAGTTGCAGCCAAAAATGGAACTTGGGAGCTTGTTTTCACTGGCAGAGTGCTCCCAACACCAGTGATGTCAAGCTGGCCATGCCCACTCTGGTCACACCCACCCCAGCTCCCCAAGGTCAAACACAACCCTGTTGCGGCCCTCAATGAGATCAAGTTTGACACCTCTGCACTAGGAGATACCTACATCTATAAACTTTACAGCTTCTGAGAGAAAAGATTACTTGGCTCAAAATTCAAGTTCACAATAATATGAAAAAAGTTTTTCTGTGTTGTGGAATTCTTAACCATATCCACATCACACAGATTAAAGTAAGAAGGGCAGAGGAATTTAAATATGGACTAAATACTTGTAACTTAACATTTCATCTGTCACTAGAAGAAACATAAACATCAGAAATGTGAAGACTTGGGGAGAGGTTTGATGTGGTTGGGCCAGCTGCTGGGTAAAGTTAGTCTGAGTTTCACAGCAGAAGGGAAATTTCTTCAAACACTTCTACTTTATGATACCAGAGGGGAGCTCTCCTTATCATAGATCTTTCAAATCTAGTATTTGTATTATCACTGGAATTATGGCATGCTTCCTGCTGAATGCTATAAGCCTGTATTTAAAGAGTGTAAAGAATAAAAGTTGAAAGAATGATTCATTTTATTGTAGCTGCTTTTAAATTAAGTATTTTCCATTGTAAGTAACTTATACTGTAGCTATACTTTGATATTGCTAAAAATACAACACGCCACTGGAACAGCATTTATATTTGGATTTAGATCTGTCTATGGATCTTCTCTGAAAAAAATAAATAACTCCTGGAATTATGGATAATTGTGGTTGTTAAGGAAAAGCTTTAGGGGAGAATTTGTCACCACAAGACTAGATTGCTCATTCTAAAAGAATTATTTGTCCCAGACTAATTTTTCTTTCACTTGTAATGATATGAAAGCAATCTTCTTACTAGGTCTTCTGCTGCCTTGCTGATGGAGCTTATGTAATTTTAAACCACTTCAATAGAGCAATGTTATAATGAGGTCATCAGCAGTCAGGATTCTAAATCATATCTCTTGCACTGCTTGCAACACAAAGCACTTCACAGAATAATTCAGTCACTGTAATCTAATCACATATGCCAAGTGGGAAAAAGAAAAGAAAAAAAGGAATGGGGGAGATGTGGAAGAAGGGGAGTTTAATATAGCCTTTAGCAAAAACTGAAAGCATTTACACTTTAATATTCAAACCATGCAGAGGAAAAATACTCCCAGTTGAGAATGAGGAGTACTAAGGTGCAAGAAATATTTGCCTTTTCATTATGAAGCAACAGAGACTCAAATCAACTTCCCTAACGTGGGAAAGGTAAGAATAATAATCAATAGCAGAATCATAGTACGAGGCAGAGTATACTCACGAATAGTATTGCTGTTGGTTTCAACCAGGAGGAGTGGAAATAAACCATATAATAATGCATGCAGAATTACAAAGGATAAGAGAAAAATAATAGAACAGACCTCCTGAGTAGCAGCTTCTAAGCACTATTAATGAAGGACAACAGATGTTAGTTGTAGAATTCAGAGACAGGCTTTTATCTCCCACTTGTTTCTTTTTTTTTTTTTTTGATCTTCAGTTTTCCTCTGCAATTATCAGAGCCACACATTTACATAAAAAGACATAGTGTTTTTAATCTTGAAGATTATAATATGCTTTGAACAAACAACTATTTCTAACTTCTCTGTATTAATTTAATTAATACATTTAATTAATAAATTAATGGTTTAATTAAGTAACCAATAATTAATTAATAGTTTAATTAATTAATATTCAACATACTGACTTACCTTACAGAATGAGAACAGCCAAGATATTGTTGCATAAAACAAAACAACATTTTTAAAAAGGGACATGCAGAAGCCACTAGTACTAGTAATTTATTTCCACTATAATGAGGGACATGTCCTTCATTACACCAGAGTTAACAGTGTAACTGAGGACTTTTGGCTGAGGACTGTTCAAAAAGAACAGACAAAGAGAAGTGATACTGCTGCTTACCCAGTGTTTGCCATTTGAGGTGAATGTTTCACATTGCCCAATGAAAAGATCACTTCTGAACAGATCAGTTCTATGGCAATTTTACTTCATTTCAATTATATCAAAATCTTTTTTGAGTACATATACTTTCTTGTACATTGGCAAAACTCTGTGCCAAAGGACTCTTGACATAACAATGTACAAATTTTATTAATATGAAAAGTATTAGAAAAACTTGGTAGTTTTATCAAACACAACAATATTCAAGTCAACATTAAATAAGCATATATCATTAACAACACTAAGTCATAAACGTAAAATAAGATTAGAAGGGCATATTCCAAATTCCTAAAATAAAATGACTTGATGCAAATTTGTTTCATGGCTATTATTTAGGATCAAATGCTACTTGATAAATTAAAAAAGTACCAAAGATGCAGATCTCTATGAAGCTCTCCCATATTCTCTGCCTCTGGATGGTGGAGAGAATTAAAAAGAAAAAGGTATCCTGTTCCTTTATAAAGAAATGGGAATTTAGCAACAATAATTTCTTTTCCTGCCTGCACTGGCATAACTATGTGGGGCAGAATGAGAATGGAGGTGCACATCTGGATGCAGACTATGTGTCTTGTAACAAATCCATCTGGTATATGTTTTTTCCTGTAAGACACATTATCTTTCCTCTAAGGGCAGCTGTGAAATACTTCTAGCTATCTTACATTGTAATTTTTCAAGCAATAGATTGGGAACAGACACTTTATGAATGTTTAATAGTGGTAAAAATAAAATTGCTTTCTGGAAAAGAGATGTAGACATCACTCTGGATTGAGCCAAAAGTTACAAAGCAGAAACCATGGGGCAGATGAAATATTAAAAGATGATGTATAATGAAAGCCTAAACTAGAGTGGAAGATTAAGAAATAAATGAGAAATCAAATCTCAGAACAAATCAGTTTATATATAAACAAGAAGGCAGAACTTTGGAGCAAGCCAATAATGCTGGAGAACAAATAAAGGTTCAAGAAAATCATAGTTCAGAAAGATTAGAGGTATAAACAGGATTCATCTAAAATATGAAGACTATTTACATTTCTTGTCAAGGAGGAGAGCAGTTGGGGGCCTAAATTATGGTAATCGTTCACACAAAGTTATTTAAATTATGCCCTGAGAATATTTCATTCAAAGCTTTTACATTGTGGAATGCAATGTAAACATACATCATAATATATACTTTGGATCCAACAGTTACTAATTTCAGCAGACAATTATACAACATTCTATTGAAAAAGAAATTTAAAACCATTTTGCTTTAATCCATACGTTTTTTTCCAAATTGTGCTCAAATTCTGGGGCATTAAGATTAGCACTGAGCTAATCTTACATACTATTAGAGGAGATCAGGTTATTTCTAAACTCCAGATTGTTTTCTGCTGATCACAAATGCAAAACCTATGTAAGTGATGTGGAAGCTCATTTGAGAATAATTTTCATTCTTGTTGTGTCTTCGGAAATGATGCCAGGAGTCGGTGACTTCGTATCAAGCTCTTTTATTAATGTAGGAACCGAACTGTCACTATAGGAAAAGTTCGCGGCTTTTATTCCTTTAGCTGCGGCGGCCGCGGCCAATGGCACCGCTTTGAATCTCCCGCGATTCAAATAAACCAATCGCGGGAGATTCCTAGTGAGCCAATCGGCGCGGCTCGCCTGACCAATCAGAGTGCCCCGTGCTTTGGCCAATCAAAGCACGGGGATCTCAAGAATGCTAATTAGGGACAGAACACCCCTCCCCTCTTGGTTCAGTCCTTACGTCGCATAGTCCCATAGGTAGGCGGGGCTCGGTCTTAGCCTACTGGACCTGCGCAGCTCAGTCGTAGGTTGGATCCCGGCCGGTTCGGTCGGGGTCTCTGCTTCTCCGGATGCCGTCGTGGGAACCGGCTGGTCGGTCGGGCCGGGCCGCTCTCCATAGCTCCCTCCTGGGCTTCCCGGGTTGGTTGAGCTGCGGGTTTCGCCGCTCCTGCTCGTTCTCCCTGGGTCGGTCGAGCTGGCCTGGCTGTCTCTTCCTGGTGAGCGGTTGTGCTGGCTGCTTTCCGGTAAGTATGGTTGGTTTATTCTTCTTGGTTTTGGTCCCCTGGGTATTCCCTCCCCGCTTGGTTTGTGTTGTGGGGGTTGGTTTTGCCTGCTTGTGCGTCGGTGGTTTCTTGGGTGGTCGTCCTCGATCTTAATTGGTCGATGTGGCGTTTTCATGCTCGTCCATCTGTTGTTTGTAGCCGGTATGAGTGTGGGCCTGTTATTTGTGTGATGACGGCCGGTACCCATAACGGGTCTCCCGTCAGGTTTTTTGCATACACGGGGTTGCCTGGTGCGAAGGTTCGGTGTTTGCTGGTTGAGTCTGGGGGCTTCTCTGGGTTATACGTGGGGTGTAATCTGTCGAGTGGGGACCTTAATTTCCTCCCCATTAACAGTTCGGCTGGGCTCTTATTAGTTGTGGTATTTGGGGTTATGTGTTGGGTGAAGAGTAATTTATTTATTTTATCCTGGATCTCCCCGTGGTCTATTTTCCGGTTTTCTTAGTGAATTGCACCATCCGTTCCGCCCTACCGTTTGCCGCCGGATACACTGGTGCTGTCAGTGCGTGTCGGATGCCCCTTTCCGCTAGGAATTTTTCGAATTCTAGCGAGGTGAATTGGGGCCCATTGTCAGAAATGACGACGTCTGGGAGGCCGTGCGTTGCAAAGAGTTTGCCGAGTTCCTTGATCACGGCTCCGTGGTTGTTGTTCTCATGTTGCTTACCTCCAGCCAGTTGGAATAAGCGTCTACTGTTATTAGGAAGGTGTGTCCTTTTGTGGGCCCGGCGAAGTCTATGTGGATCCTAGACCAAAGTCCCCTTGGGGTTTCCCACTCTAGGACGGGTGCTGTGGGTGGGCTTGGCCTAGTTTCCTGGCATCGTTGGCACCTAGCTACCCATGTCTCAATCTGTTTGTCCATCCCTGGCCACCAAGCGTAACTTCTGGCCAGGGCTTTAGTCCTAACAATGCCAGGGTGCCCCTCGTGTAATAGTTCCAGAACCTTCCCTTGTAGTTTTTCTGGAATGACCACCCTATCCCCCCATAGTATGCACCCTTTTAATAACGAGAGTTCCGTTTGCCGGTTCCGGAATGTCTTGACGGACTCGTCGTTGTCCCTTTCCGGCCACCCTTTCTCTACCCAATGCAACACCCGCGCCAGACGTTTGTCTTTATTAGTTTCTCGGGCAATGTCTGACGCGGTTATGGGTAGGTTAGGTAGAGTCTCTATACTGAGGGTGGTCGTTGTGGGTGCTGGGTCGGTGTCAGATTCCGGTAGCGGCGAGCGGCTTAAGGCGTCTGCATGGGAGATTGTCTTACCTGGTCTGTGTATGAGTCCGTAGTTGTAGGCCGCCAGGAACTCGGATCACCTTGTCATTCGGGGAGACAGAATGTTCGGGGTGGCCCGGTTCCCTGCAAGGATTCCCAGCAGTGGCTTGTGGTCGGTTATGATGGTAAATGTCCGGCTGTAGAGATACTCGTGGAATCTTTTTACTGCAGCAAAGATAGCCAGAGTCTCTTTGTCCAGCTGGCTGTAGTTCCGCTCCGGTTTGGTGAGGGTCCTTGAAAAGAACGCGATGGGTGCTTCTTTTCCATCGGGGAGGGTATGGCTGAGGACAGCGCCGACGCCGAAGGGTGATGCGTCGCATGTGACGGCCAGAGGTAGGGTCTCCTTGTACTGTATAAGGACGGCGTCCGAAGTGAGGAGGTCTTTTGTTCTCTGGAAGGCGGCTTTCTCGCATTTCCCCCAAGTCCAGGTCGCCGCCTTGTCCAGGAGCCTATGCAAGGGCTCCGCCACCGTCGCCTTTTGGGGCAGGAAAACATTGTAAAAGTTAAGTAGCCCCAGGAATGCCTGTAGCTCCGTCTTCGACTTGGGTGTGGGGGCTTCTTTGATGGCCTTGATTTTTTGGTTTGTGGGGTGAATGCCGTGACGGTCTAGGAGATATCCTAGGAATTCAACCCATTCCGTGTATAATTGGCATTTCTCCCTCTTTACCTTGAGCCCGGTTTCTTTGAATTTGGTTAGGACCTCCCTTAGGCGACCCTCTAGTTCGGCTTGGTTGGTTGCCGACACTAAGACGTCATCGAAGTAAGGTACCACCCCCTTGATGCCTTGTAATAGTCTTTCCATTAGGCTTTGGAATATTCCCGGTGCCACGCTGACTCCGAATTGGAGCCGGTTGCATTTAAATGCTCCCCGGTGGGTGACTATGGTTTGCGCTTCTGCCATTTCCTCGTTGACTGGCAACTGTTGGTATGCCTGGGCAAGGTCGAGTTTGGCGAAAACCTTGCCCCCTCCCAGTGAATGCAGTAGGTGTTGCACTACTTGGATGGGGTAGGCGCTTTGTTGCAACGCGCCATTTAGGGTGGCCTTATAGTCCCCACAGATCCTCACCGACCCATCGGGCTTGATCGGGGTGACTATGGGGGTCTCCCACCGGGCGTGGTCTATGGGTTGTAGGACCCCTTGCTTGACGAGCTTGTCAATTTGCTTGTCTATCTTGGGTTTAAGTGCGAATGGCACCCGCCTTGGTTTCAGGTGTTTTGGGGGGACGTTTGGGTCTAGGCTGAATGATATAAGGGGCCCTCGGTACTTGCCTAGGTTTCCGTCGAAGACCTCTTGGAATTCCTGGGCTAGTTGTTGCTCCCAGCTGTCGTCGATGACGTGGTCGATTCCCGTGACTGCGATGCTGAGCGGGGCGAACCATTGCAGTCCCAGTAGGCTTGGGCGGTCGCGATCGACGATTGTCAGGAGAAGCCTTTCGGTGCGCCCTTTGTATGTTCCATTGAACTGTCCGGTTCTGACTACCGGGATGCGGTTTCCCTGGTAGTCTTTTACGATTAGTCTCTGGCTGTCTAGGCCTTTCCTTTGGATGGTAGGCACCAAGCGCTTTATTTCTTGCCATGCTATCATGGAGAGGTAGGACCCGGAGTCCACCTCCATTTTGCATGGCTCGCCTTCGATGCCTACCTCCACGTAGACCTTCCGGGCATCATTGGTTGTGGCGTGGCCGATGGTGACCGTCTGATGGGTCTCCTCTCTTTGCCGGGTCTCGCCGCCTCGTAGGGATCGTTCATTCCGGTCCCATCTGTTGTCAGAAGGGCGATCTCTGGTCCAGGGTGGTGTGCTCTCTCTCCTCCATTCGCTCTGATCCCATCGGGGCAGGCTGCGGTTCTTTTTGAGGCGGCAGACCCGGGCGATGTGTTCCTTCTTGTCACAATGCTGGCAGATCGACTCGAAAAACCGGCATTTGGATCTGGGGTGGTCGCCTCCGCAACCGGCACAGTTGGTCCTCGACTTACGACCCCGCTGGTTCCGTGGGTCGCGGCCTGCCTGGAGGCGATGAATTTCCTCTTCCTCGTCGGAAGTGCCCGATGCCGAGTGGAAATCGCCCTGGTTGGTGGTCATCTCGGGTTGGGCCTCGGCTGACCTTGCAGGGTGGTTGTTCCCGCTGCGGTCCCCAGCATTCGGTCGGCACATGCGGTCGGCGGATGTTTGAGTCGCTTCGGCGGCTGCGGCGGCGGTGAGGGTATCTGCAAGGTTGATGTTGCCCTTGGCCATCAGCCGACTCTGGAGGACGGGGTCCCACAGGCCGAGCATGATTCGGTCTCGCAGGGCATCGTTCAGGTTGTCGAATTCGCACAGCCCCCCTAGGTGCCGTAGCTCGGCGACGAAGTCGCTGAAACTCTCACCCGA
Source organism: Hydrophis major (assembly GCA_033807585.1). Classification (NCBI taxonomy): domain Eukaryota; kingdom Metazoa; phylum Chordata; class Lepidosauria; order Squamata; family Elapidae; genus Hydrophis; species Hydrophis major. Next base: position 331,451,977 of record CM066329.1, read on the forward strand.
TCGTTGGTCCCGACGGTAGAACTTGTTGCGTCGGATTAGGATGGGCACCTCTGGAGCGTAGTGCCGCCGAAGTATTGGCTCGAGGACGTCCCAGTCCATCGCGGTCGCGTCGGCGGGTTTGGCAAGTGCCTTGGCCATCTTAAATACCTCGGTCCCGCAGTGGGTCAGGAAGACGGCTCGCTTCATGGGGCCAGTGGCGTCCTTCAGGTCGCTGCACTCGAGGAACATGCAGAATCTGTCAGAGTACGATTCCCAGTCCTCGCTGGCGGGGTTGAAGGGTGCGGGGGGTGCAATTTTCGCCATCGTGGAGATTCGTCTGGCTTCCGTCGGACACGTGGTTCAGTTCAGGATCTGGATCCCATCCTCGTCGCCAGTGTTGTGTCTTCGGAAATGATGCCAGGAGTCGGTGACTTCGTATCAAGCTCTTTTATTGATGTAGGAACTGAACTGTCGCTATAGGAAAAGTTCACGGCTTTTATTCCTTTAGCCGCGGCGGCCGCGGCCAATGGCACCGCTTTGAATCTCCCACGATTCGAATAGACCAATCGCGGGAGATTCCTAGCAAGCCAATTGGCGCGGCTCGCCTAACCAATCAGAGTGCCCTGCGCTTTGGCCAATCAAAGCGCGGGGATCTCAAGAATGCTAATGAGGGGACAGAACAATTCTAACATGGTAACATTTCAATGAGACCTGACTGCCTGACAGGCATAAAAATAAATTTAAATGTAAGGCAATTATAAAATAGAATTGCTGATAAAAGATTATGGATAGCTTGAATCTAAAGATAATTATTAGCCTTCATAGCTTTTTTTAAAGCTGCTGATTTTACTTCAGTTTTCTTTTTCTTACAAAAAATAAAACGATAAGAGGACATAAATTTTGGTACTTGTTTAATAGTTCTAAAACTTTAGCTTCTATTGCTATTTTGGCAAATTAAGCATTAAATTCTGATTGACTTTGACAGACAGGTGAGTCTGTTCTGAGATTAAAAATTAGTTGTAGTTATAACAAGCATATTATTATCCATTACTATTCACAAAGTCATTCAACAAAGTGCATGTCTTGTATGATGACAGTCCTAGGTTCATTTCCCAGGATATTCAGTATAAAGTTGGTAGCAGCATTAGAATAAGCTAATGTAGGTAGACTAAATCACTGTGGTTGATACTGTATAAGGCATTTTGATATATTAGTCCCACAGGCACAATCCTTCATCTTTTCTTTTATGAATAAGACTTGCACTGTCACCATAACAATAACAGTAGCATCCTTGGTAGCAGCTTAGTCAAGGGACAAATAAGAAGCTATTGTCCTTCAGACTTTTCATTGCAAGTTGGAAAGTTGATGCTTTAGGTTTTAACCAATTCCTATACACTTTTATTATGTCCCTGTAAATGGAATTTACTCCTGAATAAACATTAACAGGGTGGACTCAACAGTCTGTTCCTTTTTAAAGTCAGTATTCCTTGAAATCAGTAGAGAAAAATGAACTTTACCTGAATATATGTGATTATCTGTATATTTTCTTTGGTGTTTTTTTCTGATCTAGAAAGCAAACTGGCCTTTTAAAGCTATATTTAAAATACATCTGCCATTTAAAATACTCAACTGAATGTAGGAAATTGATATTTTAAGTCACAGCATATATGAAATCTTAATTTCCACATACCAAAATGAAAAAGTAAAAAAATTTTTTTTGAACAAATTTTATTAATTTTTAAAGACAAATACACAAAACATAAAAGCATAAAAAATCTCTTTTCTGAAAGTTGTTTAGTCCCGGGTTAAAACTCTTGGTACAGACACAAATTCAAATTGGCATTCATTTTACATACTATTCCATATCTTATTAGCATTTTCATTTTTCTACATAACTTCTCTTTTTTAAATTTTCTCAATTTTATTTTATTTATCTTCTCTCAATTTGAATCATAATATTTATTATTCTTTGTCTGTTCTATTTCCCTTTATCTTTCTTCCTTGAAAAAAAACAAACTTCTCCTGTACACTAAATGGAGTATGATGCCTTTATCTATTTCCCCTATATTTATAATACTTAATATAGAACACATAACTTACATTGGGATTCTGTCTGGTACATTCTAAAATTATACAGTATTATCAAAACCAATACACATCTATTCATTAATATTAATATTCATTTATATCTTAAACATTTAGCACATTACTTTTCAATTAAATCTCATACTTTTATGGGAGCACCTATTTTCCATAGTTATTCCCCCCCCATCACATATTATAGATCATTATTCCATTACGATGTTCCCCTTTCTTCAACTTCAAATCTCTCATTTCAAAAAAAAATTTCACTAGTATAATATAGTCTAATCATTAATATTAACAATCATTTATATCTTAAACATTTTACCCATTTCAATTAAATATCATGCCTTTGTGGGAACACTTATGCTTTCCAAGATTATTCCCCCCCCCCACATCACATATCTTAAATCATTGTTTCATTACAGTACTCTCCTTTTCTTAACAAAAATTTTACTAGATTATACTAAATATTTTATCATATTTTAAATTACGTATTATTTCCAAATTTCTATGGTTATTTCTAAATACAAATATAGAAATGCAATCTTATGTACCTTTCTAGAATCCCTTTTTCAATAAAATTTATCCATTATCTCTAAAAATCTTTTGCTTCTTTACATCTTGCTCCCCACTATTAAGGCTTCTCATCTCTTCCTTTCTCCCTTGCTTTTTCTTCTTCTTGTCCTCTATATCCCCTTGTCTCTCCACCTCCCTTTTATTCTGCTTTCCCCCTTTCTGTTGTTTCCTTACATAATATCCCCTTTTCACCTTATTCTTTTCTTTTTGGGTTGTTTTTCCAGGTCTTAAAGTCTTCTTTTCCTTTTTCTCTTTCTTTTTTCCTTCTCCAATCAAAGTTATTTGTTCATCAAAGAAGGCTTCTTCTTTGTCCCCATTATCCTGTTGCTCATTCAGCTTTACATAAGTACAAACCGCCATTTCTAAAAATTGAAAAAGAGTGCCAAGGACATCTTTCCCTTCTTGCTTTTCTTTTTCATATTTTTGGTATACAAGTTTCAGTCCATCCACAAGTGATGCCATTGTGTAGAGAAAAAGTCTTTCCAAACAACCACCCAAGTGCTTTTAATCAGAAATAGTTCTCAGAAGTTCAAAAATCACCAAACAATCCAAATGAGCTGTTTCTTTTAGATACCTTCTCTTTCTTCATTTTCTCTTTCTGGGGTTAAAGTTAGTCACAAAGTTCCCTTTAAAATATATCTTTTAGAAGTCTTATTGATGTTTAGTAACTCTTTAGAATTCTAGGCAATCTTCTCCTTATTTTCAAATTTTGCTCCAATTTTCTTTTTCCTCTCCCTTCCCACTCATAGCCAAAAAGATTTTTTTCATCCGCTGTCAAGGAAGGAGAGTGAAACAAAAAAAAAAAAAACCTTTCCCTTTTAGAATATTCGCAGCTTGTAACACTCACTGGAAACAATGTATCCTTAGCAGCCTTCAAGATTCCAGGGGACTGTCTCTTGCCTTGTCCCGGTTGAAAGCAACTTTCAACTTTCAACTTTCTTCCAACTTTCTCCCTCTTGCACCTGCTTGTCCGGCTGCAGATTTCTTCGTGGCGGCCATTGCTGACCGCCGCTCTTCTGCCTTGGGAAAAGGGGGTTCTGCTGGCTGGGGAGGGGGTCTGTGACATCCCCAAACCCCTATCCAGATCCCCCTGTCTTCAGCTGCCTCTATGGGGCAGCTATATCCCCTAGATCCAAATGGATTGGGGGAACCTTGGCAACGAACGCAGCAGGTATCGCACAGTATCACGAATCCCTGCCCGCCGCCACAACCTTGCAAACTGGAAGTCCCCAAAATGAAAAAGTAAAATCTTATTGTAAGTGTTGGAAATTCACCAGTCCTATAATAAAGGGACAACTATTAAGGATAATTGTTAAGCCCACTTTGGTCTGAAAGGAGATCCCAACCATTATAATTTCCTTCCATACACTTTATCCCTTGGGTTACAACTTCTCTTTTTAAAATGAATTGAAAAGGCATTTCATAGAAAGACATTGCTATTCTTCCCCAAATGTTCAGCCTATACTGTAAAGTTGTCTCTTTCATGCTGTTGCAGATATTTTAAAGAAGCTCTATTAGCACTATTAAACATCCTTTAAAAGGTGTGATGCAGCAGGGTGACCATTTAGGATGAAAAGTGTCTCTGCTAGACAGGAAAAGAAAAGCCATTCTATCACCCAATGTGATAACCTCAGCTTGTTATTATTTTCTTTTTTAAAGCATCCCTTCATGGTGACTTTTATAAAAGTGTATTTTTATAAATGTTGATTGTACTAACAGGTTAAGGTTTTGAGAAGTTCTGAGATAAAAAGGAATAAATTTTCCTTTTTTCAGAAATACTAGCTGGGGTGGAGAGGAAGAGCCACCCTGCCAGAGGTTGAGAAAATGGAATGGGTATGAAAATACACAAATCATGAATTAATAAGACTTTGGAAATACATATGAAACTCGAAAAATTAGAATATCGTGCAAAAGTTTATTTATTTCAGTAAGGCAACTTAAAAGGTGAAACTAACATTTGAGATAGACTCATAACATGCAAAGCAAGATAGGTCAAGCCATGATTTGTCATAATTGTGATTATGGCTTACAGCTCATGAAAACTCCAAATTCACAATCTCAGAAAATTAGAATATTACATACATCAATAAAACAAGGATTGTACATAGGACAATATCGGACCTCTGAAAAGTATAAGCATGCATATGTATTCAGTACATGGTTTGGGCCTCTTTTGCAGCAATTACTGCCTCAATGCAGCATGGCATGGAAACTATCAGCCTATGGCACTGCTGAGGGGTTATGGAAGACCAGGATGCTTCAATAGCGGCCTCCAGCTCTTCTGCATTGTTCGGTCTCCTGTCTCTCATCTTTCTCTTGGCAATGCCCCATAGATTGTCTAGGGGGGTCAGGTCAGGCAACTTTGCTGGCCAATCAAGCACAGTAATCCCATGGTCATTGAATCAGGTTTTGGTGCTTTTGGCAGTATGGGCAGGTGCCAAGTCCAACACCAGCAGATGACATGGCTCCCCAAATAAACACAGACTGTGCAAACTTCACACTGGACTTCAAGCATCTTGCACTATATGCCTCTCCATTCTTCTTCCAGACTTCCTCTCCTTGGTTTCCAAATGAGATGCAAAAGTTGCTCTCATCAGAAAAGAGGACTTTGAACCACTGAGCAAAAGGCCAGGTCTGTTTTTCCTTAGCCCAGGTAAGACGTTTCTGATGTTTGTTGTTCAGGAGCGACTTGACAAGAGGAATACGACATTTGAAGCCCATGTCCAGGATCCGTCTGTTTGGTGGCTCTTGATGCACTGACTCCACCTGTCGTGTCCGCAAAAGAAGCTCAGAGTCGGTGACTTTCATTCAAAGCTCTTTATTAACAATGGGAGAACCGAACCGGCAAAAGGCAAAAAGCCCGTGGCTTTTATACCTTTCGCAGCGGCGGCCGCGGCCAATGGCAGCGATTCAAGTCTCCCGCTCTTGGTTTGCACCAATCGCGGGAGACCTCAATCGGGCCAATCAGCGCGGCTCGCCTGGCCAATCAGAAATCCCCGCGCCTTAGCCAATCAAGGCTCAGGGATTTCGAGTATTCCATTTCAGGACATAACACCCCTCCCCTCTTGGTATGGTCCATCACGTGGTGTAGTCACGCAGGTAGGCGGGGCTCCGTCGAGTCCTAGTTGACCTGCGCAACTCACTTGCCTGCTGTAACTCGGCCGGAGCGGTCATCTTTTTGGCTGCTCCTGCCTCTGTGCGAACCGGCTGGATGATCGGGCCGGTTCTTTCGCCGTGGCTCCCGCCTGGGCCTACCGGGTCGGTTGAGCTACGGATTTCGCCGCTCCCGCTTGGCTTCTCCGAGTTGGTAGAGCTGGCCAGGTGGTTCTTCTCCGGAGGGGACTCGCGATGGCTGTGTTCCGGTGAGTATTTTTGGTTTATTTTTTCCTGCGATTGTCTCTCCGGGTATTCCCTCCCCCCTTGGTTCGTGTCTTGGGGGTTGAGGTCAGTCGCTGTTCGTGACCTGAGCTGGTCGATATGTCGTTTCCAGGCTCGCCCATCGATGGTTTGGAGCCGGTACGACCGTGGACCAGTGACTTGAGTTATGACGGCTGGGATCCATAGGGGGTCCCCCGTCATGTTCTTTGCATAGACTAAGTCACCTGGGTCAAATGTCCGATACCTGGAGCTGGAGTCTAGGGGCCGCTCCGGGTTATAGGTCGGGTGCAATCTGTCGAGTGGGGACCTCAGCTTTCTGCCCATTAGAAGCTCTGCAGGGCTCTTGTTAGTTGTGGTATTGGGAGTGATGTGCTGTATGAAGAGCAGTCTGTTGATTTTGTCGCTGATCTCCCCGTGGTCCATTTTCCGGAGGGTCTTTTTCGTAAACTGGACCATCCGTTCCGCCCTACCGTTCGCCGCCGGATGCGCCGGTGCTGTTAATGCGTGGCGGATACCCCTCTCTGCCAGGAACCGTTCAAAATCGATGGAAGTGAACTGGGGTCCGTTGTCTGAGACGACGACGTCTGGGAGGCCGTGTGTGGAAAACAGTTTACATAGTTCTTTAACGACGGCCTCTGTGGTAGTGGATTTCATGTCGCTTACTTCCAACCAATTGGAGTACGCGTCAACTGTAATTAGAAAGGTATGCCCATTTGTGGGGCCAGCAAAGTCTAGATGGATTCTGGACCAGGGCCCCCGTGGTGTTTCCCAGTCTCGGATAGGTGCTGCGGGTGGGCTGGATCTGGTCTCCTGGCATCGGTGGCATTTGGCGACCCATGCTTCAATTTGCTTGTCCATCCCCGGCCACCAAGCGTAACTCCTGGCCAGGGCTTTAGTCCTGACGATGCCAGGATGACCCTCATGTAGCATCTCTAATACCCTCTCTTGCAATCTGTCTGGAATTACCACCCGGTCACCCCACAGAATACACCCTCTTAGTAGTGAAAGTTCAGTCTGGCGCTGACGGAATGTTTTAAAAGTCTCGTCACTGTCTTTCTCCGGCCAGCCTTTTTCTAACCAGTGTAAGATTCGCGCCAGACGCCTGTCCTTAACGGTTTCTCTGGCAATGTCTGATGCGGTAATAGGTAAACTCTCGATACTTAGGGTGTTTGTTGTTGGTGCTGGGTCAGGTTCAGAGTCAGGTAAAGGCGAGCGGCTTAAAGCGTCCGCGTGCGAAATTTTCTTACTTGGCTTGTGTAGCAGTTCGTAACTGTAGGCTGCCAGGAATTCGGACCATCTTGTCATCCGGGGTGACAAGATGTTTGGCGTGGCTCGGTTTCCAGCGAGGATGCCCAGCAATGGCTTATGATCCGTCACGATGGTGAACGGGCGGCCATACAGGTATTCGTGAAAACGTTTAACGGCGGCAACTATAGCCAAAGCCTCTTTGTCCAGCTGGCTATAGTTCCGTTCCGGTTTAGTCAGAGTCCTGGAGAAAAAAGTGATGAGTGCTTCTCTCTGGTCTGGGAGGGTGTGGCTGAGGACAGCGCCGACGCCGAAGGGTGATGCGTCGCAAGTGACAGTTAAGGGCAAGGTTTCGCTGAACTGCATCAGGACGGCGTCGGAGGTGAGGAGGTCTTTGGTTTTTTGAAAGGCGGCTTGCTCTTGTCTCCCCCAAGTCCAGGCTGCCTTCTTGTCTAGGAGTCTATGTAAAGGTTCCGCCGCCGTTGCCTTTTGAGGTAGGAAAACATTATAAAAATTTAGTAAGCCTAGGAACGCTTGTAGTTCCGTTTTGGACTTTGGGGTGGGGGCTTCCTTGATGGCTTTCACTTTTTTAGTCGTAGGGTGAATGCCATGCCGGTCTAGGAGATAGCCCAAAAACTCTACTTGCTTTGTACATAGTTGGCATTTTTCTCGTTTGACTTTAAGTCCTGTTTCTTTAAATTTTGTTAAGACTTGTCTGAGTCAGTTTTCTAATTCGGCTTCGTTTGGCGCCGCCACTAATACGTCATCGAAATAGGGCACCACCCCCTTGATGCCCTGTAGTAAACGTTCCATCAGGCTCTGAAAGATGCCTGGTGCCACGCTGACTCCAAATTGGAGTCGGTTACACTTGAATGCCCCCCGATGGGTCACGATTGTTTGGGCTTCCGCCGTTTTCTCGTCCACAGGTAGCTGCTGATATGCCTGGGCGAGGTCGAGCTTGGCAAAGACCTTGCCCCCTCCCAGTGAGTGCAGTAAATGTTGCACTATTGGGACTGGGTAAGCGCTTTGTTGCAACGCGCCATTTAGGGTGGCCTTATAGTCCCCGCAGATTCTCACGGACCCGTCTGGCTTTACTGGGGTCACTATAGGGGTTTCCCATCTGGCATGGTCTATCGGTTGCAATACCCCTTGTTTGACGAGCTTGTCGATCTGCTCGTCAATTTTAGGCTTTAAGGCGAATGGTACCCTTCTAGGTTTAAGCCGCTTAGGGGGAACCCCTGGGTCTAGGTCAAATGAGATAAGGGGCCCCTGGTACTTGCCCAAGCCTCCATCGAAGACCTCCTGAAACTCCTGGGCTAGCCGCTGTTCCCAAGCTTCGATGGTGACGTGGTTGACACCTGTCAGCGCGATGTTAAGCGGGGCGAACCATTGTAAACCCAGTAGGCTTGGGCGGTCGCGATCGACGATTGTGAGTGGCAGTTGTTCGGTGTGGCCTTTGTAAGTTATATTGAAGTTCTTGGTGCCCACTACCGGGACGCGATTCCCTTGGTAGTCTTTAATGATGATCTTTTGGGCATGCATGTTTCTTTTTTGTAGTGTAGGCACCAGTCTTTTGATTTCGCGCCATGCAATCATGGAAAGGTAGGACCCGGAGTCCACTTCCATTTTGCATGGCTGGCCTTCGATATGGACTTCTACGTGTACCTTTCTGGCGCCGTCGGAGATGGCGTGGCCGATGGTCACCGTCTGGTGGGTTTCTTCTTTTCGCCGACCGTCGCCGCTTCTTTGAGATCGTTGAGTGCGGTCCCACCGACCGTCTGGCTGGCGCTCTCTGGTTCTGGGCGGGGAGCTTTCTCTCCGTCTGTCGTGCTGTTCCCATTTGGGCGGGCTGCGGGTCTTCTTTTGGCGGCAAACTCGGGCGATGTGACCCCGTCGTTCACAATGCCTACAGATAGAGTCAAGAAATCGGCATTCTGACCTGGGGTGATCGCCGCCGCACCCGGCGCAGTTGGTCCCCGACCTACGACCTTTTCGACTTCGTTGGTCGCCGCGTCCCGTCTGCACGCGATGTATGTCCTCCTCGTCTTCCGACGTGCTGGAGGTTGATTGGTATTCACCGTAGTGTGCGGTTGCTTCGTTTCTTGTGTCGGCCGACCTTGCCGGGTTGTTGTTTCCGCCCTTCGCGTCAGATCTTCGCATGCTGTCTGCCGACGTGCGGGTTGCTTCAGCGGCTGCGGCTGCGGTAAGGGCATCGGCTAGGCTGATGTCGCCCTTGGCCATAAGTCGGCTCTGGAGTGTAGGATCCCATAAGCCGAGTACGAAGCGGTCTCTTATAAGACTGTTCAGACCTTCGAACTCGCAGAGTCCTCCTAGGCGCCGTAGCTCTGCGACGAAGTCGCTCAATTTTTCGTCTGGTTTCTGGTTTCGGCGGTAGAACTCGTTGCGCCGTATCAGGATGGGGACTTCGGGGGCATAATGGCGCCGCAATATAGGTTCGAGGACGTCCCAGTCCATGGCGGTTGCGTCTGCCGGCTTGGCCAATGCTTTGGCCATCTGGAAGACCTCTGGTCCGCAGTGCGTAAGGAAGACGGCGCGTTTTAGCGGGCCCGGGGCGTCCTTCATTCCGGCGCATTCCAGATACATCCGGAACCGATCCGAGTATGATTCCCAATCCTCGGCGGCGGGGTTGAAGGGGGCGGGCGGTGCTATCTTCGCCATCTCTGCGCTGGAGCTGGTTCTTGGGTGGACACGGGGTTCGGTTCAGGGGCGAGATCCCACCCTCGTCGCCAGTGTCGTGTCCGCAAAAGAAGCTCAGAGTCGGTGACTTTCATTCAAAGCTCTTTATTAACAATGGGAGAACCGAACCGGCGAAAGGCAAAAAGCCCGCGGCTTTTATACCTTTCGCAGCGGCGGCCGCGGCCAATGGCAGCGATTCAAGTCTCCCGCTCTTGGTTTGCACCAATCGCGGGAGACCTCAATCGGGCCAATCAGCGCAGCTCGTCTGGCCAATCAGAAATCCCCGCGCCTTAGCCAATCAAGGCTCGGGGATTTCGAGTATTCCATTTCAGGACATAACACCACCCTCAGTCCACTCCTTGTGAAAATCCCCAACACTTTTGAATGGCCTTTTCCTGACAATCCTCCCCAGGCTGCAGTCATCCCTGCTGCTTGTGCACCTTTTTTTTCTGCACTTTTCCCTTCCACATAACTTTCTATTAATGTACTTTGATATAGCACTTCAGGAACATCCAGCTTCTTTTGCAATTACCTTTTGAGGCTTTCCCTCCTTATGGAGGATGTCAATGATGGTTTTCTGCACAACTGTCAGGTCAGCAGTCTTTCCCAAGATTGTGATTCCTACTGAACCAGATTGAGAAACCATTTAAAGGCTCAGGAATCCTTTTAAGGTGTTGTGGCTTGATTAGCTGATTAGAGTGGGACACTTTGAGCCTAGAATATTGAACCTTTTCACAATATTCTAATTTTCTGAGATTGTGGATTTGGGGTTTTCATGAGCTGTAAAGCATAATCATCTCAATTATGACAAATCACGGCTTGAACTATCTTGCTTTGCATGTAATGAGTCTATCTCATATATTAGTTTCACCTTTTAAGTTGCATTACTGAAATAAATGAACTTTTGCATGATATTCTAATTTTCCGAGTTTCACCTGTATCCATTGAGTTCTCATATGCAAAATATATTAATTTACCCCATTACAAGGATATTTTATCCATTTTGAATTGTAGTCTTATTCAGTTCTGGCATGTATTATTCTCAATATACTAATATGAAAAAAAATGCAAGTATCAAGTGAAAAAACACCAAGTAGCAAAATGTCACCAAGTAGCAAAACATGTGCTGTTATAGATAAATAATTAATCCTGTGTACAGATCTTCTTAATTTTGATGACTTCGCCAGATACCAGCTCAGATGAAAAGAAAGTGCTGTCTCTTGAAAGAAAGAAAGTCTTTGGAGGTGGGTGTGGAATTGCTCCAAGAAATTGCTGAGGACTCCAAGCCAGGACTGGAAAATCCAGGCTCAATGAAAATTGGTCACAAGAAGAGCGACTGGAGGAACAGTCATCTGAGGAGGAAAAGGAGAAATGCAATTGCAGCTGGAAGGAGCAGAGGCCCCATGGGAAGAATGGGGGGGAGAATGTACACTGCTGCAGCTGGCCAGCGAAGATGAGGAGGAATTTCCTCCTTCGCCACAAATCCACAAATGTGCAGGGCTGAGAGGAAGAAGGCACAATGGAAACATAGAGTATACAGCTAGCTTGTGCTTACCAACTATTTGTTCAGCCATTATTTGAAGATATGACAGAGCTGAATAAGGAGATATATGATGGCTCCTACAAACTGTGGTAGTCACAGTGTTTCCATGGTCACATACAAATCAGGTGTCTACTGGGTTCTGGGTTCTATTCCCCACAGTTGTTGCATTTGGTGTATGTATGATCATCATTTGTAAATTTTACAGCCAGCTTCTGAGAAGCAAAATCAATGGGGATACCAGCAGGAAGTCACGTCATAGTCATATGAGGTCACATTTAGCCCTACATGATTTACTGATTGACAGCATTGCAAATTGATTTTGCCACATCACACTTAATGACTGCCCTGCAGTCATTATCTTAATTGCAGCCAGTAAGTGAGGACTATCTGCTTAAAACCCCAACTTTGGAGAAGAAGCAGCATTTAGAACTAGCTGGGTGGAGATTTCCACCCCTTGACTAACAAAAAAATAAATGCTCATGAGCAAGAGCTAAATGACAAAAGGCATGAAACTTTGTGCCATGAATACCAAAATGATGATTGGTAGATGGGTTAATGTGGAAAATAAAGACCTTGGAAGTTTCATTTATGACAAGAGGTTTAACCCAAATATGTTCTTTTTTGTCATTTGTTTGTTTGTTTGTCTGATTTTTTTGTTGGAAAAGAGGCAAAAGGTCTTTAGAACTCACCCAACAGGTAGAAGGTTTAATTGCAGAAATAATGAGAATGTTTGTATGAGCTGCAAAAGATGCATGAGAAGCCTCTGTAAGAAATCAGGTCTCAAACCTAGGACCAATTTGTGCATTAGAACAGAGTTTAGTCATAGAAATTCAACCAACCAACCATTCAATCAATCAACCAATCATAATAGGGCTGGAAGGGAACTTGGAGGTTGTTAGGAATGATAGTCACCTAACAGTTGGGTTGGAAATATATAAACCAGGATAGTAATTTAATACTGTATCTTTAAGAGAATGCTGTAAGTGTGATTGGCTGAGGTTCCTCCAATGGCCATAAGATGGAGCCAGAAACCTGGTTTCTTTCTCCTTGCATTTCCTGTTTTGCTTCCAACTGTTAGCAAACTCCATTTACTGAACTCTGTTTATGATACTTGACTTCATTTTTGGATTATCCCTGGACTGATACTAACTGCTTTAACCGTGTATGATTTGGACTGTTTGTTGGACTTTGTTTACCCGTTTACTGGAAGTAAAACCTAAATTTTATTATTCAGTGTATCTGTACACTGGTTGTGTGTTATTCAACATCACTCTCACTATGTTTCCCTAAGTGCACTCATTCTCCTAACAGGGAATACCTTAACAGAGGTCTTCTAGTCCAACCCCTTTCTCAAGCCGGAGACCTTATACCATTTCAGGCAAGTGACTGTCCAGTCTCTTAAAGTATTCAGTACAATGTTTCTTCCATCAAGTCCATTTTTATATTGCATATCTTTCCTCCAACAATCATTATCTATTTAGAATGCTCAACCATAATTGAGATATTTTATGTTTTTTTCTTTCTGGATGAAGGATAACATAAACTTGTCCAGCTTATCTTATAGTCATAAATGCATTTTGTGTATCAAACACATAAGCAATTATCAGGAAGGCAATCTCCAAAAGGAATAGTTACGGAATAACTCAGACAAATTCCAAGGAAGAAGACATTTTATTAACCTGTGCTATGCTGATGATGCTACCCAATAGTAAAAATACAAAAAAAAAAAAAAATCTACAAGGCATAGCCAATAAAATGAAAAAAAATGGGATTAAAATTAAATGTAAACAAGACCAAACTAATGATAAGTGACACAGCAATCAGCCTTAGAATTGTGCAATGAAGATTTTGAAGTACTAGATAACTTGCCTTTTAGGATCTACCAACCATAGTGAAGAAGCTAGTAGTCAAGAAATATGCCAGAGATTATCATTCAGTATAACAGCCATGAAGACATTGGAAAAGATATTCAAATGTTATGATGAATATGTAAACTATGATATTTAACACTACAATATATGGAACTGAATATTGGACTTTGAAGAAACAGAACAGAAAGAATAATCTTGCTTTTGAACAATATGTTGGAGAAGACTCTGAAAATACAATAGATAGCAAAGAAAATATTTTTTTTAAAAAAAGTCAATTCACATTTCTTATTGCACCATTCATTAACACTGGGAAAAATTGTTAGTTCTTCTTGCTGATCTGGAACATTGTTCCTCCTTCAGTTTTTTAAAACAAAAATATTTTCATTTAGCATTTGCATATTATCAGGTTCTATAAAGTGACTCAGTATTTTCTTGTTTGGTATGAAACTGGCCATCCTTGTTAGAGCTGCAGTAAGATAAAAATTCTTGATTCAATAACAGAGGGAAGCATGCCTTGTGGAAAATAAAGTCACTGTATGTATCTCATGTTCTTTATAAATGTCTTCTTTATTCATAGTGCTCAGGAAAATACCATACAGATAAACTAGTCAAATCATCAGGGACAAAGAAAACAACATCAACAAACAATATGACACTATTTGTGTTGAATGCATTTGTGACAGTGCTGTATGTATAAATGCTACAGTGCTTGCTTGTTTTGATCCCCTCTCAAAGTATTCTTGACAAAACACCTAACATAATGTACTTCTGTTAACTAACTAGCCCCCCCTAAGTGGTTTACAGAGTCAGCATATTGCCCCCAATAATCTGGGTCCTTGTTTTACCAACCTCAGAAAGATGGAAGGCTGAATCAACCTTCAGCTGTTCAGAATTGAACTCTTGGAGTGAGCAGTGACTTAGTACTGCATTCTAATCATTGCACCACCACAACATGGACTTTATTCTCATAATTTCCAGCCAACATGACCAGTTCAATTGGAACAGAAATTTATTATTTCTAGTAGACATCAGATAAGGAAAAACAGGAATGATTATGCAGCATTCTGCTTACCACTAATTCTTTCCAAAGATAGCATTTACACTGAATAAAGGAAAGAAGCTAATTTGATATCAACAATGACTACATATTAGCTGATTTGAAATATTGAGAACAGAAGCCCACAAATTTTTTTATGACAAGTTTACCAAAGGTCTGAAAAATTGCATCTGAACTTGTGTGATATGCTGAATGCAGAAAGTTAGTTGTGTAAAGGTTTTGGGGAATAACATCAAAGACAGCTATTTGTACTCATAGGGCATGTCTAGATGAATAAAAGAAGACAAGGGTATGTAATTCTTTTTTTAAAAAAAACAAGTTTTATTTATTTTAAAGACAAACAAAAACAAACAAAAACAAACAAAAACAAACAAAACATAAAAACATCCAACTTTCTTTCATAAATATACAAGCAGTGTGTCGGTTGGTTTACAAATTTTTTGTGCATCCATTTTATAGCCTCAATTACAGTTACATTGCATAATAACTCATATTATCCATCAAAAATTGAATACCCTAGTATCACTATTAAACAATCATTTGACTATAATTTTATTCATTCATACTTTGTGAGATAACTATAATTTACTTAGTTTATTTTATAACAATTCATATAATCCTCCTAAATCTATCCTAAAAACATTTTATAGATATGATAACAAAAAAGAAATACATCTTTATATATTCATTATTTTCTAAAATTCTAGATATTCTATTATTGTATTTTATTATATAACCATTGAAAGAAAAGGTCCCAAATTTTATAAAATTGTTTATCCTCTTGTTCTCTAATTTCAAATGTCAATCTACTCATTTCAGCACATTCCAATATTTTCTTAATAATTTCCTCCTGTAATGGTATTTTTCATTTTTCTAATTTTTAGCAAATACAATCCTAGCCACTGTTAATACATTTACAATCAAATATTTTAAATCTTTACTGTATGTATCAGGTAAAATTCCCAATAAAAAAATCTCTGGTTTCAAGTCTATATGTTTCTTTATCATTTTTTTCCAACCACATGTGGATTTTAGTCCAGTATTTTCTAGCATCCTCACAAATCCACCACATATGGTAATATGAGCCAGGTATCTGATGACATTTCCAACATTTTTTGGATTTATTCTTGAACATTCTTGCTATTCTTGTTCGGGGGAAATGCCACCTGTAAAACATCTTATACAAATTTTCTTTATATGCTGTTGACATTGTCATTTTATAATTTTGAGACCACAATTTTTGCCATTTCTCTAAATCAATCCCATATCCAAAATTTCCCCCTCAAGCAATCATTGTTTCTTTAACTTGTTCTTCCTCTAGTTTAGTTTCCAATAAATAACCATACAATTTTTTAATAACCTTTTCATCAGTACCTGTCAAAATCTTATCTAAATCAGTCAATTTGTCATAAAATCCTTCTGTTTTGAGATCTTCATCATACCTTGAATGCATTTGTGCATATGAAAACCAATTCATCTATATACCTTGTTCCTCTAGATTTTGCATCGATTTAAGTTCACCCTTTTCATCCAATATTTCCCGATATCTAACTGTTTGTTCCTTCTTATATATTATAGGATAGGAAAATGCTTCAATAGTCGATAACCAGACTGGAATTTTCAAATAACATTGTCTTTTAATCTTCTCCCAATTTAACCACAGAGACTCCCGTATATGATGTCTTCTAAAATAGCCCTGTGTTTTAGTTCTCTTCCAGGGGTGGGCAACTATGGCCCTTTTATGAATTATGGACTTCAACTCCCAGAATTCCTGAGCAAGCCATGCTAGCTCAGGAATTTTGGGAGTTGAAGTCCACAAGTCATAAAGGGGCCATAGTTGCCCATCTCTGCCTTATACCATAAAAAAGCATGCCACCCAACAACAAATCATGTCCTTCTAATGTCAACAATCTAGTATTTCTTAATGTTATCCATTCCTTAGCCCACATCAAGTTTGTAGCTTGATACTACAACTCCCAATTAGGCAAACCAAATCCTCCTCTAATTCTAGCATCTTGCAAGAGTTTTAACTTTATTCTCACTTTCTTACCTTGCCATATATATGTCAGCACAATTTTATTTAAATCTACAAAATAGTCTTTTCCAAGCCTAATTGGTATTGTTTGAAACAGGTATAAAATTCTGGGTAAGACATTCATCTTGATTGTTGAAATTCTCCCTATTAATGACAATTGTAGATTTTCCCATTTCATCAAGTCTAACACTATCTGTTGTTTTAGTTTAATGTAATTGTTCTCTTTTAATGTACTACATCTTGCTGTCAAATGTATTCCCAAATACTTAATCTTGTTCATGACTTGAATTTTCAATAAGTCTGCCATTTCTTCTTTTTGTCTTAGTAGCATATTCTTTGTCAAGATCTTTGTTTTATCTATTTATTTTCAAACCAGCCACCTTACCATGTGCCTCTATTTTTTCCAATAATTTTGGTGCTGTTTCTAAAGGGTCTTCCAAAATAAAAGCCAAATCGTCCGCAAAGGCTTGCAATTTAAATTCTTCCTTTTTAATTTTCATTCCTTTTATACTTTTATCATCTCTAATATTTCTATTCAATACTTCCAAAGTTAATACAAATAGCAAAAGTGATAGTGGGCATCCTTGTCTTGTACCTTTTCTTATATTGATGGAATTTGTCAATTCTCCCTCTATCATTACTTTTGCCGTTTGCTTGGTATATGGCTTCTATTGCTTGAATAAATTTTCTGGCGAAACCCATCTGTTCCAATAATAATAGCATGAATCTTCAATTCACATTATCAAATGCCTTTTGTGCATCTAAGAATATCAAAGCCATTTGCTTTTCAGGGTATGCCTCATAATATTCCAAAGTATTCAAAATTACTCTCATGTTATCTTTGATTTGTCTCTTTGGCAGAAATCCATTTTGATCAGGATGAATAAAGTTATTTAAGTATTTTTTAAGTCTTTCTGTCAAAATTGAAGCGAAAATTTTATAGTCTGCATTTAATAAAGAAATAGGTCTATAGTTCTTAATTTGCAGTGGGTCAGCCTCTTCTTTTGGAATAAGTGTAATATAAGCCTCTGACCATGTTTTGGGTATCATCTTCTTTGACATAACTTCATTCATGACTTCTAGCAATGGAATGCTCAACGATTCTTGTAATGTTCTATAAAATTCTGCCAGAAGCCCATCTGGACCTGGTGCTTTTCCATTATTTTGCTTCTTAAGTGCTTGAGTTAATTCCATCATTGTTATATTGCTTTCTAACACTTTTTCAGTCTCTTTGGGTATGTTAGGTAGATTAGCATTCTGTAAGTAGTTTGACTCTTTCCTCATCAATATTCTCTTGTTTGTCTCCCCATAAAAGTCTCGAATAATTTCCTTTTTCTCTTTATTGCTGTAGCAAACTTGACCTTGATCATCTATTAACTGCAATATTTTCCCTGATTCTTTCTCCTTTCTCAGTTTGTATGCTAACCACCTACCTAGTTTGTTTGCATCTTCAAAGTAATTCTGTTTAGCACTTCTGATTTTCTGTGCTAATTCTTCTTTCTCTATTTGACCCATTTTGTGTTTAATTATGTCCAATTTTAGTTTAATGTCTTTTTTCTGTGGCATTTTCTGTAGTTCTTTTTCAAATCTTTTATGCTCATCTTCTAAAACTTTAGTGGCTTGCCTTTTCCTGATGTTCCTTTTCCTTGTATAGTCTATTATCAAGCCTCTAACATATGCCTTCATTGTGTCCCAAATATTCTGAATTGAAGTATCTTCTTTTTTATTTTCTCTAAAGAAAAAGGCCAATTCTTTCTCCATCGATTGTGTGAAGTATTTTTCCTTTAAAATAGTATTATTTAACGTCCATCTCGATCTTCTTTTCTGTCCTTTCCATTTAATTGTCAATGGATTGTGGTCTGCCCAAGTACTTGTTTCAATATTTGTTTCTTGAATATTAGACATTAGTTCTGTTGAAATCCAAATCATATCTATTCTGGACCATCTAAAATGTCTATTTGAGTAAAAAATATATTGTTTGGTTTTAGCATTTCTTTCTCTCCATATATCTTTTAAGTTTATTTCATCTGTCATTTTAAAAAAGGATTTAGGAAGAGTCTTTCTACTTTGTTTTATTGTTGTTGCTGTATAATCCAATTTATTGTCTACAATTCCGTTAAAATCTCCCATCATAACTATATTAACATAGTCCAGTTCAATTATTTTCATATGTAATTTTTTATAGAATTCTTTTTGTTTATCATTTGGAGCATAAATTACAATCAGGAGTGTTTTCATATTATTGTCCATTATTTCCACCATTAATACTCTTCCATCTTCATCAGTATGAATCAATTTTGCTGGGATGGTCTCCTTAATATATAAAACCACTCCTCTTTTCTTACATTGAGTCAAAGAAGTAAATGTTTTCCCTAATTTTGGCTGGACCAACAATTGATTATATTGTTTTTTAATATGTACTTCTTGTAGACAAATTATATCAAATTTTAATTTCTCTAATTTATGAAAAAATTTCCTTCTTTTAACAGCTGAATTAAGTCCATTTATATTCATTGTAATCAGTTTTTTCTTCCATGATTATACTTTGTAGTTAGGTTTAGTAGCTCTCGTGGATCTTGGTTCACATTGTTCTTTAGTTTCCCTTGTCCACCTACTGTGCCTTCTTTTTCAGTCTCCAGTTGGTCCTCTTGAAATTCAATTAATGAAACCTCTTTTTCTGCCTCTTCGTCTCTTTTTCCAAAGAATTCTGCATAAAATAATTCTGCTTTCTTAATTAAGTCAATTCGATGTCTCTGTTCTTGCCATGTAAACATTAATCCTTCTGGAATTATCCATCTATAGTTCACCTCTTTTTTCAGTAACATTTTAGTTAAAAATCGTTATTCTCTTCTTATCTCTCTCACTTTTCTAGGTATTTGTTTTAAAACCACAATCTCCTTGCCCTTGTATTTCAGTGTTTTCTCTCTTGCCACTTGCAATATTTGTGTTTTAATGGGTTTTTTTGTAAATCTGATATGAACCTCTCTTGGTAGGTTATTTCTGATCGCATATCTTGTAAAAACTCGATATACTTCATCTACTCTATCCATCATCTTTTCTTCTGTTATTTCCAAAGCTTCAGCTAGAATTTCTATCATTATCTCAGCTAGTTTTTGTCTTTTTGCTTGCTCTATGTTTTGAAATCTGAGATAAAATTCTGATCTATCTATCTCCCATTTTAGCATCCCACTTTTATCTTGTTCAACCACTGTTAATCTATTATCAATATTTCCAATCTTCTTGTCTCTTTGTTTATCTTCTTCAATTTTTTGGAATCTCTCATCATAGTTCAACATCATTTGTTGGATGTTCTCCACTTTTTTATCAGTTTTCCCTGTTCTTTGTTCAATGTTCTCTGTTCTTTGTTCAATGTTCTCTATTCTCTTTTCAATATTCTCTGATCTTACTTGAATATTTTGAATTCCTTGCATAATCATCTGTAAGGTTACTTTTTCTTGTTCTTTGTCTTGCTTTAACATTGTCTGGATTGAACATTGTCCTCCAGATGGTGGGGAGGCATAAGTAGAAGTTGAAGGGCCAGAGGCTATCAATTTCCTGCTCATTTTAAATAATTCAAAATCTTCAAGCCAATTATAATCCAAGATGGAAAGTAAAAATGGTAGAGAGAAAAAAGCCCAATAATAATAAATAGAAAAGGAGGAAAAGTTTCTTCAGGTTCTTCTGAACCTTAATCCAATTATGAAGTAGTCAATTGTAATCCAAGATAAAAGATAAAAATAATAAAAGGAAAAAAGCCCAATAATAATAAAAAGAAAATGAGAAAAAAAATTTCTTCAGGTTCTTCACACCGTAATCCAATTTAGAGGTCTCAAAAATAAAAATAAAAAAACATAAAATGAACCAAAAGTATGGATGGAAAAAGCAAAAATCCCAATGAAGAAAGAAAAAGAAAAGGAAAAATTTTGAGGCTTTCCTTTTAAAATAAAAGGCAAAAGTGAAAATATTACAAAAATAAAAGTTTTTTTTTTTTTTTTTTTAAAGAAAAGAGTACAGTAGAGCTGGTAAGGAGGAATAGCACAACTTAAAAAAAATATATAAAAAGAACACACTGCACTTTATTTAATTATCCAAGGCTCTTATTATAATTCTCTTCTCCACAAACTTCAAAACCAAGCTTTAATTGTTGAATCGTTGCAGAAGAACACCTGCAATAACACTCTCCCATGCTTTTCCCTTTATCTTACCAGGTTGCAATGTGCTTAAAAGGGAGTCTTTCACAGCTTTCTCAGCTTCATCTAAGATATTTTCAAGCCTCTAGTTGGCAGTGTTACAAAGTTTCTTTGCTCTTACTTTCCCCCTCCCTTCCCAGACCTTTCCCCCTCCCCCCTTTTTTTTTTTAAAAAGAGAAAGTATATGTATATATATAAAAAGGAAAGTAATTAAAGGAAGCCTCTAATCTAAAAAGTTGCAAAATCGAAAAAGAGAAGAAAAAATAGATATATATATAAGAAAAAAGCCAGTCCAGTTAACAAATGCTAAATCATGATAGAAATCCAGTAATAAAAAAAAAATAAAAAATAAAAAACCAAGCCTCACTTTGACGTTTCCGTTTAAAAACCGCCGCTTATTCAGTTCTGTCAAAACTTTTACAAATTTTTTCTTTTCCTTTGGGTGTCCTTTTAAGTTTTAGAATAATGATTTAAAAAAAGTTCTCACCAAACACACTTTCTCTTCCAGTCTCTTCTGTTCCAGAGCTGTCCCAACTTCAGCAGCTTTATTGGCTGCCTCTCTGCTGCTGGCAAGAAGGGCTTCTCCTGGATCAACTAGGAGTTTGTGATATCCCTGGGATCCACAGGATGTGCCCTTCACTGTCACCATCTCTACGGGATGGTTTAGGTCAGTTTGGACCGGCCGGGGGCAAAGATATTGGCTGCAATCTCAGACCTCCAAGATTGCATGCCGTATCGCCGCGATATCAGCTCCGCCCTCCCGGGTATGTAATTCTAAAGTTTAACCCAAACTCTCAGTTTGGCAGGTTCAATAGAAAGAGTGGAGTGAAAAGCCTGCATATTCTTGTTAGAGCATATTAAGAAAGTTTTAAAAAGAATATCTATCTAAGCCATACTGAGACATTCTTTCAGAGTAACAGTTGCATAGAGTTCAAAATATTCATATAGCTCCATGATCCATATTAATAATTGTTAACTAAAAGTTAAAACAGGGAGTGAAACTGCTTTGAAATTATATTCTAGCCAATATGTTCTTAATTTTTAATGGAGACAATTTTAAGTGCCATGCCCTTAACACATTGGCATTCATGTTAATTGGACTAATTATAATGTATTCATTTAGAATTAATGTAGATATTATATATACTTCCATGAGATGCTTGCTGCAACTCAATATTATATATTAAATTAATTCAAGTATACGCTACTCATTTCAAGTCATTAGCCATGATGTTACTGTTCTAAAGAACAGGAGAGATGCTACCTTAAAAGGTGATTATCTCATCTACTGACTGCTAATAGCTTCTTTCTGACTATTCATGGCAAGTTGAATATTTCTGAAGACCATGTAAGAATGACTAAACTGCATAGGTTGTAAATCAGATATTATTGTAATAATAATATCATTCTAAACTACAGAATATTAAATATGCACCCATGAAATAGGCTTCAGTTCTAATGCATTGACTTCAGACCTCAGTGATGATCAGTGGCTATGATCTAGTAATATGACACCACTGATCAAATATCAAATAAAACTTTTAACCTTACCTTGTGTTACCTAAGTGGAATCTTGGATTCTAACTTTCCTTTAAGGTTTAAGATAAGTGGATTCATTGAAACAGAGTTGTATTTTTCCATGAATAGATTTCTTCCACAAATAGGAGACTTTTTAAAATAAAGAGACAGAAGTATGGGTCCCAACTAGTGATTTCCTCAGAGCTTAGTTTATTCACTTAATTTTGAACCAATAATGCTTTTTCCATTCATTTGAAAGTCACTAAAAGTAAAAATGTGACTGGAAAACAGAAATGTGCTATAACTTCCAGACATTTATTGCCCAGAATTGTTTTTATATACAGAGGCTAAAAATCTATGGTTAGAGACTGGGACAAAAGCTGTTTGGTATATATGTATGAAATAACAAATGTTATGTAAACAGCTGGTAGGTATTATATATATTTGAATTAGTGTTCCCAGAGTACTAAATTTTTGAAAATGAAATACTAATAGAAAATCATATGGAATGAAATTATGTATTAAATAGAAGCAAAGCTATAGCAATTCATCTTCACCTTTAAATATGTGATCCAAGCAATTAGTGTTCATCTTATTTTTGAAGGTTATTAGGAATAAAAGAGGGTCAGACAACATGAAACTACATATTTTCAGTGCAATTTAAATCAAGGTTTCTCCAATTTTGCAATTTTAAAATCTCTGGAATTCAGTTCTCAGAATTCCCCAGCCAGTATGAGCAAAGGCTGAAATAAATTTGACATTTGATTGAGAGAACCAAATCCATTCGTTCATTCTTTTAACTTATTTTTTTCTAGAATTCCTTATTTGATCAATATTCCTTCATTGCTCAGTTTGGAATTATTTGAATCATCTAGTCCACTACTTTCATAGCAATACCTGTATCATCTATCCTCCAGTACTCACAACCAATTAATTCAAAGTTAATTTTTGCAAGTTTCTAGGAAACTAATATTTTTATTCTCTTTAATATATTAAAAGTTCTATGTTCAACATCTGCTCCACCATTTATATAGAATAGAAAATTTGTTTTCTTGGAAATATTCTTTAATTAATTATGGTGTTTTCAGTTTCCTGGAGACCATATTGTTCATTTTCTGATGCTAATAATTTTGATATCAGTTGCCTGTACAGATAACTCCGAATGTTAAAGTACATGATCATAAACAGGAGAGAATGCACAATTTATATTGTGCTTAACAACAACTGTTAAGATTAACTGGAATTTGTAATCAGGCAAAAAAAAAGTTCTGGGTTGTTTGTTATTCTTAAATTGTGCTGAAAGTAATGAGTTAAGTTAGTTATAAATGTAAATCTCATTGATTTCAACAATTGCAAATAAAAAAATTAGGATCTATCCTCTGTAGTCTGACATATAAAGCAGATTTACAAATATTTCAGATGTCAAACTATAGAGAACTACTGTATATTTGATAATCTATCTTAGAGCGAAATCCATTTATTTTATATAAATGTCATCTAAATCATCTAAATCAGATCAAAATTGCATACACTTTTCTAAAATAAAACCCATAAATAAAACCTTAGTTCCAGTTGCCATGAATCTATACTTTCTCCATTAATATCCTGGCCAACACTATCTCCTTCTAGTTGAATACATAAACATTATACATAATTACATTTTCCACAGATTTAATCCAGGCTGATTTCCAAGCAAAATGAAAAACTGCTGATTCTTTTTTCCATCATGTTGATTGGGATCCTGAGCTAAATCTGGCCAGGAAGCTTACTTAGTAATTAATATATTTAGTCTTTGATGGATGCCTCTGATGCTCATAATTTTATAGTGCTTTTAGGGAAGTTACAAATAGCATATCTGCACTGACTTCTTACCTTTCCATTCCAGCAAAGCAATTGCTCATCACTTTTACAGTGGGAAGGTCTCACTGGAAATATAGTCTTTTTATAGTTTTTTTATGTCTGTCTTTTATACATATCTGCAAACAAATATACATATATTTTCATATGCACACGCACACATACAGTATGTATGTATGTTTATATCTCTCTGTCTGTCTCATCTCTCTCTCCACCCTCCTCCCACACATACCCACACACAGGGGTGGGATTACAACAGGATTACCGGTTCAGGATTTACGAGGTTCGGTGATTTATGATGTGCTTCCCTGCATGCTGCAAGTGCCGTGCCTGTAAATCGTCATCAGCACACTGCATGCAGAGAAGCAGCCTTTGAAACAG
Source organism: Hydrophis major (assembly GCA_033807585.1). Classification (NCBI taxonomy): domain Eukaryota; kingdom Metazoa; phylum Chordata; class Lepidosauria; order Squamata; family Elapidae; genus Hydrophis; species Hydrophis major. The sequence goes on from CM066329.1 coordinate 331,476,389, forward strand.
CCCTCTTTTCTTGCTTTTTTAACTGCATCTGTGCCTCGCATGGCAGCTGAAGTTGAAAAATCAGGAAATAAAGATCAGGTAAGAGTCTGGATGGGCAAATGGGCAAAAACATCAGCAGACATAGAACCGGTTCTGCTACTCTTCAGAGCTACCGGTTCTACAGAGGTGGACAGAACCGGTAGAAACCCACCCCTGCCGACACATGCATGTGTGCGCACACATACACACACACACACACACACATACACACACTTGCAAAGTTAAAGCAACAAGGTACTCCTCTATGCAGGCACCCCAAAATCTTTTAAATAAGAATTACTTTTTTGCCCTTGCTTTTTATTCATCATTAAGATCTGTTACAAATTCTTGTTATAAGTTTTGTTATCTAAATAGTAGCTATAAGATTCCCAGCAGATTTAAAAAAGAAAGAAAAACTGTAACATTTTATCACTTTTTCTAGCCATTTGTGGTAGAATTATTATTTTTTTAAGAAGAATAAGCAATTACAGGTTGTTTTTGATTCAAGCCATTCTCCATCCTGAGAGTGATAACTGCTATGTGTAGAAAAATGTGGATATAACTGACGCAGGTATGCAGGAGCAGTTAAAAGACAATAAAAAGCAACTCAGTTCTGAGAAAGGGGAAGGCATGAAAAAGAAACTCAAAATAACATTGCATCAAATCTGGTAGGTTTCCAAAATTCTGTTTATTATTCCCTACAAATATAAAATAGACTTCTTTTTATCCTTGCAATTTCTGTTTCCTGATCTGGCTACCTCAAAGTATTGATGTTATATCACTGAAGGAGATCACAAACCAAAACCGCAAAAGACCTTCTGGTAGAAAAGCTAGCAAAATGTGGGAAAGGGACATTCCTTTCCTTGGACAGTAGCTAGTCAAAATGTAGGAATTTGCTTAGAACAGATAATTTTTTAAAAATAGCTATCCTGATAGCAATACTTGAGCCAATAAAAACTAAAAATACTACTTTAAATTCTGAGCAGGAAACCACTAGGAGAAGTTGTTCTCACAGGAGGATGGATGCAGTGGTGGGATTCAAATTTTTTTGCTACTGGTTCTGTAGACATGGCTTGGTGGGCATGGCAGGGGAAGGATACTGTAAAATCTCCATTTCCAGTCCACTCCAGGAGAAGGTTACTGCAAAATCCCATTCCCTCCCCATCCAACTAACCTGCTTTTGAGCTCTGTTCTCCTGTGCAGGGCAACAAAAGAAGACCCAGACAATCAGCTGGGACTCAGGAGGCAGAGAGTAGAGGGACGGGGCTAGTCAGAGGTGGTATTTGCTGGTTCTCTGAACTACTCAAAATTTTCACTACTGGTTCTCCAGAACTGGTCAGAACCTGCTGAATACCACCTCTAGATGGATGTGGATAAAGGTGATGTCATCAGTTCCTTCCTTTCAGAAACTGTTGTTGGCTTAACCTGTTTGTGCAGATCTATTTACCTTTTGTCTTTCCTTCACCTAACTTAATAAGATGTGTGATATTATAAGATGCAATCTAAGGTCAATTACTAGGAGCTATATTTATAGATTGAAGTGATCCTGGAGGTTAACTTCTTGTTTAACTCCTTGACCTGCGAGAAATAATCATATCATTCTGGATCCGTGGCTATATAATCTTTTACTGAAAAATTTCCACTGATGGATCTACTATGAGTTTAAGGAGCAGGTTGTTCCACTCTTTAACAGCTATCTCAGTCAGAAAATTCCTTCTTATTTCTCCTTGAGTCTGTCTTTGGGGATATTAGCTGTTCAGCTTTGTTTCATCCACAAATTTTATGAGCATCCCTTCTATATTGTCCTTTAAGCCATTCATGAAGATGTTGAGGAGTATAAAGAATATGAACATGCACAAAGATTACAAATGTGTTGACAAAGCCAAGGGTAGAACCCTGAGATAACTTGTGGAATTTTCTCTCCATGTGGACAATGACCTGTTAAAGACCATGCATTAGCTACAGTTGCTACCTGTGATATCCATCTGTCCTACATTGTCCTACATATGGTAGTGATATCCATCTGTCCTACATTGTTCTAATTTATAAATAGGGCATGTATCTGGCCCACTCAATTCCTGAAAATAGATGGGGAAGAAATTGAAGTAGTAACAGATTTTATTTTCCTGGCTCCAAGATCACCGCAGATGGGGACTATAGCCAAGAAATTAAAAGATGCTTGGTCCTGGGGAGGAAAGCTATGGCAAATCTAGGCAGCATGCTAAAAAGCAGAGTCATCACCCTGCCAAAAAGGGCATATAGTCAAGGCTATGATTTTCCCAGTTGCAATGTATCACTGTGAAAGTTGGACCATAAGGAAAGCTGAGCATCAAAGTACTGTGTGGGAATAAACTTTGACTTCAGTATTGGGTAATGATTAGTCTAAGACCTTATACATACATGTCTGCCTAAGGGTCACTGAGATAAGCAAGGAAATTAAAAACAAACACCAGAAACAATTAAGCAGCTCAGACAATTGTGAACAGTTTTGTGTGCTATATCTAATTATTGTAATCCACAATGTGAATGCTTACTATGTACGAATTTCTCAATAAAAGGGGGCACTAGAATTTGCTCTAGGCTCCCATCCCGAGTACACCAGCCTCTGTGTCTCATTCTTTCCATGGGAGACCACCACAAGTGGTGACCCCGACGTGATCCACTGCAGGTGGTACGTGTCCGGACCTCCGTGTTTCCTCGCCTGGAATAGGTAAAGTACGCACTTAACTATTGCTGGACAATAGGATTATTCAGGGAGCATGGGGGGAAAACTCTCTCAGCCTCAGGAACGGCATGTTAGTGAGCTGTTGAAGTTAATAAGGACAAACTTCTTTATCTTTAAACCTTCTGGGCGGGAGCAAATAGTTCTTTTAAAAGATAATGTGAGAGAGCTGCTGCAAGAGATCTGGCGGCAATGTCCCTGGTATCCAGAGAAAGGCTCTTTAAAGTTAGACACATGGAGGAGAATTGGAACTATCCTTCATGAAGAGCCATGGGCAACAGCTGAAATTTTGATATTTTGGAAGATTGTTATGACTGCTTTAGAGACCCAGCAACAACCTCTTCTAAAAACTTTAGTAGAACCTCTTCCTCATAAAGGAATTGTATTGCACCCTCCTTCTCCTAAAATGGAGTGTGCTTTATCATTTCCAACAGAGCCTATGCCCGTGAATGATAAAATCCAATCAAAAATGGGAAAAGTTCGAGCCATGATGCATCAGGTTTTCAATGAGGGGAAATTAGAGTCTGATGAGATTACCCAGATGAATTTGTTTCCAGTCAATAGGCAAGTGGATGCTCAAGGCAATCTGCAGACTGAATGGATTCCGATTCCTTTAGCAGTTCTTAGGGAAATTAAAAAAGCAGTTAAAGATTATGGCATTCAAAGTCCTTTTACAAAGGGGCTTCTGACAAGTTTGGCTACCTCACAAATGATTCCTAGTGACTGGAAAGATTTAATGAGAATGATATTGAGCTCTACTCAGTATGTGGTCTTTGACTCAGAATACCAAGGGGAGGCTGTCACTAGGGGAAGGAATTCGGGGGGGCTGTATACACCAGACCAAATCTATGGGGCAGGCTTGTTTGAATCCACTGCAGATCAAGCTACTAATTTGCCTGATCACGTATTTCCAGTGGTTATGGCAGCTGTCCTTGGGGCGTTGTCCCGCATTCAGGATGTGGGAACCCCAGCACAGTATTTTTCTCAAATTAAGCAAACAGCATCTGAGTCTTATAATGATTTTGTGGAAAGGCTACAATTGGCTATTACCAGGCACATCTCAAATGAGGAAGCTGCAAAAGAACTTTTGCTGAAATTGGCAGTTGAAAATGCAAACGCTGACTGCAAGCGTATCTTGCAGCCCTTGGAGGCTAGAGGTGAGGTTACTCTGGCTGATCTGTTAAAAGCATGTGCAGTGGTGGGTTCTCAGGCTTACAACATGGAGACTTTGGCTATGGCATTGCAAAAAGGGATGAAACCTACAGGGAATTGTTTTAATTGTGGAAAGCCTGGCCATTTTAAAGCCCAGTGCCGTGCCCCTGGGGGGGGGGGGGGGTGTAGGCATTTTGCTTCCTCTCCTTCTGCAGGTACGCCAAGACCAAAAGTTCGGTATAAAAGACTACCAGATCCAATGTGGAAAGGACCTGTCCTGCTGATACGCTGCTGTTAAAGATGAGAGGACAGTTGTCTGGGTTCCTGCTTGCTGTGTGCGTCCTTATCATCAGCCAAAGGGGCAAGGGGATGGATTTGGGGGAATGGAAAAGAAACACGTTGATCCAGGACATGGGGAAGCTAGCAAACCTTCATAATAAAACTGATTTTTGGGTATGTATGCACATGCCAACTCACAAAACATCAGGGCTTCCAATGGTTGCAGTACCTTTGGCCGAAGGTGACTGGTATAAGGGACAATGCTATGGTTGTTCAGTGATGTGGTCTAACAGTTGGACTAAAAGTAACATAAATACATTGCATCTTGGAAGCTGAATCCAAAAGGTGGCGGGAATCTGCTGGACTCACAATGAGACAGTAGAGAATGTGACTTACTTGGGAACATATCCATTTTTCAACAAAACAATTGTTATTGGCAATGGAAGTTGGGTTTATCTGGATGAGATGAAAACTAAAAATCTCACTTACTTTGTACATAATATTTCTAAATTTGATATCATATCTTTGATCAATGAAAATGGGTGTCCAATTATCCCTGCCACATGTTGTCCCATCATGATAAAAAACCAGCTGCCCAAATGTGCAAATGGGAAATACGCACCACCGCCCACTTATTTGGCTATGTTAATGGAATCTTTTGTACGATTAATCTATGCTGAACCAAATACGGTTGGTCATCTTCTGGGAGCAAATCTATGGTTGCTGTGTGGACGGATGGCCTATGATCGCATGCCAGCATGATGGAAAGGAGTCTGCACCTTTGGGAAAGTAATCCCATCTCATGTCATTTTAAAATCTTTGGGGACTGCTCATATCCGCAATGCGCGTTCCACAACGGAAGTAAACTCTGTTTAGAATCATGACTACTGGACACAGATATCAAGGGGAGTTATTCCTCCTTTAGGAGTCATGATGAACTATAGAGATTTGCATCGTTTAAACAATTGGACAGTTACTATGTTTAAAGACACCATTAAAACGCTAAAGCTGCTTGAAGAAGAGCAAGGAAAAATCTTTGACTTTGTCCTGCAAACCAGATATGCGGTGGACACTATTTTGGCAGCTCAAGGGGGAGTTTGCGCTGTGATTCATACACATTGTTGCATGTATATCTCTGATTATTCTCCAAACATTACAGCTATTATACAGCATATGGAACAAACCCTGAGTGAGAATCCATTACAATTGGAGGACGAGGGACTGGACGTGTGATCTGCACTTTGGTCCTGGTTGCCAGATGGTTCATGGATTCATCACCTAATTGTTGGAGTGATATTGCTTTTTATACTTTCTCTTTGTGTATGCTGTTGTATCCAATGTCTCCCTGGACTTTTAGGAATGTGTCGGGTGAAGCCTACGGAAGAAGAACTGTTGTTGCAGATGGCGAAAAGCTACCGAGGCATCCGCGATCATCAAAAAACTAAAACAGGGGAGATGTGGGAATAAACTTTGACTTCAGTATTGGGTAATGATTAATCTAAGACCTTATACATACATGTCTGCCTAAGGGTCACTGAGATAAGCAAGGAAATTAAAAACAAACATCAGAAACAATTAAGCAGCTCAGACAATTGTAAACAGTTTTGTGTGCTATATCTAATTATTGTAATCCACAATGTGAATGCTTACTATGTACGAATTTCTCAATAAAAGGGGGCACTAGAATTTGCTTTAGGCTCCCATCCCGAGTACACCAGCCTCTGTGTCTCATTCTTTCCATGGGAGACCACCACAGTACTGAGACCTTTAAACTATGGTGCTGGAAAAGACTCCTGTGAGTCTCTTGGGCTGCAACATGATCAAACTGGTCAGTCCTAGAGGAGATCAACCCTGACTGCTTTTTAGAAGGCCAGATCCTGAAGATGAAACTCAAATACTTTGGCTACCTAATGAGAAGGAAGGACTCACTTGTGAGCCTAATTCTGGGAATGACTGAGGGCAAAAGAAGAAGGGACAGCAGAGAATGAGGTGCTGGATGGAGTCACTGAAGCAGTCGTGTGAGCTTAAATGGATTCTGGGGGATGGTAGAGGACAGGAAGCCCTGGAGGGATGTTGTCCATGGAGTCACAATGGGTCGAACACGATTTTGTAACAAACAACAACAAATGGTGTATCTGGATATTGGACCAAGTTTTTGTATTCATTGGATTTATTTGGATATTAATTTATTACCTTCTGTTTCAGCAACATGTCCATCATTTCTGTCAAACTGAATAGATGAGTCACTTACTTAGTGACTCACTTTTTAATGGCAGTTTGTTTTTACTAAACAAGTTAGCATTACAGAAATCCAGACACCAAATGTCTTACTTTTGAAAAATGCACCATGCTGTGATTAGGAATTAAAATAGAAAAGAGAAAGAGAATCAAGTGAAATAGAATGTGGCATACTGAGCTACTGTGCAGGTAGCTTGAAGGAAAAGAGTCATTTGCAAATATGACAAAATGATTTAATTTCCACTGGCAATTCTTTAGGTGTATAAGATTGACATCAGCTACAGTTTCCCTGAAGAATGTGTGAAATCAGTTTTGTATTGATAATAATCACATCTCTATAAACTTTGACAACAGGAAAAAATATTGGTTGGATCAAGTTGTTTGGAAGGAGATATCAACTGCATACTAGTATGAATGAAAAACACTATTATTTTCATCACACTTACAGTTCCAATTCTCACTTAGCCTTGGAATTTACTAGATTCTCTGGAAGCCTGTCACCTTCAATATGTCATTTTAAAAGAATTGTTGGGAGGATAAAATGAAAAGGACAATCCAGTTGAGCATTTTAAAATTTTCTTTCTTTTTTCATTGCCTTTCAACCTCAGTGCATCTGAAATGGCAGCAAGCATTAGCCATTTTCAAACACATTATATTTGACTATAGGCTAAAAAAATGTCAATAATAAAAAATTTATCAATTGTCATAATTTGTTTATTCAGTGCCCCCTTGCCTCCTGGAATTTTAGTATGTGTATATATATTTTGGAAATTGAAAATAAATATTTGTGCATATATATACATATATGCAAAATGTGTGTGTGTGTGTATGTAGAGATATTAAACATGCAGAAATATTAATCTTCAATTTTTGAAGGGAACAGGACAGAAAACAAACAAACTAGTTATTTAAAATCATTTAGAACATTTAAGAAGTCAGGATTTTGTTAATAGTGCAAAGATATGGTGATTAAATTGCAGAGGTGTGAAAATCTTTTTCAATAAACAAAAGATCATCTAGCAGCCAAAATTTTATGATACTATACAAATCCCATTTGTTTATGAGATTGTAACTAAAAACAACATATTTATGAAAACTTTGTTTTAAAATAAATAGATAAATTTTTGAGAGACTGGGATACATCAGGTATCATATAGAGATATTGATTTCATGTAGAGATATTGATTGTTAAGAATAGCCACACTATTAACTCTTCTTAGCAAATTCCATTGAAAATATGTGGTGTGTTTCACTAGGACCAAAAGGTTTAGAAATATCCATGCAAGATCCTGCCCCACCATTCCATTCCGTTTCTTCAGCTGGTATAACTCTGAGAAATTTTTAGAGAATTTATGAGGAATTGGGTCACCCTAATTGAATACTGACCAGCTTTCTATGGATACAATAAGGACAGGAAAAATATGTTTTGTTACTTTTGTAAGAAAAGCTTTTACTCAATTAAATTATTCTTCATTTTCCTGCAATGATGTCTCAGCATCTCTTATGCTGTTTCTTTACCAGGGTTTCTTTTGACAATTGGAGACTTCTCTAGGATTGACACGCACAGAAAGTCAATACAGAATCAATCCAATCCAGTCCTGGCATTGCCTTCTCATTCCAAGTGTCAACAAACCGCCCAGGAACAATTCCAAGAGTCTGGAACTCAACCCGGTCCATTAGGTGTTTGGGTGGATTTATTTAATGGGTTCTGTGCATCCTCAGAGAACAGGGAGGAGTCTCTCCATGACAAATGGAACTGATGTAAGGTCAGTTATTCTGACTCTAAGTCACATTACCACAGGCTGATGTATAATCCACATTGTAAGTCAGGCTAGAAATAATTTAGATCAAGTCATCATTGCCATAGCGGCCATGAATTCTGGAGCACCTAGAAATACCTAGGGATGACAGATTATTGTCCATTAGTGCTATAAACCTAGTGAACTCTACTATCATTCCAACTACAGATTCAAGTAATATAATGATATATGGGAATTACCTTGAGAAACAGAAAGAAGAGTCACAGACTGGACCACTGGCATATAAAAGTTATTCAGCCCATTGAGAATAGGAAGCATCAGAAACATTTCAGGAGGGATCCCTCTCTCAATTTTCTGAAGAGTACAAGGATGAAAGAATAACTTTCAGTCTTGCCAGCTTCTGTTAATATAACCTTGTAGTAAAGTAGAGTGTTCATGATTGTGTTTCTTGTCTTGACTCGAAGGACTAACAGATAGGTAGCTCAAAAAGAAGGTATGCATGTAATTGGGAGGCTAGTAGAAAGTTAAGTTTCCTCTAATTGCGAATCCTAATTAACACCATCCCAGATTCCAGATCATAACTAGTGCCATCCACAAAACCCAGCAGGCACATATTCTCCCAATAATGTTTCAATAATGCAAGCAAGATCAATTTTCTGATCCTGTACTCAGGATATCTTATTTCAGGCTAACTGAAAACTGAATAGTAACAGTCAGAAACCAAGGGATTTCAAGCCCTCATTACCAAGCACTGGGTACAGCACAGGAGGCTAGAAGAGCCAACACCATCTTCTCCATAAAGGACAAACTGCTTCCTCCTGCTGTTGCCACCATAATATCTTCAACCACCATCTGCCTCCTCACTTTTCCAAGTCTTCCCAAACCTCATCTGTGGTTAGTTTTTGGTATGCCACAGGTACAGATTGTATCACTGTATGGTTTTATAGATTTGTATTTTTCTCATCATTATTTATATAATTTTAATTGTTGGGAGCCATCCAGAGTCATGTATTTGAGATGGCAGCTATATAAATTGAAATAATAAAAATAAATAAACACATATCAGTCTACTCCACTCTTCATCACATCATACCCCAAACAAACAACCAAGTAATTGAAAGAGCGGGAAAACACTTCTTCAGTACAAAGTCCACGAACTTACAACCTGACAACCACCAACTCTTTCTTGGACAAAAACAGACAAGGCCATCCCATTTAGCATCCATCCACCTACTTCTCCCACCAAAATCTGCTAACCTCAAAATCAACAGTTTGGTATCTTACAGTCAACAAATTTTCAAATAACTGTGGGGAAAAACTTCTTAGGTTTTCATGAAAAAAAAAAAATCCAGCAAATGTCCAGATTTCCAGGAAATCACACATGAGTCATAAACAGGGGAAAAACACAAGTAGACCCTTCTCTCTCTCTCTCTTTTCTTCTTACTCTCTTTCTGCATGTATGTGCGTCCAAAGATTTGAAAACTTATTTTTAGATCACAAGAGTCTGCTAGCAATCTTGGTCTTTTCTGTTACATTCAATTGTAAATTGTTTACAAAAGAATTCTTTGTTATCCTGTTAATATCTTGATAGTTTCCTTTTCAATAGGTATGGAAATTATTTGGCATGGTCTGAAGAAAAACAGAATGTTCACATATTCTCTGGTATATAGTAGTTCATTTCCAGATTCATAAATTTTGCATATAATGCTTTTACACATGAGTTTAAAATGAAATAAGAGTAATATGCAAGAAACCTTGGCCTTCTGAAGGAAGTAAATATATAACAAGATAATAATTGTTATTTTTGTTTACTGGCAGAGCAAGATTTCTGGAACGAAAGATTTCTGGAACGAAGATGCATGACTTATTTTAAAAGAAAGAACACATATATGCCTATGGAATTGCAATTAAATGCAACAAAGTGTATGTCGCTGTGGGCAAAACAAATATTTTCCTCTTCTGCTGTCCTAATGTATAATCCAGATTAGGTTCTTATCTTTGTTCTGGTTTCAAATTGTCACACATCCAGTTGCTAGGTAAAAGTAGCAATTTATTCAAGGGTGAGTAGATAACAGCAGACAAGGCAGGAAAGGAATGTAAATTAAAATAGAATCTCTGGGAAAGCAAGCTTGCCTCAGTAATTATGCTTTCAGTAGTCACATGCAGAAGAGAATTCAAATCCAATTCGAAGTTCAGAAAGCCAAGTCACATTATCAGTCAGTCCAAGTCAGAGTTCCATAGGTAGAATCACAGGAACAACCTGCCAGGAAAAAAAATCAGACGCTTGTTTCCAATGGAGAAGCATGGGTCAAAGCTACTCCTTAAATCAGTTGCAACCTGTTTTTTTTTTTTTTTTTTGATAAAAGTTTTATTGATTTTAATGACAGACAAAAAATATATAAGACATAAAACATAACATTAAAAATAAATATCATTCTTCATAAATTTACAGTGTATCGGTTGGTTTACCACTCCCTTTTGTGCATCCATTTCATAGTCATCAAAATAATTATATTACATAACAACTCACATTATCAATCATCAGTAAAATATCCTAATATCATTATTGAACAATCATTTGACTATAATTATACTAATTCATACTTAAGCGAGATAACTATAATTGAGTTAAATTATTTTATAACAAATCATAGAATCATACCAAATCTATCTTAATAAAATATTCTAAAAAATTATCGAAACCAAGAAAAATTATATATTCATAATTTCCTAAATTTCTAAATATTCTATTATTATAATGTATTATCCAACCATTGATAAAAAAGATCCCAAACTTCATAAAATTTTTATCTTCTTGTTCTCTAATTTCAAATGTCAATCTACTCATTTCAGCACATTCCAATATTTTCTTAATAATTTCTTCCTCTAATGGTATTTTCTCACTCTTCCAAAGTTTAGCAAATACAATCCTAGCTGCTGTTAATACATTTACAATCAAATACTTTAAGTTTTTATTATATATATCAAGTATGATTCCCAATAAAAAAATCTCTGGTTTCAAATCTATGTGTTTCTTTGTCATTTTTTCCAGCCATATGCGAATTCTAGTCCAGTATTTCCTAGCCTCCTCACAAGTCCACCACATATGGTAATATGAGCCAGGTATCTGATGACATTTCCAGCACTTTTCAGATTTATTCTTGAACATTCTTGCTATTCTTGTCGGGGGAAAGTGCCACCTGTAAAACATCTTATACAAATTTTCTTTATATGTTGTTGACATTGTCATTTTATAATTTTGTGACCACAATTTTTGCCATTCGTCTAAATCAATCTCATATCCAAAATTCTTCCCCCAAGCAATCATTGTTTCTTTAACTTGTTCTTCCTCTAATTTAATTTCCAACAAATAACTATATAGTTTTTTAATCACTTTTTCATCAGTACCTTTCAAAATCCTATCTAAATCAGTCAATTTATCATAAAATCCTTCTATTTTAGAATCTTTAAGATACCATGCATGTATTTGCGCATATGAAAACCAATTCATCTTTATACCTTGTTCTTCTAAATTTTGCATCGTTTTAAGTTCACCCTTTTCATCCAATATTTCCCCATATCTAACTGTTCCTTCTTATAAGTTATAGGATACGAAAAAGCTTCAATAGTTGATAACCAAACTGGAATTTTCAAATAACATTGTTTCTTAATTTTCTCCCAATTTAACCATAACGATTCCCGTATATAATGCCTTCTAAAATAACCCTGTGATTTAGTTCCCTTATACCATAAAAAAAAGCATGCCAACCCAATAATAAATCATGACCTTCTAATCTAGTCTTTCTTAACGTTATCCATTCTTTAACCCACATAAAGTTTGCAGCTTGATAATACAACTCCCAATTAGGAAGGCCGAATCCTCCTCTAATTCTAATCCTGTAAAAGTTTTAATTTTATTCTCGCTTTCTTGCCTTGCCATATATACTTCAACACAATTTTATTTAATTCTTCAAAGTAATCCTTACTTAACCTAATTGGTATTGTTTGGAACAAATATAAAATTCTGGGTAAAATATTCATCTTGATTGTTGAAATTCTACCTATCAATGACAATTGTAAGTTTTCCCATTTTTTCAGGTCAGATGCTATCTGCTGTTTAAGTTTAATATAGTTATTCTCTTTCAGTGTAGTACATCTTGACGTCAGATATATCCCCAAATATTTAACTTTGTTCGTAACTTGAATTTTCAATAAATCTGCCAGCTCTTCTCTTTGTCTTAATAACATATTCTTTGTCAGAATCTTTGTTTTGTCTTTATTTATTTTCAGACCAGCCATCTCACCATATGTCTCTATCTTTTCCAATAGTTTTAAAGCTGTATCCAAAGGGTCTTCCAAAATAAAGACCAAGTCATCCGCAAAGGCTTGCAATTTGAATTCCTCCTTTTTGACTTTCATTCCTTTTATGTTTATATCCTCTCTAATATTTCTATTTAAGACTTCCAAGGTCAATACAAATAACAAAGGAGATAATGGGCATCCTTGTCTTGTACCTTTTTTAATATTGATAGAGTCTGTGAATTCTCCATCTATCGTTACTTTTGCCATTTGCTTATAACATACGGCTTCTATTGCTTGAATAAATTTTCTAGCAAAGCCCATCTGTTCCAATAGTAATAACATAAATCTCCAGTTCACATTATCAAATGCCTTTTGGGCATCTAAGAATATCAAAGCCATTTGTTTTTCAGGGTGTGCCTCATAATATTCCAGTGTGTCCAGGATTACCCTCATATTGTCTTTAAACTGTCTCTTTGGTAAAAATCCATTCTGATCAGAGTGAATAAAGTTATTTAGATATTTTTAAGCCTTTCTGCCAAGATTGAAGCAAAGATTTTATAGTCTGCATTCAATAAGGAAATAGGTCTATAGTTCTTAATTTGTAATGGGTCAACCCCTTCTTTTGGAATAAGTGTAATATAAGCTTCTGACCATGTTTTAGGTATTTTCTTATTTATCATAACTTCATTCATGACTTCTAACAGTGGAATGCTCAACGATTCTTGTAATGTTTTATAAAATTCTGCCGGGAAACCATCTGGTTCTGGTGCTTTTCCATTGTTCTGTCTGTTGAGTACTTCAGTTAATTCCATCATTGTTATAGCACTTTCTAACATTTTCCGAGTTTCATCAGGTATCTTAGGTAGGTTAGCATTTTGTAAATACTGTTTAATTTTTTCCTCATCAAGATCCTCCTGTTTATATAATTGTCCATAAAAATATTGAATGATTGCCTTTTTCTCCTTATTACCATAACAAATTTGACCATGATCATCTATTAACTGTGATATTTTCCTTGATTCTTTCTCTTTTCTCAACTTATGTGCTAACCATCTACCTGGCCTATTTGCATCTTCAAAATAGTTCTGTTTAGCACTTCTCATTTTTTGTGCCAGTTCTTCTTTCTCTGCTTGATCCATTTTATGTTTAATTATGTCCATTTTAAGTTTGATATCTTTTTTCTGTGGCGTCTTCTGTAATTCTTTTTCCAGTTTTTTATGGTCATCTTCTAGAGCTTTAATCATTTGCCTCTTCTTAATGTTCTTTTTCTTTGTATAGTCAATTATTAATCCTCTTGCATATGCCTTCATTGTATCCCAAACATTCTGTATTGAAGTATCTTCTTTTTTGTTTTCATTAAAGAAGAAGACCTGTTGTTTTTAATTAACATAGATATTTCCTTGCTTGGCAAGGAGGCTTATTGAGTTTATTCCTTTGCTCTATCCTCTGAGCCCATGTGACATCATCTGACAGTTCTACCGAGGATAACTGTATTTGAATAGCCTCCTGGCTTAGTGACTTCTGAGCAGAGGTGGTATTCAATAGGTTCTGACCAGTTTAGGATAACTGGTAGCAGAAATTTTGAGCAGTTCGGAGAACTGGCAAATACCACCCTTGACTGATGTTACCAGTATCCTTCACCTGCAACGTCTACCAAGCCACGCCCACAGAACTGGTAGTTTAAAAAAATTGAATCCCAGCACTGCTTCTGAGGCTGATATTCTACTAGTTCAGGTGGAACAGCTTCCACAGAACCAGAGTCTGAGTCCTAAGCATGATGATTTGGGTCTGAAAAAGGTCTTTCAATCAATTTTACCACTCAGCACGTTTATTTCAGCAAAAAGCTTCCTAGGTTAGATTCCATTTCATTTGATGCATGAAATATGCAGAATGAAAAATGACAGGAATGCCAGTAACTGCTCCAAATATGCCAGTTGAGAACCTGATACTATGCTGAACAGCCATCTTTATTAAAGAGTGCCAATGGTGTTATAATTAGGACGCCTGTATCGTCTAACAGTGTAAGAAAACTATTGCCATGTTTTCATAAACACATGAAAACTTTCACCTTGTAGTTTTCTTAACTCCACTCTGGTTGATTAATTTTATGAGTCCTAATAGGTTAATGCATTTGAATTCTACAACCTCTTAGGGCATTCTGACAGATAAATGGACTTTTAATGAATGGAGTTGGACCTGATTTGACTTCAATGCATTAGGTCTCTATCCTAATATGAAGGGGTTTTTATACAAAATATTGAAGACCTTCTAGTTTCCTATATTTTTTCATGTTAACTGATAAAAGACATGAGGAGCAGATATCTGTGTGTAACCTCCTGTCTTCAGCAGATTGAACCCTTCATTAATGCATTTTTAGGCCATTGTATTCAATGTCTCATCTGTAATTTCCTCTGCAACATTTTATCAGAGATATAGGTGGGTGTATATTGTAATTAAATGTCTTGCTACTTGACCTCTTCTGTATTAGCTGAATGAAACATAATTACAATGATTGGAAAGTGGTGTTTGCATGTTTTCTTTCAATTATTCCAGAATTATCCATGTAACTTTTAACTGACTTCTTCACCTTCACCTATCCCGTGACCTCTTTTGAGGTCGTTGGGGCGCCTGCGAAGATTTAACCACCACGCTTCTCCATCCGTCTCTGTCCTCCACTGCTCTCTGGGATGCTGCCAGGTTCAAGCCTGTCCAATCATGGATATCATCCTCCCATCTCCTTTGTTGTCTTCCCCGTTTGCGGCTTCCTCTTACCGTCCCTTGCATGATGGTCTTTGCGAGGCCAGTAGAGCGAGACACGTGTCCGTACCATCTCAATTTCCGTTTTTTGACGACAGTAAGAAGGTTGTCGTGTGGTCCTATTGCCTGTTGTATTTTATTTAAGACCTCTTCATTTGTCACATGGTCTGTGTAGTGGATGCCAAGGATCTTTCGGTAGCATCTCATTTCTGTTGCAAGGATTCTTCTTTGTAAATCTGCATTGAGTGTCCAGGTTTCGCAGGCATATAAAAAGATTGATATTGCGAGGGAGCGCATTAGGTGGATCCTTGAGCGCAGACTGATGTTCTTATCTTTCCAAATAGTTTGGAGCTTCGAAAGCGCAGCTGTTGTTTGTGCTATCCTTGCCATTACTTCTGGTTTTGAGCCTTCATCGGAAATGATGGACCCAAGATATTTGAAATTTTTTACTGTCTCTAGGGGTGTTCCGCTGACTCTGATGTCTGAGGAGATACCTTGGGTACTGTTCGTCATCAGCTTGGTTTTCTCGGCATTGATCTCCATGCCGTACGCTGAAGCCGCTTTATCTAAGTGTTGGACAAGGCTCACTAGTTCATCCTCATTTCCTGCCAGGCCATCGATGTCATCTGCGAATCGCAGGTTGGTGATGGTTCTACCACCGATGGAAACTGTGCCTTCGTGGTCTTCCAAGGCTTTAACTGACTAACTTTGTATAAAGGTTATCCCTACTTTCAAGTTTTATTTTGCTGATGGAAGGGGAGAAGAGTGGCCTGGTAAGAAGTGATAAACAACTGGTTGTGCTCAAGATGCTTTGCTGTTTTATGAAGCTTAACAGTTTAAGTTTCACATTTGTGAGAAACTCTTGGACAGCTTTTTAATGTGTTCAGTAGCATGAATAGTTTTCTCCCAATAGATTGTTTCCAGAAAACCTCATCCTCTTTTATTAGATAAGCAAGATTCAGGTTCTAAACATTAGAAAGTATTTTCTGTCAATGTGTTGGATTAAAATTGGCAAGATTGTGATATAAATTGACTCTCAACCATGGAAATTAATCAATAATTTCATTGGTTTGTTTATTGGATATTTATGAAGAAAGAAACCATATCACCATATCCTCATATCTTGATACTGGTAGAGCAAGCTACAGTAAATAAACAGGGAGAAAACTCATCTCGATAGAATCAGTGATGTTCCTAATTGCATCTGCAAACAAATAACCAAGCTTAGAGAGCACGAAGGACTCCATCGTTGTATATTTAATTTAGTTTAAATCTGAATTAGCCCTGCCTGGAATATTTTGCAGAAGTATAAATGAAAACCAACATTTTAGAAATTAAGACACTTTCCCAAATACTTTTTATTGACTGATAAAAATAAATGCATTTCCTCCTAAGAAAATAATGTTATATACTGGGAAGCTTATATGAATCTTCTGACAAATATTAGAAGAGTAAAGAAAAACGTCTTCATATATGTTGCTGCACTAAAATGAATTGAGGAGGTAAGTGTGAGTAGATAATGAATTGAGGATGTAAGTAGATAATGAAACTTGTACAATTCAGTGGAAAACAATTATTATTATTTATTAAATTTATTGGCTGACCATCTTATCATAGGGTAAGAGTGGCACCATAGAATGGTTTACAATATGCCTTATCCAACCTCATCCTACATTCCTTATTTCAGTCAGAATTACCAGCATGTATTTTGCTTTTCACTGTAAAATGGTTGCTTTTGATTTTGAAGGTTGTTCTGACCCAGAGGTTCAAAAGGCTACAGAAAATTTAATGGAATTCAGTTTAATAGAGAAAATACTCTTCATATTTAAAAGTAATTCTGACACCCACCTGAATAGCTAAGAGACAGGCCAAGCAAGGAAAATAGAAAACAGATATAAGCAATCCTAAAATCTGTGTCATAATTTCGGTGATGGTACAAACCCACATATACATCAATTCTAAGTATTTCCTAGAGTTATCTTTGAAAAGGACCATATTATTATTACAGGGGATAGACTTGTTTAAATGAGAAAACAAATTCTACTTACTTTTTACTATTTGCCATAAACAATAGATGCAATTTACATAGACTTCTGAAAAGCCTTTGATTCAGTGGTACATGACAAACTACTGTTAAAACTAAACTCTTACAGCATTTCTGGATCCCTTCATAAGTGGATTACTGCATTCCTGTCAATCAGGCAACAATTAGTAAAAATAGGGACCGCTATATCAAACCCTGCTCCAGTTAACACCAAGGTGGTGTTTTAGGACCCACACTCTTTATATTCTATATAAATGACCTTTGCGATCACCTTATAAGCAACTGCATCCTCTTCGTGGATGATGTAAAACTATTCAACACCACCAACAATGCTACTGTTCTTCAAAGTGACCTTGATTTTGTGACTGAATGGTCAAACATTTGGCAACTCTTGACCAACAAATGCTCTGTCCTACATATTGATAAAAAAAATCAGTACACCAAATACAAGCTAGGTGGATATGACCTCGTTGATGACCCTCATTCTGTCAAGGACCTCAGAGTACTCATATCTAATGATCTGAGCACTAGAGCTCACTGTAACAGCATTGCCAAAAGGCATTAAGAATTGTAAATCTAATTTTACGAAGCTTCTCCTCTGGCAATATATAATTGCTCACTAGGGCATACAAAACCTTTGCTAGACTAATGCTTGAATACAGCTCATCTGTCTGAAATCTGCACTGTATATCGGACATTAATACAATTGAGTGAGTCCAGAAGTATTTCATGAGAAGAGTACTACACTCCTCTGCTCGCAACAGAATGCCCTATATCATCAGGCTTGAAATTTTGGGCTTGGTCAATCTTGAACTATGCCACCTATGATTGGACTTAAGTGTAGTACACAAAATTATCTGCTACAATGTCCCACTAGTCAATGACTACTTCAGCTTCAACTGCAACAATGCAAGAGCACACAACAGATACAAACTCAATGTTAATCGCTCCAAACTTGATTGCAGAAAGTACGACTTCAGCAACAGAGTGGTCAATGCCTGGAATGCACTACCTGACTCTGTTGTTACATACTCAAACCCCTACTCCTTTAACCTCAAACTATCCACTATTGACCTCACCCCATTCCTAAGAGGTCTGTAAGGGCGTGCATAAGTGCACCATTGTGCCTCTCATCCCTGTCCTGTTGTCCCTATTCATACCTATTTCCTGTATAAAGTCATGTTTATACTTATATCTATTATCTTGTAAGTGATTGATGAATCAAATAAATAAATAAATTCTGATCTGTTATTATATGAATTATGCTAATCTTCTAAACTCTATTGTATACTCTTTTAAAGCTTTATACTAGCTTCTTCTGTTTCATTCTTCTATGTTTTGCTTATGTCTCTGTTTCTATCTTTCTAAGTATTTCCTAGAGTTATCCATTTAAGATTCCTTAATATTCTTTTATTAGTCTTGATTTATGAACTTTATGCCATATTATATTCCAGCTTTGTCTTAATTATATTTATTTTTACCTTAATCACTGGTACCATGTACCACCATTCCATGACAATCTTTCTGCTGTACTAGCATCTGCCATCTACTGATAGGTTGTGTCATTTCGCAGGACTTCTACTGGTATTGCTGTCATTACCACGATAACTATGTTTAGGTCCTGAAAGGTGATTTTCATTTCAATCTATTTGGCTGCTTTCTACTGTGGCTGAGGTTCAGTGACCCGCAACCTGATTGCCATTTCTAGATGTTCACTTGGTACTACATCACTCACCCTTCCCTGTCACTCACTCAGGCCCACTCCTTTTGGTCCACCTTTGTGATGAGCCAGGACACGGTACAGAGATAACACAGGCAGATGGAAGTTCAAAACGCCTCTTTATTACTCCAAATTTCCCCAAACACTCCGTTTCTGGCAAGTCCAAAAGCAAAGTGATGACACACATGAACACACACACACACACACACACTTCAAGCAGCTGCTGCCTGCAAATAGTCCAGCCCAACATTGTGAGCATCATGGCTGCAAAGCAAGAAATTCAGAAAGAATGCAAAGAATCCAGGAAAATTCAAATGTCAGCAGTCAACACTCCAATAATTCAGCTTTTTTTCTCAACAAATGCCCCTCTTCACGGTGTCTCCTTAAGTCTCAATCTCCAGGTGTGCCTTGTAAAGAGAAGTGAGGCACTGTACTCCCAAGTAGTTGGATCAGTCTGTGCTGTTCTTGCCTTCTCTCCAGTCTCTGCTTCAGGAACAGGAGCAGGTGGTCTGTCTCTCATATTCACTGCTTAGCCTCTCTTGGTCATCCTCTCCCCACTCCTGCCTACAAGCCATCAGAATCCTGAAAGGCCCTGGCCTGACTGGGCTTGTTTCTCCCCATTTTCCTCCCAAGCCAATGAAGCCTCCCCCTCGATCTGTGTCTGCTACAGTTCTGGATTGTCTTCCTCCACAGATTCAGGCTCCAACAGGGACATGACAACCTTATAGCCATTCCTCAACACTTGTTTGTGTAAGTTACTCCAAGCTGCCTTCACTTTGGACATTGAGTCCAGTGTATTCAAAGCTGGCTCTGAACCATCTCTGAACCAACCTATTTAAGACTATGCTGGAGTTACTTAGTTTCTGCTGCAAGATGTACCTTATACCTACAAAGTTTGTGTGGGGACTTGCAGAGTATCAGATACTGAAGAACCCTCTATTTTCCCTTTATAGATAAAGTAAATGTTTGCAATCTTCAAATTATCTTTTTCTCAATTTTATCCCTTACATTATCAGTATTCACTTGACCAACACATATAAATCATCAACAAATTGTATATTCTTATCTTCATAGATAAAATTCACCATCTGCATGGCATCAGTTCATATTTTCTAACATAGATTTATGTTCATATGTTCATTTCCACGCATGTGATATTCAACTTCATTACGCAAGATCTGACCACATTGATTCACCTCTATTATATTTTTTAGATATGGACAGCATGAATGCAGGAAGTGCCAGGTTCTGCAAAATAATAATTTTAAAAGGTGGGCTGCCTGAACCCCAACCCTAACATTGCATGAACCTTATCTGCAACAGACCTGCCAAACAGAAAATGTAATATAAATTTCATTTATAACTTTTGTAGTCTGAATAGGAAATACAAAGGAGCTAGGAAATGAGTACCATCTGAAAGAGGTTTAGCCTTTCATTTTGCTCTGTTTTCATATCGTCTTTCAAATCCCATTATTCTCAATGAAAATAAATATTTTCTTACAAAAGTGGCTAGGTCCCATTTTTTTTCATATTTATGGTTTATTTTATTTTACTAAAGGTCAGTCTGCTTTTCTATGTGTTATAATTGGTTTTGTAATTTAAAGTCATAGCTGCAAATGGAAGTATGTTTAATTTATTTTAAGTGATGGTTATTTAATTTTGTTTCTATTAGGTTTGCATTCTCAGTAAGCTAAACTGTGGTTTAAATTTTAAATAACTCACATTGTTTTTGGAGCCCAGCTTGATGGCTCAAGAATAAACCATAAAATGTTTATTGTGCAATTATTATAAAGGGAATTTTGGAGGAGCAGGTGTAGCTTTCATGTTGGTTAGTATTGCCTCCATCTGCTAAGGGGATATTTTTACTCCCACTTCTCATCTACTATAGTTTATTTACTTTGTCTGCCTTGCTTTTTGATTTTCTCAGTCACTGATTCACATCCTTGACATTAGTTTTGTACATGGCTTATCTGATTGCAAGACAATAAAGCTTAATCTTTTCATTAGTGAAACTGATAATGATTGGGAAGAGACAGTTTTAAAATGCTAATGACAGTTACATAGCATTTCAATGATATGGATGATAGATAGATAGATAGTGTCAAGTCTGGAGCATGGGTTGCAATGATGGAGACGAGCCAGTGGAAACAGTGAACTTCAAACTCTTTATTTACATATTGTGACTGCTCAGCCTAAAGGCTGTTCAAGCCTTACTTATATAGGCAACTCATTAACTACTTAACCAATAGCGAACCTGGAGCGCTAGCTCCCTTTAACCAATAGGAATGGTCTGTTAATGGCCAATCGGATGCTTCTAAACGGGCCAATCCGATCGGGCCATCAACAGCCAATCAGAAGTGCAGGGCCAGAACCCTGCACTAGACTTCAAGCTCAATGATAACTTTATTGGTATTATGCATTCACAACACCCCTTTCCCCTGGCTTCTGCCCACGGGGCATGGTTACATAATCCTTAAGGTAGGATGGTTGTTTAATTAGTCTTTTCGATTTTCGCAAGGTACCAGTTGGTTGGCTGCTGAGGTAGATAGTTGTTAAGCGGTACGGTGCCTCTGGTTCAGAGTTCACGTTCTCATTGTCATCAATATCACTGGCCATTTCCTGAGGTGCGTTCACTCCGGTCCCAGGTTCCTGTTCCTGCGTTTCCGTTTCCATATCAGTCTCTTCGAAGGGGTTTCCTTCGACTAATAATTCACTTTCCTCTGTATCTCCCCCCCCTCAGTTTGGGCAAAAGGGAGTTCGGAATTGCAAGGTGGTAACCACGATCGTAGCTGATCTATGTGGCGCTTCCAAAGTCTATCGTCAGGGCACTGAACGAGGTATGATCTAGGGCTGGTCACGCGGATTACAGTCGCTTCCACCCACAGCGGATCACCTGAAAAGTTTTTAGCCATTTCGAGTAGGCATCGACGGTTAGCAGGAATGTGTGGCCTTTGGTCGGCCCAGCAAAATCCAGATGGATGTGGGACTAGGGTCCCCGCGGCGTCTCCCATTCGGTTGGGGTTGCCCTTGGTGGAGCGTTGCTTACTTCTTGGTACCTCTTGCAAGTTTTAACCCATGATTCAATTTGTCTATCGATGCCTGGCCACCACGTGTAGCTTCGTGTGAGGCCCTTTATGCGCACGATGCCAGGGTGGCCCTCATGCAAGGTTCTTAGCAGTGTTTGTTGGAGTCATTCTGGGATAACGACTCTATCACCCCAGATGACACAGCCCTTCTATGAGAACAGCTCTGTTTGACAACTTTTGAATGGTGCAAAGTCATTTGGTACTTGGTCCAATGGCCATCCACGTTCCACCCACATGAGGACTTGCGCCAAGATGGGGTCGCGTTTTGTTTCTCTCGCGATGTCATGGGCAGTCAATGGCAGCGTGTGGAGTGTCTCGATCTGCAACGCTGTCATCGTTGGTGCAGGATCGTTGATAGTTTCAGGGAGCGGTGTACGGCTCAGCGCATCAGCGTGGGGAATAGCTTTCCCCAGATGATATTGTAGCCGATAATTTAGGCAGCCAAGAATTCTGACCAGCAGGTCATTCGGGGAGATAGTATATAGGGAGTTGGTTTGTCTCCAGCAATGATCCTCAGCAATGGTTTGTGGTCAGTTACAATGGTGAAATTCCGACCGTACAAATACTCATGAAACCTCTTAACTGCTGACACAATCGCCAAAGCCTCCTTATCAATTTGGCTGTAATTTTGCTCGGTTTTCGAGAGCGTCTTTGAAAAGTAAGCAACAGGGGCTTCTGCGGTATCTGCCATCCCGCATCTGATGGGCGGCTCATGATAGGGAGCGAAGGGAAGAGAAATGACAGGAAGCGAGGTTTCCTCTTGATGAGCGCGCCCCGAATGTCTTGGCACATGCTCTTTTATTGTGCTTTTTTACAAGAAAATGATTTAATCAAAGCTCAAGTCAAACATGATAATCTCATCAGGATGTGCATGTTTACAAAGCTGCATACCGGACAGATTATTTACAATGTGGATAAGTTTATTAACAACCGTCTAGCTCCTTGTCCCTTGTATGTGCCTTGCAAAGGTCACTGAAGAGACAGAAGTTAATGATGACACGTGAATGATACAATGTTGCAAACACATGAATGATACATAGTTGCAATGATACATAGTTACAACATCTCCTCTGTTTTTATTATTTATGACGAGTCTTCTTCCTCGTCCGAGAAGACAGGAACCATTTTTATAGAATGTTCGCCGTCCCCGTCATCTAGGCAAGCGTGCGACCCGTCAGCGTCAGGGTTGTCCAAGGAGCGGTAACTCAGCAATGGACATTTTTTCGTCCGGTGTTGAGGATATAACATGAGCTTGCAATAGCACATTAACATCAGCAGTTATGGAGGATAATTAATTTTTTTTTAAAAATTGCAATATTCTATTAAAACAACAAGGTCCTATAATACATATCAATATAATGATTATTAATGATCCTGCCAATGCAGTTAAAAAGGTTGTAAACCATGGCGAAATAGAAAACGAACCCCCCCCTGCCATCAGCATAAAGACAACATTCTTCTTTAAGCATAGCACACAATCCCCCTTGTTTTTTTAAAAAAATAACAGATCTAAATCTTTACAATTTAGCAAAAGAGGGGTATTCCATGGGTACCTGTAGGGATATAAAATCATCAGAGTTATACACACAAGCCATACTTGAATGCAAAATGATTTGGATTTAACAATTTCATCCCCGTGGACACATGCCATGAAACCGGTGGAACAAGTCCAAACAAAATTATTGCCAGGGATAAATTACATTCCTTTCAGGCGTGATGTTAAAGTTCCTCCTGAAGTGGTGTAGATTGCAGGATATCCCCTGGTTGTGTGGGTGCGTCTGCCAAATCGAATTGAAGTGGTGGGTAGAAGTCTTCTATGTGAGAAAAATTGGTTGTAGAACTTAAACGAATGCCTTGAAAGTCAGTTATAGTCCAAGCAATATTATATCTTCTATGAGGCTTCTGCGGATCGTCATGGACAGTTCTTTTGAAGCGTCGTTTGTTGACAGGATCAGAGTTCGGGTATATAAAAACATCACAAGCAGGAGAGAGGGCTATGGACAAGTTAGTTATAGAACATTTGCAAAATGAGGAGGGAATTCAATTAGTAGAAAAAGGATAATAATTACAATAATGACAATAAAGATTAATTTGGTCATTCATCAAGGATGTTAGTTGGGGTGGGGAAACCCATAATACAATAGAAGGACATCTAGGTCCCCCTATGTTTTAGATTGAATAGAGGAAAAGATTTTAAGGTTCCTTTCCATAGGAAGAGTAAAGAAGGAACAAAAGAGCGAGTGGTAGAGTGTTCTTTAAATAAAACAGAAGTGACAGAGTGAAAACTACGGGTAGCATTTTCATGACGTACCCACATGGAGCAAGTATAATAGCCTTCTGTTAATGAAATGGTTTTAACACGAATAGTCTTTTGACAGGAAGCATAGGTTTTGTTGAAGTAAGGTAGAAATTGCAAAGAAGATATAGGTAAGAATATCAGAAAGAGTTTTAAGATACAGATGTAGCGGAGGAATTCCCATGATAGGGTCTAACCTCCCTACCAGGGATCCAGCAAGTGGTTTTGTCTGGCAGTAAGATCGCAGCGTAGTCTCGTCCCCAAGTGAGAAGCTCAGCGGGACCCTGCCAGGCGGGATCTGGCAATCTGCTATAATATACCAGAGGTCTGTTAGGCGGGGGTGAGGGGGAGGAAAAATTACGCGAAGCAGCAGAAGTGGGAGGAATGCCAGTCAGATTAAGAAAGTTTAAAGTGTAAAGACAAATGTTAAGAGAATTTTGCAATGCTGGGAGGTTCGGGGGTTTTTCCCGCAACGAATATCGATCAAGAGCACGTTTCAGAGATAAGTTCGCTCGTTCCACAATAGCCTGCTCCTGGCTGTTGTAGGGAATCCCAAACTTGTGGGTTACATCCCATCTGTCACAGAAGTCCTGGAAAGCAGAACTTGTATAGGCAGGTCCATTGTCAGTTTTGATTTCGTTTGGACGTCCCAGCGAGGCAAAGGTACGAATTGAATGATTGATGACATGTTTTACAGTTTCTCCCCTTTGAGGAGTAGCCAGAGTAAACCCTGAATATGTATCTATGGAAACGTGCAAATATTTCCAAGGGGCAAAAGGTGGATACTGAGTTACATCCATTTGCCAAATTTCACAAGCTTTTAATCCTCTAGGATTTACTCCTATGGGAATGGAATGTCCTTGCTTACTACATGTGGGGCATTGTTGAATAATGGCAGCAGCTTCTGCCTGAGTTAGAGCAAATTGAAAAGTTATCATAACTTGGTGGGGGAGATTCAAACACACTCCCTGCTTCTATTTTATAATGGACTTTTAAAGCCTCCATAATTTTCCTCCAAGTGACCAAAATGCCAATAGGTGCACGAGGAGGACTATGGAGATGTTCACCAATTTTTTGCCAAGTGGAAATTTTTAAGGACCCTTCCTCTGAATAATTAGGACAATGTTGCCACACATAAGCCAATAATGTAGCAATAGGTTTCATTTTTACAGGAGAGCCCTTTAAATTAGCAGAATATTTAGAAGAAGAAGCGACTAACTCCCTCAATTCCTTCAGATGCTGCGTCTGTTGTTGAGAAAAGTTTCCACCCATACTTACGAAAGTCGAGACCGTGTTTCAGATCCGATGATGTGCAATTCACTTAAGGCCTGGCGATGCACAGCTCCCATCGAGCTGATAAGATATGGGGGCGTCGCTACGTATCCCCCTTAGGGAATCGCATCGGGATCACCAGAATGCGGTATCTGCCATCCCGCTTCTCATGGGTGGCTCATGATAGGGAGCGAAGGGAAGAGAAACGACAGGAAGCATGGTTTCCTCTTGATGAGCGCGCCCCGAATGTCTTGGCACATGCTCTTTTATTGTGCTTTTTTACAAGAAAATGATTTAATCAAAGCTCAAGTCAAACATGATAATCTCATCAGGATGTGCATGTTTACAAAGCTGCATACCGGACAGATTATTTACAATGTGGATAAGTTTATTAACAACTGTCTAGCTCCTTGTCCCTTGTACGTGCCTTGCAAAGGTCACTGAAGAGACAGAAGTTAATGATGACACGTGAATGATACAATGTTGCAAACACATGAATGATACATAGTTGCAATGATACATAGTTACAACAGGCTTCGTTACCGTTAGGTAACACATGACTCAAAATGGCACCCACTCCAAAAGGTGATGCATCACAGGTTATGTTTAATGGCAAAGTCTCATTGTACTGCATAAGCACGACGTCCGAAGTCAGTAGTTTCTTTACATTACGGAACGCCTGCTCTTCTTTGTGACCCCATACCCAGTTTGCTTTTTTGTCTAAAAGACGATGTAGCAGTTCAGCAACCGTAGCCTTGTGTGGCAAGAACACGTTATAGTTGATGAGGCCTAGGAACGCCTGGAGGTCGGTCTTGTTATGGGGTCTGGGAGCGTTCTTTATTGCTCTTAATTTACTATCAGTAGGGTGAATACCCTGATTGTCAATTAGGTACCCTAAGAATTCAACACGGTCGGTACACATTTTGCATTTATCCTTTTTAACTTTCAGGCCTGCTTCCTGAAATTTTTGTAATACTAATCTTAAACGCTCCTGCAAAATTTTTTGAGTGGGGGCAGCAATAAGCACATTGTCGAAATAGGAGACAATGCCCTTGATCCCCTGCAATAGTCTCTCCATTAGGCTCTGAAAGATCCCTGGGGCTACACTGACTCTGAATTGAAGCCTTGTACACTTAAATGCGCCACGGTGTGTTATGATAGTCTGTGCCTGTGCCGTTGTTTTGTCAACCGGCAATTGCTGGTAAGCCTGGGCTAAGTCTAATTTAGCAAAGACTTTTCT
The DNA here is from genome assembly GCA_033807585.1 of Hydrophis major. NCBI lineage: Eukaryota > Metazoa > Chordata > Lepidosauria > Squamata > Elapidae > Hydrophis > Hydrophis major. Next base: position 331,503,275 of record CM066329.1, read on the forward strand.
ACCTCCCAGGGAATGGAGGAGGTGTTGTACTACCGGCATCGGGTATGGATTCTGTTGCAGTGCGTGGTTCAGGGTGGCCCGGTAGTCCCCACAAATTCTAATGGAGCCGTCAGGCTTAATGGGTGTCACAATAGGCGTTTCCCAAGGAGAGTGATCCGTTGGCTTTAAGACTCCCTGGGCAATTAACTTATCTAGCTGCTCGTCGATTTTCGGTTTTAGAGTGAACGGAATTTGACGAGGCTTAAGATGGATGGGCGCTATCTTTGGATTCAGACTAAAGGATATTGGGGTCCCCTTGTACTCGCCTAACTTTTCCTCGAAGACGTCCCTCAATTCGTGGGCGAGGTCTTCCTCCCAGTCACGGCCACCGATTAATGCCGGCCACTTCGATGCCGAGTGGTGCGAACCACTGTAGGCCCAACAGGCTAGGCCGGTCCTTGTCAATCACCGTCAGGGGTAAGTATGCCGTGCGGTTTTTGAATGTGACTAGGACTCGGCTGGATCCTGCAACCGGAATTCGGTTTCCCTGGTAGTCCTTCAGGATGAGCCGTTGGAATTGAAGGTCTTCGTGCTGAATTGTGGGGATGAGTTGCTTGAGGGTCTTCCATGAGACCATCGAGAGGGACGATCCCGAGTCTACTTCCATTGGGCAGGGCCGATTTTCAATGTTCATGTTTGTTAAGCCTGGGTTCCCCAACCAGGGTTAAGGAGACAAGCTAAACAGAATGTGCAGCGTTAGTCAGATAGGCACACAGATAAATGAATGAGATAAGCTTGTATGTTTGTTAACATACAGTAAAAATAACAGATATGCTTGTGCTATCAAAAATATAGTTTATTCCATTTAGAGTTTATAGCATAGTCAAAATAACAGTCCATTAGTCATGTATCATTTAGTCAGTCCATTCAAGGATATTCAGTTAGCAAAGTCCGTATAGAATATCCAATTGTCAGTTCACTTACAAATCAGTCCTTTGTCTCTCTCCCGTTCGAGTAACGCAGTCTTGAGTCCATACAGTTATTAGGGATCATCAAAGCCAGAGAACGAGCAAGCTGTCGTCTTGCTTCTTTTAAAGTGCTTTCACAACCACTCCCTTAATTACATTCCTATATTTAAAGTTCCAGACACTTTAACTTATAAACTATGATTAACATATTTATTATTTTACCTAAACCAGTTAGGGTAAACAATGTTATCCCTAACAATGTTGACCCGAATTTTCTGAGCGTCCAGTGAAGAGGCATGGCCAATGGTGAGTGTTTGGTGCGCCTCTTCTCATCTTGCTGGACGATTCATGGGCCGGTTTCCGTAGGAGTGGTTCACTGGTTCTCGCCTTACAGGGCGATTCCCTGTTGGTTGGAGGAGATTGGTTCCCTTCGAGGTCGTGCTGGGTCCAAGGAGGCTTCTGCAGGCCCGTCCAATGTGGCCTCATTTCCCGCACTCGTGGCAGCATGCGTCGCGGAATTTGCAGTCAGAGCAAAAATGGTTGGCCCCGCAGCCTGCGCAGGGTAGCTGGGACTTTGGGCGTCATTCCCGATCGGCCCGTAGGCGATGGACCTCTTCTTCATCACTGTCTGATGACAAAGAGAGGTCCTCATGATGGACCGTAGAAAGCTGCCCTTCTGAGTTAGGTAAAATTTTGCCAGCCGGCTGGTGGGTGTGAGTGTGATTTCGGTGTAATTGGGCAGCCGACTTCTTGGTTGCCTCTGCTGCTATGGCTTCAGTTATGGCGTCCTTAAGGGTGATGTCGCCCTTTGCCATTATTTTGCTCTGTACGTTTAGAGCATCGAGCCCTAGGACTACCCTGTCTCTTAAGGCTTCCTCCAGATCGGTGAATTCACACAGGCCTCCCAGATTACGGAGGTCTGCAACGAAGTCGGCGATGCTTTCTCCTTTACTGGTTCCGTTTGTAGAACTCGTGTCATCTTACGAGTGTTGGAACTGCGGGTGCATAGTGTGCCCTTAGTAGCGGTTTGAGGACGTCCCAGTCCATGGTTTTTACTTCAGCCGGTTTTGCCAACGCCTTAGCCATCTTAAAAACTGTTGGGCCACAGTGCGTCAGAAACACCGGCCGTTTCTTTCCGGCCGTGGCATCCTTTAGGTTATTGGTTTCCAAGAAGATTTGGAAACGATCCATGTAAGACTCCCAGTCTTCTTGACCTGGATCGAACGGAGCGGGCTGTATGGCGCTGCTGGACATGGTTTTACCGTTTTGTGCTTCAGTCATGTGCTTAGTTGGCTCTGATGTCATCCAATCCCATCCTTGTCGCCAGTGTCAAGTCTGGAGCATTGGTGCAAATGATGGAGACGAGCCAGTGGAAACAAACTTCAAACTCTTTATTTACATATCGTGACTGCTCAGCCTAAAGTCTGTTCAAGCCTTACTTATATAGGCAACTCATTAACTACTTAAGCAATAGCGAACCTGGAGCGCTAGCTCCCTTTAACCAATAGGAATGGTCTGTTAGTGGCCAATCGGATGCTTCTAAACGGGCAAATCCGATCGGGCCATCAACAGCCAATCAGAAGTGCAGGGCCAGAACCCTGCACTAGACTTCAAGCTCGAAGATAACTTTATTGGTATTATGCATTCACAACAGATAGATAGATAGATAGATAGATAGATAGATAGATAGATAGATAGATAGATAGATAGAAAGAAAAGAATCCATTCATAAATTAGATTACTAACTTCTTTGTTAGGAATCTAGATTGATCTGATATTAACTTGCAGAATGTAACCCAACTCTGAAATTATAATAGCAGTAATTGGTGTTATATTATAATGGAGAAATTATCAATAAACTATTTTTTTCTCCATGGTATACTTATTGTTTTTACAACAACCACATAAGGACATAATGCCTGTTTTCCGCTTTGCAAACCATAGGAACACTTGTAATAGCTATAAAGTAAACCATGGATCCAATTTTCATCCTTTTATCCAAATGTACAGAAATAAAATTATGCTGAATAGGTACATTTAAACCCAGTACAAGCATCTGTAATACCTGCCAACCAAACAATCAATCTGAAAAAAATTGTTTTAGGTACTGTTTAAAAAAAATATGAAGATAGTGGGTACATCCTGCTAGTTCTTCACAAAAATACACAAACTGGCCCTTTTAAGAACACTTGCTCAGAACATCCTTTGTTGATTTTTCTAAAAACTAGTATGGCATCACTTTCACATTCCTAATACTATCTTCTCAGAATTACATGAGATTGCAAAGTAGTAGTAGTGGTAATTTGAGAATCAAGGTTTTTCTGGATTAAAACTAGCCTAAGGTCAATTCTGTTTTCTTATAACTTAAGATTCCATGTAAAACTACCTTGTCTCAGGTGAGTTATTTTGTAGGAATAATAAGTGTAGTTATGTTTTGCTTTAATTAATTGCCTGTTGCATCAATTATGATGTTACTTTGGAATAACCTAGAGCAGCAATGCACAGACTTTGAATTAACATCCATTTTTAATTTGTCCTTTTTAAGGACAAAATATTTTTGAATGCTTGCTTATGAGCTCATTTAGCTATAGTTAGCTATAGTTAGCTATAGTTTTTATGTGTTTTCTGCCTCGCCACTAATTTTCAGTTATGGGAGTTAAAGAAATATCTTGAAGAAATTGGTATTGGGGGGCTTTTATGACTCTAAGGCCCTGATTGCATTTTCCTGATTCAGACATTGGAAAGATCCAACAGGGTTGATTCTAACTCCACCCCCCCACCCCACCCCGCAATTTCCTAAAGGCCAATTAACATGAATTCCTGAAAATATACCATGCACTGTTCCTAGTCAACAGTGCATGGTATATTTTCAGGAAATATATGTAGATATATATGCAAATGACCTTATTTTCAGAAATATTAAAAATGCTATATTGTATAAGCAATCATAACTGATATAAATACTCTTATTCATCAGTAGAATGTTAGAATGATTAAAATACTGTGAACAGAAGAGAATGAAGGAAATAAATAGAATGCTGCTATATTATGAAGACAATTTCAGCTACCTCAGAAAATTAGAAGACAGGAATGACTTTATTCCAACTGAATGTCCTGAAAGTCAAGTATGAAAATTAGCTACCAAAATCAACAACAACAACAACAACTGAAACTGGTTCACAAAGTTTAGCAAGAAATAAAACACATTCCAAGAAATTATGGATCAAACATCCAAAGTTATTTTGCAACATTAAAGTAAATCAGTGTTTTGTGATTGTTTGTGTCCTCATTGATCATCTGTTTATGAATGTAAGGCCCACAGCGGCCACTTTTTGTGAGAAGGCCTCAAATTCCAAGTGTGCCCAACAACTCAAAAATGTGAGAGTGGCAGCGCAGTAGGCCTTTTCCTACTATTTATCTGAAGTTGGCTTTAACTAAGATGAAAATATGATGGAATCATCTTGGTAATGTAACAAAGGCAAAAACAAAAGCAAAGATATCTCTGTAGTAAATCAATCTGCATGATATAAAAGCAAAACACATTTAACTCAACTGAATTAGCAAGTTGAGTTTGAAAGCACTTCATTCTGCATGCTGGCATAGACAACTGGCTTGCTTACCCATCAAGTCTATTTTTTTAAAAGTTAATCAACATTCATCTAGCTATTATAAATGATAGAGTTGAAAACAATACTGTGGATTCCTTTCAGCTATGAAAGTAAAGATAATGGTGTCAAGTGAAGTGTGAGACTTGGAGGAGATTAAAAAAAAAACAGATTTTAGCTTTGAAGAGTGCTATAATTGAAGAAACAACAGTACCTAGGATAACATTGTCAGTTGTTCTAATTTTGCCATCGCTGTGTAGCCAATTGCTTTTAACAACACTATTAAAATTGAATCCATAGGCAATCTTTTATCTCAGGAAGTGTGGGAAAAATATTTTGCTAGATTTCTCACAGGGGGTATTATAACAATGTTTTATTCATAGGTTAGGGTTGAAAGAGCAAAGATACATGCAGTACATACTTGTATAACTTGCTCAGAAATACCTGAATTGTAATAAAACTGGAACTGTAAGCAAAGCTGCAAAATTGCTATGTTTCATACCATAACTGGCATGTTTCCATCACATGCACATGTATATACACTGCTCAAAAAAAATAAAGGGAATACAAAAAAAAGACATCCTAGATCTGAATGAATGAAATATTCTTATTAAATACTTTGTTCATTACATAGTTGAATGTGCTGACAACAAAATCACACAAAAATTATCAATGGAAATCAAATTTAGCAACCCAGGAACGTCTGGATTTGGAGTTACACTCAAAATTAAAGTGGAAAAAAACATTACAGGCTGATCCAACTTTGATGTAATGTCCTTAAAATAAGTCAAAATGAGGCTCAGTAGTATCTGTGGCCTCCACGTGCCTGTATGACCTCCCTACAACTCCTGGGCATGCTTCTGATGAGGTGGCAGATGGTCTCCTGAGGGATCACCTCTCACACTTGGACTAAAGCATCCCCCAACTCCTGGACAGTCTGTGGTGCAATGTGGCATTGGTGGATGGATTGAGACATGATGTCCCAGATGTGCTCAATTGGATTCAGGTCTGGGGAATGGGCAGGCCAGTCCATAGTATCAATGCCTTCGTCTTGCAGGAACTGCTGACACACTCCAGCCACATGAGGTCTAGCATTGTCTTGCATTAGGAGGAACCTAGGGCCAACCGCGCCAGCATATGGTCTCACAAGGGATCTGAGGATCTCATCTCATTACCTAATGGCAGTCAGGCTACCTCTGACGAGCACATGGAGGGCTGTGCGGCCCCCTAAAGAAATGCCACCCCACACCATTACTGACCCACTGCCAAACCGATCATGTTGGAGGATGTTGCAGGCAGCAGAATGTTCTCCACGGCGTCTCCAGACCCTGTCACATCTGTCACATGTGCTCAGTGTGAACCTGCTTTCATCTGTGAAGAGCACAGGGCACCAGTGGCGAATTTGAATCTTGGTGTTCTCTGGAAAATGCCAAACGTCCTGTATGGTGTTGGGCTTCAAGCACAACCCCCACCTGTGGATGCCAGGCCCTCATACCACCCTCATGGAGTCTGTTTCTGACTGTTTGAGCAGCCACATGCACATTTGTGGCCCACTGGAGTTCATTTTACAGGGCTCTGGCAGTAGCGCCTCCATGCTCTGGACACTACGCTGACAGGCACAGCAAACTTTCTTGCTACAGCTCGTATTGATGGGCCATCCTGGATGAGCTGCACTACCTAAGCCACTTGTGTGGGTTGTAGACTCTGTCTCATGCTACCACTAGAGTGAAAGCACTGCCAGCATTCAAAAGTGACCAAACTATCAGTCAGAAAGCATAGGAACTGAGAAGTGGTCTGTGATCACCACCTGCAGAACTACTCCTTTATTGGGGATGTCTTGCTAACTGCCTATGCTTTCCACTTGTTGTCTATTCCATTTGCACAACAGCATGTAAAATTGATTGTCAATCAGTGTTGTTACCTAAGTGGACAGTTTGATTTCACAGAAGTGTGATTGACTTGGAATTACATTGTATTGTTTAAGTGTTCCCTTTATTTTTTTGAGCAGTCTATAGATAGATAGATAGATAGATAGATAGATAGATAGATAGATAGATAGATAGATAGATAGATAGATTTGTAGATATAGATAAATATGTTTTCTTAAGTTTTTGCGGGTACTTACATGTATGGTATTCAGCTTTGTTCGGGTATTTTTCCACGTCATTATAGTTGTGCTTTTAAAGTTGCAGCAATGTTTTGGCAGAATCTCATCTCCCATCATCAGGCTTCTGTATTGTGTTTGTCTGTGAGTCAGACTTTCACAGCCATTTCAGTTTTAAATTTGGGGCTAGCCTACTGCTGTGCCAGAATGGTTTTTTCTTCTTCATCCTGATTGGTTGGGAGTCTTGGTCTATGTTTATTGGTCTTGGAGTTTGCTGTGTTCTGCTTCTAATATCTTCTGTCTGTTTTGTGGCTTTTTTTGTCTTGATTGGCTGGCAACATTGTGTTCTTGTATTGGAGGCTTTTAGTGCGGCTTGGCTCTGGGTAAATGGACGGCTATCATTTATTAGGAAGCTAGGTTTCATCTGGGTGGCTGGTTGGGGTGTGTTTGAACTGGAGGTATCAGGTGGAGTCTGTTTGTGCCCAGGTATTTGCTTGGCTTGTGGTGTGAGATTTTTTGTTTGTGAGTGCAAGCTTCCAAATAATTAACAGTCTGGTGGAATCATCTCTTCTATTCATGCTTTCAGGTCTTTTTTCAATCTCTATGGCTTCTCTGATAATTTTGTAGTTGGGTTTTCTATAGTGGCTAGGGTTTTGGTGCCATTGAAGTCGATGCTATGACCTGTTGCTTTCATGTATTGGACTAATGAGAAAGGGTATTCCAGCTTTTTTATTGCATTTTTGTGTTCATCCAAGCGGGTACTTATTCTTCTATTGGTCTGTCCAATGTATGTGGCAGGACATGATACACAGGGGACTTCATATATGCCTTGACCTGGAAAACCAATATATTCCATTAATTAGTTGACAGACTCCAGCATCTCTTTAGTGCAGTATGACCTTTGCAAAATCAGCTGTGTTTTGTTCACTTTGAGAGGATTAAAAATTAATACTTGACTATCAATAAAGGATAATATTTGAAGCTCAGGGTTGATATGAGGGACCCTTTGTGCTCTGAGTACTGATAATGTTACCTAGAATGCAAGAAAACAAGCAAGCTCAAAGAGCATGAAGGACTCCTAATACTTTAGTGCCTGTCTCCAATTCCCATTTGTCAACATATTTTTCATCGAAGGCCTATTGTTCAATTTGCTCACATAACATTTATTTATTTATTTATTTGATTTGTCAATCGCTTACAAGATAATAAGTATAAGGATACACATAGTTATGAATATATGAAATGAATACATATTCAAAAAATAAAAGAAACAAAAGCACATTGGTACGCTTATGCACTCCCCCTACAGACCACTTAGGAAAGGGGTGAAGTCAATAGTAGACAGTCTAAGGTTAAAGTTTTTGGGGTTTGGGGAAGAAACCACAGAGTCAGGTAGAGTATTCCAGACATTGACCACTCTGTTGCTGAAGTCGTATTTCCTGCAATCAAGTTTTTTGCGATTAACCTTGAGTTTGTATCTATTGTTTGCTCTTGTGATGTTATGGTTGAAGCTGAAGTATTCATTGACAGGTACGACATTGCAATGTATGATTTTATATACTGCACTTAGATCGAACTGAAGATGGCATAGGTCTAGAATTTCAAGTCTGGTGGCATGAGGTATTCTGCAATGAGTAGAGGAATGTAGAACTCTTCTTGTGAGATATTTCTGGACTTTCTCAATTGTGTTAATATCAGATATGTGATGTGGGTTCCAGGCTGATGAGCTGTATTTGAGTATTGGTCTAGCAAATGTTTTGTATGCCCTAGTGAGTAGTGTGATATTGCCAGAGAAAAAGCTACGTAGGATTAGGTTAACAACTCTTAATGCCTTTTTGGTTATGTTGTAACAGTGGGCTCTAGCACTTAGATCATTAGAGATGAGTACTCCAAGGTCCTTGACAGAGTTTGGATCATCAACAAGGTCTTGACTAATCAGCTTGTATTTTATTTTCTGATTTTTTTTTTTTTTGCCAATATGTAAGACATCCTTTAGACTAGCTTCAGAGTCTCTTATAATGGTCCAAAATGTGCAGAATTTTTACAGTGCTGGGAAGTTTTCTTCGTTTCCTTTGGAGATAACTAGTATAGTCATTAAAAACATGAATCATAATAGTTTTCTTTAAAAAAAAAAGAGTGGCCATGTACTTTCAGAATTGGCCGGCTATTGTGATTAATTCTATATGAATTTCTTCAGATGTTCTTCTTCTATATGAATTTCTTCAGATGTTTTCTTTCCCTTCATTACATAAGATAAAAAAATAACTTTTCTTACAATGTTTGAAGTGAAGACATATAGAGTGGATTTGGATTAAACTCTCTTCAGTTTAAAAAATTCTTTGAAGTATCTTTGCACATAATTATACTGTATGTCTTATACCTAATTCAATTATACATTTCAAAAGCAAATTAAAGCAGATGCTAACTTAACTTTTCTGCCATGTAAACTGTAAACCCTTTTCCTCAGCTTTCATGTACCCTTTGAATCTGTTTTTAAGATACACTTGGCAGACTGTTATTGTGTTATATGTATATACATTGTTTATATAAATATTTTAATTTTGAAATATGTTTTTTTTATCTTTTGTTCACTATCCAGAATTTCATTGATAAGATGGGCAGGCATAAAAATATGCTAAATCAATCAATCAATCATGCCCAAATGCAGGCAAAAGAAAAAAAAAACTGCAGCTGAAGAGCTTAGCATGATGACAGGCATCATCTATCAGGGATGACATATTTGTTGACATGGCTGACTCTCCATCAATACTAGGCAGGGCCTCTAAGTCCACTTCTATGTATATTCATATTTTTCTTTCAGCCTTGCAACTCAGCAAGATAAGAAAAAAAATAATGAATCAGTGCTACATTAATTTGCTCTGGCCTTTGAAGATATTGCTTACATTTTATTTAATTGTCAACTGTACGCCCCTTTTAGTCTTAGATAGTTAAAATCCCTACTTGAAAGAATAGACCACAGGGACCTCAATTGCTGGTTGTTCTCCTGGGTTCTTTACATATAAATTGTTAGCAGAAATGCTAAGACCACACAGTTCATTTAAGAAACCATTATATTGAACACATCTGGCATCATGTAAAGCAAAGATCCCCAACCTTTCTGACTCCACAGATTGGCAGTGTTAGTGGTGAAGAAGGGATGTTTTCACACATGTGCCTGCCACTTACAGAAATGGAACTTTGCACACTCACACACTCGCTTGCCACTTGTGTGGCCCAGTTCCCAATGGCCATGGCCTGGTACTGGACTGTGGACTAGATATTGGGGCACCCTGATATAAAGACTATATATTTATCTGAACATAGAATTTTTTTGTACTTAACACATATGCATTTTATAATTGATTTTGTTCTGCTTATTTTTGTTCTGACCCAGCCTTCACAGAAGCAAGAAATAGACTCCCCACAAAGAACAATTCCTTTTTATTTACACATTTGGAATTAATTGCATTCACTAACAGAAAGTTCAGGCAAGAGTCCTGCAAGAAGTTAACTGAAACAATAGTCCTTATCAGCTCCTTATGATAAATGCAAGGCTGTGAGCTCCCAGCTGGGCTGCAAATTAAGTCAGTTCAAACAGAGAAATAGATAAACCTCAGTTCTGGCAAGACAGTCTTTGTCGCATAAAACACACAAAGAGCACACTTTCCAGAAATGCGAATAGTTGTCTGCAACAACCAAACTACTCCCTTTTCCTCCTATTTGTTTCTCAGCCAGGAAAGGGCCACTCAGTATCCATGCTTGTTTTGCTTCCTGAGTCACTGTTGCCCTTTGTTCAGCTCTCCTATCTGCTTTGCACATGCATACATCTGGACAGGCCCCAGCTGTTCCTCTTCTTCACTCATCTGGTTCCCAAACTTTTTCAGTCCACTGCCCCCTTGGTGCTACAAACACATACTTGGTGCCCCCCACCCAAGGTTGGGATTCAAATTTCTGTGGGCATGGCCTAATTTGAGGGTGTGGCTTGCCAGTCACGTGACTGCGTGGGCATGGCTTGCTGGTCATGTGACTGGGTGGGTGTGGCCAGGTGTCTGGCAAACCAAATACATGTGGTCTTCACTTAATGGCCAGTTGTTTTGTAAGTGTTCTAATTTATGATTGGTCTCCCCAGAGCTACTTGAGCTGTTTTTGAAGTTTTGACAGCTTTAGATCAGGGGTCTAAATCCCACCCCTGCCTGTGTGTGTTTGAGAGAGAGGGAGACAGAGAGAGATTGGATCAGATCTCTCTCTCTCTCTCCCACCAACACCAGAAAGCCACCATCAGTCAACATTCATATTAGTGGTGTCCGGGATATAAAATTATGAGTTTGGTGACCCCTGATCTAAAGGGGTGAGCCTGAAAGAGGGAAAGAGAGAGAGAGAAAAAGAGAGAGAGAAAGAGAGGAAGAAAAAAAAGAGAAAAGGGAAAGAAAGAAAAAAGGACAGATAAAGAAGGGGGATGGAAGGAAGGGACAGAAAGACAAAGAAAGAAGGAGGGAGAGAGAGAGGAGAAAGATAATGATATATCTATTCTAGTCCAATCACCTGCTCCAGCAGGGTTAGAAGGGTGTGTGTGTGTGTGTGTGTTCTCCTTGCAATTTACCAGTACATTTTGGTTTTGCTTTCTTCAGAATTGGCACTGTAATACATTGGGGAAAAGTAATTTTTAGGGTAATGGATCCTGTTTAAAGCTTTAACAAAATGTGAGAGCTTCCTGATAGTCTTGACCATGTTTCATCCACAAAACCTTCAATAGAAGCCAAAGAATTTTCAATGTGCTGGCAAAGAAGTTTTACAGTGGAAAAGGGCCTCAGTCTAAACTAGGCCTCATTCAATCTGATGCATCAGGTCTCTCTCTTTCTCTCTCTCTCTCTCCCTCCCTCCCTCCTTCCCTCCCTCCCTCTCAGACTGGCTTTGCTCTATGTTAAGTCCGCGGGGAAGGAAGCCAGGATTCGGTGACTGTGTTTCAAGCTCTTTTATTTAGTCAGGAACCGAACTGGGGCTAAAGGAAAACTTTGCGGCTTTTTATTTCCAAGCCGCGGTGGCCGCGGCCAATGGCACCGCTTTGAATCTCCCGTGATTCGAATTGACCAATCGCGGGAGATTCTCAGCGAGCCAATTGGCACGGCTCGCCTAGCCAATCCGATAGCCCTGCGCTTTGGCCAATCAAAGCGCGGGGATCTCAAGAATTCAAATGAGGGGACAGAACACCCCTCCCCTCTTGGTTCAGTCCTTACGTCACGTAGTCCCGTAGGTAGGCGGGGTTCGGTCGGGGTCTCTGTTTCTCCGGACTCCGTCATAGGAACCGCCTGGTCTGTCTGGCCGGGCCACTCTCCGCAGCTCCCTCCTGGGCTACCTGGGTTGGTTGAGCTGTGGGTTTTGCCGCTCCCGCTCGGTCTTCCCGGGTTGGTTGAGCTGGCCTGGCTGTCTCTTCCTGGCGAGGTTTCGTGCTGGCTGCTTTCAGGTGAGTATGGCTGGTTTATTTTTTCTGGGTTTTGGTTCCCTGGGTATCCCCTCCCGTCTTGGTTTGTGTTGAGGGGGTTGGTTTTGCTTGGTTGCATGTCGGTGGTGTCTTGTGTGGTCGTCCTCGATCTTAACTGATCGATGTGGCGTTTTCACGCTCGTCCGTTGGTTGTTTGTAGCCGGTACGAGTGTGGGCCTATTAGTTGTGTTATGACGGCTGGTACCCATAATGGGTCTCCGGTTAGGTTCTTCATGTAGATGGCATCGCCTGGTGCGAAGGTTCGGTGTTTGCTGGTGGAGTCTGGGGGTTTCTCTGGGTTGTAAGTGGGGTGTAATCTATCGAGTGGGGACCTTATTTTCCTCCCTATTAGCAGTTCATCTGGGCTTTTATTTGTTGTGGTGTTCGGGGTTATGTGCTGTATGAAAAGTAATTTATTTATTTTGTCCTGGATCTCCCCGTGGTCTATTTTCTGGATGGTTTTTTTTTGTGAATTGAACCATCCGTTCCGCCCTACCATTCACCGCCGGATGCACCGGGGCTGTCAATGCATGTCGTATGACCCTTTCCGCTAGGAATTTTTCGAATTCTAGCGAGGTGAATTGGGGCCCGTTGTCGGAGACGAGGATGTCCGGGAGGCCGTGTGTTGCGAAAAGTTTGTAGAGTTCTTTGGTCAGGGCCTCCGTGGTGGTTGTTCTCATGTTGCTTACCTCCAGCCAGTTGGAGTAAGCGTCTATGGTTATAAAGAAAGTGTGTCCTTTTGTGGGCCCGGCGAAATCTATGTGGATCCTAGACTACGGTCCCCTGGGGGTTTCCCACTCTAGGATGGGTGCTGTGGGTGGGATTGGCCTAGTTTCCTGGCATCGTTGACACCTTGCTACCCAGGCCTCGATCTGTTTGTCCATCCCTGGCCACCAAGCGTAACTTCTGGCCAGGGCTTTTGTCCTAACGATGCCCGGGTGCCCCTCGTGTAACAGTTCCAAAACCTTCCCTTGTAGTTTTTCCGGGATGACCACCCTATCCCCCCATAGTATACACCCTTTTAGTAACGAGAGTTCCGTTTGCCGGTTCCGGAATGTCCTGACGGACTCGTCATTGTCCTTTTCCGCTCACCCTTTCTCTACCCAATGCAAAACCCGTGCCAGACATTTGTCTTTATGAGTTTCTCGGGCAATGTCGGACGCGGTTATGGGTAGGTTGGGTAGAGTCTCTATGCTGAGGGTGGTCATCGTGGGTGCTGGGTCAGTGTCTGGGTTCAGGTAACGGTGAGCGGCTTAAGGCGTCCGCATGGGAGATAGTCTTACCAGGTCGGTGTGTGAGTCCGTAGTTGTAGGCAGTCAGGAATTCGGACCACCTTGTCATTCGGGGAGACAGAATGTTCGGGGTGGCCCTGTTCCCTGCAAGGATTCCCAGCAGCGGTTTGTGGTTGGTGATGATGGTAAACGTCTGGCCGTAGAGGTACTCGTGAAACCTTTTTACTGCAGCGACAATAGCCAAAGCCTCTTTGTCCAGCTGGCTGTAGTTCTGCTCCGGTTTGGTCAGGGTCCTTGAAAAAAACGCGATGGGTGCTTCCTTTCCGTCGGGGAGAGTGTGGCTGAGGACAGCGCTGATGCCGAAGGGTGATGCGTCGCATGTGATGGCTAGTGGTAGGGTCTCGTTGTACTGGATGAGGACAGCATCCGAAGTGAGCAGGTCCTTGGTTTTCCTGAAGGCAGCTTCCTCGCATTTCCCCCAAGTCCAGGTAGCCGCCTTGTCCAAAAGCCTATGCAAAGGCTCCGCCACGGTCGCCTTTTGGGGCAGGAAGACATTATAAAAGTTAAGTAGCCCCAGAAACGCCTGCAGTTCTGTTTTGACTTGGGTGTGGGGGCTTCCTTGATGGCTTTAATTTTCTTGTTGGTGGGGTGAATGCCGTGTCGGTCTAGGAGGTATCCTAGGAATTTGACCCGCTCTGTGTACAGCTGGCATTTTTCCCTCTTCACTTTAAGCCCGGTTTCTTTGAACCTCGTTAGCACCTCCCTTAGGCGAGTCTCTAGTTCGGCCTGGTTGGTTGCCGATACTAGTACATCATCGAAGTATGGGACCACCCCCTTGATGCCCTGTAAGAATCTTTCCATGAGGCTCTGGAAAATTCCAGGTGCCACGCTGACTCCAAATTGGAGGCGGTTGCATCTAAAGGCTCCCCGGTGGGTGACTATGGTTTGCGCCTCTGCAGTTTCCTCGTCGACCGGCAGTTGGTATGCTTGGGCCAGGTTGAGTTTCACGAAAACTTTGCCCCCTCCCAGTGAGTGTAGGAGATGCTGCACTACTGGGACGGGGTAAGTGCTTTGCTGCAAGGCACCATTTAGGGTGGCCTTATAGTCCCTGAAGATTCTCACTGACCCATCAGGCTTAATTGGGGGTCTCCCACCATTGAAGTCCCAGTAGGCTAGGTCGCTCTCGATCGATGATGGTTAAGGGAAGTCTTTCGGCGTGTCCTTTGTAGGTCACTGTAAACTGTCCTGTTCCAACTACAGGGATGCGGTTTCCCTGGTAGTCCTTGAGGATTAGTCTCTGGTTTTCTAGTTGCCTTCTTTGGATGGTAGGCACCAAGCATTTAATTTCTTGACAGGCTACCATTGAGAGGTAGGACCCGGAGTCCACCTCCATTTTACAGGGTTCGCCTTCGATGCCTACCTCCACGTAGAACTTTCTGGCGTCTGTGGTTGTGGCATGGCCGATGGTGACCGTCTGATGTGTCTCTTCTCTCCGCCTGGTCTCACCACCTCGTTGGGCTCGTCCGTTTCGCTCCCAGTGGTTGTCTGCTGGCCGGTCTCTGGTCCTGGAGGGTGTGCTCTCTCGTCTCCGCTCGCTCGGGTCCCATCGTCTGGGGCTGTGGGTCTTCTTGAGGCAGCAGACGCGTGCGATATGGCCCTTCTTGTCGCAGTGCCGGCAAATGGAGTCGAAGAACCAGCATTCGGATCTGGGGTGATTGCCTCCGCAACCGGCACACGCGGTCCTTGACTTACAACTCCGCCGGCTGCACTGGTCGCAGCCTGCCTGGAGACGGTGGATGTCTTCCTCCTCATCTGACGTGTCCGAGGTGGATTGGAGTTCGCCCTGGTGGGTGGTAGTTGCAGGTTGGGCTTCGGTCAACCTTGCAGGGTTGTTGTTTTCGGTGCGGTCCCCAGCGTTCGGTCTCTGCATGCGGTCTGCTGATTGTCGGGTTGCTTTGGCGGCCGCGGCTTCGGAGATGGCATCAGCGAGAACGATGTTGCCCTTAGCCATCAACCGACTTTGGAGAACGGGGTCCCAAAGGCCGAGCACGATTCGGTCCTGAAGGGCCTCGTTCATGTTGGAGAACTCGCATAGTCCTCCCAGGTGCTGCAGCTCTGCAACGAAATTACTGAAACTCTCGCCCGACTGCTGGTCCCACCGATAAAATTCATGTTGTCGGATGAGGATGGGCACGGCTGGAGCATAGTGTCTCCGGAGCAATGGTTCGAGGTCCGCCCAATCCATCGCGGTAATGTCAGCGGGCTTGGCTAGCGCTTTTGCCATCTTAAACACTGCGGGCCCACAGTGTTAGGAAGATGGCTCGTTTCTTCGGTCCCGTGGCATCCTTCAGATCGTTGCATTCGAGGAACATGTGGAATCTGTCCGTGTAAGATTCCCAGTCCTCGGTAGCGGGGTTGAAGGGGGTTGGTGGCGCGATGCTGGCCATCTCGTCAGTTGGCTGGCTTCCGTCGGACACGTGCTTCGGTTCAGGAAAGGTATCCCACCTTCGTCGTCAGTGTTAAGTCCGCAGGGAAGGAAGCCAGGAGTCGGTGACTTAGTATCAAGCTCTTTTATTTAGTCAGGAACTGAACTGGGGCTAAAGGAAAACTTTGCGGCTTTTTATTTCCAAGCCACGGCGGCCACAGCCAATGCCACCGCTTTGAATCTCCCGCGATTTGAATTGACCAATCACAGGAGATTCTCAGCGAGCCAATCGGCGCAGCTCGCCTATCCAATCCGATCGCCCCGCACTTTGGCCAATCAAAGCGCGGGGATCTCAAGAATTCGAATGGGGGGACAGAACACTCTACTTTCCCAATGTGCCTGGAGGACCAGTGCTTTGAGCACGGATGAATGGATGGATGGATGGATGGATTGAAAGAGAGAGAGGTGGGGGGGGGCAGGCAGACAGGCAGGCAGGCAGACAGACAGACAGACAGATAGGAAGATATATTGGTAGGTAGGTAGGTAGATAGATAGATAGATAGATAGATAGATAGATAGATAGATAGATAGATAGATAGATCTATATTGGTAGATAGGTAGGTAAGTAGGTAGGTAGGTAGACAGAAAGACAAATAGGTAGGTAGGTAAGCAGGAAGGCAGGCAGGCAAACAGACAGACCTTTTGGATGGATGGACAGACAGACAGACAGATGGACAGAATGCTACAGTGGTGGCACTTTGGGAAAGTGGTGGTGGCGGCTTTTCCCAATGTGCTGCTGCATTTGAGGCACTGGTTCTGGTGCAGTACAATGGTCAATGTTTGAGGCGCCAGCTGGCCCTGCAGGTTCACCCATTGACTAGCACCGCTCCGGAGCCGGCGCCTCCAATGCGGAAGTGGTGGCACGTCATGTGCCATTGTGGCCACTTTTGATGTGCCACCCTCCTGCCGCCTCTTAGTGCACCTCTGCTGGCCCCCTTGGGGATGCTAAGAGGCAGCAGGGGGGCATTCGAGGTGCCGGCCCTGCAGGTTCACCCATTGACTGGTAGCGCCGCTCTGGACTCAGTGCCTCAATGGGTGAACCTGCAGGGCTAGCCAATGCCTTGAACACCCCCCCTACTACCTCTTAGCACCCCTCTGCTGTCCCCCTTGGGGACACTAAGAGGGGGCAGGGGGGCGATGCATTGAACATGGCTGCAGTGACACATAAAGTGCCACTGCTTCTGCATTGGAGACACCCAGGTCCATAGCGGTTAAATATGGTTAGATCCATTAAATATGGAGTATTGCTACAGTCAATGGGTGAACCTGCAGGGCCGGCACCTCAAACGCTCCCTTGCAGCCTCTTAGCGTCCCCAAGGGAGCCAGCAGAGGGGCACTAAGAGGCAGCAGGGGGGCAGTGTGTTGAACATGGCCATGGCAGCATGTAACGTGCCACCGCTTCCGCATTGGAGGCGCCGGCTTCAGAGCGGTGCTAGTCAAGGGGTGAACTTGCAGGGCCGATACCCTGAATGCCCCCTGCCACCTCTTAGTGCCCCCCTAAGGCAACCCACCACCCCCAGGGGCAGTACCTCTCACTTTGGGAACCACTAAGATAACAGATAATCAGAGTTAGACAGGACCTTGTAGGGCAGCTGCCTCTCTGGCTGGGAAATGCTGGATGGCTATGGCTCTATCTCTGTGTCCAATGCTGAGCATCCATCAGAGCCTTCCCCAGACTCTAGAACTGGTCCAAGTTCTTCCTCATCATCCGAGTCTGCCATCAGTTCTGCTCGTAGCTGGTGGGCCACAACAATTTTACCCTTGAAATAGGGTAAAATTGTGTTTTGTATGTTTTACTTTTTGTGTTTTACATTTTTTGACATGATTATAAGACTAATCAATAAATGAACTAGTTAAATGATCTAAATTGGTTTTAAAATATGAACCCAGTTTTTGTGCATGTACTAATTGAATCTCTTTACTTTTGTTAAAATCTACACTGCTCAGAGCTCTTCATCATATATGAGCAACTGAAAAAAAATACTCCAATTTGTAAGAAATAAATTGAAATTTTGTTTAGAAGAATGGATGCAACTCAGAAAAAAAATCCATCAATGAGAATAATCTGCAGAGACTAATGTCATTAGGCAGATTAACAGGGAACATGAGAGCAGTTCAGTGACATCTTAATTCAAACAAGAATCTTACAAAAAGTGAAAGCCACTAGAACCCATCAGCACAAGTCTAATTTAAATCAATAGATATCCACACAGAAAAACCATATAAAAATACCCTGAAGCCAAGCTGTTGCATTTCTAAAAGGCTTCATTAATTAATAACTCCCATCCTTGACCTCTACCCACGGGAGAAAATATTAAACTGAAAAATTAACACAATAATGGCAATTTGATATAGTTTGCATTTGAACATATCTTAATTACAGTTAACAATCCACATGCAGGAAATTGGCTATTTCATCATTTAAGGCTTATCACAGATAATGAGTTGCTTTGTATAACCTCATCATTATGAAAATATTGTCATTGTTTCTGTACTACGATTACAAAATAATACTAAATATGTTCTTGTCTAGAAGACTTAGCCAATGTGTAAATTCATATGTGCTGCTTTATTGCAACCAGAATGTGGTTTGTCACTGTTAAAAAAAGAAGGAGGGCTTTTAAGGAGTATGGAAGATTATAGAATGCACGGTAATTTTTTTTTTTTAGAATAATGAATTTTAATGCAGTATTTTTTTTAAAAAATGCATTTATTTATTACAACATAACAATCTTTAATTTTACAAGAAAAATAAAAAAGAAAATTTAATAATTTAAAACCCAAACTAAAGATACAATTTAAAAAGGACAAAAATCTAACATTTTATGCTTGCCAATTATTATTGGCTTATCAATGAATTCACTATTATAATATAAACAACACTAAATGTTATTGTGATATTGTGCAATACTCAAGATATCAAAAAAGTATATCACAACATCTTTGCCATAACAACACATATTGCTGCATCCTTTGATCTGTAAAAAAATATTGCCTTTTCCAAAATAGATAATTTGAACATTCTGACAAACATTTCTTGACATCTGGAATAAAAATTGTTTTCCAAATTCTTATTGTAATTCTTTTTACTATCCCCCATGTTTGATACAATCCTGATAAACTGATAAATTCCAAAGATTGTGTATATAATTCAACATTACATTAATATCTTTTACATTCAAAGATTTCCCCATAAACCTACTAATATAGATTAATACCTACTAATATACACTAATATACATTCTATAAACCTACTAATATACACTAATAAAGAGATACTAAATGATCACCTGACCATATTGTGTGTCAGTGGACCTTCAAATTTCTTATAACTCCAGCACAAAAATAAATCTAATGTCCATCTTCATATATATTCTTTGTTAAGTCCAGTACAACCTATAAGCAATTTTTGATAAATCAATTTTAACCTCACATTTGAAGATCTCATTTTAAGGTATTAATACATTCCTAATGATTCTGCAGAGAAAATATATTTCCGGAACCTAGACATTATTGCACCAGTGTTATTTTTCCCCCTGCAATATATCAAACTAAAATTGGAATAAAGTTTTGCAGTTATTGTAGCAACTGAGAAGAAAAAAAAATAGTTCCAGCAGAATTATATAATTGCCAGTATCCAATATTTTTCCCACCACAAATTTATTTTGAAATTAAATAACATGATGGAGTTAGGATTAGAATGCAAAATTTCTCAGGAAAGTAATATTTATTCATTTTTTAAATTTATTCACCACCCATTATACTACCCAATATTTCATCTCTACATTTTGCTAACTATATGGGTTTCTTTTCATTCAAATCTGCTTTTTCCATTGTACTCTTTCCAAAGAATGTTAGAAAAGCACCATGTTTACAAAAAGTATTTGTTTCTCCTTTCTTACCTCTCAAAAAACAAATATTTAACATACAGTTACCAAATCTGGAAAACATGGTATTTAATAGGGCCATGGTTGAAATCTGATTGAGTTCTAAATTTCTTTACCCATCACATTAATCTGAGATGTATTTTCATTGTTATCCTTGGAAGCAGTTTTAATTATGGCAAGATGTTTTCAGAAAAGCCATTAATTAGTACCACTTATCTTTTGTAATTTGATTGAATAATGGAAAAACAGGGCATTGTCATCCCACTTAGACACTTACAACATATACTTAGGCACTTAAATATTTACAACATATACTTTTCATTTTAGTTTCTGACAATAATGAGGTGGGATTACGGGATTTAAACAAATCTTAAATATCCCAAGACTTTTGGGTAGTCTTTATTCTGTTTGGCAGGTAAATATAAAGTAATGTATACCCACCAGCTAATTCATTTTGTGTACTACTGACAAACAAACAAACTAAAAAAAAACCCCAAGATTACAATTTATCAGAGGATCAGAATTTATATCATTATATAAGTTATTCCTTACTAAAAATCCATCTGCCTGTAAACTGTGTGTAAATAGTCCATTGTTCTAAAATTCTAGTGGAAAATTTAGAACTCTTTAAATAGTGTTCAATGTATGCTATTAGTGAATTTATATAAATAATCCATATCAAACTTGAACATACGTGCTTACATTATTAAATGAGCGAGAAGGACTAGGAGGTCAAACTAAGGCTTTAATCTAAGATATTTAAATGCAAATTACTGCTCAGCTAATAATTTGTATTTATTTGTGGCTTGCAAGAAAATTAAAACATTGCATACCTGGGAATGAAAAGCAATGACTGTTATTTTTACTAGCCAGATTTGTTCAGTTTTACTACTTTTAGTTTGCTTTGCTTTGAAGATGCCAACATAGAAAAGATCCGTAAAAAGATTTAGGAGTATAATAAGCAAATAAATGAATAATATATTAATCAGTAGATGGATAGGCAGGCCAAGGTAACTTATAGTTTCTTGCTGTATAAAGTTTATACCCAAAAGAGAATGCATGAACAACAATAATGGAAAACACAAGTTTCTCTCCTAGGCAACTTACAGCTAGTCTGTTATAAACTAGTGATATCTAGCCTTTTACAATTGGCTTTCATTATTTTTTTCATTTCTTGTGGCTTGTTATAACAATTAACATTTACATTTTAGAAAACCAAACAGAATTTTCACATATGTAATAATATTAGGTAATTATATCAGGCATATTCGAGCATTATCAGTGAGTTTAAGTATCCAAATGAACTTATTCGTACACAATTTGCATTTTTAGGAAGGAAAAACAGGCCTGAGTATATTCTGTTACAATTTAGACAGCATAAGAATAATTTATTTGTACCTAAAGGATTGTGCCTTTCTTCAAGAAATGCAATTAAATTTTGATTAACTTCATGTTCAAAATGGTTATTGAATAGGAAGAATCCCTATGTTCCCTGGTGCAACCTTCCTTCCTTCCTTCCTTGATAGTCAGAAGCCATTGAAAATTAAATTTATTGTATAATAAAAAAAATAAAAAATAAATGGAAGATTTGGTTCATTATCTTACATATAAGACTTTGTGATGCATAATACTTTACCAAAGTTAGAAAGTAATCTTAGAAATAAATAGGGCTAAAATTATTTTGATTGTTTTGTGTCCTCTGGCTAGCATAATTCTTTGCAAGGAGACATATTGCCCTGTTCTATATGATGCTATCAAAGCTATCAAACATTAATAGCTATCATTAATAGCTATCAAAGTCAAACTATCCCCAGCAATCAGTGATAATCACTCTTTTAAAACCATCTCCTCTGCATATTTCAAAATCACATTATTACAAATGCTACCAAACCTTTCTAATAGGCTGAAAGCTTCCCAATGGTTATGTGAAGTAGTAGAGAGGAAAATCACACCAAAATTAATTACTAAATAATGAATTGATGTCAGTGATGTATTCTCAGTGGAGTATTATTATTTTTTCTGATCCATTAATCTGTCCTTTATTTTAAACAATGACCTTATCAACTAGAAGCCTGCATTTATAATAATAGTATGATGTGGCTTACAAAGTGGTGTATAGTTATTTCATTTTAATCACATCTGTTGATTGAGGTTACATTTATGTCAAGAATAATAAATCTAGTGTGGCAGTTGAACCGTTATAAAAATAAAAGTTTATCTAGCACATGGGATATCAGCAGAATTTATTTTTTCAGTCTGGGACTTAATTTGGACCATACTAAGAACTCTTTTTGGGCAAGCAAGAGGAAAAGCTCTTTTACCATATGCATAAGTACACCCATGTATCCAACAACAATCATACAGACAGATACACATTATGTTTTCCACATACTCACATATTTTTCTGCCCACATACAGTATCCAGTGTGCACTGCCCAATAGAGTACGTGTTTAGCTTCCATATTCTTAGATTTGCACACAGGCATTCACATATACCTCATGAAATGCATTACATACTTATTTTAAATATGTTCTCCAGCTGTGCCAGAGTGAGATTCCTGAATGAGCAGAGCTGTAAATTATTCACCAGGTTTAGGGTTTCTATTTGCCAGCTCCAGCTCCATGCAAAGTATTGTGTAGATTCAAAAACAAAACAAACAACAACAAAACAAAAAAAAAACCCTTTGCCTAATTAAGACAACTGGGAACAGTTTGATTGTCTGAAGTTGTGAGACATTGCTGATGTTGCATTTGTGCTGTATGGACTAGTCTAGAAGTGCTTTGTAAACTGTGACACCGTTGGGGAAGAAATCTGTGCCAGAGGAGCCAATAGCTGCAGCATTTGGAAAGAACAGACTAGATGCTGATAAGGACAATTGGAAAAGATGTTGGAATCCTAAAGACTTAAGGAAAGAATTGTTTCCACTTCTTTGTGCTGTATGATCTCAGCTGAAAAGAAGTCAAGATGTGAAAGTACTGAAGCTGAATAACGGAGACCATATCAAAGAAATGATAAGAAACCTTTGTGGCAAATAAGGAATGTAATTCTGGTGGTTTCACCAGAAAATTAGCAAAGGGAACCTGAACAGTAGTGAAATATCTCTTTCTTTTAAGTACATAGAACTCTGGCATTCTTGAATACAATTTGATTTCTGTTTCAATTTATATTATGTTATTTTTTACAGTGCCTTGGTACAAAGTTGTAAGTATTCATACTGTATGGTCATTATATCCAAAACCTGTTAGGTCAAGGACCTGTGACCAACCCTGCTGCATTTGGGATGGAGCAATATAAGAAAAATGGGATGTTTGAAAAATGGTGAAAAAATCCCTGGAAAACTAAGCTAACATTATAAATATCCAAAAATGTTACTTGAAAAGCATCAATAATAAATAGTAGAGAAAGTGGCTGTATATCTAGAGAGACATCTTTTAACACTATTCCTGCACATGCACATACCTGCTCATTATTCAAAGTTATTGTGCATCTTCCTTTTGTGTACAGAGTTTTTAGCAGGAGAAACATAGTTATCTTATTCATTTCCAAAGCCCATCTTTGCCTCCCAGCCCATAATTAATTATTGAGCTGTTGGGACTGTTAGGAGTTTATTAATGAAACTCACAGGTGCAGTATATATTTCATTAATATTTAAAAAGAAAGTTTAGAATGTGGCTCTTGGCTATATATAGTGGGTCTTAGGAAAAGGACTTGCATCTAGCCTACTAGCCATAGGTTGCATACTCTCTTTTTAGGGCCACAATTCTCTAGCTTTGTCATAATGAACATGATGGAGAAATAGAAGTAAACTTCACTACCAATGCTGGAATCTGGATCCCTGTGCAATGTGAACTCCACTGGACAGATATCTCCATGCCTTTTTTTGTGAGGACATAGACAGGAGATGTTTGTTATCTTTGTCCTTCATGTACCAGTCCTCTGCATCTGTACATAGAGTATATGCTCTAGACTAGAGTCTCACCATTGTGTCTTCTGCCTAAAGGCAGCTGTCTATAGAAAAGTGCCAAGCACCCACTCATCAAAATGATGAAACTAATGTGATATTGCACTGCAAGTTCTGTCTATTTGGGACATGGAGAGGTATCATGACCATGTACTGAAGGACTGGGGCTTTCAGGCTGCAAATATGAATAATGCATGGATGAAGTGTTCTCTATATAACTGAGACATGGGGGTAGCACCTGATAATGTTGGTGGTCTGCTTATTCAATTCATGTTGAATGCTATCGTGGGTTTGAATAATGTTGAAGAATGTTGTATTAGCTTTCACTACATATTGAAAGATTAAAAGAAAATATACTTCTGCAACCCAGTCTGTACAAATGCACACAAGAAATGTTTCCCTAGTAAAATGTGTAATACTTCAGCATTGTGCTGAAACTTTTATAAAAATTGTTCTCTAGAGTAGAATGTAGAATCTTCATTTAATTGTGCATGCCTGAAATAGATGGAGATAAAAATAATACTTTGCTGTTGTTAAGTATTTTGTTGGGCCAAAGGAAGATTGATAGACTCTCAATGGCTTACTTTTCCACCCAAAAATAGTACACAAATTATCAACTCTATCAATCAGATTGTTGAAAGTTGTTTCAGTTTATGCACAGCTAGGTTTCCTCAATACTCAGTTACTTTGAGAAATGGAATAACACTCTTAGGACTTGTATGCTATGAATTCAACATTTTAAGAACAATAGAAAAAATAGTTAACAAAGCCACATGTAGCTAGAATTGTAGGTAAAGTTTTCAACCTTTCCCCAAAGTGTTCATAATTTAATCAAGAATGAAATAAAGTTGGACTGGACATTTTAAGTATAATAAAAAAGGATCAAAGACTTTGGAAGAATTGATAGGTTATATTACAATTTAATAGTGCAGCCTGAGTTGAAATTCTGGACAATGAAGGGAAAATAAATATGCTTACTGCAGATAAACTAAGCAGATAATACTCTTTAAGTATTACATTTTAGAAACAAATCCAGCCAGCTTGAAAACAAGATGTTGGAAGGATTATAGGCAAGATTAAATGAGTTCAAAATACAGTCCCCAAATATTCAAAGTAATTCATGACTCATCAGTACAATAGCTACTATTTTCATTGTGATTATTTTTAAAGCTGCTTTGGCCTATCTTTTCAGTCCAGAAAGCTATCTCATGCTGGCTGCCAAAAAAGAAAGCTGATCCAATGAATGAAATCCTGATTCAGAGAAAAAAATGCTTTCCATAATGAGAACTAAAATCTCCAAGAAATCCTCAAAATTGCACCTTTAATTGTCCTTGTTCAATCAAAAGAAGCACAACCACAAAAAGACCAATCAGTCATATTACTCTACCTATCTTAAGCAATATTTCATAAATATTTTTTATTTATTTTTATTTATTTATTTTTGTCAGTTGCTTACAAAATAATAGGTATAAGTAAAAACATAGTTATGAATACATGAACACATATAAGAAAAATAAAAAATAAAAATAAAAGAAACAATAGGACAGGGATGGTAGGCACGTTGGTGTGTTTATGCACGCCCCCTACAGACCTCTTAGGAAAGGAGTGAAGTCAATAGTAGACAGTCTAAGGTTAAAGTTTTTGGGGTTTGGGGAAGAAACCACAGAGTCAGATAGAGTATTCCAGACATTGGCCACTCTGTTGCTGAAGTCGTATTTCCTGCAATCAAGTTTTTTGCGATTAACCTTGAGTTTGTATCTATTGTTTGCTCTTGTGATGTTATGGTTGAAGCTGAAGTATTCATTGACAGGTACGACATTGCAATGTATGATTTTATATCTGTACTTAGATCGGAGTGAAGACAGCGTAGTTCTAGGTTTTCTAGGTCTAGAATTTCAAGTCAGGTGGCATAAGGTATTCTGCAATGAGTAGAGAAGTAGAGAACTCTTCTTGTGAGATATTTCTGGACTTTCTCAATTGTGTTAATATCAGATACGTGATGTGGGTTCCAGGCTGATGAATTGTATTTGAGTATTGGTCTAGCAAATGTTTTGTATGCTTTAGTTATTAGTGTAATATTACCAGAGAAAAAGCTATGTAAGATTAAGTTAACAACTTTTAACACCTT
The DNA here is from genome assembly GCA_033807585.1 of Hydrophis major. Classification (NCBI taxonomy): domain Eukaryota; kingdom Metazoa; phylum Chordata; class Lepidosauria; order Squamata; family Elapidae; genus Hydrophis; species Hydrophis major. The sequence goes on from CM066329.1 coordinate 331,529,104, forward strand.
TTTGGCTAAGTAGTTACAGTGGGCTTTAGCACTTAGATCATTAGAAATGAGTACTCCAAGATCCTTGACAGTTTGGATCATCAACAAGGTCTTGACTATTCAGCCTCTATTTTATTTTCTGACTTTTTTTTGCCAATATGTAAGATAGAGCATTTATTTGTTGAGATCTGAAGTTGCCATTTGTTTGACCATTCTGATACATAGTCAAGGTCTTTTTGAAGGGTAACAGTATTGTCTGTGATGTTGAATAGCTTTACATAATCAGTGAAGAGAACGCAGTTGCTCTTGATATGATCACAGAGGTCATTTATGTAGAGTATGAAAAGAGTTGGTCCTAGAACACTGCCTTGGGGGACACCAATATTGACAGTTACAGAATTTGATAGGACACTCCCAATTTTGACCATTTTTTGTCTGTTTGACAGGAATGCTTCTATCCAGTTATGTAGGTGTCCAGAGATACTGTAAGATTTTAGTTTTAGGAGTAGTTTGTTATGTATCACTGAATCAAAAGCTTTACAAAAGTCTATGTAGATTGTGTCTATTGCTTTGCCCTGATTGAGTTGTGTAGTCCATATGTTTTTGCAATGTAAGAGTTGCAGATTACATGATAGATTTTTCCTGAAACCAAATTGTTTACTAGAGAGTAGGTTGTTTGTTTCTAAGTGGAGGATAATGGATTGGTTAATAATTGATTTCATGACTTTACAGGTGACGCAGCATAAAGAGATTGGTCTGTAATTTTCAACTAGGCTGGGCCCTCCCTTTTTGAAGACGGGGATGACTGTAGCTTGTGACCATGGTTTTGGCAAGGAGCTGGTCCTGAAAGATTTTTCAAAGATTATGCTTAGAGGTTCAGCTATGGCAGTGGATAGCGTTTTAAAGAAGTTGGCATAAACTTTGTCTGGTCCAATAGATAAAGATGGTTTTAGATTGTGTAGTGCTTTTTCAACATTGTCTTCTGTAAAATCGATATGTATTAGATCATTGTAGTTGTCTGTGGTTCGACTAGGAAATACTGGGCATGATCCATTGCTGTTTACAAATCAGAAATACACTTATGAAATGTATTAAACTTACTCAATTTCACAGCTTTTGTTTGGCTGTGGAGGTAGCCAGGGTAATGATTGGAGCTTGGGAAACTAGCCCTTGTCAGTCAACAGGAATGCTGATTTACCACCAGCCTATCAGGTTCTCAGGAGTCAAGGACTTGGCAACATAAGGAAATAACAGTCAATTGCCAGCCAGCAACACACCAATTGACCAATAGAAACGCAGAACATAAATACGACACATATTCAGGTAGAGAGGAATTCCCTGAGGAGGGGCTCCAGCATGAGTCCGAAAGCTCAGAAGACTAAACCTCCGGTCCTGGTGACCAATCCAGATTGGATTTTGCAACATGTTGTCAGGGTTCCGGCAAGTAAATAACGAGCCTCAGGCCACACTCCCCAAACTAAAGAGGATTTATTTGAAGATAACATCATCTGTCCAGCACTAACCTGGGTGTAGCCAACTCTGAGATACATAATTCACTGTCATCCTTGATCCTGTTTTCCCCCCACCTCTTCAGGTGTATCATCCAACAAAAAATGTCCATAGCCAAGAGTCATCAATCATGCTCTCCAATTAGATTTTTTTGTGGCAGAAGCTTCAGCTATCTAATCAGTCTTTGAAGAAAATATGAATGGAATGTACTTTCAATTTCATCCTGTTGCCTGCTCTTTGAAACTCCCCCCTTCTTCCTGTTGTCAACTATAAAATGTATATAGAAAATCTTTTATGAGTTGACACATGCATTGAATTCCCAGGTCTATCTGCAGAAAAGATTCCCAGGTCTATCTGCAGAAAAGATTAAAAAGTTAAGATGTAATCCTGATCATACAGTCTAAGTCCGATGTCCATTTTTATGTGTGTTGTATGCATAAGCCTTATTAAAAAGGGACATGAATTTGTGCAGTTGCAGTTACCATTTTGATTTTTTTGACACTCTCTTCAGATGTCCTTTTTGTTCTTATTGCAATGCATAATCTCCAAACTAAGCAAAAAATTAGACAAAGGAGCAGAACTTTTTGTCCTTCTCCCTAAGTTACCACAGTCCGATAAAATATTTATACTATAATGCAACCATTTAGGAAACTGCACACAAATATACAACCCTTAGGATATTTATATACAGAAAGGACATACCTAGCAACAAGAAGGTTGTTTCTCATAGAATGATACCAAGCAACAGGTATCAACAGTAGCAGGAGAAATTAGGAGAAGGACAGAGAGAGACCAATGGAATACTTCATTTGCTTCCTCTCTTCTTTGCTGGTAGAAATAAATGAACAACACGATGCCAAAGGAGTACACAACCCAAATGATGCAAAATTACAGTGGATTTATAGATGTTAGAAACTTGTTTTGGGATTCTGAGTAAATTTAAGGCCCTCACAAATACCTAGGATTGTAATCTGGAGTTCCAAAGGCCAGAAGGTGCCTCCCAAATGATACAGAAATTTCCTTCTTTAATATCATCCAGCATGTGGAAGCTGTCATAAATCAGAGAATAGCAATGCATGAAAGGATTGTCACAGCTAAGTGTTTCAATATTTTTCTAAGCAAGGTAAGTGCCTAAAGCCTTCTCCAAATATATCTGGGTCTAAAATTACTCATCAGCAGCACTTTCTCTTTTGTGTGTCTCAGCTCTATGGGGAAACTTTGTCCCTTCTTCTCGCCCCAAAGAATCTCTAAAAGAAAGAATTGCTAATTTGGCTCAGAAATATACTCTTTGGCTCAGATATATTGTTGTAATAAATTATTGAAAAAAAATGTCAGCACTTATTAGGAAAAGATAGGTGATTTCTTTAGTAAATGATTTTTTTTCTCCTAAGAAATGCAATGTTTCTTTCTCCCTCTGCTTGAGCATTTGGGGTTCTATTGCTCTGCTGCATTTTTGCTACATTTTAGATACCATTTTGAAGTGGCTGGACATTGCCCCAAGCAGAACATGCATTAGGAATGTCATTGAGTTAATGACCAGAACTGATCATAAGCAGTTTTTGCTTCATGGTTGATTTGGTTGTCAAATCCATGTTATTGCCAAGCTTTTTCTTCATTCTTACCACCAATGTTAGTTATACTATTTCAAAATACTTTCTCACAAACAGCCGATATCAGTAGAAACCTCCTCAGCAAGGAAAGCCTGAAAAAGATTGCTTCATATATTGGAAATGGTTGTTGCATTTTATATGGCAACCATTTGAGGTTTTTTTTTTTTTTTGAATCTAGACCCTATCAAAATTTACATACAATATTTGCAGGTGTTTATATTAAATATTTCTGTCTGAAAAAATAGTTACTCTGAAACTACAGTAGTCAAAATCAATGCAATTTGGATCCAACCACAAATAATAAAATTGAACAAAATTAAAGAACCAATTATGATAGATGGAAGGAATTTAGATTTTTCTTTTCTTTTTTTAAGGGTAGAAGATGGAAGAACTATTTAAGGACACATTGACTTGTCCAAGGCAGAGGATTTTAAAAGCTTATTCACCAAATACCTGAGTTGAAAATCTCTATAACAATATTATTTTATTGACAATATTCAATCATGTTTTGAACATTTGTGTTTGTATATGCATATGGTCTATGAATATGATTATCTATATTTATAAAATAGTACAGTGATGGCTAACCTATGCCATACGTGACACACCGAGGCACTTTGACTGACACACCTATTGGTGTGGGGAAAACCTGCACATTTAGAGGCTGCCTGTGCTCTGCTCCGATCCCTGCTTGTTGCGTGGAGGCGTGGTGTCACCGGTGCCGCAAGATCTTTGCAGCAGAGAACCAATTTTAACCACCATAAACTGAGGTTTGTCAGTTTCATTACCTCATGAACACTACAGGAGGAAAGGAGATCCATGAGGTTCACAGCCCTGTAAGGTGGCCTTCCGATCCCCACATCCTGCACCTGCAGCCCTGAGACCAGGGAGACGAGTTTCACAGCCCTGTGTGATCACCCCAGCCCAGTCCATCATAAACCAAATTATTGATATTTCTTGAAGTGACATACGACCCAAGGAAGGCTACACTTTTTCCCGATTTTCGACACACCAAGCTGAAAAGGTTAGCCATCACTGAAATAGTATATACTGCTTTAATATCTACATAGAACATTTCCTTGGTCGTGCTAATGTACCATTAAATCCTTTCTTAAAAGTGTCTCTCCCCTCCACATTTGATTACCTGGATTTTGGCTTCCAATCTTTTAGTCATAATGGTTTGCTAATCAGAGTGTTCCAAGGGAAGGATGACAGTATTTTCAGGCCATGTGGTGTTTGGTGAATGACATAGTTGACAACCTCACAGTCTAAGGCGGGGCTGTCTAAACTTGGCAATTTTAAGATTTGTGGACTTCAACTCCCAAAATTCCCCAGCCAGCATGAGTGGCTAAGGAATTCTGTGACTTGAAGTCAAGTCTTAAAATCACCAAGTTTTGAAACCCCTGACCTATATGTGAGCACCTCTTCATTCTTGCCTCGGAGTCTGTTCAGACTGTCAATAGATTAACTTGGCCATTCTGTAAAAGAATAATGAAACACTACTTTCCTTCCTCACACCTGGTTTCCCTGGCAGGATCTTGTGGGACTGAGCATGAAAAATAAAAACAAATAAATAAAATAAAAACCATTAGTTCTTTTCTGGAACTGGAAGTCTCAAGATAGGACTATTGAAATCATAGTTTGGAGGATTAAAAAAGCTAATATTACAAAGGCTGACACTTCCAATGTAAATGAGAAAAGGCCATGTTTGGACACTTTAAAGAAAATATATTAAAAAATACAAGACAAGACATGTAAAAGAGTAAAATAATATCAGTTAAATAAACTATGCATTTTTAAAATGTCATGAAGATTATAGCATTTTAAAATGGCATTAAATAGTTATGAATAATGAGAGAGAGAGGGAGAGAGATAGAGATAGAGAGAGGGAGGGAGAGAAAGAGAGGGAGGGAGGGAGGGAGAGAGAAAGAGAGAGAGAGAGAGAGAGTTGGGACACTAAAACTCACTCAAAAAAGAGCAGCAAAGACCCAATATAAATAGAAAAAACATAATAGAATGTAGTAATTCCACTATGTATTACTTGAATTATTCTAGATATTTCAGATATCTCATAAAACTGAAATATAGGTACAATGCAAACCCAACATTTGAATGCAATAGTAGTCCATGTTTTATATTTTAATTTAAAAATGGTTTTAGGTTTAAGCCTAAGCCTTTGTCAGATTTGATTTTAAAGTAGAAAGTTATTCTAGATAGTGAAGCATAATCCTTCAAATTGGTTGACCATTCTTTAGTAGGAATTTTAGTAGCACACTTTAGTAGGAATTTCATAAGTTGAAATGGGAATTCATCATTTAATATTTGTTTCATACTGATGTGAATCATTTTCTAGAGCTGTTGTGCCTTATGACATTTACACCAAAAATGCAAAAAAGTGATTTAACCTGTTCATTATATTTCCAATAAAATTTTGAAAATGAATTATCCTGGGACAATATATTAACAATAAAACATTATTGTATTATTCTCATAGGAAAGGGACATAATGATCTTACCACTGTAAATCTGTGGGGCAGAAAAATAAGAAATTCATTTAATTTTTACTATACAAGAATCTCTCTCTCTCTCTCTCCCTCCCTCCCTCTCTCTCTCTCTTCCCCTCTTCCCCTCTCTCTCTCCCTCCCATATGAAAGGCAAGTCCTTTGCATAAACAAAGTCACATTTTTATTGGCATTTATCAAAGAGAGTGGAAACGAAAATGAAAATATCTATAGGCTGTGGCTGAGGCTCCCTCCTTTCTTTATTAGTTAGAAGATGAATGCTATCCTTTGTAGCTGAGCCTCTCTTTAGTTTCTTGGCAACCCTGGCCTTTTATTGCATTAGGTATCACCCAATACTTTTTATCTTCTTGAAGCAGCTGTTTTCTTCCTGATGGACAGAATGCCAGCAGATTTTCATTGAGATGTTCATTCCTAACTTTTTTTAAAATTAGTTTTTTAGTTTTAGATACAATAGGGAAATTCAGAACCCTTTTGAATTTGAAATATGATATCATACTAGAAATATTAATAGAAGGATCTGGTTACCTTTCCTAAACGGATTGGTATTAACCTAATTTTAGATGAAATGATGATATTCATTGCAAAGGAGCTATAGAGCTTTTGTTTTCCCTTTAGGAAAACATGAGCCACAGAGCAAAGCTTTCGTTTCTACTCAAATTGAAATCTTAAATATGTTTACTCAGATGTAGTCCTTTATTGAATAAAGTATACTGAATATCTTTATCCTCATTAAGTGCTAATAATTAAATTTCTCTCTAAAGCAGAACTTATCCTCCTTTCATCCCCTCAGACAGAGAAAAGTTTCTCCCAGGAAATATTGTTTGCTCATATGATTTAAAGTTAATAACTGCTAAGAGAAGTAATATCTAATGTTTGGGATGTATGCATTGAGTCTCGGTGTCATGCTAGGTTGGATATGTAAGACTCTAGGAAGAGACATGAGAGGAGAAATTGAGTGTGGGATTAGGCCAAGAATATGTTTTTCATTGGTTAATAATTTTGGGGGTGGTCAGAGTAGAATATCTTTTTCCTTTTGGAAAAAATCCTCTTTCCTGAAGTCATTTGCACTAATCACAGTTCCTGATTAAAAGTTCAATGGTACAGAAAATTCAGTAATTTAATACTTCCTATTATATGAACATTTGTCCATAGTTTTTAGTTATGTGTAATATTTTTTTTGTTTTGTTTTCCAGGATGCTCTAATTGGTCTCTGCTGGTACAATTAGGGAAAATTAAATTCATAAAAAAATGTTTTTTTAAAAATTTCTCCTTCTTTTCCTAGCATTAATCCTAAATAATTAAAATGACTATTGCTCCTTGTCATTGTACATGACACTCTCTGAGCTGTATTTTCTATTGCTTCTGCCTTTCTGAATGGGAATTTTGCCTATTATTCCAGATTAGAAAATAAGAAATCACTAATCTCCAAATAATTAAATAATAGGTTATTTTTTTCTTGTGGGCAGGTGCATGGGTAGGCAAGAGCACACATAGCAAATCTGAATATGAACAGACACCAACTAATACTCATGAAACTAAAGCATTACATTTCCAATTTCTCCACTCCTGTTGGTTGAATAAAAACTCTCTGTAAGGTATCCACTAATTCCAGTGTTTTCCCTTAGCATTACTTTTTAGAAACCACTGCAGTACTATGTGAATTAAGTACATTATGGAATATCAAATTAACATTTTGTTTTATGGGTTAGACACATGCAAGATATCGATTTTCAGAAGACAAAGCTTTGCTTTCACATTGCTTGGCAGTTTTTCAATATTCTGATAGCATGCAATATTTAGAGTTATTGCTATTTTCCCTTTCAAAAGCAGTGATAATTCCTCTTTAGTTGCTGAGATGCATTATTTTTTTCCACCAAGATATAAATAATGTACTCTTTTTTACATCACTTATGCAATTCTGTGGAGTATTTTAATTTTCAGTATACTGGGGAAGATTAGAATTAATGTTGTTGGAAGAAATATACTTCTGAGTTGAGTTCCAAGTGGGGAAAAAAGACACTGGAAACATGGAAGCTATTTGGAAGGTTTAATGGTGGACAGGACCACATGGCCTGGAGCTCCAGAGTAAAAGGGAAGGATGACCACATGCTTCAAGGTGAAGGAAGAGATCAAAAAAGGGCTGAGGTGCTGAAAGTGCCTGGGTTTATAACCTTTGTTGCAATTTGAATTAGAGCTTGTATTCTGACTGGTTCTCAAACTCCCATGAGACCATGCAGGGGCAACTCTGTAGGCTGTCCTGAGTTCCAGGCTTGGTTGAGCCTTGCTGGATGATGATGGGGCTTTTGACAATTGCTATCGCTTTACCTGGAGATCTTTGTTATGTAAAGTATTCTGGCCCAGGCCTTAAAGGCCCACCCATTATCAAAGGTGGGGGTGAGTTTCTGCTTCTGAGGTGTTTCTGCTCTTGAGTTTCTACTCTTTTTAGTGGAAATATTCTGCCTTTTTAAATATTTCCCAGGATATTTCATTTTTCTAAGAGAGGGGTAGTGCTAACTTCCTACAATGTAAAACAACAACATAATTCTGTGATAGATGTTAACAATCCTGAATTGTTTTAACTTGTACAAAAATTATCCTTCTCATATGTCTGTGAGGATTCTTAATCATCCAGATCATGATTGTTAACAGGCAATTGGGCTTTCTCGCTTTTTCCTTGAAAATGTTTCACTTCTCATCCGAGAAGCTTCTTTGGTTTGTCAGAAAAGTCCAGTTGCCTTTTGAAAAGCACCTTTGGGTCTCCTTCACACAAATGCCATCTGTTTTCTAAGGAGGACCTTAAAATGAGAAGAATCCATGAACTCTTCAGGTCATAGTCTCATCAAAAACTAAAGATGGAATATTGATCGAATCAGATTACTTTTTAACACGTAGCCATTCATATTAATTATATTTGCCTTAATTGAACTTAAGCTCATTTGTCTCAGTCCAAACCCTATTGTACAAAATTTCCTTTGCGTCAAAGAGTCTAATTTTTTATTATTAAAATTTATTATTATTATTTTATTATTATTCTTAAGATATTAGGATCTTGACTCTGTCACATTTATTTCCCTGAAACTGACGCATAAAGTAAATATCCTGATAACCTGCTGTAAGTTCATCTTTCCCAGCAGTTTCATGTAATAAAAATAAAATAAATAATGAAAATAAATAAAAATAAAAGCTAAAGGTTCTGACCTTTGTGGCACTCCATAACTAAACAGTTTGACACTTGGTGTCTCTACTCTGGCTGAAACAACCTTCATAGGAATAAGAAGAACCACTTAAAAAGCAATGTTTCAAACTCTTGGAAGCAACTCAGAAAATTTTATAGTCTGTTGGTGTTGTGAATGAATAATGCCAAATAAAGTTATCTTGAGCTTGAAGTCAAGTGCAGGGTTCTGGCCCTGCACTTCTGATTGGCTGTTAATGGCAGGATCGGATTGGTCCGTTCAGGAGCATCTGATTGGCTATTAACAGGCCATCCTCATTGGTTAACGGAGCTAGTGCTCCAGGATTGCTATTGGTTGAATAGTTAATAAGTTGCCTATACAAGGAAGGCTATAGCAGCCCTCCAGTTTGAGCTGTCACACCATGTAAATAAAAAGTTTGAAGTTTACTGTTTCTACCGGCTCGTCTCCATCATTCGCACCCATGCTCCAGATTTAACACTGGCGACGAGGATGGGATTGGATGACATCAGAGCCAACTAAGACAACTAAGCACGTGGCTGAATTGCACAACGGCGGAACCATGTCCGGTGGCGTAGTACCACCCGCTCCGTTCGATCCAGCTCAAGAGGACTGGGAGTCCTACATGGACCATTTCCAAATGTTTTTGGAAATAAATAATCTGAAGGATGCCACAACCAGGAAGAAACGGGCGGTATTCCTAACGCACTGCGACCTGACGGTATTCAAAATGGCTAAGGCATTAGCGAAACCAGCTGAAGTGAAGGCCATGGACTGGGACGTCCTCGAACCGCTACTAAGGGCCCACTATTCACCGACCGTTCCAACGCTCGTAAGACGACACGAGTTCTATCAAAGAAACCAGCGGAAAGGAGAAAGCGTTGCCGATTTCGTTGCAGACCTCCGGAACTTGGGAGGCCTTTGTGATTTCACCGACCTAGAGGAAGCCTTGAGAGACCGAGTAGTCCTCAGGTTAGACGCTCTAAACATACGGAGCAAAATAATGGCAAAGGGTGACATCACCCTTAAAGACGCCATAGCTGAAGCTACAGCAGCGGAGGTGACCAAGAAGTCGGCTGCACAACTACGCTGAAATCGTGCTCCAGCACACCAACCAGCCAGCGAAATTTCACCAAAGTCAGAAGGGCAGCTGCACATGGCCCACCATGAGGACCTCTCTTCATTGTCAGACAGCGACGAAGAAGAGGTCCATCGCCTGCGGCCCGATTGGGACCGTTACCCGAAGTCCCAGCAACCGTGCGCTGGCTGCGGGGCCAACCATTACCGCTCCGATTGCAAATTCCGCGATGCGCTCTGCCACGAGTGCGGGAAACGAGGCCACATCGGACGTGTCTGCAGAAGTCTCCTCGGACCCAGCCAGACCTCGAAGGGTACCAATCTCCACCAATCGACAGGGAATCGCCCTGTAAGGCGAGAACCAGCAAACCACTCCTAGAGAAACCGACCCGTGAATCACCTAATGAGATGGGAAGAGGCCCACCAAACACTCACTATTGGCCACGCCTCTTCACTAGACGTGAAGAAAATTCGGGTCAAAGTGGACATTGAAAATCAGCCTTGCCAAATGGAAGTTGACTGGGGATCGTCTCTTTCAATGGTCTCATGGAAGACCCTCAAGCAACTCATCTCGACAATCTGGCGCTAAGACCTTCAATTCCAACGGCTCATGTTAAAGGACTACCAGGGGAACCGGATTCCAGTCGTAGGATCCAGTAGAGTCTGGGTTGCATTCAAGAACCGCACAGCGTACTTACCCCTGACGGTGATCGACAAGGACCAGCCTAGCCTGTTAGGCCTGCAATGGTTCACACCACTCGGCATTGAAGTGGCAGGCATTAACCGAATCGGTGGCAGTGACTGGGAGAAAGACCTCACCCACGAATTCAGGGACGTCTTCGAGGAAAAGCTAGGCGAGTACAAGGGGACCCCGATATCCTTTAGCCTTAATCCAAAGATAGCTCCCATCCGCCTTAAGCCTCGTCGAGTTCCGTTTGCTCTAAAGCCGAAAATCGACGAACAGCTCGATAAGTTGATAGCCCAGGGAGTTTTAAAGCCAACCGACCACTCCCCATGGGAAACACCAATCGTGACACCAATTAAGCTGGACGGCTCCATTTGAATTTGTGGGGACTACCGAGCCACCCTAAATCACACCCTGCAACAAAATCCATATCTGGAGCTGGTGGTGCAACACCTCCTCCATTCCCTGGGGGGCCGGAAAAGTCTTCGCTAAACTAGACTTAGCTCAGGCTTATCAGCAACTGCCAGTTGACGAAAAAACGGCACAGGCACAGACTATCGTAACACACCGAGGTGCCTTTAAGTGTATACGGCTTCAATTTGGAGTCAGTGTAGTTCCAGGGATCTTTCAGAGCCTAATGGAGAGACTATTGCAGGGGATCAAAGGCGTTGTCCCCTATTTTGACGATGTGCTCATTGCTGCCCCCACTCCAAAAATTTTAGGGCATCATTTAAGACTGGTTTTACAAAAATTCCAAGAAGCAGGCCTGAAAGTAAAAAAAAATAAGTGCAAACTGTGTACAGATCGTGTTGAATTCTTAGGATACTTAATTGACAGTCAGGGTATTCACCCTACCGATAGCAAATTGAGAGCAATAAAAAACTCTCCCAGACCCCGGAACAAGACCGACCTCCAGGCGTTCTTAGTCCTCATCAATTTCTATAATGTATTCTTGCCGCACAAAGCGACTGTCGCTGAACCTTTACATCGCCTCCTAGATAAGAAAGCAATTTGGGTATGGGGTCACAGAGAAGAGCAGGCGTTCCGTAATGTAAAAAATCTACTGACTTCTGCCGCCGTACTAATACAGTACAACGAGACTTTGCCATTAAATATCATATGTGATGCATTGCCTTTTGGAGTGGGTGCCATTTTGAGCCATGTATTACCTAACGGTAGCGAAGCCCCTGTTGCTTACTTTTCAAAAACGCTCTCAAAAACTGATCGAAATTACAGCCAGATCGATAAAGAAGCCCTGGCATCAGCTGTTGTATCAGCTGTTAAAAGATTCCATGAGTACGTGTACCGTTGCTGTGGATCATCGCTGGGGACAAGCCAACTCCCAACATACTTTCTCCCCGAATGACTTGCTGGTCAGAATTCTTGGCTGCCTACAATTATCAGCTACAATATTGTCCCGGTAAAGCCATTCCCCACGCCGACGTGTTGAGCCATGCACCACTCCCTGAAACTATCAACGATCCTACACCAATGATGACAGCATTGCAGATCGAGACACTCCATATGCCGCCATTAACTGCCTGTGACATCACGAGACAAACAAAACGTGACCCCATCTTAGCATGAGTCCACACATGGGTGGAACGCGGATGGCCATTGGACCAAGTACCAGACGACTTAGCACCATTCAAAAGTCGTCAAACAGAGTTGTTCTCGCAGAAGGGCTGTATCATCTGGGGCGATAGAGTCGTTATCCCAGAACGACTCCAACAGGCACTGCTAAGAACCTTGCACGATGGCCACCCTGGCATCGTGCGCATGAAGGGCCTCGCATGAAGCTACGCGTGGTGGCCCGGCATCGACAGACAAATCGAATTGTGGGTTAAAACTTGCCAGAGATGCCAAGAAGTAAGCAACGCTCCACCAAAGGCAACCCCAACCAAATGGGAGACGCCGCGGGAACCCTGGTCCCGCATCCATCTGGATTTTTCTGGGCCGACCGAAAGCCACATGTTTTTGCTAACCATTGACGCCTACTCAAATTGGCTCGAGATTCACTGAATGAGCAATACGACCACCGAAGCGGTCATCAAAAGACTGGAAAGACTGTTTGCAACCCACGGATTACCAGACGTTCTGGTATCCGACAACGGGCCCCAATTTACCGCGCTGTCCTTTGAACAGTACCTGGCTGACTGCAGTATCTGACATGCGCTTACTTCGCCTGGGCACCCTGCAGCCAACGGTAGGGCTAAGCGCATGGTACAATTCATCAAAAGGACTCTACAAAAGATAGACTACGACAACATCGATGAGAAAATCAACCGAATCCTTTTCCTACAGCACATCACACCTCACAGCGTCACCACAAATCTCCCACCGAGCTGTTTATGGGACGAAAGCTCCGTTCCCACCTCGATTGGTTACACCCAGCCTACGAACCGGAAAAGCCACTCGGATCCAGCGGCCGATGCCGTACCTTCCAGGTAGGCAATTTAGTATTCACGAAAAACTTATCGGGTGATCCACTGTGGGTGGAAGTGACCGTAATCCCCATAACCGGCCCAAGATCATACCTCCTGCAGTGCCCTGATGATAGACTTTGGAAGCACCACATAGATCAACTACGATCGTGGCTACCATCACGCAATTCCAAACTCCTTTATGACCAAACTGAGGCGGGAGAGTTACAGAGGAAAACGAATTGCAACTAGAGGAAAATCTTTTTGAAGAGACTGATAACGGAACTGAAATGCAGGAACAGGAACAGGGGACCGGAGTGAGTTCACCTCAGGGAGTGGCCAGTGATATTGGTGACGACGGGAACATGAACTCGGAACCAGAGGCACCCCTACCGTTAAACAACGATCTACCTCAGCAGAAGTGGAGCCAACCACCAGGCACTTTGCGAAAATCAAAAAGACTAATAAAACAACCGTCCTACCTTAAGGACTATGTAACCGCACCCCGTGGGCAGAAGCCAGGGGAAAGGGGTGTTGTGAATGAATAATGCCAAATAAAGTTATCTTGAGCTTGAAGTCAAGTGCAGTGTTCTGGCCCTGCACTTCTGATTGGCTGTTAATGGCAGGATCGGATTGGTCCGTTCAGGAGCATCTGATTGGCCATTAACAGGCCATTCTCATTGGTTAACGGATCTAGCGCTCCAGGATTGCTATTGGTTGAATAGTTAATAAGTTGCCTATATAAGGAAGGCTATAGCAGCCCTCCAGTTTGAGCTGTCACACCATGTAAATAAAGAGTTTGAAGTTCACTGTTTCTACCGGCTCGTCTCCATTATTCGCACCCATGCTCCAGACTTAACAGTTGGAATATTTCCCTACCTCAGGAGTTTTAGGATGCATAGGCTTCAACTTCCAAAATTCTCCAAGCAAACATGCATGACTGGTGATTTCTGGATTTTGAAGTTCAGACATTTTAAAATGGCTGAGGTTGAGAAACAGAGGTCTCTGATATTGAAGGCTAATAAAGGTTATACTTGTTTAATATTTCTGAATTGAATAATGGGTTATTAAGAATGTAACATTGACTTCTTTGAGGCAGGTGGCAATACCACCTTAAGAATGCTTTCATCACCACTCTGATCCAGATTACTGACTTCTGCATGGAAGGTCTCACTATCAGAAGGGCAGAGGTCCAGAATCTTGTCCACTTCTTTGGGAATCAATAGCGTGACATTAGTAATGATTGTTGAGGCTGACAGGAGTTCAAGCAAACTCTTAGGTACCTAGTCTCATTTCAGATTAATATAATTATTTTCTCAATAATCAAATGGATAAAGATCTCTATTTCTGAAGGAAAAATCTATCATTATTGTGAGATTCTGAAACCGAATTTTAAATACTCCTTTAATGGTAAGGATTTAAAAGAAGAAGAAAATGAGACATTGTTATATTTTAACTCTCACTTTGGCCTTGTTTATCTATGCCATTGAAAAATTAGATATCTTGGCTTTCCTGATATCAGAATGCTCTGAGAATAAAGCAAACATCACCCTGTAAAATTATAATTCTAAAGAGATTAACAGCTAATGATGTACCTAAATATTCAGGGAGACTGCAGGAAGGGATAAAGAGAGAAGTGAGTCAATTATATAATATGTACCAATTATATAACAGGTATCATGACAATATGGCACACACCACTCACTTATGTACTTTTTTGCAATGTTAGTCACAACAGGTTTTCTCATCTTTGCACAGCTGATTTTTTTTTAAATTTCACTAAGTAACATATAATTGGGCAGTAGCATTCACTATAACTTAAAAAGGGAAGGTATATTTTTAGACTTTTTGTAGTAAATAAGTTTTTGAGGATTTTTTTTAAAAATCTGCAACTAATCGAAGACTTATCCTAGAAAAACTCAAAATTAAATACTGGTTTTCTGTGATTGTTGCTTCCATTAAATACATGTATAGAAATAAGTAAGTAATATGTTGGTAGCTTGGAAGATACATTTTTTAGAAAAGCTGCATTTGAAGAACCTTTAAAACATAACTATACCTATCCCTAGAACCAGTAGGAATAAATTATAAGCATTCTGCTTTCCATGAGATGGAGGGAATCACTTCTGAATTTGTCAAATTATAAGCAGACATTTCCAGTGTTGAATTAAATAAATGTATTTGCAGGTATCATGAATGACAGTGATGAACAGTTCGAAGAATAAAGTTATGGATAAAAATGTAAAAAGAGATAACCTGAACAATAATATAATGAATTCTAAGCCTAAAATGCCTACTAGGCAAAATGCTAAATCTACATAACGCCTGTCATTTAAAGCATGAAAATTGATGAGCTGAGAAAATGGGAAGCATATGCCTACTAAGAATGTGCATAACATCTCAAAGCAGATGGGTCACCAATGTAAAGATTAAAGTGATGGCTTATCAAAGATTTCTCCAAAGAACATCTCAAAGTTTTCTACAAATCAGTAAAGCAAAAATAAATGATTTGAGAGATTCGCAAAAAGCTAAAATCTAAGTTCAAGCATGAATATGAATCTAATATAAAGTCACCAACAATGAGATATAGTTTTAACTCCATTAAATTTGAAAACGAATTGTGAAAATATGAATCTGATATAGCTTAAAAGTCACCAACGATGATATAGTTTTAACTCCATTCAATTTGAAAATTAAGAGTGAAAATAGAAAAAATATCTGAGGGAACAATGGACTTAACTGAAGCCCCAAAACATGCCAGTGACAATGTAGAAATGTCAGTGGCTATATATTATATCACTCATTGTGGGTCAGGGTTAAATTTCCAAGCAGGAAGGGAATGACATGAGTATAAGAATAAATTAGAGATGACTATGAGGAGAAAAGGCATATTGCAGTGGGACTGAATGTTGCTCTGCTTTGCCTGTCAAAGGGGAAAAATAAGTTGTAGGAATGGGTTCATGCAGAAATAACCTCACTTTTGAATCTACTGGTTGATTGAGACCCACTGCTACAGACAATCTTCAGCTGAATAGATCTGTAATATGGCTTGCTTAAAGGAATATAAGGGCATGTGGAAGATATGGGAAATGTGGCAATCAGAATAAGTTGATTTTACCTGACTCTTGAAATCTACCTAATGCTTCTGGATAATTTCTGAACCTTCCAGTCTCTAGCTGGCATGATTGCTCTAAAACAAAATGAGAAGTACATCTGCTTCTACTTTAAATATGTCTAACTCAGAGACTTTGTTAAAGTTTCACCTATAACGCTAAGCATATTCATTGGTACAGAATACTATGAGGTCAGGGCAACTGATTTCTGAGCAAATGAATAGCAAATATCCTATTGGATTATGAAATTACCCATTACCATATACTAATCCCTTCATACAGACAATTTAGACTTGATAAATATAAGGATTTCAAATTTCATTTCTCTTGTCTTGCTGTATATATAGCTTCTCCTATCTCATAAATGTTATGTCATTATTTGCCTCTCATTCCAATTCAAGCAATATAACATTCTTAGTTTTAATGACAAGTATAGCCTCTTCTCTGCTAAAAATAATAATATTATCAAGGCTATATCATGATGGAAGATTCATTATAAAAGAACTAAGTAGCTTTATTTTGACAGCTTATTTCTACACAAGGCCACTTTCTTTACTGCTGAATAAGAGAACCAAAAGAATTAGTTTTTCCTGTTCCATTACAAAAATAACTGAAACTATTTAAAGAAATAATAAGCTTGCCAAAAACAGAATGAGAACTTGGAGAAAAAAACCTTTTAGAATAGCTTTAATAAATAAAACCAAATTTATCTTATCTGATTTTCTGACATTAACTAGGAAATGTTCCAGCAGAACATTGTCAGGGAGGCAGCAAATTCTAGTGTGATTTAGACACCCTAGTTCAGGACAGCCAAGCTCAAGACCTGAGGACCACTTCTGGCCCATGGATTGTTTAGATCTGACCCACAGAGCTGCCCTGGAAACAGAGAAGAACCATTCCACAATGCCTCTGCCAGCAAAAATGGAGCTCTGGAGGGCCACACGCAGCCCTCCCAAGCTCCCTTTTCACTGGCAGAGGGCTGCAGGAGCACACCCAAGCCACCACAGATGCGCTCAACACAAGTGATGTTGAGTTGGCCATGCCCACCCTGGCCATGCCTCCGCCTCCCCCAGGTCAAACACAACCCTGATACAGCCCTTAATTAAATAAAATTTGACATCTCTGCCCTAGTTGGAGGGAGTAGATTATTGGTTCAGTTGATTAAAATCAATTTCATCAATGTATTGAGGTATTCAAATCTAAATCATTCTGAGGTGTCCAGAAAAGGGTTGAAAATACTCCAGAAAAGGTTGGAAATGCAGCAATCCTTAAGCTTCATAATTTTCTATGAACACTCTTATCTTTGAAGAAAATTTGTGTTTGATGAATGTCAGTTTTTACTATCAATAACTATTTACTGAAGTTATTGAAATGATGTAATGGTGTTTATGCCATCAGTGATTGTATCTGGCAGTTATATTTTCTGTCAGTCTCTTTTTTATTATTTTAATATGTCCACACTTCAAGATGTGCTCCATCAGGGTCTTGTGTTTGCATCATGTATAAATTATCTCAAATTTTCTTCATTATTAGGACATACTTCAATTTTATTTTATTTTATTTTATTTTGTTCTAGTGTTAAATAATTTTCCTTGTGGTCCAAGGTATTTTGTAATAAGTTTTTTTTTCCACTACTAGTTTCATTTTTCTTAATTTATAATTCAGTATTTTCAACTATATGTTACAATTGGGAAAAGCATAGCTTTCATAATCTCCCCAATGACAGAAAAATGCTGATTTCATTGCTACATTACTATCCCTGTGAATTTTTGAGCCTAAGTATGTAAACTCTGTTACAATTTCAACTAATTCACAATTTGTTGTGGCCAATAAATTTGAAAGCCTTTGTGTAATCAATAAAACAAAAACAAATAAAGGAAGAAGAGAAGTTTTGCCTTTTCCATTATGCATTAGATGTTAGTAATGATATGTCATGTATTCCTGCCTCTTTTGATTATACCTCTGGCAATTTTTGTTCTATAGATTGCTGAACCATGAATTGCAAACCTTGAACTTATCTTACTAGTATGTAGCAGTTTTGTCAGACACTAAGTAATTTTCACTAATACCTTTTCTTTAAAATTGGGATATAAATTGATCTTTTCCAGTCTCTGGGCCAGTGTTCTATTTTCCATACTTGCTTAGAAAAGCACAACTTCCATCTGGTATTTCATCAGAGCTTTGTGGCTTGCATTTTTGTTATTAGTTTGAGACAAACACACACACACAATTTTAGTTTCTTTGTTTAGTGAGCTGCCCTGTACTTCATTTCTTTATTAGAGTAGTTTAATTTGAGGATGTATTTAATAATATTGATCATTTACTGGTAAATATATGACACTGTATAACAATCTCTCCTCCTTCTCCTCCTTCTGTGTTCCCAGTTCTTTGAAATAAGCAATGCTGGCAATATGCAGCAAGCAAATTGCATTGGAAAAAATCAGGATCCTGGATGTGATACAGTGTTAAGAAATTGACCAAAGGCAATGCTAAGCAAACTAAAGATGTTGATCTAGCAATTGTCTAAAGCTGGTAGTCAGTTTTTGTTGTCAGCATGTTCATTATTAATCATTCCAGGTTTGAGCAAAGAACTGTTTTTTTTTCTTTTTTAAAGCTGAGAGTTACCTCACAGAATTCAGATCAGTGTAGAAATCAAAGGACAGCTACATTCTGAATTATGTATTAGTGAGCATTAGGTTGATTTGTTTTAAAAGGTAGGATGAGAGAAAATTTACAATATTATTAATATTAAAATTATTCTAGGTTATCACAAAAAACAGTTCTTAACACCTAAGATTTCTATTTCACTGAGCTCCCAAAGGATAAACAGAATGGAAATTAGAGTAATGAAAAATAAATGTTTGAATTCTGTAGATGTTCAAGTCAAGTCATGTTTATTCCATGGATTTATCACAGCTGAAATTGTAAAACATTTTTTGATACAATTCTTACTGTTCTTTGCCTTGAAGTATAAAAATGCTGGAATAGAATTTATGTAGTTCTTCCTCCCATTTAAACAGGAATCATGGTAGTAAAGTTAGTATAAGCAATTTAATGTAGAGAAATGAAATAATTATGATCTAATGGTCTCATTTTAAAACATATTACATTATGTGTTGTTATCTATGTATTAAATCATGGTGAATTCTATTCATCATATTAAATTGTCCAGAACATTAATATGTCAAAGTCTAAATACTTTCAGGATTATGAAATACTGATATTAAATGAAATACTGATTATACCATTGTCAGTTTAGATCTTTAGGACAAAGTAGAATATGCAGTTAAATAATGAAACTCAAAGCTTTTTATAACATATTTAAATCTAGAGATATAGATGACCATTTGTGCTGACTTATACCTAAATACTGAATAATATTAAGACATAACACTCAAGTTACAAGTGGCTTTTATAAATCAATTAACCATTTTCGTAGGTTAAGTAAAGTCTTGAAATTGTTGGTTTTTATTTGTTGCTATATTTTGATGCTACCTGGTTATCAAAGAAATTAGTTATCTTATTTTGTTTGTTTATGCTGCAGAATAGTGAGATAATTCTTTTGATTGATAGCAGAATAAACACTAAGTTAATCACTGGATATATTATGTAGCCAATGGCCAGAATTTACTTTATAGGCCTATGATGAATTTCAACAGAAACTATGGCTGAGAGGTGGTTTGGAATTACGGTAAAAGCAAAAAGTGCTTCAAAATACACAATGGAACAAATATGACTGCTATTTGCAACTCAGACAATTAGAGTACGGATTCAAAATGAACTCACTGAAGCAGATTCTCCTGCTATCACATGGCAGTCAGCCATTAGAATAAGACTATTATGAAGTTATCTTCACTTTTATTTCTTGGCAATAAAATGGAGTGACTTAACCCTGCCTTCTTTGGGGTTATTTCCCCCTCCCCCACTTCCTAGTCTAGTCTCCATCCATGAGATTTGCTGTTATGCAGAGTTTTTAAAAAGGAACTTTCTGTGATAACATGTCACTTCACTTAAAATAGTATCACAAAATTGATGTGTCTTCCCTTCTAAGTGCTGGAATAGTCACATTGCTTTGCTTTGTTTTGCTTTGCTCCCAGCCATTAGTAGAAATGAAGCCAATGCTGGATGGACACATTTCAAGTAATTGTGGAACCTTCTGCTCATCAAAATAAAATATCTTTTGTCCAGCATTGAAGCAGAGCAGACTGGTATTGCATATACCAAGTATTTATAGGAGATTCTCATTCAGTGATTTTTTTACAGTTATGGCAGTGATAAAAAGTAACCTTGCAACCACTCCTCACATTTATGATCTTTGCAGGTCTGCAAAACAAAGAAAATATGAAGTAATTTGTAAGCACAGTCATGTTTACTAAACAGGAACTATTTGCACACACACACACATACGCACACACAGTCTGGAAGAAATTGCTTCAGATCAAAATATGTTAGAATTCATTATTGATAGATCAAAAGATTTCTTTGCAAGTTTGTGTCAGGGAATCATCTTAGTACAGCTGAAAACAGGTAACGTTGTATGGTAAGGCCATTAGCCAATTTCTGATCAGTCAGGCCTGGCTGATAACTCTGTGCAAAGAACCTTGGACACTTGGAGGCTCAACTAAATTGAGAATTTGGGGAGCACTAAACAATAACTTCTACTGTTTTAAATAATACACAATTTTGACATAACTTTTTAAAAATAGTGAAACATTGACATTTGCAAATATGTTACTGAGAAAAGAAATTATAAATAAGTATTTACCACAAAAGGGCATTTCAATCAAAGATGAGGAGAAAAGGGCACACAATGGGTCTCATTAATTAATGCTTTTAAAATGTTTAGACATATACAAAAGAGGTAACTTGATAAAATTCTACCCATTTGAGTTCATAATTTACTTTTTTATTTCTACATTGCTAAACAGCCATAAAGAATTTATATTACATTCAGAAGGAATTAATCACATCACAATTTCTCTCTATATCGTCTTCCTTAAAATTCAGTAAAATAAATTTAATATTATAGTTTTTTAATTAAAAATTATATGTATTTTGTATACATTACAGCAGGGATATTCAACATTTGCAACTTTAAGATTTGTGGATTTCACCTCCCAAAGTTCTCTAGAGATGGGCTGGGGAATTCTGGGAGTTGAACTCCATAACTCTTAAAGTTGCCAAGGTTGGACACCCCTTTACAGTTTTGTAAGTCAGTATGTGAATAGATATAAATAAAACAAACTGAAATATTTGTAAAAGTAATTCACAAGTACACATAAAAGTTAAATGGTTGATAAAGGTGTCTCTGAATTTACATGTTGTCATAAAACCATGTTTTATAATTGAAGTCCAGAATTCTTTCTTTTTTAACTTAACTTGCTGACTTTCTTTCTATCAGTGCCAATGATATAAATTATATCTATCTATCTATCTATCTATCTATCTATCTATCTATCTATCTATCTATCTATCTATCTAATTTGCAGCAATTCCTTGTTAAATTATTTAAACCGCACCTCACACCAAATAGAGAGCATGAAAAGACTTCTATATCAGACATTTTCTTTTTATTATTATGATCCTAATTCTCTGCTTCAAAATGCCTTTCCAAAATGAATCTAGATTCTCCAAGGCAGGCACACCACTGCTGAAATTTAAAAGATAAGATAAAATAAGATTGCATTTTACCTTGCAGGTGCTGCTGCCCTCAAAGAAGCATATAATTGATACAGGGTGAATAAAAGCTCCCCCTTTTCCCCTTTCTCTCTATGCCTAGCAGCCTAGCTTTTCTTTTGATGAAATAGCAGAGCTCTGGGGGTGTCCCTCTAGCTGTGTCAAGTTATAAACCTACACAGCATGCTTGTCACAAGCATTTAGAACTGTTATATGTAGGCTATCTGCTGTTACTACCAATTCAGTCCATGTCTGCCCCACTGCTGTTCTCTCACTGTGTCTCTACATTCAGAAACTATTGCTGTCTCAGTGGGGAGCTTTTTCCATTGCTGTAATAGTTCTGTGCTCCAATGTGGTGATTAAATAGTGTCAAAAATATTTCCGAGTCTCACCATTACTTTCACATGTATACTTATTGCCAGTGAGCTTTTTACAGAGAAACATTTGCTGCTTTGATGCCTAATAAAACCATCTTGCCTTAAATTACAGGGGCCTAAATGCAAGAATGGCAAGGATAAAGGTGGCATTGCTTGCCCACCTCTTCTCTGCTCATGAATTCTCCTAACACTGCACTAAATAACTCAATGCCTGTTTATCACAATGCACTGATGAGGGACTGATAGGGTAAAGAGCCAAAGCTAGCACTGTTAGGAAACTCAGAAGACAAGGTGGTATGTGATTTTTCTTCATGACAAAGATTATTTTATGAGCATTTATTACACACTGCCACTGTACAGGTGACTATTCAAGTGGAGATGCATCTAATAAATTGTATTTTATTGGGTTCCTACTGCTTAAAGAGCTGGAGAAGATATTTTTCTCAAATAAATCCTCAACACTAGTCTTCCTTTTACATGCAGAGTCAACCATGTTTGGAATTTTTCTCCCTTCTTTATATATAATTAGTTACTATCCTTCCAATTAAATTAAATTAAATTAAATTAAATTTTCAATTAAATTAAAATTTCAATTAAATTAAAATGTCAATTAAATTATTAAAGATTAGGCATGACTTGCCTACTTTTGGGCAGTTTCATTCCTTAGGCATCACTTAGAGGCCCAAAGAAGTTGAAAAAAAATTGTAATAAATTTTTTGGGGGGCAAAAACTGAAAGATTCAACACTGCTTTTATTGGCATGGAAGCCAACTTTGTTATCTCATCTCCATTTTTCATTTTAAAAAATCTTCAAAATTTTGTCTATACTGTTGTCTTAAAGTAAACTTTTCACACTTAATTGTCAACCATCTTTCATGTTCTTATTTCATCTCCTTCCATCCAGATTTAAATTTCCTGTAATTCTTCATCAAACCATTCCACATATACAGCTTTCAAGGTCAAAACCAACAGCTTGAATGGAACACAGAGGCAAACTGAAAGCCTAGTGCAGCTCAAAGAACACAGGTGGAATTCTGCAATCCTAGGGAACACATAATCAAGTGCATTGCCACTCTCTGCACCAATTAAAGGCTTTGGATGCTCTTCAAGGACATCTCCATGTAAAGCACATTATAATAGCCCATAATGGAAGTTACCATAACTAACAGTAAATAGAACCATACGATGGAAAAAGGTGCAACTGGCACACAATACAAAGCTATGCCAAGACCCTCCTAGCCACAACCAACACCTGCTCCTCAAGTAGGAGTCATGATTCTAGGATTCCCAATTGTTGCAAGACCTTTCTGGAGTAGTGCAACCCTGATAGTAAAGTCCCAGATCCAGAAGATCCAGAGCTGAAGTCCCCATTCAAACCCCCATAGCCTTCAGGCACTGGGACAAAACATCAATGACATCCATTACTTTGCCTGGGATAGTGATGTGTAACTGGATATCATCTAGTGGTGGGATTCAAATTTTTTTACTACCGGTTCTGTGGGTGTAGCTTGGTGGACATGGCAGGGGAAGAATACTATAAAATCTTCATTTCCACCCCACTTCACAGGAAGGTTACTGCAAAATCCCCATTCCCTCCCCACCCCACTAAGCTGCTTTCCAGCTCCGTTCTCCTGTGCAGGGCAACAAAAGAAGCTGGAACTTGAGAGGTAGAAAATAAGGGGGCAATCAGAGGTGGTATTTTCCAGTTCTCTGAACTACTCAAAATTTCTGCTACCGGTTCTCCAGAACTGGTCAGAACCTGCTGAATACCACCTCTGGTATCATCGGCCTGTTGATGATACTGTACCCCATGCCAACAAATGATCTCACCCAGAGACTTCATGAAGATATTTAATAAGAGTGGGCAAAACACTGTATCCTCCAGAACCACATACAGTAGAGGGTGATGATGGGACCTCTCACTCTCAATGAATACCAAATGGTACCAGCTGCACAGAAAGAAAGAAAACCAGCATAATACAATGTTTCTGGCTTCTACTCCATGAAAGTGAGTCAAAAGGATTTCATGGTCTGTGGCATTGAAGGCTACCAAAAGGTGAAATAGAACAAGGATAGATGAACTATCTTTGTTCTGCTCCCTGCAAGAGATCATCCAAAAGTGCAAACAATGTCATTTCTATCCTATACCCAAACCTGAATCCTAACTGGAAAGATTCCAGATAATAGATTTCATCCATCTATTACTCCCAGACCCAAAGCATACAGTGCTGGAAGAAGGATGCTTGACTAGTTGAATCTTTGGGTATGTTCCAAAAACTCTATGAAGAAATCTAAACACATAAAAAGGTATTTTTGAAATGTTTTATAATCAATAATTGATGGTATTAATTTATTAATAAATTAATTAAGATAATTCTCTGCAGAAAAAGATTTAAATAGAAAAATATTTTCTGGTGGCAAAGAAATGAAAAAAATCAGGAATAAGAATGTGAATTAAATACATAGAATGGTTAATCTCAAGGTCAAGAAAAAAAGGCAGAGACAGCAGAAATGGGGTTATCATTTACTATAGTACAAGAGAGCTGTTTCTATACAATGGCAGGACAATACTTTGATTAAAACCAGTCATGGGTATTGTTGTGTGAGAAGTGATTTCAGATATGATACAAGGCTAATTTCCCAAACACTTTTCACAGAGGCTGAGTTAAAAAGTGACATTAGTAAGATAAATGGCCAGCA
The DNA here is from genome assembly GCA_033807585.1 of Hydrophis major. Lineage (NCBI taxonomy): Eukaryota > Metazoa > Chordata > Lepidosauria > Squamata > Elapidae > Hydrophis > Hydrophis major. The sequence continues at coordinate 331,553,965 of CM066329.1, forward strand.
AGATCAGAAGATCAGGGAAGTAATTCGGAGACTGCATCTCATCCTATTCCTTGAAAAAATAATCTACGTGACTGACAATGCTGCAGTGTTCAAAATATGGTTTTACCAGAAAGATTATTGAGTATATACCAAGCCACAGTGGCTCAGTGGTTAGAATGCTATATTGCAGGCTACTTCGGCTGACTGCTGGCTGCGTGCAATTTGGCAATTCAAATCTCACTAGGCTTAAAGTTGACTCAAACTTACTGTGGTGTCCCTGACTAACTGCAGTCTTCAATCTGGTCCGCATTCCTGGCGGGAGCACCGACTGCTCCCATTGGTTGATGCTGTTTGACAGCCGGCTATAAAAGGAGCTGTCAAACGGCATCAGCTGCTGCCACCCAGCCCAGCCGGGCAGCCGTGGCAACCTGTTATGCTTCAAATAAAGCAGTGTTAACCTTTAGATCCGTGTCTGCCTCGTGTGTCTGCCTGCAACACAACACTGGCGACGAGGGTGGGATGCACAATTGAGAGGCAACCAGACTAAAACAACCGAGCAAAGTCACTGATGAAAAAGAGCCGAAGCCGCTGAGAGCTGAATGTCAGGAGCCGCAGACAATCTCTGTGCGCCAAGTTCAAAAAGCCTCCTTGACTGAGGAGACAGGCACTGCCTAACAGGCACTCAAAGCCTCCTTGACTGAGGAGAAAGGCACCACCACCTTCGTTACTGAGAGCGCGAAGTTTAAAGGCACCCTAGCCTCCCTGACTGAGGAAACAGACGTCGCCCGAAAGGCACCCCCACCGGCGCTACCGAGAGCGCAAAAGTCTAAAGCCTCCCAAGCTGAGGAAACAGATGTCGCCCAAAAGGCATCCCCACTGGCGCTACCGAGAGCGCACAAGTCTAAAGCCTCCCAAGCTGAGGAAATGGACGTCGCCCGAAAGGCACCCCCGCTGGTGCTACCGAGAGCGCAAAAGTCTAAAGCCTCCCAAGCTGAGGAAACAGACGTCACCCGAAAGGCACCCCCGCCGGCACTACTGAGAATGCAAAAGTCTAAAGCCTCCCTAGCCAAGGAACAGACGTCGCCCGAAAGGCACCCCCACCAGCGCTACTGAGAGCGCAAAAGTCTAAAGCCTCCCAAGCTGAGGAAACAGATGTCGCCTGAAAGGCACCCCCACCGGCGCTACCGAGAGTGCAAAAGTCTAAAGCCTCCCAAGCTGAGGAAATGGACGTCGCCCGAAAGGCACCCCCGCTGGTGCTACCGAGAGTGCAAAAGTCTAAAGCCTCCCAAGCTGAGGAAACAGACGTCGCCCGAAAGGCACCTCCACCGGCGCTACCGAGAGCGCAAAAGTCTAAAGCCTCCCAAGCTGAGGAAACAGACGTCACCCGGAAGGCACCCCCTCCGGCGCTACCGAGAGCGCAAAAGTCTAAAGCCTCCCAAGCTGAGGAAACAGACGTCGCCCGAAAGGCACCCCCACCGGCGCTACCGAGAACGCAAAAGTCTAAAGCCTGCCAAGCTGAGGAAACAGACGTCGCCCGAAAGGCACCCCCACAGCCATTCCGAGGGTTCCCTGCTCTACCCGGTCTACTCAGCTGCGCCAAAGGTCCCCTGCCGGACCTGGCCTACCCAGTCTACTCAGCCGTACCGAGGGTTCCCTGTTCTACCCGGCCTATGCAGCCGCGCTGAGGGTTTCCTGCTCTACCCGGTCTACTCAGCCGCACCGAAGGTTCCCTGCTCTACCCAGTCTACTCAGCTGTGCCAAAGGTCCCCTGCCGGACCTGGCCTACCCGGTCTACTCAGTTGCACCGAGGGTTCCCTGCTCTACCCGGTCTACTCAGCCGCGCCAAAGGTTCCCTGCTCTACCCGGTCTACTCAGCCACGCCGAGGGTTCCCTGCTCTACCCGGTCTACTCAGCCACGCCGAGAGTTCCCTGCTCTACCCGGTCTATTCAGCCACGCCGAGGGTTCCCCATTCTACCCATCCTACTCAGCCACTCTAGAGGTTCCCTGCTCTACCTGGTCTACTCAGCCGCATCGAGGTTTCCCCACTGTACCCGGTCTACCGTTCCAGCCAGCTTCCCCGCTGAAGCAAACTGGCTGACAGAACCGGCCTGGCCCGCCGATGGGTTCCCAGACAAAAGCACCTATAGGTCGAACTCCCACTCCAGCAGCCTCCAACGTGTCCCTGGAAGGCTGTTGGGGGGTCTCCAAGTGACTTTGAGGGACAGGGTCTCTCTGCTCCCCCCCTTCCAAGTGACTCTGGGGGAAGGGGTCCTGTATTTAGGGGTTGGTGGGTGTCAGGTGCTGAATAAGGAGGCGCGCACCCACCATTAGGGTCCTTCCGCGCACCCACCTCCAGGGTCCTTCCCACCTGGGCTGGCATTCCTTGGCAGCGGCAGTACACTCCCAGGGGGGCGAAAAGCTGGGTAGGTGGGAGGTTGGATTGTCCCATCCTAAGGGGGCCGAGGGAGCACGACGTGCCTGCTCCTCTTTTGGCCCTTAGGACTTGACCTTCGTAGTCAACTCACTAGCTCAGCGGTCCCCCACCTTCCACCTTATGGGAGGGGGAGGAGGAGGAGACAGGTTCGATGTGGCCGAGCGCTGTGTGCATCTCCCTTCATGCAAGCCACAGCTGAACTCGCACCCTGCTCACCCAAACGGGACGTGCCTGCCATTTCTGCAGCTCAGTTCCAAACAAGCAACTGCCCAGTACTGGCCCACAGCCCTTGGGGTTTTGGGACCCCTACTCCACCACATGCTGAAGGTCACCAAGGCATGGTTACTCACCAAGATTATCAGGGTCTCCTTCTCAGGCCAGGTTCGCAAAATAGCAGCTAAGTCAACTTCCTTTTCTGTACCATGAATCCCCAGAAGGCAGGGCTGCGCATGCTCTTAGCTAGGGGAAAGGGGTGTGGTGTCCCTGACTAACTGCAGTCTTCAATCTGGTCCGCATTCCTGGTGGGAGCACCGACTGCTCCCATTGGTTGATGCCGTTTGACAGCCGGCTATAAAAGGAGCTGTCAAACGGCATCAGCTGCTGCCACCAGCCGGCTGCCAGCCCAGCCGGGCAGCCGCGGCAACCTGTTATGCTTCAAATAAAGCAGTGTTAACCTTTAGATCCGTGTCTGCCTCGTGTGTCCGCCTGCAAAACAACACTTACATCCTTCCAAAGTCAGTAAAGTGAGGATCCAGATTGTTGGGGGAAATATGCTGGCTCTGCAAATCACTTAGAGATGTAAAACATTGTGAAGTGGAATATAAGTCTGATTTAATTGTTGGTTTCATGGTTTTAAGTCTTTGTAGACAGGTGAATCATGCAGTGGTCAGAGTGTCCCACAGCCAAGATGGCGCCGACGATGGCTGTCTCAGTGAAGTGCTCTCTAATGGTTTCTTTATTTCTTATTATTATTTGCAATTCACTACAGATTTCATACTCACGAGATCATCTGCTAAGAATTAGGCAATGTTTCCTTAAGGAGCAGCTTTCTGATTCCTCACCCCCACCTGTCTTTGCAAATGTGGAGGAGATTCTAACTAATTTTCAGGTGCTATGGATTACAACAAACAAAGGAGGAAAGCAACAACGGAGGAAAAGGAGGAAACGGAGACGAAGTAAACGAGCAGGAATTTTAAACAGACTAAGTAATGGGGCGGGGGGGGGGGGGAATCCTCTCCCTTCAATCTTTCTGACTAATTTATGCTCATTTGCTAACAAGTTGGATGAAACTTCATCTCTTAAATAGATGAAATTCTGATTTCTGCAGTTGTTTGTTTTACTGAAACCTGGCTTAATCCACAAATTCATGGGGACAACACTGGATACATCCCAGGATTTCAGACATTTAGATCGGACAGAATTGAAGAGACATCAGGCAAAACAAAGGATGGAGGATTACATTTATATATCAACAACAGTTGGTCTCAAGGTATTACTATAACATATAAGTTCTGTGATGAAAACTTAGAGTCTTGTTTCACAGTTAAACTTAAGCAGCTATATCATTCCAAAGAGGAAGCCTACAGAAAAGGTGACAGAATGCTATACAACCAGGCCAGAAACATATTAACAAGAGCGATCAGAGCAACAAAAAGAAGCTTGTCAGCCTCAAGATATCTTCTACATCTTATATCTTCTGCATCCTATCTATCTCTATCTGGTGTATCTTTGCTGCTATGCTCATTTCTTTCGGCTGTCATTAGCAACGGGCGGAGGGGAAGAAAGCAACGGACTTGGAGGGGAAGAAAGCTGGAGATGTTACATTCTTGTGTGTGGGTAAGAAAGGGGAGGGGGTGTATAAATTCCTGTCTTTAACTTTCTATTTCCTTGCTAGTTTCTTTCCCTTTGCGCAGCTGCGAAGTTTTATCAAAATATGTCAAGGTCAATGGACAGAGGCCTCATCACCACCTGAAGATGCCCACATGATCATATTCAGAACTTTTAATTGGAAGAGTCATTTGGACTTTGGGGGGTGGGAACAATTCCATTCCTTTGTATATGTGATCTGCGCGCCAATTCAATCTGTAGCTTTCACTTTGATTTCCAGTAAAAGGAGAACTTTGCTCTAATCCATGGAGTCTGAGTATTTCTTTCTTGAATCTTGAAGGGAATACACACTGACAAAGCTACTCTGAAAAGTTAAGGAATCAATTCTCAACAAATGAACCAGCAAATGTGGAAAACTCTTAAAAATATCACTGGCTTCAGCAAACCTCCTTCCCAGGCAGGAGGAAATCAACAACTACCAAATGACCTGAATGTGTTTTACAGCAGATTTGAAAAGAAACTACAGCCACCTATCTCCACAATCCACATCTCAAACACACGAACAACAGCAAAGCCTCATACAACTGACTCCAATCCATTGGGTTCACAACCTCTGGTGATCACAGAAAAGGAAGTGCAAGATCTATTACACAGACAAAAGCCAGGAAAAGCACCAGGGCCAGACAAGATAACTCCTTCTTGCTTAAAAGTCTGTGCTGACCAATTGGCCCCCATCTTCACCCAAATCTTTAATAGATCACTAGATATGTGCTGTGTTCTTTCCTGCTTCAAACATTTTACCATCATCCCAGTGCCAAAGAAGCCCTCCATCAGGGAACTGAATGACTACAGATCAGTTGCTCTAACATCTGTAGTTATGAAAATCTTTAAAAGGCTTGTGCGGTCCCACATGAAAACCATCACAGATCCGCTGTTAGATCCCATGCAGTTTGCATCCCGAGCAAATAGATCGACAGATGATGCTGTTAACATGGCTCTGCATTACATCCTACAACACCTTGAATCTCCAAATACTTACACAAGGGTCCTCTTTGTAGACTTCAGTTCAGCATTCAATACCATCATTCCAGACACTCTTCTAAATAAATTAAACCAACTACCCTGTTGGTTATCAACAATACGGCCTCCCCCAATAGGAAGTCTCAGCATGTTTTATAGGCATGAAATGAAATTACCCCCCCCCCCAAATTAAGGCCTATATTAAAACATACGAAATGGGGGGGAATGGCGGGGGAATGGCGGGGGGGCTTGCTGCGGTGTTTGGACCAATGCCACAGTGTTTGGCGGAGCCATGCAGCATTTGGCACAGCCATGCGTGGCCAGCCAGGGCTCCTTCCTGCAACCGGAGCCTGGTGGAGACACTCAGCTTCAGGTGCAGCTTCCCTGGATGGCAGGTCCGGCAGAGAGAGCCTGAAGCCGCCCGTCCTTTCCACCCCTCACCCAGGCCGTCCCTGTCCCCACACATCTCCAAACTCACTGGCAGCTCCAAACTCTGCAGTGGCATGGGCATCGGGCAGAGGTGCTCACTCAGAGGGCTCAGCTCGGAGGAGGATGCGGCATGGGCTGTCACCTTGCCTCCCTGTCCACGGATGGGTGAGTGCTATCACTGCCTCGGGCGGCCTCTCCCAGTGGCCCCTTCGGGGTCGGGCTGGAGGGACTTGGGAAGGAAGCCAAGCTTGAGTCAGCCCAGTTCTTTCACTTGGCAGGTGGGTGCACACCAGCGGCTTGCTTTCCCGGCTCTGCCAACCCCAACCAGCTCTGGTGCAGCCCTGGTGGGATTAGTGGAACATCCAGCAGGGAAGTGCTTGCTGCTTTGGCCAGAGCTTCGCCGCCGGGCAGGAGGGCCCGCCTGTCAGCTGTGCTGGGCACCCCAGGCGAAGCTCTTTGCGCTCTGCCTGGCGCCAGGCAGGGATGGCAGCTGGGCGCTTTTCCTGGGGTGGGCTGATCCTGTTCTGTGGCCCCAGGAGATTCACCTCCCCATGTAGGGTTGGGCTGCCCTCTTGGGCAGGGCAGCTTTGTTGTACCGGTAGTAGGGCGTCATTTTTAAAAGAATGGGCTTTGCCTTCGAACAATGCCCAGGAAGGCAGTGACAGGACCGCCTAAAGCCGAGTGTCTCCACTGGGCTCCAGTTGCAGGAAGGAGCCATGGAAGGCCCCGCATGGTACCAACTGCGTGGCTGCACCAAACACCACAGCCTTGGTCTAAATGCCGCGGCAGCATGGGGAGAAGGGAAAACAACAGTGGCAGAAGGTCTCCTGATACAAAGTGCCCCATCAATGCCGAGGTCAACATCCAAGCCATCGCCGCCCGCCTGCCCAAGGATGCAAGGGGGGGAATTAAGTCACCCTCCAAAAGATGGTCTAGCTGTTTTTTCCAGCCGGCCTTATTATATGAAAAACACAGTAGTGGTACCTGAACACAATTGTAAGTGGATCATAAGCTTGCTAATAGGCAGGAAGCAGCAGGTGAAGCTAGACAGAATCACATCCGATACCTGTACAATCAGCACAGGGCCCCCCAAGGCTGTGTGCTTTCTCCACTTCTCTTCTCCCTATATACCAATGACTGCATCTCAAACGATCCATCTGTTAAAATACTGAAGTTTGCTGATGACACAACAGTGATTGGTCTCATTCAAGACAACAATGAATCTGCATACAGACAGGAGGTTATACAACTTGCCTCGTGGTGTAACCAGAACAATCTGGAACTGAACACACTCAAAACTGTAGAAATGGTGGTAGACTTTAGAAGAAACCCTCCCATACTACCACCTCTTACAATACCAAACAACACAGTATCAACAGTACAGACCTTCAAATTTCTAGGTTCTACTATATCACATGACCTAAAATGGACATCTAACATCAAAAATGTTATCAAAAAAGCACAACAATGTTCTTTCTATGCCAACTCAGAAAGCTCAAACTGTCCAAGGAGCTGCTGATCCAGTTCTAAAGAAGAAATTATTGGGTCTATCATCTGCATCTCTATAACTGTCTCATTTGGTTCTTCAACCCAACAGGACAGACACAGACTTCAGAGGATAATTAGGACTGCAGAAAAAACAATTACTACCCACCTGCCTTCAATCAAGGACCTGTATACTACATGAGTCAAAAAGAGCGCTGTGAAAATATTTTCAGACCCCACACATCTCGGACATAAACTGTTTCAACTCCTTCCTCAAAACGATGCTATAGAGCACTGCACAACAGAACAACTACACACAAGAACAATTTTCCCCCCAAAGCCATCACTCTACTAAACAAATAATTCCCTCAACACTGTTCAACTATTACAAAGTCTGCACTACTATTATTGTTAATCTTCTCATCACTCCTTATCACCCATCCCCTTCCACTTGTGATTGTAGGACTGTAACTTTGTCACTTGTATCTTTATGATTTATATTGACTGTTTTCTAGTATGATTTGATTGCTAATTGTACCCTATGGCTGTCATTAAGTGTTGTACATTATGATTCTTGATTCTTAACAAATGTAACTTTTCTTTTATGTATGCTGACAGTATTTACACCAAGACAAATTCCTTGTGTGCCCAAACACACTTGGCCAATAAACTATTCTATTCTATTTTCCATTCTAAGTGCTATTGATATTACTATATTGGAGTGAGAATATATTTGGATTTTAAAAAAAGAACAGTGCTAACAATTATATTCAGACATCTGGGATGTTCCAACTACCTCAGCTTTGAGAAAAGATATAGAAAAGTGTAAACAAAATCCACCAGAATGCACATTTCTGGAATTAAAAGCCATTGTTTTTTTAAAAAACAATAAAACAATATGCCTTATAATTTGTTTAAAAGGCACCAATAGGAAGGATAGAAAATTACTTACTGTATACTCCACATTGATAATAATGTTTCTAAACTTTTTCAGAGGTTATAGAAGTAGACAGGAGAGGGAGATTTACATAGAAAAGACTAATTTCTGGGACATGGTGAATGTCTTCATCCCTAAAGGAACAGGGTTGGCATTATCACTGAGATTAATAACCCGATGATGGATTTTTGGCCAGCAAAATCTCCTAAGAGAAGGAGAGACTGTGATACTGCCTGCATATAATTTTGATAGCTTCTTCTTATGAACAGACAGTAGGAACCAATGTTTTTGTAGTTGCTGAGTTGAGCCATTGCAAATCATGGATTTTCAGCTAAATTCAGAGTCATAATATTGCTAATATGGTCACAAAGTTTGGCCAAGCCTAATTTCTTGATCATTTTGGGGATTATATTTCAACTGTTTTTCAAATATAATATCAAGTTTTATAGCATTCATGGGATGAATTTCCTTTAATCCTTAGCAAAAAGAAAGGTTTAAATATGAGTTTAAGGGTTTACATATATATTTTAAATTATACAAATGAAACTAGTTGATGTCTTAATAATTAAAAAGGACATAGAAATAACAAATCAGAAGAATGACAAGTAATTTTCCACCTTGGATTAACAAAAGAGATCTGTTAAAATTATGAAACATAACAAGAAAATAAATTCTGGGAAATTGTTTGAAGGGATTAAAACCAAGATTTTAAAATGTATTGGGAAGGAATATAAATATTAATTTATTTGATCAAGATTAAAATAGATATGTGCTGTAATCGATAATACTTAATGGATTTTTACACCAGGACTGAATTCAAGGTTTTCTATTTTTTATAGATAAGGTTGAGATATAATAATAATAATAATAATAATAATAATAATAATAATAATAATAATAATAATAATAATAATAATAATATAATATATCATTACTGTGTTTAAAGAGAAAGTGATAAATTATAAAAATTGTTTGTACTTGTATGATAAATGCAGAAGTAATTTATTTACATATTTCTTTTCTTTGTCTTTATTCAGGTGACATTAATTTAATACTGCTAAGAAATGAAGGTCAGCCATGATTATATTATCTTAATTGTAAGACTCTTTAAAAGGGTGGGTTTTTTTGCGATTGAGTAAATTTTTTCTATCCAATGCAATTTCCAAAATGGTAGTTCTTATGAGAAGTATATGGGCATCCTTGTAAATCATATATTGAGTATGAACCAACAACGTGTTGTATCTAGCAAAGAGCTATTACAGTCATGGGTTGTATCAAAAGAGGTGCAGTGTTAGCATCACTGCAAATGATAATTCTGCTCTTTGTGCTATTAGTTAAATGGTTGCTGGAATATTATGTCCTATTTGGATCAGCACAGAATATGGAAGTTGCTGAAGAGTTAGAGTGCAGCAAAAAAGAGAAATGGCTGGGAAGCTAAATCTTATGAAGAATGATTAAAGGAGCCAGCTGTCTATACTCTAAGGAAGAGAGCACTCAAGAGAGACATGATAGCAGTCTTTCAACACTTGATGGGCTATTATAGGAAAGAGGCCATGGATTTATTCTCCATGGCGACTGAGGCTAGGATAAGAAATAATGGATTGAAGTTTTACAAAGAAAAACCTTAACCTGAAATAAGGAGAACTTTTCTGACCATGATGGCTATTAACCAATTGAATAACTTGCCTCCTTGAGTCATGGATGTTTCATCACTGGAGGTCTACAAGTAAAGGTTGACAGCCATTTGTCTGGGATACTGTAAGGATTCTTGCCCTTATTTAAACCAGAAGTTTTTTGCTCTATTTCTGATTTAAATAATAATTATAACCTTTAGTTTTTTCTGGTTCCTTTTGGAATTCAATCTTCAAAGTTCCAGTATCATTTTTAAAGAATTCAAAACAACAGTATTTTCACACTGAAATAATTCTTACAATTAACCCCAAATCTTATTTCAAATACACCTGGACCCTAAGTCCATTTGCAACTTTCTAAAATCAACATTCTAACCATTCTTTTGCTTATGATTTATGTGATTGAGCAATTGGAAAAGGTAAAGGGTAATAAAAAGTTATTTTTCTAATTTTCCAAATAGTTTTTATGCTAATCCTATTTTTTATATTTGTGTATATACTGTATATAAAATTGAAGTAAAAATTAAGTAATGGGAAATGTTTGACACAATTATTGATTTGAAGACATTGTATAGCTATGTTTCTTGATGAATATATTTTTATGTACACTGACAGCATATGCACCAATTCCTTGTGTGTCTAATCACATTCTCTTCTCTTCTCTTCTCTTCTCTTCTCTTCTCTTCTCTTCTCTTCTCTTCTCTTCTCTTCTCTTCTCTTCTCTTCTCTTCTCTTCTTGTCTCTTCTATGAAAAAGAGGCCTTATTTGCTTTGTTTTTGACAGGAAATTATCACAATTTTTTTACACTGAAATTTGGCAGTTTGCTAACAAATGCTAACAGTATGGTCCTGGAAGTCTATATGTGTATATGTATTCCCTGCTGGGATGCTACAGCTTTGGAAGCAAAGGATTCTTTCTTTGACAATTTCAGAAGTGGTCCTAGAACTTATCTCAGAGAAAGATAATTTTCTCCTTTTCTTGAGTAAGAAAAAGTATTGCCATCTTTCCAATTCTCCTTTAGTTTTCTCTCCTGAAGATTTCAACACTTATAATATAATTTATGTACACAAAAGAAATAATCCCGCTTCCAAATTTTGGTGAGACAGTTGTGAAATTCTAAGATATTATTGAACTGCAACACTTAATGTTCTTGATCATTGACCTTGTTGATCAAGATTGAAGCATAGAAATTGTACTTCTGGATGGTTTGTTAATGTACAATAAATTAAAAACTAGCACAGCAATTAGATTGAATGAAAGAAATTAACAACAACAGAAACAGGTTAATGGAAAAATGTAGGAAGTATGTACCATAATCTTATCTCTGAATGCAGGTACAATTTACAGATGTTTGGGTTACAAATGTTCCTATATGATCTTGGTTTATTTGCAAGGCCTTGATTTGTAGCAAACTGTATTCAAGACTGTTAAATTTGGAGCATTGGCGAGAAAGAATGGAGACGAGCCTCTGGAACGGTGAACTTCAACTCTTCATTTACACGGTGACAGCTCAAACTCAATGGCAGTTATAGCCCTCCTTATATAGGCAACCCAATACTATTTAACCAATAACAATCTAGGAGCGCTAGCTCCCTTAACCAATATGAATGCTCTGTTAATGGCCAATCAGATCCCCCGGAATGGGCCAATCCGATCCTGCCATTAACAGCCAATCAGAAGTGCAGGGCCAGAACCCTGCACTTGACTCCAAGCTCAAGATAACTTTATTAAACTTTTATGCATTCACAACACCCCTTCCCCCTGGCTTCTGTTTACAGGGCGCAGTTACATAGTCCTTAAGGTAGGACAGTTGCTTTATTAGTCTGTTTGATTTTCGCTGTGTGTTTTGCATTTGGCTGCAATCTCACTGAGGTAGATCGTTGTTTGGTGAACGGGTTGCCTCTGGTTCAGAGTTCACGTTTCCATCGTCACCAATATCTTCGGCAACTCCCTGAGGTTAATCTATTCCCATCTCTGGTTCCAATTCCTGTGTCTCTATTCCGCTATCGTTCCCTTCGAATGGTTTTTCTTCTAATTGAAATTCGTCTTCTTCCGTATCTCTCCCCCCCTCAGTTTGGTCATAAGGGAGTTCAGAAATGCCTGACCGGAGCCGTGATCATAATTGATTGATATGGCGTTTCCATAGTCTATCGTCAAGGCATTGTACAAGGTAGGATCTCGGGCTGGTTACATGAACTACTGTCGCCTCTACCCACAGCAGATCGCCCAATAGATTTTTAGCATATACCAAATTGCCTACCTGGAAGGTACGACATCGGCCACTGGATCCTAGTGGTTTTTCCGGTTCATAAGCTGGGTGTAACCGGTCGAGGTGGGAGCGGAGCTTTCATCCCATTAGCAGTTCAGCGGGAGTTTTGTTGGTGACACTATGAGGTGTGATGTGTTGTAGAAAAAGGATTCAGTTGATTTTGTCGTTGATGTTATCGTAGTCTAATTTCTGCAAAGTTTTCTCAACAAATTGGACCATGCGCTCAGCCCTGCCATTGGTCACAGGGTGCGCAGGCGAGGTGAGCGCATGTCGGATGCCGCGGTCAGCCAGGTATTGCTCGAAGGACAGTGCGGTAAATTGGGGCCCGTTGTTGGATACCAGAACGTCTGGTAATCCGTGGGTTGCAAATAATCTTTCCAATCTTTTGATAAACGCTTCGGTGGTCGTGTTCGTCATGCAGTGAATCTCGAGCCAATTCGAGTAGGCGTCGATGGTTAGAAGAAAGGTGTGGCCTTTGGTCGGCCCCGCAAAGTCCAGGTGAATATGGTACCAGGGTCCCCGTGGTGTCTCCCATTCGGTAGGGATGGCTTTTGGTGGGGTGTTGCTCACTTCCTGGCATCTATGACAAGTTTTAACCCAATTCTCAATTTGCTTGTCAATGCCCAGCCATCATGCGTAGCTTCGTGCGAGGGCTTTCATTCGCACGATACCGGTGTGGCCATCGTGCAAGGTTTTCAGTACTGCTTTTTGGAGTCGTTCTGGGATAACGACTCTATCACCCCGGATGACACAGCCTTTTTGAGAAAACAACTCGGTTTGTCGAGTCTTGAATGGTGTGAAGTCATCCAATAATTGGTCCAATGGCCATCCGCGTTCTACCCAGCCTAGGACTCACCCTAAGGTGGGGTCACGTCTGGTTTCTCTCGCGATATCTCGGGCGGTTAATGGTGGCGTGTGGAGTGTCTCAATCTGTAACATGGTTACCGTTGGTGCGGGATCATCGAGAGTTTCTGGAAGCAGTGCTCGGCTCAATGCGTCGGCATGGGGAATGGCTTTCCCCGGGCAGTATTGCAGCCGATAATTATAAGTAGCCAAGAATTTTGACCAGCGAGTCATCCTGGGGGATAATATGTAGGGAGTCAGCTTATCTCCAGCTATTATCCCCAATAACAGTTTGTGGTCAGTCACGATAGTAAAAGCCCAGCCATACACGTACTCGTGAAATCTTTTAACAGCAGATACAATTGCGAGGGCTTCTTTATCAATTTGGCTATAATTTCACTCAGTTTTTGAAAGTGTCTTTGAAAAATATGCAACAGGGGCTTCGTTACCATTAGGCAGTACATGGCTCAAAATGGCGCCCACTCCAAAAGGCAATGCATCACATGTGATATTTAACGGCAAAATCTCATTGTACTACATGAGTACAGCGTCAGAAGTCAGTAGTTTTTTTACATTACGGAACGCCTGTTCTTCTTTATGACCCCATAACCAAATTGCTTTTTTGTCTAGCAAACGATGTAACGGCTCAGAGACAGTTGCTTTATGTGGTAGAAATACATTATAAAAGTTGATGAGGCCTAGGAATGCCTGGAAATTTGCCTTGTTCCGAGGCCTGGGAGTGTTTTTTATTGCTCTCAATTTACTGTCGGTAGGGGAATACCCTGACTGTCAGTTAGGTACCCTAAAAACTCGACACGATCTGTACACAAATTACACTTATTCTTTTTCACTTTAAGACCGGCATCTTGGAATTTTTGTAGAATTAATTTTAAACGATCCCGTAAGATTTTTTTTTTAGGTGCAGCAATTAATATATCGTCAAAGTAGGGGACCACGCCTTTAATCCCTTGTAGTAGCCTCTCCATAAGGCTCTGAAAAATTCCCAGGGCTACACTGACTCCGAATTGGAGCCGGGTACATTTAAAGGCACCTCAGTGCATCACAATCGTTTGTGCCTGTGCCATCTTTTCATCAACAGGTAATTGCTGATATGCCTGAGCTAAGTCTAATTTAGCGAAGACTTTTCCGCCTCCCAGGGAATGGAGGAGATGCTGCACCACCGGCACCAGATATGCATTTTGCTGTAGGGCGTGGTTCTGGGTGGCCCGGTTGTCCCCACAAATTCGAATTGAACCATCTGGCTTAATTGGTGTTATGATTGGGGTCTCCCAGGGGGAGTGATCGGTAGGTTCTAGCACCGCCTGAGCTATTAATTTATCGAGTTGTTCGTCGATTTTCGGCTTTAAGGCAAATGGAACTCGACGGGGCTTAAGGCGGATGGGAGCTATCTTTGGATTAAGGCTGAATGATATTGGAGTCCCCTTGTACTCACCTAATTTTTCCGCGAAGACGTCCCTGAATTCATGGGTGAGGTCCTCCTCCCAGTCACTTCTGCTGACTCGGTTTATGCCTGCCACTTCAATGCCAAGTGGCGCGAACCATTGGAGACCTAGCAGACTAGGCCGATCTTTGTTGATCACAGTTAGCGGTAAGTACGCTATGTGCTTCTTGAATGAGACCCGGACTCGGCTGGAACCAACAACAGGGATTCGATTCCCTTGATAGTCCTTAAGAATAAGTCTTTGGGAACAGAGGTCTTGGCGCTGGATCGTGGGGATGAGTTGCTTGAGGGTCTTCCAGGACACCATCAAGAGGAACGATCCCGAGTCGACTTGCATTTGGCAAGGCTGGTTCTTGATGGCCACTGTAATTCAGATTTTCTTGGCATCCAAGGCAGAGGCGTGACCGATAGTGATAGTATGGTGAGCCTCGTGGGGCGATTCAAAACTCGGTTTCTGTAGGAGTGGTTTACTGGTTCTCGCCTTACAGGACGGTTTCCTGTCGATTGGCGATAGTTAGCCCCTTTTGAGGCCTGGCCGGGTCCTTGTAAACTTCGGCAGACCTGTCCGATGTGGCCTCTCTTCCTGCACTCATGGCAGAGCGTGTCATGGAATTTGCATTTGGACCTGGCATGGTTGGCTCCACAGCCAGCGCAAGGGTGTAGGGACTTTGGGTAGGGGTCCTGGTCGGACCGCAGTCGATGGACCTCTTCTTCATCGCTGTCTGACAATGAAGAGAGGTCTTCGTGGTGGGCCGTTGTAAGCTGCCCTTCTGACTTGGGTAAAATGTCGCCTGTCGGTTGTTGTACCGGAGCGTGGTTGCGGCGTAATTGTGCAGCCGACTTCCTGGTTGCTTCTGCTGCAGTAGCATCGGCGATGGCATCGGCAAGGCTGATGTCACCTTTCGCCATCAGCTTGCTCTGCACGCCTGGCGCATTTAGTCCCAGAACTATTCGATCTCTCAGTGCCTCTTCCAAATCGGCGAATCCGCAGAGGCCTCCCAGATTTCGGAGGTCTGCTATGAAATCGGCGACACTTTCTCCTTTTCGCTGGTTTCTTTGATAGAACTCGTGCCATCTCACGAGCGTGGGCACGGTCGGTTCGTAATGAGCTCTTAGTAGGGGTTCAAGGATGTCCCAGTCCATCGCCTTCACTTCTGCAGGTTTGGCTAGTGCTTTAGCCATCTTAAATACAGTAGGCCCGCAATGTGTTAGGAATACTGCCCATTTCTTCCCGGTTGTGGCATCCTTTATATAGTTTGTTTCCAAAAACATTTGGAAATGATCCATGTAGGACTCCCAGTCCTCTTGCACTGGATCAAATGGAGCAGGTGGTACGATGCCGCTGGACATGGTTCCATCGTGTAGCACTGTCAGCCACATGCTCAGTGTTTCTTCTTAGTTCAGTCAGCTCTGACGTCTCCACATCCCACCTTCATCGCCAGTGTTAAGTTTGGAGCATGGGCGAGAAAGAATGGAGACAAGCCTCTAGAACGGTGAACTTCAACTCTTTATTTACATGGTGACAGCTCAAACTCAATGGCAGTTATTGCCCTTCTTATATAGGCAACCCAATACTATTTAACCAATAACAATCCAGGAGCGCTAGCTCCCTTAACCAATATGAACACTCCGTTAATGGCCAATCAGATCCCCCCGAACGGGCCAATCCAATCCTGCCATTAACAGCCAATCAGAAGTGCAGGGCCAGAACCCTGCACTTGACTCCAAGCTCAAGATAACTTTATTAAACCTTTATGCATTCACAACAAGGACAACAAAGGACAGAAGTCATAGGTTTATCTGACACATTGGGACAATAAAAAATACTTCTCTGTCTGGCAACCTTTACATCTTAAATGTAATTATATTTATATCTTTTGTTGGATTCAGTAGCTCACAGAAAAAAAGAATTCATGAGTCATGCATATATCCCTGTTTTACGAAACAGCTCTTTTTACACTTGAAATGCTAAAGGAGCAGAAAAAACAGCAGCAAATGAGTCAAATCAAGAAGTTCAGGCATTTTCAGAATTTAAACCTTAGGGCATACACAGAGAACCAGAATATTAGCTTTTATAGAAGCCTCTATTCATTGTCACTGCCGTTGCTTATATCTGCACTGAAGCAGCTTATTTACTCAAGAGGAGTTCTTGTCTTCCTGTGAAAGTACTGACTTCCAGAGAAAGAATTATTATAGTGTCTGGGTAGCTTTCGACAGCATAGAGCTTCAAGCACAAGACTGAAGCACTCCAATATTATCTTACCTTCTGGCCTGAATCATAATCACATTGATAGTTGGGGTGGGCTGCTTGCATGCCTGGATCACTGCTATCTCATAAATTCTGGATTAATTTAGCTTTTTCTCTCATTCAGTTCTGAGCTGTTACTGGATGGGAATGGGCTGTAGCATCAACACCATTATCTTCTCCAGCTACAATCTTATTTAGGAAAATACTATCTGGTGCCCCAAGATGAGGAGACATGACATTAACTTTTCTTTCAGCAGTTGTCTTTCTTCTCTCTTGAGCAAGAAACATGGCACTGCTCTTCCTTAGCCTTGCCATGCTATGGCCTAGGTTTCCTAACCATTATTTCTTTATAGGGCTTTTATACAATTATAGAGATTGAGATATGTACCTAACTGATCCTAAATTTTAAAAAGAAGGAAAAACTATTATAATAGAATCAGACTGTAGAGGTTGCCTCAGAACAAAGTAGCAATCAGATGTTTACCTCTTGTTACCAACACTCAGCATAAGCAACAGTTCAGTGCCGAGTCCCATAGTCCCATGTTCCACAACAGCAATTTCTTCCTCTGTAATTCATGCTCCAGTTAATCTACAATGCAATTAGGTCCAGAATGACTTCCCCAGGGTGTTACAACTTCCTAATCCTTTCACACAAATTACAGTCTGTTGAATAAATGAATAGCAGGAGGGGCATGACCAGTCCTTCCTGTTGTACTGGTACATGTTATTTCAAAACACATCCCAACTGCAAAAGGCAAGAAAATGTATAATCATAGTAGCTAAACAGAATGGAATGCTTGAACCACTTCTACTTGGAACAGTCATATCAAGAATCCATCAAAAAGCACCAGAACCACATATAATTACCTCAATATGCATGAAATGCTTTATGACTCAGAATGTTTTTCATACCTCTAATATGATTCAAAATTTAAGCAGGACTCCAAGTAGCTCAAAAAGAAAACACAAAACAAAAAATGTCCATGTAATTACTCAAAGTAGCTCAAAAAGAAAACACAAAGCAAAAAATGTCCATGTAATTACAAGGCTTCATTAAATCCTAATCTTTATATTTACTAGTTAACTGTGTTAAATAAACCATTTCATTTTATTAGCAAAGCATGTTATAAAAATTACATCCCCATTAAGACTACTTCTTTCACACTAAGCGAATTGAATAGCTTGGTTGGTGCACTTCAAATTAGCTTTTCCTTAAAGAAATACATCCGTCAATATTATTTTTTCTACTATTGGATTTTAAGAGTTATGTGTTGACTTCTCATATGGTACATGCTTACAGTAGCCTTTCATCAATACAGTATTGAAAATAAGTAGTTCTTTTACAGAGATTACAATGATGAAGTGTTTGCTTGGAAAGAAGATTGCTTGAAAGGACAATTTGTTTTTGTTTTTGTTTTGAAAAGAATTTTATTGACTTTCTACAAACAAACAAGACAAAAAAAACATTAAAACATCAACTCTCATATGTACATCCAGCGTGTCAGTTGGTTCATCAGTTTTGTGCATTCATTTTGTAGTCTCAATTACAATCATGTTACATAACAACTCATATTATCAATCCAAACTTATATATCCTAATATCACCATTAAAAAAGAAAGAAACTTTTGACTATACTTTTAATCATTCATGCTTTATGAGATAACAATACTTTAAACAGTTTATTCTGTAACAAATCATATAATCACTTTATAAATATAGTGTCAAATAACAAAGACAAGAGAACAAATAAAGATATTCCTTACTGTCTAACATTCTAAATATTCTATTATCGTATTTTATCATCTAGCCATTGATAAAAAAGATCCCAAATTTCATAAAATTGTTTATCCTCTTGCTCTCTAATTTCAAATGTCAGACAATGTTGAAGCAAGATAAAGAACAAGAAAAAGTAACTTTACAGATGATTATGGAAGGAATCCAAGATCTCAAGACAAAATCAGACACCATTGAACAAAGAATAGAGAACATTGAACAAAGAACAGAGAAGACTGATGAAAAAGTGGAAAATATTAAACAAATGATGGTGAAGTATGAGGAGAGATTCCAAAAAATTGAGGAAGAAGGTAAACAAAGAGAGGAGAAGATTGGAAATATTGACAGTAGATTAACAGTGGTTGAACAAGATAAAAGTGGGATGTTGAGGTGGGAGATGGAAAGGTCAGCATTTTATCTCAGATTTCAAAATATAGAAGAAGAAAAAGGACAAAATTTGGCTGCGATAATGATAGAAATTTTGGTGGATGCTTTGGAAATTACAGAGGAAAAGATGATGGATGGAATAGATGAGGTATATCGAGTTTATACAAGATACGCGATGAGAAATAAATTACCAAAGAAAGTCCATATTAGATTTACCAAAAAATCCATTAAAACACAAATACTACAAGTGGTAAGAGAGAAGACATTGAAATACAAAGGCAAAGAGATTGTGGTTTTAAAACAAATACCCAGAAGAGTGAGAAAGATGAGAAGAGAATATCGATTTCTGACCAAAATGCTACTGGAAAATGAAGTGAATTATAGATGGCTGATTCCAGAAGGATTAATGTTTATGTGGCAAGAGCAGAGACATAGAATTGACTCAATTGAGAAAGCAGAACTTTTTCATGCAGAATTTTTTGGAAGAAGAGAAGGCAGAGAAAGAGGTCTCATTAATTGAGTTTCAAGAGGACCAATTGGAGACTGAAAAAGAGAAAAGTGCAGTAGGTGGACAGGTGGATAGTAAAGAACAGCGTGAAGTGAGATCCACGAGAGCTGTTAGACCTAAATATAAAGCATAATCATGGAAGAAAAAAAACTGATTACAATGAATATAAATGGACTCAATTCAGCTGTTAAAAGAAGGAAAACCTTTCATAAATTGGAGAAATTAAAATTCGATATAATTTGTTTACAAGAAGTTCATATTAAAAAACAACATGAACAATTGTTAGTACAGCCAAAACTTGGGAAAATATTTACTTCTTTGACTCAATGTAAGAAAAGAAGAGTGGTTCTATACATTAAAGAGGCTATCCCAGCAAAACTGATCTACACAGATGAAGACGGAAGAGTATTAATGGTGGAAATAATGGACAATAATATAAAAATACTCTTGATTGCAATTTATGTTCCGAATGATAAACAAGAAGAATTTTATAAAAAACTACACATGAAAATAATTGGACTGGACTATGTTAATATAATTATGATGGGAGACTTTAATGGAATTGTGGACAATAAACTAGACTATATAGCAACAACAACAAAGCAAAATAGAAAGACTCTCCCTAAATCTTTTTTTTAAATGACAGACGAATTAACTTTAAAAGATATTTGGAGAGAAAGAAATGTTAAAGCTAAACAATATACTTTTTATTCAAATAGACATTTATCATGGTCCAGATTAGATATGATTTGGATCTCAACAGAATTAAAATCCAATATTCAAGAAACAAATATCGAAACAAGTACTTGGGCAGATCATAGCCCAATGACAATGAAATGGAAGGGACAAAAAAAAAAAAGATCGAGATGGACATTAAATAATACTATCTTAAAGGAAAAAGATTTTATAAAACGGATAGAGAAGGAATTGGCTTTTTTCTTTAGAGAAAATAAAAAAGAAGATACTTCAACACAGAATGTTTGGAATACAATGAAGGCATATGCTAGAGGTTTGATAATAGATCATACAAGAAAAAAGAATATTAGGAAAAGGCAAGCTTCTAAGGCCTTGGAAGATGAGTATAAAAGACTTGAAAAAGAATTACAGAAGATGCCACAGAAAAAAGATATTAAATTGAAGCTGGATGTAATTAAACATAAAATGGAATTAATAGAGAAAGAAGAACTGGCACAGAAAATTAGAAATTCTAAACAGAATTACTTTGAAGATGCAAATAAACCAGGCAGATGGCTAGCATATAAATTGAGAAAGGAGAAGGAATCAAGAAAAATATTGAAGCTAATAGATGATCAAGGCCAAGTTTGTTATGGTAATAAGGAGAAAAAGGAAATTATTCGAGATTTTTAAGGGCAACTATATAAACAAGAGAATATTGATGAGGAAAAAGTCAAACAGTATCTACAGAATGCTAACTTACCGAAGATACCTAAAGAGACTGAAGAAATGCTAGAAAGCAATATAACAATGATGGAATTAAATGAAGCACTTAAGAAACAAAATAATGGGAAAGCACCAGGTCCAGATGGGTTTCCGGCAGAATTCTATAAAACATTTCAAGAATCATTGAGTATCCCATTGTTAGAAGTTATGAATGAAGTTATGTCAAAGAAGATGATACCCAAAATATCGTCAGAGGCTTATATTACACTTATTCCAAAAGAAGAGGCTGACCCACTGCAAATTAAGAACTATAGACTTATTTCTTTATTGAATGCAGACTATAAAATTTTTGCTTCAATTTTAGCAGAAAGACTTAAAAAATATTTAAATAATTTTATCCATCCAGATCAAAATGGATTTCTGCCAAAGAGACAAATTAGAGACAATATAAGGGTAATCTTGGACACTTTGGAATACTATGAGGCTCATCCTGAAAAACAAATGGCTTTGATATTCCTAGATACTCAAAAGGCATTTGATAATGTGAACTGGAGATTTATGTTATCACTATTGGAACAGATGGGTTTTGCCAAAAAATTTATTCAAGCAATAGAAGCCATATACAATAAACAGACAGCAAAGGTAATGATGGAGGGAGAACTTACAGATTTTATTAATGTAAGAAAAGGCACAAAACAAGGGTGTCCCCTATCTCCTTTGCTATTTGTGTTGACTTTGGAAGTTTTGAACAGAAATATTAGGGATGATAAAAGCATAAAAGGAATGAAAATTAAAAAGGAAGAATTCAAACTACAAGCTTTTGCTGGTGACTTAGCTTTTTTTCTGGAAGACCCGCTAGAAACAGCTTCAAAGTTATTGGAAAAGATAGAGACATATGGTGAGATGGCTGGTTTGAAAATAAATAAAGATAAAACAAAGATTTTGACAAAGAACATGCTACTGAGACAAAGAGAAGAACTGGCAGACCTTTTGAAAATCCAAGTTACGAATAAGGTAAAGTATCTGGGGATATATTTGACAGCAAGATGCAGCACATTAAAAGAGAATAATTATATTAAACTTAAACAACAGATAGCTACAGACTTGAAGAAATGGGAAAACTTGCAATTGTCATTAATAGGGAGAATTTCAACAATTGAGATGAATATTTTACCCAGAATTCTATTTCTGTTTCAGACAATACCAATTAGGCTTAGAAAAGACTATTTTGAAGATTTAAATAAAATCATGTTGATGTTTATATGGCAAGGTGAAAAGGCGAGAATAAAGCTAAAGCTTTTGCAAGATGCTAGAATTAGAGGAGGTTTTGGCCTGCCTAATTGGGAATTGTATTATCAAGCTGCAAGTTTGATGTGGGTCAAAGAATGGATAACATTAAGAAAGACTAGATTGTTGACACTAGAAGGGCATGATTTGCTGTTGGGCTGGCATGCTTTTTTATGGTATAAGGGAACTAAAACACAGGGTTATTTTAGAAGACATTATGTACGGGAGTCTTTGTGGTTAAATTGGGAGAAGATAAAAAGACAATGTTATTTGAAAATTCCAGTCTGGTTATCTACCATTGAAGCATTTTCCTATCCTATAATTTACAAGAAGGAACAAACAGTTAGATATGGGGAACTTTTGGATGAAAAGGGTGAACTTAAATCGATCCAAAACTTAGAAGAACAAGGTATAAGGATGAATTGGTTTTCATATGCACAAATACACTCAAGGTATGATGAAGATTCTAAAACGGAGGGATTTTATGATAAACAGACTGATTTAGATAAGATCTTGATGGGTACTGATGAGAAAGTGATTAAAAATTATATGGTTATTTACTGGGAATGAAATTAGAGGAAGAACAAGTCAAAGAAACTATGATTGTTTGGGGGAAGAATTTTGGATATGGGATTGATTTAGAGAAATGGCAGAAATTGTGGTCTCAAAATTATAAAATGACAATGTCAACAGCATATAAAGAAAACTTGTATAAGATGTTTTACAGGTGGCACTTTCCTCCGACAAGAATAGCAAGAATGTTTAAGAACAAATCTGAAAAATGCTGGAAATGTCATCAGATACCCGGCTCGTATTACCATATGTGGTGGACTTGTGAGGATGCTAGAAAATATTGGACTATAATTCGCATGTGGTTGGAAAAAATGACAAAGAAACATATAGATTTGAAACCAGAGATCTTCTTATTGGGAATTTTACCTGATATATATAGTAAAGATTTGAAATACCTGATTGTAAATGTATTAACAGCGGCCAGGATTGTATTTGCTAAAAATTGGAAGAATGAGAAAATACCATTACAGGAAGAAATTATTAAGAAAATATTGGAATGTGCTGAGATGAGCAGATTGACATTTGAAATTAGAGAGCAAGAGGATAAACAATTTTACGAAATTTGGGATCTTTTTTATAAATGGTTAGATGATAAAACACGATAATAGAATATTCAGAATGCTAGATAGTAAGGAATATCTTTATTTTGCTATTATTTTGCTATTTGATATTATATTTATAAAGGATTTCTTAGGATTGATTTGATATGATCAGATGATTTGTTATAGAGTAAACTGGTTTAAAGTATTGTTAGCTCATTAAGCATGAATGATTAAAAATATAGTCAAAATCTTCTTTTTTTAGTGATATTAGGATATATAAGTTTGGACTGACAATATGAGTTGTTATGTAACATAATTGTAATTGAGACTACAGAATGAATGCACAAAAATGATGAACCAACTGACACACTGGATGTATATATAAGAGTTGATGTTTTTATGTTTTGTCTGTCTTGTTTGTTTGTAGAAAATTAATAAAAACTTTAAAAAAAAATTATATGGTTATTTACTGGGAATTAAATTCGAGGAAGAACAAGTTAAAGAAACTATGATTGTTTGGGGGAAGAATTTTGGATATGGGATTGATTTAGAGAAATGGCAGAAATTGTGGTCTCAAAATTATAAAATGACAATGTCAACAGCATATAAAGAAAACTTGTATAAGATGTTTTACAGGTTGCACTTTCCCCCGACAAGAATAGCAAGAATTTTTAAGAACAAATCTGAAAAATGCTGGAAATGTCATCAGATACCTGGCTCATATTACCATATGTGGTGGACTTGTGAGGACGCTTGAAAATATTGAACTAAAATTTGCATGTGGTTGGAAAAAATGACAAAGAAACACATAGACTTGAAACCAGACATCTTTTTATTGGGAATCTTACCTGATATAGTAAAGATTTGAAATACCTGATTGTAAATGTATTAACAGCGGCTAGGATTCTATTTGCTAAAAACTGGAAGAATGAGAAAATACCATTACAGGAAGAAATTATAAAGAAAATATTGGAATGTGCTGAGATGAGTAGATTGACATTTGAAATTAGAAAGGACAATTTGTTTTTGTAGAAAGACTATTGTCCTTAATTCTTCACTACTTAGCTGTGCATGTATTTGAATCAATCTAAATTGATGTTTTCCATGTTTTTTTATTCATAACACATAATTCTAATAATACATTTGCGTTCTTGCATAACAAATGTAACATGCACAAGACAACACTGGAGCAGATTGTAAACATTTTTCACGTAACATATACTCAAAACTGTAATAAAAGAAACCATGTAAAAGTTAAGTAAACGTTTGCTTTTTGCTGAGTTTGTTGTTGAAATTACTTTCATTAGAAATCCCAAGTTGTAGGCCAAGACTTTGATCACTACATCAGATGACTTTTACTTATGGATCTCCATTTTTGGCAGCATTGGCACCAATACATCATGCCACTGGCAGAAACAATTATTAGGGTGTCATGTGGCAGAATCATATTTTCAGAGTTTTGACATTTCCAAATACAAAGAAGTCAAATTGATTTGCCATTCATTCCTTCTGTCATTCTTGTTCATTGTGCCAAATTTATCCATGTCTGATGTTTATCTCTTCTACAGGTTGAACAGGATGGAAAGAATTAATGTGAAAAAGAAAACTTTGAGAGAAGTTTAATTATAAACTGTTGAGCTTGTTATGACAAATTTGAAATTTGATTTTAAAAATACTGACCTGGAAGCTGTAAATAATCCTCAAACCAGATAGCTTTTGCAGTTAGGAACAAGTCTTTCATGTGCATAAATATTTTTTGCCTACATCGTGACCTCTGAGAAAAGTCATCATGACAAAATATATGAGAAATCCATTTCAAGACAGGCAAGTTATGAGAATATTTAACCTCTTCCGGCCAACTTTTCATACTAGTTGTATTATTTGTTAGATTTATAGCCTGTCTCATTTCTCCAGGAGTTAAAGGTGAGCTATATAGCATTTCTTCCTTCTTTTCTCTATAACAAAAGACTGTGTTTGGGCTGAAATATTGTGGCTACCTCTTAGCTTCCATGCTGAAGACTGACAAATCTGGACTTGTCTTTTCCTGATGCAACTTCTTAAGCATTATACCACATTAGGTTAGTTTAGGTTTGAATCTATCCCAAATGTGCCTTTCAGAAGATTCCTGGTGAAAAAAAAAATAGAAACATTTAATCCTGTGTTAATTTGGCCCACATATATAACATCTGTCTAGAAGTGTTGGTATGTTCTTTCTTCTCTCACAGTGTGTAAATTTTAAAAAAGGTACTAAAAAAGGCTTCTTCTTCTTTTTTTTTTTTAAATAAAGCTTATACTTCATTCTTAGTTAGTTCTTTTTGAAGCAACTTTTCTTTAAATGTGACTATTGAACTACCAGTGAATAATATTTTATTATAATATACATTTTATCCAAAAATATCCATCAAAGCTCTGAAATCTACCCAAACAACTTCTGAAGTAGGATAATGAATGATTTCTACTGTCATCCATTGTTCTTGATTGAAGAGGTTCATAAATCAACGCTCAGTAATACTGCATAAATTTATTTGGGAAAGTTGAATTTTTTGCTAGGGCAAAATTGCATTAAAACAGTTATATAATAAAGCAAGATGCTGAAAAAAACCCATACTAAAGCTTGTTTAAATGTTATATCTTTCTTGGCGCAATTATATAAACCACATAAAAAGATATGCATATTTTAAATATCAATACAATAGAATGATTGTTTTCTGGAATTTCTTTTAAAATAACATTCATTTTAGAATTTGATAGAAATGAATGAATAGAATAGAACTATCTGCAACTTTACAAATACTTGATTGAAATTGATATGAATTTCCCTAAGTCTTTCTCCCAAATATCTTCATTTCCAGTATGAATGTAGTTTTCTTCACATTACTCAGAAGGCTTTTGTAATTTATTTATTTGTATCCTGCTTTTATTATTTTTACAAATAACTCAAGGTAGTAAATGTTTCCAAACACACTTTCTTCCTGCTATTTTTTCTCACAGCAACAACCCTTTGAGGTGAGTTGGCTAAGAGAGACTGACTGGTGCAAAACCACCCAGCTGGTTTTCATGGCTAAGGGGGATTGGAACTCACAGTCTCTCACTTTCTAGCCTGGTGCTTTAAACACTAGACCAAACTTTAACATTTGAAAATATTTCTTATTATTACATTCTAAAGTTGTGGTGTGCAATGTATTCTCCCATAGTGGGATGGATATAGTATAACTGAATTATGATTGAATTAATTTCTATCTAAAGAAAATGAAAAATATTTTGGATATTGACAGTGGATGAACACAGTCATTGTAAGTCACATTTTTAAATTTTATTTACAACTGGAGACATTTTTGAGTTGATGGAAGACAAATTTCTATGTAAGTTATACTAGGCTTCATCAAAAATATGCTTTTCAAATGTTTAGCCTGATTTTTTTATATTAAAAAAATAATTGTCAAAGGAAGCTCTCTTGCTACATATCAGAGGTATTTGATCACTGAGAAATGTGAAGTGACAGAAGTTCAGAGGTTGAAGTTTGTAATGCACATAAATATGCTATGAGATTTCAGTTTTATTGATGTGCCTTAAAGATACAGATATATTTTATATATCACACATTAAACCCCACATTTGTATATATACTCTACAGTCTCATTCTAACTAACATTAGCATTACAGTCTCATTCTAACTAACATTAGCATCGAACATTGTCTTATGAATAATAAACAATTCAAAGATACCAAAAGAAAAAGTATCTACTTCATTTCATCTAGAGAATTCATTTTTCATTTCCATCAAACAAACAAAGACTTGCCTGTGTAATGAATCATTCATGACAGAAATCTTTTTTTTAACTTCACATTACATGGAAAATGTATATTAAAAAGCCCAGGATAGTATTTTGTTAAAATGTCCTTGTAGCAGAAAATAAATTCAAACTATTTAGAATTTCAGTGCAGCTTAGCAATAGTCACAACTCTATATATTGGTCATACAGTCAGCCAAATGTTTAGACTTCATTTTCTGGTTTTACCCACCTATTGAGTCCTTCCCAAAGATCTGAGAAAGGCAGGTGTGGATGTTTAATGGTATGAAAGGTATTGTAGCAGGATGCAATCTGTTCCAAAAGCTGCCTTTTGCAATTGATGGATAATGATTTTGTCAATGCCAATGGTATTCAATGGTACTTCAGATATTTTGGGATTATACACAATGTAATCATCATCATCGTCATCATCATCATCAATCATTACATCATTCCTCCTGACTTTCAGCTACTCTGGATACTCACAAATAAAAAACAATAAAAATAACAAAAAATGAAAAATAAGACAAAAATGAGACAGAATGAAAAAGAAACAAACCCACACAATATAAGGGGGGTGTTCTCATCTTCATCAAAGGCCAGATGTAGATCCAGATCTAGAGGCCACTTTAAAATTCTACCATAATGGGACCATCCAAACCTCAGGGATCTCATTCCAGACAATGGATGCTGTTGCAGAGAAGACCCATTTCCTGATTCCTGATAAGTACATTGAGGAGACTGTCAATCATTATTAAAAGTTGCCACACAGCTGTGGAGGATTAGAGGGGGCTGATGTTGTTTGAGTAGCTCTCAGTAGACAACATAGATTCTGTAGTATTCAAGGTCATTGTGAATGGCACAGCAAGAATTGGGGCTGAAGGAAGATTAGTTCACATGATGTATGATGTGAGAAAAAAGGGATGGGTTGTGGGTTGGGTCCTTGTGGGAAGTCTGGGGGGAAACTTTAGTTTCAGAATTCCATAGAAGTACCAAGCTCTATTCTAATAAAAGTACTTTGAGATTATGGTTGTCTTGAGCTACTGGCTGGAATGAATAATCTCTGGAATGCTGACAGAAATAGGCAATGCCTCAAGGAGCCAGCCACTATGCCATGAAGAACTTTATTTGTAACAACTGGTTCTTTGAAACAGGCCTTGAAGCAAACTGGCATCTAGTGCAGTAGAAATGTTATATGGGCATTCAGAGCAGTGGTGGGATTCAAATTTATTTTACTACTGGTTCTGTGGGTATGGCTTGGTGGGCATGGCAAGGGAAGGATACTGTAAAATCTCCAGTCAGAAGTGGTATTTGCTGGTTCTCCAAACTACTCAAAATTTCCACTACCAGTTCTCCAGAACTGGTCAGAACCTGCTGAATACCACCTCTGATACAGATGCATGTCCATCACTGCACACTCAGTTGAAGTTTTTCAAGGGCTCTCCATGAAGAAGATGTTGCAGTAGTTAATCTGCGAGTATCCAAGCCTCTATAATATTGACATGAAGCCACTGGGCAAGATCATCCATGAGCATGGCATGCAGTTTCACCAGAATGGTAATGTTACTCAATTGCACATCTCCTCCTTCATCAACCAAGCAGTGTTATAAAGTCTTTTCCATTCTTTCAATATCCCCCCGTATTTTTTTGGGGGGGGGACGATGACAATGCATGCATTTTTTAAATCTTTGTGAGGGTTTATCTCCATTTCATCAGATTTCAACTTATTTATTTCTTGGATTTATGTGTCACCCATCTTGTCCACAGGTGACTTTAAATAATTATTCTAAAAGCAATAAAAATACATAAATAAATATGAATTGAATGAATGAAATCTTTCCCCTGGGCCTCAAGACCTTGAAGGTCTGGTTACTTCAACCCTGGCAAGATGAACTTGGCCAACCAAACCTAATAGAGAAGACATGTTCAGAGTCTCTTTTATTAAACAATACCATCTTGTTGATACCATCAGACCTTCTAAATGGCAGCACATTCCCAGAGATTTTGATGGCCCCAGCCTTGTTAGTCTTTCATTAGGTATTTAAGACCTAGATGTACCCTAGGCCAGTGGTCATGGAACTTGCCCTACTTGCCCCATGCACTTGGTCTGGCCACCAAATTGCTTCTTTTCACTTCTTTTTTCTTCTTCTTTTGGATGCACGCAAGGAAAACAGCAAAAGTCTTTCTTTCTCTTCCCCAAACTCCACCAAAAATGAGTCTTTGGGACCCTGTAAGGCCTCCTGCTCCAAGAGGCTGGGTAGGCATGACAAGTCTCACAAAGACTCATTTCTGGTGGAGTTTGGGAGAAAGAAAGACTTCTGCTGCTTCTGCTGCTTTCCTTGCATGAAGCCAGAAGTCTCGCTCTTTCTCTCTCTCCTCCTGAGAACGGAGCCTGAGACTGTATTCTGCGATCCCAAATAAAGAATGATCAATCAGTAAGAAAACAGGGTGGGGAATTTTCCTGCAGACTTTTTTGGGGGTTTCCCAAGTTTCTGGTCCACGGGATTTAAAATTATGAGTTTGATAGTCCCTGAGGTCCAAAAGATTGGCAACCCCTGCCTAGGCACTTGGTAAAATGGGCAGATGAACTCTGTTGTTATGGATAAGTGGGATTATTGTTTATCATTGGGCACCAGGGGAAGGTGTTGTATGAGATGGTTTTCTGTATTTTAATCTTTGCTAACTTCCCAGGGTAACTTGTGTGAGATGTGCAAGTATATCAATCAACCAATTAGATAAAGCATGAGGTATCAATAATTCATCTGCCTATAACTTTTAACATTTACAATGGTCCTGTTGGGTTTAGCTGTTGGGCAGGCCAATCCAAAATCCCAGCAGAGAAGATTTCAGGTTTAGTTATGCTTCCTAAAATTTTCTATAGGAAAGTCAGTAAATGAAGATATGGATACATATTCTATGTTTTTTTCTTTTACTATCATTACAAATTTTCCCATTGTTTGCAAAATGTCACACTAGTTTGATGACATGGAGAATGACTAGGCAATCTTAAGTTTATTTTAATCTACAATCTTTTTCTGCTTTTCTGACCATAGAATTTCCTGAGACCTGAGAATATACATAGTGTGCATCTGTGTTTTCATTTGGAAGCATTGAGATAGTACACCTCATTTTTCCACATCAAGGCAGTGCCTCCAAGGAAATCTCAGAAATCACCATCAAGCTAGCTTCATGAAGCAAAGTGGCATGACTTTTCACAGGCCAGATAATTAACTGATAGAATTTAGCTCTACAAATTGTAGTAATGGGTTGAGAACATTTTAAAGGAGGATTAGACAAATGGATAAAGCCCCAATTGCTTTCATGTCAAGCCAGTGGGATTCCTAAAAGCAGCAAGCAGGCCACTGTGGGTAACAAAGTGTTGAATTGGATAAATCCTTGATCTAATCTCATTAACTATGCTCTGATGTTCATGTTAGGCATTATGCAGGAGTACGGCCAGAGCACAGCAGTTGCCACAGGCAACACAATGTCAATGCTTTTCAAAAGGCAGAAAATTGTCACTTGTTGTTCTGCCATTTAGAATTGCTACCTTGAGCACAAAGATGTCCTGAGCTATATCTTCATGGCAGAGATTATTTGGTATGATGGGATGATGGAATTCTTACAGGTGAAATGGTATGTATGACCACACTAGTAAGTCATTACAAAATTAGTGGGAAAAATTTTAAGATTTCTCAGCCTGGAAATAATCATAATAGTAGTACTAAAGTTAGTAAGATAAATACTTCTCAGGAAATGATGGTAATTGGGAAAGGAATTTCCATCAATAAGTGGTGCAGTTGTAAAGCATGATGACATGTTGCTGCATTGCATAGCAATGGAAATCCTGGTAGTTCCCTATTGCCATCAACTAAATCCCACTGGTTATTAGGCGAAGACCTACTCAATCCACCATTCCCTCCCAGTTTCCAGTCTCAGTAAGATAAGGGATTGACTCCTCTTTGACTCACCTACCTATCTGCCCCCCTCCCCACATCTCTACCTTTTGGCTGGCCTGCACATCAGCACTTCTAAGTTGTAGTGGCAGCACTGACCACTGGGTGAAATACAGGCCTGGGGCCTTCGGAAGTTTTAACCACTTCCTTCACTTTAGTCCCAGTAACTCTGTCGGCATCCCCAATGCTGAAGAGCCTTGTTCCATAGACAGACACCATAACATAAAGCCTGCACCATCCCCACCACCCTGTACTCTGCCACACCCAACTGATCTTCGTCATCTTCTTCATCACACTGTTGATGAGTTGTGCCTGACCAGGTCATATGCAAAGTAGCTGGCCCTCTTGCTGAAACCACATGCATCATTCTCCAAATTACAAAAACTCTTTTCTCCATGCGTTGAGCTTTCTGAAGCAGTGTACAAATACTGTAAATATTTTTCTGAAGATGAGTGTGGCTTTATTGCAAGGATTTGGAAGGCTGCTACTTCAGCCCCAGTGCCAAGGATGCTCCCACTGCTTTTGAGGAATGACACTCTACACTCTACTGGGGAGGAGAATAGATGAAGAAAGTTGAAATGCCCCTATGATTGTAAACAATCCAATTTTATCATGTGATTGTAGGGCACTAGAACAGTTCTAATTTTGGGGATGGGTGACATTCATTCAGTGCTGCTATAATTTTGAATGGTTGCTCAACAAATGATAATTAATCAAGGATTATCTGTAATTGTTCGGGCAGCTTTATGGCTCAAATATAGCTATTGTCACATGTAACTTGCAATGTCCATTATATTTTAATTAAAACAAAAACTGTTGTGAACAACTTGGTTTTGTTTTTTGTTTTTTTGAAAAATTATTAAAATAGGCGGGTATAAGATATAATTACATCCTGTTGTTATGCATGATATATGGAAAGTTTGAAGCATTCAAACATAATTTACATTTTTTTTTTCTTCCTCCAAAAAATAAGATAGCTTTTTAAATCTAAAAGTGAAGCACAATAAATCATTGTCCAAAAAGAAAAATTTACTCTCATAACAGGTTGTGCTGCACTATTGGAAAACAATGGTAAGGTAGAAGAATTTGCAAGGCTTCAATAAAGCTTTGTTTTTAGTGAAGGTTTTCATGGTTAATCCTACAACTCAATCAACTCATTGAGACAACATAGTGCTGGGATAATATATTGGCAGAGATCCCAGGGATTGATTGCCATTAGTTACTCTTCAATATATATCTGATCCTTGTGGTTCAAAAATCCATAGATGATTACAAAGACAAATGAATATACCAAAAACCCAATCTCTGTGCTTTGATCCACAGATTATCTTTTATCATGTGAATCAGACATATTTGAAGAAAACAAAAACTGTTGGTCTGTCACAACACACATTCACACAGTCTGAATTTATGTATGTTACATTATTTTGCAATTTAAGATTACATTATTAAATTTAAATGGTAAAATAGTCAAATGTCAATAATATGATTTTGCTCTATCGCTCAAATTATGAAGACAGCAAATAAAAGATTCTTTCTCCCATTCTTATATTTAAACCAGCCACAAATCCATTGCCACAGGAGGCTAAATTTGGTTCATTCTGTTGACACAAGGTGGAGGGTTGGATAACAATGGAATGGGAGATGTCTGAGTTGCAAACTAACTCATTTGTTCCTTTATTCCATCAACACACCAAAACTGAAGTAAACATATGATTTGGGTATTTTTATAGCAAAGTGAATCTTTGCTTGTTAAGGCTCCTTTCTGTAATAGCATAATACCATCACATGGCCCTTCAAAATATTGGAAAGTAGAGTTAAGCAGGATTGGGATTCTACCAGTTCAGACCGGTTCTATAGAACTGGTTGTTGTGATTCTGTGCAGTTGGCAAATCATGCCCTTGGCTGGCCCCACCCATCTCCAGTCACTCCTTATTGTGCATTCACAACATTGTGTGTATGCCCGTCATCCCTGACTGTGTTCTTCCCCACCCAGTCACTCCTTAAGGTATTTCTTTTTTCCCCTCCCAATGATCAGCTTTTCCTATGATCATCTGTGCCAGGATTCCCCTTGTTGTCTTACTGCTTCACCCAGGAGGCTTCCTTGAGGCCCAGAAGGCCCCAAAACAGAATGTGGTGAGTGCTGTGCGCCCCCCTGGCTCCATTTTTTTCCTTCCTGAGCCCCAGGGAAGACTTCTGGAAGCAAAAATGACCCCAGGAGGCTTTCCTGATGCCCAGAAGCCCCCCTCAAATGGGAGAGAGTGTGGCAAAAAAAAAGAAAGAAAAAGAAGAAGTCACATGGTCACCTAGCCACATCCACCTAGCCATACCTACAGAATCGTTGTTAAAATATTTGAATCCCACCCCTGGAGTTAAGTACTGGATTTTTCAAACTTTGCCTTCTACTGCTGTCAGTAAAAGCAAGATGGACTCACATTATAATTTAGGCATAGTTCTTTTTTAAAAAAAATCCAGTCAATAGTTGCAAATTTAATGTCCTTCCTGGTAAACTTATCTCTCTTTTTAGAACAGTTTTCCTTTTAACAGGTATGCTAGATTGTATTTTAGCATTTGAAGTGCAGATCTCCAGCTACCTGCTCTCGCTTCTTACACTGGAAATGCACTAAAAAGATGATAGATCCATTACTTTGTGACCTATTCATATGCTAGCATTTCTACATTGTTTTGAAATTGAATTTGAGTTCTTCTCAGAGAGGATAACAATTGCAACATGAAAAAAAAATACATATCAGTTGCATAGATATGATATTCCAAAATCGCTAGCACAATCGAGATACATTTTATTCTTCTTCGTGATTATTTGGTGTTGCTTCAGGATTTCACAGAGTAATGCTATTTCTACAGAGATGTTCCTTTACACCTAACAATCTATATATAGAATGAAAGTAGGACTAGAACAATCTTTGTCACTTATTTCAGTTTAGGTGATATCATAATATCAGGAATTGCAGTAGCACAGGAACTGGTGAATGATATGAAGGAAACATTCTTCTACATACTATATAGATGCCTCGGTACTGAATCTTTAAGGACAAAAGACTTAAATAGCTAGCACAAGGGCATCCAAGGGGTAGATTTAAAAAAGAGCCAAGATGTTGGCTGTTCCTGTGAAATTGAAACTCCGCCTATTTTATGTGCATCCTGGATATAAAAAGGCATGGAGCTTCAAATGCATAATTGTAGCCCCAGCTGTCCCTCTAGGATTAAGCAAGTTAAATATAATTTCCTTCAAACATATCTTTTTTTTAAAGATATATTTTTATTGTTTACATATGAATATATTGAATACAGTGTAATTGTCCTGGCATTGCACTTACCATAAAACAAAAGTAAAAACAGAATAACATATATACTATTTTAAACAGTGCTAATGTTGTACAATAATGTTCTTATCTTACTTGGTCTTGTGAAAATGGATTATAAAACAGTACTAAATGCTACAAGAATACTCTGACATCAGAAATCCTCCTCCAAAATGACTGCAAATCCCTGTTCAAGTAATTAATTATAAACAGACTACACTGATATTTGTCAAAAAAAAAAAAAAATCACTTCTTTTCTCATGCTAGAGTTTTCAAAATAATATATTTGGGAATGTTGTACGGTTCTTGAAGCATGTATCTCTAGACATTATTGAATAAATCAATAAATCAATAATGATGGATTCTGATTTGGACTTAGCTTGCTCTATAGCACTATTTTGTAATTCAATAACTTTAAAATGTATAGAATTCATTTGCCATAATTCTCCAGATAGGGGTTTACAATAGATGAAGTTCCATAATTTTTCTAGTCTAGTCAAACTATTGCTCTTTTTAACAAAATTTGCTATTGAAACTCCTCCTAATGTTCAGCATGAACCTCTTTTCTTTTACTTTTCACCTATTAGTCTCATTATCAACAGAAAGCATGTGTACATGCTGTTGACATCTGTTTAGATATCACTAGACAAGTGTTACTCAATCTTATCAACTTCAAGATATTTGGACTTCAATTGCAGAATTCCTTAGCTAGCATGAGAATAAATGTCCACATATATTAAAGTTGTTGAGATTGATAAACACTGCTCTGGAGGTCCTAAATGTATCTGAACATTCTTTAAAGCTCTCAAAAACTCAATTTGAGATTTATCAAAATCTAATGAACCCCTTAATTTTAAGGAATATTTTTCAAAAGCATATTTGTTCTTTGGCCATAGCAGAACTTCATATTTCATTTAGTCTAAATGCTTTTGTTTATCTTTGGGATTTCCTGTCAGTAAAAGGAATTAAAATATTAATTAAGACCTTGAATTATCCCTTAAGAGTACTTTTTTCCACTACAGAAGTCAATATTATATGCTGGCCATCATAAAGTATAATTGCATGATCTGATTGCCTATTTCATTTAGCTTGCCAAACAAATGAACAATCAATGCCAATATCCAGCTGAGCTTACAAATATAATATTAAGTATAATGGCTTTGTGGGGATGCCTAATAGCTAGTCATATGGTGCTCACTAAAAGAATATTAACACAGTCCCTAAGAAAGATAGTTATCTCTTGAAGTTCCATTAGACTACTAGTGAGAAGTATATTATAAGGCCATACAAAATTTCATATAGGTGCTTTGCTTTGATCAGCTGCTTAGTAAAAATGAAACAACCATATTGGGTTTTTTTGGCCTCACTCTAAGCTATTTTTCTGACAGAAGATACACCTGATTCTTTCAGATTGTCATTAAATGTGACAATGAACTAATTCTACAATTTTGTAAACAACAAACTAAAAGACTCAAGGTCCATCCTACCCCTGAAAGGACCTAATGGTAAAGACTGCAATGGTGACACCATTAAAGCCAATCTCTTTAACACATTCTTTGGCTCAGTATTTGTAAGCAGCAATGGATCATGCCTAGTATTTCCTAGTCAAACCACAGACATCTACAATGATCTAATACATATCGAGTTTACAAAAGACAATGTTGAAAAAGCACTGTGTAATCTAAAACCATCTCTATCTATTGGACCGGATGGAATATTTGCCTACTTCTTAAAAAAGCTATCCACTGCCATAGCTGAACCTCTAAGCATAATCTTTGAAAAATCTTTCAGGGCCAGCTCCTTGCCAAAACTATGGTCACAAGCCACGGTCATCCCCATCTTCAAACAGGGAGACCTCAGCATAATTGAAAATTACAGACCAATCTCTTTATGCTACGTCACCTGTAAAGTCATGGAATCAATTATTAACCAATCCATTATCCTCCACTTAGAGACAGACAACCTATACTCTAATAAACAATTTGGTTTCAGAAAAAAATTATCTTGCAATCTTCAACTCTTACATTGCAAAAACATATGGACTACACAACTCGACCAGGGCAAAGCAATAGATACAATTTACATAGACTTCTGTAAAGCCTTTGATTCAGTGATACACAACAAACTACTCCTAAAACTAAAATCTTACGGTATCTCTGGACACCTGCATAACTGGATAGAAGCATTCCTGTCAAACAGACAACAAATTGGGAGTGTCCTATCAAATTCTGTACCTGTCAACAGTGGTGTCCCCCAAGGCAGTGTTCTAGGACCAACTCTCTTCATGCTCTACATAAATGACCTCTGTGATCATATTAAGAGCAACTGCATCTCTTAGCTGACGATGTAAAGCTATTCAACACCACAGACAATACTGCTACTCTTCAAAAAAAAAAAAACACCTCGACTATGTATCAGAATAGTGAAACAAATGGCAACTTCAAATCTCAACAAACAAATGCTTTGTCTTACATATTGGCAAAAATAATAATAATCAGAAAATAAAATACAGCCTGAATTGTCAAGACCTTGTTGATGATCCAAACTCTGTCAAGGATCTTGGAGTACTCATCTCTAATGACCTAAGTGCTAGAGCCCACTGTAACTACAGAGCTAAAAAGGCGTTAAGAGTTGTTAACCTAATCCTGCATAGCTTTTTCTCTGGTAATATTACATTAATAACTAAAGCATACAAAACATTTGCTAGACCAATACTCGAATACAGCTCATCAGTCTGGAACCCACATTACGTATCTGATGCTAACTTAGTTGAGAAAGTCCAGAAATATTTCACAAGAGTTCTCCACTCTACTTGTTACCTTATGCCACGAGACTCAAAATTCTAGACCTAGAAAACTTAGAACTATGCCACCTTTGGTCTGATCTAAGTATAACATGTAAAATCATACATTGCAATGTCCTACCTGTCAATGAATACTTCAGCTTCAACCATAACAATACAAGAGCAAACAATAGATGCAAACTCAAGGTTAATCACACCAAACTTGATTTCAGGAAATACGACTTCAGCAACAGAGTGATCAATGTCTGAATACTCTATCTGATTTTGTGGTTTCTTCCCCAAATCTTTAACCTTAAACTGTCTACTATTGACCTCACCCCTTTCCTAAGAAGTCTGTAGGGGGCATGCATAAGCTCACCAATGTGTCTACTGTCCCTGTCCTATTGTTTCTTTTATTTTTCTTACATATATCCATGTATTCATAACTATGTTTTTACTTATACCTATTATCTTGTAAGCAATTGACAAACCAAATAAAATAAAAATAAAAAATAAATAAATAAGCACACTGCATGGCCAAAACTAAAAATCCCATTGCCTCAATCATCTCCAAAAATACCTCAATAACCATCCTTAGGCTTGTAACATTCTGTCTTAGGTCTGGTAAACAGCCAGTCTTGATAGCTTCCAGAAGGTTAAAACAGTGAGGGCCTGCTGGGTCTCTGGGTGAAAGGTATTCCATAAGGTAGTTACCTATTCCTATCTGATCTGATGGGAAAGGAAGATACTCTCAGAGAAAGGCAGCTCTATAAATAAACTGGTCCCCTGCTATGTAGAACTTTAAGGTGATAAACCACTTATTGAATTTCAGTCACACAACAGAAGTGTAACATGATCAAACCTAGTGGCAGAAAGGTTTGCATGTGCCTTTTAATTCTGGTTTAGTTCAGTGGTGGGATTCAATTTTTTTTACATCCAGGTCTGTGGCTGTGGCTTGGTGGGCATAGCAGGGGAAGGATACTGTAAAATCTCTAGTCAGAGGTGGTATTTGCCGGTTCTCCAAACTACTCAAAATTTCTGCTACCAGTTCTCCAGAATTAGTCAGAATCTACTGAATACCAGCTCTGGTTTAGTTGAACTTCTGGGTGATCTTCAAGGGCAACCCCATGTGGAACACATTTTGATAATCCTAATGGGAAGTTTAAAAGGCATGTGTGACCCTGAGCAGGGCCTCCCAGTCCAGAATAGGTCCCAATTAGTGCACAAAAGAAATGTTCACAATTTCCCCCTGGTCACATTTGTAAACTAATCCTTGAACAGGAGATATCTAGAGTTGTTTTGAGCATAATTATGTACATAAAATATTATACAGAAAAGCAATTTTTGACAATGTTATTTGAAAATTCCAGTCTGGTTATCAACTATTGAAGCATTTTCTTATTCTATAATATACAAAAAGGAACAAACAATTAGATATGGTGAAATATTGAATGAAAAGGGTGAACTCAAATCTATACAAAAACTAGAGGAACAAAGTATAACGATGAATTGGTTTTCATATGCGCAAATACATTCAAGGTATGAGAAAGAGTCTAAAATGGAAGATTTCTATGATAAATTGACTGATTTAGACAAGATTTTGACAGGTACTGATGAAATGGTGATTAAAAAATTGTATGGATATTTATTAGAAATTAAATTAGAAGAAGAACAAGTTAAAGAAACTATGATTGCTTGGGGGAAGAATTTTGGATATGGGATTGATTTAGACAAATGGCAAAATTGTGGTCTCAGAATTATAAAATGATAATGTCAACAGCATATAAAGAAAATTTATATGGAAAAATAAGATGTCTTACAAGTGGCATTTTCTCCCAACAAGAATAGCAAGAATGTTC
The DNA here is from genome assembly GCA_033807585.1 of Hydrophis major. Classification (NCBI taxonomy): domain Eukaryota; kingdom Metazoa; phylum Chordata; class Lepidosauria; order Squamata; family Elapidae; genus Hydrophis; species Hydrophis major. The sequence goes on from CM066329.1 coordinate 331,592,713, forward strand.
AAGAATAAATCCGAAAAATGACTATACAAGGAAAAGGAATACTATGAAAAGAAGAATTAGCACAGAAAATTAGAGGTGCTAAACAGAACTACTTTGAAGACGCAAACAAACCAGGTAGATGGTTAGCATACAAATTGAGAAAGGAGAAAGAATCAAGGAAAATATTGCAATTAATAGATGACCAAGGTCAAGTTTGCCATGGTAGCAAAGAAAAGAAGGAAATCATTCAAGACTTCTATGGGAAATTATATATGCAAGAGAATATTGATGAGGAAAGGGTTAAGCAGTACTTACCGAATGCTAATTTACCTCAGATACCGAGACTGAAAAAATATTAGAAAGCAATATAACGATGATGGAGTTAACTGTATTACTCAAGAAGCAAAATAATGGAAAGACATCAGGCCTAGATTGACTTCCGGCAGAATTTTATAAAACATTACAAGAATCATTGAATCTTCCATTGCTAGAAGTTATGAATGAAGTTATGTTAAAGAAGAAGATACCTAAATCATGGTCAGAAGCCTATATTACATTTATTCCAAAAGAGGAGGCCGACCCATTACAAATTAAGAATGATAGACCCATTTCTCTACTAAATGCAGATTATAAAATCTTTGCTTCAATATTGAAAGAAAGACTTAAAAAAATATTTAAATAATTTTATCCATCCTGATCAAAATGGATTTCTGCCAAAGAGACAAATTAAAGACAATATGAGAGTAATCTTGGATACTTTGGAATACTACAAGGCACATCCTGAAAAACAAATGGCTCTGATATTTTTAGATGCACAGATAATGTGAATTGGTGATTCATGTTATTACTGTTGGAATAGATTGGTTTTGCTAGAAAATATATTTAAGTGATAGAAGCTATATACTATAAGCAAATGGAAAAGGTAATGATAGAGAGAGAACTGATAGACTCTATTAATATAAGAAAAGGAACAAAACAAGGGTGCCCACTATCACCTTTGTTGTTTGTGTTAACTTTGGAAGTGCTAAACAGAAATATTAGAGATGAAAAGAATATAAAAGGGATGAAAATCAAAAAGGAAAAAATTAAGCTGCAAGCATTTGCAGATGATGTGGTTTTCATCTTAGAAGACCCTTTAGAAACAGCATCAAAATTGATAGAAAAGATAGAGACATATGGAAAGGTGGCTGGTTTGAAAATAAATAAAGGTAAGATAAAGATTTTGACAAAGAATATGCTATTAAGACAAAAGGAAGAACTGGCAGAAAATTCAGCTCACAAATACGATTAAGTACTTGGGGATATATTTGACAGCAAGATGTAGTACATTAAAAAAGAATAATTATATTAAACTTAAACGGCAGATAGCGCTAGATTTGGCAAAATGGGAAAACTTACAACTGTCACTAATAGGGAGAATTTCAACAATCAAGATGAATATATTACCCAGAATTTTATATTTGTTTCAAACAATTCCAATTAGGCTTGGAAAAGACTACTTTGAAGATTTAAATAAACTTGTGTTGAAATATATATGGCAAGGTAAGAAAGCGAGAATAAAGTTAAAACTTTTGCAAGATGCTAGAATTAGAGGAGGATTTGGTTTGCCTAATTGGGAGTTGTATTACCAAGCTACAAATCTGATGTGGGTTAAGGAATGGATAACACCAAGAAATACTAGATTGTTGACACTAGAAGGACATGATTTGTTGTTGGGGTGGCATGCTTTTTTATGGTACAAAGGAACTAAAACACAGGAGTATTTTAGAAGACATTATATATGGGAGTCTCTGTGGTTAAACTGGGAGAAGATTAAAAGACAATGTTATTTGAAAATTCCAGTCTGATTATTGACTATTGAAGCATTTTCGTATCCTATAATGTATAAAAAGGAACAAACAGTTAGATATGGTAAAATATTGAATGAAAAGGGTGAACTTAAATCTATGCAAAAACTAGAGGAATAAGGTATAAAGATGAATTGGTTTTCATATGTGCAAATACATTCAAGGTATGATAAAGATTCTAAAACAGAAGGTTTCTATGATAAACTGACTGACTTAGATAAGATTTTGACAGGTATTGATGAAAAGGTGATCAAAAAATTGTACGGATATTTATTAGAAATTAGAAGAAGAACAAGTTAAAGAAACTATGATTGCTTGGGGGAAGAATTTTGGATATGGGATTGATTTAGAGAAATGGCAAAAATTGTAGTGTCAAAATTATAAAATGACAATGTCAACAGCATATAAAGAAAATTGGTGTTCTGTCCCTTAATTAGCATTCTTGAGATCCCCGCGCTTTGATTGGCCAAAGCGCGGGGCACTCTGATTGGTCAGGCGAGCCGCGCCGATTGGCTCGCTAAGAATCTACCGCGATTGGTCTATTTGAATCGTGGGAGATAAAAAGCTGCAAACCTTTTGCAAAGCGCCAGTTCGGTTCCTACTTTAATAAAAGAGCATGATTTGAAGTCACCGACTCCTGGCATCATTTTCGAGGACACAACACTGGCGACGAGGGTGGGATCATGACCCTGAACCGAACCACGTGTCCGATGGAAGCCAGACGAACCACCACGATGGCAAAAATCGCACCCCCCACACCCTTCAACCCCGCCACCGAGGACTGGGAATTGTACTCCGACCGATTCCGTATGTTCCTCGAGTGCAGTGATCTGAAGGACGCCACTGGCCCCATGAAGCGCGCCGTCTTCCTGACCCACTGCGGGACCGAGGTTTTCAAGATGGCCAAGGCGCTTGCCAAACCCGCCGATGCGACCGCGATGGATTGGGACGTCCTCGAGCCAATACTTCGGCGGCACTACGCTCCAGAGGTACCCATCCTAATCTAACGCAACAAATTCTAACGTCGGGACCAACGGTCGGGTGAGAGTTTCAGCGACTTCGTCGCCGAACTACAGCGCCTAGGGGGACTGTGCGAATTCGACAACCTGAACGACGCCCTGCGAGACAGAATGGTGCTCGGGTTGTGGGACCCCGTCCTCCAGAGCCGGCTGATGGCCAAGGGCAACATCAGCCTAGCAGACACCCTCACAGCAGCCGCAGCCGCCGAAGTGACCCAAACGTCCGCCGACTGCATGCGCTGACCGAACGCTGGGGACCGCAGCGGGAACAACAACCCTGCAAGGTCGGCCGAGGCCCAACCCGAGACGAACACCCACCAGGGCGATTTCCACTCAGCATCGGGCACTTCCAATGACGAGGAGGAAATTCATCGCCTCCAGACAGGCCGCGACCCATGGAACTGGCGGGGTCATAAGTCGAGGACCAACTGTGCCGGTTGCGGAGGCGACCACCCCAGGTCCGAATGCCGGTTTTTCGAATCGATCTGCCGGCATTGTGACAAGAAGGGACACATCGCCCGTGTCTGCTGCCTTAAAAAGAACCGCAGCCCGGCCCGATGGAACCAGAGCGACCGGAGGAGAGAGAGCACACCACCCCGGACCAGAGATCGCCCCTCAGACAACAGATGGGACCGGAACGGACGATCCCTATGAGGCGGCGATAACCGGCGAAGAGAGGAGACCCATCAGACGGTCACCATTGGCCACGCCATAACCAATGACGCCCGGAAGGTCCACATGGAGGTAGGCATCGAGGGCGAGCCATGCAAAATGGAGGTGGACTCCGGGTCCTACCTCTCCATGATAGCATGGCATGAAATAAAGCGCTTGTGCCTACCATCCAAAGGAGGAACCTAGACAGCCAGAGACTCATCGTAAAGGACTACCAGGGAAACCGCATCCCGGTAGTCGGAACCAAACACTTCAACATCACATATAAAGGGAACACCGAAAGGCTTCCCCTGACCATCATCGACCGCGACCGCCCAAGCCTACTGGGACTGCAATGGTTCTCCCCGCTCGGCATCACAGTCACGGGAGTCGACCACGTCACCGACGACAGTGGGAGCAACAACTGGCCCGGGAGTTCCAAGAGGTCTTCGATGGAAACCTAGGCAAGTACCGAGGGCCCCTTATATCATTCAGCCTAGACCCAAACATCCCCCCAAAATGCCTGAAACCAAGGCGGGTGCCATTCGCACTTAAACCCAAGATAGACGAGCAAATTGACAAGCTCGTCAAGCAAGGGGTCCTACAGCCAATAGACCATGCTCAGTGGGAGACCCCCATAGTCACCCCGATCAAGCCCGATGGGTCGGTGAGGATCTGTGGGGACTATAAGACCACCCTAAATGGCGTGCTGCAACAAAGCGCCTACTCCGTCCCAGTAGTGCAACACCTACTGCACTCACTGGGAGGGGGGCAAGGTTTTCACCAAGCTGGACCTCACCCAGGCATTCCAACAGTTGCCAGTCGACGAGCAAACGGCAGAAGTGCAAACCATAGTCACCCACCGGGGAGCATTTAAATGCAACCGACTCCAATTTGGAGTCAGCGTGGCACCGGGAATATTCCAAAGCCTAATGGAAAGACTATTGCAAGGCATCAAGGGGGTGGTACCTTACTTCAACGACGTCCTAGTGTCAGCAACCAACCAAGCCGAACTAGAGGGTCGCCTAAGGGAGGTCCTAACCAAATTCAAAGAGACTGGGCTCAAAGTAAAGAGGGAGAAATGCCAATTATACACGGAACGGGTTGAATTCCTAGGATACCTCCTAGACCGTCATGGCATTCACCCCACAAACCAAAAAATCAAGGCCATCAAAGAAGCCCCCACACCCAAGTCGAAGACGGAACTACAGGCATTCCTGGAGCTACTTAACTTTTACAATGTTTTCCTGCCCCAAAAGGCGACGGTGGCGGAGCCCTTGCATAGGCTCCTGGACAAGGCGGCGATTTGGACTTGGGGGAAACGCGAGCAAGCCGCCTTCCAAAGAACAAAGGACCTCCTCACTTCGGACGCCGTCCTTATACAGTATAACGAGACCCTACCTCTACCGTCACATGCGACGCATCACCCTTCGGCGTCGGCGCAGTCCTCAGCCATACCCTTCCGACAGAAAAGAAGCGCCCATCGCGTTCTTTTCATGGACCCTCACCAAACCGGAGCGGAACTATAGCCAGCTGGACAAAGAGGCTCTGGCTATCGTTGCCGCCGTAAAACGATTCCACGAGTACCTCTACGGCCGGACATTCACCATCATAACCGACCACAAGCCGCTGCTTGGAATCCTTGCAGGAAACCGGGCCACCCCGAACATTCTGTCTCCCCGAATGACAAGGTGGTCCGAGTTCCTGGCAGCCTACAACTACGGACTCACACACAGACCGGGTAAGATGATCTCCCATGCAGACGCCTTAAGCTGCTCGCCGCTATCGGAACCTGACACCGACCCAGCACCCACGACAACCACCCTCAGCATAGAGACTCTACCCAACCTGCCCATAACCGCGTCAGACATTGCCCGAGAGACTAATAAAGACAAACGTCTGGCGCGGGTGTTGCATTGGGTAGAGAAAGGGTGGCCGGAAAGAAACAACGATGAGTCCGTCAAAACATTCCGAAACCGGCAAACGGAACTCTCGTTATTAAAAGGGTGCATACTATGGGGGAATAGGGTGGTCATTCCAGAAAAACTACAAGGGAAGGTTCTGGAACTGCTACACAAGGGGCACCCTGGCATCGTTAGGACTAAAGCCCTGGCCAGAAGTTACGCTTGGTGGCCAGGGATGGACAAACAAATTGAGACCTGTGTAGCAAGGTGCCAATGATGCCAGGAAACTAGGCCAAGCCCACCCACAGCACCCATCCTAGAGTGGGAAACCCCAAGGGGACCTTGGTCTAGGATCCATATAGACTTCGCCGGGCCCACAAATGGACACACCTTCCTTATAACAGTAGACGCTTACTCCAACTGGCTGGAGGTAAGCAACATGAAAACAACAACCACGGAGGCCGTGATCAAGGAACTCTGCAAACTCTTTGCAATGCACGGCCTCCCAGACGTCGTCGTTTCCGACAACGGGCCCCAATTCACCTCGCTGGAATTCGAAAAATTCCTTGCGGAAAGGGGCATCTGCCACGTGCTGACAGCACCGGCGCACCCGGCGGCGAACGGTAGGGTGGAACGGATGGTGCAATTCACTAAGAAAACCATCCGAAAAATAGACCACGGGGAGATCCAGGAGAAGATAAACAAACTACTCTTCACCCAACACATAACCCCAAATACCACAATGAATAAGAGCCCAGCTGAACTATTAATGGGGAGGAAATTAAGGTCCCCACTCGACAGGTTACACCCCACGTATAACCCGGATAAGCCCCCAGACTCAAACAGCAAACACCGAACTTTCGCATCAGGCGACCCCGTATACGCAAGAAACCTGACGGGAGACCCACTATGGGTACCAGCCGTCATCACACAAATAACAGGTCCACACTCATACCAGCTACAAACAGCAGACGGACGAGCATGGAAACGCCACATCAACCAATTAAGGTCGAGGACTACCAATCAAGAGACCATCGACGCACAAACAGGTGAAACCAACCCCCACAACACAAACCAAGGGGGGAGGGAATACCCAGGGGACCAAAACCAAAGAAGAATAAACCAGCCATACTTACCGGAAAGCAGCCATCACGACCCCTCACCAGGAAGAAACAGCCAGGCCAGCTCGACCGACCCGGGGAGACCGAGCGGAAGCGGCGAAACCCGCAGCTCAACCAACCTGGGAGGCCCAGGAGGGAACTACGGAGAGCGGCCCGGCCCGACCGACCAGCCGGTTCCCACGACGGCATCAGGAGCAACAGAGATCCCGACCGAACCGGCCGGGATCCAACCTACGACTGAGCTGCGCAGGTCCAGTAGGCTCAGACGGAGCCCCGCCTACCTACGTGACTGCGCGATGTAAGGACTAAACCAAGAGGGGAGGGGTGTTCTGTCCCTTAATTAGCATTCTTGAGATCCCCGCGCTTTGATTGGCCAAAGCACGGGGCACTCTGATTGGTCAGGTGAACCGCGCCGATTGGCTCGCTAAGAATCTCCCGCGATTGGTCTATTCGAATCGCGGGAGATTCAAAGCGGTGCCATTCGCCGCGGCTAAAAGAATAAAAGCCGCGAACCTTTTGCAAAGCGCCAGTTCGGTTCCTACTTTAATAAAAGAGCATGATTTGAAGTCACCAACTCCTGGCATCATTTTCGAGGACACAACAATTTGTATGAGATGTTTTACAGGTGGTATTTTCCCCCGACAAGAATAGCAAGAATGTTCAAGAATAAATCCGAAAAATGTTGGAAATGTCAAGTAAAGACTTGAAATATCTGATTGTAAATGTATTAACAGCGGCTAGGATTGTATTTGCCAAAAACTGGAAAAATGGGAAACACCATCACAGAAGGAAATCATTAAGAAAATATTGGAATGTGCTGAAATGAGTAGATTGACTTTTGAAATTAGAGAATAAGAGGATAAACAATTTTATAAAATTTGGGATCTATTCTATCAATGGTTAGACAATAAAATACAGTAATAAAATATGTAGAATTTTAGAAAATAATAAATATATAAAGATGTACTTCTTTCTTATTATATTTACAAAATGATTTTAGGATAGATTTGGGATGATAATATGAACTGTTATAAAACAAACTAAATTATGATTATCTTGTAAAACATGAATGAATAAAAGTATTGTCAAATGATTGATTAATAATGATGCTAAGGTATTTAATTTTTGATTGAAAATACGGGATTATATGCAATGTAATTGTAATTGAAGACTACGAAATGGAAGCACAAAACAATTTGTAAACCAACTGGCACACTGTATGTACATATATGGAAGATGGTTTGACGTTTTTATGTTTTGTTTGTTTATGTTTGTTTTAAAAACCAATAAAAACATAAAAAAAAGGAATGAAATAATGTCAAATTGCTCTAGCAAAGCCCTCTTTCAAAGAGCTAATTTCACCTAGAAAGTTCTGGCACCCCTAATCTAACCAGGTACAAAGTTCTTAAATATTTAACCCAGGATTCCTCATTTCAGCCTACTTCTGAGTTTAGCTCCTCTACTTTGCCCAGTTACCAGTTGACAGAAGAAGCAGACCACTGCTTCTAGATGGCAAAAACAAATGATGTGGCCTTCCATTAATTCCACTCACTTTCAAGGAAAATTCAGAACATGTTTCTCTGCTCTATTTTTAAGTACAGTTCTTCCTGTTATATTGACTTGGGTGGTCAGGATAGAGTGGCTCTGTTGGTTGGTAACTTCCACAGTACAGTAGTTCTTCTGTACAAGTAGGACTTCAACTTCAGCCAGTGGATTATCATTAACTCTAGAAAGTTTCATATTTCTTTATGCTTAGTATTTCAATACTGTTGCACAGTAAGGATATCTGTTTCATAAGTCAAATGTTGATTTTAAATGTAGCTATGATATTTTTTTTTCCTGGTAGTTATGTAAAGTATTAGCCTCTTCAAACTGTCATTGTCCTTTTGTTTTTATTAATTTTTCCAAATGACTGCAGTTCTACCATTCCACTAATTTTACAGTTATAGGAGGCAGAAGGTATCCCCCTCAGTTTCCAGCAGCCATAATATTTGCAGTTATTAAACTTCACTTAGTAAAATGTTGATTATGTCCAGATACAATAGAATGAAGCTCTGTATCTGTCTGTCCCAAATGCCAAAATATAGAATCACATGTTAATGCTGTTAGAAAACAGCTAAATAACTATGCAGTATGTTAGAAAAAAGGGAAATACTACTGTACAAAGATAATTCCAAGAAAGAGAGAGAGAGAGAAAGAAAGAAAGAAAGAAAGAAAGAAAGAAAGAAAGAAAGAAAGAAAGAAAGAAAGAAAGAAAGAAAGACCTTGTCTGACTAATTTATATCCTTGAGTTTCAGCATATGTGCATTGAAAAGAAAATGCTTGGAGAAAGATCATTTGCCTTCAGCTTTTTCACTTTAAAAACATGTAGGAAATAAGTGAAACCCAGGGAGGGTGTTCAGTCAAGCCAGAAAAAAAGACATTGTTATAAGATGATAAGTCCACCTTTCTAACAGACCTGATGGAATTATAAAGAAACAATCTGGCTTTCACTAGTTATACCTTTGCATAAATGAGATTACAGAGGAGATGCAACTTTGGGAAACAAATGCTTTATTCCAGGCTTCACAACATGATAAAATCTGTCTGATGCTGTAGGAAACACGATGGTGCCTTAAATAGTTGCTGAAGAAGCAAGATCAATAAAAGGAAAATGCCTCCTTCTTTCCACACAAGGACAATAGCTTGGGATCTAGTAATGAATCTGGAGAGGTTTCTGCCTTCTGAAACTTGTCACCAGATTATCATTCCACAAAATAAATTTGGTTACCAAAAAGCATAATTTAACATAGTATTTACAGTTTACACACATATGGGTTGAAAGAAGTATTAGACTTCAAAAGAGGCAGACTGAAAAAAGAAGGTTAAGAAGAAGCAAAAATCTGGGAGAGAGTTATTTTTCATAGGGATTTGGCTATGAATTTATCTTACCAGGGTTCTCTAGAAATAGGGGTTGTAAAGATGCCCATTACTATATGTTTCCTGATTCTAGGAGTTCCAGAGAAGATGTTTAGTCTCTCACCTTGTAAATAATATATATTTACATGATTATTATTTTATAGTGGTTGCTCTTTTATGATGTTGCATTTCTCCAATATATGCTTTTAATTCATTTATTTTGCATTTGTTACAAATATTTTATCATATGTATTTTTTAGAACAGTGAAACATGAATCTAATATCAGCAATAATTATATTTATTTTTTTATTTCTCTTTCTTACCCACTTCACTTTTGTCTTTGTTCTCCTCCTATCCTGATACATAATCTTTATTTCTTTTCTTTTTCTTTTGTACCAGTGTAATGGTTTGCTTTCCATTCTGACTCTCTGATGGGATTTTTACAATGTGTTGAACCATAGACTAGCCAATCCATTTTAAACTAATCTAGCATGATGAAAGAAAACCCGCTCTCTTTCCATTTATTCCTCTACATAGACATAATAAATGTCATTACAAAAAAATAATATGTTAACATTACAAAGAAAAACTTAATATTTGTCTCATCATCTTCTGGAAATGGTGATTTTAGATTGCACTGAAAGCATACTGAATGAACAATTTCTTGGTTCATTTTTCATAGTTTTTTTTTTAATTCTTGTTTCTTATACGCAGAAATTATTTTCCTGTGTACAATGTTTTCTATATCCATTAAATTCCAACCAGATTATAAAAAGAACATAAGAATAATGGTTGCCTCCTTTCATTTTCCCACAACATATATAAACATTAGATGCCATCTTCCAAAGGTGCTTTTTCAAAAGGAAACTGTATTTTCTTGTTTTTTTCTTCTTCTTGAAAACATTTCACTTCTCATCTGGAGAAGCTTCTTGGATGAGAAGCTAAATGTTTTCAAGGAGAAAACCAAGAAAATCCACTTGCCTTTTGGAAAAGCACCTTTGGGCAACCATGGCCTGGATGACTGAGAATCTCCATAGATATCTCATGAATAAAAAGTCTACAAGGTTGAGGACCAAGCAGGATAATGTCTCCAGCATTGTGTAAAGGATCCATTAACATAGTTCTAATTCATATAAGGTTTCTTTTGTTTTGATGCACAACTTTAGGGGGCATAAGAGGGGAAGAAAAGACACTTTTACAAATGAGAAGGAGGTCAAAATAAACTTATTATTGAAGAAATGAAGCTGTTAGGAACCAAAATTGATAAATACATCTTTTCCTAGTAGCAGCAGCAGAATAATAAAAAAATCCAATGCATTTTGCAGAGAATGGCATCGCTAAATATATTAAGATGTCTGTCTATTTCATGTATATGATTCAAATAACCCTACATACAGTATATACCTCCATAAATGAACAATGAAATGCAGTGTGTTAATGTAGATATATTGAATACATGCCATTTTGGTTGGAGCCTTCATCCATCTTAACACCATTTTGAAATTAAAAGTATTTATTAAGTAGAAAATTGCTTTGAATTTGTATTGAAAATCTGAGTTGGACTGCATCTTCCTAAAAGAACGAAAGAATATTTGTTGTATTTTCTTTATAATTACTGATTCAATCATATAAAAAAGTGGCTTTAGCGAATTTTTCTCCTTGAATCCTTCTTTATTATACTTTTTGTACTTCTTTTTAATTAGGTTTCCTGAAGTCCTACCTCATTTATTTCTCTGGGAACATTAATGAAGGTAATATTTTAATATCTTGGATGAAAAAAAAATGGTGTTATTCAAATATTTTTCAATAAAAGGATTTTTAAATAAAATGGAATCATTGCAAATATCAAAAATATTTCAGGCTGGTGCAAAATGTTATTTTTGGGGGGTTTCTCCTCCTTTCATGATTCATAGTGGAAGGCAAATTCTCCTTTTGGAACCTGAATCAAGTTATTAGAAACAGCAGGTGATATTTTATCATTGTCATCAGCAGGTGAAGGATTAATTGCTGTCACTGTTCATACTATGGCACCTTATGGGGTACAAATTACATTTTTGTAACCTCAGGACCTTAATCAAAAACAAAATGATCAGAGCTCATATTAATCTCTTTCAGCCAGAAGCAGCCTTTCCATTGCAAACGAATGCAAGGTCAGCAGTGCAGCCTTCAGAAAAAGAGGGAACAGACTTATCAGCTATGTACACATGGCATGGCCCAGAAGCAACAACACTATGAAACGGAAGGGAACATCAAATTAAATGACACATTCAGTCAATGGTCTTTTCAGTCAATTTACCGAAAATAGAAGTCAAACAATTGTGGTGATTTTTCTCTGCTCTTTTGCCCACAAAACCCCATGAATTCATCTCGCGAAAACATAGCTGTAGGAAGAGGGGAGGGAGAACTGAACTTTCATTAAACTGAAATTGCCACAATGTTTTCTCATCTATGGAGTGTTAGAAACTTCAAGATGATAGCTACTAAACAAACTGTGAATTTAATATCATCTTCATATATAAGTTTCTAATGTGCAAGATAGGTTTTCAAAACATGGATGGCATATTATCTCTTCACCTTGTGTCTAGAGTGTAAGCTGTATCATATCTATAGCATTTTGAATATGAATGTAATTTTAGCTTTCCAGTATATTGATTCTATATTTTTACAATTGTAGTTGTATTGTTCATAACACTCTAATGCAAATATGGATGCTGTTACAGGGAGGGGAGGGAGAGAGAGAGGGATGGACAGAGAAGGAAAGAGCATGCTAACTGGAGGCAACAGTTCCATATTATTTATTTTATTTTTTTATTTTTGTCAATTGTTTACAAGATAATAGTTATAAGTAAAAAAAACATAGCATTTAAATACCGCAGTATATGTTTGAACCTTCTATTTTTAAAAAAACAAAGTTGGTCCATCAAGCAGTATCATATTTTCAGTTAGGCATTTGACAAGTTGTATGAATGCTACCATGTGATTGGTGGGTATACATGATGAATCATCTGGAATGCAATGGAAATCCCCCAAAATAATGTGTTGAAAAGTGAAAGTATTAAGCAACATGTTTCTTGTGCATTGTTGGAATTGTTTTTAAATATATTTTATTAGACAATTTTAATATTTCTATTTTATTATATAGAAATATGAAACTGGCAGGTGGGAGTAAGAGAGAGTAAATAAGAGGGAATAAGATACAAAGAGTAACAAGAAAAGTACAAATGTCATGGAGACTAAATTTTCTCATTAACTGATTAAGAGTAACTGAATTTATTGTGTTACATTATTTTAAAAACAAAAAATACTATTAACCTATGTAAAGCATACATATTGGGAACCATGATCAATACTATGTAAATTATAAAACAAAACCCTGAACTGTAATAAATTCTGTTCATATTACTAGAAGTCTATAAAATTTAAATATAGACTTTATGCAGAAAAACTTCCAAGTATTGGATACAGTACAAATCCATTTTTGAATTATAATATAGGAATGGTTTCCAATTTGAATCAGAATTACTTTTAAGATACAAGGTTATTCTAGACATCAAAGCATATCCCTACAACTTAGTTAAGCATTCTTCCACAGAAGGGATCAAACATCCTTTTCAACATAACCAATAACTGCTTGCAACAGTTAGCATGTACAAAGTTCATTTAGCATGCTTTGTGGAAGCTTGGGATTTAGTGACGTTTGATAAAAACTTCACAGGTTGGGAGTGGAAATTCAACTTTTAAGTTTTGTTTCATTAATGATTTTTAAATGAGTTTTACAACATTGCCATCAGATATGAAAGGATTGGCAGTTATTTCATCCTCACCAATTATTTTTTTTAGAAAAGAACTATCTGTTTTAGCAATCAGAACTGGAGTAATATCATATACTAGTGATAAAATATCATAGTGGTTTTCTCTAATATTCTATGTCACTGTTGCAATTTTTAAAGTTATTTCAGATTGTAATTAAGGTACACTTCAGCATTTAAATTTCCTATAAACACCTCATAAATATTCTGGCAGATATCATTCTTGGAAATATTATTTTAAGGATTAAATTTATTTATATATTTGATTGTCCATGAAACTTTTAAGTGATATGGAGTTATCATCACTTTGTAGGAAATGAAGGAGAAGGTCATACCTTTTAAAAATGAATTCATTTCTGTTGTTCTTTGATCTAGCAGAAAATGAAATCAATTCTGAAAAGATCATTTCACAATTACTTGATGGCCCTGAGGCAACACGATAATCACTTTATAGTGCTGAAACTATTAACATTATTGTTAATTTATCATTACACATTAATTCAGTTGAGCTTTTTGCAAATAATGCCTAACCCAAGCTAGGAAGCTTTACAGGAGGGATTTATTAAAAAAAGAGAGAAAGGACTTCTGGTTGCACTTCCTTTGCTGATAGACCAATGAATATGTAACCAAGGTCATATTTGTATGGAAATGTGAAAACCTGGAACGATGCTATTCACTAAAAGAGATGTTTTTGAAATATAAAAAATAAAAAACTTTTTACAAAAAAAAGAGGGGGAAGGAGAGAGAGAGGTCAGGCTCTTAAATTTCAGTTGGATAAAAAGATAGGTTTCCCAGATTTTCCTTGCCATCAACATTTCCTAAGCCATATATGTGTTCTATGGATTATACAAACTCCAAAACCATTACGGCATGCTTTTTTTAATTGTTGAAATGTAATTATGAAGCAAAATATACCACAAATTTCAATGTTTCTATCTTTAAGAATGAACAAGTGTTCATAAATTTGTAATTTTCCAAAATTAGGTTTCTACCCAAGTATGATAAACTTTTAAAATGAAAGACATCCATCATGTTGTCATGAAGAAGAAATGTATTTAAACCTAAGGTAGAAGTATATTGTAGAATGTAGAAGATGGAAAAAAAATTAAATGACAGAGAACAATACATTGAGTATCATGTAGTGTGCTTCAATAAATACCCTCTTAATTAACTTGTAGAACATCTCAATTTTATTTATAATCTTATACTTATTTTAGTTTACAGGTTTATTTTGTTTGTGAAAATTTCATTTGTTTGTTATCCTTTTAGATTATGTAATTTAGACTACAACTGTCTATACTGTTAACTTGGAAGTAAATCCCACTGAAATCAGTAGGATTTAATTGTTCAAACAAAAGATAATGCTGTAGGAAACAAATTGCACTTAGTCCTTTTTAATTGCCTCTTATCATTTTACTGCCTCATACCATTATCATTAGAGATAGTCCTTGACTTACAAACATAATTGGGACCACAATTTATTTTGCTAAGTGAGGCAGATGTTAAGCAAGTCATACCCAATTTTGCAATTTTTTTTTCCACAGCTGTTAAGCAAAACACCATAATCGTTAAATCAATCATGAAGCAAATCCAGTTTCCTCGATTGAGTTTATTTGTCAGAAGCCAGCTGGGAAGGCCACAAATGGCAATCACATGACCTTGGGATGCTACAATCATCATAAATACATGCTGTTTGCCAAGCATCAAAATTTGATTTTGTGACCATTGAGATGCTGCCCTCAATTGTTAAGTATGAGGACTGATCATGTATTACTTTTTTCAGCATCATTGTAACTTCTAATGGTTATTAAATGAATAGTCATAAGTTGAGGACTATCTGTATTCAATAAAGGATGGCTATTTGAGGTGGCAGAATAGGAGCTTGGTAGTGAAATGTTGGATGACAAAAATATTGAAAAAAATATCAAGATATGTTTGTATATTATAAATCAGAATGTCAAGTATTCAGAAAGTATCCATGATATCAATCACACCGAGACATTATCTCTTCAATTGATTTATTAGGAACAGACCCGGCATGTTCAAAAGCAATTTCCCAAGTGAAAGTTTTTTGGCGCATTACACAGAACTTCTTTCCTCCCTTCTCTCCTCCTACTTTTACACTGCATAAATCACAAGAACCAATTAACTGCAACTGGAAATTTTTAATACGACACACAGAATAATCTTGAACTTTTCAACTCCTCTAAATCTCTAAAAAAATGTGGCAGCTGAATTTCAAAGCTGACACAGAGTTTCTCAAACTGTATTCCATTCAGTCTTAGGAATCTGTGGTAAAAGTGGTGGCCTAGAAACCAGAGTGTTATGAACTAATAAAAGCGCTTAAATAAAGTTTTAACAAACCTTAAGAAAAAGCAGGGTTCTAATCCTGCACTTCTTCTTCTTTTTTTTTTAAAGAAAATTTTATTAATTTTCTACAAACAAACAAGACAAACAAAACATTAAAACATTCAACTCTCGTATGTACATCCAGTGTGTCAGTTGGTTCATCATTTTTGTGCATTCATTCTGTAGTCCCAGTTACAATTATGTTACATAACAACTCATATTATCAATCCAAACTTATATATCCTATAATCACTAAAAAAAAATATAAAAAAAACTTTGACTATACTTTTAATCATTCATGCTTTATGAGCTAACAATACTTTAAGCAGATTATTCAACAAATCATATAATCATACCAAATCAATCCTAAAAAAAACCCTTTATAAATATAATATCAAGTAACAAAATAATAGCAAAATAGCAAGATAAAGATATTTCTTACGATCTAAAATATTCTATTATCGTATTTTATCATCTAGCCATTTATAAAACAGATCCCAAATTTCATAAAATTGTTTATCCTCTTGCTCTCTAATTTCAAATGTCAATCTGCTCATCTCAGCACATTCCAATATTTTCTGAATAATTTCTTCCTGTAATGGTATTTTCTCATTCTTCCAATTTTTAGCAAATACAATCCTGGCCACTGTTACTACATTTACAATCAGGTATTTCAAATCTTTACTATATATATCAGGTAAAATTCCCAATAAGATCTCTGGTTTCAAGTCTATATGTTTCTTTGTCATTTTTTCCAACTACATCCGAATTATAGTCCAATATTTTCTAGCATCCTCACAAGTCCACCACATATGGTAATACGAGCCGGGTATCTGATGACATTTCCAGCATTTTTCAGATTTGTTCTTAAACATTCTTGCTATTCTTGTCGTAGGAAAGTGCCACCTGTAAAACATCTTATACAAGTTTTCTTTATATGCTGTTGACATTGTCATTTTATAATTTTGAGACCACAATTTCTGCCATTTCTCTAAATCAATCCCATATCCAAAATTCTTCCCCCAAACAATCATAGTTTCTTTGACTTGTTCTTCCTCTAATTTCATTCCCAGTAAATAACCATATAATTTTTAAATCACCTTCTCATCAGTACCCATCAAGATCTTATCTAAATCAGTCTGCTTATCATAAAATCCCTCCGTTTTAGAATCTTCATCATACCTTGAATGTATTTGTGCATATGAAAACCAATTCATCCTTATACCTTGTTCCTCTAAGTTTTGGATCTATTTAAGTTCACCCTTTTCATCCAAAAGTTCCCCATATCTAACTGTTTGTTCCTTCTTGTAGGTTATAGGATAGGAAAATGCTTCAATGATCGATAACCAGACTGGAATTTTCAAATAACATTGTCTTTTTATCTTCTCCCAATTTAACCACAAAGACTCCCGTACATAATGTCTTCTAAAATAACCCTGTGTTTTAGTTCCCTTATACCATAAAAAAAGCATGCCAGCCCAACAGCAAATCATGCCCTTCTAATGTCAACAACCTATGTTTCCTTAATGTTATCCATTCTTTGACCCACATCAAACTTGCAGCTTGATAATACAATTCCCAATTAGGCAGGCCAAAACCTCCTCTAATTCTAGCATCTTGCAAAAGCTTTAGCTTTATTCTCGCTTTTTTCCCTTGCCATATAAACTTCAACATAATTTTATTTAAATGTTCAAAATAGTCTTTTCCAAGCCTAATTGGTATTGTTTGAAACAAAAATAAAATTCTAGGTAAAATATTCATCTTAATTGTTGAAATTCTCCCTATTAATGACAATTGCAAGTTTTCCCACTTCTTCAAATCTGTAGTTATCTGTTGTTTAAGTTTAATATAATTATTCTCCTTTAATGTGCTACATCTTGTTGTCAAATATATCCCCAGATACTTAACCTTATTTGTAACTTGAATTTTCAAAAGATCTGCCAGTTCTTCTCTCTGTCTCAATAGCATATTCTTTGTCAAAATCTTTGTTTTATCTTTATTTATTTTCAAACCAGCCACCTCTCCATATGTCTCTATCCTTTCCAATAATTTTGGATCTGTTTCTAGCGGGTCTTCCAAAATAAAAGCTAAATCATCAGCAAAAGCTTGTAGCTTAAATTCTTCCTTCTTAATTTTCATTCCTTTTATGCTTTTATCATCCCTAATATTTCTATTTCTAATATTCTAATCCTGCACTTCTGATTGGCCGATAATAGCGATATCGGATTGGTCCGTTCTGGGGAATCTGATTGGCTGTTAACAAGCCACTCTCATTGGTTCAAGAGTTTAACACTTCCATGTTTCTCATTGGCTAATAGGTCATCAGCCTGCCCTATAAAAGGGCTGCTGCTGCCCTCGGGTTTTTGCTCTGTTCACCATGATTAATAAAGAGTTGAACGGAGACAAGGCAGTGAACAGCCTTGTCTCCGTTCCTTGCGCCCATGCGCAGAACTTAACACTGGTGATGAGGATGGGATGCGGAGAAATCAGAGCTGATTGAACACTACAGAGCACCAAACAGAGCACGTGGCTGAAGGCGCATCGACAATGGAAACCATGTCCGGCAGCGCCATACCACCCGCTCCATTTGACCCGGCACAAGAAGACTGGACTCGTACATAGACCGGTTCCAGATGTTTCTGGAGACCAACAACTTGAAGGATGCCACTATGGGAAAAAAGCGAGCAGTGTTCCTGCCCATTGCGGGCCTGCCGTCTTTAAGATGGCCAAGGCACTAGCGAAACTGGCTGAGGTTAAAACCATGGACTGGGACATCCTCGCACCACTTCTACGGGCCCACTATGCACCCGCCATACCAACGCTTGTCTGAAGACATGAATTTTACCAGAGGGACCAGCAGTAAGGAGAGAGCGTTGCAGATTTCATCGCGGATCTCCGGAACCTGGGAGGCCTCTATGGGTTTACAGACCTCGAAGAAGCTCTGAGAGACCGAATAATTCTGGGATTAGAAGACCACATGACGCAGAGCAAGATCATGGCCAAAGGGGACATCAACCTTGCTGATGTCATCAAGGACGCTACTGCAGCAGAAGCAACCAGGAAGTCGGCCGCCCGAATGCGCCGCACCAATGCACTGCTCCATCAACTCACCAGCAATACCTCACCTCGCCTAGAGAGGCACACAACAGCGACCTACAACGAGGACCTCGAATTGCCATCAGAAAGTGATGAGGAGGAGGTCAACCGGCTCCGGTCTGAACGTGACCAACGCCACCAGCGGAATCAAAGACTACCGCACCAATGCGCGGGTTGTGGGGTAAACCACCCGCGATCAGACTGCAAATTCCTCGACACGCTCTGCCATTTCTGTGGGAAAAGAGGCCACATCTGGAAGGTCCGTAGAAGCAAGCAAGGATCCAGCCCACTTCAAAGGGGAAACAACTACTGCCAGACCACAGGGAATTGTCCTGTGAGTCGGGAACATTTGAACGACCAATGGAACAACCATTCCTACAGAAATAAAACACTGGCCATTTCAACGAGACGAGAAGAGGCACACCAAACCATTACAATCGGTCACGCCTCATCGCTAGATGCAAAGAAGATCCGAGTGAAGGTCGCCATTGAAAACCAGCCTTGTGTGATGGAAGTCGATTCAGGATCGTCCCTCTCGATGGTTTCCTGGAAGACTCTTAAACAATTAATCCCTGCCGTCTGGTGTCAAGATCTCAGAGCCCAAAGAATCATACTCAAAGATTATCAGGGGAACCGAATTCTGGTCGTTGGATCCAGCCAAATTCAAGTATCATTCAAAAATCGTACTGCGTCATTACCACTGACCGTCATCGACCGTGACCGGCCTAGCTTGTTAGGCCTTCAATGGTTCGCCCCACTCAGAATCGAGGTAGCTGGCATTCACCAAACCAGAAGCGATGACTGGGAGGAGGCCATCGTCCAGGAATTCCAGGACGTCTTTGCAGACAAACTAGGCGAGTACAAGGGGACCCTGATATCATTTAACCTGAACCCTGAAGTAGCCCCCATCCGCCTTAAGCCTCATGGGTACCTTTTGTCCTTAAACCAAAAATTGACGAGCAGCTCAATAAATTAACAGCCCAGGGTGTTTTAGAACCAACTGACCACGCTCGTTGGGAAACCCCAATTGTAACACCCATCAAACTGGGTGGATCGTTAAGGATTTGTGGGGACTACCGGGCCACCCTTAATCACGTCCTTCAACGCTTACCCATTGCCGGTGGTACAATACCTTCTCCATTACCTGGGGGGCGGAAAAGTCTTCACTAAATTGGATTTAGCACAGGTGTACCAACAACTGCCTGTAGATTAAAAAAAACCGCAGAGGCACAGACGATCGTTACGCAACGAGGCGCCTTTAAGTGCAACCAACTCCAATTCGGAGTTAACGTAGCCGCAGGGATTTTTCAAAGTCTGATGGAGAGACTCTTGCAAGGGATCAAAGGGGTTGTGCCATACTTTGATGACATTTTAATTGCTGCCCCAAATAGAGAAATACTAGAAAAACATCTTAAAATGGTTCTCCAGAAATTTAAAGACTCTGGCCTTAAGGTTAAAAAAAATAAATGTCAACTGTGTACAGATAAAGTAGAGTTCCTGGGGTACCTAATCGATAAACAAGGCATTCACCCCACCAATAGCACACTAAGGGCAATCAAAAACACCCCACAACCCAGAAATAGGACTGATCTCCAAGGGCTCATTAACTTTTACAACATCTTCTTGCCCCAGAAAGCAACCGTAGCTGAGCCCCTACATAGACTTCTTGACAAAAAAGCCACCTGGGTCTGGGGACACCAAGAGGAGCACGCATTCCGACAAGTAAAAAACTTACTTGCTGTTTTAATGCAGTATAACGAGACTCTGCCTTTAACAATTACATGTGATGCGTCACCATTTGGAATAGGAGCTATTCTGAGTCATGTGTTACCAAATGGTAGTGAGGCCCCTATTGCCTATTTTTCAAGGACCCTATCAAAGGCTGAACGTAACTATATCCAGATCGACAAAGAGGCTCTTGCTGTTGTATCTGCTGTGAAATGGTTTCATGAATATGTGTGTGGATGAGTTTTTACTATTGTTACCAACCACAAACCTTTGCTAGGGATTATAGCAGGAGACAAGCCAACCCCCTATATATTGTCACCTAGAATGACTCGCTGGTTGCAGTTTTAGCTGCGTACAACTATAAATTACAACACTGCCCGGAGAAAGCCATTCCCCATGCTGATGCATTAAGCCAGACCCCACTTCCGGAAACCATCGACGACCCAGCTCCAACCCTTACGACACTCCAGATTGAAACGCTACATTCACCACCACTAACAGCCAGAGACATTGCAATTGAAACAAAAGGAGATCCTGTCTTGGCGCAAGTTCTTAGCTGGGTCGAACGAGGATGGTCAATAGAACAAACCCTTAACGACTTCACCCCTTTCAGAAACCGGCAAACAGAACTTTTTTTCGCAAAAAGGCTGCATCCTATAGGGAGATAGAGTCGTCGTGCCAGAGCGGTTACAACGAGCAGTATTGAAACATTGCCTGACGGTCACCCCGGCATCGTGCGTATGAAAGCGCTCGCATGAAGCTACACATGGTGGCCGGGCATCGACAAACAGATCGAAGCCTGGGTAAAAACTTGTTTAAAGTGCCAAGAAGTCAGCAGTGCCCCACCTAGAGCAACTCCAACAGAATGGGAAACCCCCCGGGGGCAGTGGTCCCGCATCCACGTTGACTTTGCGAGACCTACTAAAGGACATATGTTCCTCCTAACAGTGGATGCCTATTCCAACTGGCTCTAGAGCCATGAAATGAAGAATACTACAACCGAGTCCGTCATCCGAAAATTGAATAGGCTATTCGCAATGCATGGGCTGCCAGACATTTTGGTCTCCGACAACGGACCCCAGTTCACTGCCTTGGCATTTGAACAATACTTAGCAGACCGGGGTATCCGCCATGTGCTAACTTCGCCAGTGCACCCTGCGGCTAACGGCAGGGCTGAGCGCATGGTACAATTTGTTAAAAAATTCTCCACAAAATGGACTATGGAGACATTGATGAAAAAATAAACAGAATACTCCTACTCCAACACATCACTCTGCACAGTGTCACCAACAAGACTCCAGCTAAACTGTTGATGGGACGCAAGCACCGTTCCTATCTCGACCGGCTTCACCCGTCCTACAAGCCAGAGCAACCCTGTGGATCTAGCAGAAAATGCCGCAAGTTCAAGTTAGGCGACTTAGTTTTCACAAAAAACCTCTCTGGCGAACCATTATGGGTCAAAGCAACCGTAATTCAAACCACCGGGCCCAGATCGTACCGTACGCAAACCTGCGATGGAAAAATATGGAAACACCATATAGATCAGCTTTGCTCTAGGCTACAACCCAGTTCCCACGACTCCTGTGACTCCCAAACTGAGGGGGGAGGGGATGTCAAAGAAACCGAATTCGAGATGGTGGAAAGCAGAAACGAAGGAAGTCAGCAATCGGGCATGATAAATGAAGAAGAATCAGGGAGGGGACTCTCCTCGCCACAGAGGAATACCTCAACAGAGGCAAACCCGCAAAGATCGGAGAACAACGACAGCATTAGCGGCACCGAGTCGTCCAGTGAGGATGCGGAACTGCCTGTACCAGATATGTCCAAAAACGTCCCGCCAAAACCGGACTACAGACAGGAACCGGTGGGACAGCGCAAATCCAATAGACAGTTAAAACAACCTATATATCTTAGGGATTACGTCACCGCACCCCTCAAATGGAACCTGGGGGGAAGGGGTGTTATGAACTAATAAAAGCGCTTAAATAAAGTTTTAACAAACCTTAAGAAAAAGTAGGGTTCTAATCCTGCACTTCTGATTGGCTGATAATAGCAATATTGGATTGGTCCGTTCTGGGGAATCTGATTGGCTGTTAACGAGCCACTCTCATTGGTTCAAGAGTTTAACACTTCTATGTTTCTCATTGGTTAATAGGTCAGCAGCCTGCCCTATAAAAGGGCTACTGCTGCCCTAGAGTTTTTGCTCTGTTCAGAATGATTAATAAAGAGTTGAAGTTCACTGTTCACTGCCTTGTCTCCGTTCCTTGCGCCCATGCGCAGAACTTAACACAGAGGACCATGTTTTGATCCTGTTGCAGGCATGAAAATTGATTATGTGACTAGTTGTTGTGGGGAAAATAGGAGGAGGAAGCTGTATTATGTATGCTCACTGGTTTGAGTTACTTATAAAATGATAAAAGCGGAATTTAAAAAAATTGAACAGCTCTGAACTGGACAGCCACCTATCTGAAATGGTTTTAGGATCTCCTGCTGGACCAGGAAATTGGATTAGAAGAGGTCCAAGATCCCTTCCTGGTCGATTCTAATTGATGAAGGAGTTCCTTGGAAGTTTAAGGGCAAAACAAAAGTTTATACAAACACAGCCATTTAAAAAAAAAAATCACATAAACTTTCAGTATTATAAGATTCTGTTGCTTAAAATATATTGATCCCCCACCCCTCTCCAGCACTAAGCTATTTTGCTAACTTGTGTGGTAGAGGTTCTAGTGTCTTTGTGGAAACACAATTCAATGATCATTTGGGATAGCTTCTACTTGAGGATCCTTTGTTTCAGGAAGAAATGTAGCTCACTCAGCTATTGGCTATCTTTTTTTAAAGAATGTGTGTGGGGAAAAATATGAGATTGGAAATGCTGGGGGCTTGAAGATAAAAATGGCTGTGCATCAGACAAAAAATATGTTGGCAGTAGTATAAATGTTGATAATTTATAAACATATTTCCATGTGTTTCTCACTGCCTCTCTTGGTCCTTTAAATCTCTTACAACTCAATCCTTTAAATATTTCTGAAATTGTTCCAAGGTTTCAAACTATTATTCACAGCAAAGGGAGAAGTATATTATATATTGAAGTATAGCTGCTGAAAAACTAATAGCATTATCAGCAGTGGCAACATTTTCCAGCAAGAATGTGGAAACTATGGGCTCTAATTTACCCATTCACTTCCTCTCTGTCACTTAGTAGTTTTTCTTCTATACCTGTTTTTATTTTATTAAATATTGCATACACATATATAAACAGGTATATAAAGGGGAAAATAGCATGCTGCAAATCTCACACATATTTTATATTTCCAACAATTTATTTAAACCTCACTTAGGCTCCAGAGGCCATTTTGAAAAATAAGTGTAACTGGTTGCAATTCTTTGGAGTGAACCAGATGTGGTATTCAGCAGGTTATGACCAGTTCTGGAGAATCAGTAGCAGAAATTTTGAGTAGTTCGGAGAACCAATAAATACTGTTTCTGACTGAAGATTTTACAGTATCCTTCCCCTGTCACACCCACCAAGCCACACCCACATAACCGGCAGTAAAAAAATTTGAACTCTACCACTGGAGTGAACCTATCTGCAGTGAGAAAAAGACAGACTAAACTAGGTAATTAGAAAGTAAGAGTGGTGGAGGTAGAGTTATCAGATGTTTCACAAAAGGAAGGTATCTTCTCCTTTTTTGTCCTCATGTTATTTAAGGCATAGCCTTAAAATAAAATATGACTTAGTGAATGCCTAGCTTTTTGGTTTTGCATTTTTAATTGCTTTCACAGTAGCAGTCATTCAAACTTTTGTGAATTGTAATTTGTCTGGTTTTGCTTTCTCTTGTCTGTCAACAGATTTGACATTCTAGATTTATATTATTTGACTTATTTTCTGATTCCAGCAAACAACTTCAATTCAGCTTTTAAATCTTTCATCAGTGTAGTCTCTAGAACACATGATATGTCAAGTTTCTATGATGATGTTTGGAAAATAAATTGTCATCAATTCTATATTATTGTTCCCACAAGGTCAACAGGTTTAGAGATTCTTAATGAATACCACATATCTGCCTCTGGTGTATCCATATGTGTGCTTCCATTCATAACATTTGCTCCTCAGTTATTTCAAAATACTGTATGATATAATGCAGCAGTTACTGATTGCATATACATACCTCCATCTTCTTTAACTACTGATTTCAAATAACTTACAAATAAAACTTTGATATTGAAGACAATGAGAACCAAAAAACCCTCTGCTGAGCTGAGAGATACCTATGTATTCTCTTTTCTGTTTCTTTTTTGTTTCTGATAATTGGTTGTTTTGAATCCAGGTCTTTCTCATCCAATTGTGATCATGCCCCCACATATTTTTCCAGAACATCTTATAATTTAAGAAGAGCTGTCCTCAGAGAATGTCTTTCTCTCTAGTCAGGATGCTAGCCTTCATTGCAAGAAACTTCCCTTAATACATCTTATGAGATAGTATTTCAGGGGCATTGATCCTATATATAAAGTATTTAACAATTCTCTAGCATATTTTTGGATAACTAAAAATAAATTTGCTAATTCTTGACATTCTTCTAAATACAATTTTCAGAACTCATTGATGTAATTGTGAATAATCATAATTGTGAATAATCACATATTCTCTATTGTTATTTTAAATGCATATGTATTCCAAATGCAATGACATACAAATGTTATTATTTTGTTTTAGAAAATCATCTTGGGAATTTGTTCATGAAAATTTACTTATTCATTTGACTAACACTTGATATAATCAAAAGCAACCTTCAATAACATATATGCAAAAGTGATAAAATGCAGGAAAACATGCATAATATAATTATTGCAATATATATCCATCTAATCCTAAATGCACACATATATTAATCAAAATCACCCAGTTGTAATATTTCATATTGAAACATTTGAGGGGCTCTTTTACTTTTAAGTAGGTTATTTGAATAATAAAGACGTACTATTTTGAGGGAGAAAAAGACATTGGAGAGCTTATGCTCATACATTCCTGTCATACCGTTGTTGATTGTCCCTATAACCTCCCCCTGTATTTATAACAATAATTTTAGAGTTAATATTTACAGTAGCTTTTTAAAATAATCTAATTAGAAACTATCATATTCCCTTCATTAATGTGTTCTCATTTGCACCTTAGGACTGCAAAAATGAAGATACAATCCTTGAAATTTTACATTACAAAGCAATATCAGA
Organism: Hydrophis major; assembly: GCA_033807585.1. NCBI lineage: Eukaryota > Metazoa > Chordata > Lepidosauria > Squamata > Elapidae > Hydrophis > Hydrophis major. Next base: position 331,618,344 of record CM066329.1, read on the forward strand.
GAGAATATTTGTGGGATGTAAGATATAAAACAGTGCTTATGAAACTTGGCAACTTTAAGATGTGTAGGCTTCATCTCTCAGAACTCCCCAGGCCCACTCCCAAACCCCCAGGGAATCTTAAAGCTGACACCTTTTAAAAAATACTGGATATGAAAGATTCTGCTGTGGATTTGTTTTAATAGTTCTGATTTCTAAATATGGACTGTATTGGAGCATTGGCAACAAGCAAATGGAATCTTTTGGCATTCATTTTTAAAATGCCACCATAACTTTTAATTGGTTGCTGAATGAGCAGTCAGTAAATGAGGACTACCTGTACAATTAAGAAAACACCTGAAATTCATACTATCATGGATTCTCAAATATAAATGAAATGATTTATTGGAAGACAACAAAATAAGTCAATATATGCAGCAAGTTACAGGCCTACTTTACAATAATTTGTACAATCTCCTGTACTTTAGTTCAATTTTTAATGTAATTATAAAAAAAATTTTTGGGGTGGATTTATTTTATTTTGGGAAGCAACTTCTGAAGATAATTTAACATTTTTGTAATTAATTTTAAACCCAGATTTATTTATTTATTTGGATTTAGAATATCTGATTATCTTCTTTCATATCATCTTATGTGCTTCTCAAAATAAATAGACAAGACTCGCTTAGGTATCCCAGCTATAATGGTAAGAACAGATAGGGAAATCTTAGTACAAATAATACTGTGGAACATGTTTTCCCATGTTTGGATGACTTGCTAGTTCATGAAAATATATTTCAGAGTATTTTGCCTATTAGGTGATTACTTGTTTTATCTAAGACCTAATGGGAAAACAGTATGGGAAAACTTAATGGAACTCAGTCTGATCTGTTCCAGATTTTTGCATATAAAATTATATATATACATATATATATATATATATATATATATATGTTTTCTTAAGTTTATGTATATGATATAATTTATATGCATATAAAATTATATATAAAGTTATACATTGCAATGTCCTACTTGTAAATGAATACTTCGGCTTCAACCATGACAATACAAGAGTACACATAGATACAAACTCAAGGTAAACTGCACCAAACTTGATTGCAGGAAATATGACTTCAGCAACAGAGTGGTCAATGTCTGGAATACTCTACCTGACTCTGTGGTTTCTTCTCCAAACCCCAAAAACTTTAACCTTAGACTGTCTACTATTGACCTCACCCCTTTCCTGGTCTGTAGGGGGCGTGCATAAGCGCATCAAAGTGCCTACCATCCCTGTCCTATTATTTCTTTTTTATTTTTCTTATATATATCCATTTCATGTATCCATAACTATGTTTATACTTATATCTGTTATCTTATAATTGCTTGACAAAATAAATAGATAAATAAATAAAACTATAAAAATTAAGTTGGGCCAAAAAGATAGAGCAAAGATTCAAAAGTAGAGCAATACAATTGAAATGGTGTGTGAATTATGGTATGAAAGCTTCAATGATGATTTGAAAGAGACAATCCAGATTTCACATGAGCACAGAACTTTTACTATTTACCCCAGCAGCCTAACTTTTTTCAAGAAGAAAGAAGGAGAAGGTGTAGGAGTAGGAGTAGGAAAAGGGAAAGGAATCATATTATCATTAAGAGTGACCTCCTTAAATCAGTGGTTTTCAACCTGCAGAAGGCCATGATGTCATCAAAGGGGGTCCATGAAGGCTTGAAGAAATGTTATGATTTAAATCAGGAGTTAAGTCTTGGGGTCCGTGGGCACAAAAGGTATTTAAAGGGCATCCATGGTGAAGAAAAGATTGAGAATCACTGCCTTAAATAGCAGCTCTGCTGGTGTGAAATCTAAAGCAGTATTCAAAATCATTTTTGAAGAGTGCACAGCCAGAATATGCATTAAGATAAATATAAATAAATATTCAGCTTCTATTAATATTTCACCAGTAGAAACATGAAGGCTGCAGCAGATAATCTTATATGTGCTTACCACTGTTCAATTTCATTTTCTAAATAGTGAAGCTAAAACACCATGCATTTCATCTATGGGTATTTATGCATTAAAAATGAACAAAATATATAACATTTTGTTTTTTTTTAATCAGGCATTTGAAAAAATGAAAGTGATATATTTTAAAACACACACAATTCACTTTTAAAATATCACTAAAATTAATCTTAACATAAATTTTGCATGGGATACATATACATATCATTTAATATTTTTGATTTGTCAGTTTCTATTTCACTCAGCCATATTAAATCTGTAGCTCTGAGTATTTGTGTTTATACTGTATAAGAAAGACTGAGGAAGAAAATTGTTGCAATATTCATTTAGAGAAATAGAACAGGAAAATAAATAGTTTTCAATATTACTTTACCCCAAATCATCTACTGTTTTTAAAAAGAATCATTAATACTTTCTTTTTATCATATTAACAGTTTTTTTGCAGATTTTTCATAAGAATATTTAATGAAAAATCAGGAACATATAATTCATGGAAATGCATTCGTTTTGGGGTTTTTAACTTTCCTGATAAAATCCACAGCAGGCCTTATATGTGAAAATAGCAAAATGCCAGCATGGATTACAATTAGAATTCTTTCATATCCACAATCGCCTATATCATTTCCCTGACTAAATTACTTTCAAAGTGAAAATAGCTATTACTGTCAGTCTCTGCAGGAAATAATTTGCTCTTGCTACTGTAGTTTACACAATCTGTGTTATTATAGTCTTTCTAGAGAATCTGCAACGTACATCAATGTAGTCACCATGATTGACACATGAATGGTCCACCAGTTATTTAAGCTAAGGTAGCTTACAAATGTGGTCCAAAATGTCAAGATTGCATCAATACCTGTATACCATATATAAAAACTTCACATCTTGATATTTTTAACCAGACACACAGATATCTCTGGATGAGAGAGTTTGCCAGAAAGCTGTTGTTTTTGTCATTTATGGAACTCCTCCCATAACTGTTGAATATCGTTGGTGAAGTTTTCTCCCATTTTGAGACAAGAAGAAAGAAAAAGCACACAGTAAATCTTACTGTAACATTAAGTGCATGCTCATGACCAGCAAACCCCTTGTCAATGAAAGTGCAGCCGACCTCTGGGAGGAGGAGGGGGGAGAAGAGAAAGGAGGAAGAATCATTGCAACTGAATTATCATGAGTAAGGAAGAGAACTTGATTTATAAATTAGTGGATCAAAGAAGGTGAAACAGACACTGGAAGAAACTGGAATAAGCATACTAGAGGACTGTGCAAGGTTACTGATGGACCGGTTGTGACTTATTATTTTTTTTTTTGTTTCCAGGGGTTAGGAGTCACAACTCCAATGAAGACTGGACTGGAGCCGAGACAGCCAAGATGCAATACGACCATAGTCTTTAACTTACCTTACATTGACTGTGTTACCACTTTGGTGTTATGATGAAAATTCCTCAAATGACTGATACCGACTTCCTGACAAGGAGTGATGCAATAATGATGATTCATGGCTGGATGTCAAGAGGGTGGTGGTGTAATAATGGTGTGGGGCAAATGGGGGATGGGGTGAATTGTCACGGGGGTGCATGGAATCATTGAGCAGGGGAAAAGTGCAGTTACCATGTTTCTTTAATTTAAGGATGTCAGAAGTTAGGCAGCAAAGGTAGCTGGAAGGTGGTTATAGTAATTATGTTATTATCCAAAGCATAACATGTATAAATACAGCTCTGGGTTGCAATCAAAACCAGAGCTGACTTTAAACATAATTTGATCGCTGTTACTTATTGTTGTGGTGTGGGCAACGAATAAAAACTTCACTGAAGCTACATGAGTTGGTATCTTATCATTCACACCCTCAATATCAGATAAACAGCTGACATTAGGATTGGAAAGTGTTATATATGAATGCTGGTTTAAATTCCCTGCCAACTGCCTGCTTTTTTCAATAATGATTATTAGAAATAAAATATTATGAGATTTTGATTAATAGAATTTGAAATTGAAGAAAAATACAAATGTGCAGAGAGCAAGAAAGCAACCAAACAGGTCTAGTTATCAGCTACCACAGGTAAGAACTGCCATAGAACAGGTCACATCTATCAAAATTAGACAAGGTCTTGAATGACAGTAACCAAAGATAAGAACTGCCTTGCAGCAGGTCACATAATGGCAAAAATAGAAAACCCACCCACCCAATCCTGAGACAATGTGAAAAGGATGGGTGACAGGTACTGTTGAGAAGAGCTTAAAAGAAAAGTTATAAGGGGCTTTATTTTAATATAGTTCAATATATAGCATCAGATCCTGGAACTTTATGTCTCTCAATACTCCTGCGTCTCAACTTATCCAATTCATAGTGGGGGTGGGAAACATAAGTACATGAATCATTTTAAATAATAATGCTTTTGTGAGACTTTCTTATGTGTTGTACTTCAGCAGTCTGTTTCTACATAAGGTTGTGAATGCCAGCATTCCTGTTGAAAGTGTGCAATTATACAGGGATAAATTTGTAACATTAGGAAGGAAGAAGCTATATGTAGGTAATTTAATTGACACCTTTGCAAACTATGATGTTACACTGTTTCTCTACAGTTTTAATAGCCACTGTTAAAAGCCAATTCCCAAATAATTTAGGAACACATAATTTATTAAGATTGTTGAAAATTCTTTTTAAGATTCCTCTTCCACACTTAATTGTACTTCTTAGGGTTCTATAGAAGGCGAGGTTATCATTCTGAAAGATATTTATTTATTTATTACTTTTTATCTGACTTAAGATACAATAATTCCATGTAGTATTAAAAATATAGTACACAACACCCAACACTCTATAACTCCACCCTGCGCTACCTGAGGATGATGAGAATTCTTCTTGCTTTTAAAATGAAGTTATTGTTTATGTATATCTTCATAAACAGAATGGGAGTAGTCTCAAATCTGGAAGAAAATCTAGTAGGGACTAAATTGTACCTAACATATTAATGTACCCAGATGGACATTACTGCACGCCCAGATTTTAAAACTCAGTCTTTGGATATTTATTTATTTGTTTGTTTATTATTTGTTTGTTTGTTTGTTTGTTATTTATTTATTTATTTATTTATTCAAACAATTATTAGATAACAGGTATAAGTATAAACATGGTTATAAATCCATGAAATGGATACGATTAAGAAAAAAAAGAAAAATAGGACAGGATGGTAGGCACATTTTGGGGCGCTTATGCACGCCCCTACAGCCCTTTTAGGAAAGGGGTGAGGTCAATAGTAGATAGTCTAATGTTGAAGATTTTGGGGTTTGGGGAAGAAAACACAGAGTCAGGTAGAGTATTCCAGACATTGATTATTCTGTTGCTGAAGTCGTATTTCTAGCAATCAAGTTTGGTGTGGTTTACCTTGAGTTTGTATCTATTGTGTGCTCTTGTGTTGTTATGGTTGAAGCTGAAGTATTCATTGATAGGTAGGACATTGCAATATATAATTTTATATATATAATTTTATATGATTGCTTGGGGGAAGAATTTTGGATATGGGATTGATTTAGAGAAATGGCAAAAATTGTGGTCTCAAAATTATAAAATGACAATGTCAACAGCATATAAAGAAATTTGTATAAGGTGTTTTACAGGTGGCATTTTCCCCCTACAAGAATAGCAAGAATGTTCAAGAACAAATCCAAAAAATGTTGGAAATGTCATCAGATACCTGGCTCATATTACCATATGTGGTGGACTTGTGAGGATGCTAGAAAAGACTGGACTAGAATCCACATGTGGTTGGAAAAAAATGACAAAAAAACATATAGATTTGAAACCAGATATTTTTATTGGGAATTTTACCTGATACATATAGCAAAGATTTGAAATACCTGATTGTAAATGAACTAACAGCGGTTGGATTTTATTTGCTAAAAACTGGAAAAATGAGAAAATACCATCGTAGGAGGAAATGATTAAGAAAATATTGGAATGTGCTGAAATGAGTAGATTGACATTTGAAATTAGATAGCAAGAGGATAAACAATTCTATAAAATTTGGGACCTTTTTATCAATGGTTAGATAATAAAATACAACAATGAATTATGTAGAAACTTAGAAAATAATAAACATATAAAGATGTTTTTTTTTTTTTTACTGTATAAATTTTTTTTAGGATAGATTTGGGAAGATTATATGAATTGTTATAAAATGATACTAAGTAATTTATAGTTATCTCGCAAAATATTAATGAATAAAATTATTGTCAAATGATTGAATAATAATGATACTAGGGTATTTAATTTCTGATTGAGAATATGAGTTATTATACAATGTAACTGTAATTGATGACTATGAAATGGATGCACAAAATATTTGTAAACCAACCAACACACTGCTTGTATACTCATGGAAGAAAGGTTGATGTTTTCATGTTTTGTTTGTTTATGTTTGTGTTTAAAAAAATCAAAAAAAAAATTATATATAAAAAAAACAGTATTGCATCCAGTGAATAGAATTTGCCAATCAAGAGATGAGAGATCGTTGTCTATAAGATCATAGTTGCCTTTTTTGAAGTTATAATTGGGGATCCTGTTGTTATGGTGATTTTTATGAGGACTTTTCAAGTCAATCATGCTGTGGTTACTGTTGGAAACGAGTTCATTAATTTGTATTCCATAAATTGAATTCAAACTGTTGCAGAAGATGAGATCGAGGCAGTTGTTAAGTCTAGTGTTCTTGGTTACTAATTGTTCCAGTCCTTGTGTGGTAACAGCATTGTACAGGGTTGTATAAATGGTTCAGATGTACATTCATTTAGTGTCCAATTTATAAGAGGTAAGTTGAGGTCACCAAGAAAAATGAGAGGATGTGGGCAGGAGGCAGCCCATGTCAATAGTGAAGTTAGCTTGTTTGCATGAATTATATCATAGTCAGTGGTATGATAGCAAAGTAAGAAGCGGATTGAGATGTTTAAGTACAGTTCACAGATGATGGTCTCGAGAAGAGCAAGCTCTTGTATAATTTGGATCTTTTTTAGATTGAGAGACTTTTTATAGAATATAGCAACTCCACCACCTCTACAGATTTCGCAATCTGACTGAAAACTTGATATTCCCTTGTAGTGGTAATAGAGTCTGGGAAAGATGCATTTAACCATGTCTCACAGACAAATATAATGTCAAATGCGATTGAGCTTAGAAGGATGAGGAATTCATGCATTTTATTTGCGAGGCGTCTTGTATTAAGTAGTTTGCATTTAAGATATGAAGTAGTGGATCTGGAGGAAATAAGGTGTGTGCATCCCTAACTTTGGATATTTGGGTGATGGATATTGTGACATGGGTTACGGCTCTTGCTTTTTATACAGTCAGCATGGTAATCAATGTATAGATTTGTATTACTTAATTCATGTAATCTTTTGAGCTCAGAACGAAGCTCCTGGGATCATACACATTGTTGTAAGGTTAGATCAGGGTGAGAACAAAGGTGCTTATGATTGTTGTTCTTTGCAAGTGAATTTATTGAGAAAATGAATTTGTGTTTGCTTGTTTCATTTTTGCAAACAACCCTGTAGAGGTGTGGGATCATCAAGCCATCTTTGTTTTTAAGCTCAGGACCAACATGGGAAATATCAAGTATTTCTTCGGGGGAGATGGTTGATGCTTGATTTTCTCTGATGATGTTTTGTCATCATTGTCATTGACCTCTAGACCAAATAAGGTAGCATTTGGTCGCTTACGCTTATGCTCAACAGCTTCTTTGATGAGGATGGGGATATTAATATTTGTAGGATTTGTTGTTTTTTGTGGATTGGGTTTTGGTTGCAGTTGTTGAGTAGAGATATGGTCTGTAGATGTTTGATGTTCGTTTTTAGTGCGGTCTCTTTTTTTTTCAAGGTTTGCCAATCTAGTTTGTAGGGATGCTACAATGGTGTCAAGGGATGTTATATGTGTTTCAATGGTATTGACTCTTTCAAACAGAGTAATGTATTTTTCTAGTTTGGGTTTGCATGGTGGACAGAAATATGGAAAAGCATTGGCAGATGTTTTTCAGAATAGAGCCATTTGCTTGGGTAATCCTAAGTAATTATGATGAGCGTAGTTGTTACAAAGAGAACATTTGATGTAATCTTCATTCTCCTTTAAAGATTCCTTACAAATAAGGCAAGAGCAAGAGTCTTGTGGTTATTTAGTAGGGGGTTCTTTCTTTTTAAGTTGAGGTTTGACATTGGATTGTTTTCCTGGCATGGTGGGCTTGTTGAGATGGTTTTGTTGATTAGGTTGTTCAATCAAACAAGGTATTGTGGTAATCAATAAAGTAATATCATGCCAAACAGTCTATTATACTAATCACACTAGTCAATTAATTTAACTAATCAATAATCACCAGAGGAGAAGATTTAGTTTGGATGGTCCTAGGGGGTATAGGAAGAGGGCATATATTAGGTTGGAAGTATAGATGAAAGACTTTTGGCAGAAGGTTACTCTTTACTCATTTCTTCAGATCTTCAGTTAGTGATTTTTGGGAATCAGATCTGTCTTCACATGGATCTTCTGTTCTTTGGGCATATATTAGACTGAAGATAATATGAAAGTCTTTTGACAGAAGGTTAATCTTCACTTGTTACTTCAGATCATCAGCTAGCGATCTTAGGATTAGATCTGTCTTCTCATGGATCCCCTTGTCTTTGGTCAGTGAACTTAGAAATTAGGCTACTGCATGAATTAACTGGGCTGCGCTCTGAGATCAGGACCTCCAATGTGGGATTTGACAATCACATATGATCGATGATGTAGGTGGCAGTTTGGGCAGCAGTTTTACTGGAAGGTTAGTGCTCTGGGATCAGACTTTCAGCCGTTGGAAATTCGGTGGTTGGAGCTCTGCTGTTAATCAAGGCTCCAATGGGTTTAGGGCTAAAGCACTGTTTTAGAAATTAGGAGCTTCGGCTCCTTAGGATCTCTGGTGCAGATGATGGTTTTATAGGTTTTTACAGGTGGGAAAGACTCCAATGGGCTCTGGGCTACAGCGTTTTGAAGGAAACAGTAGCTCTGGTACTCTGGCATCCCTGGCACAAGCGGTCCTTCAGGGTGGCCACAAGGATGGCAAGCACTCCTGAAACTGGTCCTCAGTCACAGGATCGGGTGGTTTTTGCTGATAACTGATGCAGGTGGTGACCTAACAGAGTCTCTTTTGATCGGGGATGAACAGCAAATCTTCCCATGACCAACTATTTATTTTAATCAGGAAGGGAAACGGTAGGGACCCACTTGCAATCAAATGACAATCAGAAAAAGAGACTCACCTTGCTAGTTATATGCCGCCATCTTCGAACTCCATCTTATTTTCAGCAGTATTTCTGTTGTTGCATTAAGACAGCTACCTCATTACTAACAGCTGAAAATAGATGTCCCTACTGAATTTCATCAGTAAATATCAATGAAATTTTAAAGTCCATTCTCTCTCATTCTGCATAAGATCTTATCAAATGTCATTGGTATTTTTTCATAAATGGTAAAATTCAAAAATAAAAAGAAATCCCTTGAAGGTTGGCTGTTGGAGAAACAGAAAACAGTATATGAAGATTATACTTAGCATCTTCTTGAACCTCGAAGGAGAACTACTCTTATCAATAGGAGTAGTAGATTAAAAAAAAAGTCATTTGAAAATCCTACTGATACTGGTCAGCTGAAAAGAGCAAAAAGCTGACATACTTCTGAAGTGATATAATGGCTGGTGTCCTTTGATAGGAAATGAGTAAGAGCAATATGATGACAATGATGATGACAACGATATCTGTGAATTTTTAATTGTATCCTTCTTAGAGGAATCCATAGGATCCAATATTCTCATCCAAATGACAAAAGTAGTGTTTTACATTGCTCCTTAAGCTCCATCCCTTGTTTGTGATCTCCCATTGTACTTCTTAAAGGGGAGTAGCTTGCATTGTGATGATGCAGAACTGATTCCCTTTTCTACCTGTGTGAATGTGTCTCTTAATTGCAACATCAAGCTATAATAACAAAATATAAATGGCATTATAATACACAAAACTGCACCTAACCACCAACAGCAGGTTATATCAATAGTATATTGCACTAGGAGCATAATAAGTCCAAGATATTCCAATAGTAAATCCAAGATATTCCAAAATTATGTTTGTTTTGTTTAAATAATTCTCACTGCATATATTTAGATGTGGTCTTGTATTAATTCCTATATATTTGTAAATACCTGCTAGGAACAATTCTGAGTCCTCACACCCATAAAACATTTCCAACTCGGCACAGTGAATGATTAAGTGTTAATTCATCTAATATTTATTAAACCTTATGTGGATTCATTTCATATTCATGAAATTGCCAGAAAATAAATAAATAAATAGAAACATATAAACGTTTGATTGTGTCAGATTTATACATTTGATATATAATGTATAAATCAGAAAAGGATAGAATATGGTAAACTTCTGAAAATACATATTTTTGCATAGAAATAATAATAATAGTTAATAAGAAATAACTATCAGTAGAGAAAGACATTTGCTTGGAAGAATATACTATTAACTATGAATAATTTAGAGAGTGAACTTGCACATTTCTGCTTAGAAGTAAGTTCTAGAATGTAATAAGGCATATTCGGGGTGAAATTCTACCGGTTCTGTCCACCTCTGTAGAACCAGTTGCTCCAAAGAGCAGCAGACAAAGAGCCGGTTCTATGTCTGCTGCTGTTGTGGCTCATCCGCCTGCCTTGGCTCTTACCTGACCTTTATTTCCTGCTTTTTCAACTGCTCAGATGCTTTGCGCGACATAGCTGCAGTTGAAAAAGCAGGAAAAAAGGGCTTTTCCAACTGCTGCGCACTTGCATGCAGCACTTCTCAGCTGTCCGGGCAGCTCAGCAGGTTGTAAATTGTATTCGCGCGACTCGCGCATGCGTGCACAACACTAATAGACAGAACCAGTAGTTATACCAGTCAGATCCCGTCCCTGGGCTTATTACTACACAAACTCACATAGCACTCCCACACAAGCAGTTATAATTAATTAAACATTTAATATTTCTTGTTTATGACAGATGATAACTAAGCAAAAATATCACAAATATCATGAATATTTTTCTTTTTTTTTCTTTGTAAAAAATTGTCATAAATTTAAAAAAATCACATTTTTTTAAAGAGAAAGGATTAAAATGCCATTTTTGTATTTATAATAGGCTGATAATATTATTTTTAACTATTGCATGAGAAGCAGGAAGATTTTACTGTCCCAAGTCTAGATAAATATGACACTACATACCACTAGCAACTGGAAAAGATCAAACTGTCAGTTTTTATTTTGTTATTTTTGCATAGTGTTACAATTCTGCTTTATTTCTTATTAATTTGCATTTTTTAAAAGCAATTCTTTCAAAATATAGATTTTTCAGTATGTGTAAATTGTTGGAAACTTTGTTGCAATATTTATAGGAATTAGAGAAACATGTGATTTGTCAAAATATGATCTCTATGGCATATCAGTATTCATGATATGATATTTCTTATAGAAATTAGATTTTGCCTGAACACTTATGTTAGTTCATTCCAACAAATTTTTACATTGCTCTGGGACTGAAATAAAAAGAACAAAAAGCTATAATTTCCCAAGTAACACTTCCAATATAGCTTTCTCCTATTTGATCTACTTTCTACATAAGGAATATCTAAATATATAAGATACATTTTTGTACGATTTTATGTGAAATAGCTTAGCTGGGAATTTAAACAGCGAAGAACAATACTCATTGGGTAATAAATTCATAGAACAAATCAATGTGAGAATTAGCTCCATTTAATTAAGTGTGCATGCTACACAGAATTCTCCAATATCTTTAATTGGAATTTACAAAGATTGCATTCCTCAAGCATTCTAATCAATCACATTCCTCTGCATGAGTTTCTGGTGGATTCATATTTCAATGTTGCTTAGTTTCAGTCACATGCATTGACAATGATTCTCATAACTCCTCGTGGTTCTTTGATTCATAAGTTCTAGCTATTGCTGAATTTCTACTATTCATATTCAAAGAGGATATTAACGTGTTGAAACTATTTCACGTGCATTGTGTTCCATTAATTAATACAACTATATATGAATGATGATGTTGCCTATAGTATAACACATTTTGAAAAGATTTTTTTAAACATTATGCCATTGTGTCTGCTTTTTTCTGAAAACAAAATGGATTTACCAACAACTTCCTGTTTAAATAGTCTCTTTACTGTTTTTACTCTTAGTGCAGACTGTTAAGAGTGTTGAAGATTTCAGAAAGGTACATCTTTATTTCCTTAACCTATTTTGCTTTCATTTTTTTTTAAAAAAGAACAGATTTTTCAAAACTATGTTTACAATGCTTTTATACTGAAAATTGCCTCCCCACCACTTTCACATGCCAAGACCTGCTGTACTGCTTCACTAGGTCAGGGGAAATTGTTCCAGGGAAAAATGAGCGAACAACAGAGGTGAATGCCTAGAATATATATCTTCAGAAAAATCAGCCCAGGCATAAAAGTCACCCAGCTTCCCAATTAAACAAGAAGGCACCAGTGGTGGTATACTACCGGTTTGGCTTAGTTCTACCAAACTGGTACTAAAAAAAAAAAAACCTCCCACAATCAGCTGAGAGGAGGAAAAAAGTCTCCACCATCAACTGAGAGGATAAAGAAAAGATAAGCACAGGATTGTCCCTCCCACCTGCCACTGTGCTTTTCTCTTCTTTATCCTCTCAGCTAATTGGCACTGTAGGCCTCAACAGGTGGGTGGAAAGCTGCATGTGTGCGTGTGTTAGGTGTGTGTGCGTACATGAGCACTGAATCAGTAGTGGAACAGGTAGAATCCCACTGCTGGAAGACACTTATATTGGGCAGCAGCAATATAGGAAGATGCTGGGAGAAGATGATAACTTTAGTGGCAATAGAAGCATCAATTCCTATTGCATGGAAGAACCCAATTGTGAACCACTTCTGTATATTTTATCAAGAAAATATGTCTATATGGATAGACAATCTAAAATAATTAAAATAATGTCTTCATGGCAGACAGCACCCAACTTATTACTAAAGAAGAGCTCAGGATCTTTTACATTATTAATGGAATTTATGACAGAGCTAGATTAAAGCCATCAGAATGTCTAGTTACTGATCCTCTCATGCAGGAAAAAAATACCCGATGATACCAAGCTCAGCATAGGGAAGGATTAAATGAATCGATTGCACATTGACATCTTAGGCATCAACAAATTTAAATGGATCTGAACTGGACACTTTCAGACTGTTTACTACTAAAGATGCAAAGAAGGAACTGCAGTCTTTCATACTCAGGAAGGATATGGCAAGGACAAGACTTGAAAATATTGCAGCCAGTGACTGAATAATATCAATTAGACTTCACAGACTATCCTTTAATGTGACAGCTATCCCTATTTATGTTCCAACAACTGATGTATAAGAGAAGGTTGATGAATGCTATAGTCAAGTTCCAGCTGAAATTGACAAAATAGGAAGGAGGAAAACATTGTTGGAGTCTATTGTCTAGGAAACAAATGAAGCAGTAGGATAACTTATCAAGTCTTGCCAATTCAATAAAGTCTTCACTGTTGTCACAATCCTTAAACAATCAAAATGTACTGTATTTGTGGATATTACCAGACGAACCATACAGGATTCAGATTCACTGTATTATTGGCAGAAAATGTTCAAGAGCTCAGTTATAACAGAAAATAAGTGGATTGAGGTTGACCATGGAATGAATTGCAAACTACTCATGTGAAAGTTCCAAATGCAGCAGAAGGTGAAGTGATGTAGGTGAAGAACAAACTATCCAGTTTCTACCCCATAATGCTGAGCATCTCTAACATCTTCAAGCAGAATATCAGGAATTACTTTGAAATTCTGAACATCAATTCTTTAACATCAATGTTAAAACATTATCATGATAATATATGTTAATCTGAAAAAAAAACAAAAACTTCCAAATTCTCCAAAAATAAGGAAAGAAGAAAAGGAGGGAAACCAGTTTACTGCCATATTCCTCAAGACCCACATAAAACTCTTGAATGATTCCCTATGCTCAGTATATGGTGAGGGGACATTGATTTAAATTCTGTAAATTGCATGAGAAATCCACAGCTGAAATAATAATAATATACTTACCTGCAATTAACTGGTTATTATTTCTTAGCATTGTTTGAAGACTGTCAATTATGACAACCCCCTCCAAGCAGTGTAGAATAGGATACCATATGTTATGTATAAGAGTACAATAAGTGCTTAGAGATTTGTCCTCATTGTTGTATGTTCATTGTCTTCTTCAATATCTCGGTGGGACAATACATGTTACTAGAGCACCTAACTATAGTCTTTGTTGATCTTTCTGTGGTTGCTAATTTGTTTGTAATTTCTGATGTTATATTTTATATTTCCTACAACTGACTTGCATTAATGATGATTTTGCAGGCATTAAGTTGATTTGTTTCTCTGTGAGCTGCAACAATTGATACTAACATGAGGAAGTACTACATCCATTATAAAATCTCAACAATTTAAAATTCCAGAAAATATTTTCCAGGGAGTTTTCAGTTTACATTGGATTGTTACTTTGAAGAAATATATTTAGAAGCTAGCCTATAAATTCTAGCCTTATGGTAATTAATCACAAGAATTCAAATGGTTTTGACAATGCTTTTAAATTGCCACAACAAACAGGATTGCTTGCTGTATCATTTTCTCATAACCAGTGTCATGCAGGAACTTTTTTTTTTTTAAGATAAAAAATATTTTTATTTGTACTTCTCTTGAACAATTAATGCTTCTATTGCTTTTTCATTGTCATGCAACATACAAACTTGGCACTGCACTTTGTGGAGAGTTTTTTTCTGGCAAAATGTCCTCCAATGGTAGCTTCTTCCATTCTCTGCTATTCCATTGTCTGCTATCAGAAGGAAGTTTTAGGCTGTTGCAATGAAAATATTCACTTTCCTAAGCTGGGAACGATGCAACAATCAACAGGGCTTATTTGCAATCCCCTTCGTCCAACAGCTTATTTAGTGCTATAGCAGCTCAATGGCTATGGGAAAAGATGTGGCTGATTTGAAGAGCCGTACATGCTCTGTGTGCATACTTGCCTGCTCTGAAGCATCGTTTTCTATCTGATCCAGTGATCCTGGACCATTGCATAATCTTAGAAATTGCTATTGGCACATTCACTTGCGTTCTACTTTTTGGTGGAAGTACGATACTCTTCAGGTATTCATTTTGGCAGGGAGGCAAGCAATTGATGCTAGCAAAGAATAGCAGGCACTGCTGCTACCTAGAGATAAAGCACTTCTTCTTTTACTTGAAGAGAGCAATTGTCCTATGGGTCATCTTCAAATTAATGACCATTCATTTAATGATGGTTTGCTCTTACAACAGCCTTAGTAAAAGTGACTTATGGCCCATATTCAAAGTTATAACCGTTGCCTCACCCCAAGTCACATCTGTGCAATTCAGCTGCTTGCCAATTGATTTGCATTTACTAAAGCTGCATTACCTTGTTGTCAGGTGATCATGATTTGCAACCTTTCCAGACAACTTTCAACAAGCAAAGTCATTTGAGACAACTGGGTTTACTTAATGATTCATTTAACAACTGTGGTAAAAATGGTTGTAAAATTGGTCATGTGATGACTCACTTAACAACAACCTCACTTTGTGACTCAAATTTCACTCCCTGTTATAAGATGAGGACTGCCTGTATTTTAAAATAAAAAATCCATAGAAAAGTTCTTTGGATGGTCATTTAAGCATTTGAGTTGGACTTACTTTATCCTTTGTATCTGATGGCTGAAGGATTTTCCATCATTTTCTTGCCTTTGACATTTAAAATATCTCATATTCTTACAACAATTTGAGACACTTCACAGTTGTATGTCCTCTCACAATTTTGCATTATCTATGCAGCTCTAAGTCTGCTAGTTGTTTTAAATGTTAACAGAGAATGAGTAATGTCTTATATATCTTGTACAGTGGAGAGGGTAAGTCCACATATTACGATCCAAACCTCATTAAAGTGTCACTGTCTTGATAAATTACTTTAAACTTAATAATGTTGCACCAAGACACTTTCTGTGATTTTCTTTACCAATCAGTCTGTTAAATTTTGGTTACCACATTCAAAATATACAACTTAGCAATATTAATAAACTTATATATCACTCCATAGTGCTTTACAGAACTCTCTGAGTAGTTTACAATCTTACAATATTGCTGCCACCAATCTGGATCCTTGGAAGGATGAAGGGCTGAGTCAACCTTGAGCTAGTCAGGAGCAACCTCCTGTCCACAGATACAGTTAGCCTGAAGTGCTGCTGTCAAACCACTGCACCACCATGAGTACAGATTTACTTCAATATATTTGATTTATTTCAATATTTTTTTTAAAAAAATTATCACATTGAATATGAGTCAGAGGTAAAATAAAAATAAAACTATTGCTGCCTTTATTTATGAAACTGAACTGAAAATTAATAGCATATAAGAATCATTCTCCTTATGACTTGACTTTATTGTAAGTAACTGGGTACATTAGTCTTGCTTCAGACAATTTCTTTCCAGATCTATTACTATGCTAGATGTTTTCTTCCAGGTATATTGAGCATGGCTTAGATTTGTCACTGTCAGACTGGAGGAAAGTGATTGTCTGCTAACTTAGTTTCAGTGCAGTCTGTTTAACCAACTGTACCTAAGGCTGTGAGCAGAATTGTCCTTACTTTAAAACAAGATCAGATAAAATTGTGTGGTTTTCATGCTGATGGCTGGGTTTGCATGGCATGTTAAGATAAAAAGTCCAACATTTGATCCATCCCTACCACATGTTACATGCCATTGCACAAATCATAGTAACCAAATCCAAAAAAGCTGCTGTTTATGATTTATATCTATGATAATTATTGATTATAAAATCTGATGTCTGCAATCCAAAATGGTGGGTCTTAAAGATTCAAAACTGCTGATAGAAGAAAGTATTTGTAGAGCAGATTTGAACTGTGATTCCATGTTGGTCTCTGAGCTTGGTGGTTTTCTTGTAGATGTTTCATTACCCAATTAGATAAGATCATCAATGTAAGACTTGGGTAATGAAATATCTGCAAGAAAACCACTGACCTCAGAGACCAACAAGAATCACATAGTTCAGACTTTGGGAAAAGAGCAAGGTGCAACTAAAAGCAAAATTGGGTTGTTGATATTATTTTAGCCTTTCTCAATCTGAACAAGCCAGATGCCTGGAAATCAGTTTCCAGAATTCTCACTAATTCTTATGTTGGTTGGGAAATTTAGGAGCTTGAACCTGCACTTACACTCATATCTATAATGGGCAGGTTGGGGAAGCGTGGCTTGGAAGGGATGGGATAGAAAACAGCACGGGGCACCCAGGAATTTACTATTTTTCCATGAGTAGTGAGACACATTGCAACCTGCTACTTCCTTTGTCATTGTCTGTTTATAGTTATTCTCTTATAAAAGCAGATGTTTATCACTATCAGAACTTCTTAGCAGCTTGCTTGCTCACTCTCAGTGCAACTCCATAAAACCTAAGTCTGGTAGTATTCCCAATATCCATCCAATAGTTATCTCAGCACTCATGCCAGGAATAACATTGGATCTGTCATAATGAGATAAACTGTTCCAAAATGACCTGTCTCATGAAATTTTAATTGCAATTTCAAGAACATCTGATTGGGGACAATCCATTAAAATGCTAATCCAAAGGTGCTTTTTCAGGAGGCAACTGGACTTACTTGTTTTTTCTTTTGAAGAAAAGAAAAATAGTGTTTTTGAAGCACCTTTGGAACAACCATGATTTGGACGACTGAGAATGTCTACAGAACATTAGAATGCTAGTTGAGATAAAGCTGATAAAATTTGTGGGAGAAATGTTTATTTTACCAAAATAGTTGCCAATGCCTCTATTAGCCTCAAATCGGAGAAATTGAAAATTCCAGAGCGGATGACAACCCAAAACAATGGATGATTACATTTTTTTCCCAGCTAGTTTACAGTATAAGGCCAAAAGCATTATTTCTCTAGAACAGGCTTTTCATAAGTTAGACAACAGATAAATGGGTTAACATATTGTAGAGCTAAATTATAAAATCTAGTTGTCTATTAGTCTTTATTTTTAAAGACATTTTATACTGGAAATATTGCAGGGAGATTCTGTCAAGGTTTATGTCAATATATGGACCATTTGTAATTAAATGCATAGTATGTGAGGTAGACATTAAAAGTTAAATCTGAACTCTATTGGGAAATATTATTAAATACGATGTGCAGAACAATATATATTGTTTTGGAGTAATATTTTTCCTTCATGCATTTCATCCTGCAAATTATATATGGACTGCACTGTTTGATCATTAAAAAATCATAAAAATATTTTCACCTGTATATTAAAATGTTTGTGTCCATTTCAACAGCTATCAAGAAACAAAACAATGGTGGCTTACTAAAACATCTTTATGGCACATTTTGTATGTATTATAACAAAAGAGTTTAAAAGATAAATACACTTCATCTGAAGTATCTTTGTTTATTAAAAATTGTCTATTATAAATTTATGTACTTAAGTCCCATAACACCTAAATCATATTTACTATTTTCATGAATTCCAATTTCTTGAAAAGTCACTTCCTTTTCACTAATACTTTTTGAGTTGTTTCTCTAGGAAATTAGGTTCTCTCCCAAATATGATGGAATGGAAAGTCACTATGTTTTGGGGAAAGGAATGGACATGAGAAGTTGTAAATTGCCTAAAGTTGCCTTTGGTAAGATGGGTGGCATATTAGTTTAATAAATAAATAAATAGATAAATCCAGCCATTTCCTAGCTGATAAAGTTGACAGCATCTCCTTCCAAAGTAGTTGAGTTGCCAAGATGTTCTTCTGAATCCTTTCTACCTCTCCAAGCTAACCCTCTCTCCAAATTGATTTATTGTTTTAATTGATTAGTGTGATTAGAGTGTTTAGGGCAAATAGTGTGATTACTGACTAGTTTAAAAGATCAAGATTCATGTAATTTAATTGATTAGTAAAATCAGTGATTTAGTGAATTTAATTGAACAGTGTGACTAATGATTAGTGTAATTAATTGATTAGTGATTAGTGTAATTGATTGATTAGGCTGATTATTGCTTAGGAAAATTATCTGACTAGAGAGATTACTGCAATTGATTGATTGGTGTGATATTGGCTATATTGATTGCCCAAAATTGTTCCATTAATTAATTCAATCAACGTACTATCTTAACAACCCTACCATGCCAAGAAAAAAATCCAATGCCAAACCACAACCTAAAGAGAAATTAATCCCCACGAATGAACCACAAGACTCCTGCACATGCCTTAAATGCTACAAAACTCTAAAGGATAATGAAAACTCCATCAAATGTTCTCTGTGTAACAAATACACTCATCATGACTGCTTGGGATTACCCGAGCAAATGATTCAATACCTAGAATCATCCAATGAATTTCCATATCTCTACAAATCATGAAGACCCAAACTGGATCTATTGGAAAGAGTTCATACCATTGAAACACGATTAACATCCCTTGACACCATAGTAGCATCCCTGGACGCCTTAAAAGAAAGATTATCCAACCTCGAAAAAAAAAGACACAATGCAAAAACCTGAACATCCAATAGCTACAAACCACATCTCTACAAATAATGATATCCCAATCCTCATCAGAGAAGCTGTTGAGTGTGAACGGAAATGTCCAAATGCCATCTTATTTGGTCTAGAGGACATCAATGATAATGATGACATCACAACTGTCTGAAACATCATCAATGATTATCAAGCATCAACCATCTCCCCTAATGAAATACTTGACATTTCCCTCATTGGCCGAGAGCTCAAAAACAGAGATGGCTCTGTGGCCCCACGCTTCTGCAGGGTCATTTGCAAAAATGAATCAAGCAAATGTAAATTCATTTATACTATAAGTTCACTTGCCAAAAGCAACACCAACCATAAGAACCTCCGTTGTCGCCCTGACCTAACCATACAGCAACGTGCCTGCTCCCGTGTACTCCGCACTGAACTCAAAAATGTCTAGACAATGGAGAGAAGGACCTGTACATTGACTACCATGCTGACTGTATCAAAAATAAGTCACACAATCCGCAACTCAGCTTTAACCTTCAACCACAACCCTACCTCAACCAATCCACCATCACCCAAGACTAGGCATGCACGTCCCTAACTACCTCAATTCCAACTACTGGTAGCCTTAAATGCAAGCTGCTCAATGCAAGAAGCCTCGCGAATAAAATACCTGAATTTTTCCTCCTACTAAATATGGCTAAATTCGACATTATATTTGTCTGTGAAACATGCCTCAATGCATCTCTCCCTGACTCCATTACCACAGTAAGAGACTATCATGTTTACCGATCAGATCATGAAATTTGTAGAGGAGATGGTGTTGCTATCTTCTATAAAAAGTCCTTACATCTAAAAAATATCCAAGTTACCCAGGAGCTTGCTCTTCCTGAGATCATCATCTGTGAACTATCCTTAAATATCACGATTCGATTCTTACTATGTTACAGAGCACCTGATTATGACATTGAACATGCAAACAAGCTAAATACACTACTAACATGGGCAGCATCCTACCCATACCCTTTTATCTTTCTTGGTGATTTCAATCTACCTCATATTGACTGGACCCTAAATGAATGTACAACTGAAACCATACACACAACCTTCTACAATGCTGTTACAAATCTGGGACTGGAACAACTAGTAACCAACAACACTAGACTAAACAACTGCCTCGATCTCATCTTCTGCAATAGTTTGAATTTAATTTATGGAATACAAACTAAAGAACCCTTTTCCAGCAGTGACCACAATATGATTGATTTTTGTCTCAACATACGCCCACACAAAAACCACCACAATGATGTAATCCCCAATTATAACTTCAAAAAAGGCAACTATGATCTTATAGACAACGATCTCTCATCCCTTGATTGTCAATCTCTATTCACTGGATGCAATACTGTTGAAGACCATTACAACAAATTTTTACTTGAAGTCAAAAGAGTTATCAAACGAAATGTACCAATAACAACTCCCAAAACAAACAAACAAAAAAACCCAGATTACCCATAACAATAAGGAAACTTCAGTCCAAAAAGAGATCACTCTGGCGGAAAAACAAATCCGGTCACGTTGCCAATTTCAAAAGCCGATACAAAAATTTATGCCACCAGATAAAAACTGAATGCACCAATTATCACATTAAACAAGAGGAAAACCTTCTATGCACTAATTCCACCCACGCTTTTTACAATTTTGTAAACAACTAACTAAAAGACTCAAGGTCCATCCCACCCCTGATAGGACCTAATGGTAAAGACTGCAACGATGACACCATTAAAGCCAACATCTTTAACACATTCTTTGGCTCAGCAATGGATCATGCCCAGTATTTCCTAGCTGAACCACAGATAACTACAATGATCCAATACATATCGATTTTACAATGTTGAAAAAGCAGTTCACAATCTAAAACCATCTCTATCTATTGGACCGGATGGAATATGTACCTACTTCTTTAAAAAGCTACCCACTGCCATAGCCAAACCTCTAAGCATAATCTTTAAAAAATCTTTCAGGACCAGCTCCTTGCCAAATCTATGGTCACAAGCCACGGTCATCCCCATCTTCAAAAAGGGAGACCCCAGCCTAGTTGAAAATTATAGACAAATCTCCTTATACTGCATCATCTGTAAAGTCAAGGAATCAATTATTAACCAATCCATTATCCTCCACTTAGAGACAAACAACCTACTCTCCAATAAACAATATGGTTTCAGGAAAAAACTATCCTGTAATCTGCAACTCTTACACTACAAAAACATATGGACGACACAACTCGATCAGGGCAAAGCAATAGATGCCATCTACATAGATTTCTGTAAAGCCTTTGATTCAGTGGTACACGACAAACTACTCCTAAAACTAAAATCTTATGGTATCTCTGGACACCTGCATAACTGGATAGAAGCATTCCTGTCAAACAGACAACAAATGGTCAAAACTGGGAGTGTCCTATCAAATTCTGTATTTGTCAATAATGGTGTTCCCCAAGGCAGTGTTCTAGAACCAACTCTCTTCATACTCTACATAAATGACCTCTGTGATCATATTAAGAGCAACTGCATTCTTTTCACTGATGATGTAAAGCTATTCAATACCACAGACAATACTGCTACCCTTCAAAAAGATCTTGACTATGTCTCAGAATGGTCAAACAAACTTCAAATCTCAACAAATAAATGCTCTGTCTTACATATTGGCAAAAAAAATCAGAAAATAAAATACAAGCTGAATAGTCAAGATCTTGTTGATGATCCAAGCTCTGTAAAGAATCTTGGAATACTCACCTCTAATGTTGTAAGTGCTAGATCCCACTGCAACAACATGGCCAAAAAGGCATTAAGAGTTGTTAACCTAATTCTACGCAGCTTTTTCTCTGGTATATCACTCTACTAACTAGAGCATACAAAACATTTGCTGGACCAATACCGAATACAGCTCATCAGTCTGAAACCCACATTATGTATCTGATATTAGCACAATTGAGAAAGTCCAGAAATATTTCACAAGAAGAGTTCTCCATTCCTCTACTCGTTGTAGAATAGCTTATGCCACCAGACTTGAAATTCTAGACCTAGAAAATCTTGAATTACGCCGTCTTTGGTCTGATCTAAGAATGGAATATAAAATCATACATTGCAATGTCCTACCTGTCAATGAATACTTCAGCTTCAACCATAACAAGACAAGAGCACACAATAGATACAAACTCAAGGTTAACTGCACCAAACTTGATTGCAGGAAATACGACTTCAGCAACAGAGTGGTCAATGTCTGGAATACTCTATCCGACTCTGTAGTTTCTTCGCCAAACCCCAAAAACTTTAACCTTAGACTGTCTACTATTGACCTCACCCCTTTCCTAAGAGGTCTGTAGGAGGCATGCATAAGCGCACCAACGTGCCTACCTTCCCTGTCCTATTGTTTCTTTTATTTTTCTTTTATTTTTCTTATATGTACCCATTTCATGTATTCATAACTATGTATACACTTATACTTATTATCTTGTAAACAATTGACAAATCAAATAAACAAACAAATTAGTTGTGGAGAGTAGAATCCCAGCTGGGTAAATTGTTACAGAGACAAAAGCCTGGGGCTTTTTCCCTGTTGGCTCTTGCTTACCGACAACGAGTATAGAGTATAGTAAACACTCATCTGCTGATTCAAAACTTCTTTCTCTCCACTGCCCAAAGTATCTTTCTCACCCTCCAGTCTCCACTTCCCTTACCTGAACTTTTAAACAGTAACCAGAGGTGTCAAACTTGCGGTTTGTGGGCCGGATGCATCACAAACTGCCCCCCATCTCCATTTTATGAAAGGGGAAAATAGTCATGATATGTCATGTGACATGACATGAGTTTGCCCTAGAGCCTAGGATATCTAAAAGCAAGGGCAAGCCATAACATTTCCTACAACCTAACATTTAGCCACTTATTTTAATCTTCTGCTGACTTTTTCTAATTTTATTTCTCATATATATTTATTCAAACAGAAATGCGGGAAAATCATGATAGCTCTATTTAAATCACAAAATGTATGCTGTGAGAGAAGATGTAATTTTAACATAACAGAAAGATCACTGAGATCTTTTTCAAATAGAAGGAAATCAATGCAGCTTTAAGTCCTTACCTAGAGAAAATACAGAACAATTCTTTCAATGTTTCCTTGGATTTAAATCCTATTGTATTCAACAGAGCCTGATTGCTGATAAAGGTTTTAAGCATTGTTAGTCATCACAATCTGAACAATATGTGAATTTTTGATAAATGTTTCTCAAAATCAACAAAATGGATACCTACCCACACTAATGAATCATTGATGCGTCTGCCCTATTATTTATACTTAAAGATATGATAACTCCTATACAGTATTATAGGATCATTTTTTTTAAAGAACTTAGCACTGAAAACCATTTTTCTTCAAAAGTACTTAAATTTCAAATTGTCCTCATTCCAGCAGTAAAGACAAACCTTTGGACACATTTTAAATTGTCAAATTAGTGCCTGCTAAGCAATTGGCAACTCATGCAGATCTTTCAGTGATAGGCACCAAATGATCCTTGTTCTTTCCACTGATTACCACTGCATTTTCTACTAGTTACAATATCTGGAAACTTTTCAAGGATAGTCTTGTGTATCACATGTCCCATATAAAACACATTGAAGTGGGCAGCAAACAAATAATGTTAAACAAAGCATATCAGGAATGATAGCAGCTGCTGCACTGTGAATCCAGCAATAGTTGATAATTACAGAACAATTCTAGACAATGCACTTGTTCTTTCAGAGATAGCACATTAGCATCCCAAACAGGCTTCACTTAAATCCTTGACATGAGTTTTATCTTTTCCAGCACTACGTCTATCTTAGTAGAATTAGATTTCATTTTCCTTCCCATCATCCAGCTCACTATTGAAGTTAAGCAATAATTAAGGTTGTTTATTTATTTTAAATGGTGGAAACTAGGCATTAGAACAAAATTTTGGCACCTCATTCCAAAGCTCTGAATGACTTCCTTAGCAGTCTTGTGGAAGTATTAAAGACAGTAGCAAACAAGGTAGAAAATATGTGATAAACCATGAACAATAACCTAGTTCTTTACTAGTCTCCCAGGAGCACTATCTTATAGACACAACCTGACAGGAAAAATCAAAACTCACTGCAAAGCACTTTCTCACTAGATGTCACAATTTGATTCCTTGGTTTGTATTAAAAGCCACCAAGTGATAAAGAAATAGAATCCAAAAAGAATCTATAAGATTTGAATAAATAGTGGCCAAAATGATATCCTATTTTCTACCTTAACCTTGGAATCTAAGCCAAGGTGAATCTGAACAACAGATACTTGATACTTATTAGAGTGAACTTTCACTGATGCTGGTAAGTTGGCTAAGTTCTTCAAAAGTTGATTTCACTGACACTTTAACCTGTACACTTATACACATAGAATGTTGGATCATAAGCCAGTCATCCTGAAGTAGTATTGAAGAAACAGTTATTGAACAAGAATTCTTGACAGATGGCAACCTGCATTATGGGTATTTTAACAATGCTCATTTCCTCTATGATTTCCCATTGCATTTTTAAACAGATACATTAATAGATATAAGAAATATAAGTAAAAGTGCTTCAAAATATGATATGTTACCATAAGTCTAACAATATTTATAAAAATGCCAACACAGTTTCATTGAGTCCTGCTGAGCTAATGTGGTCATAGTCCTCAACCTATGACCACAATTGAGCCCAAAATTTCTGTTGTTAAGCAAGACAGTTGTTAAGTGAGTTTTGCCCCATTTTATGACCTTTCTTGCTACAGTTATTAAGTGAATTGCTGCAGTTGATAAGTTAGTAACAAGGTTGTTAAGTGAATCTGGCTTATCCATTGACTTTGCTTGTCAGAAGATCATAAAATTACATGACTTTGGGACACAGCAACAGTCATAAGTATGAACTAGTTCCTAAGCATCTGAATTTTAATCACATGATCATGGGGATGTTACAAAGGTCATAAGTGTGAAAAATGGTCATAAGTTACTTTTTTCAGTGCCATTGTAACTTTGAATGATCACTAAATGAACTGTTGTAAGTTGAAGACTACCTGTAATCTCAAGGGTTTCTTTTCACAATGCTTTCTGAAGTTTGTTCTGATTTCAAGCAACTATAAGGAATAGCATATGAATGTTCAAATATTCAAAATTTTTAAACATAAGTTTGTCAAATATCCCATTATATTGTAGTTTTTCATGAACACGTACAAATTAAGTTCACTTTAAAAATGTGGCAGGAATCAGTTATACAAAAAACAGTTTCTTTTAAATTTTATATGTGTGACTTCTAGTTTTCTGATACCTCTGATGCCTCACCAGAAATAGAAGTAAGGACATTGCATTGGTAATTTTGAACAGGTGATGTGGGTGTCTGATGAGAAGAGACCATGATTCTGCCATTGGCACTTTGATATTATGTTATGGGTGTTTCTGTGTTAAGAATTCCTAAGATTTTTCCTCTATGCATGTTTATACAGTAGGACCTTGGAACTGAAAAACTGTATGTTGTGGCTATAGGATCATTTAATGACACTACTATTTCCATAAAAGGAAAGAAAGACTCCTAAGTGTACCGCAGTATGCAATAGAGCAATTATTTTGTGTTAAGAAAAGTTTTAACAAATTTGATTTTCACACCTCCACACACACACACACACACACACACAGAGTGAATGTTAGCCATAAAATACAAATATTAAGTTGCCTTCTCTCATTCATCTAATGCCTTTTAAACTAGAGAAACTCCAAATAGAGAAAGCCTATGTCAGATAATAATCTTGTCTGGGATACAGCCTCCTGCCTTGCCAGCTTCATCTCTCAGTGATCTATGCTCCTGTCCTCTCCAAACACTATTACTGATACTTTCTCAGGCAGCAGACATAGAAATAAAGAATATCTTCAAACACTGTCCTGTGACAATTCTGCATAGCTTTAGGAATGAAGTAAAAGTACCTTGCTGAAAGAATTGAGAGCCAGAGTTTCTCAGAGCATACATGTTAATCGTGTTATCCATCCCCTGGTATCAAGATTCAAGGCTGGGGAAAAAAACAGGGTAAGAGTCCATTAAACTGTACAAAATGATGGGAGAAAAATAAATCAACAAAATTAAATTACAGTGAGTACAAGAAGGGATTCCATTTCATGTTGCTGGGTGGTTTTAGGATGCAATGAAAATTTTCATCTAGCCATGCTAGTCTACTGTTTGACAAATTTCAAATATTCAAGCCATGCCATGCCACAGTTATTGTCTGGAAACCTGGCACTTATTGATGCAAAGATTTGGAAGACAGATACATGAAGAATATGTGGCTGAATCTTGTACTTCAAGGTCTAACCTATAAAGTACTAGATGATTAGCATAAGGTCAATTAGTAGCATAAGGCAACTTATTCATTCCATCCAGATCTGAAGGACAAATGTGGTAGCCCTAAGCATTCTTTAGATGACTTGTTAAATATATATTTTAATAAAAGGCAAACCATACTTGGATTTATTCTACTTTTTCTTCAGGCTGCCTTTACTTATATAGCTTTTTTTTATAACTGGCAACAGTATTTAGCTATGAGATAAAATATTTAAATGGACAATTTCTTAAATAGAACCTAATTACTTACTATGTGCACTTAGATGCCACTTGAAAATACGTTTAATTCCAGAGAATGTGATTTTTTTTCCAAATTGGTCATAATTTGCCAGCTCTCAGTTCTGCAGATCAATAATGTCTTTGCTTAAAAGAACTAACATTATCAGCGAAACAGACACAATAGCTTCCGTAAATTTTAAATAAATTACTTTCATATTATCTAATCAGTTGTGTCCGCGAAATGATGCCAGGAGTCGGTGACTTCAAATCATGCTCTTTATTTGAGGTTGGAACCGAACTGGGGCAAAGGGAAAAAGATCGCAGCTTTTATTCTTTTAGCCGCAGCGGCCACGGCCAATGGCACTGCTTTGAATCTCCTGCGATCTGAATGGACCAATCGCGGGAGATTCTTAGTGAGCCAATCGGCGCGGCTCGCCTGACCAATCAGAGTACCCCGCGCTTTGGCCAATCAAAGCGCGGGGATCTCAAGAATGCTAATAAGGACAAAACACCCCTCCCCTCTTGGTTCATCCTTACGTCGCGTAGTCACGTAGGTAGGCGGGGCTCCATCTGCTTTCCGGTAAGTATGGCTGGTTTATTTTTCTTTGGTTTTGGTTCCCTGGGTATTCCCTCCCCCCTTGCTTTGTGTTGTGGGGGTTGGTTTCGGCTGTCTGTGCGTCGGCGGTCTCTTGGTTGGTAGTCCTCGACCTTAGTTGGTCGATGTGGCGTTTCCACGCTCGTCCGTCTGCTGTTTGTAGCCGGTACGAGTGTGGGCCTGTTATTTGTGTGATGACGGCTGGTATCCATAGTGGGTCTCCCGTCAGGTTTCTCGCCTATACGGGGTCGCCGGGTGCAAAGGTTCGGTGTTTGCTGTTTGAGTCTGGGGGCTTCTCCGGGTTATACGTGGGGTGTAACCTGTCGAGTGGGAACCTTAGTTTCCTGCCCATTAATAGTTCGGCTGGGCTCTTATTGGTTGTGGTATTTGGGGTTATGTGTTGGGTGAAGAGTAGTTTGTTAATTTTCTCCTGGATCTCCCTGTGGTCTATTTTCCGGATGGTCTTCTTAGTAAATTGGACCATCCGTTCCACCCTGCCGTTTGCTGCCGGGTGCGCCTGTGCTGTCAGCGCGTGGTGGATGCCCCTTTCCGCTAGGAATTTTTCGAATTCCAGTGAGGTGAATTGGGGCCCGTTGTCGGAAACGACGACGTCTGGGAGGCCGTGTGTTGCAAAGAGTTTGCAGAGTTCCTTGATCACGGCCTCCTTGGTTGTCGTCTTCATGTTGCTTACCTCCAGCCAGTTGGAGTAAGCGTCAACTGTTATGAGGAAGGTGTGTCCTTTTGTGGGCCCGGCGAAGTCTATGTGAATCCTAGAACAAGGTCCCCTTGGGGTTTCCCACTCTAGGACGGGTGCTGTGGGTGGGCTTGGCCTAGTTTCCTGGCATCGTTGGCACCTTGCTACCCAGGCCTCAATTTGTTTGTCCATCCCTGGCCACCAAGCGTAACTTCTGGCCAGGGCTTTAGTCCTAACGATGCCAGGGTGCCCCTCGTGTAGCAGTTCCAGAACCTTCCCTTGTAGCTTTTCTGGAATGACCACCCTGTCCCCCGATAGTATGCACCCTTTTAATAGTGAGAGTTCCGTTTGGCGGTTTCAGAACGTTTTGACGGACTCGTCGTTGTCCCTTTCCAGCCACCCTTTCTCTACCCAATGCAACACCCGCGCCAGACGTTTGTCTTTATTAGTCTCTCGGGCAATGTCTGACGCGGTTATGGGCAGGTTGGGTAGAGTCTCTATGCTGAGGGTGGTCGTTGTGGGTGCTGGGTCAGTGTCAGGTTCTGGTAGCGGCGAATGACTTAAGGCGTCTGCATGGGAGATCGTCTTACCCAGTCTGTGTATGAGTCCGTAGTTGTAGGCTGCCAGGAACTCGGACCACCTTGTCATTCGGGGAGACAGAATGTTCGGGGTGGCCCAGTTTCCTGCAAGGATTCCCAGCAGTGGCTTGTGGTCGGTTATGATGGTGAAAGTCCGGCCGTAGAGATACTCATGGAATCGTTTTACGGCGGCAACAATAGCCAGAGCCTCTTTGTCCAGCTGGCTATAGTTCCGCTCCGGTTTGGTGAGGGTCCTTGAAAAGAACACGATGGGCGCTTCTTTTCCGTCTGGGAGGGTATGGCTGAGGACAGCGCCGATGCCGAAGGGTGATGCGTCGCATGTGACGGTCAGAGGTAGGGTCTCGTTATATTGTATGAGGATGGTGTCCGAAGTGAGGAGGTCCTTTGTTCTTTGGAAGGCGGCTTGCTCGCATTTCCCCCAAGTCCAAGTCGCCGCCTTGTCCAGGAGCCTATGCAAGGGCTCTGCCGCCGTTGCCTTTTGGGGCAGGAAAACATTGTAAAAGTTCAGTAGCCCCAGGAATGCCTGTAGTTCTGTCTTGGACTTGGGTGTGGGGGCTTCTTTGATGGCCTTGATATTTTTGTTTGTGGGGTGAATGCCGTGACGGTCTAGGAGGTATCCTAGGAATTCGAGCCGTTCCGTGCATAGCTGGCATTTCTCCCTCTTGACCTTTAGCCTGGTCTCTTTAAATTTGGTTAGGACCTCCCTTAGGCGACCCTCTAGTTCGGCTTGGTTGGCTGCCGACAGTAGGACGTCGTCGAAGTAAGGTACCACCCCCTTGATGCCCTGCAATAGTCTTTCCATTAGGCTTTGGAATATTCCCGGTGCCACGCTGACTCCGAATTGGAGTCGGTTGCATTTGAATGCCCCCTGGTGGGTGACTATGGTTTGCGCTTCTGCCGTTTGCTCATCGACTGGCAACTGTTGGTAAGCCTGGGCGAGGTCGAGCTTGGCGAAAACCTTGCCCCCTCCCAGTGAGTGCAGTAGGTGTTGCACTACTGGGACGGGGTAGGCACTTTTTTGTAGCGCGCCATTTAGGGTGGCCTTATAGTCCCCACAGATCCTCACCGACCCATCGGGCTTGATCGGGGTGACTATGGGGGTCTCCCACCGGGTGTGGTCTATGGGCTGTAGGACCCCTTGCTTGACGAGCTTGTCAATTTGCTCGTCTATCTTGGGTTTAAGTGTGAATGGCACCCGCCTTGGTTTCAGGCGTTTTGGGGGGACGTTTGGGTCTAGGTTGAAAGATATAAGGGGCCCTCGGTACTTGCCTAGGTTTCCGTCGAAGACCTCTTGGAATTCCCGGGCCAGTTGCTGCTCCCAGCTGTCGTTGGTGACGTGGTCGACTCCCATGAGTGCGATGTCGAGCGGGGCGAACCATTGCAGTCCCAGTAGGCTTGGGCGGTAGCGGTCGATGATTCTCAGGGGAAGTCTTTCGGTGTGCCCTTTATAGGTGATGTTGAAGTGTTTGGTTCCGACTACCGGAATGCGGTTTCCCTGGTAGTCCTTTACAATGAGTCTCTGGCTGTCTATGTTCCTCCTTTGGAGGGTAGGCACCAAGCTCTTTATTTCATGCCATGCAATCATGGAGAGGTAGGACCCGGAGTCCACCTCCATTTTGCATGGCTGGCCCTCGATGCCTACCTCCACGTGGACCTTCTGGGCGTCATTGGTGATGGCATGGCCAATGGTGACCGTCTGATTGGTCTCCTCTCTTCGCCGGTTATCGCCGCCTCGCAGGGATCGTCTGTTCCGGTCCCATCTGTTGTCCGAGGGGTGATCTCTGGCCCGGGGTGGTGTGCTCTCTCTCCTCCGGTCGCTCTGGTCCCATCGTGCCGGGCTGCGATTCTTCTTTAGGCGGCAGACCCGGGTGATGTGTCCCTTCTTGTCGCAATGCCAGCAGATCGATTTGAAAAACCGGCATTCGGACCTGGGGTGGTCACCGCCGCAACTGGCACAGTTGGTCCTCGACTTACGACCCCGCCGGTTCCGTGGGTTGCGGCCTGTCTGGAGGCGATGGATGTCCTCCTCGTCATCTGAAGTGCCCAATGCCGAGTGGAAGTCGCCCTGGTGGGTGGTTGTTTCGGGTTGGGCCTCGGTCGACCTCGCCGGGTTGTTGTTTCCGCTGCGGTCCCCAGTGTTCGGTCTGCGCATGCGGTCGGTGGAAGTTCGGGTTGCTTCGGTGGCTGCGGCTGCGGTGAGGGTATCTGCTAGGCTGATGTTGCCCTTGGCCATCAGCCGGCTCTGGAGGACGGGGTCCCACAAACCGAGCACGATTCAGTCTCGCAGGGCGTCGTTCAGGTTGTCGAATTCGCAGAGCCCCCCTAGGCACCGCAGCTCGGTGATGAAGTCGCTGAAGCTCTCACCCGACCTCTGGTTCCGACAGTAGAATTCGTTGCGTCGGATCAGGATGGGTACCTCTGGAGCGTAGTGCCGCCGAAGTATGGGTTCGAGGACGTCCCAGTCCATCGCGGTCGCATCGGCGGGTTTGGCAAGCGCCTTGGCCATCTTGAAGACCTCGGTCCCGCATTGGGTCAGTAAGACGGCGTGCTTCATGGGGCCGGTGCCGTCCTTCAGGTCGCTGCACTCGAGGAACATGCGGAATCGGTCGGAGTACGATTCCCAGTCCTCGGTGGCGGGGTTGAAGGGTGCTGGGGGTGCGATTTTCGCCATCGCGGTGGTTCATCTGGCTTCCATCGGACACGTGGTTCGGTTCAGGGCCGGGATCCCACCTTCGTCGCCAGTGTTGTATCCGCGAAATGATGCCAGGAGTCGGTGACTTCAAATCATGGTCTTTATTTGAGGTTGGAACTGAACTGGGGCAAAGGGAAAAAGATCGCGGCTTTTATTCTTTTAGCCGCGGCGGCCGCGGCCAATGGCACCACTTTGAATCTCCCGCGATCCGAATGGACCAATCGTGGGAGATTCTTAGCGAGCCAATCGGCGCGGCTCGCATGACCAATCAGAGTGCCCCGCGCTTTGGCCAATCAAAGCGCGGGGATCTCAAGAATGCTAATTAAGGACAGAACATAATCAGAATTAGTATTCATCATGGATGTTAATTAAAACTAAGTTTGGATTTGGATTGTTTGCTGAAATAATTATAATTATTTTAAAAGACAGCTTCATCTTTTTTTAATAATGGAGGAAATCAGATGACCAAAAAAGGTACAAAGAGTCTGAGAAGAATTTAGGTGGATAGATAAATTGATAGTAAATATATGTCCATTTAGTTTAAAATGTTCATGTGAGAAGACTCAACCCAAAGCCAGTATTATAAGTGTGAGCTGTCATTCTTTTTAGCATAGAATTATTATAGAATGAAAAGAGTAGGGAGGATCTTGGAGATCATTTATGAATAGAAATGGCCTTGGAAAAGGAATGAGTCAATCAGTAAAAAAAATGATTTAAGACTGAAAAAAAATATCTCTTCAATATTTCTTTTGGAGTTTGTTGTCTTGTCTCCTTCAAGTGGCTCACAAACTGGTCCAACCCTTTGTTCAGTATTTTTACTATTACAGCACCCTTAACAGATAGCCATCTATCTCCATTGGAAAAAAAAAAACTGTCCCTGCCGTATAAATCTATTTCTAAGTTGCTTGCAGTCAGAGTGGCATTAAGTTGACTTATGAGATAAAAATAATAATACAGCATTCCAAAAATGTAGAAAAAACTTGCTAGGGTTTATTCTTGCCATTTCCTTAAGCATTCAGGATCAGAGATTGAGTGGGCAGAGTCTTTTCAGAATGTCAGCAGTCTAAGTACTCAAAAGTAAATTCTCAAAATAAAATATCAAACCAAGTGATAAAAATGGGACATACAGCAGCAGTTTGAGGTTTGTTATGCTCCTTCCCACTGGTAGACTCAATGGGCATCCCATCCTCAATACACAGTCAAATCCCTTTTTGTGAAAACTATCCTCTTCCTATTCTCACACAAGAGGAACCCAGTGCCTAACAAATGCACCAGTTCCCAACCAGGCAGCATAGGCAGGGAGAGAATCTGTTTATACAAGCCTTGATAATGGTATTTTCCTGTGTAAACTTTTCTTTGTTGTCATTCTCTGGTGTCTGCCATCTTCCTCAACTTTCTCTAATCATCACATCTGCCCTTTTGGCTAGGTAGCTTTTATATTTAGGTGGCCTTCAGCATGTAGCCACTTTCAATCAGAAGCTGTGGTTTCCATCGTATTGTTCTATTGAATAGGCATTATAGCTAGTTTTTGTTTTCCTGATGTCCAACTAAAATTTGCATAGTTATATTTGAAGATCATTGTTCCTTGTCCTATCTTCTGGAACAACTTTGAACAAGTCTGCTCCAACTTCTATATGATAGCCTTACAAGTATTTTATTATTTATTTATTTGTTAAGCATGTATTAGATAACAGATACAAATATAAACATGAGTATGAATACATGATTCATCTAATACATGAAATGGATACGAATAAAAGGGAACATTAGAACAGGGATGGTATTGGTGCACTTATGCACGCCCCTTTATAGGATGGGTGAAGTCAACAGTAAACAGTCTAAGGTTAAAGTGTTTGGGGTTTGGGGAAAATCTACAGGGTTAGGTAGTGTATTCCAGATACTGACCACTCTGTTGCTGAAGTTGTATTTCCTTCAATCGAATTTGAGTCGTATTTCCTGCAATTTAGTTTGTATCTATTGTGTGCTTGTGTATTGTTGTGGCTGAAGCTGAAGCAGTCATTGACAGGTAGGACATTGCAATAGATAATGTTATGTACTATGCTTAGGTCAGACCGAAGGCTTCGTTGTTCTAAGTTGTCTTAGCCTAAAATTTCAAGTCTATGGCATAAGGTATTCTGTTGCGAGTAGAGGACTTTTCCTGTGAAATATCTCTGGATTCTCTCAATTGTATTAATATCCAATATGCAATGCAGATTCCAGACAGATGAGCTGTATTCTTGAATTGGTCTAGCAAATGTTTTGTATGCTCTAGTTAGTGGTACAATATTATCAGAGAAAAAGCTATGCAGGATTAGGTTAACAACTCTTATTGTCTTTTTGGCAATGTTGTTACAGTAGGCTCTAGTATTTAGATCATCAGAGGTGAGTACTCTAAGGTATTTGACAGAATGGGAGTCATCTACAAGGTCATGTCCATTTAGCTTGTATTTTATTTTCTGATTTTTTTTTTTGGACCAATATGTAAGACAGAGCATTTGTTTGTTGAGTTTTGAAGTAGTTATAGAAACTGCAATCTTTTCTTCCCCATACTAATCCATTCTAGGGCTAATGGTCAATCTAACTCTGGAAGACAATAGAAACTATTATTGTTGAAGTCAACTAAGGTGTGTTCCTGCCTGCAAAATAGTCAAAGTGCAGGAGTTTAGCCCAGAAGATAGTAATATATCACATGTAACATGGACAGCAAAGCGTGAAGTAACACAAACAAGAAAACAATAATTTATAAGCTGAGGCTTTAAATTAGATTCATGATAGTTGAGAGTTGAGATGTCAGTTCCTGCTATCCAAAAATACTTATGGCAGTGAACCAGGCAATGTAAAAAAGCCCAATCTAATAGAACTAAAATATACATTTTAATACAAGCAAGAATAATTATTTTGTTGTTCTATTTATTTTACCTTTCAAAAGAAATAAAAATAACAATAGCTTCAACCTTATTTAGAATATCTTCAATTCAGCAGTTGAGTTGAGGGGGAAATGGTTCCATGGTTTGAACAATTATTTGGATCATAAGCTAACATTTCAGGTCTAGTGCACATTGCAATCGACAGCTCTGCAAAAGTGTATTAAAAAAATAGGTGCCTTGTTTTTGTGTGCTTTTTTTTTTTTCTCTGCTTCAGTTCTGCTTGGGGCACATAATAAAATCTTGACCTGCCAAGCACTGAGAATTTTCTAGCTTTAGCTCACAGAAAAATACACCAAGGCCAATGGCACTACAGTACAAGGGAAATGAATACCATAATGTCTAATATTTTGTTTGCTACTAGGTAAACACATGGGTCCATTTTCTGAGATGAAGAAAATCCTAAATAAAAATTGTTATCTTGATGAATCAAAAAAAAATTCTGAACCAGTACACTCCAAGTATGTTGTGTTACTACTCCCATAATCTCTGGAGAGCTTGTTTTCAGTATGGCAGAGGCAGTATTCAGCAGGTTCTGACCAGTTCTGGAAAACTGGTAGCGGAAATTTTGAGTAAGTTCAGATAACTGGCAAATATCACCTCTGACTGGAGATTTTACAGTGTCCTTTCCCTGCCATACCCACAAAAACCCACCCACAGAACCAGTAGTAAAAAAATTTGAATCCCACCACTGTGTTATGGTAGTGATAGTCAAGAGCTTCAGGAGGTCACCAATTTGGACAAGTCTCAATAAAGTAAAAACAGAGAATAACAACACTTGATAAGGCTATTTTTCACAATACAAAAATGACCAAAAATATAGAATTTTCATGACAGCAATAAAAGCTATAATCTGTCATTAAAACTTACCCCAGAAGGTATCAGTATAAAAATATGTAAAAACTTCTGGAATTAAAATGATGACAGTGAAGAAATGTATATAAGGCCCCAAATTTAGATTGTACTGCCAAATGATTTTTATTCAAAAGATACTGCTTCCATAAAAAAAACCTAGGGGATTTGAAGATAAACACTAAATTTTGTATTGAAGTCAGAAAGAGTGTGAATGAACTACAAGCAATTTATATTTGCATAAAAGTAAGATTGTTACTGGAAGCCATTGGTAGGGATGTGAATCAAAAATTTCATTCAAATCTGAGAATTTTTAGAGGATCTTGGCTAGAGGACCAAGTCTGAAGAAGACCCATACCACCCATTGATGCCAAATTCAATCTAATAGAAATCAGTTAAAAATCCCTTAAGAATAACAGAGTTGGAAGGCCCCTGGAGGTCTTCTAGTACAACCCCTTACTCAAGCAGGACACTCTGTACCATTCCAAACAAGTAGCTCTCCAGTTTCTTTTTAAAAGCCACCAGTGAATATGTAGCATTAATAAACTTTTGGAAAACAATGCTTTATTAGTACTACTTATTTTCCTCTTTCCTTTTATGCTTTGTAAATCTGAGAACATAGCTTCTCTGCTTTTGTAGCTATGCATAATTGATGCTGGCAATTTTGTTTCATTTCCCTAAGTATCTGCCCAAAATCAGAAGGTTAATTAATTTTATTAAAAGGCATTAACTTTTGTGCACTACAATTCACTTTATCAGATATGTGGAGAGGCTAAACTGTGTTAGATTTAAATTTTTGTATAGATAGGAAAGAAAAGAAAGGAAAGATAGGAAAGGAATGCAGATATAAGGGACATGTGAGACAATTTCATGCACAAAATTAGAGTTGACATTTAAAATGAAGTCATGGAAGTTTTGTACATTTTAATATTTTTTTTCAGTCTGGAAAAAATACACGAGACTCCTGATTTTGGCTTCCATCGGCTTTCCTTCTACAATATCCAAATATTAGCATTTTTATAGATGACCGTTAAGCTGTCATTGATTTAATATACCGTATATACTCGAGTATAAGTCGACCCGAATATAAGTCGAGGCACCCAATTTTACCACAAAAAACTGGGAAAACTTATTGACTCGAGTATAAGTCGAGGGTGGGAAATGCAGCAGCTACTGGTAAATTTCAAAAATAAAAATAGATGCCAATAAAAACTTTCACTAGGACAGTTGAGAATAAGTTTGATGTTCACAATTTCCTCTTTGAAAGAGACCAGTAAATAGGGAACAAGAAGATGAAGAAAAAGTGTGTTTTTTCACACTTTTCACACTGAAGTGAACAAAAATGGCATCATAGGAACAAGCTTATTCTCAGCCCAAAGGTTTGTTTCTGATTTCTTCCCTGATTTAAGGGAAATTTGGGAAACGATCTCACTATCATGAAAGGTTTGATTGATTCACTAACGCAAAAGATGATGATGATGACAGTGGTAGGCAGGAGTCACTCTCTCCCTTGCAAGAAAAAACCAAGAGCCGTTCTTATGATATCTCTCTCTCTCTCCCCCCCACTCCTCCCCCTCCTCCCGAGTGGACTGAAAGCAGCTGGAGCTGAGGAAATGAAACTGAGTGGAGCGACCTCCACTTGCGTTGCTTTCTCAGCCTAAAGCTCAGAAAAGCCTCCCCCTCCTCCTCCCCCTCCCCCTCCTCCCGAGTGGACTGAAAGCAGCTGGAGCTGAGGAAATGAAACTGAGTGGAGCGACCTCAGCTCGCGTTGCTTTTTCAGCCTAAAGCTCAGAAAAGCCTCCCCCTCCCATGCTTAAAAGTTGCAAAGGAAACACGGAAGCAGGGAAGCGGCTGCCCAGCTTCGGAGCTCCACACCATTTTTTTTTCAGAGGGGAATCTGACTCGAGTATAAGTCGAGGGCGGTTTTTTCAGCACAAAAAATGGGCTGAAAAACTCGACTTATACTTGAGTATATACGGTAAATTAACCATAATTGACCCAACATTTCTGTTACTAAGTGACAGATTTGTTAAATGAGTTTTACCCAATTTTATGATTTTTCTTCCCACAGTTGTTAAGTGAATTAAACTTGTTTAGTTAGTTGGTAACACACTTGCTAGTGAATCTGGCTTCCCCATTGTCAGAAGCTCATGGAAGGAGATCATATGATTCCAGGACACTGCATCAATCATAAATATGATTCAATTGCCAAGCATCTAAATTTTGATCATGTAACCATAGGGATACTGCAAAGGTTGTACATTTGAAAAACAGTCATAAATCACTTTTTTCAATGTTGTAATTTTGAAAGGTCACTAAATGAACTGTTGTAACTCAAGGACTACCCATAGTAGTGGATTCTTTCTTACTGGATGGTTTCAAGTGAAAGCTAGATAGCCACCTCTGGAAATGCCTTGATTTGAATTATTACATGGAACATTGGGCTTTATGTTAACATATTATGTCACCAGCTGATTCTGACCAACAATTTATATAATCCAAGAGACTATATAGAATCCATTGAGAATTTACACAGCAGTGGACATATCATTCCTGGCAGAGGTGGTATTCAGACCAGTTCTGAATACCAGTAGCGGAAAGAACCAGTAGCGGAAATTTTGAGTAGTTTGGAGAACTGGCAAACTCCACCTGTGAATGGACCATCTATATGTATGCCCCCATCTATTCTCTTCCTCCTGAGTCCCAGCTGATTGTCTGGGTCTGCTTTTGTTGCACTGCACAAGAGAACGGAGCTCGAAAGCAGGTTAGTTGGATGGAGAGGGAATGGAGATTTTACAGTATCCTTCCCCTGCCATGCTCACCAATCCATGCCCTGTGCCCAATTAAGCCATGCCCACCAAGCTACACCCACAGAACCATAAAGATGTTTGAATCCCATCACTATTTCCTGGAGTCCACAATTTGTTTTGAAATACTTTTCTTCTGAACATCTGTTTAATAATATTGAGATAATTGGAGAAATTAATATGACAGAAAGAGGAGGAGGTGGAACAGGAATAAAAAGGATAAGGAGAAAGAGGAGAAGGAGAAGAAGAAGGAGAAGGAGACTTTTGCAGTAAGCTCATTGATTAGAAAAACCTTTAAAATTGATCATTAAATATACAACTCTGTTAAGTTATTTATCCACTTTCTGATATTTTATCTTTGTATTAGCTTTTTATTTACTTGTTCAGTTTTTTCCTTCTTGCTAAAATAATAAAAAGAAAAGAAAAACTAAAAGCTATGTACAAATATTGCTTTACAAATCCAATGAATTTCATTTCAAATTATTCATTTGATTTTGGTGATTAATCCAATATGATTTTTTTAAATTTAGACATGTCTTTTGACTTGGACATTTAATTTAAACTGGGTCAGTTCAATGTACAGTCCTTAACTGATTCAGAAGATGTTGAAATATTTCTGGATTTCAACATAGCTACAGGTATAAAATGTTTTTGACAAGTGTAGTGTTGAGAAAGTCTATTTCATAAAGTATTGTCAAGCTGAATGCTTTAACTTTTTAATATAAAAAAGCATTTAAACTTACTTTGTTAAAAAAAAAGGTGCACCAGCTCTTTTAGAGTTCACTAAACGTATACTGGTTTCTTAGCATGAACAATTTACTGCTTCAGCTCGTCTCCCTTCTGGCCTTCCACCTCCCTGCTCAGTCTTGCTTTTCTTTTAGTTGCTAGCTAGTGTTATTCTTATTTCCAGATTTAACTCTAAGTTTTCATTTTCTTGAAACTATAAATAACCAATATAAGAATTATAATCAATTTATACAAATATATTGGCAAGGTTCTGAGATCCTGAAATCTCTTGATTGGACAAGCTAATAATTAAAAAGAGAAGATGGACAAAAAGTTTGCTTTTTGTTGAAATTATAGGTTAATTTATAAAGAAGAATTCTAAAACTAAACAAATTAGATTTTACTGAGGTTCTATTCAGGTGATCTCCTGTGCATGGGACAACCATGTTCTGGATGCCTGAAAATCTCCATATACAATCACATGGGAAGATTCTGCAGATGGAGAATAATCTTCTCTATGGACCATTGCTGTCCAGATGGAGTGAAAAATTGGATATGGCTTGGCAGATATTTAGAAGGCCACCTCTAACTAATGGACAATTGTTCCTTGACATCTTTTTGATATATTTGGTGCTCTGTTTCAGCCAGGAAGGGAGATAGAGTTCTTCACTGTCCCACTCTCCCACCCTCGCCAAAAGCACTTGTGCAGAAACTACTTCCATTGGTATAAAATCCAGATGAACCATTTGAGCTTCTTTGCTACATTAACATAGAACAATTGCCTCTACAAGGAAAAATATCTTAGTAAGTGAAAACTGCACAAGCATGATTCTTGATCTCCCTCTTCATGTTCAGTTTCTATATGAAATAAGTGAGTAAATCAGACTTAGCTGTCCACAGGATTTCAGGTTACATCACAGCATGGAGTCACATTCAGAAAATACCAACCACTTTCTCTTTCTAATAACAGAAGCTGCCCACTAGCAGTTTTTATTTCTTGTAACCCTGTGTTCAAAAAATACTTTTCTATCAATATCACATTAGAGAGGACTCTTTCTTCTGGAATTCTCACACTGGTGTCAACCAGTGATTTCAAATAACAAAACAGTGCAGCAAAAATCAATATAGACTTCAGTTTGCAAGACAATTTGAAGCCTGCTGCTGTTTTAATGGTAGGATTGCTCCTTTACCTCCTCATAGGTAATATAGCTATGTATGTCCTTTATAAAATGGGCACAGATAAAAGAAAATATTTCTAGCTCCGGGTTGAACTGTAGGGTCCTTGGTGTTCTCCAAGCTTGGTGGTTTTCTAGCAGATGTTTCATTACCAAACTAGGTAATATCATCACAGTAAATCATTCTGAACTTACCAGAAAGATTCTCAAGACAGGCTACAAATGCATAAAAATACAGCCAGAGTATCTTTATTCATGTGCCACTCACTACGGAAACTTGGTATGCAAACATTATGACACTAAGAACAGAATTCTGCATGACTTTGTCTAAGTCAAATAATCATTAATCATTTCATTTTACAATCCCCTTCATATCTATTTGCCTGAGGGAAAGGAGTAGTTGTAATAAATTGCAGTAAGGTAAGGGCAAGAATAAAATATAATAAAACCTGATTTCTTTATTATGAATTTCCACAGGTGATCATCTACTCTGGCACATGAGGTTTGATGTGACTTTAATTAGACAAATGTAATCAACATGTGCAATAACAAAAAAGAAGAGCAACAAAACAAAACCTCAAGTGCTTTCTGGGCCATAGAGAGTAGGGAGATTTTGAAAGTATTAAGGTAATGTAATTTTAATAATTCCCATAGCAGGAATATTTTCTGTTATGAAAATATCTAAGAAAATGAAGGAAAATCATGAAAGCAATCACAAGGACTCTTCCTTCTCATCATGCTCCCAGCTCAAGTTGTCCTTTACAACTGAAGGGAAATTAAGTCTGAAAAATTGAAATTGGCATATTTTCCCCCTCAGCATACAGACTAGTAATAAATAAAAAAACACAAAGTTCATTTGAGAAAATATGAATCACTCATATTAGTTCTGATTTGTAAGTTAGCCTTATGATAATTTTTTCCTTTTTTCCTTTTTTTTTTTGAAAAGATTGTTGTCATAATCATTTTCTTTTATTTCAGAAAGAGAAAATATTGTTATCTTAAAATGGAAACTAACAATCATTGCTAGTTAAAAATAGGCCCCTACTTTCCATGTTTATACTAAGACCAGATTTTATTTCACAATTCTTTGGAAAGCCAAGGATCACTGCATAAAATAATATAATAGATTATTTTATACATTAAATGTATTTTTTCTAGTGGAAAACCAATTTAATGAGATAATTATCCATTGAGATTTATGTTTCTTTCCATAATTATTGCAAAATATGCCAAACCACATGAAGGAATTAACCTTGGTGAAGTAATTACAGCTTAAGAAAACATGAAGGTTTTCTTTACAACATATTAAAAAGTCACAATGGTTTCTGTAGTTGTTAAATAAAATATCATAAAACAATCTATTTACTATCTGCAGAATTCTGGAAGAAGTTGATACTGGGTATAGCACAAATTGTGTCCATTTGTGAGATGAAGCTGGAAACCCTTTACCCCCTGGGATATCGTCCTAGGCACCACAAGACAAAGTCAAAAGGCTTTCTGAATAGGAAGAGACCTAGAGAATCCAGTCTTGAAATATTTATGATTGTTTCAAAAGAAAATTCTGCAGCCATGGTACAAATCTACAATAGGAGGGGAAGGGGGGGAAGATCAGAATCCCAGCCATTCCAGTTGAGTAATTCTGGAACTGCAAGATACAAGTCCTTTCATATCTTATAAATTGCTTCTAACTTAGCAGAAAGTGTTATCTAGAACAGAGGTGTCAAACTCACATCATCAAAGTGGCATCACATAACATATCGAGACTTCCCCCTGCCTTCTCTAAACTGGGCATGGCCAGAATGTGATACATCCAGCCCACGGGCCGGGAGTTTGACAGCCCTGATCTGGAACATTGAATTTGGAACATTATAAATGCATTTCATGGGTCTTCAAACTTGACAGCTTTAAGACTTGTGGACTTCAACTCCCATAATTCCTCCTCCAGTCATGTTAGCTCAGGAATTCTGGGAGTTGAGGTCCACAAGTCTAAAACTTGCCAAGTTTGAAGACCTTTAGACTAAATGGACTTGAAAAGAATCTCTTGAGACTATTACAATAAACTGCATAACTGGGAATATTGCTTGCAGGAAAACGGATGAGAAAAAATGTTATTGTTTAAAATTAGCCTATCATTAATAACACTTTATCAAATAGTTTGTTTCAGGCAGAGAATGGGAGTAGTAGGTCTCAATGTGTATCATTCTTGTTAAAGTGATATGTTATTATGCTGAGAGAATAGTGAAAAATCTGCATAACTGGATGATGACAATTTGCATTACAATATAAACAAAATTACAAGTTTAGGACATTATAAGTTGTATCATGCAAATATGGTTGGTATAAAAGCAACATTTTCTGATTTATTATGCATATGTTAAAACTAAAAAATTATAATTCATGCCCATCTTATATTGCTAACCTATACAAATTTATTTTCTTGACAACTCAGTTTAAAAGAGAGAAATTAATTTTAATACTGAATTAGAACAAGATTTTGTCATTTTTTAAGTGTAACTATATTCTATCTTCTCTAAGGAACCCTAGTGGAAATTTATTAACAAGGAGAGAACAACAGTTCAAATTGCTAAAATAATTCTCTGTAAAATAATGTTATTATAATGTGGCACTTTGAACATGAACATCAGAATGATTTTTTCCTATATTTTGGTATGGATCTGGGATACCATAAAAGACTACTACTACTACTACTACTATTACCACTACTACTACTACTAATAACAACAACCCCACTGGGCACTAGTTTGATATGGTTGTGGGAGTTGTGTACTCTGAGGAAGACGAGATCCATGCTAGAGTTTGAACAATACAGGAGAGATCTCATTATAGACCCAGATAGCAAATCTCTCTCCCATAAACAATATGGTAAGACATAATTTACAAAAACCCATACCAGATCTGTCATTGCCTGGTCAAGAACGACTGTGCTAGGTGTTGGAGTTCCTGATTATCAGGTGACAAATGAGTTATAGGAGTCAGGATTGCAAGTTAGCAGTTGTAAAAACTATTATCAAATACCTGGAGTAGCCAAAGATCTTGTACGTTTTGGTCAAAAGACTAATGGAACACTTAGGCAAGAAAAACCAAAAGTATACATATAGATTGGGTGAAACCAGACTCAGTAGCAGTAACTGTGGGAGGGATCTTAGTGGACAGCCAGCTAAATATGAGCCAGTAGTGTGCAGCCACCACCAAAAAGACAATGCAATCCTAAATTGCATTAATAGAGAAATACAATCAAGATCAAGTGAGGTACTACTACCACTCTATAAAGTCTTAGTAATACCACACCTATAGTACTGCATCCAGTTTTGATCACCACACTATAAAAAAAGATGTTGAGACTCTAGAAAAAAAAAAAACAGAGAAGAGCAACCAGGGTGAATAGGGGACTGGAGACTAAAAGATATGAAGAACAGTTACAGGAACTGGCATGGCTAGTCTAATGAAGAGAAGGACCAGGAGAAACATGATAACACTGTTCCAATATTTGAGGGGCTGCCACAGAGAGGAGGGGGTCAAACTATTTTCTAAAACAGCTGTAGGCCAGACAAGGAATAATGAATGGAAACTGAACAAGGAGCGATTTAACCTGTAAATAAGGAGAAACTTTCTGACAGTGAGAATAATTAACCAATGGAACAGCTTGCCCTTGGAAGTTGTGGGACCACCATCACTTGAGAATTTCAAGAAGAGATTGGACTGCCATTTGTCAGAAATGGTGTAGGATGGGGGGATTGGACTAGATGACCTACAAGGTCCCTTCCAATTCTGATTATCAGTTATCTGTTAGGTTGCCCCAGAGATACATATCACTCCCATCCTCATAATGTTACATAAAATCACATGTTACAACATCTTACTAGTTAATGAATATTTCAGCTTTAACCACAACAACACAAGAGCACACAACAGATGTAACAACTCCAAACTTGATTGCAGGAAGTACGATTTCAGCAACAGAGTAGTCAATGTCTGGAACTCACTACCTGATTCTGTTCTCACCTGCTCAAAGCCCCACTCCTTTACCCTCAAACTAACCTCTATTGACCTCATCCCATTCCTAAGAGGTCTGTAAGGGGTGTGCATAAGCGCACAATTGTGCCTACCATCCCTGTTCTATTGTCCCCAATTATTAGTTCCTATTTCTTATATTTAAACTTATGTCTATTCTTATTTCTATTGTATTGTAAGCTTTTGACAAAATAAATAAATAAATAAAATAAAATGTTCTGGAAGGCTTTGGTAAACTT
The DNA here is from genome assembly GCA_033807585.1 of Hydrophis major. Lineage (NCBI taxonomy): Eukaryota > Metazoa > Chordata > Lepidosauria > Squamata > Elapidae > Hydrophis > Hydrophis major. Next base: position 331,662,965 of record CM066329.1, read on the forward strand.
GGTTATTTACCCAGATTAAGTAACTCCCTCATCTGTGATGTTTTATGTTTGCTTTGGTTTTTTGGGATTGCCATGTAATAATTAATTTTAATTATTTCATACCTTTCTGGTTGTTTTATCGTGTTTTGTTGTACTACTCAAAGTTAATTGAAGTTGGATGGAAACTAAACTGAATTTAGAAATAAAAATAAATAAACATGCAACTTCTGTGATATGATTCAGAGCATTTTATAATTACTCATTAATATAATGAAAGGATTTTTTAAAATATATATATATCTAACAATAGGCTTGAAACTGACTATGACTATGACTAAGACTATGAGTTTTAGTCCTGCCTTATTCAACAAAGCCAGCTGATGACTTGAACCAGTCCCTCTTTCCCAGCCCTAGGAAGGAAGCAATGACAAACCACTTTTAAAATCATGTCAAGAAAGCTGCAGGGACATGTCGAGGTAGACACCAGGAGTCCAGACTAACATGAAGGACCTACCTATATACTCTAAGGATTTGTTGCAAATAACAAATAAGGGAGACATGCACAGTTGTGATAATGGTCACAAAAGAATTCAATAAGATAGTGTTAAACTTCTTTTCTTTGCAAAAAATAGTTATGTAAAAGGAAAAAAATCCTTTATCTTGATACTATGAATTGAGTTGCCTCCAGATTATATAAGTGTGTTGAAATATCTGAGGAATCTCTCTTTTTCCCTCTTTGATTTTCTCTCTCTTTCTTAGAATTACATATAGCAAATTGTTTTTTCTCAAAAGAAAATTGTAAAATATGTTTTTGCTGGTGAGCAATTTATGTTAAATAAATGCAAAAAAATGAAATTCTGTCAGTTGCAAATATTGCTTACACTCTTACAACATTACTGAACATTCCTTATACATGGAAACAGGTTATTCATTCTATTTCAATTGTTATAAATGTTTTCTATTTGGAGTTTAGCAGTATACAATGCAATGATAAAAAAAATCCACTTGATTGGGGATATTGTGGAAAGTATGAAGGGAAAAGAGTACTGCTTTGGGTAGTTTGCAGTATGGGAATTAAAGCATGGCTTATAGGCTGGATGGACAACTGAGCACCTGCCAACTATTACTGTATTACAAATCTTAGCATCAAGAAAGCATATAAAAAATAACATTGTTAGACTATGTAACCACAATGACTTCCAATTAATTGGCTATTTTGAATGGGCATAATTGGAGTTGTAGTAGCTAAAAGAAGTAGCTAAAGCTTATGGTGTAGAAAACTAATTGGTATTTTTGTTACATATATAATGCTGACATGTCATTTGTTGTGTCTGCCTTGAGAAAACTGCTTTGTCTTAAAGTCTGCAGATATTCTCAGTCATCCATATCATGGTTGTCCCACAGGTGCTTTTTCAGGAGGCAACTGGACTTTCTTCTTTTTTCTTTGAAGATATTTCACTTCTCGTTCAAGAAGCTTCTTCAGTTCGGACAGGATAGTGGGCAAACTATATAAATCCTTCCATTCTCCACTACCTGTCAGAGTTGAAGAAGCTTCTTAGATGAGAAGTGAAATGTCTTCAAAGAAACAAAAAACAAAAAATCCAGTTGCTTCCTGAAAAAGCACCTTTGGGACAATTGTTTGTCTTAGGATTCAGATAAAAAAATCCTCAAAGTATATGACTTACAATAGGGGTGTCAAATTCGATCAGTTGACAGGCCTGAGTTACAAAATAAAATAATGGTCATGGCCAGCCATACTATCTTGTTATGACACAAATATTAGATATTGTGTTTTTCACCCTAATTTCCCTTCTAGTACAAGACTGAAATATTAGAATCAACATCTATTTCACAACGGCTGGATACTAATTCTTTTGATCATTTGAAAAAGTAAAAGGAGCCAATTGAATCCCAAATCAGTCTCTTTTACTAGGAACCAAAATTGCACTAGCTGTCCAATAATGATTGTGCACAAAGTATAGAAAATCTTCTACTGATGTGGAGCATTACTTTGCAATCTGTCCATTTAGCCATAGAGGAAATTTGGTTATCAGTGATCCAGCCAAGCGTTGGGAAGAATTTCATTTCATATTCACACCTAATCAAGAATCTGACGAAGTAGGAGAAAGGTAATTTATCTCATCACTTGGGTGGATAATTCAACTGAGGAAAAATGAGAAAGGTATTATGAAGGTTTCAAAAGAACAGAGATTAAAGAGACTAAGTATATTTTGCCTGAGGCTGTTATTTTTCTTTTTTTTCCCCTAAAGATAGGAAGACTTCCACAACTTCTTATATTTACTTTCAAGAGATGCATTTCCTACTGCCTCAGAATCATTATCCTGGAAATTAGAGGATGGAGAAATTGAATGCTATTTTGCAACCCTGGAGTCACTATAATGCTGAAAATTGGCATTTTTACAGGCATTTTTTACAAGAGATATTATAAAAGTGGTAGGATTCAAAAAAAAAATTACTACAGGTTCTGTAGATGTGGATTGGTGGGCGTTGTATGGCTTGATGGGTGTGGCTTGGTGGGCATGGCAGGGGAAGGATAATGTAAAATCTCCATTCCCACACCACTTCAGGGAATGGATACTGAAAATCTCCATTCCCTGCCCAATCCTAGGGGACGGTTACTGCAAATTCCCATTCCCTTCCCATCCCACTAACCTGCTTTCCAGCTCCAGTCTCCTGTGCAGGGCAACAAAAGAAGATTTGGCTAATCAGCTGGGACTTGGGAGCAGCGTTGCCAGATTCAAAATGTAAAATTATCGTACCCGAGACTCAAAATTATCGTTTTTTTGAGAAAATTATCGTACATATAGCAAACTCTATATCTCACAGGAAGTACCAACTGTAGGCATATATCCATGTGGAAAATGTCCGAACTGAAGGCATGAAGCCACAAGATACGATCCCGCAAAACTTACGATCAGCAATAAACTACCTCAATGGGCCTGACGCGCGCGACGACACACACACGTGATCTAGACTCATGAAGTTGCATGAACCCACGAAAAGTACAGTATGGTAAAATACTAGCTCTTAAGGTAAAATACTAGCTCTTAAATTGCCAAACTGTAAAATTATCGTACATTTGACCTTTTTGGGAATTATTGATCGTACATCGTACAGAGGGCCAAATTATCGTACAAATACGATAATTATCGTACGTCTGGCAACACTGCTTGGGAGGCAGAGAATAGATGGGGCAGGGCCAGTCGGAGGTGGTATTTGCCAGTTCTCCAAACTAGTCAAAATTTCCACTACCGATTCTCCAGAACTGGTCAGAACCTGCTGAATACAACCTCTGATTATAAGTGTAATACAAACTCTAAGAGGAATTTGACATTTTTAAAATGTGGATCTCCCCAAACTGAGGAAATTTGTTTTGAAGATATTAAGACTTGCATATGGCTATCCAACAGAATGTTTTGAATGCTTGATTATTTAAGGGAGAGTTGGCTGTACCTTGATCAATGACTGCAAAGCTACTAAGTTTTTTTTTTACTTCTTCATAAGGACTTGTCTTCCATAGCAAAGCACATGACTTCAACATTATTGTTATTTGTTACCTGAGATAACAAAAGAAACTTCTTCTAAGATACAGTACATAATTCTGTCAAACGAAAGGTATTTGTGATTGGCTGCATTGGCCAGGTTATACAAAACTAATAAGAAAAGAGAAACTGGTAAGATACAATAATAGCCTAAAAAACAAAACAATACAACATAAAGTCACTATCTCAATAAAATGCAGGCACCAAAAATCCTCAAAATTTATATCCTCCTAAAATGAAAAATCTGTACATAAGGGAACTATTTATTTCTTTAATGACTTACCTCATCCCAGAATCTTCTTCTCAAAGAAAACAGTGCTGTAAAATCACAAGACAAAGCTTGTCACCATAAAAACCTGTATATGATTTAAAAGCCTATTATGAAGTCATAATATAAAGAAGACAAATAATTGAGCAACACAGGACCAACAACAGCTAAGAAAGAATATTCGAAGTGTGCAGCTTCTTTGATGAGATTTTCCTTTGCTATTAGTGTCGTGTCCGCAAAAAGACGCTCAGAGTCGGTGACCATCATTCAAGCTCTTTATTAAACTGTTGTGAACCGAACCGGCGAAAAGGAAAAAGCCCGCGGCTTTTATCCTTTTCGCTGCGGCGGCCGCGGCCAATGGCAGCAATTCAAGTCTCCCGCTCTTGGAGCGAGCCAATCGCGGGAGACTTCAATCGGGCCAATCAGCGCGGCTCGCCTGGCCAATCAGAAATCCCCGCGCCTTAGCCAATCAAGGCGCGGGGATTTCGAGTATTCAAATTCAGGACAGAACACCCCTCCCCTCTTGGTATGGTCCATCACGTAGCGTAGTCACGCAGGTAGGCGGGGCTCCGTCTAGTCCTAGTTGACCTGCGCAACTCAGTTTCAAGCTGTATCTCGGCCGGAGCGGTCATCTTTTTGGCTGCTCCTCCCTCTGTGTGAACCGGCTGGATGATCGGGCCGGTTCGTTCTCCGTGGCTCCCGCCTGGGCCTACCGGGTCGGTTGAGCTGCGGGTTTCGCCGCTCCCGCTTGGTTTCTCCGAGTCGGTTGAGCTGGCCAGGTGGTTCTTCTCCGGAGGGGACTCGCGATGGCTGCGTTCCGGTGAATATTTTTGGATTTTTTCTTGCGCTATTTTATTCGGGTGTTCCCTCCCCCCTTGGTTCGAGTCTTGGGGGTTGAGGTCTGTTGCCGTACGTGACCGGAGCTGGTCGATGTGTCGTTTCCAGGCTCGCCCGTCGGTGGTTTGGAGCCGGTACGACCGTGGACCGGTGATTTGAGTGATGACGGCTGGGATCCATAGGGGGTCCCCCGTCAGATTTTTGGCGTAAACTAAGTCACCGGGGGCAAATGTCCGGTATTTGGAGCTGGAGTCTGGGGGCCGCTCCGGGTTGTAAGTCGGGTGCAACCTGTCGAGTGGGGACCTCAGCTTCCTGCCCATTAACAATTCGGCTGGGCTTTTGTTGGTAGTGGTGTTCGGGGTGATGTGTTGTATGAAGAGGAATTTATTGATTTTGTTGTTGATCTCCCCGTGGTCCATTTTCCGGAGGGTTTTTTTAGTAAACTGGACCATCCATTCCGCTCTACCGTTCGCCGCCGGATGCGCCGATGCTGTTAATGCGTGGCGGATGCCCCTCTCCGCCAAGAACCTTTCAAACTCGAGGGAAGTAAACTGGGGTCCGTTATCTGAGACGACGACGTCTGGGAGGCCGTGCGTGGAAAACAGTTTACACAGTTCTTTGATGACGGCCTCCGTGGTAGTGGATTTCATGTCGCTTACTTCCAACCAATTAGAGTAAGCGTCGACTGTGCTCAGAAAAGTATGCCCATTCGTTGGACCCGCAAAGTCTAAATGGATTCTGGACCAGGGCCCCCTTGGTATTTCCCAGTCCCGGATGGGTGCTGCGGTGGGCTGGGTCTGGTCTCCTGGCAACGATGGCATTTGGCGACCCATTGCTCAATCTGTTTGTCCATCCCTGGCCACCAAGCGTAACTCCTGGCCAGGGCTTTAGTCCTGACGATGCCAGGATGACCCTCATGCAGCATCTCTAAGACCCTCCCTTGCAATCTGTCCGGGATGACTACCCTGTCACCCCACAAGATACATCCCTTAAGTAGTGAAAGTTCAGTCTGGCGGTTCCTGAACGTTTTAATGGATTCGTCATTGTCCCTTTCAGGCCAACCTTTTTCTAGCCAATGTAGGATTCGCGCCAGACGCTTATCCTTAACAGTCTCTCTGGCAATGTCCGATGCGGTAATGGGTAGGTTCTCAATGCTAAGGGTGTTTGTTGTTGGTGCTGGGTCAGGATCAGAGTCTGGTAAGGGGGAACGGCTTAAAGCGTCCACGTGCGAAATTTTCTTACCTGGCTTGTGTAACAGTTCGTAGCTGTAGGCTGCCAGGAACTCGGACCACCTTGTCATCCGGGGTGATAAAATGTTCGGGGTGGCTCGGTTTCCGGCGAGGATTCCCAGCAACGGCTTATGGTCTGTCACAATGGTGAACGGGCGGCCATATAGGTATTCGTGGAAACGCTTAACGGCGGCAACTATAGCCAAGGCTTCTTTGTCCAGCTGGCTATAGTTCCGCTCTGGTTTAGTCAGAGTCCTGGAGAAAAAAGCGATGGGTGCTTCCCTTTTGTCGGGGAGGGTATGGCTGAGGACAGCGCCGACGCCGAAAGGTGATGCGTCGCAAGTGACAGCTAAGGGCAAGGTTTCGCTGAATTGAATCAGGACGGCGTCGGAGGTGAGGAGGTCTTTGGTTTTTTGAAAGGCGGTTTGCTCTCGTCTCCCCCAAGTCCAGGTTGACACCTTATCCAGGAGTCTATGCAAAGGCTCCGCCGCCGTAGCCTTTTGGGGTAGGAAAACATTATAAAAATTCAGCAACCCTAAGAACGCTTGTAGTTCCGTTTTAGACTTTGGGGTAGGGGCTTCTTTAATGGCTTTCACTTTTTTAATTGTAGGGTGAATGCCATGCCGGTCTAGAAGGTAGCCCAAAAATTCCACTTGCTTTGTGCATAGTTGGCATTTTTCTCGTTTAACTTTAAGTCCTGTCACTTTAAATTTTGTTAAGACCTGTCTGAGTCGGTTTTCTAATTCGGCTTCATTTGGCGCCGCTACTAATACGTCATCAAAATAGGGCACCACCCCCTTGATGCCCTGTAGCAAACGTTCCATCAGGCTTTGAAAGATGCCTGGTGCCACGCTGACTCCGAATTGGAGTCGGTTACACTTGAAGGCCCCCCGATGGGTCACGATGGTCTGGGCTTCCGCCGTTTTCTCATCTACTGGTAACTGCTGATATGCCTGGGCGAGATCGAGCTTGGCAAAGACCTTGCCCCCTCCCAGTGAGTGCAGCAGATGTTGCACGATTGGGACTGGGTAGGCGCTTTGTTGTAATGCGCCATTTAGGGTGGCCTTATAGTCCCCGCAAATTCTCACGGACCCGTCTGGTTTTACTGGGGTCACTATAGGGGTTTCCCATCGGGCATGGTCTATCGGCTGCAACACCCCCTGTTCGACGAGCTTGTTGATCTGCTCGTCAATTTTAGGCTTCAGGGCGAATGGTACCCTCCTAGGTTTAAGCCGCTTGGGGGGAACCTTCGGGTCTAGGTCAAACGAAATAAGGGGCCCCTGGTACTTGCCCAAGCTTCCATCGAAAACTTCCTGGAACTCCTGGGCTAGCCGCTGTTCCCAACCGTCGTCAGCGATGTGGTTGACTCCTGTCAGCGCGATGTCAAGCGGGGCGAACCATTGTAAACCCAGTAGGCTTGGGCGGTCGCGATCGACGATGGTGAGTGGCAGTTGTTCGGTGCGGCCCTTGTAGGTTACATTGAAGCTCTTGGTGCCCACTATCGGGACGCGATTCCCTTGGTAGTCTTTTATGATGATTTTCTGGGTATGAATGTTCCTCTTATGGAGGGTGGGTACAAGCCGCTTAATCTCGCGCCATGCAATCATGGAGAGGTAGGACCCGGAGTCCACTTCCATCTTGCATGGCTGGCCTTCAATATGGACTTCAACGTGTACCTTTCTGGCGCCGTCGGAGATGGCGTGGCCGATGGTCACCGTCTGGTGTGTTTCTTCTTTTCGCCAACCGTCGCCGCCTCTTGAAGATCGCTGGGTACGGTCCCACCGACCGTCCGGTTGGCGCTCTCTGGTCTTGGGCGGGGGGCTTTCCTTCTTCCGGTCGTGTTGTTCCCATCTGGGCGGGCTGCGGGTCTTCTTTTGGCGGCAAACTCGAGCGATGTGACCCCGTCGTTCACAATGCCTACAAATAGAGTCAAAAAATCGGCATTCTGACCTGGGGTGGTCGCCGCCGCACCCGGAACAGTTGGTCCTCGACCTACGACCTCTTCGATTCCACTGGTCGCCGCGTCCCGTCTGCACGCGATGTATGTCCTCCTCGTCTTCCGACGTGCTGGAGGCTGACTGGAATTCTCCGGAGTGTGCGGTTGATTCACTTCTAGGGTCGGCCGACCTTGCCGGGTTGTTGTTTCCGCCCTTTGCGTCAGATCTTCGCATGCTGTCAGCAGACGAGCGGGTTGCCTCTGCGGCTGTGGCTGCGGTGAGGGCGTCTGCTAGGCTGATGTCGCCCTTGGCCATAAGCCGGCTCTGGAGTGTAGGGTCCCATAGGCCGAGCACGAATCGGTCTCTTATGAGGCTGTTTAGACCTTCAAACTCGCAGAGTCCTCCTAGGCGCCGCAGCTCGGCGACGAAGTCGCTCAATTTCTCGTCTGGTTTCTGATTTTGGCGGTAAAACTCGTTGCGCCGTATCAGGATGGGGACCTCGGGGGCGTAATGGCGCCGCAGTATAGGCTCGAGGACGTCCCAGTCCATGGCGGTTGCGTCTGCCGGCTTGGCCAATGCTTTGGCCATCTGGAAGACCTCTGGTCCGCAGTGAGTAAGGAAGACGGCGCGTTTTAGCGGGCCCGGGGCATCCTTCATTCCGGCGCATTCCAAGTACATTCGGAACCGGTCTGAGTACGATTCCCAGTCCTCGTTGGCGGGGTTGAAGGGGGCGGGCGGTGCGATCTTTGCCATCTCTTTCGCTGGAACTGGCTCTTGTTGGACACGGGGTTCGGTTCAGGGTCGGGATCCCACCTTCGTCGCCAGTGTCGTGTCCGCAAAAAGACGCTCAGAGTCGGTGACCATCATTCAAGCTCTTTATTAAACTGTTGTGAACCGAACCGGCGAAAAGGAAAAAGCCCGCGGCTTTTATCCTTTTCGCTGCGGCGGCCGCAGCCAATGGCAGCAATTCAAGTCTCCCGCTCTTGGAGCGAGCCAATCGCGGGAGACTTCAATCGGGCCAATCAGCGCGGCTCGCCTGGCCAATCAGAAATCCCCACGCCTTAGCCAATCAAGGCGCGGGGATTTCGAGTATTCAAATTCAGGACAGAACAATTAGTTTCACAGTTGTTCAAAAAATGTTTCTTTATAAAGAACAACATCTCCTTGTGCATCAGGCCTGAATGAATTTTGGTAGTGTGAAGAAATAACAAAGATGTTTTTTGTAGATTAAAGGCAAACAATGAAGGCTGTGCTTCTTATTTCTCTATACAATAGAATATTACAGAGGCAGCCTTGTGTACAACTTGTTCTTTCTGCAGGATTCTGGGTAAAGATAAGATAAAAACTGTTGAAGGGTCATTCTAGTTCCACATCCAATTTCTAAGTGGGCAGAACAAATTATTCTTAATAAACAAGCTACATGTAAAGCCAATAGCTTTTGTTCATTATTTGTCCTTTAGCACCCCTATTAAAAAGCAACCTATAATTTCTGGTTCAGTAGAACAGACATTAATTTATTTGCTTACATATGGTTTCTTAAATGTGTTTCCTTATTTATTGTCAACACATTTATTTCACCAACATTTGATTTTCCTTTGTTTTCTTCATTTTGGATTTTTTTGTAGCTTCCTTGATCCCACTCATTAACCATGCTCCATACTCTGAAGCCGTTTAAATATATTTTAGTTTGTTTTGCTAGAATGGCTTTAGAGTTTTGAAGCCAGGACTATTGTGAATTTATACTTTTTATGTAATAGCTCTTTGAGATTTTTTTAAAACTAGGCTTGAGCAGTAAGGTAACATCCAAACCAAAAAAAGCACACTTTGCTGTTAATATTGAATCTATCTGCAAAAATTCTCCTCCTGCTCCTCTCTCTCTCTCTCTCTCTCTCTCTGTGTGTGTGTATGAGAGAGAGAGAGAGAGAGAGAGAGAGAGACTGTCTCCTTTTATTTGCATCTAAACAGGTAAGATTTCCTGCAGTTAATATCTAGGAACTGTTAATAAAACCTTGTTTTTCTGCTTTAGATCAGTAGAACACCAAACAGCATTCTATCTACATATTCTTCTTACTTGAAATGTACTCTCTATTCCCAAAGCTTTTATTTTTAGATTGTATGCCATAAATTCAATATTCATGTTTTCAAAAGGTTGTCCTAGAGACATTGAATCAAGTATTGAGTACATCCCACTTCATGTAATAATGTAATAAACAATTTGGTTTCAGGAAAAAACTATAATGTAATCTGCAACTCTTACACTGCAAAAACATATGGACTGCACAACTTGATCAGGGCAAAGCAATAGACACAACCTACATAGACTTCTGTAAAGCCTTTGATTCAGTGGTATATGACAAACTACTACTAAAACTAAAATCTTACAGTATCTTTGGACACCTGCATAACTGGATAGAAGCATTCCTGTCAGTGTTTTCTTCGCTGATGATGTAAAGTTATTCAACATCACAGACAATACTGCTACCCTTCAAAAAGATCTTGACTATGTATCAGAATGGTCAAACAAATGGCAACTTCAAATCTCTACAAATAAATGCTCTGTCCTACATATTGGTAAAAAAAATCAGAAAATAAAATACAGGCTGAACAGTAAAGAGCTTGTTGATGATTCCAACACTGTCATGGATCTTGGAGTACTCAACTCTAACGACCTAAGTGCTAGAGTCCACTGTAACTACATAGTCAAAAAGGCATTAAGAGTTGTTAACCTAATCTTATGTAGCTTTTTCTCTGATAATATCACACTACTAACTAGAGCATACAAAACATTTGCTAGACCAATACTCGAATATAGCTCATCAGTCTGGAACCCACATTACATATCTGATATGAACACAGTTGAGAAAGTCCACAAATATTTCACAAGAAGAAATATTTCACAAGAAGATCTCTACTTCTCTACTCATTGCAGAATACCTTATGCCACCAGACTCGAAATTCTAGACCTAGAAAACCTAGAACTATGCCGCCTTAGGTCTGATCTAAGCATAGTAAAGTATATAAAATCATACATTGCAATGTCCTACTTGCAAATGAATTCTTCAGCTTCAACCATAACAACACAAGAGCACACAATAGATACAAACTCAAGGTTAATCACACCAAACTTGATTGCAGGAAATACGACTTCAGCAATAAAGTGGTTAATGTCTGAAATACTCTAACTGACTCTGTGGCTTTTTTCCCCAAATCCCAAAAACTTTAACCTTAGACTGTCTGCTATTGACCTCACCCTTTTCCTAAGAGATCTGTAGGGAGCGTGCATAAGCGCACCAATGTGCCTACCGTCCCTGTCCTATTGTTTCTTTCTTTTTTCTTATATGTATCTATGTATTCATAACTATGTTTTTACTTATACCTATTACCTTGTAAGCAATTGACAAAATAAATATAAACAAACAAACAAACAAATAAACAAACAAACAAATAAATAAATAAATGTCAGACCAAGTATTCTTCAAATCTCATTCCCAGGGCTGTGCAGACAGGCAGATTCTATGATTTTTGAATTAAGCAATAAGAATGCTAGTGTCGTGCTGTGCTGACTAGGATGTGATGTGCCATCATTCTGTGTGGCATTTCAGGGGGTTAACAGAATTTGAGATGAGTCATACTATTATTTGAAGCATTAACTCTTTTCTGTTAAAATTGGAAGATCAAAGAATTCCCACAAATATCTGAGGTAAAGTAAATGAGGCCAAGATAATTTCTCTCCAAGGCTGATTTATATTTTAAGAGGTCATCTCATCCCCTTTCTATTCTTTTATGTTATTTCATGCAAGCTAACTTTGACAAGGACACTCACCTAGGTTTTTGTGGCATAAACTTCAATTACATATAGAGCAAGGAAAGTTTAATCTTCTACATTTCTAACCTTATCTCAGAACATATATCTTAGTTTCTGTTACAGGCTAGAATAGAGTTCCAGAGTTCCTTTCCCTTTGGGCTCATTGGAGAGTTATTACTCTTGAAATCTTGGCAGATTCTGTGTTCCTTATTTGCTTAGTGCTGTTTCATTATCTATTGAAAGATATATATGGAAAAAGATGTGGTCATGGGCTTTGTTTTATTGTTGTTGCTAACTCGTAAAAAGCTGAGGTGGCAGATGGAATCTTATCTTAAAAACAAACTATACATCTTTTTAGCAGGCATTTGAGCTTCCTATAATATTCATATTGAATTAACTGCTTTAGTTTGATTTATTTAAAACTTAAGCATAATAATAGAGTTGAGAGGGATCTTGAAGCACTTCTAGTGCAACTCTATGTTCAGGCAGGAAATCTTATATATCTTAATTTGAAATATATCATTTTCCAGCAATGTATTCAATGTAATTAGTTATTTTAGACTTTTGTGTATTTATTGCTCCAGAAGCAGCATCTTTGTAACTGCTTTTGGATCCTGTATTAATCTGTAATTTATTTTTACCAGAAATGGAAAAGTGTGAATATATTGTATTAACTTCTTCAAAGAGCCATTACTTAAATTCAGTACTGGACTGCTCTGAAAGCAGTAGAATGACCATTACATTTTATTTATTTATTTAATCATTATTTGCTTCTTCCTATAAAATGTATTTAAACATATTTAAGATCAATACTCAAACAACAGCATAATAAATATGACTACCAACTGGCTAATACACCAGTTAAATTTGAGCCAATAATATGATGAAGCTACCAAAACAGCAAATCTATTTTGAGATGTATGAACAGGAGAGGTTAACTGGCTAGACATCAGGAAACTATGGGTTCTAATTCTACCTAATGCAGGAAAGTTGGTTCAGTGGCTTTAGGACAATTGCTTTCTCTCAGTCCAACCTACCTCATAGGAATGTTGCTGTGGGAAAAATAGCAGGTATATTTGCTATTTTGAGGCAAATAAAAAAATAAATAGATCATGGGAAAATGTTACAATAGGGTGGGACTGGATAAGTCGGTATCTCTTAGTAGTACTTAATTATGGATAAAAATAATTCTGTATTTATTTGTTTGTTTCAATTTAGGTACTGCCCAACTCCAAATGACCTTTAGATGGTATGTGTAACAGGAAGAAAGATCTAAGTGAATCTTAGAAAAATCTTAACAGTAACAGAATTCAAGAGTGAAATGCATTGCTGAGGTATTACCGTTGGTATTCAAGTAGAGCCTATCTAGCCATCTGCTAGTTAAAGAAAACTTTAATTTAGATCCTTTAATCTGGATATCAAAACTTCTGACAATCACATTGCTGGTTCAAATGCATACTTACTGAGTACTCAAAATTTGTTTCACAATTACTATTACCAGATTAGATATTTTTCAAAAAAATTAAAGAACATATGGCAAAGGGCTTAACATTATAGCATCCCACTTGATATCTCTCTGATGACTTGTTGAGTTACTGATGGTGAGCAATCAATTGAAGTTGAAATTACCAAATGCTCTCAGAGCAGCCAAATTGTTGATAAAAACTTTGAATCAGTTATGTAGTCACTTAAACGATAGGCTACCCAGCCCTCATTTCATTTTCTTACTAATCAGAATATCATTAGGAACTTTATCAAATGTTTGCTGAATCATGATACTGTATATCACATACTGACAATTTTCTAAAGAAGTTATCTGATCAAAAATGAGATACGTCTTGTGCTGATCCCTGATAATTCATACATTGTTTTAAAGTTGCTATAGATAAATCTTTTTATGAAGAATTTTACTCAATCTTCATGTTGGCGGGTTAGAGGGTTTTTTTTAATATTGTACAGGCAAAATACTATTTATTTTTCTCATTCAAGACTGTTTTATTGTACAAAATTAAACCACTAGCTTATTTTAATATTTTACAATTACTATAAGTGTACAACTATTTTTAGTCTTAAATTTCTATCTCTTGGTTCTATTCTTAGGTTCCTATTCCTATGCATATAATCTTATAGGGATTTATCTTAATTATTTCTTAGCTGTTCATTTTCTAAATTTTTGCCTTTTCCCAGGACTTTAGCTCTTGCAATTTTTTGCACTTGTGTCAGAAACACTGAGGAGTTTCTGGGTTGAAAGAAATAGCAGGTAACATTACCATTGTCAAGGGGATGTTGGAGGCATCTTTCATATTAACACTCCCACTGGATATATGAATGTTCACTTCTTTATAGACTTCCTAATGATTTTTTTTTTTACTCTTCCCTACAGTCTTCTGTTCCTGAAGCAGGTTTGTAGAGCTCTGCCTCTGGGTTGCTACAATCTTCTTGGTTTGATTTTCAGACTTTCTTGGTTTTAGTTCTGGTCAGATCTTCTTCCCCTGGTTTTCAGCTCTAGCACTCAACTGTTTTGAAGCTCCAAGAACTGAAATTTTTTCAGTTGCTTTCAGAAGAGTTCTGCTGAGATCCTTGCCTCTTTTCTGCTGTCTGCCGTCTTCTTCATAATTCTTTTCCTGACACTCTCACATATATGTTTGTGTTCAGTTCTCTTTTTATAAAACAAATACTCCAATGAAGGAAAGGTTTTGGCTGTGTTAACTCTCCTTCCCAGATGGCATCAACACTCTGGTCCCAGGAGGAAAAAATGCTTGCTTACCCCTGGTGATAAGCTCATTTTACTACACAGAACAACTAGTTTATCCTTTCCAAGATCTACTCTCCATCTAAAGATCAAACATTTATTGTCAACGCACAACATGTGTGTTAAGCCTGTGTTCCCCAACCAGGGTTAAGGAGACAAGCTAAACAGAATGTGCAGCGTTAGTCAGATAGGCACACAGATAAATGTGTAAGATAAGTTTGTATGTTAGTTAACATACAGTAAAAATAACAGATATGCTTGTACTATCAAAAATATAGTTTATTCCATTTAGAGTTTATAGCATAGTCAAAATAACAGTCCATTAGTCATGTATCATTTTAGTCAGTCCATTCAAGGATATTCAATTAGCAAAAATCCGTGTAGAATATCCAGTGTCAGTTCACTTACAAATAAATCAGTCCTTTCTCTCTCCCGTTCCAGTAGGGGAAAAAAGCAGTCTTGAATCCATCCAGTAATTAGGGATCATTAAGCCAGAGAGAGCAAGCTGCCATTGTCTTGCTTCTTTTTATGGTGCGTTTTACAACCACTCCCTTAATTACATTCTTATAGTTAAAGTTACAGACACTTTAACTAACAAACCATAACATATTTATTATTTTACCTAACCAGTTAGGGTAAACAATGTTATCCCTAACAATGTGTACAATGAAATTGAAGATACACACATACTAAGAAGAGATATAGATACTTTTTTTTTTTAAAACAAAGGATCTTTCTTTGGTAACATTTGTGTACATTCTGCATGGTTTGTCCTTGAGCTTTATTTATAGTTAAAACAAAGCATGACTATATTGGGAACCAAGTCCACCAAAGAGCAGGGCACCTTCACCTGATAAATTGAGCATAATTCTTGGAATCATGGCAATGTCATTTTGGAATGCACCAATTATCTTTGCTACAATGAGATTTTAGTGGAGTTCTTTCATAATCATCCATGTTCCTGCACTACATCCTACAATATCTTGGATCTCCAAAGATCTACAAAAGGGTTCTCTTTGTAGACTTTAGTTCAGCATTCAATATCATCATTCCAGACATTCTTGTAACTAAACTAAATCAGCTAGTGGTACCTGAAAACACTTGTAAGTGGATCATAAGCTTCCTAACAGACAGGAAGTTACAAGTGAAGCTAGGCAGAATCACATCTGATACCTGTAGAATTAGCACAGCCCATCCCAAGACTGTGTGCTGTCTTCTTTTATTTCTATACACCAGTGACTGCATCTCAAACAATCCATCTATTACACTTCTGAAGTTTACAGATGATACAACAGTGATTGGTCTAATTTGTGACAATGATGAATCTGCTTTCAGATGGGAGGTTGAACAACTAGCCTCATGGTGTGACCGGAACAATCTGGAACTGAACGCACTCAAAACCGTAGAAATGGTGGTAGACTTTAGGAGAAACCCTCCCATACAACCACCTCTTACAATACCAGACAACACAGTATCAACAGTAGAGACCTTCAAAATTCTAGGTTCTATCATATCTCAAGACCTAAAATGGACACCTACATCAAAAACATCATCAAAAAAGCACAACAAAGAATGTTCTTTTTGTGCCAACTCAGAAAGTTCAAACAACCCAACAGATACAGTTCTTCAGAGGAATTATTGAATTTGTCATCTGCACCTCTATAACTGTCTGGTTTGGTTCTGCAACCCAACAAGACAGACAAACTTCACAGAATAATTAGGACTGCAGAAAAAACAATTACTACCAATCTGCCTTCCATTGAGGGCTGTATACTGCATGACTCAAAAAGAGGGCTATGAAAATATTTACAGACCCCTTACACCCTGGACATATACTGTTTCAACTCCTACCCTCAAAATGATGCTATAGAGCACTGCACATCAGAACAACTAGACATAAGAACAGTTCTTTTCCAAATGCCATCATTCTGCCAAACAAATAATTCCCACAACACTGTCCAACTATTTACTAAATCTGTATTACTATCACTATTAATCTTCTAATCATTCGTATCACCCATCCCTTCCCACTTATGACTATATGACTGTAACTTCGTTGCTTGTATCCTTACAATTTATATTGACTATTTGCTAGTATGATTTGATTGCCTATTTGTACCCTGTGACTATATTAAGTGTTCTACATTATGATTCTTGATGAATGTATCTTTTCTTTTTATGTATGCTCTCAGCATAAGCATCAAGACAATTTCCTTGTGTCTAATCACACTTGGCCAGAAGTGGTATTCAGCAGGTTCTGACCAGTTCTGGAGAATCAGTAGTGGAAATTTTGAGTAATTTGGAGAATGAGCAAATACCACTTCTGACTGGAGATTTTACAGTATTCTTCCTCTGCCACGCCCACAAAGCCATGCCCACAATACCAGTAGTAAAAAAATTTGAATCCCACCACTGCACTTGGCCAATAAAAAATTCATTAATTCCATTGCAAGGTCTTGGAAGATCAAATTTCCTTATTAAAATGATGGAGATCCTATTTTCAATTCCAGTTTATGTGATGGCAATCCAGCTCTGTTGGAAAAGGAATTATATTGGAAAATTAATAGTACTAGATGACAGAATTGATGTAACAATATCCTTTTATCATTCCAGAGGAGCATCTAATGCATGTGGAATTGATTGTACTTATCATTTCATTGAGGGAACCAAAGTAGAGTTCTTTGAGGACAGTTTTTCAGGCTTGTAAAGGATGCCTACTATTGTGCAGATAAAATCTATACATTCTTTCATAATTCTTGCTGGTAGAACCACATCTTCAGCTAATTCTATTTCATAATTTTGATATTTTTTTGTGGGAATCTTCAGACATTGCATTATTAAACTGGTTCCACAATTATCATGGATTATTGGTTTTAGTGTTTGTTAGCAAGACAATAAACAACTGTCTCATTGCTCTGGAGATCCTTGCTTTTTCAGCATATTCCACAGTTTGTTGCCAATGCTTATCAGTTTGCAACAATTCTCTTTCTCTCTCTCTCCCTCCCTCCCTCCCTCTCTCTCCCAAAGTCTTTGAATTAGAATATTTTCTAATAAGACTATTTTCATTATGTGTCTTCAATTATTCAGAAAACATTGGCCCCATTATGTGATGAAAAAGCAGTCCTGAGTAGTAGAGATCATCCCTTTGTGGAGAAATCATATACACTCAGTCCAGAACATTGCCTTCAAAAATTCTGAAGAACTTCTCCACTTGTTTCTCAATCTGCATTCTTTCCCATCTTCTTTTAGTCCAAAAATAGAATCTTTGACCATCCATGTACCATGTACAGTATTTTTGCAAATGGATTGGGTTTGCAAAGACCCATTGATTCTATTGAATTAGTTGTTATCATATTATTATTAAATTGCACAGTAGCATTATCTCAAAACAACACTTGATGATGTTCTGGGAGTTACACTTGAAGGCTAGTTTCCTCTCATGAATTTAAAATCCAAATATCAATGCAACAGATTCTTTGCAAAATTAGTTAAATTTTTAATTAGTATTGAATAGCAATTTTATTCACAGTAACTAGGAGTAGATGGAGTGAAACTTTCACTTTGTGCTTATATTTGTTATTTTAAGGTCAGAAAATTGAGTATACTAAATGACAGACATAAAAAGTAGCCATTCTAAATAAATAATATTAATTATCTGCTTGTAAATATTGATAATTTAGTTATCCATTTTGGTCACCATTACTCCAAGCAGTTGATCAACTAGAGGGCATACTTTGCTTTGTTTAGTAGGAAAAAAAAAATCATAAGATTATCTTTTAGTGCAGCAAATTTGATTTTATTTATTTTTGTATAATCAGAGTAATTTTTAATAATGACATATATTTTAATATAAGTTAACTTCTCAAGCTTCATTCTTCTGTAAAGGCAAAAACCTAGGGTCCATGTAGAATTTTCAGAGCACATAAGAACCATACGGACACATTTTGCATGTCAGTTTAAAGACTCTTGTTAAGCTGAAAGGTTGGGAAGTTGAAAGGAAATAATTTTTAATAAGCTTGCACAGCATTCGGTGCCCAAGGTGGATTCTTTCTTGTAGCACATTTTGACCTTTAGATTTGTACCAGCTTTCCCTTTACCAACATAATTGCAAATATCACAGAAAAAAAATCTATCAGCCTTTTTGTTTTTGAATGACTAAATGGCATGAATGTGTACAGTGGATTTCAATTAATCATATTGGACTGCAATAAATAAAATGTAGGCTACCTATTATTTTTGACTGGCAAAGTTTCTAAAAGCTAATACAATTTGGAAAGTAGCAGAAAAATCACACTATGAAAAATGTTTTTATTTAAACTAATCAACAAAAGAAAAGTACATATAAAACACCACCAATAAAGCACTACAGTCTTTATATTGCTATACGTAGAAGTAAGGAAAATTTAAAAAGGAAAGGGGAAAAAAGCCTAGAAATTAAATTATAAATAGGGAAAGCTCCAAAATCTTTGATTGTATTATTTAAAGTCTTTTTCCCAATTAAATATTAATATATCAGCAGTCCATTGTTGCAAATTTTCATACTCTTCTCTTTTTAGTATTACATAACCATAATTAATGATATCTGAATTCCTACACACATACAGTATACACATATACACAAACAGTAATGAGTGAAGACAAAAGAGAAAAATAAGAGCTCATGTGATATAGTGATATAGTAGTTAATGTGTTTGATTGGGAGCATGGACAACCAAGACTCACCCCTTAAGCACATAAGTCAGCTGGATGACTTTGGACTAGTTATTTTCTCTTAGCCCTAGACTGGCCAACATAATAAATCATGATGTTAAGCTTCAAGGAAGAGGCCTTCATAGTACAGTGGATTGATTCATTTTCTTAGATAAGAAATATGCATATGTATATATGCTTGATGGTTACAAGAAAAATGTATATTGCAGTAGTCATGTATACAGTGATGTTAACTATGTATAAAAATGTTCAGATGTCTTTGACTTCAAGGCAGGTACAGGTTTTTAAAGTGCTGACACCTATAAACTGTGGAACTCACAATATTTTATTAGTATATTCTGAAACATCTCTTTTTAAAAGAATACATAGTTTCCTTATATTTAAGAAACTGAATCACTTTTTGACATGTAAACATTCACATTCTTGTTAGCCATGTATCAATGTTCCGACTTATGAACCCAACCAAAACAATCCATTAATGCAAAACTTTATTGACTATTTTGGAAATGATGAAGATAATGATAAAGGCAAAACCAGATCTGCCTAATTCCTGTGCAAACCCACATAGTGAAAATATAGATTTGTCCCTTGCCATATTAGTGTAGATCACATTGCCCAATTGAGTGTCATTGTATTGTTATGAGAAAAGGTATCGGGTCTTGGTAAACATCTCCAAAGTATCCTTGACTTTCAGTGCTTGTTTCCTTGAAGTCTGGAGCCTACATTCAATTTCCTCCTTCCCTTGGCCCTTGTTCTTAGCCAAGTTGAGAAGCAATAATAGTTGCAGCAGCATAAGCATCCTTTGAACTTGACACCATGTAGATGTTAACTTCAAATGTGATTAAATTGAATTAAATTTATTACTATTCACGGTTAAAAATTCACATTGGAAAAAAGAAAATGGAAAATGTTTAAACATCAAAAGACACTATTAATCCTAATGCTCTGATTTTGAGATCCTTCCAATTGAAGAACACACCCTGCCCCCCTCTTCCTTCCCCTCCCAAAAAATTCCTTTCTGGATGATTTAGTGAATATAGCCTTCAGTATTTGGATGGATGATTTCATTACATCAGCTATGATCATGACCTTGGACTCTGACAAGATACATATCACCTCAAATAGTAGCATCAAGTAAGTGATATGCCCTTCAGTATTTTCTGTTTTTTTCTTTCTGCTAGGCTATTAAAGATGAAGAAGAAATAATCCAACTTGGATCACAGATTGAGAATAGAATTTTTAGTAGCTGCAGTAACAGATACAATTAATATCACTTATATATCATTGAAAAAAATGTGGATACCTTTCCTCATATTTTACCTGGTGAGACCTTTTTTTTTAAAAAAAGAGATTGACATTATCAATCGCCCCTCAACTGCCACCAAAATTTTTGTTATTTATAATGGATATTGCATTGATTTAGACACACAGTATCATTTTCACTATCCTCTTTCAATTAAAAACTTCCTGATTCTTATTTTCTTTCTTAAACTTTCAGAAATGTGGCTATCTGCAATTACAATCACATAGAACCTCTAAAATGGAATAATCTTTAAAATATATGAATGTATGCAGATATTTAGTTTCTTATGTGAATCATATAGGATGGGCATATAGGGCATAATTACGGATGCCATGCACTACATTTTCCAACCTAACTTGGTCAATTTTCATTTTTTGTGTGATGGAATGTTTTCATTCATTTTTTGTGTGATAGACTGGACCTAGGGAGAGGCAATTCAGTCCAGATATTTTGTGTCAGATAAAGAGGTCCAAAAGCAAAATTCAAATGCATCAATAGTCTTCCCTTCCTGCTTCTTCAAAATCTAACTTTTCTTTTCATAGAGTATCACAGGGAATGCAATGGCTTGAACGATTCTGATCTTTGTATATATAGACACATCTTGGCATATAAATAACTTTCCCAAAGCCTTCATCACTGCTCTATTAAGTGCTTTGCAAGTGATAAAAGAAAAATGAGTTAAAGTTCTAACCAAATTTTGCCAGCAAATCTGGAAATGACAGAATGGCCAACACATTGGAAGAGGTCAATCTACAATCCAATACTAAAAACACACAGAGAGAAACTCAATAAACTGTGCAAACTATTGTGCAATATTGTTAGCAAAGTAATGCTTAGGAACATCCAAAATAGTTTAAAGCCTTCCATTAAAAATGAGATGCCAGATGTTCAGACCAGTTTTACTAGTAATGCAAGCTCAATAATTGAGAATGCCAAAAATATCCAAAATAAGTCACCATCCGCTTCATCATTTAGAAAAAGGATTTGATTGTACCAATCATATCAAATTGCGGAAAGTGTTCAGAAAAAGTGAGAGTTCTAGAAAATTTCATTCTCTTAATGAGAAACGTATATCACTTATAAGACCTAGGATGGTGCAATGGTTAGAATGTAGTATTGCAGGACTCCAATCCTGACTGAATCAAGGTTGTTTCAGTCTTCCATTCCTCCCAGGATCCAGATTATTGGGAGCAATATGCTAATTCTGTAAACCACTTAGAGAGGGCTGTGAAGGACTGTGAAGCAGCATATAAATGCTATTGCTATATGCAAGTTAGGAAGAATGTATAGAACATGGTGAAACAGACTGGTTCCACTTTTGTCAAGGGGTGTCTACCCTCCCTTATTTATTCAATGTATGCATTGAATCTATATTAAGGGAATCTGCTTTAGATGGTTATTGTGATCGTAAAAGTGGAAACAGAAACCTTAATAACATGTGCTATGCTTATGACAGTACCCTGATTACTGAAAATGCAAAAATCTGTAAACTCTAGTAATAAAAGTCAAAAAGCACGGTAATGTGTTATTAAAATAATTATAAAGCAGTCCCAGCTATTGACAACTGATAGAACAACAGGTAGACTTAGACCTGTCAATGAAGATCTAGTGGATAGCTTCTGTTTTTAGGCTCAACTATCAACAGTAAAGAAACCAGTGGTCAAGAAATAAATTGCAGACTAGTAATTTGATAGAGCAGCCATGAAGGCTTTGGAAAAGATATTCAAATGCCAAGGTTGTCTGCACCTACAAAGATCAGAAACATTCAAGCCATGGTATTCCTTGTGACTTGCTATGAATGTTAAAAGTAGGATTTTGAAAAAGTAAGGTCAGAACTTTGCTGTTGGAGAAGAGTTCTATGACTATCGTGAACATCCAACAAGCAAATAAAAATGGATCATTGAACAAATCAACCGAAAGGCACAAATGACCAGGTTCAAATTATCCAACTTTTAGACTGTGGGATGATCTAACTGTCTCTACTGCTGGGAAAAGTGGAAGGGAAAAGATAAAGAGGATAACAGCAGAAAAATAGATGGACTCAGTTACAGTGACTGTTAATGCACCACTGAAAGACCTAAAAGAACAGGTTAGGCATAGGCAGAATGGAGAAAATCCATTTTAACTTGACAGCATCTAATCAATTATTTGGACATTGAACTATATTCCCTTCCTGTAAAACAAGACCATGTTGGTTTCAGAGCAATCTTTTGAGCCTACAAAAGCAGATGGTGGCTTGGGCAGGATGAAAAAGATAATGTGGTGTACCACAGGAATTGTGGTATAATGCTGAAGCAAGCAATAGGTAGAACCAAGCCAAAACAAGGTAATTAGACCCATTTTTCTTTCCCTAACATCTTTTTTTGCTCTATTTATATTACTTTCTATTTCTCTTTTCAGGACAGTAGACTTCCAGGAAAAAAAGGCAGACTGTTCTCAAATAGAGGTCTGAACGTAATGATTTTAAATATTTTTGAATTTAGCTGAGAGTTGCTTAGAGCTATAGATTGCTTAGCCTTGATAAAGGAAATCATTTGTTTCCTTACTGCAATTTGATTCTTTTATTCTTCCCTGAAGTGTAACTTTTTGAATCTTGTACAAGGGAATACTAAATCATAAATTTTTAAAATATGGTTTGTCATGCTTTTGATAACATTGTGTAGCTGCTATGAGAATAAAGTAAAAAGTTTTTGAATTTTTGTGACAGAAGAGCATGACTTTTTGAATTTTTGTGACAGAAGAGCTTGACTGGAAGTCAAGCAAAGCAGTAATGCCCATGCTGCTCTGTCACAAAATAAGTATTGATTTCATTGAACTTTATTTTTTTAATAGCTGAATGACCCTTGAAAAATATATTTACCCTCAGAAGAGAAGGATGCAGTGTGTGAGTAGAATAAAAGGTTTATTCTGTTGAATTTCTCAGAGTTGGCAAAATTATATAAGACTGTTGTCCTACCTCAATTTCAGCCCTGAATTGACTCTTTTTCTAAGAAATAGCAAGGTCTTATTTTTGCAGAAAACCAAGTCTATACAGTTCTTTCTTCTTGAATGCTGGGTCAATATTTTACAACATAAATCAGAGTATAGTTTCTAGTCAGATTTATTCTCTCTGCTACTACTTCTCTCTTTTTAATATGACTACACTCTTTTGCTCATTTGCCTATAAGCCAATCACAGTGAATTTAGTGAAACTTCTGGAAAAGTAGAAAAAATCTTACTGAAGCAGAATTTAAGGAAAACTTTTAATGACATGAGTTATTACAAATGGATCAGATTACAAGGAAAGGTGGGAGGGGGAGGCAAACTATTTTCCAAAGCACCAAAAGGCAAGACAAGAAACAATGGTTGGACTTAACCAAGGAGAGAAGCAACTAGAACTAAGGAGAAATTTCCTAATAGTGAGTGTGATCAATCAATGAAACAATTTCAAAAGTTGTGGGTGCTCCATCACTGGAGGCTTTCAAAAAGACACCGGACAACCATTTGTCTGAAATGGTATAGGTTGTCCTGCTTAAGCAGAAGGTTAGATGAGAAGAACTGTCCCTTCCAACTCAATTATTCTATGTACTGCTATATGCATGTATTTAAACATAAGTTGGATGGCTAATTGTCCGAAAGTTGCATTTTGTGTTACAAATACTAAACGGAGATGAGCATCCATTCTTCAAAGTTTCCAATTTTATGAATAGACCTTTGGAAACTTCCTTTAAAGCCTGGTCACACTGCAAGAACTTTGCTATAGCGGTCCTGGAGCGGTGAAAAAAAAATCATCACCGCTCGTAACTGTTCACCACCGTTTAACAGAAGTTGGCCTCCGTTAAGGCAACGCCATATACGCTCGGCCTCCACTGATGGTCCCTCCTACCGCTCCGAAAGTTTTGAGCTGCACAAAATATTGCGAGCGATGAGGAGCGCACAATTTTCCGCTCCGGCAAAGTTCACCACCGCTCCAACAATGCCCAGTCAAAGTTTGGTACCGCTAGACGCAAGTTCGTGGACGCTTGGGTCCGCTAGACCAATGCAGAAATCTTCAACGCTGGACCACCGCTGTTTTGCAAGCTTTGCCCGGGCGGTGATTAAACGTTGCACTAACTTTGGTGGAGTGGTTGTAAGCGTTTTACGAGCGGACACGGGATTCCTGGAATGGTGTCAGGCGTTGAAGCAGCGATCCATTGCGGTGATGAACTTTGGTTTGGCGTTGGTATGGAGGTGTTGGAGCGGAACCAGAATTTGGCTATAAATATTAGAAATGGACCAGTAGCCCTTTTGGAATAGCCGTTGAGTGCAGACATCTCTTGCATCGAATTTGCTCAAAGTTACAGTAAAACTGTACTACCATGCATGCTGAGAGACTTTGTATGATTGGTGCGCTAGTCCAGCAGCAGAATCAGAACCTCCTCGGATTGCAACAAGCTATTGACAGAAGGAGAAGAGAGAGGAGAAGGAGAGACAGAAAGATCTTATATCATATTTTCTTCCTTAAATATTTTAAACAACGAAGACTGGTTTTTAACTAATTTTGGTCAAAATAATTGGTTCTTCTGCAAGTACTCCTCATTCTATTTAAAAATGTTGAAGTAAATACATAACACTGCAGTATTTTTTTCACAGTTAAATATTTCTTGACGCAACCAGTGGGCCACATATATTTACCTGACTCCACTGCTGCCTGCATCTTCTTAGAGGCTGCTGCCTTTCCTCCTCCAGCCTTCCTCTTCTTTTGTCCACGTCCCATGATGAACTTCTATCAAAACTCTTTGAGAACTTTATCAAGCGATTCGTACAGCTCTGTTACGGTAGTCCAAAGCGGCATGTTGCTAAATCAATTACTTCAAACCCCCGCCAAGCCAACGCACGCATGCGCAGAACACTGCTTTATCAACGCTCGCGTCACCGCTAAACCAACGTTCCCTATCGTTAAACCAATGCTAAAGCAACGCCGGCTTCAGCGGTGCACCGCTAAGGTAACGCCCGTGTTTTTGAATTTTTTTCCCATTTTGTGCGCGGTGACGAGCAGTGTCGAAATTTGTCCCCCTCTTCCTACCGTTCAAGGAACGCTATAGCAAAGTTCTGGCAGTGTGACCAGGCTTTTACTTACGTAATTTAAACATCTTTATCAAGACACAGAACAGCAAAGTGGAGTATGGTTTGGTTCTTCAAGTTGGGAAAAGGGATTTTATTTGAAGTAGAAGTGGAAACAAAGGATTTAATTTAAAGTCTGAGTCAAAATAAAGTGGTAATAGGTAGAGTAATATAAAATGGAAATTAAGACTTGGAGAGAATAGCTGTGAAAAAAAATTAGACAGAGCTTTCAGAATATCCAGAACTAACTAATATACTCTGTTATTTCTACATCTAAAAGTATGAGTGTGTATGAAGGTATTTTTTTTCTTTCCTAAAAATTGAAATACTCCACTGCAAGCACCATTTTTTTTCTTTCCAGGAACCACATTGCTTTTCCCCAGAGAAGCTTAAAGATAAAAGCTTCTAAGCAAGCTCATTCCTAGTTAATTAACCTCAATTAGGCATGGGAGTTGTACTTATACAGGAATTAGGCAAATGTGTCTCCTGCATTTCCTTAGAAGATGGGGAAGATATTATGTTTTAATTGTTCTGGTTCAATAGGGACCTCTAGAAGCTTAGCCATCTGGAGAATTACAGTTACAAATGAACTAGGATTCTTACACAAAAAATATTTTATAAATGGCCATGTGATAAGAAAGTTCATTAAGAATTCTCATACTAATATGGCTAATAGACAAAGATGGGAATTGGAAAATCTCTGGTTTGGATTCTGCTTCTGCTATGAACACTAGCAGAAGTTTAAGATAAATCACCAAATGCTATTTCTTTCTATAACACAGGAGTAATGAAATCTTGATTTGGACAACAGAATTACTGTAAACATTAAAACTAGATAAATAAGTGGCATATTTATTATTTTAATGCATTATAGAGATATTAATCCATGGTGATTTATGAAGAAAGTTTAGATTCTAGTAGCAGGATTAGTTCAGAATTTTTAATGAAGTACATAAAGTAGATAAGTCTGACAGAAAGCAAATTTATCTGTTGGAAAAACCAATGTGGGACATGTTCAGAAGCTTTTGTAAGAGTATACAAAATATTTGGGGAAGGGACTGAGTGATATAATTGGCCTTAAAGATTTCTGCAGGGTCCAGATCTGTCCATCTTAAAAGCAGTGACTTAATTTAATTAAATTTAAATTACTCCTCACATAACATATAATAATTCACCCATTATTAAAAACTACAGTTTTAGAAAGTTTCTGGGGGCTGAATTATAGGCTTATGGGAGAGCAAGGATGAATCTCTGGGATACAGTAGCCACCTTTGGCCTAAATGAATTTATTTGTCACATTGTGATATAAGACTGACTGAATTGCAATATTACTCATGACAATGGGTACCTTAGTTCATTCAAAGAAGTTAACTAGCAATTTATCTTCATCTAATTATATCTCTAATTGATATTTATTTAAATTGTACATCAATTTGTAGGATAAACTTGATAAACCTACATTAAACTCTATGCACAAATTTATCAAAGAGTTTATTTTCAAGGTAACTTTATTCTGTTATCTTGTAGAAAACAGAACACCAAGTTCATGTTCTTTTCTAGAATGCTTTCAACTGGACATCACTTTATCATTTTCCATGAAATCCTATGTCACTATTTTGACACAGCAGCATTATTTAAAGAGACATCTATTGAGACTAATTTTCATTTTAGTTTAATTTAGCATTCAGAGGAACAGGTATACAAGGACATTGTTTAGTCTTGATGTTATTACAAAATCTACATAAATTTGCATAAAGTAATTAGGCAGGGCTTGTGAATAATAAGCAATTATTGTATGTGTTCTGTCATGTAATCTCAGCTAACAAAACCTATGTACATTTTTCACTGCTGTTGAAAGATAATAAAGAAACTGAAACTTTATTCTGAAGTCTCTTTCCAGAACACAGGTATTTACAAAGATCATGAGAATAGATGAAGATGGTGGTGAGTACTACCTGCAGTAGAAGGGGACAATATGATAGCTAGAAGGGGACAATATGATAGCTAATTCTAGGTAAAACAAAAGCAATTCTTTAATAATAATAGAATCATTTCAAACAAACAAACAAGATAAACGGGATCAAACCAGTTTTGGGAAAATGTGTTGGATGATGTAAAACAAGATGTAGTTCTTTAAAGCCATCACATAGAATGAGGTACCATGGACAGCAGATGTTTCCCTGTCTTCTTTTGGAAGTCATAATCACTGTGGCTGCTAGACATTGATTAGGATAGTTTTGCACAAATTTATGAATGGAATGTTTAATTTACTTTGTTTAATGTTACTTTTAGTGAACAATACAAGTTGTAATTATTTTATTGTGTATTGGGTACAGAGCTCCAAAACATGCATCTCTTCCCACATCTGTGTCAACATTGCAACTTTGTTGTGAACTCTGCCATGCAATGCTGGGAGGAAGGTTCAAATGGAAAGGAAAGATGCAGCACAGTTGCTTGCAATTTTGTTTGAGAAGTCTATCCTTCACAACATTCCATATCGACTAAAGGCCATAAATTCCCAAATCCAGATGGCCTCCAAAATTTCAAGCAATTCAGTCTGAAATGAAGCATTTGTTCCCTCCAATTCCCAAAGCCTTCAGGCACTTCAGGACATCAACAGAATTAATAGCATGGTTTATTTCAGGGGTGGTGATATACGACTCTTTATGTGACAGTACTTAGTCATTAGTACTAGTACTAATATTTAGTAAGCAATTAGTTATTAAGTAAGGACTATTGTAATAATATTTTAGAAAGCTAGACAGAGAGCAAAAGAGAGAATGAACTATGTTTTAGATTACACTTATTTTTTCTGCATTCAAACGAAACTTTGCTTAGGGATCAAGTTGATTGTAGTGATACAGGGCTTGCATCTCAATGGCACATCTTTATTATTATTATTATTATTATTATTATTATTATTATTATTATTATTATCATTGTTGTTGTTATTATTATTATTATCCCGTTATATCTGGATTTAATGAATGCATAAGGCATAGGACCAATTCTGCGTATATATTTATTTGGAAAAAGGGATGCTTGTTTCAGAATTTAAGCAGCATAGAAAAATAGCTACTTTACAAAAAGCTATATTCAAAATCCAGTTGTAAAATTTGTAGTCATTTTTTTAAAAAATGCATACACAATTCTGTTGTTAATATAGTATTAAGGAACCTCTGTGGCACAGTGGTTAGAGTGCAGTATTGCAAGCTACTTCAGCAGTCAGTTCAAATCCCACCAGGTTCAAGGTTGACTCACCCTTCCATCCTTCCAAGGTGGGTAAAATGAGGACCCAAATTGTTGGGGACAATAGGCTGACTCTGTAAATTTCTTAGAGAGGGCTGTAAAGTACTATAAAGCAGTATATAAGTCTAAGTGTTATTGCTATTAACATAGGCCAGATTTATATAGCTTTATATATTCCTACTCAAAAGATTCATGCCTGTCACATTATTGTTGAAGGCACAAGGCAAAAAGTTGAAGGCAAAAAAAGGTAGGAATAGTAATTGAGTTCTACGAACAAGTGTGAATGAAATTTAAATTCATACTTCAAAGGATAAGCAAAGACACCTGCCAAAATAGATATCAAGCTAACATTCCTACATTTTCATTAAAATAATATAACATGAGATCTTGTTTTTCTTGTCATATTTATTAGGAAATTGGTTTTCATAAATTCTGTTTAATATAAATCCTTACCAATGTTGTTGGTGGAAAGCTAATAACTTTTGACAGAGGGAATGAAGCAGAAGAGTGAAACTTTATTGAGTAAAGTGTTCTGCAAGGTTTAGCAGGCTATGGAAGTCTGGTAACAGGCTTTTTTTTCCTAATTAACATATTTATTAAAAGTTATAAGCTTCTGTACAGAGAGTGGCTAGACTGATATAGGATTTAAATTGGGGTGAGGTAGGAAGAAAAGCAGAGAAAAGGGAGGAGAAAATGTTAATTATGTACATACAGGTTGTTTCAGAAATTGTGAGTGCTCCATCAGTGGAGGTTCTCAAGAAAAGATTGAAAACCATTTCCCAGAATGATATAAGGTTTCCTATTCGAACATGGGGTTGAACTAGAAAACCGCCAAGGTCCTTTCCAACCCTGTTATTCTGTGTTCTATGTTCTAGTTTACATATAATCTCATTAACAATTGTAATATGTGTATTAAAAACCCATTATGTTAAAATTGCCTGAAAACTTTTGCTGTATGTATATTTGTAAATTATTGAAGGAAACCCTAAACAGATACACTTCACAAACATTTCAGAAATTATACTGAAGACTGTACTTGAATAACATGTCCCAATATGTTATGTCCCAATATGAGAGAGTAGTCAATAGTTATCCAAAGCCTTCAAAAGTCCCTGTTTACAAAACTTGGAAGAAAAGTGTCTGTGCATATACTACACAAGAACAGAAGTCTTAGAAATGATGCACTCATTTTTTTCTACACTGAATGTAATTTATTTTAAGTAGCAGAGGTGGTATTCAACAGGTTCTGACCAGTTCTGGAGAACCGGTAGCAGAAATTTTGAGTAAGTTCAGATAACTGTCAAATACCACCTATGACTGAAAATTTTACAGTATCCTTCCCCTGCCATGCCCACCAAGCCACGCCCACAGAACCAGTAGTAAAAAAAATGTGAATCCCACTAACGTTATGTAGGTGAGCATTTTTATTGCCAAGTTCTACAAAGGATCTAAAGATCAATACAAAGTTTCAGTGTATAACTTATCTATTTCTTGAAAGTTAGGAATGACAGTATAGCTCAGGTATTAAGAATAGTCATTTTATGTTTTCTGTGACATACTGATTAATTTTTGTGGTGTTAATAATTCCAAATCTCCCTGATATTTTAATGAGTGACATTTAACATTTATTGATATGCATGTAGAGCATCAATAAATTAAACAGAAGGAAAAATATTCTTTGGAAGGTACAGTTGATTTAAAATAGTTGCCTTTCATTCACCAGAACTGTGGTGGCACAGTGGTTAGAATCCAGTATTGCAGGCTAATTCTGCTGAGCGTCAGCTGCCAGCAGTTCAGCAGTTCGATTCTCAATGGCTTAAGGTTGACTCAGCCTTTCATCTTTCTGAGGTTGGTGAAATGAGGGCCCATATTGCTGGAGCAATAAGCTGACTCTGTAAATCACTTAGAGAGGGCTGTAAAGCACTGTGGTATATAAGTGGTATATAAGTCTAAGTGGTGGGATTCAAATTTTTGTACTACCGGTTCTGTGGGCCTGGCAGTTGAAGGATACTGTAAAATCTCCAGTCAGAGGTGGTTTTGCTGGTTCTCTGAACTACTCAAAATTTCCACTACTGGTTCTCCAGAACTGGTCAGTACTTACTGAATACCACCTCTGGTGCTATTGCTATTTTAACACTAATAGAATATTCCAAATATGTGTGAAAATACTGTTACAAACTGTATTGTGGTGTTATCCAATCATTATCTACATAAAAAACATTAATGACCAATTAATGAGGCCTCAATAAAAGAAAATATATTGTAGTTTAAATGTTTTATTTTTCTATTATGCAGATTTATTGTTTTTCATGTAACTATACTGTCAGTGTAATCCTAAAGGATTATGATACATTGTGTTTTAAACAAAAGTTATTTACATGGTTTTTTCATATAAAGTTTTTACCCTTATTGGACAGAAAGGAAAAATATTCTTTGGAAGGTACAGTTGATTTAAAATAGTTGTTTTTCATTTACCAGAACTGTGGTGGCACAGTGGTTAGAATCCAGTACTGCAGTGATTCACCAGAACTGTGGTGGCACAGTGGTTAGAATCCAGTACAGCAAAATAAAACACAAGATACATAATTACCTTGGAAGTCTGATATCAAATTTGAAATCTTCACAACATTTCCCTTTTTATATCAGAGAGAATCTCTTATACCAGAGAGAATCAAGGTGGAATTTTCTTCCTTTCTCGGTTTAACTCATGTTTTGCTTCTTCCTGCATTGCTTTTCCAAGGTCACTTCTGTAATTGTCTAAAGTTTTCACCTAGAGTGGGAGGGGGCAGAAAATACAGATTTAAATTCTCATTCAGTCATGAAACTCATTGAGTGACTCTGGTCTCTCTCCTGGCCTAACTGGCAAAGTATGATTATTGGGAACATAAAAGGAGGAGGGCATGGTATATTAAACACTTGAAGAACAGAGAGGAAATAAATGCAATAAATAAATCAGAAGATTAATGCTACAGGCTTGTATGTCAGGGTGATTGTATCACAAATGGAAAGCAATTCAGTAGTTAAGTATTTTTCCTTAAAAAAATTCTTATTTTCAAATAAATGAGAATCAGTATAAGGCAATACAGCACATTTCAGCCTTAATCCAAAGTTCTATATTTCCAGGTATGTCAGCTACAATACAACCACAAAATTGCTTTTTGATTTGTATTGGAGCAAATAATGCCAACCCTTGTTTCTTACCATGTAAGAGTCAAATTGGCTTTCATTTGCATGATTTTTTTTTAAATTATCATACTTCATTGTAAATATATAAAAATTAATTTGTTGAAATATACTGAATATTACATTTTTTTAAAAAAAGGTAGTGATAACACCAAAGATAATTATTACTATTAAAGGTAGATTATTTATGAATTACAGAAGATTTGATAAGAAACAAACCTGCAAAAGTAAGATATAATTGCAATTTGCTCTCCTAGCCACTATAATTAAACCTACTATAGTTCTGGCAAGATTCTGTCCACACGGCATGACAAAATAAAGAACTGAATTTTGTCTGGGTTATTCCATAACATTCTTAGGTTGGAAGTGATATGACTTCTGTTTCTGTAGCTCAGGGTCGCCCAAACTTGGCAACTTTAAGACTTGTGTACTTTAACTCTCAGAATTCCTCAGCCAGTTATGCTAGCTGGAGAATTCTGGGAGTTGAAGTCCACAAGTCTTAAAGTTGCCAGTTTTGGAGACCTATTCTGTAGCTCATTGGAGGTCTCCTCCCTCCCTTCACAGAATGCAACGATTCCTTTCTGGCTCAGGTTCCCTCCCTGCCTCCTGTGAGAGAATTTTAGCTCTAGTGCAGATGGCAGCACATGACAACTTTCCTGCCAGCTTCACTAACAGGAAAGATTGCAAATGGTGATCACATTATGACAGGGCGCTTGGCAAAAGGTCATAAATGGTAGTGCAAAATTTTCTGACAGTTGAAGAGTTTTACCAGTGGTAAAACACCCATTCAAAAGTTATCATAATTCTAGAGAGTTATTAAATGAATAGGCATAAGGTATATTTCTGACCTATAGTCAGGAATAAATGTTCTTACTTTTTGTGTTTGGGACTTGCTTTATTTTCCAATTGTTAATCAACATACTTTTTCTTAAATGAATCTAATATAGTGTTTACCTTATATGGAGTTATTATTTATGATAATGGACTTAGAAACAATTTAGAATAAAACTGACTCTGAGAGAAGTGTTTCCAAACCAATGTAAATGTTTAAAAACATACAATATTCAGATCAAGGAATTGCTATTTTATTCCAGCATCATTGTGTAAGGAAAAACAAATAAAAACTTAATAAATAATTTGAGGATTCCTTCAATTATTCACTATATCATGAAACCTGATCAAGATTATGGCCATCCTTGGTTTCTGTGACTTAGAAAACTCAAAATAAATCCAAGCTTCTTTACAACAGATTCCATTATAAGGCTGGTAGTCAACACTTAGCAGCACAATAGGAACCAACAACTCTGTCTCTAAGTAGAACTCTGTTCATTAAATAGAAAAGCTCATAACCATGATGGCCTTATGATGTCATTTCCCATTCAGTTGTTAAGCAAATAACTGTGGTCATTAAGTGAGATATCATGAAACAGTCA
Organism: Hydrophis major; assembly: GCA_033807585.1. Taxonomy (NCBI): domain Eukaryota; kingdom Metazoa; phylum Chordata; class Lepidosauria; order Squamata; family Elapidae; genus Hydrophis; species Hydrophis major. The sequence continues at coordinate 331,696,295 of CM066329.1, forward strand.
CTTGCAATTTTATTTTCATGTTTTCCATTAGTTTTGTTGGAAACCAGTTATGATCATGTGAATGGCAATCATATGAAGTCAGACCTTGCAATGGTTGATCACAAATGCAAGGACTGATCACAAGACATTTTTACACCATCATAATTGATAACTAAGCAAGGGAGTCCTTAAATGACTTGCTATATGTGGGAAAGAATCAATTTCTGACCAATCACATGCCGAATGTTCTCAGAGCCTAGACATTCTGGAAGGAGATCCAACGCCAAGAAAATAATAGAAGGGGGAACTTGTAGTCTTTTTAAATATAGTATTTATGCCAGAAAGACTCTTCCATTTGAATAATTTCTCACCCATCAATGTCAACTTTAAGAAAACCCAGCAAAGAAGACTGAATAACAGTAGAGAACTATTCTTCAGGATTTTCATGCATCATTGCCATTGGGCATGGCAACGTGGAGCTTCCTTGCTAGGTGAGTACAATTTACACTGTCTTGCCATTTCTCCTCATGCCTTTTGTAGACACAGTATTGTTCAATTCTAATTACTCTAAATGAGAGGATGATTGTTGTTCCAGCAGAGAATAGCCTTTTAAAGTTCTAGGAATGTTCTTCTCCAGGCAATGTCAGTTAATACTAGACAGTTTATTGATTGACTAAAAGCATGAACAGCAGGGAGATATTTTTCCCCAAATGGATAGGTGAACATTTTACTTTCTCAAAGGCCTAGAAATTAATTACTAAATGAAAGCTGAGGGAAATAAACAAAACTGGTCTTCAGGTGTTGCACAGATCTTTGAAGGAATGTTTCATCTCAGTTAAGGCTTAAACCAAATACTTCTTCAAAGCTGATCTGCAAAGTGCTTCAGTGTCCCATTTTTCATTGCTGAAATAGCTGCAGTGGTTTTCTTCATTTATTTTTTTTAAAAAAGGGAGGGCTTCTGCTTATGTTCAGAAGGCCCTTCTAGTTGTGATACTTGACAAAGGCAGACTTTCTTGTTTCTTCAAGGAGTTTCAGTATATGGAAACTTAGCAATATGACTCCATGAGGCAAACCAGCTTCAGGTAGATTGAGTACAATCTATGTAGACCTACAGCTGTCACATTTAGGACCTATTGGACATTTCACAGAAGTATTTGGTTGGACTAGAATTCTGGGCTAGTTAAGTCTTTGGTTTTATTCAGCAGAGTTCTTACATTTTAATTAATAATTCTCATATTTAAAAGGTGGACATGAGAAAAAATGTTGATTCTTTTGTGGCTTTCTCTCTCTTTCTCTCTCTCTCTCTCTCTCTCTCTCTCTCTCTCTCTCTCTCATCTCTTTTATTTATTATTAGATCAGAACGATTAGATCCTCCTCAGATATAATATTTAAACTCTCATAATTACATTCTCATTTTTTCCTTTGAATAAAATAACTTGTTAGTGATACATTATTAGAAGAAAAAACTGCAAGGGTGTATTGTTTTCTAAACAGAAAGATATTGTCAGGCAGAGCCTCTTGCCATTTTACATTCTTCTGACAAATTATGCAATCTCAGCTTCTACTGCTTAGTCAGATTTTTTACTCTTGTGATTGAAGTGAAATAAAAGCACAACTTCTGTTACTGGAATCATTTCATTAAGCTACCACACAGCTATCCCATGTATGTAAAGAATAATATATATTGAAAAACAAGTGAATTTCTGAGTGATTTATTTAGGCAAGAATGCGTAGTATTCAGCTGAGTTAAATTTGAGAATGACTTGATTATTATTAGATGTGAAATTATACAAATCATGTTGAATACTCCCAGAAAAAATATCTATAACACTGTAGCCAAAATTGATATGCTGTTTATGCCCAAGAATTAAAAACAATGCCCCATCAGATTTTCTTGAAGCAAAGATTCTGTTTTGTAATGTAGAACTGGTTTTCCAGTTTATTTATTTATTTTATTTTATTTATTTTGATTTTTCAATCACTTACAAGATAATTGGTATAATTATATACATAGTTATGAATACATGAAATGGGTACATATAAGAAAAATAAAAGGAGCAATAGGTAGGCACGTTAGTGCGCATATGCACGCCCCCTACAGACTTCTTAGGAAAGGGGTGAGATCAATAGTAGACAGTCTAAGGTTAAAGTTTTTGGGGTTTGGGGAAGAAACCACAGAGTCAGGTAGAGTATTCTAGACATTGACCACTCTGTTGCTGAAGTCATATTTCCTGCAATCAAGTTTGTTGCGATTAACCTTGAGTTTGTATCTCTTGTATTGTTATGATTGAAATTGAAGTATTCATTGACCGGTGGTACATTGCAATGTATGATTTTATGTACTATACTTAGATCGAACCAAAGATGGCATAGTTCTAGATTTTCTAGGTCTAGAATTTCAAGTCTGGTGGCATAAGGTATACTGCAACAAGTAGAGGAGTGGAGAACTCTTCTTGTGAAATATTCCTGGACTTTCTCAACTGTGCTAATATCAGATACGTAATGTGGGTTCCAGACTGATGAATTGTATTCGAGTATTGGTCTAGCAAATGTTTTGTATGCTCTAGTTAGTAGTGGGATATTACCAGAGAAAAAGCTACGTAGGATTAGGTTGACAACTCTTAATGCCTTTTTGGCTATGTAGTTACAGTGGCCTATAGCACTTAGATAATTGGAGATGAGTATTCCAAGGTCCTTTAGGGAGCTTGGATCATCAACAAGGTCTTGACTATTCATCTTTTATTTTATTTTTCTGATTTTTTTTGCCAATTTGTAAGACTGAGCATTTATTTGTTGAGATTTGAAGTTGCCATTTGTTTGACCATTCTAATATATAGTCAAGGTCTTTTTGAAGGGTAGCAGTATTGTCTGTGGTATTGAACAGCTTCACATCATCAGCGAAGAGAAGGCAGTTATTCTTAATATGATCACAGAGGTCATTTATGTAGAGTATGAAGAGAGTTGGTCCTAGAACGCTGCCTTGGGGGACACCACTACTGACAGGTACAGAATTTGATAGGATGTTCCCAATTTCGACCATTTGTTGTCTTTTTGACGGGAATGCTTCTATCCAGTTATGCAGTTGTCCAGAGATACCATAAGATTTTATTTTTAGGAGTAGTTTGTTGTGTACCACTGAATCAAAGGCTTTACAGATGTCTATGTAGATTGCGTCTATTGTTTTGCCCTGATCGAGTTGTGTCGTCCATATGTTTTTGCAGTGTAAGAGTTTCAGATTACAGGATAGTTTTTTTCTGAAACCAAATTGTTTATTAGAGAGTAGGTTGTTTGTCTCGGAGTGGAGGATAATGGATTGGTTAATAATTCATTCCATGACTTTACAGGTGATGCAGCATAAGAACATTGTTCTGTAATTTTCAACTAGGCTGGGGTCTCCCTTTTTGAAGATGGGGATGACCATGGCTTGTGACCATAGGTTAGGCAAGGAGCTAGTCCTGAAAGATTTTTCAAAAATTATTCTTAGAGATTCTGCTATGGCAGTGGATAGCTTTTTTAAGAAGTAGGCACATATTCCATTCAGTCCAATAGATAGAGTTCAGCAATATCTATTCAGATGGAATATCATTTTTATATAAATATATATTTCATTCACTGAAAGCCATCTGATGTAGTGGTTAAGGCACCATGCTAGAAATTGAGACATTATGAGTTCCAATTCTGCCAATTATTCTCTCTCAGCCATCGGACGAAGCCAAGGGCAAACTGCTTCTGAAAATCTTGCCTAGAAAACTAGTGCAGGACAAGGAATGGTCCAGGAGCATCAAATTGGCTCTCAATGAAAAATGTACTCTTTCTTTAAATAGTCACCTGCCTTTTGACAGATCATTTGTTCATTAGACAGTATTTCTACTGTGATTGGCTGAAGTTTCAAGAGATCTCACTCGGGTTTTCCATTTAACTGAAGATAAAAGGGGATGTATGTTTTTTTGGACATTTATAAATGGGTATAAAAATTAAGGAATTTTTTTAATTTACTATTAAAAAAAGGAAAGATGTCCACTTCCAGGTAGTAATGTTTGAATTGTCCATTTAGAACATTCTGTTTGTTTGTTTTTCCTTCAGCATGTTCAGATGTTCACTTGAACTGATATGAATCTCTGGACTGAATTTTTGGCATGTTGTTTTTTCCAATGCTTTACTGCTCTATCAAGTATTAAAGATATGTAGTGTGGAAGAAGATGAAAATTACAGCTTGGATTCCTGTAATCTCCACATAGGCTAAAAAAAAAGAAAAAAGAAAACTATTATATCAAAACAACATAGTATTTTGACTCAATATTAGATTCTTATGCTTTATGAAACAGTTCATGGGAAAAAACAGATATTTCAATATTCAAGCAATAGATATGAATGTTACACTTACTTTGAGGGAAAGTAATTTAAATAACGTTTATGTTACAAAATGTTACAGTTTTAATAAAGAAGTTGATTTTAAATACAAGAAAGCAAACCAGAGGTTTATCTGGAAAACAGATTAAGCAGCAGACCTGAATCATTTTATAACTTAAATTACAATATTTTGCCCTAAATTCTCTCTCTCTCTCTCTCTCTCTCTCTCACACACACACACACACACACACACACATAAAATATCATCAGATTTTATTCAACTTTCTGCCATTTTATTCTTCTCAAATAACATCAATCACTTGTAGAACTATATATGTGTTGCTGAATTCCTAACTCCTTTGACTCAAGTTTCATGATACCACTCTATTCCATAGTAAGACTATGTGAGAAAGATTGTCAGAAATGGGAAGGTCCACCTGAAGAAACTAATGTTCCAATTGCTTTCTTGTCAGTAATGAGTAAGGAAAGCCTGAAGAGTGACACCAGTAAAATACCTCCCTGTTTCCAAGGCTATACCTCAATTTTGCCTTCAGTTCCAGACTTAATTTGGAAAAGAGTGTAAAAATATTTTGGTAGCCAAATTTAAGTTATATAATGTTCAGAAATTAAAGGGTCCTGTTTGAACATCAGAAAGTCATTATATTTTGTACCTTCTTACCAAATGAAACAACAAAGCCTACTTTCTCTTTTAACAAATTTCCTTTTCTCTTTCACAGTACATATTTAAACTTGTCAGTAAGATACATTTGTTTTGCCAACAGCTAATTAAATAAAATTGAATTAAAATTGCTGTGTGATATAAATAATTCATTGGAAAGGCACTGACTTAAAAGCAAAGCATATCTGCCTTGCTTTTTTGGAATATAGGTGGAATGGACTTGACCTACATTTTATAAAATCAAGTCAAAAATCCCCTGGGGAAAAAGAGTGATGAAACCAAAACAATCATATATGTCATGAGTGTTGATAAACCTGCAAAATGATGAAAATATTGGGCAAGCTGAATGGAAGAAGAAGAGGCTGGTAGTTAATAGATGGAATATTGGAAGCCATTGCAAGAAGAGATTGGATAGTTTAGAAAGTTTTTATTGATAGTCACCGTATGTTAACATCTAAACAACAATGTATGTTTCTGAAGGATTGGAAATCTTACTATTCCCTCTTGTCAGCCTGGGTGTGTAATGTTATAATTTAGTCACACATTCCCTTTGCAGAATTCTGAATTAACATAAATGGAACACCTCAACTCATTCAATACATCAGAATATGAAACTTTTTGCTAACTTTTTAAAAATATGACTAGACATAGAGAGACCAAAATGATGATTTAATGATGGTACAAGAGGTTGAGTTATTTATTTATTTTTATAAGAATATGTATCTTGTCTTTCCAATAGATAAAAATTAAATACAGCAGGTAAAAGCAATTAAAACTAGTATAAACTTAAAGTAAAAAGAAAACAAGGTTACAAAAGCAATTAATTAAATTAAATTAAATCAAAAGGAAAAATATTGATAACACAGAGGAACATCAAATAAGACCTTCATGGAAAATCTACACTGCCCTTCTTCTTTAATGATATTTGATGTATTTTAAGCTTTTAGAAGTAAGATACAAACCTATTTCCTATAGTCTACTAGTACACCTACTAGCAATTGTGCCACCATTATTTGGTTTGCAATTGAATTTCAGTGCCATTTATGGAGTTCAATAGGTAATCCATTAATTATCTATCATTCTACATGAGTGTCTTCTTTATTATGTGTATTTCAACCTTAAATACATTATGGAAACTTATTCACAGGAGATTGTTAGATTATGGGTTGAGACTTGGTTCTGATAAGATAACATAACATAATACAGGTATAATACAACTATATAATAATCAGTAGAATGTAGTATATGTGAGATCATATTTTCAAAAGTAAATAGTCTAATACCTGATCACTCCATTGTAGAGCAAGACAAAGAGGGAAACTATATGTAACAATGATTCATTTCATAGAGGTAATTCATTTTTTTTTATTCTTTTGAAGGATATTTTCATATATATATATATATATATATATATATATATATATATATATATATATATATATATATATATATATATATATATATATATATCCTGATTTGGGTTAAAAACCATCCTAGATTAACTTTCTATTCTGTAATTGTTTTTCTTTCTAAGTAAGAGATGATCAGAAATTGGACAAATATATTAGAAGTTAAAGGATCTTCTCTAGTCTTTCTGTTTCACTTCAGTTGCCAACATCACTTGCCATACATTTCACTTTTTTTCTATCCAAAAATAAAGGTAGACAAATAATATTGAGGATTAGTTATACTTTCAAGCAGAATGTGCCATTTTCTGAGGAATTGCTATAATTAGGTTTTGTCATACTCTGGATTTTTATTTGAATGGCATTGGACCTGCTTATGTTTATTTCTTGATGGCTACTGAACATTTCTTAATCAGTGAACCTTTGATCTTCCTTCCTCAAGTTTTCATAATTACCCTATCAGATAGAACAAACTGGCAGTGTTTTGTCCCAAGAACTTTCCTCCAGTGGCATGAATACATGCGTGGCCAAGCTACTGAAAGACTGATAAATGAGGCACTGATTTGACACCAAGTTAATCTGATTTAGAAAGGCACATGCATTGACTGGTTTGCAGATGTATTAATCAGCTGAACTCCAGCTGAACTTCCTGAAGGTGAGCTAGCTGTCTCCTTTCAGAAGTCCAGTCTGTGTATATGTGTATGCTATTTTTCACTGTCACAGAAACTCGAACCAGAAATAATGTATATAATTTGCAGTTACCTAGTTTTGTTATAACTTCTTATAATAAAAAGAAGTAACAAAAAAAAATTTGGATGGTAAAATCTGTACTATATTGGAATAATCTAGCTACCATTGCATACAAATTGAGGTTTTGCCCATTCCAGACATTTCTAGGTAGAGGTTAGAAATCCATTTCTTTGTCTTAACTGACTTTCCTGCTAATGCAGAAAATTAGAATACATGTTCCTTGTAGTCCATTTCAAGCCCACTATTGTATGATTCTATGCATGAACTACATTCCCGGTAGAGAAAGAAAGATATCCCATAGATTTAAAATGAACGCCTAAAATGAAAATTGTAAACAAGATGTGTGTCTATATATGCAGTGCTGCTTTCATCTGTATTGTCAACTAAAGATCACTCACTTGAATTTAAATCAAATCTGAGGATTCATTCACCTAACAGTGACACTCAAATTTGTAAGTGCATATGGGTGGCTATGTGTGTTTATGTGCATAATTTCTAGATAACTTACAATTCACCATCAATAAAAAAGCAATTCCAGGACAGGAGAGTATGCATTAATGCTGACTAATTACAATTATTTGCCTATAAAACAAAACACAAAAACCCTCATTTTACAAAGTTAACTGATTGCATCTGTGTTTCCTAAACATTCTCTTATACAGTATATAGAAAAGCATAAGAACAAATACACATCCTTCCTTCTTACATATAAAGCAAAAGATGAAGAAGAAAAGAAAGATCCCCATGTGATCAGAGAATGGCAACAATGCACTGAGAAGGGAATAAAAGGGTCTTAGATGAGGAGAAGAAACGGATGAATAAAAGATGTGAGAGTAGGAAAGAGAGATAATTAGATTTGTGGTGCAAGAAGCCAGATGATCAGATGCCAGCAAAGACAAACCATTCTAACTTTGTTATTATCTTGAGATAATAAGAATTCCTGAAGCTTGAACATGGATGAAAGAGAACTTGGAATTGCCTGATTCTAGTTCAATATTTCAACTGTTATACACACATCACAATGTCAGTTGTACATAGATTTAAGAGCTCCTGATAGTGGCATACACAAAAATATCTGAAATATAGAAAAATAGAAATTTATATAAGGACATCCTGTGCTATGCACAAGCCAGTTTTACACACACTGATTTTTTTTTACTTCTTGCTCCTTTTTTGATTAGCTGCCTCTATTCTGATAAGCAATTCAGATGGAAATGTTATAGGTGGAAAAACTTGTTTTTATATAAGTCAATATGATATTCATTCTTTGGTTTCTTATATTTCTGGCTTCTTATTTTTTCTGACAAAACATCTCCATAACATGTGTTAAAGCAACTAATTAAACAGACAAAGAGACCTTTACAATGCAACTTAGTAGCTGTTCTTGTCTTTTAGAAAATATTTTCCTTTTAGTTCCAGCAGGCACCCTTCCAGAAAGTCATTAAGAGATGGATGTTTCCCCACATACTCGGAGAGTGTATAGCTGCAGTCTATATAGATGTTGGACTGGTACCTATTGTTATTATTATTATTTGATTATTATTACTATTTACTTTTTTATTGATATCACGGTACTAGAGACACCAGAGTTGAAGAAAAAGAACTGGAAAAAAAATCACGAAATATCACAACCTGGCCATCAAAACTATGTGAATATAGATGAAACATGTAAAAGTGATACCTATTGTCATCAGGGCAGTAGGTACCACGTCGAAGAATTTTATAAAATACATCAAGAAATTGCAGCTTCCTGCAATAACACCAGCAGAACTGCAAAAAATTGTGCTCCTTGAAACATCATACATCTTAAAAGGTACTTGGTTGATACCTAGGATGCTGGCAGCAATCCATATGAACCATTAGCACCACTCAGTGCTATTTGTGATGCATTTTTGAATGTTCAGTTTTAGTATTATTATTTTATTCATTAAACATGAAGCTCAGTCAACTGAACATTTAAAAATGTATTACAAATATCTTTATTGTTGTTGTTGTATTGTTGAATGGCCACATAAACATTTTAATAAAATAAACAAAAATAAATATATTATTTCTAATAATGTAAAGGATATGCAATATGGATTATGGTGACTGTTCATCACTCCTGGTATATAGTCACAAGTTGCCCATGAGGCCCTAAAAGTGATACAAAAATTATGAATTTCTTCTGCATTCTACCTTCAAATATTAATCAAGCAATCATATAATCAAATGTATAATTAATTATTGTACAATAGAGAGAATTTTGGCAAACAAAAGGGGCTTTCACTTTGAATGATTTGAAGTCCAAATAACCATTCAGTTGTTTCACATGAATTGTAATCCAAAAGCTATCACTTCACTTGAATGGTCTGTCAGTAACTGCTTTGCTGTAATATTGAACTTGTATCACCAGTGACTGTGCCGAGCCACCTTGTCTTCTATCAAGCTTTTTTGTTTTCAAGGGCTTTCAATTTTTCCAACCATCAGTTTTCTCCGGTGACATTTTCCTTAAAAAATAATGAGAAGAAGAATAATTCTTGTCCTTCTGATTAGCTTTTTATTTGGACATAGCCATTGTTTAGACATTTGATGTCTATCATTGTCACAAGAAATGGTCAATGGGAACTCACTGAAGCTATTCCCTATAGAGTCAGTAATAGTCTCCACTTGAAGTGCCATCAGTATAATTGCATAAGGATAAGTGTTTTGGTTCCTCGATTAATTTTATTTAAAAATTTAAAAATATCTTAAACAATCCAAACTTTATTGTAAGTGCAGCAAACCATTTTGAAATTCTGATTAAAAGGATTAAATATTCATCGTCACTAATATAAACATGAAGAAGAAATTTATTACACTGAATCACAAATACCGTGATTAAGGTGAAACTCCTTTTTGTATTAAAATAAGAGAGTGCATCCAAATTAATTATGATTTTTATATATAGCATATGGGGCCAGACTGACTGCTATTGGCATTTAAAAAAACAACATGCCTCATCTAGTTTTTGCTATGCTTATATAATTGCTGATTGAAAGTGTAAATAATCTGAATAAAAATCAAGAAGCACAGTAAAAAAATATATGCCAAGATTAGGTATAAGACCAGACTAGTGACAAGAGCTATAGCAACTGGCCTTCAAAATGATAATGTGTATATTGAAGTGGTGAATAATATTGGCATTTTTTGGATCACTGTGAACAATAAGGAACGAGTAGGCAAGAAATATGACATAGTCTATATTAGTAAAATAGCAATGAAGGACTTGAAAAAGATTTTCTGATTCCCAAATATATCCACAGGTAGTCCTTGATTTATGTCCATCATTGGAACCATAAGCAAGATGGCTCTTAAGTGAGCCATGCCTGATTTTACTATGTTTTGTGCTACAGTTGTCAAACAAAACACTGTAATTGTTAAGTGAATCACATGGTTGTTAAATGAATCCAGCTTTCCTCATTGACTTTGTTTGTTGGAAGCTACCTGGCAAAATTGCAGATGGTGATCATATGACACCAGGATGTTGCAACCATCATAAATGGATAAATGTTGCCAAGTGCCTGAATTTTGCTCCCATGGCCATTAGGATGCTGTGTGAAGAATGGCTGTAAATTAGTGCCATTGTAATTTTGAATAGTCACTAAATGAATGGTTGTAAATTGAGGATTACCTGTATACTTACAAAGATCTGAACAGTGCAAGCAATAGTATTTCCTTATGGAATTAAAAATAAACTTTGAAGCAGTAAAAGAGAAAGAGTATTATTGATGCCTATGAAATTTGGATAAGGATACTGAAGAATACCATAAATATCCAGGAAACTGAACAAGTCAACCCAGAGTTCTCACTCAAAACCCAATGATCAAATTCAAATTTTCCTATTTCAGAAACATATGCATTTTTTTGATATCTTACTGAAAAATTAAGATTTCATAGTCAATACCAAGAAAGATCAAAACAATAAAATCTAATGGAAGTAATGCTTCACTGCTCAATATCAAAAAGCAAGAGAATTTATGCATATATCTAATAGCTGAAACACTTTAATTAAATATAAAATTGAATCAATTCAAATATCCCACTCTACATGCAAAAAGCAATTGATAGGTGTTGATAATGTTTAAAGAAATTGATGTTATATATTCCACACCCAACACCAGAACTTTCACTGAATTTCAGTATTTGACATTTAGTCCTGCTCATAAAGATGTGAATAAGGCAGTAAATCACAGAATGAGGGGAAGCAATTGTAGTACTTGCTAGAAGGAAAGGCCAAATGTGATGAAACTATATGCTGGTAATTTTTATCTGTGTATAAGCCTTACTCAGCTTCTTTTAGCCATACATGTTTTATTTCTTAGATGAGAAAAGGCATTTGTTTGGGACAGTTTAAAGGCCTGGTCACACTGCAAGAACTTTGCTATAGCGGTCCTGGAGCGGTGAAAAAAAATCATCACCGCTCGTAACCGTTCACCACCGTTTAACAGAAGTTGGCCTCCGTTAAGGCAACGCCATATACGCTCGGCCTCCGCTGATGGTTCCTCCTACCGCTCCGAAAGTTTTGAGCTGCACAAAATATTGCGAGCGGTGAGGAGCGCACAATTTTCCGCTCCGGCAAAGTTCACCACCGCTCCAACAACGCCCGGTCAAAGTTTGGTGCCGCTAGACGCAAGTTCGTGGACGCTTGGGTCCGCTAGGCCAACGCAGAAATCTTCAACGCTGGACCACCGCTGTTTTGGAAGCTTTGCCCGGGCGGTGATTAAACGTTGCACTAACTTTGGTGGAGCGATTGTAAGCGTTTTACGAGTGGACACGGGATTACTGGAACGGTGTCAGGCGTTGAAGCAGCGATCCATTGCAGTGATGAACTTTGGTTTGGCGTTGGTATGGAGGTGTTGGAGCGGAACCAGAATTTGCCTATAAATATGGGGAGAAATGGACCAGTAGCCCTTTTGGAATAGGCTTTGAGTCACAACACCAACAACATCACAACACCATCAGTGTGGTAGTCAAAGAAGTGGTAAAGGCCATCATTGAGGAGTACACAGATGAACTCTTGTTTTGCCCAACAACTGAACAAGGATGGAGAGACCTGGCTGAACAATGATACCAGCGATGGAACTTTCCCCACACAGTTGGTGCCATTGATGGCAAGCACGTGGCATATAAAGCTCCTCCTAACTCTGGCTCAGAATTCTACAACTACAAAGGTTTTTTTTCGTTATTAAGTAAAGTAGTCAAGAATAGTTTAATAAAAATGCTGTTTATTAAAGATCAAAGCTTTTGAGACCACCCAAACACAAAAGTGCACAACAATAAACAACAAACATCAAAACAGCTGACCAGCTCAACCTTTAAACAAAAATCACATGAAATATCTGAGCAGTCCCTTCAACACATTTCAAACAGTCTCAATTCTCCTCGGTGGTGGCCCTTATCTCTGCAAGTACATCAGCAGTCCTTTGAGATGAGGTGGTGATTGATAAGGGTGGAGCGTTCATCTCCTGCCTCTGGAGGTCCTGGAGAATACCCCCCTCGCTGATGGTGCTCATGTTGGTGTGGTTACTGGAGGAAAGGTTCGGCATGTCTGACAACATGAGGCCTTCGTTGGAGCTCCTTGGGGTGGAGGATGGCTGGCTGACTCTGGGTGTCTGCAATTGCTGGAAGAGCTGAGGCTGATGCTGAGGCTGAGACTGTTGCCGAAAGTGGAAAGGCTCCTGTTGGAAGCCGTGATGCTGAGGCTGGAAGTAATGCGGCTGCTGCTGCTGGTAGAATGTGTGTGTGGGTGAAAGTGCGAATGCTGGACGTGGTGGAGCTGGAGGAATGGGGTGGGACATGGGTCGCTGCATCTCGTGGAGGATGGCCGTCATCCTCTCAACTGTGAGCTGGTACTGGGCCTCAGGTAGCCGTTGGAGAGACTGGGACATGTATGTGATGAAGGGCTGCCTTGCATGGCTGATCTCTTGGGCTTGGACCAGTCTCTCCATGAGGGCGTTGGTGGCCTTCATACAATCTCTCATCTCCAGCATTGCAGGGGAGTCTTCAGGCTCGCCTTTGGTGGCGCCACGGCGTTGTCTGGTGGTGGTGGAGGCGGGAGCTGGTGAGGGGTTGCCCATGGACCTCGAGACTGCCGCTTGCATTTCAATGAGCGAGAGTGAGCCCTCATTCCCTTCCTGTTCCTCGATGTCATGGGAAGGCTGGCGAGAGGTGCTGGCCGACGCCGAGGGCTGGGCTGCTGGAGGCTGGCTGGCTACAGGTTCCGGTGTGAGGAGTATGCTTCTAAGTGGCTGACCTTTCCTGGGCTTCACCTCCTTGTGCAGGAAGGCACAGTTCCTCTGGATGAACAGTTCTCTGCCCGTCAAGTTCGCTGCAGCCTGGCCAGACTTCTTGGTGAGAAGCTTAGTGTAGAGGTCCTGGACTGACTTCCACCATGTCCTGAGAGCTTCAGCTCCCTCCTCAATGTCCAGCTCTCTTGCCTTCCTGGTCCAAAGCTCCGTCTTCTTCTTTGTATCCTTGTAGTTGGTGGCCCCCTTCCTCCAAATAAATTCGTGCTCCCGGATCCACTCGATGAGTTGCTCCTGAGTGTCATCGTCGAGCAGGAGGGCCTTGCGGCGAGACTTCTTCTGAGGCTGACGCTGTTCATCGTTCTTCTCCAAGTATGGGTGCTGAGAGTCAGAGTCTGAAAAATATAGCAATTGAATAAAAATAATATTAATAAATAAATAAATTAAACATATATTATTTAGATCAACTTGTATTGATTACGTAATCGAATATCCTTCGGATCACCTAATTTGTCCGACTTGACAAATAGAGGGGTTTCGTAATGTAGTCACATTTTATGCACACATCTTTGTTAAATTTTCAATGAGAAAATAGTTGTTCTCCTGATAACAAACAATAACATTCAAACATTGTAATGGATGGAATTATCGTCACCCGCAGTCCTTGTTGCTAGGTCGGACAAGCTACAATGTTTGTCCGACTTGGCAACACTAATGTATGCAATTCGCCTTCTAACTATTGTGATGTGGTTGTCTTTTGACAGGTGAATACATATTTTGTCTTGGGGGAAACATGAATAAATTTGACTACATTACAAAACTCCTCTATTGAAAGTCTAGTTTTTCATTGCATTCATCACACTATAATTACCTTCAGCAGCAGCACGGCCCTCCTCAGGTTGGTCATCACCAGGGGGTAGCTCCTCACCATCAGGCTGGTCCTGTGTCAGGGCCTCCTGGGGCTCATCATCAGAGTCTGCAAAATATACAACATGAATAATAAATGAGCAATGACAATTAACGTGAAAGAAAGATTATGGTTATTATTATTATTATCATCATAATTATATTAAATTTCATACATTTTCATTGGTGATTACCTTCATTAGCAGCTGCCCCTGCCTGGGTGATGGTAGCAGTGGTTGTGGCTGTGTTAGCAGTGGCTGTGCTAGCAGTGGCTTCTGGTGTGGCCTGACTGGTCTCTGCAAAATATAACAATGGAATAATAAATTAAAGAGAATGGTTGAGGTTTCAAATTTTTCTTGACGCAACCAGTGGGCCACATATATTTACCTGACTCCACTGCTGCCTGCATCTTCTTGGAGGCTGCTGCCTTTCCTCCTCCAGCCTTCCTCTTCTTTTGTCCACGTCCCATGATGAACTTCTATCAAAACTCTTTGAGAACTTCCGTACAGCTCCGTTACGGTAGTCCAAAGCGGCATGTCGCAATTACTTCAAACCCCCGCCGAGCCAACGCATGCATGCGCAGAACAACGCTTTATCAACGCTCGCATCACTGCTAAACCAATGTTCCCTACCGTTAAACCAACGCTAAAGCAACGCCGGCTTCAGCGGTGCACCGCTAAGGCAACACCCGTGTTTTCGAATTTTTTTCCAATTTTGTGCGCGGTGACGAGCGGTGTCGAAATTTGTCCCCCTCTTCCTACCGTTCAAAGACCGCTATAGCAAAGTTCTTGGAGTGTGACCAGGCCTTAAAATTCAGGTTGGAAGCATTAATTTTTGTTCAAGTTGATGACACAAAATTTGTTATATACTGGGTGGTTATGCTTTGCTGCTTTTAATGTCATGTATTGATGATTTTAGCCATTCGGAGATTTCAAGAATTTTATCTTGAAATCTTATTTTTTTATCTTTAGTCCCAGATCCATTAACCATATAAAATGAAATAGAAATAGCCATTGAGAATTGAGCAGTACATAAACCATGATAAGTAAGCAACAAAGCATATCCATATAAGAGAATATATGTAGTTTAGGGTTGAACTGTGTGGAATCTTAGTGCTTTATGAGCCTGAGTGTTTGTTTGCATATATTTCATTACTCGCTACAGCACAACCAATACCAGTTTAAAAAAGACAATACTATCAAAAATCAAAAACATTTAAAAAGCAACCATGTGGCAACATAGTAACACATAAACAAGTTAAATAAAGCTTAAATTTTATTAAACACCTTAAATAAATAAGATACTTAGTAGGCTTAGAACAGGGGTGTAAAACTTGCAGCTTGCGGGCTAGATACGTCACATGCTTGTCACACCCACCAACGGTTTAGCAAATGGGAGAAAAGTTGCAATACATCATGTGACAATAATGTGTTGTCACAATTTTGATATCCCTGGCTTAGAAGAATTAAAAACAGGATCATCTACAACTGACTGTAACAAACATTATGTAAGACAGAAGCGTAGTAGAGTTCTTTCATTAACACCAACTAGACATGATAAATATCCGTAATCTCACAGTCCATGAACAGGTGAAATCATAATTCCAACTGGAAAACTAGTTCCTAGACCAAGTAAAATCCAAAAATGCTACAGAATTCTTGGATGTTTGGCATTCAGATGAAACAGTGATCCATAGACACATAGAGACAAAATACATTTTAACCTGGATAAACTACATTAAAGAGACAATTAAAGAGCCAAGAAGGAAACCAAATTACCAGAACACATCTTCTCTAGCAGGTAAGTAGGGATAAGCACCAGGCAAACAATCAATCAGAAAACCACATCCCAATTAAGCAATTACCAAGTAAGCTACTGAATATAAACAGGGAGCAAACCCTACACTCACTAGCACTGATGATGTGATCTAGTCAGGTAATGAAACATCTGCAATCAAACAACCAATCTTTAAATGCATCCAAAGTACATCAATAACTATGGAACATAATATTAAGCATTTGATCTGTGGGTGTTTGGAAAATAATACATTGCTCAAGAAATGTCTTGCCAAATGAACCTGAACTTTTTAATGAATGATATAGTGCATCTTCACTTGAGCAGAACATTTGTCTCCTATGAAATCTTATTAAAGATAACGAGATAAGTGATGAAACATGTTATCTGTAGATGAATGTATAGCTAGTTGAATAATCATACGAAGCAGTACACATCACTGATTCCACATTTGCAAGTAGTCTACTAACGGGTTATGTTCTAGGCTTCTATTAGTCAATGTATTTATAGGCATTGTCTAGGATAAGATATTAGAATATATAATTATCAATCTGGCAAATGACACAAAATTGGGGAGATAGAAATCTTCTAGAGCAGCATAAAGATTCAAGAAGCAGAAACCAGCGCATTGAACTGCAAAATGAAAATATGCAGTCTTTCATTTATGTACGGAAAATCAAAAGTATCACTGAAGAACACATGAAAAGATTCTGCATGTTGTACTGGATTGCAAGCTAAAACAAATGTGCAATGCAGGTAAAAAAAAGCAAAAGCAAATACAATCCCAGTCTGTGTAACAAAAGTATAATATTAAGATCAAAATCATATCACACTTAGACTATTGCATTCAATTATGGGCACTGGATTTTAGCAGGACATTAACAAATTGTAATCTATTATAATTGCATTAATGTCTCGCTATAAATAAAACAACACAAAGATGCTTTATTTTGTTTTTTTTTACTTCTTTTCTGTCTCTGGGTTGTCATATTCTAAATGAGTCATTTACGATAGGAGCAGGTCTGAAAATATAGTAGTATATTGTGTTATCTAACAATTCTGTTTTAATTATATGCTGTCTACATTTTTACATATATAGTAGTATACTATTGCATTAAAACAATACAAATATACACAACTCTTGCATTCTTTCCCATCTAATCAATTCAGGGTACAACTAAAACCAGTCCTCAAAATTTTCCTTCCTTCCTTCCTTCCTTCCTTCCTTCCTTCCTTCCTTCCTTCCTTCCTTCCTTCCTTCCTTCCTTCCTTCCTTCCTTCCTTCCTTCCTTCTTTTCTTTCTTCCCCTCCCTCCCTCCCTCCCTCCTTTCCTCCTTCTTTCCTTCTTTCCTTTCTTCTCTAACATTGAGCAGAATCAGGACAAATAAATTAATTAAAATTCATTAACAACTACTGAATGCAATACCTCATTTATAAAATTAATTAATTTCCCAATTTGCATATTCCAAACATTTTCAGACCAAAGAAAACATAAATTGCCCTGAGGAATGTTCATAAGATACTTTTATCAAGAGATTGGATGATTATTAAGCAAATAAATCTCCCAGCTGTTGCATGCTTAGAATCAATAGCTACCCAGCATAAGTTGGTAGAATATGGCCCACATGGGAAAGACCTATGTTTATATCTCCCTTTAGCCTGAATTACAATATGAGTAGTCTCAGCATGATCAGGATAATTAAATGAGATAACCTTTATATGCATGTTCACTGGAGATCCTTGAAGGAATTGCAGGATGGAAGTGTAATTGACAGTCTAGATGAGTATGTGTGGCAATTAATTCCCATAAGAATTGGGTATATATTTGTTTAGGAAACCATACATATTAATTTAGATCCATTTAATTTCATTATGAAATGAATACAGTCATAATTTTGATCCATCTTCATCATTCTGAAAATGTGCACAAAGCCATATTTATTTGAAACACAGAATTTTTTCACATATGCCTCTAGGGTGTGTGTGTGTGTGTGTATCTGTAATATAATGTATGCCTTGTTGCATATGTTTTGATTCAACATCATAAAATGCAGAAAGTATGGAAATTTGGAGGACAATTTATTTATTATATTTATATGTCACCCATCTCACGGTTAATGGCAACCATACGGTTATGTTCAATTTGCGTAGCTGAAAGGAATCACTCAGGTGTTGCTGCTTAAAAAATGCAATCAGACTGAACAGATGGAACCAAGCTTAGATGGAAAATTAAATAATGTAATGAAAAAAAGTTTCTTTTTAATTTTTAACCAGACTTCAGTCTGGTGAAGCAAGGGAGTGGCTACATTCTGGATATGGGTTAGTTATTATACTTATTATATTGACATCATTTTTGAATGCTAGTGTTCAATTGTTATAACAATTGGATTAATGATTTACTTTTTTACTGGTCTGAATTTTTCAAAAGAGTTTTGAAAAGGTTTAGGGCCTTAAAAAGATTCTCCAGAGTCACATATGGTAAATATGTGGTGGACTTGTGAGGAGGCCAGGAAATATTGGACTAGAATTCACATATGGCTGGAAAAAATGATAAAGAAACACATAGATTTGAAACCAGAGATTTTTTTTATTGCAAATCACACCTGATATATATAATAAAAATTTAAAATATTTGATTGTAAATGTATTAACAGCAGCTAGGATTGTATTTGCTAAACATTGGAAGAGTGAGAAAATACCAATAGAGGAAGAAATTATTAAGAAAATATTGGAATATGCTGAAATGAGTAGATTGACACTTGAAATTAGAGAACAAGAAGATAAACAATTTTATGAAGTTTGAGATCTTTTTTATCAATGGTTAGATAATACAATATGATAATAGAATATTTAGAAATTTAGGAAATAATGAATATATAATTTTTCTTGGTTTTGATAATTCTTAAGAATATTTTATTATGATAGATTTGATATGATTTCATGATTTGTCATAAAATAATTTAACCTAATTATAGTTATCTCGCTTAAGTATGAATTAGTAAAATTATAGTCAAATGATTATTTAATAATGATATTGGGATATTTTATTGATGATTGATAATGTGAGTTATTATGTAATATAATTATTCTGATGACTATGAAATGGATGCACAAAAGGGAGTGGTAAACCAACCGATACACTGTAAATTTATGAAGAATGTTTAAATTTTTTATTTTTTTTTATTTTATTTTTTTTATGTTATGTGTTATGTCTTATATGTTTTTTGTCTGTTGTTTAAATCAATAAAACTTTTACAAAAAAAAAAAAAGATTATCCAGAGTCCATTTGATTAATAAAGATTTCAAGGAACAGTAAATGAGTAATTTAAAAGTCCATGGCTATTGCTCTGACTATTAAAAAGAATAGTTCTGACATTATTTGTAATGCAGATATTCTTTTGGCTTACATCTACCATCAAGATTTTTCCAAGACCCAGCAATCAATGATGCAAATAGCAAAGCACAGCTGCACAATCTTAGTTCGGAAGGTTCATCGTTGACTCCTTTTAATTAAGCTTTTATTCTTTCCAGCTACTACAACTGCTATTTACAAAGGATCTTTAGAAGGTTTAATGAAAACACTTACTTTTCTTCAAACTGGTATCCTTTTCCTGACTAAACATATCTGCCAAATTGTTTCCAGTTCATAAAAGTGTAAGTTACTGCAAAATAGAACTCTTCCATGAAATTGAGGTGGAGGTGCAGTGGCTTAATCATGCTGGAGATAGTCTCAGCTCCAGCAGTTCAAGCCTAAGTGCTGTGTGGCAGGATGAACTCCTGTCATTCACCTTAGCTTCTGTCTACCTAACAGTTTGAAAGAATGTCCTATGCAAATAGATAGGTGGTTACTTACTTCAGTGGGGAGATGAACGGGCATTCTATGCTGACAGTCAGTTTACTGAGAGATCTGAACTTCACAATTGCAGTACCCATTTGTCCTGTCCTCAGGTGCTTTGGAAAATAGGATGACTTCCTCTTCTTTGTGGCAATCACTTAGATATTAGAATACTGCTATCATGTCACCACTAGCCCTTCTTTTCATTATACTAGACATAACCAATTCCAAAGCCTTTATTTATGTTTTAGCCTCCAGTTTCCTACTTATTTTTGTTGCTCTTTTCTGCACTCTTTTAGAGTCTCCACATCTTTTTTTACATTGTGGTGGCCA
The DNA here is from genome assembly GCA_033807585.1 of Hydrophis major. Taxonomy (NCBI): domain Eukaryota; kingdom Metazoa; phylum Chordata; class Lepidosauria; order Squamata; family Elapidae; genus Hydrophis; species Hydrophis major. The sequence goes on from CM066329.1 coordinate 331,716,593, forward strand.
AAATTAGATGCAATATTCCAAGTGTGGTCTTATCAAGGCATTATCAAGTGCTATTAACACCATGTGATCTTGATTTAATCTTTGAGGTCGGCTATTGTATTAATTTTATATAAAAGCTGAGCTTATTGGGGCTAAAGTTTAGAGGGCAAAGCAAACATGGAACAGTTTTTATGTAAAGAGAACTGTATTCCAGCACTGAAATTTAGCAATATATTTACTGATATATTACATACACCCATAACCAGAACTTCCAGGTTCAGCCCATATTATTTCCAATTAAGAAAGTCCCCAAACAGGACAAGGAAATATTAGAAATGCCAATCAAGGTAGTCAAAATTGTACTAGAATAATTACCAATAACTTGACCCAATATAAAGCACTTACTATGTTGATTTATTGCATGCTATCAGGTCAATATCAACCATTAAAAACCACATCATGAAGGAAGGAAAGAAGGAAGAAAGGTGAGAAGGAAGGAAGGAAGGAAGGAAAGAAGGAAGGAAGGAAGGAAAGAAGGAAGGAAGGAAGGAAGGAAAGAAGGAAGGAAGGTGAGAAGGAAGGAAGGAAGGAAGGAAGGAAGGAAGGAAGGAAGGAAGGAAAGAAGGAAGGAAGGGAGGAGGGAAGATGTTATGTCATTTCATGACCACATAATACACCTTAAAGTATCTGAAATGCGCAATTTTAAAATAAAAGGTTAACATAGTTGAGAGTGTCTTTTCTTTTTATTGTATCACAACAAAAAAGAAAATCCATCTGGCTATGTATTGATCTTCTGTCATCCTAAGGCATGTTTACAAAATAGAAAGTAGCCAAGTTCTCAAAGAGGTTTTTCTTCATTTGTCGGTTTAAAAATTGCCTTGAAATTATGTATTATTCCATGTTGTGACTGAAAGGATCGATCCTGCTGTGAGTTTTGACCCTGATGACTCTGATGATGATGACAGGCTGGAGCCTGTTGTGAATGTGGAGTCTGAATTATTAGAAGACACTCTTAGCCAGAATCTGCGACCTCATTCATTCCAGCAACTGATCCACAAAATGAGTCAGAGGCATCGAGTGGGGAAGCTGACAGATCGTGGTTTGATACTAGAACTAGGAGGAGTCTGAAAGGTCAAGTTGGGGGGTGGCAAGCCAGACGCTGATTAGGGAAAGTAGCACGTTGCCTCAATGAGTATAAAAGGACACAGCTGGGTTTGGAAAACTTTTCAGGAACAAAGTGACTGATTGTGTGAAGAGGTTTTCAGCAGGGGCTCTGGGGTTTGAGAATTTGTGCCAGGACTGGTTTGCTGAACAGAGCGTGTATTATTGCTGTGGAATATAATTTATGACAGCTGTTATCTTGTAAGACTCCTTTCTGTTGGATTTAAGTTTTGGAACGGCTACTTTTGGTTTTGTTTTGTTTGAATTCTGAAGGGGGAGCCATAACAATTCCATGTATCCATCTTACAAAAAAATCACATTGAGTCATCATCATGAAATGAGTTTCACTTTTTTTAACAGCAACATATCCATATATGTACAAAGCCTCAGGCATATCCAGTCAAATATTTCAACAGTTTCCTTTGTTTTACAAACCAATAAATACAACTGCTATGCAGATTTGGCAATGGGAAATCACTGACTTCTAAACAGCCACCATGACAAATTAGTAAGCACTTTTGCTAGCTATGTCACCTTGATTCCAAATGAATTCTAATGCTATCTATTACATGAGATTGCCTACATGATTATATAAACATGAATTTTATCAAATGTCATACAGATAATTTTCCATTCAAATAGCTTCAGAGATTTTCCTTGGAAGGTCTTTCAAACTTCTTGAGTAGATATGGATTATGTGAATGAACTGGTTGGAAAGAGAATATATGTTCCAATGATGAAGGGATGGAATAAGATGCAATCTTATTAAAATGGATATTATAATGGCTTGGATTCTATGCATAATCTTTTAGAAAATGTTTTCTGTCTTGAACTTCATTATGATATGATAATTTCTTTTCAAATGGATATTCTTTTTCTTTGGACTTTAACATACTGGGACATATATGAGCCATTCAATATCTTTTCTGTCATTTTATAAACAGGTTATTGATTCAATGCATACATGTTACAAGTATTCATTTTATTATTATTATTCTCAAGTAAATGTGTTCAACTTTTTTTCTTATAGTACTGAGGTAAATAAGTTTAAAACTGCACTTGGAAAGAAAGTAGCTAGATAGCTAGATGACTAGATGGCTAGAGAGTTAGATAACAAGTTAGATAGAGGAACGAGGAGAAGACTGGACAAATTATTTTGTTTTATTGGGGACATTGAAGTAATATAATAATAGTAGGGGAAATAAATGAAAAACAAAAGCTGTTGGTTTCCCATTAAAGAAATGAACACTTGCACCCAGAATGAAAAAAGTTTATTATGATCACCGAATAGTTTCTTTTGATCTTCCAGTTACTTCACAGAAAGTAAAAGGGAGAGAAGAACATTCAGAAGAATTCTTGATTATAACTGTTTTTGTAACTTGCTTTTAGCTAAAAGGTGGCAAAAGGTTTCAGAAAGTCCTAAATATACAGGTGAAACTCGAAAAATTAGAATATCGTGCAAAAGTTCATTTATTTCAGTAATGCAAATTAAAAGGTGAACCTAATATATGAGATAGACTCATTACATGCAAAGCAAGATAGTTCAAGCCGTGATGTGTCATAATTGAGATGATTATGGTTTACAGCTCATAAAAACCCCAAATCCACAATCTCAGAAAATTAGAATATTGTGAAAAGGTTCAATATTCTAGGCTCAAAGTGTCCCACTCTAATCAGCTAATAAAGCCATAACACCTTTAAAGGGTTCCTGAGCCTTTAAATGGTCTCTCAGTCTGGTTCAGTAGGAATCACAATCATGGGAAAGACTGCTGACCTGACAGTTGTGCAGAAAACCATCACTGACACCCTCCATAAGGAGGGAAAATCTCAAAAGGTAATTGCAAAAGAAGTTGGATGTTCCCAAAGTGCTGTATCAAAGCACACTAATAGAAAGTTATGTGGAAGGGAAAAGTGCAGAAGAAAAAGGTGCGCAAGCAACAGGGATGACTGTAACCTGGAGGGGATTGTCAGGAAAAGGCCATTCAAAAGTGTTGGGGACTTTCACAAGGAGTAAACTGAGGCTGGAGTCAGTCCATCAAGAGCCACACACAGAGACAGATCCTGGACATGGGCTTCAAATGTTGTATTCCTCTTGTCAAGCCACTCCTGAAAATAAACCATGTCAGAAGCGTCTCACCTGGGCTAAAGAAAAACAGAATTGGTCTGTTGCTTAGTGGTCCAAAGTCCTCTTTTCTGATGAGAGCAACTTCTGCATCTCATTTGGAAACGAAGGACCCAGAGTCTGGAGGAAGAATGGAGAGGCACACACTGCAAGATGCTTGAAGTCCAGTGTGAAGTGTCCACAGTGTGTGTTGATTTGGGGAGCCATGTCACCTGCTGGTGTTGGTCCACTGTGCTTCATTAAGTCCAGGGTCAATGCAGCCATCTACCAGGAGATTTTGGAGCACTTCATGCTTCCTTCCACAGACGAGTTTTATGGGGATGCTGACTTCATTTTCCAGCAGGACTTGGCACCTGCCCACACTGCCAAAAGCACCAAAACCTGGTTCAATGACCGTGGGATTACTATGCTTGATTGGCCAGCAACCTCGCCTGACCTGAACCCCATACAGAATCTATGGGGCATTGCCAAGAGAAAGATGAGACACATGAGACCGAACAATGCAGAAGAGCTGAAGGCCACTATTGAAGTATCCTGGTCTTCCATAACACCTCAGCAGTGCCACAGGCTGATAGCTTCCATGCCACGCCACATTGAGACAGTAATTGCTGCAAAAGGGGTCCAAACTAAGTACTGAGTACATATGCATGCTTATACTTTTCAGAGGTCCGATATTGTTCTGTGGACAATCCTTGTTTCATTGATTGCATGTAATATTCTAATTTTCTGAGATTGTGGATTTGGGGTTTTCATGAGCTGTAAGCAATAATCATCACAATGATGACACATCAGGGCTTAAAGGTTCTTGCTTTGCATGTAATGAGTCTATCTCATATATTAGTTTCACCTTTTAAGCTGTATTACTGAAATAAATGGACTTTTGCACGATATTCTAATTTTTTGAGTTTCACCTAAATAAATGGATATGTATGAGAGATCTGATTTTTTTTTTTCATGCCTGTCTATTGTGAGACACATCCAGGCTAAAAAAATTGAAAAGATTGATTTGGGATTCTTTTTTGCAGCTTTTGTAATCATGCACAATAGGTCAACTGTAGTTACCCTGTTTGTCTTAAATGCTTATCCACACAATACATAAAAATAATTGATCAGCTTTTCAGCTTTTTATATTTTTCATTCAATTTGAAAATGTTGTATGAATCTTATCCCCATGACTAAACTTTTAAAATAATTTGCTTGGTGGCTTATAAATTTAACATAATACATATATACATTTAATGATAATATTAAACATTCTTTCTTTTTAATTCCTCTTTCTTTGCTAAAAAAAAATGTCAAGCTATAATGCTCCTCCAAAATAGGATACCTGCTAGATCAATTTAAATTACAAAGAGACAGCTGCTGTAACTCAAAGGTGTAATATGAAATCTGAGAAAATAGAAATTGTTGTCCCTATATGACAACATGAGGAAAGAACTAATGTGACTTTTGGAAAAACCATGACTGAAAAACTGTTACCATCTGCTTGCCTTTTCCCATGCGCCACCTGCTATGAACTAAGCCAACGCATCAGTAACAACCCTAGTAGCTTTACTTTTACATCAGGCTCGTAATCCTGCACTTCTCATTGGCCCGCGAATAGCGAGTCGTGATTGGTTGTTTCTGGCCAGTTCGATTGGCCGTTAGCGGGTCTCTCTGATTGGATGCTTGTTAGAGCGATAAACTCAAATCATTGGTTGTTTTGACAGCAGCCAGCTCTATAAAAGAGCTGCTGCTACCCAAGTATCTGCTCTGTTCTGAAGTCATGAATAAAGAGTTGAAGTCACAGTTCGATGTCTCGTCTCCATTCCTTGTGCCCATGCTCAGGACTTAACACTGGCGACGAGGATGGGATGCGGAGACGATAGAGCTGACTAAGTACTCATCGAACAAGACAGAGCACGTGGCTGAAGAGCGCACGCAACAAACGGCAGAATGACCAGTGGCACCATACCACCCGCTCCATTTGGCCCAGCAAATGAAGACTGGGACTTGTATATAGACCATTTCCAGATGTTCCTAGAGACCAACAATCTGAAGGATGCTACGCCTGGAAAGAAATGAGCGGAGTTCCTGACCCACTGTGGCCCCGCTGTTTTCAAAATGGCTAAAGCACTTGCCAAACCGGCGGAAGTGAAGACCATGGATTGGGATAACCTCGCACCAATCCTCTGGGCTCATTACGCACCCGCAGTACCTACACTGATGCGAAGACACGAGTTTTACCAGAGGGACCAACAGAAGAATGAGAGCGTTGGGGACTTTGTAGCCGACCTCCGGAACCTACGAGGCCTCTGTGGTTTTGCAAACCTCGAGGAACCCTTGAGAGACCGCATAGTTCTGGGTTTAGATGACCATACAGCGCAGAGTAAACTCATGGTGAAAGGAGACATCAGCCTTGCAGATGTCATAACTGACGCTACTGCTGCTGAAGTAACCAGGAAGTCAGCCGCTCAAATGCGCCGAGCGAACGCACTGCACCGCCAACTCGCTACCGATAGTCTGCTCTCCTTGAGAGGCACGCTATTACCGCCCATCACGAAGACCTCGAGTCATCCTCAGACAGTGAGGAAGAGGAGGTCAACCGGATCCGCTCGGAAGAGAGCAAAGGAACCAGAGACTTCTGTGCCAATGTGCTGGTTGCGGGGCAAACCACCTGCGATCGGACTGCAAATTCCTTGACGCACTCTGCCGTTCCTGTGGGAAAAGAGGCCACATCGCAAAGGTCTGCAGAAGCAAGCGAGAGTCCAGTCCTAGCTGAAGGAAGAACAACCTCCATCGGGAGACAGGCAAACCACCTGGAAATCGGGACCTCCTGAACCACCAATGGAACAACCACTACTACTACAGAAATCAAGCACCTGCCGCTTCAATGAGACGAGAAGAGGCACATCAAACTATTACTATCGGCCACGCTTCATCGCTAGATGCAAGAAAGATCCATGTAAGGGTCACTATTGAGAATCGACCGTGCGTGATGGAAGTCGATTCGGGGTCATCCCTATCGATGGTCTCCTGGAAAACCCTCAAACAGCTGATCCCTGCCATCTGTCGCCAGGACCTCAGCACTCAAAGAATCATCCTAAAAGACTACCAGGGAAACAGAATTCCGGTTGTCAGTTCCAGCCACGTCCAAGTATCCTTCAAGGACCATACCCCTGACTGTCATCGATCGTGACCGGCCCAGTTTGTTAGGGTTACAGTGGTTCGCCCCACTCGGAATTGAACTAGCTGGCATACACCAGCGATGACTGGGAAGAGGGCCTCATCCATGAATTCCAGGACGTGTTCACAGGAATATTAGGCAAGTACAAGGGGACCCCTATATCGTTTAATCTCAGCCCCGATGTAGCTCCCATTCACCTTAAGCCTCGTCGGGTGCCTTTTGCCCTCAAGCCAAAGATCAACGAGCAGCTAGATAAATGAATAGCCCAGGATTTGTTGGAACCGATTGACCATGCCCATTGGGAAACTCCAATAGCCCATGAAGCCAGACGGCTCATTAAGAATTTGTGGGGATTACCGGGACACCCTAAATCATGCCCTTCAACAGAGCGCTTACCCAGTACCAGTGGTCCAACACCTTCTTCACTCCCTGGGTGGCGGAAAAATATTTGCAAGATTGGACTTAGCTCAGGTGTACCAACAGCTACCCGTAGACGCGACAACTGCAGAAGCCCAGACAATAGTTACACATAGAGGTGCCTTCAAGTGCAATAGACTCCAATTCGGAGTAAGTGTGGTGCCTGGCATTTTCCAAAGTTTGATGGAGAGACTATTACAAGGCATAAAAGGCGTTGTGCCTTATTTTGACGATGTCTTAATAGCTGCCCCTACTAAAGAGGTATTAGTACAACAACTCAGAAAGGTTCTTCAAAAATTTAAAGACGCTGGCCTGAAAGTAAAGAGGGACAAGTGTCAACTTTGTACGGAGAGAATGGAATTCCTGGGATACCTTCTCGACAGACAGGGAATCCACCCCACCAAAAAAAAAAAAAAAACTAACTGCAATCAAAAATGCCCCAAGACCTAGAAATAAGACAGACCTCCAAGCCTTCCTGGGACTCATTAACTTTTATAACATCTTCTTGCCCCGTAGCCGAGCCCCTACATAGACTTCTCGACAAAAAGGCTACCTGGGTCTGGGGATGGCGTGAAGAACGGGCATTTCAACAAGTAAAAGACCTCTTAACTTCCGATGCTCTATTGATACAATACAATGAGACTCTACCCTTAACGGTTACTTGTGATGCCTCACCATTCGGAGTGGGAGCCATTTTAAGCCATGTCCTACCAAATGGTAATGAGGCACCTATTGCGTTCTTTTCGAGAACTTTGTCTAAAACTGAAAGGAACTATAGCCAACTCAATATAGAGGCTCTCGCCATTGTATCCGCAATTAAACATTTCCATGAATATGTGTATGGGAGACCCTTTGCCATAATTACAGACCACAAGCCGCTACTTGGTATTTTGGCAGGAAACAAACCAACTCCCCACATCTTATCACCAAGAATGACACGTTGGTCAGAATTTTTAGCCGCCTACGATTACCAACTGCAACACCGCCCGGGGAAAGCCATTCCCCACGCTGACGCTTTGAGCCGCTCTCCACTACCAGACATCATAGAAGAGCAAGCTCCAACCCTAGCCGTATTGCAAATCGAAACTCTGAAATTGCCACTGCTGACCGCTCGAGACATCACCTCAGAAACGAAAAAGGACTCTTCTTTAGCACGAGTCCTCAGCTGGGTGGAACGGGGTTGGCCGGACAGCGCACTGAACAACACTTTCAAGCCATTCAGAAATCGACAGACAGAACTATTCTCCCAAAAGGGCTGCATCTTGTGGGGAGACAGAGTTGTCACCCCGGAGAAACTGCAACATAAACTTTTAAAAATGTTGCACGATGGACATCCAGGCATTGTGCGGATGAAGGCATTGGCCAGGAGTTACGCATGGTGGCCTGGGTTAGACAAGCAGATAGAGACCTGGGTAGCGATGTGCAGCAAATGCCAGGAGACTCGCTCTGCTCCTCCAAAAACACCCCCAACTCAGTGGGAAATGCCTCGAGGTCCCTGGTCCCGTATCCACATCGATTTTGCGGAACCCACAAGAGGACACACTTTCCTTCTAACCATGGATGCCTATTCTAACTGGCTCGAGGTCCACAAAATAAAAAGCACCACCACGGAGGCAGTCATTAAAAAACTGAATAAGCTATTCGCTACCCATGGATTGCCGGATGTCCTGGTCTCTGATAATGGCCCCCAATTCACTGTCCTGGCATTTGAACAGTACCTAGCAGACCGGGGCATCCGCCATGCCTTAACATCGCCAGCTCACCCTGCGGCCAATGGTAGGGCTGAGCGAATGGTTCAATTTTTAAAGAAGACTTTACACAAAATGGACCATGGTGACATTACAACAAAATAACCCGGATGCTTCTCCTCCAACATATTACCCCAAGCAGCACCACAAACAGAACCCCAGCTGAACTCCTGATGGGCTGGAAACTTCGCTCACATCTCAATCGCCTCCACCCTGCTTACACACCTGAACAATCTCTGGGATCCAGCAGCAAGTGTCGATCATTCCAGTAAGGTGACCCCGTTTTTGCGAAAAACTCAGATGACCCATTGTGGGTCCCCGCTACCATAACACAACTTACAGGACCCCGATCCTATCATCTACAAACTGCAGATGGTAAAGCGCCACATAGACCAACTTCGATCCAGACTAGCACCTACTCCCATCTCATCCCCTGAATCTCCAACTGGGGGGAAGGGACATCGAGGGGGTCAAAAAAGAAATCACAGATGATTTAACAATCGAAACCCAGCAGTCTACACAACCAACCATGGGATACTCACTGCCAGAAGGAGAACCAAGCCGGGGAGTGGCCTTGCCGCGTGACAGCACCGCGAAGGAAACAGATCCAGGGAACCCGGAGGACAGCATTGGCGAAAGCAGAGAGAACAGCCCAGAGCCATTCAATGAAACAGAGGGACCATTTTCACCATCCAGCTCAGCAAGCAGCCCACCGGAACCAGAGCCAGGACAGAAACCGGTGGAACAGTGCAGATCAAGCACACAGGTGAAGCGACCTGCCTACTTACGAGAATACGTCACCCCACCCCTCAGACAGAACCTAGGGGGGAGGGGTGTTATGGACTAAGCCAACGCATCAGTAACAACCCTAATAGCTTTACTTTTACAGCAGGCTCATAATCCAACACTTCTCATTGGCCCACAAACAGCGAGTCGTGATTGGTTTTTTCTGGAGCGGTAAACTCAAATCATTGGTTGTTTTGACAGCAGCCAGCTCTATAAAAGTGTTATGTCCTGAGCATGGGCGCAAGGAACGGAGACGAGACATCGAACTGTGATTTCAACTCTTTATTTGTGACTTCAGAACAGAGCAAAATACTTGGGCAGCAGCAGCTCTTTTTATAGAGCTGGCTGCTGTCAAAACAACCAATGATTTGAGTTTACCGCTCTAACAATCGTCCAATCAGAGAGACCCGCTAACAGCCAATCGGACTGGCCAGAAAGGACCAATCACGACTCGCTGTTCGCAGGCCAATGAGAAGTGCAGGATTATGAGCCTGCTGTTAAAGTAAAGCTATTAGGGTTGTTACTAATGCGTTGGCTTAGTCCATAACACCCCTTCCCCCTAAGTTCCATCTGAGAGGTGGGGTGACGTATTCTCGTAAGTAGGCAGGTCGCTTCACCCGTCTGCTTGATCTGCATTGTTCCACTGGTTTCTGTCCTAGCTCTGGTTCCGGTGAGCTGCTTGCTGAGCTGGGTGGCAAAAACAGTCCCGCTGTTTCGTTGAATGGCTCTGGGCTGTTCTCTCTGCTCTCGCCAATGCTATCCTCCTCCCTGGATCTGTTTCCATCGCGGTGCTGTCATACGGCAAGGCCACTCCCCGGCTTGGTTCTCCTTCTAGCGGTGAGTATCCCATGGTTGGTTGAGTAGACTGCTGGGTTTCGATTGTTAAATCATCTGTTATTTCTTTTTCGGCCCCCTCAATGTCTCTTTCCCCCCCAGTTGGAGATTCAGGGGATGAGATGGGAGTAGCTGCTAGTCTGGATCGAAGCTGGTCTATGTGGTGCTTCCACATTTTACCATCTTCAGTTTGTAGACGATAGGATCGGGGTCCCGTAAGTTGCATTATGGAAGCGGGAACCCACAATGGGTCACCCGACAAGTTTTTTGCAAAAACGGGGTCACCTTACTGGAATGATTGACACTTGCTGCTGGATTCCAGGGGTTGTTCAGGTGTGTAAGCAGGGTGGAGGTGATCGAGATGTGAGCAAAGTTTCCAGCCCATCAGGAGTTCAGCTGGGGTTCTGTTTGTGGTGCTGCTTGGGGTAATATGTTGGAGGAGAAGCATCCAGGTTATCTTGTCGTCAATGTCACCATGGTCCATTTTGTGTAAAGTCTTCTTTAAAAATTGAACCATTCACTCAGCCCTACCATTGGCCGCAGGGTGAGCTGGCGATGTTAGGGCATGGCGGATGCCCCGGTCTGCTAGGTACTGTTCGAATGCCAGGGCAGTGAATTGGGGGCCATTATCGGAGACCGGACATCCGGCAATCCGTGGATAATGAATAGCTTATTCAGTTTTTTTATGACCGCTTCCGTGGTGGTGCTTTTCATTTTGTGGACCTCGAGCCAGTTAGAATAGGCATCTATGGTTAGTAGGAAAGTGTGTCCTCTTGTGGGTCCTGCAAAATCGATGTGGATGCAGGACCAGGGACCTCGAGGCATTTCCCACTGAGTTGGGGGTGTTTTGGAGGAGCAGAGCGAGTCTCCTGGCATTTGCTGCATGTTGCCACCCAGGTCTCTATCTGCTTGTGTAAACCCGGCCACCATGCGTAACTCCTTGCCAATGCCATCATCAGCACAATGCCTGGATGTCCATCGTGCAACATTTTTAAAAGTTTATGTTGCAGTTTCTCCGGGATGACAACTCTGTCTCCCCACAAGATGCAGCCCTTTTGGGAGAATAGTTCTGTCTGTCGATTCCTGAACAACCTGAAAGTGTCGTTGGGTGCGCTGTCCACCCAACCCCATTCCACCCAACTGAGGACTCGTGCAATGAAGGGTCCTTTTTCGTTTCTGAGGCGATGTCTCAAGCGGTCAGCGGTGGTGATTTAAGAGTTTCGATTTGCAATACGGCTAGGGTTGGAGCTTGCTCCTCTATGATGTCTGGTAGTGGAGAGCGGCTCAAAGCGTCAGCATGGGGAATGGCTTTCCCCGGGCGGTGTTGCAGTTGGTAATTGTATGCGGCTAAAAACTCCAACCAACATGTCATTCTTGGGGATAAGATGTGGGGAGTTGGTTTGTTTGCCGCTAAAATACCCAGTAGCGGCTTGTGGTCTGTAATTATGGCAAAGGGTCTCCCATACACATATTCATGGAAATGTTTAATTGCGGATACAATGGCGAGAGCCTCTATATTGAGTTGGCTATAGTTCCTTTCAGTTTTAGACAAAGTTCTTGAAAAGAACGCAATAGATGCCTCATTACCATTTGGCAGGACATGGCTTAATATGGCTCCCACTCCGAATGGTGAGGCGTCACAAGTAACCGTTAAGGGTAGAATCTCATTGTATTGCATTAATACAGCATCAGAAGTTAAGAGGTCTTTTACTTGTTGGAATGCCCTTTCTTCACGCTGTCCCCAGACCCAGGAAGCCTTTTTGTCGAGAAGTCTATGTAGGGGCTCGGCTACAGTCACCTTCTGGAGCAAGAAGATGTTATAAATGTTAATGAGTCCCAGGAAGGCTTGGAGGTCTGTCTTATTTCTAGGTCTTGGGGCGTTTTTGATTGCAGTTAGTTTTTTTTCGGTGGAGTGGATTCCCTGTCTGTCGAGAAGGTATCCCAGGAACTACACTCTCTCCATACAAAGTTGACACTTGTCGCTTTTTAACTTCAGGCCAGCGTCTTTAAATTTTTGAAGAACCTTTCTGAGTCGTTGTACTAATAACTCTTTAGTAGGGGCAGCTATTAAGACGTCATCAAAATAAGGCACGACACCTTTTATGCCTTGTAATAGCCTCTTCATCAAACTTTGGAAAATGCCTGGTGCCACACTAACTCCGAATTGGAGTATATTGCACTTGAAGGCACCTTTATGTGTAACTATTGTCTGGGCTTCTGCAGTTGTCGCGTCTACGGGTAGCTGTTGGTATGCCTGAGCTAAGTCCAATTTTGCAAATATTTTTCTGCCACCCAGGGAGTGAAGAAAGTGTTGGACCACCGGTACTGGGTAAGTGCTCTGCTGAAGCACATGATTTAGGGTGGCTCGGTAATCCCCACAAATTCTTAACGAGCCATCTGGCTTTATGGGTGTTACTATTGGAGTTTCCCATTGGGCATGGTCAATCGGTTCCAACACACCCTGGGCTATCAATATGTCTAGTTGCTCGTCGATCTTTGACTTGAGGGCAAAAGGCACCCGACGAGGCTTAAGGTGAATGGGAGCTACATCAGGGCTGAGATTAAACTATATAGAGGTTGTACTTGCCTAATGTTCCTGTGAACACGTCCTGGAATTCATGGATGAGGGCCTCTTCCCAGTCATCGCTTCCGGTTTGGTGTATGCCAGCTAGTTCAATTCCGAGTGGGGCGAACCACTGTAACCCTAACAAACTGGGCCGGTCACGATCGACGACAGTCAGGGGAAGCATCACGGTGCGGTCCTTGAAGAAGACTTGGACGTGGCTGGAACCAACAACTGGAATTCTGTTTCCCTGGTAGTCTTTTAGGATGATTCTTTGAGTGCTGATGTCCTGGCGACAGATAGCAGGGATCAGCTGTTTGAGGGTTTTCCAGGAGACCATCGATAGGGATGACCCCGAATCGACTTCCATCACGCATGGTCGATTCTCAATAGTGACCCTTACACGGATCTTTCTTGCATCTAACGATGAAGCATAGCCGATAATAATAGTTTGATGTGCCTCTTCTCGTCTCATTGAAGCGGCAGGTGCTTGATTTCTGTAGTAGTGGTTGTTCCATTGGTGGTTCAGGAGGTCCCGATTTCCAGGTGGTTTGCCTGTCTCCCGGTGGAGGTTATTCTCCCTGAGGCTTAGACTGGACTCTCGCTTGCTTCTGCAGACCTTTGCGATGTGGCCTCTTTTCCCACAGGAACGGCAGAGTGCATCGAGGAATTTGCAATTCGATCGCGGGTGGTTTGCCCCGCAACCAGCACATTGGCACGGAAGTCTCTGGTTCCTTTGCTCTTGTTCCGAGCAGAGCCGGTTGACCTCCTCTTCCTCACTGTCTGAGGTTGACTCGAGATCTTCGTGATGGGCGGTAATAGCGTGCCTCTCAGAGGAGAGCAGACTATCGCTAGCGAGTTGGCGGTGTGGTGCGTTCACTCGGCGCATTCGAGTGGCTGACTTCCTGGTTGCTTCTGCGGCAGTGGCATCGGCGATGACATCTGCAAGGCTGATGTCTCCTTTCGCCATGATTTACTCTGCACTGTGTGGTCATCTAATCCCAGAACTATGCGGTCTCTCAGGGCTTCCTCGAGGTTTGCAAAACCACAGAGTCCTCCCAGGTTCCGGAGGTTGGCTACGAAGTCCTCAACGCTCTCGTTCTTCCGTTGGTCCCTCTGTTAAAACTCGTGTCTTTGTATCAGTGTAGGTACTGCGGGTGCATAATGGGCCCGGAGGATCGGTGCGAAGTTATCCCAATCCATGGTCTTCACTTCCGCCGGTTTTTTCAAATGCTTTAGCCATTTTAAAGATGGTGGGGCTGCAGTGGATCAGGAACACCGCTCGTTTCTTTCCAGGCGTAGCATCTTTCAGATTGTTGGTCTCCAGGAACATCTGGAAACGGTCTATATACCAGTCCCAGTCTTCGTTTGCTGGGTCAAATGGAGCGGGTGGTATGGTGCCGCTGGTCATTCTGCATTTGTTGCGTGCACTCTTTAGCCACATGCTCTGTCTTGTTTGATGGGTATTTAGTCAGCTCTATCGTCTCCGCATCCCACCTTTGTCACCAGTGTTATGTCCTGAGAATGGGTGCAAGGAACGGAGACGAGACATCGAACTGTGATTTCAACTCTTTATTCGTGACTTCAGAACACAGAAAAATACTTGGGCAGCAGCAGTTCTTTTATAGAGCTGGCTGCTGTCAAAACAACCAATGATTTGAGTTTACTGCTCTAACAAGCGTCCAATCAGAGAGACCCACTAACAGCCAATCAGACTGACCAGAAATAACCTATCACAACTCGCTGTTCATGGGCCAATGAGAAGTGCAGGATTATGAGCCTGCTGTTAAAGTAAAGCTATTAGGGTTGTTACTGATGCGTTGGCTTAGTCCATAACACAAAGTATCTTTTCCATCTTGTTCTTCTTTTTTTATATTTGTTATATTCAATTTTTAGTTCATCCACAATCAATGCCATCGTGAAGAGAAAAACTTTTTCCAAAACAACCACCCAAGTATTTTTAATCAAGGATAATTCCAAGAAATTCTAAAGTTACCAAAGCATCCAAATAAACTATTTCTTTTAATACTTCTTTTCTTTCTTCTTTTTCTCTTTCTGGGGTTACTATTTAATCAAAGAGTTCCAATTACAATATATCTTTTATTAAAGTTCTAGGCAGTCTCCTCCTTTTCCAACTTCTGCTCCAATTTTTTTTTCCTCTCCCTTCCCACTTACAACAACAATTTTCTTTTAAATGTTCAGAAATCCATACCTCCAATAAGGGTTTTCCGATTTCTTAAGTTGTTAAATCCAATGTCCAGAAATCCTTTACCCCTTAGTTTTAGCTTTCAAATTAAGTTATCTTCAGTGCCCAAATAAATTTTCCAAATCTTCATCTGCTGTTTCTATGGGGTGGGAGATTGAAGGAAAAAAAGTTTTTCCTCTTGACAGCTTTCTCTGCCGCTTTCCGATCTTCTTAGGAACAATGTTTCTTTCTGGCAATTCAAATGATTCAGTTTCCAGGGTGTTTAAAAGTTGTTAATTGATCCGGTTCAGCCAGCACTTTCACTTTCCCTGCTTCCTCCAGCACCAATCTGCAGGCTTCTTCGTGGCGGCCATTACTGACCGCCGCTCCACCACCTCGCGCAAAAGGGGTTTTTCTGTGTGAGGAGGGGGTCTGCGACACCCCCAACACCCTGTCCGGATCCCTTCTCTCTTCAGCTGCCTCTATAGGGCAGCCATATCCCCCTGACCCATTTGGATCGGGGGCACCTTGACGGCAAGCGCAGCAAGAATTGTGGACAGTCGCGATTTCTGCTGCCACCGAGATTGCTTAAGTTACCTTGATTGCTTTGAATTGGCTTAGATGGGATTTTTATTTAGAATAGCTAAAACAGAATAACTACAGAAATTTTGTATAAAACAACTATTGAAGTTGTCCAGATCCAAAGGTCAATCCCCTTTTCTAAAAACATGTCAATTGCTATTTTGAATATAATTCTCTCACTTTTGTAAGGGACAAAGGCTTTGCCAAAAAATCATTATCCAACAATTCAAAGTCTTTGGAATACACAAACTATAGCACAAGAGTTTCTTTACAGTATTACAAAAATGTCACATCTACTGCCTCAGTAGCAAATCTAATAAATTGACTCTACTGAAGCCTGTTGCTCTCTCTAAGGAATATTCCTATGAATCATGCTATATTGAAAATGCTGAATATAAAATCAGTGCATATTGAGCAAAGTTGCATAAATTATGTATTGTAAGTTGTACTTAAACAAGATACTTATAATAAAAGTTACATAGAAAAAAATACTCAGTACATTTGCATAGCAAAAATTGCATATTGGGGTAATTTTATAGCCATATAGAAAAATAACTATATTTTAATAGGTATCATTGATGTGAATTTTTACCTTCTCACATGCAAAACGATGACCTACAGAGTCTTGTTACCTCATAGCTCAATGTATATACCTGAAAGTGACATTCCCCAAAAATATCCTCATGAAAAAAATAATTGCAATTTTATTTCTCTAGCTCCTAAACAGAACAGCTACTATGAACACCTGCAGTAGTCTGTTAAATAGTCCCCTGATACAGTCTTATTATTACATATATGTACTAAGCCAGCTAAGCATATAATTATTGTTGTAATAATAATTATTAACTTTATGCCAACTGTCAAGCAAGGTACATTTTTGTACTGAAGTCCTTGTGATGGGTGGAAATTTCTGTGCACTTCAGAAATTCATTATCATAACTTTATTATTCAACCCAAAGGCCTCTTAATAGCAGTAATTACTACAAGCTGAATATACAGAATTATTGGAACACTTTAAGGAAACATTATAATAATTTACATCCAAGCAAACCACAGTTAGGAATAAACTTCACTTATTAAATGTGCACATCAAATGTCATACTTTAATTTTATACACTTTAGTAATTAATGCATTTTCTTAACTGATATGTTCATAAAGACCTCACAATTGGAGATAATAGATATGAGTGAAATAATAGAGATACCCCTAATATAAAATTATTTTCAGTAAGATCATTTATGGTGGATCATATCATGATTGGGGTGATACATCGATACAACTATTGTGTCTGAATTGATTCTGGACTATGGAATCTGAGTAAGGTGCCTCCAGTATGGTCTTGATCATTTGAAGGATAATCTTCTGGCTTCTATGTGACGCTGAAACAGGCTGCAAGACAGTCCCTCTTCAGGCTCTTCCTCAATGAAGCCTCTGTGGAATCTTGTGATTGTTGCAATTTGGATGTCTATTTTCTTAATCATAAGATACATACTTAACTACAGTAGTTGAATGAAAACTAATACTTGTACTTTTAACTTTCACTTAAATAGAGATATTTTAATAAATGAAACAGGAAAATAATACTCAAAACCTGTTATTACACAATCACCAGTATTTGTTAACACCTCTACTGGCAGTGGAGAAACTTCTTAAAGCCATCAAAAAAGAATACCGTGCAGATTCTGACAATCCTTTCCAGCTCTTCATTTGAGTCAAGCAGGTGCCAAAAAAGTAAAGATGACAAACTAGTAAGGATTTATTTCTGGGACAGAAAAAGATGGAAGTCACGTGATATCCAGCCAAACAGAATGGTGGTTGGGATAAGATAGATGTTGGAGTCTTTAAGTGAACAATCACTTAAATATGAGCCAAGAGTATGTTGCAGCTGTCAAAAAAGATAACATAATAACAGAGGGATAGAACCAAGACCACATGAAGCATTAATACCACTTTATAATGCCTTGGTAAGACCACATTTAGAATATTACAGTTTTGGTTGCCATGATATAAAAAAGATATTGAGACTCTAGAAAAGGTGCAGAGAAGATCAACAAAAAAGATTGGGGGGCTAGAGACTAAAACATACAAAGAAGGGTTGCAGGAATTGGGTATGTCTAGTTCAATGAAAAGTAGGACTAGGAGTGATAGGATAACAATGTTCCAATGTCTTTTGCTTCCCCAAAGCAATGGAAGGAAACTAGTCAAGGAGCAAAGCAATCTAGAACTAAGGAGAAATTTCCTGACATTGAGAACATTGAATCAGTGGAATAATTTCCCTCCAGAAATTGTGGGGCTCCAACATTAGAGGTTGGACAAAGAAAGAGATTGGACAACCATTTGTCTGACATGTATATGGTGTCTTGCTTGAGCAGGGGATTAGGCTAAAAGGCTTCCAAGATCCCTTCTAACCCTGTTATTCTGTTATTCTCTTGAGTAGGGTCATATTATCAATAATGCCTAGGGTCATATTACAGCAAAATGTCTTTCTTGTGCTTCTGAATGAGCTTAATAACTGTTTTGAATATATGATGTAGTGATAGTGATGGCACATTCAAGAAATATCATGTGAATACATCCCTCAAAAATCTATAACCATGACTTACCTGCCAATGGCTGGGTTTATTTTTTTTCCCCCAGAGGTGTGTTAGTAATCCATGGACTGACACTTTGTTTCTGTATCATAATGATGAGGCCATATTTTATCAGCTGTCAGATACTGGAAAGAAATTTCATACTTCATTCTCATAGCATGACAAGAGTTGCTGGTAAATTACAACTCTTGAAGCTTTCATCTCAGTTATCAGCACAGACAGAACTGGCAAAACCTTCTAATATTGAAGAACATCTATAATGTGTTTCCTGTGGAATGCCAAGCTTGACAGCAATTTCTCTTTAATTTATTTGTAAATTGTTCTTAAACAGCTCATCAACATTTCTCATGTGATACTCATTGGTTGCCTTTACAGGTTATCCACTTTATCCTTAATCACACAAATCAGTTCTTAACTAGTTTACTATCTTTATTTTTTTTGTCTAGTGATGCAAAGTATTCATATCAATGTAGTCATCACAGTAAACAGCATATATTTAGCATAGAATTTCAAATGGATGAATTACTTCAGCAAAATTTCAATCATGCCATATTACTTAAGGTCACACTGTAGTCAAGTATTTAGTGCAGGCTTCCATTTCACTACTGAAGCAACTTACCAATGACTGAAGTGAAAGAAAAGATGCTCAAGAATATGTCAGAGTTTCTAGCATGTCAGTATTGCCATCTATTGGTGATTTATAACGTCACAGGTCTTATGTTAATTTTATTCAAAAATATTGGTATAATGATAAATGTCTTAATGTGTTTTATATGCTGTCTGACTCCAGATGGGTACAGAGAAAAAATACTTAAAAAATAGGAAAAAATATAGGCCACAAACATGAAGTATAAAGATGGAAACAGTAATAAAAAGTGGACAAGACAAGACTAAATAAATAAATCCACAAATTCCAAAGCTTACTCTTCAATATCTTCATTAACGACTTAGATGAGGGAATAGAAGGGGAACTTACCAAATTTGCAGATGATACTAAGCTGGCAGGAATAGCTAACACTCAAGAAGATAGGCTCAAGATCCAGATGGATCTTAATAGACTAGAACACTGGGCCATATCTTATAAAATGAAATTCAACGTAGAGTAAAGTAAAGTTGTACACTTTGGCAAGGAAAACCAAAAGTACACTTATAGACTGGGTGAAACCAGGCTCAATAGCAGGAACTGGGAGAGGGATCTTGGAGTCTTAGTGGACAACCAGCTAAATATGAGCCAGCAGTGTGCAGCAGCAGACAAAAAAGCTAATGCATTAACAGTGGGATACAACTGAGATCAAGTGAGGTACTTATACCACTCTATAAAGTCTTAGTAAGACCACACCTAGAGTACTGCATCCAGTTTTGGTCACCACATTATAAAAAGGATGTTGAGACTCTAGAAAAAGTACAAAGAAAAGCAATTAGGGGACTGTAGATTAAAACATATGAAGAATGGTTACAGGAACTGAGCATGGCTAGTCTAGTGAAGAGAAGGACCAGGGGAGACATGATCGTGGTCTTCCAATATTTGAAGTGCTGCCACAGAGAGGAAGAGGTTAAGATGTTTTCTAAAGTGCCTGTAGGCCAGACAAGGAACAATGGATGGAAACTGAACAAGGAGATATTTAACCTGGAAACAACAAGAAACTTTCTGACAGTGAGAACAATCAACCAATGGAACAGCTTGTTCTCGGAAGTTGTGGGAGCATCATCACTTGAGACTTTCAAGAAGAGATTGAATTGCCATTTGTCAGAAATGGTGTAGGACTTCCGCTTGGGTGGTGGGTTGGACTAGATGACCTATAAGGTCCGTTCTAACTTTGTTATTATCTGTATATTCTGTGAAAGTAATGTATCTTTTGGCATGGACTGTCTTTGGAATTATAATACCCCATCCTTTCTTTTATTCTTTCACTATCCATTACAGCAATTGCTGCTTTGAAGAGGACTGCTCATATGGTCAAATATGCAGATTACAAAGGATGTAGCTTTAGCATCTAGCTAATATGAATATTAACAAGTTTTTAGAAAAAGACTGGAAGATGCAAATATATTTTATAGGATAATGTTCCCCATAATTTAATGGGGTGTCTGTTAAACACAAATGTCAGTTAATTTCAAGTTTATTTCATTCCATACATTTATATCATTTGCATAATCATGTGATTATATCAATCTCACTAACTGTCTGGAATAAATTTAGTTTTAGCAACCATTGCTGTTTTGGCCAATGATTTTCTGCCAATTGTGGGGAAAGGCCAAACTTAGTTTTTGCCTAGTGTATCTGAAAGCCATTAATTTTAAGCTTAACTGTATTAGTAAGAATATGCATCAGCAAAATATTTCAAAAAAAATATTTTAATTTGTAGTGTTATCTGTTTCTAAATGCAAATGAATATAAACTGACTTTGATTCAGATCAGCTGTAGTCACAATTTCTATAGGAATTTTCAACAGGGCAGAAATGTGCAATTACAGAGCACTTTTTCAGCTCTTCTCTTTTTAATCCATTGTCCTTTGTGGGAATAAACTTTGACTTCAGTATTGGGTAATGATTAGTCTAAGACCTTATACAAACATGTCTGCCTAAGGGTCACTGAGATAAGCAAGAAAATTAAAAACAAACACCAGGAACAATTAAGCAGCTCAGACAAGTGTAAACAATTCTGTGTGCTATATCTAATTATTGTAATCCACAATGTGAATTCTTACTATGTACGAATTTCTCAATAAAAGGAGGCACTAGAATTTGCTCTAGACTCCCATCCTGAGTACACCAGCCTGTGTCTCATTCTTTCAATGGGAGACCACCACAAGTGGTGACCCCGACGTGATCCACTGCAGGTGGTACGTGTCCGGACCTCCGTGTTTCCTCGCCTGGAATAGGTAAAGTACGTACTTAACTATTGCTGGACAATAGGATTATTCAGGGAACATGGGGGCAAAACTCTCTCAGCCACAGGAACATCATGTTAGTGAGCTGCTGAAGTTAGTCAGGACAAACTTCTTTATCTTTAAACCCTCTGGGGGGGAGCAAATAGTTCTTTCAAAAGATAATGTGAGAGAGCTGCTGCAAGAGATCTGGCGGCAATGTCCCTGGTATCCAGAGAAAGGCTCTTTAAAGTTAGACACATGGAGGAGAATTGGAAATATCCTTCATGAAGAGCCACGGGCAACAGCTGAAATTTTGATATTTTGGAAGATTGTTATGACTGCTTTAGAGAGCCAGCAACAACCTCTTTTAAAAACTTTAGTAGAACCTCTTCCTTATAAAGGAATTGTATTGCACCCGCCTTCTCCAAAACTGGAGTGTGCTTTATCATTTCCAACAACGCCTACTCCAGTGGATGATAAAATCCAATCAAAAATGGGAAAAGTTCAAGCCATGATGCATCAGGCTTTCAATGAGGGGAAGTTAGAGTCTGATGAGATTACCCAGATGAATTTGTTTCCAGTCAATAGGCAAGTGGATGCTCAAGGCAATCTGCAGACTGAATGGGTTCTGATTCCTTTGGCAGTTCTTAGGGAAATTAAAAAAGCAGTAAAAGATTATGGTATTCAAAGTCCTTTTACAAAGGGGCTTCTGACAAGTTTGGCTACCTCACGCATGATTCCTGGTGACTGGAAAGATTTAATGAGAATGATATTGAGCTCTACTCAGTATGTGGTCTTTGACTCAGAATACCAAAGGGAGGCTGTCACTAGGGGAAGGAATTCGGGGGGGCTGTATACACCAGACCAAATCTATGGAGCAGGCTTGTTTGAATCCACTGCAGATCAAGCTGCTAATTTGCCTGATCATGTATTTCCAGTGGTTATGGCAGCTGTCCTTGGGACGTTGTCCCGCATTCAGGATGTGGGAACCCCAGCATGGTCTTTTTCTCAAATTAAGGAAACAGAATCTGAGTCTTATAATGATTTTGTGGAAAGGCTACAATTGGCTATTACCAGGCAAATCTCTAATGAGGAAGCTGCAAAAGAACTTTTGCTGAAATTGGCAGTTGAAAATGCAAACGCTGACTGCAAGCGTATCTTGCAGCCCTTGGTGGCTAGAGGTGAGGTTACTCTGGCTGATCTGTTAAAAGCATGTGCAGTGGTGGGTTCTCAGGCTTACAACATGGAGACTTTGGCTATGGCATTGCAAAAAGGGATGAAACCTACAGGGAATTTTAAAGCCCAGTGACGTGCCCCTGGGAGGGTTGTAGGCATTTTGCTTCCTCCCCTTCTGCAGGTACACCAATACCGAAAGTTCGGTATAAGAGACTACCAGATCCAATGTGGAAAGGACCTGTCCTGCTGATACGCTGCTGTTGAAGATGAGGGGACAGTTATTTGGGTTCCTGCTCACTGTGTGCGTCCTTATCATCAGCCAAAGGGGCAAGGGGATGGATTTGGGGGAATGGAAAAGAAACACATTGATCCAGGACATGGGGAAGCTAGCAAACCTTCATAATAAAACTGATTGTTGGGTATGTATGCACATGCCAACTCACAAAACATCAGGGCTTCCAATGGTTGCAGTATCTTTGGCCGAAGGTGACTGGTATAAGGGACAATGCTATGGTTGTTCAGGGATGTGGTCTAACAGTTGGACTAAAAGTAACATAAATACATTGCATCTTGGAAGCCGAATCCAAGAGGTGGCGGGAATCTGCTGGACTCACAATGAGACAGTAGAGAATATGACTTACTTGGGAACATATCCATTTTGCAACAAAACAATTGTTATTGGCAATGGAAGTTGGGTTTATCTGGATGAGATGAAAACTAAAAATCTCACTTACTTTGTACATAATATTTCTAAATTTGATATAATATCTTTGATCAATGAAAATGGGTGTTCAATTATCCCTGCCACATGTTGTCCCATCATGATAGAAAACCAGCTGCCCAAATGTGCAAATGGGAAATACGCACCACCGCCCACTTATTTGGCTATGTTAATGGAATCTTTTGTACGATTAATCTATGCTGAACCAAATACGGTTGGTCATCTCCTGGGAGCAAATCTATGGTTGCTGTGTGGACGGATGGCCTATGATCGCATGCCAGCACGATGGAAAGGAGTCTGCACCTTTGGGAAAATAATCCCATCTCATGTCATTTTAAAATCTTTGGGGACTGCTCATATCCGCAATGCGCATTCCGCAACGGAAATAAACTCTGTTTTGAATCATGACTACTGGACACAGATATCAAGGGGAGTTATTCCTCCTTTAGGAGTCATGATGAACTATAGAGATTTGCATTGTTCAAACAATTGGACAGTTACTATGTTTAAAGACACCATTAAAACCCTAAAGCTGCTTGAAGAAGAACAAGGAAAAATCCTTGACTTTGTCCTGCAAACCAGATATGCGGTGGACACTATTTTGGCTGTGCAAGGGGGAGTTTGCGCTGTGATTCATACACATTGTTGCATGTATATCTCTGATTATTCTACAAACATTACATCTACTATACAGCATATGGAACAAACCCTCAGTGAGAATCCATTACAATTGGAGGACGAGGGACTGGACGTGTGGTCTGCACTTTGGTCCTGGTTGCCAGATGGTTCATGGATTCATCACCTAATTGTTGGAGTGATATTGCTTTTTATACTTTCTCTTTGTGTATGCTGTTGTATCCAATGTCTCCCTGGACTTTTAGGAATGTGTCGGGTGAAGCCTACAGAAGGAGAACTGTTGTTGCAGATGGTGAAAAGCTACCGAGGCATCCGCGATCATCAAAAAACTAAAACAGGGGAGATGTGGGAATAAACTTTGACTTCAGTATTGGGTAATGATTAATCTAAGACCTTATACATACATGTCTGCCTAAGGGTCACTGAGATAAGCAAGGAAATTAAAAACAAACACCAGAAACAATTAAGCAGCTCAGACAATTGTAAACAGTTTTGTGTGCTATATCTAATTATTTTAATCCACAATGTGAATGCTTACTATGTACGAATTTCTCAATAAAAGGGGGCACTAGAATTTGCTCTAGACTCCCATCCCAAGTATACCAGCCTCTGTGTCTCATTCTTTCCATGGGAGACCACCACAGTCCTTTATTCTCCTTTATGCAGATTCAAGAAGATCAGTCTAGAATTATTATTAGAACATATGGTTAAAATTGCCAAGAATTTCCAAAATTAAAAAAATAAAATTAAATTAATAAAAACAAGTAATCATTATGGTTTTGACACCTTCATTACAAAAATCCTCTGTTTCCCCAAAATGTGTTTCCAGGTTTTTACTATTCTTAAAAGAACTTAAGGCACAAAAATATTAATTTTTAAAATCTACTAGATTGTCCCCACATGCAAAGCATCTGATTTTAATTTTTATCCTTTATTGATATCAGCTCACTGGCCATGCTTGTGCAACTCAAGAAGTACAGAAATACATGGTGCAGATAGGGATACATGGTGTTCTGTGTGAAGGAAAGAGGTGAGAGAATATGGTCTATATAGGAGCTGTGTTAGTGCAGTGGTTAGAATACAGTATTGCAGGCTGCCAGAGTTCAATCCTGAACTGATCAAGGTTGACTTAGCCTTCCATACTTCTGAGGTCAGTAAAATGATGACCCAAATTGTTGGGAGCAATATGGTGATTCTGTAAACTGGTTAGAGAGGCCTGTAAAGCACTATGAAGCACTATACAAGTCTAAGTGCTATTGCTATATATTCAAAGTTTTCCCTCTTGTTATGAATGTGTGATATGGGCAATTGGATGGAGGATGGACTCCAGTCATGTCACTGTGTCCATTATCTTGATTTTTCTGACACATTCCCCTATTAACACATAAATAGTTTCTGGATTCAACGTTATAGGCATTAGCATTCTCCAAAAACTGGGAATGTATAATATAACTTTATAAAAATTACAGTAAATTCAAAGTTTACAATATTTGATTGTACCAAAATATTCAAAAAATAGTTGCTTAGTTTCAATGATTATCTACAACAACTCTAAAAGTAGTTATAACAATTTTACTTCTACAAAGGTTAATGGTGGACAATGCAAGACCAAATGATAAAAGAAAAAGAAAAATATTCATTCTTTTATTTCACATACAGTGTTTCTAGTTAATCATCCCTTAGAATTTTTGAAAACCAATTTACATTGAAAGGAACATCCAGCATTACAGCTTAATGATGTCAGTGCGATTAAGAATGGGAAGGACAGGTACAATTTTATATTAGTATAAATATGTCAAAATAAAAAAAATAGTAAGATTAATTCTATAAATCAATTGATGTGTAAAGACCATTAAATATAAATCACAGTGATTGCAGTTGTTGATAATCTTGACCTTGGTACATAAAAAATTGAACAAAAATTTCCATAAGCATCTGGGTGGCTAATTTTTTCCAAAGAAGCATATTCCAGAAAGCCAATTATATGTGTGTCTAGTCAGAAATGCACTTTGAGTGTAAATCTGGTAGGTAGGTTAATCTTTTATAGTCCAAAATCCTTTTGGAAAAGTTTCTAAGCAAAACTGTCTCCCTCAGGAAATGAGGCAATGGTATGTGAAAGAAAAGTTATGCAGTACTGAAAAGGGGAGTTAGGTGACAGCATAGAGGTTGTAAACTAGTTGACTTGACAACTCTAAACAAACACTTAATTTTTATGCCAACATAAAGACTTTCGTTAATGTAGCTAACACATTACAAAGTAAGGCAAAATAAGACAGGGCAACAAAGATGCATGGATTGTTCTTGATTTTTTTTTTTTTTATGTTATAAATAAGGTATGCATGACATCTTTGTATTTTTCTGCTTCTGTTATATATTCCCCTGGTAAAACTTGTTTATTGTGATAATGTAATATTTCAGAAATAAGAATGTTAAAGGGATCAAATGTGCTTGCTTGCTTACATGCATGCATGCTTTATTAATATCCTGCCTTTCCTTAAGCTCATCATACAAAATCAGATGAATTATGGAATAAACTTGAATAAGCTGTTAAAAATGAATGTGAAAAAAGACTGCCAAAAATGAAAAAACAGATGAAAGCAATATGAGGACAAACTGGAAATTACCAAGTAAAGTTTTTAATTAAACTTTGCCAACAAATCTGGAGACTGACAATGGCCAACAGACTGAAGGAGATCAATCCGCATTCTTAAAGGAAAAGAAAGGAGAGGGAGTGAGAGAGTGAGTGAGAGAAAGGGGGGGAGAGGGAGGGAGGAAAGGAGGGAAGGAAGGAAAGAAAGAGATTTAACAATGAGAAAAGTATGAACTTAGGGTCACATGCCAGAAAAATAATGCTTAGACTTATCCAATATAAATTAGAGCCCTACATAGGAAAAGATATGCCAGATGTTCAAGCTGGATTTGGAAAAGTTCAAGGAACATATTGCTGTTGTGTGATAGATAATTGAAAAAGCCATAGAATGCTGGAAAGAAATCAGTATGCACTTCATTGATCATAGAAAGGCCTTTGATTGTGTTGATCTTGTCAAGCTGTGGAATTGCTCAGAAAAACAAGAATCACAGAACAATTCCAGGCAGACAAAGGAGTATGACAAGGCTTCAAACTCTCCCTTTATTTATTCAGTCAAATTTCTGAATATATATGAAGGGAAAATGGATTGAAAGAAGGTGACTGTTGTTTTAAAACTGGAAGAAGAAACATTAATAATTTGCACTATTCTAATAACACTACTCTGAGAGCCAAAAGAATCTGCAAGCTTCAACAATGAAAGACATGGGGTGGGGGAGAGAATGAGACAAAGTAAAATATAAATGAAACCAAACTAATGATATCAGGTCGAGGACTAGTAATCCTTGTGATACTTTACAGGGGTGTAAAAAGCAAGACAGAAAGAGTACTGATGCTTTGTTTTTGAAGAAGACTCCTGAGAACATCATGGAAAGCCAAGAAAATAAATGAGTCATCAAACAAATCAGGTCAGAGTTCTCACTTGAGACACAAATTATCAGGCTCAAACCATTTTACTTCAGATACATTCACTGGAAAAAGCTCTAATTCTGGAAAGGTGGAAGGAAAGAGAAAAAGAGGATGATTAGCAGCAAAGGGGGTGGACTCAATGATTATTGGTGGTAAGTATACCATTTGAAGACTTGAAAGACCAGTCTGGGCAGAAGGGAGGGGTTGAACTAGATGAGCTACAAGGTTCCTTCCAATTATTTTAATCTGTATCTACCAGTTAAAGAAAAATTGTCATGGAGAAAACCTAAGGGCTCACTAAGAGTCAACAGTGACTTGATGGCACATACCATTAATTGATTATGTGACATCATATATGGCTAATGAATAGTATTCTGAACCCTTTGAAGTAAATGGGGCTGAGAGAAAATAACTTTGGTCTCCTGAATTCTACAAGAACACTTTAATGCACATTACCTGAATTGTATTGAAGATCCATTTTTATGGCTTCTCTGCTTCATTCCAAATATTCCTTGAACCAATGTGTTAAGTTCTGCGCATGGGCGCAAGGAACGGAGATGAGATGGTGAACAGTGAACTTCAACTCTTTATTAATCATTGTGAACAGAGCAAAAACCTAGGGCAGCAGCAGCCCTTTTATAGGCAAGCTGCTGATCTAGTAACCAATAAGAAACGTGGAGTGTTAACCCCCTTAACCAATGAGAGGGGCTCATTAACAGCCAATCAGATTCTCCTGAACGGACCAATCCGATATTGCTATTTATCGGCCAATCAGAAGTGCAGGACTAGAACCCTGCTATTTCTAAAGGTTTTGATAAACTTTATTTAAGTGTTTTTTTAGTTCATAACACAACGTATGCAAACTTAAACATCCTTCAGATGGCCAAAATGACATAGGTAAAATTCCTTGTTACTTTATCAGAACCCTTTCAAGATCTCCCACATAGAAGAGCACTCATTTTAGAAAGCTATAATGCCTTAAAGCTAGTGCTGTTGAAGAAGATTTAATAATATATTTTTATGCTGAAGGCTGCTGTATTAAGTCACATTTGCTATTGAGTAAGCTGTTCATGTTGTGACCAAACCTGGCTCACCTAAAGCAACTAAATCACTTTGAAGATACAAAATAAATGTGTTAGCATGCAAACAACAAACCATGTACACCAAATCCCATCCAAGCATTGGCAGCTTGCTAAGCAGCCCTGAGCAAAAGCAGACTGTAGCTTACATAACTTTGTCCTATTATATTTCAAAGACAAGACAAAGGCAGACACAGTGTAAATTACAGCATGACATTGGAATGTTTTGATAAACCCATATGGGTGACCTTTTTATTATTTATTCCTTCCTCTTAGGTCAGCATGACAGCTATCTGTGAGATATACTCAGTGAATATAAACAATTTGGTTTACTGGGCCACTGAACCTGTCTAATTCCTTTCCCTCTCACCATTCAGGGTCACTTCAGCTTGTGTGAATGTTTTTTCTTCAAGCAGGTCACATGTATGGGGGACATTTCATAGGCTTCATAGTGAATGCAGCTCATATGTGTTAATTTGGAAAGATACTTTTACAACACATTTCTCTATTCTATCTGATACAAAGTCCTCATATTTCTATTGCTAGATGGTCAGAAATGAAAGCTCGTTACTTTCTATTTTCAGACAACTAAGTAAAGATCTTTAGGAATGTAGCAAATTTCTTCTCAATTGCCATTAGAAGTTTTAGACTTAATTTTTACTCTTGTGGAAGCTTTTTAATAGTTTCATATTATAATCATCAATCTTTCTTTGTTATTTGTCTGTCTTGTACACTGTACTTATGCCTTTTAGAGTTTTAGATCATAAATCAATAAAATAAGAACCTGTTTTTAACAGATGACAACTGCCAATTTGTACAAAATATTAAGAAGCAAATTCAGCATCAGGACAAAAATACCTGAGGAAAAAGGACCCAAATCACCTCCATGTGAATAAACAAATGGGTAAATGACTAAAATTAGGAGTTATTAAAGGTACTAGGTTACACTGCTACTTAATGCAGTACAATACTGGTGAAGTATGTTGAAAAGATGGAGAACCTTCTTACAGTGAGTATCAAAAGACATCAAAAAGTGAAACTAAATTCCTTATAGTCTACAGGGAATAGCTGCAAGACTAGTCTTGGAACAGGGAACAAAGCTCTTTGTAGTATGTTTCTTGCTTCTTCATGTGTCATTCAATTCTTTATACTGATGGATGAAATGTGCCTCCCTCTATTAACAGAAGATTTCTTAATTTCTTATTATAACCCTTCTTAATAATGCCGTATTTGTACCCAATTTGTATACTGTCCAGGAGAACTTATAACAGCCAAAATATGTGTACGGTTGGACACATATATTCTGCCTCAGCATTCTTAATCCTTCAGACAAGTTTTATCTATACAAATTTGTTGCTTTCATACAAATGATAGAAGCATCATTATGCTGCAGCTCTGCATGTGAGATTGCATAGAAAAGAGACAGCTGTTTATACTGCTTTCACCAAAGTGAATCTCCATATCCCCCTTTACATACTCCTGCTTCAATTTCAATCTGAAAGGAGATTTTTCCACATTCAAGGAAACAACAATATGAGTTCTCTTCTGATTTTCTTTAACATTGGGTGAGGGATGGGAAGGACAATCTGAGCCTCAAGACCAGGCTACACTGGAAGAAGATAGATAGATAGATAGATAGATAGATAGATAGATAGATAGATAGATAGATAGATAGATAGATAGATAGATGTAGATGTAGATGTAGATGTAGATGTAGATGTAGATGTAGATGTAGATGTAGATGTAGATGTAGATATAGATATATGCTTCTTTCATATATCTACATATTGCCTATCTTCTACACTGTTCTAGACAGTGGGAAGATTTTGAAGCTAGATATTCAGAGTCTTAAGGCCTTAAAGTCTGACAAAGTCCTTCAATTCTTAATACTGATGGATGAAATGCTCCCCCCTCTGTTAACAGAAGATTTCTTAATTTCTTATTATAACCCTTCTTAATAATGCTGTATTTGTACCCAATTTGTATACTGGATTATTGTGTTTCTGATAAGCTTGGATACTTACAGTATGAACATACCTCTCATCTTTTTTGCTTCTACTTTGTCTTTTTCAAAGCTTTTGTAAGATTCCTAGCAGTATATTCAAAGCCAGATTGTTACAGCAGTTAAGGCACCAGGCTAAAAACTGTGAAACTGTGCATTTTAATATCAAGTTGGGCTAGACCAGGGGTGGGCAAACTATGGCCTGTGGGCCACATCCGGCCCGTTGGTCTTTTTAATCTGGCCCGCCGAAGATTGGGGTGCCCAGTTGGAGCACCCAAGCGGGAGCCGGGAAACAACAGATCCGGGCCGGACGACGGCTTGGCGGCTGAGCGGGGTGGCCAACAGCAGAGGGGAATGGAGGACAGTCAACCTGCCAGCCGAAGGGAGAGAGACTCGCCAGCTGCCCTCTGAGGAGCCAGTGCGCACCCAAAGCATGCCCAATTTTTTATTTTTCTCTCCATAAAATGTATTAATTTCATCTCTCTGAAAAAAAGAGAGAATTTAAAGAGATAATTTAATACAAAGGTGGACAACTATGGTTCCTTTGCAACCTGTCACATAATTTGGATTTATGATGCAAACAGGTGATAAAGTTGAAAAAAATATTCTTGGTAATAGTTACCTCTTGGAAGAGGTAAATAGCAATAGCAATAGCCCTTAGACTTATATACCGCTTCATAGTGCTTTACAGCAATCTCTAAACAGTGTCAGCATATTTCCCTCAACAATCTGGGTCTTCTTTTTACCAACCTCAGAAGGATGGAACACAGTAAACCTTGAGCCTGTGATGAGTTTGGAACTGTCAAACTGCAGGCAGCAGGCAATCAACAATCAGTACTGCACTCCAACCACTGCATCACTTCGGCTTATATAAAATATAAGATTTAATAGAAGAATAGAAGAAAAAAACTGATCCTACTGATGTTTCAGATCAAAAGGATTACACAGCTGCTCTTGAATATAATTGCATTTATCACTAGGGATGGCTTTCAGTGGCAATCATTTGTCCACGCAATCACATATGGTCAAATCTAATTTGAGAACACCTAATAAAATTTAACTAATGAAGATGAAATATAAACAGCCTCAATGCCAAAGGGGGAAAAACAACAATATAGTAGTAGTTTTGCAATGAGAGAAAAAAATATGTTACATACATTGTAGCAATTAAACATTGTAGCAATAAAGTAAACTAAGTACAGCAAAAATATGAAAAGGACAAAAATAATTAAATAACAAAGGGAAAAAGATCTGTTTAATCTTCTCAATATATAGAATTAATCCAATTCTTAAGTTTATAAATAAATCTAGATAATATGCAAACATTTATTTATGTGATTAATTATCATTTACTATTCATTTGATTTATATCCTTTATATCCTGCATTATATATATATATTTGTTTTCTTAAGTTTTCACGGGTATTTATATATATATGGTATTCAGCTTTGTTTGGGTATTTTCCCACATCATTATAGTTGTGCTTTTAAAGTTGTAGCAACATTTTGGCAGAATCTCATCTGCCATCATCAGGCTTCTGTATTGTGTTCGTCTGTGAGTCAGACTTTCACAGCCGTTTCAGTTATATATATATATATATATATCAAATTTCTATGTGATAGAATAATTTCTATGTGATATCAGTGGAAGGGTCAGTAGAGAAATTTGGGATAACATTGAAAAATCTACAGTGAATTAAGATAATTTGAGGTTCCTGAACTATGGTAGATACCATATTGTGCCGCATTGCCTTTCAAAATAATTCCAATCAAATTATGTACAGGTGCTAAACTTTAGGAAACAGCTGCTCCCCGAATTACTCTTAGTACCATCATAATGCCACCCAACTTCTAACCGAAATTCAATGGCATGCACAATCAAGAGTCTGGTTTTAAATTCTCAGTGTCATTGTAGATGATAGATGAGATGTGACTCAAAAAACAACTGCTTTTCACCAGAATACAAAAACACAGGTTCTGCTCTGCTAATCACTTAGAATGGCACATGTGGTGCCATTCCCTACAATTTTTAGACAAGGCAATAAGCTTAATCAAGCTCCATAGTTTCTCAATAGGTTTCACACACACACACACACACACACACACACACACACACACACACACTGAAGGTTCCATTCTAAACACTTAGTGGAATAGTTCAAACAAGATTAAATTGTTAGAGGATTTTGCTAGTGAATTTCTGCCTCCCAGGTTTTTTTTCTTGAAAAATTGTCATTGATCCCACCTCAATTTTTTTATAGGCTGCATTAAAATCCAAAAAGAAGTACTTTATTATTAGATATTTAACATGCTTTCATTTTATATGATAAGGTCAGGTACATAGTGCTGCTGCTCCTCTTTTCCCTACAAAAAGTACCTGTGGAATGGTTGAGCTGATAAAGAGGGATAGCCCAAAATTACCCAGCTGGCCTTCATGTCTAAAGTGTCCCAGTTTCTAGTCTATCATCTTATCCATCCTGCTAAAATGAGGGGAGGGCCCCTTTATGACCTCTAGTAAATTTGGCTTTTTGATAACTTTCTCAAGGAAGCAGTCACTGTTTATTTACCTGAGATTTATTGACTGGTTCTTCTTAAAGTTTATGGTTGTCTCAATATCTGTTATCAGCCCTGAAGTTGGTCTGATTAAGGCCATTTTGAGACTTCAGTGCTGACACACTGGAAAAAAGGGGTAGGGAGGGGGCAATAGAGATAGTTGGGGTGTTGTAGTCAAAACAAAATACTTTCCCTCGGGAACCAAGGACATTCCTGCAGGTCTTTGGAAGGAGGGGCACTGGAGTCACTTAGCAACTGGACAGTATCCTGATTGAACCACATGACTGATTGTTTTAAGAAAGTGACAAACTTCCACTTTAATTTCGTGAAAACAGCGGGATTATTCAGAGTCGGTTTCACCAAGCCATTCCAATATGACTTAGCCAATAAACCTATTTTTTCAGAAAATTGCCTGCCTCAGAGTTTTATTTGTCATGGGCATGTTACTTGAAACCCTGACATCTGTCTCCATATTCATAATTTGAAGTCATGTATATTCTTCCTTTAACATCCTTTCTCAATGCCAAGTTTTCACACTGTAGAGTCTGACTGGAAGGACCGCAACTTTCACTGCAGATAGTCCTTGCCTCACAATCACAAATGAGCCCAAACTTTTTGCTGCTAAGTGAGACAGTTGTTAAGTGAGTTTGCTTCGTACCTTTCTTGCTACAGTTGTTAAGCTTATTAAGTTAGTAACATGGTTGTTAAGTGAAACTAGCTTCTCCATTGATTTTACTTGTCAGAAGATTGTAAAAGGGGAGCACGTGACCACAGGACACTGCAGCCGTCCGAAATATGAATCAGTTGCTAAGCATCCGAATTCTGATCCGATCACATTAACCTGAGGATGCTGCAAAAGTTATAAGTGTAAAAAATGGTCATATGTCACTTTTTTTAGTGCAGTTATAATTTCAAACAGTCACTAAATGAACTGTTTGCAAGTTGTCTGTTAATTTTTGTAGTTATCTTTATCCTTCATGTTTTTGTAGAAATTTATAATTGCCTGTTTTTCTAGAAGTAATCTCCTATTTATTTATCCAGGACATTATCAATTCTTGGACCCAAGAAAACAAAATTATTTACAACTTTTAATTCTTTGTCCTTAACTGTAAGTACACTAAATGTACATTCTGTTGACATTATCTCTGCTTTTTTTAATATTTAACATTAACCTAGATTTTTCAGTCTAGTTATTTTCAGAATGGCACCAATTTGAGTTTCTTTTCCTTCAGCAATCAATGGAGTTGACATAGGGATTCCTGTCAGTTCACAGGATTTGATGCAAAGCAGAGAGTAAAATCCCTCTTGTGAGTTTTCTCCCTTTATTAAAACATCAATCAGCATGGCTTTCCATTTTCGTAGCCATTACTGGCAAATGTTATTTAAAGCTAGTTAAGTATACCCCCTGCTTATTTGATAACTGTCTACTGTTTTAATTTTAAAGCACAATATGAAGGAATTTTTTTGACTACTAAATATTATGTAGACTTAAGGGTTTTCTACATGTATACTCTACATTAAAAAAAACCCTTCCCTTTTATGTTCCTCTAATCCTTTAATTTGGGATAGAGTCGAGGCAACTGAATGGACCTAAGTATTTACTGGCCGGATACCCTTCCTGGTGCCATGTGGAGTTCACAGTGGATTTTTTTCTTTGCACCTTAGGAGATAAACATCTGCTGCTACCTAGGATTAAACTCTTAACCTTCTGAGTAGGAGGTGAGCATTTTCGCCACTAGGTCATCACGTCACTCACTTATACTCTATATCAGGGGTCTCCAACCTTGCCCCTGGAAGCCTGGTGGACTTCAACTCCCAGAATTCCACAGCCGGCTGTGGAACTCTGGGAGTTGAAGTCCGCCAGGCTTCCAGGAGCCAAGGTTGGAGACCCCTGCTCTATATACTGATTTGATATGTATATGTACTGCAATACTTCTGGATACTCTAGTTACTTTATGGCTAACATTCTCTCATTTAGACTGGTATTGGTTCAGAATCTGGCTGGTAAAACTTGGTCTCCCCATATCTTTTCAGACTCATATCCTTAACACTTTCCTTCGCAAAAATTCAGAAATGGTTTCTTTCTTGTTTCTTCAGGATTTCCTTCCTTTTCTGGAGTTCCTTCCCCTATATCATTTTGCGTGCCTCACATTTGCAGAGTCATTTGCCACATTAACAATAAATTTTAGGATTTTTTTCTTTTTCTTTCAGTGCTAATATAAAGATGACCCTCCTAGAAGATCCAAATCTTACTGCATCACTCTCAGGGTTATTGAAGCAATTGAGCATGTCAAGGTGCTATACCCCAGAGACAATATAAAGTGTGTTTTGTGTGGAAACTTAACAGAAACTTAATTACAAACTTAATAGAAACTAGAAACTACTTAATAGAAAGTAGGTAGAATTTTTTTTTTTTTTTTGAGCCAAATTTCAGACTGATTTCCTTCTCATAATGTTACAACAAGATATTAAGCCTTTTCAGATGCCTTTTTCAGTCTACCACCAAATCACTTATACTGGCTAATTTGATAGCATAACAGCTATCTGATGTTTCTTCTGTAATAAATAAAACAAATATATGTTCCTTTTGTCATCCATAATATTAGTGATATTCTTCTCCCTGGGAAACTTCTGCAATGCTTCAGTAGTAATTTCTTTCTCATGGAACAAATTTCCCAACCCCATTCTCTTCTTCCTTGCTCATATTCAGCTTCAGAATTTCTTTGTACCTAATACCATCAACTGCAGTTAATCTCTTTCTCTCTCGCTCTTATAGAAGTTAAGCAACTTCTTCATGAGCTTCCAGATCTTCTTCTTCTTCTTCTTCTTCTTCTTCTTCTTCTTCTTCTTCTTCTTCTTCTTCTTCTTCTTCTTCTTCTTCTTCTTCTTCTTCTTCTTCTTCTTCTTCTTCTTCTTCTTCTTCTTCTTCTTCTTCTTCTTCTTCTTCTTCTTCTTCTTCTTCTCCTTCTCCTCCTCCTCCTCCTCCTCCTCCTCCTCCTCCTCCTCCTCCTCCTCCTCCTCTGTAGGGATGACTGTAGGGATCAGGAGATGGACTCAAATGTTATTAATCTCTTGACAATCTTGGAGACAGCTCTGGTCAACATTGGCTGACCTTTGGTCAAAGCTTTACTTTTACTAAATATAACCTTTCTGATGATTAATTTTATATAAATATCAATATTGATCAGGAGAAAATCAGTAAAATTCAAAGTTGCTTATTTAAATAGATGGATTGGCCTTTGTTGTTAGAGTTATATATTCTTCATCCTGTTACAAGAAATTAGAAGGTCCGAAATACATTGGAGATACTAGCAGTGCAGTTATTTTTGAGAATATTTTTGCTATTTATTAATGAAGACCATGCTGGAATGAGAAATATCAGATAATGAATTTCTCCTGAATAATATGGGGTCAAAGTTTGCATAAAATGGAAATTTTGAATATCAGTGGATTGCAGCGATTAGCTTCTATTTTATTAATACAATTATTCATACTAATATATTGTGTTTTTTTTTCTTTTTGGAAGAAGAAAACATTGCAATAATTTAACCATTGTTGCCAGCCCTCAGTGAGATCATTACTAAGTTTCTATATCAACAAGAAGTTAACAGTAATTCCATTTTATCTACAATAAAAATATGAAATCACATATCTTCAGAACCTAGGGATATCTTTTAAATTGTACACCACACGTAGTTTAATCTCTGTATCAAAACATTTTACATAATGTAACCTTAAATCAGAAAAAAGACAGTTTTTTAAAAAATCCTATATAATGTATGCATAGCAAAAGTTGTTTTGTTTTTTAGCTGATCCTTAAGAGACTGAGAGTATTTTTTAAAATATTCAGTAAAATCTTTTACTGCCAGGTACATATTAATGTACAAATGCAAACCGCTGTAAAATAAAATCTTATTTATACTTTGAAAACAAAATGACAACTTGTTTATTCATTTGGTAGCAAATATTTTATTTAAGGACAAACATTTTATTCATTTCAGTTTTCCTCTTTTGTAAAATTATGCTGTTGTGAGAAACTTTTCTACACAACTGTGCTCTATTCTGCACAGTTCAGGAAATCCATAAAATCTTGATGTGGATAAAATTAAACTACATAGTAAAATATGGGAAAGTGATATCAAATGATTGATCTGATAAATATCAGGTGGAAAATAAACAGTTCAAATTCACAGTCTAATATAAAAATGTATTTCAATATGTATGTAGACAATTTTCAGTTCATAATTGTGCAGGAGGTCAAATAATACAAATAGAAAATAGTCTCCTTCCAAGTTTTGTAAGGAAAGAACTGTCCAGATATTTTGGAGGATATTTTTCTTCATTTATTTATTAAATTTATTTGCCACCCATCTTACCTTGGGGTGATTCTGAACAGCTTACAACATTAAAAGCTATGAAAACTACTAAACATTCCACAGAAGGCAAATATAATGACAGAGAAAGCACATTCAGAACCCACTAAATGACCTCGTTTGTTAGAAGAGTTCCAGTGGGTCCTCACTTTGCCTGATTGGATTAGCAGAAACCACTGGAAGCAGATAATCCTTCAAGTAGCAAGGCTGTTTGTCATAAGGCTTTATAGGTGCAACCAACACTTTGAATTACATCTGAAAGCAAATTGGCTACCAAGTGCAGCTTTTGGAGTATCAATTCCACATGGGAAAATTGAAGCAAACTCATCTTTACCCATATTGCTGTATTTTGGACCAGCTGTTAGCTTTAAGCATACCACCATGTAGAGCACTGCATTGCAGCAGTCTAGCTATGAAGTCAGCAGGGTGAGAGTAACAGTCTGAAAGTCTTGCAAATATTTAATAGTCAGAGAAATAGCCACTATTTCTCATCCTCCTAATGGCAGTGTTCCAGCAAAACCAAACTCCAATTAAAAACTCTGAGACAAGCGTATTCTCAAAGTTCCATTTTATTAGAGTTGTCATACTGGCACATCTGGGAAAACCTGAATCTGAAAGTGTTATGTCTGGAAAGATGGATGCAATAACGGAGACGAGACCTCGGATAGTAACTTCAGCTCTTTATTAGTGACTTCAGATCGGAGGTAAAAAGCCTAGCAGCAGCAGCTCCTTTTATAGAGTTGGCTGCTGCTAAAGCATCCAATGACAGAGATTTGAGCCTGCCGCGCTTGGAGCGTCTAATCGCAGCAGCCCGTTTACCAGCCAATCGGATCAGCTCTAAACGACCAATCACGACCCGCTGTTCACGGACCAATCAGAAGTGCAGGATTACGAGCCTGCTAGTTCAGAACACCCCTCTCCTCTAGGTTCCGTCTAAGGAGTGGGATGATGTATTCTTGCAGGTAGGTGGGTCTTCGTACCTGTCTACCTGATTTATGCTGTTCAAAATGTCTTTGCTCAGTTTCTGATTCTGACGGATTGTTTGCTGGAACTGTCTGGCGTGGCGACCTGGCTTCTACACTGGGTCTCCCATGAGGTGATTCAGGAATACTTGCAACGCTTTCATTATTGCTGTCATCTGGTTCTCTGGAATCGCGGACCCTGTTTGGCTGCTAGCTCCTGGAGATACGAACGCCTGCCAAGGTTCCTCCTCCGTTTGTGAGTATAGTGGGCTTCGCTGAGCTGATTGTGGGGTTATGCTTCCTTCGCCAGATGTTGGTTCAATTTCAAACCTTCCTGTTTCCCTTCCCCCTCTGGTTTAGAGGTCAGGGTTAGTGATGGGAGTTGTGGGCAGCCTTGAGCGTAGCTGGTCTATGTGGCATTTCCACAATCTCCCATCTGTGGTTTCTAATCGGTAGGAGCGGGGGCCTGTGATTTGCATTATTTTGGCAGGGATCCACAATGGGTCTCCTGAAAAGTTCTTTGCAAATATAGGGTCTCCTACCTTAAAGGAGCGGTGTTTACTACTGGAACCTAGGGGCTTTTCCGGGGTGTATGCTGGGTGTAGGCGGTCTAGATGCGATCTGAGTTTTCTGCCCATCAGGAGTTCAGCTGGGCTTTTGTTTGTGGTATTGTTTGGTATAATATGCTGGAGAAGGAGCATCCTGGTGACTTTGTCGTGGATGTTTCCTTGTTCCATTTTCTGTAATGTCTTTTTAGTGAACTGAACCATTCGTTCAGCCCTGCCATTGGCCGCCAGGTGAGCAGGTGAAGTCAGGGCGTGGCGTATCCCTCTGTCTGCTAGGTACTGCTCAAAAGCCAGCATGGTAAATTGGGGCCCGTTGTCAGAAACCAAGACATCTGGTAACCCGTGCATTGCAAAAAGTCTGTTTAGCTTCTTGATGACTGCATCTGTAGTGGTGGTCTTCATCTTATTGACCTCGAGCCAGTTTGAGTAGGCGTCCACTGTTATCAGGAAGGTATGTCCTTTTGTAGGTCCCGCGAAATCAATGTGGATACAGGACCAAGGACCCCTGGGCTTTTCCCATTTAGCTGGTGGTGCTTTTGGTGGGGATGAGCATGTTTCTTGGCATTTGCTACAAGACAACCCAGGCTTCAATTTGTTTATCCATACCTGGCCACCAGGCGTAGCTCCTTGTCAATGCTTTCATTTGAACGATGCCCAGGTGTCCATTGTGTAACAAGTATAGAACTTTCTTTTTTTTTTTTTTTTGAAAAAGTTTTTATTAATTTTCTACAAACAAACAAGACAAACAAAACATAAAAACATCAACTCTTATATGTACATCCAGTGTGTCAGTTGGGTCATCATTTTTGTGCATTCATTCTGTAGTCTCAATTACAATTATATTATATAACAACTCATATTGTCAATCCAAACTTATATATCCTAATATCACTAAAAAAAGAAGTTTTTGACTATATTTTTAATCATTCATGCTTAATGAGCTAACAATACTTTAAACCAGTTTACTCTATAACAAATCATCTAGTCATATCAAATCAATCCTAAAAAATCCTTTATAAATATAATAGCAAATAGCAAAATAATAGCAAAATAAAGATATTCCTTACTATCTAGCATTCTAAATATTCTATTATCGTATTTTATCATCTAGCCATTTATAAAAAAGATCCCAAATTTCGTAAAATTGTTTATCCTCTTGCTCTCTAATTTCAAATGTCAATCTGCTCATCTCAGCACATTCCAATATTTTCTTAATAATTTCTTCCTGTAATGGTATTTTCTCATTCTTCCAATTTTTAGCAAATACAATCCTGGCCGCTGTTAATACATTTACAATCAGATATTTCAAATCTTTACTATATATATCAGGTAAAATTCCCAATAAGAAGATCTCTGGTTTCAAATCTATATGTTTCTTTGTCATTTTTTCCAACCACATGCGAATTATAGTCCAATATTTTCTAGCATCCTCACAAGTCCACCACATATGGTAATACGAGCCGGGTATCTGATGACATTTCCAGCATTTTTCAGATTTGTTCTTAAACATTCTTGCTATTCTTGTCGGAGGAAAGTGCCACCTGTAAAACATCTTATACAAGTTTTCTTTATATGCTGTTGACATTGTCATTTTATAATTTTGAGACCACAATTTCTGCCATTTCTCTAAATCAATCCCATATCCAAAATTCTTCCCCCAAACAATCATAGTTTCTTTGACTTGTTCTTCCTCTAATTTCATTCCCAGTAAATAACCATATAATTTTTTAATCACCTTCTCATCAGTACCCATCAAGATCTTATCTAAATCAGTCTGTTTATCATAAAATCCCTCCATTTTAGAATCTTCATCATACCTTGAGTGTATTTGTGCATATGAAAACCAATTCATCCTTATACCTTGTTCCTCTAAATTTTGGATCGATTTAAGTTCACCCTTTTCATCCAAAAGTTCCCCATATCTAACTGTTTGTTCCTTCTTGTAAATTATAGGATAGGAAAATGCTTCAATGGTCGATAACCAAACTGGAATTTTCAAATAACATTGTCTTTTTATCTTCTCCCAATTTAACCACAAAGACTCCCGTACATAATGTCTTCTAAAATAACCCTGTGTTTTAGTTCCCTTATACCATAAAAAAGCATGCCAACCCAACAGCAAGTCATGCCCTTCTAATGTCAACAACCTATGTTTCCTTAATGTTATCCATTCTTTGACCCACATCAAACTTGCAGCTTGATAATACAATTCCCAATTAGGCAGACCAAAACCTCCTCTAATTCTAGCATCTTGCAAAAGCTTTAGCTTTATTCTCGCTTTTTTACCTTGCCATATAAACTTCAACATAATTTTATTTAAATCTTCAAAATAGTCTTTTCCAAGCCTAATTGGTATTGTTTGAAACAAAAATAAAATTCTAGGTAAGATATTCATCTTAATTGTTGAAATTCTCCCTATTAATGACAATTGCAAGTTTTCCCACTTCTTCAAATCTGTAGTTATCTGTTGTTTAAGTTTAATATAATTATTCTCCTTTAATGTGCTACATCTTGTTGTCAAATATATCCCCAAATACTTAACCTTATTTGTAACTTGAATTTTCAAAAGATCTGCCAATTCTTCTCTCTGTCTCAATAACATATTCTTTGTCAAAATCTTTGTTTTGTCTTTATTTATTTTCAAACCAGCCACCTCTCCATATGTCTCTATCCTTTCCAGTAACTTTGGAGCTGTTTCTAGCGGATCTTCCAAAATAAAAACTAAATCATCAGCAAAAGCTTGTAGCTTAAATTCTTCCTTCTTAATTTTCATTCCTTTTATGCTTTTATCATCCCTAATATTTCTATTCAACACTTCCAAGGTCAACACAAATAGCAAAGGAGATAGGGGACATCCTTGTCTTGTGCCTTTCCTTATATTAATAAAATCTGTAAGTTCCCCCTCCATCATTACCCTTGCTGTCTGTTTATTGTATATAGCTTCTATTGCTTGAATAAATTTTTTAGCGAAACCCATCTGCTCCAATAATAATAACATAAATCTCCAGTTCACGTTGTCAAATGCTTTTTGAGCATCTAGGAATATCAAAGCCATTTGCTTTTCAGGATGAGCCTCATAGTATTCCAAAGTGTCCAAGATTACTCTCATATTGTCTCTAATTTGTCTCTTTGGCAGAAATCCATTTTGGTCTGAGTGAATAAAATTATTTAAATATTTTTTAAGTCTTTCTGCTAAGATTGAAGCAAAGATTTTATAGTCTGCATTCAATAAAGAAATAGGTCTATAATTCTTAATTTGCAATGGGTCAGTCTCTTCCTTTGGTATGAGTGTAATATAAGCATCTGACCATGTTTTAGGTATCATCTTTTTTAACATAACTTCATTCATAACTTCTAACAATGGGATGCTCAATAATTCTTGAAATGTTTTATAAAATTCTACTGGAAGCCCATCTGGACCCGGAGCTTTCCCATTATTTTGTCTCTTAAATGCTTCATTTAGTTCCATCATTGTTATATTGCTTTCTAGCATTTCTTCAGTCTCTTTAGGTATCTTTGATAACTTAGCTTCCTGTAAATACTGTTTGACTTTTTCTTCATCAATATTCTCCTGTTTATATAATTGCCCATAAAAATCTCGAATAATTTCTTTTTTCTCCTTATTCCCATAACAAACTTGGCCTTGTTCATCTATTAACTTCAATATTTTTCTTGATTCCTTCTCTTTTCTCAATTTATATGCTAGCCATCTACCTGGTTTATTTGCATCTTCAAAATAATTCTGTTTAAAGTTTCTAATTTTCTGCGCCAATTCTTCTTTCTCTATTAATTCCATTTTATGTTTGATTACATCCAGCTTCAATTTAATATCCTTTTTCTGTGGCATTTTCTGTAATTCTTTTTCAAGAGTTTTATACTCATTTTCCAAGACCTTAGAAGCTTGCCTTTTCCTAATATTCTTTTTTCTTGTATAATCTATTATCAAACCTCTAGCATATGCCTTCATAGTGTCCCACACATTTTGCGTTGAAGTATCTTCTTTTTTATTTTCTCTGAAGAAAAAAGCTAATTCCTTCCATCCATTGTGTAAAATCTTTCTCCTTT
Source organism: Hydrophis major (assembly GCA_033807585.1). Lineage (NCBI taxonomy): Eukaryota > Metazoa > Chordata > Lepidosauria > Squamata > Elapidae > Hydrophis > Hydrophis major. The sequence continues at coordinate 331,759,227 of CM066329.1, forward strand.
AAAATAGTATTATTTAATGTCCATCTCGATCTTTTTTTTTGTCCCTTCCATTTAATTGTCATTGGGCTATGATCTGCCCAGGTACTTGTTTCAATATTTGTTTCTTTAATATTAGATATTAGTTCTGTTGAGATCCAAATCATATCTAATCTGGACCATGATAAATGTCTATTTGAATAAAAAGTATATTGTTTAGCTTTAACGTTTCTTTCTCTCCAAATATCTTTTAAAGTTAATTCATCTGTCATTTTAAAAAAGGACCTTGGGAGAGCCTTTCTATTTTGCTTTGTTGTTGTTGCTATATAGTCCAGTTTATTGTCCACAATTCCATTAAAATCTCCCATCATAATTATATTAACATAGTCCAGTCCAATTATTTTCATGTGCAGCTTTTTATAAAACTCTTCTTGTTTATCATTCGGAGCATAAATTGCAATCAAGAGTATTTTTATATTATTATCCATTATTTCTACCATTAATACTCTTCCATCTTCATCCGAGTAAATCAATTTTGCTGGAATAGCCTCTTTAATGTATAAAACCACACCTCTTTTCTTACATTGAGTCAAAGAGGTAAATATTTTCCCTAATTTTGGCTGTAATAACAATTGTTCATGTTGTTTTTTAATGTGAACTTCTTGTAAACAAATTATATCAAATTTTAATTTCTCTAGTTTATGAAAAGTTTTCCTTCTTTTAACAGCTGAATTAAGTCCGTTTATATTCATTGTAATCAGTTTTTTTTCCTCCATGATTATGCTTTATATTTAGGTCTAACAGCTCTCGTGGATCTCACTTCACGCTGTTCTTTATCATCCATCTGTCCCCCTGCTGCTCCTTTCTCTTTTTCAGTCTCCAGTTGTTCATCTTGAAACTCAATTGATAAGTCCTCTTTCTCTGCTTCCTCTCTTCTTCCTCCAAAGAATTCTGCATGAAAAAGTTCTGCTTTCTCAATTGAATCAATTCTATATCTCTGCTCTTGCCACCCAAACATTAGTCCTTCTGGAATCAGCCATCTATAATTCACTTCGTTTTCCAATAATATTTTGGTCAGAAATCGATATTCTCTTCTCATCTCTCTCACTCTTCTGGGTATTTGTTTTAAAACCACAACCTCTTTACCCTTGTATTTCAGTGTTTTCTCTCTTGCTACTTGTAATATTTGCGTTTTAATGGATTTTTTGGTAAATCTAATATGGACTTCCTTGGGTAATTTATTTCTCATCGCATATCTTGTATAGACTCGATATATCTCATCTATTCCATCCATCATCTTTTCCTCTGTAATTTCCAAAGCATCTGCCAAAATTTCTATCATTACCGCTGCCAAATTTTCTCCTTTTTCCTCTTCTATATTTTGAAATCTGAGGTAAAATTCTGACCTTTCCATCTCCCACCTCAACATCCCACCTTTTTCTTGTTCAACCGCTGTTAATCTGCTGTCAATATTTCCAATCTTCTTCTCTCTTTGTTTTCCTTCTTCCTCAATTTTTTGGAATCTCTCCTCATACTTAACCATCATTTGTTTAATATTTTCCACTTTTTCATCAGTCTTCTCTATTCTTTGTTCAATATTTTCTGTTCTTTGTTCAATATTTCCTGTTCTTTGTTCAATGATATCTGATTTTGTCTTGAGATCTTGGATTCCTTGCATAATCATCTGTAACTGTAAAGTTATTTTTTCTTGTTCCTTATCTTGCTTCAACATTGTCTGAATTAAACGTTGTCCTCCAGCTGGTGGGGAAGCAGAGGTAGAAGCAGAAATGCCAGATGGAATTGATTTCTTGCTCATTTCAATATTTCCAAAACTTCAAATTCTTCTTAACTTTTAATCCAACTGGTAGAGCAGCCAATTATAATCCAAAATGGAGAACTCCAATAGTAAAAAACACGAAGCCAAAGAAGAAACAGAAAAAAAGGAAGAAAAAAGATCTTCAGGTTCTTCTAGACCCTAATCCAATTACGAGATAGTCCACCATAAAAAAGGAAAAAATAGAAAGGAAAAAAGAAACAAATCCAAAAATAATAATATTGATTAAGAGCAAAGGAAAAAAGAAAAAGCAAAAAGAGAAAAAAAAACCAAAAAGTTCCTTCAGATTCTTCACACCTTAATCCAATTAAAAAGTCTCAATAATCCAAAAAAAAAAGAAAAAAAAACAACCTCAACAACAAAGTAGTCCAAAAACATAAATATGAAAAGCAAAAAGGTCCCAATAAAAAAGAAAAGAAAAATAAAGAAGAAAAAACTCTGAGGCTTTCCCTTTAAAATAAAAGGCAAAAATAAAAATATTACTAAAATTAAAATTTAGAAGAAGGCTAGCGAATGGGGTATATATAAGAAAACACACTGCACTTTGTTATTTATCCAAGGCTCTTGTTATGACTCTCTTCTCCAGCAGCTTCAAAGCCAAACCTCAAGTATTGTTGATAACAGTCCAGGAAAGCACCTGCAATATTTTACTGTGCTCTCCCTCTATCTTATCACATTAAAAAGTCCTTGAGATGAGGTCTTTTTGCAGTTCTCTCCAATTCACATAAAGATACTTTCAAGCCTCTAGTTGGCAGTGTTACAAAGTTTCTTAATGCTCTTTCTCCCCGCCCGCCAGAAAAAAGGAATAACATATACAGAAAAAAAAAAAAAAGAAAAAATAGCCAAAGGGAGCCTCTATCCTAAAGAAAGTTAAAAGATCAAAAGAAGCATAAAATCAAAGGAAGCATAAAAATATATATAAGAGAAAATTCAATCCGGTTACCAACAAAGTCACAGTAAAATCTTTCCCAAAAAGTATAAAGAAAAAAAAAAAAGCCAAGCCTCAATTTGACATCACTTTAAAAAACGCCGCTCAAAACAATTTCAGTCAAAAAAAAAATCTCACAGCTTTCTTCTTTATATCGGATGAACTTTCCAACCTTAGCGAATTTACAGCACAAAAGAGTTTTTCTCACCCAGCCGACACACTTCACTCCAATCACTTTCTTTCCGGAGCTGTCCCGACTTCAGCAGCTATGGAGGCTGCCTCTCCGCCACCAGCAAAAGGGCTTCTTCCGGATCAAACCAGAGATTTTGCGATATCTCTGGGATCCTGGAACAATGCCCTTCACGATCACCGTCTCTACGGGACGGTTTAGGTCCGTTAGGACCGACCAGGGGCGAAAATATCGGCTGCGATCTCAGAGCCCTGAGATCGCAGCTGTATCGCTGGAACGAAGCTCCGCCTTCTCCCAACAAGTATAGAACTTTCTTTCTCAGCTTCTCTGGTATAACCACTCGGTCTCCCCATAACACGCACCCTTTTTGAGAGAAAAGTTCTGTTTGTCTGTTCTTGAAGGGTTTAAAAGTGTCATTTGGTTCGATTTCTGCCATCCCCTCTCCACATAGCTGAGAACCCGTGCCAAACAAGAGTCCTTTTTTGTTTCCCAGGCTATGTCTAGTGCTCTTAGTGGAGGTGATGGAAGCATCTCAATTTGTAGTGCTGAGAGCATGGGAGCTGGGTCATTAGAAGTTCTGGCAGTGGAGAATGGCTCAAAGCATCTGCATGGGGAATGGTTTTCCCTGGTCGGTGTCTCAACTGCTAGTCATAAGCGGCTAAGAACTCTGACCATCGTGTCATCCTAGGGGATAGGATGTGTGGGGTTGGTTTGTCACCTGCCAAGATGCCAAGTAATGGTTTATGATCTGTGATGATGGAAAAGGATCTTCCATACACGTACTCATGGAACCTTTTTATTGCAGATACAATAGCGAGGGCTTCTTTATCCAATTGACTATAATTTCTCTCTGTTTTAGACAAAGTTCTTGAAAAGAATGCAATAGGCACCTGAGTGCTGTTTGGTAGGACGTGGCTCAGGATGGCACCTACTTCAAAAGGCGAGGCATCACAAGTCACAGTTAATGGAAGTGTCTCATTATATTGGATGAGTACTGCATCTGAAGTTAAAAGATCTTTTACTTGTTGGAAAGCCTGCTCCTCCCGACGTCCCCAAAACCAGGAAGCCTTCATGTCGAGGAGCCTATGTAGGGGTTCAGCAACAGTTGCCTTCTGGGGTAGGAAGATGTTATAAAATTTAATGAGTTCCAGGAAGGCTTGGAGGTCTGTTTTGTTTTTTGGTCTTGGGGCATTTTTAATGGCAGCCAATTTCTTTTCAGTAGGGTGAATTCCTTGTTTGTCAAGAAGGTAATCCAGAAATTCAACCCTCTCAGTGCATAACTGGCACTTTTCTTTCTTAACCTTGAGGCCTGCGTCTTTGAACTTCTGTAGGACAGTTCTTAGGCATTTCTCTAACTGACTTCTCATAGGGGCGGCGATCAATATGTCATCAAAATAGGGCACGACCCCTTTGATGCCCTGTAACAATCTTTCCATCAGACTTTGAAAAATGTCAGGTGCTACGCTTACCCCGAACTGGAGTCTGTTACATTTGAATGCACCTCTGTGATAGTTTGGGCTTCTGCAGTTTCTGCATCTACTGGCAACTGTTGATAAGCTTGGGCCAGGTCAAGTTTTGCAAATACTTTTCCGCCCCCAAGTGAGTGAAAGAGATGTTGGACTATGGGTACTGGATAGGCATTTTGCTGTAACACATGGTTTAGGGTGGCCTTTTAATCCCCACAGATTCTCAAGGATCTGTCAGGTTTTATGGGGGTTACAATTGGGGTCTCCCAGCGGGCGTGGTCGATGGGTTCTAACACACCCTGTGCTATTAATTTGTCCAATTGCTCATCAATTTTAGGTTTGAGAGCAAAAGGAACGTGGCATGGCTTCAGGCGAATGGGTGCGATATCAGGGCATAGATTAAACAAGATGGGGGACCCCTTGTACTTGCCTAATTCCTCCGTGAAGACTTCTTGAAAGTCCTGGACAAGGGCTGCCTCCCAGTCTACATCTACAGTCTGGTTGATGCCTGCCATTCCGATTCCTAATGACCCGAACCACTGCAGACCCAATAAGCTGTTCTGGTCTCTGTCAACGATGGTGAGTAGTAATATTATGGTGTGGTCCTTAAAGGAAACCTGGACGTGACTGGAACTGGCAATCGGGATTCGATTTCCTTGGTAGTCTTTTAATATGAGCCTCTGGGTGCTGAGGTCTTGGCGGCAGATGCCAGGAATCAGCTGCTTGAGGGTTTTCCAGGAGACCATAGATAAGGAAGACCCGGAGTCCACTTCCATGATGCATGGATGATTTTCAATGGTGACCTTTACACGGATTTTTTTTGCATCTAATGATGAGGCGTGGCCGATGGTGATGGTCTGATATGCCTCTTCCCATCTGGTTGTGCCAGTAAACATCCGGTTCCTGTTGTACTGGCTCCACTGGTTGTTTGGGCGGTCCCGATTTGTTGGTGGGGTGCCTGCTCTTGTCAGAAGTTAGTCTCTTTTCTCTTGGGGCTGGATCCTCTTTTGTTCCAGCACACCTTAGCAATGTGCCCCCTTTTCTCACAAGAACGACAGATGGAGTCTAGGAACCTGCATTCTAATCATGGGTGGTTCCCCCCATATCCAGTGCATTGGAAACTGGATTTATGGCACCGCTGGTCTCGCTGTTCGTGCTCTGACCTGAGTCTGTTGACTTCTTCTTCACTATCTGATGCGGAATCGATGTCCTTGTGGTGGGTGGATGAAGCGTATTTCTCTGAGGATGTGGCTGGGTCACTGGGTGTTTGACGGCTGGCCCCATTTGCTCGGTGCATTCGTGCTGCTGATTTGCGAGTGGCTTCAGCTGCAGTAGCATTGGCTATGGCATCTGCGAGGGTGATGTCTCCCTTTGCCATAATTTTGCTTTGGACCATGGGGTCCCTTAGTCCAAGAACAATTCGATCTCTCATGGCTTCTTCTAGGTTTACGAAACCACATAATCCATCCAAATTTCGTAGATCCGCTACAAAGTCCCCGATGTTTTCACCTTCACATTGGTCCCTCTGGTAGAATTCATGTCTTCTGATGAGGGTTGGAACTGCTGGGGTGTAATGGGCATGCAGGATGGGAGCCAGGGTATCCCAGTCCATTGTTTTGACTTCAGCTGGTTTGGCAAGTGCTTTTGCCATTCTAAAGATGGCGGGTCCACAATGCGTTAGGAAAACCACTCTTTTTTTGCTCAATGTAGCATCCTTCAAATTGTTAGATTCCAGGAACATTTGGAAACTGTCCATATATGAGTCCCAGTCCTCGCTGGCTGGATCAAATGGAGCGGGTGGTATAGCGCTGCTGGCCATTCTGCCGTTCGATGCGCGTCTTCAGCCATGTGCTCTGAATTCTCTGCGAGTGTTTAGTCAGCTCTATCATCTCCGCATCCCATCCTCGTCGCCAGTGTTATGTCTGGAAAGATGGGTGCAATAACGGAGACGAGACCTCGGATAGTAACTTCAGCTCTTTATTAGTGACTTCAGATTGGAGGTAAAAAGCCTAGCAGCAGCAGCTTCTTTTATAGAGCTGGCTGCTGCTAAAGCGTCCAATGACAGAGATTTGAGCCTGCTGTGCTTGGAGCGTCCAATCACGGCAGCCCATTTACCAGCCAATCGGATCAGCTCTAAACGACCAATCACGACCTGCAGTTCACGGACCAATCAGAAGTGCAGGATTACGAGCCTGCTTGTTCAGAACAGAAAGTTCCAGGTTTTCCCTCAGTAATTCAAAAAGCCAAATTCACCCCCTGCAACCCTCAGTTCATCACATGGACCAATCACCATCTGTCCCAACTCAAGACACCCCGTAAACCATTCCTCCTCATCCAGGTGCAGGAAAATCATGACCTTGACCGAAAAGAAGAATGCTATTATGACTAAATACATGAAATCCCCGCTCCCAATTTCCCAGGCATAGGAATGTGGCAGCGTGGAAGCTTCTGCTGTTAATATGGCTTCCAAACCTGATATCTGAAATGTCACAAATTATAAAATAAAATATATGCAATTTAATACTCTTTTATTAATTTATAATAGAACACATAATCATTCAGTTCAGGGCTTCCTTCAACTATTATCTTTTCAGGTCACCCATAGTATCATCAACAACTCTTTTTGAATCCCTCCCAGCCCTTTCCAGAGCTCTCCCATGTTCATTTGGAACTTCCTGCTGCACAGAGCTTCCTGACGGATCAATTCATGCCATTTACCCTACTAATACTCTGCTTACCATCAACATCAGGAAGGAGCTCTAATTTTCTCTTGAATCTAATTTGTTGTTGTTGTTCCTTGCACAATTCTGTCCCATCCCTTTTCCTCCTGTGAGCTGATGTGTGGTAGAATTTGTGATAGAGTGCTTTATAAACTCTTAGCACAACCTTTAACGTTTGATTGATTGGAAAGGACAATCAGATATAGGAAGCTCTTGGGAGGTGGCATATAATATATATAGACATACTCTTCTTCCTTTGACAGTTCCATTTGTAATATTCTCACAAGCCTAAGCCATATTGGCCACATAATGATGTTTCTGCAATGTTTTGCCAGCATTTCTGACTCTGAAGGGAAGGAAGAGAAATACAGATGTTGCTCTACCCACAAATAACAGGGAGAATTCAGAGATGGGGGAGTTTCTGATGAAAAAGAAATGATAATGGGAGTTGCATTGAGTCAGGAGTGGGGAGAAATAGAAGGTCAAATATAGAAGAAATTAGAAAAGTCCCACCAAAGTAAAAAAATGAAGATAGAATTGAGGGAAGGTGATATGATTGCAGCTGATCAATACCAGGAGAAAGGGAAACACATGAGATTTTTAGTCTCAGAGATGGAAGGGAGAAAATGGACAAGCGGTTGAATAAGAGTTGGGGTGCATGAGCAAGTTCAATTGTTTCCAGCTGTTACCTGAACATACCACAGGTTCTCTGCTATAAACAGCAGTGGTGGCACAGAGGTTAAAATGCAGTATTGCAGGCAAACTCTGCTCACAGCCTGGAGTTTTATCCTGACAGGGCTGAAAGTTGACTCAGCCTTCCATCCTTCTGAGGTCAGTGAAATACAGATCCAGGTTGTTGGGGGTAATATGTTGACATTATAAATTGCTCATAAAGTGCTGTAAAGTGCTATGGAGCAGTAGATATAGTAACTCTAATGCTATTGCTTTTGCTATAAAGCCTTAGAATTTGCTAATTTAGAAATGTTAAAGGAAAAAGGCTCGAGTTTAATCTGGAAAGTATAACAACCTTTTATATCTTTGCACTAAGAATAGCCAAATGACTGTTGTTTATGGCTCCATTGTTGTCTGCCATAAAGATTCTAATTTAGCCAAATCATAAAGGGGGATTTATGGCCACGTCAAGCCAGGAGTCAAGTGAAAGCTCTGTCTTTTACTGCCTAGCCCAGTTCAAGAAGCCTGACAGAAGTACAGCAGCACACTGCTCTACAAAGGTTTACTGAACCAAGTTACAGACAATTTACTTTTTCAAAACTGCCAGACCAATTCTGTAGATCAGCATGGTCCATGGGAAGTACAGAATATTCCAGGACTATGTAATGCTTCATAGAAGTCTTTGCACTTTGCATTTTTCTTTTTGCTTAGATTTTTATTCTGCCTTTTTTCCCCATGTACAACTCAAGGAGGGAAACATGCTAATACTTCTTCTTCCTCCTATTTTCTCACAAAAACAATTCCAAAATGTGAATTGGGCTTTTTAAAGATGTGTAGTTATGTATATATGTTTATGAGTGTTCTATTTACTGTAGGCACATGTGTGTGTGTGTATACACATGTGTGTATTAGTTACTACCTTGGACAGGAATTATTTACAGTTATTGTTAGGAATAACCATAGTTACCTAATGTTGTTTGGGTAAATAATATATAAACCATGATAGCAAAGTTTAAATGTGTTTTCACTTTAAACTCTAAATGATATAATTTGGGTGCGGTTGAGAAACTGCCATAAGAGGGAGCTAGAGAACCTGGATTGACACTGGATTGATGATTGATTGTTCTGTGTGTTCCCTGTTGCTAAGGTCGAAGGAGAAAAGAGTTTTGAATGCTGCATATTAATCTACTGTTTGAAGATATTTACTGGACTGATTTATGGATTGACATTGTAAGTTAACTGACCTTTTTTTTTTTTGACACTGGATTTTTGCAATTGAACAATCTCCGGACTGAACTGACTGAACACTATTGAATGATATTTGGACTGTTTAACCCTGCTAAACTGTTAATGGAATAAACTATTCAACTAAGACAGTGTATCCATTTTTACTGAGTGTGTAAACTAAAAAACACTTTCTTTCATATTCGCCTGACTGCCTGACTGCTGTGCACATTCTGCTAGAGTATATCCCTAACAGTTATGACTGATGAAAAAATAATTTTTCAACCAATACCCACATTTACAAATTTCACAGCATCTTTACCCCAGTCACATATTTGACATTACAGTCTTGTGCCTCACCTGTGTTTTTCTCCCCTCTCTCCAGAGAAGATAGATAATCTAAACAAGTGACTTTCTTTTCTCCACAGCATAGCAGGTTCTTAAAAAGTGATAATCACAAGTTTAAAAAATCAGTTCTGTGATCTCAATGAATTGATCAGAACCTGCTGACCAACTGGCATTGCTGCCTGACAAGATCATAATCAGTTTCAAGATTTTTGTCTGCCTCCTAAGTTCTCATGGCTGCAACCATCAGCACAATAGGCAAGTAGCTGGCACTCCTTTCAATGTGTATTTTTAACTTTCTTTAACCTTTTTTTTTGAGTAATTATTGTTGGCAACCTCTTTGTACAATCTCTGGGCCTTATAGAAGTATTGCATTACTGATTGAGATAAAATACTTTGGCATACAAAACTTTTGCTAGACCAATACTCAAATACAGCTCATCAGTCTGGAACCCACATTATGTATCTGATATTAGTACAGTTGAGAAAGTCCAGAAATATTTCACAAGAAGAGTTCTCCACTCCTCTACTCCTTGTAGAATACCTTATGCCACCAGACTTGAAAACCTTGAATTACGCTGTTATTGATCTGATCTAAGTATGGTATACAAAATCATACATTACAATGACTTACTTGTCAATGAATACTTCAGCTTCAACCATAACAACACAAGAGCACACAATAGATACAAATTCAAGGTTAACCGCACCAAACTTGATTGCAGGAAATACGACTTCAGCAACAGAGTGGTCAATGTCTGGAATACTCTACCTGACACTATGGTTTCTTCCCCAAACCCCCAAAACTTTAACCTTAGACTGTCTACTATTGACCTCACCCCTTTCCTAAGAGGTCTGTAGGGGGTGTGCATAAGTGCACCAACGTGCCTACCGTCCATGTCCTATTGTTTCTTTTATTTTTCCTATATGTACCCATTTCATGTATTCATAACTATGTACATACTTATACCTATTATCTTGGAAATGATTGACAAATCAAAATAAATAAAATAAATAAATAAATTTCCATGTCATTCAATTTGATTTCCACTGAGCAGTGGGAAATTCTCCTCATTCCCCTTAAATCCTTGCATGCTCTCAAAAGATCTTAAAGCACAGCTTGATCCTTCTTTGCCCTGTTACTAATTAACTTACTTCAATCCTATATTTATAGAAATTGCTATAATTGTTTAAATATTTTCACATTGCATGTAATCAGTGGATGAAAATATATCTATATTCTCTCACAGATTGCATGAGAAATAGGGAAAGAGTTTATAAGATTACAGAAAGAGCACACACACACACACACACATACATACACACCGCAAAAAAAATAAATTAAATTTAAGTAAGGAGATAAATATTTGATTCATATATTGTTAATTTTAGTTTAACATCTTAATTCTGACTTTTTCCACTCCATTTTCTTTATTTGTACTAGCTGCAAGTATTTATCTATTTAATTTTTACACTATATGACTCTCAGCCACTCAAGATCAAACTATCAAATCCAGTTATTGAACACCTACAGATAAAAGATATCTTAGAGCATTATTTTTAAAATAGAATTTGTAGACAGATGCTTTTCAAAGAATTCCAAATAGTTTTAGGCTTATAATGTGGTACAAAAGCTGAATAAATGTAATTTTAGGATTAAAAAGATGACAAACAAAATCCAACTGAAATTCTTTTGTTTCTCTTTAAAAGAAAACCAGGCAATTGATCACTACTTGTTCTTGTCATTTTAGAACTATGTTATAGCTGCAGCAAGTTATTCTAAAAATAGAGTGCTGTTGACATTTTTACTTGCTTAAAAATTTATCTTCAGTGTGAAATAGTCAAAGGTGCATCTTAAATGTCTAGTCTTCTAGTTTTGCTTTCAAAGCTAGTATTGATATTTCTAAGTCTAGGAGAAAGGAATTGAAGCAGAAACAAAACATAAAATACCAAACACATAAACTTAATTTCCAATTCAGTGCTTTCATTTTCAGGAAAATGCTACTGCAGGAGCTGGGTCAGTTTCAGATATTGCTATATTTTAAAAAATGGGCAAAGCTCCTGTACCCTTTTGAATTGTATCAGTTGGGGGGGGGAGGGTTGGTTAAAGCCTTCATTATACCCCTGTGGTCTATCTGGAAAAAAAGAAATAGAAAAAAAAAAGAGGGAAGGAAAGAAAGAAAATGTATGTAATAATATATATACTTGTTTATTATAAAGAAAGGAAAAAAAATCATCTATTCTAAGCATGAATTTCCAATACTTTTCCATTCTTAAGATACCACTCTGCCTATTAAAATATTAGTATTGATCTTTAAAACCTTGAACAATTTAGACCTGCCTATCTAATGCATTGCTATTCAAAATCCATTCTGGTCTCTGCAGGTCAGATTTTGCCAAAGTTGCATTTGTAGTCATTCAACTCCACCTGAGAAAATCTTTTCCTGCATTGCTTCAGATCTGAAATTCTCGCAGGGGTTGTATTTGTATCTACTCCATTAGGGTTTAAAAAATCTGTAGAGCAGCATCAGTTTTGCCAGGTTTTTAATTAATCATTGATTTTTGTATTGATTTCATAAAATATATTATAAATCCAGTATGTGTGCAAGTACATGTGTAAATTTATACAGTCAGTACATTACCTTGAGTATAACCTGAAGAGAATTATGTGATATAAATTACAAAAGTAAATATAAATAAATCTATAGTTATGTTGCATATATAGTTATGTTACAGTCTCAACTACACATTCAACTCTACCATTTGCCCTCTCCACAAGGAATTTTCAGAATAGAGACAATCTTGTTTAGTAAACTGTAACTACATAAAAGGAAAAGAAGTCAGAATTTTAAGTAGACACAGAATTATAAATGTAGTACAGCTTTTGTTGATTGGTTCCTATTTTATCTTGCTGGTAAAATTCTATAGCTAGAATCTACATATTCTGAACAACAGTTGATGATGAATTCTAGCTGGAAGGGCAGCAAGTGTTAATATGAACAATACCTCCTGATCAATATCAAGATGCACAACTCTGGAGCACTCTAAATTGTCATAGATACACCTAATGACATAGAGAGGGAAATTGAGACTATTTATTTATTTATCCTTTATATATTTATTTCACATTATTATGTTTGTTGATCTGCTGATCAAGTAAAGAGATTGAACTCAGGAGGCTGGAACACAACAGTGATACAAGACTTTGGGGTTGGGTTCCCTGTGAATGGCCTGCCCTGTATATGGGTTATAATTTCCCATACCTGACACGATTGAGACATGATTCTTTTTACTCAATCTCTGTCCCCCATTCTCAGCTTCCCCTTTTACTCTAAAAGGAAGCCCCTCCCCACAGTATCCTTCAGAGGTAATGGTAAGATCCAATAGTTGCTATATCAACAGCTCTAAGTGTCCTTGTGACACTACTTCCCCTCCAGTTATATCTTCTTCAACAATAGCCCTTATATCCCGCTACTTTTGCCCACCCAGTAGGAAGTCACTCCACCAATCTTCCACCCTAGCTCTTGTTCAGAGAAGAGGATCTGGTCACACTCATCTCATTCTCATTCATCACCCAACATATACCTGAGGAACCCTCCTGTCGGTTACATCTACCTGATCCAGTAGAGGCAAAGAATATTGCAGTCCTGTCCCCTAAGGAAATGCATATGGTGAGACACAGAAGAAGAACCTTGTCTATGTGGCTTCCTTTCTCTGGAACCTCATCCCCCAGTGATTATACTGGCTTCCACTCTAACACTCTTTCAGAAGGCCCTGAAGATGTGGTCCAGTCAGTGGGCCTGGGAAACCCAGAGCGGGATGGCTAGTATGAACGTGTGTTAAATGGCTCGTAAGAATGTGTGCTAAATGGCTAGTATGAATGTTTGTTGTTGCCAGGGTGAGGAGGTGGAGGGTTATTATTTTATTATTTTATTATTTTTCTTTTTATTATTATTTTTTATATTTGTTTATATGCTGTTTTATATCCTTGTCAGTTTTCTTGAGTCACTATGTGACAGTCAGTAGAAATATAAATTTTCTAAATGAATAAATACCCACAAAGAAAATATCTTCAATACAAAATCACATTGTCCAAAACAGAATACTCTGGCAGTACTTCACACAAATTAGCAAAAAGATGACTATACAGAGCATTCAGTATTCAAGGAATCCGCATTGTGTGCATTTATATTGATATCTTCTCCACCATTTCACCATCTCCAGGAATCCAAGGCTTCCATAGTCCAAAGGGTAAAGACAAGAGCAACCAGTAGCCTACCATCCTGCACGGGATCCGATGAGTCCTATTGTCTCTCTTGGAGGCCATTACCTCTTTCATTTTCATTGCCATCATGTAGCTGGTACCATCTTAATTGTCCTGCAGTTTCACTCCAAGCCTCAGTCTCTTGGATTCCATCAGTTCCCATCATCTTTCCCCAATAACATGTTAATTAATCCATGCACACCACAGGATATAGAGCACGATCCACAATAAGTGTCCTCACATCAAATGACTCTCCATTCACTTTCCACACCACTTCCATCTCTCTGTCTCCCTGCTGCACAAATTAGATCATTTTGTCTTTCAAGTCAGGGGTGGGATTCTACTGGTTCATACCTATTTGCTAGAAACAGTTGCGGAGAACCTGATAGCTTGACTTTCTTAAAGGGGAAGGGTTCTTTTAAGCTTTTTACACTGCTGTTGGGAGGAAATACTCCTCTGTTAGCACTTTGAAGAAATAATTGAATAATGAAGCAGAGCTGCTGGAAAGAAGCTTTCAATGACAAGGAACCAAGAAGAGTGACATTCAACAAGGCTTCTTGCTTAGTTAGAAAGATTGACATTCAAATGTAAGTTTACATACCTTTTCTGAGTTTTGGTTTAAAATTAGTTTTTGGTGAAGTTTAATTCTGTGCTTAGTGACATTTAATCCTGTGTTTATTGATGGGATAATTTTCCCCATTCAGCTTTGTTTTGAAGGAAAAAAGTTATTTTCTGTTCCTGAAAAGAAACTGGGTTGAGAAATCTAGCTAGTTCCTGTGTCTATTTTTTCTGGTAATTGGCTTAACAAGCAACAGCTACTGTTGTGATTTAATTATTTGTATGTGTTTGATTTTTTTCCTGCCTCATGTTTCTTTATCTATCTGGGAAGGGGGTTGGCTACTGATAGTTATCATTGCCTTTTTACTATTTTAATTTCTCAAGTTGCTCTGACACCCTGCCTGATTTGTAACTCCACTTTGCAGGTATTTTTAATCTAATGATTGGTATTTAGGGCAGCTTTTTGCAAGCATAGAAGCTTTTTCTATTTTTATACAGGTAATCCTTGACTTACAACAGTTCATTTAGTGACCATTAAAAGTTACAATGGCACTGAAAAAAGTGAATTTTGACTGTTTTTCACACTTATGACCATTGCAGCATCCTCACAGTCATGAGAGGCCAGGCGAGAAGCACCCCTCGATGTGAGTGATGTCGAGTTGGCCATGCCAACCCAGGCACCTGACCCTCCAGCCATGCCCACAAACTAAGCCATGCCCACAGAATCGATTGTTAAAAAAATTGAATCCTACCCCTGTTTCAAGTTAGTCATGCTATCCATTTCAAACTTTAACTGCTCCACTCTTCAACTCTCTTCAGCCCCTCAACTTCACAGCCTTTCAGCCTCCAAAAAAACAAAACACCTCATCATCATCTTCAACTCAGCTTACACAGCAGCTTTTCAAACCTCATCATATGCCACTGCCAACTTTTCATTTGGAATATATTTTATGTTTACTCTACTTTCATACATGCTACTTGGTTTCTTGTATTTTGACTCAAATATATTATTCACTGCTATAAACTCTAATATTGGTGCTCATCGTTTATTGAGTAAAGTCTTTTACCCAGATGTACAGTATACATTTGGTTTTAACTATAAGTCTATTAAGGACATTGGAAAAATCATCTCTATTTAATATTAAATTTTGATTTCTTAACCTCTTAACATTAGTGATTCATCACAAGAGCCAGTTTCTAAAACTGAATTGTATGAAGTTCACAGACTGGTTGACTGAACATATACACTTTTTGAGGGACCTTTGGGCATTTTTAAACTTGTGGAATTGAAGCAGTTGAACATCAGCTGAATTATCTAGCAGAGCTTATTGAGCATTAAAAGAAAAATTACTTGAGCATTGCAAAATGATTTACTAATGGATATATATTCCTAGTGAGTATTTATGGTAAGCTTTATTGCTTTCATACGTGTGCATTGCATGTAGATTGTCCATTTTTAGGGGTTCTAGTGAACTATAAATTTGTAATAGATGAATTTGCCTTATCTCAAAATATTATTGCCTGATTTTCTGAAAGATCTCTCTTCTGACTCATAATACTAATACCTGTGCCTAATCGGAGCATTGTTATATTACCTCCTCAAATTTGTAGCTATGTTTCTTTTTATCATATTTGATTAGTTGTAAAGGAAGCATTCATCATATGAAAAAGACACAAGGAAGACAAACAACAGATTATAATATTTAAAGCTTGTGACAAATGAGTTGTGTTTACATTCTTCAACAACTTGAGTAAATTTTTTGCATCTTTATCTATTACAGGCCTATCAAACTGGAAGCCCATGGGCCAGATATGTCATGCACAGACCATGTCCACTCAACCTCTGCAAAGAAAAAAAATGTCATGATACATCACAATACATTGTGTGACGCGATTGAGTTTAACACCCATAGTCTATTACAAGGTGGTTCCTTTTATCAAAGATAAAAGTTAGTTATATCTCTCCACCTTGCTTAGTCCTAAAGCTTTCTATCCCTCACCACCCTTTCCTTTAAAAAAAAAAAAAATCAGAATCCTTTCAGAATATTTTCTTTCTTCTCAATGCTGTAGACCTTTATTGCAGTTTACATGTTTGAAGTAACCAGGTATTCCTAATTTCCTATACAATAGGGAAGGTGTTCATCCCAATAGCTGTACTTAAGACTACTCAAATTTATCATGTAGGGCAGAAGTGACAAACGTGCGACCCATAGGCCAGATCCATCACACAGTGACCATGCCCACCTCCAGTTTAGCGAAGGGGAAAAAGTTGTGATATGTCATGTGACATCAAAGTGATGCCATGAGTTTGACACTCCTGTTGTAGGGTAAGGGCAGGCCTCAAGCTCTGACTAATGGCTGACTATCATACACAGAGATGATAGTGGGAACAGAAGATAGAATGCTCAGTATGAAATGTCTACAAGCAAACAAATTCAGACAGCATCAAAATGTAACATGGTTTTAAATAAAGATGAGAAAAAATATTCAGTAAAGGAAACAGGAAGCCAAGAACCTGCTGATTTCAGCATGGGGAAAAAAGAGATTAATTGTGAACTAGTTTCAACAGCCATAGTCATAACTCTGCTGTGATAGCCTCTTAAGTCAATCCATGTCTGGCAAGCTAGAGAAGAAGAAGTTATGTTGATTCAGATTACTATGGAAAGGTAAGAGATGTCTTTATTTTATTTTATTTATTTTTAAGTTTTATCTCTTTCATCCTATGCAGGTGCCCTGAACCTTGAGGCAATTGTAAAATTCAGAACAATAAGGGTTTGCCAGCAGGCAATTTACAACTTTTTACTCTTCACAAAAGCTGTCATCCTGTAAAGCATTAGGCTGATTAAATCTCAGCAAAGTCAATGGAATTTAAGCAATGTAACTGCCTGGGGAATTTCAGCCAAAGGCATTAATGTAATCATTCCTTAATGAATACTAATAGTATAACAAACAATTTTAGTCATCTTTGAGCTTATGGGCTTATTCAGGGGCAGGTCTTATTTACCATCAGTATTAAGTCTTTCCAGAATACAATGATAGAATAGAATAGAACAGAACAGAATAGAATAAGGAAAAAAGAATAGCATAGCATAGAATAGAATAGTTTATTGGCCAATTCTATGATAAATATCAATTTAGCAAAATGAATCTAACGTTTGAATCTAAAAACTTGATACCAAAACTGTTATGAACTAATAAAATGCTTAAATAAAGTTTTATCAAACCTTTAGAAAAAGCAGAGTTCTAATCCTGCGCTTCTGATTGGCCGATAATAGTGATATCGGATTGGTCCGTTCAGGAGAAACTGATTGGCTGTTAACGAGCCACTCTCATTGGTTCAAGGGTTTAATACTCCATGTTTCTCATTGGTTACTAGATCAGCAGCCTGCCCTATAAAAGGGCTGCTGCTACCCTAGGGTTTTGCTCTGTTCAGAATGATTAATAAAGAGTTGAAGTTCACTGTTCACTGCCTCGTCTCCGTTCCTTGCGCCCATGCGCAGAACTTAACACTGGCGACGAGGATGGGATGCGGAGACGTCAGAGCTGACTGAACACTACAGAGCACCAAACAGAGCATGTGGCTGAAGGCACATCAACAACGGAAACCATGTCCGGCGGCGCCATACCACCCGCTCCATTTGACCCGGCATAAGAAGACTGGGACTCGTACATGGACCGGTTCCAGATGTTTATGGAGACCAACAACTTGAAGGATGCCACTACGGGAAAAAAGCGAGCAGTATTCCTGACTCACTGCGGACCTGCCATTTTTAAGATGGCCAAGGCACTGGCGAAATTGGCTGAGGTGAAAACCATGGACTGGGACGTCCTCGAGCCCCTCCTAGGGGCCGACTATGCACCTACCGTACCAACACTTGTCCGAAGACATGAATTTTACCAGAGAGACCAGCGGAAAGGAGAGAGCGTTGCAGATTTCATCACGGATCTCCGGAATCTGGGAGGCCTCTGTGGGTTCACCGACCTCGAAGAAGCTGTGAGAGACCAAATAATTCTGGGATTAGATGCACATGTGCAGAGTAAGCTGATGGTGAAAGGCGACATCAGCCTTGCAGATGCCATCGCTGATGCTACTGCAGCAGAAGCAACCAGGAAGTCGGCTGCCTGAATGCACCGTACCAACGCACCGCTCCGCCAACTCGCCAGCGAAACCTCACCTCGCCTAGAAAGACACACAACAGCAACCCACCACGAGGACCTCAAATCGTCATCAGAAAGTGATGAGGAGGAGGTCAACCGGCTCCGGTCTTAACGTGACCAACGCCACCAGCAGAATCAAAGACTACAGCACCAATGCACTGGTTGTGAGGCAAACCACCTGCAATCAGACTGCAAATTCCTCGACTCGCTCTGCCATTTTTGTGGGAAAAGAGGCCACATTGGAAAGGTCCGTAGAAGCAAGCAAGGATCCAGCCCACTTCAGAGGGGAACCAACTACCGCCAAACCACAGGGAATCATCCTGTGAGTCGGGAACATTTGAACCACCAATGGAACAACCACTCCTACAGAAATAAACCACTGGCCTATTCAACGAAACAAGAAGAGGCATACCAAACCATTACAATTGGTCATGCCTCATCACTAGATGCAAAGAAGATCCGAGTGAAGATCGCCATCGAAAACCAGCCCTGCGTGATGGAAGTCGATTCAGGATTGTCTCTCTCAATGGTTTCCTGGAAGACCCTTAAACAATTAATCCCTGCCGTCTGGTGGCAAGACCTCAGAATCCAAAGAATCATACTCAAGGATTATCAAGGGAACTGAATTCCAGTCGTTGGATCCAGCCTAGTCCAGGTCTCATTCAAAAATCATACTGCATCTTTACCATTGACTGTCGTCGACCATGATCGGCCTAGCTTGTTAGGCCTTCAATGGTTCGCCCTACTCAGGATCGAGGTAGCCGGCATTCACCAAACCAGAAGTGACGACTGGGAGGAGACCCTCGTCCAGGAATTCCAGGACATCTTGGCAGACAAACAAGGTGAGTGCAAGGGGACCCCGATATCATTTAACCTTAATCCTGAAGGAGCCCCCATCTGCCTTAAGCCTCGTTGGGTACCTTTTGCCCTTAAACCAAGGATTGATGAGCAGCTTGATAAATTAATAGCCCAGGGTATTTTAGAACCAACAGACCATGCTCATTGGGAAACCCCAATCATAGCACCCATCAAAACGGATGGATCGATAAGGATTTGTGGGGACTACCGGGCCACCTTGAATCACGCCCTTCAACAGAATGCTTACCCGCTGCCGGTGGTACAACACCTTCTCCATTCCCTGGGGGGCAGAAAAGTCTTCGCTAAATTGGATTTAGCACAGACGTACCAACAACTGCCTGTAGATAAAAAAACAGCAGAGGCACAAACGATCGTTATGCACCGAGGCGCCTTTAAGTGCAACCGACTCCAATTCGGAGTTAGCGTAGCCTCAGGGATTTTTCAAAGTTTGATGGAGAGACTCTTGCAAAGGATCAAAGGGTTGTACCATATTTTGGTGACATTTTAATTGCTGCCCCGAATAGAGAAATACTAGAAAAGCATCTTAAATTGGTTCTCCAGAAATTTAAAGACTCCGGCCTTAAGGTTAAAAAAAATAAATATCAACTGTGTACAGATAAAGTAGAGTTCCTGGGGTACCTAATTGATAAACAAGGCATTCACCCCACCAATAGCAAACTAGAAGCAATCAAAAATGCTCCAAGACCCAGAAATAAGACCGATCTCCAAGCTTTTCTGGGGCTCATTAATTTATACAACATCTTCCTGCCCCACAAAGCGACTGTAGCTGAGCCCCTACATAGACTTCTCGACAAAAAGGCAACCTGGGTCTGGGGGCACCGAGAGGAGCACGCGTTCTGACAAGTGAAAAACTTATTAACCTCAGATGCTGTTTTAATGCAGTATAACGAGACTTTGCCTTTAACAATTACATGTGATGCGTCACCATTTGGAGTAGGAGCCATTTTGAGCCATGTGTTACCAAATGGTCATGAGGCCCCTATTGCCTATTTTTGAAGGACCCTATCAAAGGCTGAACGTAACTATAGTCAAATCGACAAAAAGTCTCTTGCTGTTGTATCTGCTGTGAAACGGTTTCATGAATATGTATATGGACGAGTTTTTACTATTGTTACCGACCACAAACCTTTTCTGGGGATTTTCGCGGGAGACAAGCCAACCCCCTATATATTATCACCTAGAATGACTCGCTGGTCAGAGTTTTTGGCTGTGTACAATTATAAGCTGCAACACCGCCCGGGGAAAGCCATTCCCCACATTGACGCGTTGAGCCATGCACCACTTCCGGAAACCGTCGACGACCCAGCTCCAACCCTTACGATGCTCCAGATTGAAACGCTACATTCACCACCGCTAACAGCCAGAGACATTGCGATCGAAACAAAACGAGATCCTGTCTTAGTGCGAGTTCTTAGCTGGGTCGAACGGGGATGGCCAGTAGAACAAACCCCTGACGACTTCACCCCCTTCAGGAACAGAACTTTTTTTGCAAAAAGGCTGCATCCTATGGGGGGATAGAGGTGTCGTCCCAGAGTGGTTACAACGAGCAGTATTAAAAACACTGCATGACGGTCACCCCGGCATCGTGCGTATGAAAGCGCTCGCACAAAGCTACGCGTGGTGGCCGGGCATTGACAAACAGATCGAAACCTGGGTAAAGACTTGTTTAAAGTGCCAAGAAGTTAGCAGTGCCCCACCTAAAGCAAACTCCAACAGAGTGGGAAACACCCCGGGGACCGTGGTCCCACATCCACATTGACTTTGCGGGACCTACTAAGGGACATACGTTCCTCCTAACAGTAGATGCCTATTCCAACTGGCTCGAGATCCACGAAATGAAGAGTACTACAACCGAGTCCATCATCCAGAAATTGAACAGGCTATTCACAACGCATGGGCTGCCAGACGTCCTGGTCTCTGACAACGGACCCCAGTTTACTGCTCTATCCTTTGAATAATACTTAGAGGACCAGGGTATTCACCATGCGCACCCTGCGGCTAATGGAAGAGCCGAGCGCATGGTACAATTTGTCAAAAAAACCCTCTACAAAATGGACTATTGGGACATTGAAGATAAAATAAACAGAATACTCCTACTCCAACACATCACTCCACACAGTGTCACCAACAAGACTCCAGCTGAACTATTGATGGGACGCAAGCTCCGTTCCCACCTTGACCAGCTTCACCCGTCTTATGAGCCAGAGAAACCCTGTGGATCTAGCGGAAAATGCCGTGAGTTCAAGATAGACTACTTAGTTTTTGCCAGAAACCTTTCCGGAGAACCGTTGTGGGTCAAGGCAACCGTAATTCAAGCCACCGGACCCAGGTCGTACCGTGTGAAAACCTGCGATGGAAAAATATGGAAATGCCATATAGATCAGCTTCGCTCTAGGCTACAACCCAGTTTCCACGACTCTGGTGACTCCCAAACTGAGGGGGGAGGGGATGTCGAAGAAACCAAATTCGAGATGGTGGAAAGCAGGAGCGAAGGAAGTCAGCAATCGGGTGTGACAAATGAAGAAGAATCAGGGAGGGGAGTGTCCTCACCACAGAGGAATACCTCAACAGAAGCAAGCCTGCAAAGATCGGAGGACAACAACGAGAACATTAGCAGCACCGAGTCATCCAATGAGGATGCAGAACCACCGCTACCTGATATGCCCAAAAACATCCCGCTGAAACCGGATTACAGACAGGAACCGGTGGGACAGCACAAATCTAATAGACAGTCAAAACAACCTTCATAACTCAGGGATTACGTCACCGCACCCCTTAAATGGAACCTGGGGGGAAGGGGTGTTATGAACTAATAAAACGCTTAAATAAAGTTTTATCAAACCTTTAGAAAAAGCAGGGTTCTAATCATGCACTTCTGATTGGCCGATAATAGCGATATCGGATTGGTCCGTTCAGGAGAATCTGATTGGCTGTTAACGAACCACTCTCATTAGTTCAAGGGTTTAACACTCCATGATTCTCATTGGTTGTTAGATCAGCAGCCTGCCCTATAAAGGGGCTGCTGCTGCCCTAGGGTTTTGCTCTGTTCAGAATGATTAATAAAGAGTTGAAGTTCACTGTTCACTGCCTCGTCTCCGTTCCTTGCACCCCTGCGCAGAACTTAACAAAAACCCTGCTGCAGTTACACAACTGGGGAACCAGTCATCTTTGAACCAATTCTATGGATGAAAAGATAAAGTAGTAAACAAGCAGCTGGTTTATGCAATGTACAATCTTTGCTTAAGGCCTTTTAAATTCATTCAGACACATCTATGAATTCCTTATTTCTGTTGATTCCCATATGCTGAGAATGAGGGAAAAGTTGTTGCCCTGCCTGCACTGTTCAACATCCTGCAGCAATTGAAAAGGTACCTTATCCTCACTCCACAGAAAAGAAAAGGGGCAAAAGCAAGGCAAAGGAGACCCAAGAGCCAGCCACTAAAAAAAATTGTGTAGAGATAGAATGGTTATTGCAGAGACTGAAAAAAAAGTTTCATACTTTAGAAGTTTCTATATGGCCTCTGGGAGAAAGTTACAAAGCCATCAGGTTAGCTTTTGCTTAGAAGTTGAACTGCAGGAGCTGGAAATGAAGGAGAAGCAAAATTGGCCACAAATAAAGAAATAGTAATACAATCACTCTGTGTATATAATTTATTATAATTCCAAATAAATCCACTGTAAGATGAAGACTTCCTCATTGAAGGAAGACCATAAATAAGCATGCTAACATAGTATCTGCATTGGCAGACTTCATGATTTTTAGATTTTCAGCCTAGATTGAAAAAGAGTAATTGCCCAAAGTTTCCCAACTAGCCTCCTATGTCCATGAGCCTGAGTCTATTGTCTCTCCCTCCCTTCCCCTCTTCCTCTCCATGGATTTGTGGAACTTTTTCTTTTCATTTTCAGTACTAAGAAAGCCAAAGCTGTACAAAATAATAATGTTTTGATTTTTGAATTAAATAGATGAATAGAATTGTCAACTCCAGATGTTGGAGTACACAAGAAAAAAACAGAACAATAAAATAGAAAACTGATTATGTACATTTAGAAGAAAAATGTGTTAAGTAATATTGAATGTTCTGATCATCTTGACTCTACCCAGATGGAAGAAGGGAAGCTACCTTATTACAGTGTTCAAATTTTGTCAATTTTGTCATTCAGCAGATTTTTAGGCAGATATATATCAAAATATTACTGTTGGGTGTTATTGGAGAATGTTCTTGAGGATGTTTTTGCATGGCCATCCACCACAGGGTCAACATATATATCATGTTATCATAAAAGTTAGATGAATTATGTAAATCTTGCAATAATTCTATGATCTGTGTGATATCATTTACTCTATATGCTATCCTCCTTGGATGCCTTTGATGCAAAGCATTTGCTCAATTGCTGCCTGCCTCTTTTCTTAAGAATATTAATAAGTAAAGAAATGTAGATTTCATTTTCCAAAGGTTACGTGTGATAAAAAATTAGCTATTAAAGTGAGCAAACTTTTTTTTTTATATCACTGTAACATAGTGCTGCAAAGGAATAATCTATTTTGCTTAGTTTGGCTGAATGTAATGTAAACTATGCACAAAGCATGGTTTATGATAATGGGGTGTAGTTATACTCTGAATTGTGAGTGCTTTCTAATATTCAACTGAGTTCTACAAATAAATGCAGAAAGAAATAAATATAGCTTATTGCAAACAGTTCATATGACATCATTTTACAATTTAGTAAACCATATCTGCCTTTATTTATTCATTCATTCATTTATCCAAATTATCTGGCTACCCATATCACACAAAGTGGATGGAATGCAACACTTAATTAAAATAATGAGCACACATAAAAAAAAGACACAAGTGAGAGTTAATCAGAATAGTTGCGCCATCTTAAAATTTCAGAAGTCCCCTAGGATCCCAGGACATAGCCCTCAGGTCTTGAGGATAGATTAGGAATTCTCAATTTATTACTGATTTTTTAAAAAACTGGTTAATGTAAAAAAAAAAATCAGAGCAGTGAATTTTTTTAGCATCTTATATTGGAAGACTTTATTTTTAATCATATCATTTGGTTTAATGTATTCTGAACTCCACTGTACAGAATTATCAAACTTATGAAAGAAGAGGCAGGTTCTATTTAAAAAAAAAAAAAACCTGTGCTACAAGGAATTTACTGGGCTTTTTATAAATGTGACATTTATTGGACTTCTGTTACAGAGAATAATATTCTCTGCAGTAGAATACAGAGGTGGCAGGGTTAGTATGACATTTTTACATCCAGAAAAAATATCTAATGGACAAGAAGTTCTTTAAAATGTCCTCTCAGTCAAGTGAATGCTATCAATTGTCTGTTGACTTTAGGCCTTTGTTATTTATTGAAAG
The DNA here is from genome assembly GCA_033807585.1 of Hydrophis major. Taxonomy (NCBI): domain Eukaryota; kingdom Metazoa; phylum Chordata; class Lepidosauria; order Squamata; family Elapidae; genus Hydrophis; species Hydrophis major. The sequence continues at coordinate 331,783,816 of CM066329.1, forward strand.
AAACTGCTTTTCCCCAAAGCTCTGAGCTGTTAGGTTGTTTTCTCCCAAGAGTCAACGGTAAAATAAAAAATCTGTATTTGATATTAAATGTAACTGTTACTTTTTACCTTATACATGAAATAAAAATGGGCAAGTCCAAAAAGAATGTAACATTTTTGCCATAGTTATATATCTTACCACCATCATTTTAACTAATGATAGCAAGAATGATAGTATTGCTTTATTTTCCTTTGATTTCATGAACCTGGTCAACCTAAAGCAGAATTTAGGCTTTTTCTTAATGCATCAGTAAATTCTTTTTTCTACAAAAGACTAATGAGAGTTTAGGAGCATTTAGATTATCATAAATTACTGCAGTATATTTTGCACTGTGCATTTTGACATTCAGATGTAAGTATGCATTTTAATGGATACTGATTTATTACAAATGGATCATTTTATGCTGAAGAAACAGTAAAGAATTGATTCCAATTGCACATATTCTATGTTTAATTAATGGAATTAATTACATTTCATTTATGGCAAAACCTTAGCTTACTGATTGGCAAACTTTAAAGAATCTCTAGTTTTAGACACCTTGGAATTTAAAATGTGAATTAATAGATGGTATAATAGTGAGGCTTAAAATTGTAGTCATGATATATATATATATATATATATATATATATATATATATATATATATATATATATATATATATATATATATATATATATATATATATACTTAAGTTTTCGTGGGTACTTACATGTATGGCATTCAGCTGAGTTCAGGTATTTTGCCATGTCATAGTAGTTGTGCTTTTAAAGTTGTAGCAATGTTTCAGCAGAATCTCATCTGCCATCATCAGGCTTCTGTATAGTGTTCATCTGTGAGTCAGACTTTTACAGTGGTTTCAGATTTAAATTTGGGGCAGCCTATTGCCGTACCAGAATGGTTTTTTCTTCATCCTGATTGGTTGGGAGTCTTGGTCTGTGTTTATTGGTCTTGGAGTTTGCTGTGTTCTGCTTGATTGGTGTTTCTAATATCTTCTGTCTGTTTTGTGGCTCTTTTTGTAACTTGATTGGCTGGCAACATTGTGTTACTTTATGGGAGGCCTTTAGTGCAGCTTGGCTCTGGGTAAATGGACTGCTATCATTGAATATCCAACAGACGATCATCCCAAGAGAAAAATCTTCCAGATGCCCCAACCTATACGGCCTCCCAAAAATACACAAAGAAGGCATACCTCTCAGACCCATAGTCAGCTCCAGAGGAGCACCACTACAAAACCTGGCTAAACACCTAGCAAAAGAGCTACAGCCCCATGCTGAAACAGCAGCTTCTCATGTACAAAACGCATACCACTTCTTGGAAATGATCAAAGATCTACACGTGGAGCAAGAAGATCTGCTTGTAAGTTTTGACGTGGTTTCACTATTCACTCAAGTCCCGATAAAAGAGACCCTCGAAATCATCAAAAATAAATACCAACCAGCTAAACACCTCATGGAACTGAACACTGCTTAACCAACACATATTTCATATACAAAGGACAAAGATACAAACAAATTGAAGGAGCCCCCATGGGATCACCACTGTCACCTGTCATTGCAAACCTGTTCATGGAAGAATTCGAATCCAGAGCCCTGGCTAATGCCATACTCAAACCCAAACTATGGTTAAGATATATAGATGACACATTTGTGATTTGGCCCCATGGACAAGAAAACCTAAACAACTTCCTAACACACCTAAACAGCGCACACCCCAAAATCAAGTTCACCATGGAAACAGAAACAAACAAACAACTACCATTCCTAGATGTACTAATCTACAAAAAAAAAAAACAGATGGCACACTAGGACACACCATATACCAGAAGAAAACACACACCAACCGCTACCTCAATGCCCAATCCCACCACCACCCAGCACAGATAAACTCTGTGGCTAAAACACTAATTACTAGAACCAAACGCCTGGCAGACAAGACACACATTAAGACTGAACTATGCACCCTGACTAAAATATTGACAGCCAACGGCTTCCACAAAAGCAAAATCACCAACTTGATCCACAAAAACACACTGAGACATAATAGAGACCCAGAAGATGAACAGACCCATGGAACAGCTGTCCTGCCCTACATAAGAGGCACTACAGACAAAATTAGTAAGATTCTATACAGACACCACATCAAGACTGCCTTCAAAACAGACAGAAAAATAGCAGCCATCCTCAGGAACCCCAAAGACAAAATTGACCTGGAAAACCAAGGCATATATGAAGTCCCCTGTGCATCATGCCCGGCCACATACATTAGACAGACCAATAGAAGAATAAGCACCCGCCTAGATGAACACAAAAATGCAGTCAAAAAGCTGGAACACACTTCCTCACTTGTCCAACACATGGAAGCCACAGGTCATAACATCAACTTCAATGGCACCAAAACCCTAGCCACCATAGAAAATCCCAGCCACAGAATCATCAGAGAAGCCATAGAGATTGAAAAAAGACCAGAAAGCATGAACAGAAGAGATGATTCCACCAGGCTGTCAATCATTTGGAAGCCTGCACTCACAAACAAAAAAATCTCCACACCACAAGCCAGGCAAACACCTGGGCACAAACAGATCCCCACTGATACCTCCAGCTCAAACACACCCCAACCAGGCACCCAGATGAAACCCAGCTTCCTAACGAATGATAGCTGTCCATTTACCCGAAGCCAAGCTGCACTAAAGGCCTCCAATAAAGTAACACAATGTTGCCAGCCAATCAAGATACAAAAAGAGCCCCCCCCCCAAAAAAAAAAAAACAGACAGAAGATACTAGTAGCAGAACACAGCAAACTCCAAGACCAATAAACACAGACCAAGACTCTCAACCAATCAGGAGGAAGAAAAAACCATTCGGACACAGCAATAGGCTGCCCCAAATTTAAATCTGAAACCACTGTAAAAGTCTGACTCACAAACACCATACGGAAGCCTGATGATGGCAGATGAGATTCTGCTGAAACGTTGCTACAACTTTAAAAGCACCACGTGGGAAAATACCCGAACAAAGCTGAATGCCAGACATGTAAGTACCCGCGAAAACTTAAGAAAACATATATATATATATATAGTGGTGCTTTTAAAGTTGTAGCAACGTTTCAGCAGAATCTCATCTGCCATCATCAGGCTTCTGTATAGTGTTCGTCTGTGAGTTAGACTTTTACACAGATTTTCACAGACGAACACTATACAGAAGCCTGATGATGGCAGATGAGATTCTGCTGAAACGTTGCTACAACTTTAAAAGCACCACTATTATGACGTGGGAAAATACCCGAACAAAGCTGAATGCCAGACATATATATATATATATATATATATATATATATATATATATATATATATATATATATATATATATGTGTGTGTGTGTGTGTGTGTGTGTGTGTGTGTGTGTGTGTGTGTGTGTGTGTGTGTTTTCTGAAGTTCTCGCGGGTATTTGTATATGGATCTTTGGTTATTCGGGTTTTCTCCCGTGTAAGATTGGAAGTATCTAGGCAACGTTTCGATGAAGTCTCATTCATCATCTTCAGGCTTGGTCTTCAGCTCTGTGCTTCTCAGAGTGATGTGAGCTTTCATTCTTAAGTTATTGCAGGTATTTATATATATGGTATTGGGTTTTTCGCCACTTCATTATAGTTGTGCTTTTAAAGTTGTAGCAACATTTCAGCAGAATCTCATCTGCCATCATCAGGCTTCTGTATAATGTTCATCTGAGGAACACTATACAGAATCCTGATGATGGCAGATAAGATTCTTCCGAAACGTTGCTACAACTTTAAAAGCACAACTATAATGATGTGGGAAAATATCTGAACAAAGCTGAATATCATATATGTGTATGTATACGTATGTGTATACCTACATACATACACATACACACACACATACACAAACACACACACAGACACACACACATATACACACACACACATATAAAACTTAGTGAATCAACAAAAGTAGGAAGTTTAATTCCATCAGTGCAAAACAATATGTTTAACTATCTACCCTCTATTATACAATTTTACATTTCATTACAGATTTACAAGAAACCTACAATATGTTATTTAATAATATGTGTGAGCTATTTTGATCCTTTCAATAACTATACTTACTTATTTGTTAACTTCAGATAGTGCTGGATATATGCCTACAATGGAACCTACCCATTTGGTCATAAATGAAATACAGTCATGTGACTGCAGTGGGGGACCTAGTTGTCAGAACTTCAAATTGCAAGTACCTTTTGAGGACTCTGTTGTAACTTTGAATGGTTACTAAGTGGTGAGTTGTAAGTTGAGGATTACCTCTAAAACAAGCAAAATATTCCCATTAACAGACCTTAACACAAGATAAGATTTTTATTATGGTATTGTACTTGTGCTTTCTGTTAAAAGCTTTAAGTTATTTTCAATACCTGATTTTCTGCATGCCCTATAACAAACTCAGTACCCCAAAACAAATGCCAAAAAGTAAGATATCTGGTTGGTTCCTTACCAAATAAAAGTGCTATATACCAGGGATGTCAAACTCTTGACTTATGGGCTGGATGCATCACACGCTGGCCATGCCCATACCCAGTTTAATGAATGGGGGAAAGGTCGCAATATGTCACGTGGTGCTGCTGTGACATGAGTGTGATACCCTTGCTCTATACTAATGGGGAAAACAGACATAAACTGTGAATATTGTATCTTTTAAATTTCATCTGATATGAGTATAAAAGTATGAAAAAATTGCAGAGAATCTGTCCAACACTTGTCAAAAGTTAACGATAAGCAAATTTTTAGGATTATATTTAATCCCATGTGATAATGGCTCTTTAATAAAGTATGCTTTGAGCAATATTTTCTTTCTTGATATAATGGTGTCTATTTAAGAATTGGATCCATTTCTATTTCATTTTCACTTAGCGATTGAATAATACAAAGGAAAGTTGACTGATCCAAACATGAAGAACCATGGAACTTAACTGAAATCTTCCTATCACTGGCTCATAATGTAAATAGGTTTTTTTTCTGAAAATAATTCAAATATTATGTAGCCATGGGTCACAGGAGTAGTGAATTTTCAGCCTTCCAACTGTTCTTAGATTATAACTTTTTAAATCTCTGACAAGTGGTCAAACTGGCAAGCCCAGTTGAAGCCCAAGAATATTGAAACTACCAATTCATTTTGGATTTAAGTGGAGGATGAGTTTCATAGCTTATAACTCTTTCCAATTTTCATCTGAGTCTATGGTAAGACAGAATCAAGATAACTGGAGATTGGACTAGGCACAGTAGATGACTAGGATGTCTTCTGGGGCCTTTCAATGATCTCATCTGCTCAGTCTTCCAGAGTCTGTCTTGGGTTAGCAGCTCCTTATCTTATTGAACATTTAAGATCCATCAGCTATTCTCATCTGGTTTAGTCTGCTTGTCAAAGAGCTTGCCAGGGTGTGGCCATGGTCACATGGAAAGAGCTATGAGAACCACAAGTAGAACTGGCTGCCAAATGGAGACCAAAGGTGGCAAACTGCCTGGAAAAAATGCAATATGTTCCCCCACCAGACTGAAACATATATACATGCTGTTATTCTGTTATTCACATACATATACTATCAAGTTTATAAACAACTGCATAGAAAAGGGAAAAGTAATTTCTTTTCACAGTTTTTTTTTGCACTGAACTTTCCTGAAGTTTAAATATGTGCTCCAGATAACCATTGGACCCTTCAGAACAGTGTGGAACTTGACATGGTGACAGTAATGAAAACAGACATAGACATAAATTGGCTCCCCAATCTTCTGCAGAAAAAAACCCTTTCTCCCTTTTGTCAGTCTCTTCCTGTTATGTTTATGAAATAGGCTGGCATTATTTATTCAATGGATTTTGTGAGCCATTCTGAAAAAGCTTAAAAATGGATAGGATAAAGGGCAAATGTTTAAAATAAACAAATAAATATTTTTTCCAGTTTATCCCAAACACACACACAGAAAGATTTCAAGTATCATTATAACAGAGACAGAGAGAAAAAATCTTACTAGTTCACCCATCTCTTCATTTTCTCAGGCACACTCTTCTGTTGCTATAATTCTTAGATACTTAGAGCACAGATGGCAGATTTTCTATTTATTTCTCAAACAGCTTTGCAATGAGACCACATTTTAAACTTGAAATACACATGGTGCTAATCAATCTGTGAATTGCATAATTTTCATACCTCAGCATTTTGACTATATAGAACTGAAGAAATTAAATATGCTGATTATTTGATTTCACTTCATTCAGCTAATAATCTATTCAGGTATCTAATTTCAAAGACACCTGAATATCAAGAAAAACATCTGTAATGATGATATTCAAAAGTCCTATTTAGATGCTAAGCATAACTTGGGAGATAAGCACACAAGCCACATGATTTAGCTCTTCACAAAGAATGTTTTCACATAATAGCTTTCCACCTGGAAATCCTTCCGTTTGGCTATGCACTGTATATCAGGCAGTTTATGACCAGCTGCATAATCATGATAAGGTCAGGCTTCATAACATTCCTCTCATATTGACTCGTACTCTGCTTGATTCACTTCAGTGAGACGAAGCATTTTATTTATTTATTTCTTCCCAAACTACAGTGATCCAGATGGAAATGGATAAAAGAACTTAAAATAATTACAATTCACCAATAGTCTGAAATATCCAATTGCAATCTGACCTAATTCTAGAAAAGTATGAAAATGCCATGCTTGAAGAAGATAATTTTTTTCTGTTTTTTGAAAATTTGTTTTTCTAAACACAGACTAAAAATAATCCTCCAAAAGCAACTCTTCAGACTGCTTAAAAACTTTAAAGCAATATTTATTTTTATCTTAGTTTTATCTTCATACAACAAAGAACATTTTAAGAAAGCTCTCTGTAATTTTTCTCAGTAACAGACTGGCAGCAAAATCTTTGCTCTTAGGGTTAAAATTAGAACAACTTTCCAAAAAATTTAGACAATACATTGCTTAGACAAGATAGTACTAATGCAGAAGGAGGAAACTTCATTTAGCCATAGTTTTCTAAGGCTAATGTCAAGGAACTCAAGAAAGACAATCCAGAAAGTGCCACCTATATCAGAGAGCTAACATGTCAGATTTACTGTTCTAGGCTTTCCAATTATATCCACGTATTTCAAAGACATTTTTTTGTCAAAATTAGCCATCCATAAAAATCACCTTCAGTTAAAACATTAAAGCTTAAACTAAGCAGGTTTAATCCCCTCAGTAATGGGAAACTATATCAGCTAAGACAATATAATTTTTCTCCCCAAAATTATAGGTTCTTTGAAAAAAAAAACCCTCAAATGACCTTGAAGTCAAGCAGGTGTGAAACTCTTAGAAATCGCTGTTCTAGTTATAAATTTAATCTTCTCAAGTTAAAAAAGCAGCCATTTATAGTTTATCTCTTTTAATCAGCAAGAGATGAAAAAGCTATGGTTTGTAAATGTGGTAAGATGTCGCTTAAAATTGATTTGGTCCTAGAGAATTGTGCTGCCGGTATTTTCAAAATTATTGTATTACGCACAAAATCAATCTACAATTAATATTGGTTTACACCTATACTATTGGATAAAGTAAATGATGTATACATTTCCTTGTAAAATTTGTATTAGATAAACATACCAGAGGAGAAAAGAGGAGAAGAATCAAAAGAGCCAGAGGTATGTAAGGGAAAGCTACTTTATTTATTTATTTTTATTTATTTGTCAAGCAAGTATTAGATAACAGGTAGAAGAATAAGCATGATTATGAATACATGAAATGGATACGAATAAAAAAAAAAAACCAATAGGACAGGGACAGTAGGCACGTTTTGGTGCACTTATGCACACCCCCTACAGATCTCTTAGGAAAGGGGTGAGGTCAATAGTAGACAGACTAAGCTTAAAGTTTTTGGGGTTTGGGGAAGAAACCATAGAGTCAGGTAGAGTATTCCAGACATTGACCACTCTGTTGCTGAAGTCATATTTCCTGCAATCAAGTTTGGTGCGGTTTACCTTGAGTTTGTATCTATTGTGTACTCTTGTGTTGTTATGGTTGAAGCTGAAGTATTCATTGACAGGTAAGTCATTGCAATGTATGATTTTGTATACCATACTTATATCAGACCAATGATGGCGTAATTCAAGGTTTTCTAGGTCTAGAATTTCAAGTCTGGTGGCATAAGGTATTCTACAAGGAGTAGAGGAGTGGAGAACTCTTCTTGTGAAATATTTCTGGACTTTCTCAACTGTGCTAATATCAGATACATAATGTGGGTTCCAGAGTGATAAGCTGTATTGGAGTATTGGTCATATTGTATTGGAACATTGGCAAATGTTTCGTATGCTGTAGTTAGTAGTGTGATATTACCAGAGAAAAAGCTACACAGGATTAGGTTAATAACTCTTAATGCCTTTTTGACTCTGTAGTTACAATGGGCTCCCGCACTTAGATCAAGGGTGGGCAAACTATGGCCCACGGGCCACATCCGGCCCATTGGTCTGTCTAATCTGGCCCGCCTCTGAAAAAAATTGCTGGTCGTGGCATATTGCCCTGCGCCACATAGCCCCCAAAGCTACAAAACAGCGTGGAGTGCTCTTGGGGTCAGAAAGAAAAGAACTGATGCCAGCGCCCGCCCGGCTGATGACTCCACCGAAGGCGGCAGGAGCAGCAGACAGGAGAGCCAGCAGCAAAGTTTCCTAACTCGCCTCTCCATCCCTGGCCGGCGTGCATCTCCTGCACAAGGCACTTTCCCGGGCGCCAGGAGGAACATGCTCCAACTATTATTTGCAGGTCCTCTCCCCGCGCTTCCTTCCCCCACCCCTCCCCTCCCCTCCCCTCCCGCCCAATATGGCAAAGGTTCAGGACGGTGAACAATGTCGTGGTGCTGGACAACCCTTCTCCTTTCTACAACCCTTTCCAGTTCGAAATCACCTTCGAGTGCATAGAGCAGGGGTCCCCAACCACCGGGCCCTGGACCGGTACTGGGCCGCAAAGAAATAAAAATAAAAAATAAAATAAAAATGGCGGCTTTCTTCACCTTCGGTGAATGCTGCTGGGATCAGGGATTAAGAACAAAAAGGAGAGAAGGGGTGGGAGCAAGCAACCAAAGTCTGTCCTGCTCTCCGGCTCAGCGGCTTTGGTTTCCTCCCGCCTCATTCCTCTCTCAGTCATTCTCAAGCTCCTCCACCAGCCCAGGAAGAAACTACTTCAAAGAAGCTGGCAGGGTGACTTCTTGTCGGTGCAGCTTTTCCGAAGCACCCATTCGCCCCCACCCACCCGCCCGTGGTTTAATCCAGTGCTCTGTTCTGCCTGCCTGCCTGCCTGCCTTCGTTTCTGGTTGTTTCAGAGCAGCTTTGGCTGAGAATAATAACTATTTGCCTCTTTTTCTCAGCCAAAGCTGCTCCGAAACAACCAGAAACAAAGGCAGGCAAGCAGAATGGAGTACTGGATTGAACCGTGGGTGGCTCTGTGGGGGTGAACGAGCACTTCAGAGGAGCTGCACTGACAGGAAGCCACCCTGCCGGTTTCTTTGAAGCAGTTTCTTCCTGGGCTGGTGGAGGAGCGAGAGAGAGACTGAGAGAGGAACGAGGCAGACACCGGAGGGATGAGCGGGAAGGGTTCCACCTGGCAGGCGGGTGGGCTGCTTGGAGGAGGCGACCTGATGGCGCTCCGGGTTTCCCCTCCACCAGGTGGGCCGGGGCCAGGTGCAAGCGCCTAAGAGGAAAAAGCAAGCCGCAAGTTGCTGGGAAGTTGCTTGGGTGCTGGGAGCCGCTGTCGTGGTGAGCGGCTCGGGTGCATATGCGAGGAGGAGGGCTTTTAAAGTGCCACCCAAGCAGGACCGCCAAGCCGGGAAACGGGGCACCAAGGCAGGGCAAGGCTCCACCAGCAGTGGCCTAGATGTATGTGGTCTTGGATGCCCCTGAGCGTGGTTTGCTGTTTGTTCTCTCCTGGGACTCACGTTTGGAAAGCGTGGAAAGTAGTAGCAGGAGCAGCCACAGTGTTACTTTTTCTTATATATAGTGTGTGTGTGTGTGTGTGTGTGTATGTGTGTGTGTGTGTGTGTGTGTATATATATATATATATATATATATATATATATATATATATATGTGTGTGTGTATATATATATATATATATATAATGTTTTCTGAGGTTCTCGCGGGTATTTGTATGTGGATCTTTGGTTATTCGGGTTTTCTCCCGCGTAAGATTGGAAGTATCTAGGCAACGTTTCGATGAAGTCTCATTCATCATCTTCAGGCTTGGTCTTCAGTTCTGTGCTTCTCAGAGTGATGTGAGCTTGCAGCTGCTTCTTCCTTTTAACTGCTAGTGGGGGTGTGACTTGATTGGGTGAGGGCTTGGCTGTGTTCTGATTGGGTGGGGGTGTGTTCTCATTGGTTGGGGGTTTGGCTGTTTGCAACTGACCCTCATCATGAAGATGCAGCACGACCATGAACTCGAAGCCAAACAGCAAGATCACAGCTCACCAGCTCAAATCCCCCAGCAACTAAGACTAACCTGAGCACAACCAAGCCCCCACCTGAACAGAACATGCCTCCAGCCAATCAGAACACAGCCAAACCCCCAACCCCCACTAGCAGTTAAAAGGAAGCAGCAGCTGCAAGCTCACATCACTCTGAGAAGCACAGAGCTGAAGACCAAGGCTGAAGATGATGAATGAGACTTCATCGAAACATTGCCCAGATACTTCCAAACTTATGCGGGAGAAAACCCGAATAACCAAAGATCCACATACAAATACCCGCGAGAACCTCAGAAAATATATATATAATATAAGTTTTCGCGGGTACTAACATGTCTGGCATTCAGCTTTGTTCGGGTATTTTCCCACGTCATAGTAGTGGTGCTTTTAAAGTTGTAGCAACTGCTTCTTCCTTTTAACTGCTAGTGGGGGTGTGACTTGATTGGGTGGGGGCTTGGCTGTGTTCTGATTGGTTGGGCTGTGTTCTCATTGGTTGGGGGTTTGGCTGTGTTCTGATTGGTTGGGGGGCTGGCCGTGTTCTGATTGGCTGGAGGCGTGTTCTGTTTAGGTGGGGGCTTAATTGTGCTCAGGTTAGTCTTAGTTGCTGGAGGATTTGAGCTGGTAAGCTGTGATCCTGCTGTTTGGCTTCAAGTTTGTGCTCGTAAGTATGGGTTACAGATCCTCTTCCAACTAATACAAGGTCCTCATTTAAAAAATGGGTACCAGTAAATAAATTTGTTCAAGAATAAAATAAATTAGAGGACACAAAGGATTTTACTTTCAATTAGTCTAATTATGGAACTGGGGAGTTTGTTATTTTTTTCAAAACAGGGTTGGTCTAGATATGAGAGGACCCTGAACAACAAGTTTTTGGAAAAATCTGTGCAAAACTGGTTGATAATGAAAGATTAGAGAATGTTTTCTTTTTTGGTACCTTTTTATAAGGATCTATATATTTGTGGCCCAGATCTAGGTTTATTTTGGTACTCTCCTCAAATGTTTGTTTTTAAATAATTTGTTCATTTATAATTTGCATTTCTGGGATCGTTTACTTGTCTGTGATTTTAAAAAGCCTTGAAAGATTAAACCAGAGAACCAATACATTAAAAGCTACCAATGAAAGACAATTATGCTGGAGAATCTGTGGGGGAGGAGAAGGATTGTAACTTCCTAGAATTTTTTTGTTGTATCCTAAATCTTCCTTCTAATAATTATAGTAGTTAGGGATTGGAATAATTTCTATTAACTGCTTCCTGTCTATATTACTAAGATAAAAACTCTAATATCAGATCAAAGAGCAGGGCAGAGAAAACAATAATGCTATAGAGAACAGCATCCACTGTTGTTTTAATCTTCATATACTGCAGCAATCCAGTTTTGGCAACATTGGGAAAGATCCATAGCACTTCAACACTGTTGTTATTGTGGAGCAACATAGAGGGATATTATTTATGGGGCTTTTGTAAAATGCAACTGGGTATTCTTGGGTTTTTTTTCCTTTGAAAATGTTTCACTTCTCATCCAAGAAGATTCTTCAATTCTAATTAATCATGATGGGACAACAATGACTTGGAAGGCTGAGAAACTCCATAGATATTGAGATAACTGAACCTTTTAAAGATCAGAAGGCAGCTATAAATAACCACAGGGGATAAGGAAGCAATCTCTTTCACCCAGGACTTGGGTAAATAGAACCTCTCCAAATTCTTTACCAGATTCTTGGCAGATAATTCTTTAGGGAAGGAGAATTTTTTCTCAATGGATATGATTCCCATTAATAGTGACAATAGCAGGGCAACTTAAAAAGCTCATTGAGAAGAATTTCTTCATGATATCTTATTTTGGAATATCCAGAAGAGCCAATGAAGCTCCACATATTAATATTCATTAAAGATTAATCACATAGAATCTTATAACAATAGAAATGCACCTCTCTAATGAAAAATTCTCTTCTTTGAGAAGAAAATTTTCTTCTCCTTTGAAATTTTTTAAAAAATGAGTGTGAATGAATTTTAACAGGAAGAAAGGGTTTTCTTTGCCTGGTATTGGGCAAAAAATTTCCTTCCCTTGAAAGAATTAAAGAATTTTTAAATGTTTAAAATAACTGTATTTATATACTAAAGATAAATTATATAGCCTATATTTCCACAGCTCTGAGACACTCCTTTTTCTACTTTTTCTGTTATGTGCTCTACTGAATAGTTCCTTCTATTTGAGGTATTAATATTCTGAATTGTTCACATGTCATACATCAGATATGTTTTTTGGGGAGTATCCATCTGGCTTCTTTTGCGAAACACATTCATTAAAAAAGGCTAATTAAGAGAAATGTCAGTGGAGGGGAAAGTTATCATAAGATATTAATAGTCTCCTGCTGCTAGGTAAATGCTAGGGCAATAATTGATGGAGATGAAATCATTTACTCTGATAGGTGTTGGTACAGTGGATGACAAATATCTCAGTGCACCAATTTCAGGGCTTCAGAAGATCTTCATTGTTGCAAAGATTTCCTCTGACTTTTCAAGGGCACATTTCATTGTTGTGTTCATTCATAGGATACTTTCATCCTTCTCACTAAATCCAGTGACTTATTACCTATCACTAATATCACAAAATTCTTGGCCTGTGAGCTATGTAAGCATAGTTAGCGAAGAAGTGAGTTTTATTTTCAAGAAAACTCTGAAATCTTGGGAAAAATCTGATCTATTCCAAATGTTTCTCTGCCAGACCTTTTCTATCTAGTTTGTCTTGTGTATTCTTCCCCATTTTGAATTGAAAAAAACCCTGACAGACTCAGTAGAGTTACTAAAATTATTTCTTCTACATATTTCAGTAAAGCAAATAACAAGGGGGAGAGAAACCAAAATTCCAAGTGCCTTTTTGTTTGATTGGTAGAAAAGATACACAAGCATCAATAAGATCTATAGCAAAATTATAGAACAAAAAAAAAGTTTTACAGATAGTTTTCATTCCATTATACTGTTGCACACCTGAAATAGTGAGTTATAATACAAAACTTGTCAAAGTAGCTTTTGTTAAAAATACTGAATACTGTTTCAAAATATAATGTTTCAAGAACATGGGAAAAAATAACTATTTCTTATCTTTCTTTTCAGAAGATATCAACATTAGTAATCTAATCACTTTTAAATGCCGATTATAAATTATTTACTTCTATCATAGCTAATAGAGTAAAACAAGCTTTAAATCCACATATCCACGAAGATCAAAATGGATTTCTTCCGTCCCGACAAATAAAGTACAATTTAAGAACCGTTATCAATATCCTAGAATATTATGAAGCCCACCCGGAGAAACAATCTGCACTCATGTTTTTAGATGCTGAGAAGCATTTGACAACTTAAATTGGCACTTTTTAATTAAAAAAAATTACAATATGAGTCTTGGCACCAAATTTGAAAACATTATAACAACAATTTACAATACACAACAGGCTAATATACTGATCAATGGCGAACAAACAGATCCAATAAATATAGAAAAAGGTGTCAGACAGGGCTGCCCTCTCTCACCTCTTCTTTTCATTTTTGCCCTAGAATCACTCTTAACACGGGTTAGACAAAATTCTGAAATTAGAGGAGTGAGGGTCAAATCAGAAGAATATAAACTACAAGCGTTTGCTGACAATATGGTTTTCTTTTTGGAGGAACCCATGGAAAAAGGATATAACTTAATAAAAGAATTAGAATGATTTGGCGCAGTAGCAGGATTAAAAATTAATAGAAAAAAGACGAAATTAATGATCAAAAACTTAACAGAAAACTAGAAGGAAGAATTAGAAGCAATGATGGGGATACAGGTAACAAAAAGGGTCAAATATTTAGGAATATGGTTAACACCACAAGGTAAATCACTCAAAGAGAACAATTATGATAAACTACTTCAACAAACAAAGAAAGATTTAGAATCCTGAAATAAACTGCAGCTCTCCTTATTGGGCAGGATTGCCTCGATTAAAATGAACATATTACCAAAATTTCTTTATTTATTCCAGACAATTCCAATTAAGTTGCCAAAAATTTTTTAAGAATTAAATAAGATTACACTTAAATTTATTTGGCAGGGGAAAAAAACCCAGGATCAATGTAAAGGCCTTACAAGATGCGAAAAGTAGAGGGGGTCTAGCTCTTCCAAATTGGGAATTATATTATTCAGCAGCTATCCTATTATGGTTAAAAAACTGGGTGAACTTACTTAATAAAAGAATTTTAGCATTAGAAGGGCATGATCTCCAGAGAGAGTGGCATGCCTTCTTATGGGAAGTGGGGAAACCCAAGCAGTCTTACTTTCATAGACACCTCATTAGGGACTCATTATTAATTAATTGGAAAAAAAATATGCAAAAAACACTATCTAAAAATTCTGATCTGGCTATCAACAATGGAGGCAATGGTACACCCCAATAATTTGGACATAACAAAAATGATTAAATATAAAGATTTATTAGATCCGCAAGGAAAATTAAAAACTCGACAAGAATTACAGGAACAGGGATTTAAAATTGATCAGTGGTTATATATACAAATCCATAGCAGATACAAACAAGATATAAAAGACTTTGGATTTTATAACAAACTGCAGTATTTAGATAAAATTTTACTAGGATCAAACAAAAAGAACATATCCAAATTCTATAAATACTTATTGGAAGTAGAATTAGAACAAGAGATAGTCAAAGGGAACATGATAGCCTGGAGCAGGAATGTCGGAAGAAGTATTACATTATCAGAATGGGAAAAGATTTGGAATAGAAATATTAAGATTACAAAATTGGCAGCATATAAAGAAAATACATACAAAATGTTTTATAGATGGCACTTGCCCCCTTCGAGGTTGGCGAAAATGAATCCAAACACGAGTCCAAAATGCTGGAAATGTAAAAGCATAGAAGGAACCTACTTTCATATGTGGTGGTCTTGCAAAGAAACCCAGAAATATTGGCAAAAAATCAGAAAAGGGTTGGAGGAGATAACCAAAGAACAAATCGAATACAAACCAGAGTTCTTCCTACTAGGGATCTCCGAAAAACATTTACCCAAAAAGATGAAATATGCAACAATTCATATCCTAACTGCGGCCAGATTAACGTTCGCCCAGTGTTGGAAATCACCCTATACACCCACAGAACAAATGGTCATCCAGAAAATATGTGATTGTGCAGAAATAGATAAATTAACTATAGCACTGAAAAACAAAGAACCTTCAACATTTTATGATAATTGGAACTCTTGGTATAACTGGTTACTCCAGAGATAAACTGCTTAATGGACAATGGGTAATTTAAGCATAGATATCAATAAGATGTGTGTATTCAAATTAAGGTAGGAGAATTGGATCTTGCAGAATGTCAAAAAGGATATTGTCTGTTTTTAAATTTATCCTTTTCTTTTCTTTTCTTTTCTTTTCTTTTCTTTTCTTTTCTTTTCTCTTTCTTTGTTTCTTTCTTTCTTTTATATCTCTTCTTCTCTTTCCAGTTCATAAGACTGAGTGTTTTTTGTTTTTATTTTTTTCCCTTTTGTGTATGTAATGTCGATATGTTTTTAATTGTAAATTTAATAAAATTTATTTATAAAAATAAATAAATAAAGGAAGCATTTTTGGGTTAAATCAATTTTAACTACTTTGTGAGGGTTGAAGGCAAACTTTCCATCTTTCTGGATAGATAGATGCTTTGATTTTTTTTCAGATACCATTGGAAACCATCTGAAAGTTTGTTCACATGCTGATGACTTACAGCTTATTGAACTGTGACAGGTATGGGGCAAGAAGGTAATCTAACATAACAAGCAAAGATGATCAATCACTGCGGTCTGACATGGAAAAGTTGAAAAATGTAGGGACCAGTACATTGTCAGAAATTTAGTTTGTAGCTGTCTGAAATGATTCTATGAAGTTCACTGATGTATGGTGTTCATCATGATATAATTTGCAGGTTGCAATTCTTGATTGAGTTGTGACTGTTTATCCTTCATTGTCTACACTTGAAATTGACATCCAGAACTATCAAACACAGTGTATTCAGAAAGAACCCTTGCTATGCTTAAGCATTCTTCCTGTAAGAATTGCAGCCATGCAACACTATGTGGAGGAACTTAACATTTCTTGTCTGCTTTTAGGATGTCTTTTGCCATGCAACAGAAGTTCCAACTTTTTACTATTATATGCCAAGTATTTTTTTTTTTAAAAAGCTTAGCTCTTTGTTTTAAATAGAAATTGAACTCTGTGCACTATAGACTATAATCGAGAGCATTGGTCTGCAAGACCAGCTTGAGTGTTTTAGTTGTAATTTACAGGTCATTGACTTCTTCATTACGGGCAACCCTAGGGAAAACTAGTTGTTAAGGCACCTATGGCAGCTAAACTGCATTGAGCAGGCACTGCAGCAGCTTGCTTGAGACTGCAGGATCTGAATATGCATTTAATAAGCATTAGCATCTAGCCTGAGTTTAGCAAACAAAATTACTGGGAAGAAAAACAATATATAGGACAAATGAAGGCAACAAATTACCCTTTATTTCAACATTAAACTTTATTGCCATGGAAGACCAATAGTAGTATTTTTAATGGCAGGAACAGTTTTCAAAATGACGAATCTGTGAGATTGGATAGTCATTCTTTTGTTTAAACTCTCCGAGGATAAAATTGGCTTCCTAAATCACTTTGTGAGCAATAATAGCACTGGCAAACATTTCCTTTGAACAAACTGCAGCCTCTCATTGATTTTCTCTCACTCACTCATGTACCTGCACCAGCATCCAAGGATGGAAAATTTACACACATGCAGCAAATTGCATCTTTGCATTAGGCATACTGACATAGATAAATAATCATGACCCAGGTATCATTATGTAATCACATGTGGGATCATTTTCATGTAATCACAGTTAGCGATGTTTAATATTCATTTTTCTGCTGATTGCTTACAAATACTATAAGAATTTTAAATTCAGAGGAGGAATGAGATAATGTATGTAGCTATGCACATGTGCTTTACCCTTTAAATTTTCATAAAATGAAAAAGTTTGTCAGATATCAGGGGGATATGCTAAGAAGTACATTGTGCACCTTAAGTTATTATTGTCAATTAATCCTTCCCCCTCTTTTTTAAATTAAAAAATCCATCACTTCCATTCTAAAATTTCTAGGTTTTCTAGAACTTAGAATGTTTCTAGGAACATTCTGGAATGCTGGTTGTCTACAGGTAGTCCTTGACTTACAAACAGTCACTTCACAACCATTTAAAGTTATGAGAGTACTTATGCCCCATTCTTGAAATTATGACTGTCGCACAACTCCTGAGGTTTCAAGATTGCATTTCAGATTCCTGGCAACCTGTTCATAGTTATGGATGGTTGTCAAACATTATTTTGCAATTTTATCATCTGGCTTCCTCAGAAATTCATTGCAGATGCTGATAGGAAGATTGCAAACTGCTGCCATTTGCAGAAGGATTTCCCTTCTTCTCTGTTCAGGAAGGACCAGGATTACAGCAAGCATCCCATGAGTGTCTCATTTAATGACCACAATTCTGGGGCCCTATTGTGATCATACATCAAGGACTACCCACATATGATGATCCGTCTGTAATTTAGAAGATAAGCCAATTGATTCAATTCATAAAAGTATCAGATCAGCATTAGGAAGTATAATGTAATAAGATTAACTTTATAATGAACAAGTCACCATTCAAAATTTTTGTAAAAGATAACTGCCAACACTTTGATAAGTATCTTGTTTCCCAGATCTGTAAGTAAAAATGGTAAGCTATTCAATTACCCTCACAATACATATAAAGAAGCCATGTAAGATTAAGGCTTGTAAGGAAAAAAGCTTAAAAGGAAAAAAAAGTCATATCTTCAATGACATAGGATACTTAAGCCCCAAACAAAACTTGTAAGTAAACTATTGTTATCAGGGAAGCTTCACTCGTAAGCAGTACACACTAGAATTGTTCAAAAAGTCTTCATTTCTTACTCAGTGCCTACAATGGTTTATCATTAATATTCTTTCTTGAAACACAGGCAATAATCAGTCACATTTAATTCACATTAACCATGATTATAGCTGTATTTTATTGTGCTGATTTAAGTAAAAAAATAAAGGATGTTAAAAACTCAAAGAACAAATGTAACCATATTATCAAATGCCAAAGTCTTGATGCCTCAGTGACACTTGGAAGAAGCACTGATAATTCAAAAACAGGGACATGGAGTTTTAAACATGGCTATATTTTCTGCATGAAATGCCTAAAACTACATTTAGCTGCATTAGCTAACATTCCTTCTGTGTTTGGCTTCAGAAAGCAAATGTAATTGGTCACTAGTTGTGCTTACCCTGCTTCAAATGCACAAGTGCTGCATTTTCAGTTTAAGATAGAAAAAAAATCACTAGAATAGGGAGCTAACAACTTTGGGCATAGGGTCTTTTGGCATTTGTTTTTAATATCATTTTGCTATATTCCTCCAATGAACTGTATTTTTGTAAAGAAAAAATAATCAGAATTGTATTACCATAGTAACAAAAAAGCATCAATCTCATCAAAATTGATTTTGTTTTTTGTTACAATTCTGTGTGGAAATGTATCCCTTACCTTCTAGTATCTCAGAAAAAGCAACTTTATCCTTGGGTGCAAGAGATCAAGAATGGTAATACTCAAATTAGGATCCAGCAGCATAGGCAGTGATGGCATGCCTCAATATGCCCATAAAATGTTTTTTTTTTTTTTTTTTACTTTATCAGCTGCACTGATTGCCATTTTGCTTCTGGGCACAATTCAAGATTCCGGTCACTGCCTACAAAGCCCTAGATCAGGGGTCTCAAACTCGATTTCATTGAGGGCTGCATCAAAATTGTGTTTGATCTTGGGGGTCTGGGGTGGGTGTGGCTAGGATGGGCATGGCCAGCTCGATATCAGTCATGTTGGGTGTGTCTGTGGTGTCTTGAGCGCTCTGCAACCTCCATTTTTGGCTATGATGGCCTCCTGCAACCCTCTGCCAGTGAAAACAGAGCTCAGGAGAGGCAGCTGCGGCCCTGCCTAGCTCCATTTTTGCTGGCAGACACACCAAAGGCCAGTCCTTTGCTGTTTCCAGGTCAGCTCCCTGGGCCAGATCTAAGCACCCTGCGGGCCATGGGCCTTGAGTTTGATATCCCTGCCCTAGGTGGTATAGGACCAAGTTATTTGCAGGGACTGCCTGTCTCCCTTAGTATCTGCTCACCTAGTTCAATCTGGCAAGGTGAGCAGGAATGAGATTTTTTTTTTCTTCCTAGTATTTTTTCTGCAGATGGAAGATGCACTTTTTTGGATCAACTGAATACTGATCAATTGGTTGTGACAGGAATTGACTGACAGAGTTGTCACTTGAGATTGATGTTGTGGCTTAAGAGAAAGTGACTGGACCAAAGTCATCCAGCCAGCTTTCATGATTTTGTCTCCTGATTTCTAGCCTTAATCACTGAACTGAACAGGTTTTCTGGAGCAGGAATGAGTATAAAGTGCAAATGGATTACAGATATGCCTTGATTTATGATGAAGTTATGACAAATGCAGAGAAAGTGACTTATGACCCATGCTCAAAGTTACAACATCATGCCACCTCTGTGATCTTGCCTTCGCCATTTGGGAACTTGGCAACTGGCATTTATGATAGCTGCAGCATCACATAATCTCAGCTGGCTTCTGACAAACAAAGTCATTTGGAGAAGCCTGGTTTGCTTAATAACCACATGATTCACTTAACAACTACATTGATTCATTTCATGACTATATAATCACTTGATAACTCATTTATGACATCATTGTCTAGCTACTGAAATTACAATACCAATTGCAGCCATACTGCAAATAAATATCATGGCATAGGCAGGAACTCGTATTATGGTGAACTCATATTTTTTTCAGATTTAAAAAGTTGTATCACATATACAAAATTCCATTTCTAAATAAACAGTGTTGTGTATTGCCTGCATACAAATAATTTGACAGATAATAATAATCATATTTACAATAGTATTCATCACATTAGTATTGATCTCATAATAATAATAGCATTTGCTTATCCATTTTAATAAACCTTCATTATAAAATTAATCCTTCTTTTGTATTTCTCCATTTCTAACTTCTATTTTTATTGGCTATCCCCATGTTAAAATCAGTCCCATGTTAAAAAATATTCAGTTTCTTTCTTTTCCTTGATTTTTAAGTGTTAATCTATCCATTTCTGCACATTCTAATGTTTTTTTAAAAAATTACATTTTCCTCTGTAGGGATCTTTTCACTTTGCCATTGTTGGTGGAACTTATATTATAAGATTTTGTATCCTGAATCTTTGTCTCAATTCTGTCACAGTATCCTTAACTTTGCCTTGAAGACCAAATTGCTTAGGGAAACGAGCTCTTTAAGGCTTGGTGTTTATGGGCTGCTTTCTGATGATGACACTTGAATATGACTAAGTAAGTAGGTTAAGTCTGCTGTTATGCAGTGTATAATGGCATGCTAAAGGGAACATATAATTGACCTTTTTGAACCAGTTTCATGTATAGGCAAGTCCATTCAAGCAATATTTAGTTGATTCTTTCATACCTCTGTCCTATTTTATCTGTTCTGTTTCCTAGGAACATACAGTTTAGTTGTAAATATATATATTTTTAAAAAAATATATAATCTAGTTCCTCCCTAACCCTGTTCCTTCATAGTTATCCATTTTCATCAGAATGTTCCCTGTGAGCAGAACAAGAGCTTGAATATGCAACAGACACTTCCTTTAGAGTGATACAAACTACAGATTTCTTCTCCTTAATGAACAATTTTCTACAGTTTTCAGTGCCACATGTACCAAATAATGAAAAATGTGACCTTTCTAAACACCAAAGCTACTTAACAATTCTCTAAATAACCCCCTTAAGTCTTATTAGCACATTTACTCTGCATTCTGTAATAAAAAAAAGTAAGTTGTTTGGGGTCCTTGTTTCTGCAGTTTATTTCTACTTCAATGTCTCCCATGGGATAGTTGCAGTTAAGAACAAAAGCATTTGTTTCTTACATTCTAGCTCTAAATTCAGGTAACTTAGTTTAAATCTAAAATACAGCATTAAAATGGCAATATAATTATTGAGTCATTTATATTTTTAACTTAAAATCAGTAATTAATTTTAGTGTGAACAAAGTAGCACAAAAATAATTTAAGCTCCCATTAATTTCAGTGGAATACATTCTACAATATAACACTGACCACAATAGTGCTTAATTCATTGTATTTAACTGGTATGTGAAATCATAATCACATTTTATACAGTTGTATTATGATGTCTGAGCCTGCTTCCTTCATTTCATTTTCCATTTTCTTACTGGGGATGGTCTCACCAGAATTCCATTTTTTAAACCATAAAGTGATATAAAATTCTTTTAAGAAAGCATTTCTAGTAGGAATGTAAAACTGAGAAAACATAAAACAGGTACGACTTTCTTTTCTTGCATTGGCTCCAACGATCATGGATTATATACATTTCCCTTCATATTTATACTGTTTCTACTAAACTCCAGATGGATAAGTAGACTGCAATTAGTCTCTTAACTGAAAGTTCAATATTTGTAATGCATTTGTTTCTACTATCTAGCCTAAGCTATTATGGGATTCTGGAGTCTGCTCTTTCTGCCATTACTTCTAGGACTTGTACTGGCTTTTAGCTCTTTCTGAATTACACAGTTCTTGTGTCTAATCGAGGCTTAAGGTTTGTTGATTTATTTAACTTGATCTACATCTAAAGCTGTGAGATTAGAAAAAGCATCTGTGCAATATTTTTCTTTTTTTACCATCCACTGTCAATCAAAAATTGAATTCAGCATAGATCAATTTGGTCAATCATCTATCAGGGATCCTTTAAAGCTACACTGACCCCAAAGGTCCTTTAGGACTATAGGAATGCACTGACGGACATGGCAAAGGCATAATATATATGAATGTTGGCTGGTTTCTCAGTTCTCTCACCAAAATTGCTTGATCAATTCCATGTTATATACAGTATTTTCCTTGCACCTCACAATTCAGAAACAATTCATCCACATGCATGTTGCTCTCAATATTAATTTATCTGTGAGAAGGGAAGTTTCTTGATAGCTGCCCATAATGATCATCCTACACAGCCCTCAAGCAAAATAAGAAAAGAATTATCCCAGAAGATAAATGGGGTGATTTTCCCACACTTGTTTCAGTGAAAATAAGCTATTAATCTTATATCTAATTAACTGATCATAATGTTACCACAGATGGGCTATCATTAAATAATCATGATAACTATTGCTCTTTAAAACAGTTAAATACATATATTTCACATACACAGCAAAAATTAGAATGAGTAATATAAATGTGTCCAGAGTGATAAAAATCTTTATTGCTATATACTGTGTGCAAGTATTAGTTAACTGAATCAAAATAATTAGAATACTAAAAAGTTAGGAAGATCCTTAGTTATGATTCTCATACAATAGACATGTTGCTGTTATCACTATAATCTCATAGTTTATCATTGATCAAATTACACAGGACTAATTTACTCTTGTTTTCATTATCTGCTGCCAGTCACACTTTAGTTGCATTTTATGGTGTGTGTGTGTGTGTGTGTGTGTGTGTATTGAAAAGGAAAAAGGATACCACACTACTATTTTTTCCCTTTTTCCTTTTCCAGTTCAAAAATATTAATGTTAAAATCTAATTAATCAGACTAAACTTTTGATCTGATATAAGCAGTAGTATTTGTTTCTACATGCACACAGATACTTCCTTCCTGATAGGTACTAAAGTATTATTTGGACATAATATTATATCAAATCATGATAATTATATTTCAGAGTTAGGCATGGAAGTGTAGTTTCATTTAATTCTGACATTATATGTAAATTAAAACTGGTACTTTGTGCTCTAGATATCATAAGAACCAAGCCTGAATTACCAGTCCATACTTTTTTTTTCCTTTTTACGACCCTGTAATCCAGGGTAATCCAAGTCTTCAAACTTGACAGCTTTAAGACTTGTGAATTTCAACTCCCAGAATTCCTTCTCCAGTCATATTAGCTCAGGAATTCTGAGAGTTGAAATCCACAAGTCTTAAACTTACCAAGTTTGTGAAGAGCCTTGCTGTAATCCCTTGCTTCAGGTGGAGTCATAGCAACTGAATGGAATTGAAAGTTTACTGGCCAGATGCCCTTCCTGATGACTATGTGGAGTTCCCAGTAGATATCTTCTCTTCATGCCTTGATACAGAAACATTTGTTGCGGCCTAGGATAGAATTCTCAACCCTCTGAGTAGGAGGTGAGTGTCTTCATCTCTAGGTCATGATGCTTCTACAATCAGGTTATTCTTAATTTCACTAAATTGAATTTAGGTAAAAGTAAAGATTTTCCCTATCCATACAATTCTAGTAGGGGTACTTCCTTAGCCAAGGGAGACAGCCTTGTACAAAGACATTTCTGTGGTCATGTGGCCAGCATGACTATATGTCAGGGCTCATGGAACACTGTTAACTTCCAACCAAAGTGGTGCCTACTTATCTACTTGCATTTACATGCTTTAGAACTGCTAGGTAGGCCGAAGCTGAGGGTTAGGTAAGTAACAGGAACTCACCCCATCACATGGCACTTGGGTCTCAAACCTGGGCTGTCAGCTTTCCAGTTGACATGGCCAGCATCTTTAATCACTGAATCATCATGGCCCCTTAAACATGAGAAATACAAATTAATTTCTTACTAAATGCCTTTTTATTTTAAAATAAAGATATACAGGGAGAAAACTTTTTTTCAGTGCCCAAATTCAATGTAAATTAATTTAAGTTGAACTTAAACTTGAACTTAACTCAAGTTGGAAGTCAATATTCAGTTTATCCAGTATATGGATCTAGCCAACAAATAAAATATATCAAACTATATGGAGCAATAGAACTCAAACCCGTTAATATTTTTGCGTATTCTTATAACACCAGAGGTGGAGAATATATGAACAGGCAATCTTCCAGTTCTATTTTAGTAGGCAATCATTTATTTATGTTTATGAGATTTAGAGGCTGCCAGAGTCTAAACTTACTCTGGTTAGCTTTCATAAAAATAAGAGTAATTTTTAAAAAAATAAGGAAGTCCCTCTAACAACAAATAACAGGGCTCACAAACACTTTACCATAAGGCCTGAGAGAAGAGCCACATTTTAAAAGACTTTCAGACATTATCAGGGAGGGAACAATATGAATCTCTGGGGAGGTATTATTCCAGAGGGCAGGCACTGCAACAGAGAAGTCTCAGTTTTCAGATCCTAATACATGGTATTGTTTGACTGAATGAACATGAAGTGCACCAATGTTGCCAGATACCTGCTCCTATGCAATGAAGGACTTCATAGATGATAATCTGCACCCTAAATTGCAATTGGAAGCCCGCAGCCAGCATAACAGATGTTACACATGAGTATACCAATGTACAGTATGTCAAGCACTGCTTGCATCATTGCATTCAAGATCAGCTGAGGTTTCCAAGTGTTCTTCAACAGTAGTCCCACGTAATGTAGCACATGGCAATAGTTCAATCATGAAAATCTAGGTATGAATGAGCCTTCAGTTCTAAAAAGAGAATCAACTGGAGTAGAAAATATAATTGGCCAAAGTCTCTTCTTTCTCAAGCACAACAATTTTAAATAGTATAAGTGAATCCAGCTGATAATTAATTGATACATTAATTAACTGCCTACCGGTGAAACTTGAAAAATTAGAATATCATGCAAAAGTTCATTTCAGTAATGCAACTTAAAAGGTGAAACTAATATATGAGATAGACTCATTACATGCAAAGCAAGATAGTTCAAGCCGTGATTTGTCATAATTGTGATGATTATGGCTTACAGCTCATGAAAACCCCAAATTCACAATCTCAGAAAATTAGAATATTACATGCAATCAATAAAACAAGGATTGTACATAGAACAATGTCGGACCTCTGAAAAGTATAAGCATGCACATGTACTCAGCACATGTACTCAGTACTTTGGGTCCCTTTTGCAGCAATTATTGTCTCAATGTGGCGTGGCATGGAAGCTATCAGCCTGTGGCACTGCTGAGGTGTTATGGAAGACCAGGATGCTTCAATAGTGGCCTTCAGCTCTTCTGCATTGTTCGGTCTCATGTGTCTCATCTTTCTCTTGGCAATGCCAAGAGAATCTATGGGGTTCAGGTCAGGCAAGTTTGCTGGCCAATCAAGCACAGTAATCCCACAGTCATGGAATCAGGTTTTGGTGCTTTTGGCAGTGTGAGCAGGTGCCAAGTCCTGTTGGAAAATGAAGTCAGCATCCCCAAACTCGTCTGCAGAAGGAAGCATGAAGTGCTCCAAAATCTCCTGGTAGATAGCTGTGTTGACCCTGGACTTAATGAAGCACAGTGGACCAACACCATGGCTCCCCAAATCAACACAGACTGTGCAAACTTCACACTAGACTTCAAGCATCTTGCAGTGTGTGCCTCTCCATTCTTCCTCCAGACTCTGGGTCCTTGGTTTCAAATGAGATGCAAAAGTTGCTTTCATCAGAAAAAAGTACTTTGGACTACTGAGCAACAGACCAGTTCTGTTTTTCTTTAGCCCAGGTAAGACGCTTCTGACATTGTTTGTTCTTCAGTAGCAGCTTGACAAGAGGATTACGACATTTGAAACTCATGTCCAGGATCCGTCTGTGTGTGGTGGCTTTTGATGGACTGACTCCAGCCTTAATTCACTCCTTGGGAAAGTCCCCAACTTTTTTGAATGGCCTTTTCCTGACAATCCTCTCCAGGCTGCGGTCATCCCTGCTGCTTGTGCACCTTTTTCTTTTACCTCTCCCTTCCACATAACTTTCTATTAATGTACTTTGATACAGCACTTTGAGAACATCCAACTTCCTTTGCAATTATCTTTTGAGGCTTTCCCTCCTTATGGAGGGTGTCAATGATGGTTTTCTGTACAACTGTCTGGTCAGCAGTCTTTCCCATGATTGTGATTCCTACTGAACCTGACTGAACCTGACCATTTAAAGGCTCAGGAACCCTTTGCATGTACTATGGCTTAATTAGCTGATTAGACTGGGACACTTTGAGTCTAGATTATGGAATATTCACAATATTCTAGTTTTCTGAGATTGTGGATTTGGGGTTTTCATGAGTTGTAAGCCATAATCATCTCAATTATGACATATCACGCAGGGGTGGGATTCAAATTTTTTAACAACCAGTTCTGTGGGCGTGGCTTAGTTGGTGGGCATGGCTTGATGGTCATGTGACTGGGTGGATGTGGCTTGGTGGTCATGTTATTGGCTGGGCATGTCCAACTCAATATCACTCACATTGAGGCACACATCTCCTCGCCTGGCCTCTCATGACTGTGGGGATGCTGCAACAGTTGTAAGTGTGAAAAAGGGTCATAAGTCACTTTTTTCAGTGCCATTGTAACTTTGAATGGTTACTCCACACAAGCAAAGTACCAGCAAAGGAGGGGGGAAAAACTCCAGAGAAGTTCCTGAGACAGGAAGTCTAGTCCTGCCAAGAATATAATAAGGGTTAACAGAGAGGCAGTTTCTGTAAGCAACACCAGAATGTTTCCTTCCTGCCTTCCTTACAGAATTAGGTCAGTAATTTCTTCTAACAACTGGTTCTCCAAACTGCTTAGAATGTTAACAACCGGTTCTAGAGAATAGGTGTGAACTGGTAGAATCCCACCCCTGACATCATGGCTTCAACTACCTTGCTTTGCATCTAATGAGTCTATCTCATATATTAGGTTCACCTTTTAAGTTGCATTACTGAAATAAATGAACTTTTGCATGATATTCTAATTTTTTGAGTTTCACCTGTAAATAGGAACCTCTCAAGACTCACATAGCTGATAAAAGAAGAAAAGAAAAGCTACATGGATTTCAGAGATAACTTTTTAAAAAACTGCTGTTTAATTGAGTCAATTAGTAAGGCTGTCTGGCAGGTCCTGCAGTTTTCTTGGCAAAACTTTTCAGAAATGATCTCCCATTGCTTCCTTCTAGGGCTGAGAGAATAACTGGTTCAATTGCATCCAGACCCAGCCAACTTCCATATAGATGGATGTCCCTGAAAGTTGTGAACTATTAGAGGCAGCACTAGAACTCATGGTATCCCTGGTTTCTAGCCTGATGCCTCAGCTGCCACACCAAAAATTGGCTCTTCTTTAATGCTAGTAAAAACAGAATCTTGAAAACTAAAAGTGAATTTCTAGCCACCGTTATAGTTAGTTAATTAAAATGGTGTCTCTTTGAAATGCTTTATTCCAATGACTCTTGTGTTTGGACTGTATTGCCTCTATTCATACAAACTTCACTCATCCTCCCACTTTTTTTCTAACATCTCTTATGGAACCAGTTCTTCCCAGACTGATTTTAAATAGTTGGCAAACCTTTTGATTGAATGTAGTTTATCTACATCCACTAGACAAATCCAAAACAACAGGAAAAATGAAGGGCTATATGACCCATGCCTGAAATTGTGGCTGTTGGAATGCCATTGTGGTGTGAGGATGAAAATTTAACCATTTGGCAATCCACTTGTCCTTACCACAGACTACAGGGATGCTAAATTGCTCCCACCCATCTAGCTTCCACCCCACCCGGTAAAACTGGGTCACAAAGGCCCTCCATGCCTCAACATATCTTGCTCCACTTATTTCTTCTGATCACAGTTCTGAAAAAGTCCCCATCTGATATGACACATGGATTTTTCTGAACAGATCTCACCATTCTCACATCATCCTGGAAGTATCTACAATTCTTGTGATCTCAGAAGGGCATGATTTTGCAAATTATGCAATTTGGAAAATTGAGTCCTAAAAAAACAGAAGTGGAGCAAGCATGACAGGGTAAGGAGGAAGTCAGACTGTGGGACTTAGTGGGATAGAAGCTTGCCCAAGCCTGGACCATGAGGTTTGGAAGCAGCCCCAAGGCTTATGGGACCCAACATGACAGCAAGCTGTGAAAAAGAGCCTCAGGAGAAGAGCGAGGCCATGGGAGGCTTGCCATAGTCCACATATGGGCTACGAAGGTCCTGCAGTTCAGATGTGTACCTGAATTAGAATGCAGTCCTTCCCCAGCCCTAAAGGCAGCCCCTGTCTTCCATTTAATGACTGAAATGGTCAGTTAACAACGACAATGGTGGGGGAGCCAGACTGGGGTTGTTGAGCAAGGTAATCAGTGAGTGCCATGCTTAATGTCCACAGCAACTTATGACTATAATTCAGGACTCAATTGTACAAGGATTACCTGTATATTTCAGTCAAAATGAGAAAGGGATTTTATCTATCAAGAACATTCCAAAATTTGTATGCTGGCCATTGACTATTTGTTGGCTGCTGGAAAAGGTCAACTGCATTATGAGGAAAAGCAGTTTTAAATAATTCTGTGTACATTCAGTGCAGACAGAGATAAGAGTATTATTTCTGGTCTCCATTGCTGCAGAATACAGTTTCAAATGATCATTAATCTGTGTGTGATCTGATCTACTTCAAGTTTTCTCTTGTTTGTGTTCATTTGCCACCACTTCAAGCTTCATTGACATCTCCTATTAAATCAGAGGACAACCATTATGCCAAAATGAGGAGTTTAGGAATTATAATATATACTATTCCTAAAATCAGATTTCAACAATATCATGAAGGAAAACCCTCACATTTGTTCTATGATATGTCAGGAACATAGCATTTAACCCTTGATTAATATGAGTGATTAATTCAAATCTGATTAAATGTATTACTTATTAAATGTCATGACATCATACAGCAGAATGTATTTTCCCCTTTCTCCCCATTATTCCACAATAATGATATGAAATAGAAGCAGTGAAATACACAATGCAATAGTATAAATTGTTTTACTTGTCATAAGGAAAAGGAGAGAAGAGTGCCATTTTTTTTTACACATAACACAGTTATGTTCAGAGGCTAGTAAAACACATTTCCAAGTCTCTAGCTTCCTATGGATCGCTTATGTAAAAGGTAGCAAGTTTTAAATATATGCAGTTTTCAGAATTCAATAGGAAAAAATTCTCATTGGCATTCATTATTATTCCAGTTTCTACTAGTGAATGAGAGAATGGAAAGAACTTTATTCATGAAAAAAAGAAATTAAATTTAAGTAACACTTATGGACAGGTTTTGATTTAGTGAAATAACACCATCCTATATTAATGTCATCTTTTCTAGGAATCTGATATTATTCATCTTTGGATTATTTCTTTTTGGTGTACCAAATATTATGTGTGCGTGTATGTATGTTAAGCACAAAACTTCATATGCAAATACTGTGTATTTACCATATCGTCATTTTGTAAGCCTTTCTGATTAAATATTTTTATATCAACAGCATCTAGTACTTTTTTCAATTTTACTTCATAATTTTGTAAACATTTAAAAAACAAAAGCTAGGAGCCAGCTTACATTTAGAATAAAATGAGATATATAAGTAAGGAAATTTACAACAATAGTTCCCTGTTTGTGGTCCATGTGTTCTGATTTTTTTATATGATAACTAACTAATCTAGTGCTGAGGAGAGACTTGTAGGGCAGGACAAAGTGTCAGAAGAAAGCAAGAGTTTATTGAATGTGTAGTTCATGGTTTGTCAGAAGGTTGTAGTCAAGAAAAACTACAGAAATGACTGCAGAAAAGCAATCAAGTTGAATGGCAATCTACGTTTGTCTTTTATGATGACATGCTTTTTTTTGGTATGAGACATTGGTATTTTCAAAAGCTTGCATTCTCACAATAAATAACCAAACTAAAAACATAACCAATATCTCACATAAGTTTCAAATATAGTGAGAGCTTTAAAAAAAATTAAAAAGATTACTTAATCTTGATTCTTTTATTGCCATGCAGAGGAATGGGTGTCATAACACTGAAGGATCCAATGCTTTGGCTTACATAGTGATCCATATAAGCTTCCACTGAAGATGTCTTGGTCCACCTAAAAGAACAGACTGGGAATAGTTACAGTATGCCACATATACTAAATTGGTTTGAAAACCCAGAATGGAAAAAGGCCACTATTTAGATGAAAAGGATGAATTGTTCTTGGGCAAAGTTGTGCAATGTTATAACTTAAGGATTTAAAATACTTATCATGACAAGATGGAAAAGTTGATTAAGTAATTTATTAATTGTTTATTTGCTTGTTTCAAATAAAGCTATCAACTTAAAAAAAACTCTAGACATCTTAGAACAATGTAAAACAAACTACATATTTAAAATACAATAGCAATATCATAACTTCAAACAGTTCAAGCCAAAATAAATCTATAGAGACATCAGATTCCAAAAGTACAATGAAAAAGTATATTCTTTGTCCTCATCTAAAAAGTGTGACAAACAGAGAAGCAGCCATTGAAATCTTAAAGGAGAGACATTCCCATTGGATCAAGAAATACATTCTTATTTTATCTTATCAAATCAAGAAATGGCATGTTTCAGTGTTTGGGGAGTGCTTCAGTTAGCAGTCTGCATAAATGCAAGTCTTTAATGGTGACTCATTCTAGCACAGTTGCTATTTATACATAGTTTAACAATTTTTCAGCAGCAATGCACTTGTATAGCTCTAGTTGAAGTCTATACACTATTGCCATTTTCCTAAGTGGGAAAATAATAGTAGAATCATTGCGGTATCTGCCATCCCGCATTAGATGGGCGCCTCATGAAAGGGAGCAAGGGAGAGAGAAACGACACGAGACGAGGTTTCCTCTGGATGATGCGCGCCAAATGCCTTTGCACTGGCTCTTTTATTATGCTTTTTCACAGGGGGGTGAAATTCTTCAAAGCCCAGGGTAAACAAGACATTCATGAATTATAATAGCTTAGGTCAGCAGGAAATACACAAGATTTATAATATCTCAGGTTAGTAAAGACAACAGAGTATCAGAAAGCGTAATTTATAGGAACTCAGGTCAATTAAGACATCATTCTGTATTGACAGCTGTTTAAACTCCTCTTCTCTTTTGCATTCCTGGCAAAGATCACTGAAGAGATAGGAGTCTTATGTTTACATGAAAAAGATACAATGCAGACAAGATTCTGATGTTTACATAAAGATACAATGCTAGGATGGTACAGAATTGCACTGATAGTTACAACATCTCCTCTGTTTTTATTTTTTTATGACGAGTCTTCTTCCTTGTCCAAGAAAACAGGAACTACTTTTCTGAAATGTTCTCCGTCCCCGTCATCTAGGCAGGCGTGCGACCCGTCAGCATCAGGGTTGTCCAAGGAGCAGTAACTCAGCAATGATATTTCTTCATCCGATGTTAAAGACATAGCATGAGCTTGCAATAACACATCAGCATCAGTAGTCATGGAAGATAATTGATCTTTAAAAAATTGCAATATTCTATTAAAACAACAAGGTCCTATAATACATATCAATATAATGATTATTAATGGTCCTGCCAACGCAGTTAAAAGGGTTGTAAGCCATGGTGAAATAGAAAACGAACCTTGATACCAATTATACATGTGTGATCTTTCGTGTTCTCTATCTTTTAAGCGTTTTTCTAATTCATTCATAGAATCCAGCACGACTCCACTGCTATCAGCATAGAAACAACATTCTTCTTTAAGCGCAGCACACAATCCCCCTTGTTTTAAAAATAACAAATCTATACCTCTACGATTTTGCAAGACTACTTCTGAGAGGGATGTCAAGGAGTTTTGCAAAGCTACAATTGATTTTTCAATACGTAATAAATCATCATCAATGGCTGAACCCAGAGCTGTAATTCTTTTGTCAGAAACAGCTAGTCCTGCAATGCCCGTGGCTGCGCCCGTGGCGCCCAGAGCAAGCAGTAGACCTAAAGTGAGAGTACTAATAATTTCCCGTTTTGCTCTGAGGGGGTATTCCATGGGTGCCTGTAAGGATATAAAATCATCAGAGTTATACACATTAATTTTTGGTACAAGCCATACTTGAATGCAAAAATGATTTGGATTTAACAAGTTCATCCCCATAGACACATGCTGTGAGACCGGTGTTACAAGCCCAGACAGAATTTTTGCCAGGGATAAAATACATTCCTTTTAGGCGTGATGTTAAATTTCCTCCTGAAGAGGTGTAGACTGGAGCATATCCCCCAACGGTGTGGTAGCGGCCAAGGTGATGCTTAGGAAGATATAAATTACAATGATAGCTATTAGAAACATTATGACAATATTGTGAGTAATTGGATGGAATATTTCCCAAACAACAACCAACCCCAGTGATGGAAGAAACAGTAATAGTGGAGTTTCTCCAACGGCAAAGTTCATCTGATGTGGAATTAACGATGGGTTCTTGGGAAGCGATGGCTTCGTAAAAAGGTGGAG
Source organism: Hydrophis major (assembly GCA_033807585.1). Lineage (NCBI taxonomy): Eukaryota > Metazoa > Chordata > Lepidosauria > Squamata > Elapidae > Hydrophis > Hydrophis major. The sequence goes on from CM066329.1 coordinate 331,816,733, forward strand.
AGGCAGAAGCACAAAGCCAACATGTGGAGGCAATGAATGAGTTTGAGGAGTTCAACAAGGCATAGGAAGCTTTGATCAATGGAATCAATGGGTTAACTTCTTGTGCTATGGGTTGCAGAAAAGGGGATTTAATAGTCTTTTCATGTGGTCCCACTGGGTCAAAGTGAGGGAGTTCAATGTGACGTTGAATGTAAAAAATATTTCCATAATGCTCTCCTGGCCAAGGTAATTTTAAGCGAGCACCCCATTTCAAGCCAGTGTCCCATAAAGTACTTTCCTTGCCTTTGTCTGTGAACCATATGGTTACTGGGTTGCATCTGGGCCATTTTTTATCACTACATGGAATATTCCGTGTGGTGCGAGTGACAGTAATGAGATCACCCTTAGTGCCTGGATCCCAATAAATGTGTCCAGTTGAAACACACGACCAGTCTTTGCAAAAGTAATCTGATAACCCCCCGCAGTCAGAAAGTCGTTGAGCAGGGGACTGAGTGTTAGAAACAGGCTGTCCAGGGCATACATAAAACCTATTTTTTTTTCACAAATCTATAATTAGGCTCCGTTGTATGAGAGGGTGAATTGTAATCGATGGAGCCTACAAGCATTTCTGCCAAATCGAATTGAAGTGGTGGGTAAAAGTCTTCTATGCGAGAGAAATTGGTTGTGAAGTTTAAACGAACGCCTTGAAAGTCAGTTATAGTCCACGTAATATTGTATCTTCTATGAGGCTTCTGTGGATCATCATGGGCAGTTCTTTTGAAGCGTCGTTTGTTGACAGGATCAGAGTTTGGGTAAATAAAAGCATGACAGGTAGGAGAAAGAGCTAGGGACAAGTTAGTTGTGGAACATTTACGATATGAGGAAGGAATACAATTAGTAGAAAAAGGATAATAATTACAATAATGACAATGAAGATTAACTTGATCATTCATTAAGAACGTTAAATGGGGTGGGGAAACCCTTGATACAATATAAGGACATTCAGATCCCCCTATGTTTAGATTGAAAAGAGGAAAAGATTTTAAGGTTCCTTTCCATAGGAAGAGTAAAGAAGAAACAAAAGAGCGAGGGGTAGAGTGTTCTTTAAAATAAAACAGAAATGACAGAGTGAAAACTTATGGATAGCATTTTCATGACATACCCATGTGGAACAAGTATAAGAGCCTTCTGTTAAAGGAGTAGCTTTAACACGAATAATCTTTTGACAGGAAGCATGTGTTTTGTTGAAATAAGGTAGAAATTGCAAAGAAGATATAGGCAAGAATATCAGGAAAGATTTTTAAGATACAGATGTAGCAGATAAATTCCCATGATAGGGTCTTACTGCCTGACCAGGGATTCAGAGAGTGGTTTTGTCTGGCAGTAAGATCGCAGCATTTCCTTTCCCCCAAGCTCAGCAGGACTCTGCCAAGCAGAATAATGACAGTCTGTTAGGAGGGAGGAAAAATGACAAAAAGCAGTAGAAGTAAGAGAAATTTAGATTTAAGAAAGTTTAGAGTAAAAGGACAAATGTTAAGAGAGTTTTGCAATGCTGGGAGGTTCGGGGTTTTTTCCCGCAATGAATATCTATTAAGAGCACGTTTCAGAGATAAGTGAGCTCATTACACAATAGCCTAATAGCCTGCCCCCAGGCTGTTGCAGGGAATTCCAAACTTGTGGATTACATCCCATCTGTTACAGAAGTCCTGAAAAGCAGAACTTGTGTAGGCAGATCCATTGTCTTCTTTGATTTCTTTTTGACGTCCCAGCAAGGCAAAGGTACGAATTGAATAATTGTTTTACAGCTTCTCCCCTTTGAGGAGTAGCCAAAATAAATCCTGAATGTGTATCTATTGAAACGTGCAAATATTTTAAGAAAAGTGAATCGTGGGTCAGCTGGTAAATGGCAAGAAATTTGCCCTGGCCACTCTTCTAAAGAGTATTGCATTTCTTCTGAATTACACCATAGCATTTCCCAAGTAGTCAATGAACAAGGAGTGAATATGCAAACAGGCTCAAATCCCATGAGTTGTTTACATCTTTGACGACCTTTAAAGATCAACTGAGAATATGCAGAGGATTTATTAGTAATTGTGGTCCTTGGGGTGTGAGACAAATGCAGCCATTCTAAGATCAGAACCTGTGTCTGATGAATTTGCATAATGACAGCTGTTGGTCTCTGAGCAGTATTTAGCAAAGCAATTGATAAAGGACAATTTTCTATAGCCCGATCCACCCATCTAATAGCCATTAAATGGGAAATGTCTTTCAATGCCTGCAACTGCTCTTTGTTTAGAATGATAACATCAGACGGGGCTTTACCTTGTGTTAGAGCGTTAAAGAGAGGAGCTAATGTAGCTGTAGTCAAACCCAAATAAGGACGTGCCCAATTTAAAGTTCCCAGGAACTGCTGTAAAATCACAAGTGTTGGCTTCGGGGGAAGAGTGGGGAGGGGAAGAGAAGGAATAGCAGCCGAAGCAAGTAACTTGTGACCTAAATAGAAAAAAGGTGGTTTGGATTGAACTTTTTCTGGGGCTATAGTGAGACCTGCTTTACCTAAAATAGAGTTCAGGCATGGCAGAGTTTTTAATACCGTGCCCTTTGGACCAGGTGCAGATACCAATATATCATCCATGTAATGATAGACTAAAAAATGAGGATATTTGTCTCTATAGGGCTGCAATGCTAAATCCACAAAAAATTGACACATAGTTGGACTGTTTAACATGCCTTGTGGTAAGACTTTCCATTGATATCGTTTGGTAGGTCTCTGATTATTTAAGGTTGGTACAGAAAAAGCAAATAATTTTCTATCTAACTGGTGTAATGGAATGGAGAAAAAACAGTCTTTTAAATCAATAATGATAAGGTCATATTCTTGAAGAATTATGTTAGGATTTGGAAGACCACATTGCAGAGGTCCCATTGGAAGGAGGACCGAATTCACAGCCCTTAAATCCTGAAGTAGACGCCAAGCGCCGTTTTTCTTTTTGATAACAAAAACTGGGGTATTATATGGACTCAATGAGGGCTCTAGATGACCTTTATCTAATTGTTCTTGAACAAGAGAGTGTAAGGCTTCAAGTTTTATAGAAGGGAGAGGCCACTGATCAATCCACACAGGGTTATTGTTAGTCAGACATAAGCGAAGCATGGTTAATGGAGAGTAAGCTGCGCATTAAACTGTGGCATAAGGTCTCTTCCCCACAAGTTAGTATACAGAGGAATTACAGCTGGTTTAATATAAGCAACACATTGAGACTCAGGGGAATGGGCTTTTACCCAGTTTCTGCTAATGCGAGTCTCCTGGAGTCCCCCCACTCCTCTCACCGCTGGTGCCACATCTGCAGGCCAGGTGTCCGGCCACTCAGCGGTTCGGATGACGGAAATATCCGCTCCAGTATCTAAAAGACCAAGAAAGGATCGACCATTCAATAAGAATGTCACCGTAGGTTTTGGTTGACTAATTGGTCTTTCAATTGCATAGAGTTGCTCTTGTTGTTGGTCTAAGAGCACAATCATTTTTGCCACAATATCCCCCTCATTTATAGTAACTTCTGTATTAGCTAGTACATACAGACAGACATCAGACAATACAGTGGGGTCATGCAGAAAAGGAGAGGCAAGAATACCTTGTTCAGCTAAATCCCTTACAGGAAAGACTAGCACTGGGATATCGGGGGGCATATGAAAAGGCTGAACAGGATGTACAAAGAGAAAGTCAGCGACACCAGGAAAATAAGTAACAGTATCATTAGCAACAAGATCGTAAGTGAAAGAAGAAAAGTTGCAAGTTTCAGCAGCCTTTGTTGTGGGGCTGCCTGCCTGCCCCGTTTCTAGTTTCCCTGATTCAAAAAAGGTTTTTGTGTGATTGCAGGGCTATTCTGCTGTTCATTCTTTTGGACTCTGCACTGACTAGCCCAGTGATAGCCCCTTTGGCATCGAGGGCATGTTGTCATTGGGCGAGCAACCTGGTTTCTTGGCATATTTGCTCCCCTGCCCAGGACCCTGCATTGGCTCTTAAAGTGACCTGGCTTGCCACAATTAAAACAATTTCCCATTTTGCGAGTATTTTGTTGGGAAATGGGAAGAAGAGAGCCCATATTCTGCTGCATGCCTTCAGTAATGGCTGTAGCCAGCGTAGACATGGAATGGGATGTGGTTCCTATGATTCGGCAGGCTGTAAGATAATCTGCCATGGTAACATTTTTCTTATTAATTAATGGTTGCAAAACTTTCTGACAATCAGCGTTTGCGTTTTCATAGGCAAGTTTCATTTGTAATTCAGTACAAGCCTCTCTATTATCAATTTGTCTCTCTAAGGCTTCTGTGAGACAGTTTATAAAGGAGGAAAAAGGCTCAGAAGGTCCTTGAATAACTTTAGAGAAAGAGTTGGGCATGCATCCCGCATTATCAACCTTTCAAGCAGCTGCCAAAGCACACTCCTGTATTATAGGGAAAGCAGCTGGGTCTGTGGCAACCTGTTGGGCAATGGTAGACATGGTGCCAGTACCGTTCAGCATATCCAAAGTGACATTTGCTGGTAAGCCTCTAGCGGCTGCGGCTGCGGTATGTTTAAGAAATTCTGACTCCCAGACCAAAAATTGTGAGGATCATGTTAAATAATGTACGCCAATCAGCATTCACCAAGTCAGCACCTGGCTGGGTTATTGATCCTAAAAGTTCCTGTACATAATGAGATTGAATACCATTTTCCTTACAAGCTGCCTTTAAATCCTTAATTATTTTATATGGCATAGGGGTATACTGAGGAATTGGAGGATTGCCTGCTTGAACAATAGGATAAAGGGAGGCAGCTGCAAGGGTGTCCTCATCTGTATCTCCTTCACAAAAGGCTTGTTGAATAGCTTTTACAACACACCCTCCTCCTCGGAGGGGGAGTGGAGGACACGAGGGCTCTACATTTAAAGAAGTGGATTGAATGGAAGAAGGCTCCCGTGCTGCTTTACAATCATCGGGAGCGGAAGGTTGAAGGATAGAAAAGTTCTCATAACTTGGTGGGGGAGATTCAAACACACTCCCTGCTTCTATTTTATAATGAACTTTTAAAGCCTCCATAATTTTCCTCCAAGTGACCAAAATGCCAATAGGTGCACGAGGAAGATTATGGAGATATTCACCAATTTTTTGCCAATTGGAAAATTTTAAGGACCCTCTCTCTGGATAATTGGGGCAGTGTTGCCACACATAAGCCAATAATGCAGCAATAGATTTCTTTTTTATGGGAGAGCCCTTTAAATTAGCAGAGTATTTAGAAGAAGAAGCGACTAGCTCTCTCATTTCCTTCAGATGCTGCGTCTGCTGTTGAGAAAAGCCTCCACCCATACTTACTAAAGTCGAGACCGTCTTTCAGATCCGATGAGGTGCAATTCGCTCAGGCGCCTGGCTATGCACAGCTCCAACCGAGCTGATAAGTATGGGTGCGCCGCTGCGTATCCCCCTTAGGGAATCACGTCGGGGTCACCAAAATGCGGTATCTGCCATCCCGCATTAGATGGGCGCCTCATGAAAGGGAGCAAGGGAGAGAGAAACGACACGAGACGAGGTTTCCTCTGGATGATGTGCGCCAAATGCCTTTGCACTGGCTCTTTTATTATGCTTTTTCACAGGAGGGTGAAATTCTTCAAAGCCCAGGGTAAACAAGACATTCATGAATTATAATAGCTTAGGTCAGCAGGAAATACACAAGATTTATAATAGCTCAGGTTAGTAAAGACAACAGAGTATCAGAAAGCGTAATTTATAGGAACTCAGGTCAATTAAGACATCATTCTGTATTGACAGCTGTTTAAACTCCTCTTCTCTTTTGCATTCCTGGCAAAGATCACTGAAGAGATAGGAGTCTTATGTTTACATGAAAAAGATACAATGCAGACAAGATTCTGATGTTTACATAAAGATACAATGCTAGGATGGTACAGAATTGCACTGATAGTTACAACAAATCATTCCTTTCCTTACCACCCTGACTAGTAGAATCAGGAATTTTGCTTAGGTTTGTTGCCACTGAAAACATGAGAACCTTTGTGAGACCAGTCTCAATATAATTCTGTTAATGTGTTACAAGTAAACAGTATTGCCCCTTGGAGCATGCTAAAAGGCGGATGTCTACATTATTTTTTATAATACTTAATTAAAAAGATGTTAAAGGTAATCATTATTGAAAGGATTAGGAGAAGTGAGAATAAAATAAATAACAATAGATCAGGAAAATGAGTAATTCATGATTCCCTAAGCTTCATTCAGCTTAGTAGGTTACAAGTTATGCAAATCTTAAATATAATACAACTTATTTCATGTGAATGAAATGAATTTTTTAATGAATAAAAAAATTCTATGGGAAATGAAATAAGATAGCAACTAAGTTTATATGGGAGGGCAACCCCGCCAAATAAGATTAAAACTATTGCAAGATAATAGAAATAGAGGTGGCTTCGGACTCCTTGATTGGGAATTATACCACCAGGCAGCAACACTAATTTGAATTAGAGAATGGATATTTTTAAATAATAAGAGAACATTAACGCAAGAAGGACATGATCTGAAAATTAGATGGCATGCCATTTTGTGGGAGAAAAAAATAAGACATGTCTACATGTTAAAAACATTTAATTAGAGATGCATTCATAGAGATTTGGTGTAAAATTAGGAAAAAAACACTATATTAAGATACCAGGCTGACTTTCAACTATGGAAGCAATGATCTACCCCAATACTTTGGATATTACGAAAATGATCAGGTACAATCAACTATTAGATAATCAAGGAAACTTAAAAACAAACCAAAAATTGAATGAAGAAGGAATAACAATAGATTGGTGGCCCTATTTGCAGGTGCAAACAAAATACAAAAAAGATACAGAAGGATTTGGCATAGATAAAATTCCACAGCAAATTGACAAAATTTTATAAGAATATCCAGAATATATCACTACCTCCTAAAATTTGATAAAGAAGAGAAGGAAGCGAAACAAACAATGATTGCCTGGATGAAACATTTCAGATACAACATACAATTAGAGGATAGGGAAAAAATTTGGATGAAAAATTATAAATTAACAATGGCAGCCACGTACAAAGAAAATCTCTACAACATGTTCTATTGTTGGCATCTAGCACCAGTGAGATTGGCCAAAATCTACCCAAATTTGAACCCAATATGTTTGAAATATAGGAAGACATCAAGCACCTTCTTTCATATGTGGTGGTTCTGCTCTAAAGAAAAGAAATTTTGGAACAAAATAAGGATTTGGCTGCAAGAAATAACTGGGAAAAATAGAACTTAAGCTTGAAATGTTCCTATTAGGGATAATTAGAGATGACTACAAGAAAGAAATTGAATATATAATAATACACATATGGACAGCAGCTAGAATAACCTATGCTCAAAACTGGAAATCAGAGTAGTCCCACAAATAATATATTAAAAAAATTATGGATTGTGTGGAAATAAATACACTTACAATGGAATTTCAGGAGAAAGAAGAAAAAGAACTAGACAGTCTGGGAGAAATGGTATGTTTGGTTAGATAACAGGAAGAAAAGATAATGCAAAATGTAAATGTAATTGATGTATGTGTGTGTGTGTGTGTGTGTGTGTGTGTGTGTGTGTGTAAATGAATATGGAGAAGCTGATGCCAAAACACACTACAAAAATTGTAAATATGTTTTGTTTTTAAAACTGTAAAACTTTAATAAAATTTATTTTTTTTTAAAAGAATTATGAATAATGCAGACATTTCTGTTTAGCCTTATGGTTAGTGAGATGGCAGTTCAATTTAGAGTTTGCTCAGCATTTAAGTGGTATTACTTAATACACTTAAATGCATTTAAATTTTTATATTGTCATAAACATTCATGAATTCAACTATTAAACTGAAATACACTGAAGAAAGTAATGCCCAAAAAAGGATTCTTAATGTTCTGAGGAAAATATAGTTAGTTTCTGAATTGATGCAGTAAGCTATCAATTGATTAATTCTCACTTCATAAAGACTTCCCCCCGCCCCTACTAATAGAACTGCTTGCAATTTAAGTAAGTATTTAAACTGGAATGGGGTAATTTTAAAAGTTGGCAATAGGATTGCATATGGCTTGAGCACTGCAAAAAGCATATATTTTATATAAATCTACAGTGTGTATAATTACGGCAGTTACATTGTACCAAGAAGCACTGGAAGAGCAAAGCTGGGTTAACTGTGCATTTTCTTATCTAAATATGGGGTTTAATGTGACAAAAATAGAGGGTACTACCCTTTCTCCCAGTTAAGCAACAGTTAATTTTGAAATAAAAAAAGAAAACTTATTGGACTTTAGGCTGGAAGCTATAACTTTAGTTTTCATAACAATTTCATGCAAAGGGAAAGATTTTCATTGCACACTATCACCACTTTTCCAAAACGCCACTCAGAAAGGATACTTAGGGAAATCTAAAATGAGGGTATTAGATTAAATTCAGTTCTAGTAATATTCAGTTCCCAACAACCACAAAGCTCATAAATCTCCCAAACACTATATACAATTTTTCTCTTTGTCAGCCACTCCACAATTCTTGGGAAAGTGGCATTTCAATGGAAAACCTGCCCAATGTCCTGAATTTAATCACAACACAATCCAAATGTCCACATTTGGCTAATCCATAAACACAGCCCAAATTTTTTGATTAAGCACCAAAAACAACAGACCACAGCCTAGGTCAGACTGATTTGGTTATTTATCAAAATAGCAATTTTTCCTTTTAAAAAGGAAGGAAATTCAAACAATATGAGGAAGATTATGCTATCATTAACTGAATGAAACCTTAATATGGCATGAATATTGTGGTTTTTCAGTCCCTATTACCTGAAAAAATGATTTCTTCATTCCACTCTGTTATGTTTGGAGCAAGGGCGAGAAAGAATGGAGACAAGCCTCTGAACGGTGAACTTCAGCTCTTTATTTACATCGTGACTTCTAGCTCCTATAGCAGTTTTTAACCCGCCTTATATAGGCAAACCCCGTAACTATTAAACAATAACCAATGAGGAGCGCTAGCTCTCATAACCAATAGGAACTCTCTGTTAAGGGTCAATCGGATTCCCCGGAGCGGGCCAATCCGATCCGGCCGTTTAACAACCAATCAGAAGTGCAGGGCCAGAACCCTGCACTTTACTCCAAGCTAACGCTTTATTAAAACTTTATACATTCACAACACCCCTTCCCCCTGGCTTCTGTTTGCAGGGCGCAGTTACATAGTCCTTTAGGTAGGATGGTTGTTTTATTAGTCTCTTTGATTTTCACTGTGTCATTTGGCTGCAATCACGCTGAGGTAGATCGTTGCTTGGCAGTGGGGCTGTTTCTGGTTCAGAGTTCATTTCCCCATCGTTGCCCATGTTCTCTGTAATTCCCTGAGGGTCAACTGTTTCCCTCTCTGGTTCCACTTCCTGAGTCTCTATTATACCGTTGCTCCCTTTGAACGGGTTTTCATTTTCTTCCGTACCTCCCCCCCTCAGTCTGGTCATAGGGGAGCTCAGGACTGCCCGCTGGAAGCCGCAATCATAATTGATCGATATGGCATTTCCATAGTCTATCGTCAAGGCATTGTACAAGGTAGGATCTTGGGCCGGTTACACGAACTACTGTTGCCTCCACCCACAATGGGTCGCCCGATAGGTTTTTAGAGTATACCAAATCTCCTACCTAGAAGGCACGACAGCAGCCGTTGGATCCTAGTGGTTTTTCCAGTTCGTAAGCTGGGTGTAACCGGTCGAGGTGGGAGCGGAGTTTTCGTCCCATTAGCAGTTCGGTGGGAGTTTTGTTGGTGATGCTATGTGGTGTGATGTGTTGTAAAAAAAAGGATTTGATTGATCTTGTCGTCAATGTTGTCGTAGTCTACCTTCTGTAAGGTTTTCTTCACAAATTGTACCATGCGTTCTGCTTTGCCATTGGTCGCAGGGTGCACAGGCGAGGTGAGCGCATGTTGAATGCTGTGGTCAGCGAGGTACTGCTCGAACAACAGTGCTGTAAATTGGGGCCCGTTATCGGATACCAGGACGTCTGGTAGTCCGTGGGTTGCAAATAGTCTTTCCAGGGTTTTGATAACCGCTCGGAGGTTGTAGTCATCATGCGATGAATCTCGAGCCAATTTGAATAGGCGTCGACGGTTAGTAGAAAGGTGTGGCCTTTGGTCAGCCCCATGAAGTCCAAGTGAATTCGGGGCCAGGGTCCGCGTGGTGTCTCCCATTCAGTAGGAATGGCTTTCGGTGGGGCGTTGCTCACTTCCTGGCATTTTGGACAAGCTTTAATCCACTGTTCGATTTGCTTGTCAATGCCCAGCCACCATGCTTAGCTTCGCGCAAGGGCTTTCATTCGCACGATGCTGGGGTGGCCATCATGCAAGGTTCTCAGCAGCGCTTTCTGGAGTCGTTCTGGGATAACGACTCTGTCGCCCCAGATGACACAGCCTTTTTGGGAGAACAACTCGGTTTGTCGAGTCTTGAATGGTGTGAAGTCATCTGATAATTGGTCCAATGGCCATCTGCATTCTACCCAGCTTAAGACTCGCGCTAAGGTGGGGTCATGTTTGGTTTATCTCGCGATATCTTGGGCGGTTAATGGCGGCGAGTTGAGTGCCTCAATTTGCAACGTGGTTACCATTGGTGCAGGATCGTCGAGAGTCTCTGGAAGTGGTGCTCGGCTCAATGCGTCAGCTTGGGGAATGCTTTCCCCAGGCCGTATTGCAGCCGATAGTTATCAGCAGCTAAGAATTCTGACCATCAAGTCATCCTAGGGGATAATATGTAGGGAGTCGGCTTATCTCTGGCTATTATCCCCAATAATGGTTTGTGGTCAGTCACGATAGTAAAACCCCGGCTATACACGTACTCGTGGAATCTTTTAACGGCTGACACAATTGCAAGGGCTTCTTTATCGATTTGTCCATAATTTCACTCAGTTTTGGAAAGTGTCTTTGAAAAATATGCAACAGGGGCTTCGTTCCCATTAGGCAGTACATGGCTCAAAATGGCGCCCACTCCAAAAGGCGAAGCATCACATGTTATATTTAACGGCAAAGTCTCGTTATACTGCATGAGTACAGAGTCAGAAGTGAGCAGCTTTTTCACGTTGCGGAACGCCTGTTCTTCTTGGTGACCCCATAACCAATTTGCTTTCTTATCTAACAACCGGTGTAATGGTTCAGCGACCGTTGCTTTATGTGGTAAAAATACATTATAAAAGTTGATGAGGCCTAGGAATGCCTGGAGATCGGCCTTGTTTTGTGGCCTGGGAGCATTTTTTTATCGCCCTTAGTTTACTTTCAGTAGGGTGAATACCCTGGCTATCAATTAGGTATCCTAAAAACTCAACACTGTCAGTACACAATATACATTTGTTTTGTTTTACTTTAAGACCGGCCTCTTGGAATTTTTTTAGGACTAATTTTAACCGGTCCTGTAAGATTTTTTTCGTAGGGGCCGCAATTAATACATCATCAAAATAGGGGACCACGCCCTTAATCCCTTGTAATAACCTCTCCATAAGGCTCTGAAAAATCCCTGGGGCTACACTAACTCCGAATTGAAGCCGGGTAATTTAAAGGCACCTCGGTGCGTCACAATCATTTGTGCCAGTGCCGTCTTTTCATCAACAGGTAGTTGCTGATATGCCTGAGCTAAGTCTAATTTAGCGAAGACTTTCCCGCACCCAAGGGAGTGGAGGAGATGCTGCACCACCGGCACTGGATATGCATTCTGCTGTAGGGCGTGGTTCAAAGTGGCCCAGTAGTCCCCACAAATTTGGATCAACCCGTCTGGCTTAATGGGTGTTACGATTGGGGTTTCCCAGGGGGAGTGATCAATGGGCTCTAACACCCCCTGAGCTATCAGCTTGTCGAGTTGTTTATCGATTTTCGACTTTAAGGCAAATGGAACTCGACGGGGCTTAAGTCGGATGGGAGCTATCTTTGGGTCTAGACTGAACAAAATCGGGGTCCCCTTGTACTCACCTAAGCTGTCCGTGAAGACATCCCTGAACTCATGGATGAGGTCTCCCTCCCAGTCACTTCCGCTGACTCAGTTTATGCCGGCCATTTCAATGCCGAGTGGCGTGAACCATTGGAGGCCTAGTAGGCTAGGCCTGTCTCTATCGATGACAGTTAGTGGTAAGTACGCTGTGTGCTTCTTGAAGGAGACTCGGACTCGGCAGGAACCAACGATGGGAATTCGATTCCCTTGGTAGTCCTTTAGGATGAGTTTTTGGGAGTGGAGATCTTGGCGTTGAATCATGGGGATGAGTTGCTTAAGGGTCTTCCAGGACACCATCGAGAGGGATGATCCCGAGTCGACTTCCATGTGGCAAGGCTGGTTCTCGATGGCTACTGTGACTCATATTTTCTTGGTGTCTAAAGCTGAGGTGTGACCGATAGTAATAGTATGGTGAGCCTCTTCTCTCTGCAAAACTCGATTTCTGTAGGAGTGGTTTACTGGCTCTTGCCGTACAGGACGGTTTCCTGTCGATTGGCGATAGTTAGTTCCTTTTGAGGCCTGGCCAGGTCCTGGTAAGCTTCGGCAGACGCGTCCGATGTGGCCTCGCTTCCCACACTCATGGCAGAGCGCGTCGCGGAATTTGCATTCGGACCTGGCATGGTTGGCCCCACAGCCAGCGCAAGGGCGTAAAGGCTTCGGGTGGTGGTCCCAATCGAACCGCAGTCGATGGACCCTTTCTTCGTTGCTGTCTGATGACGAAGAGAGGTCCTCGTGGTGCATCGTTGCAAGCTGCCCTTCTGGCCTGGATAAAATGTTGCTGGTTTCGGCGTAGTTGTGCAGCCGACTTCCTGGTTGCTTCTGCTGCAGTAGCATCGGCGATGGCATCGGCAAGGCTGATGTCGCCTTTCACCATCAGCTTGCTTTGAATGCCTGGTGCATCTAGTCCCAGAACTATGTGATCTCTTAGTGCTTCTTCTAAATCGGCGAATCCACAGAGGTCTCCCAAATTTTGGAGGTCTGCTATGAAGTCAGCTACGCTTTCTCCCTTTCTCTGGCTCCTCTGATAAAACTCGTGCCATCTCACGAGCGTAGGCACGGTCGGTGCGTAGTGATCTCATAGGAGAGGTTTGAGGTCGTCCCAATCCATCGCCTTCACTTCTCGGGGTTTTGCTAGTGCTTTAGCCATCTTAAATACGGTTGGACCACAATGCGTTAAGAACATTGCCCGTTTCTTTCCTGGTGTGGCGTCCTTTACGTTATTGGTTTCTAAGAACATTTGGAAGCGATCCATGTAGGACTCCCAGTCCTCCTGTACTGGATCGAACGGAGCGGGTGGTACGACGATGCTGGACATGGTTCCGTTGTGTAGCGTCGTCTGTCACGTGCTCGGTGTTCTTCGAAGTTTCGTTGGTTCAGATGTCTCCACATCCCACCCTCGTCGCCAGTGTTATGTTTGGAGCATGGGCGAGAAAGAATGGAGACAAGCTTCTGAACGGTAAACTTCAGCTCTTTATTTACATAGTGACTTCTAGCTCCTATAGCAGTTTTTAACCCGCCTTATATAGGCAAACCCCGTAACTATTAAACAATAACCAACGAGGAGCGCTAGCTCTCATAACCAATAGGAACTCTCTGTTAAGGGCCAATCGGATTCCCCGGAGCGGGCCAATCTGATCCAGCCATTTAGCAACCAGTCAGAAGTGCACGGCCAGAACCCTGCACTTTAATCCAAGCTCACGCTTTATTAAAACTTTATACATTCACAACACACTCATCATTCAAGTGTGGTCTTACATCAAGGGAAATATACAGAGAAAAATAGAGCAGGGAAATGGAGATTAGCTTTAAGTTAACCACAGAAGCATAAGATCTCACTTCAAATATTGCTATCAGGTGTTTCTTGTCAGTTGTGACAAAACACCACAAGTGAAAAAATAAAGCAAACCTGGCAAATCCAAACTGATAAAGGGTCTGAAATGCACAGCATAAATACACACTTTCATTTTCAAAGAAAAGATAATGGAGAACATTAGCACATCTCATCCAAAAAATTAGTAAGGCACCAATACTACAGTCCAAACAGGGCTATCTATTTTATTCTGCATTTTTGGGGTGGGGTGGGGGGGAAGCTTTGTTATAATTATCCAAATTAAATTGCTATAGTAGAATTAAGCCTCTCAGGAAATTCCTGGAATACAGAAAAAACTATTGGGATGCTTTTGTATACAATCTGATCAGATTTTGGAACAAGATGCCAAAATTCCCATGAATGCTTTAGAAAAAAAGTTTTGTTTAGAAATCTCCTAGATTTCTAGATTGCTTTTAAAGTAACATAATTTGCAGTATGACTGGCAAATCTGCTCACAATAGAGGAATCAGATAAACTCTAAAAATTTGGCTTGTATCTTTTTCATCTGTAATTCAATGCATGAGTACATTATAGCAACAATTGTTGTGGAAGCTGTAATTGGCCTAACATTTCCGCGTTTTATTCTCCTAAGGTAATTGACAATGAGAATGATGATAATTCACACAATGCAGGCCATCGATGATTAGATACAAAAATTTTATCTCTACATTTAATCTACTCACATGCTTTTCATCCAACTGACTTCTTTTTATGTATTTAGAAATCAATCAATCAGAATAGAGTTTAAAGTGACCTTGGAGGTCATCTAGTCCAGGGGTCACCAACCTTTTGGTTCTCAGGGACCACCAAACTCATACTTTTAAATCCTGAGGACCACTAATACATTTTTTTAAAAAAAGATAATATATTTAATATAAAAAAATTATTTTTATATTAAATATAAATTCAATATTTAAAAAATAATAATTATATATGTGTGTGTGTATATATATAAATGCTTATTTAATTATAACAAAAGCAAAAATGCTTAATTATAATTGTGGGGCAGAGCAAAGGGAAAGGAGGGGTCTGGAGGCTGGGAAGATCTGGACGGGGAGGAACTGGCTCCCCCTCAAACAGAAGGAAACCTCTCTCTCCTTTTCCAGGTGTGGCTGCCTGGAGTTGTGGGAGGAATGGAGAGCTGGGTTGGAAGCTCCAAGGAAGATGGACTTCTTATAAACAGGCAACACCCTCACCCTTCGGCCTCCATACAAGAAGACTCCTGCCTCAAGGCTAAACTTCAGGTTTCTCCCACCACTTCCAAGCAGAGAAGGGTCCCTCCCTTGTGGAGGCCATAGGGGGGGACTGTTGAACCCAGAAAAGCTCTCGCCTGCACAAACAGGCTGGTTATTAGGAGCCCATCTTCCTCAGTGCTCTTTTGGTCTGGGCATTTGGTCTCCCCCCCAACCCCATGCCAAAGGAAAGCCAGACAGGCTTCTCCTTCTCTCCTGCCCTTCCCCTGCTCCCTTCCCCCCACTCAATCCTACTTCAGGACAGAGGATAATGCACTGGAAATGTGTGTTGGCATTTCCAACACACATTTCTCCAATGCTCACCTGCAATTCTTTGCTTTCAGAGCAGAATGCCAAGAGGGATGAGAAAATTGATGCCACTGATGCTGCCAAATTCTGGACATCAAACTGGATGGTGAGCGCAGACTTGCCCACTTCGTTCATTCCCACCATCATCAGCCGGTACTTTTGCTACCCTGGGCTGTCCCTACAGCCCGTGGCCATCAAAGAAGAGCTCAGGCCAGGAGTGGTGAGCTGGAAGGTGTGGAAGTACTGTAGCACATCTGCACATGCAAGTAGCACAGCACTTCTGGCCTGAGCTCTTCTTCGATGGCCACGGGCTGTAGGGACTCCTGAATCTTTCAGCCATTTCCATTGCGCTTCAGCCTGCCTATGACTCCAGCCCCCTCTTGCTGCAACAGCACCATCACTTCCTCCTGGCTGGTGAGGGCTGCACTGATTTTTGCAGGTTTGACTGAGCTGAAGGATGGGGGCCAGCAAGGTTGTGTTCCCACACAGCCTTGATTAATTGCTTTGGAGCAGACATTTCTCTGTGGCCCACCAAAATTTTCTCACAGACCCCCGTTCTAGTCAATTTCTCATACTGTTAGGAAGTTTTTCCTTAATTCCAGAGTGCTTCTCTCCTTGATTAGTTTCCATCCTTGTTTCTTTCTTGCCTTGGAAAATAAGTTAGCAAATAGGTTTTGTGGTAGTTCCTCAAATACTGGAATACTGCTATCATGTCACTCCTCTTAGTTCTTCTTTTTTCTCGATAGCCATACTCAGTTCCTGAAACCTTTCTTCATATGTTTTAATCTCCCCCACCCCCCAAAAAAGCCTTTCTTTATAAATTGTAACCAATTTACAATTCTAACATTTATATGCAGTGCTGTAATATATAAAACATAAATAATACTCAAGTGACTAAAAACTGACCCAGGATAAAGTACCTTTAACATAAGAATGGAAAGATAGATTTAAGGTAATTAAAAAGTTGGGAGTTTTCTAGATTAACTTGAAATTTTTAAAAAGCAGAAAGGAGCCAATCTCCAGTGACGGAGTTCCATGACTTACAGTACATGCTATAATAGTAAAGGTTCCAACTTATTTCTAATAATATTTCAATTATAAGTTATATGTCCTTATTTTGAAATAATAGTAGGATTTTATCATAGTGTTTCTTACACAGGTCCAAAGTGTCATGAAGTTCTATTCATTCACCACTGCTGAAGGACATGTTTGTTTGTAACTAAAAATCAGTAACTTTGTAGAAAGTACATGACAGGGGCACCCTCATTGCCTACAGGTCTTTTTATGTTTGTGTTTCTCAAATAAATGCAGCTCTGCAACTCATAGAAGACCAAGGAATATTTGATTGTCACGCAGATAAACTCCTAACTAAAGTCAGAACACCAGATTATAAGAAAATCAAATATGCCATATTGACAGCTCTCTAAAAGCAGCACTAGTAATACTAAAGTAGGCTGAAATGAATACATTGCCAATCTTTAAAAAGCAATTTTAGTTAATGTTTTTTTTTTCTAAACAAAGTTATGATTTTCTATAATATCTTTTTTTTTCTTATTTCTCTGTGCATCATTATATACTACCAATAATGCACTGCAAGTAACATGGGACTTATAGACTCCATGTAGAATCCCTCTTGTTACGGCCCAAAATATATGAAACAGCTTATATGGCCATACTTTCAACAGTAACACAACTCAGATAACGCTCATGATATTGAAATGGCTGATTGTCAAGCTTCAACATCTCATTTCCTTTCCCCCAGTGGTGTACTTGCAAAGTTCTTTTTACTTGCTGCTCAGTAAAATGGGAAATATAAATCTCACCTTAGTCTCACATAAGCAACTTCTGCTTGCACAGAAAAGTTTTACTTGCTTTTCTCCCCAACAGACCTATTCCACAAATCTGCTCCAAAGAGTCTGACAAACTTCTTAAGCTGATTTGCAGGATGAGTGGATGAAGAATAAAATCTGGCATATCAATAATGTATAGTTGGCAAGAACCTTTGTTAATATTAAATAGATTTTCTACTAGAATATTTTTTTAAAATATTGCTGCACTGTATCAGAATATCCATCACTTGATTGAGAATTCAGTAACTTCCTTGTTTGGAACACATCATTAATTACTAAAGATTGGAGTTTTGTGCTTCTTTAATCTCTGGAGAGTGTTATATAGTGTTATAAAAGGTTTCTGATGTTTCTGTAATCTAACATATTTCCAGGAGGCTTTCATAATGTTTGTTTCTGATTTACCAACCTTCCCACTGATATTATGGCTATTTTTAGATTTTAAAAATTGGTGTTTTTTTCTTTGACAAAAAATGAGATAGATTTATGATTTTCTGAAAAATCAAGTAACATTAGCAGAAAGCACATGATAAATTTGATGGAACTTGACAGCTCATTTCAAAGCTAAAATGTATAGGGATGTCAAGAGCAAACCACATGAGTCCTATGCCAGCATCACATCCATATAAAGCCACTTAACATTTTAATATTCCCATCTAATCATGTTGAAATGAGCCCGAACAACTCTCAGGAGGCTGCTCTGACTTGTTTATGAAGTCCTTGTACAGAAAATTATTAATAGTCAATGTGATTGCAAGAGTAGATTGGCTTAAGAATTTGATCCCTTGGGATATGTTACTCATTTTGATAAACTTGGGTTGATTACATATTTCTGGCAAGATATTTTGTGAAACATATAGCAAAAAATATACTCATTGGGATTGAGTTAAAAGAGGGACCTGACTAAAATACCTGCAAAGCCACAAGCAGACTATGTCCAACCCCCTTTTAATCTGAATTCTGTTCTTTAAATTCTGTTTACCCTTATCTAATTCCAAGCATGTGTTAAACATTGGTTGAGAAGATTCCTATTGACAGGCTTTTTAGCAATAAATTGGTTTAATTGAACCTTTACATGTGACCTTCACATTGGACTTTCACCTGGTCTTTTGATCTGACAAAACCATAAATTTCTTTTCTAACTTAAGTCTTTCTTTTAATTGTAAATGCTGAATGACATACACTTTTCTGACTCCAATTCTTCAATAAATACTCCATTGAGGATCTTATAGAATCAAAACTAAACCCTGTAAGTTTCCATGTAAAAAACATCAATTCTTCAGTTTAATACGGTATAATCCCTGTCACTGAATAATGATAACAATAAATGTTGCCTCTGCAAAGGAACAATGGACTACCTTGTTAGCTACTGCAAGAAGATTGCACAGACTGACTACAAGCAATGACATGACAAAGTAACAATGATGGTGCAGTGGAATATCATCAAAAAATATTGTTTGCCTGAAAGCAACAACTGGTGAAACCACAAAACAGACAAAGTAATAGAAACTGAAGAAGTTAAAGTTTTATGGGACTTTAGAGTTCAGACAAGCATGTGCCATGTAACACACCAGACAACTGTTAATAAGGAAAACAACAAAAAAAGGCTGCATAGGGAATATGGAAGTGCCTGATGACAGCAAAATAGAATAGAAAGAGCTGGAGAAATTCACAAAATACAAAGACCTGCAAATAAAAATAGAACAACTGTGGCAAAGAAAGTTAAGGGAATAGCAGCAAAAATTGGCACTCTGCGCGAAAACCCAAAACAACTGGAGCATCACTTGAATACAATTGGCATTGACAAAATCAACACCAATCAATTGCAAAAAGCAGATTTGCTTGGAAGAGTTTACATCCTGTGACAATACTTTTAATGCCATCAAACAACATCTACCTATCCCAGGGCTTTAAGAAGGATTCTATAGGAAAGTGGTCCCCAACCTTTCCAGCAAAGGGGAGGAAAGGATTATGCATGAACTGTGAGCTAGCACTCATGTATGGAGCTCAATTTACACAACCGATTGACACATGCACTCTGCCACTCACACAAATGAAGCTGTGAGTATGCATTTACCCATGGCTCACACAAATGGAGCTGTGCTCACACACTCACTGCACACACTCATCCACCCACATCCCAGTTCCCAATGGGTTACTGACAGGTACTGCTACAGGGAGACAAAAATGCCAAATGCAGTCTAAACATCTGACTGACTGTTCAGTGAAACATAATTTTGAAAAAGAAATTGATTTCATTGCGGGCCACATCAGAATTGTGTTTGACCTTGGGGGAGAGATGTGGGCAGGGTGGGTGGAGCCAGCTCAATGTCACTTTTGTCGGGAGTGCCCATAGTGGCCTGAGAGCTCTGCCAGCAAAGATGCGTTTGAAAGCTGCTTTCGGCAGATCTAAGCATTCCATGGGCCAGGCCAGGGGCCTTGAGTTTGACATGCTCTAGACCAGGAGTGTCCAACCTTGGCAACTTTAAGACTTGTGGACTTCAACTCCCAGAGCTGGCTGAGGAACTCTGGGAGTTGAAGTCCACAAGTCTTAAAGTTGCCAAGGTTGTGTTGTGAATTAATAAAAGTGCTTGATTAAAGATTGTTGAAACCTTAAAGTAAAATGCAGGGTTCTGGCCCTGCACTTATGATTGGCCGATAATAGCGATGTCGGATTGGTCCGTTCAGGGGAATCTGATTGGCTATTAACGAGCCCTTCTCATTGTTTAAAAGAGCTAACGTTCCTGTGTTTTCATTGGCTAAATACCCAAGAGCTTGCCTATATAAAGGGGGCTGTTGTGGCCGTTAGCTGAGCTGTTGCACCATGTTAAATAAAGAGTTGAAGTTCACTGTTCATCGATTCGTCTCCACTTCTTGCCCCACGCCCAGAACATAACACTGGCGATGAAGGTGGGATGTGGAGATGTCAGAGCTGACTGAATACTACAGAGCGATAACAGAGCACGTGGCTGAAATGCACCAACGGCGGAACGATGTCCAGCAGCGTCATACCACCCGCTCCATTCGACCCGGCACAAGAAGACTGGGACTCATATATGGATCATTTGCAGATGTTTCTGAGACCAACAATTTGAAGGATGCCACTACCAGAAAGAAATGGGCAGTATTCCTAACTCATTGCGGGCCGACCGTATTCAAGATGGCCAAGACACTAGCGAAACCGGCAGAAGTGAAGTCCATGGACTGGGACGTCCTTGAACCCCTGCTAAGGGCCCACTATGCACCGACTATACCAACGCTCGTGAGAAGGCATGAATTTTACCAGAGAGATCAGCGGAAGGGTGAAAGCATTGCAGATTTCATAGAGGATCTCCGGAATCTGGGAGGCCTATGCGGGTTTGCTGACCTTGAAGAAACCCTGAGAGACCGAATAGTTCTGGGATTAGATTCACCAGGCGTGCAGAGTAAGCTGATGGTGAAAGGTGACATTAGCCTTACAGATGCCATCGCTGATGCTACTGCAGCAGAAGCAACCAGGAAGTCAGCTGCCTGAATGCGCCACACCCACGCTCCAATTCGCCAACTCGCCAGCGAAGTTTCACTTCACTTAGAAGAACAGGCAACGACAGCCCACCACGAGGATCTCGAATCGTCAACAGAAAGCGATGAAGAAGAGGTCAACCGGCTCCGGTCTGAACGAGACCAATGCCAGAAATCACAGTACCAATGCGCTGGTTGTGGGGCAAACCACCCCCGATCAGACTGCAAATTCCTCGACGCACTCTGCCATGTGTGCGGGAAAAGAGGCCATATCGGATGGGTCTGTAGAAGCAAACAAGGACCCAGCCAGCCCCCGAGGGGGGCTAACTATTGCCAATCTACAGGAAGCTGTCCTGTAAAGCGAGAACCCTTGAACCAACAATGGAACAACCACTCCTACAGAAACAAACCCCTAAACCACTCAACAAAGCGAGAAGAGGTGCACCAAACCATTATGATTGGTCACGCTTCATCACTGGACGCCAAGAAGATCCGGGTAAAGGTGGCTATCGAAAACCAGCCTTGTATGATAGAAGTCGATTCAGGATCATCCCTCTCAATGGTTTCCTGGAAGACCCTCAAGCAACTCATCCCTACCGTCCGATGACAAGACCTCCAATTCCAAAGAGTCATACTCAAAGATTACCAGGGAAATTGAATTCCAGTCGTTGGATCCAGCCAAGTCCGTGTCTCATTTAAAAATCGTACCGCATCTCTACCCTTGACTGTAGTCGACAAGGATTGGCCTAGCTTGTTAGGCCTCCAATGGTTTGCTCCACTTGGAATTGAAGTAGCAGGCATTCACCGAACCAGCAGCAATGACTGGGAAGAGGCTCTCATCCAAGAATTCCAGGATATCTTTGCAGATAAACTAGGTGAGTACAAAGGGACCCTGGCGGCGTCATGCTACCCGCTCCATTTGACCCAGCACAAGAAGACTGGGACTCATATATGGATCGTTTCCAGATGTTTCTGGAGACCAACAATTTGAAGGATGCCACTACCGGAAAGAAACGGGCGGTATTCCTGCTTCGACTCAAGAAATACTAAGGGAGCGCCTGGGATTGGTTCTTCAGAGATTTAAAGATTTGGGTCTCAAAGTTAAAAAAAACAAGTGTCAACTATGTACGGATCGAGTAGAATTTTTAGGATATTTAATAGATAAACAAGGCATTCACCCCACCAATAGCAAACTTAGGGCAATCAAAAAAGCCCCCAAACCCCGCAATAAGGCTGATCTCCAAGCTTTCCTAGGCCTTATCAATTTTTATAACGTCTTTCTGCCTCACAAAGCAACCATAGCCGAACCCCTACATCATTTGTTGGACAAAAAAGCAACCTGGGTTTGGGGGCACCGGGAGGAACATGCGTTTCAACAAGTAAAAAACCTATTGACCTCCGACGCTGTTTTGATGCAGTATAATGAGACTTTGCCTTTAACGGTGACATGTGATGCATCACCATTTGGAGTGGGCGCCATTTTGAGCCATGTTTTACCAAATGGAAATGAAGCCCCTGTTGCCTATTTTTCAAAAATGCTATCTAAAGCAGAATGCAATTACAGTCAAATCGATAAGGAAGCTCTTGCAATTGTATCTGCTGTTAAACAATTTCATGAATATATTTATGGGCAAGCTTTCACTATAATAACTGACCACAAACCTTTACTGGGAATAATAGCAGGAGATAAACCAACTCCTTACATATTATCTCCCAGAATGACTCGCTGGTCAGAATTCTTGGATGCCTATAATTATAAGTTGCAACACCACCCGGGGAAAGCCATTCCCCAAGCTGACGCATTGAGCCATACACCACTTCCAAAAACCGTTAACAACCCTGCTCCGACCGTCACAACACTGTAGATCGAGACACTCCAAAGACTGCCACTGACAGCTCACGATATCATGATTGAAACTAAACGCGATCCCATTTCAGCACGTGTCCTCAGTTGGGTAGAGCGTGGATGGCCATTGGATCAAATCCCTGACAACTACATTCCCTTCAAAAGTCAACAGATGGAACTGTTTTCTCAGAAGGACTGCATCATTTGGGGCGATAGAGTCATTGTCCCAGAGCGGTTACAGCGAAAGGTACTGCGAACCTTGCATGATGGCCACCCTGGCATCGTGCACATGAAAGCACTCGCACGAAGCTATGCGTGGTGGCCGGGCACAGACAAGCAGATCGAAGCCTGGGTAAAGACTTGTCACAAATGCCAGGAAATCAGCAATGCCCCACCGAAAGCAACCCCAACAGAGTGGGAAACACCCAGGGGACCATGGTTCCGTATTCATCTGGACTTTGCGGGGCCTATGAATGGACACACATTTTTATTAACAGTGGATGCCTGCTCGAACTGGCTCAATTACGGGCCGACCATATTCAGGATGGCCAAGGCACTAGCGAAACCAGCAGAAGTAAAGTCTATGGACTGGGACATCCTTGAACCCCTGTTGAGGGCCGACTATGCACTGACTGTGCCAACGCTCATAAGAAGGCATGAATTTTACCATTATTGAACAATCATTTGACTATAATTTTACTAATTCATACTTAAGCGAGATAATTATAATTAAGTTAAATTATTTTATGACAAATCATGAAATCATATCAAATCTATCATAATAAAATATTCTTAAAAATTATTAAAACCAAGAAAAATTATATATTCATTATTTCCTAAATTTCTAAATATTCTATTATCATATTGTATTATCTAACCATTGATAAAAAAGATCCCAAACTTCATAAAATTGTTTATCTTCTTGTTCTCTAATTTCAAATGTCAATCTACTCATTTCAGCACATTCCAATATTTTCTTAATAATTGCTTCCTCTATTGGTATTTTCTCACTCTTCCAATGTTTAGCAAATACAATCCTAGCTGCTGTTAATACATTTACAATCAGATATTTTAAATTTTTATGATATGTATCAGGTACGATTCCCAATAAAAAAATCTCTGGTTTCAAATCTATGTGTTTCTTTATCATTTTTTCCAGCCATATGCGAATTCTAGTCCAATATTTCCTGGCCTCTTCACAAGTCCACCACATATGGTAATATGAGCCAGGTATCTGATGACATTTCCAGCACTTTTCAGATTTATTCTTGAACATTCTTGCTATTCTTGTCGGGGGAAAGTGCCACCTGTGAAACATCTTGTACAAATTTTCTTTATATGCTGTTGATATTGTCATTTTATAATTTTGTGACCACAGTTTTTGCCATTTCTCTAAATCAATCCCATATCCAAAATTCTTCCCCCAAGCAATCATTGTTTCTTTAACTTGTTCTTCCTCTAATTTAATTTCCAACAAATAACTATATAATTTTTTAATCACTTTTTCATCAGTACCTGTCAAAATCCTATCTAAGTCAGTCAATTTATCATAAAATCCTTCTATTTTAGAATCTTTAAGATACCTTGCATATATTTGCGCATATGAAAACCAATTCATCTTTATACCTTGTTCTTCTAAATTTTGCATCATTTTAAGTTCACCCTTTTCATTCGATATTTCCCCATATCTAACTGTTTGTTCCTTCTTATAAGTTATAAGATACGAAAAAGCTTCAATAGTTGATAATCAAACTGGAATTTTCAAATAACATTGTTTCTTAGTTTTCTCCCAATTCAACCATAACGATTCCCGTATATAATGCCTTCTGAAATAACCCTGTGATTTAGTTCCCTTATACCATAAAAAAGCATGCCAACCCAATAATAAATCATGACCTTCTAATGTCAACAATCTAGTCTTTCTTAACGTTATCCATTCTTTAACCCACATTAAGTTTGCAGCTTGATAATACAACTCCCAATTTGGAAGGCCAAATCCTCCTCTAATTCTAGCATCCTGTAAAAGTTTTAATTTTATTCTCGCTTTCTTGCCTTGCCATATATACTTCAACACAATTTTATTTAGTTCTTCGAAGTAATCCTTACTAAACCTAATTGGTATTGTTTGAAACAAATATAAAATTCTGGGTAAAATATTCATCTTGATTGTTGAAATTCTACCTATCAATGACAATTGTTGGTTTTCCCATTTTTTCAGGTCGGATGCTATCTGCTGTTTAAGCTTAATATAATTATTCTCTTTCAATGTGGTACATCTTGACGTCAAATATATCCCCAAATATTTAACTTTGTTCATAACTTGAATTTTCAATAAATCTGCCAGCTCTTCTCTTTGCCTTAATAACATGTTCTTTGTCAAAATCTTTGTTTTGTCTTTATTTATTTTTAAACCAGCCATCTCACCATCCGTCTCTATCTTTTCCAATAGTTTTAAAGCTGTCTCTGAAGGGTCTTCCAAAATAAAGACCAAGTCATCCGCAAAGGCTTGCAATTTGAATTCCTCCTTTTTGACTTTCATTCCTTTTATGTTTATATCCTATCTAATATTTCTATTTAAGACTTCCAAGGTCAATACAAATAACAAAGGAGATAATGGGCATCCTTGTCTTGTACCTTTTTTAATATTAATAGAGCCTGTGAATTCTCCATCTATCATTACTTTTGCCGTTTGCTTATAATATATGGCTTCTATTGCTTGGATAAATTTTCTAGCAAAGCCCATCTGTTCCAATAGTAATAACATAAATCTCCAGTTCACATTATCAAATGCCTTTTGGGCATCTAAGAATATCAAAGCCATTTGTTTTTCCGAGTGCGCCTCATAATATTCCAATGTGTCCAGGATTACCCTCATATTGTCTTTAATCTGTCTCTTTGGTAAAAATCCATTCTGATCAGAGTGAATAAAGTTATTTAGGTATTTTTTAAGCCTTTCTGCCAAGATTGAAGCAAAGATTTTATAGTCTTTATTCAATAGGTCGATAGTTCTTAATTTATAATGGGTCAACCCCTTCTTTTGGAATAAGTGTAATATAAGCTTCTGACCATGTTTCAGGTATTTTCTTATTTATCATAACTTACTTCATGACTTCTAACAGTGGAATGCTCAACGATTCTTGTAGTGTTTTATAAAATTCTGCGGGAAACCATCTGGTCCTAGTGCTTTTCCATTATTCTGTCTGTTAAGTGCTTCAGTTAATTCCATCATTGTTATAGCACTTTCTAACATTTTCCAAGTTTCATCAGGTATCTTTGGTAGGTTAGCATTTTGTAAATACTGTTTAATTTTTTCCTCATCAAGATCCTCCTGTTTATATAATTGTCCATATAAATCTTGAATGATTGCCTTTTTCTCCTTATTACCATGACAAATTTGACAATGATCATCTATTAACTGTGATATTTTCCTTGATTCTTTCTCTTTTCTCAGCTTATATGTTAACCATCTACCTGGCCTATTTGCATCTTCAAAATAGTTCTGTTTAGCACTTCTAATTTTTTGTGCCAATTCTTCTTTCTCTGCTTGATCCATTTTATGTTTAATTATGTCCATTTTAAGTTTGATATCTTTTTTCTGTGGCATCTTCTGTAATTCTTTTTCCAGTTTTTTATGGTCATCTTCTAGAGCTTTAATCATTTGCCTCTTCCTAATGTTCTTTTTCTTTATATAGTCAATTATTAATCCTCTTACATATGCCTTCATTGTATCCCAAACATTCTGTATTGAAGTATCTTCTTTTTTGTTTTCATTGAAGAAGAAGGCCAATTCTTTTTCCATCCATTGTGTAAAATCTTTTTCCTTTAGAATAGTATTGTTTAATATCCATCTAGATCTTCTTTTTTGTCCTTTCCATTTAATTGTCATTGGATTATGGTCTGCCCATGTACTTGTTTCAATATTCATTTCTTGAATATTAGATAATAATTCTGTTGATGTCCAGATCATATCTATTCTGGACTACGATAAATGCCTGTTTGAATAAAAAGTATATTGTTGAGTTTTAGTATTTCTTTCTCTCCATATATCTTTTAAATTTAGTTCATCTGTCATTTTAAAAAAGGATTTAGGGAGAGTTTTCCTATTTTGCCGTGTTGTTTTTGCTGTATAGTCCAGTTTATTGTCTACAATTCCATTAAAGTCCCCCATCATAAGTATGTTAACATAGTCCAGTTCAATCATTTTTATATGTAATTTTTTATAAAATTCTTCTTGCTTATCATTTGGGGCATAAATTGCAACCAAGAGAGTTTTTTTGTTATTATCCACTATTTCAACTATTAATACTCTTCCATCTTCATCCGTTAAAATCATTTTGGCTGGAGTGGTTTCTTTAACGTACAAAACCACTCCTCTTTTCTTACAATGAGTCAGAGAAGTAAATATTTTCCCTAACTTTGGTCGTATCAATAATTGTTCATGTTGTTTTTTAATGTGTACTTCTTGTAAGCAAATTATATCAAATTTTAGCTTCTCTAATTTATAAAAAGTTTTCCTTCTTTTGATAGCTGAGTTCAGTCCATTTATATTCATGGAAATCAATTTTTTCTCCCCCATAGTTATGCTTTATATTTAGGTCTAACAGCTCTCGTGGATCTTATTTCATGTTGTTCTTTGATCTCCATTTGTCCACCTATTGCGCCTTCTTCTTTTTCCATCTCCATTTGGTCCTCTTCAACTTCAGTTAAAATCTTTTCTTTTTCCGTCTCCATTTCTCTTCTTTCGAAAAATTCCTTGTAAAACATTTCTGTTTTCGCAATTGAATCAATTTTGTATCTCTGTTCTTGCCATATAAACATTAATCCTTCTGGAATCAGCCATCTATAGTTCACCTCTTTTTTCAATAGCATTTTAGTCAAAAATTGATACTCTCTTCTAATCTCTCTCATTTTTTCTAGGTACTTGTTTTAAGACCAGAATCTCTTTGCCTTTATATTTCAACCCCTTCTCTCTTTCCACTTGTAATATTTGGTTTTTAATAGTTTTTTTAGTGAATCTAACATGGACCTCTCTTGGTAATTGGTTCCTCATAGCATATCTTGTGAAGACTCGATATATCTCATCTACTCCATTCATCATCTTTTCCTCTGTTATTTCCAAGACTCCAGCCAAAATTTCAATCATTACTGCCGCCAAGTTTTGTCCTTTTTCTTCCTCAATATTTTGGAATCTAAGATAAAATTCTGACCTTTCCATCTCCCACTTCAACATCCCACTTTTTTCTTGTTCGACCATTGTTAATCTGTTATCAATATTCCCAATTGTATCATCTCTTTGCTTGTCTTTCTCTTCTATTTTTTGGATTCTCTCATCATGTTTCACCATCATTTGTTGAAAATTTTCAATTTTCTCATCCATCTTTCCAATTCTTTGGTCAATACTCTCCATTCTTTGTTCCATACTCATTTTAAGATCTTGTATTCCTTGCATAACCATCGTTAAATCCACTTGCGCTTTGTCTTGCTTCACCATTGTTGAGAGTCGTCCTCCAGATGACGGGGAAACAGGAGCAGAAGTTGAGATGCCTGAAGGAAAAATTTTCTTACTCATTTTGATAACTCAGGGTCTTCCGGGTGTTTTAATCCAATTAGTGAGGTAGCCAATTATAATCCAATTTTAAAAAAAGGAAAACACCACAAAAAACAAAAACAAAACCAGTAATAAGTAAAAAGCCCAAAATTAAAAAGAAAAAGATTCTTCAGGTTCTTCAATACCTTAATCCAATTGTAGAATACGCAAATATAATTCAAAAGTAAAAATTAAAAGATGAAGAGAAAAAAAGAAGCAAAATAAAGCCCAATAATATCAAAAAATAATAAGCAAAGAAAAAGGAAAAAAAATAAAAAATAAAAAGAGAGTTCTTCAAATTCTTCCCACTTTAATCCAATTGAAAAACCTCATAAAATGAAAAAAAGCCTAAAAATAAGTCAAAAATAGAAATCAAAAAGGCAGACATCCCTATAAAAAAGAGAAAAGAAGCAAAAAAAAAGAGGGTATTCTGAGGCTTCCCCTTTAAAAAAAATAAATAAAAATGAAATATAATAAAAGATAAAAAATAAATATATCAATATTACAAAATGCTGTGGGGTTGGAGGGGCGGGATGAAACAATTAATAAGGAGTTTAAAAAAAAGAAAGACACACACTGCCTTTTATTTATTCAAGGCTCTTATTTGACTTCTCCACAAGTTTCAAAGCCAAACTTCAAATATTCATTTAATAATAGAAGTTCCAAAGAGCACCTGTATAAACATCCTCCAGTACTCTTCCCTCTATTTTATCATTTCCAATAGCCTTGAGAAAAGTTTTTCAAACAGAAGTTTTTCAACTTCAAACAGAATATTTCCAAGCCTCTAGTTGGCAGTGTTACAAAGTTTCTTCAATCCACTCCCCCTTCTTCCCCCCAGAAAAAAGCCTAAAAAGAGAAAAAAATGTATGTATATTTATGTATATTAAAAAAAGATATTAAAGGGGGCCTCTATTTTAAAAAATACAAACAGTCAGAAAAGCAGAGAAAACAAGTAAATATAAAAATATAAAAGAAAAAAGCCAGTTTGTTTAACTATATCGCAATAGAAATTCAGTAAAGAAAAAAAAAGTCAAAATAAAAAGCCAAGCTTCACTTTGACGTTACTAAAAAAGATCGCTGCTAAATCAAATTCTGTCAATAATTTTACAGATTTCTTCTAATATTAGAGTGTTCTTGAGTCCCAAGCAAAAAAAAAAAAAAGATCCTCACCAGCCAATACACTTCTTTCTATCCCGTTCTTCCGGAGCTGTCCCAGCTTCAGCAGCTTCATGGCTGCTTCTCTGCCGTTGGCAAAGAGGCTTCTTCTGGATCGACCAGGGACTTGCGATGTCCCTGGAATCTACAGAACGCGCCCCTTACTGTCACCGTCACTACGAGACGGTTTAGGTCCGTTGGGACCGACCAGGGGCGAAGATATCAGCTGTGATCTCGGAGCCCCGAGATCGCAGCTGTATTGCGGTAACGAAGCTCCGCCTTCTCACCTATTGTTCAATAATGATATTGGGATATTTTATTGATGATTGATAATGTGAGTTATTATGTAATATAATTATTCTGATGACTATGAAATGGATGCACAAAAGGGAGTGGTAAACCAACCGATACACTGTAAATTTATGAAGAATGTTATAATTTTTTTATTTTTTATTTTTTTTATGTCATGTTTTATGTTTTATATGTTTTTTGTCTGTTGTTAAAATCAATAAAACTTTTACAAAAAAAAAAAAAAAAGAAGGCATGAATTTTACCAGAGAAGTCAGCGGAAGGGTGAAAGTGTTGCTGATTTTATAGTGGATCTCTGGAATCTGGGAGGCCCATGCAAGTTTGCCAACCTAAAAGAAGCCCTAAGAGACCGAATAGTTCTGGGATTAGATGCCCCAGGCACACAGAGTAAACTGATGGCGAAAGGCGACATTAGTCTTAAAGATGCCATCGCTGAAGCTACTGCAGCAGAAGCAACCAAGAAGTCGGCTGCCCAAATGCACCACACCCATGCCCCGCATCACCAACTCGCCTGCAAAATTTCACCTCAGTCAGAGGGACAGCTTAAAGCAGCCCACCACGAGGACCATGAATCATCATCAGAAAGCAATTCAGAAGAGGTCCACCAACTTCTGTCCGAACGAGACCAACGCCAAAGATCGCAGTACCAATGCGCTGGTTGTGGAGCAAGCCACCCCCGGTCAGAATACAAATTCCTCGACGCGCTCTGCCATGTGTGTGGGAAAAGAGGTCATATCAGATGGGTCTGCAGAAGCAAGCTAGGACCCAGCCAGCCCTCCAGGGGGGCTAACTCTCGCCAACTGACAGGAAGCTGTCCTGTAAAGCAAGAACCCGTGAACCACCAATGGAACAACCACTCCTACAGAAACAAAACCCTAAACCACTCAACGAAGCGAGAAGAGGCTCGCCAAACTATCATGATCGGTCATGCCTCATCTCTTGATGCCAAGAAGATCCGAGTGAAAGTGGCAATCGAAAACTAGCCCTGCCTGATGGAAGTCGATTCAGGATCGTCCCTCTCGATGGTTTCCTGGAAGACCCTCAAGCAGCTCATCCCTACTGTCCGGCGGCAAGACCTTAGATTCCAAAGACTCATACTCAAAGATTATCAAGGAAATCGGATTCCGGTCATTGGATCCAGCTGAGTATAGGTATCATTTAAGAAATGTACAGCATGCCTACCCCTGACTGTAATCGACAAAGATCGGTCTAGTTTATTAGGCCTCCAATGGTTCGCTCCACTCGGAATTGAAGTAGCCGGCATTCACCAAACCTGCAGCATCGACTGGGAAGAGGACCTTGTCCAAGAATTCCAGGACGTCTTTGCAGAAAAACTAGGCGAGTACAAGGGGACCCTGATATCATTTAACCTCAATCCCGAAAAAGCTCCCATCCGCCTTAAGCCTCGTCAAGTTCCATTTGCCCTTAAACCAAAGATTGACGAGCAGCTTGATAAATTAATAGCCCAGGGTGTGTTAGAACCAACCGGCCACTCTCCCTGGGAAACCCCAATCGTGACACCCATCAAGCCGGATGGATCAATAAGAATTTGTGGGGACTACCGGGCCACCCTGAACCACGCCCTTCAACAAAACGCTTACCCGGTACCGGTGGTGCAACACCTCCTCCATTTCCTGGGGGGTGGAAAAGTCTTCGCTAAACAAGACTTAGCCCAGGCATACCAGCAACTGCCTGTCGACCCAAAAACGGCAGAGGCCCAAACGATTGTTACGCACTGAGGTGCGTTTAAATGTAACCGACTCCAATTCGGGGTAAGCGTAGCTCCGGGAATCTTTCAAAGTTTGATGGAAAGACTATTACTAGGGATAAAAGGCATTGTCCCATATTTTGATGATGTATTAATCGCTGCCCCGACTCAGAAAATACTAAAGGATCGCCTGAGGTTGGTTCTCCAGAGATTTAAAGACTCAGGTCTCAAATTTAAAAAAAACAAGTGTCAATTATGTACGGATCGTGTAGAATTTTTGGGATATTTAATTGATAGTCAAGGCATTCACCCCACCGATAGCAAACTTAGGGCAATCAAAAACGCCCCCAAACCCCGAAATAAGGCAGACCTCCAGGCTTTTCTAGGCCTTATCAATTTTTATAACGTTTTCCTGCCTCACAAAGCAACCGTAGCCGAACCCTACATCGTTTATTGGACAAAAAAGCAACCTGGGTATGGGGACACAGAAAGGAGCAGGCGTTTCGACATGGGAAAAATTTATTGACTTCTGATGCTGTTTTGATGCAGTATAACGAGACTTTGCCTTTAATGATCACGTGTGATGCATCACCATTCAGAGTGGGCGCCATTTTGAGCCACGTTTTGCCAAACGGTAGTGAAGCCCCTGTTGCCTATTTCTCAAAGACGTTATCAAAAGCAGAACGCAATTACAGTCAAATTGATAAAGAGGCCCTTGCTACTGTGTCTGCGGTTAAGAGATTTCATGAATATGTGTATGGCCGAGCCTTTACTATAGTGACTGACCACAAACCTTTGCTGGGAATAATAGGCGGGAGCTAGGCCAATACCTTATATATTATCTCCCAGAATGACTCGCTGGTCAGAATTCTTGGTGGCATATAATTACAAGTTGCAACATCGTCCGGGAAAGGCCATTCCCCACACCGACGCATTGAGCCGCGCACCACTTCCAGAGATCAATGATGATCCCGCTCCGACAGTTACAACACTGCAGATCGAGACACTTCGAACACCGCCATTAACAGCCCGAGATATCGCGATGGAAACGAAACGCGATCCCATTTTAGCATGAGTCCTCAGTTGGGTCGAGCACAGATGGCCATTGGACCAGATACCTGACGACTACGCCCCATTCAAGAATCAACAAACGGAACTATTTTCCCCGAAGGGCTGCATTATCTGGGGTGATAGAGTTGTCATCCCAGAGCGGTTATGACCAGTGATACTTAGGACCTTGCACGATGGCCACCCCGGCATCGTGCGCATGAACGCCCTCACATGAAGCTACGCGTGGTGGCCGGGTATCGACAAGCAGATCGAGACATGGGTAAAAGCTTGTCACAAATGCCAGGAAGTAAGCAACGCCCCTCTGAAAGCAACCCCAACTGAATGGGAAACACCGAGGGGACCATGGTTCCATATTCATCTGGACTTTGCGGGACCTACCAAGGGACACACATTTTTATTAACGGTGGATGCCTACTCGAACTGGCTTGAAATCCATGAGATGAGGCATGCAACAACCAAATCAGTCATCAGGAAACTAGACAGACTCTTTGCAACACACGGATTACCAGACATTCTAGTATCCGACAACGGGCCCCAATTTACCGCACTGTCCTTTGAACAGTACCTGGCGGACCACGGTATTCGCCATGCACTGACTTCACCGGCGCATCCTGTGGCCAATGGAAGGGCCAAGCACATGGTCCAATTTGTCAAGAAAACCTTGCATAAAATGGATTATGGCGATATAGAAGACAAGATTAACCGGATACTCCTTTTGCAGCATATCACTCTGCACAGCGTCACCAATAAAACTCCCGCCAAGTTATTAATGGGGCGGAAGCTCCACTCCCACCTCAACCGTCTGCATCCATCATATGAACCTGAAAAACCACACGGTTCCAGCGGGAAATGCCATAACTTCCAGGTAGGCGACTTGGTTTTCGCTAGGAACTTTTTGGGCGATCCGTTGTGGGTCGAGGCAACTGTAGTCCAAGTAACCGGCCCTAGATCGTACCGCGTGAGAAGTCACGATGATACAATATGGAAGCACCATATTGACCAGCTGCGTTCAAGGCTACAGTTGGGGATCTCCAAGTCCCCTGACTTCCAAACTGAGGGGGGAGGAGATACCGAGGAAGCTGAATTTGAAATGGCAGAAAGTTTAAGCGAAAGTAATGACTGCTTAGAGGCAACACATGAAGGATTGGGAATGGGGGTGAGCTCACCTCGAGGAGTTACGGAGAACATTAGCAGCAATGAAAATTTGAATACAGAATGGGAGGCACCCTCTTCACCAGATAATGTCCTACCCCAACAAGACTGTGGCCAAGTACCAGGAGAACAACGCAAATCAAATAGACAATCAAAACAATCTGCCTACCTCAAAGACTACATGACCGCACCCCTTAAATGGAACCCAGGGGGAAGGGGTGTTGTGAATCAATAAAAGTACTTGAATAAAGATTATTAAGAGCTTGAAGTAAAGTGCAGGGTTCTGGCCCTGCACTTCTGATTGGCCGATAATAGCAACATCGGATTGGTCCATTCAGGAGAATCTGATTGGCTATTAATGAGCCTTTCCCATTGGTTAACAGAGCTAGCGCTCCCCATGTTTCAATGGTTAAATAGTTAAGAGTTTGCCTATATAAAGGGGGCCATTGCGGCTATTGAGCTGAGCTGTTTTCACATGTAAATAAAGAATTTGAAGTTCACTGTTCACCGGCTCGTCTCCTCTTTTGCGCCCATGCACAGAACATAACATCTACCATGGACCTCACTCCATTCCTGAGAGGCCTGTAAGGGGGCATGCATAAGCACACCAGAATGCCTACTGTCCCTGTCCTACTGTTCCCATTTACTCATACTCATTTATTATGTACACACTTAAACCTATTTATACTTATATGTTTATATGTTATGTTCATACTTATATTTGTTTTCTCACACATGCTTGACAAACTAAACAAATAAATAAAAAATAAAAATAAATAAACTATGTAGCAAAACTGTGGCATTATGAGTGCAATGCAGCCTCCAATGATTTCAAATACAGCATAGTAAGTTTTAAAAGTAGAAATGGAGAGTTATAATTTTTTACTAACATTTAAGGATTCTTGAAATGAATGCACACATTAGAAGAACTATGTTTTGTTTCCCTTGTTGTTTCCTTGTCACTGAGATTCATGAAAGATAAAGATACTCGAGGTACATGCAACCCACGTCAGCAAAGCATTAAAAACATTATAACATTTCACCAGGGATTTAAGTTTTAGATTTTTTTAAAAAAGAACTAATATACATGAACACATATTAAATCTAATAGGATAGATTATAGTCCATTTCTTATTCTTTGAATTGGCACAAGTTTATATTCCTTATTTTTTGTAATTCTCTATGGTACTAGCCTAAAAATAGATTATTTTAGGACAAATCTTTTTACAGATGGTTCTAAATAAAAACAAACCCTGAACTAGAAAGTTTATCCTTCTAGGGTTTCATTAATGACAAATTGAATGTTAGCTGCTACTCTAATTTAGACAGGGGTATTAAACTCGATTTCATTGAGGGAAGCATCAGGTTGTGTTGATCATGGAGGGCTGGAGTGGGCATGACCAGCTCAATGTCACTGATGTCAGAGGCACCTATGCTGGTGTGGGCAGTGCTGGGGGGGGAATTATTGCAGTTGGCCATTGCAGCGGAAAATGGAGCCCATGGAGGCCACACAAAGTCCCCCCAAGCTCCATTTCCTCTGTCAGAAGGCTGAAGGAGGTGGTCACAGCTGAAAATGGAGCACACGGTCTTTCTGAGCTCCTTTTTGCTGGCAAAGGCACTGTGGGCCAGTCCCTAACTGTTCCCAGGGTGGCCCTGTAGGCCAGATCTAAGGACCCTGAGGGTTGAAGTTTGACACCACTTCTCTAGGATATCTGATATAACAACAGAAGAAGCCTGCTTGTGTGGGTAGAAAGTTTTCTGCTGTTTAACAAAAATATTGTGATATAATATATAATTATATATTATAATCTTACTTTGCTATCGTGTCCCTGACTATGATATAATTCATGCAAACAAGCTAACTTCACTATTGACATGGGCTGCCTCCTGCCCACACCCTCTCATTTTTCTTGGTGACCTCAACTTACCAACAACACTAGACTTAACAACTGCCTCGATCTCATCTTCTACAACAGTTTGAATTCATTTTTTTAAAATTTAAAACAGCAAAGACTATGAAAGTCTGACTCCCAGATGAACACTATACAGAAGCCTGATGATGGCATATGAGATTCTGCTGAAACGTTGCTACAACTTTAAAAGCACCACTACTATGACGTGGGAAAATACCCGAACAAAGCTGAATACATACATATAAATACCTGTGAAAACTCAAGAAAGCATGTATATTTCTGTGTGTGCTGCTCCTGCTTGCTGTTGTTGTTCAAATGAGTCTGATTCTTAGAAAGAAGTCTCTGCAGTTTTCTTAACAAGATATTTTTTTAAAAAAGTTGTTTTCCATGGCCTCATTTCTAGCCCCAGAAACTGGCCTAAGGTCACCCAGCTGGCTTCATGTCCTAAAGCAGCACCACACCAAACAGTCACGCACATGTGTAAGATTTTATATAAAAGAGTGTGTCTTTGTGTACACACACACACACACACATACACACTTTGTGTGTGTCTATATTATGTAATCTTTTTTTTTTAATCCACCGAACCCACAGCTAAAAAAGAGCGAAGACACAAAATGTTGTACTGAGAATGTCATGTCACTAATATTAACAAGAGTCATGAACAACATAAGCTGTCAAATGTACATGACTTGATCATGGCAAGATCCATTTGACAACCTACTCTTCATATGTCTACTTAAGTATGAGCATTAACCTTGCCAGGGATAGAAGTAGAGAGAAGTAGAGAGTGCCTAATTCCACATATAATGTGGAAAGAGTGTTCCTGAACTACAATCTTCCCTAAAACTCTGTTTATATAAATAATTAACAATGTTAATTGTTGGTTTTATTATTATTCATACATAACCAATTTATCTTATCAGATCAAAAGATTAAAAATAATTCCAAACTCTCATTTACAGATTTTTTGTTTTTGAGTACATGGGGGAATATTTTAAAAGACCAAAGATAAAATGGTTTTGCTTGTGGAATATAGCAAATAATATTATTCTAAATGTTATATTACATAGGAGAATGACATTTTCACAAAATTAAAATGTTATTGTTTCCCAAAAGCATTTTCTGAATGTTCTCTTATGTTCATTTAATAAAAATTTCAAAGGTTACTGTAGCGTCCTTTGAAAGTTTTCTAAATGTATTCCATTAATGCAAAGCAATAATAAATATCATTTCTATATTTTTTGTTTTCAGTTTTAAAAAATCAAAACTTTCTTTTTTGGCACTGAATTTATTAAAGTATCTATGGATTAGATTGGAAAGTGCAAATTGATGAGTCATTTAAAATATGTTAACAATTTAACAGTAATCTATGTGGATGCTTATGGGCATACCCGTAATTCTAAGCTCCATTATGACTTTTTAAATCTGTTACTCTAGTTTTCTGCATCCTATCCAAATACTAAGCTCATCTGATCCTGCCTAAGTTTCCAGTATCAGTTAAAGTTACCTAGTAATTTCCACCTAACTGGGCTAAATGTCCTTCAAATTTCTTTCAATTGTGAAGTGATCCAGATCAGTTGCTTTGCAAAACAAAAGTCTTATTATGATTATTTAATGGAACAAATACTATATATATATATATATATATATATATATATATATATATATATATATATATATATATATATATATATGTATGTATGTATGTATGTATGTATGTATGTATGTATCTATGTATGTATCTATGTATGTATATATATATATATATATATATATATATATATATATGTATATATGTGTGTGTGTGTGTATGTATGTATGTATGTATGTATGTATGTATGTACGTATGTATTTATGTATGTATGTATGTATATATAAGTATATATGTATTTTTTTCTATTTGCATATATGTATGTATATATGGATCTTTGGTTATTCGGGTTTTCTCCCGCGTAAGATTGGAAGTATCTAGGCAACGTTTCGATGAAGTCTCATTCATCATCTTCAGGCTTATATATATACACATATATATGTATATATGTATATATATATCTATTTCTATATGTATCTATATCTATATCTATATCACACACACACACACACACGTGTGTGTGTGTGTGTGTGTGTGTGTGTTTTCTGAGGTTCTCGCAGGTAATTGTATGTGGATCTTTGGTTTTTCGGGTTTTCTCCCGCGTAAGATTGGAAGTATCTAGGCAATGTTTTGATGAAGTCTCATTCATCATTTTCAGGCTTGGTCTTCAGCTCTGTGCTTCTCAGAGTGATGTGAGCTTGCAGCTGCTTCTTCCTTTTAGCTGCTAGTGGGGGTGTGACTTGATTGGGTGGGGGCTTGGCTGTGTTCTGATTGAGTGGGGGTGTGTTCTCATTGGTTGGGGGTTTGGCTGTGTTCTGGTTGGTTTTGGGGTTGGCTGTGTTCTGTTTGGGTGGGGGCTTGGTTGTGCTCAGGTTAGTCTTAGTTGCTGGGGAATTTGAGCTGGTGAGCTGTGATCTTGCTGTTTGGCTTCGAGTTCGTGGTCGTGCTGCATCTTCATGGTGGAGGTCAGTTCACTTCATGTTTGGCTCAGAGGGGTTTGAGGTGGGTAGTGATGCAGCTGCAGTGCGGCTTCTGGTCCGTGGTCGTGTTTCATCTTTTGTGTGGGTGTGAGTCTGCTTTCTACATGGAAGTATGGTGGTGGCATCTTGTGTGGCTCTCAGGGGTGTAGGTCTGGTGTCATTCTTCATGTTAGGTACGCGTCTGTTCATGAGGGCGGGTTTCCAAATGGTTGGTAGGTGGGAGGCATCATCTCGTTTATTCATGCTGTGTGGGCGTTTTTCTATCTCTATGGCTTCTCTGATGATTCTGCTGCTGAAGTGTTCGGTTTTGGCGATAGTTCTGGTATTTTTAAAGTCAATCTCATGTCCTGTGGCTTTGAGGTGTTGGACCAGGGAAGAGGTCGGTTCTTCCTTTTTGATTGAGTTCTTATGTTCTTCAATGCATGCACCTATTCTTCTGTTAGTCTGTCCAATGTATGTGGTGGGGCAGGCAGTGCAAGGGATTTCGTATACTCCTTGATTTTCCAACTCGATTCTGTCCTTAGGGTTTCTTAGGATGGTGGATATCTTTCTGTTTGTGCAGAATGCTGTCTTAATGTTGTGTTTTTGGAGGATCTTGCTGATTTTGTCTGTAGTGCCTTTTATATATGGGAGGAGGGCTTTGCCATTCTCTTGTTCTTTGTCTTGGATTTTGGCTGGGGTTTCTTTTTGGATTAGGTGGGTGATCTTCTTTCTTTGGAATCCATTGGCTGTCAGCACGCCGGTGAGAGTGTGTAGTTCGGTCTCTAGGTGTTGTTCATCGGCTAAGCATTTTGTTCTGGAGATGAATGTCTCGGCTACGGAATTGATCTGTGCTGGGTGGTGGTGTGAGAGTGCGTGTAGATAGCGGTTTGTACGAAAACACATACCAGAAGGTAGATGGTGTGTCCTAGGGAGCCATTGGATTTTTTGTATACCAAGACATCTAGGAAGGGAAGTTGGTTGTTAGCTTCTGTTTCCATGGTGAATTGTATTTTGGGGTGTAGGCTGTTGAGGTGAAGAATAAGTGCACGCATTGAAGAACATAAGAACTCAATCAAAAAGGAAGAACCGACCTCTTCCCTGGTCCAACACCTCAAAGCCACAGGACATAAGATTGACTTTAAAAATACCTATAACTATCACCAAAACCGAACACTTCAGCAGCAGAATAATCAGAGAAGCCATAGAGATAGAAAAACGCCCACACAGCATGAATAAATGAGATGATACTTCTGAGAAGCACAGAGCTGAAGACCAAGCCTGAAGATGATGAATGAGACTTCATCAAAATGTTGCCTAGATACTTCCAATCTTATGCGGGAGAAAACCCAAATAACCAAAGATATATATATATATATATATATATATATATATATATATATATATATATCGTATAATTGTGAAGGTTTGCATCCCGAGATATAAGTTCAGAAGAAAAGGAGATTGCTCTTCGGGAAAAAGTTTTTATTTTTGTTCAGAATTTTCGGATTTGTTATCTCAAGTCCGTCTTCAGTGAACAGTTAGTTGGAGATGTGTCAGGGAAGGAGCTTTGGTCGTTGTTTCTGTCGTTGGTGTCAGCGTTCTATAGATTGGCAGCGCGGGCATCAATCGCGTGATTGGCTTGTTAGTTGTTTTGGGTGCGAGCTGGGTTGTTTTTTGATGTTGTTCATCCAATTATCACGTAAACTTTGATAGTTGGGGTCAATGTCTTTGTGGCGATTAATGCAATTGGTGCCAGTATGCCATGCTTCAATAAATTCGCGTGAATAACGTGTTTTGCCTGTGCCAATTATTTTGGTTGCATCCCAGTTGAAGCAATGATTGTGCTCTATGCTGTGTGTTGCTATTTGAGATAGTGGGTCTCTTCTTTTAACTGCTAATGTGTGTTCATGTATTCTTTCGTGGAGTTGTTTTCCAGTTTGGCCAATGTATTTTTGGGGGCATGTTTTGCATGGTATTTCATATATAACGTTTTTCATTGAGGTGATTGGTAATTTGTCTTTACCTGATATGAGTGTTTTTCTTAATGAAGTTGTTGGTTTATGTGCTATATTGATGTTAAATGGTTGTAAGTGTCTTGATATGATTTCTGATACACCATGTATATATGGAAGTGAGTACCATTTAGGTGGGTTTTGTGGGTTTTTGTTGTTTGTGTCTGTTTGTTTATGTGGTTTGTGTCTTAGGCAGTCTTTGATGAAGCTTTTTGGGTATCCATTGGTTATGAAGAGGTTGTATAGAAAGTTTAGTTCTTCTTTTCGTGTTTTTTTATCTTGGCAATAAGTGTAGGCTC
Source organism: Hydrophis major (assembly GCA_033807585.1). Lineage (NCBI taxonomy): Eukaryota > Metazoa > Chordata > Lepidosauria > Squamata > Elapidae > Hydrophis > Hydrophis major. The sequence goes on from CM066329.1 coordinate 331,857,102, forward strand.
GTTTGAAGAGTGTTGAGATGCAGCTTCTTTTGTGTGTGGTAGGGTGGTTGCTTCTGTAGTGGAGTATAATGTCAGCATTTGTTTTCTTTCTGTATACGCTTGTTTGTAATTTGCCATTTTCAAGAAGTTTTAAGTTGACATCTAGAAATGATAATTGAGTATTATTCATTTCTTCTCGTGTAAATTGTATATCTGGGTGTATTGAGTTGATTGCTTTGTGTAGTTGTTCTAATTCAGTGCGTTTGACAATGACAAATGTGTCATCCACATATCGAAGCCATAGTTTTGGTTTGAGATTTGTAAAAACGGATTTTTCTAGATCTTGTAACACTATTTCAGCTATGAAACCTGAAATAGGAGAGCCCATTGGTGTGCCTTTTTTCTGGAGGTAGAATTTATTGTTAAATTGGCAGTAGTTGGTTAGGCAAAGGGTGATTAGCTCCATTACTCTGTCAGTGGGGATATTGATGGGTTTTTCTTCTAATTGTTGTTTAATTATATTTTTGGCATGTTCAAAAGGGATCGATGGAAAAAGTGATATAACATCAAAGGATACCATGCATTCATCTGGTTTTATTTGTATTTCTTTGATTCGTTCAAGAAAGGTGTATGCATTTGTAATACTGTGTTCTGAGTTTGCAATTAAATGTTTGAGGTGTTGGAGAAGCCATTTGGCTAAGTTGTAAGTGGGGGTTCCGATGAGTGAAATTACCATGCGAAGTGGAATGTTCGGTTTGTGTATTTTTGGAAGTCCATATGCTCTGGCAATGGAGGGGCTGGTTATTAGGATGAATTTGCTGTCTTCATTTGAAATGAATTTTTCTTTAGAGAGTCGTTTGATTGTTGAAATTATTGTATTGTTTTGTTTCTTTGTGGGATCATTTTGTAATTCTGTGTATGTTGTGGTGTCTTCTAATAATGTAGTTGCTTTGGTGATATAGTCATCTTTATTCATGATGACTGTAGCTCCTCCTTTGTCTGCAGGGAGGATGACTATAGATTTATCTTTTCGTAAGGATTGTAATCCAAGGTTTTCTTTTTTTGTTAAAATGTGATCTGGGTTCTTTGATCTTAGTAAACCTGTAACTGTGTTTCTGATTGTTGATCTGGTGTTATCAGTTATTTCTGGTCTGGAGAGGATTGCTTCCAGGTCAGCCATGAAATCAATGAATTGTGCATCTTTGGTGTTGAATTTTAGTCCATGGGAGAGTAAATTGAGTTCTGTTGTTGTTAATTGTCTTGTTGATAGATTTACAGCTTTTTGATTTGTTTGTGGAGGTGTTGTATTTGAAGTAAGTTTTTGTAATTTGGTTTCAAGTGATGCGCGTTTGGTTTGGCTGCTATTTGATGCTGAAGATTTGATTTTGTCATTAAGTTGTGAAAAAAGTTCTGGATAGAGTTTTTTCTCACATATTGTTTTTAATTGATCGGCTTCGGCTTTAAACCGATGAAGCCGGTTTTGTGCATCTTGAATTAAGACGCGCAGCATGCGGCGGCCGTTCTGAGCGGCTATTTTGTATCATCTCCAACTAACTGTTCACTGAAGACGGACTTGAGATAACAAATCCGAAAATTCTGAACAAAAATAAAAACTTTTTCCCGAAGAGCAATCTCCTTTTCTTCTGAACTTATATCTCGGGATGCAAACCTTCACAATTATACGAAATACCCAAGAGCGTGATACGCTCCGACAAGCCCGAAAATGGGAAAAACTTGCCCGAAGAGAAGCCGCTACACGTCAACAGCTATGGTTTCTACACCGATGCAGAGACACAAACGTATTGCCAAGGTCAGTAAAATCCAATCCACCTGTCAAATCGCCGTTCGGATACAAAATAGCCGCTCAGAACGGCCGCCGCATGCTGCGCGTCTTAATTCAAGATGCACAAAACCGGCTTCATCGGTTTAAAGAAGAACTAAACTTTCTATACAACCTCTTCATAACCAATGGATACCCAAAAAGCTTCATCAAAGACTGCCTAAGACACAAACCACATAAACAAACAGGCACAAACAACAAAAACCCACAAAACCCACCTAAATGGTACTCACTTCCATATATACATGGTGTATCAGAAATCATATCAAGACACTTACAACCATTTAACATCAATATAGCACATAAACCAACAACTTCATTAAGAAAAACACTCATATCAGGTAAAGACAAATTACCAATCACCTCAATGAAAAACGTTATATATGAAATACCATGCAAAACATGCCCCCAAAAATACATTGGCCAAACTGGAAAACAACTCCACGAAAGAATACATGAACACACATTAGCAGTTAAAAGAAGAGACCCACTATCTCAAATAGCAACACACAGCATAGAGCACAATCATTGCTTCAACTGGGATGCAACCAAAATAATTGGCACAGGCAAAACACGTTATGCACGCGAATTTATTGAAGCATGGCATACTGGCACCAATTGCATTAATCGCCACAAAGACATTGACCCCAACTATCAAAGTTTACGTGATAATTGGATGAACAACATCAAAAAACAACCCAGCTCGCACCCAAAACAACTAACAAGCCAATCACGCGATTGATGCCCGCGCTGCCAATCTATAGAACGCTGACACCAACGACAGAAACAACGACCAAAGCTCCTTCCCTGACACATCTCCAACTAACTGTTCACTGAAGACGGACTTGAGATAACAAATCCGAAAATTCTGAACAAAAATAAAAACTTTTTCCCGAAGAGCAATCTCCTTTTCTTCTGAATATATATATATATATATATATATATATGTATATGTATATGTATATGTATATGTATATGTATATGTATATGTATATGTATATGTATATGTATATGTATGTGGCATTGAGCTTTGTTCGGGTATTTTCCCACGTCATAGTAGTGGTGCTTTTAAAGTTGTAGCAACGTTTCAGCAGAATCTCATCTGCCATCATCAGGCTTCTGTATGATGGCAGATGAGATTCTGCTGAAACGTTGCTACAACTTTAAAAGCACCACTATTATGACGTGGGAAAATACCCGAACAAAGCTGAATGCCAGACATGTAAGTACCCGCGAAAACTTAAGAAAACACACACACATATATATATATATATATATATATATATATATATATATATATATCTTTGGTTATTCGGGTTTTCTCCCGCATAAGATTGGAAGTATCTAGGCAACGTTTCGATGAAGTCTCATTCATCATCTTCAGGCTTGGTCTTCAGCTCTGTGCTTCTCAGAGTGATGTGAGCTTGCAGCTGCTTCTTCCTTTTAACTGCTCCAGGAGCAGTTAAAAGGAAGAAGCAGCTGCAAGCTCACATCACTCTGAGAAGCACAGAGCTGAAGACCAAGCCTGAAGATGATGAATGAGACTTCATCGAAACGTTGCCTAGATACTTCCAATCTTACGCGGGAGAAAACCTGAATAACCAAAGATCCACATACAAGTACCCGCGAGAACCTCAGAAAACATATATATATATGTATATATGTACAACTTTGCACATTCAGCTTAGCTGGCATTCAGCTAAGCTGGCATTCAGCTTAGTTCGGGTATTTTCTCACATCATAATAGTTGTGCTTTTAAAGTTGTAGCAACGTTTCAGCAGAATCTCATCTGCCATCATCAGACTTCTGTATACATAATCCTGATGATGGCAGATGAGATTCTGCTGAAACGTTGCTACAACTTTAAAAGAACAGCTACAATGATGTGGGAAAATACTCGAACAAAGCTGAATGCCATACATGTAAGTACCCACGAAAACTTAAGAATATATACACACACACACACACACACACACACACACACACACACATATAGTATTTTCTGAGGTTCTCGTGGGTATTTGTATGTGGATCTTTGGTTATTCGGGTTTTCTCCTGCATAAAATTGGAAGTATACTTCCGATTTTATGCGGGAGAAAACCCGAATAACCAAAGATCCATATTTTCTATATTGTTGCTACCCAATATACATATCTGTTTGATTTTGCTTGGTTCACTTTTATACCTTGAATGGCTATCCAAAAATGATGTACTCTTGTTATAATTCCTGATGTTCTTTACTGAACTCTTTCAAAAACACACATCATCATAGACTGCACACCACAATTATGTGGCACAGCAGGATTTGGGGGAAAGTAGTTTAATGATATCTATCCTCTGTGCGTCTGCCTGTCTACATCTATCTATCTATCTATCTATCTATCTATCTATCTATCTATCTATCTATCTATCTATCTATCTATCTGTCATGGATTCAGGCATGGGTAGAATGAATGGAGACAGTCTTAGTTGGTGAACTTTCAACTCTTTGTTGCATAGTGACTTCTAACTTGTATAACAACAACTCTGCTTATATAGGTAATGCTAATGTTAAATAACCAATAGGAGCTTGTGAAACGCTAGCTCCAGTACGAATAAGAGTCCTTCGTTAAGGGCCAATCAGATTCTCAGAACCCGACCAATCCAATCTAGCCGCTTAACACCCAATCAGAAGTGCAGGGCCAGAACCCTGCACTTTACCCCAAGCTTGCCTTTATTCAATTATTTACATACATAACACCCCTTCCCCCTGGCTTCACAATTAGTTTGTGACTATGTAGTCCTTTAAATAGGATGGTTGTCTCTTGGGTCTGTCAGATTTTCTTTGGACTGGCTGCGTGCAGTCCCGTTGAGGTAGGGTGTTGTTTTGTAGTGGCTCGGCTTCTCATTCTGGTGTGATTTCCCTTGGAGCGTACGATTCTTCTTCCTGCTCCATTTCCTGGGTTTCACTTGATTCGCTTTCCTGGAACAGGTTTTCTGGCATATCGTCATCTTCTCTTCCTTCCCCCCCCTCAGTTTGGTCGTTGGGAGGTTGTTGGCTAGCAGTTATAAGTCGTGACCGTAATTGGTCAATATGTCTTTTCCATAGTCTCTCATCAATACATTTTACAATATAGGATCTGGGCCCAGTCTCGCGTATTACCGTTGCTTCAATCCAAACTGGGTCGCCCGATAAATTTCTTGCATAAACAGGGTCGCCTACCTTGAAGGTACGGTAGCGTCCGCTGGATCCTGGAGGTTTTTCTGGCTCATAAGCAGGTGCAGTGGGTCGAGGCGGGAACGGAGTTTTCGCCCCATGAGAAGTTCAGCGGGAGTTCTGCCAGTTTCGCTGTGCGGAGTGATGTGTTGTAGAAGTAGAATGCAGTTTATTTTTTCGTCAAGATTATCATAGTCCAGCTTTTGTAAAGTCTTTTTTACAAATTGTACCATGCGTTCCGCTCGGCCGTTGGTAGCAGGATGTGCCGGCGAGGTGAGCGCATGGCGGATGCCGTTGTCAGCAAGGTACTGTTCAAACATTAGCGCTGTAAACTGTGGTCCGTTATCAGACACCAGGACGTCCGGCAATCCATGAGTTGCAAAGAGTCTATTGAGGACTTTAATGACTGCCTCGGAGGTTGTATTGACCATTCGATGAATTTCAAACCAATTAGAGTATGCATCGACAGTCAACAGCAATGTCTGTCCTTTGATCGGCCCTGCGAAATCTAGGTGGATTCTGGACCAGGGTCCACGTGGCGTCTCCCATTCGGTCGGTGCAGCTTTTGGTGGTGTGTTGTTGGTTTGTTGGCACTTGGTGCAGGCCTTGACCCATTGCTCGATGTGTCAGTCCATGCCTGGCCACCAAGCGTAGCTCCGTGCGAGTGCCTTCATTCGCACGATCCCGGGATGTCCATCGTGCAAGATTTGTAACAGCGTCTTTTGGAGTCGTTCTGGGACAACGACTCTATCGCCCCAGATAACGCAGCCTTTTTGAGAAAAAAGTTCAGTCTGTCTTGTTTTAAATGGTGCGAAGTCATCTGGGATCTGATCCAATGGCCATCCACGCTCTACCCAGCCTAGGACTCGTGCTAGGGTGTGGTCTCGTCTGGTCTCCCTCACGATATCTCGAGCGGTCATAGGAGGCGAGTTGAGCGTTTCGATTTGTAACGCCGATACTGTTGGTGCCAGATTGTCGAGGGTCTCTGGTAGTGGTACTCTGCTGAGTGCATCGGCATGGCGAATGGCTTTCCCCGGTCGATGTAACAATCGATAATTATAAGCAGCTAGAAACTCTGACCATCGAGTCATTCTCAATATATAGGGAGTTGGTTTGTCCCCAGCGATTATCCCCAATAAAGGTTTGTGGTCGGTTACAATTGTAAATGTCCTTCCATATACATACTCATGGAATTTTTTTATGGCTGACACAATTGCAAGAGCCTCCTTGTCTATTTGTCCATAGTTACGTTCTGCCTGGGATAGAGTCTTCAAAAAGTATGCAACGGGAGCCTCATTTCCATTAGGTAGCACATGGCTCAAAATAGCGCCCACCCCAAACGGTGAGGCATCACAAGTTATAACCAAGGGTAATGTTTCATTATATTGCATAAGTACAGAATCAGATGTAAGTAAATTTTTTACATTTCTAAACGCTTTTTCTTCTCGGTAACCCCAAACCCACAATGCTTTCTTATCTAATAACCGGTGTAATGGTTCAGCCACAGTCGCCTTATGCGGTAAAAACACATTGTAGAAATTGATAAGGCCTAAAAATGCTTGAAGATCAGTTTTGTTACGAGGTCTGGGAGCATTTCTAATCGCCCTTAATTTACTCTCAGTTGGGTGAATACCTTGCCTATCAATGCGATAACCTAGAAATTCAACACTGTCGGTATACAGATGACATTTATCCCTTTTTACTTTCAATCCCGCTTCTTGGAATTTTTTAAGCACACATTTTAAACGATTCTGCAGAATTTTTTTACTAGGAGCTGCAATCAATACGTCATCAAAATATGGAACCACGCCCTTGATTCCCTGTAACAATCGTTCCATTAAACTTTGGAATATTCCCGGGGCCACACTCAACCCGAACTGCAATCGGGTACATTTAAAAGCACCTCTGTGCGTTACTATCGTTTGGGCTTGGGCTGTTTTATCGGCCATGGGCAATTGTTGATAGGCTTGAGCTAAATCTAGCTTAGTGAAAACCTTTCCACCTCCCAGGGAATGAAGGCGGTGCTGCACCACCGGCACCGGATACGCGTTCTGTTGGAGGGCGTGGTTTAGAGTGGCCCGGTAGTCCCCACAGATTCGGATTGACCCATCTGGTTTAATGGGGGTTACAATAGGAGTTTCCCATGGGGAATGATCAATGGGTTGCAGTACCCCTTGTTTAATTAGTTTGTCAAGTTGTTCATCTATCTTGGCCTTAAGGGCGAACGGAACTTGATGGGGCTTTAAAAGGATCGGGGCGACCTTAGGGTCGAGGCTGAACGAGATTGGGGTCCCCTTATACTCGCCCAGATGATCTGCGAAGACATCGCTGAATTCAGACATAAGATCCTCCTCCCACTCGCAATCACCGACTCGGTTCATGCCGGCTAGTTCGATGCCAAGTGGCGCAAACCATTGGAGGCCCAACAAACTAGGCCTGTCCCTATCGATGATCGTTAGAGGTAAGTATGCCGTATGCTTTTTAAACGAGACGCGGACTCGACAAGACCCGACCACAGGGATCCGATTCCCTTGGTAATCTTTAAGGATAAGGCGTTGCATTCGAAGGTCTTGGCGTTGGATGGTAGGAATGAGCTGCTTTAATGTCTTCCACGACACCATCGAGAGGGACGATCCCGAATCGACCTCCATGTGGCAGGGTTGGTTCTCTATGGCTACTGTAACTCAAATCTTCTTAGCGTCCAGGGCCGAGGCGTGACCTATAGTGATAGTATGGTGAGCCTCTTCTTTCTGCAACGCTCGATATCTGTAGGAATGGTTTGCTGGGTCTCGCCTTACAGGACGGTTTCCTGCTGATTGGCGAAAGTTGGTTCCCTTTGAGGCTGGGCTTGGTCCCGGTAAACTGCGACAGACTCGACCGATGTGGCCTCGTTTCCCGCACTCGTGGCAGAGTGCGTCGCGGAATTTGCAGTCTGCCCTGGGATGGTTTGCCCCGCAGCCAGCGCAAGGGCGTGAGGTTTTAGGATGAGGGTCCCGGTCAGAACGCAGTCGATGGACCCCTTCTTCGTCGCTGTCTGACGACGAAGAGAGGTCCTCGTAGTGCGTTGTTGCCAACTGCCCTTCTGAGCTGGGTGAGATGTCGCCTGTCGGTGGGTTTGTGGGGTTTCGGCTTCGCCGTAGCTGCGCTGCTGACTTTTTTGTTGCCTCAGCGGCGGTGGCTTCGGCGATGGCGTCAACAAGGCCGATGTCGCCCTTCGCCATCAGCTTGCTCTGCACGTTTAGTGCATCTAATCCCAGAATTAGGCGGTCTCTCAATGCTTCATCTAAGTCTGCGAACCCGCAGAGGCCTCCCAAGTGCCGGAGGTCTGCCACGAAGTCAGCCACACTCTCTCCTTTTCGTTGGCTTCGTTGATAGAACTCGTGGCGTCTCATGAGTGTGGGTACGGTTGGCGCGTAATGGTCTCTCAGGAGAGGTTCGAGGTCGTCCCAGCTTATTGCTTTCACTTCTCGAGGCTTCGCGAGGGCTTTAGCCATTTTAAAGACAGCCGGGCCGCAGTACGTCAGGAACAGCGCCCTCTTCTTGGCTGGTGTGGCGTCCTTCAGGTTGTTCGTTTCGAGGAACATCTGAAAGCGATCCATGTAGGATTCCCAATCCTCTTGGGATGGATCGTACGGAGCGGGTGGTACGATGCCGCCGGACGTGGCTTCCGTTGGTGGCGCCATTTTTTTTACACGTGCTCTGTTTTTTTCTTCCAAGTTCCTTAAGATCAGATGTCTTCAAATCCCACCCTCGTCGCCAGTGTTATAGATTCAGGCATGGGTAGAATGAATGGAGACAGTCTTAGTTGGTGAACTTTCAACTCTTTATTGCATAGTGACTTCTAACTTGTATAACAACAACTCTGCTTATATAGGTAATGCTAATGTTAAATAACCAATAGGAGCTTGTGAAACGCTAGCTCCAGTACGAATAAGAGTCCTTCGTTAAGGGCCAATCAGATTCTCAGAACCCGACCAATCCGATCTAGCCGCTTAACACCCAATCAGAAGTGCAGGGCCAGAACCCTGCACTTTACCCCAAGCTTGCCTTTATTCAATTATTTACATACATAACTCTATCTATCTATCTATCTATCTATCTATCTATCTATCTATCTATTGTCTTTCTATCATCTATGCAATAAAATAGTTTTAAAATCTGAATGTTACTAATGTATGATTCTTGTTTTATTAAAAAGTTATTCAAGGAACTCCCCACAATATAGCCAATGATTAAAATCCCATAGGATTTTCATTCACATATGAAGTCTTTTTTGCTTCTCCCTTAATTCTTTGGATTAATTCTGAAAATGGGCAAGAGATGAAAGGAAAGAAAAATTACTGTTTCCTGTTCTTCTGATGGAACCAGTGTTTAACTGGATATTATGATATTATGGATATATAATATATAATGGAGTTTGCCAAATAGACTTGTTAATGACCTGAAAGGCATGTGTGGAGAGAGAGAAAGAATGTGCCAGTGTGTCACATACTCTTTTCTTATCAAATAAATTACAAAACTCAATCATGTGTCACATTCAAACCTACCATCTAAGAAATAAGTCTATTTTTAGTATCAACTTTGTAAAAAAGTATAATGTGATTGCCTAGAAATCCCCCACGAATCTCATTAATAGTCTGAGCTCTGTGCACAATCTAAAAGAACTGAAGAAAGATCAACAGAGGTCATTGTAAAAAGATATTGAGAAAAGTAGCGATATCAAGGACAATTTCAATTGGTAAGATGTAGGGTTTTCTTTAAAAATGCAGATTCAAACACTTCAACTGAATTGTGCCTATGATTTACTTTTGTTTCTATTTCCTTTGTTTTTGAAAAGTAAAATTAAATATCTGAAATAATAAAATGTGCATTAACTTCAGTCCGGTTCAATTTTCAGGAATTTCAGCTGGTACTTTTTTTTTTTTTACCAATAGGAGCTGCATAACCTAAACTTTAGTTTTTATCATTGAACCACATTTTGGACTATTTAACACAAATAAAAATTCTTCTAATAGGAATGTAACATGGGAGTGGCTCAAAGTCAAATAACATCAAGAAAGGGCTTTCATCTAAACTTAATCTAAAGCCATTTTATAGATTGCTCACTTTATGGTGGTATACAATGATCTATCACATCTGGTGGTCCTTGAATTCATATGATAAAAGTGCTGTCAGATTTAGGCAATTATAATACATGTACACACCTCTGTGCAGGTAGTTTCAGACTTTAAATGGTTCTTTTGTCAAGTCAATATTAGTAACAATTTTAAAAACCTTTGATTTAAACTGTAATAAATTAGAATCATTGTGCCTTTAAAATGTAGTGGGGTCATGACTTATTTTTGTCAGGCCATTCTCTACAAGGTAAGCCATGTGAAGAAATGTCCCCTTTCACAATGATATATAAAAGTAAACCAGCTAAAACAAATGTTTCTCTGCCCTTCAGTGAATACTTGAGGTTCAGTTTGCTTAGCTTTCTACCAGGGTTTTTACTGTGACATTCTTAAAATGTTCTTTCTGGGGGGATTCTGTGCATCATTTTTAAGCTATCAAAAAACCTATCACTACTGAACAAAAGGGTTACTATAATGAAATACAGGAAAAATGTATGAACAAGGGCAAAGAATCATGAAACCAGCATTAAGTATGAACAGAATTGGAAGAAAAGATTTGAAGAATAATTGCAAAAAGATTTGAAGGCTCCTTTACAGGTGCTGAACATATGTTATAGTTGCTGATGTAAACTGTTCTGTGAGGACTGCTTTCTTTTGAGTTTCTTGGAAAATAAGGGTCCACATTTGGTTATAAGCAGGTCTCACTCATTAATTTTTCCAGGAGAATGCATTCTCAGACATTTGATAAATTAAACAATAAATATTATTCTTAATAATATTAAAGAATAAATTTCATGTACTGATGTTTTTGTTGACTTCTTCATTAAGTGAACATAATACTAAGAAGCAGCAGGAAATTACTTCATTGTCTCTTTTTTCCTCATGGACATAATGATCAATAGTGATTAAACTATAGTTATCACAACTAATGGTAAATAAGGGCTCTGCTGAAAAGTTCTATCATTTTCTTTTTTTGGTGAAAAACTACTTGTAAGAGATAATATTTCAATATACCTCTTTGAGATGTTGAGATGAAACTATGAGTTTCTACTGTAGCTTAACTATCTGTTCAAGTCACCTAAGTATTTTGCAGTGTTTAGCTGTTTGCTCCAGCTTTTCATCTTAAGCTATAATTAGCACATTTATTTCAGCTACCATTTTTATATGCTAAAATAATTATAGGAATGACAAATTGCTTCCTTGTGTAGATTTTTTAATAGATGGTATAATGTACTTCATTAAAGAAAAACAAAAGCACTGGAAATAGTTTCATGTGTCACCTCTACATTTTTCTTGGTATTGGCTTCTTTGTACATAAGCATGTTATTTTCCATGAGAATGGGCAGCCATATACAATTGATTAATAAATATATTAAATGATTAATTAATAAATTAAATAAATAGATTAGCCCAATAGAGGTTAAGAATCATTAATACAGATTGAAAAAGTGGCATCATGCATTTTCTTGAAAACATCCAGATAGCAGGAGAGAGTACCATCTAATGATACCAGATTCAAGGTTTTATGTCTGTGAACTTTGTGAATTATGTCTATGAGTATCCATTAATTTCTACCAGTTAAGGGTTGAATAGCACATTATCAGCTTTATAATCTACTATTTGCCTTCCAAATGCCACACTATGGCAGCAGGAGACTTTTCTACATCCTGTCCCCATTTGTTTTGTATTGTTTTTGTTTTTTATAATGTTTCTTCTTCCAAATATTAGATGAGCTTCAATTGTAAGGAGAAATCTATATTTTTTCTTGCTTTGTTCAAAAGTTGATTCTGTTAGTGTCTTTTTCAAAACACAGTGTTACAGGATAATGTAGTTAGTATTGAATACTCTTAGTATGAATTGCCCTTTTAATGTTTTAAATTAAAGCTAGTGTGATATTGATTATGAAATTAATCATATAACTCAAGTTAGGTGTTTTACTGTGTATTTCAAAGAACTGAGAAATGCAATTAGAACTTTCATTATAACAGCACAGCAAATTATTTTTAGATTACAATATTGAGTGGGAGAGGGGCCCTTAAGTCATGCTGCTTTGGCAGCAGCTACAAAACATGGTTTAGTGCAGAAACATATGAGCTATTTTACTCTGATTCAGCAGTTACTCCCACAAGGATTTTAATGAACTGGCTTTAGTTGGCCTATAATAAACCAACATGGAAATCTGCCTATGTTTCTTATAAAAAAACAATGAGGATTGGATCTATGGAACTTTATATTTTTACAGAAATAACCATATGCATCTTCAATCTCAACACCTTAGCTACCAAGAAAAATAAGAAGCTCAGTAACATTTATTATGCTATATAGAACTTTTAATTCCCACTGATAACAATGGACAAAATAATATTTTCTGTTAAGTTCTGCACATGGGCGCAAGAATTGGAGACGAGACGATGAACAGTGAACTTCAACTCTTTATTTAACATTGTGGAACAGAGCAAAAACTACGGCAGCAACAGCCCTTTTTATAGGCAAGCTGCTGATCAAATAACCAATAAGAAATGGGAAGCATTAGTTCCCTTAACCAATGAGAGAGGCCTGCTAATAGCCAATCAGATTCTCCTGAACGGACCAGTCAGATGTCGCTATTATCGGCTAATCAGAAGTGCAGGATCAGAACCCTGCACTTTTCTAAAGGTTTTAATAATCTTTATTAAGCACTTTTATTCATTCACTTTTTATTAATTCACAACACCCCTTCCCCCTGGGTTCCATTTAAGGGGTGCGGTGACGTAATCTTTGAGGTAGGCAGGTTGTTTAGATTGTCTATTAGATTTTCGCTGTCCCCCAGGTGCTTGTTTATAATCTTGTTTGGGCGGGACGTTTTCTGGCGAGTAGGTTGCCTCCGGTCCTTCATTTAAAAATTCGGTACCACTATTGTCTTCATTGTCCTCTTGCCTTTGTGGGCTTGCTTCTGATGAGGTGTCTCTTTGAGGCAAGTCCACCATCCTCTCTGATTCTTCCGAATGCTCACTTCTTCTGCTCGTGCTTTCTGCCATTTTGAACTCGATCTCCTCGGCATCTCCTCCCCCCTCAGTTTGGAAGTTACCGGAGTCGCAGAAACGAGATTGCAGCCTTGAACGCAGCTGATCAATATGGCGCTTCCATATTCTTCCATCACGACTTTTTACTCGGTACGACCTGGGTCCTGTGACTTGGATTACAGTTGCCTCGACCCACAACGGATCGCCAGAAAAGTTTTTAGCGAAGACTAAGTCGCCTATCTGGAATTCGCGACATTTCCCACTGGATCCGTGTGGCTTTTCTGGTTCGTACGATGGGTGTAGTCGGTCAAGGTGGGAGCGGAGTTTTCGTCCCATTAACAATTCAGCCGGAGTTTTGTTGGTGACGCTGTGCGGAGTGATGTGTTGAAGAAGGAGTATCCAGTTAATCTTATCTTCGATATCGCCATAGTCCATTTTATGTAGAGTTTTTTTGACGAAATGTACCATGCGCTCAGCTCTTCCATTGGTCGCAGGATGCGCCGGCGAAGTTAGTGCATGGCGAATACCATGGTCCACCAAATACTGTTCAAAAGAAAGCGTGGTAAACTGGGGGCCGTTGTCGGATACCAGAACGTCTGGCAGTCCATGGGTTGCGAATAATCTGTCCAATTTTCTTATGACGGATTCCGTTGTGGTACTTTTCATTTCATGGATTTCAAGCCAGTTTGCGTAGGCATCCACCGTTACTAAGAATGTGTGTCCTTTGGTAGGTCCGGCAAAGTCAATATGAATACAGGACCATGGTCCCCTGGGTACTTCCCACTCTGTTGGGGTTGCTTTCGGTGGGGCATTGCTAATTTCCTGGCATTTGCAACAAGTCTTTACCCAGGCCTCGATTTGCTTGGTGATACCCGGCCACCACGCATAGCTTCATGCGAGCGCCTTCATGCGCTCTATGCCAGGGTGGCCTTCATGCAAGGTTTTCAACACCGCTCATTGCAGCCACTCTGGGATGATGACTCTATCCCCACAAATGATGCAGCCTTTCTGGGAAAACAGTTCCGTCTGTCGATTCTTGAAAGGACTGAAGTTGTCAGGGATTTGATCCAATGGCCATCCTCGCTCGACCCAGCTAAGAACTCATGCCAAAATGGGATCGTGTTTGGTTTCGATCGCAATATCTCGAGCTGTCAGTGCTGGTGATTGAAGTGCTTCAATCTGGAGCATCGCGATGGTTGGATCTGGGTCGTTAACGGTTTCAGGAAGTGGTGCACGGCTTAGTGCATCAGCGTGGGGGATGGCCTTCCCCGGGCAGTGTTGCAGTTTATAATTATATGCAGCCAAGAATTCTGACCAGCGAGTCATTCTGGGAGATAATATGTAAGGGGTTGGCTTGTCCCCCGCTATAATCCCCAGCAAAGGTTTGTGGTCGGTGACTATAGTAAAAACTCGCCCATAAATATATTCATGAAATCATTTAAGAGCAGAAACGACAGCAAGAGCCTCTTTATCGATTTGACTATAGTTGCGTTCAGTTTTTGATAGCGTTTTTGAAAAGTAGGCAATAGGGGCTTCACTACCGTTTGGTAACACATGGCTCAAAATGGCACCCATTCCGAATGGTGATACATCACATGTAATCATTAATTGCAAAGTCTCATTATACTGCATTAAAACAGCATCTGAAGTCAATAAGTTTTTTACTTGTTGGAATGCGTGTTTCTCTCGGTGTCCCCAGACCCAGGTTGCCTTTTTGTCCAACAGCCGATGTAGGGGCTTGGCTATGGTCACTTTATGGGGCAGGAACACGTTATAGAAATTGATAAGGCCCAGGAAAGCTTGGAGATTGGTCTTATTTCAGGGCCTTGGAGCATTTTTGATTGCCCTAAGCTTGCTATCGGTGGTGAATGCCTTGTTTATCGATTAAGTACCCCCCAAATTCTACCTTATCCGTACACAATTGACACTTATTTTTTTTCACTTTAAGGCCAGAGTCTTTAAATTTCTGGAGAACTAACCTCAGGCGCTCTCTTAGTATTTCTCTAGTTGGAGCAGCAATTAAAACGTCATCAAAATAAGGTACAACCCCTTTTATACCCTGTAGTAGTCTCTCCATCAAGCTGAAAAATTCCTGGGGCCACGCTAACTCCAAATTGGAGTCGGTTGCACTTAAATGAACCTCGGTACATAATGATCGTTTGTGCCTCTGCCGTTTTTTTGTCTACAGGCAGTTGTTGATATGCCTGTGCTAAATCCAATTTAGCGAAGACTTTTCCGCCCCCCAGGGAATGGAGAAGGTGTTGTACCACCAGTACCGGGTAAGGGCGTGATTCAGGGTGGCTCGGTAGTCCCCACAAATTCTTAATGATCCATCCGGCTTGATGGGTGTTACGATTGGGGTTTCCCAGGGAGCGTGGTCGGTTGGTTCTAACACACCCTGGGCTATCAATTTATCAATCTGCTCATCAATCTTTGGTTTAAGGGCAAATGGAACTCGACGAGGCTTAAGGTGGATGGGAGCTACTTTGGGATCAAGGTTAAATGATATCGGGGGCCCTTGCACTCACCTAATTTCTCTGTAAAGACGTCCTGGAACTCTCAGATGATGGCCTCTTCCCAGTCATCACTGTTGGTTCGGTGAATGCCGGCTACTTCAATTCCAAGTGGAGTGAACCATTGGAGGCCTAACAAGCTAGGCCGATCCCGGTTGACTACGGTCAGTGGTAGGGATGCAGTATGATTTTTAAATGAGACACGGACTTTGCTGGATCCGACGACTGGAATTCGATTTCCCTGATAGGCTTTGAGTATGATTCTTTGGAATCTGAGGTCTTGCCGCCGGATGGTGGGGATTAATTGTTTAAGGGTCTTCCAGGAAACCATCAAGAGGGACGATCCAGAATCGACTTCCATCAGGCAGGGCTGGTTTTCGAAGGTGACTTTCACCCGGATCTTCTTGGCGTCTAATGATGAGGCATGACCGATCGTAATGGTTTGGTGTGCCTCTTCCCGCTTCATTGACTGGGCTAGTGGTTTGTTTCTGTAGGAGTGGTTGTTCCATTGGTGGGTTAAGTTTTCTCGATTCACAGGACGACTTCCTGTGGGCTGGCGGAAGTTGGTCCCCCTCTGAGGTGGGTTGGATCCTTGCTTGCTTCTACAAACTCTTCCGATGTGACCTCTTTTCCCACATACATGGCAGAGTGCATCGAGGAATTTGCAGTCTGATCGTGAGTGGTTTGCCCCACAACCAGCGCATTGGTACTGTACTCTCTGGTTACGTTGATGGCATTGGTCTCGTTCAGACTGGAGCCTGTTGACCTCTTCTTCATCACTTTCTGATGACGATTCGAGGTCCTTGTGGTGGGCTGTCGTTGTCTGTCCCTCCAGGTGAGGCGACATTTCGCCGGTGAGTTGGCGGAAAGGGGCATGGGTGCAGCGCATTTGTGCAGCCGACTTCCTGGTTGCTTCTGCTGCAGTAGCGTAAGCGATGGCATCTGCAAGGCTAATGTCACCTTTCGCCATCAGCTTACTCTGCACGTGGGGTGCATCTAATCCCAGAATTATTCGGTCTCTCAGGACCTCTTCGAGGTCGGTGAACCCGCAGAGGCCTCCCAAATTCCGGAGATCTGCTATGAAATCCGCAACACTTTCTCCCTTCCGCTGGTCTCTCTGATAAAATTCATGTCTTCGAAGAAACATTGGTATGGTCGGTGCATAGTGGGTCTGTAGAAGGGGCTCGAGGACGTCCCAGTCCATGGACTTCACCTCAGCTGGTTTAGCTAGTGCCTTGGCCATTTTAAAAATGGTTGGCCCTCAGTGAGTTAGGAATACCACTCGCTTCTTTCCGGTAGTGGCATCCTTTAAGTTGTTGGTCTCCAGAAACATCTGGAATCGGTCCATATATGAGTCCCAGTCTTGTTGTGCCGGGTCGAATGGAGCGGGTGGTATGACGCTGCTAGACATGGTTCAGCCATTGGTGCATCTTCAGCCACGTGCTCTGTTTGACGCTCTGTAGTACTCAGTCAGCTCTGACGTCTCCAAATCCCATCCTCGTTGCCAGTGTTAAGTTCTGCGCATGGGCACAAGGATTGGAGACGGACGATGAACAGTGAACTTCAACTCTTTATTTAACATTGTGGAACAGAGCAAAAACTACGGCAGCAACAGCCCTTTTTATAGGCAAGCTGCTGATCAAATAACCAATAAGAAACGGGAAGCATTAGTTCCCTTAACCAATGAGAGAGGCCCGCTAATAGCCAATCAGATTCTCCTGAATGGACCAATCAGATGTCGCTATTATCGGCCAATCAGAAGTGCAGGGTCAGAACCCTGCACTTTTCTAAAGGTTTAAATAATCTTTATTGAGCACTTTTATTCATTCACTTTTTATTAATTCACAACATTTTCAATAACAAAATTATTTATAATTGTAAATAAAACATTGGTATTCTACTGGAAATTTAACATTAGACCTGTGCAAAGTGACAAGGTGATTTAAGATGGGATAGTGATATTATTTGCTTTTCCAGACTGAAGCAGCCATCTGTTTTGCCTTAATAAAGCAATTTGGATGATCTCAAAAAGCATTGGATTAGTGCAGTGCCAGTAATACTGCAGCATTATCTGAAACTGTGCAGAATCCAGGAATCATGGTCACTTTGTTTCACTCTTAATCAGAGACAGATGGTTGTTTCTAGAAACAGCTTTTACAAGAGGCTTTATCTGAAGTTTTAGAAAACAAAAAGAGTCACATAGACCTAGATATCATTGTTTAAATATAAATGTTTTCCCTCTATCTCAACTTTTTGTTTCCAGAATAAATCGGGCCTCTTGAAAAGAAGGGTAGGCAATAGTTGTGCCTGTGGGCATCAGTATATCCTAGGTATATCAATATTGTCAGGCTCTGTTTTGAATTTAAATTCATTTTAATTTTAAAAAAATCAAATATAAGCAGCATGCTGGAAATCAAAGCAGCAGCCAACTTCATCATCTCACTTTCAGCAATGCTTAGGGCCACAAAAGTTTCAGAAAGTAGAAAGCTTGCTGGAGAGGAAGGATAGTACATTTTTCTACTTTGGCTACTAACCTTGCCTTAGAAGTAATTTATGAATGCATAGGTTTTCTATGGCATCCATTTTGTAAATGCTTTTCACACCGATTCTCACAATAACAAACCCAGAAATAAAAATTCTCACAATAGCAAATTTCTATCTTAAGGACTTGTTTCAGTTATATTTAGACTTTTGATTGAAACTTTCTAGGGATGAATATTTTACTCAATGTCAAACTTCACTACAACCACGAGGAAATAATTTGCAAGACTTTCTCCCCTCCTTTCCTTTTATTTTCTGGAAAATTAGAAAATGTTTTATTCTGAAAAACTCTGAAATGTTTTCCACACTCTCCCTCTTTCTATGGGCAGAGACATCTTTTATACACTGGCTGTCCAGTCTACATCTTTCTCTTCTGTATTCCATTTCTCACATACTATATACCCCATTACACAAACACAAAAAAAGAAGACAAGTACTATTTCCAACATGAATACCTAGAAAAGAATTCAACACCAAAACAGGCTTATGATACATTTTTTCAATACCTTTTCCCCAAAGCATTATAATTATGCAATATTATTAAAATTATTTTTATATCAATCTGTTCTCTCCCTTTGGTATTTGTCATTGACTATTTGGATTCACTGAGAAGTCACTTTAGTCCACCTGAGGTTCACTTGATAAGAGCAAATGAAGAAGTGATGAGCAACTAGATCCTTGCAGAGTCTGAGGATTAATTGACAGCTTTGGAGAGAGAGCTAAGCAGAGGCAATATGGTCAACTCCTTAAAAAGCAAAGCTATCAACACCTATAACTGAGTCACATCTCAATCTGGTCTAAGACTCACTGCCAGTGTATGCCCCTCCATTGGAAACAACTTGCCAATCTTAGCTCTAAATTTCCTTCCTTTCCTCTCCTTTCTTAAATTGCTTTCATTTCTTTTCTTTTTTTCCTGCTATGGTCTTCAACTTGTATTAAATTTCTCATACTTAATACCTGGAGTGTTTTGGACCATCTTTTCTTCTCTGTCACTGCCATGTCCCTTTTCTATGGAAGCATGCTCCATTTGTCTCCTACACCTTGACTCTTGACTAAACTCCAAACCACTTACTGTGTCTATCATGTGAGACCTCCCTTTCCTGTTTTTCCAAAACATCTGTACACCACTTCTTTGCCTACTTTTGTAATTAACTACTACACAACTCATCAGTAAATCATATGGAAATTTGGTTTGGTTTATTCAGTCTGGAACAGGGCAGTTGTTTATTTGTATAAAAAAGTTTGTATACAATTTCTTTTCTGTAATACTAATGTAGGTTTGGAAACTTTAGTCTACTATGAAAAGGTCCCTTTTCATTCAAAAATTCTCTGAACCAATCTCCTGTCAGGATTCTGACATTTAACCCCATTTAAATCATGAGTCTCTAGCCAAACTCCAAAATTATTGGGCGTTAAAATATGCGGCATTGCCTGGGTGCAGCTGACTCTGAGGCACACAATTCACTGTCACCCATGACCCCAGCCATCCCCCACTCCCTGGGTGCACCATAATTCACATTCTCCAATGGGACATATCCATAGCCATCAACTATATCCTCCAGCTGGATTTCTGCATGGCAGAAACCCCGGTCACCCAGAAACCATCTCTGAAAACACCTATGGAATGCAAGCTTCCCACTGTTCCCCTCCCCCTTTCTGTTGGCAACTCAAAAAACCTCAGAAATATTCCATCAGTTGACACTCATTTTGTAAGTTTAATTTAACATCCCAAGCTAAAAAAAAGTTGCTTAAATTGAATCTTCAAATTGAATCTTTAATAATAATTCATTAAAGTTGAATGCCAGTCAACAGTCAATGACTCTAAGTACTTTGGCTTCTTTGGCATGTAGCAATTTATTTCCTTCTTTCTTGCTTCTCTTTTTTCAGACAGCACTCTGATTGTTTAACTTATGTAAAACAACTCATAGTTTTCACAGAAAAGGAAAGATATAATCTTCAAAACAAACTGTAACCTTAAAGTTACTCTGGTATCTCCAGAGATGCTTTAAGTTTATTGTTGGATTACTTGCAACAGCACTTATGGGATCAACTGTCATCCTTGGACTCCATTCTTTATACTGCAGGGATCCTCTACTTCTTCCAATTCTTTATAACATACTTTTTTTCACCCACAGCTATAACAGGTCAGACTGAAAAGGAAAACATTGACTTTCAGTTTCTTTTTATGTTTTTCTGGAATGCCTTGAAATAAGGGAGAGAGTAGGATGATTGGAAGGAATTTTCCTCAAGCAACTTAAATGCCTCCAGAGTAAAGAAGCATCCCAGTATAATCTGATCAATTTTAGGCCATGGAGAGGACCTCATCAGCTTCCTAGAAGTGCCATCCTTGCAATGTGAGCACATGGCTTTGACAGCTGGGAGATAAATTCTCAAACATAGTGAAGTTTTTTTTTTTTTTTTGAAAACAATTTTATTGATTTTCTACAAACAAACAAGACAAACAAACCATTAAAACATCAACTCTCTTATGTACATACACTGTGTCGGTTGGTTCATCAGTTTTGTGCATTCATTTCGTAGTCTCAATTACAGTTATGCTACATAACAACTCATATTGTCAATCCAAAATAAGCCGAGGCACCTAATTTAATCACAAAAAACTGGGAAAACTTATTGACTCGAGTATAAGTCGAGGGTGGGAAATGCAGCAGCTACTGGTAAATTTCAAAAATAAAAATAGATACCAATAAAAACTTTCACTAGGACAGTTGAGAATAAGTTTGATGTTCACAATTTCCTCTTTGAAAGAGATCAGTAAATAGGGAACAAGAAGATGAAGAAAAAGAAGTGTGTTTTTTCACACTTTTCACACTGCAGTGAACAAAAATGGCATCATAGGAACAGGCTTATTCTCAGCCCAAAGGTTTGTTTCTGATTTCTTCCCTGATTTAAGGGAAATTTGGGAAACGATCTCACTATCATGAAAGGTTTGATTGATTCACTAACCCAAAAGATGATGATGATGACAGTGGTAGGCAAGAGTCACTCTCTCCCTTGCAAGAAAAAACCAAGAGCCGTTATTATGATATATCTCTCTCTCTCTCTCCCCCCCCCAATAAAGTCAAGCCCTTTCCGGGGTGGGGGCGGATGGCGCGCGCGTGCTGGAAAGGGCTTTACTGTATTACGGGGAAATTTGGGAAATGATCTCACTATCAGAAAACAACGCGAGCTGCCACCACCACCTCCTCCTCCCCCTCCTCCCGAGTGGACTGAAAGCAGCTGGAGCTGAGGAAATGAAGCTGAGTGGAGCAACCTCGGCTCCCGTTGCTTTCTCAGCCTAGAGCTCAGAAAACAACGCAAGCTGCCTCCCCCTCCTCCTCCCCCTCCTCCCAAGTGGACTGAAAGCAGCTGGAGCTGAGGAAATGAAGCTGAGTGGAGCGACCTCTGCTCGCGTTGCTTTCTCAGCCTAGAGCTCAGAAAACAACGCGAGCTGCCTCCCCCTCCTCCTCCCCCTCCTCCCGAGTGGACTGAAAGCAGCTGGAGCTGAGGAAATGAAGCTGAGTGGAGCGACCTCGGCTCGCGTTGCTTTCTCAGCCTAGAGCTCAGAAAACAACGCGAGCTGCCTCCCCCTCCCCCTCCCCCTCCTCCCGAGTGGACTGAAAGCAGCTGGAGCTGAGGAAATGAAGCTGAGTGGAGCGACCTCGGCTCCCGTTGCTTTCTCAGCCTAGAGCTCAGAAAACAACGCAAGCTGCCTCTCCCTCCTCCTCCCCCTCCTCCCAAGTGGACTGAAAGCAGCTGGAGCTGAGGAAATGAAGCTGAGTGGAGCGACCTCGGCTCCCGTTGCTTTCTCAGCCTAGAGCTCAGAAAACAACGCGAGCTGCCTCCCCCTCCTCCTCCTCCTCCTCCCGAGTGGACTGAAAGCAGCTGGAGCTGAGGAAATGAAGCTGAGTGGAGCGACCTTGGCTCGCGTTGCTTTCTCAGCCTAGAGCTCAGAAAACAACGCGAGCTGCCTCCCCCTCCTCCTCCCCCTCCTCCCGAGTGGACTGAAAGCAGCTGGAGCTGAGGAAATGAAGCTGAGTGGAGCGACCTCGGCTCCCGTTGCTTTCTCAGCCTAGAGCTCAGAAAACAACGCAAGCTGCCTCCCCCTCCTCCTCTCCCTCCTCCCGAGTGGACTGAAAGCAGCTGGAGCTGAGGAAATGAAGCTGAGTGGAGCGACCTCTGCTCGCGTTGCTTTCTCAGCCTAGAGCTCAGAAAACAACGCGAGCTGCCTCCCCCTCCTCCTCCCCCTCCTCCCGAGTGGACTGAAAGCAGCTGGAGCTGAGGAAATGAAGCTGAGTGGAGCGACCTCGGCTCGCGTTGCTTTCTCAGCCTAGAGCTCAGAAAACAACGCGAGCTGCCTCCCCCTCCTCCTCCCCCTCCTCCCGAGTGGACTGAAAGCAGCTGGAGCTGAGGAAATGAAGCTGAGTGGAGCCGAAGCAACCTCGGCTCGCGTTGTTTTCTCAGCCTAGAGAAAGGGGAAGGGGGCTCATCTGGACCAAGGGTGAGTCTCCCCCTCAGTTTCCCCTGAAGGATCTTCTGTCGCTTTTGCCTTCTCCCTACATCTTCCCTCTGTTAAAATCCCCCCACACACACACACTTATTTTCGGTTGGATAGATTTCGTGTCTGAGCATTCTCACATGGCGGTGGGTCTTCCCCCCAAAAAAAACAGTTAAAAAAAGAAAAAACAATATATCCTCAAGCAAGAACTTTTCTGCTTCCGATTACCCCCATGCTTAAAAGTTGCAAAGGAAACACGGAAGCAGTGAAGCGGCTGCCCAGCTTCGGAGCTCCACACCATTTTTTTTCAGAGGGGAATCTGACTCGAGGATAAGCCGAGGGGTTTTTTTTCAGCACAAAAAATGTGCTGAAAAACTCAGCTTATACTCGAGTATATACGGTATTCTAATATTGCTATTAAAAAGAACATTTGACTATACTTTTAATCATTCATGCTTTATGAGATAATAATACTTTAAATAGTTTATTCTATAACAAATCATATAATTATACCAAATCTGTCCTTGAAACACTTTATAAATATAATGTCAAATAACAAAAAGGAAAGAAAAAATAAAGATATTCCTTGCTATCTAACATTCTAAATATTCTATTATCGTATTTTGTCATCTAGCCATTGATAAAAAAGATCCCAAATTTCATAAAATTGTTTATCCTCTTGCTCTCTAATTTCAAATGTCAATCTACTCATCTCAGCACATTCCAATATTTTCTTAATAATTTCTTCCTGTGATGGTATTTTCTCATTCTTCCAGTTTTTAGCAAATACAATACTAGCCGCTGTTAATACATTTACAATCAGATATTTCAAGTCTTTACTGTTTGTATCTGGTAAGATTCCCAATAGAAAAAACTCCGGTTTCAAATCTATATGTTTCTTTGCCAATTTTTCCAACCACATGCGAATTTTAGTCCAATATTTTTTAGCGTCCTCACAGGTCCACCACATATGGTAATATGAGCCAGGTATCTGATGACATTTCCAGCATTTTTCAGATTTGTTCTAAAACATTCTTGCTATTCTTGTCGGGGGAAAGTGCCACCTGTAAAACATCTTATACAAATTTTCTTTATATGCTGTTGACATTGTCATTTTATAATTTTGAGACCACAATTTTTGCCATTTCTCTAAATCAATCCCATATCCAAAATTCTTCCCCCAAACAATCATAGCTTCTTTAACTTGTTCTTCCTCTAATTTAATTCCCAGTCAATAACCATATAATTTTTTAATCACCTTCTCATCAGTACCCATCAAGATCTCATCTAGATCAGTCTGTTTATCATACAATCCCTCTGTTTTAGAATCTTCATCATACCTTGAATGTATTTGCGCATATGAAAACCAATTCATCTTTATACCTTGTTCCTCTAAATTTTGTATCGATTTAAGTTCACCCTTTTCACCCAATAATTTCCCATATCTAACTTCTTATAAATTCCTTCTTATAAATTATAGGATAGGAAAATGCTTCAATAGTCGATAACCAAACTGGAATTTTCAAATAACATTGTCTTTTTATCTTCTCCCAGTTTAACCACAAAGACTCCCGCATATAATGTCTTCTAAAATAACCCTGTGTTTTAGTTCCCTTATACCATAAAAAAGCATGCCAGCCCAACAGCAAATTATGCCCTTCTAATGTCAACAACCTATGTTTTCTTAATGTTATCCATTCTTTGACCCACAAATCAAACTTGCAGCTTGATAGTACAATTCCCAATTTGGCAGGCCAAAACTTCCTCTAATTCTAGCATCTTGCAAAAGCTTTAGCTTTATTCTCGCTTTCTTACCTTGCCATATAAACTTCAACATGATTTTATTTAAATCTTCAAAATAGTCTTCTCCGAGCCTAATTGGTATTGTTTGAAACAGAAATAGGATTTTAGGTAAACTATTCATCTTGATTGTTGAAATTCTCCCTATAAATGACAATTGCAAATTTTCCCATTTCTTCAAGTCTGTAGCTATCTGTTGTTTAAGTTCAATATAATTATTCTCTTTTAATGTGCTACATCTTGTTGTCAAGTGTATCCCCAGATACTTCACCTTATTCGTAACTTGGATTTTCAACAGGTCTGCCAGTTCTTCTCTTTGTCTCGGTAGCATGTTCTTGGTCAAAATCTTTGTTTTGTCTTTATTTATTTTCAAACCAGCCACCTCACCATATGTCTCTATCTTTTCCAATAACTTTGGAGCTGTTTCTAATGGGTCTTCCAAAATAAAAGCTAAGTCATCAGCAAAGGCCTGCAGTTTGAATTCTTCCTTTTTAATTTTCATTCCTTTTATGCTTTTATCATTTCTAATATTTCTATTCAACACTTCCAAAGTCAATACAAATAGCAAAGGGGATTGGGGACATCCTTGTCTTGTGCCTTTTCTTATATTGATAAAGTCTGTAAGTTCTCCCTTCATCATTACCTTTGCTGTCTGTTTATTATATATGGCTTCTATTGCTTGGATAAATTTTCTGGCAAAACCCATCTGTTCCAATAGTAATAACATAAATCTCCAGTTCACGTTGTCAAATGCCTTTTGAGCATCTAGGAATATCAAAGCCATTTGCTTTTCAGGATGTGCCTCATAGTATTCCAAAGTGTCCAAGATTATTCTCATATTGTCTCTAATTTGTCTCTTTGGCAGAAATCCATTTTCATCTGGGTGAATGAAATTATTTAAGTATTTTTTAAGTCTTTCTGCTAAAATTGAAGCAAAAATTTTATTGTCTGCATTCAATAAAGAAATAGGTCTATAGTTCTTGATTTGCAGTGGATCAGCCTCTTCTTTTGGAATAAGTGTAGTATTAGCCTCTGACCATGTTTTAGGTATCTTCTTCTTTGTCATAGCTTCATTCATAACTTCTAGCAGTGGGATGCTCAATGATTCTTGAAATGTTTTACATGTTTTAATTCTGCCAGAAGCCCATCTGGACCTGGTGCTTTCCCATTATTTAGTTTCTTAAGTGCTTTAGTTAATTCCATCACTGTTATATTGCTTTCTAGCATTTCTTCAGTTTCTTTAGATAACTTCAGTAGGTTAGCATTCTGTAGATACTGTTTGACTTTTTCCTCATCAATATTCTCTTGATTATATAGCTGCCCATAGAAATCTCAAATAATTTCCTTTTTCTCCTTATTACTATAACAAGCTTGGCCTTGATCATCTATTAACTTCAATATTTTTCTTGATTCTTTCTCCTTTCTCAATTTATATGCTAGCCATCTACCTGGCTTATTTGCATCTTCAAAATAATTCTGTTCAGCATTTCTAATTTTCTGTGCCAATTCTTCTTGCTCTATTAATTCCATTTTATGTTTAGTTATATCCAACTTCAATTTAATATCTTTTTTCTGTGGCATTTTCTGTAATTCTTTTTCAAGTCTTTTATACTCATCTTCCAAGGCCTTAGTGGCTTGCCTTTTCCTAATGTTCTTTTTTCTTATGTAATCTATTATCAAACCTCTAGCATATGCCTTCATTGTATCCCAAACATTCTGCGTTGAAGTGTCTTCTTTTTTATTTTCTCTGAAGAAAAAAGCCAATTCCTTCTCCATCCATTGTTTAAAATCTTTCTCCTTTAAAATAGTATTATTTAATGTCCATCTCGATCTTTTTTTTTTGTCCCTTCCATTTAATTGTCATTGGGCTATGATCTGCCCAAGTACTTGTTTCAATATTTTTTTCTTGAATATTGGATATTAATTCTGTTGAGATCCAAATCATATCTAATCTGGACC
Organism: Hydrophis major; assembly: GCA_033807585.1. Classification (NCBI taxonomy): domain Eukaryota; kingdom Metazoa; phylum Chordata; class Lepidosauria; order Squamata; family Elapidae; genus Hydrophis; species Hydrophis major. The sequence continues at coordinate 331,883,544 of CM066329.1, forward strand.
ATGATAAATGTCTATTTGAATAGAAAGTATATTGTTTAGCTTTAACATTTCTTTCTCTCCAAATATCTTTTAAAGTTAATTCGTCTGTCATTTTAAAAAAGGATTTAGGGAGAGTCTTTCTATTTTGCTTTGTTGTTGTTGCTATATAGTCCAGTTTATTGTCCACAATTCCATTAAAGTCTCCCATCATAATTATATTAACATAGTCCAGTCCAGTTATTTTCATGTGTTAGTTTTTTATAGAATTCTTGTTTATCATTTGGAGCATAAATTGCAATCAAGAGTATTTTTATATTGTTGTCCATTATTTCCACCATTAATACTCTTCCATCTTCATCCATATAGATCACTTTTGCTGGGATGGCCTCTTTAATGTATAGAACCACTCCTCTTTTCTTACATTGAGTCAAAGATGTAAATATTTTCCCTAATTTTGGCTGTACTAACAATTGTTCATCTTGTTTTTTGATATGTACTTTTTGTAGACAAATTATATCAAATTTTAATTTCTCTAATTTATGAAAGGTTTTCCTTCTTTTAACAGCTGAATTGAGTCCATTTATATTCATTGTAATCAATTTTTTTTCTTCCATGATTATGCTTTATATTTAGGTCTAACAGCTCTCGTGGATCTCACTTCATGCATTTCTTTACTATCCACCTGCCCACCTACTGCACCTTCCTCTTTTTCAGTCTCCAGTTGTTCCTCTTGAAACTCAATTTATGAAACCTCTTTCTCTGCCTCTTCTTGTCTCCTTCCAAAAAATTCTGCGTGGAAAAGTTCTGCTTTCTCAATTGAATCAATTCTACGCCTCTGTTCTTGCCACGTAAACATTAATCCTTCTGGAATCAGCCATCTATAATTCACTTCCTTTTCCAATAGCATTTTGGTCAGAAATCGATATTCTCTTCTCATCTCTCTCACTCTTCTGGGTATTTGTTTTAAAACCACAATCTCTTTGCCTTTGTATTTCAATGTCTTCTCTTTTACAGCTTGTAATATTTGTGTTTTGATGGATTTTTTGGTAAATCTCATATAGACTTCTCTTGGTAATTTATTTCTCATCGCATATCTTGTAAAAACTCGATATACTTCATCTACTCCATCCATCATCTTTTCCTCTGTAATTTCCAAAGCATCCACCAAAATTTCTATCATTATCGCAGCCAAGTTTTATCCTTTTTCTTCTTCTATATTTTTGAAATCTGAGATAGAATTCTGACCTCTCCATCTCCCACCTCAACATCCCACTTTTGTTTTATTCAACCACTGTTAATCTGCTGTCAATATTTCCAATCTTTTCCTCTCTTTGTTTACCTTCTTCCTCAATTTTTTGGAATCTCTCCTCATACTTCACCATCATTTGTTGAATATTTTCCACTTTTTCACCAGTCTTCTCTGTTCTTTGTTCAATAGTGTCTGTTTTTATCTTGAGATCTTGGATTCCTTGCATAATCATCTGTAATGTCACTTTTTTCTTGTTCTTTATCTTGCTTCAACATTGTCTGAATTAAATGTTGTTCTCCAGCTGGTGGGGAGGTAGAGGTAGAAGTAGAAACGCCAGAAGATATGGGTTTCCTGCTCATTTTGATGCTTCAAGGCCTTCAAATTCTTTTTAACTTTTAATCCAACTGGTAAAATAGCCAATTATAATCCAAAATGGCAAAAATCCAATAATAAAAAACCCAATGACAAAAAGGAAAAAGGAGAAAAAGAAGAAGAAAAATCTTCAGGTTCTTCTAGACCCTAATCCAATTATGAAGTAGTCACAATAAAAAATGAAAAATAGAAAAAAGAAAAAAGCCCAAAAATAATAATAATAATTAGGAAGGAAAAAAGAAACAAAAATAAGGAAAAAAAGAAAAAATTCCTTCAGGTTCTTCACACCTTAATCCAATTGGGAAATCTCAATAATAAAAAAGAAAAGGCAGAGTGGTCCAAAAATATATGGAAAAAGCAAGCAAAAAAGAAAAAAAATATCCTGGTAAAAAGAAGGAGAAGAAAATAAAAATAAAAATAAAATTCTGAGGCTTTCCTTTTAAAATAAAGAGCAAAAATAAGAATATTACTAGAATTAAAGTTTACAGAGTGGCTGGTGAATAGGGGTGCACAACTTTAAAAAGATAAGAAAACACTCTGCACTTTGTTTATTTGTCCAATGCTCTTATTATGACTCCTTCTCCACAAGCTTCAAAGCCAAATCTCAAGTGTTGAAATGCTGATAAGGGTCCAGGAAAGCACCTGTAATAATATTCTGCTGCACTCTCCCTCTATCTTATCAAATTGAAATGTCCTTGAGAAGTAGTCTTTTCAGAGTTCTTCTCCAATTCAAATAAAATATTTTCAAGCCTCTAATTGGCAGTGTTACAAAGTTTCTTAATACACTTCCCCCCCCAGCCAGAGAAACATAGTTTAAATTAAGCAAAAAGAATATATATATATATATATATATATATATATATATATATATATATATATATATATATATGTTTTCTTAAGTTTTCGCGGGTACTTACATGTCTGGCATTCAGCTTTGTTTGGGTATTTTCCCACGTGGTGCTTTTAAAGTTGTAGCAACGTTTCAGCAGAATCTCATCTGCCATCATCAGGCTTCTGTATGGTGTTTGTCTGTGAGTCAGACTTTTACAGTGGTTTACACTGTATATATATATAAAATAGCCAAAAGGAGCCTCTATCCTAAAAAAGAATTAAAAAATCAAAAAAGGAGCATAAGAATATATATAAGAGAAAATTCAGTCTGGTTAACTACAAAGTCACGCTGAAGTCCCCCCAAAAAAGTAAGGAAAAAAAAATCCAAGCCTCAATTTTACATCCCTTTAAAAAACCCCGCTCATACAGTTTTGTCAAAAAAAATCTCACAGATTTCTTCTTATATTCAGAGTGTCCTTTCAAAACTCAGCAAGTTAACAAAAAAAAGAGAGAGAACTTTCTCACCCAGCTGACACACTTTCACTTCCAGCCTCTTTCTTTCCGGAGCTGTCCCGACTTCAGCAGCTATGGAGGCTGCCTCCACTGCCAGCAAAAGGACTTCTCCCGGATCAAACCAGGGACTTTGCGATGTCCCTGGGATCCAGGGAATGTGCCCTTCACGGTCACTGTCTCTACGGGACAATTTAAGTCCATTAGGACCGACCAGGGGTGAAAATATCAGCTGCAATCTCGGAGCTCCGAGATTGCAGCTGTATCGCTGAGACGAAGCTTTGCCTTCTCTAAACATAGTGAAGTTTTAAGGACATTGGATTTGAGTAACCCCACTTTTTAATTACTTTTGTATTTACAATTATTTCAAACTTAAAAGAGGTCTTCCAAAGAACAAAAGTCACGTGTTCAAAAAAATTTCATCCCGAAAGAAAAGAAAAATTAATGGTTTAAAGAATTTAAACAGTATAAAATCAATATAATTTAAGAAAATTTTAAGCAAATGAAGGACCAGACAAGGTTTGGAATATTAGAGTTTTCAGTAAATCTTTTAAAATTAGGTGAACAAAACAATATATTTGTGGGAACATAAATTATTTTGTTTTGTGGGGAAGGAGAACATTAGCTGAAAGTTGAAATAGAAACAAAACAATTTGAAATTTTGGGAGAACAGAAATGGGACACTAGAGGGGATTAAAATTCCATGAAAATGAAAAATATAAAAATACAGAGAAGATACGATGCTTGAGACATTTCAAAGAATGTTTAAGGAATTGTAAGAAAAGCATGTAAATAAAATGACAGCAATAATTTCTGCACCTATAAATATATATTTTTCAAGAAGACGTGCAAGATGTAACAGATAACATGGAAAAATTTGTAGACAGGATGAACAGGTGAAACAAATCTCAGCTGATATAGAAATATTAAAAATAAAGAATAAGTAAGATGTCCTTAAAGGCTCTGCTGCAGCTGCAGGATTATTTTCTGTTCCTCATTGCCTGGCCTTTGAATGACTAGTTGACAAGAAGGTCCTTCAAATTCTGTGTTCTCTTCATAAGCAGCAGCTGTCTGGAGTATAGAAGGATGATCACTCAAGTCTTCTTTATCAAAAGAGGCCCTGCTGGACTAGCCTTGTCACCTGTTTTGTGACCTATTTTTCCAGAATCCTCATCCAGAAACTGAGAGGTTTCTAATTTTGGGGGGAAAAACATGTCTTTTGTTTCTTTGGAAGATACTTCAGTGTATTCAGTGGCTTCTGGCTGCAATTCAAGGTGCTGGCTGTCACCTTTAAAGCCTTTCATGACTTAGGATCAGGTTATCTGAGGGAATTGTCTCTTGCCAGTCATATCTACCTAACCCACCAGTGGGGAGGCAAGGAATGTTGTGGGTTCCATTCTCTAGAGAGGTACACCTGCTGGGACCCAGGGATGGGATTCAATTTTTTTAACAACCAATTCTGTGGGTGTGGCTTAGTGGTTATGTGACTGGGTGGGTGTGACCAAATCAACATCACTCGCATCAAGGGGCACTTCTCCTCACCTGGCCTCTCATGACAGTGAGGATGCTGCAACAGTTGTAAGTGTGAAAAACAGTCACTTTTTTCAGTGTCATTGTAATTTTGAATGAAACTAAATGAACTGTTGTAAGTCAAGGGATTACCTGTACAAAAATACAAAAAGCTTCTTTGCTTGCAAAAAGCTGCTCTAAGTACCAATCATTAGATTAAAAATAACTGCAAGCCGGAGTTACAAATCAGGCAGGATGCTAGAGCACCTTGAAGAATTAAAATAGTTAAAAGGCAATGATAACTATCAGTAGCCAACTCTTGTTCATAAAGTGAAAGCCCTTTAGCAGAGAGGTTATTTAAGCTCTCCAGAAAGAGCACACACAGGAGAAGCAATCCTTAGAGCCATTTGCACCACTTAGAGATAACCAGCTGGTCTCACTGATCTTACAAGATATCAGATCCAGATTTAAGGAAAGGTGACATGCTCAGAAAGGCATTAAAAAAATCAGTGCCAAGCTTGCACTCTGCCTCTTGCAAGTGCACCCCAAAAGGACAGTGCCAGGTACCACTAAAGTAGTGAAGAAAGACTCCCTCCCCCAAATAGAAAAAGAAACCATGAAAAAAAATCAAACACAATACAAACAATGAAACCACAACAGTAGCTGTTGCTTGTTAAACCAATTACAAGAACATATAGACACAGGAACTATTAGATTTATCAAACCAGGTTTTTTTTTCAGGAACAGAGATCAATCTTTTTCCTTCTAAACAAAGCTGAATAGAAAACATTATCCCATCAATAAACACAGGATTAAATATCACCAAACACAGAATTAAACTTCACCAAAAGCCAGTTTTAGACCAAAACTCAGAAAGGGTATGTAAACTCATGTTTGAATGTCAATCTTTCTAGCTAGCCAAGAAGAAATATTTCCAGGGGAGTATTTCCTCCCAACAGCAGTGTAAAAAGCTTGAAACAACCCTTCCCCTTTAAGAAAGTATTAAGAAAAAAAAAACCCTCCTTCAGAGACAGTAAGTCTAGGCATACTGCCAAGAATGTAATAAGAAAAAAAACAAAAGGAGTTTTCTTCTCTGAACTGCTTAGAAAGTTAACAAAGGATTCTATAGAACCGGTCAGAACTGGTAGAATCCCACTCCTGCTTTTCCATGATGGATCTATCTCTCTGGATCATCATTTCCCCAGAGATTAGAATGGTGCCTACTCTAACATTCTTCCAGAAGGCACTTGGTTCTGCCAACATGTTTGGGGAATGCAGAGTGGGATGGAGCCCATGGCTCGTGTGATGTGATGCCACTGGGGCAGGGGGTGGGAAGTTATTTTATTGTATTATTGTATTAATATATGCTTCTCTCTTTTATTAGTTTTATTGTTTCTTATATGAGGTTTTTATGTTCTTGTAAGCCACCTTGAGGCGCCATGTGTGAATAGACAGCAATATAAATTTCCTAAATAAATAAATAAATTAGCAGTTTTCGTGGGTACTTACATGTATGGCTTTCAGCTTTGTTTGGGTATTTTCCCACGTCATTGCAGTTGTGCTTTTTTTAAAAAAAAAACAAATTTTATTAATTTTTTACAGAAAACACAATACACAAATATACAAAACACAAAACATAAACAAAACTAAAAGATCTTTTCTGAAGTTTGTCTGATCCCGGGTTAAAACTCTTCACACAGACACAAATTCAAACATCATATTCACTTTGTATATCCTTCCATATCTTATTATCATTTTCATTTTTTTATATATATATATAATCCATTTTTATCAATTTTATAAAAACAATGCACAAAAAATCAAGGCATAACAGCTTATAAATTCTTTTCTAGGAAAAAATAATAATAAAAAACCAATAGAACATAACAATTCCAAATTATAGTATCAATACTTTATCTATTTAACTTCATATCTTATCCCTACTTCTCCTTTTCATCCAAATTATTTCTTGTTAATTAAAATTTTATTGCCTTTTATCAATATACAAAATCCAAAAAAAAAAAACCCATAACAAAACCTTTATATATCCTTTCATATCTTATTACCATTTTCAATAACATTCTTTGTCTGTTCTATTTCCAACTATCCATTCATCTTTTTTCTTTTACTATATTTCTCCTATACACCAATTGGAGTAACGTCTATAACTCATTACCTTAACTTAAAAGTACTTCATATAACAATTTTTCTTGGGATTCTGTTTAAAAGATTCTAAAATTACATAATAAATTTTATACTCTAAATACACATATAAAAACACAATCTGATATACCCTCCAGAATCCCTCTTTTATCCTAAATTAAATTCACCCATTGTCTCTAAATAAACTTTTTTTCTTTAGATCTTGCTTCCCCCCATTGAGGCTTCTCCTCCCCCCCCTTTCTCTCTTGCTTATTCTTCTCCTTGCCCTTTTTACCCCTTTGTTTTTCCTCCTCCCTTTTCTTACTCCTTTTCCTTTGCTTTCTAACCTTGCCTCCACCTTTTCGCTCATTTTTCTCTTCTTTGGTTGTTTTTATAATTCTTAAAATCCCCTTTTTCTTATCCTTTTTCTCCTCCTCTCCGGAAAGGACCCATTGTTCATCAAAGATGGCTTCTTCTTCCTCTTCTTCCTTGTCCCAGTCCTTCTGCTGCGTAATCAACTTTTCATAAGTACATAACGCCATTTCTAAAAATTGAAACAAAGCGCCCAAAGTATCTTCCTTTTTATATTTTTGGTATTCAGCCTTTAGTTCATCCACAAGCGATGCCATTATGAAAAGAGAAACTTTTCCCAAAAACAACCACAAGTATTTTTAATCAAAAACAATTCAAAAAAAAGTTCCAAAAGTTAATACTTTTCTTCCTTCTTCTCTTTCTCTTTCTGGGGTTAATGTTTAATCAAAGAGGTCCAATTACCATATATCTTTCTTTGGGATTCTAGACAATCTCCTCCTTTTTCAGCTTCTGCTCCAATTTTTTCTCCTCTCCCTTCCCACTTGCGATATCAATTTTAAATAATCAGAAATCCATACCTCCAACAAGGGTTTTCCAATTTCTTAAATTTTTCAATGTCCAAAAATCCTTTTGTCCCTTAGCTTCAACTCTCAAAACAATTCACTTTCAATGTCCAATATATCCAAACATTTCTGCTGTTTCCATGGGGTGGGAGAGTGAAGAAAAAAAAAGTTCCCTTTAACAGCTTCTCCGCCACTTTCGCTCTTCTTAGGGATACAATGTATCCTCCAGCAATTCAAACAGCTCAGTTCCAGGCAATTTAAAGGATGTTACTTGACCTGGCTCAGACATCACTTTCACTCTTCTCCTCCAGCGCAATCTTACCTGGTTGCTGGCTTCTTCGTGGCGGCCATTGCTGACCGCCGCTCCACCGCCTTGGGAAAAAGGGGTTTTTCCGGTGAAGGGGGGGGTCTGCGACACCCCCACCCCCCTATCCGACTCCCCTCTCTCTTCAGCTGTCCCTACAGGGCAGCCATATCCCCCTGACCCATCTGGATCGGGGGTACCTCGACGGCTAGCACAGCAGGAATCACGAGCTGTCGCAAATTCCTGCTGCCCCGAAGCCACGCGAAACCGGAAGTCCGCAGTTGTGCTTTTAAAGTTGTAGCAACGTTTCCGCAGAATCTCATCTGCCATCTGCCAGAAGCCTGATGATGGCAGATGAGATTCTGCTGAAATGTTGCTACAACTTTAAAAGCACAATTGCAATGATGTGGGAAATGTAATATCAAAACTAGAAATGTGTTGAATGGTTTAACTTAATTGAAATAATGCAATGGAATCAAATGTCTTATGCTGATTTCCCTGAGTCCTTAATGCAAGTAATCAGTTTAACTTGAATAAAATTGTATTAATATAAATGGATACTGAATGTCCTTGAAAATAATGCATTGCCAACAAAGGACATGCTAATAGACAAAATCAAATAAGAAAACAAGATTTTGGCAGAAGGATTTTATTTGATAACTCAGATATGATATGGATTTTAACTAGACATTGGTAATTTTTTATTTTATTCAAATAAATGATATTCACTATAAATAACATTGGCGACTTGCCAATGAGGAATAAATAAGTTGCTATTTAAATTTAAAGGAACCAATGCCTATACAATTTATATGAATATAAAAATCAAAATAGAAATAGAAATATTTATTTCCTTTCATATCATATCATTAGGAAAATGTCCATATTTTAAATAATATTATGCTAGTAACTTTCATCCTGATTAACTGTATGGAACAAATTTTACCATTCACAATAAATAAGGCTGCTAAACTGTGAAAACACATTTTATTTCCTTGGCAATTTGAAGATTGTATCAAGAGCATACCATTCTCTCTCTCTCTCTTTGTCTCTCTCTGTGTCTGTGATGACCCGTAGTCTCTCAAAATAACCCCAAACCCAAAACATACATTAAAGTCTGGTAAGGTCTTCAACTTAAGTTCACTGTTTTATTAGGCCCAGTTTAGAGTCACAAAAGTAAATAATGAGGCAAAAAAAGAAACCAAAACAAACTGCATTGGCAGGAGTTCCGAAGCAAGCCAAGATAATTAATCATACATTCCAGGAAGAGTCCATGGGAAGAACGCCAACAAAGATAAACCTCTATTAAAGGAAACAATAAACTAAACTTTGACTCCAGCAATTCTGACTGCGTAGTTACAAACTTATATACATAGCTCCCAGCTGCAAGCCAGGAGGAGGATCATGGTAATCTCCTCCTGAGTAGACCTCGCTTTTCCCTGATCCTCTCCTCCCTGTGTGACCCAGGATGGATAGGGGATGGTCCTTGATCCTCTTCTGATTGCTCAGCCGGCCTCTGCCCTTCCCCATCCTCCTCCACCACCTCTGGAGCCACAATCCCACTCACTATTGGCTGTTCCTCCTCTTCTTCAGAGTCAGTCTCCACCAGGGCCATGACAGTGTCTTTGTCTCTGTCTCTGTTTTTTTCTGTGTCTCTGCTCCTTTTTATAATATTCACAACTAATTTTTCAGTTTTTCTGCTGTGATGAACAGAGAAGTCTATGCAATGACTGATGTATGTTGCAAGATAAAAATATTCAAACACTACATTAATTATACACTGATTGTGTGTGTGTGGGTTGGTATATGTATGTATGTATGTATGCATGCATGCATATATGTATATTTGTCAAAACTGACTTTCTAGTTTTTTGGAGGCTAGAGTTCCTAAACATGTTTTGATTGATAGGATGTTATTCATAAACATCTGCGTATTTTGTTTTATATATGCAGTCAGTTCTTCCCACCCCAAAGCAATCTCTGGTGTGGTTTACATCTTAGCTTAAAAATATTGTGAAAACAATATCCTTCTTCTGAAAGAGACAATAGCTACAACAAGTAATTCATTTAATAAGTAGCACAAATTATTAGTTCTGGACAAAGAGGCTTCAAGAACGCTACACAGTGTGTAAAGTGTTGCAACCTGTGACAAAACCATATTTGTCTAAAAATTTATCCAGCGAGGAAACAATTTCTCTGCTTTGCCCAGTTTCTTTATTCATCTCATTGAAAATTCTCACTGAACTGATGATGAATTTTATTTCTTGCAACAAATGTGTGAAGGTTATACATCTGTTTATGTGTAAGTCTATATGTGTATTGGCCAGAGATCACAACCCCCAAAATGGTAGAGTTTAGTGCAAAACTGTTTAATGTTATAACTAATGACTAAATGCCTCCAAAGCAAGGCAACCAATTTGTAAAACTCATTTGAAATTTGCCCTCAAACCATATTTCACCACAATTTTTTCTGTTGCATACTTTTCCATACAAATGCACATGGACAAATGCATAGTTTACAAACACTCTGCATCAGTTTATAATGATATAAAATTATGAGCCTCTTCCTCCCAGAAAAGTGTTTTTTCCCCTGGGAAAATAATCTTCAAGCTCAAGATATCATCAGCAGGATTCCTTCCTCCAATTTTGATGTGAAGCAATCTCTCTGTGAAGCCACTTGGGCTAAGAGAAAGAGAGCTTGTCCAAAGTTAAACTTTGGAAATACATCTATTTCACCAAGCTTACTTGCTGTAATATGCAGATAGAATCTGAGGAAATGATCATTGATTAATTGAGGGTTGTTTGTTTAATTTTGCCTGGCAGTGAAGAGGCCTTTGTGTTGAGTTGCAATTACAAAATAGCCTATGTGTGCATGTTTAAGGCTGATTTATTGGTGTTGCAACTGAGTGGAACTATTACTGCATCCTACACTGTGAAAGGGTTGATAGGTGACCATAGGTTGCAGATGGCTACAGTCTGGCTGATGCAAATACTTCCTAAATCCCAGGTGCCCATGGGATCAGAAGTGTGCTTTCTGATTGGTTATCCAACATATTCTGTGGTTTGACCCTAGCCAAAATGTATGAATGAATGTATGAATGCAATATCTATGTAGATCTATGAATGCAATTTCTATGCAGCAGTTTACAAATGATGAATCACATGCAGCGCCTGAGAAGTTTGCTTGAACTTTTACTGTGTAGTATGAATCAGTGACTTAAGAGGTTAATATTTCCATATGAATAAATTTCAACCATGTGGTCTTGTTCACTCCAGATGCTAGTCTCACCTTAAACAGAGTGTTTAAGACCTTGCTACCAAGCTGAGATTTTGTTAACATAAAAAACAATTGATCATGCTACTTCAAGCAAGCTACATGTGCTTCTTTATGACTCAACGTATGTCTCACCCTCGGAGTCCCTCCCCATAATTACCCTTATTCCTCACAATTGAAGTTATTTATTTGGAACAGTTTCTCAACCTTAGCAAGTTTTAAGGAGTGTGGACATCAATTTTCAAAATTCCCTAGCCAGAACTTGTTCTTCATTTGGAAGCATAATGTTCCAACCTAGATATTGTATTAGGAAAATGTTAAAACTCATGTTAAATTTGTTCATTTTCAATTTTACTCTTCTTTTTAATCTTTTCATATTAATTTTAATAATAGTAATATTGGGTTTAAAAAGCCACTAAATCTGAAGATGAAAAGTAGTGTAAATAATTATACAAATAAACAATATGATGCATTGGGATCAAAAGTGCAAATAAAATTGTATCATTCACCAGTTAGGCTCCTGAGTCATACTAGTTTCTTGTCAGTTTGAAGAGTGACGGGGTTAGTTTATTTAAAGGATTCATAGTGAGCTCCATGGGATGATATTGCTAATGATGGGAGCTGCAACCGAGATGATACAACTCCAGGATCCCATAAGATAGTACTGTTCAGTTGACATGCCCATTCCTGTCCAATGCTATAAGTTGAGAAATAAAGTGGAGGAAAGCAGTCCCATAAATAATTATTTAAATATGGTCCACCTTGATAGGTCATGTTAAAAGAAATGAATAGTATACTTCTAATTAATTAAACTATCTCTAAATTGCCAGCAGTATGAAAGTAGCTGTATTTAGTAGGTATTCACTGTGATGTTAATTAGCTAGACTAATTAACTTTTGAAATATTTCTGTTATATTAACTGAATTCTTATGGGACAATATGTAGACACTAAAATAAGTTAATTTCAAACAATTATGGGCATAAACTGCAATTGTGTGTTAGCAAGGATAGTGCCTTTAATCTTATGTAGCCAGGAAAGAAATGTATCTCTGTACATTTTAGGTTAGTGTTTTTGTTTACTGTCTAATTTTGAACTATCTTGTTAAGAATGAACATCAGTTATAGTTTCTTTATATTTTTCAGGGGCTTTGTTCTTAATTTTTGGTTGCATGTTTTTTTTCTAAAAAAACCTCATTGTTGTGTCAGTTTCTTCAAAGGGATGTATTTGAAAAACAACTTTGCCTAGTATTCAGAGATGTCCATGGGGAAGTGAAAAATGTTGAGATGATGGCGATAACCCAAAAAGCAAAAAAGTGCCCCTCCCATAATGTGAAATGATAATGGGCTTTAATCACACAATTGTGTCTACCATCTTGATTTTGGACACCCTCTAGCAAACTCTTGGTAATATTCACATTTTCTGCATATTTTCCCAATATAATATTTTTTTCTATAATATATTTCTGGTGTTGCACTGAAACATTTTATTGTTGCACTGCACTATAAAAATTTGAAGAATTGTGAATTTTTGGAAATATAGTACTAGAATGTAGTGCTCACTCCTGAAGAAGCTGCTGATGAGCATATCCTTCTGTCTTTCTTCTCAGATGACCACCAAAAACACATTGACACAACTTGTGGGATTTGTGAAGCTTTATTTAACATACTAGACCTGTCTAGTCAAAGGTGATGAATCAGGAAACTGCAGTCAGGTCAGGAACACAGTCATTTCAGAGGTTAGTCTTTGATTAGGATAATGTCAGCTGCTATTTTATGCTTGCTAGTCACATGGTGACAGATTTCCATGAAGTGTGGGAAGGAGAAATGAAGGAAGGAATGCTTTGGGAAATGAAAGTAAGTGTGGTCTCTCCTTGAAACACTGCTCAGATCACTATCTGGAAGAAGGAGAGAGCCCCATACCAAACTACGCTTGGACTGTCTGTTAGGAAAACATCTTTCATGAACTGGATTGATTACACTGGGGATTACAATAAGAAACTGTAGGGAGGGAGTGCAACTTAGGGATTTTAGCACACAGTTTTCAGTTCTGGATTTGTAATATTACAATACATTTGACCTCTAATAAATTAAATATTTTTCAACAAATGGAGGCAAGGATCATTAGGGGTTTAAACTATGGCAGGACTGACACTTCTCTTATGACAGCAGAAATACAGTCCACAGCCCACAATTCCTGGATAGTTTTCTCTCTTCAGAACATTATTGCCAAAGTCTCTCTCTCTCTCTCTCTCTCAGTGTGTGTGTGTGTGCGTGTTCTGAGGTTCTGAGCAAAGGTCCTCTGCTCAGTCCTTTTTTAGTCTTTCATCCCACTTCTGAACTGCTGGAATCTATAATTCTAGTGTCCTCCATTTTGATTCTGATTTCTTCCCCTCAAAAATACTGCTCTCTTCAAGTCCCCTCAGTTCTCCTCTTATTCAGAGTTTAAGGGGCAAGGTTTCAGCCACCAGCCAATCAAGAAGTGCAAACTGTCCTACCAAAGATCAACTGTTTGCAGTTGTTCAAGAAGTGCTTATCCAAATAGAAGGGCCTGAGCAGCTCATAGAGAAGAAAAATATCAGCAACAGCTGTAAGTCTTAACAGAATTAGTCCTTGTTTAATGTTCACAATAGGGACTGGCATCTTCACCAGTAAGCAATGAGGTTAAGGGAGACATCACAATATGCCTATGGAGTTATGAATTTACTTCTGATATACCCATTCGTGAATCACCTATTGTTACATGAACTATCATATGATTGTGACTTGTGATTTTACTGCTGGCTTCTCCATTGACTCAGCCTTCAAATAGTTGTTAAACATGACATTTATTAAGGACTATCTATATTTGAAAGTGCAAAATTGGATAAATATGCATCAAATGGTTAGCCATGCAATTTTCTTCTCCATGGTTCTGCTAGGCTACTGGTCATGGGTAGAAATTTCAAAACTTGTATGCCCCAATTGACAAGTTATGTGCCTCAAGTACAAGTACATAATTAGATTTCCTTTATTTTTCTCTTCTTAATTTGTGGTGTGTTTCTGGGAGAGAGACCTTGCCAAGCTAAGCTTTGAATTAGCTGATTGAACCTGCACTTGTGCTTCTTCAAGTGTACTTCATCTAATTCCAGTTGCAACATGAGGCTCAGAGCCGTCTCCTGTTGCTGATTCAGTCTGATCCCTAACACTTTTGCTAAATAAAAGTGCTTCCTTATGAAATAATTGTGTTATATTCATCCACACTACTTTGTTTTTACAAAATGACTGTATTGGGTTCAGAGGCTTCCTTGAAAATAAAGATTGCTTCCTTGGCTGCAAATTAACTTGAATTCCAAAAAAGTAATAATATTTCTGATATCATCGTCATTATCATCATCATCACCACCACCACCACAACTTATACCTATTATGATGCAGTCTCTAAAACTTCCAAAAATATAAAGCGTCTTTTGTAAAACCAAAATTAATTTCTTCAAATTAACCTTAGTTCATTAGTACCCTCCATATCATCCTATTCATCATCAGGAAAGAGAAAGAGAATGATGGAAACCAAACATTATAGCAAAGTTAACTGCTGGTCTGGCACTTTGCAATTGTAAACATTGTAAAACATGAATTGTATAAGTCAGAAGTCAGTTGTATTGTAAAGTTTTGGTTTTTTTTTACATTTTGTGTGTGCAGGGATTCCCTGAAACCTGAACATTATTTCAAGGGCTCATCAAAGGTAAAGAGATTGAAAAAAAAAATCTACTCTACATTTTTGCCTCTAGTTTACAGTAAACTACATTCATTGAGTTTTGTTGCATTAAAAAAAAACACAAACAGAAAACTTGGAGTTTGTGACTAAAAGCAATTAGCAAACCTCATGTTCACAATATTGTATATTTTGCATTAAAGCTGTGAAATAGCATGTGAATAAATATATTGTAAAAAGCAATTCTAAGCCACAATAAGATATATTTCCATTCAACCAATATCTTTTACAATTACTCATGTGAGCATTTTAGGAATTCAAGGATCCAATTACATTACTGGTTACCCTGGAATTATCTGAGATGGAGTTATACATAGGGCAACACACATTTTAATAGCTTGGAGCCAAGTTATAATGCCATGCTGTAGAAGGAAAACAAGCCTAAATATTTTAAAGAAATAAAACCAAATCTGTCTTCCACAAGGATTTTAAATAACAACAGCAGTATCTATAATAATTCTGACTGTTTGTCGAAGCTCGGATGAATGAGAAGACAGACCTTAAACTTTCAGTGGTTTTTGTTTTTGTTTTTGTTGTTATATGGGGATGGTAAAAATAAACATTTTTGCTCAGTTTCTCAGTGTCCAACCAGAAGTTTGAGATTTATTTATGCATCAGCTTCAGAATTTGGCAGGAAAAAAAAGTCTGCATTGTATTTGTCTTCATTTCTTTTATATACTGAATATTTTTAAATGCTTGCATTTGCTTTTTTCATGTGTACACCTTTTTTCAAGTAGCTTTTCTTAAATATGATGAATTTATTTGCTTTTTGTTAGGATAGATTGAACTTTCTCCTAATATATGTGCTTTTAGGCATATTATTGAATTACAGATAGTAACATTATGGACTCCCTTCCTAAAAGTGATTAAATACAAACCACAGCTCTTAAAGCTTTTATTGAAGCAATAATGAAATATTGTCTGGAAATTCTTGAACATACAAAATGAATATACCAAAACTGAATCTAATAACACCATTACACTGAGTTTATTTTTAATTTTGTTAGCCTGGTGAAAGAGAGGAGCTGACTTGCAATCCTAGAGTTATTCAGAGCTCTTAACTATTTCACATGGAGTTTGGCATGCTCTGAAAAACTTTTTGAAAGTCATCAACTGATATCCTACCACATGGTGCTGAATTATGGGGCTTCTCCCCCCATAATTCAGTTTGATTAAATTCAATTTTGAATTTATTTTTATGACAGAAAGAATTTCAGTGGAGTGGATGTTCTTGAAGACGCTTAGAGAGGAAGTAGGAAAGGGAGATCATGCATTTTGTACAATTATGTCCCTGCCACCTCCTTTTTACATGGGAATTAAATAATAAAGGAGTTAATCCATTCAGGATTTTGAGACTGGCAGATATCTAGGGAGATAGTTGGATAATAGTAGCAACAATAGTAGTACTGTCCCACAGATCATTTCTTTGGTCTTAAGCACCAATTGGCATGGGTTTACAATTTATTCCAAATAGAATATAACAATCAAAATAAAATTTCCTGAAATTGTTGCTTAAGATGTTGTTTCTCATCACTGCTTTATTTATTTGTCACTTAATTTTAGCCAGAGCTCATTTGCTCTCTTGACAAAAGCAACCATTTCTGTTGTGAATGACAATAAAGCAAGTAATTTCTTTTTTTTAAAAAAAGATTTTATTAATTTTCTACAAACAAACAAGACAAACAAAACATAAAATCATCAACTCTTATACGTACATCCAGTGTGTCAGTTGGTTCATCATTTTTGTGCATTCATTCTGTAGTCTCAATTACAATTATGTTACATAACAACTCATATTGTCAATCCAAACTTATATATCCTAATATCACTTAAAAAAAAAGTTTTTGACGATATTTTTAATCATTCATGCTTTATGAGCTAACAATACTTTAAGCCAATTTACTCTATAACAAATCATATAATCATATCAAATCAATCCTAAAAAACCCTTTACAAATGTAATGTCGAATAACAAAATAATAGCAAAATAGCAAAATAAAGATATTACTTACTGTCTAGCATTCTAAATATTCTATTATCGTATTTTATCATCTAACCATTGATAAAAAAGATCCCAAACTTCATAAAATTGTTTATCCTCTTGCTCTCTAATTTCAGATGTCAATCTACTCATCTCAGCACATTCCAATATTTTCTTAATAATTTCTTCCTGTAATGGTATTTTCTCATTCTTCCAATTTTTAGCAAATACAATACTAGCCGCTGTTAATACATTTACAATCAGGTACTTCAAATCATTACTATATATATCAGGTAAAATTCCCAATAAGAAGATCTCTGGTTTCAAGTCTATGTGTTTCTTTGTCATTTTTTCCCAACCACATGCGAATTATAGTCCAATATTTTCTGGCATCCTCATAAGTCCACCACATATGGTAATATGAGCCGGGTATCTGGTGACATTTCCAGCATTTTTCAGATTTGTTCTTAAACATTCTTGCTATTCTTGTCGGGGGAAAGTGCCACCTGTAAAACATCTTATACAAGTTTTCTTTATATGCTGTTGACATTGTCATTTTATAATTTTGAGACCACAATTTCTGCCATTTCTCTAGATCAATCCCATATCCAAAATTCTTCCCCCAAACAATCATAGTTTCTTTGACTTGTTCTTCCTCTAATTTCATTCCCAGTAAATAACCATATAATTTTTTAATCACCTTCTCATCAGTACCCATCAAGATCTTATCTAAATCAGTCTGCTTATCATAGAATCCCTCCGTTTTAGAATCTTCATCATACCTTGAATGTATTTGCGCATATGAAAACCAATTCATCCTTATACCTTGTTCCTCTAAGTTTTGCATCGATTTAAGTTCACCCTTTTCATCCAAAAGTTCCCCATATCTAACTGTTTGTTCCTTCTTATAAATTATAGGATAGGAAAATGCTTCAATAGTCGATAACCAAACTGGAATTTTCAAATAACATTGTCTTTTTATCTTCTCCCAGTTTAACCACAAAGACTCCCGCATATAATTTCTTCTAAAATAACCCTGTGTTTTAGTTCCCTTATACCATAAAAAAGCATGCCAGCCCAACAGCAAATTATGCCCTTCTGATGTCAACAACTTATGCTTTCTTAATGTTATCCATTCTTTGACCCACATCAAATTTACAGCTTGATAATAAAATTCCCAATTAGGCAGGCCAAACCTCCTCTAATTCTAGCATCTTGCAAAAGCTTTAGCTTTATTCTCGCTTTTTTACCTTGCCATATAAACTTCAACATGATTTTATTTAAATCTTCAAAATAGTCTTTTCCAAGCCTAATTGGTATTGTTTGGAACAAAAATAAAATTCTAGGTAAAATATTCATCTTGATTGTTGAAATTCTCCCTATTAATGACAATTGCAAGTTTTCCCACTTCTTCAAATCTGTAGCTATCTGTTGTTTGAGTTTAATATAATTATTCTCTTTTAATGTGCTACATCTTGCTGTCAAATATATCCCCAGATACTTAACCTTATTTGAAATTTGAATTTTCAAAAGATCTTCCAGTTCTTCTCTTCTCAACAGCATGTTCTTTGTCAAAATCTTTGTTTTATATTTATTTATTTTCAGACCAGCCATCTCACCATATGTCTCTATCTTTTCCAATAACCTTGGAGCTGTTTCTAATGGATCTTCCAGAATAAAAGCTAAATCATCAGCAAAAGCTTGTAGTTTAAATTCTTCCTTCTTAATTTTCATTCCTTTTATGCTTTTATCATCCCTAATATTTCTATTCAACACTTCCAAGGTCAACACAAATAGCAAAGGGGATAGGGGACACCCTTGTCTTGTGCCTTTTCTTATATTAATAAAATCTGTAAGTTCCCCCTCCATAATTACCTTTGCTGTCTGTTTATTATATATGGCTTAAAGCAAGTAATTTCTGAAGTCGCATCTTGCAAACAATTTTTTCCAACTAGTCAGAATCTGCTGCATGAAAATGGTTTTTCTTCCATAAGACTCTACAATGAATATGTATCATGTATTAAAATTCCTATCTTGTTGTCTAATTGCTAGGAGTTGACAAAGACTTGATGATACATAATCAATCAATTAAAATATCTAATGTTCAAAGTCTATACGCTTCAAAATAAGAACATCTTTGTTTAATGATGAAAAATATTAAATCATAAAAAAATTAAAAAATATGAAACACACTATATTGTGAATATCCTTTGGCTTATGAAGAAAATGAAATTTCAAAGAAAAAGGAAATGAAATAAAAAGCTGTATCTATGCTCCACCATACATGCTTGACAAAAAGGTGAAAATGAATGAATTATTCTTGCTTGATTGAACTGATATATGAATGTGAAAAAGTATTGCAAAATCTTTTTTTTTTTTTAAAGCAAGACCATTTAATCATCCCATGGTAGACTGTCCATATACAAACATAAGTACATACATGCAGACATAGAATAGACACACAAAGGCAATGTCAGTATGTAGGACATAAACCAGCCTGTGTCCTGCCTGATAGAGAATAATCCTCTTCATGAGAAAATGCCTATTCTAAGTTTGGTTGAAAGAAAAAGGACCGTAAGAAAGAAAAAAGAAGAAGAATGGAAGTAGTTATCTACCAATAATTAGCATATAGGTTGGTTGATTTTCATCTTTACATCCAGGATATCATGTACTATTTTTCTACAAAAATTGCAATAGCAATTTCTCAATATATATTTATAAGACCATATTTGCAAATTCTGAGCATATCTAACATTTCTCTCATTGGTAAAAAGTTTCTCTTCTAGTTTTACAAGTATATTGCAAGTACAAATGAGAACCAGGGGATAAACAACTATTGTATACAAAACAAAAGTTATCCTCATTTGAATAGAATAGAATAGATTAGAATAGATTAGATTAGAATAGAATAGAATAGAATAGAACAGAATAGAATAACAGAGTTGGAAGGGACCTTGGAGGTCTTCTAGTCTAACCCCTTGCATAGTCAGGAAATCCTACACCACTTCAGACAAATGGTTATCCAATCTCTTCTTTAAAACTTCCAGTGTTGGAGCATTCACAACCTCTGGAGGCAAGTTGTTCCACTGATTAATTGTTCTGTCAGGAAATTTCTCTGTAGTTTTATATTGCTTTTCTCCTTGATTAGTTTCCACTAATTTGGATTAGTACACAATAATAAAATGAATGAATGCAGGAACTCTCTTCTATCAGGAACTGCTTAAAGCTGCTAAAAGAACTAGTACTGTACTTGCATAAAACTAATCACCTTTGTGGTGATTGTTTAGTCTGTAGTTCTATATGTTTGAGAGAAGTCAATCTAGATGTATGAAATACATGTTAAATTTGAATTTTTCAATGGTTAGAATATAGGATAGAACAGTTCAGAGTAACAAATAGGGAACAAAACATTAAAAATATTTTACATTTAATTTTCATGATATAAAATCTATTTCAGAAACATCATAGCCTTACAAATAGTATATTCTCTGTAGCTATTCCTGTACCTCAGACTATAATTATTCCTTCTTATTTTCTCCCTTTATTTTTTAGAAACTACACCGTTGTTGTATTCAGTCTTAGTGGATTCCTCAGGAAACATAATTATTCTATAGGCAAAAAGGCTTTACCTAAATTTCTCTTCCCATTTAACCACAACAGGATGCAATCTGTATTTTAAAGGACCTGGTGGCATCAATATTAACATATGAGAAGTTTGAAGGAGTAAATGCGAGGCCCTCAGTTATAAAGAAGTCTGTCACAATAAATATGACGCTTTACCCTGATATCTTTTTAGGCCACTTGAATCTCTTTGTTGCATGGAGCTTTGCATCTAGTCTAAACCTGAGCCACTGTGCTAAAGCTTATGATTACTAAGTTTCACCACAGCTGAAATCTGGATATGACCTGCTAGTTTCAAATAAGAGATTTTCATGGCTGAAGAGAAAAAGAAAAGAAAAATGATAGTTGAATGTTCCTTTATTAGAAATTGGTACAAAGTGAATTTTATTGTTTCTGGACAGAGTAGAACAATATGTATTGCAGTTATTTTCCAGATAATTATTGTTAAGTCTGGAGCATGGGTGCGAATGATGGAGATGAGCCGGTAGAAACAGTGAACTTCAAACTCTTTATTTACATATTGTGACAGCTCAAACTGGAGGGCTGCTATAGCCTTCCTTATATAGGCAACTTATTAACTATTCAACCAATAGCAAACCTGGAGTGCTAGCTCCGTTAACCAATGGGAATGGCCTGTTAATGGCCAATCAGATGCTCCTGAACGGACCAATCCAATCCTGCCATTAACAGCCAATCAGAAGTACAGGGCCAGAACCCTGCA
This sequence comes from Hydrophis major, assembly GCA_033807585.1. Classification (NCBI taxonomy): domain Eukaryota; kingdom Metazoa; phylum Chordata; class Lepidosauria; order Squamata; family Elapidae; genus Hydrophis; species Hydrophis major. The sequence continues at coordinate 331,904,663 of CM066329.1, forward strand.
CTTGATTTCAAGCTCAAGATAACTTTATTGGTATTATTCATTCACAACACCCCTTTCCCCCGGCTTCTGCCCACGGGGCGCAGTTACATAGTCCTTAAGGTAGGACGGCTGTTTTGTTAGTCTTTTCGATTTTCGCAAAGTGCCTGGTGGTTGGCTGCACTTCTGCTGAGGTAGATCGTTGTTTATCGGTAGGGGTGCCTCTGGTTCTGAGTTCCTGTTCCCGTCGTCACCAATATCACTGGCCACTCCCTGAAGTGAATTCACTCCGGTCCCTGGTTCCTGTTCCTGCATTTCAGTCTCATTATCGGTTTCTTCAAAAAGGTTTCCCTCTAATTGCAATTCGCTTTCCTCTGTATCTCCCCCCCCCCCAAGTTTGGTCATAACGGAGTTCAGAAGTGCATGATGGTAGCCGCAGTTGTAGTTGATCTATGTGGTGCTTCCAAAGTCTGTCGTCAGGGCACTGAACGAGGTATGATCTTGGGCCGGTTACACAGATTACGGTCGCTTCTACCTACAGCGGATCACCCGATAAGTTTTTAGCGAATACTAAATCGCCTACCTGAAAGGTACGGCATTGGCCGCTGGATCTGAGTGGTTTTTCCGGTTCGTAGGCTGGGTGTAACCGATCGAGGTGGGAGCGGAGCTTTTGTCCCATTAGCAGCTCGACAGGAGTTTTGTTGATGATGCTGTGAGGTGTGATGTGCTGTAGGAAAAGGATCCGGTTGATTTTCTCGTTGATGTTGTCGTAGTCATTCTTTTGGAGAGTCTTTTTGACGAATTGTACCATGCGCTCAGCCCTACCGTTGGCAGCAGGGTGTCCAGGTGAAGTGAGTGCATGTTGGATATCGCAGTCAGCCAGGTACTGCTCAAAAGACAGCATGGTAAACTGGGGCCCGTTGTCGGATACCAGAACGTCTGGTAATCCATGGGTTGCAAACAGTCTTTCCAGTCTTTTGATGACCGCGTCAGTGGTCGTGTTGCTCATTCGGTGAATCTCGAGCCAATTCGAGTAGGCATCGATGGTTAGCAAAAACGTGTGGCCTTTGGTCGGCCCAGCAAAGTCCAGATGGATGTGGGACCAGGGTCCCCGCGGCATCTCCCATTCGGTTGGGATTGCCTTTGGTGGGGCGTTGCTTACTTCTTGGCATCTCCTGCAAGTTTTAACCCACGATTCGATTTGTCTGTCGATGCCTGGCCACCATGCGTAGCTTCATGCAAGGCCCTTCATATGTACGATGCCAGGGTGGCCATCGTGCAAGGTTCTTAGCAATGTCTGTTGGAGTCGTTCTGGGATAATGACTCTATTGCCCCAGATGACACAGCCCTTCTGAGAGAACAATTCTGTTTGACAACTTTTGAATGATGCAAAGTCGTCTGGTACTTGGTCCAATGGCCATCCGCGTTCCACCCATGTGAGGACTCGTGCTATGATGGGGTTGCGTTTTGTTTCTCTCACGATGTCACGGGCAGTTAATGGTGGCGTGTGGAGTGTCTCGATCTGCAACGCTGTCATCGTTGGTGCAGGATCGTTGATAGTTTCAGGGAGCAGTGTACGGCTCAGCACGTCGGCATGGGGAATGGCTTTACCAGGACAATATTGTAGCCGATAATTGTAGGCAGCCAAGAATTCTGACCAGTGGGTCATTCTGGGAGAAAGTATGTAGGGAGTTGGCTTGTCCCCAGCGATGATCCCCAGCAATGGTTTGTGGTCAGTTACAATGGTGAAAACCCGGCCATACACGTACTCATGAAATCTTTTAACTGCTGATACAATTGCCAGGGCTTCTTTATCGATCTCGCTGTAATTTCGCTCGGTTTTCGAGAGCGTCTTTGAGAAGTAAGCAACAGGGGCTTCGTTACCATTAGGTAAAACATTGCTCAAAATGGCGCCCACTCCAAAAGACGATGCATCATATGTAATGTTTATTGGCAAAGTCTCATTGTACTGCATTAGTATGGTGTCCAAAGTCAGTAGTTTTTTCACATTACGGAACACCTGCTCTTCTTTGTGACCCCATTCCCAAATCGATTTTTTATCTAATAGACGATGTGAAGGTTCAGCGACAGTCACCTTGTGCGGCAAGAATACATTATAAAAATTGATGAGGCCTAAGAACTCCTGGAGGTCAGTCTTGTTCTGGGGTCTGGGAGCGTTTTTTATTGCTCTTAACTTGCTATCGGTAGGGTGAATACCCTGACTGTCAATTAAGTACCCTAAGAATTCAACATGATTGGTACACAGTTTGCACTTATTTCTTTTGACTTTCAAGCCTGCTTCCTGGAATTTTCGTAATACCAGTCTTAAACGCTCCCGTAAGATTTTTGGAGTGGGAGCGGCAATGAGCACATCGTCAAAATAGGGGACAACGCCCTTGATCCCCTGGAATAGTCTCTCCATTAGGCTCTGAAAGATCCCTGGGGCCACACTGACTCCGAATTGAAGCCGCGTACACTTAAAGGCACCTCGGTGTGTTACAATAGTCTGTGCCTGTGCCGTTTTTTCATCAACCGGCAATTGCTGATAAGCCTGAGCTAAGTCTAGTTTAGCGAAGACTTTTCCGCCCCCCAGGGAATGGAGGAGGTGTTGTACCACCGGCACCGGATATGGATTCTGTTGCAGGGTTTAGGGTGGCTCGGTAGTCCCCACAAATTCGAATGGAGCCGTCCGGCTTAATTGGTGTCACAATCGGCGTTTCCCATGGGGAGTGGTCAGTTGGCTTTAACACTCCCTGGGCAATCATCTTATCAAGCTGCTCATCGATTTTTGGCTTTAGAGCAAGCAGAACTAGACGAGGCTTAAAGCAGATGGGAGCTATCTTTGGATTAAGGCTAAAGGATATCGGGGTCCCCTTGTACTCGCCTAGCTTTTCCTCAAAGATGTCCCTGAATTCATGGGTGAGGTCTTCCTCCCAGTCACTGCCGCCGATTCGGTTAGTGCCAGCCACTTCAATGCTGAGTGGTGCGAACCATTGCAGGCCTAACAGACTAGGCCGGTCCTTGTCGATCACCGTCAGGGGTAAGTACGCCGTGCGGTTCTTGAATGCAAGCCGGACTCGACTGGATCCTGCAACTGGATCAAGGTCTGGCTGGGTCCGAGGAGGCTTCTGCAGACCCGTCTGATGTGGCCTCGTTTCCCGCATTCGTGGCAGAGCGCATCGCGGAATTTGCAGTCAGAGCGGTAATGGTTGGCCCCGCAGCCAGCGCACGGTTGTTGGAACTTCAGGTAACGGTCCCAATTGGATCGCAGGCGATAGACCTCTTCTTCGTTGCTGTCTGACGATGAAGAGAGGTCCTCATGGTGGGCCGTCTGCAGCTGCCCTTCCGCGTTAGGTGAAACTTCGCTGGCCAGTGAGTGTGCTGGAGCGCGATTTCGGCATAGTTGGGCAGCCAACTTCTTGGTCGCCTCCATTGCTGTAGCTTCAGCTATGGTGTCTTTAAGAGTGATGTCGCCCTTTGCCATTATTTTGCTCTGTACGTTTAGAGTGTCTAACCCGAGGACTACTTGGTCTCTCAAGGCCTCTTTTAGGTCGATTAAATCGCAACGCCTCCCAAGTTCCGGAGGTCTGCAATGAAATCAGTGATGCTTTCTCCTTTCCGCTGGTTTCTTTGATAAAACTAATGTCATCTTACGAGCGTTGGAACGGTTGATGCATAGTGAGCCCTTAGTAGCGGTTCGAGGACGTCCCAGTCCATGGCTTTCGCTTCCACTGGTTTCGTTAATGCCTAAGCCATTTTGAATACCATCGGGCCGCAGTGCGTTAGAAATACCACCCGTTTCTTCCCGGGTGTTGCATCCTTTAGATTATTCGTTTCCAAAAACATTTGAAAATGATCTATGTAGGACTGCCAGTCCTCTTGAGCTGGATCGAACGGAGCGGGTGGTACTACGCCGCCGGACACGGTTCCGCCGTTGTGCGCTTCAGCCATGTGCTTAGTTGTCTTAGTTGGCTCTGATGTCATCCAATCCCATCCTCGTCACCAGTGTTAAGTCTGGAGCATGGGTGCGAATGATGGAGACGAGCCAGTAGAAACAGTGAACTTCAAACTCTTTATTTACATATTGTGACAGCTCAAACTGGAGGGCTACTATAGCCTTCCTTATATTGGCAACTCATTAACTATTCAACCAATAGCAAACCTGGAGCGCTAGCTCCGTTAACTAATAGGAAGGGCCTGTTAATGGCCGATCAGATGCTCCTGAATGGACCAATCCGATCCTGCCATTAACAGCCAATCAGAAGTGCAGGGCCAGAACCCTGCACTTGACTTCAAGCTCAAGATAACTTTATTGGTATTATTCATTCACAACAATTATCGTTACCCAAATGTACCCAATTGCAATGGAAAGGAACCAAAAAAAATACAATATAAAATAAAAATAAAACAAAATCCTGTGGTTGAAGGAAATAGCAGGAAAGCAAGGTCAATTCATGGGCTCAGTCCTTAATAAATATATAATTTTTCCACCAGGAAGAAGTCAAGAAAATAAACTCTTTCACTCTTCCCACCAAAAAATATCATAAAGAAATTTAATAGGCATCTCCTCACTGCTCTAAATTATTGTGACTATCAGCTCTTGTGACAACTTCTAGGCTCTTATATTATGGCATATTTTATCCAATATGAATTCTTTTCAGTCCAAAGCATATGGCATTTTTCATATATGCCCTTTAATTTCAGTCTTATATATCTATTCCCCTTAGCAAATCATGCTGTGTTCAACTAAACTTATTCCCAAGTCAATGAAAACAATTCCATTTTTAATTAATTAATTCTTAATGCAATCTGAAATGTGCTTGTCTGTTCTTTACATAGGATAATTACAGGGCTTATGAGGTAGACAAACGTTTTGTTTTTGATAGACTTGTAAAGCAATTCTAATTATAATCTTGTCTGTTTGTCCCATTTACTAAATATTCTTCAGTGTCCCTGAGATTTAATTTAGAGCTCCAGCAATCTTCATGAAATATACATGTGGAGTCTGTCACTATTCACATTTGGCAGTTTATATTCTGATCCTTCCAATGTAATTGCATCCAATATGTCTGTTTGTAAAGTAGGGACTAATTTAAAATAAATGTCACAAAAGGAACAACATGAAGTGTCTCAATTGGAATTCCATTGCAACATGCTATATAATGGAATAAAAGGCCCAGTTTAGGGAAAGCCTGATTTGTGTGAGTAAGCGTGTTTCTCTCTCTGTATGTTTTAGTATGTGTGGGCATGTTATACCAGTAAATATACATAATATACATTGTCTGTCTATCTATCTATCTATCTATCTATCTATCTATCTATCTATCTATCTATCTATCGTGTGTGTGTGCGTGTATACATATACATACATACATCATATATACACACAAATACACACATACATATATTTCTACCAGCTCAATCAACTGTCAGTCAATAATATAAGTTTTCATTTCTGAAATATTAATTTACTATTGTCTGTATTAAATGGCACTCTAGCAAGTAATTGTTATAGTACAATTTTATATTAGTTTACATAGAAAAACCACAGTTACATTTTATTACATGCAAATGCACAAACAATTTTGTGTTATTGACCAATGGTTGATCATTCTCAGCTTCAAATATATCAAACCAACATCAGAGTCCTTATGGCTAAACTTCATCTTACAAAAATTCCTGCATGCTCTCATGAAAAACTGGCTGAGTGAATATGGACCAGTCCTATTCTCTCATCCCAACACACCTCACAGAATTGTAATAGGAAAATAGGAAGAAGGAGTATTATGTGTGTTCTCTTGCCTTGAGTTACTTATAAACAGAGATGGTATTCAGCAGGTTCTGACGAGTTCTGGAGAACTGGTAGCAAAAAAGGTTAAGTAGTTTGGAGAACCAGCAAAACTATCTCTGACTGACCCTGCCCCCATCTATTCTCTGCCTCCCAAGTCCCAGCTGATTGGCTGGGTCTTCTTTTGTTGCCCTGCACAGGAGAATCAAACTGGAAAGTAGGTTAGTGGGGTGGGGAGGGAATGAGATTTTGCAGTATCCTTCCCATGCCACGCCCACTAAGTCATGCCCACCAAGCCATATCACGCCCACCAAGTCACACCCACAGAACTGGTAGTAAACATTTTTGAATTCCACCACTACTTATAAAGTAAAAACCAAATGATAAAAATATAAGAAACATATACTTGAATTAAATCAAAAGTAATCAAGAGTATTGTTTAATTATGGACTTCCAGTTTGAGTTTCTTCACTGACAGACTGAAACCTCATCTCTCCGAGGCTTCGATCTGTGCTCACCACTGGAGCGCCCCGAGCCAGCTGGTTTTGGGGCTAAGCCACCCCATAGAGGTGGTGAAGAGAGGGGGAGACTGTCTGCAGGGTTGAGGAGAGCCTCATCTCTCTTCCCCAGCTGGCCATTACTCCCTTTCCCGAAGGCAGTTGTAGCGGTGGTCAGAAATGGCCACCAAAAAGAAGAACTCAACCAGAAAAGAATGTACAGGAGGAAGATAAGAAGAGAAAGTTTTGGTTGACCGGGTCAAACAGCAGAAGCAATAAGGTACCCTGGAATTTAAATTTAACAACATTGTTCCCAAAGAAGATTTTTAAGCTGCGAAGGAGAGAGAGAAGGGAAAGGATTAGGTTTTTTTTCTTCCCTTCCTTATACTGACAGCTAAGAGGCTTAAACAAGAAACTGAAAAAAAAAAAATCACTTTGACATTAATAGGCATCTAAGCTGAAAATAAAAGTCAAAGGAATAAATAAAGATTTCTGGACATTTAAAAGTTTTTAAAAGCTGGAAAGGAGAAAAAAAAAAGAATAGAAGGGCAGGATCTGGAAAAATGGAGGAGACTGCCTGGAATTAAGGAATGGAACCATGGCTGCCAACTCTCACGCAATCAGCGTGAGACTCACGCAATTCAACCAATTTTGACTGTCTCACTCTGATAAACGAAATCTCACGCTAAACCCCCAAAATGGAATGTACAAAAATAAATATATCTCTACATTCTCTGATATTCCGAATATCGATATGCCCAAGCCCAAAGTTTCGAGAAGTGAAGCCTCCGATCCTGGGCAGCTTCAGAGGGCGAACAGAGCATGTGCGAGAGGACGTTGCCCGCATTGATTTCTGTACTGGGGTGAGGAGAGAATTCCACGCTGCAGGAAGCGGTTGCTCCTTTCCGCTCTAGGATGTCACAACTCTCTGGGCTTAACCCTTGCGCTGCACTCTGCTCTGGCAGGCGGAGATGAGAGAGACGAACTCTCTATCCCCCATGAAGTACGACTACAGGGCATCCCTGGGCCTTTCTCGAGAGCTGAGCTCCCATCATCCCCTCCCCGCACCCGTCTGGTCTCAAGGTCGCTGGGATTGGGGCGCAAAGGCGCGTCCCTCTCCGGCCTCCCTCTCGCAAGGGGAGCTGCCGTGGCTGGCCTCTTGCGCGCCTCGGCTTCTCTCGCTCCCCAGCCTGATGGAAAGTCCCTGGAGAGGGAGGGGAAAGAGGGGGGAGGGCTCCTTCCCAGGTACATTGTGTCCCTCCCCCCGCCCTTTGCACCTAGATATGTGCCCCCCCAGCCTCCCCTGGGTCCAAGAGGCTGCAAGAGGGTCTGGCAGGGAGGAGCCTCTCCAGGAAGGGGGTCCCGCCAGAGGGCAGGCTGGAGCGGGGCGGGGGGGCTCACAAGGAGGGGGGATTCCTGTCCCCTCCGAGCCCCAATCGCAGCCGGTGCAGGAGTTTCTCTCTTTTTAGGCTTCTTTCCCCACTTGATGCCAGGAACGTTTGGATGCTCTTTGGGAGCCCCTGGGAAGGAATCTCGCCTTGAGGGGTCTCCCCACAAATGCCAAGCAAAGGGGGGGGAGTGGCCACTGTCCTCTCCTCTCCTCCCCCAGACAATCCAGGACTTCCCTGCAGGGGAGCAGCTGATGGCAGCATTGCTGGGGGTCCCATGCACAGACTGGGAGGGGGGCATTTGGGGAGTGAAGGACACCAGCCTCCCCCCCCATTCTGTGTGTGTGTGTGTGTGTGTGTGTCCATCTGCCTGCCTGGCCCTTTCCGACCCTTCAGCTGGACTGTGAGGCTGGTGGGTCCAAGACTCAGCCTGGATCCCCCTCCCCTCCGCAGGTGGGAGGCCCAGAGGGTGGGAGAGGGCTGGGAAGGGCCGTTTCTGCCCAGCTCCCTGGCAAGAACCCTGGCAAGGCCCCCTCCACCCCCGGGGCCATGTGAGGGAGGCTTCTGTGGCCCTGAAGAGGCAGCCTGGAGGGGCCGGATCCCAGGCACTTGGGACTCCCCTCTCAGCCAGGGACCCTGGAGGAGGAGGAGAGCCGGAGCAGCCCAAAGGGACGGAGTAGATGGGCAGAGGCCCAAGAATGTGGACCCTTTCCGGCCAAGATGGTCAGTGAATTGCATTATTAATATCTTACAAATCCGGTTCAAGTACATTGGTGCTGCTTGCATGTATGTATGTATGTATATGTCCAAATCATGACTAAAGTATGCATCAGATTGCACCATTTAAAATGTAAAATTGTCAAAGCTCCCTACCGTGGAAGGGGGGACACCCCCCTTCCACACCATCCCCCCCTCGGTCGCTCCGCTCCCTCGCAGTGTCTCACTCCGAACTATCACTCAAGGTTGGCAGCCCTGTGGAACTGTAATTAAAAGGAACTTACAGTGAAATTTTAACAAGATTCCTCAAAGATACATTTTAATTGAAACTAGGTAACAAAATAATAGAACCCCAGGAAGAGAATGTGGAAAAAAGAAGCAAGTAAAAACAGCCTTGGATTATTTGGATTACTTGGTGATTTACTTGGATTATTTGGATACTTGGTGATACTTTTGGTTTTTGCATCTAGATGACTAAAATTAACTGGGTGGTTGTTTAAAAGTTTTTAAAATGATATCACTCTTAGAAGAACTAAAAACGGAACTTAAAAAATGGAAAGAAGATGCATAAAAGGGAGAAGTTATTTTGGCTTTGTGTTTCAATTCTTAGAAATGGAGATCTGGAACTATGAGAAGCAACAAGAAACACTTGCAGAACAAGAGGATTGGAACAAAGAAGAAGCCATCTTAAATGATCAAATAATTTCAAGTGGGGGGGAAAAAGAAAAGGGGGGAAAGAGAACGAAAGGTTTAAGATTAGAAAAAACAACCAAAAAGAAGAAGAAGAATTTGAAAGATAAGTATAATAGCAACAGAAGAGAGGATTACAGATGAGAGAGTTAGAAGTAAAGAGATGAGGGGGTAAAAAGGGGAGGGAGAAGAAAAGGGGGGAAAAGGCAAGGAAAAGAAGTTGTAAAAGACAGAAACAAGAAATGGAGAAACAGGGAAAAGATATAAGGATTGTAACCATAAGTTTGTTTAGAGATAATGGGTGAAAATTTAATTGTAAAAGGGATTCTGCAAAGGTACATAAGATAGCTTTGTTATATTACAAATAGAAATAACTTTAGAAAATATGATGATGGATAAAATATTTATTGTAATGCAGTGGGATGTTTGTTAATAAATAAATGAATTAAAATGATTGAGATAATTAAAAGGGAACATTTTTAATTATTAGTAATTATTTATAAAAATATTAGTGAGAAATATGGGGGGAAAAAGAATTAACTATGGAAAGTTTATAAGTGTTCCCAAGGAAGTATGATATTCAATTGAAAAGAAATATTAAAGATGTTAAGATTTTAATGCATATTAATGATAGAATTGAATTGGAATAGAATGTGTTTTATTTATATATATATATATATATATATATATATATATATATATATATATATATATATATTCTTTTTAAGAATATAGTGTCTATGTTATGTCTCACCTATATTCACAAGTGAGAACACAGAATTCCACAGTTCAAAATATTCAAACAAAACAAAACCAGACTAAAAAAGGGTTAACAGTACTATATTCCAGTCCTTGGCAGACTTCCCAGAATCTGTCTGATAATCCAGAATTGTCCATAAATCACAAAGGCCACTCCACACGTATCCTTTCGACTCATAAAACACTTTGCTTCCAAGCAAAGTTTGAGAATCAGCAAGCCTCCTTAATTCACCTGGATGGGCGTGTCAATCTCTCTAATCAATGTCTCCCTTCAGATTGACGTTTCAGTCTTCTCCTAGTTCTGACATCAAGCCACGATCTGTCAGTTTCCCCACTCGAAGCCTCTGATTCAATTTGTGGATCAGTTGCTGGCATGAGTGAAGTCGAAGGTTCTGGGGAGGATTGTCTCTCCGACAATCTCTCATCCTCCTGGTTCACATCTGTGTCCTCTAATAATTCAGACTCCACATTTACAGCAGGCTCCAACCTTCCATCTTCAGAGTCATCAGAGTCAAAACTCCCAGCAGGATCAATCCTTCCAGTCACAACACTATCCCTCACCGCAGGGCCTTTCCCCTGAGTCTGACAATCAGGATGTGGTTTTGAAGGGAATTGTGCATGATATATGCGAATAAGGTCTGGGGCATGCACCTTGGATACATCCTGCCAAGAGCGAATCTCCGTTTCATTTTCCAGTCTCCCCACGAAGTACTGGAATCGTCCCTTCAGCCATCATGAATCATACATTCCGACCACTGTAGTATCCGTAACAGGTTCAGTGCTGAGCCTAGATGGAGAACCTGATTCTTCTGGAGAATGGAGAGGACACGATGGAGTGTCAAGTACTAACAGTGAGTGATGAAAAACAGGTTGAATGCGCATGGAGCGCGGTAAAGTGAGTCGATAAGCCACAGGATTAATAACTGCCTCAATAGGGAAGGGACCAATAAAGCGATGATCCAACTTCCTAATCAGATGATCGACCCAAAGATGTTTCATTGACAACCACACCTTGTCCCCCACAGCCAACGGAGGCGTCGCTCGATGCGAACGATCTGCGAAACGCTTATAATCTGCTTTTGCTCGTTCCAATTGTCTGGAGATTAATTGATGCACAGCATATAACTCTGACAAAAACATCTCATGCCTCTGGAACTGGAGTATCTGCGATCGACAGGGGGAAAAACCTTGGGTGGTAACCCACATTTGCGTAAAAAGGCGTCATGTGGGTGGAGGTGTGCTGAGAATTATTAAAGGCAAACTCTGCCAATGGAAGATAGGTCACTCAGTCGTTTTGTCTTTGATTTACAAAACATCTGAGGTATTGGGTGAAGATGCCAATTACCTTCTCAGTTTCGCCATCGGTTTCCAGATGGTGCGCCGACACTAAATATACTTGTACCCGTACTGCGTTCATTAGACTTTCCCAGAATTGAGCGGTGAACTGAACACCGTGATCTGAAACAACTCTGTCCAGTAAGCCATGTAAACAGAACACATGTTGTATGAAAAGCCGGGCAGTAACAGGAGCCAAGGGTAATCTTCTACACGGGATGAAATGGGCCATCTTAGTGAGCATGTCAACCACCACGAGCACCCCATGGTCTGCCCGGAGTCGGCAGTGGTTGAAGAAGTCCAGGAGGCGCACCCAATGCCGCTTTCGCTTGTTGACATTGCATGCAAGAAGTGACGTAGGAAAACACATCGTGTCGAACCCGAGGCCATCAAAAAGTCTGGGTGACCAAGTGCAGAGTTTTGTGAAAACCAAAATGACCAGCAGCAGGGTTGTCATGACATTGCATCATGATGAGGGCTCTAAGCATCCTGGTGGGTACGTACAATAAATCCCAATGTCTTAGCAAGCCCTCTTCAAAAGACCATGGGGAATCAGGTCCAACTTTCCCCCTTCTCTGCTGCATCCACGCGTCTAATCGCTGCACCTCCCATATTCAAGCCCGTAAATCTACCAGATCTTGAAGTATGGCCAAGGATTCCAGTGGCAACACCGTTCATGGAGGAAGAGGATCCTCGGGACCGATATACTCAGACTTCCGAGACAACGCATCTGCCCTCCGATTCTGGCCACTTGGAACATAAGTGATGGAAAAATTGAACCTTGCGAAAAACAACAACCACCGGATCTGGCATTAGTTCAACTTCTTAGTGGTAGACAAATGTTCCAAGTTTCGGTGATTTGTCTGAACTTCCACCTTGTGCCGAGCCCCCTCTAGGTGATGTCGCCAGGTTTCAAATGCAGCCTTGATAGCCAACAACTCCTTTTCCCAGATAGTATAATTGTGCTCAGAAGCTGTGAGCTTTCTAGAATAATATGCGCATGGGAAAAGAGGTGCACCATCCTTCGAAGCTTGCAACAACACTCCTCTGATAGCTATATTAGAGGCATCTGTCTCGACCACAAATGGATGATTCGGATCAGGATGCCTCAATATTGGCTTGGCCACAAACACTTTCTTTAAAGTTTCAAAAGCCTGTTGTTGTGTGGGCCCCCACAGAAACGGGACCTTCTTGCAAAGGAGCTGAGTGATGGAATCCATTAGCTTAGCAAAACCTGGAATGAAGGTCCTATAGTAATTGGAGAACCCCAGGAGACGTTGCACGTCTTAACTCGACGAGGGGCTTCCCAATTACACAAGGCCTCGACTTTTTTAGGGTCCATAGCAATGCCCTTGGGAGAGATGATATGCCCTCAAAACTCGATTGACGACTGAAAAAAGAAACACTTCTCTAGTTTCGCATAGAGTTTATGCTCCCGAAGACGCTGAAGCACTTGACGGACCTGATGAAGGTGGTGATCCCTGGACCGAGAGTAAATCAAAATGTCATCCAGATACACCACAACAAACCTATCCAGCATGTCCCAAAAAATGTCATTCATCAAATGCTGGAATACCGCGGGAGCGTTGGTCAGACCAAATGGCATGACGGTGTACTTGAAATGGCCATAATGAGTGCCAAACGCCGTCTTCCACTCATCCCCCTTGTGCATCTGAACCAGGTTGTAGGCCCCACGCAGATCGAGTTTAGTGAAGATAGTAGCCTCCCGCAACCGCTTCATCAATTCTGGAATGAGCGGCAAAAGATAACTATTCCTCACTGTGATGGCATTCAACTGGCGGTAATCGCAGCATAAACGGAGCTCTCCCGACTTCTTTTTAACAAAAAGAACGTGAGCCGAAAGAGGGGACGACAAGGGTCGAATAAATCCCCGAGCCAAGTTTTTATCTAAAAACTCTCACAGTGCAACCAACTCGGGCTCTGACATGGAGTATAACCGACCCTTGGGCAGTGGAGCATCCGGTATCAGGTCCATGGGACAATAATAAGCACAATGAGATGGTAACTGGTCCGCATCCTTCTCGTTGAACACGTCGGAGAAGTCTGATAGCTCCGCAGGTATGGGAACAGCAAAAACAGCAATATCCTGACCAGCGCAGATATGTCTCAAATGATCCACACATTGGAGACTTGGAAAGGAAATGGCGTTCTGCGCCCAAGCCACCAACGGATCATGCAAATGCAACCAGGACACCGAGTACCAAGGGAAGATGAAGGTCCGAAGTGATGTAGAAATTTATCGCTTCCTCATGATCCCCAATAACCATGTGCACTGGTTGGGTGGTGAAACGAATGGGCCCAGACTTGAGCTCATGCCCATCCACTGTTTCCACCTTAATGGATGGATGTACAGCAACCAATGAAATCCCAAAGTGCGTAGCAAAAGCCCTGTCCATAAAACTGGTTGTAGCCCCAGCGTCCACCAATGCCACTGCAGGGATTCCCTCCTTCTGGGACTGTAAAAAGTAAATGCCAAGGAGGGCCAGAATTCACTTCAGCAATTTGGGGTGGGGGTGTAGAACGTGCCCGACCTAGGGTTTCCCTGAGGTCAGGCCTACCCTGTTTCCCGACGGTTCAGGAGTGGTTTCAGGCACGGGTCTGCGAGTCCCTCGCCATTGGCAAGAATTAGCAAAATGTCCCTGACCCCCGCAATAAAGGCACAAGTCTTCTTGAAACCTTCTCGAATGTTCTCACGCTGTTAAGCGAGGGTGGAGTGCTCCCAACTCCATTGGCTCCTCCGTCTTAACCGTGGTTTGAAAAACTTTTGGTGGCATGGTTTGTAAATGAGAACGAGAATGTGGTTCCACAACGGGCCATCTGCTTCCTCACTATTGTAAACAGGCTTCAATACATAAGCACTGTATCACTAGTGCATCCAGGGTTGTAGCCCACTCTGCATGTACTAACTCATCCTTGATGGTATCAGCCAAGCCCTCCTGAAATGCATCCATGCGGGCTGGTTCATTCCAGTTAGAGTCCATACAAAGTAAACAAAATTCTGCAATGTATTCCTGCAGGGGACATTTCCCTTGATAAATGTCCCATAACCGTCTAGCCACAGTTTCAGTTTTAATTGGGTTTTCAAACATAACCCTCATTTGCTGCAGAAAACCTTGAAAATTATCCAACAAAGGGCTATCTTGAATTAACAAGGGAGTAGCCCATTTGGCAGCCTGCCCAGATAAAAGGCTAATCATAAATCCTATCCTACCTTAGCCCGGTCATTTGGGAAGTCTTCAGGCCTCAAGGTTATAAATAATTGGCACTGCCCCATAAATGCCGGGAACATGTCAGTTTGCCCTGAAAATTTCTCCGGCATGGATACCGGGCTTTTCCTCAAGGGAGGGGCTGAAAGAGCAGCAGCAGGACTTTGCAAACTGGAAACATGGTTCACTAATTGTGTCACCTGATTTTGGAGTATCTGGTTACTCTGTATCAGTTGATTTATCTGTTGCTGTTGCTTCTCCACCAAACGCTGCAGTTGGGTTTGATCCATCTTGGTTTAAAGATGGTTTGTTAGGCTTGGAAGAAAAAATGTTACGTCTCACCTATATTCACAAGTGAGAACACAGAGTTCCACAGTTCAAAATATTCAAACAAAACAAAACCAGACTAAAAAAGGGTGTTTCCAAGCAAAGTTTGAGAATCAGCACGCCTCCTTAAATCACCTGGATGGGCGTGTCAATCTCTCTAATCAATGTCTGGCTTGATGCCTCCCTTCAGATTGATGATTCAGTCTTCTCCTAGTTCTGGTATCAAGCCACAATCTGTCAGTTTCCCCAGTCGAAGCCTCTGACTCAATTTGTGGATCAGTTGCTGGCATGAGTGAAGTCGAAGGTTCTGGGGAGGATTGTCTCTCCAACAATCTCTCATCCTCCTGGTTCACATCTGTGTCCTCTAATAATTCAGACTCCACATTTACAGCAGGCTCCAGCCTTCCATCTTCAGAGTCATCAGAGTCAAAACTCCCAGCAGGATTGATCCTTCCAGTCACAACATACATATACATATATATATATATATATATGGTCGTGCTGCATCTTCATGGTGGAGGTCAGTTCGCTTCATGTATGGCTCAGAACTGACCTCCACCATGAAGATGCAGCACGACCACGAACTCGAAGCCTAACAGCAAGATCACAGCTCACCAGCTCAAACCCTCCAGCAACTAAGACTAACCTGAGCACAATCAAGCCCCCACCTGAACAGAACATGCCTCCAGCCAATCAGAACACAGCCAAACCCCCAACCAATGAGAACACACCCCCACCCAATCAGAACACAGCCAAGCCCCCACCCAATCAAGTCACACCCCCACTAGCAGTTCAAAGGAAGAAGCAGCTGCAAGCTCACATCACTCTGAGAAGCACAGAGCTGAAGACCAAGCCTGAAGATGATGAATGAGACTTCATCGAAACGTTGCCTAGATACTTCCAATCTTACGCGGGAGAAAATCCGAATAACCAAAGATCCACATACAAATACCCGCGAGAACCTCAGAAAATATATATATATATATATATATATATATATATATATATATATATATATATATATATATATATATATATATATATTTTCTTTTTAAGAATTTAATGTCTGTTTTAATAATGTACCAAGCAGAATTCGATTGAAACTTATGTATTATATTGAATGTTATAATCTTAAAGCTATACATTGAAGCTTAAATAAGAGCTTGAATGGATAAAATTAAAGGATATAAAGGTTTCATACTCTAATTGGTAACTACAGTGAAACATTTGTTTAATAAGAAAAGATAATGTGAAAAGTATAAATATAATGATTTGAATTGAGATAATCAAAACAAAGTTGAGAAAATTAGAAGAGGGAAAAAACTATGTAGAAAATATAAAATGGTAATAAGATATAGAATAGAATATAAAAATGAGCATGAAATTTAGTTTTGTGTCTGTATGAAGAAGTGATAACCTGGGACCATGCTATTTTCAAAAAAGATGTTTTTTTTTTGTATTTTGTTTTTGTGAAAACCCAAATAAAATTTTCAGAAAAAAAGAGTATTGTTTAATTACTTTGATTACTAGTTTTTCTTTTAATGAAGATGGAAAATATGCTTAAAATATCACTGTGTTTGCTTGAATGAGCTTATCACTTTTTATTTATTTCTGTGTGTTTATAATTTAAGTAATATGATCAGAATGTCTCTTTGGAGAACATGTTTCTTAATTTAAACATACACAGACTAGATATTTCTTAGTTATTCTTGATCAAAATGCATTTTTCTAAAAAATGCATTATATGTGTGTGTGTGTGTATGCACACACAGAAAGACACACATATGCTATTTAAGTAAGTGTAATTAATATATCTTTTCATACATAATACTAAAGAGTATTTTTCAGATTAAAAGAAAGGTAGGATACAATCTCTTTTATACCTATTCCAATTAACCTTCTGTGCTGAATCTCTGAAAAAGAATTGTTATTAACCTCTTCTACATCAGGGTTAGTTTGACTTCCTACTGTGAACAACTAAGAACAAGCAGGAACATCTCACTAGTTGGGTCTTTTGAGTAGAAATTGTTGTGATTACCCATTTTGGGGACAAAATCATTATTCTTCTGAGTATTAACTACTGAACTATCAAAATAATCTTTTATTGCTGGCATTATATGAAATAAGTTCCAAAATCTGAGGTCAATTTAATTTAGAAGAGCTATGGGTAAATCCTTCATTTGCTGCAGAACAAACATTGTAATTACATTCTTTAAACTCTTAATAGGCAGTCTAAAACCCTGTTAAAATGGTTTTAAAATAAAATGGAATGTTTGAAAAGTGAGTTAAATATGTCTCAAAAATAGGGAAAAAAACCCTCACAATTTATTTAAAATGTATATTAAAAGTGATCCTATTAGTACAAATATTAAAGGAAAATATTTTTTAAACTTGAAAGTTATAATTACAGAGTAAGTTACCTATAAAAAGTTATCTTCAACATTAAACTACATAATAATTTGACAGTCTGAATTAAAATGGGAAATAAGGAAAGAAGTGTTCATGGAGGAAGAAATCCCACTGTAAAATAGCTTGATTTTGTTTAAAGTCAATGCATTTGAGGCCAAATAAGTGAAATAACATTAATAATTTGTCCTTTTATGAATGGTATTTAAAGATTGTTTCAGAGTAAAACTTGATTGGTGCTTTTTCAGGAGGCAACTGGATGTCTTGTTTTTTTTTTTCCGAATCCCTTGGATTTTTGGGTGGGTGGGTGGGTATTTTTTCATAACCCTAAATTAAACTTCTACACTACTTTGGATTCCAGATGGATAATCATATGCAAAAAAAATATGAGAGAAAGTTGCTCAATAGAAGCAGTAATATAATTAGAAATCCCCTTTCTGCAATTTGAAGCTATTATAATTCCAAAATTGCCCACTTCTGTTTCCAGACTCAGTCTGTAAAAACTAGTAAATTAGCTCTTGGGTCCTATATGGAATTAGACAAAATGAAGTAGTTGGTGACTGAAGTTCCTTGTAAGAAATCATTTGTTTCAGTTTGTCCATGTGAAATACACATTTCTCCAGTTATGCTTGGAGGCATATGAAGAACTCAAGAGTTTAGCATAATGGAACTTAATCTAATTGACTCCCTTTTTCAGCAATTTACATTTCAGTTTTTACTTATCAAATTAATATTGGCCTTCTATGACCAGGTGTAAATTAAAATATACTTCAATATTACTCTACATTTATATTAATATATGTTAATATATATGATGACTAAGAGTTTAGCTTAAGACACTCAATAAATTACTATCAGCATTTATTCCAAAGGAGTATCAGAAAAAAACCTTTCAGTATTAGAACTAGGATTCTAGAGAAAGTCCATTTTCAATCAATTTGCTTCCAAAATTGACATATTCATTAATTCTTTACTTAAAGAATAAACTTAAAGTTAATGGATATTTATATGGTATATTGTATACCTGTAATAAAAATAAGAATAAATATTATATGTATGCAAATATACATGAATACAATGGATGGATTCCAACAGAAGTTAAAGTTCATTTGGAATGGATATTTTTTTGCAGGAGCCACAATAAAATAGAGAGACAAGCAGGTGTGGGCATGAGGCAGTATTTTATGGCAGATTGAATGACAAACACACATTTGGATTATTTGATACGTCACAATTCCTAGAAACATGTAAAAGTGCTATGTTTATTTATACTGGATCCAATGAAGCCTGGGGTGAGGCATCTGTCCATAGAAGATTGCCAGAAAATTTCTATAGCTAGCTGTATAGTAAAATTTCTATAGCCACCTGTAAAGTCATGGAATCAATTATTAATCAATACATTATCCTCCACTTAGAGACAAACAACCTACTCTCTAATAAACAATTTGGTTTCAGAAAAAAACTATCCTGTAATCTTCAACTCTTACACTGCAAAAACACAACTCGATCAGGGCAAAGCAATAGACACAATCTACATAGACTTCTATAAAGCCTTTGATTCAGTGGTACATGAAAAACTACTACTAAAACTAAAATCTTATGGTATCTCTGGACACCTACATAACTGGATAGAAACATTCCTGTCAAACAGATAACAAATGGTCAAAATTGGGAGTATCAAATTCTGTACCTGTCAACAGTGCTGTCCCCCAAGGCAGTGTTTTAAGATCTACTCTCTTCATACTCCACATAAATGACCCCTGTGATCATATTTAGAGCATCTGCGTTCTCTTCACTGATGATGTAAAGTTATTCAATACCATAGACAATACTACTACCCTCCAAAAAGACCTTGACTATGTATCAAATCTCAACAAATAAATGCTCTGTCTTACATATTGGCAAAAAAATCATAAAATAAAATACAAGCTAAATAATCAAGACCTTGTTGAGGATCCAAACTTTGTCAAGGACCTTGGAGTACTCATCTCTAATGATCTAAGTGCTAGAGCCCACTTTAATTACAAAGCCAAAAAGGCATTAAGAGTTGTTAATCTAATCCTACATAGCTTCTTCTCTGGTAATATCACACTACTAACTAGAGCGTACAAAACTTTTGCTAGACCTATACTTGAATACAGCTCATCAGTCTGGAACCCATATCATGTATCTGATATTAACACAATTGAAAAACTCCAGAAATATTTCACAAGAAGAGTTCTCCACTCCTCTACTCATTGCAGAATATCTTATGCCACCAGACTTGAAATTCTAGACCTAGGAAACCTTGAATTACACCACCTTCGGTGCGATCTAAGTATAGTATATAAAATCATAAATTGCAATGTCCTACCTGTCAATGAATACTTCAGCTTCAATCATAACAATACAAGAGCACACAATAGATACAAACTCAAGGTTAACCGCACCAAACTTGACTGCAGAAAATACGACTTCAGCAACAGAGTGGTCAATGTTTGGAATACTCTACCTGATTCTGTGGTTTCTTCCCCAAATCCCAAAAACTTTAACCTTAGACTGTCTACTATTGACCTCATCCCCTTCCTAAGAGGCCTGTAGGGGGGCATGCATAAGCACACCATTTGTGCCTACTGACCCTGTCCTATTGTTTCTTTTTATTTTTCTCACAAGTATCTATCTCATGTATTCAAAATTATGTTTATTCTTATACCTGTATCTTGTAAGCGATTGACAAATCAAATAAATACTTAAAAAGATACTAAATACTAAAAGATCTGTTTAGATAATTCAGTTTTTCAAGGCTGAGTAGCAGCTGCCAAGCAAGAAATGGATATCACTTAAGCATAGTTTTCCTGCCACCATTGAGTGCTGGCTAGGCTATTCCATTTTTCCCATCTAGCACTCTTGGCTTCTTGCACTCTTGGGTTCAAATGTAATTCATCCTAGTCATACATCCCATGTATGATTTTCTGGGTTTTAACACATAACACATAACCCAGAAGACTTTTATCAAAGCAACACACCCCTTCAAACTTTGCCCAGTCCTTCAATTTAATAATAGATATGTATAAGAATGACCTTCCTATTGTGTTGATCAATAAGCAGTTATAGAGTATCATTAGGAAGATCCTCATAGCCAATTTGTCAATCCAGCAGTCATACAAATGAGCCCCTTGGTTTTTTTCCTAAACATATCTGCTACCATATTAAAAACTGACGAGTTGCCTCTGTTTTTTTAATTAGCAGAAAGGGATGGATATAAAATTAAATATTTACCTATCAACTGAATTACCCAGTCAGCTTATTTTATTACATTTGTTTAAAGTTTTTTGATTGCATATTTGCACTGAAATTGAGAAAAGAAACAATATCTGGATCAGTTATGCAAGTTCAGTTACATTCTTCTGCACATCCCAATTTTTCTCTCATATGCTCAAATCTAAAACTACTATATGAAAAAAGTCACTTGGAGAATGGTGACATACCAAGAGCCATAGAATAATAAGAAAGAAAAACACTGTCATAGAACTACATATGTGTTTCCCATAAAACTGAAAAACTATGCACCATAACCTTGATTGCATCCTTAAGTCATTGTCAGAATTAAATGCATGCTAGAGACTGTTTCACAGAGTTCGGTCCTTCACATAAAATCCATATTTCATCAACTCTTTCAAGCTATCTTAAATCAAAATTCAGCCCAGACTCTTCATAATAGATCCATGTGAAAGGAAATCACTAGACTGGGAGAAATTTAATGCAATAGCCTTGTGAACTGGACATGTTGACTTGCTTCACTTTAATGTACAGAGAGTTTGAAGGCACAAAGGGAAGGGGGAGTTATTTTATGCATCTACATAATTTTGTAAACCATGGGCAAAAATTTGAATTTGGCAAAGAGCATCAACCTCTATTACCACTACAGTGGTTCTCTTTAAAAATATATATATTTAACATAATTATCCTCTCATAAAGTATTTATTCACTAGCAGGCAACTGAGAAGTTCTTTATTCTATCTTTGCTGGTCTGTTTTAATGTTGAACCATTGAGTCAAATTTAATCCTTTCTATCCACGAGTGACTCTAGAAATAGGTAGGTTCCCAAAAATGAAAGTCTGTATGTATGAATGCATATGCAATCACTATATATATTCTCCTCAATTTTTTGCAAAGGAAGATAATCTGTTAGAGAAATCAGAGATAGAATGGTTAAGATATAGAGATGTTGATGTCTAGAAAAAGTACAGAAAAGAGCAACCAGGATGATTAGGGGACTGAGACTAAAATATATGAAGAATGGTTACAGGAACTGGGCTTGGCTAGTCTAGCAAAGAGAAGAACCAGGGGAAACATGATAGCAGTCTTCCAATATTTGAGGGGCTGCCATAGAGGAAGGGGTCAAGCTATTTTCTAAAGCACCTTTAGGCCAGACACTTTAGAAAACCTGGAAATAAGGAGAAACTTTCTGACAGTGAGAACAATCAACCAATGGAACAGCTTGCCCTCGGAAGTTGTGGGAGTGCCATTACTTGAGACCCTCAAGAAGAGATTGGACTTCTATTTGTCAGAAATGGTGTAGGGTTTCCCACTTGGGCAGGGGGTTGGATTAGATGACCTATAAGGTCCCTTCCAACTCTGATTATCTGTTATCTGTTAATTATAGTATGAGCATATCTCTTCAATTGTTGCATTAATTTTGTGACCAAAAACACTTTTTCTTCATTTTTCAAGGCTAACTGCAGAACTTCAGCTTCCTGCAGTACAACCTCAACACACCTTCATGATTGGCCATGCTGGTTGACAAGATAAAAATTGAACACTAAAAATGAGGAATTATTTCGCTGGAGGGCCATATGTGAAGAAACCATATGATCAAAAACTGAGAAAACATTTGAAAATAGGAGTTAAATTCATGTATATAAGTTCTACATTACCAGTACATTACTAGCACATTATTTTATTTATTTTAAAAACGATTAAGGGCTGCTTCTGCATCTGAAACTTTTGTTCATCATTCTGCAGAATGAGAACTTGAATTTCTGCCTGAAATTTTTGTCCTGAAGACAAAGTTGAATGAAAAGCATTGAGCAGCACAGCTCAGAAGTTACAGTGTAGGTTTTGTTTCCTTTCTAGTTAGAAACTTCAACTTTAGTTCTATATTGGAAAAAGAAATATGAGAGGTTAATAAAATTGAAGTCAGCTTGGATGGTTGTCAGATTGCCTCAAAGTATGCAATACTTTGAGTTTGAGCTTCCCTGACAGTGAATTATAGTTCCTTGGGCGAATATTTCCTTGGGCAAAAATTACTGGTACAAATCATGCAATTTGTAATGATATTGCAAAACAACCAGTCACATTTAGAGGGTATATGTCACTTTTCCCTTACTCTGGTTCTCATTTCATAAAATTTACTTTTCACAAAAATATCTCTCCTCAGAAAACTTTGTGTTAAGGTAACACTCCATTGCAATACCTACTTTGTATTTCAGTAAGTGTTGTATTTTGTATTATATTTTTGCAATTTGTCATCCACACTAAGAAAAAAAAAATACTCTAGGTGACATTCTGATAATCTCAGGTCTCTATGAAGTCTGTTGCATAAATATGCAGAATAACAAAATTCTCTATCTCCCATCTTTTTTCAGAAATCCTTTGGATCCTGAACCAATTTATTCATTTTTATTTTCTCTTCCTGTTTCCCCTATGGAGTGCATGCATTTATTTTGCTGTTACTTTCCATAGTAAATCAAACTGCTTAGAATTATATATATTTAATCGGTTGATATGATCACTGTAACTTTCCACTTTCCATCAGTCTCTTCGCTTCATTTGGTGAGCAATTTGGTGAGGAAAATGCCTGCATTGGTTTTACAAAGCAAGTATAATGCCCTAACAGTATTGGGTTTGCGCATGTAAAATGAGTAGCAGCTGTGAAAAGAAAAATAATCATACACCAGTGTTTATGCTAGAATGATAAAAACTAAAGATTAAGGTGTACAAAGCTTCAAAGGGGTGATTTGCTTAGATGATGCTTTCAGCAAAGCACCCTTTCCAAGCTGTTTAAAAAAGCAATAAATTTCACTTTAACAAAATGGTTGTTGTTGTGTATGCAATAAGATTAATAAAGTGTGAGCTTGGAGTAAGTGCAGGGTTCTGGCCCTGCACTTCTGATTGGCCCTTAACAGAGAGTTCTTATTGGTCACAAGAGCTAGCGTTCCTAGCTTGTTATTGGTTAAATGTTGCAGGGTTTGCCTATATAAGGCGGGTTTTACTGCTGTTGAATTGAAGAAGTCACTATGAAAATAAAGAGCTGAAGTTCACCGTTCAGAGGCTTGTCTCCATTCTTTCTCGCCCATGCTCAAAACATAACACTGGCGACGAAGGTGGGATATGGAGATATCTGAACCAATGAAACTTCGAAGAACACTGAGCACGTGACAGATGACGCCAACAACAGAACCATGTCCGGCGGCATCATACCACCCGCTCCGTTCGATCCAACACAAGAAGACTGGAAGTCTTACATGGATCGTTTCCAAATGTTCCTAGAGACGAACAACTTAAAGGACGCCACAGCCGGGAAGAAACAGCCGGTGTTCCTAACGCATTGCGGTACAACCGTATTTAACATGGCTAAAGCACTAGCCAAACCCCGAGAAGTGAAGGCCATGGATTGGGACGACCTCGAACCTATCCTGCGAGACCACTACACCCCGACCGTGCCTATGCTCGTGAGACGCCATGAGTTTTATCAAAAAAGCCAGCGAAAGGGAGAAAACGTGGCTGACTTCATAGCAGACCTCCGAAATTTGGGAGGCCTCTGCAGATTCACCAATCTAGAAGAAGCACTAAGAGATCACATAGTTCTGGGATTAGATGCACCAGGCGTTCAAAGCAAGCTGATAGCGAAAGGCGACATCAGCCTTGCCAATGCCATTGCCGATGCTACTGCAGCAGAAGCAACCAGGAAGTCGGCTGCACAACTACGCTGAACCCGCACTCTGGTACCACCACCGGCCAGCGAAATCTCATCTAGTTCAGAAGGGCAGCTCGTGACAATGCACCACGAGGACCTCTCTTCATCGTCAGACAGTGACAAAGAAGGGGTCCATCGACTGCGGTCCGACCGGGACCCTTGCCCGAAGCCCTTACGCCCTTGCGCTGGCTGTGGAGCCAACCATGCCAGGTCCGAATGCAAATTCCGTGATGCACTCTGCCATGAGTGCGAGAAATGAGGCCACATCGGACGGGTCTGCCGCAGCTTGCCAGGACCCAGCCAGGCCTCAAAAGCGGCTAACCATCGCCAATCGACAGGAAACCGTCCTGTAAGGCGAGAGCCAGTAAACTACTCCTACAGAAATCGAGCTTTGCAGAGAGAAGAGGCTCACCATACTATCACTATCAGTCACGCCTCAGCCTTGGACACTAAGAAAATCCGAGTCACGGTAGCCATCGAGAACCAGCCTTGCCACATGGAGGTCAACTCAGGATCGTCCCTCTCAATGGTGTCTTGGAAGACACTCAAGCAACTCAAACAATTCAATGCCAAGATCTCCGTTTCCAACGCCTCATCCTCAAGGACTACCAGGGGAATCGAATTCCCATTGTCGGGTCCTGCAGAGTCCGAGTCTCCTTCAAGAAGCACATAGCGTACTTACCTTTAACGGTCATTGATAGAGATAGGCCTAGCCTACTGGGCCTCCAATGGTTCGCACCACTCGGCATTGAAGTGGCCGGCTCGGTGGCTGTGACTGGGAGGAAGACATTATCTACGAGTTCAGGGATGTCTTTGCAGACAGCTTAGGCAAGTAAAAGGGGACCCCAATCTCATTCAGCTTAGATCCAAAAATAGCTCCCATTCACCTAAAGCCCCATTGAGCTCCATTTGCTTTAAAATCGAAAATCGACAAACAACTCGACAAACTGATAGCTCAGGGGGTGTTGGAGCCCATCGATCACTCCCCGTGGGAAACCCCTATTGTAACACCCATTAAGCCAGACGGGTCAATCCAAATTTGTGGGGACTACTGGGCCACTTTGAACCACGCCCTGCAGCAGAACGCGTATCCAGTTCCGGTGGTGCAGCACCTCCTCCATTCCCTGGGGGGTGGGAAAGTTTTCGCTAAATTGGATTTAGCTCAGGCATATCAGCAATTACCAGTAGATGAAAAAAACGGCACAGGCCCAAACTATTGTGACGCACCGAGGTGCCTTTAAATGTACCCGGCTGCAATTCGGAGTGAGTGTAGCCCCGGGGATTTTTCAGAGCCTTATGGAAAGGTTATTGCAAGGGATTAAGGGCGTAGTCCCCTATTTTGACGATGTATTAATTGCAGCCCCTACAAAAAAAATCTTACAGGACTGGTTAAAATTAGTCCTAAAAAAATTCCAAGAGGCCGGTCTTAAGGTTTAAAAAAAACAAATGTAAATTGTGTACTGACAGTGTTGAGTTTTTAGGGTACCTGATTGATAGCCAGGGCATTCACCTTACCGAAAGTAAATTAAAAGCGATCAAAAACGCTCCCAGGTCACGAAACAAGGCCGATCTCCAGGCGTTCCTAGGCCTCATCAATTTTTATAATGTATTTTTACCGCACAAAGCAACCGTCGCTGAACCGTTACACCGATTGTTAGATAAAAAAGCAAATTGGTTATGGGGTTACCGTGAAGAACAGACGTTCTGAAATGTTAAAAAAACTGCTCACTTCTGACTCTGTACTCATGCAGTATAACGAGACTTTGCCGTTAGTTATAACCTGTGATGCATCGCCTTTCGGGGTGGGCACCATCTTGAGCCACGTACTGCCTAATGGGAACGAAGCACCTGTTGCATATTTTTCAAAGACTCTTTCAAAAACGGAGCGGAACTATGGACAAATTGATAAAGAAGCCCTCGCAATTGTCTCAGCTGTGAAAAGATTTCACGAATACGTGTATGGTAGGGTTTTTACTATTGTGACTGACCACAAACCTTTGTTAGGGATAATAGCTGGGGATAAGCCGACTCCCTACATATTATCCCCTAGGATGACCCGATGGTCAGAATTCTTAGCTGCTTATAACTATCGGCTGCAATACCGCCCGGGGAAAGCCATTCCCCACGCTGACGCATTGAACTGAGCACCGCTTCCAGAGACTCTCAAAGATCCAGCACCAACGGTAACCACGTTGCAAATTGAGGCACTCAACTCGCCGCCACTGACCGCCTGAGATATCGCGAGAAAAACCAAACGCGACCACACCCTAGCAGGAGTCCTAGGCTGGGTAGAATGTGGATGGCCATTGGACCAGTTATCAGATGACTTCACACCATTCAAATCTCGACAGACTGAGCACTTCACCCAGAAAGGCTGTGTCATCTGGGGCGATAGAGTCATTATCCCAGAACGGCTCCGAAAAGCGCTACTGAGAACTTTGCACGATGGTCACCCCAGCATCGTGTGAATGAAAGCCCTTGCGCAAAGCTACGCATGGTGGCCGGGCATTGACAAGCAAATTGAACAGTGGATTAAAGCTTGTCCCAAATGCCAAGAAGTCAGCAATGCCCCACCAAAAGCCATGCCTACTGATTGGGAGACACCACGTGGACCCTGGTCCCAAATTCACCTGGACTTCGTGGGGCCAACCAAAGGCCACACTTTCCTGCTTACTGTCGACGCCTACTCGAATTGGCTCAAAATTCATCGCATGACGACTACAATCTCCGAGGCGGTTATCAAAATTTTAAACAGACTCTTTGCAACCCACGGATTACCAGACATCCTGGTATCTGATAACGGCCCACAATTTACAGCACTAGTGTTCGAGCAGTACCTCACTGACCGCGGCATCCACCATGCACTCACCTCGCCTGCGCACCCTGTGACCAATGGCAAAGCAGAACGCATGGTCCAATTTGTGAAGAAAACCTCGCATACGACAACATTGACGACAAGGTCAATCAAATCCTCTTCTTGCAACACATCACCCCACATAGCGTCACCAACAAAACTCCCGCTGAACTGCTAATGGGACGAAAGCTCCGCTCCCACCTCAACCGGTTGCACCCAGCTTATGAACCGGAGAAACCACTAGGATCCAGCGGCCACTGTCGCACCTTCCAGGTAGGAGACCTGGTTTATGCAAAAAACCTATCGGGCAACCCGTTGTGGGTGGAAGCGACAGTAGTACGTGTAACCGGCCCCAGATCCTACCTTGTGCAATGCCTTGACGATAAACTTTGGAAACGGCATATCGACCAATTACGATTGTGGCTTTCAGCGGCCAGTCCTCAAATCCCCTTTGACCAAACTGAGGGGGGGAGATACGGAAGAAGATGAATTCCTAGGAAACCAGTTCAAAGGAAATGACGGTTTAATAGAAACTCAGGAAGCGGAGCGGGAGGGAGAAACGGTTACACCTCAGGGAATTGCAGAAAATGTGGGCAACGACATAGAAGTGAACTCTGAACCAGAAACAGCCCCACTGCCAAACAACGATCTACCTCAGCATGATTGCAACCAGGCGATACAACAAAAATCAAAGAGACTAAAAAGACAACTGTCCTACCTAAGGGACTATGTAACTGCGCCCTGAAATAAGAAAGCCAGGGGGAAGGGGTGTTGTGTATGCAATAAGATTAATAAAGTGTGAGCTTGGAGTAAGTGCAGGGTTCTGGCCCTGCACTTCTGATTGGCCCTTAACAGAAAGTTCTTATTGGTCATAAGAGCTAGCGTTCCTAGCTCGTTATTAGTTAAACGTTACAGGGTTTGCCTATATAAGGCGGGTTTTACTGCTGTTGAATTGAAGAAGTCACTATGTAAATAAAGAGCTGAAGTTCACCATCCAGAGGCTTGTCTCCATTCTTTCTCGCCTATGCTCAAAACATAACAGTTGTGTTGCTTTCTTTATGATCTCCCAGTTGCCTATAGCAGCCAGAGAAGGTATGTATAGAAGAGGGCACTCAGAGTGATACAAAACATATTGATTAGGCAAACAGCATTATATTTGCAGTGAAAAATGCCTCACAAGACAAACTGTAGCTACCTTAAACAAGCCAACTAGAGTTTCCAATCTATAGAAGTTAAATGACACAATGATTTAATATTACTATTAGTTTAGATATTTCTGAACTATTGTATAACTTAGAACTGGATGAAGCAGGTAAGGAACCAGGCTAGAAACTAAGAAACTGAGTTCTACTAGGCCCAAAGCAGTTGAATGATCTGGAGACTAGGTCATTCCCTTTCAGCCCTAGGAATGACTCAATGGCAAACCATTTTTGAAAAATCTTGCTAAGGAAATTGCGGAGAGTTATTCAGGAAGTCGCCAGGAGTCAAAAACTGACTTGAAGATACACACACAAGTTATTTATTTATTTGTTTGTTTGTTTGTTTGTTTATTTGTTTATTTATTTTATTTTATTTTGTCAAGCTATTATTAAATAACAGATATAAGTATAAACATTGTTATGAATACATGAAATTGATACATATAAGAAAAAGAAAAAGAAACAATAGGACAGGGATGGTAGGCATGTTGGTGCACTTATGCACGCCCCCTACAGGCCTCTTAGGAAAGGAGTGAGGTCAACAGTAGACAGTCTAAGGTTAATGTTCTGTCCTTATTAGCATTCTTGAGATCCCCGCACTTTGATTGGCCAAAGCGTGGGGCACTCTGATTGGTCAGGCGAGCCGCGCCGATTGGCTCGCTAAGAATCTCCCGCGATTGGTCCATTCGGATCGCGGGAGATTCAAAGTGGTGCCATTGGCCGCGGCTGCCGTGGCTAAAAGAATAAAAGCCGCGATCTTTTTCCCTTTGCCCCAGTTCGGTTCCAACCTCAAATAAAGAGCATGATTTGAAGTCACCGACTCCTGGCATCATTTCGCGGACACAACAGTTAAAGTTTTTGGGGTTTGGGAAAGAAACCACAGAGTCAGGTAGAGTATTCTAGACTTTGACCACTCTGCTGCTGAAGTCATATTTCCTGCAATCAAGTTTGGTGCTGTTTACCTTGAGTTTGTATCTATTGTGTTCTCTTGTTTTGTTATGGTTGAAGCTGAAGTATTCATTGACAGGAAAATCATTGCAATGTATGATTTCATATACCATACTTTGATCAGGCTAATGAGGGCGTAATTCAAGGTTTTCTAGGTCTAGAATTTCAAGTCTGGTGGCATAAGGTATTCTACAATGAGTAGAGGAGTGGAGAACTCTTCTTGTGAAATATTTCTGGACTTTCCCAACTGTGCTAATATCAGATACGTAATGTGGGTTCCAGACTGATGAGCTGTATTCGAGTATTGGTCTAGCAAATGTTTTGTATGCTCTTGTTAGGAGTGTGATATTAACAGAGAAAAAGCTACTGTAACTTAAGCTATATGAGCAGAATGCCACTCACTCACTATTTCTTTTAGAACCAGGTTAGTGTGGTGAAAGTCATGGAAGTCATTGGTTGACTCTGATCTCTTTTTCATCCCAACCTTCCTCACAGGAATTGTGAAGTATCAATAAATTATTAATAAATGGAGATCCCGCATAAAATACCACATGCTCTTGGAAGAAAGATGAGATATAAATCTAACACTAAATAAATGTATTTTTCTTCTTTAATGCAGCCAAACAAAAATTCATACAGATTGAAGTATCGTGATTTGGCAGTATAGTTAAACAAAGAAAGCTTCTATTTATGAGTTTGTAGACTTAATTAAAAAAGCCCTAAGACTGAAGTAGCTAAATAAATTTTGTCATGAAATAGCAAAATACCATTAATAGAGAAGGATTTGCTGGAATTGCTATTTAAATTTCCAAAGCTAGATATTTTGCATTTTGATTTGAGGATTGGTATCTGGACTTGCTATTCTATCTTTTCCACCAAAATGCCTTAAACTAGCTTGGTATTCATTTTGTAACTTAGTAATTTTGTAAGTATTTTACACAAATAAAAATTTAAAAGGGAAGGGTATACTCCACAACTCATCTTTCTGTATGATAAACAAAGCATTATATCATAATTAAATTTTGAATGTTGATTTACTTCACCTTTCTTAAAATGAAATAAAAATATCTTGCTAAGGTTGAGAATGAAGTCTATTTCTCTTCTATTAAAACCTGTACTGCCTCCAGGCCAGCATTTTTCAACTTTAGCAAGTTTAAGTTAGGAGGATTTCAACTCCCAGAATTCTGGGAGTTGAGGTCTGCCTATGTTAAACTTGCTAAGGCTGAGAAATACTGGTCTAGACAGTGAGACAGGATCTTAGTGATATCATCCGACAGCGTATAGTTGTTGTACTGATGATAGCTCACTATGAGCTGTCAGATGATACCACCAGTTTCTTTCTGTAGATGGTAAACACAAAATGAGAAAATACTGAACCCTTTCTCTTCTCTTGCCCAAGGCAAGCTTTGTGTACCTTTGGGGAGACAGAAAATAAGAAAGACAAGGGCATATGTTTACACTGACAAGGCAAAGAAAGCTTTGTTGGTTGACTAAAGAGTGGCAGGTTTGGAAGCAATCAGAGGTGATATTCAGCAGATTCTGACCAGTTCTGGAGAACCTGTAGTGAAATTTTGAGTAGTTCAGAGAACCAGCAAATGACTGGAGATTTAACTGGAGATCTGACTGGAGATTTAACACTATTCTTCCCCTGCCATGCTCACCAAGCCACACCCACAGAACCGGTAGTAAAAATTTTTGAATTCCACCACTGGAAGCAACACCTTCCAAAATGTACATTGACATTCAAATGGTCAGTTAATGATTCAAGTAACTGCTTGTAGCCTGTTTTATATTTATCTAGGTCTGTCATTCAGCTAAAGCCCCCTGGAAATGTAAACTCTATGCGTGCCTTGAAATAATTAAATTCCATTGCATTCAGAAGTAAATATATAGAGAATTATAGGCTTTGTTGCTGAACTGTCTAACACTTGGATGGTAGTAATGATATTTTTTTTAATTTGGAATAATGCTTTAAAATAAGTAAAAATGGGAAGACTTTATTTTATTTCACATGTATTTGAATATACAATATGATATTGACATACTTTTCTTCAAATGTTGCAAAACACATATAGCTGTCCATTTTTAGAAAGTTTTTCATATTAAGACAGGAGGCAAAAAGACTCTGGGTGACAGGGATAACATCTGGACCAGAGGTGGTATTCAGCAGGTTCTGGAGAACTGGTAGTGGAAATTTTGAGTAGTTGAAAGAACCGACAAACACCACCTCTGACTGGAGATTTTACAGTATCCTTCCCCTTACCTGCCCACCAAGCCACGCCCACAGAACCAATAGTAAAAAAAAAATTGAATCCCACCACTGATTTGGACATCATATATTCTCCATAACTCAAGCACTTATAAAAATTATGTTTTATAGTAGCTATTTTTTTTTTCATAGCAGGGATGGTTAAATTGTCAGCTGATACTGTAAAAAAGAATTCAGTCTTACAACAAGCTTGCTTTTTAAAAAAGACCTGTCAGATTTATAAAGATTTTCATGCCAAATTCTTTTTACTAGGCACAATTATTCTCACTAGGAAGAAAACTATATTAATCTGCCTTTCATAAAGCTGTTAAAGGTAAAAAAAAACTTATCAGAGAAAAGTCGATAGCCAAAATTCATTATTTCATATATGGCTGTAAACAAGGAGATTTAAACAGATTTTTAAAAAGTCAGCCAGCCTTATCCAATTTTATGTCTTCTGCATGTATCCATAATCTCCTAGTAGTCATGGTGCTTGCTAGTTGTAGATTATGCAAACCAAAGCAACAAGCTGAGAAATACAGAGCTAAGCAGTCAAAACTGAGAGAAGAAGTTACAAACTTGGCTTTCACTGACATTCTATTCTTGTATTAATATGAATGATACCCACCTCATTTGTGAATAAATTGAGGTAAATCCTTATAAAAAGGAGCTAGTGAAACATTTACTTATCTCCATTCCTCAGAAACAGACCAACATTGCATAAGATGACTTAGTTTCCTAACATCAAATCTTTCTAATGGCATTGCTCCTATTTCTTTTCTTCCTTTTCCTAATTAATTTAAAAGGCATGTCTACTGATGATATTTTTTTTCTTGGTGTACCAAGGGCTCAGAGGTCCAAACATGAGGTACATATATTCTGTTCTATTTCTTTTTCTTGCTTCCTTTCTCATGTAGATTTCAGCTTTTTGTTCCCAGATCAGTTGTGAGGGAAAAGCAGGTAGGAATTTAAATCTAGGTATACTTTGCCCTTTTCCATTTCATGTGGTAATTCGATAGCAGCAGTAATCTCAATAGAAATATGCATGCTAATCTGAACAAGACTTGCATTTTTTGTTGTTCAAAAAATGAGCCCTTTCTTATGCATTTCAAAACAGAAATGCACATTTCCGCATGTTTTGAGAGGGACCAAGATGCAGTATGTATGTCTGAATATTTTATTTTAAAAACACAAAAATATATATGACAAAGTGGAAAATACAACAGTAGTTTGGATTCTATAATTATCCTCCTGGCTTCCCATGTTTAGCTTTTGATCTTTCAGGATGACAAAGGAAGACTAAGTTTTATTTATTTATTATTTATTTATTGCAATGTATTGTGTCTTGGCTGAGGCTGAAATACTTTTATACCTATTGTTGTGAATGAATAATGTCAATAAAGTTATCTTGAGCTTGAAGTCAAGTGCAGGGTTCTGGCCCTGCACTTCTGATTGGCTGTTAATGGCAGAATCGGATTGGTCCGTTCAGGAGCATCTGATTGGCTATTAACAGGCCATTCTCATTGGTTAACGGAGCTAGTGCTCCCGGATTACTATTGGTTGAATAGTTAATAAGTTGCCTATATAAGGAAGGCTATAGCAGCCATCGAGTTGAGCTGTCACACCATGTAAACAAAGAGTTTGAAGTTCACTGTTTCTACCGGCTCGTCTCCATTATTCGCACCCATGCTCCAGACTTAACACTGGTGACGAGGATGGGATTGGATGACATCCGAGCCAACTAGAACATCAAAGACAACCAAGCACGTGGCTGAAACGCAGAACAGCGGAACCATGTCCGGCGACGTAGTACCACCTGCTCCGTTCGACCCAGCTCAAGAGGACTGGGATCCTACATGGACCATTTTCAAATGTTTTTGGAAACGAATAATCTGAAGGATGCCACAAACGGGAAGAAACGGACGGTATTCCTAACGCACTGCGGGCCAACGGTATTCAAAATGGCTAAGGCATTAGTGAAACCGGCTGAAGTGAAGGCCATGGACTGGGACGTCCTCGAACCACTACTAAGGGCCCACTATCCACCGACCATTCCAACGCTCGTAAGATGACATGAGTTCTATCAAAGAAACCAGCAGAAAGGAGAAAACATTGCCGATTTCGTTGCAGACCTCCAGAACTTGGGAGGCCTTTGCGATTTCGCCGATCTAGAGGAGGCCTTGAGAGACTGAGTAGTTCTCGGGTTAGAAGTTCTAAACGTACAGAGCAAAATAATGGCTAAAGGCGACATTAGCCTTGCCGATGCCATCGCTGAGGCTACGGCAGCAGAGGCGACCAAGAAGTCAGCTGCCCAACTACGCCGGAATCGCACTCCAGCACACCAACCAGCCAGCGAAGTTTCACCTAAGTCAGAAGGACAGCTTCAGACAAACCACCATGAGGACCTGTCTTCGTCGTCAGACAGCGACGAAGAAGAGGTCCATCGCCTGCGGTCTGACTGGGACCGTTACCCGAAATCCCAGCAACCGTGCACTGGCTGCAGGGCCAACCATTACTATTCTGATTGCAAATTCTGCGACGCGCTCTGCCACGAGTGCAGGAAGCAAGGCCATATCGGACGGGTTTGCAGAAGTCTCCTCAGACCCAGCCAGACCTCAAAGAGTACCAATCTCCGCCAATTGACAGGGAATCGCCTGTAAGGCGAGAACCAGCAAACCACTCCTACAGAAACCGACCCGTAAATCGCCCAACGAGATGGGAAGAGGCCCACCAAACGCTCACTATCGGCCATGCCTCTTCAATAGATGCTAAGAAAATTTGAGTCAAGGTGGACATTGAAAATCAGCCTTGCCAAATGGAAGTTGACTGAGGGTCGTCTCTTTCAATGGTCTCCTGGAAGACCCTCAAGCAACTCATCTCCACTATCCAGCGCCAAGACCTTCAATTCCAGCGACTCGTGTTAAAGGACTATCAGGGGAACCGGATTCCAGTCATAGGATCCAGCAGAGTCCGGGTCACGTTCAAGAACCGCATAGCGTACTTACGGTGATCGACAAGGACCGGCCTAGCCTGTTAGGCCTACAATGGTTCACACCACTCGGCATTGAAGTGGCAGGCATTAACCGAATTGGCGGCAGTGACTGGGAGGAGGATCTCGCCCACGAATTCAGGGATGTCTTCGCAGAAAAGCTAGGCGAGTACAAGGGGACCCCGATATCCTTTAGCCTTAATCCAAAGATAGCTCCCATCCGCCTTAAGCTCATCGAGTTCCGTTCGCACTAAAGCCGAAAATCGACAAACAGCTTGATAAGTTGATAGCCCAGGGAGTTTTAAAGCCAACCGATCACTCCCCATGGGAAACACCAATCGTGACACTAATTAAGCTGGACGGCTCCATTAGAATTTGTGGGGACTATCGAGCCACCCTAAACCACGCCCTGCAACAAAATCTGTATCCGGTGCCGGTGGTATAACACCTCCTCCATTCCCTAGGAGGCGGAAAAGTCTTCACCAAACTAGACTTAGCTCAGGCTTATCAGCAACTGCCAGTTGACGAAAAAAACGGCACAGGCACAGACTATTGTAACACACCGAGGTGCCTTTAAGTGTACGCGGCTCCAATTCGGAGTCAGTGTAGCCCCGGGTATTTTTCAGAGCCTAATGGAGAGACTATTGCAGGGGATCAAAGGCGTTGTCCCCTATTTTGATGATGTGTTCATTGCTGCCCCCACTCCAAAAATTTTACGGGATCATTTAAGACTGGTTTTACAAAAGTTCCAAAAAGTTCCAAAAAGCATTTGACAACGTGAACTGGAGATTTATGTTATTATTATTGGAGCAGATGGGTTTTGCTAAAAAATTTACTCAAGCAATAGAAGCCATATATAATAAACAGACAGCAAGGGTAATGATGGAGGGGGAACTTACAGATTTTATTAATATAAGGAAAGGTACAAGACAAGGATGCCCCCTATCTCCTTTGCTATTTGTGTTGACCTTGGAAGTGTTGAATAGAAATATTAGGGATGATAAAAGCATAAAAGGAATGAAAATTAAGAAGGAAGAATTTAAGCTACAAGCTTTTGCTGATGACTGAGCTTTTATTTTGGAAGACCCGTTAGAAACAGCTCCAAAGTTATTGGAAAAGATAGAGACTTATGGAGAGGTGGCTGGTTTGAAAATAAATAAAGATAAAACAAAGATTTTGACAAAGAATATGCTATTGAGACAGAGAGAAGAACTGGCAGATCTTTTGAAAATTCAAGTTACAAATAAGGTTAAGTATCTGGGGATATATTTGACAACAAGATGTAGCACATTAAAGGAGAATAATTATATTAAACTTAAACAACAGATAACTACAGATTTGAAGAAGTGGGAAAACTTGCAATTGTCATTAATAGGGAGAATTTCAACAATTAAGATGAATATTTTACCTAGAATTTTATTTTTGTTTCAAACAATACCAATTAGGCTTGGAAAAGACTATTTTGAAGATTTAAATAAAATCATGTTGAAGTTTATATGGCAAGGTAAAAAAGCAAGAATAAAGCTAAAGCTTTTGCAAGATGCTAGAATTAGAGGAGGTTTTGGCTTGCCTAATTGGGAATTGTATTATCAAGCTGCAAGTTTGATGTGGGTCAAAGAATGGATAACATTAAGGAAACATAGGTTGTTGACATTAGAAGGGCATGATTTGTTGTTGGGTTGACATGCTTTTTTATGGTATAAGGGAACTAAAACACAGGGTTATTTTAGAAGACATTATGTACGGGAGTCTTTGTGGTTAAATTGGGAGAAGATAAAAAGACAATGTTATTTGAAAATTCCAGTTTGGTTATCGACCATTGAAGCATTTTCCTATCCTATAATTTACAAGAAGGAACAAACAGTTAGATATGGGGAACTTTTGGATGAAAAGGGTGAACTTAAATCGATCCAAAACTTAGAGGAACAAGGTATAAGGATGAATTGGTTTTCACATGCACAAATACATTCAAGGTATGATGAAGATTCTAAAACGGAGGGATTTTATGATAAGCAGACTGATTTAGATAAGATCTTGATGGGTACTGATGAGAAAGTGATTAAAAATTTATATGGTTATTTACTGGGAATGAAATTAGAGGAAGAACAAGTCAAAGAAACTATGATTGTTTGGGGGAAGAATTTTGGATATGGGATTGATTTAGACAAATGGCAGAAATTGTGGTCTCAAAATTATAAAATGACAATGTCAACAGCATATAAAGAAAATTTGTATAAGATGTTTTACAGGTGGCACTTTCCTCTGACAAGAATAGCAAGAATGTTCAAGAATAAATCTGAAAAATGCTGGAAATGTCATCAGATACCCGGCTCGTATTACCATATGTGGTGGACTTGTGAGGATGCTAGAAAATATTGGACTATAATTCGCATGTGGTTGGAAAAAATGACAAAGAAACATATAGACTTGAAACCAGAGATCTTTTTATTGGGAATTTTACCTGATATATATAGTAAAGATTTGAAATATCTGATTGTAAATGTATTAACAGCAGCCAGGATTGTATTTGCTAAAAACTGGAAGAATGAGAAAATACCATTACAGGAAGAAATTATTAAGAAAATATTGGAATGTGCTGAAATGAGTAGATTGACATTTGAAATTAGAGAGCAAGAGGATAAACAATTCTATGAAATTTGGGATCTTTTTTATAAATGGCTAGATGATAAAATACGATAATAGAATATTTTAGATAGTAAGAAATATCTTTATCTTGTTATTTTGCTATTACTTTGTTAATTGATATTATATTTATAAAGGTTTTTTTTTTTTCTAGGATTGATTTGGTATGATTATATGATTAGTTGAATAATTTGGTTAAAGTATTGTTAGCTCATCAAGCATGAATGATTAAAAGTATAGTCAAAAAAAAATTATTTTTTTTTGTTTAGTGATTATAGGGTATATAAGTTTGGATTGATAATATGAGTTGTTATGTAATATAATTGTAACTGGGACTACAAAATGAATGCACAAAAATGATGAACCAACTGACACACTGTATGTAAATATGAGAGGTGTATGTTTTAATGTTTTGTTTGTCTTGTCTGTTTGTAGAAAATTAATAAAAAAAAAATTTTTCAAAAAAAAAAAACAACTTGCCAGAGATGCCAAGAAGTAAGCAATGCTCCACCAAAGGCAACCCCAACCGAATGGGAGATGCCGCGGGGACCCTGGTCCCACATCCATCTGGATTTTGCTGGGCCGATCAAAGGCCACACATTCTTGTTAACCGTTGACGCCTACTCGAATTGGCTCAAGATTCACCAAATGAGGAACACGACCACCGAAGCGGTCATCAAAAGACTGGGAAGACTGTTTGCAACCCATGGATTACCAGACGTTCTGGTATTCGACAACAGGCCCCAATTTACTGCGCTGTCTTTTGAACAGTACCTGGCTGACCGCGGTATCCGACATGTGCTCACTTCGCCTGTGCACCCTGCGGCCAACGGTAGGGCTGAGCGCATGGTACAATTTGTCAAGAGAACACTACACAAGACAGACTACGATAACATTGACAAGAAAATCAACCGAATCCTTTTTCTGCAGCACATCACACCTCACAGCATCACCAACAAAACTCCCGCCGAGCTGCTAATGGGACGAAAGCTCCGCTCCCACCTCGACCGGTTACACCCAGCCTACAAACCAGAAAAGCCACTCGGATCCAGCGGCTGATGCCATACCTTCCAGGTAGGCGATTTAGTATTCGCTAAAAACTTATCAGGCGACCCGCTGTGGGTAGAAGCGACCATAATCCACGTAACCAGCCCAAGATCATACCTTGTACAGTGCCCTGACGATAGACTTTGGAAGCACCACATAGATCAACTACGATCACGGCTGCAGTCATGTACTTCCGAACTCCCTTATGACCAAACTGAGGGGGGGGGAGATACAGAGGAAGACGAATTTCAACTAGAGGAAAATCTTTTCGAAGAGACTGATAACGCAGGAACAGGAACCAGGGACGGGAGTGAATTCACCTCAGGAACTGGCCGAAGATATTGGTGATGATGGAAATGCGAACTCTGAACCAGAGGCACCCCTGCTGTTAAACAATGATCTACCTCAGCAGAAGTGCAACCAATTGTCAGGCAGTTTGCAAAAATCAAAAAGACTGATAAAACAACTGTCCTACCTCAAGGACTATGTTACCACGCCCCATAAGCAGAAGCCAGGGGAAAGGGGTGTTGTGAATGAATAATGTCAATAAAGTTATCTTGAGCTTGAAGTCAAGTGCAGGGTTCTGGCCCTGCACTTCTGATTGGCTGTTAATGGCAGGATCGGATTGGTCCATTCAGGAGCATCTGATTGGCCATTAACAGGCCATTCTCATTGGTTAACGGAGCTAGTGCTCCTGGATTACTATTGGTTGAATAGTTAATAAGTTGCCTATATAAGGAAGGCTATAGCAGCCATCGAGTTGAGCTGTCACACCATGTAAATAAAGAGTTTGAAGTTCACTGTTTCTACCGGCTCGTCTCCATTGTTCGCACCCATGCTCCAGACTTAACACCTCTAACAGAAAATAGATTTATTTAAAGAAATACATTACAGAGATGGCAAAGCATACTCTATTTAGCCCCCACTGCCCCTTCTGATCAATAAGTCATGAGATGCTAGTGCCATTGAAGTCACACTTGATCCTTGGCTTTTAAATATCTTTGTGACATTATGACACCTAAATGAATGGCAATTTAATAAAGATATGAAGGGAAGAAGAAATGAAATTTCGTAAGGCTACCTGAACTGCAAAAATCAAGTACAAATTTGACTTATCAATATCTCTTAGCTAGTAGTTATCTGGTGGATATTTGAAGGCCATACATGGACTTCATATTAGGAAAAGGATAAGTTTGTTAAATACTTTTTGGCTGATTATGTTGCTATGAAGCTTCAAGAACTGCTGTAACCTGAATTCCACATTTCTCACCTTTCTAATCACCAGTTAACCACCAAAGAGCATATGTAAGATTGGTTTCTTTTTTTCAAGCCTGTAGTAAAGTGAATAATAGTCACTCTGACATGAATTGCAGACACAGCTTGAAAAACTGTTTTCAAAAAGACAATACGTTGTCTTTTCTGTTTCCCCCTGCTCCCCCAACAAGAAAAACCCAGTAAAGGTAAAAAGTCAAATGAAAATTACCAAAATGCCCAACGTGCTTTCACAGCTAAGCATAAACTTAAATGTAGTAGTCCTAATTCAATAATTTCCCAGGAATCAGACAATCTGATGGATTCCTAAGTAAATTATTTCTTTTTCTTTTTCACACAGTATCTACTTTGTCAACCTTTTTAAGTTCTGTAGACAAACCTGACAGATTTTTAAATCAACATAGGGAAAATTCATAGGGGAGAACCATTTCTTAGTGCGTCTCAGTTTTGAGAAATCCAGACAGAATCAGTTTTGGTACTTCTTTCTCTTAGACAAAGAGCTTTATGTAAGATGGCAGATAAATACAACTTGGGGCCTCCTTCTCTCATCACATTTGAAACAATATGTTTTATTTTATTTTATTACAGTTGAAAACATTAATTTACATAAAAGCTGTTAAGCTGATGCTTGAGAAAGTTGGGGAAAATAAAAGAAAGAAAAAAAGTAGTTTGACAGGATGACTGGAATGTCCTTGGAAGAACTACAATTAATTACTAAATATAGGTCAATATGATAAACGTGTTTCCATCCAGTGACCAGGAACTAAATTTGGCTCAATGGTACCTAATTAACTATGAGCAGTAAAAATGTTTTACTGAACTGTGGACTCAGCATTTTCAGTAATTTAAAAATAGATAACACATTAACACCTAAAAAGTGAAGTTGTCTCATATAAAGTTGTGTGATCTGGCATGAAAACTTTAATGGTAGAATGGTAGAATGGCTAGTACATTATTTCTAGTTTAGGGAAGATGTTTTGATAAATATTTTAATGTGTACTAATCTGATTTCTATCTTCTGTTGTCCATAATTATATACATCCAATTAAAATATACTGTATATGCAAAAAATTTCTGCAACAATTTCATTTTGAATGTCTGCTGCTGTCCATATTAGTAAATCATTTTTTTTTTTTTTTTGTGGAGATTGGCCCTTCCTGTGAACATTCAAATGGAGCATTAAGTTTGGCACTTGGTTCACTCATGCCAAGCCATTGCATGGTATGATTGGTCTGGCCAAAAGCATAGTTTGAACTCTTTTTCAGCAACCATAGTTAAGCAAACCATGACTTAATGCTTGTTGTCAGATTCTAAGTACAGTAAGTGAACCTGAATTGAGATCAGATCAAAGACTTGATGGGTGAGAGCACTTCCATTGAACATGGAAGTGATGTTCAATCAAACATAGAAAAATCAAGCTGTCTTTCAAATGTTTGATTTGCAGCCTATGTTTATTCCAAGATTCAGCATGATTTATGGATAGAGAAGAAAGGGGGGGAAGCACCTGTAGATCACAGAGCATTTTCCTAACATATATTGATCACAAATCAGAAGCATCCTTGCCAGCATGAAATGTTATTCCTAACATTATTTAATACCCTGGTAACTTTCACATTTTAGTAGGTCATTGTATTTACTACTGTACCATGTTTTGAATCTCCTAATTCAATATAGGACAATCAAGCTGATTACCAGAATAAGCAAGTGACATGTATGATTTAATTAGTTTCCAAATTTGGGGTGCAGCTCAAGGTGCTGGCTTTAAATTAGACAGTTGTTCACAGGTTTCATGCCTGCCAAAGGAGGCGAGCTATTCTCATTCCCTAGCAAACTAAGATGTTCTAATTCATGCAGACTTTTGGCATGGTAGCTGGCTTCTCTGCTGTGTTAGGTTTTAATTGGTTGGATGCTATTTGCTTTTGGTGATGGCTTTTTAATTGTGTTTTTATTATGTTTTAATTGTGTGCTTAATTAATTGTTTTTATGTTTAATTATAATTAAGCCAGCTCACACAATGGGACTTCCTTCCCTGCT
The DNA here is from genome assembly GCA_033807585.1 of Hydrophis major. Classification (NCBI taxonomy): domain Eukaryota; kingdom Metazoa; phylum Chordata; class Lepidosauria; order Squamata; family Elapidae; genus Hydrophis; species Hydrophis major. The sequence continues at coordinate 331,945,965 of CM066329.1, forward strand.
CTTCCCTTCTGCCATTCTCCCATCCCCATGCCCTCTGAAAGGACGCTCCAGAAGAATGGAGGATACTCCTGAATTTCCTCTTCCTCTCCTCTTGTACTGGCAGAAATCACATCTACTGATATAAACACATCACTGGTTTTGTTTTGTGACTTGTTTCACTTGTTTTGTTAAATTAGAAGATTATTTTTGTAATGTTCCATTAGTACTTGTTCAGTTTCATCATTCTTTCCCCACTAGAACAGTTTGTCCTTCTTTTTATATCCTATTTGAATGGTATGCTACTCCTTATTTCTATTTGTTGTGTTTTTATTCAGTGTATTTGTTACTGCAGAAAGGTTGTTGAGAGCTGCATTGAATATGTTAAGTCCTGGGCATGGGCGCAAGGAAAGGAGACGAGACATCGAACGGTGACTTCAACTCTTTATTGTAAAATAGGAACAGAGCAAATACTTGGGCAGCAGCAGCTCTTTTATAGAGCTGACTGCTGTCAAAATAACCAATGGTTTGAGTTTACCGCTTTCACAAGCGTCCAATCAGAGGGGCCCGTTAACAGCCAATCAGACTGGCCAAAAATGACCAATCACGACTCGCTATTTGTGGGCCAATGAGAAGTGCAGGATTACAAGCCTGCTGTAAAGTAAAAGCTGTTTAGGGTTGTATCACTGTGTTGGCTTAGTCCATAACACTCCTCCCCCCTAGGTTCCATCTGAGGGGTGGGATGACGTATTCTCGTAAATAGGCAGATCACTTCACCTGTCTGCTCAACCTGTGCTGTTCCACCGGTTTCTGTCCTGGCTCTGGTTCCGGTGGGCTGCTAGCTAGGTTGGATGGTGAAAATTGTGGCCCTGGGCTGCTTTCTCTGCTTACGCCAGTGCTGTCTTCCGGGTTCCCTGGATCCGTTTCCATCGCAGTGCTGTCACGCAGCGAGGCCACTCCCTGGCTCGGTTCTCCTTCTGATGGTGAGTATCCCCTGGTTGGTTGTGTCGACTGTTGGGTTTCAATTGTTAATTCTTCTTCAGCCTCCTCAATGTTCCCTCCCCCCGAGCTAGAGATTCCGGGGCTGAGATAGGACTAGGTGCTAATCTGGAACGGAGTTGGTCTATGTGGCATTTCCACATCTTACTATCTATAGTTTGCAGGTGATAGGATCGGGGTCCCGTAAGTTGCGTTATGGTAGCGGGGACCCACAATGGGTCGCCCGAGAAGTTTTTCGCAAACACGAGGTCACCTTCCTGGAATGCCTGACAATTGCTGGTGGATCCTGGGGGTTGTTCCGGCGTGCAGTTTGGGTGGAGGCGATCGAGATGCGAGCGAAGTTTCCAGCCCATCAGAAATTCAGCTGGGGTTCTGTTCATGGTACTGTTTAGGGTTATGTGCTGGAGGAGAAGTATCCTGTTTATTCTGTCATCAATGTCGCCATGGTCTATTTTGTGCAAGGTCTTTTTTACAAATTGAACCATTCAATCAGCCCTACCATTGGCCGCAGGGTGAGCTGGCGATGTTAAGGCATGGCGGATGCCCCGATCTGCTAGGTACTATTCGAATGCCAGGGCAGTGAATTGGGGACCGTTATCGGAGACCAGGACATCCGGTAATCCATGGGTAGCAAATAGCTTATTCAGTTTCTTAATGACCGCCTCCGTGGTGGTGCTTTTCATCTTGTGGACTTCGAGCCAGTTTGAATATGCATCCACTGTTAGGAGGAAGGGGTGTCCTCTTGTGGGTCCTGCAAAATCGATGTGGATACGGGACCAAGGACCTCGAGGCATTTCCCACTGGGTTGGGGGAATTTTTGGAGGAGTAGAGCAAGTCTCCTGGCATTTGCTGCACTTTGCTACCCAGGTCTCTATTTGTTTATCTAACCCAGGCCACCATGCATAACACCTGGCCAATGCCTTCATCCGCACGATGCCTGGATGTCCATTGTGCAACATTTTTAATACTCTATGTTGCAATTTCTCTGGGATTACGACTCTGTCTCCCCACACTATGCAGCCTTTTTGGGAGAATAGCTCTGATTGACGATTCTTAAATGGCTTGAACGTATCATTGGTTTCGCTGACCGGCCAACCCCATTCCACCCAACTGAGGACTCATGCCAAAACAGGGTCCTTTTTTGTTTCTAAGGCAATGTCTCGAGTGGTCAGCGGCGACGATTTGAGGGTTTCGATTTGCAATACAGATAAGGTTGGAGCTGGGTCCTTTATGATGTCTGGTAGTGGGGATCGGCTCAAAGCGTCAGTGTGGGGAATGGTTTTTCCCGGGCGGTGTTGCAATCGGTAATCATAGGCGGCTAAAAATTTTGACCAACGTGTCATTCTTGGTGATAAGATATGGGGAGTTGGTTTGTTTCCCACCAAAATACCAAGTAGCGGCTTGTGGTCTGTAATTATGGTAAAGGGTCTCCATACACATATTCGTGGAAACATTTAATTGCGGATACAATAGCAAGAGCCTCTTTATCAAGTTGACTATAGTTCCTTTCGGTCTTAGACAAAGTTCTAGAAAAGAACGCAATAGGTGCCTCATTACCGTTTGGCAGGACATGGCTTAAAATGGCTCCCACTCCAAATGGTGAGGCATCACAGGTAACTGTCAAAGGTAGAGTCTCGTTGTATTGCATTAATACAGCATCGGAGGTTAAGAGGTCTTTTACCTCTTGGAATGCCCTCTCTTCATGCCGTCCCCAGACCCAGGAAGCCTTTTTGTCGAGAAGTCTATGTAGGGGCTCAGCTACGGTCACCTTCTGGGGCAAGAAGATGTTATAAAAGTTAATGAGTCCCAGGAAGGCTTGGAGGTCTCTCTTATTCCTAGGTCTCGGGGCATTTTTGATTGCGGTTAGTTTTTTTTGGGTGGGGTGGATTCCTTGTCTGTTGAGAATGTATCCCAGAAACTCCACTCTCTCCGTACAAAGTTGACACTTGTCCCTTTTTACCCTCAGACCAATGTCTTTAAATTTCTGAAGAACTTTTCTGAGTCGTTGTACTAATAACTCTTTAGTGGGGGCAGCTATTAGGACATCGTCAAAATAAGGCACGACGCCTTTGATGCCTTGTAATAGTCTCTCCATTAAACTTTGGAAAATGCCCAGCGCCACGCTTACTCCGAATTGGAGTCTACTGAACTTGAAAGCACCTCTATGTGTAACTATTTTTCTGAGCTTCTGCAGTTGTCGCGTCTACAGGTAGTTGCTGGTACACCTGAGCTAAGTCCAACTTCGCAAATATTCTTCCGCCACCCAGGGAATGAAGAAGGTGTTGAATCACCGGTACTGGGTAAGTGCTCTGTTGAAGAGCATGATTTAGGCTGGCCCGGTAATCCCCACAAATTCTTAACGAACCATCTGGCTTCATGGGCATTACTATTGGAGTTTCCCAGCGGGCATGGTCAATCGGTTTCAATATGCCCTGGGCTATCAGTTTATCTAGCTGCTCGTCGATCTTCAGCTTTAGGGCAAAAGGCACCCAACGAAGCCGAATGGGAGCTACATTGGGGCTGAGATTAAATGATATAGGGGTCCCCTTGTACTTGCCTAATGTTCCTGTGAACACGTCCTGGAATTCCTGGATGAGACCCTCTTCCCAATCGTCGCTTCTGGTTTGGTGTATGCTGGCTAGTTCAATCCTGAGTGGGGCAAACCACTGTAACCCCAACAAGCTGGGTCGGTCACGATCGATGACAGTCAGGGGAAGCGTTGCTGTGCGGTCCTTGAAGGATACTTGGATGTGGCTGGAATCGACAATTGGAATTCTGTTTCCCTGGTAGTCTTTCAGGATGATTCGTTGCGTGCTGAGGCAGCAGATGGCAGGGATCAGCTGTTTGAGGGTTTTCCAGGATACCATCGATAGGGATGATCCCGAATCAACTTCCATCACGCATGGTCGATTCTCAATGGTAACCCTTACACGGATCTTTCTTGCATCTAATGATGAAGCTTGGCCGATAATAATGGTTTGGTGGGCCTCTTGTCTCGTTGAAGAGGCAGGTGCTCGATTTCTGTAGTATTAGTGGTTGTTCCATTGTTGGTGCAGACGGTCCTGGTTCTCAGGAGGTTTGCCTGTCTCCTGACGGAGGTTGTTCTCCCTTCAGTTGGGACTGGACTCTCGCTTGCTTCTGCAGACTTTTGCAATGTGGCCTCTTTTTCCACAAGTACGGCAGAGTGCGTCGAAGAATTTGCAGTCCAATCACGGGTGGTTTGCCCCGCAACCAGCACATTGGCGCGGACGTCTCTGGTTCCTTTGCTCTCGTTCCGAGTGGAGCCGGTTGACGTCCTCTTCCTCACTGTCTGAGGATGACTCGAGGTCTTTGTGGTGGGTGGTGGTAGCGTGCTTCTCAGCGGCGAGTGGGCTATCGCTAGCGAGTTGGTGAAGCGGTGTGTTTGCTCAGCGCATTCGAGCGGCTGACTTCCTGGTTGCTTCTGCGGCAGTAGCGTCAGCGATGACATCTGTAAGGCTGATGTCACCTTTTGCCATCAGTTTACTCTGCACGTGTGGTGCATTTAATCCCAGAACTATGCGGTCTCTTAGGGCTTCCTCTAAGTTTGCAAAACCACTAAGGCCTCCTAGGTTCCGGAGGTCGGCTACAAAATTCCCAACACTCTCATCCTTCCATTGGTCCTTTTGGTAAAATTTGTGTCTTCGTATCAGTGTAGGTACTGCCAGTGCATAATGGGCCTGGAGGATTGGGGCGAGGGTATCCCAATCCATGGTCTTCACTTCCGCCGTTTTTGCCAGTGCTTTAGCCATTTTGAAAATGGCGGGGCCGCAATGAGTCAGGAACACCGCTCATTTCTTGCCAGGCATAGCATCTTTTAAATTGTTGGTCTCCAGGACATCTGGAAGCGATCTATATACGAGTCCCAATCTTCGGTTGCTGGGTCGAATGGAGCGGGTGGTATGGCGCTGCTCGTCTTCTTGCCATTTGTTGTGTGCGATCTTTTGCCACGTGCTCTATCTTGTTCGATGCGTACTTAGTCAGCTCTATCATCTCCGCATCCCACCCTCGTCACCAGTGTTAAGTCCTGGGCATGGGTGCAAGGAACGGAGATGAGACATGTTATTGTAAAATAAGAACAGAGCAAATACTTGGGCAGCAGCAGCTCTTTTATAGAGCTGACTGCTGTCAAAACAACCAATGGTTTGAGTTTACTGCTTTTGCAAGCGTCCAATCAGAAGGGCCCGTTAACAGCCAATCAGACTGGCCAAAACGACCAATCACAACTCGCTATTTGGCCAATGAGAAGTGCAGGATTACAAGCCTGCTGTAAAGTAAAAGCTGTTTAGGGTTGTATCGCTGTGTTGGCTTAGTCCATAACAGAATATCACTCTTTATTTATAGTAGAAATCCATAAATAACTCAAAGTTATGATTATTCCACAAAATAGGGAATATATTGTATTCCAAGTTTTAAATGGATAATCTTTTATTATTTGCTCTTATTTGTTATAATATGCACATAATATGCAAATAAAAGACAATATTGGTATGTTACTATTATGTTTCCATCAGTGGTTCAACTGATTTTTTGCAGTTATTATATGATTAACAGAATGTGGTAAGATAAAACAGTCATTTTGAAGTTTAAATTAGTTGGTTCAAATTTTGCCATATTTTATCAAGCATTAGCTTCTATTTAATAAATACTTTCACATCTGTTCTGAATATATGTGACCTGATAGACGAGCATATTTTTAAATGATGTCATGCTTTACATTTGAATTTTCTACAGAACATTCCCAACAAACTCAGTTGACAAATCATTTTCCCCACACTGCTAACACTCTAAACTCAATATAGCATGTAAAAATCAAGCTGTGCCCTTTCTACATCATATAATCTGCAGTGTAGAGTGTAGTTTAATCAAAGCTCAGCAAGCTATTTTATTGATATTGGATACACAAAGTCAAAAAGACAATAGTGTTAATGATTCTGTTGGGCCATGCAACATTTGTTATGGCTTTATTATAAACTATTGGATGGCTTCATCTGTTGAGCAGCTTAATTGTTTTTCTTTTTAAATAATAAGTAAATAAACAAATGAAAATAATTGAATCATATGGGACCATGGCTTAAAAAGATTTCACCAGCTACAATCTGCCAAATTCTGGAGACAATCTATCTATGTATTTGCTAAGATTCAATACCGACTTAATGGCACATAATCAATTGATCAATCTGCCATACTTTCAACTGCTCAGTTCCATATAATATTTATAGATGCACATAATATGTCAGGATACTTTTTAAAAAGGTTTTCATGCATGGGAAGTCCCTGAATGAGCAGAGCTGGGCTATGTTGTTGACTTTCCTGAACATAACACATTTGATTTACTTTTACTTCAATTTCATTTGATGTGGAAGGATATTTTCTCCTTAGAGCTTTCAAGATCTTGTCACAAGCTGACAGTTACATTGGCCATGTCTGAAACTGACTAGTAACTTACAATGAAATCACTGATGGGTTAATGCAAAGGGCAAAGATTGCTATGTAGCTGCCAATGTGTGAGTGCATAGACTGAATGGTTCTAATGATAGAAATAGCTGAAAAATGATAGGCTGATTGGATGAGTATTGGTTGGCATGCAAAGGGCTGAAAGAAGGGAGTGAAAATTGTATAATCCTGATACAGAAATAAATCAGCAGAACATAAGTTTTAATTAGCGTTCTCCCAATTTTAAGGGAATATGAGAAGAAAAAAGTATCTGTGCTGTGTTGTACTTGTATCTTTTATTCAATTCATGATTATGTTTCTCTCTGACATGTTTTCCCTTGCTTCTCTTTGTTCCAAAAATAAAGCTAAAAAATAAAAATAAAGACATGTTCAAAATCATTCTGAGTAATAGTCCTCAATTCTCTTTCAATTCCTTTATAATATAATGAATTTTTATTTATTTTATTTTAATTATAAGAATACAATATAGTGCAGCCATTCTGGCGATACAATTGTTGTACATATATAAATATTACTTCATCATTTACAATCTTCTTGTTTGAAACATTGTTTACTAATTATTCTAATCATCATAGCTATTTATGTTTTGACCTTGCTTTCTTCTATGCAACCACGGAATTTATTATATCCATTTTTGAAGAATAAAAAAGAAGTTTGAGTCAAAGTTTTGTAAAGCATATTTTGTTAGGAATCTGACTAAACTTTCTAGCAGGTTTTACCATTTCCACTTCTTCTGCATAAATAATGTATTTCAGCTGTCTAATGAAAAACTTCAGGTTCTAAATGTAGATTATTTTGATATTAGTCCCCTAGATATTTGTCAGAAGATACATGCTTTTTGATATATTTGTCTCCCTTTAAAAAGTCCTAAAACTTTTTCCTGAATTAGTGTTGTTCTGTACCGTCCCTAGAAATTTTAGAAAACCTTAGCATCTCTGTCTTCACACATTGTCAACTTTTTAAACTCCCAAACTGGTGTTTTCACTTTCTAAGTATATAAAACTCAACTTTGGAGTATCAAGTTTGCATGTAGGAGAAAAGATAGAGAGGGAAAATTTAAAGCATGGACTTCTGTTACTTTGATAACTTTTTGAGAAGCACGCCTTAGATCAGAACATATTATTATGTTCTGTCCCAGGGTCAGTCAGATGTTCAGACTGGATTTGATATTTTTATCCACCAATCAACTCTTTCCCATATTATTTAATTATTTAATAGTTTCTATTTTATTATGTATTGTTGGCAATATATGAACCTTCAGTAGTGAAACAAATTACTATTTTAAACAGTAATTGGAATTCAGTGACCTATGCTATCAACATTCCAGTTAATAGACAATGTACAATGGCTACATTTATAGGCAACTATAATAATTTCAAACTATTTTTTCTAATTAATTCCAATAGACGAAAACACAATGAAATGGGAAAAGGCTACCAATAACCTTCCCTTGTTTTGTCAAGAAATATTATATATAAGGTGAACCAGGGAGATATACTGTTATATATATACCCCCCACACACACACACACACTGGTATATCTCCCTGGTTCACATTAATACACAAAAATCATGGTGCTATGGATGAACACTTAAACAATTGAAAGTCAGTATCAGGACAATGCTCAGCAGTTGGAAGGATAAGGAATATAAAGAAATTTAAAGGTGATCTTAGTATGAAATAACTGTTCAGGAAGAATTTAAAGAATCAATTACATAGTCCTGGGATTGAAGCAAGTGCGAAAGAGAGAACAATCCTGCTTTGATTTTGTTAGTATAAGTAACTTCCAAGGTTTCAAGATTCTGTTATTATACTGTAGAATTATAAAGTATTATTCTTGGAATCCCTGAAGTGTCTATGTCTTGATTTTGCCTACTTTAAATGACTGGCCTTAGTCTTGAAAGATTTTACCGCTCTCTAATTAGAGAATAGTAAGGCTTTCTAAGATCTTTTTTTGAAAAGTTTTTTATTTTTTACACAGACATAAACATAACATAAACATAAAACCATCTTTCAATTACATACAGTGTGTCGGTGGGTACAAATTTCTTGTGTACAATCACTGCAGTCTTTCCCTTCTTATCTAAATTAATCCTCATACTGTAAATCCACTATATATATTTATATTGTTATCATTGTTAATTACTTGCTAGACTGTTACTAATATTCCATCATTTTATGTGAGCGAATCACCATTTTAATTTGGCTTACTTTATAACATTAATTTCATCATCACCAATCTATTCAAAAATGATATATCCTTACATTACTTTATCTCTACAATTCTATTATACTTATATTATAGAGTATTATAAAAATGTTTCATTTCCCTGTTTTCTTATCTAACAATTGATAAAATAAATCCCATATCTTATAAAATTGTTTATCTTCTTACTCTCTAATTTCAAATGTCAATTTACTCATTTCTGCGCACTTCATTATTTTCTTAATAACTTTATCTTCCATTGGAATTGTCTCATTTTTCCAGTTTTTAGCAAATACAATTCTAGCCACTGTTAATACATTTACAATCAAAAATATCAATTCTCTACTGTATATTTCAGGTGTGATGCCCAATAAAAATATTTCTGGTTTAAATCTATGTCCTTTTTTTGTCATTTTTTCCAACCATGTGTGAATATTAGTCCAATATCTTTTAACCTCTGCGCACATCCACCATGTATGATAGTATGATCCAGGTATCTGATGACACTGGTAAAACTTCTTATACAAATTCTCTTTATATGCTGTTGACATTGTCAGTTTATAATTTCAAGACCCTAATTTTTGCCATTTCTCTAAATCTATCCCATATCCAAAATTCTTTCCCCAAGCAATCATTGTTTCTTTAACTTCTTCTAGTTTAATCTCTAATAAATATGCATATAATTTTTTTAAAAAAAATATTTTATTAATTTTCCACAAACAAACAAGACAAACAAAACATAAAAACATCAACTCTCATATGTACATCCAGTGTGTCAGTTGGTTCATCATTTTTGTGCATTCATTCTGTAGTCTCAATTACAATTATGTTACATAACAACTCATATTGTCAATCCAAACTTATATATCCTAATATCACTAAAAAAAAGAAGTTTTTGACTATATTTTTAATCATTCATGCTTTATGAGCTAACAATACTTTAAACCAGTTTACTCAAAAACAAATCATATAATCATATCAAATCAATCCTAAAAAACCCTTTATAAATATAATGTCAAATAACAAAATAATAGCAATATAAAGTTATTCCTTAGCATTCTAAATATTCTATTATCGTATTTTATCATCTAGCCATTGATAAAAAAGATCCCAAATTTCATAAAATTGTTTGTCCTCTTGCTCTCTAATTTCAAATGTCAATCTACTCATCTCAGCACATTCCAATATTTTCTTAATAATTTCTTCCTGTAATGGTATTTTCTCATTCTTCCAATTTTTAGCAAATACAATCCTAGCCACTGTTACTACATTTACAATCAGGTACTTCAAATCTTTACAATATATATCAGGTAAAATTTCCAATAAGAAGATCTCTGGTTTCAAATCTATATGTTTCTTTGTCATTTTTTCCAACCACATGCGAATTATAGTCCAATATTTTCTAGCGTCCTCACAAGTCCACCACATATGGTAATACGAGCCGGGTATCTGATGACATTTCCAGCATTTTTCAGATTTGTTTTTAAACATTCTTGCTATTCTTGTCGGGGGAAAGTGCCACCTGTAAAACATCTTATACAAGTTTTCTTTATATGCTGTTGACATTGTCATTTTATAATTTTGAGACCACAATTTCTGCCATTTCTCAGATCAATCCCATATCCAAAATTCTTCCCCCAAACAATCACAGTTTCTTTGACTTGTTCTTCCTCTAATTTCATTCCCAGTAAATAACCATATAATTTTTTAATCACCTTCTCATCAGTACCCATCAAGATCTTATCTAAATCAGTCTGCTTATCATAGAATCTCTCCGTTTTAGAATCTTCATCATACCTTGAATGTATTTGCGCATATGAAAACCAATTCATCCTTATACCTTGTTCCTCTAAGTTTTGGATCGATTTAAGTTCACCCTTTTCATCCAAGAGTTCCCCATATCTAACTGTTTGTTCCTTCTTGTAAATTATAGGATAGGAAAATGCTTCAATAGTCGATAACCAAACTGGAATTTTCAAATAACATTGTCTTTTAACCTTCTCCCAGTTTAACCACAAAGACTCCTGTATATAATGTCTTCTAAAATAACCCTGTGTTTTAGTTCCCTTATACCATAAAAAAGCATGCCAGCCCAACAGCAAATCGTGCCCTTCTAATGTCAACAACCTATGCTTTCTTAATGTTATCCATTCTTTGACTCACATCAAGTTTGCAGCTTGATAATACAATTCCCAATTAGGCAGGTCAAAACCTCCTCTAATTCTAGCATCTTGCAAAAGCTTTAGTTTTATTCTCGCTTTTTTACCTTGCCATATAAACTTCAACATGATTTTATTTAAATCTTCAAAATAGTCTTTTCCAAGCCTAATTGGTATTGTTTGGAACAAAAATAAAATTCTAGGTAAAATATTCATCTTGATTGTTGAAATTGTCCCTATTAATGACAATTGCAAGTTTTCCCACTTCTTCAAATCTGTAGCTATCTGTTATTTGAGTTTAATATAATTATTCTCTTTTAATGTGCTACATCTTGTTGTAAAATATATCCCCAGATACTTAACCTTATTTGTAATTTGGATTTTCAAAAGATCCGCCAGTTCTTCTCTTTGTCTCAATAGCATGTTCTTTGTCAAAATATTTGTTTTATCTTTATTTATTTTCAAACCAGCCATCTCACCATATGTCTCTATCTTTTCCAATAACCTTGGAGCTGTTTCTAACGGGTCTTCCAGAATAAACGCTAAATCATCAGCAAAAGCTTGTAGTTTAAATTCTTCCTTCTTAATTTTCATTCCTTTTATGTTTTTATCATCCCTAATATTTCTATTCAACACTTCCAAGGTCAACACAAATAGCAAAGGAGATAGGGGACATCCTTGTCTTGTGCCTTTTCTTATATTGATAAAGTCTGTAAGTTCTCCCTCCATCATTACCTTTGCTGTCTGTTTATTATATATGGCTTCGATTGCTTGAATAAATTTTTTAGCAAAACCCATCTGTTCCAATTGTAAGAACATAAATCTCCAATTCACGTTGTCAAATGCCTTTTGAGCATCTAAAAATATCAAAGCCATTTGCTTTTCAGGATGAGCCTCATAGCATTCCAAAATATCTAAGATTACTCTCATATTGTCTCTGATTTGTCTCTTTGGCAGAAATCCATTTTGATCTGGGTGAATAAAATTATTTAAATATTTTTTAAGTCTTTCTGCTAAAATTGAAACAAAGATTTTATAGTCTGCATTCAATAAGGAGATGGGTCTGTAGTTCTTAACTTGCAGTGGGTCAGCCTCTTCTTTTGGAATAAGTGTGATATAAGCCTCTGACCATGTTTTGGGTATCATCTTCTTTAACATAACTTCATTCATGACTTCTAACAATGGGATACTCAATGATTCTTGAAATGTTTTATAGAATTCTGCCGGAAGCCCATCTGGACCTGGTGCTTTCCCATTGTTTTGTCTCTTAAATGCTTCATTTAATTCCATCATTGTTATATTGCTTTCTAACATTTCTTCAGTCTCTTTAGGTATCTTCGGTAAATTAGCATTCTGTAAATATTGTTTGACTTTTTTCTCATCAATATTCTCTTGTTTATATAGTTGCCCATAAAAATCTCAAATAATTTCCTTTTTCTCCTTATTACCATAACAAACTGGGCCTTGATCATCTATTAACTTCAATATTTTTCTTGATTCCTTCTCTTTTCTCAATTTATATGCTAGCCATCTACCTGGTTTATTCGCATCTTCAAAGTAATTCTGTTTAGAATTTCTGATTTTCTGTGCCAATTCTTCTTTCTCTATTAATTCCATTTTATGTTTAATTACATCCAGCTTCAATTTAATATCTTTTTTCTGTGGCATTTTCTGTAATTCTTTTTCAAGTCTTTTATACTCATCTTCCAAGGCCTTAGAAGCTTGCCTTTTCCTAATATTCTTTTTTCTTGTATAATCTATTATCAGACCTCTAGCATATGCCTTCATTGTATCCCAAACATTCTACGTTGAAGTATCTTCTTTTTTATTTTCTCTGAAAAGAAAAGCCAATTCCTTCTCCATCCATTGTATAAAATCTTTTTCCTTTAAAATAGTATTATTTAATGTCCATCTCGATCTTTTTTTTTTGTCCCTTCCATTTAATTGTCATTGGGCTATGATCTGCCCAAGTACTTGTTTCAATATTTGTTTCCTGAATATTGGATATTAATTCTGTTGATATCCAAATCATATCTAATCTGGACCATGATAAATGTCTATTTGAATAAAAAATATATTGTTTAGCTTTAACATTTCTTTCTCTCCAAATATCTTTTAAAGATAGTTCGTCTGTCATTTTAAAAAATGATTTAGGGAGAGCCTTTCTATTTTGCTTGGTTGTTGTTGCTGTATAGTCCAATTTATTGTCCACAATTCCATTAAAGTCTCCCATCATAATTATATTAACATGGTCGAGTCCAGTTATTTTCATGTATAGCTTTTTATAAAACTCTTCTTGTTTTTCATTCGGAGCATAAATTGCAATCAAGAGTATTTTATATTATTGTCCATTATTTCCACCATTAATACTCTTCCATCTTCATCATTGTAGATCAGTTTTGCTGGGATAGCCTCTTTAATATATAGAACCACTCCTCTTTTCTTACACTGAGTCAAAGAAGTAAATATTTTCCCAAATTTTGGCTGTACTAACAATTGTTCATGTTGTTTTTTAATATGAACTTGTAGACAAATTATATCAAATTTAAATTTCTCTAATTTATGAAAAGTTTTCCTTCTTTTAACAGCTGAATTAAGTCCATTTATATTCATTGTAATCAGTTTTCTTTCTTCCATGATTATGCTTTATATTTAGGTCTAACAGCTCTCGTGGATCTCACTTCACGCTGTTCTTTACTGTCCACCTGTCCACCTACAGCTCCTTTCTCTTTTTCAGTCTCCAGTTGTTCCTCTTGAAACTCAATTAAATATGCATATAATTTTTTAATCACCTTTTCATCAGTACCTGTCAAGATTTTATCTAACTCAGTTAATTTATCATAAAAACCTTCTGTTTTAGAGTCTTTCTAAGATCTTTTGATCTTAGAAATGGCAAAAGAACATCAGGGCATAATGCTATGGACAATCAAGTCGCCAGCATCATCATAATGTAAAACTGGATTCATCCAATCCCACTGTATAGTAAGATAAGATTCCACAGCAATTGGGTGACATTTGCCTGAGCCAAGAGCAGCATAGCAACTTGCAGCCCAACCAGTGTCACCTGGCTATGATTGAAATTGGAGGGGAATGGAAGCTCAAGATCAATTTCTAATTTTCATTACCTAATGTAAATTGTTTAAGGCAAGCTAGTCAGAGGAAAAAAAAATCTACAAATCACTCCATAGTTGCCATTGTTCTTAGACAGCTTAAAAGCTGCATTGGACCATGCTTCTCATTAAAGGCAATGATCCATTGTAAGATAATTACCAGAACTTCATGTAAAGATATGAAGCACCTTTTGATGACTTTGCTTGGAAAACAATAGCAAATCAATGACTATATAGTCCAGAGATTGAAAAATAGTGGTGGGGGGGTTGTTAGTATAAAAAGGGAGAAAGAAACTTGAATGGATCTTGAATGGATTTTCAAGATTCTAATTTTATATTCTAGAACATATCTACATTAAGAGCCTCGGTGGCACAGTGATTAGAGTGCAGTACTGCAATCTACTTCTGCTGACAGCCAGCTGCCTGCAATTTGGCAGATCGAATCCCACCAGTCTCAAGGTTGACTCAACCTTTCCATCCTTCTGACATGGGCAAAATGAGGACCCAGATTGTTTTGGGACAATATGCTGACTCTATAAAACAACTTAGCGAGGCCTGTAAAGCACTATAACACAGTATATAAGTCTAAGTGCTATTGCTATATCCAGAACTGAAGAAGCTTCTTGAATGAGAACCTAATATTTTTATAGAAAAACCAGAAAGTCCAGTTGCCTCTTGAAAAAGCACCTTTGGGACAACCATGACTTGGATGACTGATAATCTCCATAGACATTTAGTGATATACTTTGGGATGAACACCCTTTGAATCAGAGTTGAAGAAGCTTCTTGGATGAGAAGCTAAATGTCTTCAAAGAAAAATGAGAAAAAAACAGTTGCCTTTTGAAAAAACACACATATCAAAATGATATTAAATAATTTGTTTTTAAAATTATGTAGAAGAATAATTGAAAACTTCCTTACAGAAGCTGTATCTGCAGTCTTTTGTTACACCACACACTGGATTTATGACACAAGTCTGACAGGTGATCATGCAGCAAATATTGTCAAAAATCCTTGCAATTTAATTAGGAATTTTGTTATTATTAATGCTTATCAGATACCATACTTCATTTTAAATATTATTGAAAACCAACCTCAAAACGTTAATTACTACAGACAAGTTACAATTTAAATTAGTATCAGCCAACTTCAAATTCATTATAAATTAGGAGTATATGTTTTGTATATTCCTGACACTGGTGCATCATTCATCAAAACTCAAAGGCATCTCAAATGTGATTTTTCTGTGCCTGTTCAAGAGAGAAATAATTTCAAGTCATCCATCTTTGCTATTTGGTGAAATGCTTTTCAGTATAGCTGTTGCATATGCAGGCAACTAATGCTATTCATTCTGTGCTTGACAGGTTGAAAACTATGTTTATAAGACTATTCAATCATTTGGACCAACATATGTAAGTGTCTGGGAAAATTCTGGAACATAAAAACAACCATTTGGTAACAGAATTTATGCACCATTAGAAATGTGAATGTGAATAGTATCAGATAATGTAGGTAAAACAAAGCTATGTATTATACAATTAGCAAAATATCTCATCTAACTATAGTTAAGGACTCAAACCAACTGGTTTGAATTTGTCTTTTGGAATGTATACAGGCAGAGTTCTTCAGCTCACATTCTATATCTAATGCAATGATGGCAAACTTTTTGGGCTTGGTCAGTGGTGTATTAACCATTAAGCAGACTAAGCACATGCTTAAGGCACTAGGCCCAAAGGGGGCACCACAAAAACTTTTATATAGCCTAAACTTGGCTTCATTTCTACAGTATGTACAAAGGAGGGAGGCATCAAGATTTGTCAGTGCTTAGGGCACCAGTGAACCTTAATCTACCACTGGGCTTGGTACATCAAAAATAAAATGCTTAACTTGACACACACACATCCAAACAAAAGAGAAATAATTCTATTTCTTCTCTCCATCTAGATCCTCCCAAACAGTGACACACAGCAACGGTGCCAAGGCTTGGCCTGAAGTGAAGGCAGGAGTCTTTATGCCATTATAGCATTATACCATTCCCCAAGACACAGAAGCCTTGGGGAATGGCATAATCCTATGTCACAGCATTCCCCTGGGCCTGCTGCATGCAACTTACTTTCAGAGAGCATTCTCTTTCTAATAGGTCCCTGCAGCTGTCCTGCTCTAGGTTGCATGAAGCCTTTGTTTCTTTTTCTTCAGCATCTGAAAACAATGTGGAAGCACACCCCATTCTTGCACATTTTTTAGAGGATCCAGATGTCACATGGGAACACAGCAAAATTAAGTGGATGGATAAATGATCAATACTTATCATCAGTGCCACCGATGATGATGTTACCTAATTTGGGTAATGAAATGTCTTCCAGAAAATAAGCAAGCTCAGAGAGCACCAAAGACTCATGTCACCTCTGAGCTACAAATATTTTCCTTTATTAGGAGATATTATATTATTATATTAAATATTATTCTTCATATGCATATGAAATCAAGGGTCTTACAAAGGAAATTAATCCAGTAGATTTTAAGCAGTGTGATTGCACGAAATAGTGTTACTTGGGCAACTAAGATTTATGAACTTCAGCATATGTTGAAATATACTCTCACTGTGTGGTCCTTGATGTTATCTGAGCTTGGTTGTTTTCTTACAAACATTTCATTTACCAAACTAGGTAATTTCAGTATCAGTGCTTGTAGAGAATGTGGTTATTTGAGGTATTGTTTGCAGTATTTTTTGCTTCTTTTTTAAAAAAAAAATTTTGGTTTTTAAAAACAAACATAAACAAACAAAACATAAAAACATCAAGCTGTCTTCCATAGGTGTACATACAGTGTGCCGGTTGGTTTACAAATTGTTTTGTGCTTCCGTTTCGTAGTCTTCAATTACAATTACATTACATATAATCTCATATTGTCAATCAAAAACTAAATACCTTAGTATCATTATTAATCAATCATTTGACTATACTTTTATTCATTCATGTTTTACAAGATAACCATAATTTACTTAATTTATTGTATAACAGTTCATATTATCATCCCAAATCTATCCTAAAATCATTTTGTAGTTATAATAAGAAAGAAGTGCATCTTTATATATTATTATATATATATTATATTACATTACATTATATATTATTTTCTAGAAATCTACATATTTCATTACTGTACTTTATTATCTAACCATTGATAGAAAAGATCCCAAATTTTTATAAAATTATTTATCCTCTTGTTCTCTAATTTCAAATGTCAATCTACTCATTTCAGCACATTCCAATATTTTCTTAATGATTTCCTCCTGTGATGGTATCTTCTCATTTTTCCAGTTTTTAGCAAATACAATCCTAGCCGCTGTTAATGCATTTACAATCAGGTATTTCAAGTCTTTACTATATATTTCAGGTAAAATTCCCAATAAAAATATCTCTGGCTTCAAGTCTATATGTTTTTTCGTCATTTTCTCCAACCACATGTGAATTTTAGTCCAGTATTTTTTGGCATCCACACAAGTCCACCACATATCGTAATATGAGCCAGATGTCTGATGACATTTCCAACATTTTTCGGATTTATTCTTGAACATTCTTGCTATTCTTGTCGGGGGAAAATGCCACCTGTAAAACATCTTATACAAATTTTCTTTATATGCTGTTGACATTGTCATTTTATAATTTTGAGACTACAATTTTTGCCATTTCTCTAAATCAATCCCATATCCAAAATTCTTCCCCCAAATAATAATAGTTTCTTTAACTTGTTCTTCTTCTAGTTTAATTTCTAATAAATATCCATACAACATTTTAATCACTTTTTCATCCGTACCTGTCAAATTCTTATCTTAAATCTTATCATAGAAACCTTCTGTTTTAGAATCTTTATCATACCTTGAATGTATTTGTACATATGAAAACCAATTCATCTTCATACCTTGTTCCTCTAGTTTTTGCATAGATTTAAGTTCACCCTTTTCATTCAGCATTTCACCATATCTGTTTGTTCCTTTTGGTATATTATAGCATAAGAAAATGCTTCAATAGTTGATAATCAGACTGGAATTTTCAAATAACATTGTCTTTTAACCTTCTCCCAGTTTAACCACAGGGATTCCCATATATAATGTCTTCTAAAGTACCCCTGTGTTTTAGTTCCTTTGTACCATAAAAAAGCATGCCACCCCCAACAACAGATCATGTCCTTCCAAAGTCAACAATCTAGCATTTCTTAGTGTTATCCATTCCTTAACCCACATCAGATTTGTAGCTTGGTAGTACAATTCCCAATTAGGCAAACCAAATCCTCCTCTAATTCTAGAATCTTGCAAAAGTTTTAACTTTATTCTTGCTTTCTTACCTTGCCATATATATTTCAACACAATTTTATTTAAATCTTCAAAATAATCTTTTCCAAGCCTAATTGGAATTGTTTGAAACAGATATAAAATTCTGGGTAATATATTCATCTTGATTGTTGAGATTCTCCCTATTAGTGAGAGTTGTAAGTTTTCTCATTTCGCCAAATCTAGCGCTATCTGCTGTTTAAGTTTGATATAATTATTCTCTTTTAGTTTACTGCATCTTGCTTTCAAATATATCCCCCAGTACTTGATCTTATTCATGACCTGAATTTTCAATAGGTCTGCCAGCTCTTCCTTTTGTCTTGATAGCATATTCTTTGTCAAGATATTTGTTAAGTTCTGCACATGGGCACAAGGATTGGAGACGAGATGATGAACAGTGAACTTCAACTCTTTATTTAACATTGTGGAACAGAGCAAAAACTACGGCAGCAACAGCCCTTTTTATAGGCAAGCTGCTGATCAAATAACCAATAAGAAACGGGAAGCGTTAGTTCCCTTAACCAATGAGAGAGGCCTGCTAATAGCCAATCAGATTCTCCTGAACGGACCAATCAGATGTTGCTATTATCGGCCAATCAGAAGTGCAGGGTCAGAACCCTGCACTTTTCTAAAGGTTTTAATAATCTTTATTAAGCACTTTTATTCATTCACTTTTTATTAATTCACAACAATATTTGCCTTATCTTTATTTATTTTCAAACCAGCCACTTTTCCATATGTCTCTATCTTTTCTATCAATTTTGATGCTGTTTCTAAGATGAAAACCAGATCATCCGCAAATGCTTCCAGCTTAAATTCTTCCTTTTTGATTTTCATTCCTTTTATATTCTTTTCATCTCTAATATTTCTGTTTAACACTTCCAAAGTTAACACAAACAACAAAGGTGATAGTGGGCACCCTTGATTGATGGTCATATGTTAATGTTAAACATGTTTAAGCCAAGTGTTGTGGTTAGCCGGCAGCAGTTGCGGACGGCTGAGGAGAGCGAGGACTCAGATGAGGGGCCAGGACCATGAGGGAGTGAACTGCTGCCTTCAGAGATTGTGGAGCCTGGCAACAGCAATTAGGAGTTTCCCAAGGAGCCTGTGCCAAGTGTGTGCATGCGCGCAGGGCTGCTCGCAGGAAAGAGCAGCTGCAGCAACATGAGCAACTCAGGAGTAAAGCTGCAAGGTAATGGCCCCTCCTTCAAGAAGATAAAAACCAGCTGTGAATCGGATGTTCTTTGTAGGAAGCAAAGATGTTTTGAAACTCAAGCCTCATGGACATTGCAGTATTTTAGTTGGTATTTGAAGACGTTTGTGTTGTAAAATATTTCTAGGTAACCTTATCTGTTATTCTTGGCAGTCTCGCACAGTTTTGGTGAGGCTTGTGGTTATCAAAGTTAATTAGTTTGCAGCAGTCTTTTAACCAGGGATTTGTAAGAATCATTAAAAGGTTTCTGTTCCTTTTGGTTCATGTTTGTTTTATTGGAAAAGGGTTTGGATCAGAAAACCAAGTCCAAAAAATCTAGAGAGTTCCAGGAAGCTGGCACTCAGACAAATCCATCATCAACATAGATAAATAGCATCTACATATCATTCAAAAGAGACATGTAAAGGAAGGAATAAAACCAAAAGACCCAAACATCTCCTCACCAGTAATCAACAAATGATCAACGACATCAAGATTAACATGAGATCAACAATAAAGAAGTAAACAATACTGCAATTAAGGAATTGTTTAACTAGTAACAGTAAACAACAGCCCAATCAAGGAACTACCAAGACTACTTCCACCAACATTGACAGAGCAAGTACATAAAATGAGACCAGGCGTCCTATTACCACAGATGTTAACTAGTTTGGTAATGAAACATCAGCAAGAAAACAACCAAATTCAGGTTGGTTGGTGCATCACACCACAATTCCACCCTGAGCTACAAGTATTCTATCCATACCTTTAACATTATATAGATTTTCAAGTCTTAATATTCCATTTGATTTTGTCATTATCAGAATCAACACAAAATTTAAACATGATGAGATGTGAGGCAAAGAAGAATTTGCTTTCCGAGTTCAATGATAGCTGTATTTAATACATATTTCTTTAGCCAAACAGCCTAGTATTGTGTGTGTGTGTGTGTGTGTGTGTGTTTTCATAGATTTTCATGGGTACAGGTATGCAGGTCTTAGCATGTTGAGGTCTTTTCCCGTGTAACATTGAGAGTATCTTGGTAACGTTTCGACGAGGTCCCACTTGCCATCTTCAGGCTGGTGCTTTCGGTTTCATGCTTATGCAACAAAGCGTGATTGGAACTGCTGTCTCCCTCTATATACTGGTGGGGAGGTTGACTGTGTTGTCATTTCTTGATTGGTTGATGTTACGTTTGGAGCATGGGTGAGAAAGAATGGAGACGAGCCTGTGGAACGGTTAAATTCAACTCTTTATTTACATGGTGTGACAGCTCAAACTGGATGGCCGCTATAGCCTTCCTTATATAGGCAACCCAATTACTATTTAACCAATAACAACCCAGGAGCGCTAGCTCCGTTAACCAATATGAATGCCCCGTTAATGGCCAATCAGATTCCCCTGAACAGGCCAATCTGATCCTGCCATTAACAGCCAATCAGAAGTGCAGGGCCAGAACCCTGCTCTTGACTCCAAGCTCAAGATAACTTTATTAAACCTTTATGCATTCACAAGAGTTGATGGAGTTGATTTTTGCAGATTGGCTGGCTTTTTCATAAGAACATGTGTGGCTGAGGTATTGGCTGTGTAGCCTCCTGTGTAGTAATGACCTGGGTCATGGGCTGTGTGATGACCTTCTGAGTTCTATTGTTGTGACATCCTGGGTCTTGTGCTGTAATCTGCTGGGTTGTTGGCTGTGTTGCAACATCCTGAGGTTTTGTGGTATAACCTCCTGAGTTCCGTGATGTGATATCCTGAGGGGTGGCTGTGATGTGGTGTTCTGGGTTTTGATTTGGCTCCGAGTTTGAGGCCTGGATATGTGTTCATGGTGTGTGACCATTTGCTTGGTTTGGGGGTCGGGGTGTGTGGCAGCTGGTGATGCAGCCGTGGTCTGGTTTCTGGATGGGGGTTGTTTTTCATCAATGGGATGGCTTTGGGTTTGAGTCTGGTGAAGAAGAATGGTGGTGATGTGATGTGTTGTTTTGAGTCCGATGTTGGTTTTCTTGGCTGGGACTTGTTTGCTGATAAGGGCTAGTTTTCAGATGTCTGGTAGGTGAGAGGCATCGTCCTGTTTATTCATGTTATGAGGCTGTTTCTCTATTTTGATGGCTTCCCTGATTATTCTCTTGTTTAAATGTTCAGTATTGGAGATTAATTTGGTTCCCTCAAAATTAATTTCATGTCCTGTGGCTTTAAGGTATGGGAAGAGGGAGTAAGTATTTTCTTCTTTTATGATTCCGTTCTTGTGTTCTGCGATGCGTGCATTTATTCTCCTGTTGGTTTGTCCAATGTATGTGGCTGGGCAATTGTGGCATGGGATTTCATAAACGCCTTGGTTTTCTAGCTGGATCTTGTCTTTGGGGTTTCTTAGGATGTTGGCTATTTTTTGGCTGTCACTTCTGTATAGTGTTCATCTCTGTGTTAGACTTTTACAGTGGTTTCAGATTTAAATTTGGGGCAGCCTATTGCTGTGACAGAATGGTTTTTTCTTCATCCTGATTGGTTGAGAGTCTTGGTCTGTGTTTATTGGTCTTGGAGTTTGCTGTGTTCTACTTCTAATATCTTCTGTCTGTTTTTTTGGCTCTTTTTGTATCTTGATTGGCTGGCAACATTGTGTTACTTTATTGGAGGCCTTTAGTGCAGCTTGGCTTCGGGTAAATGGACGGCTATCATTAGTTAGGAAGCTGCGTTTCATCTGGGTGCCTGGTTGGGGTGTGTTTGAGCTGGAGGTATCAGGGGGGATCTGTTTGTGCCCAGGTGTTTGCCTGGCTTGTGGTGTGGAGATTTTTTTGTTTGTGAGTGCAGGCTTCCAAATGATTGACAGCCTGGTGGAATCATCTCTTCTGTTCATGCTTTCTGGTCTTTTTTCAATCTCTATGGCTTCTCTGATGATTCTGTGGCTGGGATTTTCTATAGTGGCTAGGGTTTTGGTGCCATTGCAGTTGATGCTATGACCTGTGGCTTCCATGTGTTGGACTAGTGAGGAGGTGTGTTCCAGCTTTTTGACTGCATTTTTGTGTTCATCCAGGCGGGTGCTTATTCTTCTATTGGTCTGTCCAATGTACGTGGCCAGGCATGATGCACAGGGGACTTCGTATATGCCTTGGTTTTTCAGGTCAATTTTGTCTTTGGGGTTTCTGAGGATGGCTGCTATTTTTCTGTCTGTTTTGAAGCACCTGCCTGGATGTCAAAAGGTAGCTGTGCTGTTTTCTGATTAGTGGAGAAAGTCTTGCACTGAACTCATTGCTACACATGCAAATCTGAACAGCCTATTTGGAAATAGAAAAGTTTTCATCAGCCTTCATCTTTCAGGCATGTTTTGTTGTATGTTAATCTCTGCCAGCATAGAACATGACAGCCATGGGCTATGTATAGTATATAGATACAAAGCCAGTTAGTGTAGTGCAGGAGATTTCCATGCTACATGAATAATAATCCTTTTAACATTCTCAGTAGATTGTTGGGTGTTTTGTTTTCATTTTCATTTGTCAGTTTAGGGCTTCAATAAATCCAAATTGCTTTGATGATGGCATAACACAGGCATTATATTCTTGCTCATGTGCATACACCTGCTATATTTGGCATTAGAGGAGCAGACATCATCTAGCAATCTATCCTACAGCAAACATCTAGACTTAATTGCGAGTTTTTCTAGCAAAGATAAAACTGTACATATGTTGACAAACATCTGCTCTTTCCTCCAATATTGTCAGTAAATTGAGAAAATTTTGCCAGTACAGTGTCACATTTTGCTAGCTATCAGAAGGACTTCATTTGAACATCCAGTACAGAAATATCGCTACACTAGCAGTAATTTTTTTTATTCTACGAGCAGTTAGAGAGGAAGGAAGAGAGGCCCAGCGTGGCTAACTCATCACTTAAACAATCAGAGATTTTTCCTGCAGGCAATCAAGTAAACATTTGTCAATTCAAATACATTTCAAATTGTAAGTCATTCATTTCTCAAGATTTTGTACATTTCTGTTAAGAGTCAAAATGTTATGTGATTTTGCATGAGTTGGCAAGATTAATTTTGAAAAATAAAACTTTAGGGTCCTATGGATGCCATGTAGGGCACTTATTTAACTTATCACTTGCTTAACCTATAAATATGATATATGTATAGGCATATTAATGTCAGTAGAGCATAAAGCCATACGAGATATTTGCTTCCCTTATTATCAAACAATGATTTAAAATTCAGTTGCATGTCATGTAAAGGCAGAGTGACCTGTCATTTATTTTCCATGGAATTACTTTCAGTGACTGTCACTCACAAGCCAAATTTATTCTCAAAGTAATTCCAGTGAGGTTATAGAATAATTGATAGGTACATCTGAACATAAGTCTTTAGAAGTTATATTTTTCATCTGATAGACAAGTTAAACATCAAAGATCTGTTTTGAGTCCTACAGAATTAGCAAGAATTTTGTTTCAAATTGAACTTTTTAATCTGTCTATATTTGCTCAGTTCTTTTGGTGAACAACAGTCTACATCTATGCATAATAATAATTTAGGGAATAATGATTTAAATAAATATGTAACAAACATAAACATATGTTGTGACTTATCCACATGGTGTTGCTTTGCTCTTGACCTTTGCACACAGATGAGGCAATTGTCTTCAGCTGTTCCAGACTTTTTCCTCTTCACTTCATGCTAACTTTCCCTTGAAAATATATACATTTGTCCATTTGTTATCAAAAGACATACATTTGTTTTATGGTTGCTAATATGGTCAGAGTGGGATCTTGGCACTGCATTTCATGGTCATTTTGGCTTGGACTCCAAGAACTAGCAGATGCTTGGTGTTCTGTCCTCATTACACTTTAGTTTGTGTGCAGCTCAACATGTAGCTAAACTCACCTGTCCTCCAATAAATAGACCTTGTGCATAGGTTTGAATGCTTATTGAAAGAACAAGATATGGTGAAACTGGGAAAAATTGATTTCATTGTATGAGGTGTTAGGAATATAAGTCACCTTACAGCTATTTGGGTTGGACAATATATAAACCAGGATAGACATTTTAATATTGTCTCTTTAAGAGAATCCTAAAAGTAGAATTGGGTGTGGTTTCTCATATGGCCATAAGATGGAGCCAGAAACCAGGGTTGTTTAGTCTCAGAAGTGAGTGAGTCTCTGTTTCCTTCTGGTGGAGAGTTTTGCGGTTCCTCTAATTGTCTGATACTGAACTGGTTTTGACACTGGAATTTGTTACTGGATTATCCCTGGATGAAAACTGACTGATCTTACCTGTGAATGACTTTGGACTGTCTATTTTGAACTTTGCTCTAAACCTTTATTGAAAGTAAAAAAAAAACTACATTTATGTATAGTGTATCTGTGTGTTATGTGTGTATTATTCAAACACTATTCTCAAATAAATCTCCTGGTATGAGCTCATTCTCTTAATGGGGAATTACCTCAACACGAGGTACAATGACAATAAACTAACCTAACCTAACCTAACCTAACCTAACCTAACCTAACCTAACCTAACCTAAACTAAACTAAACTAAACCAAACTAAATTAAATATGCTGCATGATACTTGGCTTCCACAGAAATATCTGTCTTCACATTTTAAGCTAACTTTTTGTATGCAGGTTTAGCATATACTTTTAAAGAATACTAAATCTTTTCCCTTTAAAAAGAAAAGAAACAATCAGCATTTTCTGAGCATAACACCCATGTTAATGAAACAGAACCATTGCTCTTTTGAAAGAGCGCTGCATAGAAGATTTATTTCAATAGGAAAGAGTTCTGTGTTTTGACAGCTGCCCACTGCTTGACCCCTTTCTGGTTTTCTGCTGCTTTTGCTAACCAGCAGTTTTTCATGGCCTTATTTTCTTGTATATATTATATTTATGAGGGAACCAGTGCTATTTTTCCTATTTCTTAGGTTATGTCCTTAAATTCAGTGCAGCCATTGTCTGCACTACCATTTTCTTCCAGCACTAACAGACAACTGAGCATGCTCACTGTGGCTCATTTCCTTCCTTTCCCTATTAACCTGACTTGAAGGTATATAAGTAGGATTCAAGATGAAGTGTGAGAGGACCCAATGTGTTTTACTATCTTTCTTCTGTGCCTGAAATTGGGCAATTTTGGAACAAAGCTCTAGAACTCATTTGAAAGAACATCCTCAAATAGCAAGCCTAGCAGGTTGCAGGCACAGAAAAAGAGTACACATTGGAATGGAAGGGAAGTGCTCCAATGTGCTTGCAACTTTCACTTGTGCTACTTGAAAGGCAACTAAACCCTCCAGACAAGCAATTCAAGCTAAATCTTGGTGATTTACAGACTGGAGGATAACATACTAATCTGGTTGCAAATATTGACTGAAAAAGTAAATTCCATGGTAAAGAATATACAGAATATCAGAGTCATATATAAAATTAATGATGTTAAACAGAGTAATAAATGAGGTTTGGGAACATATTTAGATACTTTAGTTTATAATTTAAGGAGTCTTATGTTATTTGAAAACACCAGCTGGCTGGTCTATGTTCCTCATATTTTCTCTGATTAATCACATAGTAATAACACTTCCACAAGTTATGTATTTTATTGGAGGCCAGTGGTTGTCATTATGATCCGATTTCCTGAAGTCTTTTTGAATGCAAAGGTGACAGAGGGTGTGGAAGAAGTGTTTGTGAAAAATACGATTTTATTTCACATAATTATTTCTCATTTAAATTGAAGTCCACACATCTTAAAGTGACCAAGTTTGAAAAACACTGTAATATTGCACAGGTAAGCATTAACAACCTGAGAGAAAACTATCCCTGCTTTATTCATCTATTCTAGGGGTTTTTATATCACCTCTAAAAGATAACCGTTTTTCTGTTAAGAGTGGTGATTGGTATATTAGTAACCAATTCTAAACTCTGCAATAATGCTTTAAATTTGGGTATAAAAATATATTAGATTTATACAGACAGGTCATATTAATTAGCACAAGGTAAGAAAAACTAATAAGGAAACAATATTGAAAAAGGAAATTAAAGTTAACTAGCCAAAATCAAATTAAGCATAACTGAAAACAAAACAAATCAGATTCAAAGATAACTAACAGCTACATTTGGAAAAGAAGAAGCCAGGAACACATCAAATATAAAGTGGGAAATATGTTGAATTTTTAACAGTCTTTTCATCTTCATTCATTTGTATCTGCGCTAATTTTCCTTTGCAGGGTTACTATACTGACCAGAACAAGAATATACAGTACATTTAGCCAAATCTTCTTCAGCAAATCTTTTCTTTGTAGATCATCAGAAAAAGAGATGTGTTATGAACTAATAAAACACTTAAATAAAGTTTATCAAAACCTTTGGAAAATAGCAGGGTTCTAGTTCTGCACTTCTGATTGGCCGATAAATAGCGATATCGGATTGGTCCGTTCAGGAGAATCTGATTGGCTGTTAACGAGTCACTCTCATTGGTTAAGGGGGTTAACACTCCACGTTTCTTATTGGTTACTAGATCAGCAGCTTGCCTATAAAAGGGCTGCTGCTGCCCTAGGTTTTTGCTCTGTTCGCAATGATTAATAAAGAGTTGAAGTTCACTGTTCACCGTCTCGTCTCCGTTCCTTGCGCCCATGCGCAGAACTTAACAAGATGAATCTTTCCCTTTATTTTAAATCCCAGTCCACTGACATTTACAGGCTCACTTAATCACAATTCTTATGCATGCTTGCATGTGTTAAACCCAATCTTTAGAAGCTTAACACTCTTCCGAGAATACTTTCTGGAATGTTTATCAGCCAATAACAGATCATCTACCTTATAAACAGGTGCTCTCAAGTTTGATCCTCGGAATCCTTTAAAGAAGCAAATGATTAGAAAAGCCTCTCTTTTCATGGAATCCTGAAAAGCTATTATTAGTCAGAATAGAAAATCCTGAAGTAGAATGAGAAGTAAAGTATATTTGCTTGTCACATTAAACCATACTGTTGAAAGGCTTAGCATATTGTCTGAACTCAGATTTCAGCTGAGATTTTGAGTAAGGTAGAAAGTTTTAAGCATAAACTGATGCTATTATTTTTTAGTATTGCTGTTATTTACCTTTATTATCTGGCTTTCTTTCCATTTCCTTCACAATAAAAGTAAGTTAAGGTGGATTTGGCCTGGAGAAAGTGACTGTCCAAATCTCTTAAATGAATTTCTGGACTGCATTTACAGTTCAACTCCAACTTCATGTTCTTAATACCATTTTTAAGCGGCTTAGATTTACTTGGTTGAAGCAGCATAAAACTGCTTATAAATCAATTTCTTAACTACTACCTATCTTAGCAGCAGTGTTTTAAGTCACTTTAGTCTCTATGACAGATAAAATCTTTCTGGTCTTTGGACATATAACAATTTGATTGCAGAGACTTGTATGCTATGTAGACTATGCTAGTAAAGGCCCATTCCTTCTAAAACAGGAGTGTCAAACTCATGCTGTCATGGCGATATCACATGACATATTGGGACTTTTTTCCCTTCGCTAAATCAGGCAGGGGTGTGGCCAGCAAGTGACACATCTGGTCCACAGGCCATGAGTTTGATAGCCCTGTTCTAAAAGGAAAGCATTTTTTCATCTTGTACCAGTCAATTGTTCCTGTGAGACAGAAACAGAAGTTTTGAGATTGAAGAAGTCTATGTACTCCTAAAAGGA
The DNA here is from genome assembly GCA_033807585.1 of Hydrophis major. Lineage (NCBI taxonomy): Eukaryota > Metazoa > Chordata > Lepidosauria > Squamata > Elapidae > Hydrophis > Hydrophis major. Next base: position 331,974,075 of record CM066329.1, read on the forward strand.
AGAGTATTTCCATCCAAAACACATACTTTTTTCTCATCGGTCTTAGCTGTATTGTTATCTTCATTTGGAACAGGGGGATGAGTTTGGTTTAATATCAGAATTTCAGCAGTCTATTCACTGCTTTAATTGTAAATTAGTGATTCCATCACTAAGCTTGGATTAAAGAGCAACCATTTTGATCAAAGAAGGCAGAAAATAAAGTATTGCTCCCTAATGAATGCAATTAGTTCTAATCAAGTATTATTCAGGGAATTGCAATTTTAATCATTGTTATACAGGTGATGCATTTTCTTACTATCAGATTTCAAAGATAAGAGACTTTAAAAGTTTAATTAGAAGTGGGGATTTTTAAAAATTATTATTGTTCTTAAAAGTACACAAAAGGATTGCTAGCTGAAGACTTGACAGCTAAATGTGAACTGTCATGACAACATCTATTTTGAGGCTGTATATTTTTTTCCAACTCAAATTTGCAATGTTGAAAGGATTTGGAAAAATCTTTTCCATGATTTCTCAAAGCACATTGCTACTAGTGTATTTGGCACACATTTTATATTGTGAATAGTACTCATATTTTATATCTTTGAGTTAAAGCCAGTTTCAAATGTAAGTTCAGCAGGAGTAGGTGGATGGCATGGACTGCTGGATGAAGTACAACAATAAACACAGGAAAGAAAAGATATTTCAGTCTTCCCTCACTATTGGCAAGGATCCATGGCTCATTATTAGAGCAGATGTTTTGCGTACAAAAGGCTGAAAATAAATTTCTGTTGAAGCTTCTGTGAATCAACAAAGCTGTGGTGGATAAATCAATAATCTGACTCATTACAATGCTGTTTCCTGTTCTACCAAGGAAAAAGTAACTTCATAGGACATCACATAAGTACTTTTGCAGTGATGTTTTTAAAAAGTAGCCCAAATTGAATGGCTGTGCGATAAAGAAACACATCTTTTTCTCCTGTTGTTTTTTAATATGCTAGTTCTCTTATCATTCATTTTCAGCTCCAGTTGTTTTTCTTTCTCAATTTGCATGAGAAAGACATTTCCATTTACTTTCTATTTTGAAAATCTGCAATTGAAACAAAGGATTGGTATGAGGAATTCAGGACAAAGGGCTCAATGAAACATACATAATGTATAATAAAGATCAATATTTTCTGCCTTGATGTAAGATAAAACTTTCAGGGAAAGGCTACAGCAGGGCATTTCTATCTTGACAAATTTATGATGTGGACTTCAACTCCTAGAATTTTCCAACTAGCATGCTTTGAGAAACCCTTACAGTAATCTTTCAGAACAGGTATATTCAAACTTTCTGAGGCAATGAAACCTCTTAGGTTTTGTTTTTTTTTAAAAAAAATCTTGGAATCTCTGATTAAGAAATAACTAGCAATAGCACTTAGATAACCAACTCCACAATGCTTCACAATACTCTCTGAGAGACTTATAGAGTCAGCATGTTGCCGTCAACAATTTTATCAATCTCAAGAAGGATGAAACACTAAGTTAGCCTTGACTCCTCTCAGGATCACACTCCAGACTTTTGGCAGAATTAGCCTACAATAGCAATAACTGTTCTATTGCCAGAACAAAGTAGACTTGAGAATGGAGTTGAGTTCAGCTCTTTATTCAACTGTTAGTAACTTCAACTAAACTCGACCCACGGCAGCCTCTTTTATAGCGGCTGCTCGCGGCTCGCAACCAATGGCATTATTTAAAACCTCCCGCCATTTAGGCAGCCAATCATAATCTGTTGTTAACCACCAATCGCTAGGCGGTAGTGATTGTCCAAACGTAGTATTACGAGTATGCAAATGTCTATATACAACACCCCTCCCCTCTTGTTACGGTCCAACTTTACGTGACATAGTCACACAAATAGGAGGAGCTTTTGTGGGTCCTACTTGACCTGCACAGCTCAGTCTCTGTGTTGTCTTCAATCGGTTCGGATGGGATCGATTTTTCTCTTTTCCTTCTCTCCAAAACCTCCTGGAAGGGTGAGTCCGCCATGTTGCTCCCGCCGTGCTTTGTTAGGTTGGTTGAGCAGGTATTGCTGCTGCCTTCTGGCTTACTCGGGCAGGTAGAATAGGCTCGGCTGCTTCTTCCCTGGTTCTCCTTCAGCTCCCTTCTTTCGAACTCGCCTCTTGGTAAGTAGTTTTTATTTGTTCTTGGGCTTTCTGTTTCTGGTTGGTGGGCTGTTTTTAATTGTGTTAAAGGAGGGTCTTCCTCTTCTTTATTATTTAAGGGTCCCCCCCCTCTGGTTTTATTGTTACTTATTGGCTGTTTGAATGAGTTTGCTCTATGTTTCGGGCTGTGTCCGTGTTGTATTTGAGGTTTCGAGATTGTAGTTGGTCTATGTGCCTTTTCCAGGTTCTGCCATCTGTTGTTTCCAATTGGTATGACTGGGGGCCTGTTATTTGTGTATTCGTGGCCGGTAACCACAATGGGTCTCCAGTAAGATTTTTCACGTATACCAGGTCGCCTGGTATAAACGTGCGGTACTTACTGGAGGAGTCTGGTGGCTTCTTAGGGTTGTAGGTGGGGTGTAGTCTGTCCAAATATGTTTGCAATTTTCTGCCCATTAAAAGTTCAGCTGGACTCTTGTTTGTTGACGTGCACGGCGTTATATGTTGAATTGTGAGCATGGTATTTATTTTGTATTGCATGTCTCCCCCTTCAAGTTTTTCTAATGCTTCTTTCATGTAATGAACCATGAATTCTGCCTGTCCGTTTGCCGCTGGGTAAGCTGGCGCTGTCAGGGTATGTCGGATGCCCTGTTCTGCAAGAAATTGTTCAAAAGCTAAAGCTGTGAACTGTGGGCCATTGTCCAAGACTAATATACCCCATGCCGACTCACTGAGCCACTCACCTCTACCAGACCATGACATGAACCCAGCTCCCACCACACGCAACCCTGCAAATTGAAACAATATCGAACCTGCCCATCACCTTATTGGACATTGCAAGGGAAACCGCAAAAGACACACTAATGGCCTGACTCCTGAATTGGGTGGGGAGGGGCTGGCCGGAAAATGACAAAAACAAGATGTTTAAACCATTCAGAACCCGGAAAACTGAGCTGTCAATTGAAAAAGGATGTGTATTGTGGGGGGATAAGATTGTTGTTCCAAGGAAATTACAGAAAGATGTACTGAACATGTTACATGAGGGATACCCAGGCATGGTAAAAATGAAGTCCCTGGCCAGAAGCTATGTCTGGTGGCCAGGAATAGACAAAGACATTGAAACATGACGTCCAGACCTACCCCCCCTTTAGCACCGGTCCTTGACTGGGAGACACCCAGAGGCCCCTGGTTAAGGATCCACATAGACTTCGCCAGACCTACAAAGGGATATACATTTTTAATCATCATTGATGCCTACTCGAACTGGTTGGAGGTCAGCATCATGAGTTCAACAACGACTGAAGCCATCACTAAACAACTAAAGAAATTCTTCACCAGGCATGGATTACCAGACGTGTTAGTCTTGGACAATGGCCCACAGTTCACAGCTTTAGCTTTTGAACAATTTCTTGCAGAACAGGGCATCCGACATGCCCTGACAGTGCCAGCTCACCCAGCGGCAAACGGACGGGCAGAATTCATGGTCCATTACACGAAAGAAGCATAAGAAAAACTTGAAGGGGGAGACATGCAATACAAAATAAATACCATGCTCACAATTCAACATATAACGCCGTGCACGTCAACAAACAAGAGTCCAGCTGAACTTTTAATGGGCAGAAAATTACAAACATATTTGGACAGACTACACCCCACCTACAACCCTAAGAAGCCACCAGACTCCTCCAGTAAGTACCGCACGTTTATACCAGGCGACCTGGTATACGCGAAAAATAATGCCATTGGCTGTGAGCCGTGAACAGCCACTATAAAAGAGGCTGCCACGGCTCGAGTTTAGTTGAAGTTACTAACAGTTGAATAAAGAGCTGAACTCAACTCCGGTCTCAAGTCTACTTTGTTCTTGCAATAGAACAGTTATTGCTATTGTAGGCTAATTCAATAGACAGCTTGTCATTTGCATTCTTTTATTGAGCCATTAAGATCACTCTTGAAGGTTTAACTATCTAATCACGGTCACCCGAGTGGTGCAAATGGGTGGTGGAGCTTTCCTGGAACTTTTGAAAGTACTGTGTTATACACTGGAGATGGATGGTGCCATATCCCTCCTCCTCTGTAAAGAGAAGGCTATTCAGTTTTGACATAGATGACCTTTATTAGCCCTCTTTCAAACCAGCAGTCCTCTCTGTCCAAAACGTTGGTCCTCTCTATCCTACATGCACACCTACTGTATGTTGAAGCTTTCTTTTTTCTATTCAAATGTGAAGTTCTACCAACCATTGGTAATTATTACATGGGCCGTATAACTAATCAGTGCCTGATATCTATTAATTCTCTTTATAATTTGTAGGACATTGCAATAACTCCAAGTATATGATTGTTTTCAAAAGATTTTTTTGTAATTATTTTTACTTTTGTTTTTTTCCAATACATTTAATTTTAAAATTGTGGTTATTTTCTTTGAGCAATATCTATGAATTAAGTGAGCAAATTTGTCTTAGGCCAGCTTATTCTCTAGTTTGTATTGCATAGAAGCAAAGGAATTTACAGGTCCTGGATGCAGGAAGTGAACAGGTAAGGCCACACATCTGTATTTGTATCAGTTTAGGGTGATTGATCCAAGAATGATAAAACTTATCTCAATGGGGGAGAGAACAGGCAAGAATAAGGGAAGGAAAAAGAGGAAGGGAGGAGAAAAGAAAGAGGAGGGGAGCAGGAAAAAATATTTAGGAAAAGAGAATGGGAAATTTTCCATTTTAAAAATGGATCAAATCTGTTTAGAGATAAGTAGGAATAGAAAAGGAATATATGAGAATAGATTCTATGTAAGTTTGATATCTGAAAGACACTTTAGGTAGCAGATTTCTGTAAAATATGCCACAATTCCACCTTAATATCTCTTGTTTTTTATTTCCAAGAAAAATAATTGTAGAAATACTTCCCATGGTAATAACTATATTACTCGTTCTTGTTGTGAAAATTAATCTGCATTACTTTACATTGCTATTAAAATCTATTATTATACACTATTAGAATAATCCAGACAGGTAAATTAAAAGAATATAGATAATAAGTAATGTTAATTATTTAGATAAAGTATTTTAGCCTTGCTCATTCCTCTTTAAAACAATTGTACAGTATTTAGAACACTATTATTAAGAGGAAAGTGGAAGAATTCCTATCAATTTCACTTGATTTAAAAACAGACCCAAAACACTGTAATGTGTGTTGCATTGTTCTATCAATGAAGGTATTTTTCAGTGAGCTTTTACATAATTTCAATGTCAAAACATAAAGGCAATGGAAGGAAGTGACCAGTAACTGGTAGGGTGGATACTTTTCACAGCAGATGACAATAGACAATTAGAGTGGGGTGAAGGGCTTTGCTTACAAGGGATTGAAGCTAATAACAGAATTGCAGCACAGCGGGACAACTTGAGCTGGAAAAGAAATCACTACTTTCAGCAAGAGCCATAAAAATTGGCAGAAATTTTCTTAGCTACAAGATGGTGTTCAATTGCTGAGCAACTTTAAATACATGGAGTTTGGTATGGAATTCTGAGAGCTGAAGTCCATGCATCATCATCATCATCATATATATATAAGTTTTTGTGGGTACTTACATGTATGATATTCAGCTTTGTTTGGGTATTTTCCCACATCATTATAGTTGTGCTTTTAAAGTTGTAGCAACGTTTCGGCAGAATCTCATCTGCCATCATCAGGCTTCTGTATTGTGAAAGTCTGTGAGTCAGACTTTTACAGTTGTTGCAGTTTTAAATTTGGGGCTCACCTACTGTCTGTTTTGTGGCTTTTTTTTGTCTTGATTGGCTGGCAACATTGTGTTCCTGTATTGGAGGCTTTTAGTGCAGCTTGGCTCCGAGTAAATGGATGGCTATCATTTGTTAGGAAGCTAGGTTTCATCTGGGTGCCTGGTTGGGGTGTGTTTGAGCTGGAAGTATCGGGGGGGATCTGTTTGTGCCCAGGTGTTTGCCTGGCTTGTGATGTGGAAATTTTTTTGCTTGTGAGTGCAGGCTTCCAAATAATTGACAGTCTGGTGGAATCATCTCTTCTATTCATGCTTTCAGGTCTTTTTTCAATCGCTATGGCTTCTCTGAGAATTCTGTGGCTGGGGTTTTCTATAGTGGCTAGGGTTTTGGTGCCATTGAAGTTGATGCTATGACCTGTGGCTTTCATGTGTTGGACTAGTGAGGAAATGTGTTTCAGCTTTTTTACTGCATTTTTGTATACATTTTAGTTTAAAAAGGCTTCTTGTAGGTTCAGTTTGGGGACTCAATCAGGAGGCTCTATTATCTGAAGGAGAAAGCCTTAGGAAGTGACAGGAAGGGCACTGCTGCCCTGCACCTTTCTCCACCAAGTTTAAAAGCAGAGGGAATTGGAAAGCAAACAGAATTGCAACACAACTACAGTCAGTATCATTTTTGCTGAAAAAGGAGCACAGGAAGTAGGATACTCATTTAATTTGATATTTTCCACATATTTCTCTGAATGATTGCACACAATTTGAGAAACACTAATCTTTTTTTGCTCAGTGAATGTCCCACTGATTTTCCCAGTATTCTATCAGCATTGCACACTGAAGGGATTTTAAGAATATTCTGAATCTTTTATAACAGTTTATAACATTTACATAAACCGACTTGGGAACTATTGCTATGGAGAGTCACCAGTTTACATTGCATGTTGAATTTTTCTATAATAAATGTAATAAATTATACTAGGGATCTTCAGCATTTCCTACTTTCCTCCCCTCTAATTTCAGACTGATATAGTTTAGTCTCAATCCTGGAAACTTTTTTAAAAATAGCCAAAAATATTTGGGAGTTGAAATTCACAAATCTTAAAGTTGCCAAGATTTAAAAAAAAAATTGGTTTGACTTCTAGCTAAGCAGCATAATATATAAACTGCTTGAAAAAAAAACCTTATGAATGAATATATAAAATAGCATTAAGGTATCATCATACTTACCAAAACTCTAGGACATTTGTGGAAGAGCAAGAAAATAATAAAACCCTTAATTGGTTTGAATCTCTATTACTGATTAATGTACAAGGTTTGTCTCTTTTAGGAACTTTTGGAATGTAGCAGGAATTTTTGTTTGGGTTCAGAAACACACACACAGAGAGAGAGAGAGAGAGAGAGAGAGAGAGAGTCTGACTGTGCACGAGATGTTACAGTAATCTATAATAATCTAGCCCAAAAGAATGATCTTTTCCAAAAGAACTGCCAAGAATATATAGCACCCAATTTTGTATCAAAATACTCAAAATACTTCTTCAAAACTACAAAGGTATCCATTAGCCTAAAATGGTTACCATAGTGGACCTTAATTTTTAAGAGACAAGTATTGTTTTATTTTTTCTTTATTGTTTTGAATTGATTTTTTAAAATATTGTTAGCCACCTACAGTCATGTTTTCAAGAGGGACAGTTATGTAAATCTACTGAAATGAATGTTAGAAGAGCATTTTGTCTAGTTCATCTTTTATCATCTATTTTCTTTAAAAAAAATCTGTGTTCTGGGAATCTTCAAAAGAACATATGAATTTTTAAAAGTCTAATTTGCAAGAAAGCAAAAGAGATTCTGTCCCTCCCCTGTTAACAGTTGGAACGGCTTTACCTGAAAATAATTCCAGTGTCTACTTTCTGAGAATTCACTTACAGACCTGTGACTGAAAAGAAACAAGATCAGAGGACTGAGTCATGCAGAGATGGGGAACAAACAAACAAAAACAGGAAGAATTCTCTGAGAATTGAAATAATTCTACTGTATAGGCCATAATTTGACTGGAGTTTATTGAATGCTGCAGGCACGCTTGATTAAGAGAAGCAGCAGAATTATCTACTGTGGATGGAAGCAAGCAAGGCCAGAAAATAATGTTGGTCAAGGAGAGATGTAGCATAGTCCTTTGAAAAATCCTTTGGAGAGTTTGTAATGGACAATCGCTTTATTTTTCCTGACACATTATCTGTTCTACCAGTGCACACTGATTAACCACAGCACACAGTTGATAATACTATATCAGAGTGTATAATAAACCTTTAAAAGGCACCCATAGGATTTTCTTTAAAAAACAAACCATCATACACTGGGATAAAACTGAGTGTTTGACCTCTGCTGTGATTTATTTGTATTTATGAAAGTCAAGATATAAATTTACTCAATGCTTATAAACAAGGACTACAGCAGCTAATCTGGTAGACAAATCTTGTCTGAGATTTAAAGATATTTGGATTGGAATTAGTTAACAGTTGCTGAATAATTAATATTTCAATGCAATCTTCTGGAAACTTAAAACTCCCAAACCTCTTTAGTACCATTGTTCAAGAGAAAGGCACCTGTTTCTTAGAAAGATCCATTTTCTGTTGGTATATTCTGTCATGTCCAAAAAAATATAAAAAAGTATATTCCTCAATATTTATTCAACCATACCAAATTGTTTTACAATCAATGTTAGCATTAAATAGGCTTTACAGAAATCTGGATCTTTGAATAGAATGTTCTAGAATTTTGGAACATTGAAATTTCCAGGAGCCCTAAAGTAAGATGGCAACAAAAGGAGCATTAAGATTTCAAAGCTGGATTTCTAGTCTTCCTAGTGGTAGAAATTCTAAAACAAGGAAATAAAGTCCAGGAACTAGGAGGTAAAAGCAGAATCTAACATCAGTTTCTGTCTTCTGAAACCAGAATTGTGCATTTGTCCTAATATGGGAAACAAAAGACAATCCCAAGGGCTTTTAGGCCTGCAGCTAAAACAAGAATATAATCTAACCCTTTAACCCAGGGGTAGGGAAACTTGGCTCTTTTATCACTTACGGACTTCAACTCCCAGAATTCCTGAGTGAGCCATAAAAGGTTCTCCATCCCTGGCCTACTGGTTTTTTCAGTTGTGAGGGAAATCAATTTTTGACTTGAATGGGACTGTTTAATATACAAATGTAGGACATACAAAGAATATATATAAAAATATGTCCTACATTTGTATATTAAACAGTCCCATTCAAGTCAAAAATTGATTTCCCTCACAACTGAAAAAACCAGTAGGCCAGGGATGGGGAACCTTTTATGGCTCCCTCAGGAATTCTGGGAGTTGAAGTCCATAAGTGATAAAAGAGCCAACTTTCCTTACCCCTGCTTTAACCCTTATATTCATATTCATTACCATTGGAAAGCACTTATGATTTTTGTTTTTCTAACTGCACCATTGAAATACAATGATGCATCAATATGTATCTTATTGGATGTCAAGATCGCATACAACCAGCTGTACCATGGTCTTCATCACCATACAAGGTGATTAAGTTAAGTGAATCAGACTTTTAGTAAAAAAGATTACCTTGTGTAGGTACCAAATGACTTTACTTAGATGAATAAGGGCTGTAAAAGAATGACTTGTCGAAAGTCCTGAACTGAGTTTCATACCAAAATCTAGATTAGAACTCACAATCTCCCAATGTCTAACCTAATCACTGGACCAAACTGGTTTAATACAGCTTAAAGAAGAATGGGGAAAATTTGTCTTTCTCTAGAATGATTCTTGAGGACATATTCAAAAACAAACAAAAATAATATATGATCTAAGATGGTACCCCTATCCCAAAGCATCTGTAAAATGTATTATGCTACATTTTAGATACAAATACAAGGGTTCATATTCTTACTTCTTATTTAAAATGTGCTAATGTAATTCTGAATAATTCTATGTACCACTGTTATTACCAGACCAATATGATTCAGTTTCTATGATCATAGTCAAATGATTGTAAAACTAGACACAATTGAGTGTATCAATGATCTAGTTATAAAATCTATTGTTTTATTCTAATCCATTTGCTATTGTTTTATTTTGGATATTCCTAAGAATATCAAGGACATGGAAGAAAGCAACAAATGGATCATCAATCAAATAATCCATAGTTCTTACTCAAGGCAGAATTATCCTATCCGAGACACATTATGTAAAAACCTAATTATCTGGAGATAATTCTATGGAAATGTGAAGAGAAGAGTATAAGTAGTCCCCAGATGGATGGAATCAGTTACAGCAGCAATGGATATATGATTGGAAGATCTAAAAATGTAGGTTTAGAGACAAATCATCCCCCCCAAAAAATATGGTAGATAAGAGTTGACTATAACTTGGGACTTGTAATCCATCAATAATCAATTTTTATTTTGAATGATATACTGATAATTCAAGAAATCCTTGACTACTGAAGTTTCTTTAAATTACTCTTTGACCCAGTGCATTTAATTATAACTTAACACTCTTTCCCTAAATTATTTAAACAACATCATGAATTAGTATTATATTAGTTATACAGAATTCACTGCGAACTTGTCTTTATGTAGAACAATCACTACAGCTATAGCTCCCAAATGTTAATTATTTCTTATTAAGACTGTTCAAATTTTCTTTACTTGACATTTCATTATAAATCAGATGATAACTTTTGAGAGAACTTAATTAATAATTCTTCAGTAACTTCAATAACACTCATAAACCCCAACAGAAACTCAAATTAAAGGTTAGTATTCACCCTATATAGAAAACTTGTTAAAACTCATTTCTCATTATTCATATCAGGACATTTAATTTAAAGTAGAGTTGTTGACACTTCTGCAGTTAAAGTTTGCAGCTCTAATATAGAAGCCACCTGAGGAAACAGTTCATCAGTAGGTTTTAAGACTCAAAAATTCCAAAACAATCCAGGTATTAAAAGTAAGTATCAATGTTTTGTGGAAGTAAATATGCAATTAGATCATTTTGGTAGAAGTAAAAACCTGATAATAAAAGTGAAAACATTAGTAGACTGTATCAATTAATACCTCTGAATTATCTTAAGTGGCACCTACATCTACACAGTAGTACATTACAATAATGTATCTCAGTCGATGAATCCACATGCCAGAAAATTCTTGTTAGAAAGAACTGCATTTGAGAAACTTGCAGAAACTGGTAAAAGGTAGATGCTACTTGAACTTCTGACAATAATGGATTAATTATTTCTTGTAATTAATTGATTGTTCATGGCTTTTCACATACCTAAGTAGTATCTATTGATAGGAGTTAATGTATTCAGGCACTAGTTCAGCATTATTGAAGAATTACTCGCACATATTGTAGATTGGTTCCAGTGCACAGAACTCTTCCATCCTATCTAACACCAAAAGGAGTCTTTGATTACTTGTAGAGGCAGTTAGGAGAAAATGGAAGTGTATACACTGCTTCCATTTTTTTTTTATCTCACACTGCACTTATGTTTTTTTTTTAAAAATAAATAAATCTGTGTGATACAAGAGAAGAAAGAATGAAAAAACAGAGGGATGGTCTCACCACTTAGAATTGGCCCCATTCATTTTTAAAGATGAATAGCCCATCTCAATCATGTTATTTTCCAAAAAATATAAGCTTAGTCCAAAGCTGTCAGACCTGCTCCAACTTAAATCTCTAAATAGAAACAAACCATGGCTCCATTTGTTGAGAAAGGTATCGTTCATTAGAAGTCAATTGCATTGCAGTAGTATAGCCAGAAATTAGAATCGCATGCCAAAATCCCTATGTTCAACTGTTCCCTCCCTTAGCTGCCTACCATCACTAGCCCTCCCCCCCCCCATGATCAATAATGAGGTTCAAGTAAGATGTTTTCAGAAGGAAACTTCAAGTATAGGTTGGTATGCAGCTGCATTCTTCTCCGAACCTGATGACCTTAAAATAGTATTATGTGGAGATACATAGTGATGGTATGCAACTGGTTCGGACTGGTTTGGCCAAACTAGTAGTTTAAAAAAACTTCTGACCAGCTGAGAGGATAAAAGACTGAAAAGTGCCTGGGGAGGAGAGAGGGTTGCTCCTAGTTTTTCATTTCTTCATCCTCTCAGCTGATTGGCTTATTAGGGGTACATGAATTAGGGGCGCATGCAAACATGCATGCACGTGTGATCACCCACTGCATTGGTAGCAACTAAGATAGGATCCCACGACTGGAGATATAGCAAGCAGAGTCTTGGGAAGAGGGGGGGATACAGAAGTTATTCTCACTTTTCCCAAGCAACCTCCCTCCCATGCATCCTCCCCATAGTTCATGGCAGACTGTTACTGCACAGTATTGAAGCAAGAGTGAAGTGGCAGCTGACATTCCAACTATGTTCTCAAAGAAAGTACATCAAAAAAAGAAAAAAGAAAAAAATGCTGATCTAGTTTAAGAGGGATAGTAATCAAATCTCATAGATTGGGGAGAAAACAGAAATCATGAAATGATGAACTTGTTTTATCATCCTCTCTGTAAATTCAATATAAATAATCTGCACACTTTATCCTCACTAAACACCAGCTCATCATGGAAGGTGATCAATCCTTTTGATCAGTGCATTAAATTAAAATAAATAAATAAATCCATGACTACATGTAGTTTAGATGTAATTAGATTTCAAATCTGAAGGATGTGAACCCAACCCTCTAGCAAGCAAGAAAAAAAAAATCATATAAAGCAAACCATATTTGGACCCTTTATCTTCAAAGCAAACTAATAGGCAGAATTTAACAGTTCTTCCTCCCCTACATTTAATGCAGGTGGGGAGTTTGGAGTTTGAGTGTTTCCAATCAAACTTTGCAAAAATATATGTTTTAATTCAATTTCAGAAAAGAAGGAAAGGAGACTGTCACAATTATGATGCAACTTTTCAAAATCCAACAATTAAAAAAAAAGATTAGAGCTTTACCATACGTATTACAAAAATAGTCAAATGAGAGATAGCTTCAAAATAGGATTATTCAACATGGTCTAGCCTCAGGATTATCAGAAGTCAGGGAAATTAAGAGAAATGATATGGTAATCATTAGTTCTGGAACTCATAAGATGTTTTTCCTGATGGGTCTAGATCAGGAGTCGCGAACCTTTTGGACCTCAGGGACCAAACTCATAATTTTAAATCCCAGGGACCACTAACCAGTTCTGTGGGCATGGCCTAATTTGTGAGTGTGGCTTGGTGGTCATGTGACTGGCTGGGCATGGCTTGTATGTAAATATTATAAATATTTATATAAATATTGAATTTTTTATAAAAAATATTTAAAAAGAACAACACGCAATACAGATTCATTCAGATATCTATCTATCTGCCATTGGCTAGCTCAGTCTGTCACATAAATTTTGCTTGCAAGCAAACTCATAAAATTTACTAGGAAGCAATCTCACAAAATTAACTCACAACACACCATGTATGTAAATAATGATTTTTTTTATTAAAAAAGAGCAACTTTTACCCAAAATCAGGCAAGGCAGGCAGGCAGATTGAGTTGCTCACAGAATCATTCAGTGATCTATCTATCTGCCATTGGCTAGCTCAGTCTCTCAAATTTGCTTGCAGTGAGTCTGCACTGAATAATAGATCCTTCAGTCCTAAGGGAGGTTCGACTGTGCTTAAAAGCAGAGCCAAAGATGTAAAGAATAGCTAGAAAGCAAGAAATCCAACCATTTCCTGCTTCCTAGCTAATCTAAATCTCCTGGCACAGCAGAACAGACGATGGTTGGAAAAAGGAAAAATAGCAATTTAGCAGGCAAGTTTGCCGGGTAAGGAGTGAGTGGGAGGGGAGGGTTCCCATGGGCCATGTGGGCGGTGCAGCCTTGTGTTTATGTGCAGCCTGGATGAATTGTTTGGGGGGGGTACTCTGGGGGTGAGATTTCTCTGCAGCCCACCAATTTTTTCTCATGGCCAACCAGTGGGCCACAGCCCACTGGTTGGCAACCACTGGTCTGGATAACATGTTACATCTTGAACTGATAACATATCACATTCAAAACTGATGATATCTGTACCATATGGGATTTGTTTACTTTGATAAGATCGCTGATTAAAACCATTGAAGACCCCCTATTATAGTTTAGGGTTCAGTGGACCATAACTATTCCCAATTATTTTTATATTCCTTCAGACAAAATATATTTCCTATGATATTTGCCACAGGATTCCCAACAAGATGGATCTCAATATGCTGTGCCTGGAAGCATAAGTTAGCAGTTAAGTCATAAGCCTAAGTAAAAGTTATACAAATTTGTCTGTAATGCCATTATTGGCAAAAAGTAGAAAAATACATTTTGCTGCAATTTGTATGCAGATTTCCTTATTTTCCTTCTTCCTTTCCCTTCTAAAGGTTACCTGACTCCAGTTGACTTATACTTTAAATAGTAAAGGACAGTGTATTTGAGTTTCTTCTAATCTGGAACAGGAGAAATTTTATCACTGACTCTGAGTGGAGTTGCACAACCCTGCCTGGATTTAGTGTACAATTTAGGATGCTTCCTGAGTCACATCTGCTTGAAGAACAGGTGCTAGCTATAACCAGGTGAACCTTTGTGCCATTCTCTATTGAGGAGCTATTAATCACTTCTTAATCATTTCTCAATTGGATTGCAACACACTCTACCTGCGACTGACCTTGTAAACCATCTGGGAGCTTCAGTTGATCTAGAATGAAGCAGCATGGGGCAATTATATCTTTTCCTCATTGCATTCATATAGCACTTCTGCACAAGCTGCATTAGCTCTCTATGGGCTTTCTGGTACAATGAACAGTGTTAGTTATCATCTATAAAATTCTGCATGGCATGATAGGACTAAGTTATTTTCAGGACAACTTTTTCCCAAGGATATATACTTTGATATATTTACAGAAAAGGCCCACTATAGGTTTCTTCTCTAACAAAATGTCACCTTGTTGTTATGTATGTAAATAGTTTAAATAAAAGCAAACTTGGGGTAAAGTGCAGGGTTCTGGCCCTGCACTTCTGATTGGGTGTTAAGTGGCTCGATCGGATTGGTTGGGTTCAGAGAATCCGATTGGCCCTTAACGAAGGACTCTTATTGGTTCTGGAGCTAGCGTCTTACAGCTCCCTATTGGTTATTTCACATTAAGGTTACCTATATAAGGCAGAGTTATTGTTGTTCAAGTTCTCAAGTCACTATGTAATAAAGAGCTGAAAGTTCACCAACTAAGATTGTCTCCATTCATTTCACCCATGCCTGAAACTATATCACTGGCGACGAGGGTGGGATTTGGAGACATCTGATCTTAAGGAACCGGGAAGAAAAACAGAGCATGTGCCAAGACGACGCCACCAACGGAAACCATGTCCAGCGGCATCGTACCACCCGCTCCGTTCGATCCGAACCAAGAGGATTGGGAATCCTACATGGATCACTTCCAAATGTTCCTTGAAACAAACAACCTGAAGGACGCCACACCAGCCAAGAAGCGGGCGCTGTTCCTGACATACTGTGGCCCGGCTGTCTTTAAAATGGCAAAGGCACTTGCGAAACCACGAGAAGTTAAAGCAATGAGCTGGGATGACCTTGAACCTCTCCTGAGAGACCATTATGTGCCAACCGTACCTACACTCGTGAGACACCACGAATTCTATCAAAGAAGCCAGCAAAAAGGAGAGAGTGTGGCTGACTTCGTGGCAGACCTCCAACACTTGGGAGGCCTCTGCAGGTTCGCAAACTTAGATGAAGCACTGAGAGACTGTTTAATTCTGGGATTAGATGCGCTAGGCGTGCAAAGCAAGCTGATGGCGAAAGGTGACATCGACCTTGCTGACACCATCGCCAAAGCCACTGCTGCTGAGGTGACCAAAAAGTCTGCGGCGCAACTATGGCGAAGCCGAAACCCAACGACCCCATTGACAGGCGACATCTTACCCAGCTCAGAAGGGCAGCTAGCGACAACGCACTACGAGGACCTCTCTTCATCATCAGACAGCGACGAAAAGGGGTCCATCGACTGCGGTCCGACCGGGACCCTCACTCTAAACCCTCACACCCTTGCGCTGGTTGCGGGGCAAACCACCCCAGGGCAGACTGCAAATTCCGTGATGCGATCTGTCATGAATGCGGAAAACGAGGCCACGTCAGTCGAGTCTGTCGCAGTTTACCGGGACCAAGTCAGGCCTCAAGGGGAACCAGCTCTCGCCAATCGGCAGGAAACCGTACTGTAAGGCGAGATCCAGCAAACCACTCCTACAGATATCGAGCGTTGCAGAAAGAAGAGGCCCACCATACTATCACTATAGGTCACGCTTCAGCCATGGACGCTAAGAAGATTCGAGTCACAGTAGCCATAGAGAACCAACCCTGCCACATGGAGGTCTCCAATGGAGGCCTCCAATGGTTCGCGCCACTTGGCATCGAAGTAGCCGGCGTGAACCGAGTCGGTGATTGCGAGTGGGAGGAGGACCTTATTACTGAATTCAGCGATGTCTTCACAGATCATCTGGGCGAGTATAAGGGGACCCCAATTTCATTTAGCCTCGACCCTAAGGTCACCCCGATCCATTTAAAGCCCCGTCGAGTTCCGTTCGCCCTTAAGGCCAAGATAGATCAACAACTTGACAAACTAATTAAACAAGGGGTACTGCAACCCATTGATCATTCTCAATGGGAAACTCCTATTGTAACCCTCATTAAACCAGATGGGTCAATCCGAATCTGTGGGGACTACCAGGCCACTCTAAACCACGCCCTCCAGCAGAACGCGTATCCAGTGCCGGTGGTACAGCACCTCCTTCATTCCCTGGGAGGCGGAAAGGTTTTTGCTAAGTTAGATTTAGCTCAAGCCTATCAACAATTGCCCGTGGACGATAAAACAGCCCAAGCTCAAACGATAGTAATGCACAGAGGTGCTTTTAAATGTACCCGATTGCAATTCGGGGTAAGTGTAGCCCCGGGAATATTCCAAAGTTTAATGGAACGATTGTTACAGGAATCAAGGGCGTGGTTCCGTATTTTGATGATGTGTTAATTGCAGCTCCTAGTAAAAAAAATTCTACAGAATCGTTTAAAATGTGTTCTTAAGAAATTCCAAGAAGCGGGATTGAAAGTAAAAAAGGATAAATGTCATCTGTATACCGACAGTGTTGAATTTCTAGGTTATCGCATTGATAGTCAGGGTATCCACCCTACTGAGAGTAAATTAAGGGCGATTAAAAATGCTCCCAGACCCCGTAACAAAACAGATCTCCAGGCATTTTTAGGCCTTATTAATTTCTATAATGTGTTTTTACCACATAAGGCGACTGTGGCTGAACCGTTACACTGGTTATTAGATAAGAAAGCATTGTGGGTTTGGGGTTACCGGGAGGAAAAAGTGTTTCGAAATGTAAAAGATTTACTTACATCTGATTCTGTACTTATGCAATATAATAAAACATTACCATTGGTTATAACTTGTGATGCCTCACCGTTTGGGGTGGGCGCTATTTTGAGCCATGTGCTGCCTAATGGAAACGAGGCCCCTGTTGCATACTTGTCGAAGACTCTTTCTCAGGCAGAACGTAACTATGGACAAATAGATAAGGAAGCTCTTGCAATTGTGGCAGCCGTAAAAAAAATTCCATGAGTATGTATACGGAAGGACATTTACCATTGTAACTGACCACAAACCTTTACTGGGGATAATCGCTGGGGACAAACCAACCCCCTATATATTGTCCCCAAGAATGACTCGATGGTCAGAGTTCCTAGCTGCTTACAATTATCGATTGTTACATCGCCCGGGGAAAGCCATTCCCCACGCCGACGCACTCAGCAGAGCACCGCTACCAGAAACTCTCGATGATCTGGCACCAACAGTATCGGCGTTACAAATCGAGATGCTCAACTCGCCTCCTATGACCGCTCGAGATATCGCGAGAGAGACCAGACGACATCACACCCTAGCTCGATTCCTAGGATGGGTAGAACGTGGATGGCCATTGGACCAGGTCCCAGATGACTTCACGCCATTTAAAACAAGACAGACTGAACTTTTTTCGCAAAAAGGCTGTGTCATCTGGGGCGATAGAGTCGTCGTTCCAAAACGACTCCAAAACTCGCTGTTACAAATTTTGCACGAAGGACATCCCGGGATCGTGCGGATGAAAGCACTCTCACGGAGCTACGCTTGGTGGCCAGGCATGGACCAACACATCGAGCAATGGGTCAAGGCCTGCACCAAGTGCCAACAAAACAGCAACGCACCGCCAAAAGCTGCACCGACTGAATGGGAGACGCCACGCGGGCCCTGGTCCAGAATCCACCTGGATTTCGCAGGGCCGATTAAAGGACATACATCACTATTGACTGTCAATGCATACTCTAATTGGTTGGAAATTCATCCAATGACCCATACAACCTCCGAAGCTGTCATTAAAGTCCTCAATAGACTCTTTGCAACTCATGGATTGCCGGACGTCCTGGTGTCCGACAACGGACCACAGTTTACAGCACTGATGTTTGAACAGTACCTTGCTGATAATGGCATCTGCCATGCGCTCACCTCGCCGGCACATCCTGCTACCAACGGCCGAGCAGAACACATGGTCCAATTTGTAAAAAAGACTTTGCAAAAAGTGGACTATGATAATATTGATGAAAAAATAAACCGCATTCTACTTCTACAACACATCACTCCGCACAGCGTAACCAGCAGAACTCCCGCATAATTTCTCATGGGGCGAAAACTCCGTTCCCGCCTCGACCGACTGCACCCTGCTTACGAGCCAGAAAAGCCTGCAGGATCCAGCGGACGCTACCGTACCGTCAAGGTAGGTGACCCCATTTATGCAAGAAATTTATCGGGTGACCCGGTTTGGATTGAAGCAACGATAATATGCGAGATTGGGCCCAAATCCTATATTGTAAGATGTGTTGATGAAAGACTATGGAAACGACATACTGACCAATTACGGTCACGACTCATATCGGCCAGCCAACAACTCCCCTACGACCAAACTGAGGGGGGGGGAAGGAATGGAAGAAGACAACATTGCAGGGAATCTGTTCCAAGAGAGCAATGAATCTAGTGAAACTCAGGAAAGGGAGCAGGAGGAAGAATTGTACGCTCCAAGGGAAATCACACCAGAACGAGAAGCTGAGCCACTGCCAAACAACATTTTACCTCAACAGGACTGCACATAGCCAGTCCAAAGAAAATCTAATAGACCCAAAAGACAACCGTCCTATTTGAAGGACTATATAACCACACCATAATTGAGGAGCCAGGGGGAAGGGGTGTTATGTATGTAAATAGTTTAAATAAAAGCAAGCTTGAGGTAAAGTGCAGGGTTCTGGCCCTGCACTTCTGATTGGTTGTTAAGCGGCTCGATCGGATTGGTTGGGTTCAGAGAATCTGATTGGCCCTTAACGAAGGACTCTTATTGGTTCTGGAGCTAGCGTCTTACAGCTCCCTATTGGTTATTTCACATTAAGGTTACCTATATAAGGCAGAATTGTTGTTGTTCAAGTTCTCAAGTCACTTTGTAATAAAGAGCTGAAAGTTCACCAACTAAGATTGTCTCCATTCATTTCACCTATGCCTGAAACTATATCACTTGTGATATCCAGAAAGCATGCCTTCTCAGTGGTGGTCTCTGGCAGAGATTTAAAACAATATCTCTAAGATATGGTTGGCTCTTATTCTGCAGCTTTTAGAAAAACAGTTCTGGCTTTTTCCAGAATTGTTGTGTCATGTTAAGCAGAGTGAACATGGTAAATATATATTTTAATCCTAATTGCCAGTTAATTGTTATAATTTGATTTAATGGCATGTGTAACTTTTCCGTGGTACATTTGTTTAATGATTTGTATGTCACCAAGATTCACATTGTTGGAGTGGTTTAGCCATATAAATGTTCTAAAAAAATAGTTACCTGACCCACCAGGACTAAAAAAAAAGTCAAACTTTCAAGGACTTTCTACCAAATTGGAAGACATTTAGATCGCTGCGTGGATGCTGTTGTGGAAGGCTAGCACCATAAAAATTCATCTTATCTTAAACTCTACTTTTCTTGCATATTATTGATGTATGGTAGGTGGCATGCTTTGAGTTTGAACTTACATTTCAACAGAATATTTATTAACATTTTTATTGTGATTTCTTTTTATTAAGGCAAAATATTCATTGTATTACTCCTTGTACTATATATGTCTAAGAAAGAATCTGACTTCCTAATTCACTTTTTTTTTCCTGTGCTCATTGGTTTTGCTTAAAAGCCTCTTTTCTTCAAAGGTTTGACTATCAGACAGTACATCAGGGCTGCCAACCTTGAGTGATAGTTCGGAGTGAGACACTGCGAGGGAGCGGAGCGACTGAGGGGGGGGGATGGTGTGGAAGGGGGGTGTCCCCCCTTCCACGGTAGGGAGCTTTGACAATTTTACATTTTAAATGGTGCAATCTGATGCATACTTTAGTCATGATTTGGACATATACATACATACATACATGCAAGCAGCACCAATGTACTTGAACCAGATTTGTAAGATATTAATAATGCAGTTCACTGACCATGAATAATTGAAGTTCCTGACTTGTAACTGCAGTATTCTACCTCAACTGACTTTATTAGCTTAGTGATGTACTATAGACCACTATAGGATGAATTCAATGTGCAACAAAAAGACAAAAACCCGAAATAACTACAGAGATAATGCAAATACATCAATGGGTATTCTTCTTTCTGTATCAAATACCATACTACATGCCAATATCAAATGCTATAGTCTCAGTCTTTAATTATATACTAACTTGTTGACTGAAATAGGGGTTCATAATTTCAGACATGTATAAACTAAACATTTAATCAAATAATGAGTGCTTCATATAAATATACATATTGTTAACTGTAAAACT
The DNA here is from genome assembly GCA_033807585.1 of Hydrophis major. Taxonomy (NCBI): domain Eukaryota; kingdom Metazoa; phylum Chordata; class Lepidosauria; order Squamata; family Elapidae; genus Hydrophis; species Hydrophis major. The sequence continues at coordinate 331,994,848 of CM066329.1, forward strand.
CATCTACTGTATTCTGAAGCTTGAGCACAGTGAGGAAACAGTATATTATTTATTGGGTAAGTTTAGATTCTGAACTTAATGGTCTTACTGCTCTTTGGATGGTAAATTGTGTTAAGATTAGAATATGTTCTAGTTGAGTCAGGGCTATCCCAATTTGGGGCTGAGAAGCCTACTGGCATCAAAAAAAGTCCTTATTGAGTCCTTATCTAAGGGTTTGAAAATATGATAATAATGTAGTACAGTCCTGTCGATCTGGTGCATGGAGACCTAGAATTTAAACTCAAAGGAGAAAGAGGAAAAAGTGATTCCTTCATCCACTGCCAGAGATGTAATCCTGTCAGTCCTCCAACCTTTCTATTAAGTATTTTGCAAAAAAGCTGCCCAGCCCCTTTATAGATCAGCCTGGCGCGCTTCTCGCCTTGCTGGTTTGGGAAGACTCTTTTGGATCAGCTAAAAGAGAGCATAAGGCGTGTAAAGGGGTGGTAATAATAATTATAATAATAATAAAATTTAAAATAATAATAATTTTATTCAGAGTTGTGTTGGATCTCTTTTTTGGGGGGGGGGGTTTGTCCCATTCTTTCTTGGTGTTCTTTCTGTCCTTTTTGCTTTTTTAAATGGTCTTTCTCCCCTGGGTCAGAAATCCAGCCAGAGAAAATAAAGAAACATCACCAAAGATTTAAACACCAAAGGGTTAAATGGAAGCCACTCCGTTGGCTTTGCTTACCATTGTTATTACTGGCCGAGGCTGTAAAGAGGCTTTGCCAGCCCCCTCGTGTCCTTCTTTGGAAAGCCTAGGGCAGCTGGCTTGTCCCAGAGGACATTGCAGAGAGGGAGAGGGCAGGGCAAAGTGGCTGCGAGCGCCCCGGGCGGCGAAGAAGCCTCCTGCTCTTCGCTTTCCTGAAGCGATAATGATCGGCATCGTGACAGTTACGGGACGCCGGCAGAAGGATTAAGGCGGGAAAAGAGGCGCGGTGGGGTGGCTGGGCAGGGCGGGGCGGCGCTGGGAGCTCATCCTTCTCCTAAGCTAAGGGGAATATTCGGAATATAATCAGAGAATGTAGGGATATTTTTGTACATTCCATGATTTTGGGGGTTTAGCGTGAGATTTTGTTTATCAGAGTGAGACAGTCAAAATTGATTGAATTGCGTGAGTCTCACGCTGATTGCGTGAGAGTTGGCAGCCCTGCAGTACATATAAGTACAAAAAATGATTTCTCATTCTAGTCCCCTGGCAATTGTGCTGTAAATGCATTTGCAATGGCAATGCATTAGGCATTAGGCAACTCAGTATAAGACACTCCTTAACCAAGTTGGTGAAAAATGTCAAAGATATGAAAAGCTTTGCAATGGCATTAGCAGAACTCTGTGAACATAAAATGTCAATCCAAGCACAGAGTTTTCATACATCCAGCTATAATGTCAATATACAAATGGCTCTACATTTGTTTGTCTTGAATTCAAAGGGAAAAGACATGAGAACATTGGAGAATGTCAGTTTTTAATTGAGAATTACATATATTTTGGATTGTAACTTCAATGGAATCGATTTTTTTTTCTGTAAACCACATGCACATACTTTTGCATTATATATGCTATGGATATCAATGCAAGATCATTTCCACCCAATTAATATTCTCTATTTCATATATTCTTATATACTGGATACTCCATTCTGAATATTTTCTGCATATTGCATGTAACTTCAAACACTCATTCTGTGATTTTAATATTCTTGAATTACCCCCAATGTATGCATATTAAACCACTGTGATTTACCCATTTTGCACATTTAGCCATCTAGTTATTAAAATAATAAATTAAATTAAATTTGCTGCTTATTGACCACATTCCCTGAATTTTGGGAGCTATTTTTAAGATAAACAATACAGTCCTGACCAGAGGTGGTTTTTCAGTTGGTTTGGACCAGTTCTACCGAACCAGTAATAATGATTCTGTGCAGTTCAGAGAACTGGCAAATTGCACCACTGGCTGGCTCCGCCTATGTGTCCTGTGCCACACCACTCCACCCTATATTTCTTGCCTTCACCATGTGGCCCAGATAATCTCTGCACCTCGCCTCTGTGCCTCACCCACTCTACTCACCAAAGTTAAGCATGCTGCCCACTTGCCCTTTGCCTCAGGTCAGGGCCCAGAGATGTGCCATTCCTGCACTCCGGCCTTTCTCCAGAGCCTCTGCTCACTTGCTGTTTGCCTTGGCCGTGTCAAGGAATTTGCCATTTGCCTATTCCAGCCTTGACCCAGGCCTCTGCCTACATGCTGCTGCCCCCCTCTGACCTCAAACTATGGCCCCTGCTGCTCTAGGATAGAGGGCTGTGGGGGGAAGGTATGAGCGCAGGAAGGCCGAAGCAGTTTGGGAATGGACATGACAGTTCTTCTTACCTATAAGAAGTCCCATCTGGAAAGCACTGCAATGGAGATCTTGCAGCTGCTTCTTCCATCCCTTGCCGAGTCTTGGTCATTCACGGAGATGCTCATGTGCTCCCTGGGTCAGCAGCTGCTTATCTCTGCTGCTGCTCTTGCTGGGAGAGCATCTTGTGCAATTTAGCAGCTATGAGCCACTGCTTTCCTCTAAGTCCCATCCGGAAACTGCTGCAGCTGACAGAAACAACATTTAACATGGCTGCTACTTCTCTGTGCCACAGCACTTTCCGGATGGGACTTAGAGAAAAGCAGCAGCTCATAGCTGCTAAATTGCACAAGATGCTCTCCCAGAAGTGTAGAGAGAAGCAGCTGCTGCCCTGGAGAGCAGAGAGCAGAGATTGAACAGAGCAGGCCTCAAAAAGCTGCTCGGTCGAGCCTCTTCGCATGGCAGGAGCCCCCCCTCCACACACATGCTCACATTTTCAGTGAACCAGTGGTGACACACCACTGGTCCTGAACCACAAGTTGTTTTCCTGATTTATTAATGAACACTAATTCAAGTAAAGTTTAACTTACACAACCCATATTACCTTTCTCACATCCCAAATCCTTGAGCCAGTGAGATTCAAACCGCCAAACTACTGGTAGCCGGCAGTCAGCAGAAGTAGGCTGCAGTACTGCATTCTAACCACTGTGCCACCATGCTCTTATAAACAAAGAACCCCATGAAAATTATCTTGAACCCTTGAAGGAAAAGCAGGATATAAATTTAACAAATAAACAACAACAAAAATGTAATTTGAGGGGACAGACTTTCATAAAGTCCAGAAAAATGTATTTCTGCTTTACAATTACATCTTTTTACATGTGCAAGAAAAAAAAGAAAGGAATAAAGTATCTGCTTAATTAATTAAAATAAGATAGAAATGAAAAGAGGCAGGATTGGGAATGCTGTTTAATTCAGTTTAGAATTCACATTTATCGAATACAATCCCCTGGATTTTAATAAATGCATTAAGTATGGTCTATTTTGATAACCTATGCACAATAGTTATTAGACTGAATGAAAGCAAGATAATAAACATTAGGACACTGTTCTAGTTAATGTTTATATTGTAATATAATTATTGAAAATCTTTTAATAAGATATAGCTACTATTTGTATCTTTTTCTTAACCTCCTTGCTTTCCTGTTATACGCTGATATTGATTTTTTTTACAGCCTGTTTTATTGTGGTATGTCATTGGATTCTTCCAAACTTTATCATCATCTGTGGAAAAGATTAATGAGGAAAAAAGATTGGGCAGTCTTAGTTTCAGGTATACCTCAACATGATTGAATGACTTTGACTGATTACTCTTCCTCAGTCTAATTATCATCACAGAATTGTTTTGGGACAATGGAAGAAGAAAATGCTATAGATGGAACAGACCCATTCATGAGATCCAGAGGTTCCCTACTAAGTTGGTTTTCTTCAAAGACTTTCTTGGCATGGGACTGGCCTTGGATATATGTGTTGGTTTTAATTCTGTGAGTCTCTTGCTTTATTTTTATGTATTCCTGTTACAGTTTTATAGCATATAATAATTCTATAAAATGTAAAATTTTGCAAAAATTTTAAATATAAATATTGGTTTAAACTTTCATTCTTCCTAGACAAAAGATTGAAATCAAATAATGTAATAAATGACAGCATAACTTCTATAAAGCCTAAAACCAGGGGTGGGTTTCTACTGGTTCTGTCCACCTCTGTAGAACCAGTAGATCTGAAGAGCAGCAGATATAGAACCGGTTCTATGCCTGCTGATGTTTTTGCCCACCTGCCCACCCAGGCTCTTATCTGATCTTTATTTCCTGATTTTTCAACTCAGCTGCCGAATGAGGCACAGCTGCAGTTAAAAAAACAAGAAAAGAGGTCTGTTTCAAAGGTTCCTTCCCGGCATGCAGCGTGCTAATGATGATTTACAGGTGCGTGGCTCACAGTGGGCAGGGAAGCTCGTAAATCCCGAACCGGTAGTTAACCCTGTCATATCCACCCCTGCCTAAAACCACTTATTAGAGATCAAGCACTGGCCACCATAGATGTCATAAACAAATCCCCATGATGATGTTGATGATATTATCCATTCAGTCATGTTTGACTCTTGGTAATTCTATAGGCCAAGTTTCTCTTATGATCTTATGATCTTGCACAAAATGTCTTTTGACTTTTCAATGCTCCTGATATCAGCTTTGGTGGTGTCCAGCCATTGTTCTTTGATGGCCCAGTTTAGTTTTACTGCTAACTCTTTCAAACATAAGTGCTTTCTCCAGTGAATTCCCTGCATCATATGGCCAAACTAAGTGAGATGTGTGTGTTTTTTTTTTCTTCCAGTGAGCTGTCTGGTGTTATACATTCCAGTATTTGCTTTTCATCATCTTTACTGTCATAGGAATATGCAAGAGACTTTTCCAGCACCACAGCTCAATCAGAAATGAAATATCTACTGACTAGCCATTAAATTTGAAAAAAAACATTTGTTTTCTGAAAACATATATTCCATGCTCTTTGAACCTTTTCTTTCTCAATGTCCCCCATCCAACCAATTTTTATCAAAGCTTGTCATTCTACTGCTTGATAAACTTGGCAGACAAACAGATTATGTTTTCTTTCTTCCTACGATCCCATGTAAATCCAGTTATCCTGAAACTTTGAAAAAAGAAAAGACAGAGAAAACAAATCCTATCTGTGTATAAAGACAACTACAGATCAGAAGGTCTCACCCATCATTGTCTCCTTTTTAGTAGATTGGCAGCTGGTGAATTAACCTAGGTGAAATCAATTAAAAAATAATTTTCTTTCTATTCTTCTGCTTTGCATTGAAATAAAACCAGCCAACCAAAGAAATAATCAGGCAAAATTAAAATACTGTCTAGATACCATCTGCACTTTGTTAATAATTTTATGAATATGAAGTAAAATTAGATTCAGAAGGTGTTCTCTGATGAAAATCTGACCTCACAAAGAACCTGATGCACATTTGCACAGTTTCAATTCAAACATTTATTTTCAGACTCAATATGTGTATTTGCTTCTATACTGAAATCAGAAATGAAATGTCAACCAGTGGCCATTCAATATGAAAAACACACATGTGTAAGCAAATAGAATCGATAATAGCTCTAATGAGACTGGCCTCATGCACATTATGGTAGCCTTAAGCATGAAGTTATATTTTATGTTTCTTTTATTGCAACATAATTGATGCACGCACACACATGCACACCCAGAGAGAAAGTTTAAGAATTTATGCTGGCCTTAAATCCTCTGCAGATTTATTTAAATGAAAACATTTATAGTTTCAGTAGATTTCATCTAATATAAATGAGAATAAGGACATTTACACTCTTAAAATATAAACTGTCGATATTTTGGTTGATAGCCATGTTGAAAACTCTTTTTTTAATCTCCAGGGGGGGGGGGAAAATGATGCCACTGTTAATGTCGTCCTTAGCTGTCCAAGCAAAACATGTTATTGTTATTGATGGGCCATATAGGTGTGCTGAACTGCTTACAATGGCACCATTTCTATTCCTGATGGCTTCTACATCTGTTGAGAACAATATAAAGGTTGAAAGGGTAGAAATATTGAGCTGAGACTGAAAGAATGCTTCCAAAAATGGTGCTCTGAAAAACTCAGAGTTCTATTTAAATTGCTATTTTGTCAATAGCAATTTTCTCAAACTTTTGTCTCCAACAGAGAAATGTTAATACACTTCCATGAAGGTCGGAATATGCAAAGTCTTATATGTATCTTATATTCAGATTTGCATATTCTTTGTCAGAATTTTCTTTTATAATTGTGCAGTGGCTTAGAAGTGGGTCTATTTCTTTTGTAGTATAATCTTGTGCATGATTGTTTGGTGCAATGGAATTTGTCTTTTGACCGACTGCATGAAATGGGGTCTCCTCTGGCTGCGGTAAGGTGGACAGGTTCTATGAAGCAACATTTTCATAGAAATGTTTCATTGTTTAGGGCACATTTTCTAGACCCTTCCTCTTACTACGGAGGTGAGCAGTGTGGTCCTAAAGAGGGCTGCTCAGGCATTCAGGTAAACACCGGATCCATCTGTTGCTTTGATCAACAAGAATACAACCATTAGACTTGAGCAACCATTATATTAGACCTGTGTGCAAGTCTGCAGCTACAGCTCCCAGTATAGCCACACCTGCTGCTTCTTCGCTAGCCCATTGCCACAGAACTTTAAATGGGGTGTATGGGGTGTTCAGGGAGGAGTAGGGCCTCTGGTGTAGGAGCATGTCATGTCCATCTTTGGTCTCCATCTGTCACTCAACTGCCACCTGTGGCTCCTAGTAGCTGCAGCATGCACACTGGCCTCACTATCTGACAGAATGTCTCTTCTCATGTGGACCTACATACTCACATTTTAATGAAAGAAACTTTGGGATGTGTTACACTTCCCACTAGTTCTTGCCATTATAGACCACTTCTCAGAACTTTTGTGCTGATTCAGAACATAAATTTGCATATTTTCCTCCACTTTTATGAGTTTTTATGTCCATGAATGATATTGTGAAGAATTTATGATGGTAGAAATCTTCACTAACTATGGGTTTATTGCCTTTTCCAAAGGAATAAATCCATGCTACTTAAAAGGAAAGATATAAAGTTCTCTTTGTTGAAAGATTCACAACTGACAGAAACAGTCCCAGGGATTTTTAACCGCAGAAAATGCGCAGGATTGTAAAAGCATAAATGGAACATGGGATAAAGATTAACAGAGCTCCTCCGTACATCCACAAAATAGGTACGGAAGCATAGCACATTTCTCATCCTAAAAGGCTTGAACAGGTGAGTGTATATTTTCAACTAAGAATTTTATTCCCAGTCTCATCAAAATTGTGCATTTCCTTATGTATAGTTATAAATTAATCTCACAAGGTTGGAAAAATAGGAATAGCAATATATATTTTATCTTTGAATCTATTAATTATTCCCATTGTAATGATGGCATTATTCCCATTGTAATTCTGCTTAGATGCTACTTTTCTTTGGCTCTAACCAACTAAGTTTTATTATAGAAGAAGGAATACAGTTTGATTTACAAAAGTAGCTCTTAACAGTATCCTATAATGTATCATTTGGTGATAACGATAAAACTAAAATGCACTGTATGGTTTTGATATTTCATTAGATATTATTTTTATAAATAAACAACAAATAAAGGTCTGCATGTCTTCCTATGTGTGAAGAACATAATGTCACCTAAGAAAAACCTGTTCTTTCATATCACTTATAACATTTTTTTATTTTATATTTCAATAAACATTTCCAATTATGACATGGAGAATGGACTGGTAAAAACAATAGATGAACTTGTGACATTGCATAGATACATATACAAGTTTGACAATCCTAGTTTTTCTTTTGGGATTCATACAATGTTTCTGGCATCAGATATCTTCCTGATATAGACTCGTTTTCAGATATCCTCAAAGGGCTTCAGTTCTGGTTAGTACTATCTGTATATACCAAATAATGAAATTACTGTATAAACAATTGCAAGTTGGTGACTATCAGAACTGAGCATAATAGGACCTATGTCTTGCTATAAGATATGGAATTATATGATTAGTGAGTGCAGGTTGGCATTGTTTTTACAGGTACATGTAAAAAAGGGAAGGTGACATTATGGAATTAATAAAAACAAGCTGTGTATTTTACAATGTGGTTCCAAGTGAATACTGTGTTTCTCTAACAATACGGCCTCTACCAATAGGAAGGCCCAGCATATTTTATTGGCATAAAATCAAATTAAGCCCCTCCCCCCCAAATTTAGGCCTATTTTAAAACATGCAAAATAAGGGGGAAGGGCGGGAGGACTTGCCATTAGGAGCGCCCTGTGGGCAGCAATTCCTCGCCACCAGCTGCTCCTAATGGGAGATCATGGCAGAGCGTGGAGAGCTCTCTACTCCTACCAAGCACGTTTGCTGCAGACCCAAGACCTTGCTGCTGTTGGTTTCTCTTCTGCCCATACCGCCACCACTTCTACATTTGAAGCACTGCCGCCATTTGGAGCTGCCGCTTCTGCATTTGGAGCTGCTGCCACGTTTGGAGCTGCCACTTCCATATTTGGAACCTCACCGCTGTTTGGAGCACTGCCACTGTTTGGAGTTGCTATGTCCATATTTGGAGCTGCTGCTGCGTTTGAAGCTGCCGCTTCCACGTTTGGAACCCCACGGCTGTTTGGAGCACTGTCGCTGTTTGGAGTTGCCATGTCCGCATTTGGAGCTGCCACCACATTTGGAGCTGCCGCTTCTGCGTTTGGAGCACTGCCGCTGTTTGGAGCACCACTGCCATTGGAGCACTGCTGCGTTTGGAGCTGCCACTTCCGCATTTGGAGCACTGCCGCTGTTTGGAGCACCACTGCCATTTGGAGTGCCGCTGCCACTCCAAACACAGCAGCAGCTCGAAACACAGAAGTGGCAGCTCCAAACGTGGTGGCGGTGCTCCAAATGGCAGCGGCACTCCAAACACGGAAGCAGCAGCTCCAAACGTGGTGGTGGAATGGGCAGAAGGGTAAGCAACAGCGTGGGTGCCAAAGGTCTTGGGTCTGCAGCAAAGGTGTTTGGTGGGAATAGGGAGCTCTCTGCGCTTTGCCATGATCACCCATTAGGAGTGGCTGGTGGCGAGGCTGCCCGTGGGGCGCTCTAGTTGAAAATGCAAGGGGGGGAATTAAGTCACCCCCGAAAAGACGGCCTAGCCATTTTGGGGGGCTCAAAAAAAAAATAAGGCCCGGCCTTATTTTGTGAGAAACACGGTAGCTGGATACAGAAAAATGCCTGTGGATTAATCCGGTTCTTGAATGCTATCATGCTGCTTTTAGCTGCATGTGTATGTGTGTGTGTGTTTGTGTGTGTATGTATGTATGTATGTATGTATTTCAGCTTTGTTCGGGTATTTTCCCACGTCATTGTAGTTGTGCTTTTAAAGTTGTAGCAACGTTTCGGCAGAATCTCATCTGCCATCATCAGGCTTCTGTATTGTGTTCGTCTGTGAGTCAGACTTTTACAATGGTTTCAGATTTAAATTTGGGGCAACCTATTCCTGTGCCAGAATGGTTTTTTCTTCATCCTGATTGGTTGGGAGTCTTGGTCTGTGTTTATTGGTCTTGGAGTTTGCTGTGTTCTGCTTGATTAGTTTTTCTAATATCTTCTGTCTGTTTTGTGGCTCTTTTTGTATCTTGATTGGCTGGCAACATTGTGTTACTTTATTGGAGGCCTTTAGTGCAGCTTGGCTCTGGGTAAATGGATGGCTATCATTAGTTAGGAAGCTACATTTCATCCGGGTGCCTGATTGGGGTGTGTTTGAGCTGGAGGTATCAGGGAGGATCTGTTTGTGCCCAGGTGTTTGTCTGGCTAGTGGTGTGGATATTTTTTTGTTTGTGAGTGCAGGCTTCCAAATGATTGACAGTCTGGTGGAATCATCTCTTCTGTTCATGCTTTCTGGTCTTTTTTCAATCTCTATGGCTTCTCCGATAATTTTGTGGCTGGGGTTTTCTATATTGGCTAGGGTTTTGGTGCCATTGAAGTTGATGCTATGACCTGTGGCTTCCATGTGTTAGACTAGTGAGGAAGTGTGTTCCAGCTTTTTGACTGCATTTTTGTGTTGATCCAGGAGGGTACTTATTCTTCTATTAGTCTGTCCATTGTATGTGGCTGGGCATGATACACAGGGGACTTCGTATATGCCTTGGTTTTCCAGGTCAATTTTATCTTGGGGTTTCTAAGGATGGCTGCTATTTTTCTGTCTGTTTTGAAGGCAGTCTTGATGTGATGTCTGTGTAGTATCTTACTGATTTTGTCTGTAGTACCTCTTATGTAGGGCAGGACAGCTGTTCCATAGGTCTGTTCATCTTCTGGGTCTTCATTATGTCTAAGTGTATTTTTGTGGATCAAGCTGGTGATTTTGCTTTTGTGGAAGCCATTGGCTGTCAGTACTTTAGTCAGGGTGCATAGTTCAGTCTTTATGTGTGTCTTGTCTGCCAGGCATTTGGTTCTGGCAATTAGTGTTTTAGCCATGGAGTTTATCTGTGCTGGGTGGTGGTCGGATTGTGCGTTGAGGTAGAGGTTGGTGTGTGTTTTCTTCAGGTATGTGGTGTTAACCTACTGCTGTGTGTGTGATATATATATTTGTTTTCTGAGGTTGATTTTCTGAGGTTGATATATATACACAAAGCTGAATGCCATATATGTAAGTACCCGCAAAAACTTAAAAAAACATATATATATATGATGATGGCAGATGAGATTCTGCTGAAACATTGCTACAACTTTAAAAGTACCACTACTATGACATGGGAAAATACCTGAACAAAGCTGAATGCCATATATATATATATATATATATATATATATATATATATATATATATATATATACATGTATATATATATATATATATATATTTGTTTTCTGAGGTTCTCGCGGGTATTTGTATGTGGATCTTTGGTTATTCGGGTTTTCTCCCGCGTAAGATTGGAAGTATCTAGGCAACGTTTCGATGAAGTCTCATTCATCATCTTCAGGCTTGGTCTTCAGCTCTGTGCTTCTCAGAGTGAAGCACAGCCAATGGATTCCAAAGAAAGAATATCACCCACCTAATCCAAAAAGAAACCCCAACCAAAATCCAAGACAGAGAACAAGAGAATGGCAAAGCCCTCCTCCCATATATAAAAGGAACTACAGACAAAATCAGCAAGATCCTCCAAAAACACAACATTAAGACAGCATTCTGCACAAACAGAAAGATATCCACCATCCTAAGAAACCCTAAGGACAAAATCGAGTTAGAAAATCAAGGAGTATATGAAATCCCTTGCACTGCCTGCCCCACCACATACATTGGATAAACTAACAGAAGAATAAGTGCACCCATTGAAGAACATAAGAACTCAATCAAAAAAGAAGAACTGACCTCTTCCCTGGTTCAACACCTCAAAGCCACAGGACATGAGATTGACTTTAAAAATACCAGAACGATCACCAAAACTAAACACTTCAGCAGCAGAATAATCAGAGAAGTCATAGAGATAGAAAAACGACCACACAGCATGAATAAACGAGATGATACTTCCCGCTACCAGCCATTTGAAAACCTGCCCTTATGAACAGACGAGTACCTAACATGAAGAATGACACCAGACCCACACCCCTGAGAGCCACACAAGATGCCACCACCACACTTCCACATAGAAAGCAGACTCACAGCCACACAGAAGATGAGACATGACCACGGACCAGAAGCCGCACTGCAGCTGCATCATTACCCACCTCAAACCCCTCTGAGCCATACATGAAGCGAACTGACCCCCACCATGAAGATGCAGCATGACCACGAACTCGAAGCCAAACAGCAAGATCATAGTTCACCAGCTCAAATCCCCCTGCAACTAAGACTAACCTGAGCATAACCAAGCCCCCACCTGAACAGAACATTCCTCCAGCCAATCAGAACACAGCCAACCCCCCAACCAATCAGAACAGAGCCAAACCCCCAACCAATGAGAACACACCCCCACCCAATCAGAACACAGCCACCCCCCACCCAATCAAGTCACAACCCCACTAGCAGTTAAAAGGAAGAAGCAGCTGCAAGCTCACATCACTCTGAGAAGCACAGAGCTGAAGACCAAGCCTGAAGATGATGAATGAGACTTCATCGAAATGTTGCCTAGATACTTCCAATCCTACGTGGGAGAAAACCCGAATAACCAAAGATCCACATACAAATACCCGCGAGAACCTCAGAAAACAAACCTCAGAAAATATATATGTATATGTATATGTATATGTATATGTATATGTATATGTATATGTATATGTATATGTATATGTATATGTATATACAACTCAATACACCCAGACATACAATTCACACGAGAAGAGATGAATAATGCCCAATTATCATTTCTAGATGTCAACTTGAAACTTCTTGAAACAGGTAAATTACAAACAAGCGTATACAGAAAGAAAACAAACGCTGACATTATACTTCACTATCGAAGCAATCACCCTACTACACACAAAAGAAGCTGCATCTCAACACTCTTCAAACGAGCTTACACATATTGCCAAGATAAAAAAACACGAAAAGAAGAATTAAACTTCCTCTACAACCTCTTCACAACCAACGGATACCCAAAAAGCTTTATCAAGGACTGCCTAAGACACAAACCACATAAACCACATAAACAAACAGACACAAACAACAAAAACCCACAAGACCCACCTAAATGGTACTCACTTCCATATATACATGGTGTATCAGAAATCATATCACGACATCTACAACCATTCAACATCAATATTGCACACAAACCAACAACTTCATTAAGAAAAACACTCATATCAGGTAAAGACAAACTACCAATCACCTCAATGAAAAACGTTATACATGAAATACCATGCAAAACATGCCCCCAGAAATATATTGGACAAACTGGAAAACAACTCCACGAAAGAATCCATGAACACACACTAGCAGTTAAAAGAAGAGACCCACTATCTCAAATAGCAATACACAGCATAGAGCACAATCATTGCTTTAACTGGGATGCAGCCAAAGTAATTGGCACAGGCAAAACACGTTATGCACGTGAATTTATCGAAGCATGGCACACTGGCCCCAATTGCATCAATCGCCACAAAGACATCGACCCTAACTACCAAGGATTACGTGAAAATTGGATGAATAACACATCAAAAAACAACCCAGCTCGCACCCAAAACAACTGACAAGCCAATCACGCGATCGATGCCCACGCTGCCAATCTACAGAACGCTGACATCAACGACAGAAATAACGACCAAAGCTTCTTCCCTAACACATTTCCAACTAACTGTTCACTGAGGACGGACTTGAGATAACAAATCCGAAAATTCTGAACAAAAATAAAAAACTTTTCCCGAAGAGCAACCTCTCTTTCTTCTGAACTTCTATCTCGGGATGCAAACCTTCACGATTTTACGATATATATATATATATATATATATATATATATATATATATATATATATATATATATATATGTGTGTGTGTGTGTGTGTGTGTGTGTGTGTGTGTGTGTGTGTTTTCTTAAGTTTTCGTGGGTACTTACATGTTTGGCATTCAGCTTTGTTCGGGTATTTTCCCACGTCATGGTAATGGTGCTTTTAAAGTTGTAGCAACGTTTCAGCAGAATCTCCTCTGCCATCATCAGGCTTCTGTATAGTGTTTGTCTGTCTGACTCACAGATAAACACTATACAGAAGCCTGATGATGGCAGATGAGATTCTGCTGAAACGTTGCTACAACTTTAAAAGCACCACTACCATGACGTGGGAAAATACCCGAACAAAGCTGAATGCCATATATATATGTATATGTATATACATATATATGTATATACATGTATATGCCATATATATATGTATATATATATATATATATATATATATATATATATATATATATATATATATATATATATAGTCTTATTTGAGTTTATTGAAAGCAGTTTTACTGAAAGTAACCACAGTACAATGTTCCAGAATTTTTCAGAAAATTTACTATAGAAAGTGAAAATAGATTTAATTAGTAAGTACTTGAATTTAGCTTCCTTCCATGTCCCTTAATTGCAACTATTTTATATGGAGAGAGAAGTTCCTTTTGTGATAATACATTCTCATAAATGTATATTTTGATTTGTAGTGTGGGTAATTATTTTAATTACCAAGTAACTAATGGAAATGCCTGTAAATGTCCTCTTTTTCACTGAATCATTATCTCTCCATTGTCTGCACTTCCCTGGACTTTCCAGGCTTCAGAAAAATCTGAAATAAAGATGTCAAAAAAAAAAAAGTTTACTACAGCTCTTTTATGCATTAGAACAGCTAGGCTGCAGAACTGATGGAGATAAACAGTAACTGAAATGAATACCAGGAGCAATATTCTCTGTTCCTCCAGTTATTTTTATTTTTTTGCAAAAGTATCAGCCAAAAAGGACTAATGGTTAACCCTAACAGCATTTCAGGTAATGTGATGACAATATAAGAGGCATCACATAATAAGTTTCATACTTATAGACCACTGTACTTTAGATTTTATACAGGTAGCCCTTGACTTACAACTACAACTGAGCCCAAAATTTATCTTGCAAAGTGTGAAATTTGTTAAGTGAGTTTTACCCATTTTACGACTTTTCTTGCCACATTTGTTAAGTGAATCAATGCAGTTAATCACCATTAAGTTAATAACTATTGACTTAGCTTGTCAGAAAGCTGCAACAGGAGATCATATGATCCCAGAACACTGCAACTGTTGTCAAACATCCAAATCGAAATCAGATGACCATGGGGATGTTGCAATGCTCATATGTGTGACAAATAGGCATAAGCTATTTTTTTCAGTGCTGTTATAACTTCAAGCAGTCACTGTTGTAAGTTGAGGACTATATAGAATTTTCAACTGGAAAGTTATATGATCTTACAATTTTCTGTAATTTATTCTTTGTGTGGGCTGTGATATTAATTATTTATGTGTTGTATTTATTAAATTTATTGACCAATCTAAAACCTCAAAAAAAAAAAAAAAAAAAGAACACCCCAAAAATCAATTGTGCAAGAATATCCTAGGCTAAAACCACTTCTATAGCACTGACCTGTGGGTTGCAACTAAGGAAAGTTTACAAGAAGAGCACTCTCTCTGTGTGTCTCTGTCTCTCTGTCTCCATCTCTGATTGTGTGTGTGTGTCTCTGTCTGTCTGTCTGTCTTTCTGTCTCTCTCTCTCTCTCTCTCTCACACACACACACACATTTAAGAGTATGTTTATTTTCACATAGTTAATTTTGCAAAGGATATTTCAAATGTGATTTTTCAAATGAAAAACATTTTTCTAGGTTTGGAAATACCTCATAGGTACTGAACTGGGCTTTAGTCACTGTTTTAAAGGTCAGAAGGATTTTTTTCCCCACATAAGTCCCAAACTGGACAAAGCCTTATTTCTGCTGACCATTCAAGAGGTTGTCATTTTTAAAAGATTGAACATGTGAAATTAATTTTTGAGAAAAGCAAGTTTGTTTATAGATAATGTACCAGCTTTCACTGGCAAATTTTATGCACTGATAGAAAAAGATAATGCGGGTACAAGGTAGTTTTTATCCTTAGATTGTGATTGATCAAAGTTGATGTGAATCTCTGAATAAAATATAAAGAGTAAACATGAATTTTCACAATGGCAATGATCACTTTGCTGCAAAAATTAAGCAAAAAAATGGAGTCTGTCTCATCTCCATGGTTACTAACAGATACCCTTACATTAATGGAAAGAGCATAAAGTAATGACAGAGAAAAACTGGTAAAAAATTAGTATGTGTTATAAATTATATGACATTTTAAATACTCAATATGGGCTAGCTCTTTCTATAGTAGTTTAAATGCCCATTGAGATCACTCCTGGCTGAAAGCTGTCACTTATCATTAACAAGACTATTGATATCATTTCAGGTACTCCTCTACTTACGACTTTTATTCAGTAGCTGTTCAAAATTATGACTATACCATTACAACTACACAATTACAAAGGAAATGCAGTGCCCTCACCTGCCAATTTCCCCCATTGCCACCTTGCTGGGACCCTGCTGGCTTCTCACAGACATCAGACCCACTTTGCAACAGTAGAGCTTAACAGGGACATGAAAAGAGTCCCCATCTGGCCTCCTCAATGGTGGTCTCACTGGCTAACCTTTCAACCTGGAAGCACTTTGGTGCTCCCAAGCTGAATGTAGTCGTAATGTTATCATTTCAGTTTGGGTTTTAAGTTCACTACTAGTAAGGTAAATATACCTCACAGTTGTTGGTTGGGACAGCATATAAACTGATTAAACGAGCAGGCAAGTCCCAAACCTCTTTTTCTATCCTCCAGTTGCAGTCACATGTATCTTTGAAAAAAGGAAACTCATCAAAAATGTGCTGGGAATTCTAAAAGAGTCTTATAGTTGTTGTTTTAAAAAACACCTCTTAAATTCAACTTAAAATTTGAGGGGAAAAGTGAAGGAAATTGGAAAGATACTAAACTATGATATATAAAGATCTATTTGGGATAGCTTTCATCTAAATTCTTTTCAACAGTTTAAAAAACAAACTGCACTTTTAATTTTCACAACATCCCTAACAGAATAGCAGATATTCTAGTTGTGTTATCACTGAAATAAGATAATTTGTTAGGAGATGATTCACATTATCTGCAAATAATGAGATAAGTCAGTATAAAATTTGTCTGCCTTGATAACAAAAGTTCGAAATGTAGTAGCTTGATATATGTAACCACAGCATTGCTTTGAAAGAAACAAATAGAAAATGGAATAAGAACTTTTGTAGAACTTGTTTTGAAAGAAACAAGTAGAAAATGGAATAAGAACTTTTGTAGAACTCCATGTGTTAACACAACACAGTCAGTATTTCAATAACATTATTCTGTATTTTATAATTCTGTACAGTTGATGAAAGTGCAATCCTCTTTTCAGATTTGTGGTTCTTGAGTTCTTGATCTTAAACTAGACAACCATGTGGAATTCCTAAAGATAAAAATTCCTTTTTATGACAATATTATTAAAATTACAATTAACAAATAAAAACGAACATGGACTAAAATGTAAAGTGAAGAAAATAAAAACATAGAAAGTGTGGAAAATAAAAAATAGAAAAAGAAACTAATAAGAATACAATAAAGAAAAAAAAACTATATTAAATTTTTTTCCCTTTTACTAATCACAATTATAAATGATTTTAATAATTTATTACCATTTCTTCAAAAGGTCTCTTCTTCCAATATCTCATCTCTTATCTATAAACAGATCCTTAAAGTGTCATTGATTAATCATTAATAGAATATTCTCAACAATGACATAGTAATGATATCAAAAATATTAACATTTTCTTGCATTTGAACTGAAAATGCAAAACATTACTGGAGCTAGTGGCTGAGGATGATGACTGGGATGTCATGCATTGGAAGTGCTTGGGCCAATCACTCTATCACAATCTCCAGCTTCAGAGTCTTATGCATGACAGGTTCAGCCTGGCCAAAAAATACTGTTTCATAAAACAGTAATTTATAAATATCTGTACAGAATATTAGAAACACAAAGTAGAATAGATGTGACTGACAAAATGTTTAAAGAGAGATTTGTAACACAAACTGATCAATGTTTTATTTCCATCAATTAAAAACACAAATAATATTATAATTGTATTCTAGGAATAAATTCTACTGAACACAATGAAATATAACTTTGAATAACCAATCATAGGTTTAAACTATTAGGTTTTCATCTATGAAATCATCTTAAGAGTCCAACTTTTTCAGTAAACAATAGGATAAAGGGCTTCAATGTTTGGGTATACCAAGGGAAAACATTTGACCAGTGTTAATGGTACATTTCCTGGTACATTTATACTGTATTTATTTATTTATTTATTTATTTATTTATTTATTTATTTATTTATTTATTTATTTATTTATTTATTTATTTTATTTATATTGTCAAGCAATTATAAGATAACAGGTATAAGTATAAACATAGTTTTGGATACATGAAATGGATACATATAAGAAAAATAAAAAAGAAACAGGACAGGGACGGTAGGCACATTGGTGCGCTTATGCACACCCCTACAGACCTCTAAGGAAAGGGGTGAAGTCAATAGTAGACAGTCTAAGGTTAAAGTTTTTGATGTTTGGGGACGAAACCACAGAGTCAGGTAGAGTATTCCAGACATTGACCACTCTGTTGCTGAAGTCATATTTCTTGCAATCAAGTTTGGTGTGGTTTACCTTGAGTTTGTATCTATTGTGTGCTCTTGTGTTGTTATGGTTGAAGCTGAAGTATTCATTGACAGGTAGGACATTGCAATGTATGATTTTATATGCTATACTTAGATCGGACCAAAGCAGGCATAGTTCTAGGTTTTCTAGATCTAGAATTTCAAGTCTGGTGGGATAAGGTATTCTGCAATAAATAGAGGAGTGGGAAACTCTCCTTGTGAAATATTTCTGGACTTTCTCAACTGTATTCATATCAGATATGTAATGCAGGTTCCAGACTGATAAGCTGTATTCAAGTATTGGTCTAGCAAATGTTTTGTGTGCTCTCGTTAGTAGCGTAATATTACCAGAGAAAAAGCTACGTAAGATTAGGTTAACAACTCTTAACGCCTTTTTGGCTATGTAGCTACAGTGGGCTCTAGCACTTAGATCATTAGAGATGAGTACTCCAAGATCCTTGACATCAACAAGGATCATCAACAAGGTCTTGACTATTCAGCTTGTATTTTATGTTCTGATTTTTTTGCCAATATGTAAGATAGACCATTTATTTGTTGAGATTTGAAGTTGCCATTTGTTTGACCATTCTGATACATAGTCAAGGTCTTTTTGAAGGGTAGCAGTATTGTCTGTGGTGTTGAATAGCTTTACATCATCAGCGAAGAGAACGCAGTTGCTCTTAATATGATCACAGAGGTCATTTATGTAGAGTATGAAGAGAGTTGGTCCAAGAACACTGCCTTGGGGAACACCACTGTTGACAGATACAGAATTTGATAGGATGTTCCCAATTTTGACCATTTGTTGTCTGTTTGATGGGAATGCTTCGATCCAGTTATGCAGTTGTCTAGAGATACCATCACATTTTAGTTTAAGGAGTAGTTTGTCGTGTACCACTGAATCAAAGGCTTTACAGAAGTCTATGTAGATTGTGTCTATTGCTTTGCCCTGATCTAATTGTGTAGTTCATATGTTTTTGCAGTGTAAGAGTTGAAGATTACAGGATAGTATTTTTCTGAAACCAAATTGTTTATTGGAGAGTAGGTTGTTTGTCTCTAAGTGGAGGATAATGGATTGGTTAATAATTGATTCCATGACTTTACAGGTGATGCAGCATAAAGAGATTTGTCTGTAATGTTCAACTAGGCTGGGGTCTCCTTTTTTGAAGGTGGGGGTGACCATGGCTTGAGACCTTAGGCTTGCCAAGGAGCTGGTCCTGAAAATTTTTTCAATTATTATGCTTAGAGGTTCGGCTATAGCAGCGGATAGCTTTTTTAAGAAGAAGGCATATATTCTGTCCGGTCCAACTGATAGAGATGGTTTTATATTGTGTAGTGCTTTTTCAACATTGTCTTCTGTGAGATTGATATGTATTGGATCATTGTAGTCGTCTGTGGTTCGACTAGGAAATACTGGGCATGATCCATTGCTGTTTACAAATATTGAGCCAATGAAAGTATTAAAAAGGTTGGTTTTAATGGTGTCTTCATTGCAGTCTTCACCATTTGGTCCTTTCAGGGGTGGGATGGACCTTGAGTCTTTTTTAGTTTGTTGTTTACAAAATTTTAGAAAGTACGGGTGGAATTGATGCTAGAAGGTTTTCCTCTTGTTTAATGTGATAATTGGTGCATTCAGTCTTTATCTGGTGGCATACATTTTTGTATCAACTTTTGAAGTTGGCAATGTGACCAGATTTGTTTTTCAGCTTAAACTCATTGAAAAAAACTGAGTTAATGTGGTCACACTAGTTAGTCATTCCACTGTATTAAATTAAGTATATTTTATATAGAGTTAACCTAGCACTTTCCCAATTATTATAACCATGCAAAGACAGGTGAGGGACAGATCATTACACTGCCTTTGTAGCACATAATTAATAATTATTATTAACTAATATGTATCTTTTGACTGTGAGTCAGTGCTGCAGTTTATTCCATAATTCATCTTCAAGAAACTCAGAATTCTCACTTCTGGTTTATACATACTAAAGATCAATCATACATCCTGATTTGCTTTTAAAAAAAACAAACTCAAGTTACTAGTAAGCAACACTTTTTTTTTTACTGTTCATTCTTTAAAGAATTGTAAGGAATTTTGTTTTCCACAAAAAGTATCTCTTAATATTAAACAATATTTTTTTAACCTGCATGTTATTTTCATATGTCTAGAGAATGTCACAAAGGACTCGTGTGTATATTATTTTTATACCGTAAATACATCGATTCGATGTCATATCCCTTTTCACCCAAGTACCAAAAAAAGAAGCCTTGACAGCCATCCAAAACAAATACAACCCCCCCAAGTACATCCTAGATCTGACCAACCACTGCCTATCCAATACATACTTCACCTACAACGGACAAAAATACAAACAAATAGAAGGAGCACCCATGGGATCACCCCTCTCACCTGTCATCGCTAACCTCTACACGGAACACTTTGAAACACAAGCTCTAGAAAAATATGATCACAAACCCAAACTCTAGCTCAGATACGTA
Source organism: Hydrophis major (assembly GCA_033807585.1). Classification (NCBI taxonomy): domain Eukaryota; kingdom Metazoa; phylum Chordata; class Lepidosauria; order Squamata; family Elapidae; genus Hydrophis; species Hydrophis major. The sequence goes on from CM066329.1 coordinate 332,015,598, forward strand.
GATGACACCTTCATAATCTGGCCACACGGGAAAGAAAAACTGAATAACTTCCTCACACACCTCAACAGCCTACACCCCAAAATACAATTCACCATGGAAACAGAAGCTAACAACCAACTTCCCTTCCTAGATGTCTTGGTATACAAAAAATCCAATGGCTCCCTAGGACACACCATCTACCAGAAGAAAACACATACAAACACCTATCTACACGCACTCTCACACCACCACCCAGCACAGATCAATTCCGTAGCCGAGATACTCATCTCCAGAACCAAATGCTTAGCCGACGAACAACACCTAGAGACCGAACTACACACTCACACCGGAGTGCTGACAGCCAATGGATTCCAAAGAAAGAAGAACACCCACCTAATCCAAAAAGAAACCCCAACCAAAATCCAAGACAGAGAACAAGAGAATGGCAAAGCCCTCCTCCCATATATAAAAGGAACTACAGACAAAATCAGCAAGATCCTCCAAAAACACAACATTAAGACAGCACTCTGCACAAACAGAAAGATATGCACCATCCTAAGGACAAAATCGAGTTAGAAAATCAAGGAGTATACGAAATCTTTTGCACTGCCTGCCCCACCTCATACATTGGATAAACTAACAGAAGAATAAGTGCACGCATTGAAGAACATAAGAACTCAATCAAAAAGGAAGAACCGACCCCTTCCCTGGTCCAACACCTCAAAGCCACAGGACATGAGATCGACTTTAAAAATACCAGAACTATCGCCAAAACTGAACACTTCAGCAGCAGAATAATCAGAGAAGCCATAGAGATAGAAAAACGCCCACACAGCATGAATAAAAGAGATGATACCTCCCGCCCACCAGCCATTTGGAAACCCGCCCTCATGAACAGACGAGTACCTAACATGAAGAATGACACCAGACCCATACCCCTGAGAGCCACACAAGATGCCACCACCACACTTCCACATAGAAAGCAGACATCATCTTCAGGCTTGGTCTTCAGCTCTGTGCTTCTCAGAGTGATGTGAGCTTGCAGTTGCTTCTTCCTTTTAACTGCTAGTGGGGGTGTGACTTGATTGGGCGGGGGCTTGGCTGTGTTCTGATTGGGTGGGGGTGTGTTCTCATTGGTTGGGGGTTTGGCTGTGTTCTGATTGGTTGGGGGGTTGGCTGTGTTCTGATTGGCTGGAGGAATGTTCTGTTCAGGTGGGGGCTTGATTGTGCTCAGGTTAGTCTTAGTTGCTGGAGGGTTTGAGCTGGTGAGCTGTGATCTTGCTGTTTGGCTTCGAGTTCGTGGTCGTGCTGCATCTTCATGGTGGAGGTCAGTTCGCTTCATGTATGGCTCAGAGGGGTTTGAGGTGGGTAGTGATGCAGCTGCAGTGCGGCTTCTGGTCCGTGGTCGTGTTTCATCTTCTGTGTGGGTGTGAGTCTGCTTTCTACGTGGAATTGTGGTGGTGGCATCTTGTGTGGCTCTCAGGGGTGTGGGTCTGGTGTCATTCTTCATGTTAGGTACGCGTCTGTTCATGAGGGCGGGTTTCCAAATGGCGGACCAGAAGCCGCACTGCAGCTGCATCACTATCCACCTCAAACCCCTCTGAGCCATACATGAAGTGAACTGACCTCCACCATGAAGATGCAGCACGACCACGAACTCGAAGCCAAACAGCAAGATCACAGCTCACCAGCTCAAACCCTCCAGCAACTAAGACTAACCTGAGCACAATCAAGCCCCCACCTGAACAGAACACGCCTCCAGCCAATCAGAACACAGCCAACCCCCAAATCAATCAGAACACAGCCAAACCCCCAACCAATGAGAACACACCCCCACCCAATCAGAACACAGCCAAGCCCCCGCCCAATCAAGTCACACCCCCACTAGCAGTTAAAAGGAAGAAGCAGCTGCAAGCTCACATCACTCTGAGAAGCACAGAGCTGAAGACCAAGCCTGAAGATGATGAATGAGACTTCATCGAAACGTTGCCTAGATACTTCCAATCTTACGCGGGAGAAAACCCGAATAACCAAAGATCCACATACAAATACCCGCGAGAACCTCAGAAAACAAATATATATATATATATATATATATATATATATATATATATATATATATATATATATATATATATATATGTATATATATATATATATATATAAATATATAAATATATAAATATATAAATATATAAATATATAAATATTTAAATATATAAATATATATATATGGATCTTTGGTTATTCGGGTATATAGAGATTGAAAAAAAAACCAGAAAGCATGAACAGAAGAGATGATTCCACCAGACTGTCAATCATTTGGAAGCCTGCACTCACAAACAAAAAAATCTCCATACCACAAGCCAGGCAAACACCTGGGCACAAACAGATCCCCCCTGATACCTCCAGCTCAAACACACCCCAACCAGGCACCCAGATGAAACCCAGCTTCCTAACGAATGATAGCCGTCCATTTACCCGAAGCCAAGCTGCACTAAAGGCCTCCAATAAAGTAACACAATGTTGCTAGCCAATCAAGATACAAAAAGAGCCCCCCCCCCAAAAAAACAAAACAGACAGAAGATACTAGTAGCAGAACACAGCAAACTCCAAGACCAATAAACACAGACCAAGACTCTCAACCAATCAGGAGGAAGAAAAAACCATTCTGACACAGCAATAGGCTGCCCCAAATTTAAATCTGAAACCACTGTAAAAGTCTGACTCACAGACAAACACCATACAGAAGCCTGATGATGGCAGATGAGATTCTGCTGAAACGTTGCTACAACTTTAAAAGCACCACGTGGGAAAATACCCGAACAAAGCTGAATGCCAGACATGTAAGTACCCGCGAAAACTTAAGAAAACATATATATATATATATATATATATATATATATATATATATATATATATATATATATATATATATAGCATTCAGCTTTGTTCGGGTATTTTCCCACGTCATAGTAGTGGTGTTTTTAAAGTTGTAGCAACGTTTCAGCAGAATCTCATCTGCCATCATCAGGCTTCTGTATAGTGTTCGTCTGTGAGTCAGACTTTTACAGTGGTTTCAGATTTAAATTTGGGGCAGCCTATTGCTGTGTCAGAATGGTTTTTTCTTCATCCTGATTGGTTGAGAGTCTTGGTCTGTGTTTATTGGTCTTGGAGTTTGCTGTGTTCTGCTTCTAATATCTTCTGTCTGTTTTTTTTTTTTTTTTTTTGCTCTTTTTGTATCTTGATTGGCTGGCAACTTTATTGGAGACGTTTAGTGCAGCTTGGCTTCGGGTAAATGGACGGCTATCATTAGTTAGGAAGCTGGGTTTCATCTGGGTGCCTGGTTGGGGTGTGTTTGAGCTGGAGGTATTAGGGGGGATCTGTTTGTGCCCAGGTGTTTTTCTGGCTTGTGTTGTGGAGATTTTTTTGTTTGTGAGTGCAGGCTTCCAAATAATTGACAGCCTGGTGGAATCATCTCTTCTGTTCATGCTTTCTGGTCTTTTTTCAATCTCTATGCCTTCTCTGATGATTCTGTGGCTGGGATTTTCTATAGTGGCTAGGGTTTTGGTGCCATTAAAGTTGATGCTATGACCTGTGGCTTCCATGTGTTGGACTAATGAGGAAGTGTGTTCCAGCCTTTTGACTGCATTTTTGTGTTCATCCAGGCGGATGGATCCAGGCAGGTGGACATACATTGGACAGACCAATAGAAGAATAAGCACCCACCTGGATGAACACAAAAATGCAGTCAAAAAGCTGGAACACACTTCCTCACTAGTCCAACACATGGAAGCCACAGGTCATAGCATCAACTTCAATGGCACCAAAATCCTAGCCACTTTCGAAAATCCCAGCCACGGAATCATCAGAAAAGCCATAGAGATTGAAAAAAGACCAGAAAGCATGAACAGAAGAGATGATTCCACCAGGCTGTCAATCATTTGGAAGCCTGCACCCACAAACAAAAAAATCTCCACACCACAAGCCAGACAAACACCTGGGCACAAACAGATCCCCCCTAATACCTCCAGCTCAAACACACCCCAACCAGGCACCTAGATGAAACCCAGCTTCCAAACTATTGATAGCCATCCATTTACCCGAAGCCAAGCTGCACTAAAGGCCTCCAATAAAGTAACACAATGTTGTTGCCAGCCAATCAAGATACAAAAAGAGCCCCCCCCCAAAAAAAGACAGAAGATATTAGAAGCAGAACACAGCAAATTCCAAGACCAATAAACACAGACCAAGACTCTCAACCAATCAGGATGAAGAAAAAACCATTCTGGCACAGAATACCCGAACAAAGCTGAATGCCATATATATATATATACTCGAGTATAAGTCGACCCGAATATAAGCCGAGGCACCTAATTTAACCACAAAAAATTGGGAAAACTTATTGACTCGAGTATAAGTCGAGGGTGGGAAATGCAGCAGCTACTGGTAAATTTCAAAAATAAAAATAGATACCAATATAAACTTTCACTAGGACAGTTGAGAATAAGTTTGATGTTCACAATTTCCTCTTTGAAGGAGACCAGTAAATAGGGAACAAGAAGATGAAGAAAAAGAAGTGTGTTTTTTCACACTTTTCACACTGCAGTGAACAAAAATGGCATCATAGGAACAGGTTTATTCTCAGTCCAAAGATTTGTTTCTGATTTCTTCCCTGATTTAAGGGAAATTTGGGAAACGATCTCACTGTCATGAAAGGTTTAATTGATTCACTAATCCAAAAAGATGATGATGATGATGACAGTGGGAGGCAGGAGTCAGTCTCTCCCTTGCAAGAAAAAAGCAAGAGCCGTTCTTATCATCTCTCTCTCTCTCTCCCCCCATAATACAGTCAAGCCCTTTCCAGCACGCGTGATCTGTCTTCACCACCTTGCACCTTGCAAATGCAAAATCCTGGGGTTTTTGCATTTGCAAGGTGGAAAGCGGCTCTTTTTTTTTTTTGCTCCGATTGGCCCCCGCGGCTTTCGTTCCGTTCCTGAGGAGGGAGCCCATGGGGTCTCCTCCTCTCGCCAGCAGGAGGTGGGGGGGACTCCTCCTCCATTATCATCCGGGGAACCGTCCTTTCCCACCCGTGATACGCTTGGCTGCCCGGCCCCACCTGATCGCCCTCCCGGTCCGGTCTTGCTTCCCCCACCCCCTCGGTGGAAGTGCCATCCGAGGATACCGAAAGCCCTTCAGGAGCCCTAGGCAGGCAATTTGGGGCTGAAGGTGGGGAGGGAGGGAGGCCGATCATTTCCTGCCATGATTTTGCCTGGTTTTAATCCTGATCCTTGAGAGAAAACTGCGTCTGGAAGGGGTTGCGGCATCATCGCTTCCCCCACCCCCTCGGTGGAAGTGCCATCCGAGGATACCGAAAGCCCTTCAGGAGCCCTGGGCGGGCGGTTTGGGGCTGAAGGTGGGGAGGGAGGGAGGCCGATCATTTCCTGCCATGATTTTGCCTGGTTTTAATCCTGATCCTTGAGCGTCTGGAAGGGGTTGCGGCATCATCGCTTCCCCCACCCCCTCGGTGGAAGTGCCATCCAAGGATACCGAAAGCCCTTCAGGAGCCCTGGGTGGGCAGTTTGGGGCTGAAGGTGGGGAGGGTGGGAGGCCGATCATTTCCTGCTATGATTTTGCCTGGTTTTAATCCTGATCCTTGAGGGCAAAACCGCGTCTGGAAGGGGTTGCGGCATCATTGCTTCCCCCACCCCCTCAGTGGAAGTGCCATCCGAGGATACCGAAAGCCCTTCAGGAGCCCTGGGCGGGCGGTTTGGGGCTGAAGGTGGGGAGGGAGGGAGGCTGATCATTTCCTGCCATGATTTTGCCTGGTTTTAATCCTGATCCTTGAGGGAAAACTGCATCTGGAAGGGGTTGCGGCATCATCGCTTCCCCCACCCCCTCAGTGGAAGTGCCATCCGAGGATACCGAAAGCCCTTCAGGAGCCCTGGGCGGACGGTTTGGGGCTGAAGGTGGGGAGGGAGGGAGGCCGATCATTTCCTGTCTGAGCATTCTCACTTGGCGGTGGGTCATTTTTTTGCATGTCCTATTAGGGCTCCATTCTATAACTAAAGTGAAAAAAATCCAAGTGAAAACTAAAGAGCAGCAACAAGAATTTTTAAAAATCCTCTTTTTTTCTGCCATATAGTGAATGCTCAGATTTTTACAGCCCCCATTCTTTTGGCTTCTTATCAGTGATAACAACAAAAACTTGTTTCTGCATGTATGTAAAAGGTTTTAAGTAAAAATGCTGCAAGGAATTTATAAAGCCAAAAGACTGTTTTCCTCCTCAAAAGTCAAGAAGAGAAACACTATTTAGCATTCTAAATCTCCATGTCTATTACCATTTATTCAGGAAAACTAATCTCTTTTCTTGGTCTTGTTCTTGTTCATTAGACTGAGTAACACTGACCTTCTGACTATAGCTGTGATAGATTGGTATTTTTAGCACAAGTGCTTTGTTAACTAAACAGAGTCTCTATTAGTTCATTGGGTACTTTGACTGATGATAAATTAACTAACTAAATTAAATGACCATCACCCAGACAAACAATATCTATTTAACCACTGTTGATAGTAACCACTGGCATTAACAACAAAGATAGCCTGTGGTGTAAATCCTGCTAAACTCTTAAGTATTACATGAGTGGAAGGTAGCTCCGTGTTCTCCAAAGTAAGACCCACTATATTCAAAGAAAATGCATCCAATTTACTCCGGTGTGAAGGCAGTGCAAGCTCAAAGAAGCAGTGGAAGGAGATGAGGAACTACCATACTTTTTGGTAATCTAAACAATGTTGGAAGGCAATGCAATATATCATCTGCCAATCACATCATGATCTGTAATGATCAATAATATTGATACCACCAATGATATTATTACCATTAATAGTAATAGCACACCTTGTGTGTCACTGGAATATTTGTGCTACAGTGACTCCAGAAAAGGCATGAATGCTATGAATAATCTTGATTCTTGTTCTTTTTTTGCCCACCAAAAAGTTTTACTAATTTTTATCCGTCTTCTTTTTCTAGCCTAAGATAAATTCCTGAAATGAGAAATAAGTATAAATTGATAGTTAATACTTCATAAATAAATCAGAAACATGAAATTCAAATCCTTTTTAATAAATATTGGGGCAGCTTCTATTGAACCAAGATTATAAGATTATGCTCAGTTGTTATTGGTAACCTCAATTTAAGTGAATTATGAAAAAGTTGTAAAACAGTCAAGAATATCTGTCTTTGAGTTTCTTCTTTTTCATCATCCTCTTTCTTTTTGGCTGTCAATGATTAAACATTTGGGCCTTTGAAATACTAGAAAAGAACTGTCATTCTTTCCATTACTTTAACAGCAGAAGGGTGTGTGGCCTACTAAATTGGTCCTACAAATAATTAGTTAAACTATTCTATACTGTTGGTTTGTCCTAATCTATTTTTTTTAATATAACACTGTTAAATACTGATTTTAATACTGAATATTTTTAAAATGTAGATGTTAATGATTTTATTCAGTAAGATTCAGAAGCAATTACCATTTTTATATGATCTATTAAAAATATAATTAAAAGAGGTTTCTGATATGGATACTTGATGTTTTAAATATCAAGCCAAGTTTGTAAAAAAGCTATCACGACATAGTAATTCTGAAGTGACAACACAAGATGCTATATTTACAGACCTAGCAAATATTTTATCCTATAAAGTCTCAAGAGTACACTCAAAGCCATGTACATTTAATTTCCATTATCATTCATTCATCAATTATTTATATAAACTAATTCGGTTGATTGCTTAATTTGTTTTTTAGACATCTGTGCCTATAATATGGACCTCTACCACCCCTTTTTGCATTTTTCATTTTTATAATGAACTTTTATTTAAATATTATGGATGTCAAAATGGTAGGATGTAAATCTTCTGTAAGCAGTCATGTAAATTTAGTCTAGGAGTTCAGTGTCAATTATACTGTACAAAATATGCTGTCATATGAAAGGACTCAACATGGCAAATGTTATGAACTAATAAAAGCATTTAATAAAGTTTTAACAACCTTAAGTAAAAAGCAGGATTCTAATCCTGCACTTCTGATTGGCCAATAATAGCGACATCAGATTGGTCCTTTCTGGGACATCTAATTGGCTGTTATCGGGCCAACTCTCATTGGTTCAAGGGTTTAACACTTCCATGTTTTTCATTGGCTAATAGGACAGCAGCCAACCCTATAAAAGGGCTGCTGCTGCCCTAGGTGATTGCTCTGTTCAGTATGCTTAATAAAGAGTTGAAGTTCACTGTTCACTGCCTCGTCTCCGCTCCTTGCACCCATGCACAGAACTTAACAGCAAAAGCAAATCTACTTTAAATCATGCATTTATTTCATTATTATTTACAGTAACTAGTGTCGCTATACATATTGAACATATGGGAAATATAAATGGTTCTAGCTTTAAAGTACATTCAGAATGTTCCAATTTAAAATCTTTCCATAACCTCTGTCAGTGCAATTTAGAAATTCAGAAAAAATATGCATACCTAGACAAATTATTGCTGAATCATATCGAGTATTTCAGCTGAGGTGCCCAAGATTTCACTTAGAGATTTTTCTAAACTTACAACTTGATCTTCTGGAATGCATTTTATTTTAGGGATCTGTTGAGGTAAAGGGCAAAACAAAAGCCAGTAGTTCCCAGATCAGATAGCTCTTACTGTATATATAAGATAGCTCTTATATATAAGCATTCAACTGTCTCTTAGCTTCAGGGTTTCTGAATGCTTTGTCAAGTGTCTAATAACATGTGACAAAAGTTCAGTCTCCAAGAATACACAATAAATGTCATTTCATTTCAGCACTGGTTGTAGACAATCAGCTGATATGTATGGCTTTATTCTTGTCTACAGTCAAGATTCTAATCAAGACAAGATGTGGCAGTGAATCTTCTGCCTAGTCAAACCAAGAAGTGAAGCTAGGTTAAAGTGTCAAGAAATTTGCAATTTACTAATGAGTTCTGCTGTGGAGAGCTTGACAGGATTAATCCTTGATTTCAATCCTTGAAATGCTTTGTGGAAAATATTTTTTCTCATCTTTTGTTGAACAGAGAGCCACCGTTCTCTTATTGCATATGCACAGTAAAGTTGAAAACCATAGAGAATTATTTCCATTAATATTGTATGGTGATTGAGGGAACTCCATAAGTGGGTGCATAGGGGGCAAAGTGAAAAATGTTATCCCTTAATGTAATTTGCCTATTTTACTGTTGTAGTTAAAATGCATAAATCATGAAACTTGTTTGTATATAAGTTACTATATTTTATATCTAACATCATTTTTATAGATGTGGTTGAACACATGCAATTATCTACAAATAGTGCTCAACTTACAAGCACAATGAGAACAAGAATTTCAGTTGCTAAATGAATAAACATGTGCCTGGACCTGATTTTATGATCATTTTTACCATACTAATTAAAGAAATCATGTGATTATTAAGTGAAACACACAGTCATTAAGCAAATCCAGCTTCCCCACTTTATATTGCTGATGCAAATTGCAAACGCATATCTGCAAGATAGTGCAACCACTGTAAAAGTGAACTGATGGGCAAGACCCCAAATTGTGATCACATGACTCCAGAGGTAGTGCAACAGTACCTACAAGAGTGGGTAATAAATCACTTTTTCCAAGGCTGTCATAATTCTGAACTATCATTAAGCAAATGATTGTAAATCAAGGACTCCTTGAACATGATCCAGAGGTGTGGTCTTATTCCACACTATATCAAAGCTTTTCACAGAAGGTTAGATTTTTGCACCATGATTCTGTTTTCATTTACTTTGCTTTCATTTTTTATTAACAGCATAATAGCACAGTTACCACTAATTACCTCAGTAAGATAATATGCAAATAATATAGTAATCCAGCTGTCATTGACAGATGCAAGTTCCACTCATTGTAGCTTTAAACAACATCCAATAAGAAACCATGCAAAGAAAATCTATCAAATATGTTCATACATTTCAAATTTTCTGGTGATTGTTAACATTTGTTACTATTTTTATATTTTAGGAAAAATATGCTACATTATATATGTTTATACAAAAGAGCAATTACACCTTATCAAGGAATAATTATCTTTTGTTTTCTTTGCATATTGAAGCTTATTGACAAGTACTTAAATACTTTATTTCAAGATTGCTATCTAGAGACAGACAGACAGACAGACAGACAGACAGACAGATAGATAGGATCACAGCCATTCTTATTTTGTTGAACTGGAATAAACAGCCTAAATGAGAAACTGCTGACAAGCCTGCTAACTTACAGAGCCACTTCAAATGAGCAATAATCTAAGACACAACTCTCTTGGGAAAGAATTAATAAGGAATGTATTACTATATGTATGCAATGTTGAGAATAATAATTGTACAATACATGCTTTGGGCAATATGAAATTTCAGCTTGTACTTTTTCCTTTCACTGTCCTAATAAGCTCCAAATTCCAGCCCAAGGAAAAACTTCACGGTAGTACTAAACTTAACATGTCCATATTGCTTTTACATTCTTAGGCACTTGGGAGTTGAATCTAGGGCTTGGCTCATTGCCTCAGGGCCTCAGATTCTTCTAAAATAAACATGTAACACTGGGAAAACTCTAAAGAATAATTTCTTTGTGGTACGTAGGAATGTATGAGAAAATCCACTTGGAGTGCAAATAGACTGAAGAAGTCTAATTCACTGACTTAAGGTTTTGTATGATTTCTGGTAAGTTGGATGGCAGATAGTCATTAAAAATATGTGTATCTTATCATAATGAATGACATAGTAATAGGACATAGAATAACAGCATTGGAAAAGACGTCAGAGGTCCAACTTCTAGTCCAACTCCCTGCTTGAGCAGGACACCTTATAACAATTAAGACAAATAATTGTCCAATTTCTTTTTGAGATTGGAGTACCCACAACTTGTACAGGCAAGTTATTCCATTGGTCGATTGCCCTTACTGTTAGAAAATTTATCCTTAGTTCTAGGTTGCTCCTCTCCTGTGTTAGTTTCCAATTATTGTTTCTTGCCTTGCCTTTTAATATGCTAGAATTGGAATCATATCCTAGAGTTGGAAAGGCCATTGAAATTGCTATGTTAAACCCTAAGCTCACATGTATCAATGTAAATATAAATTCATGATTTGCTAGCCTCAATTTCAAAACTGACAAGGTAGCTCAGTCCTCTTTTTAGTGACTGGTTCAGTTGTTGAAAAGCTATCACTGTTTGAAAATTTCTCACTGTCCCTCAACTTTCTACTATTTGCCATGCTTTATAGAATAATAGAGTTAGAAGGGACCTCAGAGGTCTTCTAGACCAGCCCCCTGCTTAGTCAGGAAACTCTATACCACTTCAGACAAATGGTTATCCAATCTCTTCTTAAAAACTTCCAATGTTGGAGCATGCACAACCTCTGCAGGCAAGTTGTTCCACTGATTAATTGTTCTAACAGTCAGGAAATTTCTCCTTAGTTCGAAGTTGCTTCTCTCCTTGATTAGTTTCCACCCATTGCTTCTTGTCCTAAACTCAGGTGCTTTGGAGAATAGCTTGACTCCCTCTTCTTTATGGCAGCCCCTGAGATATTGGAATACTTCTATCATGTCTCCCCTAGTCCTTCCTTTCATTAGACTAGATATACCCAGTCCCACCATTCTTTTTATGTTTTTGCCTCAATACCCTAATCATTTTTGTTGCTCTTCTCTGCACTCTTTCTAGAGTCTCAACATCTTTTTTATATCATGGTGACCAAAACTGGATGCAGTATTCCAACTGTGGCCTTATCAAAGCATTATAAAGTGGTATTTACACTTCACATGATCTGATGTAGGATGAATCCATTGTTTTGTGTTCTGGATGTGCATTTCAACCTTCCCTCTTATATATATGCCTGCCATTTTCATTCTGCTCTTGCAACATGGTTAAAATATTTATGCTTGTCTCAGATATAAAACAGCATTTGATGTGGAATATTACAAAGAGAATAAAGAGAATATGTTAATATTCAGTATGTTGCAAGATTTCAGTCACAGTAATATGGCTGAATTAGGCTGATCATCATTCTCAAAAAATTCAGATAAACTATGATTTATATGCTCTTCATTTCTGTATCTTTCCACTGTTCACACTTCCCAGTTAATATATACAACTCTGGAACCTGAAGGAATTGAGACATAACTGAATTGTACTGGGTTTCAAGCCTCATGTAGATGCAGAGCAAAGAACTAAGAACTATACAGATCTCAAGAAAATATTTTAATGCCAATTGATTAATTATGTGCTATCAAGTCATTGATATTTTTAGTGATGACACAAGTAGATTTTCTCCATGATAACCTGGATTTTCCAAGTCTCCCAACAATGTGCCAATCTCAACTTTGTTTTTCTGTCCATCTTGCTGCCGGTCATCCTCTTTTTCTCTTTCCTACCAACTGTCCCAACAATAGAGCCTTCATCATAGAATTTGTATTATGACTCCAAAGAAAGTTTTTTTTAATTGCTACTGCTGCTGCTACATTTAACTAAGTAGCCCCTTACTTCTGAACATAATCATATATAATTATATGGCATATCTTGGGCAAAGCAATTTCATTTAACTATGTTCATGTTCAGATCCATAGTTCATAGCATTAATCACGGTTCTGAATTAATCAACCTTTGTGCAGACCAACTATCGCATCCTGCTGGAATGTCATACCTCACCTCTGGAGGCAGAACATTCCAAAGGGCAGGGGCAACAGCAGAGACAATTCTCTTCTTAAGCCCCACCAATTGAAATTATTTAACTAACAAAATCTACAGCATGCCCTTCCTGTCTGACCGGTAGGATAGGCTAATGAAATAAGGCAAAGACAGCTCTACAGATAACCTGCCTCTTGCCTTGAAATCATAACAAACACCTTGAATTGGATCTGGAAGCAAACTGTCACCCAATGCAGCTTATGCAGCAGAGATATTACAAGCAACATCCACAACATAGGAGCAACATCCAGGATTGTTCACACAGCCACATTCTGTACCTGACGTTTCCAGATACTTTGAAGGATGTCCCCATGTAGAGTGCATTCCAATAGTGCAAATGGGACATGACCAGGAGGTGAGTGATCTTGTAAAGAGTCTTCCAATCCAGGAAAGTTCATAATTGGCACACAACACAAACTTAAATAGACCCTCTTAACCATGACTATCACCTGTTCTTTAAGCAGGAATCAGGAATTCAGAAGGACTTCCAGATTTTGCATCAGATCCATCTGAGGTCAAAACCAAAGGTGATAAACTCCCAGAAACAAAGCTGGCCCCACCAACAGCTCATTTTTATCAGGGTTTAATTGAAGTTTGTTATTCCTCATCCAACCCTCCAAACATCATCAAAAAATGTCATTGTAATACTCACTTCACCGGGGATGCAGATATATAATGATGTACTATCTTCATACTGACAGTATCTCATCCATGGTGACAAATGATCTCACCCAGTAATTTCATATAGTTGTTAAAAGCAGTAGAGAGATAATTGAGCCATATGATATCTCACTTAACAGGAGACATGAGCAGGACTTCTTGCTCCCTATTAACATTGATTGGGACTTGACTCAGAAGAAACAAATGAAGCAATACAAGACTGTGCAATCAACCCTCCACAAAAACCTAAAAGGATGCCATGGTTGATGAAAGATGAAAGTCTTTGAGAACTCAAGAAGAACCACCTTCTTCCCGCTTCTATCAATGATCATCAAAGAATACGACCAGTGCTGTTTCCCTCCCATATCCAAGCTTGAATTCTGACTGAAAAGAATACATAGAGAGAAAAGTGGCTGAAGAGGAAGCTGTATCTTGGACAACACCAAGTTTAAAGTGATTGAACACTAGATCCTTTCCAAGTGTTTAGCATATTATAGACTGTTCTTTCCAATATTGTTTTATTTTGAACAAGAAAATAAAGGAATCCCTATCCCACTGTCTTAAGAAAGTTCAAAACATTCTCAAAGATCCATCTTATCCTGGGAACCCTTTTTTTTTTTTTTTTGAACTATTACCATCTGGCAGATGGTACAGAATAATAAAAACAAGGACAAATAGGCTGAACAACAGCTTCTATCCCAGGGCAGTAGCTCTTTTGAATTCTGCTGCATAGTGCAATGTTGGTGTGGTGTCGGGAGTTTTTGGTTTAATGTGTGAAGGATGTGTGTTTATGTTTATTTTCATGGTCATGGTCATGGTGTGCATTAAAGATAGTGTTTGATTTCATTGTACGAGTTGCAATGACAGTAAAGTAAACTAACTAAATATCTTTCTTCCATATTGGTCTAATATAAGAAATACAGAGGCATGAGGTTTAAGTTTATGAGATATATTTTATTGTAACTGTATGTCCTCATTAGCTTTATTTGATATTCCAGAAATTATTTTAAAAATATCTGTTGCAGCACAAAATTATAGGAAATAAGCTGTTAAAAGGCCTAAATCTTATGATGATTGTAGAGGCATTTAAGGCAATATTCACAGAGCGTTTTCTGTGAAAACATACATTTTATAAGAATAATTCCAGAGGGGGATTATTCCAAAGGGAAAAACATATGAGATATATAGACCCTTGTATTGTATCCTTTGTCCTTTTACTTGCTAAGAATACTATAAATAAACATTGCTTTTCCATTTAAGATGTTGAGTCCTACCTGGAAGCCAACTTCTTTCAAAGCTCTTAATTCAATCTTTTTTTTAAAGACTATGTATAATACCAAGTACAAAAAGGCACTGAAAGTCATTTAACTTTGAAATATTAATTGACTAAAGTTCATGCAAGACTCTAGCAGTTTGCAGTTCCTTTAATTCTTCAGCATCACTTGCTTCATAAATGGTGATATTTATCATGTTCAGTTTCACCCCATTTGTGATTTCTTTCTGGTGTCAATTTGTTTCTATTACTATCTAAAATTTTGATTTTTTTTATTGAAATTCAATGCAATGTTTTATATATTTATCTTAATTATGTGGCATTTTTGTAAATGTTTTTCATAAGCAATTTTTAAAATACAGTTTGGAACTCTGTATTTTTGTCTATATGCTTAAGGTTATGTGCTTGTTACATGCATTTTTGCTTCAAAGACCTATATCAAATGTTAAAAAAAAATGTAAATGTCAACAAACAATTTAATTCAAATGTTATTCGGAAGGAAGGAAGGAAGGAAGGAAGGAAGGAAGGAAGGAAGGAAGGAAGGAAGGAAGGAAGGAAGGAAGGAAGGAAGGAAGGAAGGAAGGAAGGAAGGAAGGAAATCATAATAAAAGGTGAATTGAATAAATTGTTCACAGAAACCTAGCTTCAGCATTCCCTTTATGCACCAGTTCTTTACAGCATTAATTAAGTTTTTATATGAGCTGAACAACAAAAATCTTTCCACTATTTAGTTCTCTCTCTCCCTCCTTCCCCCCCACCTTCTCTCTCTCTCTCTCATACACACACACACACAATCTAGAATAGCTTTCATGCAAATTTTCACATCCCTTCTTATTTCAACCAATGTATAGGTAATGTTTCTTAGCTAAACCAGAGTATTACCATATAGATTGTATTCCTAGGATTCTGGCATCTTCTTGTATAATATTGTGGGCAGCACTGGATTTAAATTATTTTGCTACATTATTTGCAATACATGACCTGGCACAACTTGGATTTTCAGGAAAAATATTCTGAATTATTTGCAGAACATAATTATCTGTTAACACCAAGTCACACTTTATAATGTGATCTTTAATCACTGTTACACTTGTAATTTTCTTCCATATTACAGGCTGAGAGGCTGGGTTACAACTTTGCCCATACAGAGGAAATCTTGCACTGCCTTCAAGCAAACTTTAAAAAGTGAATTTGAATATTGAGTGCCAAAAGAATCACGCCACAATGAGAAAAGAGAAGGCAATGCTGACATACTGAGACAGGGTTTCTGGCATTTTGCCTTTCTAATGCGTAAGTCTTCAGTTTTCAGCCATTATGACTCTTCTGGGAAATCTTTAAAATGAAATCCAGCATCATCTTAGTTTTGCTAAGAGAAACCATGACATTTGCAGAAGACCTAAATAAATTATTCCAAGATGGACCCATGAGACTTCCTGTGAGAAATAATAGATATGGGAGCAGGACTCCCAATGCTTGATGTTAAATCCACCAAAAAGTAGTATTCTGGGTGTAATTTATCCCATAGAATCTTTCTTTGCTTTCTATGATGTATTTGCTTTCCTAGTGACAAGGATGGGATGGGGAAGGTCACAGACTAGTAAGTTACCATAGGAAAATGTATTAGTCAGAGTACTTTGGTGTCTACTCTTTTTGTCAAAATATGTGTTTGATTCTTCCTTATGGGGAAGAGAAAGGGATAACTGAAAAAAAAATGGATTCACAAGTATTCATACTGATCATGCAAAAAGGTGCTTAAGGAATTGTCAGAACAGAATATGCAAAATACATAATGTGTTATAAGATCAATGGTAGACTCATCAAAATGGTTATAATGGCTAATATGTAGTAATCTTCTTTTAAAAGTAATTGTTGACCTTTTGCTATATATTTCATATTTCTAATCTTTAACTGGAGAAGTTTGCTGAAATATTTTATGATTTTTGAAATTTAAAATAATTACCCAGCTCTGTAGATTCATAAAATCATAAAATCTGCAACCATAAAAATCATAAAATCTGCAACCTCACTTAATGTAATCAGTTTCTAACCTCAAAACAATTTTAAGTATCATTTTGAAATAAAGCTAGAGTTTCTGTACTTAAAGCAGGAAGATAGCTCTGAAAGATTACCATAGTGCAGAAGTAATTCAGTTAAAATGACCAAATGCCCCTATTTTTAATGGACTGTATCAACCTCAAAGGGATTTTCACTGAAACATTAACTTGTCCCTTTTATAGCTACGTCCTCAAATAGTAGTATGTTTACTGACTTTGTAAAAGAGAAGAGGCTAAAGCATAGTTTTCTCTGACCTTCTTGTCAGTTCACAAAAGAAAATTATAAGATCCAGCACAGTTTCTTTTTTCTTTTGCAGAGAAAGCTATAACCGAATAACATCCTTGTACCACCAAAATACTTTCTCTAAATTTTAAAACCAAAGTTTTAGGGCTGCCAGTTTCAAAAATGAGAACTTTTCTGTGTGAAAAATAGGCCAGCATTTAACAAGAGTGGCAATAATATTTGGTACATATCTCAGGTTCTGCATTGTATGATTAATTTGCAAAATCTAGAACTACCTTTGTATGCAGAATGTTTCATATTTAGCCTTACGAGATGGAAACTTCATGATGTGTTGCCTTCTTTGGGACAATTGTAGGTTCCTTGACAGACAATTTTGTAAGTCTTGTAAAAAGATGTATGTATGTATGTATGTATGTATGTATGTATGTATGATAGATAGATAGATAGATAGATAGATAGATAAATAGATAGATAGATAGATAGATAGATAGATATGGTATTCAGCTTTGTTCGGGTATTTTCCCACGTCATTATAGTTGTGCTTTTAAAGTTGTAGCAACGTTTCGGCAGAATCTCATCTGCCATCATCAGGCTTCTGTATTGGGTTCATCTGTGAGTCAGGCTTTCACAGCTGTTTCAGTTTTAAATTTGGTGCTAGCCTCGTGCTGTTTCAGAATGGTTTTTTCTTCATCCTGATTGGTTGGGAGTCTTTGTCTGTGTTTATTGGTCTTGGAGTTTGCTGTATTCTATTGATTAGTGTTTCTAATATCTTCTGTCTGTTTTGTAGTGTTTTTTTGTCTTGATTGGCTGGCAACATTGTATTTTGTGTATTGGGGGCTTTTAGAGTGGCTTGGCTTCTGGTGAATGGCCAGCTATTGTTTATCAGGAAGCTAGGTTTCTTCGGGGTGGCTGGCTGGGGTGTGTTTAGGCTGGAGGTAGCAAGGGGGGGTGTATGTTTGTTCCCACATGTTTGTTTGGCTTGTGGTGTGGAGATTCTTTTGCTTTTGGCTTCGTGCCAGTACTATATATTTTTTTTCTTAAGTTTTCGCGGGTACTTACATGTATGGCATTCAGCTTTGTTCGGGCATTTTCCCATGTCATAGTAGTGGTGCTTTTAAAGTTGTAGCAACATTTCGGCAGAATCCCATCTGCCATCATCAGGCTTCTGTATTGTGTTCGTCTGTGAGTCAGACTTTCACAGCCGTTTCAGTTTTAAATTTGGGGCTAGCCAAATTTAATGTGTTCATCTGTATAGTGTTCGATAGATGAACACATTAAATTTGGCTAGCCCCAAATTTAAAACTGAAACGGCTGTGAAAGTCTGACTCACAGATGAACACAATACAGAAGCCTGATGATGGCAGATGGGATTCTGCCGAAACGTTGCTGCAACTTTAAAAGCACCACTACTATGACGTGGGAAAATACCCGAACAAAGCTGAATGCCAGACATGTAAGTACCCGCGAAAACTTAAGAATATATATATATATATATATATATATATATATATATATATATATATATATATACATATACATATACATATACATATACATATACATACATACATACATACAGAGAGAGAGAGAGAGAGAGAGATTTTCACAGGTACAGGTATGTAGATCTAGGTGTGTTCAGGTCTTTTCCTATGTAAGATTAAGAGTATCTTGGAGACGTTTCAGCAAGGTCCCAGATGCCATCCTCAGGCCGGTGCTTTCAGCTTCGAACCAAATTAGTATCCAACATTGAAAACTCCAGCAAGAGAATAATCAGGGAAGCTATCGAAATAGAGAAACACCCCCATAAGATGAATAAACAGGACAATATCTCCCACCTACTAGACATCTGGAAACATCACCAACAAATGAGTCCCAGCCACGAAAACCAGCACCAGATCCAAAACAACACGGGACACAACCACCAATCCCCCCTTATCAGACCCAGGCCCAAACTCATCCTATAAATGAAGGACAACCATTGTTCAGAAACCAGACCACGGCTCCTTCACCAGTTGTTGCACCCCCTGACCCCAAAACCGAACAAGCTGACACATGCCAAGAACACAGACCCAGACCCCAAACTTGAAGCCAGACGAAAACCCAGAATGCTACATCAGAGTACTTGCTCAGTATATCATATCAGAAAACCCAGGAAATCACAGCAGAAGACCAAGGATACCACAGAAATAAAACTTACAAGGTCATCACACAACCCATTAACCAAGCCGTTACAACAATGGAGGCCAATGGAAAAAAGATCAAAACACAAACGACTCAGGAGATTACAGTGGAGGACCCAGGATACCACAACAAAAGAACTCACAAGACCATCACACAACCCATTACCCAATCCCTTAAAACACCATAATGGAAAAAAGATCACTACAAAAAAAAAAACAACCCAGGAGATTACAGCACAATAATCAACTCTATCAACTAATCAAGAGGCAGCAGTGCAGCCAACCAGTCCAGCACACCCCCACGCCCCACCAATATTTATAGACAGATGGCAGCTCTGATCACACACTGCTTGCACTGGCACGAAGCTGAAAGCACGAGCTTGAGGATGGCGAGTGGGACCTCACTGAAACATTGCCAAGATACTCTTAATCTTACATGGGAAAATACCCGAACACACCTAGACCTAAATACCCATACCTGTGAAAATCTACGAATATATGTGTGTGTGTGTGTGTGTGTGTGTGTGTGTGTGTGTGTGTGAGTGTGAGTGTGTGAGTGAGTATGTATGTATGTATGTATGTATATATGTTGTGGCTCCGATTCCCGAACCTGTGCTGTTAGAGGAAGAGGACTTGGAAGATGAGGAGGAGGAACTGGGAATGCCTTCCTCCCCAGGACTTTCCTCTCTGGCAATGCCTTCCTCCCTGATAATGCCTCAGGTTTTATCAGACAACCGAGAGGAACAGCCTGAGATTAATCAGGAGGAAGGCATATCGGAGCAGCCCCTGACAGGGAGTCAAGAAGAAGAATGTTGGCTTGATCCTAGGCAGCGTCGTAGGGAGAAACATGAGCAGCAATGTAGGAGGCATGGGAGGGTCAGAGAATGAGCTGAGTAATTGAGCCACACCCCACAGGGGATAAAAGTGGGTGTGTTGTTGGCTAGAACTTTGTACAGGACAAAGTTTGATGAAACTGGAAATTAAAAGAGCAGGAATACTATGTGATCTCCAATTCCTATGCAGCTGCAGAGACAACAATACTACACCAACCTGCTTCAAATTAACATTTTATCAAAGCACAGCAGCCACTAAACGTATCCTGAAAAGAACTGAAATGGCTCTACTAAGGAAGGAGCTCCACAGTAAGAGATTCCAATTAGATCAGTTAAACAAAGATTTGCTAGCACTACATCTGGAATTGAGCAGCAAAATCCACACTCAACTTTGGGACAAGATAAAACAACTTACAACTTGGAGAGCTGAATCTCAAAACACTTACAAACAAGAAAAACTCTTAAAAAAATTAAAGAAATTAGAACATGACAAGAAAACCCCCAACAACTCACAACAACACCTGAAACAATTAGTGTACAATGTTTCCAACAGAAAACTCACCAAAACAGAAACAGATGTCCTAACCAAAGGATTCAATTATGCTATAGCACCCCAAAAAATCCCCACAGAATCCATCATATGTGCAGTAGAATCCAGCCTAACTAAATTAAATACAGATGAAGCTGATAAAATAAGACACCAAGTTACCAACATCCTATGCACAAGCAAACCACCCAAAAACAACTTGCAGCAAAATGAAATTAAAGCACTACAAACCCTGAAAAGAGACAGCAGCATAATCATCCTCCCAGCAGACAAAGGGAATGCCACTGTAGTAATGGACAGAAAAGACTATGAAACTAAATTGACAGACCTACTCCAAGACTCCACATACAAACCCATAAACACAGACCCAACCACATATCTGGAAAAATTAACCAAGAAGAAAATTATAACCAGCCACATGAGCAAAGAGATCCAACAGATGATCATCCCAAGAGAAAAATATTCCAGATGCCCCAAACTATACGGCCTCCCATAAATACACAAAGAAGGCATACCTCTCAGACCCATAGTCAGCTCCAGAGGAGCACCACTACAAAACCTAGCTAAACACTTAGCAAAACAGCTACAGCCCCATGCTGAAACAGCAGCTTCACATGTACAAAACTCATACCACTTCTTGGAAATGATCAAAGATCTACATGTGGAGCAAGAAATTCTGCTTGTAAGTTTCGACGTTGTTTCACTATTCACTCAAGTCCCGATAAAAGAAATCATCAAAAATAAATACCAACCAGCTAAACACCTCATGGAACTAACAGAACACTGCTTAACCAACACATATTTCATATACAAAGGACAAAGATACAAACAAATTGAAGGAGCCCCTATGGGATCACCACTGTCACCCATCATTGCAAACATGTTCATGGAAGAATTCAAATCTAGAGCCCTGGCCGATGCCATCCACAAACCCAAACTATGGTTAAGATACATCGATGACACATTTGTGATTTGGCCCCATGGAAAAGAAAACTTAAACAATTTCCTAACACACCTAAACAACACACACCCCAAAATCAAGTTCACCATGGAAACAGAAACAAACAAACAACTACCATTCCTAGATGTACTAATCTACAAAAAAACAGATGGCACACTAGGACACACCGTATACCAGAAGAAAACACACACTAATCATGACCTCAATGCCCAATCTCACCACCACCCAGCACAGATAAACTCCGTGGCTAAAACACTAATTACTAGAACCAAATGCCTGCCAGACAAGACACACATTAAGACTGAACTATGCACCCTGACTAAAGTACTGACAGCCAACAGCTTCCACAGAAGCAAAATCACCAGCTTGATCCACAAAAGCACACTGAGACATAATAGAGACCCAGAAGATGAACAGACCTATGGAACAGCTGTCCTGCCCTACATAAGAGGTATTTTACAGACAAAATAAGTAAAGTACTACACAGACATCACATCAAGACTGCCTTCAAAACAGACAGAAAAATAGCAGCCATCCTTGGAAACCCCAAAGATAAAATTGACATGGAAAACCAAGGCATATATGAAGTCCTCTGTGCATCATCCCGGCCACATACATTGGACTGACCAATAGAAGAATAAGTACCCGCCTAGATGAACACAAAAATGCAGTCAAAAAGCTGGAACACACTTCCTCACTAGTCCAACACATGGAAGCCACAGGTCATAACATCAACTTCAATGGCACCAAAACCCTAGCCACTATAGAAAACCCTAGCCACAGAATCATCAGAGAAGCCATAGAGATTGAAAAAAAGACCAGAAAGCATGAACAGAAGAAATGATTCCACCAGGCTGTCAATCATTTGGAAGCTTGCACTCACAAACAAAAAAATCTCCACACCACAAGCCAGGCAAACACCTGGGCACAAACAGATCCTCCCTAATACCTCCAGCTCAAACACACCCCAACCAGGCACCCAGATGAAACCCAGCTTCCTAACTAATGATAGCCGTCCATTTACCCAAAGCCAAGTTGCACTAAAGGCCTTCAATAAAGTAACACAATGCTGCCAGCCAATCAAGATACAAAAAGAGCCAAAAAAAAAAAAAAAGACAGAAGATATCAGAAACACCAATCAAGCAGAACACAGCAAACTCCAAGACAATAAACACAGACCAAGACTCCCAACCAATCAGGAGGAAGAAAAAACCATTCTGACACAGCAATAGGCTGCCCCAAATTTAAATCTGAAACCACTGTAAAAGTCTGACTCACAGATGAACACTATACAGAAACCTGATGATGGCAGATGAGATTCTGCTGAAACTTTGCTACAACTTTAAAAGCACAACTATTATGATGTGGGAAAATACCCAAACTAAGCTGAATGCCATACATGTAAGTACCCACGAAAACTTGAGAAAACATATATATATATATGTGTGTGTGTGTGTGTGTGTGTGTGTTTTCTTAAGTTTTTGTGGGTACTTACATGAATGGTATTCAGCTTTGTTCGAGTATTTTCCCATGTTATTATAGTTGTGCTTTTAAAGTTGTAGCAACATTTTGGCAAAATCTCATCTGCCATCATCAGGCTTCTGTATATATTCTATATATACAATACAGAAGCCTGATGATGGCAGATGAGATTCTGCCGAAACATTGCTACAACTTTAAAAGCACAACTATAATGACGTGGGAAAATACCCGAACAAAGCTGAATACCCTGCAAAAACTTAACAAAACATACACACACACACACACACACACACACACACACAAACTCTCACACACACATATATATACTCAAAGTTTCAAACTTTGATAAAGCTATTTTTTTAAGCCATAGATTTACTTTTACATATTTAGAATGTGTGTCAGTACGTTGAATATTTGTACTAGTAGGTTAGATGCAACAGCAGTATATTGCCTTGCACCACTAGGTCAAGGATGGAATTCATTTTTTTTTAACAACTGGTTCTGTGGGTGTTGCTTAGGTGGTGGGCGTGGCGTGGTAGGTGTGGTTTGGTGGTCATGTGACTGGGTGGACATGGCTTGGTGGTCATGTTATTGGCTGG
The DNA here is from genome assembly GCA_033807585.1 of Hydrophis major. NCBI lineage: Eukaryota > Metazoa > Chordata > Lepidosauria > Squamata > Elapidae > Hydrophis > Hydrophis major. The sequence goes on from CM066329.1 coordinate 332,039,180, forward strand.
ATATGGCCAACTCAATATCACTCACATCAAGGCATGCATCTCCTCACCTGGCCTCTCATGACTGTGGGGATGTTGCAACAGTTGTAAGTGTGAAAAAAGTCACTTTTTTCAGTGCCATTGTAACTTTGAATGGTCAGTCCACACAAGCAAAGTACCAGCAAAGGAGGGGAAAAAACTCCAGAGACATTCCTGAGACAGGAAGTCTAGTCCTGCCAAGAATGTAATAAGGGTTAACGGAGAGGCAGTTTCTATAAGCAACACCAGAATGTTTCCTTCCTGCCTTCCTTACAGGATTAGGCTACTAATTTCTTCTGACAACCAGTTCTCCGAACTGCTTAGAATGTCAACAACCAGTTCTAGCGAATAGGTGTGAACTGGTAGAATCCGACCCCTGCACTAGGTCAGGCATTCTAACTTGCTGTGTGGCCCCCTCTCACCCACAAGTACAGAACTTTTTTCAGTCTGTTCCCCCAACAGTTCTATTTCAGGTTTTCACAACCCCTAACATCAAGCTTAGCACAGTAATTGGCTCACAACCAAGTAGATAGTAAAACAAACTTACAGCAAAACCATAAACAGTCTTAGAAATAAAGGTTTTGTTTAGGTAGATTCCAAAAATAAAGAGCCAAAATCCCTTCCAAAGTCTGGGGCCTTCACTTAGGTTTGTCAACAAGTCCAGTGATCCAGTTTCAGGCAGTGGTGGAATTCAAATTTTTTTTACCACCGGTTCTGTGCGCGTGGTGGCCGTGCTTTGCTTTGTGCACACATGCAGAGGGTTTTCTATTGACGTTCTCCTGCAAATCCTGCATTTCCCTGTGTCTTCAACAGCTGATGTATGGCAATCTGCTGTGCCATGCAAACAGCTGAGCTTCAAAACTAGGAAATAAATGTCAGAATAGAGCCGGGCTGGAAAGGAGGCCCAGCAGCTGATCACCAGAGCGAAGCAGTTCACTCACAGATAATCCTCAGAGCTACCAGTTTGGTTGAACCGGGTCGAACTGGTAGAATATCACACTGGTTTCAGGGCTTAATTTTTTGTTCTTTAGCACCTCAGATATTTATGAATGTGAGAAAGTATATGTTAATCAACTTAGAATACATTTGTAATAGAAGAATTATTGAATTATTTACACCAACATGGAGTTGAAGTCTGGTTGTTGTTTAGCTTTATACCAGACCTGGAAATAAACTTCCTTTCTTCAAAAACTAGCTAATTGCAGAAGCCTCAAGCACACAGCATACCATCATAATTACTTTTATTTAGATACTAAGGAAGTTAGGTGAAAAAGATCAGCCTGCTGTAGCATACAGGAAATATATCCATTGGACCCAGGATTTAAATCTTAGGGCTTTTTCTCCAATCTTTTCATACAGATCCACAGATTTTTAGCCATTCCATTCCTAGCCTTGAAGACTATGTCTTTTCTATATATCTCTTGAGTGCCACCTTCAGCCCTTTTATCTCTTGAATATAAAAAGAACAGCATGTCACCAAAAAAATCATGCATGAGAATAAATGAATACTTGATGAATGATTTAATGTTAAGGAATCAATAAAACAAGGATGCCTGATATCCCCTTGATTGTTTAGTATATTTATAGAAAAGTATATAAAGAAGGTCTGTGGCTATTTTACAAGTGTGTTAATTGGGGGTATGAAAAGAAATGAAGAGATTTTGTTCACTGAGAATTCAGATGTTTGGGAGCAAATGCATGATCATATGGTACAGAATGCATGATCATATGGATCTGAATATTAATGTATCAAAAAAGAAGAAAAAATTTATAGGAAAGTTTATAGGAAAAATTGTGTGAATAAGTGAAAATTATATATAAATGCCAAAACCAAAATGAATCTGTGGTCCTTTGTATGTTTACTAAAGAATGAGAAAATTGAAAAAAGTTAATATGTGGAAATTGTGGTACAAAGTTAGTGAGAACTATGTGATCTGTTGCACCAAAACTTGTTTATTGAAAGAAATAAAATAACAGTACACAAGAGTATATGTCTCTTCACATTATTTTATGGAAATGAGAATTAGATATGTTAAGAGAAACAATATTCAATGCAGTTGGAACTTGAAAAGTTTATGTATATGGAAAAACAAAGAAGATATGAGTCAAGAATCAATGGGTACTCTATGAATGTGATTCAATTATAAAATGAGTAATTAGAACAAAATAAGTACATTGAGAGGGTTTGGTCAAACAGCAGAATCTATGAAAACTGAATCACAAAACAAATAGAAAGGAAGAAGTTTGAGAAGTAACAAGGAATAAGTAGGCAGAGTTAACGAGCTCCTTAATAAAAGATAGCTCATAAAACATGTAAAAAATAGAAAGCAATGTTGCTTGTCACATTTCTGTAGATATTCTGTCATTCCTATAACTTTCTAACTTGGTAATGACCCAAATGCTGATTTAACTTTATCTTCTATGAATAGTCTTTGAATTACAGCTTACATTCAGCAACCATTATGGTAATGCTGAAAAAAAACCAATCTTTAACCAATTCTCAAAATTCATGATTATGTGTTGACAATCACTGGATGACTAGTTCATAACTACAACATTGCAAGGAAGTGCGGTCACATGACTGTCATTTCCAACCATTCCTGTCAGTCTCGAACAAGCAAAGTCAATAGGAAAGCCAACAGGGAAGAAGATCACAAATTGTTCTGGTAAATCACTCCCACTTTTTCTCCTGCTGGCAACGTATAACCTGTACACATACAGCCTGCTCTGGCCTCCTCTACTCCCCACTGTAGCACTCTCTTCCCTCACAGCATGTCCGTGCTTCTTGCTTGGGACTTTGGCCTCTTAACAATCTAAGCATCTTGGGGTTACGATAGTGCAACCAGAATGCCACCACCAATATGCTTAATAACAACAATCCTGATCCCAATGGCTATTATAACCTCAGAACTATGTAATGCTAGTAATTCTTATTAATAGGGAATATCTTCTAAAGTATATTAGATTATGAATGGTACTGATATAAATTAGTATTAGCCATGCTTTCCTTTAAAAAAAGAAGAAGGATTTAATTTCTTTAGCATTGCTATTTCCACTTGTCCTCTACTTGCAAAATATTACTTATCTCAAACAAAATAATGGGATGAAGAGACATACAATACAGATTGCATTCCAGTGTCATTTTGTTTATGAAATTGCACCTGTGACAGAGAGTCTTTTGAGAAAAACATGCATTCTTGCACCTCTCTGGGCAATTCTAAAATCTCAGGGAAAAGCAAACCTGAGAGAAGCAAAGTTGAAATATGTATATGAAGGAAACCAAAGGAAAGTGAAAGATAAACCCATTGCAAAATCTCTTATGTAACAGCATGTATAACCATATGTGATGCATTGTTATTAAAAAATTTGATAACCATAATTATCTGCAATTGCTTTTAAAGAAATAAACTTCATAAAATAGCCTTTCATGGACCTACTATTATCCCTCATAAAACCAATGAACATTACAAAAGAAAGGTTAACTGAAAATATAGAATTATGAAAGAATTGTAATATTATAATGATAAAATTCAGCTTCTTCAAAAAATAAAGGATGAATGTTGTTAAGCCTGGGTTCCCCAACCAGGGTTAGGGAGACAAGCTAAACAGAATGTGCAGCGTTAGTCAGATAGGCACACAGATAAATGAGTGAGCTAAGCTTGTATATTTGTTAAAATACAGTAAAAATAACAGATACGCTTGTGCTATCAAAAATATAGTTTATTCCATTATGAGTTAATTGCATAGTCAAAATAACAGTCCATTAGTCATGTATCATTTAGTCAGTCCATTCAAGGATATTCAGTTAGCAAATTCTGTGTAGAATATCCTATGTCAGTTCACTTACAAATCAGTCCTTTGTCTCTCCTTTTCAGTAGAGGAAAAAACGCAGTCTTGAGTCCATGCAGTAATTAGGGATCATCAAAGCCAGAGAGAGAGCAAGCTGTCATCTTGCTTCTTTTAAAGTGCTTTCACAACCACTCCCTTAATTACATTCCTATATTTAAAGTTGCAGACACTTTAACTTATAAACTATGATTACATATTTATTATTTTACCTAAACCAGTTAGGGTAAACAATGTTATCCCTAACATTCTCCCCATTTAGGTAAATATAATAATACTATAACTATTTACATCTTTAAATCATATTTGTTACAACTCTCTTTAAATTTGATTACTCCATGAGCTTTTGTAAATTGGTCTGCAATGTTTTCTTCTGTCATGCAGTATTCCAATTTAATTAGCCAATTCTTTACAGATTCTCTAACATTTAAGTATCTTAAATCAGTATGCTTTGATCTAGTTTTTACAGCAATACTAGTAGCTAACTTTATGGCTGCCTGGTTGTCCTCGTATACAATAATGGAATCTTTAACAGTTATACCCATGTCTAATAATAACTGTTTGTACAAAATTAAGTCAGTGCATATTAATGACAGATATGAAAATTCCGCTTCCATCGTGGACAAGCTAATATGCTGTTGTCTGATTGACCTCCACCCTATTAGTGTATTACCAAATAATATAGCCATCCCAGATGTTGATTTTCTAGTCTTTATATCAGTTGCAAAACTTGCATCTGCATAGGCACTAAGACTCAAATTACCCTTTGGTTCTATATACAATGCATGGTTCATTGTTCCTTTAAGATATCTTAAAATTCTCTTCAATGATTGCCAATGACATTGATGTGGATCTGAATTAAAACGAGCCAGCTGATTTACACTAAAAGCTATATCTGGCCTAGACCAATTGCTTATATATGATAAGCTACCAATCAAAGATTGATATATGGACTTATCAAATTTGGGACTTTGCACATCAGTTTGGCAAACTTCCTGACTCATTGGAGTCTTTGCCGGTTTACAAAGTTCTATTTTATACGTTTTAATTAATTGGCAAATTTTATCTTCTTGAGATATCTTAAATCCATTTTTTGTTTTGGTAATTGTCAATCCTAGATACTTTTTAATTTCACCTAAATGCTTTACTTTTATCTTTTTGGCTAATAATGATATAATCTCATTAGCTTCATTATTAGTCTTAGTTATCAAAGCAATATCATCTGTAAATAATAACAATAATGACACCGTTCCATTATTTTCACTTTTAAACACACATGGATCTGCTAAACTAGATTTAAAACCTATATTGTTTTACTCTTTCACAATATATTGGTTCCACTGATACCCAGATTGTTTCAACCCGTAAAGACTCTTTTTGAGTTTCCAACAATCATTACTATTTACTTGATTGTCTTTTATAACAATTGGCTTTTTCAAATATATAGTGTGCTAATATAATGGTGCATGCAAATAAGCAGTTTCTACATCTAAATGGTTAATGACATAGTTTTTCTTTGCTGCCCACACTAAAGCTGCTCTCAAAGATGTTGCTTTAAGACTTGGTGCAAAAACTTCATCGTAATCAGATGCAGTTTGATTAAATCCTTGAGCTACTAACCTAGCTTTATGGGTAACAGTCCCATCATTTCCAGTTTTTACTTTAAATATCCATTTGCACCCAATGGATTTTTCTCCTGGAGGTAATTTAGCATCTTCATAAACTTTCATTACCTTTAATGAATTTAGTTCTTTTTCCATTGCCTTTTGCCAATTCTCCTGATCCTTAGCAGGATACATCCTAAGTTCATCTACACTAGTTGGAACTTTAGTTACTTGGAAAACTATACTTGCTTGATATCTATCAGGTGGTCTAATTATAAGTGTAGTACGTCTAGGTATTACAGGACTTACAGGTGGACTTTCATTTATTAACTCTTCTTGATTATCTAACTCTTCCTGATCAACTGTTTCCTCTTGTTCTGGTACTATTTGCTCTTCATGGATTTCTTCTTTAATTGGACTCTTCTTATAACTATTCTGATCTTTTTGCCTTTTGTAGGGTTCAATAATTACCTCGTTATTTAAATCTTGCTCTAATCTATTCCATCCTACATGTTCTAGGAATTTAGCACTAGCACTGGTGTAAACTCTAGATGTACCTGGTTCCCAGAATCAATAAGATCTATGATTAGATTTATATCCTACAAAAAATAATATTTTAGCTCTATGCTGTTCTCTTTGTCTGAGTTGTGTAGGGATATACACCCATGCTGGTGGTCCAAATGTGTGCATGTAACTTAAATCAGGTTTTGTACCATGCCACAGTGTGAATGGTAATTCACCTGTTGTTGAATTAACAACATTATTTAATATATGACTAAATTAAATTACATTATTGCTTCTCCCCACAAATTGTCAGGTAATCCTGAATCAGACATCATAGTACGTGTCATTGATTGTAATGTTTGGCCTCGTCTCTCTATAAAGGCATTATGTTGTGGCATATATGGTGCAGACTTTTTATGTTGTATACCTAACATTCTAAGACTATTCTGGAATTTATTATTTGTAAATTCCGTACCATTATCTGTTATAAGAGTTACTAATTTCTTTTTAGTTTTCCTTTCAGCAAATTTTATCCAATTAAAGAGATTTAGATACGTTTCAGTTTTGCTCTTCATTAAATAGCAAAACCCATATCTTGAATAGTGGTCCATTATACTTAGTATGTATCGATCTCCTCCTACACTTGGTTTTTTCGGACCTATTAAATCAGCAAATACAACTTTTAAAGGCTCTTTGGTAGTAAATCCATCAACTCTATTAGCCGGTGTGACCCTGCTTTTGCTTTGATTGCAAATAGAACATTGCAAATACTTATTACAAGGTTTCAAACTTATTCCCTTAGATAATTCAACAGTTTTCTTAAGCATTTTAAAATTTAAATGCCCTAGCCTTCGATGTAACAAGTGAATACATTCATCATGAGGTTTCTTACTATCATAAACCGTGTTAGCCACCTTTAAGCCATCATCATTTAACACATATAATTCACCTCTTAAAGATGCAGTAATTTTCTTATCTTCTTTTTCAATTATGCAGTTATCTCCTTTAAAGGTAACTACATTTCCTAGTTTAACCAAAATTCTAACTGAAATTAAATTAAACTTAAATTGTGGCACATATAACATTTTTACATTCTCTTTTATGAAAGAACAATATGCTATACCTTGACCTTTAGCTTTCAGTTTCCAGCCATTGGCTAACGATATCTGCTGTGTACTGTTGGACATTTTAAGAAAATTTCTGTTATCATTTGTTATACAGTGGGATGCTCCACTGTCAACCATCCATAAATTATTTTTTACACCTCCGTTAATATACATGGCTAACTCTAAATTTTTATTTATCTTTTGATGATTTTTAGTATTCTGGCCAGCGTTCTGGCACTTTGCTTTTTTACAAAATCTTGCCAAATGTCCTCTTCCTCCATAATTAAAACACTTTTTAATTGCGTATGCAGTAGGAGATTCAATATCTTCTTTTTGAGGTTGCTCCCTTCTTAACTGGTCTCTTTCAAGCCTTCTTCTGGCCTCTTCAATCAATCTGCCAGTTATATCAGTTAAAGTTAGGCTTTCCTTTGGCAATATTTCAAGGGAAGTGACGTAGTTATCATAACTTTTGTCAAGTGAAGATAGAATTATGTAGACTTGGTGTAGTTCAGAGAAAATAAGCTCTTTCTCCTGCAGTTCTTGAAAAATGCTTTGCATAGTTTTAAAATGACTAAGCATATTACCATTCGTCTGGAGATGCGTCCTGAAAAGCTTCCGTGTTAGATTTATGTGAGCACTAACGTTATCTCGGACATAAATCCTCTTCAGCTTCTGCCAACACCCAACAGCCGTTTGCTCTCCATGGATATGAACAAGTTGTTGGTCAGTTAATGTTAATCCAATTATGGAAATAGCTTGTTCATTGTTATGCATAAATTCTTCTATCTTTAGTCTATCTTCATCATCCTCTGGATCCCATTCCTCTACGTTTGGTGGATTTTCAATTATGTTCCACAGACCTTCTCTTCATAGACCATGATACATAGTTTGTTCCATCCAACTTGGATATAAGGGACAAACTTTGTAAATTGACTTGTGCCATGTTTTCTTATATGGATATAAAACTATAATTAATAAAACACAGCTGTCTGTTTACTGTAATGTGTAACAACACAAACTCTCACTTTTTACATAAATCTGTTTTATCCTAGTTAAACTGGCTTTGCAGCCTCTGGGCCCATAACCAGTGTTAAGTCTGGGCCCATAACCAGTGTTAAGCCTGGGTTCCCCAACCAGGGTTAGGGAGACAAGCTAAACAGAATGTGCAGCGTTAGTCAGATAGGCACACAGATAAATGAGTGAGATAAGCTTGTATGTTTGTTAACATACAGTAAAAATAACAGATATGCTTGTGCTATCAAAAATATAGTTTATTCCATTATGAGTTCATAGCATAGTCAAAATAACAGTCATGTATCATTTAGTCAGTCCATTCAAGGATATTCAGTTAGCAAATTCCGTGTAGAATATCCTATGTCAGTTCACTTACAAATCAGTCCTTTGTCTCTCCTTTTCAGTAGAGGAAAAAACGCAGTCTTGAGTCCATGCAGTAATTAGGGATCATCAAAGCCAGAGAGAGAGCAAGCTGTCGTCTTGCTTCTTTTAAAGTGCTTTCACAACCACTCCCTTAATTACATTCCTATATTTAAAGTTGCAGACACTTTAACTTATAAACTATGATTACATATTTATTATTTTACCTAAACGAGTTAGGGTAAACAATGTTATCCCTAACAAATGTAACAGAAAAGCTACATATGTATTTACAAAACAGCTGCATTTCAAACCCTCGTACATTAAACAATAAGTTTATTTATTCAGACATCCTAAACTAGAATATTTTGAGAAAATGTAATGTGTTAGAAAGAATTGTACATTGAATCAAATAATTACAATTGTTAGTCTCATTGATAATACTAAGAGGAACATCTTTTTAAAGGCTGAATAACATTCATTAGGGAGCGATACAGTGAGTGATAGTTTCGTTTATTTCTTAGGATTAGACCAATCTATCACTTTTACTTTCTCACTAGCATTTATTCTGTCTTCTTTTTCATGTTCACAACTGGAAAGTAGAAGAAGAAATTTTGCAATTTTTTTGTGTACTTACTCCTTACTATATTTTGGCTCACAATTGTCAATAATATAAAGCGGGACTGTATTCCCTCCCCCACCCCCAACAAATCCATCATCTCATGAACTTGTGGGGTGGAGATTTTTTTGTTTGTGAGTGCAGGCTTCCAAATGATTGACAGCCTGCTGGAATCATCTCTTCTGTTCATGCTTTCTGGTCTTTTTTCAATCTCTATGGCTTCTCTGATGATTCTGTGGCTGGGATTTTCTATAGTGGCTAGGGTTTTGGTGCCATTGAAGTTGACACACCACAAGCCAGGCAAACACCTGGGCACAAACAGATTCCCCCTGATACCTCCATCTCAGACACACCCCAACCAGGCACCCAGATGAAACCCAGCTTCCTAACTAATGATAGTCGTCCATTTACCCAAAGCCAAGCTGCACTATAGGCTTCCAATAAAGTAACACAATGTTGCCAGCCAATCAAGATACAAAAAGAGCCAAAAAAAAACCAACAGACAGAAGATATTAGAAGCAGAACACAGCAAAATCCAAGACCAATAAACACAGACCAAGACTCTCAACCAATCAGGATGAAGAAAAAACCATTCTGTCACAGCAATAGGCTGCCCCAAATTTAAATCTGAAACCACTGTAAAAGTCTAACTCACAGACCAATACTATACAGAAGCCTGATGATGGCAGATGAGATTCTGCTGAAACGTTGCTACAACTTTAAAAGCACTAGTATGACGTGGGAAAATACCCGAACAAAGCTGAATGCCAGACACACACACACACACACACACACACACACACACACACATATTCTGAGGTTCTTGCGGGTATTTGTATGTGGATCTTTGGTTATTCGGGTTTCTCCTGTGTAAGAAATGATGAATGAGACTTCATTGAAATGTTGCCTAGATGCTTCCAATCTTATGCGGGAGAAAACCCAAATAACCAAAGATCCATATATATATACATATATATATAGATGAATATATATATTGATATACAGATGAACACTATATAGAAACCTGATGATGGCAGATGAGATTTCTGCTGAAACGTTGCTACAACTTTAAAAGCACAACTATTATGACATGGGAAAATACCCAAACTAAGCTGAATGCCATACATGTAAGTACCCGCGAAAACTTCAGAAAATATATATATATATATATATATATATGTATATGTATATGTATATGTATATGTATATGTATATGTATATGTATATGTATATGTATATGTATGTATGTATTGAGATTGACTTTAAAAATACCAGAACTATCGCCAAAACCGAACACTTCAGCAGCAGAATCATCAGAGAAGCCATAGAGATAGAAAAACGCCCACACAGCATGAATAAACGAGATGATGCCTCCCGCCTACCAGCCATTTGGAAACCCGCCCTCATGAACAGACGCGTACCTAACATGAAGAGTGACACCAGACCCACACCCCTGATAGCCAAACAAGATGCCACCACCACACTTCCACGTAGAAAGCAAACTCACACCCACACAGAAGATGAAACACGACCACGGACCAGAAGCTGCACTGCAGCTGCATCACTACCCACCTCAAACCCCTCTGAGCCATACATGAAGCGAACTGACCCCCACCATGAAGATGCAGCACGACCACGAACTCGAAGCCAAACAGCAAGATCACAGCTCACCAGCTCAAACCTTCCAGCAACTAAGACTAACCTGAGCACAATCAAGCCCCCACCTGAACAGAACACGCCTCCAGCCAATCAGAACACAGCCAACCCCCCAACCAATCAGAACACAGCCAAACTCCCAACCAATGAGAACAGCCCCCCATCCAATCAGAACACAGCCAAGCCCCCAGCCAATCAAGTCACACCCCCAGGAGCAGTTAAAAGGAAGAAGCAGCTGCAAGCTCACATCACTCTGAGAAGCACAGAGCTGAAGACCAAGCCTGAAGATGATGAATGAGACTTCATCGAAACGTTGCCCAGATACTTCCAATCTTACGTGGGAGAAAACCCGAATAACCAAAGATCTATATATATATATATATATATATATATATATATATATATGTTTTCTTAAGTTTTCGCGGGTACTTACATGTCTGGCATTCATACCCGAACAAATACCCGAACAAAGCTGAATGCCAGACACACACACACACACACACACACACACACACACACACATATATATATATATATATATATATATATATATATATATATATATATATATATATATATATATATATAAAGGAATTACATTGAAAAACTAAGAGAAGTGTAAAGAACAATATTGATAAAAACATGATTCTCAAAATAAAAAAAAAAAAGATATATTCAAAATTAAAGCAAACCAACTTTCTCAGTCTCTACTTTGACCTAGATATGGTAAAGGAGAAAAGAGTGTAGAAGAAAGCTGAGACATCACTGGCATGTTTATATGGCACCCTAAGGATAAAGATGTAAACTTGTCTATCCAATCTCATCAGAGTCTTGCCACTGGCTTTCCATCTGGCTGTCACTTGTCAAAGATCATGCAATAATAAGTCAATAATCCCATCAAACAAATCTTAGGTCATCATTCTATTACATTTCTTGCTAGAAGAAATAAAACTAAGATATCTTAAAGATAGCAGCAATATTGAAATCATCTGACAAGAAGCTCTTCAATTAAAAAAAAAATGCTACAGTGAACCTCCTAATGTGAGTTTCTGGGATAACCCCCTAAAGAAAAGGGATTTAACTACCTCGTGACTCAAGCTGATGTAGATGATATAATGTTAAAAAAAGAACATCCGGGAAAATTTTGCTCCATAATTTCTCTCACCTAAAATGTGTATTCATTTATGCCTCTTAAATGCTCTGACCAAAAATACTCTCTTATCACCTCCAACTCTATTATTGCAGATATTGTGCTTTTCATATAAACAGCATGCTACAGTCGCACTCAGGAGACAGGAATGAGGAGCATAATAATCAACTGGAGGAGTATTTTTCCTACATATGCATTATCCTGCTGAAATGAGAGAGGAGGAGAAGGAAGATAAAGAATTAAGAAAAAAAAAATCAAAATAGCTTGGATAAAGTGTTGGAAATAGCACTGGAGTCAAAAATTACTCTGAATACTCATATACACATTAGGTCAGATCAAATCTTATTCTTTTTTTCAAATCTTCTTCCTAAACTGATATCAGTGGAATCACAGGTATGGTGAAAAAATATGTAGATAAAATCTCCTTCAAGTCAAGACTGATTAAGGGGCTGCCACAAAGAAGAGAGGGTCAACTTAGAACTAAGGAGAAATTTCCTGACAGTTAGAACAATTAATCAGTGGAACAACTTGCCTCCAGAAATTGTGAATGCTCCAACACTGGAAGTTTTTTAAAAGATATTGGATAACCATTTGTCTGAAGTGGTGTCGGCCTTCCTGCCTAGGCAGTGGGGTTGGACTAGAAGACCCCAAAAGACCCTTCCAACTCTGTTATTCTATTCTATTCTAACTTATTTTCCAAAGAACCAGAGGGCTGGAGAAGAAACTGTTAGGGATAACATTGTTTACCCTAACTGGTTTAGGTAAAATAATAAATATGTTATCATAGTTTATTAGTTTAAGTGTCTGTAATTTTAACTGTAAGAATGTAATTAAGGGAGTGGTTGTGAAAAGCACTTTAAAAGAAGCAAGGAACGTCAGCTTGCTCTCTCTGGCTTTGATGATCCCTAATTACTGCATGGACTCAAGACTGCGTTACTCGAACGGGAGAGATAAACAAAGGACTGATTTGTAAGTGAACTGACATAGGATATTCTACACGGACTTTGCTAACTGAATATCCTTGAATGGACTGACTACATGATACATGACTAATGGACTGTTATTTTGACTATGCTATGAACTCATAATGGAATAAACTATATTTTTGATAGCACAAGCGTATCTGTTATTTTTACTGTATGTTAACAAACATACAAGCTTAGCTCACTCATTTATCTGTGTGCCTATCTGACTAACGCTGCACATTCTGTTTAGCTTGTCTCCTTAACCCTGGTTGGGGAACTCAGGCTTAACACTGGTTATGGGCCCAGACTTAACACTGGTTATGGGCCCAGAGGCTGCAAAGTCAGTTTAACTAGGATAAAACAGATTTATGTAAAAAGTGAGAGTTTGTGTTGTTATACATTACAGTAAACAGACAGCTGTGTTTTATTAATTATAGTTTTATATCCATATATAAGAAAACATGGCACAAGTCAATTTACAAAGTTTGTCCCTTATATCCAAGCTGGATGGAACAAACTATGTATCATGGTCTATGAAATATAGTCTGCTTCTACGAAGAGAATGTTTGTGGAACATAATTGAAAATCCACCAAACATAGAGGAGTGGGATCCAGAGGATGATGAAGATAGACTAAAAATAGAAGAATTTATGCATAAAAATGAACAAGCTATTTGCATAATAAGTTTAACACTGTCTGACCAGCTGTTCATATCCACGGAGAGCAAACGGCTGTTGGGTGTTGGCAGAAGCTGAAGAGGATTTATGTTCAAGATTACGTTGGTGCTCACATAAATCTAACACGGAAGCTATTCAGGACGCATCTCCAAATGAATGGTAATATGCTTAGTCATTTGAATTCTATAAAAAGCATTTTTCAAGAACTGCAGGAGAAAGAGCTTATTTTCTCTGAACTACACCAAGTCTACATAATTCTATCTTCACTAGATGAAAGTTATGATAACTACGTCACTTCCCTTGAAATTTTGCCAAAGGAAAGTTTAACTTTAACTGATATAACTGGCAGATTGATTGTAGAGGCCAGAAGAAGACTTGAAAGAAACCAGTTAAAGAGGAAGCAACCTCAAAAAGAAGATAATGAATCTCCTACTGCATACGCAATTAAAAAGTGTTTTAATTGTGGAGGAAGAGAACATTTGGCAAGATTTTGTAAAAAAAGCAAAGCGCCAGAATGCTGACCAGAATACCAAAACTCATCAAAATAAAAATAAAAATTTAGAGTTAGCCATGTATAGTAACGGAGCTGTAAAAAATAATTTATGGATGGTTGACAGTGGAGCATCCCACTGTATAACAAATGATAACAAAAATTTTATTAAAATGTCCCAGAGTACACAGCAGATATCGTTAGCCAATGGCTGGAAACTGAAAGCTAAAGGTCAAGGTATAGCATATTGTTCTTTCATAAAAGAGAATGTAAAAATGTTATATGTACCACAACTTAAGTTTAATTTAATTTCAGTTAGAATTTTGGTTAAACTAGGATATGTAGTTACCTTTAAAGGAGATAACTGCATAATTGAAAAAGAAGATAAGAAAATTACTGCATCTTTAAGAGGTGAATTATATGTGTTAAATGATAATGGTTTAAAGGTGGCTAACACGGTTTATGATAGTAAGAAACCTCATGATGAATGTATTCACTTGTTACACTGAAGGCTAGGGCATTTAAATTTTAAAATGCTTAAGAAAACTGTTGAATTATCTAAAGGAATAAGTTTAAAACCTTGTAATAAGTATTTGCAATGTAATGCTTGCAATCAAACCAAGAGCAAGGTCAAACCGGCAAATAGAGTTGATGGATTTACCACCAAAGAGCCTTTAGAAGTAGTATTTGCTGATTTAATAGGTCTGAAAAAACCAAGTGTAGAGGGAGCTCGTTACATATTAAGTATAATGGACCACTATTCTAGATATGGGTTTTGGTATTTAATGAAGAGCAAAACTGAAACGTATCTAAATCTCTTTAATTGGATAAAATTTGCAAAAAGGAAAACTAAAAAGAAATTAGTAACTCTTATAACAGATAATGGTACGGAATTTACAAATAATAAATTCCAGAATAGACTAAGAATGTTAGGTATTCAACATAAAAATCTGCACCATACAGGCCACAACATAATGCATTTATAGAGAGACGAGGCCAAACACTACAGTCAATGACATGTACTATGTTGTCTGATTTAGGATTACCTGACAATTTATGGGGAGAAGCAATAATGTGTGGTAATCATATATTAAATAATGTTGTTAATTCAACAACAGGTGAATTACCATTCACACTGTGGCATGGTACAAAACCTGATTTAAGTTACATGCACACATTTGGAGCACCAGCATGGGTGCATATCCCTTCACAACTCAGACAAAAAGGACAGCACAGAGCTAAAAAATTATTTTTTGTAGGATATAAATCTAATCATAGATCTTATAGATTCTGGGAACCAGGTACATCTAGAGTTTACACCAGTGCTAGTGCTAAATTCCTAGAACATGTAGGATGGAATAGATTAGAGCAAGATTTAAATAACGAAGTAATTATTGAACCCTACAAAAGGCAAAAAGATCAGACTAGTTATAAGAAGAGTCCAATTAAAGAAGAAGTCCACGAAGAGCAAATAGGACCAGAACAAGAGGAAACAGTTGATCAGGAAGAGTTAGATAATGAAGAAGAGTTAATAAATGAAAGTCCACCTGTAAGTCCTGTAATACCTAGACGTACTACACGTGTAACTAGACCACCTGATAGGTATCAAGCAAGTATAGTTTGCCAAGTAACTAAAGTTCCAACTAGTGTAGATGAACTTAGGATGTATCCTGCTAAGGATCAGGAGAATTGGCAAAAGGCAATGGAAAAAGAACTAAATTCATTAAAAGTAATGAAAGTCTATGAAGATGCTAAATTACCTGCAGGAGAAAAATCCATTGGGTACAAATGGATATTTAAAGTAAAAACTGGAAATGATGGGACTGTTACCCATAAGGCTAGGTTAGTAGCTCAAGGATTTAATCAAACTGCATCTGATTACGATGAAGTTTTTGCACCAAGTCTTAAAGCAACATCTTTAAGAGCAGCATTAGTGTGGGCAGCTAAGAAAAACTTTGTCATTAACCATTTAGAGGTAGAAACTGCTCATCTGCATGCACCATTGCAGCACACTATATATTTAAGAAAACCAGTAGATATAAAAGACAATAAAGTAAATAGTAATGATTGTTGGAAACTTAAAAAGAGTCTTTACGGGTTGAAACAATCTGGCTTTGAGTGGAACCAATATATTGTGAAAGAATTAAACAATATAGGTTTTAAATCTGGTTTAGCAGATCCATGTGTGTTTAAAAGAGAAAATAATGGAACGGTATCATTATTGTTATTATTTACAGATGATATTGCTTTGATAACTAAGACTAATAATGAAGCTAATGAGATTATATCATTATTAGCCAAAAAGATAAAATTAAAGCATTTAGGTGAAATTAAAAAGTATCTAGGATTGACAATTAACAAAACAAAAAATGGATTTAAGATATCTCAAGAAGATAAAATTTGCCAATTAATTAAAACGTATAAAATGGAACTTTGTAAGCCGGCAAAGACTCCAATGAGTCAGGAAGTTTGCCAAACTGATGATCAAAGTCTCAAATTTGATAAGTCTATGTATCAATCTTTGATTGGTAGCTTATCATATATAAGCAATTGGTCTTGGCCAGATATAGCTTACAGTGTTAATCAGCTGGCACGTTTTAATTCGGATCCACATCAATGTCATTGGCAATCATTAAAGAGAATTTTAAGATATCTTAAAGGAACAATGAACCATGCATTGCATGTAGAACCAAAGGGTGATTTGAGTCTTAGTGCCTATGCAGATGCAAGTTTTGCAACTGACATAAACACTAGAAAATCAACATCTGGGATGGCTGTATTATTTGGTAAGACACTAATAGGGTGGAGGTCAATCAAACAACAGCATATTAGCTTGTCCACGATGGAAGCAGAATTTTCATGTCTGTCATTACTATGCACTGACTTAATTTTGTACAAACAGTTATTATTAGACATGGGTATAACTGTTAAAGATTCCATTATTGTATACGAGGACAACCAGGCAGCCATAAAGTTAGCTACTAATATTGCTGTAAAAACTAGATCAAAGCATACTGATTTAAGATACTTAAATGTTAGAGAATCTGTAAAGAATGGGCTGATTAAATTGGAATAATGCATAACGGAAGAAAACATTGCAGACCAATTTACAAAAGCTCAAGGAGTAATTAAGTTTAAAGAGAGTTGTAACAAATATGATTTAAAGATGTAAACAGTTATAGTATTATTATTATTACCTAAAAGGGGAGAATGTTAGGGATAACATTGTTTACCCTAACTGGTTTAGGTAAAATAATAAATATGTAATCATAGTTTATTAGTTAAAGTGTCTGCAACTTTAACTGTGGGAATGTAATTAGGGGAGTGGTTATGAAAACACTTAAAAAGAAGCAAGACGACAGCTTGCTCTCTCTCTGGCTTTGATGATCCCTAATTACTGCATGGACTCAAGACTGCTTTACTCCAACGGGAGAGATAAACAAAGGACTGATTTGTAAGTGAACTGACATAGGATATTCTAAACGGACTTTGCTAACTGAATATCCTTGAATGGACTGACTAAATGATACATGACTAATGGACTGTTATTTTGACTATGCTATGTACTCATAATGGAATAAACTATATTTTTGATAGCACAAGCGTATCTGTTATTTTTACTGTATGTTAACAAATATACAAGCTTAGCTCACTCATTTATCTGTGTGCCTATCTGACTAACGCTGCACATTCTGTTTAGCTTGTCTCCTTAACCCTGGTTGGGGAACTCAGGCTTAACAGAAACAATGGATGGAAACGAATCAAGGAGAGAAGCAACTTGGAATTAAGGAGAAAATTCTTAACAGCAAGAACAATTAACCAATGGAACAGCTTGTCTTCAGAAATTGTAGGTATAGGGGTGTCAAACTCATGGCCCCTGAGTTGCATGTCTCACATGCTGGCCACTCTTACCTTTGGTTTAGCGAAGGGAAAAATGCCCCAAAACATCATGTGATGGCAATGAGACACAGCTGTGGTATAGTGTCACTTGCTTGAGCAGGGCTGGGTTTGGACCCTTCTAGCTCTATTCTGATTGATTGATTGATTGATTCCTGGCTATTTTTCATGGATACATCTATATAGCTTCCTTAGCAACAATGTAAAAGTCATTTGCTATTGCCTTCTTCCAGGAAGCTTTTTAAATGTATCCTACAGCACTAAATTTCTTGGAGAAATATTTCCATGTTAAGATGGTCTAACCCTAATTAGTGTTCAACTCATAATATTTGAGCAGATATTACTACTTGCTAAGTTTTGTTGAAAATCTGGGTTTTTTACTTTCACTATAATAATAAAATTAAATGAAAACATAAACAACCCTTCCTCCATTATTTTTCTTGTAGTTTTACTGCATTGTGGATTTCGCAAGGTTAATGCCTGCATACACATCCATATGATTGACCTGTGATGTGGAAGCATATAACTGTATGAATATATATGTATGTGATTTGTCCCAATGTCAATATTCTTTGATAAATTTTCAATTGTTAATTACAAAATGCAATATTGAAATATAGTAGTTTTACAATAACATTATAAGTTTGTCGGCAAAATTTATGAATTCTATAATTACTTTCATGTTATTTCCTTTTGCAACAAGCTATATTAAATGAAATTCAGGAAAGGAGTAAGAAATAGTCAACTAGTTTTTACAGAGCTGGCCAGTCCCAATTCTATTTCTACCAGTACTTCGGTGTCTGCATCAATGAAATTTTGTAGCAAACTGCAAAAGAATTGCCCAGCCTTAGGTCCCATTTTGTGAAATGTTCTGTGACCTGTGATATCAATCTAGAAGGTCTTATTTTCTACTTGACAAAGGCTAATATTTTAATGAAGAAATTTTCAGTGCAAGAGTAATGAAACTATAGAGATGACTAAAAATCTTGCAGTTCATCTCAACTGTCAGTTCAGAAAGTCTATCACTTTCTTGTTAAAAATTTCTGAAGATTTTGGACATAGGAAGAACCAAAATGTTAGGTCTGGCTTTTTATTTGGGTACTGAGTCGATGTCCAGAATATGGAAATGATGAAAATAATTTTATAGGATAATTAATATGGACTCTTTAAAGACTTGAAGGCCTATTCATGAAGCTATCAGCCTCCGGATTCAGCTGATAATCACCAACTGCCTCAATAGAAAATCAGCAGGAACAGTCTTGTGAGGTCAGAGCATTTAGTTCCAGGAAAGGGCTGTTAGCTTTGGAAAGTCAAATAAAGGGAGTCTTATCAGTTTCTTAAGAAGCAAAGGCATTGAGTTTTTTTTTAATAAAGCCACACTTGCATCTGGCCTATTTAAGGGCAGCACCAGCAGCTGTCACTTCATTGAGGGCAACTCATCAACTTCAATACTATATTCCTGTGTCCTTGCTCCTTTTTTTTTGCTCCTTGCCTCTCAACACTTTGACTTAGATCAGCTAATTAACCTTCTTGGCATTTGATTCTTGGTCTAATGGGGACTGTATTTGTTTCTCTGGACCAGTTCAGTGTTTGATTTTGCACTGAATTTTACACTGCCTAGCTATCATGAAGGATCTTGGTTTTCTGTACCTTTCCCATGTATTATGTGTCTCTATACAGCTGATTGTCTGCCTCCCATTGTATCTGATAGCATTGCTACTCACTAGTAAACCATTTGTAAATTCAGATGGGATGTGCATGTTTATTCTGAAACAGGGAAATACTTCTGATTGGCCTTGTCTGTAATTTAATTAAGGAGAAACTCCTGAGTTCAAGGAGAAGCTCTGGAGTTAAAATCTCAAAAGAGATGCCTGTATTAATGCTGGCAAAATATAATCTCCAATAATAGCTTGATATACTGACTGTTATGAAAGAAAAAGGATTATATTTCAAGATATGAGTTTATATGTTATTAAACAGAACCCACATAGCTTTATTTTCTACAGAATCAAATAAGTAGAGTGGTCCTATAGCACTCAATAAATAGAAATGAAGTTTCTGTAAAAGATGTTCAGATGTTCAGATTGTGTAGATTTCAATTTTCTCAATTGCATCATACAGAAATGAAAGTTGGGCTTTGAAGACACAGCCTAGAAAGAATCATATTTTTGAATTTTAGGACTGAATAAGACCCCAGAGAATACAATTCACAGCTAAGAAAATAAACAACTCTACAATCTGTCAAATCAACTTGAAGTTCTCACTCATAGCATGACCAGGCTCAAATTATCCTACTTTAGAGATATTATGTAAAGATCTTAGTCTCTGGGAAAGACTCTAATACTGGGAAGGGTAGATGGATAGAGACAGGGAATCATCAGCAATGTGGATGGACTCAATTACAGTGATAATTGGTGCATTGTGAGGAGATCTTAAAATGCAGATTAAGAACAGATGGAAAAACTGTTTGTGGTCACCATGAATTGACAATGACCCGATGACACATAATCCAGAAATTACTTTTTTTTTCTTTCAAATAACCTTTTAGGCTTAAGAAGATTGGAGGTGGATCATCAAGATGACAATGATGTTAAAATAGTGATTAAAATATAATAAAGTACTAATTATACATATTCATATTCTGTACCAATTATCCCACAATTTGGAGACTTAAGAAAATATGGGAAAAGCATGGTTTCAATTACTTTCTTCTATGATGTAATAGCATATATTAAGCAAATCAATAATTATACCTCATTTTATATGCAATTCCTTTGAATTTACTGGGGTAGTCTTTTATTTTATGGTAAAAGATATGTATTCACATATATTCTACATATTATAATCAGAAACCTTAATCCAATTATGAATAGGAATGGCTGAGATTTTCTTAATCAACGCTGAACTCAGTGATCAAAATCAGTAATCATGTCATATGAAAACATATTTAGACACTGCTATTAAGCTGAAGTCTAGAAAAAGGATCACTTTTGATACCGATAGCAAATTACACTGCAATATACTGCTAGTTAGTTTTAAATTAAATTGGAAGTTTTAAAAATGAAACATTAATTTTCTTTCTTCATTTTCTGTTTTCTTTTTAACATGAAACTCTTAATTACAGAATGATAGGCTTTCCTTTTACCTCTGGAGTTCTACATATTCAAGAACTTAAATATATTAGGAGATCAAAGCTTAATCTTTTTTGAGAAATTGAGCAATTTGACTTAACATACATGCACATTAGTTGCAATTTAATCTTCATCTATTAAGAATCCCTGCCCTGCCACCAGATTGTATTTAGTATTAACTAGTCAATATTTTATCGTTTTATTTATAAGTCACCCTGGTCAGGTCCAAATATATTATGTGTGCAGTCTTCCCCATTAAACTAGATTAGTAACTCTATCAAAGAAGGTGAATTTAATCTGGAATGATTTGTGATAATCCATGCTCTTTTGCTAATTATAGCATATATATCCAAGTGTTATTACTTCGCACTATGTTCAAAGACCTTGCCCAATATACATCTTTAGCTGACAGGTCTGTAGCTTCCAGTGTACTCATTTTCCCCTTCCCTTTAATATGAAGGACAACATGTCTATTTTTCTGGGACATTATCAGTCTTCTAGGAATTTATGAAGATTTCAATTACCACCATTACTTCCTTCAGCAGTTCCTTCAGCAGTAATCCATCTGTCCTGGGAATCTGAATTTGTTTCAATTATCCTTTTCTTGTCTATTTTAAACTGCAGTTCCTCATTGACCTGGGGTCTCTTAGGTCTCTATTTCCTTTCAGAGAAAGATACACAAAATCTCACCAGCAGCACAAAATGTTATAAGTATACCAATTTATCTTCACATTCTCTGTTGCTCCTGAGGTTTCTAGCCTTCCCAATGAGCCTTTAAAAAAATATTTTTAACATTTCTTATGAATCACCATTCACTTGGAGTTTTTGATTTTCTGTCAGGGTTTCTACAGGTTTTTAAGACAATTTTGTAGCAAACTTTGTCTGGTTATGTGTCCCTTTCTTTTCCTATGCATGCTCTTTTTTTCTCTTCATCATTTTTAGAGCACTGGTTTCTTTATATTTTCCCTTTCTTCTTCTGGTATTTATTTTTGACTGTACTTTCAGTATGTTATTTCATAGAACTTCCCAATCTTCTTGGATGCCATTTTCCTTCAGGACTTCAAACCATTAGGTGTGACATCATTTCACTCCAAAACCAAATCCACTATTATGAAAACTGATATTTGAGAACCAAAATTTCTATTGCTAAGTGATGTGGTGAAAAAGCGAAAGTGTGTAAGAGGTGCAGGTTAGCAAGTAAATTTAAAAGATGAATTGTAACAACCATTCAGTGCCGTTGTAACTTCAAACAATTCAACAAATGAATGGTTGTTAGTCACAGATTACCTGTATGCAGTTTGACCCTTCTCAGTTCCTCCTTCTCTAGTTGTCACATTCTAGATCACATGGTGACTTTTCCCCAAGTTTCCAGTCACTTTTAGCTTTACAGCCAATTTCTTCCTTTTAAAACATATTAGATCTAGGAAACAGAGCCCCTTGTTCTTTCTTCCATTTTCTCATATTATTGTAAATGCACCTTCCCTCTGTGAAATAGTTGAAACATGATTGAAATATTATCTTAAACTTTGCAGACATTATCAAATAATCATTTCGGATATGATAAAAATGAAAAGTATGAAAAAATATGTTCTGAGCTAGAGGTAAATGACCGAGAAAGGATAAAACTGAAGCCACCTATGAAACAGTTAAATGTCATGCTTGGGTGCTTATTAGAAAAAGAACTGAAAATGAAATGCATAATGTAATACCTTTGCATAAATATATGGTGCAATCACACCTGAAGTAATAGATATAAGTCTGCTTACTGCAACTTAAAAATGCTCTCACATAGCTGTGTAAGAAGGGAGAAGCAAAATGTTCAAATATCTTGAAGAATGCCTTCTAATATGGTATTTCCATTGGTATTAGCTTATCATGTCAATTGTTTAGGAACTATATAAAGTATAAAGTGTATGCAAACATTCCAGTAAACAAATAAATTCATAGGGTTTTTTTTAGAACAGAAGAAACATAGAAATAAGGGGCATAATACAGTTTTATATAACTATGTCTACATTATCTGGACAGCTGCTTTTCTCCTTGTCTAATGACCCAGAAAGATATCTACGCAAAGGTTTTCCAAAAGACAGTTGATAATCATCCACTTGATCCAAGAAAGCAATGTATCTATTAGTCAGTGATGGCCTGAACAACAATATCTGTAGTCCTATATACAAAAGAGAGTAGTTCTGAGTAGTTTCAGTTATGGGGGAACATCAATGAAAGCATACAGTTGATATCCTGCAAGCTGCCCCTGGACTTCTCATTGTCATCTGGTTGGTCCCTAGGATAACAGAATGTTGCATTTCTGTTTTAGTTGGATTCTTCTTATGTTCTGATAGGAAGCATAGCTGAGAAAAGCTTGCTACAACTACAGGAGGAAAAAGAAGAAGAAATGGGAATCTGATTTACCTTCCTTAAATAATCAATTGCATCTATTATTATTTTCAGCCTATCATAACTGCAATCTTTCCACTAACCAGGGCAACTAATCCCCAGATGATAGACTAAGAAGGCACCAAGAGCACTTGATTTCCTTGCAGAGCCATCTGAGAAACTAATTCCAAAATAATTAAACTTATAATACTCTCTTTACTTATAATGTATAAAACTACTCAAAAATGTATGTCACAGACACATCAGTCAGTACTTCTAAAATATTCATGTGTTTACAAATCCATTTCATTGAATGTATTGTTATGTATCTGATATTGACAACACATTTATTATTAGCAGTCAGCATTATTTATCAATCAGAATAGAACTGGAAGAGACCTTGGAGATGTTCTAATCTATCCCCCTGCTCAAGCAGGAATACCATTTCAGATACGTGGCTGTCCAGTCTTTTTTTAAAAACCTCCAGTGATGAAGCCCCTATACTTTATCTGGAAATCATCATAGAGGAATTAAGACTGATTATTCTTGCAAGAAAAATCCTGATTGTTTTTACAGGACATTATCTAAGATGCATTGCTGATGCTTAAAATATTAATGCATTCTATAGCATTTTTTATTGTTGCTTATCATTTAAAATTTTAAAAAAATAACCTCTGGCTTAATTTAAGCTAAATTTAAACTTAAACTTTCAAGTAAAGTAGAATATATGATTTTCTATAACAAATTTAAAGGCAGTGAAAATGTTTTATGGTCCACTAGCTGTAGTAATATGAAATGGAAAAAGTTTATTTTATCATTTTATTTACACCAATTTAATTATATATTTCTTAATATTCTTACTTTGTTTGGAAAGACCAGAAATGCATACTGTTGTGAACATTATTATTATATAGCTCTTGTTTGATCAATGATCAGAGAGCAGGCATTTTAATGGGGTTATAAAGGCTCATGTAATACTGAGCCTTATTTCAAAGTAAGTTATTCTAATCTCTCACCTGGCACTCCATTACACATGAAACAGTTTGAAAAGAGGAGAGTGATAGAGAGAAACTGAGAAAATTGATGGCCATGCTACAAGTACATGAAAAGGGGTGAGAAGAATAGTACAGGAAAGGGTTCTAAATAAGACAAAAAGGAATCCCTTCACCTCAATGCACTTGCTTAGAATAAAAGAACAAGAAGCCAGGACATTCTGGTGGTGGTGGGTGTAAAATGGATAATTATTATGTAAATAATGTGAACATTTTGAGAAATATTTTTTTCTTAACTTGAAAATTAATTGTACAGAAATGATCTTCTCAATGAGCAGAAATGGTCTGGACATTGTACAGTTCAGTTGGACTTAAAAACCTACAATTTTATGAAATAGAGATATTAATGCCTGTATGTGATGACAGGACGTTGTGGATAGAACAAGCACTACATTGAAATTAATTAGCAACCAATTTGATGCTCATGGAACACAGATATAAAAACATGGTTAGCCTGTTTCCCTAGGAAAGACTGATAAGACATGTCTGACAGGTTGTCTGCTAAAACTCTTCTCAGCTTTGGAAGATGACAGTGAAGATTTAGATGCCTTTGTGGCTTTGGATGAAAGAAATGACATTCAATTCACAGAAGAAAGTTTGAAATGCTCTTGAGACATTTGTATGCAAGAGGTGCTCACAGATATCTACAGCAAGGGCAGTGAAGGACCTGAGCAAAAGAGAGAAAGAAAATGAAAAAAAAGTTGATACAATTGAATACAGATAGCCAAAATGTGTACAGAATTCAGTCATTCTGAACAGGGAATATTGGAATGCTCAGCTATATTTCCTGGTATCAATTCAACAATATTTATGGTGTGAGACTATTTGCCAATCTACATTTACAAAGGACTAATTTTTAAAAGGAATACATTTGTTAATAATTTTGTCTGCATATAAACACATAATGGAATATCATAAATATAATTTAGGTTTGGTCATAATTAATTTTATATCTATGTGGATATTATTTCCATTGCTGAACATTGACTTTAATGTACTTCCTTATGCTCCTTCTGCATATTTTTTTGCTTGCTTCCAGAAATTAATTATTTGATTCTCTATCTCTGTATATTTCATTTTCATTAATATCTTATACCTGATATTAAAAAAAAAACAGATTTTGATAACTCACTATATTTACCCATAATATTATTTCCCATGTTTCTTCTTTTCCAGCTTGATTTGTAATCTAATGTAAAAAATACTTCTTATTTCAGGCTACTAATCTTCTATCTTTTCAAATATCGGATGTCCCAGAAATTTCAATACATGTCCAAAACAGCTTACAAAAAGTTGCCCCTCAGAAACTTTGGGAGATACCATTTAAAGAAATTCTGTATGTCCCTCAAGTACTTCTGATAATACAACTTTATTTAACATCAAGAACTAGAGCCAAACTGTGGTGTTCAGAAAAGACGGAGCTGAAGTCTTCACTCCAGTCCGTGTTTCCAGCGGGAACATGGACCATTCTTATTGGCTGATGCCATTTGACAGCTGACTATAAAAGGGAGCTGTCAAACGGCATCAGCTATTGTCTGCCGGCTGGCTACCTTGTTAGTACGGCAGCCACGGCAACCCTTTATTGCTACAATAAAGTAAAAGCTGAAGTTCGCTCTGTGTTTGCCTCAGGTTATTCTTCCACTCTACAACACCGGTGACAAGGGCGGGATACATATAAGAGGCAACCAGGCAAAGAATCACTGAGCGAAGTCACTACAAAAAGAGCTGAAGTCACTACAAAAAGAGCCAAAGTCACTACCGAGCTGAATGTCACTTTAAGAGCTACTGTCACTATTCACAAGCGCGAATTTCAACTTTCCTCGAAAGATACAGCACCACTGAGTTGAGATGACTTCGAACCCTGCATTCCCACCTTTCAGACCAACAGTGGAAACATGGGAGTCCTACAGAAACTGATTTGACTGTTTCCTAGATGCCACAGACCTTGCTGACATTTCCAACCATAGGAAAAAGTCCTAGTTTTTAAGTTTTTGTAGAGCCACAGTGTTTGACACTGCTACGGCATTATTGGCTCCAAGTTCAATTAAGATTGTTCCATGGGAAGAATTGCAGGAAATTCTTTCTAACCACTATTCCCCTAAGCCATCCTGAATTGCCAGGCATCATGATTTTAGGAGATGGATTCAGGCTGAGGGAGAGATTATTAATGGGTACATGGCTGCCCTATGAACAGCTGCCTTGCATTGTGGGCTTAGAGACTATCTGGAAGACTTGTTATTAGACCAACTAGTTTGTGGAGTCAGGGATTTAAAGCTACAAAGGCATCTATTGGCTAAAGGGGATTTAACCCTTAAATTAGCAATTGAAGAGTCTCAAGCTGCTGAACTATTGGCACTTTCAGCAGCAGAAATTCAGGGAAATCCAATTAGCCAGGGCAGCTCAGCCAGCCATTACGATGAAGCCTCCTCAGAAGAAGGCTATGAAGAGGCTAATGATGTAAATCACCTCAGGCAGCAAAAAATCAGTCAAGGGAAAAACAGGCCAAACCTCAATATACCTCCACAGCATCAGCCCATTTGTCTAAGCTGTGGGGGAAACCACCTCAGGGCATCCTGCAAGTTCAGGAATGCCATTTGTCTAAAATGCCAAAGGAAAGGTCATTTAGCCATGATCTGTCAAGCAGGAAAGACTTTTGCCCAAAAGCCACAGACAACCCAACATTTCCAAAAACAAGTTGAAGACTGTTTTACCTGCTATCAAGCTAAGCTGACTAACAAACGCTCTAACAAAATTAGTGTTTTTGTTTCTATGGAAGGAAAACCTTGCAGGATGGAGGTTGACACAGGCTCAGCACTGTCCATCATCTCATGGAGCACCTTGAAATAACTACTTTCCAGAATGGCTAAGAAGAAGCTTCACGGCTGCCAGTTAACCCTACGCGACTACCAAGGCAGAACCATCCCAGTCATCGGAAAAGGCAATTTTTTTGTACAATTTCAAAATTTTAAAGGTCACTTGCCTTTAGTGGTAGTGGATGGTGCCCTCCCTAGCCTGTTGGGGTCAGACTGGTTCCCTACCCTTGCCCTCCATATAAGCGAAATCCACTCTATTACAAATGCTGAAGTGGACACCTTGTTTAATGACTATGCTGATGTGTTCAGCGAGGGGCTGGGCTGTTATTCAGGAACCCCAATATCTTTCAACTTGGACCCTCAGGCAGTACCAATCCTTTTAAAGCCTCGAAGGGTACCTTTTGCAATCCGCCCCAAATTAGACATGGAGCTTGATAAATTAATTATACAAGATGCATTAGAGCCTGTGGACTTCGCAAAATGGGAATCCCCAATAGTGACACCCCTGAAGAAAGATGATAGCATAAGAATCTGCGTGGATTGGGACTTCCGGTTTGAGCTTCTTCGGCGACAGACCAAAACCTCATCTCTGTGAGGCTTCGATCTGTGCTCGCTGCTAGAGCGCCCCAAACCAGCTGGTTTGGGGGCTAAGCCACCCCATAGAGGTGGTGAAGAGGGGGGAGATTGCCAGAAGGGTTGAGGAGAGCTGAATCTCTCCTCCCCGGCTGGACATTACTCCCTTTCCCAAAGGCAGTTGTAGCAGTGGTCAGAAATGTCTACAACAAAGAAGAACTCGACCAGAAAAGAATGTTCAGGAGCAAGATAAGAAGAGAAAGTTTTGGTTGACTGGGTCAAACAGCAAAAGCAATAAGTAAGATACCCTGGAATTGAAACTGTGAAAAAACAATAACATTGTTCCCTAAGAAGATTTTTAAGCTGCGAAGGAGAGAGAAAAGGGAAAAGATTTGGTTTTCTCCTTTTCGTATACTGACAGCTAAGAGACTTAAGCAAGAAATTGGAAAAAAAATCCACTTTGACATTAATAGGCATTTAATGCTGAAAATAAAAAGTCAAAGGAATAATAAAGATTACTGGATAATTAAAAGCTTTTGAAAACAGGAAAGGAGAGAGGAAGAATAAAAGGGCAGGATCTGGAAGAGAGGAAACTGCCTGGAATTAAAAAAGAACATACAGCAAAATCTCAACAAAGACTTCCAAAAGATACATTCTAATTGAAATATCGCAACAAAAACCCCAGGAAGAGAAAGTCAAAAAATAAATAAGAAGATATAACTCGGGACTATCTGGATTGATGATTTCTGGATTCTTGGTTATTGTTTTGAATGACTAAAATCAATCGGGTGGTTGTTTAAAACTTTTTTAAATGGCTTCACTTTTAGAAGAATTGAAAATGGAACTTAAAAAGTACAAAGAAGATGCACAAGAAGGGAGAGGTTCTTTTGGCTTCGTATTTCAGTTTTTAGAAATTGAGATTTGGAATTATGAGAAACAACAAGAAATGCCTGCAGAACAAGAAGATTGCGACAAAGAAGAAGCCATCTTTAATGAACAAGTAATCTTAGATGGGTAGAAAAAAGAAAAGGGGAGAAAGAGAATGGAAAGTTTAAGATTGGAAAAACAACTCCAAAAAGATAGAATGAAAAATAAGTATGAAATCAGAAAACAACAGAAGGGGGGAATGCAGAACAGAGAATTAGAGACAAGGGGGTAAAAAGGGAAAAGAGAAGATGAGAGGGAAGAAAGAAAGGAAAAGAAGTTATAAATGACAGAAGCAAAATATAGAGAACAGGGCCTATTTAGAGATAATGGGTGAAACCTTAATGGTAAAAGGGATTCTGCAAAGGTACATAAGATAGTATGGTTATATTAGAAACAGAAATAATTTTAGAAAATATGAAACAATGTATGATTAAAATGACTGATAAAATAGCTATCATAATTCAGTGGAATGCTTGTCAATAAATAAATATAACAAAAGGTATATTTAATGATTTATAAAACATATATGAAGAGAAATAAGGGAAAAATTAATTATGGAGATTATATGTGTTTTAAGGAAGTATGATACTTAATTGAAAAGAAGTGTTAAAGATATTATGGTTTTAATGATTATTAATAATAGAACTGAACTGGAATGGAATGAGGGTTTATAATTACATATATTTACAATCTTTCTTTTTTTTAAAAAGAATATAGTGTGTATTATAAGAATGTGCCAAGCAGAATTCGATTGGAAGTTATGTATTATGTATTATATTGAA
The DNA here is from genome assembly GCA_033807585.1 of Hydrophis major. NCBI lineage: Eukaryota > Metazoa > Chordata > Lepidosauria > Squamata > Elapidae > Hydrophis > Hydrophis major. The sequence continues at coordinate 332,068,737 of CM066329.1, forward strand.
GGTCATAAACTTAAGGTATATATTGAAGTTTAAATAAGAGTTGAATAGATGTAATTAAAATATAAAGGTGTCATACTCCAATTAGTAACTACAGGAGAAAATTTGTTTAATGAGAAAAGATAATATGAAATTGAAACAGAACAGACAAAAGTATAAATATAATGATTCTGAATTGAGATGAGATAAACAAAATAAAATTGAGAAAATTAAAAGAGGGGAAAAACTATATAGAAAATGTAAAATAGTATAAGATATGGAATAGAATACAAAAAGGAGCATGAAATTGAGTTTTGTGTCTGTATAAAGAAGTTCAACCCAGGACCATGCTATTTTCAAAAAGGATGTTTTACTTGTATTTTGTGTGTGAAAACCCAAATAAAACTTTATTAAAAAAAAAAAAAAGAATCTGTGTGGATTACAAGATGTCATTGAATAAATATTTACAAATCAGCACCTATCCAGTCCCTGTTACCCAGCACCTACTACATTCTTTTGAGCCAGGAACCATTTTCGCTAAATTAGACATGTCACAGGCCTATCAACAGTTCCCTGTTGATGACACAGCCGCTGAACTACAAACTATTGTAACGCAAAGGAGTGCTTTCAAATGTAGGTGTCTCCAATTTGGCGTAAGTGTAGCCCCAGGAATTTTCCAATTCTTCATGGAAAGACTTCTTCAAGGATTACCGGGTGTCTGTCCCTCACCCAGAAACACCTGAAACTGAGATGCCAGCTTCAATGGCACCAGAAGTTGCCCAGCAAGCAGAAAAGTTCCTTCCAGCAGCAGCTTCATCAGGACTTAGAAGATCTGGCTGCCTGCGCAAGTGCCCATGTTATCTAAAGGACTATGCATGCTCCATTCTGGGGAAAAGGAGTGTGGCGTTCAGAAAAGACTGAGCTGAGGTCTTTACTCTGGTCCGTGTTTCTAGCAGGAACATGGACTGTTCCTATTGGCTGATGCCGTTTGACAGCCCAAAAGGGAACTGTCAAACAGGATCAGCTGTTGTCTGCCGGCTGGCTACCTTGTTAGTGCGGTAACTGCGGCAACCCTTTATTGCTACAATAAAGTAAAAGCTGAAGTTTGCTCTGTGTTTGCCTCAGGTTATTCCACCGCTCTATAACACAAACTGCTTGCTATTTTCATTTTGCTAAAGTTGTAAGAATATTCATCAAAACATAAAGTGCCTGATTATATTCCAGAATCCCTACAATTGGGCAGAAGATGGGGATTCTCATGGGGTTCAAAGAAATAATGAAATTCCACCATGCTCCAGGTATGATGGCCTGAAGTTAGTCTTAATCTAAAAGTAAATCCTAGTATTATCATCAATATTATTATCATCTCTACCAGCTTTTGAAACTAAATTCCAAACTGTCTCAGGATGATTTAATCTATCATCAATTTTATATCCTGTAAAAGTCCCTTGAGAATACATCTGTCTTGAAGCACTTTCATTTCATTACCTGCTATTCATAAAAGAAATTAAACAAACAGTGGCCTTGAGGTGAATCTGACATGTAATATACCTGAATGTGCATCACAGGGAGATTGCATGAACAGGCTGCTGTTTGACATGATCTATTCTGAAAATCCATAGAAAATCCATTTGCCATATGATAGCTAGGCAGTGTGGACAACATTTTCAAAGCAAATGTATTACCTGTCCTTTTTTGCTTAGGTAAATGCAGGGGTGGAATTCTACCAGTTCGCACCTATTCACTAGAACCAGTTGTTAACATTCTAAACAGTTCAGAGAACCAGTTGTTAGAATAAATTACTGGCCTAATCCTGTAATGAAGGCAGGAAGGAAACATTCTGGTGTTGCTTACAGAAACTGTCTCTCCGTTAACCCTTATTACATTCTTGGCAGGACTAGACTTCCTGTCTCAGGAATGTCTCTGGAGTTTTGTTCCCCTCCTTTGCTGGTACTTTGATCATGTGGGGTGACCATTCAAAGTTACTGAACCATTCAAATGGCACTGAAAAAAGTGACTTTTTTTCACACTTATGATTGTTGCAGCATCCCCACAGTCTGAGAGGCCAGGCAAGGAGATGCATGCCTTGATGTGAGTAATATTGAGTTGCCCATGCCTAGGCAATAAAATGACCACTAAGCCATCTCCACCCAGTCACATTACCACCAAGCCATGCCCACCACCTAAGCCATGCCCACAGAACTGGTTGCTACAAATTTTTGAATCCCACCCCTGGGTAAATGTCCCAGAGTTCATGGGAAAATGGAGCATTGCAGTGCAAATTGATATATTAATGAAATATGCCAGTGAAAACTAATACTGTGCCAAGCAGGATGTAGTCCAGTTAAAGTGATGGAATGGTGCAGCTGCTCGCCTGGGGAAAAAAACTTGAAGCGAAAAATCTTGGTTATGTCCTGTACTATCCAAATGATATGATATGTGATAACAGTACAACATCAGCATTAATATAAACAACATAATGAATAAATAATTTCTGCCTTTAATTTCCAAGATAATTACAGGATAACATGGATCTGTCATCTGACCATGATAATATCATACAATCTCTTATTGCTAACTTGCTTATTCAGAGGGAATTCTTGTTGGCATAAATTAATTATTTAGAGTTTTAAAGCTCAAGCAACTGTCTCTTCTGGAATGTCTATGAAATTTATATGAAGTTCTTTTCCCTTCTCCATTAAGGCTACTTAAACTTTAATAGCACTTGTTTAATATACTTTTCCGTGTTTTCTTTTTATAGGGAGATTATAGGATCAGTATTAAAGTTTCTACACTGTTTCACTGCTGTTTGGTATCTGGATATGAAGTTGACAGTCTTTATGGATTCAGCCTAGATTCAAGAAACACTGGGTTTTTTTAAAAAACTTTTAACCAAGGATCCTGGTATAAAACAATAAAGTGCTGGATTTGTACTCTAATGTGTTTCCTAATAGATATGATAATCCACTTTGGCAAAGAAGAATAGTTTGGAGCCAGGTAATTATTTTAAGTTTTGTGTTTGTTCACTGAAATCTGAAGAAACATTTGGCAGGCCATGTGAAAAATATCTGAGGGATTTATTAAACACTATTTAAAAATCTAGCATTTTTTCCCTTGTTTGGCATTTTCAGATAGGCAAAATTCAGTAATGGGATTCAATTTTTTTTTTACTACCAGTTCTGTGGGCCTCGGTTGGTGGGTGTGGCAGGGGAAAAATACTGCAAAATCCCATTCCCTCCCCACCCCAATAGATATGAGCGGAACAAGTCAGAGGTGGTATTTGCCAGTTCTCCGAACTACTCAAAATTTCCGCTACTGGTTGTCTGAACTACTCAAAATATCAGCTATTGGTTCTCCAGAACTGGTCAGAAGCTGCTGAATAGTCATTCCTTAAACAATCAGAGAAAGAAAGAAAAAAGACATTTCTCAGAAAACAATCTGAGTTTCTCTCAATGTTCTGGGCTTAAGTTAAAAAAAAGAAATAATTATTAATGTTTTTGAAAAGTAAGGAACCCCAAAATGTCTGCATGGAAGAAGATGGATGGAAAGAAGGATGAATATGTAATGAGCTATAACAGATGATAAAAATATAAGTAAACTTTATTATAGGGATGCAACAAAAATAGGCAAAAGTGCCCATCCTTCTTCCTAGCTTCTGTCAAATTGGGGGATACCAATTATCAATAAATACATGAATGTACAGTTTATGGTTCTCAGGATTAGAGAAGATCAAATATAAGGACATTTGATTTGTTAATTTGTTTGTATCCCGCCTTTTTCAAAAAACTCAAGGTGGCACACATTCCAATACACCTTCTTCCTGTTATTTTCCCCACAGCAATTCTGAGAGATGTGTTGGACTGAAAGATAGTGACTAGCCCAACTGCTTTTCGTGGCTAAGATCAGACTAGAAGTTACTGGCGCCTGCTTTTTACTCTGGTGCCCTCACCATTAGACCAAACTTGCTTTTTATCAACGTGACAATATGGAGACCTACAGGTTCTGTTATCTCTCATACACATCTCAAATTGATTTGTTCATTGATTCCCTGAGTTTGAACAAATGGTTTAATATTCACCTGCAATTTCTTTCATGCTATAGACTAATCCATTATCACTTGCTTAATCTTAGCCTTATTTCTTTTTGTTTCTTCTTTTTTATGCTCGAGGATTCTCTGTTAATTTTTCTTTTAATTGTATGATTCAAATGATGGATTTAGTTCTGAGCTGACTTAAGTTGTTGGCCTTTTCAACTGTTGGTTTTCTGAAATTTTCTTGGTTTGCCCGAGGACTTTTAATCAGCCTAAAGGAGATGAAGAGGATCTATAACTTTCTAGGCCTCTTTGGACAATGAAATATGTACTATTTTATTTATCAATAAAGAAAAAAAGGGGAAAAAGGTGTCTTTAAAAATATGCTAAATTTTATAAGATTGTTTCATCTGTACATGTTCTTCAATGCTTATTAAATAAAGTTTCTTTTCCCCAAAGCAATTATCCTTTAAGCAAAAGATTCTTAAGCAATAATGGTCCCTTGCCTCTTTTAAAATGTTGTTTGATGATGATGATGTTCTTACTTATCTCCTCGTAAAATATAGTCCTTTTATACATTTTCCTGTAAACTTGCATTATACTGCAGAGACCAATTAAATCACAAAGTAAGCCAATTCAATGGTGAATGAATAACAACAGTATTAAAAACTGAACAGTTTCACTTTACCAGCTCATTTACTTAGTTATTACCCTAAGGCATCAACACTGTTTATTGCTATTACTACCAGCAGAAGATTGTAAAAAAATAAACCAACAATTAATTCCTGGTTGCATTTTTTTTTAATTCATCCAAATCATCAAAAATGTGTTTGTTTATGTTTCACTATGGAGAATCTCATATTGCTATTTAGAAGAAAAGTTGTACAATGAGAATTTATTAGCAAGAAACTGGAATTGTAGATTATCATAATAAAAATATTCAGAACGTCCCTTTTGGGGATAAAAAACTGTCAAAATGCAAAGATCAGATCTGAAAGTTATCCTCTCCAACTGTTTTCTGTTAGTGTAGCTATGCTGCTTGAGTATCTTGTGAACTGTAGTCTAGAAAATGTGGAGCAAGAGGTCAGAAAAGATTAATATAAGAATAATGTTTTTCTGAAAAACTGTTGCATTCATTCTTTCCTATTTTCAATGTTTTCAAGGCTTTGCAGGTATCACACCCATTTAAAAATACTGTACATATATTTAAATTGCACCACTGAATTCCAGTGGCAAAATGACCATTGAATTTCAAAGATAAAGATGAAAGTGGGATCTACAGATAACATACATAAAATATGGAACTGTGATCAATAAATACACCAATAGCTGCTCATCCGTATTTTATGGGATTGCAAACAGCTTTAGGAAAAGTTTTGGAAGAGGTGCAAAAAAACCCCAAACACCCTGGTAGAATGAAAGTTTGTAGAATAGATTATAATGGCAATGTTTTCTGGGAATCAAAATCAAATTATCTGACCAAGCAGTGACACAATGGTATTTTAAAAAATTCTCTAGATTATGTACATAATAAAATATAATATGGAGCTTATTTTTGGCATTTTCATGTGTATGAAATTTACAATACATTCCCTTTTATTAAATTATATGAAACCTGGAAGTACAGGACTGGCTCCTTTCTCTATAGGATTATTTTTAAAGACTGGTAACTACAAGAAAGAAAGGACAGAATCTGTGCAATAGAAATATTGAGATTACAATTTTTCTCAACTGTCTCTCTACAATTATAAACTTGAAAGCGTAAAAAAGGTAACTCTGAGAATTGCCTTCTAGCCATCTCTTTGAGAACTAAACATACATGTACACAGTAATGGGGTCTTTCTTGAGTGGAGACCTGGACAGAAATAGTCCTTTGAAATTTGAAGCTGGGTGGATGATTTCACAAAATTTCTCTAAAGGAAGAAGAATGTTTCCAAAAACATCTCTACAGCAAGACCTTCAGTGAGGGAAGGAAATGGAACCAAATAAGGAATTCCCTCATTATGTCTTCCTTGGGATTTAATTGAAATGTAGGAAATTAGAGAGTTTATAGATAATTACTGGAAAATTGATTTATGATAAAAGACAGAACATCCATGCATACCCTTGGCATTTCATGATTAGATGCAAGAATTCTACAGTAAAAATAACATTTAAATTCATTATAGTTCATTAGTTAATGACAATAAGCAATTCAAATTGAATAAGAACTGAAGGAAAAATATTTTTTCTTAAAATTACAGCCAGAGTCCTGCTTCAGATTTCAGCCACACATGCACATGTGGTTTCCCAGGAGATTATCAAGGCTAAAAGTTAACAGCGAAGTAAAGGCTTGCTAGCAAAGTTTGATTTGAAGTAGGAGTATATAAATGTAGAGTATTGGAAGAAGTACTTCCTGTCATCAGAGAGACAGGTTAAGATTGTCAGCCAGTCTAAATGTCAGAAGTTCAAGAGTAGAATCCACACACGAATATCACATATGAGTTAGAAATCAGTTGTTCAGCCAAAAGAACCTGACTCAGAGCTGTTTCTTAAATAAGATGGCAGCCAGCTGTCAATAGTCAGGTTTAATCCATTGTTTGGTAAAGAACCAAATAGACTTTCACTGTTGTGCTCATTTCTCTATTCATCTAGTGCAGGACTAAGTGACTTTATGTCATCTTCATCTGACTTTTCTAGTTGCTCAATTGGCACTTGTGCTTGACCAACCTGAAGTGAGTTCTTGCTGAGAGTGATATTCAATGGACTCAATTGGAACAGCTATTTTTGGGTCAGAATTAGAATCTGAGTCCTGATCTTGGGCCCTGATGAGGATTCAGTGAATGAACCACTTAATTCTCAATAATATATGGTCAACAATTTGGGAAAGTCACCCAATTTTTAAATCACTTACTATTCATTGCAGGTGCATTTCTGTATTGATAAAGTTTGCTCTTTTATCTGTTTTATTTCAAATTAATGATTATACATAAACTTTTCAGTCCTGCATTTTCATTCCTAATTTAAGTGGAAATAGATAAAAGACATGAAGTTAATTCCAGTCTCATCACAAACAAATTTAAAAAACCCTATTGCCATTCATTATATAAATGCATGGATGAACTGAATATGTTTTTAAAAACAATGTAGGATTGCTATGCTTTTAGTATTGTATAATTAATAGTATAATAACAGGATATATTAATGAGCTTCCTTTCTAAAATGAGACCTGGCCATTACCAGTTTTTAAAGATCATTTTTTCATTCAAAATCAAATTTCAGATTTCTTAAAGAATACTGCAGGATTGTCATAGTAAATATCTAGTGGAAATAATGGCTTTCCAGACTATGGAGTGTTTCAAACTAACAAAGCTACTTATGTGGATTTGTTACATGTCGCGCTCCGGTTGGAGGACTCTCGAGTTGGGTCCGGAGTGCGCTGCCCGGGAGTAGTCGCCTAGGGGTTGTCTTCAGAGGGACCCTCACAAGGGTGAAGAGGCAAAACATGACACGTCACATGCAGAGTGAATGCAAGGTGGCGAAGCACACACTGCACGGGTGGAGGTGATCTCTCTGACTCCGACCCCGTCAGCTATGCAGCGACGCCTTTTATTGAGCAAAAAGCAGAAATAAGGAAATGCAAGCATTATACCTTATAAGGTGATATATAATTGTTTTTTGTGTTATGTGTGGACGTGTCTTTTGTTCTGCGCAAGCGTCAGGGACTTTCCAAGCCTATTTTGTCATACAGCACGATCGGCTCGTGGACAGTTCTATTGAGCAATTTTAGGAGTTATTAAATGCATGTTTTACTAATGTGCTTGGTGTGATCTTTCATAAGTGAAACATAATGAAATAGGTATGGCTCAAGGAGCCATATGTCACCTTTTTTTGTTTTTTAATGTTGACTTTCGATGTCGTCCGAGAGATCATCAAGAGATTTTTGCCCAAGAGATATGCCCTCCGGCATCTCTCGTGGAGCTGTTCTCTCAAAGACCTCATCCTCGGCATCTGAGTCATTGGATAAGGAAAATGGAGGTTTCCAATCATCGTCACCTTCTATGGTGAGCAAATGGTATGCATGTTTTTGAAACAGAGTGTTTACAGTAATTTTTGTATGATTTACTTCTTCTCCTATGTCATTTAAGCGTTGTCTGAGGAATTGTATGAGTTTCCTTGTTATATAAGGCCCTATCATACAAGCAAGCAGTAAGAGAATGAGTGGACCTATGATAGCTGATATTAAGGTAGTTAGCCAAGGGGACCAGTTAAACATAGCCTGAAACCAGGACATTTGATTCTGCCTTTCTTTTTCTCTATTTTTTAAACGATCCCTTAATTGAGACATAGAATCTATAACAATGCCAGAATTATCTGCATAAAAACAACATTCTTCTTTTAGTGCAGCACACAATCCTCCTTGCTTTAAAAGAAGAAGATCAAGACCTCGTCGATTTTGCAGCGCCACTTCAGCCAAGGAAGTCAAGGATGTTTGTAAGGCTGAGATGGAGATTTCAATACGTTGAAGATCTGCATCTATCTCAGCACTAAGTTTAGTAATTTGTTGAGCTCCATGCACCAAGGATGCAATGCCTGTGGATGCACCAACAGCTCCTAGTCCCAAAAGTACAGAGAGTGTGAGGGCTGTTACTACTTCTCTCTTTGCTCGAATGTGATATTGTTCAGGTTCCATGATGGAGGTGAAATCTTTACTGGAATACAAATCAATTTTTGGAAATAAGTGTACTTGGATGCAAAATCCTTTTGAGGCCAAGAGTTCATCACCGTGAACACAGGCAGTTGCACCTGTGGAGCAGGCCCATAAGGAGTTATTCGCTGGTATGAAATAATACCCCTTTAAGCGGGCAGTGATGTTGGCCTTAGGGACAAGAGTATATACTTGAGAAAAACCAGAGGAGCCAACTGTTGAGTCAAAATGCAATCGCTCTTGGGAAAGCCAAATTTGACAGCGATGGTGGTTAGATGCATTAAGACAATACTGCGTATAATTCTGTGGAATATGACCTAGGCAGCACCCTTGGCCTGTGATTGATGTGATGGTGATAGTGGTATTGGACCATCGGCAGGTAGAGTCATTGGTGGCGTTAAGGAAAGGTTCAGAAGATCCCACGGCTTCATAAAAGGGAGGTTCCGCTGACAAGCACATCCAACAAGGTTCAGTGGTGAAATTTGTTGTAGCATTAAGCACATCATAAGATAATTGAACAAGGGCCAAAAGAGGATTAGGGTTAGACGTGATCGGCTGTAAGAAGGCTGAAGCAATATCAGGGTTAGGACCTATAGGGGGAGACTGTGGTAAAGTGATGTGTCGCTGGAGGTAAAAAACGTTGCCATAATCATATCCCCCTGAATCATAAATTCTGCCACCCCACGAGGCACCTTTGTCCCAAATATGAGAAGATTTTCCGGCAGCTGTAAAGGTGATGGTGACAGGATTACAACGAGTGTGACGGGATATCCCTGAGCTGAAATCGCACTTCCGGTGAGGGTTGGTGCGTTTGATGGAAACAAGGTCCCCCGTGGATGGTGGTGACCAGTAAATGTAACCGGTAGAGACGCAGGACCATGCCTTACAGAATGTATCAGCAACCCCCCCGCATTGATAAGAACGATCAGGTGTAAGAGAGTGACCAGGACAAAAATACAAATAACACTGGTACACATAAGAGGGATACGGTTGAGGGGGTCTTGGATTGGATTGCAAGAAACCTACTTTGTAAGCAGTTTGCCCATGTAGCATTTCAGCAAAGTCAAATTGCAAAGAAGGAAAGTACTCTGAAATGCGAGATGTATTGCAAGTTTTGTTGAGAGTTTGACCCCAGGCGTCTGTCACTGTCCAGCAAATTTTATACGGTCGATGGCGATTCACAGGTTGGAGGGTACGTCGGTGTCGTTGAAGAGAAGGACGAGTTGGCGGGAGCAGGTGCACCGTAAGAAAGGTTTCATAAGGTAACTTCGGGAGGCGTAAATGACAGTCATAGGATGCATAGTCTTTGGCAGTAACATTGAGCAAAACTAGGAATGTTTCACTGGTAGAAGAGAGAACGAGATGATTCTGAGACGGACGAATGGCCTTATCTCCAATTTGCCACGTCCAATAGGCGGGATGCCTGATAGGGTGCCGCTGTTTGCAAGCTAAAACAGTCCTGTTTCCTTCTGGAATATAGAGACGGCATATCGGAACGCGGATGTAAGCATTCAAGCGGTCAAGAAGGTTAAAGCAATTTTTTGGGTTTCCTTCAAAGAAGGCAGAGTCAATTAGGGCAGAAGCTGGAGGTGTTGGTGTAAAGTCCAAGAATTTTTTATCAAGTGGAGGGGACGGGGAATCAACTGAGCCAGGTGGAAGGAGTTGAGCCCCCTCCACCATGATGCCCAATGATCCCCATATTCCCCTTAAAGTTTGGCAATGACACGCATAAAGTCCAGCATGTTTTTGACTTGGAAGAGGGATGTAGACCTGAGATGAGTTCACAGAAGAATTGAGGGTGACCATGGCAGTGTGTAACAGGATGAAGGAACGAGGGAATCTCGGCCGAGGAAGGGAGCGGGATCGTTGAGTGGCAGAGGACCAGGAATAAACTGGAACAACCCGATGAGGCAGGATGGCATATTTCCATATACAGGCAATTGGACTGGAGCAAGGAGGATGACAGCAATGGAAATGATAAATTCCCTTGGTGGTGGTTTGATGAGCTTCTGGTAACTGGATCCACTGTAGAAAAACAGGAGAGAGAGAGGGGGAAGCCACAGAGGGGGTGGAAAAAAGAAAAAAGTAATGCACGAAAGGAATAAAGCCTTGCAAGTGGTAGTAGCCAATTGTGGAGGGTTGTACATTTATTTGAAAAAAGATATAGGAAATGCTGTAGAGACTTGAAGGGAAAATAGGTTGTTTATTAAGAGGAGCAAAAATAACAGTTGGAGATGCTCTAAAGGTAGAGCATGCATAGAGAGGGAAGTATATTATCGGTAGGAAGAGGATCAGGAGGGGCCCCATGATAGGGTCTCACACAGCGGGCTGGTACCCACAGAACTTTATCTGACAGTTGTACCGCAGCGTACCCTTTACCCCAGGTTATAAGTGAGACAGGACCCTTCCACTTTGGGTCAGGCAGCTGTCTGTAATAGACAAGAGGGAGGGGAGAAGGAAGTGAAGTTTTAGCAAAATGTCTGGAAGCCGCCGTAGAGGGCGGTGAGCGAGTTAAGTTTAGAAAATTAAGTGTGTACAAGCAAGTATTTAGAATATTTTGAAACACTGGGAGGCGAGGCGGGCCATGGCCTTTTACACCTTTATTAAATCTGTCAAGAGCTGTTTTAAGGGTGGAGTTGGTACGTTCCACCAGGGCTTGGCCCTGACTATTGTAAGGTATCCCAAATTTATGGACAATAGACCAGTTGTGGCAGAATTCAGCAAAAGAAGTACTGGTATAAGCTGAACCATTGTCTGTTTTCAAGATTTTTGGGCATCCCAGTGTAACAAATGTCCGAATGCAATGATTCTTTACATGACCTGCAGTTTCCCCTCTTTGCGCAGTTGCCATAATGAAACCTGAAAATGTATCCACGGAAACATGCAAATATTTCCATGGGGCGAAGAGGGAGTACTGAGTGACATCCATCTGCCATGTGTCACATGCTTTAGTACCACGCGGGTTTACTCCTTCGGGTAAACCTTTAGCCTGAAGGCTACAGGTGGGGCATTGCTGTATGATAGCCTGTGCCTCGGCTTTTGAGATGCCAAATTGTTTTGCCAAAGATTTTGCATTTTGATGGAAATAGTCATGACTTTCTCCTGCTGTTAGGACAGGGCGAGCAGGGGCCTTTATGACAATGGGCAAAATTTTACAGGCCTCATCTGCCATATGATTGCCTTCAGATAGAAAACCAGGCAAGTGTTGATGACTTCGGATATGTGCCACAAATAGCGAATGCGTGCGTTTCTGCAGCAATTCCTGTAGCTGGAGGAAAAAGGTTAACAAGGGAGGGGAAGTATTGGGAGAAAAATAGGCATCATATGCATGAGTAGCAACATAACAAACGTATTGGCTATCCGTTATAATGTTAACAGGTTGTTGTTGAAATTTTTGCAAAGCTAAAATAAAAGCAGCCAGTTCTGCCTGTTGAGCAGTGGTGACTTGCGTAGTAAGGAGTTTTTTCCATTCAGTTCCTTCCTTCCATGTGCAGGCGCCTTGTACAGCAGAGCCATCGGTGAACACAGTGAGAGAGTGTGGTATAGGTTGAAAAACAATGGGAGAGGAAAAGAACATAGGAATGATTTTTAAGAGCTGAATTCGCCGATCGGGTGGCAGATGGCACGAAACTTGGCCCACCCATGATTCTAAAGCAGCTTGTAATTGATCAGACTGCTGGAACATTTGTTCCCATTGTTGAGATTTGCATTGGACATACAAAGTAACTATATCTATTCCCATAAGATGACGGGCCCTGCTGCGGCCTTTGAAAATAAGTTCAGCCATCTGTGCAGTTCGAGTAAAAATGACAGCACGAGGAGAGTTTTGCAAATGTAACCATTCTAAAATAAGAAGTGTTTTGTTAGCAGTTACTTGTAGTAATGCAGCCGTCATGAGAAGCGGAGTGTGAAAAAGTGCTAAGTGTAAAGGTTCATTAATAGTTGCTCTATCCACCCATTGGTGTTGTGAAAATGAATTAACTTTATCTAGAGCTGAAAGTTGATCATCAGTGAGGGTAATGAGATCTGAAGGGTGTTTGTGGCCTACTAACGCTTGAAAGAGTGGAGTGAGTATACTAGTGTGAAGGCCTAAGTAAGGCCTAGCCCAATTAATAGTTCCAAGTATTTGTTGTAGCTGTACTAATGTGGTAGGATTGGGAATTGTCATATGTGGCATGACAGGTGCAGCAGCGGAGGAAAGAACCTTGTGTCCTAGATAGTTAAAAGGATAGTGAAGCTGTACCTTACTGGGAGCAATATGCAACCCTGCTATCAGAAGACATTGTTGTAAAAAAGGGAAACTCTCTTTTAGTTGAGCAGACGATAGAGGTGCTGCTACAAGTATATCATCCATATAATGATATACTAAGTGAGATGGAAATTTAAGGCGATAAGGCTGAAGAGCTTTGTCTACAAAATACTGACACATTGTGGGAGAATTGAGCATGCCCTGCGGCAGCACTTTCCATTGGTACCTAGTAGTAGGGCGACTGTTGTTGTATTCAGGGATTGTAAAAGCAAACAAACATCGATCCTTTGCTGCCAATGGTATACAAAAGAAACAATCTTTTAAATCAATTACCATAAGGGAAAAAGATGACGGAATGAGATTAGGATTGGGTAGTCCACATTGGAGCGCCCCCATAGGAAGGATGACATTATTCACGGCTCTAAGATCCTGAAGGAGGCGCCATTTGCCACTCTTTTTTTTGATGACAAAGACAGGGGTGTTATAAGGGCTGTTACTAGGTTCCAAATGCCCTGCGAGCAATTGTTCCTGTACTAGATGTTGAAGAGCTTGGCGCTTTTCTGAGGTCATAGGCCATTGATCGACCCATACCGGGGTAGTAGTTTTCAAAGTAAGAGATAGAGGGATGATAGGCATGTGTCTTTAAGGAATTGTAAGAGTCAGTTGAAATTGGGAAAGCAAGTCACGTCCCCAAAGGTTGCAGTGTAGAGGAAGAATATAAGGGCGGATAATAGCTGTAACAGTAGAACAAGAGGAAGTGGCAAAAAGATTGCGTGAGCTGACCTTAGCAGATTGAGTTCCTCCCACACCTTGTACGGAAGACGCCGGCTGAGAGGGCCAGGAGGAAGGCCACTCCTGTGTCCTAATTACTGACACGTCAGCTCCAGTATCAACGAGCCCTTGAAAAGAAACTCCGTCTAGGAGAACTTCGAGAGTGGGCTTGGCCGTTGAGATGGGCTGTTGAAGAGCATAAAAAGAGGGAGATTCAGAAGAAGGAAGAAAGATGAAGGTAGCAACCACCGTTCCCTTTTTTAAAGAAAAAATTCGATCTCCAGTAGCTGCGAGGCCCAGAACGTGGAGGGAGGTTGTGTCAGAGAAAAGAAAGGGTGCAGCTACTACCCCTTCCATGATGAGCGTAGAGTTGGGGATCAGGAGGGCAGGAGTGCCAGGGGGGAAGGCAGAGGGAATAGTGATAGCCAGAGGAAGAGTAAAGGAAGAACCAGGATCATCATAAACAAAATCTTCCGTGAGGGCAGCAGGAAAAGCATAAGAATGAGATGTACTGAGAGCAGCCTTTGGAGCGGGGCTAGCTGCGGGCCCCGTCTCTAGTTTTCCGCCGGCTGATATGGAGGAGGGGCTGAACGACACTGAGAAGCCCAGTGAAAACCCTTACGACAGCGAGGGCAAACAGTTTTTGGTTTAGCTTGAGGAGGGGCACCTTTGTTTTGACCTTGAATACGAGGGGCTGCTCCCCCACCTGGAGCACGGCATTGATTTTTAAAGTGACCAGGTTTCCTGCAATTGAAACAGTTACCATTGCGTGTCACAACATACGCTTCTGGTGTGGAGGAGGTGGTGGAGGGTTGTGCAGTAATAATGGCAGCAGCAAGGGCAGACATTTTATGAGCGGTAGTGCCTACCACTCGACAGTTTTCAAGCATTTCAGCCAAGGTGACACCTGGTTTGTTAGCAATGGGCTTAAGAATAGATTTACAATCTTCATTAGCATTTTGATATGCCAATTTAAGCATGATTTCATTGCGAGCTGCTGCATTGGAAAGTTGTCGTTCAAGGGCTAACTGTAAGCGACTGATGAAAGCAGAATAAGACTCGGTGGGGCCCTGACTAATATTTAGGAAATTTTGACCCGCGCCGGTGGATTCATCATCCACTTGATTTAGGGCTTGCATGGCAGCCTCTTGAATTAAAGGAAAGGCACGGCGTGGTGTATTTTGCTGTTGAATAATTGTGGATCTAGGACCGGTGCCCATCATGTCATCACGTGTGACATTAGGGGGCAGATTCCCTGCATGAATAATTTTATCAATTTGTTTTTGATATTCAGATTGCCAAATTACATATTGTGCTGGTGTTAAAAGCATATTGAAAAGCATTTTCCAATCATAGATTAGCATATAAGTATCATTAGAAGTCAAAGAATTGAGTAAACCCTTGGTGTATGGTGATTGGAGGCCATAAGTTTTTACAGCTTGTTTTAACTCCTTCAGAATTTTCATAGGGATATTAGAGTGAGGCTGGACACCCATTCCTGGGATGTGTGTGATAGGATATGCTTCAAGAGCAAGGTCATCAAGAACAGATTCATAAACATAAGAAGGGGAGGAAAAGGTCTCAGTTAGGGTGGAAAGAGGAAGAGGTGACGAGGAGGAAGAAGAGGGGGGAGGAGGACAGGTCGGAGTGGAGGGCTGATGTTCTTCTGTGTGACATGCAGTAGCATAATCCGGTGGAGAGGAAACATGAGCCACAGTAGGATCTGGTTTTTTAGCCTCAGGGTTAGAAACAGGAGTTTCAGGGTCATTAGGGAGAAGAAGAGTAAGTGCAGTCATAAGGCTCTGCCAGGTTTGGAGAATGGTAATAGGAGCCCTAGGTTCTTTGTAAAGGTATTTCCCTATTTTTGTCCATGTGGATAATTTAAGTGACCCACCTTCCGGGTAGGCTGGACAATGTTCTTTGAGGTAAAGAAGAAAGAGGATTACCTCTTTTCTAGTTACACCGTGTACAGTTAAACCTCGATCTTTCTGAATCGTATTAGCCCTTTTCACTAAAATATTAAGCTCCTCCCTATGCGCTGAGGAAGTCTTGGAATGTGGGGTGCCCATTACTTACGATTGCAGTGCCTTTGCCAGGTGCGTAGCAATGAGAGTGAAAAGAAAGCTGCCGTAGACACGGCCGGCTCCGTGGATCCCGGACGAGCCCCCAGTTGTCGCGCTCCGGTTGGAGGACTCTCGAGTTGGGTCCGGAGTGCGCTGCCCGGGAGTAGTCGCCTAGGGGTTGTCTTCAGAGGGACCCTCACAAGGGTGAAGAGGCAAAACATGACCCGTCACATGCAGAGTGAATGCAAGGTGGCGAAGCACACACTGCACGGGTGGAGGTGATCTCTCTGACTCCGACCCCGTCAGCTATGCAGCGACGCCTTTTATTGAGCAAAAAGCAGAAATAAGGAAATGCAAGCATTATACCTTATAAGGTGATATATAATTGTTTTTTGTGTTATGTGTGGACGTGTCTTTTGTTCTGCGCAAGCGTCAGGGACTTTCCAAGCCTATTTTGTCATACAGCACGATCGGCTCGTGGACAGTTCTATTGAGCAATTTTAGGAGTTATTAAATGCATGTTTTACTAATGTGCTTGGTGTGATCTTTCATAAGTGAAACATAATGAAATAGGTATGGCTCAAGGAGCCATAGTTACATTAAGGTTAAGATAATTGGCTTCTTGAGTTTTTGCATTATTGACACATTTTTACTTAAACAAAACTAAAATGGCAAGTCCTTAATATTACATATAAATAGAAAGCAATTCTTCCTGCTCTGGAAAGTTTACCTGACTAAATCATCTGAATCTTAATCAGCTGTCTTGATTAACTGATTTATGTAAGAACTCTGTTTCCATGCTATGAATAACTGGATGACAAACAGCCAGAATGAACACTGTGGACAGTCAATTTCCATTTTTTTTATTTTAGTATTTTTAACCTGGACTTTGAAAGAGCGTATTTTATTAGCAGTTTGGCTGCGACAATTTTATTTTGCATGAAAAGCCTAAGGGGGTTAGAAGATCTAATTTAAAGGTTGTTTCTGTTTTTAGTCATTAGTAATAAACCTAATGGATTGTAGTTGGGCAAAATAGATTGGTTTTTATGTATCTGTTACTTGTTTCATGTAATAATGAATAACTGATGTTTGTGTGTGTGTTTGTTTGTGTGAGTGTGTGTGTGTAGAGGAAAATTAGAAAACCAGAAAGCATATTAACAAATACTTTTGGTTTTTTAAATTTAATTGTTAAATGTCAACAAGTCTCTCTAGATTTTCATGAAAATGAAGTATACAAATTATAATTTTATAGAATTAGGGATTAAGAATGTAGCTCCATATCCTCTGATTAAATCTGTTTCCTTACTTAGAAAATTCTTTACTGTTTTCCTTACTGTTTCCTTATTAGAAAATTCTAAAACTTTCTTTAAGTTTTTAAGATAGTCATGCCCAGACCCTCCCTTCATAAGTCATTGTTAATTTGGTGGACTGGTTGATTACCTCTCAATACTTTGATTTCTGCATTAAACAATGAAATTTAAAAACAAAGTACAAAGCATGTATAATTTTCCCCTATACACATGCACATACATGAACAGAAACATCAGTTATTTGTTGCTACATGAAACAAGGAACAGATATATAAAATCCAATCTATTTCATTTTGCCTCAACTACAATCCATTAGCTTTATTACTAAACATCCCAGGTGGTTGACATTAATACTCCTAAGCATGTTATTCCTGGTCACAGAGCTTGAGCAGCACTTTGGAACATGATGGAGTTGAAGGGTATGAAGCAAGAAAAATGTCATCTAAAATGCAAATGCAGTTGAACACAGATTACAATCCATTATTAAGCATACTCAGAGGCTGTGAGATGGAGAAGAATTTTTGTTGTTGTTGTTCGTTGCATCTTCTCAGTGTTGTCTGAAAAGATGGTATAAGGATTTGCTGAAGGCATAATCTTTTCTGGGAAACTGGATAAGAGAGGCGACTCTGGTTTCCTTTCTTTCCTTTCTTTTTTTTTTCTTTTTTGTAAATCATTTCTTTTTGTAAATTAATTTTCATCCTACTCTTCTCTGAGATACCCTTCTTCCTTTGTCCTTCTTCACTAAGAGCAGAGGACTTCATTAGGACATCTCATTCATATTAAAATATATTATCCTGAACCCAGTGTGCTTTATTACTAGGTCAAATTGAAATTTCCATGTTCAAATTAAACCTCCCATTATTTCATTTATATTCACTTTATGAATTCTCATGGTCTGTCTCTACAGTATTTTCCATGTCAACTATGTTTAATCACCAATCAAGTATATTTCCTCTTAGTTCTTCCTGCATGGTAAACAGGGCTAGTGGGCAATTCCTAAGAAAGGTTTGTTGTCTATGTTCTTGTAAGAAAAGTTCCAGAGTTGTTATTTTTAAACCTTCCAGTGGATAGCAAATTATTCCTATGCATAGTTTTAGTAAATCTATTTTTGCTTTTAATTTTGATTTCCTAAGCAGACCAAGTTATACAAGTTTTCCTGTGTTACTCTAATTCCTCCAATTCCAATAACAACTCCCAGGGTTAGGGTTAGCGTTAGGATTTTGAAGAAGAGATTAGACAGCCATTGTCTGGAATGGTATAAGGTCTCCTGCTTAATCAGGGGGTTAGAACTCTAAGGTCTTTTCCAACTGTTTAAATCCAATTTTGAAGCTTTCCTCTTTCTTTCCTTCCATCACACCTTATGGCTTCTTCAAGTCTTTTATTCCCAACTCTTTCTTCTACATTCTTCTACTTTGTTTTTCACACACAAAAAACTCCCTTCCTACCTAAAATGACTTTTTTTTCTGCTTTTAAAATAAACTTCCTTCCTTCTAGAAACTTCTCACATCTTCCCAAAATAAGTAAACCTTCCCTCACTCTTCTGATTTAAAATAAATTTGAATCTACAAATCTTTAAAAGCAAATGCCAATCAGAGAAAAAATGATAGAATTCATAATAGTTATACACAAGGCTTATTTCCCCACCTTTGTTGCCCTATTTCCAGGGGTGGTATTCTACCAGTTCAGACCGGTTTTATAGAACTGGTTGTTACGATTCTGAGCAGTTTGGACAACTGGCAAATCATGTTACTGTCTGGCCCCACCTCTCTCTTCCCACCCCTCTCCTCTCCTCCCAGTTAGTCCTTATCATGCATGCATGACATTGTGTGCATGCCTGACATTGCTGACTGCATTCTTCCCATCCAGTCATTCCTTAAAATATTTTTTTTTTCCTCTGAAGGATCAGCTGTTCAGATGATCAAATGTGCCAGGATCCCTCGCACTGTCTTATTGCTTTGCTCAGGAAGCTTTCCTGAGATTCAGGAGGCCAAAAAATAGAGTGCGCCGGGGGAGGTATGCAGCCCCCCTGGTGCTCCATTTTTTTTACTTTTCTGGACCTCAGGAGAAAAAATGCCCCCCCCCCCCCCCAGGAGGCCAAAAAATGGAACACAGAGGGTATTGTGCAACCACCCCTTGCTCTGTTTTTGCCTTCCTGGGCCTCAGGGAGGCTTCTGGGAGCAAAAATGCCCCCCCCAGGAGGCTTCCCTGAGGTGCAGGAGGCCCAAAAAAATGGAGCAGGGCGTGCTGACAAAAAAAGCCACACACAATCACATGGCAATACCCACCTAGCCATGCCCGCCTAGCCACGCCCACAGAACCGGTTGTTAAAAAATTTGAATTCCACTCCTGCCTATTTCCAGAATGAGACAACAGCCATTTTTAAAAGACAGAAATAGATGGTGTCAGCCTTTTCTCACTTCTCCTCCATTATAGATTGGCCTTCAATCATGCTTTCCTGCTGTGCTTTGAAATACACTTTTCTTCTTGTGTCACCTCAAATGTTCTTGTCCATTTTGTCTGGAGCAGTTTGTTTCCTTATAGGCTAATGATGGACACTTCTCATACATAGGAACACTCTAACTTAGCAAACAGTTGCCCTCATGTAAGAGCTTTTAAGACCTTGTCTTTACCATTTGTATTAAAATAAATCAATGGCGGAGTTTTGTTTAGTATGTAATACATTGCTTGTTTGAAACACAGCAGAAGCTATTTTTTTTTAAAAAAATATTAATTTCCTGAAAGCTTAAAGAAAGGGCCAGGTTCTATTTCCCCTTTTTTCCAAAAATACAAATTTAATTTTACTCTGTGTGGAGTGTATATGCATATGTCTATGTAAGATCATCCACTGAAAGGAAAATAATTGACCACTGCTTTTCTGAAACTGAAAAATAAGAGGAGAGGAGTTGATAGCCTGAAGCTCAGATTGAATACTCTGGAAGGGGTTGCAAAAAAATCATGTTTTGGTTTAGACTTATAATAAAAATAGGACAGTTTAAATGATTAAGTGCAATATGGCCCTAGGCATTGTTGAAAATAATATGAAAAAGGAATCATGACAAATGTAATGTTAATAGAAATAAAGGCACACAGGATTAGGGTTAAGGCACACAGGATTAGGGTTAAGGTTTATTATACAATGCCAAATAGAATTCATGGAAAGGAGAAATAACCCCAGGAATGAATATCAAAACTAACAAACAAACCATGCATAAATTTCATTTAAGAATTAACTGCATTTGTGGAGAAGGGATCTTTGATGTTCTCTCAGCTTGGTTGTTTTCTTGGAGAAATTTCATTACCCAAACTAGGTAACATAATCAGTACCAGTAAGGAATGGCTTGCCCTGTCCGTGTTGGTGGGAGTGTTCTTGGTGGATTTTTTGGCTGGAGTGGGTTTTTTTTTTTTTTTTAGCTTCTTTGGCAGTTCTTTGATTGGGATATTGTTTACTTCTTGATTATTGGTCTGATGTTAAGTCTGATGTTAAGTCTGATGTTAATCTCTGCTCACCTGGGTTTTGACAGGTGGTGGGAAGGTGTTCTGGTCTTTCTGTTTCCTTTTTGGCTTTATGGGTGAGGTGGTAATTAATTTTCCATTACATTTTCAGACTTGTAAGGCTGAGCCATCTTTCAGGGTCAAAGAGAATGAAAGAGATAAATGCAAAATGTCCAGGCTTACATGTGAAATGAAGCTGACCCCATTTTACAAAATAGAGATCATAATTATGGAAAGAATGAAGTTTGCTTTTAACAGGAACTTTGAATTTGAAAAAGATGATAATTTTGGGAGCATTTTGACTTTGGCAAGAACACAATTCTTTAGGTACTTTTCTCTACCTTCTCCTGGTCCTTCCTTGCCTGACCAAGAATGCTTTCTCCATCTTTTAAATTAAGATTTATAGCCACCTCCACTCTTTCTCTCCACTCAATATAGCAGTTTCTGAGATGGTATTCTTCTGTAGAGACTTTTCTATGACTCAGAAGAACTAGTCGTTTGGAAGATTAAATTGAAAGAAGAAGCTACAAGTGGAAGAACAAAAACAAACATTCCCCCCTCCCATGCACACACACACACAAATTATTCACTTTCTCTGATATTCTAAATACTTTGGCTTATTGGATCATCTGTAAAAGTTGAATTGGAGATTTTGTTAACAGAAGTATTTGTACATACACAGAGTTAGGAGAACGATTTAAGGTAAATAAGAGGACATTTGGAATTGAACAGCAAAAGGCTAAATTTGAACTTTCTACAAATGAAGAACATATAATTGCTAAAATGTGTAAAAAAAACTGAAATTTAAAAACAAGTGAAAATGTTTAGTAAAATGAACTGAGAACTTTGGACATAAAATATAGATAGAACTGCAGGAAAATAAGTAGTTAAAAGGATTGCAATCTACATTATGACTAATTATAACTAAAATAAAAAAGATTATGAAATCGTCTGTTGGTACATGAGTCCAGAGCAATTTGTCAGAAAGGAAAAACTCAGTTCAAATTTACGTTGGATATATATACAACATGAAGAATCATTTAATTGTGTTTTTGGTGAACTTGTAAAAATCCCAGAAATTTCTGAGTTCAATTACATATAAAAAATTCAACTGAAACCAGAACTTTTCCTGTTGGGATTAATAATCACTCAACATGGAAGATTTCTTTTATATATGATTACTGCTGCAAGATTATATACACAAAAATAGATTCTGAAATGCCCACAGTGAAGGAACAATTGGTGAAGATGACAGTACTAGCAGAGATTGGTAAAAATTTTCCTTTTTGACTAGAGATTAAAGACCAACAACTACATTTATACTACATTAAATTGTAGTATCAGGATGGAAGCTCTGTTCCATAGGTATATGGTTTACATGCCGTTGTGTATAAAAGGGCCAAAATTTGAGGCACAGTATCTGTTTAATTAGTTGCCCTTGGTGAATTCCTACGATGAAGAAAATACAAATTCAATGCAAAACAAACATATCTATTTAAAAACATGTTTCATATTTTCATGAACATGTAAATTCTGACTTTGCTGACATACTGATAAACAGCATTCATCAAAATACAGCTTGAAGCAAAGAAGATATTCTGATTGGAATTAAGGAAAATATCTTATTCACCTTGAACACACCAAAATGTAAGAATCACTTTATAAAGAACTTCACATGTTTACAATGAAAATCAGAAGCAAATGTTTTACTGCGAAAAATAAGAGTCCCAACAATTTTTGAATTATTCAGAAATTAAGACATTAGTAACAGTAACAAAGACATTGTCATTTAGTAAGAAAATTCTAATCTAAAAAGAGTAAGCTATCTATATCATCTTCGTGCGGAAAAGGAAAAAAAAAAAGAAAAGGAAGCTAGCCAGTTTAGCCTAAGGAAATTATATAAAAACTAGTTATGATATAGAAGCACAATTACTTAAAGAATCAACAGAATTGGCTATTCTACCAGCTGGATTAAAAGTTAAAAAGAATTTGAAGATTTGGAAGCATTAAAATGAGCAGGAAACCAATACCATCTGGCGTTTCTACTTCTACCTCTGCCTCCCCACCAGCTGGAGGACAACGTTTAATTTAGACAATGTTGAAGCAAGATAAAGAACAAGAAAAATTAACTTTACAGATGATTATGCAAGGAATCCAAGATCTCAAGATAAAATCAGACACCATTGAACAAAGAATAGAGAAGACTGATGAAAAAGTGGAAAATATTAAACAAATGATGGTGAAGTATGAGGAGAGATTCCAAAAAATTGAGGAAGAAGGAAAACAAAGAGAGGAGAAGATTGGAAATATTGACAGTAGATTAACAGTGGTTGAACAAGAAAAAAGTGGGATGTTGAGGTGGGAGATGGAAAGGTCAGAATTTTATCTCAGATTTCAAAATATAGAAGAGGAAAAAGGAGAAAATTTGGCTGCGATAATGAGAGAAATTTTGGCAGATGCTTTGGAAACTACAGAGGAAAAGATGATGGATGGAGTAGATGAGGCATATCGAATTTATACAAGATATGTGATGAGAAATAAATTACCAAAGGAAGTCCATATTAGATTTACCAAAAAATCCATTAAAACACAAATATTGCAAGTGGTAAGAGAGAAAACATTGAAATACAAAGGTAAAGAGATTGTGGTTTTAAAGCAAATACCCAGAAGAGTGAGAGAGATGAGAAGAGAATATCGATTTCTGACCAAAATGCTACTGGAAAACGAAGTGAATTACAGATGGCTGATTCAAGAAGGATTAATGTTTACGTGGCAAGAGCAGAGACATAGAATTGATTCAATTGAGAAAGCAGAACTTTTCCATGCAGAATTTTTTGGAAGAAGAGAAGAGGAGGCAGAGAAAGAGGTCTCATTAATAGAGTTTCAAGAGGAACAACTGGAGACTGAAAAAGAGAAAGGAGCTGCAGGTGGACAGGTGGATAGTAAAGAACAGCGTGAAGTGAGATCCACGAGAGCTGTTAGACCTAAATATAAAGCATAATCATGGAAGAAAAAAAACTGATTACAATGAATATAAATGG
This sequence comes from Hydrophis major, assembly GCA_033807585.1. NCBI lineage: Eukaryota > Metazoa > Chordata > Lepidosauria > Squamata > Elapidae > Hydrophis > Hydrophis major. The sequence continues at coordinate 332,092,356 of CM066329.1, forward strand.
ACTCAATTCAACTGTTAAAAGAAGGAAAACTTTTCATAAATTAGAGAAATTAAAATTTGATATAACTTGTCTACAAGAAGTTCATATTAAAAAACAACATGAACAATTGTTAGTACAGCCAAAATTGGGGATAATATTTACTTCTTTGACTCAATGTAAGAAAAGAGGAGCAGTTCTATACATTAAAGAGGCTATCCCAGCAAAACTGATAAACACGGATGAAGAAGGAAGAGTATTAATGGTGGAAATAATGGACAATAATAAAAAAATACTCTTGATTGCAATTTATGCTCCGAATGATAAACAAGAAGAGTTTTATAAAAAGCTACACATGAAAATGGGCGTTGGTTCTTACCTGCTACGCCCCTTCTTGGCGAGCCACGAGGAGCATCCAGAGAATGAGATGTGCTTCCGAGTCCTCTTCTCGCAGGCTGAGCTTTAGCTGAGGAAATGCTCCACCCCCTCACGTGACTCCAAGTAGCATTCCCCCAGTTTTTTGCGATAACGAGAAGAAAAGTTAAGAAATCCTTTTAATCAACTATTGGCTCCTTGGCTGAAACTAGAGTACCCACCAGACGGAGGAGTTAGGGTGGGGCTGGATGCTCCTCGTGGGTCTCCGAGAAGGGGCGTATCAGGTAAGAACCAACACCCATTCTCCCTCGAGCCGCTCGGAGCATCCAGAGAGTGGGACATACCAAAGCCTGGCTGTCCTACGGGTGGGACTCCGTCTGGGCCAGAAGCCCCTCCGGGTCACTGATGACCCTCTGTAGGACTCATCAGCCAAAAGAGGCCTCTGCTAAGGCATATAAGTCTATTTTGTAATGTCTGATGAATGGGGACGGAGAGGCCCAAGTGGCTGCCCGATAAATGTCAGCGATTGGGGCTTGCATGGCCCAAGCCGCTGAAGTAGCTGCACTCCTGGTGGAATGAGCGGTTATTCCCCCAGGAACAGGCAGAGATTGTGATAGGTAACACCTGGCGATAGTTGCCCTAATCCAGCAACTGATGGTTGAGGGAGAGACTTTGAGCCCCAATGTCCTGGGCTGAAAGGAGAGGAAGAGGGATTCTGACCTTCTCAGGGGTTGTGTGCGCTTAATGTATATGCGCAAGGCCCTTCCAACATCCAGGGTGTGCCAAAGGGTTTCCCTGTCCCTTGAGGGTCTGGGGCAAAAGTTTGGGAGGAGCAGTTCCTGAGACCTGTGGAAGGGTGAGTTAACCTTGGGTAAGAAGGTGGGATCGGGGCGAAGGACCACCCGATCAGCGTGGAACACGTATAAATTGTTTCTGATTGACAATGTTGTTATTTCCAAGACTCTATGAGCAGAAGTAATGGCCACTAGAAAAACTACTTTAAACATTAGAAATTGAAGGGAGGACTCCCTCAGAGGTTCAAACGGGTGCCTTGTAAGCGAAACAAGGACCTTGTTAAGGTCCCATGTGGGGAACCTGTGAACAGTCGGAGGGCACAAGTTGGTGACGCCCCTGAGGAAAGCTCTAACCCGGGGGTGATGAGAGAGAGAACTGAAGTTATCACAGGAGACAATGGTTGAGAAGGCAGCGACTTGCCATCTCAGGGTGTTGGGGGCAAGCCCTTTACGTAGGCCTTCTTGAAGGAATTCCAAGACCTGCGCAATAGAGGGAGAGAAGGGGTCAACTTGGAACCCGCTACACCACTTGGAAAAGCCCTTCCAAGTGGCATCATAAATTCGTGTGGTGGAGGGTCACCTAGCGGCCAAAATAGTGTCGATTACTTGACTGGAGAATTTTTCTCTTACCAAAGGGATCCGTTCAACCATCAGACGGCTAACTGGAGCCATTGGGGCTCCGGATGCAGAAGGGGCCCCTGAGAGAGGGAGATCCTGTCCTGGGGGATCCTCCATGGGGGCACTACCGAAAGATTGCGGAGGTCTGAGAACCACAGTCTCCTGGGCCAATAAGGAGCCACCAGAAGCAGGTCTGCCCTCTTATGAATGAGTTTCTTTATGACTCTGGGAACTAGCGGCAGTGGTGGGAAGGCATATAAGAGAGCTGGGGGCCAAGACAGCGTAGCGCGTTGTGGTTCTCCGACCTGTGAGATGGGTACCTGGAGAAAAACCGTGGGAGCTGCGTGTTGGACGGTGAGGTGAAGAGATCCACCCTCGGGAGGCTGAATATTCTGGACGCCTCCTTGAATAGGGATGGATGGAGGTGCCATTCTGCTTGGTCCACCGTGGCCCTGCTCAGCCAATCCGCCTGGATGTTGGAGATTCCGGAGATGTGCTTGGCTTTTAGTGAGAGGAGGTTGGATTCTGCCCAACGGCAGAGGTGCTCGGCTCCCTCATCAACTGAATAGACTGGATGCCTCCTTGCCTGTTGATATGGGCTTTGGCTGTGATGTTGTCCGTGAGAATAAGGATGTGATGCCCATGTACCAAGGGGAGGAATCTCGCAGGGCCAGGTGGACGGCGTGAAGCTCCAGCCAGTTGATGCTGCATCTTTGCTCGATTGGCGACCACTTGCCCTGTGCCGAGAGTGAGTTGACGTGAGGGTTAGGGTTAGCCGCTGAGGTTCTGAGAAGAGGTGGTGGGGTTGGTCCACCAGAGGAGAGATGTGAGGACCCTCGGAGGCACCTTGACTCTGGACTTTGAGTTGCTTCTTCCGGATCTTTGGAATAGGAGCAGGAACCACTGGAGGGATCTGCTGTGTAAATGGGCCCAGGAAATAATTGAGATGCATGAAACCATCTTACCCAATAATTTAGAAAGGTCAAGTAACGCCACCCTCCTTGATCACCTAATCTGTTTGACCAGAGCTTGAATGCTGAGGAATCTCTCCGAAGAGAGGAAGACCCTTTCTGTAATCAAATCAATTATGACTTCCAAGTGGGTGATTCGGGTGGATGGGGTTAGTTGACTCTTTTGCCAATTGATGAAGAACCCGTGTGCTAGGAGAGCGGAGAGGGTGGCTCTGGTGTCCCTGACTGCCTGGGTCTTGGATGGGAAGAAAATAAGGATATCGTCCAAATAGCAATGAAGGCAGATGGGAACGCTCCTGAGGTGAGCCGCCAGGGCCACGAGGACCTTCATGAAGGTCCTGGGGGCTGAGGCCAGACCAAAGGGGAGGGCCACGTATTGATAGTGAAGGTTATTATAACAGAACCTAAGGAATTTGTGTGAGAGGGCCGGATTGGAATGTGTAGGTATGCCTCCGAGAGATCTATGGAGGATAACCAGTCACCCCGCCTAGTATCCAAGAGAATCGATTGCAAGGTGTGCATTTTGAATTTGCTCTGGATAAGGTGGCGGTTTAGCCATTTTAAATCTAATATAGCTCTGCATCCCCCAGAATGCTTGGGCACCACAAAGAGGTGGGAGTAGAATCCTCATCCCCTCTGGGCCAGTGGGACGGGTTGAATGGCCTGAATGTCAAGTAGGTGTTGGATGGCTGCATCCATGAGTGCACGTATGGCAGGATCTCTTGAGGTGGGGGATGTCATAAAGAAATCAGTGGGGGTGGACCGGAACTCAAGTGCGAGACCAAACCTGATGGTGTCCCTAACCCATGCATCGGATGTGGATTTGTCCCATTGAGTGGCGAAGTGTCTAAGGCAGCTGCCGATGGGGAGGGAGGAAGAAAATCTATCTGGGTCAGCGGTAGGGCCTCCCCCCTAACCCCCTAAAGGGCCTCTTATAGTTGCCGCCCCATCTGTTTCTGTCGCCTGGGTCCAAGCAATCCTGAGACTGGAAGGAAGGGGGTCTCGGGTATCTGGGCAGGAAGGAGAGTTGATAGGAGGGGTGGGGGAAGCCCCTCCGAAAGGGCTGGGGGCCTCTTGTCTCTGGCCTCTGAAAAAGGGAGGGCAGGTACTTCCTCTTGCTGCGGCCCTTGACCAGCAGGGATTCCAAGGCCGGGCTGAATAGTTTGTCTCCCTTGACAGGAGCAGTGGCCAGCTTGACCTTGTTTTTAACATCTGCCTGCCAGTGCTTGAGCCACAGTAGGCGGTGAGCTGTGACATGGGATGTTATTGCTCTGGAAGAGAACTTTACCGATTGGTAAGTGGCGTCAGCTGAAAACTTGGCTGCGGACACCAGTTTCGCTATGTTCTTGGTGCACCCTCACATTGGACACGGGGACGTGTTCTCTCAGCTGCCGGAGCCATCGGATAGAGGACCTTGTAAAGAATGAAGCAGCCGTAGCCGATTTAATGGCCCAAGCATTGGATAGATGGGCTCGGCGCAACGCCAGTTCCGTCCGCTTGTCCTCAGGTTTCAAGGCCTCTAAGGCCTCAGTGGGGGTAGAGGAGGAAGCAAGGCCCACAATGGGATCGTCGATTTCTGGGATGTTTAGAAGGGTAGACATTGCCGAATCGAGATTGAAGAATCTCTTGTCTTAGTTAGAGGGTGTAGGGGGGGCTCCTGTGGAAGCAAGTTGCTTCGTCACTAGGTCCATGAAGATGGGTGGGGTTGGGATGACCTCAGCTTCCACCACTGGTTGTGTGAAAATGGAGTCCTCTGGTCTCTCTGAGGCAGGGGGAAGTCAGAGGGAGACTGGGGAAGAAGACCAGAGACATTCTTGGCTTTAAAGAGGAGGGATTTAAACAAGTGTGGCTTGAACAGCCCCCCAAATACAGGTTGGTCGGGAGAAGCCCCCTTGTCCTCCAACATCTCCCCCTCTATGAGGTCCGCCTCTAAGAGGGGCTCACTATAATGGGAGGATCCCATCCGGGAGTCCTCTTCCTCTTCCCTGAAGTCACCAAAGTCCCCTACCTCCTCCTCCTCCTGGGCCCCTAGGGGAGGAGGGCTGTCCCTCTGAGAGAGTACCTGACCAACTGGGGGATCCGGCAGTGGAAGGGATCTGATGGATAAAGATTCGTGGTTGGGAGCTCGTGGAGAGAAGCCTGATCTGGACATGTGCTGCAGGCCTTCCACAATGCCTTGGCGTATAGCCGATTCCATCCAAGCCTTGATGTGGGCTGGAACCTCAAATGTAGAGGGTTCTTGCTGACACAGACCAGCGGCTGTAGGCATAAACATAGCTTCAGGGGTCAGTCTGGTCGGTGGTCCCGGGGTCAAGTGACCTTGAAGTGGGCTGCGCCTATATAGGGAAGACGGGTCTGGAGGGGGAAGAGGTTGAGTAGAGGTAGAGGGGGTGGGAGAAGGAAGGGCTGGAGTCCCCGAGCGGGACTCCCTTGATTGCCTATCAAACTCTTTTTCCAACGCCTTATGGTGCCTTAAGGCATCTCATTGGGAGGCCTTGGAAGGTTCCTTGTCCTGCCTGCGCAAGTAGTGGGACTTTGCATTAGCCTTCAAGGAAGGTCATTTCGATCCAAAACTTAGAGGAACAAGGTATAAGGATGAATTGTTTTTCATATGCGCAAATAAATTCAAGGTATGATGAAGATTATAAAACGGAGGGTTTCTATGATAAATAGACTGATTTAGATAAGATCTTGATGGGTACTGATGAGAAGGTGATTTAAAAATTATATGGTTATTTACTGGGAATTAAATTAGAGGAAGAACAAGTTAAAGAAACTATGATTGTTTGGGAGAAGAATTTTGGATATGGGATTGATCTAGAGAAATGGCAAAAATTGTGGTTTCAAAATTATAAAATGACAATGTCAACAGCATATAAAGAAAACTTGTATAAGATGTTTTACAGGTGGCACTTTCTCCCGACAAGAATAGCAAGAATGTTTAAGGACAAATCTGAAAAATGCTGGAAATGTCATCAGATACCTGGCTTGTATTACCATATGTGGTGGACTTGTGAGGACGCTAGAAAATATTGGACTAAAATTCACATGTGGTTGGAAAAAATGACAAAGAAACATAGATTTGAAACCAGAGATCTTCTTATTGGGAATTTTACCTGATACATATAGTAAAGATTTGAAATACCTGATTGTAAATGTATTAACAGCGGTTAGGATTGTATTTGCTAAAAATTGGAAGAATGAGAAAATACCATTATAGGAAGAAATTATTAAGAAAATATTGGAATGTGCTGAGATGAGTAGATTGACATTTGAAATTAGAAAGCAAGAAGAGAAACAATTTTATGAAATTTGGGGTCTTTTTTATCAATGGCTAGATGATAAAATACGATAATAGAATATTTAGAATGCTAGACAGTAAGGAATATCTTTATTTTGTTTTACTTGCCTTTGTTATTTGACATTATATTTATGAAGGGTTTTTTAGGATTGATTTGGTATGATTATATGATTTGTTACCGAATAAGCTGGTTAAAGTATTGTTATCTCATAAAGCATGAATTATTAAAAGTATAGTCAAAAATTTCTTTTTTTTTAAGTGATATTAGGATATATAAGTTTGGATTGACAATATGAGTTGTTATGTAACATAATTGTAATTGAGACTACAAAATGAATGCACAAAACTGATGAACCAACCGACACACTGGATGTGCATATGAGAGTTGATGTTTTAATGTTTTGTTTGTCTTGTTTGTTTGTAGAAAATTAATAAAATTCTTTTCAAAAAAAAAGAATCACCAGAGGTATGAAAATCATTTCAATGTAACCAGCAGGCAATTTCAATTATTATGTGTTCTTGAGTGATATAATCATAACTGGTTGGCTATTTCTCACTATACTCCATAGTAACTGTGGTGCAAAAGTTTAAAGCCATGGGAGTCGGTCACTGACTGAATTCCCACAAATCATTTATTTGAGTCATAGCATAGGAAATGAGGCCATACAAAATAATAGAACTGAGGGTCTCCTGATTTAAAATAATTCTATGATAATGATGTCCTGAAATAACCTGAAATGTACATCTGGTCTTTAATTATAGCTTTATGAAATTGATGATGATAGAAGACTTTGATTTTTATTGCAAGGAAATTGGGTTGGGGAGAGGGCAGTTGATTTAAAGAAGAGTGCCGTGATATGAGAAATTCAATCCTCCACATTTATCTATATTTCTAAAGAAATTATAAGTATTGCTGTTTTATAAATGTAAGATGAGGTCACACTTGGGCTATTATGTATAGTTCTAGTCTCAGTATTTGAACAAGAAAATTACAATACTGGAAAAGAAGCAAAAAGGGCCACTAGCTTGTTAGGTAGCTGCATAGTAGTCCAGAGAGTACATAAATAATAGGTTCCTATTTCTCTCACAATGTTAGAATTCAAAGTCATCCAAATTTAGGATCAATAAAAGAAAATCTTCCCTTACCCAAAATATTTTTTTAAAAAATTAACTACTTTAAAAAAGAGACTGAACAAAACCATGAAGAATTATTAAAATGTGTGATTTTGTGAGATTTCAGATTTTATGATGCTAGGCATGAGAAATACAATTATTAAATCCCCATTTTACAATAGTCCCAGCATTCCAATATGAAGTTATGTTGTATTAGCTTTGTTTACTATAATAATTCTGTATTCACATGAAATAATTCCATGTGTGTGTGTATGTTTGCATGTCTCTCTATAGCTATCATTTATCTATTTAAAGGAAGTTCTGTAAGAACACAGCAGTTGCTGTGTGTCAACTGGACCTCTCCTCCCACCAGACATGCCTTCTTTGGGGTGGCACAGCATACTGCCATCCCCCCCCCCCTTGCCATGCCTGCTGCTGGAGCAACTAACCCACTCCTTCCTGCCAGGTGCACCTTCCCAGGCATGGGGCATGGTGGGAGGAGTGGAGCCCAGCACCCTCCCTTTTGGGGGGAGTGGCAGGGCACTGTGCTACCACTGGGAAGTTGTGCCTGGAGGATTTTGTAGGCCACAAATGCCAACAAAACACACCCTCACCTCTTTTCCTTTCTCCAGTTCCAATTCAGCCAGAATTTTTAAACACCCTGGTTGATTTGGGTCAAATGATCCCCCTGCAGCAGATCCACATCCTATTTTGTGTCTAGCAGTAAGTATGGCCAGTGAAAAAAGTTTAGCCAATTTTGGCTTTTGGATACTTTTGAATGTTTCAGGAAGTTTCCCTACTCTTGACTGTGTATTATCTTACAAAGGACAAATTGTTTCTTAGAAGAAAGACAATAATTTTCACTCTAATTATGGCGTTGTTCAAACAATCACACATTTACTATAGGACTGTGTGACTTCTTTCATTTTTGACTATTTGTTTCCTTGATTCCTATATTACCCCATTGCACAGATTGTTTGGGGATCATGGCTATTAATTGTTTTATTGAATTTTTCTGGAAATTATTTCAATCCTCTTGATTCCATTATTTCAATGTTAATTGATGCTTTATTATTGATATTAGTGGGATCCTCCAGTTATGGTATATAATCATCTGGGACATAGATAGGGGATGGGGAGGGAACAAGGTGGGGGAGGAGTAGGAGAAAAAATGAAATAAAATGAAATTTAGTTTTTTCATACATCCACATATATTTAAATATTGTTTTTTCAACCATATGTTGGTGGATATTTATGATCTGCCAGGGTGTAATCTCTTACCTGGAAAATATATTTATCTCAAGCACCACATTCTCATTTATAAATAGAGACAGATAAATTCATGAATTTGCTGCTTTGCTCAGACACTCTTTGTTCCTAAAAACAACTAATAGTAACCACAAAGACTTTTGTAGAGGACAAAAACTTCTTAAAATAGCTCTTATAAAGAGAAGATATTATAAAACCTCAAGAAAATGATATAACAGTTGGTTGAGGAAAATAATTGATTGTTCTTTAATAGATGTATTATGAGGAAAAATAATTATCTGGCAGACATTTTTAGAACTTTATCAAGTCCTGTTAAGATAGCAATGGATCTTGATTTCCTACTCTGTCTTCATACAAAATACACAGAAGTCTCACAGCATCTTTCTGATCAATATTGAGGGGTGGGATTCTACCAGATCGCACCTATTCACTAGAACTGGTTGTTAACATTCTAAGCAGTTCAGATAACCGGTTGTTAGAAGAAATTACTGGCCTAATCCTATAAGGAAGGCAGGAAGGAAATTCTATAGGCTGTCACAAATTGCATAATTTAATCATTTGTTGTCATTCAATTGTTGTATTTTTCAACCTTCCTGGATGGAAAATTCTGGGAGTTGGTTCACCCATCTTAAAGTTGACAATAAGAAACACTGCACTAGATTATCTCAGGTATCCAAAAATAAAAGATACACCTTTCTATTGATTTCTTCCGTTACAGTATGCATAGTTCTTGACTTAAAACAGTTCATTTAGTGACAGTTTGAAGGTACATTGACATTGAAAAAAGTGACTTCTTGCCAGTGATACAGCACCTCCAAGGACACCTGATCAAAATTCTGATGCTTGGCAACTGGTTCATATTTACCATAAAAATGGTTGCAATGTCCTGGGGTCATGTGATCATCTTTGGCAACCTTCTGATAAGCAAAGTCAATGGGAAAACCAGATTCACTTAACAACTGTGTTGCTAACTTAATGACTGCAATGATTCACTTAACAACTGTGGCAAGAAAGGTCGTAAAATGGGACAAAACTCATCTAACAACTGTCTCATTTTTTTATGGTTAGCCGGCAGCAGGTACAAATAGCTGAGGACAGCGAGGACTCTGATGAAGGGCCAGGACCATCTGGGAGTGGACTGCTGCCTTCAGAGATTGTGGGGGCTGGCAGCAGTGATGAGGAGGTTCCTGAGGGGCCTGTGCCAAGTGCACATGCACGAAGGATTGCTTGGAGGAAAGAACAATTACAGCAGCACAGGCGACTTGGGAGCAAGGCTGCAAGGTAATGGCCCCTCCCTCAAAAGGATAAAAGCCAGGTTTGGAAAAGTGTTCTTTGCAGATAGCAAAGAAGCTCTTAAGCTCAACTGGTGGACATCTTAGTTCGTGTTTGGAGAATCTTGTAAATTAGTTCTTATTTCTGGGTTTTTGGAAACCTTGACAAACAACTTGGCAAGGTTCTTTCTTATCAGAGCTAATTAATGGAAAGCAGCCTTCAGAACAAAATTCGTTATTAAACCTTAAAAGGTGGGAGCTGTTGCCTTTGTGTGTGTTTGCTCTTTGGGAACCCGGTTGGGTCATAACATATTTAGCAACAGAAATGGGCTCAATTGTGGTCTTAAGTGGAGGACCCTGGTATTTATGATTGTTTAAATGACAAAGAGACAATAAGACTATTGGAATGCACTACACACAAAATCTCGCTGTGCATAAAACAACAGTTCCTATATTTATCTACATGGGCTTGCTGTTGTAGGAGCTGAGACTGTAGAATGAAATATTCTTGCCAGAAAAGCAGTGCCAGGATTTTAATCGTGCTATGGTTTCCCTTCTTTACACACTTCTTAGCAACTTTGTTTCATGTTGATTTTTATGCGAGGCTCATATCTAGCAAAAACTTATACAAATGAAATGAAGTGTTAAAAAGTTATGATATTTATGTAGTTACTTATCAAGCACATCTAAATTATATTGAAGTAACCAAAATATCTTTACAATCCCAAGGCATGTCACAACCTTTGAGCACTCCGAATGTTTGGAAATTGAAAGTTGAAAAATTTGACATGCCCTATAGCTATAAGGATTATAGAAACCATTTTAGCATATTCTTGTAGCAAATACGAAATCAAGACAAGATTTCCTATGTTCTGTATGAAAAATACTGAAGATAAGGCAGCTTGAAAAACAACTTTGAAAAAGTAGATCAGAATTACTTGAATTGGCCCTTTAGTTTTTATTCTACATTAGTGTTGCTTTGATCTTTTCCTTTACTTTGATTTACTATGTACATGAGGATTAGGGGAAGGCAATTCAAAGAAGACTGAAATAAAAGATGAGTAATTTGACTTTTGAATGAACTCAAACTAAACACAAATTAAATTGTATATGGATATGCACAATCCTTTGAATTTTAAGATTCAGGTTATTTATTAAAAAAATAAATATAAATAGGACAATTTGCAGACAGCAATGGCAGTGCATTAGGAAATATGTTTATAAAACAAACATTCATGCATTCAGGTAAAATCTCAAGAAAAAATGCAGAGAAAAGTTCTTAGGATTTTAGTTTTATTTTTTTTAAAGCTGCAAATTAATGCAAAAACTGGACAGTACGACTGGATGATTGTGAAACTGAAAAAGAAAATGACCAATTTGGGTCTATTCTCACCTCTGAGCCACTATATGAAGAACAGACATATCAGAAAATAGGACTCTTACAAATAAGAATGTCTCAAAATCCTTCAGTTAAAAGAACAGGTTCTTGAGGAAGATGTGGAAAAGCAATAGCATGGTATCTAATTGGATTATGTGCTTTGGATATAGCTGCTACTTCCAGAAAATTTAAAAGTCTCTTCTCATTTGAGAAATGTTAAAAGAAGCCACTTGTGATAAGGCCAGCAGTATTAGGGTTTCATACCAGGTATGGAAATGAGATTCTCTCTCATTCTACATTCTCAAATAGGCTTAAAAAGTTAGATTAAGTTTACTGCAGATAATCATGAAGCCACACATATGGGAAATTCTCCATTTAACAACACCCACAAATTCTGTTCCTAAAACAGCTAGTATATATTAGTCCCAAGTTTTGAATTCTGGGTCTCTTCCTCCCATCTTTCCAAGCCATCAGCCATGGATTCACCCATTCACACTCATGGAGATTTCTGCCATATATCTTTTTTTCATAAGATGTCTGTCTGTAATATAAGAAACAGACATTCCTCCATCAACAGCTTTAACTCTTATGAGAAAAACTGGGAAGAAAGATCTTGCATATTTTGCCATAGATTGCTGCTTGATTTTATCCAAGAGAAAATGTTAATGAATTCTCTGCTTTCCTGTAATTTACGGAAGACTTTAGTCTATGAATTAGAAAAATTAAAAAAGGAAACACGTCTTCTTCTAGACAAATCTTTTTCATATACTTGAAGAACACATGCCCTGCCCATCAATCTGGGACTTCATATTGAGTATAAGAATATGATTTAATTCTTGTAAAAGATAAAGGACAACATATGTGCAGACTTCAGTCTCAAGAACACTCAAGTCAAAAGCTCGTCTACCCCAATGATAAAATGCCCAGACACAACTGGGGTGCATGTGTGTTGTCCTTTACCTGAGCAACATAGTATAATGCAGTGAGCTATGTGCATTGGGGAAACAAAAGAACCACTTCATTAACACATGGCATAACATATCATAAAAGAACAAACCTATCAGGACTAGATTCCATCTGCATTTAAAAAACAAAGGCCACTCTTTTGAAGACAGCAAACCATATTTTGAACAGAGAGGATCGCTGGTTTGAAAGAGGGGTCGAAGAGGCCATCTATGTCAACATTGAATAGCCCTCTCTCAACAGAGGGGAAAAGATACAATATCATCTACCTCCAGTCTACAACACAGTCCTTTCAACGGTTCCAGGAAGGCTCCACACCCATTTGCACTATTGACCCTGATGACACAGATAAACCTCCAGGTGGCCTCAGCAACTCACTAAAAGAATGCAAATGACTAGCTGTCTGAAAAGAGTATAAATCCTTATGTTGTCCACCATATAGTCAAAATGTCAAAGTCCTGACTGACAAACCCAACCAAGCAAGCAGAATCAAGATAATCCAATCTCTTTATGCAAAACTTTACTTTTCAGCACAGATTAGGGCAAAACCAGCTCTAACTAATTTTCACCCATTCTTATATAATTAAAGTATAGAGTAGTGTTAGAGTAGATCATATTATCCGACTGAATTTCATTGAACTGTTATAAGAATATGTTTCTGAGGATCTTAGCCAAAGTGCTGCTGAAGTGTCCTTGGCTCTCATGGTTTGATTTCTTGATGTCTGGAGCCTACATTCCATTTCCTTCTTTCCTCCCCCTTAGTTCATTGGCAAGCTGAGAAATGATAATAGTTGCAACAGCATTAGTGCACTTCAAAACTTGACACAGAGATAAAAAAGCTTCTTGGAGGAGAAGTAAAATGTCTTCAAAGAAAAACCAGAAAGTCCAGTTGCCTCTTGGGGGAGAAAAACAGAACCTTTGGATAACCATGATCTGTATGACTGAAATTCTCCATACACAATGCATCAGTTAACAACTGTCCAATATTTTCAGATTATAATGCTTGACAATGGACTGTTATAATAATATAGAAGCCTAAGCATTTTAAAAATGGGAAAGGTGATTGTTTAAAATGCTATAATTATTGCATAGCTCACAAATAAAAATGCATTACATATATTGGAAAAAACTTCATTTTTATTACATCATAATCTTACTTATGAGTTACAATTTTTTTTAATGGAGTATATCTGTTATCTTGATTTCAAGTTCTAAATTTTTTATTATAAATAATACATTTTAAGTATTAAAAATAACCTGCATTTTAATATACTTTAAGTTTTTCTTTTGGCAGAAATTTAAATCCTATACAGAGGTAGAATTATATGATGGGATATAATATTTTACTTTTGTAGAGAAAGATCACATTCATTACTAATACATTGACCTATGGAAATACAATCTGTATCAGATAGTGCTGAATAGATATTCATAAGTTTTTACTTCCAGGATATGAAGCAATACAGGTTAGCTGCATTATGCTGTCAATATCATATGAATTAACCAAATCAACAGAAAGATCCTAAAAGAAGAATTATTCTAAAATATTTTTACTGAAATTGTAAAGGAATGAGGAATTAATTCAGTTACATATGCATAACAAAGTGAAACTGCTGTCTGTTAACTACAAAATTTTCTACTAAGATCATTAAAACCCTCAAAGAAACAAAGAATATTAAAGAAGAATATGAATATAAAAACATGGATATAAGAAAATAATCTATAAAAATGTGATATGTTAATACAAACAATTATTAAAAGCTAGGCATGTTAAACAAAATTACAAAAAAAAAAAAATGCTTGGGGAAGTGTGCATAAAATGTTTTCAAATTATAATACCTTTTATTTTAAAAAGGACAGGAGGAAAAACCAAATCTTAAGCTAATTCAAGAATGGGAACCACCAAATATATGAATAGAAAATAAGAAACTGGAAGAAAATTATTGATTAATTTTCCTATTCTTGCATATTTGAATAATATATGTTTAATATACATATGTTTTCTGAAACTATTAAGAATGCCATCACAAAAGTTTAAAAGTTTCCAGAGGTGAGGGGTGGACAATCTTGAAAAAAGTTTGGAGGTAAAGTTTAAGGATATTTTCCCTATTAGTGCTGTTACACTTGACAAAGATATATGCCATAGTCAAAATTTATGAGCATCTCTCCCATTCCAATCATTGGCAGTAAAAATTATACTCCACACACTCCCTTGCTCACCTGTGACATATGAAACTTTCCAACCATATCATACCAATATTAATAAAAAATACTTTAACTCCGTTCAAAGAACGGATTTGATGAGCTTCAATTTGACTGAACATTGTAAGAGATTATGCATATGGAAGGGAGTTGATGTGATGGTCTACAGTGAAGCAACAGTTCCCACAAAGGAGGGTGAGACAAGAGACAACACAGCTCCTTTCTGGATAGAAGACAGAGAATAAGGACAGCCACTCCCTAGAAGCTACCAGGGTTAATCTGTTAGGGTAAGAAATGTACAAGGTTAGTCTGGCAAGATTCTGTATATTGTGTGTCAGTGAATAAAGAGCTGAACTTTGACTGAATTTGCTATGTTCAAAGACTAGCAGCAGTCCTCCCTCTGGTCCGCCGCCAGCGTGGGAGTGCCGATTGCTCCCATTGGCTGATGCCGTTTGACAGCCGGCTATAAAAGGGAGCTGTCAAACGGCATCAGCTGTCGCCGCCAGCTGGCTGTCAGATAGCCTTGGCAGCCGTGGCGACCCTTTATTCTCAAAGAATAAAGCTTGTTAAATTCAGCCTGGCTCCGTCTCTCTCTGTGACTGCTGCTCCACAACACTGGCGATGAGGGCAGGATACAGCAAAGACGAGCAGGCAGGAAATTGAGCCGAAGTCACAATAAGAAAGAGCCGAAGACACAATAAGAAAGAGCTGAAGCCGCTATGAGCCGATCGAAGTCACCGCTGCTGACACTCTCTAAAGAGCGTGAAGTTTAAAGCCCTCTCAGCTGAGGAGCTGAACATCGCTGACAGGCGCTGACAGAAACGCTTTTCTAAAAGCGAAAACTCGAACTTCCACAGTTGAGGAAACCAACGCTGCCACTCTAATGGCCTCAAATCCAGCATTCCCTCACTTCCAACAGGGGGCAGAAACATGGGAATCATATATGAATAGATTTGAATGTTTTTTAAATGCCATTGATCTGACTGAAGCTATGGACCTGAGGAAAAGGTCCTATTTTTTAAGCTTCTGTGGGGCTATAGTTTTTGACACAGCCTCTGCACTAGTGTCCCCATGTTCCAAAAAGGCTATTCCCTGGGATGAGTTGAGGAAAATCTTGTCAAACCACTATTCCCCCAGACCCTAGCTCTCAGGTAGCTAGGAGACTAGCTTTTAGGAGGAAAATTCAAGCTGAAGGGGAAACTGTGAGTCAGTACATGGCAGCATTAAGATCAGCTGCCATTCACTGTGGATTTAGGGATTACCTTGAGAACATGCTGCTTGACCAAATTGTGGGAGGAGTTAGGGACCTAAAGCTTCAGAGGCGGCTATTGGCTAAAAAAGATTTAACCCTAGCCTTAGCTATTGAGGAAGCTCAGGCTGCTGAATTATCAGAATTTTCAGCAGCTGAAATTCAAGGAAATACCTCTAAGCAAGGGCAGGCTACAATCCACTATGATGAGGTCTCCCAAGAAGAAGTAGAAGAACCTCTTGAGGTAAACCGCCTCACACATCCAAGACCCCCCCCCCAGGGCCTCCTAAGAAAAACAACAGCCAGACAACCAAACAGCAAACCCCTTGTATGAGCTGCAGGGGTAACCACCATAGATCAACTTGCAGGTTCAGAAACATTATCTGTCTGAACTGCCAGAAGAGAGGGCACATAGCCAGGGTTTGTCAAGCCAAACAGGCCTCCACATAAAGACCTCAAGTTTCTGCCTCCTACCAAAGGCAAGTGGAACATTGCTGCACTTGTTACCACGCAAACAATATCACCCCTAGGTCTAACAAAATAAGCATTTCTCTTTTTATAGAAGGTAAGCCATGCCGGATGGAGGTAGACACCGAGTCAGCTCTCTCCATCATTTCATGGGCCACCCTGAAGAAGTTGCTACCTTTGCTCTCAAAGAAGAAGCTGACCAACTGCCACCTGACTCTTCGAGATTACCAGGGGAAGACCATTCCAGTCCTGGGTAAGGGAAAATTCCTCATTCAATTCCAAAACTTTAGAGGTCACTTGCCACTGGTGGTTGTAGATGGTGCCCTTCCTAGCTTGCTAGGACTAGATTGGTTCCCTGCCCTAGGCCTCAACATTACTGGGATTCACTCTGTGGCAAGTTCTGAGGTAGATGCCCTTTTTAGGGACTACTCTGATGTTTTCAGCAGTGAACTAGGCTGTTATTCAGGCACCCCCATATCCTTCGATGTGGGCCCACAAGACACCCGAATTCATTTAAAACCTCGGAGGGTACCTTTCACCATTCGGCCTAAATTGGATGCTGAGCTAGACAAACTTATTAAACAGGGAGTGCTAGAACAGGTAGACTTCGCCAAGTGGGAAACGCCCATAGTCACACCTTTAAAAAAGGATGGCAGCGTGAGAATTTGTGCTGACTATAAGATGTCCCTCAACCGTTTCCTCCAAATTAGTACATATCCAGTACCTGTAATCCAACACCTGCTCCACTCTTTTGAGCCAAGCACAATTTTCACCAAGCTAGACATGTCCCAGGCTTACCAGCAATTTCCCATGGATCAACAACTGCTGACCTACAAATTATAGTTACTCACAGGGGAGCTTTTAGATGTAATCATTTACAATTTGGAGTTAGCATTGCCCCAGGCATTTTTCAATCACTCATGGAAAGAATCCTCCAGGGCCTACCAGGGGTGGTTCCATACTTCAATGACATTTTGGTCTCTGCCACCAACAAAATACAATTGCTACTCAGAGTGAGGTCTGTCCTGGACAGGTTTAGGCAAAATGGGCTTAAATTGAAAAAAAGACAAATGCACCATTGCCACCAAACAAGTAGACTTCCTTGGTTATCGAATTGACGCCTCAGGAATTCACCCCATGGAAAGTAAAGTTAGAGCCATTCATGAGGCACCCACACCCTCTAACAAAACTGAGTTGCAGGCCTTTTGGGGACTCCTTAATTTTTATGCAGCGTTCCTGCCTCACAAGGCCTCTGTAGCTGAGCCCCTTCATAGGCTCTTAGATAATAAGGCCCCCTGGCACTGGGGACAGAAAGAAGCCAATGCTTTCCATGCAGTCAAGTCTCTTCTAACTTCAAACGCTGTGTTAATCCAATTTAACCCAAAACTGCCCCTGGTTTTAGCCTCTGATGCCTCACCTTTTGGCATAGGAGCAGTGTTGAGCCATAGGCTCCCTAATGGTTTTGAGGCATCCATTGCCTATTTTTCAAGGACATTCTATCCTGCAGAGAGGAACTATAGTCAGATCGATAAAGAGGCCTTAGCAGCTGAGGCTGCTGTAAAAAAATTCCACGAGTTTCTTTATGGCCATTGTTTTGAACTTGTAACGGATCACAAACCTCTATTGGGACTGTTAGCTGGTGATAAGCAAACCCCACAGGGGTTATCCCCGAGGATGACCAGATAGACACTGTTTCTGGCCGCTTACTCTTACACACTGGTACATAGCCCGGGGAAGAACCTGAGCCACGCAGACACCCTCAGCAGATGCCCCCTGCCAACTCCAGTCGAGGACCCAGCTCCCATCCACGCAATCTTCGACTGCAATGAACTGGACCTGCCAGTCTCAGCTGTGGACATTGCTGCAAACTCCAAGAAAGACCAGGTGATCTCCCAAGTCCTGGACTGGGTAGGGAGGGGGTGGCCTGACATTCAGTTCGCCCCTGAATTCATGCCATTTAAGACCCGCAGACAGGAGCTGTCTTCACTACAAGGTTGCCTGTTATGGGGAACAAGGGTGGTCATACCACCCACCTTGCAAGAACCAGTTTTAAGGGCACTACACGAGGGTCATCCTGGCATCGTAAGGATGAAGGCCTTGGCCTGCAGCTATGTCTGGTGGCCAGGGTTGGATGCCCGGATTGTCAACTGGGTAAACTCATGCCAGCACTGCCAGGCAACAAGAGCAGCCCCACCAACAGCCGACCCAACCAAATGGGAAAATTCAGGGGCCCCGTGGGCCAGGCTGCATATTGACCTGGCTGGTCCCATGCAAGGGAGGACATTTTTGGTTGGTGTAGACTCATTCTCCAAATGGACTGAAGTGGCCTTGTTACCCTCACCACAACACTGGCTGTCACAAAGGCCTTGACCAGACTGTTTGTTACACATGGACTGCCTGACACATTAGTTTCAGATAATGGCCCCCAATTCAGTTCTAATGAATTCGCCATTTGCAGCTAACCTGGGCATCAGACATGCTCTCACAGCCTCCTTTCACCCTGCAAGCAATGGAATGGCAGAAAGGGCTGTCAGGTCTGCCAAGGAAGTTTTGGCCAAGCTGGGCCAGACAGACTGGCACTCTAAACTGTCCACTTACCTACTTACGCAACATGCCACTCTGTGCCCTTCCACCAACAAGTCCCCTGCTGAACTCTTAATGGGCAGATGCCTCAGGACCACCCTGGACAGGTTGCACCCCCACTACGCTCCCAGCACACCACTGGCCTCTGACAGCCATGCCAGGGAATTCGCCTTGCAAGACCTGGTGTATTCCAGGAACTATGCAGGGCACCCCTTGTGGCTTCCAGGGCAGATAGTTTTTGTTGCAGGACCCAGGTCATACAGAATCCTCCTGGAAGACGGTCGAATCTGGAGAAGGCACATGGACCAGCTAAGGAGATGCTGGGGCAAGCCTGCCACCGAAATCCCTGTCTACCCACCACCCCACGACCCGGTCTACTCACCACCTACCGCAGCCAACTCGCCGAAGGACCTGGTCTACCCATCACCCGACAACATGACCAACTGACCGCCGCGAGAAGACTCACCCACAGCAGCTGGACAGCAGCCCAAGGACGACCGACGACCATCTGCAGGTTCCTGTCACTGCCCATGAGGAACAGGACTCGCTAGCCGCTGACAAGCCTCAGGAACTACGAAGATCAGGCCGCGAACGAAAATGGTCGTCCCGGCTGCAGGACTACACATGCTCATGGCCAGGGGGAAGGAGTGCTGTGTTCAAAGACTAGCAGCAGTCCTCCCTCTGGTCCGCCGCTAGCGCGGCAGCACCGATCACTCCCATTGGCTGATGCCGTTTGACAGCTAGCTGTAAAAGGGAGCTATTGATTGTTATCCATTGATATAAAACTTTATTTTATTATGCAATTTCCGTTTCAAATAAGCTATAAAGCTAAGGGTCTATATAAAATGGTTGATTCCACAGAAGAATTTCAATCATTAAAGATCATAAGTCATTATTATAAAGCTGTTTTCTTTCCAGTATTTAAGAGAGTCAATATATTCAAACAATTGTCTATGTGGAGATTTTTCTGTAAAAAAAAATTAGTAAAGAACAAAAGCATAGTGCAAATAATATGATAGTATGGTTTATAAAGACAAATTTGCTGATTACTGCTTTTCCTGTGATTATTTGGACAAAATCCATGCTCAATGACCTGCAAGGTCCAGAATATGTATTCAGTGTTTTTCAAAGGAAGTGTTTGCTGATTATTTTTAATCTGTTTTTTTCCCAGGATTCTTCTAACAGTTCCAGTATGTTTTCTTAAAAGTGTTTGACTGTAGCTAAAACTGCTTTATCTATGAGAAAGAAATAATATTACATTTAAGTCCTTTTAAAGCATATTATCTTTCATACAAGTAATAGTCTTAGCCTGACATTTTAATCAATACATGGATAATCCTTTTAGTGTAACAAATAGTTTCTAATGCAGAAGGAACGGTGGATTGTACCACTGTATTAGATATCTGATATAGAGAGAAAGAGGGGGAGAGAAAGAAAGAGAGAGAAAGAGAGAGAGAGCACAATTCACTATTTAGTTATATTTCTTGCTTTATGAGATTAATGCTCACAATTATCAATGTGAAGCCTTAAAGCATAATAATTTAAACTGGATCTACAACTCTTTTCCTCCTGTTGTATATACAGCACTTCTACTGGAACCTATGTCATTACAATACAGTTTATCTGGAATGAACATTCTGATTCTGTATGTAGTTTCACACTTTTTCAATTGTTTGAAAAGGAGACTAGGAATATGCATAATATGAGGTCAACTTATTCTGTAAAGCACATGAAAGAAGGACATGAAACAATGGATAGAAACTAATCAAGGAAAGAACAACCTATATCTAGGAAGCAGCAAGTGAAGTTAGACAGAATCCCATCAGATACCTGTTAACACAGGAGGCCCCAAGGCTGTATGTTGTCTCCACTTCTCTTCTCCCTATACACCAATGACTTCATCTCAAACGATCCATCTGTTAAACTTCTGAAGTCAGTGATTGGTCTCATTGGAGATGAATCCACATACAGATGGAAGATTGAACAACTAGCCTCTTGGTGCGACCAGAACAATCTGGAACTGAAGACACTCAAAACTGTAGAAATGGTGGTAGACTTTAGGATAAATCCTTCTGTACTACCACCTCTTACAATACTAGACAACATGATAACCACAGTAGAGACCTTCAAATTTCTAGGTTCCATCATATCTCAAGAACTAAAATGGACACCTAACATCAAAAACATCATAAAAAAAGAATGTTCTTTCTGTGCCAACTCAAAAAGCTCAAACTGCCCAAGGAGCTGCTGATACAGTTCTACAGAGGAATTATTAAGTCTGTCATCTGTACCTTTATAACTGTCTGGTTTGGTTCTGCAACCCAACAAGACAGACACAGACTTCAGAGGATAATTAGGACTGCAGAAAAAACAATTAGTACCCACCTGCCTTCAACTGAGGACCTGTATACTGCAGAGTCAAAAAGAGGGCTGTGAAAATATTTACAGACCCCTCACATCCTGGACAAAAACTATTTCAACTCCTACCCTCAAAACAATGCTATAGAGCACTGCACACCAGAACAAATAGACACAAGAACAGTTTTTTTTTTTCTCCAAATGCTATTACTCTGCTAAATAAATAATTCCCACAAAACTGTTTACTAAGTCTTCATTATTATCACTATTAGTCTTCTCATCCCCCCATCACCCATTTCCTCCCACTTGTGACTGTATGACTGTAACTTTGTTGCTTGTTTCCTTACAATTTATATTGACTGTTTTCTGGTATGGTTTGAATGCCTATTTGTACCCTATGACCATATTAAGTGTTGTACCTTATGATTCTTGATGAATGTATCTTTATACATGAATGTATCTTTATACATATGAATGTATCTTTTCTTTTTATGTACACTGATAAGACAACACTTGTGTCCAACACTTGGCCGATAAAGAATTCATTCATTCATTCAGTGGAATGACTTGTATCCAAAAGTTGTGGGTGTTCCAACACTGGAAGTTTTTAAGAAGAGATTTGACAATCATTGACAATCATCTGAAATGATATAGGGTTTCCTCCTTGAACAGCATGTTCTCACATTTTTGCAATGTTTTCATAGCAGTGTACATTTCTTTTTTTTTAAAAACAAATTTTATTAATTTTACAGAAAACACAATACACAAACATACAAAACACAAAACATAAACAAAACTAAAAGATCTTTTCTGAAGGTTGTCTGATCCCGGGTTAAAACTCTTCACACAGACACAAATTCAAACATCATATTCACTTTATATATCCTTCCATATCTTATTATCATTTTCTTTTTTTATATATATATATAAACCATTTTTATCAATTTTATAAAAACAATGCACAAAGAATCAAGGCATAACAGCTTATAAATTCTTTTCTAGGAAAAAATAATAATAAAAAACCAATAGAACATAACAATTCCAAATGATAGTTTCAATACTTTATCTATTTAACTTCATATCTTATCCCTACTTCTCCTTTTCATCCAAATTATTTTTTGTTAATTAAAATTTTATTGCCTTTTATCAGTATACAAAATCCAAAAAAAAAAAAACCATAACAAAACCTTTATATATCCTTTCATATCTTATTACCATTTTCAATAACATTCTTTGTCTGTTCTATTTCCAACTATCCATTCATCTTTTTTCTTTTACTATACTTCTCCTATACACCAATTGGGGTAACATCTATAACTCATTACCCTAACTTAAAAGTACTTCGTATAACAATTTTTCTTGGGATTCTGTTTAAAAGATTCTAAAATTACATAATGAATTTTATACTCTAAATACACATATAAAAACACAATCTTATGTACCCTCCAGAATCCCTCTTTTATCCTAAATTAAATTCACCCATTGTCTCTAAATAAACTTTTTTTCTTTAGATCTTGCTTCCCCCCATTGAGGCTTCTCCTCCCCCCCTTTCTCTCTTGCTTATTCTTCTCCTTGCCCTTTTTACCCCTTTGTTTTTTCTCCTCCCTTTTCTTACTCCTTTTCCTTTGCTTTCTAACCTTGCCTCCACCTTTTCACTCATTTTTCTCTTCTTTGGTTGTTTTTATAATTCTTAAAATCCCCTTTTTCTTATCCTTTTTCTCCTCCTCTCCGGAAGGGACCCATTGTTCATCAAAGATGGCTTCTTCTTCCTCTTCTTCCTTGTCCCAGTCCTTCTGCTGCGTAATCAACTTTTCATAAGTACATAACGCCATTTCTAAGAATTGAAACAAAGCGCCCAAAGTATCTTCCTTTTTATATTTTTGATATTCAGTCTTTAGTTCATCCACAAGCGATGCCATTATGAAAAGAGAAACTTTTCCCAAAACAACCACAAGTATTTTTAATCAAAAACAATTCAAAAAAAGTTCCAAAAGTTAATACTTTTCTTCCTTCTTCTCTTTCTCTTTCTGGGGTTAATGTTTAATCAAAGAGGTCCAATTACCATATATCTTTCTTTGGGATTCTAGGCAATCTCCTCCTTTTTCAGCTTCTGCTCCAATTTTTTCCCCTCTCCCTTCCCACTTGCTATATCAATTTTAAATAATCAGAAATCCATACCTCCAACAAGGGTTTTCCAATTTCTTAAATTTTTCAATGTCCAAGAGTCCTTTTGTCCCTTAGCTTCAACTCTCAAAACAATTCACTTTCAATGTCCAATATATCCAAACATTTCTGCTGTTTCCATGGGGTGGGAGAGTGAAGAAAAAAAAAAGTTCCCTTTAACAGCTTCTCCGCCGCTTTCACTCTTCTTAGGGATACAATGTATCCTCCATCAATTCAAACAGCTCAGTTCCAAGCAATTTAAAGGATGTTACTTGACCCGGCTCAGACAATACTTTCACTCTTCTCATTTCCTCCAGCGCAATCTTACCCGGTTGCTGGCTTCTTCGTGGCGGCCATTGCTGACCGCCGCTCCACCGCCTTGGGAAAAAGGGGTTTTTCCGGAGAAGGGGGGGTCTGCGACACCCCCACCCCCCTGTCCGACTCCCCTCTCTCTTCAGCTGTCCCTACAGGGCAGCCATATCCCCCTGACCCATCTGGATCGGGGGTACCTCGACGGCTAGCACAGCAGGAATCGCGAGCTGTCACAAATTCCTGCTGCCCCGAAGCCAGCAGTGTACATTTCTAAGTGTCAGTTAAAGTCATTTGTTACAAGTAGATCTATAACTTGTTTCCTAGATCCTTACTTTTTTGTCATTATTACAATTATAATACAATATTTATTTAATTATATTACTTTACATATATACCTAGCTATATATACATTTATCCTTATTTCCATTTTCCCTTGTTGTTTGTTTAATTGGTTTCACTACACATCTTTACTTCCTTTTTATACAACCATTTGTACCATATATTCCAAGTTGTAAAAAACTCCCCCTCTTCCTTATTTTTTAATAATATGGTTAGTATAACCATTTCTGCACAGTGGTGGATTTTATTAGTTATTGCCAGGTCCGTGGGTGTCATTGTTGATTTCCAGTTTTCGGCAAAGACTATACTTGCTGTTGTAGAAAGGTCTCTGGGTTGAATTTAATCTTTAGTTTTGTCATCTCTTCTAACCATGTCTGTATCTTAGACCAGTACTTTTAAGTTTTAGGACATGTCCACCATATGTGAAAATATGTTCCCTGACTAAAGTTACATTTCCTACATTTGGGTGACATATTAGGGAACATCCTAGCAAGTCTTGCTAGTGGGAGATGCCAGCGATAGAATATTTTATAAATATTTTCTTTATATGAGACTACTGTTGCATTTCATTGGAAAGGTAACAGATGACAATCCTTACAAAAATGAAGAAGAAAAAGACTGAAACAACTGAAAAAGAAAAAACCTCAAGGACTTCCCATCTGTATTTTTACTCTATCTTTATAAACCAGGATTATTTGTGATAAACTAAAATCAGAATGCAGCTATCTAAGTGATTCCAAGAATCTCTGGTGCTTAAATTGCATTCGTAGTTAGTCCATATATTTAACAGATATATTTAAATTTGCCAATTTATGAAATGTAAAATTCTAGAATTTTTCATTAGTGTTTCCAATTAAATAATAATTGAAGTTAGGAGGTTTCTGGTCTGGTCCTCTATTTTTTTTTTTTTCTGTGTGCCTGCCAAAAACTGGCCAAATAATTGTGGTTTTTTTTTTTTTCTATTTGCCTGCATGTAATCAGTGGAGTTTCATGAATTCATAGTCTCTCATAAGTTTCTGTATTGCCTTTAATTCAAAGGGGATATAGGACAAATCTTTTTTTCTCAAGACATTCCTATGGCTAAAGACAGTGTGAATTCCCTACTAAATCATTGTAAAGATGTCTTCAAATAATGCAAGGATAATACCTTTTTCCCCAAAATAAGCGGAAAAGAAATCATGAGAACAGTTTTCTCATTCCAACTTTCTCACCACTGCCTTTAGCACAGAATAGTAAAAATATACAGTGAAGTCAGGAGAGAAGCAGAAAGAAAAAAAACAATGAAAACTTGTTTCTCAATTATTTGTTCCCTAGACAATGTCACATTACTCGTTTCTCTCTCTGTATATCGGGAAAAATCTTTTTTGGAAGGCTGGATCCTTATTATTGGTCTGGTTTTTGTAGGCACCTACTGTAGTATCCAAATGTTTCATGACATGAGCTTTTGCACTCTGAATTCTATCTGCAAGAAAAGTGCCTGATAAATTCTCTTGAGATACTGTGCAAGAGATAAAACTTTATTACCACACATCTAAAGTTACTTAGGGAAGTCTGTCATGGCCAAATGAGTGGGTGTCTGAAGTTAATGAGCTGCTTTCAGCAAGATGGGCTTCTCTGAGAGAAGCTAAGTTTCTGCAAAACAGTAGCCTTGGAACAAAAGAATTAGTGACTCAGTGGGAGGCATCATAATTAATAAAAGGCAACAAACACATTGCTGTTTAATCTAATGTGACAGAGCTGTACTGTAGACACTAGCAGCGAGGGATTTCATTTACAAGGACGGTCTATCATTTGGTTACTCCAGAAAATTAGAAAATATAAATCTCATCAGCAATCAAAATGGTACATCAGCTGCCAAAAACAAAAGTTATTTTAAAGTAACTCAGAAAGTTTTTAAAAAATAGACATGGCACATGAAGAAGAGAGAGGGACATAAAAGTAAATGAAGCAATTTTTTTCATTATTTCCTGACATTATATGGCTTTTATATTCTTACTGTGGCTCTCATAGAATCTCATATTGCACATGTTTTGTGTAGTGCTTTGGATCTAGGTTTGATGAAAGCAATCCCAGTTGTTTGCATATGAAGAAGAAGGATAAAATACAAAAATGACTGAAAGCAACTCCCTTTGTGCTCAAGCCATGCTATAAATTGAAAACTTCTAATACAGTATTTTACTATTCCTAATGCTTCTGATCGAATAATCACTTCAAAGAATGGAATAATTATTCAGAAATAATAACAGATGGTATTATGAAGGAAATCTCTTATTATTACAACTAAAAATATAAATTAAAGAATGATCTTTTAGCATTAGTAGATATTATGACTCCATTAATCATGAACATCATAATGCTACAAATTTCTAAAATTTTCAAACATTTTTACTGTATTGAAGAATTATGGTCACAGTAGCTTGGAAAATTCTTTCAATTCATTAATGTCCTGAAAGGATTTTAATAATGCACATCTGTAGTTGCTATAACAGAATATCAAGCTAATTTTTAAAATCATATTGATTTTAAGGTAGATTATTAAGAGAAATGTTGATTATTAAGAGAAAGTAAAAAAATGTTTAGTTCTGTATTGGAACAGGGGTCTTAGATAAGGTTAAGTATCACTTGAAGTGATCTAATAAAGATTTTGGTAAGAGTGTCACTTAAACATTAAACAAGATAAAATATAATTATAAAACATAACATTATAGAAAATAGTTTTGTCTAAGTGGAAGCAATTTGCTGTTAGAAAACAAATGAGTGTAACTAAAAACTGCTGTTGTGCATATACTGTATCTTTATTTATTATATTAACTTGATCAAGAAAAACTGATTCTATAGTGTTACATTAATTATAAAATCATAAAAAATTGCAAGTAGTATTATTAATACTACTGGTTCAAAAATACCACTATTTTTGGAATCAGAATACATTACAGCTGACCACAATAGAAAGGATCTGTGTGGCAAGTCAGCTTAGTATAAAAGTGCTAACTGTTGATATGTACAATCAATAACTCTTTTATTCTGTTTCATAGTTAAAACAGACTTTTAACAGACAGCCTTTCAAGAGGCTGTTTCTTTTAAAACTATCCCTTTGAACAATCAGAAGCATTATCATATTGGTAAAAATTCCTCCAGCTATACTGCCTTTCACTCGGCTCCATTTGTTTGTCTTTCTCTGCTTTATCTCTTTCTCATCTTCCAACTCTGTGCTGAAATTCTCTGCAGTGTTTCTAGAAAAAATATATATAATTAATGCTGTTTATAGAAACCAGCAAGTAAGAAGCAGCCTTCATCTGTAGAATGTAAGAGGAGCCACCTACTAGGACTGTGAAAAACTGAACAGATAGCTGGAGTCTGGAGTTGAAATTGAAAGAAAGAAGATTGAAGTGACCTTGAAAAACTCTGAGATGATTTATCTACGAGCCTTGGATATTTGGTGGCAGAGGCTTGTTTTATATTATAATTGCTTTTTACTTTTTGTCTCCCTTTTTACACTCACCCCCCCACTAGTTGGGCTTTTTTTTTCTCTTTAATTGGCTTTTGACTTTTTAAACCAGGAACCACAATGTAAACCTTTTGTTTTCTTTTTGTTTATTAAGAGGAACATATAGAATATTTCTCTTTTTTCCCTTTTTTATCGTTGATTTTTTACTTTTTACATTTACCATTGTAACTAATTGGATTAAGATATATAAGTGCCTGAAGACTTTCTTTTTCCTTTTTTTCCTTTGGAGTGGCAACTGTTTGCTTTCGTCTCCCCCCCCCCTTTTTTTTTTCTTTTTTCCTCTTTTTTTTATTTCTTTCTCTCTCTCTTTCTTTACAGATAAGCATTATAAGATGAGTAGAAAGACAACAGCTCCAGCTCCAAACCCCTCACCATCTGGAGGACAACAATCTATACAGACAATATTACAACAGGAAAAAGAGAAAGAGAAGGAACTGACATTACAGATGATTATGCAAGGAATCCAGAAGATTGAGCAAAAAAATGAAAAGACAGATGAGAAAGTGGTAAATATTCAACAGATGATAATGAAATATGAAGACAGATTTTAAAAAATTGAAGAAGATATACAAAGAGATAAGAAAATTGGAAACATTGATATTTGATTGAGTGATGTTGAGAAAGGCAGATGTGAACCATTAGGATGGGAAATAGATAAATCAGAATTTTATCTAAGATTTCAAAATATAGAAGGTGAAAACCTTGTTGAAATAATGGCAGAAATATTGGCAGAAACACTGGAAATAACTGAAGAAAAGATGATGGATGGGATAGATGAAGTGTTTCGTGTCTATACAAGATATGCAACAAGGAATAGACTACCAAGAAAAGTTCACATTAGATTTACTAAGAAGATTGTTAAGATACTCCAGGTGGTGAGAGAGAAAACACTAAAATATAAAGACAAAGAAATTGTGGTGCTGAAACAGATACCAAGAAGAGTAAGAGAGATGAGAAGAGAATATATATTCTTGACTAAAGAGTTACTTAAAAGAGGAGTAAACTACAGATGGTTGATGCCAGAAGGCCTTTTGTTCACTTGACAGGGACAAAAACACAGAATTGACACAGTTGAAAAAGCTGAGCTATTCTACTTAGAATACTTTAGAGGAAAGGAGGAAGAAGAAAGAAAGGAAGAGTCACTAATTGAATTTCAAGAGGAGTGTATAGCACTAATTGAAATAGAAAAAGAAGAAGGTGCAGCAGGCAGTGAACCCAGAGAACAACAA
This sequence comes from Hydrophis major, assembly GCA_033807585.1. Taxonomy (NCBI): domain Eukaryota; kingdom Metazoa; phylum Chordata; class Lepidosauria; order Squamata; family Elapidae; genus Hydrophis; species Hydrophis major. The sequence continues at coordinate 332,120,796 of CM066329.1, forward strand.
GAATTGAGATCTACTAGAGCAATAAAACCTTCTTATAAAGCTTAACATGGATAAAAAAAATTGATTACGATTAACATAAATGGACTTAATTTGGCTATTAAAAAAGGGAAGTATTTCATAAATTAGAAAAATTAAAATTTAACATAATCTGCTTACAAGAGGTACATATTAAAAACCAACATGAATATATACTAAAACAAGGAAAACTAGGGAAATTATTTACGTTGCTGGCACAATCCAAAAAAAGAGGTGTGGTATTATATAATTAAAGAAACAGTCTTGGCAGAACTAATCTACACAGATGATGATGGAAGGATTCTGATGGTGGAAATAATGGATAACAGCGTTAAAACACTTCTAATTGCAATTTATGCCCTGAATGATAAACAAGAAGAATTCTACAGAAAATTACATACAAAAATAATTGAATTGGACTATGTTAATATTAACTATGTTAATATTTGTATGATGGGAGATTTTAATGGAATGACCAGTTGGATTATAAAACACAGAAAACAACAAAGAAAGTTAGAAAGATACTACCAAAATCCTTCCTTTGAATAATAGAAAAATTTAATTTAAAAGATGCATGGAGAGAGAGAAATGCAGAAAGTAAGCAATATACTTTTTATTCAAACAGGCATACATCCTGGTCTAGAAGAAATATGATATGGATGTCAGCAGAATTATTGACTAATGTACGACAGATTGAAATAGAAACAAACACTTGGGCAGATCATAATCCAGTGTCAGTTATTTGGAAAGGATACAAGATGACGGGTGACAGTGGTGATCCCGTAGGGGCTCCTTCAACAGAACACTGCTTAACCAACACATATTTCATATACAAAGGACAAAGATACAAACAAATTGAAGCTGATCCTATGGGATCACCCGTCATTGCAAACCTGTTCATGGAAGAATTCGAATCCAGAGCCCTGGCCAATGCCATCCACAAACCCAAACTATGGTTAAGATACATCGATGACACATTTGTGATTTGGCCCCATGGAAAAGAAAACCTAAACAATTTCCTAACACACCTAAACAGCACACACCCCAAAATCAAGTTCACCATGGAAATGGAACCAAACAAACAACTACCATTTCTAGATGTACTAATTTACAAAAAAAGAGATGGCATGCTAGGACACACCATATACTAGAAGAAAACACACGCTAACTGCTACCTCAATGCCCAATCCCACCACCACCCAGCACAGATAAACTCCGTGGCTAAAACACGAATTATTAGAACCAAACGCCTGACAGACAAGACACACATTAAGATTGAACTATGCACCCTGACTAAAATACTGACAGCCAACGGCTTCCACAAAAGCAAAATCACCGGCTTGATCCACAAAAACACAATGAGACATACCACATACATTGGACAGACCAATAGAAGAATAAGTAGCCGCCTGGATGAACACAAAAATGCAGTCAAAAAGCTAGAACACACTTCCTCACTAGTCCAACACATGGAAGCCACAAGTCATAGCATCAACTTCAATGGCACCAAAACCCTAGCCACTAAAGAAAACCCCAGCCACAGAATCATCAGAGAAGCCATAGAGATTGAAAAAAGTCCAGAAAGCATGAACAGAAGAGATGATTCCACCAGACTGTCAATAATTTGGAAGCCTGCACTCACAAACAAAAAAATCTCCACACCACTTGCCAGACAAGCACCTGGGCACAAACAGATCCCCCTGATACCTCCAGCTCAACACAGCCCAACCAGGCACCCAGATGAAACCCAGACATGTAAGTACCCGCGAAAACTTAAGAAAACATTTGTATGGTGATTTTGCTTTTGTGGAAACTGTTGGCTGTCAATATTTTAGTCAGGGTGCGGCTTCCACAAATGGCTTCCACAAAAGCAAAATCACCAATTTGATCCACAAAAACACACTGAGACAGAATAGAGACCCAGAAGATGAACAGACCCATGGAACAGCTGTCCTGCCCTACATAAGAGGCACTACAGACAAAATTAGTAAGATTCTATACAGACACCACATCAAGACTGCCTTCAAAACAGACAGAAAAATAGCAGCCATCCTCAGGAACCCCAAAGACAAAATTGACCTGGAAAACCAAGGCATATATGAAGTCCCCTGTGCATCATGCCTGGCCACATACATTGGACAGACCAATAGAAGAATAAGCACCCGCTTGGATGAACACAAAAATGCAGTCAAAAAGCTGGAACACACTTCCTCACTCATCCAACACATGGAAGCCACAGGTCATAACATCAACTTCAATGGCACCAAAACCCTAGCCACTATAGAAAATCCCAGCCACAGAATCATCAGAGAAGCCATAGAGACTGAAAAAAGACCAGAAAGCATGAACAGAAGAGATGATTCCACCAGGCTGTCAATCATTTGGAAGCCTGCACTCACAAACAAAAAAATTTCCACACCACAAGCCAGGCAAACACCTGGGTACAAACAGATCCCCCCGATACCTCCATCTCAAACACACCCCAACCAGGCACCCAGATGAAACCCAGCTTCCTAACTAATGATAGCCGTCCATTTATCTGAAGCCAAGCTGCACTAAAGGCCTCAATTAAAGTAACACAATGTTGCCAGCTAATCAAGATACAAAAAGAGCCAAAAAAACAGACAGAAGATATTAGAAGCAGAACACAGCAAACTCCAAGACCAATAAACACAGATCAAGACTCTCAACCAATCAGGATGAAGAAAAAACCATTATGTCACAGCAATAGGCTGCCCCAAATTTAAATCTGAAACCAATGTAAAAGTCTAACTCACAGACGAACACTATACAGAAACCTGATGATGGCAAATGAGATTCTGCTGAAACGTTGCTACAACTTTAAAAGCACCACTACTATGACGTGGGAAAATACCCGAACAAAGCTGAATGCCAGACATGTAAGTACCCGTGAAAACTTAAGAAAACATATATATATATATGTGTGTGTGTGTATATGTGTTTGTGTGTGTGTTTTTTTCTTAAGTTTTCGCGGGTACTTACATGTATGGCATTCAGCTTTGTTCGGGTATTTTCCCACGTCATTGTAGTTGTGCTTTTAAAGTTGTTGCAACGTTTCGGCAGAATCTCATCTGCCATCATCAGGCTTCTGTATAATGTTCATCATATATATATAATGATTATATGATTAAATCTGAGTATTTCTTGGGTAGCAGATTTTCTTCACATCTTAAGACAAAAGATGTGAGTTCCTAATTTCTTATTTTTGCTGTCACTGCATTGTTTCAATAATTTTCTTTGATGACTATTATTATTATTTTTATTTTTATTTCATACAGTATATCTTGCATAAGTAAAATGAAGTTGATGGAAACAGAGAAACTTGCCATGTCCCTAGTATTGTGCTGCCCCAGCACAAATTCTTAATTTGTGTTAGCAGGTGTTTTGCAAGTATTTGATTCTGCTATTTTAGCAAATATATTAGATCAAATTACCAAAGTATCACCTAAATGTAAATAATATTTCTAAAATCAGATAGTACTGAATGTTTTATTGCAGTCATGTATAAGTAAACCATTTTCAGTGTAGCTGTGCATAGGAAAGAATAAGAATAATTTATGGCTTGCATGTGTGAAACACCACAATAGATCAAACATTTCACAAGGTCCAAAATTGCATAGCAACTTACTGATTCCCAAGAAGTCCATTCTTTCAGTCAAGTAATACACTTGCATATATGAATCAGAAAGAAAGAAACAATTATCATAAGCAATTCTGATCTGTAATTCAGGCTCTGAAGACTACATTAGTCTACAGAAACCCTGTGATTTAAAGGCCTTTTCATCTGTAGGGCAGGTTGAATGCACTCTTATTTTTCAGACTAGCCTTTTAAATTCAATAGCAATTGGAGAAGGCTAATCTCCCACTATAGCTATTTTGTAGCTGGGCTTTCAAATAGTAGATAGGTTATCGAGAATGATTCATACCCTGCTATAGTTGAACATCACTTTTGTGATGAATGTGCTTGATGCTTTGCCCTGATAATAAAGTTTTAGGACTGGTTTACAAATCTTTTATTTGAATTTAAGAAGCACACTACTGTTAGATTGCCAAATAGATCACAGTCAAATGAGATTTCCTGTCACAAGCAGGCACTCTTTTCCAGTAAACTGTGCACTAATGTAAGCATTTTAAAAGTAAAAAAAAGAGAAAATGAAACTTTTCTAAATTATCATATAAATAAAAAAAAACTCTCTAATCTTTTTTGTTTCAATACAAGACAAAAAATAGAGGAACAAAAAAATTAAGATGAGAAAACTTAATAACATTGAGAATATTGATCTATTGTACAAGCAGTGGTGGGATTCAAATTTTATTACTACTATGGGCATGGCTTATTTGGTGGGTGTGGCTTAGGGTCACGTGACTGGGTGGCCATGTGACTGGGGTGGTCATATGACTGTGTGTGTGTGGCTTGGTGGCCATGTGACTGGGTGGGTGTGGCCAACTCACTGTCACTCACATCAAGGGGTGCTTCACCTGGTCCTTCCCCTCCGACCCATTCCTTGTCACACCCAGCCTCAACATATCTATAGTTCTGTAAAAATGTTGTTCACCTTTTGTTGACTTTATTATCTACGTACTACAGATGTACTTTCATGGACCACTGAAAGGAGGAAATGGCTCACATGCTTTGCCCAAGAGAATGATAGGCAACAGGCTTTTAGGGAGCTGCCAGAAAGACGGGGGGGGGGGGGAATAATGTATTTTCTAAAGTACCAGAAGGCAAATAATGTATTTTCCAAAGCAGGATGGAAACTGAACAGAGAGAGAAGCAACCTAAAAGTTAGGAGAAACTTCCTGATAATGAGAACAATTAACCAGTGGAATTGCTTGCCACCAAATGTTCTGGGTGCTCCAACACTGGAAGTTTTTAATAAAAGACTGGACAGCCATTTTTCTGAATAGAGCAGTGGTTGCCAACTGATGGGCCACTGGTGGGCTGTGAAAAAATGTTGGTGGGCCACAGAGGAATCTCACCCCCAGAGCACCCCTCCCAAAGCAATTAATCCAGGCTGTGCAGAAACACGAGGCTATGCTGGCCACATGGCCCACAGGAAATATCCACGCCCACTCACTTCTTACCTGGCAAACTTCCCTGCTAAATTGCTGTTTTTCCTTTTTCCGACCATCATCTTGTTATGTATGTAAATAGTTGAATAAAGGCAAGCTTGGGGTAAAGTGCAGGGTTCTGGCCCTGCACTTCTGATTGGGTGTTAAGCGGCTAGATCGGATTGGTCGGGTTCTGAGAATCTGATTGGCCCTTAACGAAGGACTCTTATTGGTACTGGAGCTAGCGTTTCACAAGCTCCTGTTGGTTATTTCACATTAGCATTGCCTATATAAAGCAGAGTTGTTGTTATACAAGTTAGAAGTCACTATGCAATAAAGAGTTGAAAGTTCACCAACTAAGACTGTCTCCATTCATTCTACCCATGCCTGAATCTATGACACTGGTGACGAAAGTGGGATTTGGAGACATCTGATCTTAAGGAACTTGGAAGAAAAAAAACAGAGCACGTGAAAAAACGGCGCCAGCAACGGAAGCCATGTCCGGCAGCATCGTACCACCCGCTCCATACGATCCATCCCAAGAGGATTGGGAATCCTACATGGATCGCTTTCAGATGTTCCTCGAAACAAACAACCTGAAGGACGCCACACCAGCCAAGAAGCGGGCGTTGTTCCTGACGTACTGCGGCCCGGCTGTCTTTAAAATGGCTAAAGCCCTCACGAAGCCTCGAGAAGTGAAAGCAATAAGCTGGGACGACCTCGAACCTCTCCTGAGAGACCATTACGCGCCAACCGTACCCACACTCGTGAGACGCCACGAGTTCTTTTTTTTTAAAACAAATTTTATTAATTTTTACAGAAAACACACAAAACACAAAACATAAACAAAACTAAAAGATCTTTTCTGAAGTTTGTCTGATCCCGGGTTAAAACTCTTCTCACAGACACAAATTCAAACATCATATTCACTTTGTATATCCTTCCATATCTTATTATCATTTTCATTTTTTTTATATATATATATATAAACCATTTTTATCAATTTTATAAAAACAATGCACAAAAAATCAAGGCATAACAGCTTATAAATTCTTTTCTAGGAAAAAATAATAAAAAACCAATAGAACATAACAATTCCAAATTATAGTATCAATACTTTATCTGTTTAACTTCATATCTTATCCCTACTTCTCCTTTTCATCCAAATTATTTCTTGTTAATTAAAATTTTATTGCCTTTTATCAATATACAAAATCCAAAAAAAAAAACCCCATAACAAAACCTTTATATATCTTTTCATATCTTATTACCATTTTCAATAACATTCTTTGTCTGTTCTATTTCCAACTATCCATTCATCTTTTTTCTTTTACTATACTTCTCCTATACACCAATTGGGGTAACATCTATAACTCATTACCCTAATTTAAAAGTACTTCGTATAACAATTTTTCTTGGGATTCTGTTTAAAAGATTCTAAAATTACATAATGAATTTTATACTCTAAACACACATATAAAAACACAATCTTATATACCCTCCAGAATCCCTCTTTTATCCTAAATTAAATTCACCCATTGTCTCTAAATAAACTTTTTTTCTTTAGATCTTGCTTCCCCCCATTGAGGCTTCTCCTCCCCCCCTTTCTCTCTTGCTTATTCTTCTCCTTGCCCTTTTTACCCCTTTGTTTTTCCTCCTCCCTTTTCTTACTCCTTTTCCTTTGCTTTCTAACCTTGCCTCCACCTTTTCGTTCATTTTTCTCTTCTTTGGTTGTTTTTATAATTCTTAAAATCCCCTTTTTCTTATCCTTTTTCTCCTCCTCTCCAGAAAGGACCCATTGTTCATCAAAGATGGCTTCTTCTTCCTCTTCTTCCTTGTCCCAGTCCTTCTGCTGCATAATCAACTTTTCATAAGTACATAACGCCATTTCTAAAAATTGAAACAAAGCGCCCAAAGTATCTTCCTTTTTATGTTTTTGATATTCAGCCTTTAGTTCATCCACAAGCGATGCCATTATGAAAAGAGAAACTTTTCCCAAAACAACCACAAGTATTTTCAATCAAAAACAATTCAAAAAAAAGTTCCAAAAGTTAATACTCTTCTTCCTTCTTCTCTTTCTCTTTCTGGGGCTAATGTTTAATCAAAGAGGTCCAATTACCATATATCTTTCTTTAGGATTCTAGGCAATCTCCTCCTTTTTCAGCTTCTGCTCCAATTTTTTCTCCTCTCCCTTCCCACTTGCGATATCGATTTTAAATAATCAAAAGTCCATACCTCCAACAAGGGTTTTCCAATTTCTTAAATTTTTCAATGTCCAAAAATCCTTTTGTCCCTTAGCTTCAACTCTCAAAACAATTCACTTTCAATGTCCAATATATCCAAACATTTCTGCTGTTTCCATGGGGTGGGAGAGTGAAGAAAAAAAAAAAAAAGTTCCCTTTAACAGCTTTTCCGCCGCTTTCACTCTTCTTAGGGATACAATGTATCCTCCGGCAATTCAAACAGCTCAGTTCCAGACAATTTAAAGGATGTTACTTGACCCGGCTCAGACATCACTTTCACTCTTCTCCTCCAGCGCAATCTTACCCGGTTGCTGGCTTCTTCGTGGCGGCCATTGCTGACCGCCGCTCCACCGCCTTGGGAAAAAGGGGTTTTTCCGGCAAAGGGGGGGGTCTGCGACACCCCCACCCCCCTATCCGACTCCCCTCTCTCTTCAGCTGTCCCTACAGGGCAGCCACATCCCCCTGACCCATCTGGATCGGGGGTACCTCGACGGCTAGCACAGCAGGAATCGCGAGCTGTCGCGAATTCCTGCTGCCCCGAAGCCACGCGAAACCAGAAGACGAGACGCCACGAGTTCTATCAACGAAGCCAACGAAAAGGAGAGAGTGTGGCTGACTTCGTGGCAGACCTCCGGCACTTGGGAGGCCTCTGCGGATTCGCAGACTTAGATGAAGCATTGAGAGACCGCCTAATTCTGGGATTAGATGCACTAAACGTGCAGAGCAAGCTGATGGCGAAGGGCGACATTGGCCTTGTTGATGCCATCGCCGAAGCCACCGCCGCTGAGGCAACAAAAAAGTCAGCGGCGCAGCTACGGCGAAGCCGAAACTCCACAAACCCACCGACAGGCGACATCTCACCCAGCTCAGAAAGGCAGTTGGCAACAACGCACTACGAGGACTTCTCTTCGTCGTCAGACAGCGATGAAGAAGGGGTCCATCGACTGCGTTCCGACCGGGACCCTCATCCTAAAACCTCACGCCCTTGCTCTGGCTGCGGGGCAAACCATCCCAGGGCAGACTGCAAATTCCGCGACGCACTCTGCCACGAGTGCGGGAAACGAGGCCACATCGGTCGAGTCTGTCGCAGTTTACCGGGACCATGCCCGGCCTCAAAGGGAACCAACTTTCGCCAATCGGCAAGAAACCGTCCTGTAAGGCAAGACCCAGCAAACCACTCCTACAGATATCGAGCGTTGCAGAAAGAAGAGGCTCACCATACTATCACTATAGGTCACGCCTCGGCCCTGGACGCTAAGAAGATTCGAGTTACAGCAGCCATAGAGAACCAACCCTGCCACATGGAGGTCGATTCGGGATCGTCCCTCTCGATGGTGTCGTGGAAGACATTAAAGCAGCTCATTCCTACCATCCAACGCCAAGACCTTCGAATGCAACGCCTTATCCTTAAAGATTACCAAGGGAATCGGATCCCTGTGGTCGGGTCTTGTCGAGTCTGCGTCTCGTTTAAAAAGCATACGGCATACTTACCTCTAACAATCATCAATAGGGACAGGCCTAGTTTGTTGGGCCTCCAATGGTTTGCGCCACTCGGCATCGAACTAGCCGGCGTGAACCGAGTCGGTGATTGCGAGTGGGAGGAGGATCTTATGTCTGAATTCAGCGATGTCTTCGCAGATCGTCTGGGCGAGTATAAGGGGACCCCAATCTCATTCAGCCTCGACCCTAAGGTCGCCCCGATCTGTTTAAAGCCCCGTCGAGTTCCGTTCGCCCTTAAGGCCAAGATAGATGAACAACTTGACAAACAAATTAAACAAGGGGTACTGCAACCCATTGATCATTCCCCATGGGAAACTCCTATTGTAACCCCCATTAAACCAGATGGGTCAATCCGAATCTGTGGGGACTACCGGGCCACTCTAAACCACGCCCTCCAACAGAACGCATATCCAGTGCCGGTGGTGCAGCACCTCCTTCATTCCCTGGGAGGTGGAAAGGTTTTCGCGAAGCTAGATTTAGCTCAAGCCTATCAACAATTGCCCGTGGATGATAAAACAGCCCAAGCCCAAACAATAGTAACGCACAGAGGTGCTTTTAAATGTACCCGATTGCAGTTCGGGGTGAGTGTGGCCCCCGGAATATTCCAAAGTTTAATGGAACGATTGTTACAGGGAATCAAGGGCGTGGTTCCGTATTTTGATGACGTATTGATTGCAGCTCCTAGTAAAAAAATTCTGCAGAATTTAAAATGTGTGCTTAAAAAATTCCAAGAAGCGGGATTGAAAGTAAAAAGGGATAAATGTCATCTGTATACCGACAGTGTTGAATTTCTAGGTTATCGCATTGATCGTCAGGGTATTCACCCAACTGAGAGTAAATTAAGGGCGATTAGAAATGCTCCCAGACATCATAACAAAACTGATCTTCAAGCATTTTTAGGCCTTATCAATTTCTACAATGTGTTTTTACCGCATAAGGCGCCTGTGGCTGAACCATTACACCGGTTATTAGATAAGAAAGCATTGTGGGTTTGGGGTTACCGAGAAGAAAAAGCGTTTAGAAATGTAAAAAATTTACTTACATCTGATTCTGTACTTATGCAATATAATGAAACATTACCCTTGGTTATAACTTGTGATGCCTCACCGTTTGGGGTGGGCGCTATTTTGAGCCATGTGCTACCTAATGGAAATGAGGCTCCCGTTGCATACTTTTCGAAGACTCTATCCCAGGCAGAACGTAACTATGGACAAATAGACAAGGAGGCTCTTGCAATTGTGTCAGCCGTAAAAAAATTCCATGAGTATGTATATGGAAGGACATTTACAATTGTAACCGACCACAAACCTTTATTGGGGATAATCGCTGGGGACAAACCAACTCCCTATATATTGTCCCCAAGAATGACTCGATGGTCAGAGTTTCTAGCTGCTTATAATTATCGATTGTTACATCGACCGGGGAAAGCCATTCCCCATGCCGACGCACTCAGCAGAGCACCACTACCAGAGACACTAGTGAATCAAGTGAAACCCAGGAAATGGAGCAGGAAGAAGAATCGTATGCTCCAAGGGAAATCACACCAGAACGAGAAGCTGAGCCACTACAAAACAACACCCTACCTCAACGGGACTGCACGCAGCCAGTCCAAAGAAAATCTGACAGACCCAAGAGACAACCGTCCTATTTAAAGGACTACATAGTCACAAACTAATTGTGAAGCCAGGGGGAAGGGGTGTTATGTATGTAAATAGTTGAATAAAGGCAAGCTTGGGGTAAAGTGCAGGGTTCTGGCCCTGCACTTCTGATTGGGTGTTAAGCGGCTAGATCGGATTGATTGGGTTCTGAGAATCTGATTGGCCCTTAACGAAGAACTCTTATTGGTACTGGAGCTAGCATTTCACAAGCTCCTGTTGGTTATTTCACATTAGCATTGCCTATATAAAGCAGAGTTGTTGTTATACAAGTTAGAAGTCACTATGCAATAAAGAGTTGAAAGTTCACCAACTAAGACTGTCTCCATTCATTCTACCCATGCCTGAATCTATAACACATCTGTTCTGCTGTGCTGGGAGATTTAGATTAGCTAGGAAGCAGGAAATAGTTGGATATCTTCTTTCTAGCAAAGCAGAGCCAAACCTCCCTTAGGACTGAAGGTTTGCTTGCAAGCAAATTCAGTGCAGACTCACGGCAAGCAAATTTGAGAGACTGAGTTAGCCGATGGCAGATAGATCGATCACTGAATGATTCTGTGAGCAACTCAATCTGCCTGCCTGCTTTGCCTGATTTTTGGTAAAAGTTGCTCTTTTTAAATAAAAAATTCAATATTTACATACATGGTGTGTTGTGAGTTAATTTTGTGAGTTTGCTTGCAAGCAAATTTTATGTGACAGACTGAGCTTGCCAATGGCAGATAGATAGATTTCTGAATGAATCTGTGATTCTGTGAGCAACTCAATCTGCCTGCCTGCTTTGCCTGTTTTTGGGTAAAGTTGGTCTTTTTTTATAAAAATATATATATTTATATAAATATTTATAATATTTACATAACAAGGCATGCCCAGCCAGTCACATGACTACCTAGCCACACCCACAAATTAGGCCATGCCCAATTATGAGTCTGGTGGTCCCTGAGGTCCAAAAAGTTGGTGACACCTGGTATAGAGTTCTTCCCAAGGTCCCTTCTAAGTGCTATTCTGTTATTCTGACACCTTTCCCAGGACCTCTTGTCAGAATTTGGCATCCTCAGTTTTCCTGCCTGAAAACTGGACTAGAATACCTCCAAGGTCCCTTTCAACTCTGTTAAACACAGATGTATTGATGCTCTGGACTATAGACATGTAAATCCTGAAAAATACTTGGGCAAAAGAAAGGCAATAAAATCACTCTAGGTGTAGGGACAGTGTAAAATATTAATATATGATAAATAATGGAATAATTAAAAATAATAGCACTGAGTTTTTTCTCTCCCCCCTTCCTTTTTTTTCTTTCTCTCTCTCTCCCCCTTCCTCTTTCTTTCTCTCTTTCTCTTCCTTCTTCTTTCTTTCTTGCTCTTTTTTTCTTGCCCTTCCTCCCTTTCTTCCTTCCTCCCTTTCCTTCCTTGACTTTCTCTCTCTCACACATACACACACACACACACAACTTTTCTGGGAAGAACTTATTGGGCAAACTCCAGAGTAGCGAGCGGTGGGACAATGAAGAAAGCAGCAGCCCCAGAACATCCATCCTCCCTGCCTTTCAAAGCACATGGGCTGAGGGGTGATGGCAGCTGGGGATGCCCCTGTTGTGTCTGCGAAATGATGCCAGGAGTCGGTGACTTAGTGCAAAGCTCTTTATTGATCTGCTGGAACCGAACTGGCGAAAGGAAAAAAGCCCGCGGCTTTTATTCCTTTCGCCGTGGCGGCCACGACCAATGGCACCGCTTTGAATCTCCCGCGGTCTGGACGGACCAATCGCGGGAGATTCTTAGCGAGCCAATCAGCGCGGCTCGCCTGACCAATCGGAGAGCCCCGCGCTTTGGCCAATCAAAACGCGGGGATCTCGAGTATGTTAATGAAGGACAGAACACCCCTCCCCTCTTGGTTCAGTCCTTACGTTGCGTAGTCACGTAGGTAGGCGGGGCTCCGTCTGGTCCTACTTGACCTGCGCAACTCAGTTGTTGGCTGGATTCCGGCCGGTTCGGTCGGGATCTCTTTTACTCCTGCTGCTGTCGTGGGAACCGGCTGGTCAATCGAGCCGGTTTCTTCTCCGTAGCTCCCTCCTGGGCCTTCCGGGTTGGTTGAGCTGCGGGTTTCGCCGCTCCCGCTCGGTCTTTCCGGGTCGGTCGAGCTGGCTTGGCTGTTCCTTCCTGGCGAGGGGTCGCGATGGCTGTGTTCCAGTGAGTACTGCTGGTTTATTTTTCTCTGGGTTCGGTCCCCTGGGTATTCCCTCCCCCCTTGGCTTGTGTTGCGGGGGTTGGGTTCATTTTGTGCGTCGGCGGTTTGTTGGTTTGCGGTTCTCGACCTCAGTTGGTCGATGTGGCGTTTCCACACTCGTCCGTCTACTGTTTGTAGCCGGTACGAGTATGGGCCTGTTGCTTGGGTGATGACGGCTGGGATCCATAGAGGGTCTCCCGTCAGGTTTTTTGCATATACGTGGTCCCCGGGTGTGAAGGTATGGTGTTTGGTGCTTGAGTCTGGGGGCTTCTCCGGGTTATACGTGGGGTGTAATCTGTCGAGTGGGGACCTTAGCTTTCTGCCCATTAGTAGTTCGGCTGGGCTTTTATTGGTTGTGGTATTCGGGGTTATGTGTTGGGTGAAGAGTAGTCTGTTGATTTTCTCTTGGATCTCCCCGTGGTCTATTTTCCCGATGGTCTTTTTAGTGAATTGAACCATCCGTTCCACCCTACCGTTCGCCGCCGGGTGCACCGGTGCTGTCAGCGTGTGGCGGATGCCCCTTTCCGCTAGGAATTTTTCAAATTCCAGCGAGGTGAACTGGGGCCCGTTGTCAGAGACGACGATGTCTGGGAGGCCGTGTGTTGCAAAGAGTTTGCAGAGTTCTTTGATCACGGCCTCCGTGGTTGTCGTCTTCATGTTGCTTACCTACAGCCAGTTGGAGTAAGCGTCAACTGTTATGAGGAAGGTGTGTCCTTTTGTGGGCCCGGCGAAGTCTATATGGATCCTAGACCAAGGTCCCCTTGGGGTTTCCCACTCTAGGATGGGTGCTGTGGGTGGGCTTGGCCTAGTTTCCTGGCATCGTTGGCACCTAGCTACCCAGGCCTCTATTTGTTTGTCTATCCCTGGCCACCAAGCGTAACTTCTGGCCAGGGCTTTAGTCCTCACGATGCCAGGGTGCCCCTCGTGTAGCAGTTCCAAAACCTTGCCCTGTAGGTTTTCCGGAATGACCACCCTGTCCCCCCATAGAATGCACCCTTTTAACAACGAGAGTTCCGTTTGGTGGTTTCGGAACGTTTTGACGGACTCGTCGTTGTCCCTTTCCGGCCACCCTTTCTCCACCCAATGCAACACCCGCGCCAGACGTTTGTCTTTATTAGTCTCTCGGGCAATGTCTGACGCGGTTATGGGCAGGTTGGGTAGAGTCTCTATACTGAGGGTGGTCGTCGTGGGTGCTGGGTCGGTGTCGGGTTCCAGTAGCGGCGAGCGGCTTAAGGCGTTTGCATGGGAGATCGTCTTACCCGGTCTGTGTATGAGTTCGTAGTTGTAGGCTGCCAGGAACTCGGACCACCTTGTCATTCGGGGAGACAGAATGTTCGGGGTGGCCCGGTTCCCTGCAAGGATTCCCAGCAGCGGCTTGTGGTCCATTATGACGGTGAAAGTCCGGCTGTAGAGGTATTCGTGGAATCGTTTTATGGCGGCAACTATAGCCAGAGCCTCTTTGTCCAGTTGGCTATAGTTCCGCTCCGGTTTGGTGAGGGTCCTTGAAAAGAACGCGATGGGCGCTTCTTTTCTGTCGGGAAGGGTATGGCTGAGGACAGCGCCGACGCCGAAGGGTGATGCGTCGCATGTGACGGCCAGAGGTAGGGTCTCGTTGAATTGTATGAGGACGGCATCAGAGGTGAGGAGGTCCTTCATTCTTTGGAAGGCGGCTTGCTCCCGTTTCCCCCAAGTCCAGGTCGCCGCCTTGTCCAGGAGCCTATGCAAGGGCTCCGCCGCCGTCGCCTTTTGGGGTAGGAAAACATTGTAAAAGTTCAGTAACCCCAAGAATGCTTGTAGCTCAGTCTTTGATTTAGGGGTGGGGGCTTCTTTGATGGCCTTGATTATTTTGCTTGTGGGGTGAATGCCGTGCCGGTCTAGGAGGTAGCCCAGGAATTCCACTCGTTCCGTGCAAAGCTGGCATTTTTCCCTCTTTACTTTTAGCCCCGTCTCTTTAAATTTAGTTAGGACCTCCCTTAGTCGACCTTCTAGTTCGGCTTGGTTGGCTGCCGACACTAGGACGTCGTCGAAATAAGGTACCACCCCCTTGATACCTTGCAATAGTCTCTCCATTAGGCTCTGGAATATGCCCGGTGCCACGCTGACTCCGAATTGGAGTCGGTTGCATTTGAATGCTCCCCGGTGGGTGACAATAGTCTGCGCTTCTGCCGTTTGCTCGTCGACCGGCAACTGTTGGTATGCTTGGGCGAGATCGAGCTTGGCGAAAACCTTGCCCCCTCCCAGTGAGTGCAGTAGGTGTTGCACTACTGGGACGGGGTAGGCGCTTTGTTGCAGCGCGCCACTTAGGGTGGCCTTATAGTCCCCACAGATCCTCACCGACCCATCGGGCTTGATTGGGGTGACTATGGGGGTCTCCCACCGGGCGTGGTCTATGGGCTGCAGGACCCCTTGTTTGACGAGCTTATCAATTTGCTCGTCTATTTTGGGTTTCAGTGCGAATGGCACCCGCCTTGGTTTCAGGCATTTGGGGGGGACGTTAGGGTCTAGGTCGAACGAGATAAGGGGCCCTCGGTACTTGCCTAGGTTTCCGTCGAAGACCTCTTGGAACTCCCGGGCTAGTTGCTGCTCCCAGCCGTCGTCGGTGATGTGGTTGACTCCCATGAGGGCGATGTCGAGCGGGGTGAACCATTGCAGTCCCAGTAGGCTTGGGCGGTCGTGGTCGACGATCGTTAGGGGGAGTCGTTCGGTGCGCTCCTTATACGTGATGTTAAAGCTTTTGGTGCCGACTACCGGGATGCGGTTTCCCTGATAGTCCTTTACAATGAGTCTCTGGCTGTCTACGTTCCTCCTTTGGAGGGTAGGCACCAACCGCTTTATCTCGTGCCATGCAATCATGGAGAGGTAGGACCCGGAGTCCACCTCCATTTTGCATGGCTGGCCCTCGATGCGTACCTCAACGTGGACCTTCCGGGCGTCATTGGTGATGGCGTGGCCGATGGTGACCGTCTGGTGGGTCTCCTCTCTCCGCCGGTTTTTGCCACCTCATGAGGATCGTCCGTTCCAGTCCCATTGGCTGTCCGAGGGGCGATCTCTGGTCCGGGGTGGTGTGCCCTCCCTCCTCCGGTCACTCTGGTCCCATCGTGCCAGACTGCGGTTTTTCTTCAGGCTGCAAACCCGGGCGATGTGTCCCTTTTTGTCGCAATGCCGGCAGATTGAATCGAAAAACCGGCATTCCGACCTGGGGTGGTTGCCACCGCAACCGGCACAGTTGGTCCTCGACTTACGACCTCGCCGGTTCCGTTGGTCGCACCCTATCTGGAGTCGATGGATGTCCTCCTCGTCATCGGACGTGCTGGATGCCGAGTGGAAATCGCCCTGGTGTGTTGTCGTCTCGGTTTTTGGCTCGGTCGACCTCGCCGGGTTGTTGTTTCCGCCGCGGTCCCTCGTGTCCGGTCTGCGCATGCTGTCGGCGGAAGTTCGGGTTGCTTCTGCGGCTGCGGCTGCGGTGAGGGTGTCTGCTAGGCTGATGTTGCCCTTAGCCATCAGCTGGCTCTGGAGGGCGGGGTCCCACAGACCGAGCACGATTCGGTCTCTCAGAGCGTTGTTTAGGTTATCAAATTTGCAGAGCCCCCCTAGGCACCGCAGCTCGGCGACGAAGTCGCTGAAACTCTCACCCGATCTCTGGTCCCGCCGGTAGAACTGGTTGCGCCGGATCAGGATGGGTACCTCTGGAGCGTAGTGCCGCCGGAGAATGGGTTCGAGGACGTCCCAGTCCATCGCGGTCACATCGGCGGGATTGGCCAATGCTTTGGCCATCTGGAAAACCTCGGTCCCACAGTGGGTGAGGAAGACGGTGCGTTTCAGTGGGCCCGAGGCGTCCTTCATGCCGGTGCACTCGAGGTACATGCGGAATCGGTCGGAGAACGATTCCCAGTCCTCGGTGGCTGGGTTGAAGGGGGCGGGCGGTGAGATTTTCACCATCTCGGTGCTTCGTCTGGCTTCCGTCGGACACGTGGTTCGGTTCAGGGTCTGAATCCCACCTTCGTCGCCAGTGTTGTGTCCGCGAAATGATGCCAGGAGTCGGTGACTTAGTGCAAAGCTCTTTATTGATCTGCTGGAACCGAACTGGCGAAAGGAAAAAAGCCCGCGGCTTTTATTCCTTTCGCCGCGGCGGCCGCAACCAATGGCACCACTTTGAATCTCCCGCGGTCTGGACGGACCAATCGCAGGAGATTCTTAGCGAGCCAATCGGCGCGGCTTGCCTGACCAATCGGAGAGCCCCGCGCTTTGGCCAATCAAAGCGCGGGGATCTCGAGTATGTTAATGAAGGACAGAACACCCCGAAGGGGAGGGAGAAAGCAAACTGAAAGGTTTTCCATTCTCTTTCTCTGCTGCACTGGGGCTGGGACCGAGAGGGGTGAGCAGGAGTGCCCCAAAAGGCAGGGAGAAAGCAAACGGAAAGGTTTTCCGTTTGCATTCTCTGCTGCACTGGGGATGGGGCTGAAGGGGCGGGAGTGCCCCAAAAGGCAGGGAGAAAGCAAACAGAAAACCTTTCCATTCACTTTCTCTAATGCGCTCGGGCTGGGACCGAGAGGGGCGAGCGGGAGTGCCCCAAAAGGCAGGGAGAAAGCAAATGGAAAGGTTTTCCATTCACTCTCTCTGCTGCACTAGGACTGGGGCTGAGAAGGGTGGGTGGGGATGCCCCAAAAGGGAGGTCGGGAATCCTGGGGCTGCTTCCCATAGCAGCACTGTGGCCGATGCTGTCCCCCTCCCTCTGGACTGGCCTGAAAAAGATGCCCCACCTTGTCTTCTTTCCGCCCAGAAAGGCCCCGTGCAGTGGGGTGGAGGCCCCTAAAGGCCCTGGGTGTGGGCAAGGGCCTAGAAGATGTGGGCTTACCTGTGAGCAGGGCAGGCAGATCAGGGCTGTTCAGTTGGGATGCAGGCACTATGTGGGGAAGTCAGGTTAGGCAAGCCACAAAGGGCCCAGCATGCCACATAGGAAGGGAGGAGTGACTGGGCCGGTTAAGCAGCAGGCGGGCGAGCTGCCTGAGTGAATGAGCATCATGTGGGTGGGGCAACTGAGCAACGGGGAACTGGGGAACTGGTTCAGGGGTGTGGCCAGCCAGAAATCGCTGTCAGTTCTGTGACCCACACCAAATTCTTGCTACTGGGTCGTTAGAACTGTTGCAAACCGGCTGAATACCACCTCTGGCTACAGGCTGGTAATGTTATGCTTATGAAGAAGACAAAAATAATAAAGATTTAGGTGTTAATTATAAAAGAAGCCTTGCAGTGCTTAAAGTGCAAGAGGGAATAATATTTTAAAATAAACAACATTGTTATTTATATGTATTATTTCTATTTTGTAAGTTCGTGTTTTTCAATCTCAGAAATGTTAAGGTGTGTGGACTTCAACTCACAGAATTCCCCAGCCAACATGTTGAAGTCCATACATCTTAAAGTTGTTCAGGTTGAAAACATTATTCTGGGACAAGAAGAAAAAGGGTAACTTGAATTGTTATTGGCCTACAGTAGATCTCCTATTAGAAAAGCCTGCAGCATCTAAACTTTTTTATCATGTTACTAAGGAGATTATCAGAAATAATAAGGCTATATAAAACCATAATTGCTATAGAAAATATACTTTAAGAGAAGTTTAAAAATGGGGTCATTGTCATTGGCCTGACAATAAGCGGAAATGGTTTCCTTATGTTCTTTGACAACTATCAATAAAAAAGTAATAGTCAAAAACATTGTTAAAATTAATTGAAATTTGATTAATGCCAACTGAAGCCATTCTTAGATGTAGAAAGGAAAAGCAAACCATAAATAAGTATTAAAAAAAATGCATATATTGCATGCAGGTTACTGGTAAAATTTGCTCTTCACATTTCATTCTTTATCCTTTTCTACTTATTACTGCCCTGTCTATTATGCCATGAATCTGTTGTTATGATTATAGCTGTCAAGATTACAATTCATAACTATAATAAGGTTCAATCACATTTCTCAGGTATGAGATAATCCTGATTTAGGGGAGGAAACATTGTCTTTTTTGACTCACTGGAGAAATATAGTAGTGGGACTCATCTCTGGGGGAGATGAATCTGCCTACTGAGATGATGTGGACTGGTTGCTTTTATGGAGTGGAGACGATAACTTGGTCCTCAACACCAGTAACACCAAGGAGCTTATAGTGGACTATAGAAGGAACAGATCAGACATCCAGCCCTTGTTTATCAGTGGAGACTTAGTGGAGCAAGTGGCCTGGGTGTTACCATAAAAGAGGTCCTGACCTGGGGTGCTCACATTGCAGCACTGGTCAAAAGGGCCCAGCAGAGATTATACTACCTGAGACTTCTCAGAAAACAACAACTGAATGAAAAACTTCTGGTGACCTTCTACCACTGCACCATAGAGAGTATCTTAACTTACTGCACCTCTGTATGGTTTGCCACTTGCACAATGGCAGATAGGAAAGCACTCCAGAGGGTTAATGTCGTTGCCCAGAAGATCATAGGTTGCCCTCTCCCCTATTTGGATGAGCTTTATAGCTCCCGCTGCCTTAAGAAAGTTCAACATTTTCTCAAAGATCCATCTCATCCTGGGCATCCTTTTTTTTAACTATTATCATCTGGCAGACAGTACAGAATAATAAAAACAAGGACAAATAGGCTGAAAAACAGCTTCTATCCCAGGGCAGTAGCTCTTTTGAATTCTGCTGTATAGTGTAGTGTTGATGCGGTATTGCAGGTTTTTGGTTCAATATGTGTGTGAAGGATGTGTGTTTGTGTTTATTTTCATGGTCATGATGTGCACTGAAGTTGGTGTTTGATTTCGTTGCATGAGGTGCAGTGACAATAAAGTAAACTAAACTAAACTAAAATAGCAAAATAAATCAATTAACTCAACAGTTCAATTCAATTTTTCTGATGGGAACAATGGAAATCATCATGCTATATATCTTATGAGTCTGCTTGGGGGTATGGTTGACTTTGATTGTCTATTCAGACAATATTTTTCATCCTTGCTATGATAATAGGAAATACAACTAACAAGTTTTTTCTGAACTTGTCTAAGATGCTTTTCCTTTTTCATCTGCTTTTTGTACAAAAATCGCGCTTGTTTGTTATCATTCTCTTCCTCATGATCAGCAGGATATACATAGAGTTGTAAAAAAAATAGTTAACAAGGCATGACAACTGTAATTTGCGCATGAAATGAGAACTAACAAGATGTTTTGGTGAAAAAATCTGTCCATTCATTAAAGATGAAGGGAGAGTTAGTAAGCACAAATAAAGCATGTTGAAATAATTTAGATATTTACCATGTCCATATGTTGGTAAATATACAGTACCTGTTTTACTGTTAGCCCTTTTTTAAAAAAAACAAACAAACCACCCATATATTAATTTCAACATACTAACAGTGGAAGGCACTTAAGTTAGCTTTCTTATTTATTGTATGCAGATGATTTTAAGTTGTGCTAAATTTGCAGAAGGTATACCAATTTACGGTTATCAGATAATGCAAACAAAACAATTTAAAAACCTGCAGCAATAATAAAATTCACTCTCTTTTTAAGAAGCAGGATACAGTTTAAAAGAAAAAAAATATAATAAACTCATTCATTAGGTGCTAATCTTTATCTGAAACTATTATTTCTGAACAAGAAGAACGTAATACTAGTCTGAGATGGAAAGAAACCCAAGGATGTGAGCATAAATTTAAAAAAAAAATGATTGGAAAAGAATTCCCAAATGGTCAATTAAAGAATTACATGTTTGAGGGGTTGTAGGTGAAAATATTAATTGTAGTAGGCTTAATTTGAGCACAATTAAGTCCAAAATTTCTGTTGGAAAGTGAGACTTTTGTTAAGTGAGCTTTGCCCCATTTTATAACCTTTCTTGCCTTAGTTGTTAAATAAATCACTGCAGTTGATAAGTAACCCGGTTGTTAAGTGAATCTGGCTTCCCTGTTGACTTTGCTTGTCAGAAGGCCACAAAAGGTGATACATGACCTTGGGACATAGCAGCAGTCATAAATATGAACCATTTGCCAAGCATCTGGATTTTGATCACATCATCATGAGGATGCTGCAAAGGTCGTAACTGTGTAAAACGGATATGTCATTTTTTCAGGCCATTATAATTTTGAATGGTCACTAAATGAACTATTGTAAGTCAAGGACTATCTCTAGTCATTCTAGAAACTGGGAGCCTTTGAGTTCTAGTCCAATTAGGGACAAAGCCAGCTGGATGACCTTGAGCCTCACTTCTAGGAAGGAAGCAATGGCCAACCATTACTTGGCAAGAAAAGTACAGGCACCTTGTCCAAGCAGTTTCTGAGAACCGGACAAGGTTGAATGGAAGAAGGGGGGAGAATAGAAGACTGAAGACTCTGCATCTGGGATATATTGATTTGGATCCCAATTTAATCTTGTCATTCTAATAATGTCACTGAAACCAAAGCAACTTGTTAATAACGATTAACTTCTCACTAATTTCAGCGGGTTTACTGTTAGATAAGTATTCAACTACAGCAAAATTTAGATAACTTGCTGAAAACTTAATGGATCTTGAAACAGATAAAATCTAATGTTCTTATTCATTCTCCAATGTGTATGTAAACTGCCATTCATTGTATTTAATCTATACTTTTCATCTTTTCAAAACACAGGCATCTATACAGCTAGTGCTGTTTAATATCTTAAAAGTTTTGAAAACTAATTAAATAAACTATGTTATACTTTAAAAATTGATAGACACATCTGATTTCATGCTAAGCTATGGTGCTAATTTTACCAATAAGATGTTTTCATGCATATCAAATGTTTGTGTCATAACAGACTATAAAAATGATACAGATGTTAGGGAATGTGAACTGACATGTGCCGTGGACCTATGGAATGATAATTATAGCCATCCTGGAATGTCTGCAGTTGATTCTGTTTTGCCAGTGATTTTGTATCACTTAAAATGTATTATATATTTAAATGGAATTAGAAGAATATAATTAAATGAAAAATCATTGAAACAAATAGATCCTGTTTAAATTCTGATGAAGTTTGCTTTATAGAATCACGGTAAACAATAATGATTAAAAGCTAGAAATATAACTCATATTTATAGATCCATTTTGGATTTTGAAGCGTTCAACTGATTTTTTAAAAAAGGACCTATTATGCAGATGCTAACAGATTCACTCTCCATCTTGTTAAATCACTGTGCCCCTTGTTCAAAGAAGGCTTGCCAATTGTACATCTTTAGCATCTGCAAATTCAGGAAAATATATTTTTAATGTTTATTTTAGTCACATACTGCCTTTCTGTTGGAAATGAACACTCAAGATTGGAACATGATAATGCCTGAAGGACATTGGAAAGTTGAATGTAAATATCTTTCAGTGCAGACATAACCTGGGTTGGCTATGTACCTTCAAGAATAAAGATTGTAAACCAAACAGATTGTGTTGGTGTGGAAAGGAAACCAGTGGATGGTGCTGAACTCTAATTGTTAAACTTGCCTAATGAAGTTGAAATTTTTAATGATTTATTCCCACTACACATATAAAAATATGTATTTAAAGTATATATTTTAAAATATATTTAATGGTTACATGATTGGCCTGGGAAAAACTCCTTGAAAATATCTTAAGATTTATAAATAGTTGTCCAAGTTCTAAAAGTCGCATGGCAATAATACTATATATGCATCAAGTATGCATGACTAGCTATAGGCAGAAATAGGGTGATCTGTAACTAGGGTGTACTAAAGGGGACATAATTGTACTCTACTGATCAAGCTGAAGGTTTATAAAGCCAGTAAAGTTATGTTTTATTAATATGATACTATTTATGTACCTGCTGTTTAATCCAACTACATAATGCATGGAGACATAGTTCAGTCAAACTAAATTAGCTCCATTCCCTTTGTAAGTGTGCCTTTTACACTTGGATATACAAAACGATGGAGCTTGTATCAACATACTACATTTGACTTCTTTCTTGTTTTGACCTTCCCATGCACAAATGCCATTCCAGGTGATAAATTGATTCAGGCTGACAGAACCCCGTCTTCTCTAATTATGTAGCTGTATTAAACAGCAGTTGCATCAATATTATTTAATTTCATCCACCTATAAAAGCCAAATGGTTTTCTAAAACCATTTTCTAATGTTTTTTTTAGAATCTAGTTGAATCTAATGCATACTTTGTAAGTATAAATAGAGACAGGGATTAGACTAACTATATTAACTTTAGAACTAGAGTTGCAGGACTATCTCGCAATAAGTAATTCATATTGAAACCTATCATGCATATTTTAGCAGCAGTAGAACTGGGTGATCTTGGGCCAATCATTCTCTCTCAGCACAACACACCAGGCAGGGTTGTTGTTATAGAAAAAGGAAGGTCTGTTGGATATATTGGAACCTTGAGTTATTTGTAAAAATAATAAAGGTGGGATACAAACAAATTGGGAGTATCAAACTCACAGCGTCATGTTGTTGTCACATGACATATTATGTTTTTTTCCCCTTCGTTAAACCAGAGGTAGGTATGGCCAGCGCATGATGCATCAGGCCCATGGTCCATGCATTTGACACCCCTGAAATAAATAAACTTTCCTTGGGTAGCGTTTTTTAAAAGTTATGTGACTACTATACACAGCTTTCTTAGCAAGCCTTCATGCCTTTGTAGTATCCTTTGAAATTTAATGAATATTATTATTATAATGACCCTCTGCCAATTGCTAGAAGGAACAGAGTCCTAAACTTGGTATTTTATTGGAAAGAAACGTGAGAAAGGTCAAGCCATTGCTATGATGAAGCGTATTTTGTTTCTTTTATATCATATTGTATTGAACTATTTCTGAAACTCTAGACTGATTTGTAAACAGAATTAACGGGTCCCTGCACATTCCTGGTACAGAAGAGCATTCATTTTTCCCTTTGATGAAATAATAATGAAAATAATTCAGGGAGAGAAGTTATTTTGTGTTGAAAGGGTTGTGCTGAAAAGATGAACAAATAGGCATAAAATGGTAAGTACAAACACAGATAGAAATAATGGAACCAACCATGTTGCTACTATGTGACAGTTCTCCTTAACCATTAAAAAAGCCTCACTTCAATACTAGTGAAGGTGTCTAGATATTTTCAGGTTTTCTATTTAGTTTGCTTAGACAATAAAACTTCTGTAATAATTGGTTAAGCAGGGAGAAATGGTTTTTGGATTAATAATGTTCCTGATATTCCTTGAAGTCACTTATTCTTTGAATTAATGAGATGGAACAAAGTGCTAGAATCAGCAATAGGAGTAAATATGGTACATCAATCTGAAAGGAAGCTGAATGAGTCTTTGAGAAAAAAAGAATAAGTGCAAAGATATAATTAGTCATTTTAATATGGTGTCAAAATGATGTGAACTTAAATGGTATACCCCTGGATGCACTCTTTCTATTTTTCTAAGTAAATACTTTTGTCTTATTCATATTTGTAAGATCATTTTATGTACCTAAAAGTTTAAAGTTTATATATATCAGGCTAGAAAGTGAGAGCCTAAGAGTTTTAGTCCTGCCACATGAATAAAGCCAGTTGTAATGATCCTGGGCCAGACACTCTTTCTGAGCCATGGGAAATGGGTAATGGCAAACCATTTCTGAAAATCCTTGCCAAGATAAGAGCAGGGTCTAGTCTGCAAACTTGATTCAGAATTCAGAAGTAAGCCTGCATTCACACATATACAACATACACATACATATATATACATACATACCATGCACTTCCTTAATTAAATTATCAAATTATGCAGTAGTAGTGTACAATATATAATGATATAAAAAGAAAGGATGCAATGCAATTGTGCTTTCTAATTCTAAAATCAACAATTAACACATAGATTTATTCACAGTTCCACAAGATAGTATGATCCTAGAACAGTGGTGGCTAACCTTTTCGGCACCAAAAAAGTGCCGAAATGGGAGTGTGTGCACACGCATGTGCCAGAAACCTGAAGAGTAGCCCCCTGACATGCATGCACAGAAGCATTGAAAACCAGAAACTTAGCCTTGGAGATCTTCCAGTCCAATGGTCACCAACCGGTGGGCCGTGGACCACTGATGGTCCATGAGAAAATGTTGTTCATCTGCAGAGAAATGTCCCCCCCTAAAGCACCCCAAAGCAATTAATCCAGGCTGTGCAGGAACAAAAGGCTGTACTGCCCACATGGCCCACTCCCTCGCTGGCCCCTACTGTTCAATCAGCACAAGCCTTACCTTGAGTAGAGCCATGCGAGCTGGAACTGGAAGGAAAAATTAATAGCAGAGAAGGGAAATCCACCCCAGATGGCTTGCTGACATTGATGGGAAAGTAGGTCCCCTATTCCAGAACTGTAGGAGTCACAGGACTATCTCTTTGATCATCCTGGAGCAGCTGCTCCTCCACCTGGGTGCACCAACCTGACATGGACTGGAGGTCCATGAGGTCCTGAGGTCCAAAAGGTTGGCAACCCTGTTGTAGTTGAACCCTTTGCACAAGTAGGAGACCCCAGTGATGCACCTACTACTTCTGAGGAAAGATGTTCCACTGGTTAATTGTTATCACTGTTCGGAAATTTCACCTTATTTCCAGGTTGCTTCTCTTCTTGATTAATTTCCATCTATTGTTTCTTGTCTGACCTTCTGGTGCTTTGGAAAAGTTTACCCCAATCCTTTGTGGCAGCCCCTCAAACACTGGAATACTACTATCATGTCACTCCTCCTAGTCCTTTTTTCTAGACTAGACATACCCAATGCAATCATTGTTCATCTGTTTTTGTCTCCTGGCCTTTAATCATCTTAGTTGGTCTTTTTTGCACTTTTTTCCAAAGTCCTAACATCTTTTTTGTAATGTGATGACCAAAACTTGGTGCAGTATTCCAGATGTGGTCTTACTAAGGGTTTACAAAACACTACTATTACTTCATGTGATTTTGATTTATTTATGCCTTTATTTATGCAACCAAGAATTGTATTAGCATTTTTGACTGCTGCCATATGCTGCTGGCTCATGTTTAAGTGAACATCAAGGACCCACTCACAGTTACTGTTTTTGAGACAGGTTTCACCTAATCTATACTTGTACCTTTGGCTTTCCTGCCTAGGTGTAAAACCTTCCTTTTCTCTGCATTAACTTTCATGTTGTTGGATATGACCCATTGTTCAAGTCTGTCAATATATTTTTGGCTCCTGAGCTTGTCTTCTGGGTTTTGGCTATTCCTGCCAACTTTGTTGACTACCTTGCTGCAGTCTAGGTATACTATAACCACAGCATTTTACTGATCTACCAATGTAGTCATTTTGTCAAAGAATGAAATAAGATTGGTTTGGCATGATCTGTTTTTAACAAGCCCAAGCTGACTTCTAGTTATAACTTTATGTGTATTTAGATGTTCACAGACATATTTTTTTTATCTTTCTGAGTATCTTTCCAGATTTTGATGTTAAGCTGATTGATCAGTAATTTCCTGGCTCTTTTTCCCCCATGACATTGGGACTTATGCTTAATTTCACATATCATATGCCTTAACTAGGAAAAACATAGTAATAACCTGCAAAATTTTCAAGCTATAAGTCAAGCTGACAGGTTAAATTACATTATTAGGAGATAAGATACTTACTTAACATAACTGGTACAAGATGATAAAATATACAACTACATGCAGTATTGTTGCCAACAGAAAATCTCCAACACACACACACACACACAACTTAGCTTTATTTCATGTATATTTTTTGTCCTAAAGAATGATCTGTCTGAAATATTAACATTTATCTAAAATTCCTAGCTCCCCCCCCCACTTAATGTGCAGACTGACATTGTTTTATATTTGAAATGTTTAATCCTTTGTCTCTCCACCTCCCCTTTATTCTGCTTTCCTCCTTTCTGTTGTTTTCTAACATAATATCTCCTTTTCAGCTTATTCTTCCCTTTTTTGATTATTTTTCCAAATCTTAAAGTCTTCTTTTCCTTTTTCTCTTCCTCCTTTCCTTCCCCGACCAAAGTCACTTGTTCATCAAAGATGGCTTCTTCTTTGTCCCAGTCATCCTGCTGCTCATTCAGCTTTACATAAGTGCAAACCGCCATTTCTAAAAATTGAAAAAGAGTGCCAAAAACGTCCTTCCCCTCTTGCTTTTCTTTTTCATATTTTTGATATACAAGTTTCAGTCCATCCACAAGTGATGCCATTGTATAGAGAAAAAGTTTTTCCAAACAACCGCCCAAGTGCTTTTAATCAGAAATAGTTCTCAGAAGTTCCAAAATCACCAAACAATCCAAACAAGCTGTTTCTTTTAGATACCTTCTCCTTCTTCACTTTCTCTTTCTGGGGTTAAAGTTTAGTCACAAAGTTCCCTTTAAAATATATCTTTTAAAAGTATTATTGATGTTTACTAACTCTTTAAAATTCTAGGCAATCTTCTCCTTATTTTCAAATTTTGCTCCAATTTTTTTTTCCTCTCCCTTCCCACTCACAGCCAAAAAGATTTTTTTCATCCGCTGTCAAGGAAGGAGAGTGAAACAACAATTAAAAAAAACTTTCCCTTTTAGAATATTCGCAGCTTGTAACACTCACTGGAAACAATGTATCCTTAGCAGCCTTCAAGATTCCAGGGCACTTTCTCTTGCCTTGTCCCAGTTGAAAGCAACTTTCATATTTCTCCCAACTTTCTCCCTCCTGCACCTGCTTGTCCAGCTGCAGATTTCTTCGTGGTGGCCATTGCTGACCGCTGCTCCTCTGCCTTGGGAAAAAGGGGTTCTGCCGGCTGGGGAGGGGGTCTGCGACACCCCCAAGCCCCTGTCCGGATCCCCATCTTCAGCTTCCCCTACAGGGCAGCTATATCCCCCAGATCCAAACAGATCAGGGGAACCTTGGCGGTGAACGCAGCAGATATCGTGCAGTATCGCGAATCCCTGCCGCTGCCGAAACCTTGCAAACCGGAAGAGGATAAGGAGAAGAATAAGCAAGGGAGAAAGGAAGGGATGAAAAATCTTAATAGTGGGGAGCAAGATGCAAAGAAACAAAAGCTTTTTAGAGATAATGGGTAAATTTTATTGAAAAAGGGATTCTAGAAAGGTATATAAGATTGTATTTTTATATTTGTACTTAGAAATAACCTTAGAAAATTGGAAATAATATGCAATTTTAAATGTGATAAAATATTTAGTATAATTTAGTGAAATCTTTGTTAAGAAAAGAGGAGCACTTCAATGAAACAATGATTTAAGATATGTGATGTGGGGGAGGGAAATAACTTTGGAAAGCATAAGTGTTCCCATAAAGGCATGATATTTAATTGAAATGGGTAAAATGTTTAAGATATAAATGATTGTTAATATTAATGATTAGATTATGTTATCCTAGTGAAATTTTTCTGAAATGAGAGATTTGAAGTAGGAGAGTGGGAACATTTTAATGAAATAATGATTTACAATACATGATGTGGGGGGGGGGGGAATAACTATGGAAAATAGGTGCTTCCATAAAAGTATGTGATTTAATTGAAAAGTAAGGTGCTAAATGTTTAAGAGTTAGATGAATATTAATATTAATGAATAGATTTGTATTGGTATTGATAATACTGTATAATTTTAGAATGTACCAGACAGAATCCCAATGTAAGTTATGCATTCTATATTAAGTATTATAAATATAGGGGGAAGAGATAAAGGCATCATACTCCAATTAGTGTACAGGAGAAGTTTTTTTAAAAAGAAGAAAGATAAATGGATAGCTGGAAATAGAACAGACAAAAAATAATAAATATTATGATTCAAATCGAGATGAGATAAATAAAATAAAATCAAGAAAATTTAAAAGAGAGGAGAAGCTATATAGAAAATTGAAAATGTTAATAAGATATGGAATGGTATGTAAAATGAATATGAATTTGAATTTTTGTCTGTACCAAGAGTTTTAACCCAGGACTAAGCAACTTTCAGAAAAGAGGTTTTTTATGTTTTTATGTTTTTTGTTTCTGTGTGTTGTATGTCTTTAAAAATAAATAAAGTTTGTTCAAAAAAAAGAAAGAAATGTTTAATCAAACTACTTGAAAATTGCTGGGTTTATTTCAAAATGTAATTTTCACTATTTTTCATATCTATCTGTCACTATATGGAAGATTAGTCAATTACTATAGGTACTAGTGAGAATGACATGTGAATAGAAAGATACCGAGACAAGGATACAAAATAAACCAGAAAATATTAAGGATCTAACATGGCCTCCATTTCATTTCATTTATTTATTTATTTTTGTATAAAGAATATTTTTACATTAGCTTGAAATTCTTTAAGGATAGATGAAAGCTTTTTTTCTATTTCCAAATCTATTATTCCCTGTTGGAAAACTATTGCTTTTTAAATGGTCTTTTAACACAGTAATTCAACGTTAATGCCCTAGGGAGAGGAAAGGAATATCAGTTCACAAAAGCTTTTTTCTCCCACAAATGTAATTTAAGCTAGATAAGATAATATCAAGCTGATGTTGAATGCACATTTCCTTTCTTTGTCCTATTGTCTTCCTTTGCACGGAATAGTTGATTCCTCAACTCAGTTAATTATTTACTTCATGTAAAGAATACAACATAGGTTATCTCAAGATGCCCAAACAAGAGAGAAAAAGATGCTATGATGAGGAACAAAAATTAATATAAATTCTCAAAATAAACATTGTCCAAACCAGGTATTACTCTGGATTCTTGCAGTCTGGATATTGCAAAAAAATTATCTGTGCTGGATGATTACCTTGACAGAACGCAGTTGATTTTTGGCGGCCTTACTTGTTGGCTGATTAACACCACAAATTTCTAGAGAAAATTCTCCAGATGACTTTTGCTGAATTATAAACATAGTAAAACAACCAAATATAAAATTGCATGAAAGCCTACCCTGTTTCTCCAACAATACAGCCTCCACCAATAGGAAGGTCCAGCATGATTTCTAGGCATGAGGTGAAATTAAGCCCCGCCCCCAAAATGTAGGCCTATTCAAACCATGCTTTTTCCCGCCATTTCTCACATCGTTTGTTAAAACTACACGAGGTGAAGAGAAATGGGTTGGGGGAAGGGCGGGGGGATGGGGAGAAAACTTGCCTTTAGGAGTGCCCTGCAGGTTGCCTAGGCTAGAATACGCCAATAGCCGATAGAAGCTCCCTGAAGGCAGAGTCCCCAGCCGCTTCAGGACGTGGCATGGCTACCCGTGTCCCCTCGCCTTTAGGGCAGTCTCTTTTGGTTGATGGAAGCTCCCCAAGTGCAGTCACCAGCTATAATCGGCCAGTAGAAGCAGCGAGGGGAGTATGTGTATGCCACGCCTCACCCCGAAGCGGCTGGGGACTCTGCCTTCAAGGGAGCTTTCATCTGCTGAAAGAAGCGACCTCACAGTGAGGGGAATGTGTGTGTGTGTGAGAGAGAGCTTGCCCCGAGGCCACTTCTACCGGCCGATCGAAGTGGCTAGTGACTGCATTTGGGGAGCTTCCATCTCCCAAAACAGACTGCCTAAAGGTGAGGGGACACAGGCAGTCATGCCATATCCTGAAGCAGCTGGGGACTCTGCCTTCGGGGAGCTTTCATCGGCCAATAGAAGCAGCCTCATGGCGAGGTTCATGCGTATCTAGGTGGGGGAAGAAATTAAGTCACCCCCGAAAAGACAGCCTACCCGTTTTTTCAGGGGTCAAAAAAAAATAAGGCCCGGCCTTATTTTGTGAGAAATACAGTATATATGCATGTCCTCCTTTGACCTAATATTTAATGGTGTTAATACAGTTAAGAATTAAGTTATTAGGAAATATATTTGCACTACATATTACAAGATTTGATTAGCTCCCAATTTAGGAAATTGATTTAATTCAGATGCAACTGAGTTCACAGATTTGACAGGGGAATCACTTTGATCTTATTTCAAAATGAATGAGACCTCTCCGCTGGTTCCATGAGAAATCACAGTATGGTACACTTTTGTGTTTTCAATAAAAAATGTCTGCTGTTTGCAGGGGTAGTTGCCTATTCCAATAGATGCTGACATTTTCAAATTCTAGAAAATGATTGTTTCCATTTCTAGGAACTGACAAATTACTTCTTTTATTTTTTGGCAAAGAAAGTAAGATTAATGGCTTCTTTTCATTTAATAGAGGTCAATAAACATTGCCAAATTTTAAATGGATAGATGGACTCTGTGGAAAAAGCATTCTTGTACTTAAGGGATGTTCAGAAAGACATTTACTTATTTTTTATATCTTTTACAAGGTGATATGTATGAATTGTATTTATACTGGTGCATCTAGGGAAGAAATCTGACAATGTTACATAAAGTTTGGTTGAAATGCATGTGCATGTATGTATATTCAACACAACACAACTGCTGAAGAGGAATTTTTTTAACCTTTTGGTATAATTTGCACGGATACAGTATAGAAATAGAGTTAAGGTTCATATAGGCTGGGGGAAAACCAAGTATACACTATATAGGTGAATAACAACAAGATTTGCCCCTGCATGGGCCCATGGGAGTCTGACAACCAATCAGAATACAAGCTCAGATTCAAATCCCAACAGAGGGTATAAAACCCTGGCACACTCAGCATATCAGTCCTTCCTTCTTTTCCTTCACCTTGAAGCATGTGATCGTTCTTTTCACTTTGGAGCTCCAAGCCATGTAGTCTTGTCCACCATTAAACCATCTTTCCAAATGGTCTCCATGTTTCCAGTGTCTTTTTCCCCACTTGGAACTGAACCCAGGAGAATATTTCTTCCAACAATTTTAATAATAACAAAAGTATAATACTGCAGAAATCAATGCTTCCAACTCTAGCATTTGTTTATATTTTCAGGTGTGGGTTTTTTCCCCCCTACATTTAGTTGAAATTATGATTTTATAAAAGTTAAGGGTCCACAATAACATGAAATTATTAAACATTCCTGTGACTTTCTTTCTTCTAGATGTCAATTATGTCCTTAATCCTTTTCACCTTAAATTATTCTGTTGTATTTACCTTGGGACTAAACCCAAAAAACCCACTAGAATACAACAGTAAGTTAAAAACTGAGCAAAGAGTTTCAACAGTATTAGTGTCAGGCACTAACACTGAATAAACTCTCTAGAAAGACTGACTTTGACCTTCTCTTTGCTTCAGCAGTTAATATCAACTACTCTACAAGGCTTTTATTGTCAGGCCTTGGAGATAATTCATTTAAATGTCTCAGCAGTCCATCTGCAGTAGAAATGCACAAATAGGGGGCATCTGAAATAGCCTTTGTCGATCAATCATAGCCCAAAAAAGCAATACCTGAAATTGCTGGCCAGGGCCATTAGGGGATAATAGAATCAGCTCTTCTTTGCTTCATTCCTTCATTAGGGACAAATCTGCAAGCTGTGATAGTCTATGGCCTGCAGATTTAGTAATTCAAGAAGCAGATGGAATCCTTAATTGCCAAAATGATTTACAAATAAATATTTTACTTATCTATACATAAAAGTCTGAGTTTTCTCAGGTGATGTTATCCTTGGAAATTTGCCTACTGTCCCTGTCTTACTGTCTCCATTTATATGTATTTACTCCCTTGTTTATGTTCATACTTATACTTGTTATCCTGTACATGTTTGATAAATGGAACAATAACATTCATATCAGAGTTTCTCCCTGAAACTTCATTTGAATAATATTTATTGCAGGTACAAAACATCCTGAATACATGCCAATTCAATATCACCTTATTTTGTGGAAGATAATATGTTTCCATAGGAAATCACTATATTAGAGTTATAATTATCTTGCGTAAGATGTCTGGAAATAAGGTCCTGCATCTGATTTATTCTATAGTCAATGGACAGCAACCTCATGGGCATCCAAAAGAGAGATGGCAAGACACCATCAATAAAGATATGCAAGCTGTGGGTCTGTGCCCTGGAGACACAGCTGACCATACAAAAGTGGCACTCCATGATCCAAAAAGTAGAACCTGTACCTGCGGGAATATGCTAGGAAGAAGAAGAAGATCTGATTTATCCTATAGGCCAAGTCAAAATGGTACTTAAGAGTACTCCCCAGTGACTGGATGGGACAGAGCATGCCCATAGCAATTCACTGGAAGATTCTGTATCACACCTAATTTCAATAAAATATAACTTTGGCCTTCAGATGGACTCTGTTTCTTCATATGATCTACTCTGAAAGACCAACATTCATTGGCTACTGTTTCCTTTCAGCCACTTTCCCCTCCACAATCATCCTTGCATCTTTCCATCCTAATGAAATGGCCCTGAAGAAGAATTCAGCAGCTATAATCGAAGCATTAGCTTAGACTAGATAGGCAGGAGGAAGGTGAAGAAAAAAGTTAAGCAAGATCGTATCAGAGAAGAAAAAGAAAATCTCTGTCAAGTTTTCAAGGTTTTGTTATACCCTGTAACAAAAGAGTTCCCACAGGTCTTGTGGTGTCTTCTTTTCTGACCTGATCTAACTCAAAAAGCTGACTTTCACTTTTCCAGTTGTTTGCACATATGAATGTTTTTGTCTCATACTTCCACATCATCTTCTTTGACACTAATGCAGAGCCTTTCTTTTTCTTTATTTTCACCTTAGGGCATCACTGTAGCTCTGATGCTATAATAATCAAAGTAATTGGAAACACTTTGTCCTTTGTTTCTACACACCTATTAAATCCACGGAAACTTTGTAGCAAAGAAGAACTGATAGCTCATTTCAGACAAATAAAGGAACAAGTTAACATCAACTTAAAAATGAAAAGAGAAGGGAAGGACATAATAATGCTTCATCCAGCCTGAGCAGAAACCAAAAGGTTTCCAATTTGAGGATGTAAGATTTGAGAGGAGCTTGATGCACTACCTCTCTATCCTGGATATGAGACTGTCTCCAACTCTTTGCTTCTCTCTTTTGTTCTAGATCTATCTTTTACTTTCATTCTAGATCTTTATCCCAGAGACAATATAGCCAATCAGCAGTCCAGGGAAAGTGGCTGCAGAGTGCAGCAACCAGCTGCTGGAATGGAAAGGATGTGCCAAGCACCAGCCAATCAGAGCTGGGACTGATGGTAGAATGGAACAAAGTGTTGAAGGCATCAACTTTGAAGGGTTTACTGCAGTTCAGATCAGAAAATACCACTTTTGAATTGAAAGTGCAATATACACATACAGGATGCATTTGTAATAGATCGGGTATGGCAGAAAAATGTCATCTGGCTTGCAGTCAGAAAGTATTTTGTGACTTTTACTTAGGTAGACAATACTGATCTGACTTATGGGGGGGAATCTACTTACATAGTCACTAGGAGTCAAAAGTCACTTGTTGGCACTCAGTCAATTACTCAATCACTCAATCAGTGTCCCTATGACATTTGTATTACTCCTCAAAATTATAGGATTCTTGGAGCTGTCTGAGTCTGGTGGTCTTCTTGCAGATATTTCACTAGCAAACTAGATAACATCATCAGTGGATTTCAAGAAAGCCACCAAGCTCAGAGACTCCTGAGGATTTCTCATTTAATTCTGAGTTACAAATATTGTCTTCTTTCATTCATCAAATGATACTATTTTTGTTTGTTTTTTTCTTAAGGTGTTTTTGTAAGAACTTGAAGTTTGTTTCATTTTATTAAGAGTATTAATAGCTTATGTCATAAAACTGCTTTTAAATCTTCTGAATTCTCCTTGAACTATTTTCCCAGATCTTGCTCAACAGACTTTATGCCTATCCCTGATGAAAATAAAAAACAAACCATGGATTGGACATTTCTAAAGTGATAAAAGAAGTAAAAGGAGGAAGAGGAGAATGGTTTGCCCTATACTTCAAAGCGCCAATCTTGAAATCTATTTGTCTGTCTTTTTAGACAAATACATTCATCATACATTGCATTACTTTTTAAAATAACTCGGTAAATTATTTTGTATTTTCATTATAAGTTCATGAATGATGATATATTAAATGCAAGTCATGAAGCTACCTAATTACCCAGGTTGTTATTTTGGCAGCCTAATGCATAAGCTGCTACACCTTTTTTACATGTTCCTTTAAATTGGGCTGGAATTTGTCCTCCTAGCAATCTCTTTTTCTTGTGTGCCCATTTCAAAGGAGCAAGAGGGAAGAAGGGATGAGAACAACAGTTTATTGCAACTTAATTAGACTCTAAGGATTCATTTCACTAATTCGAGTCAAAGGAAGGATAATAAAACTCAGAGGGAAGGTAACAAGATACAAGTAAGTGCAAAAATCTAAGCAGCATAAATATAACTACACAAGTTGAATATATACTTTTGAAACTTATATTCTTGTCAAGCACAAACTTATGTTTACATTTGGTCAACTATATATGAGCCACCTAAATACACTAATTGGACAAAAAAAAGGTTTTGAAGACCAAGAGATCAGAATAAACAAATGATAATAGTGGAACCCAGATAAGATTTCATTAGTCACTGTAACTTCCAGATTCCATACTTTTAAAAGAACTATATTTCAAAAGAGTATCTAAGAAATACTTAGCTGCTTTCTGTCTTAAGGACAATAAAGAGAACAAATAAAGAGAGACATTCATTCTTTTGCAATGTATTTATTTTTGAAATTTCTCTTTGTAGACAGGGAGAAAAGTGATGACAAATCTGAAATACCAAGTGCAACCTCAACTGAAATGTCTGAAACAAAAAGAAGCAATGTGGTGAAAAATAACCTAGGGCACAGTTTGGAATCCTCCTCCAATCTCAATATGTCAGAGCACAATGAACTGTACAAACAAGAGTGATTTATTGAAGAAAACCTAATTAATCCAACTAACACTGGATGTTCAGATATAACTTTAAAAAAAACCCTTTTTTGTTTTCTGCTTTTTTTCTGCCCAGACAATTTGTCATACTATTATCACTAAGTCAATTGCTTTCCTCACTTTTTCATCTATCAGCAACCTCACTAGACACCCATTAAGTTAGTACAGCAATAAAAGCAAAGTTTTATTGGGGCCATGAAATCTATCTTGAGTTGTTGCTTTCAGAAGTCTAGTAGATCTGGCTGAACATTTGGAAGTTTCTAACCTGACTGTGACACACAGTTACAACCTCTGCCTGACAATATTAGGACTTAGAGAAAGGTTCAAATTGGCTTCAGACCATTGCAACACTACAGAGCAGTTGGTCTATTGGTTTACCTTTAAAAAAAATATATGAGGCTGCCTAACTTGGAAAATGATAATCTGGGAACGCTTACAAGAAAGACAATCCAATATAAAATCAGTCATCAATAATCAATAATGGGTTGAACATCAAGGTAATTATCTTTTCAAAGGCAGGTGCTACTATAGAAAAGTACAGGACCCCTCAGATGACACTGTTCCAAAGAAATAATCCAGAACATGCCTATTCTGTTAAAGCAACTGGGATGTGCATATGATCTTCTAAAAGGTGTAGTTTACATAACCCAATCTGATGCTGTATGAGGCCTTTTGGATGATAACCAGCACATTGAATTGTATCCAGAAGCCAGTCCTGGGTGAGTTTAATGTCAGTCATCTATAATAGGTTTAATCTTATGACTGATATTAAGCAGCAGTAGCCACAAATCTGATCTAAGGATCAATGACCAGGCAATGTACACAGTACTAATATAAGACCAATAAAGCCATGCTGTTCTTGGATTTAGAAAAACTGTTGGACCTGGCTTTTCCTCCAGGTGTTTCAGATTCAGTTGAGTAGAGCCATCTCATTTTTTGTTTGTGGTTCACCGCCCAGAGTCATGGTGGTTGAATTGAGCAGCTCCATAACTCCAATCAATCAAAGAAACACCAGGACTACCTTTCCCATAAGCAAACTGTCCCATGATTCCCACTACACTTTGTATTGTCCATTATCAGTACCTTCCTGCCTGCCTGCCACCTTATCTCTCCCAAATATATTATTTCCCCCCAACTCTTACAGACTCTTCCCAGACTAAGGATCTCAATAAATACACTGGTATACTCAGTCACCTAGTAGTCTGTCAGCACCCAGATGCTTCTGACCAGTAATCAGCATTCTTCCCCACAATCCACCAGACCCTTCCCCTTCCTTCAAATCTTTCACCCCTATTATGACTCCCTGTTCTCACCAGAGGAACTTAGACAGGTGTAACTTCATAAGTACCAAAGAGCTTTCCTTCCCCCTTCCCTTTTCCATCTTTCCCTTCCCCCTTACTTCCCCCTTCTTTACAAGCAGTAGACTAAAATGTCTTATGTCAGGATTCAAATTAGCAATAATAAACAAGAGAGATTCTATTACTGAGTTGTAAAGCAAATTGCAAACTGTACTAGTGCAAGTTTCTGTAATCAACTGCAGTAATGAATCAACTTCAACAGTTTCAGTACATGCCAGGCCTCAAGGCCTCACATAGGCTGAAAGCATGTACCAAGGACAAAGAACATCAATCAGCAATACAACACCAGGGGTTACTAATTGGACTGCAGGCGTTGATTGGCTACTTTGTACCTACTAAAACTGACCATATAACACTGTGATTTGAGGCTACTATGTGTCCACTAATATTTCTGCTCATGTAACATAATGATTGAATAGAGTTCACTGCTTGTGACGTATTACTGTGTGTTTTTAATAAAAGAGCTTCCCGAGCTCATGATCGGGGCAGCTCATCCGAGATAGAACCTGCCTGGTGTCTTTCTTGATGCATTCGACCACCCAGTGAGAAGCTTTCCAAATGCGGAGCAAAGCCGCATCTGGTGACCCTGACGTGATCCGTTAAAAGAAATGGGTGCATCTGTCTTCGACTGCTTATCTCACCCGGCCGGACGAGCCAGTTGCAACTCAGGGACACTGTCTCATGTCATGGATCCCTCCCCAGGAATCTTCCCTAAAGAAGACATCCTCCCTTCAGGTGAGTATGGGCGGAAAGTTCTCCAAAGCGCAGATAGCACATTTGCAGGAATTAGGAGAATTAACAAATAGCTCAATTCTTATTCTTAGGAATCAGGGCAAAATGCTCCCGGTTCCAACTAAAAAGGACCTTATCACCCTTTTGACTTACATCTATACACAATGTCCGGCTTATCCGGAGAAAGGGTCCTTGAAAGTCTCCACATGGCAACATTTGGGTGACTATTTTCATAGTAATCCCAGGGCTCCGCCAAAAATTCTGACCACATGGTGGATAGTCCTCCTCCTTATACAGCTGAAACCAAGACAAAGGATGCTCTCCCATTAGAAGCTTCCTCCCCCACTGCTCCTGAACCCATAAATCCTCCTGACTCAAATCCAGTGGAGAATCAGACACCCATGGGAGCAATCGCACAAGCCATGGCGCAGGGACGCAGGGAGGGCTCTCTTACTCTGGAGGAGCTCTCTCTCTGTCCCATTGAATATATAGGGGATGGAGCCAGAAATATGGTGCCTAGACTTGAACCTTTACCCATGAAATTAATTAGAGATTTAAAACAAGCCGTGGCCATGTATGGCATCCAGGCACCATATGTCAGAGGCTTCATTAACACCATCAGCACCTCCTTTTTTATGTTACCCCAAGATTGGAAAGATCTTTTCTGTATGATACTAACGGGAACATAGTATGTTGTCTGGGAATCAGACTTTCGCGCCGAAGCTGAAAAATTTGCCCGCGATCGTGGCGCAGCCGGAGAGCGAATCAAATTTTTGGTATGGGCCGATTTATGGACTTAACAGCTCAGATGGTGCTCCCACCACGTATTCTTGCCCTTATCAGTATCATAGCAGTCAAAGCCCTTGACAAGGTTGATGATTCTACCTCTGGCATCATAGGATCTTTTTCAAAAATTACTCAAGGCTCACATCAGCCTTATGCTGAGTTCATAGAGGAACTTCAGAAAGCCATTCAGAGACAGATCTCGAATGAAGAAGCCCGTAAAGAGCTTCTGTTAAAACTGGCCGTTGAAAATGCTAATGAGGATTGCAAGAGGATTCTGCAGCCTCTATCTGCCCGAGGGGGGGCTTCCCTCTTGGACTATCTAAAGGCTTGCAGAATCGTGGGAACTGTCTCCTATAATATGGAGCATCTGGCCATGGCCTTGCAGCAAGCAAATTCTCAAAACAGGCCAGCCGGAAACTGCTTCAATTGTGGGAAGCCAGGCCATTTCAAAGCACAATGCAGAGCCAGAGACAATACACAAAACAACACCAAGCCTAAGATGATATGCCCAAGGTGCAAGAAAGGGTACCACTGGGCAAACCAGTGTCACAGCAACATTCCTCAGCCACAGGGAAACTAGAGGAGGGGCGATCAGCCAGCCCCGCTCCAAAGGCTGACTCCATATCTTTCCAACTAATTGCCTCCGAAGATATGGAAATTGACATTCCAGGCACTGTTTACTTTCTCCCCACATGCCTGAAAATGATCCCTCCTGCCATGACGCCCCTCATAATTTATCCCATCCGAGACCTCATGGCAAGGGGAATCATTGCTTCTCCGTTTCTGAGAGATTCCGACGACTTTTCCTCAGTGGCCATGGCAATAATTGGAAATACTCCCACAAAATTTAGCAAGGGAGAATTAGTAGCATCCGCTATTCCGGTACCTGTTAAAATGGCTGATGCATGGGCATTTACTGTCCATCAGACAGTGGAACAAGCCAGGCCTGTGTTACAATTCACAATCCGTAACAAAGTCTTTTCGGGTGTCTTAGATACTGGAGCTGATGTAAGTGTCATCCGAATGGCTTAGTGGCTGGATGATTGGCCTTTGGAAACTGCCCCAGCCATTCGGGGAGTGGAAGGAGTTCAGCAACCCACCGTAGCAAACACTGGCTACCGGTGAGTTCCTCTGATATTTCTCACACTGCCTACCTCCAACCCTTGGTCCTTCCGCTACACACTAACCTGTGGGGCCATGATCTTATGTCTCAACTTAACGCAAAACTCATTATCAATTAATGGAATTTTTTGCTAGAACTCCACTGCGGCTACAATTAAAAACCACAGAACCTGTTTGGGTAGATCAATGGCCCCTCACTATAGACAAACTAGAGGCCCTGCAATCACTTGTTCAGGACCAAATTGTCAAAGGGCACGTTGAACCATCTGTCAGCCCATATAACACCCTCCATTTTTCTCATAAAGAAAAAGTCAGGAAAATGGAGGCTATTGCAGGATCTATGAGCCGTGAACACTATAATAAAACCAATGGGGGCATTACAATGTGGTCTTCCAAATCCCAACATCATCCCTGAAAAATTTGATCTAATGGTCATTGATTTAAAAGACTGCTTCTTTTCTATCCCTCTGCATTAACAAGATCGTGCCTTATTCACTTTTATACTACCTCGCTTAAACAACTCCTCTCCCTCCTCCCACTTTCAGTGGAAAGTCCTACCTCAAGGTATGCTCAAAGGCCCCACCATGTGTCAACACTATGTCAATAATGTCTTGCTATCCTATTGTTCTGCTTTTCCACACTTTCTGGTGTATCATTACATGGACGATATCCTTGTTGCAGCTCCTGGGCCACCGGGTACGGTGTTCACTTCATTTTCCTTCCTGAAAGCTGTTCTTGCAAAAGGAGGCTTGCACATAGCACCTGAAAAGGTGCAAGTACTAACTCCATACGCATATCTGGGCTATAAAATGCTTTCTGCTACTGCCAATCCTTCACTTCCCTCTCTGTCTCTACATTCTCAGTCCACCCTGGTTCAACTTCAGCAATATCTGAGTACCATTAACTGGGCTCGACCTTTCCTGTCTTTAACCACTGATATTCTTTCTCCATTGTTTGAAGCTCTTACCTGGGGAAAAAAGCCTGCTGACATGATATCCTTGCAGCAACCTCAGCTTCAAGCAATAACTCAAACAGAAGAGAATATCCGAAAAATATGAGTAGACAGAGCTGCTGCCAAAACTCCTTTAAATATGGTCATTTTAGCCACCCTGAGGCTTATGACCGCGGCAGTAACTCAAAAGGACCAAAAACTCCACATCATAGAGTGGATCCATCTTTCCCATACGCCCTGATGCTCCATCACTTTCAAATCAGCTCAATTGGCTCAATT
This sequence comes from Hydrophis major, assembly GCA_033807585.1. Taxonomy (NCBI): domain Eukaryota; kingdom Metazoa; phylum Chordata; class Lepidosauria; order Squamata; family Elapidae; genus Hydrophis; species Hydrophis major. Next base: position 332,161,491 of record CM066329.1, read on the forward strand.
GATCACAAAAGGCAGGAGTCGTGCAAAATTACTTATGGGAATAGATGTCTCCACACTTTTCATCCCTTTTTCGCTACAAATATGGGAATCTCTATTCCAAAACTCCCAGGAAATTCAGTTTGCCTTAGCTGACTGGCCTGGACTAGTTTCCTGCCACCCGCCCGCTGATGCACGTTTTCAAATCATTCGGACAATACCCATCTCTTTCTCCTCTCCCATCAGCAAAAGGCCTTTGGTCAATGCCTTGATTATATTTGCTGATGGCAGTAGGGAACAAGGGGCATGCACTTGGCAAAGGAATGGGATGTGGCACACTAAAACCACCCCTGTGCAAACATCACCACAAAGGGCTGAGCTTGCTGCAACCATATTAGTCCTCCAGAATTTTAATGAACCCCTCAACTTAATCCTAGACAGCCTATATGTTACCCAAATAGTCTCTACTATTCACGATTCTTATCTCTCTCCCGCTATTGATAAAAACCTTCTCTCTCTTTTTGTTACATTGCAACACCTTGTTGCACAGCGTCAGCACCCCCTCTTTGTAGCACACATCCGCAGCCACCAACCCTTCCCAGGAATCCTCCAGGAAGGCAATGATGTGGCTGATCAAGCGGCTGCAGGTATCATGACCTCACACACCTTAACTCCTTGGGAGAGCCATTCATACTTCCATCAAAACACTAAAGCTCCCATGAAACATTTCAACCTTACTATGGCCGAAGCCTCAGCCATTAGACAGCAGTGCCCCACCTGCAGTCAACAAGCCGATTCCATTCCTTTAGGGATAAATCCCCGCAGGTTGAAAGCCTGTGAAATATGGCAGATGGACGTTACTCAGTTTCCTCCGTTTGCCCCCTGGAAGTATCTGCATGTCACAATTGATACTTATTCAGGGTTCATAATGGCAACCCCACAAAGAGAAGAAGCCTCCAAACATTTCATCAACCATTGCATTTGCATCTTTGCATCGTTGGGATGCCCAAATGAAATAAAAACAGATAATGGTCCTGCATACACTAGCACAGCCATGTCAGAATTTTGCACTAAGTGGCAAATTACCCACAAATTCAGAATCCCTTATAACAGTCAAGGACAAGCTCTGGTAGAGAGAACCAACCTAATGCTAAAAACAGTGTTAGAATGACATTTGATCAAAGGGAAAAAAGCCCTTGGCCTCCCGGCGATGCAAGATACCCTTAATCTCTATCTTTATAAACTTAACTTCCTCAATCTCTCCGGCACCCCTGCTACGACGGCAGCAGAATGACATTTTCCCCCCCTTCCCCTGATTCTCTCAAACCACAGGTATACTACCGCCAACTGCCAGACCCTACTTGGAAGGGTCCTGCTGCTCTCCTCATCTGGGATCGTGGCTATGCAGCTATCCAGCTTCCAGATCGTGTCCTGTGGGTTCCTGGATGACACGTCAGACCATATCACCCCAAGATAGAAAAATCACCACCTGCAGACATATCAACATGATTCGTTCTGTTGCCTTGCCGACCCTCTTCTTCCTTCTTGCCGCACATGCCTCCAAGATCTCCATTCCATCTCAAGTGACGTACTTCATGCCAGGTACTCCCCTCCTGCTGACCTGCACCGCATCTGGGGACATTTTTTCCCCCTACTTCAGATGGTCGACACTCCTCAGCCATGGCTCCATATCTCCAGCAATGCTTCTTTCTGGATCAACACCTTTGAACACCCTCCTCGGACTACACTCCTCATACTTCGCCCAACTGCCACCACCTATTATTGCTCTGGTCGATGCCTCTATGATTCCATACGCAACATTTATGAATCCTGGACAGTCCTCAGACCCCGTTCACCTCGTCATCATCACAGACAATTCGCAAATCAACCTGATGTTCAGGCCACCCCTTTTCTACATCGGGTTAAGAGATTGCAGAACCCCACCAGCGCGTCAGATGGCTGCACCCCCTGCCTGACCAAAACCATGCAAGCAGGCTCCATTCAACTAACTCTCATTTACCATACCCAACAACCGCAGAAGTGCCTTCCTATGGGAAAAACTTGCCAAAACAATGGGACCATGTACCATCTATGTAAGAAGAACTCAAAAACCATTTGCTACGATCCCAAGAGGGCTGTACATCTCAACGTTACCTTATGGGCGGGACTTCCAACAACCTCTGGCAGATCTGATCCTGAGGGGGAGGGAAAACTTTATTACCTAAACCACACCACCATGCTCAAGGATGGTACTAACCCAATTGTTTTAATCTTTGATGTTTGTGTTGCTTGTTCTAAACCAGGGGGACATTCATGTGTGTCGTCTGACTGGAAAACAACGTACACCCACAATCATAAATATTTGTGTCACACACCCATTAACTGGGCCATAGGGAACCCCAATCAATGGATCCCTTGTGGAGGTTCCATCGAGTGCTCAGGTTGGTCTTGTGTCTGTGATTATACTGGGGGAGGGTACTCAGGCTGCAATCTTCTGTCACATTTCAAACGAATATCAGGGTCTACCACAGACAATAAGGTAGAAATCACCATCTCCAGACAACCCCCTGCCTTGAATACTTATGGCATAGGGATTGATGGCACAGGATCAGATCCAAACACTTACATTACCATAAAAACTGAAATAATATATGAAGGTAAGGAAACATCATTAGGCTGGTCGGTATATAATAATTTAAGGAAATTAGAAAAAGCCCCTAATACCAGTGTTATTGCAAAAAAACTTGTTCATGGATATGGCAGAAAAAATTGCAAAACAACTTGTAATAACCAATTGTTTTGTCTGTGGGGGAACCATCACAGGAGAACAATGGCCGTGGCAAGCCTTAGAAGCCTCGCCATCACTGTTTAATAACAAGTCCTCTGTAGGAAACATAATAACTAGAACAGCTTCTGATCCACTTATCTGGACAATTACCACCAACTTAATTGGTAGAAACTGCTTTTCCCGAAATGGGTCCACTCCAGTAGGACATCTCCTTTGCTTAGGTACATGGGATAACTCCTACCAGACTTGGACTGCACCTGACAATACTACCACCACACCTGCTAAATTCAACACCTCCCTCCTCCCTTATCTCAATGACACAACATCTTCCCAAATTTGGACAGCCCCAAATAACATGTATTGGATTTGTGGTAACCTAGCCTATCCATCCCTTCCAGCAGATTGGCAAGGATCATGTGTATTGGGGTGGATAAGACCTTCCTTTTTCCTCCTCCCAATCTCCATTAAGCAAGAACTAGGCATCACTGTATATGATACATTATCCCTCAAGAAAAGAGACACCGACAATGCCTTTGCAGGTTTCCCCTGTCAATCAGAATACACAGGGGATACCTGGACGTCAGAACGAATCATCTGCACCGACAGCATGGCCACTTGGGCCCAGGATGGGTCCTGGGGGTACAGAACCCCCATATATATGATTAATAGAATTATTCATTTACAAGCTGTTTTAGATTTAGCAGGCCAATGAATAAAAAAAGCTCTAAACACTCTAGCAACTGCTACAGACAAATTACGCACAGCTACCAAAATCACTTAGCTTTAGATTACATACTAGCCAAAGAAGGAGGGGTATGTGGTAGGTTCAATCTCATGAATTGTTGTCTTCAAATTGATAAGGTTGGCAAAGTAGTAGCACAATTAACAACTGAGATGCGACAATTAACCTATAATCCTAATCAAGTATGGCAAGGTATTGATTTTAAGAATATTTTTAGTTCCTGGTTCCCAAAACTACCAGGATTACAAGCCATAGTAGCTCTCATAGGTATGATTGCTGCAGGATGCGTTATTCTTCCATGTGTATTACCAATTTTTGTTTGCACTATCTCCAATGGTCTGTCTTTATTAGCTGAAAAGCGCGCCATTTCACAGGTTAATGCCCTCTGGGAAAAAGAACCTCTGTACAAAGTCATACCCTCAGAAGACCCTGATGCGTACGCTCGCACAAGTTTTTGCATGGGCAGTGATGAAGATCCAGAAGAATTTCCTCCATATAAAACTAAAACAGAGGAGATGCAGTAATGAATCAACTTCAACAGTTTCAGTACATGCCAGGCCTCAAGGCCTCACATAGGCTGAAAGCGTGTACCAGGGACAAAGAACATCAATCAGCAATACAACACCAGGGGCTACTAACTGGACTGCAGGCGTTGATTGGCTACTTTGTACCTACTAAAACTGACCATATAACATTGTGATTTGAGGCTATTATGTGTCCACTAATATTTCTGCTCATGTAACATAATGATTGGACAGAATTCACCGCTTGTGACGTATTACTGTGTGTTTTTAATAAAAGAGCTTCCCGAGCTCATGATCGGGGCAGCTCATCCGAGATAGAACCAGCCTGGTGTCTTTCTTGATGCATTTGACCACCCAGTGAGAAGCCTTCCAAATGCGGAGCAAAGCCGCAATCAACCTAAGCATAAGTGGCATTCATTTATGCAAATTATTGCATAAAGTAATAAGCACAGCTGAAAATTGCCTATATTAGATGTCACAATTGGAGCTGCTGAAACCTTTATCCTCAAATATTCTAAAAAGTTATTATCAATCCTGAAAGAAAAAGCTTATGTACAGTTAATTCAAATGTCTCTTAAAATTAAATTGGGATTCAGTCTAGTGACTTGATCAATCTTCATATGGAAAACTAGAACTTGTACTTCATTATGTGTAGTTAATCATTACAGGGAGAAAAGAGGTTTCTTTCCCTTGCAAGAACAGATGAAAAAGTATTAATCAAATAAAAAGCACATTCATTTTTATCCTATCTGATGCAGTTCAGTGCATTCAATATCAAAAATGAGCATGGATCACATTTTGAATTATTAACGGCATTTATCCAAATTATTGTCTTGACTAATTATTCACCTTTGCTTTTTAAATTGCTGAAAATTAGGAGAACTGAAAGCTAGTCATTCTTACTTTATAAGAGCACCTTCATAACCAAATACTCCTAAGTATAAACATTTAAAAGAAGCAGACTGATGAGATTTTTCAAAATCTCCCGAGCAGTATAGCTATAAGGTATATATATAACAAGACAGAATTTGTATAAAGATTAAAGTTGGAGCCTCTATATTGCTGTAAGAAATTGCATTAAGAAAGTTATTCCAAATCACCATATATGGCAGCATTACTCAAAGGTCAGACATTTTATTTTAACATTCTAGATCAAGGATGTCTTCAGGAAAGGGATGTTAAAAAGTCAGGAAGGTGGATGTAACCCATGGAATCAAAGCCCCATCACTTGGACAAATGTAAAAAAAGAAAGTGCTTTTGTCATAGACCTTGAAAAGTCTGCTCCCAAGAATTCCATGTCTTATATGTGTATTCTTGATATCCATGAGAATAAAGAAGGAAGCAATATTATATATTTTTATTCAGATCCCAAGTAGGTTTCTGAAATAACATAGACAAATATAACAAAAGTATGACCAACACAGGAACTTCAGGAAATGCTAATAATTGTTTTATTATTACTTTATGCTGTCCAATAGGTTGTCTGGAAGTTCTTGAGTTTGTTTCTTCTGCACATTGTTTTATAATGCATATACAAACAGATTGATCAATAGCTGGACAATAGTTTCAGCCATTATTTTAAGGAATTATTTCATAGCACCAAAACAATGGAAATATTACATTATAATCACTACTATTTTGAGTATATGTAGGTAAAAATAAAACCAATGTTTACATCAATGAGATCCTTTGGGGACTTTTAAAATTTATTTTAATATTAAGCATGATGACTGAAGCACGGTGCAATCTATAGTAGAAGATATATTATTTTCTGCTGTTAAACATTTAAATGTTATCTGTGTACTCCATAACTATGTAGCTCAGCATTTTTCTTTCTTAATCAAAACTTATGCAGCTTTTTAAATTAATAGCTAACTCTGCTTGAGAAACATATTTTGTGCAAAAGAAATGACTATTTTATGAAATGGCGTATTACATAAATTGCACCCCATGGTCTACTAAATCTTTAGAGATATAGATAAGGGTTTCATGCATGAAAAAAATAAAAATAAAACATGAACTCATACACCCCTGGGCAAAATTGTAACTATGTGTTTCTAAAATCTGTCTCAAAGATACTCTCTTAGTGAAATATATCTTCTCTATGTTAAGAACTGCCTATGCTTTTGAAAACACCTCAAATTGCCTCAGATATAGTAAATAAAATATTATGTTGTATTCTCATGTTTAGAAATTAATTTCAACAAAAAATAAGGAAAAAAAAAACCTTTTTCTGCATAAGCTTTCTGTATAAATGACATATGTGTCCATATTTTAAATTTTTATTAATTTTTTCTTTGCAGCCATTATAAGTGTAAAATTACTTCTTGCTCTCCACTGACACCCTTGCCCTCTTTTTCTATAATCTATTTTTTTCTAATCATCAAAATCATAAATTATGTCCATTTTTTCTGTTGCACACAAGAAGTCTATTAACGGTTTCAAATCAGCAATAAATGTACATGTTGCCTTTTCTGGTAATCAGTGAAATCAGTTTAGTCATCTTTGCGAAATAATTTAGTCATCATCATTTTCATCAACCATTTCTTCATTGTGGGTAGTGCTTAATCTTTACACTTTTGTTGTATATAATAATCTTGTTTCAATTATATATAAAAACAAAGTTCCATGACTTTATTACAGTTATTTGTCCATTAATCACCCCCCAAAATTATCCAGTTTTAATAGTGGGATTCTACCGGTTCTATAGAACCCTTTGTTAAATTTCTAAGCATTTCAGAAAAACCAGTAGTTTGTTTTTTTCCCACCCTTATTACATTCTTGGCAGACAGCCTAGACTTGCTGTCCCCAGAGCTTGTAAGGCTTGACTTTCTTAAAGGGGAAGGATTGTTTTAAGATTTTTACACTGTGGTTGGGAGGAAATACTTCCCTGGACAATCAGTGCTTTGAAGAAATCTTTGAAGAATGAAGCAAAGCTTTTAGTGACAGGGAACCAAGATGAGTGACATTCATCAAGGCTTCTTGGCTAGCTAGAAGGATTGACATTCAAACGTGAGTTTACATACTCTTTCTGAGTTTGGGTCTAAAACTGTTTTTTGGTGAAGCTTATTTCTGTGCTTGGTGAAGTTTAATCCTGTGTTTATTGATGGGATAATTTTCCCTATTCAGCTTCAACAAGCAACAGCTATTGTTGTGATTTAATTATTTCTATTGTGTTTGAATTTTTTCTTGCCTCATGGTTTCTTTTTCTATTTGGGGAGGGGGGGGTCTTCCTTTACTGCTTTAATACTATCTGGAACTGTCCTTTTGGGATATACTTCCAAGAGGCAAGCTTGGCACTGATTTTCTTTACTGCCTTTCTGGGGGGGAGGGGGGCATGTGACCTTTCCTTAAATCTGGGTGATTTCCTTAGGATATCTTGTCAGGTGAGTGAGACCAGCTGGTATTTTTAAATGGTGCAAATGGATCTAAGGATTACTTTTCCTGGGTGTGCTTCTTCTGGAGAGCTTAAATGACCTCTCTGCTAAAGGGTTTCACTTTATGAACAAGAGTTGGCTGCTTGATAGTCATCACTGCATTTAAACTATATTCATTCCTCAAGGTGCTCTGGCACCCTGCCTGATTTGTAACTCTGGCTTGCAGGTATTTTAAATCTAATGATTGGTATTTAGGGTAGCTTTTTGCAAGCAAATAAGCTTTTTGTATTTTTGTACAGGTAATCCTTGACTTACAACAGTTCATTTAGTGACTATTCAAAGTTACAATGGCACTGAAAAAAGTGACATGACCATTTTTGACACTTATGACTGTTGCAGCATAACTGCAACTGTTGTTCTTGGTTCTGATCTGGTTCAAAAGCTTGTAATCCAATGCAAGAAGGATGTTGAGGAACAAAGAGTGAAAGGGTGCAGAAGTATTCATCCAGAATTGAAGGTTGGGCTCCTGGGGAGAAGGAGCATCTTTGGGACTGAAACTCATGTACTGTAGATACAATAAGAAGCATCAGTTGGGTCTAGGAAGGGTCACCAATCTGAAACGTTAAAGGCTGCATGATTCTGCAGCCCTCAGTAGGGTGGTTCCTTCCTTCCTTCCTTCCTTCCTTCCCTCCTTCCTTCCTTCCTTCCTTCCTTCCTTCCTTCCTTCCTTCTTGCTATTGCCTTTCTTCTGGGCTGCTCTTATTCTACGATACTGTAGAACTGGGGTTGCTCTGAGCATCATCTTGTTTCTAAGCTGTCTCATTTGTTTCTGTATTTTTTTAAAAAAAAACTGCACAAAGATTAAAAAGCACAGTCCCTGCCTGCAGGCTTATTCTCTGATAGGCAGAGTACAATAGAACAGGGCCAAACTGGGAGAATCCCACCCCTGTGTGTGTGTGTGTGTGTGTATGTTTCAGGTGGACTTCCTAGCTTTAGAAGGAGACAGGGAAGGAGGAAGGGACAAAAAGAGAGAGAGAGAAAGAAGGAGAGAGGGAGGGGGAGAGAGAAAGACAGGGGGATGCAGAAAGAGAAAGAGAGGGAAAGAGAGAGAGGGGAGAGAGAAAAAGAGAGAGAGAAAGAAGGAAGATACAAGAAAGAAAAGAAAGAGAAGGGGGAAATAAAGAAAAAGGGAGAGAGAAAGGAAGTGAAAGGAAGAAAGGGGGATGGAAGGAAGGGGCAGAAAGAAAGAAAGAGAGAGAGAGAGAGAGGAGAAAGTAAATGAGATATATGAATGGATAGATAAATACATGGAAGGAGGGAGGGAGGGAGAGAGGAAAAAAAGGAGAGGAAGAAAGGACATAAACCCTGGCTTCAGAAGACTTTGAAGCAGCACAGCAATCTAGGGCTGGCCTGCAAGGTGTCTCAGAGGACATCTAGTCCAACCCCCTGCTCCAGCAGGAGATCCTTACAGAATCAAAGAATAGCAGGGTTAGAAGGATGGTGGGGGCGCTGTCAAAACACCAAAAATAGGCCAAGTAGCTCTGTGGAGGTCAGTTATAAATTAGAACACTTACTAAGCAACTGGCCATTAAGCAAGGACCTGGTCATTAAGTCAGGAACACTTACATTTGATTTGCCAGTCACATGGTCATCTGCCAGGGCCTTGCCCTGCCCTCTCCAGGGCTCCCCACGACTTGGAAACTGGCAAAAAAACACTTGCTAAGCAACTGGCCATTAAGCGAGAACCTGGTCATTAAGCGAGTACCACTTACATTTGGTTTGCCAGTTACGTGGCCACATGGCCATGCCCACCCCAGTCACATAGCCACAGCCAATCAGCAAGCCACTCCCACCCCCAGTCACCACCACGCCACATCCACAAATTAGGCCACACCCACATAACTGGTTGTTAAGAAATTTGAATCCCACCCCTGAATAGATACATTATTTTACTTGTTCTGTTTCAAATTTTAATAAAGGTATGTGTTGTGTATGCAAAAAGATTAATAAAGTGTGAGCTTGGAGTAAGTGCAGGGTTCTGGCCCTGCACTCCTGATTGACTGTTAAGCGGCCGGATTAGATTGGCCCGTTCCGGGGAATCCGATTGGCCCTTAACAGAGAGTTCTTATTGGTTATAAGAGCTAGCGTTCCTAGCTCGTTATTGGTTAAACATTACAGGGTTTGCCTATATAAGGCGGGTTTTACTGCTGTTGAGCAGAGAAGTCACTATGTAAATAAAGAGCTGAAGTTCACCGTTCAGAGGCTTGTCTTCATTCTTTCTTGCCCATGCTCAAAAACTTAACAGTATGTTTTGGCAATTATATGTTCATCACTTGTAGACAGTTCTGTTGGAAACTAAGTCTGACAATGTTCAAAACCATAAATTATTCTGTCTACTTTAAACCTTTCTAATAGTTGCAAATTGAAAAAACAGTGACAATTACCATATGCCCCCTGCTATCAGGTGTTCTCTTGATTTGATTTTATATTTCCCTTGACAAATTTCAAAACTTTAGCATCTCTCATATAGAAAATGCTTGTTGTGTGAGAGCTCCAAGGGTATTTTAGGATATAGCCTGAATTTGCATAGATTTCATATTCTTAATATGGCATGCCTGACATCATAATTTACATTAAAATCTACATTAATCTTAGCTTTGTTGTACCACAAATATCTATACCACCAAAATTGCAGATCATGTCCTTTTAAAAGAAACACTGCTGTTTCTCAGCAACATCCATTTTGTCATCCAAACAAGCTGCAAAATACAATTTTAAATCAGATGACTCTAATCCTCCTCTTTCCTTTGCATCTTGTATCACACATTTAGATATTTCCTTCTGGGATTATTTAAGTGGTGCATTAGTGTCAAAACAAATTTTGTCTGAAACAAAAATTACATTCAATCACATATATTTGTCCCCAGCAATAACAATTGTATTTTGTCTCATTATAATATACCTTTTTTTAAAAAAACACATTCCATGTCTAACATAATTATTTTGAAATAACGTACACTTTGTTTGCCATAGTGATAAAGTATTTTATCTCCATCTAAATCTTAAAACCTACTATATGCATCAATTCTACTTTAGCTTGTAATTTTCATACTTTTTGTTAGCATCTTTGTCTTCTTTTTATTAATCTTAAAATGCGCTATCCCACCAAAGTCTTCTAATTTACCTATTAATATTACATTAATATTCCCTTTAAAGCAGGGATGTCAAACTCACATAATCATGTGACATATTGGGACTGCTAAACCCGGCTTGGGTGTGGCCAGCTCGTGATACCTCCAGCCCATGGGCCAGGAGTTTTAAAGGATCATCCAGAACCAGCATCAAGTGATCTACTGGTCCTCAGCTTGTCATCTTATTCTCACAATCCTTTTGTCATGTTTTGTCTCCATTTAGTATTTTAAGAACCAAAATAAACAGGAGAGGGGACAGTGAGCAGCCTTGTTTTGTTCCTTTTTGTATCTCACATGGTTTGTTAGATTTCTATTAACAGTTATTTGTGTTTTCTATGAAGTATAAATTAATTGCATTCATTTTATAAACATTTCTCCAAAATTCATTCATTCTTCCAAAACTTTAAACAGAAAAGTTCAAATTGGCAAAGGCCCTCTCTGCATCTAAAGAAATCATGCACCTTGTTTTTCATTGTTTTGTTCCAAATATTCCAAAATGTCCAACACGATTCTAACATTTCTCCTTAACTGTCTTTAGAAAAAAAAAACGCACTTGATCCTCATGAATAAGTTCTTGAAAATTATGTTCAGTCTTTCAGCTATAGACATTGTGAAGAACTTATAGTCATTATTCAATAGTGATATTGGTGCAAAGCAGTGGTGTCCAGTCTTGGCAATGTTAAGACTTGTGGACTTCAACTATCAGAATTCCCCAGCCAAAAGCCCACAAGACTTAAAGTTGCCAAGGTTAGAAACGCCTGTTCTAGAGTTTCTTGTTAGGGTCCAGTCTTGTATCTCTTTATGTGTTACTGCTACGTCAGTCTCTTTCAAAATGTCTGACATCTCTGCCTGTAAGATAGAATTATTATGTCTGTTAGAGGTTGAAAAGTTTCTTCTCAATACACTACAAAGCCAATAATCCATCTGGTTAGGGAACTGTCCTGATTTAATCTTTTTTTATATATATATACAAAGCTGCTGAAACTTGCCTTATTATCATAACTGTACACTTTGCTCTTAAATCCTTGGTAGATTTTGTTTTTCAAGTTATTCATCTTTTTTCTCTAAAGAAATGTTGTCTCCTTTATGCAATTTAGAATAAAACTGATTAAATGTTTTTGCACAACAATATTATCCCTTAATACAGAATTTTCCTCTTGAAATTCTGTTATCATTTTCTTTTCTCTTTCTTTTCATAGTTTAAATGCCAGCCATTTCACTGAATTATTCACACATTCAAAATGATTTTTGTTTTACATAGTTCATTTTTATTGCCATTTATCTTATGAACACAGATAGCTGTTGCTGTAAAAGCTTAATTTGTTGGGAGATACTTATCTTCCCTGGAGATTTTTGAATTCTTTTTATCTCATCCAAAATACTTTGTGTTTTCTCTTGCCTCTTCAAGTTCAATATTTAGCATTAGATCTTCCCATGCTATGTAGAATATCAGGCAGATGTTCAATATTATGTTATATAAACTAACTTCTCCTAAAAGCTTTATTTGTGCTCCAAACCATTTTTAATTCAGTGCTTTAAATTAAGTTCAAAAAATATTTTCTTTTAACAATTCTCCACTATTACTTCTTTCTGTAACAATGTTTCATTTAATCTATGTCAAAAAGAACTAGGTTTTCTTTTATAAAGCAAACAGTTATGATCTGAAAAGTTATTTGGTAATAATTCTGTTTTATATATTTTAATAGCAAAATTCTGTTAAATCCTAATCATATCTATTATTGATAAATCTATGTCTTTCTGAAAAATAGATATACTTTCTTGAACTGCCATTTTTTATTGCCATATATCAACCAGACTATTTTTTTAACCATAACTAGTTTTAATATTTGTCCCAGAAATTGTATCTAGTTGCAGAAATCATTCCATTCCAATCCCCATCAAATGCCAGGTTTTCATAAAGAAAATCCTATCAGCCTCTACATAGGTTGCTTGTAGAGCTCCAGTTTCCCCTCCCAGCACCATGGTCTATCATGGCATTTCCATCCCAATACATCTGTTCTTGCTTATCAGTCAGTAAAAGTTCTGATTTTAGTTGTGGATTTATATACCAAAACAACTTCATTTGGTGTGTTAAATACTTTTTCCAATTTTTTTTTTATAAATTAAATATTTTATATCCTTTCTCATGAGTCTCTTGTAGGCTAATAATATCTTGTTTTAATTTTTTCAAATAATGAAATATTTTCTCTCTCTCTTGAAAAGCATTTGCTCTATTCATGTTCCATGTTAAGCATTTGTAATCCATGACCAAGTCAACAATTTAAAAAAGTCAATACCTGTAGCATCCATTTTTTTTAGAATTCTGTTATGATCTTTATGTAGTCTCTTCTAACATCTCAATTTGAATCTCATCCGATTCTTCTTTAAATCTTTCTAGAAACACTCTCGCCTTTTAAAAAGAGTTACTCAAAATATCTGAAATCTCTGCATCTTACCTTTATACTACAGTACCTGGAAATCAGATACTTTGGTGATTTATTTATTTGTCTTATCCTTAGAATCTGAGTTTCATCTGTGATGAAGTAGTATGGCCTTTTGAGTTGATTGGCCATGGTCTAGTTTTCTTTTGTTCTGATTGCTTAATTGATGCCAGCCATGAAAGCCTGTACTGGTATATTATATCTTACTATCCTATGAATATGACTTAGCAACTGAACAACATGTTTAGTCGAGATCAGGTGCCAACTGCTAGTAGAACTAAGATGATCTTAAACTAAGATCACAGATAATCTCAAATTGACTAAACCATGGAATCTTCTCTGTTTTCCTTCTCTATATTCCTAGTTCTTCTAGCTGGACAACATGAAAATATTCATTATACAACTGGCTATTTGCAAAATGACCCCTTAAAAAAACCTTGGGAAATGAATGAATATACTATGCATGTTTTACAGATAATTCCTGTTCATAGAAAGTGGGGTGAGGAGCTAGCACAACTCGCTTATCTTCAAAAACCTACTCTAATATAATATAGGAAAATATATTCTATTAAGTAACTTTCCATATTAAATTTCAAGTTACCATCTTGATAATCTTAATATATTGCAAGAGAAATACCATGTCTATCATAAAATTACTCATCTGAAATATAAGCTGAACTAAGTTGTCTCAGAAGGATTTTAGATATTCAGATCAAAGGGAATTTTGCTGAAAAGCAGACCAAATTGAGTTAAACTTGCCAAAGACCCAACATTCACTTACAAATAAATGAATTTCTTCACAAGCTTTCTGTAGAAGTGAAGGGTCAGAGGGTATATTTGTATAACTTGTTGACAATCAGAGTGCAGTTTTATGAGGATGAATTAAATTGTCTAGAAAATATCTATGGAGATTCTCAGTCATCCAGGTCTTAGTTGTTCCAAAGGTGCTTTTTCAAGAGGCAACTGGACTTTTGTGTTTTTCTTTGAAGACATTTTGCTTCTCATCCAAGAAGCTTTTTCAGCTCTGACTGGATGGTTGGGAATGGAAGGATTTATAATCCTTGCAGGCAGCTGGTCATTTGCATTCTTTTAGAGGGTCATTGAAACCACCTGGAGTTTATCTGTGTCATCAGAGTCATTTGTGTAGTGCAAATGGGTGTAGAGCCTTCTTGGAACTGAAAATTCAGAAAATTGGAATCTGAGTACTTTTATTTCACTTGATTCACGTGTTGATGTTCATATTGATGAAATCTTCTCAGTGTTTTAAAGAAACTACAAGCACAGATTAAAAGAGAGTTGAATTACCATATATACTCGAGTATAAGTCGACCCGAATATAAGCCAAGGCATCTAATTTAACCACAAAAAACTGGGAAAACTTATTGACTCGAGTATAAGCCGAGGGTGGGAAATGCAGCAGCTACTGGTAAATTTCAAAAATAAAAATAGATACCAATAAAAACTTTCACTAGGACAGTTGAGAATAAGTTTGATGTTCACAATTTCCTCTTTGAAAGAGACCAGTAAATAGGGAACAAGAAGATGAAGAAAACGAGTGTGTTTTTTCACACTTTTCACACTGCAGTGAACAAAAATGGCATCATAGGAACAGGCTTATTCTCAGCCCAAAGGTTTGTTTATGATTTCTTCCCTGATTTAAGGGAAATTTGGGAAACGATCTCACTATCATGAAAGGTTTAATTGATTTACTAACCCAAAAGATGATGATGATGACAGTGGTAGGCAGGAGTCACTCTCTCCCTTGCAAGAAAAAACCAAGAGCCGTTCTTATGATATCTCTCTCTCTCTCTCTCTCTCCCCCCAAATAAAGTCAAGCCCTTTCCAGCACGCGTGTGCAATCCACCACCGCCCCTTTGCACCTTGCAAATGCAAAACCCCAGGGTTTTTGCATTTGCAAGGTGCAAAGCGGCGGGGCCGGATCGCAAGCGCATGCTGGAAAGGGCTTGACTGTATTACAGGGAGAAAGAGAGAGAGGGAGAGATCATAAGAACGGCTCTTGCTTTTTTCTTGCAAGGGAGAGAGTGACTCCTGCCTCCCACTGTCATCAACATCTTCTTCTTTTGGGTTAGTGAATCAATTAATTTGGGAAATGATCTCACTATCAGAAAACAACGCGAGCTGCCACCACCACCTCCTTCTCCCCCTCCTCCCGAGTGGACTGAAAGCAGCTGGAGCTGAGGAAATGAAGCTGAGTGGAGCGACCTCGGCTCGCATTGTTTTCTCAGCCCAGAGATCAGAAAACAACGCGAGCTGCCACCACCACCTCCTCCCCCTCCTTCCGAGTGGACTGAAAGCAGCTGGAGCTGAGGAAATGAAGCTGAGTGGAGCGACCTCGGCTCGCGTTGTTTTCTCAGCCTAGAGAAAGGGGAAGGGGGCTCATCTGGACCAAGGGTGAGTCTCCCCCTCAGTTTCCCCTGAAGGATCTTCCGTCGCTTTTGCCTTCTCCCTACATCTTCCCTCTGTTAAAATCCCCACACACACACACACACTTATTTTCGGTTGGATAGATTTCGTGCTTGAGCATTCTCACATGGCGGTGGGTCTTCCCCCCCCCCTAAAAACAGTTAAAAAAAGAAAAAACAATATATCCTCAAGCAAGAACTTTTCTGCTTCTGATTACCCCCATGCTTAAAAGTTGCAAAGGAAACACAGAAGCAGGGAAGCGGCTGCCCAGCTTCGGAGCTCCACACCATTTTTTTTTCAGAGGGGAATCTGACTCGAGTATAAGCCGAGGGGTTTTTTTTCAGCACAAAAAATGTGCTGAAAAACTCGGCTTATACTCGAGTATATACGGTATTTGTGACACAACCTATTCTATGAACCACATCACTTTGAAGGAACAATTGCAGAAATGGAGCACTGCTGTTAACAGGTATCTGTTAAAGAAAGTATGTCACTATAGCATGTTATGTCAGTTACTTAATTTTGTTAGGTATGCTATATTTTTAAAAACAAACAATTTAAAAAAAATGGTTTAGGCAAGTCAATCTAATGAAACATATGTCTAGATTATTGTTTGTTATAAATCCAAAAATCCAGGATTTTTAACTTCTTTCACTCAGCCCAACTCTTTTTAAATTAATATGTATAACAATATACAGTGAGGCAAAAATATTATTGGGCGAAATTGGATAAATTAAGTTACATTTTAATTTCTTTTTTTACTTTTCATTTTAACTTGATTCCCTTGATAAATAAAATATTTTTTTTGTAAAAATGCTGCATTAGTTCATCATTCCTGGAAATTATAATTGTTCATCCTTCCTGGATCCTACTTATAATATGTGTCACCCATCTTGTTTCCAGGAAAATCTAAATCTAAAGGGAAGAAGAACATTAATCTGTATGATTTACAGGTTGATGAAAGGAAGGGTGTTAATAGAAAATAATAGAAACTACTGTAAATCTCAGACCTTCAGACTATATAAGGCATGCACTTCAGGTAGAAGGGCCATTTAAGAACAACAATGAATCAGTTATTTAATATTTAATATAATACGGCTGCTTTTTAACTCTATGAAGAGAGTTTACTCATAAATTATTTCAGAACTCAAAGTGAAATAAATGCACAATTTGAGGAAAGAAAGGAGAAACTAGGGGAAACACCTTAGCCTTAGAAGAAAAGGTTGAAATTAGCCTGCAGATAAAGTTTCAGCAAATTAAACACAATTAAAATAATTCTTTCTTTCTTTTTTAATTTATTTTTAATTTATTTTATTTTTATTTGTTTGCTTGTTTGTTTGTGTCACCCATCCTACAAACCAAGTGACTTAAAGCAGCATACAACAATTCTAAAACAATGAAAAATACCTAAAACAATTATATTATTAAAACAATATAAACTATAATGTCAAAGCTAAAACAACAACAAAAATAGGTGAAATGATGTTAATAATAATTGAGCACCCACTACATCAATGGACCCTGGGGTTCCTAGATCTAATGTCCAACCAAGACTTGAGGTAGGTTCACATCTTCAGAATATCAGAAGTGAGAGAACCAGCCTCACTTAAGAGTGGTGAGTCTTCCACCATATAATTGCCAGAGCCAAAAAGTCCCGCCACCTAGGACATAGATCCCTAGATGACAGAATCCCTAACATGCCCTGTCAGTTTGATCTGGTGGGGCAGGCTTATGAAATTGGAGAAAGGGAGCCCTGCAAATTACCTGGTTCCATTCCATGCAGGGTTTCAAAAGTCAACACTAAAATCTTGAACTGGACTGGAAGAAAACTGGGAACCAAAACAGTTTGTGAAGCAAAAATATGAAATGTGTTCAACCAGAAATACACATGACTACTCATGACACTGGATTCTGCACAGGTTGAAATTTCCAAAGTTTCAGCTATCCCCTTATTCCAGACATCAAAGTGGACTGCAATAGTAGATAGAACTCTCAGCATCCTCTGAAACCTGTATGTCTGTAGAGGCAGACATAGCTAATCCTCTGTTAATGGATCCATCCTCCCTGAATTGTATAAGAGTGCCAGAGGATCCTGTTGTGTCCGCGAAATGATGCCAGGAGTCGGTGACTTCAAATCATGCTCTTTTATTTAAAGTTGGAACCGAACTGGCGCAAAGGAAAAAGCTCGCGGCTTTTATTCCTTTAGCCGCGGCGGCCACGGCCAATGGCACCGCTTTGAATCTCCCGCGATTTGAATGGACCAATTGCGGGAGATTCTTAGCGAGCCAATCAGCGCGGCTCGCCTGACCAATCAGAGTGCCCCGCGCTTTGGCCAATCAAAGCGCGGGGATCTCAAGAATGCTAATTAGGGACAGAACACCCCTCCCCTCTTGGTTTAGTCCTTACGTCGCGTAGTCACATAGGTAGGCGGGGCTCCGTCTGAGCCTACTGGACCTGCGTAGCTCAGTTGTAGGTTGGATCCCGGCCGGTTTGGTCAGGATCTCTGCTGCTCCTGCTGCCGTCGTGGGAACCGGCTGGTCGGTCGGGCCGGGCCGCTCTCCGGAGCTCCCTCCCGGGCCTCCCGGGTTGGTTGAGCTGCGGGTTTCGCCGCTTCCGCTCGGTCTTTCTGGGTCAGTCGAGCTGGCCTGGCTGTCTCTTCCTGGTGAGGGGTCATGATGGCTGCTTTCCGGTAAGTATGGCTGGTTTATTCTTCTTTGGTTTTGGTCCCCTGGGTATTCCCTCCCCCCTTGGTTTGTTTTGTGGGGGTTGGTTTCGCCTGTTTGTGCATCGGTGGTCTCTTGGTTGGTAGTCCTCGACCTTAGTTGGTCGATGTAGCGTTTCCACGCTCGTCCGTCTTCTGTTTGTAGCCGGTACGAGTGTGGGCCTGTTATTTGTGTGATGACGGCCGGTATCCATAGTGGGTCTCCCGTCAGGTTTCTTGCGTATACGGGGTCGCCGGGTGCGAAGGTTCGGTGTTTGCTGTTTGAGTCTGGAGGCTTCTCCAGGTTATACGTGGGGTGTAACTGTCGAGTGGGGACCTTAATTTCCTCCCCATTAATAGTTCGGCTGGGCTCTTATTCGTTGTGGTATTTGGGGTTATGTGTTGGGTGAAGAGTAGTTTGTTTATTTTCTCCTGGATCTCTCCATGGTCTATTTTCCGGATGGTCTTCTTAGTAAATTGGACCATTCGTTCCACCTTACCGTTCGCCGCCGGGTGCACCGGTGCTGTCAGCGTGTGGCGGATGCCCTTTTCCGCTAGGAATTTTTCGAATTCCAGCGAGGTGAATTGGGGCCCGTTGTCGGAGACGACGACGTCTGGGAGGCCGTGTGTTGCAAAGAGTTTGCAGAGTTCCTTGATCACGGCCTCCGTGGTTGTCGTCTTCATGTTGCTTACCTCCAGCCAGTTGGAGTAAGCGTCAACTGTTATGAGGAAGGTGTGTCCTTTTGTGGGCCTGGCGAAGTCTATGTGAATCCTAGACCAAGGTCCCCTTGGGGTTTCCCACTCTAGGACGCTGTGGGTGGGCTTGGCCTAGTTTCCTGGCATTGTTGGCACCTTGCTTCCCAGGTCTCGATTTGTTTGTCCATCCCTGGCCACCAAGCGTAACTTCTGGCCAGGGCTTTAGTCCTAACAATGCCAGGGTGTCCCTCGTGTAGCAGTTCCAGAACCTTCCCTTGTAGCTTTTCTGGAATGACCACCCTATCCCCCCATAGTATGCACCCTTTTAATAACGAGAGTTCCATTCGGTTTCGGAATGTTTTGACGGACTTGTCATCCCTTTCTGGCCACCCTTTCTCTACCCAATGCAACACCCGCACCAGACGTTTGTCTTTATTAGTCTCTCGGGCAATGTCTGACGCGGTTATGGGCAGGTTGGGTAGAGTCTCTATGGTGAGGGTGGTCGTCGTGGGTGCTGGGTCGGTGTCAGGTTCCGGTAGCGGCGAGCGGCTTAAGGCGTCTGCATGGGAGATCGTCTTACCTGGTCTGTGTATGAGTCCGTAGTTGTAGGCTGCCAGGAACTCGGACCACCTTGTAATTCGGGGAGACAGAATGTTCGGGGTGGCCCGGTTTCCTGCAAGGATTCCCAGCAGCGGCTTGTGGTCGGTTATGATGGTGAAAGTCCGGCCGTAGATGTACTCGTGGAACCGTTTTACGGCAGCAATGATAGCCAGAGCCTCTTTGTCCAGCTGGCTATAATTCCGCTCCGGTTTGGTGAGGGTCCTTGAAAAGAACGCGATGGGCGCTTCTTTTCCGTCGGGGAGGGTATGGCTGAGGACAGCGCCGACGCCGAAGGGTGATGTATCGCATGTGACGGCCAAAGGTAGGGTCTCGTTATATTGTATAAGGACGGCGTCCGAAGTGAGGAGGTCCTTTGTTCTTTGGAAGGCGGCTTGCTCGCGTTTCCCCCAAGTCCAGGTCGCTGCCTTGTCCAGGAGCCTATGCAAGGGCTCCGCCGCCGTCGCCTTTTTGGGCAGGAAAAAATTGTAAAAGTTAAGTAGCCCCAGGAATGCCTGTAGTTCCGTCTTCGACTTGGGTGTGGGGGCTTCTTTGATGGCCTTGATTTTTTGGTTTGTGGGGTGAATGGCGTGATGGTCTAGGAGGTATCCTAGGAATTCTACCCGTTCCGTGCATAGCTGGCATTTCTCCCTCTTGACTTTGAGCCCGGTCTCTTTAAATTTGGTTAGGACCTCCCTTAGGCGACCCTCTAGTTCGGCTTGGTTGGTTGCTGACACTAGGACGTCGTCGAAGTAAGGTACCACCCCCTTGATGCCTTGCAGTGGTCTTTCCATTAGGCTTTGGAATATTCCCGGTGCCACGCTGACTCCGAATTGGAGTCGGTTGCATTTAAATGCCCCCTGGTGGGTGACTATGGTTTGCGCTTCTGCCGTTTGCTCGTCGACTGGCAACTGTTGGTATGCCTGGGCGAGGTCGAGCTTGGCGAAAACCTTGCCCCCTCCCAGTGAGTGCAGTAGGTGTTGCACTACTGGGACGGGGTAGGCGCTTTGTTGTAGCGCGCCATTTAGGGTGGCCTTGTAGTCCCCACAGATCCTCACCGACCCATCGGGCTTGATCGGGGTGACTATGGGGGTCTCCCACCGGGCGTGGTCTATGGGCTGTAGGACCCCTTGCTTGACGAGATTGTCAATTTGCTCGTCTATCTTGGGTTTAAGTGCGAATGGCACCCGCCTTGGTTTCAGGCGTTTTGGGGATACGTTTGGGTCTAGGTTGAAAGATATAAGGGGCCCTCGGTACTTGCCTAGGTTTCCGTTGAAGACCTCTTGGAATTCCCGGCCCAGTTGCTGCTCCCAGCTCTCGTAGGTGACGTGGTCGACTCCCGTGACTGCGATGCTGAGCGGGGTGAACCATTGCAGTCCCAGTAGGCTTGGGCGGTCGCGGTCGACGATTGTCAGGGGAAGCCTTTCGGTGTGCCCTTTATATGTGATGTTGAAGTGTTTGGTTCCGACTACCGCGATGCGGTTTCCCTGGTAGTCCTTTGCAATGAGTCTCTGGCTGTCGAGGCTCCTCCTTTGGAGGGTAGGCACCAAGCGCTTTATTTCATGCCATGCTATCATGGAGAGGTAGGACCCGGAGTCCACCTCCATTTTGCATGGCTGGCCCTTGATGCCTACCTCCACATGGACCTTCCGGGCGTCATTGGTTATGGCGTGGCCGATGGTGACCGTCTGATGGGTCTCCTCTCTTCGCCGGTTATCGCCGCCTCACAGGGATCGTCCGTTCCGGCCCCATCTGTTGTCTGAGGGGCGATCTCTGCTCCGGGGTGGTGTGCTCTCTCTCCTCCGGTCGCTCTGTTCCCATCGTGCTGGGCTGCGATTCTTCTTTAGGCGGCAGACACGGGCAATGTGTCCCTTCTTGTCGCAATGCCGGCAGATCGATTCGAAAAACCGGCATTCCGACCTGGGGTGGTCGCCGCCGCAACCGGCACAGTTGGTCCTCGACTTACGACCCCGCCGGTTCCGTGGGTCGCGGCCTGTCTGGAGGCGATGGATGTCCTCCTCGTCATCTGAAGTGCCTGATGCCGAGTGGAAATCGCCCTGGTGGGTGGTCGTCTCGGGTTGGGCCTCGGTCGACCTCGCCGGGTTGTTGTTTCCGCTGCGGTCCCCAGTGTTCGGTCTGCGCATGCGGTCGGCGGAAGTTCGGGTTGCTTCAGCGGCTGTGGCTGCGGTGAGGGTGTCTGCTAGGCTGATGTTGCCCTTGGCCATCAGCCGGCTCTGGAGGATGGGGTCCCACAAACCGAGCACGATTCGGTCTCGCAGGGCGTCGTTCAGGTTGTCGAATTCGCAGAGCCCCCCTAAGTGCCATAGCTCGGCAACGAAGTCGCTGAAGCTCTCACCCGACCGTTGGTCCCGACGGTAGAATTTGTTGCGTCGGATCAGGATGGGTACCTCTGGAGCGTAGTGCCGCTGAAGTATTGGCTCGAGGACGTCCCAGTCCATCGCAGTCGCATCGGCGGGTTTGACCAGCGCCTTGGCCATCTTGAAGACCTCGGTCCCGCAGTGGGTCAGGAAGACGGCGCGCTTCATGGGACCGGTGGCATCCTTCAGGTCGCTTCACTCGAGGAACATGCGGAATCGGTCGGAGTACGATTCCCAGTCCTCGGTGGCGGGGTTGAAGGGTGCGGGGGATGCGATTTTCACCATCGTGGTGGTTCGTCTGGCTTCTGTCAGACACGTGGTTCGGTTCAGGGTCTGGATCCCACCCTCGTCGCCAGTGTTGTGTCCGTGAAATGATGCCAGGAGTCGGTGACTTCAAATCATGCTCTTTTATTTAAAGTAGGAACCGAACTGGCGCAAAGGAAAAAGCTCGCGGCTTTTATTCCTTTAGCCGTGGCGGCCGCGGCCAATGTCACCGCTTTGAATCTCCCGCTATTCAAATGGACTAATCGCGGGAGATTCTTAGCGAGCCAATCGGTGCGGCTCGCCTGACCAATCAGAGTGCCCCGCGCTTTGGCCAATCAAAGCGCGGGGATCTCAAGAATGCTAATTAGGGACAGAACAGATCCAATGGTAAACAGATTAAGATATCACCTCTGACAGGATCCTAGATTTGGTGTGTTGGGCTCTGGATCACCTGCTATATGGGTTAGGCCCATGGTTGTTAATACCTAAGTCCCCTCAGATCCAACTTCCATGAAAGGAAGATTACAGTTTTCCAAGACCATAAGTCTGGAAATACCATTGCTAAACCAGAAATGCAGTCAATGAGCTTTTGGCAGGGAGGTTGCTAGGAAGTCAAAGATACAAAACAACAATAGCAACAGTCCTAACTGATCTCTAGAGCTCAACTGAATGAACAAGATCTTATATCCAGTAACCTGTGGAGAGCACTCCTGAAAGCCATAAGCAATTCTCAGATGACATATCAATTGCTCTAGGTGCCTGTTTTCCATAAAGAGAGATTTTAGGCCTACCCAAAATCTCTCTTTTTGCAGTGACTATATTTTTCTTGTATAACAGTAACTCCTGCAAAACAAAAAATTATCACAAAATGGAGACAATGGTGAATATATCTTTGAAAACCTTGATTCCTTAAAATATATTTAAAAAGGATGAATATGTGTCTTCTTCTTTTTCTTCTTCTTTTTCTTCTTAGACTTCCTAGCATATTCCCACAGGTGCAGAGTCCACTTTTCAGATCACTGAATGCCACTTTGATACATAAATGAATATGTATCATTTATATAAATCAGTTATGATCCCTTAAACTGTTTTTACTACTTGAAAAGTGAAAAACAATTTTGATGAAATCAGTGGGGGAGAAACACCCTAAAGTATGAAATGTTTCGCACATCAGTAAAGGACAAATTGCTTGTTTCCCATGTTACTTTTGCCAGAGTAGAATCACACAGATTCTGGTCTCCCCTGCCTTTTCAATCAGCTATTAAATAGCAGTATTCAGAGGTGTCAAACTTGCAGCCACATGCAGGCCACAACACCCTAGCTCCACAAATGAAAAAACACCATGAAACATCACGTGACAGCAACATGATGTGGTGAGTTTGACACCTATGAAGTATATCATAAAGATTCATTTGTTTGAGTGATTTTTTGCCAGCAATTTGAAAAGGAAGATATTGCATGACTCTATAAAATTTAAAAGTTTGTGATTGAGAATCCGTATCACACATATATTATGTCAAAGCAACACAAAATTATTAGCAATCCCTAACAGAAGTTTCACAACCTAAGCTGATCTGGCTTTGTGACTTTATTCATTTGTAGCCTGTATAGATTGTTTGGAATTATTTTACAAAGAAAACAGCTAAAGAAAGAAAACAATGTTTTTTTTCTGACAGCAGGTTGGTTATTTTAGAAAATATTTCAGGGAATGGAGAGTATTTTGGAGTTGAATCTTTCTAGTGCTTCTGTAGTTGCTGTCAAGTTTTTCTCTTAATGAAAATGAAAGTTTCCATTTCAAGCAAAGTTTGTTTCCAGGAAATAATTAGAAAGCTGCTCATAAAATTAGGGATTGTGTTACACATTGCTAAAATTAAAAGAATAATTCTTTTCCGAGGTTTTACAATAACATAATTGTACTTTCAACCTAGTACTGCTAGATGATAGATACATAACTTCCATATTATTATCAACTGACTCAGTTGATAAATATAAATTTCAAATAAATATCTACATTGCAATATATCCTTCACTCTATTAGTACATGGCTGTGTAAAACCTGCATGCAAATGTGTATGGGGGAAATAAAGTAAAAGACAGATACTGTACTTTTATATACATAAAGGGGCATTATGGTTCAGCAATACACAAACAACTCCCAACTGTTTTTGTCTGAAGGCAAAAGTAGTGATTGATGCTTATAATTTGTTGACATAGTTCAGATTGCGGGTAAAAATGAATGGAAGATTGCGGGTAAAAATGAAGTCAAATGAAAACACATGGGAAATTATTGGCTTTTCAGTTCTGAAGGAATATAGCAACAGGAGGGCTAATATCTCAGCATGATATTCAGATTGGGCAAAACAGCTTTTGATTTTTAAAGCAAGAGAATATGTATTATTTATAGTGGTATCTGTTGTGAATGTATAAAGTTTTAATAAAGCATGAGCTTGGAGTAAAGTGCAGGGTTCTGGCCCTGCACTTCTAATTGGTTGTTAAATGGCCGGATCGGATTGGCCCGCTCCGGGGAATCCGATTGGCCCTTAACAGAGAGTTCCTATTGGTTATGAGAGCTAGCGCTCCTCGTTGGTTATTGGTTAATAGTTACTGGGGTTTGCCTATATAAGGCGGGTTAAAACTACTATAGAAGAGAGAAGTCACTATGTAAATAAAGAGCTAAAGTGGAGAATGGCTTGTCTCCATTCTTTCTTGCCCATGCTCCAAACATAACACTGGCGACGAAGGTGGGATGTGGAGACATCTGAACCAACGAAACTTCGAAGAACACCAAGCACGTGACAGATGATGCTACACAACGGAACCATGTCCGGCGGCGTCGTACCACCCGCTCCATTCGATCCAGTACAGGAGGACTGGGAGTCCTACATGGATCGCTTCCAAATGTTCTTAGAAACCAACAACTTAAAGGACGCCACACCAGGAAAGAAACGGGCGGTGTTCCTAATGCATTGCAGTCCAACTGTATTTAAGATGGCTAAAGCACTAGCAAAACCCCGATAAGTGAAGGCGATGGATTGGGACGACCTCGAACCTCTCCTATGAGATCATTACGCACCGACCATGCCTACGCTCGTGAGACGGCATGAGTTTTATCAGAGGAGCCAGCGAAAGGGAGAAAGCGTGGCCGACTTCATAGCAGACCTCCGAAATTTGGGAGGCCTCTGCGGGTTCACCGATTTAGAAGAAGCACTAAGAGATCGCATAGTTCTGGGACTAGATGCACCAGACGTTCAAAGCAAGCTGATGGCAAAAGGTGACATCAGCCTTGCCGATGCCATCGCTGATGCTACTGCAGCAGAAGCAACCAGGAAGTCAGCTGCACAACTACGCCGAAACCGCGCTCCGGTACCACCACCGACAAGCAACATTTTATCCAGGTCAGAAGGGCAGCTTGCAACGACGCACCACGAGGACCTCTCTTTGTCGTCAGACCGTGACGAAGAAGGGGTCCATCAACTGCGGTCTGACCAGGACCACCACCCAAAGCCTTTACGCCCTTGCACTGGCTGTGGGGCCAACCATGCCAGGTCCAAATGCAAATTCTGCAACGCGCTCTGCCATGAGTGCAGGAAGCGAGGCCACATTGGACGGGTCTGCCGAAGCTTACCAGGACCCGGCCAGGCCTCAAAAGGGACTAACTATCGCCAATCGACAGGAAACCGTCCTGTACGGCGAGAGCCAATAAACCACTCCTACAGAAATTTTGCAGAGAGAAGAGGCTCACCATACTATCACTATCGGTCATGCCTCAGCTTTAGACACCAAGAAAATACGAGTCATAGTAGCCACAGAGAACCAGCCTTGCCACATGGAAGTCAACTCGGAATTGTCCCTCTCGATGGTGTCCTGGAAGACCCTTCAACAACTCATCCCCACGATTCAACGTCAAGATCTCCACTTCCAAAGACTCATCCTCAAGGACTACCAAGGGAATCGAATCCCTATCGTTGGTTCCTACCGAGTCTGAGTCTCCTTCAAGAAGCACACAGCGTACTTACCACTAACTGGTAGAGACAGGCCTAGCCTACTAGGCCTCCAATAGTTTGCGCCATTCGGCATTGAAGTGGCTGGCATAAACCAAGTCAGCGGAAGTGACTGGGAGGGAGACCTCATCCATGAGTTCAGGGACATCTTCGCGGACAGCTTAGGCGAGTACAAGGGGACCCCGATTTCGTTCAGTCTAGACCCAAAGATAGCTCCCATCCGACTTAAGCCCCGTCGAGTTCCGTTTGCCTTAAAGTCGAAAATCGACGAACAACTCGACAAACTGATAGCTCAGGGGGTGTTAGAGCCCATCGATCACTCCCCCTGGGAAACCCCAATCGTAACACCCATTAAGCCAGACGGGTCAATCTGAATTTGTGGGGACTACCGGGCCACTTTGAACCATGCCCTACAGCAGAACGCATATCCATTGCCGGTGGTGCAGCATCTCCTCCACTCCCTGGGGGGCGGGAAAGTCTTTGCTAAATTAGACTTAGCTCAGGCATATCAGCAACTACCTGTTGATGAAAATACGGCACTGGCACAAATGATTGTGATGCACCGAGGTGCCTTTAAATGTACCCGGCTTCAATTTGGAGTTAGTGTAGCCCTGGGGATTTTTCAGAGCCTTATGGAGAGTTTATTACAAGGGATTAAGGGCGTGGTCCCCTATTTTGACGATGTATTAATTGCGGCCCCTACAAAAAAAATCTTACAGGACCGGTTAAAATTAGTCCTAAAAAAATTCCAAGAGGCCGGTCTTAAAGTAAAGAAAAACAAATGTAAATTGTGTACTGACAGTGTTGAGTTTTTAGGGTACCTAATTGATAGCCAGGGTATTCACCCTACTGAAAGTAAACTAAGGGCGATAAAAAACGCTCCCAGGCCACGAAACAAGGCCGATCTCCAGGCATTCCTAGGCCTCATCAATTTTTATAATGTATTTTTACCGCATAAAGCAACGGTCGCTGAACCGTTACACTGGTTGTTAGATAAGAAAGCAAATTGGTTATGGGGTCACCGAGAAGAACAGTCATTCCGCAACATGAAAAAACTGCTCACTTCTGACTCTGTACTCATGCAGTATAACGAGACTTTACCGTTTACAGCACTGTCGTTCGAGCAGTATCTCGCTGACCACGGCATTTGACATGCGCTTACCTCGCCTACGCACCCTGCGACCAATGGCAAAGCAGAACGCATGGTACAATTTGTGAAGAGAACCTTACAGAAGGTAGACTATGACAACATTGACGACAAGATCAATCGAATCCTTTTTTTTACAACACATCACACCACATAGCATCACCAACAAAACTCCCGCCGAACTGCTAATGGGACGAAAACTCTGCTCCCACCTCGACCGGTTACACCCAGCTTACGAACTGGAAAAACCAATAGGATCCAGCGGCCGCTGTCGTGCCTTCCAGGTGGGAGATTTGGTATACGCTAAAAACCTATCGGGTGACCCATTGTGGGTGGAGGTGACAGTAGTTCGTGTAAGCAGCCCAAGATCCTACTTTGTACAATGTCTTGATGATAGACTATGGAAACTCCATATCGATCAATTACGATCGCGGCTTCTGGCGGGCAGTCCTGAACTCCCCTATGACCAGACTGAGGGGGGGGAGGTACAGAAGAAGATGAATTCCAAGAAGAAGAAAACCCATTCGAAGGGAACGACGGTATAATAGAGACTCAGGAAGTGGAACCAGAGAGGGAAACAGTTGAACCTTAGGGAATTACAGAGAACATGGGCAACGACGGGGAAATGAACTCTGAACCAGAAACAGCCCCACTGCCAAACAACGATCTACCTCAGCGTGATTACAGCCAAATGACACAGCGAAAATCAAAGAGACTAATAAAACAACCGTCCTACCTAAAGGACTATGTAACTGCGCCCTGCAAACAGAAGCCAGGGGGAAGGGGTGTTGTGAATGTATAAAGTTTTAATAAAGCGTGAGCTTGGAGTAAAGTGCAGAGTTCTGGCCCTGCACTTCTGATTGGTTGTTAAACGGCCGGATCGGATTGGCCCGCTCCGGGGAATCCGATTGGCCCTTAACAGAGAGTTCCTATTGGTTATGAGAGCTAGCGCTCCTCGTTGGTTATTGGTTAATAGTTACTGGGGCTTGCCTATATAAGGCAGGTTAAAACTACTATAGAAGAGAGAAGTCACTATGTAAATCAAGAGCTGAAGTTTACCGTTCAGAGGCTTGTCTCCATTCTTTCTCGCCCATGCTCCAAACATAACAGTATCCCTAATCATCAGAGAAATCAGTTTTTAAATTCCTTCAAGCTGTTACATATTTTTTTAATAACTGACTATTTGGTGGCTTAATCTCTTTCCTTCAAGATAATTTATTATTCCTATGGGCCCAAGAATCAAATATTTTGGGAAGATTATAAAATAATTTAAAAACATTCAAAACAGTTGAAAGAATAAATCAATAAAACAATGACATAAATCAACAATTTCATGATTATGAACTATCTAAATTATCCAGTGTTAGACATATGTCAGTTCTGGCATCTCCATTCTCAGCTGAGTTATCTCAAATTCCACTGTTGGATGTTTGTTTTATTAGTTCTTTTAACCACTTTGGTTACTTACTGGAAAGAACTAAAAATCAAATAAATAATAATTATCACAATTGACAAAGAGAAATAATATGTCTTTGTCACTAAGGATTGCCCTGCTAAAAGCAGCTGTGTTTAAATCGTATAGGGATATTTAATTACATATTCATTTATATTTCCAAAATATTTTCCTTCTATGGCTTTCCAATGCTATATAGTAGAATTGTTGGTCTTCACATTATTTTCATTGCTACAGAATTAGGAATTGATTTGTTACTTTGCCAAGAATTCCCTGTAAGTTGCCAGTTCTATGAGTTATAGGCAGATGGATGTTGATTGGAATTTCTCTGGAACTGGCTAGAAATCTTTGGCATCAAAGCCACAACAAAGGAATTTTACTTCCATTTTAAAAGATTCATGAAGCATGGCAGATTTTCCTTGTTGTTTCATTCTAACAAAGGATGCTCAATCACATTGAATTGGTGTGAATCAAGGTATTACAGCATTGCTATTTGACACTGAAACAATTCAGAACATACTCTTTTGGAACTGAATTATAGAAGGAATAGTTGGAAGGTACACTGGAGACCATGTAGTGCAATGCCTGTGACAGTAATGTACTATTATGTACTTTCCTACAGTAGTATTGGATGAAGCAGAGCTGACCAGCTGTTAAGCAGTCTGTTCAATAGCTGAACACCTCCTAATGGTAGGGGATTTTTATTAAAGCCCTTCATCCATATAATTTATGATCCATTGGTACCTGTCCATTTATTTGCAGAACAATAGCACTACTTGTGCTGGTAGATTGATTTCTCTCCAAAATGTATGGCTTTCTTTGAAACACAACATATTTATTCACTTGTTTTTGTTTCAGACAAGAACTGAATGTTTTTTATTAGCTGAGCTCTGGAGGGTCTTTGGCATGAGGGTTGGATCTAACACCACATACATAAATGTGAACATTCATTAGTATATGTTATGATCCGATATGTAATCTAGGCCTCTTTTAGACATTTTGAGCTCATTCCAAATTTTGATGTCATCTTGATATAGCTTTAAGTGAGAATTCTTTCTCGAATATTTTGCACAAAAGATAAATGCTATTTGCTATACTTTTTCTAAATTGCTTAACTAGTTTAATTGATATTCTTGTTTTGCTTTGAAATTTTGCCCTAGTTATAATAATTGGACTACCTGCATTACACCATAAATATTATAATGTAATATAATGTAATATAATATAATATAATGTAATATAATGTATTATATAATATAATATAATGTATTATATAATATAATATAATGTAATATAATGTATTAATATAATAGTTTAGTATAGTTATAATATAATAATATAATATAATATAATATAATATAATATAATATAATATAATATAATATAATATAATATAATATAATATAATAATATAATTAATATAATATAATAAT
Organism: Hydrophis major; assembly: GCA_033807585.1. Taxonomy (NCBI): domain Eukaryota; kingdom Metazoa; phylum Chordata; class Lepidosauria; order Squamata; family Elapidae; genus Hydrophis; species Hydrophis major. Next base: position 332,191,624 of record CM066329.1, read on the forward strand.
ATAACTCTTTGGATAGTGAAGTTCTGCTGATGAATATTAAGAACCCATCTACTTTTCTTCTTTTTGTATTCTAACTCTTAATGGCTTTGTTCGGCCTTGAAGCTGAATTAGTGTGCTTGGTAAGTATGCTATGAAAAACCTATTTTGTAAATGTCTGCTCAATCATTCTGAAGAGATGACTGCATGACTATTAAACTGTAAATCAAATGTGCAACAGCAAACAGGCTGTTGCTTTATATTAACAGTCATGGAAGTGTAAGTCACTGAATTGCATAAAAACCTCTTATTAAATCTGACAATCCTTCCTGTTCAATAACAAAAGTACAGATTTCTGACTACATAATCTTGAATGCTGTAATTTGAAATCTGAATAGATATCTGAGAGTCAGTTAAGTGTACACGAAGAACACATTTGCTATCTTAAATTCAAACACCACCATATACTTTAAAAGTCACTTTAAAAGTACTGAATTTCTTGTGCATATGATATATTATTAAGAGCATTGTAATATTTTTCCATGAGCAGTTTTGGAAAATACATTTTATACCCACAATGCTCCCATAACTTGGAAACAAAGACAAAAGCTGTTTTGGAGATAGTTCCAAATGAGCTGAGCAGACTATAACACTGCAATTTTAATGAGATCAATACATTGGCATACAAACTGCAAGACAGAAATTCAGCCTACATAAATATAATTTTTGCTGTTAGGAACACAAGGAAAAAAGATTTTTAAAGATATCTTAAGCTTGCACTGGACTCCATGAAGATTTTATATAAACATTAGCAGAGTTGAATTTTTTAGCTTGCTAATATTTGCTAAGAAATGCTTATAATCTGTATCACATGTAAAATAACAATTGTTGAGCATTTTTATTCTTGCTTGATTCTGAGTACATTTTATAGCTTTGAATAGTTGTCCACATTATGTGTGTGTGTGTGTGTGTGTGTGTACCACTGCACTAATGGGTACATGATCCAGGATTTAACACTCTTCTTGAAGTTATAAGCTAAAATATTATTATGAAGCTGCTGAATATGGTGAGTGACAGTATGAGTTCACACATATCCCTATATTCTTCATAAAAGAACTGATGTGTGAAGTCTCTTATGTTAAAAGAATACTATTTTTACTACTATATTTACTACATACTGCAGTAAATGAACATTAATACCATTTCAAACAAGCTTGCCAACATTTGTTCAAATATATATATTCTGCTGGGATAATGGTGTGCAATTTGTATGAGTTAAACTGTTTCAAATTTGAAACATTCTGGTTTGAAAAGCTGTTCTGAACTCAGTGCTAATTCTTTTGACAACCAAAACAGGTGTTTTGAATTCAAAGTGGTTTGACTTTTTAATCTCCTACAACTGGAATCATTGAGAAACTATATGGGAAACTGAGATCATTTCAGTCCAGTATTTGTACATATACTATAGATGAATTCATTTGCAGATCACATTTAGTTAGAATTAGTATTTCTGATTATCTCCATGAGATCATTTAGGAACTTTTATAGTATCATCTCACATGGATATATCATTTGTGAAAAGCAGTGTCTTCATATGAGAACTCAGTACTCATGATCAATGTCTACGGAGATTCTCAATCATCCAGGTCATGGTTGTCCCAAAGGTTCTTTTCCAAAAGGCAACTTGACTTTCTTGGGTTTTTCTTTGAGAAATGAAGAAGCTTTCAGGATGAGAAGCTAAACATTTTCAAGAAAAAACCAAGGAAGTCCAACTGCCTTTTAGAAAAGCGCCTTTGGTACATGATCACTGCTTTTTTTTTTTTTTGTAACCTGCTCTTCTTCTGGCTTGATGACCTGAAGTATAACTGATTGCACTTTAAACATATAAAAAGGGATTGCATTACTGACAATTTTATTCAAAATTCCTTTTCTAATGTACCCCAACAAGGAAAATGTTGTCTTCATAGTAGTGAAGTCAATGACTTTCCTGTTAATTAGAATCTACCAGCTCCACCTATTTTTTTTTAATTACATCTGTTAAATTTCCATTCATGAAATGTTCTCTTTGTTGCACCATGTAGATATATTTTTATTACAATGGGTAGGAGTAGAGGTCCATATTTCTTCTGATATGTCATAATCATAATAATTTATATTACAATGAAATTATTTAAGATTGGTGTATTTTAAACTTAGCATGGGAGAACTGCTGAAAAGACCAATTCTTTTAGTGATATGGCTTAAGATGTTCCCTTATCTTATGTATATATTAAATTAATTTACCCTTGCATTAAAGCTTAATTAATAAAATTCATCTGAAAGGAAGCTGGCAGGAGCAAATAGTAGAATGAACACACGATTTGGAGTCCTTATTAATACATTTTAAGCCTTAGACTGTACCTTCTCAAAGGCAAATAGAGTTTAATTTATACATTTATAATTAATAATTCACAATTAATCTGTTAAAACTCATCTCTGTTTTTTTTTAAAAAAAGCCTTATCTCTTTTAAAGAAGGAATAGGAAAACTCTTTGAAGACTGAATCTGTCTTACAAGACTTTTCTGTACAATATGAGTAGACTTAGAAATATACAGTACCCATGCCTGAAGGCATTGTTCCATCAGAGAATTGGAAAAAATGAATTGAGCATGTGGAGAAGGCATCTTGCAGCACTACATTTGTAGTGTAGAGCTACAAATCCCAGGGTACACTGCCCACAATATTAAAATTAGGGTGAGAGATAGAAAATAGAGAACTCTAGAATTATAATGTTGAAAACTGATACATATTCAAATGTTGGAAATTACATCCCCTTTGAAATATCCCTGAAGGGAGAAAAAATGTCAATCATTCGCAATGAGGATGGAACTTGGAATGTCGTAGAGAATGGAGAAAAGGATCTATACATTGACGACTGAGCTGATTGCATCAAAAGAAAGTCATACAACTCACAACTCTGCATCCAACCTCACCCCATCCAATCCAACATCAAAACTAGGCACGCACGCCCCTAACTACCTCTATTCCAATGCAAGCTACTCAATGCAAGAAGCCTTGTAAATAAAATACCTGAATTTCTCCTCATACTAAATACGGCTAAATTCGACATTATATTTGTCTGTGAAACATGGCTCAACACATCTCTCCCTGACTCCATTACCACAGTAAGAGACTATCATGTTTACCGATCAGATCATGAAATTTGTAGAGGAGGTGGTGTTGCTATCTTCAATAAAAAGTCCCTACATCTAAAAAACATCCAAGTTACCCAGGAGCTTGCTATTCCTGAGACAAATCATCTGTGAACTGTCCTTAAATATCACATTTTGGTTCTTACTATGTTACAGAACCCCCGATTATGACATCAAACATGTAAACAAGCCAAATACACTACTAACATGAGCAGCATCCTGCCCACACTCTTATCTTTCTTGGTGACTTCAATCTACCTCATATTGACTGGACCCTTAATGAATGTACAACTGAACCCAAACATGCAACCTTCTACAATGCAGTAACAAATCTGGAACTAGAACAACTAGTAACCAACAACACTAGATTTAACAACTGCCTCGATCTCATGTTCTGCAATAGTTTGAATTCAATTTATGGAATACAAATCAAAGAACCCTTTTCCAACAGCGACCACAACATGATTGACTTTTGTCTCAACATACGTCCACACAAAAATCATCACAACAATGGAATCCCCAATTATAACTTCAAAAAAGGCAGCTATGATCTTATAAACAACGATCTCTCATCCCTTGATTGGCAATTTCTATTCTCTGGAAGCAAGACTGCAGAAGACCTTGAAGTCAAAAGAGTCATCAAACTATATGTACCATTAACAACTCCCAAAACCATAAAAAACAAATTACCCATAACAATAAGGAAGCTTCAATCCAAAAATAAATCACTTTGGCGGAAAAACAAATCTGGTCATGTTGCCAACTTCAAAAGCTGATACAAAAATTTATGCCACCGAATGCACAAACAAATGGCAACTTCAAATCTCAACAGATAAATGCTCTGTCTTACATACTGGCAAAAAAAATCAGAAAATAAAATACAAGCTGAAGAGTCAAGATCCTGTTGATGATCCAAACTCTGTAAAGGACCTTGGAATACTCACCTCTAATGATCTAAGTGCTAGAGCCCACTGTAACTACACAGCCAAAAAAAGCATTGAGAGTTGTTAACCTAATCCTAAGTAGCTTTTTTTCTGATAATATCACACTACTAACTAGAGCATACAAAACATTTGCGAGACCAATACTCAAATACACCTCATCAGTCTGGAGCCCACATTATGTATCTGATATTAGCACAGTTGAGAAAGTCTAGAATATTTCACAAGAAGAGTTCTCCACTCCTCTACTCATTGCAGAACACCTTATGCCACCAGACTCAAAATTCTAGACCTAGAAAACCTAGAACTATGCTGTCTTCAGTCTGATCAAAGTATATAGCACATAAAATCATACATTGCAATGTCCTACCTGCCAATGAATACTTCAGCTTCAACCATAAGAACACAAGAGCAAACAATAGATGCAAACTCAAGGTTAATCACACCAAACTTGGTTGCAGGAAATATGACTTCAGCAACAGAGTGGTCAATGTCTGGAATACTCTACCTGTCTCTGTGGTTTCTTCCCCAAACCCCAAAAACTTTAAGCTTAGACTGTCTACTATTAACCTCACCCCTTTCCTAAGAGGTCTGTAGGGGGCATGCATAAGCACACCAATGTACCTACCATCCCTGTCCTATTGTTTCTTTTTTTATTTATTTTTCTTATATGTATCCACGTATTTATAACTATGTTTTTATTTATACCTATTATCTTGTAAGCAATTGACAATAAATAAATAAATAAATAAATAAATAAATAAATTTAATCATGACTTACTCAGGTCTTGTGACCCTAGCTTCTGAGTGTGAATGTAGATAACCTGTATACAGGCCAAGGTACAAGCTATAGAAATTCCTATCAAGTTGGACAAATATAGGATGGCATGGCATGGCATGGCATGGCATAGCATAGATGACTGACATTTTGAATGCACAAAATATTATTGGCAGCAAATGTCATTATGCAATAATTGCAAGCAAGGAGTTACAGTTGTTGCTTCTCTCTCTTCTCTCTCTCTCTCTCTCTCTCTCTTCCCCATTCCACATTTATTAGCCCGATCAACTTCACAATGAAGTTTACTTGGAACATTCATGCGTTTCATCTTGTATATGTTATCAAAGGGTATCTGAAGCCACCACCTGACCAATTAACTGTTTTTGAGCTGCATAGAAAGGAAATTCTGTGAAACATATTACAAATGCTGCTGCTGCTGCTCATTCTCAACAATCCTTTGTGGAATAGTACAATTTTTGTTTAAAGAAGCCAGAAAAATTGCTGACTGTAGTATGTGTGAATGCCAAATTAAACACAAATATTGGTGACTGAATTATAGAAGAAGTACATATAAGAATGTTATATATTAGATTCTGAGTCATCCTTTGAACTACTTAACACCAAAAGAGATAGTGTTTTGAACATAAATGTCAAACATCTGAGAAAGGGTCCATCTCAACAGGAGTGTGTGAGACAATAGTCTCTTCTATTTCTGAAGTTGTGATATTTCACAATACAGATATCGCCACTTAATGATTATAGTTGGACCTGCAAGAATATTGCTAAATAGAAAAGGTCAGGAAGAAGCTGACCACATGTTAGGGGGGCAAGATGTTCCAGATGACAGATGCAATGGCATAGAAAGCCCTTCTCCTGGATTCCCTCAAGCCAGAATAATTGGGCTGATGGGTCCCGCATGACTTCTCTGCCAGCACTGGTGGGATGGGCCAAATTCAATGAGATGAGATGGTTCTTCAAGTAGCCTTGACCCATGCCACAATGGACTTGAAACAGTGGTGGGATTAAAAAAAAATACTACTGGTTCTGTGGCATGGCTTGGTGGGCATGGTGTGGCTTGAAAGGTGATGACCAACACCTTGAATTGCACCCAGAGGCAGACTGGCAACCAATGCAGCTCATGAGGCAGTGGTGTTACATGTTCCTTTCTTCTGGCTCCAAAAACTGTCTATACCACCGCACTCTGCACCAGCTGTACTTCTGAATGTTCTTCAAAGGGAGCCTCCAAGTTTCATGATAAAGTGATGTAGTTTTGCAGTTATGTTTATGAATCTATTTCATCTGTGGAATATTGTTTAATGTTAGATAGCACCAAACAATGATACCTTCTCCTCTAACAAAGGGAGACAGCTAGCATGGTATTACAAATCCCAGGAAACAGGCAGTCAGAAAAAGAGAGACTTAGGAATGGGAAAGAGGCAAAATTGAGAATTGTGAAAGTATTGCTTTGAAATGTGTTTTAAAACTGCTATGTCACAAAGTATTTTAAGTCAGAAATTAATTGGTAACCTTCTAAGAAATAATATTTTACCCTTCCTGTCAAAAAGGTTTCTAGTACCTTGTGGCAGCAACTCACTCACTTTCTAAGTTAAAGCCAGGGAAGCCAATCAGCAAGCCTTTTCTCTGGAAAGCTGGATTTTTGTCTTTCCTTATGTAACAACCAAGAGGCAAGTTAAACTGGATTCTAACTAGCCTCTGTCTAGTTCTTTTTACACCTGGCACAGCCCAACTGATCTTGCATATATTTTGACTGAATGGAAAGGGAAATAATAAATTGAGAACAGTTATGAAGTTAGATTCAATTTTTCATATTGATGTGTGGGCGTAATATCATATCATACTGTGAGTGTATGTGTATTTGGGTTAATTTAATAATTCTCACCTATGATTATTGCAAAGCAGCAGCTTGTCATTTAACTAGGAATTAAAATAAAAGAACCTAATAAAAATAATGCCAATGATAAATCAGCCATGTCATATGGGGAAAAAAGTTTGCTATGTTCTTTTCCTTCATTTTTTCTCTCTGCATGTTTTTTTAAATAAGCATTCCTGTAAATATTTGAATATGTTCTTAATAATTAATATCAAAATGTCCTTCTGGGAAGAATGTATGTAACAGGATGACACTGTCTGTCTCCTTTGCAAAACTTTAAAGCACTACTTTCATATACTGCAAAATAAATCTATTGATTCCCACCACCAGCACCACTCCTGTGGTCATGGGAGTATACTAAAAGCCAAATTTTACTGGCTTAATATTTGTGGCATGCCAGTATCCCTGCAAGATATATAGTAATGTATATGTAGTGCCCACAGAGGTGTAGCTGGTGTGATTTACTGCAATGAACCAGTGAACTACTGTCTCTTAAGAAGGAGAGTGCACACCCCAGACAGGAAGGCCACACAAAAGGCAGCACATCCCAGAGTTGGATAGATGACAGAGAAAGAGAGTAAGGATAGCCATTCCCTAGAACCTCCTAGACAGAAGTGTTACAGTGAAAGTTTAATCTGATAAGATTCTGTCTATTGTGTCAGAAGATAAAAAACTTAATTCTGACTGAATTGCTTTGTCATTCTTGGGCTTATTCTGACAGCTTATTTGTAAATGACGTTTGATGGGAAACCAGCAACATAATGAATATCTTAGCATTGATGTTTTCTAGAGCCCTAAAGACTCCCAAGAAATCTGTCTTTCTCTCTGCCCTCCCAGGCCAAAAGGGCACAGCCAGTTAGGCCCAACAGTACATAGAAACCTCCCCTAGGCAGAAGGGCCTTAGATGGTTAGCACATAGGCCTCCTCCCTCTCTTCCATGGCTCCTGAAAAGCCTGGTCTTCTCTCCCACTCCACCACTGGCCTTCCTTCTGTTCCACCATGACTGGGTCCACATACCTTTCTCTGGCCCTGCACAGGCATGCCCATTTGATGCAAGGCTCAACTAGAAAGCCAGCAAAGCAATCTTTCTCAGGAATAGAGAAACAATTTTTTCTAAGGTGGTTCAACAACAGGAATTCAAACAGTGAAGTTCCTATTCGTTAAATGCCTCTAGTTTTGAGAGAAATTGCATTTTCTAGCCTTGAGAAAGAATGGCACCCAAGCCTTTGCTACACTGTTAACCAAAGTTACAGTTCTTCATAAAGTGTCTTTGCAGCATCTTGTAGACAAATTTTAAAACATCTAATGTAGAAGTAGTTTGGCCTGGAGGAAAAGCACCTAGTGCTGTCTTCTGCCAGAGCACTTGCTTGAGATCACCAAAATTTATTTGTCAAGGTGAAGGGAATTGCCTCTTCTGTTGTGTCCGTGAAATGATGCCAGGAGTCGGTGACTTCAAATCATGCTCTTTTATTAAAGTAGGAACCGAACTGGCTCTTCGCAAAAGGTTCGTGGCTTTTATTCTTTCAGCCACGGCGGCCGCAGCCAATGGCACCGCTTTGAATCTCCCGCGATTTGAATGGACCAATCGCGGGAGATTCTTAGCGAGCCAATCGGCGCGGCTCGCCTGACCAATCAGAGTGCCCCATGCTTTGGCCAATCAAAGCACAGGGATCTCAAGAATGCTAATTAGGGACAGAACACCCCTCCCCTCTTGGTTCAGTCCTTACGTCGCGTAGTCACGCAGGTAGGCGGGGCTCCGTCTGAGCCTACTGGACCTGCGCAGCTCAGTCGTAGGTTGGATCCCGGCCGGTTCGGTCAGGATCTCTGTTGCTCCTGATGCCGTCGTGGGAACTGGCTGGTCGGTTGGGCCGGGCCACTCTCTGTAGCTCCCTCCTGGGCCTCCCGGGTTGGTTGAGCTGCGGGTTTCACCGCTCCCGCTTGGTCTTTCCGGGCCGGTCGAGCTGGCCTGGCTGTTTCTTCCTGGCGAGGGGTCGTGATGGCTGCTTTCCGGTAAGTGTGGCTGGTTTATTCTTCTTTGGTTTTGGTCCCCTGGGTATTCCCTCCCCCCTTGGTTTGTTTTATGGGGGTTGGTTTCGCCTGTTTGTGCGTCGGTGGTCTCTTGGTTGGCAGTCCTTGACCTTAATTGGTCGATGTGGCGTTTCCACGCTTGTCCATCGACTGTTTGTAGCCGGTACGAGTGTGGGCCTGTTATTTGTGTGATGACGGCCGGTATCCATAGTGGGTCTCCCGTCAGGTTTCTTGCGTATACGGGGTCGCCGGGTGCAAATGTTCGGTGCTTGCTGTTTGAGTCTGGGGGCTTCTCCGGGTTATACGTGGGGTGTAACCTGTCGAGTGTGACCTTAATTTCCTCCCCATTAATAGTTCGGCTGGGCTCTTATTCGTTGTGGTATTTGGGGTTATGTGTTGGGTGAAGAGTAGTTTGTTTATTTTCTCCTGGATCTCCCTGTGGTCTATTTTCCAGATGGTTTTCTTAGTGATTTGCACCATCCGTTCCGCCCTACCGTTTGCCGCCGTGTGCGCCACTGCTGTCAGCGCGTGGCGGATGCCCCATTCCACTAGGAATTTTTCGAATTCCAGCGAGGTGAATTGGGGCCCGTTGTCGGAAATGACGATGTCTGGGAGGCCGTGCGTTGCAAAGAGTTTGCAGAGTTCCTTGATCACGGCCTCCGTGGTTGTTGTCTTCATGTTGCTTACCTCCAGCCAGTTGGAGTAAGCGTCTACTGTTATAAGGAAGGTGTGTCCTTTTGTGGGCCCGGCGAAGTCTATGTGAATCCTAGACCAAGGTCCCCTTGGGATTTCCCACTCTAGGACGGGTGCTGTGGGTGGGCTTGGCCTAGTTTCCTGGCATCGTTGGCACCTTGCTACCCAGGTTTCAATTTGTTTGTCCATCCCTGGCCACCAAGCGTAACTTCTGGCCAGGGCTTTAGTCCTAACGATGCCAGGGTGCCCCTCGTGTAGCAGTTCCGGAACCTTCCCTTGTAGCTTTTCTGGAATGACCACCCTATCCCCCCATAGTATGCACCCTTTTAATAACGAGAGTTCCATTCGGTTTCGGAATGTTTTGACGGACTTGTCATCCCTTTCTGGCCACCCTTTCTCTACCCAATGCAACACCCGCGCCAGACGTTTGTCTTTATTAGTCTCTCGGGCAATGTCTGACGCGGTTATGGGCAGGTTGGGTAGAGTCTCTATGCTGAGGGTGGTCGTCGTGGGTGCTGGGTCGGTGTCAGGTTCCGGTAGCAGCGAGCGGCTTAAGGCGTCTGCATGGAAGATCGTCTTACCCAGTTTGTGTATGAGTCCGTAGTTGTAGGCTGCCAGGAACTCGGACCACCTTGTCATTCGGGGAGACAGAATGTTCGGGGTGGCCCGGTTTCCTGCAAGGATTCCCAGCAGTGGCTTGTGGTCGGTTATGATGGTGAATGTCCGGCCATAGAGATACTCGTGGAATCTTTTTATGGCGGCAATGATAGCCAGAGCCTCTTTGTCCAGCTGGCTATAGTTCCGCTCCGGTTTGGTGAGGGTCCTTGAAAAGAATGTGATGGGCGCTTCTTTTCCGTCGGGGAGGGTATGGCTGAGGACAGCGCCGACGCCGAAAGGTGATGCGTCGCATGTGACGGCCAGGGGTAGGGTCTCGTTATACTGTATAAGGACGGCATCCGAAGTGAGGAGGTCCTTTGTTCTTTGGAAGGCGGCTTGGTCGCGTTTCCCCCAAGTCCAGGTCGCCGCCTTGTCCAGGAGTCTATGCAAGGGCTCTGCCACCGTCGCCTTTTGGGGCAGGAAAACATTGTAAAATTTAAGTAGCCCCAAGAATGCCTGTAGTTCCGTCTTCGACTTGGGTGTGGGGGCTTCTTTGATGGCCTTGATTTTTTGGTTTGTTGGGTGAATGTCGTGACGGTCTAGGAGGTATCCTAGGAATTCTACCCGTTCCGTGTATAATTGGCATTTCTCCCTGTTGACTTTGAGCCCGGTCTCTTTGAATTTGGTTAGGACCTCCCTTAGGTGACCCTCTAGTTCGGCTTGGTTGGTTGCCGATACTAGGACGTCGTCGAAGTAAGGTACCACCCCCTTGATGCCTTGCAATAGTCTTTCCATAAGGATTTGGAATATTCCCGGTGCCACGCTGACTCCGAATTGGAGTCGGTTGCATTTAAATGCTCCCCGGTGGGTGACTATGGTTTGCGCTTCTGCCGTTTGCTCGTTGACTGGCAATTGTTGGTATGCCTGGGCGAGGGCGAGCTTGGCGAAAACCTTGCCCCCTCCCAGTGAGTGCAGTAGGTGTTGCACTACTGGGACGGGGTAGGCGCTTTGTTGTAGCGCGCCATTTAGGGTGGCCTTATAGTCCCCACAGATCCTCACCGACCCATCGGGCTTGATTGGGGTGACTATGGGGGTCTCCCACCGGGCATGGTCTATGGGCTGTAGGACCCCTTGCTTGACGAGCTTGTCAATTTGCTCGTCTATCTTGGGTTTAAGTGCGAATGGCACCCGCCTTGGTTTCAGGCGTTTTGGGGGGATGTTTGGGTCTAGGCTGAATGATATAAGAGGCCCTCAGTACTTGCCTAGGTTTCCATCGAAGACCTCTTGGAATTCCCGGGCCAGTTGCTGCTCCCAGCTGTCATCGGTGACGTGGTCAATTCCCATGACTGCGATGCCGAGCGGGGTGAACCATTGCAGTCCCAGTAGGCTTGGGCGGTCGCGGTCGACGATTGTCAGGGGAAGCTTTTCGGTGTGCCCTTTATATGTGATGTTGAAGTGTTTGGTTCCGACTACCGGGATGCGGTTTCCCTGGTAGTCCTTTACGATGAGTCTCTGGCTGTCTAGGTTCCTCTTTTGGATGGTAGGCACCAAGCCCTTTATTTCATGCCATGCTATCATGGAGAGGTAGGACCCGGAGTCCACCTCCATTTTGCATGGCTCGCCCTCGATGCCTACCTCCACGTGGACCTTCCGGGCGTCATTGGTTATGGCGTGGCCGATGGTGACCATCTGATGGGTCTCCTCTCTTCGCCGATTATCGCCACCTCACAGAGATCGTCCGTTCCGATCCCATCTGTTGTCCGAGGGGCGATCTCTGGTCCGGGGTGGTGTGTTCTCTCTCCTCCGGTCGCTCTGGTCCCATCGTGCCAGGCTGCAGTTCTTTTTTAGGTGGCAGACACGGGCGATGCGTCCCTTCTTGTCGCAATGCCGGCAGATCGATTCGAAAAACCGGCATTCCGACCTGGGGTGGTCGCTGCCGCGACCGGCCCAGTTGGTCCTCGACTTACGACCCCACCGGTTTCGTGGGTCGCGGCCTGTCTGGAGGCGATGGATGTCCTCCTCGTCATCGGAAGTGCCCGATGCCGAGTGGAAGTCGCCCTGGTGGGTGGTCGTCTCAGGTGGGGCCTCAGCCGACCTCGCATGGTTGTTGTTTCCGCTGCGGTCCCCAGTGTTCGGTCTGCGCATGCGGTCGGTGGATGTTCGGGTTGCTTCGGCGGCTGCAGCTGCGGTGAGGGTGTCTGCTAGGTTGATGTTGCCCTTGGCCATCAGCTGCCTCTGGAGGACGGGGTCCCACAAACCGAGCACGATTCTGTCTCGCAGGGCATCGTTCAGTTTGTCGAATTCGCAGAGCCCCCCTAGGTGCCGTAGCTCGGTGACGAAGTCGCTGAAGCTCTCACCCGACTGTTGGTCCCGACGGTAAAATTTGTTTCGTCGGATCAGGATGGGTACCTCTGGAGCGTAGTGCCGCCGAAGTATTGGCTCGAGAACGTCCCAGTCCATTGCGGTCGCATCGGCGGGTTTGGCAAGCGCCTTGGCCATCTTGAATACCTCAGTCCCGCAGTGGGTCAGGAAGACGGCGCTCTTCATGGGGCTAGTGGCGTTCTTCAGGTCGCTGCACTCGAGGAACATGCGGAATGGGTCGGAGTACGATTCCCAATTCTCGGTGGCGGGGTTGAAGGGTGCGGGGGATGCGATTTTCTCTATCGTGGTGGTTCGTCTGGCTTCCGTCGGACACGTGGTTTGGTTCAGGGTCTGGATCCCATCCTCGTCGCCAGTGTTGTGTCTGCGAAATGATGCCAGGAGTTGGTGACTTCAAATCATGCTCTTTTATTAAAGTAGGAACCAAACTGGCTCTTCGCAAAAGGTTCGCGGCTTTTATTCTTTCAGCCGCGGCAGCCGCGGCCAATGGCACCGCTTTGAATCTCCCGCGATTTGAATGGACCAATCGCGGGAGATTCTTAGCGAGCCAATCAGCACGGCTCGCCTGACCAATCAGAGTGCCACGCGCTTTGGCCAATCAAAGTGCCCCGTGCTTTGGCCAATCAAAGCGCGGGGATCTCAAGAATGCTAATTAGGGACAGAACATCTTCCATTTAGCAAATTAGATTGGTGTTGAAGCAAATTGAAGTTGTTTTATACAGATCTATTTTATACTATTAATCCAGCAAAAAAACCTAAAATTGGTACTAAATTTATGTTGCAATCCTAATGGCACAACATTTAACCTCATTTTTTTTATTCTTCTCCTCATTCTGAACAATAAAATCATCTGGCATTTTCTCCTGTTCTCATGATAAATCAAAACAATATAAAAGCAATACTAGATCATCCACAGCTCAATAAATCAATCAGTTCCTGCAAATAAAATGAAAAATATAGAAAAGGTATGTGTACGAGCTTCAGGTCAATTTTATAATACATAGGTTAATGAATATATCTATTACTGTTAATTATATCAGACATGCAAACAATAAACCTATTAAAAATTATAAATGCTATAATTTCAAGTCAGAATAAAAGCAGTATCAAGATCAACATCCACTTTGGGGTGCTTGATTTTAAGCTGCTGAGTATGCATGACTAATTAAGTCTTGCATTGCTCAATTTAATTTGATAGATTTTCAAAGCTAGGCATATTTGGCTCAGAAGGAATGCATACCATTTTCATAGTTAAAAGATATATGTTAATAGTCAATAATATTGAAACTGACAAATAATTACAAAGGTATCACTCCTTATTGAGCAATATTATTTTGATCTTTGGAAGTAAAGTATCTCTAGAAACAAGAATGTATGACCAATGCAAATACTAGCCACTAATAAGTATATACATATACATATACATATACATATACATATACATATACATATACATATACATATACATTCATACATACATACATACATACATACATACATACATACATACATACATATATATATATATATATATATATATATATATATATATATATATATATAAATATTCTTAAGTTTTTGCGGGTACTTAAATGTCTGGCATTCAGCTTTGTTCGGGTATTTTCCTACGTCATAGGATTGGTGCTTTTAAAGTTGTAGCAACGTTTCAGCAGAATCTCATCTGCCATCATCAGTCTTCTGTACAGTGTTTGTCTGTGAGTTAGACTTTTACAATGGTTTCAGATTTAAATTTGGGGCAGCCTATTGCTGTGACAGAATGGTTTTTTCTTCCTCCTGATTGGTTGAGAGTCTTGGTCTGTGTTTATTGGTCTTGGAGTTTGCTGTGTTCTGCTTCTAATATCTTCTGTCTGGTTTTTTGTCTCTTTTTGTATCTTGATTGGCTGACAACATTGTGTTACTTTATTGGAGGCCTTTAGTGCAGCTTGGCTTCAGATAAATGGACGGCTATCATTAGTTAGGAAGCTGGGTTTCATCTGGGTGCCTGCTTGGGGTGTGTTTGAGATGGAGTTATCAGGGGGGATCTGTTTGTGCCCAGTTGTTTGCCTGGCTTGTGGTGTGGAGATTTTTTTGTTTGTGAGTGCAAGCTTCCAAATGATTGACAGCCTGGTGGAATCATCTCTTCTGTTCATGCTTTCTGGTCTTTTCTCAATCTCTATGGCTTCTCTGATGATTCTGTGGCTGGGATTTTCGATAGTGGCTAGGGTTTTGGTGCCATTGAAGTTGATGTTATGACCTGTGGCTTCCATGTGTTGGACGAGTGAGGAAGTGTGTTCCAGCTTTTTGACTGCATTTTTGTGTTCATCCAGGCGGGTGCCTATTCTTCTATTGGTCTGTCCAATGTATGCGGCCGGTCATGATGCACAGGGGACTTCATATATGCCTTGGTTTTCCAGGTCAATTTTGTCTTTGGGGTTCCTGAGGATGGCTGCTATTTTTCTGTCTGTTTTGACCATTCTGTCACAGCAATAGGCTGCCCCAAATTTAAATCTGAAACCACTGTAAAAGTCTAACTCACAGTCTAACTCACAGACGAACACTATGCAGAAGCCTGATGATGGCAGATGAGATTCTGCTGAAATGTTGCTACAACTTTAAAAGCACCACATATATATATATATATATATATATATATATATATATATATGGATCTCTAGGCAACGTTTCGATGAAGTCTCATTCATCATCTTCAGGCTTGGTCTTCAGCTCTGTGCTTCTCAGAGTGATGTGAGCTTGCAGCTGCTTCTTCCTTTTAACTGCTAGTAGGGGTGTGACTTGATTGGGTGGGGGCTTGGCTGTGTTCTGATTGGGTGGGGATGTGTTCTGATTGGTTGGGGGGTTGGCTGTGTTCTGATTGGCTGGAGGTGTGTTCTATTCAGGTGGGGGCTTGGTTGTGCTCAGGTTAGTCTTTGTTGCTGGGGGATTTGAGCTGGTGTGCTGTGATCTTGCTGTTTGGCTTTGAGTTCGTGGTCGTGCTGCATCTTCATGGTGGGAAGTCAGTTCGCTTCATACAAACAAATTGAAGGAGCCCCCATGGGATCACCACTGTCACCTGTCATTGCAAACCTGTTCATGGAAGAATTCGAATCCAGAGCCCTGGCTAATGCCATACTCAAACCCAAACTATGGTTAAGATATATCGATGACACATTCGTGATTTGGCCCCATGGACAAGAAAACCTAAACAACTTCCTAACACACCTAAACAGCGCACACCCCAAAATCAAGTTCACCATGGAAACAGAAACAAACAAACAACTACCATTCCTAGATGTACTAATCTACAAGAAAACAGATGGCACACTAGGACACACCATATACCAGAAGAAAACACACACCAACCGCTACCTCAACGCCCAATCCCACCACCACCCAGCACAGATAAACTCCGTGGCTAAAACACTAATTACTAGAACCAAACGCCTGTCAGACAAGACACACATTAAGACTGAACTATGCACCCTGACTAAAATATTGACAGCCAATGGCTTCCACAAAAGCAAAATCACCAACTTGATCCACAAAAACACACTGAGACATAATAGAGACCCAGAAGATGAACAGACCTATGGAACAGCTGTCCTGCCCTACATAAGAGGCACTACAGACAAAATTAGTAAGATTCTATACAGACACCACATCAAGACTGCCTTCAAAACAGACAGAAAAATAGCAGCCATCCTCAGGAACCCCAAAGACAAAATTGACCTGGAAAACCAAGGCATATATGAAGTTCCTTGTGCATCATGCCCAGCCACATACATTGGACAGACCAATAGAAGAATAAGCACCCGCCTGGATGAACACAAAAATGCAGTCAAAAAGCTGGAACACACTTCCTCACTCGTCCAACACATGGAAGCCACAGGTCATAACATCAACTTCAATGGCACCAAAACCCTAGCCACCATAGAAAATCCCAGCCACAGAATCATCAGAGAAGCCATAGAGATTGAAAAAAGACTTGAAAGCATGAATAGAAGAGATGACTCCACCAGGCTGTCAATCATTTGGAAGCCTGCACTCACAAACAAAAAAATCTCCACACCACAAGCCAGGCAAACACCTGGGCACAAACAGATCCCCCCTGATACCTCCAGCTCAAACACACCCCAACCAGGCACCCAGATGAAACCCAGCTTCCTAACTAATGATAGCCGTCCATTTACCCGAAGCCAAGCTGCACTAAAGGCCTCCAATAAAGTAACACAATGTTGCCAGCCAATCAAGATACAAAAAGAGCCCCCCCCCAAAAAAAAGACAGAAGATATTAGTAGCAGAACACAGCAAACTCCAAGACCAATAAACACAGACCAAGACTCTCAACCAATCAGGAGGAAGAAAAAACCATTCTGACACAGCAATAGGCTGCCCCAAATTTAAATCTGAAACCACTGTAAAAGTTTGACTCATAGACAAACACCATACAGAAGCCTGATGATGGCAGATGAGATTCTGCTGAAACGTTGCTACAACTTTAAAAGCACCACGTGGGAAAATACCCGAACAAAGCTGAATGCCAGACATTTTAAAGTGCTTGAATGGCACCAAAACCCTAGCCACTATAGAAAACCCCAGCTACAGAATTATCAGAGAAGCCATAGACATTGAAAAAAGACCTGAAAGCATGAATAGAAGAGATGACTCCACCAGACTGTCAATTATTTGGAAGCCTGCACTCACAAACAAAAAAATCTCCACACCATAAGCCAGGAAAACACCTGGGCACAAACAGATCCCCCCTTATACCTCCAGCTCAAACACCTAGCTTCCTAATAAATGATAGCCATCCATTTACCATGAGCCAAGCCACATTAAAAGCCTTGAATACAGGAAACACAATGTTGTCAGCCAATCAAGACAAAAAAAAAAAGACTACAAAACAGACAAAAGATTTTAGAAACACCAATCAAGCAGAACGCAGCAAACTCCAACACCAATAAACACAGACCAAGACTCCCAACCAATCAGGATGAAGAAAAAAACCATTCTGGCACAGCAGTAGGCTAGCCCCAAATTTAAAACTGAAACAACTGTAAACGTCTGATTCACAGACAAACACAATACAGAAGTCTGATGTTGGCAGATGAGATTCTGCTGAAACGTTGCTACAACTTTAAAAGCACAACTATAATGATGTGGGAAAATACCTGAACAAAGCTGAATACCACACACAGACACACACAGACACACACAGACACACACACACACACACGTGTATGTGTGTGTGTGTGTGTGTATGTATGTATGTATATATGTATGGTATTCAGCTTTGTTCGGGTATTTTTTATTACCATACATATAAATACCCGCAAAAACTTAAGAAAACATGGGAAAAGATCCAAATACGCCAAGACCTGCATACCTGTACCCGTGAAAATCTACAAAAGCATACATACATACATACATGCATACATCTATATATCTATATCTATCTATCTATCTATCTATCTATCTATCTCTCTCTCTCTCTCTCTCTCTCGCTCTCTCTGTATATATATATATATATATATATTTGTTTTTTTTTTCACTCTCGCTCTCTCTGTATATATATATATATATATATATATATATATTTGTTTTTTGTTTTTTTTCACTCTGAGAAGCACAGAGCTGAAGACCAAGCCTGAAGATGATGAATGAGACTTCATCGAAACGTTGCCTAGATACTTCCAATCTTACGCGGGAGAAAACCCGAATAACCAAAGATCCATATATATATATATATATATATATATATATATATATATACACACGTTTCATCGAAACGTTGCCTAGATACTTCCAATCTTACGTGGGAGAAAACCCGAATAACCCAAGATCCACAAACAAATACCCGTGAGAACCTCAGAAAACATATACACACATATACATATACACACATGTACATATACACATACACATACACATACACACCCACACACACACACACACACGCATATATATATTAGACATTTATTCTAAGCACTATTTTCTCTATCAAATCTTCAAATTTAACAAGCTTTCTTCAGAAGAGAGCTACACCAATTGTTTCATAATTTTTTAGTGCTTCACCTTTTTAAGGTTTTCAATATCCTTTGGAATGGCTCAGTGATTAACATTATACAGAGTATTCTAAATTATTGTCAGATGATTATAAGCATTACGCTTCTGACAATTTTGTCTTTAACTTCTTTCTTAATGATTCCTAATATAGAATTTGCTTCCCATCAATTTACTTCGAACCAGCATTAAGCTAATTAGCCTGCAATTTCCTGGATTTCTCTTCCACCCACCTCCCGATCATGCTTATAAAATTGGCATGTTGCTAGTTGCTTTGTAGCTCGCCATTGGAACAGCTGATCTTTTAAAAAACAGTATTTTTATGTTTGACTTTTAAAGAAATCTAGTGTGAATATTCCCTAGTTCCAATGAATAGAATATTTTCAATTTAATATTTAACTTATAAAATAAGATAAACAATCTTCTCTTGACTTGGGTTATTTTGGAAAAGAGGGAAATGGCACTAACTAGTTGAGGCAGTATTATATATGCATATAGACAGGGCCATAATTTTCTACATATTTTATGGATTTAGGGTGGGGTTTTCTTTTGTTTAATTTAACTGTTTCAACTCCATTTCACAATATGTGCTACCATTTGTGTAGAAAGCTATGAGCTTTCACCAATGCTTGAGGAAGGGACTATGACAGCTTGAATAAAATTGATTCAGGAGTTTCACAGTGCCTTTGCTTGAACTGGAATTTCATTACTCAAAATTAATACTTGCTTTATTTTAGTATGTTTATAGTGTTATTTATTATCAGGAGACCACATAAATTTCAGATAGAAGATATGCTACAAGTTTAAGTTTCCTCTCACATAATTTGCATTGGTGTTCTAAGTTTGAAGAGACTTCTTAAAGCAAATCTTTAATGAAGTATGAATAAATTATAAATTAGTTTTAATAAATGTTCCAAGAATAGAGAACAATTTTAATAATTTATCTTGGAATATACTTTTGAACTAGGAAATGATGCTCTTGTGTGCATAGCATATTTACAATCATATTTGCAATGATTTAAAACATTGTCTTCAGGTCTTGCCTTTTTGTTGTTATAATTAGAAATAGCAAAGTGATAGCTCACAAGTAGGTTTGGGACAGAACAATATGAAAAAAAAATTATTCAGAGTCATATGAATAATGCTACTTTGTATGCAGCCCTTCCATTATTCCTTCAAAGTCATTGATTAACATTTGTAACAATCAAAGGAACAATCATGATGTCTTTGTGGCAATACAATATAATTTGAGATATACTTCAGCCCTACTAGAATATTGCTATGCTTTCTTATAAATAAGGCATATAAATTCCAATATTCAAGTGTAAATCAGGCTAGCTGTTCCTCTCCTATAACCAAAGCATTCAAGAAGGTGCACAGCATGAATATAATAGAAGTTGGATTGCAAGTTTATTGAAGTGACTCCTTAGTTACTGAGCACAAGAGTGTAACTAATTAACACCTTGGGCTACTGTAGCTTATAAGAACAGGTAAGTTCTTAAATAATGAGTGTGCTTGAGGAAAATTCCGGCATTTAGAGTTTATGAATTCAGCCTGAGTTTGACAGTTCATTTTCTCCCACAAAAACTGCTTATTCTTTAAATAAAGGGACCAAGACCAGCATATGTTTCTACAGCAGCACAGTTCTTTTGACTTACACTTAATGATAATGCATAATAAATAGGTGCTTGTTCTTTGATATGCAGGACCTCTGCCTAGCCCTACCTGTGCTTAAATCAAGTCTGATTGCCTCTTGAATGAACTTTTTGAATGAGAGAACCTCCTTGGATTTGTATACTACACTGGGAATTTAGAAACAAAACAAAAATAAAAAACAATATTTGAGATGCTAACTTGCTTTCCATTCTATTAAAAATCTAGGTAGATGGAGAAGCTACATCTGTATGGAAAAATGAACATAGGTAAGATGTTTCAAATTCAATATGTTACAGACTTGAAACATTTTGCATACTTCCACTTTCTGGTGCAGAAATGATTCTCCACAAATGGGTGAAACTGGAATGAGTGAAGCAGTAAAACTAGAGTGCAAGAGTGAAAACAGCAGCCTAGCATGTATCCCTGCACTGTTCCTCACTTGATTGTGGTTTAATGAATTTATTGCTAAATATAACTTCAAGCTTTCTAATAATGGTTTTCCTTATTTCATTGAAACAGTTGGTCTGATTTCTGCCGCAGTCCTGAACTGCCCTTAGATGATTGGATGATTTTGTTACAACATTTGGAAATCTTGTGTGCCTACAGTGGTCCCTGGGATAGTGATTCAGTGAAGTTCTTCCAAGACAATTTCTCAGAAGATTGCAGAAACATGAAAAATATTCTCATAAAATATTCTTTCTTTGATTCATTTATTTTCTTCTGCATTCTTGTAACACTTGGTATCTAGCATATGAAAAAAATAAAATGTCCACTGTATGATTAGATCATCAAAAATAAAATAAGTTATAAAAATAATAGATATCTAACTTAAGCATAAATGTAGCAAAAGTAAAAAAAAATGCCACTATAGGTAGGCAATCCAACTTCTATTATATTCATGCTGTGCACCTTCTTGAATGCTTTGGTTATAGGAGAGGAACAGCTAGCCTGATTTATACTTGAATATTGGAATTTATATGCCTTATTTGTAAGGAAGCATAGGAATATTCTAGTAGGGCTGAAGTATATCTCAAATTATATTGTATTGCCACAAAGACATCATGATTGTTGGCACACTCTCCACAAAAATCCAGGTTTTAACAACATCAAGAAGGGACCAATCTTATTTCCGTTGAGATGGTGGTCAAAGCCCTGCTGATGAAAAACCATGTTTCTTAGCTTCATCTCCCTACACTAGAGATGTTTTTCCCTGGATGATCTACCAGAGGGGTATCAAACTTGCATCATGATGGCAGCGTCACATGACATATTATGACCTTTTTTTCCCTTTACTAAGCTGGCATGGATGTGGTCAGCATGTGATGCATCTGGCCCATAGGCCACAAGTTTGACAGGTTGGGTCAATTCAGATTGGTTATGCAATGATACAGGAGCTACATCAGGAGTTCTCAAACTTGGCAACTTTAAGAAGCTATGCTGGCTAGAGAATTCTGGGAGTTGAAGTCCACAAGTCTTAAAGTTTCCAAGTTTGGAGACCTCTGAGCTAAGTCATGAAAGGCTTTTAAACTAGCAATTTAAACTGTACTTAGAAATTAAGTAGCAGTCCTTTAGCATGAATAATACATGCTTCCAGTGCGAGGTGCCAATTAGCACACAGGTGATTGCATTATAGACTAATTGTCATTTCTGAATAGCCTTTAAAGGCAACCTCAGGTAGAGTGCATTATGGTAATCATACTAGGTGGTAATGAAAGTGTGAGTTACTATGTCCAGCTCTTCCTGCATAATATGACTAAAATGGGGATAGATGCTATTCAATCCTTACTGAAATAAATAACAAGTTCCTAGAAATGTGTTGGAATATAACACAATTATAGATGGTAAAGGAAATCAGAAGTAAGAGAGATATGAACATTACATAGCCAAAGAAGAAAGGTGTCTGAGATGATTCTAGGAGTGGTTGGACTATGAAGTTTCAGTGAGAAAAATGCCACCTATAGCTGTGAGGTAGTTCATACTTAATTTGGGTTAATTAAAATATAGTTATATGAATATGAGTGAAGAATTGATGGATGGATGATGAAGCACAGGTCAGTATTTTATTATTTGTAGCTTTCCAAAATGTTCTTATTCTATGCAGAATAAGTACCACTGCTCTGTACATGCTTTATAAATTTAGCAATAAAATATTGCATTAAAGATGAATGATAGATTAATAGTTTTATGTTTGGATTTCTCAATATCTACTTTTCTTGATTGTACAGATCTGATCTCATTGCCCTATTTAGAAGCAAATAAGATCAAATTAAAATGGCATATAAGACTTACCATCTTGGTTTTTTAAAACTTGCTTAGAATTGTTGTTAGTCGCGACCCATCGTGACCCCATGGACAATGTTTCTCCAGGCCCTCCTGTTCTCTACCATCTTCTTGAGTCCATTTCAGTTCATGCCGACTGCTTTCGTGACTCCATCCAGCCACATCACCCTCTCTCATTCCCTTCTTCTTTTGCCCTCAATTATTCCCAGCATTAGGCTTTTCTCCATGCAGTGAGTCCTTTCTTCTCATTAGGTGGCCAGAGTATTTGAGTTTCATCTTTGGGATCTGACCTTCTAAAGAGCAGTCAGAGTTGATGTCCTCTAGGACTAATTGGTTTGATTGCTTTGCAATCTTAGGGACTCGCAGGAGTCTTGCAATCCCAGGGACTCGCAGTAGTTCAAGGGCCTCAATTCTTTAGCGCTCAGCCTTTCTTATGGTACAACTTTCATAATCATACATTGCAACTGGGAAAACCATAGCCTTGACTATACGCACTTTTGTTGGCAGGGTGATGTCTCTGCTTTTTATTATGCTGTCTAAATTTGCCATAGCTTTTCACCCCAGAAGCAAGCATCTTTTAATTCTTTGGCTGTAGTCCTCATCTGCTGTGATCTTGGAACCCAGGAAGATAAAATCTGCAACTTCCTCCATTTTTTCCCCATCTATTTGCCAGAAAGTGAGAGGGCTGGATGTCATGATCTTAGTTTTCTTAATGTTGAGTTTCAAGCCAACTTTTGCACACTCCTCCTTTTACCTGCATCAAGTGGCTCTTTAGTTCCTCTTCACTTTTTCCCATTAGAGCGGTATCATGTACATATCTGAGGTTATTGATATTTCTCCCGGCAACCTTAATTCCAACTTGTGATTCATCTAACCCCACCTTTCTCATGATGTGCTCTCCATATAAGTTAAATAGGCAGGGTGACAGTGTACAGCCTTACCAAACTCCTTTTCCAATTTTGAACCAATCAGAGAGTGGAAGTCCAGACATCTTTGAAAGTGCCATGGTTCAGAAACATTGGCTTAGAGGACTACTTTGAGAACATCATTGTAGAATATTGAAATTGTCACATACATAGTTTGTTTATAATGTATTTAAAGTTTATGTATTTCCCAAACAAATTATCAGTTTCTCTTTTTCAATAGCTTTATATTTCAGAAGAAAAAAGAACCAGTTTATCAGCTACAGTGTGCAGTTTGGGCCTTCTTTGGAGGTTATGTTTACTCATTAGTTGGTCTTTGTATTTCATGATAGCACATCAATAGGATATACTTCTTTCACTGACTCATTTATTTTCAGAATGGATCCTTTAAGGCCTCCTTCTCTTTTAGCTCTCTAGCTTGTGAAGTAGACAAAATGATTCATAGCTCAATAACAATGATTAATGTTGCAATGTCACACATGATCTTGTAATGCTCTTATCTCCACTGACAGGAAGCATGGTGTGGTGAGTAAATAAGGTTGTTTTGAAAGCAGAGCATCAGGTGACTAAAAATGTGCGTGTATAAGTCTACTTTTGCAAAATAAAGTAGTCACTGGTTGAATGCTAAATCTGGAAGTCAGCTCCCTAAAGGTGAGCTGGCAGCCCTGTGATGGTTTAGGCCAGCAGTAATTTATTAAACTTACAACTGGTGAAGAAGCAATAGACTGAATAGAATAAGGTGTTCTGCATATTTTCCTAAGGACCTTTTTGTTGTGTCCGGCGAAGTCTATGTGAATCCTAGACCAAGGTCCCCTTGGGGTTTCCCACTCCAGGACGCTGTGGGTGGGCTTGGCCTAGTTTCCTGGCATCGTTGGCACCTTGCTACCCAGGTCTCAATTTGTTTGTCCATACCTGGCCACCAAGCATAACTTCTGGCCAGGGCTTTAGTCCTAACGATGCCAGGGTGCCCCTCGTGTAGCAGTTCCAGAACCTTCCCCTGTAGCTTTTCTGGAATGACCACCCTATCCCCCCATAGTATGCACCCTTTTAATAACGAGAGTTCCGTTTGGCGGTTTCGGAATGTTTTGACGGACTCGTCGTTGTTCCTTTCGGCCACCCTTTCTCTACCCAATGCAACAACCGTGCCAGACGTTTGTCTTTATTAGTCTCTCGGGCAATGTCTGACGCGGTTATGGGCAGGTTGGGTAGAGTCTCTATGCTGAGGGTGGTCGTCGTGGGTGCTGGGTCGGTGTCAGGTTCCGGTAGCGGCGAGCGGCTTAAGGCGTCTGCATGGGAGATCGTCTTACCCGGTCTGTGTATGAGTCCGTAGTTGTAGGCTGCCAGGAACTCGGACCACCTTGTCATTCGGGGAGACAGAATGTTCGGGGTGGCCCGGTTTCCTGCAAGGATTCCCAGCAGCGGCTTGTGGTCGGTTATGATGGTGAATGTCCGGCCGTAGAGATACTCGTGGAATCTTTTTACGGCGGCAACGATAGCCAAAGCCTCTTTGTCCAGCTGGCTATAGTTCCGCTCCGGTTTGGTGAGGGTCCTTGAAAAGAACACGATGGGTGCTTCTTTTCCGTCTGGGAGGGTATGGCTGAATGATATAAGGGGCCCTCGGTACTTGCCTAGGTTTCCGTCGAAGACCTCTTGGAATTCCCGGGCCAGTTGCTGCTCCCAGCTGTCATTGGTGACGTGGTCGACTCCCGTGACTGCGATGCCGAGCGGGGCGAACCATTGCAGTCCCAGTAGGCTTGGGCGGTCGCTGTCGACGATTGTCAGGGGAAGCCTTTCGGTGTGCCCTTTATATGTGATGTTGAAGTGTTTGGTTCCGACTACCGGGATGTGGTTTCCCTGGTAGTCCTTTACGATGAGTCTCTGGCTGTCTAGGTTCCTCCTTTGGATGGTAGGCACCAAGCCCTTTATTTCATGCCATGCTATCATGGAGAGGTAGGACCCGGAGTCCACCTCCATTTTGCATGGCTGGCCCTCGATGCCTACCTCCACGTGGACCTTCCAGGCGTCATTGGTTATGGCATGGCTGATGGTGACCGTCTGATGGGTCTCCTCTCTTCGCCGGTTATCGCCGCCTCGCAGGGATCGTCCGTTCCAGTCCCATCTGTTGTCCGAGGGGCGATCTCTGGTCCGGGGTGGTGTGCTCTCTCTCCTCCGGTCGCTCTGGTCCCATCGTGCCGGGCTGCGGTTCTTTTTAAGGTGGCAGACACGGGCGATGTGTCCCTTCTTGTCGCAATGCCGGCAGATCGATTCGAAAAACCGGCATTCCGACCTGGGGTGGTCGCCGCCGCAACCGGCACAGTTGGTCCTCGACTTACGACTCCGCCGGTTCCGTGGGTCGCGGCCTGTCTGGAGGCGATGGATGTCCTCCTCGTCATCGGAAGTGCCCGATGCCGAGTGGAAGTCGCCCTGGTGGGTGGTCGTCTCGGGTTGGGCCTCGGCCGACCTCGCAGGGTTGTTGTTTCCGCTGCAGTCCCCAGCGTTCGGTCTGCGCATGTGGTCCGCGGAAGTTCGGGTTGCTTCGGTGGCTGCGGCTGCGGTGAGGGTGTCTGCTAGGCTGATGTTGCCCTTGGCCATCAGCCGCCTCTGGAGGACGGGGTCCCACAAATCGAGCACGATTCTGTCTCGCAGGGCATCTTTCAGGTTGTCGAATTCGCAGAGCCCCCCTAGGCGCCGTAGCTCGGCGACGAAGTCGCTGAAGCTCTCAACCGACCGTTGGTCCCGACGGTAGAATTCGTTGCATCGGATCAGGATGGGTACCTCTGGAGCGTAGTGCCGCCGAAGTATTGGCTCGAGGACGTCCCAGTCCATCGCGGTCACATCAGCGGGTTTGGCAAGCGTCTTGGCCATCTTGAATACCTCGGTCCCGCAGTGGGTCAGGAAGACGGCGCGCTTCAGATTGCTGCACTCGAGGAACATGCGGAATCGGTCGATGTACGATTTCCAGTCCTCGGTGGCGGGGTTGAAGGGTGCAGGGGGTGCGATTTTCGCCATCATGGTGGTTCGTCTGGCTTCCGTCGGACACGTGGTTCGGTTCAGGATCTGGATCCCACCTTCGTTGCCAGTGTTGTGTCCGCGAAATGATGCCAGGAGTCGATGACTTCAAATCATGCTCTTTTATTTAAAGTCGGAACCGAACTGGGGCAAAGGAAAAAGTTTGCGGCTTTTATTCCTTTAGCTGCGGCGGCCGCGGCCAATGGCACCGCTTTGAATCTCCCGCGATTCGAATGGACCAATCGCGGGAGATTCTTAGCGAGCCAATCGGCGCGGCTCGCCTGACCAATCAGAGTGCCCCGCGCTTTGGCCAATCAAAGCGCGGGGATCTCAAGAATGCTAATTAGGGACAGAACACTTTTTAAGTGGGGTAATATTTGTTTCTTCTAAGATGGTAACAGAAGAGGCTTCTAATTATTGCATATCTGTGTAATACCCATTAGGCTATCACTTTTACGATAGATACAAGAATAAAATGTCATTTTTATGGTTCACTTAGTTTACCTTTCTTGGTGGGCATGCAATAAAAAAAATCCACATTTCAATAATTTTGTTAGATATTAACAAAGTAATGGCAGCAATGAAGGACTTGCCATTTTGCTAAATTACTGTGGCCAAAATCCCTCACTATCGCTTATGCTGGCTGAGATCGCTGGGAATTGTAATTCAGTAACATCTGGAAGACAACCATTTCTCAATTCCTGCTGGGTTAAATAAATGATTTCGAGAGAAGCAGGGCAGTTAGTCTGTTGCAGTAAAAAGAATCTTGCAGCATCTGAAAGGTCACATAAGTTTCCATGGATCATAGTTTACCGTTCTTTGTGGGCATGCAATATATCCTGAGAGGCTAGTATTATATATAGATATATATATATATACAGCCATTGTTGCGAGAGAAGGGAATTGTAAAAGAAAGGTCAGAGAATAGTAAAATGTAAAAGGTGTAGAAGTGAAAATGACCTATTGGTAGTTGCCATTGTTACAGGATGTTTAATAATACCGGTAATTTAGAAGTCAGATGTTGCAAAAGTGCAGAAAACCCTAAAGCTCCCATCCTAATTGTATTACAGTTGTGGAGGTCTGAATGGGGGGTATCCACTCCATGAAACTTCAAATGAAGCATAACTTGAAAGTGCTTCAACAGAGCAAAGCATCTGCTTTCCTAGAAGCAAAACACAAACCTTTGCAAATACAACTTTTTTTTTCCTGTATCTATTTTGCATGTGCAAAAACTTTGTTCCTCTTGATGTTCAAGATAGTAAAATTCTTTACCAAAGAATAGCACTGCTAACTCACACACTTCTAAAACCAACTATATATTCTAAGGCAGGGGTGTCAAACTCGTGGTGTACCAGTGGTGTCACATTATGTATTGGGACTTTTTTCCTCTTCACTAAACTGGATGTGGGCGTGGCCAGCACATAACACTTCCGGCCTGCGGCCGTGAGTTTAATAGCCCTGTTCTAAGGGATATGTGCTGTTGAATACAACTGTCATTGTTACTAAAAAAGTAAATTTCATTGAACCTAATTAGCATTCTTTGTGTGAACAAGCTTAGAATCACAAAGATCAGTCAGTATATTTTCATGATGTTTAAAGCCCAATACACATTTTATATGCCATATTAACATTGGTCGGTGGGTAAAATCAGGGATGGAGAACCTGAGGCTCCTGAAAAATTGTTGTTCTTGTTGTTCCTGTTTTGCAATCCTTGGTTCCTAAAAACTTGCTAAACCTATTAAAGCAGAACACACATACTTGCAGATTTAAAACGGATGCAAAATATAATATAACTTCTCAAATGAACGATAAAAATTTATGAAGGATTTCTCAAAAATCCAGCCCCACCCACCAAAGACGGGTCTATTTCTGCTATAGTTAAGATGCAGTTACCAGGTTATGTTATTCATCATTTTTACTACCGGTTCTATGGGCGTGGCTTGGTGGGCATGGCAGGGGAAGGATACTGTAAAATCTTCAGTCAGAGGTGGTATTTGCCAGTTCTCTGAACTACTCAAAATTTCCACTACCAGTTCTCTAGAACTGGTTAGAACCTGCTGAATACCACCTCTGTTATTCATGTACATTACATATCTCGATAGCTATTTTGTGAAATTTTCTCAGTAAAGGTTGATTTATTTACTATATTCAAAATTTGACCTATTCTTGATGGCTGAAATATGCATAAATTCCTTAAATAAACCTAAGTATTTGAAGAATTACTAGAGACAACCTTCTAACTATATTATTCTCTGCCATCCCTTCCGCTTTTGGCTTTCCCAACCTTTCTAATGAGTCCTCTCTTCTCATTGGTGGCCAAAGTATTATAGGAGAGAGAGAAAGGGACAGGGGGAAGGGGAGAGGGAGATAATATAATCATAAAACAAATCCAAATGCCAGACTAATTAAGCTAAATCAAAGTATGAATTGAGGATCACCGAATAATAGTAGACAATAGTTTACTATCCTAAATGGCACAGTAGACCTTAATGGCTATCAAATCAGTGCAGTGGCATTTTGGAAATAAAAGGAAAAAGTTTTTTTCTCCCAAAGTTTTCTTCTCTCTTAATGCAACTGAACTTATTTTCTGATTTAAGGTGTGTAACCACCTAGTGAAACTTGATTGTTTTATGTGCAAGAGACCACATACAGCAGATGGTCAGAGCAGCCTGTTGGGATTGCTTTAGTTATGCCTCAACAGTTTGGAGCACATCTCATCTCATGGTGTTTCTTTAGGGTAAGATTCTTTGTCTGGTTAAAGATAGGAAGTAAGTTATGTGAAAGGAAAATAAGGCCTGGAAGCATAAGAGTTACATTAATGTTCAATGCAGATTGTTGCTAATAATATCAATAGCATTTAGACTCAGGGGTGGGATTCTACCAGTTCACACCTATTTGCTAGAACCAGTTGTTAACATTCTAAGAAGTTCAGAGAACCGGTTGTTAGAAGAAATTACTGGCCTAATCCTGTAAGGAAGGCAGGAAAGAAACATTCTGGTGTTGCTTACAGAAACTGCCTCTCCTTTAACCTTTATTATATTCTTGGCAAGACTAGACTTCCTGTCTCAGGACCGTCTCTGGAGTTTTTTTTCCCCTCCTTTGCTGGTACTTTGCTTGTGTGGAGTGACCATTTAAAGTTACAATGGCACTGAAAAAAGTGACTTATGACCCTTTTTCACACTTACAACTGTTGCAGTATCCCCACAGTCACGAGAGTCTAGGTGAGGAGATGCGTGCCTCGATGTGAGTGATGTTGAGTTGGTCATGCACAGCCAGTCACATGACCACCAAGTCACACCCACCAGCTAAGCCACACTCACAGAACCGGTTGTTAAAAATTTTGAATCCCACCCCTGTTTAGACTTTTATATCACTGTGCTTTACAGCTTTCTCTAAATAGTTTATAGAGTCAACATATTGGCCCCAACAATCTGTGTCGTCATTTTACCAACATCAGAAAGATAGAAGTCTGAATTAACCTTAAACAAGTGAGAATCAAACTGCTGACCTTCTGGTAGCTGGCAGTCAACAGAATTAGCAGAAATACTGCATTTAACCACTGTGCCATGACACACACACACACACACACACACACACACACAAAATGTAATAGCATACAGACCAATGAAAAGAGTGGTAAGCAGAATATTGAGTATACTTAACAATACTGAAAGAATGGGAGAAGGGCAAGCTACCCTATGATGGACAGATAAGGTAGTTGTATAGAAGACCTAAAACATTCATGTTCTTCCAACCATAATTATATCAGTCTACTGATATTTATATAGGACTCTGATTGCAGAATGGAAAGTATTTATTGCAATGCATGGTTTTCCTTTAATTGGTCATTTTGATTTATTTATGATTTAATTTTGGGGACTGTTTCATGTATATAGCTACACAGAAACACCCACCCACACCCACACACATGTTGCACCGAATGGCAAGTTGAGGCTTCAAAGGCCATGACAGTTTAACACTAAGCTGTTGTTGTACTATGTATAAAATGTGGTTGGACTTCTGAAAAGACGCTGCTGACAGGATGGAATTAAACTTAATTTGAAATCATTACATCAATTGCCAATTCAAAGTGTTGTAAGTTTTTTAAGACTTTGACAGTAGAACTTCAACAACTAATGCCTTGTCAAAATTTAAACTGCCTGGGGTGATCATAAACAGAGTTCTAAAGGCAGTGTCTGTCTGCCTGCCTGCCCGCCCCCCCTCTCTCCACAAGGTATGTGTAGATGCCAAAGTACACAGGTGCCAAGACTTCTTATTGGCTGCCACCATTTTAGAATGACATGCCTTCAGAGCTACATATGGCTAGCATTTCATAAACAAGTTAAAGCACTTTAATATCAATTAATTTCAGTAATCTAGAGAAGCTCCTCTATTTTTCTTTTTTACTGTTAGAATATTTAAGAATCCAGTTCAGTGTATTTGAAAAAATAATCTGAAATCTCATATGAACTAGTTAAGTGCTCAGAATGAAATGTTTTCAAATTTAAGCCTATAAATTGGTTCAGAGCAAGATGGAACATAAAGCTTAAAGTGAATAAGTGAATAAAGTTTAAAGTGATTCAATATAAACAAAACTTTCTGTGTAGGCTAGAGCTTAAAAGTAAATGATTGATATACTTTTGATATACCAATCAGGTTACTGACATTCAAGTCTTACTGCACATTCCAGAATATCCTGTCTGAAAAATAATCAGCAATTAGTACAATCTTTGTCAACCCCAGTGTCAGGAGCCCAGATGTGTTAGCATTACAGCTAAAATTTCAAGTAAGGATGCTAGTAGACTGTAGGCTATAAAATAGAGATAATGCTTATCCAGTATGTATAATAAGGATCAGCTACAAGTTTAAAAGTTTCCTTCAGTATGTAAAGCAAACCATCTTAGATTATTTTATGGCTTAGTATGTAATGTGACTCCTCAGCCTATTTTATTAGTTATTGTACAAATATAAATCCAGAAAAGGACTTCATTCAATAATCAACTTAAGTGATTTCCATGAATATTGCAAATTATAATTATAATCTCATCCTGTCTAGAATGGATTTGGGGAAGCAGGTTCATATCATATATATTTTATTTAGAAATTAGTTCCACAGAGTTCAGTAGTATCTATTTTCAAATGGAGTTTAAGCTTTCAAAAATGTTCTTTACTAGCTGTCATGTTTCTTGACATTTCAAGTTTCTGAAACCTTGTTTTTTATTGTTGTTGTGACCTTTTCTAAATACCTTATTTTGCATTGTGGTTTTTTTACTCAATAACACTTCGTAAAAAGAAAAAGAAGGATATGAAAGGAATCTGCCTAGAATTTCAGATAAAACAATTTGATTTGAATAAACGCTTGTCACTATACTATAATTTTTAAAATAAAATTTAGCAAAGTCTTCAAAATATAAACATACGCTTTTGTAAGCTGACATGTAAACATTCTATCTGACATTTTTTGTAACTTCATACTTTTAACTGGACTAAGGCTTAGGACTTGACGTTTGCATCCTTGTCTTTCTGCCTAAATAAATATGTGAGAATTGTTTGGCTCTATAGAATTTGTTCACTACTTAAAAATAACAGAAAAGCAGCAATCAGAATATAATACATTATAAAAAAACCCACTTGTTACAATACTGCTGTTCATTCGAATATTCTTTCAGCTTGAACATAATGAAAATAAGCTTAATCAGACAGATGTCTTATTAAGGAAAAAGGGGAAGGAAGGCAGTTCTATTATTTATCTGAACCTCCTGGTGGCTATCATCAACCATGGCTTCCTGATGGATTACTGAGGCAAAATAATTCCTGGCTAAATATGTGTCCTATGTGTAGGAGTCTATTTGGCCAAGGTAATTAGAACTTTCTCCCATCCTGCACATGGTATATCTGCTATGATCTTTGTATTAACTTAACCTGTGGTTACATCCAGATGAGTATATTGCAATGTGCTTTAACATATGCCAATATTTGTAATATATAGACTGCACCAGAAAGCCCTTGAATGTCCTTAGTAAAAGTATGATTATGTTATTGTGATGGCAGATTCAACTTACCAGATTTATATCTACATGAAGGCTGCTAGGTATATTGTTGTAACTATGTATCATTGCAACTATGTATCATTGCAACTATGTATCATTCATGTGTTTGCAACATTGTATCATTCACGTGTAATCATTAACTTCTGTCTCTTCAGTGACCTTTGCAAGGCACGTACAAGGGACAAGGAGCTAGACGGTTGTTAATAAGCTTATCCACATTGTAAATAATCTGTCCTGTATGCAGCTTTGTAAACATGCACATCCTGATGAGATTACCATGTTTGACTTGAGCTTTGATTAAATCATTTTCTTGTAAAAAAGCACAATAAAAGAGCATGTGCCAAGACATTCAGGGCACGCTCATCAAGAGGAAACTTCGCTTCCTGTCGTTTCTCTTCCCTTCGCTCCCTATCATGAGCCGCCCATCAGATGCGGGATAGCAGATACCGCATTCTGGTGACCCCGACGTGATTCCCTAAGGGGGATACGTTGCGACGCGCCCATATCTTATCAGCTCGATGGGAGCTGTGCATCGCCAGGCCTGAAGCGAATTGCACATCATCGGATCTGAAACACGGTCTCGACTTTCGTAAGTATGGGTGGAAACTTTTCTCAACAACAGATGCAGCATCTGAAGGAATCGAGGGAGTTAGTCGCTTCTTCTTCTAAATACTCTGCTAATTCAAAGGGCTCGCCTGTAAAAATGAAACCTATTGCTACATTATTGGCTTATGTGTGGCAACATTGTCCCAATTATTCAGAGGAAGGGTCCTTAAAAATTTCCATTTGGCAAAAAATTGGTGAACATCTCCATAGTCCTCCTTGTGCACCTATTGGCATTTTGGTCACTTGGAGGAAAATTATGGAGGCTTTAAAGGTCCATTATAAAATAGAAGCAGGGAGTGTGTTTGAATCTCCCCCGCCAAGTTATGATAACTTTTCAATTTTCCCTAACTCAGGCAGAAGCTGCTGCCATTATTCAACAATGCCCCACATGTAGTAAGCAAGGACATTCCATTCCCATAGGAGTAAATCCTAGAGGATTAAAAGCTTGTGAAATTTGGCAAATGGATGTAATTCAGTATCCACCTTTTGCCCCTTGGAAATATTTGCACGTTTCAATAGATACATATTCAGGGTTTATTCTGGCTACTCCTCAAAGGGGAGAAACTGTAAAACATGTCATCAATCATTCAATTCGTACCTTTGCCTCGCTGGGATGTCCAAAAGAAATCAAAACAGACAATGGACCTGCCTATACAAGTTCTGCTTTCCAGGACTTCTGTAACAGATGGGATGTAACCCACAAGTTTGGGATTCCCTACAACAGCCAGGGGCAGGCTATTGTGGAACGAGTGAACTTATCTCTGAAAAGTGCTCTTGATCGATATTCGTTGCGGGAAAAAACCCCGAACCTCCCAGCATTGCAAAATTCTCTTAATATTTGTCTTTACACTTTAAACTTTCTTAATCTGACTGGCATTCCTCCCACTTCTGCTGCTTCACGTCATTTTTCCTCCCCCTCACCCCCGCCTAACAGACCTCTGGTATATTATTGCAGATTGCCAGATCCTGCCTGGCAGGGTCCCACTGAGCTTCTCACTTGGGGACGAGGTTACACTGCGATTTTACTACCAGACAAAACCACTTGCTGGATCCCTGGTAGGGCGGTTAGACCCTATCATGGGAATTCCTCCGCTACATCTGTATCTTAAAACTCTTCCTGATATTCTTGCCTATATCTTCTTTGCAATTTCTACCTTACTTCAACAAAACCTATGCTTCCTGTCAAAAGACTATTCGTGTTAAAACCATTTCATTAACAGAAGGCTATTATACTTGCTCCATGTGGGTACATCATGAAAATGCTACCCGTAGTTTTCACTCTGTCACTTCTGTTTTGTTTAAAGAACACTCTACCACTCGCTCTTTTGTTCCTTCTTTACTGGAAAGGAACCTTAAAATCTTTTCCTCTATTCAATCTAAACATAGGGGGACCTAGATGTCTTTCTACTGTATTATGGGTTTCCCCACCCCAACTAACATCCTTGATGATTTACCAAATTAATCTTTATTGTCATTATTGTAATTATTATCCTTTTTCTACTAATTGAATTCCCTCATCTCGTAAATGTTCTACAACTAACTTGTCCATAGCCCTCTCTCCTGCTTGTGATGTTTTTATATACCCGAACTCTGATCCTGTCAACAAACGACGCTTCAAAAGAACTGTCCATGACGATCCGTAGAAGCCTCATAGAAGATATAATATTGCTTGGACTATAACTGACTTTCAAGGAGTTCGTTTAAGTTCTACAACCAATTTTTCTCCCATAGAAGACTTCTACCCACCACTTCAATTTGATTTGGCAGACGCACCCACACAACCAGGGGATATTCTGCAATCTACACCACTGCAGGAGGAACTTTAACATCACGCCTGAAAGGAATGTATTTTATCCCTGGCAATAATTTTGTTTTGACTTGTTCCACCAGTTTCATGGCATGTGTCCACGGGGATGAAATTGTTAAATCTAAATCATTTTGCATTCAAGTATGGCTTGTGTGTATAACTCTGATGATTTTATATCCCTACAGGTACCCATGGAACACCCCCTCTTGCAAAATCGTAAAGATTTAGATCTGTTATTTTTTATAAAACAAGGGGGATTGTGTGCTGCGCTTAAAGAAGAATGTTGTCTTTATGCTGATAGCGGGGGGGGGGTTGTTTTCTATTTCGCCATGGCTTACAACCTTTTTAACTGCATTGGCAGGATCATTAATAATCATTATATTGATATGTATTATAGGACCTTGTTGTTTTAATAGAATATTGCAATTTTTTAAAAATCAATTATCCTCTGCTGATGTTAATGTGCTATTGCAAGCTCATGTTATATCCTCAACACCGGACGAAAAAATGTCATTGCTGAGTTACCGCTCCTTGGACAACCCTGACGCTGACGGGTCGCACTCTTGCCTAGATGACGGGGACGGCAAACATTTCAGAAAAATGGTTCCTGTCTTCTCAGACGAGGAAGAAGACTCGTCATAAATAATAAAAACAGAGGAGATGTTGTAACTATGTATCATTGCAACTATGTATCATTGCAACTATGTATCATTCATGTGTTTGCAACATTGTATCATTCACGTGTAATCATTAACTTCTGTCTCTTCAGTGACCTTTGCAAGGCACGTACAAGGGACAAGGAGCTAGACGGTTGTTAATAAGCTTATCCACATTGTAAATAATCTGTCCGGTATGCAGCTTTGTAAACATGCACATCCTGATGAGATTACCATGTTTGACTTGAGCTTTGATTAAATCATTTTCTTGTAAAAAAGCACAATAAAAGAGCGTGTGCCAAGACATTTGGGGCGCGCTCATCAAGAGGAAACTTCGCTTCCTGTCGTTTCTCTTCCCTTCGCTCCCTTTCATGAGCCTCCCATCAGATGCGGGATGGCAGATACCGCAGTATATGTCATTATTAAAAGAAAAGCAGTTATGTTTTTAATACAAATCACATGAGAAATTTTATTCTGATATGTAGCCCTATTTGAAAACCATAGGGAAGATGTTTTATGGAATGCTTGGGCTAAACAAGAGATTAACACTTGGTTTCTAATGTTGCTTTAAAGACTTTAAGAGATTGCATATGGAATGTGATCAGTCTAGAATATTGGTTTTGCAATATATACCACTAGGAGACCTTGAGTTCTAATCCTACAAAAGCCATGAATCTGTTTGGGAGGAAAACTTAGAGAAGTAGGGAAAGAAATGAGGAAGAATTTCTCCAATGTATTCTTTGACAAATTTTGTGATGAGCCATTTGATCACATCCATTTTGTGAGATATTTACTCATTAACTCAAAGATACTGGGAACCTCTGATATAAGATATTGGGACTAAAATATAAGGTGAATAGTTTTTTTTAACTTTTCATGAATCTTAATTCACGATGGCCCTCCGCAGCCCTCTGCCAACAAAAACAAAGCCTGGAGAGGCTGTGTGTGGTCCTCCCAGGCTCCATTTTCACTGGCAGAGGGCAGGGGGCTGTTGCAGCTGAAAATGAAGCCTGGGCGGGCTACGCGGGGCTCTCCTGTGCTACATTTTTTCTGGCAGAGACACTGCGGGCCAATTCTTCATTGTTTCCCGGGTAGACCCCCAGGCCATATCTAAGCACCCTGTGGACCAGATCCAGCCCCTGGGTCTTGAGTTTGACATCTCTGTTTTAAAGTATAGGAAGGAATTGATAATTATCAATGCCCTATCTGGAGTTTCTCAGGTAGTGTTAATTATGTGTGAATTGTTCTGATGTTGCAGTATGTATCATGACATTTTTTTAAAGTGTATTTAAATATTTTTATTAATACATGTTTAAATAGACATACATAAGATTCACCACACACAAAACAAAAAGAAAAAATTATTCAAGTAAATATTTTTTAAAAAAGAAAGGACAACTGTATCCCAAGTTCACCAAATCTGGTAAGTCTTTAAAGGGGGAAAATAAGTTACAAATCTTTCCTACATTTTTTCCAAAGGAAAAAAATAATGATGTGGATATCTGATTTGCATATATTTGCAAAAGAATTTAAAGTAATGAAAGATGCTTTATCATATTATGAGACCTTATAATCTTTAAAGAATACAAATGCAAATTTACTTTCAAAAATGAAAGAATGATATTATTGAAAGGTTAAGAGTTGACATCTTGAAATAATAAATAGGGCCATATAGCTACAGAATTGAGGTGAACTGAAGATGTTGTCTTTGGACCAAGTATAAATACTTAGATAAAGATAATTTTATGATCATTGACAGACTTTAGGGAACTGTATAATAAGTCAATATAAATTACTATAGAAGCATTTGCAAAAATTAGGTATTGATGTAACTTCATCTAAAAACATTTCTTATTCTAAATTTCTAGAAATTTGTTGTTTGGAAATTGTTTAAACAAACTATGATTTTACATTTTAAGCCCTTCTTCACAACACACAGAATCCCTAATGCTTAAATATTTGAAAGGTTGAGCATACCTTTAGTTAATATAGTTTCAGGTCACATTATGCTCACTCAAGTGCACTTTTAGAAAAGACTATATGAAGGGAATTTTTGAAAAGTCAGTGTGGATGGTTTTATTTATTAGTTGGGTCTTTATAGAAATACTTCTACTTTGAACAATTAACTACCAGCATTGTTATTAAAAAGGTGGCACAGTGACTGGGCAGTTAAGAAGCTGGGCTTGTCAGCTAGAAAACTGACAGCCCAGGTTTGAGACCAGAGTGCATGATGAAATGAACTCCTGCCAACCTAGCAGTTCAAAAGCATGCAAATGCTTGATTAGATGGATCACTAGTATGTGGAAAGAAAAAAGGAGATGCATTGTAATGAAAATCTGTATAATGTGCACTGTAAAAATTGAAAATTATATTTTTCATACAAAGTGAAGCATGCATCAGTGAAAAACAGTAAATGTTGTCCTGAGCATGGGCGCAAGGAACAGAGACGAGACATCGAACTGTGACTTCAACTCTTTATTCGTGACTTCAGAACAGAGCAAATACTTGGGCAGCAGCAGCTCTTTTATAGAGCTGGCTGCTGTCAAAACAACCAATGATTTGAGTTTACTGCTCTAATAAGCGTCCAATCAGAGAGACCTGCTAACAGCCAATCGGACTGGCCAGAAACGACCAATCACGACTCGCTATTTGCGGGCCAATGAGAAGTGCAGGATTACGAGCTTGCTGTAAAAGTAAATTATTAGGGTTGTTACTGATGCGTTGGCTTAGTTCATAACACCCCTCTCCTCTAGGTTCCGTCTGAGGGGTGGGGTGACTTATTCTCGTAAGTAGGCAGGTCGTTTCACATGTCTGCTTGATCTGCACTGTTCCACCGGTTTCTGTCCTGGTTCTGGTTCCGGTGGGCTACTTGCTGAGCTGGATGGCGAAAACGGTCCCGCTGCTTCGTCGAATGGCTCTGGGCTGTTCTCCCTGCTTTTGCCAATGCTGTCCTCCGGGTTCCCTGGATCTGTTTCCATCGTGGTGCTGTCATGCGGCAAGGCCACTCCCCGGCTCGGTTCTCCTTCTGGTGTTGAGTATCCCATGGTTGGTTGTGTAGACTGCTGGGTTTCGATTGTTAAATCATCTGTTATTTCTTTTTCGCCCCCCTCGATGTCCCTTCCCCCCCCCCAGTTGGAGATTCAGGGGATGAGATGGGAGTAGGCGGAACGTAGTCTGGAACGTAGTTGGTCTATGTGGTGCTTCCACATTTTACCATCTTCAGTTTGTAGATGATAGGATCGGGGTCCCGTAAGCTGTTTTATGGTAGCGGGGACCCACAATGAGTCACCCAAGAAGTTTTTCGCAAAAACGGGGTTACCTTCCTGGAATGATCGACACTTGCTGCTGGATCCCAGGGGTTGTTCAGGTATGTAAGCAGGGTGGAAGTGATCGAGATGTGAGTGAAGTTTCTGGCCCATCAGGAGTTCAGCTGGGGTTCTGTTTGTGGTGCTGCTTGGGGTAATATGTTGGAGGAGAAGCATCTGGGTTATTTTGTCATCAATGTCACCGTGGTCCATTTTGTGTAAAGTCTTCTTTACAAATTGAACCATTCGCTCAGCCCTACCATTGGCCTCAGGGTGAGCTGGCGATGTTAGGGCATGGCGGATGCCCCGGTGTGCTAGGTACTATTCGAATGCCAGGGCAGTGAATTGGGGGCCGTTATCGGAGACCAGGACATCCGATAATCCGTGGGTAGTGAATAGCTTATTCAGTTTTTTAATGACCGCCTCCGTGGTGGTGCTTTTCATCTTGTGCACTTTGAGCCAGTTAGAATAGGCATCCACGGTTAGAAGGAAAGTGTGTCCTCTTGTGGGTCCAGCAAAATCGATGTGGATACGGGACCAGGGACCTTGAGGCATTTCCCACTGAGTTGGGGGTGTTTTTGGAGGAGGAGAGCGAGTCTCCTGGCATTTGCTGCACATCGCTACCCAGGTCTCTATCTGCTTGTCCAACCCCAGCCACCATGTGTAACTCCTGGCCAATGCCTTCATCCGCACAATGCCTGGATATCCATCGTGCAACATTTTTAAAACTTTATGTTGCAATTTCTCTGGGATTACAACTCTGTCTCCCCACAAGATGCAGCCCTTTTGGGAGAATAGTTCTGTCTGTCAATTTCTGAATGGCTTGAATGTGTTGTTGGATGCGCTGTCCAGCCAACCCCGTTCCACCCAGCTGAGGACTCGTGCCAAAGAAGGGTCCTTTTTCGTTTCTGAGGCGATATCTTGAGCGGTCAGCGGTGGCGATTTAAGACTTTTGATTTGCAATACGGCTACAGTTGGAGCTGGGTCCTCTATGATGTCTGGTAGTGGAGAGCGGCTCAAAGCGTTAGCGTGGGGAATGGCTTTCCCCGGGCGGTGTTGCAGTTGGTAATCGTAGGCGGCTAAAAATTCCGACCAATGTGTCATTCTTGGTGATAAGATGTGGGGAGTTGGTTTGTTTCCTGCCAAAATACCAAGTAGCGGCTTGTGGTCTGTAATTATGGCAAAGGGTCTCCCATACACATATTCATGGAAATGTTTAATTGTGGATACAATGGCGAGAGCCTCTTTATCAAGTTGGCTATAGTTCCTTTCAGTTTTAGACAAAGTTCTCGAAAAGAACGCAATAGGTGCCTCATTACCGTTTGGCAGGACATGGCTTAAAATGGCTCCCACTCCGAATGGTGAGGTGTCACAGGTAACCGTTAAGGGTAGAGTCTCGTTGTATTGTATCAATACAGCATCGGAAGTTAAGAGGTCTTTTACTTGTTGAAATGCTCATTCTTTACGCCGTCCCCAGACCCAGGAAGCCTTTTTGTCGAGAAGTCTATGTAGGGGCTCGGCTATCTGGGGCAAGAAGATGTTATAAAAGTTAATGAGTCCCAGGAAGGCTTGGAGGTCTGTCTTATTTCTAGGTCTTGGGGCATTTTTGAT
Organism: Hydrophis major; assembly: GCA_033807585.1. Taxonomy (NCBI): domain Eukaryota; kingdom Metazoa; phylum Chordata; class Lepidosauria; order Squamata; family Elapidae; genus Hydrophis; species Hydrophis major. Next base: position 332,232,061 of record CM066329.1, read on the forward strand.
TGCAGTTAGGTTTTTTTTTGGTGGGGTGGATTCCCTGTCTGTTGAGAAGGTATCCCAGGAATTCCACTCTCTCCATATAAAGTTGACACTTGTCCCTTTTTACTTTCAGGCTAGCATCTTTAAATTTTTGAAGAACCTTTCTGAGTCGTTGTACTAATAACTCTTTAGTAGGGGCAGCTATTAAGACGTCGTCAAAATAAGGCACGACGCCTTTTATACCTTGTAATAGTCTCTCCATCAAACTTTGGAAAATGTCAGGCGCCACGCTTACTCCAAATTGGAGTCTATTGCACTTGAAGGCACCTCTATGTGTAACTATTGTCTGGGCTTCTGCAGTCGTCACGTTTACGGGTAGCTGTTGGTACGCCTGAGCTAAGTCCAATTTCGCAAATATTTTTCCGCTACCCAGGGAGTGAAGAAGGTGTTGGACTACCAGTACTGGGTAAGCACTCTGTTGAAGGGCATGATTTAGGGTGGCCCGGTTATCCCCACAAATTCTTAACGAGCCGTCTGGCTTCATGGGCGTTACTATTGGAGTTTCCCAACGGGCATGGTCAATCAGTTCAAACACACCCTAGGCTATTAATTTATCTAGCTGCTCGTTGATCTTTGGCTTGAAGGCAAAAGGCACCCGATGAGGCTTAAGACGAATGGGAGCTACATCAGGGCTGAGATTAAATGATATAGGGGTCCCCTTGTACTTGCCTAATGTTCTTGTGAACACGTCCTGGAATTCCTGGATGAGGGCCTCTTCCCAGTCATCACTTCCGGTTTGGTGTATGCCAGCTAGTTCAATTCTGAGTGGGGTGAACCACTGTAGCCCTAACAAACTGGGCCGGTCATGATCGACGACAGTCAGGGGAAGCGTCACGGTGCGGTCCTTGAAGGATACTTGGAGGTGGCTGGAACCGACAATTGAAATTCTGTTTCCTTGGTAGTCTTTTAGGATGATTCTTTGAGTGCTGAGGTCCTGGCGACAGATGGCAGGGATCAGCTGTTTGAGGGTTTTCCAGGAGACCATCAATAGGGATGACCTTGAATCGACTTCCATCACGCATGGTCGATTCTCAATAGTAACCTTTACGCGGATCTTTCTTGCATCTAGTGATGAAGTGTGGCCAATAATAATAGTTTGGTGCGACTCTTCTCGTCTCGTTGAAGAGGCAGGTGCTCGATTTCTGTAGTAGTAGTGGTTATTCCATTGGTGGTTCAGGTGGTCCCGATTTCCAGGTGGTTTGCCTGTCTCCCGATGGAGGTTGTTCTCCCTTCGGCTTGGACTGGACTCTTGCTTGCTTCTGCAGACCTTTGCGATGTGGCCTCTTTTCCCACAGGAACGGCAGAGTGCGTCGAGGAATTTGCAGTCTGATTACAGGTGGTTTGCCCCGCAACCAGCACATTGGCACTGAAGTCTCTGGTTCCTTTGCTCTCATTCTGAGCGGAGCCGGTTGACCTCCTCTTCCTCACTGTCTGAGGATGGCTCAAGGTCTTCGTGATGGGCAGTAATAGCGTGCCTCTCAGAGGAGAGTGGACTATCGTTAGCGAGTTGGCGGTGCGGTGCGTTCACTCGGCGCATTCGAGCGGCTGACTTCCTGGTTGCTTCTGCGGCAGTAGCGTCGGTGATGACGTCTGCAAGGCTGATGTCTCCTTTTGCCATGAGTTTACTCTGCGCCGTGTGGTCATCTAAACCCAGAACTATGTGGTCTCTCAAGGCTTCCTCGATGTTTGCAAAACCACAGAGGCCTCCTAGGTTCTGGAGGTCGGCTACGAAGTCCCCAATGCTCTCGTTCTTCCGTTGGTCCCTCTGGTAAAACTCGTGTCTTCGTATCAGTGTAGGTACTGCGGGTGCGTAATGGGCCCAGAGGATTGGCACGAGGTTATCCCAATCCATGGTCTTCACTTCCGCCGGTTTGGCAAATGCTTTAGCCATTTTGAAAATGGCGGGTCTGCAGTGGGTCAGGAACACCGCTCGTTTCTTGCCAGGAGTAGCATCCTTCAGATTGTTGGTCTCTAGGAACATCTGGAAATGGTCTATATACGAGTCCCAGTCTTCGTTTGCTGGATCAAATAGAGCAGGTGGCATGGCGCCGCTGGTCATTCTGCTGTTTGTTGCATGCGCTCTTCAGCCACGTGCTCTGTCTTGTTTGATGAGTACTTAGTCAGTTCTATTGTCTCCGCATCCCATCCTTGTCGCCAGTGTTAGGTCCTGAGCATGGGTGCAAGGAACGGATACAAGACATCGAACTGTGTCTTCAACTCTTTATTTGTGACTTCAGAACAGAGCAAATACTTGGGCAGCAGCAGCTCTTTTATAGAGCTGGCTGCTGTCAAAATAACCAATGATTTGAGTTTACCACTCTAGGAAGCGTCCAATCAGAGAGACCCATTAACAGCCAATCGGTCTGGCCAGAAACGACCAATCACGACTCGCTATTCACGGGCCAATAAGAAGTGCAGGATTACAAGCCTGCTGTAAAAGTAAAGCTGTTAGGGTTGTTACTGATGCGTTGGCTTAGTTCATAACAGTAAACATCCATTTTAATGTTATTCAAACCCCAGTAGTTAAAGGTGACTTGGCATTTTCATTATAGTTCCTTATTTTTACATGATTGCATCTAAGCTGTAGGAAATATATATATTTGATCATCTGAATGCAAGATTATTATTTTGCTGCATTTTAAAGGAAAGCTATTGCCTAATAGTGGAGCTGGAATTCAAAAAGTAACTCTTATAAATTTGTTGTTTTTCTTCTGTTCAGTTTCAACATTCAGTAAATTAAATTAGTAACCATTAGTAATATTTTGGTACATTCACTGTAGTATCAGCTCAGAGCATCACTATTGTTCTTTCTTTTTGCTGTATACTATGCTGCTTCACTGGCAATGACTTAGCATTTTCCACTAAGACATACCAGAATAGGAATATTTTTAAAAAGAAATCTGCATGTTGAATTTGTGAGAAACAAGAAAACAGATTCAGCATGGCAAAAATGATAGCAATTAATAGAATCCATTAGTATCAGAGAAGAACTTCTACAAACAATGTAACTTGTAAGATAATTTTGAGAAAAAAAGATTTGTTTTTGTATTTTAAAGTATATTTTGGCTATTTTAAAGGATTTATCTAAGAAAATTTGCATGACTGAAGAATCTATAAAGAAATAAACAAATCCTGATTTCAGGCATTAAATTTCTTTACAAACAGTGTGATAAGGAAAATTTATATTTAACAAGTTAGGGAAAACATGCAGAACAAATGACAAATGAATTTTTAAAAATGTTTACAAAACTTTTCCCCAAAAATACATCTATTTAACCCCCAAGACTTAAATGCTACTTTACATATGATGCCAAACATGAGATTTTTAGTGTTATAGAATTACAGTACTATTCTAGTCCTGCTCCTTTCTATTTTTCACTGTTTAGCTACTTTTATGAAATTCATCTGAAGTTTTCTGCTCTCATCAATCCACTTAATCAGAAGGTCCAATATTTTCACAGCCTAGACATAGGTTTCTGTTTAAATTATTATGATATCTGTTCAATTGATATTCAAAACTACTTTTTAGTTTTACTTTTTCTGGAAATATTAAAGTATTCTGTCATATTGTATAGGCTGTTAAATGCATCCTTAAATATTTTATTATTTAATACAACAGTACATTAATATTAAACAAAATACTTTTATCACCTTGTACAATGTCTTTAAAATATATATCCCATTTCATTATTTATACTTTTATATTTACCTTGATATTCACATTCTGTAAAGCCATAGTTCACTGTAGAAAATTTATAGCACTGTGTTATGACAGTCTGAAGTAGTCAGTTGTTGTTGTTTAAAAAAAACTCTACCAGCTGTCATAATTAAAAGCAGTAAATTTGTGGAATTGAGACCATACTGTTAAGAATATGTACTGATATGTAAGAGAGCGAATTTGGTGTAGCAGTTAAGACACTGGGCTAGAAACCACAAAACTGTGAATTCTAGTCTAATTTTAAGTACAAAGTCATCTGTGTGACCTTGGGCCAGCCCTTAAAAGAAGGCAATGGCAAGCTACTTCTAAAAAACCTTGCCAAGAAAATTGTGGGGATTTGTCCAGGAAGTGCTAGGAGGCAAGGCTGACTTGAAGGCAAAGTAAACAAACAGCTGCACACTCATCTGAAGGCCTGGGAGAATAACCAGATCTTCAGGACCTCATGGAATCCACCAGGATGGGAGCCTGTTGGATTACAAGGAGAATCTGATTCTAGAGAAAGAATAGAGAAAGACAAGGCAGATTTCCTGGGTCCCAACAAAGTGCACATTTAAATCAAAGCAAGCCTGAGTGTGTCATCTCTGCCAGTATATATTGATTGGGCAGCAAGCATAGGAGTTGACAGTTTCAAGTAATATGACCCTATCTGTAGTTAATAATCAGATAAATAGTATATTATGGGGACATATGGTTCTGATAATGAAGAACCTTGTAGCTTGTGAATGAAATGGGCTCTGTTCAATTTTCCTTCTGTTTTAACAAATCAGAATATCTGTAATTAAGAAAGAGAGCTCTACTCTCTATTACTGGAATGTAAGAGCACCTAGGACAGAACTCTTGGCCAAAATGAGTCTGTATTTGTCGTATTGAGAAATGCCTCATTCCCTTTAGCTCTGTTCCCCTCTCCTTTTCCATGTACGATATGATCTAGCATTGAAAGAAAAGTTTCAGGAAGGGAACCAGTACCATAAATGTTAAGTTCTGCGCATGGGTGCAAGGAGCAGAGACGAGACAGTGACAGTGAACTTCAACTCTTTATTAGGCATACTTAATAGAGCAAAAACCCTAGGGCAGCAGCAGCCCTTATATAGGACAAGTGTTGGTACAGCGGGTGCATAATGGGCCCGTAGAAGGGGCGCGAGGACGTCCCAGTCCATGGATTTAACCTCAGTCAGTTTCGCTAGTGCCTTGACCATCTTAAAGACGGCAGGCCCTCAATGGGTCAGGAACACTGCTCGCTTTTTTCCCGTACTGGCGTCCTTCAAGTTGTTGGTCTCCAGAAACATCTGGAACCGGTCTATGTACGAGTCCCAGTCTTCTTGTGCCAGGTCAAATGGAGCGGGTGGTATGGCGCCGCCGGACATGGTTTCCATTGTCAATTAACCTTCAGCCACGTGCTCTGTTTGGTGCTCAGTCAGCTCTTCAGCGTACGGCATGGAGATCAATGCCGAGAAAACCAAGCTGATGACGAACAGTACCCAAGGTATCTCCTCAGACATCAGAGTCAGCGGAACACCCCTAGAGACAGTAAAAAATTTCAAATATCTTGGGTCCATCATTTCCGATGAAGGCTCAAAACCAGAAGTAATGGCAAGGATAGCACAAACAACAGCTGCGCTTTCGAAGCTCCAAACTATTTGGAAAGATAAGAACATCAGTCTGCGCTCAAGGATCCACCTAATGCGCTCCCTCGCAATATCAATCTTTTTATATGCCTGCGAAACCTGGACACTCAATGCGGATTTACAAAGAAGAATCCTTGCAACAGAAATGAGATGCTACCGAAAGATCCTTGGCATCCACTACACAGACCATGTGACAAATGAAGAGGTCCTAAATAAAATACAACAGGCAATAGGACCACACGACAACCTTCTTACTGTCGTCAAGAAACGGAAATTGAGATGGTACGGACACGTGTCTCGCTCTACTGGCCTCGCAAAGACCATCATGCAAGGGACGGTAAGAGGAAGCCGCAAACGGGGAAGACAACGAAGGAGATGGGAGGATGATATCCATGATTGGACAGGCTTGAACCTGGCAGCATCCCAGAGAGCAGTGGAGGACAGAGACGGATGGAGAAGCGTGGTGGTTAAATCTTCGCAGGCGCCCCAACGACCTCAAAAGAGGTCACGGGATAGGTGCTAGGTGGTGGTGCAGCTCTGATGTCTCCGCATCCCATCCTTGTTGCCAGTGTTAAGTTCTGCGCATGGGTGCAAGGAGTGGAGACGAGACAGTGACAGTGAACTTCAACTCTTTATTAGGCATACTTAACAGAGAAAAAACCCTAGGGCAGTAGCAGCCCTTATATAGGGTTGGCTGCTGACCTATTAGCCAATGAGAAACATGGAAGTGTTGAACCCTTGAACCAATGAGAGTTGGCCCGTTAATAGCCAATCAGATGTCCCAGAAAAGGACCAATCCGATATCGCTATTGTCGGCCAATCAGAAGTGCAGGATTAAAACCCTGCTTTTTCTTAAGGTTGTTAAAACTTTATTAAACGCCTTTATTAGTTCATAACAATAAACAAAATATTTCTCTCATCTTTTCTGTACAATTATTAAGAAAGAGTATTGGAAAGAAAAAAAGCAACTTGGGCCCAGTGTTGCAATTTAACTCTACACCTTTTTTTATGAGTCATTCACAAACTAAAAGTCACCCACCGTAACTCTTTTTTACTCTGAGCAATGATAGAGAACTTTAATTAGATATTTGGAAAGGTAATTAGAAATTACATATATGGTTACACTTCAAACCTATTAGCAGTTAAGGCAGTATATATAGTTCAAAGCTTCCCTGCATAAGTATTAAGTGAATTAGAAGGCTTAATCACTATGATATTCTTTTCTGAGCTATGTACTTTATTTCAAAAAGGACTTAGGATTTATAACATTAATTTGCCAAACATTTTATGGAATCCTTCCTGAAGCCTAACTAATTTTTCATTCATTGCATCGAGTGCTACAATGATCTCACTGAGAGTAAGGGAAACTTTTCCCCAATAGAAGCAAAAAGATGCAGTTTGATTTCTGATATTTCAGATACAAGTAGTTTTATTAATGGCTGCCCATGCAGCTGGCATCCTGGTGGCAAAAATACTAATATGCTAACATGATCAATTTATAATTTTTATGCACTGCACATGTTTATGGCTCTATCTTATCTGTCAAAATATTAACGTTTTGTTCACATAATTGGCTTATGCACTCAGTAACCTTAGTGAAATGCAATTTGTGTATTCTAAATTGGAAATGCTAATAAGATATCAGAAGGCGAATTCGTTTGATTTAATGGAGCCATAGCATATCGTTTTTTTAAAGATTAAAAAAAAAACAGCATGCAGGATAGGGGAAGTGACCACTATAGTTAACAAACACACTTGAATTAATTTCCTATTCAACCATTGATTTTTATGCAATACAGGTTTTTCTCCATATATAATGGTGAGTGGGATACCAGAATAATGTGTTCCAGGATCAATGTTCCTTAAGCAGCCATTTAAAATCTCTTTTTCTTGTAAGACTAAAATTTTTGTGAAAAAGTTATTAGGAAACCATACTTCTTGTGATATTGTGAAAGAGCAGCAAATATTTATTTTTATGGTTGTATTTGTATTTTTATATTGTTTATTCTCTTCCAATCCTTCACACTTGGAAGGATACATCAAGTTTTTTAAACAGTTCAGACATCATGCTAACATATTGTATTTAATCATGAGTTATTGCATATACCCCATTTAGTGAGATTCATAAAAGAAGCTAAGCCATAGGCAAGAGTGCCATGGATACTTTTCAGCTTTTTTGTCTCGTGTATCAAAACAGCTTAAACAGGTCTGCCGATTTTGCTAACCAGGAAAAGGGAACAACATTTTATACAGCTGGACAGAGCTTCATTTCCATGAGGTTTTGATTGAAACATTTCTTTGAAGTGCATTTTGCAGATCTTTGTTTTAAGGCAGAGGTCTCCAAAATTGGCAACTTTAAGACTTGTGGACTTCAACTCCCAGAATTCCTCAGCCAGCATAGCTGAAGTCCACAAGTCTTGAAGTTGCCAAGTTTGGGGACTCCTTTTTAAGGAGTGAATTAGCCAAAGTGCTTTGCTTTGCCTTAGTAAAACAACATGCGGGCTTGCACAGAACATGCCAAAAAAAAAAAAAAAATAATCCACATTTCCTAAAGTGAAGTAGGCAGAAGGGACAGTTCAGACCTGTGTTTTTCTTCTAATTGAATAATGATAATGATAGGTTTCAGGCATGTGCTAAGGAAGTTATTGCTTACAGCCTCACATACTGAAAGATCTTTGCAAAATGTCTTTTTGTTTACACTTTTATTAGACCTTAATACTTGAAAAGTTCCATGAATTAAACTGCCCAATATGATTCGCATAATACTCATAAATTAAAATATGTCTTGTCTCTGCATTCATTCATACCTTCAATTAAAAAAATATTCTTTATGACCCAACATCAGTTTGTTATACATCTTGGTGATAGCTTTACCAAGTCCAACTGTTATATGACTTTATTCCCTATTAGCACTTGCCAAATAGAGCCTACAGCTTTGCCATAGAATAGAATAGAATAGAATAAAATAGAATAGAATAGAGTAGAAAATAAAAGAAAACTTTACTGGACAAGTGTGACTGGACACACAAGGAATACTCTCAGTATACATAAAGAAAAGGTACATTGGTTAACAATCAAGAATCATAAGGTACAACACTTAATGATAGTCAATCAACAATCAAATCATACTAGGAAACAGTCAATATAAATTATAAGGATACAAGCAACAAAGTTACAGTCCTATAATCACAAGTGGGAGGGGATGGGTGATAAGGAGTGATGAGAAAATTAACAGTAATAGTAGTGTACACTTTGTAAATAGTTGAACAGTGTTGAGGGAAATATTTGTTTAGCAGAGTGATGGCTTTCAGGAAAAAACTGTTCTTGTGTCTAGTTGTTCTGGTGTGCAGTGCTCTATAGTGTCATTTTGAGGGAAGGAGTGGAAACAGTTTATGTCTGGGATGTGAGGGCTCTGTAAATATTTTCTTTTTTACTCGTACAGTATACAGGTCCTCGACTGAAAGCAGGTGGGTAGTAATTGTTTTTTCTGCAGTCCTAATTATCCTCTGAAGTCTGTGTCTGTCCTGTTGGGTTGCAGAACCAAACCAGACAGTTATAGAGGTGCAGTTGATAGACTCAATAATTCCTCTGTAGAACTGGATCAGCAGCTCCTTGGGCAGTTTGAGCTTTCTGAGTTGGCACAGAAAGCACATTCTTTGTTGTGCTTTTTTGATGATGTTTTTGATGTTAGGTGTCTATTTTAGGTCATGTGATATAATAGAACCTAGAAATTTGAAGGTCTCTACTGTTGATACTGTGTTGTCTAGTATTGTAAGAGGTGGTAGTATGGGAGGGTTTCTTCTAAAGTCTACCACCATTTCTACGGTTTTGAGTGTATTCAGTTCCAGATTGTTCTGGTTATACCACGAGGCAAGTTGTATAACCTCCTGTCTGTATGTAGATTCATTGTTGTCTCGAATGAGACCAATCACTGTTGTGTCATCAGCAAACTTCAGTATTTTAACAGATGGATCATTTGAGATGCAGTCATTGGTATATAGGGAGAAGAGAAGTACAGATAGCACACAGCCTTGGGGGGCCCCTGTACTGATTGTACAGGTATCGGATGTGATTCCGCCTAGTTTCACCTGCTGCTTCCTGTCTGTTAGGAAGCTTATGATCCACTTACAAGTGTGTTCAGGTACCGCTCGTTGGTTTAATTTACTTAGAAGAGTGTCTGGAATGATGGTATTGAATGCTGAACTGAAGTCGACAAAGAGGACCCTTGCGTAGGTATTTGGAGATTCAAGGATGTAATGCAGAGCCATGTTAACAGCATGATCTATGTTTATATTATCTATTTGCTTGGTATGCAAACTGCATGGGATCTAACAGTGGATCTGTGTTGGTTTTCATGTGGGACAGCACAAGCCTTTTGTTAAGTGTGGGAAGATGGGAGCAATAACAGAGACGAGACCTCGGATAGTAACTTCAACTCTTTAATAGTGACTTCAGATCAGAGGTGAAAAGCCTAGCAGCAGCAGCTCCTTTTATAGAGCTGGCTGCTGCTAAAGCGTCCAATGACAGAGATTTGAGCTTGCCACACTTGGAGCGACCAATCGCAGCAGCCCGTTTACCAGCCAATCGGATCAGCTCTAAACGACCAATCACGACCCACTCACTGTTCACGGACCAATCAGAAGTGCAGGATTACGAGCCTGCTAGTTTGGAACACCTTTCAAAGATTTTCATAACTACAGAAGTTAGAGCAACTGATTTGTAGTCATTCAGTTTCTTGATGGAGGGCTTCTTTGGCACTGGGAGTTTGAAGCAGGAAGGAACACAGCATATCTCTAGTGATTTATTAAAGATTTGGGTGAAGATGGGGGCTAATTGATCAGCACAGACTTTTAAGCAAGAAAGAGTTATCTTGTCTGGCCCTGGTGCTTTTCCTGACTTTTGTCTGTGTAATAGATCTTGCACTTTTTTTTCTGTGATCACCAGAGATTGTGAGCCCAATGGATTGGGACCAGTTGTAGGAGGCTTGGCTGATGTTGGTGTATTTGAGATGTGGGTTGTGGAGGTAGGTGGTTGTAGTTTCTTTTCAAACCTGCAGTAAAACACATTCAGGTCATCTGCTAGTTGTTGATTTCCTTCTGCCTGGGAAGGAGGTTTGCTGAAGCCAGTGATGTTTTTAAGAGTTTTCCACATGTTTGCTGGTTCATTTGTTGAGAATTGATTCTTTAACTTTTCAGAGTAGCTTCTTTTTGCTGCTCTGATCTCTCTTGTTAATATGTTTCTGGACTGGTTGTATAGCATTCTGTCACCTTTTCTGTAGGCTTCCTCTTTGGAATGATGTAGCTGCTTAAGTTTAGCTTGTGAACCAAGGTTTATTGTTACTGTTAAGTCCTGGGCATGGGCGCAAAGAACGGAGCTGAGACATCAAACTGTGACTTCAACTCTTTATTTAACAAGAAAGAACGGAGAGAAGACCTGTGCAGCAGTAGCTCTTTTATAGAGCTTGCTACCGTCAAACAACCAATGAACTGAGTCTATCGCTTTCACAAGCGTCCAATCAGGGGTTTCCGTTAACAGCCAATCAGACTGGCCAAACCTGACCAATTACGACTCACTATTCACGGGCCAATGAGTATTGCAGAATTACAAGCCTGCTGTAAGACGAAGCTGTTTAGGGTTGTATCGCTGCGATGGTTTAATCCATAACAGTTACTATATATTTGCAGGTTCCTTTTTGGTACACATAAGTCTTCGCAGAAGCTAACATATGATGTTACAGTAATGATGTTACTGTGAGCTCGTCTAGGTCTGCAGAGGCATCTTCAAAAACATTCCAATCAGTGCAATCAAGGCAGACCTGGAGTTTCAGCTTTGCCTCATCTGACCAAGTCTTCACTGATTTAATTGTTGTTTTCATGGTGTTAAGTCTTTGTATAAGGTGAATCATGTAGTGGTCAGAGTGTCCCACAGCTTGTTGTGGTAAAGACCTATAGCATCTTTTACTGTTGTGTAGCAGTGGTCTAAAGTATTTTTGCCTCTGGTGGGACAATTTACATGCTGGAAATATTTTGAGAGCTCTTTCCTTAAATTTGCTTGATTGAAATCTCCTAAAATGATGGGAAGGGAACCTGAGTGTTTGGCTTCAGCCTCCATAATTTGATCAGCAAAAGTTTGTAATCCCTTGTTTACACAGGCTTGTGGAGGAATATACACAACTATTAAGAGAAATGAGAACTCACATGGAGAGTAAAATGGCTTGCAACTGATGTGCAAAGACTCTAAGTTTTCATCACAAAACTTATATATTATAGTTATATCCTGAGACTAATTGTTGTTGCTATATAAACATAATCCTCCACCCTTTGTTTTACCTGATGTCTCTTCAATTCTGTCTGATCTAAATGTCTGAAATCCTGCGATGTATATGGTGTTGTCCCCATGAATTTGTGGATTAAGCCAGGTTTCAGTAAAACAAAGAACAGCTGAATTATGAAAATCAGAATTTCATCTATTTAAGAGATGAATTTCATCCATCTTGTTAGCCAGTGAGCGCAAATTAGTCAGAAAGATTGAAGGGAGAGGAGTTTTTTTCCTCCTATTCCTTAGTCTGTTTAAAATTCCTGCTCATTTACCTCGTCTTCTCTTCCGGCATGGTCGATTCTTTGCTTTCTTTGTTGTAATCCATAGTACCAGGGAATTGGTTAGAATCTCCTCCGCATTTGCAAAGACAGGTGGGGGTGGAGAATCAGAAAGATGCTCCTTAAGGAAACATGGCCTAATTCTTAGCAGATGGTCTCGTGTATATGAAATCTGTAGTGAATTGCAGATAATAATAAGGAATAAAGAAACCATTAGAGAGCATTTCACCGAGGCAGCCGTCGTCAGCACCATCTTCGCTTAAGGTATCACTAAATCTAAATCTAAAATTCAGCCCTTAACAGTGTATCATTTATACATCCCAATAAACTTGTATAATGAACACAGAGCATCATGAAAGATAAAGCTACACTTAATACACTTCAAGTAACAAAAATTGATCATTGTGCACTCTCCAGAGTCACTTCTATGAGATGGTGGCTGTATAAATTGTATAAATTAAAAAAAAAATTGTCTGGTTTACAGAGAATATTATTTTTGTATTTGCTGCATTACAAGTAAATTATATCTCTGACTTTTTTTTTTTTTACTTTATCTTTCTGTCTCCAGTTTAGTATGGCAAATTACACCCATCAATTCATTAAAATGCATGATTTTTAATGTGCCTACTTTTGTTCAACTGATTTCATTAGCTATCATTTGTCATCTTTTAAGATAAACATGGTTGATAACTATACAAAGTTTAATAGAAATTTAAATACTTGCAATGCCAACATAATTATCCTGAGAATAATTCCTAAAGATTAAGATAATAACAGTGAATATTAATTTCATTCTTAAAGAGTTTTTCATAAAGAATAAAAAATATGATAATTAAAGTATTACAATACATATTTAGAGGAAAAACTATATTAAGAGAAATGTTATTTAAAAAGCCAACATAAAAGCTTATAAATGCTGGGTTTCATGAAAAATTAAACACTAAAATGAATCAAGAACAGTTGCAGAGATTGAATATGGTTAAGAAGAAAAGAAAAGAAGGACAAGGGGTGACATGCCAGGAATGCTTTACAAGTTGACAATAACAATATTTCAAAATTTGTGGGACTGCCACAAAGAACAGGGGATCAAAGCATCAAAAGGCAAGACAAGTAACAATGGATGGAAACTAATCAAGGAGAGAGGAAACCTAGAATTAAGGAGAAACTTCCTAACAGTGAGAACAATTAAACAGTGGAACGGCTTGCTTTCAGAAGTTGTGAGTGCTTCATTACTGGAGGTTTCTAAGACAGCCATGGGCTGAAATGATATAGTTTCCTGCTTGAGCAGGGGACTGGAATAGAAGGTCTTTCCAGATCTATTTTGTAACTAACTATACAATAAACAGCCATTATTTAATATGAGTTATACAAGGATTTTATTACCTTGATATTTTATTTGTTTATTAAATAAATGTATATTATACAATTATACAGCCACCCAATTCTCATGCAGATGACTCCACATAGCTTTTATATATGAGACAAACACCATACAGAAGCCTGATGATGGCAGATGAGATTCTGCTGAAACGTTGCTACAACTTTAAAAGCACCACTATTATGACGTGGGAAAATACCCGAACAAAGCTGAATGCCAGACATATATATATATATATATATATATACACATATACACACACACATATATACATATATATATATATGTATATACATATACATATATATGTATGTATGTATTTCAGTTATAAATCTTTTCTAAAGATCATTTAGAAAGAAATCTTCAAATGTATTGATATGCTGAGAATTTAGGCTGAAATTGTTTATGGCAACTGAAGCTGTACCATGCTACAGATCAGGGTCCCCAAACTTGGCAACTTTAAGACTTGCTGACTTCAACTCCTAGAATTCTGGGTGTTGAAGTCCAGAAGTCTTAAAGTTGCCAAGTTTGGAGACCTCTGCTATAAATAATTATATACCATTTTCCTGATCCAGAACTTTGATCACAAATATATAAATTAAGATCTTACATGTCTCATCCATGGAGGGTTATTTTAAGACTTGGCATCAGTCATTCTTCTTAGAACAACCTATATCACAAAATTGTTGTAGGGAAATAGGAGAGGAAATCTACATTGTTTTAGGCTCCTAAATAAAAAGCAAGATATAAATTTAATAAATTAAATCAGTGTTTGCCCAAGATATTCATAAATGAATAAAAAGCAAAGTATAAATTTCATAAATAAATCAGTGTTTGCCCAAGATATTCATAAATGAATCTTTTGTGCATATCTATTTATTTCATTGGCAAGAATCAATCAATGTACTCTGAGAATAAAACTGAAATAAAGAATGATTTCTCTGTTGAAGTGAGCAGTTGTAACAACAGCACTGTAAACAGATTATTATAACAGAGTATTGATATGTAAATGCTCAAATATAAAGATTTATTTCTTTGTGAACCTAGCTGAGAACATTATCTGAAAGGCAAAGAATAGCTGAATGGAATAGCATATCTTTTTCTTGATTGTTTTGCATGTCAAAAAGCGGAGTGCATTTTAGAGGGTCTTCTTTGAAAAGTGAAGACCTGCTTAAGTTCATCACTTTCTTAGTAATAGAAAAGAAGTGATTTGATAGAACCTTCTGCAGTATTTTGTCTTTCCAAGCTAGATAATAGCCTTAGAATTTCCTATTTAGATTTTTCAAGACCAGGCAAGTTCAGCCAGAAAATGACATATCCCTTTATTCCTATTCTACTGTGTACATTTAATTGGTGTACACAGAAACTCTATATGTAGATAGAACAACTCATAAAATTGTATCATTGTGAGGTTTATAAGTAATAGCTAAAGTGTTTAGATAATCAGTAGTAGTTTATTGAAATATGGATAAAACATTCAAAGCAGGACAATTTCTATTTTCACATGGATGTAATCAAATCAAATGGTTCTAATCGCCTTGTGAACAAGGGATAGGGCCTGTGTTATACACATTATGTGGAACCACTCTATATGTTTCTCAATGTTGGCCACTCTAAGATGTATGAACTTCAACATCCAGGGATTCCCAGCCAGCCAAGAATCCACACAACTTTAGTTGCCAAGGTTGAGAAACACTGGTCTAAATATTTGGCATACAAGCATACTTCTCAAACTGTCTAATAAATTAGAGCCATCATCTTTACTGTCATCTGAAATCACTTTCTATTTCCTTGGGTGTTATTAATTCAATAGAAAACATTAAAAAGTTAAAATGTGAGTGCAGACGTCTGACTATAGGGCACCACTGATCCCTATAGGGATCAAAACAGTCAAAACAGTGATCATGACAATTCATGACAACTTTAAAAGAATGGCTCTCTTTTTATAATATGTTCCCTTAATAGTAACCCTGGGTTTGACACAGGGCTGCCAACTCTCACGCAATCAGTGTGAGACTCACGCAATTCAATCAATTTTGACTGTCTCACTCTGATAAACAAAATCTCACGCTAAACCCCCAAAATCATGGAATGTACAAAAATATCCCTACATTCTCTGATTATATTCCGAATATTCCCCTTAGCTTAGGAGAAGGATGAGCTCCCAGCGCCGCCCCGCCCTGCCCAGCCACCCCGCCCTGCCCAGCCACCCCACCGCGCCTCTTTTCCCACCTTAATCCTTCTGCCGGCGTCCCGTAACTGTCATGATGTCGATCATTATCGCTTCAGGAAAGCGAAGAGCAGGAGGCTTCTTTGCCGCCCGGGGCGCTCGCAGCCACTTTGCCCCGCCCTCTCCCTCTCTGCAATGTCCTCTGGGACAAGCCAGCTGCCCTAGGCTTTCCAAAGAAGGACACGAGGGGGCTGGCAAAGCCTCTTTACAGCCTCGGCCAGTAATAACAATGGTAAGCAAAGCCAACGGAGTGGCTTCCATTTAACCCTTTGGTGTTTAAATCTTTGGTGATGTTTCTTTATTTTCTCTGGCTGGATATCTGACCCAGGGGAGAAAGACCATTTAAAAAAGCAAAAAGGACAGAAAGAACACCAAGAAAGAATGGGACAACCCCCCCCCCCCAAAAAAAAAGATCCAACACAACTCTGAATAAAATTATTATTATTTTAAATTTTATTATTATTATAATTATTATTACCACCCCTTTACACGCCTTATGCTCTCTTTTAGCTGATCCAAAAGAGTCTTCCCAAACCAGCAAGGCGAGAAGCGCGCCAGGCTGATCTATAAAGGGGCTGGGCAGCTTTTTTGCAAAATACTTAATAGAAAGGTTGGAGGACTGACAGGATTACATCTCTGGCAGTGGATGAAGGAATCACTTTTTCCTCTTTCTCCTTTGAGTTTAAATCCTAGGTCTCCATGCACCAGATCGACAGGACTGTACTACATTATTATCATATTTTCAAACCCTTAGATAAGGACTCAATAAGGACTTTTTTTGATGCCAGTAGGCTTCTCAGCCCCAAATTGGGATAGCCCTGACTCAACTAGAACATATTCTAATCTTAACACAATTTACCATCCAAAGAGCAGTAAGACCATTAAGTTCAGAATCTAAACTTACCCAATAAATAATATACTGTTTCCTCACTGTGCTCAAGCTTCAGAATACAGTAGATGAGTTTTACAGTTAACAATATGTATATTTATATGAAGCACTCATTATTTGATTAAATGTTTAGTTTATACATGTCTGAAATTATGAACCCCTATTTCAGTCAACAAGTTAGTATATAATTAAAGACTGAGACTATAGCATTTGATATTGGCATGTAGTATGGTATTTGATACAGAAAGAAGAATACCCATTGATGTATTTGCATTATCTCTGTAGTTGTTTCGGGTTTTTGTCTTTTTGTTGCACATTGAATTCATCCTATAGTGGTCTATAGTACATCACTAAGCTAATAAAGTCAGTTGAGGTAGAATACTGCAGTTACAAGTCAGGAACTTCAATTATTCATGGTCAGTGAACTGCATTATTAATATCTTACAAATCCGGTTCAAGTACATTGGTGCTGCTTGCATGTATGTATGTATGTATATGTCCAAATCATGACTAAAGTATGCATCAGATTGCACCATTTAAAATGTAAAATTGTCAAAGCTCCCTACCGTGGAAGGGGGGACACCCCCCTTCCACACCATCCCCCCCCCCCTCGGTCGCTCCGCTCCCTCGCAGTGTCTCACTCCGAACTATCACTCAAGATTGGCAGCCCTGGTTTGACAATTATCCTGGGGAAAATAACTTCAGCTACAGTGCAGCCATCCAAGAAATATACGTTATTGAGCCAATCTGAATGTTCTATAAATTATACATTGCTTACTAATCAGAGACCTTAACCTTGCAGCCCCTCTTTCTACTTTTGAAAAATGACTGAGATCTTTGAGATCTGGTTCATTGCAGTTCTCAAGATGAATTCCCTGCTTAGATCTCACATCTTTGAAAGTGATTATTTTGGGGGTTATACTTGTCATTTATTATTCCTTTTTACTTTTTATTTCATTGGTTGATTGCATTGATCAAACATGAAAATGTATAGGATCTGAATCCTTATCTATTACTTCACTTGCAATTGTTCTCCCCAAAGTCAGTCTGGATTCAGAGAGAAAAAAGTTAACAATCTTGAATTGAACTTTTTTCCTACACTTAAAATCTCCCCATTTAAATTTTATCAATCTTGAATGTAATTATGAAAGATGCAAAAGTTCCATCTTGATAAGTATTACTGTGATTATGATTAATTGCATCCCAAACTTTCACACATGTACAAAATGAGCAATTAGATATAGTACACTTCTTTCCTTACCACAAGACTAATAAGTTAGCTTATAAATAGTGACAGGATCATTTGAGTGTAAAAATTATTTCATTTCAGTTACAAAAGATTTTTGAACATTTGTTCTCATCTAAGAAATTTAAACATTTCCACAGACTTTCTTTTTATTATTTTAATTTACAGTCAGGCACAATGTTCCAAATTGATTTTGGAAGTTTCACTCTGTAGTTATCATTTCAGTCTTTGTACAGCTAGAATTGTACTGATGTTAAAACACAGTGTGATGTGCAAAGAACATTACTATTCAATGCTCCTCTTTTATTCCAATTTTTTTTCTTTTTACTCCCCTCACTTGTTTTTGGAACAGAAGACTGGCCTTTGTTTTTGAAAATACAGAAGATGGGTATTTTTGAAATACTTTTTATTTTGAAATGTTTTTTGAAATGTAGAGGATACTGGTAAGAAGCTACCTGGTTTGTGTTGGATGTGTAAATCTATTCATCTCCTTGTTCTTTTATTCCAGGGGTTCAATTTCACCAAGTAAAACTATTACAAGACTACTCATTTGTCTACTGATCGAAATGCAACCAAAAAATTTTAAAAAAGCAAAATACAGACACTTATATTTACATATTATTTGTAATTTATTTGTATTAGTATCTTTTAGAGATATGTAATTATGTGCATAAATAAATATATATATAATAAATCCTGATCTAATGGTATTACAATTCTTTTTTTTTTAAACAAATTTTATTGATTTTAAAGACAAACAAACCATCATTAACCATTGAATATATAAACCCTCTTTCCATTATAAATTTTACAAGTCGAATAAGACATTATTTTATACAATATAATTCTGTTTTACACCATTTCCATATGAATATATAAATATCTCCTAGCAAATTTCTCATTAATTCTCTTTACTCTTATTCAATTTCATTATTATTATTATTTTTTCCTATATTTATCCAATTTATAATAGTCATCTACATTTCTCTCTGACTTGGTTACCATTATTCTCATCCAACATTCCTCCAAGGTTTTATTAATTCTCAAACAAACATGAACACACAAAACACACAATAATAAAACTTCTTTTAAGAAAGTAGTTTGGACCCAGATTACCTCTCTTTATATGGACTTCAATTAGCTTCATGCTCATCTTATATACCATTACCTATTTTATTTACCATTCAAAATCTTCTATATAACTTTTCCCCGCTTTTCACTCTTCTTAATTCTATTTTATTTAATTCATTTTAATTTAAATCATTGTGTTTATATCTTTTGTCCATTTTCCAAATTATCCATTTATCTCATTGCCTACAAAAAAAAAAAAAAGATTTCTCCTGAAATCACTGATCAGAGTATGTTGCCTTTCTATTCTCCCCCTAAATTAATATTTAGAATAACGCCCATTACCCAGTCTGATTCTGCTTAGTACATTCTACCAGCTAACTTTTAAAAAGAGGAAAGAATAAATCCAAATTGATTAATATAGTTAAATAATAAATCTAAATATTAAATCTTGTAACATTCCAATTATCTATTTCAAAAACAAACGCTACAATAGTAAATTTATAGTAACATCAATACAACAATCAATTAAACTCTTCAATTAAACTCAATATTTTAAACATTCCTTTTAATATTTTGTTGAATTTTAAAGTCTATCATTACTAAACATTTCAATATTTTAATCTTTTATAAATTCTTATAACATTCTAGTTTTCTATTTCTAATACAAATACTACAATACCATCTTATGTACCTTGCAGAATCTTCTTTTTAAAAGAAATTATACATTATCCTTTATCCCTAAAATAAATTACTTTTTTCCCATCTTGTTTCATACCTTTGTGGCTTTTTCCCCCCTTTTCCCTTTCTTTCTTATCCCACCTGGCCTTTTTACACCCCCCCTTCCACCTTTTTAACTCCCCCTCTCTGCTGTATTCCTTTTTTCTTTTGCTTAATAACATTGTGTTGATTTTGCATCTTATTTTTCTCTTTCTTGGGTGTTTTTTTTAAGTCTTAAGTCCTTCATTTTCTTTCCTCTCTTTCTCCTTTCTTTCTTAATTAAGTTTTGAGATTCATTAAAGATGGCGTCTTCTTCTTCTTCTTCTTCTTCTTCTTCTTCTTCTTCTTCTTCTTCTTCTTCTTCTTCTTCTTCTTCTTCTTCTTCTTCTTCTTCTTCTTCTGTTTCCTCCATCTGTTGTTGTGTTTGCTGATAAATAGCAAGCGCCATTTCTAAAAAAAGGAAGGCTTCTTTCACAGCGTCCTTGCCTTCTTTTTTTATTTTTCCATATTTCTTCCTAAGTTCATCAACAGGTAAAGCCATTGTAAATTTTTTTCTTTATTCTTCTTCTTAAAACAGCCAAGATGTTTCAAAAGTTAGAACAGTTCCCCAAGGTCCCAGAGACATCAATTAGTGCAAACAAAGCACAAAGTTCTCACTTTCTCTTCCTGGGGTAATATGAATAGAAGAGAAAAGAAAAAAAGCCCAATCAATATTTTAAAGCCTTATTGCAATTAATTTCTAGTCTCAAAATCTTCAAGGTATCTCCTCTAACAAGATCTTAATATTTTCTTTTTTTTTTTTTTGAAAAGAATTTTATTAATTTTCTACAAACAAACAAGACAAACAGAACATTAAAACATCAACTCTCATATGTACATCCAGTGTGCCGGTTGGTTTATCAGTTTTGTGCATTCATTTTGTAGTCTCAATTACAATTATGTTACATAACAACTCATATTGTCAATCCAAACTTATATATCCTAATATCACTAAAAAAAAGAAATTTTTGACTATACTTTTAATCATTCATGCTTTATGAGATAACAATACTTTAACCAGCTTATTCTGTAACAAATCATATAATCATACCAAATCAATCCTAAAAAAAACTTTATAAATATAATGTCAAATAACAAAGACAAGTAAAACAAAATAAAGATATTCCTTACTGTCTAGCATTCTAAATATTCTATTATCGTATTTTATCATCTAGCCATTGATAAAAAAGATCCCAAATTTCATAAAATTGTTTCTCCTCTTGCTCTCTAATTTCAAATGTCAATCTACTCATCTCAGCACATTCCAAAATTTTCTTAATAATTTCTTCCTGTAATGTATTTTCTCATTCTTCCAATTTTTAGCAAATACAATCCTAGCCACTGTTAATACATTTACAATCAGATATTTCAAATCTTTACCATATGTATCAGGTAAAATTCCCAATAAGAAAATCTCTGGTTTCAAGTCTATGTGTTTCTTTGTCATTTTTTCCAACCACATGTGAATTTTAGTCCAATATTTTCTAGCGTCCTCACAAGTCCACCACATATGGTAATACGAGCCAGGTATCTGATGACATTTCCAGCATTTTTCAGATTTGTTCTTAAACATTCTTGCTATTCTTGTCGGGGGAAAGTGCCACCTGTAAAACATCTTATACAAGTTTTCTTTATACGCTGTTGACATTGTCATTTTATAATTTTGAGACCACAATTTTTGCCATTTCTCTAAATCAATCCCATATCCAAAATTCTTCCCCCAAACAATCATAGTTTCTTTAACTTGTTCTTCCTCTAATTTAATTCCCAGTAAATAACCATATAATTTTTTAATCACCTTCTCATCAGTACCCATCGAAATCTTATCTAAATCAGTCTGTTCATCATAGAATCCCTCCGTTTTAGAATCTTCATCATACCTTGAATGTATTTGCACATATGAAAACCAATTCATTCTTATACCTTGTTCCTGTAAGTTTTGGATCGATTTAAGTTCACCCTTTTCATCCAATAGTTCCCCATGTCTAACTGTTTGTTCCTTCTTTTAAATTATAGGATAGGAAAATGCTTCAATAGTCGATAACCAAACTGGAATTTTCAAATAACATTGTCTTTTTATCTTCTCCCAGTTTAACCACAAAGACTCCCGTATATAATGTCTTCTAATATTTTCTTTTTTCTTTTGTCCTCTCCCTTCCCACTTATAACAAAAAGCCAAGTTTTTACCTTTTATAAAAAGCCAGGTTTCTCAATGGCCATTTGTTGATTCCATAGGGAAGGAGAGTAAACTTTCCCTTTCAGCTCCTCAAATTTGCCGCTTGAGATTCTCCTTTGGTAACAAAGTATCATTCAAAAATAGTCATAGTTTTCAGGATGTTAGGCATCTCTTAAAGTCCTGGGTCAGCCAAAAAATTTTCTCTTGTAAACTTTCTCCCCTCTTCCTCCTGCTCAGTCTTACCCAGCTGCCGGCTTCTTTGTGGCAGCCATTACAGACCGCCGCTCCACTGTCTTGAGAAAAGGGGGTTTTGCCGGCCGGGGAGAGGGTCTGCAACACCCCCAAACCCCTCTCCGGCTCCCCCTGTCTTCGGCTGCCTCTGTGGGGTAGCCTTAGCCTCCAGCCCCATCAGGATCGGAGGCACCAAGACGGCTAGCGCCGCAGGGATTGCGCAGGATCGCGAATCCCTGCCGCTGCCAAAGCCGACAAACCGGAAGTCTCCTCTATTACAATTGTCTTATGTCATATTTCACATGTACAGTTGGCAATTATCAAAACCAAATAGTTACTTGTGTATCAAGATATAAAATGTATGGATTTACAGATCAAGGCCAAGTTGCCAAATTTATTAATAACTATACACAGTACATACATATATAAACAGTAGTACCTTAGTACTCGACTGTTTTGAAATTCTTTGAATTTAGTATTCAATGCATTTTGACAAGAAAATTTTGTCCTAGCAGTCATTGTTTATTTGATACACAATGCATATGCTGGAAGTTGTCATTGTCAACTGCTTTGTGATTTACTACATTATTTCTTATGGGAAAAAATTGTTTGGTGCTCATCATTTTTGCTACTCATTGGCCTCCCAGCATGAATTATTGATGAGTAGCAAGGTGCCACTATATTAGGAACAAAGCTGATAAAATTAATATGTCATAAAAGGAATACATTTCTATTTCTATAAGAATGTAGAATTATTTAGTGCTTTTGAAATTTTGAGTGGTTGTCATTTAAAAACAATATCTCAGTTTTGTCATTATGAATGGGGGACTATCAAATTAAAAAGCAGGTCTTCTGGTTCTGCTTTCCAGTATACATACAGTGAGCTCTTTGGAAGGATGTTAAAACAGATCAACAGATAAACCCTATATCAACCATATGGAGCATATACAGACTTTGTCTTCATATGGAAGATTGGAATATCAAGGTAGATTCCTAGCTTTTTTTTTAGTAGTTTAATAATAATAATAATATATTTAACACATTTGTATACTTTTTCCATTAGAAAAAACAATATAACTAAAAACAGCGTATCAATACTCTGGCTGGCTTTTACTGAGTTTATATTTCTATTTATGTCATTTAATATGTAACTTTCCAAATTGTGATGGCCTGATGATACTATATTTGCACCAAGACTACTATGTTGTGTTCTGGGTCTCACTAAGAGCAATGTTTTTGTTACCTTGCTTAGAATTCAACAGTAACTAAGCATGATTATAATTAAGCAGTATGAGAGAATTAATTCTGTATAAACTTCACAATTTTTACTGGTAGATATAGAAACCCACAGTGGATAGATACATTGTTATCCATTCCTTCTATATTTTACTATTGCTTTCTCCTTCTAGTCATTTGCTCAGAATATTTCTTCTTTATGAAATCCAGCAGAAGAACAGAGAAATATCCCCTTTTCTTACACATCAGTTCTTTTAGTTCTTTTAAGGATTGTTGAATAAGTTTAGAGGTTTTTTTGTTTTGTTTTCCAAAGCAAATATGTAAGGGGATAGCTAACTACAGCCCAAAAGATGGTAACTATGTATGCTCTTTTTGAAATGAGCTGCAAAGTAATCACTAGCTCCAATCTTCCCAAAAAGTACATTTTAATAAGCAATTATTATTTGTGAGACAATCCTCCTGAGAAATAGCTGTGCTCTTTGTCTTTTATTGTTCAGTGATAATGGGAATTGACATGAAAAGAAAGGAGTAGAATGGGTTTTTCTTAAAACTATTTGTAAAGAACCAAAACATTAAATGTTGCTCAAGTGGCAATTTCTATTCTGCACAATCAGAACATTAGAGATCCAATAGTCACCTTGCTTCTTAACACAACACTTGCATTTGAAAAAAATACTTCCTATTGAAACTCTAAATGCTGATGGAAATGTGTATTGATCCCCCTGAAAGGGTTGAAGAGATTATGAGGGGGCAAAGGAAAGGAAGAGTCTGATGACTTCACATCTTGTATTCAGAAACTGTTGAAATTCAGTCATTATTTATCGATCTGCTGAAAGCTGAGCAAGCTAATGTGCTGAGGGCAAAATCCTACAGAGCAGACAAGCCACAATCAATGTAAATGCGATGTTACTTGTGTTTCTCTCATCTTTTGTAGGGGTGATAAAACAAAAGACCATGACACATAAACTCATTCAAGTGGCAAAGGAATGAACTTTGGCAGCCTGAACCTCTAGACACAGTGCCTCATGGAGAAATAACTCTTTGCAAGTATAACTAATCAAACTAACTTTAGAAAAGTGAAATAATGTTCATTAGGGGAAATGGAAAAATATGACCATTTGCAGAATGTCTACAGATAATAGCAATATATGAGACAGTGAAAGCCAGTTGGCTTCTGTACACTAATTTAAGGATGTAAAAATACAAAATATATGTTATCCTTTCTTTCTATCTTTCTTCCTTTCAAGTTTGGGTTTTTCTTAGTTGAAATCTGCAATGTAGCACAAATGTATTCTTCTTTTTGTAAGTTTGTGTTATTTGCTTTATAATTGCTGAAATACTATCCTACTACAGAGATTTCAGAACTCATTATGCCACCACAGCTGACTTTCTATCCATCAGATATATTTCATATGTTTTCAATAGAACCATTTTTAAAAGCAAAAATCACAAACCAGACAACCTTTAAAAGGCCAAAAATGACAAGAAGTTTTTATAAATTATACTGCATTGTTATATGACCAATCAGAAGCCTAGGAGAAGCAAACCATCATGAGTAAAATAATAGTTTATGCATAACATATACATGTATATACACAAATACAGATTCTTAGCAATAGGTTTAGTTCAGCATGGTTTATGGAGATTACAATAATGACAATATACCAGTTGTCAAAAAAAAATGTTGAAAAATGAACTCAACTTATTTTGAAATAATGTAGAGTGTTTGTGGGCATGAGTTTATAAGTTTTTATGTATCTCTGCATTTTGTTTTTTATCATTATGAAAGAATAAAAAATAATACACATTTTGAATTGTTAGGGAAAAGCAATTAGAAAATGAAAAGTAGAAATAAAAATAAATAATAATAATGAAGATATTTCACAGCTTCTTAATACCAGTTATAAGGGCATTTATATTTTACCTCTCTAAGGTTACATTATAATTTCATTCTTTTATAATCTCATTTTTCTAATCATCAATAAATTAGCAGTTCATTTTTTTTTCTTTTTTTGGCAAAGGGTGCATAAGGGCGCTTTTTCTCTGTGGTTCTATCTGTGTATCACATATAAACAACTGTCAGCCTTCAGAAGTTGATCGGGTTAAGAAACAGTCACAAGGAATACCACAACCAGAATTTTCTCATGCTTTCCTATTTTCTGGAATTAAGTTCATATCTTACTAATAGTTGCTACACATTGGCCTTAAAGTATTTTCTGTATTTTTCTGCAACAATGTCTAGGATTTTAGATGTTAAGGAACCAAAACCCCTAACATTTACCCATACATTGATAATGCTTCCTTTCAATACTGGGACTTGTAGAGTACCAATTTCTGATCATAGATTGTCTTCTTTGGGTATGGCTCTGAATCACAATTCCCACGCAATATTGGCATCTGAGGTAGATACTGAGGTAGTGAACAATATATGTTGTTTTCCTATTCCTCCATGATTTCATTCTTATTCAGTCCTCTTCTGATATGAGGTCATGAATACTGCCTGCAGCCTACATGAGAGAGACATGCAGGTTCTTGGTCTGGTTATTCTTGGATATTCTTGAATATACAATGTTCTTGTGATGATTTTGATAGGATGGCCACTCTTGGGAAAATTCACCATTCTCCTGCCTTTCTGCCTTTCAAATTAATGTCTTTGATTACAAACCAGCATTCTAGGCATGTTTTTGTAAACTTTTCCAAAAAGATGGACATCAATACCTATTACAAGGATCTTTAGAGTGATAAGTGGCATACTTCTAGAATCTGTTTGCAAAATTTCATTGTGCTGAAAGGATCCAATCTTTATCAGATTTATACAGGGCAGCATTGGCCCAAAACCAATCATGATTGTTTAATTCATCATACAAATCATCTTAGGGAGAGGGGGGAGCATTACTTTTTCACAATTGCATATTATGTTATATTGAGGATTTTAATTATGAAATAACTAAGAGAAAGAGAGAGATAGGGAGGGGGAAGAGAAAGAAGCTGTGATAACATTCAGCAAAGATATTGCAAAACATTCCAAAACTATGATAAGAAGTAAATAAAAAGTTGTACTATTCTACAGTGGATATAATTGAGAATGAACAGCAGGAGCATTTGTAATATGTTTCACAGAACTTTTTTTCTATGCAGGTCAAAAACAATTCATTGGTCAGGTAGTATTTCCAGATGCCCTTTGATAACATATACAAGATAAACCACATTAATGTTCCAGGTAAACTGCATTGTGAAGTTGATGGGGCTCATAAATGTGGAATGGGGGGAAAGAGAGAGAGAGAAAGAACTCATAAAAAACTGTAATAAAGTCAGAAAAGATATTGCAAAACGTTCCAAAACACTGATAAGAAGTACATACTTTCTTATATAATTGGATCTTGGAATAATCAAAGATACAGTCATATCAAGTTTTCTAGTTTACAGTTTTTCATCAATGTGCACGTGTGTAATAATTTGAAAGGGAGAAAGAAAAGCCAATATCCAAGGAAATGCTTGCAGAATGCCAAATATCTACTTTGCTAACAAGACCAGACAATTTAAAACCCCAAAGAGAATGGAGGCCTCTGGGTGAGAAGAATTTTAGATGAAAGAGATAGACATACCTAAAATGCATATTCAATATGGATGTTTGAAGCAGCACTGTTCTGGTTTACAGATAACAGATAACAGATTCGTGAAATATGTTGCTTAGATATACAGTAGCCAGCAACCTGACTTAGATACAGGTCTTCGCTTCAACACATTGAAGTGTTTCATTCTGAAGAATCGGCATACAGTGCCTTGTTAGGATTTTGAGTCAGGTCCAATCCACAATCAGAGGCTTCACTGAACAATGCAAGAATTCATTTGTCAACTGCAATGAAGTGACACAAGTCTTCTGCTCCAGTGTTTGTAAGTGGAGGACCACAATTTTTCATTGAAGTGTTTCAGAGGAGCACATAAATTGAAGATTTATCAAGTCAATTCATTTATTTAAAACTCCATTCTTCTGTATGGTTCTTGGAAATACTCCATCTGATTTTCCTTCTCCCAGGAGCAATTGACTTGGGTTTTATATTTAGATGCATAGAATTTGAATCTGAGTGGTAATATTGGCCTCTTCTGGGGTTTTGTTTCTTTCCATTTTAAATATTTATCTTCAGTAATATTTTATAAAATACATGTAGACTCTACTGCAGTAAGTAACTACTATAGCTTGTGCATACTTCTGAATAAAATAGGGCATCATTGCAGGTCTATCTATACTCACTCTTCTCAAATTTAATTGCATCCTAGGAATTGAGAGAAAATTATACTTCAGAGACAAAAGCCAAACTACAATAATATTGGAATATTTGCAACAATACCTTTGGGTTCCATAAAGAAAATGACTATTTTTGTTTGAATATCGGAAGTGTTGGAGAAGATCAGGAAAGTTGCTATGGATGATAGCTTTAATGAAAGGGCTATGTTTATTTGTTTGTTCCTTCATTCCTATAGATTTTCAGCATTCAGAATATACCTATATCCATAAAAAGTGCATACATATTTTTAAACCTGTCTTAGTTAATATGTTAGTGGGAAATCCAGTATAATTGTAATGCATCAGGCTTGGGAAAGTTATTATTAGTATTTCAGCATCCTCTACATATTTCCTGATATTTACATTAATTAAAGTAACAATTGAGCTTTGTTTAAATAAAATCTATTTCTAACTCTTGTACTTTTTTCAGATATTCTAATTCTGACAGTGCTATTAACGTAAGCAGAAAAAGAAAATGAAATACTGTATGTTTTATATCACTAATGGAATACATAGCCTGACCTCTACATTCTGCATCTTTTTCTATTTCTCAGTCTAGTTCCAACAACAATGAAAAAGTTGTGGAAAAATGACTATAAATAATTGATAGGAAGATAATGGAGGAGAGACGAATGAATGGATGGATAGATGATAGACAGATGATAGATAGATAGATAGATAGATAGATAGATAGATAGATAGATAGATAGACAGACAGACAGACAGATAGGGGAAGGTGGAAGAGGGAGAGGGAGAGGAGGGGGAGGGAGAGAGGTAGAGAGGGACAGGGGATACAGGCAGACAGACAGATCCAATTTGGGGCAGTGGTTAAGGCATCAAGTTAGAAATCAGGAGACTGAAAGTTCTAATCCCTTCCTAAGATATGAAGCCAATTGCGTGGCTTTCTCTCAGCTCAGGAAAACAGCAGCGTCTTAAGCAGTCACTAGGACAGCAAACTGACTTGAAGGAAAAATGAAGCCAGCTGTGTGTCCTTGGGATAGTAGTCATGGTAGTCAGTTTCTCTGCAGTGGAAGGAGGAAATGACAAACCACTTTCTGCAAGGAGTTGACACTGACCTGAAGAATATAGATATAGATTACACAAACAGAGACAATGATAGAAATAGAGATGATAGAGACAATAGAGATAAATGCAGAGACAGAAATTATATAGAAGTGATATAGATGAGAAAGACAGAGATGATAGAAGTAGAGCTAGAACTAGAACTAGAGATAGAGACAAAGATGATAGAGACAAAGGCAAATATCTAGAAAAAATATTTTTGATTGCCCTATTCTTCATTTACAAATTTCGAAGACCATACTGCTGAGTATCTGTTTTGCAAACATTGGTCCTGTGGTCATCCTCATAGGTTATCAGTGATCATTGCTACTACTACACTAACCAATGATTTCTCACTGCTACATAAAGTCTTTTATAACACTGTTTAGCCTTCATATCTAAGGCAGGAGTGTCAAATCACATCATCACAGTGGTGTCACGTGACATATTGGGACTTTTTCCTCCTTCACTAAACTGGGTGTGAGCATGGCTAGCATGTGACACATCCAGCCACAAGGCCAGGAGTTTGACAGCCCTGGTCTAAGGCTATGCTCTTTTATTGAATCAGTCATGATTAGATAGTAATAAACCACAAACTATATCATCAAACATTCATTTAACTCTTAGTTCAAAATCTAACAAAGGTCATCATCTATCAAAACTGTTATGCATGGACTAGAAAAAGTTAAATCATTCTCCTACATAGAGTACCCAAATCAAGCATGCAAAAATTCAGAAAATCACAAGAAAACTTTTTACTGTCAATTGTTATTTAAATTTCTATAGTTCAGAAAAGTAATTTATTCTCTAGCCATCTTGATTCAGAATCTCTTTCCCACCCACTACAGTCACACAGATTATTGAGAAAGAAAATTAATACAGATTCTTTCTTTCTTTCCTTCTATATGGTGGTTTAAATTTAGATTGGTATCTCACATCTTTAAATTAATTAAAATCATTAGAGTAAGCTGTGTGCTGCAAAAAAAAAAACCCAAATAAACATGGAACTATCTCTAAATATTTGGGCTCTGAAGTAGAAATGTAGATGCCAAGGGATGAACTACTATCAAAAAAGAAGATGGCCTATTTCTAAAAAATGTGGCAAAAATACATAACTTCAAGGCACTATGACCTTAACTTTAATCCTGCAAACTTGTTATCTGAGTGGCTTAAGTAGATTAAGTGATACTAAATGAACACAAATTTAGAAACATCACTGTCTTGAAAAGAACTATGCAAACCAGATTCCTTCTTAGAATAATGGTCACCCGTCTTTTTATGGAATCTGTATCTGAACAGATGTACTATATGATGAATAAACTATTGTGTCAACGCTACTGCTGGTATAGCATCTTATTTCTTTCATTTCTTACTTAATTTTCCCACTATTTCTTGGCTTCTGAAATGCACAGTGACAAGGAACTCCCTCTGGAATACCTGTGCATTGAATGAAATCTCATGCTGAATGAGGTCACAGGGCTGCACATTAAGATGAATGCCAAATAATCAGGCATATTGTGAAACACTGTTTAGCATCTGTTACTGCTGGGTATCCCACCAGACTCAGCTGGGTAATATAGTGGTAATGAGGGCAGGGTATGGGAATATTGCGGAGATGAATACAAATTATGAATGCATAAATTTAACATTCTAATTGGCTTTTATATGGCTTGTTGTCAAAGGCAAAATTACAGCAGCTTTTCATGATTATTCAAATATTTGGTTCTCAACTTAATTCTCCTTGTGTGGCTAGAGTATGCTGTTCAGGAGAGAAATAAAAAACATGCCCAATACAGCACAAAAAGATTTCATGCTTACAAAGCTTCAATCAAACTTTCCCTTGGGGCTTCACCATTTCTGCTAATGAACAGTTAGGGCCAGAAATTTTGTCACTGGATGGTAGCCTTTTATGCCTCCTGAGTAGTCATCTTGGGAAGATTTGGCAGGACTACAGACATGCAAACCCATTAGATTTAGTTTTATTTATTAATAGAATCCTCTGATCAACAAAGTGTTCATTCACAACAATAGATATAGCACTAAACATTTAATTTATAGGAAATAAACACCATAACAGTTGCAATTCTTTATTTTGTTTGAAAATAAAATCCCAACTGTGGTTCAAAGAGGAAAAAAATGTGATGGGCTTGAATATTTAATGAGGAATAACCAAAATTTTATTTGCTTTTATTGAAAAAAAAGAAAAACTTATCACAAAAATTAAAAGAAGGCTGTCTTCTGAAAAATGGGCCCTTTGTAACAGGCCACAATCTCTAGTCTAGAGCAATCATTGTGTAAGAAGACACTTGAGTTCCCAAGCTCCAGATGTGCTCATTGAGCCCAAAGTAGTCATTAATAGGCATCTAATCTAAACCACAATGACCTCATCTGTTGTGATATTATCACATAAAGGATGTATATTTGCATCATTTGTGTGATTAAGTTATGACAGAACTCTAGTGGCTCAGTGATTAGAATGCAGCATTGCACTAACTGCCTACAGTTTGATCCTGATGGGGCTTGAGATTGAAGCCTTCTATCCTTCTGAGATTAGGATCCAGATTGTTGGGAGCAACAGGCAAATAATGTTTCTACATTATAATCCACTTACCCCATAGAATGATGTAAAGCACTATTGGACAGTATATAAGCCTAAAAGCTATTGCTATTCCATTGCCCCTGCAGATTTCAAAATGTCTCTCCTTTCTATTTTACCAACAAGTTGTAATTCTGCAGCTCAATAAAGCCGCTGAGTTCTATCTTTAAAAAAAAATGTAATTTACCATTTGAAATTCTGAGAGCAGAAAGATGACATCATGTCTGACTTTTCTACTGAGTCCAACAAACGCAGGAATCATTACATAAGATGTTGTACTCATAAATTATCATTGCTGTAATGTCGACAAAGTAGATAATAGTTCTGGTCAGTTTTTTTTCTGATTGCCTGAGGATTTCAAACTAGATTGGGATACATCAGACTGTGTCTCTGCTCTTCATTTCTTCTGTATTTCAGATGCCTTCAAGTGTCCTGGGCTATACTCCTATTCATACAGATGTGAGAATAATTCCCTTTAGGCTTCCTGCTGTATTTACTGGTTATAGAAAGAAATAGGCAAGATTATCTGCTCTTCTCTATTTCTTGGCCTTGAATGAAGAAGGCTAATAATCATGATGTCTGTTCCATGTGTTTTCCCTTTCCATTTATTTAGGATTGAATGAGGATATATAATTGTTAATCATTATCCATTTTCTAATTATTTGTAATAATTTAAAAAAGCCAAAACAATGAGATGTATAAAAACGATCTGAACTATTAATTGGTGGAAGGAAGGACTGAAAAAAAAAAAACACTGAGGTCATGATTCCAATATAAATGGTTTGTTTCACAATTCTATGAAATAAATTGTTTGAATATACTGCATAACCCCTCTCAAAAACCATCTGGAAAGCCACATGTGTAATTTTCCAGATGTGCAATCCTTTTTTTGAGGGGCAGAACATTGTTGAATATCACCAACCCTCTTGGTATTGGAGAATTGTTGTGACAAATGCTGTATGTATGCACATACAATATACCAGCTTTATCTCTTTTCATTTGTTTGATATGCTATGGTGTGATTGAAGATTCCTGCAGTTTTTACATATGTTGTACTTACAGGAAATTATTAGGTGTTGTGCCATGATCTTTATGAAATTGTTTTTTTTCTTCCAGTAACTGAATAGTGTATAAGTCTGCAAAAAAGTCCCTATTGAATATATACAAGGGTTTAATGATGTGCAAAATATATTCCATTGTGAAATTTTAAAAGTACGTTGAAATTAAGGAAAATTTCTCCCATGATGAAATGGATTATCTGGAGACTTATCTTGCATACACACACACACACATGTGTGTGATGTATTCTTCTGATCATATGTGTATAAACTTACATTATTTATGTGTCCTAGAAAAAAACACTATGGCAAATAGGGAAATTGACACATCTAAATAGGTAACAAATCATTTGGAAGCTGATATGATTTTTGTTTCACTTACCTGTCTTCTCTGTCCACTTTTTAGGACACTTATTTTTACCAGGTTCTTTTTATATGTGATAGATTTCAATTTCCTGAATTTCCAGATGGCAGAGCCACATTTGTTGGAAATCCTATGAAGTATTATTCAATTCATCTGAAGGACACCAATGTGGGGAAAAGTATTTGAAAGTTCCGTTGGTTGTTAGGTGTTCAGATACTTAATTATTACACAAATGATTTAGTAATTAAAAGCCACAATTTGTCTGCTAAAAACTGAATTAATAGGCCAATTGTTTTGGGGAGGATTTCTTAGTGTTGTCAATTATTTGGCAGATGTTGAGGACAGTTGGTTATGACTTTTAAAAAATATATATGCAAATGAGAAAAGAGTTTTCCAATGAAACAAGGAGCTCTCAATCTGTATTACAATTTGTCTTCAGTGTGCAGATCAACTTCAAAATTCAATGAGATGTGGTCAGCCACTATTCTACAAGGACTGGTAGTCCTCCCTTAATGAACAGAACTCCCCAAAAGCCAATTAAAAACTAGTTCTGGAGTTCTGCCATCTGCACACATGACTGCATTTAGGGAGTTTGGCAACCAGCCTACCTTTATGGCTGACTGCAGCATTTCATTGTCAGGTGACTGCAATTTTCTAATTCCTGGTGTTTGGCCAGTTTCTGGAAAGAAATTCCCATAGATATATATAGATTTGTGATACTGGTGAATATCTGTAGCTTGAGTGTGGGGTGAGGGAAGATATTTGTTCTTTGAGCTTGTAAGTTGTTTTTCAAATGTTTTGTTAGCAGGCTAGGTAACATTTTCAGCAGAATTTAGGGGATGTCAGTGTTCTTCTGTTTATAAGGCTTCCTGTGATCAGTAGGTCTTGCAATGGTGAAGTCACATCATTTCAGGGTCACATCTGGTCAGGATATTGTTATGGGTTGTGATCAGGTTATGTCAGGTGAGGGACATTGGGATGTGAAGTGCTAGTTGTGGGGTTTGCATGGGTGATTGAGGGTTGGTGCCATCTCTGATTGGTTGTGAAGTTTGGTTTGAATTTTGAGGGGTTCATAGGCTGATTGTAGGTCAATATATCTGTTGATAGAATTGCTTGTTGAGGTCCAGGCTTCAATGAACTCACAAGCATGGTGGATGGTAATGTGGCCAATGATTCTTGTATTGCTCCAATTCAACTGGTGTTGTTCGGTGTCAGTATGGGTAGAGATTAGGAATTTGGGATCATGGTATTTGACTGAAACCTGGTGTTGCAGTGATGTTTGTCCTGCATACAATTGGTTGCAATTGTTACAATTGATTTTGTAAATTGCACTGTTTCTTTCATCCTTCAGTATCTTGTCTTTGGTTCTGGATAATTCCTCTGGGTTTGAGGGTTGCTGCTATTCCTAGAGTTTGGAGAATTCTAGCTGTCATTTCCAAAACCCCTTTTATGAATGACATCAAACCATATCATACCATACAGAAAAGGGGAAATAACAGCCATAATTAAATAACAGCCATAATTCTCCAAACTCTAGGAATAGCAATAGCCCACAAACCCATAACCAAACTCCACCAAGAGTTATGCAAAACCAAAGACAAGATACAGAAGGATGAAAGAAATAAAGTATTTTACAAAATCATCTATAATAATTATAACCAATTCTATGTGGGACAACCATCAAATTAATTAAAGAATAATTGACCTACAAACAGCCTACAAACCCTTCAGAATTCAAATCAGCCACCCCACCAACCTGATACAGCAAAAAGTTGTAAAATCAAGTGGATGCCTTGACATGACTGTCATGACTTACAATGCAATCCAGACTCCCTTACATTTATAAGTCAAGGATTACTTATAACAATTCTAAATTACAATACATTTGCCTCTTTTGTACATTCCTCACTTCCAAAACAGATTACCTAAGGATCTCCACAGCTGATCATACTTTCTTCATGATGTAAGCAGAAGAGTGTATCTGGGAGAGCTGCTTTCTGTATCCTCCTGTCTGAGGAGATTGCATGCTTTGGTTAGTGTACATTAATCCTAGGGAGAGTAAGCACAAGCAGCTCATTCAAAGTGACAGATCCATTTAATATGATTCACCAAGTTTTATCCATTCATAGTTTCCCAGCACATCACACTCTTGCTCCTGGGCTGCTTGGATAAATTGAATTTGTCGCCGAGAGAGACTACTCCTGCCTTTGGATCATTACTCAAAAGCCAGGATGGACAATCCACCACACACACCTTAGCAGAATCCTAATAGTTATCTAAATGAAGCATAAAGCTCCCATCTGTTATCTAGCTCACTGATGTCAGCTGGATTATTTTGGGTTTAAAGGTTTACCATTCTTCCTATCACTTAGGTCAGAGGAGGAAACTGCAAAATTCCTGCCTGACTGCAGATAGCTTACAAAAGAATGCTGGTACCAAGACTCCCTGGGATTCAGATGTGCTATTCAACCAGTTCACACCTATTCCGGCGAACCGGTAGTGGCTATTTGGGATGAGTCGCTGACCTGGTGGCAATCCCTGGCTGGCCACGCCCCCAACCTGGTCGTCCAGTTGCTCACTTGCGATTGCTCTCCTAGCTTTCTGTTCCCCACATCCCCTTTCTCCCCAGGGAAAAAGAAGAAAGGCATGGACGCTGAAAGTATCACTTTCCCTGTGTCTGGAGTGAGAAGGAATGTGGTCTGACAGAGAGGATGGGGGTGAATCGAGCCTTGGAGCACTTTTGCAATGTAAAAGAAATGCATTTTGAAAGCAGGGCTTTTAAAAACTTCTCCAAGGATTCCCCATGGATGCTGCAAATATCGCTTTCCTCTTGTGAGTTAAAGTGCTCCAGTGAGAAGGAGTGCAGTCTGACAGAGCAGGTGGGGGAATCCACTCAAGCCTTGGAGAAATTTAAAGGAGCTGCTTCCAAAATGCTTGTCTGTTAAGTTCGTTCTCTCTCTCTCTCACTCTAACTGTGTATAAGAGAAAGAAAGAAAGAGGTAGAGAAAGAAAAAAAAATAGGAAGAGAGAGAGAGATAAAACTCTGTGCTATTATTTTTAATTGTTCCATTATTTATCATGTGTTAATTTACACTGTCCCTACACCTAGAGTGATTTTCTGCCTTTCTTTTGCCCAGGACTACCACATATTTTTCAGGGTTTACATGCATTCAATGTCAATAGTCCAGAACATAAAATACACATGTGTTTAACAAGAGTTGAAAGGGAACTTGGAGGTCTTCTAGTCCAACCCCCAGCTCAGGCAAGAAAACTGAGGATGCCAAACTCTGAGTAGAAATCCTGGGAAAGGTGTCAGACTAATACTTAGAAGTGACCTCGGGGTGAAGCCTATACCATTTCAGAGAAATGGCTGCCCAGTCTTTTCTTAAAAACTTCCAGTGATTGAGCACCCAGAACTTCTGGAGACAGGCAGTTCCACTGGTTAATTGTTCTTACTGTCAGGAAGTTTCTCCTTAGTTTTAGGTTACTTCTCTCTGTTCAGTTTCCATCCTTCTGGTGCTTTGGAAAATACATTGTCCCCCTTTCTTTCTGATAGCCCCTTAAAAGCCTGTTGCCTATCACACTCTTGAGCAAAGCATGTGAGCCATTTCCTCCTTTCAGTGATCCATGAAAGTACATCTATAGTACATCTATAATAAAGTCAAAAAAGGTGAACAACATTTTTACAGAACTATAGATAGGTTGAGGCTGGGTGACAAGGAATGGCTGGGAGGGGAGGGGCCAGGTGAGGCACCCCTTGATGTGAGTGACATTGAGTTGGCCACACCCATCCAGTCACATGACCACCAAGCATGCCCACCCAGTCACATGTCCACTAAGCCACACCTACCCAGTCACATGTCCACTAAGCTACACCATGCAGTCACATGACCATAAGCCACACCCACCAAAGAAACCACGCCCACAGAACTGGTAGTAAAAAAAATTGAATTCCACCACTGCTGGGATTCCTCTAGACTGCAGCATCTAGAGGAATCCCAGGGAGTATGCAAAATGGCACAGGCTCAATGCACTATTTTTATGTAGGACAACAGGTGAAAACTTTTCCATTACTCACTTGTAATGTAACAGCCATGGTGGTGCAGTGATCAGAATGTAGTACTGCGGGGCTAACTCACTGCTCACTCTAGGAGTTTGATTCTAAGCAGCTCAAGATTGACTCAGCCTTCCATCTTTCCAAGGTCAGTAAAATCAGGATCCAGATTGTTGTGGGCAATATGCTGACTCTGTAAACTGCTTAAAGAGGGCTGTAAAGCATCATAAAGCAATATATTAGTCTAAGTGCTACTGCTGAGAGCTATTGTATTAATTGATTTCTCAAATTATTCAGTAAAACACCAATGTTGTCAAACCTCTACAGGAACCAAGCACCAATATCCAAAAGACTAATGTTCTCAGAAAAACAAAGAACCCATGTAAGACATGAGATGTACTTTGCAAATAATGCATCATCAAGCTTTACACAGTAGGATTCCTTCTGAACAGAAGCTGGCAAGATTAAATGGCTGTGGAGAACAACTACTTGTGACAAGAGAGAAGGACAAGAGAAGGGCAAGACAGAAGGACAAGAGAGAAGGAGTATGCCTGCAAAAGCAGATACTGTACTAGCTAATTGGAAATGTTTTGCATTGTCTGCAAAAGAAGGAAGCACTGCAGATGGATTGAGTAGCACTGGCTGCAGTTCAAAACCAGGACTTTTGTAAGGGCTTCTCTTCTTGTCCTGGCAATTCTCAGTTGGTAGAGAAATTTCATGTCAGAACAAGCAGGACCTATAGATGAGTACAAAGAAAGAAAGCTTGCATGACCTGAGTGAAAAAAAAAAAGACATGACACAGAGCAGTATTAAAAACATCTAAAACAGATTTCTGTTTCTGTTTCTCAGATGTAAGATATAAAGGTCTCTTTGAAATGTTATTGGCATACTTGTTCAAGGAACGCTTCATGATTTCAACAAGCAGCCTTGGCAAACTTCTTTGGAGATTTCACAGTACGAAAATGCTCTTCTCCAAAGGTCAGGTTGTACGTGATGTTTATCATACAGTTTCTATTCTAAGTATATAATTTTTCTTTCACAAACAGCCTGTGCAAGAAGGAGAAATTATTTGATTCAGGACACTGCCATGGATTAGAATGGAAGGGTTTTACACCCTCCATTCTGTTGGAATTCTATTTAACATCAGGGGACCCATCTGCTATTAGAAGTCATAGGGGGTAAAGACTCCTGATTTCAGCAGGAAATATTTTATCCTGTCTAAAATAAAGGAATGTGGCAGAAAAAAAATTGCCATCTAACCATATGGAGAAAAATACCATCTCATAATAATACCTTTGTATGTTCAAGTCACTCTTGACTTTTGGTGACTATCTGAACAAGTCCCTGAAGTTTTTTTGGGCAACATTTCAAGAAGTGCTTTGTCATGGCCTTCTCCTTAAGATGAAGAAACTGATAGATTCAATGTCACCCAGTTGACTTTGTGCCTAAGGCAAAATAAGAATTTAGTGTCCCAGTTTTTAGTTTGGTGCTTTTAACCTCTACACTAGACTGACTGTCTTCCATAATCTATCAGAGCTGCAATCTAGTTCTGACTCAACTTAAAAGGAAAGGTTGAGTTTTCTGAGTTTATAACAAATATATATTTAAATGGCACAATAGAGGGACAGTAAAAAAAATAAGAAAGGGAATTGAGGAAAACAGTTATCAGTTGTTCTGTAAACATGTCTTACTTTATTATGGACCTGGTATTTGGGGCTCTCATCAACCACCTTTTTCAAGGAAAGAAGAGAAAGAGAAATGGATTTTTATTCTTATCAAGTAAACTTGAAACAGGCCCTGCTGAAATGGTGAGAGATTCACAGAAGTGGAGGAAAGTGATAAACCTAATCATTTGCATATACAGCTTTCTTCTCTTATTTGCAAATGGAAAGTTGTTCTACTGACAGTATTGGGCTATCACATGTTAGTGACATCAGCTGCTTCATAGTGCTCCAGATTGTAGCCTGTGGTTTTGCAGACTACAAACTAGAGAATCTTAAAATGGATTTTTAATGTGCCATGAGCTTGTTTTTCTGTCTCTCGCTATCCTTGGAAGGTTTATTTTCAAATGAAAGAAGAACTTTTAGTTCTTTTGTTTGCCTTTTAGCCTAACTGAATGAGAACACAGATTTTGATTAGCACTGTTTAATTGGTCCAGTTTCCCTTTCTGGATAATTTGCTTGTGACATAGAGATATTAACTTTATGCCTATAAAAATGGAAACCTGCATAAAACTGTCAGCAGTTCTTCATTTCTAATGGCTATTTGCATTAAAAGTTGTTCTACTTTAAAGAGAAACTTAAGCAATTGAGGATTATGCAGATATCATGCAAGAAAAACTTGGAATTCTGTCTCTTATTCATCATACCATTTAATGGCCAATCTGATAGTTTGGTAGTGTCTGACTTAGCAATAAAATCCAGTTGCCTAGAAAAAAAAAAGTAATAGCTTTTTCACTTTTTGCCAGATGCTACGATAGTCTTTTCAAAACTGGTATTCTGCCAATAGGTTGGGCTATAGTATCCCAGCCTAGTGCAACAATGGCATTGCTGATTAGAGGAATGGGATATGGTAATTTGATATATTTTTAAGGTCCCAGGTGGGGGAAGAATGATAAAAGGAGAAAGTGTTTTGAAGTGTGTTCTCATATTGAACAGTCCAAATGTCTCACTTCGCCAATCATGGGTGCAGTTCTGTGCAGAACTTCACAAATTGCTTTACATACAGTTCCCAATATTCAAATAAATAAGGTCAAAATATTTATTTATTTACTTATGTACATTTATTAGTTGCCCATTTTTCCACATGATAACTTTTAGTTTCCTATTCTATATAAATGCTAATCTCCTCCTGTTGGGAACTATTCTAACCATTCATTCACTAATATGCTTATAAATATAGTTACCTCTATAATTTATGCTTCGTTAAAGATCACATTTTCCATTATAACCCTCACCCCCAATCTAAGTTAAATGTCTAATTTTCTTTAATGGTGGCTCTTGTTTTGAATGCAGGCCACTTCCAGCCCTTCCTGGCAGATAATCTCAAATATACAAATAATATTCAAGGCATCTTTGGGAGTGGGTGAGGTCAGAGACTATGGGGTGAAACATATGTCTGAACACTACCTTCTTGTATTTGTATGGTGACATTTCCTGTGAATAAAGATCAAAGTCTGGAAATAGAGTCTTTGCTGCCAAGGGATCCATTTAGACAGGTTTGAGTTAGAAATATTGAGTAAGATATTTCTCTACTGTGACAAGACTATAGCTATTTGCAATTTTATGATCTCTAATCTCAAGCTGCTTCTGATGTGGATTTTCCCTATGTGAGTTCAATGATTGTGTATTTTAGCAAACAGACCAATACCATTTAATTGTCTGCTCAGAATCTCAATTTTACTTGTGTATTTTTGAGAGGCTGTCTGTGATTTTTATTTATTGATTTTTTTGCAGGTCTCTATTTTGATCTCTAGTACAGTTATGTTCTGTGCGTGGTGCAAGAAGTGGAGACGAATCGATGAACAGTGAACTTCAACTCTTTATTTAACATGGTGCAACAGCTCTGCTAACGGCCACAACAGCCCCCTTTATATAGGCAAGCTCTTGGGTATTTAGCCAATGAAAACACAGGAACATTAGCTCTTTTAACCAATGAGAAGGGCTCGTTAATAGCCAATCAGATTCTCCTGAATGGACCAATCCGATATCGCTATTATCGGCCAATCAGAAGTGCAGGGCCAGAATCCTGCACTTTACTTTAAGGTTTCAACAATCTTTATTCAAGCACTTTTATTAATTCACAACACCCCTTCCCCCCGGGTTCCATTTAAGGGGTGCGGTCACGTAGTCTTTGAGGTAGGCCGGTTGTTTTGATTGTCTAGTTGATTTATGTTGTCCTCCCGGTATTTGTCTAGAGTCTTGTTGGGGTAGAACGTTATCTGGTGAACAGGGTGCCTCTGGTTCTGTATCTAAACTTCCGTTACCACTAATGTCCTCGGTATCCGTTTGAGGCGAATTTATCCCTGTCCCCGATCCTTCTTCTGAGCGGTCATTTCTTCCGCTTGTGCTTTCCGCCATTCCAAACTCAGCCTCCTCGGCGTCTCCTCCCCCCTCAGTTTGGAAATCACCGGAATCGCAGACCCCAGACTGTAGCCTTGAACGCAGCTGATCAATATGGCGCTTCCATATTCTATCATCGTGACATTTCACTCAGTATGATCTGGGTCCGGTTACTTGGATTACAGTTGCCTCGACTCACAATGGGTCGCCATAAAAGTTTCTCGCGAAAACCAAGTTGCCTACCTGGAAGTTACGGCATTTCCCACTGGATCCGTGTGGTTTTTCAGGTTCGTACGATGGGTGTAGTCAGTCGAGGTGGGAGCGGAGTTTTCGTCCCATCAATAACTCAGCGGAAGTTTTGTTGGTGACGCTGTGTGGAGTGATGTGCTGCAAAAGGAGTATCCGGTTAATCTTGTCTTCGATATTGCCATAGTCCATTTTATGTAGAGTTCTTTTGACAAATTGTACCACGCACTCGGCCCTTCCATTGGCTGCAGGATGCACCGATGAAGTTAGCGCATGGCGAATACCACGGTCCATCAGATACTGTTCAAAAGAAAGCGCGGTAAACTGGGGCCCATTGTTGGATACCAGAACGTCCGGTAGTCCGTGTGTTGCAAATAACCTGTCCAATTTCCTGATGACTGATTCGGTTGTTGTATTTTTCATCTCAAGGATTTCGAGCCAGTTCAAGTAGGCATCCACTGTTAATAAAAATGTGTGTCCATTTGTAGGTCCCGCAAAGTCCATATGGGACCATGGTCCCCTGGGTGTTTCCCACTCTGTTGGGGTTGCTTTCGGTGGGGCATTGCTGACTTCCTGGAATTTGTGACAAGTCTTTACCCAGGCTTCGATCTGCTTGTCTATGCCCGGCCACCATGCATATCTTCATGCAAGTGCTTTCATGCGCACGATGCCAGGGTGGCCATTGTGCAAGGTTCGCAGTACCGCTCGCTGTAACCGCTCTGGGACAACAACTCTATCACCCCAAATGATGCAGCCCTTCTGGGAAAATAGTTCCGTCTGTCGACTTTTGAAGGGAACGTAGTTGTCAGGGATTTGGTCCAATGGCCATCCACGCTCTACCCAGCTGAGGACACATGCTAAAATGGGATCGCGTTTAGTTTCAATCGCGATATTGCAAGCTGTCAGTGGCGGTTTTTGGAATGTCTCGATCTGCAGTGTTGTGACGGTCGGAGCAGGGTCGTTAACGGTTTCTGGAAGTGGTGTACGGCTCAATGCATCAGCATGGGGAATGGCTTTCCCCGGGTGGTGTTGCAACTTATAATTATAGGCAGCCAAGAATTCTGACCAGCGAGTCATTCTGGGAGATAATATGTAAGGAGTTGGTTTATCTCCTGCTATTATTCCCAGTAAAGGTTTGTGGTCAGTTATTATAGTGAAAGCTCACCCATAAATATATTTATGAAATCGCTTAACAGCAGATACAATAGCAAGAGCTTCCTTATTGCTTTGACTGTAATTGCGTTCTGCTTTTGATAGCATTTTTGAAAAATAGGCAACAGGGGCTTCATTTTTGTTTGGTAAAACATGGCTCAAAATGGCGCCCACTCCGAATGGTGATGCATCACATGTAACCGTTAAAGGCAAAGTCTCATTATACTGCATCAAAACAGTGTCAGAAGTCAATAGGTTTTTTACTTGTCGAAATGCATGTTCCTCCCGGTGCCCCCAAACCCAGGTTGCTTTTTTGTCCAATAAACGATGTAGGGGTTCGGCTACGGTTGCTTTGTGAGGCAGAAAGACGTTATAAAAATTGATAAGGCCTAGGAAAGCTTGGAGATCAGCCTTATTGCGGGTTTTGGGGGCATTTTCGATTGCCCTAAGTTTGCTATCTGTGGGGTGAATGCCTTGTTTATCTATTAAATATTCTAAAAATTCTACTCGATCCGTACATAGTTGACACTTGCTTTTTTTTTTAACTTTGAGACCCGAGTCTTTAAATCTCTGAAGAACCAACCCCAGGTACTCCCTTAGTATTTCTTGAGTCAGAGCAGCAATTAAAACGTCATCAAAATAGGGGACAACGCCTTTTATCCCTTGTAATAGTCTTTCCATCAAACTTCCACGCTTACTCTGAATTGGAGTCGGTTACATTTAAACGCACCTCGGTGTGTAACGATCGTTTGGGCCTCTGCCGTTTTTTTTGTCTACAGGTAGTTGCTGGTATGCCTGGGTTAAGTCTAGTTTAGCGAAGACTTTTCTGCGCCCCAGGGAATGGAGAAGGTGTTGCACCACCGGTACCGGGTAAGCGTTTTGCTGCAGGGCATGATTCAGGGTGGCTCGGTAGTCCCCACAAATTCTTAACGATCTATCCGGCTTGATGGGTTTCACGATTGGGGTTTCTCAGGGAGAATGGTCGGTTGGTTCTTACACCCCCTGGGCTATTAATTTATCAAGCTGCTCATCAATCTTTGGTTTAAGGGCAAATGGAACTCGACGAGGCTTAAGGCGGATGGGAGCTATTTCGGGGTTGAGGTTAAATGATATCGGGGTCCCCTTGTACTCGCCTAGTTTATCTGCAAAGACATCCTGGAATTCTTGGACGAGAGCCTCTTCCCAGTCGTTGCTGCTGGTTCGGTGAATGCCAGCTACTTCAATTCCAAGTGGAGCGAACCATTGGAGGCCTTACAAGCTAGGCCTATCCTTGTCGACTACAGTCAAGGGTAGAGATGCAGTACGATTTTTAAATGAGACACAGACTTGGCTGGATCCAACAACTGGAATTCGATTTCCCTGGTAATCTTTGAGTATGACTCTTTGGAATCGGAGGTCTTGTCGCCGGATGGTAGGGATGAGTTGCTTGAGGGTCTACCAGGAAACCATCGAGAGGGACGATCCTGAATCGACTTCCATCATACAAGGCTGGTTTTCGATAGCCACCTTTACCCGGATCTTCTTGGCGTCCAGTGATGAGGCGTGACCAATCGTAATGGTTTGGTGCGCCTTTTCTCACTTTGTTGAGTGGTTTAGGGGTTTGTTTCTTAGGAGTGGTTGTTCCATTGGTGGTTCAAGGGTTCTCGCTTTACGGGACGGCTTCCTGTAGATTGGCGATAGTTAGCCCCCCTCAGGGGCTGGCTGGGTCCTTGTTTGCTTCTACAGACCCATCCTATGTGGCCTCTTTTCCTGCACACATGGCAGAGCACGTCGAGGAATTTGCAGTCTGATCAGGGGTGGCTTGCTCCACTCCTGGCGCATTGGTACTGCGATTTCTGGCGTTGGTCTTGTTCAGACTGGAGCCGGTTGACCTTTTCTTCATCGCTTTCTGATGACGATTTGAGGTCCTCATGGTGGGCTGTCGTTGCCGGTTCTTCTAAGTGAGGTGAAACTTCACTGGCGAGTTGGCTAAGTGGAGTGTGGGTGCGGCGCATTCGGGCAGCCGACTTCCTGGTGGCTTCTGCTGCAGTAGCATCAGCGATGGCATCTGTAAGGCTAATGTCACCTTTCGCCATCAGCTTACTCTGTGCACCTGGTGAATCTAATCCCAGAACTATTCGGTCTCTCAGGGCTTCTTCAAGGTCGGCAAATCCGCATAGGCCTCCCAGATTCCAGAGATCCACTATGAAATCTGCAACACTTTTGCCCTTCTTCTGATCTCTCTGGTAAAATTCATGCCTTCTCACGAGCGTTGGTACGGTCGGTGCATAGTGAGCCCTTAGCAGGGGTTCGAGGACGTCCCAGTCCATGGACTTCACTTCTGCCGGTTTCGCTAATGCCTTGGCCATCTTGAATATGGTCGGTCCACAATGAGTTAGGAATACCACCTGTTTCTTTCCGGTAGTGGCATCCTTTAAATTGTTGGTCTCCAGAAACATCTGGAAGCGGTCCATATATGAGTCCCAGTCTTCTAGTGCCGAGTCGAATGGAGCGGGTGGTATGACGCTGCCGGACATGGTTCCGCCATTGGTGCATTTCAGCCATGTG
Source organism: Hydrophis major (assembly GCA_033807585.1). Lineage (NCBI taxonomy): Eukaryota > Metazoa > Chordata > Lepidosauria > Squamata > Elapidae > Hydrophis > Hydrophis major. Next base: position 332,276,674 of record CM066329.1, read on the forward strand.
CTCAGTTATCGCTCTGTAGTGTTCAGTCAGCTCTGACGTCTCCACATCCCACCTTCGTTGCCAGTGTTATGTTCTGTGCATGGCGCAAGAAGTAGAGACGAATCGATGAACAGTGAACTTCAACTCTTTATTTAACATGGTGCAACAGTTCTAAAAATGGCCACAACAACCCCCTTTATATAGACAAGCTCTTGGGTATTTAGCCAATGAAAACACAGGAATGTAAGCTCTTTTAACCAATGAGAAGGGCTCATTAATAGCCAATCAGATTCTCCTGAATGGACCAATCCGATATCGCTATTATTGGCCAATCAGAAGTGCAGGGCCAGAACCCTGCACTTTACTTTAAGGTTTCAACAATCTTTATTCAAGCACTTTTATTAATTCACAACAAGTACCACGGATTGTTTTGCATGTAAATTCTTAAATGTAAACAAGGAACTTCTACCTCTTTCCTTTTTGTGATAACTGCTCTGTATGTCCATGGTTGCTTTGCTCAGTGTGTGTGTGTCGCCATCCTTCCTCATTAAATTGCCCTGAGTGCTGCACTGAGAAAAGACTTGCTGAGGTTTTGTGTAGGGCTGCTGTGGCTGTGAATATAGATTTGAATCCAGAGCTCTCTGCATGGCCTAATCCATAGGGAAACAAGGCAGGGCTTGCCTAGCTGGAAAACACAACTTCCTGGGGGAATGCCAGAAAAATTCCTCCTTGGCTGATCAGCCCAGTTGGAAAGAAAATATGGGGAAGAGGAAAAGGAGGGATGCCTGCCCACAGTAGCCACTCATAATTACACCAATAGTAAGCAAGCCAGTTGGGGGCAATTACTGACTGGGTCAAGTATCAGTGCCAAGTGTGTTTTTCAAAACACAGGGTAGTTTGTTAAAATCAAGTCATCTGGGTCATTCAAGCTGAGGGATATCAGCATTTAAAGGGAAATAGAATTATAAGAATTATAAATATGGTGAGTGGAGAGCTTAATAGGTAGCTTTGGGGGCAAGGACTGTTTCATAGAGCAGTGGAGTAAGAGGATTTATAGGCAGCTTACAAAATCCCAGCCAAGACTAATGGAAGGAGAAGTGTGTCACATCCTCCTAATGGAAGGAGAAGGGTAATTTTCTATGAAGATTCTTAGGTCATCCCGGTCATGGTTGTTCCAAGGTTGGCTTTTCAAAAAGCAACTGGATTTTCTTTGCTTTTTTGTTGAACATGATTCACTTTTCATCCAAGAATTGGTATCTTCTTGGATAAGAAGTGAAATGTCTTCAAGATAAAATAAAGAAAGTTGTCTTTCCAGATGAAAAAGCAGGTTTGGGATAAGAACAAGGATAGTGACAATAAAAGCATGCTGGGAAGGAAAGAATATCTACCCTGACTAGAAGAAAGAAAGGAGGAGCAGCAATGGCCGATGGTGTTTTTTTCAATTTCCACCCTTTTTTCCCACCTCCTCTGGGGACTCTGCAAAGGTAGACTCTATTCTCTCTTGGATATATCTTCCATCTGCCTCCCATTATTTTTTTTTTCCTAAATTACCACACCTCTATCCCTGATTTTGCAACTAAACTATTTTGCTTAGCGGGGAGCCACGTTCAAGCTATATATTCTCAGTAGATTCTCATCCAATAGAGTGTTGTCTCCCAGCCCTTCTGCCATCTAGAAGATGCTTTGAAATATGTTTTTATTGTTCAAATGATCCTTCTGATTTTACTCTAGGAATGATCCTTTTCCAGCAGGATGGAGATTTGCATAAGAACTTCTGCTTTGAAACTTTTACTCTATAAAGCTAAAGTTGGTAAAAGAAAGTCTGGTATTTTAAAGAAGAAACTGTTGTGATAAAACATGCTGTTTAAAAGGTTGTCAACTCTCAGAAAAGTGTGTCACATCCTGTAAAAGCCAGAATCATGATCCTGCAATATCTAAAATGTCTCAGAGGCTCACACAGCATTAAATCAGATGGGCAAAAATGTCCATTTCTCTGTTCAAGCATAAATCATTTGTTTGCTTCAGTTGTCCTGCATCTTTCTGTGATTCTCCTCACCCCTCCTGTCAATACCACTTCAATCTGTGATATTCTCTGAGCTAGAAAATGCACTTCTCACTTCAAAAAGCAAATCCACATACTTCAGCAGCAAAATCCATACATGTGGGCTCAGACAGAAGCCTTCTATAGAGGCCCACAATTAATCTCCTTCACTTCTTGGAAGAGCCATGACTACTTCTACAGGGAGAAGGTGTCATAGCTTTGCCATAAGAGAACCCAAATGGACATTAAAACTATCTACTTTACCTTATAACTGATATAAAGCTGTACATGATATAGGACCAGGTTCCTTGGAATCATATGTTTCCTATAGCAGCAGTCGCCAACTGGTGGGCTGTGACCTACTGGTGGGCCATGAAAAAATTTTGGTGGGGCACATAGATATCTCACCCCCAGAGCATCCCCCAAAGCAATTAATCCAGGCTGTGCAGAACACAAGGCTATGCTGCCCCCATGGCCCACAGGAACCCTCCCCGCCCAATCATTCCTTACCCGGCAAACTTGTCTGCTAAATTGCCATTTTTCCTTTTTTTAACCAACCATCAGCTGTTCTGATGTGCCATGAGATTTAGATTAGCGAGGAAGCCAGAAATTGTTGGATTTCTTGCTTTCTAGCTAGTCTTTAGATCTTCGGCTCTGCTTTTAAGCACAGCCGAACCTGCCTTAGGACTGAAGGTTCTATTATTCAGTGCAGACTCATAACAAGCAAATTTTATGTGACAGACTCAGGTAGCTGATGGCAGATAGATAGATCACTGAATGATTCTGTGAGCAACTCAATCTGCCTGCTTGCTTTGCCTGATTTTGGGTAAAAGTTGCTCTTTTTTATATAAAAAAAATCAATATTTACATACATAGTGTGTTGTGAGTTAATTTTGTGAGTTTGCTTCCTAGCAAATTTTATGAGTTTGCTTGCAAGAAAATTTTATGTGACAGACTGAACTAGCCAATGGCAGATAGATAGATATCTGAATGAATCTGTGATTCTGATTGCCTGATTTTGGGTAAAAGTTGTTTTTATAAAAAATTCAATATTTATATAAATATTTATAATATTTACGTACAAGCCATGCCCAGCCAGTCACATGACCACCAAGCCACACCCACAAATTAGGGCATGCCCACAGAACCGGTTAGTGGTCCCTGGGGTTTAAAATTATGAGTTTGAGGTCCAAAAGGTTGGCAACCCCTGTCCTATAGTGTCTGCCCTGCCTGTTCAATTTGGCAGGGCTTGTATGCTTCCAGTTCCATCACTTAAACAAGTGATATGCCACATGTCAAGGTCCAAGAAGTTCATCTTCTCTGTAGCAGTACCTGACCTTTGGAATGAGGTTCCCCCTGATATTTGAATGGTTCCTACCTTGGTATTTCAACAACAATAAGGCTCTTAATCCAAGATGATGAATGTTACCTGTATTCAAACTCAAGGTTTTAATTTTACATATTGAAAATCTCAAGGCACAAAAGTTTCAAGGAATATGATCTCATTCTACTTTACATACTGATAGCAAGGATGGAAATATCACTTATGAAGAAATTGCGAGATCATCTGAGATTCCCCTTTGCTTGATGTCATAGTAAGCAACTGATGAAATATTAAGTTGAATGGTTGGGAATGTAAAGCTGTGGTGGAATTATCTTGAAGTATTTGTTTAAAACCTGTTGCCTGATTGGTGAACTTTTCACATTTATCTTATTATTATTTTATTTAAGATCTTAGTTTGCTAATAAAGTGTTATCCTCTATAAGTCATAGCTGCCTTCCTGTGAGAAGGGTGTTATATGTTTTCTTTTTTCTAAACTTTTTGCTAATGTATCTTGTTTTTCTGGCCTAATTATTTGCCAATGACAAGATTGTAATTAACTGATGTTAATGAAAAACATGGAACATCTTTGGGAAATGCTAGATACTTTCCTAAAAAACTCTCTTTATAAATTTCTTATTCTTCTTCTTCTCCTCCTCCTCCTCATCTCTGAAATGAAACAAGTTAGATGCAGAGTACTGTTCAATATCCATGGGATGCAATGAAAAAAAAGGAGTACAGTGAAAAGAGTGAAACCTTACCTTTGAGGGTATACATATTGTTGCAACTTTTTGCTTCAATCCTCATTTGTTATACCCTCCTTCTGAATTGCCAATCCATTATGTGATAAAGGCTGTTCTATCTATATGAAGGCTTAATGTTCATCTCACCAATCTGCTTTTGCCAAAGCATGCAGCTATTATCTATATGTTTATTACCTACAATTGCTAACTAAAAGAAACTGCTAATTTATATGTACCTATGCAAATTTTATAATAAAATGCTTATTTAAATTCTATGCAAGCAAGATTAAATAACAGCAATCAAAATGAAGCCAATTAAAAATATTTGTATTCCAGCCAGGTTTTCTAAAATCAGTGGTTCTCCTTCAATGAATTTTTTCCTGTTTCAAAGTCTGCTTTCCTTTACCTAATTACTATTATCTATCATCACTATAACCAATAATTATATTGGAAGTAAATACAGTGTACATTTACATTAAAAGATAATCAAGGCAGCAAGTAACCCTTAAAATTCTACATCTAATTGCTACAAAACTCAAAACTATATTATAAACATGCTGAAAAATATGAGGAAAATATTTGAGAACTTCATTTCTTTAATATTAAACCCCACCCCACCCCGAAGATTCACATTTGATGCTTAATAAGGAATCTAAATTTGGTAATTAAAAGTCTGAGATTATTGCTACAAATTATACAGTAATAAGGTTGGATTTTTCAGTCAACTAAAGTTACTGATCTAATGAAAATAAATGAAATTTGGTGTAGATAAAAGTAAGGTTTTACACTCAGGCAAGAAAAAGCAAATGTACAAGTAGAGATTAGATAAAATAGCAGTAATGGTGAGAGGGATCTTGGCATGCAGGTGCACAGTTAAATATGCTGCAGTCACAAAAAAGATAATGCAATGCTAGGCTAGAACGGATAGAACCACAATTACAAGATATGTTATTATTGCTTTATAAGGATTTGGTAAGATCACAGTTGGAATACTGCATCCAATTTGGTCACCACAATGTAAAAAAGATGTTGAGACTTTGGAAAGAATGCAGAGAATAGCAACAAAGATGATTAGGGGGCTAAAACATATGAAAAATGGTTACAGGAATTAGGTATGGTTAGTCTAATGAAAAGAAGAACTAGAGGTGACAAGATAGCAGTGTTCCAATATTGAGGAGCTGCCACACAGAAGAAAGAGTCAACCTATTTTCCAATGCATGAGAAGGCAAGATGGGAAGCAATGGTTGGAAACTAACCAAGGAAGGAAGCAACCTAAAAATAAGGAGAAACTTCCTGACAGTTAGAATAATTAATCAGTGGAACAACTCGCCTCCATCATTGGAGGCTTCCTTCCAACTCTGTTATTCTGTTAAAGCCCTCCCTAATTGTAAGACTCCTGTATATGATTATGATTATAATATTAGCATGGGCAAAATCACCAAAAAATATGAACATGTTAGGATGGAAGTGTTGAATCTCATGCCTTGCAAATATCATTTCAGTTTTATACTCTTCTGTGCAGTGGTGGGATTCAAATAATTTAATAACCCGTTCTCTGGCCTAAAGATTTTTTCCGACAAACAGTTCACCACACTGCTCAGAAAGTTAACAACCGGTTCCCCCAAACTGGTGTGAACTGGCTGAATCCCACCACTGCTTCAGTGCTAAGCTAACATTAGATGAAAAACACATGTTATGCATGATGAACTAATCCAATTCTGATGCTAACCGGTAAGCTAATTATCCATTATTGTCACATCACATATTTTGTTGATTGCCATTCCCTTTATCCAGTATTGCAGCCACTTTGACAATGAATACATAATCTACATCTGCTGATTTTTTTTCCAGCTATTTTTTCCCCATTCTTTCATGTCTATGTATATCTCAGACTCAGTATGCCTAAGGATGAATAAGAGGCAGGAACAATGGATAGATACAGTTTTGATTTTCTGAATCCTCCAATCTCTTGTTTATGATTAGAGTCCAAAAAGGAGACTTTAAATTCATATCCCATTTGCATTTAGAAGACACACAAGACAGGATGTAGATGAATAAACATAATAAATTCTAATTAAGTTCTTTAACTACAATTGAACAGTCCAAATTTGAACATGATAAGCTTAATTACAATCTACTTTAGAATGAAACTGTTTCTCTCTTTCAGGGCTAGAACAAACAGAAACATTTTTCCTAAATATTTTCATTGCTGGGTGATGAATTTCAATTTCTTTTATACCAGGTAGAAATTGTTTTTGTTTCGTTTTTGAGTGGGGTATTGTTATATTAAACAAATTTATCAGTGCTAATGCCATAGTAATGGTAACAAAAATAATAAAATACTGAATTCAATTTCAGTATCACTCAAATAACAATAGATGGCATAATATAAATTAGCAAATTAACAGTCCATATAAAATAAGAAACAAATATTTAGGGGAAATAATATATAAATAAGTAAATAAATTTCTTTAAAATTACATATCTGTCTGTCTAATTACTCCCTGATTTGGCTTAAATATATTAAAAAAATTGCTTTGTTTTGTTTAAAGTGTATTTAAAGGATATCAAAGGAGATTATCTTCATGTTTTTCAAACATTCTGACACTAAATTTCAAAAACAGAACATTTGAGCTTGTTATTTCAAAGGTTGCATAAATAATTAATATCAACTTCTACCAGCTTTATATGAATTGATGTCAGAAGTGTAGGATCTGCAATTAATCTCCCAAGACCTTTAAGAAATATGGATATACAGGAGCAACAATTCCATCACAGCTCCCCTAACCATGAAATTTATTAGAAAAGTGTAAACTGAATAAACATCTGATAACTTCAAACTAAGCTAGAAGTGACATAAAACTTATTTCAATAGAGCTAAATTGATCCAAAGTAATATTATGCTTCTTCCTTCTGCACGTTGCCTTCCCATTTAAAATTAATAAAACCAAACATGCCTGACCTTGCAATACTAGTAAATAAAAAAGCACCATCTGGACAGAGTATTCATTCAGGAACATGCAAACATTCTGTGGTCTTTAAAGAGGGACAGGAAGGAGGATCCAGGAAATATGGACCTGATGTTAAAAGTGAAATGATTTCTTCCCAACATGTACACATTATAGGTGCAATGTATATGTCTAGTTATAGAACAATTGTCTTTTTTACATCCACTGAAATTATTAAATCATTTTAACCTCTTATCACCAATTTAATTTTCTGCATTCAATACTTTTTTCTTTGATTTCTTGCTTTGTAATTGCCACTGTTAAATTTCATTCTATCATTTTCAGCCCCTCTCTTTAACGTGATTGTTTTTAATCTTATTTCTGTCTTTTAGAATGTTGGCTATCCCACACAATTTGGTGTCATTTCAAACTTCATAAGTATTTCTCCCACCTCATTATCAAAGTGATTAATAAAAACATTGAACAGTAGAGGTCTGGGGATCAATTTTGGTTGGTAAGCAATTGTTGAAGAAATTCTTTGCATATATATATACATTTCAACTAGCTATGAATTCACTTGATTGTCAAGCAACCAAATTCACACTTGGTAATCAGAATATTGTTTTTGTGTCCAGTCCAATAAATAGTATGATCCTCTTATAGAAAGTGTCCAATTCTAGACTATTTAATTCATTCTCAATGTCATTTAAATTTTACTATGTTGAGTTTTCCCATAATTCTTACATTTAGTGGTCCAACTCTTATTATGTCTTTGCAATTTTAGACATCATTTTTCTACATGGCAATATAAGCAACTAACAAAGTTATAAACATGTTTTAATCTCTATGTAACCAAAATACCATGAGTGTTTCCTTTTAACTGCTTAACCAGTAAGACATTAAGATGCAGTAAGTGCTGAAGGTAAAATAAGAGATTACAAATTCATTTTTCTTCCAGGCCAGTTCCCAGGCCAAACCCCACAACTATCTAAAATAAATATTTTAAAAATTGTTATTTATTTAGTGTACTCCTTCTCATGATACTCTAAGCACATGCTTAGTTTGGGCTGTTGGTCTGACCTCTGAGCTTCGCAATTTGGTTGCAAATGTTTTGTCACCATTTAAGGAGACATCATCAGTGGACTTTGAATTGAACATGCTTATTTTGTTTAATGGCTAATCCAGGACTGGAGCTTTGTATCAAGTAGGATAGCAATAGCACTTAATCTTATACATCGCTTCACAGTGCTATACAGCCCAAGTGGTTTACAGAATCAGCATATTGCCCCTAACAATCTGGGTCCTCATTTTACCAACCTCAGAAGGATGGAAGGCTGAGTCAACCTTGAGTCTGGTGAGATTTGAACTGCCAAAGTGTGGGCAATGAGCAGTCAGCAGAACTAGCTGAAGTATTGCATTCTAACCACTGCACCACACGACTTGAGTATCCATGTTGTCTATTAGTCCAGCAGTCTAGTGTGTATAGAAAGGCTCTTTGAAGGTATATGAATATTTTAAAACAAGGCTACTCTAAGATATCAGCTGATTTTCCAATGTTTATTATCTGGAAGTCAGTATAATTTTTAAAATGTATCCATCAGCAGTTTCATTCATCAGCTTTCCTCAGCAAGTTTTGATAACCCCCAGCCCAATCCTTTCATCTAACATTTCCTTTTTTTAGTCATCCTTTGATATTAAGTCAGTAATTGGGTAATGCAAGACAAACATAATAATATTATAAAATTTCATCCTTGAACTTTGAAAGCTCCATTAGCAATAGTGAAAATACATCATCCTCTAAGTAAAGATTGTAACATAGCTATTTAGAGTGATAGAGATGCACAGAATTCCCACATTGACCTTTGAAAATAATTACAATGCTGATTGCATTTTGTGCATTCTAGCTTCAGAATCTTTATGAGCTTCTCTCATTTTTCAGGAAATGAAAGCCTTATAAAATCATTTGCATAGAAAACAAACACAATAAAGGAATTTCCATTATGAAAGAATTAAAGGGACTTTAGTACAAGAAGCATTCTGTAAAACACAAACAGCAGATAGGGAGTAACAATTAATATATCAAGACTATTCATACAGGAAGATGAAGAATTTAAGATGAAGTCAAGAGAAAATATGACCACAGAAGGACATAGTTTTCAATGGTTTTCATATACTTAATTAAGAAAAAGATTTAATATGGAAGAAAAGACACCTGAAATTTAAAAAAAAACTCACAAAAGTTGAAATTGAATTATGTACCAGTGATGAACATGTGATAGCAAAAAAGTATAAAACTTACTAAAGATTTGAAATAGAAGATGAACAGATGAAAGACTGCATGACAAAATGGGCTATTAATTGCAGAATCTAAAATACATATGGATATTTGGAAGAGAATGTGAGTAGCCGGTATCTAATTTACAATGTGTCATAATTTAAGATAAAACTTTTATTAAATAATGTATTGCTGGAAAATGACATCAGAGAAATTGTATAAAACTTATAAAGGTATTTACAACTAGTATCAGAAATGTGAAAACAGAAGGGAACATTTTACCAGAAGGTGAGTGGAGAGGGGTGTAGTGACATGACGGTTCTGAGAACTATATGGCTATAAGGCAGTGATGGCAAACCTTTTAGAGACCAAGTGCCCAAACTGCAACCCAAAATCCACTTATTTATCGCAAAGTGCCAACTCAGCAATTTAACCTGAATACTGAGGTTTTACTACCTAAAATAATGATGAACAAGGCAGAGTTCACCTAATTGTTTTAAGAAAAATGTGATAAGTGCACTTTTATGCCCCTTCATTTTTTTCTGCTTTTGAAATATTATGTTTAGCAACAATAAAAAAAAACTTTTGTAACATCATTTTTCACTTTCCCTCCCTCTCTCTGTTTCTCTTTCTTTCTTTCTTTCTTTCTTTCTTTCTTTCTTTCTTTCTTTCTTTCTTTCTTTCTTTCTTTCTTTCTTTCTTTCTTTCTTTCTTTCTTTCTTTCTCTCCCTCTCTGTGTCTGCTTCTCTCTGTGTGTCTGTTTCTCTTTTTGTCCCTCCCTCTCTTTCTTTCCCTCTCCCTCTCTCTTTCCCTCCCCCCTCTTTCTCTCTCTCTCTCTTTTCCTTCCTCTCTCTCTTCCCCTCCAGGGGAGAAGGAACCCCTGAACTTGTGCTGGGTGGTAGAAATCCCAGGAGCAGGCCACCAACAATCAGCTGGTCAATGGAGAGCCAAACACCAGCTGGTCAGTGGGGAGGTGGGGTATCACAACACCAGCAGTTCCGCAGGAAAAGCAACTGACATCTGGGAAGCAGAAGCAAGTCCATGACAATGCAGGGTCGCATTGTGGTTCCATGTCATAATGAGCTGCAAGAGGAGGGAACCTCATTTCCCTCATTGGGAGATGGCGAGAAATGCAATGGAGAAACATGATGGATCTGGGATGGGGCAACAATGTGCATGCCCATAGAGAGGGCTCTGAATGCCACCTTTGGCACACATGCTATAGGTTCACCACCACTGCTATAGGGCCTGGAGGAATCTTCCCTTACCCTTGTATATATTGTTAAAGTTGGGGTATGATAAGAGGGGAAGCCATTCTGTTTAAAATGATTAATAAACAAATTATTAATAAATAAATTTAAAAACACACATAGACTAATTGCCCTGCAAGGCAAGTTTTTTTTAAACCAAAAAAAAAAAAAACCCTTCCCCTATAGCATTTGCAAAAGTTTGATTGCCGAAACTGAAAGTGAACTATAAGAAACTGTTCTGAAGAGAGAAATGAGTGCAAAGCAGCGTCATTTGTGAATGAAGATATGAAAGGCAGGTGTAGTTGCCCTTCTACTTATGACAGTGGGACATTTCTAAAATCCAGTGTGAAGTTATAATCTAATACTTTAAATGCTGCCAATAAGAGGGTAAATGTGCCAGGGCAAAAAAAAAAAAAAAAATTTCCAGACACATTTCAACATTTGAATGTCAGCATATTGTACTACAGACAATTTAATCATCGCTAAAAAGCACAACAGTTAGACTGCCATCTCAGAGGTATTTAAAGGGCAAGAACCAGACAGTTGGAATGACAAAATAAACAAAGGACAACAGCCAAAACAGAAGACCTAGCCTTCAGAATGCCTTGCCTGATGTATGCCCAAGTTATATATTTATTCAGAGAATAAGAATTTCATATAAACAGTTTTGCTTGATTATCTGGTCTCCATTTTTAATCACCCAGTCTAGCCAGGGTGGTTTATTAGTATAGGAAAAGAAATTACAAATCATGGATTTGTGCAAACTTTACTTTGCTTGTACATGCATCAGTACACTGCATGTACTGTAAGTCACAATGCAAAGATTTATTTATTTAAATTTATATAGCTTATTCCGAATACATTTCAGCCTAGCTTATTGTTACCTAGTGGTCTCTTATCTAAGTATCCACCCAATCTGATATACTTCTAGAAAGCTAACAAAATCAGCCAGGTACTGCCTGTCTCTACTGAGACATATAGTTATTATAGATAATTTAAAAAGGAATCATACACCTTTAAATGTTTATTTATTATTCTTTATTACTAAATTTATTTGCCGCACACCTAGTTTCAAAATGATTCTAAATATACAGTAGAATAATACACAATAAATAAAACTGCAAGAAGTAGAAGGTGACAAGTGGAAGAAATAGCAAGTGAAAAGAAAGACTGCAATCATGATCCTTGATCAGGAAGGTGAACATTTCATAACCAGTCATGCCTTCCCAAATAGTTCTGTTATGGATTAAACCATCGCAGCAATACAACCCTCAACAGCTTCGTCTTACAGCAGACTTGTAATCCTGCAATTCTCATTGGCCCGTGAATAGCGAGTCGTGATTGGTCAGGTTTGACCAGTCTGATTGGCTGTTAACGGGAACCCCTGATTGGGTGCTTGTGAAAGCGATAGACTCAGTTCATTGGTTGTTTGACGGCAGCAAGCCCTATAAAAGAGCTACTGCTGCCCAGATATTTTGCTCCGTTCTTTCTTGTTAAATAAAGAGTTGAAGTCACCGTCCGATGTCTCGTCTCTGTTCTTTGCGCCCATGCCCAGGACTTAACAAGTTCTCTCACACCAATACATTTTTGCCATTTGGGGAATTTATAAACCAGGGTGACTAACTCAAGGCCCACAGGGCGCTTAGATCTGGTCCATGAGGATGGCCTAAAAACAGCAAAGGACTGGCTCATGGTGCCTCTGCCAGTGAAAACAGAGAATAGGTGGTTGCATGCAGTCCCACTGCACTGATTTTTGGCCAAAACAGTCTCCTGCAGCCTTCTGCAATGAAAATGGGGGCATGAGGGAGGGCACATGCACCCCCAAGCTCCATTTTCACTGGCAGAGGGCTAGCAAAACAAAACAAAATAAAAATGGGACAGGAAAGGAGAAAGGCAAAGAGGAAAGATAAAGAAAAAGAAGGAAAGATAGGAAGAGAGCAAGAAAGGAAAAATAAGGAAAGAGGGGGAGGAAGAAGAAAGGAGAATGAAGAGGGAAAGAAAAAGAAGAAAAGGAAGGAGGGAAGGAAGGAAGGAAGGAAGGAAGGAAGGAAGGAAGGAAGGAGGGAAGGAAGGAAGGAAGGAAGGAAGGAAGGAAGGAAGGAAGGAAGGAGATTATAATGAGAGTGAGGAGGGTCTCATTAGCACTTGGCCACTATAGGTGCTCCTGACACAAATTCCATGTCACACCTACCATGCCTATGCCCACCCAAGCCCACCCCCTAGCCTCCTGACGTCAAACACAATCCTGATGCAGCCGTCAATGAAATCGAGTTTAACATTCCTGATCTAAACCATATGGTAATACTGATGGAATATAAACCATATGGGGAAGCTGATTGTCTCTTTTCCAGTCAAAGATGTTTGATTTGAGATAGGTTAGGAAATGATCTGAAGATCTGTCTTTTACACAAGAGTTTTTAGGGCGTTTAAGTTGGTGATTTTTAAATGTGCATGTTTCCATACAGATATAGCTATAAGAATGCACCGAAAGCCATTTGAAAAAGAGTGGCATATCTATTTGAAATACCAATAAATAAATCATGCATAAGATCATATTTTGTAAGTCATCTCCATTAAATTCAAGATAATCCTATTTTTAAGGACAGTGGCAAAGCTAAAGCTGTCTGGGGAAGTTTTAAAAATTAAATGATAGTTCTAACACTCAAGTCTTACAAGGCAGAGTTGAAAAAGATAAATGAGTTTAGCCTTCCAAAGAGTTGATTAACATTTCAAGAGAGGCAAGAAATAACTTGAGGCATACCTGTGGTTCTTGTTGTATATAAGTAGTATCTATGGAGGGCAATCCATGGCTTTGGTTGATTTCCAAAAGTAGACATTTCTTTTTACAGATTGTCAGTACATATATATAATGTTTGCTTTATTCCATAAAAGTTTAAGTAGGAGCAGAGACAACTCCTCTGAGAGATAACCCTTGTATTTAAAGACAGTGACAAAGTTAGGGATGTCTGGAGAAGCTTAACTAAAGCTATCATGTTTTGCCAAAAGTTTGTGTGACATTCTGGAACAGATATTGGAAAGATACTGCAGTGGTAAAGGTTAATGATAAAAATTGTGTCCCAGTCTCATAGGTTGGCAGAGGTGATCCTCTTGCTGAAAAGTTATTTTGTAAGCATGAATGAGTATGTAACCTGCAACTTTCACCTGCCACTAATTTTCAACAAGCATAATATAAATCATTTATAAAGTGAAAGAGGAGGTTTAGTTAGGAAAAAAAAGTTAAGCAATTGGAGGTAAATGAGCTTGTTCCACTCAGACTACTCTCTTTTACATGTAGACCTTTTGTTTATATGAGGACCACATGTCCCACATGTCTCATTTTTGTCTGTCAACCTGAAAAAAATGGCTATCTGTGCTGCACATTTGTGTGTGTGTGCGCACGCGCGCACATGTATGCCTTATAGTCAGTGATGTAGTGTGTGTTTGAACAAGTCCCTGCAGTTTTCTTGGCAAAATTTCAGAAGTGGTTTGCCATTGTTCGCTTAGAGCCAAGAGAAAGTAACTGGACTAAGGTCATCCAGCTGTCTCCCATGTACCTATTTACTATATTTATTTCATTTAATAGAAGGCAATTTGTTCTTTTAATACATCTGAACAAGAATATTTTGAATTTCAGGACTTTTTAAAATCCAAAACTTATGATCACCATTTTATTTTCACTACCATTATCCCTCTATCTTACAATAAGAAAAGCTAAACTTTTCTACTACTTCATGTTAAATAATATATTCTAATGACAGGAGTAAGTAAATCAGAACACAGCAAGGGAGTTAATTTATAAATATAAAAATCTATTAAATAAACATTTAATTTATCACAGTACAAATACCACTTGTTTCCATTTCTTTCATCTCTAAGAATCAAAGTACATATTTGCTTTTCTTTTTGTAAAAAATACAGAGTAGCCAACTAAAAGTCGTATCATCTAAATTTCTATTTGAGTTATATCATTCCTTATTTACTGAACTTATTAATTCAGCCCTTATTAAGTTATATCATTCCTTAGTTACTGAACTTATTAATTCAGCCCAAGAAAGAAACTGTGCATGCCTATCAAAAATAAATCCTGCAGACTTACATCAGTTGAATTGGGTGTCAAGGATAGGGATAGGAATGAGCTTCTTAAGCTTTGTGAAGAAAAGTTATTTTCATAAGATCTTAAACAGAAGACGATTTTAGGGAATTTCTAAATGGAGTGTTTCTGGTGGTACTGATATAACGCTACTCTGTCATTACTTAGTTTCTCCGAGGGAGATGAATGGTTAAGAAAATAAATAAATAAACAAACAAACAAACAAACAAACAAATAATAAATAAAAAAATCTTTCCCATTTAGCCAGTTTTGTTTTTAGTTTTTTTGTGATACACTTGCTTTGTGGTTACCAAAGAAAGATAATACCTTCAGACTCTCCCTCCATAAAATTATCAATCAGGTCTGCTTTATTTCAGTCTTTAGCAAGTATAACTATTCAATTATATTTTTTAAAAAAACAAGTCCCAAATGGAGAATTTTAAAACTGAAAAATTCAAGCTCCTACCCTACTTTACATTACATTGTGTCGATACAATGTTTTTTTCAATGTAATGTTTTTCTCATTGATTTTTGTCCATTAAAGTCCATTAAGTCATAGAACTGGAAGACACAATTCAGCTAGTGGCTAGAGAGATTTCCTGATAGCTACTTACTATAAACTTCTTTCCTATCTTATTATTTTATATCAACACAAAGCCACATGGGAGAGATTATCTATTGTCTGGAATGGTAGCGTCATTATTTATGGGCTATGCTATGGAAGACTATCCTGTCAGCTGCCAAAACATAAACCCAAGTAGGACAGAATGGTTTGATAGAATGGATTCCTGACTGGGTCCAGTTTTGTCTGTGACTTAGTTCTCTCCTGGACATACACCTAATAGTGGATGGACAGCTGGAGTTTCTGTTCAACAGCACATTTGCTCAATTTTAGTTAAGCAGACATAGCTTTATACAGATGAACATTGCAATGGAAGTCATACCTTCCTCCTAGTTAAACCAGACTACTGTAATGTGCTCTACTTAGAATGGCCTTTGAAAACCACTTGAAGCTGAAATTATAGAAAATGCTGTGGCTCATTTGCTATCAAGTTTTAACTACTAGGAGCCTGTTTTGTCTATGCTTAAAGCTGTCCATTGGCTGCCAATAGGTTCCTTGGTGCAAACTGCTGCTTCTAAGCTATAAAATCTTATATTACTTGCCTCCTGCAGGCTCAATTTTTTCAAGGCATTCATCATAGAAGAGATTTTTGATTGTCCCACATTTTCATGAGATGAAGGTAGATAACACCAGCAAAATGTTTCAGTGCTTTTGCACCATTTTAGAACAACTTCTTTATCACTGCTGTTTTATTGTTTTGCATATTTTCTTGTATTGCACTCAGTTTAATTGCTTTTTCTTCTACTCAGTCAGAAGCATGAGTAATTTCAGCAGCATACAAATTCAGTATAACAAAAATAAATTTAGTCCATTGCTTGGTGCATTTTCAATTAAAAAATATCACCTATAGATAACTGTGCAGCCTTAACTTAAACTTGTGCACTAAAAGAAAGCCCATCAGATCTCTGAATAATTAGCTTCACTATGAAACTGCTTTGGGAAAGCAGCTATCATCATTTAACAGATACCAGATTTAAGACCAGTCTTTGATATAGAAACTTATTGGGTGGTTTATTTATTCCTCTAAGCATCTTTTGATTTTTGATCTGCTTAACATTTGCATTTGTTCCACATATTTGTGTAGAGTATCACAGAGATGAACTTAGAGAAGGAATCAGAGACTATTAGCCAGGGGTGGGATTCAAATTCATTAACATCTGGTTCTGTCGGCATGGCCTAATTTGTGGTGTGGCTTGGTGGTCATGTGACTGGCTGGGTGTGGCCTGTATGCAAATATTGTAAATATACAGTATATGTAAAGATTGAATTTTTTATTTTAAAAAAGAGCAACTTTTACCCAAAATCAGGCAAAGCAGCCAGTAAGATTGAGACTCTTTGCAGAATCACAGCTCCACTCGCAGATCTACCTTTCTGCAATCTGTTGCCTGAGTCTGCACTGAAAAATAGAAGCTTCAATCCTAAGGAAGGTTCAGTTCTGCACTCAGGCCACTTTTCCTTCTTACAACCCACTGAATACCACCCCTGACAGGGCCTCAGGGAAGCCACCTGGGTGGGGAGGGTGGGGAGGGTGGGGAGGGGAGGGGTGAGCCAGTGGTGTGATTTGCTGTTTCTTCGAACTGCACAGAATCGTAACTGTTGTGAATCAATAAATGCTTAATAAAGATCATTAAGAGCTTGAAGTAAAGTGCAGGGTTCAGGCCCTGCACTTCTGATTGGCCCATAATAGCGACATCAGATTGGTCCATTCAGGAGAATCTGATTGGTTATTAACAAGCCTCTCCCATTGGTTAATGGAGCTAGCACTCCCTGTGCTTCATTGGTTAAATAAGTTAAGAGTTGCCTATATAAAGGGGCCCATCGTGGCCATTGGGCTGAGCTGTTTTCACATGTAAATAAAGAGTTGAAGTTTACTGTTTCACTGGCTCAACTCCACCCATGCACCCATGCTCAGAACTTAACACTGGCAATGAGGGTGGGATGTAGAGACATCAGAGCTTGCTGAACGACGAAGAACCATAACCAAACACGTGGCTGAACGCACCAATGGAGGAACCATGTCCGGCAGCGTCATACCACCCTCTCCATTCGACCCGGGACAAGAAGACTGGGACTCATATATGGATCACTTCCAGATGTTTCTGGAAACCAACAATTTAAAGGATGCCACTACCAGAAAGAAATGAGCAGTATTCCTAACTCATTGCGGGCCAACCGTATTCAAGATGGCCAAGGCACCAGCAAAACCGACAGAAGTAAAGTCTATGGACTGGGACATCCTCGAACCACTGCTAAGGGCTCACTACGCACCGACTGTGCCAACGCTCGTGAGAAGGCATGAATTCTATCAGAGAAGTCAGCGGAAGGGTGAAAGCATTGCTGATTTCATCGTAGATCTCTGGAATCTGGGAGGCCTATGTGAGTTTACTGACTTAGAAGAAGCCCTAAGAGACCGAATCATTCTGGGATTAGATGCACCAGGCACTCAGAGTAAATTAATGGCAAAGGGTGACATTACCCTTAAAGACGCCATAGTTGAAGCTACTGCAGCAGAAGCACCAGGAAGTCGGTTGCCCAAATGTGCTGCATACACGCACCGGTTCGCCAACGAGCCAGCGACATTTCACCTCAGTCAGAGGGACAGCTAGAAACGGCCCACCACGAGGACCTCGACTTGTCATCAGACAGCGATGAGGAAGAGGTCCATCGACTTTGGTCCGAACGGGACCAACGCCAGAAATCACAGTACCAATGCACCAGGTGTGGAGCACACCACCCCCGGTCTGAATGCAAATTCCTCGACACGCTCTGCCATGTGTGCAGGAAAAGAGGCCATATAGGTCGGGTCTGTAGAAGCAAGCCAGGACCCAGCCAGCCCTCAAGGGGGGCTAACTACCACCAACCAACGGGAAGTCATCCCGTGAAGCGAAAACCCATGAACCACCAATGGAACAACCACTCCTACAGAAACAAAACCCCAAACCACCCAACGAAGTGAGAAGAGGCTTACCAAATGATCACGATCGGTCACGCCTCATCTCTAGACACCAAAAAGATCCTAGTGAAAGTGGCCATAGAAAACCAGCCCTGCCTGATGGAAGTCGATTCAGGATTATCTCTCTCGATGGTTTTCTAGAAGACCCTCAAGCAGCTCATCCCCACTATCCATAGGAAAGACCTCCAGTTCCAAAGGCTCATACTTAAGGACTATCAAGGAAATCAAATTCCGGTTGTTGGATCCAGCCAAGTGCAGGTATCGTTTAGGAACCGTACAGCATTTCTAACCCTGACTGTAATCGACAAGGATCGGCCTAGTTTGTTAGGCCTCCAATGGTTCGCTCTACTTGGAATTGAAGTAGCCGGCATTCACCGAACCTACAGCAGCGATTGGGAAGAAGACCTCGTCCACAAATTCCAGGATGTCTTCTCAGAAAAATTAGGCAAGTACAAGGGGACCCCAATATCGTTTAACCTCAATCCCGAAATAGCTCCCATCTGCCTTAAGCCTCGTTGAGTTCCATTGCCCTTAAACCAAAGATTGACGAGCAGCTTGATAAATTAATAGCTCAGGGAGTGCTAAAACCAACCCATCACTCTCCCTGGGAAACCCCAATCGTAATGCCCATCAAGCCGGATGGATCAATAAGAATTTGTGGGGACTACTGAGCCACCCTGAACCACACCCTTCAAAAAAATGCTTACCTGGTACCGGTGGTACAACACCTCCTCCATTCCCTGAGGGGAGGAAAAGTCTTCGCTAAACTAGACTTAGCCCAGGCATACCAACAACTACCTGTTGACAAAAAAACGGCAGGGGCTCAAATAATTGTTACGCACAGAGGTGCGTTTAAATGTAACCGACTGCAGTTCGGAGTGAGCATAGCCCCGGGAATCTTTCAAAGCTTAATGGAGAGGCTATTACAAGGGATAAAAGGTGTTGTTCCATATTTTGATGGTGTGTTAATCGCAGCCCCAACCCAGAAAATACTAAAGGAATGCCTGAGGTTGGTTCTCCAGAGATTTAAAGACTCTGGTCTCAAAGTTAAAAAGAACAAGTGTTATTTATGTATGGATCGCGTAGAATTTTTGGGATATTTAATTGATAGTCAAGGCATTCACCCCACCGATAACAAACTAAGGGCGATCAAGAACGCCCCAAAACCCCGGAACAAGGCCGACCTCCAGGCTTTTCTGGGCCTTATCAATTTTTATAATGTTTTCCTGCCTCACAAAGCAACCGTAGCTGAGCCCCTACATCGTTTATTGGACAAAAAAGCAACCTGGGTATGGGGACATAGAGAAGAACAGGCGTTTCGACATGTAAAAGATTTATTGACTTCTGACTCTGTCCTGATGCAGTATAACGAGACTTTGCCTTTAATGATCACGTGTGATGCATCCCCATTTGGAGTGGGCGCCATTTTAAGCCACGTTTTGCCAAATGGTAATGAAGCCCCTGTTGCTTATTTCTCAAAGACGTTATCAAAAACAGAACGCAATTACAGTCAACTTAACAAGGAGGCCCTTGCTATAGTATCCGCGGTTAAGAGATTTCATGAATATGTGTATGGCCGAGCATTTGCCATAGTGACTGACCACAAACCTTTGCTGGGAATAATCATGGGAGATAGGCCAACACCGTACATATTATCTCCCAGAATGACCCGCTGGTCAGAATTTTTGGTGGCATACAATTACAAATTACAACATCGTCCAGGGAAGGCCATTCCCCATGCCGACGCATTGAGGCGTGCACCTCTTCCAGAGACTATTGATGACCCCGCTCCGACGGTCACAATGCTGCAGATCGAGACACTTCAAACGCCGCCATTAACGGCCCGGGATATCACGATGGAAATGAAACGCGACCCCATTTTAGCACGAGTCCTCAGTTGGGTCGAGCGGGGATGGCCGTGATACCAAATATCTGATGACTACACCCCATTCAAAAATCGGCAAACGGAACTATTTTCTCAAAAGGGCTGCATTATCTGGGGTGATAGAGTTGTCATTCCAGAGCGGTTGCGACCAGCGATACTAAAGACCTTGCACGATGGCCACCCCGGCATCATGCGTATGAAAGCCATCACACGAAGCTACGCGTGGTGGCCGGGCATTGACAAGCAGATAGAGACATGGGTAAAAGCCTGTCGCAAATGCCAGGAAGTAAGCAACGCCCCACCGAAAGCAACCCCAACCGAATGGGAAACACCGAGGGGACCATGGTCCTGCATTCATCTGGACTTTGCGGGTCCTACTAAGGGACACACATTCTTACTGACGGTGGATGCCTACTCGAACTGGCTTGAAATCCATGAAATGAGGAATACAACGACCGAAGCTGTCATCAGGAAACTGGACAGACTCTTTGCGACACACGGAATACCAGACGTTCTGGTATCCGACATCGGGCCTCAATTTACCACGCTGTCCTTCGAACAGTACCTGGCGGACCGCGGTATCCGACATGTGCTGACTTCGCCAGCGCATCCTGCGGCCAACGGAAGGGCCGAGCACATGGTACAATTCGTCAAGAAAACCTTGCATAAGATGGACTATGGTGACATAGAAGACAAGATTAACCGGATACTCCTTTTACAGCATATCACTCCACACAGCGTCACCAATAAAACTCCCACCGAGTTTTTAATGGGATGGAAGCTCCGCTCCCACCTCGACTGCCTACATCAAGCATATGAACCTGAAAAGCCACACGGTTCTAGCGGGAAATGTCGCAATTTCCAGGTAGGCGATTTGGTTTTCACTAGGAATTTTTTGGGCGATCCGTTGTGGGTCGAGGCAAGTAACTGGCCCTAGATCGTACCGTGTAAAATGTCATGACAATAGAATTTGGAAACACCATATTGATCAGCTGCATTCAAGGCTATAGTTGGGGATCTCCAAGCCCCCTGATTTCCAAACCGAGGGGGGAGGAGATAACGAAGAAGCTGAATTCGAAGCGGCAGAAAGTTTAAGCAGTAGTAATGACCACTCAGAGGCAGCACATGATAGAACCAGAATGGGGGGTGGCCTCACCTCAAAGAGTTGCCGAAAGCAGTAGCAATGACGAAAATTCAAATGCAGAATGGGAGGCACCCTTTTCACCAGATAACGTCCTACCCCAACAAGACTGTAGCCAAATACCGGGAGGACAATGAAAATCTAATAGACAATTGAAACAACCTGCCTACCTCAAAGACTACGTGACCGCACCCCTTAAACGGAACCCGGGGGGAAGGGGTGTTGTGAATCAATAAATGCTTAATAAAAATCAGTAAGAGCTTGAAGTAAAGTGCAGGGTTCAGGCCCTGCACTTCTGATTGGCCGATAATAGCGACATCAGATTGGTCCGTTCAGGAGAATCTGATTGGCTATTAACGAGCCTCTCCCATTGGTTAATGGAGCTAGCGCTCCCTGTGTTTCATTGGTTAAATAAGTTAAGAGTTGCCTATATAAAGGGGCCCATCGTGGCCATCGGGCTGAACTGTTTTCACATGTAAATAAAGAGTTGAAGTTCACTGTTTCACTGGCTCATCTCCATCCTTGCACCCATGCTCAGAACTTAACAGTAACAACTGGTTCTATAGAACTGGTCCAAACTGGTAGAATCCCACCTACTATTAGCAAAACATGAGCTCAGCTCAAGAAACAGATAATAATGTATAAGTTTTCTACAATTCACAGCCAAATAAATATGGAGCTCAGTGTTCTCTGTGCTATAATCTGATTTATTGGGGGCAAGAGAACTTGCTTGCAAGACTCTAGCCAGTCAACATCATAACTATTTCTTAATTTAGCAGAACATATGCAGGGGTGGGATTCTATCAGTTCGCACCTGTTCGCTAGAACCAGTTGTTAACATTCTAAGCAGATCAGAAAACCGGTTGTTAGAAGAAATTACTGGCCTAATCCTGTAAGAAAGGCAGAAAGGAAACATTCTGGTGTTGTTTACAGAAACTGCCTCTCCGTTAAACCTTATTACATTCTTAACAGGACTAGATTTCCTGTCTCAGGAACCTCTCTCAAGTTTTTTTCCCCTCCTTTGCTGGTACTTTGCTTGTGTGGAGTGATCATTCAAAGTTACAATGGCACTGAAAAAAGTGACTTATGACTATTTTTCACACTTACGACTGTTGTAGCATCCCCACAGTCATGAGAGGCTAGGCGAGAAGATGTGTGCCTCGATGTGAGTGATATTGAGTTGGCCACGCCCATCAACTAAGCCATACCCACAGAACCAGTTGTTAAAAAATTTGAATCCCATTCCTGAACATATGGACGGGTAACTCATGCCACATATTACATGCTAAAAGAACCCTGAAATACTGATAGTAAGGAAAACCAGCAAGCCCAGATGCTTAAGTTATTAAGAAGCCTTTAGGAGGCCACTGATCAGATTTGCAGACTGTCAAGATAAGCTTTTTACTAGACTTTTTGAGGACTCTGGGGTAGATGAATTTTACAGCTGAAAGCAATGGCAAACTAGGCTAGACCATGCAATATTTTTGAAACCAAGGGCAAGACTACCTTTCAAGATAACACTGTGTATCTCTCTAATACGCTGTGGGTTATTTCAAAGTGCCCCCTTAAATATTGTACATTAATGACATCATTAGTAGCACATTTGATAGTAAGCTGTGTTAAGTTCTGCTCATGGGTGCAAGGAGCGGAGACGAGGCAGTGAACAGTGAACTTCAACTCTTTATTAAACATACTGAACAGAGCAATCACCTAGGGCAGCAGCAGCCCTTTTATAGGGTTGGCTGCTGTCCTATTAGCCAATGAAAAGTGTTAAACCCTTGAACCAATGAGAGTTGGCCCATTAACAGCCAATCAGATTTGCCAGAAAGGACCAATCCGATGTCGCTATTATTGGCCAATCAGAAGTGCAGGATTAGATCCCTGCTTTTTACTTAAGGTTGTTAAAACTTTATTAAACGCCTTTATTAGTTCGTAACAATTAGTTCGTAGCTTCTTATGTTGTGACAAAGTCTTGCAGCCTGAATCAAGGATACCTTGTAAGGTAGTCAGTAAGCATTACAGCACAGCTTAAGGGAGATATGCAATTGATGACATGAAAAAGTGACATCATGATGACATGAAAAGGTGACATCTCTCTTAATTTGAATTAGAATTAGAAGAACTTTATTGTCATTGTACAAGTACAATGAAGTTGTGGATGCACCCCAGCAACTGTTCACAATACAATAAAACCAAAGCACTTAAAAATGAAGATAAGAAAAACAGGGTACCCATGTCTCCATTTGCAATTTGAGAGTACAATATCTACGAATTACACAAAATATACATACAACACTGACTGTAACGCTTTGCCGAGTATAATACACAAAAGATGGATTGTACTGTAATATGTTATTATACATCTGAATGGATTATTGAGATTACACATCTTTTCACATCTTAATAAGGTAGTGACTTCATGTTTATTTGAGGTTTGGATGGCCCAGGGAAAGAAACTACAGTATTTGTTAGTCTAGTGGTGTGGGATTTTATTGACCCAAAATGCCATCCAGACAGCAGCAGGTCAAAAAGATAATTGCCAGGTTGTGAGGGGTCTTCTATAATGGCCTTGATTCTGCTTTGGCAGCAGGACCTGGCTAAGTCTTCCAGGGAGGGCAGAGGGCAACCAATGTTCTTTTGAGCTGTGTTTATCACCCTCTGTACAGTTTTCCTGTCCTCAACTGTGGAGCCTGCATACACAAACCCAGACAATATGTCAGACTCCTGTCCTCAACTGTGAAGCCTGCATACCACACACCCAGACAATATGTCAGAATGCTCTCCACAGAGGCTTTATAGAAAGCCAGCAACTGCTTCTTATCCAGATTGTTCTTCCAGAGAACCCACAGGAAGTGCAACCGCTGCTGAGCCTTCTTCACTATGGCCTTGGTATTAGGGGACCAGGAGATATCAGCTGAAATATGGATGCCAAGGAATCTGATCATAGGGACAGTTTCCACTCATTCTCCGTTGATGATGAGTGGAGTGTGGTCCTGTCCATTTTTCCTGAAGTCCATAATCAGTTCTTTGGTTTTATGGACATTCAGTGACAGATTGTTCTGTGAACACCAGATAGACACGCTCTCTACTTCTGCCCTATATGCCGTCTCATCCTCTCTGGAGATGAGACCAATCACGGTCATGTTGTTTGCAAACTTTATGATGGTGTTTGTTGCATGGCTTCATGAGCAGTCAAAGGTGTACAAGGCATATAGCAGGGGGCTCAAGACACAACCCTGGGGGGAGATCAGTACTGAGTGTAATAGTGGAAGAAAGATGGGGGCCAAGTCTAACAGACTGTGGTCTGTTTGTCAAAAAGTTCTTAATCAAGGAGCATGTGAGGGTGGGGACCTTCAGATTATATAGTTTGGTTACTAGTATAGCTGGGATGATAGTGTTAAACACAGAGCTGTAGTGCACAAACAGCATCCTCACATAGCTCTGTTTGTTCTCCAGATGACTCAGCACTCTAGGAAGTGTGATGGCCACAGCATCCTCTGTAGATTGCTCTATAAGTTTGCTCTATAAGCAAACTGATGTTGATCAAAGGAGGGCGAGAGGCAGTCTCTGATGTGCTGTGAAACTAGTCGCTCAAAAACCTTCATAATAGAGCTTGTTAAGGCTATGGCCTATAGTCATTGAGAGTGTTTATATTTGTTTTTTGGGGAACGGGAATGATGGTTGCAGCCTTCAGGCATTGTGGGATGATGGCATGTGTTAAAGATAGATTGAACAGCTCTGTAAGTATTTCTGCCAACATGCTTTAACTACTGCACCAGGAATGCCATCAGGCCCAGCAGCTTTCCTGGGATTTACTTCTCTCAGTGTTTTTCTCAACTCATGCACCTGAATAGAAAGAGGTGCAGCGTCGTGGTCCTCATGAGGCAGTATGTCCAAGTTCTTGGTGGTCTCAAAGCATGTGAAAAAGCTGTTTAGCTCCTCTGCCAGAATGCTACTGCTGTCACTGTTTGTAGGGCCCTGGCCTTTGTAATTGGTCAGGGCCTGTGTCCCGCTCCACATCTGCTGTGGGACACTGTCAGTAAAGTGGCCCTCGACCTTCCTCCTATACATCTCCTTAGCATGTTTGATGCCTCTTCTCAGCTCAGCTCTGACAGTGCTGTACTGTGAGGTGTCACCTGCTTTGAAGGCCAGGTCACAGGCCCTGATCAGAGTCTGGACTCCACTGGTCATCCAGGGTTTCCTGTTTGGGAAAGTCCATATGCATTTGTCCACAGTGACATTTTCTACATGGTCTTCATGTAGAAAAGCACAGTCTCTGTGTATAACTCGAAGTCCTGTTGTTTGAAGATGCTCCAATCTGTGTGGGCAAAACAGTGCTGAAGCTGGGAGAGGGCATTTTCAGGCAAGCATCCAATAGTTTGACTGCTAGATTTAGTTCTCTTCCTAAGGGGAGTATAGGCTGGTAGTAAAAGCAGGGTGAGATGGTCTGATTGTCCTATGTCGGGAAGAGGTTTTGCTCCATAAGCATGTTTAATATTTGAATACACATGATCAAATGTATTTTTCCCCCTGGTTGGGCACTTAACATGTTGGTAACGTTTGGGGAGCACACTTTTTGGGCTTGCTCTGTTGAAATCCCCAGCAATGATGTGAATGCCCTCAGGATGAGCTCTCTGTTGCGTGGTAATTATGTCTTGAAGGTGACTGAGAGCCATGCTAACATTAACATCTGGAGGTAAATATACAGCAGTGATGGTAACTACTGTTAGCTCCCATGGCAGATAAAATGTCTAATTCAGGGACCCTCAAGAGCTGTCACCTCTTGATGCTCCCTGAGTTAACTGACTAGGAAGAAGTCATGCAGTTAGTAAGGAAGCTAGCAAAATATCATATTTGGGATTCTGCTGTACCAAAATATCGTTTTAGTAAAAGCCAATCGTATTGTGCCCCAAATTTCTCAAAATCTGAAGTGTCAGATGTCTTTTTGTTTCTTCTCTTCCTTATCTGCCTTTCACATGGCCTACATTTAATGAATCTTGCACAGTATTCAGCATAATTTACAGTGTAGAGTTTTTGAACAATATCATGTTCTAAAAAGCAAGCTAAATGAGATATTAATTGTATTTCCATAATTGTTGATATTCAAAAAGCTCTTGCACTGACTTAATTCGGAGTTTTTATACAGAAAGATTACTTTCTGTGAAACTACAAGGTTTTATGTGTAAATATTAACTGAAGTAGAATTCAATTAAAATTAATAGTATTGAATTAAAATTAAATTTGGCTTGCATTTATGCTCACTTCATGATTATTGGCTAACTAAGCAATATATCTTGCTGGGCTTTATTTTAAGTTAGCCTGAATTTCATTACTTTTTATAAAAAGTTTTTCTCATTAGAAATCTGATGCCAAATTACTCACAGAGATTAGCTATGAGGCTTTTTTTTTTGTTGTTGTTGACTCAAAGAAACCTAGTTTATTTAATTCCTCTGGTGGCTTTCTATTGCTGAGACTTTTCTTCAAGGGAGATAAAGTAGATTCTTCATTTCCACAGATGCCAGTATAGCCCATTGGCAGCCTTGGCATCTTGGCAAGAGAGCAATCCTTGAGCTGCTTTGGCACAGACAGGAGCTTGGTTGCTGCCAAAGAAGTCCAAGATCCAACATTTTCAATTAGAACTTAAAAGCCCTCATCTTAAGTTGCCAGATGTCATTAAGTCCTACTTGCAGTACTAGTCTGTTAACAAATTGCAGTATAAACAGAGTTAGTCTTCCTGATACTACATACTTATTCCAGCAAAGCACTAATGCCTTTAAGGGCAGTATAATAAGCAGAAATTAAGCAAATATATTTTTATTAGTTAGAATAAATACTTTAAAACATCTCACTCTATCTGACCTACAATTCTTGAAGGCACAAGAAATAAAGTATCTTCATATTAGGTTACAAGATGCTATTATTCTTATTTTTGTCCTTGAACTTTGGACATGCTCATGAGAATAATGTTACAATTTAATCAGATAAATAAAAAATTCAAAAAATGGCAAGGATGCTGCACTTGAGATAGTTTTCTACATGAATACATTCAGCTGTGATTTCCAGAACTGTTGTGTCCGCGAAATGATGCCAGGAGTCGGTGACTTCAATCATGCTCTTTTATTTAAAGTTGGAACCAAACTGGGGCAAAGGAAAAAGCTCGCGGCTTTTATTCCTTTAGCCGCGGCGGCCGTGGCCAATGGCACCGCTTTGAATCTCCCGCGATTCGAATGGACCAATCGCGGGAGATTCTTAGCGAGCCAATCGGCGCGGCTCGCCTGACCAATCAGAGTGCCCCGCGCTTTGGCCAATCAAAGCGCGGGGATCTCAAGAATGCTAATTAGGGACAGAACACTCCTCCCCTCTTGGTTCAGTCCTTACGTCGCGTAGTCACGTAGGTAGGCGGGGCTCCGTCTGAGCCTACTGGACCTGCGCAGCTCAGTCGTAGGTTGGATCCTGGCCGGTTCGGTCGGGATCTCTGCTGCTCCTGATGCCGTCGTGGAAACCGGCTGGTCGGTCGGGCCGGGCCGCTCTCCGTAGCTCCCTCCTGGGCCTCCCGGGTTGGTTGAGCTGCGAGTTTCGCGCTCCCGCTCGGTCTTTCCAGGTCGGTCGAGATGGCCTGGCTGTCTCTTCCTGGCGAGGGGTCGCGATGGCTGCTTTCCGGTAAGTATGGCTGGTTTATTCTTCTTTGATTTTGGTCCCCTGGGTATTCCCTCCCCCCTTGGTTTGTGTTGTGGGGGTTGGTTTCGCCTGTTTGTGCATCGGTGGTCTCTTGGTTGGCAGTCCTCGACCTTAATTGGTCAATGTGGCATTTCCACGCTCGTCCGTCTGCTGTTTGTAGCCGGTACAAGTGTGGGCCTGTTATTTGTGTGATGACGGCCGGTATCCATAGTGGGTCTCCCGTCAGGTTTCTTGCGTATACGGGGTTGCCTGGTGCGAAAGTTCGGTGTTTGCTGTTTGAGTCTGGGGGCTTCTCTGGTTTATACGTGGGGTGTAACCTGTCGAGTGGGCATCTT
Source organism: Hydrophis major (assembly GCA_033807585.1). NCBI lineage: Eukaryota > Metazoa > Chordata > Lepidosauria > Squamata > Elapidae > Hydrophis > Hydrophis major. Next base: position 332,304,935 of record CM066329.1, read on the forward strand.
AATTTCCTCCCCATTAATAGTTCGGCTGGGCTCTTATTCGTTGTGGTATTTGGGGTTATGTGTTGGGTGAAGAGTAGTTTGTTTATTTTCTCCTGGATCTCCCTGTGGTCTATTTTCCGGATGGTTTTCTTAGTGAATTGCACCATCCGTTCCGCCCTACTGTTCGCCGCCGGGTGCGCCGGTTCTGTCAGCGCGTGGCGGATGCCCCTTTCCACTAGGAATTTTTCGAATTCCAGCGAGGTGAATTGGGGCCCGTTGTTGGAAATGATGACGTCTGGGAGGCCGTGCATTGCAAAGAGTTTGCAGAGTTCCTTGATCACGGCCTCCGTGGTTGTTGTCTTCATGTTGCTTACCTCCAGCCAGTTGGAGTAAGCGTCTACTGTTATAAGGAAGGTATGTCCTTTTGTGGGCCCGGCGAAGTCTATGTGAATCCTAGACCAAGGTCCCCTTGGGGTTTCCCACTCTAGGACGGGTGCTGTGGGTGGGCTTGGCCTAGTTTCCTGGCATCGTTGGCACCTTGCTACCCAGGTCTCAATTTGTTTGTCCATCCCTGGCCACCAAGCGTAACTTCTGGCCAGGGCTTTAGTCCTAACAATGCCAGGGTGCCCCTCGTGTAGCAGTTCCAGAACCTTCCCTTGTAGCTTTTCTGGAATGACTACCCTATGGTTTCGGAATGTTTTGACGGACTCATCGTTGTCCCTTTCCGGCCACCCTTTCTCTACCCGATGCAACACCCGCGCCAGACGTTTGTCTTTATTAGTCTCTCGGGCAATGTCTGACGCGGTTATGGGCAGGTTGGGTAGAGTCTCTATGCTGAGGGTGGTCGTCGTGGGTGCTGGGTCGGTGTCAGGTTCCGGTAGTGGTGAGCGGCTTAAGGCGTCTGCATGGGAGATCGTCTTACCCGGTCTGTGTATGAGTCCGTAGTTGTAGGCTGCCAGGAACTCGGACCACCTTGTCATTCGGGGAGACAGAATGTCCGGGGTGGCCCAGTTTCCTGCAAGGATTCCCAGCAGTGGCTTGTGATCGGTTATGATTGTGAATGTCCAGCCGTAGAGATACTCATGGAATCTTTTTACGGCGGCAACGATAGCCAGAGCCTCTTTGTCCAGCTGGCTATAGTTCCGCTCTGGTTTGGTGAGGGTCCTTGAAAAGAACGCGATGGGCACTTCTTTTCCGTCGGGGAGGGTATGGCTGAGGACAGCGCCGACACCGAAGGGTGATGCGTCGCATGTGACGGCCAGAGGTAGGGTCTCGTTGTACTGTATAAGGACGGCGTCCGAAGTGAGGAGGTCCTTTGTTCTTTGGAAGGTGGCTTGCTCGTGTTTCCCCCAAGTCCAGGTCGCCGCCTTGTCCAGGAGCCTATGCAAGGGCTCCGCCACCGTCGCCTTTTGGGGCAGGAAGACATTGTAAAAGTTAAGTAGCCCCAGGAATGCCTGTACTTCTGTCTTCGACTTGGATGTGGGGGCTTCTTTGATGGCCTTGATTTTTTGGTTTGTGGGGTGAATGTGGTGACGGTCTAGGAGGTATCCTAGGAATTCTACCCGTTCCGTGTATAATTGGCATTTCTCCCTCTTGACTTTGAGCCCGGTCTCTTTGAATTTGGTTAGGACCTCCCTTAGGCGACCCTCTAGTTCGGCTCAGTTGGTTGCCAACACTAGGACATCGTCGAAATAAGGTACCACCCCCTTGATGCCTTGCAATAGTCTTTCCATTAGGCTTTGGAATATGCCCGGTGCCACACTGACTCCGAATTGGAGTCGGTTGCATTTAAATGCCCCCCGGTGGGTGACTATGGTTTGCGCTTCTGCCGTTTGCTCGTCGACTGGCAACTGTTGGTATGCCTGGGCGAGGTCGAGCTTGACGAAAACCTTGCCCCCTCCCAGTGAGTGCAGTAGGTGTTGCACTACTGGGACGGGGTAGGTGCTTTGTTGTAGCACGCCATTTAGGGTGGCCTTATAGTCCCCACAGATCCTCACCGACCCATCGGGCTTGATCGGGGTGACTATGGGGGTCTCCCACCGGGCGTGGTCTATGGGCTGTAGGACCCCTTGCTTGACGAGCTTGTCAATTTGCTCGTCTATCTTGGGTTTAAGTGCGAATGGCACCCGTCTTGGTTTCAGGCATTTTGGGGGGACGTTTGGGTCTAGGCTGAATGATATAAGGGGCCCTCGGTACTTGCCTAGGTTTCCGTCAAAGACCTCTTGGAATTCCCGGGCCAGTTGCTGTTCCCGGCTGTCGTCGGTGACGTGGTCGACTCCCGTGACTGCGATGCCGAGCGGGGCAAACCATTGTAGTCCCAGTAGGCTTGGGCGGTCGCGTTTGACGATTGTCAGGGGAAGCCTTTCGGTGTGCCCTTTATATATGATGTTGAAGTGTTTGGTTCTGACTACCGGGATGCGGTTTCCCTGGTAGTCCCTTACGAAGAGTCTCTGGCTGTCTAGGTTCCTCCTTTGGATGGTAGGCACCAAGCGCTTTATTTCATGCCATGCTATCATGGAGAGGTAGGACCCGGAGTCCACCTCCATTTTGCATGGCTGGCCCTCGATGCCTACCTCCATGTGGACCTTCTGGGCGTCATTGGTTATGGCGTGGCCGATGGTGACCGTCTGATGGGTCTCCTCTCTTCGCCGGTTATCGCCGCCTCGCAGGGATCGTCCGTTCCGGTCCCATCTGTTGTCCGAGGGGCGATCTCTGGTCCGGGGTGGTGCGCTCTCTCTCCTACGGTCGCTCTGGTCCCATCGTGCTGGGCTGCGGTTCTTTTTAAGGCGGCAGACACGGGCAATGTGTCCCTTCTTGTCGCAATGCTGGCAGATTGATTCAAAAAACCGGCATTCCGACCTGGGGTGGTCGCTGCCGCAACTGGCACAGTTGGTCCTCGACTTACGACCCCGCCGGTTCCGTGGGTCGCAGCCTGTCTGGAGGCGATGGATGTCCTCCTCGTCATCGGAAGTGCCCGATGCCGAGTGGAAGTCACCCTGGTGGGTGGTCATCTCGGGTTGGGCCTCGGTCGACCTCGCAGGGTTGTTGTTTCCACTGCGGTCCCCAGTGTTCGGTCTGCGCATGCGGTCGGCGGATGTTCGGGTTGCTTCGGCGGTTGCGGCTGCGGTGAGGGTGTCTGCTAGGCTGATGTTGCCCTTGGCCATCAGCCGGCTCTGGAGGATGGGGTCCCACAAACCAAGCACAATTCTGTCTCACAGGGCGTCGTTCAGGTTGTCGAATTTGCAGAGCCCCCCTAGGCGCCGTAGCTCGGCGACGAAGTCGCTGAAGCTCTCACCCAACCGTTGGTCCTGACGGTAGAATTCGTTGCGTCGGATCAGGATGGGTACCTCTGGAGCGTAGTGCCGCTGAAGTATTGGCTTGAGGACGTCCCAGTCCATCGCGGTCGCATCGGCGGGTTTGGCAAGCGCCTTGGCCATCTTGAATACCTCAGTCCCGCAGTGGGTCAGGAAGACGGCGCGCTTCATGGGGCCGGTGGCGTCCTTCAGGTCGCTGCACTCGAGGAACATGCGGAATCGGTCGGAGTACGATTCCCAGTCCTCGGTGGCGGGGTTGAAGGGTGCGGGGGGTGCGATTTTCGCCATCGTGGTGGTTCGTCTGGCTTCCGTCAGACACGTGGTTCGGTTCAGGGTCTGGATCCCACCTTCGTCGCCAATGTTGTGTCCGCGAAATGATTCCAGGTGTCGGTGACTTCAATCATGCTCTTTTATTTAAAGTTGGAACCGAACTGGGGCAAAGGAAAAAGCTCGTGGCTTTTATTCCTTTAGCCGCGGCGGCCGCAGCAAATGGCACCGCTTTGAATCTCCCACAATTCGAATGGACCAATCGCAGGAGATTCTTAGCGAGCCAATCAGCGTGGCTCGCCTGACCAATCAGAGTGCCCCGCGCTTTGGCCAATCAAAGCGCGGGGATCTCAAAAATGCTAATTAGGGACAGAACAAGAACTATCAATATAAGACCAGAGGTTTTGCTATGTAAGGACCTTACAAGAACCTGCTAAGGTTTCTGATTTTAGGTCAATGAGCATTCCCACATTAGACCTCTTCCTGTTCTGAATCAATTTTGGGCCTAATTTTGCAATCTTAGGTTAGTAACTGGGTGATTTATTTCTTATTCAGCTGTAATATAATTGAAAATTCAGGAAACATTTTATTTAAAATGCTGTAGCTTTGTGGAACATTTGTTGAGTGGTTCATTTCCTCTGTTATCTTACCTTATCCTGCCTTCCAGCTCCTGGATTTCTTCTTGGCAGACTTTTCAAAGATGAGGGTTGCTTGGTAGCTTTCCAAATCTCACACAGAGGAATTACTTTTATACAGTATATGCTGTGCGCAGAAACACACACAACATGGGAAGGATATGAATGGGAGCCACAAGTAACCAATGTGCTTTTGGTTGCATATAATGGGGGTAGAGTAATTTGTTTCTACAAGACAAATTTTAGATTTTGTGTTCATCACGCAGCTGGCAAAAGAGAAAATCATTATGGTTGTCTTAAAAGTGTTTTTGAGGGATTAAAAAATGGGAATAATAGAGGTGCAAAAATAGTCAACATTACCCCATTTCTTACCCCTGGTACATTTAGAAGACTTGTGGTCTCTATTCAAGATGATTTGAGAAAAAAGATAGTAGTACATTTCTTAAGAAAAGAAATTACTTTGCTAGTATGTGCTCTGCAAGATCAGAACTACACAGATTTTTTTAAAAAATGTTGCTAGTCACAATGAACCTTATTTCTAAATGATGCATATACTTTAAAAGGTTGGATGCATCAAGCATAAAGAAATTATTTTAATATTCTGAATAGATGCAACTATAAATGTATGAAACCAAATATATAGCACAGTTACAGATCAAATGTATTCTGTTCTTTCTTAAATAGACAATAAACATCAGGCATCTAAACTATGAAATGAAGCATAAAAACAAGTTCAGAAAATAAGCACTTCAATGGATTGTTTACCTTTTACTGAAATGGATGTTGTGATTTATATATGGAAGAGAAAATTAAAACATTTGTCATAATTTAATGTCTAAATGGTTATGGTTATGAATACAGGTTTGATTATCAGGGTCAAATTTGTCACATGTCTAAGAGCCACATTTTCATGCAATTTAGACCTAACCGTCTCTAGTGGTGGGTTAAGGTCTCTTGTACCTTCATGACATCACTACAGAGAGGCATCCATCTCTATAGTGAAAATATATATTTGCATAGGCAAAAGCATGTAGGTTCCAAGCAATTTTGATGTCTGATAGATGCCCTTAGAATTTTTCACATTTTCTTGACTACAGGTTTCATCAACTGCCAAAATGCTTAAACACTGAAGACAAGAGCCTCTTTACTCTCTCATGCAAGCATTAGAAAGATTTTCAGATCTTTCTCTCAGCAGTTATACATAAAATTCTAAGCAAGAATCTCTTTCTAAGGTTGTATCACAGTTCCCTTTTTTGTACAACCTAATCTTTCTAATTATCAAAACCATGAGTCACAAAATCAGTTTTGTTTTTGTGCAAAAAAAGTCCATAGGGGTGTCCAGTCAATGATGAATGCTAATAATGACCTTTCTTTAATCAATGAAATTAGTTTGGCCAGCTCAGCAAGTTTGGTCAACTTCACCAACCATTCTCCCATGGTGGATGATTTGGAAACCATTTTTTTCAGTTTAGGTTGCTTTTTTTCCCCTTTCTCTATTGGCAGCCACATCACTTTGATGACTAATAATTAATTTATAACCAATTTACTGTGCCAAGCTTTTTTTCACAGGAACTTTTACTAAGCTAAATCCTCTCCTACCATATACCAGAGTATTTCAGGACTATTTCCTAAGTGAACATTTTTGATCTTGTCCCTTTGAATTCCATTTGGTTATGATTTTTTATCATCATGCTTGTTGTGTTTCAGCATTTTACTGACAGTGACTTATTTTTTATATGAACCTGCTTGCAGGTGATAGAGATTGTATTAGAAAAGAATAAACTGTAACATTTAAATGCCTTCCACAAATTCAGCCTGAAGATCTATTATTCTAACCTGCCTAACAGAGTAATCACAATCATGTGGAAAAGGTCCATAATATATATACATCTGTTGACAAAATGTAACAGAGAAAGAAATAAAGTATAATAATTTCATTCCAAATGATCTCTAATGCATTATCCTGGAACCAGTGAAATCAATTTATTTCAGTTAGGGGGAAAATAATAAAATAAACCTCTATACATTTGGATATGAAATTACATTTTTCTTAGCATCATTTAGGACATCATCCAGATTTTATTTCAGAAATATTTCCTTAGAGAAACTTTAAAAAGAGCTATAGAATACAAAGAGTTCCATGTGTCTGCTTTTTCTTGAGCAAAAACATATTAATGACAATTAACAAAATTATCTTTTAAGTATGCTAAAGGCATTATTTGAAAGAGGAAAGCAGCAAATACTTCAAAGAAAGTAAACTCAGAAAAATAATTAGAGAGGCTTAAATTATTTTAACAAGAGAAGACTGAGAAAACTGCTTACATTTTATATTATATATATGGTTCTCTTAAATCTTTGGATGGGGAGTTTTTCAGTTACTTTGAAAGAAAGCAAAATATGGTGAATGTTATTCCAACGTTACCCTTGCTTTCTGAATTGTATAGTAGATATAAGAATAATGGACTAGGAAACTTTGCACATGGTGACTCATGCCTTAGTCACTTCCCATTTGAATTATAGCTCTATTTGGGGCTACCTGCTAGTCCAGAATGCAGCAGCACAGACAATTTTTGGTATTTCCTATTTATAAATAATTACTGTTCTGTGAGCTGCCATTGCTCATTATGTGTTTTCAGGTGCTGTTCAAGATGTTGGTCATTACCTTTAAAGCCCCCTTCCCCCATAGCACAGGTCCAGGATACCAGTAAAGTTGCCTTTCTCTTACTGTTTCTGCCAATGCCAACAAATCTAATGAAGAGGCCTTGTAGTTTTGACCTGCCCATCCTTACTTTAATTTCTTGGAATATTGCTGTCACCTGATGGCTTGCTGATTAGATGATCATATTTCAATTTCAATTTTATTATTTCTGAAATTTTAGATATTTAGATATATAGACAGGCAGACTGACAAACAGACAAGCCAGTTTGTGGTAGTGGTTAAGGCACTGGGTTAGAAACCAGGAGGCTAAACAGATAGAGGATACTTTCCTGTTTTGATATTATTTGTCTTTCTGTCTGTTCTGTCTGTTCTCATCGATCATTTAATTTACCTCTGGTCTTTAACAAGCACATGAAGCGATTTTTAAAAAATCAAAATATAAAAAAATGCTAAGTGTATTACACTATTTCTGAAAAGATGTATCTTTAAATTTCAAAAGTAAATGCTAAATGAAATTATCTCAGAATTTATATTGTGAAAAGTCACAGGAAAGAAAGACACAGCTGCACCTAGATATAATTAAAATCAAAGACTTAGGAGAGAACCGATATCTACTGATGCTTGTTAACGACATGTCCAGTTATATATCACTTAGTTGACTGGATAGAAAAATCAATGCAAGAGAAATTTACAGCATATCTCAACGGTCAGGAATAAGTTTGTAAGAACATCTTAGATTCTGTGTTCAGAACGCCAAATCCATACTAAACGATGCAGCAAAATACTTAAACATAGAGGACAATGAGCACTTTACAACAATATCATGTATCCTCTTCAGAACAGAGAAGCAGAAAGGAATAGTGTGTTTCTTTTTAATGGGAAAATGTGTTGTACCAAGGATGCATTCTGACTTACTATCTATTATTAACTTAGTCAAATGCCTTGTCATTGTTGTATGCAGCCCACTGTAACTACATAGCCAAAAAGATGTTAAGAGTTGTTACCCTAATCTTATGTAGCTTTTTCTCTGGTAATATTACACTACTAACTAGAGCATACAAAACATTTGCTAGATCAATACTCGAATACAGCTCATCAGTCTGGAACCCACATTACGTATCTGATATTAACACAGTTGAGAAAGTCCAGAAATATTTCACAAAAAGAGTTCTCCACTCCTCTACTCGTTGCAGAATACCTTATGCCACCAGACTTGAAATTCTAGACCTAGAAAAACTAGAACTATGCTGCCTTCGGTCCGATCTAAGTATAGTATATAAAATCATACATTGCAATGTCCTACCTGTCAATGAATACTTCAGCTTCAACTATAACAATGCAAGAGCAAACAATAGATACAAACTCAAGGTTAATTGCACCAAACTTGATTGCAGGAAATACGACTTCAGCAACAGAATGATCAATATCTGGAATACTCTACCTGACTCTGTAGTTTCTTCCCCAAACCCCCAAAACTTTAAGCTTAGACTGTCTACTATTTACCTCACTCCTTTCCTAAGAGGTCTGTAGGGGGCATGCATAAGCGCACCAATGTGCCTATCATCCCTGTCCTATTGTTTCTTTTCTTTTTCTTTTTTTTCTTATATGTATCCATGTATTCATAACTATGTTTTTACTTATACCCATTATCTTGTAAGCAATTGACAGACCAAATAGATAAATAAAATAAAATGTTATTTGCGGTATCTGCCATCCCGCATCAGATGGGCGCCTCATGAGAGGGAGCAAAGGAGGAAGAAACGACAAGAGATGAGGTTTCTCGGGATGAGCGCGCCCCGAATGCCTCGGCACACGCTCTTTTATTATGCTTTTTCACAGGGGGGTGAAATTTTTCAAAGCCCAAGGTAAACAGGATACACATGAGTTATAATAGTTTAGGTCAGCAGGATACACATGATTTATAATAGCTCAGGTTAGTTAAGATACCAGGTTAACAGGATGTGTGTGATTTATAACAGTCCAGGTCAGTTAGAATACCAGGTTAACAGGATGTGTGTGATTTATAACAGTCCAAGTCAGCTAGGATATCATTCTGTATTGACAGATGCTTAACTCCCCGTTTCTTGTGCATGCCTGGCAAAGATCACTGAAGAGACAGGAGTCTAATGTTTACACGAGAATGATACATTGTTACAATGCTTGAATGATACATAGTTGCACTGATACATAGTTGCAATCATATGAATGATACATAGTTACAACAGTTATTAATCATCCCTTCTAGGATGGAGTCCTACCTGGTTACCTGGGAATGGCTTGAACCTATTATACCTGAGAAATTAGACAGGGTCCTTAAGACCGTGAGCATGCTTTCTAGACTCTTGTGAAAGCATCCATGGGAGGGATTGTTGTGTTAGTGTGTCCTAGCAGTGATTAATTCTTCTTTGAATTAGAAAGGTGTTTCTTTACTTCTTCAGAATGCTTTGCTTCACCTCCCTCCTCAAAAAGCCATCATTGCAGCCCCATACTTGGCAACCTCTGCCCAGGATCCAACCTCTCCTTTTGGGGGAAAAGTTGTCAATAAAGTAGTTGCCTAACAATTGAGCTTTCTGAAGTCCCTCAAAATTTTGTTGTGCCAAGGCCCCTACGGGATGGATTAACTTGTGAGGTAGTTTCATTATCATAGACATCCCTCGATCTACTGTATTATTTTTCTTTTCTCATTTAGTTTTTCTTTTCTTTTATAATTTTAATGTTTTTAAATAATTAAATATAGTGGTTTTAGGTAACTATTGTTTTGTTGGATTGTTATATGCCTCCCATATAGTCACTTTTTGTGAAATGTACAACCACATAAATTTGGCAAAAAAAAACCATGAATTTTATACCTACAGTATTTTTAAATACTTGGATCATCTTATGTCACTTTTGTCATGTTTTCAAAATTATATTATGCTAACTGCAAACCACACCTGGCAGCAGCCATCTTTCTGTTTCTCAATTGCCACACAGATTGGTAAGAGGGAAGGAGGTTGGAATGCATTACTGGACACAACTGAGAGCCTTCTCATGAGAACCAAGCCATTTTGGTCCTGGCAACAGATAAGGTTGGGGAAGGAGTGTCTGAAGAGCTGCCAATTAACCCAATTGGCCAATGTGATCTATGACACATGGAGATGGAGTTATTTCCTAGTTTAATTATACTGAAACTGAAGGAAAGATTTGGAATTGGTTTTTCTTTGAAGCTGTGCTGATATGATGTATTCAATAAAGAAAACCCTTGAGAAGGATCCCAGTCTCAGAAATCTGATTTGCTTGGGTTCATTAAGCCTTGACATATCATTTATATCACATTTGATTATATAACATTGTCTTACATTTAAGACTTTAGTGCAGTTATGGAGGAAATTTGGAAATTACCAAGGAGGAGTTGAGAGTAATGAAGAAAAATAATGGGATACTGCTAAATAAGTAGTGATTACAAAATTACAATGTATAATTCAAAATATTGCTTTTGATAATATAAAGGAAAGATTAAAGTCTGTATGTGATGGACGGTAACACAATAATATAGAGTCATTACTGCTAGAAGAACAAATTATATTCCAGATTTGGAAGAAGCTGTTATATTCATAGCATTAGATGGTGGTTAATGAACAGAATGATAAAATGGCATAGAGGACAAGGAATACTATAAAATAATTGAAGGAAGTTAATGAAAAGGGACAAAGGACAGGCAATGTCAGATAAGAAGTTTTTAAGAAAGGTAATTTAAAAAAAAGATGAATTGTAGAAATAAAGCACAGGAAGTACAAAAGGAAGGATTGGGTGAAGGTATTATGACAGATAGGAACTTTTATTTGAAAGATGATCAAATCAGCTAAAAATGACTAGATTGCCATTAAAAGATTGGCCATTACCTAATAGGTACAGTGTACTTCATATTACTGTTTGATTGATTAATGGATCAAATTTATATGGCTGCTCATTTCTCAGGAAATACAAAATTAATTAAAACAAATATATAAAAATCATAAAAATATTGTTAAATTTTTTGTTAAAATTAAAATATATACAAACCATGAGGCATGGACAAGTAAATATAATAACTGCAGCAGTGGAGCCATCTTATAACATATCCATTTCCTGTGACTGAGGTCAAGTGAAATAACTAAATTTTGAGGACTTTTGACATTAATGAGTATAGTGCTGTAGGAGAAGGAGTTGACAGAACCTGAGGCAGAATCAGAAGAGGAATCAGCCTAGAATCCTATATAGCCACAAACATATTAAATCCAAGGCCCCTTTAATAAGTAGAAGAACAAACCCCTCATTTAAAGAAGAATTAACCATTGACAGAACTACTCATACACCACCACAATCCCAAGTTCAAGGCTGGTGCAGCCAGGCAAAAATGGCTTGAAATGGGTGGCCAGTAAAATATCAAAGATGCTGAGAAATGCCATAAAATGACAAGCAAGAAAAATAGTAAAGTCAACTGTATTCTGTCCTTTCTTCTCTGACATGCAGCACTCTGGTCCAATTGGCCATTCCTCCAACCTCCAAACGTTCATCTGTACAGTCCACACCATCCAAGCAAATGCGTATATATGTGTATGTGTTTGTGTATGTGTATCCACAACCATGATACACAAACCACATAAACCCACCAGCTCCCTCTCTCTGCCTATGTACAACATAAAGAGAAGAATGAAGTTGTGATGAAGAAAGTCCAGCAGAAGAGATGGTGAAATTGCAGTTCCATCCAATTGCCACCAAGATTCATTAAGACATGATGAGAATTGTAAATCAATGCACTCTTATGGATTGATCCACAAACTGATGAAATACAATGTTGAATAAGCAGCAGAAACTTTCATTCTTTGTTTCTTTTATCTAGCAACCCTTAGAAATGGAAAAAGCAAACAAGGGATTATCTTTTAGCTCCTATCTTAGTGTTTCAGCCAGGAAAAAAGAAATAAGAAAACACTCTCAGATTTTCAATTTTCCCGATTTTTTTTTTTTTACTGAAATAATATAATTCTTTCTTCCTGTTAACAGAAAACTCCAGAAGTCTACAGAAATGTAGACTATGTATCAGAAAATGTAATATTTTTAATAAGCTTATGTTAAGCCTGGGTTCCCCAACCAGGGTTAAGGAGACAAGCTAAATAGAATGTGCAGCGTTAGTCAGATAGGCATACAGATAAATGAGTGAGATAAGCTTATATGTTTATAAACATACAGTAAAAATAACAGATACGCTTGTGCTATCAAAAATATAATTTATTCCATTTAGAATTATAGCATAGTCAAAATAACAGTCCAATAGTCATGTATCATTTAGTCAGTCCATTCAAGGATATTCAGTTAGCAAAGTCCGTATAGAATATCCTATGTCAGTTCACTTACAAATCAGTCCTTTGTTTCTCTCCCGTTCGAGCAATGCAGTCTTGATTCCAAACAGTAATTAGGGATCATCAAAGCCAGAGAGAGAGCAAGCTGTCGTCTTGCTTCTTTTAAAGTGCTTTCATAACCACTCCCCTAATTACAGTCCTATATTTAAAGTTGCAGACACTTTAACTTATAAACTATGATAACATATTTATTATTTTACCTAAACCAGTTAGGGTAAACAATGTTATCCCTAACAGCTTATATTGTCCTTTTAGATTTTAAACATGTTGCTTTGGATACTCATAGTAGGGTGTGTATGTATGCATCTATGTATACATAGTATGTATATATGTATTTCCCAAGGTCTGTGTAATCCTAACATTGGTGTCCTTCAAAAAACCTAAAGAGTTCTGGCTTTCCAGCAGGTGCTCAGCTATGGGATTATCATTATTTTGATTTTGCTTGAATTGTTATTTGTTATTAGTTATTCTTAATGCTATATTTTGGCTTTAAAGTGTCACATGTGAATCATTTTGATTATTATGTGGCCATATAAATCCAATGAATGAATGAATGAACAAAAGAATGAATGAACAAAAGAATGAATAGCAAGCAATGTGAAATATGAACCTTGGTGAATGAAGTTCAGGATTCCAATAGTAAAACTTTATACAGATATGCTAGGATATCCTACCTCCAACAATTTCAGAGAATCATTGAAATCTATTAAGCAGGTGAATCAGCTGCTGATGAATTGGTTGCCTATTCTTCTGAAGTTAGTACCAGCCATCAGCCACTCTCTACATGTAGTAGAAAATGATCTGTCCATGGCAATTGATTCACAAATGGTTCTCCACCATCAAAAATACACCTTGTTGCGATATACCTTGAGGCTATTTTAATAATGAACATAAGAATATTATCATTTTTATATATTAAGATCTTACTATGCAAAGTAGAGGGCAGATCATATTGGTTGCTTTGGAGATAATGTTTATTTTTTTAATTATAAAAGTTTATATGAATTAGATAGAGAGTTAATTAAATGTGTTAAGACAGTCCTGGAAATGATAATGTTGATGGAATTTTGATCCTCATTAAACTTGGAAATCACAAATGTAAAATGATATTTAATCAAAACCATCTTTATTAATGCTGATTTTGTACTTTGAATGCAAAAATCAATCAATCAATATATATTTGTTTACTTTACTTAGACTGCATACAAAGTTCATTTTAAACTGGCTTTATGATTAGAGATTATGATAATCTTGTAAAGTCACAGTGCTATTCATTTTATGTTTGGAAAGAAGTACATGTTGACATATAATAAAACATCAAGCTTAGATGAATAAGGTACAAACTTTTGTGCCATCTTGGGATGAGCTATTTTATAGGAATTTGTAGGCATTCTTGGAAAATGTTCTGTGAAACTCCAGATTTAATCTCAGTTTGGAAAATCTTGAACTGTTGATGTATGATGCTTGCCTACTGCTTACTCAAGCTTCAGAATGATTTTATTTTCAATATCCCCTCCCATCAAGTTATCACTCATTATCCAACATCATAAATGTAGCAAAAATGAAAGCCTACACAGTTAATGGGTTATCCTGACATTATCAAACAGTTGGGTCTTCATTCATTAGGCAAGTTCAATAGGGTGCTAAATTAGAAAGAATCAGGAAGTAGGGTAAAACAACATTGATAATAACTGAAGTGCAGAGATGCTAAAGTGAATACTAATTTTCTTCTGCTCAGACTGCAGCATTAACAACTTTGATAGAACTGTCTCATCCATTCCCATGATGACTTGTTTCAGCTCAAACTAGACTTTTGGTTATAATTGCCTTCTTTGAAACTTCCTCACCAGACATTTTCAAAGCCAGATTTACTTATATTTAAACATAGTTTCATTTTGTCACATAACTATGTGACAAGATATCACCAACTTTTCTGCTACTGCAGTTTCTGGAGCAGACGTACATTATGGGCATACCAAGATGCACTCACAATTTCTTGTGCCAGTGCATTCTGGACCAGCTACTATTGCTAGATAATTTTCAAAGGCAGCCCCTTCCAGAAGTCATTGCAGTAATTCACTGGGCAGATGACTAAGGTCAGTGTCTCCTGATCCAGGAAGGGACCAATTAGAATATAAAATCAAGTGGTACAAAATTCTTCTGGCCATGGCTGCCACCTGCTCTTCAAACAGAAATTATGAATCCAGAAAGATCTTTAAATTTTATACCAGTTTTTTTTTTTTTTTTGGGGGGGGGGAATAGTTCAATCCCATCCAGAACTAAAGATGAAAAAGCCCCAGAACCAGGAGACCCTAAAAACCACAACCAGAGTTTAGGGCTTAGCTGAAACCTGTTCTTCTCCATTTCGCTGAGAACCTTTACAGCATCACTTGATCATCCCAGGAGAGAGATTAGAATTTAGTATTATCAACATATTCATGATACTGCTCCCTATGTCATCAGATAATCTCACCCAGAGGCTTCATGTAGATATTAAACAGAAATTGGGAGCTTGACAAACTGCAAGGAACCTCACAGAAAAGAAACCATGAACTAGACCTCCCCAATTAACAGGGGATAACAAGGTTTGAACAAGATAGGAGAACTGATGTAGAACTGTACCTTCCATTTCTAATCCCCAAAACTAATCCAGAAGGATGATGTGATCAACAGTATCAAATACTGATAAAAGATTCAGAGATAGGATGGATGTACTGCCTTTTTACTGCTTTCATCACAAGTTCATTCACAAGTACAATCAATGCACCATCCAACTACATATCATCTATCAACATATCAAACCTTAGAAAGCCAGAAGGGACAGGGGTTCAACACAGAGGTAGCTGAGTTAACAGTTTCAACAACTCTGTCCACTTCTTCAGGATCCACAAGATCAAGCTCATTCTAAATAACCAGGCCTGACTGCATCTATGTAGTGCTAGGTACAAATGGCTTTTAAAATTTTCCATAAATTTTATGAGCAAAGAAATTGGCAGATGATTCTCCTGAAATTTTCCAGTCTCTGGAGACTTCTTCTATAATTCCTCAGGCGGAGGCCCTTTTTTTTTTTTTTTTTGGCAGTGTTATAATGTCTTTCTGAAAACATTCAGTGGAAAGAATTTTCTCAAGATGTCTTCCTTTGGAAATTAACTCTAGTGTGAGAAGTAAGCTAAAGTAATTGTTAAATAATGCCAGATGACAGTCTCAAATGTCCCTAGCCACCTGAAACATAAATAGGTACAGAACTCACACATTCCACCCATGGTGATATTTCTACAATCTTTTTTTTTCTTTTAAAATAATTTCTAATGTCTAATTTCTACTTTCATTGGATGTGAAAATGTCTCTGTCAGATCTAAAATTAAATCAATTCACTTTACAAATGTGAATTAAACTAAGTTATCTGGCATCCCCATCTACCCAATTATCTTCATTGATGTCCTTACTACCTAAAGGAAATTTACAGCAAGCATCAGGCAATTCAACTATAGTATATAACTGGCTTATGGTTCACATGAATTATATTCAGAGAAATTAGTTTCTGAGGGAGCTTTGTGGATTCATTTCTCTTCTTCAATATAAGTAGCAGAAGCTAATACAAAGCTTTATTATTAGGTACCTGTCCTTGCTCAGCTAATGGTTAAGATGAAGGTGCCTTTAATTTCAACTTTGCCTAGTGAAACCTTTTCATGGATTAATCAACTAAAGTTGTAGATGATTGATTCCTTCCTCTATTAGCTCTAATTAGTATTAAATAGGAAGTTTTGAGACAACCTCTGTCCCACTGGGTCATCATTTCAGAGATACTTCTTTATCTAAACAGAGAAACAGAATTGACCACTGATGGACAAGAAAACAGTGGGAAAGAAGCAATTTCTAACATTCTGCCAGCTTTCCTATTGAGATTTACTGTGAGAAACTGGCAGGAAGTATCAGAAATCCTTCCCTCCCTCCCTCCCTTCCTTCCTAGTAGGTAAGGAAATGAGAGATTACAAAACTGTCTGGAAAACTGTCACATAATATTGAAAATAAAGGACATATGACTGCAACAGCAGCATTGCAGCACCCATTACCTCTGAAGCAGTCACAACTTTTCCAAATTTCATCCTTTCAGGAGTCATGGGTTTCTCATTTGGATACATTTCATAAATTAGCCCATTGGTTCAAATATGATTTCCTTTTGATGCACCGTTTTGCCCAGTTAACATGACAATGAATGTTTTAGTAATAGTAGATGTTTTAGTAATAGTAGATGTATTGGGGAAGGGGAGAAGCCTTAAGAGGCCCTCCCTGTTGCCAGTCATGGAATGCCCTGTATGAGCACTAAAAGTGCCAAAAGGACTGGCAACGTAACAGTGACCTTTTGCATGTTTGCACAAGGCACATTATAGTAACAGCTGCTTAGACAGATTTCTGCATTTTTTTACACAACCACTTCCCAATGTATTTCTATCCTTGGCATTCCCTTTCAAAAATAGAAAATACCAGCTGTTCCTTCTGCCTGCCAAGGCTGAAAACAGCATATCTCCCTTCTCTCACCAAATAAATAACTTATTGACACATGCTGCAAATGCTCAGCTTTGCAATGGATTCCCTTTCCAACGAAAAGATAACAACAACAAAAAAGACACTAGACTATTGCCTGCCTCCAGCAGAAGGCTGTTGATCTCCTGCAGACATAAGAAAGCAAAGTTTAAAGGCTACAAATAGTGATATAACATTGCTTGGTGACTGCTGAACTCAGTGGTTTCAATAAGATGAAACAAAAAATGCTCACAAAATTGATGTTTTTAGCTTTCAGGAATATCTCTGTCAAAATTCAAATCCTATATTTATTCTTCTTTCAAGGGTTTTCTGCTTTGGGATAAGTTAACAGGAATTAATCCTGTCTTGACAAAAAGGGATCACGGATGTAGGTTGTGCTTTCTGGAGAAGGCATCTTAGCTCAGTAAAACCCTGGATAAATAAGGTTAAAATCACTGGGATCTGTTTATACTCACTGTTATCAGGATGAACTACTTTCTTCCATATAGCGTTTCTTAGATCTACTGTATTATAATTATTGTAATTATAACTAGCCAATATGGCATATTAGAGATATTATTGCTGGACCTTTGATTTGAGCAAAAGTGGTATACACCAGATTAATTAGATTGATAGATGCTCATTCATGGGAAAGGGCAGTTTCTTAATCAGAATAGAGTTGGAAGCAACCTTGGAAGTTGTCTAGTCCAACCCCATACTCAAGCAGGAGACCCTATACCATTTCAGGTAGGAGGCTATCCAGTCTCTTCTTAAAAACCTCCACAACTTCTGAAGGCATTAATTTTGGTTAATTTTTCTCACTGTTAGTAAGTTTCTTTTCTTTTTTAAAAATTTTTTATTGGTTTTTAAAACAAACATAAACAAACAAAACACAAAAACATCAGGCCATCTTCCATATATATACATACACTGTGCCGGTTGGTTTACGAATTGTTTTGTGCTTCCATTTCGTAATCTTCAACTACAGTTACATTGTATATGATCTCATATTTTCAATCCAATATTGAATACATTAGTATCATTATTAATCAATCATGTGACTATACTTTTATTCATTCATGCTTTAGGAAATAATCATATTTTACTTAATTTGTTTTGTGACAATTCATATTATCATCCCAAATCTATCCCAAAATCATTTTGTAGATATAATAAGGAAAGAATACATCTTTATATATTTAGTATTTTCTAAAAGTCTACATATTTCATTACTGTACATTGTTATCTAACCATTGATAGAATAGATCCCAAACTTTATAAAATTGTTTATCATTCCGTTCTCTAATTTCAAATGTCAATCTGCTCATTTCAGCACATTCCAATATTTTCTTAATGATTTCCTCCTGTGATGGTGTTTTCTCATTTTTCCAATTTTTAGCAAATACAATCCTAGCCACTGTTAATACATTTACAATCAGGCATTTCAAGTCTTTACTATACATTTCAGGTAAAATTCCCAATCAAATTATATCTGGTTTCAAATCTATATGTTTTTTGTCATTTTCTCCAACCACGTGTGGATTTTAGTCCAGTATTTTTTAGCATCCACACAAGTCCACCACATATGGTAATATGAGCCAGTTCCAACATTTTTCGGATTTATTCCTGTACTTTCTTGCTATTCTTGTCAGGGGAAAATGCCACCTGTAAAACATCTTATACAAATTTTCTTTATATGCTGTTGACATTGTCATTTTATAATTTGGAGACCACAATTGTTGCCATTTCTCTAGATCAATCCCATATCCAAAATTCTTCCCCCAAGCAATCATAGTTTCTTTAACTTGTTCTTCTTCTAGTTTAATTTCTAATAAATATCCATACAATTTTTTAATCACCTTTTCATCAGTACCTGTCAAAATCTTATCTAAATCAGTCAGTTTATCATAGAAACCTTCTGTTTTAGAATCTTTATCATACCTTGAATGTATTTGCGCATATGAAAACCAATTCATCTTTATACCTTGTTCCTCTAGTTTTTGTATAGATTTAAGTTTACCCTTTTCATTCAATATTTTACCATATCTAACTGTTTGTTCCTTTTGGTATATTATAGGATAAGAAAATGCTTCAATAGTTGATAGCCAGACTGGAATTTTCAAATAATATTGTCTTTTAATCTTCTCCCAGTTTAACCACAGAGACTCCCATATATAATGTCTTCTAAAGTACCCCTGTGTTTTAGTTCCTTTATACCATAAAAAAAGCATGCCAGCCCAACAACAGGTCATGTCCTTATAATGTCAACACTCTAGTATTTCTTAATGTTATCCATTCCTTAACCCACATCAAATTTGTAGCTTGGTAATATAACTCCCAATTAGGCAAACCAAATCCTCCTGTTATTCTAGCATCTTGCAAAAGTTTTAACTTTATTCTCGTTTTCTTACCTTGCCATATATATTTCAACACAATTTTATTTAAATCTTCTAAATAGTCTTTTCCAAGCCTAATTGGAATTGTTTGAAACAAATAATTCTGGGTAATATATTCATCTTGATTGTTGATATTCTCCCTATTAATGACAGTTGTAAATTTTCCCATTTCGCCAAATCTAACACTATCTGCTGTTTAAGTTTGATATAATTATTCTCTTTTAGTGTACTGCATCTTGCTGTCAAGTATATCCCCAAGGACTTGATCTTATTCGTGACCTGAATTTTCTTTTTTTTTAAAAAAAGATTTTATTAATTTTCTACAAACAAACAAGACAAACAAAACATTAAAACATCAACTCTCATATGTACATCCAGTGTGTTGGTTGGTTCATCAGTTTTGTGCATTCATTTTATAGTCTCAATTACAATTATGTTACATAACAACTCATATTGTCAATCCAAACTTATATATCCTAATATCACTGAAAAAAAAGAAATTTTTGACTATACTTTTAATCATTCATGCTTTATGAGATAACAATACTTTAACCAGTTTATTCTATAACAAATCATATAATCATACCAAATCAATCCTAAAAAACCCTTCATAAATATAGCATCAAATAACAAAGTAATAACAAAATAGCAAAATAAAGATATTCCTTCCTGTCTAGCATTCTAAATATTCTATTATCGTATCTTATCATCTAGCCATTGATAAAAAAGATCCCAAATTTCATAAAATTGTTTCTCCTCTTGCTCTCTAATTTCAAATGTCAATCTACTCATCTCAGCACATTCCAATATTTTCTGAATAATTTCCTCCTGTAATGGTATTTTCTCATTCTTCCAATTGTTAGCAAATACAATCCTAGCCGCTGTTAATACATTTACAATCAGGTATTTCAAATCTTTGTGATATATATCAGGTAAAATTCCCAATAAGAAGATCTCTGGTTTCAAGTCTATGTGTTTCTTTGTCATTTTTTCCAACCACATGCGAATTTTAGTCCAATATTTTCTAGCGTCCTCACAAGTCCACCACATATGGTAATACGAGCTGGGTATCTGATGACATTTCCAGCATTTTTCAGATTTGTTCTTAAACATTCTTGCTATTCTTGTCGGGCGAAAATGCCACCTGTAAAAATCTTATACAAGTTTTCTTTATATGCTGTTGACATTGTCATTTTATAATTTTGAGACCACAATTTTTGCCATTTCTCTAGATCAATCCCATATCCAAAATTCTTCCCCCAAACAATCATAGTTTCTTTGACTTGTTCTTCCTCTAATTTAGTTTCCAGTAAATAACCATATAATTTTTTAACCACCTTCTCATCAGTACCCATCAAAATCTTATCTAAATCAGTCTGCTTATCATAGAATCCCTCCGTTTTAGAATCTTCATCATACCTTGAATGTATTTGCGCATATGAAAACCAATTCATCCTTATACCTTGTTCCTCTAAATTTTGGATCGATTTAAGTTCACCCTTTTCATCCAATAGTTCCCCATATCTAACTGTTTGTTCCTTCTTATTATAGGATACGAAAAAGCTTCAATAGTTGATAACCAAACTGGAATTTTCAAATAACATTGTTTCTTAATTTTCCCCCAATTCAACCATAATGATTCCCGTATATAATGTCTTCTAAAATAACCCTGTGCTTTAGTTCCCTTATACCATAAAAAAGCATGCCAGCCCAACAGCAAATCATTCCCTTCTAATGTCAACAATCTAAGCTTTCTTAATGTTATCCATTCTTTGACCCACATCAAACTTGCAGCTTGATAATACAATTCCCAATTAGGCAGGCCAAAATCTCCTCTAATTCTAGCATCTTGCAAAAGCTTTAGCTTTATTCTCGCTTTTTTATCTTGCCATATAAACTTCAATAATTTTATTTAAATCTTCAAAATAGTCTTTTTCAAGCCTAATTGGTATTGTTTGGAACAAAAATAAAATTCTGGGTAAAATATTCATCTTGATTGTTGAGATTCTCCCTATTAATGACAATTGCAAGTTTTCTCACTTCTTCAAATCTGTAGCTATCTGTTGTTTGAGTTTAATATAATTATTCTCTTTTAATGTGCTACATCTTGTTGTCAAATATATCCCCAGATACTTAACCTTATTTGTAACTTGGATTTTCAAAAGATCTGCCAGTTCTTCTCTCTGTCTCAATAGCATGTTCTTTGTCAAAATCTTTGTTTTATCTTTATTTATTTTCAAACCAGCCACCTCCCCATATGTCTCTATCTTTTCCAATAACTTTGAGCTGTTTCTAACGGGTCTTCCAGAATAAAAGCTAAATCATCAGCAAAAGCTTGTAGTTTAAATTCTTCCTTCTTAATTTTCATTCCTTTTATGCTTTTATCATCCCTAATATTTCTATTCAAGACTTCCAAGGTCAACACAAATAGCAAAGGAGTTAGGGGACATCCTTGTCTTGTGCCTTTTCTTATATTAATAAAATCTGTAAGTTCCCCCTCCATCATTATTACCTTTGCTGTCTGTTTATTATATATGGCTTCGATTGCTTGAATAAATTTTTTAGCAAAACCCATCTGTTCCAATAGTAATAATATAAATCTCCAGTTCACGTTGTCAAATGCTTTTGAGCATCTAGGAATATCAAAGCCATTTGCTTTTCAGGATGAGCCTCATAGTATTCCAAAGTATCCAAGATTACTCTCATATTGTCTCTGATTTGTCTCTTTGGCAGAAATCCATTTTGATCTGGGTGAATAAAATTATTTAAATATTTTTTAAGTCTTTCTGCTAAAATTGAAGCAAAGATTTTATAGGCTGCATTCAATAAAGAAATAGGTCTATAATTCTTAATTTGCAGTGGGTCAGTCTCTTCTTTTGGAATAAGTGTGATACAAGCCTCTGACCATGTTTTGGGTATCATCTTTTTTAACATAACTTCATTCATAACTTCTAACAATGGGATGCTCAATGATTCTTGAAATGTTTTATAGAATTCTACCGGAAGCCCATCTGGACCCAGTGCTTTCCCATTGTTTTGTCTCTTAAATGCTTCATTTAATTCCATCATTGTTATATAGCTTTCTAGCATTTCTTCAGTCTCTTTAGGTATCTTCGGTAAATTAGCATTCTGTAAATACTGTTTGATTTTTTCCTCATCAATATTCTCTTGTTTATATAGTTGCCCATAAAAATCTCAAATAATTTCTTTTTTCTCCTTATTACCATGACAAACTTGGCCTTGATCATCTATTAGCTTCAATATTTTTCTTGATTCCTTCTCCTTTCTCAATTTATATGCTAGCCATCTACCTGGTTTATTTGCATCTTCAAAATAATTCTGTTTAGAATTTCTGATTTTCTGTGCCAATTCTTCTTTCTCTATTAATTCCATTTTATGTTTAATTACATCCAGCTTCAATTTAATATCTTTTTTCTGTGGCATTTTCTGTAATTCTTTTTCAAGTCTTTTATACTCATCTTCCAAGGCCTTAGAAGCTTGCCTTTTCCTAATATTCTTTTTTCTTGTATAATCTATTATCAAACCTCTAGCATATGCCTTCATTGTATCCCAAACATTCTGCGTTGAAGTATCTTCTTTTTTATTTTCTCTGAAGAAAAAAGCCAATTCCTTCTCCATCCATTATATAAAATCTTTCTCCTTTAAAATAGTATTATTTAATGTCCATCTCGATCTTTTTTTTTTTTTGTCCCTTCCATTTAATTGTCATTGGGCTATGATCTGCCCAAGTACTTGTTTCAATATTTTTTTCTTGAATATTGGATATTAATTCTGTTGAGATCCAAATCATATCTAATCTGGACCATGATAAATGTCTATTTGAATAAAAAGTATATTGTTTAGCTTTAACATTTCTTTCTCTTCAAATATCTTTTAAAGTTAGTTCGTCTGTCATTTTAAAAAAAGATTTAGGGAGAGCCTTTCTATTTTGCTTTGTTGTTGTTGCTATGTAGTCCAATTTATTGTCCACAATTCCATTAAAATCTCCCATCATAATTATATTAACATAGTCCAGTCCAATTATTTTCATGTGTAGCTTCTTATAAAACTCTTCTTGTTTATCATTCGGAGCATAAATTGCAATCAAGAGTATTTTTATATCATTGTCCATTATTTCTACCATTAATACTCTTCCGTCTTCATCCGTGTAGATCAGTTTTGCTGGGATAGCCTCTTTAATGTATAGAACCACTCCTCTTTTCTTACATTGAGTCAAAGAAGTAAATATTTTCCCCAATTTTGGCTGTACTAACAATTGTTCATGTTGTTTTTTAATATGGATTTCTTGTAAACAAATTATATCAAATTTTAATTTCTCTAATTTATGAAAAGTTTTCCTTCTTTTAACAGCTGAATTAAGTCCATTTATATTCATTGTAATCAGTTTTTTTTCTTCCATGATTATGCTTTATATTTAGGTCTAACAGCTCTTGTGGATCTCACTTCACGCTGTTCTTTACTATCCACCTGTCCACCTACAGCTCCTTTCTCTTTTTCAGTCTCCAGTTGTTCCTCTTGAAACTCAATTAATGAGACCTCTTTCTCTGCCTCCTCTCTTCTTCCTCCAAAAAATTCTGCATGGAAAAGTTTTGCTTTCTCAATTGAATCAATTCTATGTCTCTGCTCTTGCCACGTAAACATTAGTCCTTCTGGAATCAGCCATCTATAATTCACTTCGTTTTCCAGTAGCATTTTGGTCAGAAATTGATATTCTCTTCTCATCTCTCTCACTCTTCTGGGTATTTGCTTTAAAACCACAATCTCTTTACCTTTGTATTTCAATGTTTTCTCTCTTACTAGTTGTAATATTTATGTTTTAATGGATTTTTTGGTAAATCTAATATGGACTTCCTTGGGTAATTTATTTCTCATTGCATATCTTGTATAAACTCAATGTCCCTCATCTACTCCATCCATCTTTTCCTCTGTAATTTTCAACGCATCTGCCAAAATTTCTATCATTATCGCAATGAAATTTTCTCCTTTTTCCTCTTGTATATTTTGAAATCTGAGATAAAATTCTGACCTTTCCATCTCCCACCTCAACATCCCACTTTTTTCTTGTTCAACCGCTGTTAATCTACTGTCAATATTTCCAATCTTCTCCTCTCTTTGTTTTCCTTCTTCCTCAATTTTTTGGAATCTCTCCTCATACTTGACCATCATTTGTTTAATATTTTCCACTTTTTCATCAGTCTTCTCTGTTCTTTGTTCAATATTTTCTATTCTTTGTTCAATGGTGTCTGATTTTGTCTTGAGATCTTGGATTCCTTGCATAATCATCTGTAAAGTTACTCTTTCTTGTTCTTTATCTTGCTTCAACATTGTCTGAATTAAACGTTGTCCTCCAGCTGGTGGGGAAGCAGAGATAGAAGTAGAAATGCCAAATGGTATTGGTTTCCTGCTCATTTTAATGCTTCCAAAGCTTCAAATTCTTTTTGACTTTTAATCCAACTGGTAGAATAGCCAATTATAATCCAAAATGGAAAAATCCAATAGTAAAAGGCCCAAAACCAAAGAAGAAAAAGGAAAAAAGGAAGAAGAAAGATCTTCAGGTTCTTCTAGACCCTAATCCAATTATGAAGTAGTCCACCATAAAAAAGAAAAAATAGAAAGGAAACAAACAAACAAACCCAAAAATAATAATATTGATTAAGAGCAAAAAAAAAAAAAGAAAAAAGAAAAGAAAAAATTCCTTCAGGTTCTTCACACCTTAATCCAGTTGAGAAGTCTCAATAATCAAAAAAGAAAAACAAAATGGTCCAAAAACATGGATAGAAAGAGCAAAGAAGTCCCAATAAAAATAAGGAAAAGAAAAAACTCTGAGGCTTTCCCTTTAAAAAAAAAGGCTGGTGAGTAGGGATATCACAAGTAAATATATATATAGATAGATAGATAGATAGATAGATAGATAAGAGAGCACACTGCACTTTATTTATTTATCCAAGGCTCTTATTATGACTCTCTTCTCCAGCAGCTTCAAAGCCAAGCCTCAAGTGTTGAAATATTGATAAGAGTCCAGGAAAGCACCTGTAATAATATTTTGCTGTGCCCTCCCTCTATCTTATCACGTTGAAATGTCCTTGAGAAGGAATCTTCTTACAATTCTCTCCAATTCAAATAAAGTATTTTCAAGCCTCTAGTTGGCAGTGTTGCAAAGTTTCTTAATGCTCTTCCCCCCCCGCCCAGCCAGAAAGAAGGAGTAATGTATAAAAAAAGAAAAGAAAAAAAAAATAGCCAAAGGGAGCCTCTATCCTAAAGAAAATTAAAAAATCAAAAGGAACATAAAAATATATATAAGAGAAAATTCAATCCGGTTACCTGCAAAGTCACACTAAAGTCCCCAGAAAAAAAAGTAAGAAAAAGAAAAAAAAAACCCAAGCCTCAATTTGACATCACTTTAAAAAACGCCGCTCAAACAGTTTCGGTCAAAAAAAAATCTCACAGATTTCTTCTTTGTTCAGGGTGCCCTTGCAAATCTCAGCGAATTTACAACACAAAAGAAGTTTCTCACCCAGCCAACACACTTTCTTTCCAGCCACTTTCTTTCCGGAGCTGTCCTGACTTCAGCAGCTATGGAGGCTGCCTCTCCGCCGCCAGCAAAAGGGCTTCTCCCGGATCAAACCAGAGATTTTGCGATATCTCTGGGATCCTGGGACAGTACCCTTCTCAATCCCCGTCTCTACGGGACGGTTTAGGTCCGTTGGGACCGATCAGGGGCAAAAATATCAGCTGCAATCTCAGAGCCCCGAGATCGCAGCTGTATTGCCGAAACGAAGCTCCGCCTTCTCCCCGTGAACTGAATTTTCAATAGGTCTGCCAGTTCTTCCTTTTGTCTTGATAGCATATTCTTTGTCAAGATATTTGTCTTATCTTTATTTATTTTCAAACCAGACACCTTTTCAAATGTCTCTATCTTTTCTATCAATTTTGATGCTGTTTCTAGTGGGTCTTCTAAGATAAAAACTAGTTCATCTACAAATGCTTGCAACTTAAATTCTTCCTTTTTAATTTTCATCCCTTTTATATTCTTTTCGTCTCTAATATTTCTATTTAGCACTTCCAAAGTTAACACAAACAACAGAGGTGATAGTGGGCACCCTTGTCTTGTTCCTTTTCTTATATCGATAGAGTCTGTCAGTTCTCTATGATTACCATTTGCTTATGATATATAGCTTCTATTGCTTGAATAAATTTTCCAGCAAAGCCCATCTGTTCCAGCAGTAATAACATGAATTGCCAATTCGCATTATCAAATGCCTTCTGTGCATCTAGAAATATCAAAGCCATTTGTTTTTCAGGATGTGCCTCGTAATATTCCAAAGTGTCCAAGATTACTCTCATATTGTCTTTGATTTGTCTCTTTGGCAGAAATCCATTTTGATCAGGGTAGATAAAATTATTTAAATTTTTTTTTAAGTCTTTCTGCCAATATTGAAGCAAAAATTTCATAATCTGGGTTTAGTAGGGAAATAGGTCTATAGTTCTTGATTTGTAATGGATCGGCCTCCTCTTTTGGAACAAGTGTAATATAAGCTTCTGACCATGATTTAGGTATTCTCTTCTTTAACATTCAATGATTCTTGTAATGTTTTGTAAAATTCTGCTGGAAGTCCATCTGGGCCTGGTGCCTTTCCCTTATTTTGCTTCTTGCATGCTTCAGTTAACTCCATCATCGTTATATTGCTTTCTAACATTGTTTCAATCTCTTTAGGTATCTGGGGTAACTTAGAATTCTGTACATACTGTTTGACTCTTTCCTAATCAATATTCTCTTGTGTGTATAGTTTCCCATAATAGTCTCGAATGATTTCCTTCTTCTCTTTACTACCATAGCAAACTTGGCCTTGATCATCTATTAATTGCAATATTTTCCTTGATTCTTTCTCCTTTCTTAATTTATATGCTAACCATCTACCTGGTTTATTTGCATCTACAACGTAGTTCTGTTTAGCACCTCTAATTTTCTGTGCTAATTCTTCTTTTTCTTTAAGACCCATTTTATGTTTGGTTATATCCATTTTTAACTTAATGTCCTTTTTCTGTGGAATTTTCTGTAGCTCTTTTTCAAGTCCTTTATACTCATCCTCTAATGCCTTAGAGGTTAATCTTTTCATGGTATTTCTTTTCCTTGTGTAGTCTATTATCAAGCCTCTGGCATATGCCTTCATTGTATTCCATACATTCTGGATTGATGTATCTTCTTTTTTGTTTTCTCTAAAGTAAAAAGCCAGTTCTTTCTCCATCCACTGTGTGAAGTCTTTTTCCTTTTAGTATTATTTAACGTCCCTCTAGATCTTCTTCTTTGTCCTTTCCATTTAATTGTCATTGGATTGTGATCTGCCCAAGTACTTGTTTCAATATTTATTTCTTGAATATTAGTTAACAATTCTGTTGACATCCATATCATATCTATTCTGGACCATGATAAGTGTCTATTTGAGTAGAAGGTATATTGCTTAGTTTTAGCATTTCTTTCTCTCCATGTATCTTTTAAGTTTATTTCATCTACCATTTTAAAAAACGATTTAGGGAGAGTCTTTCTGTTTTGCTTTATTGTTTTCTGTGCTATATAGTCCACTTTGTTGTCTACAATTCCATTAAAATCTCCCATCATAACTATATTAGCATAGTCCAGTTCAATTATTTTCATATGTAATTTTTTATAAAATTCTTCTTGTTTGTCATTCAGGGCATAGATTGCAATCAGGAGTGTTTTCATATTATTATCCATTATTTCCACCATTAGTATTCTTCTGTCGTCATCAGTATAAATCAATTTCTCTGGAATGGTCTCTTTAATATATAAAACCACTTTTCTTTTCTTGCATTGTATCAAGGAGATAAATATTTTCCCTGGTTTTGGCTGTATCAACAATTGTTCATATTGCTTTTTAATATGTACTTCTTGTAGGCAGATTATATCAAATTTTAATTTCTCTAATTTATGGAAAGTTTTCCTTATTTTAACGGCTGAATTAAGTCCATTTATATTAATTGTAATCGATTTTTTCTCTTCCATGGTTGTATTTTTAAATTAGGTTTGGCAGCTCTTGTGCATCTTGGTTCACGTTGTTCTTTGGCTTCCTCCTTTCCACCTATTGCACCTTTCTCTTTTTCAATCGTCATTTGGCAGTCCTCTTGGAATTCAATTAGTGAAATTTCTTTTTCTGCCTCTTCCTCTTTCCTTCTGAAAAATTCTGTATAAAATGATTCAGCTTTCTCAATTGAATCAATTCTGTATCTCTGTTCTTGCCATGTGAACATTAAACCTTCTGGAATCAGCTATCTATAATTCACCTCTTTTTTAAGTAGCAATTTAGTCAAGAATCGGTATTCTCTTCTCATCTCTCTCACTCTTCTGGGTACTTGTTTCAAAACCACAATCTCCTTATCTTTATATTTCAATGTTTTCTCTCTTGCCACTTGCAATATTTGCGTTTTAATGGCTTTCTTTGTAAATCTGATGTGAACTTCTCTTGGTAGGCTATTTCTCATTGCGTATCTTGTGAAGACTCAATAGATCTCATCTATTCCATCCATCACCTTCTCTTCAGTTATTTCCAAAGCTTCAGCCAATATTTTTATCATTATCTCAGCTAGATTTTGTCCTTTTTCTTCCTCTATGTTTTGGAATCTAAGATAAAATTCTGATCTGTCCATCTCCCATCTCAGCATACCACTTTTATCTTGTTCAACCACAGTTAATCGGTTATCAATGTCTCCAATCTTCTTATCTCTTTGTTTATCTTCTTCAATTTTTAGTAATCTCTCATCATACTTCATCATCATTTGTTGGATGTTCCCAACTTTTTCATCAGTTTTCCCTGTTCTTTGTTCAATATTTTCTGTTCTTTGTTCAATGTTCTCTATTCTCTTTTCAATATTCTCTTATCTTGTTTGAATGTTTTGAATTCCTTGCATAATCATCTGCAGGGACACTTTTTCTTCTTCCTGTTCATTCTCTTGCCTTAACATTCTCTGTATTGAACATTGTCCTCCAGATGGTGGAGAGGTAGAAGTTGAAGAATGAGGAGCTGTTAATTTCCTATTCATTTCAAACAATTCAAAATCTTCAGGTTCTTCTAGACCTTAATCCAATTGTGAAGTAACCAATTGCGATTCCAAATAAAAATAGTAGGGAAAAAGAAGCCAAATAGTAATAATAATAATAATTAAAAAAAAGAAATTATTCAGGTTCTTGTATACCTTAATCCAATTGATTAGTTAGATAACAATGAAAATTCAGGTTTCCGGTTTCGCGTGGCTTCGGGGCAGCAGGAATTCGCAACAGCTCGCGATTCCTGCTGTGCTAGCCGCTGAGGTACCCCCGATCCAGATGGGTCAGGGGGATATGGCTGCCCTGTAGGGACAGCTGAAGAGAGAGGGGAGTCGGACAGGGGGGTGGGGGTGTCGCAGACCTCCTCCTCCTCCGGAAAAACCCCTTTTTCCCAAGGCGGTGGAGCGGCGGTCAGCAATGGCCACCACGAAGAAGCCAGCAACCAGGTAAGATTGCGCTGGAGGAAGTAAGAAGAGTGAAAGTGCTGTCTGAGCCGGGTCAAGTAACATCTTTCAAATTTGTTGGAACTAAGCTGTTTGAATTGCTGGAGGATATATTGTATCCGTAAGAAGATCGAAAGCAGCGGAGAAGCTGTTTAAGGGAACTTTTTTTTTCTTCACTCTCCCACCCCATGGAAACAGCAGATATGTTTGGACATATTGGACATTGAAAGTGAATTGTTTTGAGAGTTGAAGCTAAGGGACAAAAGGGTTTTTGGACATTGAAAAACTTAAGAAATTGGAAAACCCTTGTTGGAGGTATGGATTTCTGATTATTTAAAATTGATATTGCAAGTGGGAAGGGAGAGGAAAAAAAATTGGAGCAGAAGCTGAAAAAGGAGGAGATTGCCTAGAATCCCAAAGAAAGGTATATGGTAATTGGACCTCTTTAATTAAACATTAACCCCAGAAAGAGAAGAAGGAAGAAAAGTATTAATTTTTGGATTTTTTTTTTAATTATTTTTGATTAAAAATATTTGTGGTTGTTTTGGGAAAAGTTTCTTTTTTCATAATGGCATCGCTTGTGGATGAACTAAAGACTGAATATCAAAAATATAAAAAAGAAGATACTTTGGGCACTTTGTTTCAATTCTTAGAAATGGCGTTATGTACTTATGAAAAGTTGACTACGCAGCAGAAGGACTGGGACAAAGAAGAAAAGGAAGAAGAAGCCATCTTTGATGAACAATGGGTTTTTTCCGGGGAGGAGGAGAAAAAGGATAAGAAAAAGGGGATTTTAAGAATTATAAAAACAACCAAAGAAGAGAAAAATGAGCGGAAAGGTGGAGGCAAGGTTAGAAAGGAAAGGAAAGGGAATAAGAAAAGGGAGAAGGAAAGACAAAGGGGTAAAAAGGGCAAGGAGAAGAATAAGCAAGAGAGAAAGGGGGGGAGGAGAAGCCTCAATGGGGGGAAGCAAGATCTAAAGAAAAAAAGTTTATTCAGAGACAATGGGTGAATTTAATTTAGGATAAAAGAGGGATTCTGGAGGGTACATAAGATTGTGTTTTTTATATGTGTATTTAGAGTATAAAATTCATTGTGTAATTTTAGAATCTATTAAACAGAATCCCAAGAAAAATTGTTATATGAATTACTTTTAAGTTAGGGTAATGAGTTATAGACTTTACTCCAATGGGTGTATAGGAGAAGTATAATAAAAGAAAAAAGATGAATAGATAGTTGGAAATAGAACAGACAAAGAATATTATTGAAAATGGTAATAAGATATGAAAGGATATATAAAGGTTTTGTTATGTTTTTTTTTTTTGGATGTTGTATATTGAAAAAAGGCAAAAAAAAATTTAATTAATAAGAAATAATTCGGATGAAAAGGAGAAGTTGGGATAAGATATGAAGTTAAATAGACAAAGTATTGATACTATAATTTGGAATTGTTATGTTCTATTGGTTTTCTTCTTCTATTATTTTTTCTTAGAAAAGAACTTATAAGATGTTATGCCTTGTGCATTGTTTATATAAAATTGATAAAAATGGTTTATATATATATATAATATAAAAAAGAAAATGATAATAAGATATGGAAGGATATATAAAGTGAATATGATGTTTGAATTTGTGTCTGTGTGAAGAGTTTCAACCCAGGATCAGACAACCTTCAGAAAAGATCTTTTAGTTTTGTTTATGTTTTATTGTGTTCTCTGTAAAATTAATAAAATTTGTTTTAAAAAAACAAACAAACAATGAAAATTCAAAAATGAAGGAAAAAACCATAAACATACACAAAAGAGAAAAAGTTGTAAAATCTTAAAAAAGACGGAAAAGTGAGGAATAAAAAGCTAAAAAAAGGGAAACATTCTTTAGGTTCTTCAACACCTTAATCCAATTAAAAGGTCTCAAATATAAAAGGCTGCATAAGAGAAAAAGAAAAAAAGCCAGGAAGATAAAAAGAAAGAAAAAAACAGTATTGGAGGTAGATGGAAAAACAAAAGTACCAGAAAGGCAGAAAGAGAAAAAGAAAAAAGGGCTACTCCCTTAAAAAGAAAAGGAAGGGAATCATTAATACTAAAAATTTTCTTTTAAAATAAAAAGCAAATGTAAAAATTTAACTTCCAAAAAAAAAAAAAAAAAAAAGCAAAGACAAGTTCCAAAGAACTAAAAATCCAAATAGCTATTTCAAAAAGTAAACTGTTAAGGAGGGGTAGCACAGCTTAGGAAAAATCAAGAGAACACACTGCACTTTGTTTCGTTATCCAAGGCTCTTGTTATAACACTCTTCTCCAAAAACTTATCATCTTTTATTTTCCTATAAACTTTAACACCAGACTCCAGCTGTTGATAGAAACCCAGAAGAGCACCTGCAATAATACTGTCTTATGCTCTTCCCTCTATCTTATCAAATAGCAATGTCCTTGAAAAAAAAAGTGTCAGTTCTTTCTTTCTCAGCTTTGTCTGATCACAAGACAAATAAAATATTTCCAAGCCTCTAGTTGGCAGTGTTACAAAGTTTCTTTGCTTTCACTTTCCCCCTCCTTTTCCAAGCAAAATATAATAAGAATTAATGAAAAAGAAAAAGATATTTTAAAAAAAGAAATAACTAAAAGGGAGTCTCTAGCCTAAAATGTTACAAAATCAAAAAGTAGGAAAAAAAATATGGAAAAGATGGAAAAGAAAAAAAACCAGTCCAGTTTCAAAATGTAAGATTATGTATAGAAAATCCAGCAATGAGAAAAAAACATTACTTTGACATTGCTGTTTAAAATTGCCGCTTTTGTCAAAAACTTTTAGAGATTCTTTCTTTTCCTTAGGGTGTCCTATAGATCTTAGAATAAACAAAAAGTTCTCAACAAACCAGCACACTCTCTCTTTCTGTTCTCTTTCATTTCGGGGCTGTCCCAACTTCAGCAGCTTTAATGGCTGCCTCTTTGCTGCTGGCAAGAAGAGCTTCTCCTGAATCTACCAGGGACCTTGTGGTATCCCTGGGATCGATAGCATACGCTCTTCACTTTCACCATCTCTTCGGGATGGTTTACATCCGATAGGACCATCCAGGAGCAAAGATATCAGCAGTGATCTCAAACCTCCAAGATCGCATGTCGTACCGTCGTGACACCAGCTCTGCCCCAGTAAGTTTCTTTTTAATTCCAGGTTGCTTCTGTCATTGATTAGTTTCCATCCATTGTTTCTTGCCTTGCCTCCTGGTGCTCTTTTTTTTTTTTGGAACCCCATCAAATACTGGGACATTGTTGTCATGTCACGCCAGTCCTTCTTTTCTCTAAAATGACCATACCCAATTCCTGCAACATTCTTCATATGCTTTAATATCCAGGCCTTTAATCGTCTTAGTTTCAGGAATAATCCTTTTCTTTTGTCTTTAAATTTATTCGGACCTTGTTCTTTTTTTTTTTTTTTGAAAAAAAGTTTTTATTAATTTTCTACAAACAAACAAGACAAACAAAACATAAAAACATCAACTCTTATATGTACATCCAGTGTGTCAGTTGGTTCATCATTTTTGTGCATTCATTCTGTAGTCTCAAATTACAATTACATTACATAACAACTCATATTGTCAATCCAAATTTATATATCCTAATATCACTAAAAAAAGAAGTTTTTGACTATATTTTTAATCATTCATGCTTAATGAGCTAACAATACTTTAAGCCAGTTTACTCTATAACAAATCATCTAGTCATATCAAATCAATCCTAAAAAATCCTTTATAAATATAATATCAAATAGCAAAATAATAGCAAAATAAAGATATTCCTTACTATCTAGCATTCTAAATATTCTATTATCGTATTTTATCATCCAGCCATTTATAAAAAAGATCCCAAATTTCATAAAATTGTTTGTCCTCTTGCTCTCTAATTTCAAATGTCAATCTACTCATCTCAGCACATTCCAATATTTTCTTAATAATTTCTTCCTGTAATGGTATTTTCTCATTCTTCCAATTTTTAGCAAATAAAATCCTGGCCGCTGTTAATACATTTACAATCAGGTATTTCAAATCTTTACTATATATATCAGGTAAAATTCCCAATAAGAAGATCTCTGGTTTCAAATCAATATGTTTCTTTATCATTTTTTCCAACCACATGCGAATTATAGTCCAATATTTTCTAGCATCCTCACAAGTCCACCACATATGGTAATACGAGCCGGGTATCTGATGACATTTCCAGCATTTTTCAGATTTGTTCTTAAACATTCTTGCTATTCTTGTCGGGGGAAAGTGCCACCTGTAAAACATCTTATACAAGTTTTCTTTATATGCTGTTGACATTGTCATTTTATAATTTTGAGACCACAATTTCTGCCATTTCTCCAAATCAATCCCATATCCAAAATTCTTCCCCCAAACAATCATAGTTTCTTTAACTTGTTCTTTCTCTAATTTCATTCCCAGTAAATAACCATATAATTTTTTAATCACCTTCTCATCAGTACCCATCAAAATCTTATCTAAATCAGTCTGCTTATCATAAAATCCCTCCGTTTTAGAATCTTCATCATACCTTGAGTGTATTTGTGCATATGAAAACCAATTCATCCTTATACCTTGTTCTTCTAAGTTTTGGATCGATTTAAGTTCACCCTTTTCATCCAAAAGTTCCCCATATCTAACTGTTTGTTCCCTCTTGTAAATTATAGGATAGGAAAATGCTTCAATGGTCGATAACCAAACTGGAATTTTCAAATAACATTGTCTTTTTATCTTCTCCCAATTTAACCACAAAGACTCCCGTACATAATGTCTTCTAAAATAACCCTGTGTTTTAGTTCCCTTATACCATAAGAAAGCATGCCAACCCAACAGCAAATCATGCCCTTCTAATGTCAACAACCTATGTTTCCTTAATGTTATCCATTCTTTGACCCACATCAAATTTGCAGCTTGATAATACAATTCCCAATTAGGCAGACCAAAACCTCCTCTAATTCTAGCATCTTGCAAAAGCTTTAGCTTTATTCTCGCTTTTTTACCTTGCCATATAAACTTCAACATAATTTTATTTAGATCTTCAAAATAGTCTTTTCCAAGCCTTATTGGTATTGTTTGAAACAAAAATAATATTCTAGGTAAGATATTCATCTTGATTGTTGAAATTCTCCCTATTAATGACAATTGCAAGTTTTCCCACTTCTTCAAATCTGTAGCTATCTGTTGTTTAAGTTTAATATAATTATCCTCCTTTAATGTGCTACATCTTGTTGTCAAATATATCCCCAAATACTTAACCTTATTTGTAACTTGAATTTTCAGAAGATCTGCCAATTCTTCTCTCTGTCTCAATAACATATTCTTTGTCAAAATCTTTGTTTTATCTTTGTTTATTTTCAAACCAGCCACCTCCCCATATGACTCTATCCTTTCCAGTAACTTTGGAGCTGTTTCAATCGGATTTTCCAAAATAAAAGCTAAATCATCAGCAAAAGCTTGTAGCTTATATTCTTCCTTCTTAATTTTCATTCCTTTTATGCTTTTATCATCCCTAATATTTCTATTCAAGACTTCCAAGGTCAACACAAATAGCAAGGGAGATAGGGGGCATCCTTGTCTTGTGCCTTTTCTTATATTAATAAGATCTGTAAGTTCCCCCTCCATCATTACCCTTGCTGTCTGTTTATTGTATATAGCTTCTATTGCTTGAATAAATTTTTTGGCAAAACCCATCTGCTCCAATAATAATAACATAAATCTCCAATTCACGTTGTCAAATGCTTTTTGAGCATCTAAGAATATCAAAGCCATTTGTTTTTCAGGATGAGCCTCATAATATTCCAAAGTATCCAAGATTACTCTCATATTGTCTCTAATTTGTCTCTTTGGCAGAAATCCATTTTGATCTGAGTGGATAAAATTGTTTAAATATTTTTTAAGTCTTTCTGCTAAGATTGAAGCAAAGATTTTATAGTCTGCATTCAATAAAGAAATAGGTCTATAATTCTTAATTTGCAATGGGTTAGTCTCTTCCTTTGGTATAAGTGTAATATAAGCCTCTGACCATGTTTTAGGTATCATCTTTTTTAACATAACTTCATTCATAACTTCTAACAATGGGATGCTCAATAGTTCTTGAAATGTTTTATAGAATTCTACTGGAAGCCCATCTGGGCCCGGAGCTTTCCCATTATTTTGTCTCTTAAATGCTTCATTTAGTTCCATCATTGTTATATTGCTTTCTAGCATTTCTTCAGTCTCTTTAGGTATCTTTGGTAGATTAGCTTCCTGTAAATACTGTTTAACTTTTCCTTCATCAATATTCTCTTGTTTATATAATTGCCCATAAAAATCTCGGATAATTTCTTTTTTCTCCTTATTCCCATAACAAACTTGGCCTTGTTCATCTATTAACTTCAATATTTTTCTTGATTCCTTCTCTTTTCTCAATTTATATGCTAGCCATCTACCTGGTTTATTTGCATCTTCAAAATAATTCTGTTTAGAGTTTCTAATTTTCTGTGCCAATTCTTCTTTCTCTATTAAATCCATTTTATGTTTAATTATATCCAGCTTCAATTTAATATCCTTTTTCTGTGGCATTTTCTGTAATTCTTTTTCAAGAATTTTATACTCATTTTCCAAGGCCTTAGAAGCTTGCCTTTTCCTAATGTTCTTTTTTCTTGTATAATCTATTATCAAACCTCTAGCATATGCCTTCATAGTGTCCCACACATTTTGCATTGAAGTATCCTCTTTTTTATTTTCTCTAAAGAAAAAAGCCAATTCCTTCTCCATCCATTGTGTAAAATCTTTCTCCTTTAAAATAGTATTATTTAATGTCCATCTCGATCTTTTTTTTTTGTCCCTTCCATTTAATTGTCATTGGGCTATGATCTGCCCATGTACTTGTTTCAATGCTTGTTTCTTTAATATTAGATATTAGTTCTGTTGAGATCCAAATCATATCTAATCTGGACCATGATAAATGTCTATTTGAATAAAAAGTATATTGTTTAGCTTTAACGTTTCTTTCTCTCCAAATATCTTTTAAAGTTAATTCATCTGTCATTTTAAAAAAGGACCTTGGGAGAGCCTTTCTATTTTGCTTTGTTGTTGTTGCTATATAGTCCAGTTTATTGTCCACAATTCCATTAAAATCTCCCATCATAATTATATTAACATAGTCCAGTCCAATTATTTTCATGTGCAGTTTTTTATAAAACTCTTCTTGTTTATCATTCGGAGCATAAATTGCAATCAAGAGTATTTTTATGTTATTATCCATTATTTCTACCATTAATACCCTTCCATCTTCATCCGAGTAAATCAATTTTGCTGGAATAGCCTCTTTAATATATAAAACCACACCTCTTTTCTTACATTGAGTCAAAGAGGTAAATATTTTCCCTAATTTTGGCTGTAATAACAATTGTTCATGTTGTTTTTTAATATGAACTTCTTGTAAACAAATTATATCAAATTTTAATTTCTCTAATTTATGAAAACTTTTCCTTCTCTTAACAGCTGAATTAAGTCCGTTTATATTCATTGTAATCAGTTTTTTTTCCTCCATGATTATGCTTTATATTTAGATCTAACAGCTCTCGTGGGTCTCACTTCACGCTGTTCTTTATTATCAATCTGTCCCCCTATTGCTCCTTTCTCTTTTTCAGTCTCCAGTTGTTCATCTTGAAACACAATTAATGAAGTCTCCTTCTCTGCTTCCTCTCTTCTTCCTCCAAAAAATTCTGCTTGAAAAAGTTCTGCTTTCTCAATTGAGTCAATTCTATATCTCTGCTCTTGCCACGTAAACATTAATCCTTCTGGAATCAGCCATCTATAATTCACTTCATTTTCCAATAGTATTTTGGTCAGAAATTGATATTCTCTTCTCATCTCTCTCACTCTTCTAGGTATTTGTTTCAAAACCACAACCTCTTTACCCTTGTATTTCAGTGTTTTCTCTCTTGCTACTTGTAATATTTGCGTTTTAATGGATTTTTTGGTAAATCTAATATGAACTTCCCTGGGTAATTTGTTTCTCATCGCATATCTTGTATAGACTCGATATATCTCATCTATTCCATCCATCATCTTTTCCTGTGTAATTTCCAAAGCATCTGCCAAAATTTCTATCATTACCGCTGCCAGATTTTCTCCTTTTTCCTCCTCTATATTTTGAAATCTGAGGTAAAATTCTGACCTTTCCATCTCCCACCTCAGCATCCCACCTTTTTCTTGTTCGACCGCTGTTAATCTACTGTCAATATTTTCAATCTTCTTCTCTCTTTGTTTTCCTTCTTCCTCAATTTTTTGGAATTTCTCCTCATACTTAACCATCATTTGTTTAATATTTTCCACTTTTTCATCAGTCTTCTCTATTCTTTGTTCAATGGTGTCTGATTTTGTCTTGAGATCTTGAATTCCTTGAATAATCATCTGTAACTGTAAAGATATTTTTTCTTGTTCCTTATCTTGCTTCAACATTGTCTGAATTAAACGTTGTCCT
Source organism: Hydrophis major (assembly GCA_033807585.1). Lineage (NCBI taxonomy): Eukaryota > Metazoa > Chordata > Lepidosauria > Squamata > Elapidae > Hydrophis > Hydrophis major. The sequence goes on from CM066329.1 coordinate 332,343,091, forward strand.
CCAGCTGGTGGGGAAGCAGAGGTAGAAGCAGCAATGCCAGATGGTATTAGTTTCTTGCTCATTTCAATGTTTGCAAAACTTCAAATTCTTCTTAACTTTTAACCCAACTGGTAGGGCAGCCAATTATAATCCAAAATGGAGAACTCCAATAGTAACCAAAGAGGAAACAGAAAAAAAAGAAGAGGAAAAATCTTCGGGTTCTTCCAGACCCTAATCCAATTACGAAATAATTCACCATAAAAAAGGAAAAAATAGAAAGAAAAAAACAAACAAATCGAAAAATAATAATATTGATTAAAAGCAAAAGAGAAAGGAAAATGCAAAAAGTGGGAGAAGAAAAACAAAAAGCAAAAAATTCCTTCAGGTTCTTCACACCTTAATCCAATTGAGAAATCTCAATAATCCAAAAAAATAATCCAAAAGAGGAAGAAGAGAAAAAAAAAAAAAAAAATCAACCACAACAACAGAATAATCCAAAAAAAAAAATATAAAAAGCAAAAAAATCCCAATAAAAATAAAAAAAAATAAAAAAGAAAAGAGAAGAAACTCTGAGGCTTTCCCTTTAAATTAAAAGGCAAAAATAAAAATATATATAAAAAAAACTAACAAATGGGGTACATATAAAAAAAACACACTGCACTTTGTTATTTATCCAAGGCTCTTGTTATGACTCTCTTCTCCAACAGCTTCAAAGCCAAACCTCAAGTGTTAATAACAGTCCAGGAAAGCACCTGCAATAATATTTTGCTGTGCTCTCCCTCTATCTTATCACGTTAAAAAGTCCTTGAGATGAGGTCTTTTTACAATTCTCTCCAATTCAAATAGAGTACTTTCAAGCCTCTAGTTGGCAGTGTTACAAAGTTTCTTAATGCTCTTTCTCAGCCCCAACCGGAAAAAAGAATTAATATATACAAAAAAAAAAGAGAAAAAAAAAATGGCCAAAGGAAGCCTCTATCCTAAAAAAAATAAAAAAGTCAAAGGGAGCCTAAAAGTATATATATAAGAAAATTCAGTCCGGTTACCTAAGTCACAGTAAAATCTTTCCCAAAGAATATAGGAAAAAAAAAAAAAAAAACACTCCAAGCCTCAATTTGACAGCACTTTAAAAACGCCGCTCAAACAATTTCAGTCAAAAAAAAAAAACCCACAGCTTCCTCCTCTCTTCAGAATGAACTTTCCAATCTCATCGAATTTGCAACACAAAAGAGTTTTTCTCACCCAACCGACACACTTCAATCCAGTCACTTTCTTTTCGGAGCTGTCCCGACTTCAGCAGCTATGGAGGCTGCCTCTCCGCCGCCAGCAAAAGGGCTTCTTCCGAATCTAACCAGAGACTTTGCGATGTCTCTGGGATCCTGGAACAGTGCCCTTCGCGATCACCGTCTCTCCGGGACGATTTAGGTCCGTTAGGACCGACCAGGGGCGAAAATATCAGCTGCGATCTCAGAGCCCCAAGATCGCAGCTGTAACGCCGGCACGAAGCTCCGCCTTCTCCGGACCTTGTTCTTTTTTAATTTCACTGAGATGGATACAGATTATTTTCCTTCAATATTATGACTCAAGTCAAGTAGATATTGACTAATGTTACAGATCTCTTTCCATGTAATTCCATCTGATTTGATTATCTGAAAAGATTGCCATAGAAAAACAAAACTAATCATTTGTCCCTAAAATTCGTCTTGCAGAAGGAGAAGAGAAAAAAATCAGCATTAGTGAAGCAAACCATGGACTAATTTCATTTTACTAGGTAAGCACTATAAATTGGACATATTTGTAAATTATACCCAAGTAATTGTATCAATTTGTTTCATTTTGTCACTTGATGTAATACCTGAGGAGTTTGACATGTGCTTCCTGCCTCAAGGTGATTCACTCTGATGAAATTCAGAAACACCCATTCAGATAGTTCCCTGCATAAACAGTGTATATAAAGTTATTACAAATTTTTTAAAAAATATATTAATAATTTTTATTTTTATTTTTTCTCTCATCATGTTTCCAGGCTACCAATTCAAGTTAATTCAGCATAGATCATATTTCACATGCCCAATTTGTTGCCTGATTATTTGCAATCAATAACATTCTAGGTACTGGAGTCATTGCAGTTTCAAACATTAAGTGAATTAGAAAAATAAATGCACTTGATGTATTTTAATATTTTCTTGCACAATTGGACAACATTGAATATTCTTTATTTCTCTTCTTCTCTATATTTCTATGTATGTACATATGTACAATATATGCATATATTTTTTTTTATTTTTATGTGTATATCTAATACATATAATTATATATATAAAATCTTAAATGTGCCAAATATTCCAAGCCTCATCAAAATCTGTTTATCCATGCAGACTCAGTAACCTATTTGCTCTAGCTTATCTGCACTGCTGGGATTAGAAAATGGTCCTTAAACTAATACATATCAAAACTAGAATTTCAATTTCAGCTCTTCATGCTTGAATAAATAATTCTTGTCCTCTTGCTTGCGTTCAATTATTAAGAGGCTTTGGAGTTAAAACTTCATTTTGCCCTTTTGTCTTTTCAAATTGTGGCTTCCCCTTTCCCTTTCCCTTCCCCTTCCCCTACCCTCACCCCTTCTCCTCGCTTCTCTCCCATCTTCTCTTATCTCTCTTCCCTTGTTTTCTCTCTCTTTCTCTTCAACCCTTAGTTGCCAAATTTTGTGTCCTTCTTTTTGTGATTGAATAATGTATAAAGAACAATATTTAGCATATTCTGTGTGTTAGACAGGCATTTTTACAACATTTATTTGACATTAATACAACATTATATAAACACACAGATTCAAATGCAAATACACACATACACACAGCATTATGTATATGATAGTATTACACCATTTCCTGTGAAATATCTATTGGCAATATTCCAGCAACATGATCACGGGCAAAAGGACTTAGCAACAAAAAAATTATTTTACATCATTTTAGAACCAGCGACCATATAGCACTTGGATATCAATATATAAACATTGAGAATGTGTGGAATTGTGAACTTGCTTCACAGTGCTTTTTAAATTAATCTAAAGGGTATATATTGTGGAAAAGTATGTAAAAATCCTCAATATATTCATGTAACAGGACATGTCTTAGTAGAAAGGAAGCATGTAGCTAATCAGTGCCATGTGCAGGAAGGCAACTGAAGACAGTCCACTAGAGTCAACATAATAATGAATTTATTTCTATGGAGTCCTATGAATTCTCAGGGTTTAGGCTTTCAGCCAAATGCATCATTCCTTTTGTAGTTTCAGATTTCTAAACAATTAATCAAATTATAATTCCAATAAAACAAACATGTCAACATTAGCAGTACCATATAGCTCAGCATCCTTTGATCTCCCCCTTCCTGAATAATGCATTCAGTTGCAGAGGTTTAGGCATCCCCTTTATATTCCTAAAGGCATGTTTTACGGAATGATGCACATCAGGGTTTCCTGAAACCCCACAACTCATCTGTGAGAAAGACAGCAGCTACAAATAATTCCCTCCCCCATCTCTCCTGGTCCCTTGTTTTTTTGTACTATGTACGTGACACAAATGAAAAAGAAAGCTAGTGGAAGGAAGCTGTCCTTCCTTCCATAAAAATCATAAACAAGTCAACCATTCAGTATTTTGTTCACTGTTTTCTTTCAGCTTCTATTCTTTTTACCTCACCTCAGATTTCCTCTCCACCCAGTTGTGGAGCAGTAACCCAATGGATACACAAATCAGAAGAAAAACAAAAGGGTAGAGATTTTTATGCAGATTTCCCCCAAAGCCAATATGCAATCATTAAGAAACTAAGAGAAACTAAAATTGACATATTTTTTTTAATTTTTGGGATAGTTCTCCATTTTGAAAGGAATTACAATATTTGATATTAGTACAATGCCATGGACAAGTGTTGCATCTGAAAACAATCACCTCTCAATGTCCCAGACTATTCTGACCTTTATAAAGGTCTATTGGATTTCATAATTGGTCCAGCTATTAATCTTCCTAAATGGAGGGTATAAAATTTGTAAACCAAACAGCACTTTTTTTTTTGCTTTTTAATTTTCTTTTTCTTATCTGAAACCTGGAACTCCTCCCACATCTATGTATGTATTTAATTTATAGAATATCTAATATGGCCCTCTAAATTCCTGGCAAATACTATATATGGGGAAGAAATAGAGGAAGTGACAGATTTTATCACTGCAAATCACCACAGATGGGGAGTACAGCCAAGAAATTAAGAGACACTTGCTCCTGGGAAGGACCTATGGCAAATCTAGACAGCATACTAAAAAGCAGAGACATTGACCTGCCAACAAAAGTGTGTATAGTCAAGGCTGTGATTTTCCCAGTTGCAATGTATGGCTGTGAAAGTTGGACCATAAGGAAGGCTGAGCACCAAAGCATTGAGGCCCTTGAACTATAGTGCTAGAGAAGGCTCCTGCAAGTCCCTTGGACTGCAAGGCGATCAAACCAATGAGTCCTACAGGAGATCAACTCTGATTGCTCTTTAGAAGGCCAGATCCTGAAGATGAAACTCAAATACTTTGGCCACCCAATGAAAAGGAAAGACTCACTGGAGAAGAGCCTAATGCTGGGAATAATTGAGGGAAAAAGAAGAATGGGATGGCAGAGAATGACAAGTCACTGAAGCACTTGGCATGAGCTTAAATGGACTCCGGGGGATAGTAGAGGACAGGGAGACCTGGAGGAACATTGTCCAAGGGGTCACGATAGTTAGACATGACTTTGTGACTAATAACAACAACAGTTATTGCTGTTATTTATGATGGTGAAGATGATGACTGTAATGAAAGATTATTTCAGTAGAAGTAATATTTTACTTCTAATGGAGTCTGGAGTTGATAGGAATTTTATACCACACAAAATCTTTAGAAATGGCTTCTTAATATTCATCAGATTTCACAATGGCAAGAAGGCAAATTGTGGGCATGTGAAAGTATTTACAAGTTAAAATACACATTAAAGGAAGAATACTGAAGAATACATGAAGGAAAAGATTTTCTATTATTTGATCGTAATGAAAATGAAATATATGAGGATTCTCACAAAGACAGAAGATAACTAACAATTGTATTACTTCCCATATCAGTGTTTAAGTACCTAAAAATGATGAGTTTTTCATATGCACAAGCTTCTCTAATATTCATAAATGCTTTTACACTGTGTATTCTGCAGCTTTGTCATGCATTTTGATATCATTACTATGTTTGTTAAAGATTAAAATGTATTATAATAACATCTGAATTGCTAAATCTATTTTCCAAACTTAGCTCTTGTCAATTATGAAACAAAGTGGAAGCTTCTAGGTCTGGAAATTGTAATGATAAAATATTATGAGAACCATTAATCAACTGATTTTACTAAAACTACTTACCATGAATTAAATGCCAGAAAATATTGGAAAACTTTTGATAACCCAGAAATTGAATTGCACATAAGCAAAAGACTCCATGTGCATGTTTGGTAAGAACGTATGAAATTACAAATTCTAAAAACTCTTTAGAAAAGAAATAATCATATTTTGCATTCTCATCATATATATTATAGAGTCATAAATGTAGTTCTGTTCTTGTCTTCTTCTGATCTGTGGTATGATTGTCTGATGCTTTCTTGAATTTCTATGGGAAGTCGTCTGATTTTATGATCAGCACTGATGATGTTATTAGTCTGGTAATAAAACATCTGCAAGAAAACAACCAAGTTCAGAGTGTACCAAGGACCCCACAATAACACTCTTTGTATAGGGTAGGAATACAATGAAACATTCCAAATGAACAGTTATTTATTTTTCCCTAAACACTTCCAGAAAAAGGGATCCAAGTATCCAACTGATCTTACTGTTAAGAAGTTTTATTCTTCCACATTCAACTAAAATCCATGGGTAAGGAATGTGGTTCCTCCATCAATATACTGATAATCTTTAGCTTTATATATCATGGAGATTCTGTTTCAGTATGTGAGGCCTCTGGGGCTTTGAATAGGGAGCAACAGGCTTCAGTTCAAATTTAGAAACACTATGCTTATTAGAGCACTTTGGTACTGGAGACTTTCCATTTCTAATTCTGGACAACATACAAAAGTAAACAAATTTTATCAACTTCTTCATTTAGGTAATAAAATAAAATTTTAGAGAGAATTGTGATTATTCCAATTACAAAAACTTGCCCTACCGAATCTAATGTATTGAATCAGTTATAATTTCCATGAAAATTTATATTAAAATATTCTTGTCCTTGAAATGATATGGAATGAATGAAATGAAAATATAATACTTATTCCTTTATAATTATTTCCTAATTTTATATGTAGGCATGTACAAAACTTTCCATGCATGATGTTTTCCTGCTTTTTTATCACTGTTTTGTTAAATTTACACAGATTTAAAAAATATATTTTAATGGATTGACTATGGTCAATCAGCCAGAATTAGAAATGTTGTTTTACAGTTGAAAAAACTATGATTTGAATTTGCTAAAACATGTTTAGAAGCACTGCTCTGCTTCCAAAGTATTACATTCAAAACCGGGAGTCGATTTTCTGCATAGTTGGACCCTTAAAATTATGTTTAGATGTTAAATGATTTTGGTAAAGTTCATCATTTAATAATTTAGTTACAACATTGTGAAACTATAAAATTACATTTCTCAAAGTAAAACCACATCTGGAATGTTGCATCCAGTTTTGGTTGCCACATTACAAATAAAATATGTTGAAACTTTGGAAAAAGCGCAGAGAAGAGCAACCAGGATAATTAAAGGAGTCTAAAACATATGAAGAAAAGTTGCAGGAACTGGATATAGCTTGTCTAGAGTAAAGGACTAGGGGTGACATGATAGCAGTATTCCAGTATTTTAGAAGCTGCCACAAAGAAGAGGGGGTCAACTTATTTTCCAAAGCACCAGAAGGCAAGACCAGAAACAATCAAGGATGGAAACTAATTAAGGTAAGAAGCAACCTGGAATTAAGGAGAAACTTCCTAACAGTGAGAACTTGCCTTCAGAAGTTGTATTTCATCATTGGAGATTTTAAAGAAGAGACTGTACAGCCACTTGTCTCAAATTGCATAGAGTTTCCTGCTTGAGCAGGAGTTGGACTACGAGACCTCCAAGTTCCCTTCCAGCTCTATTCTGATTGATAGACATATTAAAAGAGTGCATTCCTAGTCTTTGATGCAATTATTATTGGTCAAGAGCAATTTTATACCACAGAATCTGGAATGTAAGGTGAAAGCAAATGTGTAGTAGAAAATAATCTTTATAATTGCTTTAGGCATGTGTCTTCTTAGATAAAATTTTACAAGGACTTGTGTAACAATAATTCCTTTCTCAAGTAAAAATGTGAATAATGTTGACTACTACAGCATTATGTCCTGGTGGTCTGAAAATATTCAGGCATTATCCATTCCACTCAGAAAGTAAAGGGGCATTTTAGAAATAAGAGTCATCAGTTAAATGGTCTTTGCATTAGGGACATATTTCACTGGTGATTACTGAATCTGGGAATCTGGAGTGACTTTAAATGTCAGGCAAGGAACATTCCTTTCATAATAAGTCATAGGTCAGCAGCTCTCTTGAGGATGCAAAATTCTGGTCACCTACTGCAGTTTAGCTTTTTCAGAATAATATAATTTGTTGGCATAATAGTATTGCAGAGAGGTGGTCTCCATTATAAATTCAAAACACCCCATTTTTTGTTTTAAAAAAAACAACATATTTCAGGTGTAAAGAGCCATTTTGCCATAGTGGTTAAGGCATCAGGCTAGAAATCAGGAAATCATGAGTTTTAATCCGGCGTTGGGCACAAAGCAACCAGATGACCTTGGACTAGTCACTCCCTCTCGGCCAATAGGAAGGAGGCAATTTTTGAAACTACAAGTACTTCTCTGGGCAATTGCCAGGAGTCGATACTGACTCAAAGACACTAAAAAAAAACTTTCAAAGACCTCTCCAAGCAGTTGTCAGGAGTCAATGCTAAAGTATTTAATAAAGGCACTAAAATAAATAATCAACTATGCCAATATAAATTACTATGTGGGCTGACAACTTTATTTATTTAATTCAATTATTTGCTGCTTATTTCACCTTGCAACAACTCTGGGTGGCTTATAAACCATAAAGCCAATAAAATATTACAGCCATCAATATTCATAATAAAAGTAATAATGTACAATTGAAAGGATGGAGTGGAATGGAGAAGGATGCACATGGAGAGGGGGTGGGGTGATGTTTTAATCCATCAGCCACCTGATGGATTAACTTTGTGGGCTAACGAGTCGCTTTAAAATTTTCTGATGGTGTCAGGGATGTCATAATAAAGTGCCTGACACACTTTAGAATAGAATGTTGCCTATTCACAAAAAATGTTGCAAAGACTAATGCTGCGATTGTCCCTACTGCCATCTCTTCTGACCCCCTTCTCCGAGACATCAAAGGACCTGCCTGGGATAGTTTAGAAGTGATAGAGGTTGATGGGAGAAACTAATGGCCTGCCCCATTAGAGCTGTCAGAGAAGGCATGCTATGGATAGCAATAGCTAGGGACCTTTATTTAGTAAGTCCCAAAAATGCCTTCTCTGCTATGATGCCTTATGGAAAATTCCACATACCTGGGATTAAATTAGCTCCATCCTGTTTGCTATTCCTGAAGTCTCTAAAAACCTGGTTATGTTATAAGGCTTTAGGCTCCCAGGAAACCAGAGACATGCTTTGATGGCTCCATTGTTCAGGTGGCCATACTTATCCTCTATTTTCTTAGGATTTTTATTTTTGCTTCATACTATTTATCTTTTAGTGTTCATATTTTTACATCTGTTCTTTTTATTTTTGTCTTTTATTCAGTTGTTGTATACTGGCTTTCTACAGGATGGGCAGCTATAGAAACTGGATTAATAAATAAAATAAATAAAAGCTTCAAGTTGTACATTTGTTTGCAGTTCTTCCATGATTCATATTGCATTTTCTACCTGCTCTAACACCTTCAAATTTATTAAGGAATGAAAATCAAATAGCTTTTGATAAGTATCTTTTGACAAATTGTAGTAAAAACCATCTGTCTGAAAGTATCTGATCAAGAAAAGAATAATAAGGAAATACCTTTTTGATTGAAGGTAACACCCTAACATTCAATCCACATTTCAAACTTTAAATTATCCTTCAGGAACTAATTAAGATACTTATAGATTAGTCAACAGATTTATCAACCAAGTGCATATCATCAGAGCACAGGGCAATGCAAATGCAAAACAGAATAATAATATATATATGTGTGTGTGTGTGTGTGTGTGTGTGTGTGTATATATATATATATATATGTTTTCTTAAGTTTTCGCGGGTACTTACATGTCTGGCATTCAGCTTTGTTCGGGTATTTTCCCACGTGGTGCTTTTAAGATTCTGCTGAAACGTTGCTACAACTTTAAAAGCACCACGTGGGAAAATACCCGAACAAAGCTGAATGCCAGATATATATATATATATATATATATATATATATATATATATATATATATATATATATATATATATATATCTTTGATTATTCGGGTTTTCTCCCGCGTAAGATTGGAAGTATCTAGGCAACGTTTCGATGAAGTCTCATTCATCATCTTCAGGCTTGGTCTTCAGCTCTGAGAAGCACAGAGCTGAAGACCAAGCCTGAAGATGATGAATGAGACTTCATCGAAACGTTGCCTAGATACTTCCAATCTTACGCGGGAGAAAACCCGTAGTTTGGGTATTTTCCCACATCATAATAGTTGTACTTTTAAAGTTGTAGCAATGTTTCAGCAGAATCTCATCTGCCATCATCAGGCTTCTCTATAGTGTTCATCTGTGAGCCAGACTTTTACAGTGGTTTCAGATTTAAATTTGGGACAGCCTATTGCTGTGCCAGAATGGTTTTTTCTTCCTCCTGATTGGTTGGGAGTCTTGGTCTGTGTTCATTGGTCTTGGAGTTTGCTGTGTTCTGCTTGATTGGTGTTTCTGCTATCTTCTGTCTGTTTTTTGGCTCTTTTTGTATCTTGATTGGCTGGCAGCATTGTGTTACTTTATTGGAGGCCTTTAGTGCAGTTTGGCTTTGGGTAAATGGATGGCTTTCATTAGTTAGGAAGCTGGGTTTCATCTGGGTGCGTGGTTGGGGTGTGTTTGAGCTGAAGGTATTAGGGGGGATCTACTTGTGCCCAGGTGTTTGCCTGGCTTGTGGTATGGAGATTTTTTTTGTTTGCGAGTGCAGGCTTCCAAATGATTGACAGCCTGGTGGAATCATCTCTTCTGTTCATGCTTTCTGGTCTTTTTTCAATCTCTATGGCTTTTCTGATGATTCTGTGGCTAGGGTTTTGGTGCCATTGAAGTTGATGCTATGACCTGTGGCTTCCATGTGTTGGACTAGTGAGGAAGTGTGTTCCAGCTTTTTTACTGCATTTTTGTGTTCATCCAGGCGGGTACTTATTCTTCTATTGGTCTGTCCAATGTATGTGGCCGGGCATGATGCACAGGGGACTTCGTATATGTCTTGGTTTTCCAGGTCAATTTTATCTTTGGGTTTATATATACTATACAGAAGCCTGATGATGGCAGATGAGATTCTGCTGAAACGTTGCTACAACTTTAAAAGCACCACTACTATGACGTGGGAAAATATCCGAACAAAGCTGAATATGATATATATATATATATATAAAAATTAGTTTTGAGGAAGGTAAATAGCTGACAAGATCACCCCTCAACTTAGTTCAATATGTTATTTTATAAGATATCAGAGAGTTTTCCAGAAAAGCAATTATCTGTGCTTTACTCACAATCCATATATCATTATCTTTTAGTTGTAGCTCTGACCTATTTTACCACTGCTTCTTTTATCTTTGTAATGATAAATCATTACAAAGGTTAACTGACTAATGGGCAGCAACATAGCAATAGCAATGGTTTTCTCATTTGTTCTGCTTGGATCCATCTATCTAAAAGCATTATCTCAAAGCTGCTTTGATTTTTTTTAAGAAACAAAGTATAGGTAAAAATGACAGAACTTTATATAATGGTACTACCTATATAATGTTAAAGACTTAACATTATCCCGTTGGAGAAATATATTTTCTCACGTTTGTATGGTTTGTTTCTGAATAATTAAAAATACAAAACAACAGATGTGGGCTATCTGGCTTTAATAGATTATTGAAGTGCTTTTTTTTTACTTTTTGTTCTATTGACAATTTCTGAATGCACAAGGGAGAATGTGATAACTCTACAGATAGGATGGCTCATAAGAACTTGTAAAGAAGCAGTTGTAGTTTTGGAAGAAAAAGTTAAATTAAGAGGTATGAAGGATCAGCCATATACCTATTAACATATTTTCTTTTCTTTTTTTCAGACAAGAAACACAGGGGTAAAAACCTTAGCTTTCACTTGTAAACCCTGCACAGAGGTTGGGATGGGGAACAGGAGAGAGAGATAATCCTGGACCCACTCATGTGCAATTTGCACTATGATCTCACCTATTGTGATATAAAATGATAAATTTTCCCAGATTGCCAAAAGTTGTCTGCACTAATCCATGCAGAAGCAAGTGGAAGAGTTGGAATAGGAGATCAGAAGGAAAGAAAAGTAATACAGATTGGGAAACATAAAAGCTACCAGGAAATTACTCAGCACAAGTGATGTAACAGAATCCATCTGTCATCTGTTTTAAAATTGCTGCCTAATAATTAAATGTATTTATTTTTTTAAAAAACTGAAATATTTTATTTTTTTTCTTATACTTCACACAGTTGCAGACACCATTCAAATATTGCAAACACCATTCAAAACATTACCATCTTTAATCAGTTATTCATATTATGAATAATTTTGTATATCTCAATCATGTTCCCTCTGGTTTTCTTCCTTTACAGATGAAAAAGGCCCAAATGTTACCATTTTCCTTTGTGGTAAAGCTGCTCTAGCCCCTTGTTCATCTTAGTTACCTTCTCTAGTTCCACTATATCCTTTTTGCAGAACTGTATCTGTTCCGAACTAAGCAAACTCATTAGCTTGCAATTCTAATAGTTTTCCTTCCATGACAGGCTCGTAAACCTGCACTTCTGATTGGCCCGCTAATAGCGGATCGTGATTGGCTGTTTTGGCTGATCTGATTGGCTGATAGCAGGTCGCCGTTGATTGGACGCTCCCAGCATGGCAAACTTAAATCATTGGTTGTTGTGACAGCCACCAGCTCTATAAAAGGAGCTGCTGCTGCCCAATTATTTTCGCTCTGTTCTGAAGTCACTAATAAAGAGTTGGAGTCACTATTTGATGCCTCGTCTCCATTCTTTGCTCCCACTCTCCCAGATCTAACACTGGCGATGAGGGTGGGATGCGGAGACGATAGAGCTGACTGAACATTCATCGAACGCTAACAGAGCACGTGGCTGAGAATGCACCAATAGTGGCAGAATGACCAGTGGCACCATACCACCCGCTCCATTTGATCCAGCTAATGAAGACTGGGACTCGTATATGGACAGGTTTCAGATGTTCCTGGAAACCAACAACCTGAAGGATGCTATGCCTGGCAAGAAACGAGCTGTATTCCTAACCCATTGCAGTCCCGCCATTTTTAAGATGCCAAAGGCACTTGCTAAACCAGCAGAAGTCAAGACGATGGACTGGGACAACCTCGTCCCAATCCTCCAGGCCCATTATGCCCCAGCGGTGCCAACACTCATCAGGAGACACGAGTTTTACCAGAGGGACGAACAGGAGAGCAAAAGTGTTGGAGACTTCATCATGGACCTCAGAAACCTGGGGGGACTCTGTGGCTTCGCAAATCTAGAAGAAGCCATGAGAGATCGAATTGTTCTGGGTCTAAAAGACCCCACAACCCAGAGCAAGATTATGGCAAAGGGGGACATCGGCCTCGCAGATATCATCACCGATGGTACTGCAGCAGAAGCAACCAGGAAGTCAGCAACTTGAATGCGCCAAGCAAACGGACTGCACTGCCAACTCGCCAGTGACACTACATCCCCTTCCGAGAGGCACACAATGGCCACCCACCATGAAGACCTCGAATCCTCATCAGAAAGCGAGGAAGAGGAGGTCAACAGACTCAGGTCAGAGCGCGATCAGCGAGACCAGTGGAATTGTAAGCCCTTGTATCAGTGTGCTGGATGCGGGGGAAACTACCTGCAGTCAGACTGCAAATTCCTAGACGCCCTCTGCCATTCCTGTGGAAAGAGGGGCCACATTGCAAAGGTCTCTAGAAGCAAGCGACGGTCCAGCCCAAACCGAAGAAAAAATAATTTCCGGCAGACAACAGGCACCCCACCAGTAAATCAGGACCACCCAAGCAACCAATGGAACCACTACTACAGAAATCGGCTTCTCTACAGAAGCCACTTCTGCCAGACGAGAAGAGGCACACCAAACCATCACCATCGGCCACACTTCATCCCTTGATGCAAGAAAAATTCAAGTAAGGGTCACCATTGAGAATCGACCATGCGTTAAGTCGACTCTGGGTCTTCCCTATCAATGGTCTCCTGGAAAACCCTTAAACAGCTGATCCCTGACATCCGTCGCCAGGACCTCAGCACTCAGAAAATTATATTAAAGGACTACCAAGGAAATAGGTTCCCGGTCGCCGGTTCCAGCCACATCTCCTTCAAAGACCACACCTCAACCCTACCTCTTACCGTCATCGATAAAGATCGACCCAGCTTACTAGGTTTGCAGTGGTTTGCACCACTAGGAATCGAACTGGTGGGCATCAACCAGACCGAAAGCGATGACTGGGAAGCGGCCCTCGTCCAGGAATTCTGGGAAGTTTTCACCGAGAAGCTAGGCAAGTACAAGGGATCCCCCATATCGTTTAATCTCTGCCCTGATATTGCACCCATTTGCCTTAAGCCTCATCGAGTGCCTTTGCACTCAAACCAAAGATTGATGAACAATTGGACAAATTAATAGCCCAGGGTGTGTTGGAATCGATTGATCACACCCGATGGGAGACCCCAATTGTAACCCCCATAAAACCTGATGGATCTCTGAGAATTTGTGGGGATTACAAGGCCACCCTCAACCATGCACTTCAGCAGAGCGTTTACCCCGTGCCTGTGGTCCAACACCTTCTTCACTCCCTTGGGGGTGGAAAAATATTCACAAAATTGGACCTAGCCCAGGCGTACCAGCAGCTGCCCGTAGCTGCCCAAAGACCGCAGAAGTCCAAACTATAGTCATGCACAGAGGTGGATTCAAATGTAATAGACTCCAGTTTGGAGTGAGCGTAGCACCTGGCATCTCCCAAAGTCTGATGGAAAGATTGCTACAAGGCATAAAAGGGGTTGTGCCCTACTTCGATGATGTCTTGATAGCCGCCCCCACTAGAAGTCTACTAGAAAAGCGACAAAGAATGGTCCTCCAAAAATTTAAAGATGTTGGCCTGAAGGTCAAGAAGGAAAAGTACCAACTATGTACTGAGAGGGTTGAATTCCTTGGTTACCTTCTTGACAAACAGGGAATTCACACTACTGAGAAAAAAATGGCTGCAATAAAAAACGTCCCGAGACCTAGAAACAAAACAGATCTCCAAGCCTTCCTGGGACTCATCAACTTTTATAACATCTTCCTCCCCCAGAAGGCGACTGTTGCTGAACCCCTGCATAGGCTCCTCGACAAGAAGGCTTCCTGGGTCTGGGGACATCGAGAAGAGCGAGCTTTTCAGCAAGTAAAAGACCTTTTAACATCAGATGCTGTATTGATACAATATAACGAGACTTTACCATTAACTGTCACCTATGATGCCGCACTGTTTGTTGTAGGAGCCATCCTGAGCCACATCCTGCCAAACGGCATTGAGGTGCCCATTGCATTTTTTTCAAGAACTTTATCTAAAACTGAGAGAAATTATAACCAACTAGATAAAGAGGCTTTCGCTATTGTGTCTGCGATCAAATGATTCCACGAGTATGTATATGGAAAATCCTTTTCTATAATCACTGATCACAAACCATTACTTGGCATCTTGGCGTGGGATAAACCAACTCCCCACATCTTATTGCCAAGAATGACATGCTGGTCAGAGTTTCTAGCCGCATATGATTACCAACTGCAACACCGACCGGGGAAAGCCATTCCCCATGCTGATGCCCTGAGCCGCTCTCCACTACCAGAAGTCCTAGCTACACTACAAATCGAGACACTTCCTTCACCACCACTGACTGCACAAGACATCGCATCAGAAACAAGAAAGGACCCTTGTTTGGCACGAGTCCTCCGCTGGGTGGAAAGAGGTTCGCCTGAAAACGAACCCAATGACACCTTCGAGCCCTTCAAACACAGGCAGACAGAACTTTTCTCCCAAAAAGGATGTGTTTTGTGGGGAGACAGAGTCATCATCCCAGGAAGACTACAGCATAAGGTCCTAAAACTACTGCATGATGGACATCCGGGCATCGTGCGAATGAAGTCACTAGCAAGGAGCTACGCTTGGTGGCCAGGTATGGACAGGCAAATAGAAACCTGGGTGGCCACCTGTAACAAGTGCCAGGAAACATGCTCAGCTCCACCAAAAGCACCACCAACAGAATGGGAAACGCCCTGAGGTCCCTGGTCCTGTATCCACATCGAATTTGCGGGACCCACCAAGGGGCATACATTTCTCATAACAGTGGATGTCTATTCCAACTGGCTTGAGGTCCACAAAATGAAGAGCACCACCACAGAGGCAGTCGTTAAAAAACTAAACAGGAGGATCTTGATGAGGAAAAAATTAAACAGTGTTTACAAAATGCTAACCTACTTAAGATACCTGATGAAACTCGGAAAATGTTAGAAAGTGCTATAACAATGATGGAATTAACTGAAGCACTTAACAGACAGAACAATGGAAAAGCACCAGGACCAGATGGTTTCCCGGCAGAATTTTATAAAACATTACAAGAATCGTTGAGCATTCCACTGTTAGAAGTCATGAATGAAGTTATGATAAATAAGAAAATGCCTAAAACATGGTTAGAAGCTTATATTACACTTATTCCAAAAGAAGGGGTTGACCCATTACAAATTAAGAACTATAGATCTATTTCCTTATTGAATGCAGACTATAAAATCTTTACTTCAATCTTGGCAGAAAGGCTTAAAAATATCTAAATAACTTTATTCACTCTGATCAGAAGGGATTTTTACTAAAGAGACAGATTAAAGACAATATGAGGGTAATCCTGGACATATTGGAATATTATGAGGCGCACCCGGAAAAACAAATGGCTTTGATATTTTTAGATGCCCAAAAGTGTGGTGGACTCCCATGGAAAGAATGAGACACAGAGGCTGGTGTACTCGGGATGGGAGTCTAGAGCAAATTCTAGTGCCCCCTTTTATTGAGAAATTCGTACATAGTAAGCGTTCACATTGTGGATTACAATAATTAGATATAGCACACAAAACTGTTTACAATTGTCTGAGCTGCTTAATTGTTTCTGGTGTTTGTTTTTAATTTCCTTGCTTATCTCAGTGACCCTTAGGCAGACATGTATGTATAAGGTCTTAGACTAATCATTACCCAATACTGAAGTCAAAGTTTATTCCCACATCTCCCCTGTTTTAGTTTTTTGATGATCGCGGATGCCTCGGTAGCTTTTTGCCATCTGCAACAACAGTTCTCCTTCCATAGGCTTCACCCGACACATTCCTAAAAGTCCAGGGAGACAATGGATACAACAGCATACACAAAGAGAAAGTATAAAAAGCAATATCACTCCAACAATTAGGTGACGAATCCATGAACCATCTGGCAACCAGGACCAATGTGCAGACCACGCGTCCAGTCCCTCGTCCTCCAATTGTAATGGATTCTCACTCAGGGTTTGTTCCATATGCTGTATAGTAGCTGTAATGTTTGGAGAATAATCAGAGATATACATGCAACAATGTGTATGAATCACAGCA
Organism: Hydrophis major; assembly: GCA_033807585.1. Classification (NCBI taxonomy): domain Eukaryota; kingdom Metazoa; phylum Chordata; class Lepidosauria; order Squamata; family Elapidae; genus Hydrophis; species Hydrophis major. Next base: position 332,360,029 of record CM066329.1, read on the forward strand.
CAAACTCCCCCTTGCGCAGCCAAAATAGTGTCCACCGCATATCTGGTTTGCAGGACAAAGTCAAGGATTTTTCCTTGTTCTTCTTCAAACAGCTTTAGCGTTTTAATGGTGTCTTTAAACATAGTAACTGTCCAATTGTTTAAACGATGCAAATCTCTATAGTTCATCATGACTCCTAAAGGAGGAATAACTCCCCTTGATATCTGTGTCCAGTAGTCATGATTCAAAACAGAGTTTACTTCCGTTGCGGAACGCGCATTGCGGATATGAGCAGTCCCCAAAGATTTTAAAATGACATGAGATGGGATTACTTTCCCAAAGGTGCAGACTCCTTTCCATCATGCTGGCATGCGATCATAGGCCATCCGTCCACACAGCAACCATAGATTTGCTCCCAGGAGATGACAAACCGTATTTGGTTCAGCATAGATTAATCGTACAAAAGATTCCATTAACATAGCCAAATAAGTGGGCGGTGGTGCATATTTCCCATTTGCACATTTGGGCAGCTGGTTTTCTATCATGATGGGACAACATGTGGCAGGGATAATTGGACACCCATTTTCATTGATCAAAGATATGATATCAAATTTAGAAATATTATGTACAAAGTAAGTGAGATTTTTAGTTTTCATGTCATTCGGATAAACCCGACTTCCATTGCCAATAACAATAGTTTTGTTGCAAAATGGATATGTTCCCAAGTAAGTCATATTCTTTACTGTCTCATTGTGATTCCAGCAGATTCCCGCCACCTCTTGGATTCGGCTTCCAAGATGCAATGTATTTATGTTACTTTTAGTCCAACTGTTAGACCACATCCCTGAACAACCATAGCATTGTCCCTTATACCAGTCACCTTCGGCCAAAGGTACTGCTACCATTGGAAGCCCTGATGTTTTGTGAGTTGGCATGTGCATACATACCCAACAATCAGTTTTATTATGAAGGTTTGCTAGCTTCCCCATGTCCTGGATCAATGTGTTTCTTTTCCATTCCCCCAAATCAATCCCCTTGCCCCTTTGGCTGATGATAAGGACGTACACAGCGAGCAGGAACCCAAACAACTGTCCCCTCATCTTCAACAGCAGCGTATCAGCAGGACAGGTCCTTTCCACGTTGGATCTGGTAGTCTCTTATACCGAACTTTCGGTATTGGTGTACCTGCAGAAGGGGAGGAAGCAAAATGCCTACACCCCCCCTCAGGGGCACGGCACTGGGCTTTAAAATGGCCAGGCTTTCCACAATTAAAACAATTCCCTGTAGGTTTCATCCCTTTTTGCAATGCCATAGCCAAAGTCTCCATGTTGTAAGCCTGAGAACCCACCACTGCACATGCTTTTAACAGATCAGCCAGAGTAACCTCACCTCTAGCCACCAAGGGCTGCAAGATACGCTTGCAGTCAGCGTTTGCATTTTCAACTGCCAATTTCAGCAAAAGTTCTTTTGCAGCTTCCTCATTAGAGATTTGCCTGGTAATAGCCAATTGTAGCCTTTCCATAAAATCATTATAAGACTCAGATGCTGTTTGCTTAATTTGAGAAAAAGACCGTGCTGGGGTTCCCACATCCTGGATGCGGGACAACGCCCCAAGGACAGCTGCCATAAGCACTGGAAATACGTGATCAGGCAAATTAGCAGCTTGATCTGCAGTGGATTCAAACAAGCCTGCCCCATAGATTTGGTCTGGTGTATACAGCCCCCCTGAATTCCTTCCCCTAGTGACAGCCTCCCTTTGGTATTCTGAGTCAAAGACCACATACTGAGTAGAGCTCAATATCATTCTCATTAAATCTTTCCAGTCAATAGGAATCATGCGTGAGGTAGCCAAACTTGTCAGAAGCCCCTTTGTAAAAGGACTTTGAATACCATAATCTTTTACTGCTTTTTTAATTTCCCTAAGAACTGCTAAAGGAATCGGTACCCATTCAGTCTGCAGATTGCCTTGAGCATCCACTTGCCTATTGACTGGAAACAAATTCATCTGGGTAACCTCATCAGACTCTAACTTCCCCTCATTGAAAGCCTGATGCATCATGGCTTGAACTTTTCCCATTTTTGATTGGATTTCACGGGCATAGGCGTTGTTGGAAATGATAAATCACACTCCAGTTTTGGAGAAGGAGGGTGCAATACAATTCTTTTATAAGGAAGAGGTTCTACTAAAGTTTTTAAAAGAGGTTGTTGCTGGCTCTCTAAAGCAGTCATAACAATCTTCCAAAATATCAACATTTCAGCTGTTGCCCGTGGCTCTTCATGAAGGATATTTCCAATTCTCCTCCATGTGTCTAACTTTAAAGAGGCTTTCTCTGGATACCAGGGACATTGTCACCAGATCTCTTGCAGCAGCTCTCTCACATTATCTTTTGAAAGAACTATTTGCTCCCCCCCGGAGGGTTTAAAGATAAAGTAGTTTGTCCTGGCTAACTTCAGCAGCTCACTAACATGCCGTTCCTGAGGCTGAGAGAGTTTTCCCCCCATGCTCCCTGAATAATCCTATTGTCCAGCAATAGTTAAGTACGTACTTTACCTATTCCAGGCGAGGAAACACGGAGGTCCGGACACGTACCACCTGCAGTGGATCACGTCGGGGTCACCACTTGTGGTGGACTCCCATGGAAAGAATGAGACACAGAAGCTGGTGTACTCGGGATGGGAGTCCAGAGCAAATTCTAGTGCCCCCTTTTATTGAGAAATTCGTACATAGTAAGCATTCACATTGTGGATTACAATAATTAGATATAGCACACAAAACTGTTTACAATTGTCTGAGCTGCTTAATTGTTTCTGGTGTTTGTTTTTAATTTCCTTGCTTATCTCAGTGACCCTTAGGCAGACATGTATGTATAAGGTCTTAGACTAATCATTACCCAATACTGAAGTCAAAGTTTATTCCCACAAAAGACATTTGATAATGTGAACTGGAGATTTATGTTATTACTATTGGAACAGATGGGCTTTGCTAGAAAATTTATCCAAGCAATAGAAGCCGTATATTATAAGCAAACGGCAAAAGTAACGATAGATGGAGAATTCACAGACTCTATCAATATTAAAAAAGGTACAAGACAAGGATGCCCATTATCTCCTTTGTTATTTGTATTGACCTTGGAAGTCTAAAATAGAAATATTAGAGAGGATATAAACATAAAAGGAATGAAAGTCAAAAAGGAGGAATTCAAATTGCAAGCCTTTGCGGATGATTTGGTCTTTATTTTGGAAAACCCTTTAGAGACAGCTTTAAAACTATTGGAAAAGATAGAGACGTATGGTGAGATGGCTGGTTTAAAAATAAATAAAGACAAAACAAAGATTCTGACAAAGAACATGTTATTAAGACAAAGAGAAGAGCTGGCAGATTTATTGAAAATTCAAGTTACGAACAAAGTTAAATGTTTGGGGATATTTTTGACGTCAAGATGTACTACACTGAAAGAGAATAACTATATTAAACTTAAACAGCAAATAGCATCCGACCTGAAAAAATGGGAAAACCTACAATTGTCATTGATAGGTAGTATTTCAACAATTAAGATGAATATTTTACCCAGAATTTTATATTTGTTCCAAACAATACCAATTAGGTTAAGTAAGGATTACTTTGAAGAATTAAATAAAATTGTGTTGAAGTATATATGGCAAGGCAAGAAAGCGAGAATAAAATTAAAACTTTTACAGGATGTTAGAATTAGAGGAGGATTTGGCCTTCCTAACTGGGACTTGTATTATCAAGCTGCAAACTTAATGTGGGTTAAAGAATGGATAACGTTAAGAAAGACTAGATTGTTGGCATTAGAAGGTCATGATTTATTATTGGGTTGGCATGCTTTTTTATGGTATAAGGGAACTAAATCACAGGGTTATTTTAGAAGGCATTATATATGGGAATCGTTATGGTTGAATTGGGAGAAAATTAAGAAACAATGTTATTTGAAAATTCCAGTTTGGTTATCAACTATTGAAGCTTTTTCGTATCCTATAACTTATAAGAAGGAACAAACAGTTAGATATGAGGAAATATTGGATGAAAAGGGTGAATTTAAAACGATGCAAAATTTAGAAGAACAAGGTATAAAGATGAATTGGTTTTCATATGCGCAAATACATGCAAGGTATCTTAAAGATTCTAAAATAGAAGGATTTTATGATAAATGACTGATTTAGATAGGATTTTGACAGATACTGATGAAAAAGTGATTAAAAAACTATATAGTTATTTGTTGGAAATTAAATTAGAGGAAGAACAAGTTAAAGAAACCATGATTGCTTGGGGGAAGAATATTGGATATGGGATTGATTTAGAGAAATGGCAAAAATTGTGGTCACAAAATTATAAAATGACAACAGCATATAAAGAAAATTTGTATAAGATGTTTTACAGGTGGCACTTTCCCCCGACAAGAATAGCAAGAATGTTCAAGAATAAATCTGAAAAGTGCTGGAAATGTCATCAGATACCTGGCTCATATTTCCATATGTGGTGGACTTGTGAGGAAATACTGGACTAGAATTCACATATGGCTGGAAAAAATGACAAAGAAACACATAGATTTGAAACCAGAGATTTTTTTATTGGGAATCGTACCTGATATATATAATAAAAACTTAAAGTATTTGATTGTAAATGTATTAACAGCGGCTAGGATTGTATTTGCTAAACACTGGAAGAGTGAGAAAATACCATTAGAGGAAGAAATTATTAAGAAGATATTGGAATGTGCTGATATGAGTAGATTGACATTTGAAATTGGAGAACAAGAAGATAAACAATTTTATGAAGTTTGATTTTTTTTTATCAATGGTTAGATAATACAATATAATAATAGAATATTTAGAAATTTAGGAAATAATGAATATATAATTTTTCTTGGTTTTGATAATTTTTTAGAATATTTTATTAAGATAGATTTGGTATGATTCTATGATTTGTTATAAAATAATTTAACTTAATTATAGTTATCTTGCTTAAGTATGAATTAGTAAAATTATAGTCAAATGATTGTTCAATAATGATATTAGGATATTTTACTGATGATTGATAATGTGAGTTATTATGTAATATAATTATTTTGATGACAATGAAATAGATGCACAAAAGGGAGTGGTAAACCAACCGATACACTGTAATTTTATGAAGAATGATATATATATATATTTATGTTATGTTTTATGCCTTATATGTTTTTTGTTTGTCGTTAAAATCAATAAAACTTTTATCAAAAACAAAAAACAAAAAAAACTAAACAGATTATTTGCTACATACGGCTTGCTTGATGTCTTGGTTTCAGACAATGGCCCACAATTCACTGCCTTGGCATTTGAACAGTACCTAGCAGACCAGGGAATACTCCCTGCCTTAACTTCGCTGGCTCACCCTGCAGCCAACAGTAGGGCTGAACGAATGGTCCAATTCACAAAGAAAACCTTACACAAGATGGAGCAAGGGAACATCCACGACAAGGTGACCAGGATGCTTCTCCTCCAACATATTACTCCAAACAGCACCACGAACAAAACCCCAGCTGAACTCCTGATGGGCAGGAAACTTCGATCACATCTTGACCGCCTACACCCTGCCTATATGCCGGAAAAGCCCCCGGGTTCCAGCAGCAAGTATCGCACATTCAAGGTAGGCGACCCGGTTTTTGCAAAAAACTTTACCGGTGACCCATTGTGGGTCCCCGCTACCATAACTCAACTTATGGGTCCCCGTTCCTACCGCTTACAAACTGCTGATGGGAGACTGTGGAAGCACCACATCGACCAACTACGCTCCAGGCTGGCACCTACCCCCTTCACAAGCCCTGAACTTCAAACTAGAGGGGGAAGGGAAATCGAGGGGGCTGAAAATGAACTAGTATCTGACCCAGTACGCGAAACCCAGCAATCAGCGCAACCAAACCAGAATATTCACCTTCTGAAGAAGAGCCAGGGCAGATGGTCATCTCTCCATGAAGCAGCACTGTGGCATCAGCAAACCCAGAGAATCCAGATAACAGCCATGACGGGAGTAGAGATGACAACCCCGAGTCACCCAACGGAGAAGTCAGATCATCATTACCGCTGAGCTCAATGAACAGCTCACCGGAACCAGAGTCCGGGCAAAGGCTGTTGGAGCAACGCAAATCAGGTAGACAGGTGAGGCGACCTGCCTGCCTGTGAGAATACATCACCCCACCCTTGAGATGGAACCTAGGGGGGGAGGGGTGTTCTGAACTAAGCAAACTCATTAGCTTGAAATTCTAATAGTTTTCCTTCCATGACAGGCTCGTAAACCTGCACTTCTGATTGGCCCGCTAATAGCGAATTGTGATCGGTCATTTTGGCTGATCTGATTGGCTGATAGCGGGTTGCTGCTGATTGGACGCTCCCAGCGCGGCAAACTTAGATCATTGGTTGTTGTGACAGCTGCCAGCTCTATAAAAGGAGCTACTGCTGCCCAAGTATTTTCGCTCTGTTCTGAAGTCACTAATAAAGAGTTGGAGTCACTATCTGATGCCTCGTCTCCGTTCTTTGCACACACTCTCCCAGATCTAACAGTATCCACAATATTTCAGATGTGGTTACATCATGATTTGTAACGGCTGCAAATGCTTCATTTGTATTCTGAAAGACAGTTGAGAATATATGATTTTGTATATATTGAGAAGTTACGAGATTCGTGACAGATTTCAGAAGAATTTCAACTTCTTCCCTAAGTTCTGGTAGTCTTCCCAGGTAGGATGATGCAATAATGGAAATGTCATTTTATTCTTTGAATTATGTGAATGCAACTTTATGCCTTTCATCATCAAGAAGAGGTAATGTCCATGTTATTTCATAAAATTCTTCTCTGTTCCTCCTGAGTACAATGTCTTTGAAAGGATAGGAGAGCACTGAGGAGTGGGTAAAAATATTAGATTGGGTTGGGAATCAAATCCCATTCAAACATGAAAACTTTCGATGTGTGGGACTTCAAAAGAGTTGAATTGGAATCTGCACCTCATAAATTTCTCAAGTTTGCAAAATGCTTGGTATCCAATTTATTCTTTAGTTTCCCCAATATAGAAATCTAGTCAAATAGACCAATGTTGGGATTTTTAAGGATAAATGCCTTAAACCTCTATAAGATAGTACTGCCTTTTAAATTTGCCAATCTTAACCATGCAAAAGTGAAGCTCAAACATTTTAACCTTACACAAGCAAGAGAACAGGGAGGCATAAATTCAATGAAGCATCAGTTTTACAATCACTAGTCTTCCAAAGCATAACCACAGAATAGGCAGACTTAACAGGCTCAAAATGTATCCAGCAACGCAGCATGTTAAAGCCAAAATCTTTTATCTAGGTAGGCACTTAATTGTCATGGTACTAAAAAACAACAGCCATGGAGATGCTGGTCTTAAATGTTGTCCCCTGCTAGTTCTCAGTAAGTGATTTTACCTTTGGGGATATGCTGATGTGTATCTCATAGTGTTCTAGAATTAATGATCCCAAATGTCATTATAATGCTAGCAGCAGAGAAGTAGCATTGGAACATAGTAAAGGGGGAAGATTTACAAATGTTACACTGGCCAAATTTGTATACTCCCACTCCAGCTAGAGCCTATGAAGTACATCCCCCTTCGAGATAGTTTTAAACATTGAATTTTAAAATTCTAAGTCAAACTTAAAAGTTTATTTAATATCTGAAGTATAGATACCCATAGGAAAACAAATGGGAAAAGGACAAAATGAAATTACTATTTCTTATTTAAAAATTGCCTGGTTAAAAAAGAAATCACATGTTAATGAACTGCTTAGAAAAAGAAAGTAGCTTTGCTGAGAAGCCTCAATGGGGGGAAGCAAGATCTAAAGAAAAAAAGTTTATTCAGAGACAATGGGTGAATTTAATTTAGGATAAAAGAGGGATTCTGGAGGGTACATAAGATTGTGTTTTTTATATGTGTATTTAGAGTATAAAATTCATTGTGTAATTTTAGAATCTATTAAACAGAATCCCAAGAAAAATTGTTATATGAAGTACTTTTAAGTTAGGGTAATGAGTTATAGACGTTACTCCAATTGGTGTATAGGAGAAGTACAATAAAAGAAAAAAGATGAATGGATAGTTGGAAATAGAACAGACAAAGAATGTTATTGAAAATGGAAATAAGATTTGGAAGGATATATAAAGGTTTTGTTATGTTTTTTTTTGGATTTTGTATATTGAAAAAAGGCAAAAAAAATTTAATTAATAAGAAATAATTTGGATGAAAAGGAGAAGTTGGGATATGAAGTTAAATAGATAAAGTATTGATACTATAATTTGGAATTGTTATGTTCTATTGGTTTTCTTCTTTTATTATTTTTTCTTAGAAAAGATAAGCTGTTATGCCTTGTGCATTGTTTATATAAAACTGATAAAAATGGTTTACATATATATATAAAAAAAGAAAATGATAATAAGATATGGAAGGATATATAAAGTGAATATGATGTTTGAATTTGTGTCTGTGTGAAGAGTTTCAACCCGGGATCAGACAACCTTCAGAAAAGATCTTTTAGTTTTGTTTGTTTTACTGTGTTTTCTGTAAAATTAATAAAATTTGTTTAAAAAAAAAAAGAAAATGGTAATAAGATATGGAAGGATATATAAAGGTTTTGTTATGGTTTTTTTTTGTATATTGATAAAAGGCAATAAAATTTTAATTAACAAGAAATAATTTGGATGAAAAGGAGAAGCTGGGATAAGATAGGAAGTTAAATAGATAAAGTAAATATTTATATTATAATTTGGAATCATTATGTTCTATTGGTTTTCTTCTTTAATTATTATTATTATTATTTTTAGAAAAGAATTTATAAGCTGTTATGCCTTAATTGTTTGTGCACTGTTTTTGTAAAATTGATAAAATTGGTTTATAAAAAAAAGAAAAGAAAATGATAATAAGATATGGAAGGATATATAAAGTGAATATGATGTTTGAATTTGTGTCTGTGTGAAGAGTTTCAACCCAGGATCAGACAGCCTTCAGAAAAGATGTTTTAGTTTTGTTTATGTTTTGTATTTTGTATGTTTATGAAAGGCAACAAAATTTAATAAGCAAGAAATATAATTTGGATAAAAGGAGAAGTCTGGATAAGATATGAAGTTAAATAGATAATGTAAATATTGATATTACAATTTGGAGTTATTTTATATGTTCTATTGGCTTTCTTCTTTAATTATTTTTTTTTTTTTTTAGAAAAGATTTTTCAAGTTGTTATGCCTGGATTGTGTATTGTCTTTTGTAAAATTAATAAAATTTGTTTAAAAAAGAAAAAGAAAAAGAAAGTAGCTTTGCTGACACTATTATATACTAATTTGTCCAACTGAATGAAGTGTTCCAGATAAAGTTTACACTTTAAAGTAGCCACAAGATTATTTTCAGTATAATATAAAAATATAAACTATAAAAACAACTTGGTTTAGATTGGAACTTGAGACTGAAGGCTGAATTTTTCCATTTTACACAATTGCAATTTTGTTTAAAGTTAAATAAATATTTTTAGTTACTATTGATCTAATTCAAGGAGTGATATGATTCTTATTTAAGGGTAATATTATCTTGCTTTCTCATGACCATAATACCTAGACCTTTGTTATGTCCTGAGCATGGGCGCAAGGAACAGAGACGAGGCATCGAACTGTGACTTCAACTCTTTATTAGTAACTTCAGAACAGAGCAAAATACTTGGGCAGCAGCAGCTCTTTTATAGAGCTGGCTGCTGTCACAATAACCAATGATTTGAGTTTACCGCTCTAACAAGCGTCCAATCAGAGAGACCCGCTGTCAGCCAATCAGATCAGCCAGAAACGACCAATCACAACTCGCTATTCGCGGGCCAATGAGAAGTGCAGGATTATGAGCCTGCTGTTAAAGTAAAGCTATTAGGGTTGTTACTGAACGCGTTAGCTTAGTCCTTAACAACCTTTTTAAATAAAATACTAAAACTGCCATGGACAACCATGTCTGGCCTCTTTTGATATAGAAAATTGAAAGAAAATCAGGAAAATTGTGGAGAATTAGAAAAAAAATGCAACTGCCCACAAGATGCTGTGCTGTCAGGCAGCTTTTTTCTTTTTTAATGCTTTCAATTTAGTGTTGACACTTGACTGCCTGCACAGGTCTCTGCAGTTTTCTAAGTGAAATTTTCCAAAAGTAGTAATACATTGCTTCTTTCATAAGATTGAGAGAAAGTGACTGATCCAAGGTCACGCAGCTGGCTTGGTGTCCAAACTGCAATTAGAACTCATGGTCTTCTGGTTTCTATGCCTTAAGTATTACATGAAACTCGCAAGTAGAAAAAATGTTTAATGCAAAAGTATGCAATCAGTTATAACATTATTCTTGTTCTAACTTTATAGATACAATAAGATCTATATTATCTATGCATCTGAATCTAGTCAGTGAATGGTTCGCATTATTCTAGCTCTAGATAAAAATTAATGGAATTTAAGAGGGATTGGACTTAGTCCACTTGTGGAAATATAGAACTTTTGGAGTGGTTCTTCCTTTGACTTTGTATCCAGGCTTTGCCACTCTTTCTCCTAATAAAGTTGCAAATCAATGGTAAGAAAAGTAAGGTCCTGCACAAAGGCACATAATAAACCAAATGCAAGATACTGAATAGACAGTACTTGGCTCATCAGTAGAATCTGTGAAAGTGATCTAGTTGTACTAGTAGGCCAATCCTTAAATATGAACCAGCAATGTGCTGAAGTTATCAAAAAACATCAATGCAGTCCTAAGCTGCATCAACATAGAGATAGCATCAACATCATGAGAAGTGATAGAATCTCTCTATTACACTAGTATGGGCACATTTAGAATACTGCAGCCAGTTCTGGTGACCATGATACTAAAAAAAAAAATAGAAAAAGAAAAAAATGCAGAGAAGATCAACAAAATGATAAGGGATCTGGAAACTAAACCATATGATAAACAGCTCAGGAAACTAGATATGTTTAATCTAACAAAGAGAAGTCTTAATTGTAGCCATCTTCCAATACTTGAAGAGCTATCACAGGGAAGAGGGGTTCAATTTATTCTCCAAAGCATCTGGGGGCAAAAAAAAGAAGCAATGGATAGAAATTATTGGAGGAAGATCCAACTTGGAACTAAAGAGAAATTTCGTGGCAGTGAGAACAATGAGTCAATGGAATAGCTTGCCTCCTGAACTTGAGGGTGTTCCATTATTGGAGGTTTTAAAAAAAAACGTTTAGACAACTATTTGTCTGGGATAAAATAACATGACTGCTGCCCTAGATGTCGAAGGTCTTTTCCAGCCTTATGATTCTATAACTAATTAGATTAGTGCTCTACAGATTGGGAAATGTCAGGATGCAAAAATAAATATAGGAGTCAACGAGTAATTGTACAATAGACTAGATTAAGTTGTCCAGGGCAGGCCATGAGAAATATATACACTGCTCAAAAAAATAAAGGGAACACTTAAACAACACAAAGTAACTCCAAGTCAATCACACTTCTGTGAAATCAAACTGTCCACTTAGGTAGCAACACTGATTGACAATCAATTTCACATGCTGTTGTGCAAATGGAATAGACAACAGGTGGAAAGCATAGGCAGTTAGCAAGACATCCTCAATAAAGGAGTGGTTCTGCAGGTGGTGACCACAGACCACTTCTTAGTTCCTATGCTTTCTGGCTGATGGTTTGGTCACTTTTGAATGCTTGTGGTGCTTTCACTCTAGTGGTAGCATGAGACGGAGTCTACAACCCACACAAGTGGCTCAGGTAGTGCAGCTCATCTGGGATGGCACATCAATGTGAGCTGTGGCAAGAAGGTTTGCTGTGTCTGTCAGCATAGTATCCAGAACATGGAGGCTGTTAAGCCTGGGTTCCCCAACCAGGGTTAAGGAGACAAGCTAAACAGAATGTGCAGCGTTAGTCATATAGGCACACAGATAAATGAGTGAGCTAAGCTATGTTTGTTAACATACAGCAAAAATAACAGATATGCTTGTGCTATCAAAAATATAGTTTATTCCATTTATAGCATAGTCAAAATAACAGTCCATTAGTCATGTATCATTTAGTCAGTCCATTCAAGGATATTCAGTTAGCAAAGTCCGTGTAGAATATCCTATGTCAGTTGACTTACAAATCAGTCCTTTGTCTCTCTCCCGTTCGAGTAAAGCAGTCTTGAGTCCATGCAGTAATTAGGGATCATCAAAGCCAGAGAGAGAGCAAGCTGTCGTCTTGCTTCTTTTAAAGTGCTTTCACAACCACTCCATTAATTACATTCCTATATTTAAAATTGCAGACACTTTAACTTACAAACTATGATAACATATTTATTATTTTACCTAAACCAGTTAGGGTAAACAATGCTATCCCTAACATAGGCGCTACCAGGAGACAGGCCAGTACATCAGGAGATGTAGAGGAGGCTGTAGTAGGGTAACAACCCAGCATCAGGACCACTACCTCCACCTTTGTGCAAGGAGGGACAGGAGGAGCACTGCCAGAGCCTTGCAAAATGACCTCCAGCGGGCCACAAATGTGAATGTGGCTGCTCAAATGGTCAGAAACAGACTCCATTAGGATGGTATGAGGGCCCGATGCCCATAGGTGGGGGTTGTGCTTACAGCCCAACACTGTGCAGGATGTTTGGCATTTGCCAGAGAACACCAACATTGGCAAATTCGCCACTGGTGCCCTGTGCTCTTCATAGATGAAAGCAGGTTCACACTGAGCACATGTGACAGATGTGACAGGGTCTGGAGACGCCGTGGAGAATATTCTTGTACCTGCAACATCCTCCAGCGTGACCGGTTTGGCAGTGGGTCAGTAATGGTGTAGGGTGGCATTTCTTTAGGGGGCCGCACAGCCCTCCATGTGCTCACCAGAGGGAGCCTGACTGCCATTAGGTACCGAAATGAGATCCTCAGACCTCTTGTGAGACCATATGCTGGTGCGGTTGGCCCTGGGTTCCTCCTAATGCAAGACAATGCTAGAGCTCACGTGGCTAGAGTGTGTCAGCAGGTCCTGCAAGATGAAAGCATTGATGCTATGGACTGGCCTGCCCGTTTGCCAGACCTGAATCCAATTAAGCACATCTGGGACATCATGTCTCGCTCTACCCACCAACGCCACATTGCACCACAGACTGTCCAGGAGTTGGAGGATGCTTTAGTCCAGGTGTGGGAGGAGATCCCTCAGGAGACCATCTGCCACTTCATCAGGAGCATGCCCAGGCATTGTAGGGAGGTCATACAGGCATGTGGAGGCCACACACACTACTGAGCCTCATTTTGACTTGTTTTAAGGTCATTACATCAAAGTTAGATCAACCTGTAGTGTTTTTTTCCACTTTAATTTTGAGTGTAACTCCAAATCCAGACCTCCATGGGTTGCTAAATTTGATTTCCATTGATAAGTTTTTTGTGATTTTGTTGACTACATCTACATTGTTGAGCACATTCAACAATGTAATGAACAAAGTATTTGATAAGAATATTTCATTCATTCAGATTTAGGATGTCTTATTTTTGTGTTCCCTTTATTTTTTTGAGCAGTGTATATTTCTTTTATAGAAGTTTAGACCATCTTTAATAATCTGCTGCCAGAAGTTGTTTCTTTATTCTGCTTAATGATAGGATATTGTTAGGCATTATTATGCTAATCAAAAATTGAGTAAGAGGAAAAGAGAACTAAAAGTAAAACTTGCAAATTGAGTATTTCATTTAATTAATTTCTGAAGTTACTAGATGCTTGATCTTTGTACTATGTATTAATGCCTTTAATATGTTTACTCAACAAATAAAAAAAAGTAAAACTGAAAATAAATTGCTGTTTAAAAGCCAGAAGCAGACCAAGTTAAAAATGTTTTACTTCCATTATCCATGTTAAGAAATATAGCACTACATTCATTAGATGTATAATATGTACTTGTTTTATTGTAGCTTAAATGCACATAAAATCCAGATTATATTATATGAGTAACTGCCTGAAAATAGAGAATATATAGCATTGATCTAAAAATTAAGTTGGAACAAAGTAAGGCATAGGACAGGTTTTATGAAGGTCAGCAATTTATAGTACTGTAGAAGGAAAAATTAGACTTCCAAACACACGATACCATATAATACCAGGTAACCCTAAATGATCTCATACAATATAAGAGAGCTAGGTCAAAATAACATCATCAAAATAGCCAAATCACCAATAATTAAAAGAGGGGGAAATGTAGAAAGTGCCAGCATTTCAGGGAAAATCCATTCCTGTCAATAACTCCAAGATGACACACGTCATCTCAAAGTACTTTTATTAGAATAGCATCTGGCACCTACTGTGGAAATCTGGAACTAAATCTTCCCAGCTTCTCCACAAGGTCCCAACCTACAAACCATCCCTTTTTCCACCACCACATCACATGAACCAATCCCAAAGTAAGTTCTAATTCTTTCTGCACCATACTCTGTAACCTTGAACTATCAAAATATATTTTGTCTACTAAAAACTACTTAATTAACATCACCCCCTCCCACTTTCTCCAACTATGTGGCAGTGATGAATTCCATAGCTGACAGAAAGCTTATTAAAATAACTCTGGTGGCTTAATCCAAACAGGACATTTCTAAATATCCTCAGATTTCATTGGCAAATATAATTAATCCAAACACCCCTTCCCTCAGAGTTATCTTTATTTATTTCATTACATTGATTTTGTGCACTGAAAAAAAAACAGGATGCTTTATCTATGCACACATTGTATCTAATCCTAACCCTAACTCTCTGCTGGAACAGGAACTAGAAAATAAGAAAGCTATGGTTTTCTTTCTGCCAATTTCCATGTTAATAACAAAAGTAGAAAAGCCAATGTCCTATTTTTGTGTTATTTACAAAAGCCAATTCTAATCATCTTTACTTTTTCTAAAGCAAACATAGCACTATGGTGAAATCCTGTTCTTTTTATTTAGTCAGATTTAGTTTACAGAAGCATCAATCCAGCATGTAATCAGGATTTCCTAGGAATGAAATCTAACTTGTGAATTAAATGATTGATAGCTCAAGGTCTGAAGCAACATATCCACAATAGTCCCTGACAACTTTGTGTGGGAGAGAAAATACCCTCTAAATCAGAAATAAAGATGCACTGCCTTTTTTAAAAAAAATCCCAATTCTTTAGTAAAAAAAATGAGCAATCAGCAAAACCAGCTTTACATTTCATATATTTAAATAATGAGCATAACATATTCTAGAATCCTAAAATGGCAAGATTTACAGCTTTGTTGTAAAGATACCAGCTAAAATTTGCATTTAGCTTAAAAACTTCTTTATCCACAGTGTTTTTGAAATCTGATCTGATTCTCTGGTATTGTCCAGTGTTTTCAACCAAGCAGTGCTATTCTGTGGAACTATTTGGCAGCAAAGAGTGCTATAGCAGAGACTTTCCAGATATTCAGGTAGAACATAAATTCTGATGGTATTTCTTTAGCAGATCAGCAAGAAGTCATGTAACCACAAGGGCTTCCAGATTCAGCTCACCTCAAAGCTCCCTTCCTGTATACTTTTGTTTTCTCTCTCTCTCTCTCTCTCTTCCTTTTTGTCTATAATTTTGCAACTCACAATTGTATCTAAAAAATAAACATACTGTCCCCACCTGCTGGCCACAGTTTTAAATGTTAAGGAGTTTTCTCCTGAGTCTCCCACCCTTGAGTCTCATGACATAGAGGTGCAGCCTTTTCAAACATCTGTGAAGGGTTGTCATATAAGTTAACCTGTACTTGGCATGAGGAAAAGTATAGAAATGCAAAGGAACTAGCCAGTCCTAGGCACCTGTTGCTCTCAGATACAGGAAAGAAATAACATAAACCAGACTGTGGTCTTATATGGGCACCATACATCCTCTTGTTAGTGATCTGTGGGTGCTTATGTACCTAATCATAGTCAGTTAGAATAGCAGAAAAGAATGGTGAGGTTTGGGGATAATCATAGTAAAATCATTCCATAATATTAGCTTATATAATATTTTTGCAGTAAAGATTATTTGCATTGCTTTCTCTCAGTACTTTGTAACATTTCTGTGAGGTTTGTAAGCCAAATCTTGTTTAATTCGAGGCTCCTTTGCATTCACCTGTCCAAAAGCCCAGTGATCACTGCTGAAGCCCATGCCAGCTAAGGAATCTTTGCTGAATCTATCTCAAATGGCTTTTGTCCCTCATGGAAATGGGCATTCCCCCCCCCCCCCCCCCCACAATACTACAAAAATGTTCCACTGGCAAGGAGTCATATGATACCTTTAGGCTTAGAGGAACCACCAAATATTCTGCAGTAACTCAGTTTCCTTTCAGCCTTGTTCATATTGCTTGTCCTTATTTCAGTTTTTTTTTATACTGTTACTTGGTATAAAGCCAATCAGTTCCAGTTGCTTGAGACAGATCAGGTAAAAAACGAAACTCTCCAAAACATGTAGCAAAACAAAACAAAATGCATTTGACACGCATGTGACCAGTACACTGCAATGAATCTTTCCCTAGGGTGAACAAGTAGCTGTCAGTAATTGATATCAAGAGAATAAACACAGCCTGCAGATGCCCTGGAGGGGCCTTTCGTGCTTAAAAAAATGTAAAGAAGGGCATAAAGGTTAAAGGTTATGTCTATTTGTGGTACATTTGGCTTGCTGTCATAAAAGTTGCATAGGTCTCACTGTCAAGTACTTGAGTTGAGCTGAAATGGATCAAGGCAACTTGACTGATAATCAACGGAATAATTTGTTCTGTGAAGAGAGATTGGGGAGCCAGAAAAGTTTAACCTTGAAAAATGAATATTGAAGGAGGATATGTCATACCCTTCAAGTATCTGAAAGTATGCAAAAGAAAGCCAAGATAGTTTTATCTGGTTGCAGGATAAGGATAATGGATTTAAGTTGCAAGAAGGAAGATTGTTATGAAATGTTGCAATCAACTCCCTTACAGAAAGAGCAGTATGACAATGAAACTAGTTCTCCAGAAAAGTCATGAGCTTCTTTTTACTGGATGTGTTCAAGAATCTATCAGAGATTTTTAAATTTGAATTTCTGTACTGAGCTGGTGGTTAGATGTTATGCTCTAAGTGGCTCTTCTCATTCTATGTTTCTATGGTTCTACATTTGTGTATCATTTGGCCCCAGTAACCTGGATTATTATCATTATAATTGCTATAAATTTCATTGGTAGAAATGTATCATATTGTTCTACTTCATAGGTAGAAAAGTATTACTAGTGACCAAGGGTCAGCCCAAGAAAGAATTGAAGTGCTTTATAATCTAACATATATTTATGCAATATATAAACATATCAGTGGTGAGATTCAATTTTTTTTACTACCGGTTTTGTGGATGTGGCTTGGTGGGTGTGACAGAGGAAGGATACTGAAATCTCCAGTCAGAGGTGGTATTTGCCGGTTCTCTGAACTACTCAAAATTTCCACTACCATTTCTCCGAAACTGGTCAGAACCTGCTGAATGCCACCTCTGAATATGTATACACATATCTACTACATACATATTATATTAAAATTGTATTTGTCTATTACATAAAAATGTATTCTCCTAGAAATTCAAGAAAATAATAAGTAAGATCTTTGACTGTTTTGGCCATGTTAGAATAGACAAGCCAAAGTGGCCCCACACAATCAGAAAGGCTGCTTGAGTAGCGCAGGCAGGATAAGAAAGTAAACTTGGGACTGCTGCAAGATTATTACCAGTATATGATCAAAAATGGGAAATGCCTAAATACTCACAACAGAGGAATGGATAGTGAAGATGAAAGAATTAGCAGGAATGATAAAATGTACATGTTTTATTAGAGAAAAGACAATAACTCAATTTACTGATGACTAGAACTCTTTTATGGACGTTTTGCAGAAAAAAGGGGGAAAAGAACTTTTAATTTATGAGAGTGATGATTAAAAAGCGTAGGTTATGGGAAGAAAGAATATTGTAAGAGAGAGAAAAAGGGAGAGAGAATAAAATATAAGTATACTTGTAACTGATGTACAGAAGACCAGAAGTACTTACTGATAACCTTCCCTTCCCCTCTCCTCCCTTTCCATTCTAATCCATCCCACCCCTTCTCATTTTTTTCTCTATTCCTAGAAATGATACAAAATGAAATGCAGGATTTGCATGTTGCATAGAAGAACTCAAAGTGTCAACAGAAAAGCTTGTGCTATTCTGAATGTCTGAAGTGCATATCTCTAGTTTTTTTCCATTTTTTCTTATAAAGGACTAGACAACTTTGTTTCAGAGATCGTTCCTTACCAAATTGCTTCATGGGTTCTAACATACTACTTTCCTGGAAAATTTGGTGTCCATTTAGAGATGTATTTGCCTTGAAAATAGCTCATTTTGAACTATGTAGCCCAGTTAAACATTAGTACAAGAAATATTTTATGACATTTTATATTAGGTCATAACTGTTTTATGGTCATTTGCCAAATTTTAATTTATGGGTCTTGGATTTTTTACTTATTTTGTCAGTTAGTCCATTTGAGACACCTTGGTTCAAAATATTTTGCCAGTTAAAGGATACAGGAATCAGACTTTTAGTGGTATACAGTAGTGCCCCCAACCATTTTTTAATCACAATTATTTATTCTTCCACGGACCGGTACCTGAGTAACGCAAGACTGCACCACCATTGGGATGGCTCTTTGTTTGAAGCCACCACCCCTTTTGACGAAACTAAGGCACGAACACCCAAATGCCGCTTTCCAACTGAAAACCTGGAAGCACTTTCCAACCGAAAACCCAGAAGCAACTGAAAACCCGGAAGCGCCGTCGAAACAAGATGGCGGTGCCCAAGCTTTGCAGCCCGGTAAAAAATGATCCACGGACTGGTATCAGTCCAGGGACTAGTGGTTGGGGACCCCTGGTATACAGTATATAGATTGCAGAGTAGTATCCCAGTCTATAATCAATATGAATATTTTATTTATACTACAGTCTGCTATGACACAATGTACCCTAAACTCCATACAAATTTCAGTCATGTTAAAGGACTTGCTTATTTTCAATGGGCTTCTGACAATGTTTGACTGCTTTGCAATTGCTCATTTGCTTTTCACTAGCATCTTTAGCCAGTCATCCTTTTAGAAATTGAATAGGCCTTTGCCGTGGAACAGTAATGGCAAAAATTGGGAAGGCCTATGAAGAAGAGTGTTTTTTCATTAAATAGAGTGTAATTATTGCTGTTAATCCTAATCTAAAATTTTACATTTAAATAAATAAGGTGGAGAAGGTAATTTTGTGTTGTGACTATCAAAGGCAGTGCCCTGAATATAGAAACTGTAATTCTCTATAGAAAGACATAGCAAAAAGATCTATTAAAACCTGTCAGGTTACTTTTGAGTAAACATATATTGAATAATGATAGAACAAGAATATAATGGAAGTGTCGTGTTATATATACATTTATATTCCAGAACTGGACCTTATTTAAAATATGAACAATGTAATATATTTGGAACTTTCTGAGTTATTCAAATGATTTTCCCCATGCTAGTATTATGAGGATTTTTTTTCTTTATATTTATGAAACACTTATACAAATGAATTGCCCAGAGAATTGAGGCTTGTATATTCTAATATAAATATTTGTAATCTACAATAAAGTATGTCTACCATAGAGAATATTTTGGTGTATAATAATAGTATATGATCTTCTTGTGTCATATCCATAGTCAGATGTTGATGATCATGTATCATGTTGATGATCCTATTTTATGAACAACCACACGAAAAAATGCTGTTGAGTTTTGTCCAAACCCGACCCTTCATCATTTTGAAGCCATGATATTCTTCTTCTGCCTGGACCTCATTTGCCTTCAGTCTTTCCTTGGAGGATTAAGTGAAGTATGGCATATTTTTCTGGGTGTCGCATCACATGTCCAAAATATTCCAACGTTCATTTTTTCATGGTTTTTATGATTTCCCTTGGCTTTCCCAGGCAGTTTATCATGTATATAAGTATTTGGTTGCATTATGCAATTAGACAACACAATATTGTTTGTGGTATGCATGCAGATTAAAAACCACTTCATGTAAGAATGTAGTGTTAAGTGCATTCCAGTTATCATTTGTGCCATAAATTGGATATTGGAATGCTTTCTCATTGGATCAGTGAATACACAAATAGCTTTATTTTGTTCCTCACATTGTAAAACTGATACTATCATCATCAACAACATCAACAACAACAAATAACATTAAATAACATGGTGTCATTTAGTTTAGTTTAGTTTATTGTCATTGCACCTTGTACAACAAAATTAAATGCTGCCTTCAGTGTACATTATATCTATAAAAATAAAACACAAACACACGTCCTTGACATTCTATACAATTGAATTGAAAACTCGATATTGCACTAATATTGCACTAAATGGTAGAATTCAATATAGTTACCTGGGATATAAGCTGTTTTTCAGCCTATTTGTCCTTGTTTTTATTATCCTGTACCCTCTGCCAGATGGTAATAGTTCAAAATATTCTTAAAGATCCATCTCATGCCCAGGATGAGATGGATCTTTAAGAATATTTTGAACTTTCTTAAGACAGCAGGAGCTATAAAGCTCTTCCAAAGAGGGGAGAGGGCAACCAATGATCCTTTGGGCTAACCCTCTGGAGTGCTTTCCTATCTGCCACTGTGCAATTGGCAAACCATACACAGGTGCAATAAGTTAATATACTCTCTCTGGTGCAGCAATAGAAGGTCACCTGCAGTTTTTCATTCAGTTGTTGTTTCCTGAGAAGTCTCAGATAGTATAATCTTTACTGGCTCATATGCTGATATCTGATTTGCAGCTGTACTCTTGGGAAAATCATGTTCTTGAATTTTAAGTGTTTAGAGCATCCTTATCAGAAGACAAATTCAAGGTCTATATATTTGGAGAGAGCCAACCCAATAAATATTGGGCTCCAAAAGTAGTACCTTGGAGCTTAATTTGTGTGGTCAGGCCAGCTTTAGGTGCAGTCTTTCTTACTTGATGTGGGGAACCCAAAGACGTAAAATTAACAGAGTAGAAAAAATGGGGTTGCTCCTGTGTATTAGTACTAGATATTCAAACTTCAATGGTCTGTGTACACCTTTAATTTTGAAGAGGTAGGCATGAAGAGCTACAACTTGAGAGATAATACTACAGATATTTATTTTCTTTTGATTTGTTTGCTTGATTGATGTGGAAAAAAGATTGGGGTTCATGTTCTCAGATTGACATTACAGTTTCCATTCTCCTGCTTTAGAGGGATAGAAAATTCCTAAAACTTTCAGCAGCAAAAAGTGAAATTCAGCTTGAATTGGATTATTTTCAGTATAATCCTGTTGTCAAATGGTTTTCCTTTAATTATAAACTGGACAAACTAAAGTGCTGAAACAGAAACTACCACTTAAATCCTATTAAGCATTAAGGTCTGGGTGTTTTCTCAAAGCTCCAGAAGTATGCTGAAGGTCCTGGAGTCATGGATTATGTAGTCCACATTTATTAACCTGGGGCAATCTATAGAATTCACAGATGACTTTTGGTCTTACCTTCACTGAATCATACTCGAGAGTTGGTTCTTTCTCCTCCCAGTTATAATGTAAGCGCTAAACCTCTCGGTTAACCCGCATGCTTAATAGGATTTAAGTGGTAGTTTCTGTTTCAGCACTTTAGTTTGTCCAGTTTATAATTAAAGGAAACCCATTTTACAACATGATTACACTGAAAATAATCCAATGTCCCTGTAACACTGGGACTTTATACATTAATCTGTGAACCTCTGGTCAATGAAATGGCTCAACGGATCAAGTCATAAATTAGTATTTCTGCTTCAAGTTAATTGGACTGGGAACTGGGGCTGTAATGTGGCCAACATTTTAAAAAGAAATCTTTTGTTATGTGAGAAATATCAACTCATAAACAAATTAAAGGTTACTTAAAATGGCTCAGTTCAACCTTGGAAAAATCTATAGTTTGATTTACTGAAGTAACAAAACAACCATCACATGAATTGCACTCATACTATTCCAATACAAATTGCATCTGCAAATGCTAAGATAATCTTTTGCTGTAAAAGATGCCCTACTTGCTCTGACTAGTAAATATATATCACTGGTGACTATGCAACAGACTTGCTTATTAAAATTTTGAACTGAAGGAAACATAGAGGTGTTTTGGAAATTAATTTTTTACTGTAGGCATAAGTGACTAATAGAATTTATTATGTCTTCAAAATGACATTGTTCATGTCACAACATTATACAAATCATGGTTACATGATTGCATCATTTTGTCACTTGTGCCAATTTCACAATGTAATATATATAATATCACTTGTCTTTCTTCCTCCTTCTTCTCCCCACTAATCACAGACTTTATTATAGCAATGTTTTAGATACTTGGTCTTCTGGAAAATGTATCTAATATAAGCTTAGCTTAGAACTAAATGCTTTCATTGCCAGACTCCCAAGCAAAAGCCAGCTCCATTGTGCACACAAAGTTTGGAAAATGTACAAGGGGCACCAAGGGAGGGACAGACCATCCACTGACACTCAGATCATCAAATTACCCTGGTGACTAATGAGGTGACTGATGTCAGTTCACCCTTATGGTCTACAATCCAGTGGTGGGATTCAAAAAAAAATATTACCAGTTCTGTGGTTGTGGCTTGGTGGGTGTGGCTTGGTGGGCATGGCAGGGGAAGGATTCTGTAAAATCTCAATTCCCTTTCTTTATTGCAAAATCCCACTCCTTCCCCACCCCAGTAACCTGCTTTCCAGCTCCATTCTTCTGTGCAGGGTAACAAAAGAAGACCCCGCCAATCAGCTGGGTCTCAGGAGAAAGAGAATAGAGGTCAGAGTGGTATTTGCCAGTTCTCCAAAACTACTCAAAATTTCCACTACTGGTTCTCAGAACTGGTCAGAATCTGCTGAATACCACCTCTGCTACAATCATAGATTTTAACACTATATGAAACTAATGATCACATGAGAAGCTTTTTTGGCCTGTCTTCTGGCAGAGACTTTTTTTTTCATTTCTTCATGCAAAATAGTTAATTTCTAGCTAAGTATCCAGTCAAGACATTATAGCAGGCCTGTGAAGTTCTGAGATCCCATACTGCAGCAACCTGAAATACAGCCCAGCATTAGATCCAAAAGGGAGGGAATGCTGTCTGTTTTTAAGGAAAGCTGGCAAGGAAAGATTAAATCTGCAACTTGCAGAACTGAAATTATGGGCAGTTGTAATTGGCCTTAGGAAAGCTGGTGAAAAGCACTTGATTTAAGACAGCTGACATTTAGTCTGGTCAATTTGCTATAGATCCTGGTTTGCTAAAGAAGTTGTGATTTCAGTCCATAAATTCATGTTGTGGCTCTGGGTTTGGATTCGGCTCCTGTGGCAGATATGAGTTCAAGTGATGAGGACATGGCAGCAAAATATGAGCCGGCATTGCTTAGTGATTGGGATAATAACCAGGATGAGGAGATGGATGTAACAAGGGAAGATAGACCTGAAATAATAGAGTTGTCAGGACCTTCGACCTCCTCTGGTTCTTTATCTGATCAGCAGCCAGGAATGGCTGACAGGGAAGGCAGGAGAGAGTTTTCCAGCAGAGATGAGAATTTGGAAAACTTATGGTTAGACCTAAGAAACAGAAGGAGGCTAAGAAGACAAACCCAGTTTGTAGAAAGGAAGCGTAGAGCTAGTCAATAATTAGGGAAATTAGCACGCTTCATAAGTGAATAAAAGGACACGGCTGGGCTGGTGGAATTCGCCAGAAGCAAAGTGACTAATTGGGAGTGAAGACATGCAGCAAACTCTCTGAGGTTTGTGATTTACTGCCACGCCAAGGTTGCCGGACAGAGTGGGGATTTATTGCTGTGCATTGGAATTTACTCCAGCCGTTCTTTTGTGGGGGTTTGTTTTTGATTTGAATTAATTCTGAAATGGCTAATTTTTTTTTTGCTTGCCTGAAATTAAAGGGGAGACACAACATTTTTGCTTCTGGCCACACAAACCATCTTTAACCCAAGATGGATCAAAACTAACTGCAGCATTTGGTAGAGCAGCAACAGCAACAGATAAATCAATTGATTCAAAGCAATCAGACTCTTCAAAATCAGGTGACACAACTGGTGAATCATATTTCCAGCTTGCAAAGCCCTGCTGCTGCTCCCTCAGCCCCCCCTTGAGGAAAAGCCCGGTATCCATGCCGGAGAAATTTTCAGGGCAAACAGACATGTTCCAGGCATTCATGGGGCAGTGCCAATTATTTCTATCTTTGAGGCCTGAAGACTTCCCAAATGACCGGGCTAAGGTAGGATTTATGATTAGCCTATTATCTGGGCAGGCTGCCAAATGGGCTACTCCCTTGTTAATTCAAGATAGCCCATTATTGGACAATTTTCAGGGTTTTCTACAACAGATGAGAGTTATGTTTGAAAATCCAATTAAAATACAAACTGTGGCTAGACAGTTACGGGACATTTATCAGGGGAAACGTCCCCTGCAGGAATACATTGCAGAATTTCGTTTGTTGTGTATGGACTCTAACTGGAACGAACTGGCTCATATGGATGCGTTCCAGGAAGGCTTGTCTGATGCCATCAAGGATGAGCTAGTCCATGCAGAGCGGGCTTCAACTCTGGATGCATTGATAATCCAGTGCTTACGTATTGAAGCCTGTTTACACCAGCGCGGAAGTAAACGGCCCGTTGTGAAACCACCTTCTTTTTCTCGTGCACAAACCACGCCACCAAAAGTTTTTCAAACCACAGTTAAGACTGAGGAGCCGATGGAGTTAGGCACACTCCGCCCTCGCTTAACGGCGCAAGAACGTTCGAGAAGGTTCCAGGAAGGCTTATGCCTTTATTGCGGGGGTCCCGGACATTTTGCAAATTCCTGCACTCGGAGAGGGACTCGCAGACCCGTGCCCGAAACCACTCCTGGCCTGTCGGAAAACGGGGTAGGCCTGACCTCAGGGAAACCCTTGGTCGGGCACGTTCTACACCCCCACCCCAAATTGCTGAAGTAAATCCTGGCCCTCCTGGCATTTACTTTTGGACACTCGTATCTCTTTGCAGCCCCAGAAGGAGGGAATTCCTGCCGTTGTGCTGGTGGATTCAGGGGTTACACCAGCTTTATGGACTGGGATTTTGTCAAACATTTTGAAATTCCCTTGATTGCTGTGGATCCACCCATTAAGGTGGAAACCGTAGATGGGCGTGAACTCAAATCTGGGCCCATTCGTTTCACCACCCAGCCAGTGCGTATGCTTATTGGGGATCATGAGGAGGTATTAAGTTTTTATGTCACCTCGAACCTTAATCTCTCTTTGGTTCTCGGCGTGTCCTGGCTGTGTTTGCATGATCCGTTGGTGGCTTGGGCGCAGAACGCCATTTCTTTTCCAAGTCTCCAATGTGTGGACCACCTGAGACATATCTGCGCTGGCCAAGATATCACTGCTCCTGCTGTCTCAATATCTTCGGAGCTGTCAGACTTCTCTGATGTTTTCAGCGAACAGGAGGCAGATCAATTACCACCACATCATGCTTATGACTGTCCCATGGACCTGATAATGGATGCTCCATTGCCAAAGGGACGGTTATACTCCATGTCAGAGCCCGAGTTGGTTGCGCTTCGAGAGTTTTTAGATAAAAACTTAGCTCAGGGATTTATTCGACCCTCGTCGTCCCCTCTTTCGGCTCCCGTTCTTTTTGTTAAAAAGAAGTCGGGAGAGCTCCGTTTATGCTGTGACTACTGACGGTTGAACTCCATCACAGTGAGGAATAGTTATCCCTTGCTGCTCATTCCAGAATTGATTTAACGGTTGCAGGAGGCTACTATCTTCACTAAACTCGATCTGCGTAGGGCCTACAACCTGGTTTGGATGCAAAAGGGGGACAAGTGGAAGACGGCATTTGGCGCTCGTTATGGTCATTTCGAGTACACCGTCATGCCATTTGGTCTGACCAATGCTCCCATGGTATTCCAGCATTTGATGAACGTTTCCCTTCAAAACAGCATCCGGATCGTCAGACCTGGGGGAAGGGCCCTGCGGTGAGGGATAGTGTTGTGACTCCGGGTTTGGATTCTGCTCCTGTGGCAGATATGAGTTCAAGTGATGAGGACATGGCAGCAAAATATGAGCCAGCATTGCTTAGTGATTGGGATAGTAACCAGGATGAGGAGATGGATGTAACAAGGGAAGATAGACCTGAAATAATAGAGTTGTCAGGACCTTCAACCTCCTCTGGTTCTTTATCTGATCAGCAGCCAGGAATGGCTGACAGGGAAGGCAGGAGAGAGTTTTCCAGCAGAGATGAGAATTTGGAAAACTTATGGTTAGACCTAAGAAACAGAAGGAGGCTAAGAAGACAAACCCAGTTAGAAAGGAAGCGTAGAGCTAGTCAATAATTAGGGAAATTAGCATGCTTCATAAGTGAATAAAAGGACACGGCTGGGCTGGTGGAATTCACCAGAAGCAAAGTGACTAATTGGGAGTGAAGACATGCAGCAAACTCTCTAAGGCTTGTGATTTACTGCCATGCCAAAGTTGCCGGACAGAGTAGGGATTTATTGCTGTGTATTGGAATTTACTCCAGCCGTTCTTTTTTTTTTTTTTTTTTTTAAGAATTTTATTTATTTTCTACAAACAAACAAGACAAACAAAACATTAAAACATCAACTCTCATATGTACATCCAGTGTGTCGGTTGGTTCATCAGTTTTGTGCATTCATTTTGTAATCTCAATTACAATTATGTTACATAACAACTCATATTGTCAATCCAAACTTATATATCCTAATATCGCTAAAAAAAAGAAATTTTTGACTATACTTTTAATCATTCATGCTTTATGAGATAACAATACTTTAACCAGTTTATTCTGTAACAAATCATATAATCATACCAAATCAATCCTAAAAAACCCTTTATAAATATAATGTCAAATAACAAAGTAATAACAAAATAGCAAAATAAAGATATTCCTTACTGTCTAGCATTCTAAATATTCTATTATCGTATTTTATCATCATCATTTTTCATGATAAAAAAGATCCCAAATTTCATAAAATTGTTTCTCCTCTTGCTCTCTAATTTCAAATGTCAATCTACTCATCTCAGCACATTCCAATATTTTCTGAATAATTTCCTCCTGTAATGGTATTTTCTCATTCTTCCAATTTTTAGCAAATACAATCCTAGCCGCTGTCAATACATTCACAATCAGGTATTTCAAATCTTTACTATATATATCAGGTAAAATTCCCAATAAGAAGATCTCTGGTTTCAAGTCTATGTGTTTCTTTGTCATTTTTCCCAACCACATGCGAATTATAGTCCAATATTTTCTGGCATCCTCATAAGTCCACCACATATGGTAATACGAGCCAGGTATCTGATGACATTTCCAGCATTTTTCAGATTTGTTCTTAAACATTCTTGTTATTCTTGTCGGGGGAAAGTGCCACCTGTAAAACATCTTATACAAGTTTTCTTTATATGCTGTTGACATTGTCATTTTATAATTTTGAGACCACAATTTTTGCCATTTCTCTAAATCAATCCCATGTTCGATCTTTTGTAGGGGTTTGTTTTTGATTTGAATTAATTCTGAAATGGCTGCTTTTTGTTTTGCTTGCCTGAAATTAAAAGGGAGACATAACAAATTCATATATTTTTTCTTCTTTAGGGAAAGAATATTTTCACTGTTTTAATTCCTATATCTTTGTGAAGGATGCTTATTTGTTTTTAAAACATTATCTGATGCATATTGAAAGAATACTTAAGACATTTTTTAATGAAAAACAAAACTTTTCCTTGGGATTCAAAATTTTTTACTACCGGTTCAGCGGGTGTGGCTTGGTGTGCATGGCGTGTAAAATTTCCAGTCAGAAATGGTATTTGCTGGTTCTCAGAACTACTCAAACTTTCTGCTACTGGTTCTCCAGATCTGGTCAGAACCTGCTGAATATCACCTCTGATACAAACAACAGCAATAACAAGAAGGAACAAAAGTGACATTTTTTAAAATAAAAATGAGGAATGCTTCCAATTCATACTTTCGTCTCAAGTTCCTCCAAAAGCTGACATAACAAAACTGTGGGTGGCAGGACCACAATAAACCCTGAGAAGCTTTTGCATAATTTCAGTAAACATGCCATTTAAAGTGAGGCTTTATCCCAAAAGGCTTTTAGTGTCTTTACAATCTCATACAAAACCACTCAAATTTCACATGATAATTACATTTTTAAATGTGAATGTTTTGCACCATGTAGGGTAACTTCAAACTTTGATTATTTTTTGCAGCTCTACTTTATTTATTGATGACATAATGGTAGATGATCATCTCCAGTACTGAGGTAATGATAGATTGTTTCTCATTTGACCTTCAAAAGTCTCTCAATGCTTTATTTGCTACAAAGGACATGCTATTATACATTTGTTACTTACTTACTTACATTTGTTACGTAATTGCAAATATCTTATGGCTACAATCCAGTCAAGGGTGCACAAGTAAATGCATGTTGAATTAAGCCCATATATTTATTATTTATTTATAAATATTAAATAACTATCCAGAATGGAGACTTATTTGTATAGCATCTTTGTTGTTCTTTGAGCTTGGTTGTTTTTATGCAGACATCCCTCTTTGTAAACAGAAAGCAAACTCCTTTCTAGCACTGCAGATGTTGTCTAGCCAGGTAATGAAACATCTGCATAAAAATAACCAAACTCAGAGACCATTGAAACTCAATTTTTCAACCCTGAGAAACATATATTCACTTTTATTGGTAACACATATTTGGGGGGGTGGGGTGTTAATATTTAAATATGCTCTTTAAAAAAGAATATTTTTCATATTGTCATCCTGGGACATATATAACAAAAACAGTTTCACTGTTTCTTAGTTTTAATAAATAGGCAACTTCTCTGATTGTGCCCAAATCATTGTCTCTTATTTCTGAAGAATACTTCTCTTAATAGAAAGAACATGACTAGATTATTCAGTGGAAATATCAAGAAGTAGACATACAGTAAGTTTGGCAAATGTCAATGCTCTGGCACACTGTTAACCTTGTGAGAAAGGACAGCCATCCATACATCCATATATACAGGACTTCTGATCTTAATTTTTGATAAGTTTCTCTGAAAGATTTTCAGCAAGTAAACAAAATATATTTTGCAAATAGTAATTTTGCAGGTATATAATTCTGCATAGTTTCATCTGTGCTACACTAAGGAAATCAAAGCAAACAAATAATATACATTAAAATATGAACTGTAATTTAACATGTCCTTGATAATGAATGAATAACAAAGCTGTCTGCAAAAATCATTTATTTTGCCCAATGATTTAGAATGTTGGTTAACTGTTATTATTATTATTTGTATCCATGTGGCTTTAGAGAGTTCTTATTTCAAATCCAACTAACATTTAACTTCAATAGTTAAATGGCCTAGACATTGATATCTGAATATAGATCTTTTTAATTTAGGTGAAATGTTAATATAGCTTGCAAGTCCATGTATGTTGTTCCATAAGCTAAAGGAATATATAAAATAACTAAAGGGAGGATGGTAGTAGTGGTGGTGAAATTTTATTAAATCTTTTGCAAGTAAAAAAATAACAAAATAACAAAAATGCTAAAAGTCAAGAAAGATAATGAAAAGAGAATCAGAATATAGAAAGAAATAGCAGCTAGAAGTGGAAAAAATATACCGTATATACTCGAGTATAAGTCGACCCGAATATAAGTCAAGGCACCCAATTTTACCACAAAAAACTGGGAAAACTTATTGACTCGAGTATAAGTCGAGGGTGGGAAATGCAGCAGCTACTGGTAAATTTCAAAAATAAAAATAGATACCAATAAAATTACATTAATTGAGGCATCAGTAGGTTAAATGTTTTTGAATATTTATTTCAAAGAAAAACAGTAAACTAGCTCTGTAAGTGGAAAAGAGAGCCAACAAAACCAATATGGTGTCAACAATAACTTTAAAAGTACAAAAACCTTAGCTCAATCAGCAACCAAGCTAAAACACAAGAGTTAAAATCCTTCAAAACTGGATTCCTCCTCATCATCTGTATGTCCAAACAGAGTCACTCTCTCCCTTGCAAGAAAAAAGCATGTGTATGTGCTGCATGTACATCCTGTTTTGGAGAGCCACCATCTCTTTCATAGCTCTCCCTCATGCCTCCATTGCATGTGCACACATGCCACGGCTCAGTAGTAGGTCAACATACAGATGTCACACTAGGTTCCCTCCTCAAAAGGAACATCCAACCTTTCTTGAGAAGTACAAACTTCATCTGTTCAGGATTGTGGTGACAAAGGTGAAGGAGGATGGGGCTGAGAGAAGGGAAGGGAAGAAAAGATCATTGACAGGGAGAAAGACAGGGAGAAACACCTGAAAGTGTGAGCCCTCGAATTTCCTTAGGGAAGACCAGACAACAAGGGGAGAAGAGAAGAGGAGGAGGAAGAGGAGAGTTAAAAAAAAAAGAGTGGGAAGCCAACTCACACGTGCCATCAAAGCCAGGGGGAAGTGGGGCGTTCTCCGCCTGCTGCTGCCAGAGGAGTGCGGGGGGGGAGTGCGGGGAAAGGGGGTTCGTGCCGAGGCTCCGCAAGCGATTACCAGATTTGCAGCTCCGTTTGTTGGTGAAGCTGGAAGCGCGCAACGCAGGAGCTCGCGGGGGCCCCGGGCGCCCGTTAATGGGGAAGGAGAGGCCGCTTGGAGTTGCCAGGCTCAGGCAGCCTCCCCCGCCCCCTCCCCTAGCAGTGAAGAGCTGCTCCGGGGGCTCCCACCACGGCGCAGCCAGGCACTTTGTCTCGCTGCCCCCGGAGCAGCTCTTCGCTGCTAGGCTAGGGGGTGGGGGAGCCTGGCAGTTTCTTTGCGAAGCTGGAAGCACGCAACACAGGAGCTCGCGGGGGCCCCAGGTGCCCGTTAATGGGGAAGAAGAGGCCGCTTGGGGTCGCCAGGCTCAGGTAGCCTCCCCCACCCCCCCTAGCAGCGAAGAGCTGCTCCGGTGGCTCCTGCCACGGCGCAGCCAGGCACTTTGTCTCGCTGCCCCCAGAGCAGCTCTTCGCTGCTAGGCTAGGGGGTGGGGGAGCCTGGCGGTTTCTTTGCGAAGCCGGAAGCACGCAACACAGGAGCTCGCGGGGGCCCCGGGGGCCCATTAATGGGGAAGAAGAGGCCACTTGTGGTCGCCAGGCTCAGGCAGCCTCCCCCACCACCCCCCTAGCAGCAAAGAGCTGCTCCGGTGGCTCCCGCCACGGCGCAGCCAGGCACTTTGTCTCGCTGCCCCCAGACCAGCTCTTCGCTGCTAGGCTAGGGGGTGGGGGAGCCTGGCGGTTTCTTTGCGAAGCTGGAAGCGCGCAACACAGGAGCTCGCGGGGGCCCCGGGCGCCCGTTAATGGGGAAGAAGAGGTTGCTTGGGGTCGCCTCCTCCAGACGAGCGCCTTGACGGGAGGCGATCACAGCCGCGATCACAGACAGATCAAAGACAGAGACAAGGGGCGCCCCCGAAGAGCTCCGACTGCAGCGAAGGCGAGCGGCCACCACTTCCCCGGTGCACGGCAGTGGGGCAACTCCTGGCGCAGACTGGCCCGAAGTCCGAGTGACTCGCTGAGCCCTGCAAATGGCCGGCCGAAAGACGAGAGGAGGACGCCCGGGCGGCTGCCGCCCCTGGATCCTAACTGGAAAGACCCCACCGCCGCCGCCACCTCCCACTCAAGCAGGGTCCCCATTCTGCTGGCCGGCCAGGGGCACAGCCGCTTCCCACTCCCGAACAGCCCGGGCGCCGCTAGTCAGCCTCGCTCAGCGCCCGGGGCAGCACTGCAGGCGCAGCCTTTTGCAGAGCTGCGCCGGGCCGCGCCTCACTTCACGTCCTCACCTCCTTCTCTCGCTCTTCTCGACTTGGCGGCGAGTGGCTCCTTTACCCGCCTGTTGTATGGGAGCTACCGCGCTCGCCTCCGTAGCAGCCGTCCACAGTTTTAGCTGGGGGGGGAGGGGGGCACAAAGCAGCCCAAATGCGTAGCAGTGGAAGAAAGGCGCGCTGGTGTGAGGAAGAGAGAGAGAGAAAGACACACACACACAGAGAGAGAGAGACAGACACACACACACACACACACTCACTCACTTCGCCACTTTGCCCCTTTGCAAATGCAAAATCCTGGGGTTTTTGCATTTGCAAGGTGCAAAGCGGCGGGGGCGGATCCCACGTGCTGGAAAGGGCTTGACTGTATTACGGGGAGAGAGAGAGAGAGGGAAGCTGAGTGGAGCCGAAGCAACCTCGGCTCGCGTAGTTTTCTCAGCCTCGCTTTTGCCTTCTCCCTACATCTTCCCTCTGTTAAAATCCCCCCCCACACACAGAGGGGAATCTGACTCGAGTATAAGCCGAGGGTGGTTTTTTCAGCACAAAAAATGGGCTGAAAAACTCGGCTTATACTCGAGTATATACGGTAAGTAAAATACATGGAAAAATAATGACTTCTAACTTCTTTTGCAGCAGATATAAATAAAACTTGAGTCGGAAAGAGGCAACCAGTTGGTATGAATTTTAATCAATATCTTTTTTTCTCATCAGAGCTTTCAGTTTTGTCATTTCAGCCAGCTCTATCAGCTTTACTAACCATTCCTTCATTGAAGGTATTGGCAAATTGTTCCAATGATCTGTTGATATTTATATTTTTATATTTGTATGTTTTATTATATTGTAAGCTACTCAGAGTTACTTTGAATGGTAAGTGTGTGATATATAAATTTAATTAAATGATAAATAAATAAATAATAAAAAACCAAGCATTCTCCTCTTCCTTTGCATTTCTATTTGGCAACTGTGCAAGCATATGGTTTTCTTTTATTTTACCTGTAGCTTTCAGTTATCAGAAAGCAAGTGCCTTAGTTCAGTGAGGTCTTGAACCAGGGCCCAACTAGTTTGTTTGTTTGTTTGTTTGGTTAGTTGATTGGTAAGTCAGTTAATCAGTCAATTTTTTATAGCTATCCAACATAACCAAGTGATTATTCTGTCACTCTAGAGTAGAAAAATCCAACAACCTACCAACATAATTATTTCTGTATATTTCTGAAGTTTTCATATTTTTCCAGTCTAGAGGACCAATGTAATATTTCATTATTTTATAATATATAGAAAGAGTTTTTTTAAAGTTCCATTTATCTTACTGATTATATTATCTATGAACTCAAAAGAAGCATTTCCATTCATGCTGTAAACCAGAATACATTTCGTTTAAATCTCAAGTTGGAATTTATCCCAAACCAATGTCTGTTAATCTTCTTTGATTTTAAACATTTGTTTCCTTAAGATTAAGTTGTTACTTTAAAACTGCTGACCTGGGTAAAAATCATAATGTGACCAACCAACTAGTATTATGAATCAAGCAGTTATAATGTAAGTGTTTTAATAAGTAGTAGTCTCCTATGATATACATAGGACATAGAAAATACATATTTCTGAGTGTAGAAATCCAATTTTTCTATTTGAACTTGCTTTAGAACCTAAAGAGGTAATATTTTCCTTTGTACAGAGTAATATTGGAAAGTTATTTCATTTTTTGTGCATCATAAATGCACTGATTCCTGTCCCTTGTCCACAATCAGCCACACTGATTGTAATTACTATTTTGTTTTGATATATTTTACACTATTGATTATAAAAACTTGATAGAAAGCTGATGTGCTGAAGAACTTTTAGTACCACCTTCACTTACAAGAATGGCTTTGATAAAACATAGCACTATGGATTTTGGTTTTTGTTTGTTTAAGATGAAAATTATGATGGTTGTAGCCCAAGGAGTTAGATATGTACTTACCTGTCCAAAAAACGACAAAAAATGTTACAGTAGGAATCCAGTGGGTTAATTTGCCACCTGGCCATAAATTATTTCTGGTGTCATTATCCCAAATGACGTATTTTTTACAAAAAGGCAGGTTTTTCCCATGACAGTCATTTTGTGAAAGACTCTGCAGTATGTTCATAAAATTCTAAATATTGATTTTCATGCAAGGTTACTAAACTAGGCATTTGCAACTTAGATTTGGCAACCTTACTTTCAGTCAGCAAAAATTACCTGAGCAATGCATTGCGCTTTAAATTGAAATTATATATTTATGATTTATTTCATCAGTTAATGTGATAGAAATGTATCCTTGCTTATATTTCAATCAGAAATAGTTGCTAAGGAAACATGAGTAAGTCACTGTCCAGACTTTTTTTATTTTTACAGTTTAAGCACTTCAGCATCTATAAAAGATTACTTCTGTCTACAAAAAGTATGTATGTTTCTTGTTTGTTGTTGTTGATTTTCTTTCCTTTTCAAGTGTGGAAGAAGGCACTGAAAGAGTCAATTTCTTTAAAATACCTAACATTCTATGCCTTCCCAATGTATGTGTTATTTATTAATAGATAATAATTTTCTGTTATTGCAGCTAGTTGTTGTAACAATTGCTGGTGACATATCTGATTAAAAGATAAGTTAATATTGATATCAGAATTTTTGTCATAAGAAATTGCTTCTTTCATGGTCTATAACACCTATAGTATCTTGGGTAAAGCCTTCAAAGTTCCAGCTGAAAAATACTTTTTAATATGACAGAACTGAAAAATTATTATCTATGTGAGGAATAATAGTAATTAATTTAATTACTTGGCTTAATTTTTCAAATGTTGATTTTACTGTTTGTATTATAATGCAGGTCTCACCATAGAAAATGTTACTTACCTAATCTATATTTCACATGTCGAAAAAGCATGTAGGGTCCTCTGCCAACAGTGTTTAATAACATGAATAATATCAATCATTGATTTGAATCAAAGAACATAGAAGGACGGTATTAACTTGTGTAATAAACATTGAACCAACTGACTTCTCTGGGGAAATAAACAATTGCTTTGACATCATGGAAACAGATTGTATTGTGAAAATTCACATAGGGAATTCTCCTACACACAAGCCACAAAACAAAAAGTGTGAGTGTTCTGTCCCCTCATTAGCATTCTTGAGATCCCTGCGCTTTGATTGGCCAAAGCGTGGGGCACTCTGATTGGTTAGGCGAGCCACGCCGATTGGCTCGCTAGGAATCTCCCGCGATTGGTCTACTCGAATCGCGGGAGATTCAAAGCGGTGTCATTGGCCGCGGCCGTGGCAGCTAAAGGAATAAAAGCCACGAACTTTTCCTATAGCCCCAGTTCGATTCCCACATCAATAAAAGAGCTTGATACTAAGTCACCGACTCCTGGCATAATTTCCGAAGACACAACACTGGCGACGAAGGTGGGATCCAGATCCTGAACCGAACCACGTGTCCGACGGAAGCCAGACGAATCTCCACGATGGCGAAAATCGCACCCCTCGCACCCTTCAACCCCGCCAGCGAGGACTGGGAATCGTACTCCAACAGATTCCACATGTTCCTCGAGTGCAGCGACCTGAAGGACGCCACCGGCCCCATGAAGCGAGCCGTCTTCCTGACCCACTGCGGGACCGAGGTATTTAAGATGGCCAAGGCACTTGCCAAACCCGCCGACACGACCGCGATGGACTGGGACGTCCTCGAGCCAATACTTCGGCGGCACTACGCTCCAGAGGTGCCCATCCTAATCTGACGCAACGAGTTCTACCGTCGGGACCAACGGTCGGGTGAGAGTTTCAGCGACTTCGTCGCCGAGCTATGGCACCTAGGGGGCCTGTGCGAATTCGACAACCTGAACGACACCCTGCGAGACCAAATCGTGCTCGGCCTGTGGGACCCCGTCCTCCAGAGTCGGCTGATGGCCAAGGGCAACATCAACCTTGCAGATACCCTCACCGCAGCCGCAGCCGCCGAAGCGACCCGAACATCCGCTGACCGCATGCGCCGACCGAACACTGGGGACCACAGCGGGAACAACCACCTTGCAAGGTCGGCCGAGGCCCAAACCGAGATGACCACCCACCAGGGCGAATTCTACTCGGCATCGGGCACTTCCGACGAGGAGCAGGAAATTCATCGCCTCCAGGCAGGCCGCGACCCACGGAACTGGCGGGGTCGTAAGTCGAGGACCAACTGTGCCGGTTGTGGAGGCGACCACCCCAGGTCCGAATGCTGCTTTTTCGAGTCGATCTGCCGGCATTGTGACAAGAAGGGACACATCGCCCATGTCTGCCGCCTCAAAAAGAACCGCAGCCTGCCCCGATGGGACCAGAGCGAACAGAGGAGAGAGAGCACACCACCCCGGACCAGAGATCGCCCCTCTGACAACAGATGGGACCGGAACGGACAATCCCTACGAGGCAGCGAGACCCGGCGAAGAGAGGAGACCCACCAGATGGTCACCATCGGCCACGCCACAACCAATGACGCCCGGAAGGTCTACGTGGAGGTAGGCATCGAAGGCGAGCCATGCAAAATGGAAGTGGACTCCGGGTCCTACCTCTCCATGATAGCATGGCGAGAAATAAAGCGCTTGGTGCCTACCATCCAAAGGAAAGGCCTAGACAGCCAGAGACTAATCGTAAAGGACTACCAGGGAAACCGCATCCCGGAAGTCGGAACCGGACAGTTCAACGTAACATACAAAGGGCGCACCGAAAGGCTTCCCCTGACAATCGTCGATCGCGATCGTCCGAGCCTACTGGGACTGCAATGGTTCGCCCTGCTCGGCATTGCAGTCATGGGAATCGACCACGTCACCAACGACAGCTGGGAGCAACAACTGGCCCGGGAATTCCAAGAGGTCTT
Organism: Hydrophis major; assembly: GCA_033807585.1. NCBI lineage: Eukaryota > Metazoa > Chordata > Lepidosauria > Squamata > Elapidae > Hydrophis > Hydrophis major. Next base: position 332,396,767 of record CM066329.1, read on the forward strand.
CAACAGAAACCTAGGCAAGTACCGAGGGCCCCTTATATCATTCAGCCTAGACCCAAACGTCCCCCCAAAATGCCTGAAACCAAGGCGGGTGCCATTCGCACTTAAACCCAAGATAGACGAGAAAATTGACAAGCTTGTCAAGCAAGGGGTCCTACAACCAATAGACCACGCCCAGTGGGAGACCCCCATAGTCACCCCGATCAAGCCCGATGGGTCGGTGAGGATCTGTGGGGACTATAAGGCCACCCTAAATGGCGCATTGCAACAAAGCGCCTACCCCATCCCAGTAGTGCAACACCTACTGCATTCACTGAGAGGGGGCAAGGTTTTCGCCAAACTCGACCTCGCCCAGGCATACCAACAGTTGCCAGTCGACGAGGAAACGGCAGAAGCGCAAACCATAGTCACCCACCGGGGAGCATTTAAATGCAACTGGCTCCAATTCAGAGTCAGCGTGGCACCGGGAATATTCCAAAGCCTAATGGAAAGACTATTACAAGGCATCAAGGGGGTGGTACCTTACTTCGACGATGTCTTAGTGTTGGCAACCAACCAAGCCGAACTAGAGGGTCACCTAAGGGAGATCCTAACCAAATTCAAAGAGACCGGGCTCAAGGTAAAGAGGGAGAAATGCCAATTATACACGGAATGGGTTGAATTCCTAGGACAGCATTCACCCCACAAACCAAAAAATCAAGGCCATCAAAGAAGCCCCCACACCCAAGTCGAAGACGGAGCTACAGGCATTTCTGGGGCTATTTAACTTTTACAATGTTTTCCTGCCCCAAAAGGTGACGGTGGCGGAGCCTTTGCATTGGCTCCTGGACAAGGTGGCGACCTGGACTTGGGGGAAACGCGAGCAAGCCGCCTTCCAGAGAACAAAGGACCTCCTCACTTAGGACGCCGTCCTTATACAGTACAACGAGACCCTACCTCTGGCCGTCACATGCAATGCATCACCCTTCAGCGTCAACGCTGTCCTCAGCCATACCCTCCCCGACGGAAAAGAAGCACCCATCGCGTTCTTTTCAAGGATCCTTACCAAACCGGAACGGAAATACAGCCAGCTGGACAAAGAGGCTCTGGCTATCGTTGCCGCAGTAAAAAGATTCCACGAATATCTCTATGGCCGGACATTTACCATCATAACCGACCACAAGCCGCTGCTGGGAATCCTTGCAGGGAACCGGGCCACCCCGAACATTCTGTCTCCCCGAATGACAAGGTGGTCCGAGTTCCTGGCAGCCTACAACTACGGACTCATACACAGATCGGGTAAGACGATCTCCCATGCAGACGCCTTAAGCCGCTCGCCGCTACCGGAACCTGACACCGACCCAGCGCCCAGGACGACCACCCTCAGTATAGAGACTCTACCCAACCTACCCATAACCGTGTGAGACATTGCCCGAGAGACTAATAAAGACAAACGTCTGGCGCGGGTGTTGCATTGGGTAGAGAAAGGGTGGCCGGAAAGGGACAACGACGAGTCCGTCAAGACATTCCGGAACTGGCAAATGGAACTCTCGTTATTAAAAGGGTGCATACTATGGGGGATAGGGTGGTCATTCCAGAAAAACTACAAGGGAAGGTACTGGAACTATTACACGAGGGGCACCCTGGCATCATTAGGACCAAAGCTCTGGCCAGAAGTTACGCTTGGTGGCCAGGGATGGACAAACAGATTGAGACATGGGTAGCAAGGTGCCAACGATGCCAGGAAACTAGGCCAAGCCCACCCACAGCACCCGTCCTAGAGTGGGAAACCCCAAGGGGACCTTGGTCAAGGATCCACATAGATTTCGCCGGGCCCACAAAAGGACACACCTTCCTAATAACAGTAGACACTTACTCCAACTGGCTGGAGGTAAGTAACATGAAAACAACAACCACGGAGGCCGTGATCAAGGAACTCGGCAAACTCTTTGCAACGCACGGCCTCCCAGAAGTCGTCGTTTCCGACAACGGGCCCCAATTCACCTCACTAGAATTCGAAAAATTCCTAGCGGAAAGGGGCATCCGACACGCGCTGACAGCACCGGCGCATCCGGCGGCGAACAGTCGGGCGGAATGGATGGTGCAATTCACTAAGAAAACCATCCGGAAAATAGACCACGGGGAGATCCAGGATAAAATAAATAAATTACTCTTCACCCAACACATAACCCCAAATACCACAACGAATAAGAGCCCAGCCGAACTGTTAATGGGGAGGAAATTAAGGTCCCCACTCGACAGATTACACCCCACGTATAACCCGGAGAAGCCCCCAGACTCAACCAGCAAACACTGAACTTTCGCACCAGGCGACCCCGTGTACGCAAAAAACCTGTCGGGAGACCCGTTATGGGTACCGGCCATCATCACACAAATAACAGGCCCACACTCGTACCGGCTACAAACAACAGACGGACGAGCGTGGAAACACCACATCGACCAATTAAAATCAAGGACGACCACCCATGAGACCACTGGCACACAAACAGGCGAAACCAACCCCCACAACACAAACCAAGGGGGGAGGGAATACCCAGGGGACCAAAACCAAAGAAGAATAAACCAACCATACTTACCGGAAAGCAGCCAGCACGACCCCTCGCCAGGAAGAGACAGCCAGGCCAGCTCGACCGACCCGGGGAGACCGAGCGGGAGCGGTGAAACCTGCAGCTCAACCAACCCGGGAAGCCCAGGAGGGAGCTACGGAGAGCAGCCCGGCCCTACCGACCAGCCGGTTCCCACGACGGCATCCGGAGAAGCAGAGACCCCAACCGAACCGGCCGGGATCCAACCCACGACTGAGCTGCGCAGGTCCAGTAGGCTAAGACGGAGCCCCGCCTACCTACGGACTACGCGACGTAAGGACTAAACCAAGAGGGGAGGGTTGTTCTGTCCCCTCATTAGCATTCTTGAGATCCCCGCGCTTTGATTGGGCAAAGCGCGGGGCACTCTGATTGGTTAGGCGAGCCACGCCGATTGGCTCGCTAAGAATCTCCCGCGATTGGTCTACTCGAATCGCGGGAGATTCAAAGCAGTGCCATTGGCCACAGCCGCCGCAGCTAAAGGAATAAAAGCCGCAAACTTTTCCTATAGCCCCAGTTCGGTTCCCACATCAATAAAAGAGCTTGATACTAAGTCACCGACTCCTGGCATCATTTCCGAAGACACAACAGTGAGGATGAGTGGCCTACTCCCATCCTGATGACTAAAGCATCCACCTTAGCCCACCACATTTTAAAATGTTATATAAATGTATGAATGAAAATCCTTCCACACACACAAAGCAGCTATCAGTAGAGGCTTAAGATAATTTTCCCATGCCAGCTTTATGCCTAAATTGCAAAGCAAAAAGAAGCTGATCAGTATAAGGGGAGTGGTATTATATCCTTCCCTAATATTACATTCTCCCAAAGTAGCTTGTTCTAGAAATTCTACTTTTGACTTATGAAAGTTGATGCTTAATAGGAGATTTGAAAGGAGCAGTTTTGCTCCAGCTGGATAGGAATTCTGAGAAAAATAATAAAAGTTCAAGAAAGTATGGTCATTTTTTGGAAAGAAACAGATCTTTTTCCAGAATAAATATTATTTGGATTTCAAGGTACTTGGTTACTAAATTTCTAAGGTAGAGATTTTACCAAAGACATTGGTAAGTTTGATTCATAAAAGAAAATCAAGTTCTTTCAGCTGTAGATGAAATGAAATTTTTAAGGAGCGTAGAAAGAAATTAAAATAATGTTTGAAACTAATTTAAATAAAGATACTGATATGGTTTGGGAGGCAAGTAAACCTTTAGTAGTAGATATTTGGTACAACATCATTCTGAACATAGAGGCAATAAATATTTTGATAAGATAAAAAGAAAAGAAAAATTAAGGAACTCCCTAAGAAATACAAATATCTTCAACAAATCAAGATTTTACAGCAACAGTTATCTATATAAGCAATAAGAGAAATGGAAATAAAATTGAATTATTCAAGCCATTTAGAAGTGTGAATAAACCAGGGAAATAGCTATTTTATAAATTATGAAAAGAAAAGAAAGTGATATTGAATTTATAAGCAAGAAGTATTGTATTAATTAATAATATGGCCATACAAAAATATTTAATCAAATATTATTCTAATTTGTATAAAGAAATTTATGAGAAAGTAAATTAAAATCTTAGAAAACAAATTTACCTAGAATTACAGAAGAACAAAGACAAAATATGCCCTAAAAAAAGGGAAATTTCAGAAGCAACTCAAAAGAGAAAACAATGAGAGGTGCCTGAACCAGATGGATTATCAAGTTTGTAAAAGCTTTGAGAATGAATTTTCACAACCTTGACAACCTTAACAAAAATACAGTGAATTTTATTTTATATAGCAAAAGTATACCAGAGATATGGAAAGGTGCTAATGTAACAGTAATAACTAAAGAGGTTGAAGATCTGACTTCACAAGAAATTACACACAGTATCATTAGTGAATAATGATTAAAGCTGTTTGCAATGGTTATAGATGAAATACTGATAACAATTTTGCCAAAATTTATTCATGAAAATCAATGTGGAGTCCTTTTCCTTCTAAGGGACAATTGAAAGATAATTCTGAAACTTAGATATTTTGGGTCATTTGGAAGAACATAATGAAAAACAAACCAAATTTTAGAGAAGGCTTTTGACAATTAAACTGAATTTTCTTGTTTAAGATTCTGAAAGATACAAATTTTGACAAAATTTTATAAAATTCTCCAGTTTGGTCTAGTTTATGCAAAGGAACCAGGCTAGGAAGCAGGAGACTGTGAATTCTAGTCCTGACTTAGCCATGAAACCCGACTGAGTGACTTTGAGCCAATCACACTCTCAGCCTGAGTTACCTCACATAGTGGTGGTTGTGGAGAAGAGGAGGAGGAGGAGAAAGGACCATTATGTATGTTCACTGTATTGCGTTATATATAAAAATAATAAAGGGGATAAAAATAAACAAGCAAAATGGTTAAAATGAATTTATATTTAACATGTGGCACAATCATTAATGGAGATTTAACCAGAGAAATCGAGCTTTAAATAAATAACAAGAAAGTAATAGGTCCATAGTATGTTTCAATATCAAAGAAGCTAACAAATGAAAATCATGTAAAATTGAGGAATAAGATAGATTTTAATATGGAAGAGAATGTAAAATACTTGGGTATATTAATGACAAATATTAATTATATCTTATTTCAAAATAACTATGTTAAAACATGAACTGAAGTGAAAAAGATATAGTGAAGAAGAGATTAAGCTCCACTGAGACTGTAGCATAGAATTTATCTGATTAAGACTAACGTTTTATTTCACACAATGCCTATTTTTGACAATTGATGTACTATTTAAATAACTCCAGAAGGTTATAGATGAATTTGTATGGCAAGGTAAAAACAAGATAAATATCTGGTATTACAAGAAAAGAGGACTAGGTCTACCAGATTTGAAATTATATATTGCTGCCTGTCTCTTTAGTTTGAATGAAAGAGTGGGTGTTGTGAAGAAATAGGAGGTTTTTGGAGTAAAAAGGATATGATTTGAAATTTGGGTGGCATGGATATCTATGGTATGATAAAGCTAAGGTTAATGTAAATTTCAAAAACCATTACATAATGTGGGTCATTCTTAAAGTCTGGAATGAATATAAATCTAGATTGTGCCTGAAAACACCTTTGTGCCTTTCAGTGTGTGATGCATTCTATAGAATGTTGTGCAATTATCTGAAAGATTTAATATGGGTAAAACATTTTATGGCTTTGAACAATGTAAGATTGAATAACTGTGTACTACTAATAATTATGTTATTGCTAATATTATAAACTTTTCTGAAATACGAGACTTAAGAGCAAGTGAGAAAATGATATTGTTTGATATAATGGACTAAAAATTTTGGTTACAACATACAAAGGGATAATGATGGGTCATTATGTGGTTGAAAGAATTAAAATTTACATTATGTTTTAAACTTAAAGATAATTTTTATAAAATGATACATTTTATAAAATTTCTGGTATTTCTCAGATAAATAGTCTATGCGTCAAACTCACATCATCAAAGCAGTGTCACATGATATATTGGGATTCCCCCCCCCCCTTGCTAAACCGGGCATGGGCATGGCCAGCCTGAGATGCAACTGGCCCTTTGACAGCCCTGGTCTAGAATGTATAAAGGTACTTTGAATCTACACTGAAAATGTGAACAACATAAAGGGATATTTTTTATCATGTTTGGAGAATGTGTGAAAAAGCTGGAAAAAAATTGAATACAAATATCTACATTAATTTAGAAGATTTTAAAATCTGCACTATAATTGAACCAGAGGCTTTTCCTTTGGAACAAATGGCAACTAGAAAAAAAATTGGAACATGGAACTTTGTTTTTACATATCATGTCTGCAGCAACTATATTATATGTTCAAAAATGGAAATGTTAAACACCACCCACAATGGAGGAGTGGTTGGTGAAGATGAGGAAACTTGTAAGTAAGGCTAAATTGACTTCCTTGGTGCTCTGTTTTCTTGCAGATGTTTCATTACCAAAGCTAAGTAACATCATCAGTGCTACTAAGCTGTTTACTCTCAGTTTATATTCTGGTGGCTTGCCCTTTTATTGTTGGTGGTATGGTCTCTAACACTAACACTCTAAGACCACCCCTCCAACCCTGACAGAACAAGCCACCAGAATATAAATTGACAGAAAACAGCTTAGTAGCACTTATGATGTTATCTAGTTTGGATATGAAACTGTATTGGTCTGTATTATTCTGTATTAATTTATATTAGTTTTCACATTCTCTTTAAAAAAATAATTACATTTATTTTAAAAAGGGAATGTGTCATTCAAGAGGTTCACTCTATTGAAACTCTACAGATAAAGCCTCAATGCTTAAACCTGATTTCTTCTTATTTTGTTCTGGGAATTCCACACATTTTCCTTTTACTATTTGAGGTGGATCCATTGAAAGACTACATAAAAATATTTTTGTAAATGAAAATAGAACATAGTACAAAATTTTCTTTGGGTCAAAGAGTATAATTTATTGTATTAATTAGTATTCAGTCCACTGAGATTTACATATATTTTACAGAATGCTAAGCAAAATATTCTACTGTGATCTAGTATCTACTTTGTTCAGTTTGATTAAACACAACAAAAGTGCCACTGGACTTCTTGAAACTATATATTTTATGCATTTGAGGGCCTCAGTTTCACCTTCATTTGAATTTGCCAAGATTTTTAATAATGATATAACTATAGGTACAACATAACAGCACCATTTGTTGGTTAATTAAATTTCAACCTTCAAATGCCACCATAGAGTGGAAGTAAGTTTGAGAAGTATGTTTGGGCTGATGAGAGAATGTAAGTTCAAATTCATATTTTTTCAAACAATGGCTATCTTAATAATTTGAACAGGTCGGAATTAGTTAGAAATGTGTTTGGAGTTCAAATAAAATTATTTACATAAATTATCAGTTAACAGGTTCAGCTTTAGAAGAACTAAACACCACAGAGAAAATAGTTCAGTAGAATGGGTGTCTACCTATCCTTTGTATGGAAAAATGATATCTGAATCCCCACACCTTATATAATTTTAAAATTATTAAAATTATATCATTTTAATATACATTTTTAAATAGTTGCCTCCCTATACTTTTTGAGAATCTGCCTAATGTGAATCTATCAAGGTTTGTACATCCTTCAAGAGGAATCAACCTAGATCAACCAATCACAGTTTTTCTTGTTATGAAGAGGAACTCTGTCTACTCATGTCAGGATCTATAGAAAGTCTTTTCACATTTAGCCAAAAAGAGATAAGAGATATGGCCAGTAAGCATTATTGGAAATAAGCTTAGCTTTCAAAATTAACTAACCACAATACCTTCATTTTTTTTTCCAGTCTGGGCATAGAGTTAATATGAATTCAAGAAACTGAAGGCAACAAGATTATTGGTAGATGATTGATAGATGGTAGGTAAATGATAGATAGATAAATATCTCAATCCATATCCAATTAGCACTGAAACTAAACCATTGTAAAAATTGATGCAAATGAAATATAGGGATGTGTGGTGTTTTTTTTTAAATCATTTGAAAACTGTGAAGCATGTGAATTGCAATCATGTCACCTGTCTACAACCATTTCAAGCACTACCAGTCTACTGCACAATGTATAATGAAATAAACTTCTATACTACAAGGTCTCTTTTTACTTCCTATTTAAGAGGAGCCAAATCCATATTGATTTATAAAGGTTTTTTAAAGAGATAATGAATTGTTAGTTAATTTAGATAATGATGATGATGTAATAATCAGTGGAACTGCAAAAAACTGCTACTCAGAACATCATGCATTTTAAGAAAACACTTGGTATACCTAGGATGCTTGCAGCAACCCATATCAACCATTAGCACCAGTCAATTATATTTGTGATACATTTTTAAATGCTCAGTTGACTGAATTTAATGTTTAATGAATAAAAGAGATAATAATTATAATATCTATTGTTACTATTTTATCTTAATGAGCTGCCTAGCCTTGCCAAAGATACAGGTGGAGCATATAAACATAACTGAGAAAATAAATACTCAGTTTATATAATTAACTGGGCTAGCCATAGAAATGAATAAGAGAAGCTTGGATTTATTATATCCAGTTTTCATTTATCACAAGTCTACATTTAAATAAAGGGGATTAAAGGTAATATATGGATACTTTGTGGGGAGGGGGGAGTTTAGAGCTATTTTATTTCTGCAAAATGCAATATACTGCCATAGACTGCATGGATAAAGTGAAGAAAGAAACTTACTGCTTGTCAATCAGCCTGACATCTGGGTCATAGATATTTTACTTCTTAAATTGGATATCAACTTAGAAATCTAGCAGTATCCCCAATCCAAATTTTGCTCCTGAAAAGACAAAGTACATCAACAGATGTTTCCAAAATACAAGATTTTCTACATATTTTTAAAATGGCACTTCTTCAGATTTCACCCTGGATTCTTAAATTACTGACCAGGAAATATATTCTCATGTATATTTGAACACATGGAACACAAGGAGCAGGAACACAAGGAACACAAGGGACACACACAGTACACTCCAAGGCTTGCTGCTGACGTTACTAAACAGCCAGTCTCTATGGATGCAGCATAGATTGTGGTAGGTTCCAGCAACATGGAAACTTTTGTGACCATGGGAAGGCTTCACACAGCAAATAATCATATTGTGCCTTTGGAGATATGAATTGCTTTCCCTCCCCTACTCTTCTTTTAATTTAAATGTCTTGATTTTTTAAGGACTATTGTCTACATAATATTTGTCCACATAGTAATATGGATGTAATGATCACTTACCACTTCCCCCATTTTTTTAAAATTTAAATGGTAAAAAGATTCACTTTCTCAGTATAGGTTGAAGAAAACTTCTCATATTAGCCTGTTAGAACAGTAGTAAATGTTCTAGTTGTGTTTAATAAAATATAACAGTCTTTGCTCTACTCTGTATTGATTTGTTAGAAGACAAAGCAGTTTTTGCTGAAAGGAAAAGAAGCGATATTTTGCAGCAATATAACAAATCTCCAATGCAGATTTTGATGTTTGCTATAGTTGCAGTATTTATAGTTGTCTACATGAAAGTCATGATTTGGATTGGATAGAAATACCATAAAGATATAATCATTTTATGGAGAAATTGCCATTCCTGGAGGGTACATCAGAGGTGGTATTCAGTAGATTCTGACCAGTTCTGGAGAACTGGTAGTGGAAATTTTGAGAAGTTTGGAGAACCAGCAAATACCATTTCTGATTGGCCCCGCCCCCATCTATTCTCTGTCTCCTGAGTCCCAGCTGATTGGCTGGGTCTTCTTTTGTTGCCCTGCACAGGAGAATGGAGCTGGAAAGCAGGTTAGTGGGATGGGAAGGGAATGGGATTTTACAGTAACCTTACCCCAGGAGTGAGAGAGGGAATGGGGATTTTGCAATATCCTTCCCCTGCAATGCCCACCAAGCCATGCAACTCCCACCAAGCCACATCCACAGAACCAGTAGTAAAAAAATTTGCATCCCACCACTGGGGTATATCAAGAAGCAGGGCCAATGTAAGTTCTAAAAAGCAACAAAATGACTTACAGAGCAATCCTATGTTTTGTATTAGAGATCTGATATCAGAGCCTCTAATGATTCTGAGGCTTTTTTGGCTTGCTCCAGTAGAAAAGGGAAGAAAGTATCTCCTGGCTATTTTGTTTATTTTGTACTTTACTTCCCATTGTAGCAATCCATGCTAGCTCCAAGGCTGGGAGTAACTCAATAATTGCTTGGAGATATGTTTTGGGGGTAAGAAGGGCTCTTATTGAGAAAGTTTCCAATGTATCAGAAGGATCTTTGCTTTTTCTCTTTTTCCAGTGCCGAAATGTTTATACTGGGAAAGAATTTCAGGGAAAAATATCACGATTTTCCAGAAAGTATGGCAGATACAAAATGTCCTTTGTCAGTTGCATCCTTGGTTAAATTATAAAGGTAACCAAGAACTTCCAGCAGAAAAGTTGAACTGCAGTAATGAACAAACTCAACTGAAGAAAGCTGGACATTTTATTAGTCTTCTGTAAATCTATTTGTATCTATCTGTGTTCACCTTGATGCTGCTGTCCTTCAGAACTGATAAAATTAATTTCTGAGTTATAGCATCTGAAGATACAAAAAAACCAGTTAGAGAAGCTCACACAGGCACATAAATGATATTGATCAAAATCCAGCCAAATTTAATATTTTGGGGTTTATGCCAGTAATTAAATCACCCAACAACATTTTCTAATTCAATGCACTGGAAAGAAGTGCACTGATATAGAAGCGTTTTCAAGTTCCAAGTTAAGAATTGTCTTAAAATATAGGAACAAGAATGTAAAATAATTTGACTAAACAAATAGAAAAAAATAAAAAATAATTTCTCTAGAGACTGTTTAATGCCTTCCATACTGGCAAAACTGATTTCAAAATAGGAAGGGAGGAAGGGAGGGAGTGAGGGTGGGCTTGAGGAGGCAGGTAGGAAGGAAATTATTTTTCATTATGTAATAAAACAATCATGGCCCTATGGTATACAAATATATAGAAACATCCTCATTTGTTCTTTGTACATGTGAATATTTTTTTCCCAAAAGAATAATCAAAGACCTTTTCAAGTGAAGGGATAAATCATTTCACATAGTTGAAAGGTGTAGCATAGTTGAAAGGTGTAGCATAAACCGAGCATAAATTATTTAATAATACTGGGCAGGATCTACTGAAAACTAGGCAATTAATGAAATATTAATACTTAATTATGATGAGACAGTGCCTACTCCAGTCTAATTATTTGTAATAGAATAGAACCTAAAAGCTATATTTCAGAAAGTTCAGCCAAATTTTCACAGTAACCTCACCTCATTAGCACTCACTAATGTTATGTTCTACCTTTCCTCCCTACCCCTCCTATCTTTTACAAGTTTTAGGATTCCTTTGCATAGCGCTACCAATGATTCAACCTCCAAATTGAATAGTTCTGTTTTATCCACAGATTTTATCCATTTCTTTCTTGTAAAAAAAGATTTTTGAATAAGTTCATAGAAGGTGAATTAAGGAGAATGAGCCATTGAGAAAAGATAGAGCATATCAGTATGGGAAAATTCTACTGCTGAGAATCTCCTAATTAACTCTGTGGAATATATCCTAATGTGTACATGTATAGATATCCAACTGAACAGAGTATTTCTGATCTTCTTTTTTAAACATAGTTAATATCACAAGGCTAACAGGAAATTTGTGCATGTGTGCATAAATATGCATCCACATACACACCCACAAATCCATTTGCAATTATGAAAGATCTCTTATGGTCATGTGATATCATTTTGACCATTTGGAAACCAGCTTTCCTTTACTGTTATTGTTATTACTGTTATTTGCAACATTGCCTAGCCATGTGAATGCAATTTGTGATATTTGTGTACAATGTTTACTTCTGATTTCTGACAAAAAATGAAAAAAATCAATTTCCTTAATGACCACAGTGTTTTCTTAAAGACCACCACATTAGTTTAATAACCATATAAAAAATAGTTGCATATAGCCTTAATTCTGGGCTCAGTTATGCTCATTAGTGAAGGAATATGTGTATTTCTCTCTCTCTCCCTCTCCCTCTCTCTCTCTCCACACACACACACACAATCTTGCCAATCATACATTTTAGTATCACCATATCATCTTCATACCAACTTCATATTAAACCAGGGCTTTCCAAACTTGACAACTTTAAGACTTGTGAACTTAAATAAGACCCAGTATTCCTCAGCCAGCATGACCGGCAGAGGAATTCTGAGAATTAAAGTCTACAAGTCTTAAAGTTGTCAAGTTTGGAAAGCCCTGTTTTAAACCAAAACCTTCCAAATACTTTGGATCTATCAACCTAAAATTATTGGAATTATACTTCATATGAGCTAAACAGTATATTACTACTATAAAATACAATTGGGTCTGTGAATGTGCTGACTGCAGTTAAGCATTGTGCTTCAGGTTTAAACTATGGCTAAAATTAACTTTGTTTTATGCAAACAAGCCAGCTTAATTAATCAGAGTCTAGTGGACATAAATGAGACTTGTTAACCTTCAATTATATGTCAAATTATGGAAACTCTGGAAGGCGGAGTTTCGTCACCACGATACAGCTGCGATCTCGGGGCTCCGAGATCACAGCTGATATCTTCGCCCCGGTCGGTCCCAACGGACCTAAACCGTCTCGTAGTGACAGTGACAGTAAGGGGCGCATTCTGTAGATTCCGGGGACATCGCAAGTCCCTGGTCGATCCAGAAGAAGCCCTTTTGCCAACGGCGGAGAGGCAGCCATTAGGTTGCTGAAGCTGGGACAGCTCCGGAAGAACGGGATAGAAAGAAGTGTATGGTGAGGAGCGTATGGTGAGAAGAAGTGGCTGGTGAGGATCTTTTTTTTTGCTTGGGACTTAAGAACACTCTAATATGAGAAGAAATCTGTAAACTTATTGAAAGAATTTGATTTAGCAGCGATTATTTTTAGTAATGTCAAAGTGAGGCTTGGCTTTTTATTTTTACTTTTTTTTTTCTTTACTGAATTTCTATTGCAATCTAGTTAATCAGACTGGTTTTTTTCTTTTACATTTTTATATTTACTTGCTTTCTCTTCGCCTTTCTGACTGTTTATAGTTTTTTTAAAATAGAGGTCCCCTTTAATATATTTTTTTAATATATATAAATATACATATATACTTATTTTTCTCTTTTTAGGCTTTTTTCAGGGGGTAAGAAGGGGGAGTGGATAGAAGAAACTTTGTAACACTGCCAACTAGAGGCTTGAAAATATTCTGTTTGAAGTTGAAAAATATTCTGTTTGAAGTTGAAAAACTTTTGTTTGAAAAACTTTTCTCAAGGCTACTGGAAATGATAAGATAGAGGGAAGAGTACCGGAGGATGTTTACACATGTGCTCTTTGGAACTTCTATTATTAAATGAATATCTGAAGTTTGGCTTTGAAATTTGTGGAAAAGTCAAATAAGAGCCTTGGATAAATAAAAGGCAGTGTGTGTCTTTTTCTTTTTTTTTAAATTCCTTATTAATTGTTTCATCCCTCCCCTCCAACCCCACACTATTTTGTAATATTCATATATTTATTTTTATTTTTTACTATATCTCATTTTTATTTTTTTTTAAAGGGGAAGCCTCAGAATATTCTTTTTTTTTTTTTTTGCTTTTTTTCATGGGGATGTCTGCCTTTTGATTTCTATTTTTGATTTATTTTTATGGCTTTTTTTCATCTTCTGAGGTTTTTCAATTGGGAAGAACTTGAAGAACTCTCTCTTTTCTTTTTTTTTTTCTTTTCTTTTCCTTTTTCTTTGCTTATTACTTTTTGATATTATTGGGCTTTATTTTGCTTCTTTTTTTCTCTTCATTTTTTAATTTTTACTTTTGAATTATATTTGCGTATTTCACAATTGGATTAAGGTCTTGAAGAACCTGAAGAATTTTTTCTTTTTAATTTTGGGCTTTTTGCTTATTGCTGGTTTTGTTTTTCGTTTTTTGTGGTGTTTTCCTTTTTCTAGATTGGATTGTGGTTGACTACCTCACTGATTGGATTGGGAGACCCGGAGAACCCTGGGTTGTCGAGGTGAGTAGGAGGATTTTGCCTTCGGGCATATTGGCTTCTACTCCTGTCTCCCCATTATCTGGGGGACGACTCTCAACAGTGGTGGAGCAGAACAGAGTGCAGGTGGATTTGACGATGGTTATGCAGGGAATACAGGATCTTGAAATGAGTGTTGAGCAAGGAATGGAGAGTGTTGACCGAGGAATAGGAGAGATGGATGAGAAGTTTGAAAATTTTCAACAGATGATAGTGAGACACGATGAGAGAATCCAAAAAAAATAGAGGAGAGGGACGGGCAGAGAGATGATACAATTGGAAGTGTCGATGGCAGATTGACAATGGTCGAATGAGAGGGGGGTAGGATGTTGGAGTGAGAGATGGACAGGTCGGAATTTTATCTTGGATTCCAGGGTATCGGGGAAGGAAGGGGACAGAACTTGGCAGCGGTGGTAATTGGGGTTCTGGCTGGAGTCTTGGAGGTAACAGAGGAGGGGATGATGGATGGAGTGGATGAGGTATATCGGGTCTTGCAGGATGTGTAACAAGGAGCCAATTGCCGGGAGGGGTCCATGTTAGATTCACCAAAAGGACTATTAGAAACCGGATATTGTGGGTGGTAAGAGAGAAGGGGTTGGGGTGTAGGGGCAAGGAAATCCTGGTTTGGGGGCAAGTGCCTGGAAGTGTGGGAGAGATTAGAAGAGAGTATCAATTTTTGACTAAAATATTATTGAAAAAAGAGGTGAACTATAGATGGCTGATTCCAGAAGGATTAATGTTTACATGGCAAGAACAGAGACACAGAATTGATTCAATTGTGAAAGCAGAAATATTCTATAAGGAATTTTTTGAAAGAAGAGAAATGGAGATAGAAAAAGAAAAGATTTTAACTGAATTTGAAGAGGACCAAATGGAGATGGAAAAAGAAGAAGGTGCAATAGGTGGACAAATGGAGATCAAAGAACAACGTGAAATAAGATCCACAAGAGCTGTTAGACCTAAATATAAAGCATAACCATGGGGAAAAAAAAACTGATTTCCATGAATATAAATGGATTGAACTCAGCTATCAAAAGAAGGAAAACTTTTTATAAATTAGAGAAACTAAAATTTGATATAATTTGCTTACAAGAAGTACACATTAAAAAACAACATGAAAAATTATTGATACGACCAAAGTTAGGGAAAATATTTACTTCTCTGACTTATTGTAAGAAAAGAGGAGTGGTTTTGTATGTCAAAGAAACCACTCCAGTCAAATTGATTTATACTGATGAAGACGGAAGAGTATTAATAGTTGAAATAGTGGATAATAATATAAAAACACTCTTGGTTGCAATTTATGCCCCAAATGATAAACAAGAAGAATTTTATAAAAAATTACATATGAAAATAATTGAACTGGACTATGTTAATATACTTATGATGGGGGATTTCAATGGAATTGTAGACAATAAACTGGACTATACAGTAAAAACAACACGACAAAATAGGAAAACTCTCCCTAAATCCTTTTTTAAAATGACAGATGAACTAATTTTAAAAGATATATGGACAGAAAGAAATACTAAAACTCAACAATATAATTTTTATTCAAACAGGCATTTATCGTGGTCCAGAATAGATATGATTTGGACATCAACAGAATTATTATCTAATATTCAAGAAATAAATATTGAAACAAGTACATGGGCAGATTATAATCCAATGACAATTAAATGGAAAGGACAAAAAAGAAGATCTAGATGGACATTAAACAATACTATTCTAAAGGAAAAAGATTTTACCCAATGGATGGAAAAAGAATTGGCCTTCTTTAATGAAAACAAAAAAGAAGATACTTCAATACAGAATGTTTGGGATACAATGAAGGCATATGCAAGAGGATTAATAATTGACTATACAAAGAAAAAGAACATTAGGAAGAGGCAAATGATTAAAGCTTTAGAAGATGACCATAAAAAACTGGAAAAAGAATTACAGAAGATGCCACAGAAAAAAGATATCAAACTTAAAATGGACATAATTAAACATAAAATGAATCAAGCAGAGAAAGAAGAACTGGCACAAAAAATTAGAAGTGCTAAACAGAACTATTTTGAAGATGCAAATAGGCCAGGTAGATGGTTAGCAAAAAAGTTGAGAAAAGAGAAAGAATCAAGGAAAATATCACAGTTAATAGATGATCATGGTCAAATTTATTATGGTAATAAGGAGAACTTAAAACGATGCAAAATTTAGAAGAACAAGGTATAAAGATGAATTGGTTTTCATATGCGCAAATACATGCAAGGTATCTTAAAGATTCTAAAATAGAAGGATTTTATGATAAATTGACTGATTTAGATAGGATTTTGACAGGTACTGATGAAAAAGTGATTAAAAAACTATATAGTTATTTGTTGGAAATTAAATTAGAGGAAGAACAAGTTAAAGAAACAATGATTGCTTGGGGGAAGAATTTTGGATATGGGATTGATTTAGAGAAATGGCAAAAATTGTGGTCACAAAATTATAAAATGACAATGTCAACAGCATATAAAGAAAATTTGTATAAGATGTTTTACAGGTGGCACTTTCCCCGACAAGAATAGCAAGAATGTTCAAGAATAAATCTGAAAAGTGCTGGAAATGTCATCAGATACCTGGCTCATATTACCATATGTGGTGGACTTGTGAGGAAATACTGGACTAGAATTCACATATGGCTGGAAAAAATGACAAAGAAACACATAGATTTGAAACCAGAGATTTTTTTATTGGGAATCGTACCTGATATATATAATAAAAATTTAAAGTATTTGATTGTAAATGTATTAACAGCAGCTAGGATTCTTTTTGCTAAACATTGGAAAAGTGAGAAAATACCATTAGAGGAAGAATTTATTAAGAAAATATTGGAATGTGCTGAAATGAGCAGATTGACATTTGAAATTAGAGAACAAGAAGATAAACAATTTTATGAAGTTTGGGATCTTTTTTATCAATGGTTAGATAATACAATATAATAATAGAATATTTAGAAATTTAGGAAATAATGAATACATAATTTTTCTTGGTTTTGATAATTTTTTAGAATATTTTATTAAGATAGATTTGGTATGATTCTATGATTTGTTATAAAATAATTTAATAATTTAACTTAATTATAGTTATCTCGATTAAATATGAATTAGTAAAATTATAGTCAAATGATTGTTCAATAATGATATTGGGATATATTACTGATGATTGATAATGGAAGTTATTATGTAATATAATTATTTTGATGACTATGAAATGGATGCACAAAAGGGAGTGGTAAACCAACCGATACACTGTAAATTTATGAAGAATGATATTTTTTTTATGTTATGTTTTATGTCTTATATGTTTTTTGTTTGTTGTTAAAATCAATAAAACTTTTATCAAAAAAAAAAAAAATGGAAACTCTGAAAAGATCCCAAACATTTTCTCCAGTGAAATTGTAAACAGATTTAACTTACTCTCCAAGTTCTTTTTTTCCTGAATGTGGTGATCTATGCTTTTTTTTTTAATCTACATCAACATTTTTTAAAAGGTACATTTTTTAAAAAAATATACTTTTATTGAACATTGTAGCTATTATGGGTTTTGTATGGTTAGAAACTTGAGAATGCATTTAAACATGTTTACTCTGTAATAAGCTTAGATTCAATAAGTAATCAGCTACAAAGTCTTTTGTCAAAAACAAATATCTAGTAATAATTTCAGCAATAGAATAACAATCAATCATTTTCATTATTTCCTAATTTTATACTGTCATTTAGTGTTATAATGTATGATTACGGACTGATTCTGATTAAATAAGCCACACCAAAACTCAGGATAATGAACTTTCTATCATTAAAAAAATGCCTTCTTTCAGTCATCTTATTTTGGTTTACTGAGAAATAATTCAAGCTATTCATCTGATCAATGTATTTTTCTTTTCTGATTTTGTTCATGATTACTCCTACTTTTCTGGGCTTGGAGATTTGTTATAATGTGCACCAGCTCCCAGCAACTAATTATTTAAGGTCACCCCTCACTAAGATTCCATAGAACAAGTTGACATCTTGTAATTAATTGTAATGTTTGGCTGAAGAATGAAGCCAGAATTACTGTTAAATAAATCCAAGGGACTTCATCCAAAAGATTCCACAATTTTCCTTTTTTTATTCATGAACATATCCCACATTCTACATCAAAATAATTAATGGGAAACCATTTTCATTATACTTGAATTTTAATCATACAACGGGAAGTTTTTCTGAAACTTAGAAGGATTAATTTTGAAATTATAGCTCTTTCCACAGAACTAGTCAAGACAGTTAGTTAATAATAGCATTAAAAGACTTAGTATATGGCCAACAGAATTGGAAAATGAAATTGTAAAACCAATGAAGAATGGGGCTCCATAATAAAAAAACTAAATATGTTAAGGTTCTTTTGAAATGGGAATTATTTAGCCCGAAGAACTATGTAATGAGAACTTTTGGGTCAAAATCTACACTTGGAATTCAATCCTGGGCTTATTTGTGGGAAAATGTTGAAGTTCTTTAAGTTCCATTCATAAATAATCTTATCTGTGGCAAAGCTATCTGGAAAGAGGAAGGGTACAGAAATAAAAATGTTAAATACAGAGAGGGTTAAAGAGGACAACTACATTGTGAAAGGAATTCTTGTGGCAATTGTATAATTTTCCAAAAGGAAAAAGAGAAAAAATATAAGAAAAAAAAAAGCGGGGGGGGGGAGAAAGAAAGAATTAGAAAGAGAGACGTGGAGAAAAGGGGAGAAAGGAGACAGAAAATGATTTGCAAAGCTATAGTGTTGATAATAAACTAGATGAACTCCAATTCAGAATAGGGATGTATATTTAAATATTTTCACTTCAGTTTCTCTGAAATATTATACCCATATATTTTATAGATAATTTTGTAAATCCACATGGCTAAATATTTTTTAAAATTTTTAATTAATATCTAATCACTGAGCAACTTTGTTTTCAAGACTTTTGCTTCCCAAAAAGTTTGTGGTGATTATTCAAACTAAAAACAAATATGCTTTAAGAATGACTGCACCAAGTAAGAATCTTGAGGAATATAAAACTAGCTTTTAATTATTATAATTATTTAATCACATAATGTTTCCAACATGCTGCCTGTGTTCAACAGGGCTAAAAGTATTTTGCTACTGGTTTTTGTTTGTACTCAGTGTCCAATTCATCTTGCTGCTGTGTCCAACAACAGTCAGCCAACACTGGATTCCAGTTGCCCTGATATTGTTTTCGTACTATGGCAATTTCCTGGTGAAACCTTTCTCCATATTCATCATTGATTGCACCTAGATTTTCAAGAACCAGATCCAAGTATAAATGCAGAAAATTAATATTCAGTAACATGTTGCACTGCACAATCTTATATGTTGTCCAACAATACACAATCTTGTAAGTTGTCCAACCAGCTGGATATAGTTTGCGATGCACAGATTTATCCCCAGCAGCCTATACCTGTGTTCAACAGTAAACAGACATAGGGCAGAAAACATTCTGTAGAAAGCACAGCTCCACAACACAGTTCTTTCACCAGTTTCTGGAAGGCTCCACATTCATTTGCATGACTCAGATGACTCTGATGACACAACAAACCTCCAAATGGAGTTGGACTTTCTAAAAGAATGCAAATGACCAGCTATTTGCAAGGAATATAAATCCTTCCATTCCCACCATCCAGTCAGAACTGAAGAAGCTTATTTGATGAGAAGATAAATATCTTAAAAGAAAAAAAAAACAAGAAAGTCCGGTTGCCTCTTAAAAAAGCACTTTTGGGACAACCATGACCTGACTCACTGAGAATCTCCATAGACATAAATCTGAGCTGCATTCCAAGCTTTAGAGCCATTACATTAAGATCTTCACTTGGATATGCTTCAACAATAGTATCATGTTTTTGTTTCTTTCATGGTGTGCACATAGCCATAAAATACTGAAGGGTATGTATTGTCATTCTGTAAAAACAGAAGATTTCTATAAAACAGGACTCTCAAACTCCATCACCTGCTAGCCACATCCACACCTGATTTAGCAAAAGGGAAAGAAGTCCCGATACATCATGTGATGCTGCCATGACAATATGAGTTTGACACTCCATCTATAAAAGAATATGTGATGGGTTAAATTACAGGTAATTTTTGTAATTAGCAGCCAAAAATATATAAGATACATCCCCAAAGTGTTCAGGAAACAAAATCTTTATTGTCCAGTGAATTTTTATGCTTAAAGCATTCTTACATTTGTATGACATGTGTACCTTTCCCAACAGAAGACAACAGAAAGTCAAGAATTCTGCTATGTATAATATACCTTAAATAAGAGCTACGTATTGCAGTTTCAAATACCTTTTATATAGTGTTACCCAGATAATCTATTTTATCATTTCAAGAGCTGCAGAACAAAATGAGTTGAAACATCTGCTAATATGAGTT
Source organism: Hydrophis major (assembly GCA_033807585.1). Taxonomy (NCBI): domain Eukaryota; kingdom Metazoa; phylum Chordata; class Lepidosauria; order Squamata; family Elapidae; genus Hydrophis; species Hydrophis major. The sequence continues at coordinate 332,417,400 of CM066329.1, forward strand.
TCCATCTTCAGTCATGGGGCTAGTTCTAGCTAATCATGTTGAGTCACAATGTAAGAGATATAACTGGGATATCAAGAAATGTTTGTAATTCCCTTATTAATGTTTTTTCTCTTTGCATTTCTTTTTCTTTTTTAAAAATATGGTTTTTAGTACATGTTAATCAAAAGAATAAAATCGTAAAAAACAAATATTATTCCAAATTTTGATATATATGTGTGTGTGTGTGTGTTCTTAAGTTTTCGTGGGAATTTCTACATGTGGAACAAAAAGATCTGCTTGTAAGTTTCGTTGTGGTTTCACTATTCACTCAGTCTCAATAAAAGAAACTCTCGAAATCATAAAAAATAAATACCAACCACCCAAACACCTCATGAAACTAACAGGACACTGCTTAACCAATACATACTTCATATACAAAGGACAAAGATGCAAGCAAATTGAAGGAGCCCCTATGGGATCACCACGGTCACCTGTCATTGCAAGCCTGTTCATGGAAGAATTTGAATCCAAAGCCCTAGCCAATGCCACCCACAAACCCAAACTATGGCTAAGATACATCAATGACACATTTGTTATGGAAAAGAAAACCTAAACAATTTCCTAACACACCTAAACAGCACACACCCCAAAATTAAATTCACTATGGAAATGGGAACAAACAAACAACTACCATTACTAGATGTACAAAAAAAAACAGATGGCACACTAGGACACACCTTATACCAGAAGAAAACACACACCAACCGCTACCTCAACGCCCAATCCCACCACCACCCAGCGCAGATAAACTCTGTGGCCAAAACACTAATTGCCAGAACCAAGATACACATAAAGACTGAACTATGCACCCTGACTAAAGTACTGACAGCAAATGGCTTCCACAAAAGCAAAATCACTGGCTTGATCCACAAAAACTCACTGAGATATAATGGAGACCTAGAAAATTAACAGACCCATGGAACAGCTGTCCTGCCCTACATAAGAGGTACTACAGACAAAATCAGTAAGATACTACATAGGCACCACATCAAGACTGCCTTCAAAACAGACAGAAAAATAGCAGCCACCTTAGAAACCCCAAAGATAAAATTGACCTGGAAAACCAAGGCATATACGAAGTCCCCTGTGCATCATGCCCAGCCACATACATTGGACAGATCAATAGAAGAATAAGTACCCGCCTGAATGAACAAAAAATGCAGTAAAAAAGCTGGAACACTCTTCCTCACTAGTCCAACACATGAAAGCTACAGGTCATAGCATCAACTTCAATGGCAACAAAACCCTAGCCACATAGAAAACCCCAGCCACAGAATTATCAGAGAAGCCATAGAGATTGAAAAAAGACCTGAAAGCATGAACAGAAGAGATGATTCCACCAGACTGTCAATTATTTGGAAGCCTGCACTCACAAACAAAAAAATCTCCACACCACAAGCCAGGCAAACATCTGGGCACAAACAGATTCTCCCTGATACCTCCAGCTCAAACACACCCCAACTAGGCACCCAGATGAAACCTAGCTTCCTAACAAATGATAGCCGTCCATTTACTTGGAGCCAAGCTGCACTAAAAGCCTCCAATATAGGAACACAATGTTGCCAGCCAACCAAGACAAAAAAGCCCACAAAACAGACAGAAGATATTAGAAACACCAATCAAGCAGAAAACAGCAAACTCCAAGACCAATAAACACAGACCAAGACTCCCAACCAATCAGGATGAAGAAAAAAACCATTCTGGAACAGCAGTAGGCTAGCCCCAAATTTAAAACTGAAACAACTGTAAAACTCTGACTCACAGATGAACACAATACAGAAGCCTGATAATGGCAGATGAGATTCTGCAGAAATGTTGCTACAACTTTAAAAGCACAACTATAATGACGTGGGAAAATACCTGAACAAAGCTGAACACCATGCAAGAAGGACCCACGAAAACTTAACAAAACAAATAGAAATAGATAGATAGATAGATAGATAGATAGATAGATAGATAGATAGATAGATAGATAGATATTATCTATCTATCTATCTCTTGAGCATATGGCAAGCACACTGCTTGTGAGGTAGGTCTTAAGACCTTGCTATTTTATGCCTCCTAAAAATTTCTGATTCTAAGGTAACAAGATATCCTTAGCCCTTTTGCTTCAATAAAAACAATGAAAGAGAGAGACAGAGACAGAGACAGAGAATATCCAGTCAAATGTTAGATTAACAATGCAAAGTAAAGTTGTGAAGTAATGACATTGCTCAGTAAACCTAGATTGTCTTGAAAAATTGGGCAGGGGGAGAACCCCACAACTTAAACTATCATAAACCAATTGGCAAAATTTCTTCCTTGGCCTGTTAACCAGTAATTGACTGAAATCAAAAGCAATAATCCAGCAGAGAAAGGCAGAGGTGGAAAGTCCAGATCAGAATCAGTCCAGGACCATACATTCATCTTATTTATTATCCAAAGGATTGAATTTGCTCCCTCACAATCCCCCAGCCCAAATGTTGATACTTAGGAATTCTTGTTTAATTAGTTCCTAACAGACTCCAAAACAGATCAAGAGACCCTTATATCTCCTTTTCTTTTGCTCCATGCTTATTGAGCCATTACAGAAATGACATGCTTGCTTAATGGGAGTCAAGTGGGAACTTGTGTATTGCAGCACTAGGGTGTTCATAATGATTAACTTATTATTGTAACATTTAAATCAAAGTGTTTTTTCATAAAATACCTTGTTTTCACTGTATTTCTTGTTATTGTATTTTTTTCTTCCATTTGTTAATTCTATATTTAATGTTACCTTCAAAATTATTCAAAAGTAATCTATGGAAGTTGTTTTGTGCCATTTCTAGACCAATGAGCTTCAAAAAAAAGTTAAAGTTTCATCAAGAACTTATTGATTGCTTAATAATTACAAATTTCAACAATTGGCAAAGCAAATTGACAAGCAGGTCGTTGCTCCTTTTGAGTGTATGTGTGTGTATATAATTTCCATTCATTGAAAATTCATAAGACAGCTAAATTAGAAAGAAAAATACACAAAATTAGAAAAATCAAATCACAAAGAAGTATAAAACAGTAATACTACAAAATACAATATACTCCAGAGTTGGGGATGAAAATGCTAAATGGTTTAATATTACATTGAATTAGATTTTAAGAGCATTCCACAAAAGTTGTGTAACAAATTGACTTTCATATCCTCACTTCTCTTATAAGGTTTTACATTCTCTAAAAATATTCCTCTTAGGGTCAGGATCAATGGAATGGCCTGTATCATTGAGTATTGAAAAAGGAAATATAATTATGTGAATTTCATTTTCTTCCTTTAGTGATGCTCATTGGTGCATACTGGAACCTTACCCCCTGAAATATTTAATGAATTGTCACTTGATGTTCACTAGTAAGTTCAGAACATATAGGTAGTTGACAAGAAGTTCAAAACATGACAAGTGGTGAAATAACAGATGTATGAACTATTACATAGCTGATACATATTATTCCCTGTAACATTTCTCCCATTTATAATATGATTGTGCACATAATGTGAATGTTCTGCACAATTACCTAGTAAGTAATATGGATTCTTATTTCATATAATTCTTCAGAAATGAAGCTGGACAGGAGAGACAGTATGCTGTAGTAATTAGATTAGGCCTACGAGGATACAGGCTTAAGACCACATCCTATTGTCAGAAGTTTACTTGGGAGCTCACTAGGATCCAGCAAAAAATATTGAGACAACATGATTGGTTACTATCATGGAACATCTATTTCATAATTAATATTATCTGCAGAATGTTCATGTAGATATACATATCCACATGTATATATCTGATCCTTTATTATATATAAGTATTAGGATCAGTATATAATCATAGCCACTATCTTCTTCATTAAAAGTAATGCCCACCATATTTGAATTTTCTGACTCTTCTGGTCTTTTCTTAACAATTCCTATCTATGAAGGGACATAAAATCAGTCAGCATCACTTTTGGTGTGGAGGGGTGTTGTTGATAGTGGAATGCTTAAAGAGAAAAATTGATATTCTAATCCTCTTAACTTTGCAGGGTTTAAAAAGTACACATTTTATTTCTTAAGACTCCCATTCCCTACAAAACTGTGCCAGTTTTTGGTGCATGGACCTTGATATGGTCATAAAGAGGTGTGGCTCTGAAGTTAATGGAAAATCCTCTTGGCAATGGGCAAGACAAGGCTGTCTGAATTTCTTTTGGGGGCTTGTGTAAAGAAGGCACTTGGTTATAGGAGACTTTACTGTGTTGTTTTCTTCTCATTCTGTTATTTTTATGGGTTAGTGTATATGTTTTTCATGGACTAAAAAAATTGACTGATCTTTTCAAGAAATCTTGTTTGAACAGGGACAAGAAAAGCTCTCAGGACACAACACTGTCCTGGTCTGAGATTCTAGCTTGAGATTAGTAGTAGATTATGTGAATGGCCACACCAGTTTAACAAAATTTCTCCTCTGTTTTCTGTTTGTTTTTAAGGAAATGTTGTTCGAAAGAGAACTTTTGTGGGACCAATCACATGTGAAAAGTAAAGAAATTCTCCTTTCCTCTCAAATCACTAAAAGCTTCTCACAACCAAAAAGGCAAAATTCTCCCAGTTTCTTTAATCAGATGCATTGCAAGGATAGTTACGTTAATGAATCATGGAAATGGGACATACACTTTAGCCCCATTTATCAAAGAGTATGCCCTTTGTACCTTTAATCGTCTTCCTAAGTGTCTTGCATTAATTATAGATATAAGTATTATTGTATAGTTTTGTGTGATAAAGAGGAATAAGTCTACATTTGTACTAATCCTACAATATTTTGCAAGATAATATTTTTTTACTCCAGAGAAAGAGCAAGCTGGATCAGACCTTTGTCCTATTAATGAATCAGATCTACACATTGTCCATTCGTGTACCCCAGGAACAAGCTGGCACTCCTAATCAGTAGGATCTGCTACCCAAGTCTCTCTCCTTTCATTAACCGGCATATGAATCTGTGTCTTGCATTGCTCCTCCCAAAAAAATACACAATAGCTAGGATTTGGAATATGGCAGGCACTCTCTAGAACAAATAAAAAGGAAGAGGCATGATATGCATGAGATCAGTAATGCAGCTGCAATTGGCCTCAGTAATCTGCCTCTCATTCATCATCATAATGGTATTTTCCAGGTAAAGTAGTTGCAATTTAGAACTGTCAATTATTACTAGTTTGCAAAGAAATCGGATGAGCTAAAATGTGCAATTCAATAATTAAGGTCTATTTGGTTCAGAATGAGTTGCCACTTCCATTCATGTCAATAGAAGTTAGTTGTTGTGTTTTGTGATGGATGGTTTAGGATGCATGCCTTGAAAATCAACAGGCATCAAATATATTTTAAAAACTTAATTGAATCTCTCAATTGTTATAACAGTTTCAAAATGACAACACATGACCAAAAGCTTACTGACCTTCAGTGTCTCCTACTATACTTTAATGCTATATAAATAAACAATTCAGAATATTAATATTTAACTACAAGTTGACTTGGCAATAATTTTTTTTGCAATTTCCAAGGAGGTCAGTGAAAGAAAGTGGCTCAAAAGTTAATATCCATGTAATGTTCCAAAATTGTTTAACACGGCAACATAGGATAAAAAAAAAGAGCTCAATTTGACAGTGCATATAATTTATATTGCAGATCAAGATTTTACATTATGCACTAGGCTTCACTGGAGCACAAACAATATATTTCAGGGTTATTCATTTATCCTTGTCAAGATATTTTGGAAGATTCCACCCCGAATCTTTGACCCTAATCTCAATCTTATCTCTTTGATTAGGACATCCATGATTCCATGCTGGGAGTGCATGGGAGCTATTTCTTCTTTAATACGTATACATATAATTACATACTTACACACACACATACATCTTCTAGATAAATCAACAAATCCTCTGATTATTTTGGCTTTCTACTTTCCAAGGTTAACAAAAATATTAAAGAAAGAGGAAAATGGAAAAAATGATTAATTTAAAAAAGAACTATCTATACTACAAGGTTTCTAAACATCCATTCCACATTAAAAAATAAATAAAAAATATATGGGGAGGAGGAGTTGCAAGTGGAAGAATGTTTAATGACATGCTGACTGTGGAATTCCAGAAATGGAAATCACTTTAAAATTGCCAAGTTTGAGAAATACTGCCCTACACTATAGCCCTAGTAGTTATGTCAGGTGGGAAGTTAAAACTATGAATTAACTTTTAAATTATCTGTTTCCATATTTCTTGTAATGGTACTTTTTCATAGCAGGAACTACCATATCCCCTTGGCATAAAGATCTGACAAGACTTTATGTGGCAAAACAAAAGCTGCACACAAATATGATGAAAACCAGGATTTATTGGAAGGGGTTCAGAAATTTTAGGGTTAAGGTATTTTATCACTTTAAGTTCCTTATTCTGAAAACTGAGGAAAAAGAAGAACAAAATGGTTGTCTCTATAAATTATTGGAAATGCAAAAAGGGATGCCATCCTCGTCTCCCCTCCCCACCCTCTCCTCCCCTTCCCACCCCTCCTCTCCTGTTGTTTCCATTTTAATGCCTGATCCTTTCTTTTCAGATTTTTTTTTACTTTCCTCCTCCATTTCTTGCTAACTAGCATGTGAGAGATTGAGTCATAGTGTCCTTCAAATTAAAGTTCAATTCTCAGTCTCAGCTCTCTACGTGGAGAATAAACTTTTTCATATTTAATGCTGTTTGGTTTCTGCGTTGTCAACTTTAGACATAAATTAATACACTAGACTATTGTCAAAGTCACATTAATTTGAAAAAGCCAATCATTATGTAACTGAAAGAATTTGGCAAAGCATTCCTGAAAATCACTCTAATTAGCATACAGATCTCTGTGGATGTCCAGTACAGAGAAGGCTAAAAGCTATGGAGAAGACAAGGAAGCACCCCATAAAAAAACATAATAACTGTAAACAGAACTTCTGAACAATGATAATGTGACAGCTTTGGAAGCCATATTGACACTAGACGTTTTTGACCTTGGGAAAATGGGAGGGGGGAATTTCTTGGATTGTATGTGGTTAGACATAATAGCATTCTTCTGCTGAGTCAAGGTCATGTTATTCTGCACCTGGGTGAGGGGACATATCAAGTTGGGACAGATGGTGATTGGGGCATGTGATGCAATGATGGGTGCAGGGGGTAGATTTGTAGTTTTTACTTACTGCAAGGAACTCCGGAACTTTCAGATTCGTGATTCTCCAGATGTGCCAGTTTACCATCCAAATAGAACAGAATTTTTGAGAGGATGTCTGTTTCTGAGTTATCTGTTGGAGTGGAGGTTTTCTGGAACACTGACATAATAATTATTCCTACAGGCAGAAACTGGCAAGGAGAATAAAATAAAAGATTTGAAATCAGACATTAGGTGAACTTCTGAGTAGAACAGTGGCAGGAGAAGACACTTTTGACTAACAGTGCAGATGATGTCAAGGAACTAGGTAGTAGTCAGGTATAAATCCAAGCAAGGTTAGTATAAAACATAATTATTCAGAAGTAAAATTGGGTTCCAAAGATTTGGTATTTCCAGATAAACATGCTGAGAATTTCAATCTTAGATATATTGACAGGCAGATGTACATACTTTGTGTCATTGTGGCTACTACATTTCAAAATCTTTTTATTTTTCCCAACCTAACAGGATATTGGAAAGAATACTGTAAAAAGATTTAGGACCCTATCTGTCCATGATTAGAATTGAAATTGATCAAATCTGATGTGATGGGAAAAGTTAAATAAAGCTTGAGTTAAAAATATGATGAGATCCAGCTAAGGATTGGAGAATAGCAATAGCAGTTTAGACTTATATGCCACTCCCTAGTGCTTTTAGTAATTTCTGAGCAGGTCAAAGGTGGTACTCAGCAGGTTCTGGCCAGTTCTGGAGAACTGGAAGTGGATATTTTGAATAGTTTGGAATACCACCTCTGACTGGCCCCGCCCCCATCTATTCTCTGCCTCCAAGTCCCAGCTGATCGGCTGGGTCTTCTTTTGTTGCCCTGCACAGGAGAACAGAGCTAGAAAGCAGATTGGTAGGGTAGGGTGGGAATGGAGATTTTACAGTATCCTTCCCCTGCCATGCCCACCAAGCCATGCCCACAGGACTGGTTGTAAAAATATTTGAATCCCACCACTGGAGCAGTTGATAATGTCAGCATATTGCCCCCAACAATTTTTTTGACTTTGGAAGGATGGAAAGCTGAGGCAATCTTAAAACCATCAGGTTTAAACTACAGGTTATGGACAGTTAGCCTGCAATACTGCATTCTAACCACTAGTAAATCCAGTGTAAAAATTATTTAGTTCAAATGAGAAAGACAGGTGAGTAAAGACTCTGAATTTTTCCTGTTATACCATTCTAAGCATCTCCCTCTTTGTTCCCAACGGATGACTCGGGAATGGAGCTGCTTTGAAAGGGAAGGAAAAAATTCCAAAAGTTATAGCCTACATACTTTCCTGAATTATTTTCCACTTACAAAATAATTCAGAAGACAAAAATCACATGCTCTTGTTTCTTCTTCCAACTTGATTATAGGATGGAAAGATAAGAGTATTTTATTTGCACTGTGGAATAGATGTGTTCTCAAAATTGTAATCCTCTTCCCTTTTTTTTGCTTTAGAATGGGAGTACAGGTAGTCCTCAACTTATTACCACAACTTATTACCCAATATTTATGTTGCTAAGTAAAACATTAGTTAAGTGAGTTTTACCCCATTTTTCTTGGCACAATTCTTAAGTTAATCACTGCAGTTGTTAAGTTAGTAACACAGTTGTTAAGTTAGTAACACAGTTGTTAAGTGAATCTGGATTCCCCATTGACTTTGCTTGTCAGAAAGTCATAAAAAGTGATAATATCACTCCAGGATACTGCAATGGTCATAAATATGAATCAGTTGCCAAGCGTCTGAATCACATGATCAGAATGGCTGCAATAGTTGTGTGAAAAAGGGTCATGTCACTTTTTTCAGTGCTGTTGTAACTTTAAACAGTTACTAAATGAATTGTTGTAAGTCAAGGACTACTTGTAATGATAATCATAATTATTACAAGGCAAATGGGAGTAGTGAAAGGGATTGTTATTGTTATATTGTGCACATGGGCGCAAGGAACGGAGACGAGATGGTGAACAGTGAACTTCAATTCTTTATTAATCATTCTGAACAGAGCAAAAAACCTAGGGCAGCAGCAGCCCTTTTACAGGCAAGCTGCTGATCTAGTAACCAATAAGAAACGTGGAGTGTTAACCCCCTTAACCAATGAGAGTGGCTCGTTAATAGCCAATCAGATTCTCCTGAACAGACCAATCCGATATCGCTATTATCAGCCAATCAGAAGTGCAGGACAAGAACCCTGCTATTTTCTAAAGGTTTGATAAAACTTTATTTAAGCGTTTTATTAGTTCATAACACCCCTTCCCCCTGGGTTCCGTTTAGAGGGTGTGGTGACGTAATCTCTGAGGTTTGAAGGTTGTTTTGACTGTCTATTGGATTTATGCTGTCCCACCGGTTCTTGTCTGTAACCCTGTTTTGGTGAGACATTTTCGGGCAAGTCGGGTGTTGGTGGTTCCTCATTGGAAGACTCGGTGCAGCTAATATTTTCATCGTTGTCCTCTGGCCTTTGCGGGCTTGCCTCTGTTGAGGTGTTCCTCTGTGGTGAGGACATGCCCTTCCCTGATCCTTCTTCATTTGTTACGCCCGACTGCTGACTTCTTTCGTTCCTGCTTTCCGCCATCTCGAATTTGGTTTCTTCGACATCCCCTCCCCCCTCAGTTTGGGAGTTACTGCAGTAGCAGAAACTAGGTTGTAGCCTTGAGCGAAGCTGATCTATATGGCGTTTCCATATTTTTCTGTCGCAGGTTTTCACCCAGTATGACCTGGGTCCAGTGGCTTGAATTACAGTTGCCTCGACCCACAATGGTTTGCCGGAAAGGTTTCTGGTGAAAACTAAGTCGCCTATCTTGAACTCGCGGCATTTTCCGCTAGATCCACAGGGTTTCTCTGGCTCGTAAGACGGGTGAAGCCGGTCGAGGTGGGAGCGGAGTTTGCGTCCCATCAATAGTTCAGCTGGAGTCTTGTTGGTGACGCTGTGTGGAGTGATGTGTTGGAGAAGGAGTTTTCTGTTTATCTTATCTTCAATGTCCCCATAGTCCATTTTATAGAGGGTCTTTTTAACAAACTGTACCATGCGCTCGGCTCTTCTGTTAGCCACAGGGTGCACTGGCGAAGTTAGCGCATGGCGAATACCCCGGTCCGCTAAGTATTGTTCAAAAGGGAGAGCGGTAAACTGGGGTCCGTTGTCACATACCAGAACGTCTGGCAGTCCATGCGTCACGAATAATCTGTTCAACTTCCGGATGATGGACTCGGTTGTGGTAATCTTCATTTCGTGGATCTCGAGTCAGTTGGAATAAGCATCCACTGTTAGGAGGAACGTATGTCCCTTAGTAGGTCCCGCAAAATCAATATGGATGCGGGACCACAGTCCCCAGAGTGTTTCCCATTCTGTCGGAATTGCTTTAGGTGGGGCATTGCTAACTTCCTGGCAATAGCTTATAATTGTAGGCAGCCAAAAACTCCGACCAGCGAGTCATTCTAGGTGATAATACATAGGGGGTTGGCTTGTCTCCCGCTATAATCCCCAGCAACGCTTTGTGGTCGGTAACAATAGTAAAAACTCATCCATATACATATTCATGAAACCGTTTTACAGGAGAAACAACAGCAAGAGCCTCTTTATCGATTTGACTATAGTTACATTCAGCCTTTGATAGAGTCCTTGAAAAATAGACAATGGGGGCTTCACTTCCGTTTGGTAACACATGGCTCAAAATGGCTCCTACTCCAAATGGTGACACGTCACATGTGATTGTTGAAGCAAAGTCTCATTATACTGCATTAAAACAGCATCTGAAGTTAATAGGTTTTTCATTTGTCAGAATGCGTGCTCCTCTCGGTGCCCCCAGACCCAGGTTGCTTTTTTGTTGAGAAGCCGATGTAGGGGCTCAGCTACGGTCGCTTGTGCCTCTGCTGTTTTTTTTTTCCTACAGGCAGTTGTTGGTACGCCTGTGCTAAATCCAATTTAGTGAAGACTTTTCCACCCCCAGGGAATGGAGGAGGTGTTGTACCACCGGCACCAGGTGAGCGTTCTGTTGAAGAGCGTGATTCAGGGTGGCACAGTAGTCCCCACAAATCCTTAACGATCCATCCGGTTTGATGGGTGTTACAATTGGGGTTTCCCAAGGAGCGTGGTCGGTTGGTTCTAAAACACCCCGGGCTATTAATTTATCAAGCTGTTCGTCAATCTTTGGTTTAAGGGCAAAAGGTACTCGATGAGGCTTAAGGCGGATAGGGGCTACTTCAGGGTTAAGGTTAAATGATATCGGGGTCCCCTTGTATTCGCCTAGTTTATCTGCAAAGAGGTCCTGGAATTCCTGGACGAGGGACTCCTCCCAGTCGTCGCTGCTGATTTGGTGAATGCCGGCTACCTCAATCCCAAGTAGAGCAAACCATTGAAGGCCTAACAAACTAGGCCGATCATGGTTGACAATGGTAAATGGTAAAGATGCAGTACGATTTTTGAATGAGACCTGGACTAGGCTGGATCCAACGACCGGAATTCGGTTTCCTTGATAGGCCTTGAGTATGATTCTTTGGATTCTGAGGTCTTGCCGCTGGATGGCAGGGATTAATTGTTTAAGGGTCTTCCAGGAAACCATTGAGAGGGACGATCCTGAATCGACTTCCATCATGCAGGCTGGTTTTCGATGGCGACCTTCACTCGGATCTTCTTTGCATGTAATGACAAGGTGTGATCAATTGTAATGGTTTGGTGTGCCTCTTCTCATTTCGTTGAATGGGCTAGTGGTTTATTTCTGTAGGAGTGGTTGTTCCATTGGTGGTTCAAATGTTCCCTATTCACAGGATGACTTCCTGTGGTTTGGCGGTAGTTGGTCCCCCTCTGAAGTGGGCTGGATTCTTGCTTGCTTCTACAGACCTTTCCGATGTGGCCTCTCTTCCCACAAACATGGCAGAGTGCATTGAGGAATTTGCAGTCTGATCGTGGGTGGTTTGCCCCACAACCTGCGCATTGATGCTGTAGTCTTTGATTAAGCTGGTGGCATTGGTCACATTCAGACCGGAGCCGGTGGACCTCTTCCTCATCACTTTCTGATGATTCGAGGTCCTCGTGGTGGGTTGCCATTGCATGTCCCTCAAGGCGAGGTGAGGTTTCGCCGGCGAGTTGGCGGAGCGGGGCGTTGGTGCAGCGCATTCGGGCAGCCGGCTTCTTGGTTGCTTCTGCTGCAGTAGCGTCAGCGATGGTATCTGCAAGGCTGATGTCGCCTTTCGCCATCAGCTTACTTTGCACATGCAGTGCATCTAGTCCCAGAACTATTCGGTCTCTTAGAGCTTCTTTGAGGTCAGCGAACCCGCAGAGGCCTCCCAGGTTCCGGAGATCCGCAATGAAATCTGCAATGCTTTCCCCTTTCCACTGGTCTCTCTGGTAAAATGCTTTCTCCTTTCCGCTGGTCTCTCTGGTAAAATTCATGTCTTCGGACAAGCGTTGGGATGGTACATGCATCGTGGGTCCATAGGAGGGGCTCGAGGATGTCCCAGTCCATGGATTTCACCTCAGCCGGTTTCACCAGTGCCTTAGCCATCTTAAAAACGGCAGGTCCGCAGTGAGTCAGGAATACCACTCTCTTTTTCCCAGTAGTGGCATCCTTCAAGTTGTTGGTCTCCAGAAACATCTGGAACCGGTCCATGTATGAGTCCCAGTCTTCTTGTGCCGGGTCGAATGGAGCGGGTGGTATGGTGCCGCCGGTCATGGTTTCCGCCGTTGATGCACCTTCAGCCACATGCTCTGTTTAGTGCTCTGTAGTGTTCAGTCAGCTCTGACGTCTCTGCATCCCACCCTCGTCGCCAGTGTTACGTTGTGTGCATGGGCGCAAGGAACAGAGACGAGACGGTGAATAGTGAATTTCAACTCTTTATTAATCATTCTGAACAGAGCAAAAAACCTAGGGCAGCAGCAGCCCTTTTATAGGCAAGCTGCTGATCTAGTAACCAATAAGAAACGTGGAGTGTTAACCCCCTTAACCAATTATAGTGGCTCGTTAACAGCCAATCAGATTCTCCTGAATGGACCAATCCGATATCGCTATTATCAGCCAATCAGAAGTGCAGGACTAGAACCCTGCTATTTTCTAAAGGTTTGATAAAACTTTATTTAAGCACTTTATTAGTTCAAAACAGTTATTATGACCCAAAAAGCTTAGATCTCATATATTGCCTGAATAGGCTAAAGATGTATTTGGAGCTGCAATGTTATCTCATTCCCCAGATCTAACTCCTTCACCTTTTGGGGGGGCATTTTTTAAAATAAATATTTCTCACATAGCAAAAAATTTCAGGGTTTGTTTTCTAGGCATCTTCATTATTTTTACAAATGGCACAAGGCAGTGAACATATCCAATACACCTTCTTCCTTGTCGGTACTATTGTAAAAATTGGCTAATCTATCATATAATCTATATGTATATCAGAATTTTGTTCTCAGATACTGAAAAAATTATCCTGGAATTCTGCTTGACTCCTGATGACTAGATGAACTACCTGTATAACTTTTTTGTCAAGGAGTATGGACATGATTCATTATTTCCTTTTTCCAGGCTTCTCTCTCTCTCTCTCTCTCTCTCTCTCTCTTTCTCTCTCTCCCTCCCTCCCTCTTTCCCTCCCCCCCTCTCTCTTTCTCTCTCTTCCTTGCCAATTTTTCTATAGCCCTGGAATTCTTTGCTGAACTTCCACCAAAATATCAAAGCTAATCCTTCCCTAAATCAGACAGGTACTTCCAATTGTTGACAGGCAAACTAATCCAAGAATTATATAATAAACCATGACTTTTTTTTTATTTTGTAGGACAGTCAACATACTGAGAAAAATGTGATCAAAAATAATTTGTCAGTTTTGAACAAATTACAGGCCTGTGCTGATTAAGTGAATTAAGGGTTTCATTTATACTTATTTTTTAGCAAATTAAAACAAAGCAAGGAGATTAATTGAAAGTTTCCAGGGTTTATGCAGAGTTAAGTCTGAACTGAGCACAAACCAATGAGGATTTTGAATATGACATGTTTGCAGAATGCTGTTAATAAGGCCAGTTTTCCTTTTTTTTTTTTAATGAACTGTGTTTCTTATTCTATTTTCTTCTTTTTTATAGCTTGCTCTTCAGTGGAGTATTGTTACTATTAATAATCTTTACTACAAAATCTAGATACAGATTGTTAATTCATTCCTCTTAGAACTGATGCAATATTTTTCTTATATTGAATTAATAGATCATGCCAGGGAGGTTGCGGCACTTCTAAGTTAAGCTTTTTCTTATCTTCAGTGGTATCCTGATGCTATATTTTGCCTGTGCTCTTCTCAGTTCCAAGACTGGAAACTTAATTTGAATAATCAGTCATATGTATAAGCACAGCAGGAGAATGTATTCAATATAATGCTTGGGGTTTATTTATTTACTATACATCCCATGTAGGTCAAGTAATTTAGTTTTATCCCAAGTGGTTTTGCAATAAAAAGTAGTTTGGCCAGATTTATACAAAACCAGATCATTGCTAACCAGTTTATTTACACCGGATTTCCAGCTCAGAATCACCATCAAAGCAAGATGACCCATGCTGGTGGAGTCCCCCTTCTGCTCACATTCTTAATTGATGCATGCATGGCCTTTCTGTCAATTTTGGATGTAAATAGATCTATCTGTATACAATTTATTTCTTCCTATCTGTTGGTAGAAGAACTTTCACCAGTGCAGTTTAGGGAAATTTAAATTATACTAAATAGAGTCAGTTCAGTCTAGTGGTTAATGCACCAGGTTAGAAATCAGCAGACTGTAAGTTCAAGTCCCACTTTTACCATGAAAACTGGCTGGGTAACCATGGGACAATCACTCTTTCGACCAATCTCAAAGGGTTGTTGTTGTGGTGTAAACAAAAAGAAGAGGGTGTTGGATATGTTCACTGCCTTGTGTTATTTGCAAAAACAATAAAGGCAAGATACAGAAAATAATAAAATAATATAATTGTCGTGTCCGCGAAAGAAAGCTCAGAGTCCGTGACTATCGTTCAAGCTCTTTATTAAACTGTTGTGAACCGAACCGGCGAAAAGGAAAAAGCCCGTGGCTTTTATCCTTTTCGCTGCGGCGGCCGCGGCCAATGGCAGCGATTCAAGTCTCCCGCTCTTGGAGCGAGCCAATCGCGGGAGACTTCAATCGGGCCAATCAGCGCGGCTCGCCTGGCCAATCAGAAATCCCCGCGCCTTAGCCAATCAAGGCGCAGGGATTTCGAGTATTCAAATTCAGGACAGAACACCCCTCCCCTCTTGGTATGGTCCATCACGTAGCGTAGTCACGCAGGTAGGCGGGGCTCCGTCTAGTCCTAGTTGACTTGCGCAACTCAGTTTCACGCTGTACCTCGGCCAGAGCGGTCATCTTTTTGGCTGCTCCTCCCTCTGTGTGAACCGGCTGGATGATCGGGCCGGTTCGTTCTCCGTGGCTCCCGCCTGGGCCTACCGGGTCGGTTGAGCTGCGGGTTTCGCCGCTCCCGCTTGGTTTCTCCGAGTCGGTTGAGCTGGCCAGGTGGTTCTTCTCCGGAGGGGACTCGCGATGGCTGCGTTCCGGTGAGTATTTTTGGATTTTTTCTTGCGCTATTTTATTCGGGTGTTCCCTCCCCCCTTGGTTCGATTCTTGGGGGTTGAGGTCTGTTGCCGTACGTGACCGGAGCTGGTCGATGTGTCGTTTCCAGGCTCGCCCGTCGGTGGTTTGGAGCCGGTACGACCGTGGACCGGTGATTTGAGTGATGACGGCTGGGATCCATAGGGGGTCCCTCATCAGATTTTTGGCGTAAACTAAGTCACCGGGGGCAAATGTCCGGTATTTGGAGCTGGAGTCTGGGGGCCGCTCCGGGTTGTAAGTCGGGTGCAACCTGTCGAGTGGGGACCTCAGCTTCCTGCCCATTAACAGTTCAGCTGGGCTCTTGTTGGTTGTGGTGTTAGGGGTGATGTGTTGTATGAAGAGGAGTTTGTTGATTTTGTCGTTGATCTCCCCGTGGTCCATTTTCCGGAGGGTTTTTTTAGTAAACTGGACCATCCGTTCCGCTCTACTGTTCGCCGCCGGATGCGCCGGTGCCGTTAATGCGTGGCGGATGCCCCTCTCCACCAAAAATCTTTCAAACTCGAGGGAAGTAAACTGGGGCCCGTTATCTGAGATGACGACGTCTGGGAGGCCGTGCGTGGAAAACAGTTTACACAGTTCTTTGATGACGGCCTCCGTGGTAGTGGATTTCATATCGCTTACTTCCAACCAATTGGAGTAAGCGTCGACTGTGATCAAAAAAGTATGCCCATTTGTTGGACCCGCAAAGTCTAAATGGATTCTGGACCAGGGCCCCCTTGGTATTTCCCAGTCCCGGATGGGTGCTGCGGGTGGGCTAGGTCTGGTCTCCTGGCATCGATGGCATTTGGCGACCCATTGTTCAATCTGTTTGTCCATCCCCGGCCACCAAGCGTAACTCCTGGCCAGGGCTTTAGTCCTGACGATGCCAGGATGACCCTCATGCAGCATCTCCAAGACCCTCCCTTGCAATCTGTCCGGGATGACTACCCTGTCACCCCATAAGATACATCCCTTAAGAAGTGAAAGTTCAGTCTGGCGGTTTCTGAACGTTTTAATGGATTCGTCAGTGTCCCTTTCAGGCCAGCCTTTTTCTAGCCAATGTAGGATTCGCGCCAGACGCTTATCCTTAACAGTCTCTCTGGCAATGTCCGATGCGGTAATGGGTAGGTTCTCAATGCTAAGGGTGTTTGTTGTTGGTGCTGGGTCAGGATCAGAGTCTGGTAAGGGGGAACGGCTTAAAGCGTCCGCGTTCGAAATTTTCTTACCTGGCTTGTGTAACAGTTCGTAGCTGTAGGCTGCCAGGAACTCGGACCACCTTGTCATCCGGGGTGATAAAATGTTTGGGGTAGCTCGGTTTCCGGCGAGGATTCCCAGTAGTGGCTTATGGTCTGTCACAATGGTGAACGGGCGGCCATATAGGTATTCGTGGAAACGCTTAACGGCGGCAACTATAGCCAAGGCTTCTTTGTCCAGCTGGCTATAGTTCCGCTCTGGTTTAGTCAGAGTCCTGGAGAAAAAGGCGATGGGTGCTTCCCTTTTGTCGGGGAGGGTATGGCTGAGGACAGCGCCGACGCCGAAAGGTGATGCGTCGCAAGTGACAGCTAAGGGCAAGGTTTCGCTGAATTGAATCAGGACGGCGTCGGAGGTGAGGAGGTCTTTGGTTTTTTGAAAGGCAGTTTGCTCTCGTCTCCCCCAAGTCCAGGTTGCCGCCTTATCCAGGAGTCTATGTAAAGGCTCCGCCGCCGTAGCCTTTTGGGGTAGGAAAACATTATAAAAATTCAGCAACCCTAAGAACGCTTGTAGTTCCGTTTTAGACTTTGGGGTAGGGGCTTCTTTGATGGCTTTCACTTTTTTAATTGTAGGGTGAATGCCATGCCGGTCTAGAAGGTAGCCCAAAAATTCTACTTGCTTTGTGCATAGTTGGCATTTTTCTCGTTTAACTTTAAGTCCTGTCACTTTAAATTTTGTTAAGACCTGTCTGAGTCGGTTTTCTAATTCGGCTTCGTTTGGCACTGCTACTAATACGTCATCAAAATAGGGCACCACCCCCTCGATGCCCTGTAGCAAACATTCCATCAGGCTTTGAAAGATGCCTGGTGCCACGCTGACTCCGAATTGGAGTCGGTTACACTTGAAGGCCCCCCGATGGGTCACGATGGTCTGGGCTTCCGCCGTTTTCTCATCTACTGGTAGCTGCTGATATGCCTGGGCGAGATCGAGCTTGGCAAAGACCTTGCCCCCTCCCAGTGAGTGCAGCAGATGTTGCACGATTGGGACTGGGTAGGCACTTTGTTGTAATGCGCCATTTAGGGTGGCCTTATAGTCCCCGCAAATTCTCACGGACCCGTCTGGTTTTACTGGGGTCACTATCGGGGTTTCCCATCGGGCATGGTCTATCGGCTGCAACACCCCCTGTTCGACGAGCTTGTTGATCTGCTCGTCAATTTTAGGCTTCAGGGCGAATGGTACCCTCCTAGGTTTAAGCCGCTTGGGGGGGACTTTCGGGTCTAGATCAAATGAAATAAGGGGCCCCTGGTACTTGCCCAAGCTTCCATCGAAAACTTCCTGGAACTCCTGGGCTAGCCGCTGTTCCCAACCGTCGTCGGCGACGTGGTTGACTCCTGTCAGCGCGATGTCAAGCGGGGCGAACCATTGTAAGCCCAGTAGGCTTGGGCGGTCGCGATCGACGATGGTGAGTGGCAGTTGTTCGGTGCGGCCCTTGTAGGTTACATTGAAGCTCTTGGTGCCCACTACCGGGACGCGGTTCCCTTGGTAGTCTTTTATGATGATTTTCTGGGTATGAATGTTCCTCTTATGGAGTGTGGGTACGAGTCGCTTAATCTCGCGCCATGCAATCATGGAGAGGTAGGACCCGGAGTCCACTTCCATCTTGCATGGCTGGCCCTCGATATGGACTTCAACGTGTACCTTTCTGGCACCGTCGGAGATGGCATGGCCGATGGTCACTGTCTGGTGTGTTTCTTCTTTTCGCCGACCGTCGCCGCCTCTTGAAGATCGCTGGGTACGGTCCCACCGACCGTCCGGTTGGCGCTCTCTGGTCTTGGGCGGGGGGCTATCCTTCTTCCGGTCATGTTGTTCCCATCTGGGCGGGCTGCGGGTCTTCTTTTGGCGGCAAACTCGAGCGATGTGACCCGTCGTTCACAATGCCTACAAATAGAGTCAAAAAATCGGCATTCTGACCTGGGGTGGTCGCCGCCGCACCCGGCACAGTTGGTCCTCGACCTACGACCTCTTCGATTCCGTTGGTCGCCGCGTCCCGTCTGCACGCGATGTATGTCCTCCTCGTCTTCTGACGTGCTGGAGGCTGACTGAAATTCTCCGTAGTGTGCAGTTGATTCACTTCTAGGGTTGCCCGACCTTGCCGGGTTGTTGTTACCGCCCTTTGCGTCGGATCTTCGCATGCTGTCAGCGGACGAGCGGGTTGCCTCTGCGGCTGCGGCTGCGGTGAGGGCGTCTGCTAGGCTGATGTCGCCCTTGGCCATAAGCCGACTCTGGAGTGTAGGGTCCCATAGGCCGAGCACGAATCGGTCTCTTATGAGGCTGTTTAGACCTTCAAACTCGCAGAGTCCTCCTAGGCGCCGCAGCTCGGCGACGAAGTCGCTCAATTTCTCGTCTGGTTTCTGATTTCGGCGGTAAAACTCGTTGCGCCGTTTCAGGATGGGGACCTCGGGGGCGTAATGGCGCCGCAGTATAGGCTCGAGGACGTCCCAGTCCATGGCGGTTGCGTCTGCCGGCTTGGCCAATGCTTTGGCCATCTGGAAGACCTCTGGTCCGCAGTGAGTAAGGAAGACGGCGCGTTTTAGCGGGCCCGGGGCGTCCTTCATTCCGGCGCATTCCAAGTACATTCGGAACCGGTCTGAGTACGATTCCCAGTCTTCGTTGGCGGGGTTGAAGGGGGTGGGCGGTGCGATCTTCGCCATCTCTTTCACTGGAACTGGCTCTTGTTGGACACGGGGTTCGGTTCAGGGTCGAGATCCCACCCTCGTCGCCAGTGTCGTGTCCGCGAAAGAAAGCTCAGAGTCCGTGACTATCGTTCAAGCTCTTTATTAAACTGTTGTGAACCGAACCGGCGAAAAGGAAAAAGCCCGCGGCTTTTATCCTTTTCGCTGCGGCGGCCGCGGCCAATGGCAGCGATTCAAGTCTCCCTCTCTTGGAGCGAGCCAATCGCGGGAGACTTCAATCGGGCCAATCAGCGCGGCTCGCCTGGCCAATCAGAAATCCCCGCGCCTTAGCCAATTAAGGCGCGGGGATTTCGAGTATTCAAATTCAGGACAGAACAATAATATAATAAAATAACAAAATAAAATATAAAACAAAGAAGCAAGTAAGCTCTTAGATTACTCCTTCAGAGCATCCACCTGCTTTTTCAATATTCTAAAGTTGAGTTTTCTGGATATTATTACATATTACTTCTATCACATAAAATATTTTGTACAATAGACTATAACTATATCTAAGTTAGAAATTATATCTAAGTTAAACATTTAAGGTATAAATATCAACTCAACTCACCAGAACACATTTTCCGGATGAACCGATCCAACTGACCATAAGATTGGCTTAGTTTACAATTGTTTTTTGTACAGATCATTCATTTATACTTATGTAAAGCAGTCTTGATTTTAAAATTATTACTATGATGATGGATGAAGAAAGCATCATGTAGCAAATTACACAAAAGCAACAATATTTTTTCCCTTTCCTCAACTCCCCAGAAAAGCAACTGCATATGTAATGTCTCATTTAATTTTAATATGAATGCATATATGACATTTCTTATCTAAACACATTAAGTCTTTTGTGGCCCCCAAATTCTGACAGGAAAGGCTGCAGGATGTATTTGGAAACTCATGAGATTTAGAAATGAATAATTCAGAGAAAAGATAGAAAAAGGTAGATAAACTTTCATGCTGCAGATAAAGATGGAAAATGAGAATTCATCTTTCACTTATCAATAAGTTCCAAGTGGCATTAATTAATTGCTATTAAAGTTTACCAAATATTTTAATGTCTTTTGCAGAGTCCCTTTGGCAAAAGGAATTTTGACGTTGTCTTTTATGCAGTAATTTTGAGAAAAGAAATATAAAAATATAGTAATGTATCATAGAAAAGTGAGGCACCTTTCGATTGATTTATCTTACCCAGGTGTTTGCTTTTGCATACAATTCCTCCTCAGTGTAAAGCAACAATAGGCACATTTGCATTAAAAATTGTCTCAACTTTAAATTAGTAAACTAATAGTAAACAAAATTCACTTAAAGCATCCCTTTTTAGAAATTCACAAAGAAGCCCTATGGGAAGTGAATATATGGATAATGAAATTTAATGGGGTGAAACCTATCTCTGTACTAGAAGTCTGGTAATAGCACATTCCAATGCTTTAAATGGTCCACAGGAGCATTCAGAGCTTAAAGCTGAAGACCATGAGAAGACTTATGTAACTGCATTATTCATAAGCCAATGGGCCTGTTAATAAAAGTTCTATTACACACCTCACATTCATCCTGCTGTTTAGAGTGTGCTGCTGCTGATCAACCAAGTAGCTCTACATTCAGAAAGGAAGCAAGGAAACAGCTATTATAAGGCAGAAACATCCTTCTTTCATGCTCAGCATTTATTCAGTTCCCCTCAATTTGCAACTATAGATCTTTTAGATCAAACATACAGTAGATAGAATCTTCCATGGTCAAAGATAAAATCTCAATAGATGAAAAATAAATTACGTGTTTAAGCCATATAATACCTAAAATAAGTAAGGTTTATTTTAAACTAGTAAAATATTTGTTTTTTTTTTATTTAACCCTCATCCATTCTCTCCATGACTAAATCAACTTGGGTTATCAGTCCAGGTTGGTGGGCAGTGCTGGTCAAAAATATTGACCCAGATGGTGACTGCAGGTGCACAATTGAGGCCCAATCTCTCATTATGTGGTCATAGACACTGCCTCTATGTCCATGCAGATGCTACTTCAACATACTTTATTCAAATGGTATTCAGAATTTCTTTATATTCTTGACTTCTTTCTCTCTCTTTTCATTCCCACTGCTTTCAAATTACTGTTACACTTCTCATGTATTTGTAATTTTCCATAACAAAATTAGGCAAAATTGAGCTATTATTTTGTTCTTTCAGTAAAGCTTTGATACTAATCATTTAAGATACATATATTTATCTACTTGTTTCAATTGCTTGTCATTTGTATATAATTTGCAGTTGTTCATTTTTCCTGTCAAACACAACTACCTTGTTTTGGGATACATTGATTTTCAAATTGATTTTTTTTCACTCATCATGCAAGCCAATATTTGCATATGTCTATTGTTTTCCTTTATAATCCCTGTAATCCCTTGCATCGGGGTGGAGTCAGGGTGACTGAATGGAAATGAGCATTTACTGGCCAGATGCCCTTCCTAATCCCTATGCAGTACTCACAGCAGTTATTTTCTCTTCGCACCCAGAGAGAGAAATATCTTCTTCTACCTAGGATCAAACTCATAGCTTCCTGGTTGTGAGGTAAAAGCTCTACCTCTAGGACACCATGCTGCTCAATATTTGTTTATGTCTATATACAGTAATAATTGTAAAGAAAACATTTAAATTTTCAGCACTGAGAATACATGTTTTTGTACCTAGAGCACTTTCTGATTATCACATTTTGAAATGGCAACAACAACAGCATAGTAAAGCTGTAAAGTAGGCTTAATGTAATGTTTAAAAAAAAGAAAAAATCCAATCCACCAAAAAAGTGAAAATCAAAATTATGGTTGGCACTACCCACTTCATTCTTAGTTTTGGTCTTCCAAGCTTTCCTGAAATTACAGCTACTAAAAGTTTTCCTTTCTCCAATTTATAGTATAGTGTTTGCTTTACATAATCCATCTCTCATCACCCACTGGGCCAATTTGGTAGGTAGTATAGCGAGGCAAGTGATTATTGTAATTGCACTATTTGTATTACCCTAGAAGGCATACTGTGGCTTATATACTTTAAATGAAAAGTAATGTATCTGTTATCACTAACAAGTAGCAGTACTGTTGCACTAAAAATGACAAACAAACAAATAACACGCAACTTTGTCATGTTATTTGGCATCTCTTATTTCATTGTAGTGGACAAGAAATTGCTGTGAGAAAAAAGTTGGTTTCTGTTCATGAAATGGAAGCCTTCAGTGAATACTTGTCAGTATGCTGATACCTCATGATTGAAGTTTTGACTGCCAAAGGAGTCAACTGAAATTCACTACCAAGGATAAATTGTTTATGGTGATGATTGGATCTGGGCTCACCTAGAGGAAAATTGCTTTTAGATACAATTCAAATATTTAATGCCAATATCAAAATGAAGTTAGAACTAAATAAGTATTAAAAATGAATGTTTACTGCACATGGGATTGAACTTTACAATGGCGATAAAATCAAAACATTGACAGTGTATTGGAGTGTTAGGGATGTTTTAGAAGCAAACAAAATTTTGCAGGCCCAAATGAGGAAGGTAGTCAATAACAAATATATAAAATGAGCTAGAAACATTTTAAAATTGAATATAAATGGTGATAAGAGTAGTGGTGCCCCAGTAATTAGAATGCAGTATTGCAGGTTAATTCTGCTGACTTCTGCTGAAGTTTGATGGTTCAATTCTCACTGATCAAGGTTGACTTAGCCTTTCATCCTTCTGAGGTCAGTAAAATGAGAACTCAGATTATTGGATGAAAATGCTGACTCTGTAAACCTGATAGAACTGTAAAGCACTATAAAGCGGTATATAAATCTAAGTGCTATTGCTATAATACAATTAGAATACTATTTGTATGTTTGCAACAATACTTGTATGTTAATTAATACTTGTATATTTGTGACAATATGTCATATACTATACAAAAACAGATATATATTGCTTGTATTGATTTGATGCAAGTGAAGCAGGCTTTTCTTTCTGTTAAGAAACTCCCAGCATTGTAAACATAGTATCATTATCATTTTTTTAAAGTCCATTTTGAATTTATGTTGCAATAAGGAGTGTCATATAAAATGTCTTAGGAAGCTTTTCTCTCCAGAAAATTTACATTTATGTAAATGTAGTTTGTTAAGTTCTGCGCATGGGCGCAAGAAACGGAGACGAGACAGTGAACAGTGAACTTCAACTCTTTATTAATCATTCTGAACAGAGCAAAAACCTAGGGCAGCAGCAGCAGCCCTTTTATAGGCAAGCTGCTGATCTAGTAACCAATAAGAAACGTGGAGTGTTAACCCCCTTAACCAATGAGAGTGGCTCGTTAAAAGCCAATCAGATTCTCCTGAACGGACCAATCCGATATCACTATTATCAGCCAATCAGAAGTGTAGGACTAGAACCCTGCTATTTTCTAAAGGTTTGATAAAACTTTATTTAAGCGTTTTATTAGTTCATAACACGCCTTCCCCCCGGGTCCCGTTTAGGGGGTGTGGTGATGTAATCTCTGAGGTATGAAGGTTGTTTTGGCTGTCTATTGGATTTACGCTGTCCCACTGGTTCTTGTTTGTAACCCTGTTTTGGTGGGACGTTTTCGGGCAAGTTGGGTTCTGGTGGTTCCTCATTGGAAGACTTGGTGCCGCTAATGTTCTCATCGTTATCCTCTGGCCTTTGCGGGCTTGCCTCTGTTGAGGTGTTCCTCTGTGGCGAGGACACACCCTTCCTTGATTCTTCTTCATTCGTTACGCCTGATTGCTGACTTCTTTCGTTCCTGCTTTCCGCCATCTTGAATTTGGTTTCTTCGACATCCCCTCCCTCCTCACTTTGGGAGTTGCCAGAGTCGCGGAAACTAGGTTGTAGCCTCGAGCGAAGCTGATCTATATGGCGTTTCCATATTTTTCTGTCGCAGGTTTTCACCCGGTACGACCTGGGTCCAGTGGCTTGAATTACAGTTGCCTCGATCCACAACGGTTCGCCAGAAAGGTTTCTGGTGAAAACTAAGTCGCCTATTTTGAACTCGTGGCATTTTCCACTAGATCCACAGGGTTTCTCTGGCTCGTAAGACGGGTGAAGCCGGTCGAGGTGGGAACGGAGCTTGTGTCCCATCAATAGTTCAGCTGGAGTCCTGTTGGTGACGCTGTGCGGAGTGATGTGTTGGAGAAGGAGTATTCTGTTTATCTTATCTTCAATGTCCCCATAGTCCATTTTGTAGAGGGTCTTTTTAACAAATTGTACCATGCGCTTGGCTCTTCCGTTAGCCGCAGGGTGCACTGGCGAAATTAGTGCATGGTGAATAGCACGGTCCGCTAAGTATTGTTCAAAAGGGAGAGCGGTAAACTGGGGTCCGTTGTCGGATACCAGAACGTCTGGCAGTCCATGCGTCACGAATAATCTGTTCAACTTCCAGATGACGGACTCAGTTGTGGTACTCTTCATTTTGTGGATCTCGAGCCAGTTTGAATAGGCATCCACTGTTAGGAGGAACGCATGTCCCTTAGTAGGTCCCGCAAAGTCAATATGGATGTGGGACGACGGTCCCCGGGGTGTTTCCCATTCTGTCGGAGTTGCTTTAGGTGGAGCATTGCTAACTTCCTGGCACTTATAACAAGTCTTTACCCAGGCTTCGATCTGTTTGTCTATGCCCGGCCACCACGCGTAGCTTCGTGCAAGCGCTTTCATACGCACGATGCTGGGGTGACCCTCATGCAGTGTCTTTAATACTACTCGTTGTAACCGCTGTGGGACAACAACTCTATCCCACCATAGGATGCAGCCTTTTTGTGAAAAAAGTTCTGTTTGCCGGTTCTTGTAGGGGGTGAAGTCATCAGGGGTTTGATCTACTGGCCATCCCCGTTCGACCCATCTAAGAACTCGCATTAAGATACGATTGCGTTTTGTTTCAATCGCAATATCTCCAGCTGTTAGTGGCGGTGAATGTAGCATTTCAATCTGGAGCATTGTAAGGGTTGGAGCTGGGTCATTGATGGTTTCCGGAAGTGGTGCATGGCTCAGCACGTCAGCGTGGGGAATGGCTTTCCCCGGGCGGTGTTGCAACCCATAATTGTACGCAGCCAAAAACTCTGACCAGTGAGTCATTCTAGGTGATAATATATAGGGGATTGGCTTGTCTCCCACTATAATCCCCAGCAATGCTTTGTGGTCGGTAACAATAGTAAAAACTCATCCATATACATATTCATGAAACCATTTTAGCAACAGCAAGAGCCTCTTTATCGATTTGACTATAGTTACGTTCAGCCTTTGTTGGAGTCCTTGAAAATTAGACAATAGGGGCTTCACTACCGTTTGGTAACACATGGCTCAAAATAGCTCCTACTCCAAATGGTGACGCGTCACATGTAATTGTTAAAGGCAAAGTCTCATTATACTGCATTAAAACAGCATCTGAAGTTAATAGGCTTTTCATTTGTCGGAATGCGTGCTCCTCTCGGTGCCCCCAGACCCAGGTTGCTTTTTTGTTGAGAAGCCGATGTAGGGGCTCAGCTACGGTCGCTTTGTGGGGCAGGGAGATGTTGTAAAAATTTATGAGCCCCAGGAAAGCTTGGAGATCAGTCTTATTTCTGGGTCTTGGGGCGTTCTTGATTGCTCTTAACTTGCTATTGGTGGGGTGAATGCCTTGTTTATCGATTAGGTACCCCAAGAACTCTACTTTATCTGTACACAGTTGACATTTATTTTTTTTAATCTTAAGGCTGGAGTCTTTAAATTTCTGGAGAACCAGTTTAAGATGCTCCTTTAGTATTTCTCTATTCGGGGCAGAAATTAAAATGTCATCAAAGTATGGTACGACTCCTTTTATCCCCTGTAAGAGTCTCTCCATCAAACTCTGAAAAATCCCTGGGGCTACCCTAACTCCGAATTGGAGTCAGTTGCACTTAAAGGCGCCTCGGTGCATAATGATTGTTTGTGCCTCTGCTTTTTTTTAATCTACAGGCAGTTGTTGGTAAGCCTGTGCTAAATCCAATTTAGCGAAGACTTTTCCGCCCCTCAGGGAATGGAGGAGGTGTTGTACCACTGGCACAGGGTAAGCGTTCTGTTGAAGGGTGTGATTCAGGGTGTCACGGTAGTCCCCACAAATCCTTAACGATCTATCCAGTTTCATGGGTGTTACGATTGGGGTTTCCCAAGGAGCATGGTCTGGTGGTTCTAAGACACCCTGGGTATTAATTTATCAAGCTGCTCGTCAATCTTTGGTTTAAGGGCAAAATGTACTCGATGAGGCCTAAGGCAGATGGGGGCTACTTCAGGGTTAAAGTTAAATGATATCGGGGTCCCCTTGTATTCGCCTAGTTTGTCTGCAAAGACGTCCTGGAATTCCTGGATGAGGAACTCCTCCCAGTCGTTGCTGCTGATTTGGTGAATGCCGGCTACCTCAATCCCAAGTGGAGCGAACCATTGAAGGCCTAACAAGCTAGGCCGATCATGGTCGATGATGGTAAATGGTAAAGATGCAGTACAATTTTTGAATGAGACCTGGACTAGGCTGGATCCAACAACCGGAATTCGATTTCCCTGATAGTCCTTGAGTATGATTCTTTGGATTCTGAGGTCTTGCCGCTGGATGGCAGGGATTAATTGTTTAAGGGTCTTCCAGGAAACCATCGAGAGGGACGATCCTGAATTGACTTCCATCACGCAGGGCTGGTTTTCGATGGCGACCTTCACTCGGATCTTCTTTGCATCTAATGATGAGGTGTGACCAATTGTAATGGTTTGGTGTTCCTCTTCTCGTTTTGTTGAATGGGCTAGTGGTTTATTTCTGTAGGAGTGGTTGTTCCATTGGTGGTTCAAATGTTCCCTATTCACAGGACGACTTTCTGTGGTTTGGAGGTCATTGGTCCCCCTCTGAAATGGGCTGGATCCTTGCTTGCTTCTACAGACCTTTCTGATGTGGCCTCTCTTCCCACAAACATGGCAGAGCGCGTTGAGGAATTTGTAGTCTGATTGTGGGTGGTTTGCCCCACAACCTGTGCATTGATACTGCAGTCTCTGGTTACGCTGGTGGCGTTGGTCTTGTTCAAACCGGACCTGGTTGACCTCTTCCTCATCACTTTCTGATGACGATTCGAGGTCTTTTTGGTGGGTTGCTATCATATGTCCCTCTAGGCAAGGTGAGGTTTCGCCGGCGAATTGGCGGAGCGGTGCGTTGGTGCGGTGCATTCGGGCAGCCCACTTCCTGGTTGCTTCTGTTGCAGTAGCATCAGCGATGGTATCTGCAAGGCTGATGTCGCCTTTTGCCATCAGCTTACTTTGCACATGAGATGCATCTAAACCCAGGACTATTCGATCTCTTAGAGCTTCTTCGAGATCAGCGAACCTGCAGAGACCTCCCAGGTGCCAGAGATCCACAATGAAATCTGCAACGCTTTCTCCTTTCCGCTGGTCTCTCTGGTAAAATTCATGTCTTCGGACAAGCATTGGTATGGTAGGTGCATAGTGGGCCCATAGGAGGGGCTCAAGGACGTCCTAGTCCATGGATTTCACCTCAGCCAGTTTCGCCAGTGCCTTAGCCATCTTAAAAATGGCAGGTCTGCAGTGAGTCAGGAATACCGCTCTCTTTTTCCCAGTAGTGGCATCCTTCAAATTGTTCGTCTCCAGAAACACCTGGAACCGGTCCATGTATGAGTCCCAGTCTTCTTGTGCTGGGTCGAATGGAGCGGGTGGTATGGTGCCGCCGGTCATGGTTTCCGCCGTTGATGCGCCTTCAGCCACATGCTCTGTTTAGTGCTCTGTAGTGTTCAGTCAGCTCTGACGTCTCCGTATCCCATCCTCGTCGCCAGTATTAAGTTCTGCGCATGGGCGCAAGGAACGGAGACGAGACAGTGAACAGTGAACTTCAACTCTTTATTAATCATTCTGAACAGAGCAAAAACCTAGGGCAGCAGCAGCCCTTTTATAGGCAAGCTGCTGATCTAGTAACCAATAAGAAATGTGGAGTGTTAACCCCCTTAACCAATCAGAGTGGCTCATTAACAGCCAATCAGATTCTCCTGAATGGATCAATCCGATATCGCTATTATCGGCCAATCAGAAGTGCAGGACCAGAACCCTGCCTATTTTGTAAAGGTTTGATAAAACTTTATTTAAGCATTTTATTAGTTCATCACATAGTTCATTTTCATGGTTGACATTTCCACTCTCTTAGTATTTACAGCGCCCTCTGTTGCAGAATTCAGTACAATATTCTTGTACTTTTATTCCTGTTGGAAGAAGGCCATAAAAATCAAAGAAACCTATGCTCTAAGCCATTTTTAACATATCTATATCTTTTGTCTTGTTGCAAAAAAATTTCCCTAAAAAAATGAAACATGCTGTGGCAATAGCAGACGAATCATAGTTCTAAGATCCCTTGTGATTGAATCATTGCTAAAAAGTCTCCTGCCTGGCATTTTGATAAATGTAATGCATGGGCATATATCATAATTGGTTTTACCAACCTAATGCAATATATCAATGCACAACAAGGATCCTGTAATGTGTTCCTGTAAAATACATCAAGTAAGAATACCTATATAGCAAATATATATCACTCTCAAAATGCCATGCACACCCAGACATACACACACACACATGCATATACAGAGAAGAGGGATGTAGTCACTAAGATCCTAGATTAGTAGTAGTAACATACAGTACAGGTTCAAGTCATGCCTTAGGCGCAGATGCCAGTTGAGTGATTTTGGGACAGGTACTTCCTTTCAGCCTAATCATTTTCAAATTCTGTGACAATTTGGCTGATAAACCCCCTTATAAGAATTAGGCAAGCACAGTGCAAAGACAAGCATATCTTGCAACTATATAGTACAAATCCCAAGAACAAATATATACATAAGTTTGACACCCACGTACCTTTTGCAGGTCATATTCAGGGATGCACAGAGCT
Organism: Hydrophis major; assembly: GCA_033807585.1. Classification (NCBI taxonomy): domain Eukaryota; kingdom Metazoa; phylum Chordata; class Lepidosauria; order Squamata; family Elapidae; genus Hydrophis; species Hydrophis major. The sequence continues at coordinate 332,447,016 of CM066329.1, forward strand.
GAATGCTCTTTCTTATAGAGATATCACATTATGTATAGCTGCTGAACATTTTCCAGATAATGAATATTTATTGGGTAGGGAGAGTCAAAAAGTTGATGTCTGGACCGTACAAAATCCTGCCCACTTTGTTACATGTCCTGTTTTGCTACATGCAGTTGTTCAGATTCTCCAGCACTTGCCAAGGCCTATATTCCAAAAACAGCCTACTGACAGTCCTCGCCCTTGGCCTGGAGATTGACTCCACCAATGCAACAGCTCTCTGAAAGCTGAATAGAACAGAATCAATTTGGAGGGCCAAGGGAGAAATAAGCAAAAGACAGATTGAATTTGTAAATGAGTTGGATCAGGCTAGAGGATGTCAAGAAGAAATACTCCTCCCCACAATTCTCCCAATGTGTTATGAATCCCTCTGCTAAAGAGAAAAACCTAATTGTTTACCTATAGCTTAGGAGACAACAGTTGATCAGCCATTTGAGAGTAGTATGCCAGATTCAGAATGTGTAGGTTGTTGTCTTAGACAGCAAAAAAAAAAAAAAAAGTCAGAGTGTAAACTTATGAGAATATTAAGCCCTAAATCATGCCATCAGCTAAAGAAATTGGCAAAACTTAATAAAACAAGGAGCCATTAACTCCTCTAGTCAGAAAAAGCTGGGATGCTATATAAAGGTATTTTTGATGTTCTGTCCTTAATTAACATACTCGAGATCCCCGCGCTTTGATTGGCCAAAGCGCGGGGCTCTCCGATTGGTCAGGCGAGCCGCGCCGATTGGCTCGCTAAGAATCTCTCGCGATTGGTCCATTCGGATCGCGGGAGATTCAAAGCGGTGCCATTGGCCGCAGCTGCCGCAGCAAAGGAATAAAAGCCGCGGGCTTTTTTCCTTTTGCCAGTTCGGTTCCAACTTCCTAATAAAGAGCTTTGCACTAAAGTCACCGACTACTGGCATCATTTCATGGACACAACACTGGCGACGAAGGTGGGATCCAGACCCTGAACCAAACGACGTGTCCGACGGAAGCCAGACGAACCACCGAGATGGCAAAGATCGCACCACCCGTACCCTTCAACCCCGCCACCGAGGACTGGGAATCGTTCTTCGACTGATTCCGCATGTACATCGAGTGCAGCGGCCTGAAGGACACCACCGGCCCAATGAAACGCGCCGTCTTCCTGACCCACTGCGGGACCGAGGTCTTCCAGATGGCCAAGGTGCTGGCCAAACCCGCCGACGTGACCGCGATGGACTGGGACGTCCTCGAACCCATACTTCGGCGGCACTACACTCCAGAGGTACCCATTCTGATCCGGCGCAACGAGTTCTACCGGCGGGACCAGAGGTCGGGTGAGAGCTTCAGCGACTTCGTTGCCGAGCTGCGGCGTTTAGGGGGGCTCTGCGAGTTTGATAACCTAAACGACGCCCTGCGAGACCGAATCGTGCTCGGGTTGTGGGACCCCGTTCTCCAGAGCCAGCTGATGGCCAAGGGCAACATCAGCCTAGCAGACACCCTCACCGCAGCCACAGCTGCCGAAGCAACCCGAACTTCCGCCGACCGCATACGCCGACCGAACACCGGGGACCACAGCAGAAACAACAACCCGGCGAGGTCGACCAAGCCCAAACCCGAGATGACCACCCACCAGGGCGATTTCCACTCGGCATCGGGCACTTCCGATGACGAGGAGGACATCCATCGACTCCAGACAGGCCGCGACCCACGGACGCAGCGAGGTCGTAAGTCGAGGACCAACTGTGCCGGCTGCGGCGGCGACCACCCCAGGTCGGAATGCCGGTTTTTCGAATCGATCTGCCGGCATTGTGACAAGAAGGGACACATCGACCGTGTCTGCCACCTGAAGAAAAATCACAGCCCGGCAAGATGGGACCAGAACGACCGTAGGAGAGAAAGCACACCACCCCGGACCAGAGATCGCCCCTCGGACAGCCGATGGGACCGGAAAGGGCAATCCTCGCGAGGCGGCGACAACCGGCGGAGAGAGGAGACCCACCAGATGGTCACCATCGGCCACACCATCACCAACGACGCCCGGAAGGTCCACGTGGAGGTACGCATCGAGGGCCAGCCATGCAAAATGGAGGTGGACTCCGGGTCCTACCTCTCCATGATTGCATGGCATGAAATAAAGCGTTTGGTGCCTACCCTCCAAAGGAGGAAGCCAGAGACAGCCAGAGACTCATTGTAAAGGACTACCAGGGAAACCGCATCCCGGTAGTCGGAACCAAACACTTCAAAATCACGTATAAGGGGCGCACCGAACGACTTCCCCTAACAATCATCGACCGCAACCGCCCAAGCCTACTGGGACTGCAATGGTTCACCCCGCTCGACATCGCACTCACGGGAGTCGACCACGTCACCGACGACAGCTGGGAGCAGCAACTGGCCCGGGAGTTCCAAGAGGTCTTCGACGGAAACCTAGGCAAGTACCGAGGGCCCCTTATATCTTTCGACCTAGACCCTAACGTCCCCCCAAAACGCCTGAAACCAAGGCGGGTGCCATTCACACTGAAACCCAAGATAGACGAGCAAATTGACAAGCTCGTCAAACAAGGGGTTCTACAGCCCATAGACCACGCCCGGTGGGAGACCCCCATAGTCACCCCGATCAAGCCTGATGGGTCGGTGAGGATCTGTGGGGACTATAAGGCCACCCTAAATGGCGCGCTGCAACAAAGCGCCTACCCCCTCCCAGTAGTGCAACACCTACTGCACTCACTGGGAGGGGGCAAGGTTTTCGCCAAGCTCGACCTCGCCCAGGCATACCAACAGTTGCCGGTCGACGAGCAAACGGCAGAAGCGTAGACCATAGTCACCCACCGGGGGGCATTCAAATGCAACCGACTCCAATTTGGAGTCAGAGTGGCACCGGGCATATTTCAAAGCCTAATGGAGAGACTATTGCAAGGTATCAAGGGGGTGGTACCTTACTTCGACGACGTCCTAGTGTCGGCAGCCAACCAAGCCGAACTAGAGGGTCGACTAAGGGAGGTCCTAACCAAATTTAAAGAGACCGGACTAAAAGTCAAGAGGGAGAAATGCCAGCTATGCACGGAACGAGTAGAATTCCTGGACTGCCTCCTAGACCGTCACGGCATTCACCCCACAAACCAAAAAATCAAGGCCATCAAAGAAGCCCCCACACCCAAGTCAAAGACTGAGTTACAAGCGTTCTTGGGGTTACTGAACTTTTACAATGTTTTTCTACCCCAAAAGGCGACGGCGGCGGAGCCCTTGCATAGGCTCCTGGACAAGGCGGCGACCTGGACTTGGGGGAAATGCGAGCAAGCCGCCTTCCAAAGAACGAAGGACCTCCTCACCTCCGACGCCGTCCTCATACAATTCAACGAGACCCTACCTCTGGCAGTCACATGCGACGCATCACCCTTCGGCGTCGGCGCTGTCCTCAGCCATACCCTTCCCGACAGAAAAGAAGCGCCCATCACATTCTTTTCAAGGACCCTCACCAAACCGGAGCGGAACTATAGCCAACTGGACAAAGAGGCTCTGGCTATAGTTGCCGCCGTAAAACGATTCCACGAATACCTCTACGGCCGGACTTTCACCATCATAACGGATCACAAGCCACTGCTGGGAATCCTTGCAGGAAACCGGGCCACCCCGAACATTCTGTCTCCCCGAATGACAAGGTGGTCCGAGTTCCTGGCAGCCTACAACTACGAACTCATACACAGACCGGGTAAGACGATCTCCCATGCAGACGCCTTAAGCCGCTCGCCACTACCGGAACCCAACACCGACCCAGCACCCACGACGACCACCCTCAGTATAGAGACTCTACCCAACCTGCCCATAACCGCGTCAGACATTGCCCGAGAGACTAATAAAGACAAACGTCTGGTGCGGGTGTTGCATTGGGTGGAGAAAGGGTGGCCGGAAAGGGACAACGACGAGTCCGTCAAAACGTCCCGAAATCGCCAAACGGAACTCTCCTTATTAAAAGGGTGCATACTATGGGGGGATAGGGTGGTCATTCCGGAAAAGCTACAGGGGAAGGTTTTTGAACTGCTACACGAGGGGCACCCTGGCATCGTTAGGACTAAAGCCCTGGCCAGAAGTTACGCTTGGTGGCCAGGGATGGACAAACAAATAGAGGCCTGGGTAGCTAGGTGCCAACGATGCCAGGAAACTAGGCCAAGCCCACCCACAGCACCCATCCTAGAGTGGGAAACCCCAAGGGGACCTTGGTCTAGGATCCATATAGACTTCGCCGGGCCCACAAAAGGACACACTTTCCTCATAACAGTTGACGCTTACTCCAACTGGCTGGAGGTAAGCAACATGAAGACGACAACCACGGAGGCCGTGATCAAGGAACTCTGCAAACTCTTTGCAACGCACGGCCTCCCAGACGTCGTCGTCTCCGACAACGGGCCCCAGTTCACCTCGCTGGAATTCGAAAAATTCCTCGCAGAAAGGGACATCCGCCACGTGCTGACAGCACCGGCGCACCCGGCGGCGAACGGTAGGGCGGAACGGATGGTCCAATTCATTAAAAGACCATCCGGAAAATAGACCATGGGGAGATCCAGGAGAAAATAAACAAACTATTCTTCACCCAACACATAACCCCAAATACCACAACCAATAAAAGCCCAGCCAAACTATTAATGGGCAGAAAACTAAGGTCCCCACTCGACAGGTTACACCCCACGTATAACCCGGAGAGGCCCCCAGACTCAAACACCAAACACCGAACCTTCGCACCCGGCGACCCCGTATACGCAAAGAACCTGACAGGAGACCCACTATGGATTCCAGCCATCATCACACAAGCAACAGGCCCACACTCATACCGGCTACAAACAGCAGACGGACGAGCGTGGAAACGCCACATCGACCAACTAAGGTCAAGGACTACCAACCAACACACCGCCGGCGCACAAACAGGTGAAACCAACCCCCACAACACAAACCAAGAGGGAATACCCAGGGGACCAAAACCAAAGAAGAATAAACCAGCAGTACTCACCGGAAAGCAGCCATCACGACCCCTCGCCAGGAAGGAACAGCCAGGCCAGCTCGACCGACCCGGAAAGACCGAGCGGAAGCGGCGAAACCCGCAGCTCAACCAACCCGGAAGGCCCAGGAGGGAGCTACGGAGAAAGGACCGGCCCGATCGACTAGCCGGTTCCCACGATGGCAGCAGGAGCAACAGAGATCCCGACCGAACCGGCCGGGATCCAGCCTATAACTGAGTTGCGCAGGTCAAGTAGGACCAGACGGAGCCCCGCCTACCTACGTGACTACGCAACATAAGGACTGAACCAAGAGGGGAGGGGTGTTCTGTCCTTAATTAACATACTTGAGATCCCCGCGCTTTGATTGGCCAAAGCGCAGGGCTCTCCGATTGGTCAGGCGAGCCGCGCCGATTGGCTCGCTAAGAATCTCCCGCGATTGGTCCATTCGGATCGCAGGAGATTCAAAGCAGTGCCATTGGCCGCGGCCGCCGCGTCAAAGGAATAAAAGCCGCGGGCTTTTTTCCTTTCGCCAGTTCGGTTCCAACTTCCTAATAAAGAGCATTGCACTAAAGTCACCGACTCCTGGCATCATTTCGCGGACACAACATTTGACACTCCTTCCTGATCAAAATAATTCTTCAATATTGGACCTGCATTCTTTTACTTTTCCCGAGCTCCTTACCCTACAAAAATTGCCACACAGTGTTGCAAATGTATTCAGCTGTAAATGATCAGACTTTGACAAACGTATCCTTGATATTACAGGTATGATATTCCTTTTGTCTGTTTCATAACACTTGAGTTCTAGCATTATCAGCTAAATGATTTATAAACAAACTAATAAAACTACTGGAAATGTGCTAATTGCCTCCTGCTTGCTTGCCACTGTAGCTAGTGCATGCCTCAAGGCATTCTTATGGAAGAAAGAATTGGGTAATGGCCATGAATGTTCATAATTGCTCCATTCTGAATTTCCCCCTGTTATGTATGTACCATAGTTAATAAAGTATGAGCTTGAGGTTAAGTGCAGGGTTCTGGCCCTGCACTTCTGATTGGCTGTTAGGCGGCCAGATCAGATTGGCTAGTTCTTAGGAATCCGATTGGCCCTTAACAGAGGATTATTATTGGTTTAAAGTACTTGCGTTCATAGCTCGCTATTGGACAATTCTCACAAAGGTTGCCTATATAAAGCAGGGTTCACTGTTGTTGTTTTGACAAGTCACTATGTAATAAAGAGCTGAAAGTTCACCAACAAAGACTGTCTCCAATTTACTTCAACCCATGTCAGAATACTTAACACCCCCCTCCCTCCTACTCATACAATCCAGAAGAAGAAATAAGAAGCCCGTCAGTGGACACATTTGGATAAATGTAATATAACAATATAATAGGAATACATGCAGACATATATGCAACATATTACTTCAAAATAAAGAATAAAATACAAACATTGGCTAGGATCAACTGATAAACTTTTGAAAGCATTCTAGAAGCCATGGTCTGCACTTTTTATTGTTTTATAAAAAACAGTCTATAGTTTTAATCTCCAGTGATACTGATTATATTCTCTTCAGAACAGAAAGATTTATTTCTCTTCCTTCCTACATATTCAGCTCTTGGGGTTGCAAAATCAATTGGTAATTAAAATGTTACATCTTAGGGAATGTTCAGTTCTTTCTAATTACAACAAAAAATAATCTGTAGGAAAGAAAGCTCCATATTTTTGTGTTGATTTTGTACATTTTTTGTACAAAATCCCTTCAGACCTTTTTAATCAAGCGTGCTTATTTTCAGTGGAACTCTAATAATTTATATACAAAAGACACAAAAATAACATTTCTTTTGTAATCACACTCTAGATACAAGTTCTCCCAACCAAGGCCTTCTTCACTTTTAGATTGTTTCTGTTTTGTTATTTTCATTTTACAAAAGGAATCTTTGAAAGCCTCTTTGTAATATACATGTGCCAACTGATCATTTCAGCTATTCAGCTTTCCTTCCAGTCCACTTACAAATTTATAGCCGACTTGTCTTGTTGATTTATAGTATAGGTAGAAAAATTAATAATTCCATCTCAATGCAGCCCAGAAAAGGAATGATTCTACCCCATATAGTGATAATAATAATTATTTTGTCATGTTTTATCAGATGACTGAAAACTACTGAAATTTTATTGAACAGGTTTAAAAGAAATAAGACATGCTTTTGAATCCCAGCTTGTGCGGATGCTAAAAAATACTGGACTAAAATCCACATGTGGTTGGAAAAAATGACAAAAAAACATATAGACTTGAAACCAGAGATATTTTTATTGGGAATTTTACCTGAAATATAGAGTAAAGACTTGAAATACCTGATTGTAAATTTATTAACAGGGGCTAGGATTGTATTTGCTAAAAACTGGAAAAATGAGAAAATACCATCACAGGAGGAAATCATTAAGAAAATATTGGAATGTGCTGAAATGAGTAGATTGACATTTGAAATTAGAGAACAAGAGGATCAACAATTTTATAAAATTTGGGATCTTTTCTATCAATGGCTAGACAATAAAGCACAGTTATGAAATATGTAGAATTTGAATTTGAATCCCACCACTGATCGTCATGTATGCTTATTTAATTTAATTTACTTTTTATTTGAAAGTGTAGAATTCTGTGTATTTTTTTTCAGATATAAACTATATTGATCCTACATCTGTATTCTTATCTCATGTACAATGCAAATTCAGTTTATGCTCAAGAAATATTAAAAATACACTGTTTTTCCAGCAAGAATAGTCCTCAAGATATGAGTTTGAAAATCATTGCTTAAAAAAACTTTATTCATTGATATCTCTGAAAATGTAAATCATAAAACTTTACATATATATTTGTTTAGACTTGGTTGAGCCATTAAATATAAGTTTTCATTATAAAACCTTGAAATGCTGGAGATTATAAATAAAACCATCTCAAATATCCAAGTAATTACCTGAAAACAATTATCAAAAGAATGATATTGATGCATACAAATAGCAGCTATAAAAGATTCAGAACAAAATGTTAAAACCTTTTTCCTCCCCAATCTTATGAACAATGTTTAAATCCAAATCTTCCAGAATAACAGGTCTGTGAAATGAAATATACATAACTGAGTCATAAGAGTAATTCTGAAAAATTGCATGCCGAACATTTTTGGATGATATAAAAAAGTGCCAAGACAGAATAAGTATATAATAATCCTTATTTTAAAACTGTAGTTTCAAAAAGGAGATTTTGCAGTGAATAAAAAAAGAGAGATAATTGAAGATAATGTTCAAAAAACAACATTGTTAAGTAAACAAGGAGAAAAATAATTGAAAACAATTTGCAATTTGATGCTGAAGCACTCAATAATTCAGCTAGAATACCAGTGATAAAATATTGAATTCTCAAGCTGCAATTATCACTATCTTTATTTTTACCCAACAATGTCAAGTTGTATATACCTTTTTTACTTTGTGAATAAAGCTTCCATCTATCACAAAGCCCTGGAATTTTTTCAGATACTTTTTGGTTTCTCCCCAACAAGATTTCACCATGGTCTTGAATAGTACACAGTTATCACTCTCAGACATTTCATAGTTAAACATGGCATCAACAATTGTATACACACACACACACACACACATCCAGTAGCCATAGCAAACTTTTTCAAAATAGTCCAAGAAATGAATGGGTCAGGATTCAGATCTCATTACATTCTTTAAAATTTTCCCTTTCCACAATAGCTGCTAAGAATATTGGTTCAGTAGGCAGTAAAAAGCCCTCGATTTATCGATTTTCCTCTTTCTAACATAATCATATTCTTTCTCCCTTCATCTCCAATCTTTCAAAATTTCATCTCCATTTTAACGGTTTTCTTCCTCTGTTAATTCAATTCCAATTGGCCCTGTCAGGTGTCACAATTTATACTACTTTTTTATGGTTGAAAGATTAACAAAAAATAAAGGGGATAATCTGAACTAATCTCACAGGATATAAACAAAATTAAACATTATTTTTAAAAATCTAAATATTGTTAATTTTAAGTATTAAAGCAAAAACTTTCAGTGTTAAAAAGATTCAAGTGCAGTGCTGATAGCAGTTTCATGGTCAGCCACCTACAAATGAGTTAAATATTAAAGCACAAATCTTCAGTTTTGGATAGATTGGATAGTCCTGAAAAATTCCTGGTCAACCGCTTACAGATGAGTTAAATACAGAAAATAAATAAGAAAATACCAGACAGGACACAAAGAAACTGCTCCTCTATAAATGGAAATTTTCACCATTCTGAGCCTCTCTATGAAGATACTGAAAATATTTTCATATTATTAATACAAGAACATTCTACAGGAATATTGTAAATTCATGAACAAATATGTGAATCTGTTCATATGCATACTGCTGTATAAATAAATTCAAATAAAATTTGAATAAAAGCCTGAAATATATCAAATTCCTTAATTTGTGCAGAGAATTTAAACAAAAATTATATACCACATACAGTAAACAGAAATATAAAATGCTAATGCAATTTGCTAGCAAGATATTTATCTATCTCTTCAAAGATAGGAGGTTTGCTTCTGCTGTATTTCACAGACTTCTTTTTAATTTACACTTGTTATTCTCAGAGGAATGATGGAACCCTTCACTTTCTTCTCAAGTTTTCTTTCCAGATTTCTCCCATGCCCAAAATTTAAATAAACAAAGAGCTGAGATCCATTTCTAGAGCCTGCTGGAGGTATTGAACTCTCTCCATAGGCAGCAGGATCAGAGCTTAACATCATGATTCCCCACCCCACCACACTCAGAAGGCCTCAGCCAGTTACATGGCCCAGCAGTGTGTGTAAGGAGGCTTCCAAATGATTATAAGAATAGTGCTCACTTGCAGAATGGCATGAGGCAGTCTGTGTCGGAAGGCCACATCTCACATTCTGTAAGCAGGCCTATCAGCAGCTGCAGACCAATGCAAAGGTAAATGGAGAAAATTATGTCAGCTTTTGGGCCCTGAGGCCTCTCAGCTTGTGGTAGATTTCTCTGCACTGGTGGGTCCTGTAGCCAGCTGGGGCCTGGTGGCCAGGGAGCAAATTGAGGCCAGGGCCTCTTCCCACACTCACTTTAACAACCCACATAATTGCTTAACAACCACAACTGAGAGAACCAGGATTGTGGTCACTGAGCAGAGTGGAAAGGCGCCCATCTTATTTAACAATTGCTTCACTCAATAACAAAGATTTCAGTCCCAATTGTAGTTAAAATTTGAGGACTACATATATTTATTATTGTGATATTTTAAGTAGATAATGTGTGTAATATTTGTAAGTGATAAACAAGTCTTGGCTTAAAAATTGTACATAAACAGTTCTATACATATAGTTCCAAATCGAGGTTTTTACAGATTCAATTTCTCCTAACAAACACAAATTTTCTCATTCACTTCTGGAAAGATAAGGTGACCAACTTTTTTACAATGAAAAGGAGGACACAAATAAATTGAAGAAAAAAAACAAAGCAACTTGCACGTGGCGCACTCTTACGTGTGGCTCACTCTTGCATGTGGCACACTCTCTCAAAACAATTCTCCTGTGTGGAGCGCATGTGTCTCATAATTGCATCATGCCACACTGTACCGAGCAATGATTAATATAATGCCTTATACATTCATGCCTGTCTAAAGGTCACTAAGATAGTACAAAGAAAAGAGAACAATAAGAACAAATACAAACAAATAGGCAGCTTAGACAACTGCAAACAAGCCTGTACTATATCTAATTATTAATCCACAATGTAATTGCTTACTATGCACAAAAATCTCAATAAAAGGAAGCACTGGAATTTTATTCTGGGCTCCCATTCCAAGGACACCAGCCTGTGTCTCATTCTTTCCATGGGAGACCACCACAAGTGGTGACCCCGAAGTGATCCACTGCAGGTGGTACGTGTCCGGACCTCCGTGTTTCCTCACCTGGAATAGGTAAAGTACATACTTAACTATTGCTGGACAATAGGATTATTCAGGGAACATGGGGGGAAAACTCTCTCAGCCACGTCATGTTAGTGAGGTCATGTTAGTGAGCTGCTGAAGTTAGTCAGGACAAACTTCTTTATCTTTAAACCCTCTGGGGGGGAGCAAATAGTTCTTTCAAAAGATAATGTGAGAGAGCTGCTGCTAGAGATCTGGTGGCAATGTCCCTGGTATCCAGAGAAAGGCTCTTTAAAGTTAGACACATGGAGGAGAATTGGAACTATCCTTCATGAAGAGCCATGGGCAACAGCTGAAATTTTGATATATTGGAAGGTTGTTATGACTGCTTTAGAGACACAGCAACAACCTCTTTTAAAAACTTTAGTAGAACCTCCTCCTTATAAAGGAATTGTATTGCACCCGCCTTCCCCAAAACTGGAGTGTGCTTTATCATTTCCACAGCCTAAGCCTGTGAATGATAAAATCCAACCAAAAATGGGAAAAGTTCAAGCCATGATGCATCAGGATTTCAATGAGGGGAAATTAGAGCCTGAAGAGATTCCCCAGATGAATTTGTTTCCAGTCAATAGGCAAGTGGATGCTCAAGGCAATCTGCAGACTGAATGGGTTCCGATTCCTTTAGCAGTTCTTAGGGAAATTAAAAAAGCAGTAAAAGATTATGGTATTCAAAGTCCTTTTACAAAGGGGCTTCTGACAAGTTTGGCTACCTCACACATGATTCCTAGTGACTGGAAAGATTTAATGAGAATGATATTGAGCTCTACTCAGTATGTGGTCTTTGACTCAGAATACCAAAGGGAGGCTGTCACTAGGGGAAGGAATTCTGTATACACCAGACCAAATCGATGGGGCAGGCTTGTTTGAATCCACTGCTGATCAAGCTGCTAATTTGCCTGATCACGTATTTCCAGTGGTTATGGCAGCTGTCCTTGGGGCGTTGTCCCGCATCCAGGATGTGGGAACCCCAGCACGGTCTTTTTCTCAAATTAAGCAAACAGCATCTGAGTCTTATAATGATTTTGTGGAAAGGCTACAATTGGCTATTACCAGGCAAATCTCTAATGAGGAAGCTGCAAAAAGAACTTTTGCTGAAATTGGCAGTTGAAAATGCAAATGCTGACTGCAAGAGTATCGTACAGCCTTTGGTGGCTAGAGGTGAGGTTACTCTGGCTGATCTGTTAAAGGCATGTGCAGTGGTAGGTTCTCAGGCTTACAACATGAAGACTTTGGCTATGGCATTACAAAAAGGGATGAAACCTACAGGGAATTGTTTTAATTGTGGAAAGCCTGGCCATTTTAAAGCCCAGTGCCGTGCCCCTGGGGAGGATGGCATTTAACAAAAACAAAATTAAGGACGTCCATCCAAATTCGGTCTGTCCAAAATGCAAAAAAGGGGTTATTAAGATACAATTGTACATTGATACTCCTGCATCATTAATGGCCGGTGACTCTATTGCCCAGTTATTATTGCTTCCGTACATCCCTATAAATCCTTTAATTGGGATCCCACGAACTGGTGGTTTTGGGTCCACTGAAATGGCCAGTTCTCCAGTTGCTGCAGAATTGCTAGCGCTGACAAAAAATTTGACTACAGACCAACCAAAAATGACAATTGAAATTCAGGGAAAATCATTTTCTGGCCTTTTAGATTCCGGAGCAGATGTCTCTGTGATACACCAAAAGGAATGGCCAAATGAATGGGCGCTTGAAGACTCTCTGGCTGTTCGTGGAGTGGGTGGTATCCAGTTTGCAAGAAGTAGTGTACATTGGTTGAAGGCATTGCATAGAGAAACTGGTGAGACTGCAAGGATTCAACCTCTTATGTTGCCCCTGCATATAAACTTGTGGGGTAGAGATTTGCTGTCACAATTTCGCACGAAAATTGTTATTGGATAATGGAAAAATTACAATTGTTAACCTATCAGCCACTCTGGATTGACCAATGGCCACTTCCAAAAGAAAAGCTTACAGCTTTACATCAATTGGTAGCTGAGCAGCTACAATTAGGACACATTGAGCCAACTTCTAGTCCATATAACACTCCGGTATTTGTTATTAAAAAGAAAAATGGAAAATGGAGATTTTTGCATGATCTGAGAACCATTAATTCCATTCTTCAACCAATGGGAGCGTTACAATGTGGTTTGCCTAACCCTAACCTGATCCCACGTAATTGGGATCTAGTTGTAGTAGATTTACAGGATTGCTTCTTTTCTATCCCTTTGCATGCAGATGACAAGAAATTATTTGCCTTCACCGTACCTGAGTTGAATAACAATGCACCTACCTTTCGTTACCAATGGAAGGTTTTGCCACAAGGAATGCTAAACAGTCCAACGATGTGCCAGTCATATATTCGAATGGCTGTGGCTCCATTGAACCTCCCATGGATGATATTTTAATTGCAGCTCCTGGCCGACCGGGAACAGTTAAGGCAGTGTTACCTTGCCTTAAACAGGTATTATTACAATTTGGACTTCAGATTGCCCCAGAAAAAAATTCAAAGTCAAACGCCTTATGCCTACTTAGGGCATAAGGTCCTTGCAACCTATGCTCATCCGGTCATTCCGGAAATCAAAATTGAGGAAAAGATTTCTCTAGTAAAATTACAACAAAACTAGGAACAATTAACTGGGTTAGACCCTACCTGGGGTTAACTACAGCAGTACTCCAGCCCTTGTTCTTGGCCCTAAAGGGCTCTGCGAGACCGGATTCTGCTATAACCTAATCAGCAGAACAAAGGAAGGTACTGACACATGTAAATGCAGCTTTAACGCAGCGTTGGGTTGATCGATGCATTCCTGATACTCCATTTGCTTTGGCAATTTTACAAACTCCAGCCTTGCCTATTGCAGCTTTATTTCAATTACATGAAGCGCAGGTTTATATCATTGAATGATTACATTTGCAAAATACTCCCCGAAAAACAGTTTCTACTATGGCTATGCTTTATAGTGAGTTAATCATCAAAGGCCGAAATCGCAGGTATGCATTTATATGGCATAGATATAGTTCAGCTATTTTTTCCTATCTCCCTCACTCTGTGGGAAACTTGGTATAGTCAATCCATTGAATTGCAAATTGCTCTTGAAAATTGGCCAGGGAAGATTTCTTGCCACACCCCCAGTGACCCTCATTTCCAATTACTTCGAAATGTATCTGTAAATTTTAATTCAGTTATTGCTAAGCAGCCAGTTGGGGGAGTGACCGTTTATGCAGACGGTGGTAAGACCTTCGGCGCTTGTGCATGGAGACAGGAAGGGGTATGGAAAACAAAAATTACTCCTCCTCAGCAATCAGCACAAAGGGCTGAATTAGCTGCTGCCATTTTGGCCTTACAGGAATTTGCATAAGAACCGCTAAATCTTATTGTGGATTCTCTTTACGTTTATCAATTGATACTTAACATTGAATTTGCTAATCTTTCTCCATCTGTTGATGCTAATCTTATGAGTTTGTTTCTAGCTCTGCAAAGCTGTCTTCATTCTCGCACACATTCTCTACATATCGCCGCAACCACCAGCCACTTCCCGGGGAGCTGCAGGAAGGGAATGATGTGGCTGACGCAGTGGCCTCAGCCATGTCCTGTCTCTCACTTTCTCTTGTTACTCCATGGGACTCACATAGCTATTTTCATCAAAATGCTAAAGCTCTTTGTAAACAATTTGGTCTCACTGCTGCAGAAGCTGCAGCTATTATTCAACAATGTCCTAGTTGCAGTGCTCAATCCACTGCTCTTCCTCAAGGAGTAAATCCTTGGGGGAAATCTGCTTGTCAACTATGGCAGATGGATGTCACACAACACCCCCTCTTCAAACCATGGCACCATCTGCATGTCACCATTGATACATATTCAGGATTTATTATGGCAACACCTCAACGAGGGGAGGCTACAAAACTTGTAGTCATCCATTGTCTCTGTACCTTCACACATGTGGGGCCACCAATGGAGATCAAAACCAATAATGGCCCTGCTTACATTAGCACCGCCTTTGTGGAATTTTGTCATCGATAGTCAATTATACATAAATTTGGCATTCCCTACAATTCCACTGGTCAGGCCATTGTGGAACGAGCTCATCAGACACTAAAACAAGCACTCCTTCACACAAAAACAAAAACAGGGGAAGTGGATGGATATGGCTTGCCTTACATACAAAACATTCTTAATATTACCTTATACACTTTAAATTTTTTAAACATGACAGGATCTCCTGCTGCTATGGCAGCCAGTAGGCATTTTGCTTCCTCCCCTTCTGCAGGTACGCCAAGACCGAAAGTTCGGTACAAGAGACTACCAGATCCAACATAGAAAGGACCTGTCCCGCTAACTTGGGGCCGAGGATACGCTGCTGTTGAAGATGAGGGGACAGTTGTTTGGGTTCCTGCTCGCTGTATGCATCCTTATCATCAGCCGAAGGAGCAAGGGGATGGATTTGGGGGAATGGAAAAGAAACATGTTGATCCAGGACACGGGGAAGCTAGCAAACCTTCATAATAAAACTGATTGTTGGATATGTATGCACATGCCAACTCACAAAACATCAGGGCTTCCAATGATTGCAGTACCTCTGGCTGAAGGTGACTGGTATAAGGGACAATGCTATGGTTGTTCAGGGATGTGGTCTAACAGTTGGACTAGAAGTAATATAAATACATTGCATCTTGGAAGCTGAATCCAAGAGGTGGCGGGTATGGCTGGACCCACAATGAGATGGTAGAAAATATGGCTTACTTGGGAACATATCCGTTTTGCAACAAAACAATTGTTATTAGCAATGGAAGTCGGGTTTATCCGGATGACATGAAAACTAAAAATCTCACTTACTTTGTACATAATATTTCTAAATTTGATATCATATCTTTGATCAATGAAAATGGGTGTCCAATTATCCCTGCCACATGTTGTCCCATCATGATAGAAAACCAGCTGCCCAAATGTGCAAATGGGAAATACGCACCACCGCCCACTTATTTGGCTATGTTAATAGAATCCTTTGCAAAATTAATCTATGCTGAGCCAAATAAGGTTGGTCATCTCCTGGGAGCAAATCTATGGTTGCTGTGTGGACGGATGGCCTATGATCGCATGCCAGCACGATGGAAAGGAGTCTGCACCTTTGGGAAAGTAATCCCATCTCATGTCATTTTAAAATCTTTGGGGACCGCTCATATCCTCAATGCGCGTTCCGCAATGGAAGTAAACTCTGTTTTGAATCATGACTACTGGACACAGATATCAAGGGGAGTTATTCCTCCTTTAGGAGTCATGATGAACTATAGAGATTTGCATCGTTTAAACAATTGGACAGTTACTATGTTTAAAGACACCAATAAAACGCTAAATCTGCTTGAAGAAGAGCAAGGAAAAATCCTTGACTTTGTCCTGCAAACCAGATATGCGTTGGACACTATTTTGGCAGTGCAAGGGGGAGTTTGCGCTGTGATTCATACGCATTGTTGCATGTATATCTCTGATTATTCTCCAAACATTACAGCTACTATACAGCATATGGAACAAACCCTGAATGAGAATCCATTACAATCGGAGGATGAGGGACTGGACGTGTGGTCTGCACTTTGGTCCTGGTTGCCAGATGGTTCATGGATTCATCACCTAATTGTTGGAGCGATATTGCTTCTTATATTTTCTCTCTGTGTATGCTGTTGTATTCAATGTCTCTCTGGACTTTTAGGAATGTGTCGGGTGAAGCCTACAGAAGGAGAATTGCTGTTGCAGATGGCGAAAAGCTACCGAGGCATCCGCGATCATCAAAAAACTAAAACAGGGGAGATGTGGGAATAAACTTTGGCCTGAGCTTGAGCAATGATTAATATAATGCCTTATACATTCATGTCTGTCTAAAGGTCACTAAGATAGTACAAAGAAAAGAGAACAATAAGAACAAATACAAACAAATAGGCAGCTTAGACAACTGCAAACAAGCCTGTACTATATCTAATTATTAATCCACAATGTAATTGCTTACTATGCACAAAAATCTCAATAAAAGGAAGCACTGGAATTTTATTCTGGGCTCCCATCCCAAGTACACCAGCCTGTGTCTCATTCTTCCATGGGAGACCACCACAGATCAGCATCAATCAAATATGGAGATTTACAGATTAGTCTTCAAATATCAAAAAGGAGGACATGTAGGAGGACACTTTTCGAGAGAGGACAGAACTTACAAAAGGAGGACAGTTGGTCACCTTAGGAAAGAGAAGAAAGAAACGTTACCCCCTCCCGGATTTCAGCATATTTGTTAGACTATTCTTGCTTATATCTGGTCTATATTCTGAAAACTGCAGCCCTCTTTCCATTTAGTAGTTATCTCCTGAACTCCTATTTACTTCTTCTGAGACTCCACATAGTACCTGTAGGCCATGCCAAAAAAAATAAGCCTCCAGAAGTGTCCAATAACATCTTCCATTATGTTTCTACCTTTTATACATTTTTCATTTTGCTACCTTTCCCCTTTCAGCTACCTCCATATTGACTGCATCTAGGTGTTTTAGTCAGACATAAAGCACCTTGTGTCTATGTGTTTGTTAGCTTGGTTTTGGCACACAGAAAAAAAGGGAACTTTGCCACCATGACTTCATCTCACGTTCAACCAGGCAAGTCATACTGCCACAATAGTTAGAAACATATTATTCCTGCATATGTGGAATATTATGGCTCAGGCTATTTACGTCTGCTCATTTTTTTGTATAGATCATATTATTATTTTATGAGTTATTGCCTTGTTTTGTTATTTTCTTGACAAAATTTTAACTGATTGAAGTGGCTTTAGAAAATCATAAAATAAATATATACTAAAAGTGTGGTGCTAGTAAAAAAAACCAATGGGATTCTGGAATTTGATATCGCCTCTCAAACTTAATTGTTTTCAACTAAAATATTTATTAAGTCAACATTGGAGTGATTTTGTATAGTATATCACTGAATGATATGATATAAAAGAAAGCATATTTATGAAATGAATCAGTCTACTGTGATTTGCAAGTTGGAAGCTCGATTACTTCTTTGAAGCATTTTGACACAATTCTGAGATTAATGTTTATTATAGTGTCTGAAAAGTATGGTGCCTATTCTCTGAACAATAACTAAAATAGCTTCCAGTGAGAAAATTCAAGCCTGACTAAAGTTGAACCAAGTCATAATCTTTATTTGATCAACTCCTGTTCTAGTAAAAATATATTACACATAATTATTCTTTATTATTATGTTCTATTTTGTACCTATAGGAAATTTCTGCACAGAGACTGCTACTTTACCATTATTAAAGAAAAGGAATGAGAAATGATAAACCTGATATTTAAACAAAAAAACCTAAAATAAAAATGATAAATATTACTACTTATAAACAGCAGCAAGGTGTGTATTTGTGTGTGTGTGTATGTGTGGTGAAAGAAAGAGAGACACAGAGAGACTGTCATCTGTGTTTTGTATATTGTTTACTTCATTGTCAATTGGAGTTGTAGCATTCCTGTAAAATAATCCCTTCTAGAAACATTCCATAAATCTAAAGTCAATTCCCATTTTGGCAGTGAATTATTTTAAATGGACATAGTCATTACAGAACATGGGGAGGACACTATGCTACCTTGTAATAGTGTAATTCTAAAGATGAAATTCTTGACTCAATTGTAATTTACTTGCATGAAAAGCCATTTTGTATTTGTGACAAGAGGAGGAAAACTTAGTATCCAAGCTGCACAATGGGTTTTTTCCTCAGTTTCATTATTCTATAGAAATGTATATTGATCCTCACAAGGAAAGATTCAGCACTGTTAGGTATGCTTTTGCAACATCCTAAAGTATTTTTAGTGTTATTCTCCTGTGATTAGTCAGAATTTTTTTTGCAAGATAATAAGATAAAGTTCTTGCATTGTTGTTTTTCTCTACCCCACCCAAAAAGCTGGCATATTCAAAGACTTCTACAATTGAGGCTGTTTTTACTTAATTTCTTATCAGAATAGAAAAATACCAGTTACAGTTTTTATAGAACTTGACTTGATTTATACATTATCACTATATATACAAATAACAGTGGTATATTTCAGAGGTTGCAGTGCAGTATGTGAAATGGGACTAATGAAATTGAATATTAGTGGATATTCATGTGTTTTTAAGACTAATTGAATTTCAGATTCAGCATTCATTTCATTGAGCCATGCCAAAGTTTTTAATCTATGAATTGCTTCTCTATGTTAACATGTAAATAATTGGATGTATCAACAGAGTTGTGCAGAGTTACTGAATATTACTGTTTCTCTCAGGTTAATCCTGTGAAAATAGTTCAGGAGAAATGTTGGTCTTCAAGATTTTTCTTTCTTTTTTAATGAATATAAAGGTGTCGCCATAAACAGTTTTTACCTTCTTCTCAATTTTTGTGTTCATCATATTTTCCAAGATAAGCAATATTGGGTCTGATCTGTACTTGAAATAGACATTGTTATAAAGTTAACCTTGAGTTAAACTGATAAAAACTAGCTATCAAAGATTCCTTGCATCAAGAATAACTGGTGTATGTCAAAGCTAGTATGATCCTTTTACTGGAATTTAAAATGAAGAAAAAGGATCTGGTGACAGAGACAAACTATTCATAAAAGGTGTGGTTAATGGGAGTAGAGACTTTTCAAATGAAAATGTGAGATCCTTTTGTATGCTATGAATTTATGATTCATTATACAGGCTGTTAGAGGTGATGCTAAAGGAGAAAGCAAAGTCCTATTTTTAAATGCTCATACGAATTTCAACTGCTGAAATAATTTGCAATGCAAGCAGATAAAGAAGGAATGCAGAAACAGTGTTGCAAAGAATGATGTGACAACAGTGACCTCACACTATGTATTAAGACAATCAACAGGAATAAATACAAGAACATAACCTTGAATTAAGATAGCAAGTGAATCCAAAATTTATGTTATTGACAAATTTGTTAAGTGATTTTTGCCCCATTTTATTACTGTTCTTGCCACAGTTGTTAAGTGAATCACTGCAATTGTTAAATTAGTAAGAGGGTTGCTAAATGAAACTGGCTTTCCCATTTACTTTGCTTGTCAGGAGGTTGCAAAATGTGATCACATTACCCCAGGACTCTGCAACCATTATACACATGAATTAGTTAACAAGGATCTGAATATTAATCACATATCATGGGGGTGTTGCAAAGGTCATAAGTGTGAAAAATGGTCATGTCACTTTTTCTGTGCTGTTGCAATTTCAAATGGTCACTAAATAAACTGTTATAAGTTGAGGACTATTGAACAATCTAAAATCCATGGTTTTTACATGGATTGTTGAGTATTCACCATTCTTTTACCAACCTATATTTAAACAATAACATATTTGGCATATTTAGAACTGTTAATTTATGATAAATGTGCACTATGTTACACAGTGTAGTAGCAAATAATTATTATAATTATATAAAGATTCAATACATAATATAAATATTATATAAATATATTAAAATATATAAATATCAAATATAAATAATTATATAACTAATAATAATAATGTAGATTAAACTGTAATTGCAAACCAGAGAGTGTCTGTAGTAAGGAAGCCAGAATCATTTCCATTGTTACACTAGGCATCCTCTTCTCTGCTTTCTTCTCAGAAAGAAAAATACCTCTAACCAATGAACAAGAGAAACTGAAAAAAGAGCAAAATAAAAACAACTGAATAATATTGCCTATATTGCAAAGAAACAGCTAGCACAAGTATTAAAAGATGCCAATATTGTAATATCAAATATATACACTGCTCAAAAAAATAAAAAGAACACTTAAACAATACAATGTAACTGTAAGTCAATCACACTTCTGTGAAATCAAACTGTCCACTTAGGTAGCAACATTGATTGACAATCAATTTCACATGCTGTTGCGCATATGAAAGAGACAACAGCTGGAAAACATGGGCAGTTAGCAAGACATCCCCAATAAAGGAGTGGTTCTGCAGGTGGTGACCACAGACCACTTCTCAGTTCCTATGCTTTCTGGCTGATGGTTTGGTCACTTCTGAATGCTGGCAGTGCTTCCACTCTAGTGGTAGCATGAGACGGAGTCTACAACCCACACAAGTGGCTCAGGTAGTGCAGCTCATCTGGGATGGCACATCAATATGAGCTGTGGCAAGAAAGTTCGCTGTGTCTGTCAGCATAGTGTTCAGAGCATGGAGGCGCTATCAAGAGACAGGCCAGTACATCAGAAGACGTGGAGGAGGCTGTAGGAGGGCAACAACCCAGCATCAGGACCGCTACCTCCACCTTTGTGCAAGGAGGGATAGGAGTAGCACTGCCAGAGCCCTGCAGAAATGACCTCCAGCAGGCCACAAATGTGCATGTGGCTACTCAAACTCTCAGAAACAGACTCCATGAGGGTGGTATGAGGGCCTGACGTCCACAGGTGGGGGTTGTGCTTACAACCCAATACCGTGCAGGACATTTGGCATTTGCCAGAGAACACCAAGATTGGCAAATTCGCCACTGGCGCTCTGTGCTCTTCATAGATGAAAGCAGGTTCACATTGAGCACATGTGACAGATGTGACAGGGTCTGGAGATGCCATGGAGAACGTTCTGCTGCCTGCAACATCCTCCAGCATGACTGGTTTGGCCGTGGGTCAGTAATGGTATGGGGTGGCATTTCTTTAGGGGGCCGCACAGCCCTCCATGTGCTCGCCAGCGGTAGCCTGACTGCCATTAGGGATGAGATCCTCAGACCCCTTGTGAGACCATATGCTGGTGCAATTGGCCCTGGGTTCCTCCTAATGCAAGACAATGCTAGACCACTTGTGGCTGGAATGTGTCAGCAGTTCCTGCAAGATGAAGGCATTGATGCTATGGACTGGCCTGCCCGATCCCCAGACCTGGATCCAATTGAGCACATCTGGGACATCATGTCTCACTCCATCCACCAATGCCACGTAGCACCACAGACTATCCAAGAGTTGGGGGATGCTTTAGTCCAGGTGTGGGAGGAGATCCCTCAGGAGACCATCCACCACCTCATCAGGAGCCTGCCCAGGCATTGTAGGGAGGTCACACAGACATTTGGAGGCCAAACACACTACTGAGCCTCATTTTGGCTTGTTTTAAGGACATTACATCAAAGTTGAATCAGCCTGTAGTGTTTTTTTCCACTTTAATTTTGAGTGTAACTCCAAATCCAGACCTCCATGGGTTGCTAAATTTGATTTCCATTGATAAGTTTTGTGTGATTTTGTTGTCAGAACATTCAGCTATGTAATGAACAAAGTATTTAATAAGAATATTTCATTCATTCAGATCTAGGATGTCTTATTTTTGTGTTCCTTTATTTATTTATTTTTGAGCAGTGTATTTATTAAATTTGTATGCTACAGATCTCCCTCTGAAAAGCAATTCTGAGTGGTTTACAATTATAATTTAAAGGATTAAATACAGTTATATCACCAGTCATGTTCAACAATGAGCAACCCCATCAGGACCCCAGCCTGACTGGTAGGTTTTAATGCCATTCCAGGAGGCCAAAAGAGTGAAGACAGGCATCAGTTGGCAAGACATTCCAAAAAAGTAGGGTTCATGGAGAAAAGGCTCGCCTTGATTCTGCCAGTCAAAACTCTTTGACAAAGTTCACCAATCCATCAACAGAATGCAATGAACCAGTCAACACTTGACAAAGAAAAATCAGAGTAGTTCTGTCTACAACTATGTGACAACCTCAAACAAATATAAGAAAAATGCAGCTTACATAAAGTAGGTAGGTAAGAAAAAATGCTGGAGAAATAGGCAAAGAGATCCAGAATTGTTCAGCACTAGATCACTATGGTGGGGGATCTGACTTATTTACACCCATTCACTGCTAATCAGTTTAATCATCCTGCAAGGAGGTGAAATTGAAGATTGATTAGCCTTTGTCAAAATCTATCTGATTAATGACAGATCCAACAGAAAGTCAGAACCAAGCAAGTACAGATCAATTAACTATTTACTGACAACCTTCAAAATGCTAATTGCTATGGTAGCTGATGCAGTTTAACAGCATCTAGTTGAAAACAAGCCCTTTCCACCTGAGCAGAAAGGAAACTGCCCATACAGTGGAGGAACAAAGATCAGCTTTTAATTGACAAGATGATTTTGGAAAACTGTAAAAGAAGAAAGACCTACATGAATTTAGTTTGGATTGATTACAAGAAGGCATTTGACTCTGGGCATTTAATCAAGTGCCTAGAAATAACAGGAATCAGTCTAAACCTCAGAGGTTTTATGCAAAGATCAATGGCACAATGAAAGACACAGTGGCTGGTCAACTATGATAGACTTTAAAGGAGACTCATTCTCACCACTACTGTTTGTCATTGCATTGATTCTTCTGTCAACAATACTGAAGAAGTCAGGCCATGGCTATCAAAAACATCCACCAGACAGAAGTACTGAAAACTGAAGGAATCAAGATGTCCTAAGGAAATAACATCAAGAGTTAACATGTCGTGTCCGCAAAAGACGCCAGGAGTCGGTGACTTGGTTTAAAGCTCTTTATTTTGAAGTTGAGAACCGAACCGGCGAAAAGGAAAAAGCCCGCGGCTTTTATCCTTTTCGCCGCGGCGGCCGCGGCCAATGGCAGCATTTCAAGTCTCCCGCTCTTGGAGTGAGCCAATCACGGGAGAGTTTCAACGGGCCAATCGGCGCGGCTCGCCTGGCCAATTAGAAATCCCCGCGCTTTAGCCAATCAAAGCGCGGGGATTTCGAGTATGTAAATTAGGGACAGAACATCCCTCCCCTCTTGGTACAGTCTTTACGTTGCGTAGTCACGTAGGTAGGCGGGGCTCCGTCTAGTCCTACTTGACCTGCGCAACTCAGTTGCAAGCTGGATTTCGACCGGAGCGGTCGAGTTTTTGGCCGCTCCCTCTTCTGTGCGAACCGGTTGGATGATCGGGCCGGTTCTTTCTCCGTGGCTCCCACCTGGGCCTTCCGGGTTGGTTGAGCTACGGGTCTCGCCGCTCCCACTTGGTCTTTCCGAGTCGGTTGAGCTGGCTTGGTGTTTCTTCTCCGGTGGGGGATCGCGATGGCTGCGTTCCGGTAAGTACTGCTGGTTTATTTTTTCTTGCGTTTGTTTATTCGGATATTCCCTCCCCCCTTGGTTTGTTTCTTGGGGGGTGGATTCTGTTGCCGAACGTGACCTGAGTTGGTCAATGTGTCGTTTCCAGGCTCGCCCATCTGTGGTTTGGAGCCGGTATGAGCGTGGGCCTATGATTTGGGTGATGACGGCTGGGATCCATAGGGGGTCCCCCGTCAGGTTTTTCGCATACACGAGGTCTCCGGGTGCGAATGTTCGGTATTTTGAACTTGAGTCTGGGGGCCGCTCCAGGTTATATGTTGGGTGTAACCTGTCGAGTGGGGACCTCAGCTTCCTACCCATTAGTAACTCGGCTGGGCTTTTGTTGGTAGTGGTGTTCGGGGTGATATGTTGTATAAAGAGGAGTCTGTTAATTTTGTCTTGGATCTCCCCGTGGTCTATTTTCCGGATGGTTTTTTTGGTAAATTGTACCATCCGTTCCGCCCTACCGTTCGCCGCCGGATGCGCCGGTGCTGTTAATGCGTGGCGGATGCCCCTCTCCGCCAGGAATCTCTCGAAGTCGAGGGAAGTAAACTGGGGCCCGTTGTCGGAGACGACGACATCTGGGAGGCCGTGTGTTGCAAAGAGTTTGCAAAGTTCTTTGATTACGGCCTCCGTGGTGGTAGATTTCATGTCGCTTACCTCCAACCAGTTGGAGTAAGCGTCAACTGTTATTAGAGAGGTATGCCCATTTGTGGGACCTGCAAAGTCCAAATGGATTCTGGACCAGGGCCCCCTCGGTGTTTCCCACTCTAGGATGGGTGCTGCGGGTGGGCTGGGTCTAGTCTCCTGGCATCGCTGGCACCTAGCTACCCAGGCCTCTATCTGTTTGTCCATCCCTGGCCACCAAGCGTAACTTCTGGCCAGGGCTTTAGTTCTGACGATGCCAGGATGTCCCTCATGCAACATTTCTAAAACCTTCTCTTGCAGCCTGTCCGGGATGACCACCCTGTCACCCCATAAGATACACCCCTTAAGCAGCGAGAGTTCGGTTTGGCGGTTTTTAAATGTCTTAACGGATTCGTCATTGTCCCTTTCTGGCCAACCTTTTTCCACCCAATGCAAAACCCGCGCCAGACGCCTGTCTTTAATAGTCTCCCGGGCAATGTCTGACGCGGTTATGGGCAGGTTGGGCAGGTTTTCGATGTTAAGGGTGTTTGTCGTTGGTGCTGGGTCAGGGTCGGAGTCTGGTAACGGCGAGCGGCTTAAAGCGTCCGCGTGCGAAATCTTCTTACCCGGCTTGTGTATTAGTTCGTAGCTGTAGGCTGCCAGGAACTCGGACCACCTTGTCATCCGGGGAGACAGAATGTTCGGGGTGGCTCGATTTCCTGCAAGGATGCCCAGCAACG
This sequence comes from Hydrophis major, assembly GCA_033807585.1. NCBI lineage: Eukaryota > Metazoa > Chordata > Lepidosauria > Squamata > Elapidae > Hydrophis > Hydrophis major. The sequence continues at coordinate 332,472,465 of CM066329.1, forward strand.
GCTTATGGTCTGTCACAATGGTAAAAGGGCGGCCATAAAGGTATTCGTGGAACCGCTTAACGGCGGCAACTATAGCCAAGGCTTCTTTGTCCAGCTGGCTATAGTTCCGCTCTGGCTTGGTTAGAGTCCTGGAAAAGAATGCGATGGGTGCTTCTTTTCCGTCAGGAAGGGTATGGCTGAGGACAGCGCCGATGCCGAAAGGTGATGCGTCACAAGTGACGGCCAGGGGCAAGGTTTCGCTGAATTGGATCAGGACGGCGTCGGAGGTGAGGAGGTCTTTGGTTTTTTGGAAGGCGGCTTGCTCCCGTTTCCCCCAAGTCCAGGTTGCCGCCTTATCCAGGAGCCTATGCAAAGGCTCCGCCGCCGTTGCCTTTTGGGGTAGGAAAACATTATAAAAGTTCAGCAACCCCAAGAAAGCCTGTAATTCAGTCTTAGACCTAGGGGTGGGGGCCTCTTTGATAGCTTTTACTTTCTTACTTGTGGGGTGAATGCCGTGCCGGTCTAGAAGGTAGCCCAAGAATTCCACTTGCTCCGTGCACAGTTGGCATTTTTCCCTTTTTACTTTAAGTCCCGTTTCTTTAAATTTGGTTAAGACCTCTCTGAGTCGGTTTTCTAATTCGGCTTCGTTTGGCGCCGCTACTAATACGTCATCGAAATAGGGCACCACCCCCTTGATGCCCTGCAGCAAACGTTCCATCAGGCTCTGAAAGATGCCTGGTGCCACGCTGACTCCGAATTGGAGTCGGTTGCACTTGAAAGCCCCCCGATGTGTAACGATGGTCTGGGCTTCCGCTGTTTTTTCGTCGACCGGCAACTGTTGGTATGCCTGGGCGAGATCGAGCTTGGCAAAGACCTTGCCCCCTCCTAGTGAGTGCAGTAGGTGTTGCACGATTGGGACGGGGTAAGCGCTTTGTTGCAGCACGCCATTTAGGGTGGCCTTATAGTCCCCACAAATTCTCACTGACCCGTCTGGCTTGACCGGGGTCACTATTGGGGTCTCCCATCGGGCATGGTCTATAGGCTGTAACACCCCCTGTTTGACGAGCTTGTCAATCTGCTCGTCAATCCTAGGTTTTAGGGCGAATGGTACCCGCCTAGGTTTTAGTCACTTGGGGGGGACGCTAGGGTCTAGATCAAAAGAGATAAGGGGCCCCTGCTACTTGCCCAGGCTTCCGTCGAAGACCTCCTGGAACTCCTGGGCTAGCCGCTGTTCCCAGCCGTCGTCGGTGACGTGGTTGACTCCCGTGAGGGCGATGTCGAGCGGGGCAAACCATTGTAGGCCCAGCAGGCTTGGGCGGTCGCGATCGACGATTGTGAGTGGGAGTTGTTCGGTGCGGCCCTTGTATGTCACATTAAAGTTCTTGGTGCCCACTACCGGGACGCGGTTTCCCTGGTAGTCTTTTATAATAAGTCTTTGGGAGTTTATGTTTCTCCTATGGAGGGTGGGCACTAACCGTTTTATCTCGTGCCATGCAATCATGGAGAGGTAGGACCCGGAGTCCACCTCCATTTTGCATGGTCGTCCTTCAATATGGACCTCTACGTGTACCTTTCTGGCGCCGTCGGAGATGGCGTGGCCGATAGTTACCTTCTGGTGGGTTTCTGGCCGGTTGTCGCCGCCTCTTGATGGTCACTGGATTCGGTCCCACCGGCTGTCCGATTGGCGATCTCTGGTCCTGGGCGGTGGGCTTTCCCTTTTACGATCGTGTTGGTCCCATCTGGGTGGACTGCGAGTCTTTTTTTGGCGGCAAACCCGGGCGATGTGTCCCCTTTTATCACAATGCCGACAGATAGAGTCAAAAAATCGGCATTCTGATCTGGGGTGGTCGCCGCCGCAGCCGGCACAGTTGGTCCTCGACCTACGACCTCTTCGGTTCCGTTGGTCGCCGCGCCCCGTCTGGACTCGATGTATATCTTCTTCGTCTTCGGACGTGCTGGATGTAGAATGGAAATCGCTGTAGTGTGCGGTTGTTTCGTTTTTTGGGTCGGCCGACCTCGCCGGGTTGTTGTTTCCGCCCTTTGCGTCTGGTTTTCGCATGCTGTCAGCGGAAGTGCGGGTCGCTTCTGCGGCTACGGCTGCGGTGAGGGCGTCTGCTAGGCTGATGTCGCCCTTAGCCATAAGCCGGCTCTGGAGCGCAGGGTCCCATAGGCCAAGTACGAATCGGTCTCTTAGGAGGCTATTCAGGCCATCAAATTCGCAGAGCCCTCCTAGGCGCCGCAGCTCGGCGACAAAGTCGCTCAGTTTTTCGCCTGGTTTCTGGTCCCGCCGGTAGAATTCGTTGCGCCGGATCAGGATGGGGACCTCGGGGGCGTAATGTCGCCGAAGGATAGGTTCGAGGACGTCCCAATCCATGGCGGTTGCGTCGGCCGGCTTGGCCAATGCTTTGGCCATCTGGAACACTTCAGTTCCGCAATGCGTGAGGAAAACGGCGCGTTTTAGCGGGCCCGGGGCGTCCTTCATTCCGGTGCACTCGAGGTACATGCGGAAACGGTCTGAGAACGATTCCCAGTCCTCGGTGGCGGGGTTGAAGGGGGCGGGCGGTGCGATTTTCGCCATTTCGGTGCTAAGTCTGGCTCTTGTCGGACACGGGGTTCGGTTCAGGGTCTGGATCCCACCTTCGTCGCCAGTGTCGTGTCCGCAAAAGACGCCAGGAGTTGGTGACTTGGTTTAAAGCTCTTTATTTTGAAGTTGAGAACCGAACCGGCGAAAAGGAAAAAGCCCGCGGCTTTTATCCTTTTCGCCGCCGCAGCCGCGGCCAATGGCAGCGTTTCAAGTCTCCCGCTCTTGGAGTGAGCCAATCACGGGAGACTTTCAACGGGGCAATCGGCGCGGCTCGCCTGGCCAATTAGAAATCCCCGTGCTTTCGCCAATCAAAGCGCGGGGATTTCGAGTATGTAAATTAGGGACAGAACACTCTTCCCATTGATTAGTCTTATATTTTACCAAAGCAGTAAATTTAAAAGAGATTTAAAATAGTGTTACTTTCATTATTTGGTCAAAAATCTGTTAAAAGTGATTACAATGAAAAGCTGTGGGGGCACAGTAGTTAGAATGCAGTATTGCAGGTTCATTTTGCTGACTGCCAGCTTCAATCCTCACTGGCTCAAGGTTGACTGAGCCTTCCATCCTTCTAAGATCTGTAAAATGAGGACCCAGATTGCTGAGGGCAATATGCTGACTCTGTAAACTGTTTAGAGAGGGCTGTAAAGCTCTGTAGAGTGGTATATAAGTCTAAGCACTATTGCTATCCTATATTAATCCTCCCCCAGTTTATATTCTGAAGTTCTTATCTGCAGTTTTGTCATACATTACTATTTCAAGAAGTCCACCAGAGAAGCAATTGTATTTTAGTGATGGATGGAGAGATTGCTGTCTATATAAAATGTAAGATGATCTGGGATTTGAAAGGTGAAGTGTACTGTATATCTGTAAGGTATTACTTGGGTAATTTCATCACTTTAGACCAGATAAAAAGGACATAGGCCAACCAGTTAATCTGAAAAAAAAAAAAGTCAGATAGAAAATATATATCAATATGATGTAGAAATAGATAAATGTGGTTTTGGAGTAAAGTAATCAAAATATTTAGGGAAAAGAGGAAAGTAAAAAACAAACAAACTCAGTGCTCTTTGGAGCACTGAAAGATAGGATTATGAAAGATAGAAACAATCACAAACTGCCAAATAAGAGAATGCTTGGTGTCCATCTCTATCAGTTTTATAATGATTTCAGCTCTTCAATAATTAAACATATTGTTATAGTACCTAAAGAAACATTCACAACATAATCACTAAAATATGGATAGAAAAAAAAATAATCCTCTCCAAAGTACTTAAACTTATCAATCATATCTGAATGTACTGTTCTATGCTCTCAAGCAGAATTAGAAAATTGCCTCATAATACAACATGATCTGAAAGCACTCAGCTTCAAGGAAAACATTCGCACTGTCAAGTAAGCTGTTTGATTATGTGCTGTTTGCATAAATTAGCAAAGAAAGAATTAAGAAGAACTTCTCTCCTAGATGATGAATTGAAACAATTCTATGAAGTATTCAATTTTGTGAAATTCCTGAAAACTATATATTTAATTTGTGCATCTAGAAATTATGGGCAACTTGCTTGTAGGTCATAGAGACAAAATAATAATCTAATGTTTGGTGATGCTTTTTATAGAAATATATATAGACCATTCCCCTGGTTATGACAGAAAACATTCAATTTATAACCAAATGCAAGTGTTGTGTTCCTGTTCTAGCTCAACAATACATTTACTATGCATACAAAAAAGAGCTCAAGAGGACTTTTGTTCTTAAATGTATTTTTGGTATCTAGGATTGAAAAGGTCTTGAAACTGTAAAAGCTGGATTTTGGAAAATGCAGCCTGGTATTTGTTATATTTTTTCAACTTGTTCAACTAATATTAGATATAGCTTATTCAGAACAATGTGAATCATTGAATTATTGTTTTTATTTTTCCCTTCAGAGAAACAAGCATATGAGTAATGACACATTCACAAATAGAACTTACAGCAAAATTATATAATATGCAGGATTTGTTCAGGATTCGAGTGTACTAGCTATATTCTTCTTCAAGTTCCATCCCACAACATCTTTGCTTTCCTATTCTGTCACCTTTACTGATCCCAAATCTAGATGTGTCCAATTCCCTTTAGGTTGTGAAAATTGTAGAGTGGTAAGAAAGAGGTGATCTTTTATTGTTTTCCACTTTTGTTTTTAACACTATCTGGCCTATTTCTCATTGTTTCTTTCCTTGGTCATTCCCAAAATAATCTATTTTCCTCCTTCCTTGGCTTTTTCTTATTTCATCATGATATCTCTACTACTTCATTTTTGCTCATAATGCCCTTTGCCAAAAATCTTTCATGCTAGTTCTCTTTTCCACCAATTCAAGAACCCTTTTCTCAAAGGAATATAAGCACCGTTTCATAAGAAGATGCATGTTATAAACTTGAATGATGTTTTCACAGGGAGATGTGCAAAAATACCACCAAATCAGACAATGAAGAATTGTATGACTCTTTTAACTCAAAGGATAAGACCAGGGAGTGGAATTCAAATTTTTAACAACCAGTTCTGTGGGCATGGCTAGGTGGGTGTGGCCATGTGACTGGGTGGGTGTGGCTTTTTTGCAGCAACCCCCCCTTTTTGGGCCTCTTGGGCCTCAGGGGAGTCTCGGGGGGGGGTGTTTTTACTCTCAGAAGACTTTCTTGGAAAAAGCCTTTTTTTTTTGCTCTCAGAAGGCTTTCTTGGAAAAAGTCTCAGAAGGCTTTTATTGGCCCATGAAGGCAACAAAAAATGACCCTGGGAGTTGCTCAGCACTCCCTCATGCTCCATTTTTGGGGCTTCTGGGCCTCGGTAAAGTTTCCTGGGGGGCGTTTTTGCTTCCAGGAAGCTTCCCTGGGGCTCAAGAAAGCAAGAATGGAGTGTATGGGGAGGCATGACCTCTCCCCCTCAAGCACACACACACACCCTTTTTTGCCTCCAGGGCCTCAGGGAAGCCTCCTGTGTGAAGCAGTGAGACAGTGAGGGGGATCCCGGCACAGCTGATCATTGGAACAGCTGATTGTTGGGAGGGGAGAAAGAAATATCTTAAGGAGTGACTGGGCAAGGGAGAATGCAGTTAGCTATGTTAGGTATGTGCACGATATTGCGCATGAGGACTGATGGGGAGGGAAGGAAGGAAGGAAGGAGAGGGAAGGGACCATCCAGGGACACAATTTGCCGGTTCTCCGAACTGCACAGAATCATAACAACCGGTTCTATAGAACTGGTCCAAACTGGTAGAATCCACCCCTGGATAGGACAATGAGCAGTGATTGATAGTTCCTGATGTCTTTGTGAACTGGGGCTTGTTTTGCCTAGTGTCAGGATAGTGATCAGATGTCCAGCAATTGGTTCCCTTTTTTTTATCAAAAGACAAAATACACACCAAATCGAAATAAAGACATTTTGATTTTATTATTAGCTAAAAGATACACATTGTAAAGCATAACATAAAAACCATGCTTACCAAGTAAGATAACACTCAGATCTTTTATAGGCATCAGGAGTTCCTTAATAACTTTAGAGATATTTCAAGGATAGCCAATTTCTACAGTACCTAACACTGGGTTATATGCAGAAATTCCGAACAAGCAACAAGAACCCTGCAGTTTTTGTTAAAATCTTTCACCGTGGCTTCATAGCCCTGCTATGATCAGAAGACTGCAAGACCTAACCTGGATTGGAACATTACTCTGGGATGGAATAAAAAGTCTGAGATTTTCACCGCTTTGTATCTCCAAAGTTAGGTGAAAATTGCTTTCCTCTTTCTTTCTTTCTTTCTTTCTTTCTTTCTTTCTTTCTTTCTTTCTTTCTTTCCTTCCTTCCTTCCTTCCTTCCTTCCTTCCTTCCTTCCTTCCTTCCTTCCTTCCTTCCTTCCTTCCTTTCTTTCTTTCTTTCTTTCTTTCTTTCTTTCTTTCTTTCTTTCTTTCTTTCTTTCTTTTCAGTAAACAAGATTAAAAACACCAAGAAAGCTGACTGATAATGTGCTCTAAACTTCTAGTTAATACTGTAGAAGAAATCAAAATATGTGTCTCCTTGGAATAACAAGGGTCACCACTACAGAGAGTTGATACTCTCAGAACCTTTACACTGAAGATATTAAATAGGCCTAGACATTCTGGAAGTCCAAAAATGAAACTGTACTTAATAATCAATCAATATAATTTATGCACTATTTTCAAACCAATGGTATGAAAGAATTCAAATAATAAACATGACAGTTTTTGGGAGGAAAGAACATTTGAAGTTAAGATACATAAATAAGCAGTAATAATCCATGAAAAATTAACACATTATTCAATTCAATGAGAGAAAAATCAATGTAGAGAGTAGTGCATTTATTTCAATGAGGGAAAGACAAGCAATTCAGAAATAAAAAATAATAATTCAGTAAGATAAAGTGTAGAAAATTTCAGAGATTAACTTGGAGAAGCTATGCAGAGATAATTGCAACAACTTGTAAACAATATAGTTTAAGTTCAGGAAACAAACAAAAAAAGGAAGAAAGTTTAGTTTCATGTAGTTTATTGTCATTGCACCTTGTATAATGAAATCAAACCCCATCTTCAGTGCACATCATGACCATGACCATGAAAATAAACACAAACACACATCCTTCACCCTCCACACATTGAACCGAAAAACCCCGACACTGCACCAATACTGCTCTATACAGCAAAATTCAAAAGAGCTACTGCCCTGAGATAGAAGCTGTTTTTCAGCCTATTTGTCCTTGTTTTTATTATTCTGTACCATCTGCCAGATGGTAATAGTTCAAAAAAAAGGGGGGGGGGAGTTTCCCAGGATGAGGTGGGTTTTTGAGAATGTTTTGAGCTTTCTTAAAGCAGCAGGAGCTATAAAGCTCTTCCAAAGAGGGGAGAGGGCAACCAATGATCTTCTGGGCAATGACTGGGAAATGCCTGGAGTGCTTTCCTATCTGCCACTGTGCAATTGGCAAACCATACAGAGGTGTAGTAAGTTAAAATACTCTCTATAGTGCAGCAGTAGAAGGTCACCAGCAGTTGTTCATTCAGTCGTTGTTTTCTGAGAAGTCTCAGGTAGTATAATCTCTGCTGGGCCCTTTTGATGAAAGCTGCAATGTGAGAACCCCAGGTCAGTTCCTCTTTTATGGTAACACCCAGAAACTTAAAACTGGCCACTTGCTTCACTCTGTCTCCATTGATACGCAAGGACTGGATTTCTGATCTGTTCCTTCTATAGTCTACTATAAGCTCCTTGGTGTTATTGGTGTTGAGGACTAAGCTATTGTCTCCACACCATGAAAGCAACTGGTCCACCTCATCTCAATAGGCAGACTCATCCCTCCCAGAGATGAGTCCCACTACTATTGTATCATCTGCAAATTTAGCAACAGTATTAGTAGCTTGAGTGGAAATGCAATCATGCACCTAAAGTGTATAAAGTAAGGGACTCAACACGCAACCCTGTGGTGTACCAGTGTTAAGAATAAGGGCTGAAGAGGTATGATTACATAATCTGACCCTCTGTGAGGAACCAGACAGGAAATCCATAATCCAAAGGCAGATTGAATAAGAAAGGCCAGGGTCCAAAAGTTTAGACACTAGTCTATGTGGAAGAATTGTGTTAAAAGCAGAACTAAAATCTACAAAAAGCATCCTTACATAACCCCTACTGTTCTAGATGAGTCAGAGCAGTGTGAAGAGTGATGGCTATAGCACCTTTTGTAGATCTATTTCTTCTGTATGCAAACATTTGATACATTTATCAAATGTATGCAGAAGACCAGAAATGATGTGCTGGCAGACCAATTTCTCAAAGCACTTCATGATGATAGGAGTGAGTGCCACTGGTCTGTAATCATTGAGGTTATTGATAGGGAACTTCTTTGGTAGCGGAACAATGGTGGAAGCCTTCAAACAAGATGGAATAGTGGACTGGATAACGACCAATTGAAGATCCTAGTAAAGACTCCAGCCAACTGATCAGCACAGTCTTCAAGCACTTAGCTGGAGATACTGTGAGGACCAGCAGCCTTTCTAGGGTCCACAACCCTCAGAATGCTCCTCACCTCCTGTTCCTCCACAATGAGGTGGGGGATACAATTGGCTGGCAGTTGTGTTTTATCTGTCTCTGATGTCTCCATTTCAAAGCGAGCAAAGAAATGATTCAGTTCTTCAGACAATGAAGCATCTCCCTCAGCAGAAATGACATTGGTCAGTTAATGGTTTGTAATTTGTTGAATCCCTCGCCACATCTGCCTCATCTTATTGCTATAAAAATTATCCTCAATCTTTCTCTTGTAATTAGTCTTGGCCTTCCAAATACCTTTCTTCAGATTAGCTCTGGTAACACTGTATCTTGCCCCAGCACCAGACCTAAAGGCCTTGGTCCTGTCACGCAAGAGCCTGGGATATTAGAGAGAGGAAAGGAAAACACTGTCATGTTTCCAAAATCCTGTTATTATAGCTTATAGCAATAAGCTATAGTTCCAGTTAAATTTGGGGAGTCGATTTCTTAATCTGACCTACCTGAAAGGGCTGAAAAAATACATACCTTGCATTTGTAGATTACTGTACTCTTTCTTGTGGCAAAGAAATAATGCTCAGTTTTGATTGCACAACTGAAACTCAAGTTTGCTGATAATTAAAGTGCAGATTGCAACATATCCATTATTAAAAGATAATTTGAATGTACACATTTCTGTGAAATTGAGAAGCAAAGTTCTGGATTCAAAGTGCAAAATGATTTAGGTATAAAATATGGAGCCATGTTTATTTATTTAATTATTATTTATGGAAGTTGTCTCATATAATTACCCTATACAGCTTACAACAACAAATAAAACAGATATTAAAACAAAATCAACATTAGCACTAGCACCAGACCAAAGCTTCCTAGCTCAATCCTTTTGTTATTGTACCTTGTGGTTCTGGTTCTGTGACCTGAATTGTTGCGGTGAAGAATAAACAAACTGGGACATTCAAGACAGAGGTAAATATCTTGGGAAATATTTATAAACTACATTTAAAAAAGAAGGAAGATTTCCCTGCATATTTAAATTCTGCCTCCAAAGCTAACAGGTATAATAGCTCTAATATACTATTAATATTTTCATCTCTTTCCTCATAGTAGAACCAAAGAAGCATACAAATAAGTAGATTAAGGATTGCTTCTGGCATGTTGCATTTGGCAAATGGATATACAGAGATAATTGAAGAAATGAGTTGATAAATAGTTTATCATTTTCCATATTAGATTTTGTGCATGCGTATAACCTCAGGGATTAAGATTCTTCTTCTGTGAAATGACTACCAAGCCTTGCAGAACTTATTTTCTGCTAGTAACATTCTCTGACCAGTCATCTTGAACTTTTTTCTTCAAAAAGTTATGTAATGGAATTACAAGACTGAATGCTACACAACCCTTTTCTTTCCAGTATTATGAACAATGGTGATAAACACAGGGTTCAATGCCTTCTCTGTAATCACAACTGTGAAGTGAAGAAAAAAGGCTGGGAGTACAACTGGGGTAGAAGCAAACATAGCTTGTTTTTTCAATTGCCATTAATATCAAAATAGCTCTCACCATGAAAATACCTTCCCCTTTTGAACCTAGTGCTGATAGCATAGCAAAATGTGCCTTGATTCACCAAATTTTGTCACCTATGTTACCTGTTTTTTATAGTGGACTCACCTTTATCAGCAGGACATCGCTATCAGAAAAACTATAAGCTATTTCAGTGAAGAGATAACTAGCAGGGTAATCAGCATTTTGAGCATTTTGATACGTCTAACCTATAATACATATTTTGTTTATAACAGTGGCCAGCATGGGAATTACATCCATTATGGAGCTCTGGCTCACAAGTAATCCTTTGCAGTGGTTGGTGGGCGTGCATGCCTTATTATTCTCAAAATCATTGATCCATGGTCTGCTGCATGTCTTGGCAAACCAATGAAGGAGTCCAAAATAGAGAAATGTTTCACTTATCTAAAGTTTTGTGCAAATTATATTATACCCAATATATATTTGGTAATTGAGAATGTATCCATAATTTCAGTCATTTGTTTGATAAAATACCATTACTGTACTAGGACTATTAATGCATCATCACTTACTTTCATCCCACCTTACAAATCAATGTTGAGTCATACATATGCCCATTTGACATCTGCCACAGTTTGATCAAAGTGTCCTACCAGGTCTAATTGGAACACTTTTTAAGAGGACCAGAACTTTCCCTATTTGGTGACAATTTATAATTATAGATATTTCATTATTTTGGCAATAGCCAACTTTTGCTTAGAAAAATATGGGTTATGAGCATGTCCTAAGGTTCACATAGAACTGCTAGCAAAAAGATTAAAAATGCTATACAAGCTTTAACCACAACTTTATAAAATAATGTTTTATGATAGATCTCATCCTGTGATGCATGACATTCATAAGAGGCATAATTTATAGGCTTTCCTCACTTTCACAACTCCCTCGCCTGTATATTGTGTTGCTTTATCATGCAGTTAAGAAAAGGAAAAGGAAAATCATGTGTCTAGATGTAAATCTCTCACATGCTTTTTAATTGATGGTTCCAATTTTAATGTGTAAATCAGAGTTAAGCACCCTGTTCTGTTTCATGGAGATAATTGAGAAGTTTATGCGGTATCAGGGTAAGGAGAAGGATAAGTATGGATGTTCAAAAAATGTCTACTATAATAAGTTTGAAAAGTCAGAAAAATATGAAGTGCTAAGAGTGATGTGGCTTCCCAATTCCTAGTTTCCTGCATCCCCTGTTTATTACTCAGTTTGTATAAGTGTGAGTCTGGGGGGTGTACAGAAACAGTCTTTCGAAGAAACCACCAGTCTGCAGGAACTAATGAGGCAGATGTACATAGTTCAGAAGTGGTAACGATTTTGCAATGGTCATGTGATTTACTTTAAAAGCATAGTTACTTTTTTCTTATAATATGAAAAAGCAAAACAAGTAGCCTGGCATACATCATGGCAAATGTCTACAATTGACAACACTGCCTACCAGTACTTTAAAGTTGGTTTAACAAAACAGATAGCAATTGTAGATATCAGTATCCATTGTTTAGTTGATTTTTATTTTATTTTATTTGCATTTTTGAGTCAGTGGTTCATTCTTGGCAGCTGGCTGGTCCCTCCATGGTTTAATAGGATAATCTAAATAACACTTTGACTTTAGTAACCATTTCTAAGATTAGTATTGCCTCCAGTTTTGATTGCCATGATTGTAAAAATAGATGTTGAGTCTCTAGAAAGAGTGCAGAGAAGAGCAACAAAGATGATTAGGGGACTGGAGGCTAAAGCATATAAAGAACGGTTGCTGGAATTGGATATGTCTAGTTTAATGAAAAGAAGGACTAGGGGTCACATGGTAGCAATGTTCCAAAATCTCAGGGATTGCCACAAAGAAGAGGGAAAAACTTATTGTCCAAGGCAGAACACGAACCAATAGGTGGGAATCTATTTAACCTGGAAATAAGGAGAAACTTTCTGATAGTGAGAACAAGCAACCATGGAACTTAGAAGTTGTGGGAGCGACATCACTTGAGACTTTCAAGAAGAGCTTGGTGTAGGGTCTCCTGCTTGGGTGGGGGGTTGGACTAGATGACCTATAAGGTCCCTTCCAACTTTGATTATTTGTTATCTGTTAACCAATGAATGAGAGAAGTAACCTACTGTAGAACTAAGGAAAATTTTCCTGACAGTTAAAACAAATAATCAGTGGAACAACTTGCCTCCAGAAGTTGTGAATGCTCCAACAATGGGGTTTTTTAATGAAGAGATTGGACAACCATTTCTTTGAAATAGAGTTTCTGCCTAAAAGGACAAAAGACCTCCGAGGTCCCCTCCAACTCTGTTCTGTACTGTTCTGCCTAACCCGATGTCCTACGGATGTATAGCCTTAGGCCTAGATTACATGCTTAACCCAACAAGATCCTTAAAGGCAAGACCCATGATGAGACTTGTCCTGGGCTCAGACAACTACAAGGTGGAAATCAGATAGTTCAAAGTCAAAGATTTTTGAAATTAAGAGCAACTATCCAGGAAGAGTGACTCCTAAAGCATGCAGAAGAGCACTGCATGTTTTGATGTCATCTAGAAAGCTATATTGGAAATAGTTGGAATTCTTCAGAGAGATATCTGCACACATGGATGATACCTGTTAGTGATGAACAGTAAATATTATTAAATGGTGACCAAGCTTGAGCTTGTAACAGTTTAGAAGTCAGTGGCAAAGACTGCCCCAGCTATGGGAGGGAGGAAAGCAGTTAAAAGTGCTTGGTGGTATACCTTGCAATGGGACTGAAGGCAGTAGCCAAGGTTGTCCCCTAGCATGGTATGAGGTATGGAAATCCAGAGAGGGATGCTGAGACCCATTTGAACCTGAAGTGCCCAAAATGCAGTCCAAATCAGGCATCTTCTGTTCTATCAGAGGCTAATTCCATTGGAGTGCCAGTTGGGATGCAAGATTGTGTGGATTTGGCTACCAAGGAGTCTTAGACAACTTCAAGATCTCCAATTCCTTCCCTCTGCCCTCCCCTCAGAGAAAAAGATGAGCCAATCAGAAGGCTGGGTGTGTCCACAGTCTTTTCCGCTTCTCCCCATCAGAAGCAGCTGCCTTACTGAAAGGAGAAGCGGAGGGGAAGAAGAAATCAGAACGGAGGAGAGAGGGGCTCTCATCTCCGACCAAGGCACGCCGCCTCTGTTTGTATACAGTACGCTTTCCAGCCAGCACAGCGTTTTCTTCCAGCCCTCCCTTGCTCTCTCTTCATTGTTCTCTTCGCGGCGGCGGCAGCGGGAGCAGCCAGTCAAGAGGCTGTCACGACAGACGGAAGGGAAAAGAGCGAAGCTCTCCTCCTTTTTCCCTCTCCCACCCGCACACACCTACCAGCACTTGTCTTTGAGAGCTGCGAGTAGGCTCGCGGCACTTGGGTCTCCCAGGATTTCTTCTTTAATGTTAGGCGAGACGCAGAACCTATCAGGAAAGGGCGAAAAAAGAGTGATAGAAAGAGGGAAAGGGCAAAGGGGGAGTTTTCCCTTTCTTGATCCACAGGGCAGAGAGGTTTTCATTCGACTAAAAATAATTTTAAGAAATAGCTTTTAATCGCCAAGTGACTAGATAGAAGGGGCTCTTCCAGTCCTCCGTCTTCCTTTGCCTGCGCTAAACTCACGCCTCTTTTTTTTCATCTACTTGGGATCGTCCCTTGGGGGAATCCAAGGATCATGAGCCGCTGGGTAGCCGCCTGGTTCCTGTTGTGCTTGAGTCTCGAACCCCCTTCGTTCGCCAAAGGTGAGGAGGTGGGAGCGCTGGTGACCGTGGTGGTGCGGATCTTCGGGACGAGCATGCTAGGTGGTGGGAGAGGGAAGGCGGCGACCAGGGTCAAGCAAAAAAGGCAGCAGCCGGGTGGATTTTTTTTTTTTTCTTCAAAAAAAGTAATCACAAAGTCGACAGGAAAGTAAATTAATGCGGGGAATCTTGTTGGGAGGCGAAAGGCGGGTGGAGGGACGTGCTTTGCTACTGAACGCTGAATAATTCAGAGCTGCCTGAACGTGGGTGTTTTCTTGTATTTATTTGCTTTAATCAGATTATGTGTCATCCATCCGCAGACGTGTTCCATTTAGCAACGGGAGCTTCAAGAATGCAGGGAAGGGTTCTGCATAATCCAGATAAGCAGACTGACAATACTGATAATGAAGCAGCAATGTGTGTGTGTGTCTGTGGGAGACGGGGGGAGGGGGGGGGAGAAGAGAGACCAAGCAGCCTTTTCTCTAATAACTCTCTTTAATAAAACAATTCAGATGGACAGTAGCTGGGTGCGAAAGATCTGGCGAGATACAAAGTAGTTACAGATACAGTTGTAAGCTTCAATAATTAACACTTTTGCCAGTCTACCTCTTGAAATAGGGCATCCCTAGGTTGTGGGGTGCAGAGATGGAGGAGGGGAAAAACTTCGCAGCCTTCTGAATTTATCAGTTGCACTCAGGAAAATTAAGACAGATTCGAGGATTAATTTTGTGTCTCCAACGGATCAGCAGATGGATGGGTGGAGAATCAGATGAATACAGAACAGACCCGCACAAATTCAATGTATTTGAATATATATATATATCGATTTTTAGCTGCGATGCGGAAGGAGGACAGACATCTTTTACACGCCTATATTCTATGCCATACGCGGATGCCTCCTCCAAAGCGCTTTAAAAAGTTGGGAGCTGCGGCTTCCTGAGATCGAGGGAACGCTAAAAGCAAGAAAGGCTTTGTCTGCCTGGGCAACGCGCGAGCGGAAGAAAGGATGGGCACAGGCAATTGCTGGAAGAAGAAAAAAAAAAAGCAAAGTACAAATTGGCATAAGTTTGGCCAGCTTTGAAACAACTGCGTGTATCTAGAGAAGTGGGGGAGCTATGGGAAAGGCGCCATCCCCCCTCCCCCCACACACATACACCCGCTTCTCCGCTCGAAAGACGAAGCGGTGGTAAACGGCACCTTATTATTCGGGCTTCTCCGAACAGCTCTCTTGGCTGAGGCAATGTTTTTTCTCCCCACTACCTTTCTCCCTCCCCTTGTTTTCTCAAAGGAGACACTCGTTTTCATAACATCAAATTATTTGGTCCTGAGAGTTTTCTTGGCAAATAGCCAGCACTGAAAAAACGACTTTGTTCAGAGGCTGCCTTTAAACAGACAAATCTCAAGTTCCGTCTCTTGGGGCGGACGACGAATCAATAACCTCGCTTTCCCAAATTTCCTTGCCCTTGCCCTCTCTCTCCCCCCCCCCCCCCACTTCTTCACACCGTCCTGCCAAAATGAGGGACACTCCGGAAAGGTAGAGAGGGCGGGGAAAGATAGAAAGAACGAACTGCAGAGCGGGCCCCAGAAAAAAGGCAACCTTGCGGCTAAAATTATCAGACGCCTCCTTGGGCGGCCTTTTCGCCTCTTGGGAGAGAGGGAAAGGTTGCCCTTCGGGTCACCTGCTCCCGCTCCCTTATGGAGCCTTGCTTGCCTTCACTTTGATTCCCCACGCGCGGCAAGGCGCTAGGCTGGAGAGGGCAAGGAGGGAGCGGAGAGGACACCTGAGCCCCTGAGATGGCGGAAGAAGCGTGCGCCGCTCCAACTAAGCCGGGGCAAAGGCGCTCAGAAGAGCCTAGCGCCGATGTTGGGAGGCAGCCGCAGCAAGCCACCGCCCGCCGGCGTTACGCTATTGTAAAGAGCTCCGTGCTGCGGACGCTCGCAAACATTTCCCCGCCTCGGCTGCTGTGGCAGCGAAGGCGGCGGCTTTCCCGGAAGGCGGAATCTCGCGGGCATAGCCAAGTAGCACGCGCGTTTTGGCTGTCCGGCAGATGAGAGAACGTCTCCCCTGGGGTTTCTCAGCAAAAAATGCTTATTGAAGGAACAAAGTCGCGATTGAGTGAACTGAGTGAATGACTGAGCGAACTGTTATGAAACTGACGTTGCGAATTAGGGAGGTGAACTTCCGTTAGTGTGTATCTTCAAAGGGAGAAGGGAGGTGGGGGAGGGATAGTTAATTTGGATGTATAAACGGTTTGCCTTCCCCGAGGGAAGTTGACGGGCGCAATCTGTCTTTTTCCACTAGAGTTTCAGCGCATTTTCGAACATTCGTTTTCTAATCACAATGGGAGAGGACTGACCTTGATTACAAGGATAAGTTTCTCTGAGGAGCCTAATCATTTCAGCATCGTAGTGGGAATTGTGAAAAAGCTTGCATCGAGACTTTTTCTGTTTTATCTTTTCATCAAGTTGTCATCTGTCCATCCAGTATAATTCTTGAATAGGTTGCAAAATACAACGTATAATCAGGAAGTTTCTTTAACCACTATGCTAAGATTTCTTAAAAATACTGGTAAATAAACCAAGCACATGAAGTTTTGCATTATAATAAATGTGCCATGTGTGCCACAAAACTTGTTTTCCATTGTTTTCTAGAAGAGATGACCAGGATTCTGGAAAACATTCAAAAATAGTTGCAACTAAAATCCTTCTAAACTGAGGAAATACCTGGGTATTGCCGGCTTTGTATCTTTAAAGATTATCTTATTCTCAAATCAATTTTAAAAAGCTCACTCCCAGTTCAAGTATATAAGATTATATTCTTAGCCACAGAAAAACCTGTACAGCAATCCCCACAGTTAGTGAATGTAATTATTAATCAGGTTCTGCAAAAAAAGTTTAAGGAATATTAATAACACTAAAAGTGTAATTACGATTGTAAAATAGCAATTTAAATTACAAAAAGTTCCCAATTCTATCTACTCAAGATGATGCTAATCTAGTCCAAACATATGTTAGAAGGAATGGTTTAATTAATGTCCTTAATTATACAATTTCTATTCCCGCCTTGAATATTTTGAAGAAAACTATCTTTATTTTAAAATGTGAATCTTCTTAATGAATTATATTATACTTTATGTATACTGAGAGTATTTACACCAAGACAAATTCCTTGTGTGTCCAATAAAGTATTCTATTCTATTCTAAACTGTGTGGATGTAACTAACCCTGTGAATTCAGGAACTTTGAAGTGCTATGCTCTTTACATAACACCACTTTAGCATTAATTATTTTACCACAAAATATATTTATATTTTTTTCTGTTTAGTTTCCATCTCCACATCTGCTTATATGAAATTTCAATCAACAGTTTTACTAAATTACCTTTAATTTCTTTGAACATTAAATCAATAAATAATTCCAGCTTAATGAGTTACTAGCTCCTTATTTGGGATTTTTCTTTTATTGGACATAGCTACTACTATCCTTAAATGTAGCAAGCATCTGTTTCTGTGCTTGCACTCCGAATTCTGAAACAAAATGACCTGTATGAAAAGCAAAATATGTAACCATATAAAAGGAATAGATGCTTTCTACATCACCTGATTATATCAGACTAGATATAGACAGAAATTTGGATTTAGCTTTCAATGATTTTTTGAGAAGAATTTTCATAAACAGTGAAGAAAAATACAAACATTAGGGGTTTTTTTGTGTGAGTACTTGTGTGTTTATACTTGTGAAAACAACAATAACAGTGGTGGTTTGGGGAATACACTGCAAGATCTATTGCCAACAATGTTTTAGTATTCATAATAATGACATATATAGATACTCAAGAATTGGTATTTTTGATAATTTAAATAATTTAATGTTGAAATGAAAATATATTAATGTTGGACATTTATGTTATTAGTATACAAGGTAGAAGTCAAAGATTGTGTATATAATACATACTGTGAAGCATTAAAGAACCTATTGTTATTTCTATGCAAAAGGATAGTATGCAAAACAAAAAAAATCAACTCTTTATAAAATCCGAGTAATGTACTTACACCAAGTATCCAACAACAGAAAAAAGTATAAGGTGTGAGTCATTGTTTTGGTTTATAGAGTAACATATGTGAAATGTAGTATTAAAAAAAGAAAGCAAATTTTAGTAGCAATATACTCATTGATACTATATTATCACTTATTATATCAGTAATATCTCCATAGGATAACTTTCTCTCCAAAACATTTTGACTTTCAGTGCCTACAAAATAAACTTTTTTTTTTTTAACAAAAAAATCACAATACCATATTTCTATAACTCCTGCTGCTATAATCAGAGAAATAAAGTTTCATTGCCGGCTGGTATGGTATATTTTTATAATTATCTGATAGTTTGTCTACAATAACTTTTTTTCTTTCTTCAAAATATCACAGGTTGGATTTACATTTGTAGTTTTTTCTAGTGAAAATCACATATCACACAAATAGGGTCAGTATGTGGCTTGGTTTATTTTTCTGACCTTTTGGTTGGTCTTGACTGCTGGTAACAACCTGGACAAGTTCATGCAATTTGGGAAATGGTTTGGTATTGTCCTTTTCTAGGTTAAAAGAAAGTGACTGTTTAAGTTACCCAGATGGCTTCATGTCTGGTAAGATTACAATTCACACTCTCAGTTTCTAACCTAGTGCCTTTAACCATTATGCCCAACTGAAATTATGCTTTCTGCTAATAGATAATTCCAATTTGTAAGCAAAGTGCCTAGCAATGAAAAAGATAGTTATTTTATTATATAATATACATATGTAGCATCCTGTAGAATAGACCTTTTTTAATTTCTTCTCATGCAGATCAGAGACAGGGTTCCAATCAAGAGGAAGGGCACATAATTAGATTACCTTCAATGTCTGCTGATGTCATTTTTAAATGTCTGAAAATCTCAACCTAAGAAATGTCAGAAGGGTATCTTCCAAATCTATTTTAGTTCTCCATCAGCTTACAAAAAGCAGAAAGGAAACATAAGAAAGGAAACATAAACTCAGTTTCTTCTAGTTTATATGATACAGAAGTATTAATAACTTGAAAAAAAGGAGAAAGCAAATTTAGATAGAGATGCTAATGTTTCTTTTCATCTTCATCGTTGCTCTAAACTGCTCTAAGCCCCCTCATGTTCATGCTGATTGTCCTTTCTTTGGGGAGCCCTGCAAAGACACGCCCAAAAATGCTCCATCCGAAGCCTTTGGCTTTGCAATCCTGTGCAGGGAAGGTGGAAGTTTGCTCCAAGACTGCGGCAGAGCACTGCACTGGGAGGCCTCTGCAGGTACCATTGAGTTGCATGTGTTGCTCTAGCCAGAGGGATTCAAGCTGGAGGCTTGGCCAGGGAAGATGGGGTTTTGGTATACAAAGGAAAGGAAGATCTCCCCCTCCCTCCTCCATGCAGGCTGCCACAGAACTCACGCAGGGCAGCATGACCACTGGTAAAGGGGGGTCCTGGCAGGCTGTTAGTGGGCAAGGTGCTCCACAGAACTGAGCCAAGTTGCCCCACGCCAGGCAGGAGCAGCCCAGGAGGGCAATGAGGCCCCATGAGGCCTGCTGCACCAGCAGTGGGGGAAGAGTCAATTCTGACACTGCGTGGCTGTCTATCTCATAGCCGCAGCCTGAGCAAGACCCAAGCTCCAGGCCTAGCAGGAGCCAAGGCACAAGGTAAGCTGCAAAAGAAGGGTGGCACCCCAGGCAGAGCTGAGGCTGGAAAGAGTCACCGGAAACATCTCTGCACCCAGAGAGACAAAATGAGAGGCAGTTTCTGGCCCTTGCTAGGTTAGCTGATCTGCGGGCCATGATTAAGGGGCCAAGTCTCCATGAGGTGACGGGGAAAAGAAGGGCTGCTTCCTGGGCTGGGCAACCCCACCCCATTTACTTTTGGAGTAGGGCTTATATTAGGCCCATCCCAAAAAATAAGGCTTGTTTTGGGGTAGGTTATATTTTCAGGGAAACACAGTAGGGCACTGATTATGTCAGAGTATTTTATACTGAGAATGCTTTCTGTATTTTGTCATAAATACTCATTAAAATATAAATATTAAAGAAAGACTAGGATCTGACTAATCATTTTATTAGTTTTGGTGGTTATGTATTTCTAAAATTATCTGGATTCTTTTTAGGATGCAGTCCAACCTACAGCACTGATACAGCATTGGTTGTGGTTGTGGATAACCTGTGGAAAACTTGGGCTGGTGTGTGTATGGATCCACTCTGATCCTCCTTGATCTCTTAGCAGTGTTTGATACCATAGGCTATGGCATCTTAGTTGACTCACTCCAAGTTCAATTGTACCCATTATTGGATTGGGAGGCCTAGTTTATGGTCATTCATGCTGTGGTTACTTCCATGTTAGTTTACCACAATGTGTCCTACATGGACTTGCATCCAGAAATTAGTACTACAGTGTATTAAATTAGTACTACAGTGTATTAAATTATTAATACAGTGACATGCACAATTGTGGAAAACCTATGATTTGTCCATGTTATTCCATGGCTGTGAGAGATGCATTGGGTTCTAGTTTTTTCCAGATCCAATTCAAGGTGTTGATTATTACCTTTAAATTCCTAAGTAGCAGGTTGTTTGTGGTATGTGCCTGCTTTGCCAATAGGATGGGTATATTCCAATCCCTTCTCTCAGATGTTGCCATCTGACGAGACCTAGAAAATGCTGCTTCATTGTAGCTGTCCCTGATCTTTGGAACCCCCCCACCCCCCCAAATAAATCTTCCTGGCCTTCTAAAAGCTGTAAAGACCTGGTGTTCCTCACAAGCTTTGGACAGTTGAAGCACAGGAAAGTTTGTTTGGCTATGTGGGAATGTGTTGCATTTGTAGCACTAAGATATTTTTTACTGATTTTATTGTATTAATATTATTTGTGAGCTACCCATGGTTATGCTGGATAGACAGTTATAAATATATTTAAATAAATAAATAAATTGGTAATTTGTAAGTACCTGTGAAACATGATCCTATGTAAGATCATGTTCATTTTAGTTCAAGAGGAGATACATCTTTGTACGTGCACTCCGAAGTGAAGTCTTCAAATTTTTCAAAAGCATTTAATTATAAACCATATGAAGGAGAAATAAGTCAATGTTATTGGGTGGTTACTTCCATGTTAGTTTACCACAATGTGTCCTACATGGACTTGCATCCAGAAATTAGTACTACAGTGTATTAAATTAGTACTACAGTGTATTAAATTATTAATACAGTGACATGCACAATTGTGGAAAGCCTATGATTTGTCCATGTTATTCCATGTCTTATGAAAACATAAAATACATTTTGAAGATTTGTGTTCTTTTTCCCACCCTATTATAAAAAAGTTATATAAGGATAACATAAATTCATTCAACATTAAAATATGCATTTTGAAATAAAATGAATATAGAATATTTCTGTTAGAAGGCATGATAAATAACACATGTATTTGTTAAGACATATTGCAATCTGTCTTTCAAAAATGTAGCAAATCCAGTTCTGCAGACATTAGCTAACTTTGTATAATATGAAATGGAGTAGAAAATAGGATTGACAAATGTAAAATCTATGTCAAATTATTTGTACCCCAAAGTAAGAACACATTCTCTCTCCTCCTCTTCCCCCTTTTCCACTAAAGATGTTATCTAAAGCAATAACTGTATTTGGGTGAAACAATGCATTCAGATTCTTTGTTAATAGTATAAGAATTATGTATGCTATTTTGTTCAGTAAAATTGCACCATAGACTACATGGGGTTATACTTTTTAATTATCTAATTCTATAAGTCATTGTATGAAACATTAAAAGATAGTATTGAATATTATATGGAGCACAACTTTTGGCTTGTTCAAAAAAATTTGAGACTTGGCTTTATTAAAAATTATGGTGGTTTCACAAAATCCTATGAAGCCATCTATTGTTTCAGAAATGGGAAGGAACCAAATATTATATAATCAAAAACTTTACCTTAATTAAATATAATGATTTCTTTCTAGCATAATTTTACCATAAGATATATCTGAATTATAGGAAATATATAGGAAAAATATCATAAATACTCTACAATTGTCTTCACATTTTGTTTTATAATAGTGAAGGAAAATACCAATATTTTATTTTAGGGACAGTTATTCTGAAACAAAGATGATACCAGGAGTAAAAATGTTCTGAAAGTTCAGGAAGGAAATCCATTATAGCTGTTTATATTAAATATAATCACCTAGTATGTCAAAACAACAACTAATATTTGTGAATCTATTACAGAACAATCAACACTGACAAACACTGTCAGCTACCATTGTTAATATCACCACAGATTGGATTACTTAGAGTGGCAGTTATGACAAGAAAGACTGTACATGTGGCATGATGCAAAACCAAGGAATGAGTACATCTCATTAATGGAACATACAATTTATACCATATACATAAAAGAATCTGAAACTGAAGTCAGGCCTTAAAATGATAGACTACAAGCTTATGGAACATCTGTATATTTATTAGAACTTTGAGATTCATCAATAATAACCTGATATAAAATATAATCTAAATCAATTATTAGTTTTACTGAGATAATTTTTATATCAGAAGAAAAAAAAGTGTTTGACATTTTCTCACAACTTTTGTTTGACATCAATTCAGTGGACAAAAAGGGTACATTGTAATAAAAATAAGATCAACACTCCATCATTCCTTAGATATAAAAAAATAGGAAAAGGAAAAATGAGTCATTTTTCTCAACAAAGGAATAGAACTGAAATTAAACTGAATCAAGTAAAATTATTTAAAGTTCATAAAATTATATAAATGAACATTTCAACAGTTATTTTTTTGTGAAAATGTAAATTGTATGTGTATAATACACATTAATCATTTGCACTTCTTCCATTTCAATTTGTACTATGTACATGGCATTGCTTGTTCTATAGATCAATCATAGCGTAAATGTTTTGGATGTAAATATTTAGTAAGGAGCATGTCCTTTAGCAAATCAAGAAAATAGCTAGGACCTTGTAGTATAGCTATCAATTAAAATATTGTATTAGGCTATTGTTTATAGTGCAATGGGCATTAAGTGGTAGCTTTCTTTATATAATACCCAAGACTTAAATATTGTATAATTCATTATGGACAATGTAACAGATGGATGTTCACTTACATAGAGATTTAATGCTTTCTAGTTTCCTTAATCACAACAAGAGATATACCCTATGTCAGTGGTGGCTAACCTTTTTGGGCTCCTGTGCCAAAAATTGTGCGTGCGCTTGCATGCATGCGCTTGAATGCCAGCACCAAGAAGGCAATGCATGCCCCCCCATGTCTCCTATGCATGCATGTGCAATCCCCACCCACCCACGCTGCCCCCTAACCTGTACTGCGCCTCACAGCTGATTTTCAGCTGGTTTGAGGCCTTTTTTGGTCTCCCAGAAGCTTGAGGAAGACTTCTGCAGGCTTTGCAGGCCAAAACCTAGCCCCGTTTTATCACTTCCGGTATTTTTGGAAAAACAGAAAATGATGAAACGGGGTTAGTTTTTGGCCTGCAAAGCCTGCAGAAGCCTGTAGAAGCCTTCCTCAAGCTGTTCAGAGGCCAAAAAAGGCCTCAAACTGGTTGAAAATCAGCTGTGAAGCATGTACATGCACAGTGAAGTAAGTTTGTCTGCAGTTCGTGTGCTGGCACAAATGGCTCTGCGTGCCACCTGTGGCATGAGTGCCATGGGTTCACTATCACGGCCCTATGTAGAGTAATATATCCATAACATAATTCTTTAAAAAGTTAACCTATTATGGATTGCACCATCACCACCAACAAAATAATAATAATAATAATAATAATAATAATAATAATAATAATAATAATAATACTAATAATAATAATAATAATAATAATAATAATAATAATTCTACAAAATAAAAATGATTCTACAAAAATCCACCCTACTTGGAACAGCTTATATCCTCTAAAGCTAATTTAATAGTTCCTAGGTCCTTAATTAGGACTTGAGCTGTTGAGCTACCAACCAGCCCCAAAGGCTGTGAATCTCACAAAAAGATTAACCACAACCACAACCATAATAATAATAATAACAACAACAATCATCATCATCATCTCATTATTATTGCATTATGAAATGTGTCCTATTATATTTTATTATATCTGTAGCTATATTTTTAAATATTTTATTAAAGATTTAATATATTCTTTATTATTTCTCTTCATATTTATGGAATTAATTCTATATCTTTTTTCTTCAATAAACTTTTAAAAGACCATCATTTAATAATTAGCATTTAAGTTTTGGAAAATCATTTTTATATAAAGCTGAAACTACCCTCTATTTATGACCAAAAATAATCTACCACTTTTTCTAGATTTGTGTAAGTACTTTGTAGATGAGAGGTTTTAGCTGTTATTTTTTAAACTGTCACTTTTGTGACTCATGTTTAAACCCAAATATTATTGTCTACTGTAGTATGATGTCTTGGTTAATATGTGTTCCTTCAGGCTAAATTAATTATTGCTTTTCATAAAGCTCTGTGTTTCTTAGGTACATTCTTATCTCACTTTTTGAAAGAATCAAGTATATGTTTCATTACTTTAAAAAAATTGTTTTCAGTTTTACCTACTTACTAGATTGCTACCTTAGCAAAATGTACATAATCAACAGTAAATCTAACTTTCTGAACTAGTAGATCACTCTATTTTAAAAGTACATTCAAAATGATATAGCTAAATGGTGGATAAAGGAATATATGGGGGAAAATAAAGTTTAAGCTACAATAATGATAGGATATTGTTTTACAGGAATGTACAAAGACAGACCCCAACATTTCAGAATCAGTTGAATGCAAGGTCAGGAAACCAGCCATAGCCAAAGCATACACAAAAACAACAAAAGTTTAATGCTGAAACAATCCAAGGGTTAATTATTAGAATTGCAAGATAGGAACTTAAACTTAGACAGGAAAGCATGTTTAGTTAGGCCAATTTATAGATATTGCTCTTAGTCTATTAGAAACTGGATCTAGAATCTGAAGCCATTTTTTATTGGCAAGCAGGACAACTCAGAGAGAATGAGAAATATCCCCATGTTGAGTAAGCTATTACTGATGAAAACATTTATTTCTCAGTTAAGCATCAATAAACCCTCTCTGTTGCTATCTGTTCTTCCTTGATAAGATGACTCTCAGCCACATGAAGTTTTAGATCAGGATACAGATCCTAGCTTAGAGCTTAGAACCTCAAGAGTCTTCTCAGGATGCCAGACATTAAAATTGGCCATGCTTTTCAGATCCCATCAGCTGAAGTATATTGGCTGGCAGAGATTAGAAGACAGTCCTTTTCTGCAATAGACCTTGCTCTGTGGAATGTCCTTTTCCTGGAGATTAACAATGGCCCAACCATACTGGCCTTTCATAAGACTTTAAAAACTTAGTTATGTTCCCAAGGGTGGACACTGAATGTGTTAAGGGCCCCATTTATTGGCTTTGCTGTTAACTGGCTAAGTATCTTGGCTGCTGTATATATTTATTTTGTATGTTTTTATTGTTTTAAAATGTTTTATTGTTGCAATTGATTTTAGAGTTTTGAAATTGTAAGTTACCCAGAGCCATTGACTGAAATAGGTAGATATAAAAATTGAATTTAAAAAAATCAATATAAATTCAACTGTCAGGTTTACAATAATAAATTCAACGTTAGATTCAGGAAGTCATAGAACTAGATGATCTCATTGGATTTCTGAGTGAAGATTTGAGTTCATTCTCTGATGGAGACTTTTCCAGAAGAGAATAATATATAAACCAGACTTCGTAATAAAGCATATGATGTGTGGTAGATAGGAGGAAGCAGTCAAGGCAGTCTTGCTACCAAGTGCCAAGGTGAATTAGCAGTACATTGTAAACTGCACGATCTTCTGTCTTTCTCTATTACAATCATGTAGTGTTGCCAGCTGACTCATCATGTTTAGAAAAAAAACAGGAAAATGGTAAATAATTTAAACATTTTTCTTTTAAAAAAGGCAGTAGAACTGAAGGATACTAAGGCTGCATAAGATTTCTAAGGGAACTTCACTTGAAGATGTTTTAACCAAAACATCCCTTCAAAACTTTGTAAAGCTAGAGAAACACTTCCTCAGTGGGGAAACACTTCAGTTGTTCAGATAACTATCACTGGTTTGAGGTGCTCATTCTTGTGCAAAAGAATCACCAAGCCATATTTCATCAGTAAACAAATGAATAGGACAACAATAAGAGGTTCAATGTTATTTCCCAGGAGTTTAGCAAAAAAACATAAGGTTCTTGTATGTGTTAATCATAAATGCAGAATGCTTTTGCTCCATTAAAATAAAACAAGTACTTCCCTGGAGATAAAATGAGAAGCCATTGAAATCCATTTTATTATTCTGAATTGCCAACAACTACACAGAGAAACTCAGAAACACAAAATGTATTTTTGAGTCTTTACCATAGGCACTCACGGGAATTTTCTGGAGTTGGATCATAACTGCAGTGGTAGATATTGCTCTCATTTGTACACATAATGTATTCTGCTAGAACAGACAGATCATTTTTCTTGTATTTGGGTTAGACGTACTTATACTACTGTATTTTGATTGCTCTCCAGAATTTCAGCTGAAATCTTATTCAGCCTGACCCAGAGAAGCCAAAAGTTTTTATTGAGAGCAAAGCAGAAACTCTATTGCTATGATTCTCTTTATTCTGGGAATGCTGATGATCATTACAGAATGTAGAAATAACCTTAGTCAGTAGGAGAGGTCCTATGTAGTGTGGATGGGGAATAATGGACACAATTAATTTGAATGTAATGCCCACTTTAGGAGAAAACTAATCAGGGAAGATAGAAATTTATAAACTGCAAGAAAAAGCAGGCACAGCTAAGTTCAGACTTATAGAAGGGAAACCCACCAAACAAGTACAAGAAAAGAAATTTATAACTTGGTTAGCAGTAGGTGTATGTATATGTATTGTGTGTGTGCACACACACACACACACACACAAACACACACAATAAACCAGTCTTAATATGCTATGTTGCTGCTGCTATAATCAATTTTGCTTTCCACACAGTTATATTTTCATAAACCAAAATCCAGTGCACAGGATATTGGATAGCTGGACCACCTTACACTAATTTCTTTAATTCTATTTGGAGTTACATTTAAAAAAAATGTAAAATACAACCCCATCTCATTTGCATAATTTTGCAAATGCTAAGCGCAACAAAAGAGCAAAATGGTATCTGATTCACTGCAGAAATATTATAAATCACAATCTTGCAAACCTCTTGCTTTTTGCAGTATGCATATTGTTAGGGATAACATTGTTTACCCTAACTGGTTTAGGTAAAATAATAAATATGTTATCATGGTTTGTTAGTCAAAGTGTCTGCAACTTTAACTATAGGAATGTAATTAAGGGAGTGGTTGTAAAAGCACCATAAAAGAAGCGAAACAATGGCAGCTCTCTCTCTCTGGCTTGATGATCCCTAATTACTGGATAGTTTGAAGACTGCGTTTTTCTCCTACTGGAAAGGGAGAGAGAAAGGACTGATTTATTTGTAAGTGAACTGACATTGGATATTCTACATGGACTTTGCTAATTGAATATCCTTGAATGGACTGACTAAAATGATACATGACTAATGGACTGTTATTTTGACTATGCTATAAACTCTAAATGGAATAAACTATATTTTTGATAGCACAAGCGTATCTGTTATTTTTACTGTATGTTAACAAACATACAAACTTATCTCACTCATTTATCTGTGTGCCTATCTGACGAACGCTGCACATTCTGTTTAGCTTGTCTCCTTAACCCTGGTTGGGGAACTCAGGCTTAACACTGGTTATGGGCCCAGGCATAACACTGGTTATAGGCCCAGAGGCTGCAAAGTCAGTTTAACTAGGATAAAACAGATTTATGTAAAAAGTGAGGGTTTGTGTTGTTACACGTTACAGTAAACAGACAGCTGTGTTTTATTAATTATAGTTTTATATCCATATAAGAAAACATGGCACAAGTCAATCTACAAAGTTTATCCCTTATATCCAAGCTGGATGGAACAAACTATGTATCATGGTCTATGAAATGTAGTCTACTTCTACGAAGAGAAGGTCTGTGGAACATAATTGAAAACCCAACAAACGTAGAGGAATGGGATCCAGAGATTGAGGAAGATAGACAAAAAATAAAAGACTTTAAACAGAAGAATGAACAAGCTCTTTGCATAATAGGACTAACACTGTCTGACCAGCAACTTTTCCATATCCGTGGAGAGCAAACAGCTGTTGGGTGTTGGCAGAAGCTGAAGAGGATTTATGTCCGAGATAACGTTGGTGCTCACATAAATCTTACACAGAAGCTTTTCAGGACGCATCTCCAGATGAATGGTGATATGCTGAGTCATTTGAATTCTATAAAAAGCATTTTTCAAGAACTGCACGAGAAAGAGCTTATTTTCTCTGAACTACACCAAGTCTACATCATTCTATCATCACAAAACAAAATTTATGATAACTACATCACTTCTCTTGAAATTTTGCCTAAGGAAAGTCTAACTTTAACTGATACAACTGGCAGATTGATTGAAGAGGCAAGAAGAAGACTTGAAAGAGATCAGTTAAGGAGGGAGAAACCTCAAAAAGAAGATAATAAATCTCCTACTGCATATGCAATTAAAAAGTGTTTTAATTGTGGAGGAAGAGGACATTTGGCAAGATTTTGTAAAAAAGCAAAGCACCAGAACGCTGGCCAGAATACTAAAAGTCATCAAAAGATAAATAAAAATTTAGAGTTAGCCATGTATATTAACAGAGCTGTAAAAAATATTTTATGGGTGGTTGACAGTGGAGCATCCCACTGTATAACAAGTGATAACAAAAAATTTATTAAAATGTCCAAGAGTACACAGTAGATATCGTTAGCCAATGGCTGGAAACTGAAAGCTAAAGGTCAAGGTATAGCATATTGTTCTTTCATAAAAGAGAATGTAAAAATGTTATATGTACCACAACTTAAGTTTAATTTATTTCAGTTAGAATTTTGGTTAAACTAGGATATGTAGTTACCTTTAAAGGAGATAACTGCATAATTGAAAAAGAAGATAAGAAAATTACTGCATCTTTAAGAGGTGAATTATATGTGTTAAATGATAATGGTTTAGAGGTGGCTAACACGGTTTATGATAATAAGAAACCTCATGATGAATGTATTTACTTGTTACACCGACGGCTAGGGCATTTAAATTTTAAAATGCTTAAGAAAACTGTTGAATTATCTAAAGAAATAAGTTTGAAACCTTGTAATAAGTATTTGCAATGTTATGCTTGTTATCAAAGCAAAAGCAGAGTCATACCGGCCAATAGAGTTGATGGATTTACTACCAAAGAGCCTTTAGAAGTAGTATTTGCCGATTTAATAGGTCCAAAAAAACCAACTGTAGGAGGTGCTCGATACATACTAAGTATAATGGACCATTATTCCAGATATGGGTTTTGCTATTTAATGAAGGGCAAAACTGAAATGTATCTAAATCTCTTTAATTGGATAACATTTGCAGAAAGAAAAACTAAAAAAAAATTAGTAACTCTTATAACAGATAATGGTGAAGAATTTACAAATAATAAATTCCAGAATAGACTTAGAATGTTAGGTATTCAACATAAAAAGTCTGCACCATATAGGCCACAACATAATGCCTTTATAGAGAGACGAGGCCAAACACTGCAGTCAATGGCACGTACTATGTTGTCTGATTCAGGATTACCTGACAATTTGTGGGGAGAAGCAATAATGTGTGGTAATCATATATTAAATAATGTTGTTAATTCAACAACAGGTGAATTACCATTCACACTGTGGCATGGTATAAAACCTGATTTAAGTTACATGCACACATTTGGAGCACCAGCATGGGTGCATATCCCTACACAACTCAGACAAAAAGGACAGCATAGAGCTAAAAGATTATTTTTTGTAGGATATGAATCTAATCATAGATCTTATAGATTCTGGGAACCAGGTACATCTAGAGTTTACACCAGTGCTAATGCAAAATTCATAGAACATGTAGGATGGAATAGATTAGAGCAAGATTTAAATAATGAAGTAATTATTGAACCCTACAAAAGGCAGAAGGAACAGACTAGTTATAAGAAGAGTCCAATTAAAGAAGAAGTCCATGAAGAACAAACAGGATCAGAAGAAGAAGAAACAGTTGATCAGGAAGAGTTAGATAATCAAGAACAGTTAGTTAATGAAAGTCCACCTGTAAGTCCTGTAATACCTAGACGTACTACACGTGTAACTAGACCACCTGATAGGTATCAAGCAAGTATAGTTTGCCAAGTAACTAAAGTTCCAACTAGTATAGATGAACTTAAGATGTATCCTGCTAAGGATCAGGAGAATTGGCAAAAGGCAATGGAAAAAGAACTAAATTCATTAAAGGTAATGAAAGTATATGAAGATGTCAAATTACCTCCAGGAAAAAAATCCATTGGGTGCAAATAGATATTTAAAGTAAAAACAGGAAATGATGGGACTGTTTCCCATAAAGCTAGGTTGGTAGCTCAAGGATTTAATCAAACTGCATCTGATTACGATGAAGTTTTCGCACCAAGTCTTAAAGCAACATCTTTGAGAGCAGCTTTAGTGTGGGCAGCTAAGAAAAACTATGTCATTAACCATTTAGATGTAGAAACTGCTTATTTGCATGCACCATTGCAGCACACTATATATTTGAGAAAACCAGTAGGTATAAAAGACAATAAATTAAATAGTAATGATTGTTGGAAACTCAAAAAGAGTCTTTACGGGTTGAAACAATCTGGGTTTGAGTGGAACCAATATATTGTGAAAGAGTTAAACAATATAGGTTTTAAATCTGGTTTAGCAGATCCATGTGTGTTTAAAAGAGAAAATAATGGGACGGTATCATTATTGTTATTATTTACAGATGATATTGCTTTGATAACTAAGACTAATAATGAAGCTAATGAGATTATATCATTATTAGCCAAAAAGATAAAATTAAAGCATTTAGGTGAAATTAAAAGGTATCTAGGATTGACAATTAACAAAACAAAAAATGGATTTAAGATATCTCAAGAAGATAAAATTTGCCAATTAATTAAAACATATAAAATGGAACTTTGTAAAGACTCCAATGAGTCAGGAAGTTTGCCAAACTGATGCGCAAAGTCCCAAATTTGATAAGTCCATATATCAATCTTTGATTGGTAGCTTATCATATATAAGCAATTGGTCAAGGCCAGATAAAGCTTATAGTGTTAATCAGCTGGCACATTTTAATTCAGATCCACATCAATGTCATTGACAATCATTAAAGAGAATTTTAAGATATCTTAAAGGAACAATGAACCATGCATTGTATATAGAACCAACGGGTGATTTGAGTCTTAGTGCCTATGCAGATGCAAGTTTTGCAACTGACATAAACACGAGAAAATCAACATCTGGGATGGATATATTATTTGGTAAGACACTAATAGGATGGAGGTCAATCAGACAACAGCATATTAGCTTGTCCACGATGGAAGCGGAATTTTCATGTCTGTCATTACTATGCACTGACTTAATTTTGTACAAACAGTTATTATTAGACATGGGTGTAACTGTTAAAGATTCCATTATTGTGTACGAGGACAACCAGGCAACCATAAAGTTAGCTACTAATATTGCTGTAAAAACTAGATCAAAGCATACTGATTTAAGATTCTTAAATGTTAGAGAATCTGTAAAGAATGGGCTAATTAAATTGGAATACTGCATGACGGAAGAAAACATTGCAGACCAATTTACAAAAGCTCAAGGAGTAATTAAGTTTAAAGAGAGTTGTAACAAATATGATTTAAAGATGTAAATAGTTATAGTATTATTATTTCCTAAAAGGGGAGAATGTTAGGGATAACATTGTTTACCCTAACTGGTTTAGGTAAAATAATAAATATGTTATCATGGTTTGTTAGTTAAAGTGTCTGCAACTTTAACTGTTGGAATGTAATTAAGGGAGTGGTTGTAAAAGCACCATAAAAGAAGCGAGACAATGGCAGCTCTCTCTCGTTTTTCTCCCACTGGAAAGGGAGAGAGAAAGGACTGATTTATTTGTAAGTGAACTGACATTGGATATTCTACATGGACTTTGCTAATTGAATATCCTTGAATGGACTGACTAAAATGATACACGACTAATGGACTGTTATTTTGACTATGCTATAAACTCTAAATGGAATAAACTATATTTTTGATAGCACAAGCGTATCTGTTATTTTTACTGTATGTTAACAAACATACAAACTTATCTCACTCATTTATCTGTGTGCCTATCTGACTAACGCTGCACATTCTTTTAGCTTGTCTCCTTAACCCTGGTTGGGGAACCCAGGCTTAACACATATAACAGTGAGAGATAACAGTGAGAGGTGCGCCTACATTGGCAAGATAATATTGTTAAATTATTCAGCAAATTTTACAAACTCCATTCTTTGTTTCTATTTTTTCTTCCTGAGTAATAGCACTACTACAAGAGAAGATTATAACAGCCAAAATGGCTGTCATGACAACTTGAATAAATCTTATCCCTTTGTGTGTGCGTGCAATGAGAATACATGTATAAAAGGATCAGAGCTTGGTTTGTACTGATAAGACCACTATCTTTCTTGTAGTTAGGCAGTTATACTGAAAAAGGCAATAATGTATTCAGGAAAGGAAACTATTACATCAAATCAAAGCTAATTCAAAATTCATATGAGAATAATATATAACTCTCACCTAACAAGCACAGTCAGTGTAAAGGGTGACAAGAAAGGTTGTTGCCAAGATTACAGTCAAGAATAGCAGTCTTTGCTTTTTACTTTGACCTTCTGCCCCACTGTCATTAATGCAAATGATTTTCCTTACTTAGATTAGATTATTCAGGAAAAGAAACATTATTTATGTCTTGCTTTTGAAAACCTCACATAATTACACACATGAAGTAAAAGCTTTCACAATTTTTTTAAAGTAATTAGCCTTGCCTAATGGAGAAGCATTAAGAATTGGGGCAATCCTGGAATAAGGGCTAGGCTAAAAACACTCTTAAAATAACATTAAAAAAAACTGTTCCAAGAGTGACACAATTTTAACACAGGCAATGCTACTGCTGATTTCTTCTTTATCTTTTATTATATGCTTGAAGTTTCATTAACTTTAATCTGATGGGTTGCTTTAAAGAGTAGCTAAAAGGTTTTCTCTAAATTTCAACTGACATCTGTTTTTCAAAAGCTGGCCTTACATCTGAAGTTGCTTTATACTCTGAGCATCTAATCAGTATTCTCTATGCTCACCAGCAGCAATTTTCCAACATCCTCTGTGCGCGTCTTTTGCAGCCATGTTATTGACATTTTAGAAGTGCTAGTTATGTAATCAGAGGTTTTCTCTATGCAAGCCATATGTTCTGCCATTCAATTATAATCCTTCACCTCATATTTCTTCTGCTCCCAGTAAAATTCTGAATATTACTGTTGCAAATGGGCAACTTAAAATTCAGGGTAATTACTTAGCTATCTGGAATAGAGTTCAAAAAGTAATGCTAAAACTTCATTTTATTGGGCCTTTTCATCTGTCATTCAGTTCTCTACAACTTGCCAACTTTGCACTCTTTTCTTGTGTCACTAATTTAACATTTTCTCATCTACTAAATTTTCATTCCTCAAAATTTTACAGTCACCATTTGACCATGTGATCGTTATTCTATTTTCCTTGAATATATAATGTACAGTATATAAAAATAAAAAGGTCTTCCTTCTTTCATATCCATTTAGTAAATCTATTTGGTTAAAATCTTTTAATACATGAAAAAATGTTTTGATGTTTTAAATTTTACATCTATCATACATTATTTTGTTTGGTTTTGTTGTTTTATTATATTTTTTTAATTTAGCATTTTTATATTCTTGATAATATTTGATTTAATATCCAAATCATTAGAATAAAGCTTTCTGGAATGATCATTTTTAATTTTATCATTTTTTCCCTAAAGGAGTGGAACACAGAACTTAAAATACCCATTAACCAAATAACTAATAAAATATCCAATATAGAAACAACTTGACTAAAAGAAAGTAGCAAAAGTACTTACTTGCAGGACAATTAAAAAAAAAAACAATCTAAAAGACAAACTGCCTTTTTTATTCTGCAAATGCTCAGATACTCATTGGAATTAGATATAAAGTAAACATATAAGTAGAAAAATGTTGGGATCGTTTTTAGATTTTTAATAATATTCAGCATTTACAAAATGACCATCAGTCAATTACAAAAGGCAGTTGGTACTTGGAATAGTTTATATCCTGCAATGATACCTTTAATACCATCAAAGAACAACTATCTCAGGTCCTTGGAAAGTGCTCAGTGGGTGGGTAAAAGTCTACCTTTGCCAAATTCATAATATCAGGCTAATTGTGCGGTTAGCCATAATAATATAATGTATTATAATTTATATCTTAGCTTTATTCCAGGATCTCAAGACATCATATATTAGATCCTCCCAAATTATCCAATTTCTTTATATAAATACCTGTTAAAAATATGCACTCTTCTTATATATATCATGGGATATTTAAGAGCCTTTGTTTTTGATAGCTGCTGAGAGATACAGAACAGGGATTTACTGATGAAGTAAGGAACTTAATAATCTTAGTTAGTCTATAGTCTATTGTTAAGGGAGAAAATCAACATAAAAATAACTTAATGATAATTGGCTAGTACTAGGAGGACAGTCATTTTGTAATAATCAATTAACTCAGTTAAATCTTCCCCCTTCTTTATTTCCTAATATTATAATGAAACAAGTTCTTAGACAATGAATGCATGTGGTATAGATTTAAGTTTTTGCGTAGCTGAAAATTTACTTTTTTTTTTTTTTTTTTTTGCACATCTAGTTTTTATGAAGCTCAAGGTTTGTACGTATGATTCTGGTAAAGAGGTCTTGGAATAAGATTCCAAAATTCATTTCATTTCATGTACTTCTTGAGCACCATACTAAATGTAGTATTAAAGTAAAGTGAACATTTCACATTTTTATCTGATTATTTTTCATGCCTCAAAATAGCTATGTTAATTAATTATTGTTGTCATCTTCCTTGATGTGTTGTTCTTTTTCTCAAGTAAAGAAAATTTCCAATGCTAACATAAATTTGCTATAATCTAATCTTCAAGAATCTCCTCAAGGGCTTTATAAGTATGTAATCTTGTTGTAATCTAAAATTGTTGTGTCCGCGAAATGATGCCAGGAGTCAGTGACTTCAAATCATGCTCTTTTATTTAAAGTTGGAACCGAACTGGCGCAAAGGAAAAAGCCCGCGGCTTTTATTCCTTTAGCTGCGGCGGCCGCGGCCAATGTCACCGCTTTGAATCTCCCGCGATCCGAATGGACCAATCGCGGGAGATTCTCAGCGAGCCAATCGGCGCTGCTCGCCTGACCAATCAGAGAGCCCTACGCTTTGGCCAATCAAAGCGCGGGGATCTCAAGAATGCTAATTAAGGACAGAACACCCCTCCCCTCTTGGTTCAGTTCTTACGTCGCGTAGTCACATAGGAAGGCGGGGCTCCGTCTGAGCCTACTGGACCTGCGCAGCTCAGTCATAGGTTGGATCCCGGCCAGTTTGGTCGGGATCTCTGCTGCTCCTGATGTCGTCGTGGGAACCAGCTGCTTGGTCGGGCCGGTCCGCTCTCCGTAGCTCCCTCCTGGGCCTCCCGGGTTGGTTGAGCTGCGGGTTTCGCCGCTCCAGCTCGGTCTTTCTGGGTCGGTCGAGCTGGCCTGGCTGTCTCTTCCTGGCGAGGGGTCGTGATGGCTGCTTTCCGGTAAGTACGGCTGGTTTATTCTTCTTTGGTTTTGGTCCCCTGGGTATTCCCTCCCCCCTTGGTTTGTGTTGTGGGGGTTGGTTTCGCCTGTTTTTGCGTCGGTGGTCTCTTGGTTGGTAGTCCTCGACCTTAGTTGGTCGATGTGGCGTTTCCACGCTCGTCCGTCTGCTGTTTGTAGCCAGTACGAGTGTGGGCCTGTTATTTGTGTGATGACGGCCGGTATCCATAGTGGGTCTCCCGTAAGGTTTCTTGCGTATACGGGGTCACCGGGTGTGAAGGTTCGGTGTTTGCTGTTTGAGTCTGGGGGCTTCTCCGGGTTATACGTGGGGTGTAACCTGTCGAGTGGGGACCTTAATTTCCTCTCCATTAATAGTTCGGCTGGGCTCTTATTCGTTGTGGTATTTGGGGTTATGTGTTGGGTGAAGAGTAGTTTGTTTATTTTCTCCTGGATCTCCCTGTGGTCTATTTTCCGGATGGTCTTCTTAGTGAATTGGACCC
The DNA here is from genome assembly GCA_033807585.1 of Hydrophis major. NCBI lineage: Eukaryota > Metazoa > Chordata > Lepidosauria > Squamata > Elapidae > Hydrophis > Hydrophis major. Next base: position 332,508,731 of record CM066329.1, read on the forward strand.
TCCGTTCCGCCCTACCGTTCGCCGCCAGGTGCGCCGGTGCTGTCAGCGTGTGGCGGATGCCCCTTTCCGCTAGGAATTTTTCGAATTCCAGTGAGGTGAATTGGGGCCCGTTGTCGGAGACGACGACGTCTGGGAGGCCGTGTGTTACAAAGAGTTTGCAGAGTTCCTTGATCACGGCCTCCGTGGTTGTCGTCTTCATGTTGCTTACCTCCAGCCAGTTGGAGTAAGCGTCAACTGTTATGAGGAAGGTGTGTCCTTTTGTGGGCTCGGCGAAGTCTATGTGAATCCTAGACCAAGGTCCTCTTGGGGTTTCCCACTCTAGGACGGGTGCTGTGGGTGGGCTTGGCCTAGTTTCCTGGCATCGTTGGCACCTTGCTACCCAGGTCTCAATTTGTTTGTCCATCCCTGGCCACCAAGCGTAACTTCTGGCCAGGGCTTTAGTCCTAACGATGCCAGGGTGCCCCTCGTGTAGCAGTTCCAGAACCTTCCCTTATAGCTTTTCTGGGATGACCACCCTATCCCCCCATAGTATGCACCCTTTTAATAACGATAGTTCCGTTTGGTGGTTTCGGAACATTTTGACGGACTCGTCGTTGTCCCTTTCCGGCCACCCTTTCTCTACCCAATGCAACACCCGCGCCAGACGTTTGTTTTTATTAGTCTCTCGGGCAATGTCTGACGCGGTTATGGGCAGGTTGGGTAGAGTCTCTATGCTGAGGGTGGTCGTCGTGGGTGCTGGGTCGGTGTCAGGTTCCGGTAGCGGCGAGTGGCTTAAGGCGTCTGCATGGGAGATCGTCTTACCCGGTCTGTGTATGAGTCCGTAGTTGTAGGCTGCCAGGAACTCGGACCACCTTGTCATTCGGGGAGACAGAATGTTTGGGGTGGCCCGGTTTCCTGCAAGGATTCCCAGCAGCGGCTTGTGGTCAGTTATGATGGTGAATGTCCGGCCGTAGATGTACTCGTGGAATCGTTTTACGGCGGCATCGATAGCCAGAGCCTCTTTGTCCAGCTGGCTATAGTTCCGCTCCGGTTTGGTGAGGGTCCTTGAAAAGAACGCGATGGGCGCTTCTTTTCCGTTGGGGAGGGTATGGCTGAGGACAGCGCCGACGCCGAAGGGTGATGCGTCGCATGTGACGGCCAGAGGTAGGGTCTCGTTATATTGTATAAGAACGGCGTCCGAAGTGAGGAGGTCCTTTGTTCTTTGGAAGGCGGCTTGCTCGCGTTTCCCCCAAGTCCAGTTCGCCGCCTTGTCCAGGAGTCTATGCAAGGGCTCCGCCACCGTAGCCTTTTGGGGCAGGAAAACATTGTAAAAGTTAAGTAGCCCCAAGAATGCCTGTAGTTCCGTCTTCGACTTGGGTGTAGGGGCTTCTTTGATGGCCTTGATTTTTTTGTTTGTGGGGTGAATGCCGTGACGGTCTAGAAGGTATCCTAGGAATTCTACCCGTTCCGTGCATAGCTGGCATTTCTCCCTCTTGACTTTGAGCCCGGTCTCTTTAAATTTGGTTAGGACCTCCCTTAGGCGACCCTCTAGTTCGGCTTGGTTGGTTGCCAACACTAGGACATCATCGAAGTAAGGTACCACCCCCTTGATGCCTTGCAGTAGTCTTTCCATTAGGCTTTGGAATATTCCCGGTGCCACGCTGACTCCGAATTGGAGTCGGTTGCATTTAAATGCCCCCTGGTGGGTGACTATGGTTTGTGCTTCTGCCGTTTGCTCGTCGACTGGCAACTGTTGGTATGCCTGGGCGAGGTCGAGCTTGGTGAAAACCTTGCCCCTTCCCAGTGAGTGCAGTAGGTGTTTCACTACTGGGACGGGGTAGGTCTATGGGCTGTAGGACGCCTTGCTTGACGAGCTTGTCAATTTGCTCGTCTATCTTGGGTTTAAGTACGAATGGCACCCGCCTTGGTTTCAGGCGTTTTGTGGGGACGTTTGGGTCTAGGTTGAAAGATATAAGGGGCCCTCGGTACTTGCCTAGGTTTCCGTCGAAGACCTCTTGGAATTCCCGGGCCAGTTGCTGCTCCCATCTGTCGTCGGTGACGTGGTCGACTCCCGTGACTGCGATGCCGAGCGGGGCGAACCATTGCAGTCCCAGTAGGCTTGGGCGGTCGCGGTCGACGATTGTCAGGGGAAGTCTTTCGGTGTGCCCTTTGTATGTGATGTTGAAGTGTTTGGTTCCGACTACCGGGATGCGGTTTCCCTGGTAGTCCTTTACAATGAGTCTCTGGCTGTCTAGGTTCCTCCTTTGGAGGGTAGGCACCAAGCGCTTTATTTCATGCCATGCTATCATGGAGAGGTAGGACCCGGAGTCCACCTCCATTTTGCATGGCTGGCCCTCGATGCCTACCTCCACGTGGACCTTCCGGGTGTCATTGGTTATGGCGTGGCCGATGGTGACCGTCTGGTGGGTCTCCTCTCTTCGCCGGTTATCGCCGCCTCGCAGGGATCGTCCGTTCCGGTCCCATCTGTTGTCCGAGGGGTGATCTCTGGTCCGGGGTGGTGTGCTCTCTCTCCTCCGGTCGCTCTGGTCCCATCGTGCCGGGCTGCGATTCTTCTTTAGGCGGCAGACACGGGTGATGTGTCCTTCTTGTCGCAATGCCGGCAGATCGATTAAAAAACCCGGCATTCCGAACTGGGTGGTCGCCGCTGCAACTGGCACAGTTGGTCCTCGACTTACGACTCCGCCAGTTCCGTGGGTCGCGGCCCGTCTGGAGGCGATAGATGTCCTCCTCATCATCTGAAGTGCCCGATGCCGAGTGGAAGTCGCCCTGGTGGGTGGTTGTCTCGGGTTGGGCCTCGGTCGACCTCGCCGGGTTGTTGTTTCCGCTGCGGTCCCCAGTGTTCGGTCTGCGCATGCGGTCGGTGGAAGTTCGGGTTGCTTTGGTGGCTGCGGCTGCGGTGAGGGTGTCTGCTAGGCTGATGTTGCCCTTGGCCATCAGCCGGCTCTGGAGGATGGGGACCCACAAACCGAGCATGATTCGGTCTCGCAGGGCGTCGTTCAGGTTGTCGAATTCGCAGAGCCCCCCTAGGCGCCATAGCTCGGCGACGAAGCCGCTGAAACTCTCACCCGACCGTTGGTCCCGACAGTAGAATTCGTTGCGTCAGATCAGGATGGGTACCTCTGGAGCGTAGTGCCGCCAAAGTATTGGCTCGAGGACGTCCCAGTCCATCGCAGTCACATCGGCGGGTTTGGCCAGCGCCTTGGCCATCTTGAAGACCTCGGTCCCGCAGTTGGTCAGGAAGACGGCGCGCTTCATGGGACCGGTGGCGTCCTTCAGGTCGCTGCACTCGAGGAACATGCGGAATCGGTCAGAGTATGATTCCCAGTCCTCGGTGGCCGGGTTGAAGGGTGCGGGGGGTGCGATTTTCACCATTGTGGTGGTTCGTCTGGCTTCCGTCGGACACGTGGTTCGGTTCAGGGTCTGGATCCCACCTTCGTCGCCAGTGTTGTGTCCGCGAAATGATGCCAGGAGTCGGTGACTTCAAATCATGCTCTTTTATTTAAAGTTGGAACCGAACTGTCGCAAAGGAGAAAGCCCGCGGCTTTCATTCCTTTAGCCGCGGCGGCCGCGGCCAATGGCACCGCTTTGAATCTCCCGCGATCCGAATGGACCAATCGCGGGAGATTCTCAGCGAGCCAATCGGTGCGGCTCGCCTGACCAATCAGAGAGCCCCGCGCTTTGGCCAATCAAAGCGCGGGGATCTCAAGAATGCTAATTAAGGACAGAACAAAAATAATATGAATTTTTAATTGTAAAATTTTTAGATTTTTCTATCATCATCATCAACAACAACATATCTACATATTTGCCACATTTATTCTATGGAGTTTGAATTGTTCAGCATCAAAAAATAGTCTATATTCTCTCTCTTTCTCTCTCAATCTCTCTCTACATATAACTGTACTTATGTTGTTATTGTTGTTGTTAGTCACAAAAGTCACAAAAGTCTGACCCATCGTGACCCCATGGACAACATTCCTCTAGGCTTTCATACCTGTACTTATACCTATACCTATACACACACAACATATACATAAACACATGTATACATATACAAGTATTCCTTGCTTAAGGAACATGGGATGAGGTTGGCAGACAGGACACTAGTACAAATAGGATATTATCTTTTTTAAAGTTTTAGTTCTGCCCCAAGGAGACAGTATCTAATTGAAAAGGGCCAAACATTTAATAAAGCAATTATTACTTACTTCAAAACCTCATGCTATCATTAATACAAATAATTATTTGGATTGGATATTTTCCTTCAACTCTAAGAAATAGAAGTAATGAGAACCATCCCAAAGTTTGTATCAGGCCTGATTTTGTTCATCTGGATCTGGTGGCAGTGAGGTGTGTCCATCTAGAGACAGACAGACAGACAGACAGACACACACACACACACAAACACACACATAAAGGAATCCAATAAAGATCACAACATGGCTTGCTTTAAGCAGAACCTTTTTGTTCTGGTTAAACTAGAACAAATGAACTATCAAATTCTTTCAAGGGTTGTTTCTAATCCAGCACACTCTGTCTGGATTATATCATGAGATCTGAATTCTGTGGATTATCAGAAAATCCAAAGTGTACATACTGCAAGCTATCACAATCCAGACATGCTTTTTACTAATACTTAAATTATGTATGTGCAAGCTTTAAGAAGAAATATTTGCTGCAGTATTCCAGAACTGAAGATGTCTTCTCTATTTTTTTCTGCAGAGAAAATAAAGCTTGTGCTTCTGATCCACAAAATAAATAAGAGCAATGTTTTTTCTATAATTGGAAATTGCTCAGGTAGGCACTTTCCTACATTTTTATTACTGCTGAAGGGGATGGCAAAAAAGTTCATGTAATTAGCAGGAAAATGTTAAAGGGCTTTAAGAATACTTGAGATTAAGAATTTATCTGTAACTCCTGAGAATTGATAAGTGCAATCAATAATAGTATGAGAAGAAATGCCAGTTTCAAGAATATCAGAACTGCTTAGGCATTGCTATCTCTTATCTGTTTTCATTTGCTTTCCAAATGGGATTTCGTCTGTGCTTATGGTATTCTCATTGAAAATGTGGCTATTTTAAGGATATAAATCTTGAATGGGTAGGTTTCTTCTGTGTAATCCTTGATCCTTTTCTTCAGCACGATGCAATCTGCTGTATATTATTTTACATGCACATGCACATGCACATGCACACGCAAACACACACACACATACACACCTATTCTTACTCAACAAAGTCATTGAATACTTGTTCATAATTGCAAACTCTACAACAACAGAGAATAGCATCAAATGTTATGACAGTTTGTATGAATGAGAATTGATAATGGTTTGCAATTATTCTTTTCACTGTACATCTGTCCTTTCTATATCCAAATGCCAAATACAGTGATTAATGGTTTTACCTAACAACATCTTTGAATCTGAAGTATAAAAGGAACTCCCAATTTCCAGGAGAAAAGTATTTTATTATCATCTAATGCCTAGTTTCTCCCAAGGGTAAGGAATGGGAAAAAACATATTTTTTTTGGTTTTATGATTTCCAGAAATATTGCTCCATGGTAAGACATATTGTATGTGATGATAGGGAATAGGAATGGATTCAAAAGCCAGAAATCCAGTTTTTATTAGATATATTTTATTAGAGATCAAATAGATCTTTCTATACAGAACTGTGGGAAATAGTTCATCACAAAAATGATTAAAATAATTCAATTTTGCCTTTTATAACAATTTAATGTTTAATGGTAGTTTCTTTCTCATTTTTTCATAAACATAAACAAGAAAGGTTTCTAATACAGATAAAGGTTGAACAACTCAAAATGTAGTATTTCATGAAGATATTTATCTGTGTAAATCTTTCAAATTATATAATTCTTATCTTCCTATCACCATAAAATGGCCAACCTCATTTTTAATCTAAAAAGGTAAATTATTTCATAAATACTCATAGAAAGCTTGCTTATGTAAGAACCATGGTGGCACTGTATTGCAGGTTGACACTGCTCACTGCCAGAGTTCAATCTGACTGGCTCAAGGTTGACTCAGCCTTCTATTCTTCTAAGGTCTGTAACATGAGGACCCAGATTGTTGGGGGCAATATGCTGACACTGTAAATCACTTAGTGCTGTAAAGCACTAGTAGCATATAAGTCTAAGTGCTATTGCTATTGTATATAACCTCAAATCCAGGGGTGGGATTCAAATTTTTTAACAACTGGTTCTGTGGGCGTGGCTTAGTTGGTGGGCATGGCTTGGTGGTCATGTGACTGGCTGGGCGTGGCCAACTCAACATCACTCACATCAAGGAACGCATCTCCTCGCCTGGCCTCTCAGGACTGTGGGGATGCTGCAACAGTCGTAAGTGTGAAAAAGGATCATAAGTCACTTTTTTCAGTGCCATTATAACTTTGAATGGTCACTTCACACAAGCAAAGTATCAGCAAGTGAGAAAAAAAAACTCCAAAGAAGTTCCAGAGACAGGAAGTCTAGTCCTGCCAAGAATGTAATAAGAATTAATGGAGAGGCAGTTTCTATAAGCAACTCCAGAATGTTTCCTTCATACCTTCCTTACAGGATTAGGTCAGTAATTTCTTTAACAACCAGTTCTCCGAACTGCTTAGAATGTTAACAACCAGTTCTAGTGAATAGGTGCAAACCTGTAGAATCCCACCCCTGCTCAAATGCGAAAAAGATAACACCATATTAAAGGTTGTCACTTTACTAAACTTGAAAGTTGGTGCCAATTGTGAATGGAATGGTTCAACATGACACATCAGATTGTGCTCCAAATGTTTATGCTCAAAATATGCAAATGGAACACTAAGAGGACTACTATGACAAAGGCTTATTTAATACAAGGTCATAGATTGTAAGACTATATATCAAATCTATTGTCAGTTTTCAGAGTACTTTATAATTTTGTTTTCAATTTTCAAATAAACCAAACAAGTATCTTGCATATTTGGATCTGAAAGTCTTGAGATAAAGCTTTCCACAAAGCCATACTAATTATTTATTAGCACTAAAATATGTATTGGGTGTTATTTATTTAAAGCAAGTCAGTGCTGACTGCTGTTGAAAGCATTCTCTATGTATCTTTAAACACTGAATTATTTAAATCAGACTATATTGCTTTGTTGGCAATAAATACAGAAATTTAATACTGAGTGACGTGGTCTTGTTGAAAATAACACTTGATTTTAGCCTGAATAAATTACATTTTTTCCAAGTTTACACTCTCTCTTACGTTGTTTGGGGTCCTGGGAAAGAAATTAATCTGCAAGATTGTGTCTGGTAGAATAGCCACCAATAGCAATTTGAAATGCTCAGGGGATTAAAAAAGGAAAAGCTATGACCAATTAAAGACCTCATTCAAGGTACTCAGTCCAAAGAAAAGGCTTTAAGATTTTCAATTTCCTGGTGGGAAGATTTCAGAACTTGATGCTAATGAATTACAACTCCAGCTGATCAGAGACTATCCTATCAAACAGCCAGAGGTTGTAGAGCTCCATATTCTCACATATTGTATGTATGAACCTGCACTTCTGCCCTCTGGAACATAATCCCTCCTACATTTCATGGCATCAAAAACTTGGGGCCAGGTGTGTTTTCTGAGATGGCTTAGCAAGGTGATATTTTAATCGGGTTTGAATGTTTTCTGTTTTCCAACACAAACTTTTAGTTTCACTGTTTCCCTTGTGGTTATGCTATTGTTTTAATGATTTATTTTGTGATGCATTATTAATTCTTTATATGTCACTTTGAGTTGAGTCAATCTTGAATGCATCAGAATTGAACTACTGGCAGTGGGAAGTTAGCCTACAATACTGCATCCTAATCCTGTGCAACTATGACATGGAAAGAAGAGAGGGGAAGGAAAGAGAAGGGAAGAGTGTCCAGGAGCAGCAGGAGGGGATATTCTGATTGATTGATTCCTTATTACTGGCCTCAGCAGAGCAAGATATACTAGCAAAACCTCCCGCTTGTTTTGGACTTTAAAAAATGAGCTTAACTTTGCATAGCTTTGTTGTTCTTTATCATTATGTCCTCAAAGATATCAACGGGGCTAACATAGATGCTTGACAAGCTTGGCCTTTACTTCTCTGGGAATTAAATCCTTCTTCACTGACAATATTTTGTTATATCAAAGTTATGGTTTTCTGCTTACACTTTGTATTAGGAAAGGCAGCAGAAGCTGGATAGAATGTAATAGTGGTTAGCAAGCCACAAAAAAGAGACTGGTGTAGAAATGTCATCCTACCTCATCTTTAGAGCACTAAATATTTATACTAATGCTTCCAAGCTCAGACCAGTACCAATTATCTCATTATCAAGAGTTTAATTCTACCCCAATGATCAGACTTTCATCTAAATTTAAATTGCTGAAAATGAATTTGAACTTCTGGTTATATTGGCAGGACTATCACTGATGAATAACATTCCAAGTGAGGGTTTATGGCTAACTCGAATCAAGAAGTTAAGAACTAAGATATTAAACAATCCCCAAATTGTTAGTTCTATTACTTTATAAAAAACTTTGATAGGCACACGGTTTAATAAGACCACACATCTCAATGGGCAGTTCTTCCTCTTTACATTGGAAACATTATTGTATTGTTCAACCTCACCATTTATTTTCCATAAAATCAAATATAAATTGTAACATTATATATTGTAGGAAATAATCCTTTCCATTATTCTAAGTAGCATTAATGGTTTATTGAACATAGAAATATACAATCCTTATTTCATATTGTCAAGTGTTTATAGTATTCCTAAACTTTTAAAGAATTTTTACTTCCTTGGAAATAGTTTACTATATTTAAAATATTGTAAAATTATGAATAATGATATTTTGGACAAATTTTGGAAGATGATCCTATTATAAAATAGGATATTATAAAAGCTAGGATAATTAATTAAGATAACTATCAATTGCTTTTTGGGAAAATTTTACTGTAAAATTTAGCTGACTAATTTCAGTTTGAGTTGCTTTGCTTTTGCACATAAATAGAAGCTTCTGATTAGCTGGCAGGGTATCACTGGCCCGAGACTTTACTCTAGATAAACACAAAATTAATTAGGCTCTATTCTCAAAACAGAAAAACAAGAATCAGAAATACCATTTAGTTGAAAGTCTCAAGGGAACATCTAAACATCCAAACAGAACAGGAAAGTTATAAATAATTTTCAAAAAACAACAGTCCCTTCCAATTGGCTATACCATTTCTGATTAAATAACTTGTACTATACATTTTATGACAGAAATATGCAATTGCATTGGCTTGATGGCTGGATTGAGCTTTGCATGTCACATCAAGACCAAATTTATATTGTGATTAACTTCATAAAGCGTTATTTTAAGTATTACAAATCCCAAATACTATATTAGATGTTTTTAGCTTAACAATTATATGCGTCAATGTTCTTTCAAAGTTCTCAGCATGAAACGACCTATGTGTAGAAATTTGACACTTTGTGTGGCACTGCCTGGAAAAGTCTGCAGTAATTAACACATTACATACAAATGAAAAAGTTAATATAAATAAAAGTAACTTAGATTTTCTTAATCAAGTCAATGTGCGTGGGATGATATTTAACCAGACAACAATTGATAAGAAATGGTATTAAGAAACAAACGTGGAAATTTGATCCAGGATAAACTACTGTTAATTCTTGGCACAATTTGGGATAAATAAGATGCCTTGGTAAATTTTCTGTTAGTTGATTACAATAAGTGTTTGCTAACAGAGGGTTTTGAAGCTTTAATCTTGAATTATTACTGTTAGGGATAACATTGTTTACCCTAACTGGTTTAGGTAAAATAATAAATATGTTATCATGGTTTATAAGTTAAAGAGTCTACAACTTTAAATATAGGAATGTAATTAAGGGAGTGGTTGTATTAGCACCATAAAAGAAGCAAGGCACGTCAGCTTGCTCTCTCTGGCTTGATGATCCCTAATTACTGGATGAAGACTTCTTTTTTCCCTACTGGAATGGGAGAGAGATAAAGGACTGATTTATTGTAAGTGAACTGACATTGGATATTCTACACGGAGTTTGCTAACTGAAGATCCTTGAATGGACTGACTAAAATGATACATGACTAATGGACTGTTATTTTGACTATGCTATAAACTCTAAATGGAATAAACTATATTTTGATAGCACAGCGTATCTGTTATTTTTACTGTATGTTAACAAACATACAAACTTATCTCACTCATTTATCTGTGTGCCTATCTGACGAACGCTGCACATTCTGTTTAGCTTGTCTCCTTAACCCTGGTTGGGGAACCCAGGCTTAACACTGGTTATGTGCCCAGAGGCTGCAAAGTCAGTTTAACTAGGATAAAACAGATTTATGTAAAAAGTGAGAGTTTGTGTTATTATACATTACAGTAAACAGACAGCTGTGTTTTATTAATTATAGTTTTATATCCATATAAGAAAACATGGCACAAGTCAATCTACAAAGTTTGTTCCTTATATCCAAGCTGGATGGAACAAACTATGTATGATGGTCTATGAAATGTAGTCTACTTCTACGAAGAGAAGGTCTGTGGAACATAATTGAAAATCCACCAAACGTAGAGAAATGGGATCCAGAGATTGAGGAAGATAGACTAAAGATAGAAGAATTTAAGCATAAGAATGAACAAGCTTTTTGCATAATAGGACTAACACTGTCTGACCAGCAACTTGTTCATATCCGTGGAGAGCAAAGGGCTGTTGGGTGTTGGCAGAAGCTGAAGAGGATTTATGTCCGAGATAACATTGGTGCTCACATAAATCTTACATGGAAGCTTTTCAGGATGCATCTTCAGACGAATGGTGATGTGCCGAGTCATTTAAATTCTATAAAAAGCATTTTTCAAGAACTGCACGAGAAAGAGCTTATTTTCTCTGAACTACACCAAGTCTATATAATTCTATCTTCACTAGAAGAAAGTTATGACAACTACGTCACTTCCCTTGAAGTTTTGCCTAAGGAAAGTTTAACTTTAACTGATATAACTGGCAGATTGATTGAAGAGGCAAGAAGAAGACTTGAAAGAGATCAGTTAAGGAGGGAGCAACCTCAAAAAGAAGATAATGAATCTCCTATTGCATACGCAATTAAAAAGTGTTTTAATTGTGGAGGAAGAGGACATTTGGCAAGATTTTGTAAAAAAGCAAAGCGCCAGAACGCTGGCCAGAATACTAAAAGTCATCAAAAGATAAATAAAAATTTAGAGTTAGCCATGTATATTAACGGAACTGTAAAAAATAATTTATGGGTGGTTGACAGTGGAGCATCCCACTGTATAACAAATGATAACAAAAATTTTATTAAAATGTCCAAGAGTACACAGCAGATATTGTTAGCCAATGGCTGGAAACTGAAAGCTAAAGGTCAAGGTATAGCATATTGTTCTTTCATAAAAGAGAATGCAAAAATGTTATATGTGCCACAACTTAAGTTTAATTTAATTTCAGTTAGAATTTTGGTTAAACTAGGATATGCAATTACCTTTAAAGGAGATAACTGCATAATTGAAAAAGAAGATAAGAAAATTACTGCATCTTTAATGTGTTAAATATATGTATATGTGTTAAATATATGTGTTAAATGATAATGGTTTAGAGGTGGCTAACACAGTTTATGATAATAAGAAACCTCATGATGAATGTATTCACTTGTTACACCGACGGCTAGGGCATTTAAATTTTAAAATGCTTTAGAAAACTGTTGAATTATCTAAAGGAATAAGTTTGAAACCTTGTAATAAGTCTTTGCAATGTTATGCTTGCAATCAAAGCAAAGCCAAGGTCAAACCGGCTAATAGAGTTGATGGATTTACTACCAAAGAACCTTTAGAAGTAGTATTTGCTGATTTAATAGGTCCGAAAAAACCAAGTGTAGGAGGAGCTCGATACATACTAAGTATAATGGACCATTATTCTAGATATGGGTTTTGCTATTTAATGAAGAGCAAAACTGAAACGTATCTAAATCTATTTAATTGGATTAAATTTGCAGAAAGGAAAACTAAAAAGAAATTAGTAACTCTTATAACAGATAATGGTGCGGAATTTACAAATAATAAATTCCAGAATAGACTTAGAATGTTAGGTATTCAACATAAAAAGTCTGTACCATATAGGCCACAACATAATGCCTTTATAGAGAGACGAGGCCAAACACTACAGTCAATGGCACGTACTATGTTGTCTGATTCAGGATTACCTGACAATTTATGGGGAGAAGCAATAATGTGTGGTAATCATATATTAAATAATGTTGTTAATTCAACAACAGGTGAATTACCATTCACACTGTGGCATGGTACCAAACCTGATTTAAGTTACATGCACACATTTGGAGCACCAGCATGGGTGCATATCCCTACACAACTCAGACAAAAAGGACAGCATAGAGCTAAAAGATTATTTTTTTGTAGGATATGAATCTAATCATAGATCTTATAGATTCTGGGAACCAGGTACATCAAGAGTTTACACCAGTGCTAGTGCTAAATTCCTAGAACATGTAGGATGGAATAGATTAGAGCAAGATTTAAATAACGAAGTAATTATTGAACTCTACAAAAGGCAAAAAGATCAGACTAATTATAAGAAGAATCCAATTAAAGAAGAAGTCCACGAAGAGCAAATAGGACCAGAACAAGAGGAAACTGTTGATCAGGAAGAGTTAAATAATCAAGAACAGTTAGTAAATGAAAGTCCACCTGTAAGTCCTGTAATACCTAGACGTACTACACGTGTAACTAGACCACCTGATAGGTATCAAGCAAGTATAGTTTGCCAAGTAACTAAAGTTCCAAGTAGTGTAGATGAACTTAGGATGTATCCTGCTAAGGATCAGGAGAATTAGCAAAAGGCAATGGAAAAAGAACTAAATTCATTAAAGGTAATGAAAGTATATGAAGATGCTAAATTACCTCCAGGAGAAAAATCCATTGGGTGCAAATGGATATTTAAAGTAAAAACTGGAAATGATGGGACTGTTACCCATAAGGCTAGGTTGGTAGCTCAAGGATTTAATCAAACTGCATCTGATTACGATGAAGTTTTCGCACCAAGTCTTAAAGCAACATCTTTGAGAGCAGCTTTAGCGTGGGCAGCTAAGAAAAACTATATCATTAACCATTTAGATGTAGAAACTACTTATCTGCATGCACCTTTGCAGCACACTATATATTTACAAAAGCCAGTTGTTATAAAAGACAACAAAATAAATAGTAATGATTGTTGGAAACTCAAAAAAAGTCTTTACGGGTTGAAACAATCTGGGTTTGAGTGGAACCAATATATTGTGAAAGAATTAAACAATATAAGTTTTAAATCTGGTTTAGTAGATCCATGTGTGTTTAAAAGAGAAAATAATGGGACGGTGTCATTATTGTTATTATTTACAGATGATATTGCTTTGATAACTAAGACTAATAATGAAGCTAATGTGATTATATCATTATTAGCTAAAAAGATAAAATTAAAGCATTTAGGTGAAATTAAAAAGTATCTAAGATTGACAATTAACAAAACAAAAAATGGATTTAAGATATCTCAAGAAGATAAAATTTGTCAATTAATTAAAACATTTAAAATGGAACTTTGTAAACCGGCAAAGTCTCCAATGAGTCAGGAAGTTTGCCAAACTGATGATCAAAGTCCCAAATTTAATAAGTCCATATATCAATCTTTGATTGGCAGCTTATCATATATAAGCAATTGGTCTAGGCCTGATATAGCTTATAGTGTTAATCAGCTGGCACGTTTTAATTCGGATCCACATCAATGTCATTGGCAATCATTAAAGAGAATTTTAAGATATCTTAAAGGAACAATGAACCATGCATTGTATATAGAACCAAAGGGTGATTTGAGTCTTAGTGCCTATGCAGATGCAAGTTTTGCAACTGACATAAACACTAGAAAATCAACATCTGGGATGGCTATATTATTTGGTAAGACACTAATAGGATGGAGGTCAATCAGACAACAGCATATCACTTTGTCCACGATGGAAGCAGAATTTTATTGTCTGTCATTACTATGCACTGACTTAATTTTGTACAAACAGTTATTATTAGACATGGGTGTAACTGTTAAAGATTCCATTATTGCGTACGAGGACAACCAGGCAGCCATAAAGTTAGCTACTAGTATTGCTGTAAAAACTAGATCAAAGCATACTGGTTTAAGATACTTAAATGTTAGAGAATCTGTAAAGAATGGGCTAATTAAATTGGAATACTGCATGACGGAAGAAAACATTGCAGACCAATTAACAAAAGCTCAAGGAGTAACTAAGTTTAAAGAAAGTTGTAACAAATATAATTTAAAAGTGTAAATAGTTATTATTATTATTTAACCTAAAAGGGGAGAATGTTAGGGATAACATTTTTTACCTTAACTGGTTTAAGTAAAATAATAAATATGTTATCACGGTTTATAAGTTAAAGTGTCTGCAACTTTAAATATAGGAATGTAATTAAGGGAGTGGTTGTATTAGCATCATAAAAGAAGCAAGGCACGTCAGCTTGCTCTCTCTGGCTTGATGATCCCTAATTACTGGATGAAGACTGCGTTTTTCCCCTACTGGAACGGGAGAGAGAAAGGACTGATTTATTTGTAAGTGAACTGACATTGGATATTCTACACGGATTTTGCTAATTGAATATCCTTGAATGGACTGACTAAAATGATACATGACTAATGGATTGTTATTTTGACTATGCTATAAACTCGAAATGGAATAAACTATATTTTGATAGCACAAGCGTATCTGTTATTTTTACTGTATGTTAACAAACATACAAGCTTATCTCACTCATTTATCTGTGTGCCTATCTGACTAACGCTGCACATTTTGTTTAGCTTGTCTCCTTAACCCTGGTTGGGGAACACAGGCTTAACACATATTACTACTACTATTATTGTCTATTTTGTCATTAATATAATATATAGATGAGAAGTTAATAATCTGCAAATAGATTTAATAGTTTAAAAATTTGGAAGGGTCTGTTTCACAAGGGGTGAGAAGCTAATTTTGTAGCCATGTATTAATCAGTAATCAACTGAGAAGATAATATGTGTATATGTGTTAGGGCTTTTTCTTTTTTCTTAATGATATTTTCTTGACGTCTTGTTTGTTTTGTGCTTTTTCTTTGTTTTGTTTTTTAATCGGACTTTAGTATTGTAACCTTTTTTGAATAAAATAAAAATATAATGAAAAAATAGCAAGGAAAGTATCTATAAAATGATGCTCTTAATTTTAGGTATAACTGAATTGAAACAAGAGTTTCAAACACAGAGTAATAAAAATAAAATATAATGGGAGGAGAAGTAAAGGAAAAGAAGCCTAAGCTAAGTGGGAGTCCTTAAAGAAGGTTATGCTAAAATTGCAAACAATTCTAATAAAAAGTGTAAGATGGGAAAGAAAGCCTACATATATAGCTGCACAAACAAAGAAACAAAAATGGATATTTATTTATTGATTTTATAACACTTATGTGCTGCGTCCATAGAGAATTGGGCAGGATTCAATAAAGTGTGAAGAAATGAGACAGGTGACACTGGCAGACATATATTATAAAAGTATATAAACTGTCTGGAAAAGTTTAATTTGGATTTATGAATTGAAGAGAAGCTTGGGTTACATGACCTAAATGACCCCATCTCTTGAAAGCCAACTGGTCTGGGAAGACTGAAATAATCTAAATCTCATTAGAGTCATCACTAAATAAGATAAGCATGCAAATCCAATGTAGAAATTGGTCACTAGATTTTTTTTCTTATATAAAGAGAGATGAAAGGCATACATATTTGATAAATAAATAAATACACACATTCAATTTTACTGCTTCCTTAATTGGAGTATAAATTTTGATTATCAGACTCATGGTCCCATGTACAGTGGCTTAAACTCCATATATCTACCATAAGCAAGGTTCTCTCCCCCCTTGCCTTTTTTATGTCCTTAAAGCTTTAGTCAAATCTAGATTGCCCTATTTTTAATGACACTGTTGATCTCATGTCATGTTTATCTCCTATTTGCAAATTCTACCAATCGTATTTCCTTTTGATGTCAAATGATGACAAATAATAATAATAATTCCCATGAAGCTCTGGGTTATTTACTTAATTCCAAGTACCATTTGTTCTGTCCCTAATTAGCATTCTTGAGATCCCCGCGCTTTGATTGGCCAAAGCGCGGGGCACTCTGATTGGTCAGGCGAGCCGCGCCGATTGGCTCGCTAAGAATCTCCCGTGATTGGTCCATTCGAATCGCGGGAGATTCAAAGCGGGGCCATTGGCCGCGGCCGCCGTGGCTAAAGGAATAAAAGCCGCGAGCTTTTTTCCTTTGCCCAGTTTGGTTCCAACTTTAAATAAAAGAGCATGATTTGAAGTCACCGACTCCTGGCATCATTTCGCGGACACAACACTGGCGACGAGGGTGGGATCCAGACCCTGAACTGAACCACGTGTCCAACGGAAGCCAGACGAACCACCATGATGGCGAAAATCGCACCCCCCACACCCTTCAACCCCGCCACCGAGAACTGGGAATCGTACTCCGACCGATTCCGCATGTTCCTCGAGTGCAGCGACCTGAAGGACGCCACCGGCCCCATGAAGCGCGCCGTCTTCCTGACCCACTGTGGGACCGAGGTCTTCAAGATGGCCAAGGCGCTGGCCAAACCCGCCGATGCGACCACGATGGACTGGGACGTCCTTGAGCCAATACTTCGGCGGCACTACGCTCCAGAGGTACCCATCCTGATCCGACGCAACGAATTCTACCGTCGGGACCAACGGTCGGGTGAGAGCTTCAGCGACTTTGTCGCTGAGCTACGGCGCCTAGGGGGGCTCTGCGAATTCAACAACCTGAACGACGCCCTGCAAGACAGAATCGTGCTCGGTTTGTGGGACCCCGTCCTCCAGAGCCGGCTGATGGCCACGGGCAACATCAGCCTAGCAGACACCCACACCACAGCCGCAGCAGCCGAAGCAACCCGAACATCTGCCTACCGCATGCGCAGACCGAATACTGGGGACCACAGCGGAAACAACAACCCTGCGAGGTCGGCCGAGGCCCAACCCGAGACGACCACCCACCAGGGCGACTTCCACTCGGCGTCGGGCACTTCAGATGACTAGGAGGACATCCATCGCCTCCAGACAGGCCGTGACCCACGGAACCGGCGGGGTCGAAAGTCGAGGACCAACTGTGCCGGTTGCGGTAGCGACCACCCCAGGTCGGAATGCCAGTTTTTCGAATCGACCTGCCGGCATTGCGACAAGAAGGGACACATCACCCGTGTTTGCCGCCTAAAGAAGAACCGCAGCCCGGCACGATGGGACCAGAGCAACCGTAGGAGAGAGAGCACACCACCCCGGACCAGAGATCGCCCCTCGGACAATAGATGGGACCAGAACGGACGACCCCTGCAAGGCGGCAATAACCGGCGAAGAGAGGAGACCCATCAGACGGTCACCACCGGCCACGCCATAACCAATGACGCCCGGAAGGTCCACGTGGAGGTAGGCATCGAGGGCCAGCCATGCAAAATGGAGGTGGACTCCGGGTCCTACCTCTCCATGATAGCATGGCATGAAATAAAGCACTTGGTGCCTACCCTCCAAAGGAGGAACCTAGACAGCCAGAGACTCATTGTAAAGGACTACCAGGGAAACTGCATCCCAGTAGTCGGAACCAAACACTTCAACATCACATATAAAGGGCACACCGAAAGACTTCCCCTGACAATCGTCGACCGCGACCGCCCAAGCCTACTGGGACTGCAATGGTTCGCCCCGCTCGGCATCGCAGTCACGGGAGTCGACCATGTCACCAACGACAGCTGGGAGCAGCAACTGGCCCGGGAATTCCAAGAGGTCTTCAACGGAAACCTAGGCAAGTACCGAGGGCCCCTTATGTCTTTCAACCTAGACCCAAACGTCCCCCCAAAACGCCTGAAACCAAGGCGGGTGCTATTCGCACTTAAACCCAAGATAGACGAGCAAATTGACAAGCTCGTCAAGCAAGGGGTCCTACAGCCAATAGACCACGCCCGGTGGGAGACCCCTATAGTCACCTCGATCAAGCCCGATGGGTCGGTGAGGATCTGTGGGGACTATAAGGCCACCCTAAATGGCGCGCTACAACAAAGCGCCTACCCCGTCCCAGTAGTGCAACACCTACTGCATTCACTGGGAGGGGGCAAGGTTTTCACCAAGCTCGACCTCGCCCAGGCATACCAACAGTTGCCAGTCGATGAGCAAACGGCAGAAGCGCAAACCATAGTCACCCACCAGGGGGCATTTAAATGCAACCGACTCCAATTCGGAATCAGCATGGCACCGGGAATATTCCAAAGCCTAATGGAAAGACTACTGCAAGGCATCAAGGGGGTGGTACCTTACTTCGACGACGTCCTAGTGTCGGCAACCAACCAAGCCGAACTAGAGGGTCGCCTAAGGGAGGTCCTAACCAAATTTAAAGAGACCGGACTCAAAGTCAAGACGGAGAAATGCCAGCTATGCATGGAACGGGTAGAATACCTAGGATACCTCCTAGACCATCACGGCATTCACCCCACAAACAAAAAAATCAAGGCCATCAAAGAAGCCCCCACACCCAAGTCGAAGACGGAACTACAGGCATTCCTGGGGCTACTTAACTTTTACAATGTTTTCCTGCCCCAAAAGGCCACGGTGGCGGAGCCCTTGCATAGACTCCTGGACAAGGCGGCGACCTGGACTTGGGGGAAACGCGAGCAAGCCGCCTTCCAAAGAACAAAGGACCTCCTCACTTCAGACGCCGTCCTTATACAATATAACGAGACCCTACCTCTGGCCGTCACATGCGACGCATCACCCTTCGGCGTCGGCACTGTCCTCAGCCATACCCTCCCTGACGGAAAAGAAGCGCCCATCGCGTTCTTTTCAAGGACCCTCACCAAACCGGAGTGGAACTATAGCCAGCTGGACAAAGAGGCTCTGGCTATCGTTGCCGCCGTAAAGCGATTCCACGAGTATCTCTACGGCCGGACTTTCACCATCATAACTGACCACAAGCCGCTGCTGGGAATCCTTGCAGGAAACCGGGCCACCCCGAACATTCTGTCTCCCCGAATGACAAGGTGGTCCGAGTTCCTGGCGGCCTACAACTACGGACTCATACACAGACCGGGTAAGACGATCTCCCATGCAGACGCCTTAAACCGCTCACCGCTACCGGAACCTGACACCGACCCAGCACCCACGACGACCACCCTCAGTATTGTGACTCTACCCAACCTTCCCATAACCACGTCAGACATTGCCCGAGAAACTAATAAATTCAAACGTCTGGCGCGGGTGTTGCATTGGGTAGAGAAAGGGTGGCCGGAAAGGGACAACAACGAGTCCGTCAAAACATTCAGAAACCGCCAAACGGAACTCTCGTTATTAAAAGGGTGCATACTATGGGGGGATAGGGTGGTCATTCCAGAAAAGCTACAAGGGAAGGTTCTGGAACTGCTACACGAGGGGCACCCTGGCATCGTTAGGACTAAAGCCCTGGCCAGAAGTTATGCTTGGTGGCCAGGGATGGACAAACAAATTGAGACCTGGGTAGCAAGGTGCCAACGATGCCAGGAAACTAGGCCAAGCCCACCCACAGCACCCATCCTAGAGTGGGAAACCCCAAGAGGACCTTGGTCTAGGATTCACATAGACTTCGCCGGGCCCACAAAAGGACACACCTTCCTTATAACAGTAGATGCTTACTCCAACTGGCTGGAGGTAAGCAACATGAAGACGACAACCACGGAGGCCGTGATCAAGGAACTCTGCAAACTCTTTGCAACACACAGCCTCCCAGACATCATCGTTTCCGACCACGGGCCCCAATTCACCTCGGTGGAATTCAAAAAATTCCTAGCGGAAAGGGGCATCCGCCATGCGCTGACAGTACTGTTGCACCCGGCGGTGAACGATAGGGCGGGACGGATGGTCCAATTCACTAAGAAGACCATCCGGAAAATAGACCACGGGGCGATCCAGGAGAAAATAAACAAACTACTCTTCACCCAACACATAACCCCAAATACCACAACGAATAAGAGCCCAGCCGAACTATTAATGGGGAGAAAATTAAGGTCCCCACTCGACAGGTTACACCTCACATATAACCCGGAGAAGCCCCCAGACTCAAACAGCAGCTCAACCAACCCGGGAGGTCCAGGAGGGAGCTACGAAGAGCGGCCCGGCCCGACCGACCAGCCAGTTCCCACGACGGCATCAAGAGCAGCAGAGATCCCAACCGAACCGGCCGGGATCCAACCTACGACTGAGCTGCACAGGTCCAGTAGGCTCAGACGGAGCCCCGCCTACCTACGTGACTACGCGACGTAAGGACTGAACCAAGAGGGGAGGGGTGTTCTGTCCCTAATTAGCATTCTTGAGATCCCCGTGTTTTGATTGGCCAAAGTGCGGGGCACTCTGATTGGTCAGGCAAGCCGCACCGATTGGCTCGCTAAGAATCTCCCGCGATTGGTCCATTCGAATCGCGGGAGATTCAAAGCGGTGCCATTGGCCGCGGCCGCCACGGCAAAAGGAATAAAAGCCGCGAGCTTTTTTCCTTTGCCCAGTTCGGTTCCAACTTTAAATAAAAGAGCATGATTTGAAGTCACCGACTCCTGGCATCATTTCGCGGACACAACACCATTAAAAGCATTAAATCTTTAGAATTTGTACAGTCCCTTTATCTATTTATAACTCTCTTAGTCAAAATCTTGTTAAGCTCTTTGTTGTTTTAAAGTCTTAAAAAATATCATTTCCTCTTTGCTTTAGTTTCTGTAATTTGAAAGGAAGGCACCAAAGCGGTATTTTTCTTTATCCTGCAGTTTTCAAATATTTCTTTTCAGCTGTAAATTTACTGTATTCTTGATTAAGAAAGTGGGGATTTTCTTTAGTGTCCTTTATAAGACTGCACTAGTCTATGCAAGTATATTGTTTCTCTCTCCACTCAAAAGAGAAAACCACAGAACTTCCATCCCATTGTCTCTTCAAAAGGAGCAACAATCTGGGGTGCAGGTAGGCAATCTCTTGAGCTTTCCTTATTCAGAGAGACTTCCTGGCTGCTGTTCAGTGCCCCAGAACCATCTCTGCTCCTTCAGAGACATCTCATCCTCCCTATAACTTCATTTAGAAGCTAGGACTGCAAGACATTCCAACATGTAAAAATGCAAATGTAACCTCTTAAGTAGCTGATCTTTTCATATTCAGTGTAAACATCAAGATATATATTCAGGTCTTTAATTTGTTTATTTTTATTTATTTATTTATTTAATTTGTCAATCACTTACAAGATAATAGGTATAAGTATATACATAGTTATGAATACATGAAATGGGTACATATAAGAAAAATAAAAGAAACACTAGGACAGGGATGGTAGGCATATGGTGCACTTATGCATGCCCCCTACAGACCTCTTAGGAAAGGGGTGAGGTCAATAGTAGACAGTCTAAGGTTAAAGTTTTTGGGGTTTGGGGAAGAAACCACAGAGTCAGGTAGAATATTCCAGACATTGACCACTCTGTTGCTATTTCCTGCAATCAAGTTTGGTGCGGTTAACCTTGAGTTTGTATCTATTGTGTGCTCTTGTGTTGTTATGATTGAAGCTGAAATATTCATTGACAGGTAAGTCATTGCAATGTATGATTTTATATACCATACTTAGATCAGCCCGAAGACGGCATAATTCAAAGTTTTCTAGGTCTAGAATTTGGTGGCATAAGGTATTCTGCAATGAGTAGAGGAGTGTCGAACTCTTCTTGTGAAATATTTCTGGACTTTCTCAACTGTGCTAATATCAGATACGTAATGTGGGTTCCAGAGTGATGAGCTATATTCAAGTATTGGTTTAGCAAATGTTTTGTATGATTTAGTCTTTCAAATTCTGAACCTGAACAAAGCTTATGCTGCATTCTGAATAAATCATAAGTTCTGGACATTAAGTGTAAAAGAGTCACTGGTGTCAGAATCATAATGGCACTTTTGTTAGCTTACTTTTGCAAATAATCTAATTACAAGAAGGGTAGAAACCTGAGGACATACGAGTATGAACTTCATCAGCTCCACTACCACAGGGAACTGGCTAATATTGATAGGGAATGGGAGGGGAGCAGTGACAAGCTAATCAAATATGTCACAACATTTTAAAAATGGCAAAATCTTTGTCTCCAGTATTATTAAAAAAACAACTGGACTAAACAATGAAAAAGATCCTTTTCTTCTCTTAATTAGTCATTTGATTATCCCATCTGTCATTCTGAGATCTGCTTATCGTGAATGTGTTTATGATTTGTCATTAGTTGCTTGTGATTCTTGGTGGACCCATAAAGACAATTTCTCCTTAACTATCTGTCACTAACTTAGTCTTTGAACTCAAAGAATATATACAAGCATATAAAATCTTACACTGACAAATATATCCCTATGTTATATACTTGTCATACAGTATATACAGTAGCTTTATTTCTTTGCTCAAGTTTTAGGGATGAATAATAATTAAACGGACTTCTCCAACAACATATCTTAAAGCAACCCAAATATAGTCCAAAATATTATAACAGTTTAATAACTGTTGTACAGTACAATATGGATATGACATAGCTTTATGATTACAGTACAAAAGTTAGAAATAGGTGATTTCAAGTACACCTAAGAAAACTTCTGGATAGCATCAAACAAGGGAGTCAGGCAATTTTTTCATTTCTTGAAGAATGCAGTTCCACAGAGAATTTATCCCCTAGAAAACATGTTATGAGAGGCATAAGGGCATTGCCTAAGTGGTACATACTTTCTTTTATATCTGCCACCCATAACCTAGAAAAAGGCCATTGGTAATGGGTAAAGGATAACCTAATAAGTGTGCAGGTTTGGATGCCTTGATTTTCTGAAGTGATGTTTAACTCTTGACTGCTGCTAAATTATGCTCAAGTTCAATTTCTTCTAATCTTTGTTCAACAAGCTCCAATTCAGAATCCAGATTTAGAAAGAAATCAGGCACAATCCAAGGTGAAGCAGTTTTTAGTTAATTTATATCATGTACCATCTACATCTAAATTATAAGATACTAACTGGGACAGAAATCCTATGGGAAATAGATTCTAAGCCAATAAAACATTTTAACTGCCAAGCTGTTGTTTCTATGCTAATTGGCTCACCTAGTCTAAGTACAGCATGGAGACATTTTGAGGTACAGAAAATATGACTCTCAAAAACTATTATTTTATTCTTCCATGTGCATGGAATTTTATTCTAGGAGGCAATTGCACATCACAAAAAAGCAGTGTGCTGATTTTGCAACTAATAGTCTAGAATTCAGGTATCCATTCTGGCTCCTAAAAATCTACAATGGCCACCATATTGAGCGGCATTTTTGATATGTGCTATTTGATGTCTAGGGGCTTGAAAAGTATACCTAGATATTTAAAGCAACTATTCTATTTGGTTGTGTATCTATGAAGCAGTTGTTCTTTTCAGAGAATATCATTATTTTGTTTTGAAGTTTTATTTTTGGATAACTAATCACCAAACTGCTCTTTCATACAAAATTGGCTCCATTCTGAGGGCCTTTCTAAGGCTAGCTTGAGTCATGAAAAGAATTATGACACCATCTGCAAATAGGCAGGTGTTTGCCCACTAATTTAAAATATGGGACCTGCTATATAATTCCTGTTAACATCAAATGCCTGCTGCTTGTGTGAAGTTTATGTACAAGTGATGCAGACATGACTATTATATCTAAAATAATTTAGTCAGGAACAATGAAACTTGATTTCTATAAAGCCTATCAGACATTCCCAATTGTACTTGAAAGTCAGTATTTCCCAGCTTGGTGCTTTCATGTACATAGAATAGCAACTTGTGATCATTTATTGAGATCCACACAGAAATTTTGCCTCTATTAGGTAACAGCTTATAACATATATTTTAAAAGGCTCTTGGGTACAGAGAACAACTGCTGTAATATAACCCTTTGGGGGTGATTAAGCTAGGAAGTGTTAACAGCTAGAATTAATAGAACAAATGAGAAGGAAATAGGAGCCAAAAAATGGTAGCAATGCAGACCACTGAAAGAAAGAACCAAAGCAATGGAAGAACTGTTTCTATATTCTTAATTATTTACAAGGTACATGTGAATTACTTTGAAATTAAGTTAATGTGATCATTTATGCTTTCTGTTCACCAAGGATTTTGAGGAAACATTAAATGCCAAGGACGATTAAAGTTTAAGATTAGCACAGTCGTCATGAATATATTAGTGCTGAAAAAAAATTCATGGAGTCTGATCACTTGAATAGATCCACTTCATTCTAGTATCAGAAATTGGTGCTAATTATTTCTGGCCAGTGAATCCATGATGAATGAAAAATATTGATTTCTGTATTCCCCAAGCAGAATGGCTTGGAGTTTTGCTTCTGAAAGTTGAAGAGTTACCCTCAGTTTTTTCTAACTTTGATTACAATCATATGTTTATAAATATGATTAAAATTGTACATTAATATTTTAAGATAAATATAGTATACAAGTATAAGGAAAAGATATACACAGAATATAAATTTGGGAAGGTTCGATTGATTTTTCCCTTAGATTTTTATGGGACCAACAATGTTTATCTCTGCCTTGTTCATGCTATCTGGATTGAGGCAATCTACAATAGTGTAAAATAACATAACATAGCAAACATATATTTTCAATATTCAAATATATTCATAATGAAATCAATTACTTCTTTTCCTTTTTATCATGAAATAGTTTAGGACTATAATATAGAATATGTAGAATATAGAATCGGTATTTGATAATATATAGAGTTCCACAATGATATTTTCACAATTCACCAGACTTTTTCCCTTTAGAAATGCTCATATCTGGTAATTTATTTAGATGATTATACTTTGGTATCAATCTAATAATTCCCACAAGCATTTGAAATTCATATTAGATACTTTATGAACAATGATACTTTCACAATTCATCAGAGTTTTTCCCTTGACAATTACAGAGAGAAAAAAGTAGCTTATCAAAACTAATCAATATCTATGCTACTGGATTTATTTAATTATGTTCCTTTTAACCAGATATCCTTTTTCACCAGTCACACTTTCTTATTTGTAATATTTATAAGTGTTATTCTGTTCTATGTGTGGATTTTGTTGAAAATTGCACATTTCTCACTGAAGCAGTTTCAGACATAACATGTTATTTTTCGTCTGGCTTAGAAGAAAGCTCCCATACAAGAATCTGGAAGATTAGAACTCTTCTATGTTAGTTTATACTGAACAGTAGCTAAGAAAGAAACCTTCATCTCCCACCATATTCCTCACCACTTCACCTCTTCTTAGTTATAAGCCTTCTGTAACAAGTTCCTTTCTTTTAGGTACATTTCCAACTATTCAGACTAAGTACTAAAAAAAAGTCTCTGGCAGAAGTTTTCTTTTTTTGCTTTTTGGAACCAATATTGCTGCTGGAGTGGATCTATGTGTATGTGTGCGTGTGTGTGCATTTGATCACAGTTTCACCAGAAGCAAGGAAGAAAAAAGACAGAATTGTGGGAAAAAGACAATTCAAAATACTGAAAAGCAGTACTGAGACATAATGAGACCAAGAAGTCAAGCAAAGAAAACCAACAGCCTGATAAAAAGGAAAGGCAGTCTTGCAACAACTACCTAAATAAAAGTCTAAAAGAAAGAGGTGAAACAGATTATCATGTGACTTATTCAGTCTAAAAAGGAAGCTCCAGAGAGACAGAATTAGAGTAGTGTTGAAGAACAGGTAGGATAAATGTGTAAAAAAGTGAAAGTGAAACAAATGAGTGTAGATGAACTTGTCTCAGCACCACATAAAGAAACAGTCCTGAATATTAGGAAGGAGTGCAAAATTGTGTGATTCAGTAGGCAAAGTTTAAGAAGCTTACTTAAGGTCTTTGTAAAATAAGTCAGTGGATGATTGTTTCTCAAGTTTGGAAACTTTAACATCTCTGAACTTCAGTTCCCAGGTTTCCTAATCAGCAGAAACACTGCAGTAGACTAATAACAAAAGAGGTTGCTAGCAGTGGAGTATAGATAGTGGAATTATTTAATAAGAAATAGTTATGTATAAGTAAAAGTTTACTTATGTATCTGCTAAGCCATAAATAAAAACTTTGTATGGTAATGCTAAAATATACCCCTATTCATCCTGTTTGTGTTTATACCATCCAAAATAAAACTGTGACATAAAATATTATCTAGCAGTCAAAATTAGGTTACTTGAATGGTCTCCCATATTTGTTTGTGTACAGTGTTGCTGATTATTTGTAAATTACATTATTTTCAGGGAAATTGTTATTAATAATTAAAATATCATCTAAGATCTTTCTAAATAAAGGTTTGTTTAAAAGAATAGTATAATAATAAAATGTAATAAAATAAGAAAAATAACACCGTGTTTGGGAAATTGCTTTTAAGTTATAACATGGAGGTTACTTTTGGTTGAATATAATAGTAATGTTTATACATTTTCCTGGTGCTAAAGGCATCTCTACTGATGTTCTATTTCTGAATTACAGAGAAAAACTAGATGGCACATAAAATCAATTTCTGTTTTAACTTTTGTTCACTCTAAGTACTTACTGACTTAATACATGGGGCACAAAAAGAGATTTTTTCTTTCTTTCTGCCCCTTGCTTCAAAAAAATAATTCACCATTTTATACATGAATGCAGAGATTTTTTTTTTTTAAAAAAATCAACATTTCTACATTTATGTCTTAACATAATAGCCATATAATGGATGCAAGTTAACAGCTGCATTTGAACATAAAGCTAAATCATTATTTTGCATTAGGGGAGTAAGTCTCAGTTAATTTTAGATTTATGTACTCAATGTTTCTGACTCTACAAACATAGCTAATAAAAACTTTTAAGGTTCTGAAGATTTTTTAATTAATTAAGCCAGTTACAAAGTATTCCAGGACAATCTTACTTTTTTCTTTAAAGATCTTATTAATATTGTTATAAAATAGAATCAGCATAATCATAATCACAATACTGTTCAGAAAATACATTGAATTTCCACTTTGATACAGTTTTCCTATGGTTGTTCTTATTCTGAGATAGACTAAAGATAACTATAGCAGGGGTGCTATACTTGATTTCATTGAGGGGCTCATCAGGGTTGTGTTTCATCCCAGAGGGCCAGTGTGGGCATGGCCAGCTTAATGTCACTTATGTCAGGGGTGCCTGTCATGGCCTGAGTGGTCTGCCACAAAAAATGGGCTCCTGAGCTCCGTTTTCCGCTGCAACCCTCTGCCAACAAAAACGGAGCTCGGGTGGCTGCCGACTCCATTTTCTCTGGCAGAGGCACCCTGGGCCAGTCCTTCATTGTTTCCAGTGCAGCCCCACATGCCAGATCTAAGCACTCTGGGGGCAAATCTGGTCCTCAGGCCTTGTGTTTGACACCCCTGGCCTATGGTATAAAGATTTTAGTATAAATATACAAATATAGTGTAGTATCAAGATTTTATATAGGAATACAAATCATTGCTTAATCTGTAAGATTTCTGTTCATTCCAGTACCCAGCAGGGAAAAGTGATTCATGTCAGCCAAGGAAACTTTCCATCAATTAATGATGTAATAAATAGTATATGGTGCTAGTATTGCAAAGATCGATAGCTATATTATTCTGAATATATTGTTTGAAATACCTTTCCTCACAACAGTGAAATCCAAATGTGTAGATGTTGCTGCCCACAATTCCTCAGTCAGTGGCCAATTATTCAGAATACTAGAACTTCTACACATTTCTGAACTGGGCCCTGTTTAGGGGAGCTACCCTTAAAATGGTTTGTTCCTTTAAAGAGTAAGATCTTAATAAATGACTTCCTATAAAAGCATTAAGATCAGTATAATACTATTGGTCTAGAAAAACACTCTTATTTTTAGGTTAGATATATATGTAACTGACATTGAGAGGTAGGAGGAAGAGCCTCAGCCTTGTCTGATAAATGAAATTTCAGTCTGAAGGAAGAGGACTAAAGTGTTTCAGAAAAGATCTTCCCTAGTTTTTAGGGAATAAATATGATAGATTGGAGAGATTGTTACGAACTAAGCAAACTCGTTAGCTTGCGATTCTAATAGTTTTCTTTCCACGACAGGCTCATAACCTGCACTTCTGATTGGCCCATTGACAGTGGATCATGATTGGTCAGTTTTGGCTGATCGGATTGACTGATAGCGGGTCGCTGCTGATTGGACGCTCTCAGCGTGGCAAACTCAAATCATTGATTTAATGATGAGTGTACAAAAGGAGCTGCTGCCGCCCTAGTATTTTGCTCTGTTCTGAAGTCACAAATAAAGAGTTGGAGTCACTATTCGATGCCTCGTCTCCATTCCTTGCGCCCACTCTCCCAGATCTAACACTGGCGACGAGGATGGGATTCAAAGACGAGAGAGCTGAATGAACACTCATTGAATGATAACAGAGTACGTGGCTGAGAGCACACCAATGGTGGCAGAATGACCAGTAGTGCCATACAACCCGCTCCCTTTGACCCAGCTAACGAAGACTGGGACTCGTATATGGACAGGTTTCAGATGTTCCTGGAGACCAACAAGGATGCTGCGCCTGGCAAGAAACGAGCTGTGTTCATGACCCATTGCGGGCCTGCCGTTTTTAAGATGGCAAAAGCACTTACAAAACCAGCTGAAGTCAAGACGATGGATTGGGACAACCTCGCCCCAATCCTCCAGGCCCATTATGCCCCAGCGGTGCTAACACTCATCAGGAGACAACGAGTTTTACCAGAGGGACCAACAGGAAAACGAAAGTGTTGGAGACTTCATCGCAGACCTCAGAAACCTGGGAGGGCTCTGTGGCTTCGCAAACCTTGAAGAAGCCATGAGAGATCGAATTGTTCTGGGTCTAAAAGACCACACAACACAGACCAAGATAATGGCAAAGGGGGACATCGCCTTCGCGGATGTCATCGCTGATGCTACTGCAGCAGAAGCAACCAGGAAGTCGGCAGCTCGAATGCGCCGAGTGAATGGACTGCACCGCCAACTCACCAGTGACCCTACACCCCTTTCCGAGAGGCACGCAATGACCACCCACCATGAAGACCTTGAATCCTCATCAGAAAGCGAGGAAGAGGAGGTCAACAGACTCAGGTCAGACCGTGATCAGAGACATCAATGGATTTGTAAGCCCTCGTATCAGTGTGCTGGATGCGGGAGAAACCACCCACGATCAGACTGCAAATTCCTAGACGCCCTCTGCTGTCCCTGTGGAAAGAGGGGCCACATTGCTAAAGTCTGTAGAGGCAAATGAGGGCCCAGCCCAAACTGAAGAGAAAATAATTTCTGGCAGACAACAGGTACCCCACCACTAAATCAGGACCGCCTAAGCAACCAATGGAACCACTACTACAGACATCGAGCACCAGCCACTTCCGCCAGATGAGAAGAGGCTCACCAAACCATCACTATCGGCCACGCTTCATCCCTTGATGCAAGAAAGATCCAAGTAAGGGTCACCATTGAAAATCGTCCATGCGTTATGGAAGTCGACTCCGGGTCCTCCCTATCAATGGTCTCCTGGAAAACCCTCAAACAGCTGATCCCTGATATCCGTCACCAGAATCTCAGCCCTCAGAAAATTATATTAAAGGACTACCAAGGAAATAGAATCCCAGTCGCCGGTTCCAGCCACGTCCAAGTGTCCTTCAAAGACCATACCGCAACTCTACTACTTACAGTCATCGATAAAGATCGACCCAGCTTATTAGGCTTACAGTGGTTCGTGCCACTAGGAATCAAATTGGTGGGCATCAACCAAACCGAAAGCGACAACTGGGAAGCAGCCTTCGTCCAAGAATTCCAGGAAGTGTTCACCGAGAACCTAGACAAGTACAAGGAATCCCCTATATCGTTTAACCTCTGCCCAGATGTTATGCCCATTCGCCTTAAGCCCATCGAGTGCCTTTTGCACTCAAACCAAAGATTGACAAACAATTGGACAAATTAATAGCCCAAGGCATGTTGGAACCGATTAACCACGCCTGATGGGAGACCCCAATTGTAACTCCCATAAAGCCTGATGGATCTCTGAGAATTTGTGGGGATTACAAGGCCACCCTAAATCACGCACTTCAGCAGAGCGCTTACCCCATGTCGGTGGTCCAACACCGACTTCACTTCCTTGGGGGTGGGAAAAGATTCGCAAAATTGGACCTAGCCCAGGTGTACCAGCAGCTGCCCGTAGATACAGCGACCGCAGAAGCCCAAACTATAGTCACGCACAGAGGTGCATTCAAGTGTAATAGACTCCAGTTCGGAGTGAGTGTAGCACCTGGCATCTTCCAAAGTTTGATGGAGAGATTGCTACAAGGCATAAAAGAGGTCGTGCCATATTTTGATGATGTCTTGATAGCTGCCCTACTAGAAGTCTACTAGAAAAGTGGCTAAGAATGGTCCTCCAAAAATTTAAAGATGCTGGCCTGAAAGTCAAGAAGGACAAGTGCCAACTATGTACTGAGAGAGTTGAATTCCTTGGTTACCTTCTTGACAAACAGGGAATTCACCCTACTGAGAAAAATTGGCTGCAATAAAAATGCCCCAAGACCTTAAAACAAAACAGATATTCAAGCCTTCCTGGGACTTATTAACTTTTATAACATCTTCCTACCCCAGAAGGCGACTGTTGCTGAACTCCTGCATAGGCTCCTCGATAAGAAGGCATCCTGGGTCTGGGGACATCGAGAAGAGTGAGCTTTTCAGCAGGTAAAAGACCTTTTAACATCAGGTGCTGTAATAATACAATGTAACAAGACTTTACCCTTAAACGTCACCTGTGATGCCTCACCGTTTGGAGTAGGAGCCATCCTGAGCCACGTCCTGCCAATGGCACTGAGGCACCCATTGAATTTTTTTCCAGAACTTTATCTAAAACTGAAGGAAACCATAGCCAACTAGATAAAGAGGCTCTCACTATTGTGGCTGTGATCAAACGATTCCATGAGTACGTATATAGAAGGTCCTTTTCTATAATCACCGATCACAAACCATTACTGGGCATCTTGGCGGGGGATAAACCAACTCCCCATATCTTATCGCCAAGAATGACACGCTGGTCAGAATTTTTAGCCGCATACGACTACCAACTTCGACACCGACCGGGGAAAGCTATTCCCCATGCTGACGCCCTGAGCCGCTCTCCACTGCCAGAAGTCCTAGACGACCCAGCTCCAACCCTAGCTGTACTACAAAATTGAGACACTCCCTTCACCACTGCTGCCTGCACAAGACATCGCATCCGAAACAAGGAAAGACCCTTGTTTAGCACGAGTCCTCAGCTGGGTAGAAAGGGGTTGGCCTGACAACGAACTCAATGACACCTTCAAGCCCTTTAAACACAGGCAGACAGAACTTTTCACCCAAAAAGGATGTGTATTATGGAGAGACAGAGTCGTCATCCCAGAAAGACTACAGCATAAGGTCCTAAAACTATTGCATGATGGACATCCGGGCATCGTGTGGATGAAGGCACTAGCAAGGAGCTACGCTTGGTGGCCAGGTATAGATAAACAAATAGAAACCTGGGTGGCCACCTGCAACAAGTGCCAGGAAACATGGTCAGCTCCACCAAAAGCACCACCAACTGAATGGGAAGCACCCCGAGGTCCCTGGTCCCGTATCCACATCAATTTTGCGGGACCCACCAAAGGGCATACATTTCTCACCAAAGGGCATACAGTGGATGCCTATTCCAATTGGCTTGAGGTCCACAAAATGAAGAGCACCACCACAGAGGCAGTCGTTAAAAAACTAAACAGACTATTTGCCACACATGGCTTGCCAGACGTCTTGGTTTCAGACAATGGCCTACAGTTCACCACCTTGGCATTTGAACAGTACCTAGCAGACCAGCGGATACACCACGCTTTAACATCACCGCCTCACCCTGCGGCCAATGGTAGGACTGAACGAATGGTCCAGTTCATAAAGAAAATCTTACACAAGATGGAACAAGGGAACATCCATGACAAGGTAACCAGGATGCTTCTCCTCCAACATATTACTCCGAACAGCACCACAAAAAAAACCCCAGCCGAACTCTTGATGGGCTGGAAACTTCGATCACATCTTGACCATCTACTCCCTGCCTACATGCCAGAAAAGCCTCTGGGTTCCAGTAGCAAGTATTGCACATTCAAGGTAGCCTGGTGGAGCAACGTAGATCAGGTAGGCAGGTGAAATGACCTGCCTACCTGCGAGAATACATCACCCCACCCTTGAGACGGAACCGAGAGGGGAGGGGTGTTATGAACTAAGCAAACTCGTTGCAATTCTAATAGTATTCTTTCCACAACAGGCTCGTAACCTGCACTTCTGATTGGCCCATTGACAGCGGATCATGATTGGTCAGTTTTGGCTGATCGGATTGGCTGATAGCGGGTCGCTGCTGATTGGACGCTCTCAGCACGGCAAACTCAAACCATTGGGGGTTGTGACAGCAGCCAGCTCTATAAGAGGAGCTGCTGCTGCCCTAGTATTTTGCTCTGTTCTGAAGTCACTAATAAAGAGTTGGAGTCACTATTCAATGCCTCGTCTCCGTTCCTTGCGCCCACTCTCCCAGATCTAACAGAGATACTTTTAGACTTGTAAGTTTATGTTAAAATAACCATACAATAAAGGCACAACTAGTGTTTATTGTCATGCTTCCTCCCTAGATTACCTTGCAGAGCTAACAGCTGATGACCTGGAAAGTTCTGAAATATGCATAAAACTCTTCAGATTCCTTTAATATAAATAAGTTTCAGATAACTGGCCATCTTGGCCTTTTGATTCCCAAACAGTTTTGTGGGACAATCAGTTTATTAGGACATATCCACAGTGGGTTGATTTTTATTTTCCATTACTGTGGGTCATCAAGATCAATAAATCACACTGGACTGGAAGATGACATTTTGACAATATTAAATCCATTGCATTTTTATTGCTGGGATGACCTTAGCATCATTTAAATGGGAGCCAGGTGGAACGTATCTATAAATCTTTTGGCAGTCTTTGGATGAAGAGAAGGACATTCCAGATAACTTCTTGTTAGCTCTAAGCATTCTCAGGGAGCAGATGATGATTCAGCAGAAGCAACTAGCAATGACTGCTACCATGAATCTTGAAATCACCTTTGAAAACTTTCAAAGAATCCCAACAAAGAATCATTCTGAAGAATCTGGGAAATGTTGTGTATTTTTGTTCACTGTTTTCACAATGCCAGTCTTAGGAGCTCACCAACTAGGGAAATGTCCTTCAAACAATATTTTGGTATGGACAATTTCAAATCTAGTGTAGGTTATAGAAACTAACGAAGTCACAAACAAATACTTGGTTTGCTCACAAAAGTGTTCAAACTCAGCAGGGAGAATGTTGCATACATTACAGAGGAATGAGAAATTGTAGTTTCAAATCTGAAAATAGTCCTCTAAATTATTCCAAAATGATAAAATGAATGTTTTGCTTATGTCTTTTGAAAGCTCTACAAATGCCAGTTCTGAGTTGCTATTATATGAAACGAGTCACATTTTTAATCCAGTGATTTCTAATAAACTCTTTTAGCAGACTTATATGAAAATGGTCCAGGGCAAGACAACTATCACTACACTATTATTACTCCATTAAACCATTATGTTTTCATTTACCAATGTATTTCTATTAAAATCATGAAAGAGAAAAGAAATTAATACCAAGCAAGAATATTTCAAATGAATTCAATTTTAGATTAGGCATTACATCTTTGACATTTAAATCATAATGATTTTACTCTTTGTTAAAGTAGTATTATTTTTAGTAACACATTTAAATGGGTGGTTGAAATATGAAATATAAATAAATCAGATAAATATTCTCCTTCAAGTAGATTATTGAAATAATCCTTGTTCAAAACAATTCTCATTCTAATTTTAAATATGGAAGGAAAAGCTATGAGCAGGATCATTTTTGGTGACTCTATTCCTGCCCAGTCAGCGCAACATATCAAGATTAGGATGAGAAGAAAGTGTGAACTGCTGTATCCATCTTCGTATGGCAGTGTTTGCACAACATGATTAACCACCTTAACTACAATGCTAACTGCTGCAATAACATTGTTTGTTAATATTAACTTTATTAGCATTAACACTGGTTAGGTTTGATTAGTTTCTGGAATTGGGTACATCTAGTTTAATGAAAAGAAAGACTAGGGATGACATGATAGCAGCGTTTCAATATCTCAGGGGCTGCCACAGAAAAAATGAAGTCAAGTTATTCTCCAAAGCACCTGAAGGCAGGACAAGAAGCAATGGATGAAAACTAATTAAGGAGAAAGCAACCTAGAACTAAGAAAAAAATTCCTGATAGTTAGAACAAGTAATCAGTGGGACAGCTTGCCTCCAAAAATTATGAATGCTCCAACACTATAAGTTTTTAAGAAGAGATTGGTTAGCCATTTGTCTGAAATTGTATCGGGTTAACTGCCTGAGCAGTGGGTTAGACTAGAAGACCTCCACGGTCCCTTCCAACTCCATTATTCTATTCTATTTTATGCTATGATTCAATAACATGTGCAAACAAAAAACATGGCAAATCAGTAATCATGTTAAGTATGTTGCATGGCATATGTTGTATGCAAAACATGCATGTGCATTTGCAGCCACAAATGCATGTATTCAGTGAAGTTGCTTCACTGAGGTATGATGTTCTTTTGTCATCAGATATGTGTTTAGTAATTGTTCGAGGTAAGATATGCTGTCTCCCTGTGGCCCTTACCATTCACTAGTTCATTTAGTCCTGACTTGATTGATTCTGAAAATTAGTTTCCTTTGTTATGCTTATCATTTATTTTGTTTTCTTATGACTTAATTTGGGGTGTTATTTGGGTGGATTTATTAGCAACTTGAAGCCCTAAAGCAGAAAATCACACAGCATTTTGTTTTATTCTCTATGAGTAAAACAAAATGAAACAAATGTCCCACATGCCCTTGGTTTGTCTTCTGATTTAATGTCGGTACATGTGGAATATGCTGAACCTCAGGAGGTTCTGTCCAGTTATATATTTATTTATGAGATTTAACTTCATTAATTATATCTGATTCTAGGTAGTTTACAAGCTAATAATGTACATAATGAAATCTGTAATGTAACAGATTACGATACTAAATTAATAAGTCATCATGTAAAGTTAATTCATAGTATTGCATATTTATTCAGGATATAATCCTCAAAGGTCTTCTGAAGTTGCTGGGATTTTAACCAGTCCTTCAAATATCATAAGGGAAAGGGCCACTACTGCCTCTAGGGGCAAGGTATCACATAGTCAAGAAGCCCGCCACCCTACCCCAGCATATCTGTGTTCTCTTATACCAGATATCCTGACAAAATGACAAATGACCTAAGCACCAGAGCTTACTGTAGCAGCATTGCCAAAAAGGCTTTAAGAGTTGTAAATCTAATATTATGAAGCTTCTCCTCTGAAAATATCGAATTCCTAACTGGACCATACAAAACTTTTGCTAGACCAATACTTGAATACAGTTCTCCAGTCTGGAATCCGCACTGTATATCAGACATTAATACAATTGAGCGAGACCAGAAGTATTTCACTAGAAGAGTACTACACTCTGCTCACAACAGAATACCCTATATCACCAGACTTGAGATTTTGGGCTTGGACAATCTTGAACTACGCTGCCTACGGTTAGACTTAAGTGTAGCACACAAAATTATCTGCTACAATGTCCTACCAGTCAATGACAACTTCAGCTTCAGCTTCAACCACAACAATACAAGAGCACACAACAGATACAAACTCATTGTAAACCGCTTCAAGCTCAATTGCAGAAAGTACGATTTCAGCAACAGAGTGGTCAATGCTGGAATGCACTACCTGAC
Organism: Hydrophis major; assembly: GCA_033807585.1. NCBI lineage: Eukaryota > Metazoa > Chordata > Lepidosauria > Squamata > Elapidae > Hydrophis > Hydrophis major. The sequence goes on from CM066329.1 coordinate 332,544,709, forward strand.
TCTGTTGTTACATCCTCTAACCTCCACTCCTTTAACCTCAAACTATCCACTATTGACCTCACCCCATTCCTAAGAGGTCTGTAAGGGGTGTGCATAAGTGCACCATCGTGCCTACCATCCCTGTCCTATTGTCCCCAATTATTTGAACCTATTTCCTGTATTCTTACTCATGGTTATACATATACCTATTATTTTGTAAGTGATTGACAAATAAATAAATAAATAAATAAATAAATAAATAAATAAATAAATAAATAAATAAATAAATAAAAAAAAGAAAATAGGGACCATTAGGCCCTCCTTGAATGTACTGGATGGACATATCAAAAAAAGAAAGTGTTGGTAATGTAATCTATACTGGAAGAGGTTTATATACATAAAGAGAATGCAGAAACATAATATATAAATAGCAAACACATGCTGTTTTGTTGGAATTTTCAGTTCTCTGAATAGGCCTTTTTCACCTTTGATGCATATGCAAGACAGCATATCTGCTATACAAATAATGATGGGTCCTGGGGACATTGGCTTTGTTCTGTGCACCTGTATGGAACAAACGCCAGCTTCATGGTAAAAGAGGTACAACTCCAGCAATGGGGATAATGGCACAAAGCAGAAAAGTGGTGCCAAGCACATTATGAGGGACGCCAGGGAGAGTATGAAAGTTCCAATGCTCAAGTTAGTTAGCAGAACAGATATAAGTTTAAAAGAAGGAACAGATATAATTTAAAAGAAGGCACTTTAAAGTATTCTGGTTATGCTGAATTCATCACATTAAAAAGAAAGTACAATTACAATGTATCTACATGAAAATGGAAGAAAAATAAATTGCATAATGCTAAAATAAAAAGATTAAATTTTTGGCAGAAATGTTACTGAGTACATGTGGTCCAGACATTCCATTGCAGTGCCATTCAAAATATAATTGATATATTTTTTTATTTGAAAATGCCAGATGCAAGAATATCTTATACTTCTACAGTTACAAAACAATTTGGCAATCTCCTTTCTTTACCTAAAATGGACTAGTAAAACCATCTCTTCTGAGATGATGCACACTATGATTTGTCAGCTTGTGGAATAAAAAGCATGTATATGTCTAAACTAAAACTGGATGTTATACAGCATACTTTCTTCTCAAAGCCCTCTAGTACTGACAAAAATTGTAACAGAATTCTAATGGGTTTTTTTTACATTGAACTGATAGTCAAGTAAAATTACCAGAAAGGCTTGTTCTGACCTAGGCTTCACACAATCACAAAACAGACTCCTTATCCCAACAGACCCCTTTTTATTTGGCTAAAGTGAATTCCTATCATTCACACCCAGCCAAGTCCTGGCAAACAGTATTTCCAGGGTTACTTGCAATCACAGACCTTATCAGGCTTGCAGTGTTACCTGGCCAATAGTTTCCAAGTGCAACACTGTACAAGGAAATACTTGGTAAGGAGTCTCTGTGAGTCACAAACAAATCTTCACACGAATTAAACAAACTAACTGTCTCCTGTAAACACCACTTCCCTTTTGCTATTATATTTTCCTTATTGGAGGGGCCATTCACCACCCACCTGTGCCTTTACTCCCGAGTTGACCTTTGTTACTTAACTGTTCCCTTCTCCTGGCAGGTCTGTGCATGCACACATCAGGAACAGGCTCCAGCTATCCTTCTACCCCACTGATTTCCGACTGATAAATGTCGGACTGTCCGGCCCCATCTCTGCCTCTGATGCAGAGCACTCATCAGAGCCTTCCCCAGACTCCAGGACTGGCCCATGTTCTTCCCAACCTCTCACTATCTAAATCTGCCACCAGCTCTGCTGGCCAGTGGCAGACCACAGCAAGGCTGTTGTATAGCAGGGTTGTCAAACTCATGGCCCACAGGGCTCATGCACTGTCCACGCTCATTTTAGTGAAGGGGGGGAAAGTCATGATACAACATGTGACCATGCCATGACAGCACGAATTTGACACTCCTCTTATATAGTGTAGATTCTAAACAGGATACTCTTAGAAAGGAGGTTTGAATACTATGCAAGTTTTATCGATTTCAAGTCAATAATTCGACCAAAAAGCATTTGGAACTACCTAATTTATTCTCAGGAGCTATGACCACATTTGACTAGCCTATAAGTAAGTGCTATGCAGGGTATTGACTGTTTAGATTGGAAAAGAGTTCACAGTTTAACTCAGAAAGACATTAGAGATGGGTTCTTCTTACATATGGGGTCTTTTTAGGACCTCTGATATGCTATCTACTGGACTCTTTCCAAAGGATCATCTTTCTTTCATGCCTGCAATGCTTATGCTATATTCACATAATCTCTCTCTTCTATTAAGCTCTTTTGCAATCATTGTAAGAGGCCTCTGCTGTTTCCGGGAATCTGCTGGATTCTGGGAATCAGGTACATCTAGAAATCTGGTGTTTTGTTGATTGGCTATTTATCAAAGTCATGCACTTGTACAAAACAAGCAATCTGTCTGGTTTCTGCTAGATTCTTCTCATTAATTCTCTTAGACTTATAGTTTTTTATTTCTTGTCTTTCATTTTTCAAACAACAGTTTTTGGTACTTTGATCTTTGTCTTTACTCTTGCAGACCTTAGCAGGAAACATTATGAGCTTCACAATGTTCTCTCCAGGCAATCAATAGAGAGGTACAAAAGTAATAATTAATTTAATACTTTGCCTTTTAAGAAAGCTGCTGGCAGAATATCCTTTATGTGGTTTTCCCTACACTGATTAGGCCTATTCACAGAAAAGGGAGAAGAATCACAGGAACACATGCTCCTAACATCTAATTCCTGTGGATAGCCTAGAAAGATATCATGATTGAAGTTGCTTAGGACTACTGAGAGACTAAGTAGAGTAAGGATATATTTAAAAAGGTTACAGCATGGCAACTGGACCAAAGTTTATTAAAACTAAGACATTGTTACTCATCCAAGTTTTCCCATTCCTGACTTCAGCTAAAAAAGGTAATGCAATAGATATATTCTTATAGAGAAATTACAATAATCATGCCCATGAGTGAACTTATAAGAGGTTTAAAGACATATGAACTCAGTGTGAAAGCCTCTGTTATTATTTATTTGAGTGCTTTTTTGAGGAATGTTTATTGAAAGGCTATATTTTTGAATTTTAAAATCTCATCTATAGGCATCTGCAGGAAAAGGAAAGGAGGGCAAACAATTGCAGGTGCATTATGATATTCTCACACTATAAGTATTATGACATCATTATATTTGCATTAATTTGAACTTAACAATAGCACCTATGATTCCATAAATACGGCCAAAAATGAGAAATAGCATGAAGCTATGTGAGTTACTCTTTTTATCAGAAGACAAAATAGTTGTGCTATCATTTGTGTTCTGCAGTCATAAATTGAAATGTATTTAGACTAGTCCTGAATGACAAATATAATTATTTCACATTTCATGGCACGCTTGGCCTGAGGGATATATCCTACCACAAACAGTGATTTGATAAAGTATTGTTGCAGGAAATAATAATAGTAGTGAGTTATCATTAGATCTAACACAACTATTTTCTATACAGCAATAGCTATAATAAAACTTTTTTTGAGGGGCAAAAAGGGAGGGGTTTCTACCTTGAAAATGGGACTTTGCTTTCCTGAAAATTGCTTCTCACTATCTCACCCAAAGCTCTTTATCTTGAAATATAGTAACTAAAACCATCTGGACATAGGGTTCTTCTCCAAATGTTTATTGTCCCCTTTCTCTCTCTTCTCCTCTATGCCATATTTGTGCATGTATTGATCTTTTTTCCCTACTTCTTCAAGAAGTAGCTTTGGCTATTTTTAATTGACAAGTCTACACCACAGAGAAGAAAAATAATCACAACAAACATACACAAACACAATATACACAGAAACATACACAAACACAATCAGTTAAGGACCAACTATAAAAAGTACACACAAGTTGATATTTATATGGCTTTTCGGATTTAGATCACACCTGAAATGGAAGATCACATTATATCTTCCCTACCCCTTCTATCTGTCTGTCTGTCTGTCTATCTATCTATCTATCTATCTATCTATCTATCTATCTATCTATCTATCTATCTATCTATAATGAGCCATGATGGCACATTGGTTAGAATGCAGTATTGCAGGCTAATTTTGCTGATAGTTCAATTCTCACTGACTCAAAGTTGACCCAGCCTTCAATCCTTCTGAGATTAGTAAAATGAGGGTCAGATAGTGAAAGGAAATATGCTGACTTTGCTTACAGAGAGCTATAAAGCACTGTGAAGTGGTATATAAGTCTATGTGCTATTGCTATTATTATTATGGACTGTATTTGCAGCCATATTCATTTGCAACAATTCTGGGTGGATATTCTGCTTACAGGGAAGGTAATTGGCTCAATTCTCAGTTCTCATATACTCTTTTGGAAGTTTAGTATTCCAATAAAGTATTTTATAAATAACTCAAGTGTGCAAAATCCAGAATCTATGGATAACTTTTCGCATTAACTTTTTCTCAACTCAATAGAGGAATTGCACTATTAATATGTAATGTGGCAGTCTCAAGTATTCGTATTTTAAAATGAATTCATAGTAATAAATGTAGGTATATAAAAATATTTATATCTACAACTTCCCAAATTCATAGGTAAATTGGGAGGTCATTGTGTTATATACTGAGAGAGATTGTGTGCATCCAGCAGCAAGATTTATTTGGAAAGACAGTATAATTTGAAGAAAGCTTTCCAACCATATGTTGGAAAATATGGCAGGGGAAGAGAGAAACAGAATGGTGTATTGCCATAATGACTCCCTGGACTGTTATTAATAGCTCAATTTAATAAGAAATATGTTGGAAATCCTGCCTCTACTTTATCTCTTCTCCATATCTAGTGATTACTTTAGCCCTTTGTTTGTTAAACTGGCATGTACTCCTCTATTGAGGCTATGTTAATGTGTTTACATAGTTGCAATAACTCTTTTCTATTTCCAGACAGTATATGAAGAAGGTTCTCTAATCACCTGTTTGCTCTATAACTGCTGTATTATATTAGCCCCAACTGATTTTGCTAAATGACTGCAATAAAGACCTAAACTTTAGCATGTTGAATAAAGGAAAAGTAAATAGGATCCCAAATGAAGAAAAAGATGAAGAAATAAACCAGAGAAACATTTTAATAGATTGACCAAAGTGAAATATTTTAAGGCAGGGATTCCTAAATATTTGTCACTATACCTCCCTTTAGTATAATCTTAATGTACACACCTCCTAAAAAATGAAAACAGCAACATTAACACAAATGAACAATTAAACTCTTAGCCCATGTTGCAAGAGCCCCTCTAGTTCCTCTATTGTAGCAGCTTACAGAGCTCCCTCTCTTGCTCATAATATCAACCCTACCATATCTGTGATTTCACAAATCAGTCTTTATGATTTAACTTCTGAAAATCCATCTAATTGTGGATTGAGTCATTCCTTTAGGTTTTTATACCACCATTAATACTTATAACTCTTAGTTGTTGTAGAAAGGAAGCAGCAATGTAGTTGCTGTAATCTTCTTAATACAGTTTACTAATCATAACCTAGAGAATTCTTAAGATTAACTGCTACCATCAACTGGAACTTATGAATATTGTAAATCACCTTTGATACTTACACTGCAAGGATATGTGATACAAATAATTGACATCTGCAAAAACCAAAGGCTTAGTTATTATAACTACAGTTAGCATAAATATAAATGGTAATATGTTCAGTTCAACAATGAATTTGTTTTTAATGATTTCCTATAATGTGAAAGTATGGATTTTTTTTTCTTAAATATTTCTGCAGAAGAGCAGGCTTCGTACCAAATGCCGAAGAAACTAAAAATCACAATAGGATTTATGGGAAAAGAATACCATGCAAAATAAAAAGGGGAGTGAGCATTATTTGTTATTTTGAGCCAGTCAAAAAGCATATTGATTTAAATGTTAAAAGTTCTTGGTGCAATGATGACACTAGAACATTAATTTAGAGATATAACGAACACTTTTCTCTACAGCTAATCTTCAATCCTTTTTTTTCTTTTAGTGTTCAGATTCAGAACTGAAGAGATTGATTAGTACACAGTTGGTTTCTGATCCCTATAACCCATCCTTAATTACCCCAACAAATTTTATTTCTACAGGCAATTGGGGTGCTTTTGCTAAAGCAGATATTCTATAACCACTTAATCACAAGCTAATATTATATGCATGTGTATAATAATTCAAATCTGATTCTACTTTAGGTGACCAATGCTCACAGTTTTTTAAAGTCACTAATTTAAAGTAAGGTCCAGTTAATGTCAAACATGTAAAATTAGACATTTTTGTTTTTATAAAGCGGATATCGGAGTTCGATTTGTTAGTAGGATTGAAGTAAATGGGTAAAATCTCTACTCTATCCTTTCCTAACTGCGGTATCTGCCATCCCGCATCTGATGGGCGGCTCATGATAGGGAGCGAAGGGAAGAGAAACGACAGGAAGCGAGGTTTCCTCTTGATGAGTGCGCCCCAAATGTCTTGGCACACGCTCTTTTATTGTGCTTTTTTACAAGAAAATGATTTAATCAAAGCTCAAGTCAAACATGGTAATCTCATCAGGATGTGCATGTTTACAAAGCTGCATACCGGACAGATCATTTACAATGTGGATAAGCTTATTAACAACCGTCTAGCTCCTTGTCCCTTGTACGTGCCTTGCAAAGGTCACTGAAGAGACAGAAGTTAATGATTACACGTGAATGATACAATGTTGCAAACACATGAATGATATATAGTTGCAATGATACATAGTTGCAAACACATGAATGATACATAGTTACAACACTAACTCTAATCCTAAATCTTGGTCCTTTTCTATAGCTCTAGCCCTTATTAAAAGCATCCTTCTCAGTCATGGCTTGGAGAAACTGTCTGAGAGTTGGAGCCTGTAGCTCAACATTCTGAGTTAGAACAATTAATCAGTGGAACAATTTGCCTCCAGAAGTTGTAAATGCTCCAACACTGGAAGTTTTTAAGAAGCAATTGAAGTGGTATAGAGTTTCCTGGATAAGGGGTTAGGGTTAATGCTAAGTACTCCTTGTTTGTATTAAGGGGTTGGACTCGAAAATCTCCAAGGTCCCTTCCAACTCTGTTATTGTATTCTATTCTGTTCTGTTCTGATTTTCTGGGTAGCTTCAGGATGCCATTCAGTGGTTCCTGAAAGTAATGCAATTGAAAAAATGTAAGCCATGTTTTAGTCTTGTGTAGCAGAGTTAGAGATATGAATCTTAACTTAAACCATTACTTTCCCAAACAGAAAATCTCTGAGGTTCAACATTTGGTTAATTTGAGCGAAATAATCTCAGTATGTTCTGTAGTATGGATGTTTTTCCCCACTCAGAATAAACAGTTATTGTTCCGAACTAGCAGGCTCGTAATCCTGCACTTCTGATTGGTCCGTGAACAGCGGGTCGTGATTGATCATTTAGAGGCTGATCCGATTGGCTGGTAAATGGGCTGCCGTGATTGGTTGCTTCAAGCGCGGCAAGCTCAAATCTCTGTCATTGGATGCTTGAGCAGCAGCCAGCTCTATAAAAGGAGCTGCTGCTGCCAGTCTTTTCACTTCGGATCTGAAGTCACTATTAAAGAGTTGAAGTTACTATCCGAGGTCTCGTCTCCGTTATTGCGCCCGTCTTCCCAGACTTAACTGGTGACGAAGGTGGGATGCGGAGATGATAGAGCTGACTGAGCACTCACAGATTATCCAGAGCATGTGGCTGAAGACGCGCAGAGAACGGCAGAATGGCCAGCAGTGCTATACCACCCGCTTCATTTGACCCAGCTAGAGAAGACTGGGACTCATATATGGACAGGTTCCAAATGTTCCTGGAATCAATTTGAAGGATGCCACATCGAGCAAAAAAAAAGGGCGGTTTTCCTAATGCATTGTGGACCCATTGTTTTTAGAATGGCAAAAGCACTTGCCAAACCAGCTGAAGTCAAAACAATGGACTGGGATACCCTGGCTCCCATCCTGCACGCCCATTACACCTCAGCAGTTCCAACCCTCATCAGGTTGGACCACCACGAGGACATTGATTCTGCATCAGATAGTGAGGAGGAAGAAGTCAACAGACTCAGGCCAGAGCGCGAACAGTGAGACCAGCAGGGTCATAAATCCAATTTCCAATGCGCAGGATGCGGGGGAAACCACCCACAATCAGAATGCAGGTTCCTAGATGCTAGATGTCGTTCCTGTGAGAAAAGGGGGCACATTGCTAAAGTGTGCCGGAACAAAAGAGGATCCAGCCCCAAGAGAAAAGAGAATAACTTCCGACAAGCAGCAAGCACCCCACCAACAAATCGGGACCAACCAAACAACCAGAGGGACCAATGTGAAAGTGAGAACATCGGGGACTTTGTAGCTGACCTACGGAATTTGGGCAGATTATTTGGTTTTGTAAACCTAGAAGAAGCCATGAGAGATCGAATTGTCCTTGGTCTAAGGGACCCCACCGTTCAAAGCAAAATTATGACAAAGGGAGACATCACCCTTGCAGATGCCATAGCTGATGCCACTGCAGTAGAAGCCACTCGCAAATCAGCAGCACGAATGCACCGAGCAAATGGGGCCAGCCGTCAACCACTCAGCGACCCAGCTACCACCTCAGAGAAATACACATCATCCACCCACCACAAGGACATCGATTCTGCATCAGATAGTGAGGAGGAAGAAGTCAACAGACTCAGGTTAGAGCGCGAACAGCGAGACCAGCGGGGTCGTAAATCCAATTTCCAATGCGCAGGATGCGGGGGAAACCACCCACGATCAGAATGCAGGTTCCTAGATGCCATCGTTCCTGTGAGAAAAGGGGGCACATTGCTAAAGTGTGCCAGAACAGAAGAGGATCCAGCCCCAAGAGAAAAGAGACTAACTTCCAACAAGCAGCAGGCACCCCACCAACAAATCGGGACCAACCAAACAACCAGTGGAGCCAGTACAACAGGAACCGGATGTTCACTGGTGCAACCAGATGGGAAGAGGCACATCAGACCATCACTATCGGCCACGCTTCATCCTTAGATGCAAAAAAAATCCGGGTAAAGGTCACCATTGAAAATTGTCCATGCATCATGAAAGTGGACTCCGGGTCTTCCTTATCCATGGTCTCCTGGAAAACCCTCAAGCAGCTGATCCCTGACATCCGCCACCAAGACCTCAGTACCCAGAGGCTCATATTAAAAGACTACCAGGACAATCGAATCCCGGTTGCTGGGTCCAGTCACATCCAGGTCTCCTTTAAGGACCACACTGCTATACTACTGCTCACCATTGTTTTCAGAGACTGGCCCAGCTTATTGGGTCTGCAGTGGTTCGTGCCATTAGGAATCGGAATGGCAAGCATCAACCAGACTGTAGATGTAGACTGGGAGGCGGCCCTCGTCCAGGACTTTCAAGAAGTCTTCACTGAGGAATTAGGCAAATACAAGGGGTCCCCCATCTCGTTCAATCTATGCCCTGATATCGCACCCATTCATCTAAAGCCTCACCGCGTTCCTTTTGCTCTCAAACCTAAAATTGACGAGCAATTGGACAAATTAATAGCACAAGGCGTGTTAGACCACATCCACTGGGAGACCCCAATTGTAACCCCCATAAAACCTGATGGATCCTTGAGAATCTGTGGGGATTACAAGGCCACCCTCAACCACGCGTTACAGAAGAGCACCTATCTAGTACCTGTGGTCCAACATCTCCTTCACTCACTTGGGGGCGGAAAAGTATTCGCAAAGCTTGACCTGGCCCAAGCTTATCAACAGTTGCCAGTAGACACAGATACTGTAGAAGCCCAAACTATAGTTACACACAGAGGTGCCTTCAAATGTAACAGACTCCAGTTAGGGGTAAGCGTAGCACCTGGCATTTTTCAAAGCCTGATGGAAAGGTTGTTACAGGGCATAAAAGGGGTCGTGCCCTATTTTGATGACGTATTGATAGCCGCCCCTACAAGAAGTCAGTTAGAAAAATGCCTGAGAACTGTCCTCCAAAGGTTCAAAGATGCAGGCCTCAAGGTTAAGAAGGAAAAGTGCCAGTTATGCACTGAGAGGGTTGAATTTCTGGGTTACCTTCTTGACAAACAAGGAATTCACCCTACTGAAAAGAAATTGGCTGCCATCAAAAATGCCCTAAGACCAAAGAACAAAACAGACCTCCAAGCCTTCCTGGGACTCATTAACATCTTCCTATCCCAGAAGGTGACTGTTGCTGAACCCCTATATAGGCTCCTCGACAAGAAGACTTCCTGGTTTTGGGGACGTCGGGAGGAGCAGGCTTTCCAACAAGTAAAAGACCTTTTAACTTCGGATGCAGTACTCATCCAATATAATGAGACACTTCCATTAACTGTGACTTGTGATGCCTCACCCTTTGGAGTAGGTGCCATCCTGAGCCACATCCTACCCAATGGTACAGAGGCGCCTATTGCATTCTTTTCAAGAACTTTGTCTAAAACAGAGAGAAATTATAGTAATCTTGATAAAGAAGCCCTCGCTATTGTATCTGTAATAAAAAGGTTCCACGAGTACGTGCATGGAAGATCCTTTTCCATCATCACAAATCATAAACCATTACTTGGCATCTTGGCAGGTGACAAACCGACCCACACATCTTATCCCCTTGGATGACACGATGGTCGGAGTTCTTAACCGCCTATGACTACCAATTGAGACACCGACCAGGGAAAGCCATTCCCCATGCAAACGCTTTGAGCCGTTCTCCACTGCCAGAACTTCTCAATGACCCAGCTCCCATGCTCTCAGCACTACAAATTAAGACGCTTCCATCGCCTCCACTAACAGCACTAGACATAGCCTGGGAAACGAAAAAGGACTCTTGTTTGGCATGGGTTCTCAGCTGGGTGGAGAGGGGATGGCCAGAAATCAAACCAAATGACATCTTTAAACTCTTCAAGAACAGACAAACAGAACTTTTCTCTCAAAAAGGATGCGTGTTATGGGGAGACCGAGTGGTCATACCAGAGAAGCTTCAAAAGAAAGTTCTACACTTGTTACACGATGGACACCCAGGCATTGTTCGAATGAAAGCGTTGGCAAGGAGCTATGCCTGGTGGCCAGGTATGGACAAACAAATTGAAGCCTGGGTTGCCACTTGTAGCAAATGCCAAGAAACACGCTCATCCCCACCAAAAGCACGACCAGCTGAATGGGAAACACCGAGGGGTCCTTGGTCCCGCATCCACATTGATTTCGCAGGACCTACAAAGGGACATAATAGTGGACGCCTACTCTAACTGGCTCGAGGTCAACAAAATGAAGACCACTACTACAGATGCGGTCATCAAGAAGCTAAACAGACTTTTTGCAATGCACAGATTACCAAATGTCTTGGTTTCCGACAACGGGCCCCAATTTACCGCCTTGGCCTTTGAACAGTACCTTGCAGACTGGGGGATACACCATGCCCTGACTTCACCTGCCCAACCGGCGGCCAATGGCAGGGCTAAAAAGACATTCAGTTCACTAAAAAGACATTACAGAAAATGGAACAAGGAAACATCCATGACAAAGTCATCAGGATGCTCCTTCTCCAGCATATTACACCAAACAGTACCACAAACAAAAGCCCAGCTGAACTCCTGATGGGCAGGAAACTCAGATCGCATCTAGACCACCTACACCCAGCATACATCCCGGAAAAACTCCTGGGTTCCAGAAGTAAACACTGCTCCTTTAAGGTAGGAGACCCTGTATTTGCAAAGAACTTTTCAGGAGACCCCTTGTGGATCCCTGCCAAAATAACGCAAATCACAGGCCCACATTCCTACCGACTAGAAACCACAGATGGGAGATTGTGGAAACGCCACATAGACCAGCTACGTTCTAGGCTGCCCACAACTCCCATTACTAAACCCGACCTCGAAACCAGAGGGGGAAGGGAAACAGGGGTTTTTGAAATTGAACCAACATCTGACGCAGGAAGCATAACCCCACAACCAGCACAGCAAAGCCCATTATATGCACAGACGGAGGAGGAACCTTGGCAGATGGTCGTATCTCCAAGAGCTAGCAGCCAAACAGGGTCCGTGATTCCAGAGAACCCCAATGACAGCAACAATGGAAGCATTGCAAGTATCCCTGAATCACCTCCTAGGAGACCCAGCGTAGAAGCCAGGTTGCCACGCCAGACAGTTTCAGTAAACAGTCCATCAGAACCAGAAACTGAGCAAAGACATTTTGAACAACGCAAATCAGGTAGACAGGTACGAAGACCTGCCTACCTGTGAGAATACTTCACCCCACCCCTTAGATGGAACCTAGAGGGGATGGGTGTTCCGAACTAGCAGGCTCATAATCCTGCACTTCTGATTGGTTCGTGAACAGCAGGTCGTGATTGGTCGTTTAGAACTGATCCGATTGGCTGGTAAATGGGCTGCCGCGATTGGTCGCTCCAAGCGCAGCAAGCTCAAATCTCTGTCATTGGACACTTTAGCAGCAGCCAGCTCTATAAAAGGAGCTGCTGCTGCTAGGATTTTCACCTCCAATCTGAAGTCACTATTAAAGAGTTGAAGTTACTATCTGAGGTCTCGTCTCCGTTATTGCACCCATCTTCCCAGACTAAACAGTTATAGAAAAATTTGCACCCTATATCTCTGACATACTAAACATGCTACTGTGCCTCTTCTTTCTCTGTTCATTTTGGTCCCTCAGAAGTACTCAAAGGAAATTAGAGTCTTAATGAAAAGTAGACAAGCATTTGAACTAGAACTGTAAGCCTTCCATCCTTTTGAGGTTGGTAAAATGAGGACCCAGATGGTTGGAGACAATATGCTGACTCTGTAAACTGCTCAGAGAAGGCTACAAAGCACTATGAAGCAATATATAAGTGCTATTACTGTTCTAAAATTAAATAAGCCAATAGAAAGTGAAAGTAGTTTAACAAAAATGTTTCAAAACATATCCAATAAAACTGAAGTTCTTATTTAGATTCTGTTCCTCCAATCCTGTGTTTATCAACTTGGCAACTTTAAGACATGAAGGCCTCAATTCCCAAAATTCCCTAGCCAGCATACATTGTCAACTTTGAGAAACACTGATCTAATCAAAAGATCTGTGTTCTACAGTGTGAACCTCTCTGAAGCTGTCATCATCCATGACTGCTGGGATACAGCTCTGATATCCACACCAGGATAACCTAAAAAGTTGTATCACATCTGTGATAAAAAAAAATATGATGTACTTAACAATTGTTCGAAGAATAAAATTTGGCTTCAAAAAATAGGGGGCTTCTAGAAAAAATGATATAATTTAAAATGCATACATAGGATATATCTATAAACTGTTATTCAAATATGATATAGAGAAAAACAGAAAGAAACTGTATGATAAAATGGATGCAAGACTTTAAAAAATAGTCATAATACAATAATGGGAAGAGCTATGTAAACAAATCTATCAAAGTTACAAAAGTTATAATTTAACATAAAACTGGTACAAAATACATATTCTATGGATGACATACAATTCCATCAAAATTTGCCAAAATATGCAAATCATACAGTAATGGGTAGAAATTGCAAGAGACATGGGAAACATTTTATCCTTTGTTTTGGACATGTAAAAAAATGAAAAACTACTGGAAAAGCATGCACAGTACTATTCAACAACAACAAAGAAATCAAATGATATCACATGTTACTAAGATAAATGTTCAGGGTCACAAGGATAAACTTAGTACAATTCTGGAAAAAACCTTTCTTACTGGTGTTATAAGACTGAAAACTTATGCAGTTGCAGCAAAATTAACAGCGTATATTCATAACAGAAGTTTGAAAAGTGTAAACATTCTGGATATTAAAATTTACCCATGTCAAACTTGTCAAGTTTGAAAAAACACTAATTTAGGACATAGTTTTTAAAGGATAAAAAGTATTGACCAAAAATCTCAATGAGAAATACATGAATTATTATAAATATTATATATTAATCAGAGAACAACAAAGGAAAAGTAAATATTTACTTTTTTAAAAAAGTGAAAGGAACATGTCTGCTACCGAGATACCATTATAAATCCAAAAATCAGCAGCATGGGGTGTCAAATAATTTGCAACTCTCTGATGAACTTGCAGGAACCATTTGCAGTATCAATCATTGGCACACAGAACTGTTTATTTGTTCATTAGAAGAATAACAATGCACATTTGTTCTCCTGTTTATCAGTCAGTACCTTGAACCTTAAATTAGATTTATAGCTATGTTTCTGCTTCATTTGTGGCATGGTTTCAATTGTGGATAAACAGATCTGAACTTTGACAGTTTACAAATTGTTCTGTGCATCAAAACAGCCTATTAAATGGATTGGAACAGAGTCACTGTTTGCTGTCAGCTGTTTGTTGTTATTTTGTCTCAATATTATCCAAAGGAAGAAATAAAAAAGACTAAAACTGAGTGCCATAAAAGTGATGCTGCATGCTACAAAATATTATTTATTGTTTCATCCTCCTCTCTATCTTTTAACCATCTATATGGAGGTAAATTCATTCTTAGAATGACAATCCTAGTGCAATTGAATAATATATGAATACAGGTAGTCCTCACTAAGTGCTTTGTTTAGTGATTGTTCAGAGTTACAACAGTGTTAAAACAGTAGTTTTGCAACCTATTCTGTAATATATGAGATCATAATGTGCTGCAGTCACATGATCACCATTTCTCTTTTCCACAATTCGTTTGCAACAAGCAGAGTTAAATAAAAAAGACAGAAGTAAAATCATAAATCATGTGATACTTCATTTAACAACCATAGTATTTCACTACCAAATAGAAATACATTATAAAGCCATTGCAGTCAAATGGTTTTCTGCTTAGTGCCCTCAGTCCTTAAGGATAAAATTTCCAATCCCAATGTTTGTTACTTACATATAGTAGATGAAAAATTATCTCATGATTTTTAGAAGAGTGATAATCCTATACAAAGAAATGTAGGAAGGACAGCTACACCTGTATTAAAACAGCAGAAATGGCCATTATTTGCTGATAATTTTTAACATAGCATAATCCTGACATAGTTAGGCTGAGTAAGACAGTAGTTTACATCTCAGCTCATTTATTTATCACTTGGAATTTTAGTAAACATCCATAAAAAAGTTACAACAATCCAATTCTGGTAAATCCATTTCCTTCTACAATTAACAGCAGTATCTACCAGCATCTGCATCAGTGGTGGGATTCAAAAATTTTTACTACCGGTTCTGTGCGCATGGCATGGCTTGGCAGGTGTGTCTTGGTGGGCGTGGCAGGGGAAGGATACTGTAACATCTCCATTCCCTCTCCATCCCACTAACCTGCTTTCTAGCTCCGTTCTCCTGTGCAAGGCAACCAAAGAAGACCTAGCTGATCAGCTGGGACTCGGGAGGCAGAGAATAGATGGGGGTGGGGCCAGTCAGAGGTGGTATCTGCCGGTTGTCCAAAGTACTCAAAATTTCTGCTACCAGTTTTCCAGAACTGGTCAGAAGCTGCTGAATACCACCTCTGAACTGCATAACATATTTTCCTTGCAACCATTTGTTACATATTTGTCAACATCAGTCAGCAGGAAATGACTTTTTTTCTTCTGTGCTGGACTGATTCATCTTGTTTAACAAAGTCATAATAAATCTAACAGTAAATTTCTAAGAAGGAACAAACAGTTAGATATGAGGAAATATTGGATGAAAAGGGTGAACTTAAATCGATCCAAAATTTAGAGGAACAAGGTATAAGGATGAATTGGTTTTCATGTGCGCAAATACATGCAAGGTATCTTAAAGATTCTAAAACAGAAGGATTTTATGATAAATTGACTGACTTAGATAGGATTTTGACAGGTACTGATGAAAAAGTGATTAAAAAATTATATAGTTATTTGTTGGAAATTAAATTGGAGGAAGAACAAGTTAAAGAAACAATGATTGCTTGGGGGAAGAATTTTGGATATGGGATTGATTTAGAGAAATGGCAAAAACTGTGGTCACAAAATTATAAAATGACAATGTCAACAGCATATAAAGAAAATTTGTATAAGATGTTTTACAGGTGGCACTTTCCCCCGACAAGAATAGCAAGAATGTTCAAGAATAAATCTGAAAAGTACTGGAAATGTCATCAGATACCTGGCTCATATTACCATATGTGGTGGACTTGTGAGGAGGCCAGGAAATATTGGACTAGAATTCACATATGGCTGGAAAAAATGATAAAGAAACACATAGATTTGAAACCAAAGATTTTTTTTATTGGGAATCGTACCTGATATATATAATAAAAATTTAAAATATTTGATTGTAAATGTATTAACAGCAGCTAGGATTGTATTTGCTAAACATTGGAAGAGTGAGAAAATACCAATAGAGGAAGAAATTATTAAGAAAATATTGGAATGTGCTGAAATGAGTAGATTGACATTTGAAATTAGAGAATAAGAAGATAAACAATTTTATGAAGTTTGGGATCTTTTTTATCAATGGTTAGATAATACAATATGATAATAGAATATTTAGAAATTTAGGAAATAATGAATATATAATTTTTCTTGGTTTTGATAATTTTTAAGAATATTTTATTATGATAGATTTGATATGATTTCATGATTTGTCATAAAATAATTTAACTTAATTATAGTTATCTCGCTTAAGTATGAATTAGTAAAATTATAGTCAAATGATTGTTCAATAATGATATTGGAATATTTTATTGATGATTGATAATGTGAGTTATTATGTAATATAATTATTCTGATGACTATGAAATGGATGCACAAAAGGGAGTGGTAAACCAACCGATACACTGTAAATTTATGAAGAATGTTTAAATTTTTTTTTAATGTCATGTTTTATGTCTTATATGTTTTTTGTCTGTTGTTAAAATCAATAAAACTTTTACAAAAATAATAAATAAATCTAACTGTAAATTTCTGATATAATTTGCAATAAATAATGGTCAGATCTTCTACTTATCAATTATTACAAATGTACAAACAGTGTGGAATTCATAATCTTTTATATCTTCCATCCAAATAGGCTGTTGGCTGTCAGGATTCTGGCAGTTACTCCAATTAAATCATGAGACTCGAGCCACACTGCTAAAACTAAAAAAGATTTATTTGAAGTTAGCATTCTATGTGCAGCATTTACTTGAGCGTAGCCAACTCTGAGATACATAGTTCACTGTCACCCTTGATCCTGCTTTCCCCCCCACTCCTCTAGGTGTATCATTCAACGAAAAACATCCATAGCCAAGAGTCATCAATCATGCTCTCCAATTAGATTTTTACACGGCAGAAGCTTCAGTCATCTAATCAGTCTTTGAAGAAAATATGAATGGAATATATTTTCAATTCCACACTGCTGCCTGCTCTTTGAAACTTCCCCCTTCTTTCTGTTGTCAACTATAAAATGTGTATACAAAATGTTTTATGAGTTGACATTTGCATTGACTGAAAGTGAAGTTTTAGGAAGATGTCTCACAACTTGGGATATGAGAGATTATAAATAAGAAGACATTATGTACATTATCCATCTTTCAGATAGCACTTCTCCAATTTAAGCTTATGTAAATGATATTTATCTTGCCTAAATCTTTAAAAATATATAGAAGCATGGATTTTCAGAAGTGGTTTGCCATTGCCTCTTTCTTAGGGTCCTGAGAAAGTGACTTGCCCAAGGTCTCCCAGCTGGCTTCATGCCCAAGGCAGGACTAGAACTCATGATCTCATAATATAACACATCATCTAATGTCTGTTCCAGGTTGTTCCAATATACCTGTTATCTGAGTGGTCCTTTGATGTTAATGCATATTAATATTATCTCTTTCAACCATAGTCCTTGAATTTTGTCTACATTATATCTTCCAAATTTAATTTCATGTCCAGATGTATTGCAATTAAGCTCATTGAGCCTCATTAGTGCACACACCCATTTTTATCCATCTTGGCCAATTTATAGAAACACATATAACTAGTTAATGCTGTCACATTCTTTCTATCAACTATGTTTCTTCAAGAAAAATCATATCATATTTTGGCAGAAAGTGAAAAAAGTGCTCATCTTATTCATCTCCAGGATATAATTTAACTGTGGATATATTCCTGTTTGTTTTTGTCATCTCTGTTGATTAACTTCAACTTGAATCTGGGTTCTGATGACTTTTTTGTCTAAAAGTTATGTTGAAGTTTGATATATGCACTGGCCTCCAGCCTTTTTTTTCTTTTGAAGTATTTGAATCAGCCTTTGGCCATTTCACTTCTTCTATTAAATTTAAAATTCCTTGAATGTCTTTGTAAACACAATGATTTTTTAACTCCAGGGTTATCTGGTGTAAACTTATATGTTGCATCCTGGGTGTCCTTGAGAGATCCAGAGTTCAATTTTATTTGTTTTGTTATGTGTAAATCTGCAGTAGTTTTATGAACTCCTGGCTATTCATCTTTGTTGTCTAATCCATCTCAGCTAGCAATAGATCTTGAGGCACTGCATGAATCACTGTCTGTTCCAGATTATGTCCATTTATATAATTCCCTTCATGATAGTTAACAGTGTTTACTGAATATTGTTTTGGTTGAGCTATTTCTTTTGAGCTGCATATATTTTTAGAATAGTTACTTCTGCACTCGTTTGAATTTTCCCTAGCCCTCTTCTTTCTATTAATAAACTATATTTAGTCGGCTGTTCTCTAAGGATACTTTACAGATATACCCTCCACTTGCAATATATATATGGAATTTTAATACTTCCAGTTTTAACTGGCTCACTATAGCTTTAAATAATAAATGTATAGCATATAGTTTTGGCTGAATTACATTACTCTGTAGAGAAGAAACTTAACAAACTCTCTACATCATCAAACTAGTTTTGACTGTGGACTCAAATGTTCCAATTGATTTGGAATTTATGTATCTATTTATAAAACACTCAGCTTGTCTGAATCTTTCGTTGATAAGTCAGATTAGGGACAAATGGTGATGTAGAAGATTAATGTGGTCACTAGGGTTTGAACATGACTTGATGGCACAAATAATCAAACAAATCTTTGGTCTCCCTGTTTTCTTGCTAAATTATTCAAAGACTTTCCTGACCATTTCCCCTTTTTGCATGCAGTTTCCATAATATGAAGCAAATTGTTTGGCTTGAATGTCTTTTTTTTATCTGAAAAATTCATTTTTAAATGAATTTTAACTTTTCCTATTTTGAATTCCTTTTCTGCTAACCATCTTTCCTAGTTTAATGCCTTCTTAGAGATATTTTATTTTCTGCTTTCCTGATATTAATTCTATTTTCTCTCCTTCTGGATATAGAATGTGACTTTCTATGGCTGATGGATGGAGTGTCTTGTGATTTAATGTTTTGTGCAACAATTCTATCAATATTTGTAGTATTTTTTATACTCTGCTAAGAAAGATTTCATCATGGAGATTTCCTATGCCTAAATGGAAACAATATTATTTAAATCCTGTTGTGGTTTGCTAAATGTATTCATTAACATTAGAAAATGTAATCTAAATTATTCATTAGAACAGTAATTTCCCATTGTTAAGCATGAAATTGGAGGCTCATTTATATTTTCAGTCTTCACACCTTCCCGAATAGTCTGGTTCTCCTCTGTCACAAGGTCATTTGATGCCAGAATATGCCATGAAGGCAAACTCCTTGGGAAAATCTACTTCTACAGTGACTGACTTTGTTGTAACTTACTGTTGGATCAGTCATGGAGAGACAGAATCATAGAGTCCTCAATTAAGACAAATGAGTCACTGTCTAAAGGACAGTTAGATAAGTGTCTTGTTTGAGGAAATGGACCCTGTAATCTTGGCTTGGCTTCCTCCTTCTTTATCATCTGACATTATTCCAGGCTCTGGTTTTAATCCTTGTTAATGATAGCTGTCTCTTTTGAGGACCATTTGAATATTTAAATAATAAGAACTCTTCTTTTCATTACTATGTTGTTTTCAATCATTCTTCAGTAAATGCTCCAAGCTTTACTAACTGGCTATTGTTCGGAGAGATAAAATAAGTTTTCATGAGGTGAAACATATTTTATTATGTAGCGTAAGATGAGAACATGACAAAAGGAAATGAACATATACACAGAATCCATGTAATTATATACAAAAATTCTATGGGGTATGGCAGTGGCCTCATAACTGGTAAGAATTGGAACAAAATGCTTTGGCAAGAACAATTGATGCACTTTCTTTTTTGTTCCCCTCTGGGTTTGTTTTCTTTGCCATCATAATTTTTGTATTGGATTTTTATAAAAACTGTAAACTTTCAAACTTGCTGGGAGTTGGATGGAATATAAATTTAATAAATTATGCTTGGTCCAGCCCAGTTTGGCTAAACCAGTATCAAAAATTCCTACAGTACAGCCAAACCAGTAGTAAAAAAAGCCTCGACAATCAGCTGAGAGGAGAAAGAAGAGATTATTATAAGTGTCATGTTTCTAAAAAAACAGTACTTTATCTAAAACAAAGATTCTTAGAAGTATCTTTGCCAGGTGGCATGAGGTATTGAGATACTCTTATGCAATTCTTAAAGTTATGCGGTAGATGTAGACAATGGATTAAAAAAAGGAGAAAAAAGAATCTGCAGTGAATTCTACAATTTACCATATATACTCGAGTATAAGCCGAGTTTTTCAGCACATTTTTTGTGCTGAAAAAAAACCCCTCAGCTTATACTCGAGTCAGATTCCCCTCTGAAAAAAAAATGGTGTGGAGCTCCGAAGCTGGGCAGTCGCTTCCCTGCTTCCGTGTTTCCTTTGCAACTTTTAAGCATGGGGGTAATCGGAAGCAGAAAAGTTCTTGCTTGAGGATATATTGTTTTTTCTTTTTTTAACTGTTTTTTTTGGGGGGAAGACCCACCGCCATGTGAGAATGCTCAGACACGAAATCTATCCGACCGAAAATAAGTGTGTGTGTGTGGGGGGGGGCGGATTTTAACAGATGGAAGATGTAGGGAGAAGGCAAAAGCGATAGAAGATCCTTCAGGGGAAACTGAGGGGGAGACTCACCCTTGGTCCAGATGAGCCCCCTTCCCCTTTCTCTAGGCTGAGAAAACAACGCGAGCCGAGGTTGCTTCGGCTCCACTCAGCTTCATTTCCTCAGCTCCAGCTGCTTTCAGTCCACTCGGGAGGAGGGGAAGGAAGGGGAGGAGGAGGGGGAGGCAGCTCGCGTTGTTTTCTGAGCTCTAGGCTGAGAAAGCAACGCGAGCCGAGGTCGCTCCACTCAGCTTCATTTGCTCAGCTCCAGCTGTTTTCAGTCCACTCGGGAGGAGGGGGAGGCAGCTCGCGTTGTTTTCTGAGCTCTAGGCTGAGAAAGCAATGCGAGCCGAGGTCGCTCCACTCAGCTTCATTTCCTCAGCTCCAGCTGCTTTCAGTCCACTCGGGAGGAGGGGGAGGAGGAGGTGGTGGTGGCAGCTCGCGTTGTTTTCTGATAGTGAGATCATTTCCCAAATTAATTGATTCACTAACCCAAAAGAAGATGTTGATGACAGTGGGAGGCAGGAGTCACTCTCTCCCTTGCAAGAAAAAAGCAAGAGCCATTCTTATGATCTCTCCCTTTCTCTCTTTCTCCCCGTAATACAGTAAAGCCCTTTCCAGGACGCGCGCGTGATCCGCCCCCGCCACTTTGCACCTTGCAAATGCAAAAACCCTGGGGTTTTGCATTTGCAAGGTGCAAAGGGGCGGGGGCGGATCGCGCACGCATGCTGGAAAGGGCTTGACTTTATTGGGGGGGGGAGAGAGAGAGAGAGATATCATAAGAACGGCTCTTGGTTTTTTCTTGCAAGGGAGAGAGTGACTCCTGCCTACCACTGTCATCATCATCATCTTTTGGGTTAGTGAATCAATCAAACCTTTCATGATAGTGAGATCGTTTCCCAAATTTCCCTTAAATCAGGGAAGAAATCAGAAACAAACCTTTGGGCTGAGAATAAGCCTGTTCCTATGATGCCATTTTTGTTCACTGCAGTGTGAAAAGTGTGAAAAAACACATTTCTTTTTCTTCATCTTCTTGTTTCCTATTTACTGGTCTCTTTAAAAGAGGAAATTGTGAACATCAAACTTATTCTCAACTGTCCTAGTGAAAGTTTTTATTGGTATCTATTTTTATTTTTGAAATTTACCAGTAGCTGCTGCATTTCCCACCCTCGGCTTATACTCGAGTCAATAAGTTTTCCCAGTTTTTTGTGGTTAAAATAGGTGCCTCAGCTTATATTCGGGTCGACTTATACTCGAGTATATACGGTAAATTTGAAGAAAATGTATTTTTGTATTTAAATTCACAATGAATCTAAATGTATTGAATTTTTCAGAAATGAAAAGTTTATTTTCTTTTAAATAGCAATATCTTTTGAAAATGTGCATTGAAAAGCAAATTCCTAGCATCTAAATTTTTAAATTTTGACAAAATTCAATATTTTTTCCCTAAGACTCGGTTTTTTTTTTTAATATTATTCCATTATTAAGTAATTGTTACTTGTGATTATGAATCATGCTAGTTTCAGAATTTGGAAGTAACTCTGTTTATGAAACTGTATAGCAATAACAACAACAAAATAAATAATTCTAAGTACTACCGTGAAAACTTATGATCTTTTGGATTCTTGTGATTAAAACTAGAATCTTTCATTATATAATAGCCATTCTTAATTTTTACAATTGCATACTTATACATGAATACCATCACTTTTTTTAATTAATGAGTCTTAAAATGTGAATGGCTGGTGAAATAGCACAGAACAAAATAAAAGCTCTCAGTTTACATTTGTGTCTCTTGAGGGTTATTTTGGGATTTTGAAGCATAATTTGTTCTGCTTTTTACTTGGTTTAATGAATCAACTTTCATTAAAATTAATGAATCAATTTTTAAAGACTTCACTCTTAAAGGGTTTTCCTGGTTTTTACCAGGGTGACTGATTATGGGATTTTTAGTATAAAATAAAGGTACTAGTAGTTCTCGTCTTACAACCTCTTATTTTGTGATCTTTGAAGTTACAACAACATTGAAAAAGTCACTGTTTTTCACCACTGTTGCAGCATTCCCATGGTCATTTAATCAAAATTCATATGCTTGGAAACTGTCATGTATTTATAATGGTTACAGTGTCCTTGGTTCATGGATCACCTTTTGCGACCTTCTGACAAACAATGGAGAAGCCAGATTCACTTAACTAAACATTTGTTTACTAACTAAACAAATGCAGCAACTTAACGACTGGGGCAAGAAAGGTCATAAAATGGGATATAACTCATTTAACAATTGTCTTGCTTACAATAACAATAGAAATTTTGGGCTCAAAATTGTGATCGTAACTTGAGGACTACCTGTTATACAAAATGTTGCATTTCACTGGAAGTTTAATATGGAATAATGGTTTAATATATTAATTTCTACTGAGATGAATTTAAAAACAATTATGTTCTCTGCAAGGAATGGTAATGATGAAATCTGTGGTGTACACCTATGTGTGCACTAATTTTGTGGACTCTTTTAAATGTGGACTTTCACATGAATCTTATTGTCAAGATACTTTTTTCAGTGCAACATTAAAACTGGATAATATGTCCGATATGGTCATGGTTTAAGATTTTTTTTTTTGAAAACAAAGGCAGTTTAACTGTCATGCATATACAAATATTGTTGCATCTTATTTAGTTCGTCCTTGCTTGCTCTCCCTCCAGCCACTAATTATATGTCTGAATTGAGAGTGTGCTTGTATCAAAGCAATGAAATAAGTAAAATGAGATTTTTGTCAACAATTTGATAGCAAATTGCATTAAGGGCTTTCCAGATTCAGTCAGATGTAAATATCCAATTATTGAATAATCACAACAGTTTTTTTTAACGAGTTGTATAGAAGAAATTATGAATAATGACCCAGCATCCTTATGAATGCAGGAAGTTTCAGATCCAAATACTCAGAGACATAAGACTGGTCAGCATTTTTCTGCCCAGTTAACCTTGAACAAGAGAAATATAAAAGCATTCTCTTGTGAGCAGATCAATACAGAGTAATGTTTGTTTAACTGATATGTTGCTGATCTTGAATCATTTGATTCACTTCCTCAACCACTTGTATTATCTGTGTGTTCTTTATGTTTATTCAAGTATCCAAGTTAAAGTAAATCCAAGTTTATATTTTGTTTATGAGAAATAACTAATTTGGCTTATGTGAGTCAATTAAAAATATATGTCCAAATAGGCTGTTGCAATAAACAAGTCAATAACAAGCCCCTTTTAAAGCTGAATTACTATCACAGAATGCAGACTTTTGCTGAAGCAAGTGCCAAGTTAAATATCAA
This sequence comes from Hydrophis major, assembly GCA_033807585.1. Taxonomy (NCBI): domain Eukaryota; kingdom Metazoa; phylum Chordata; class Lepidosauria; order Squamata; family Elapidae; genus Hydrophis; species Hydrophis major. The sequence continues at coordinate 332,569,062 of CM066329.1, forward strand.
GGTACCGTAACTTTGGTGAAGCATCTGAGTACTATTCTGCTGGAGTGGTATGAACCTATGTTGACAATTCTGACTAACTGGATTATGCATTTCTTATGAAGCAGCTACTACATTTTTGAATTCTTCAGAATCGTTAATTAAACAGGATGGCACAACTTTAAGAAAAAAGTCCAAGTATTTAAGACATTAGATGTGCATTCCAAAGTCAGTCCTAAAAGAGAGATTATGGACGCACCATTTGATATTACTGATGTTAAATTAGACCCAGACTTCACCAGCCAAATAAATGGTTGTGCCATGTAATTGAACAAACAAGCAAACATACACACAGACAAAAGAAACATTGGTCCTCACTCAAATGGTTATTATTTATTTATTAAATTTATATTTTGTCAATCTCATTATCCACCAAGATTATCTGAGTTGTAATAGTTTTTCTATTATTTAATTTCTACATCTCTAATATCCCCAAAAGAGGCAATAGTAAACCACTTCTGAAAAACATTGCCAAGAAAACTTCAGGCACTTATACATCCAGGCTCCAAGAATCAGACACGGTTCAATGAAAGAAAAAAAAAAGTAATATCTCAGTCTGGTATTTCCATTTCACTACCATTAGGAATGTACTTATTGCCAGAACTCATTTGAGGCACGTTAAATAATTTCATTTCATTTTTTACCCCTAATGATAAAGAAACACGGACCAAATTTAGTCTGCACAAGTTTATCTAATTCTGAATTAGCTCTATTTGCATACCTAACAGATCTGTAGAATATTGGTTTCAAACAATTGTACTTGTGTAAATATAAATGCGCTTGAAACTTTGTCATTCCTTTTTAATCAAAGTAAATGCACAGTATTTTAATTGGGATGACTTTTGAAGTCTTTTCATGTTGATTTGTCAATGACTTGTACTGAAAATTTGCCTTTATTTTGTCATTTTATATAGAAATAAAACTGAATGTAATTCCAGTCTAGGTGCTGTATGAAATTTGACTATGAATTAAGATGAACAAAGCATTAATTTTCCAGCAATCTCAAAAGCCATTACTGTAGAATACTTTTTGTTAATTATCCCAATCACTATATTAGCTCCCTTGCACTAAAATGCTGTGTTGGCCTAACAGCAAAAAGTAATCTTAAAAACAGCAGTTCAGCTATTCTCTATAAACAATGCAGCTCATCAAGTTAATAAAAGTCCATCAATCCATGACAGGAACACAAACTTGCTTTTATAATATTGTGAGAGAACAGCAACGTGGGATACATTGTTAAAATAGAAAAACAAGAGAAGAAGGATATTTAATTATTATATTAATGTGTTCTAATTGCAAAACTTAGATATTTTAAGACTCATAGGCTCTATAATTTAAACAAAGGATAAAGCCTTTGCTGAGAAATTATACATCAGGTGAGTATTTGGAAAAAATGTTACCAGGAAATGCAAGGATATAGGCTATTGAAAAACTGAAAAATATTCTAGAAGGTAAGAGGAAAACGAAGTGTTGCAAAAAAACAAAAAACAAAAAAACCCTAATAGACGTATCTTTAGGAAGTCAAAATGAATTTGACTTGAAGAAAAAAATAGACTTTAGAGTTCTGCCTTAAAATTTAGAAACTTGCACTATAGGTTAATTTATGATATTTAAAAACTAAATATAATAAATATGTTTAAAACCATAAATAATATTATGATTTAACTCTGAAAAAAAAACATGTTTGCACCTACAGTGATTTGATTTTCTAGTTTTTTTTTATATAAGCACATATATAAGCATATAAGCTGGTTTTGCTGAACTCTCGACAAAAATAGGGTCGGCTTGTTTGTGGTTTAAAATATCATTGGCTAATTTGTGTATTAAATCCATCCAAGCAGAATGTCTTAGATTGCTACAGCAACATTTCAAAAATGTGGAATATTAAAACCTCGAGCTTAATGAGGAGTAAAATCCAAATAAGCATAATACATTCCAACCGTTGTTCCATTCCTTTTTCCTTCCCCTCTAGCCGTCTACTGGGAGTTGTACTGAAATTAGTTAGCAAATAACAAGACTGAATCTATGAATGTCAGACATCAAAGAAGTGCAATGAGGGATGATACATGTTCTCTCCTTTATACTCTATATTTTTTTATTGAAATACATTAATTTATATTCTGTTCAGTGAAAATCATAACTCACATTAAGAGGAATAAAAACAGTGAAAGCCCACATTATTTTAGCAAGGGTAGTTTCAACTTTTAGCTTTTTTTGTTTGTAATGTTGGATGCCCTTTATATCTAATGACTAAAACATCAAGGCCAATTTTGCAAGCATTAATAAAATGGTTTGCAGTGCACACCCATATAAACACAAGTTTTCTCTTTTGTTGTCTTGTTCTCCTTTAAGCATCAATTATTTTGCCACAATCTATTGTTTCATAATGATAATATTGAATTTTACAATAGCAAACCTAAACTTAGGAAATATTTGGCAAGAAACACAATAAGCTAGGGTAAAGGTTGCTTTTATAATATTGTGAGAGAACAGCAGAGAGAACGTGTGATCTTCAAAAATTCACTCCTTTGACAAATTAGATGGAGTAGACAGAGATTGTTTGTTTGTTTATATAAATGTACATTTTAACTTTGATCTTAATTTTTTTTCATTCTATTTTCTTTCAGTCTATTTATCTATTCAATCTATTTCAATCATATTTCAATCTATTCATGTGTTTGTTTATATTGTTTTATTAAGTTGTAAACAGCCCAGAGACTTTTAAGTGAGAATTCGGTGATGTAGAAATTTAATAAGTAGGTAAGTGAGTAGATAGATAGATAGATAGATAGATAGATAGATAGATAGATAGATAGATGGATAGATGGATGGATGGATGGATGGATGGATGGATGGATGGATAGATAGATAGATAGATAGATAGATAGATAGATAGATAGATAGATAGATAGATAGATAGATAGATAGATAGACAACAGATGCCAGACAGACAGACTCTATGAATATGTATCTGTGTGTATGTGTCTCTCTCTGTGTGTATTTCATTTAAACAAAAACACACATGCAAAAACTTATTCATATACATAAAAGAAGAATCTAAATGAGCTTTTATTATTTGGTTTAATTTTATACTTACCAGCAGGTTGAATTTTTTTCCCATTGAGCTGCTTTCTATCATTAGGGCTTTCAGGCAAACTTTGTCATAGGATTACATGGTTCTCCCAAGACATACAGTATGGTTATTCCAGGAAATATTGAAAATAGAATAATTTGCAAAGAACCTTACTCCTATAATAATGCTAAGCATTTAAAAGATCAGACCATTAAGAGGATCACTGGCTAGCTTGTACATTTAAAAAAAAATAAGTGAGTTGCCCACATATTTCTATGACATTTTTCAGTCAGCATTCTTTTAAATCTCTATTGATAGTGTTAAGTTTGAGAATGGGTGAGGAGGAATGGAGACAAGCCTCTGAATGGTGAACTTCAGCTCTTTATTTACATAGTGACTTTTCTATAAAACAACAGTAACCCTCGCCTTATATAGGCAACCCTTGTAACGTTTTAACCAATAACAGGCTAGGAACGCTAGCTTTTATGACCAATAGGAACTCTCTGTTAAGGGCCAATCGGATTCCCAGGAACGGGCCAATCCGGTACGGCCACTTAACAGCCAATCAGAAGTGCAGGGCCAGAACCCCGCACCTACTCCAAGCTCACACTTTATTACTTATATACATACACAACACCCTTTCCTCCTGGTTCCTTAGTCCAAGTCATAGTCCCTTAAATAGGACGGTTGTTTTTTCAGTCTTTTGGATTTCCTTTGTATTGGCTGGTTGCAATCCAGCTGAGGTAGATCGCCGCTTGGTGGTGGGGCTGCTTGGTGGTGGTTCAGAGTTCACTTCCAAGTCATTGCCCACATTTTCCGCAATTCCCTGAGGCGCAAACGTTTCTCCCTCCAGCTCCGCTTCTTGAGTTACACTTAAATCGTCGTTTCCTTCGAGCGGGTTCTCCAGGATTTCCACATCTTCCGTACCTCCCCCCCTCAGTTTGGTCGCAGGGGGGTTGCGGACTGGCTGCTGCAAGTCATGACTGTAATTGGTCAATATGCCATTTCCAAAGTTTATTGTCAGGGCATTGCACAAGGTAGGATCTGGGGACGGCTACACGTACTACTGTCGCTTCCACCCACAACGGGTCACCTGATAAGTTCTTTGCATACATGAGGTCTCCTACCTGGAAGGTGTGACAGAGGCCGCTGGATCCTAGTGGTTTCTCCGGTTCATAAGCAGGGTGCAACCGGTCGAGGTGGGAGCGGAGCCTTCGTCCCATAAGCAGTTCGGTGGGAGTTCTGCCAGTGACGCTATGTGGGGTGATGTGTTGCAAGAAGAGGATTTGATTGACCTTGTCGTCAATGTTGTCGTAGTCTACTTTTTGCAGGGTTCTCTTCACAAATTGGACTATGCGTTCTGCTCGGCCATTGGTCACAGGATGTACAGGCGAGGTGAGCGCATGGCAGATGCCGCGATCAGCAAGATACTGCTCGAACACTAGTGCAGTAAACTGTGGCCCGTTATTGGACACCAGGACGTCTGGTAGTCCGTGGGTTGCAAAGAGTCTGTTGAGAACCTTGATGACTGCCTCGGAGGTCGTAGTTGTCATATGATAAATTTCGAGCCAATTTGAGTAGGCATCGACTGTAAGCAGAAAGGTGTGGCCCTTGGTTGGTCCCACGAAATCCAGGTGAATTCGGGACCAGCGTCCGCGAGGTGTCTCCCATTCAGTAGGCATGGCTTTTGGTGGGGCGTTACTGACTTCTTGGCACCGGGGGCAAGCTTTAACCCACTGTTCGATTTGCTTGTCAATGCCCGGCCACCATGCGTAGCTTCGTGCAAGTGCTTTCATTCACACGATGCCGGGGTGGCCCTCGTGCAATGTTCTCAGCAACGTTTTATGGAGCCGTTCTGGGATAATGAGTCTATCACCCCAGATGATACAGCCCTTCTGGGAGAAGAGTTCAGTCTGCCTAGACTTGAACGGTGTGAAGTCATCTGATACTTGGTCCAATGGCCATCCGTGTTCTACCCAACCCAGGACTCGTGCTAGGGTGTGGTCGCGCTTGGTTTCTCTCGCGATGTCTCGTGCAGTCAGTGGCGGCGAGTTGAGTGCCTCGATTTGCAACGTGGTGACCGTTGGTGCTGGATCATCGAGAGTCTCTGGAAGCGGTGCTCGGCTCAATGCGTCGGCGTGGGGAATGGCTTTCCCCAGCTGATATTGCAACCGATAATTATAAGCAGCTAAGAATTCTGACCATCGGGTCATCCTAGGGGATAATATGTAGGGAGTTGGCTTATCCCCGGCTATTATCCCTAGCAACGGTTTGTGGTCAGTCACAATGGTAAAAACCCTCCCATACACGTATTCGTGAAATCTTTTCATAGCTGAGACGATTGCGAGGGCTTCTTTATGAATTTGTCCATAGTTCCGCTCTGTTTTCGAAAGAGTCTTTGAAAAATATGCAACAGGGGCTTCGTTCCCATTCGGCAGCACGTGGCTCAAAATGGAGCCCACCCCAAAAGGCATCGCAGGTTATAACTAACGGCAAAGTCTCGTTATGCTGCATGAGAACAGAGTTAGATGTGAGCAGTTTTTTAACATTTCAGAATGCCTGTTCTTCTCGGTGACCCCATAACCACATTGCTTTTTTATCCAACAATCGGTGTAACGGTTCAGCGACGGTTGCTTTGTGCGGTAAAAATACATTATAGAAATTGATGAGGCCTAGGAACGCCTGGAGATCGGCCTTGCTTCGTGGCCTGGGAGCGTTTTTGATCGCCTTTAACTTATTCTCGGTAGGGTGAATGCCCTGGCTATCAATCAGGTACCCCAGAAACTCAACACTGTCAGTACATAATTTATATTTGTTTTTTTTAACCCTAAGACCGGCTTCTTGGAATTTTTTTAGGACTAATTTTAACCGGTCTTGTAAAAAATTTTTTGTAGGGGCTGCTATTAAAACATCATCAAAATAAGGAACCATGCCCTTAATTCCTTGCAATAACCTTTCCATAAGGCTCTGGAAGATCCCCGGGGCTACACTAACTCTGAATTGCAGCCGGGTACATTTAAAGGCACCGCAGTGCGTCACAATAGTTTGGGCCTGTGCCGTTTTTTCATCCACTGGTAATTGTTGATTTGCTTGAGCTAAATCCAATTTAGCAAAAACTTTCCCGCCCCCCAGGGAATGGAGGAGGTGCTGCACCACCGGGACTGGATATGCGTTCTGCTGCAGGGCGTGGTTCAAGATGGCCCAGTAGTCCGCACAAATTCGGATTGACCCGTCTGGCTTGATAGGTGTTACAATAGGGGTTTCCCAAGGGGAGTGATCGATGGGCTTCAACACCCCCTGAGCTATCAGTTTGTCGAGTTGTTCATCGATTTTCAGTTTTAAACCGAACAGAACTCGATGGGGTTTCAAACGAATGGGAGCTATTTTTGGATCTAAGCTGAATGAGATCGGGGTCCCTTTGTACTCGCCTAAGCTGTCCGCAAAGACGTCCCTGAACTCAGATATAAGGTCTTCCTCCCAGTCACAGCCACCGACTCGGTTTACGCTGGCCACTTCAATGCAGAGTGGCGCGAACCATTGGAGGCCCAGTAGGCTAGGCCTATCTCTATCGATGACCGTTAAAGGTAAGTATGCTGTGTGCTTCTTGAAGGTGACTCGGACTCGGCAGGAACCGATGACGGGGATTCGATTCCCCTGGTAGTCCTTGAGGATGAGGCATTGGAACCGTAGACCTTGGCATTGAATTGTGGGGATGAGTTGCTTGAGTGTCTTCCATGACACCATCGAGAGGGACGATCCTGAGTCAACTTCCATGAGGCAAGCCTGGTTTTCGATGGCTACCGTGACTAGAATTTTCTAAGTGTCCAAGGTTGAGGCGTGACCGATAGTGATAGTATGGTGAGTCTCTTCTCTCTGCAAAGCTCAATTTCTGTAGGAGTGGTTTACTGGTTCTTGCCTTACAGGATGGTTTCCTGTCGATTGGCGATAGTTAGTCCCTTTTGAGGCCTGGCTGGGTCCTGGCAAGCTGCGGCAGACCCGTCTGATGTGACCTCGTTTCCTGCACTCGTGGCAGAGTGCGTCGCAGAATTTGCATTTGGATCTGGCATGGTTGGCTCCACAACCAGCACAAGGGTGTAAGGGCTTCGGGTGAGGGTCCCGGTTGGACCGCAGTCGATGGACCCCTTCTTTGTTGCTGTCTGACAACGAAGAGAGGTCCTCGTGGTGCGTTGTTGCCAGCTGCCCTTCTGAACTAGGTGAGATTTCGCTGGCCGGTGGTGGTACCAGAGTGCGGTTCCGCCATAGTTGTGCAGCCGACTTCTTGGTCGCCTCTGCTGCCGTGGCTTCGGTGATGGCATCGGCAAGGCTGATGTCTCCTTTTGCCATCAGCTTGCTTTGCACGCCTGGTGCATCTAATCCCAGGACTAAGCGATCTCATAGTGCCTCTTCTAAATCGGTGAATTCGCAGAGACCTCCCAAATTTTGGAGGTCTGCTATGAAGTTGGCCACGGTTTCTCCCTTTCGCTGGTTGCTCTGGAAAAATTCGTGCCGTCTCACCAGCGTAGGCACAGTTGGGGCGTAGCGACCTCGCAGGATAGGTTCGAGGTCGTTCCAATCCATCGCCTTTGCTTCTCGGGATTTGGCTAGTGCTTTAGCCATCTTAAATACAGTTGGACTGCAATGCGTTAGGAACACCGCCCATTTCTTTCCTGGTGTGGTGTCCTTCAAGTTGTTCGTCTCTAGGAACATTTGGAAGCGATCCATGTAGGACTCCCAGTCCTCTTGGGTTGGATCGAATGGAGCGGGTGGTACGATGCCGCCGGACATGGTTCCATTGTTGGCGTCGTCTGTCACATGCTCAGTGTTCTTCGAAGTTTTGTTGGTTCAGATGTCTCCAAATCCCATCCTCGTCGCCAGTGTTAAGTTTGAGACTGGGTGAGGAGGAATGGAGACAAGCCTCTGAACGGTGAACTTCAGCTCTTTATTTACATAGTGACTTCTCTATAAAACAACAGTAACCCTCGCCTTATATAGGCAACCCTTGTAACGTTTTAACCAATAACAGGCTAGGAACGCTAGCTTTTATGACCAATAGGAACTCTCTGTTTAGGGCCAATCGGATTCCCAGGAATGGGCCAATCCGGTACGGCCGCTTAACAGCCAATCAGAATTGCAGGGCCAGAACCCCGCACCTACTCCAAGCTCACACTTTATTACTTATATACATACACAACAGATAGCTATTGCTTTATATTCAAGCACAACAGCTACAGTACATTTGACACAGTATGGGAATATTTCGGTCTTAATGCCTCTCCTCTTTCAAAGTTCCTATGAATACCCTTCATGAGAGAAAGTCGACCATGTTTGCTCATTTATTTCTACCATACTGTATATTGGCAAAACTTGATATGCATATTGAGATAAGTTGATGGGATAGTTCATATACTGATATTGTCATATTTTCCTTAATTTTGCACATTTCAGTGCTAGAAAGCATCACTATATGAGAGAGTAATATTAGCAATGGCAAGTAATAGATGCAGTTAAGGGTTAAAACAAAAAAAAAATCCCTATCATATGTCAGTGGTGTCTCTCAGATTGAAGAATTAATTAAATGCTCTGTGTGCTAGTAGCCTAGCAACCAGGTGGAGTTAAGAAAGTTACTGGTAGGATTCTTTGAATTCTGCTTTCATTCTGAAAATGCTCTTATCCTAACACTCCAGGCTTCTAGAAGACTTTTGTTTAACTTTTACACCATGAAAAGTTTACCACATTCTTGACTCAATGCACTAAGTAGGCCTATAGCTCTCTTACTTTACAGATGAGGGGAATAGACACTATCTCCAGAAATTGTGGGTGCCCCAATACTGCAGAGTTTTAAGAAGAAATTCAACCATTTTTCTGAATTAGTATTGGTTTTTTTCTCTGAGTAGGCGGTTGGACCAGGTCCCTTCCAACTCTGTTATTCCATTATGTCATGCACAGTTATGAGATCGCATTTTGACTACTTGGCACAGACTCCCCTTTCGTGCTATATTCAGAATCCTGCAGTCACATGGTTGTGATTTTTGATATGTTTTGCAGTTTCAGGCAAAAAATACTCATTTGATATAATGAGTATATCATTATACTCATTATATCAAATAAGTATTTGATATAATATTCATATAAGTAGTAATATAACATAAGTAGCGGCTTACCAACCACTACAAAAAAATGTCACAAAAATAGTAACATGATGATCCACTTAATAACTGTAATGACTTAATAATGTAATTCCAGGCATAATTACAGTCATAAACTGAGGACCATCTATATCAGGGGTGTCAAAGTCATGACCGGAGGTGCCATGTGTTGACCCTGCCCCACCAAGTTTAGCAAAGCAGGGAAAGTCCTGATAGGTCACATGATACTGCCTTGATTATGTGAATTTAACACCCCTGATCTATATGGAGCAGACTAGAACATAAGGTTCACTTCACTGCACTTGCATATTTGTTTGCTTGTTGACTTTCTAGGTTGCTTAATTACCAAACAACTCTAAGCAATTTCCCAAACTAAAAGCACAATAAAATACAGGGGAGAAAAACACCAACATTCAGCTTACAGTAAAACACAACCAGCATACAGTGAGAAATCACAAAGTACTCAACATATCTATATTTTATTAACATTAAAAGGGGAAATCATCCATATGTATGCTGCTTTCATTTGTAATTCATTTTCAGATTTGGTATACAATTAGTATTAGGCTCTCTGTGTGGGTTTCCAGTGTATTTTTTTAAATAACCCTCACTAAAATATTATAAAAACTGAATATAGTGCAAATCCAGCAGAAAATGAGAACACGCTTTTCAGAAATAAAAAATCTGATGTTCATGCACCTTCATATCCACCAAGATGACTTTGCTGCTGTCTAACACAGATCTATTGTATAAATGAGCAATATGAATTCAGTAGCATCCTCTAATGCCCAAGTTTCCTAATTTAATTTTAATGAAATTTTCCATATGGGTTTTCACAAGCAGTATCTTCTTTGACAGATTAATTATTAGCACTGCTAGAAGCATAAGTCCCCAGCATAACTATATTGGTAATAACTGGTTCTGCAACATCTTTCCTCCCTCTAAAGGAGTATCAAATTTATCCTTAAAGAGTGCCCTTTATCCACCTTTATTCTCCAAAGGATGCTGTGAACAACATGAATCCTGCCCTGAGAACATTAAAATGTTTCAAAATACAAAAAAAAAAAAAAAAAAAGCAGATCCTTTCAAGTATGGAAAGGCAGGTTATTGTTTAACTTGCTCAGATGCTTAATTGGCAAAATAGGATGCCCAACAAGCAAGAAGTAAAGTTACCCATGTCAGTTGTCAAAATGACCTATTTCCCTAACACCTGGCAAATTGAATATGAATTTCTTCTCCTTCCCACTCATTTGAGAAAGTGTTGACTTCATTGCAAGCTCTCTTGATGCTGAAATTGTTAAAATAGAATTGTGTCTTTGTACTGCTGTACTTCTGCTTGGATAGCTGTGATTTGTTTCAGCTCCTTCAGCTGAAATATTTTATTAAGGATCTCTGCAGAGCCAGCCAATTGTGATTATTTGATTGATTGATTATGGCCATCAAATCAGTATTAACTAGATATTCACAGTGGAGATCTGACCCATATTCACTTTGAATCAAATTAATCTACATTGTTGTTGATTGTCCTTTATTTCCCCTTCCTTCCACGTGTTTCAAGCATTATCTTCTTTTTCTTTTCTTTTATTAATATATAAAATTCAATTGCATGAAGAACTATACACTTATATCCACTTATCAGGAAGTCAGTGTCATTTTTTTCTCAGTAAAATGACTCTTGGGTTGACATACACTGCTCAAAAAAAAATAAAGGGAACACTTAAACAACACAATGTTACTCCAAGTCAATCACACTTCTTTGAAATCAAACTGTCCACTTAGGTAGCAATACTGATTGACAATCAATTTCACATGCTGTTGTGCAAATGGAATAGACAACCTGTGGAAAGCATAGGCAGTTAGCAAGACATCCCCAATAAAGGAGTGGTTCTGCAGGTGGTAACCACAGACCACTTCTCAGTTACTATGCTTTCTGGCTCATGGTTTGGTCACTTTTGAATGCTGGCGGTGCTTTCATTCTAGTGGTAGCATGAAACGGAGTCTACAACCCACACAAGTGGCTCAGGTAGTGCAGCTCATCCAGGATGGCACATCAATGCAAGCTGTGGCAAGAAAGTTTGCTGTGTCTGTCAGTGTAGTGTCCAGAGCATGGAGGCGCTACCAGGAGATAGGCCAGTACATCAGGAGACGTGGAGGAGGCCATAGGAGGGCAACAACCCTATATCAGAACCGCTACTTCTGCCTTTGTGCAAGAAGGGACAGGAGGAGCACTGCCAGAGCCCTGCAAAATGACCTCCAGCGGGCCACAAATATCCATGTGGCTGCTCAAATGGTCAGAAACAGACTCCATGGGGATGGTATGAGAGCCCGATGTCCACAGGTGGGGGTTGTGCTTACAGCCCAACACTGTGTAGGACATTTGGCATTTGCCAGAGAACACCAACATTGGCAAATTTGCCATTGGCCCCCTGTGCTCTTCACAGATGAAAGCAGGTTCACACTGAGCACATGTGACAGATGTGACAGGGTCTGGAGACGCTGTGGAGAATGTTCTGCTTCCTGCAACATCCTCCAGCATGACAGTGCTGTTTGGCAGTGGGCCAGTAATGGTGTGGGGTGGCATTGCTTTAGGGGGCCGCACAGTCTTCCATGTGCTCACCAGAGGGAGCCTGACTGCCATTAAGTACCGAGATGAGATCCTCAGACCCCTTGTGAGACCAGATGCTGGTGCGGGTGGCCCTGGGTTCCTCCTAATGTACGACAATGCTAGACCTCATGTGGCTGGAGTGTGTCAGCAGTTCCTGCAAGATGAAGGCATTGATGCTATGGACTGGCCCGCCCGTTCCCCAGGCCTGAATCCAATTGAGCACATCTGGGACATCATGTCTCGCTCCACCCACCAACGCCACATTGCACCGCAGACTGTCCAGGAGTTGGAGGATGCTTTAGTCCAGGTGTGGGAGGAGATCCCTCAGGAGACCATCCGCCACTTCATCAGGAGCATGCCCAGGCATTGTAGGAAGGTCATACAGGCACGTGGAGGCCACACACACACTACTGAGCCTCATTTTGACTTGTTTTAAGGACATTACATCAAAGTTGGATCAGCCTGTAGTGTTTCTTTCCACTTTAATTTTGAGTGTAACTCCAAATCCAGACCTCCATGGGTTGCTAAATTTGATTTCTATTGATAATTTTTGTGTGATTTTGTTGTCAGCACATTCAACTGTGCAATGAACAAAGTATTTAATAAGAATATTTCATTCATTCAGATCTAGGATGTTTTATTTTTGTGTTCCCTTCATTTTTTTGAGCAGTGTATATATATATCAGGGCTGAACCTGGTTAGGAATCCAGGAATATCAAGATTATAAAGTAGACTAGAAGTCAAATGCATCCCAGAAACTCATGTTAGCAAATCATTTCCAGGAGAAAGATTTATAACCTTGATTTTTCTGGCTTTTTAACAAGGTTCAGTCCTAATTAATGTTTTAAATTCAGCCAAGATTGGGTAGATGCACCCAGCTAGACTGATATATATAGAGTGTCAAGATTCTGGCAGTTGGTCCAATTAAATCATGAGCTTTGAGCCACACTCCCAAAACTAAAAAGGATTTATTTGAAGTTAACATTCTGCATCCGACATTTGCCTGGGCGTAGCCAACTCTGAGATACATAATTCACTATCACCCTTGATCCTGCTTTTCCCCCCACCCCTCTGGGTACATCATCCAACGAAACACGTCCATAGCCAAGAGTCATCAATCTTGCTCTCCAATTAGATTTTTGAATGGCAGAAGCTTCAGTCATCTAATCAGTCTTTGAAGAAAATATGAATGGAATATATTTTCAATTCCACACTGCTGCCTGCTCTTTGAAACTTCCCCCTTCTTTCTGTTGTCAACTATAAAACATGTTTACAAAATGTTTTATGAGTTGACATAGAGGTTTGATACAGTATATATATATATAAATTTGTAATCCACTATAGACATATGCAAAGCACATGAAAATAATGTCTGATTCTCTGCTGAGAGATAACCACAATGTTGCCTATTCTTCATGATAATAATTGGCATAATGGTTTGCTTGAAAGTTGACATTTTCTGTTGTTATGATCTTTAATTGTTTGAATAAGGCAGTTTTCTTATTCTGATCAAAACTCCAGAAGTAGACATACCCAGTGGCACAAGCTAATGAGCTTTGCTTGTGATTCAGTCGTTGATTGGTTTCTAGTAGCTTCAGTGCCACTTCTTTAAAGAACATCATCAGCTCTCTCTATATGAGCCCAAACTGATACTATAGTTCCTGATATTTTTTTATATAAAAGGAAATGAAGTAGATTTTTCATTCCATGCAAATATAGCATCACCACTTAAACAAACAAACAAACAAGTATTTATTTTGGAAAAAAAATCACTTGGATATATTTTATAATGAATTTGTCAAGCAAGGTTCTAAATCTTTCTTTTTTATGACATCATCACCTGTCTTTATTCACAATGGCTAAGAAATTCAAAGATAAGGAGAGAGTCTATAACTTCTGGATAACCATGTGAGAGGAATCTTGAAGTCCCAGTGGACAATAACTTAAATATGAGTCAGCAGTGTGCTGCAGCTGTCAAAAAAGTCAACACAGTTCCAGGTTGCATTAACTGAGGAATAGAATCAGGATTATATGAAGTATTAATACCACTTTATAATGCCTTGGTAAGACCACACTTAGAATACTGAATCCATTTTAGTCACCATGATGTTGAGATCTAGAAAGAGTGCAGAGAAGATCAACAAAGATTATTATGGACTAGAGGCTAAAATATATCAAGAATGGTTGCATGAATTGTGTATGTCTAATTTCATGAAAAGAAGGACTGGGTGTGACATGTTAGGAGTGTTCCAATATTTTAGAAGTTGCCACAAAGAAGAAGTAGTCAACCTATTCTCCAAAATACGTAAGGCAGGATAAGAAACAATGGATGGAAACTAGTCAAGGAGAGAAGCAACCTAGAACTAAGGAGAAATTTCCCAACAGTTAGAACAATTAATAAGTGGAACAACTTGCTTCCTGTAGTTGTGAATGCTCCAACACTGAATGTTTTTAAGAAGAGATTGGACAACCATTGATCTGAAATGATATAGGGCAGGGGTGTCAAACTGGAGGACCACAAGCCAGATGTGTCACCCACAGGCCATGCCCACCCCAGCTCTGCAAAGGGAAAAAACATCGCAAAACATCACGATGACAATATGACACTGCGAGTTTGACACCCATGGTATAGGCTTTCCTTCCTGAGCAGGAATGTGGAGTAGAAGACCTCCAAGGTCCCTTCCAACTCTGTTATCCTTTTATCAGTTGATAAACTGTTTGCTGTTAGAACTAGAATGTATCTCCTAATTGGGGTGACATATTTTCCTGCATGAATATTTAACTAATTACATGTTTGAAATTATAAATGTGTAGTCTGAGATAAAAGCAGGTTGTAGTTTGAGTTTGAGATAAAAGAACGAGAAGCCAATAATTTGAATGTATCTGGAACTGGTGCAAGTTGTGTTGGAAGCTAAAGAGATATATAATATTCTATTGAAATCAATATTGTTGCTTTGAAACTCTGCATTTTGATGTTGTTTTTACTAGGGTCTGATTATATCTTGGCAATACAAACCATTTTTCAGAGAAGCCATATATTTCTGATGCACTTTTATCAGAGGAAACCTAGTTCCTTATATCTCTACATTTCACAGCAATCAGACAAATGAGGGACCAATAAGAAATATATTTGTTTCTGTTGTAAATAAGAAGAAATTTTTAAATTGACAAAGTTTAAGAGCATGTGATAGATGCACGTATGAAAAGAGAGATTTAGTTACATACTGCATGAGCTGATTCAATTATTATTAGACTATTATGAAATATAGTGTACTGGTATTACAGAAAAAGAACTATTAATCAGATGGCTTCCTGACATCCAAGTGCTTAATCAAACCCCAGTGAAATCAAATAGATTATATTCAAATAGGTATTTTTAGATCATATTCTGCTTGACAGCTCTTTGGTTTGAAATGTTAAAATCTGTTGAGTATATGCTGAAGTTATATGTCATATTCTAGACAAATATATTACATTTTGTAACAAATTTGTCAATATGAGAGGCTACAAAATTTGACTTTTAGCTTACAATATCTTCCATCCTTTATACTTAAAAACCATATTTTTGGATAAATTTAAAAAAATCCAATCCAGTGTCCATAAAATGAGCATAAAAGGTGGGAATTTTGCAAATTGAGAATACCAGATAGGGCAAGGCTACAATAGCCCTATTTAAGTATACATATAAGCATCTATTTCTTCAATTTACAGGTGAGGCATGTGACTCTAATCCTTGTGAAAATGGAGGCATCTGTGTGTCTGGTTTGGATGGTTTCTATACTTGCGAATGTCCTGATGGCATCACAGATTCCAATTGTTCTAATGTTATGGAGGTTGGTAAGTGCAAGTAAATGTTAATATGCATTGTTATTTTCTAAAATATAAAAGTGCAAAGTTTCCTAATCCTTTTTGCAATAATCAAGCCATGATCTTCATTAAAAATGGTTTAATTTTAATCTTTGTTTACTGACTTCAGATTTTCCTACACTGAATGTTTTATGAGGCATACTCATTTGATAACATTTTAACAATATGATAGTATTGTATGATAACAATTTGAAATAATCAGGATATGGGTCTTATTAATATGACTTGAATAGCTAGCATGGAAGACATACATGAAGTGTGATGAATCAACATGCCTCCACCACCTGACTACAAAAAAGATCCATGCAGATTTTACAAGGAAGTCTAAAATACTGTCATGAGAATGCTACCATAGACCTTCTAGATGTAAGTTAGTTCTATTGGCTTCACCTGGATGGCATAATGTGCAATGGGGCCTTTAGTATATTTCAAAAGACCATAGACATTACACAGATTACAAGTAATCTGGAGCCTGAAGGCAGTACCACATTTAAAAATATATACAGTAGTTTAACCTTTTTTCCTATCTATGTCTAGTGGAAGGAAAGAAGCTTTCATGGACCAAGAAATTGAATATGGTTGGGAGGCAAGTGAAGTACTGCAACTAGCCACAGAGAAATAAAAGCCAAAAGAATTACTTCTTCAAAGTTAAATTACACTTGACCAAATAACTTCCTGGATTCTTGTTTTATTGCAGTAAATTTTAGATCCATTTTCCAGTTAATAGTGGGGCGGGGAAATGAGAAAACCTTGCTATCTGCCAGCTGTATAAAATCAGCCTGGGACTACTAAATCAACCCTTCCATCTCATGAATAGTTTACAGTAAATAAGGCTTCAACAATCTAAAAGAAACAATAACAACTTTTCCATTATGTTGTTAGTAGCAAGAGTTGCACATTGTGAATATAATTAAGTCATGTCTATATAGTCTTTTATATATATATGATTATCTTAGTTTGTGTGGATATCCCAACATTTCTGCATACAGTCAGACTTGTATGTATGGTACAGTACAGATCAGTGGAGTTTACACTGAAGATTTTCTGTCAGCACAACTCTTTTCTACTAAGGCTATTGTTTCTAGTTATCTGGTGTTGAAGGGTTTTCAGAAGAGGCTCAACAGTGAATTCTCAAGGAGAATTCAAGGAGGTATTGTGATTGAAATTTCTATCAAAATTACTATGACTTAAACCCTACCACTGTTTTTAATCCTATTTCCTTCACATTTAACAAATATATTTATAATTGTTGTATTTATTTTATGCTGGTTAATGACAATAAGGATTTGTTTTATTTAAATTTGGTGTTCTTGCAGATAACAGAATGTTGAACCAGAGGATCTCAGTAATTTTTTCCTATGCCAAATTTGACAGTTCTACAATTCTATTCCACTGTAAATTTCATTCTTTATTTTAAAAAATCATATCTTTCTAACACATTATTGGAATTGTTGCCCTCCCCATTTTATACTATTAGAAAAAAGAAGTATATGAAGCTCTGATATCCAAAACTTGTTCCAGATTTGTCCTGGGCTATCTATCTAAATTTATGTTTCTAGACTATAGATACTCCTTATTTATGATCATTTTATACTCATTTTCTAAGCACATTTTTACAAAACCCCTCTTTGAAAGCATGTTTCTAATGCCTTTCATTTCAGGCTTCTCCCTCAAGTGCAGTTGGGTTTTCAATGTTACATTTTTGTTTGTTTTTTTAATCACAAATTCCACCATAAATTTCTTAACCGTTTAGAATTTGCTATCTTCTGGTATAAATTTGAGGAAGACTGCAATTTTTGATCATATTTCTCTGAAGAATCAGATCAAATGGATTTCTTTCTCCATGACCATACTACCCTTTCCAAAATATGGAAAAACAAACCAATGTGTGTGTTCCTGTGCTGAATCAGATTATGTAATTTCAATATAAGCACAAGAACAATGAAGTCAATGTCAATCAGTGAACAGTATCTCCATAGGCATGAGCACAAAAACAAATAAAGCACTTGTCATATAATTCCAGACCTGAGTATCAAGTAATTGTCAACATTTGTTAAAATGGGATTCTGATCACAACTCTATCAACAGTTAACAAAACTAGAGCAGATGTGCTTTTTTGAAAGAAGGGAAGTATGATTAGGCATTGCTCATGTTTTTATTTTATTTTGGAGTTTGATTTTTTTTTTTTTGTCATCTAGTTAACATAAGCACTCTAACTAGAGAAACATTTGGCTAAACAAGATTGGTTTTGCAGATAAAGAAGCAGATATCATCAGGTTTCATTTGCTTCATTCAAAAATGGCTAAATAGATTGCAATTTAACAGGATAGCACCATTGCTTTCCAAACAAGGCATTTAATTTTAGTTCCTGTTTTTGCTGGTACAAAAAAAGAAATAAGTATCAGCAGCTGCAGTGACTCATTGACACACTGGTTTAGATTATAACAACTGAAAAATAGGGGATTTGTCTTGCTTTAACCAGTGACATCTTTTAGATTAGTAATATAAATTAATAATATGGGTAATTATAAATGGGTTTTGGAAAAGATTGTGGGTAAGTTCCAAATAATTTGTAGCCGGCACATTCAATTAATGCATATATTCAGACCTGAACATGTACACATACAACTTATTTCAATCAGCAAAAATATAGAGCTTGATATTGATTACACACTGCACACATTTGTTTAAAAAATGTTAGCCAGTAAAATAGAACAAGAGTTAGATGAAAGCAGAAAAAGAAATATATGAACAGGCAAAATGGTACAGTATCTAAATATCAAGTTGCAGAGATTTCCAGAGTCACTAAAACAAATGCTATTGAGTAATTAGTATGGACAGTCCCAAAGAAACTGTTGTGAATGCATAATACCAATAAAGTTATCATTGAGCTTGAAGTCTAGTGCAAGGTTCTGGCCCTGTACTTCTGATTGGCTGTTAATGGCAGGATCAGATTGGCCTGTTCAGGAGCATCCGATTGGCCATTAACAGGCCATTCCCATTGGTTAACAGAGCTAGCGCTCCAGGTTTGCTATTGATTAAATAGTTAATGAGTTGCCTATATAAGTAAGGCTATAGCAGCCCTTGAGCTGAGCTGTCGCAATATGTAAATAAAGAGTTTGAAGTTCACTGTTTCTACTGGCTCGTCTCCATCATTCTCACCCATGCTCCAAACTTAACACTGGCGACGAGGGTGGGATAGGATGACATCAGAGCCAACTAAGCACGTGACTGAAGCGCACAACGGCGGAACCATGTCTGGTGGCGTAATACCACCCGCTCCATTCGATCCAGCTCAAGAGGACTGGGAGTCTTACATGGATCGTTTCCAAATGTTTTTAGAAACAAAAAACCTGAAGGATGCCATGGCCGGGAAGAAACAGGAGGTATTCCTGACGCACTGTGGGCCAACGGTATTCAAAATGGCTAAGGCTGAAGTGAAGGCCATGGACTGGGACGTCCTCGAACCTCTGCTAAGGGCCCACTACGCACCCACCGTTCCAACACTTGTAAGATGACACAAGTTCTATCAACGGAACCAGCGGAAAGGAGAAAGCGTTGCCGATTTCATTGCAGACCACCAGAACTTGGGAGGCCTTTGCGATTTCAACAACCTGGAAGAGGCTTTGAGAGACAGAGTAGTCCTCGGGCTAGATGCTCTAAAAGTACAGAGCAAAATAATGGCAAAGGGCGACATCACCCTTAAAGACGCCATAGCTGAAGCTACAGCAGCGGAGGCGACCAAAAAGTCAGCTGCTCAACTACGCTGAAATCGCACTCCAACCCACCAACCAGCTGGAGACGTTTCACCTAATGCAGAACGGCAACGTTCCACGGCCCATCATGAGGACCTCTCTTCGTCATCAGACAGCGACAAAGAAGAGGTCCATCGCCTGCGGTCCAATTGGGAATGATGACCGAAGTCCCAGCAACCATGCGCAGGCTGCGGAGCCAACCATGACCGCTCCGTTTGCAAATTCTGCAACGCACGAGTACGGGAAATGAGGCCACATCGGCCGGGTCTGCAAAAGCCTCCTCGGACCCAGCCAGACCTCAAAAGGAACCAATCTCTGCCAATCAATGGGGAATCGCCCTGTAAAGCGAGAACCAATAAACCACTCCTACGGAAACCGACCCGTGAACCGTCTAGCGAGATGAGAAGAGGCTCACCAAACATTCACTATTGGCCATGCCTCTTCATTAGACGCTCAGAAAATTCGGGTCAATGTGAACATTGAAAATCGGCCCTGCCAGATGGAAGTAGACTCGGGATCGTCTCTTTCGATGGTCTCATGGAAGACCCTCAAGCAACTCATCCCCACTATCCGGTGCCAAGACCTTCAATTCCAATGGCTCGTGCTAAAAGACTACCAGGGGAACCGAATTCCAGTTGCAGGATCCAGTCGAGTCCGGGTTACATTCAAGAACTGCATGGCGTACTTACCCCTGACGGTGATCGATAAGGACCAGCCTAGCCTGTTGGGCCTAAAGTGGTTCACACCACTCGGCACTGAAGTGGCAGGCATTAATCGAATTGGCGGCAGTGACTGGGAGGAAGACCTCGCTCACGAATTCAAGGACATCTTCGAAGAAAAGCTAGGCGCATACAATGGGACCCCGATATCCTTTAGCCTTAATCCAAAGATAGCTCCCATCCGCCTTAAGCCTCGTCGAGTTCCATTCGCTCTAAAACCGAAAATCGACGAGCAGCTTGATAAGTTGATTGCCCAGGGAGTCTTAAAGCCAATGGATCACTCCCCTTGGGAAACGCCAATTGTGACATCTATTAAGGTGGATGGCTACATTAGAATTTGCGGGGACTACCAAGCCACCCTAAACCACGCCCTGCAACAGAACCCATATCTGGTGCCGGTGGTACAGCACCTCCTCCATTCCCTGGGGGGCGGAAAAGTCTTCGCTAAACTAGACTTAGCTCAGGCTTATCAGCAATTGCCGGTTGACGAAACAACGGCACAGGCACAGACTATCGTAACACACCGAGGTGCCTTTAAGGGTACACGGCTTCAATTCGGAGTCAGTGTAGCCCCAGGGATCTTTCAGAGCCTAATGGAGAGACTCTTGCAGGGGATCAAGGGCGTTGTCCCCTATTTCGACGATGTGCTTATTGCTACCCCCACTTAAAAAATCTTGCGGGAGCGTTTAAGATTGGTATTACGAAAATTTCAGGAAGCAGGCCTGAAAGTCAAAAAGAATAAATGCAAAATGTGTACCGATCGTATTGAATTCTTAGAGTACCTAATTGACAGTCAGGGTATTCACCCTACTGATAGTAAATTAAGAGCAATAAAGAACGCTTCCAGACCCCAGAACAAGACCGACCTCCAGGTGTTCTTAGGCCTCATCAACTTCTATAATGTTTTCTTGCCGCACAAGGCGACTGTTGCTGAACCATTACATCGTCTATTAGATAAAAAATCGATTTGGGTATGGGGTCACAAAGAAGAGCAGGCCTTCCGTAATGTGAAAAAACTACTGACTTCGGACGCCTTGCTGATGCAGTACAATGAGACTTTGCCAATAAACATAACCTGTGATGCATCGCCTTTTGGAGTGGGCGCCATTTTGAACCATGTGTTACCTAATGGTAATGAAGCCCCTGTTGCATACTTCTCAAAGACGCTTTCGAAAACCAAGCGAAATTACAGCCAAATCGATTAGGATGCCCTGGTGATTGTATCAGCTGTTAAAAGATTTCATGAGTACGTGTACGGCCGGGTTTTCACCATTGTAACTGACCACAAACCATTGCTGGGGATCATCGCTGGGGACAAGCCAACTCCCTACATACTTTCTCCCAGAATGACCCGCTGGTCAGAATTCTTGGCTGCCTACAATTATCGGCTACAATATCATCCCGGTAAAGCCATTCCCTACGCTGACGCGCTGAGCTGTACACCACTCCCTGAAACTATCAACGATCCTGCACCAACGATGACAGCATTGCAGATCGAGACACTCCACACGCCGCCATTGACTGCCCGTGACATCATGAGAGAAACAAAATGAGACCCCATCTTGGCGCGAGTCCTCACATGGGTGGAAAACAGATGGCCATTGGACCAAGTACCAGACAACTTCGCACCATTCAAAAGTTGTCAAACAGAGTTGTTCTCACATAAGGGCTGTGTCATCTGGGGTGATAGAGTCGTTATCCCAGAACGACTCCAACAAACGCTGCTAAGAACCTTGCACGATGGCCGCCCTGGCATCGTGCGCATGAAGGGCCTCTCACGAAGCTACGGGTGGTGGCCAGGCATCGATAGACAAATCGAATCATGGGTTAAAACTTTGCAAGAGATGCCAAGAAGTAAGCAACGCTCCACCAAAGGCAACCCCAACCGAATGGGAAATGCCGCGGGGACCCTGGTCCCGCATCCATCTGGACTTTGCTGGGCCGACCAAAGGCCACATGTTTCTGCTAACCATCAACGCCTACTCGAATTGGCTCGAGATTCACCCAATGAGCAGCACAACCGCTGACGCGGTCATCAAAAGACTGGAAAGACTTTTTGCAACCCACGGATTACCAGACGTTCTGGTATCCGACAACGGGCCCCAATTTACCATGCTACCTTTTGAGCAGTACTTGGCTGACCGTGGAATTCGACATGCACTCATTTCGCCTGCGCACCCTGCGGCCAACGGTCGGGCTGAGCGCATGGTTCAGTTCGTCAAAAAGACTCTCCAAAAGATCGACTACGACAACATCGACGAAAAAATCAACCGGATCCTTTTCCTGCAGCACATCACACCTCACAGCATCACCAACAAAACTCCCACCAAACTGCTAATGGGACGAAAGCTCTGCTCCCACCTCAATCGGTTTCGCCCAGCGTACGAACCTGAAAAGCTACTCGGATCCAGCAGCCGATGCTGTACCTTCCAGGTAGGCGATCTAGTTTTCGCTAAAAACTTATCGGGCGATCCGCTGTGGGTAGAGGCGACCGTAATCCGCGTAACCGGCCCAAGATCATACCTCGTTCAGTGCCCTGACGATAGACTTTGGAAGTGCCACATAGATCAGCTACGATCATGGCTACCACCTCGCACTTCTGAACTCCCTTTTGGCCAAACTGAGGGGGTGGGGAGATACAGAGGAAAGCGAATTACTATTAGAGGGAAACCTTTTCGAAGAGACTGATAATGGAACTGAAACTCAGGAACAGGAACCAGGGACCAGAGTGAATGCACCTCAGGAAATGGCCAGTGATATTGATGACAATGAGAATGAGAACTCGGAACCAGAGGCACCCTTACCGCTAAACAACGATCTACCTCAGGAAGAGTGCAGCCAACCGCCAGGCACCTTGCGGAAATTGAAAAGACTAGTTAAACAACCGTCCTACCTTAAGGACTATGTAACCGTGCCCCGTGGGCAGAAGCCGGGGGAAAGGGGTGTTGTGAACGCATAATACCAATAAAGTTATCATTGAGCTTAAAGTCTAGTGCAGGGTTCTGGCCCTGCACTTCTGATTGGCTGTTAATGGCAGGATCGGATTGGCCCATTCAGGAGCATCCGATTGGCCATTAACAGGCCATTCCCATTGGTTAACGGAGCTAGCGCTCCAGGTTTGCTATTGGTTAAATAGTTAATGAGTTGCCTATATAAGTAAGGCTATAGCAGCCCTTGAGCTGAGCTGTCGCAATATGTAAATAAAGAGTTTGAAGTTCACTGTTTCTACCGGCTCGTTTCCATCATTCGCACCCATGCTCCAAACTTAACAGAAACCGTGACTGTTTTTATCTTCCCTATGTTTCTAGGCAGGCTTTTATTAATTTTAACAAATCTATAGTCATAACTTCTTCCATACCACTTATTATTAAGCCTGTACCATACCAGCCAATACTTATACTAACATATATGCCTATGCTTGAATGGATATCTTATTCCTAAACAGTCAATAACAATTCTATTTCTATTCCCTAAATTTACTCCAAAGTCTTCAGCAACCATTTATCCACCTCCAAGTTGGTTTTCATTGCTGTCAATTGCTTTTGGAGCATTGGTTTAGCAGTTTTGCAGTCTGTGCTGAGGTGACAAAAGGAAGATGATGACTGGCTGTAGCTTCTCAGCATGTCTGCTGAGAATATCTCCTTTCACCTTGTCTGGTGCTGGTTAGCTGAAGTCAAATCCTGCTCCTCCTTTACCATTAGTTGCCCATTGACCTGATAGTTAAAAATGCCTCTTTTCTTCTCACCTCCATGACACAAATCTTCCTCCTAAACACTCGCACATGGAAGTCAATCATTTTCCTTTTTATAATTGGGAACCAGGTGTGGTACAATGCTCTTCAGGATGCCTTTAAGTCCTCTAGGAAAAAACAAAAGAGAAAGAAGAGCTCATGCTGGCCACTGCAAGGCTTTTGTTCCACAAAGTAATTTGAAATTGACCTGACTTTTAAAGACAATTTCCTCCAGAAAACCTCTTCTTTGAGATTTATTTTAAAAGATTTGGGTGAAATTGTAAGAATAAAATACTTTATTAAGCCAGGATGCTTTCCCACACAGAGTGGGAAAGCAATACCTGAATGACCTCTTCTTTCTTCTTCTCACATATGTAGACATGCATTTTGCTTTGTAGACTGAAGTCTATTGCAGATCTGAAGGAATTAACATGGCATGAAAAGACTAAAGATTATTACACAGTACTGAACGCTTGGAAAGTAGGTTAGCGTTTCATTAAGCCTCTTGGAGCATAAAGTCTGCAGTTGTCAGGGCTAAATGTTAATATAATTTATATGATTGTTTAAGCCTCTGACCTATTTACATAGGAC
The DNA here is from genome assembly GCA_033807585.1 of Hydrophis major. NCBI lineage: Eukaryota > Metazoa > Chordata > Lepidosauria > Squamata > Elapidae > Hydrophis > Hydrophis major. Next base: position 332,593,584 of record CM066329.1, read on the forward strand.
TGAAATATCCAGAGTCCAGCATAGTAAAAAGAGTCTCAGTTTCTGTTGTTCATTTTAATGTGCTGTGACCACACCAGCCTTTTGACCTCTTTGGACATTTTTCCCCATTGACCAGGCAAAAACCTGTCACTGAGATTTAATGCATTAAAGAAAAGCTTATTAGACTAAGCAGTGTAGAAGAATGCCATATTGATATATTGCAGATCATGATACAATTATTACCTCTGTCAAATGTTTCCAGGCTTACAAGCAGTGATCACAGAAAAAAAGGAGTTTGATGAATTAATTAAAAAACAACATCAATCAAGCCCAAACTTATATTTTTCTTAGTCCCTAAAATTTTGTTGGCTGGAGAACACATTTCACTTTTTATAGGGAATAAAAGCTGCACAGCGGGTGAGATGGTTACTCAAACTGGCCAAAGCTAGGAATTCATGCACAAGGAATTACCAGAGTTTTCCATTTGTTCCTATCAGTTTGGCAGAGGAGTTAAAGGTTATTTGTTTATTCTTTTTTTGGAAAAATTGTGCAGTTGTCTGTATGTGTATGTGTGTTGCTCTTCTTTACAATGTCTTGTCTTAGGTATAAAAACTGCATTGTCAGTTGCAATTAATGGATGAATACTTAGATACTAAAATGCACAATAATTTTAGGGCAAAGGGCAAATAAAATCTCTGCAGTCTTAAACCAGATATTCAGTCCCAGGGACCCAGCAAGTAGAGGCAAGATCCCTGCTGCCCAACATCTAACACTTCCTCTTCCTAATTCTTGAAATGATTACATTGCTTCTGATTATAGCGATTTAATTTTTTTTGCCAAAGGCTACTAAAGAATGTAGAGATGAAAATTAATGTATCAGTTATGGTTTTCAGTGCCTTCTGATAAACTGCATTGGAGTCTAATAGATAATCTTGTAATGCATTTTTACTTCAGACATCAATTTTGATCCCAGGATTATATCTAAGTTACCGAGTGAAACACCAGCAAAACATCAACTTTTTCTATTGATTTTATTTTATTTTTATATCCTATCCTGTTCCAAAACATTCTTTAAATTCACAAAATTTACATTTGCACAAAATTATAGTAGCTGCATTTGATGTGTTTGACTGGAAAAATGGAAGTTTTTGTTTTAAGCTACAGCAAACTGCTATTAGATACATTGCAAGTTTCTGTTCCTGAATTCTATGGTTCAGCATTGAACTATCCATTATAAAAGTATGGGGATCTATACATTAATTGATAATTATATATTCTGCTACAGTACAATATTCTCTTCCCTCCCCTATTGGTATGCAAAATATAACCACAATTCCTTACCAACTCATAGTATTATTCTCAACTACAGGGAACAAGAAAATGGGATGTGGTTATGTAGTCAGACTTGTTTTGCTTTTTAAAAACATTTCTCTTTAGTGTTATGTTAGTAAGGCAGAAGCATTATATATTACATATTCTAATAATGTGATAATGTAAGAAAAATATATCCATGGTGAATATGTGTGTACTGTACATGCAAGTTATATTTTACTGAAGTGATACATAACCCTTTCAGTTTCAAAACAGACGATAAAATGAAATATGAATCTTCCTGATGAAAATGTCATTATCTCAGAATTTTATATCTGCATCTGAATAAATTTTGTGTTTAGTTATCAGTATATTTTGATGTATTATTCTCTGAAAATACAAGTAATTAACAGATTCCTGAAATGTAGAAACTATAGCATATTACCATTTAATATTCAACAAAATCAATTAACTCAAATAATTTTCATAGGTATTATACATAGGATGCTTGCACAAGTGTTCTTGAAATTAATATTATTATTGGAAAACATTTTAGGGAAAGGAACTCATATAATTATTAATTAGATTCATAAGGGGTAATCTTAACTTGGTATACTATATGTTCTGTCCAACATCTCCTGCAATTGAAATAAGCTTTTTTTAAAAACCCATTCACCTTATTCGGCACACCATGGTGTGGTAAGTTAGAATACTAAACTTCTGAAGTTGTATTCTGGAATCTGGAAATAGTTAGAATCTGGTAGTGATCTTCCTTAGGTGACAAAGAATGCTACTAGTGTAGGGACTGGCCTTCAGGATGTAGCTAAAACTAAGAGCAGAAGGTAGTCAATTAGGTTTCCAAAGGTTGGGGATGGGTGGGGAATAGTAGGATCCAAAATTCTATAAGCAGGAGCATCTATGGGGAGGAAAATCATGATGAAGACTACTGTTGCTCATGGTCCTAACTTTTAGGTTCTCTAGTTGTAAGTCAGGTTGACTGACCTACATAGTAGGTCTTACCTCAGGAGTCCCTGGAATTTGGTTACTCATAGTTATCAAAGAGAGAGTAATAAAGGAAATATCCAAAGCATACGATGCAGATGGAATCATTGCTTCTTAATTAGCTTTACCAAACAGGGCTTGAAATGGGGCAGTGCATCCATTACACTGCAGATATATACATTAGACATACAAGTCTAATGAAATATACATATATGGAAGACGTCAAGAAGAACTGAAGCAGGATTTTATGAGAAGTGAGATATCTATCTGGAAAGCTGATCAGCAGTTGCAAATACCGTGTTTCTCATATAATAAGACCGGGTCTTATTTTTTTTTTGAGCCCCGAAAAAATGGCTAGGCTGTCTTTTCGGAGTGACTTAATTCCCCGCCCCTCGCATCTCTGGGTGGGCGGCGACGGCTTGGATGTTGACCTCGGCGTTGGTGGGGCATTTTGTATCGGGATCAATGCAGGCAGCACCATATCTGAGTGTGCAAAAAAAGTACTTCCTAATGGCAAGCCGCCCTGACCATTCCCCCCATTTCGCATGTTTTAATATAGGCCTTAATTTGGGGGGAGGGGCTTAATTTCATTTCATGCCTATAAAACATGCTGGGACTTCCTATTGGGGGAAGCCGTATTGTTGGAGAAACAGGGTAGTTTATATAATAACCTACTGTAAATTAATTATTTTTATTAAATATAAGTCAGAACATGTTGTAAAGAATAATGGTACCATTTGAATTGGGCAACATAATTTTTGTAGTAAATCACCATTGACATTTGGGAAGCAGTTGCTTGGAGATAATCTCTAGTTAGGTGAAAGGATGATAAATAGAAACAAAACTTAGGCTGATAAATGTCTAGAATAATATAATAGATTTATGGATGAATGTTATAAATAATTCAGCTTCAGACACCTTCAGAAATTGATATATTTTTCTGAAAAATTGCACCTATTTCTTTTCAGATATCCCATTTGATAACGATATGATTGTTGTAGATGTTTTAAAAGCTAAGCAAAAGAATCAAATTGCTTCAGTTTCAGTGAAGATTCTCTAGTCTGAAATGTTAGTAGAAGAAAATAGTTCCTCAGTATAAGAAGGTATTTCGAGTGCTGAGAAAATTCACTTAAAAGATGTTGTGTTCCAATTCATAGACATATAACACTCAGGGGTGTCTCCAGTTCAAAATGCCAAGATAGTGGCTATGACTTTGTGATCAAAATCCTGCCTCTTTATTACACATTTTAAAAGTGGGAAAGTCTTCGACTATACAACTGCAACAACCCTCTTGACGTTTGTGATTCCCCTGATCACAACAGAGTTCTTTAATTGGGTTTTCTTCTTGTCAAACAATAGGTCTGTGATCTTTTTCACATGATAAATTATCCACAGAAACTAATAATGTCCTATTTGTTCCCTAACACTTTTTTTTAATGAAACCACATTGCATAGAGAACATTGAGGAAAAGTGTTGGGAAACATTCTAAACCTACATGTTAAATACATTTGATTTTATGAAGTATGGCTAAAGAGTGGACTTACAAGCTTAACTAAGAGATATTTTCTGACTTTTAATAGAAAAAGAAAGTTCAGTATAGCTTAGAGTTTCCATGTCCATGGTCGGAAATGAAGAGTCAAAATCTTAGCTTTTTTCCCTCCAGGTTTTCATGGGAACATTATATTCTTGAACTGAGGACCTTGAACTCTTCAACTGTTAGGTTAAAGTCAGAGTGGGCATCCTCTGTCCCTTAGTATGCTTGCATGCCTTTGCCAAACTTGCAATCTTTTCATATTCTCATACAATAAATATCTGCAAGGAGGGAAAAGAAAGGCCAGTTGTCTCTTTAGATAAGCCACAAACTTTTTAGAAGCGAAGAGGAAATAAAATTAAAATTATATAGAAATTTTCTTTACTAAATTCTTCTGTTCTTGTCTGTCTTTTTAGACAGTGAACGAATACACATAAAGCTGTCAAGAGAAGGAAGACCTTTCTTATTTCCTTTCTTTGGTGGGAAGTACCTGTAATTTTTCACATAAATATGACTGGGAAAATGTTTATAACATTTTCTCACGACAATTTACTACTTTTTCTTCTAAATTTCTAAGCATTTTTTAAAAAATGCCCTTGCATATAGATAAAGTCTGATCTATACATGGGAAGACATCACAATACAGACACATGGCTGAAAGTCTATGAGTTATGCCTGTCCTGAAAAATAGCTATTATATCCATGAAAGACAAGAACAAAGATGTATGACAATTGCACAAAGTACACCAATGTTATTTTCCAGTGCGTTGGATAATTCTAAGGGATTATCATGGGGAAAATCAATTGTAAAGCCAATTCAATTTATTAAATTATGTGAAGTTTGTGATCTCTACTGCATATTTTCCTTTCTCTTACCACAGGCCTCTGTGCTGAGCCAGTTTGGATGTGGTTGTTTGGAAATTAACATTTTCTCATATGCTGTAGTAATAAGCTTAACATCTTCTATGAGTCACACTGGGTTTTTGGACATGTTCATAAGGTTTGGCCAGGAAATGTATTAGTTTTACACTGCCAACTTTTTGGTTTGGTTTGGTGTGCTTTGGTTTGGCTTGGTTCTTTGGGTCCACAGTAGAAACCCCAGTCATTCAAGTGCTAACCAGATGCAGTCCTGATTAGCTTTTTATGATCAGCTGAACAATAAAGCTGGGTTTACTGAGTGTTACTATTACAAGTGTTCTATAGAGAAAGTATGAGAGTCTTTTTAGGTGCCTTTAAAGAGGCTAGAGTGCCACTTAAACAAAGATGTCTACTCTAGGGAAAAAAGTACTAGAAGTGACATGATATCAGTCTTCCAGTATTTGAGGGGCTGCCACAAAGAAGGGATCAACCTGTTTTTCAAAGCATCAGAAGTCAAGACAAGAAGTAATAAACAAGGGGACCAAGCTAGAACCAGGGAGAAATTTCCTGACAGTGAGAACAATTAACAGTGAGAACTTCTTGCTTTCAGAAATTGTAGGTGCTCCATAAATAAAGGTTTTTATGAGGAGACTGTCCAGCCATTTGTCTGAAATTGCATAGGATCTCCTGCTTGAGGAAGGTCCCTTGCAATTCTGTTATTCTGCTATTATTATTATGAATATTATGGTATATAATTAAAGAAAGTCAAAGGAAGTATTTATTCTTTCAGTGATATCCTACTTTCCCCAATTGACAGTGCTCAAAGTGACTAACAATTCCTTGTTGCCTTTTGACTGATGAGGAGCACTTTTTTGTTTAATGTGGGTAAAGGATCAATTTGTTTCCCTTTATGCATGGTTGACAGTGAATGCTGTTTTATAACAGAACAGCTTTCTTTGATTTTAACTCTTGAGGATTTTAGCCATGGGCAGTAACATATTCTCTCAACCCTAACCCAACTTCGACCATTGAAAATATTATACCACTTTTTCAAAGTCAGAGGCTAAACTGCTTAGTCTTCAGAATTATCAGAAATGGTAGGCCTGTTTTATGACACTTTCAAGCCCTTTTAAAATTAAATGTGCAGCCAGACATAAAATCTGAAGTTCCAGATGTTTTTAATTGTATGAAATTGAAAGTAAAACAAATTCTAAACTCTGACCACACACATCCATAACTTCCTATCTCCTATGCCAAGAACCACTTCACAGAATACCATGGTCATTTTTTATAGAAATGTTCACCCATATTTCCAAGTTTTGCAGAGAGTCTGTAGTTCAGTAATAGAGCCTCTGGTTTATATATAATTCTAGATATAATTCATGGATTGCTGTACCTGGCTTGTTATTCACCAATCTCTACCAGAATCATTAGATATTGTAAGCTCTGCTCTTATTCTGTACAAGTTGCAATAGAACACAGGAAACTGTGAATAATTTTTTATCATCATGTATATGCAGATAGATAAAGAGTTTCCTCATAGATCAATCTGTTCCTGCAGAGTTTGCTCTCTCTTCATAATTTCTATCAAATATTCTGTGAAAAACCATGGGGTTTCATTAAACCACTGTGAGTTCTAGTTTTGACTTAGGCAGAGTCAGCTGAGTGACCTTGGGCCAGTCAGACTGTCTCAGCTCTAGAAAAAAGTCAGTGGCAATCCACCTACAAAAAGGTTCCACCTACAAACATGCACACACACACACTCACACACACACACAATCACACACACAATACTGATAAATAGTAATTCTGCTCATGTGCTAAATGACAACAATGATATTCAGTATGAATTCATTTAATTCAGTGAAGCAAACACCTCAACCATTCAAAATAAAATAAAATCTGAACTTGGTATTTTCACATAAGCAGTCACTAAAATATGTAACACACATAGTCCTCAATTTAAACCATTCATTTAGTGACCATTCAAAATTACAACAGCACTAAAAATGACTTATGACTGCTTTTCACACTTTATCACTGTTGCAGCATTACCATGGACACGAGTTCAAAATTTGTGCACATGACATTATTTATGATATGAAAATTGCACTGGGGTGCTGGGGTCATGTGATGACCATTTGTAAGTTCCCATCTTGGCTTCCAACAAGCAATGTCAATGGGGGAATCCAGATTTACTTAACTACCACATGATTCACTTAACATGATTCATAATTCATTTAACAACTGATAATAAAATGGGGCACCACTCACTTAACAATTGTCTTGCTTACAAATGGAAATTTTGGGCTCCATTGAGGTCATAAGTCAAGGACTATCTATGTACAGATCTTTTTTCCTCTTTCTAATTTTTATTTTTTTCATACTTGTGAGTTTGTTCATATTTGCATGTTTCAATCATAGAAGCTAATTGCAATGAAATGTTATACATTTAAAACTAACAGCTAAATCTGCTGAATGAATAACTATTAATACATCATAATCTTTACATAATCTGATCCCTTTTAAATGTTTTAGTAGACTATCGATTAATTTAGAATCTTAACCTATAATACTTGAATTTTAAACATATTATGAATATAATAGTATACTGTATAATATGTAGATACCACCAATACCTGGCAGAAGATGTTTTTTTAGAACATCAGTTTCAAGAACAAGTTTTTATTTAAAACACAAAAAACAAACTTTGCTTGGCAAATTTGCCATGAAAGTATGATTTCCAAGAAATGCAGAAAATAAAATGTTACTCCTGAGGAAATGAACATGACTTCCAATGAGACCATGGCACATCCATGTCCCTCATCTGGCGAATACATATATGGGAAAGGACAGTACTTCTAACGCTATTCTACCCTCCTCCTCCTCCTCCTCCTCCTCCACCTTTTTTTCCCCTCTTCCTCCTCATCCTCTTCCTCTTCTTCCTCTCCCCCCTTTTCTTCCTCCTCCTCTCACATTTATTGGGTTATTCACTCATTCGCTGTCCTTCATTCACCTTTTTATAATGATCTGTACTTTCTTATTTTCTTCCATTATTTATATTTTTTAATTAATGCACAAAATAAACAATACAAAGTATGAATCTCTGCATATGCTTATAGTATTTTTATATATCTGGAAATGAAAGGTAATTTGGGGAAAACATGTTATCAAGTGATATTTGAAGAAACACATTGAAGATTACATGTGATGCTCTTCATATTTCAGGGTCTTTTAAGTTAACTATCTGAATGATATCTACTGTTGTGTTAGTGGATTTTCATTAACACAACAGCACTTTCTGTTATTTGCTGTCCCCATTTCTCCTAGCTGTAGGGCAGGGAGGAACTGAAAATTCTATTTGTGAAACTATGTATCTGTGCAGGGAAAAAGAGGAGATATAACTAAGTACAACACGTAAATTTGTTGTTTCTGCATTTGGTGAGAATATGCCTCAATTAAATAATTATGTATCATTAAAAGACACTATTTTATTGAATTGTGGGAAATGAACTGTAAGTGTAGAATGTTGATTCTGAGTATTCCTTTACAATTTCCAATATTCTTTCATTTCATTATAACCCATTCATTAATGCTACCTACAATAATACATTTTCCTCTACATGGCGGCACAGTGATATGTAGTATTTGTAGGTTAACTCTCTTCACTGGCAGGAGTTTGATCCTGACCAGCTTTAGGTTGACTCAGCCTCCCATTCTTCTGAGGTTAGTAAAATGCGGAGCCAGATTGTTGGGGGCAATAAGCTGATATTGTAAACTGCTTAGAGAGTGCTGTAAAGTACTATAAAGCAGTGTATAAGTCTAAATGCTATTGCTATTCAAAGAAAAGACTGCAAAAAAATTTCAACCCTAACCTTAACTCATCCCTGGTTCTTCTATTGTTATTCAGTGGAGCATAACATCAGTACCAGTTTTCTTTCCTGTGCATCTGCCACAACCTGGAAAACACAAATTACAACTTTAACATTTATACATGTAGAAACATATATCTGTGTATGTTTTAATCCTTTCATTCCTAACTAGTCACTTTCATATTCCTGCACACATTCATTAACTCCAGAAGATTAAATCTTCATTTACATCTACTCCATTTTTCTTTTTCTCTTAGTTTCATCTAAGAGACACATTTCACACACAATCTACTTTTCCACCTTTCCTGCCATCTGTTAATTCATGCCTTTACTATTTATTCATTTTATATTCCAATTTGCAATATTCCACATGTCGTGTTTATAATTATGTGGGCCTGTGGATATTGAATTCTATCACTAACTGTGATTTTTGGTCAACTGAGTCTTTCACATAAAGCTTTTTAATAATGTAGCAAAGTAGTGCATTTCAGTTGTGCTCATGTTACTTGCAACACTCCCTGCTAACGTTATGGTCATTAGTTGGACACATTTTGGCCAATATGGTACATAATCCATCTGTTTCTACAGGGTGCACTAAAAGTCAAGATGACAGCCATGACTACATTATTAAAACTCCTCCCTCATCTTTTACATCATATTTTAAAAGCTGTAAAGGTCTGATCAGGCAGCAGTAGGTACAATGTTTTACTTTTTGACATGCCCTCATAGTACATCAGCAAATACAGTTGTTTTATTCTATGCAAGTTAATATCTGTAACTTAGAAACTATCTTGCAAGACAAAATAGTGTTGTCCATATGCTATTGAATAAAATAATACAAAATCAGAATCCAACTTTTTTCTTAGTAAGAGTTATGCTCAGTGTGGAATACTCAATAAATCTACAGCTTTAGAAATCTTTGACATGTTTGTAGCAATTATAAATAATTTGACACAATCTGGTGGGGATAAGATTAGATTCATCAATCTGATAGAAAATGAAAATCTGAAATAATAAGGGAGAAATTCCCCATAGAATTTCTTTAGAATGTAATAGTTGTAGTTACTCTCGTTATGAGCTAACATTTCCCTTAGACATGTATATAAAAGTAGCTTAGGCACTTAAAATCCTGAGAAAGGAGCAGTACATTTGAATTTTAAATAGTCTTTAATTCTAAAAAGAATTCTAATAAAATATCTTATAAAATCAATAAGTCTGACTCCTCTAGTAACGAAATTGAAAGTTGGATAGAAGTGTAGGTAAGCTGACTGAGAGTTTTGTTTCAAGTGTATTTTTACGAAAAGTTGAGTCATAGGATACTAATAAACTTTTTGTTTCCTGGACAACTTTCATTGCAATAAAAAGTATCAATAAAAATATTTTTACTCAGTCTACTTATGAATAATATACCAAGGAATTTACAAACTTCCATTTAAGGGCCATACTAAAGTAAGAAAGGTCAGATTTTTAATTACTTATCATTTTCCTTTGGATGTCTATAATTTATTAGATTTGTAAAACCACTCTTCTCAAATGTATGACTGAGTGGTTAATAATATTAAAATGATTTTAAAATGTACACAAGAAACATACAAATAAAGTTTTATTTATTATAATTTTATAGTTACAGTTTTTGAGCAAAGAGTTGAGTTAAAAATTTCAGAATCATCTCAAAATAAGCAATCCAAAAAGTGCAAACCACTTCATTTAATAAGAAACATTCTAAATTGTCTAACACCAGGGTGTCAATCTCAATTTCATTGATGGCCACATCAGGGTTGTGTTTGACCTCGGGGTGGGGTGGGCATGGCCAGTTTGATGTCACTCGTGTCGGGAGTGTCTGTGGTGGCCCAAGCACTCTGCCAGTGAAAACAGGCTCCAGTGCTTCATTTTCAGCTATGACAGCCTCTTGCCGCCCTCTGCCTGTGAAAAGGGAGTTCGGGGAGGTGCATGCAGCCTCCCCGAGCTCCCTTTTTTTCTCAAAGAGGGTGGCAGGAGGCCATCTCAGCTGAAAATGAAGCCTGAGAGGGCCACACACAGCCCTCCCGAGGTCCATTTTTCTGGCAGAGGCACCATAGGACGGTCCTTTGCTATTTCAAGGGTGGCCCCATGGGCCAGATCTAAGTACCTCATGGGCTGGATCCAGACCCTGGGCCTTGAGTTTGACACTCCTGGTCTAACACCTGTGTTTTTAGCAGATATGTATAGGATAATGGCTTATATTATTAGAAGCTTGAGAAAGTAGTTTTGGGCTACCTATAACCAAAGTTCAGACGAACTGAGATTAAATAAAAAAATAACGATCTACTGTCCTGCTGTCTTGAATCAGATGCCAGCTGGTCTCTTTGAAATAGGATAATATGAAAGGGCCAAACCTGAATAGAACCACCATTACATGCATTTGACTTTGTTTTCTTTTAATCCTGCATGGATGCTTTTCTCCTTGTGGAAAAAAACACAACTCATATCTTTGCAAGAAAAGCAATAATAACCCTATCAGGAGAAAGGCCTTTGTAGTTGGGGAAATCCTACTCTCTATATACTATCGAGTGCTTCCCATACAAATGAAGATCTAGATCTAATTTCTCAGAGCTATTTTAGAGGAGGTGTTCTGTCCCCTCATTTGAATTCTTCAGATCCCCGCGCTTTGATTGGCCAAAGCGCGGGGCGATCGGATTGGCTAGGCGAGCCGTGCCGATTGGCTCGCTAAGAATCTCCCGTGATTGGTCAATTCAAATCGCGGGAGATTCAAAGTGGTTCCATTGGCCGTGGCCGCCGCGGCTTGGAAATAAAAAGCCGCAAAGTTTTCCTTTAGCCCCAGTTTGGTTCCTGCCTAAAAAAAAGAGCTTGATACACAGTCACCGACTCCTGGCTTCCTTCCACGCGGACTTAACACTGGCGACGAGGATAGGATCCCTTTCCTGAACCGAAGCACGTGTCCGACGGAAGCCAGCCAACCGATGAGATGGCCAGCATCGCGCCACCAACCCCCTTCAACCCTGCTACCAAGGACTGGGAACCTTACACGGACAGATTCCGCATGTTCCTCGAATGCAACAATCTGAAGGATGCCACGGGACCGAAGAAACGAGCCATCTTCCTAACACACTGTGAGCCCGTAGTGTTTAAAATGGCAAAGGCGCTAGCCAAGCCCGCCAACGTTACCGCGAAGGATTGGGCGGACCTTGAGCCATTGCTCCGGAGACACTACGCTCCAGCCGTGCCCATCCTCATCCGACAGCACGAATTTTATCGGCGGGACCAGCGGTCGGGCGAGAGTTTCAGTGATTTCGTTGCAGAGCTGCGGCACCTGGGAGGACTATGCGAGTTCTCCAACATGAAAGAGGCCCTTCGGGACCGAATCGTGCTCAGCCTTTGGGACCCCGTTCTCCAAAGTCGGTTGATGGCTAAGGGCAACATCGCTCTCGACGATGCCATCTCTGAAGCCGCGGCTGCCGAAGCAACCCGACAATCAGCAGACCGCATGCGGAGACCGAATGCCGGGGACCGCACCGAAAACAACAACCCTGCAAGGTCGACCGAAGCCCAACCTGCAACTACCACCCACCAGGGCAAGCTCCACTCCACCTCGGGCACGTCAGATGAGGAGGAAGACATCCACCGTCTCCAGGCAGGCCGCAACCGGCGCAGCCGGCGGAGTCGTAAATCGAGGACCGCGTGTGCCGGTTGCGGAGGCGACCACCCCAGATCCGAATGCCGGTTCTTCGACTCCGTTTGCCGGCACTACGACAAGAAGGGCCACATCGCACGCGTCTGCCACCTCAAGAAGAACCACAGCCCCAGACGATGGGACCCGCGCGAGCGGAGACGAGAGAGCACACCCCCCAGGACCAGAGACCGGCCAACAGACAACTGCTGGGAGCGAAATGGACAAGCCCAATGAGGTGGCGAGACCAGGCGGAGAGAAGAGACACATCAGACGGTCACCATCGGCCACACCACAACCACAGACGCCAGAAAAGTCTACATGGAGGTAGGCATCGAAGGCGAACCCTGTAAAATGGAGGTGGACTCCGGGTCCTACCTCTCCATGGTAGCCTGGCAAGAAATTAAACGCTTGGTGCCTACCATCCAGAGAAGGCAACTAGAAAACCAGAGACTAATCCTCAAGGACTACCAGGGAAACCGCATCCCTGTAGTTGGAACAGGACAGTTTACAGTGACCTACAAGGGACACGCCGAAAGACTTCCCTTAACCATCGTCGATCGAGACCGACCTAGCCTACTGGGACTTCAATGGTTCACACCGCTAGGCATCGTAGTCACGGGCATCGACCACATCGCCGAAGCCGACTGGGAGCAGCAACTGGCCCGGGACTTCCAAGAAGTGTTTGATGGCACCCTAGGCAAGTACCGAGGGCCCCCTATATCCTTCAGCCTAGACCCAAACATTCCCCCGAAACGCCTAAAACCAAGGCGGGTACCGTTCGCACTCAAACCGAAAATTGACGAGCAAATTGACAAGCTCGTGAAGCAAGGGGTATTACAACCCATAGACGACGCCCGGTGGGAGACCCCCATAGTCACCCCAATTAAGCCTGATGGGTCAGTGAGAATCTGCGAGGACTATAAGGCCACCCTAAATGGCGCCTTGCAGCAAAGCGCTTACCCCATCCCAGTGGTGCAGCATCTCCTACATTCACTGGGAGGGGGCAAAGTTTTCGCGAAACTCGATCTGGCCCAAGCATATCAGCAACTGCCGGTCGACGAAGAAACTGCAGAGGCGCAAACCATAGTCACCCACCGGGGAGCCTTTAGATGCAACCGCCTCCAATTTGGAGTCAGCGTGGCACCTGGAATTTTCCAGAGCCTCATGGAAAGACTCTTACAGGGCATCAAGGGGTTGGTTCCATACTTCGATGATATACTAGTATCGGCAACCAACCAGGCCGAACTAGAGACTCCCCTAAGGGAGGTGCTAATGAGGTTCAAAGAAACTGGGCTTAAAGTGAAGAGGGAAAAATGCCAGCTGTACACAGAGTGGGTCGAATTCCTAGGATACCTCCTAGACCGACACAGCATTCACCCCACCAACAAGAAAATTAAAGCCATCAAGGAAGCCCCCACACCCAAGTCAAAAACAGAACTGCAGGCGTTTCTGGGGCTACTTAACTTTTATAATGTCTTCCTGCCCCAAAAGGCGACCGCAGCGGAGCCTTTGCATAGGCTTTTGGACAAGGCGGCAACCTGGACTTGGGGAAAACATGAGGAAGCCGCCTTCAGGAAAACCAAGGACCTGCTCACTTCGGATGCCGTCTTCATCCAGTACAACGAGACCCTACCACTAGCCATCACATACGACACATCACCCTTCGGCATCGGCGCTGTCCTCAGCCACACTCTCCCCGATGGAAAGGAAGCACCCATCGCATTTTTTCAAGGACCCTCACCAAACCGGAGCGGAGCTACAGCCAGCTGGACAAAGAGGCTTTGGCTATCGTCGCCACAGTAAAAAGGTTTCACGAGTACCTCTACGGCCGGACGTTTACCATCATCACCGACCACAAACCACTCTGGCAATCCTTGCAGGGAACAGGGCCACCCCGAACATTCTGTCTCCCCGAATGACAAGGTGGTCCGAATTCCTGGTTGCCTACAACTACGGACTCATACACCGACCGGGTAAGACTATCTCCCATGCGGATGCCTTAAGCTGCTCACCGTTACCGGAACCAGACACTGACCCAGCACCCACGACGACCACCCTCAGCATAGAGACTCTACCCAACCTACCCATAACCGCGTCAGACATTGCCCGAGAAACTAATAAAGACAAACGTCTGGCATGGGTTTTGCATTGGGTAGAAAAGGGTGGCCAGAAAAGGACAACGACGAGTCCGTCAGGACATTCCGGAACCGGCAAACGGAACTCTCGTAACTAAAAGGGTGTATACTATGGGGGGATAGGGTGGTCATCCCGGAAAAACTACAAGGGAAGGTTTTGGAACTGTTACACGAAGGGCACCCGGGCATCATTAGGACAAAAGCCCTGGCCAGAAGTTACGCTTGGTGGCCAGGGATGGACAAACAGATCGAGGCCTGGGTAGCAAGGTGTCAATGATGCCAGCAAACTAGGCCAAGCCCACCCACAGCACCCATCCTAGAGTGGGAAACCCCCAGGGGACCGTGGTCTAGGATCCACATAGATTTCGCCGGGTCCACAAAAGGACACACTTTCTTAATAACCATAGACGCTTACTCCAACTGGCTGGAGGTAAGCAACATGAGAACAACCACTATGGAGGCCTTGACCAAAGAACTCTGCAAACTTTTCGCAACACACAGCCTCCCGGATGTCCTCGTCTCCGACAACGGGCCCCAATTCACCTCGCTAGAATTCGAAAAATTCCTTGCGGAAAGGGGCATACGACATGCACTGACAGCCCCGGCGCATCCGGCGGCGAATGGTAGGGTGGAACGGATGGTTCAATTCACAAAAAAAAAAACCATCCAGAAAATAGACCACGGGGAGATCCAGGACAAAATAAATAAATTACTTTTCATACAGCACATAACCCCGAACACCACAACAAATAAAAGCCCAGCAGAACTGCTAATGGGGAGGAAAATAAGGTCCCCACTCGATAGATTACACCCCACTTACAACCCAGAGAAACCCCCAGACTCCACCAGCAAACACCGAACCTTTGCACCAGGTGACGCCGTCTACGCGAAGAACCTAACCAGAGACCCATTATGGGTACCAGCAATCATAACACAACTAACAGGCCCACACTCGTACCGGCTACAAACAACCGACGGACAAGCGTGGAAACACCACATCGATCAGTTAAGATCGAGGACGACCACACAAGACACTACCGACACGCAACCAAGCAAAACCAACCCCCTCAACACAAACCAAGAGGGGAGGGGATACCCAGGGAACCAAAACCCAGAAAAAATAAACCAGCCATACTCACCTGAAAGCAGCCAGCACGAAACCTCGAAACCACGAAACCAGGAAGAGACAGCCAGGCCAGCTCAACCAACCCGGGAAGACCGAGCAGGAGCGGTGAAACCCGCAGCTTAACCAACCTGGGTATCCCAGGAGGGAACTGCCGAGAGCGGCCCAGACAGACAGACCAGGCGGTTCCCACGACAGAGTCCGGAGAGACAGAGACCCTGACCGAACCGGCTGGGATCCAACCTACGACTGACTTGCGCAGGTCCAGTAGGCAGAGACGGAGCCCCGCCTACCTACAGGACTACGCGACGTAAGGACTGAACCAAGAGGGGAGGGGTGTTCTGTCCCCTCATTTGAATTCTTGAGATCCCCGCGCTTTGATTGGCCAAAGCGCGGGGCGATCGGATTGGCTAGGCGAGCCGCACCGATTGGCTTGCTAAGAATCTCCCGCGATTGGTCAATTCGAATCGTGGGAGATTCAAAGCGGTGTCATTAGCCGCGGCCGCCACGGCTTGGAAATAAAAAGCCGCAAAGTTTTCCTTTAGCCCCAGTTCGGTTCCTGCCTAAATAAAAGAGCTTGATACACAGTCACCGACTCCTGGCTTCCTTCCACACAGACTTAACAGGAAGCATCATATAAGTTAATAGCACTACAGAAAAAGTGTCCTCTTCAGCAGCTATCTTCTTTCCTTTCACGTATAGTGAAAAGTCATGAAGATGTGAAAGTTCTTGGTGGGTAATTTCTTGTAATAGAAAGTTTTACCACCAAATTATTACAGAACATATTGCACTGATCTCACTGTGAATGTTCATTCCAATATGTTAGGGTGTGTATTGTAAGAGACATTTATCCTATACAATTTACTAGAGTGTGATATAAAAATGTCTGCAACAAATAACAATCAGAATAATAAATATCATAGAGATTTTTCCTACTTTATATTTACGTTTGTTCACTAAAAAGATCTTTTATTTATATTTGGTAATCATCATATAAATCTTTGTAAATAAATATTAAATTTATATGCTGTCCATCTCACTATTTAAATCAATTCTGGGTGACTTACACTGTAAAAGCATTAAAATTAACAACAACTAAACAAAAGGTTAAAATCAACACCATGATCAGTATAGGGCTGGGCTTTTGTCTCTTACTCAATCAACCACCTCTAGCATAGCATGTTCTGTTGGGGCATCAAGCCAGCTGGCCAGAGACAAAAAATTAACATTCTTCCAGAAGGGTCGAGGCAGATCTCATATCTGAAAACATATTTCAGAGGGTGAGAGCCATGACAGAAGATACTCTTATCTTTGACCAAATGAGCTGAAATGCCTTGGTTGATGGAGTTTTAAGAAGGCCTCTACTGCTGTTTGAGTGGGGCAGGCCAATCTCACTAGAGCAAGACACTTCCTCAGATAACTTGGACTGGATTATTTTTAGCAACAGAATTCTCACAGAACTGTTCATCAGTGGATTTAACTCATCTTTCTGAATATTGTAGAACAGAAGCACATTAACCCATGATACCAAAATGTCAGGAAGAATATTTGCACCCTTTCTAATACTTTTTATTAAAAATCATAAGTGTGAAGAGACAAGGGAATCACAATCTCTGGAAGAAATGAATGACATTTCTCTAGTGCCTCTTCAGATGAATATGAGACTCAATCCATTAAAAAATCTGTATTATTTGTATTTTATTTCTATTTCTATTTAATTTTAACAATATTTTTTCCTTTTGTTTACATCAGTGACTTAGAAACTCAATATACAACTTAAATCACTTTTATCTCTTTATGATAGCAATTCTGAGTGGGCTATTTTTTCCTGTCCTTTCCACAACTGCTCTTTAGGTTGCAAATTAAAGTAGTGACATCCATTTATCAATAACATAAGGTACAAGCCCTCAAGAGCTTTTCCTTCTTATCCATTATTGAACAGAAAATGCTACGCAGCAAAATGAGGACTTTTGCACTGTCCCAATTAATGTCAATTGATTTTGCATTGGAGAGCTTTCTTGCCATGATATTTCAATTGCTAGTATCTTTGCCAGTATCAGCACAGGCTCATTTTATACCTATTTCCCTTGCCTAGTTGTGAACATTTTAACTGTATTGAATATCCAGGACAGAAATGCTTAGTCATTTATTTTTTTGGGAAAAAATACTTCTGAAATTTGATTTGATCTGCACTGAATTTAACCACTGAACTGTGATACTCTGGATATTGCAAGCCATTTTTTCATTGTTTTCGTGCACTTAAATTATGCATATTGAAAAGAATTTTTTCAATGTGCAATTTAAAAATCTATATTTAATTACATACTCAAATTTATTTTTCTATGGAATATATTTTCTATAATAAATGAGTGAAGTGCAGGAAACAAGATGAAAACAAAGGGCATAAGGGCAAATTGATGCAAGAAGCAAGAAGGCATCATGTTCATATTTAAGGAGAGACAAATGACTTTTCAAAATCCTCCACCAAATTTATGGACAGAGAATTCCAGAATTCCCAAACATAGTTGCTGTCATAGTATGTTCTTTTGGGACTCAATTTAAGAGAAATGAATGTACATTTTATGCAAAGTGGAACATTCACATACTCTTTGACTGCCTTACAATGAAATAAATCACCTCCAAAATCCCACTTTAAAAGAATGTGTCAAATAAATTCTCATTATCACCTTGAAGAAGAATTGGTGCAAAAACATGTGATTGAGTTTCTATTTATCACCTACTGTTTCCCATTCTTCTTATAGCCATTCACTCACCCAAAGGGACCAAGCTACATTTTATGCATCCTAAACTCATCAGGATTTGGCAGTCAAGCATACAATCACTGGAAAGAATGGGATGATCCCTTTTGTATTTCCTGCTCAAGTAGCAAAATATTTGGGGCTATTCATAAACCAGACAGGAACAGGAATGGACTTCCCAGTGTTCCGAGCAGGAGAAGCACATTTCTTTTGAATGTTAATGGCTAAGCATGACTATTTCTAAAGCTTTTCCTGGAAATACAGTATGTGTATATGGACTTGCATACATAGAGCTCATTTTTCTTCTGAAACTGCCAACAAAGGGAAGCAATTATACATGTTCATATAGGCACAAATAGTTATCAAGGCAGCATTTCATACTTAACCCATTTGAATTTCCTGGTTATTTTGCCTGAACCTCAAAACTAGTAATGCCAATAGCCTGCATTAATCACATAATCCAGTCATGCAATGATGGATTCATGTTTGCAGACATTTCTCTTGATGTCCTTTTGACTGTTTGGCCTGCCTGGCTTTTTTTAAAACCCAAAGTCAGGTGAAGCAAGAAGAAAACAAGGGAAGAGTTTTTGTGTGTGTGAACAATGTAATATAACACACCATATGGAAGGAAAAGCATTTCTGGAACTGACAACATGACATCTTCAGGCAGCTTTTTCATCCTTTTGCCAAATGCAACAAGGTCCTTTGGACACTTATGCCTAAATAGTTCTAGTTATATCTCAGATTATGTTGAACATACAGTAACTTATGTTGCTCTTCCTTTATTATCTGTTCACAACAATGTGTTATCTTAGCTGCCAGTTCTTTAGTTGGCCATCATATACATCAAGTTCTCCCCAAGAACCTAAGATGTTATAATGTTTCAGCCTAGTATATATGTAGATCCAAATTATGTGGGCTTTTGCAATTGACAGATAGAAATATCAGTGTTTAAAGGTTTTTTTAAAAAAGTGCTATCCAAGGTTTTTTGCTATGGCAACCAATGGAACCCCCACGACTGATTTATGCCATAATCTTTCAATTTTGATTTTCAGATATTTATACTTTGTGATCTTTTTCAACTTTTTTCTTTTACTCAAATATCTCCTGGTATGGCCACAACAATTAACCACACTTTCTTTTTTTTTAACCGCAGTTATATCTGGTGTATTATGAGTCAAGATATTATCTGTCCATAATTGGAAACCATAATATTTTAACCTGCTCATATTCTTTTCCACTATATGTTACGACCAATTTTTCATTACTGGTTTGTGATAATTTGTACAGATGTTCCAGAAAATCATTTTGGCAACTGTGTTATGCTGTTACTTATAATCAGTCTGAGGATTCTTCATATATAAGATATATTTCCTTTACATTGAATAAGTTCCAATTTTTAACTTGCATCAGTGCTTGTTCTTGGCTATCTTTCACATCAGTCAATGCCCACTTTTGTTCTTCAACAATGTGTTTAACCCAAAGTAAACCTATGTCTACATTTCTGCAAGGCAGGTATAATCTATCAATATCATTATGGGGATATAACTGATAGTGAATAGTCATTATTTTTCTTGTTTTATGTCCTGTTAATAATTCTAGCAGTGTAAATGTATCAAAAGTATATCAGGGATTGATGGCTTTGATGATGTTTCTTTCATTCAATTTTATCTTTAAGAGTTTTCTCACTCTTTGGATATATTCTTTCCAATTACATTTTTAACTTATCCATGCTTGATGTTATCCAATTGTAAAACTTGCAAATACTGGTAGAGGCTTCATCCATCACAACTGATAATTTGGCTATTATTATTATTATTATTATTATTATTATCATCATCATCATCATCATCATCATCATCATCATCATTATTTCTTTAGTGAGATTCACAGCCTTTGGGGCTGGTTGGTAGCTCAACAGCTTGAGTCCTAATCAAGCACCTAGGAACTGTTCCGGTAGCATTGGAGTATATAAGCTGTTCCAAGTAGGGTGGTTTTTTTTGTAGAATCAGGGTGTTCAAGTGATAAATTCAGGATTTCCAAATAGTGAGGCAGTCCTTTAGGTATTGCTCCAAGGCAGGGATGGGCAAACTTTTTGGCTCGGGGGCCGCATTGACTTTTAAAATTTGACAGACGGGCTGGGTCAGCACACAGCTCCGCAAAATCAAGTCACTGTGCCTAATGCGCAGACATTATATTCTTCTGATTAAAAACACAACATAGATTGATAGATAGATAGATAGATAGATAGATAGATAGATAGATAGATTCTTCCCCTACGAATAAACGACTCTGTGTGTGTGTGTGTGTGTGTATGTATGAATGTACCCCCTCAGCTTACATAAGTTGGCTACTTATAAGATAAGAAATAAATAAACGCCCACCCCCTAAAACATAACTTCTCTGGTGCCCATGGATAAACTGTGAACCACTGTTCTCTCCCATCTTACTGCAGGGGAAGGCTGTGGAGGGAGGTGTGAAGCACCTGCTGGTGCTCGGGTCTACGGGAATATGCATCACAACAGCGGGCGTTAGGGGAGGAAGGAGGCGGCAGTGGAACTGCTGCTGTTGCTACTGCTGCTGCTGCTGCTGCTGGACGAGAGGTGAGGGAAAGGCGTGCCCAGGACGCAGTGAACCAGATGCCCAAGAGTGTATGGCAGGCTGCTCTGAAGCTGGACGTGGGAGAAAACCGCCCCAAGCCCCGCCTGCACAGGTCGGCCCCTTGCCACCACTGCCAATCCCGGCCGCTCCGGCTGCCAGTTGCTTTTTGGGGCGCAGCTCTTAAAAGCCTGCTCCCAACACCCGAGCAACTTCCCAGCAACTTTCAGCTTCCTTTTAATTCACAGGTGCTTGCGCCTGGCCCCGAACTGCACGGCAGAGGGAAAGCCCGGAGCACTGCCGGGTTGCCTCCTCCAAGCAGCCCGCCTGCCCCCTGGGCTTCCCCTCCGCCGTGAAGCTTGGGGCAAGGTACGAGCACCGCGAGTTAAAAGGAAGCTGAAAGTTGCTGGGAAGTTGCTCAGGTTTCCGGGGCTTCCAGGCTTAAACTTTGCACAGGCAAAGATTGCAGGCGGGAGCATCTTCCTGCCAAGGAGCGGGAAGGGTTCCGCCTGGCAGGCGGGAAGGCTGGTTGGAGAAGGCAACCCAGTGGTGCTCCAGGTTTCCCCTCTGCCACGTGGCTCGGGGCCAGGAGCGAGTGCCCGTGAGTTAAAAGGAAGCCGAAAGTTGCTGGGAAGTTGCTCGGGTGCTGGGAGCAAGCTTTTAAAGTGCCGCCCGAGCAGGACTGCCGAGCCGGGAAATGGGGAACCAAGGCAGGGCAAGGCTCCACCAGCAGTGGCCTAGCTTTAGGTGGCTCCAAGCAGTCCGCCCCACTCGCCAGGCGGAACTCTTCCCGCTCCTCAGCGGGAAGATGCTCCAGCCTGCAAACTTTGCCTTTGCAAAGCCCTGGAAGCCCCGGAAACCCGAGCAACTTCCCAGCAACTTTCAGCTTCCTTTTAACTCGCAGGCGCTCGTGCCTCGCCCCGAGCCGCACGGCAGCTCGCTCCAAGCAGCCCGCCCCGCCCGCTGGGAAGAACCCTTCCCGCTCCTCGGTGGGAAGATGCTCCAGCCTGCAAACTTTGCCTTTGCAAAGCCTTGGAAGCCCCAGAAACCCAATCAATTTCCCAGCAACTTTCAGCTTCCTTTTAACTCGCGGGCGCTCGCGCCTCACCCTGAGCCGCACAACAGCCCGCTCCAAGCAGCCCGCCTGTTCACCCACCCACTGGGCTTCCCCTCCGCCACATGGCTTGGGGCCAGCCGTGAGTGCCCACGAGTTAAAAGGAAGCCGAAAGTTGCTGGGAAGTTGCTCGGGTGCTGGGAGCAGGCTTTTAAAGTGCAGCCCGAGCAGGACCGCCGAGCCGGGAAATGGGGCACTAAGGCAGGGCAAGGCTCCACCAGCAGTGGCCAAGCTTTAGGTGGCTCCAAGCAGCCTGCTCCAAGCAGCCCGCCCCGCCCACTGGGCAGAACCCTTCCCGCTCCTCAGCGGGAAGATGCTCCAGCCTGCAAACTTTGCCTTTGCAAAGTTTAAGCCTGGAAGCCCTGGAAAAAAAAGGGGGATTGGCAGGGACTCACCTTCGGAGAGGTCGCACTCGAAGGTGATTTCGAACTTCCAGCCGAGGCCTTTGCAAATTTCTTTTCTTTCCTACCCCTAGATCACTCCGCACTGTTTTGCAGCTTTGGGGGCCACGCACCACAGGGCAATACACCACGCCCAACAATTTTTTTTCAGGTGGCGGGCCAGATTGGACAGACCAACGGCAGCGATTTTTTTTCAGGGGTGGGCCGGATTGGACAGACCAATGGGCCAGATGTGGCCCGCGGGCCATAGTTTGCCCACCCCTGCTCCAAGGGCTCCAATTACAATTGGAATAACACACGATTTCCTTTTTCAAAGTTGCTCAACTTCAATTTGTAAATCCCGATACTTTGTGATTTTTTTCTTGCTGCATATCTTCAATTCGTGCATCACCAGGCAATGTCAATGAACCAAACCCTTTTCTTTTCAACTATTGTTAAGTCAGGCGAGTTGTGGGCCAAATGCTTGTCTGTCTGAATTCTGAAGTCCCACAAGATCTTGACTTTTTCATTCTCCAGAACCTTTTCAATCTGATGTTCCCAACCTATATTATTATTATTATTATTATTATTATTATTATTATTATTATTATTATTATTATTATTATTATTATTCACATACTCAGCCAGATGTTCTCACCAGATTTGGCATATTTGTCCTTTTATGGAGTTCATCCCATGGGCTCTGACATTGTTGCATCAGAAGATAACAGAATAATACAGTTGGAAGGAAATCTGGTCGTCTTCTAATCCATCCCCATGCCCAAGCAGACAAATGGCTGTCCATTTCAGACAAATGGCTGTCCAGTCTCTTTTTAAAAGCCTCCATTGATGGAGCACCCACAACTTCTGAAGGGAAGCCGTTAATTGTTCTCACTGAACAATTAACTGAAAATAGAATTAAGGAAATTTTTCCTTAATTCTAGAATGCTTCATTCATTGATTAGTTCCCATCCTTGTCTTGCTTTCTCGTGTTTTGGAAAACAAATTGACCCCCACTTCTTTCTGGCAGCCTCTCAAAGATTGGAGTACTGCTATCATGTGTAGAAGTAGAAGGGATATACTGGGGAAATTTTAAAATAGGTTTTACACATCTATTTTGTTGCTATTTTAAGCATTAAATTACACTTGATAATTAGGCAGGCAGATGTGAAATTTTGCTACTCTGATTTTGTGAAATTCTGCAGATCCTCTAAAAGGCAGTGAACCATATGCCTTTTCCTGACTAGTTTCTATTCTTAACATTGTCCTGGTTTCTATTATGCATGAACCTTGTGTCATGAATGAAAAATGTTCAGTTTCTAACTTAAGAATTGGGAAGACTACAAAGGTATATCAAAGGATTTTTTATATTTTTTATTTTCACTTGTTCATTTTGATTTACCCTTTTCTTTTAGGCTTCACTAACTTACATCTCTGTGTCTATATACTGAATATTAGTTGTCTTTTCATTATTAATCACCTTTCTGATATCTCAATGTTGGAATTACAGATTTCAAATTAAGTCAGATAGTCAATTGACATATAGTGTTAAACTCAGAGTAACAAATTCATTTTCTTGTACATTTCTTCCTAAATTGCTAATAACATTAAAATGAAAAGAAAAGGAAATCATGACAGCAATCAGGACCATATTTATTAGCCTTTATGGTTTCCTTGTGAGATCTCAGGTAAGTATATATTCTAGATATGTAATTAGAAGTAATCTCAATTAACAATATAATTGTATATTGTATTGTATAAAGAATAATATATAATACTCTATATATTTCTCAAATAGAATTCATATTTCATAGGATTTTCTAAGTAGTATTATGTTTCAGAACTAATTCAATGAAATCTGGCATACAATAGAACATGGATCTTCAAATAAACACGATCTAGGTTTTAAGTAATACAGCCCAGTGTTTTTTCTCACATTCATTTGTCATTCTCATTCAGCATTATGGAGACGAAATGGCTTTCTTTTTTCCAAAAGAGAATAAGGTCTCAGGAGAATAAGGTGCAGGTTTGTTCTACTCGGTTTAATTAGCTTAATTATTTCACTCTGACCAGAAATCTTCAGCTTTCTGCTTTCTTCACATTTCAGTTAAATCCCATGAGAAAATATCATGAGTGAACTCATCCCTTAGGCCTTGTTCAATTTGGAAACCAGGAGCTATAGCGTAATGGACAGTTAATGCAATAGAAACAACAGATCACAGTAAAAGTTGCAGCATTTACTATTGCCTTACTATTGAGTGATAAAATATTACTAATAATATACAGATAATCAGAGTTGGAAGGCACCTTGTAGGTCATCTAGTCCAACCCCCTGCTCAAGTGGGAAACCCTACACCATTTCTGACAAATGGCAGTCCAATCTCTTCTTGAAAGTCTCAAGTGATTGTGGTTCCACAACTTCCGAGGGCAAGCTGTTCCATTGGTTGATTGTTCTCACTGTGAGAAAGTTTCTCCTTATTTCCAGGTTAAATCTCTCCTTGTTCAGTTTCCATCCATTATTCCTTGTCTGGCCTACAGAGCTTTAGAAAATAGCTTGACCCCTTCCTCCCTGTGGCAGCCCCTCAAATATTGGAAGACTGCTATCATGTGTCCCCTGGTCCTTTTCTTTACTAGAACTAGCCAAGCCCAGTTCCTGCAACTGTTCATTGTATGTTTTAGCCTCCAGTCCCCTAATCATCCTGGTTGCTCTTCTCTGTACTTTTTCTAGAGTCTTAACATCTTTTTTATAATGTGGTTTTTTATAATATATATTTTATAATATTATATATCTATATCTATATCTATATCTATATCTATATCTATATCTATATCTATATCTATATCTATATCTATCTATCTATCTATCTATCTATCTATCTATCTATCTATCTATCTATCTATTTTCTGAGGTTCTCGCGGGTATTTGTATGTGGATCTTTGGTTGTTCGGGTTTTATCCCACGTAAGATTGGAAGTATCTAGGCAACGTTTCGATGAAGTCTCATTCATCATCTTCAGGCTTGGTCTTCAGCTCTGTGCTTCTCAGAGTAATGTGAGCTTGCAGCTGCTTCTTCCTTTTAACTGCTAATGGGGCTGTGACTTGATTGGGTGGAGGTTTGGCTGTGTTCTGATTGGGTGGGGGGTTGGCCGTGTTCTGATTGGCTGGAGGCGTGTTCTGTTCAGGTGGGGGCTTGGTTGTGCTCAGGTTAGTCTTAGTTGCTGGGCGAGGGTTTGAAGTGGTTAGTGATGCAGCTGCGGTGTGTCTTCTGGTCCGTGGTCTGTCTCATCTTCTGTGTGGGTGCGAGTCTGCTTTCTACGTGGAAGTGTGGTGGTGGCATCTTGTGTGGTCCTCATGGGTGTGGGTCTGGTGTCAGTCTTCATGTTAGGTAGTCGTCTGTTCATGAGGGCGGGTTTCAAAATGGCTGGTAGACGGGAGGTGTCATCTCGTTTATAATAATAAATAATAATACTATGATAACCAGCACTTTGAGATAGATCCAGAAACAACCGGAACACACTGCAGAAACCTGCAGAATGAAATGACCTCCCACCACTTGTGTATGGGAATACTTTTTTACTTCTTTGTGTATGGGAAATTGATTAATGGTGGCAAATATAACCTTTATTGAAAAAGTGCTTGTCAAGCACCAAGGAAATCAGGAAACCCAGACAGTTCAAATAAAGATAGAGGTTTATTGCAAACTTAAGCTCTCTATGAGAATCTGAATTATTAACAATCAAAGCAAACTGGCAGGAGATAATACTCAATGAAATTTAAGGTGTTCTGGACTTAGATCTTTTGTAGACATGAAAGGACTTGAGACTGATAGCATGTTTGATCCCCTCTCTCAGACTCAACCTGATCATCTCCTACAGTACTGGAAGTGGAAGCTCACTGTAATTATAAGACTGTACTTCTTGACTGTTTAAACTGCCTAGTAAACTTCTCTATCTGAGAAACAGTTCTACCCTCAACAGAATACCTGATAGTAGTAGTCTTTGCTGCAGCAGAGTAATAGTATATTGTTGTTCTTTATTGTTGATCCTGAATTGGAATTGTGTACCCCATCTAGGAAGTAGGATTAGAACTTATTCAAATAAACTTTCAAAGTATCTATTTTTCTGTATTATATCCTATCTTTCCCCCCATTATCAATATCTCTTGCATATAGTCCCATACATACAATAGCAGTACCCAAAAATACCATAGTCAGTTTGCACCTATATTTTATGCTGATGCTTTTCTTATCAAACTGCTCTGCCTTCTGTTTGAAAAAGATTAATGTTCAATGATTAACACTGAATTCCTTTTTCAGCATGTGAATGTTAATTATCAATTTTTAATAGAATAAAGAGCGAAAAACTGGAAGCAAAATTGGCCCCAGCTGATAAACACAGGTGTTCTTTCCTTCACAGTAAAGAAGAAATAAAGATAAATTGTCAGATTAAGAAGAATGTTGCAAACAAAAATGCTTTCTTTATCTACACTTTTACTTTGGCAGATGTAAACACATTCATAAATGTAAACCTACACAACCAATTTTTCACATGAGTACCTCCATTATACACCATAAGATTGTTTCCATGAACTGTTGAGCACCCAACAAGAGTATCTGCAGTTGAAAGTATCAGAAAATGTCACAGCTTTTGCACAAATTATATCATGGGATGTCAAATCCACGACAGTTACCCATATTTGCAACAAATACTATTATTAAAGACTAGAACATTTGTGTTTATATAATAACTGTTATTTTTAGCTAACAAAAATCATTCATGTGATTTGAAGGCAGTCTTTTTGATACATTCCATTCTTAATTTACAAGAAAACTGTGCAAATATGGTATATGATATAGTGTTCTACTCTGTTCTACTCTCTCAATGTTTTAATGTAGCTATTTGCTATATGGAATATCACAAATGTGTCTTTTTTATCATGCTTGTGAGATCTTAACTACCTGAATCACATGACCTGATTTATGTACTGTATACACCTTATGGTATTTTGCCCTACCATACATATCTAAACTCCCCTGCCAAAATACTAGCGTAATAATGGTGTCCTCAGCCTTCATAATTTATATTTACATTCAAGGGTAATATTATTTCACCATGTATGACCTAACACTAAAAATAGATAATAATGTTCATTCTTTTCTCAATCTTCCAAGATCTGGGCCTTTCCATGTAACATTTGTACATATTGTTAAAATATATGATTAAATATGTCAAAAACAACAATACATTCCATACGTATCTCTATACTTGCCTAGTATAATTGTTCTTAGAGTAAACACATACTAGTCTGTGATTTGCAGGTCCAAAATCAACATTCAATGTTTTAAAGGCTATTTGGTCTTCAGTCCCATATTTGGCTCATGACCATTGGTGACAATCTCCCTGCATCTGCATTATATTTATTTTTTAATTCCCTGAAGTGCCTACACAGGGTAAGCTGGAACATGACAGGTGAGAGTTGCCCTTTTAAATTGTTGATGATGCTACTTTGGATACTCTTGGATCCCATGGAAATTTTTAAGTGGAAGTTTGTGGCAAATCATTCTTGCTGTCAAATCAGTTTACATCTAAATACAAGAAAGCAACAAATGAAACTGAAAAGTTTGCATCCAGGGAAGGTAATTGGCTCAGCAAAGCTTTTTTAATTCAAATGTTAATTTATGTCATAGAATGCTATTCGGATTTTTAGGAAATGTTTATCTCTACTGCTTATTTTTGCTCTAAAATGCAACTAAATGTTATTATTTTGAAAGTAAAGGGCTTTAATGTTCTTCCAAAGTAGTTTTTATATTTATTTGCCAGATTGCACTGACATTTAAACTCTAAGAGTTTCCTTCGTATAGATAATCTCTACACCAATTAAAGAACACAGTTGTTGAATTGTTGAACAAAAGTACCATTTTTTTAAATACAGTGACTGTAATGAATATTTAAAAAGCTGCTTTAGTATCAGAGTTGTATGCCAAATCTTTTTATTGCTTTCTGAAAGTGCATGAATCAAAGCTAATCTTCTTGATATTAAACAATCCTGCAAATTTTAATTAGTATACTATTCATCTGTTTGGCAGAATCATTTACATATCATGAACCAGGATTGATTAATTTATTTTCAAGTAAATGCTTTATTTAGCTATTTACTTACTAATTTGGAACAAACTTTGATAAGGTTGCAGAAATACCTAATCCCACTTTGTGCCTTTTGTGGCCTTGCATATATTTCCAAATTCAGTCTGAGTTTTTGCAATTCTGATGTGCTGCTAATGGCACAACCATGGCAGTCCAACCAAAGAGAAAAACGAAAACAAATTTAATGTTTATTTCTAAAAAATTCAGCAGCAAGATGAAAGGGAGAAAGAATCATTGTCAAGTCTGCTCCTGAATTAGTGACCTTCACAACTAGGTTGCCATATTGGATCAAATGTTCTTTTTGTTTTGTAGTATAATATTGTTATTATGCAGATTTTTTTTTGGAATATTTCTTGATTATATTTGTTTGCTTATCTAGCTCCACCAAATGCAGCAGCAGATATTATCACACCTTGAAAATACCCTTTGCTTTTGCACAATGCCTTCAATATGTGCATGGAATCTAATAAATAGAGAAAGGGATTGAGAAATATATGACTGGGAGGCCTGAGAGGTTGAAGCTTACCACATGAAAATAAAATAAATGTTCCTGTATATTATATATTATATGCGCACTTAGCAAGGCTCAAAAAACTTACTTGAAATTAAATTGCACCAGAGAACAGGATAAGAAACAATGAGTAGTGTTATGTATGTAAATAGTTGAATAAAGGCAAGCTTGAGGTAAAGTGCAGGGTTCTGGCCCTGCACTTCTGATTGGGTGTTAAGCGGCTAGATCGGATTGGTCGGGTTCTGAGAATCTGATTGGCCCTTAACGAAGGACTCTTATTGGTGCTGGAGCTAGAATTTCACAAGCTCCAATTGGTTATTTAACATTAGCATTACCTATATAAGTAGAGTTGTTGTTATAGAAGTTAGAAGTCACTATGCAATAAAGAGTTGAAAGTCACCAACTAAGACTGTCTCCATTCATTCTACCCATGCCTGAATATATGATACTGGCGACGAGGATGGGATTTGGAGACATCTGATCTTAAGGAACTTGGAAGAAAAACAGAGCACGTGTAAAAAAACGGCGCCACCAACGGAAGCCATGTCCGGCGGCATCGTTCCACCCGCTCTGTACGATCCATCCCAAGAGGACTGGAAATCCTACATGGATCGCTTTCAGATGTTCCTTGAAACGAACAACCTGAAGGACGCCACACCAGCCAAGAAGCGGGCGCTGTTCCTGACGTACTGCGGCCCGGCTGTCTTTAAAATGGCTAAAGCCCTCGCAAAGCCTCGAGAAGTGAAAGCAATAAGCTGGGACGACCTCGAACCTCTCCTGAGGGACCATTACGTGCCAACAGTACCCACACTCGTGAGACGCCACGAGTTCTATCAACGAAGCCAACGAAAAGGAGAGAGCGTGGCTGACTTCGTGGCAGACCTCCGACACTTGGGAGGCCTCTGCGGGTTCGCAGACTTAGATGAAGCATTGAGAGACCGCCTAATTCTGGGATTAGATGCACCAAACGTGCAGAGCAAGATAATGGCGAAGGGCGACATCGGCCTTGTTGATGCCATCGCCGAAGCCACCGCCGCTGAAGCAACAAAAAAGTCAGCGGCGCAGCTATGGCGAAGCCGAAACCCCACAAACCCACCGACAGGCGACATCTCACCCAGCTCAGAAGGGCAGTTGGTAACAACGCACTACGAGGACCTCTCTTCGTCATCAGACAGCGACGAAGAAGGGGTCCATCGACTGCGTTCCGACCGGGACCCTCGTCGTAAAACCTCACGCCCTTGCACTGGCTGCGGGGCAAACCATCCCAGGGCAGACTGCAAATTCCGCGACGCACTCTGCCACGAGTGTGGGAAACAAGGCCACATCGGTCGAGTCTGTCGCAGTTTACCAGGACCAAGCCCGGCCTCAAAGGGAACCAACTTTCGCCAATCGGCAGGAAACCGTCCTGTAAGGCGAGACCCAGCAAACCACTCCTACAGATATCGAGCGTTGCAAAAAGAAGAGGCTCACCATACTATCACTATAGGTCACGCCTCGGCCCTGGACGCTAAGAAGATTCGAGTTACAGTAGCCATAGAGAACCAACCCTGCCACATGGAGGTCGATTCGGGATCGTCCCTCTCGATGGTGTCGTGGAAGACATTAAAGCAGCTCATTCCTACCATCCAACACCAAGACCTTCGAATGCAACGCCTTATCCTTAAAGATTACCAAGGGAATTGGATCCCTGTGGTCGGGTCTTGTCGAGTCCGCGTCTCATTTAAAAAGCATACGGCATACTTACCTCTAACGATCATCGATAGGGACAGGCCTAGTTTGTTGGACCTCCAATGGTTTGCGCCACTCGGCATCGAACTAGCCGGTGTGAACCAAGTCGTTGATTGCGAGTGGGAGGAGGATCTTATGTCTGAATTCAGCGATGTCTTCGCAGATCGTCTGGGCGAGTATAAGGGGACCCCAATCTCGTTCAGCCTCGACCCTAAGGTCGTCCCGATCCATTTAAAGCCCCGTCGAGTTCCGTTCGCCCTTAAGGCCAAGATAGATGAACAACTTGACAAACTAATTAAACAAGGGGTACTGCAACCCATTTATCATTCCCCATGGGAAACTCCTATTGTAACCCCCATTAAACCAGATGGGTCAATCCGAATCTGTGGGGACTACCGGGCCACTCTAAACCACGCCCTCCAACAGAACGCGTATCCAGTGCCGGTGGTGCAGCACCTCCTTCATTCCCTGGGAGGTGGAAAGGTTTTTGCTAAGCTAGATTTAGCTCAAGCCTATCAACAATTGCCCGTGGACGATAAAACAGCCCAAGCCCAAATGATAATAATGCACAGAGGTGCTTTTAAATGTACCCGATTGCAGTTCGGGGTGAGTGTGGCCCCGGGAATATTCCAAAGTTTAATGGAACGATTGTTACAGGGAATCCAGGGCGTGGTTCCGTATTTTGATGACGTATTGATTGCAGCTCCTAGTAAAAAAATTCTGCAGAATCGTTTAAAATGTGTGCTTAAAAAATTCCAAGAAGCGGGATTGAAAGTAAAAAGGGATAAATGTTATCTGTATACCGACAGTGTTGAATTTCTAGGTTATCGCATTGATAGTCAGGGTATTCACCCAACTGAGAGTAAATTAAGGGCAATTAGGAATGCTCCCAGACCTCATAACAAAACTGATCTTCAAGCATTTTTAGGCCTTATCAATTTCTACAATGTGTTTTTACTGCATAAGGCGACTGTGGCTGAACCATTACACTGGTTATTAGATAAGAAAGCATTATGGGTTTGGGGTTACCGAGAAGAAAAAGCGTTTAGAAATGTAAAAAATTTACTTACATCTGATTCTGTACTTATGCAATATAATGAAACATTACCCTTGGTTATAATTTGTGATGCCTCACCGTTTGGGGTGGACGCTATTTTGAGCCATGTGCTACCTAATGGAAATGAGGCTCCCGTTGCATACTTTTCGAAGACTCTATCCCAAGCAGAACGTAACTATGGACAAATAGACAAAGAGGCTCTTGCAATTGTGTCAGCCGTTAAAAAATTCCATGAGTATGTATATGGAAGGACATTTACAATTGTAACCAACCACAAACCTTTATTGGGGATAATCGCTGGGG
The DNA here is from genome assembly GCA_033807585.1 of Hydrophis major. Taxonomy (NCBI): domain Eukaryota; kingdom Metazoa; phylum Chordata; class Lepidosauria; order Squamata; family Elapidae; genus Hydrophis; species Hydrophis major. The sequence goes on from CM066329.1 coordinate 332,625,659, forward strand.
ACAAACCAATTCCCTATATATTGTCCCCAAGAATGACTCGCTGGTCAGAGTTTCTAGCTGCTTATAATTATCGATTGTTACATCGACCGGGGAAAGCCATTCCCCATGCCGACGCACTCAGCAGAGCACTGCTACCAGAGACCCTCAACGATCCGGCACCAACAGTATCGGCGTTACAAATCGAAATGCTCAACTCGCCTCCTATGACCGCTCGAGATATCGCGAGGGAGACCAGACGAGACCACACCCTAGCACGAGTCCTAGGCTGGGTAGAGCGTGGATGGCCATTGGACCAGATCCCAGATGACTTCGCGCCATTTAAAACAAGACAAACTGAACTTTTTTCTCAAAAAGGCTGCGTTATCTGGGGCGATAGAGTCATCGTCCCAGAACGACTCCAAAAAACACTGTTACAAATCCTGCATGAAGGACATCCCGGCATCGTACGAATGAAGGCTCTCGCACGGAGCTATGCGTGGTGGCCAGGCATGGACCGACACATCGAACAATGGGTCAAGGCCTGCACCAAGTGCCAACAAACCAGCAACGCACCGCCAAAAGCTGCACCGACCAAATGGGAGACGCCACGTGGACCCTGGTCCAGAATCCACCTGGATTTCGCAGAGCCAATCAAAGGACAGACATTGCTGTTGACTGTCAATGCATACTCTAATTGGTTAGAAATTCATCGGATGGCCAATACAACCTCCGAGGCAGTAATTAAAGTCCTCAATAGACTCTTTGCAACTCATGGATTGCCGGACGTCCTAGTGTCCGATAACGGACCACAGTTTACAGCGCTAATGTTTGAACAGTACCTTGCTGACAACGGCATCCGCCATGCGCTCACCTCGCCGGCGCATCCTGCTACCAACGGCCGAGCGGAACACACGGTACAATTTGTAAAAAAGACTTTACAGAAGATGGACTATGATAATCTTGACGAAAAAAATAAACCACATTTTACTTCTACAACACATCACTCCACACAGCGAAACAGGCAGAACTCCCGCTGAACTTCTCATGGGGCGAAAACTCTGTTCCCGCCTCGACCGATTGCACCCTGCTTACGAGCCAGAGAAGCCTCCAGGATCCAGCGGACGCTACCGTACCTTCAAGGTAGGCGACCCCGTTTATGCAAGGAATTTATCGGGTGACCCAGTTTGGATTGAAGCAACGATAATACGCGAGACTGGGCCCAGATCCTATATTGTAAAATGTATAGATGAGAGACTATGGAAAAGACATATTGACCAATTACGGTCACGATTTATAACTGCTAGCCAACATCTTCCCAACGACCAAACTGAGGGGGGGGAAGGAAGAGAAGATGACGATATGCCAGGAAACCTGTTCCAGGAAAGCGATGAATCAAGTGAAACCCAGGAAATGGAGCAGGAAGAAGAATCGTACGCTCCAAGGGAAATCACACCAGAACGAGAAGCTAAGCCACTACAAAACGACACCCTACCTCAACGGGACTGCACGCAGATAGTCCAAAGAAAATCTGACAGACCCAAGAGACAACCGTCCTATTTAAAGGACTACATAGTCACAAACTAATTGTGAAGCCAGGGGGAAGAGGTGTTATGTATGTAAATAGTTGAATAAAGGCAAGCTTGAGGTAAAGTGCAGGGTTCTGGCCCTGCACTTCTGATTGGGTGTTAAGCGGCTAGATCGGATTGGTCGGGTTCTGAGAATCTGATTGGCTCTTAACGAAGGACTCTTATTGGTACTGGAGCTAGCATTGCACAAGCTCCTATTGGTTATTTAACATTAGCATTACCTATATAAGTAGAGTTGTTGTTATAGAAGTTAGAAGTCACTATGCAATAAAGAGTTGAAAGTCATCAACTAAGACTGTCTCCATTCATTATACCCATGCCTGAATATATGATAAGTAGAAACTAATCAAGGAGAAAAACAACCTGGATTTATAAGGAGGACAATTAACCAGTGAAACAGCTTGCCTCCAGGAATGGTGAATGCTTCACCATGAGAGGGGGTAAAGAAGAGACTTGGCAATAACTTGTCTGAAACAGTATAGAGTCTCCTGCTTGACTAGGGGCTGGACTAGAAAACCTCAAAGCTCCCTTCCAGTTCTATTCTATTCTGACTGAAATAAGTAGTAAAAACTTTAAGTAAGAGTAAGAAAGTAGTATCTAGCAATTATGAAGAATATATGTAGACCACAACCTATTTCTTAGTAAGCTAGAAAAAAATGGGATAGCACCAAGACTAGATGGACTCACAAATGGCTGATAAACCATACTCAACGAGTAGTCCTTAATGGGTCTAAGTCTACATGGAGGGAAGTAAGCAGTGAGGTGCTAAAAGGTTACATCTTAGGCCCAGTACTCTTCAATATTTTCATTAACAACTTAGATGAGGGAATAGAAGGGGAACTTATCAAATTTGCAGATGATACTAAGCTGGCAGGAATAGCAAACACCCAAGAAGATAGGCTCAAGATCCAGATGGATCTTGACACACTAGAACACAGGGCCGTATCTAACAAAATGAAATTCAATGTAGAGAAAAGTAAAGTCCTGCACTTAGGCAAGAAATGCCAAAAGTACACATATAGACTGGGTGAAACCAGGCTCAATAGCAGTAACTGGGAGAGGGATTTTGCAGTCTTAGTGGACAACCAGCTAAATACGAGCCAGCAGTGTGCAGCAGCAGCCAACAAAGCTCATCCAATCCTAAATTGTATTAACAGAGGGATACAATCAAGATCAAGGGAGATACTAATACCACCCGATAAAGCCTTAGTAAGACCACACCTAGAATACTGCAACCAGTTCTGTTCACCACATTACAAAAGAGATGTTGAGACTCTAGTAAAAGTACAGAGAAGAGCAACCAGGATGATTAGGGGACTGGAGACTAAAGCATATGAAGAACGGTTACAGGAACTGGGCATGGCTAGTCTAGTAAAGAGAAGGACCAGGGGAGACATGATAACAGTCTTCCAATACTTGAGAGGGAGGGGCCACAGAGAGGAAGGGGTCAAGCTATTTTCTAAAGCACCTGTAGGCCAGACAAGGAATAATGGATGGAAACTGAACAAGGGGAGATTTAACCTGGAAATAAGGAAAAACTTTCTGACAGTGAGAACAACCAACCAATGGAACAGCTTGCCCTCAGAAGTTGTGGGAGCGCCATCACTTGAGACTTTCAAGAAAAGATTGGACTGCCATTTGCCAGAAATGGTGTAGGGTCTCCCGCTTGGATGGTGGGTTGGACTAGATGACCTACAAGATCCCTTCCAACTCTGATTATCTGTTATTACATTTATATAGCAATAGCAATAGCACTTAGACTTTTATACCACTTCACAGTGCTTTACAGCCCTCTCTCAGCAGTTTACAGAGTCGGCATATTACTCCCAACAATATGGTTCTTCTTTTTACCAGCCTCAGAAGGATGGAAGGCTGAGTCAACCTTGTGCCAGTGAGAAGCGAACTGCTGGCAATCAGCAGAATTAGCTTGCAATATCAACTAACAACTGTGCCACCATAGTTCATTCTGCCCAACTCCCAGCCTCTATATGCCTTATGTAAACTCTTAATACATACTGTACCTGTGTGGTTGCTAACTGTTGATGTATTTAAGTGTTTTATTTGGAATACAAGTTTCTGCAGAGTACATTGTTTGTAACAGTATACTTCACATCAATTGTAATGCTGTAAAAGGGTTTTCAGCTTAGAATTCAAAATGAGATGCTTCAATTTTGCACAGTTATAGTCAATGGTTCTTTTCTTTTCCTCATACTTTTCTGTAGGTTTTCAGATTCTCAAGTATGTTGTGCTGAAATTTGGACTACTATGCTTAAAGAGAAATTTACTAAGAAAAATTTGGAGTACTATCCTTAAAATAAAAAGAATTAAACAAAATAATGAACACCTGAGAATTTTGCTTTATGGTAGCCAGCTTCTGATTGTAATATCTGAAGCAAAACAAAAAAGCAATTTGCTTTTCAGAAAAACTTAATAAATTTAGGTAGGATTGATGTCAATGTGTATTTCTTTACTAATCGTGGCATCAGAAAATAATACTGAGGTGAAGTATTTTGGGATATGCAAGATCCCATTCATAATAATTTCTAGAAAAGATTATTTATTTCTAGGGGTATGACAAATTCACATAATACATTTGAGGGTTTGAGTAGACCAACAATTAGAAACCAATTGAGCATTTCAAGAAGAGATTGGACTGCCATCTGTCAGAAATGGTATAGGGTCTCCTGCGTGGGCAGGGAGTTGAACTAGATGACTTAAAAGGTCCCTTCCAACTCTGATTATCTGTTATATGTTGCATAATCAATATCTATGTTTTTTAAATGCAGGAAAAGAGAAAAAAAAGACATTTTTTTTAAAAAAACCAAAGGTTCTTAACATTGAGAATCAGTCAGAACTCTCTTCTATTTAAACTGTTATCAGTTTATCCATGATTTCTATGCAACACAAGTATGAGCTAACATGGCTTCAAGGTATTATTTTATGTTGTCAGTGACAAAAGAGAGATTAAAACTAAATGGAATAAATTATTTCAAGGTGGAAGAAGAAATAATAAAATAGAACCAAATAGATTCCACCCTCTCCTTGTGCTTCTAGTTATTAAGTTTAGTCTCTTTTGTCACTGACAATATGTCCACTTCAAAACAAATTATTTTTCCCCTTTACTAGAGTAGCTCCTGTATATTCCTTTGTTACAGTTAGTGCTTTGTCTGTGGTGGGGTCGGTAGCTGATGTCCCAAACAATCAACATTGGTTTCTGTCAATAGAGATTTCCTTTCAGAAATGGTTCAACTGGATTTGCTGCAGAATTGCTTGATTAGTTTCATTGGGCCCTATCTAACAAAATGAAATATAATGGTGAAAAAAGTAAGGGTCTACATTTAGGCAAGAAAAACAAAATGCACAGGTACAGTATATGTGGTACCTTGCTCAACAGTAGTAATTGTGAGAGCGATCTTGGAATCCTAGTGGACAACCATTTAAATATGAGCCAGCAGTGTGCCGCAGCTGCCAAAAAAAGTCAACCAGTTCTAGACTGCATAAATAGAGGGATAGAATCAAGATCATGTTAATACCACTTTATAATGCCTTGGTAAGGCCACACTTGGAATACTGTATCCAGTTTTGATGTAAAAAAGATGCTGAGACTCTAGAAAGACTGGAGAGAAGAGCAACAAAGATGATGAGGGGACTGGAGGCTAAAACATATGAAGAACGGTTACAGCAACTGGATATGTCTAATCTAATGAAAAGAAGGACTGGGAAGACATGATAGCAGTTTTCCAATATCTCAGGGGCTGGTACAAAGCGGAGGGAGTCAAGCTATTATCCAAAGCACCTGAGGGCAGGACAAGAAGCAATGGGTGGAAACTAATCAAGGAGAGAAGCAAATTAGAACTAAGGAGAAATTTCCTGACAGACCAATTTATCAGTGGAACAACTTGCCTGCAGAGGTTATGAATGCTCCAACACCGGAAGTTTTTAAGAAGAGATTGGATAACCATTTGTCTGAAGTGGTATAGAGTTTCCTGCCTAAGCAGGCTGTTGGACTAGAAGACCTCTAAGGTCCTTGGACAAAGCCTCCCTCCCCCAAACCTTTCTCTGCCTATCTCAGATATGAGAGTAATACAAACTAAGATAGGCATGCTGAGTCATACACTGTCCACATTAGTAAGGTCTATTCCAAATATTGAGGAATAGCATATTTCTACAATCTAAAAACAAATTTTGGACTCCATTAATAAATCTCTATTCATGCAACAATGCACCTATGTAATAACAAACAATTAACAGACTTGCATTATAGAATGTCTTGTTCAAATATGGAGTTGAAAATTGGTAGCTAAATGTAGCAATAATGATGATTGAAGTATTCATTAAAAAAATGGAATGTCCCTTGCATGATGGTCTTTGCGAGGCCAGTAGAGCGAGACACGTGTCCGTACCATCTCAAAAACGGAAATTGAGATGGTACGGACACGTGTCTCGCTCTACTGGCCTCGCAAAGACCATCATGCAAGGGACGGTAAGAGGAAGCCGTAAACGGGGAAGACAACGAAGGAGATGGGAGGATGATATCCATGATTGGACAGGCTTGAACCTGGCAGCATCCCAGAGAGCAGTGGAGGACAGAGACGGATGGAGAAGCGTGGTGGTTAAATCTTCGCAGGCGCCCCAACGACCTCAAAAGAGGTCACGGGATAGGTGGTGAGGTAGGTGGTGGGATGGAAAAATGTATGGAGAAATTTTAAAATGATCAAATGCATATTATGTAAGTACATGTTCAGTTGAGAGAAATGTCAAAAAATATCAACATAGCTCTGTATGCTTCTGCCTACTTCATTACATAGACATGACAGTTAAAGAAACACACAAGCTGATTGCTTTATTTAACATAATTCTCACTTATTGACCACTTGTTCTGTGACTGTTTAAAGTTACAACAGTACTGAAAAAGGATATTTACAATTGCTCCTTGCAGTTGCAGCATTCCTCATAGTCATATGTTCACAATTTGGTCATTTAGACCTCAATTCCATCATGCACATTTACTGGGAATTTGCAAATCCTGGTCATTTGACAGCAGATTTAATGTCTGTAAGGTAAAGACTCTGGCCAGAACTAATGTATAGGTTTTATTTGTAGTTTTCCTTTAACAACCAACATTTTTTGTGCACAGTATAATGACTGGGTCAATATATTTTTCACACAATGCTAACAGTAATAATACAATTACATATACAGAGTTTTTATCTTCCAATTCCTAATCTTGATATGCTCATTATAATTATAACATATTCTCTTATGTATCAATGGTATATTATACTATATTATATATTATACTATTCTCCTAATTCATACTTATTTCTTTATTTTTGCCATTTGTTATGATTCTTCTCCATTCACCTCATTATCTTTAAACAACACTATCTACTCTTTATGATTTTTTATCACTTTCTCCCAAAATATATGTAACCCCTGTAAAGTCACGAATGAATAGAGGGGAAAAGGACAATTTGCCAAAAATAATGAAAGGGTTATGGATGGATATTCAAAAGATGCAGCAGAAGAACATAAAGGGTAAGGAAGAGGGAACAATCAGTCAATGCAAAAATGCTAGAAAGACAATAAATGGCCAGAACTAATATAAAGTGGTGCTGTTATGTGATGTGTCATTTTAGGAATACATCTCTTAGAGAGTTTCCATTCCCTATTGTGATTAGTAAGTGAGGAAGGACTATTTGTGTTGTAAAACAAGAAGAGATGGTTAGGTTCGAGAATTAATAGATAAATATGGACAGAATACCAAAAGTGAGTGACTATTCAGAAAAAAAATATGTTGAGGTGATTTTGTCCTATAGAATGCATTTAAGTTCACAATGATTAATGTTCAAAGCACATAACAAATATATAGAGCAAGAATGAATCCTTTGAAAGAAAGGAGAAGACTGAGAACGTCAATAGAGTTGATGAGATCCTCAGAATTGGTTTATAAGATTGCCACTTCTAAACATTCAGAAACACATTTGAAATTAAGATAGGAAATCACTATTGATAATCAATCCATATTAACTTGGAAGAAAAAGAAGTTGGTAAACAGTTTAAAAATCAAAAGTACCTGATGGATGTTGTGAAGAGAAAAATAAATTCATAAATATTGATGATAAGGTATTAGGAATATTATACAGGTTTTAGTATCAGTATTCGACCTGTTTGCTTGGGTGATTTTCTGTATTCTCTACTTTGACTATAAGAGCCATAAGGATTAGAATGCGGTACTGCAGGCTACTTCTGCTCACTGCTGGCTGCCTGTAATTTGGCAGTTCAAATCTCAGCAGGCTCAAGGTTGACTCAGCCTTCCATTCTTCCGAGGTTGGTAAAATAAGGACCCAGATTGTTGGGGACAATATGATGACTCTGTAAACTGCTTGGAGAGGCCTGTAAAGCACTGTGAAGTGGTATATACTGTAAATCTAAGTGCTAAGTGCTATTATGTGTTAGCACACCCAGTAAAATTAATGATCAATTTTTTAAAAATTTCAGAAAATAAAATATTGTAAAGATAAACATAAAAATACAGGAATAGAAGTGAAGCAAATACTCTGAATGTATGTGCTAGGATTATGCATAAGATTTTTACCAAATCAAAATTCAGATTTGAATCAAACATATTTGAAAATTTTAGGACGATGCTTGAATCATAATTTGGCTTGAGGGAGCCACATTATAGACATCTGGTCATCCAGGACAATTTCTGTCAAAGCTTTCTATATAAGAAACTCCAGAGGGGCCAGAAGATAATACAGTTTTGTTACCAATAGATCTAGCTTCTATTCACAGTGATTTTTGTATTATTATCTCTGCCCCATTTCAGGAAGAAATATTGAAGTAATATATCGCAGGGCTCTTTTCTAACTCTTTCTCCCCCTAGAGTTTTAGTGAAGTCTTTGGAATCTTGGAGAATGTAATAGTGGTTGCATGCTTGGAAAATGATGGATGTTTAAGAGACTTTCTACTGCTGCCGTATTATATTGTACTCTATATCTCCCTGTGTCTGTATTTCCTGTATTGGTTTGGTAGTAAATGAACTGAAAAGAAAGAAATGAAAAGTCTGATATTGTCCTCTATTCAGCCTAGCTTTTTTATTATTGAGCTGATCACTTGAAAGCTTCAAATTTCTCATGGAGAAACTTACCTGTGCTGAATACAATTTCTAAACAAATTACCCTCTAACTATCCCACATTTCTCTGCTTGCTTCTAATAATGGAAATGTTATGGATTAAACCATCGCAGCGATACAACCAGCTTCATCTTACAACAGGCTTGTAAACCTGCAATTCTTATTTGCCTGTGAATAGCGAGTCGCGATTGGTCAGGCTTGGCCAGTCTGATTGGCTGTTAACGGAAGCCCCTGATTGGACGCTTGTGAAATCGATAGACTCAGTTCATTGGTTGTTTAATGGCAGAAAGCTCTATAAAAGAGCTACTGTTGCCCAGGGTTTTTGGCTCCAGTCTTTCTTGTTAAATAAAGAGTTGAAGTCACAGTCCGATGTCTCGTCTCCGTTCTTACAGCCCATGCCCAGGACTTAACAGGAAAGATGCCTATTCCATCAAAAACATTGTAAATATCCTAAAAGGTTTCTCACTTATTAGCCAAGAACATCTTTTATTATTTGAACTGTGCATTTTCATGTCTTTTGTTATAACAACTATTCTTTTATTTACTGATGTTGGATTTTTATCATGTTTTACAATATATGTTATGGTAGTCTTATTCTGTTGATCCACCTGAATTATTAAGAAAACAAAATAAATAAATAAAAATTATTCAACAATTATTTATTTATTATTTAGCATCTGATAAGAACATGATAGAAGAAAAGTAAATATATATATATACAATCCATGTAATTATATTCAAAATTTCTACAAGGCTATGGCAGTGGCCTCATAACTGGATCTCTAATTCACTAACCAAGCGATCGAATCTGCTTTTGCTTCATGCAGCAGCATCTTCCCATCTTCTAGGGAACCAGGGAACACATATTTTGGGCAGTTTTCCACAATATGTCTGAGAGTTTTTTTTATCTCAGCACCACAATTACAATGAAGGGAATCTTTCCACCTCCAATCATACAGGGTAGAGGCATGTGTAATTCTGTTCAATTTTTTTCAGACAGAGCAAGACAGTTCAAAACCAAGTGGTTTGGTAGAAGGATTGCTAATGGTCAGGCCACAAGAAGGTATCACTCATCTCTCCAGAATCCTCAAGGTTAAACTGTATAAATGTTAAATGAATAGCTGTTTTCCATGCTGACCTAGGTGATTTTGATCTTGTGATGGACTGTGCATTGTCCTGGTCAATATGGAGGGCCTTGTTGTTCATCATCTTTGACCATAGCCGAATGAGAACTTGTTATTTTCTAATGTGGGACAGTATGATATTGCAAGTAACTGAAATGGGATCTAATGTGCCAGAGTTGATATGAATTGCCTGGCAGAGTTGGACATCAATCATTTGAGTGTGGGCGGTGTAAAGCTACACACTGGCACAATATTCAGCTGTGGAATAAACCGAAGCCAAGCTTTTGTTCATAGAATTTTAGTATCAGCACCCCAAGATGTTCCACTAGTATGTTCAGTAAATTGTTGCAGCCTTTTGATTTGGCAGCTGTATTCCCCATAAAACAGGGAAGTAAGCATTCCTTGTTAAAATCACCAAAATTCTAACGGTTGGTCTACTCAAACCCTCAAATGCATTACGTGAATTTGTCATACCCCTAGAAAGAAATAATCCTTTCTAGAAATTATTATGAATGGGATCTTGCATATTCCAAAATATTTCACTTCAGTGTTATTTTCTAATGCCATGATTAGTAAAGAAATACACATTGACATCAATCCTACCTAAATTTATTAAGCTTTTTTGAAAAGCAAATTGCTTTTTTGTTTTGCTTCAGATACTACAACCAGAAGCTGGCTACCATAAAGCAAAATTCTCAGGTGTTCATTATTTTGTTTAATTCTTTTTATTTTAAGCATAGTACTCCATATTTCTCTTTTGGAGAGTGTTCAGCACAACATACTTGAGAATCTGAAAACCTACAGAAAAGTATGAGGAAAAGAAAAGAACCATTGACTATAACTGTGCAAAATTGAAACATCTCATTTTGAATTCTAAGCTAAAAACCCTTTTACAGCATTACAATTGATGTGAAGTATACTGTTACTAACAATGTACTCTGCAGAAACCTGTATTCCAAATAAAACACTTAAATACATCAACAGTTAGCAACCACACAGGTACAGCATGTATTAAGAGTTCACATAAGGCATATAGAGGCTGGGAGTTGGGCAGAATGAACTATGGTGGCACAGTTGTTAGAATGCAATATTGCAGGCTAATTCTGCTGATTGCTAGCAGTTCGCTTCTCACTGGCACAAGGTTGACTCAGCCTTCCATCCTTCTGAGGCTGGTAAAAAGAAGAACCATATTGTTGGGAGTAATATGCCGACTCTGTAAACTGCTGAGAGAGGGCTGTAAAGCACTGTGAAGTGGTATAAAAGTCTAAGTGCTATTGCTATTGCTATTGCTATATAAATGTAATAACAGATAATCAGAGTTGGAAGGGATCTTGTAGGTCATCTAGTCCAACCCACCATCCAAGCGGGAAACCCTACACTATTTCTGGCAAATGGCAGTCCAATCTCTTCTTGAAAGTCTCAAGTGATGGCGCTCCAACAACTTCCCAGGGTAAACTGTTCCATTGGTTGGTTGTTCTCACTGTCAGAAAGTTTTTCCTTATTTCCAGGTTAAATCTGTCCTTGTTCAGTTTCCATCCATTATTCCTTGTCTGGCCTACAGGTGCTTTAGAAAATAGCTTGACCCCTTCCTCTCTGTGGCCCCTCCCTCTCAAGTATTGGAAGACTGCTATCATGTCTCCCCTGGTCCTTCTCTTTACTAGACTAGCCAAGCCCAGTTCCTGTAACCGTTCTTCATATGCTTTAGTCTCCAGTCCCCTAATCATCCTGGTTGCTCTTCTCTGTACTTTTACTAGAGTCTCAACATCTCTTTTGTAATGTGGTGAACAGAACTGGTTGCAGTATTCTAGGTGTGGTCTTACTAAGGCTTTATCGGGTGGTATTAGTATCTCCCTTGATCTTGATTGTATCCCTCTGTTAATACAATTTAGGATTGGATGAGCTTTGTTGGCTGCTGCTGCACACTGCTGGCTCATATTTAGCTGGTTGTCCACTAAGACTCCAAGATCCCTCTCCCAGTTACTGCTACTGAGCCTGGTTTCACCTAGTCTGTATGTGTACTTTTGGTTTTTCTTGCCTAAGTGCAGGACTTTACTTTTCTCTACATTGAATTTCATTTTGTTAGATACGGCCCAGTGTTCTAGTCTGTCCATTTGCATCTTGAGTCTACCTTCTTGGGTGTTAGCTATTCCTGCCAGCTTAGTATCATCTGCAAATTTGGTAAGTTCCCCTTCTATTCCTTCATCTAAGTTGTTAGTGAAGATCTTGAAGAGTACTGGGCCTCAGATGGAAACTTGTGGCACCCCACTGCTTACTTCCCGCCATGTAGACTTAGACCAATTAAGGGCTACTCATTGAGTACAGTTTGTCAGCCAGTTGCGAGTCCATCACGTGGTGGTGCTATCTATTCTACTTTTTTCTAGCTTCTTAAGAAGTAGGTTGTGGTCTATTTTGTTGAATGCCTTGCTGAAATCTAAATACTGTATATTATGTCCACAGTATTTTGCTGGTCTACTAATTTAGTTAATATGTTGAAGAATGAAATAAGATTGGTTTGGCATGATCTGTTCTTAACAAACAAATAATAAAACCAAAGCCCAGAAAGACAGCATTATAATATTTTAAAAACAAGAAATAATAATTATCCTTGAAAGAGATAGCCTCTCTACTCCTTTAAGTCAGACCAATTATTTTGTTAAAACTTCTGCTCACTCAGCAACCAGCTAAAATGCTGTGATCAAATACTTAGTGTTTAAACCTGTCTTTTATTCTATGGATAATTCTTTTGACTGTTTTCCCAATAACACATTTCATAAACAGAAATTAACAATACAGTTCTCATTTTTCATTAAAATGAATGTGATGAAAAATTGATAAATTCTGAAACATTATTGGATACCTAGCTGAAACAACTGTTCAGAAGACTGCTATCATCCACTAGCTTAATTTAATTGCCTTATGCATGTGTGCATGATGCAAAACTAAAGTGCTTTGCTAGCTTCTTTTAGTAGATATGTATTCTATGCATTTAGCACAGAAACCCGAGGAACCTATTTCCCTCAATATGTGCAAGGCCAAATAGAGATGTTAAATGGTACACATATGCATTGTCGATAGCATTTCCTCATATCTGGCTCATAGGAAAGCTTTTCATACACATATTATTAAGTCAGCATAGAAGCTTGGTTGTATCTGGAAATCCCATCAGGCAGTATTCCCAATTGCAGAAAATACAATTCTTTCAGGCTGCAACAACTTTGGAAGAAATCATATTGTGCTGACGGTCTGCTGACATGTCTTTAAGAATAACATCTTTAAGCTCAAATGTTGTAGAGGAGCTTCTGCAAAGGATGAAAGCTTCATGATATCTGAAATACTTCCTGCACAATTGATTTTTAAGTGCAAAATCCTATATTCATAGTCACAATTATCAGGCTAGCCATAGAATTAAATATACACAGTTAAGGTGTTCATCATTAAGATACTTAATATTTTTAATTGAAGAATCTTTCAAAAGATGGATTGTAAAGAGACAAAAATACAGAGGAGACAGGACAAATCAAGAGAAATGTACTATGAAAATGTATGTGTAAGAATGAGAAGGGTGGAGAGGAGAGAGAAAGAGAGAGAACAGAAGCAGCTTAGAAAAATGTAGTTTTATGTAAACATTCAGTTACTGAGCTTCCTACCTAAATGAATTCACAGTTGGAAATTCAATGAAGTAGTGTCATTATTACATCCCAATGTTTTGTTTGATGCAAAACTCATGAGAGTGGTCTTGGAAATAAGGTACTGTACTATTGAGGAAGAGAGAGGATTTGTTTGATATCAGGGGAGGTAAGATAATTGCAAGCCTTAAGAGGTTTTACTACCTGTTTAGAAGAAGAAATTGAAAAACCTAATGGGATAATCCATTGCATTTTGTGATAAAAAGAGAAACAGAGAAACAAAAAATAACAGATTATGCATTAATAATGTTGAAAAAATATATGAGCACAATGTAACGTAACTCTTAAGATTGGAAAGGGTTGATAATGGAGATATTTGAAATATGCACAATATTAGGGAATTTTTTGTTTCAAGATGAACTCATTAAAATGCTTCATTACTCAACCTACATGTGACCATATTGACCATATGTCAGACTATGCCTCGAAATCACTGAATAGGCAAGAAAACCTTTCAAAGAAAAAAGCCTACAAATAGTTTCTTAGATACTGTCTAGCTGGCACATTCCTATGGCTAGGGTACAAAGACTCACATGAAGCTCTTTATCAATCTGAAATTCCAAGCAAATGTCACAATCAAAAAGTGAATTCCATATATTTAAGATTGATTGAAATTCCAATTCATTTTAGTATTATAGACTAGATGTAAGAACAAATTGCAAATGTCTGTGAGTAAAATAATCTTTTGGTGGGAAGAAACAATCTAGGTATCCTATTTTGTTATCTAAAGACAGCTATCCAAATGAAATAATAGATAGAGTAGCATAGTAAAACTGTTCTTTTTTAGACATAGAGTTGGCAGAAATGGAAATCTGATTTTCCTATCTAATTTTCCAATTATGAGAAAATTACTGTAGATAATAGTCAGTTTAGTTTATGCCTAATCAGATTGGACACTCCCATTCAGTTCCTATATTCAGATCAGAACAAACACATGCACCACTTAATTCAGCTCGCAAAAAATATACCTTGGCATTCATGTATCAGCAGTAGACATTAAAAAACAGTTTGCAGGCAAACGAGATATAAGGCAAAAAAAAAAACATAAGAGAAATACAGAGAAAAAGCAAGAAATCACATTATCTGTATTTATCTATTAGAAATAACAGGGATGGTCCCTCTATTCTATACCATGAAAAAAATGTCCAGGAATGATGTACCCAACATCAGTGAGATTATCTATAGCTCTGAATATAAATCTATATCCAAAGATTTGCAAGACTCCAATCTCACTGGTATTAGAAGTGGAGAAAAAATATGTGCAAGGCAAGAAGAAAACACTCCTTTGAGTCTTCTTTAAATAATAAAGGATCAGAAATCATTGGTAATGTAACAACAGAGATACTCCAACAGCCACAATTTTGCAAATAAAAGTATAGCAGACATAATAGAAATTTCAATTCCACAACCATGATAAGCTGTGCATTTTTTGCATTTTTCTTTTAGTGGACTTTAGGTACCTTGATTCAGAAATCATTGCAATATAAAGTACCACGTTGGTTAACTTGAGTAGGCAAAGAGATAAACCTAGTGACAGTTTTAGTGGTATACAAGAATATGCTTGAAAGTGCCAGGTTAAAATAGAGTACCAAGTCCTTACATATTTTTGTAAATATTTTGATGCTTCATGCAATAGTGATGCTAAAGTCTATAAGCAGATTTTTTATCTGATCCACCTGGTTTGAGAATTTAGCATTATCAAAAGTTTTACAAAATTACAAAAGTTCTACAAAATGAGAAAGAGACATTGTGATTGGTCTTTTTATATTTGGCAGCAAGGGATTCTTGTATAAATTTTCATTGCCACAGTATCACATATGATAGAGCAATTCAGCAGAACTAATCTATTAGAATATTGCCCCGATAGTATCTCTAAAAAGTAAAGCAAAGGAATCTCTGTGGATTTAATCTGTTAGTTGTTGCTGACCAGGAGTGGGATTCAAATTTTTTAACAACCGGTTCTGTGGGCATGACTTAGTTGGTGGATGTGACTTGGTGGTCATGGCCAACTCAATATCACTCATATTGAGGCACGCATCTCCTTGTATGGCCTCTCATGACTGTGGGGATGCTGCAATAGTTGTAAGTGTGAAAAATGGTCATGTCACTTTTTTCAGTGCCATTATAACTTTGAATGGTCACTCCACACAAGCAAAGTACCAGCAAAGGAGGGGGAAAAACTCCAGAGAAATTCCAAAGACAGGAAGTCGAGTCCTGCCAAGAATGTAATAAGGGTTAACGGAAAGGCAATGTTTCCTTCCTGCCTTCCTTACAGGATTAGTAATTTCTTCTAACAACCGGTTCTCCAAACTGCTTTGAATGTTAACAAACGGTTCTAGAGAATAGGGCGAACTGGTAGAATCCCACCCCTGTTGCTGACTATAGAGGACCCATTTCTGTTTTAATGCCATTGAGTCAGCATTGTCTGAAGACATTTCCATGGTCATGTCGCCAGCATCACATATTGGAATGATGTTACCTTTCCACCAAAGTTGCATATTTTCAAATTACTAGATTGGCTGGCATTGCGGTGAGATAAAACAACTTACAACTTGGAGAGCTGAATCTGAAACCACTTACAAACAGGAAAAACTCTTGAAAAAATTAAAGAAATTAGAACATGACGAGAAAACCCCCAACAACTCACCACAACGCCTGAAACAATTAGTGTACAATGTTTCCAACAGAGAACTCACCAAAACAGAAACAGATGTCCTAACCAAAGGATTCAATTATGCTATAGCACCCCAAAAATCCCCAAAGAATCCATCATATGTGCAGTAGAATCCAGCCTAACTAAATTAAATACAGATGAAGCTGATAAAATAAGACATCAAGTTACCAACATCCTATGCACAAGCAAACCACCCAAAAGCAACTTGCAGCAAAATGAAATTAAAGCGCTACAAACCCTGAAAAGAGACAGCAGCATAATCATCCTCCCAGCAGACAAAGGGAATGCCACTGTAGTAATGGACAGAAAAGACTATGAAACAAAATTGACAGACCTACTCCAAGACTCCACATACAAACCCATAAACACAGACCCAACCACATATCTGGAAAAATTAACCAAGAAGAAAATTATAACCAGCCACATAAGCAAAGAGATCCAACACACGATCATACCCAAGAGAAAAATCTTCCAGATGCCCCAAACTATACGGCCTCCCAAAAATACACAAAGAAGGCATACCTCTCAGACCCATAGTCAGCTCCAGAGGAGCACCACTACAAAACCTAGCTAAACACTAAGCAAAACAGCTACAGTCCCATGCTGAAACAGCAGCTTCACATGTACAAAACTCATATCACTTCTTGGAAATGATCAAAGATCTACACATGGAGCAAGAAATTCTACTTGTAAGTTTTGACATGGTTTCACTATTCACTCAAGTCCCGATAAAAGAGACCCTTGAAATCATCAAATATAAATACCAACCAGCTAAACACCTCATGGAACTAACAGAACACTGTTAACCAACACATATTTCATATATAAAGGACAAAGATACAAACAAATTGAAGGAGCCCCCATGGGATCACCACTGTCACCTGTCATTGCAAACCTGTTCATGGAAGAATTTGAATCCAGAGCCCTGGCCAATGCCATCCTCAAACCCAAACTATGGTTAAGATACATCGATGACACATTCGTGATTTGGCCCCATGGAAAAGAAAACCTAAACAATTTCCTAACACACCTAAACAGCGCACACCCCAAAATCAAGTTCACCATGGAAACAGAAACAAACAAACATCTACCATTCCTAGATGTTCTAATCTACAAAAAAAAACCAGATGGCACACTAGGACACACCATATACCAGAAGAAAAAACACACCAACCGCTACCTCAACACCCAATCCCACCACCACCCAGCACAGATAAACTCCGTGGCTAAAACACTAATTACTAGAACAAAATGCCTGGCAGACAAGACACATATTAAGACTGAACTATGCACCCTGACTAAAGTACTGACAGCCAACGGCTTCCACAAAAGCAAAATCACCAACTTGATCCACAAAAACACATTGAGACATAATAGAGACCCCGAAGATGAACAGACCTATGGAACAGCTGTCCTGCCCTACATAAGAGGTACTACAGACAAAATTAGTAAGATACTACACAGACATCACATCAAGACTGCCTTCAAAACAGACAGAAAAATAGCAGCCATCCTTAGAAACCCCAAAGATAAAATTGACCTGGAAAACCAAAGCATATACGAAGTCTCCTGTGCATCATTCCCGGCCACATACATTGGACAGACCAATAGAAGAATAAGTACCCGCCTGGAGGAACACAAAAATGCAGTCAAAAAGCTGGAACACACTTCCTCACTAGTCCAACACATGGAAGCCACAGGTCATAGCATCAACTTCAATGGCACCAAAACCCTAGCCACTATAGAAAACCCTAGCCACAGAATCATCAGAGAAGCCACAGAGATTGAAAAAAGACCAGAAAGCATGAACAGAAGAGATGATTCCATCAGGCTGTCAATCATTTGGAAGCCTGCACTCGCAAACAAAATAATCTCCACACCACAAGCCAGGCAAACACCTGGGCACAAACAGATCCCCCCTGATACCTCCATCTCAAACACACCCCAACCAGGCACCCAGATGAAACCCAGCTTCCTAACTAATGATAGCCATCCATTTACCCGAAGCCAAGCTGCGCTAAAGGCCTCCAATAAAGTAACACAATGTTGCCAGCCAATCAAGATACAAAAAGAGCCAAAAAAACAGACAGAAGATATTAGAAGCAGAACACAGCAAACTCCAAGACCAATAAACACAGACCAAGACTCTCAGCCAATCAGGATGAAGAAAAAACCATTTTGGCACAGCAATAGGCTGCCCCAAATTTAAATCTGAAACTACTGTAAAAGTCTGACTCACAGATGAACACAATATAGAAGCCTGATGATGGCAGATGAGATTCTGCCGAAACGTTGCTACAACAACGTTTCAATGAAGTCTCATTCATCATCTTCAGGCTTGGTCTTCAGCTCTGTGCTTCTCAGAGTGATGTGAGCTTGCAGCTGCTTCTTCCTTTTAACTGCTAGTGGGGGTGTGACTTGATTGGTTGGGGGTTTGGCTGTGTTCTTATTGGTTGGGGGGTTTGCTGTGTTCTGATTGGCTGGAGGCGTGTTCTATTCAGGTGGGGGCTTGATTGTGCTCAGGTTAGCTTAGTTGCTGGGGGATTTGAGCTGGTGAGCTGTGATCTTGCTGTTTGGCTTCGAGTTCGTGGTCGTGCTGCATCTTCATGGTGGGGGTCAGTTCGCTTCATGTGTGGCTCAGAGGGGTTTGAAGTGGGTAGTGATGCAGCTGCTTACAAATACCCGCGAGAACCTCAGAAAACACACGTGTGTGTGTGTGTGTGTGTGTGTGGCATTCAGCTTAGTTTGGGTATTTTCCCAAGTCATAATAGTTGTGCTTTTAAAGTTGCAGCAACGTTTCAGCAGAATCTCATCTGCCATCATCAGGCTTCTGTATTGTGTTCATCTGTGAGTCAGACTTTTACAGTGGTTTCAGATTTAAATTTGGGGCAGCCTATTGCTGTGCCAGAATGTTTTTTTCTACCTCCTGATTGGTTGGGAGTCTTGGTCTGTGTTTATTAGTCTTGGAGTTTGCTGTGTTCTGCTTGATTGGTGTTTCTGATATCTTCTGTCTTTTTTTTTTTTTTTTTGGCTCTTTTTGTATCTTGATTGGCTGGCAGCATTGTGTTATTTTATTGAAGGCCTTTAGTGCAGCTTGGCTTCGGGTAAATGGATGGCTATCATTAGTTAGGAAGCTGGGTTTCATCTGGGTGCCTGGTTGGGGTGTGTTTGAGATGGAGGTATTAGGGGGGATCTGTTTGTGCCCAGGTGTTTGCCTGGCTTGTGGTGTGGAGATTTTTTTGTTTGTGAGTGCAGGCTTCCAAATGATTGACAGCCTGGTGGAATCATCTCTTCTGTTCATGCTTTCTGGTCTTTTTTCAATCTCTATGGCTTCTCTGATGATTCTGTGGCTAGGGTTTTCTATAGTGGCTAGGGTTTTGGTGCCTTTGAAGTTGATGCTATGACCTGTGGCTTCCATGTGTTGGACTAGTGAGGAAGTGTGTTCCAGCTTTTTGACTGCATTTTTGTGTTCCTCCAGGCGGGTACTATGCTTGTGTAGTATCTTACTGATTTTGTCTGTAGTATCTCTTATGAAGGGCAGGAACAACTATGGAGCAGCTGTCCTGCCCTATATAAGAGGTACTACAGACAAAATTTAACCAACACAAAGTCAAGTCTGGTCAGTTATATTTCTTTATAATGAATACAAAAATGTTGCAATCATACCATGTCAATATACCAAAATTATCTTTTAAAAATACCAATCTGTATTATTTATTTGTTTATTTATTATAAATTTATTAGAGAACAGAATATCCACTGCTTTGGAAATTTAGTTATGATTGGTACATATAAAATATGAAAAATTGGAAAACTCAAATCTACAAAATGCTGAATTTAGTCATTGTTTATATTGTATGAACTAGAGCACTTTTATTCAGTATATGTCTCCTTTTTGGGGGGAACCATCTTGTTGTATGAGTCCAATTAGTTCTTTGATGCAATTTTACCCACAACAGTATGACTTCATAGGCATAATCTGGTTGACTAATGAAGGAGTTTAGTCAAGGATGGCAGTTATGTAGAACTACTGATTTTATAATTACTGTACTGACAATATAATTTAGGAATATTGCCCATTATATTTGTGTTGCTGAGATATAGGAAATATAGGATATAGGGCAGGCATACCCTGCCTGAATTCTCACAAAAGAGATAGAACAAGAAATAATGGATGGAAACTAATCAAGGAGAGAAGCAACTTAGAACTAAGCAGAAACTTCCTGACATAACAATGAATCAGTGGAACAGCTTGACTTCAGAAGTTGTGAGTGCTTCATCACTGAATGTTTTAAGAGGAGATTGGACAACCATTTGTCTGAAATGATATAGGGTTTGCTGGACTACATCACAATCAACTTCTGAAGAAAATGTTTTATCTATGATCTAACAAATCACAACAACTTGAATTTTTGGTGCCTATTTTAACATGACTCTGATTTCCCTTTATTCAAAAGATAATGCCAATCAGATTTCCATTTCTAACACTCACAGTTTTAGAGATTCTAAAAACACACTACAAGAGTCAGTCTGTATTTTTCCAATAAACTTTTCCCATACATATTTTCAAGAATTTTTAAAATGTCATTAAAACCATATTGAGACCATAGTCAAAATCAGGACTTCAGTAACATAAAATTAGCTGTCACTGAGTACATTGATAAAACCGTAAAGCCTACATACTTGAAATTTGGCACGTATGTTTATCTTGGCTTCTAGGTGCTCACTAAGAAAGGATTTTTTGAAATTACCATCAGAGTATTAGTATTTTGTATATTATTATTAACACGCTCTGATGCTAAGGAGCTCTACTCCCCCGCCCCACCTGAAAAGAAATCTGTTCCAAATGTAAAACACAAGCAGAGGAGAGGAGGTTCAGTTTCAGTTTCACAGCACCAAGCAGCTTTAGTACAGAACAGTTCAGCTATGCCATGCTCAGGCTCCTTGCTGTCTCCTTCTTGCTCACAGCAAATACTGTTTCAATTTCCAAACAGCCCTCAACTCTCTCACACACTGACAGGACGCTTATCAGATGAATACTGATGGATGCTGATAAGCAGAGGCAGATTTTTTTCCCTTATTTTCCTCCCCAAAAACTAAGCCCGACCACATAGTTTTGTAGTGAAACACGGGTATTGAGCTATCTTAAATATGTTCAATTTCCTTAATGAGGGCTTGGTGATTAGAAAACAGAAACCTTGGAAATTGTGTATTGGAACTATATGTGCTTCAGAAGTGTTTTCTACTTATCCCTGCCTGAAAGTACAATCTCTCTCTGCTAATCATTAAAGGAGCTCAAGTTTTTAGATTTCATGTGACCCTGAAAAATGCTGCTGGTCTAAAGACTTTAGAAAAGAACAATAAAGATGATTTAGAAAAGAACAATAAAGATGATTAGGATGAAGCCAAAACACCTCAATTGCAGGAATTGGGTATGTTTATGGGTAGTTTAAAGAAAAGAAGACCTAGGGGTGATGTGATAGAAGTCTTTCAATATCTAAAGGGCTGCCACAAAGAATAGAAGGTCAACCTCTTCTCCAAAGCACCTCAAGGCAAAACAAGAAGCAATGGATGAAAATTAATCAAGGAAAGGACCAATTGAGGATTCTTACTTTTGTCATAGATATGATACAGAATAACCTATACTTTAATTTATCTACTAATACAGAAATAAGGAAATATTTGGAAGCAAGAAATGACAAATGGGAGGGGGTGTTGTTTCTCTTAATACTCTCCTCTAAATTCAACTTGTTTCCAATTTCTCCTAATCTGAACTTTCATAAGAGGAATCATTTATTTAATTTATTTAATCAATTTATACAACTGCTCACCTCACAGAAATGACCCGGAATAGCTAACAATATTAAAAGCAAATAAAAACCAAAACAGAAGCAAAACTTAAAATTTACAGCAATGATGAAGTTCACAAAAGGCATTAAGCAAGAAATGGGCTCCTTCAACCCTAGAACCCTAGGGTCTAGTACCAAATTGTATCTTAACATCACATTTGTAAATAGGCTTTGTATGAGACATTTCCTGGAGGAAAATACTAGCCCAAACTATGAAAGAAGACATTTGGGACTTTTTAGAATGGAGGAAAGGGAGAGATGCAGGACGAATATATAAAATATTTTTGCTCAAACTTTTATAATTTTATCCATTGAAACAGAATGGGAGATTGTGGTCTTACAATACATCTTCCCAAAACACACAGTTCATAGAATTATAAGGATGGAAAGGGAGGTTTCTAGTCCAATGAAGGTTAAGCTAGATAGTTTGGTACCATCAAGTGTGATGATAGCTAGCAATTTTGATAGTTCCATATTAGAGGGGCAATTCATGGAACGGATTTCAGGAAAAAATATAAATCCTTCCTGATTTGATCTAGGTCAAGATTAGAATATGCAATTTCTACAGGATTCCCTTCCTCCTCCCAATGCCTTGTGTGTTGTAAAGATAATGTTAAGTCCAATGGAGTGACAGAGGCTTTTGTCCTGTTGATTTTTTAAAAAACAATTATGCTGAATGTTATCTATTACACTGCTAACTGTTGCATTGTAAACATTCTTGAAACTTACATGCACCCTATTCTTGTCAGAAAATGCCTACTTGATCAAATTAAATCATGCAGAGTTGCAAACATGAACAGATTCCAAGTTCAAGGGTACTTTTAATTATTGATGGTCTTGTACACAAAAATTAGTTACCTGACACAACATATAAGGACATACATAGGGGGAAAAATCATGCTGGTTTTGAATGATGTTAGTTTGGGTTTAGTAGTATGCTAATGAAAAAACTTTTTTTTCTTTTTTCAAAGCAGATTTAAACCTTATGTTAAGAACATATAAGGAAATGCCTATGGGTGTAATGATGTGTAAGAAGTTATTCTCAATTTATATGCTAATGGAGAATTTTAAAATAAAGAATATATTCTTTATTTTATATATAATATATAGTGCCATGGATAACTAAACCATAAGATATGCCTGCACATTGGGTTTTTGTTTGTTTATTGACTGAGCTTTTTTCATCAAATACAAAGTTGCACCATGGAACTTTCTTTGTTGTGTTGCTGCTTGGTTCCTATTATTTATTTCCTTTGACAGTGTTTACATTTTATCTTAAGAAAAAAATAGCCTTTTTTGCACCATATCTGACAGTCTTTATATTTTAAGTCCAAACTGTTTGACACATTTGGAAATATTTAATCTTCAATTCAGAGTTGCGTATTCCCAGGTGCCCACATATTTATGGAAACTGACTTCATTGTATTTGTCACCAAAGCTGAGAAATAACATAGTTCATGCCTTGAAGTTTTTTCTGTAGCCCACAGAGAAAAGAGCCATTTGATTCATTTGCCTAAAAACCATATATATATTTCAGTCAGAGGTTCCAAAAATTCAGACCAAGTATTTTTTTTTTATTGTATTATTAGTATCTTTCAGTACAGAATGGGATTTCAATTGAATTTCATCCTCATGCACATCTGAGGCCTCCTAGCACTTATTATTCTCTAGCTATTATTAGTGGAGATGTACTCAGAGCAGGACTCAAAAGAGATGCAGACTGTATAGATCTATTAGTTTTACGGTGCAATTAATCTTGTTGACATTACTTATATAAATGTGGATTAAAATGCCTGGAAAGCATACTGTTGATTTCTATTGCTCATTAATATTGATCAAAGGTTGTCGTTCTCTTTTGTGTTAGAAGCTACTTAAAGATTATGTACAAAAGTGCTACTAAATTATTGATTTTTTTAAAAAGGAACCTGAAGCCCAGTGTGCTTTAAACTAAAACTACAAAAATACTTGGCAAACTTCCACATTACTTAATTAATAATATCATTCAAATTAAAATGATGGTGGCATGTTTCTATATTTTAACTAATATTTGTCATATTTATTATGCATGGTGTCACCTACAATAGAAGTTCATTACTGGTCAAACTCTACATGTCACATTTCTATAATCATGTAGAAATTACTGCTTCCTAGTAAAAGCTGCTATTATACATCAAAATAATTACAACTTACAAACAGATGTTTGTTTTTTTTATTACATTAGGACAAGAAATTCAATGATGTATATTAAAGTACTCATCCTAAAAAAACCCTAATCTTTATGCAGATTTCAGGTCTTGGGTACATTCCCAACAGTGTCTCCCAAAGTTACAAATTGTAGTTTTTAATATGACAGAAGATGACTATACACAGTACATAAGGTGCTATCCTAACATTAGTCTTTAATTAATTTTAATCAGTCTTAAGTTTTGTCCTTTTAAAGGTGTGATCCTGAACTGCTACTTAAAGGCCAAGTGACACCTACAGTTGTGCATTTCTGGTGTATATTCATTTATTTATTTGTCAATTTGATTGTTTGTTAAATTTATTTGCCACCTATCTCATGTAAACTACTCGAGGCAGCTTTCATGAGTTTGATTAATTATGTTTTTTTTTTAATTTGCATCTTTGTATCACCTTCGCATTTTCCTTATTAATGAAAAAGAAAAAATGAAAATGTTGGGAAACAAAAGTAAAATAATAAAACAATAAAGTACGCAATGACAAAAGAACACAGTGACAATAAATATATCAATATTAAGATTTTTTTCACTTAAAAAAGATTAAAGGGAGATAATGACTGAAAGACTCTGAACAGCCTGTTAGGGTTGAATCTGTAGAGCATAGAATACCTATACAGAAGAACCAATAGATTCGGGAGCAGTATTATTAAATGAAATAGACAAATTTGGTAAATTGGCAGGATTAAAAATTAATAGGGAAAAGACCAAAATGTTAGTTAAAAACCTAACAAATAGTAAGCAAAAAGAACTAGAGGAAACGATGGGATTACAAATCATGAATAAGATTAAATATCTAGCCATTTGGCTAGGACCTAGAACACTATCCCTGAGGAAGGACAATTATATCAAATTATTACAACAAATTGGAAAGGATTTGGAAAATTGGAACAAAATGCAAATTTCACTATTAGGTAGAATAGCAATGATTAAGATGAATGTCCTACCCAAAATCTTGTATTTATTTCAAACAATTCCAGTAATATTGGATTTTTTTTTTAAAGAAGTGAACAAAATCATTATGAAATCCATTTGGGCAGGAAAAAAAATGAGAATTAAAAAAAATCTACTTACAAGACAATAAAAGCAGAGGTGGCCTTGGTCTCCCTGTCTGGGAGATCTATTACAAAGCAACAACACTAGTATAGATAAAAGACTGGATCAAACTGGGGAAAAAAAGAATTTTAACACTCAAGGGCCATGATTTACAAATAGGATGGCATGCATTTTTGTGGAACCCAAATAACAAAAGTCATTCACATTTCTCCAGACACACTTTATGTAAATCCTTCATTAAAATCTGGACAGATATTAGAATAAACCATTATACTAAAATCCCGAGGTGACTTTCAACAATGAAGGCGATGTTCCATCCTAACGCAATGGACATTAGCAAAAAGCTCAAATACCACCAAATACTAGATAATGAGGGATCACTTAAACCAATTCAGACGCTAAAAACCCAAGGAATAATTATTGACAACTGGTCCAACTTTCAAATAAAAATGAGACATAAAAGAATATGGATTTGAAACAAAGAATACTCAATTTGATAAAATACACCTGGGCCTGGAGAAAAATATGATATTCAAATTGTATAATTTTTTATCAGAGTATGAATTAGCTGAGGAAATTGTGAAAGGACCAATGTTAGCTTGGGCAAAAAATTTTGGTTATAATATAGATTTGGATGATAGGGAGAAAATTTGGCAAAAAAATCTTACATCTACAAAATCAATACCATATAAGGAAAATTTATATAAAATGATAGATAGATGGCATCTGGCACCTTCTTGTTCTAACTATGTATCATTCATGTGTTTGCAACTATGTATCCTTGCAACTATGTATCATTCATGTGTTTGCAACTATGTATCATTCACGTGTAATCATTAACTTCTGTCTCTTCAGTGACCTTTGCAAGGCACGTACAAGGGACAAGGAGCTAGACGGTTGTTAATAAGCTTATCCACATTGTAAATGATCTGTCTGGTATGCATCTTTGTAAACATGCACATCCTGATGAGATTATCATGTTTGACTTGAGCTTTGATTAAATCATTTTCTTGTAAAAAAGCACAATAAAAGAGCATGTGCCAAGACATTCGGGGCGCGCTCATCCCGAGGAAACCTCGCTTCCTGTCGTTTCTCTCTCCTTCGCTCCCTATCATGAGCCACCCACCTAATGCGGGATAGCAGATACCGCATTCTGGTGACCCCGACATGATTCCCTAAGGGGGATACGTTGCGACGTGCCCATATCTTATCAGCTCGATGGGAGCTGTGCATCGCCAGGCCTGAAGCGAATTGCACATCATCGGATCTGAAACACGGTCTCGACTTTCGTAAGTATGGGTGGAAACTTTTCTCAACAACAGACACAGCATCTGAAGGGAGTTAGTCGCTTCTTCTTCTAAATATTCTGCTAATTTAAAGGGCTCGCCTGTAAAAATGAAACCTATTGCTACATTATTGGCTTATGTGTGGCAACATTGTCCCAATTATTCAGAGGAAGGGTCCTTAAAAATTTCCACTTGGCAAAAAATTGGTGAACATCTCCATAGTCCTCCTCGTGCACCTATTGGCATTTTGGTCACTTGAAGGAAAATTATGGAGGCTTTAAAGGTCCATTATAAAATAGAAGCAGGGAGTGTGCTTGAATCTCCCCTGCCAAGTTATGATAACTTTTCAATTTGCTCTAACTCAGGCAGAAGCTGCTGCCATTATTCAACAATGCCCCACATGTAGTAAGCAAGGACATTCCATTCCCATAGGAGTAAATCCTAGAGGATTAAAAGCTTGTGAAATTTGGCAAATGGATGTAACTCAGTATCCACCTTTTGCCCCTTGGAAATATTTGCACGTTTCCATAGATACATATTCAGGGTTTATTCTGGCCACCCCTCAAAGGGGAGAAACTGTAAAACATGTCATCAATCATTCAATTCGTACCTTTGCCTCGCTGGGACATCCAAAAGAAATCAAAACTGACAATGGACCTGCCTATACAAGTTCTGCGTTCCAGGACTTCTGTAACAGATGGGATGTAACCCACAAGTTTGGGATTCCCTACAACAGCCAGGGGCAGGCTATTGTGGAACGAGCGAACTTATCTCTGAAACGTGCTCTTGATCGATATTCGTTGTGGGAAAAAACCCCGAACCTCCCAGCATTGCAAAATTCTCTTAACATTTGTCTTTACACTTTAAACTTTCTTAATCTGACTGGCATTCCTTCCACTTCTGCTGCTTCACGTCATTTTTCTTCCCCCTCACCCCCGCCTAACAGACCTCTGGTATATTATCGCAGATTGCCAGATCCTGCCTGGCAGGATCCCGCTGAGCTTCTCACCTGGGGACGAGGCTACGCTGCGATTTTACTGCCAGACAAAACCACTTGCTGGATCCCTGGTAGGGCGGTTAGACCCTATCATGGGAATTCCTCTGCTACATCTGTATCTTAAAACTCTTCCTGATATTCTTGCCTATATCTTCTTTGCAATTTCTACCTTACTTCAACAAAACCTATGCTTCCTGTCAAAAGACTATTCGTGTTAAAACCATTTCATTAACAGAAAGCTATTATACTTGTTCCATGTGGGTACGTCATGAAAATGCTACCCGTAGTTTTCACTCTGTCACTTCTGTTTTATTTAAAGAACACTCTACCACTCGCTCTTTTGTTCCTTCTTTACTCTTCCTATGGAAAGGAACCTTAAAATCTTTTCCTCTATTCAATCTAAAACATAGGGGGACCTAGATGTCCTTCTATTGTATTATGGGTTTCCCCACCCCAACTAACATCCTTGATGAATTACCAAATTAATCTTTATTTTCATTATTGTAATTATTATCCTTTTTCTACTAATTGCATTCCCTCCTCATTTCGCAAATGTTCTACAACTAACTTGTCCATAAGCCTCTCTCCTGCTTGTGATGTTTTTATATACCCGAACTCTGATCCTGTCAACGAACAACGCTTCAAAAGAACTGTCCATGACGATCCGCAGAAGCCTCATAGAAGATATAATATTGCTTGGACTATAACTGACTTTCAAGGATTTCGTTTAAGTTCTACAACCAATTTTTCTCGCATAGAAGACTTCTACCCACCACTTCAATTCGATTTGGCAGACGCACCCACACAACCAGGGGATATCCTGCAATCTACACCACTGCAGGAGGAACTTTAACATCACGCCTGAAAGGAATGTATTTTATCCCTGGCAATAATTTTGTTTGGACTTGTTCCACCGGTCTCATGGCATGTGTCCACGGGGATGAAATTGTTAAATCTAAATCATTTTGCATTCAAGTATGGCTTGTGTGTATAACTCTGATGATTTTATATCCCTACAGGTACCCATGGAATACCCCCTTTTGCAAAAATCGTAAAGATTTAGATCTGTTATTTTTTTAAAAAAACAAGGGGATTGTGTGCTATGCTTAAAGAAGAATGTTATCTTTATGCTGATAGCAAGGGGGGGGTTTGTTTTCTATTTCACCATGGTTTACAACCTTTTTAACTGCATTTACAGGATCATTAATAATCATTATATTGATATGTATTATAGGACCTTGTTTGAATAGAATATTGCAATTTTTTTAAAAATTAATGATCCTCCATAACTGCTGATGTTAATGTGTTATTGCAAGCTC
Organism: Hydrophis major; assembly: GCA_033807585.1. Taxonomy (NCBI): domain Eukaryota; kingdom Metazoa; phylum Chordata; class Lepidosauria; order Squamata; family Elapidae; genus Hydrophis; species Hydrophis major. Next base: position 332,654,591 of record CM066329.1, read on the forward strand.
ATGTTATATCCTCAACACCGGACAAAAAAATGTCATTGCTGAGTTACCGCTCCTTGGACAACCCTGACGCTGACGGGTCGCACTCTTGCCTAGATGACGGGGACGGCGAACATTTCATAAAAATGGTTCCTGTCTTCTCGGACGAGGAAGAAGAATCGTCATAAATAATAAAAACAGAGATGTTGTAACTATGTATCATTCATGTGTTTGCAACTATGTATCATTACAACTATGTATCATTCATGTGTTTGCAACATTGTATCATTCACGTGTAATCATTAACTTCTGTCTCTTCAGTGACCTTTGCAAGGCACGTACAAGGGACAAGGAGCTAGACGGTTGTTAATAAGCTTATCCACATTGTAAATGATCTGTCTGGTATGCAGCTTTGTAAACATGCACATCCTGATGAGATTATCATGTTTGACTTGAGCTTTGATTAAATCATTTTCTTGTAAAAAAGCACAATAAAAAAGCGTGTGCCAAGACATTCGGAGCGCGCTCATCCCGAGGAAACCTCGCTTCCTGTCGTTTCTCTCTCCTTCGCTCCCTATCATGAGCCGCCCACCTAATGCGGGATAGCAGATACCGCACCTTCTAGATTAGCTAAGATATATCCAACAGCAAATCCAAGCTGTTGGAAATGCAAAGAGAAACTTGATACCTATTTCCATCTTTGGTGGACATGCCCTGAGATGAAAAAATATTGGACAAGGATAAGAATATGGATAGAAGAAATTATCGAATGCGGACTGGAGTGGAAACCGGAACTGTTCCTCCTGGAAATGGTTAAAGGGGAATACCCTCCCAAAGGGAGATATCTGATCATCCACTTATTAACAGCGGCACGAATTTCTTTAGTGCAATATTGGAAAAGGCCCGATGTACCACCTATACACATTATTATTCAAAAAAGCTATGAATGCGCCAAAATAGAGAGGCTCACACTCAAGTTACATGGGAAGGAAGAGTCAGAGTATTATCTGCTCTGGGATAAGTGGTACAGCTGGTTAGAGTGCAAGAAAAAATGGTATACAGGATAAATGAACCCAGGCCACATACTATAGTTTATATATTGAATGTATAATAATAACGATTTCAAGCTTCTTGTCTATTATATAAATATTATGAAGGCTCCATTCGATTAATCAATACAGTTATAATCCAATAGTAATAGCAGAATAATATATTATTTATTAATTAATAGGTAATTGATAAGGGATAAGGAATACTTGCCAATGATTACTTATTATTGTTTACTATGAGCTATCAATCTTAATATCAAATGTAATAGAAAGAAATATGTTTATTGTTCTATTTATATTCTTTTTATTTTTACATAATTTGTATGTTTGTTCATGTTTTAATCTTTTGTAAATAAAGTCTATTTTAAAACTCTTTTAAAAAAGGAATACCTAATACAAAACATTTTAAGATTATCCTATTAAACAAGAATTTAATGAAAAGAAAAAACTGTTTCTCATAGCGTGACATTATTGGGAGTCCTAATTTATTTGCAAGCAAGCCTTGGGCTTCGAAAAAAGAAATCTGAAAATGTGTTTCCTGATGGAATTTATCATTTGTTATGTTCTAATAAAAAAAGAGGCTTAAATCTAAGGAATAAGCAAACCTGTTACATTTGATTTCATTTGGTTTTTGATGGCAAGGCATAGTTTTAAAAACAGTTTGCATATTTGTATTTCAACAAAAAATTCATAATATACACATTTCTAAAATAATTTGCCTTTCACAATTCCTAATTACCCCTATAATGCACTTTCTCTCTCCCTCCCTCCCCGTTACACATAAAAATCTGGAAGATTGACAACCTATCCATGAATAGATTGGTGTAAACTTTGATGACAAATAGTATGTGCAAAAATTTTCAGAATGTTACATTCATGGAATTGTAAGTTTTATATTAGTTGGGGGAAAATATCTACTTATTTGGTCAATGCCATCAATAAAACATACAGGGTAGAATTACAGAAGCATGATACTAATAAAGCAATTATTTATTAGATCTATTAACCTGGGTGATATCACCCCCCCCAGGGGGCAATTTCATTTTTCAGGGGGGAGATGGAACAAAAAGGGGTGATGCTGGGGTGAAGGAACAGAAGGGGGGCGATATGAGGGTGATGGAGCGAGAAGTTTTGCGGACACTTTTGAGACTTTTTTTCGTTCAGTGAACCACTGTATATCTGTCATACAAAAACATCAGATTGCTCGCTATTAGTGGATTGAACTGTGTTTTAAAATGTTCCTCCAGTTAGCTTCAGTACAGAACACCGTACATATGTGAAAACGCATCACTCATCTTCATGCGCGATATGGGAAAAAGACTGGAAATAAATCATTTGCATCGATATGTCCTGATGACAATTTGAAAGAAAACAAAAACATATTTACATAAATTGAAGAATTATTTCCCTGTGTTGTGGTTGAGAGGTTATGTTGGGGGAGGGGGTGATTGTTTCAAAAAGGTTAAGAACCACTGCCTTAAGGGACCATATACTCAAGGTATGGGGGATACTACTAAAAAGGCTAGAATGGATGTCTGTTTTAAACCTAAAGAAATCTTATAATATCTCAGGAGAAGGAGGGGGAATTGTTCAGAAAAATGATGGTAAATCCGTATATCTTGAGATGTACTTGCTCAGTGGTTAGCTAACTCTGCTGACTGCCAGCAGTTCAAATCCTACCAAGTTCAAGGTTGACTCAGCCTTCCATCCTTCTGAGGTTGGTAAAATGAGGATCCAGATCATTGGGGCAATATGCTGACTCTGTAAACCACTTAGATAGGGCTGTAAATCTAAGTGCTATTGTTTTTGATATATTGGAAATTAACATGTGGAAAACTATAAATGAATATTCACTTATAATATAAATGTAGATATATTGCTTTATATTTAAAGAGAGAGAGGTTCATCTGGAATTTAATGTGCAGGTAAGATAGCCTTTTGATTAATCTGTAGCAGCAGCTAATAGTCCTGTCCTTTCCATTCTAACTCATTTTATTCATTGATCTATATCCAATTATTATCTACCAATGTGTACAGTGGGTAATTTTTAATTTTAACAATGCTACAAAAATTGCAGATATAATGCAAATGCTACATCTTTTTCCTGTTTCTGCAATGCCATTTTTACCTTTTAATAATATTTAAATGTGACTTATTTCTGTTTAGATAATTTACAAACCTTCACACAAGATTAGATGTATGATTTCTTTCAAACCATATTTTCCCCCAAAATATGATTTACCCCCAAAACAAGCCCTAGCCTGATTTTCACACCTGTGTCTAATATAAGCCCTATCCCAAAAAATAAGCCCTAGTTAAAGCCTAGCCCTACATCTGGTTGTACAAGGTGGAGTGAGGCACAGGCATAAAATTCAAGCTAGGGAGGGAATGGGAAGTGGAGCTGCCCACATCTGCTTACCTTAGAACCACCCCAGCCAGGATTCCCATGTCCTGACATCTGTCGTGCTGCTGCCTGATTTCTTCTGCAGCCGCTTGCAGCCACTTGCAACTAGACGCCATGTGAAACATTATGCTTGTGCCACCGCTCACAGCATGATGCCACATGGTTCGTCACACCAGTGTCACCATTCACATCAGAACACAACAATGCTTATTGCACTGATGCCACTACTCATGGCAGAAATCACATGGCATCCTGCCACAAACAGTGGCATCAATGTAATCAGCCATGTGGCATCTGGCTATAAGCAGCCTCAAGCAGCCACAGAATAAATTAGGCAACAATGCAACAGGTGTCAGTGCATGGAAACTGTGGCTGTGGTGGTCCTAAGGTAAGCAGATAAGACATCCCCCCAAAATAAGATCTGGTGCTTATTTTGGGGCTGAAAAGAAAATAAGACTGGGTCTTATTTTCAGAGAAACATGGTACTTCTATACTTTATATGTTTCTTTAATAATGAATTTTAACAATGGTGAATTCTGAACAATAATAATTATAATAACAATAATCTTTTTATAAAAAAATTGCAAACCATTTCAGATTATGAAAAATGTGAAATTTTTGAACATTCCAATCATTTTACTTACAATAAACTGGTAAAGAATGTTTATAACAATTAGAGATTTTAAATAAACTTTTTTAAAAAATAACTTCTGACTTTCAGAGAATGGGGTTTAATTTTCTAAACAGAGAACATAGTTTTAAGCCACTCAGAGTCATTGTCTGATATCGGTAGCCACAGAATTTTAATGAATGACTAAATAGATAAATAAACAATGGCTATTACTGAGAGTTCCTTTCATGTGTTTTCAAGCATACAATCACTTTGTAAAGTTCTAAAACTATTAAAAATCATGATTTATCACTAAGAATAACCGGGGAAATGTTAAAATATTTAACACAAGTTTATCATAGCGGTTAAGGTGCTAGGCAAGAAACCAGAAGACTATAAGTCACTGTCCTTTAGGCATGAGGACATTTTGATGAAGAAGAATGTGGTAATGAGAATAGGATTAAATAATTGAACATTTTTTTCATGAACGGTTACTGAAAATACTAAGAGCAATAGGAGCAATAGATGATGAAAGAAATGCATGCATGAGAGTCATGCAATGTTCCTTTGGTTACTCAACATATTTATAAATAAATATGCATCCACTGCTCTGATAACATAAGGTGGTTAGAGAGATGAATGAATATATACTTTTGTATGCAGAAAATGTTGTCTTATTGGCTGACCATCTGAATAATTTATTGCAAGTGCTGGCTAGAGGAATAAAGATCTGAAAATTAATGAAATATGAAGACAACAGTCCTTGGCAGAAAAAATAGAGATAATTACAGATAGATGATAGATAGATAGATAGATAGATAGATAGATAGATAGATAGATAGATGACAGACAGACATTCAGACAGACATAGAACAAGTTGAAGAATTGTGACCATATTTATAGAAAGTTTACTATAGATGATAAAACAGAATAAGACATGGCTAGACGCGTGAAGAGAAGGACCAGGGGAGACATGTTAGCAGTCTTCCAATATTTGAGGGGCTGCCACAGAGACAAAGGGGTCAAGCTATTTTCTAAAGCACCCGAAGGCAAGGCAAGGAATAATGGATGGAAACTGAACAAGGAGATATTTAACCTGGAAATAAGGAGAAACTTTCTGACAGAACAATCAACCAATAGAACAGCTTGTCCTCAGAAGTTGTGGGAGCACCATAGCTTGAGACTTTCAAGAAGAGATTAGACTCCCATCTATCAGAAATGGTATAGGATCTCCTGCTTGGGCAGAGGGTTGGACTAGATGACCTACAAGGTCCTTTCCAACTCTGATTATCTGTTATCTATTACATCCTTCTATACAGCCATTGTGACCTAATTCCATTAGCAGAGTAAAAGTTTCCAAATCTCCTGGAGCTTTTTTTCTTTATACAGGGAATGAATACTTATTTGGTTGCACATTAAGAAAGGGAATTCCTTAGAATTTAACTCAATAGCATATAGATGCTTTTCAGAAAATAAAGAAATTGCAGATGTCAAATTCTGTGCTGCCTCTAGAAATTTACACTTCGTGTTATAGAGTGAGAAATATGCTTAGCTACCAAATTGCCAGGTGGTACGGCTGCATCAATTATGTACTAATTATGCACCAGTTATAAAAATATATATAGTACAATTGTTCAGTATTCATCCCTTTGAAATTTATACTGATCATAACTTTGTTTTAAATCTCTCTTTTTTTAAAAAAAGAAATTTAATTATACATTTACTTTGAAGTTTGGAAGACTATGGAGAATTAGATTAATGCATTATGGCTGTGTTTTGCCCATGTAAAATCACACAAGTTAGATAAGCCTCAAATTAAATGGGCAGGTCAATGTAGCTTTATGATCCAGAAGAAACATCTATATTTTTTGATGTTCTTCCTGTTTATCAATCCCTTCAGTGTGAATTCTCCCAATTCTCTGTTTTAAAACTTTAGCCCTCTTTTTTGAAGAAACAAACCTGACTAGAAAGAAATTCATCAAAGTGGACAATTATGCTTGAAATGTAGCGATCCCTTCACTTACATTATTTAGTTACTTGAAAAGGGAAGGGGCTGTTTAACTTTTCTTCAAATAATACTTGTAAAGGACTATGATCAAGTTAATTCAATGTTTTTCAAACTAAGCAACATTAAGATGTGTTGATTTACTCTCAGAATTCCTTAGCCAGCATGGAACATATTTAAAGTTGCCAAATTTGAAACATATTTATTTAAGGAGCTGTAGTAGCACAGTGGTTAGAGTGCAGTACTGCAGGCTACTTCTGCTGGCTGCTGGCTGACTGCAATTTGGCAGTTCAAATCTTTAGAGACATATCCCTGTTAATTACTTTTATTATATTATGTTAACATATGTTAATACAGATCCTTCATCATCAGTTCCCAACCTTCATCAACTATTCCAAAATTCCCATTAGTTTTTTTTTTTTTTTTTTTACTTCTCACAGTAGAATGGATGCTTTAAACTTACAGTTATGCCACAGGTAGAATAATTTGTTTTAGTAAACAGTGCTTAATCTAAATCTACAACAGAAGCATACTTAGTCTAAAGACCATGGATTTCCTATTCTGTTCTGTTCTTTTGAGTATGTTTATACTATATCCTTGGGGTTATAGCCAGAATTTTGGCTTTATCTAATTGCAAGATTAAATAAAGCTATCAAAATCTGGCTGTTTCAAACAGGCCTTCGGAGATGATATATTATGGGGTGAATCCTTTCAGCAGTAGCAATGTTATATAAAAAATAACATTTTTATAAAATAGAATGTTTCTATGAATTTCATCCAGGGCATTGGGAATTTCCGAGCCTTGAAACTGAGCACACCCACTTCCTGACCTTAAAAAATTCCTTAAAAAAGGAATTTCTCAAATGCCTTTCAGATAAAGTAAGTGCCAGAGACCTGTTTTCCACCTATGAAAATGTTCTTTGGTTAAAAAAATAATCAAATATACTGGGATGGTTGAAAAATATATCAACAAAAATGTGACACAAAATATTGATCAATTTATCAAAGCTTATGAATTCATATAAATGAATTAGATTTACAAGAGGGTTATGTTTTTCAGTATTTCATTTGTATTTTTTTTTTAATTCTTTCAGAGCCATGTCTCCCTAATCCCTGCCATAATGGTGGAACATGTGAAATCAGTGAAGCCTACAGAGGAGACACATTCATAGGCTACATCTGCAAATGTCCAGCTGGATTTAATGGAATACACTGCCAGCACAGTAAGTTTTAAAATGGTATTTACCTTTCCTGCTTGATGAAGAAATATCTAGAACTACTATTCTGCATAGTTATCCAATCACTGCATGTGTTTGACTCATCAGATCTGCTCAGCTGTAACTGTGGATGTGTCTGTGCATTAGAATCTTTATTGACACTTCCACAATATTATTTATAATTTCTTTCTATTTTATTACAATTTCAGTAGGAATCTTCATGTTTGAGTCTTTTCCATAAAATAAAGATAAAATTTCTCTCTCTCTCTCTCTCTTTCTTTCTTTCTATCAGAAAATGGAATATTGCAATTTCCTTTAAAGCTCAAGGCTTTATCTTGATATAGTCAGCAGTTCATTCAGCTAATGATGGCTAAAGATAAAAAGGGTTGTTAAAAAGTAGATCTTTATGCTAATAGGTCTCCTATATTCTCTATTTCTGCTCATTTTAAAACTAACCTAAGACAGGTGCTTTTAGCTCTGTTATTTAATTCAATAGGAAGTCTTTCCGAGGGCTTTATTAATAGATGGTCTGGATGTTTCTACCATTAATTAAATGCACAGCATCATTTCTATCTGAAATTTATTATAGTCAGTGAGTAAAAATAAATTTATGAATTGAAGAATTTTATTTTATTTTTCCTCCTTACTCTGGAATTAAACAAATGAATTTTTTGTGCGTGCACACACACACACACACACACACACACACACACCAACAAACAATTGTCCAATCTATCAAAAGCATCACGCTAGGAGACAGAATCAGAATACAAGTCAAAATTAGGTGAGAAAATTGTAAAGAACACCTATCCATTCTAGAGGAGTTCAAAGCACCAGGATCAGATGGATTATATCACAGAGTTCTGAAGGAGCCAGCAGATGTGATCTTGAAACTATTAAACAAAATATTTTAAAGCTTCTGGAGCATCAGGGAAATATCAGAAGAAAATAGTTGATGTGTCTCCAATCTACAAAAAAAAATAAGTGGATCCAGGCAATTACAGACAAGGCAGTCTGAGATCAATACCTAGGAAAAATCCTAAAAAAGATAATGAAACAATGCATTTGTGAGCACCTAGAAATGGACAAAACTACTACTAGAAGCCAGCATGAGTTTGTCAACAACAGATTATGTGAGACAAACCTTACTGAATTATTTGACAAAGTGACTAAATTGGTGGCCAAGGGAAATTCTGTGGACATAGTATAATTGGACTTCAGTACAGCGTTTGATGAAATTGACCGCTGCCTATTCTTCATAAGATAGAATAATGTGGAATAGGGAATATCACCAACAGATGGGTTTACAGCTGGCTAACCAACCATGCTCAGTGAGCAGTCCACAATGGAACTACATTTACATAGAAGGAAATATGCAATGGGATACTTCAAGGTTCTGTTTTAGGTCCAATATTCTTCAACATTTTCATAAATTATCTAAATTAGTCATTAGAAGAAGAAATTCATCAAGGTTACAGAAAACACCAACCTGGGGAAAAATAATTAATAATTAGAAGATAGACTTGATTCAAAAGTATCTTGACAGATTTGAATGTTGGGCCCCATCCAATAAAATGTAATTTAATACTGACAAATGTAAGATTCTACATTTAGGGAAGAAAATGCACAAATATAGAATTCTGACTCAGCAGTAGCAACTGGAAGAGGGATCTAGGAGTTCCACTAGACCACCACTTAAGTATAATCCAGTAGTGTGCTATAACTGCAAAAAAAAAACCTAATGTCCTAAGTTGGATCAACAAAAGGATAGTTTCAAGATAATGTGAAGTGATTGTACTGCTTTATACTGCACTGGTAAATCTATATTTGGTTTCAGTTCTGGTTACCACAATACAACAAATATTTTGAGACTCTAAAAAGAGTTCAAATAATAGCAACAACAATAAATAAGAGATCTAAAGGCTAAAGCATATGATGAATGAGGGGACTTAATGTGTCTAGCTTAACAAACAGAAGGACTAGAAGTGATATGATAGTAGTCTTCCAGTACTTGAGGGGTTGTTACAATTTATTAAGCTATTTATTAGAATTGCTGAAACATTACAAACTCTCATATCTGTTTGCCCATTACAATACTAATCAGGTAAGGTACGGGTGTTGGGGAAGACTCCGTAGGTGGTAGTTGTGTGCATAAATTGGGGATCTTCCAATACAGACCTTGAACAGCATATCCATTTATTCTTTGTCATGGTGAAGATCATATTCCATTCTGTATCACATCAGCCTTTCCTTGACTATTACATGACTATTACATGATGCGGGTCATTCTTACCAGGTAACTGTCATTCTCTGATTTTGATATACTGTTTCCCTATGTCTTGCTGCATGGCAATTTTTATTTCTGGTTGCGGGTAACCATATCTGCTCTAATGGCTTTTTTATTTTTCACCCTCATCTGTATGTCTGAATTTTTCCTCAGGTGCAAATTCCATTCATCTATTTTTCCCAAGATTTTATTTCTTATAAAATTTAAAAAGGCAATATAAGATCTGGAGCAATTGTGGGCATGGTTATAGCATTTGTCAGAAACACCTTCAGCCAAATGCATATTTTCCCAAGATTGAGTAAATTTTGCCACATGAGCCTAGGGGAAAATATGCTTAAAATATGCTGCTTAATAGTTTCAAACAGAAATCTGCAATGAAGTGTGAAAAAGAATACCGGAATGAACTTTACTACTTTCACAAAACTATGCAGCTGAACTTGTAGACTTTCTAAACATTTCTAGAGTATAAGTAATTCATATATTTCACTTTATCATCTTATTAAACTTTGATTTACTATTGGATTTCTCTGTATCCATTTTTTTTGTGTGGAAATAAAGATATTTAGAGACAATAAAAATGCTAAGAAGGAAATAAAAAAGACCAGAGTACATTGTTTCCAGCAGTCAATACCCTGATGAGCAAGGATTAACACTAGACAAACAATCAAAAAGAAACTAATATCCTGGTCAAGGAAATACCAAGGAGAAAACCAGTTTCCAACAAAAAAAAATGGAAAGCCATGTTACTGCATATAGAGAGCAAACCCCAATCACCTGCACTGATGATGTTATTTTGTGGGGTAATGAAATATATACAAGCAAACAACTAAGTTCAGAGGGCACCGAGGCTTCCATACTTCAATGGTGAGACCAGAGCTGACTGAACTAAGAAGAAACACCGAGCACGTGGCTGACAGCGCTACATGACGGAACCATGTCCAGCGGCGTCGTACCACCCGCTCCGTTCGATCCAGTGCAAGAGGACTGGGAGTCCTACATGGATCGTTTCCAAATGTTTCTGGAAACTAACAATTTAAAGGATGCCACAGCCGGGAAGAAATGGGCAGTATTCCTAACGCATTGCGGTCCAACCGTATTTAAGATGGCTAAAGCAAAAGCCAAACCTACAGAAGTGAAGACGATGGACTGGGACGACCTCGAGCCCCTACTAAGAGCTCATTACACACCAACCGTGCCCACGCTCGTGAGATGGCACGAGTTCTATCAAAGAAACCAGCAAAAAGGAGAAAGCGTTGCCGATTTCACAGCAGACCTCCGAAATCTGGGAGGCCTCTGCGGATTCGCTGATTTGGAAGAGGCACTGAGAGATCGAATAGTTCTGGGATTAGATGCACCAGGCGTGCAGAGCAAGCTGATGGCAAAAGGCGACATCAGCCTTGCCGATGCCATCGCCGATGCTACTGCAGCAGAAGCAACCAGGAAGTCAGCTGCACAATTACGCCGCAACCGCACTCCGGTACACCAACAGGCGACATTTTATCCAAGTCAGAAGGGCAGCTTACAACGGCCCACCACGAGGACCTCTCTTCATCATCAGACAGCAACGAAGAAGAGGTCCATCGACTGCGGTCTGAGCGGGACCACTACCCGAAGTCCCTACGCCCTTGCGCTGGCTGTGGAGCCAACCATGCCAGGTCTGAATGCAAATTCCGCGACGTGTTCTGCCATGAGTGCGGGAAGAGAGGCCACATCGGACGGGTCTGCCGAAGTTTACAAGGATCCAGCCAGGCCTCAAAAGGGGCTAACTATCGCCAATCGACAGGAAACCATCCTGTAAGGCAAGATTAAACCACTCCTACAGAAACCGAGTTTTGAAGCGAGAAGAGGCCCACCATACTATCACTATCGGTCACGCCTCTGCCTTGGATGCCAAGAAAATCTGAATTACAGTGGCCATCGAGAACCAGCCTTGCCACATGGAAGTCGACTCGGGATCATCCCTCTCGATGGTGTCCTGGAAGACCCTCAAGCAACTCATCCCCACGATCCAGCGCCAAGACCTCCGTTCCCAAAGACTTATTCTTAAGGACTATCAAGGGAATCGAATCCCTGTCATTGGTTCCTGCTGAGTCCGGGTCTAATTCAAGAAGCACACAGCGTACTTACCGCTAACTGGGATCGACAAAGATCGGCTTAGTCTGCTAGGTCTCCAATGGTTCGCGCCACTTGGCATTGAAGTGGCAAGCATAAACCGAGTCAGTGGAAGTGACTGGGAGGAGGACCTCATCCATGAATTCAGGGATGTCTTCGCACAAAATTTAGGCGAGTACAAGGGGACCCCAATATCATTCAGCCTTAATCCAAGGATAGCTCCCATCCGCCTTAAGCCCCGTTGAGTTCTGTTTGCCTTAAAGCCGAAAATCGATGAACAACTCAATAAATTAATAGCTCAGGGGGTGCTAGAACCTACCAACCACTCCCCCTGGGAGACCCCAATCATAACACCCATTAAGCCGGATGGTTAAATCCAAATTTGTGGGGACTACCGGGCCACCCTGAACCATACCATACAGCAAAATGCATATCCAGTGCCGGTGGTGCAGCATCTGCTCCATTCCCTGGGGGGTGGAAAAGTCTTCGCTAAATTAGACTTAGCTCAGGCATATCAGCAATTACCTGTTGATGAAAAGACGGCACAGGCACAAATGATTGTGACGCACCGAGGTGCCTTTAAATGTACCCGGCTCCAATTCGGAGTCAGTGTAGCCCTGGGAATTTTTCAGAGCCTTATGGAGAGGCTACTACAAGGGATTAAAGGCATGGTCCCCTACTTTGACGATGTATCAATTGCTGTGCCTACAAAAACAATCTTACGGGATCATTTAAAATTAGTTCTACAAAAATTCCAAGACGCCGATCTTAAAGTGAAAAAGAATAAGTGTAATTTGTGTACAAATCGTGTCGAGTTTTTAGGGTACCTAATTGACAGTCAGGGTATTCACCCTACCCACAGTAAATTGAGAGCAATAAAAAACACTCCCAGGCCTCGGAACAAGGCCGATCTCCAGGCGTTCCTAGGCCTCATCAACTTTTGTAATGTATTTCTACCACATAAAGCAACTGTCGCTGAGCCATTACATTGTTTGCTAGACAAGAAAGCAATTTGGTTATGGGGTCATAAAGAAGAACAGGCGTTCCATAATGTAAAAAAACTACTGACTTCTGACGCTGTACTCATGGAGTACAATGAGACATTGCCATTAAATATCACATGTGATGCTTCGCCTTTTGGAGTGGGCGCCATTCTGAGCCATGTACTGCCAAATGGTAACGAAGCCCCTGTTGCATATTTTTGAAAGACACTTTCAAAAACTGAGCGAAATTATGGCCAAATTGATAAAGAAGCCCTCGCAATTGTATCTGCCATTAAAAGATTTCACGAGTACGTGTATGGCTGGGCTTTAACTATTGTGACTGACCACAAACCGTTATTGGGGATAATAGCTGGAGATAAGCCAACTCCCTACATATTATTCCCCAGGATGACTCGCTGGTCAGAATTCTTGGCTGCTTATAATTATCGGCTGCAATACTGCCCGGGGAAAGCGATTCCCCACGCCGACGCATTGAGCCAAGCACCGCTTCCAGAGACTCTCGATGATCCCGCACCAACGGTAACCACGTTACAAATTGAAACACTCCACATGCCGCCATTAACTGCCCGAGATATCACGAGAGAAACCAGACGTGACCCCACCTTAGCGTGAGTCCTAGGCTGGGTAGAACATGGATGGCCATTGGACCAATTATCAGATGACTTCACACCATTCAAGACTCGACAAACGGAGTTGTTTTATCAAAAAGGCTACATCATCTGGGGTGATAGAGTCGTTATCCCAGAACGACTCCAAAAAGCAGTACTGAAAACCTTGCACGATGGTCACCCCGGTATCATGCGAATGAAAGCCCTTGCAAGAAGCTACGCATGGTGGCCGGGCATCAACAAGCAAATCGAGAATTGGGTTAAAGCTTGTCATAGATGCCAGGAAGTGAGCAACGCCCCACCAAAAGCCATCCCTACCGAATGGGAGACACCATGGGGACCCTGGTCCCGTATTCACCTGGACTTTGCGGGCCTGACCAAAGGCCACACCTTTCTTCTAACCATCGACGCCTACTCGAATTGGCTCGAGATTCACCGCATGATGAACACACCACCAAAGCGGTTATCAAAAGATTGGAAAGACTGTTTGCAACCCACGGATTACCAGACGTTCTGGTATCCGACAACGGGCCCCAATTTATCGCGCTGTCCTTCGAGCAGTACCTGGCTGACCACGGCATCCGACATGCGCTCACCTGCTCTCACCTCGCCCTGCGACCAATGGCAGGACTGAGCATGGTCCAATTTGTTAAGAAAACTTTGCAGAAATTAGACTACAATAACATCGACGACAAAATCAACCGAATCCTTTTTCTACAACACATCACATCTCATAGCGTCACCAACAAAACTCCCGCTGAACTGCTAATGGGACGAAAGCTCCGCTCCCACCTCGACCGGTTACACCCAGCTTATGAACCAGAAAAACCACTAGGATCCACAGTCGATGTCATACCTTCCAGGTAGGTGATTTGGTATACGCTAAAAACCTATCAGGCGATCCGCTGAGGGTAGAGGCGACAGTAGTTTGTGTAACTGGCCCGAGATCCTACCTTGTACAATGCCTTGACGATAGACTATGGAAACACCATATTGATCAATTACGATCACGGCTCCGGTCGGGCATTTCTGAACTCCCTTATGACCAAACTGAGGGGGAGGGGAGATACGGAAGAAGACGAATTTCAATTAGAAGAAAACCCGTTCGAAGGGAACGATGGCGGAATAGAGACACAGGAATTGGAACCAGAGAAGGGAATAGATTCACCTCAGGGAGTTGCCGAAGGTATTGGTGACGATGGAAATGTGAACTCTGAACCAGAGGCAAGCCCTTCGCCAAACAACAATCTACCTCTGCAAGATTGCAGCCAAATGCAAAACACACAGCGAAAATCAAAAAGACTAATAAAGCAACCGTCCTACCTAAAGGACTATGTAACTGCGCCCTGTAAACAGAAGCCAGGGGGAAGGGGTGTTGTGAATGCATAGGGTTTAATAAAGATATCTTGAGCTTGGAGTCAAGTGCAGGGTTCTGGCCCTGCACTTCTGATTGGTTGTTAATGGCAGGATCGGATTGGCCCATTCCGGGGGATCTGATTGGCCATCATATTGGTTAAGGGAGCTATCGCTCCTAGATTGTTATTGGTTAAATAGTTATTGGGTTGCCTATTTAAGGAGGGCTATAACTGCCATTGAGTTCGAGCAGTCACCATGTAAATAAAGAGTTGAAGTTCACCGTTCCAGAGGCTCGTCTCCATTCTTTCCTGCCCATGCTCCAAACTTAACAAAAGGTACTACATCATTTTTCACAACACTCCATCTTTGACAATTATAGAGTTGAACATATCACAGGTCATGTGGGCCAAGGAACCTTGGAGGAATCAAGGCACATGCCTGTATGCAAACTGGTGCTGCAACATCACATTGGCGTCTGAAGTACACAGATGAATTTTTACTGTAATTCTGCTGGGTGCTTAATTGAATTTTATAATTCAATCTAAAATTGTGGGTTAATGCAGAACTCTGCCATCCCTCATAAGCCAAGTAAGGGACAGAAATACTCTTTCACTTCTTACAAGCAAATTTTGTAAAAGAGGAACTGTCTCTTTAAAGCTCATTTAGCTACTTGGGTCACTGCTGCTGGCTATCTCCCCATATCTGAGGGATATCTTCCAAAGCAAAAATCCCAAAAGACATGGCTGCTTTCACAATTCAAAATCAGGAGTTTTCTAAAGTGCCTTTGTGCATTTTGTGACACTTTTTTAATGGAATTTGCATATGTTGTGTATGTACCATAGTTAATAAAGTATGAGCTTGAGGTAAAATGCAGGGTTCTGGTCCTGCACTTCTGATTGGCTGTTAGGCGGCCAGATCGGATTGGTTAGTTCTTAGGAATCCGATTGGCCCTTAACAGAGGATTATTATTGGTTTGAAGAGCTAGCGTTCATAGCTCGCTATTGGACAATTCTCACAAGGGTTGCCTATATAAGGCAGAGTTCACTGTTATTGTTTTGAGAAGTCACTATGCAATAAAGAGCTGAAAGTTCACATTCAAAGGCTGTCTCCATTTACTCCAACCCATGTCCAAGTACTTAACAGCATAGACAGGATTTCAGACGTATTATAGAGTAGGAAGGAACCAAAAGAAAAAAAAATGCTTTTATCAATGCCTCATACCATAAACCAAATGCTAATTTTCATTTTTATCATTTAGTAAACCTTGAGTATATTTAATTTTTCTACTATCCTTTTTTTCCAATTTCTTTGAAAGTATTTCTTTGATTTTGAACATAGATTTGGAAGTTTGTTCTTTTTTTCGTGGAAAAACTAAAAGAAAAGTCATCTTGAATAAGATCAGCACCATCTCTCCTGTTGTTTTCCAGAACTTTAAAGAGAATATTTTGTCTCTTTAGGCAATACTTCACCTTAAAAAAAAACTACTCATAACCCATTTAATTCATTCAAAATGGATGCATGTAATTTGGACATTGTACACCACTGAATTAAAAGTAGAAGATACTGCGTAAGCAAACAGAAATCATTTTTAAGTGAAAAATGAACCTGAGCGTAGTTTATTGAGAGATAATGAAATTCCACTATATTTGAACAATGAATAAATATTTTAAATTTCACTGGATGTGGTCCCTAATTAATTCCTGGAAATAGTATAGGCTTAGTGTGACAGCTTCACATCTGTCCAGATGCCGCTCTAGACTCCAATTCAGATCAGCCATTTCCAGGCACCTCAGAGGGAGACATGGAGGAATGTCCAAAGGTTGCCAGAGGCTCCAAGTCAGGATCAGTGAAGCTGAGCAGTGTGGAACAATTGCAGGGGAGAGTGACTGGACAAGTGGCTGACTGATCTAGGGAAAGAAGGGACACAGCTGCAACTGGAATACCCACAGTGTTCAGGAAGACAGAGCGCACAGCTGCAGTTGGCCAGCGGAGATCAGGAACAACTGCCTCCTCCTGATCCAAGAGCATGAAGGGCTGACAGGAGGCAGGCACAGTGAAGGTCAGCCAGATTACATGTGAGGTAACAACCTCCCCTCTGAAGGACTGTATTGGGAAGCAGCTATTTAGCTCAGTGAATGGAGTGAAACAACACTGGGAACAACATGTCCATTTCCTTGCCTTGCATTTGTCAACCTCTGTGTTGAATCTGCCTTGAATCTTGTTTCCTAAATTGGACCGTGTATCTTGGACCTGAGTTGTGCCTTGACCTCTGAGCTTACTTCATGGATTCTGCCTTTGCTTCACAGACTTGCCTTTGCCTTCTGGATTTGTCTTGCCTTGTTGACTTGTGCTGGGTTTATGCCTGGACTGAACTGTGAACTTTTGTAAGATTGTGTGGTTGTTGGCATGGGAATTTCTGGAGAAGACTATTCTGGATTTGGAAAGCCTCAAATAAAACCTTTACCCCACCTGTGAGGTATCTGTATGTGAGCAATACACTTATCTTAATGGCTGATCTTTCCATTTAAACTGTACCAAAGAGCCAAGCTAGCAGCTGGCTTCTATCTGGCTGGTCTATTGCCTAATGGTCATGTTGCTGCTGACTGACAGTATTCATAGGACTAATAGATCTGGACTGCAAAACACCAGAAAGATATAGAAAATTGTTACTAACACCTACCCAATGATAGAATTTTTACAAGACAGAACCTTTATTTCTTTTATATGAAAGTTGGATGTAGAGGTCAGTTCTTCAAAATATTGGGGCACAGATGATGCCCTACAATTTCCACAGACTGCATTAGCATATGATAAATTATTAAACTTGGTAATACATATATGCTCATTAACTCTTTCCTTTGAGAAGCTATTGAAATAATCATCTACTGTATAGTAAATTTACTATTTAGGCATCATGTGAACAATTATCAAATTACATAGATCTGAAATTATGAAATGATACAGACAACTACAGACAACATTTAGGCAGATGAGGTATTATAGGCAACTTATGGATTAGCAGTGACATTTGCTGGCAGTTTGCTTTCACACAAAATTTGTACTTCCTTTGTAGACCACAATTATTCTTAAAATATTTTAATATTTCTGTAAATTGTGTTATGACCATTTCTGTTATGGTCATATATATAAATTGACCATGGTCAATCATAGTAACAGAGTTCAAGGAACATTGTGGTGATTGTTGCCCTGAAGATACATTTTTAATATGTGAAATTACAATGAAAATAATGAATTACTAAGATTGCTATCTCAGTGTATATTAAAAGGAATTAGGAAGAAGAAATAATATTAGGTCTCTCTGTGTCTCTCTCTCTGTATAATTTAGAAAAGTTTTAATTTTTCATTTAACAAAGATAGGTTGGGCAAAATCCAATGATACCAAATTTGAGCTATTTGTTGATAGAAATGTATTTTCATTTCAATCTAGGGGAGTGTGAGTGTGTGTGTGTGAGAGAGAGAGAGAGAGAGAGAGAGAAAGAGAGAGAGAGAGAGAGAGAGAGAGCTACAACTTTTTGCAGGACTCCATGGCATACTCTGCCTAATGAGTAGAAAGAGCTATAGTGACCCATTTCTTTTACAACTGTTAAAATTGCATAGAAGTGCATCTTTTCACAAAATCCTTTAGTGCAAATAATTGAATTTGAATCTTTAAAGAAACAATATTTATATTATTTTGGAACTTAATGCAGTCCAAGAAAGAGATCTTTGAGAATAATAATTGGGTAACAGGAAACATAAAAAGGTGCTACTGAAAATGAAAGTGAATACCTGTTTTCAAGTTTTTCTTTTTAAATGTCTATATTTTTTATTTCCAGTTTCAGACTTGGTGTGAGAGAGATTCTATTTGATGAGGGGAGGAAGGGTAAGATAGGGAAATAAGTTAGAAAATAGACCTAGCCTATTTATTAGCCAGGGATGGTAGAGACAAAAAACATTCCAGAAAAATATTGCTCCATCTATCCTTGTGGCTCTAATGGACACATCTTAGAATGTTGTTGATTGTTTCATGCTAAGCTCTTCTGTGTCCAGCAATATGGCCATAAAAACTATTACAAAGTGTGTGTAGCTCACACTCTTTCTCAGCACACAAAACCTGCCCAGATATAACATATCCAAGAACATGGGGGGAAAGGGAAAGTAGAAACATATCCAGACTTGTGATTTATTATTATTGTAACACAACACTGGAGGGAATTACAGAATTTGTTAAACACTTAGTTTGGCACCAACTATGGTACCAAATGCAGCATTTTGATATTGTGCAATGTCTGAAAGTTTGAAGTAGTCAATATATTTCTTGTTACAGTTAATAGTTTATTTTGAAAATAGTTTTGTTTTCATGGACTTATTCAAGCAAAATTCAGAAGGGGGAGATTGCTTGTCTTTGTTTTAATAAACAGGATTTGAGTGTTAAACAATTCTTCCATGGAAACCAATGCAGATGTTAAGTTGCTTCTTTTGATTATATTATGTTCCATGTTTTATTACTAACAGATGCCTGGCTCTTAATTACATATCTGAAAAAGACAAAAGTCTATACAGTTTTTCCTTCACTGAAAGCATGTTTATACTTTACATAGGCAATCTCTTCAAGTACTGGACTTGTTCTGATAATGGAGATTTTTTTGACCAAGGATTTAATTCCTTCTCCACAGATGTAAATGAGTGTGAATCTGAACCATGCAAGAATGATGGCATTTGCACAGATCTGGTAGCTAACTATTCCTGTGAGTGTCCAGGTGAATTCATGGGGAGAAATTGCCAATATAGTAAGTATACTTTAAATGTATTTCACTGTGATTCTTCTAGTAATACTGATTCTTCTTTTAATACCTATGTAGGTATTTAATACCTATGTAGGTATTAAAAGTGAATATGTTACATCTAAGAAAAAAGATAAAAAAGCACAGTATTTAGATGAAGTTAACATATAGCTGGCTGAATTAATACTGTATCTTGCAGCCAGAGTAGATTTATAACTGCCTTTTATAATAACTCAGCAGCTTTCTCTCCACTATTTTAGTAGAATCATTTTTATAATTTCAGAGTTCACACAATTCTGCATTTTTTCCTCATCTCTCTCTTTTTTCTCTGGTGGGGGGAAAATAGATGATAGATAGATAGATAGATAGATAGATAGATAGATAGATAGATAGATAGACAGACAGATAATCAAGTTTGGGAAGTTTGTTTATAATATTTATGTATTCATTTTTTAATTGAAGGAAGGAATAAAACAATATTGCTCTTTTATTCTTCTTAATTGTTTTTTTCATCATTATTCTTATTTGGAAATGTTAAAAGGAAATAATGGATGACTCAATGATGAAAATGTATCATTTGTTCTAGTCTTTGGGAACAAGCTTTAAACCTAAAAGAACCAATAATCTGCTGAGAATCATTTTCACTGTATATATGTAGCAAAGAAATGTTAACAAGTAGTCAATCAATCCTGGACTGTAAAGAAGCTAATTGACTACTACAACTCAACAGCATTGTTTAGAATTTACTCTTAAATCTATATATGAAAAATTGTTTGCTTAGCAGTGGGTGGTCCAATTTTGTAAGTCTGAGTTTCATATGTCATCTTTTATTAAAACTGTCAAAGAAATAGGTTTGGTACACATTTTTATATTGTTGAAGAGCAATTGACACCCACACATGAAGTATTGGACTATTGGGATACAGTGTATATAAATTATGCTGAGCTATGTAGCAAAACATAAATTTCTTAGAAAATTCTCTTATTCTTATATTTACATTAACTACAGTTACTTATGAGATGAATGTATGATTCATATATAATAAGATGGACAGGTGATGTCAGGTCTGTAGTAGTCACAGAAATATTAAAAATCACATTTTAGAAAAATCAACTATAGACCTTCTGAAACTTTAGTTCCTGAAGTTTTAATATTCATGAGCTATAAACATAAATTATGGCATATTAAAATGCTAGCTTGTAATCCCAGTACAAGATTGTTCTCAGAGACTCTAACATTAACATAAAAAAGTTTCCTGTTCCTTCACAAATGTTTATAGCATGTCAAATCCCTAATTATGTAATTACAAAAACTATCATTGCATATATTTATAGAAATCGTGTAATTGAAAACTATCAGGTATTTATGTAAATCAATTATTTATCTAATATATAACATAACATACTATATAATGCTTTTAATTAAACCAAGCTTTTTCCACTATAAGCTTAACCTATTTAAACAGTGGTAATTATAAGAATTTGTGCAATTACAGACATCCAATGTAAGTGTTATGTTATGAGACAGATTTCCTGTTAAGATATCTGTTAACTTCATTTTGTTCTTGCTTTGAAATTAAATTGGGATATCTTCAACTCAGAACATTTTTGAAATTTTGTATACAATACTTGCTTGTAGGTCACTTGCAAGAAGTTTATATAAACATTTTTCAAACAAATAAGTTTGAAAACTTATTCAAACAAATATGTTGTCATGTTATAGCTCCCAGAATGTCTAGCAAATATAACAAGAAAAAATACAATATATTGTATATAGAATACAGAAAAAGTATAGTTGTTTATGGTTCATTGGTTATGATTATACTTTAGAGATAGGAGTAAAAAAGCTTTTATTACATTAAATTCTTATTATTACATTCCACATCATACATATGCCAGAGATAAATTCCTGATAACAAGTTTTGCAAATTGTAGTTGTTGACAACTGGAGTTCTGGTGAGAATCAATGTGTTATATTGTTGTGGAGGAACCACATAACTCATACAAATTCTAATAGAAAACCCATCTTTTCATGCATATGTTGTTGTTTTTTTGCCTAAGTAGGATAAATGTTCATATTTTTTGAGGTTGCACCATTGTTTACCTACTAACAATTGCTGTCTGCAAATTTCAAAAATGTTCTTTTCATTCAAAGTTGCTATTTTCTCTAATTTAATAGTTAGCATTTTCTTGCTATAAGTCAAGCTTCACCCAAGCTGCTTGATGGTTTTCTAGATACCAATTGTTCTGGGGCTCTAAACGTATTAAACCATTTCTCTGTATTAATTATTCCCTGTCTTAAATAAAGGAGCATATGGCAATTAAAATTATCTTATACCTGAGCCCTTGAAATAGTTATTCATTCAAATCTCATTTGACTAAGCTCTTGAGGATTTGTAAAAGATGATAGGAAAAAAATCAAACTAGAATCTCCCATCATTGCTGCATATTTTTAATATGAAAAATATCTACATAATCCTTCCCCTCTTACCCTTTTTTCATATCAATAATAGAGCATTGGATATAACCAAAGAAAATAACAGTCATATAATCTGCTGTGAAACTATGTGTGTGTTGGAAAATGGTTGTTTAACAGAGCAAGCTGCATTCAACACCAGCCATATGGTTTGGCAGAGATATTGAACAGGAAGCTGTAGCAAGATAAACATGATTTATAGTTGTGTCTCTAAAGAAAAGTTATCACCAATATCAGAAGTTGGAGAATTCGAGGCTGATAGCATCACTGAAATTCCATCTCATTTGATAGATTACAATTGGCATTTGCTGTGTCCTTGGTTTCTTTCACAATCAACAGGGTGGAAGATGATAGTCAGACATCTGATGAGGAAAACTGAGAATTTTTCCTCAAGTTACAGAAGATTGAAAGCTGAAATAATGCTTCAGCAATGCTAGAGAGAGGTTAAAAGTTATAAATTCTGATCTTTTCCTTCCCGTTCCTTAGACGCAATAGAAAACAATCCTGTTGCTGATGTACAAGTAAGAATAAATTAACAGTTGTTTTGACTTCTGACATGAGATTGAGAAATATCTTCTGTATTTAGAAACAAACAAAGAGTAAAGGCTTGATTTGAACCTGAGTGGCAAGAAGAAATATTATTATGCAATGGCATGTCTTAATATATGTTCTGTGATATCCAATTTTGGGGTATAGTTTTGATAGTTTTGTTATCATTTTAAATCTGGCTAGCATTCATAATGTTTGTGCAATTCTCCTGAATCTCATCCTTGAAACCAATTTCATTCCTACACTAAACATGTTTTATTTTGCATATTTTTAAAGAAACACAATAATGTAGAGGAATTGATTAATTTTGTGCCATCAAATCAGTACCAGCTCTTAGTGACCAAATAGATTTTTCCCCATGACAATCTATCCCTAACATGACCTTTTCCAGCAGTCTAACCTTCTCCAGAAAACTAGGTTTTTGCATAATGTGTAAATAAGATAATTTGAACCTAATCATTTGTGCCACAAGTTTGAGGATTACTACTATCCATCACTACTTTGATGATCCATTGTTGGGTTTTTTGGCTGATGCACAAAATACAGGATTTTTTTCCTTGGGATTAATATGTCAGCTGCTAAATGTGACTAAGAACAAGAACTGGTTTTAAGCTAAGAGCAAATAAAAATATAAAAAGCTAAGAACATCAATGTACCTCTTTCAAAGTCATTATAATCTGCAAATCTTTGTTTCAGTGAGAATTGGCTTCTTCAGTCAATGTAGGTGCCATATATCTTGGTAGGATCAAGGGAATACCAAAGCCATGAATGTTGGTGTCTTCTTTTTATTTTTGCCACCGTATTATCATTGGGGAGAATTATATTGTCTTGGCTGATCTACCATTAACATTAATCTTCCATTAAAATGGAGCTTACCATTTTTCACAATTTTAAAAGCGAGAATATAACATTCTGAGACTTTGAGATATTTTAATAAATGCAGCCAAAAACGTTTTTAAAGTCACCTCATGAAGAGTAAGGTCTACTAACATAAATTACTAACCAATTTCACTGTCCTATATTTATGTGAAAAAATGTTTCATCCTAGGATATCTTGGAATATGAGTTCATTTCCCATAGGACGCTTTGCAAAAATGTTGTAATTTTTCATGGCCCGCAATGTTCTTTTCTTCAGATTGAATGTAAGGCTGCATATCATAAGTGCTTCATGATTGCTATCATCTGAATCACACAGATAATATTCATCTACTTAGATATTCTTCTCTTACAAAGATTAGTAATTTCTTGCCAACCATTACTTCCGAATCTTGTTCCATTTGCCTGAGAATTATCTTTATATGTATGTCAAATACAATTTCACTTCCATAATTTTGCTTTGATCTCTGTAATGTCCTGCACTATTCATCATTTTTATTTGACATAAAAATTCTGCAATTTTATTAGATTTCTTTAAAAAGATGTATACATATACATATATACATATTGCAGCTCTTTAATTTATTTAAATAAGAACAATTTGCCTGTATTTCTGCTAAGATTATTATTATATCTCATTTCTAGCACAATATTGTGATTATTTATAAAAGACATATTCTATATCATATTCCATATGCTGTGAAACTCACATCCCATGGACCAGATGTGTCACATTTTGGTCACACCAACGCCCGGTTTAGTGAAGGAGAAAAAAGTCCCAATACATCGTGTGATGATGCTATGACGATGCAAGTTTGACATCCCTGTTCTATATTGTCAGCTTTTACTGTAAATTTAATTTTGCTGATATGCTGCGAATAATAATATTCTGCCCAGAGAATTAATTGAACCCACAAAGTTCCCTATTTTTCCCCATAATGGCTGATGAAATGATAATATAAAATAGCAATAGCAATAGCAATT
Source organism: Hydrophis major (assembly GCA_033807585.1). Lineage (NCBI taxonomy): Eukaryota > Metazoa > Chordata > Lepidosauria > Squamata > Elapidae > Hydrophis > Hydrophis major. The sequence continues at coordinate 332,678,887 of CM066329.1, forward strand.
AGAGTTAAATACCACATCACAGTGCTTTATAGTCTTTTCTAAGCAGTTTACAGAGTCAGCATATTGCCCCCAACAATCTGGGTCATTTTGCTGATCTCAGAAAGATGGAAGGCTGAGTCAACCTTGAACCTTGTAAGAATCAAATTGCCAAATTGCAGGCAGCCAGCAAACAAAAGAATTAGCCTGCAGTACTGCATTCTATCCACTGCACCACCACAACTCAAAATAGCTGGGAAAAAAGTCATCCTTGCACTCTGTATCTTTCCATGATGGTTTTATATGGTTGCTATGAGGAATCTACATACATGAGTGTGTTAGTATGTCTTCCTTCCTTCCTTCCTTCCTTCCTTCCTTCCTTCCTTCCTTCCTTCCTTCCTTCCTTCCTTCCTTCCTTCCTTCTTTATCTGTTTTCAATTGCCAACTCTTTTTTTATATTAGGCTTTCAGAATCCTTTGTTTGCTTGTTTTTTTTTCTTGCAGTTATTGTTTCAGGATTCTAATGGAAGAAAATATTTGTAACATCATCTTACCTAATTTGGTAATGGAAGAAAACAACCATCAGGTTCAGAGAACTTCAAGGACCCCACTGTTTTAGGATGTATATGTTTGTGTGTGTATGTATTGTTTGTATATATGTACATCTAAACACCTACTCAGATTGGCTTAGTGAGCAAGAGGTTTGGTCTTTTTGATTGATGGTCTAAGGGGCATTTGCTAGATCTACAGTGGTATTTTGGTACTCAACAGCTTTGAAACTCATTGAATTTGGTACTCATTTTGAAGCTAAAATTTTGTCCTGGTACTCATCATTTGTTTGGTACTCAATGAACAAGTTAGAACCTGTCAATGCCAGCTGCCTTGTGACTTCTTACATTATTCCTTTATGGGAAAAAATTGGTACTCATTATTTTTGGTACTCATCACACCACCTAGAATCAATTAATGATGAATTAATTGTAGATAGTATAAATAAAACTAAGTCTGTGGTGAGTTTATTTATTTAATTTAAAACATTTATTATAATAATTGATCTTACACTATATTCTATATGGCTTCCAAGTAACAATTTAAATAACTTCAATAACAAAACATAATAAACATTTATTAAAGGCATAAACATTAAAAGCCTAGCAGGCATTAAAGTTAATCTTCCATGTGCAATCCCTTGTTCAATCCATTAATCCACTTCACCCTATCCCAGCACTTGGTAGAAAACTAGCCTTTAAGCACTTTTTTTGTGATGGGGATTGGGAGATGGGGATGGGGAAACTAGGCAGATAGAATTGCATAGGAAGCTCCTTAGCCAATGGACCATAGATTTAAAAAGCTTTGCTGTGAATCTATATGGTAGTATTTTCTTGTGAACTATCAATTTTATTTAAAAAAGCAAACTGAAAGTCAGTAGCCAATATAGAAAGGGCTAGATGTCATTGATAATGATCTAAATAGCTAGTGCAGACCAGGACATTTTATTCTCTTCCTGAAATGTTCCATTTCTGGGTAAGAAACAGCATTAAGCATTCTTGTAACAGATTTCTTAGAAGTTAGATTTGTACATGTGCTAATGGGGAAGTTTAATTTGTATCTGGGGCTAACTGAGTTGCATAAAAGAATTAAGGCCAGCAAATAGATTGTGGGCAAAAGATTTTGTTATCTTTTTCATAGAAGAATCCCAGGGTGATTCTCCTAGTTCTTTGGACATGCAGGATTACCCAGCTCTATTTTTTTAACTTGTCATTAGAGCTGAAAAAACAAACTTAAGTATTTAAAATACTTGGCCAATTCAATAGCATTACCATTTATTAGCCCTTGGTCTTGTAGCAACAACTATAATATTGGTTTATAATAATTAATAATGTTAATTACCTGATTAAGAATCTCTAAGGCTTTCCTGAAGCAACTGAAGACTATAATAGTATCAGGATATCATTTGCATAAAATAAACCAAGCTGTTCCTCTCCACAAATTTACATGCATGTATATCAAGAGTAAAATGCTTCACTAGTAAGTGAAGTTAAAAAGAAGCAAGGATAAAATATTGTCTTGGAGAACTCTTTTGGGATTAGGACATACCTAGAAAGCTGACTTTCCATGTAATATCTAATTCTTTTTTTTTTTGAAACAAATTTTTATTAATTTTAAAGATAAAACAACACATCATTAACCATTAAATACATAAACACATAAAACCTCTTAACATTGTAAATCCTTACAAGTCAAACAAAACATTATTTTTATACAGCATAATTCCAATTTATCCCATCTCCATATGGACACACAAATATCTTTCAGCAAATTTCTCATTATTTCTCTTTACTCCTATTCAATTTCATTTCTCTTCCATATTTATCCATTTTATAGTCATCATATTCTTTTCTTTCTGGCTTGTTTAAATTATTCTCGTCTAACATTCCTCCAAGGTTTTATTGATTCTTTTTTCCTTTTTTTTATAAAAAACAAATTTTGTTAGTTTTACCATAAACACAATACACAAACATACAAACACAAAACATAAACAAAACTAAAAGATCTTTTCTGAAGGTTGTCTGTTCCCGGGTTAAAACTCTTCACACAGACACAAATTCAAACATCATATTCAATCCATATCTCCTTCCATATCTTATTATCATTTTCTTTTATATATATATATATAAAAAAACCATTTTTATCAGTTTTATAAAAACAATGCACAAAGAATCAAGGCATAGCAGCTTATAAATTCTTTTCTAAGAAAAAATAATAATAAAAGATCAATAAGGCATAACATTTCCAGATTATAATATCAATATTTCATATAATATTAACTTCATATCTTGTCCCTACTTCTCCTTTCCATCCAAATTATTTATTAATTAAAATTTTATTGCCTTTTATCAATATACAAAATCCAAAAAAAAAAGCATATATATCCTTCCATATCTTATTACCATTTTCAACAACATTCTTTGTCTGTTCTATTTCCAATTATCCATTCATCTTTTTTTTTCTTTTACCATACTTCTCCTGTACACCAATTGGAGTAACATCTATAACTCATTACCCTAACTTAGAAATACTACATATAGCAATCTTTCTTGGGATTCTGTTTAAAAGATTCTAAAATTACATAATAAATTTTATATTCTAAATATACATATAAAAACACACTCTTATATACCCTCCAGAATCCCTCTTTTAATCTAAATTAAATTCACCCATTGTCTCTAAATAAACTTTTTTTCTTTAGGTCTTGCTTCCCCCCATTAAGGCTTCTCCTCCCCCCCTTTCTCTCTTGCTTATTCTTCTCCTTGCCCTTTCTACCCCTTTGCTTTTTCCCTTCGCTTTTCTTACTCCTTTTCCTTTGCTTTCTAACCTTGCCTCCATCTTTTCGCTCATTTTTCTCTCTTTTGGTTGTTTTTATAATTCTTAAAATCCCCTTTTTCTTATCCTTTTTCTCCTCCTCTCCGGAAGGGACCCATTGTTCATCAAAGATGGCTTCTTCTTCCTCTTCTTCCTTGTCCCAGTCCTTCTGCTGCGTAATCAACTTTTCAACAGAACATAACGCCATTTCTAAGAATTGAAACAAAGCGCCCAAAGTATCTTCTTTTTTATATTTTTGATATTCAATCTCTAGTTCATCCACAAACGATGCCATTATAAAAAGGGAAACTTTTTCCAAAACAACCACAAGTATTTTTAATCAAAGACAATCAAAAGCAATTAAAAAAAAAAAATTCCAAAAGTTAATACTTTTCTTCCTTCTTCTCTTTCTCTTTCTGGATTAATTTTTATTCAAAGAGGTCCAATTACCATATATCTTCCTTTGGGATCCACAAAGACGTTCTAGACAATCTCCTCCTTTTTCAGCTTCTGCTCCAATTTTTTTTCTCCCTTCCCATTTGCAATGACAATTTTAAATAATCAGAAATCCATACCTCCAGCAAAGATTTTCCAATTTCTTAAATTTTTCAATGTCCAAAAATCCCTTTGTCTCTTAGCTTCAACTTTCAAAGCAATCCACTTTCAATGTCTAATATATCCAAATATTTCTGCTATTTCCGTGGGGTGGGAGAGTAAAAAAAAAAAAAAAAGTTCCCTTTAACAGCTTCTCCGCCGCTTTTCGCTCTTCTTAGGGATACAATGTATCCTCCAGCAATTCAAGCAGCTCAATTCCAGGCAATTTAAAAGGTGTTACTTGACCCGGCTCAGACAGAACTTTCACTCTTCACACTTCCTCCAGCACAGTTCTTACCCGGTTGCTGGCTTCTTCGTGGCGGCCATTGCTGACCGCCGCTCCACCGCCTTGGGAAAAAGGGGTTTTCCCGGAGAAGGGGGGGGTCTGCGACACCCCCACCTCCCTATCCGACTCCCCTCTCTCTTCAGCTGTCCCTATAGGGCAGCCATATCCCCCTGACCCATCTGGATCGGGGGTACCTCGACGGCTAGCACAGCAGGAATCGCGAGCTGTCGCGAATTCCTGCTGCCCCGAAGCCACGCGAAACCGGAAGTTCCGTGTACTATCTAATTCTTAAGGTTGTAGTTAAGGGTTACAACAAGTAATTTGTAAATTGCAAATGCTTCATAATAAATACCTTTGAATTGTAGAATTATTAAGTCTATTCCCTAATTTTACTATAGAAATAGAGTAAAATGTAAATCTAAAATCAGCAAAGGCTGCCTTTAGGATTGTTTAGAATTTAGTGATGTATTTTTGCACTAAATATTATAGTACAAGTCCTTAGTTTACAGTAGAGTACTTCTACATTAGAGGACAAAATTCAAATGTATGCAATTATCTTCTATGAACATAAGTATATACCTTATACTTAGGCAACATGCTTTCTGAACTTTCAATAAATGCATTTAGAAGAGGAAAATGTGCTATTTTGGGAAGTTTAAGGAATAGAATCTGCAGTCAATTACCTCTGAATGTGTGCAGAACTGAAGTCAGACCAGTAATTCATGGTTGCCAACTGTTTTACAAGGCTGTCGAGTACAACAGATAGTTCTCCAAGACGGTTCCCAGAATCATAATCATAAAATTTTATGGTATGATAATGCAGAGCTAATGGAAGCCTAATGGAAGGAACCTTCCAATATTTTTGAGCGTTCTTGTTTATTCAAGTTGTCTACAGAAAATATTTTAAATAGAGAATATAAAAAGGCCAATAATAGTCCACTGAAATTATGTTTTTTACATGGTTATAATTTGAACCAAGCAAGCTTTTGCAATGCTCATTCCAGATGACCCATAATGATCTTTCATATGGTCAGTGCTTTATGTCTCCCTAATTCTAAACAGCATAACTGTAAATGAACCTGAATCACTCTGTATTTAATTGCACATTGACATGTTTCTGCATATCCCTATTAAACATTATAACACTGAAGGTCATCCATAATCAATTGTCAGCTTGCAATCCGAATATCATGCTATACTAAGCAGAGCCAGAGTTGCCTAATTTCACAAAATGAGTTATTGGAAGAAAGAAACCACAGATGTCTCAAACAGATTTGCTTTTTACATGACTGGCATATAAAAACTGTGGAACTGCTGCTGATGACTTACCAAGCACTATTAATGGGATAGAAAGTTTAAACTGTGATGCTGCAAACAACAAAACAACCTCTTTTGTACTATCAAATTGTTCCCAGATTCTAATGATCACATAGATATATTTTTCCCCATGAAGATCCTATCCTTAATTTGTTCTTTAAGGTCTCACAATGATGCATTCATCACCATTATAATTGAATCCATCGACTTTGCTGCTGGTCTTCCTCTTCTCTTTCCTTCTTCCTTTCTCAGCAGACATGTTCAAAGTGAATTAATTTATTCCTGGTCTTTTGTGTCTCAAATGAAAATTCTGAGTTGATTTATTCAGTGATCCATTATTTTGTTTTCTTGACACACACACACACGGTTTTCTCAGGAATCTTCTGCATTGAATCTTCACCAAATTCAAAACAGTCAATACTTTTCCTATATCTAATTTTTGCTTTCATAGAGTTTCATAGGGAATACCATGGTTTGTATGATTCCGATATTTGTAGGTCACACATGACAGCATTTGAATATCTTTTCCAAGGCATTCATGGCTTGTCTAGTGCTGATCTTCTCTGAAAAGCAGAAGCTATCTACCATTTCAATACTTTCATTGCCAATTCTAAAACTGTTTATTCTCCTGTTGTCATTATTTTGATCTTCTTTATTTTTAATTGTAGTCCCATTTTCTCACTGTGCTCTTTGATTTTTGGTATTAGGGCTTGCTGATCCTTTGTATTTTCAGCTATCAGGATAGTATCATCAGCATACTTCAGGTTATTGATGGTTTATTCCTCAAACTTTAAAGAAACACTTATCTTATTCCAATTCCAATTCTTTCCCTTAAGATATATATATTATATAAATTGAATACTCCTTTGCTAACCATATTCTGCTCACACTGTGGCTTTCTGAATTGTATATGAGTTTATCATGAGGACAATGAAATGTTTTGGGGTTCTCACTTTTTGGAGCACATTCAGAACCTCTTTTGGCACACCCTTATTTGCAGTAAATTATATTTTTGTTGTACAATTAGAAAAATAGTCACTTGACACATTTCAATGAATTCATCCACATGATTGTAATTAGATCCACAATATCATGCTGCCAAGTATTAGAAGGCATCTTTATGCTAAGAAAACACCTTCTAATACTTGGCAGTATGCTTCACCTGGATTAATCTACAACTGAAACAGTTTAAGCAATGTTTGTTAGATTGAAAACAGTTTTCTTAAGCAGTTGAAATAAGTTGATATATTATTTTTCTCTAAATATTTCATTGAAACTGGATTATAGATTTAATGTGCATGTGCAGCCCATATAAATTTATGTCCTCAAATATCTGTCTTTAATGTGATTGCCCCTAAATTCCTGATTTTTAATGTAACTGTAAAGTATTTATTTGCTAATTTAATTGGTCACTAATTTGGAAAAGATGGATTTAACAGTTTTTATCAACCTTTGGGTGATTTTTAGCTTGAATTCTAGTGACCCACAAATTCAGTAAGAAATCATTTAACACTGAAAAAGTCTATATTATTACAAGAAGGAAATAAGTTCTCTACAAGATTTGTGTCTTAATCAACAGTTAAAATAATAAAAAGAGGTGTGAACTTATATTTTCTGTAATATATGCAATCTTAAGAAAAATAAGAATAGAATAATTAAAAGAAGTTACTTCTATAACCTGTGTCAGACAATACTGCATGGCAAAGTTTTGCTTTTACTGTTGTTTCCTAGTTACTGTAAAGCAGGCTACACTGTTATTTATTACTATATCATTACTATAGCTTGTAATACAAAGTATCTAGAACTGTGTTCTGGTTTTGATTAATAAATAGTATTTAGAGGACCAGTGCAAAAATATAACAAAATAGGATAAATGTACACACACACACACAAATACACACATTATATAATAAAATATATAACAAAATGACTGTAAGAAAATTCAGTCTAGGACACAATTCTCTGTGTGCATGCTATGCATGTTCTGTAATGAAAGATAACAGGAAACGTTTCTAACCATATCGTACATTGTTGTAACTATCAGTGCAATTCTGTACCATCCTAGCATTGAAACAATTTAGCTTTCCTGTGTAAACATCAGACTCCTGTCTGCATTGTATCTTTTTGTAAACATTAAGACTCCTATCTCTTCAGTGATCTTTGCCAGGCATGCAAAAGAGAAGAGGAGTTTAAACAGCTGTCAATACAGAATGATGTTTTAATTGACCTGAATTCCTATAAATTACGCTTTCTGATACCCTGTTGTCTTTACTAACCTGAGCTATTATAAATCTTATGTATTTCCTGCTGACCTAAGCTATTATAATTCATGAATGTCTTGTTTACCCTGGGCTTTGAAGAATTTCACCCCCCTGTGAAAAAGCATAATAAAAGAGCCTGTGCCAAGGCATTTGGCGCGCTCATCATCCAGAGGAAACCTCGTCTCATGTCGTTTCTCTCTCCCTTGCTCCCTCTCATGAGACGGCCATCTAATGCGGGATGGCAGATACCGCATTTTGGTGACCCCGACGTGATTCCCTAAGGGGGATACGCAGTGGCGCGCCCATACTTATCAGCTCGGTTGGAGCTGTGCATTGCCAGGCGCCTGAGCGAATTGCACCTCATCGGATCTGAAAGACGGTCTCGACTATAGTAAGTATGGGTGGAGGCTTTTCTCAACAGCAGACGCAGCATCTGAAGGAAATGAGAGAGCTAGTCACTTCTTCTTCTAAATACTCTGCTAATTTAAAGGGCTCTCCCATAAAAAAGAAATCTATTGCTGCATTATTGGCTTATGTGTGGCAACACTGCCCCAATTATCCAGAGAGAGGGTCCTTAAAATTTTCCAATTGGCAAAAAATTGGTGAATATCTCCATAATCCTCCTCGTGCACCTATTGGCATTTTGGTCACTTGGAGGAAAATTATGGAGGCTTTAAAAGTTCATTATAAAATAGAAGCAGGGAGTGTGTTTGAATCTCCCCCACCAAGTTATGAGAACTTTTCTATCCTTCAACCTTCCGCTCCCGATGATTGTAAAGCAGCACGGGAGCCTCCTTCCATTCAATCCACTTCTTTAAATGTAGAGCCCTCGTGTCCTCCACCCCCCCTCCGAGGAGGAGGGTGTGTTGTAAAAGCTATTCAACAAGCCTTTTGTGAAGGAGAAACAGATGAGGACACCCTTGCAGCTGCCTCCCTTTATCCTATTGTTCAAGCCGGCAATCCTCCAGCTCCTCAGTATACTCCAATGCCATATAAAATAATTAAGGATTTAAAGGCAGCTTGTAAGGAAAATGGCATTCAATCCCATTATGTACAAGGACTTTTAGGATCAATAACCCAGCCAGGTGCTGACTTGGTGAATGCTGATTGGCGTACATTATTTAACATGATCCTCATGCCTTCACAATTTTTGGTCTGGGAGTCAGAATTTCTTAAACGTACCGCAGCCGCAGCCGCTAGAGGCTTACCAGCAAATGTCACTTTGGATATGCTGAACGGTACTGGCACCATGTCTACCATTGCCCAACAGGTTGCCACAGACCCAGCTGCTTTCCCTATAATACAGGAGTGTGCTTTGGCAGCTGCTCGAAAGGTTGATAATGCGGGATGCATGCCCAACTCTTTCTCTAAAGTTATTCAAGGACCTTCTGAGCCTTTTTCCTCCTTTATAAACCGTCTCACAGAAGCCTTAGAGAGACAAATTGATAATAGAGAGGCTTGTACTGAATTACAAATGAAACTTGCCTATGAAAACGCAAACGCTGATTGTCAGAAAGTTTTGCAACCATTAATTAATAAGAAAAATGTTACCATGGCAGATTATCTTACAGCCTGCCGAATCATAGGAACCACATCCCATTCCATGTCTATGCTGGCTACAGCCATTACTGAAGGCATGCAGCAGAATATGGGCTCTCTTCTTCCCATTTCCCAACAAAACACTCGCAAAATGGGAAATTGTTTTAATTGTGGCAAGCCAGGTCACTTTAAGAGCCAATGCAGGGTCCTGGGCAGGGGAGCAAATATGCCAAGAAACCAGGTTGCTCGCCCAATGACACCATGCCCTCGATGCCAAAAGGGCTATCACTGGGCTAGTCAGTGCAGAGTCCAAAAGAATGAATAGCAGAATAGCCCTGCAATCACACAAAAACCTTTTTTGAATCAGGGAAACTAGAAACGGGGCAGGCAGCCAGCCCCACAACAAAGGCTGCTGAAACTTGCAACTTTTCTTCTTTCACTTACGATCTTGTTGCTAATGATACTGTTACTTATTTTCCTGGTGTCGCTGACTTTCTCTTTGTACATCCTGTTCAGCCTTTTCATATGCCCCCCAATATCCCAGTGCTAGTCTTTCCTGTAAGGGATTTAGCTGAACAAGGTAAACCAGCTGTAATTCCTCTGTATACTAACTTGTGGGGAAGAGAAAATTACCTCTCCACAATCTTCTGCTCAACAGGCAGAACTTGCTGCATCTCTTATTGCTTTTCAACAGTTTCAAAAGACTCCTTTTAATTTAATAGTAGATTCCTTATATGTTTCTCAGATTTTGAAAAATATATATCAAACCTATTTATCTCCTAGCATATCTGATTCTTTGTTAAAGTTATTGCTTTCTCTACAGCAATATATCAACAATCGCACACATCCATTTTTTGTAGCACATATCAGGAGCCACCAACCTCTTCCTGGTATATTACAGGAGGGAAATAAGATAGCTGATGCCACTGCCTCAATAGCATCAGGAAAATCAATTTGTAATCTGACAGCATCACAAAGTCATAGCTATTTCCATCAAAATAGAAAAGCATTACAAAAACATTTTTCATTAACCCAGGCAGAGGCTACTGCAATAATACAACAATGCCCCACATGTAGCAAGCAAGCACATTCCATTCCTATAATCCTAGAGGATTAAAAGCTTGTGAAATTTGGCAAATGGATGTAACTCAGTATCCACCTTTTGCCCCATGGAAATATTTACACGTTTCAATAGATACATATTCAGGATTTATTCTGGCTACTCCTCAAAGGGGAGAAGCTGTAAAACATGTCATCAATCATTCAATTCGTACCTTTGCTTCGCTGGGACGTCCAAAAGAAATAAAAACAGATAATGGGTCTGCCTATACAAGTTCTGCTTTTCAGGATTTTTGTAACAGATGGGATGTAATCCACAAGTTTGGGATTCCCTACAATAGCCAAGGGCAAGCTATTGTAGAACGGGCTCATTTGTCCCTGAAAAATGCTCTTGATAGATATTCATTGCGGGAAAAAACCCCGAACCTCCCAGCATTGCAAAACTCTCTTAACATTTGTCTTTTTACTCTAAACTTCCTAAACTTAACTGGAATTCCTCCCACTTCTGCTGCTGTTCGTCATTTTCCCCCCCCCTTTCCCCCTCTAACAGACCTTTGGTATATTACCGCAGGTTGCCAGATCCAACCTGGCAGGGTCCTGCTGAACTTATTACTTGGGGGAGAGGATACGCTGCGATCTTACTGCCAGACAAAACCACTTGCTGGATCCCTGGTCGGGCGGTAAGACCCTATCATGGGAAATCCTCCGATACATCTGCATCTTAAACTCTTCCTGATATTATTGCCTATACCCTCCTTGCAATTTCTACCTTATTCATATCCTACTTATACTTTTGTTCAACATGGTCATTGGACCACATTAGAATTTCGCTTTAGTAAATATGATAATGGCTGTCCTATTGTTTGTTGGCATAATAATCTTCCCATAAATATATCTCCTTATATTCACACATATTTCAACAAAACACATGCTTCCTGTCAAAAGATTATTCGTGTTAAAGCTACTCCTTTAACAGAAGGCTCTTATGCTACCTGTAGCTTTCACTCTGTCACTTCTGTTTTGTTTACAGAACACTCTACCACTCGCTCTTTTTTTTCTCCTTTACTCTTCCTATGGAAAGGAACCTTAAAATCTTTTCCTCTTTTTAATCTAAACATAGGGGGATCTGAATGTCCTTATATTGTATCAAGGGTTTCCCCACCCCACTTAACGTTCTTAATGAATGATCAAGTTAATCTTCATTGTCATTATTGTAATTATTATCCTTTTTCTACTAATTGTATTCCTTCCTCATATCGTAAATGTTCCACAACTAACTTGTCCCTAGCTCTTTCTCCTACCTGTCATGCTTTTATTTACCCAAACTCTGATCCTGTCAACAAACGACGCTTCAAAAGAACTGCCCATGACGATCCACAGAAGCCTCATAGAAGATACAATATTACGTGGACTATAATTGACTTTCAAGGCGTTCGTTTAAACTTCACAACCAATTTCTCTCGCATAGAAGACTTTTACCCACCGCTTCAATTCGATTTGGCAGAAATGCTTGTAGGCTCCATCGATTACAATTCACCCTCTCATACAACGGAGCCTAATTATAGATTTGTGAAAAAAAATAGGTTTTATGTATGCCCTGGACAGCCTGTTTCTAACACTCAGTCCCCTGCTCAACGACTTTCTGACTGCGGGGGGTTATCAGATTACTTTTGCAAAGACTGGTCGTGTGTTTCAACTGGACACATTTATTGGGATCCGGGCACTAAGGGTGATCTCATTACTGTCACTCGCACCACACGGAATATTCCATGTAGTGATAGAAAATGGCCCAGATGCAACCCAGTAACCATATGGTTCACAGACAATGGCAAGGAAAGTACTTTATGGGACACTGGCTTGAAATGGGGTGCTCGCTTAAAATTACCTTGGCCAGGAGAGCATTATGGAAATATTTTTTACATTCAACGTCACATTGAACTCCCTCGCTTTGACCCAGTGGGACCACATGAAAAGACTATTAAATCCCCTTTTCTGCAACCCATAGCACAAGAAGTTAACCCATTGATTCCATTGATCAAAGCTTCCTATGCCTTGTTGAACTCCTCAAACTCATTCATTGCCTCCACATGTTGGCTTTGTGCTTCTGCCTCTCCACCTTTTTACGAAGCCATCGCTTCCCAAGAACCCATCGTTAATTCTACATCAGATGAACTTTGCCGTTGGAGAAACTCCACTATTACTGTTTCTTCCATCACTGGGGTTGGTTGTTGTTTGGGAAATATTCCATCCAATTACTCACAATATTGTCATAATGTTTCTAATAGCTATCATTGTAATTTATATCTTCCTAAGCATCGCCTTGGCCGCTACCACACCGTTGGGGGATATGCTCCAGTCTACACCTCTTCAGGAGGAAATTTAACATCACGCCTAAAAGGAATGTATTTTATCCCTGGCAAAAATTCTGTCTGGGCTTGTAACATCGGTCTCACAGCATGTGTCTATGGGGATGAACTTGTTAAATCCAAATCATTTTGTATTCAAGTATGGCTTGTACCAAAAATTAATGTGTATAACTCTGATGATTTTATATCCTTACAGGCACCCATGGAATACCCCATCAGAGCAAAATGGGAAATTATTAGTACTCTCACTTTAGGTCTACTGCTTGCTCTCGGCGCCACGGGCGCAGCCACGGGCATTGCAGGACTAGCTGTTTCTGACAAAAGAATTACAGCTCTGGGTTCAGCCATTGATGATGATTTATTACGTATTGAAAAATCAATTGTAGCTTTGCAAAACTCCTTGACATCCCTCTCAGAAGTAGTCTTGCAAAATCGTAGAGGTATAGATTTGTTATTTTTAAAACAAGGGGGATTGTGTGCTGCGCTTAAAGAAGAATGTTGTTTCTATGCTGATAGCAGTGGAGTCGTGCTGGATTCTATGAATGAATTAGAAAAACGCTTAAAAGATAGAGAATACGAAAGATCAAACATGTATAATTGGTATCAAGGTTCGTTTTCTATTTCACCATGGCTTACAACCCTTTTAACTGCGTTGGCAGGACCATTAATAATCATTATATTGATATGTATTATAGGACCTTGTTGTTTTAATAGAATATTGCAATTTTTTAAAGATCAATTATCTTCCATGACTACTGATGCTGATGTGTTATTGCAAGCTCATGTTATGTCTTTAACATCGGATGAAGAAATATCATTGCTGAGTTACTGCTCCTTGGACAACCCTGATGCTGACGGGTCGCACGCCTGCCTAGATGATGGGGATGGAGAACATTTCAGAAAAGTAGTTCCTGTTTTCTTGGACAAGGAAGAAGACTCGTCATAAAAAAAAATAAAAATAGAGATGTTGTAACTATCAGTGCAATTCTGTACCATCCTAGCATTGAAACAATTTAGCTTTCCTGTGTAAACATCAGACTCCTGTCTGCATTGTATCTTTTTGTAAACATTAAGACTCCTATCTCTTCAGTGATCTTTGCCAGGCATGCAAAAGAGAAGAGGAGTTTAAACAGCTGTCAATACAGAATGATGTTTTAATTGACCTGAATTCCTATAAATTACGCTTTCTGATACCCTGTTGTCTTTACTAACCTGAGCTATTATAAATCTTATGTATTTCCTGCTGACCTAAGCTATTATAATTCATGAATGTCTTGTTTACCCTGGGCTTTGAAGAATTTCACCCCCCTGTGAAAAAGCATAATAAAAGAGCCTGTGCCAAGGCATTTGGCGCGCTCATCATCCAGAGGAAACCTCGTCTCGTGTCGTTTCTCTCTCCCTTGCTCCCTCTCATGAGACGCCCATCTAATGCGGGATGGCAGATACCGCAGTACATATAAACTCTAAGCAGAATTTATTATTATGCTTTGTCACAGACTCAGTCTGATGTTTAGATTGGATTTGGCATTTTTGTCCTATTTATTTCTTCGCATTATATTTGCTTTGCAATGAAAATTCAAACTCATTCATATTCTGTAAAATATCACCCAAAACACTATCTTGACTATTTTTTCTTCCTGTTTATATATTCCAAATATCTGTTTTCATCTTCCATCTTCAAAACTATAGTATCAGGATTCTATGGCTTTAGTTTTGAAAGTTCTTATTTTGTTTTTTGTCCCCCCCCCCTTTCTTTTCAATGCTCCCTCCCCAACTCCCTACACAGAATGCTCTGGACCATTGGGAATGGAAGGAGGAATAATTTCTAACCAACAAATTACTGCATCATCTACCCATCGAGCTCTTTTTGGGCTTCAGAAATGGTATCCCTACTATGCACGACTTAACAAGAAAGGCCTTATAAATGCTTGGACTGCAGCAGAAAATGACAGATGGCCATGGATTCAGGTAATAGATGGAGTTGAGTGCATGGAAAACTATTAGCTTGTATTGCTAATATTGTTTAGTAACTAATATTGTTTAGAGCAGGATGTCAAACTAGATTTCATTGAGGGCCACATCAGGGTTGTGTTTGACCTCGGGTGGCCAAGTTGGGTGACCAGGATGGGCATGACTAGCTCAATGTCATTCATATCAAGGTGGCCCAAATGCTCTGCCAGCAAAAACCAGCTCCTGAGCTCCATTTTCAGCTGTGATGGCTTCCTGAACCCCTCTACCAGTGAAAATGGAGCTCAGGAGGGCCACTTGTTGTGCTCATGAGCTCTGTCTTTTGCTATGACAGCATCCTGCATCCCTCTGCCAATGGAGAGGGAAATGGAGCTGAAAATGGAGCTCAGAAGGGCTTCCCATGGCCCTCCCTAGGTCTGTTTTTGTTGGCAGACACACCATGGGGTCCTTTGTTATTTCCAAGACAGCACTGAGGGCCAGATCTAAGCACCCCCAGATCCAGCCTTGAATTTGACACCCCTGGTTTAGTGCAACTTTTATAGATGTGTAGATCTGTATTGAGATATTTGTGAAGTAGTTTATGTTAAACTGTTTCAAATTCCATTTGTTCTCTTCAATATATAACTATATCTAGATTTTTTTTACTATACAATTATTAACAGAAAAAGAAAAGTATATTTCTTTTTCTTTCTACACCATTGCTTATTTAGCAAAAGATTCCTGTCGTGTCCGCGAAATGACGCCAGGAGTCGGTGATTTCATGCAATGCTCTTTATTTGGAAAACTGGAACCGAACCGGCGAAAGGAAAAAAAGCCCGCGGCTTTTATTCCTTTCGCCGCGGCGGCCGCGGCCAATGGCAGCACTTCGAATCTCCCGCGCTTTAAACGAGCCAATCGCGGGAGATTCTTAACGAGCCAATCGGCGCGGCTCACCTGACCAATTAGAAAGCCCCGCGCTTTGGCCAATCAAAGCGCGGGGATTTCGAGTATGTAAATGAGGACAGAACACCCCTCCTCTCTTGGTTCAGTCCTTACGTTGCGTAGTCACGTAGGTAGGCGGGGCTCCGTCTGGTCCTACTTGACCTGCGCAACTCAGTCGTAAGCGGGATCCCGGCCGGTTCGGTCAGGTTTTTGGTTGCTCTTGCTTCTGTGCGAACCGGCTGGTAGATCGGGCCGGTTCTTTCTCCGTGGCTCCCACCTGGGCCTTCCGGGTTGGTTGAGCTACGGGTTTCGCCGCTCCCGCTCGGTCTTTCCGGGTCGGTCGAGCTGGCTTGGCTGTTCTTTTCTGGCGAGGGGTCACGATGGCTGCGTCTCGGTAAGTACTGCTGGTTTATTTTTTCTTGTAATCGGTCACCCGGGTATTCCCTCCCCCCTTGGCTTGCGTTTTGGGAGGTGGGTTCGTTTGCTGTCCAAGACCTTAGTTGGTCGATGTGTCGTTTCCATGCTCGTCCGTCTGCCGTTTGTAGCCGGTATGAGCGTGGGCCTGTTGCTTGAGTGATGACGGCTGGGATCCATAGGGGGTCTCCCGTCAGGTTTTTCGCATATACGAGGTCCCCGGGTGCGAACGTTCGGTATTTCGTGCTTGAGTCTGGGGGCCACTCCGGGTTATACGTAGGGTGTAACCTGTCGAGTGGGGACCTCAGCTTTCTACCCATTAGCAGTTCGGCTGGGCTTTTGTTGGTAGTGGTATTCGGGGTTATGTGTTGTGTAAAGAGAAGTCTGTTGATTTTTTCTTGGATCTCCCCGTGGTCCATTTTCCGGATGGTTTTTTTGGTAAATTGGACCATCCGTTCCACCCTACCATTCGCCGCAGGATGCACCGGTGCTGTTAGTGCGTGGCGGATGCCCCTTTCCGCCAGGAATTTCTCGAACTCCAGGGAGGTAAACTGGGGCCCGTTGTCGGAGACAACGACGTCTGGGAGGCCGTGTGTTGCAAAGAGTTTGCAAAGTTCTTTGGTCACGGCCTCCGTGGTTGTTGTCTTCATGTTGCTTACCTCCAGCCAGTTGGAGTAAGCGTCAACTGTTATGAGGAAGGTGTGTCCATTTGTGGGCCCGGCGAAGTCTATATGGATTCTGGACCAGGGTCCCCTTGGGGTTTCCCATTCTAGGACGGGCCTAGTCTCCTGGCATCGCTGGCACCTAGCTACCCAGGCCTCTATCTGCTTGTCCATCCCTGGCCACCAAGCGTAACTTCTGGCCAGGGCTTTAGTTCTTACGATGCCAGGGTGCCCCTCGTGCAACATTTCCAAAACCTTCCCCTGTAGTTTGTCCGGAATGACCATCCTGTCACCCCATAAGATGCACCCTTTTAACAATGAGAGTTCGGTTTGGCGGTTCCGAAACGTCTTGACGGACTCGTCGTTGTCTTTTTCCGGCCACCCTCTTTCTACCCAATGCAAAACCCGCGCCAGACGCCTGTCTTTATTAGTTTCCCGGGCAATGTCTGACGCGGTTATGGGTAGGTTGGGTAGGGTCTCGATGCTGAGGGTGGTCGTCGTTGGTGCTGGGTCAGAGTCGGATTCCGGTAGCGGCGAGCGGCTTAATGCGTCCGCATGTGAGATCGTCTTACCCGGTCTGTGTATGAGTTCGTAGTTGTAGGCCGCCAGGAACTTGGACCACCTTGTCATTCGAGGAGACAGAATGTTCGGGGTGGCCCGGTTTCCTGCAAGGATGCCCAGCAACGGCTTGTGGTCCGTTATAATGGTGAAGGGCCGGCCGTAGAGATATTCGTGGAACCGTTTTATGGCGGCAACTATAGCCAGAGCCTCTTTGTCCAGTTGGCTATAGTTCCGCTCCGGTTTGGTGAGGGTCCTTGAAAAGAACGCGATGGGTGCTTCTATTCTGTCAGGAAGGGTATGGCTGAGGACGGCGCCGACGCCGAAAGGTGATGCGTCGCAAGTGACGGCCAGAGGCAGGGTTTCGTTGAATTGTATGAGGACGGCGTCGGAGGTGAGGAGGTCTTTAGTTTTTTGGAAGGCGGCTTGCTCCCGTTTCCCCCAAGTCCAGGTCACCGCCTTGTCCAGGAGCCTATGCAAAGGCTCCGCCGCCGTCGCCTTTTGGGGTAGGAAAATATTGTAAAAGTTCAGTAACCCCAAGAATGCTTGTAGTTCAGTTTTTGATTTAGGGGTGGGGGCCTCTTTGATGGCCTTGATTTTTTTACTTGTGGGTTGAATGCCATGCCGGTCTAGGAGGTAGCCCAAGAATTCCACTCGTTCCGTGCACAGTTGGCATTTCTCCCTTTTTACTTTAAGTCCCGTTTCTTTAAATTTAGTTAGGACCTCTCTTAGTCGGCTTTCTAGTTCGGCTTGGTTGGGCGCCGACACTAGAACGTCATCGAAATAAGGTACCACCCCCTTGATACCTTGCAACAACCTTTCCATCAGGCTCTGAAATATACCTGGTGCCACGCTGACTCCGAATTGGAGTCGGTTGCATTTGAAAGCTCCCCGGTGGGTGACGATGGTCTGGGCTTCCGCCGTTTGCTCGTCGACCGGCAACTATTGGTATGCCTGGGCGAGATCGAGCTTGGCAAAAACCCTGCCCCCTCCCAGTGAGTGCAGTAGGTGTTGCACTATTGGGACGGGGTAGGCGCTTTGTTGCAGTGCGCCATTTAGGGTGGCCTTATAGTCCCCACAGATTCTCACCGACCCGTCCGGCTTGATCGGGGTGACTATGGGGGTCTCCCACCGGGCGTGGTCTATGGGCTGCAATACCCCCTGTTTGACGAGCTTATCAATTTGCTCGTCTATTTTGAGTTTTAGGGCGAATGGCACCCGCCTAGGTTTCAGTCGTTTGGGGGGGACGTTAGGGTCTAGGTCGAACGAGATAAGGGGCCCCTGGTACTTGCCCAGGCTTCCATCGAAGACTTCTCGGAACTCCTGGGCTAGTCGCTGTTCCCAACCGTCGTCGGCGACGTGGTTGACTCCCGTGAGAGTGATGTCGAGCGGGGCGAACCATTGCAGTCCCAGTAGGCTTGGGCGGTCGCGGTCGACGATCGTGAGGGGGAGTTGTTCGGTGCGCCCCTTATATGTTACGTTAAAGTTTTTGGTGCCGACTACCGGGATGCGGTTTCCCTGGTAGTCCTTTACAATAAGTCTTTGGCTGTCTACGTTCCTCCTTTGGAGGGTAGGCACCAACCGCTTTATCTCGTGCCATGCAATCATGGAGAGGTAGGACCCGGAGTCTACCTCCATTTTGCATGGCTGGCCCTCGATGTGTACCTCGACATGGATTTTTCGGGCGTCATTGGTGATGGCGTGGCCGATGGTGACTGTCTGGTGGGTCTCCTCTCTCCGCCGGTTGTCGCCGCCTCGCGAGGATCGTCCGGTCCGGTCCCATCGGCTGTCCGAGTGGCGATCTCTGGGCCGGGGCGGTGAGCTTTCCCTTCTCCGGTCGTTCTGGTCCCATCGAGTTGGACTGCAGTTTTTCTTCAGGCGGCAAACCCGGGCGATGTGCCTCTTTTTGTCGCAATGCCGGCAGATGGAATCGAAAAACCGGCATTCCGACCTGGGGTGGTCGCCGCCGCAACCGGCACAGTTGGTCCTTGACTTACGACCTCTCCGGTTCCGTTGGTCGCGCCCCGTCTGAAGTCGATGTATGTCTTCTTCGTCTTCGGACGTGCTGGAGGCAGAGTGGAAATCGCCCTGGTGTGTAGTTGTCTCTGTTTTTTGTTCGGTCGACCTCGCCAGGTTGTTGTTTCCGCCGCGGTCCTTCGTGTCAGGTCTGCGCATGCTATCGGCGGAAGTACGGGTTGCTTCTGCGGCCGCGGCTGCGGTGAGGGCGTCTGCTAAACTGATGTTTCCCTTAGCCATCAGCCGGCTCTGGAGCACGGGGTCCCACAGACCGAGCACGATTCGGTCTCTCAGGATGTTGTTTAGGTTATCAAATTCGCAGAGCCCCCCTAGGCGCCGCAGCTCGGCGACGAAGTCGCTCAATTTCTCACCCGCTCTCTGGTCTCGCCGGTAGAATTCGTTGCGCCGGATCAGGATGGGGATCTTGGGAGCGTAATGTCGCCGAAGGATAGGTTCAAGGACGTCCCAGTCCATGGCGGTTGCGTCGGCGGGCTTGGCCAACGCTTTGGCCATCTGGAAAACTTCGGTTCCGCAGTGGGTGAGGAAGACGGCGCGTTTTAGCGGGCCCGAGGTGTCCTTCATGCCGGTGGACTCGAGGTACATGCGGAAACGGTCGGAGAACGATTCCCAGTCTTCGGTGGCGGGGTTGAAGGGGGCGGGCGGTGCGATTTTCGCCATCTCGGTGCTTTGTCTGGCTTCCGTCGGACACAGGGTTCGGTTCAGGGTCTGGATCCCACCTTCGTCGCCAGTGTCGTGTCCGCGAAATGACGCCAGGAGTCAGTGATTTCATGCAATGCTCTTTATTTGGAAAACTGGAACCGAACCGGCGAAAGGAAAAAAAGCCCGCGGCTTTTATTCCTTTCGCCGCGGCGGCCACGGCCAATGGCAGCGCTTCGAATCTCCCGCGCTCTGAACGAGCCAATCGCGGGAGATTCTTAACGAGGCAATCGGCGCGGCTCGCCTGACCAATTAGAAAGCCCCACGCTTTGGCCAATCAAAGCGCGGGGATTTCGAGTATGTAAATGAGGACAGAACAATTCCATTTATGTGTAACATTCCTTTTGTAATAAGTATAGTTTTCTTTATAAACTTTCAGGTACATGATACACACCAAGTAAATATGTGATTTATTTTTCTGCTTTCTCCTAAAGAGATGGATATTGAAGCTACCATTCTAATGTGTATTGCCAGGATGTAATTAGTTGGAACTAAAAAGCTTGTAATTGGCTTGTGATTTAATGGATCACTAATCATGGCATTATAAGCAAATTAAAAGGAAGCTCACTCATATCTATGTTTAAAATAGTTTGTATAGATTTAGAAATAAATAAAATATTTCCATGTTCAGCATTTACTGCTTCATTAGAAGCACTGAGACATGTTGCTTTAATGCAGATGTAAAATAATTTTACATTATCTTATTTTAATATCCACTATTGAGATACAATCATATTTCTGAGTTTTTATATTACAATTTGCTGTTTATCTCCACAACAGTAGTCTTACTGTTAGTCTCTTTTTCATTATTCCCTATCTAATATGACTGTTAGCTTTTTACAAAGACATTTATCAAAGATAAGGGTCTAACAAATGGAATATTTCTGTAATGTATGTAATATTAATATGCTTAAGATATCTGGTTTATATTTTACAACTTCATCAGCTATTTTTCATTACTCAAACCCTGGAAGTAAAAGTTTGACCTAGGTATCACAAAGAGATGGAAACATTTACAGTTCTTAGACACAGATTACCATTCCATTTGTACAGTATATTGTTTGAACTATAATCCAATACAAACCCAGTCTAATACAAACCCAGTCAGGAAACCATGACACCTATATACACAATTGCTGAACTGGGAGTGATGAAGAACAACTACTTGACCCAGGTTTCCAACTGGAAGACATTTTACTTTGTTCTTCTCTTATAAGCAGGACAATGAGTCATCGGTAAAGTACGCTAGATTCTAAAAAAATAAGCAGGAATGCCAATATTTTCAAAGAAAAACAATAGTTGGGCACAGCTGTGGTAGCAGAGGAATTAACTATTGAGTTAATTCACAAATTCTTATGAATTATTTCAATAGTTCTGAGCAAGTTCCTTAGTTTCTAGGTCATATATAGATTTTTTTCACAGTTTTGGTATATTTTGGCTTGTTCAAAACCTGGATAAAATTCTTTGGTGACTTTGAACCAAACCTTCTGACTTTAATTAAGGAATGGAAAATTTTATACTTGTATACAAAAATAGTTTCCTTTTTCATATTAAATTTTTTTTATAAGAAATGACTTAATGATTTTTTTAAAAGGAGAAAGAAAAACAGAACTTTAAAAGTTAACTAATTAGTTAAATCTGGATCACAAATAATATGGTCACGCAGATCAACTAGTCATAATTTTCCACATTATGGTGAAATGAATCATTCTTTTATTACCCGGATTTAAAATGCAGTTAATTTGAATTCTAGCGGTCATTTCTAAACTCATAACTATCCAATTAGTTTACAGTGCTTATATACTGTTTCTCAGTACAATTATCAAGGATAACAGTTAAAAGCAGCATTAAAAA
Organism: Hydrophis major; assembly: GCA_033807585.1. Classification (NCBI taxonomy): domain Eukaryota; kingdom Metazoa; phylum Chordata; class Lepidosauria; order Squamata; family Elapidae; genus Hydrophis; species Hydrophis major. The sequence continues at coordinate 332,700,757 of CM066329.1, forward strand.
AAAATTGGTACAAAATGGCATCTCCTATTAAAGTATCCAACATGATGGCAACAATCAACATCCAAAAGTTCTGTTAAACAATGCTATTTGAACAGTATTTCTAAAGCAAATCAAGGTGGACATCATTCAGCCACGGGATGTTAACTTCACAAATAGGGAGAACCTTAAGTAACATGAAAGAGATATATAAAGATGTTGGAGAATGAAACCACTTCATTAAACTTTAGAATTATAGTCAGCACTATACTCAAATTGTATCTAAAAGTGTAGGAAGCCAATACATCTGCCAATATACCATAATCCTTTATTTATATGCTATAATGGCTCTCTCAGTGGATATCAGTAGATTATTGCAGCTTTTCAGAAATTTCTAAGGCAAAATTTATAAATTATTTTGCATGATATAATGTCAAAATAACAATGGGCTGAATTACCCTCACTAAGGCATCCCAATCAGGACGGGATTACAACCTGCACACTACCTAAAACTGGCCATGATCTTGATCTCTAAACATCTAGTAGCATACTCCAAGTTTCAGACCTGCTACTTCAGATAGATTGCTGCCCTGTTTAGAGCCATATGTAATGATCAGTGGAAAAAAATACTTCTTTTGGCAAATTTCAGTGAAGTATTTCACTGAGCACCACATTCACCAAAGTCAAGGCATGTCAAATATGGAACAGTCAAAATCAGTAGGTAGACCCAACATACACAACACCCCCGCTGCCAAAAAATGTTTGGAGACAAATGAAAGATTGAACTTTCTAAAGCAGGGGTCTCCAACCTTGGCTCCTGGAAGCCTGGCGGACTTCAACTCCCAGAATTCCACAGCCAGCTGGCTGTGGAACTCTGGGAGTTGAAGTCCGCCAGGCTTCCAGGAGCCAAGGTTGGAGACCCCTGTTCTAAAGCAACCCTAATCCTAAAGCAATTTCTCTCCTTCTTTACAAAAGTTACAAACCAAATTTATTATCTCTTCTTCCTCTTTAATAGTAATAGCACTTAGACTTTTATGCCACTTCACAATGCTTTACAGTCCTCTCTCAGAAGTTTAGACTCAGCATACGGCCCCCAATAAATTTCTTATTCAATCCTTTTTCAGTCATGAAATCACCATTTCATTTTTTCCACTGTTAGCAAATCCATAAAAGTTTTTATAAAAGTATATATTGTTTTCTCCCTGACCAAACATCCAGTTTTGCCATCTCTGCTAATTCTGCTATTTTCATAGGGCTCCATTGTGGATATTTCAATATTTCTCCATAATTTGTGCATACAATCTTTCTGCACTTATCATATCTTAATCAATTTTCTGTAAGTGTTTTCTAACTGGCTATCCATAAGTGCCAACAAAAAAAAAGTTTTGATTCTATCTCAATGTTATCCTTTAAAATTATTTGCATCATTATATGTGTTTGTTTCCTTTTTTCTTTTTTCTTTCACTTTTTCACAAGTCTTTCATGCATAGTAAAATGTCTCTTCATGTTTTTCACATTTCCAATATTAACTAGTAGTATTTTGATATATCTTAGATCATTTCTCTGGTGTTATACCGAAATATCTCATTTTGTTTTGTAAAAATTATCTTTTAAATTATACCAAAATGTGCATTTTCAATCTTTTTATCTGCATTATCCCCAATTAATTTATCCCATTCTCTCCCAATATTGTAACTAAAATTTGTAACCCATTTTATCATACAATCTGTAAATGTTTCTCTTCTGTTTCAAATCCCAACAGAAGTTTATACATTTTTGCAATCATGTACTTGTCATATGTACACAATTCATTTTCAAATTCTATGTTATATTGTTTAATTCCCATTATCTTTTTATGTATATTATATATTTCCCTTACATTTTTGTTGGGTTCTTGGTGCTGTCTGAGTGTGGCTGTTTTCTTGAAGACATTTCATTACTGAGCTAATGAGTATGTATGAGATAGAGTGGGATTTACTGTCTGTTTGTATATAGTAGCTTAGCCTACAAGGCTTGGTTGGAGGATGACTTAACCATAGCAATAGCACTTAGACTTATATACTACCCCACAGTGCTTTATAGCATTCTCTGGACAGTTTACAATACCAGCATATTTGCCCCCAACAACCTGGTTCTTGGAAGAATAGAACGCTGAGTCAAACTTGAATCCATTGGAATCAAACTCCAGATTGTGGGCAGAGTTAGCCTGCGTTCTAACTACTCTGCTGCCAGGGCTTCCTCCTTGAATGTTCCTTTCTTAGGGTATTTTTTTTTTTTTGAAACAAATTTTTATTAATTTTAAAGATAAAACAACACATCATTAACCATTAAATACATAAACACATAAAACCTCTTAACATTGTAAATCCTTACAAGTCAAACAAAACATTATTTTTATACAGCATAATTCCAATTTATCCCATCTCCATATGGACACACAAATATCTTCCAGCAAATTTCTCATTATTTCTCTTTACTCCTATTCAATTTCATTTCTCTTCCATATTTATCCATTTTATAGTCATCATATTCTTTTCTTTCTGGCTTGTTTAAATTATTCTCGTCTAACATTCCTCCAAGGTTTTATTGATTCTTTTTTCGTTTTTTTTTTTTATAAAAAACAAATTTTGTTAGTTTTACCATAAACACAATACACAAACATACAAACACAAAACATAAACAAAACTAAAAGATCTTTTCTGAAGGTTGTCTGTTCCCGGGTTAAAACTCTTTACACAGACACAAATTCAAACATCATATTCAACCCATATCTCCTTCCATATCTTATTATCATTTTCTTTTTTATATATATATATAAAAACCATTTTTATCAGTTTCATAAGAACAATGCACAAAGAATCAAGGCATAACAGCTTATAAATTCTTTTCTAAGAAAAAATAATAATAAAAGACCAATAAGGCATAACATTTCCAGATTATAATATCAATATTTCATATAATATTAACTTCATATCTTGTCCCTACTTCTCTTTTCCATCCAAATTATTTATTAATTAAAATTTTATTGCCTTTTATCAATATACAAAATCCAAAAAAAAAAAAAAAGCATATATATCCTTCCATATCTTATTACCATTTTCAACAACATTCTTTGTCTGTTTTATTTCCAAGTATCCATTCATCTTTTTTTTTCTTTTACTATACTTCTCCTGTACACCAATTGGAGTAACATCTATAACTCATTACCCTAACTTAGAAATACTACATATTACAATCTTTCTTGGGATTCTGTTTAAAAGATTCTAAAATTACATAAAAACACAATCTTATATACCCTCCAGAATCCCTCTTTTAATCTAAATTAAATTCACCCATTGTCTCTAAATAAACTTTTTTTCTTTAGGTCTTGCTTCCCCCCATTAAGGCTTCTCCTCCCCCCCTTTCTCTCTTGCTTATTCTTCTCCTTGCCCTTTCTACCCCTTTGCTTTTTCCCATCGCTTTTCTTACTCCTTTTCCTTTGCTTTCTAACCTTGCCTCCACCTTTTCGCTCATTTTTCTCTCTTTTGGTTGTTTTTATAATTCTTAAAATCCCCTTTTTCTTATCCTTTTTCTCCTCCTCTCCGGAAGGGACCCATTGTTCATCAAAGATGGCTTCTTCTTCCTCTTCTTCCTTGTCCCAGTCCTTCTGCTGCGTAATCAACTTTTCAACAGAACATAACGCCATTTCTAAGAATTGAAACAAAGTGCCCAAAGTATCTTCTTTTTTATATTTTTGATATTCAATCTCTAGTTCATCCACAAACAATGCCATTATAAAAAGGGAAACTTTTTCCAAAACAACCACAAGTATTTTTAATCAAAGATAATCAAAAGCAATTAAAAAAAAAAAAAATTCCAAAAGTTAATACTTTTCTTCCTTCTTCTCTTTCTCTTTCTGGATTAATTTTTAATCAAAGAGGTCCAATTACCATATATCTTCTTTTGGGATCCACAAAGACGTTCTAGACAATCTCCTCCTTTTTCAGCTTCTGCTCCAATTTTTTTTCTCCCTTCCCACTTGCAATGACAATTTTAAATAATCAAAAATCCATACCTCCAGCAGAGATTTTCCAATTTCTTAAATTTTTCAATGTCCCAAAATCCCTTTGTCTCTTAGCTTCAGCTTTCAAAGCAATCCACTTTCAATGTCTAATATATCCAAATATTTCTGCTTTTTCCGTGGGGTGGGAGAGTAAAAAAAAAAAAAAAGAGTTCCCTTTAACAGCTTCTCCGCCGCTTTTCGCTCTTCTTAGGGATACAATGTATCCTCCAGCAATTCAAGCAGCTCAATTCCAGGCAGTTTAAAAGGTGTTACTTGACCCGGCTCAGACAGAACTTTCACTCTTCACACTTCCTCCAGCACAGTTCTTTTTTTTTTTTTGAAACAAGTTTTTATTAATTTTAAAGATAAAACAACACATCATTAACCATTAAATACATAAACACATAAAACCTCTTTACATTGTAAATCCTTACAAGTCAAACAAAACATTATTTTTATACAGCATAATTCCAATTTATCCCATCTCCATATGGACACACAAACATCTTTCAGCAAGTTTCTCATTATTTCTCTTTACTCCTATTCAATTTCATTTCTCTTCCATATTTATCCATTTTATAGTCATCATATTCTTTTCTTTCTGGCTTGTATAAATTATTCTCGTCTAGCATTCCTCCAAGGTTTTATTGAATCTTTCCTTTTTTTTTTTTTTTATAAAAAACAAATTTTGTTAGTTTTATCATAAGCACAGTACACAAACATACAAACACAAAACATAAACAAAACTAAAAGATCTTTTCTGAAGGTTGTCTGTTCCCGGGTTAAAACTCTTTACACAGACACAAATTCAAACATCATATTCAACCCATATCTCCTTCCAAATCTTATTATCATTTTCTTTTTTATATATATATATAAAAACCATTTTTATCAGTTTTATAAAAACAATGCACAAAAAATCAAGGCATAGCAGCTTATAAATTCTTTTCTAAGAAAAAATAATAATAATAGACCAATAAACCAATAAAATTTTATTGCCTTTTATCAATACACAAAATCCAAAAAAAAAAAAAGCATATATATCCTTCCATATCTTATTACCATTTTCAATAACATTCTTTGTCTGTTCTATTTCCAATTATCCATTCATCTTTTTTTTCTTTTACTATACTTCTCCTGTACACCAATTGGAGTAACATCTATAACTCATTACCCTAACTTAGAAATACTACATATAGCAATCTTTCTTGGGATTCTGTTTAAAAAAAAAAATTCTAAAATTACATAATAAATTTTATATTCTAAATATACATATAAAAACACACTCTTATATACCCTCCAGAATCCCTCTTTTAATCTAAATTAAATTCACCCATTATCTCTAAATAAACTTTTTTTCCTTAGGTCTTGCTTCCCCACTTTAAGGCTTCTCCTCCCCCCCTTTCTCTCTTGCTTATTCTTCTCCTTGCCCTTTCTACCCCTTTGTTTTTTCTCTTCGCTTTTCTTGCTCCTTTTCCTTTGCTTTCTAACCTTGCCTCCATCTTTTCGCTCATTTTTCTCTCTTTTGGTTGTTTTTATAATTCTTAAAATCCCCTTTTTCTTATCCTTTTTGTCCTCCTTTCCAAAAGGGACCCATTGTTCATCAAAGATGGCTTCTTCTTCCTCTTCTTCCTTGTCCCAGTCCTTCTGCTGCGTAATCAACTTTTCAAAGGAACATAACGCCATTTCTAAGAATTGAAACAAAGCGCCCAAAGTATCTTCTTTTTTATATTTTTGATATTCAATCTCTAGTTCATCCACAGACGATGCCATTATGAAAAGGGAAACTTTTTCCAAAACAACCACAAGAATTTTTAATCAAAGACAATCAAAAGCAATTAAAAAAAGAAAAAAAGTTCCAAAAGTTAATACTTTTCTTCCTTCTTCTCTTTCTCTTTCTGAATTAATTTTTAATCAAAGAGGTCCAATTACCATATATCTTCTTTTGGGATCCACAAAGACGTTCTAATCAATCTCCTCCTTTTTCAGCTTCTGCTCCAATTTTTTTTTTCTCCCTTCCCACTTGCAATGAGAATTTTAATAATCAAAAATCCATACCTCCAGCAGAGATTTTCCAATTTCTCACATTTTTCAATGTCCAAAAATCCCTTTGTCTCTTATCTTAGCTTTCAAAACAATCCACTATCAATGTCTAATATATCCAAATATTTCTGCTTTTTCCGTGGGGTGGGAGAGTAAAAAAAAAAAAAAATTCCCTTTAACAGCTTCTCCGCCGCTTTTCGCTCTTCTTAGGGATACAATGTATCCTCCAGCAACAAACAGCTCAATTCCAGGCAATTTAAAAGGTGTTACTTGACCCGGCTCAGACAGAACTTTCACTCTTCACACTTCCTCCAGCACAGTTCTTACCCGGTTGCTGGCTTCTTCGTGGCGGCCATTGCTGACCGCCGCTCCACCGCCTTGGGAAAAAGGGGTTTTCCCGGAGAAAGGGGGGGTCTGCGATGCCCCCACCTCCCTTTCCGACTCCCCTCTATCTTCAGCTGTCCCTACAGGGCAGCCATATCCCCCTGACCCATCTAGATCGGGGGTACCTCGACGGCTAGCCCAGCAGGAATCGCGAGCTGTCGCGAATTCCTGCTGCCCCGAAGCCACGCAAACCGGAAGTTCCAGGGTATTTTTTTTTTTTTCTATGATTGTTATCTAGTGCTATTTTCTGATTATCTGGTGTTGGCTCTGAAGGGAATATGTTCTTGATAATTTATTCCCTTCTTGGGATTTTGATTATATCTTTTAAATGGTATGTAAATAATGTTTATCTTTGAGTATTTACTTGCCATCGGCCTTTTATCCAAATTTCAAGCTTCCAGGATTTCCAGCCACTTTTGGATTTGTGGTTGGGTTTGTCCAATTTTGTTGCAAAATTGAGAAGTTTTCATCATATCTTCTGATTTCAAGTTAAGCTTCATGAATGCATTCCAATAATATTTGACATATTCTATACTCCATTTCCTGTCCAGTCTAATACATTCCATTTACTGTGCAAGGTAAGAGGAACAGTAGCATGTAATTGAAAATGATCTTTTTTCTTCATTTCTCCAATTTCATGTTCCTAATATTTTGACTAGCAGCAGAATATAGTAGAAAGTCAAGTTCTGTGGCTTTAGGTCTTGTGTCAGACTGGTAGAAAAAACATAATTTTCCAATAAAAGGATAAATTACATTTGGGAGAATTTTGTAGAGGCTTTATTGTGTGAAGGTAGGCAAGGAAGGGTGTGGAACAAAGCTGATGTGAGTGTTCATAACCCCAACAAAAGATTAATATCCAAGAATGCTTTTACAGAATACCAAAGCCTCATCTGAGTTTGTTCTGATTTTGCTACATGCCATAAGAATTTTTTTGCTACTTAGCCAGAATAGGAAAAGCCAGAAAAATAGCAAAATACAAAATAAGCTTCTCTCCTTAAACTACACATATTGATCTAGAGGTCATAGATATAAATCTATTATTCCCTTAGGCTTCACTGTGGGAAAGTATACATTGTTCTCATAATATTGTCCTTCCCTTTTCATTTGTGAGTTATTACATCTATTCCTTGCTGATGGTTTGATTTTGGTTTGGGTTTGTAGATTATTGTTGTTGTTGTTGTTATTTGTGTTTTTGTATAGTTTTGTTTTGCTTTGTTTGGACAAGCAATTTAGGGGCAAGGAATCAGACCGGCACTATGATATCTATTACCTATTGTATTGTTTTGGAGAAAGTGTTTTTTTTTGCATTTGCTCAAGTCAGTTGCTAATTCTTCCTCATTTCTGATTAAAGCTTACATCCCAAGGGTATATTGTGCTTAGTATAGCAATTGACTGCTTAGCCTAATGATCCTATTTATCTATTGATTTTCAGTGCTAATGGAAAATTACAAATTTAATTTAGAAAGAGGTTTTTAAATATAGGCAGTTCTCACTTAGTGGCTGTCCAAAGTTATGACAGATCCCCCAAAGATACTTATGATGTGATTTTGAGGTTTTGACTAATGATTGAGGTTGGGGCATTTAGCAACTGGTACACATTTATGATCATTTCAATTTGTGATATATATTTTTGCCAGTTTTTGGCATTTATTTTTTGTTTCTGGCAAAAACTGTACATTAGATATGTTTTGCTATCTGTTTCAGTGATTTTGTTGCAGAGCTGCGGCGCCTGGGAGGACTATGCGAGTTCTCCAATATGAATGAGGCCCTGCGGGACCGAATCGTGCTCGGCCTTTGGGACCCCATTCTCCAAAGTCAGTTGATGGCTAAGGGCAACATCGCCCTCGCTGATACTATCTCCGAAGCCGCAGCAGCTGAAGCAACCCGACAATCAGCAGACCGCATGCGGATACCGAACGCCGGGGACCACACTGCAAACAACAACCCTGCAAGGTCAACTGAGACCCAACCTGAAACTACCACCCACCAGGGTGAACTCCACTCCACCTTGGGCACGTCAGATGAGGAGGAAGACATCCACCAGGCAGGCCGCGACCAGCACAGCCGGTGGAGTCGTAAGTCGAGGACCGCATGTGTCGGTTGCGGAGGCGACCACCCCAGATCCGAATGCTGGTTCTTCGACTCCGTTTGCTGGCACTGCGACAAAAAAGGCCACATAGCCCGCGTCTGCCACCTCAAGAAAACCCACAGCCCCAGACGATGGGAACCGAGCGAGCGGAAACAAGAGAGCCCACCCCCCAGGACCCGAGACTGCCCAGCAAACAACCGTTGGGAACGGAACGGATGAGCCCAACGAGGGGGCGAGAGCCAGCGGAGAGAAGAGACACATCAGACGGTCACCATCGGCCACGCAACTACCACAGACGCCAGAAAGGTCTACGTGGAGGGAGGCATCAAAGGCGAACCCTGTAAAATGGAGATGGACTCCGGGTCCTACCTCTCAATGGTAGCATGGCAAGAAATTAAACGCTTGGTGCCTACCATCCAGAGGAGGGAACTAGAAAAACAGAGACTAATCCTCAAAGACTACCAGGGAAATCGCATCCCTGTAGTCGGAACAGGAAAATTCACAGTGACATACAAGGGGCACACCGAAAGACTTCCCCTGACCATCGTCGATCGAGACCGACCTAGCCTGCTGGGACTTCAATGGTTCGCACCGCTAGGCATCGCAGTCATGGGCATCGACCACATCGCCGAAGCCGACTGGGAGCAGCAACTGGCCCGGGACTTCCAAGAAGTGTTCGACGGCACCCTAGGCAAGTACCGAGGGCCCCCTATATCCTTCAGCCTAGACCCAAACATTCCCCCGAAACGCCTAAAACCAAGGCGGGTACCTTTCACACTCAAACCGAAAATCGACGAGCAAATTGACAAGCTCATCAAGCAAGGGGTCTTACAACCCATAGACCACGCCTGGTGGGAGACCCCCATAGTCACCCCAATTAAGCCTGATGGGTCAGTGAGAATCTGCGGGGTCTATAAGGCCACCCTAAATGGCGCCTTGCAGCAAAGCGCTTACCCCATCCCCGTAGTGCAGCATCTCCTACACTCACTGGGAGGGGGCAAAGTTTTCGCGAAACTCGACCTGGCCCAAGCATACCAGCAACTGCCATTTGACGAGGAAACTGCAGAGGCGCAAACAATAGTCACCCACCGGGGAGCCCTTAGATGCAACCACCTCCAATTTGGAGTCAGCGTGGCGCCTGGAATTTTCCAGAGCCTCGTGGAAAGACTCTTACAAGGCATCAAGGGGGTCATACCATACTTCGACGATGTACTAGTATCAGCAAACAACCAGGCCAAACTAGAGAGTTGCCTAAGGGAGGTGCTAATGAGGTTCAAAGAAACCGGGCTTAAAGTGAAGTGGGAAAAATGCCAGCTGTACACAGAGCGGGTTGAATTCCTAGGATACCTCCTAGACTGACACGGCATTCACCCCACCGACAAAAAAATTAAAGCCATCAAGGAAGCCCCTACACCCAAGTCAAAAACAGAACTGCAGGCGTTTCTGGGGCTACTTAACTTTTATAATGTCTTCCTGCCCCAAAAGGCGACCGCAGCTGAGCCTTTGCATAGGCTTTTAGACAAGGCGGCTACCTGGACTTGGGGGAAACGCGAGGGAGCCGCCTTCAGGAAAACCAAGGACCTGCTCACTTCGGATGCCGTCCTCATCCAGTACAACGAGACTCTACCACTAGCCATCACATGCGATGCATCACCCTTCGGCATCGTCGCTGTCTTCAGCCACACTCTCCCCAACGGAAAGGAAGCACCCATCGCGTTCTTTTCAAGGACCCCCCACCAAACTGGAGCGGAACTACAGCCAGATGGACAAAGAGGCTTTGGCTATCATCGCCGCAGTAAAAAGGTTTCATGAGTACCTCTACGGCCAGACGTTTACCATCATCACCAACCACAAACCGCTGCTGGGAATCCTTGCAGGGAACAGGGCCACCCCGAACACTCTGTCTCCCCAAATGACAAGGTGGTCCGAATTCCTGGCCGCCTACAACTACGGACTCACACACTGACCGGGTAAGACTATCTCCCATGCGGATGCCTTAAGCTGCTCACCATTACCGGAACCAGACACTGACCCAGCACCCACGACGACCACCCTCAGCATAGAAACTCTACCCAACCTACCCATAACCGCGTCAGACATTGCCCGAGAAACTAATAAAGACAAACGTCTGGCGCGGGTTTTGCATTGGGTAGAGAAAGGGTGGCCAGAAAAGGACAATGACGAGTCCTTCAGGACATTCCGGAACCGGCAAACGGAACTCTCATTACTAAAAGTGTGTATACTATGGGGGGACAGGGTGGTCATCCCGGAAAAACTACAAGGGAAGGTTTTGAAACTGTTACACGAGGGGCACCCGGGCATCATTAGAACAAAAGCCTTGGCCAGAAGTTACGCTTGGTGGCCAGGGATGGACAAACAGATCAAGGCCTGGGTAGCAAGGTGTCAACGATGCCAGGAAACTAGACCAAGCCCACCCACAGCACCCATCCTAGAGTGGGAAACCCCCAGGGGACCGTGGTCTAGGATCCACATAGATTTCGCTGGGCCCACAAAAGGAAACACTTTCTTAATAACCGTAGACGCTTACTCCAACTGGCTGGAGGTAAGCAACATGAGAACAACCACCACGGAGGCTGTGACCAAAGAACTCTGCAAACTCTTCGCAACACACGGCCTCCCAGACATCCTTGTGTCCGACAATGGACCCCAATTCACCTCGCTAGAATTCGAAAAATTCCTAGTGGAAAGGGGCATATGACACGCACTGACAGCCCCGGTGCATCCGGCGGCGAATGGTAGGGCGGAACGGATGGTTCAATTCACAAAAAAAAAACCATCCAGAAAATAGACCACGGGGAGATCCAGGACAAAATAAATAAATTACTTTTCATACAGCACATAACCCCGAACACCACAACAAATAAAAGCCTACCAAAACTGCTAATGGGAAGGAAAATAAGGTCCCCACTCGATAGACTACACCCCACTTACAACCCAGAGAAACCCCCAGACTCCACCAGCAAACACCGAACCTTCGCACCAGGCGACGCTGTCTATGCGAAGAACCTAACCGGAGACCCATTACGGGTACCAGCAATCATAACACAGCTAACAGGCCCACACTCGTACCGGCTACAAACAACCGACGGACGAGCGTGGAAATGCCACATCGATAAGTTAAGATCGAGGACGACCACATAAGACACCACCGACACGCAACCAAACAAAACCAACCCCCTCATCACAAACCAAGAGGGGAGGGGATATCCCAGGAACCAAAACCCAGAAAAAAGAAACCAGCCATACTCACCTGCAAGCAGCCAGCACGAAACCTCGCCAGGAAGAGACAGTCAGGCCAGCTCAACCAACCCGGGAAGACTGAGCGGGAGCGGCGAAACCCGCAGCTCAACCAACCCAGGTAGCCCAGGAGGGAGCTGCGGAGAGCGGCCTGGCCAGACAGACCAGGCGGTTCCCACGACGGAGTCCGGAGAAACAGAGACCCCGACCGAACCGGCCGGGATCCAACCTACGACTGACCTGCGCAGGTCCAGTAGGCAAAGATGGAGCCCCGCCTACCTACGGGACTATGCTATGTAGGACTGAACCAAGAGGGGAGGGGTGTTCTGTACCTTCATTTGAATTCTTGAGATTCCCGTGCTTTGATTGGCCAAAGCGCGCGGCAATCGGATTGGCTAGGCGAGCCGCGCCGATTGGCTCGCTGAGAATCTCCTATGATTGGTAGATTCAAATCGCGGGAGATTCAAAGTGATGCCATTGGCTGCGGCCGCGGCGGCTTTGAAATAAAAAGCCGCAGTTTTTCTTAGCCCCAGTTCGGTTCCTGACTGAAATAAAAGAGCTTGATACAAAGTCACCGACTCCTGGCTTCCTTCCACGCGGACTTAACAAAAGCAATACCTCTACACCAGTGCGAGGATTAAAACTCTTTCTCTTGGTTCATTCCAAGCTGGAAATGAGGCACACCATACAATCAGTAGAAAGTTTTTTTAAAAATGTTTATTTCAGTTGCTTTGAGTAGATTGCTACACCCACATCTCTTTGTTTCTCCTTTTATAAGGTTTTGCAGTTTAGAAATTTAGCCAGTTATTCCCTTCATTGATTTTCCAAATCAGAAAATAACAGATTAGGTTTAAGAAAGAAAAAAAGATAAACAAAGACAGAGGTGCAAAAAGGAAAAGAAGTAAAGAAAAGTAGTAAAAGAATGGCTTTCTTTGTTACAGATATGAATTTTTAAAAATACATCAAATGAAGGCAAATATACATGTCCCAGGATAATGTTGCAGGATTTAATCTGGGTTGGTCATTGTCTTGTAGAAAATTAGGTTTTATCTTGTAGAAAATTAGCACCCACCCCTTTTCTCGAAGAATGAACTATTTTAGGAAATATTTAAGGCACAATATTATATTTCCCTGTATGAGAAATGGAGAAACATGTTTTTTTAGAGGGAGAAAGCAGAGGCCACCTTTCTTAATAGCCCTCGGCAGTTGTCAGCACTTAAGAGATAAAGAGCCTATTGAAAGAAGCCAAGTATCTAGGTAGCTCTATTCATAGACAAAGCAAATACTGCAGGCAGAAATCCATTCAAGACAGGATATTTTTTAAATTCCTTGCAAAGGTAGGATTAGCCCCCAGCCACAATAGCAATTGCCCAACACCTCTTCATTGCATCACCTTCAGAAACTTCAACCAACCTTAGCTCAGACAAACACCTAGAATTTATATTTTGTGTATAGAGCCAGCTATGACCTCTACATAATCCCTACATGGCCCCATGGGAGTCTGACAATAGCCAATAGAATACATGTTCTTGCACAGGAACAGGAAGTTCAAGTGCAAAGCCCACGAGAAGCTGTAAAAAATACCCCACTCTCAACTCCATGTTGTCAGCTGCACCAGCACCACAAACATGTGTCCAGTTCATCAATAAATGGACCCTCAATTTTGCCATTTCCATCAATTCTATCAGCTTCATCATTCATTCTTCCATTGTAGCTATTTGTAAATCATTCTACCTTTCTACATATAAAAATCTCACTGCTGGTGTCATATATAAAAGCAAATTTCTCTTTGTTTGACCATTAAACTCAATTCTTTGGTTTCAATTTACATTCACTTTTAAAACCTTTTAGATCAAAATACCTACTAGAGTCCAGTATTTTTAAACTTTTTTGCATGTCCACCAGCGATGGGGGGGGGGGGGGAAATGTACCTTCAGTTTGTTTACATTACCAACAAAAGTTTGAAACTCCCTTATACATTTTTCATTGTTTATCCAATATCTTATAGAAAAATACATCATTTTATAAAAAATTATCTTTTAATTTAACAAATAATGACAAATGAAATGGAATGAATTACTTATTACAAAGGCTTACTTATTTTAGAGTGAAGGCAGATACCTCTTTCTATATATTGTTTCTTTATCTAAAACCAAAGCAGAATTTTTCAAAATAGGCAGTTTATCTAAAATGGGTGTTTTTCTATGCATAAAATATGTTTTCCTTTACATAGGTATGCCTGCGTTTTGGTACATTATATCTCTATCATTTCTAATGGAGAGGATAGCTCTTTTACAGTGACACTACTGTTGCCTATTTATTACCAACTCTAAAATCTTTCAATGTATAAAACAATTTCAACAGTAGCAACTTTGTACATTTTCTTCTAAAGAATTGCTGTACTGAAATTTGGACTTTGCCCACCTTGGTTTGACTGTTTCTTGCACATTAATATTGTAATTTGGCATATGTAAGAAATAATATTCCATTAGATTTTTAAAAAAAAAAATTACTGCCACACGTTTATTGTTTCAAAAAACTGGAAAGTAGATATAAAATCATAATCCCATACAGTGAATATATTTGGAATCATATTTTCCATCTGCATATAAATGTTGTCTATTATTAACCATATGCATAAATATAAATGTGTATCTAGAATAGCCCATATACTCTGTTTCCTATTTGGAAAGAAGAGGCTGTCTATAATAATTAAATCTTGTGCGATTTCGGATAAAAAATTAAAAAAAATATTCTCCCTGTTCACCATTTTAGTCATGTTTTCCTACCTTGTGGCTAGCATACAAATAGGGGAAATTTAAATTGTAAATTACATAGCAAAATTATTATTTGAAATAAAATAATTAATGTTCTCCTTTTGTTAAACATAGTTAGGATCATCAATAATTTGTAGATTAAGTGCATTTTAAATTATTGCAGAATTCCATAAAACATGCAACTGAGTGTGGGCTTTGCTTGAGGCTGCTGTCTAAACATGCTAGTTGTTAAATAATTCATATCTCTCCATGAATGAAATTCTTAACAACTACCTTTGGGAGTAAAATAATAACGTAATAAGACTATTTAAGCCAAGCTAGTTTTCAGTATGTCTAATTTTGTAAACTCTCAGAGGCAAAAAAAAAAAAAAAAAAAGGTTGTTTCCCAATGAAAACCATATGAGTTGATTGTCTAGAAAAATGTTGAGACTTTTGAAATATGTTCTTTCAAAGAGATCTTTAAAATCCTTTCCCTTTTTGTTAAAAATACTATGCTTTCTGTTTAAATTCTATAAATGATAATTAGGATTAGTTTTATAATGTTTGCAACTTTATCCTCCTCCTCCTCCTCTCTTCCTCCTCCTTCTTCCTCTTCCTCTCTTCCTTTTCTTCTTCCTCCTCCTCCTCCTCTTCTTCTTCTTCTTCATTATCATCATCATCATCATCATCATCATCATCATCATCATCATCATAATTGAAAAAGACTTTGAAAGTCTTCTAGTTCAACCCCTCCTGCTCAAGCAGAAGATGCTATACCAGTGATGGCTATACCAGTGATCTTTTCAGTACCAAGTGCCCAAAGCACGTGCATGCATCCCTCCAAAATGCAATGCACAAGTGTGCTCTGCACATGTGCAAACAACCCAGTGACCCTTGCACATGCAAGCATGACCCTGCGTGTGTTTCCCACCCCCACGTATGTGCGTCAGTGAACCAGCTGGCCAGCAGGTGGTGCACGCATGTATGTGTGGCAGAGCTGAGCTGGGATGACGGCTTGCATGCCCAGAGAGAGGGTTCAGTGTGCCATGGTCATGTACCATTCCAGACAAGTGGCTGTTCAATCCCTTCTTAAAGGCCTCATGAAGCACCAAAACCCCTGAAAGCAAGCCGTTCTAC
Source organism: Hydrophis major (assembly GCA_033807585.1). Lineage (NCBI taxonomy): Eukaryota > Metazoa > Chordata > Lepidosauria > Squamata > Elapidae > Hydrophis > Hydrophis major. The sequence continues at coordinate 332,716,442 of CM066329.1, forward strand.
TGGTTGATTGTTCTCACTGTCAGGAAATTTCTCCTTAGCTCTAGTTTGCTTCTCTCTTTTGTTAGTTTCCATTCATTATTTCTTGTTTTGCTTTCTGATGCTTTGGAAAATAAGTTGAGCCCCTCTTCTTTGTGGCAGCCCCTCAAATATTGGAACAATGCTTCTCTGTCCACTCACTGTTATTATATTTTATATCAATTCCCTTTTTATTCTTCTTTTCATTTATTTGTTTGATCTTTATTTTTTAAAAAATGTCTAGTTGTATAGTGTAGCATCATTCTCATATTTGATTTTGTAAGCCAACCACAGTTACTGTGGATCCAGAAAATTATAGATCTATCAGCCTGAATACCTGGGAAGATTCTGGAAAAGAGAATCAAGCAATAAATCTGCAAATACCTAGAGGTGTAATTTATTTAATTCCTGACAGTGAGAACAATCAACCAGTGGAATGGCATCTATCTAGAGAGAAGTATGCAGTAGGGTACCCTAAGGCTCTATCTTAGGCCCAGTACTTTTCAATGTTTTTATCAATTATTTAGTTGAAGGGATAGATGGGAAACTCATCACATTTGCAGATGATGCCAAGCTGGCAGGAATAGCCAACAACCCAGAAGATAGACTTGAGATTCAGAAGGATCTTGACACACTTGAATACTGGTCCCTATCTAACAAAATGAAATTCAGTGATGAAAACAGTAAGGTTCTACATTTAGGCAAGAAAAACCAAATTCACAAGTATAGTATGGGTGGTACTTGGCTCAACAGTAGTAACTGTGAGAAGGATCTTGGCATCCTAGTGGTGAATCACTTAAATATGAGCCAGCAGTGTGCTGCAGCTGCCAAAAAAGCCAATGCACTCCTAGGTTGCATTAACAGAGAGGTAGAATCAAGATCACCTGAAGTTTAATACAGCTTTATAATACTTTGGTAAGGCCACACTTGGAATACTGCATCCAGTTTTGGTTATTACAATGTAAAAAAGATGTAGAGGCTCTAGAAAGAGTACAGAGAAGAGCAACAAAAATGATTAGGAGACTGGAGGCTAAAAGATGATTGCAGGAAGTGGGTATGCCTAGTTTAATGAAAAGAAAGACTAGTGGTAACATGATAGCAGCTTTCCAATACTGTCACAAGGGGAAGGGGTCAATTCATTCTCCAAACATCTGAAGGTAGAACAAGAAGCAATGGATGGAAACTAATCAAAGAGAGAAGCAACCTAGAATTATGGTGACATTTTTCTGACAATTAAAACAATTAATCGGTGGAACAACTTGCCTCCAGAAGTAGTGCGTGCTTCAATACTGTTTTAAGAAGGGATTGGCGAGCTATTTGTCTGAAATGATATAGGATTTCCTGCCTGAGTAGGGGTTGGATTGGAAGATCTCAATGGTCCCTTCCAACTCTATGGTTGCTGATGATGATATTGTTATTCATAAATCAGCATCTATTTATTCTTTTCTTTGATTGTGATAGAATATAACTATAGCCTATAGGCACTGATCTATTTTCTGTGACTGTAAAAGTTAGAAAGATCTTTGTCTCCTGCACACACACAGAGCACATGTGGAAGCTTATTAGAGATTCTCTTTAGAAATTCTAGGGAAAAGAGAATTAATTTACACAGTTTGAAATATTTCATCTCAGTTGCAACATGTGCGATTTTATTCAAATACTGTCTCCACATAAAAAGTGAGATCTAACCCCAAAAAGGGGAGCTGAAATTTGAAGAAAGAAAATAGGAGAAATTTTCAGTTAATGTTTCATCCAGACATCTTCCAAAAACAGAATGACTGGAATGGGACCAGAATTGAGGTCCAGATGGTGCTAATGGAATAGCATGGTTCTATATTTAATTGCTACTGCTATAGAAAAAGTTGAACAAGTTAACTGAAATGAAAGGTAAAGAATCACAGCGACTAGCTGCTCAGTTGCAGTTTTGCTTCATTTCTGACATAGAAGGAAAAATGATCTACCTTTTCCTCTACTTACAGTATATCACAGTCAAAACTCTGTTAGTGCCCTGTATTTAGACAGAGCGGGTTTAGTGCTTAAGGTTTCATGTATATTTTGAACTGCTACATGTCAGGTATTTGCTGGTTGCTAAAATAAATTGTTCACCAGACTAACAGGTTTCCTGTGATTCCCAAATCCCAGAGCCCAAATTACAAATCAAATTTGAATAATCTGGGTGGCTGCCAGCTGCACCTCTAATGTTAAGCTCAGCAACTGTGGAGGGAAGACAAGTTTTCTTTCCTTTAAAGTTAATTGTTCCTTTTAAGGACACACATTTTAGAATTATGTTATGTTTTTGTCATGTTATGATATAAGGAACCACAGTGAATATGAATATAGGTAGAAGACAGACAGACAGACAGATGATAGTTTTTCATGTTCTATCATGTCTAATTCTCACTGGCTACAATTTCCTTGGCATTATTTTCCAAAAGTGGTCTGCCATTGCCTCTTTCCTAGGGCTGAGGTAAAAGGACTAGTTCAAAGTCAATGTTTGCAGAGAACCTGGGAAAATTTAAACTACTGAAAATGATTGCTTTGACTTCATTGCTTCAACAGTTCTAATAATACAAGTAAGAAATGAATTAATTAAATAAGAGGTAAAAACTTTTTGCATTTTTAAAAATTTTAAATAACATTTTAATTAATTAATTTAATCCTGCTATGAACATTTCATTATTTCTTCTTCCTACAGAATATCTGCAGTTTACTGAAATTTATATAATGTAAATCAAGATAGTCGTTAAGACATTTCCCTTAACTGCTGAACTTCTAGCTTAGAAGTTCCTGGTCTGTTTTTATATAATTTATTAATTTATAAAACCTGTTGTGAATTAATAAAAGTGCTTGAATAAAGATTGTTGAAACCTTAAAGTAAAGTGCAGGGTTCTGGCCCTGCACTTCTGATTGGCCGATAATAGCGATATCGGATTGGTCCGTTCAGGAGAATCTGATTGGCTATTAACGAGCCTTTCTTGTTGGTTAAAAGAGCTAACGTTCCTGTGTTTTCATTGGCTAAATACCCAAGAGCTTGCCTATATAAAGGGGGCTGTTGTGGCCGTATTTAGAACTGTTGCACCATGTTAAATAAAGAATTGAAGTTCACTGTTCATCGACTCGTCTCCACTTCTTGCGCCACGGACAGAACATAACAAACCTATTTTTACCTGCCTCATTTTAAATGACTCTTACAGATGTTGTTTTGTCTGCAAGAAACTAGGCCTTTTGAGGTTAGCTTCCCTTCCTACTAACCATTCCCATTGCTTTTCACTCTCCTCCCATGCCCCATTTAAAATTACAGATATTGTTTTCCTCTTCCAACCTGTTTAGAATGGACAGAAAGAAGCATTTCAAAGTAACAGTGATTGTATTGATTGTCAGGACATCCACAGTTAGGAACGGGGTAAAGTTCACATAGAAAGGTCAAAGCTTTGGTTGCCCAGTTGCAGTCTCCATCTTGAATGTTTGTCTCTTCCCCAGAGATATCTCTGAAAATTATATTTCACTAGAGATACATTGACATTTTTTTTGCTGTATTGCTTCTACTCATCTTTTTCATTGATCGGAAAGAAACAGTTAATAAGTGATTATTATTTTTCTGCATTTAGTTACTTTATTTGTTAAGCAATTGAAATGAGAAAACATTTCTTTTATAAAATACCAAGAAATGTAATGGGATTATGGTCTGAAAACAAAATCCAGATTTAAAGTTAGATTGGTTTATTGTGAGATTTTGTCATTTACAGAAGGAGAGCAGATGATTTAAATACATTTCATTATTCAAAATCCTCAGTACATTTTCAGTCTTTTCTATAGCTTAGTTCTGATGCTAAGAATAATAATGCTGAAGAAAAAACAGCAGAAAAGAAAGAAGAACAATGATTGATGGGTGGCACAGGAGAGTTATATTCAATGATTAACAGTTTATACTCATCTCAAGTGATGTTTTTTATTAGACTGCCATAAGTTGCCCATCAGAGCAGCTTGAATGGTTCATAAGATTTAGCAAGGGGAGAAGAGGATGTTTCTCAGTAAAACTGCAACCACTCATGTGCTAAGTCAATCAGTCAATCAAATTCTCAGATGAATTGTTGGCCTGATTCTCACGAGACTCATAACTTTACTTTCAAGATATATCTATCTATTTAATTATTTTCAAGAATTTTCACCCAGGAGATTGAAATGTCTGGTCATGTAAGTTGAAAATTGAAATATAATACAACATAATGTATAATATATGCCATTTTCATATGGAATATTAGATATTGTATTCCTACTTTATTGTGAACACCTTAACTGTGAATAGATTCATCCTCAGTTTATTTGAGTATTTTATTCTAAATCTAAAGGAGAAAGTAACTTATATAACGGAAGAAGTTAATAAATAGGCTATCAAATATATAGTTAAGGCAGACACCAGTAAATTAGTTCACTTGGAATTGTGCTCTGATAAAAACCCCATTTATTTCAATAAGACCAGAGATGTAAATATTCCTGGAGGAACTGAGTTCTTCCTATAATTGTTATGCAATAGAACTTACTGAACAATTGAGTTTCATCCTTCAGCTTTTTAATATACTGTATATGGACATTTGTCAGGGAAATGAAATTCTAGTCTACAGTCTTGCATAGTTTTATCATAATGATTGCCAAGAAAAAAAGAGGAAGGAAAACTTCCACTGAATGAACTGAAATCTGTTTGCTTAATGCCTATGTAGCCTTTATTCCTCAAACAGCTGGAAACTACATCAAGTCTTATCCAAATCACAATTTCTTTAAAACAGCTATACTGTAAGAATTGGTCCTTTCATATATTTAGAGAGGTGCAAAATTATCCTGTATGTTATACTTTATTAAAATAAATGTGAACAGACCAAAATGGTCTTTTGCTTTTCCCATTTTTCTTATCTCTATTTTCTTTGATTTTCTGTTCTGATATTCAAATGCTTATTAAAACAGACCCCCTTTGCCCCATTCAAATGCTTATTTTCTATGAAGAACATTTTTGACATTTTTGGAAAATGAACTCCTGGATTCATTAAGCAGCTCTTCCAAGTTCCATCCCCATATGATTTGTACAGTAATGCCATTCCATTATATATTGCAGAGAATTAATAAGGAAGCTACTCAGAAATTATTGTTTATTGATCAGGGTATGTCAGTTGCCTACATTTTCTATTAACTTCACTGGTAGGCAGAGAAAATTAAAACAATTACAATTGAAATATAAACCCTATTTGAAATCCTTATGAAATCCTCATTTTAAAAAAAAGAGCAGAATTGTTTTTTTCATTAAGATAGTTGTAAAGGTTAGCGAATTTAATCCTGGCAGTAAATAAATTTCAACTAATATTTTAAAATACTTTGTTTAACTAACAATCTAATATATTATTTTCTTGGGAATCATAAATCAAACATACCTTACATATTGGCCAATATGAAATATACTTATGAATGTTTTCACTTCACAAGAGAAATATAACATCATTTATAACAGTATTTTTAATTAACCAATGTGTATGAATATTTATTTTTCTATTCCACAAAGCTAGTAATTATTTTACTTCCACTGACTAGTTGTTCCAAAATACAATACCAATCTCAATTATTGGTCTATTGAATTTCTGTCCATAATCAACCATACTTTTATTGGATCATCCTGAAAAAAACCTGGAAAGAATATAAATATACATTAAAGTGTTTTTTTTTTTTTCACTTAAACAAGATTCCTTCAATATAGATTTTTTTCACTGATTCAAGATGCTCTTATTAGTGACTGAAAAGTCATTGGATTTATTTAAAAAATGTAAATGCTGTCAGATGAAGTTTTCATACTGGAACACATCACAAAACAGTTCTGCTAATCGCAGAGGTACATAGGTTAATGCACAAGCGTGCAGGACAAAAGCATGCATTTATTACACAGAAAGAAAGATTTAACTCCTTGTATCTTAACTGAATTATCTATTTTTCAAAGCAGTTTAATTGTTTCTTAGACTGATTAATATACTTTTAGCAATGGAAGTCATCACAAAAATCAGGCCTTAGGAAATGTTATGTATATTCTCCAAGCTGTGAACTTGATTTATTCTGTATTATCCTTGTGTCCATAAGAATGTGCACAGGAAAATGGAAACATGCTAGAAGAAATTATTGTTCTTTAGGATGTGACATTCTCAGCTAACAGATGACAGATAATCAGAGTTGGAAGGGACCTTGTAAGTTATTTAGTCCAACTCCCCGCTCAAGCAGGAGGCCCTACACCATTTCTGACAAATGGCAGTCCAATCTTTTCTTGAAAGACTCAAGTGATGGCACTCCCACAACTTCCGAGGGCAAGCTGTTCCATTGGTTGATTGTTCTCACTGTCAGAAAGTTTCTCCTTATTTCCAGGTTAAATCTCTCCTTGTTCAGTTTCCATCCATTATTCCTTGTCTGATCTACAGGCGCTTTAGAAAATAGCTTGACCCCTTCCTCCCTGTGGCAGCCCCTCAAATATTGGAAGACCACTATCATGTCTCCCCTGGTTCTTCTCTTTACTAGACTAGCCAAGCCCAGTTCCTGCAACTGTTCATTGTATGTTTTAGCCTCCAGTCCCCTAATCATCCTGGTTGCTCTTCTCTGTACTTTTTCTAGAGTCTCAACATCTTTTTTATAATGTGGCGAACAAAACTGGATGCAGTATTCTAGGTATGGTCTCACTAAGGCTTTATAGAGTGGTATTAGTACTTCCCTTGATCTTGATTGTATCCCTCTGTTAATACAATTTAGGATTGCATTAGTTTTTTGGGTACTACTGCACACTGCTGGCTCATATTTAACTGGTTGTCCACTAAGACTCCAAGATCCCTTTCACAGTTACTGCTATTGAGCCTGATTTACGCCAGTCTGTATGTGTACTTTTGGTTTTTCTTGCCTAAGTGTAGGGCTTTACTTTTCTCTACATTGAATTTCATTTTATTAGATACAGCCCAGTGTTGTAGTCTGTCAAAATCCATCTGGATCTTGAGCCTATCTTCTTGGGTTTTAGCTATTCCTGCCAGCTTAGTATCATCTGCAAATTTGATAAGTTCCCCTTCTATTCCCTCATCTAAGTCATTAGTGAAGATATTGAAGAGTACTAGGCCTAAGACAGAACCTTGTGGCACCCCACTGCTTACTTCCCTCCATGTAGACTTAGACCAATTAAGGACTACTCATTGAGTACGGTTTGTCAGCCAGTTGCGAATCCATCTAGTGGTGTGCTATCTATTCTACTTTTTTCTAGCTTACTAAGAAGTAGGTTGTGGTCTACTTTGTCAAATGCCTTGCTGAAATCTAAATATCTTATATCCACAGTATTTTGCTGGTCTACTAATTTAGTCACTTTGTTGAAGAATGAAATAAGATTGGTTTGGCATGATCTGCTTTTAACAAACCCGTGCTGACTGCTAATTATTACTTTACTTGTTTCTAGATGTTGGCAGATCTGTTTTTTTATTATCTTTTCCAGTATCTTCCCCAGTATTGATGTTAGGCTGATTAGTCTGTAGTTTCCTGGGTCTTTTGTTTCCCTTTTTTGAAGATGGGAACCACATCTGTTCTTTTCCAGTCCTCCGGTAGTTCCCCGGAGCTCCAGGATTTTTGAAAGATATGGTGCAGTGGTTCTGAGATGACCTCTGCCAGCTCCTTTAAAACTCTGGGATATAATCCATCAGGCCCTGGTGATTTGTGTTCATCAAGATCAGACAGGTGTTCTCTTACTATTTTTTTTGCTTATTTTAACTTTTATTTCTGGTCTGTCTTTTTTTTTTATAAAAGTTTTATTTAAGTTTTCACAAAACATATAAATACAAATAAAATATCTTTTTTTTAGAACAGCATGATCCCGGGTTATCACTTCTCCATACAGATATAAACTCAATACATATTTATCTTTTACATTCTAATCCATATCTTATAATTATTTTCACAATTTTTTCAATAGCTTTTCCCTTTCTTTACTTCCTATAGCCTTATTTTAAATTATCTCATTCCTTTCTTAATTCAATTACATATCTTTTTCTAATTTTTAAAATCTTTCTAATCAATGTTTTTATACTTTCGTCTGTCCTGTTTACAATTTCATATTATCTTTTCTCATAAAACAAATTTTCTCCTGGAATTACTAGACTGGAGTGTAACACCTTTGTATCTTTTTTCAAATCTTGTTTAAAAATTTAAGTTACACATTTACAGTCATAACATTTATTTTTTAACTTCTATTTTATAACACATACCTATTTTCAATCGAATTTTGCTTGGTACATTCCCTTAAAAATACACACTAAATTCTTAAAAGAAAAAAATATATACGTATATATATCTGTCAAATATATATCTGTATAACAATACTAAATGGAATAATTATTCTATTCAAGTACAGCTCTGCCATTAATATTAATAACAATCTTTTACATTTCTATTTCTTTTAACAAACATTACCTTGTAATATCAGTTGTCTTTCACTTTAATCATCTATGTTTCATATTTACTTATTACTGTCTTTAAATAAAAAACAAAACAATAGGTATTAACAGTAGTCAATAAAATTATTATTATTATTCAAATTCATCTTGTCAACTGATAAAAATCTTCCATGTTTCTTTTCAGTTTTTTTAAACTTTCTTTTTAAATCATTAAGAGCCTTATTCTCTTTACAAACAAATATTCCATTACGCATCAATACAATTTTTTTCTGTCACTTTAATCATCTAAACATATTTTCTAACACTTTTCTATCTCTAATATAACAATGCTATCCCATGCACCTTTGCAGAATCCTCTCCTTAAGTTAAATTTTAACCATTGTCTCTGTGCCTTTTAAATAGGTTTATACCTTTAATTCTTATATGCTTTTCCTGTACCTTTATATATTGTTTCTGCCTTTTGTAGCTTCTTTTCCTTCCCCCCTTCCCTTTTTCCTTCTCTCTCCCCTTTTATTCCCTTTTCTATGTGATTCTCTCTTCTGTGATCCTCCCTTCTGCTTGTTCCTGATATTATGATTGCTTTTCAAATTACTCTTTTTTTGGTTGTTGCTTCAATGCTTAAGTTTTTAACTCCCTTTTCCCCCTTTCCCTTTTTTACCCCACTTAAAGTTCCTTGGTCATTAAAGATGGCTTCTTCTTTATCCCGCCCTTCTTGTTCTGCCAGTGTTTCTTGTTGTTTTTCATAGTTCAAAATCTCCATTTCTAAAAATTGAAATACAAAGTCAAAAGATCCTCTTCCCTCTTGTGCTTCTTCTCTTTTTTTTTTAAGTCTCGTTTTTAACTCTTCAAGGACTGATGCCATTTTTAAAAATTTTAAACAACCCCCAATTGATTTTATCTTGTTTCATTAGGATCCACCATCCAAAATTCCAGGAATCATCCAATAATCCAAAACTGTTTCTTGCTTCTTTTCTCACTTTCTCTTTGCAGAGGCTTTGTTATCTTGTAACAAAATTTTAGCTACAATGTATCTTTTGCAAGCCTTGTTAAAATACCACTATTGATCTTTTTAAGTTCCAGGTGGTCTCCTCCATTTTCCAGATTCCACCCTCTTGTTTCCTTTTTCCTCCTCTGCTTTCTTTCTTTTTTAAAGACATTTTTTAAATTATCCAATAATTTTTATCCCTTTGACACTTTATTTTCAGCTAGAAATAACCTATTAACGTCAAAGTGGATTAGTATCAATTTCTTATTTGAATCTCTTCTTCTTAATGTTCCAAGTCAATTAAAACTGTCAATATGAGAGGGAAAAAAGCTAATTCTGTTCCCTTTCCCTTTCTCCACTTAAAATCTTTTTTAGGAATAGTATTAGTCTTTAAAATTCAGGTCCCAGGTACCTTAAATAGATGTTCTCCATTCAACCCGGTCAGTCAAACTTTTTCCTTTAAACTTCCTCCTGCACAATCTTGTCCGGTCAGGTTCTTCTTTGAGGTGGCCATTTGTGATCACCACTGCAACCGCCTTTGGGAAAGTGAGTAATGGCCAGCCAAGGAGGAGAGATGCTACTCTCCTCAACCCCGCTGACAGTTCCCCCTTCTTCACCACCTCTACAGGGTGGCTTCAGCCCGAACCTGGGCGGCTCAGGGCGCACCAGCGGCAAGCACGGATTAAAACCGTGCACGATCGCGAATTTCAGTTTATCGCTGAAGAAGCCCGAACCGGAAGTCCTGGTCTTTTGTAGTTATGTTTTTGGTGGGTTGAGCTATAGTTTCTTTTTGCATGAAGATGGATGCAAAGAATGAGTTAAGCAGTTCTGCTTTCTCTCTGTTGCCTGATACTTCCTTGCCATCTTCTCTCTTTAGTGGACTGACTGTTTCCTTCATTATTTTCTTGTTATTTATATGTTGGAAGAAACTTTTTTTTATTATCTTTGACTTTTGTTGCAAGTCTTTGTTCATTATGAGCCTTTGCTACCCTGATTCTTTACAGATTCTGGCTATCTGCTGATATTCTGCCTTAGTTTTATGTCCTTCTTTCTATTTTTTGTCCTTTTTTTCTTTCAATTTGCCAGAAAGATCTTTGTGCAGCCATGCTGGTTTCTTCTTGGATTTCTTGTTTTTCTTTCTCAGTAGTATTGTGCTGGTCTGGGCTTCTATGATCATACTTTTTAGAGTTTCCCAAGATTCTTCAATTGTTTTCCCCTTTAGGATTTTCATCCATGGAATCTTTCCCAAGTTCTCTCTGAGTTTATTGAAATCAGCTCTTTTAAAATCCAAGATTCTGGTGTCATTATGTTCTGTTGCTTGTGTTTGTGTTATGTTGAATTCTAGTATGACATGGTCACTCTCACCCAAGGTTCCTGCAGTTTCAACTCCCTCTATCACTTCTTCTCTGTTTGTAAGAATTAAGTCCAGTATGGCTGTCCCTCTAGTTTCATCCTCTATCTTTTGGATAACAAAGTTGTCAGCTAGGTTGGTTAGGAACTTATTTGATTTCTCATTTGCTGCAGAATTAGTTTTCCAATTGATATCAGGATAATTGAAGTCTCCCATTACTATTGTTGTGTGTTTCCTGAATATGTTTGTTAGTTGGCTGACAAAAAGGACATCTATTTTTTCTGCTTGATTGGGTGGCCTATAATGTACACCTATGGCCATGTCATTCTTTTTTTCTTTTATATTGACCCATATGCATTCTAGGAGATTTTCATCTTTGGTTTCATGCATTTCTGTAGCAATATAGTGGTCCTTTACATACAATGCAACTCCACCTCCTCTTTTATGGGATATGGTTTTTTTTAATCCTTCTACCAGTATGTTCCAATCGTGGGATCATCCCACCAAGTGTCTGTTATTCCAACTATATCATATTTACCTTCATGTATTCGTAGTTCAAGTTCACCTTGTTTTTTCCCCAGACTTTGTGCATTTGTATATAGGCACTTGAGATCTTTATGTCTGACACTGTGTTTACTGTCTACATAACCTGTATTGTGCCTGCCTGCCCCTACTTTCTTGCCACATGTTTGATTAATTCACATGGTATGGCACTTGCTATTAAATGCTTGGTTGGCATGAAGGTTGGCATGAAGGTTGGCTTACCTGCACGAACATCTAGTTTGCATGCACTAGTTTTTAGTTTAAGTTGCTGGGGACAGAAATGTTCTGTATCCATTAATTCTCTGTTCCCGTTGTTCGGTTTAAATGTTTATCCAGGAAATCTGTGAATTTAATGCCAAGTAACTCAGTCCTTTTCTTTTGTACAGTTTTTCATTGGACCAGCTGCAGACATCATGACTAATAATACCAAAGCCTTCCCTTTTACACCACTAATAAATTAACTGAGTGTCACAAGTGGATTGGGTGAACTTTAGTTTATTTATATGAGCAATAGCAACAGCTAAATGAAGTACAATGCTGATTATTTCATTGATGATGCCTGATTATAATTTCAGATAAACCTACAACGAAAAATGAGAATCACTGGAGTTATCACACAAGGTGCCAAGAGAATTGGAAGCCCAGAATACATTAAGTCATACAAAATTGCATCTAGCAATGATGGTAAATTATGGACCACATACAAAGTGAAAGGCACCACTGAAGATATGGTAAGTCAAGTTCATAAATATAAAAGTAATATTGTATAATATAAAATATATTATTTTATATTTATCCCTTTCAATAGCATATAACATCTATAACAGACATTTCTGCCTTCAGATTTAATTTTTAATAGTAATAATTAATTTTTATTATATTGTATATGTCTCTCAGTTTGAAAGGTCAGATCAAGCACTCACAGACATGTTGAGCAATATTCGATGGGCAATTTGCAGGAAACATGGTATATTGATAATTGAGCAATAAGGAAATAGAATAAAAGTGATTGGATATAAATTAATTATAAAAACATAAAGTTTTAAAATAAATCCAAATTGCTATTTTGTACCTGCTTGATGTTAAACCACAGGTCTAGCTAGTTCTGCTAGGCTGATCAATTTCTTCTTGAACTACGTACTTACAATACATAAACTATTCTTATGTACATGTCTGCTCCTAAAGTTTGCCAAACACTTGTGTAAAACACTGTTTTGTGTTCAAATGGCTCAAATAATTCTACAAGAACTAATACGTATCAGGGCCATTCTCCTTATAAATTCATAATTCTTTAACAAGTCTGTCTTAATTATGTTAACAAATGGTCAATCCTTTAAAATAAAGGATATATTTAAAAACACTGAGTAAACTCATTGTAAAAGTAAGAATGCATTTTAAAATGTAATTTTACCTATACATAAGTATACCCAATGTATTTCACTTTTAAGAACAGGAGACGAATACAGTGTCATCCATTCCTGTCCTGAAGCAAGAACAGAGAACAGTATATTAAAAAAATATTATTAAACACAAAGGTGTTTGAAGGTAGAAATTGCAACTAAACACAGGGTCAAACTATATATTTTGTATTAAAGCTATTGTCACAGAATAGATTCTATAAGGCAAAAATTAATTTAAAAATCCAAACAGGTAGCCTTTAGTTCATTTGACTTGGTAAAAGATCATATGGACAGTCACGACAACCTTGGTAGATAAGCAAGACTTGAAACATGCATAGAGACATACAAGTAGGGTAGGATACAGGAAGTAAAAAAAAAAACAGACACTCCAGCCCTTCCCTGTATTGCCACATATATATTTTTATAGAACACTGACACCTACTGGCTCTTCTACCACAAGACGTTTTGTTGCTATGCAATGTGGGTCCAAAACTGCTTGTCCAGTGATTGTGCTGAGATAATGAAGCTCCCATTTGGGATCTGAATAGTGTTTTGCTTAGTAAAATATAATATAGATAGGTGTATCAAGCCTAGTGAAGGCAAGGCTCAACATATACACATGTACAAGCATGGAGGAAGAGTATAGTTATAGTAAGCAGTGAGAAATAGTGGTCTATCTTTTCCCAAAAGCTTCATATATATTTCTAGTATGGCAATGAGACTAGGTGATATTAGTGGTTGATATTGCCTGCTCCTATATCTAACAAATAATATTGAGAGACATGGTTTGGTAAACTAGTATGAGAATAACATAGAGACCTCTTTGGTAGGAGACAAGTGAAGGACAGTTTTGAAAGCATACTGTAGTTCCAATCAAGAATATATGTTTTGATAGCTAACCATTTTTAACATATAGTTTATTACTAAACATTGTCAAATTAAGTAATGGTACTAATTGAATATAAATTTTTATTGGTAGGTATTAGTCAAAATAGTTGGATACAAGAATGATAGGGAGAAGTCTTGTTCAAAGATTTACATTCTAAATCAAACACCAGTAGAACTCGGCAAACTCTTTGAAAGCAATATTTTAAAATATTTTGGAGGGAAAATGAACCACCATACTTAAAGCAACTACAAATTCTTCTGGAAAACATGGCGGCTTTAGATGTGACTTCTGTTGTGTTCCTGTATATATCCAAATGTAGTCTGAAAGATAAATGGCTGCGGATGTGAATGTATACATACACATGTACACATTTGGGAGCAACATCTAAAGAAGCTAAGTGAGTTGGGAGAGGAACAAAACTGTACAGAAAGCACTTCAAAAAGAGCTGCTTCATACATTACTAAACATTCCAAAGTATTTCTTCTGAAGAATTTGTAAAACCCCTGATATATGTGATACCTCTAAGTGGCTGGCCATTGAATTGTTCAGACAGAGAGATACTGAGTGGCCCAAAGTCAACCAGCTGACTTCATATGTAAGGCAGACTCACAGTCTTCCTGTTTCTAACTACTATTCCAAACTGATTCTCCCTATAACATAGGGACAGGATATCTGTGAAATCACCTGTGTCCAATAACCTTTTATCCATCTTATATGATTTGACAAGATTGATATGTTTCAAGTCCCATCAACAAAACAATGTCTGACATCTCACCATGTCAGGTCCTCTTCTCTGTCATCATGTCTGGCCTGTGGGTTTGAATTCTGCCTGAGATTGTAGAGTCATGATTCTGTGTTTTTTTAGGAAGTCCCTAAAACCCTGACTCTTGCATGAGACACTGAAATGAGGCAATGTGAAGTTGTTGGAACATTTGCATTTTAAACTTTTATCTAATTAGTTGTTTTATCTTTTAGTGCATTGTTAATTTGTATTTCTTACCCCTCTTGAAAGCCACTTTGAGTCACTAGTAATCTGGACACCTAAATTAAATTAATAAATTAACAATCACTCATCAATATTTGTATGTTACATCTGTCATATGTAACTAAAACAAATTATGTGTTATTGCAGGTGTTCCATGGAAATGTGGATAATAATACACCTTATGCAAATTCTTTCACCCCGCCAATAAAATCTCAGTATATACGATTGTATCCTCAAGTCTGTAGAAGGCATTGTACTTTGCGAATGGAACTGCTTGGCTGTGAATTATCAGGTCAGTATTCTTAGATGTTTCTTTGTATTATTTTAAATATCCTGGTGTCTTATTATGAATTTATGTAAGTCTATATAAATGTCAAAAACCCAGGGGTGGGTTTCTACTGGTTCTGTCCACCTCTGTAGAACCGGTAGCTCTGAAGAGCAGCAGACATAGAACCAGTTCTATGTCTGCTGATGTTTTTGCCCACCCACCCACTCGGGCTCTTACCTGATCTTTATTTCCTGCCAAACGAGGCACAGCTGCAGTTAGAAAAGCAGTAAAAGAGGGCTGTTTCAAAGGCTGCTTCTCTGCAGGCAGCTGATGATGATGATTTATAGGCACGTGGCTCACAGCCTGCAGGGAAGCTCGTAAATCCCGAACCGGTAGTTAACCCTATCGTATCCCACCAATATATCTTTTTATCATTTATTTATAATTTATAACAGATAACAGATAAAACATATATTCTAAAACTTTATTTTACAAGTAATATTTCCTGAACTCAATGAAATAGCAGTAATTTGATTTTATTTGATTTATTTGATTTATAACAGATAAATATATTTATAATTCTTCAATTTATCTGTTATTCTGCTACTGGAGCACATTGTTCCTATTCCCCTCCTTGCGTACTTTATCATCTTATTTCAGAAAACTAACTCTGAAGTGATCATATTTGTTTTAATACAAAAAATACACTCAAATTCAAAATTAAACTTAAAGCAATAAAATAAGAAAGATTCAATATTACCTCCAGAAGAAGCCAGTTTGATGTAGTGCTTAAGGCCTCAGGCTAGAAATGGGAAGACTGTGAATGCTAGTTCTGCCTTAGACACTAGGTGAAACTGGGTGACCTTAGGCCAGTTCCTTCCTCTAAGCCATAGGAATGAGGTAATGGCAAACCACATCTGAAAAACCTCATTGCAGGGACTTGTCCAGGAATTGGACACAATTGAACAGAAGAGAAAATAATATACAGCCAGCATTGGACATGAAATAAAAACAAATGATTGGCATTTATGTCACAGTTTTCTGCTAATATATATTGGTCTAGGAAGCTAAAAAGAATTAAAAACAAATTTAGGGAGTTAATTAAAATGTAATTAAAAGAATCATTTTGTTTATAAAACAAAACAAAATATTCAACAATTGCTTTTGATGAGATTTGATTTGATTTTGCTTTCTTGTGTTGTGACAAAATCCTCAGTAAAACTATGTACTTTTAATAAACATGTGCATTTAAATTCTGACGTTGTATGCATTATTACACAATGTCAGAATTTACAGGTTAATAGCAATAGCACTTAGACATATACCGCTTTATAGTGCTTTACTCTTTTAGCGGCTTCCAGAGTCAGCATATTTCTCCCAACAAATTTGGGTTCTCACTTTACCAACTTCAGAAGGATGGAAGGCTGAGTCAACCTTGAGCCTGGTGAGATACGATTTGCCAAATTGCAGGCAGTTGGCTGTCAGCAGAAATAGCCTGCTGACCTAATAAACCTAATCACTTATTTGTTTTCAATTATCTTCTTTAATTTTCTTTAGGTTGTTCTGAACCTTTGGGGATGAAATCAGGACATATACAGGATTATCAGATCACTGCTTCCAGTATCTTCAGAACACTCAACATGGATATGTTCACATGGGAACCCAGAAAAGCTCGACTAGACAAACAAGGCAAAGTTAATGCCTGGACATCAGGGCACAGTGACCAATCTCAGTGGCTACAGGTGATAATTTTGGCTTTTTGCCTTTTTATAAAAAAGCAACAGATTAGATTAGATTAGATTGATATTAAGGGTGCAGATAAATTTATATAGTTTATTATTTTTTTAAAAAAAATATAAGCAATATATACAAAACCATCAGGGTTTCTATTTTCCTATCTGTCTCTGCACTTTATTTGATGTAAAAGGATTCCAGTCTTTAATGGAAAGAAAATGAAGTTCTATTTATTATTTATTTAAATGTACTGACTGCCCAGTTCCCGGGAACTCTGAGTAGCATACAAAACTAGGCAAATATATAAAATATATAAAAACTAAAAGTGAAAAGCACTGGATTGTGGAGACAGATCTAAAATAATGTAATGTAAGGAAAATACCTAGTACAAGACCTATTTTTAAAGCTTGCCTTAGGAGAGCTAAGCTGTCATTAACTCTGAGGGATGTTCCAGAAAGTAGGGCTGCAATAGAGAAGGTAGATTACCTAGGTCCCACAAGACAGCACTGTTTCATGGAGGGGACCTAGTCTACTAGAACATACTAGATGGCCAGAAACAGTTGGAGATAAGTAGTCTTTCAAATAGGTGGGTCTTGTGCCATACAGAGGTTTATAGGTAATAACTAGCACCAGATGAGACACAATCTCTATTTCCTCCAGTTTATTATAAGTGTCTAAACTGAAATCCAATTCTTTATTTGCATTTCCATAGATTTGTTATCCATATGGAGGCAGTTATGTGAATAAATTTCTGTAAATCTGGGTACTTAAATTTAATTTGAGTAAGTGTATAATCAACTTGATTGTGCTGTTAGAACTCTATCTGAAATGAGCTGAATAAAAGATAACCACAGATGCCATCTGGAAAGTTTTTCTAGCTGATTGGCTGGCCGTGTCATATCATGTCACAGCTATGGAAACATAGATTCTGATTTTAATTAAGAATTTTTTTTGAAACACATGTACCAGATCAGATTTACTGAAGCAAATTGAATTATTCAAGTGGAAATTCACAAGAGCCATAGAACTGTAATTTACTATTTGTCAAAAAGATTAACTACTTGGATTTGATTAACGAGTTAAAAAAAAAAAAAAAACACCAAAAGAACCTTATTCCATTTCCATATTATGGCAACCTGATGTTATTTATTTGTTTATTTTTGATAGCAAATTCTTTCATTAGACTGGTTGATAAGGATCTAGATCTGTATTTCTCTACCATGTTTGGTTCTAGTAAGATTGATGCAGCACAGTGAACCTATTAAGAAGCTGTTCACATTGCTTGTTTTCAGAGACAGGATGATTTACAAAAGTTCCTGTATAGGCTAATATATAAAAGTGCAACAAATCACCATACAGAAGACTATTTGACAGGTCACTGTTAAATTTACATATTATAAACATTGTACATAGCAGCAATTTGAATCTGCTGTCAGGAGAGGAAAGGATGCTCAGCATGAAGTCCAACTGCACCAGAAATGTGCCCTGCAATAATCTCACATATAAATTATGACTTATTAATTTCTTTTATTTTTTGTGGTTACTAAGCATTTCAATGGTATGATTACTGCTTTCGCTTTGAGCTTAGTAGGGAGAAAAGCGGGGTGGGGGAAAGAAGAACTAGCAATGCCATGGTGTGTTTATTATCGCACATGGTGTGTTTAGATTCACACGTCATTGCCCTACAGATAACCAGGATTCTCCTGAACCAAATGAAAAGAGGCTGCTCATCTGCCTAGAGGCTACCTTGTTTGGTCAATTGTGAAATGAAATCTATAGAAGAAAGTGGTAGCTACATTGCACCTAAGCTAAAAACAAAGTGTTTGAGGGAGAAATGAAAGAAACTGGTTCTGACTTGGAAAGCCATAAATAATTTGGCTGTAGTGAAGAAAAATCTTTTGCTGCCACCATTCATTGGATTCACCTGAGAAAATTTGGCTATAACTGTTCTGAGCTCGTCTTTCAGCAATTAGGACTCAAACCTTTTGAAAGCTAGTTCCCTTCTTTAAAATGTGTTTCCTGATGAGTTGAGATGGTCCTTGTTTAACAACTGGTTGCTTAAAGTCTGCAGAAATTCTCAGTGATCCAGATTATGGTTGCTCCAAAGGTGCTTTTTTCAGGAGGCAACTGGACTTTGATTTTTTCCTTTGAAGATGTTTCACTTCTCAGCTTTGACAGAATAGTGGGAATGGAAGGATTTATATTCCTTTCAGACAGCTGGTCATTTGCATCTTTTTAGAGGGTTGTGTTCTTAGGATCATCTGAATAGTGCTCCTAGTTCCTATAGTCTGCAATTCCCCTCCACACACAGAAATACATTCCTACTCCCACACCATTCAAAGGGTGTTCATCCCAAGTTACATAGCTAAAAGTCTGCTTCAATGAGCCTCTAAAACATGGGTGTCAAACTTGATCATGTCACATGATGTATCACCATGTGTCATAATGATTTTTGTCTTTATGAAGCCAGGGTGGGCATGGCCTGCGTGTGATACATCCGGCCCATGGGTTGCTAGTTTGACACCCTTCTCTAAAAGGATGCAAATGACCAGATGTCTTCAAGGAATATAAATCTTTCCGTTCCCTACCATCCAGTCAGAGCTGAAGAAACTTCTTGGTTGACAAGTGAAACTTCTTCAAAAGAAAAAACAAGAAAGTCCAGTTGCCTCTTGAAAAAGCATCTTTGAGACAACCAGTTGCTTAATTTTAATGGTTCCTCTAAATGTTACTTATGGCACAGTTCCAGAATACCAACATCTACACACACACACACACACCATGGTCGCATGACCATATTTCAGGCACTTGGCAATTAGTTTATCTTTATGACTGATAGCAGCATTCTATAGTCATGTGACTGCAATTTATGATGTTCTTTGGCTGGTTTCCAGCCTTGTTGGCTAGTTTCTATAAAAAAAATACAGCCATATGAATTCATTGATTTGCTTAATAGCCACCACAGTTACTTAATGACTACAGCATTTGCCTAATGACAGCCAGAAAAAAAGACAGAATTGAGTTGGCCCATGTCAATCATTTGACTTATGACTGACATGACTCATGATGGTAATTCTGGGTTCCATTATGCTTATACTCTCTTCATCATTTTTTAAAAACAATAAATACCAGAGGCTTTTGACTTTGGCTGCCAAGAGATTTTAGAAGAATGTTGAAACCCCTAGACAAAATAGTGCCTTCTATAGAAATGCTGAAAGATACGTTTCATCTTTGTTGACTTTACTGAACTCTGAAACAAAACTTATGCAAGATTATAGAATTAGTACACTAGTTGCATGTGAATTGCTCCATGATAGGTGACACTATTGGTGCAGATAGGCAGGGAGTTGCAATAATAGCTCTTATCAATTCACCTAGAAATATTGCTTGTGTTTCAAATGCTCCTCTGTTGTGAACCTGATTATATATATAAATTGATTCCTTTTGCATTCAGAGTCTCCTGGCAGCCTAAGAAAAATTATGCCCATTTTTCTTCTGCTTCAAGAGTGTATAAAAGCTGTCTAGGGCAGGATATACCTATTGAAAATGAATGAACATTTGCAGTTCATAAAGTATTTGATGCAGACTCAGAAATCTTTGACAATGTATTTTTATTGTTTGTTTTTGAAGATGAAGTTAGTAACTGCTAGGCCTGTGAAAATTATGCTTTCAAAGTTCTCCAGTATAGAATTGTAGCAAGACATTGTTTCTGTTCTATAGCTCCCTAAGACTGTAGAAGTCAGTCAAGATTAATGGGATTGTGTACATGCACAGCCATCATTGTGCATGATATTTCTGCAATGAGCATCCATGGCTGTATATACACACAAATACATATCCATGCATACAATGGGAAAGATCTTTTAAACTGTTTTGTCACATGACACAACTGCTTTAACACATCGAGGAAAGGATTATTTCTCATACCAACATCTAATGTCCTTCTTAATGTCCAAGAGAAGGGCTCCTCTGCTATTGTACCTGAACTCTGGAATATCTTGCCCCCATCCCATGAGAGGCTAGCCCCAACCTCATCTCCTTTCATAAGGGCTTCAAGACCTGGTTCTGCTAGTTAGCTTGGGGCCCCAATGGGGGAGCAACACAGTAGAGGTCATTGATTAACAATACATCCCACCTCCTCCCACCCTCCCCCTGTCCTGCCCACCTGTTATAAGTTTTTAAGGATTTTTATGGCTATAACATTACATATATACACACACATACACACACACACACACACACCACCCTGTGGTAAGATAAAAGGCAAATAAAATAATAAAATAAAACAAATAAGCTTAAACTTGCTTTGAAGTAGAATAACAAGCAAAAGAGTACCATCTCTGATCCTATCACCTCCTTTTTGTATTGATATTGGAATACTAGCTGTACTAGATGTCTTGACTGCATAAAGTTTCTAATTGTTAGGGCAATGTAGCTGCTGGTTCTTAGATTATATTTTCATTTCAGATTTTCGCCAGAAAGAGAGCAAGACTATGATTTATTCCAAGTGAATACTCCTGGTTGAGTTTCTTATTCTTACAAGCTAGATAGGCAAATCTTATCCCATTGGCAATATTATCAGAATGTGTGCCTGAATTAGAAGATATTAGTAAGATTGTGTGGTCTGGCTGGAGGATCCTCATTATAAGACTGCCTACTTTCTCTTGACAATTCATCATCCAAATCTTCTGCAATGTGATTTAAAAGGTGTGAAAGAAGTTAATTTTCAAAGCACGTGGAAGAAAAAAGAGTACCATCTCTGATTCTATCACCTCCTTTTGGTATCGATATTGGAATACTAGCTGTACTAGGTGTCTTGATTGCATAAAGTTTCTAATTGTTAGGGCAATGTAGCTGCTGATTTTTCAATTATATTTTCATTTCAGATTTTCCCTGTTAAAGTTGAAAGGGGAAAAAAATGACAGACCTGGATTATGTGCTCAATTCAGCTTCATAATTAGAATAGCTGAATGTCTGAAAACCATTCATACTGTAGGACTAATAAATGGGGTTAATATTTATCCCTTTAGGGAAGGGAAAGAAAAAAGCTGTATCCATGAGCTGGAAACTTGGGTTGAAAATATATATTTTAAAATATATTTCAATGATACTGAAGGATGCAGATCTACACTGATTGTGCAACTCACCATACAGCAAGATGTAAACACAATGTAAAAATTGTATCAAAACAGGTTTTTACATCAATGGTATCAAGAACAGGTTTTAAAAAACAAAGACTAAATGAAATTGAAGATCTTATTAAATAAAGAAATACCAAAACCAAAATAAATTATACCAAGATTTTTAAAAACTCTTCACTCAATTCTTAAAATAGGTCAGAATAATTACCAGATGAGCATTCTGATGAATTTAGCAAAATTAAAAAATTTTCACTGTAGAAGTCCTGTCCTTCTACACTATCTGTCAAAACAACTAATGTCAAAACAACTTACTGAAGAACAGTTTCTGACAATTTTAGCCGATATCAATAATTTTGTAAATCAACCCATATATGTAGGTATAAGTAAGGTTTATAATAGGTATGAATTAATGTTTTGATCAAGGTCATAGCTGAATGACATATTTCAAGTATGAAAGAAAAAAATGGAATTATTTCATTTACTGTTCTGTAATTTTAGAAAGTTTTATGGATTTGGTGAAAGTAAGAAGTTTTAAAAGCAGGAGGAGCTAAAGAACCCCTTGCAATATTTTTGTTTATTTGGTTGCTTGTTTTTAACAGTCATTCATTTCACATAGTCTATCCAATTACTTTGCTATGGTTGTCTATATAATGGATGGAAACTGAACAAGGAGAGATTTAACCTGGAAATAAGGAGAAACTTTCTGACAGTGAGAACAATCAACCAATGGAACAGCTTGCCCTTGGAAGTTGTGGGAGCGCCATCACTTGAGACTTTCAAGAAGAGATTGGATTCCCATCTGTCAGAAATGGTATAGGGTCTCCTGCTTGGGCAGGGGATTGGACTAGGTGACCTACAAGGTCCCTTCCAACTCTGATTATCTGTATCTGTCTGAAAAATAATTAGCTTTGGTTATTTTATATAGTATTATTTCCCATTAATTGCAGTAATTAGTGATCCAATACATTTAGTAAAATTCATTGAGTTACCTTGTTGCCTGGCATACGATTCTGAGCAGGATCATTATACATATTATTTTGATTAAAATCTATATTGGTGCTTCAGTTAAAATGCTAGTGCATCTTGAAAACTGCTTTTACATTATCAGAGCTTCCATTCACTATTCATTTTATGAAAATGTTTATAGTGACAATAGAATTTAAGTGTCCTATTTCAATAAAAACAAAAAGGCTTAATTTATTTTTAATGTGACATTTAAGCTATAAAATGCAGAACCTTGGAAAGAGCATTAGATTTATTCTAGATAGACAGCCTGGTGATATAATTACCAGGGAAGCTTAAGAAAAGTCTTCTAAAGCTTTATTTTGCAAGGAATATTTCCTGGACTCAATGAAATAGCAGTAATTTGATTTTATTTGATTTATTCATTTTATGTACCGCCTGATTCCAAACTTTTCTGGGTGGCTTACCATATAATAAACAATAAAATACAATATGAATAATGAAAGAAAGTAAAGAAAGAACAAGAAAAACAATGAACAAGAGTATGAATAAGGTATTAAGCTGACCAATAAGGCATAAAAATATTATTTTTATTGACTCCAGATTCTGTTTTCCTTTCATGACAATATGTAAGAGGAGATGACATATTACTGGTGATAAAAGGAAATTTTATTGTAAAATGTCTGGCATTTGAAATGGTTAAAATGTCTTGTTTATGTAATAAGGACTTAATAAAAAATATTGGGCACCTTTATTTTTATGTGTTGTTAGATCTAAAATTAGTTATAAATTTTAAAAGACCGATCTTGTATGAACTCTTCTTAAAGCAAAAGAAGTAACAGTCTGTATTGCACTAAAGTAACATTTCTCAAACTTGACAACTTTAAGATATGTAACCTTCAACTCCTAGAATTCCTCTTGTAGGTTTGTTGGTGTGAGAACAATACAAGGTGGGAGCAGTGCATACATTGCCTGGACTTTTGCAAAATAAATGTGGGATATAAATCAAGTAATAAATAAGAATTTCCTGGCATGATATTTAGTGCCTGGGAGTTCCAGAAGTTTGGTGTCAATATTAGGTCCTGTGGAAACCTGTACCTTGTACTCTCTCCCTAATCTTATTTAAGTTTGGCAAGAATCTTAAATAAATCTTTTTTTATTTTTCACATTTTCTTAACTGTAGCTTCTTTAGCTACATACAAAAGCATTCATTTGTGTGTCCATTTCTAATAAGAACCTTCTTATTTGCACATACTGTTCATGTTTTCTTTCTCTTTCGTTACCCCATTCTTTAAAACACTGTACACCCCTTCCCCAGAACAAGTAATTCTTTCCCTCCTTTTTTTGTCAAAAGTTAAAGATAATTTTGTTTCACTTTTTGGGTGTTTTTGATTGCTTCTGACTCTTATAGATAGCCTAATTTATGTGTTTCTTCCATATATTTTTTCATTGCTCTTTGGTTCAAGCCACTCCAAGAATTTACAGACTTTGGATGGTCCATATAATTGTGCAGGGCTGACTGGTCAGCTTTTATCAACTCTGCTTCTTGTGTGACATCAAGACTTAATGTGTGAAAGGACAGAAGTTATAGTGTGACATGACCAGTCATAGGGACAACCTGGCTAGCTGCAGGTACCTATGGTAGTTGACAAATAATATCAAATAAATCAATGCAGTTCGCATGTTGTGCTTTAGATAATTGTGTACTTGTGTGTGTGTGTACTTTTCTATGTACTTTTCAATATATCATATTTACTCAAAAGACATACTGTTCTCCACCTAAAAAGAAATGTTTAGATAGCGAAAGTGTTCTGTCCTTCATTAACATACTCGAGATCCCCGCGCTTTGATTGGCCAAAGTGCGGGGCTCTCCGATTGGTCAGGCGAGCCGCGCCGATTGGCTCGCTAAGAATCTCCCGCGATTGGTCCATTCAGACCGCGGAAGATTCAAAGTGGTGCCATTGGCCGCGGCGGCGAAAGGAATAAAAGCCGCGGGCTTTTTTCCTTTCGCCAGTTCGGTTCCAACTTGCCAATAAAGAGCTTTTGCACTAAGTCACCGACTCCTGGCATCATTTCGCGGACACAACACTGGCGACGAAGGTGGGATCCAGACCCTGAACCGAACCACGTGTCCGACGGAAGCCAGACGAACCACCGAGATGGCGAAGATCGCACCACCTGCACCCTTCAACCCCGCCACCGAGGACTGGGAATCGTTCGCCGACCGATTCCGCATGTACCTCGAGTGCACCGGCATGAAGGACGCCTCCAGCCCAATGAAACGCGCCATCTTCTTGAACCACTGCGGGACCGAGGTCTTCCAGATGGCCAAAGCGCTGGCCAAACCCGCCGATGCCACCGCGATGGACTGGGACGTCCTCGAACCCATACTGCGGCGGCACTACGCTCCAGAGGTACCCATCCTGATCCGGTGCAACGAGTTTTACCGGCGGGACCAGAGGTCGGGTGAGAGCTTCAGCGACTTCGTCGCCGAGCTGCAGTGTTTAGGGGGGCTCTCCGAATTCAATAACCTAAATAACGCCCTGCGAGACCGAATCGTGCTCGGTTTGTGGGACCCCGTCCTCCAGAGCCAGCTGATGGCCAAGGGCAACATCAGTCCAGCAGACACCCTCACCGCAGCCGCAGCCACCGAAGCAACCCGAACTTCCGCCGACCGCATGCGCAGACCGAACGCTGGGGACCGCAGCGGAAACAACAACCTGGCGAGGTCGACCGAGCCCAAACCCGAGACGACCACCCACCAGGGCGATTTCCACTCGGCATCGGACACTTCCGATGACGAGGAGGATATCCATCGACTACAGGCAGGGCGCGACCCATGGAACCGACGAGGTCATAAGTCGAGGACCAACTGTGCCGGCTGCGGCGGCGACCACCCCAGGTCGGAATGCCGGTTCTTCGAATCGATCTGCCGGCATTGCGACAAGAAGGGACACATCGCCCGTGTCTGCTGCCTGAAGAAAAATCGCAGCCCGGCACGATGGAACCAGAGCGACCGGAGGAGAGAAAGCACACCACCCCGGACCAGAGATCGCCCCTCAGACAGCCGATGGGACCGGAACGGGCGATCCTCGCGAGGCGGCGACAACCAGCGGAGAGAGGAGACCCACCAGACGGTCACCATCGGCCACGCCATCACCAACGACGGCCGGAAGGTCCACGTCGAGGTATGCATTGAGGGCCAGCCATGCAAAATGGAGGTGGACTCCAGGTCCTACCTCTCCATGATTGCATGGCATGAGATAAAACGGTTGGTGCCAACCCTCCAAAGGAGGAACGTAGACAGCCAGAGACTCATTGTAAAGGACTACCAGGGAAACCGCATCCTGGTAGTCGGCACCAAAAGCTTTAACATCACTTATAAGGGGCGCACCGAACGACTCCCCCTAACGATCGTCGACCGCGACCGCCCAAGCCTACTGGGACTGCAATGGTTCGCCCCGCTCGACATCGCCCTCACGGGAGTCGACCATGTCACCGACGACAGCTGGGAGCAGCAACTAGCCCTGGAGTTCCAAGAGGTCTTCGACGGAAACCTAGGCAAGTACCGAGGGCCCCTTATATCGTTCGACCTAGACCCTAACATCCCCCCCAAACGCCTGAAACCAAGGCAGGTGCCATTCGCACTGAAACCCAAGATAGACGAGCAAATTGACAAGCTCGTCAAGCAAGGGGTTCTACAGCCCATAGACCACGCCCAGTGGGAGACCCCCATAGTCACCCCGATCAAGCCCGATGGGTCGGTGAGAATCTGTGGGGACTATAAGGCCACCCTAAATGGCGCGCTGCAACAAAGCGCCTACCCCGTCCCAGTAGTACAACACCTACTGCACTCACTGGAAGGGGGCAAGGTTTTCGCCAAGCTCGACCTCGCCCAGGCATACCAACAGTTGCCGGTCGACGAGCAAACGGCAGAAGCGCAGACCATTGTCACCCACCGGGGAGCATTCAAATGCAACTGACTCCAATTTGGAGTCAGCGTGGCACCGGGCATATTCCAAAGCCTAATGGAGAGACTATTGCAAGGTATCAAGGGGGTGGTACCTTATTTCGACGACGTCCTAGTGTCGGCAGCCAACCAAGCCGAACTAGAAGGTCGACTAAGGGAGGTCCTAACTAAATTTAAAGAGACCGGACTAAAAGTAAAGAGGGAAAAATGCCAGCTTTGCACGGAATGAGTGGAATTCCTGGGCTACCTCCTAGACCGGCACGGCATTCACCCCACAAGCAAAAAAATTAAGGCCATCAAAGAAGCCCCCACCCCCAAGTCAAAGACTGAGCTACAGGCATTCTTGGGGTTACTGAACTTTTACAATGTTTTCCTACCCCAAAAGGCGACGGCGGTGGAGCCCTTGCATAGGCTCCTGGACAAGGCAGCGACCTGGACTTGGGGGAAACAGGAGCAAGCCGCCTTCCAAAGAACGAAGGACCTCCTCACCTCCGATGCCATCCTCATACAATTCAATGAGACCCTACCTCTGGCCGTCACATGCGACGCATCACCCTTCGGCGTCGGCGTTGTCCTCAGCCATACCCTTCCCGACAGAAAAGAAGCGCCCATTGCGTTCTTTTCAAGGACCCTCACCAAACCGGAGCGGAACTATAGCCAACTGGACAAAGAGGCTCTGGCTTTCGTTGCCGCCGTAAAACGATTCCACGAATACCTCTACAGCCGGACTTTCACCATCATAACGGACCACAAGCCGCTGCTGGGAATCCTTGCAGGAAACCGGGCCACCCCGAACATTCTGTCTCCCCGAATGACAAGGTGGTCCGAGTTCCTGGCAGCCTACAACTATGAACTCATACACAGACCGGGTAAGACGATCTCCCATGCAGACGCCTTAAGCCGCTCGCCGCTACCGGAACCCGACACCGACCCAGCACCCACGATGACCACCCTCAGCATAGAGACTCTACCCAACCTGCCCATAACCACGTCAGACATTGCCCGAGAGACTAATAAAGACAAACGTCTGGCGCGGGTGTTGCTTTGGGTGGAGAAAGGGTGGCTGGAAAGGGACAACGACGAGTCTGTCAAAACGTTCCGAAACCGCCAAACGGAACTCTCGTTGTTAAAAGGGTGCATACTATGGGGGGACAGGGTGGTCATTCCGGAAAAACTACAGGGGAAGGTTTTGGAATTGCTACACGAGGGGCACCCTGGCATCGTTAGGACTAAAGCCCTGGCCAGAAGTTACGCTTGGTGGCCAGGGATGGACAAACAAATAGAGGCCTGGGTAGCTAGGTGCCAACGATGCCAGGAAACTAGGCCAAGCCCACCCACAGCACCCGTCCTAGAGTGGGAAACCCCAAGGGGACCTTGGTCTAGGATCCATATAGACTTTGCCGGGCCCACAAAAGGACACACCTTCCTCATAACAGTTGACGCTTACTCCAACTGGCTGGAGGTAAGCAACATGAAGACGACAACCATGGAGGCCGTGATCAAGGAACTCTGCAAACTCTTTGCAACACACGGCCTCCCAGATGTCGTCGTCTCCGACAACGGGCCCCAGTTCACCTCACTGGAATTCGAAAAATTCCTAGTGGAAAGGGGCATCCGCCACGCGCTGACAGCACCGGTGCGCCCGGCGGCGAACGGTAGGGCGGAACGGATGGTCCAATTCACTAAAAAGACCATCCGGAAAATGGACCACGGGGAGATCCAAGAGAAAATCAACAAACTGCTCTTCACCCAACACATAACCCCAAATACCACAACCAATAAAAGCCCAGCCAAACTACTAATGGGCAGAAAGCTAAGGTCCCCACTCGACAGCTTACACCCCACGTATAACCCGGAGAGGCCCCCAGACTCAAGCACCAAACACCGAACCTTCGCACCCGGGGACCCCGTATATGCAAAGGACCTGACGGGAGACCCTCTATGGATCCCAGCCATCATCACACAAGCAACAGGCCCACACTCGTACCGGCTACAAACAGCAGACGGACGAGCGTGGAAACGCCACATCGACCAACTTAGGTCGAGAACTACAAACCAACAAACCGCCAACGCACAAACAAGCGAAACCAACCCCCACAACGCAAGCCAAGGGGGTAGGGAATACCCAGGGGACCGAATCCAAAGAAAAATAAACCAGCAGTACTCACCGGAAAGCAGCCATCATGACCCCTCGCCAGGAAGGAACAGCCAAGCCAGCTCGACCGACCCGGAAAGACCAAGCGGGAGCGGCGAAACCCATAGCTCAACCAACCCGGAAGGCCCAGGAGGGAGCTACGGAGAAGGGACCGGCCCGATCGACCAGCTGGTTCCCACGATGGCAGCAGGAGCAGCGGAGATCCCGACCGAACCGGCCGGGATCCAGCCTACGACTGAGTTGCGCAGGTCAAGTAGGACCAGACGGAGCCCCGCCTACCTACGTGACTACGCAACGTAAGGACTGAACCAAGAGGGGAGGGGTGTTCTGTCCTTCATTAACATACTCGAGATCCCCGCGCTTTGATTGGCCAAAGTGCGGGGCTCTCCGATTGGTCAGGCGAGCCGCGCCGATTGGCTCGCTAAGAATCTCCCACGATTGGTCCATTCAGAACGCGGGAGATTCAAAGCGGTGTCATTGGCCGCGGCCGCGGCGGCGAAAGGAATAAAAGCCGCGGGCTTTTTTCCTTTCGCCAGTTCGGTTCCAACTTGCCAATAAAGAGCTTTTGCGCTAAGTCACCTACTCCTGG
The DNA here is from genome assembly GCA_033807585.1 of Hydrophis major. Classification (NCBI taxonomy): domain Eukaryota; kingdom Metazoa; phylum Chordata; class Lepidosauria; order Squamata; family Elapidae; genus Hydrophis; species Hydrophis major. The sequence goes on from CM066329.1 coordinate 332,745,874, forward strand.
CATCATTTCGCGGACACAACAGAAAGTAATCAGGCTATATCTCTATTGCTATATTTGCAGTGAACATGAAACTGTTCCATTAAAAAAAAATCAAATATTTCTGAAGAAATGCCTGTTCCGTTGATCCCAATTTGACCTTGTACATTAATCCTACATCAGGTTTTCTCAACCTTGTCAGGAATTTGGGAAACCCCCTGGAAAATTCTGGGAACTGGTCCACACATTTTAAAGTTGTCAAAGTTGAGAAACATTACCCTATACAATTTCCTGCTCTGTGGTGTCCTTGATACTCTCTGAGTTTGATTGTTTGCTTGCAAATGTTTAATTACCCAACTAAGTAATGAATAGAGCACTGCTCCTAGGATGATCAGGAACTGGTTTATTTCAGTTAGAACCAGTGCTAGACAAAATTTTCTAAATTGGAAGTTGGTAAGACTATGAAGGGCAACAGTTTATAATTTAACAACAAATACTATTTAAGAAATTCATAATCCGCAACATTAGTCCTTGACATTGTCTGGCTGTCTATTTATGTCTGTCTTTTGTTCATCCACCTGTCATCTAATCTGTGATATGACTTTTATTTATAATAAACTCAAAGGACAGAATTGATGGACCACTGGGTCTTTTTCTATCGTTAGTTTCTATGTTTCTATTTCATTGTGTGCATTATCCTTTTATCTACTCTAAAACTATTTTATCATTTAGAGATTTTTTTAAAAAAAGTATAGTCTGATTATCAGGGTGAAATAGTTTTAAGTATTGTATCTATATTTCCAACTCTTCTATTGTTTACTGCTATTCAGAGCTGTATATGAGTGGGCAACTATATAAACTGAATAAACACATTTCTAAATGTTGCAATATTGTAACAATATATGCTGACTGCATGAGTATTTTTACCTGCATCCGTTATTACCCATAATAGGTTTATTTTACATCCACATTTTATTGTATCATCATCAATAATTTCTGTTCTACTCTATGATACAGAATTAGCAATAGAGAGACAGGCTGTTTTTAAAGTAGCAGCTATGCTTATAGCCTTGAATTTTGTTTCAGATAGAAAACTGAAAATACCTTAAGTGATAACCTGGATTTTGGTGAGCACATCTGCACTTGTAAGGAAAGAAATAACTTTTACTATGAGAATAAAAAAATTGGGAATTAAAAACAGCATGAATTAGGAATTATAGAAAGAGATAAAGGAGATGAGTTCCAAATCTAAGATTATATTATTGGATGACATTGCATTCTACAAGTGACCAACATCTTATTATATTAATAATAGTCTTTTTCAATCTTTATTATAAAAATTAATATGACATGTCATATTACAGATTTAGAATTATATCTACATTTTGGAAATCAGCTTTATGCTTCTATTACATTAGTTTGCATAAGGAGAAGAAAAGAAGCAGATGAACTGCTTTTCGTGAAAATAGGATTTGTATGAGAGTTTTCCATTTGTTGTATCATTGTGCTATTTTGAGATTAACCAACATATTCAAAATCATATTATAAAATCCTGGATGTTTTAAGACTATCATTACAAGCATCCATTTCATGTTGTTTTATCTTAGTCTGCTTTCTAGCAAGATTAAGACAAAATATAAAGGCAAATTCTGTGCCCAACTGGGAAATGATAAATGGAAGACATTTGTCGTTTTCTTCTTTCATTACTAATAAAATCAAGGCCATCATGTTGAGAAGGGGTTAACAATGACAAATCTCCTTCTAATTAATCTTAATTTAAAAACCTACTATGTCAAATATCTTTTTAGAAGCCACTAATCAAGGAAAATATTATGAATTATATAGATCCCATAATCTGCCAAGCATGAAATAATGCATCTACACTGTAGCATGTAAAACAAAATAAAATCTTTTGTTCTAGCATTCCTCTCTTCTTTCTCCTTCTACTTCTCCTCTCCTCCTCATAGAAATTTAAAAAATAAAGATTTATATATTTCATTTCTTTCATCTCTAACAAATAGAATCTACCCTATAATTTTTTTGCTTTTAAGCAATTAGTCAAAATCTTACCAGATCTTTCACCATTCTCCCAGTGTGTATGTTGGAAACATGTTAGTATTAATTCTGTTTGCTGTGACATTACAATACTTAGCTCATTTTTTTCTGTATTTTCCTATACTATTGATAATTTCTATAGTAATGCTTGATTACAATGCTTGATTATCTGTAGAGATTCTCAGTCATCGAGGTCATGGTTGTCCCAAAGGTGGTTTTTCAGGAGGCAACTGGACTTTCTTGTTTTTTCTTTAGAAGACATTTTGCTACTCATCCAAGAAGCTTCTTCAGTTCTGACAGGATAGTGGGCAGGATGGAAGGATTTATATTCATTCTAGACAGCTGGTAATTTTCATCCTTGAGGTCATTGAAGCACTTGGAGATTTATCTATGTCCTCAGGGTCACTTGAGTAGTGCTTCTGGTTCCTGTAGTCTGCAATTTTCCCCCTGAAAATCATTCCTACTCCCACACCATTCAAAGGGTGTTCATCCCAAATTGTATAGCTAAAATTGTATTGATTACAGATAGTCCATGTGTTCAGAAAATGTTCAAATTTACTAAGGCACTGAAAAAATGGACTTACAACCAGTCTTCAAAATTGCAGTCACTGCAGTATCCCCAAGTTAGATAATCAAAGCTTAAGTGTCCAGCAGCCAGTCTGCATTTATGACCATCACAGTGTTTCAAACTCAGGTTCTCCTGCTTTGCTTCATCTGCTTCTGCCAGCAGCCTATCTCCCCCACCCCCATATCTGCCTTTTGGGTCACGCTGCATTGCACGGCCAAGATGAAGAGGCCACTGTATTCTGCTCCTGCCTATCCATCACTTCTGTTGACTTTTGTTGTCTCCTTTGCCTCATCTCTTCACATTGTGCTCACTAATGCATGTGTGATCCTTGACTGGCAATGGACTGAGACTGGTGAAACAAAGTAGATCTGCCAAGAGCCTGATGGCCAGTTGCTGGAGATGAGCCCTGTAACAACAGAGCTCACACTGTGTGGGACATGCAACTGACCAACATTGGAAAACCCAGCACAGGGAAGGGGAAGTGAGGAGAACAATGGTCAGCTGGAGGCAGGAGAAGCATGTGGTTCCCTAATAACCACAACCAGATCTGCCAGAACTTGCCATCACCAAACAGCCCAGTCACTTCACTTGCTAACAGAAATTCTAGTTCCAGTTCTACAAGGACTGACTATATTACTAATCTATATTTGATAAATGATTAACCAGTTGATAGAATAATGTTCATTTACTTCACCTCCCAAACTTTTTCCACACATCAACCTCCTATTTTGTCTCATACATAGATTAATATAAGACTGTATATTTACTGTACAAATGGTAACATCAGGCAGTGGGGAGATGAAGCATTGCCATACTATAAATGCCTATGTATACTAAGAATCAGCAGTTTGTTTTGTTAATTTCTAGCTAAGGTACTGCAACAGCATACCATATATAATACTTACAGTGAAAACAACTGACGAACAAGGTATAATCCCACATTGTGAGAGACATGTTTGTTTTGTGCTGCAAAATATATAGTTGTCCTTATACAAATTATCCAAGTGAGATAATAAATTCCAAAATTATATTTTCTGGTAAATCACATAAAATATACTTTGGCTGTAATACATATTTTAAATGTGACTGTGGCATGCTTTATGTCGTGTCCGCAAAAAGACGATTAGAGTCGGTGACTTTCATTCAAAGCTCTTTATTAACAAAGGGAGAACCGAACCGGCGAAAGGTAAAAAGCCCACGGCTTTTATACCTTTCGCAAGGCGGCCGCGGCCAATGGCAGCGATTCAAGTCTCCCGCTCTCGGTTTGCACCAATCGCGGGAGACCTCAATCGGGCCAATCAGCGCGGCTCGCCTGGCCAATCAGAAATCCCCGTGCCTTGGCCAATCAAGGCCCGGGGATTTCGAGTATACCATTTGAATACATAACACCCCTCCCCCCTTGGTATGGTCCGTCAGGTGGTGTAGTCACGCAGGTAGGCGGGGCTCCGTCGAGTCCTAGTTGACCTGCGCAACTCACTTTTCTGTTGTAACTCGGCCGGAGCGGTCGTTCCTTTGGCTGCTCCTGCCTCTTCGCGAACCGGCTGGATGATCGGGCCGGTTCTTTCGCCGTGGCTCCCGCCTGGGCCTACCGGGTCGGTTGAGCTGCGGATTTCGCCGCTCCCGCTTGGCTTCTCCAAGTCGGTAGAGCTGGCCAGACGGTTCTTCTCCGGAGGGGACTCGCGATGGCTGTTTTCTGGTGAGTATTTTTGGTTTATTTTATTTTGCGATTGTCTCTCCGGGTATTCCCTCCCCCCTTGGTTCGCTTCTTGGGGGTTGAGGTCAGTCGCCGTTCGGGACCTTAATTGGTCGATGTGCCGTTTCCAGGCTCGCCCATCCGTGGTTTGGAGCCGGTACGACTTTGGACCAGTGACTTGTGTTATGACGGCTGGGATCCATAGGGGGTCCCCCGTCATGTTTTTTGCGTATACCAGGTCACCTGGGTTAAATGTCCGGAACCTGGAGCTGGAGTCTGGGGGCTGCTCCGGGTTGTAAGTCGGGTGCAGTCTGTCAAGTGGAGACCTCAGCTTTCTGCCCATCAACAGCTCTGCCGGACTCTTGTTGGTCGTAGTGTTGGGAGTGATGTGTTGTATGAAGAGTAGGCGGTTGATTTTGTCGTTGATCTCCCCGTGGTCCATTTTCCTGAGGGTCTTTTTTGTAAACTGGACCATCCGTTCCGCCCTACAGTTCGCCGCCAGATGCGCCGGTGCTGTTAATGCGTGGCGGATCCCTCTTTCCGCCAGGAACCGTTCAAAATCGATGGACGTGAACTGGGGTCCGTTGTCTGAGACGACGACGTCTGGGAGGCCGTGAGTGGAAAACAGTTTACACAGTTCTTTAATGACGGCCTCTGTGGTAGTGGACTTCATGTCGCTGACTTCCAGCCAATTGGAATATGCGTCGACTGTGATTAAAAATGTATGTCCATTTGTGGGGCCCGCAAAGTCAAGATGGATTCTGGACCAGGGCCCCCGTGGTGTTTCCCAATCCCGTATGGGTGCTGCGGATGGGCTGGATCTGGTCTCCTGGCATCGGTGGCATTTGGCGACCCATGCCTCAATTTGCTTGTCCATCCCTGGCCACCAAGCGTAGCTTCTGGCCAGGGCTTTAGTCCTGACGATGCCAGGATGACCCTCATGTAGCATCCTCAAGACTTTTTCTTGCAATCTATCTGGAATTACCACCCGGTCACCCCATAGAATGCATCCTCTCAGGAGTGACAGTTCGGTCTGGCGCTGGCGGAATGTTTTAAAAGTCTCGTCACTGTCCTTTTCCGGCCAGCCTTTTTCTAACCAGTGCAAGATTCGTGCCAGACGCCTGTCCTTAATGGTTTCTCTGGCAATGTCGGATGCGGTAATAGGTAAACTTTCTATGCTCAAGGTATTTTTGTTGGTGCTGGGTCAGGTTCTGAGTCAGGTAAGGGCGAGCGGCTTAAAGCGTCCGCGTGCGATATTTTCTTACCTGGCTTGTGTAGCAGTTCGTAATTGTAGGCTGCTAGGAATTCCGACCATCTTGTCATTCGGGGTGACAAGATGTTGGGAGTGGCTCGGTTTCCCGCGAGGATGCCCAGCAGAGGCTTGTGATCCGTCACGATGGTGAACGGGCGGCCGTACAAATATTCATGAAAACGTTTAACGGCGGCAACTATAGCCAAAGCTTCCTTGTCCAGCTGGCTATAGTTGCGCTCTGGTTTGGTCAGAGTTCTGGAAAAAAAGGCGATGGGTGCTTCTCTCTGGTCTGGGAGGGTGTGGCTGAGGACAGCGCCTACGCCGAAGGGTGATGCGTCGCAAGTGACAGCTAGGGGTAAAGTCTCACTAAATTGCATCAGGACAGCATCGGAGGTGAGGAGGTCCTTGGTTCTTTGAAAAGCGGCTTGTTCTCGCCTCCCCCAAGTCCAGGCTGCTTTCTTGTCTAGGAGTCTATGTAAGGGCTCCGCCGCTGTTGCCTTTTGAGGTAGGAAAACATTATAGAAATTTAGTAATCCTAGGAACGCTTGTAATTCCGTTTTGGATTTTGGGGTGGGGGCTTCCTTGATGGCTTTTACTTTTTTAGTTGTAGGGTGAATGCCCTTCTGGTCTAGGAGATAGCCCAAAAACTCTACTTGCTTTGTACAAAGATTGCATTTTTCTCGCTTAACTTTAAGTCCTGTTTCTTTAAATTTTGTTAAGACTTGTCTGAGTCGGTTCTCTAATTCGGCTTCATTTGGCGCCGCAATTAATACGTCATTAAAATAGGGCACCACCCCTTTTATGCCCTGTAACAAACGTTCCATCAGGCTTTGAAAAATGCCTGGTGCCACGCTGACTCCAAATTGGAGCCGTTTACACTTGAAGGCCCCTCGATGGGTTACTATTGTTTGGGCTTCCGCCGTTTTCTCGTCTACAGGTAGTTGCTGATATGCCTGGGCAAGGTTGAGTTTTGCAAAGACCTTGCCCCCTCCTAGCGAGTGTAGTAAATGTTGTACTATAGGGACTGGGTAGGCGCTTTGTTGTAATGCGTCATTTAGGGTGGCCTTATAGTCCCCGCAAATTCTCACGGACCCGTCTGGTTTTACTGGGGTCACTATAGGGGTTTCCCATCTGGCATGGTCTATCGGTTGCAATACCCCTTGTTTGACGAGCTTGTCGAGCTGCTCGTCAATCTTTGGTTTTAATGCAAACGGTACCCTTCTAGGTTTAAGTCTCTTAGGGGGAACCCTTGGGTCTAAGTCAAATGAGATAAGGGGCCCCTGGTACTTGCCCAAACCTCCATCGAACACCTCCTGGAACTCCTGGGTTAGCCGCTGTTCCCAAGCTTCGATGGTGACTTGGTTGACACCTGTCAGCGCGATGTTAAGCGGGGCGAACCATTGGAGACCCAGTAGGCTTGGGCGGTCGCGATCGACGATTGTGAGTGGTAGTTGTTCAGTGTGGCCTTTGTACGTTATGTTGAAATTCTTGGTGCCCACTACCGGGACACGGTTCCCTTGGTAGTCTTTAATGATGATCTTTTGCGTATTCACGTTTCTCTTTTGTAGAGTAGGCACCAGTCTTTTGATTTCGCGCCATGCAATCATGGAAAGGTAGGACCCAGAGTCCACTTCCATCTTGCATGGCTGGCCTTCTATATGTACTTCTACATGTACCTTTCTGGCGCCGTCGGAGATGGCGTGGCCGATGGTCACCGTCTGGTGGGTTTCTTCTTTCCGCCGACCGTCGCCGCTTCTTTGAGATCATTGAGCGCGGTCCCATCGACCGTCTGGCTGGCGTTCTCTGGTTCTGGTGGGGGAGTTTTCTCTCCGTCTGTCGTGCTGTTCCCATTTGGGCGGGCTGCGAGTCTTCTTTTGGCGGCAAACTCGGGCGATGTGACCCCTTCGTTCACAATGCCTACAGATAGAGTCAAAAAATCGGCATTCTGACCTGGGGTGGTCGCCGCCACACCCGGCACAACTGGTCCTCGACTTGTGACCTTTTCGGCTTCGTTGGTCGCCGCGTCCCGTCTGTACTCGGTGAATGTCTTCCTCGTCTTCTGACGTGCTGGAGTTTGACTGGTATTCGCCGTAGTGTGCGGTTGCTTCACTTCTTGCATCGGCCGACCTTGCCGGGTTGTTGTTTCCGCCCTTCGCGTCAGATCTTCGCATGCTGTCTGCCGACGTGCGCGTTGCTTCAGCGGCTGCGGCTGCTGTAAGGGCATCGGCTAGGCTGATGTCGCCCTTGGCCATAAGTCGGCTCTGGAGTGTAGGATCCCATAATCCGAGTACGAAGCGGTCTCTTATGAGACTGTTGAGACCCTCGAACTCACAGAGTCCTCCTAGACGCCGAAGTTCTGCGACGAAATCGCTCAATTTTTCGTCTGGTTTCTGGTTTCGGCGGTAGAACTCGTTGCGCCGTATCAGGATGGGGACTTCGGGAGCGTAATGGCGCCGTAGTATGGGTTCCAGGACGTCCCAGTCCATGGCTGTGGCGTCTGCTGGCTTGGCCAAGGCTTTGGCCATTTGGAAGACCTCTGGTCCGCAGTGTGTGAGAAAGATGGCACGTTTTAGCGGGGCCGGGGCGTCCTTCATCCCGGCGCATTCCAGGTACATCCGGAATCGATCCGAGTATGATTCCCAGTCCTCGGCTGCGGGGTTGAACGGGGCGGGCGGTGCTATTTTCGCCATCTTCGCGCTGGAACTGGTTCTTGGACACGGGGTTCGGTTCAGGGGCGAGATCCCATCCTCGTCGCCAGTGTCGTGTCCGCAAAAAGACGATTAGAGTCGGTGACTTTCATTCAAAGCTCTTTATTAACAAAGGGAGAACCGAACCGGCGAAAGGTAAAAAGCCCGTGGCTTTTATACCTTTCGCAAGGCGGCCGCGGCCAATGGCAGCGATTCAAGTCTCCCGCTCTCGGTTTGCACCAATCGCGGGAGACCTCAATCGGGCCAATCAGCGCGGCTCGCCTGGCCAATCAGAAATCCCCGTGCCTTGGCCAATCAAGGCCCGGGGATTTCGAGTATACCATTTGAATACATAACACTTTACCTTTAAGCAATAAAAGTATGAGATTTAGGATGAAAGTAGTTCTCTTAATGCTGGCTTGGTGTTTCTATTTCCCAATAAATAGCAGTATTTCCTTTGAAATGTAATCCTTACATTGTAAATGATATTAGTGGATTTGATAACTTATGTCCTCGTTGGTTTATGCAACATGATGTATGCCAACCTGGCAGTTCAAAAGCATGCAAAATGCGAATAGATAAATAGGTGCCAGTTTAATGAGCTCATTAATGGGAACATGAAAGGAGCACGCAATTGGACGTCCCCCAGAGCAACAGTAATGTTACCCACTAATCCCTTCACCATGGACACACTTCAGTGCTTCCAAAATGGAAGTATAACATAACAGGGTATAGTGCTCCTATTTTCTAGCAAAAGTCAACAACAATATTAACATGAAGATTTATTACTAATCCTAGTTCTGTAGTTCTTATTTAATGTATCTTAAAGCTGAATATTTTATGTTTATTAGCACAGGACAAATATGCTTAAATACAGACTAGACCAAAAAAAGCATTAAAATCAGAAGATTGTAAATGTGTCTGTCTGTGATTTCATCAAAATCAGAAAGAACCATATGGCAAGGAGCAACAGATGTATTGTGCGTATAAGGAGAGAATGTCATTGCTAATTTCAAAGAATCTTCACTATTTTCCTTTAAATGAACTTTGTATTTTGAAAATTACATTCCTTCTTCTGCACCAAAATATATAAGCAAATTAAAGTTTAATGTTGCAGGGCATTATGCCAAACATTAAAATTAATTATTCAAATTCAATCTGTAATCCAATTTTACAGACAGATGTGTAAGCCTTGCACTTTGACCATCAAAGCAGTATGGTGTTTTGTTTTGTTTTAAAAGAAACTCTTGAAGTTAGTAATTTAATATGCATTTTATGTACTGCATTCCATATTGTGCAACAAATTAAAGAAAGAAAACATGACAAATAAAATATTGCCTAGACCTTACTGGCAAAATATGTTGTTTTAGTATAACAGCATACAGTATTATGTTAATTAGCATAAAGAAAGGATAGATATTGTTGCTTTACATTTCTGCTATTTGTATATTAATTATTTTATAGCTTAAAATTTAGTGCCACATAGCCTTAGAATTTGGTAAAGCACGAGATTTTACAGTCTGCATTAACTACTCCTATTAAACTAATTTAAAGGTTTTAAACACCATGGTTAGTATCATAAATAAAGAATGAGCACTTGAAACCATTCATATGATGTAAATAACAAGAACTGAGATGTAGGGAAATATACTGACATAAGCAGAACAAAAGTAATTGTTGCTTTTGTTGGGTTTTTTAAAAAATGGAACAATTTAAAGTATTGCTTTTTTTTTTTCACCTTCAATATATCAGCAAGATTCTACTAAGAGAGTAAAGCAGCATCCCATATGTTAAGTCCTGAGCATGGGCGCAAGGAACGGAGACGAGACATCAAACTGTGACTTCAAGTCTTTATTAGCAACTTCAGAACAGAGCAAAGTACTTGGGCAGCAGCAGCTCTTTTATAGAGCTGGCTGCTGTCAAAACAACCAATGATTTGAGTTTACCGCTCTAACAAGCATCCAATTAGAGAGACCCGCTGTCAGCCAATCAGATCAGCCAGAAACGACCAATCGTGACTCGCTGTTCACGGGCCAATGAGAAGTGCAGGATTATGATCCTGCTGTTAAAGTAAAGCTATTAGGGTTGTTACTGATGCATTGGCTTAGTCCATAACACTCCTTCCCCCTAGGTTCTGTCTGAGGGGTGGAGTGACATATTCTCATGAGTAGGCAGGTCGCTTCACCTGTCTGCTTGATCTGTGCTGTTCCACTGGTTTCTGTCCTGGCTCTGGTTCCGGTGGGCTGCTTGCTGAGCTGGGTGGTGAAAACGGTCCTGCTGTTTCGTTGAATGGCTCTGGGCTGTTCTCTCTGCTCTCGCCCATGCTGTCATCCGGGTTCCCTGGATCTGTTTCCATCGCGGTGCTGTCACGCGGTGAGGCAACTTCCCAGCTCGGTTCTCCTTCTGGTGGTGAGTATCCCATGGTTGGTTGTGTAGACTGCTGGGTTCCAATTGTTAAGTCATCTGTTATTTCTTTTTCGGCACCCTCGATGTCCCTTCCCCCCTCCAGTTTGAGATTCAGGGGATGAGATGGGAGTAGGTGCTAGTCTGGATTGAAGCTGGTCTATGTGGCGCTTCCACTTTTGCCATCTGCAGTTTGTAGATGACAGGATCGGGGTCCCGTAAGTTGCATTATGGTAGTGGGGACCCACAATGGGTCACCGGAGAAGTTTTTCACAAAAACGGGGTCGGCTTCCTGGAATGATCGACACTTGCTGCTGGATCCCAGAGGTTGTTCAGGTGTGTAAACAGGGTGGAGGCGATTGAGATGTGAGCAAAGTTTTCGGCCCATCAGGAGTTCAGCTGGGGTTCTGTTTGTGGTGCTGCTTGGAGTAATATGTTGGAGGAGAAGCATCCGGGTTATCTTGTCATCAATGTCACCCTGGTCCATTTTGTGTAAGGTCTTCTTTACAAATTGAACCATTCGCTCAGCCCTACCATTGGCCATCTGCAGTTTTCAGGGTGAGCTGGTGATGTTAAAGCATGGCGGATGCCCCGGTCTGCCAGGTACTGTTCGAATGCCAGGGCAGTGAATTGAGGGCCATTATCGGAGACCAGGACATCCGGCAATCCGTGGGTAGCGAATAGCTTATTCAGTTTTTTAATGACTGCCTCCATGGTGGTGCTTTTAATTTTGTGGACCTCAAGCCAGTTAGAATAGGCATCCATGGTAAGAAGGAAAGTGTGTCCTCTTGTGGGCCCCACAAAATTGGTGTGGATATGGGACCAGGGACCTCGAGGCGTTTCCCACTGAGTTGGGGGTGTTTTTGGAGGAGCAGAACGAGTCTCCTGGCATTTGCTGCACATCGCCACCCAGGTCTCTATCTGCTTGTCTAAACCTGGCCACCATGCGTAACTCCTTGCCAATGCCTTCATCCGCACAATGCCTGGATGTCCATCGTGCAACATTTTAAAAACTTTATGTTGCAATTTCTCCGGGATGACAACTCTGTCTCCCCACAAGATGCAGCCCTTTTGAGAGAATAGTTCTGTCTGTCGATTCCTGAACGGCCTGAAAGTGTCATTGGGTGCGCTGTCCGGCCAACCCCGTTCCACCCAGCTGAGGACTCATGCCAAAGAAGGGTCCTTTTTCATTTCTGAAGCGATGTCTCGAGCGGTCAGCAGCGGTGATTTAAGAGTTTCAATTTGCAATACAGCTAGGGTTGGAGCTGGGTCATCTATGACATCTGGTAGTAGAGAGCGGCTCAAAGCATCAGCGTGGGGAATGGCTTTCCCCGGGTGGTGTTGCAGTTGGTAATCGTATGCGGCTAAAAACTCCGACCAACGTGTCATTCTTGGTGATAAGATATGGGGAGTTGGTTTGTTTCCCACTAAAATGCCAAGTAGTGGCTTGTGGTCTATAATTATGGCAAAGGGTCTCCCATACACATATTCATGGAAACGTTTAATTGCGGATACAATGGCGAGAGCCTCTTTACCAAGTTGGCTATAGTTCCTTTCAGTTTTAAAGTTCTCGAAAAAAACGCAATAGGTGCCTCATTACCGTTTGGCAGGACATGGCTTAAAATGGCTCCCACTCCGAATGGTGAGGCGTCACAGGTAACCATTAAGGGTAGAGTCTCGTTGTATTGTATCAATACAGCATCAGAAGTTAAGAAGTCTTTTACTTGTTGAAATGCTTGTTCTTCACACTGTCCCCAGACCCAGGAAGCCTTTTGGTCGAGAAATCTATGTAGGGGCTCGACTACGGTCGCCTTCTGGGGCAAGAAGATGTTATAAAAGTTAATGAGTCCCAAGAAGGCTTGGAGGTCTGTCTTATTTCTAGGTCTTGGGGCATTTTTGATTGCAGTTAGGTTTTTTTCGGTGGGGTGGATTCCCTGTCTGTCAAGAAGGTATCCCAGGAACTGCACTCTCTCCGTACAAAGTTGACACTTGTCCCTTTTTACCTTCAGGCCAGCGTCTTTAAATTTTTGAAGAACCCTTCTGAGTCGTTGTACTAATAACTCTTTAGTAGGGGCAGCTATTAAGATGTCATCAAAATAAGGCATGACGCCTTTTATGCCTTGTAATAGTCTCTCCAACAAACTTTGGAAAACAAACCTTGTAATAGTCTCTCCAACAAACACTTACTCCAAATTGGAGTCTATTGCACTTGAAGGCACCTCTATGTGTAACTATTGTCTGGGCTTCTGCAGTTGTCACATCTACGGGTAGCTGTTGGTACGCCTGAGCTAAGTCCAATTTCACAAATATTTTTCCACCACCCAGGAAGTGAAGAAGGTGTTGGACCACTGGTACTGGGTAAGCGCTCCGCTGAAGCACGTGATTTAGGGTGGCCCAGTAATCCCCACAAATTCTTAATGAGCCATCTGGCTTTATGGGTGTTACTATTGGAGTTTCCCATCAGGCAGGGTCAATCGATTCCAACACACCCTGGGCTATTAACTTGTCTAGTTGCTTGTCGATCTTTGGCTTCAGGGCAAAAGGCACCCGACAAGGCTTAAGGTGAATGGGAGCCACATCAGGACTGAGATTAAATGATATAGGGGTCCCCTTGTACTTGCCTAACATTCCTGTAAACACGTCCTGGAATTCCTGGATGAGGGCCTCTTCCCAGTCATTGCTTCCGGTTTGGTGTATGCCAGCTAGTTTAATTCCGAGTGGGGCAAACCACTGTAACCCTAACAAACTGGGCCGGTCACGATCGATGACAGTCAGGGAAAGCATCACGGTGCGGTCCTTGAAGGATACTTGAATGTGGCTGGAACTGACAACCGGAATTCTGTTCCCCTGGTGGTCTTTTAGGATGATTCTTTGAGTGCTGAGGTCCTGGTGACAGATGGCAGGGATCAGCTGTTTGAGGGTTTTCCAGGATACCATCGATAGGGATGACCCCGAATCGATTTCCATCACGCACGGTCGATTCTCAATAGTGACCTTTACGTGGATCTTTCTTGCATCAAGTATGAAGCATGGCCGATAGTGATAATTTGGTGTGCCTCTTCTCATCTCGTTGAAGCGGCAGGTGCTTGATTTCTGTAGTAGTGGTTGTTCCATTGGTGGTTCAGGCAGTCCCGATTTCCAGGTGGTTTGCCTGTCTCCCAGCGGAGGTTATTCTCCCTCCAGCTTGGACTGGACTCTCACTTGCTTCTGCAGACCTTTGCGATGTGGCCTCTTTTCCCACAGGAATGGTAGAGTGCGTCGAGGAATTTGCAGCCTGATCGTGAGTGGTTTGCCCTGCAACCAGCACATTGGCATGGAAGTCTCTGGTTCCTTTGCTCTCATTCCAAGCGGAGCTGGTTGACCTCCTCTTCCTCACTGTCTAAGGATGACTCGAGGTCTTCATGATGGGCGGTAATAGTGTGCCTCTCAGTGGAAGGCAGACTATCACTAGTGAGTTGGTGGTGCACTGTGTTCTCTCAGCGCATTTGAGCAGCTGACTTCCTGGTTGCTTCTGCGGCAGTAGCGTCGGCGATGACATCTGCAAGGCTGATGTCTCCTTTTGCCATGATCTTGCTCTGCACTGTGTGGTCATCTAATCCCAGAACTATTTGGTCTCTCATGGCTTCCTCGAGGTTTGCAAAACCACAGAGTCCTCCCAGGTTCGGGAGGTCGGCTACAAAGTCCCCAATACTCTCGTTCTTCCATTGGTCGCTCTGGTAGAACTCGTGTCTTCGTATCAGTGTAGGTACTGCGGGTGCTTAATGGGCCCGGAGGATCGGCATGAGGTTATCCCAATCCTTGGTCTTCACTTCCACCGGTTTGGCAAGTGCCTTAGCCATTTTAAACATGGTGGGACCACAGTGGGTCAGGAACACCACTCGTTTCTTGCCAAGCATAGCATCTTTCAGATTGTTGGTCTCCAGGAACATCTAGAAGCGGTCCATATACGAGTCCCAGTCTTCATTTGCCGAGTCAAATGGAGCAGGTGGTATGGCACCGCTGGTCATTCTGCCATTTGTTGCGTGCGCTCTCAGCCATGTGCTCTGACTTGTTCAATGAGTATTTAGTCAGCTCTATCATCTCCGCATCCCACCTTCGTTGCCAGTGTTAAGTCCTGAGCATGGGCGCAAGGAATGGAGACGAGACATCGAACTGTGACTTCAACTCTTTATTAGTGATTTCAGAACAGAGCAAAATACTTGGGCAGCAGCAGCTCTTTTATAGAGCTGGCTGCTGTCAAAACAACCAATGATTTGAGTTTACCACTCTAACAAGTGTCCAATTAGCGAGACCCACTGTCAGCCAATCAGATCGGCCAGAAACAACCAATTGCGACTCGCTGTTCGTGGGCCAATGAGAAGTGCAGGATTACAAGCCTGCTGTTAAAGTAAAGCTATTAGGGTTGTTACTGACACGTTGGCTTAGTCCATAACACCATATGTCCATGTTCATATATATAGAGAGAGGCTTTGCAACAGAAGATAACTTTATATTACAGTTGTAAAAAAACAGATGGAGCATGCATGTTATCTCTTGAACTTCAAGACTTGAGTAGAATGAGATAATATTGTACACCACCCAGTGTTGTCCATGAGTGAGATGGGTGGTCTCTAAATATGATAAATAGAAATAAATAAAATTAATACATTATCCAAATATAAGCCATTGCTTTTTCCAGACCTAGGCCAACCTGGACCATTGCTTGGTCAAGAAATCAATTCTGACTACCTCTTTACTTCAGTCCTTCCCAACAATAACAATAAATGTCTGTTGTGTACACTTCAATTTCCAAAATCCTCAGCAATGTCTACACTAGCTGCATAATTCTAGGAGTTAAATATTCACATGCCTGAAGAACATGCAAGCTGTTTTGCTTCTTTTCTTCTGAGTTCTATTATGTATTTGCCTGTATGTCCTGTTCCAGTCTAGGAGCCTGAAGTAATCTGTGATTCATTTGCCTTTGAAATATATATTGTAGAAATGAGTACAGATTTATTTGCATTTACTCTGATTCTTATGAAATTTGCAGGTGTTCTTGAATATTTGTAGCTAAACAATCTCCAAGAAAAAGTGCACGTTTACCTTTGCTATTGCCTTTCCTGTCTTTTATTTTCTATCATCAGTCACCTCTATCCTCTTTTTCCAAAAGAAGAATGTTTTTCCTTGTAAAAGGGGGGCTGACATGCACACTGGGGCAGCAGTAGACATTGCTTATATATTCATGTTGAACATCCCTTCAATTTTTTTCAAGTGTATCATTTGAGTACTCAAGCAGCTGAATTGATTTGGGGCAAAGCTGTTTGAATAACTGATCAAGCATTCCTGCTGTTGTGCCATATTATGCAGCTCTGCTTCTGAAGTTCAAAAACAAAGAGAAGAGATGTAAGAAACAGAGAGCAGTGAAGTGAATATAACTCCAATAAGAAGTCAAGGACAATGAAAATTAAAAAGTGCCAGAGAAGTATTAAAGAAACAGTTATGTTGGCAGCATTTTCAACTCTTCTTATATGGGTAAAGATTATTTCTAGTGAGACAAATATTAAGTCAGTGGTATTCCATGCACAAGGAGTGTTATATCAGAAGTTCAGGATCAAGCCCAAAACCAGTAGTGCTGCTTGTACAAGCTATGGGTTGATTGTCAGTCCAGAATAGGGACAAGAATTCTGCTCGTGTATTATATTTCTCTTACAACTCAAGATTGTAAACCACAGAAGATAGGCAGCCAGAAATGTACTTACTGAATTTAATACCTTGTGCACATTGATCATATTTTCTATGTCTCAGCTATAGAACATTTGAAATAAATGAAATGACTTCTTACATTTAGGTCGAGTTCGTCTTGAAACCAAACATGGTTTTTTTCTTCAACAAAAACCTGGAGTGCAGAATAACAGTATATTTGCATAAAATATTTTTGGTGTCTAAGTACATATCAGCAGTCATAAGTGCTTTAAAATCCCCTCTAAGCACTGGAGATTTAACCAGGTGCCTGAAAAATATTACACTATATGTAAAAAGATGTTAGAATATACTAAAGAGCATAAGTTCAAAATGGAATTAAGAATTGGAATGTTCAGTATATGAATATCAATAGCAGATCATTTTGACATCTCATGACATTTATATATTGTAGTTCTAAAATTATGCTTAATTCAACAAAATATTACATTGGACAAGTTTTGATAACAATGGTCCTTTTTTAGATGGAAGAGGTGCCCATTCAATAGTTAAACAAAACAATGAATTTAAAGATATGTTGGTGTAATAAAATATGTTTCAGAATATAAAGCTGGATGCATTATATTTATAACATTCAGCAAAAATAATAATGATATACAGAGTTTCACAGAGAAACTTTGTCCTAATGAAGCTTTGATAAAAACATACCTTCAAGGAATGTACCATGCAGTCTGTTAATGAAAACAATGGACCATCACATGAAGAGTATGGGTGTCAAAAAAAAAGTCAAGATGACAGCCAAGAAAGCCAACATGTGGTCATGACTACCTCAACAGCCCCATGTGTTGTAATACAGCTTGGATATCCCAGCAATTGTATTTCTACTCAGTTAGCGTTCTCGTCATTCTGTCTTTGTACAGTATTTCTTTGTGTGTTCCAGAGTTTTCCATATTGTATCTGACTGAACTAATTAATAGCAATCTGTTTTACTTCTTAAAAAGGGCAAATGTAGGATCACTGCCTTTGTTAAGGCATTATGTACAATCATATAAATGGAACCATGTGTCTGTGCTTCTTCTGGTGATGTTTATTAATTTAGTAGTCACTAAATATATTGAATGAAATGTTTCTTATTTGGGATATACACACGTAGAACAACTTACAGTTTGTGATGCCATTGAATTAATGTGAGAGCATGCCTAGTTTTGTCTCATCATTGCTGTTTTTGTAGCCAGCTAATGATTTTATGTCATTGTAAAGACATTCCACTTGGACTTACAGCTAATGAATTAATTTATATGCCATCTATTTTACTAATGAAGAGAAAATTATAAAAAGATAAACATATTTTTTTAAAAAAATTATAACTATTAAATAGAAACTAAAAACCAAGAGGATAGACTGCACACCTCCAGCATAGAGCAC
Source organism: Hydrophis major (assembly GCA_033807585.1). Classification (NCBI taxonomy): domain Eukaryota; kingdom Metazoa; phylum Chordata; class Lepidosauria; order Squamata; family Elapidae; genus Hydrophis; species Hydrophis major. The sequence continues at coordinate 332,763,612 of CM066329.1, forward strand.
TCCATTAGGGTGCCAAGCCAGCCAGAGGAACCAGGTTCTAAGGCCCTTCTGGAAGACCAAGAGGGTAGAGAGCTCTGGCAGCAAAATGTGCCAGTAAGTAGTAGGCATAGCATTAAAGACTCTTCTCCTAGACTCAGACAGCCAAAATTCTTTGACTGATGAGGTCTGTAGCAAACTCTTTCTGCTGGGCAGAGTGAGGCTGGCCAATCCCATATACCCTATAAATCTATAGAGATATAATAGCATACTCAAAGAAAATCCTGCAGTGAAGAAAATCCACTGTTATTGGCTCTGGAGTTTGGCAACTATATTGCTTATTATAGTCTACTGGTGTTTCTTCTCTATAAAGTATGGATCATATTTGCCTTCATGTCTATGAGTCATTTTCTGCTAATCACTTTTTATCACTATACAACACAAGCAATCTTCTATGTGTCGGCAACATAAGGTCCATTTAGAATTTATAGGCTGTAGCCTGACATTCTGATCCTGAAACACATTAGGATGAAATAAGATCCACTGATTTCAACATATATCAATTAGAGCATCAATTCATACAGCAATTTTCTAGCATTTTTTCTCATTGGTAACTTATGCTTGCATAATAAATAATTGAAATGTTCTAGGTTTAGACAGAGATATAAATATTACTCAAGGCCAAATAATACATAATGGGACAAAAACTCTCAGAATTTCCCGACAACATGGTCCCTGGATATGTTCAATTTCAGATGTTCTTTTTAGTGCCAGCATTACAATCCAATCTACATCCCATTTCAAACTGATTGACTACCACTTGATTCAATAATGCTTAAAGCTGTCTTTGTTTATTCAAAAGTTCTAATAATTTTCATGACTCCTCAGTCTCATCCATTTCTGTTATAATTTTAGGTTTGCTTGTATCAATCTACTTTTCTCAGAAGCAAATAGGATATCCAAATTGAGTAAACATACCTACAATCATGCCACACAATAGTTAAAATCAAATAATATCCAGAGTTAAATTTATTTGGAATCAGAAAATGAAAAAAGCAACTTTCTTCACAGGGTTTGAAGAAAAAGTTGCAAAGTAAGGTGTGGCACAGCCTAACATATTAGCTATAGAAATACCAAGCTCCAATTATTGGACTGTTTTTGGATAAGCTTTTTCATATTTTTCATTAAAAATTAAAATAGACTGAATTTCACCATAAAGCTTATTAAACAAAGCAGTGGTGGGGTTCAATTTTTTTTACTACCGGTTCTGTGGGAGTGGCTTGCTGGGCATGGGCATCCCACTCCAGAGGAAGGATACTGCAAAATCCCCATTCTCTCCCCACCCCAATAACCTGCTTTCTAGCTCCGTTCTCCTGTGCAGGGCAACAAAAGAAGACCCAGCCAATCAGCTGGGATCTGGGAAGCAGAGAATAGATGGGATGGGGCCAGTCAGACATGGCATTTGTCAGTTCTACGAACTATTCAAAATTTCTGCTATCAGTTCTCCAGAACTGGTCAGAACCTGCTTAATACCGCCTCTGAAACAAAGATTAGAAGACACTATTTTTCAACATGACTATGTGGCAGCCCTTAGCTTACATTGTCTTTTCAATGAATGAAGCGATGTGCCATATATATATTATTTATAATTATTCTATACCCATTGCCATTATTTCCTGAAGTTCTTGCATGGAATATAATTAAATTGTATGTGTGAATCACTAGCACAAATGAAATTGCTACACAACCATCTGGTTTACATATGATAAATAAAAGTTTTTAAGGATTATTCATTTGTTAAATTTATATGCTGCCCATCTTCCCAACAAGGCAACTAATATAAACAAAATATATGTTTACTTTTGGAAACAACATTTATATTAAAGTAGCTAAAACTTAAAAGACAAAACCTGTCTTTTGAGATAACTGTTTGGAAATTGATGTTAGCAGAAATTGGTTGTTATCAAAACATGGTAAAATAAATCAAGAGTCTAATTTGAATATGATTTAGACATAATGTTCTTGTTAACAGTTTCACGATGTACAATCTGATGATATACTTCCATGATAAGGACAATCAATTGTGCACATTGTGTACCACAGAAGGTTACTGCATGAGGGTTTTTAACAGCACACAAACATGCATGTGCATGGCTAGAATATAATAAAAGGTTTTTTTATTGGTATGAAAGAACATATTCTCATATGTAAAATCTATTTTAAAAATATTTTTGCACATAAGAGTGCCATATATGCCGGCAGCATCCCTATCTGTGGTAATCCTTCAGAAAACTTATGTTTCAAAGAATGCAAAGAAGTAGGAAAAGACTAACAACTGCCTCTGTAGAACAAGTTTTTTGAAATCTCAAGAATAATAAATAAGCCACAGTCTCAGTAGATTTCTATATACAATTACTAGAATATAGTCAGTTCACTGCAGTTTTCTCACAGGAAGAGTAGACAATGAGAAAATGATAATGAATTCCAATTTCTCCTATTGGAGGAAAACAATGATTGCTGCTTATAAAGTATGTCATTTTATGGGTCTTCTCTGGAATGATGTGATGGAATTTCCTGTAATAGCATTTACTGATTGTCTGTGAAGCTTGAATATAGTTAATTACTTTATAGTAAACCCAACACATTCCTAGATGTGTTATTTGTTTGTGTGGCAATTTCAAATCATACTTAGTTCCAAATCTTCCAAGAATCTTGGGAAATACAGAAATTCAAGTTTTGCAGGTTAATATCCTAAATTTGGAAGTGACTGCTAAAATAATCTAGTGTTTTTCAACTTTGGCAGCTTTAAAATATGTGAACTTCAAGTAATTCCCAGCCACCATGCTGAGGTTGAAGTGCACAGATTTTAAAGTTACCAAGGCTGAGAAACACTGGCCTAATTTAACCAATGCCAGTGTAAGTAACCAGGAGTGGAGATGGAAAGGAGGAGTCCTAGCTGGATATCCCTGATGTCTTATCCTAGCATCTGTTACCCTTCTTCACCTCATAATGGATTGTTTCTGCCTCTGATAAAGAGCTTTGAAGCTGAGTTTCCACAGTGCATACTATCAGGAGCTACTTTTTAATGTTTAATTGATATATTGTTAGTCTTGCCTGAAAAACATATACTGTAAGTAAGGAGATATTTTCCTAAGAACTAGTCATTTGGCAGTTGTAATATATGTGCAATTGAAAAGACTTAATATAAACAAATGATATTTTAATTCTTAAAAAGGCAGCAATACTACTGTATAATATATGGTTCCCTGGAGCCTGAGGGATGAACTCTGCTACCAGATTGGTTATCAGAGAGGACACAACTAGCTTAGAGACAGCACTTCATTAAATGTATGTAGTCCAGGTAAACAATATATTTCAAAATGAATCATAGCCTGTGCAGTTATAAATAGAGTTGGAATAGATTTATAATGAAATCTGTCGTGTCCGTCGGTAAAGAGACCAGGAGGCAGTGACTAGGTTTCAGCTCTTCATTGGGTCCCTGGAACCGATCTGGCTCCAAGGGAAAAACAGCGGCTTTTTATTCTCAAGCCACGGCGGCCGCGGCCAATGGCACCACTTTGAATCTCCCGTGATTCGTATCCACCAATCACAGGAGATTCTTAGCGGGCCAATCAGCGCAGCTCACTAAACCAATCAGATCGCCCCGCGCTTGGCCAATCAAAGCGCGGGGTTTCAAGAATGCTAATGAATGTACAGAACACCCCTTCCCTCTTGGTTTGGTTCTACGTAACGTAGTCCCATAGGTAGGTGGGGTTCCATACTTGCCTACTGGACCTGCACAGGTCAGTCGTGGGTTGGCTCCCAGCCGGTTCGGTTGGGTTCTCTGTGTCTCTCGGACTCGTTGGTGGAACCGCCTAGTATGTCTTGCCGGGCCGCTCGTCACAGCTCCCTCCCAGTCTACCTGGGCTGGTTGAGCTGAAGTTTTCACCACTCCCGCCTGGTCTTTCCGGGCTGGTCGAGCTGGCCTGGCTGCTTCTTCCTGGTGAGGTTCCGAGCTGGCTGCTTGCTGGTGAGTATGGCTGGTTCCTTTCTTCTGGGTTTTGGTTCCCGGGGTATTCCCTTCCCTCTTGGCTTGTGTTAAGGGGGTTGGTTATGTCTGGTTGCGTGTCGGTTGTGTTTCTTGTGGCTGTCCTTGATCTTAATTGATCGATGTGGCATTTCCATTCTCGTCCGTCAGTTGTTTGTAGCTGGTACGAGCGGAGACCTGTCAGTTGGGTTATGGTTGCTGGTACCCATAGTGGGTCTCCGGTTAGGTTCTTTGCATAGATGGCATCGCCTGGTGCAAAAGATTGGTGCTTGCTGGAGGAGTTTGGGGTTTTTTCCGGGTTGTATGTGGGGTGCAGTCTATCGAGTGGGTACCTTATTTTCCTCCCCATTAGTAGCTCTGCCGGGCTTTTGTTTGTTGTCGTGTTGTATGAAAAGCATTTCATTTATTTTGTCTTGGATCTTCCCGTGGTCTATTTTCTGGATGGTTTTTTTCGTAAATTGAACCATCCGTTCCGCCCTTCCATTCGCCGCCGGATGTGCTGGGGCTGTCAGTGCGTGTCATATGCCCCGTTCCGCTAGGAATTTTTCAAATTCCAGCAAGGTGAATTGGGGCCCGTTGTCTGACACGATAACATCTGGGAGGCCGTGTGTTGCGAAAAGTTTGCAAGGTTCCTTGGTCACGGCCTCTGTGGTAGTGGTTTTCATGTTGCTTACCTCCAACCAGTTGGAGTAAGTGTCTACGGTTATTAGAAATGTATGTCCCTTTGTGGGCCCAGCGAAGTCTATGTGGATCCTAGACCAAGGTCCCCTGGGAGTTTCCCATTCTAGGATCGGTGCTGTGGGAGGGCTTGGTCTGGTTTCTTGGCAGCATTGACACCTTGCCACCGAAGCCTCGATTTGTTTGTCCATCTCTGGCCACCAAGCGTAACTCCTGGCCAGGGCTTTTATTCTAACTATGCCCGGGTGCTCCTCGTGTAACAACTCCAGTACCTTCCCTTGCAGTTTTTCCGGGATCACCACCCTATCCCCCCACACCCTTTTTGTAGCAACAGTTCTGTTTGCTGGTTCCAGAATGTTTTGAATGTCTCGTCGTTGTCCTTTTCCGGCCACCCTTTCTCTACCCAATGTAACACCCACACCAGATGTTTGTCTTTATTAGTTTCTCGGGCAATGTCTGACGCGGTTATGGGTAGATCAGGCAGAGTCTCTATGCTGAGGGTGGTCATCGTGGGTGCTGGGTCGGTGTCTAGCTCAGGTAGCGGTGAGTGGCTCAAAGCGTCTGCATGTGTGATCGTCTTACCGGGTCGGTGTGTGAGCCGGTAGCTGTAGGTGGCAAGGAATTCAGACCACCTTGTCATTCTAGGAGATAGAATGTTCAGGGTGGCCCTGTTCCCTGCGAGGATTCCCAGCAAAAGCTTGTGGTCGGTGATAATGGTGAACGTCCGGCCGTAGAGGTACTCATGGAACCTCTTCACTGCGGCGACGATAGCCAGGGCCTCTTTGTCCAGCTGACTGGAGTTGCTCTCTGGTTTGGTGAGGGTCCTTGAAAAGAAGGCGATGGGTGCTTCTTTTCCGTCGGGGAGAGTGTGGCTGAGGACGGCGCTGAAGCCAAAAGGTGATGCGTCGCATGTGACTGCGAGTGGTAGGGTCTCGTTGTATTGGATGAGGACAGCATCCGAAGTGAGCAGGTCCTTGGTTTTCCTGAAAGCAGCTTCCTCGCGTTTCCCCCAAGTCCAGGTAGCGCCTTGTCCAAGAGCCTATGCAAAGGTTCCGCCGCAGTCGCCTTTTCGGGCAGGAAAACATTGTAAAAATTAAGCAGTCCCAGAAACGCCTGCAGTTCCGTTTTAGTCCTGGATGTGGGGGCCTCTTTAATGGCTTTAATTTTGGTTTCAGTTGGGTGGATGCCGTGCCGGTCTAGGAGGTACCCCAGGAACTTGACCCGCTCTGTGTAAAGTTGGCACTTTTCCCTTTTCACCTTTAGCCCGGTTTCCTTTAATTTGGTTAGCACCTCCCTTAGTCGACCGTCTAGTTCTGGCTGGTTGACTGCCGATACCAGCACATCGTCGAAATAGGGCACCACCCCCTTGATGCCTTGTAAGAGTCTCTCCATGAGGCTCTGGAAAATTCCAGGCACCACGCTGACTCCGAACTGGAGTCGGTTACATCGGAAAGCTCCCCGGTAGGTGACTATGGTTTGTGCCTCCGCGGTTTCTTCGTCGACTGGCAGCTGTTGGTATGCTTGGGCCAGGTCGAGTTTCGCGAAAACCTTGCCTCCCCCCCAGTGAGTGTAGAAGATGCTGCACTACTGGGACGGGGTAGGCACCTTGTTGCAAGGCGCAGTTTAGGGTGGCCTTATATTCCCCGCAGATTCTCACCGACCCATCAGGCTTGACTGGGGTGACTATTGGGGTCTCCCACCGGGCATGGTCTATGGGTTGTAGGACCCCTTGCTTGACGAGCTTGTCAATTTGCTCGTCAATTTTTGGCCTGAGTGCGAAAGGTACCCGCCTTGGTTTTAGGCATCTCGGGGAACGTTCGGGTCTAGGCTGAAAGAGATAGGGGGCCCTCGGTATTTGCCTAGGGTGCCGTCGAACACTTCCTGGAAGTCCCGTGCCAGTTGTTGCTCCCAACCGGTCTCGGCGGTGTGGTTGATGCCGTGACTTCAATGCTGAGCGGTGCGAACCATTGCAGTCCCAAAAGGCTGGGTCGGTCTCGGTCAACGATTGTTAGGGGAAGCTTTGCTGTGCATCCCTTAAATGTTACTCTGAATTGTCTGGTTCTGACTACCGGGATGCGGTTTCCCTGGTAGTCTTTAATGATTAGTCTCTGGTTCTCCAGTCCCTTCTTTTGGATGGTAGGCACCAAACGCTTGATTTCTTGCAAGGCGACCATGGAGAGGTAGGACCCAGAGTCCACCTCCATCTTGCATGGCTCACCTTCGATGCCTACCTCCACATAGAATTTTCGGGCATCGGTGGTTGATGCATGGCCGATGATGACCGTCTGGTGGGTTTCCTCCTTCCACCGGGTCTCGCCAACTTGTCGGCCTTGCCCGCTCCGGTCCCAACGGCTGTTGGCTGGGCGATCTCTGGTTCTGGGGAGTGTGCTGTCCTGTCTCCGCTCACTGTGGTCCCGCCGTCTGGGGCTGTAAGCTTTCTTTAATCGGCATACGCGGGCGATGTGACCCTTTTTGTCACAATGCTGGCAGACTGCATCGAAGAACTGGCACTCGGATCTAGGGTGGTCGCCTCCACAACCGGCACACGCGGTCCCCGACTTATGACCCCACCGACTGCGCTGGTCGCGTACTGCCTGGAGCCGATGGATTTCCTCCTCCTCGTCCGAAGTGTTGGAAGTGGAGTAGAATTCGCCATGGTGGGTGGTAGTTTCACGGTGACTTGCTTCCGGTTGGGCTTCGATCGCCTGTCCAGGGTTGTTGTTTGTGGTGCGGTCCCCGGCGTCCAGTCTCCGCATGTGGGTTGCTGACTGCCTGGTGGCCTCGGCTGTGGTGGCTTCAGCAATGGCATCGGTGAGGGCGATGTCGCCTTTGGCCATCAGCCGACTCTGTAGGACTGGGTCCCGAAGCCCAAGCACGACTCGGTTCCATAGGGCCTCGTCCATGTCGGAGAATCCGCATAGTCCTCCTAAGTTCCGCAGTTCTGCAACAAAGTCGCTGAGGCTTTTGCCTGACCTCTGGTCCCACCGATAAAACTCGTGCCGTCTGATGAGGGTGGGCATGGCAGGAGCGTAGTGTTTTTGGAGTAAAGGTTCGAGGTCGGCCCAGTCCATCCCGGTGACGTCAGCGGGTTTTGCTAGGGCTTTCGCCATCTTGAACATTGCGAGCCCACAGTGTGTCAGGAAGATGGCTCGTTTCTTTGGCCCGGTGGCGTCCTTCATGTCGCTGCATTCGAGGAACATGCGGAATCTGTCCGTGTAGGATTCCCAGTCCTCGCTAGCGGGGTTGAAGGGTGCGGGCGGAGCGATGCTGGCCATCTCATCGGTCTTGCTTCCGTCGGACACGTGCTTGCTGGGGTTCAGAATCGGGATCCCACCCTTGTCACCAATGTCGTGTCCGTCGGTAAGGAGACCAGGAGGCGGTTACTAGGTTTCAGCTCTTTATTGGGTCCCTGGAACCGATCTGGCTCCAAGGGAAAAACAGCGGCTTTTTATTCTCAAGCCGCGCCTGCTGCGGCCAATGGCACCGTTTTGAATCTCCTGCAATTCGTATCCACCAATCGTGGGAGATTCTTAGAGGGCCAATCAGCGCGGCTCGCTAAACCAATCAGATTGCCCCACGCTTTGGCCAATCAAAGCACGGGGTTTCAAGAATGCTAATGAATGTACAGAACAAAATCTACACGTGCTGTAATTTACTAGTTTTCATTCCAGCACTTTTTATTCCAACAAAGACACACACAGAGACACACATATAGTTTTCTCATCAAGGGACTTTATATGGAATTTATTTTGTTTTTTATTAAAACTCATTGAAGTTAATTTCTTATTTTAATGACTTATTACTTAAATAAGTTTTTTTTCTAAATAATTTAAGATAAAAGGATCTCTAAACTCTGCTGGATCTGGCCAAGAATGTATCCAGCCCACTGTTATATATTCACCAGTAACCTTCTCATACTTCCCAAGCCTCTTCCCCAAGAAGAGTTTCACCACCTCCTTCACCTGTATATTTTATTTTAATTTTCCAGTTTTCTACCAGGAGAGCAACATATAGTGCAATTTCCAGTTAATGAACCTACCAGGGATAGCTAGATCACCTTAATTCTGCTGTAAACTAAATTTTATGACTTCCCATTGTTTTTGTCCTAGAACTCTTAAAAGTTTACATCATTTCTTACCTCCTTTCATCATTCCTTCCCTCCTTTTTTTACTTCTGACTTGGCTTAATGCAGGGGTGGGATTCAAATTTTTAACAACCGGTTCTGTGGGCGTGGCTTAGGTGGTGGGCATGTCTTGGTGGTCATATGACTGGATGGACATGGCTTGGTGGTCATGTTATTGGCTGGGCATGGCCAACTCAATATCACTCACATTGAGGCACGCATCTCCTCGCCTGGCCTCTCATGACTACGGGAATGCTGCAAAAGTTGTAAGCATGAAAAATGGTCATAAGTCATTTTTTTCAGTGCCATTGTAACTTTGAATGGTCACTCCACACAGGCAAAATACCAGCAAAGGAGAGGAAAAAAAACTCAAGAGACGCTCCTGAGACAGGAAGTCTAGTCCTGCCAAGAATGTAATAAGGGTTAACAGAGAGGCAGTTTCTGTAAGCAACACCAGAATGTTTCCTTCCTGCCTTCCTTACCGGATTAGGCCAGTAATTTCTTCTAACAACCAGTTTTCTGAAATGCTAAGAATGTTAACAACCAGTTCTAGCGAATAGTTGAGAACTGGTAGAACCCCACCCCTGGCCTAATGAACTTATTTGCCTCATAAAGGTATTGATCTAATGTAGCAATGTTTTTAATCTAATGGCATAAAGAAAACTTTTTGTTAATAATTTTAATAGCAATATAAGTGACATTAATGAAGCTATGACATTCAAAGTGCTTCTTGTTTGTATTAAGAACAAGGAGCTCTTAAATAATATTTAAGGGAATTTAAAAATTGAAAAGCTTTCAACATTCTAATAGCAGCTGCCCTAGCTTTTCAAAAGAACAAATCCCATGTGTTATCTAAAACAGGTTGGGTAACTTTTCTCTGCTAAAGGCCATACCTTTTCAAAGTTAATGATATGAGTGTCACATGCCAATAGCAGAACTTTTGAAGGAAATGGAAGATTGTGGGACACTCTTTTGAGAGCTCTTCTTTTTGCTTTCTCATTTCCTCCTCTTCCTTCTCCTTTGTTCTTTTGGGGTATCTGTCTGTCTTAAGCAGAGGAGGATATATATATTAAATTAGAGTATAGTGTGTTTAGGATTCTAACTCATACTTTATAAAAAGGAATATACTTTTTATTCAAGTGTGCCCTAGAACTGAATAAGCTTGATTATTTGTTTATATCATTGATGTTATACTATCAAATTCAACGGTGTAATATTGGTCTTTGTTTTATATATATCATAGTTCAATTACTTCAAATTATGTATTTCAGAAACAGGTTAAGATATTGAGAAACTGTCATTTTAATGCCTCCCTATTGAATGATATACACTTCGTATAACAAATCCAAGTACCTCACAATGTTTTTTTTTAATTCAGAAATATCAAATGGTGAAATATTTGAATCACAATGATACAAAATATATGTTCAATGTGAAATTAATCCTTATCAAATAAAATTAAGACTTAAAATAAAAAAGAAAATAATTTGAAAGATAAACAGAAGCATTTATGGGCATAGATGGTTAGGTGCCCCATATATAAGTTTGTATAGAAAAAAACAGAAAAATAAATATGAATTAACTACTATAAAGTATCAGCAGGCAGATTTCATGCTAACATACTTACAACAGAGATACTGGAAAAATGGCAAAAGTCCTGGTAAGATGTTTGCTAATAATTTTAAACAAAAAAATGGTTGGAAAATGATTCTAATTATTAAAGGTGAAAGAGATAAAATGTATAATTTGTCATGGTTATAAACTGTCAATCTTTAAAATGTTATTCGGAAGTATTTAGTAAAGCAGAGAATGTATCAAATGAAGATATAGAGCCCTTTTTAAATAAAATTAATCTTCCATTTTTAGATAAAATACAGAAATAACTTTTATTTACTTCACTATCTGAGGCAGAGATCAAACAAACAATTTTAAAAACAGCAAGTGGTAAAACATGGTTTAGATGGACTCCCTATTGAGTTGTATAAAAATGTTATAGATCTTTTTGTGACAAAACTGCCACCTGTAAAAAGAGATATTTGATAAGGGAATTTTATCACCAGCATCTATGGAGACCTATATTACAGTTATACTAACAGCAAGTAAATATTACATTTATTCATATTAATACAAAAATGTAAAAAACAGTATTAGCAATAGATTACAGCAAATGATATTATTTGTTATTAAGAATGATGAAGCAGAACTAATAAAAACTAGGCAAGTAGCAGATAATATCCGATTAGTTTTAAATCTAAAAGACTTGAATAAATATAAAGTTAAATTTGTAATTTTCTCATTAGATCTTGAAACACTATGAGACAAAATACACCAACAATACATATTTACTGCACTAAATACATTTGGATTTTTTTTTGGACACTATCATTATTGAGAGAGTGGCACTGGTTGTCAATTGCTTCCAGATATAATTAAAAGTGGGGGGTTTTTCTTTAAAGGTCTACATGGCTCAGAACCTGGATTTGTGTGGAGCTACCTTTCCCCAGCACTTTCTCCTTTTCCAATAAGATCCCTTCAAACCCATCTCTGAGGAGGTTTTAATCCTGGAGACCATAAGACTATATCTCTTCCATCACGACCCTTCTCTTTTTTAACATAATCCTTAAATTGAGCTCAATTCAGTATCAATATTGCTAGTAATCAGGAATGCCACAAACTTAGCTTTTCAGAAAGACTTTGTAGTTAGTTAGTTTACTTTGTTGATTAGCCCATGGCCATAACAAAGTGAAGAGTTCCAAATACATATTATTACTAAAATACAATAAAAACAATTTAAAATGGGATTGGAATAAAATACAATAATTTAATATATGAATAAATAAAATATGATAAAATTATATTTCAGTGTCACCCCTACAATCTATCCCAATCAGTCCCACATATGCTGATCTTAACCGAACCATTTTGCTCAAGTTTTGTGCTATATTAACTGTTGTTTTCAAATTCTGGATGCACATCAGATAAATTGTTTTGATATGGGGTTCCCAATGGATAATTCGTTTAGTATATAGACCAAGGTACCTGCCTCTGATCCTCTTATATAGGCAACAATCAAATAGGTCTTCTACCTCTGGCACTTCACAAATGCAGATGCGTCCTTATAGGGTGTAGAATGGAATTTCCCATATCTGACCATTGTGTCAAGCTGTTCAAATCTTTGTCACGTAAATATATCTCTAAGATGTTTGGGCAGTTGTAACTTTCAAAAACTGTCTATAGAAAAACTTTGTAGTTTGATAAGAGAGTTTCATACCTTGAAGCAGGTGTTGTTTATAACTAAAAATATTATTTCTCAACAAATACTGTTACAATTAAGTGAACTGTAAAATTAAGTAAGCAAACACACATAAATTTGCTTGCTTATTTATAATAATTAGAAACAGCACCTTTACTGCATAAAATGACTATATTTAATTCTAAAACAAGCAACAATTATTTGAAAATTGAAAATAATTATACTGCAGTTTGAATGATAATATTTTATTTACAAAGGACTCAGACATGAGGAGATAAAACCAGATTGTTTTCCTATCATTTTAATGGGTTATAAACAGCACTAATTATTGTGAATTGCATATGTATGAAGTACAGTTATTTAAATTGAATCAACTTCTCATTAAAACTGTAGGGAATACAAGAAACACATTAACTTTTTTTCTGATGTCCTGATAGAATTGGTAATGAATTGCTAGATTTGGGGAAATTGCTAGATAATGGGAAAATATCCTGCAGTTTTGCTTAATAATCTCTTGACAAACAAATCTGTTAAGAATGTCAATCTGCTTTCAAACTGCAAGCTTTCCTGGTACAAATTTTATGAGACACAGTTTTCTGTCACATGGATGGAGGCAATATCTTAATTCCTTTCTCTATTTGGGAAATAGACATTTTTTGTCTTTTTAAAATGAACATAGAAATGCTGGGCTGGGGCTGAGAAAAGAGGGGATAACAGAAACTTGGAATAAAATTTGGAATTTCTATTTTAAAAAGTCCAAGTAAAAAAAAGAGGAACAGAAACTCCACATTTTAATCCTGAAGAATTAAGGGGCAAGTTTAGCAATGAATTTACATTAAAAATCGAAAGAGATCTAAGAGTCCTAATGGATAACCACTTAATTATGAGCCAGTAGTATGCTATAGCTGTTTAAAAAAAAATGTCAGTGCAGTCCTAGGCTGCATCAACAAAGAGATAGCATCAAGATCATGTGAAGTGATAGTACCACTTTATACTGCACTATTGAGATCATACTTGGAATGCTACATTCAGTTCTGGTCACCACAATACAAAAAAGATGTTGAGTCTCTAGAAAGAGTACAGAGAAGCAACAGTTGAAGTTGATTAGGAGACAGGAGGCTTAAAGCATACAATGAATCGTTGTGGAAACTGGGTGTGTCTAACCTAGAATTAAGGAGATATTTCCTATCATTAAGTACAAATAATCAAAGGAATGTCTTTGTCTCTAGAAGTTGTGGATACTCCATCAATGGAGTCTTTTAAGAAGAGATTGGACATCTATTCATCCAGAATGATATGGCAAACCTTTTAGAAACAGAGCGCCCAAACTGCAACTCAAGACCCACTTATTTATTGCAAAGTGCCAGCATGGCAATTTAACCTGAATACTGAAGTTTTAGTTTAGAAAAAACAACTCATAAACATATTTTGTCTTAAAAGAAAAACACAACTTTCAGTGATAGAAACAACTTTTTATTCAAAGGTAAAAGTTTGCATTTGACTTGCTTTTGAACTTGGGAAAGTGAAGAGTCAAGGCTTCTGGGTTATAGGTGTGGGGTATGTAAGATTACATAGAACCCTGGACTTTTAAAGACAAGCTATGAACAGTTTTAATTCAAGCTTTGCAGATAACTTTTAGGATGGGCTTATGAGCATGTGGGGAAAAACCAAGCTACTGATCAGGAGGGTATTTCAGCTAACCAGTAACAGATTCTTCTGCACAACCCTACTGAATAACACACAAGAGCCAAGCTGGGCACATGGAGAGACAGCAGGGAAAGAAGAGTTGTTATTTCAGCATCTCTTCCCCTCCCCCCCCCCAAAAAAAAGCAAAGGAGAAATGGAGCATTCCCCTTCTTTCTCCCAGGGCTTTCAGGGGCTTCCTGGCTGTCACCAAGGGCTGTGAACAGTGGCATGGAGGAGGAAAGCCCAGGTACACTCTTCCCAATTCACCAGCCAAATAGCTCCCACCAGTTTCTGCAGAAAAGCCTGCCACTGAATTGACTTGAAAGCGAAAGGAAGCCTCGAGGTGACCTTCCATGTGAATACTTTGGGTGCTGTTTCCTCCTCCTCCTCCACACTTGGGCGATGGAATGGACCGCAGCATGTAAAAGGCTTGCACCAGAGGAGAGGGGGAGAGCAATGTGCAAAATTCCTCCCCTCTATCATAAGGTTCTGCTTTTAAAGAGGAAGGGGGGGGGAGTTTTCCTTGTAACCCTAGCTGAAGAGTCTGTTATCGAGAGTTCATTTTCTTTGTTTTGTGGGAAGGCAAGCAAGATAGTCTAGCACTGTGATGGTGAACCTATGCCATGAGTGCCGGCAGTGGCATACAGAGCCATCTCTCTGGGCACAGAGGCCATTGCTCTCCAGGTTCTGCCAGCTGGTATTTCAATGTGCAGGAATGGTCTAGCAGCTAGCGTCCCCACAGAGAGGGCTCTGAGTGCCCCCTCTGGCACGAATGCCATAGGTTTGCCACCACTAATATAGGGTCTCCTGCTTGAGTTGGGGTTAGACTAGAATACTTCCAAGCTTCCTTCAACTCTGTTAATCTATATTCTCATATTTATTTCTATGTGGTAAGCAAGTATTCTGTGGGGTCCTTGATGCTTTCTGAGCTTGGTTTTTTTGTTGTAGATGTTTCATTACCAAACTAAGTGACATCTTCAATGCTAGAAAAGATTGGGGTTTGCTCTACCATCTTTTATTTCTTCACATAAGCTCAGTAACTGAATTAATATTTCAGGTTATGCATAAATAAATTATTTTCTTTAGTAATTATCATTTTAAATAATAAATGAAAATGCTATTGCAATCTATTTACAGCATGTTCTCCTTTATTTATAGAAGGTTTGTGCCATATTTTGTTCTGCTTGGAACACCTTTATTAAAATTTCTCAATAAAATTGGTGTTTTCCTTTGATTTTAAATAGTTCCATGCCTCCCTTCTTCAAAAGGGACTGTTGACATTCTAATATCTAAAATTAAAAGTACTTTTATATTTTTTATTTTCCTTTTTTTAAAATAATTTTTGTTTTTTATATCTTGTGAGATTGATTTATCTCCAAAAGAACACTGAAACTGCTGATTACATAGTCAGGAAATACTGCTATAGGAATTATTTCATTCTTTCCACTTTAATCACTAGAAAAACAACATATGGTAGAAAAGCCCCATATTTTAATATACCAGGTTTAATATATATGGTAGCAGTAGGAACTACCAAGTTATTAATCAAAGCAGTAGGATGGGCCAAAATGTGAAGACACAAAGGTCCTTGGGAAAAGGTTTTAGATCACTAGCCCAAATCTTGCAATAATGTTAATATTTAAAATAATAATTATTTTTGTAAGAATGAATTTCATAAAGATTGTAAAAATATTTATATAGAGAACAGCATGGCAAAAAATGCAAACAACTATTAAAGGAAAAGGATCGAAAATGCAGCTTGAGGGATTTTTTTTTCTCATTTTGTATCCAAGAAATAGAGGTAACTGAATTTTTACTTGTTTTATATTAAAATTTCATTCATCCTGCATAATCGGAATTTTTGTACAATACAATTTTTTTTCAGTTTTTAAAGTAATATGTTTTGAGTAAAATATTTGATTGGAGAAAGAAAAGGTATTCATTCCATTAACCGAAAACATTAACATATTTATTTTACTTCTATCAGTACGATCTTTCATAATCTGATAAAGAAAGCAATACATTTTAAGTTTTTTTTAAAAAAAAAAAAAGTCTGGAAACTCAAGTTATTCCAACCTACATTTTATTTTGCTTTGATTTATAGATTGATCTTCTTGTCCCTACAAAAGTCACTGGCATCATTACTCAAGGAGCTAAAGATTTTGGTCATGTTCAATTTGTGGGTTCCTATAAAGTCGCCTATGGCAATGATGGACAACACTGGACTGTATATCAGGATGAAAAGCAAAAAAAAGATAAGGTAACAAGGTGGTTGATATTTGAAATATACAGTAGGCATTCTTCAACCCCTGACATTCTCCAAGCTGCAGGTTAATGTATGCTGTGTGGTTTTATGGGATATTCATGTTGAGGTTTCATGGTTAAAGGTCAATGCAAAGTAAAAATTAATATAAATATACTGACATTTACTCATACTTTAATATTAATATAAAGTGCCAAAATTTAAACAGCAAATATAACATTTAAATGAATAATGCGGTTGCAAGGCTTCGGCGGCGGCAGGAATCCGCTTCTCTGCGGGTCCCTGCTGCGCTCGCCGCTGAGGTACCCCCAATTCATTTGGATTTGAGGGTTGTCGCTGCCCTGAAGAGGCAGCGGAAGGCAGAGGAGATCCGGGCAGGGGTCTGGGGATATCACACCCCCTTCCCCAGCCGGCTAGACTCCTTTTTCCTGAGGTGCAGGAGCAGCTGTCAGAAATGGCAGCCTCAAAGGAATCTTCAACCGGATAAGACTGTGCAGGAGGAAGTTTTTTAGAAGGAGAAGTTTTCTTGGCTGAACCGGGACATTAAGTTACTTTTAAAACACCCTGGAAACCTGACTTATGGATTGATATATTTGTTTCCAAAAGATTGTTACAGCAGTGAAAGTGCTGAAGGAAAGTTCACTCCCCTTCCTTACGGAGAAAGCAAATGAGCACAGAAAAACTTGCTTCTTTAAGGTAAAAACAAGCTCTTTATTATAAGTGGGAAGGAGAGGACTAAAAAAAATAATAATCCTTAAAGTCTTGTTGGAGGAGACGCTTTGAAGATTATAAAACCAACAACTAATTGTAATATGGCTTTAAAATATATTTGGGATTTTGCCCCAGGAGGAAAAGCTGCAAAGAGAAGAAGAGGAAATAATTTCTGCCTGTTTGGATTATTTGATAACTTTGACATTTGTAAATTACTTTAAGATTAAAAACATCTGGGTTGTTTTTAAAAATTTACAATGGCATCATTGGTGGATCAATTAAAAATGGAATATGAAAAATTAAAAGAAAGAGGATCAAATGGCAAGAATACATTGGGAGCTGTCTTCCACTTTTTAGAAATGGTGGTTTCTATGTACCAGCAAATACTTAAGGAAGAAAGACAAAGAGAATAAGAAGAAGAAAAGGAAGCCATTTTTAATGGGCAAAAAAGTTTGATTAAGAAAGAAAATAGGAAGAGAGGAAGGGAAAATGAGAATTTAAGATTCAATAAAACAACCAAGAAAAAGAAAAATAAGGTGAAAAAAAGGTACAATGTTAGAAAGCAATTGAAAAGAGAACTACAAGAGAGAGGGGAAGTTAAAAAGGTGGAGGTTAGTGGGGGGGGAAACACCAGACTGGAGAGGAAAGGGAGGCAAAAAGGGAAAAAAAGCCACAGTCTGAAACAAGATGCAAAAAAGAAATTTTTTTTTAGAGATAAGGGATAAAAGATAGTGTATAATTAAAGAAAGATTCTGCCAGAGTACATAAGATAGTATTGTAGTATTTGCATTTGAAATAGTCTAATGGAATTAAGATTTAACAAAATATTAAAATATTAAAATGTTTAATAATGATAGATCTCAATACTCAATAAAATATTAAAGAGAATGTGTAAAATGATTAAAGCTTAGTTACTGTTTAATTTGTTATTGTTTCAATGTTATTATCAATTTACTATTTTATCTTCTTATTTTAAAATAATGTTTAATTATTCTAATTAATTAGAATTAGAACTAGAATAAAATGCAACATGTAGAATGTACTAAGCAGAATCAGGAAGGAAATTATGTATTATTTTAAGTGTTACTTTAGGGGAAAGATAGAAAGGCGTCATACTTTAAAAGTGATTACAGGGGAAATTCTTTGCTAAAGGAAGAGATAAATAGATGATTGGAAAAGAACGGACAAAAGATACAAGCATAATGATTTTGAAATAAGATGAAATAAACAAAATATAATTAAGAGAGTGAAAAGAAGGGAGAAGTTATATAGAAAATATAGAATGGTCAATAAGATATGAACGGTATATAAGGTGAGCATGAATTTGATTTAGGTCTGTAAAAAAAGATGTAACCCGGGGCTAAGCCACTTTTCAAAAGAAGTTTTATGTTTTGTGTTTTGGGTGTTTATGTTTGACTGAGATAAATCAAACCTTGATAGAAAGAAATATAATTGAATAAAAGTGAAGGGAGAAATAATGAGAAATTTGGAAAAGATATATATTAAATGGATATATATTAAATATATTAAATGGAAATGTGGAAATGTGGAACTATGCCTTAAAAATGATGTTTTATTTGCCTTGTTAAAACTTATAAGTAATTTTTAGAAAGGAGGTTTTATGCTTTTATGTTCTATGTTTTGTTTGTCTTCAAAAATTAATAAAATTTGTTTTAAAAAAAACATTTAAATGAATAATAAAAGCTGCTAAATGAAGAACCTTTATCAAAATGTTTTTTTCAATGTGTTAAAATAGTGGTCGAAACATAAAATGTACCGTATATACTCGAGTATAAGCCGAGTTTTTCAGCCCATTCTTTGTGCTGAAAAAACTGCCCTCGGCTTATACTCAAGTCAGATTCCCCTCTGAAAAAAAAAATGGTGTGGAGCTCCGGAGCTGGGCAGCCGCTTTCCTGCAGGCAAGCCCCACTTCATGGACTCCGTCCATCCTCGCTCCCATCCACCCACCCACACAAAGCGACGAAGTCCCCCAATCGCGCAGCCCAGAATTGCCCTCCCCTCAGGGGGCAGCAACAACGCCCGGTGTTTCCAGAGACAAGAAGCTCCACCGTGCAATGAAAGCTCCCTGGCTCTAGGCTCAGAAAACAATGCGAGGCGAGGTCGTTTCGGCTCCGCTGAGCTTCGTTTCCTAGCTACTTTCAGTCCGCTCGGGAGGAGGGGGAGGAGGTGGTGGCCTAGAGCTCAGAAAACAATGCAAGCTGCCGCCACCACCTCCTCCCCCTCCTCCCGAGCGGACTGAAAGCAGCTAGGAAATGAAGCTGAGCGGAGCCTAGAGCTCAGAAAACAACGCGAGGCGAGGTCACTTCAGCTCCACTCAGCTTCGTTTCCTAGCTGCTTTCAGTCCGCTCAGGAGGAGGGGGAGGAGGTGGTGGTGGCAGCTTGCATTGTTTTCTGAGCTCTAGGCCACCACCTCCTCCCCCTCCTCCCGAGCGGACTGAAAGCAGCTAGGAAACGAAGCTCAGTGGAGCCGAAGCGACTTCGCCTCGCGTTGTTTTCTGAGCTCTAGGCTCTGCTCAGCTTCGTTTCCTAGCTGTTTTCAGTCCGCTCAGGAGGAGGGAGAGGAGGTGATGGCGGCAGCTTGCGTTGTTTTCTGAGCTCCAGGCCACCACCCCCTCCCCTTCCTCCCGAGCGGACTGAAAGCAGCTAGGAAACGAAACTGAGCGGAGCCGAAGCGACCTCGCCTCGCGTTGTTTTCTGAACCCGCGAGCCTAGAGCCAGGGCGCTTTCATTGCACGGTGGAGCTTCATCTCGGGAAATACCGAGCGTCGTTGCTGCCCCGAGGGGAGGGCGATTCTGGGCTGCGCAATTGGGGGACTTCGTGGCTTTGGGTAGGTGGGAGCGAGGACGTTGACTTTAAGCGCTGCCGACCAAGTGTTTCGCAAATACCAGTGGGACCTCCGTCCACCACCACCCCTCCCTCCCACTGTCATCGTCATCTTCTTTTGGGTTAGTGAATCAATTAAACCTTTCATGATAGTGAGATCGTTTCCCAAATTGATTAATCTGTTTTTCTTTGAAATAAATATTCAAAACCATTTAATCTACTGATGCCTCAATTAATGTAATTTTATTAGTATTTATTTTTATTTTTGAAATTTACCAGTAGCTGCTGCATTTCCCACCCTCGGCTTATACTCGAGTCAATAAGTTTTCCCAGTTTTTTGTGGTAAAATTAGGTGCCTCGGCTTATATTCGGGTCGACTTATACTCGAGTATATACGGTATATACTGAAGCAAATAATGTATATAATGATTAGAAAAAATATTTCTCACACTATTCATACATGATCTGGAAGAATTCATATAATATGAAATAATTTTTATTTATTTATTTATTTATTTTATTTACTTATTGAATTTATGTAGCCAACCATCTCATTTGCATGTGACTCTGGGTGGCATATACAATGAAATCACAAAAAATTAAACAATCAACATAATTCAACCATTAAGATTCATTAAAAGCAGTTAAAAAACTATTAACCTTCTACTTTAGTGTCAATATCTTAGGTCAGAAGTCTCCAATATTTCTGAGCTAATGAATAGATCTGACAAAATGGATGTGATCCAAATGGCTCACAAAATTTGCCAGATGACAAACTGGAAAAAAATTTCCATACCTCTGCCCCTGGTTTTTCCAAGTTTCCCTTCAAACCTTAGATTTTTGTTTAATAGTTTAGGAGCTTTGAACATCATTTCATCGTGTCAGTAACTACTTGAATTCTTATTGCTTTCTGTGTTTATTTTCAGTTATACACTTTGCCTCTTTTTTCACTGCTTTCCATTTTTTAAAGTATCAGGTTCTTCAGTGATTTTTACACATTTTGTTTTCAAACGATTATATTTTATTTTTTGTTCTTGCAGTGAACACTCTTTTTATTTCATCTAGTATTGAATTATTTGTACTTCTTGTTGTCCAAGGTATTTTCAACTGTTTTTCTTTTCCAGCACAGTATTCACAGGCATCATTTTTCTTTGTTTAGCCTTTCTGATGATCTGGCTTTCATAGCCATGTCTAATAACTTAAAAAAAAAAAACATGACATTGGCAATACCTACTTTTCTTGTCAGTGTGATATCTCTTCCTTTAATGTCCACAGTCTCTTTACCCTTCTTGTGAACACCGGGATACATTCTAAATGTGATAATGAACTCGGCTGACCCCTTCATTCCTCTGCTGAAAAATTGCTTACATGATTGTGAGACCTGGAGGAATTCTTGTAAATAAAGAAATGTAAGAAACTGGTGCTTTGCTGCTCTCTATATCAGTATATCTCAAAGAACATAGCATTATTTTAAAAAATATAATTCAAAGAATCTTTTTTTAAAGCATTGCAACAGTTCTACTAATTTAAAACTGCTCAAGGTCAAGAAACAAGCAAGCACAGCATGGATACCTGGAATGCTGCTGATTGCAGTAAATTAGAATAACAGATTTTTGAAAGCCTGGCCAGGTTTCTCTGTCTCTCCTTATGCTACATTAGGAGTTTTTAACCTTCTTGTAGGATGGACTTGCTTGGAGTCTAGTCATATCTATGAGCACTTTTTCAGAAAAAAATGTATTTAAATGCATTTCATAAAATACAAAGATGCATAGCGAATTACAAAGTAAATCAGTTATTATCCAATACAGTTATCACAATATTTAAAAATAACAAATATATCTACCCTGTTTTTCCAACAATACTGCCTCCCCCAATAGGAAGTCCCAGCATGTTTTATAGGCATGAAATGAAATTAAGCCCCTCCCCCCAAATTAAGGCCTATATTAAAACACGCAAAATGGTGGGGAAATGGTGGGGAAATGGTGGGGGGGCTTGCTGTTAGGAAGTACTTTTGTTGCACACCTGGATATGGTGCTGCCTGCATTGACCCCAATACAAAGTGCCCCACCAATGCCGAGGTCAACATCCAAGATGTCGCTGCCCACCCTAAGATGCAAGGGGGGGAATTAAGTCACCCCCAAAAAGACAGCCTGGCCATTTTTTCAGGGCTCAAAAAAAAATAAGACCAAGCCTTATTATATGAGAAATATGGTAATACTTTATTAATAACTAGACAATATAAATAATCCTTGACTTACAACCACAATTGACCCCAAAATTTCTGTTATTAAGCCAGACATTTGTTAAATGAATTTTGCATCATTTTATTACCTTTCTTGCCATAGTGGTTAAGCGATTTGCTGTTATTGTTATGTTAGTAACCTGGCATGATTAACAGATTCATGTTAAGAAATCTGGTTTCCCCATTGACTTTGTTTGTCTGAAGGTTGAAAAAGGTGATCATATGATCCTAGGATACTGCAAACCCATAAGTATGATGACAAGTAAGTTGACAATTGCCTGAATTTTGATCACATGACCATGGGGTTTGGCATAATGGTTTTAAATGTGAAAAATGATCACTTTAGTGTGAATAGTCACTAAATGAATGGTTGTAAGTTGGGAAGTACCTGTATTTTAGGATGCAATAATTTTGGATATAGTTACAATCCTATAATAATTTTAGAGATTTGTTAAATCAAAAAAGAATATTGGCGTCTAGAGACTGTAATTTAGCTTGTCCATCTATGTTATTGAATAAAAATCTAAATTTGATTTAGAAGTTAGTGAAAATAAAGTTATGCTTTTTTTCCCCCATCCAAGTTCACATATCTCTGTGAGCACCCAAAGCCCAGTGTAGTAGCCTTTAGCTGAAGGAGCCATCCATTCTTCAAAGAGAAGAAGTGTGATGTAGGGATTAAGGAGCTATAGAGATAAAACAAGGTACGTGTGTATATTCTTGCATGTGTGCATGTATGGACAGATGTGTGTATATGTATATAGATAGCAATAGCACTTAGGCTTATATACTGTTTCACAGTGCTTTTACAGCTCTCTCTGAGTCAGCATATTTCCCCCAAACAATCTGGCTCCTCATTTTACTGACCTCAGAAGGATGGAAAGCTAGATATACAGCTATATTCTGTTTTTTCCTCCATTTACTATTGCTCACAATAGTTCCCTGATAGAAAATTATATCTATTTAAATTCTCTAATGATATTGTAAAGAGAACTGTTGTGACCAATACTAAAGCAAGGAGAGAAAAAATCCACCAGCTGATTCTTTTCATTTCTGGAGTCTCCAAAAATCAGATTTCTGCATCATTTGTGATTGGAATGATTTGTTGTATAAATGGGGTCTGATATGAACTGGAATGAAAGCTTAAATTAACAATATTATCTGGGAAAAAGATAGTACATAGAATATATTAGACTAAAGCATATTTTTCCAAATTAAATAACAATAACAAACACTAAATCCATATTCAGCAGTAGCATAGCATCATAGAATCATAACCGTTGTCAGAATCAACATCCTTAGCTATTCATCCAAAGCCATGGAAGAGATCAAACAAAATGAATGTGTATGTTTAGGAGTAATGAAAGCCATCAAAGAAATGATACTGTTTGGGCTCAACTCCAGTTGCACACTTTCCAATGGAAGCAATGTAAAAATAAAAGTACTCTTGCTGTTTCAAACAGCTAGGTATTTATGTTTAAATTGTTACTCAGAGTTGGCTCCCCTGGGAATACAGACCAGTGAAGCTTCTAAAAGATACCATTAGAATGTTGTTCTAGTTCTAAATGAACAAGAAGAGGTTTGAAAAGTGAATACTTAACATGACTGTTATTTTTATACCTATACTGAATGGAAATTGCTGAAATGGTTGAAACTATGTTGAAAAAATAAATTTTAGAAGAAAAAAACCTGAGTTAAATAGTGATCTTTCTCTTCTCAACTAGAGGTCAGTAGATCATTGCAGTTTCAGGGCCTGAAAATCATATATAAACAAATCTTTTAAAAGATCTTTTAGAATCTGTGATTTGAGAAGAAAGAAAACATATTACATCACATGAAATAAACTCTTATTATTGCAAATCTTTTCTCAGTGATCTTGGAATGTAGCAAACAGAGAATAAACATGCTGGGGAAGCAAAATTCACCATAACATTTTATGTACAGGGGATGTGTGTGTGTGTGTTTCTTATACACGTCTTTACACATGAGAAGGTTCTCTTTACACATGAGAAAGTTCACTGTCCTCAAGATTTATTTTGTATCCCAG
This sequence comes from Hydrophis major, assembly GCA_033807585.1. Classification (NCBI taxonomy): domain Eukaryota; kingdom Metazoa; phylum Chordata; class Lepidosauria; order Squamata; family Elapidae; genus Hydrophis; species Hydrophis major. The sequence goes on from CM066329.1 coordinate 332,787,481, forward strand.
TTTGGCAGTTCTAAAATAACCTGATTTGACTTGACCCCTTTCAGATGCCATGTATCAGATTTGAAATCAAAACCAGAATTTGGAAATATAAAGTGATCATAAGAAAGTAAGAAATGCCTGCAATTTTATTAAATGTTAATATAACTGCATGCCTTTGGCAAGCACAGTAGCATTGCCCTGGCAGAGCATTATGCAGAATTTCAGACAAATCTACAGCAATTTTAGTGCCAAATATTTGGATTTTTTAAAGTGCATTAAGTAGATCTACTATACATTTTGGGTTTTATTAAGTATAAATTATATTATTTAACTCTCCATTTCCACCCTGACATATAGCTATGTGAAATATAGTAAATGTTTGGACGAGATGCACATCTGGCACATGACATCATACTACATGTTATGCATTACTTTTATTAAAGACTACCTACAATTTCCATATAACATGTTTTGAGATTTATTTTTTTTTGAAGGAAAAGTGAAACAGATGTCAAGGAACTGGAAGAAACAAAGTTATATAAGAACAGATCGAAGAATTTGGGTATCATGGTCTTAAGAAAAGAAAACTAAAATGATACAAAAAACACATCTTTTTTCTAAGACCAAAACCTTTTTCATTCCAATCTGCAAGACATAAGTAACGGATATAAGTTTCACAAAAGCAGATCTGGCAACAGTAAAAGAAGAAATGTCATGAATCCCCTTCATTGTGTTTGGCCATCTACTGAATCTGAGATACTCTAGTTTGAATTCTTCGACTGAGTATAGTCTTGGACATTATCATCAAATTCCAACAGTAGTTTTAATCTTAAAACAGGAGTATACATTATTTATTTTTATTTATTTATTTAGAAAATTTATATTGCTTCCTACTCACATATGGTGACTAACAGTGGCTTACAAGGATATAAAAACAGCATATAAAAGAAAGAAAAATAATAAAAAGAAAAATAACAAATAATAACCCGAATAGTATAATAATATTGTTTTAAAAAAAGAATCAATAAAGCAGTCTTAGTAAAGCTAGTGTAGCATTGTTCCTTAACTCTACACTACTAGTAGTAGATTAAGAATGGATAAATCAAGGCTTCAATTCTTCTTTCATCCATTTTGCTACAATAAATTTCACCTGTAGTATTTTCAGATTTTTCAAATATATTGCCCAGAAGGGGGAAAAAAGCTTTGCTCTGTTGGAGATCATTGTAACTACTTCAAAGAAGACAGTTTAATTGCATCCCACAGCTATTATTGAAAGATAAAGGGTATATTTCAAACAACCTTATGTTCGGCAATTAAACAGACTGAGTTTCCTAAAATTTTCTCATAATTTGAATGGAACCTAACTATTAAAGAAAATGTTGTTTTTATTAAATTGTTTAAATCCTTTTAAAATTCAAAGTAAATCTTAACTTTTATTTTCAAATTATAAAGCCAAAAAATTAAGCCCAAATATATCGTTGCATCCTATAAATATTCTTGCATCCCTGTAATATTACGTTAAATGCAAGACACTGAGTTTTAATTGTGTGTGTTATACTTATTCTCAGCCTTGCAATGAAACAAAAACAGGATACAGCCCATGAGCAAGGAAAGAAATCAAAATAAGTAAATTTTAAAAATAGTTTTAGAAAGAAGATATCAGATTGTAACTTGTCTCCTTTTAATACTATTATACAGATGTCACCAAGATAACAAAAAATAGTCTTGAGTGAGAAAGATTGTTATCAAAACAGCTTGAGTATCATATAGATTTACAAGGGCACCTTGTTATTGAATAAATTAGGATGGATGGCTATGTCACTTTTGGTTTTGTTCTGTTTCTCATTTTCCTGATGGATAAGTTCATTTCAGTTTATTTCCACATCTGTCCGCCATCCCAATGACATAAATAGCCAAATACATGTCTCTAAATATGCACATTTTGGAATATATTAATTATGTATATATTAATACATAATTATTGTGCACTAGCAAACTTCACAATAAAATTCTAAAAATTGCAAGTTTCTAGGCAAGAGTTCTGGTTTACATAAAATTTGAAATGATACATCTTCATAAAAAATGCAGACCAAATATTTGTTTGTTTGTTTGTTTTTCACATTTCTGACTGTGTTCCTCAAAGAGAGATGTTTCCTCACTAATTTTGAGAGCCAGGTGGTTTAGTAATTCAGGCACCAAGCTAGAAACCAGGACATTGTAAATTCTAAAGCTGGCTGGCTGATTTTAAGTCAGTTACCCTCATTTACCCAGCCCATCTCACAGTTTTGTTGTGGAGAAAATAGGAGAAGGGAGTAATATTAGGTATATAGCTTCCTTATTTATTAAAATGACAAGGATGGGAAATAAATAAATAAATAAATAAATAAATAAATAAATAAATAAATTTTGGTTCATTAATTTCCAGTATAATTATAATGCTTTGATTTATTTTGTTGTTCTATGACACTGTTCCCAGCTAGCATAAACTATTCGCTTTATATTATTCACCTTGGATTTTTATTAAATCATCCAGGAAAGATATACTGAATATAAGGGCTGGCACAACAATGTGACAATATGTGTGAATTTTGGGCTGAAATTTTGAGGCAGGACAAGGAGACAGAACAATTGTCAGGTCACAAGAAATGAATGACAATTTCTAATTGAATTATTGAATTTGCTAGTTTGAATTACTGGGAATAACTTGTGCTATTTTTTTCCAAGGACATTCTCTATTCCTGTCCCTCTACTTTACTATTCTTGCCTTTTTTTTTTTTTATTTCCCACAGCTTTACCAGCATTAATTTTCTAATCCTTAAATCACTTGCATCCCATAATTTATCATTTTATTCATGATGGTGTATAATGGGGTAAATCAAAAGAGACTTAAGGCAGCATGCAAAATTAAAACAATTCACAACCAAATTAAAAAAAAAATCACTGTATTGGGAAAATACACAAACAAGAACATTCCACCACCTATTATCAATCAAGCAGAATTGCAAATCTGTTTCTGGCCTGTGTGAAAAGCCAAGTTTAAAGCTTTAGGATGGTACAATTGCTGCCAAACAAATCTTAAAGGAAGGATTAAACAGTGACACATAATGTACATGTCTAAAATATGTGAGCTTCTGCTTGCTAAACATCATTTCAAGAAAGCAGTCAGTCAGTATTTGGCTAAGGAATAATTGGTTCTTCCTACAATCCATAATACCTGTATTAACCGTATCCAAATCCATAATCAGAAGGCATCTTTTTTCTCTTAGTCTTTCTCAACATCCAACTCTCAAAACTGAACATTGCCTCCTGAAAGACCTTCAGCTATTATAATCTTCGATGTGAGTGAAATTTTCTTGTTCTTCAAGTTGAGTTTATCATCTTCCCCTGACATTAATTTATTCACTATTCCAGCACATTGTCCATCTTTATCTCTTTTTCAGCCCAAGAAGACAAACTCTGCTTTCACTTCTGCACTCTCATCTATAATTTTAGTAATCATGCATGATGATGTTATTTTTCTCTTCCTAAAATGTAATAATAATCCACAATGTTACTTTACTCTTCTACCGATTACTACTGGCACAATCTTTGGTTTCTTTTACCAGTCACTCTACTTCTATTTGCATATCTTTGTATTTTGTGATTACTTTAGTTCTTTCTCTTCTATTCTGCTGTCTCCAGGTACTGATCTTATTATTACTATTGGTTAGCCACACAGTCACCATCACACATAGCAGATCACAATTGAATTTAGACTGGATTCCACATTTTGATCCATCTATTAAGTCTTTCCCAAGGATGTGAGATAGGCACTTGTTGTTTGATGTTAAAAGTATTGCTGCATGATGTCAGCCAATCCAAGTAAAGTTGCTTTTTGCCATGGATTCGTGGTGATTTTGTTAATATCAATATTGTTCAGTAATGCTCCAGATATTTTGTGCTTTCACCCAAGGTGCTTATGCACAATGTGAAATCACGACCACTAGTTCTTTAGCTAGTGTTGCACTTGATATGCATTCTTCCCCAATACCTAGGATGTTGTGATGTATAGTATATGTGTTGATCTAAGCAGTATAGTTTTTTCTAATGGATGGAAATTTTGTTAATATGCAGATTTTCTAAGTGGCATCCAAAAAATTTTGGTTTGTATCCAATGTGCCAATAACCACTGGAACCACCACAGTCTGTTTATGCCATAATCTTTTGATTTCAGTTTTCAGATATTGATACTTTATGATCTTCTTGAATTCTTTATCTGCTATTCTTCTATCTCCTGGTCACATCAATTATCCACAGTCATTCCTTTTCAACCCCAGTTAAATCTGATGTATTATGACCCCCATTTATCAGTTTGTATTCAGAATCCTGCAATATTTTAAGCTGCTCATTTTCAACAAATTTTAACTCAATTCTGACAATTTTTACAGATATTCCAGTGAATAATTTTGGTGATTGTATTATATAATTGTTTAAAAGATTGTGTAATCTTTTTGCATAAGCTAAGTATAAGATATACAGTTTCGTCAGCCTGTTTGCACAATCTTCAGTTTGAATTATCTGACAATTTTTGCATTCAGGCCTTGATTGCATTAATTTACACATCTAGTTCTTAAGCAGCCAAAATCAAGCCTTCCAATTTTATTTGTAATGTTCCAGTATGTAAGTCATTGTCACAGTTTATCTTTTTCCATTGTCCCTTCAGTCTTTTATATAAATTGACCATGTAATCCTTTTCTTTGCCAGCATTCTGTTTTTGTTTTCATTATATAGATGTTCATGTTTTGTTTCCTGCCATAAGTTCCAATTTTTAACTTGCATCAATGTTTCTTCTTGGCTCTCTTTTATGTAATCAGCCTATATGTGCTATTATTTAATAGTTTGACCTGAAGTAAACCTCTTTCTCCATTTCTGAAGGACACATGTAATCTATTAATATCACCAGGGGATCTAATGCATTGTAAATAGTCATTAAATTTCTTGTTTTTTAGTTCAGTTTATGACCAGTTATGGAATACTCTTCCCCTGGAGGTGAATCAAGTGCCCATTCTCCTAGCCTTCTGAAAAGGACTTAAAACATGGCTCTATAATCCTGTGTGGGAAGCCCAGCAAATCACTCAGTGTGAGGCTGATTAATCCCCTAATAGTTCTCACCTCCCCTTTTAATTAATTTTAATAGTATTTAATCACTCTTGTTTTAACTTTAATATATACTATTTTATATAGTTAACCTTTTTCTGCACACCACCCAGGATCCCTCTTAGAGGGAGATGGGCAGTTCAGAAATGTGAAAAGCAAACAAACAAATAAAATTAACATTTGATATTTTTATCTTTGGGGAAAGATATTTTTATCTTTGGGGAAATTTGGAGATTATTTTTTCTATTTCCATTTCCTCATTGCCTCTTATGTGTTCCCAGAACTCCGCAGGTAACCTTTTGCACATATTAAGTGTCCTAAGTTTGTTCTGTACAAATTTCTGTGAAATATTCTCATAAATAAATAAAATATTTATATTAAAAAAAACTTTCCAGTACACCTTATCTTTATAATTATCTACATTTAACTCATACGTTTGACCCGGTAATAGCTTGAAATCATCACAATTATTTAAAAATGTTCAATCTGCACCCTCTTTCACTCTTCAGATTTTTTTAACAATTAATTTCTACCTTGGGGCTGATGCTTGTATGATTACCCTTCTGCAATCATCTGGCAAGGAAAAAAGGAATATACTTCTGCACATTAACTTATCCCACCTTAGCAAACGAAGCCTAAAATGTGACCTGTATATCATGTAGACATTTACATTTAATCAGTCTGTTTTCCTGTTGGAAATGATTACCTTGTTAGCATATATTTCTTTGGGATTGATATATATTTCTTTGAGATTGATGTCGTTTCATTCATTAGCAGCTTTTTTAGAGACATCTCCAAGCTGCATGTCAGTGATAAAATACCATCTCAGTTTTCCAAAAGTGCACATAAACAATATTTTTCCTTAGCTGCTTGCAAGATTATGCCCTGTACTGAAGTATCCTTAAAGGGTAATTAAATTATAAAAAAATATTTCAGGGAGCTACAGATATATACATATTCTATATTGCTGGAGGAATTGCCTTCTATCAATATCTCTTTTTAAATCCATGCCATTTCATGGATGGAAGTGTAAAACTGTTTTCTTAGTTTTGAGTTTATCTCTGAAATTATCTCTATGGAAGCTTCCACTGTAGGGTCCCCTATCAATCTCTCTCTTTTATCTCTTTAAAACCAAGCATGCTAAAAATTCCCCCACCAGCAGAATTACTTGATACTTGATACAAAAATCACTATTGAATTCAATGGAAATGAATCCCCTTGCCATAATCCCCCAAGCTTTAATGCAGGATTGTTACTCTCTCTCTCTCTCTTTCTCTTTCTCTCTCTCTCTCCTCTCTCTTTCTTTCTCTCTCTCTCTCCCTCCCTTCCTCCCTCCTTTTCCCTCTTCCTCTCCCCTTCTGTTACCCAGCAGTCACGAAGGCATCAAACAACCCAGAAAGCATGCAAACAGGAGAAATATGCCTGTAAACAACCCTCCAACAAGGACCAACTGATTGCCTATGACAGCAAGCCTTGCCCACCAATATCAGAATGAAAATCCCATCTTCACCGTAGTGCATGGAAAGCAATATACCACACTCATTAGAACTGATAGTAGATGTTACTACCTAGTTGGATAATGAAATCTCTGTAACTAAACAACCAAGTTAAGAGACACCAAGGATCCACACATAAAATATTTCTAATAGTTCATAATACCATAAATACCATAATATCAAAACCTCCAGAAACAAAGAGTCTAGATGGGGAACCTCAGCCTCTACTGTCAGAATATCAGCACTAGGTTTGATCTACTCCACAGCTGAATGCTGTGTCCCCATTTGGCTTAATAGCTGTCACACTAGCAAGATCGATGCTGGACTAAATGATACAATGAGGATCACAAGTGGTTGCGTAAAATCTACTCCTACTTGCTGGCTCCCTATCTAGAGCCAAATAGCCCCACAGCCCTACAAAAGCAGGAACCTTAGTGAAGGAGTACAGCAAAATTATGAGAAACCCATTTCTTCCTGTGCATGTTGATCTTTCTCATCTATCATTTGGCAGGCTTTAATCCAGGATACTAAAAAGCATACTAAAAACTAGTGACATCACCATGCCAACAAAAGTGCATATAGTCAAAGCTATGGTGTTCCCAGTTGCAATGGCTGTGAAAGTTGGACCATAAGAAAGGCTGAGCACCAAAGAATTGAAGCCTTTGAACTATGGTGCTGGAGAAGACTCCTGCGAGGGACTGCAAGGTGTTCAAACCGGTCAATCCTAGAGGGGATCAACCCTGACTGCTCTTTAGAAGGCTAGATCCCGAAGATGAAACTCAAATACTTTGGCCACCTAATGAAATGGAAGGATTCACTGGCAAAGAGCCTAATGCTGGGAAAGATTGAGGACAATAGAAGAAGGGGATGACAGAAAATGAGGTGGTGGGATGGAGTCACTGAAGCAGTAGGCATGAGCTTAAATGGACTCCAGAAAATGGTATAGGACAGGAAGGCCTGGAGGAACGTTGTCCATGGGGTCATGATGGGTCGGACACGACTTCGCAATTAACAATAATCCAGGAAGCCTTCTCTGTAAACAGCTGTATAACAACTTTGATATCAACCCACAGTGGAAAGCCAAATGGGCTGCTGAATGCCCAGATACAGGCAATTATGTAGATGACCCTACACAAAAGATACCAGGTTTTGACCTTCCTCACCAGCATTGGTCAACTCTGAAGAGGATCCATACCCAACATGGTGTCTGCCAGGACTCATTGTTTAAGTGGGGTCTTGTTTCCACCCCTCAGCGTGACTGTGGTGCTCCTCAACAAAATATCCATCATATTATGTCCAAATATCGATCAAGAGCTTACACCAGCTCAATGTTTGATTTTTTCAACATATACCACACCATCTTTGAATGGCTGGGTGGGCTGGACATTAACATTTGTCTATAAGTCTATAAGCATACGTATTTGCCATACGCTAAATAAATAAAACCATAAATTGGTAGATTGGACTTTAAACAGTCTGTGAGTATTTAGCGATGCTTTGAGTAACAAATTATTTTTAATAATAAAATATAATGGTTGTTAGGGATAACATTGTTTACCCTAACTGGTTTAGGTAAAATAATAAATATGTTATCATGGTTTATATGTTAAATGTCTGCAACTTTAAATATAGGAATGTAATTAAGGGAGTGGTTGTGAAAGCACTTTAAAAAAAAGCAAGAAGACAGCTTGCTCTCTTTCTGGCTTTGATGATCCCTAATTACTGCATGGACTCAAGACTGCATTACTCCAATGGGAGAGAGACAAAGGACTGATTTGTAAGTGAACTGACATAGGATATTTCTACACGGACTTTGCTAACTGAATATCCTTGAATGGACTGACTAAATGATACATGACTAATGGACTGTTATTTTGACTATGCTATAAATGGAATAAACTATATTTTTGATAGCACAAGCGTATCTGTTATTTTTATTGTATGTTAACAAACATACAAACTTATATCACTCATTTATCTGTGTGCCTATCTGACTAATGCTGCACATTCTGTTTAGCTTGTCTCCTTAACCCTGGTTGGGGAACCCAGGCTTAACAATGGTCTTTTATTTATTTGCATGTAAGCTACAGTATTACAGATCTCAGAGAACAGTTGATCAGTTGATAAGAGAAGAGTTTGTAACTATAGACACCCATAAAACCACTCAGGATACTTATGTTAAGAATAAATCTTCCATAATTTAGAAGGATTTGATCCCTAATAGATTGATATATTTGTAAATCACAGTTTTTTAAAATATTTTCACTGAGTATTTCTTCCATTAAGCCAAACATCTATTTTAAAAATAGAATTATTCCTTTCTAGGTAACTTTTCTTTCATGTGACAAAATGTAACTTCCTTTATGAGGGCAGAAGGTATAAAATCCTTGAAGTGAACATTTTTATTTGCTTTGTGCACTACATATATATATTTATAACTATATCTTGCTGGTTACCTTTCAGGTTTTCCAGGGAAACTTTGACAATGATACTCACAGAAAAAACGTTATTGATCCTCCAATCTATGCACGGCACATAAGGATCCTCCCCTGGTCATGGTATGGCAGAATCACTTTACGGTCAGAGCTTTTGGGCTGTACAGAAGAGGACTGATGCATAGATCTCCACTTAATAGCACAACTCTTGATATTTCTAAATATATATATATATATATATATATGTATATATATATAAAATTCCATAGAAGAAACTGCAAAACCTGTAGAAAAATTGAATGGGCTTTTCATGAATAAGTGCTCACTTTCTGGTAGGCTGTTCTCTTTTGTAAGGAAGTCTAAGCCTGTCCTTAAAATGGTCCGATATTGATGCATATTCTTACTTTTCCCCCCTTTTCTTCCCTTTTAAATTTGCTCCAATTATTTATCTGTTTTACTGTGAAATTTCAACAACTTCTGAGTTGTTCTCATTGGCTAAAATGTGATGAGAGATAAAACAAAAATGCCGTCATTTTTTGCAAGGGAAATGAACATGGTTTTACAGAGTTCATTAGTAATCTGGGAACAAGCTGATAGATGTCATTATTTCCAAACCCATGCAGTCATCTTCCTTACTTACAAATGATACTGTGGCTTTAGCAATAAGTTTTTTCTCGGGAATGACTTCATTTGATTCTTTCCCTTGTGCCTATCATACACTGTCATGACAAATGATACTATTTTTGAAAACAAAAATCTGTGGTCTGTGGTCCTTCCAATGTCACGCATTACATTTTGTAATTTCTTTTAAAAGAGCTGAGTCCATGCTCTTTAGATTTTGTTTCCAGTTGTTTCGCTTTTCATTGAGCACAATGGGAACATTTCATTACCTTTTACATTTAATCCCATTAACTGCTGCTGTTTACTTTCAGTAAGCAAAGCTGAATTTTATAGGACAAAAACTGTCATTGTTACATCATGAAATCTATGATTTTGTAAATGAATTCAGCTTACAAGTTTCCACACACACACACCCAAACAATGCTGGGCTGACAAGGATATGGACCAAATCTAAAGCTGGGTCTCTGTAAAAGAAAGTTGCATAAATAGCTTAATATGGCATACATGTGCTGCTGTCTTTTCTTCCTTCAGAGTTGGTTGTTAATCTATGAAGGAGCTGCCCCCCCCCCCCCAAATCCCTTGGATCAATGAGAAGGGAGTCAGTGTGATAAAAAAAAAATATCGCATTCATTCCAAAATGAACCAATGTATCTGTAGTTCAGAAGTGTAACCTGGCTATAGCATTGTCCATAAGCTATACTTCAGAGGAACAGATACAAGTGATGGTCTGGATGCTGTTATGATCTTTCAATTATTACAAAATTCAGCTGTACAAAGTTATTTTGGGCACGCAAGTTTGATAATAGGGCCAGGAACAGGCAAGCATAGATGGAAAAGCAGGAGAAAGCAGAAGGGTATTACTGAATGCAAACATCGGACTTAATTTCAAACTGAACATATCTCTGGTTATTAAGACTGTAAAGACACTGGTGGACTAAGGTGTATATAGCACCTAATAACATCATAAGATTAAGAGTATCAATTCTTTTTAAAACAAGGAATATTTCTTTCCCTACTAAAAGATGCTATGTGTGTAGAAATTAGACCACTAAAAGACAGCTAACCAGCCCAAGATCCCTGCTACTGGAATTCAGCTTTCACTTACACCGTAACCCAGGACAACCATTCTGCCAGAGCTTTCTAACAATATGGAAGAAAGTTATTGGGAGAGGGTTAAGGTTTTCAAAGAGATGGTCTAGGTAAAGGTTCTTATCATTACTGTAGCTCCTATGTCTCTGGTACTTACGTGACAAGAATTACCTATAATTCCAGGTCTCATGCACCTTGATTAAGGAACATTGCTTTCTGTGCCTTGGATATACTATCTGAAAATATACAGCTAGGATTCAGTGCACACCAGTCAATGCTAGAGCACCATGTATCCCTAGTTTGTGCTCATCCTTAGCCAAACAAGATATGATATGCTGTTGCCATGGGAAAGAGGGTACCAATGTACTACAAAAGGATGGCCAGAATGGCTTTTTGTTTCCACTTATGTCCATCCACAATGGCAATTATATATAGAAAGACTGTGAGAATTTGACATTTGACTTAATAAGTAAAATTTCTCTTGCAAATGGAACTCCAGTTTGTTCAGGGATTTCTGCTAAACAGTGATCCTGGCCACTATTGCAAAGCACTTTCATTTAAACAAGGTATTTGCTGAATGTACTTTTCTTACTTGAAACTCTATATCAATCACCATCTCCTTTCTTATATTCATAAAAGATATATGGGATGAGATGGGGATTTTTTAAGCCTCATTAAAATAGTTCACACTAAACATTTTTATTAAATTGCATTTCTTTTTTTCCAAATCATGGCAATATACAGTAAGCATGGATTGTACAACCTTGATATATATATATAAGAGCTACCCTATAATTGTAGAATATAATTAGAAAAAAAAAAGATTATAGCCAGACTGGCTTCCTGCAGTGGGATGAATAGTGGGACAGATTATTCTTTTTGAAAATAAAATCTCTTTCCCCATGCAACCTGAAGTTTAGGGAATTATGTAGAGCACACTTGGGAATACATGGGAGCATGGGAGAAAACCAGCAAAGGTAGGAGATGGGATAGCACAAGTAGATGTAATGTTTTATGAATCCCAAGTTCTTCACAGATTCTCCTATAGATTTGCTTCATGTGGTCTGGACTACATAAGTTTTTAATTTTTAGGTGATATTTCCTAAAAATGTCATTATAAAAAAATATACAAGTAAAAAAAGAAGATGACTGTCTAGACTTTAAAATGATCAGAACTCACACATTTAATTTGTAAGGCTTAGACAAAGATACCCAGAGATGTTCAGTAGGGGAATCTAATCAAGGTAAAGCAAGTACCACAAGTATCTGTAAGGAATGCCAAGGTTCTGTGTATGTTTATGACTTTTGTGTATGTGTGTGTATTTTAGTTGGATTTGTGCTGCATTACAATTTCACTAAAGTGTTGCTGTCTTGTCTGTAACTGTGTTAACATTTCTTAACAATGTTATTTATGGAATTGTCTTTGATTGTGGTGAATAATTTTAAAGAAAAAGTCAAGTCTGATTGTATTAAGGTGCAAAAGTCTGATGGAATAAAGGCAGTAACCAAGATGGCATTGAACTATATGCAGCCCCTATTCTGCATTTTAGGCTCTTATGAAATGCTATGTAAGTCATAGCCAAGTGAATCTGTTCAATTCTAAATTTATATTCTAGAAGTTAAAGCAACAGCAATAATCTGTAGCTTGTTGTTAAGTCCTTCCTTTTATAGTGGATCTATACTTTAAAGCAGAGATTAGCTAAAGAGTGCAGCTGAGATATATTTCTTCAGCCTTCAAAAGCCACAGGGGAAAGTAACAATTATATTGAAATGCCAATCAGAGGGAGACATTACATTTAGATCGTTTTAAAAATGGGATCTATGTCAATAGGGGTAAGTTAAACTCTATGGAAATGTTGTGAGCCTATAGTCTATGCTTGCTGAGGCATAAAAAAAGGTTAAATCCACCAAAAGGTAGCTCAGTGAGTGATTACAGAGGCTGCAAGAATAGGGCTGGGAATTTGCTTGAGGCAGGTTGCCCATCCTGGTTAGCAACCTCATTCCTTCTTTCAGTGTTATTGGACCGAAGATTTCACTTGTAGCCATATGTTCATACAATGCAAAATAAATTAATTCAGGTCTTGGAACTGAAAACAAATTCAGAACACATATGCAGAGGTCTACATATGACTCATCTTGAAATCAGACAGATAAAATCTGGATTAACAACCCAAGCAGGTAACCCATGCCAACCAAATCACCCCTTTTTTTTTTTTTTTGTGCCAGGCACATAGCTATTGATTTGTAAGAGAAATTGCAGAAATAATACATTTTGGCATATGGGAATTCCAGAGCAACATAATACTGCCTCTGATAGATCAGGGTAATAAACATATATTTTTTACTCTGTAGAGAGTCATATGGAGGAAATTGGCCTGGATCTATAGCATCCCTTCAATAAGGAATGTTTTCTATATTGAATTTCAATATGACAAACTTCTGATACTCCTAGCATCACTTCATTGCACTGATGAAATAGTTTGTGCTGCTAGTCATTATAGATTTATAAAATGTATTAGTGCTTTATTTTTTAAAATGCAAGGAAGTGAATATTTATTTGGTTCATAATTAACATATGTATAACAATTTACAGTGCATAAAATGTCATGTTCAAATGTAGTAATTAACATTCATTGTTCTTTTTTAAATGATTGTGTTATTTACCCTTCTTTGTTTATTTAATATGATTCTGAAAGTGTCTGCTTTTAGCAAATATAGGCACAATTTGTTGAAAAATAATTCTTGCAAGACCTATTTAAATGAATAAATGGACTAACTTGCTATAGCTATATTTGTGTCCTAGTACAGCTAAAGAGAAACTTGATCAATTTCAGAATTATATTAAATAGAAAATGGAAGCTTTCACTGATGCCAATGGAAGATTCCTTTGAAGTAAAACTGTCTGCTTCTCATGAGTAATTGTATTACTCAAGGAAAGGAAAGAATTGTTTTTAAATTCCCTTATCCCCCAATAATCCTGTTAATGCAACCTTACAGCCACTATTTATACAGAAAAAAATGTTATAAAACTGTTACACTCATATAATGAATATATTTAATTTGTCAGTCAGTTAGACTTGCAAAGGATAAATTTCTCAGTGAATTGTATTCTTTGGATCTTAAATACTTTGACAACTAAATTGCACTTTTTAATTATGTGTGTCATTGTTTGAAATTTTCTACTGCTTTAGGATGTATTCTGTAATAAGAATGAATGTGTACATCTATTCATAATTGCTTAGCAAATGACATGGTTGAAACAGCCTTCACTGATCAAATACCTCCAAACAAGTCAATCGCATCAAATAGAAAACTTTTTCAGACAGAGATTTCACACACTCAGTTCCAAATCTTCATATTTTAATAACTGAGTACTTGAATAGCATGTGATGTACATGTGTGTTTAAGTCAGCCCTAGGTCTATAAATTGCATCTTATTAAAGAAAAATAATTCCATCATGAAGTTTTACATATATTACATTTGGCTGGCTGTAATTTACAATTTGTTTGTACTAAGTCAGTTCAGTAGCCAGTATTCCAGTCTAAGATAAGTAGCTGATGAATGATAACTGGAACTTTTGGCCTAAAATAAAGAGAACAGATTCACAAAACTAGCCAAACTAGCCTAACATTGCCTCTCACAAAATGGTGAATTTAGAATTAAGTCATGCAATTATACCATATGTAGAGTGTTTTGTACAACCTTAGGCTTATGTGTATTTTTGAAAATAAATTTGCTCTGTTCCTGTGGCCTGTTTGCCCCTTCTAGTGTGATCATTCAGTAAGAAAATATCATTAAATGTCTCATTGGTTTTAAGACATTCTGTGATTTTAAGACATTCTGTAATTTATGTAAGTACTCATCAAAATATTTGAACATAACACACATAAAAAAACAAGTATAGACTCTTTACATGGAATGGGGAACCTATCTTTTTCAGGATTCAGTAATCATGTTGCAGGATTTTGTATAGATAAGATTTATATACATATTCAGACCTTGGATAAATGAAACTATGAATGGGGGATGGCATCTGATTGTCCCTCTAGTTCTTCACCAAAAACATTCTGTCTGTGTATGTGGAAATCTGAGGCACTCTATTGACCCATTTCACTTGTGATACAGACAAGAGAGAGAGACATGTGAACTTGCCTATGTTCAATTTATATTATCTGAAGCCAATGTAAATTTTCCAGAAGTTGGTACCCTCAGATTCACAATTAAATTTGATTTAAAATCAACAAGTTAGTTACTTTAGAATAGCATCTCCCAAGTCATTTCCTTTTGAGTGACTTATTACTTCAAATCAAATGTTAAGAGAGTAAACATTTGTTGGAACAATATAAGAAAATTGTTTTTAACTTTTGTATTATCTTATAGTAATACAAAATAGTAATAGTATACAATATAGTAATAGTAAAACAGGATATGAAATTTAATTTCCCCTCTATTTATCCTAAAACGATTTAGTTAGTGATTTCTAGGCAGATTTCACCTTTCTATAGCCTTCCTAATTTGCTACTTTTATAGCCTGGGAATTAAAACATAATGCATAAGGCTTAGGATAATCTACTTAATTGTATTAAGGGCTTGTTACAAAATCAATCACAATGAAAATATCCAGTTCAGATTTTTAGATTGACTTTCTCTTTTGGAATGAAGATATACAAATTCATGCAGTTTTGAAGACTAAGAATTGTAATAAGTGTACCTGTGCTATGCCACAAATTAGGAAATACAATTTTCAAAACTGGCTTTTTATTTGTCATCAAGTAAAGAACTTGCTCAGACACCTTGACAACCTGTGTAAAGTTCCAATGTATTTTGTATATACTTAAATTACGTAGAATGATGTTAAAGCAGTACAACCTTGTCTAGTCTTCAACCTTAACAATAAAACTTTTGAAAAACTAGCATGTTCTTGAAGTATTTTGAATGTACACACTGTACTCCCTGAAAAGTATATTTATGTGCAAAACTCAAGTGTGAAAAATGTGAAACCATCTGATATTGCTGAGTGGGTGTAAAATAATTAACAATTCCACAAAAGTCTTTCTCAAGCCTAGTTCAAAACCAATCCAATCAAGTGTGTTATTTGAGACAAGGGTCAAGAAAAAGAGCTTCATTCTCTCACAGAATGGAGGAAAGTGGTGCATCCCATTGTTAGAAGTTATGAATGAAGTTATGTTAAAAAAGATGATACCCAAAACATGGTCAGAGGCTTATATTACACTTATACCAAAAGAAGAGACTGACCCACTGCAAATTAAGAATTATAGACCTATTTCTTTATTGAATGCAGACTATAAAATCTTTGCTTCAATTTTAGCAGAAAGACTTAAAAAATATTTAAATAATTTTATTCACCCAGATCAAAATGGATTTCTGCCAAAGAGACAAATTAGAGACAATATGAGAGTAATCTTGGACACTTTGGAATACTATGAGGCTCATCCTGAAAAGCAAATGGCTTTGATATTCCTAGATGCTCAAAAGGCATTTGACAATGTGAACTGGAGATTTATGTTATTACTATTGGAGCAGATGGGTTTTGCTAAAAAATTTATTCAAGCAATAGAAGCTGTTGTGTACTAAAAATGGACTGCTCGAAATCCCTGCGCCTTGATTGGCTAAGGCGCAGGGATTTCTAATTGGCCAGGCGAGCCGCGCCGATTGGCCCGATTAAAGTCTCCCGCGATTGGCTGAAACCATGAGCGGGAGACTTGAATCGCTGCCATTGGCCGCGGCCGCCGCGGCAAAAGAGTATAAAAGCCGGAGGCTTTTTCTCTTTTGCGGTTCGGTTCACGTCTTCAATAAAAAGAGCTGTTACTGATAGTCACTGCCTCAGAGCCTTCCTTTCGGACACGACACTGGCGACGAGGATGGGATCTCGCCCCTGAACCGAACCCCGTGTCCACAGACGAACTTGCGACAACGAAATGGCGAAAATAGCACCGCCCGCCCCCTTCAACCCCGCCGCCGAGGACTGGGAGTCCTACTCAGACAGATTCCGGATGTATTTAGAGTGTGCCGGCATGAAGGACGCCCCGGGCCCGCTAAAACGCGCCGTGTTCCTGACGCATTGTGGACCAGAGGTTTTCCAGATGGCCAAGGCATTGGCCAAACCGGCAGACGCGACTGCCATGGATTGGGACGTCCTCGAACCCATACTAAAGCGCCATTATGCTCCCGAGGTCCCCATCCTAATTCGGCGGAACGAATTCTACCGGAGATGTCAAAAACCGGACGAGAAACTGAGCGACTTTGTCGCTGAATTAAGGCGCCTAGGCGGGCTCTGTGAGTTTGAGGGATTGAACAGTCTCATAAGAGACCGTTTCGTGCTAGGACTTTGGGATCCGACACTCCAGAGCCGACTTATGGCCAAAGGCGACATCAGCCTCGCCGATGCCATCACCGCAGCCGCGGCCGCAGAAGCAACCCGCACGTCAGCAGACACCATGCGGAGAGCCGAGGCAAAAGGCGCAAACAACAACAACCCCGCAAGGTCGGCCGATGCAAGAATCGAAGCGGCCGCACACTACGGCGGTTACCAGTCAGCCTCCAGCATTTCAGACGATGAGGAGGACACACATCGCATGCAGGCGGGTCGCGGAAACCAGCGAAGCCAAAACAGTCGTAGGTCGAGGACCAACTGCGCAGGGTGCGGCGGCGACCACCCCAGGTCCGAATGCCGTTTCTTTGACGCGGTCTGCAGGCATTGTGACCGAAGGGGCCACATCGCCCGAGTTTGCCGCCAAAAGAAGACACGCAGCCCGCCAAAATGGGAGCAGCAGGATAGAAGGAGAGAGAGCCCGCCAAGAACCAGAGAGCGCCAGCCAGCAGGCAGATGGGACCAGAAGCAAAGATCCCAGAGAAGCGGCGACGGTCGGCGGAAAGAAGAAACCCACCAGACGGTGACAATCGGCCATGCCATCTCCGACGGCGCCAGAAAGATATACGTTGAAGTCTACATCGAAGGTCGGCCTTGCAAGATGGAAGTGGACTCCGGGTCCTACCTTTCCATGATTGCATGGCGCGAAATAAAAAAACTAGTGCCCACCCTGCAGAAGGAAAATGTACCCGCCCAGAAAATCATCATAAGGGACTATCAGGGTAATCGCGTGCCAGTGGTGGGTACCAAAAACTTTAGCGTAACCTACAAAGGCCGGACCGAACAGCTTCCACTCACGATAGTCGATCGTGACCGCCCGAGCTTGCTTGGCCTGCAATGGTTCGCCCCACTGAACATCGCATTGACAGGTGTCAACCAAGTCTCCATGGAAGCCTGGGAACAGCGGTTAGTCCAGGAGTTCCAGGAGGTCTTCGATGGAGGATTGGGCAAGTATAAGGGGCCCCCTATTTCCTTTGACTTAGACCCATGGGTTTCCCCCAAGCGACTTAAATCTAGGAGGGTACCCTTTGCGTTAAAACCAAAAATTGACGAACAAATCAACAAACTCGTCAAGCAAGGGGTATTAACACCTATAGATCACGCCAGATGGGAGACCCCTATAGTGACCCCAGTAAAGCCAGACGGGTCCGTGAGGATTTGCGGGGACTATAAGGCCACCCTAAATAGCGCGCTACAGCAAAGCGCCTACCCAGTGCCCATAGTGCAACACTTACTGCACTCATTGGGAGGGGGAAAAATTTTTGCCAAGCTTGACCTCGCCCAGGCATACCAGCAACTGCCTGTGGACGAAGAAACGGCAGAAGCCCAAACAATCGTGACACACCGGGGGGCCTTCAAGTGCAACAGACTCCAATTCGGAGTCAGCGTGGCACCAGGCATTTTTCAAAGTCTAATGGAACGTTTACTACAGGGCATCAAGGGGGTGGTGCCCTATTTCGATGACGTGTTAATCGCGGCGCCAAACGAAGCCGAATTAGAGAACCGTTTAAGACAAGTCTTGACAAAATTTAAAGAGACAGGACTTAAGGTCAAACGCGAAAAATGCCAACTGTGTACGCAGCAAATAGAATTTCTGGGTTACCTCCTAGACAGACAGGGCATCCACCCTACAGCTAAAAAGGTTAAAGCCATCAAGGAAGCCCCCACCCCGAGGTCCAAAACAGAACTACAAGCATTCCTAGGTTTACTAAATTTTTATAATGTCTTCCTACCTCAGAAGGCAACGGTGGCGGAGCCTTTGCATAGACTCCTAGACAAGAGGGCAGCATGGACTTGGGGGAAACGAGAACAGGCCGCCTTTCAGGGAACCAAAGACCTCCTCACCTCCGACGCCGTTCTAATACAGTTCAGTGAGACTTTACCCCTAGCTGTCACTTGCGACGCATCGCCCTACGGCGTCGGCGCTGTCCTCAGCCATACCCTCCCAGACCAGAGAGAAGCGCCTATTGCATTTTTTTCCAGAACGCTAACAAAACCGGAACGGAACTATAGCCAGCTGGACAAAGAAGCTTTGGCTATAGTTGCCGCCGTCAAGCGTTTCCATGAGTACTTGTACGGCCGCCCATTCAAGATAGTCACCGACCATAAGCCACTGCTGGGCATCCTCGCTGGGGATCGGGCCACACCAAACATCTTGTCACCACGCATGACTAGGTGGTCTGAATTCCTGGCAGCCTACAACTACGAACTGTTCCACAAGCCAGGAAAGAAAATTTCACACGCGGACGCTTTGAGCCGCTCGCCCTTGCCGGACTCGGAACCTGACCCCGCTCCTACAACTAACACCCTGAGCATAGAAAGCCTGCCCATAACCGCATCCGATATTGCCAGGGAAACCAGTAGGGACAGACAATTGGCGAAAGTCTTGCATTGGTTAGAGAAAGGTTGGCCGGAAAAGGACATTGACGAGACTTTTAAGAAATTCCGGCAGCGCCAGACTGAACTGTCTCTGTTAAGGGGTTGCATCCTGTGGGGAGATCGGGTGGTAATTCCGTGCAAATTACAAAGCAGAGTTTTGGAAATGTTACATGAGGGGCATCCTGGCATCGTCAGGACAAAAGCCCTGGCCAGGAGTTACGCTTGGTGGCCAGGGATGGATAAGCAAATTGAAACATGGGTTGCAAGGTGCCACCGGTGCCAAGAAACCAGGTCCAGCCCACCCGCAGCACCCACCCGGGACTGGGAAATACCACGGGGACCCTGGTCCAGAATCCATTTAGATTTTGCTGGCCCCACAAATGGACACACTTTTTTGATCACAGTAGATGCATACTCGAACTGGTTAGAGGTGGCTGACATGAAATCCACCACCACGGAGGCTGTCATTAAAGAACTTTGTAAACTATTCTCGACACATGGCCTCCCAGACGTAGTTGTCTCAGACAACGGGCCCCAATTCACCTCACTCGAATTTGAACGCTTCCTGGCTGAGAAAGGTATCCGCCACGCATTGACAGCACCGGCGCATCCGGCGGCGAACGGTAGGGCGGAACGGATGGTCCAATTTACAAAAAAGACCCTCCGGAAAATGGACCACGGGGAGATCAACGAAAAAATTAATAAACTGCTTTTCATACAACACATCACACCTAACACCACAACAAACAAAAGCCCTGCAGAGCTCCTGATGGGCAGAAAGCTGCGGTCACCACTCGATCGTCTACACCCCACATATAACCCGGAGCGACCCCCGGACTCAAGCTCCAGGTACCGGACTTTTCAACCAGGCGACTGGGTTTACGCTAAAAATATGACAGGGGAACCCCTATGGATCCCAGCCATCATAACACAAACCACAGGCCCACGGTCGTACCGGCTCCAAACCGTCGATGGGCGAGCCTGGAAGCGACACATCGACCAACTCCGGTCACGGGCAATAACTAACCTCAACCCCCAAGACACGAACCAAGGGGGGAGGGAGGACCCGACAAAAGAAACGCAGAAAAAAAGTAAAGACTCACCAGATCGCTGCCTCCGCGAATCCCATCAGGAGAGGAGCCGTCCAGCCAACTCTACCGACTCGGAAAAGCCAAGCGGGAGCGGCAAAATCCGTGACTCAACCGACCCGGTAGGCCCAGGCGGGAGCCACGGCGAGAGCACCGGCCCGACCATCCAGCCGGTACCCACAGAGCCAGAAGCAGCCAAAAAGATGACCGCTCCGGCCGAGCTACAACAGAAGAATGAGCTGCGCAGGTCAACTAGGACCCGACGTAGCCCCGCCTACCTGCGTGATTACGCCACGTGAAAGACCCTACCAAGAGGGGAGGGGTGTTGTGTACTAAAAATGGACTGCTCGAAATCCCTGCGCCTTGATTGGCTAAGGCGCAGGGATTTCTAATTGGCCAGGCGAGCCGCGCCGATTGGCCCGATTAAAGTCTCCCGCGATTGGCTGAAACCATGAGCGGGAGACTTGAATCGCTGCCATTGGCCGCGGCCGCCGCGGCAAAAGAGTATAAAAGCCGGAGGCTTTTTCTCTTTTGCGGTTCGGTTCACGTCTTCAATAAAAAGAGCTGTTACTGATAGTCACTGCCTCAGAGCCTTCCTTTCGGACACGACAGAAGCCATATATAATAAACAGACAGCAAGGGGAATGATGGAGGGGGAACTTACAGATTTTATTAATATAAGGAAAGGCACAAGACAAGGATATCCCCTATTTCCTTTGCTATTTGTGTTGACCTTGGAAGTGTTGAATAGAAATATTAGGGATGATAAAAGCATAAAAGGAATGAAAATTAAGAAGGAAGAATTTAAGCTACAAGCTTTTGCTGATGATTTAGCTTTTATTCTGGAAGACCCGCTAGAAACAGCTCCAAAGTTATTAATTGGAAAGGATAGAGACATATGGAGAGGTGGCTGGTTTGAAAATAAATAAAGATAAAACAAAGATTTTGACAAAGAACATGCTATTGAGACAGAGAGAAGAACTGGCAGATCTTTTGAAAATTCAAGTTACAAATAAGGTTAAGTATCTGGGGATATATTTGACAACAAGATGTAGCACATTAAAGGAGAATAATTATATTAAAATTAAACAACAGATAACTACAGATTTGAAGAAGTGGGAAAACTTGCAATTGTCATTAATAGGGAGAATTTCAACAATTAAGATGAATATTTTACCTAGAATTTTATTTTTGTTTCAAACAATACCAATTAGGCTTGGAAAAGACTATTTTGAAGATTTAAATAAAATTATGTTGAAGTTTATATGGCAAGGTAAAAAAGCGAGAATAAAGCTAAAGCTTTTGCAAGATGCTAGAATTAGAGGAGGTTTTGGCCTGCCTAATTGGGAATTGTATTATCAAGCTGCAAGTTTGATGTGGGTCAAAGAATGGATAACATTAAGAAAACATAGGTTGTTGACATTAGAAGGGCATGATTTGCTGTTGGGCTGGCATGCTTTTTTATGGTATAAGGGAACTAAAACAAAGGGTTATTTTAGAAGACATTATGTACAGGAGTCTTTGTGGTTAAATTGGGAGAAGATAAAAAGACAATGTTATTTGAAAATTCCAGTTTGGTTATCGACTATTGAAGCATTTTCCTATCCTATAATTTACAAGAAGGAACAAACAGTTAGATATGGGGAACTTTTGGATGAAAAGGGTGAACTTAAATCGATCCAAAACTTAGAGGAACAAGGTATAAGGATGAATTGGTTTTCATATGCACAAATACATTCAAGAAATGATGAAGATTTTAAAACGGAGGGATTCTATGATAAGCAGACTGATTTAGATAAGATCTTGATGGGTACTGATGAGAAGGTGATTAAAAAATTATATGGTTATTTACTGGGAATGAAATTAGAGGAAGAACAAGTCAAAGAAACTATGATTGTTTGGGGGAAGAATTTTGGATATGGGATTGATTTAGAGAAATGGCAGAAATTGTGGTCTCAAAATTATAAAATGACAATGTCAACAGCATATAAAGAAAACTTGTATAAGATGTTTTACAGGTGGCACTTTCCTCCGACAAGAATAGCAAGAATGTTTAAGAACAAATCTGAAAAATGTTGGAAATGTCATCAGATACCCAGCTCATATTACCATATGTGGTGGACTTGTGAGGATGCTAGAAAATATTGGATTAAAATTCTCATGTGGTTGGAAAAAATGTCAAAGAAACATATAGACTTGAAACCAGAGATCTTCTTATTGGGAATTTTACCTGATATATATAGTAAAGATTTGAAATACTTGATTGTAAATGTATTAACAGTGGCCAGGATTGTATTTGTTAAAAATTGGAAGAATGAGAAAATACCATTAGAGGAAGAAATTATTAAGAAAATATTGGAATGTGCTGAGATGGCAGATTAACATTTGAAATTAGAGAGCAAGAGGATAAACAATTTTATGAAATTTGGGATCTTTTTTGTTAAGCCTGGTTTCCCCAACCAGGGTTAGGGAGACAAGCTAAACAGAATGTGCAGCTTAGTCAGATAGGCACACAGATAAATGAGTGAGCTAAGCTTGTGTGTTTATTAACATACAGTAAGAATGACAGATACGCTTGTGCTATCAAATATATAGTTTATTCCATTATGAGTTCATAGCATAGTCAAAATAACAGTCCAATAATCATGTATCATTTAGTCAGTCCATTCAGGGATATTCAGTTAGCAAAAGTCCGTGTTGAATACCCTATGTCAATACACTTACAAGTCTGTCCTTTCTTTTCTCTCCCGTTCGAGCAATGCAGTCTTGTGTCCTTGCAGTAATCAGGAACTTCAAAGCCAGAGAGATAGCAAGCTGTCGTCTTGCTTCTTTTAAAGTGCTTTCACAACCACTCCCTTAATTACTGTCCCACAGTTAAAGTTGCAGACACTTTAACTTACAAACTATGATTACATATTATTATTTACCTAAACCAGTTAGGGTAAACCAATGTTATCCCTAACATTCTCCCCTTTTAGGAAATAATAATATAACTATTTATATCTTTAAACCATATTTGTTACAACTCTCTTTAAACTTAGTTACTCCTTGAGCTTTTGTAAATTGGTCTGCAATGTTTTCTTCCGTCATGCAGTATTCCAATTTAATTAGCCCATTCTTTACAGATTCTCTAACATTTAAGTATCTTAAATCAGTATGCTTTGATCTAGTTTTAACAGCAATACTAGTAGCTAACTTTATAGCTGCTTGGTTATCTTCGTACACAATAATGGAATCTTTTACAGTTATACCCATGTCTAATAATAACTGTTTGTACAAAATCAAATCAGTGCCTAATAATGACAGACATGAAAATTCCGCTTCCATCGTGGACAAGCTAATATGCTGTTGTCTGATTGACCTCCACCCTATTAGTGTCTTACCAAATAATATAGCCATCCCAGATGTTGATTTTCTTGTGTTTATATCAGTTGCAAAACTTGCATCTGCATTGGCACTAAGAATCAAATCACCCTTTGGTTCTATATACAATGCATGGTTCAGTGTTCCTTTAAGATATCTTAAAATTCTCTTTAATGATTGCCAATGATATTGATGTGGATCTGAATTAAAACGTGCCAGCTGATTTACACTATAAGCTATATCTGGCCTAGACCAATTGCTTATATATGATAAGCTGCCAATCAAAGATTGATATATGGACTTATCAAATTTGGGACTTTGATCATCAGTTTGGCAAACTTCCTGACTCATTGGAGTCTTTGCCGGTTTACAAAGTTCCATTTTAAACGTTTTAATTAATTGGCAAATTTTATCTTCTTGAGATATCTTAAAACCATTTTTTGTTTTGTTAATTGTCAATCCTAGATACTTTTTAATTTCACCTAAATGCTTTAATTTTATCTTTTTGGCTAATAATGATATAATCTCATTAGCTTCATTATTAGTCTTAGTTATCAAAGCAATATCATCTGTAAATAATAACAATAATGACACCGTTCCATTATTTTCTCTTTTAAACACACATGGATCTGCTAAACCAGATTTAAAACCAATATTGTTTAACTCTTTCACAATATATTGGTTCCACTCAAACCCAGATTGTTTCAACCCGTAAAGACTCTTTTTGAGTTTCCAACAATCATTACTATTTACTTTATTGTCTTTTATACCTACTGGTTTTCTTAAATATATAGTGTGCTGCAATGGTGCATGTAGATAAGCAGTTTCTACATCTAAATGGTTAATGACATAGTTTTTCTTAGCTGCCCACACTAATGCTGCTCTTAAAGATGTTGCTTTAAGACTTGGTGCAAAAACTTCATCGTAATCAGATACAGTTTGATTAAATCCTTGAGCTACTAACCTAGCCTTATGGGTAACAGTCCCATCATTTCCAGTTTTTACTTTAAATATCCATTTGCACTCAATGGATTTTTCTCCTGGAGGTAATTTAGCATCTTCATAAACTTTCATTACCTTTAATGAATTTAGTTCCTTTTCCATTGCCTTTTGCCAATTCTCCTGATCCTTAGCAGGATACATCCTAAGTTCATCTACACTAGTTGGAACTTTAGTTACTTGGCAAACTATACTTGCTTGATACCTATCAGGTGGTCTAGTTACACGTGTAGTACGTCTAGGTATTACAGGACTTACAGGTGGACTTTCATTTATTAACCTTTCTTGATTATCTAACTCTTCCTGATCAACTGTTTCCTCTTGTTCTGGTCCTATTTGCTCTTCTTGGACTTCTTCTTTAATTGGACTCTTCTTATAACTAGTCTGATCTTTCTGCCTTTTGTAGGGTTCAACAATTACTTCGTTATTTAAATCTTGCTCTAATCTATTCCATCCTACATGTTCTAGGAATTTAGCACTAGCACTGGTGTAAACTCTAGATGTACCTGGTTCCCAGAATCTATAAGATCTATGATTAGATGTATATCCTACAAAATATAATCTTTTAGCTCTATGCTGTCCTTTGTGTCTAAGTTGTGTAGGGATATGCACCCATGCTGGTGCTCCAAATGTGTGCATGTAACTTAAATCAGGTTTTGTACCATGCCACAGTGTGAATGGTAATTCACCTGTTGTTGAATTAACAACATTATTTAATATATGATTACCACACATTATTGCTTCTCCCCACAAATTGTCAGGTAATCCTGAATCAGACATCATAGTTCGTGCCATTGATTGTAATGTTTGGCCTCTTCTCTCTATAAAGGCATTATGTTGTGGCCTATATGGTGCAGACATTTTATGTTGAATACCTAACATTCTTAGTCTGTTCTGGAATTTATTATTTGTAAATTCTGTACCATTATCTGTTATAAGAGTTATTAATTTCTTTTTAGTTTTCCTTTCTGCAAATTTTATCCAATTAAAGAGATTTTGATAAGTTTCAGTTTTGCTCTTCATTAAATAGCAAAACCCATATCTAGAATAATGGTCCATTATACTTAATATGTAACGAGCTCCTCCTACACTTGGTTTTTTAGGACCTATTAAATCTGCAAATACTACCTCTAAAGATTCTTTGGTAGTAAATCCATCAACTCTATCAGCCGGTATGACCCTTGCTTTGCTTTGATTGCAAATAGAACATTGCAAATACTTATTACAAGGTTTCAAACTTATTCCCTTAGATAATTCAACAGTTTTCTTAAGCATTTTAAAATTTAAATGCCCTAACCTTCGATGTAACAAGTGAATACATTCATCATGAGGTTTCTTATTTTCATAAACTGTGTTAGCCACTTTTAAACCATCATCATTTAACACATATAATTCACCTCTTAAAGATGCAGTAATTTTCTTATCTTCTTTCTCAATTATGCAGTTATCTCCTTTAAATGTAGCTACATATCCTAGTTTAACCAAAATTCTAACTGAAATTAAATTAAACTTAAGTTGTGGTACATATAACATTTTTACATTCTCTTTTATAAAAGAACAATATGCTATACCTTGACCTTTAGCTTTCAGTTTCCAGCCATTGGCTAACGATATCTGCTGTGTACTCTTGGACATTTTAATAAAATTTTTCTTATCATTAGTTATACAATGAGATGCTCCACTGTCAACCACCCATAAATTATTTTTTACAGC
The DNA here is from genome assembly GCA_033807585.1 of Hydrophis major. Classification (NCBI taxonomy): domain Eukaryota; kingdom Metazoa; phylum Chordata; class Lepidosauria; order Squamata; family Elapidae; genus Hydrophis; species Hydrophis major. The sequence goes on from CM066329.1 coordinate 332,814,171, forward strand.
TCCGTTAGTATACATGGCTAACTCTAAATTTTTATTTATCTTTTGATGACTTTTAGTATTCTGGCCAGCGTTCTGGTGCTTTGCCTTTTTACAAAATCTTGCCAAATGTCCTCTTCCTCCACAATTAAAGCACCTTTTAATTGCGTATGCAGTAGGAGTTTCATTATCTTCTTTTTGAGGTTGCTGCCTCCTTAACTCGTCTCTTTCAAGCCTTCTTCTGGCCTCTTCAATCAATCTGCCAGTTATATCAGTTAAAGTTAGGCTTTCCTTTGGCAATATTTCAAGTGAAGTTACGTAATTGTCATAGGTTTCATCGAGGGAAGATAGTATTATATAGACTTGGTGTAATTCAGAGAAAATAAGCTCTTTCTCGTGCAGTTCTTGAAAAATGCTTTGCATAGTTTTCAAATGACTCAGCATATCACCATTCTTATGGAGATGTGTACTGAAAAGTTTCCGTGTTAGATTTATGTGAGCACCAACATTATCTCGAACATAAATCCTCTTCAGCTTCTGCCAACACCCAACAGCTAATTTTTCTCCGTGGATATAAACAAGCTGGTTATCAGTTAAGGTTAACCCAATAATGCAAATTGCTTGTTCATTTTTATGCATAAATTCTTCTATCTTTAATTTATCTTCCTCATCCCCTGGATCCCATTCTTCTACGTTTGGTGGATTTTCAATTATGTTCCACAAACCTTCTCTTCGTAGAAGCATACTACATTTCATAGACCATGATACATAGTTTGTTCCATCCAACTTGGATATAAGGGACAAACTTTGTAGATTGACTTGTGCCATGTTTTGTTATATGGATATAAAACTATAATTAATAAAACACAGCTGTCTGTTACTGTAATGTATAACAACACAAACTCTCACTTTTAACATAAATCTGTTTTATCCTAGTTAAACTGACTTTGCAGCCTCTGGGCCCATAACCAGTGTTAAGCCTGGTTTCCCCAACCAGGGTTAGGGAGACAAGCTAAACAGAATGTGCAGCTTAGTCAGATAGGCACACAGATAAATGAGTGAGCTAAGCTTGTGTGTTTATTAACATACAGTAAGAATGACAGATACGCTTGTGCTATCAAATATATAGTTTATTCCATTATGAGTTCATAGCATAGTCAAAATAACAGTCCAATAATCATGTATCATTTAGTCAGTCCATTCAGGGATATTCAGTTAGCAAAAGTCCGTGTTGAATACCCTATGTCAATACACTTACAAGTCTGTCCTTTCTTTTCTCTCCCGTTCGAGCAATGCAGTCTTGTGTCCTTGCAGTAATCAGGAACTTCAAAGCCAGAGAGATAGCAAGCTGTCGTCTTGCTTCTTTTAAAGTGCTTTCACAACCACTCCCTTAATTACTGTCCCACAGTTAAAGTTGCAGACACTTTAACTTACAAACTATGATTACATATTATTATTTACCTAAACCAGTTAGGGTAAACCAATGTTATCCCTAACATTTTTTATAAATGGCTAGATGATAAAATACGATAATAGAATATTTGGAATGCTAGATAGTAAGAAATATCTTTATTTTGCTATTTTGCTATTATTTTGTTATTTGATATTATATTTATAAAGGGTTTTTTAGGATCGATTTGGTATGATTATATGATTTGTTGAATAATCTGGTTAAAGTATTGTTAGCTCATAAAGCATGAATGATTAAAAGTATAGTCAAAAATTTCTTTTTTTTTTTTTAGTGATTATAGGATATATAAGTTTGGATTGATAATATGATTTGTTATGTAACATAACTGTAACTGGGACTACAGAATGAATGCACAAAAATGATGAACCAACTGATACACTGGATGTACATACGAGAGTCAAATGTTTTAATGTTTTGTTTGTCTTGTTTGTTTGTAGAAAATTAATAAAATCTTTTTTCAAAAAAAAAAAGAATAGAGGAAAGTACAAAGAATTGTAACTTTTGGTATTTCAGCAGTTGATAAATTTTTGAGGTAGTCTAGATTATGAGAGGGTGAAACCTGCAAATTTCATGGATATTTTAATTAAACTCTCTTATATATTAAACTTCCTATTCCTTGAGATGTGGGAATAATATATGATAATGCATCCATCGATGATACCGTACTATTATGTTGGGACTATGTATGGAACTGTCTAAGCAAAATTTCAGATGTACCATTGAAAAATTAGTCATTTTGCCTTGGAAACCTGGACTTAACCAAATCTGATGACCCTGTGATGAAAAACAGTTTTTTTGTTTTGCTGTATGAACCACAGCACACTGCAGCATGCTATGATAGCTCCATGGAGCACTCAAGATCCAAACTTACCTGAGAAACAGATTATTTGTACGAACAGTTTGCACATACTTTTTTCATTTGTTTTATTCTTTCTTAAACTCTTACACTCATCTCCAGTCATGTGAGTAGATTTCTGCTGATATAAATGAAACATTTCCCTTCCATTTGTACAAGCCATCTGGATTTAAAGGGAATACTTTCAGAAGGCAGGCATCATGACAGGAAAGCCACACTTCCCAGGTCTCACAAGATGACACTTAGCTTACATATTGGCTTTCGTACAAAAACAAAACACTGAAAACAGCTTTTCAAGATTGAATCCTGTCGAGTTTACCTTGCTATTCTTTGCTTAGAACACTGAATTCCACCCCCTTTGTGTCTTTTCCCTGGGATTTATCATTTATTGAGTTGCTGGTCTCAACCAGTGCCAAACCTAGGACAACATTTATGCTTGTTGCCTTAAGAGGATACTTGGTTTCTTAAAATTCTGCCTGAGTTTGCTAGCACTAGACTGTGGCAAGCATCCAGCTTCATATCTTATTGGCTGGCAGCCAATAGTGCTGCCCCAGAAACTCCCAATCCAAGGAAGGGTACAACTGTTAAATTATATGTATCTTTGCAAAGTCTTCTTGGCTATCATTGTAACCTTTTTGATTCAAGAGCTTTGAATACAAGACTATCTCCAATTTGATGGAATCAGTGAATAGTTGATAATACAAAGACAACTTCAGAGGACAGCCATATCTAACACAATTGACCGAAACATTTATCTCATCAAAAAACTGATTAGATTATTCATTGTGAAGTTAAATACACAGTTACAGAAATTTATTTATTCATGTAACATTCATAAATAATGAAGATATTACTGAAAACAATACTATTGAGGTTGCTCCTGATCCTTATGAAGATGAAGAATATTCTATTACACATCAGAAAATGTTAGTTTTATTAGTTTATTCAAAAAATGAATACAGCATGCTGGGAAACATCTCAAACAGGAAGATATATTTGCCAACCGCTTATTCATATAACTAAGTAAGGAGTGATAAAGATATGAGAACATTAAAATCTGCATTGGGATTCTTTTATTTCTTGTATGTGATGAGACAAAGAAGATTTTCAATAAGGTAGAAGACAATACACTAAGTTATCCTTTTTGCCTCAATAAAGTTTATTTGAATTACATGTTTTGTAAGATGGCAGCTATATAAATTTGAAAAATAAATATGTTTACCCAACAGTTTATTTTGTATGTGTGTGTTTATTCAAACTTATTGTTTTAGTTGTTTATTCCTTACTACTGCAAATCCTGATTCTTGTTCCTTACTGATGTCTGCAGGATGATGCCAGAAAAGAGAAATCAGTGGTCCTGGCAGCAAAGTGAAGCCTCTTCCCTTTAGTGTGTGTGTTGACAGTGATTTTTTTTATTAAATGTAATGCCAATTTGCTCTGCACACTACAATTCTACAGTTGCCTAGAAATGCAGTGGATTTAGTAAAAGTCTATTGACAAATCAATAAATTAAGCATTTTAGTTTTAATTAAATCATTACAACAGTGAAGACCCTATAGGTTAAACAAAGGATAGGAAAAAAGGAAGTAAAGAACCCTCCAATTCCCCTCAATCTGCCTCTCGAAATGAAAGAAAACAAAAATATAGATTGTATATTTTTATTTATTTATATCCCACCTTTATTATTTTTATAAATACCTCAAAGTGACAAACATACTTAACACTTTTTCCTTGTTTCTATTTTACCACAACAACAACCCTGTGAGGTGGGTTGGTGAGAGACAATGACTGATCCAAAGTCACTCAAGTGGCCTTCATGCCTAAGGCAGGAATAAAACTCACAGTCTTCTGCATTCTAGCCTGGTACCTTAACCACTGGGCCAAACTAGCTCTTTGGCTCTTCATTTATTGTAATAAATAGTTGGCTAGAGTGATTTTAAACATTTTAGACATTTTCCCACAATGTTCAATAATATAATTCTGTTCTCTAATATTACAGCAAGTTTTGTATGCAGCACTTATATAATAAATCTAATATTGCTCTTTTTCCACATTCACATTCTACTTATTTTTGCAATATGACAATATTTTTGTGAATAAGGTTTCTGTGCATCTGATGTTGCAAATGCATTGCATTTATTGTTTTCTAGCATTTAAGATTAAGTTTGTTCATGATACACAAGTATTACAATGAAGTTATTTCCCAACAATATAATTTAGTCAAAAACAGCTTAAAGTGTAAGCAGAAGATGGAGATGTCTTGTTCTTTTGAAAACTGATACATCATTTTATCTAAAGTTATACAGTATATCAGGAAATAGGACAATAGGTGCATTTTTTAAAATCTTCCATTGACTAGATAACCAGATCAGCATTCACTAGAAAAATGCATAAACATGTTTTAAATTGATAAGACTGACACTTCAAATATTTTCTCTCAACATTCAAGAATTGTTACAAGAATAAGATTTCCAAACTATGCCAATTCCTTAAACTTTATATTCTGTATAATTTTCATTTGTTGCCCTAATTTAATAAACATATTCCAACATACAGTAGGTAGCAACATAAAACACTCAATAATAAAGCATACATGTCTTAACAAAATGAGAGTATATCAGAATATGGAATTCAACCTAGAAGTAATGGTCAACCAATATCTCAATTCAAGATCTGTGTTAGACGGTCCAATTCAGCATCCTTGCAGTCATACATTGCACTAATTGAAATTCCCATTCCCTTGGGAAGAATCATGTGGAAGAGTGGTGCAGTGGCCTAGAGGTGGAGCTCCCTCCTCACAATCAGGAGGCTGTGAGGTCAATCCTAGGTAGAGGCTGATATTTCTCTCTCAGCACAATTACCTGCTGCAAATTCTGCATTGGTGACAGTAAACATTCAGTTGCTCCAATTCCACCCTGATGTAAGGGATTACAAGGTCATTAAAGGACAAAAAGAATGGGCAGAATCAGGTAGAAAATATAATAACCCTGATGAAAAATTAGCTGATCATGGATTAGTATTACTTCCAAGGCATGTCTGTCTATATATACACATATATACATATTCGTATATGTTATTTATGTATTACACACATATTACACATCTTACACTTACTTTCCAAGCTCTAATCAATGTTGACATATATGTGTGACCCCTTTGTGCATATTTGTACTCTTCTCCTATTGTATCTGTATGTATGTTAGGAACATTAGAAAGCCTTGATATAAAGGTAGGCCTCAACTTACAACCACAATTGAGGTCCAAATTTATGTTGCTAAGTGAGACACAAGTGACTTTTATTCCATTTTACTACCTTTCTTGACACATTTATTAAGTGAATCACTGCAGATTGTTAAATGAGCCTGACTTCTCCACTGATTTTGCTTGTCAACATTACAAAAGGTGATCACATGACTCAAGATATTGCAACTGTCATAAATATGAGTCAGTTGCCAAGTGTCTGAATTTTGATCATATGATCATGGGGTCGGGATAAGTATGAAAAACAGTCATAAGTCACTTTTTCAGTGCTGTTGTAACTCTGAATGGTCACTAATGAATTGTTTTAAGTCAAGGACTACCTGTACTCTACTCTAAACTATATGACTGAAAAAGGGGAGGGGTAGAATGGAGTTGCTGCCCAACTATCATTTTTATGCAGTGAGAGAATTTTTCAGAATTTTATTTCTTCCACAGTCTCAAGCCTGATGCCATCCATTTTCAAACTCAAGTTTTTGTTTGACTTCTTCTACTATTACAATTTTAATCCAGTTCTGCACCTTATAGACAGAGAGATGGACAGAGTCCCAAGTACGTTTCCATATTTTCTTTCCAATCTTCCACTGGATTGGAAAGAACAAGAAGGCAGGGAATCCTTTCCAACTCATTTACCAGCAGTGATCGTAGGAGAGATCTGCGGTGTGTGTGGTTGTGAATATTCTCATAATCCCTCTTATGTCTCTGTGTTTTTGTGTAGTACTGTAATGTATGCACTGGAAATAGGAGTCACTTTTGAAGGCAGATATCCTGATTAATCTCTGTGGGCTTTTTTTTCACTTGTACACAAGCAAAATCATTTTTCTGCCATGTCCCCAAATCGTTATCTTCATTTCATAACAAGTCCATGAATGCTGGAGGCTAGAAATATCACTCTTATGGGATTTCAATTCCTGACAAACAGCAGTATTTAAGTTTCATCCATATTGTGCCCATACAGATCCTCTCCTCTCCTCTAGTAGCCATTTTGCTGCTGTTTACTAAAAACTGGACATAATGCATGTGAAATGTAAATGAAATTACATTCCAAAAATTTAAATGGCAAAACATTAAAATGATATAACAGTGAATTGGAATATTGTAACAGGCTGAGCAATCCCTCCCCCATTAACTTCTAAATAGGACATGGAGAAATCTAGCAGTTGTCCTTTGTTGCCGAAATAAAGAAAAGAAAGGAACAGGAGATAAATTCAAAATAAAAACTAGAAAAGCATTATCAAAAACTAATGCCATAAAATGACATAAATTGCAACATCCTTTAAAAAAAATCAGAACTTAACATGGCAAAGGAAGTCTACTCTAAAGTGAGAGAAACATATATTAAATCACTGTTTTTGGCTCATCCAAGATATAAGATATTTAAGAAAAGAAGACAAACTATGATGAAGCAATTGATCAATATGGATGAATCATTCCATAAATCATAATGAGCCAAGTTAAAGAGAGAATTCAGCTTGCCCTTTACATCCCATTTACATGAGAATGATTTTGTGTTTTCTCATGCTTTTTCACTGTTCCAGTCTTAAGATAGTCATCGATGATAGTTTAAAGATAAGTTTATTTTATTTCTGCCTCAGACTGAAAATATTGAAAAAAGTTCATATAAATATGGCACTTTTTGTTAATTAAGTGTCTGAAGAGTTTTTTTTTCATCAGTAGTGGTGACTGTAATGTGTCATACAGGATACTATGCTCTTATTCAAGATCCAAGCCATGCCTCAGTAAAGTCAACAGTGTAGCATCGTTTCAAGAAAATACATATCCATGTCAGAAAGGAAAATAGGTCCAATGTGACATTTAAGATCCCTGCCAACAGATTTTTTCCTCTTTTTGTAGAACCCTCGGTTGATGTTTATATTTCATATACATACTCATAATTCCCTTTCCTTTCCTTTTCCATTTCTGGAAAATACTGTTTTGCCATGGGAGATATGCCATCTTCTCACAGATGGCTATTCATTGGACATAAGCTCAAACTCTAATGATCATATTTTCCAAACAGGTTTAAAAACCTAAAAACAGATTGAAAAACTAGGCAGTAACCATAAAAAGTTTCATGTGGGTTGAGGAAATTTATTCAGCATCAGTTCAATCTCTGAACTGACCAAAGGCATGCATGGATTGCACCTGTAAGTGGAAGGTCAACAATGGAGACTATGAAAGAGAGAAAAGTATAGTGATATTTGCTGCACCAAAATTGTGGAACATAAAACTCTAAACTTGTAAGCATCATACAACTAACCTAATCTAGTTAACATAAGCCATGACTGGACCTCACTGATAAAGAGGTTATCTGAACACAGTAGTGACCAGTGGGAACACGCCAATTTCTTTGTGAATATCTTCTGAAGTTACTCATGTACTATACCATGTGTCACCTTATCCAGCATGAAGCTTTTCAAAGAATGAGCCTCTATTTGTTCCACTGAACACAGTTTTCTACCTTAATAGCATTATATGAGTTCCCTCAAGGGTGGGATTCTTCCGTTTCAGGCCAGTTTGGGTGAATCGGATGTTAATTGTACATCTGTTTGGTGAACTGGTAGTTCTGAAGACCAGCTGGCCCCACCCACACTGCCCCATGTCTCCCAGGAGTCCCCATGCATCAGGTTCTGGCTCCCAGGTAAGTGCAGGAAGGCTTGCAAAGCCAAAAATGGGGTGCAGGGTGTGTGCCTGAGAAAGGTGTCAGAATAATAGAATAACACTTAGAAGGGACTTTGGGGGGGTGGAATCCTATACTATTTCAGAGAAATGGCTGTCCAATCTTTTCTTAAAAACCTGCAGTGTTGAAGCATCCAGAACTTCTGAAGACAAGCAATTCCACTGGTTAATTGTTCTCACTGTCAGGAAATTTCTCCTTAGATTTAGGTTGCTTCTCTCATTGTTCAATTTTCATCCATTGCTTCTTGTTTGCCTTCTGGTGCTTTGGAAAATACATTGTCCCCCGCTTCTTTGTGGCAGCCCCTTAAAAGCATGTGAGCCATTTCCTCCTTTCAATGGTCCATGAAAGTACATCTAGAGTATGTAGATAATAAAGTCAAAAAAGGTGAACAATGTTTTTGATAGATAGATAGATAGATAGATAGATAGATAGATAGATAGATAGATAGACAGACAGACAGAAGCCTGATGATGACAGATGAGATTCTGCTGAAACATTGCTACAACTTTAAAAGCACAACTATAATGACATGGGAAAATACCCGAACAAAGCTGAATACCATAGATAGATAGATAGTGTTATGGACAAAGCCAACGCAGCGATACAACACTCAACAACTTTACTTTACAGCAGGCTTGTAATCCTGCACTTCTCATTGGCCCGTAGATAGCGAGTCGTGATTAGTTGTTTTGGCCAGTCTGATTGGCTGTTAACAGGGCCCCCTGATTGGACGCTTGTGAAAGTGGTAAACTCAATTCATTGGTTGTTTTAACAGCAGCCAGCTCTATAAAAGAGCTGCTGCTGCCCAAGTATTTTGCTCTGTTCTTTCTTGTTAATAAAGAGTTGAAGTCACCTTTCGATGTCTTATCTCCGTTCCTTGCGCCCATGCCCAGGACTTAACACTGGCAACAAAGATGGGATACAGAAACGATAGAGCTGACTAAGTACGCATCGAACAAAACAGAGCACGTGGCGAAAGAGCACACGCAACAAATGGCAAGATGACCAGCGGCACCATACCACCCGCTCCATTTGACCCAGCAACCGAAGACTGGGACTCGTATATAGATTGCTTCCAGATGTTCCTGGAGACCAACAATTTAAAAGATGCTAAACCTGGTAAAAAAACGAGCGGTGTTCCTGACTCATTGCGGCCCCGCCATTTTCAAAATGGCTAAAGCACTAGCAAAACCGGCAGAAGTGAAGACCATGGATTGGGACACCCTCGCCCCAATCCTCCGGGCCCATTACGCACCCGCAGTACCTACACTGATACAAAGACACAAGTTTTACCAGAAGGACCAACAGAAGGACGAGAGTGTTGGAAATTTCATAGCCGACCTCTGGAACCTAGGAGGCCTTTGTGGTTTTGCAAACTTAGAGAAAGCCCTAAGAGACCGCATAGTTCTGGGATTAAATGCGCCACATGTGCAGAGTAAGCTGATGGCGAAAGGCGACATCAGGCTTACAGATGTCATCGCTGACGCTAATGCCGCAGAAGAAACCAGGAAGTCAACTGCTCGAATGCGCCGAGTGAACGCACCTTTTCTCCAACTCGCCAACGAGAGCCCACTCGCCACTGAGAAACACGCTACCACTACCCATCATGAAGATCTCGAGTCATCCTCAGACAGTGAGGAAGAGGAAGTCAACCAGCTCCACTCAGAACAAGAGCAAAGGAACCAGAGACGTCCGCACCTATGTGCTCGTTGCAGGGCAAACCACCCGCGATCGGACTGCAAATTCCTCGACGCACTGTGCTGTACCTGCAAAAAAAGAGGCCACATCGCGAAGGTCTGCAGAAGCAGATGAGAGTCCAGTCCCAACTGAAGGGAGAACAACCTCCGTCGGGAGACAGGCAAACCTCCTGAGAACCGGGACCGTCTGAACCACCAATGGAACAACCACTACTACTACAGAAATTGAGCACCTGCCTCTTCAACGAGACAAGAAGAGGCCCACCAAACCATTATTATCGGCCACGCTTCATCGTTCGATGCAAGAAAGATCCGCATAAGGGTTACTATTGAGAATCGACCGTGCGTGATGGAAGTCGATTCGGGATCATCCCTATCGATGGTATCCTAGAAAACCCTCAAACAGCTGATCCCTGCCATCTGCCGCCAGGACCTCAGCACGCAACGAATCATCCTGAAAGACTACCAGGGAAACAGAATTCCGGTTGTCAGTTCCAGCCATGTCCAAGTATCCTTTAAGTTGCGTACCAGCAACTACCTGTAGACGCAACAACTGCAGAAGCCCAGACAATAGTTACACATAAAGGCGCCTTCAAGTGCAATAGACTCCAATTCGGAGTAAAGGTGGTGCCGGGCATTTTCCAAAGTTTAATGGAGAGACTATTACAAGGCATAAAAGGCATCGTGCCTTATTTTGACGACGTCCTAATAGCTGCCCCCACTAAAGAGTTATTAGTACAACGACTCAGAAGGGTTCTTCAGAAATTTAAAGACGCTGGTCTGAAGGTAAAAAGGGACAAGTGTCAACTTTGTACAGAGAGAGTGGAGTTCCTTGGGATACCTTCTCAACAGACAGGGAATCCACCCCACCGAAAAAAAACCTAACCACAATCAAAAAAGCCCCGAGACCTAGGAATAAGACAGACCTCCAAGCCTTCCTGGGACTCACTAACTTTTATAACATCTTTTTGCCCCAGAAGGCAACCGTAGCTGAGCCCCTACATAGACTTCTCGACAAAAAGGCTTCCTGGGTCTGGGGACAGCATGAAGAGAAAGCGTTCCAAGAGGTAAAAGACCTCTTAACCTCCGATGCTGTATTCATGCAATACAACGAGACTCTATCTTTGATGGTTACCTGTGATGCCTCACCATTTGGAGCGGGAGCCATTTTAAGCCATGTCCTACCAAATGGAAATGAGGCACCTATTGCGTTCTTTTCGAGAACTTTGTCTAAAACCGAAAGGAACTATAGTCAACTTGATAAAGAGGCTCTCGCTATTGTATCCGCAATTAAACGTTTCCACGAATATGTATATGGGAGACCCTTTACCATAATTACAGACCACAAGCCGCTACTTGCTATTTTGGTGGGAAACAAACCAACTCCTCATATCTTATCACCAAGAATGACACGTTGGTCAGAATTTTTAGCAGCCTATGACTACCGATTGCAACACTGCCCGGGGAAAACCATTCCCCACGCTGACGCTTTGAGCCGCTCTCCACTACCAGACATCATAGAGGACCCTGATCCAACCTTAGCGGTATTGCAAATCGAACCCCTCAAATCGCCGCCACTGACCACTCGAGACATGGCCTTAGAGACAAAAAAGGACCCTGTTTTGGCACGAGTCCTCAGCTGGGTAAAACAGGGTTGGCCGGTCAGCGCAACCAATGACACATTCAAACCATTTAGGAATCATCAAACAGAACTATTCTCCCAGAAAGGCTGCATTGTGTGGGGAGATAGAGTTATAGTCCTGGAGAAATTGCAATATAGGGTATTGAAAATGCTGCACGATGGACATCCAGGCATCGTGCGGATGAAGGCATTGGCCAGGAGTTACACATGGTGGCCTGGCTTAGATAAACAGATAGAGATCTGGGTAGCAAAATGCAGCAAATGCCAGGAGACTCGCTCCACTCCTCCAAAGACTCCCCCAACTCAGTGGGAAACGCCTCAAGGTCCTTGGTCCCGTATCCACATCGATTTTGCGGGACCCACAAGAGGACACACTTTCCTCCTAACAGTGGATGCCTATTCAAACTGGCTCGAAGTCCACAAGATGAAAAGCACCACCACAGACGCAGTCACTAAAAAAACTGAATAAACTATTCGCTACCCACAGAGTTCCAGATGTCCTGGTCTCTGATAATGGCCCCCAATTCACTGCCCTGCCATTTGAACAGTACCTGGCATATCGGGGCATCGGCCATGCTTTAACATCACCAGCTCATCTGCGGCCAATGGTAGGGCTGAGCGAATGGTTCAATTTGTAAAACAGACCTTGCATAAAATGGACCACGGCGACATTGATGACAAAATAAACCGGATGCTTCTTCTCCAGCACATAACCCCAAACAGTACCATGAACAAAACCCTAGCTGAACTCCTGATGGGCTGGAAACTTCGCTCACATCTCGATTGCCTCCACCCAAACTACACGCTGGAACAACCCCTGGGATCCAGCAGCAAGTGTTGGGCATTCCAGGAAGGTGACCTCATGTTTGCGAAAAACTTCTCGGGCGACCCATTGTGTGTCCCCATGACAATAACGCAACTTACGGGACCCCGATCCTATCGCCTACAAACTGCAGATGGTAAGATGTGGAAATGCCACATAGACCAACTCTGTTCCAGATTAGCACTGGAACCTCTAGCTGGGGGGGAAGGAACATTGAGGAGGCCGAAGAAGAAATGATAATTGAAACCCAACAGCCTGCACAACCAACCAGGGGATACTCACCATCCGAAGGAGAACCGAGCCGGGGAGTGGCCTCGCCGCGTGACAGCACTGCGATGGAAGCGGATCCAGGGAACCTGGAAGACAGCACTGACGTAAGCAGGGAAAGCAGCCCAGGGCCACAATCTTTGCCATCCAAACCAGCTAGCAGCCCACCGGAACCAGAACCAGGACAGAAACCGGTGGAAAAGCGCAGGTCAAGCAGACAGGTGAAGCAACCTGCCTACTTATGAGAATATGTCACCCCACCCCTCAGACGGAACCTAGGGGGGAGGGGTGTTATGGACTAAGCCAACGCAGCGATACAACCCTCAACAACTTTACTTCACAGCAGGCTTGTAATCCTGCACTTCTCATTGGCCCGTAGATAGCAAGTCATGATTGGTCGTTTTGGCCAGTCTGATTGGCTGTTAACGGGGGGCCCTGATTGGACGCTTGTGAAAGCGGTAAACTCAATTCATTGGTTGTTTTGACAGCAGCCAGCTCTATAAAAGAGCTGCTGCTGCCCAAGTATTTTGCTCTGTTCTTTCTTGTTAATAAAGAGTTGAAGTCACCGTTCAACGTCTTGTCTCTGTTCCTTGTGCCCATGCCCAGGACTTAATAGATAGATAGATAGATAGATAGATAGATAGATAGATAGATAGATAGATAGATAGATACGTTGAGGCTGGGTATGACAAGGAATGGCTGGGAGGGGAGGGGCCAGGCAAGACACCCCTTGACCTGAGTGACATTGAGTTGGTCACTCCCATCCAGTCACATGACTACCAAGCCAGACTCAGCCAGTCATGTGACCACCAAGCTACACCAGCCAGCAAGCCATGGCCACCCAGTCACATGACCATCAAACCACACCCACAAATTAAACCACACCCACAGAGCTGGTTGTTAAGAAATTTGAATCCCACCCTTGAGTTCCCTGTTCATATGAGGGTATCTACATAGTTATTTGTACACATATAGGAATCTATCTCACAAAGATCTGCCAAATATATGTGATTCTTGTGAGAGAAACTACCCCTGATTCTTCCCTAAAGTGGCTGCTGAAAGTGAAGGCTTTTTTTTCTCTTTTACTCACAACCTGCTGTGTTCTTTGGTGGATTTGAATGGGGTACTTAGGAATGACCCAAGATGATTTTTGGGTTGGCTGTGGACTCACCTGGGATAGGGAATCTTAAAGATTGCAGATCCTTGTGGGAACAATCAGAAAGTCAATGGACAGGACATTTTTGTAACCATGTGACTTTTAACTTCACTTTTTGAATTGTCCTTTACCTTTAAATATTAATTGGCTGGTTGAATGCTGATTTATTTCAACCCCCAGCTGGACTCTACCTGCTTTTTCTGATTTCTTTTTGATTTATTTATTGCTTACATCACTCTCTGCTTTCTCATATGAAAACACAGCACATATCTTTGGATGGGGAAAAGTTATTATATTTTGTTGAACATTCACCACAGAGAATTTGCCCTAAATATTTTAGATCCACAAAAGGAATTTGTTTTTAAAGCAGAAGATTCATTGGCAAGAAATATAGACTCAGAAACAATACAAACTTCACAGACTCAGAGCCAAGAGTATGATTCTCTGGCAGTAAATTGGTCAGGAAGAAACATAGATCCAGAAAATCAGAGGAGACTTCATACACCTTCCTAAACTTAATCCTGTGCTTTTATATAATAGTAGAGAACCCTCTGGGTAGATAAGCAGTAAATGGATCTTTTTAAAGGGATATAAAGGTATATGAATTTATTACATCTAATTGGGGAACAATCTCATTTGGCTTTTGAGGGAAGATACATTGTTTTTGATTATTGTATTTAATCAATCAGCAACAGATAAGAGAAGGCATTAAGAAACAAACATGAATAATTTATTCAAGACCATTAGGGTTATTTTTGGGGATGATCTGGGAATTTTTGGGAATTGAAGTTGTGGTAAATTTTGTACAAGTTGATTTTAATAGTTTGTTAAAAGATAGTTTTGGAAATTCAATCTTTCTTGTATTATATAAATCAGCATTCAACTAGGCAGGATTGTAGGTATATATGTGTCAGTCTTTTTTTCTAAGACACTTTTAGTTTTGTTTGCTGTGGTTTTTTCTTTATTTTTAATATTTTAGTGTTTTGTATTTTAACCTTTTTTGAATAAACTAAATATTATGAGAGAGAGAAACGACCTGATGTAAGATAAGAGTGTCTCTTAAGCATACTGGACAATGCACAATACTTTTATGAGTACTACTTGGCATTAGACAAAGAACAGCATTGTAGAGAAGAGATAGAGAGCAGAAACTAAGATGAACAATCAGTGGAAGAAAAGTGATCAGATCAAGAAGTGAGAGAATGATGGGAAATCGAACAACAAGAAGTAGAGAGGATAAAGACACTGTCACAAAGAGAGATAAGAACAAGGAGAGGAGAGAGAACTCAATACAAACAATAATATGGCAGAAGAATTTATACTTTTATCACTTAATATAAATGGCCTAAATGCTCCAACTAAATGAAAAAAGTATTCACCAAATTCCAGAAACAGAACGCTGATATTATCTGTCTGCAAGTAGTTCACATTGAAAAACAGTATGGCAATATTGTATGGCAATATTTTAGAATCACCTAAATTGGGAAAGTTGCATCTTGCATTGGCACAAGAAAAGGAAAGAGGGATAGCAATGTATATAAAGCAATGGTTAAACTCAAATTAGATATTTGCTGACGATGAAGAAAGAACTTTAATGGTAGACATATCAATAAACCAAAAGAAAATATTGTTAATGGCAATTTACACTCTGAATACCAACAAAAAAGAATATTACAGTAAGGTGCATTGGAGGATAGTAGAATTAGAACAGGAAAATATATGTATCATAGGGGACTTCAATGCAGCTGTAGATATAGAAAAAGACTACATAACTAAAAAAAAAAACAGGAAAAAAAAGAAAACACTACCAAGCACATTTCATAAATTGGCACAAAAATTAAATTTAAAAGACATGTGGAGAGAACTCAACAACAGGAGAGACAACATACATTCTTTTCAAACCCACATAGTTCCTGGTCTAGGATTAATATGGTGTGGATGGATTCAGAAGTAGCAAAAAATATAGAGAAAATAGAAATACTGCCAAATTCATGGGCAGACCATAATCTACTTATATTGAAATGGAAAGGGAGAAAAAAAAGAGGAAGATGGACTTTAAATCAGAAATTCCTTAGGGATAAAAATTACATAAAATATTAGAAGAAGAACTAAAACTATTCCTTAAAGATAACGGAAATGACTAAACAACTTTACAAAATCTATGGGACACAACCAAAGTGTACATTCAAGGCCTAACAATCACATATGGAGCAAGAAAGAATAAAGACAAAAAAACAACAACAGGTAGAACTACAAGAGAAACTTGAAGAATTGGAATATAGAATGCAAAAAGAACCACAAAATGAAGAAATTAAAAAAGAGAGAAATGACTAAACATAAAATAAACCTAAATTTACAGGATGAAATGGTACAGAACCTCAGGATGGTGAACAAAACTACTTTGAGCATGCTAACAAACTGGGGAGATGGTTGGCCCATAAACTGAAAAAAGAGAAGGAGAAAAAAATAATACAAACCCTACAGAATGAAAATGAAATCCCACACCATTTGGCAGAAGAAAAACAACTTATTACCCAGAAATATTTTGTAGCATTATATACCCATGATGAGATACCAGAAGAGAAGATTAAACAATATTTGAATGAGAAAAATATACCTACTATCCTGGAAGTTACAAAGAAAATGTTAAATACTGAAATCACAATGACTGAAATGAAAGAGAAAATTAGCAAACAAAAATGTAACAAATCACCAGGACCAGATGGGATCCCTGCAGAATTAAATAAGGAAATTCAAACACCATTAGAACAATTAATGTTGGGATTGTATAATGAAATAATAGAACAAGCAAAACTCCCAAACTCATCTTTTAAGATAAGGGTAACTACATTACCCTTATCTTAAAAGAGAATACCAATGACTAACAGGTACAAAATTACAGACCAATTTCATTACTCAATGTGGACTATAAAATATTTGTCAGAATAATTGCGGAGAGGGTTAAGAAAATTTTGCATCCATCCTGAACAAAAAGGATTCATACCAAAGAGACATCTAAGAAATAATACCAGAATGATAATGAATATACTAGAGTATTCTGAGGCACACCTGGATAAACAATTGGTGTTGATGTTTATGGAAGCACAAAAAGCCTTCGATAATTTGAGCTGGAAATTTTTAACAACCAATTACATCTATGAACTTTGGAGAAAAATATATGGACATGATTAAAGCCATATACACCACCCAAACAGCAAAGATAATCTTGAATGGCAAATTAACAGAGAAATTTAATATATCAAAAGGAGTAAGACAGGGGTGCCTGCTACTGCCACTAAATAATTTTTTAAACTAATAACTGCAGCAGATGTACTATGAACACAAATTAGACATAACCAAGAAATAAAGGGATTGAGAATCGAAACAGAAGAATATAAAACGCAAGCATTTGCCAATGACATGGCATTCATTATAGAAGACCCTTTGGAAACAGGAAATATATTGTTACAGGAAATTGAAGAATTTGGCAGAGTGGCGGGAATAAAAATAAATTTAAAAAAAAACAAAGATATTGACAAAGAATATGATGGTGAAGCAGAAGGAGGAAGTGGAGAAGAAATTGGGGAACCAAAAAACAACAAAATTGAAATATCTTAGGGTGTGGCTGACAGCTAAATGTTAATCAATAAAAGCAGATAACTATGAGAAATTATTAAAACAAATACAAAAAGATCTGAAAAATTTGGGGAAACTTCAGATTGCTACTATAAAGGTGAATATACTATTATTCCTTTCTCAAACAATTTCAATAAAATTCGGCAAAACTTTCTTTGAAGAATTAAATAAAACAATTATAAAATTTATTTGGCAAGGGAAAAAGGCTCAGATAAAACTAAAACTCCTGCAGGATAGTAAAGATAAGGGAGGGTTCAGACTTCCAGATTGGGAACTCTACTATCAGACTGCAATAGTAACATGGATTAAAGATTGGGTAAATTTGAACAACAAAAGAGTGTTAATATTAGAAGGATATGACCTGCAGAGTGGCTGGCATGCATTAATGTGGGAGGGGAAAAATAAATTTGATTCATACTTTCAAAGACATCAAATTAGAGATACCTAACTAGGGATTTGGAAAAAACTAAAATGAACCTACTATACAAAAATCCCAATCTGGATGTCAAGCATGGTATATCTGAATGTCAACTCTGGTATATCTGAATGTCAACTATGGTACATCTGAATGTCAACTATGGTATATCAGAATGTGTTAGATTTAAATAAGACACTGAGCTATAAAGAACTATTAGATGAACAAGGGAAATTAAAATCCAAGCAGGAGCTTGAGCTACAAAGAACACAGGTAGATTGGTGGCCATACCTACAGATCCAACCAGATATAAGAAAGACATAGAACAATATGGGATATATTTGGACCAACAAGAATTGGATAAAATCTTACAGGGGGCAGAAGGAAAAATTATTACAAAATGTATAAATATTTATTAAGATATAAGCGGAAGAAGAAGAAACTGTAAAAGAAACAATGATAACCTGGGCCAAAAATTTTGGATATAATATTAATTTGGAAGATTGGGAAAACCTATGGGAAACAAATTATAAATTAACTCTATCAGCAACATATAAGGAGAATTTATATAAAATGTTTTATCGCTGGCGCTTACCACCAGCGGGGCTCACAAAAATGTTCCCCAATAATTCAGCAAGTTGTTGGAAATGTGGCCACGAGCAGTGAACCTATGTGGTGGACCTGCCCAAAAGCAAGAAAATATTGGTGGAAAATCAGAAATTGGCTAGAAGAAATTACAAAAGTAAAAATCAAAATGAAACCAGAGATATTTCTATTAGGGATTTTAAAACAAAACATTAGTAAAAAAAACCTGTTTTATATTATACTCCATATACTAGCAGCAGCAAGAATTGCCTTTTCCCAAAATTGGAAATGTGAAAATATCTGTCCCCCCTGACTTTATGATCATAAAGAAAACTTTGGAATGTGCAGAAATGGACAGGTTGTCAATGGAACTTAAAAACAAAGAGGAGACAGAGTATTACGAGATCTGGAACTTATGGTACAGCTGATTGGAAAGTAGACATGAAATAAACCAAAGAAAGATAAATAGAAAGCTATGACGGAAGTCAATAATACTACTTGCAATTAGGTATACATTTGTAACATACCAATTAGATGAAAATTTGTGCTACATATCAATGTAATAAGTGTGAATGATTATACTTTTTACATAACTTGAGAGATGTCAAAAGTTGAGTGAACGCTGTCTTGCTCACGTTGCAGTAAGCGAAATGTTTTGTTTTATTGTATTTCTGTGAATAAAATTCTGTTTAATAAAGTATTCCTCAAATTAAAAAAGAGTGTCTCATAAAAATTATTGGTAACAATAGACCTATTATTGGTAACAATAGACCTATTTATTTAATAGGGTTATAGGGTTCACTCGAGTCACAGTTGTTTTCCAATCTTAGAATTCAATATTTCTCTCAATAGACAGCACTATCATATAAATTTATTTGTAAATCAAAATAAATTAATTGGGTGAACTGGTTTCCTACATTTGATACTCAAAATGAATAATCTAAATGTATCTCATAAAACAGGATTCATTCATCAAAGCAAATGAACTACCAATTCAGGTATTAACCAAACCTAATAATTTGTGTTTCTTTTAGTTCAGCATTTAACATCAAAGATTCTAAGTCAAGAGGCAAACTAAACAAGAAGCCACAAACAAGAACAAAAATGGACTTATTTGTGAACTTGGGATTAGTATAGAACAATAGGTCTTCTGTGTAGTCATATAAACATTAACTGAAAGTTATTCTTTATAAATAGATGATAGATACAGTAGATACAGTAGGTAGATAAATAAATAGATATAGTCATATAAACACAAACTGAAAGTTATTCTCCATCTATCTATCTATACACACACACACACACATATATATACACACACACACACACACACACAGTATCCCACTATCCATTTGACTTCTGAATTACAAGCTCAATTAATGCTAGTAAAACAGTAGTCTATTGGACAAACTGGAACATTAATGTTAATAAAGTCTTCTTTTTCATATTTAAGCTTTTTCAATATTATACTTAATATTAAAGAAGTTGAACCTTATGAAGCTTTACTTAGTCCAATAGTAAAGTATGGATTAGAGTCCCATAATCCATTTCTATTGCTATTGCTTAGGCTGTGGAATTTAAATTCAGAATATCAGGATACTTATCTTTGTACAAAAATGTACCATAGATTATAATTTTTGCTACCATCATTTATGGGAAAATATACTTTTATATTAAAAATGGGAAAATAAAAATATAAAGTTACATGTATTTTTAAAAAGACTGCAAAAAGAAGATAAGCCTTATTTCTTGAAGGAGAATCGTATGGCAGAAGCCCAGGAATAGAAGAAAGAAATTAACTAAATAAGGTAAGGTGGCACTTTGCCATTGAGTAGCTCATTTATGATAGGCAATAGGCTAAGCTGATTGTCCTACTGACTTCAACCTTTCTGCTCTTCCATACTATATTAGCAGCTAGATTATACACAGCAGAAATGCAGATTTGCTCTTTTGTCTCAGCTCTCCTCCATAGCGTTTTGTCATTTCTATCTTAATTTGTTCCTACAATAGCAAAAAAAAAAAAAAAAGATAGTGTTAATCAGCAGAGTAATATTAGTTATCATGCCAGCCCTTCGTTCATGACCTAAGAGCCAAAGGCACAAGCTATTTCTATAGCATAGCACCATAGCCGTTATATCAACATCTGTGACTCACATTTTCTCAGTATGGTATATTTCATTACATATAGGAAGACTGTCAAATGGAATAGTCTTTTACAACGTAGCCCTGTTTTTCAAAGTTTCTCACATTGTGGCTTGTGATTAAATAATATTTTGACTATTTACTACATCAGCCATCTTCTGTGATCTAGAATATAAATTGAAATCAACATCCCCTAAGAGTATTCTAAAAATTAGAGTATGCAGAATTAAAATTATTAAAAAAAAATAATTTCAGAATTTCAATTTCATAATTCCAAAGTCATTTTGTTTACGCAGTCTAATATTAATACCTGAATTAAGAAGTTAAATAACTATCATTCTTTTACATCTCCATCAACTTCATTATGACCTTATTCATAATGATAATAATAATGCCATTGTAAAATGGAACTTTGGACAATCCACAGGTGGGAATCCAAAGTTCCAAAGTTCAAATGCTCAAACAGACAAACCCAGATATGGCAGAGTTAACTGCTACTGTTTACACAGTCCTTGGCAGTCTTCCTGGAATCTGTCTGGCAAGTCCGAGCAAACCATAAATCAAGACGCTGCAGCCAAGAGAATCAGACGCATTCTCCAAACCAAAAGACACTTTGCTTCGAACAAGGATTAAGAGCTAACACACTTCTTTATATCCCCTGAAGGGGCATGTCAGTCTCTCCAATTAATCTCTGGCTTGATGTTTCTTTTGTGATTGACGTTTCAATCTTCTTCTAGTCCTAGCATCAAACCAACATCCGTCAGTCTCGTCATCACTCGAAGCCTCTGGCACGTTCTGTGGATCAACTGCTGACACCTGAGGTATAAGGAAGTGGAAGGTTCTGGAGATGATCATGTCTCCGACACTCTCTCATCCTCCTGGCTCACGTATGCATCTCTCCTTAGAGCAGGCTCCAATGCCAATGCCAAACCCTCCTCATCACTCACACCTGTGTCCTCTGATACATCAGACTCCAAACTCACAGCAGGCTCAAATCTTCCGTCTTCAGATGCATCAGATTCAAAACTCACAGCAGGCTCAACCCTTCCAGTCACAACAATTTTATATAATAAATCAGCATTTTTCTTATGAAGGTATAATATAAAGACATTTTTTATTCCACTCTTATATACTTTTTTGGAACACTTGAATGTTATTGTGTCTGGAATATTCTAGCTTTTCTATATCTCAGTCCATTATCTGAAATTATTTTGAGCCACGCATTGATGTCATAGCAACATAAATAGATTTCGTGTCTTGTATTGATGCTTAACCCATTGTCCTTCAAGAGAAATAATTATGGCATAGAAGCCTAATCCTCATGGTTTAGGATAAGGCAAGACAAATGAAAATATGTTTTGTGTCTCTTTGTTTTCAGCTGAAAACAGTAGTTATTATTTAAGGACTAAGCTTACAGATGTTTCCATCATAGTCCATTTGTTGCTTATGTCTTTTCTAACTAGAAAAAAAATCATCAGAAAAACTGTTTCATAATAAATGTATTTAAAGCTCATTGGAATCAAGGTAGTACATGAACAAGGCTAAATAGAAATTTCCAGTGTTTCCCTAAGTAGTCTTGTTAAAGTACTTAAAAAAACAATAGCAATAGCACATAGACTTATATGCCTCCCCATAGCTCTTTATAGCACTCTCTTGGTGGTTTACAAAATCAGTATAGTGTCCTCAACAATCTGAATCCTCACTTTACCGACCTCAGAAGAAGGTAGTGCTGAGTTACCCTTGAGACCCATCAGGATCAAACTTCAGGCTGTAAGCAGAGTTAGTCTGCAACACTGTAATCTAACCACTGCGCCAATGGCCTTTGAACTACTTTTGGCTGTAGAAGAATATATAAACAATTGGTATCTATGAAGGATATTCTCAGTCATCCAGGTCATGGTTGTCCCAAAGGTTCCTTTTAATAGAAATGGTCCTTACTGTACTTAGGATCAGATGAGCCTGACCCTAAGCATTAAGTGAAAAAATTCAGAACAGCATTTTTTGAGTTCAAGGAGCAAAGTAATCTTGGCAGCTCACTCGAAATCATCTACCACCAGAGGGACAGAAATAGAGTTTTTCACACATCACATACCTAACGTTAAAAAGTCAGGAAAAATAATCTCTTTTTACTTGGATTCTGTCATACTTACATATTCAGTCAATTAGCGGCAGAAAAACATGTCTGAATCAGTCTCACAGGAAATTGTAGGCTTTGGTGTTTTAATTTCACTATGCACACTTAGTCCAATGTTGGCAACATGTTCATCAGCAAAATATGAGTTTTAAGAGTGCACCAGGCAGAATCAAACAAGTCAAAATGACGGTTACATTATGTGCGCAACTACATGAAAAAAAAATCCTTTCATTTGTGTTGCTGGTGCTATTTTGTCTTCTTTGAAATACCTACACAACTGAAGACCTGAAGAAGCTTCTTGGATGAGAAGTGAAACGTCTTCAAAGAAAAAAACAGAAAGTTCCATCACCTTTTGAAAAACCATGTTTGGGATAAACAATTGGTACTTTCTATTTTTGTTCAGTTTTGTAATATATGAAGAATTTTATAGGACATATATAGACTTTCAAGAGCTTGAGAAGTTATCTAGTATTTGTCCAGGTTCAAAGCTGTATGGGTACTATTTGTTATATGCCCATATGATACTTTTAGCTTTTAAATATAACCTGTTACCATTAGGAAACCTATGCTGAAAAGTCATCTTGACTTTTCCCCACCATCACCACCACTATGGGTGCTCCTGCTTATAATGTTTGAGTCTATTCATGTACTATTGATTTAGATTTAAGCAACTACCAGTTGTACATGTGAAGTAATGCCTCCTGTATTTCTTAAGTGCCTTAAAAAGTGCCAGGAGATATGTATTCTTCCTCAAACAGATAGGCTGTGAGACTTCCTCCCATTGAAAGTGTGAAGGGCATTTAACTGTTAAACAGAAATAAAAAGAAAGATAAAACAATGTGTGCAGGAGGAAGGGAATAACACTAAACCAGGTGATAGAATCACTTAAGATGGCCTTCAGCATGAATCTGAAAGGTTGGAAGACAGAATCTCTGGTCCCACTGACTGACCTTGATTGGACCCTTCAACATTATCCTGGGACACATATATTCACCTTCATTCATAATAACATTAAATATTAGAACATTTATTCTTTAAAACAGTGATAGGATAGAACTCCAGCTTGAAAAAAACCAATTTACTACAAGGTGTCTTGGGTAGCATATTCAGCACTATTGAAGCTGATGAACAAAGTCTTTAGTCTTAAATAAAGGCAAACTTTGCTCCTGCCAAGATCACAGGAAGATGCATATCAAATTGCTTTTAAATCCCTCCTCTCAGTCTCCTCATGGAAAAGAAAGAAAAATTTAAGATGAGAGTGAGAAGATGAGAAACCCCACCAGCCACATACACCCAAGGAAATGGATTTTTTTTTTAATGATACCACACTCTCTAAAGCCTCATTTCATGAAGCCAAATATCTTTGCTGCTTCAAATAGCCAGAAAACATAAGAGACCTCCTTGCATAGTCGTGATTAACTGCTCTCTGCTCACATAAGGGAGACGTTGTCTTGCTCAGTATAGAGCTGACGAGTTGCTTCCCCTGCTAGGAGAAAGATGTAACGCAGATGGCTTTTATTCCCTTCTATATTTTATTTTAAAAATCCATTTTAAAGCAAAGAGTTTGCCTCTGTCTCTCCCTCTTTCTGTAAGTGTGTGTGTGTGTTTGTGTTTGTGCACCTATGTGTGTGAGTATCTGTCTGCCTTGATGTGTGATATAGAAGGGTTTCCATAAGTAGGTCCATAATATGGCAGTGGTGACCAAATAATCATAGCCGATCTCTTTTTACATGTGTCAATAATTCTATGATGTAAATAAGGAAAAAAGCCCACATTCTCCATGGTTGTGTAAATCTAGATTTGGGGGAAAATACTTCACTTGCATTTGTTGGCTTTCCCATACCCCTCTGCTCAGAGATTCAAGTATTTATAGGGATATACTATGTACTATAATATTTTGGACCTCAATTATTGATGATAACAATAATGGTAACAAGAGGTGGTAACAGAGGCAGCTTACTTTAGCTGCTTTTTCACAGTTAAATTCACAGATTTCCCAGACGGCTGTCTGTTTTATGCCCTGTGCATATAAATCCAAAGTCTTGTTTTATTTTATTTTTTTCCATGTCACAGTACATAGTCAGAACCTTTGAAGAGAAAAGGCAGGCTGCCATTAGGCTTAACTGAAAGTGGTAGTAATTGGATTGACCTAGAATTTATCAGAACTACTTCATCTTCAGAAACATACACTTACTTTGCCTGACATTTCTCTATAGCTGCCAATCTATGCAAATGCAAAAAGAATGGTGTGTACCAGTTCCTTAGAAGCTCTTGAAAATGCACTAGCCAGAAAGTGCAGTCATGAACTGTTGCTCCTTCTAATTAGAACCCAGCTTTTCAGTCCGGTTTACTCATTAAATGATCAGTGTGCCAGAATCAAAGAGCAGAAACAGATTTTAGTTAACATCTTTCCAATCCTAGTTCAGTTCTGTAATACCATCATTGTCAAATGAGCAGCCAGCATCTGCTTATAAACATTCACTAAAAAGAGTGTCATCAATCTTCTTAAGGCAATCTGTTTCATTGGCAATTAAGCCTAGCTTTAATATATTCTTTTGCAACTTTCAGATATAGGTTCTCCTGTTTGTTTGTTAGATTTAGCTCACCTTTCTAGGAGCGGTCAGAGCAGCTTCTCTGAAGTTCTCTATTTTATCTTGTGGTATGTATATAAACTAACAGTACATTGAAGAGCCCAATCCCAGCT
This sequence comes from Hydrophis major, assembly GCA_033807585.1. NCBI lineage: Eukaryota > Metazoa > Chordata > Lepidosauria > Squamata > Elapidae > Hydrophis > Hydrophis major. The sequence continues at coordinate 332,839,613 of CM066329.1, forward strand.
GTCCAGTGACCCAGCTTTATTAAGCATATCACTTTGCCCAAACACATCAGATTTTTTTCCAACAATTATACTGCTTTCAAGAGTTTTTCTTTTTCAGTTTCCAGAATGCATGCCAATCAACTGATGTGTTTGTTCATTTTTGAGGCTTCTATGGCCATGTGCCATGAACAGTTTTACAAGTAGATGATAACCATTACTCTAACTTGTACTCAGAAGTCTATAGGAAACCAGGGCAGCATACAAAATAATATTGCTACATGGTCATGTAATATTGCTACATAGGTATGTTGTGATGCATACCTATGCTGTTTCATTTTGGACTAATTATACCTTCTGGATGGCCTTTAAAAATATGTATTGAATACCTTGCAATAGTTCCGGTGGGAAGTCATCAAGTGTAGTTCAGGTGGGAAGTCATCAAGTGTACAAGCAGGGCCTCCCAATCCAGTAAAGGCTACAATTGGCATGTAAGATGCAAAGACACTCTTGGCCATGGCTGGCACCTACTCTTCAAGCCAGAACTTAGAATCCAGGAGTCTAAATTATACACTAGGTTTCTCTGGGGGATTGCAATCTCACTCACTCAAGTAAATGAGGAAAATCTACAGATTCAGAGAACCTAAAATCCATAGCCGTTTAGCTTTCCTTGAGTTAAGCTAAAGCCCCATTGTTCAACTTTCAGATCTCCATTGTCTCTGAACATTGATCAGGACATTGGTTGGCCATATGTTTGTTGGCCAGATATGTAACAGAGTACCATCCATTGTAACACTCTCCAGTTATATCTCAGGACCTAAAAACTGCTGTAAACCAGTAGTTTTCTATTAGTTGATAATTAATAATATCAATTATTAATACTTACTAAGAATTTAGCAGCAAGAAAGTTTGTATCCATTCTTCTTGCTTTCAATTATTTTAATAAGTTAGTTATTTCAGAAGCTATAACCAGAGACTAATCGGTCAGCCTATATAACCTAAGAAGACCCTAAGGTATACAATATGAATCTACCATAAAGTAGAAAAGAAAGACATTTTCTGCACCCACATAGAAGTGGTGTAATCCAATTGGTGCCTCCCTCTGTGTAAACTGCTGTTGCTGCTGTATCAGAAAATTGCTAAGTTCCTTGGCCTTCATGTTGCAAATGAGTACTAAAATCTTCCTTTTCTTCCTTATTCAAATTTTATCTTAATGAGCTTGAGAACCCATAACAATTGTCTTCTCATATGCTTTTTATATGGCTATTGTTGCATTGTGGGAACAAAGACTCGAGACCCAGTTAATCTGTTATTCTCTTTATTCTCTCTAGAATCAGAACACGCAAAACCGCGGCAGCCTTTTTTATAGCGGGCTGCTCACAGCTTGTGGCCAATGATGGTTCTTCAAACCGACCTATCCAAGGTGAGTATGCAAATATATAACACCCTTCCCCATGTGGTCCACTCAACCAATCAGGCTTCCCCTATGTTACATAGTCACATAAATAGGTGGGGCTCTTATGGGTTCGACTGGACCTGCGCAATTCAGTCGTGGTTTTGTCTCCGGACTGTTCGGACGGGTTTGCTGTTTCTCCCGTTCTCTTCCATGGAGCCTCCTGGAAGGTAGAGTCAGCCATGCCACTCCTGCCTGGCCTTTCCGGGCTAGTTGAGTCAGCTCAGCCACTCCCACCAGGAGTGGCTTCTTGATGGTTCTCCGAAGCCTGCTCCAGTCTTTCAAAGCTGTCTTCTACTTCTATGGTTTCAGGATTTCCTATCGAGACTAATGTTAGTATTGGTTGTTGTATCATTGTTAGGGTTTGTTTTGTTACTTCTCATACTTGTGGAGGGTCTCCCCTTCCCCTCTCATTTGTGTTTGAGGGGTCTGCCCCTTCTCTGGTTTGGCTATTTTTGTTTAATATTTGAGGTGATTCCTGTGTTTGTGTAAGTTCTTCCCCCTGATTGTTAGTGTTTCTCAGTGTGGCTCTCGGTCTGATTTGGTCTATGTGTCTCTTCCAGCTCTTTCCATCTTCTGTCTCTACCATGTATGACCGGGGTCCTGTTATTGTTGCCGGTATCCACAATGGTTCCCCCGTGAGGTTTTTTGCGTAGACTAGGTCTCCTGTTTTGAATGTGCAGCACTTACTGGAGGAGTCTGTTGGCTTTTCAGAGCTATATGTGGGATGTAGTCTATCTAGATTAGATCTTAGTTTTTTTCCCATTAATAGTTCTGCTGGGCTTTTATTTGTTGTGGTGTTTGGTGTAATGTGTTGTATACTTAGTAGCTTATATATCTTTTCCTGTATATCTCCAGTTCCCAATTTGTGTAGTGTTTCCTTAGTATAACGGACTATGCGTTCAACCTGTCCATTCGTAGCCAGCCGAGCCGGCGCTGTTAGTGCATGCATTATCCTTTGTTCAGCTAGGAACCTCACAAATGTTAGTGCCGTGAATTGCAGTCCGCTGTCAGATACAACTAAATACAGCAATCCATGTATTGTAAAAAGCTTCCTTAGTTATCTCATAACAGCTTCTGTTGTGGTTGAGTGCATAATTCTTACCTCTAACCAATTTGAGTAAGTGTCTACCACTATTAAAAACGTGTATCTTTTAGTTGGTCCTGCAAAATCAATGTGTATTCTCAACCATGGGCCCCTAGGTGTTTCCCAGTCGAGTGCAGGTGCAGAAGGAGTTGCAGGTCTAGATTCTTGGCATCATTTGCACTTTGCTACCCATTCCCCAATATCCTTATCCATCCCTGGCCACCAAACATAACTCCTAGCCAGGGACTTCATTCTGACAATACCCGGGTGACCCTCATGCAATAATTCAAATATTCGTTCCCTCAATATGTCCGGTATGATCACCCTATCCCCCCATAGTACACATCCTTTTAAGATAGATAGTTCCGTTTGTTTATTCCAAAATGGTTTAACAGTCTCATCACTTGCGGTCTCTGGCCACCCTTTACCTACCCAATTGAAAATCTGCGCCAGGTTTCTGTCTCTTGTGGTTTCCCTAGCAATGTCTGTTGCTGTTATGGGTAGGTTTGCCAATGTCTCGATTTGAAGGGTTGATGTGGTTGGTGCAGGATCATCTTCTAACTCAGGTAGGGGGGAATGGCTCAGGGCGTCAGCATGTGTTATGTTCTTTCCTGGTTGGTAGATCAAGTTGTAGTTATATGCAGCAAGGAATTCGGACCACCTCATCATCCACGGTGACAGTGTAGCTTTGTTTCCTGCGAAGAGTCCTAAAAGAGGTTTATGATCTGTGACAAGTGAAAAATTCCTGCCATAGATGTACTCGTGGAACCGTTTTACTCCTGTTATTGCGGCCAATGCCTCTCTATCTAATTGGCTGTAATTCTGCTCCATTTTTTATAGAGTTTTTGAATAGAATGCAATAGATGCTTCTTTTCCATCGGGTAATATGTGGCTGAGTATGGCACCGATGCCGAATGGTGATGCATCACACGTTAATGTTAGTGGCAGGGTTTCACTGTATTGTATTAGCACACAGTCTGATGTAAGTAAGTCTTTTATTCCCTGGAATGCTGTTTCTTCTCATTGCCCCCAGGTCCAAGTAGCTTTCTTATCAAGCAACCTGTGTAGTGGTTCTGCTATCATTGCTTTTTGTGGCAAAAATACATTGTAAAAATTAATAAGTCCCAAAAAGGCTTGTAAATCTGTTTTATTTTCGGGTCTGGGAGCTTCCTTTATTGTTCTGATTTTGTTTTCAGTGGGGTGGATCCCTTCTTTGTCTATGAGGTATCCCAGGAATTCAACCTTATCAGTGGCTAATTGGCACTTCTCTTTTTTAACTTTAAGTCCCGCCTCTTTAAATTTTTGTAAGACCTCCCTCAGGCAGTCTTTCAATTGTTCTTTGTCCCTGGCTGATACTAATACATCATCAAAATATGGTACCACCCCCTTTATTCCTTGCAATAGGCATTCCATTAAGCTCTGGAATACCCCTGGGACCATGCTAACCCCAAATTGCAGTCTGTTGCATTTGAATGCCCCCCTGTGAGTCACAATTGTTTGTGCTTCTGCTGTTTCTGGGTCAACCGGCAATTGTTGGTAGGCTTGTACAAGGTCCAATTTCGCGAAGATTCTACCTCCCCCCAAAAAATTTAATAGGTGCTGTACCACTGGAACTGGGTATGTGCTTTGTTGTAGCGCATGGTTGAGGGTGGCCTTGTAGTCTCCGCAGATATGTACGGACTCATCTGGTTTAATAGGAGTAACAATTGGGGTTTCCCACCTTGCATGGTCTATTGGTTCTAATACCCCCTGTGCGATAAGTTTATCTAATTGTTCATCAATTTTTGGTTTTAATGCGAAAGGAACTTACCTCACCTTTAACCTTATTGGGGCTATATTTGGATTTAAATTAAACGAGATAGGGGACCCTTGGTACTTGCCCAGTTCTCTGTTGAAGATGTCCTGGAATTCTTTCATCAGGTTCTCTTCCCAGTCTGTCTCAGTGATGTTGTTTATTCCGGTTACTCCAATTCCTAATGGTGCAAACCATTCGAGTCCCAGTAGACTGGGGTAATCCTGGTCGACTATGGTTAGTGGAAGGACTTTAGTGTGTTTTTTAAATTTAACTTTGAAATGTCCGGCTCCTACTACAGGAATTCTGTTTCCCTGGTAGTCTTTTAGTGTGAGTTTTTGTATTTCTAGCTCTCTCTTTTTTATGTCAGGTATTAGACTTTTGACAGTATTCCACAATACCATTGATAAATATGAGCCGGAATCCACCTCCATCTCGCATGGCTGATCTTTTATGGTGACTTGCACATGTACCTTTTTCGCATTGATTGAGCTTGAGTGTCCGATAGTTATTGTTTGATGTGTTTCCTCTTTTCTATTGGCTTCTTTCCACCACTTGTTTCTGGTTTCTTGACTCCAATGGCTCCCTATTTACCTTTCCCTCTTCCTGGGAAGGGTATTCCATCTTTGTTTAGGGCTATAGTTATTTTTGTTTTGGCATGCCCTAGCTATGTGTCCCTGCTGTTCACAATACCTGAAAATAGCATCGAAAAAACAGCATTCGGAATGTGGATGGTCTCCTCCGCACCCGGCACAACGGAATTCTTCACTTTCGCTCCCGTCTACCTTTTCCCAACTGGAGTTGATTTACCTCTTCTTCCTCGTCGTCTTCTGATAGGGATTCGATGTCCTTGTGGTGTGTCGTGGTGGTAAGTTTTTGAGTTTCCTCTGGTTTCTTATAGTGTGTTTGGCTAGTGTCTTTTGGGGTTTCCTTTATTAATTTATTCATTTGTTGCATGGTGGCTGCCGATTTTTGTGTTGCTTTCGCTGCGGTGGCTTCTTCTATGGCCTCCGTTAATGTTATTTTAGATCTTGTTAGCAGTCAACCCTGTGGTGTAAGGTCTTTTAATCCGAGGACCATGCGGTCCCTCATGACCTCATCCATGTTTAGGAATTCGCATGCTCCGCCAATGTCTCAGTGCTGCAACAAAATCTCCAATGCTCTCGTCTTCCTTTTGGTCGCACCGATAAAATTCCTGTCTTTTGATGAGGCATGAAATGATTGGCGCATAATGGGCTCGCAGTAATTTGTCTAAGTCCGTCCACGCCATTTTCTTCACATCATGGGGTACTGCCAATGCCTTTGCCATTTTGAATACTGCAGGCCCGCAGTGGGTGAGGAAGACGGCTCTCTTCCTATGTTCGGATATTCCTTGGAGCTCGCTCCCTTCTAGAAACATGAGGAATCGGTCAATGTAGGATTCCCAGTCTTCTGTTGCTGGGTTGAATGGTGTGGGTGGCGAGTTGGTCCCAGCCATTTTGTCTCCCTTGGTCCTCGTTGCCATGTGCATAACTGGTCTTCTTTGTCTCAGTATCACACCTTCGTCACTAGTGTTGCATTGTGGGAACAAAGACTTGAGACCCAGTTGATCTGTTATTCTCTTTATTCTCTCTAGAATCAGAACACAGAGAAACCACGGCAGCCTTTTTTATAGTGGGCTGCTAGCAGCTCATGGCCAATGATGGCTCTTCAAATATCCTGCCGTCCAGACTGACCTATCCAAGGTGAATATGCAAATATATAACAGCTATCAATAAGGATAAAAATCCAGAATATTAAGTCGTATGAAATAAATATAAAATGCTCCAAAATTTTGTTCCAATTTGGATAGTCTACCAAATTGTCAAACCAAAATTAATTATGCGGAAAGATTTTGGTCTCTTACATTCTTGTTTAATTTGAGAAACAATTTAGTGTAGTGGTTAAGGCGCTGGCCTAGAAACCAGGGAAGTATTGAGTTTGAAGCCTCCTTTAGGTATGAAATCAGGCTCAGTGACTTTGGGTCAGTCAGTCTCTCAGCCTAGCTCTCCTTACAGGTTGTTATGGAAAAACTAATTGGCAAGAATATTAGAATAATTGGCCCCATGAATTGAATACACACATTTGAGTCAAACATTAGATTTATGGTTAACTGCACTTTTTTAGAATAATATAGTATAGTTCATGGTGAACAAGTCATTAGTCCTGGTTTTAATATAGAAAATCAAGATAGTTTGGAACAAGACACAATTTCCTCTACATAATTTTCATGGTGGAAAAAAGTTTATCATTATCAGCTATAGAATTCTTGTAATGCTATTGAAGATACTTCAGTTGCTGCAGAGTTGGTTTTTTTTTAAATCACAAAAATATGAGATCTAATGTAAGATTATTTCATCTCTGCAACAAGAACACCTTATGATCTTTTCTTCTGCAGGAATAGGAGAGTTTGGAGAGAATTATTTGCATCTGAAAAGACAGATCTTGTTAATGTTGCTTTGATGACAATAGAACAGCAATTCTATCATTAATAGAATTTCAATGAGTCATGAAGTAATAAATGAAAACAAGAAAATTACCCAGTTCCAAATATTAGGTTTTCAAAATTGAAGAAAAATCAATTGGAGAACTTGGCTGTTACAAATCCAATTCTGGCACCTTGACACTGAAATCATAAGGGTAGAATCCCAGCTCTGTAGTGCCCCTTTCTCTAGATGTTGGGGGGTAGCTATTAACATCTGCTAAATCTGTCCCCATAAATGCATTGCCAAACATGGCATTCAGGTCTGCACATTTGATAGGTAGCCAACTATGACTGTAAAGATTATTGAGGTCATTTGAAGGCATCATGGAAAATGTAGGGAATCTATCAAAGTTGAGTTGGAATTGCCTTTTATTGTGCTATGTCTTAACTTCTCTTATAGTATCTTCTTACATGTGCCTAATTTGTTGAAACTCGTACACATTAAAGACAAGTCAAATATTACCACAATGCTTTTTGTATGTTGAATAAAAGACTTAGAAAAGAGAACAAAGCCTGAAAAGCATCATTACTTCAGTAGCGAATGCAAATCATTATTTCTAATCATCTCTATATCCTTTCATTTTTTATCATATTCTTCCTTGCTGATATTTTTCTTATGAACATCTTGAAAAGATATGTTGTTGCTATATTTGCAGGCTCTCAGTTCTGAGACTGAAATTATTCATACACAGACATTTGGATCTGATTCTATTATATGGGTTAGCAAGGGGAGGATTTAAATGCTAAAGAACCTTTTGGGGAGTGCTAAGGAGCCAGTATGGGCTCTTATATTATGGTTCCATATATTTATGCTCATCTAATAAGCCATTTTTATATAAGAAAGTGCCCTGGTAGTGAACATTTTTTATTAATCTGCTGTCTGAATCCTAAAGTAAGTTCTAAGTTTCCAGTTGCAGATTATTGTCCTCTTAGATCAACAGTAAAAGCCTGCATTTGGAATAAATGGTTTCCAGAACATCAAAAAACTGCTCTGCTCTATTGAATCCTTCTCACTCCTAATTTTGTTTAGCAGAGCTCACTGAACTGGTTATCACTTACAAGTCTATCATCCACATTCTCCAGGTTCCACTATCTAGATTGTAATTGATTTGTTCAAGCCCCTTTCATAACAGATCCAAACTTAGTTTGATAAAGGTTATTATAAAGCAAAAGGTCCTTCTCAGTGCAGTATATCCTTTCATTGTGACAACTCAATAGGTTACATTCTGTCACTCAGAGAGCCAAAGATAATCAATCAAGATTTTTTAAAATGTAGGAAACAGGAAGCATCCAGAGATTATTGTGAGAGGTTAATAGCAATAGCTAAGTTTAAAAACCTGCCTAGTTAACTTTTTATACCTACATTTTTATTCCTAGGTGTTTTGGTCCTTTCTGTCAAATACAGGTGAAACTTGAAAAATTAGAATATCGTGAAAAAGTTCATTTATTTCAGTAATGCATCTTAAAAGGTGAACCTAACATATGAGATAGACTCGTTACATGCAAAGCAAGATAGTTCAAGCTGTGATGTGTCATAATTGTGATGATTATGGCTTACAGCTCATGAAAATCCCAAATGCACAATCTCAGAAAATTAGAATATTACATGCAATCAATAAAACAAGCATTGTACATAGAACAATATTGGACCTCTGAAAAATATAAGCATGCATATGTACTCAGTACTTGGTTTGGGTCCCTTTTGCAGCAATTACTGCCTCAATGCAGCGTGGCATGGAAGCTATCAGCTTGTGGCACTGCTGAAGTGTTATGGAAGACTAGAATGCTTCAATAGCGGCCTTCAGCTCTTCTGCATTGTTCAGTTTCATGTGTATCATCTTTCCCTTGGCAATGCCCCATAGATTCTGTATGGGGTTCAGGTCAGGCAAGTTTGCTGGCCAATCAAGCACAGTAATCCCACGGTCATGGAATCAGGTTTTGGTGCTTTTGGCAGTGTGAGCAGGTGCCAAGTCCTGCTGGAAAATGAAGTCAGCATCCCCATAAAGCTTGTCTGCGGAAGGAAGCATGAAGTGCTCCAAAATCTCCTGGTAGACGGCTGCATTGACCCTGGACTTAATGAAGCACAGTGGACCAACACCAGCACATGACATGGTTCCCCAAATCAATAAAGACTGTGGAAACTTCACACCAGATTTCAAGCATCTTGCAGTGTGTGCCTCTCCATTCTTCCTCCGGACTCTGGGTCCTTGGTTTCCAAATGAGATGCAAAAGTTGCTCTCATCAGAAAAGAGGACTTTGGACCACTGAACAACAGACCAGTTCTGTTTAACTGGTTCTGAATAAATCCTGTTTCTTTACATCTTGTTTCAAACCTTTGTAACTTCTCTTCCCTTTTTCCCTTCCTTTCTTCTCCAATCTAACCTTTTTAACCCTCTTGTCTCTTGATCTCCACCCTCTTTTCTGTTGCTTTCTGACATTGTATCGATTTTTCACCTTATTTTTCCCTTTTTTGGTTGTTTTTTTAAGTTTTAAATTCTCCATTCTCTTTCCCCACTTTCCCTTTTCTTCCCCAGCTAGAGTTGCTTGTTCGTTAAAGATGGCTTCTTCTTCATCCCAATCTTCTTGTAGTTTCTGATAGGTAGAAATCGCCATTTCTAAGAAATGAAAAACAGATCCAGAAGAGCCCTTCCCTTCTTGTTTCTCTTCTTTAAGCTTTTTAAATTCCATTTTCAATTCATCAACAAGTAATGCCATTGTGAAAAAATTTTAAACAACCCAAATGTTTTTAGTCTTTCAAATAATAATTTCCAAAGGTCCCAAAGTCACCAAGCAATCCAAATACATACACACTGTTTCATTTAGCACTTTCTTCTTTTTATACTTTCTCTTCCTGGGGTTACAGTTCAGTTGCAAAGTTCCAAAATATATCTTTTAGAAGTCTTGTTACAATTTAACTCTAGTCTTATAAATTCCAAGCAGCCTCCTCCAGCAAAATCTTAATATTAATTCTTTTCCTCTCCCTTCCCACTTATAGCAAAAAAAAAAAATTTTTTTTCCAATGTTCAGAAATCTTTACTGTCCCCTTGGCTTTAATTTTCCAATTTAATTACCTGCTGATGCCAAAATGGGTTTTTCCGATTTCCATTTGCTATCACCGTAAGGAAGGAGAGTGAGAAAAAACAAATTTTCCCTTTTAACTTTCATTTGCCACTTTTTCCAATCTTCTTTGGGAGCGATGTATTTTTAATAAAATTTAAATTCCAGGGTATTTAAATGTTACTTGTTGTCCCGGTCAGCCAGAAACTTTCACTTCTCAGCTTCCTCCTGCGCATTCTTGTCCAAATGAAACTTCTTTGTGGTGGCCATTGCTGACTGCCGCTCCACCACTTTTGGAAAAGGGAGTTAAGCCAGCTAAGGAGAGGGGTTGCGATTCCCCCGGACCCCTGCTGGATCTCCCCTATCTCAATTACCTCTACGGGGTAACTAATAGCCCCCAAATCCAGCTGGATTGGGGGCACTCCAGCAGCGAGCGCTGCAGAAACAGCACACGATCGCGGATTCCTGCCGCTGCCAAAGCCTTGCAAACCAAACTAGGGGAGGATACAAAATATCATAGATGGATAAAATTAACCAATTACTAAAAAGTTTTAAAATGGAACTTTGTAAACCGGCTAAAACACCAATGAGTCAGGAGTTTTTGTTCAAAGTCCTATTTTTGATTAGAACATTTATCAGTCCTTGATTAGTAGTTTATCTTATCTCAGTAATTGGTCAAGGTCAGATATTGCATACAGTGTTAATAGCGAGATTTAATGCTGAGCCAACTGAAAGAAACTGGCAAGCTGCTAAACGTGTGTTAAGATATCTGAAACAAACAATGCATGATGCATTGTATTTGGAGCCTAAAGATGAGCTGAGTTTGACTGCATATGCTGATGCAAGTTTTGCTACAGACATAAATACACAAAAATCTACATCAGGTACTGTAGTATTATTGGGAAAAACATTGTTTGGATGGAGGTCTATTAGACAGAAACATTTAAGTTTGTCAACAATGGAGGCTGAATTCTCATGTTTATCTTTATTATGTACAGATTTAATTTTGTATAAGCAACTACTCATTGACATGGGAATTGATGTAACAGATTCTATTGTTGTTTACGAAGACAACCAATCAGCAATACAGATGGCTTCAAATATTCCTGTTAAAACAAGAACGAAACACACAGATTTAAGATATTTAAATGTGAGACAATGTGTGCAAAGTAAGATGATTAAGCTGGATTACTGTTTGTCAGAAAACAATACAGCAGATCATTTTGCAAAGGCCCAAGGCTCTATAAAGCATAAAGCTTGCTGTGAGGATTATGGACTTAGAATGTAAGGTTGTATATATTGTCCTACCCAAAAGGGGAGAATGTTAGGAATATAAGTCACCTAACAGGTATTTGGGATGGAAATAAATAAACCAGGATAAGACATTTTAATACTGTATCTTTAAGAGAATCCTAAAAGTGTAATTGGGTGTGGTTTTTCAAACAGCCATAAGATGGAGCCAGAAACCTGGATTGTTTAGTCTTAGTCTCAGAAAAAGTCTCAGTGGGTCTCTGTTTTCCTTCTGTTGGAGATATTGCCGTTCCTCCTAATTGACTGATATTCCTGGATTTGATGTAAGTCTGATACTGAACTGTTTTTGACACTGGACTTTGTTATTGGATTATCCCTGGACTGAAAACTGACTGATTTAACCTGTGAATGACTTTGGACTGCTTGCTTTGAACTTTGCTTCAAACCTTTATTGGAAGTAAAAAACAACATTTACTGTACAGTGTATCTGTGTGCTGTGTATGTATTATTCAAACACTATTCTCAATACGTCTCCCTGTATGTGCTCATTCTCCTAAAGGAGAATTACCTCAACAGCATCTGTGAAAGAGAGGAAGTCAAAATAGGCAAGAATTGGGGCACTGTGATCCAATGTAATCCATGCCTTTTGTGAAGAGGCAGGATTTCTATCATGAACTTGTAAGTGTCATATGTTCACTGTGGATATTTCTTCCCTGTACCTTTTTCTGGGCAGATTCTGAGTAGAATCCAGGCAGGCTGTCGAGGTACACAAAATAAAGATAATTGTTACTTCTTGTTATTATATTTTCCCCTGATGCACTTACATGTTTTTATTTTGAAATTGGGTAACACTCCCAGACTCATGCTCAATGTGTAATCCATCAAGTTGCTCATTTTGTTTTTTTTTTGTGCCATGCTCAATATGATCTCACTGATATCATGTTCATGTCTTTTAATTCTTCCCATTCATATGAAGGACTAGTATTTATCTTTGTTGGGTTTTTTGTCAAGATCCCTTCTAAATATTGATGCAGCCCTTAAAGTTTATGCCCACAAACTTGATAATCATATTTTATAGTGCCTCATTCAAGTCATTTATAATTAAGTTGAATAGCACAGGACTGAAAATGAAGGTTTCAGTATATTTTAACACTTTTTCCCAGGTTGCCATTAAAAGGACCAATTTAGTCTAGTGGCTAAGGTCCAGGCTAGAATGTGGGAATATTATGAGTTCTAGTACTACCTTGTCATAAAACCCAACTGAGTGACCTTGGATCAGTCTCCCCCCCCCCCCTCTGCCCACAGGGTTGTTGTGGGGAAAATGGGAGCAGGAAGCAACATCAGGTATGTTTGCCACCCTGAGTTATAAAAATAGTAAGGCCAGGATATTTATATATAAATAACATACTGGTCATGATTGTCAAACTGTTGTATTTATCTAACATTAACTTATTGCACTCCCGATGTTACCATTTTGTCTACTCATATCTAATAGAAGACTTTATTGAACAGGACATAGATTTGTGGTACAATTATGGATCAGCCACACTGGCACTAAGCAGGCCTGGAAGTGATATCAGTGAATTTTTCAGAGAAATTTTTAATTCTGTGTGTGATTCTCCCACATTATCGAACATAACTTTGTGGGATTGTAGTGTTGCTCCTTTAAAAACATTTTTTTCAAGAAAGATTTGACAAAAAAGATTTTATTCTAAGCACTCACAAAGCTTTTCAACTGAAAAGTAAGGAAAATAATATATATCCAGAGATATATGCAAATTAATTAGATAATGCTTCAAAATTGCTTTTGTTGTGAATGAATAAATGTTTAATAAAGTTATCTAGAGCTTGAAGTCAAGTGCAGGGTTCTGGCCCTGCACTTCTGATTGGCTGTTAAATGGCGAGATCAGATTGGTCCTTTCAGGAGAATTTGATTGGCCATTAGCAGGCCGTTCTCATTGGTTAATGGAGCTAGCGCTCCCAGGTTGCTATTGGTTGAATAGTTAATAAGTTGCCTATATAAGGAAGGCTATAGCAGCCATCCATTTTGAGCTGTCACACCATGTAAATAAAGAGTTGAAGTTCACTGTTTCACCAGCTCATCTCCATTCTTCGCACCCATGCTCCACACTTAACAGCTTTGAAGATGTAAAGCACCATAATAGTATTTAACCAGCATGGCAGTTGTTCAGCTTCTATCTTTCAATGAAGACAATCAGTACAGTTAAACATCTCCATTTTTTATTTAAATAATTAAAATAACAGGACCTCTTTGACTCTCAAAAACAAGTTGCCAGGTAATGAGAAAATAGTTTCACTCTGATCTTCCCTAATGCAGAATGATTCATATACCTCTATTTAACACTTTGCAATAAAAATGATTAATAGCTGTACGTGATTGGAGTTCAGAATGAAACTATCTGGGTCAATTTTATCTGAGACATATTTCTATTAGTACAAACATGGTGAAAACAAGGTTTTGTGGTATCCATTTAAAACATTTTGAATTAGCAACAAGAGAAAAAGATATATGCAAAGGACATGCCAGTTTACTTAACATTTCAAAATTCCTCAAATTTTTGCAAGCAATCCTGTTATACAGAGATCAGGAAATTAATGCAGGAATTGTACAGTATTAGGCAAACTCTTAAGTATGCTACATGTCAGCAAAGCCTCTAAAAGAGTAAAATTATTCAATAGGGAAACCTAATCTATGGGAAAACATTAGATTAAAATGTTTACTATGCTACAAGCATAGATTTAGGAAGTTACTACGAACTATATTTGGACATATCCACAATTTGCCCATAACTTCCACATTCAATAGTTAGGTGCAAAACTTTTCTAATTGCTTTCTCCAACTGTCTTTTTGATAAAAGAAGGCCCAACAATCACCTGGCAAATGGTCTAGTAGCTAAAGTAAGAAAGTAATAATCAAGAATTCAGTAAATTTCCATATGATAAAAGGAATGCCCTGGAGAAAATGACAGATAAATAATATCTGTCTGATCTCCAGTGAAGATCTGTGGCTGCCCTATGGGTCCTTTTCTAGATATTACATTTTTATAACATCCCATTATTAGCAATTGAGCAGAGGTGGGTCCAAAACATTGGTTATTGGATCCCTCAAATCTAAGTGAGAACATCTAAATTAAATTGGGGTAATTGTATTTTCTCTCTTTGTACCCTTTTTAAATGTCAAATCTCTTCAGCATATCCAATTGAATTATTTTTTTAGGAGCAGAACTGGTCTGATAGCTGCTTCCTTGGAAGAGGATTTCTCCCTCACTATAAACTATTTTCCTCCCTCCCAATATAAAGATGTTTTATTTTCCTAAAAGAATATTACCCAAACTCAGGGTTTTGTTTTCCTTTCATTTGGCTATTCAAAAAAATACATTTTTAAGGTTTCCCAAGGCACAATGAAAAACATGGACTTCTTTTTCTTTTGTTAGACAAGCTTCTTGTAAACACAGAGAACAGGTTTTTCGTAAGTCTTAGGTTCATTAATGAACAGAGATCAAACTAAAATTTAATCCTATTTAACGTCATATTTTACACAATCAAATGACAGTGTACCAGCTGATCATATCTTACAGGGTCTAAAATTAAATTGAGCTGAAATAAAAATGAAGCATATTGAAAAAAAGAAGATCGTGTAAAAAACAAAACAAAACAAATTATTCCATGGGAAAAAAAATCAAGTGTTGTTCCGGTTATTTCCATATTTTATCCATTTACTTTTTTGAGTTTCTTAAGAAAAGAAGAATATGCAAGCTTTGGGGCCTTTTAGGGATTTGTTAGTGGTCAAAGTGGGTGATGCCAAAAAAATTAAGTTTGATTCAATTATATACAAATGTACTTAATAAGACTGTGCACATCCTCAAATAAAGACAAAAGAATGTTTACAAGGTATAAAAATATTATCATAGCATTTGATACATTTCTTAAATCAAATACATCATTTCTCTAGAATTATATGACAACTTCTTCCCTCTCTCCACCAAAAAAGATATGGACATTTTCAGACAAAGCAATATTTATGCCCAGAGGTGGGATTCAGCCAGTTTGCACTGTTCAGGCAAATCAGTTGTTAACTTTTTGCCCAGTTCTGAGAACCGGCTAATTGGTGGGATTCAATTTTTTTTACTACTGGTTCTGTAGGTGTGGCTTGGTGTGGGCATGGCAGGGGAAGGATACTGTAAAATCTCCAGTCAGAGGTGGTATTTGCCGGTTCTCTGAGCTACTCAAAATTTCTGCTACCAGTTCTCTAGAACTGGTCAGAACCTGCTGAATCCCACCTCTGAATCCCATTCTGGCTGGCCCAGTCCACCCCGCCCTGCCCCTCCCAAGAACCCCCCTGCATGCCCAGTTTTAGCTTCCAGGATAGTGCAGAAGGCCTTCCAGGCCCAAAATGGGATGCGGGAAAGCATCCTGCAGCTCCCCGGCATCCCATTTTGGTTTCCAGGGTAGTGCAGTAGGCCTTCCAGGCCCCAAACCCTTGCTCTAGGGTGAATTGGGAATGGGGATTTTGCATTATGATTGCTCATAAGTAAGTAGGAACCAGTAAAAAAGAGAAATGGAAAAACCCCTATTTGTAGATCAGTGTTTTTCAGTCTTGGCAAGTTTACGATGGGCAAACTTCATGCTACCTGGGGAATTCTGGGAATTGAAGTCCATGCACCTTAAAGTTATCAAAGTTGAGAAGCATGGGTTTACACTAGAGCTTAGGATTTTCCATTCCTGTCTTATTTAGAGTTTGGTACAATTAAATAAATCAATTGTGGTTTCATTAACAAATAGTGATTAAAGCGATATGAACCCTTACTGGACTTTTTGTGAGAAACTGAAATTAAAGTTGATCTGGGCTTTCATGATTAAATAAGAGATTATGGAAATTATGAAGACAAATGTTAATCTTCAAGTAAGAGTTTGATATATATTTTTTACTTATATCTGTAACAAAGAAAATTGGAAGTCATTCTTTTTTTAGTTTTCCTTTTCCCCTTTCTTTCTTATACTTTCACTCTTTTTCTTTCTTGAGACTTTTCTTTTTTAAAATCTGTTTTTTGTTTACCACTTAGCTTTGAATTTTTTTGATGTATGAAGGATCAAATACTCAATCATTATAATTCTAAATCCTTATTTACAGAAATCACATCAAAATTTAGAATGAAATCCACTGGTAGCCTCCTTATATAATGCAGGTTCTAAATCCCTCTAACCAAATAGTGTTTATCAATAGAAGAGAATATGTGTAGCTCAGGGTTGAACTGTGGGTTCCTTGGTGCTCTCTGAGCTTGCTGTTTTTCTTGCAGATGTTTCATTACCAAATTTTCATATACTTACCCTATCAGTGTTGATCAGTTGCTTCACAAAAAGTCTTTTGATTGGTGCTGGGTCTCTACAGTCTCAGGAAGAGAAGGGCTATTCTGTACCCTTCCTTCAAATGCTCTTTAAAATACAGAGTTTCACAGCATTCCTTTAAAAACCTCCAAAATGCAAACTGTGGTTACTTGTCATAAAATGAATCCTCTTTACCTTGAGCTTCAAAATTGGCTGCCTTCTGGGGAGCTGTGTAGCCAAAAGTCAATGTACATTTAGTGTACATCTGACTTTGGGAATATTTCTTCATAATCAAACAAAAGTATATTTTCTGTATAGTTCACATCCCTTGCTCACTAGATCTGGAAGTCACAAAGCAAAACTCACATTTTATAACCCCCATATCCCATTTTGGCTGGCAGAGTGCTATGACATCCCGTGGTCATACCCATCCTGGTCATCACCATCCAGCCACACCCACCCAGCTGAACCTTATAGTTGTGGGATTCAAAATATTTTACTACCGGTTCTGTGGGCGTGGCTTGGCGGACATGGCAGGGGAAGGATACTGTAAAATCTCCAGTCAGAGGTGGTATTTGCCGGTTCTCCAAACTACTCAAAATCTCTGCTACCAGTTCTCCAGAATTGGTCAGAACCTGCTGAATACCACCCCTGGATCATTAGGATAGAGAACTGGTTGTTAAATTATTTTCATCCCGCCACTGTTTATGCCCATTTGTACTCTAGAGCACTGTGTTCTCTTTGATTCAAAGTAGCTTTAACAGTTCACATGATTATTTTCTATGGATTAAATAATTGTTCTTTTCTGTGACATTACACTTTATAAAGCTGCCTCATGTTGTAAAAATCAATGCTCATTAATAGTAGAAAAGAGGGGAAAGTTGGCATTTAACCTTGGCATCTTCGTTATTCCCACTGCAATGCAGATGTGTTATATTATACACAAGAGATGGTCAATTTGTTCTCTTTTATTTCATTTTATTTCTTTTTACAAGGTGTAGGTTCCTTTGTGGATTACAGATAGTAATTTTTAAAAAGGTTCCAAGGAAAGAGGCCAGTCAAGCCATTAAAGCGCAACCTTTCTCTCCAATATATATATATATATATACAATTGGGATATGATGATAAAATACAGATTGGGAAAATTGTTATTCCTAACAAGAATTATGAGATATGAAAACAGATGTTATAGTCTAATGATGGCTTTTTGATGAACCAATGATAATAAGAATGGCATTGAGGTCAAACTATTTGCAGTGATTTCTGTCAAAAACTATCATTTATTATGACAAAACTGAAAAGTACATGAAAATTAAGGGGATCACACATCCAATGATAACCTCAAAAATTTTTCACATAAAGGATGTTGCTATGCCACAACAACATCAAGGATTAAGTTGTTTAATGAAAAGACACATAACATAAGAGCAAGAGATAAAAGTGATTTTGGCAAAGCCCCTTGAGATATGCATATAAATTAATTAGATTTTAGAAGAGAAAGGGGGAGAGGGAGAGGAAAAGAGAAACACATATCTACAATTTGGTCAGTAGATCCTTAGAGTAGCTGGCACATTTGCTGTAGCTGCTATCGGTATTATTTTATCAGAATCAAGTCAAGCAAATTGAGGACCAAAAACAATATCCATGGGCAGAAATCCCTAGACCCTAGATGCATGGCTGTGTTGTGTAAGTACAAACTATGCACAGGTTATGGTGTGAATGTCTTCTTTTATATGATTCTTTGGGCTGAGACATATAATTGTTTTGATTATTCTGAAATACAGATGATAAGTCTGAGACTTCAGGACTGTGTGGTTACCGTTTTACATGTTTAACTTGTAATTGGACAAGGAAGTGAAAAATAACTTTGTGTGTGCCCTTCTCTCATCCTATTCACTAATCTATACATTAATCTGAGCATGCAACAAGAAAAGGATTATAAGATCCTTTCATAGTAATCCATGTGCCTCCATATGGACACTTTGTCCACAAAATAAAGTGTTCCCAAAAAGAACAGCTTAACCGTAAGGTAAGATATTATAGTTGTTGATCACATCTAATGGACCTCTGAGTTTGGTATTGCTCACTAGAGTTTTAGATTATATGCACACTGAGATCTGAATGATTCAATAGGAAACATGCATTCACTTGGAGATGAATCTCATTTTGTAGCAGCTATTTAGCATATTATTTATTTGTCTATATGTTCAATTGTTTTCTGGGCTTTATATGTCACACTAATCTAACAGGACTCTGAGCAGCCTACATTGCTTTCTTACATTAATTAGTCTAAAATAATAAAACAATATAACAAAGTGACAAAATAACAGAACTGCAACAGAGAAACAGTAGCAAAAATCATACACACAATAATAATATTATCAGAGATATCATCCAACATTACAGCTTACAGACCTCAGAATATTTATTCTGATTTATATTCAGCATGTATTTTTTAAGTAATAGTATTTTTTTTTCATTACAACTTGCAGCTTTTATTAGTAACTGGATATAATTCTAATAATAAGAAAGAAGAAAATTCTTTTGTTTCTACTAATGCTATGCTATGTTAAATTGGTGTGGGTTTCCATCTCCCAGTTGCTACTAGTTTGTGTGGATAGGGTGAAGGGGCAATCATCCAGTCATGCATTTTCCTTTATTTAAATAAAATGATAAGGAATTGATATGGCCACTGAGGTTTACGTTAATGTCTCACTGAAGAATCTAAGCTCATTTTCCATGCTTTGTAACAGTACTGTTCATAATTATTAGCTATCTCCTTCCTAATTGGTTTGCTTGTAACCACAAAATGGTATTCCAAGTCATTAACCTTCAATGTCTTTCAAGAAGGATGTACTTTTTGTAAAATATATGTTTGGAGTGGCTGAATTACTCCAATGAATTGCCTGGACTCATTCCAAGGGATTGCAGAAGTGTCTTTTAACAGAAATGGCCCTTAATGTACTTAGCATCAGATGAGCCTGACCCTAAACAGTAAAAATTCAGAACAGCATTTTATGAGTTCAAGGAGTGAAGTAATCTTGGCAGCTTACTCAAAATTATCTACCACCAGAGGGACAGAAAATAGAGTGTCTCACACACATCACATACCTAATGTTAAAACATGAGGAAAAATAATCTCTTTTAACTTGAGTTCTGTTACACTTACATATTCTGTCAATTACTAGCAGAGATACATGTCTGCATTAGTCTCACAGGAGATGGTAGGCTTTGTGCTTTAGTTTCATTATGCACACTTAGTCCAATGTAGGCAACCTGATCATCAGCAAATGTGAATTTCAGTTTGATTTTGCACCAGGAACAAGTCAAGATGGAAGCTACAATTATTATGTGTGCAACTACCTTAGCTATGGTCATCCCTATCTTCAAAAAAGGTGACCCCGGCCTGGTTGAAAACTACAGACCAATCTTACTGTGTTGTGTCATGTGCAAAGTCATGGAATCAATCATTAATCAATTAATCACCCTCCACTTAGAGTCAAACAACCCACTCTCCAAAAAAACAATTTGATTTTAGAAAAAAAATGTCCTGCAATCTACAACTCCTAGACTGCAAAAACGTATGGACTACTCTACTTGACCAGGGTAAAGCAATAGATGCAATTTACATAGACTTCTGCAAAGCCTTTGATTCAGTAGTACATGATAAACTACTGTTAAAACTAAACTCTTATGGCATTTTCAGGTCCCTTCATAAGTAGATTACTGCATTCCTGTCAAACAGGGAACAAATAGTAAAAATAGGGAGCGTTATATCAAACCCTGCTCCAGTTAACAGCAGTGTCCCCCAAGGCAGCATTCTAGGACCCACACTCTTTATACTCTATATAAATGACCTTTGCAGTCAAAGCAACTGCATCCTCTTCACGGATGACGTAAAACTATTAAACAGCACTGACAATGCCACTGTCCTTCAAAGTGACCTTGATTATGTGTCTGAATGGTCAAACAATTGGCAACTCCAAATCTCAACCAACAAATGCTCTGTCCTATATATTGGTAAAAAAAAAAAATCAGTACACCAAATACAAGCTAGGTGGATATGACCTCACTGACGATCCTCACTCTGTCAAGGACTTTGGAGTACTCATATCAAATGACCTAAACGCCAGAGCTCACTGTAATAGCACTGCCAAAAAGGCATTAAGAGTTGTAAATCTAATTTTAGAAATCTTCTCTTCCATAAATATTGAATTGCTAACTAGAATATACAAAACTTTTTGCTAGATCAATATTTGAATACAGCTCATCAGTCTGGAATCCGCACTGTATATCAGACATTAATACAATTGAGCGAGTCCAGAAGTATTTCACAAGAAGAATACTACACTCCTCTTCTCACAACAGAATACCGTATATCATCAGGCTTGAAATTTTTGACTTGCACAACCTTGGATTATGCCACCTATGGTTGGACTTAAGCATAGTACACAAAATTATCTGCTACAATGTCCTACCAGTCATGACTACTTCAGCTTCAACCGCAACAATACAAGAGCACACAACAGATACAAACTCAATGTAAGCCACTCCAAATTTGATTTCAGAAAGTATGACTTCAGCAACAGAGTGGTCAATGCCTGGAATGCACTACCTGACTCTGTTGTTACATCCTCTAACCCCCCACTCCTTTAACCTCAAACTAACCACTATTGACCTCACCCCATTCCTAAGAGGTCTGTAAGGGGCGTGCATAAGTGCACAATCATGCCTACCATCCCTGTCCTATTGTCCCCATTTGTTCTGTATTTCCTGTATTCTTACTCATGTTTATACTTATACATATTATCTTGTAAGTGATTGATAAATCAAATAAATAAGTAAAAGAAACTATATTTATATTGTTGGTGTTATCTTGTCTTTTTTGAAATACCCACACAACTGAAGAGCTGAAGAAGCTTCTTGGATGAAGAAGCGAAATGTCTTCAAAGAAAAAACAGAAAGTCCAGTTGCCTCTTGAAAAAGCACTTCTGGGAGCAAGAATTTGTACTTGAAACACTTTCTAAAAGTCTGCTGCTACAGTTGCTTTCCATTTAGAAGGGGGGATCTGTCTTAACTCCTGCAGGAAGGGAGGAAGAGCAATTATTTAAAATTATAGAAAATTATTTATCTATTTATTATTTTAAAATGTGTTACTAGATTGTTTTGATGATGGCAATGCTATGGTAATTGCAGCAGACATTTAAAATTTCACACAGGCTTTTTCTGTTGAATTCTGCAAATGTGGAAGGAACAATGGCATACAAATACACTACCATCATCATTGTTATTACTATCACCTAGCAGTTACTCCTTTTTTTACCCAAAACAAATCACACAATATAACAATGGTCTTGTTTTTCAAAGTTGCCACTCATGTTGTTATGGCAATCTTAACCCTTCTGCACCTATTTGAAGTCTGTATATTTGAACTCTTATCAGGGTCTCTCGCCCCCACCCATCATTCCTGCATTATTTAAATATTCAAACATCACAAAACTCTCTTTTTTCCCCTAAAGGGTGTGCTTTCTATGATCTTATAACCAAAGTATTCATCATCAATTGATCATACTTTGCCCATTTTTGCCTCAGAATGCATTGAATTATCTGAACAAATTCTAATAAGATTATGTTTGATGTTCAGTACAGAATTAGAGAGTTGGCAGAAGACATGAAAATGACCTTGGAGGAGGGGGAGAGAGACCCTGACAAGAGTTCACATATACAGACTCCTCTTCAAGAGAGGAGGTCACTAGATTGACCCACAAAATGATATCAGGCTTTATGGATGGAAAGTCAAAATAATTGTTGATGAGCAATTTTGGCCAAATAGCCTGCCTACTGAGGTGGAAGGAACATACTGTTATCAAAGCCAAAAGGATAGAATTTGCAGAAAAATATAGTTGGAAGGGGCCTTGGAGGTCTTTTGGTCTAACCCCTTGTTAAAGGAGACCCTATACCAGAGGTGGTATTCAGCAGGTTCTGACCAGTTCTGGTAGAGGAAATTTTGAGTAGTTTGGAGAACTGGCAAATACCACCTCTGACTAGCCCCATCCTCATCTATTCTCTGCCTCCAAGTCCCAGCTGATCGACTGGGTCTTCTTTTGTTGCCCTGCACAGGAGAACAGAGCTGAAAAGCAGGTTAGTGGGGTGGGGAGGGAATAGGGATTTTGCAATAACCTTCCCCCAGGAATGGGGAGGAAATTGAGATTTTACAGTATCCTTCCCCTGCCATGTCCACCAAGCCACACCCACAGAACCAGTAGTAAAAAAATTTGAATCCCACCACTGCCCTATACCATTTCATACAAATATTTTCTGAAAAGTCTCCAGTGATGAAGCTTCCACAATTTCTGAAGGCATTGGTTAATTGTTCTGTTAAAAATTTATCCTTAGTTCTAGGTTCCTTAGTAATCTTTCTTTGATTAGTTTCCATTGTTCCATTGTTTCTTGTCTGGCCTTCTGGTGCTTTGGAAAATAGGTTGAAAATAGGACAGCATATCAAATACTGGAATAAAGCTGTCCTGTAAGCTACTAGTCCTCAATGAGAAAGTATGGGTATTCAAAAAAAAACCCAACTTTTTTTAAAAAGCATAATTTTGCTAGGATTACATGACAGCACAATTTAATCAACCACTACTCTCTAGTTAATTTCTGATTTCTGGAGCTTCCAAATTGCTACTCATCCCGTTTTGCAAATCACTATTCAGATCACAGACACATACTGAAGTGTCTTACACTAAAGTTGTGCTCAGTATAGAAAATGTTAATATCATTTAATTATTGGTAAGGTACAGTTTTTTCAATTATGTTTACTATCTAGTAATAGGAGAGTTCAACAGAGATATTTCATTTCTAGGAAAAAAGTGAAGATGAGGTAGGGAAGAAAACACACTTTAGGGATTACACTAAAATAACCAAGGTATTACTAATATTCAAAAACTAAAAATAATCTAGCCTTAGGTTCTGTTTCTGTGACTTACAGTCTTATTTGAGGTAATTATTTGTGATGCCTTAAGATCCAGTCCTTCAAATCCAATTATTTCAAAGTGTTCATTAACTTATGCAAAATTGTGCAATGTGTTATAAGAAGATACACATGACCTCCACATGAAGTACAAATGATCAGCAGCATTAATCAGCTGTTTCAGTTATGGGATTCAATTTTTTTTACTACCGGTTCTGTGGCCGTGACTTGGTGGGAATGGCATGGCATGGCTTGGTGGGCGTGGCAGGGAAAGGATACTGCAAAATCTCCATTCCCACCCCACTCAATGGGGAAGGTTACTACTAGTTCTCCGAACTACTTAAAATTTCCGCTACCAGTTCTCCAGAACTGGTCAGAACCTGCTGAATACCACCTCTGAGTTGTTTAATGAATTCATCATGTTGAATATTGCATTATGAAGCACCCAGACTTTAAGATTATTGAAATATGCCCCATACTTTGTCTCCTCTTTGAAACAAAATGAAGCATAAAGAAGTAGAGAACAGTCTATGTGAAGCATCATACAAGTACACAACTGCATTCATTTTAAAACTTTAGATTTTAAAGTAATCACTTGGGAGAAGACATACTGGAATAATTCTACTGATGAAGTCATCCAAATCTCTACTATATTTGACACTAATGTTTCTTTAAAGTTACCTGATTGTAGTAGGAATGAGGGAAAATTCAACAATTCAATTTAAGTATTTAAAATAATTTACAAATATTTTAACTTGTGTCATTCACATTTCATTTTGTTCTTCCGTTTGCATTCTTGCTTTAATTCTATTCTACTATTATTTTGATATTAGTATAACCCTTGTCCTGTGGCGAGTTGGCCGTGGCAAGTCGTTGTGAGCTGATCATAGTGAGTTGGCTGTGACAAATTGGCTGTGGTGAATTGACCGCACTAAATTGTCTGCTCCAAGTTGTCCTTGACCCAGGAAAAATCGTGAGATTCTTCCTGCATCAGGTTTGGTCTAATTCCTATAAGGCATTGATCCTGGAGCAGTGCTAAAGCCAAGAAGTAGACATACTGAAAAGCATTCTATCAATCATACTTCAACTTTACACAAAGGAAGACTATAGGAGTGTGATGAAAATAACAGTTATGCTTCTCCAAATAAACAATGAGAAATAATCCAGAATAATTTCCCATGTTAGAAAGGGTTGTCGTACTTTAATCTTACACTCCATGTAGACTTGAATCACCATATATTTTGTGAAATTGCAGGGGGAAATCATCTTGTTCTTTAATAAGAATTCTCCGTTATTTCGAAATAGCTGATTGTTTTCAAGAAAAGATGTTCAGCAGTGCACATATACATTCATACATAGACAGATACTTAATCTTTATTACAGTCCAAGATGGCACAAAAATAAATTAAAACAACCCAAAACAATCCAAAACCATAATTGCATTATTTTACAACAGTTAAAACATAGTGTGCTTCAGTTCATAAATCTGGATATGATATAACATTGTGGTAAAGCCACTTGGCAATTAAAAAGGTTAATTCAGGACATGGGTTGGCACAACAGCTGCAGTATTTTCACCGAGATTCCGCCTTTTTCATGCATAAAATATTTTGTTCTTTTCTTTCAACCAGCCTGTCATTTAAAATTTCCTCCACAGAGATTCTCAGCTTCACATTACTCAGTATTTTAAACCAAGACCAGTTTTGGAATTTTAAGTTAAGGCTATATGTGAAGACTCTACTTATTAAGAAGATAATTACAAAGATTATGCCATTCTTCTGCTATGATTACCACATCAAACTATAAGAGAAAGATGAGGAAGGGGAGAAAAAGAAAGAATCTACATTAATAACCATGATCAATTGTTCAATTTCACTGTACACACATTGTGCATTGACAATAAAGGTTTGATTTGATTTGATCTAAAACTTTAGCAGCAGCACCGATAATGCTACAGTGGCATGTAATCCAACTGGACTGGACTTTCTTGCTAGGCAAATATTTTTGATAGCTGAGAGTTTGTCACATCTCTTTGGGAAATTGCAATTGATATAAAAAGTGTACAGCTTGTGAAAAAATGTTCATTTTCTTAGTTGTTTGCATATCCTGTGGCATTTTTTTAATAAAAAGTTCAATTTTCTATATTTCATGATAAAACTTATATTCCAGAAAATATCAGATATATCTGTCTCTGAATTTTAAATACTTTTTACTGTAATTAAATTAAACTAGCAGCACAGAAATCACATTCTGAAACTTGGCCTTTGTTTTTAATTTGCACTGAGCTCACAGAAGAATCATTCATGTGTAAAGAAATACAAGGCTCAAGTTTTATGATTAAATGCCTATGTCAAAAATGGTTGCTTTGTAGAATCCGAGGACTTAAAATAGGGCAGCAGTATATTCCATCTCTTGAGTGCTAGGTAAAAAGTTCAAATTCATTCCAAATTGAGAGATGGTTTTACAGTTTCCATTTTGGACAATCAGAAATGAGTTACAACTTAAATGAGCCTTTCTACATATGTAGAATTAAACCAGAAGAACATGTTTTCAGATTATTTGCAAATTCCAAATTCTAATTAAATGTCACTTAGGAAGTTAACAAGCAACAAATATCTTGCCTGGCAATATTGTCCTTGGTGTGTGACTCAACTGCGCTCTTTCATGATTGACAGTCACAACTGTGTTCATAAAGAAACTTGTCTAAATGTAGAATGTTAAAAACACACTGTCCAATGTGTACCAATGGGACATTAAATTGCTAAACCAAATTACAAGATCAGCTACTCCGTCCTTCTCATGCCAGGCAGGCAAGCATATGCCAGTACAAAGAATCCACAAACTCCAACATCTTTTTACAAAATTCCAGTGTTGGAGCATTCACAACTTCTGGAGGCAAGTTGTTCCACTGATTAATTGTTCTAACTGTCAGGAAATGTTTCCTTAGTTCTAAGTTGCTTCTCTCGTTGATTAGTTTGATTAGTCCCACCTTCAGATGCTTTGGACTGCCTCTTCTTTGTGGCAACCCCTGAATTATTGGAATATCCCCTCGTCCTTCTTTTAATTGGATTAGATATACCCAGTTCCTGCAACCATTCTTCATATGTCTTAGCCTCCGGTCCCCTCATCATCTTTGTTGCTCTTTTCTGCACTCTTTCTAGAGTCTCTGTATTCCTTTTTAGTTTTTCATTTTTAAGCATCAGTATTATGTGAGCAGCCTCCTGCCATACCATATTGTTTTTTCCTCAGTTATGTATTAGAGCATTTACCCAGCATATTCGCCTTCTCAAGAAGTTCAGTGGGATAGAGAGAACAAGCAATTTTTGACCATTTTCTTTACTTCATAGCAAGGACTCAGTTCTCTAGACAGTTCTTTGTAATGCAGATAGGTCAGTTAGATACCCCAAGTGAAACTGTACAATGACTATAATGTTAATCATAACTGCCTTTCCATAACAGGATGGGAAAGGATGGGAAAGGGGGATTTGAGGATGGAAAAGCTAAGAGATGCATTGCAAAAGATAACGATCAGTTTTATTTTCCAAATTTAAAAAAAAATCCCAAAGACTATCCCAAACATAAATTATCAGGCTGTTCTTCAGGGATTCTTATATAATCCAGCAATTTGTTGTACTTCAATAAACCCCATTCTGTCTCCACCCCATTCTGTTACCTTGATTTGGGATGAAAAAGTACTGCCAAAAAACACATGGACATTCTGATAGTTCTGTGGGTATGCTTACTGAAGCAATGATTTGCATTGATTATATTCTCAGAGGCAGCTGCTTGTGATTTGAAAATAGTAATATACCATCAGAGACAATGACCTCACTGGAAGGTATTTTTAACTTTGGTCAGCTAGCATATAGCACAACTCCTAACATATTTGTGTCCTTTGGTTTGTTACATATTTAACCTACCCCAAAAGAGGCAACTTTTGGTAGATTAAAAAGCTTTTAAAAAGAACACCAAAGTTTTGAAAAGGAAATTAAAATAGAACACAAGAATATATTCAGACATGCCATAACACCAAATGTATGAACATTTATAATATAAACCTTACTAATAAATTCTAAAATTTAAGAAGGATAAAGTGGCTTAGAATTACAGCAATATAGGTGACATATACAATATGCCTTCCTTGTGGGCATTCCATCAATGGGATCCGATCACGAAGAACTTCTCCTTTTATAGCTACTAATATAGCTGCATGAGTCAATTTATCCAGAAGAAGAGTTTTGATATAGCTGAGCTATATGAGAAGCATTCCTTTTTTTAATTTTTCTTTAACCCCAAGTCCTTAAGCTATTCAAAGGTCAGCAACACTTGGAACGACATTGACAGGCCCAACACTGTTCTACAAGATTGCATTGATTAGTCTACTAGTATCTTCCAAGCTCTTTTTTGGACTAGCTGAAATTACCAGAAATTATTGTATAAAATGAACAATTACTTTATCTTTCTCCATTCGATATTGTTAATTAATTAAGTTCATTGGCCAAGAAACAAGCACACTAGACACTACTGAATCTCATTATGATGATTTATGATAGCTACTTTATTTTACTTGGCATTGGCCCATGCTAACAAAAAATAGATAAAGACAAAGAATTGACAGCTACTCTCAAATACATATATAATTCACACATCACAACAGTGGTGATTGACATTGAGATATTTTTCCCTGCAGACAGTCTCCTACATAAACCATCTGAAAATTTATCTTGCTTAAGGATTCTCCTGTGTGGATTTCAATTCTTCCTTCTGCTTTGGTTATGAACCCTGGTTTTATTTATTTACTTTGTCAATCATGCATTTGATAATATATATAAGTATAAACATGATTATTAATACTTGAAATAGATATGAATAAAAGGGAATATTAAGACAGGGACAGTAGGCACGTTGGTTCACTTTATGCATGCTCCTTACAGACCTCTTAGAAATGGGGTGAGGTCCAAAGTAGAGAATCTAAAATTAAAGTGTTTGCGGTTAGTGGTCAGAGTCAGGTAGACTAGTCCAGGTATTGACCACTTTGTTGCTGAAGTCATATTTCCTGCAATCAAGTTTTGTGAGGTTTATCCTGAGTTTGTATCTGTTGTGTGCTCATATATTGTTGAGGTTTAAGCTGAAGTAGTCATTGATGGGTAGGACATTGTAATGGATAATTTTATGTACTACGCTTAGATCAGACTGAAGGCAGCATAGTTTTAAGTTATCGAAGCCTAAAATTTCAAGTCTGGAGATATAGGGTATTCTGTTGTGAGTAGAGGAGTCAAGGACTCTTCATGTAAAATATTTCTGGACTCTCTTGATTGTATTAATGTCTTATATGCAGTGAGGATTCCAGACAGATGAGCTGCATTCAGTAATTGATCTAGCAAATGTTTTGTATGCTCTAGTTAGTAGTACAATATTTGCACAATTAGGTTAACAACTCTTAATGCCTTTTGGGCAATTTTGTTACAGTGGGCTCTAGCACTAAGATCACCAGAGATGAGAACTCTGGTTCTGCTGGAACATTCACCCATTTTAGGGATTGGTAAATATGGCCCCTTTATAAGCTGTGGACTTTAACTCTCATAATTCCTCTGCCAGCATGAGTGATTCAGGAATTCCAGGAGTTGAAGTCTACAAGGCATAAAGAGGCCATCCCTGTCCTAACTGCTGAATCTACCAGCAAACCAATAAAAATAAAGCACTACCATTTTAGAATTCTTTTTGTCACTTGGCCTAGAAAGAGAAGAAAGGTTCTTCTTTTTAAAAATGTCCATGTTTTACCATTTCATCAGCAAAGTGTAAAAAAAAAAGGTCAACAGTTCCATTTGTAATAAACTTGTAAAAACATGGATTTAGGCATGAAAGCCAACTGGGTGACTTTGAGCCAGTTATTCTCAGCCCAACTCATCTCATAGGGGAGAAAATAGGAGGAGGAAGGAGATATGTTCATATGTTCATATGTTCTTAAATTATTTATAAAAACAATATAAACTGGACAAAAAAATCTAAAACAAAAAGGTCAAGCATTTCACTGATCCACCAGTCAAATGAAAGGGGGAAAAAGAGATTAGCTGATAAAAACTGATCAAAATCATGGCCTGTAAAATGACCCTGAACAGTAGTGACCAATGGCTAGAGAGAGGTACATGTTTCTGCAATACTGCACAGCAGCCAACTAAAGTGGAAATGTTTGTAAAATATAAATGAAGAAAAGTGGGTGAACCAAATAGCAGTGCTTGTACTGGCATAAGACAGAAAACACTCTTGTTGACTTGAACATGTAGAAAAACATGTACAGTTTGCCTTCACAGGTAGAGAATAACATTGGGCATTCCTGTCCTTGAGAATAATAAATAGCCCATACTCACATTGGGGCAATCAAATTTTACACATTGGTCCTAAATAACCTGTGTTGCAGCCTGCTCACTCTGCTTTTTTGTTTGTTTGTTTGTTTTTGATGGACATCTTTGAACTATTACTGTCCAGCTTTACAGAGAAACAAAGAGAAATGTGTTGCTATTCTGCTTTACAGATGACTCAAGATGGAATGCATCAGTGGTAGTATTCTACTGGTTCAGCTCCGTTCTACAGAGCTGGTAGCAGCGATGAGTAGCGGAGACTGAACCAGTTCTCTCTGCCACTTTGCTGTTGGGCCCACCCACCCGCCGGGATTCCATACTCACCTTTATCCTCTGAATTTGAAGTGCAGCTGAAGAGAAGAGTGCCGTGTGGCAGCTGGATGTGATCAGGATCGTGTAGGCTTGCAGGAGGTGAGTTAGAATGCTTCTGTGCCTGCGCAAAGTGCACATTTGGCACACACGCGCATGCATGCAAAGTGTGTGTATGCACGCAAAGCATGCCCACCAAGCCACGCCCACTGAACTGGTGGTAAAAATATTTGAATCCTACCACTGGGATACATGATTGACATTTGGCCTTCTTATCAAAACAGTTTTTTGCAAATGCATATTGAATTGAAATAATAATTATGGTGATTAAACTTCTAAGGGAAATATGAGTGAAAGTGTCCCGTTTTAATAAGAGAAAAGGCAAAAAAAAAAAAAAAACCATTGCAGAAAATAATGTATGGAATGAACTTTGACAAATTGTTACTATTTCCTTTCTTAGAAGAATAATGAAACTATGTTGCAGTTACAAAAAGATGGCTTCGATCCATGGTAAACATATTTTAGTTTTGCCCGTCATATTTTAAAATGAACAAATCTTGCTTTTCATTTTAACTTGATTTTGTGGCTACCGTCATCAGCTACATTTTTTTCTCTTGATGTTTTTGATTAAAATGAAGGGCCACACAACATTTTTCCAGCTATATTTAATGGTCAGATTTTTTGCTCATTGTTTTGAAGTTATTTGTAATGAATACTTCTTTTCTTCCTGTCAACATGTATAAAAAAGTTAAAAGAAATTTTTTTGGTATGTTTAATGCAATTTTAAAATAAGAAATTAATGTGTACATCAATCAATCAGAATCATTCAAAATATAGCTGGAAGGGACTTGGAATTCTTCTAGTCCAGCCCTCTGATCAATCAGGAAGATCCAGGCAAGTGACTGTCCAGTCTTTTCTTAAAAACCTCCAGTGATGAATCACCCACTATGCCTGAAGGCAAGCTGTTCCACTGGTCAATTGTCCTGACTGTTAGGAAGTTTGTCCTTAATTCCAGGTAGCTTCTATCCTTGATTAATTTCCAATCCATCGTTTCTCGTCCTGCTCTCTGGTGCTAAAGTTTCCAAAGAGAAGGAAAATCCCAATAATTGTTTCCATATTTTAAGTAATAATAGCTCTGACTACATAACAATCACATTAATACCCTGAAAATTTAAAGGGGAGATTATGTAAATTAATTGTGAGGAAAATACTAGCAAAAAATAAAATTCCCATAAAATTAAGTTTGCCCCAAACAAGCTGTAATGCTTTTAAAATAGCATTTTCCACATTCATTTTCTGCTGACAGCTAAGTCATTGCAAATAAACATACAGATGTAAAAAGAGAATGGATCACAGTCTCTCAAACTAAAATTCCAAACCATAAAACCTCATTACTTGAATACATATTAGGTATGTGAATCATTACTCAAACAGAAATAGGGATTAAGAATATTGTTTATAATCTCAAAGTATACATGTCTTTTCCAAAGGTGTTTATAGAGAGTGATCTCAAATTAACCAAGGTTACATGGTGTTGATTCAGCCATAACATTCATTTTTTTCTTGTTTTTCATTTCACTTGAAAATAAAATCGAGTAATCCTGACATCAGTAGAAACATCCACTTCATGCCCATGGGAAAAATAAGAGGGAAAAAACAAGCTACTTATCTAGAGTATACTTGTTCTGAATTCTATAATAGTTTCAGTTCAGTTATTGAAAAGCTAGCTGTTAACAATAATCCCACCTGATTTTGGAATCAGGGATAAACAATCTTGTAGGTTTATCACATATACATTCTCTTCTTTCTTCTCCAAAATATATATCATCTGTGTCCTATCTTTCAGGACAACATTGGCTTTTTACCTGAGTCACTGAAAAAATATTTAATTGATTGATAGATTGTTTGATTGATTGATTGCTGCCCGGCTGTCAACTACAATTAGAATATGCACTCCTAAAACTTACATTATAAACCAACAACTAATGAAAAAGACAATATTAAGAGAACTAAACCAGCATTATTAATGTCATACAACCATTGTATAAAAGTTCTTTGCTTAGCAGGTAAATGGGAATGCTTTAACCTGATATGTTGAAAAGGATGAAATGTGAATAAGATGTCACCACCAAAGACATAATAAACCTGGGAACCATCCAACATCTTTATTAATAATCAACCAACATCTCTGTTAAATAATCGACAGAGCATAAGTTTTATATTTTACCTAGTGACAATTTTACCTTATTGAAAGAGCAAACATTTTTTTGTTTTTTGCTTTAATATCAATATAGATTAATATGTCATTCATAAAATGATGTAATCAATAGGTCTTTTCTTTTAGCATTTTTGTTGTCAGCTCAATCTGATGAGCATATATGGGTACATCGAAGTGTTTCTAGGTGAGTTTCTACAAGATCTGCCTCAATAAAGTTTTTTTATATATTTGAAAACATTTTGATCTCATATTTATTTCAGTTTCTTGAAAGATATTATTTCTTTTGCTGTGGAATGTTGTCACAACTTATTTTTATCCACTTTCCTCTTCTCTTCTTCTCACCTCACCTCACCTCATGCATGTTATTTTCCTAGGTTTTTTTATGCCAAATCCTATTTCAGTGGGGCACATGCTGTGACAAAACTGAAAGAATTACTGGGATTATGATGAATCAGTTTTTCAACAGGAACTGCATTTCAACTGTTGTAAATAAAGGCATACTTCAAAGCACACTTCTCACTTAATACCAGTCATTGAAAAAGCATGAATTGGGATCCACCCATCCTTCAAATTATAACATGTTATATGTACATTAGCAAATTGGCTGCTAGAAAGTTCAATGTTTTTCACAGATTCACTGGTTGTTCTTTTTACACATATAAATAGTGAAGTATAGTAATTGAGTTTGAGTAGACTTCCAAGTTGGGTTCAAGATCAAAGGTAAAAGCTTTCTTAAATGATAAAACACATAAAGGTAATGCTGGATCATGATACCCTCAGAAGGATTCGTGATCCCAGCTTTAATGATTGCTCTGCTGGTAAAGATTGTAAACAATGTGCATGGAGATTTTCAGTCATCCAGGCCATGATTCCCAATGGTGCTTTTTCGAGAGGTAACTTGACTTTCTGGCTTTTCTTTGAAGAGGTTTCTTGGATGAGAAGTGAAACAACTTCAAAGAAAAACCAGTTCAATTGCCTCTTGAAAAAGCACCTTTGGGACATTTTGAATAATGCAGTCCAGATGCAAAAGTGAAAACGACTATGCTATTTTAAGTCATTTATGCTGCAACAGGGAAAAAAAGTCATACTGTAATGGTTGAAAGTTTAGTCAAGTCATCTTTTGCAGTACTCATGATATGCAAATACAGAACCAAAAATAAGTGACATTAAAAGATCAGAAAACTCAAGAATGAAACTAGGCAATGGTGTCAGGCTTAAGCAAATTTGAAACTAAGATTTAAGAGTTCAGCATAAAAACATCCATAGTAAGACCAGGGTGCAAGTAAGGAAAGTGGGCTATGACCAGTTTAATCTGTTTCCACCGATAGCCTTTGCACTCCCACTCTGAAACCTTTCCTGAGGGCTTAGCAAAAATTTCTCTCTCTTGATCCAGATCTGATGCATCTGAAGAGGGCAGAGATTATCCTCCCATAATGGATTTAGATCATGCTGTCCTTTCTTATCAACCAAAACTCTTCAAAGGGGCTCCCCCATTTGCCTATGGCTTAGAACAAGGATCTTCAAACTTGGCAAGTTTAAGACTTGTGAACTTCAACTCCCAGAATTTCTCAGCTAACATGACTGGAGGAGGAATTCTGGGAGTTCAGCTTTAAGTCCACAAGTCTTAAAGCTGTCATGTTTGAAGACCTCTAGCTTAGAACAATGAAAGCAACCCAGAAGCTACTGTCAATACCTACCATACCAAGTTTGGGCATCATTAAGTGTTCTTCCATGATCTGTTGGGATCTCTGGATACAGTTTGTAGTATATATGTATTTTATGCTTGTAGAATTCTTTTTAAAATATGTATTTCTACAGTTAAGCTTTAAAATATGTTTTCTACTAAGAAGCTTTTTTTAGGATTACTGTTAGTTACTTTGCATACAATTTTCAAAAATAAATGTTCTTGTTCTGGACAATTCCTCGCATAATTTTTTAAAGGCAGTTGACTCAAGATGATGATAGTAGATGCTCCAAAGCCATTATAATCCATAATGTAATGTAATGTAATGTAATATAATATAATATAATATAATATAATATAATATAATATAATATAATATAATATAATATAATATAATATAATATAATATAATATAATATAATAAATATAATATAATAAATATAATATAATATAATATAATATAATATAATATAATAAATATAATATAATATAATTAATATAATATAATATAATATAATATAATATAATATAATATAATATAATATAATATAATATAATATAATATAATATAATATAATATAATATAATATAATATAATATAATCCATTAGAATCCATTATAGTAGATCTCATAAATCCTTTCCATTAACAATTTGTGGAAGATTCCTTTATAATTACTTAATGGACAGAAGTCAAAATTACTGTGTATATAAGCTTATGGCAGCACTCCTGTAGATCTTATGTCAACCCCCTAAAGGTTTCCACATTGTATTTCCACCATTGAGAAAGCATAAGGTTGAATCTCCGGTATTTTTATCCTCTTCATATTCTTACTTCTGCTGTAATAACCTTTTCAATCTTAGGTTTCTTTTCTAAATCATTATCATCATGACCGCTTCCTAAGAGACTCTCAGGTTTGACTGTAGCTTTCAGAAATTGTTATGCATAGAATTCTAATTTTCCATAATGAAACTTTGATAGGTAAGAACATCTGCTTTATCAGTAAAGATGAAAGACCTGAATTTAGAATCACCAAAACGGAATGGCTAAGTGGTGTTTGGAGTTCCAACATAATTCACAAATGGCATTTCCATTTTTGTTCTCTTAAGTCATTAAGCACTTGAAAATGATAAGAGTGACTGTTAATAAATCCCAGAATATTCCTGTTGGGCCAGTGATTCTTGAAAATGGTAACAACTGAACAATTGACAGGTGTCCAATTCCCTGAGAGTAGTTGGTGCCAGCCACACAGATGCCACCAAAGAAACATCTTTTGGGAATGCTTCAATATTTAGAAGCTTGAAAACTTTTAAAATATTTTAAGACATATTCTTTAAAAAGGTAGTGCTGAACCCAGTACTTAAAAACAAACAAACAAAAACTGTCTTGTATAAACAGCATAGACATTGTAGGAGAACTGTGTGAGTCTCCAGTGGCAAAAAATGGATAGCATTTTTTTCTGAGTAACAAATTTAATTAAAATGCTATCATGAACTGCAGCTCACTTCATCAGAGGCCTAGAGTGGCTAGACTGATGTAGGCTTTAAATTGGGGCAGGAGAGAAAGGAGGAATGGAAACTAGGTTGGTTATGCATCTTAGATGCATCTTAGATGCAAGATTGATTATAAGTCTTTGATCAATAGAATTGTAATG
Source organism: Hydrophis major (assembly GCA_033807585.1). Taxonomy (NCBI): domain Eukaryota; kingdom Metazoa; phylum Chordata; class Lepidosauria; order Squamata; family Elapidae; genus Hydrophis; species Hydrophis major. The sequence goes on from CM066329.1 coordinate 332,875,268, forward strand.
TATTAAATACTGTTCTGTATTTGTTACCTTCTGGGGCTGCCCAAAACCTTTTGATGTATGTGAGTTCAACCATTTTAGTTTAATAACACTGATAAAGTTCTACCCAGAGTATCCTGGGAGGCACAAATGCTGTGATGATATTAAATTTGTGTTCATTATGTCTTTTGCAGAAATGTTTGCTCCATTTCTTATATATAAAATTCAGAAGGGTATTGCTGGCAGATGAAGTGTATATCTCATTGGAATAAAAGCAAATGCATCTCTAATTATATTATTTTATGCTGTGATAGTGCTGTTGATGTGGATGTGGAGGAGAAATGACATCTAGGTTTGTTGCATGGTCTGATTCCCATGTTGGAATCACAGTCCTGTTATTTTTTATTGCTTGTGAAAGCATGTTCGGGGGAGGGGGTAGTTGTCCATATGCAAGAATGTGCCTGCCACTCAATGCCCAAGAAAATGCAGTGTCACTGCCCAGTATTGCTCTAAATTATTAATAATGTGTGTTATGTCCGCGTGGAAGGAAGCCAGGAGTCGGTGACTTTGTATCAAGCTCTTTTATTTAGTCAGGAACCGAACTGGGGCTAAAGGAAAACTTTGCGGCTTTTTATTTCCAAGCCGTGGCGGCCGCGACCAATGGCACCGCTTTGAATCTCCCGCGATTCGAATCGACCAATCGCGGGAGATTCTCAGCGAGCCAATCGGCGCGGCTCGCCTAGCCAATCCGATCTCCTGCGCTTTGGCCAATCAAAGCGCGGGGATCTCAAGAATTCAAATGAGGGGACAGAACACCCCTCCCCTCTTGGTTCAGTCCTACGTAGCATAGTCCCGTAGGTAGGCGGGGCTCCGTCTTTGCCTACTGGACCTGCGCAGGTCAGTCGTAGGTTGGATCCCGGCCGGTTCGGTTGGGGTCTCTGTTTCTCCGGACTCCGTCGTGGGAACCGCCTGGTCTGTCTGACCGGGCCACTCTCCAAAGCTCCCTCCTGGGCTACCTGGGTTGTTTGAGCTGCGGGTTTCGCCACTCCCGCTCGGTCTTCCTGGGTTGGTTGAGCTGGCCTGGCTGTCTCTTCCTGGTGAGGTTTCATGCTGGCTGCTTGCAGGTGAGTATGGCTGGTTTCTTTTTTCTGGGTTTTGGTTCCCTGGGTATCCCCTCCCCTCTTGGTTTGTGTTGAGGGGGTTGGTTTTGCTTGGTTGCGTGTCGGTGGTATCTTGTGTGGTCATCCTCGATCTTAACTGATCGATGTGGCGTTTCCATGCTCGTCCATCAGTTGTTTGTAGCCGGTACGAGTGTGGGCCTGTTAGCTGTGTTATGATTGCTGGTACCCATAATGGGTCTCCGTTTAGGTTCTTCGCGTAGACGGCGTCGCCTGGTGAGAAGGTTCGGTGTTTGCTGGTGGAGTCTGGGGGTTTCTCTGGGTTGTAAGTGGGGTGTAATCTATCAAGTGGGGACCTTATTTTCCTCCCCATTAGCAGTTCTGCTGGGCTTTTATTTGTTGTAGTGTTCGGGGTTATGTGCTGTATGAAAAGTAATTTATTTATTTTGTCCTGGATCTCCCTGTGGTCTATTTTCTGGATGATTTTTTTTGTGAATTGAACCATCCGTTCCGCCCTACCATTCACCGCCGGATGCGCCAGGGCTGTCAGTGCGTGTCGTATGCCCCTTTCCGCTAGGAATTTTTCGAATTCTAGCGAGGTGAATTAGGGCCCGTTGTCGGAGACGAGGACGTCCGGGAGGCCGTGTGTTGCGAAACGTTTGCAGAGTTCTTTGGTCACGGCCTCCGTGGTGGTTGTTCTCATGTTGCTTACCTCCAGCCAGTTGGAGTAAGCGTCTACGGTTATTAAGAAAGTGTGTCCTTTTGTGGGCCCGGCGAAATCTATGTGGGACCACGGTCCCCTGGGGGTTTCCCACTCTAGGATGGGTGCTGTGGGTAGGCTTGGTCTAGTTTCCTGGCATCGTTGACACCTTGCTACCCAGGCCTCGATCTGTTTGTCCATCCCTGGCCACCAAGCATAACTTCTGGCCAGGGCTTTTGTCCTAACGATGCCCGGGTGCCCCTCGTGTAACAGTTCTAAAACCTTCCCTTGTAGTTTTTCCGGGATGACCACCCTGTCCCCCCATAGTATACACCCTTTTAGTAATGAGAGTTCCGTTTGCCGGTTCCGGCATGTCCTGATGGACTCGTCATTGTCCTTTTCCGGCCACCCTTTCTCTACCCAATGCAAAACCCGCACCAGACATTTGTCTTTATTAGTTTCTCGGGCAATGTCTGATGCGGTTATGGGTAGGTTGGATAGAGTCTCTATGCTGAGGGTGGTCGTCGTGGGTGCTGGGTCAGTGTCTGGTTCAGGTAACGGTGAGCGGCTTAAGGCATCCGCATGGGAGATAGTCTTACCAGGTCGGTGTGTGAGTCTGTAGTTGTAGGCAGCCAGGAATTCAGACCACCTTGTCATTCGGGGAGACAGAATGTTCGGGGTGGCCCTGTTCCCTGTGAGTATTCCCAGCAGCGGTTTGTGGACGGTGATGATGGTAAACGTCCGGCCGTAGAGGTACTCGTGAAACCTTTTTACTGCGGTGACGATAGCCAAAGCCTCTTTTTCCAGCTGGCTGTTGTTCCGCTCCAGTTTGGTGAGGGTCCTTGAAAAAAACACGATGGGTGCTTCCTTTCCGTTGGGGAGAGTGTGGCTGAGGACAGCGCCGACGCCGAAGAGTGATGTGTCGCATGTGATGGCTAGTGGTAGGGTCTCGTTGTACTGGATGAGGACGGCATCCGAAGTGAGCAGGTCCTTGGTTTTCCTGAAGGCGGCTTCCTCGCGTTTCCCCCAAGTCCAGGTAGCCGCCTTGTCCAAAAGCCTATGCAAAGGCTCCGTCGCGGTCGCCTTTTGGGACAGGAAGACATTATAAAAGTTAAGTAGCCCCAGAAACGCCTGCAGTTCTGTTTTTGACTTGGGTGTGGGGGCTTCCTTGATGGCTTTAATTTTCTTGTTGGTGGGGTGAACGCCGTGTCAGTCTAGGAGGTATCCTAGGAATTCGACCTGCTCTGTGTACAGCTGGCATTTTTCCCTCTTCACTTTAAGCCCGGTTTCTTTGAACCTCGTTAGCACCTCCCTTAGGCGAGTCTCTAGTTCGGCCTGGTTGGTTGCCAATACTAATACATCGTCGAAGTATGGGACCACCCCCTTGATGCCCTGTAAGAGTCTTTCCATGAGGCTCTGGAAAATTCCAGGTGCCATGCTGACTCCAAATTGGAGGCAGTTGCATCTAACGGCTCCCCAGTGGGTGACTATGGTTTGCGCCTCTGCAGTTTCCTCGTCGACCGGCAGTTGCTGGTATGCTTGACCAGGTCGAGTTTCGCAAAAACTTTGCCCTCTCCCAGTGACTGTAGGAGATGCTGCACTACTGGGACGGGGTAAGCGCTTTGCTGCAGGGCGCCATTTAGGGTGGCCTTATGGTCCCCACAGATTCTCACTGACCCATCAGGCTTAATTGGGGTGACTATGGGGGTCTCCCACTGGGCATGGTCTATGGGTTGTAAGACCCCTTGCTTGATGAGCTTGTCAATTTGCTCGTCGATTTTCGGTTTGAGTGCGAAAGGTACCCGCCTTGGTTTTAGGCGTTTCGGGGGAATGTTTGGGTCTAGGCTGAAGGATATAGGGGGCCCTCGGTACTTGCCTAGAGTGCCGTCAAACACTTCTTGGAAATCCCAGGCCAGTTGCTGCTCCCAGTCAGCTTCGGCGATGTGGTCAATGCCCGTGACTGCGATGCCTAGCGGTGCAAACCATTGAAGTCCCAGTAGGCTAGGTCGGTCTCGATCGACGATGGTCAGGGGAAGTCTTTCGGTGTGCCCCTTGTATGTCACTGTGAATTTTCCTGTTCCGACTACAGGGATGCGGTTTCCCTGATAGTCTTTGAGGATTAGTCTCTGGTTTTCTAGTTCCCTCCTCTGGATGGTAGGAACCAAGCGTTTAATTTCTTGCCATGCTACCATCGAGAGGTAGGACCCGGAGTCCACCTCCATCTTACAGGGTTCGCCTTCGATGCCTACCTCCACGTAGACCTTTCTGGCGTCTGTGGTAGTTGCGTGGCTGATGGTGACCGTCTGATGTGTCTCTTCTCTCCGCTGGCTCTCGCCCCCTCGTTGGGCTCGTCCGTTCCGTTCCCAATGGTTGTCTGCTGGGCGGTCTCTGGTTCTGGGGGGTGGGCTCTCTCGTTTCTGCTCGCTCGGGTCCCATCGTCTGGGGCTGTGGGTTTTCTTGAGGCGGCAGATGCGGGCTATGTGGCCTTTCTTGTCGCAGTGCCTGCAAACGGAGTCGAAGAACCGGCATTCGGATCTGGGGTGGTCACCTCCGCAACCAGCACACGCGGTCCTCGACTTGCGACTCCGCTGGCTGCACTGGTCGCGGCCTGCCTGGAGACAGTGGATGTCTTCCTCCTCGTCTGACGTGCCCGAGGTGGAGTGGAGTTCGCCCTGGTGGATGGTAGTTTCAGGTTGGGCCTCGGTCGACCTTGCGGTGTGGTCCCTGGCGTTCGGTCTCCGCATGCGGTCTGCTGATTGTCGGGTTGCTTCGGCTGCCGCAGCTTCGGAAATGGCATCAGCGAGAGCGATGTTGCCCTTAGCCATCAATCGACTTTGGAGAACAGGGTCCCAAAGGCCGAGCATGATTCGGTCCCGCAGGGCCTCGTTCATATTGGAGAATTCGCATAGTGCTCCCAGGCGCCGCAGCTCTGCAACAAAATCACTGAAACTCTCGCCCGACCACTGGTCCTGCCGATAAAATTCATGTCGTCAGATGAGAATGGGTACGGCTGGAGCATAGTGTTTCCGGAGTAATGGCTCGAGGTCCACCCAATCCATCACAGTAACATTGGCGGGCTTGGCTAGCACTTTTGCTATCTCAAACACTGCGGGCCCGCAGTGCGTTAGAAAGATGGGTCTTTTCTTCGGTCCCGTGGCATCCTTCAGATTGTTGCATTTGAGGAACATGTGGAATCTGTCCATGTAAGATTCCCAGTCCTCGCTGGTGGGGTTGAAGGGGTTTGGTGGCGCGATGCTGGCCATCTCGTCGGTTGGCTGGCTTCCGTCGGACACGTGCTTCGGTTCAGGATAAGTATCCCATCGCCAGTGTTATGTCCGCGTGGAAGGAAGCCAGGAGTCGGTGACTTTGTATCAAGCTCTTTTATTTAGTCAGGAACCGAACTGGGGCTAAAGGAAAACTTTGCGGCTTTTTATTTCCAAGCCGTGGCAGCTGCGACCAATGGCACCGCTTTGAATCTCCCGCGATTCGAATCGACCAATCGCGGGAGATTCTCAGCGAGCCAATCGGTGCGGCTCGCCTAGCCAATCCGATCTCCTGCGCTTTGGCCAATCAAAGTGCGGGGATCTCAAGAATTCAAATGAGGGGACAGAACAATGTGCTTGAGTGGTTTCATATATGAGCTGTAGGTGACAACCAGTAGTGTTTATTTGTTCTATTTCTGTGGATAATCTTTCAACAAATCCATTCTGGGTCCTCTTTCTTTACTAATTAATCTTTATTCACCATTTTCTTATCCCACTGTGATTTTCCATATGCAACATTGTGTTAGTGTTTGCAATCAATTAATATACAAAACACCCCATACATTTTTGCCTCTTAGGCTTAAGGAGTACTTTCAGGACAATAAGCAAGACAGAAGAACAACCTAGCTTCCTTTTCATTCACTTCCTTTTCATTCACTGTCCATGTTAAATGTTAGCTGATATTAGGAATAATGAAGCCTCAAAAGCTTTGGGTGATGATGGTCATAAAAAAAAATCTGATGTCAGATTTTATTCTTTCCTTTTAAAAATGAAGCCATCTTTCGAACCTCAGATGTCAGCCATGGAAGTCATTCCTTCACCTATTCCCATCCAGGTGCATGCCATGTCCTTGACTTTCAGAAGAATGTTGTTTAGATAATTCTACCACTCGCTAAGAATTGGGCAGTTCCGCAGCTGTCCCAGCTTCAGCAGCTTTAATGGCTGCCTCTCCACCACGGGAAAAAAGGGCTTCTCCTGGATCTACCAGGGACTTTGCAATGTCCCTGGGATCAACAGTATGTGCCCTCCTGGTTTAGGTCCATTGGGACCATCCTGCAATGGAGATATCAGCAGCAATCTTAGAGCTTAAAGATCGCATGCTGTACCACTGCAACGCAAGCTCCGCCCTCCCAACAAAATAACTTGTGATTAACAGAGAAGCAGAAGTGTAGGGAAGAATGCAAGTGACAAGAATAGTGATCAAACAAATAATTAATCTTTCCTAGATTTGGACTGACATTTGGGAGAATGTAAAGTTATTATTTAGACAATGGAGGGATGCTGAAGTCCCAGGGATGGGATGAAGTACAGACTATATATTATTGCAACACCATAAACTATGCCTTTGTTGCTGTGATCTAAGAAACAGTGGGAAGGCTATTAAAAGCAGCCCTGATAATTGGAACCAAAAAAAAAAAAAAGCATGACGATCATACCTCTCAATATCCCCTGCTGTACTTCTATGTTCAAATGTAAAATGAAAGCAGGAACATTCTAATTTGTCTTTCAAATAGGATTATTTCTGGCAGCCATATTGATTGAATGCAATGCAGTTCTGCAGCATGCTGATCAACAATTAAATGAGCAAATGCTTTTTTCTCAGCTTGTTCGGCTGCATATGAATTTCTGTGTTTTATGGCCAGAATAGTAAGAGTCTGTAAATAGGTTGTATTAGATAGTAGCCATGCAGGAAAGGCTCTAATTAACTGTGCTTTCCTGGACTACTGGGATAATTCAGAATAGTCAGCTAATATAGTAAGTACAAAAGGTAACAATTACAACTATGAACAAAACACTTTAAATAAAACTACTTTGATCAAACTATCTTGATCACCATCAAACACAATTACTCAAATTTAATTTCTGCCTGGTCAAGTGAAATTGAAAAGTTTACTATATTATTGCTAAAAATATGATAGATTTTCTAAAAAACAGTATAGTTTCTTAAAATTATTTCTTAAGAGAAACCAATTCCAGACAATGGGGATTGACTTGCTGCTGTTCAACCTGTGTCAGGAAAATTCAGTAACCTTGTTGACTGAGACAATTTTATGCAGCTATAACCATGGTCACCGAAGGCAGAATTCTTAAAATCTATCATTTATTCCACTGTCTATAAAGTGTGCCTTCTTCTGAATACTAGCTTTATAATCTTGTAACTGATAACATTAAATAAAATCAATCTTCCAAGCACAAATCACATTCTGTCTCTACACAACTAATTTCCTGTTGGCTTTAATTTAAAAATTAGAAAAAAGTAAGCCAAACATAAAACAAATAATAATGTCTTCTTTTTCATTATTCTTTTACACCACCAAGAAGGTATGCAAGATCAAAAAATTTAATTTGGAATTTTGAATCTACTGCCAATGTTCCTCTTTGACCATAGATGCCAATCAAGCATAGTTTGAATAGATACTGCACTGAAAAGAATGGAATTATTTGTTATCTTCACTATTTAGGGTCAATGAAATTCTATTGTATTGTTCTGCCAATGGCTGATTACTAGCTCATTAAATATATTTTATTACTATTTATTAAGCTTCTAGACTGTTTTGCTAGGAGAGAAAAATATAAATATTTTAATAATGTGAGCATTCCCATCTTCCTCTATATAACTATGAAAAAATGAAGCTTCCCTTTGCTAATACAATGTGATGTCAATAGAACAGGGACAAATTTACCTAGATGCTGTGACAAAGGGTTGATCACAGTATACTTTGTATGAAGGAATTAGATTTATTCATTAATTCATACAATTTATGCACCATCTCAATCCTCCTTGACTCCTTAATATTATGTTATGGTCCTGCTCCCTAGGGCAATAAAGTACATAGATCTTTTAAATGTTCTGTATTGTTCAGATATTTGAAGATTGCTACTGGATCTCTCCTTAGTTTATTTTCTGTAGGTTAAACATGACAGACCCTTTAACTATTCTTCATAATACTTGGTTACCTGACTCTTCACCATCTTGGTAGCAATCTTTTGATCATTCTAATTTGGCACTGCCTTTCCCAAGATATGGTGGCTAAAACTGTACACAGTATTTCAAACAATGTTTGATCAGGTTAGAATAGAGTTGATCAATTCCTTCTCATTATGTTTTTATTAGTGCATCCCAAGATAGCATTTGCTTTCTAGCAGCTGCATCAGTTTGTTGGCTCATGTTTAACTTATAGTGACAAAGACATCAAGATCTTTTTCACATATACTGTACTATTGCCAAGCCAGTTCTTCCCTGTTCTATATTTGTGCCATTGTTTCTTCCCAGATGCAGAAATTTACATTTCTCCCTTTTTATTTCAGTCCAAGTCTGTTTAAAGCTTTTTGAATCTTTTCTCTTTTTATTTAAAGTGTTAATCATCTAGGTTTGTGTCATCTGTAAACTTAGTATCACATTTCTACATTGAGCAGCAAAAGAGCCTGGACAGAACTCTGCAGCATTCTACTTGATGCTTCCCTTCAGGCTGAAGTGGAATCAATAATAAGTGTTTGGATCCAATCATTCAGCCAACTGTGAGTATATTTAACAGTATTCTCATCTAGTTTATATTTCTTGAACAACAATATCATGAGTCATTCTGTTTGAAAGCTCTTCTGAGATTTAAGAACATTATATGTATGACATTCCTTTGATCCACTATTCTATCAAGTCTAATCAAAGATGATGAGATGGCATGATTTCTTTGTGGCATAACTATTAATAGCTAAACTTCTTTTTTCTTTCTGACACAAGGTAGACACAAGTTAAGATTAGGATTAGGATTTTTCTCTTCAGCATTGTTGAGATCACTGCAAATACTCATACTGTCCTGTATACATTTCTCCCATGTTTCCTTCTTCAAAAGGTCATGTTGCAGGAATTTCTCATTCCTCATAGATACTTTCTTCTTTTGATTCCAAGCCACTAAATGTGATTTTCCCCATTATCTGCCCTTGTTCAGATTCTGTTATCAAATTATCTTTTCCACTTACCCTGCAAATTAGGTGTATGTCTATTGCTTAATATTATTTTAATTGTTAACGTGTTAGCTTACAAATGCCAGTAAACTGGTATCTGCTAAAGAGCTCTATAAGAACCTATAGACTGTTGACTATAATAAGTGATTAAATATTATATGATTATTTGATTGCATTGTATCCATTAGCTTCAATATTATGTAATAACATGTACATATTAAATTCTATGCCTGTTCAGTGACCTCTAGTGTCCAATAACAATAGAATCGATGCTCCATTTGTTAGAGAAATAAGAGTGGGTATACAAAGAGAAACAGAAAAGTAATTTGTATGCAGTAGAAATAGGGGACTTATTGAAAAATATACTATACAACAAGAAGAGAGAAGGTCAACAAGGAATCGGTAATAAATGAATGTGGACTGAATGCAAAAGTGAGCAATCAATATGAAATCATCATGTTGGTTTAGTTGCAACAGAGAATATGTAAGGATCAAATTGTCAAATAAATGTATGTTGAAATAGTGAACTGGTTGAAAAGAAAGGGAGAATGCCAAGACAATTATGGATGGATAGAACTGATTAAAAAAAACAGAGTGATAATTTAAAAGAATAATATATACAAATATAACAAATAAGTTTGGGGCTAAATAGTTCACTCTTTTCAGTTTATTATATCAAGCTTTTACTGTACTTTCTTTAGCTTAGTGTGTTTTACTTCTTTACTACATGATGTATCATTTTGCCCACCTTAAAAGAGAATAACATGATGGGTATGTATTTATGTTGTTTATCATAAGGCGCTTTCATAAACAAAATGCTAGTATAAAGCAGAACCTTATTTTCTGGACATCTTGAAATTACTTGCACCAATAAAAATATCAGAATAAATGATATATTGATTTTTAAAGGAGACTCAATTTTTGTCACATGGAAGAAGGCTAAGTTGCTTCCAGTGAATGAACTGAAAATTACTTTACTTCTTAGCTTAGTAGCAGAAAATTGCTTAGAACCTAATTTGCAAATGTTACAATGTATTTTTCTCATAACCATAATGACTATGAAATATTCTTGGTAGATATGGGATGAATAGGAAATAAACTTTCTTATATTTCTGTAACTAGGAAAGCAAAGTAATGTACAGTAATTAGAAAAGCTTGCTTCTCATTTACTATGGAATGAAATAACAAAAAAATATTTAGATTGGATTTATATAAAGAATGTGTATAAAATATGGGAGGATACTGCATGAGTTGCTACTTATGTAAAATCCTGAAATTCTATGTTATCATTTGAGGTCAGGAAATTATGCTGCTGGATAACTGTGGTTCAGCCAGAAATAATATTTGACTTCAAATGCAGATTCTGCTAGAATTCTGTACTGCTTATTTGCTTTCATTAAACACACCCACTAAGATACATTTCTAGCTTTCACAGATGCAGAGAAAAGCTTATAACTGGCAGGCTGTGTTTTCTTAATTATAAATTCAACAATGTTCTCAGTGTTCGAGTTTCTTGCCATGCAAAGTCTAGTATAAATCCCTTTTTTATTCCTGCTCTCATATTCTACACAACTTTGTCCGACATGATGTCCTCTAGATTTCTTAAAATAACAAACTTCAGAATTCTTAACTTGCATCATTCAATTTATCTAAAGGTGCCTGAGTAGGTGAGGCAGTTTGGAAGCCCTTCTCTTAACCAGCATTAATATTGTAGTGGGGTTTTTTTCTTGATTTATTTTAACCTGCAAACTCACAACTAATTTAAAATATTTTTTTGAAAACAAAATCTGCCTAAGCGAGATATAAAAATGTGCTGCATTAGTTATCCGCCAATTAAGAGAAGCTGTGATCTTCCTTGTTTGAAAGTCTCCCTTCTTTTTCTCATACCTGGCAGTCATATCTTTTGTACTGTCTCAACAAATTTATGGACTTAATGTCATAATATTTCATTCTGATCAAAATTTGTATATATAAAAGGATTGTTCAGGTTCTTTTTGTTATCTGGTCTATTTTGAGGTTGGCCCTCCTTACCACTCTCTAAAACATCCATTCAGATGTATGGATGAATACTTTGATTGGAACAGATAGCTTAATGACTATCATATCTATCCCATCTTTTCTTCTAAACCATTATACCATATCTTAATTAATGCCACAGAAGCATAGAAATTTCTCAAAAAACAGCATGGTCACTTGAATGTTCCTTTCCTGGGAAAAGACTATACATATGACCGACCATTGCTATTTGACATGACCATGGCAGTTCAAGGACAAAAGAACATTTTTGGCAGTACGGTAAACACTAAGATAAACTTCCATATCTGGTACCCAGGGAAGAGATCTGCAATATACATTTACATCATTGCATCCTTCTCTTATGTTATGTGATGAATTATGAAATTGCAATGTCAATATTTTGCAATACATTTTTGCCTTCTGGAAAAAGAAGCTAAGGAGGTCTGTGGGGTACATATTTATTTCCTTCCCAAAGGCTTAAAATTACCTGAAATTCTGCCACCAAAGTTTAGCTATTGAATTTGACAGTGCAAGGCTATGCTCTTTTAAAGATTGAAGAAAAGTCAGCGTCTCTCATTCCCATCTTGAAAACCCATCCAAATATAAAATCAGGAGGCTGAAATTTTGATTCATGATATCCCTAGAAGAACACCTGCAGCCTTCTGGAAAGTTATGAGGCTGAATCTTCCATAAAAAGATTTCACTTTGGTATTCTTACACTTCCCATACTGTCCCGCAAACTATACTTAAGAGGCCCAATGTTGCATATATTTGATGGTCTTTATTGTTTGACATGCCTTCCTTTTAAAACCATTTCTTAGTATTTATTTACTTTAAAATGCATATATCAAAGACCCCTGGGATAGCAGGGGTATTATATTCCACTGCTCTCAGTTTTAACACTTTTATATTTTGCTTATAATTCTGAAAGGCATAAATTACTCCATTTTATGCCTAACATAAAAATAACATTTTTCCGCATTTCATTTTTTTAATTAAAATGCACAATCCTGCATTTGAATAACGTGGTTAAAATAGTTCTGGTCTGACCTCACTAAGGATATTTCCATATGAAAAGTTTAATCACTATTTTCTCTTTATACATTCAAAAGTATACAAAAGACTTTTTGTTTTCATCAGAAAGGAAGAAAATGAAAATATTGCTGTTCTTCTTAAATGTAGCCAGCTTGTTTTTTTAAAAAAAATACTTTCTTAACTATTTAGGAAGAAAACACTTGCATAATTGCAAAAACATGCATTTTTGAAAGTCTGAAAAATTAAATGCAATAGTTTGTATAATTTCATCAGATACTGGCCTATGCTAAAAACAAGGAGCCAGTGACTATAATTTACAAAGAAATACAATAAATCTCACTCCAGAGAAGTAAACTCAGACCAGAAATCTGTGCGGTTGCTTTTTATTCCAGAGACTAATTCTGCCAATTCTAATTCTAATGTTTTTTTAAATCAAGATGGCACCTACAAGCTCCATACTTTTATTGCAACCTGTGTAATAAAAAACATATTTTCGATAGCATAGTTGTGATCACCATCTTATTTGTTTTCAACTCTCTTCCTAAAGACAGTCCTGATGGTTCCCCAAGACTTTCTGTGAAATTTCAATGCTGCATGCTGACCTTATAGTGCCTTTCATGCTGGGATAATGGAGAAGAACAATTTATTCCAAACTACTTTCTGCTGAAGCAACGAGAAAGGCAAACAATATGATAGGTAAATGGGTGAGAATGGAAGAGAGAAAATGAATCATAAGTTCAAATTAAAATCTGACTCTACAAAGAACTTTTTAAGAATTCCTATTCCAAAATGGATATTTATACACTTTTCAGCATCTTAAGAAAAAGCAGCACCAAGGTAGTGTTCTATTTTCTTCATTATCACAGCTGAAATCAAATTTAGAGCAATTATCCCACATTAATAAGTCAATATAGTAGTATAAATGTGTGCAGTAGCAGACAAGTAACTAATCATTATTTCCTATTAATGTTAAGAAGCTGGATTTTTTATTTAATGTTATTTTAATGCACAAATTATCCCATGGCAATTCTGACTTCAAAAGAAAGAGAAAACTTTGCTATCATGACAGATTAGCTATTTTATACATTTTTAAATGAAAACTATTCTGTCAGTTCACTGTATCAAAAATAGTCATTATACAGTACTAGAATGTGAGAAGGTTCATTATTAAGGTTTATTATAGGATTATTATTTTATTATTTATCTAAATAATACAGTCAGATTTGCAAAAAAGCTGGTCTTGAATTTAGCTTGATTTTTTTTTTTAAATATCAAACTAGAAGTGATGGGACACATTCTATTTGCTGGCCTCATCGAGTATGCTAATAAAAACCCTACACTATTTTCAGTAATGTCTCCACCTGCCAATCAAACAAAATAGAAAAATAGTACAGATGATATTAGATATTTGAGTGACCCATCATCAAACAGAATGGAAAACTAAAGATCTAAAAGAAAAATGTTACTAGATATCAGTGGCTATCAATTATGGCAGCTATGCACTAAAATCATCATCCATATTCTTTTGAATGGTTTTTTTCAAGAGAACAATAGTGGAGAAACAAGGCAACCTGAGACCAAGCTGTTATAAAAATTTATGTTCTACTCAGTAGGTTCTTAGATCGATCAAGCTTATCCTATTATCAATAATTATTGATAATCAATAATTATCAGATATTCTAGGAATTATTCTAGGGATTCCACAAACAACAGCGTGTCCTCCATTTTCTTTCCCAACAATTGGTATTTACTCCAAATTCACATATTTCATTTAAACTAGATTCAGGTCCAACTCCATTCAAATATTTAAAATGATAGGAAATGGGGTTCAATCCGCAATAATTATTTCACACAGGCAAATCAAATGGGGTTCAATCCGCAATAATTATTTCACACAGGCAAATCAAATGGGGTTCAATCCGCAATAATTATTTCACACAGGCAAATCACCAGCTGATGTTGCTGTTATCAAGTGATTTTCTCATATCTATTATTACTGTATTATGTTCAGGATGATTTATTTAATGTATTAATTAAATTGATACATTAATGTATTAGTGCTATATTAGAATGTTAATGTATTAATTGGTTGGTTGCGTTGGCTCATATTAACAACCCCAAAATAGAAATGACTGTTTACCTTAAGATGCAAACTTTTTTGGTTTTTACACAGATCAATAGCCAAATGTTCTTATGAAAATATGGACTTGATCATATTCAGGTACGGTTGGGAAACTTTTGTCTATCAAGGACTGTATTCCTTCAGAGAAAATCTGTTGACAGGAGTTGTATTTCTTTCTTAGAATATTGCATCCTGTTTCTTAGAATACTGAACCAGTTTTGGTTACCATATTATTAAAAAAGATGTGGAGATTAGGAGGCTGAAGGCTAAAACTTATGAAGAATGATTGCAGGAATTGGGTATGTCTAGTCTAGTGAAAAGAAGGACTAAGGATGACATGATAATAGTGTTCCAATATTTGAGGGGCTGCCACAAAGAAGAAAGGATCAACTATTTTCCAAAGCACCAGAAAGCATGAAAAGAAACAATGGATGGAAACTAATCAAGGAGAGAAGCAACCTAGAACTAAGGATACATTTCCTAATATTGAGAACAATTAACCAGTGCTTGCCTTCAGAAATTTTGGGTAGTCCTTCACTGGAAGCCTTAAGAAGAAACTGGATATCCATTTGTCTGAAATGGAATAGGGTCTCCTGCTTGAGCAGTGGATTGGGTTAGAAGACCTCCAACATCCCTTCCAACTTTGTTATTCTGTTAGTCTATTATGTGATGGAGAGGCTAAAGCAAACTATGAGTGGACCTCGAGGCACATAGGGTAAGAGATATCTATTTTCTCTCTGATACCATTTCCACCCCCTTCACATTTCTTCTCTGTCTCCTAAGCAACAGGCTGCAGTGAAAGAACAGATAGCTCTTATCAAAGGCTTGAAGTGCTTTCTTATATAGCAGTTTTGAAATTAGGACAGGGGACAAGAGAATCAGGCCTAAGAATGAAGGTCCACTTTTAGGATCTTTTTTCTCAGATTAGTAGTAGAGTTCTGTCTGCTTTAATACACTGTAGTAATATTGAAAGTATCACTTGTGCACGGGGGGGGGGGGGGGAGAGTGAATACAGGTATATACGTATATAGATATGTTTTCCTATGTATGAACATACTGATTCATATTATAGTTAAGGAGCTACAAATAGCTTCCTCTATAATCCTTTATTGGGCCTTGCATGAATATGGTAATTGAAAATGGAACAGGAACCAAAGGATAAAATAAAACCCCACAAATATGCTCAGCATTTTTTCCAAATGACACATTGAATGAATGGAAATATGTTCTCAGCATTGCAAAAGAAATAGCTACTGTTGTCCAACCTTAGCTTGGAATCACAGTTACAAATAGAACACAGACTTTCTCCTCTTGCTGTGTGGTTTCATGCAAAAGAAATTCAAGATTAGGCAAGTATAAAAATGCATGCCCACCAAATGAGGCCACATGTATGAGACATTTCCTTGCCCAAATGATCTACCAACAATTTATAGCTATTATTTATTTGTTTGTTTGTTTGTTTATTTATTTATTCCTCTCTTTCTTCAGCTTGATTTAGTGCGGGAGCATCGATATAGCCAGAGCGAAGCTTTATTCATTGCACGGAACCGTTGCTGTCTTTCTAAGTGCCAAAATTTCTTTTTCATAGAGAAAGGGAGTGTTAACTCTTAAAAATGCCATAGCAGATAAAGCTCACAATCTCTTTTGTGATTTACCTTTCACTGGTGTTATGTTTACAATTTCATGTGAAGAAAGATTAACTGGAAAGAATATAAGATGAGAAAGAAGAAAAAGAAATTTATGAAAACTGTGAGAAATCTGGAGAGTTTAGGAGCTGCCAATATTTTTATCTCCCAATAAAAGTAGAAGTGAAATATAATTTTCCTATTTTGAATATTGGACTAACAAAGAAATTGATGCTCAGCTATTCAGTGGAAAATCCAAGTGTTTAGTTTTCTTGAATTGTATTGACATACTAAGCTTAAGAAGGATGTTACTGAATTTAGTGGTTCAGTTAGGTAATTTTCAGTCCTAGGCTTAAATGGCTTAAGACAATTACTGAGGCAGCCATGTATATAATTTGGAAATAAGCATCCACCTGGTTTGGGAAAAGTAAAATAAAAATCTGAAACCAGACACATGCTGATCTGTTTCTGGTGTGTGTGATGACCTGTAGTCCCTCAAAATAACCCAAAACCCAAAACATATATTAAGGTCCGGTAAAGCATTCAATTTAACTTCACTGTTTTATTAGGCCCAGTTTAAAGTCACAAAAGTAAATAATGAGGCAAACAGGAAACCAAAACAAACCGAGAATGTCCAGTTGCAAGGCTTCGGTGGCGGCAGAAATCCACTTCTCTGCAGGTCCCTGCTGCGCTCGCCGCTGAGGTACTCCTGATCCAGTTGGATTTGGGGGTTGTCGGTACCCTGAAGGAGCAGCGGAAGACAGAGGAGATCCGGGCAAGGGTCTGTGGATATCGCACCCCCCTTCCCCAGCCGGCTAGACTCTTTTATCCTGAGGCGGTGGAGCAGCTGTCAGAAATGGCAGCCACAAAGGAATATTCAACCGGATAAGACTGTGCAGGAGGAAGTTTTTTAGAAGGAGAAGTTTTCTTGGCTGAACTGGGACATTAAGTTACTTTTAAAACACCCTGGAAACCTGACTTGTGGATTGATACATTTGTTTCCAAAAGATTGTTACAGCGGTGAAAGTGCTGAAGGAAAGTTCACTCCCCTTCCTTACGGAGAAAGCAAATGAGCACAGAAAAACCTGCTTCTTTAAGGTAAAAATAAGCTCTTTGTTATAAGTGGGAAGGAGAGGACTAAAAATTTTTTTTAAAAATTTGTTGGAGGAGATGCCTTGAAGATTATAAGACCAGCAACTAACTGTAATACGGCTTTAAAATATATTTGGGATTTTGCCCTAGGAGGAAAAATTGCAAAGAGAAGAAGAAAAAATAATTTCTGTCTGTCTGGATTGTTTGATAACTTTGACATTTGGAAATTACTTTAAGACTAAAAACATCCGGGTTGTTCTTAAAAAATTACAATGACACTATCTGTGGATGAATTAAAAATGGAATATGAAAAATTAAAAGAAAGAGAACAAAATGGCAAGGATTTTCTGGGAGCTGCCTTCCACTTTTTAGAAATGGCGGTTTCTACGTACCAGCAAATACTTGAGGAAGGAGAAGGAGAAGAAGAAGAAAAGGAAGAAGCCATCTTTAATGGACAAAAAAGTTTGATTAAGAAAGAAAATAGGAAGAGAGGAAGGAAAAATGAGAATTTAAGATTCAATAAAACAACCAAGAAAAAGAAAAATAAGGTGAAAAAAAGGTGCAATGTTAGAAAACAATTGAAAAGAGAACTACAACGGAGAGGGGAAGTTAAAAAGGTGGAGGTTGGGGGGGGGGGCAAAAAGACCAGACTGGAGAAGAAAGGTAGGGAAAAAGGGGGAAAAAAGCCACAGTCTGAAACAAGATGCCAAAAAGAAGATTTTTTTTTAGAGATAAGGGATAAAAGATAGTGTATAATTAAAGAAAGATTCTGCCAGAGTACATAAGATAGTATTGTAGTATTTGCATTTGAAATAGTCTATTGGAATATTATAAGATTTAACAAAATATTAAAATATTAAAATGTTTAATAATGATAGATCTCAATATTTAATAAAATATTAAAGAGAATGTGTAAAATGATTAATGCCTAGTTATTGTGTAATTCATTATTGTTTCAATGTTATTATAAATTTACTATTTCATCTTCTTATTCTAAAATAATGTATTAATTAGAATTAGAATGGAAATTATATACTTAACTATATCACAAGTTTATTTTTATTTTTTTTAAATGCAACATGTAGAATGTACTAAGCAGAATCAGGATGGAAATTATGTATTATTTTAAGTGTTACTTTAGGGGAAAGATAGAAAGGCGTCATACTTTAAAAGTGATTACAGGGGAAATTCTTTGCTAAAGAGAAGAGATAAATAGATGATTGGAAAAGAATGGACAAAAGATATAAGCATAATGATTTTGAAATAAGATGAAATAAACAAAATATAATTAAGAGAGTGAAAAGAAGGGAGAAGTTATATAGAAAATATAGAATGGTCAATAAGATATGAACGGTATATAAGGTGAGCATGAATTTGATTTAGGTCTGTAAAAAAAGATGTAACCCGGGGCTAAGCCACTTTTCAAAAGAAGTTTTATGTTTTATGTTTTGTGTTTTGGTTAGCTATGTTTGATTGTGAATTAATAAAACCTTGGAGGAATAAAACTAAAGGGAGAGAAATTTGGAAAAGACATGTACAAATGATAATTAAGGAGGTTTTATCTTTTTATGTCTTGTTTTATGTTTTGTATTTTGGGCGTTTATGTTTGACTGAGAATTAATAAAACCTTGATAGAAAGAAATATAATTAAATAAAAGTGAAAGGAGAAATAATGAGAAATTTGGAAAAGATATATAGGTGTTTAAATGGAAATGTGATAATTTGGAACTATGCTGTATAAATGTCTATATTTGATTGAGAATTAATAAAACCTTGATAGAAAGAAATATAATTGAATAAAAGTGAAGGGAGAAATAATGAGAAATTTGGAAAAGATATATATGTGCTTAAATGGAAATGTGACAACGTGGAACTATACCTTAAACATGATGTTTTATTTGCCTTGTTCAAACCTATAAGTAATTTTTAGAAAGGAGGTTTCATGCTTTTATGTTCTATGTTTTGTTTGTCTTCAAAAATTAATAAAATTTGTTTAAAAAAAAAAGAAAACCAAAACAAACTGCATTGATGAGAGTTCTGAAGCAAGCCAAGATAACTAATCATAAACTCCAGGAAAATAAATGAGAAAAGTCCAGCAAAGATAAACCTCTTTCAAGGTGAACACTAAACTGACTCCTGCAAATTCTAACTGCACAGTTGAAAACTTATATACATAGCTCCCACCTGCAAGCCATGAGGAGAATCATGGTAATCGAGAATCAATTGGTAATTGAGTAGACCTCGCTTTTCCCTGATCCTCTCCTCCCTGCATGACCTAGGATGGATAGGGGATGGGCCTGGATCCTCCTCTGACTGCTCAGCTGGCCTCTGCCCTTCCCCAGCCTCCTCCACCACCTCTGGAGCCATACTCCTACTCCCAATTGGCTGTTCCTCCTCTTCCTCAGAGTCAGTCTCCACCAGGGGCATGACACTATGCCCCCCCACAGGGCGCCCTCCCCCAGAACCAGGCGGACGAGGACATTGTGGCATCGACCCAGGTGAAGTCCTCTGGTCCATAACCTTTCCACACCACCAAATACTGAAATCAGCCCCGCAACTGGCGTGAATTTCAGATGCTATCCACTTCATACTCCTCCTCTCTCAGAGGGGCTACTGGGGCCAGCAGTGATGGAAACGGTCTATGTGGACTGTTGGCCGAGGCAGGGACTAACAGGGAACGATGAAAAACTGGATGGATATGCATGGTCCGTGGCAGGGAGAGACAATAAGCTACAGGATTGATCACTGCCTCAACTGGAAAAGGTGTCAAGTAACAGTGATCAAGCTTTCTCGATGGTTGCATCATTGGTAAATATTGAGTAGCGAGCCAAACCCAATTGCCGACTGCTAAAGGTGGAACATCACGATGATGTCGGTCTGCAAACTGTTTATAGTCTTCCTTGGCCCTCTCTAGTTGATTGTGGACTATGTGGTGCATGGCTTTTAACTCCTCTACTGCCAGAACCAGGAATTAGATGGGGTTAAAGGGAAAAGTCATGGATGCAACATAGTTAGCAAAGAAAGGGGACACATGGGTGGATGCATGCTGAGCATTGTTATAAGCAAATTCTGCCACCGGCAGCACTTTCACCCAATTGTCTTGTTGAGTATTGATGAAACAATGGAGGTACTGCTCCAAAATAGCATTCACTCTCTCTATGCTCCCATCAGTTTCTGGGTAATGAGCAGACAACAGACGCCTGTTTCGCAAGTAGGGTCTGCCAGAAGCGTGCCATAAATTGTACTCCCTGATCTGATACCATGTGGTCTGGTAACCCATGCAAATGGAAAACATGGGAGATAAACAATTGAGCTGTTATCTTGGCCAATGGAAGACCTGCACACGGAATAAAGTGGGCAATTTTAGTCAACATATCCACCGCCACCAAAATGGTTGTGGTACCATTCAATGGTAGTAACTCAAGGATGAAATCTAATGAAACTTCCCCCCATGGTTGTTCTGACATGGGCAAGGGCTACAAGAGACCAGGGGGTGCACCAGGAGTATACTTGGCTTGGTGACAGATCCTACAGGATGCCACATATCCTGACATATCATGTTTAAGGTTTGGCCACTAAAATGTCCTAGAGATGAGGTGCAGTGTTTTGAACACCCCAAGAGTCCTGCCGTTTTGAACACCCCAAGAGTCCTGCCGCCAAACTATCATGACATTGACATAGGATAAGGCCACGAAGAGAACCTCCAGGCACATAAATGGGATCACGGAACTACAACAGGTACCCAATATAAGCCCAAGGAGTCTCTTGTCTCCCATTCTCATCCAATTCTCAACGTCAAGCTGCCACAAATGGGTCCTGCCGCTGCGCCTCCTGAATCCTCACTCAAAGGTCCACAGGTTCCTCAGTGGTCGCAAACCGCTCCAATGGAATCACCATCTGGGGCAAGATTTTATCCTCCCTTCAGGTATACTCAGGCTTCCAAGATAGGGCGTTGGCACGTTGATTCCCTCCACTTGGAACATAGGTCACCCGGAAATCGAATCGAACAAAGAATAAGGACCATCTCACTTGACACTGGTTCAATGTCCGAGCTGTATGTATGTGTTCCAAATTGTGATGATCCATCCAAACCTCGATTTGGTGATGAGCCCCCTCCAGGTGGTGCTACCATATCTCAAAAGTGACCTTAACTGCCAATAGCTCCTTATCCCAAAATGTATAGTTGTGCTCTGGAGCCAACAACTTCCAGGAATGAACCACTGCTTGACAAAATGAGCATCCATAAAATTGGCTGTGGCCCGAGGCGGGATCTCCACCGCTCCCATACCAGGCATGAATACACTTGCTGGCAGCACAAGATGCTTCATCAATAGAAATTGTGCTGGAGATGTCAAAGATGTCAAAGGTGGCGAGGTTGGCAAGGTTGGTGAAGATGGCAGGCCTATGGACTTTACACCCTGACTTGCAGACCCCTATAGGCCGAGTGATGCTCGTTTCCCACCACCGCAAGTATTGCTGCTGTGGATGTCTTGGCCGCAAAATGGCCTCGATTGCCACAATCGAGGCATAAACCATCACAACGAGGTCTATTCTCTTCTACTTGAGTCAGGCGAGGGCAGCCAGTCCCCAACTGCATGGGTTCCTCGAAAGGCACTTCCACCAAGGGCGCCATCTTGCTGGAAACATATATGGTCTCCATCCGTCATCACACCCATCACTGCTGAAGTCTAGCATCGATACGAAGACACAGATGCATGAGCTCCTGAAAGATGCGAGGGCATTCAGTGCACGCCAACACATCCAGGAGCTCCGACGACAAACCCTCCTGGAACTGGTCTAATAGTGCTGCCTCATTCCATTGTACATCCTGAGCAACCACCCAAAAACTAGCAGTATAATCCATGAGTGATCCACGCTCCTGCTTCAACTCTCTCAAACGTCTGTTTGCTGTTTGGCTTCAAACAGGGTCCTGAAACTGAGGCAAAACTCGGTGTAATTGTCCAACACCTGGTTTGGCTGGGTCAGCAGAGGCATCACCCAATGTGCTGCACAGCCTGACAACAAACTAATCAAAAACCCCACCTTATCCCGGTCAGTGGGAAAGTCTTCAGGCGAAGGCTCATGTAAAATTGGTACTGCCCAAAAAAATGCTGGAAATTGGGCCAGCAAACCATCAAATTTATCTGGCACTGCCACTGGGCATTTTTGGCATGGCCGGGCAGCTTGCATTTGTGCCACCTGTGCAGTCAAAAGAGCCACTTTCTGGGTTAACTGGGCAATCTCTGCTCTGAGCTGATCCATGGTCACCGCCCCAAAAGCAAAAATAAGGAAAATAACCGAGAAAAGTCCATGGGAAGAACGCCAGCAAAGATTAACCTCTTTCAAGGTGAATACTAAATTGACTCCTGCAAATTCTAACTACGCAATTGCAAACTTATATACATAGCTCCCACCTGCAAACCACGAGGAGAATCATGGTAATCTCCTCTTGAGTAGACCTTGCTTTTCCCTGATCCTCTCCTCCCTGCATGACCTAGAATGGATAGGGGATGGGCCTGGATCCTCCTTTGACTGCTCAGCTGGCCTCTGCCCTTCCCCAGCCTCCTCCACCACCTCTAGAGCCACACTCCCACTCCCTGTTGGCTGTTCCTCCTGTTTCTCAGAGTCAGTCTCCACCAGGGGCATGACAGCGTGACTATGCTTCTGCCTCAATCACTTGCCACACTGTGGGTAATTGTTTTGGCTGCTCCCTGATCTGCAGGTCTTCATATTCAACGTTCTCATCCAACCTTAAAAGTCCACCCAGTTCACAATTTTCTCATGCTGGATGCCACCAAAAAATTATATGTTTCCTCTTGGTTGCTGTCAATATCTTGTATCAAAATAGAGTTCAGAACTGAAGAAGCTCCTTGGATGAAAAGCTAAATATTTTCAAGGAAAAACCCAAGAAAGTCCAGTTGCCTTTTCAAAAGCATCTTTGAGATTTCTGAACATGCTCCTACTTAGCTGTATTTGACTTAGGAATGCATTTGTTTCATATTCTGGTTAAAGTTTCACTCATGGAAAAATAATTTGCACCACTTTTTCTTGTGCCAACCTCTCATAAAATCTACAAAGATTGTAAAGCAGTTCTGACTAGGAAAGGGAATATACTGCAGAAGTTGCTTATTTGCAAAAGTTTAATATCTTGTTATACTGAGATCTTCCATAAGTTCAATCTAGCTTTTAGGAAGACCCTTATGATCCACCTTCTGTCTATAGTAAATCTTTCAGTTTATCAGGTCGTATTATGTTGAAATTTGTATTCTAATTTTTAAAGGGAGGGTTGGGGGCTTTTTTACCTTATTCTTTCAATTCTTTAGATGTACTTTGAATGGTACTTTCTGAACCAAAATTATTGTTGTGATGTGCTTGATACCTATTTCTCTGTCTGGGAGTTGCTTTACAGTATCTCCACTTAGAACATATTTGAAATAGAAAACTGGCGATAAGGCAGCTATATGGAGAAGAGTTACCTATGTGTTTGTTTCTTAAATTTATATGCTGCCAAGCTTCCAGAAATTCTGGGAAGTTGAAAAAAAGTTAAAATAGCAATAGAAATAGCACTTAGACTTATATACCACTTTACAGCCCTCTCTAAGTGGTTTACAGAGTCAGCATATTGCCCCCAACAATCTTGGGTCCTTGTTTTACCCACCTCAGAAGGCTGAGTCAACCTTCAGCCTGGTCAGATTCAGTCTGCCTAATTGCAAGCAGCCAGCAGTCAGCAGAAGTAGCCTGCAGTACTGCATTCTAACACTGTGCCGCCGCCGCTCCTAAAATATTAAGAAAAGAACACAAAATGAACAAAGATGACAGAGATAACAAACCCAAAGTGGAGCAAAGAAAAAGGAGAGAGGGTGTTAATCACACTTACTAAAGTCCTGGGCAGAAAGCCTGATCTTCAGGACCCTTCAAAACATCAGTGGCAGGGTGAATATTGCCCCCAGAAGGCAATATTTCAATGGATAAACTACGGTCAAAGATCCCACTTTCCTCTCATGAAAAAATGTTCCAAAATGTTCAAGTATTTCAAGCATCGGAAGAAAATTATTCAATTTTAAAAAATTAAACAATCTGGCCAGATTATTGATGGGTAACAGAGCACCTCAAAAATCTTCCTAACATTACAGGCAAAATGCTTCTGGTAAGTTTTTATTGGATCTTTTATTTCAATCACTTCACAATGTGAAAAAGAATCTAATTCATAACTATCAAACTGGAGAATGAAGATCGAGAATTACAAAAGACAGAAATCATTGGGGAAATAACCATAAGTAACAGTATGAATATATTTACTGGACTGATGTGGGCAATGTTTGGGGGCATAGAATTATTTATCACATTCATTAATTAGGGGAAATGCTGCTTGGAAAAATAAATGATTGGGACAAAGGGCAAATGAATAACAAGTCAGAATAATACATCCCCTAAGGGCTAGAAGTGAGATTAAGCAGATATTTCTGGCATGTTCTTCCAAAGGCTGAATTTCAGAGAAAATCAATTACTAAATAGAAGGGCATCCAGCGAAATGGATTCAAAATAAAATTGAAGTGCCAAACAGAATGGCTTGCAATTGACTTTTCATGTTCACTATATTTAGCTCCCTAACATGTGATTGAAGTCAGACATAACAGAGTCCAAATTACAACTTTCTTCACTAGAGAAAGATTCTGTCTTTTATGGATACTTGTAATATCATGCTAGCTATTTATGCTATCACTTTATACAGGATGATGGAATTAATTTTTTGTGCATTAAATTTAGTCCATTATAAATGTATTAAAATGTAGTCATTTATTTACTGTGCAAAACAATCTCAGGCCAATTTTTAAAAAAATATGGAAAAAAACAAAAACATTGTGGTAGTAGATAACACCATTTAGATTATTCAAATGATATAAAGCTATCAGTTTGACTTTGTACAAACTAATCAAAGATGGGCCGATTTGATCTGAGAGAGAAAAGTGCAAACCTAATCCTAAAGGCTCGATTCAGGCAACATGCTGGGCCAAAATGTGGTTGCTAATCTGTGGTGCGTTATTCCATGCAATATAGCCAGTCAGAATGAGCAGGCACAGAAAGTTGGAAACCGGGGTAATGGTTGATTTGATAATGAATAAAATGTTACTATTTCATAAAATGTTACTAATTTTAAAAAAAAAAAAAAAAACTTGCCAAATGCTAATGCTGGAGCTTTCCTTATTTTTGAAGTGTATTAAGCAATAGCTAGATAAGGGACTGGAAACTTTTTGGCAGGGGCAGAAAAACCCTGGCATACCACCACTGAAACTGGAGTAGGATAGTGGTAGATAGCAGTGTTCCAATATTTGAGGGGCTGCTTCAAAGAAGGGAGGGTTCAACATATTTTCCAAAGCACCAGAAGCCAAGATAAGAAACAATGGATGGAAACTAATCAAGGAGAGAAGCAGCCCTGAACAAAGGCGGAATTTCGTGATCATGAAGAATCAACCAGTGGAATGGCTTGCCTTTAGGAATTGTGGGTGGTCCATCACAGGAGGCTTTTAAGAAGAAACTAGACAGCCATTTGTTTGAAATCTTATATGTCTCCTCTTGAGCTTGGATTAGACTAGAAAGCCTCCAAGGTGGCTTCCAAATTCTATTCCATTATTGTCTTATTCTGGAGCAGATCAACCTATGTTCAATGGCCCATGGAGCATGGAGATTTACCATTTGGCCTTGGGCCAGTCACTATCTCCAAGTCCATCCTCATAAGATGGTCGTGTGAGGATAAAATGAGGGATAAACTCATAGGAACTTGCATTTCTCAACCTCAGCAACTGTAAGATGTGTGAACTTCTACTCCCAGAATTTTCCCAACTAGAATGCTTGGCTGAGAGAATTCTGGGAATTGAAGTCCATACATCTTAAAAATTCCTGAAGCTTTGGAACACTGCTATAGACCATCTTGAAAGCTTTGAAAGAAACAATGTCCAGTACAATATTTTGAAAATAACAGCATAGGGAATAGAACATAGTTATTATATAAACCTCAGTTCTGTACCTGACCACTTAATGCAATTGTACAACCTAAAATAAATAGCGTATTAATCTTTTATAAATGAATATAAAAATATTTAGACTAATGTGAGATGTTTGCATTTTCCAGAAAGGCATCTACTTTTGTTTGCTTTCAGTGTGCCATGATTTAAAGTTGGACTTTGCTCTGGAAGGATGGCATTAATTCTCTGCGTCCTTCCTCGTGCCTTTTTAAACATTGAAGAACTTTGAGGCCAAGGAAACCCTCCTGAGCTTCAAAAAGGGTGTGAGAATGGTTCTAATGCTCCCCCCCGCCCCGCCCCCCGCGATCCGGGTTTTCTCTGCCTCGGTTTTCCAGCCTCCAAAGCTTCCTCTCTTCGGTTTGGAATAGGAATTTGCCTTGTAATTAAAATAAATAAATAAATAAAATGTGGTCTGCTTCTATTCCTCAGGCTTGCGTCCGTTTTTCCTTCCCCCTCCCCTTCCTTTCCTCCTCCTCTAGAAGGGTTGTCTTTCTCCTTGGATCAAAGCTGAGGGATTTGGGCACCATCAACCACGTGCCGCCCAGAGCAAGAAGCGAAGTCGCTCGCCGGGATCGCTTTCCTTCTGCAGAAAACTACAGAGAAAAACGCTTCGTTTATTTGGTCGAAGAGTTCCACCTAGGGGTCCTAGGAAGAATGGCCGCCTTTCCTTCTTTCCTTGAACGACAGACAGAAGAGCAGCAAACGTTGCCTTGCTGAGTCTTCAAGGTCGGATCGCAAAGGAGTTTTCGGCAGCCGGTTTTCTCCGCATCAGCAGTTGCGGACAGACTTCAACAGTGGAGCTCCTGCCCTCCCTCGCTTCGACTACTTCGCCCACCATTCATGTTCAGCCCAAGCGCGCTCTTCTCCGCGGCGGAGCTCTCCTCTCTCCTCGCCCCGTGTGAGCAAACTGTCCTCGATTCTCCGCAGACGGGTTTTTAGGTTTTCCCCCTTCCAACTTTTTTTCCCCCTCCACTAGCATCAAGGGCCGCTTTGTTACTGAAATAGGAAGACTTTCCTCACCAGCTAAAGCTATTGGCCCGGATCATGAATCAATGGGACTATCTATTCTCCCTGGGCTTCCAAATAGAGACTTCTGTTTGGTCTACCAGGAAGGGTGGTACCCCACCAAGGCGTTTCCTCGCCCAAGTCTTTAGGCATTCCCCCAAAAAACCACATCCCTTTTCAAACTGCTATTTCGGTTTACAGTTAGATTATCTGTTCTGCTGTTGCAAAATATCTTGACATTCATGCAACAATTTACAGCTGCTGTTGGCCCAGCAAATAAGAAGTCCAAGCTGAATTTGATGGAAGTGAAAGCTAAATAGAATAAACCTGGTTAAGTATTTGATAAGACAAGTAGTAAATCCTAATAAGGGGGGGGGGGGAAAGGAGAGAGAAGCAAGTTCATTTTGGATTGTTGCGAAGGTTATCCAAAAGAAAGCAGGCCTGGGTAGACCTTTTATCCTAAATTAACTATTGTCAATCCGTATACACGTGTTGCATATTGCATATTACACATTACGTTGGAGGACATGAGTAAATTAAAAGCTCTATACTGCATACTCAGTTGGCATATGTACTCTCTCCTAGAAAGGCTCTGTGTGTACTGTACAGACAGATGTAACTCATATATAGATAATAATTCGATGTTTCTTTTTATTAGTGACAGGTTTGAGAAATATCCCTATTTATTCACAGATCCCACCATCATGAATGTGCCATCAAGTTGTTCATCTCCTAGCATCAAATATGAGTGGGACTTCCTTAAGTAACAATGAATGTGGTATTTCAGCCATATTTCCATGCATGCTTATATTGGAGTAAATCCCATTGAATTCGGTGGTGTTTATTTTGAGAAATTGTGCTCTCTGATTTTCCTGTACCTGACACTCTCCAGGATCATAATCTACAATTCCCATTGTTCCTAATACAGCACTCATACTGTACCAAGTATGATAGAGATGATGTGAATTGGAGAACATGACATTTGCAGAATAACTGCATGAGAGGAGCCTTTTCTCTTCATAAACAAAAATTTAATCAGGTAGCAAAGCATACACCTATATTTTCATGAACTTATTCTGGCATTAGCATTCTAATAGGAAGAGGGAAAAGACATAACCAGTTTTCTACAGCAGTGACTGAGAAGGTTCTTTTAAAAATTTAATTACATTATATTATTTTCTAGTTTCTTCATTATTGCCCAGATGACAATATTAAAAGATAAGCAATCTTGTTCAAGTCAAATTTAATAAAAGGCAAAATATAAAATTGCTTTTGATCACATACAATTTCTAAAAATAATTCAAGATTCTTTCATTATTTTAACAACGTTCAGAATTTTGGTAAGTTCTTTCCAAAACATACAGTACATCAAACCAAAATCCCATCTATTCCTATTCAATTACTTTCTATAAATAGATTTAGTACACCATTAATCCTTGATTGGAAAAATGGGCTCAAAACTGAAGTACTTCAACTCTATCTGAAGTAACTCCAGAGAATCCTTCTTAAGCTTGCCAATGTCCAGATTTTTGGTCTTGACTCCATTTTGTTGGACCTTGGAAAAAGATGCTTCTAAAACTCAGGAGGGGAAATGAAGGTACCTAAAAAAATTAAGAGAGAGAGAATAAGGATAAGAAAAGATGGCATCAATAGAAATGAAAAGTAGTTCACTCACATAAAAGCTGTAGCAACTAAGTACCTGAGGTAGAGCTGCAGCAACAAATATCTGAGCTATGAATTAAATAGTTCCTGACTTAAATTCCATGGTTTGGTTCCATAGATTGCTTCATGTAGATAACTCTGGATCAAACTCCATGTATGGATGTAAAGATGTAACTAGCATATGTATCATCCCTTACCATTTCTATTCCAGAAATAATCTAGAGCAGGTACATAATCTTATGTCAAACTCACATCCAGATCAGCAAGGTATATTACTAAAAAGCTTTTTCTTTATTTCATAGTTTTTCTTTCATCCCTTTGGAGCAAAGTGAATTGCAACATGCATAAAGTGTGGAATTGGTTTAGGATTGCTATGGTAAGTACTACAAAGCTCTAATATTTGTAGCTTTTTCATGCAAAAGTCTCAGATTCCTCTGTCCTTACTTTCAAGAGAATTAAGGCAGACTTTCCATGTATGAATCAGCTTGTTTTCAATTAGCTTCTGAGCTCAGACAAGACACTTGTTGAAGTTCTAACTTATCTTTAGATAAAATTTTCTTCACATCAGGCTTGACTTCTGAGAATACTGTGATATAACTGTTCATTTTTCTTAGCAGTAGGAGGTGGTTTGCCACTGCATTAATCTGGAATTATTTTGTCAGTTTCCCAATCTAGCCAACCGTCCTGATATTTCCTGGTTGGTATTCCATCCAAATAATATACAGACCTAAGTCTTTGGGCCTTTGGAGCTAGACTAGGTTGACAAATACTGCCACCTGATAAGTTAATTCATCTTTATAAATGATAAGTTGTCTTTCCTGTTGTAACTCATCTGATGTATCTCCTTGTACCAATTTGATTTCAGTTTGAAATCAGTTTGATTTCTGGGTACAACTATCTGATTGTCCATGTTTAAATATGTTGTTTTAGTGGTTTAGTGTTTGAGGCATATGTTAGCCACTTTCATTGAAGAAACCACTAGATTGGCAGAAACTAATACATAATTTCATCTGCTGCTTTATGCTTCTTACTTGCATTTCTATCAATTACAAATTGAATTTGATCATAAAACTCATCAGCCTCTTCTTCTATAACAATGGTTGGTGCATAAAGTTAGATAATTGTCATATTAAAGAATTATTCTCGAATCTAATATTATTCAGTCATTGATTATATTGTAATCCAAGTTCTCTTTGCTGTATTCTTTCTACCTCTGAAAAGAATGCCATTTCTCCATTTTTCTTATATCCTCCATAGAAAAGTGTGGTTTTCTTACCGAAACGTCCCATTCCACTTCATTTCGATTCACTTATATAGAAGATGCTAACATGTACTCAATTAATCTCATATTTTCTTATATTTGAGCTCTCTCATGTCCATATTTCTCAGGGTCCATCTTGTAGCTTTAGATGTTCTTTTCCTTCATGTCATTATCAGCAACTAGACTTCCAGAAGCATGAAAATAGCTGTGTCATAAATACCACTATGTTACCTATTGTGTATCATCCAA
Source organism: Hydrophis major (assembly GCA_033807585.1). NCBI lineage: Eukaryota > Metazoa > Chordata > Lepidosauria > Squamata > Elapidae > Hydrophis > Hydrophis major. Next base: position 332,905,378 of record CM066329.1, read on the forward strand.
CCTGAGTGCCACACAGCACTGTATACTTAAACATTTTATACTATTTATCCATGTGGTTTTCTTGGTAATAGGCAGTAAAATTACTTGGTAAAATTACTACCTTCTCCCATGCAATATGTAAGGATGCCTTTGCCATTGTCATCTCAGCCACACCGTATATTCTGCTAGTCTTTGTAAATTAAATTTGTTTGCCACCCATCTTTGGCTAGGAAGCTGGCATTCTTCACTCATCATTCCCAGGAACAGTACCACACAATTTTGAGGCAGCGGAATAAGGTGGAAAATGCGTATAAAATAGGACAATTTGTTGTTTTCTAATATATCTGAAACATAAAGATTGAGAATTAGTGTGTCTGAAGAGATCGAAGAAGCCTTACTTATATTATGTTTTCAATTTCTGTTAGTAGGCCTTATTTTCTGTAAGCTAATTGTAGGTTGCATGCTACTAAAAAAAGAGAGAAGTAAGGAAAAGATGTTTGAAATCTTCATAATAATTAATAATTAAAATCGGAATGTTCCCAAAGGTGCTTTTTTTAAAAGGCAACTAGACTTGAAAAAAACACCTTTGGCACAACCATGACCTGAATGAGAATCTCCATAGACATAAAATGGGAATGCTTCATTCCTGTGAACCGTTTCTAACTTTTTCTTGGGCTGTTTGAATTTTTTTTTTAATTTGGAGGTGATGTAAGGTGCTAATACTGTTTTCTTTTGTAAATGTTTACATCTCTCTGAATCCCCCCTGACTTTTCACACTTCCCAAGAAGGTTTTTCTTTTTTTTTCCTGTATTACCCATAGGAAAATATGAGAACAATCCGAATAATGAAGTAGCAATAGTAGTTAGATTTCACAGCAGCGCTTATACTGCTTCACAGTGCCTTACACAGTGCCTCTTAGAGGTTTAAAAAGTCAGCATACTGCCCCCCAACAATTTTACCAACCTCGAAAGGATGGAAGGCTGAGTCAACCTTGAGCAGGTAAACATCGAACTGCTGAACTGTTGGCAGCCAGCAATCAGCAGAAGTAGTCTATAATACTGCATTCTAACCACTGCCCCTCCATGGATCTTGTAGTGAATGAATATAACTAGTGATAATGAGTGAATCCATACACTACTAAAATTCCTGTGTCTGTTTGATACTTTCTAACTATCAGTTGGGAGAAATTGTTCATAGAATAGCATCAGATTTTGAATCATCTCGTTCTGTAAGTTAAGCTTCATATAGGCTACTTTACAGAACAAGCTCAAAACCCAGGGCCCATGACTCCCATTAAATTGAAATTTGGGGAATTTACTTCAGTTCCACCCTGCCTTCTGACTTCACTTCTTAGAAACCTGAGAGTTTGAGTGTGGCAAGGCAAAATGGAAGGGGCTTATCTCCACCTTCTTTCTTTCGACCCACCAAAGCAGGGGAGGCAAGGATTATTGCGGATTCCATTCCCTAGGGAGATACACCTGATGGGACCCAGAAGAAGGCCCTTTTCCATGGTGGCTCCCTCTTTCTGGAACTTCATTTCCTCAGATATTAGAACGGCCCCCACACTAACACTTTTCCGGAAGGTGCTGAAGATCTGGTTCTGTCATAATTACTTTTATTGTTCTTCCTAAGTGGTAGGGAGTTTCACAGGTCAGCTGAGGGAGGTGGTTTTACTTGAGGTCTCCACAGGGTTGTGACAAAAGGGAAACTGTTTGCCTATATTATATGTGAAAAGAATAATGACCAACAAATCATGACTTATCTAGTTATTCTTTATATCCCTTCTTTATATTTTTATCCTCCTCTCAACTGTTTCTTAACTGTTATACAGTATATAGAAACATAATTACATATACGTGCTGACATATACAACTCTATGAACACAAAGAAAAATTAGTGAAGAGAACTTATAACCTCCATTGTCTTTTTTTAAAAAAAAAAACAACAACAACTCTGTTTAACAATATTCTTTTGTTCCCCTGAAATAAATCGGCATTGAAAGAGTGCAACTACATCATTGAGGATTTGTCAAAGGGTTTTGAATGAACAGTTTCATGAATTAAAAATAGGCATGGGTGTGATTCACAACTCCACTGCTGATGCATTTACTGGTGTTATTCCTACCAAATATAAAATGAAGAAGTACATAAGAAGGTTTTTACACCCATACCTGAAAGGATGAAGGATCTTTGCTCAAGGCAGAAATCCAGAACATTATTTTAGTCTGAATTTTATATTAGTTACATTGACTTCTATACTGAATGAATGAGTGAGAGAGTGAATGAATGAATGAAATGAAATGAAATGAAATGAAATGAAATGAAATGAAATGAAATGAAATGAAATGAAATGAAATGAAATGAAATCCCAGAAGAGATTTCAAGACATGAACTGGAAATATAACCAATAAAAATGTTGTCCACTCTGGTCCTTTTCAGATGGGTTGAGACCACAGTTTCAAGAATTCTCAACCAGGATTTCTTCCATTCTGATGGGAATTCTGGTCTTTATAATTCTAATGTATCTTTAGAACACTTTACCAGGCAAAGCTACACAAAGGAATGTATAGGATCTTGCTTCTTTTTCTCCTTTAGTACAGGCAATTAAACTTCTAGCACTTAGCAGCATTCTGCAATAATAACAATGCAAAAACTGTATTTCTAGCATGATGATATTGCATTTTCTCAGTGCTTGAAGTCCTGAGACAAAATGCAACATTCCTTTGTGGAGCTAATTCAATTTAATTGCAGTGTGACAGGGTCATTTATTAAAACCTTATAGAAATTAAGGTTTGATTCTCCAGATGTTTAGAAAACATCTATATATCCCAATTATCATGGCCTTTATATATCAGTCTAGGAAAGGCAGACTTAATAAATATAATTTAGAATTTTTACATTCCCCTGCTTTCTCTGCTTTCAGTGTGCTGGTACTTCAAGATGCTTCCAGGAAGACTATGGTTTTCATAGCATTTTATTTATGTCAAATAGATAGTAAATTAAACTATCAATACTTTTAAGAGAACTATTATACAAATCATCATCAATGTTATCTGATGTATGCTTTCTATCATACTCCTGTCATAGGAAAAAGATGAATAATTAGAAATGAAGATAACAGGCTAACATTCTGTTAAAATAACATAATCAGAGAGATAATATTGGTGTACAAATTACTTAATTAGATTATTTTATGTAGCTTGACCTGTATTTACATAGCTAGTCATACAGTTGAAAATAACAACTTTACAAATATCAATTAACTTTTTCTCACACTGTACTTTCAGAAATTAGAATTTTGCCCTATAACAATTATTTGAATAATGCTTTTATTCTGTTTTCTTCCATTGTATTTGTTTGGCATGCTCATAGACATATAGGAAAGACAGAAATTGGCACTTATTTTCAAACAGACCCAGAGTCTATATTTATATGCTATAGATATAATAGAACTTTAATTAAAATATGTTTACCTAACTTCTGTATTCATTTTTATATCTTGTTTTCTAAATTGAAAAAGATTCAGATTTATTACTGTCTATGAAAGCTTCAATGGAATTTCAACATTCAACATAGTTTAGTACTACTTAACATGTACTTTCCAAATCATACAAATATTTCCAAAATACTATTGGTAAATATCTTTTAACAAAAATAAAATAATCATTTTATGTCACTTTAAATTATTATGCCATAATAAAGTCACTCTTAAAGTACTGTAATATTCTTTGTTGTTTTTGTGGGTGTTCCTGAAAACCTAAGTATGCTTAGATGCCCATTTTATTTGAACATAAAAAGATCTAAAGTCTTTATACGTTACCCCTGTATATAGATATATTGGCATGTATAGGACTTTAAAAGTAATGACAAGGGACATTGAAAACTCTCTGGTCTCGGGATGGAACATTCTGTTCCCAAAATGGTAAGGTTTGCTCACAGCTAATAATAAATAGCATTTTGTAATTTGCTGAGAAACAAATTAGCAGCCAGTGCAATGCCTTTAGCACAACTATGCTAAAAACAACTCATGTAGAGTTTCAAAAGTTACCAATACATGTTTATACCATAGTTTTAAGGACAAGCTTTCTGGAAGGAATGCAGTTGATGGATCAGCCAAAAGAGATCAATGTGCTTCTAGCTGTGACTTCACCTGAAATCTACATTAGAAAAAGAACTGGAGTATGCAAATCTGTACTTTTTATTCCAAAACTTGCCAGGCAACCGGAACCATATTTTAATTGATTGTATAAAAAGCTTGCAGAGATCAAGAAGAATCAATAGAGTCACACTTTAGACTGAGAAGATACTTTAAATCTCATAGCCACAGTTGTTGTTTTGGAACGAACTAAATTTCCAATTGTTATAGTTTTATGGTTCAACTATATAATGCAGCTCCTATACCCATGATGGTGAACCAATGGCACGCGTGCCAAAGGTGGCGCGCAGAGCCCTCTCTGATCACCCATTAGACTGAGAAGATACTTTAAATCTCATAGCCACAGTTGTTGTTTTGGAACGAACTAAATTTCCAATTGTTATAGTTTTATGGTTCAACTATATAATGCAGCTCCTATACCCATGATGGTGAACCAATGGCACGCGTGCCAAAGGTGGCGCGCAGAGCCCTCTCTGATCACCCATTAGACTGAGAAGATACTTTAAATCTCATAGCCACAGTTGTTGTTTTGGAACGAACTAAATTTCCAATTGTTATAGTTTTATGGTTCAACTATATAATGCAGCTCCTATACCCATGATGGTGAACCAATGGCACGCGTGCCAAAGGTGGCGCGCAGAGCCCTCTCTGATCACCCATTAGACTGAGAAGATACTTTAAATCTCATAGCCACAGTTGTTGTTTTGGAACGAACTAAATTTCCAATTGTTATAGTTTTATGGTTCAACTATATAATGCAGCTCCTATACCCATGATGGTGAACCAATGGCACGCGTGCCAAAGGTGGCGCGCAGAGCCCTCTCTGTGAGCATGCAAGCCGTCGCCCAGCTCAGCTCCGCTGTGCATGTGCATGCATGCTTCCCACCAGCCAGCTGGTCTTCAGGTCTCTGCCGTGCATGTGTGGGGATGGGGGAACATGTGGGGTGGGTTGCATGCATGTGGGATGTGGGACACACACATGGGAGTGTGGGCACATGCACAGGGGACATGCACATATTGCATTTTGGGATGCACACATGTGCACTTTGGGCACTCGGTGCCACAAAGGTTAGCCATCACTGTCCTACACTGTCAACTAGAATGTCATTATCAGCATTATCATTTTCAAAAAGTCTTGCATATTTCACCAACCTAAATGTTTTCCTTAAGAATTTTAGTTTTTAACCAATTTAAAAGAAATTTTATCCAGGAAAAGGCAAATAGATTAACTTAATCAGTGCCATGATTTGCCTCACTCTGAAGCTAAAATGAAACTTTTTGAAAGACACAGAGAGCATTCAGTCAGCACTGAGAAAAACCATTTATATGTATCCTTTAATATGAGCACTGTAGGTCCCATTCTATTTCTTTAAGTGGAACTTAACAAACTTCTTTGGAATTTCCTGCTATATTTGACATTAGGGTGTGAGGCAATAAATTTGCTACACCTATATCTATATATGGATACTTCAAGCTCACTGTCAGGTTGCTAAATATTCTTGTTGCTCAGTCATTAGATGTTTGTTGCCATAATGTTGGTGCTCGATTTGGCAAGCTCATTCATGTTTTTGGTCAAGCAACAGTAGTAAATTCATATCAAGACAGAAGATTCCCGTATTACATTTAGTTAGTTCTAACATGGTGCCATGTCCTTCCTACATAGAGTTGAAGCTTTAGAGTAAATATGTGATATCAAATCATTGCTAACTGGATTTTGAAATGTGGAAGGGAGAATTCCAAAGGACACTAAGAGTATTAAATAGAAAACCTTCTTCAACCTAAAACTCTTTGTTTTGGACTTTAACACACACATTTCCTAAATAGCTGAGGGAGGTTTACCCCAATCTTAATAATTAAATCACAGTTCTTGGGATTTCATGGCAAAAACACAATGTCAATATTATGAACACTCTCAAGACACCTGGAGCTTAGACTTCACAAACAACTACCTTTATGAGTATGACCAATCATAAAACATTTGCTTCCAAGAACACAATCTGATACAATAGTTCCCTCCACTCAATAATGTTTTCTACAATCATATTTAAAATTGTTTTTCTTAAAATGCATCTGAGGCTTATGTTGGCTCCAAAAGCGTTATTTAAAATAAAGATAAAGCAGGTGTGTGTGTGTGTGTTAATCTTTGCAGATTCCAAATTCTTATTTTTAGTTGGATGGATATTTTATTTAATTATGGTATAATAATAAAAATGTACAATTAAACTTCAGGTGTTAAAAAGTGGTGGAGCTCTACTGAAGAGCCCTATTCCATCTTAGACAGACCATCTATGACAAGATGTCAAAAAGACTGAGCAAATGAGTAGAGGCAGGGGTCTCTGTGCCTCCTCTTCTTTGCATGTTTCTCTGGCTACACTGAAGTACGGGGCCAGGCTATACCTGTAGAATCTTTTTTCCCTGTTCTTTTCCCCTGTTCTGCATGAAAAGGAGTTATTTTACTGTTTAATTTTCTCTTTCTTTGCATTTTTTGTTTCAAAAGAAAAGTGATAATCTTGCACACTATCCTTTTCTGGATATGTATTTCATGTAGTAATTATTAGGCTATAGCAGGGATTTACATTGTGTCCTTGCCTGTTGTTGATTCATTCATTATTTGTTAAGCACATTTGATAAGCCTTCCTAATCCAGCAGCCTCCAAGTGTCCATTTGCCCACAGTTAGTAACTTATACCTGGCTAGCTAAGAATGGTGGAAACTATAGTCAAAATGCCCTGAAGTCTATAGGGCTAGAGAAAACTGACTTTGCCAGAGAAAATAGAGGGTTTCTTTTTTCTTTTCTTTTTTCTTTTTCTGTTTTTGGATCAATTTTTTTTCTCTCCAGTCTGATGATCCATAATTCCTTTCCAATTTAATTCAGGGCCAAAGCCAAAGCTATTTTACAGAAACTGAAGGATAACAGCCTTTAATCATTGCATAATTGATAAATCTTAGTGCAAGTCACACAGTCTGTGCCAAACAGAGGACACTCACACTACCCACAGTGCATGCTGCTGCGCATACATGCACTACCTGGAGAACGTTAGGGTGGTCTACACAGGTTCAGTATGCATTATTATAAAGCCAATGATTGGCCTCTTCCAGTCATAATTTGAAATGTGATCACTGCATGTTTTGCTTTTTACAAGTTTAATCAACTGCATGAGAAAGATGCCAGAGTAGGTTACTTTGTATCACTGTCTTTAATCATTTACTATTTCCCTCTCATGTAATACCCTTTGGGAAAATAGTAGGGGACCAGCAATGGGTTGACTCAGTGGTACTAAAGGAGTGGTTCTAATCACTACACATGGTATTAGTGCATGCTGCATACCAATAGGCAGCAATATCACCTGGTACACAGGATATTTGACTGTAATTTTACAGCAAGAATTGCAAGATTTTGGATTCATCCCACTATCTTTCTCTCCCCATTGTGTTCACCATCAAAAGTAACTACAAAAACATTTTCTTCAGGCTGAGGTTGAAGAAGCAGATACTTTTCTGCAAATGTATACATAGAAAGACCAAACATTACCAAAACATAGGTGTCACAGGTTTCTGTTTTAGCAGATCATCAATCATGAGGATGTCAGTGACCACAGATAAAGTTTTTCCAAATCAGTTCCACAAGCATGAAGCTAAGCACTAAGGGCACATTCATAGTGTATCCAAATCTCACTGGATATCCATCTTGTAGGGTCAACAATACAACGCGTCATCTATATATGCTCCAAAAGAGATCCACATGTAGCTATGCTCCTACATCCATCCAAACCATGGGTCCTACTACACCATAATAGAAATGAATGCTTAAGACCTGTGATGGTGCAGTGTCTAGAATGCAGTACTGCAGGCTTCTTTTGCTAATTGCCAGCTGCCTGTAGTTTGGCAGATCCAATTTCACCAGGCTCAAGGTTGACTCAGCCTTCCATCCTTCCAAGGTGGGTAAAAGGAGGACCCAAATTGTTGGGGGCAATATGCTGACTCTGTAAACTGCTTGGAGAGGGCTATAAGTCACTGAGCAGTATATAAGTCTAAATACTATTGCTACTGATGCAGAGACGAAGGCACAAAACAACATTGCTCATGGGGCATCATCTAGGAATACTGGATAAAGCCCTGTGAAGTAGGAATAATGGCCCTCGAGGGAAGTTAATAGCAGAGGTAGAAAGCAAAGATCGCCTGAATTATGGTGGGGCTATAAGGAAAAGAGAAAGAGAATGTCAACATTTCACAAGAACACCCTTCAACTACTAATCTAGAATACACACCTATCTTTTTCTGCATATAACAGCCCATGTTTCAATTACAGGCATAAATAAAAAAATTAGAGAATATATCAGAATATATCTACATCAAAATATGAAAATCCATATTGTGAAAGAGAGAAATAAAAGACTCAACAGTATTGAGTAAGAAGGAATAGGAATTGTGAAAATTCACACAATTCATAAAATAATGATGATTTATAACTTGCATTCAAAACATAAATTGATTCTCAATGGTTAGCTTGAGCAATTTTTCGTGCATGTGTGTGTATGTATTATTCTATGTGTTGTCTGTGTGTGATCATGACCAGTGACTGTCTGATTACTGATGCACTTGGGATTCCAGTCACCTATGGAAAACCAAAAGTTATCTATCTGTGACCTATTAAAAATGCACAAGAGAGTTTTGTATTAATTACAACTGCTAGCATTTCTATAAACAACCCTCCTTAGGTTAAGGAAAAATAGGTCCTGAAAATGATGTCTAGAGGATAGAAACAGTATTATGTACATGTTATTAAAGTTTTCTTTTAATTTAAGCCGAGTATGAAAATCCTATCCCTCAATGCATATTCTAAAGCCAATAGTTTTGCTAGGGATGGTTAAAGTGCATTTTTTTTCTTGCAAACTTTACATATTTGGGACAGGAATTTAAACAGTGAAAAAAAAAAACATGTGCCTATATAGTTAACTAGGTTGTCATGAAAATTATATTAATATTGATATTATTTCTTTGAATTCTGCACAGAAATTGAAAATGCGGTACATGAAACACCAACTTAGAACACCCCTGGGAATTTAGCACATTCAGCTTTCCAACAACGTACAGAAAAATCAAGACTGCGAAGGCAAAAAGAGAGTTTCAATGATGGTTTCCTAGGGAAAAAAAAAAAAAGCAACTGGTGAGATGGGATGCTGCTGAGAGTTGCTGGAAAAGTCAGCAGCTTTCGTTGAACGCGTTTTCTTTCCCTGTTCACTTGCCTTCCTTCCAGCAAAACCATCCCAACCGAAGGAGGAAAGGGTAACCTGGGGAAGGGGGCAAAGCCCAGCAACTCGTGCAGGAGAAGTTCACGTTCTTGAAGGTGTTGACCAGGCGCCTTCCTTTGACAACTTGTCCTCCTCGGAGGCACAGCTGAGGCGAAGGTAGGTTGTGGGCGTACGGTGACCTCAAAAGGTTGGGCCAGGAGGACACGGCACCTGGCAAGACCCTGAGGGGCGTCCCCGTCCAGCAGCCGGGACGGCTTAGGAAACAAGAGGACGCTGTGCGAGAGAACTGGGGAGGGAGACGGGGAGCGAGCAAGCGAGCCAGGCGTTGGGCGTGTGCGAGCGCGGTGTTTGGCTTTCTAATTTTCCACCCCTTCATTCCTGGGGTTTGAAGCGGTGCTCTCATCGAGCAGTAACAGCATTCTTGGAAACGTCCTTCGCGTCTGACGTGGTCCTCCGTCGACTGAAAGAAGTCTCTCTTTCGTTCTTCTCTCGGGATTGGGACTTTCGTCTCTGGCTGGCGCGGGGCAGCAGAAGAAGCGAGAGCGCGAAGAGTAGAGTTTTTAGAAGCGGCGCCGTTTGCTTTGAAGCTGTGGAAAGGTAAAAACCAAAAAACGGAAAAGTCCGGGACCGGGGTGGGATAGTATCCAACTATTCTGGACTAACTGTAACCTTCAGGCTACACTGTCTCTCCCATTTGTTCGCTGGTAACCTGTGGTGCTCTCTGGGACCAGGGCTTGCCCAACTCTTCTGCCTTTCCAAAACTAGATTTTGAAATATTCCCCCCCCCCCCGAATATATATCCAAATGAATGACTTGAATTTCAGGTTGGACTGGGATTCCCATCATCCATAGCCAGTGCGACCCACTTGTTGGCAACAATAAAATGATGGGAGTTGAATTTGGCTGGAGGAAAGCTTTCATTATTTATTTATCATATTTATATAGTGCCAGCATTTGGCAGCTGGCTGTTTTCTGCATTTGCTTACAGTTATGGTAAATCCAGTTGGTGTAATAATAGTAACCAAAATAATACTTCTTGGAAGTCCTCTAAAATAAAGGAAATGTAAGACATATATGACATCCAACCCTTAGTGTTTCCCAACTTAACATCATCTCATTCTGTTGGATAACTCCCATCATCCTGTCATCCCTGGCTAACTTAGTGAGCAGGGCAGGAATAACAGTTCCTGGAAGGTAACTAATGGGAAATTAAAAACATCCCAGGTATGGAGGTTTTGGGGAAAAGAACACAAAAGAGAGAGAAAGGAAGGAGCAGAGATCACACTTCAAGAAACTTCAGAATTTTGCACCAGCATCTTGTGAATGAATAAAGTCCCATAAAAGTCATCATTCTCTTACTCTTCATAAATCGGCCCCTCTTTCACATACAGATATGAACTGAATATCAGGGAATCTTACTGTTCCTTTTCGGGTCTTGAACCATATTGCTCGTAGAGAACAGCACTCTAAGTTGCATATATGATTCAGCTGGTGATATGATCTTGAATGATGAACGCTCTAGGAAGGATAGGAATTGTGGAAATCCAGGAAATAATAATTTTGCGTTCAAAAGGGTGGCTGGTTTTGCATTGGGGAGGGGTGTTTCATAGAACAAAAAGTTGCATGAGCAACTATTGCAATATTGGTCATCATTTTTGACTGTTGACCACCATCACTGGACTGATGGGATTTTAGCAACATATGGAGATACAGAAGTTGTCTGCTAAAAATATGTTCTTGAATTCAAAATTTAAATTGGGAAAAGGTACACAAAATATAGACATAGATACTAAGAACTGTACATTTAATATGATTTTATGTTAAATGTAAGTTCTTATGACATGTATAAAACAAGGCAGTAAAGTTAGGGCAAAGGTTTTCCAGGTTGGCTGGAAAATCTGGGATTTACAAACCTAAGAGAAGTAGAGAGAACCAGTTTTGAAATTAAGTACTCCATTGAAATTATAATGTTTTAAAAGTGCTTAGTTTGGGTTCAGCTATGTCTTAAATGCTTTCAGTTATTCATAGTGTATTTGGCATATAGGCACTAAAAATGAACAAAATGTGTTCTTATATTTAGCCAAGGGACATCTATGGAAAAAGAAGCAGAGAGTGGCATTCAAACAATATATGAAATATCATCTAGCATCCAAACGGCTTCTCTCCTTAGGTCAGTTTAGGCATGTGTTAATTCTGATTTTAAAAAATAATAACAATGAACAGGAAAGTTAATATGAAGATGAATTTAGACAATACTGTTATGAAAAGTCATCTACATTTGTGTATGTGTGTGTGTTTATAAAAATGTTAACATATAACATATGTTAATAAATAAGCAATCTTGAATATGAATAGAGGTAAACAAAGATAATTGCAAGAAATACAAATCTTCTAACAAAAGAGCTTCCTTTCCAATATTATTAAATTTGTCATGGTTCTGAATCATCTCTTAGTGTATTGTATTATTTACACACTGCATTAATTTTGCTAGATATTAGGAAAAAAATAACAGCACTTAAATGTACTAGAGCAAATTGACATTAGTGGGCTATTATTTTTAATAGACATAAAAAGTGGAATGTATTCACAGAATACTTTTTCTATGGGAAGCTACTATCTTTTGATGCGAAAGTCGTCAGATTGGGTGGACTTGGAACCAAGAGAGACTGTGTTTGTACATTTAGTTGGTAAACCTGTGAAAAATCTGACCAAGAGGGAACGTGACTGTTATGGAACTACTGCAGAGAATGATAGGTTAACCTTTTTCATTGCAAAATAGCTGAGTAATTCTAAGGAAACCAGTTGTTGGTGTTTCATAAAGCAAGAAGCAAAATATCTCCTGGATAAGGAACCAAAGATTTTAAAATATAAACGTTATCTGATGAGGGTGAACAGTGGAGTTTTGTGTTTAAAGAAGTCAAAGATGTTTGACAAATTCTTAGGAAAGACTAAGAAAAGGCCATTCATTCCCCTGGAGTTATACTACCGGAGGGAAAGCTTGTATAATTTTGAAACAAGGGAGGTTGGTTGTAATAATAACGTAAAGAAATGTTGGGAAACCATCATATAGGAATTTGCATTGTTGATCTATTATGAAAACAAAAAGAAAGGTATTGTAAGCACATCTCATTTTGAGAAAAAAGAAGAAGCTATTTGCAGCCACCTGTCTATCTCTTAAAAATATTTGTTACATAATTAACACAAATTAAAATTAATCAGGTCACATCTATTTTTCTTGTTACAGAGAGTAAATAGTAAAGAATCTACCAGTGGTTAAAGTTGTAAGTGGAAAGGGGGCTCTTTATGGTAGGTCTCAGTGGTAGGAACTGGAAGAGAACAGTTGTGAAAGAAATGCCTTATTCCAAAGAAAGGAAAAGATTTATCTCTAAGCTACCCCAGAGTTCTTATGGTTCCCTAGCCATTGAACTGCATACCATGCCACAACTGTGTTGGAGAATGGCATTCCCTTCCTATTCAACCATAACTCACCATGATTTGGTGAAATATGATAGTAATGATCAATAAGAACTCAGGGGGAAGGAGGAAAATTGTAGTTACTAAGTAAGAATAGGTAAACGCAGGTAGAAAAAAGCAGAAGATAATCGACTAAAGGCAAGAGGAACACTATTTTCCCCAAATATAATCCTTACAACAGGAAAAGGAGAATTTTAGGCTTGCAGTATGCTAAAATTTCAGTTGGGATTATCTGTGGTTGGAATCCAAGATCATGATAAGAAGGCAACCCATTAAAGTGAATACATTATTCCCAATATGTGAGTGGGAAAGTAGGTTCCAGTAGGACTCTTAGTAGTCAGCTATTAGAAGATAAAGAACTTTATGCCCTAATTCCAAAGATGGGGGTTGTGTTTGTTCCACAACACCAGAGTCTATGAATTCTGTACTTTTGAATGGAGATGAAATAATCTTCCAGAAAAAACAGGAAAGTGGATTTGAATAATGGAAATTCTGAATTAAATCTGGGTTTAATATAGATTAATGAATTTTAATAAAAGCAGATTTTGCATTGTTAAAATTAATGCTCAACAACAGTACTACTCAACTAGTTCCACATTTATTGATTACTATTTCATTACAAAAAAATATTGCTTATATCAAAGGTATTCTACTTTGTGATGGGGCAGGCTTTAGTTAACCTGATTTCATCCATTGTTTGAAAACTTTCCAATGAGTTCTACTTTGATGAAGAACCTAATGTATTTGAATTAAAAGATTGAACAGGACAATCAGTTTAATTTAAATAAAAAATAACTTAATTAGTTAACTTTTACTTATTTATAATTCGGTGTTCAAAGTTTTACCATTAATTTTTCTGTTTTCTTTATATTAATATGGAAATCATGATAATCAATTAAAAATAAGCATGTAAAATGGTGCATTAACAATAATATTCTGCTGTTTTTATATTTATATTTAACTTGCATATGAGTAAATTATATATGTTTAATGTAACCTTCTCTATATATGTTTTATTAGAAAGAAAATTCTAAACATTGTTTATAATCAGATTACAACTCATGGGGAAAAATAATATGTCTGGTTGGATATATTACTTGTTTTCTTACTAAAATGGAAAGCAAAATGCCCCAAAGCACTGGGAATGATTTTGTTTTAAAATATTTTAGACTTGGCAACTGAAAATCTTATCAACTTTATCAGTTTGCCAAGGTGTTTAATTCCATTATTCTCAACAGATTATCTTGTTATTTCTGAAGAATTATTAGACATTCTGGCTCCAGATTTTGAAGTTCACTGTTGCCTTGTATTTGAAAAGAAAGCTTGTAATATGTAGATAACAAAATGTTCTTTGGGGTTAAAAAAAAAAACTGAATATATTTGGGGTTTTAATCAATGGTGTTTAAGCAGGATTAGAGGAAACAGCTGGCTAAACAAACATTGAGCAGAGTGGATGCAATGGTATAAATTAATAATACTAGTCTTTATTTATGGCATGAATGAGAGGTTTTGTGGAAATAAAATGTATTAACCATGGTCATCATGTGCCATCTAGTGGATATAAAAGCATTTTACTACCATCTAACATACAGTGTTTACTAATACTAAGGCAAGTTCCCCCTCCCCCCAAATATCTGTGAAAGAACTAATATCTTCCATACTTATTGTTGATGGGAATGAATAACCTGGAGAGGCAAATGACTGCATACATTACTGCTGAAAAATGTGAACGGCTTTGAAGATTATTTCCAGTTTGCAAAGGCTACTTTGTAAAGATTGTTTTCCTGGTAAATCAATTGCTTTGATAAAAGGCGTACAGTTTTTAATATATAATTCAGAGGTGGTATTCAGCAGGTTCTGACCAGTTCTGGAGAACAGCGGAAATTTTGAGTAGTTTGGAGAATCGGTAACGGAAATTTTAAATAGTTCAGAATACCACCTCTGACTGGTCCCGCCCCATCTATTATCTGCCTCCTGAGTCCCAGCTGATTGGTCGGGTCTTCTTTTGTTGCCCTGCACAAGAGAACAGAGCTGGAAAGCAGGTCAGTGGGGTAGGGAGAGAATGGAGATTTTGCAGTATCCTTTCCCTGCCACGCCCACTAAGCCACAGCCACAGAACTGGTAGTAAAAATTTTTGAATCCCACCACTGATATAATTATGATTAATCGGTAGCTATTCATTGAGTTATTGGTTTTGTCTGGAAGTGGGGCTTCTTTTACATACTCACATACATACATACATACATACATACATACATACATACATACATACATACATACATACACATATACAGAACTGTCGCAAGAACAGATCTATTGGTGAGGGTGAATTTTAAAGATTGGTTTGAACTGGAAGTGATAAGATAATAACATGGGAATGTTGTATGTCTATGGAGATTTTCAGTCATCCAAGTCATGGTTGTTCCACTAAAAGTCCAGATACCTTTTGAAAAAGCACCTTTTGGACATGGAGATGCTGAATTTTGTATAGTTTTTCCTGTCTCTATTATCTGTCTACTCTATCACGATTGTATGTGTTAGGTGTTATGTTTATTTCATCTTCCCATTTGATCAGCACTTTGGATTTTTCAGCTAGCTCTTCTTTCATTCTTTAGCTCCTCTTGTTTTTAATTCTTCTCCAAAGCAAACGACACCCATCACATTGTTATAGCAACTCTGAGTGCTTTCCATATACAGTGTATCTTAGCACATCATTAATTGGTTCTGGAAGGCACGATGAGTTCAAAAATGTGGAGTACCAAGCAGATTTTTCCCACAAAAAATAATGTAGTAAGTCACAAGGCAGCTGACATTGACACATTCTAGCTTGTACATTGAGTACCAAACAAACAATGAGTACCAGGACAAATTTTACAGATGAAAATGCATTGAGTACTAAATTTGATGAGTTTCAAAGCAGTTGAGAACCACTGTAATAAAAAGTAAAAAAAACTTTAATTGTCTTCTAAAATTAGAAGAGTTAAATTAAACTCTCTTAAGTTATAAAAAGGTGTTGAGACTCTAGAAAAAGTGCAGAGAAGAGCAACCAGGATGATTAGGGGCCTGGAGGCTAAAACATACAATGAACGGTTGCAGGAACTGGGCTTGGCTAGTCTAATAAAGAGAAGGACCAGGGGAGACATGATAGCGGTATTCCAATATTTGAGGGGCTGCCACAGGGAGGAAGGAGTCAAGCTATTTTCAAAAGTGCCTGTAGGCCAAACAAGGAATAATGGATGGAAACTGAACAAGGAGAGATTCAACCTGGAAATAAGGAGAAACTTTCTGACAGTGAGAACAATCAATGAATGGAACAGCTTGTCCTTGGAAGTTGTGGGAGTGCCATCACTTGAGACCTTCAAGAAGAGATTGAACTTCTATTTATCAGAAATGGTGTAGAGTCTCCCACTTGGACGGGAGTTGTACTAGATGACCTATAAGGTCCCTTCCAATTCTGATTATCTGTTATATCTGTTAAGTAAGTTAAATAAGAAAACTGAAAACCAAGGCAATGGATGGCCTGGGGTGGGGATCTTCTCTATCCCAATTGGCCAGGTAGAAGAGCTAAGTTTTTAAGCTCTTGTGTAAGTCCAGGAGTGTGGGGACAAACCTCACCTCCAGCAGGAGAATATTCCAGAGAGCAGGACTACAGCAGAAAAGGCACTTCTCCTGGACCCAACCAGCCAAAATTCTTTGGCAATGGGATCTGGAATAGGCCATTGAAATAAGTATGTGGGCTAGTCCCATTGGATCAAGACAGCTCCTCAGATACCCTGGATCTTGCCATAAAGGGGTTTAAAGGTAATATCCAACACCATGAAGCAAACTAGCAACCAGTGCAGGTCGCATAACAGTGGTCTCATATGGCTTTCAAAATTGTCTATGCTGCTGTATATACCCACATACACATACATACAAACACAGACACAGACACATATATATTCTTTCTCTCCCTTTTCTATCATTATAGGGGATAATATTTTGCATGAATATCAGGAAAAACTTGCAGAAACAAGTAAATCAACCAACATAAGACACTGTTAGCAAGGGGGGGGGAATATTTTCAAGCTGTATATATAATCCCTTGGAAATGTTCTAGTTCCAGATTGTGTCAATCAAGTAATGATTTGAACTCAGTGACCCATTCTAGTTTTACAATTCTTATTTCTAAGACATGGTCCAGTACCAATGCAATGAATGCTATTGTTTCATTCTCAAGTTGTGAATTCCCTTAGCACATTGTAAACTCTAATGAACAATCTTTAGAGACCAGACAATGAAAGAAGGAACATTACAGATGTTCAGCAATTTGGAAAACATTCAGCAGATAAAGTGTTGGAATACAGGTAGTTGTCAACTTACAACTATAACTGAGCCTAGAATTACAATACTAAATTATGTTGCCATTAATAGAGTCAGCACCCGACCATTCCCAATTTTATGATCTTTTCTATTATGTTGTTAAGTGAAATACCATGATTGTTAAGTGAATGCCATCATCATTAAGCAAATCCATTGGCTGCAATGGGCATTTTTGCCAGATCCTGGAAGTAGATCATAGACACATAACTGTGAGATGCTGCAAATAACTATAAATACTGGTTGCCAAGTTCCTAAAATGGTCATGATCATATGACTGTGAAGAAAGTGGGGCTAACCATCAGAACTTCAAATCAGCTCATAAGTAGCCCTGTGGAGATCTATTTCTAACTCAACCAGTAGCTAAGCAACCAGTCATAATTTGAGGCCAATTTGTAACTATAGATTTATATTTATTCTCATCTTTCTGAACCCTAGGCCATTAGAAATAGATCTGTCAATAGTCTTCACTGCTTCTTATTTGAAATAAAGGAAACAGGGTAAGATATGTAAATAAAGACTTCCTCATTTGATCATCAACAAAGAACAAACAGACTGTATAAAAGTATATGAAAGTGTAAGTCATTTTGGTCTATTGCACCAGGCTAGAAAACAGGAGATTGTGAGTTCTAGACTCACCTGAGCTATGAAAGCCAGTTGGTAACCTTGGGACAGTCACTCTGTCTCAGCCAATTCACCTCTCAATGTTGTTGTGGGGAAAATAGAATGAATAAAGAAAGTAGACATGTTCATCACCTTGAATTGCTTATAAAAATAACAGCAGGATAAAAATAAATAAATAAAACGATTCTCTATTGGTAGTTTTGTATACCATCTACTTTCCTGAAATATCTTCAACTGCATAATGCCATAAAGGTAGTCTGTGACTAACAACTGGTCATTTAGCAAATCTTTGAAGTCACAAACTACCTGCAAAATAGGAATTATGACCTGGTTTCAAAGTTCCAATGGTTGATTCCTCCATGGTCAGTTAACCATATTTCAAGCACTCTGCAACATGGCTGCATTTATGTGGTGGTTTTTTTGATGATTTTAACAAAAACTGGAAGCGACTTCTGGTTTGTGACCAATCCACACAATAGGAAATAATGTATGTGGTGTTTGCTTAAAGGTCATGGTGTTCATTTTGAGACCACTGTGATTTCTTAATGAATAACTCAAAAAGTTATAAAATCAGGATGGCCACAAGACTAGCCTAATTTATGACTCTCACAGTATATGACTTTAATGGCAGACTCCATTATGTCAAGGACTGCTTATAGTATTTACAGTATAATAGGTAAAAGAAACGTAAGTCCCTAACATTTCAGGAACACAAGAAATTTCACTCTAAGAGACCTTCAAGTTTGATTGCTATTTTTGCAAATCCTATATTTTTTGCTATGCTTGTGTCTTTGAGTTTACCAGTTATGTGAATAATATCATGAAGTTTTGTTGGCAACAATTCTAAAGTGCCTTCCTTCTTTGTGGGGCTGAAAAGGGACAATTTGGCATAGTCAGTTATCTGGTTTCCATGCCTAAAGCAGGATTAAAATTCAGCATTCTAACCCCTTTATAAAATTGGCTTTCATGCATACATCAGCATAGATAGATTGAATAGAAATAAAATTGAAAACATAATTTTTTTATTTCCACCTCTTCTTTGGTAGAGATTCTGCTAGTGATTGATTGGTTCGTTGGTTGGTTGGTCAGTTTTGTCCCGTTCCCCCCCCACACACACACACACCTCAAATGAGGGAAATTGTAAGGCAGTCACATTAAACAAAGAAGGAAAGTTTTGGAAAGGAAAAGGGCAATAGTTTTAAACTGCAAGATCATGAATTACCTACAAATTCCATCATAGCAATAATCTTTTGTCTTAGCCAAAACAATCAGTAGGATGTGATCAACCTAATCTGGAGAACTGGCATGAAGTTTCATGTGAAAGTGCCCTTATAACAGAGGACATCTTAAAGATAATCCAATAAACTGAAACAGACAAACATTTAAAAGACACCAAACAAATTGTCAGTCTAAAGGCCATTCATATGTTTTCTTTAACGGAACAGAGCCTTGTGAAATATTCTAACAATGAAATGTTAATGGCTGAAACAAGCAAAAATTTCCTCTTAAAAGAAAAGTGGAATTTGCAAATTGATACTGTGTTGTATAAAATGTCTCTGCAGATGATAGTACCAACTGAGCAACTACAGGCTTTACGGAAAGAGATCACAGATCAAATTTAACAAGCTGGCAGCTGTAGAAGTCTGTAAATGAGTTCATACTTGAATGTCTAACTTATCACAATAGAAATCTTCTGTAGACATAGAAAATTATAAAAGCAGTGTTACATTGTTGTAATGTAAATCTTTCTCTCTTTGTACCTACATTGTGATGTTAATACATTATATGAAAGGGATTGAGTTTGTGTTACAATGGTGCAATATATTGCCTTTGCAGATGAAATGAAGCATTGTGGCTACCTCAGTGCAGAATTAAAAGGCTGAGAGTGTATGGAATTGTATTATTTTCTCTTGAATATAAAGGTGAAATTAATCTTAAGCAAAATATTTTAAATGTGAGGTGCCAAAATAAATGAAGCAAACTAAGCATTTGTCAAATTTAAGCTGTTTTGCATTTATTTTTTATAAATTATTATGCAATTCTTATCAAACATTTCTCAGTGCTTATATATTATTATGTAAACTAGACTAGATTAATTGTCACATAAACAATACAGCATATACATTTTAGGAGCTGCCTTTTTGAACATTTAGTAATTTAATTTTAGTGTATATATTTCTAATGTGCTATTAATCTTTCTAGACTGAGGTATATATGAATAAGTGTATTTCTTTTCTTCTACTGAAATACAATTTGTCTATTAAATGATAGCCTGTGGCTCATTAAACACATAGTATTATGCAGCAGGATCAAAACTGTTGAAGCAGAAGACTGTTACAAGATACTTGCCATGTACTTATAAAGTAAATGCCATCTTAATATTTTAACTCATTGCAATTGTCTATTATGTTGCTGCAGTATTCCATTAGCAATGTTGCTTGATTATTTTAAAAGTTTATGCAACACCACAATGTAGAAGATAGATAGTGGGATATGTTTAGCTAACCAATGTTTAGCTAACCAATATAATAACTTTTTTTAGTGAGAAGCACATGATGAGAGAAGAGAAATATTTAATAAATGTTTGAAACTATTGGATTCATTAATATTGCCCTACACAGTGCACCTGGATGTTACTAAAATGTTCAAGTAATATCAACATAAACATATTTAAATATATAGCTCTAACACGGAAGTCTTTGGATTTTTTTTTCCTTATACAAATTAATTCAATGATGTTTGTTTGGTCTTTTAAAAAATCTGTTCAGTGGTTCTAGTCTTCCCATATAGATTAATTGGAATATAGTTTCCTCCACTCAGTATAAGATGAAGGTGGCTATTAAGAAAGACTAAGATAATATTTATTGCTCATAACACTGAAAATTAAAGGAAGAATTTTATGGCTTTAGGAGGAATGTCTAACAGTAATGCCAAATCCAGCTGGAAAGCTAGTCTATGTAAAAAATATTTGTCTCTGCTTATTAATTGTAGTATATCATAATTCTTACTTTGAAATAATAATAGTCTTCAAATAAGAGAGCAACTAATTATGAAGGCATAATTTAATAGAAATCCAGAGTTTCATTTAAGCATTTTTGTAACAGTAGAAGGTGAAGTGGGGAATCTTAAGGATTTAGATTAACCCATAAGGATATAGAAAGCTATATTGAAAGAGATTTTTGCTCCATATCTTATTCATTTATGATAGCATTCTTTAGAGTTTTGGGGGGAGGAGGTCTTTTCTAGGCTTAACCAGAAAGATCTGCAATCTTATGCAAGCTGTGAACTTGATATGAAGAAACATTCAATGTCAAACTCATAAGCTTTGCATTGCAACTCTGCTTTTCATCTTATATAGTATATTTACATCTTTAACAAAGAAGATTTATGCACGCTTATATACGTATTGTAATACAACAACAGATCATTCTGAATGTACAGCTTGTTTTTTGCTTTCTCCTAAAGCCTATTGTTTAAGACTGCATTATTTTGCTGGTTTATGGTTCTTAGTATGCTATCCATAATTTCCCATTGATTCGCAACTGGTACCTCATTGTTTGCATGGATAGAAGCTGGTACCAATTGTTACTGCTTTGAAGCTCATTTTCAAAAAAAACACACACTACAATGCAAACTTATTTATTTAAACATGTCTATAACATGAATTACTGTTTTAGTTATTGCATTGTGTTCCTTGGGAATTAAACATAATTAGGTACAATGTTTTCCAACATATAACACATTTAAAATTATATGAACGGCAATAAGTTTTCATAAAATAGGCTATAAAGACCATCAAAGGTTATAAACATAAACTTTTTTGCAGGATGCAGAATGGATTTTTAAAAGTTATTTTAAAAATGAAATCATGTTCAACTGCTTCAGGATGTACAATTCACAGAAGAAAGAAGGCAACTACGGATCCCTACCAAATTCCTTGGGATTTTTAAACAAAGGTCTGCATTGTACATTTCTTTGTGATGAAAATTGAAATGCCAACTGTAAATTTCAATGTCACAGAAAGTGGAAATTAATCAAAGCCCAGGAAAAGCATCATCTTTATTGTACTCAATTAGCTGAATTGAATTGAAACTAGCTTTTGTCCTGCTCCAACCATTCAGGGACTGAATGTGATCTTTAGTCCTGTAAAAGGCTGTGCAAAACTGCTTTAATATATCTGATTACTTTTCTGATAAGCAAATTAATATTTCATTTATCTACTTACATATTTAGGTTTCTATGGTGTTCGATTCTAATTAATTTGTAGTAACTAACAGAACACAGGGTTAAAAGCAGAATAAAATTGTAAGTCCCAAAAAGCCATCAATATTTGGGGCAGAATAATGCTATTTTATCATAACATGATCTCCTGCAGTATCTATCATTAGAGTACCTCTGGATACAATTTGTCTCTCATCAGTTAAATCCAAGCCAGTCTGGGAGGAAGACAACTGCAGTAAAACCAGAAGTGGTATTTAGCAGGTTTTGACCAGTTCTGGAGAACAGGTAGCAGAAATTCGGAGAACCAGCAAATACCAGCTCTGACTGGAGATTTTACAGTATCCTTTCCCTGCCATGCCCACAGAACCAGTAGTAAAAACCATGAGTAAAACCATTCCCCTTTTCCAAATTCCAACCCTTACAGCCAGCCCTTGCTACCATGTTTCATAGCATTTCAGAAAATTGAGTGACCCAACAGATCCAGGAATTTACAATCCCACTCTACTTGCCTAAGCAAATTATTTTGCTGCACTATATTTAAAAGCAGAATATAACATCTGATTCTTGGGCATATTACAATTATTGTGGAGGTTATTTCATTTCAAAAGTTGGAAGGATGGTAAAAAGACTTCTGCTGCTAGGTTGGCCTTTCTTTTTGGCTAGGGCTCTTTTTGTCATGATTTATTGTCAAGGATATTGGTTTTCCAGGTTTATTAGGAATCAAGCCATTGAATGACACCAAAATAGGCATTTTTATATTCATTATTATTTTCAAAGATGAATGCATGTTGCAGCACATTAAGCAAACATATTATATTTCTCATCCACCCATTGTTATCATGTACATGACCTTATATATAAACAATTATATAATAATATAAGCAGTTGCATAATCAATTAGTAACAATAAAACTAGTACTTTTTCATGAATAAATTTATCCACTTGAAATATTTAAATGGAGAACATATAGCTGAAAGAATAGCTGAATGATAATGTAATACCCTGGCTCTATTCATAACTGTATTATTTAAAAAGTAATAAATTGTTTATTGTACTATAGTATGCTCTTTCATTGCTGGATTACAAAGGAAAAGTCCACCCTAAATTATGGAAATATGTGCTTTGTAGTGGGGAAAAAACTTCCCAACAATATAATTATTATAATAACTCAGTTTTTTATTTATATTTCTAATTCTTAAAATAATAAGATTCCTTCTTTTTTGTTAAAACAATATTTTATTAAAAATTACTCTAGACTTAGACATACATTCAATTTTGAAGCTACTAAGATTGGTGGCTGAGCAGGTACAAAAATATTCAGGGAAATGGTTAAAGCCTGAATAACAGGCCCCTTGCCAGTCAACAGGAAGGCTGATTTACCACCAGCTTACTCAGGAGCCAAGGAATTGGCAGCACAAGGAACATTGGCCAATGACTTAATAGCCAGCCATGAACACCCCAAACAACAACTAAAAAGCCACATAAAACCAGGCACTACATAAGTACTATGCATAAAGTAGCCCAAAGCACACATTCTTATGTGAGAGAAGTGTTGTGAATGAATAAATGTATTAATAAAGTTATCAAGAGCTTGAAGTCAAGTGCAGGGTTCTGGCCCTGCACTTCTGATTGGCCATTAATGGCGACATCAGATTGGTCCATTCAGGTGAATCTGATTGGCCATTAACGAGCCTCTCCCATTGGTTAACGGAGTTAGCGCTCCCAAGTTTTCATTGGTTGAATAGTTAATAAGTTGCCTATATAAGGAGGCCCGTTACAGCCATTGAGCTGAGCTGTCACACCATGTTAATAAAGAGTTTTGAAGTTCACTAATTTACCGTCTCATCTCCATTCTTCACGCCCACGCTCAGTACTTAACACTGGCGATGAGGATGGGATGTGGAGACGTCAGAGCTGACTGAACAACGAAGATCAATAACCGAGCACGTGACCGAACGCACAATGGCAGAACCATGTCCGGCGGCGTCATATCACCCGCTCCATTCGACCCAGCACAAGAAGACTGGGACTCTTACATGGATCGTTTCCAAATGTTCTTGGAAACCAACAATTTGAAGGATGCCACTACTGGAAAGAAACAGGCGGTATTCCTAACGCATTGCGGGCTGACCGTATTTAAGATGGCCAAAGCACTAGCGATACTGGCAGAAGTGAAGTCTATGGACTGGGACATCCTCGAACCTCTACTGAGAGCCCACTATGCGCCAGTCGTTCCAACGCTCATCAGAAGGCATGAATTTTATCAAAGAAGTCAACAGAAGGGCGAAAGTGTTGCCGATTTCATAGCGGATCTCCGGAATTTGGGAGGTCTATGTGGGTTTGCTGATCTCGAAGAAGCCTTAAGAGACAGAATAGTTTTGCGATTGGATGCACTGCACATCCAAAGCAAGTTGATGGTGAAAGGCGACGTCAGCCTTGCCGATGCTATCGCTGAGGCTATTGCAGCAGAAACAGCTAGGAAGTCGGCTGCCCGAATGCGCCGCAACCGCGCCCTGGTTCACGAACCGACCTGCAAAAATTTCAGTCAGAAGGGCAGCTCCTAACGGCCCACCATGAGGACCTCTCTTCGTCGTCAGACAGCGACGAAGAAGAGGTCCATCGACTAAGGTCCGAATGGGACCAACGCCAGAAATCTCAATATCAATGCGCTGGTTGTGGGGCAAGCCAACCCCGATCAGAATGCAAATTCCTCGACGCGCTCTGCCATGTGTGTGGGAAACGAGGCCATATCAGACGGGTCTATAGAAGCCAAATAGGACCCAGCCAGCACTTGAGGGGGGCTAACTATCGCCAACCGACAGGAAGCCGTCCTGTAAGGCGAGAACCAGTGAACCACCAATGGAACAACCACTCCTACAGAAACAAAACCATAAACCGCCCCACGAAGTGAGAAGAGGCTCACCAAACTATCACGATCGGTCACGCCTCCTCTTTGGATGCCAAGAAGATCCGAGTGAAAGTGGCTATCAAAAACCAGCCCTGCCTGATGGAAGTCGACTCAGGATCATCTCTCTCGATGGTTTCATGGAAGACCCTCAAGCAACTCATCCCTACCGTCCAGCGACAAGATCTCTGATTCCAAAGACTCATACTCAAAGACTATCAAGGGAATCGGATTCCAGTCGTAGGATCCAGTCGAGTCCGGGTATCGTTCAAGAACCGTACAGCATTCCTACCCCTGACTGTGATCGACAAGGACTGGCCTAGTCTGCTAGGCCTCCAATGGTTCGCTCCGTTCGGAATTCAGGTGGCAGGCATTCACCGAATCAGTAGCAGTAACTGGGAAGAGGACCTTGTCCAAGAATTCAAGGATGTCTTTGCAGAAAAACTAGGAGAGTACAAGGGGACCCCGATATCATTTAACCTCGATCCCAAAATAGCTCCCATCCGCCTTAAGCCTCGTCGAGTGCCATTTACCCTTAAACCAAAGATTGACGGGCAGCTTAATAAATTGAAAGCCCAGGGTGTGTTAGAGCCAACCAATCACTCTCCCTGGGAGACCCCAATCGTTACACCCATTAAGCTGGATGGTTCAATAAGAATTTGTGGGGACTACCGAGCCACTCTGAACCACGCCCTTCAACAAAACACATGTCCGGTACCGGTGGTGCAGCACCTCCTCCATTCTCTGGGGGGCAGAAAAGTCTTAGCTAAACTAGACATACCCAGGCATACCAACAACTGCCTGTAGACAAAAAAAACGGCAGAGGCACAGACAATCGTTACGCACCGAGGTTCCTTTAAATGTAACCGGCTCCAATTCAGAGTGAGCGTAGCCCTGGGAATCTTTCAAAGTTTGATGGAAAGACTATTACAAGGAATCAAAGGTGTTGTTCCATACTTTGATGATGTGTTAATTGCTGCATCTACCCCAAAAATTTTACGAGAGCACCTGAGCCAGAGATTCAAAGACCCTGCGTCTTAAGGTTAAGAAAAACAAGTGTAAACTATGCACTGATTGTGTCGAATTCTTAGGGTATTTGATTGACAGTAATGGTATTCACCCTACCGATAGCAAATTGAGGGCAATCAAGAACGCCCCAAGACCCCGAAATAAGGCCAACCTCCAGGTGTTTCTAGGCCTTATCAATTTTTATAACGTTTTCCTGCTGCACAAAGCAACCATAGCCGAACCCCTACATCGTTTACTGGACAAGAAAGCAATCTGGGTATGGAGACATAGAGAAGAGCAGGCATTTCAAAATGTAAAAAATTTATTGACTTCTGATGCTGTACTAATGCAGTACAATGAGACTTTGCCATTAACGATCACGTATGATGCATCGCCTTTCGGAGTAGGCGCCATTTTGAGCCACATTTTGCCAAAAGCTTAGGTAATTTATATAAGCATACTAAACATGAAACAGGTTGAATAAAATATAGAACCATTGTTGTTGCTAAAAATAATCAGTGTTATAATTAGTTGCTAAAAATATTGAGCGGGTCCTACCATTGACAAATTAAGAAGAGTTATATTTTGGATTCAATTAGCAGATTGGGAATTCTGTAAATATGCCATTGGGATAGGGTGAGTTTCTCAAGCTTTTACAAATAGTAAAGAAAAACATTTATTACTCTTCTGTCTTCTACCTTTCCACCATCCAGTTTATCTCTGTTTCTCAGTCTCCTATCCTCAAACAGGTAGCTAATTTCCTAAGGTATTAAGCTGCATCTACTTTTTAAAAATGTCTATAAATATCTAGGAAAATTTTGCATTCAATTGATAAGTATACATACTGAGAAAATACAGTTGTTGGGATTTCCTCTCATGCCACAAAGAAATCCTAGAAACATCAGCATCACCCAGAGATCACAATATTATTTTTGAGTCTGATTAACGAGGCAGAAAGAGGGGATAGTAGAGATAAGTATCTGCAACTAACTGTGGTGATGCAAAAATGATGGAACTTCTGCCATGGCATCATGATGCAAACTCTACCCTTTTGTCTTTGCATTATGATGTTACATGGAGTTTGTGTTACAATGCCCATAATACTGTATAAAAACATTAATTTGACTTTTCAACTTGAACACAGAAACATATCCTTTGTTGACTAAGAATAAAACTTACTTCCAAATATAATGCATCAAAAATCTTGAGGATGCAATTTAAAAATGGATTTGGCATATAATGTCATAAATCCAAGAATAAAATGACAAGACTGTAAAATAATAGGTCCCAATATTAAAAAGGAAAAGAAGTATGGAAAATATGAAAACCACAGCTTCTGCATTTTTTGAATCCATTAATAATTCTGTTCTGTGTCATGAGGCAAGGAGAAAGGAGACAGAGGGATTTAACAACCAACATTCCAAATTCCTACCCAAATGCCTTTCCTGGAGGATTCTCCCATTTGGGATTTTTTTTTTCTGCCGCTCCTGACCCATCCAGCCCATTTTTTGAACTTGATATTTGTCTTGTAATTTTCTTCCCTGTTTCAAAGTTAATCTTTCTTTGTTCAGTTCCAGAGAACTATCTTGCAGATGGATTAATGGGTTGATAAATGGAAAGAATTCCAAGCTTGTTTTATAGTTGCTTCCAATATTTTAGTAGATTGAGAAAAGGAAAAAGAAAACAAATAAGGAAAAAAGGATAATAGCAAATATATGGAAATATCAGACGTCAGAACGGAAAATTTATGTATGAATCAAACATGAATGGCCATGAAAAAGTAACATTTCTTGAAGTGAAAATTGATTCAATACCCAGAAAGCTGGTTTTGATTGTGGATTTTGGCTTCAACCTTTAATGCACATCTTCATGAAGCAGTATCTTTTCTTACAAGGACATTTGAGGATAAACAATAACGTCAACATGATGATACATATACTTGGATGACTTGGTGTAGCTTCTTAGTTCAAAACAATTATTTGAATAAATGGACAGTTAGAATGTTTCTCTTGCCAACATATCATTTAATAATGGTGAAATACAGACAACATTATCATAAATTGAACATCAAGCTTTCCTGTAAATTAACTGCTAGCAGTATGATGGTTGGATTTGTTATTGAGTAGTATTCCAAATACTGTAATTTTCTCTGGCCCTGCCTGGTGATTTAGCTTCTGAGATTAAAAGTTTTAAAGCAGAATTTGCTTTATCACTAAGTAATGAAAAAATATTTGTATTGCTAACGGGTCTTTCATAACCAAATTCAAAAATTTAGGTGTGAAATCAGCACACATCTATTAATCATAAAGCTACCTTCCCAACCTTTGCCCTCCATAGACAAAGATTGTATTTCAGATATCTGGAGAATACCAAATGGGGAATGTTATTTTAGAGCAGTAATATAATAGAACCAGTAAGAACTAATCAATTTATTTTAGTTTATAATTTCTAACTAAGATTAGTATTTTTATTGTAGTAACCCAATGTGTTCTGTTTTTATTTAAAGATCTATTTCATTATTAGATGTATTTTAGTAATCGCTACCCTTTTTGTATGGGTTGTTAGAAGAAAGTCATCAATGCACCAAACAAGAAGTGGTAGATGGTTATTTTGGTATCAGGCTAGGGTTGTAATTAATTTTGTAATTTGTAGTTCTTGGTACTTGCATTAAATAAATATATGAGTGGTTTGATGAATGAAACTGGATTCTGTAAGAATTCTATGTGCCTACAATTTGTTTTTGAGTAACTGGACTAATTGGAGGCAGATTGCTATAGCAATTGAGGCACGGGTTAGTTATTGGGCAATCTGATTACTAATCCCATTTTAGGCATTCAGCCAACTAGGTGATCCTAGACCAGTTACACTCTCTTAACCATAAGGAGGCAATAGAAAACCATTTAAAAAAAACACATGCCAAGAAAACTGCAGGGACTTGTCCAACAGTCACTAGGAGTCGACAGTGACTCAAAGCCATACATACAAACCAAACATGGACTAGCAGCAAACTTGTGAGTAATCTTTTTTCATGTATACTTCTTCATGTATACTTCTAACATTCTCCTTTTTTTTGAAAATTTGTTTGTTTGTGTATCGGCTCTGGGCATAGCATGGAGCCATGTCTACTTTTAAAACTTGATTCAAATCTGGCATAAAAAAACAGCTATAATTTCAAGTTTGAAACCACAGCTTGGGTTCAATATTTTACAGAGCAATCCTAGGTAGCAAGATCATTTCATAACCTTTCTGAATCTAGGTTTCTCTAGTTCAAAGCTGCTATTTTTTTTCTTAGGCAGGTTGAGGCTGGATACTTCACTGCACTTAAAGTAATAGTTAAATTTCTGAAAAGTGTCTTTTTCATTCCTGACTTAATTTTGGAAATACTATGATATTTGTCATTTTGGATTTTTTTCCAATACTAGGATTATACTGTTGATGACTTGTTGTCAATTACCTTTTCTATATACATAATAAAAGAATTTCAAATACTTGAAGTCAAAAAGCTTAACAAAGCGTGACATTCTACATGCTTTCTGTATTAAAGTCTTTAAATAAGATTTAGTAGACTAATTAGTTCAAGGACTGATTCTTAAAGTATCAATTAAAAGTTAATTAATATAGATAACCTAAATGACAAGGCTATGCAAAAGGAACAAATTATTTCCCTGGCTTGATTTTCTTTAAATTGAAAACTAAACTGATTATTCTAAGTATTCCTAGATGAAATAGTAGACTATGAATATAATTTACAATTTGTTTCTATTATTCTTGTTCTTCATTAAGAATACCCTCTTAGAGTACTTCTTTTTCAAACAATCTTATTCTTTAAAATAACAATTACTTTTGCTTTAAGTTCTGCATGTTTGTCATTTTTTGTGTATCAAAATACATATACATATGGGGCCTTGGGGGCTCATATGGTAAGAAAATTGGCCTGTGCACCACAGAGGTTGATGGCTCAATGAGTGAGTGAATAAACCATGGAGGAACAAGAAAGGAGACTTCCCCTGATTGCTTACTGGCATCAACGCATCCCATGGGTAAAGTTAACACTGCCCAGAAAAATTCCTTTCACAGCCGCCTCAGTGATCCTTGACTAACACGTGCCATATGTTAATATATACATACATATGTATGTATATATGTATGTATGTATGTATGTATGTATGTATGTATATATGTGTATATATATATATACACACATACACATATTAGTATCATATGTGAAAATAAAAATATTTCTTTATATGATTCTATTCATTATTTACAGTTGAAATATTGAAAACTCTTCATTTTTTATTCTTATATCCAGCACTTGATAAACCCCTATTAACTTTCTTTACTATATCTCACTTCATCCACACTGTAGTTTTTAAAAAAGGTGAAAGTTATTCAAGAGATTGTTGTTTTTTTATGGATCACTGCCTACAGATGATTACAGAAACAAATTCCTGCAGTTTTATTGGCATCATTTTCAGAAGTGGCTTGCCAGAACCTTTTTTCCTATGGTTGAGAGAGTGATTGACCCCAAAATCACCTACTTGTCTTCCTTGGTTTCTATCTTCTAGTCTAAGACCTTAATAATTAAACTGAAACATTGGTTTCATTTCAGCTATTAAACATCATAATGTAGACATTATCTTTGTGCATAATGATGCAAGTAACAAAGAAAACCTAGAACAAAGACAAGGAAAATTAAGGACATGAACTACGTTTGAAGAATTTCCTGATTAATATAATTTATCTAACTATGTTTATAGGTTTTTTATTGTAAGATTCCCAGAATCACTTAGTTTAGGTGGCTAGTATAGAAATGTGCTGCTGAGCGAGCAATTAAATGTCACTTTTTATTTTAAAAATGAGGAATCGGAAACAGTATTCTTTTGTTTGAATAATAAAAGTAAATTCTTCAATGGAATTTCTATAAACAGGATATGTAAGCTAAAAATGTGATACTGTGATAGCAAAAAATACTTAATTGTCTTTGCGTTAACATCATTTCTCTCAGTAAAATCTATTTTAGGAAAAATAGAAATAGCTTCATTTCTATTTTGGACAAAGTATTTTTTCCTTTAAAACAAATTTGTCTGCCATTTATCATTTATGGATTACTGTATGTGACAGAGAAGTATGTGACAGAGGATTTTATATATATATATATCTGGCATTCAGCTTTGTTCGGATATTTTCCCACGTCATAGTAGTGGTGCTTTTAAAGTTGTAGCAACGTTTCAGCAGAATCTCATCTGCCATCATCAGGCTTCTGTATAGTGTTTGTCTGTGAGTCAGACTTTTACAGTGGTTTCAGATTTAAATTTGGGGCAGCCTATTGCTGTGTCAGAATGGTTTTTTCTTCCTCCTGATTGGTTGAGAGTCTTGGTCTGTGTTTATTGGTCTTGGAGTTTGCTGTGTTCTGCTTCTAATATCTTCTGTCTGTTTTTTTTTGGGGGGGGCTCTTTTTGTATCTTGATTGGCTGGCAACATTGTGTTACTTTATTGGAGGCCTTTAGTGCAGCTTGGCTTCAGGTAAATGGACGGCTATCATTAGTTAGGAAGCTGGGTTTCATCTGGGTGCCTGGTTGGGGTGTGTTTGAGCTGGAGGTATCAGGGGGAATCTGTTTGTGCCCAGGTGTTTGCCTGGCTTGTGGTGTGGAGATTTTTTTGTTTGTGAGTGCAGGCTTTCAAATGATTGACAGCCTGGTGGAATCATCTCTTCTGTTCATGCTTTCTGGTCTTTTTTCAATCTCTATGGCTTCTCTGATGATTCTGTGGCTGGGATTTTCTATGGTGGCTAGGGTTTTGGTGCCATTGAAGTTGATGTTATGACCTGTGGCTTCCATTTGTTGGACGAGTGAGGAAGTGTGTTCCAGCTTTTTGACTGCATTTTTGTGTTCCTTCAGGCGGGTGCTTATTCTTCTATTGGTCTGTCCAATGTATGTGGCCGGGCATGTTGCACAGGGGACTTCATATATGCCTTGGTTTTCCAGGTCAATTTTGTCTTTAGGGTTCCTGAGGATGGCTGCTATTTTTCTGTCTGTTTTGAAGGCGGTCTTGATGTGGTGTCTGTATAGAATCTTACTAATTTTGTCTGTAGTGCCTCTTATGTAGGGCAGGACAGCTGTTCCATAGGTCTGTTCATCTTCTGGGTCTCTATTATGTCTCAGTGTGTTTTTGTGGATCAAGTTGGTGATTTTGCTTTTGTGGAAGCCGTTGGCTGTCAATATTTTAGCCAGGGTGCGTAGTTCAGTCTTAATGTGTGTCTTATCTGCCAGGCGTTTGGTTCTAGTGATGAGTGTTTTAGCCACGGAGTTTATCTGTGCTGGGTGGTGGTGGGATTGGGCATTGAGGTAGCTGTTGGTGTGTGTTTTCTTCTGGTAAATGGTGTGTACTAATCTACAAATAACAGATGGCACACTAGGACACACCATATACCAGAAGAAATATAATAAATATAAGAAATATAATATAATATATATTTTTTCTTAAGTTTTTGCAGGTACTTACGTATATGTATATGTATGTGTGTATGTATATGTGTATGTATATGTGTATGTATATTTGTATATGTATGTATGTATGTATGTGTATGTGTGTATGTTTATGTGTATGTGTATGTGTATCTATATATCTATATATCTATATATTCGTAGATTTTCACAGGTACAGGCATATAGGTCTAGGTGTGTTCGGGTTTTTTCCCGTGTAAGATTAAGAGTATCTAAGATTATCTAAGATTAAGAGTAACGTCGCCAAGATACTCTTAATCTAACATGGGAAAAGACCCGAACACACCTATATATATATTACTGAAGGTAAAAAGTGAAAGGATTTTCCCATTTTGACATTATATGTGTAGCTGCAATCTTCAATATCCTGGATAGATATTTCTTCTACTTTGAATTCAGCATGTCATCAGGCATATACATTGCAAATTATATTCTTAGGCATGGCTAATTCATAAAGAATAGTGTAGAGCTGCATTGCAGTCTGCCTGCTTTTGTGAGCAATTTTGCTCAGGGTTAGGTTGTAATATGTAATCACTTTTGCTTAGTATAAACCCTTACCTGTTTCCCATACAACTAATTTCTTCTTTATATTTGGAACTGACACCTTGCTGAGTTGGTATCATTATATGTGCTAATTTTGAAAGGATCTTGCTGCAGCTGAGACAAAAACAATGTTAAAGTACAGAATGAAAATACAGTATATAAAAATTACAGCAGCAGCCTCCAAGCTAGTTCATAGGAAAGCAATCTGAAATTTGAAAGCTATATATCAGGATCCCCCAACTCCTGTTAGGAATTGGGCCGCAGAGCTGAAGGGGATCAGTGGTCAAGTGAACAAAGCTTCATCTGTATTTACAATCATTCCCCAATGCTAGCATCACCTTCTGAGCTCCATCTCTGATCATCATTACATTCTCATAGGAGCACAAACACTACTGTAAACTATGCATGTGAGGGATCTAGGTTGTATGCTCTTCCTTCCCCCTCCTGGGTCCATGGAAAAATTGTCTTCCACGAAACCGGTCCTTGCTGCCAAAAAGGTTGGGGACTGCTACTATTTCTGCCTCTAATCCTAGCTTCAAATGTTGTTTGCAGTAATAAGATCAGACTTTTTCCTTGAGAAAAGAAAGATCACTCAGAAAGAGAAAAAAGAAAAATGATACTATGACATTTGACTGTGATAATATCCACCGCTTGCTTTATCCACAACCATCATTGACACTCATAATATCTTACTGGCAGAGTACTCTTAAAATATTTTTTAAAGGTTTGAAACATATTAAAGGCTTCTCTCAAGGCTGAGGTAGCAAAAAATATGTTGCATTTACTGGGATGTTAGGACCTGCAGTAAAATATGCAATCTTGTCTTCTTTATCAGTGGGAAGATGATTAAACAAAACATTGATGAAATATAGGATTGGATGGGTCCAGATGTGGTATTTAGCATGTACTAATCAGTTCTGGAGAATTGGTAGCGGAAATTTTGAGTAGTTCAGAGAACCGGCAAATACCACCTCTGACTGGAGATTTTACAGTATCCTTCTCCTGCCATGCTCACCAAGCCACTCCCACAGAACCGGTAGTTTTTTACTTTTGAATCCCATCACTGAGTGAGTCGTAGGTAAACATTTGTGATAAACTAGTAGTGGAAGTCACCAGCTGATCATCACCAGTGTGTTGATATAGTGGTAAAATGAAAAGGAAGTAATAATGTTTTCAGGTATTTTGGATTTTTTGAAATGTATTGTTCTAATGTGTTAAGTAAATTTGACTTCTGAGTGATTCTGTAATTTTTAAAAAATGGCCTCTAGTCTTAAAGACTTCATACTATCTTCTGAATTGAAGGTAGTGTACCTAAAATAACAGCTGATAGGCCTCTTCCATGTTTTGCTTTCTATCACCTTGCTTATGCTTTTGAGCCTCTGGAATATACATGGTTAGCTTTTTGAATCAGGATGTTGTGTTGGGTAGGCCTTTTGTGCACAGAACTCTACTTTTAGTTGGTAAAATAAATGTGTAATATCAGCAGTGTTTGCAGGGTAAAGGGAGAAGGAGTGATAAAAACAGCACCATGCAATACCTGATCATGTATGATGTTAGACCAGGGGTGTCAAACTCGCCTCATGGTGGTATCACATGATGAATCAGGACTTTTTCCCCCTTTGCTAAACTGAGTGTGGGCGTGGCTAGCATGTGTCACATCCGGCCTGCAGGCCACGAGTTTGGAAGCCTATAATAGTAAGACTATTCCATTATTTCACTGCTGAAGAAAAGGATATGAAAATATCTGTCTTATCCAAAAGACATTTTGTTTTGTTTTAAGTTAAATATACCATTACACTCAGAAATGAAGGACCTTACATGTATGCTTGTTCATCAATTTCAGTTGCTTTCTACTAGTTCTGATCTCTGTACTTTGTATTAAGATAGAAGATACTATGATCATGAAGCAAATGGAACAAAAAATGTTTTTGGTGGTCCTCAGTTGATTTCCCCTTCTGTGCTTGAAGATAGAAAAGTGACAGCCTCCATAAAAAGAAATGAAGCAATCAATATGATTGCTATTGCAGAAAAGGCACCTATTTTGTCTAGAAATTAGGGAGGGGGGAGCCATTACAATGAGCACTTGATAATAAAATTCAACACTAAAAAGTGTTAGCTTCCATATGTCAGCATGGTTTCCATGTTTAAAAATGCCAATATCATAACAAAAGGCTTACTCAATAAACTGCAGTTATAGCCTGTGTATTCTGAACAAATAAAGATATTTAGTCTAACTGCATAGCTGTGCATCTTTATTTACTTTCTTAATTATTTAGGATTGTTAGCAAAATACTTGTGTTTATTATTGTTGATTCACCCTGCCTTGCTTTATTTGGACACCTACCTAAATTACCTGAAAACAGCACTCCTTCCATTTCAACGAGTGAAATTCATGTTAACCAAAGAAGCTATGAAATAAATTCATGAACATTTCTGTTCAGCAATGACTTCTACCAATGACTGTGGCTTCTCCCTTCCAGTATATATATAAAGGATGATCAACTGATCTATCTAAATTGAATTCTTCCTGGAAATGATGTAGATATTCACCAGACTGATTTGAGTTAAATACAACTATACTGGTTTTACTACTTTATGGAATGTAGCCATTAACATGCAAGTTATTTCAGTTGATTTTGGAAGTCATCCCTAAAACCCATCTGTTAGAAATAACTGGCTCCAAGCTGGAATTAACCCCCTCCCCCAATTTCTACCCCCCCTCTCTCTCACACACAATTATACCTTCCTGTATATGCTTGTTCTCATCAACTCTTTCTGCTTCTAGTGGTTCATTTCTATTCACCCAAGGAAAGACATCCAATTATTACAATATCTGCATTTTTCCCACTGATGGATACACAATAAAGAATAAAACTCTAATGCTTTGACTTGTTGAGAAACATATTGAGACCAGTTTCTAATTTTGTTAATTCTATGTTGCATAATCAAAAATAAATAAACACTTGAGAAGTAAACAGCATGAAAGCATATGCATAGCCTGTTATGTTTTGAGAAAGATAACAGAAGTATTCTTTTTTTCTATCTACATATTCTTCTGTAGTGGATCAGATAATCAAGCAGAGCAAAAGGCTTGTGCTTCATTTATATTTTGCAAAAATATGAACATTTGAAGTAAATAAGACAGCATTTTTCTTCAAGTATGTTTTTAAATAATATTCTATTAATGTTTGATATAGATTTACATGAATTGGTGAAAAAATTAAAACCAACATTTCTCAATTAGAAATATTGTGTTGGTTCATAAGTGATACACACTATCTCCAGAGAATGGATGGTGGAACAAATTCCACAAAGAACAGTTAATTATTATTTTAAAAATAAACAAATGAGAGAAGTGTACCTTTTGCTGTAAATAATTAATGTTTACTGAATTAAATAATGACATTTAAATGAATTGATGTAGCATATATACATAGGCATCTACTCATTGTTCAATGAATCCAGTTATTTTGGAGATTTAGACAGCAACTGCAATCTTATTATATGATTCCAATAAGATCAGAATCCACAGAGAGAATCCCTGATTCCATCTTTGATACATGTCAGCCTGCATTTACTATACTGCAGCCTCCTTGGTAATATAAATGCCAAGTAGCACATTGGTTGGAATATACACCTTTATCTCAGGCTTACACATAAACAAAAGGCAGATTTGCTCCGCATCCAGGAGAAGAATTTTTGGGGTATGTGTGGTTGGGGGCGGGGGAGAAAGAAAAGACAAGAGAGACTATAGACAAAATTCAGGATGAAGATAAGCAGGAATTTTATTCTGGGATGAAAAAAAAGGCCCAAGATTAGAACATCCTGAAAAAGAAAAGGAAATTCATGCAAATGGAATCAGAAGGAATATCTGTTCCAAGGGACTGGTTTTTGGGATATACATAGATAAATGTCTAATTAGAAATGTGCTAATTTATATTTGTTTTGTTCATGTATATATGGGTGTGCATGCGCATATGCATTTCAATTTTGTTTAAATAATTTAATGCTATTTATTTTCTTGCTATTTAGTTACCATATTTATGTAACCATCCATCTCACAAAATATGACACTGGGCAGCACACAAATTTTAAAAATTATTAAAAATTATTTTGCAAAGAAAAAGCAAATCAAATTATAATTAATCATAATTTGAACCAGACCTTCAGGGAATCACTTAAAAACCAGTTTTCCTTTATTGGTAATAGATAAAAACCACTTTGGGATCTGCCCAAATTAGTAAGTACGTGTGTGTGTGTGTGTGTGTGTGTGTGTTAAGTTTGGCTGCCAAACCCCCAACCAATGAGAACACACCCCTACCCAATCAGAACACAGCCAAGCCCCCACCCAATCAAGTCACACCCCCACTAGCAGTTAAAAGGAAGAAGCAGCTGCAAGCTCACATTACTCCGAGAAGCACAAAGCCGAAGACACAAGCCTGAAGATGATGAATGAGACGTCATCGAAACATCGCCTAGATACTTCCAATTTTACACAGGAGAAAATCCAAATAACCAAAGATCCATGTACAAATACCCACGAAAACCTCAGAAAACACACACACACACACACACACACACATTCATAGATTTTTCACGGATACAGGTATGTAGGTCTAGGTGTGTTCGGGTCTTTTCCCATGAAAGATTAAGAGTATCTTGGCGACGTTTCAGCGAGGTCCCACTTGCCATCCTCAAGCTGGTGCTTTTGGCTTCATGCCAGTGCAAGCAGTGTGTGATCAGAGCTGCCGTCTCTCTATAAATACTGGTGGAGGGGGGCTGGTGTGCTGGGCTGGTTGGCTGCACTGCTGCCTCTTGATTGATTGATGGAGTTGATGTTGGTATAATGGGCTGTGTGATGACTTGTGAGTTTTGTTGTGGAGATATCCTGGATCTTGTGCTGTAATCTCCTGGGTCGTTTGTTTTGTAGTGATCTTTTTTCCATTAGCCTCTCCTGTTTTAACGGCTTGGGTAATGGGTTGAGTGATGGGCTTGCAAGTTTTTTTGTTGTGGTATCCTGGGTCCTGCATTGTAATCTCCTGGATCGTTTGTGTTTTGATCTCTTTTCCATTAGTCTCCTGTGTAGTAACGGCTTGAGTAATGGGTTGTGTGATGACCTTGTCAGTTTTATTTCTGTGGTATCCTTGGTCTTGTGCTGTGATATCCTGGGTCATTTGCTGTGTTGCAACTTCTTGAGTTCTTGTGGTGTAATTTCCTGAGTTTTCTGATGTGATATCCTGAGCGGGTGGCTGTGATGTAGCATTCTGGGTTTTAGCCTGGCTTCGAGTTTGGGGTCTGGGTCTGTGTTCTTGGCATGTGTCAGCTTTGGTTTTGGGGTTGGGGGTGCGACAGCTGGCGAAGCAGCCATGGTCTGCTTTCTGGATGGATTGTCCTTCATTTATAGGATGGGCTTGGGCCTGGGTCTGATGAGGGAGATTGGCAGTGGTGTCCCGTGTTGTTTGGGGTCTGGTGTTGGTTTTCGTGGCTGGGACTCATTTGTTGGTGAGGGCTAGCTTCCAGATGTCTGGTAGGCAGGAGGTATCATCCTGTCTATTCATGTTATGGGGGTGTTTCTTTATCTTGATGGCTTCCCTGATTATTCTCTTGCTGGAATGTTCAGTGTTGGATATTAATTTGGTTCCTTCGAAATTAATTTCATGTCCTGTGGCTTTAAGGTGCTGGAAGAGGGAAGAAGTATTTTCTTCTCTTCTGACTGCGTTTTTGTGTTCTGCGATGCGTGCATTTATTCTCCTGTTAGTTTGCCCAATGTATGTGGCTGGGCAATTATTGCATGGTATTTCATAAACACCTTGGTTTTCTAGCTGGATCTTGTCTTTGGGATTTCTTAGGATGTTGGCTATTTTTTGGTCAGTGCGGAAGGCTGTTCTGATATTGTGTTTGTGGAGAATTTTGCTGATTTTGTCTGTAGTGTCTTTGATGTAGGGGACGAATGCAATATCATTGTCTTGTTCTGTGTCTTGGTTTTTTGAGGGTATCTCTTTTAGATTGGTGATAGTGTTTCTTTGGAATCCGTTGGAAATTAATACGTTAGTGAGGGTGTGAAGTTCTGTTCTCAGGTGGTCTTTGTCAGCTAGGCATTTGGTTCTGGAGATGAGGGTCTTGGCTACGTAGTTGATCTGTGCAGGGTGGTGATGGGATTGTGCATTTAGGTAGCAGTTGGTGTGTGTTATTTCTGGTAGATGGTGTGCCCTAGAGAACCATTGGGTTTTTTGTAAATTAGGATGTCCAGGAAGGGAAGTTGGTTGTTGGTTTCTGTTTCCATGGTGAATTGTATTTTGGGGTGTAGCTTGTTAAGATGTGTGAGAAAGTTGTCCAGTTTTTCTTCCTGTGTGGCCAAATTATGAAAGTGTCATCTACATATCTGAACCAGAATTTGGGTTTGTGTTCGGATTTGTCTAGAGCAGGGGTCTCCAACCTTGGCTCCTGGAAGCCTGGCGGACTTCAACTCCCAGAGTTCCACAGCCAGCAAAGCTGGCTGTGGAATTCTGGGAGTTGAAGTCCGCCAGGCTTCCAGGAGCCAAGGTTGGAGACCCCTGGTCTAGAGTGTTGGTTTCAAAGAGTTCTATGTATAGGTTAGCGATGACGGGTGAGAGGGGTGATCCCATGGGTGCTCCTTCTATCTGTTTGTATCTTTCTCCATTGTGTATGAAGTGTGTGTTGGTTAGGCAGTGGTTGGTCAGATCTAGGATGTGTTTGAGGGGGTTGTATTGTCAAGGCTTCTTTGATGGGTATTTGGGTGAAGAGGGATATGACATTGAAGCTCATGATTAGGTCGCTGGGTTGTAGGTTTTGTTTCTTTATTGTTTCTATGAAGTGGAAGGAGTTTTGTACGTGTGAGGTGATGGATTCTGTGTAGGGCTGGAGTTGTTTGGCAAGAAATTTAGCAAGATTCTGTAGAGGTGAGCCTATGGAGCTGACTATGGGTATGAATGGTATTATTTCTTTGTGTATCTTGGGGAGGTCAAAGAGCTGAGGGCATCTGGATGATTTTTCTCTGGGGGTGATTCTCTGCTGGATCTCTTTACTGATGGGAGATGCTTTTATTTTGGATTTGGTGGTTTTTTTCTAAGTAGGTGGTGGGTGAGTATTGAGAGGTTTGTAAGCGGAGTCTTGGAGTAGGTTGAATAGTTTGGAGTGGTAGTCCAATGTGTTCATTACGACTGTGGTGTTGCCTTTGTCTGCTGGGAGAATGACTATGTTGCTGTCTTTCCTCAGGTTGGTGAGTGCTTTTTGTTCTTCTCTGTGTAGGTTGCTTCTGGGTGGGTTGCTGGAGAAGAGGACGTCTGTGTAGGTTGCTTCTGGGTGGGTTGCTGGAGAAGAGGACGTCAAAATCAAGTCTGATTTTGTTGGCTG
The DNA here is from genome assembly GCA_033807585.1 of Hydrophis major. Taxonomy (NCBI): domain Eukaryota; kingdom Metazoa; phylum Chordata; class Lepidosauria; order Squamata; family Elapidae; genus Hydrophis; species Hydrophis major. The sequence goes on from CM066329.1 coordinate 332,945,778, forward strand.
CATCTGGGTTGATTTTGGTTAGGCTAGCTTCAACTCCGCATATAATGTTTTCAGTGGGGATTTGTTTGGGGGTGACTGCAAAGTTGAATCCTTTGGAAAGGACATTGGTTTCTGCAGTGGTGAGGGTTCTGTCTGATATGTTGTGTACTGTTTGTTTCATGTGTTGTTGTGGGGAAGGGTTGGGTTTCTGGCATTTCTCTAGTTTGTGGAGTTTCCTGGTGTGTGTGTCTGTCTTGTGGGAGGTTTCTGTTTCAGCTCTCCAGAAGGCTAGTTGTTTGGATTTGTCCCAGGGTGCTGGATGGATTTTGTTGCTGAGTTTGAGATGGAGTGTGAGTAGATCTCTGTTGGTTTGGTATAGTAGGAATCCATAGAAGCCATAGAGATTGAAAAAAGACCTGAAAGCATGAATAGAAGAAATAACTCCACCAGACTGTCAATTATCTGGAAGCCTGCACTCTCAAACAAAAAAAGCTCCACACCACAAGCCAGGAAAACACCTGGGCACCAACAGACTCCCCCTGATACCTCCAGCTCAAACACACCCCAACCAGGCACCCAGATGAAACCTAGCTTCCTAATAAATGATAGCTGTCCGTTTACTCCGAACCAAGCCGCGCTAAAAACCTCCAATACAGGAAACACAATGTTGCCAGTCAATCAAGACAAAAAAAGCTACAAAACAGGCAGAAGATATTAGAAACACCAATCAAGCAGAACACAGCAAACTCCAAGACCAATAAACACAGACCAAGACTCCCAACCAATCAGGATGAAGAAAAAAACCACGAACACTATACAGAAGCCTGATGATGGCAGATGAGATTCTGGCAAAACATTGCTCCAACTTTAAAAGCACAACTATAGTGACGTGGAAAAATACCCGAACAAAGCTGAATACCATATGTAGATATAGATATAGATAGATATAGATACACACACACACACACACACTTATTATATATTTCAGACAGATGTTTTATTTTGTTTCATTCATTTGAGGTTACTGGATACAAAGATTAGAACATGCTATAATTTATCTTTTCAACATTAACGAAGTATTAATATTTAAAGATAAAAGAATTTTTACAATTGTATTTAATAAAATTTAATTTTACTTACACTCTGAGAGATTAATTCACTTTCAAAAGGGAAGCAGCCGACACCTTTAGGCACATACCTGGATACTATATGGTCATGAGAGTTCACTATAGATTTCTTTTTTGTAATTATCAAAAAGTAACACAAGATATGGAAGACTTACTTTTTTTTACAGCTAGAGTTAGCGCATATAACAACAGTCAGTACACTCTCTAGATCAGGGGTGTCAAACTCATGGCTTGTGGGCGTCATGCTCTGGCCATGCCCATCCCCAATTTATTTATTTATTTGATTTATATTGCCACCTATTCGCCCATGGTGACTCAAGGCGGCTTACACAATGTAAAATCACATTTAAAACAAAAAATAAAACACAATAAGAACTAACAAAAAGAATCAAATAAATTAATAAAATACAATAGAACAAAATTTGGGAAAACAAAAAACAAAACAAAAAACAACTCCCACCCCCCACCCTGATGACAGAGGGTCACACTAGCCATCTGATGCGTTCCATCCCTCTCTGGGTTCCCCAGGCTTGCTGGCAAAACCAGGTCTTCAGTGCCTTTCGGAATAGTATTAATGAGGAAGCCATTCTAATCTCTGAGGGGATGAGCAACAGAGATGGAGCAACCACAGAGAAGGCCCTTCTTCTAGGTCCCACCAGGTGTATCTCCCTCAGGGGTGGGACCCGCAGCATTCTCTGCCTCCTTGCTCTAATGGGTCGGGTAGATGTCACTGGCAAGAGATATTTCCTCAGATAATCCAGACCCAAGCCATGAAGGACTTTAAAGGTGACAACAGGTGTTGAGCCAGGAAAGGGCGTAACTGGTGCACAACCACAGTTGAGCAAGGACCCTCCTGGCCACGACCATCACCTGCTCTTCGAACAAGAGTCGTGAATCCAGGAGAACCCCCAGATTACGCACAGGATCTGTTTGGGGTAGTGCCACCCCATCCAAGACTAAAGGTGATAATTCTCCCTGAACCAACGAACCCCAGACCCAGAGCCACTCGATCTTGCATGAGTTTAGTTTCAACCCGTTGCTCCCCATCCAGCCCCTAACAGCCTCCAGGCATTGCAAGAGGGAGGACGCAGCAACACTTAACTCACCACGGGCTGAGACTCACAGCTGAGTATCATCAGCATATTGGTGATACCTCAGTCCATGATAATGGATGATCTCACCCAGCAGTTTCATATAAATGTTGAACAGGAGCAGAGAGAGTACCAAGCCCTGCAGAACCCCGTAAAGCAGTGGGCGAAGGTTGGATCTCTCCCCTCCTATTAACTGAGAGTGGCTGCAGAGGAAGGAAGTGAACCAAGACAGCACAAGGCCTCCCACTCCCATCCCCTGAAGCCATCCCAGGAGAATCCCATGGTCAATGGAATCAAAAGCCGCCAAGAGGTCAAGTAGAGCAAGGATGGATGCACTACCCCCATCTCACTCCCGCCAGAGATCATCCAAAAGTGCAACCAATGCTGTTTCTGTCCCAAACCCAGGCCTGAATCCTGATTGGTAGGGGTTGAGATAATCTGTTTCATCCAGAAACCTCTGGAGCTGCTGCGCAACCACCTTCTCAACAACTTTCCCCAAAAAGGGAAGATTGGAGACTGGTCAGAAATTATCCAACTGGTTGGAGTCCAGCAATAGCTTTTTAAGAAGAGGATGGACCACAGCTTCCTTAAAGTGCTGGGGCACCGTCGCGTCCTGTAGAGAAGCATTAATCACTGCCAGAGTCATTTTAGTTCCCATTTTAGCAAAGGGAAAAAAGTTGCAATATGTCATGTGATGCGTCATTGTGAGTTTTCACCTCTGCTCTAGATAAGTAGTGGCATTTATAACTAGAAAGTCATTTCACCAGGGAGCAAATGGAAAAGCTGTGTGAAAACTCAGATGGCAACTGACAGAAGTGGCTCAAGATTTGTACCTTTCCACTTCCCGTGTTCCACCATTCAAATATAACTAAGACCGGTGCCATCTGGTGACTAACCTATCTAAAATCACTCACCATAAGTGCACTTTCACAGGTTCAATGAATTTTAACTGTGTGATAGGCAAGGAGATTAGATTATTTCTATCTACTATTCTTATAACATTTTCCCATACATGCTATACAGTATATATTTGAAGAAATGCAAATACATATACCATTTGGAGGGATCTTAATATAGGAAACATAGATGTATTTATAACCATGTAAGTAAAAATGACTTTTGAACCTTCAAATAGACAGGTGAATACCCAATTTTGGTCATCTTTAAATATTCTGCTTTGCTGTCCATTATCTTTACCCTTTGCTTCCAAACATCACAACTGTACCATTATTTTTAGTAAAATGACAGCCAAAAGCTTTCTTAAACTAGGAAAACTTTTAATACTCTGACAACCAATAGAAGATTATGGGGTTTTTTTCCCAGAAGAAATAAACAGCAAATAAAAATTTGCTTAAATGCAGTTTATTCAGCATTTTGTAATCCATAGTTAAATTAAATGCATATGTACAAGAATGAAGAGCACTAATCCAAACAAATACCACCAATTGATATATTTTTTAATCTCTCCTAGTATATTCGTTAAGCCTAGTGACTGTAAGTCAGATGCCTATTATTCTAAGTATTGACAAGCTTACACTTAAAACATTTATACAATTCTATTGTTATAGTTTGATCAAGTATTTCAATTTATAATGCTATGGGTTAAGCATATATGCATGTTATACTTAGAAATTCAGTTACATTGTCAGATTCATAAATAACATGAGATAACAGCAATCTACATCAATAGTAATAATCAAATAGATATTGAATCACATTTCTACTTTAATATTATACTGAATTACAATGAGTTTTGACACTTTTATCATAACTAACCAATGATTTGTACTATGTTTAAAAAGAAGTATTCAGAAAAACTGTACTCATATAAGCACAATATATTTTTTCATTTAGCATTTCATTCTAAATTCTGTTTAGAATAAAATAGACAAACAAATAAAACAGAATATTTCAAGGTCTAGCAGCACGGTTTATAACCAGACAAAAAAGAACAAAAATTACAATTTAATGTTGCCTTGAAGACTATATTGTTTGTTTCATTTCTGTTCTTTCTGAGCATCTCGTTCTAGTTAAGAATATTGTTCATTATGCCAACAGTCAAGTCAATAACTTAAAACTTCATTGAGATAATGATTGAACATGACTTCCTCTGCTTTGAAAAAGGTGACAACACTCATATGGATATCAGTTCTTTATTGATCTGCTTATGAACATCATGCCTCCCTAGAAGGATACATAATCTCCTTGGGTATATGGATATGTTTCACCAGTTGGTATTGCCCAGGTTTTCCACATCTAAAAATAATATTATATATTTGTATTCAAAAATATCACTTTGGTGCAGAATCATCAGTCAATACATAGTTTTCTATCATGCAATATGTTTATGGCCATTAATTTAGAAGGGGTTTTTAAAAAGGGACTGGGAAAATACTTGAATACAGGAACTATCAATAACTTCTCATCTTAATGGCAGTTTTCTATTCCAAAATCATGAGTTGCTTAGATACCACCAATCAATGAATGTTAGATATTAACCATGACCCTCTTATTCTAGATTTTCTGAAAATACAACATGCTAGATCAAATAGATTATTGGACTGATACTTCAGGATTGTTATCTTATATTAATGTGGTTTGATGGCTCAGAAAGAAGCACTACTAGATGTCAGATTTATTTTTATAAAGAACCAGAAATATATAAAGAAAAGCATTCTTGTAGAAGAGGCTGTTAACCTCCTTAAACACATGTGTTGTTATTTGCTCTGGCATTGAATGGAGGAAGGTCTTGAGAGCAGTTAGCAAAGTAGCAGCCAAGTTATATTATTATATTACCAATATACTGCTAACTTAGCTTTAGAATTAAAATCAATGGCATTTTTTTCTGACTAATGAAGACTTCTAAAGTAATTGGTTATTTCAGTTGTACAACATCCATGAATCTTTTGTTTTGAAGGATGACAACTACCAAAAGGCATGCAATATACTTTTGCCATGACATTTTTCAGTGTTTCCTCATTAACACCAAATAGTCTTCTGGCTTTTCCCTCGTTCCTGATGAAGCATTTCCAGAGGAGCTCTTTTATAATCTTCTATTGATGCTTCCTTAGGAGCCTGCACTACACAAAAGACCACTGCTGAAAAAGTCCAGAGCTTCAGGCTGTACTGCCCCTCCTGTGAAATTGGTGTGGTCTTCTGAGATGGAGTGACTCTTTCACTGTATACTTCCTTCCCCATGTTTGTAGTTTTATATTTGTAAAAGGATTTCTGTGGGAGTTTAAAGAAATGAGAATGGTGGCAAAGATGCAACAGATTCTTTTTTTCACCTCCTTCTTCAGCTTCATGTAGAAGGGATGCGATCCAGTGACACAGATTCTTCTCAATGCACATGATTAATATTTTGTCAAGATTGACTGTTTATAGTGATTCCTTAAAATATCTCGATTTCCTTGAACAGTGGGTGTCTTCTTTCCCTAAAAACAAGAATTAAAGGAACTGTTTTAGTTGTATTTGAATAGTCAATTTACTTTAGTAAAACCAGTTTGTTGTAGTGGTTCAGGCATCAGGCAGACTTTGAGTTCCCACCTTAGGCACAAAGGCAGCTGGACAACCTTGGTCAAGTCTCTTTCTCTCAACCCTAGGAGGGAGACAATGGCAAACCACTTCTGAAAAACCTTGCCAAGAAAATTGTCAGGGCTTGTCCAGACAATCTCTGAGAATCAGACAAAATTGAATAGAAGAAAACCAATTTGAATTTTAAATTATTTGTATTTGTATTTAAAACATGTGAGTTTTCTATATGTGGTCATGCTCACTAACAAAAATATGCTTACAATCGTCTAAATGACTCTATAATATGCAAGATTTTTAACAGTATTAGAAAAAGTAATGCTATTCCAAAAGGCATACAAGTGAACAAAACTAACATTTTACAAATCTATTAGAAACTTACTATTCCTTTCTACATTTTATTTATTAATTTAATATACATTTAGGTCACCTTTTGAAGTTTTATACATTTCATAAGCATAGCTTGCACACCTGAAACAAATATATGTATGCTATTTGTAAGGAATATTTAAATAGGACCAAAGCACCAACATTGCAATACAAAATAAGCATTATAAACTCTACTAAGCATTTTTTCTGCACACTTATTTTTATGCCTCACTGCCTACTGAACACCTGGGTTTTGCATCTGTGTAAAGACTGCATTATTTTAGAAAGACTGTCTGAAAAAAACTCAACTACCTTTTTTACTTTTACTTCATTTAGATGCTGAATGTAGAAATAGTTTAAGGAAAAAAAATATGAGTTTCTTGACATTACATATCACATTTTAGATCGCAACTGTTTAATTTTAAACAGAACCTGATTTTTCCTGCCAATACCCATTGAAAAAAAAGGGCCAGATTTTACATTCATGAAAACATTTCTGGAAAAATCAGTTTGGGCTTCATAATATTTACATGAACAAACTTCTGCTCATACAGCAAATGTCTTGTGCAAACACTCTTCAGTGGAATCATTCTATTATCCACAACCATCTGTGAATTAAACCACACTTCATGAGATTATCTTATTTTGCTTAGATGCATGCAAAATACTTTTAAATAGATACAGCTTTGACAATTAACAGAATAACAGAGTTGAAAGGGACCTTGGAGTTCTTCTAGTCCAACTGCCTGCTTAAGCAGGAAACCCTATACCATTTCAGATAAATTGCTGTACAATCTCTTCTTAAAAGCCTCCATTGATGGAGCACCCACAACTTCTGAAGGGAAGCCATTCCACTGGTTAATTGTTCTCACTGTTAGGAAATTTCTCTTTAGTGATTCCTAGGTTGCTTCTCTCCTTGCTTAGTTTTCATACATTTCTTCTTGTCTTGCCTACTAGTGCTTTGGAAAACAGGTTGATCCCTCTTCTTTGTGGCAGCCCTTTTTTTCTGCTCCATAAGATGTTGTCTATTGTGGAATTTTATGGTAACATAAAACCTATGCCTCCATTACATTTTCTTAGACACTGATCTTCTGTTGACTATCATCTTCAGTGTTATAATGAAATTTACTCATTTATAAGATTATGGAGCTATCAAATGAAAACAAAGCCCCCTATTAACTATATCTTCATCAAATGCAGAGCATCTTTAGCGTGTGTGTGTAGACTTTGGAGAGATGATGTCATTCTGTCAAAGATAAGGAAGATGTAAAATAGATATAATCAAGGTCAGACCAAAAAAGAAGAAGCAAGGTCCCAAACTAGTGCTCAGAAAAATTGCAAACTTATCATAGTGTTTAACACTATAACTAATCCATTTTGACTTCCAGTACTTCCAAGGGTAGCATAAACATTGCTTGATCTTGTTCCAGGAGCAGCATTTATTTGATATAATACAGCTTGGTAAAGTTCCAAATGAACTGCTATAGTATTGGAATGAGAAAGTATGAATTCATAAATTGAAATTTTATTTGATATACTATGCCCTATATAATCTTCCATTTTTAGAACACTAACATGAAAACCTGTCTGTTTTCTTTATATGTATGCTCTTTTTAGTTTTTTTTTTTAATTCTCCCTCCAAGACAGCTATGTCATATGGAACATTTTTAGAGAGATTGAGAAATGTAATGTATTTCTTTTATATCCCTTATTATAAAACAGATGATTTCTCAATTCCGTAATTCATTGGATACTACATAAGTGGAATTTAATGCTGTATTCCACACCCACACCCACTTATCCTCTTCTGACATGTTATGCATACACATGCATACTTTCCTCTCACAGAGTTTGATATCCTAGGACAATATGTATATTACTCTCCTTGCAATTCTAGATGAAGCTCTTTCCCAGTGATGCTATTAGATAGGAGTATCAAACTCATATCGTCATGCCGAAGTCACATAACGCATCAGGACTTTTTTCCCCTTCACTAAACTAGGCATGAACTAGGCATGAGCATCTGACCTTTGAGCGAGAATTTGACAACTCTCCTGTCAAGGAACAGCTGACTGATAAAAAAGGAGTGCTAGAAAAGATTCGTTTTCTGAAGCTCATTCCATCTTACTCAGTGCTCAACTATTTCTTAAAAATGATGAAAGGAGGCGTTTTTTTGACATTTTTGTTGTTGTTTTTAATGAAGATCTAGCAGAATCCATGTTTTCAGAGCACAGTGCTTTTTGTGCTGCAGCTGGGAGGAAAATGCTTAGTCCATGCCTTTCATGTTTAAAAAAGGCAGATCTGGCAAAATTTGTTTTTCAAAGTATTTATTATCTGTTTAGTTAGAGAATGCTATCTCTTTCTATACTTATGCAAAGAATGAAACACTATGAGGACAATGGGCTACATGTGTCTATTTGTGTACTACTTATTAATATTTATTTGCAATTATTTTTAAATTTAAGAGAGCAGACTTTTCTAGAAAAATAACAATTACAAATAGATTAGTAAATCTATGCAATAAAAAGTTGCAATTAGTGCTCAAAGCACTAATGTTTTCCATTATTTTGTCACTGAACTTATTTCAGTGTTTGACTCAGAGTTATGTTTGAACTGGAAAGATATATAAATAATAATAAGTAAATAAATAAGAAAGGAACTGAATTAGTTGTCATGAAAACTTCCGTGCTCCTTCATCATATGAAATTATATGTAAAGGTTGAATATGGTGTAATGATTCTTAAAGCAGGACCAATTTTGTTTTAATTTCAGAATGAACTTAACATGTATAACGATAAACAATTATTGTTCTTAGTCTGCCTTCTATGGGACCTATGATAACAGGGATTCTTTCTCTTTATTATATATTCCAAATTTCATAATTTAAAATTGTTCTAGTTGTCTCCTTTAACTAAAGCTTGAGCTTCAGTGACTTAATGGACATTGGACATGTAGTTTTCTTTGCAACAATATGGATTGTTGTTTGCCATTGCCTTCTTCGGGAATATTTGGGGAGTGTCCTATTGTCCAACAGAGACTCCATTTCCTTAGGGTCTTGCAGAAATATCAGGTGGAACAATGACTGATGACTTCCTTTTACTGATCTACAATAGAAAGCATCCTTACATATAGTGTTACGGTATGGTATGCTGGCTTAACAGCCATGGACAAAAAGGCATTATAAGGGGTGATGATCACAGCACAAAAATGCAGGAGATATAGAAACATTGCCAGCCGAATGAATAGGCTGAAAAATACTGTAGCTTTTATCCATGAGCTATCAGATTTCTGAATGCAACATAACCCCACAATTAGTATGATAGACTTACAGGGCCTGCATCAAAGGAGGCTCATTTCAATTTCATTGTACACATGTTATGCATTGACAATAAATGTTTGATTTGATTTATTAGCTAAGAACTCTTTGTATTCTCCTATCCAGCTATTAAAGTTCTTAAATTCCTCCTGCCCTATGTTTCTGCCACTTTGATCTTTAAACCATCTTAAAATAATTCTGTCCAGACTGAAACAGTCTTTTCATTAGAATGTTACCTGGTTCTTAGCCATCTTAATATTCTGTTTTAAGAAGGCAATTGCCAATCACTTTTCATCAGGTTCATTAACCTGATGGAAAAAAAGAAAGAAAGCCCAAGGAATTGTCTGTGTACAGATAATGTGTGTGTATATACATTATCTATGTCACATAGACAATTCCTTGGGCTTTTTTTTTTTTTTTTTGGTCTTTGGTCAGTCCAGTAGTATATGGTTTCATCATTTTTTGAGTGATTTAATGTAGATTCACATGAAATCCTTCCATTTCAAATGACTAGAAAACTGATGAAAAGATGTGTCACTGCAGTTAATCAAGAAAGAAGTATCCAGGGAAATGTGGAAAGTGAACAGAAAAGAAAAAGGGTAATTAAAACTGTAGAAAACTTAACTAAGTTAATCCTTTAAGTATGGTGACATTTCTCCTTTTGGAAATACAGTATAAATTTTTGGGATTAACTGTAGCAAATTAAAGTACACCATCCAAAACAAATAGTCAATTTAAGTAGAAAAACATTTTAAATTCACAGCAGAAAAATATGCTTGGAGGTTACATTTCTGATGGGAAGTGAGGAGAACAGAGCAAGAGTTGCCTTCCAGGAACAGCAAAGGGGAAGGGGCACATGGCTAAACCCTAAGCCTAATTATGGTTCTTTTCTGATTAAGGACAAGGTTAGCCAGTTGCTGCCTTCTGGGTGTTATATACGGTACAAATATTAAAGCACATTTTAAAACAATGATAAAGTTCTTGCAATCATGAAACATTTTATTTTTGTCTCACAAATTATGTATTAATTGAGTAGTTATACTGAATATTCTTTATGAATGGTTCCATGATATTTTAGTACATAAGGAGTAGAAAAGGAAGCTGGTTTTGCAAAGACTACAGAAGTAGGAGGAGAGAGTGTTAATATGCATTGGAAATGTAAGCTTCCATCCTGGAATAAGCGGGTAAAAAATGTCAAGATGGCAGTCAGAGAGTAATTTCAAAGCTTCACCCTTTGTCCATGTACAGAGAGGTTCAGCTTCACTCATATTGCCATGGTTACCATATTGACTTTTTGACACATTTACCCATTGATGCCAGTGATCTTAACTTCAGTAAACTGTTCACCCACATCTTTAGCTGAAGAGTAAAGGGCAAGAGTCAAACCATATCTTAGATGAAAAAACATCCCATGGTAACTTTTGAAAAAAAAAGAAAATATATTAACTTTAATCTATCAGAAAAATTTGTAGTAAGTACTTTCAAATATATACACTGCTCAAAAAAATAAAGGGAACACTTAAACAACACAATGTAACTCCAAGTCAGTCACACTTCTGTGAAGTCAAACTGTCCACTTAGGTAGCAATACTGATTGACAAATCAATTTCACATGCTGTTGTGCAAATGGAATAGACAACAGGTGGAAAGCATAGGCAGTTAGCAAGACATCCCCAATAAAGGAGTGGTTCTGCAGGTGGTGACCACAGATCACTTCTCAGTTCCTATGCTTTCTGGCTGATGGTTTGGTCATTTTGAATGCTGGAGGTGGTGCTTTCACTCTAGTGGTAGCATGAGACAGAGTCTACAACCCACACAAGTGGCTCAGGTAGTGCAGCTCATCCAGGATGGCACATCAATACGAGCTGTGGCATGAAGGTTTTCTGTGTCTGTCAGTGTAGTGTCCAGAGCATGGAGGTGCTACCAGGAGACAGGCCAGTACATCAGGAGATGTGGAGGAGGCCGTAGGAGGGCAACAATCCAGCATCAGGATGCTATCTCCACCTGTGTGCAAAGAGGGACAGGAAGAGCACTGCCAGAGCCCTGAAAAATGACTTCCAGCGGGCCACAAATGTGCATGTGGCTGCTCAAATGGTCAGAAACAGACTCCATCAGGGTGGTATGAGGGCCCAACATCCACAGGTGGGGGTTGTGCTTACAGCCCAACACCGTGCAGGATGTTTGGCATTTGCCAGAGAACACTAAGATTGGCAAACTCAACACTGGTGCTCTGTGCTCTTCACAGATGAAAGCAGGTTCACACTGAGCACATGTGACAGATGTGACAGGGTCTGGAGACACTGTGGAGAACGTTCTTCTGCCTGCAACATCCTCCAGTATGACCAGTTTGGCAGTGAGTCAGTAATGGTGTGGGGTGGCATTTCTTTAGGGGGCCGCACAGTTCAGGTGTGGGAGGAGATCCCTCAGAAGACCATCCGCCACCTCATCAGGAGTCATACAGGCCACACACACTACTGAGCCTCATTTTGACTTGTTTTAAGGACATTACATCAAAGTTGGATCGGCCTGTAGTGTTTTTTTCCACTTTATTTTTGAGTGTAACTCCAAATTCAGACCTCCATGGGTTGCTAAATTTGATTTGCATTGATAATTTTTGTGTGATTTTGTTGTTAGCATATTCAACTATGTAATGAACAAAGTATTTAATAAGAATATTTCATTCATTCAGATCTAGGTTGTCTTATTTTTGTGTTCCCTTTATTTTTTTGAGCAGTGTATTTCAAAGTATCTCCTTTGTTAACCATGCAGTCTATGTTCTATGGACAAGCCCCCTACTCTTTTATCCTTCCAGAGACCATTCAAGACCTGGCTTTTCCTACAAATATAGGGAATGGGAATTGGAACAGGAGAAGGTCCAGAAAGTGTGGTTAATAACACCAGTTTTTTCTGTTTTTAATTTATTCTTGGTAGTTTAGTATTCTTTTATTGCTTGTAAGCTGCCCAGAGTTGGTTTTAAAATGGGTAGCTGCACAAATTTTAAATAAATAAAATGTTATTCCACTAGAAGCAGAATGATTGCATTCATGCATGTTAACTGATCATTGGAAATCACCAGCTGACAATAAATCTACTTAAAGAATTGCTTTTTCAGTTGAAAAAATAAATTCTTTCCTTGTAGCAATTTATTTGGAAAAAAACTTTGAGTCATTTTTGCCATTGATTTTAGAAAGCAAGGTATGCCATAGACTTATCATTGGTTTTAGAAAGCAAGGTATAACAAATATAAAGAAATGCATCAGTTTTGTACACTTCTACAATATCTACCCATAATCAGTTCAGTTTCTAGTAAAGAAGAGGAAATCTATTCAAATCAGTATGTTCACAAGACTTACTTTTTTATGATGTTCCAGAACTTCATGTATACCCTTAGCACAAAAACCTGTGACTGTAATGGAAACTGAGAAGTCTTTCAAATACTGTGATTGTTGGCAAAGTGCAACCAATCACACTAATGTACAAATTCTGAAAACAAGCTTCTCTTGAAGGGACAGTGAATCAGAATTCTAACAAAGGGGTACTTTGAAGTGTGCCACAACATGTTTTTTCAGTTCTGTTTCAATTCTCCAGGCTTACAATCAGTTGAAAATGGGGATTAATAAATATGAACTGGGCTATCTAAAACAAACTAGTATGAATCTTGTGTTTAAAAATCTCTTTTTTAAAGTTTAGCAAGTTGTGTTGTTCTATGAATGTGTTATGGGTTTTTATATAACAAGAATATTATGATCCCTAAATGAAACCAAAATAAAGTTTACAGGGGGTGGGGGTGGGGGTTCTGCAATGATAAGTGCATACACCCATTTGGTTGCTCCAATTTCAGAGTTCAAGCAACATTTGACTCCTAAGGCTTATCCAGATTATCAGATTTCCTTGTCTGAGAAAGTTTTGGAAGGCAAAAGTGGAAAACATTGCTCTGTTTTAGCTCCCCAATGACATGTTTTTATGCTTCACTTCTGGAGTAAACTTTTCCATATTCTGTTGCCTCAAGCATTGCTGGTGTTTGAAGAAAATACTTGAGCTTGATATAGGCTAACCTGAGCAGTTTTAATGGCTATTATGCAGAATCAGGAACACCTCTGCAAATGAATCAATGTTTCCCATACTCTGTAATCTCTTTCCTATGAATGCTGTAACAGATGAATGTGTATAATACTTGTAATCAGAATCTGGTTGGTTCAAAACCCAGCAGACCTTTTGGCACAATTGTTATTTTTTTCTCTTGAGCTTTCTACTTTTCCCATTAGTGCAATTTTCATCACTTTTTCAGTTACCTAATAAAGAAAGATAATTATAGATTATTCAGGCTATTTAGAAGCTAAGGATGGATGACTTAAAAATGATGAAACGTTGTGGAAATTATAAAAACAAAATATATATATATTTTAAAAGACCAAATAAATGCTCTTTTCTGCGGTCCTCAATTTTAAATGTATTAAATATTTCCAGCTTCTGTACATTAGAAGGCAATGTTCATGGAAGATCACAATGCATTGGGAGAACAAGGCTTATTTGACTATGGGTTGCATAGTAAACCACACATTTATGACTTATGATCAACTACATTCATGAAACATGCTAAGCCTTTAAGCATGGATTACTCATTATGTAATATGTTAAGCCACAAATAAGTGGATCTTTGTGGATCAGATTAGTATTGTTCAAAAAGAATCAATTGTGCTGGATCAACTTTTCTTGGACTTCAACTTTCAGAATGCTTCAGCCAACACAGTTGACTGCAAATACTGGTAATTGAGGTACACACATTTGTAGAATGCCCAGTTTAAGGAATGCTGTCATAGAGAATATGGTTATAAACTTCTCTGTACAAGCCTCCATGTATGAGGATCCCCACATGCAGTTTACTCTGTGCTTGACTGATAAATACATAATAGCTCTGTTCAAGATAGTCATAGAAAAGGGCTTATTGAATAAGCTGTTGGTCCCCATTTTCTCTCAAGGCATTGTAGATAAGGGTTGGCAAGTGTTTATAATTTTGAACTGTCTTTTTCCTGTATTTTTTTAAACAATACAATCTATTTAGCAGATGGACATCTAATGTATAGTTCCATACTAGATGAAATTGATTTTGTACTGTCTCACCCTAATCTTGAGAGCCGCTTTGATGTAGTGGTTAAGATATCAGGCTACAAACAAGGGGACCATGAGTTCTAATCCTTCAGTATGCATAGCTAGCTGAGTTCCTCTCTCTTAAGAGAGATGACAATGACAAATCACTTCCAAAATCTTGCCATGAAGACTGCAGTATCTTCTCCAGACGTTTGCCAGAAGTCAAGAGGATATGGAGGAGTACATATACACAGAGAGAAATACACAGAAACACAAAACTTTTTAACCTTAATCTATAATTTCATTCTGAGATGAGCAAAAATGTTCTGTCAGAACAATGATATTCCTCACAATGTTAACTCAGTTTCACTGTGAGATATTCCTTCCAATGTTAGCTCAGTGACTCAGCTCAGTGCCAGAGGTCATGGTGTCCTCTTGCAACTACTTTTACACTCTGTACAAAAAGCAAGTCATGGATTCAGCTGAAAAAAATCTCTGGGTAGAACACACAACCAGAAAATGTTTCCGATTAGAAAGAAAATGCCAAAAGGAATCTTCTGCCTAAGAAATCTTGAATTACATCCTTTCCTATGGATCCCAGGCCTTCATTTTCTTAAGTATTCTTTTGAGGCTGCAGTATTATCCTGCAGCTCTCAGCAGCTCTACTGACTGCAGGGACCCTAACTGACACAATAATTTCATGCGTCAGCATTCTAAATAGAAATGAATACAAATCAGCCAGGGCAGCTGTACTAGTGGAACCTGCAACTCTAAACTGTTTTATGTCGGTTTTCAACATTTCTCTGCAGACTAACTTATAAAATGGTGAGTATGCCTGTAAGAAAGCATGCCTCTGCAGTCTGCCTCTCTGTTCTCTTAGTCTGTTCTCAGTTGAAGAACTTTCACTTGCATGCTAAATGAACTAAGGTGCAAAAACAGTCACAAGATGTGAAACAGTATTTATATTCTGTGTCTAAGTTACAATATGTTTTTCTTTAATAGATACAAACAGAACAGTTCTCAGTACTTAAACTGGAGTCCACTTAACCTTTAAGAATTACAATCTTTACTTATTTTTGATGGTTTGTAAATGACAATTTACTCTCTTAATGGGCAGAGTTATCCAAGAGTACATTTCATTTGGTAGTCAATTAATTGTAGAGCTAACTTCCTGACAAAGAGGACATTCCTAATAAGGTTTCTTAATTATGTGGCTCTGTCATTTTACAAGCACAAAACAACGAGAAATAATAAGAGAAGGATGGAACTCGGAGAAATTGTATAAAGCATTACAATTAAGATTTCCAGATGCCAACAGCTTCTTTGCAATGTGATGTTTTTTGCAGTGAAGAAGATTCTTGACCATAAAAGATGAAGAGTCTACTTTTTGTGGTGCTGATTTTTTTCTGCGGGGCTGAGCATCATGCTGCTAACTTCACTCTGGAGCATGATAGAATAATTCACGTCCATGGTGAGTAAAAGAAATTCAATGAACAATTGTGATGCTGTAATAAAAAAAGGTTAATGTTTGCTACATTTACAAAACTGGTTAGCTAACTTTGCTGAAGGGTTACATTTTTTATACTGCAGTGCTTTTTTAGGTTAGAACTGCAATCAGTAGTTCGGCGTAGCACATTCCTGCAATTTTTGCCAAAGAAGCAATGGTATTAAAATCAAAATGCATGCATGTTAAACACAGCAACTAAGCAATTAGGCTCTCTGATAGATATCTGCCAACTCTCTAATAAATAAGATCTAAAGCCCATCATAAGTAGACCTCCATAGCACAGAAATATGGTAATGATGGATTATTAAAACACAGTGAGGCAAAAAAAGAGATCAGCAGCAACTTAGACAACATAAAAAGCTTACCTCCCTAGATAGATGCCTCCCCATTGCTTTGATTTCTATGAAATGCTACCTCTTAACATATTTATGTACATCCATTCAAATCCTAAAGCTTATGATTGGCTGTGCAAAGCTTTGAGGCTATAGCAGAATGCAGCTGTTTTTCAGTGCTGGCTTCAGCAGCTGAGGATCATCCTGTATGAAGCAAGCCAATACATTTATTTATGCAAAAATGACAGGCAGGATAAATGTCATGCAGTTTCTCTGCTTTGTATACCTTACATTTTGACAATTTAAGCTATACGGCCTATGGATATGCAGAATAAACTCTGGAGATTCAGTGTAATATAGGGAATGCTGACCTCATTATAAATGGTGTTGCATGTTGATATCTAGAAAAAATGATTGAGCATCAGAACAATTTTGGGAAGATTGCAAGGGAGCAGTCATCTCCTGGAATCAGCTTTAGTTTTCTAGGTCAAAACAGAAATGTAAAATAATAAGTTGTGGATTTAAAATGGGTCTCAATAAAAAAAAGATTATTTCTGTTTTTAGAGTTATTATCAAGCTGCTAATACTCTTTATCGTCTATTTTACATGGGAATGTAAAACTTTTTAAATAGCTCAATTTTGGAATTTTACTCTAAAAATGTTTGAGTTGTTTCTCACTGTAAAAATGTAGAAATGTTTTATATTTAATGTTCTGGAGAATCTTTGATTAAAGTTTATTATAAATAAGCATTTAGAAGGATCTTGCATGGTAAGAGGCAACAGCAATGTAGGGGTGCAGGAAAAAAAACAACAACAAAGAATATACCCTAAACTGAAAATGTGGCTAGCCAAACTTAAGAAAGTTGACATAGGTCAAAAAGTTGACATAGAATCAGTAAAATATGGTGCCGAATACATTATAAGCCAAATACATCATAAGCCAAATACATTGCTTACAAGTAACTGTTTTGAAGGAAGACAGATAATGATGATGATGATGGATAATCTTTAAAGGAGCCAAAATAGTTGTAACAATTGATTTAATTATTGTACAGAATTCTGTTTTCAACTGTATTCAGTCTGTATTTCCCACACTGAAAAAAGATTACATAACTTTCAAGATGCCAACCAACACTTTAACAGTGATGAAAAAGCCTATGAAAATTAGGTATAATTGATAATTAATCCACTTTAGGATCAGGTTCAAGATTCCCAGTTCAAATAATGTCATTTTTTTCCAGTCATAAACATTCTGAACAGGGATTTATGTATACTCTCACCATGAATAATTATTACAACACCTTCCTGAATTTGGTGACCTACACATAGATTGAATTCAGTTTTCACGGGAGCCTATTTTATCACTATTTGTAGTTGTGACCCATTTTTATCTTGAATTTGTTTTTAGCCTCTCCTATTTATAGTTGCAGATAGTGATAGAATTAATTTAATATGAATTGCTCATCTGAATTCTATATCAATAAATAATGAGAAGGTATTGATCTTCATACGTGGCAACAACTTTTACAATAATAAGCTATGAAAATTATTTAGGGGATTTGTTGCATGATAAAGGCATAACATTTTGGCAGTTTTCCCCTCTCTTGTGACAGAATCAAACAACCCAGCTGAAAGAGCCAAATGAAAATAAAATGACTCACTGGTTCCCCAGTTAATACCAAAGGATTTCTACTTAAAAAAACAAAATTCAATACTTATAATCAAAGCAATGAGCCTTTTCAAAAAGACATCATTACTTTTCATTCATTTTAAAGTACAAAATATTTAAGATGACACCGCTCTGCAAAAGCCAAATAGGCAAAAAATTGAGGATTTATCATTAGCTAATATGTTATGTTCATCAAACATGAAAAAAGATGGATTTTGCAGCCCTTCGGAGCAGGTTTGCAGCCCTTCGGAGCAGGCAGGAGTCCGCGACTGTGCGTGGTTTCTGCCTGTGTTCACTGCCCGAGTGCCCCGAGCCATTTGGCTTCAGGGCTAAGCCACCTCCATAGAAGGTAGTGAAGACGGGGGAGGTCTGGCAGGGTCGAGAGATATCACACCTCTTTTCCCTAGCCAGCGAAACCCCCTTTTCGAAAGGCAGCTGAGCGGCGGTCAGCAATGGCCGCCACATAGAAGAGCTTAGCTGGAAAAAGAAAGTGCAGGAGGAGCTGTAAAGAAGTGAAAGTGATCTTTGCTGACCAGGACAAGCAACAGTGAAAGTACCCTGGACTTTGAAACCTGCTAAAGAAACATTGTTTCCAAAATGTGTCAAGCGGCGAATGTGAATTAAAGGAAAAGCTTTTTTTTTTCTTTTCACTCTCCTTCCGAACGTGACAGCGATAGAACTTTAAGAGACATTGGAAAACTCGCATTGGAAGTATGGATTTCTGAACATTTAAAGGAAAATTGCTGCTATAAGTGGGAAGGGAGAGGAAAAAAAATTGGATCAGAATTTGAAAAAGGAGGAGATTGCCTAGAATTTTAAAGAGCTTTAAATATTAATACGGCTTCTAAAAGATACATCTTAATTGGAACTCTTTGATTAAACAGCAACCCCAGAAAGAGAAATGGAAGAAAGAAAAAAATATTAAAAGAAATAGTCTATTTGGATTCTTTGGTGGCTTTGGAATTTTGGGGAATTATTCTTGATTAAAAATACTCGGGTGGTTGTTTTGGAAAAAAAATTTCTCTTCATGATGACATTGCTTGTGGATGAACTAAAAATTGAAGACCAAAAATATAAAAAAGAAGAACAAGATGGGAAAGATACTTTGGGCACTCTTTTTCAATTTCTAGAAATGGCGGTATGCACTTATGAAAAATTGACTGTGCAGCAGAGCGACTGGGACAAAGAAGAAGCCATCTTGGATGAACAAATGGTTCTATTTGGGGAGGAGGAGAAAGAGGAAAAGAAAAGGGAGATTTTAAGGCCTGAAAAAACAACTAAAAAAGAGAAAAATGAGGTGAAAGGTGGATACAAGGTTAGAAAACAACAGAAAGGGGGAAAGCAGAAAAAGAAAAGGGAGGAGAGACAAAGGGGTAAAAGGGGCAAGGAAAAGAATAAGCAAGAGAGAAAGGAGGGGAAGAGAAGCCTTAATGGTGGGAAGCAAGATTTAAAGAAACAAAACTTATTTAGAGACAATGGGTAAATTTAATTGAAAAAAAGGGATTCTGTAAGGTACATAAGATTCAGTTTTTATATGTGTTTCTTTTTTGTTTTTGTTGCATTTTTTCCTTTCTTATAAAATTCATTGTATAATTTTAGAATGTACTGAACAGAATCCCAATATAAGTTAAGTGTTAAGTATTATTAAGCT
The DNA here is from genome assembly GCA_033807585.1 of Hydrophis major. Classification (NCBI taxonomy): domain Eukaryota; kingdom Metazoa; phylum Chordata; class Lepidosauria; order Squamata; family Elapidae; genus Hydrophis; species Hydrophis major. The sequence continues at coordinate 332,965,438 of CM066329.1, forward strand.
AGGGGAAAGAGTTAAAGGCGTCATACTCCAATCAGTGGAGGAGAAGTTTGTCTAAAGAGAAAAGATGAATGGATAGCTGGAAATAGAACAGACAAAGAATGATAAGTATTATGAATTGAACTCAGATAGATAAATAAAATAAAATTAAGAAAGATAAAAGAGGGAGGAAGCTATATAGAAAATTGAAAATGGTAATAAGATATAGAATGATATATAAAGTGAATATGATTTTTGAATTTGTGTCTGTGCGAAGAGTTTTAACCTGGGATCAAGCAACTTTCAGAAAAGATGTTTTATATTTTTATGTTCCATGTTTTGTTTGTCTGTGTATTGTTTTTGGAAAGCAATAAAATTTTAATTAGCAAGAAATATAATTTGGATAATAGAATGAAAAGAAGAAGTTGGTATAAGATATGAAGCTGAACAGATAATGTAAATATATATGTTATAATTTGGAAATATATATGTTATAATTTGGAATTATTTTGTATGTTTTATTGGTTTTTTCAGAAAAGATTTTTTATGTTATGATGCCTTGTTTGTTTGTGTATTGTTTTGTAAAATTAATAAAATTTGTTTTCAAGAAAAAAAACATGAAAAAAGATATATAAATACCATAAATTTGTACATTGTGTTCATAAAATTCTTTGTTAAATGCAAAATTTCCATGAGATGTTTATAGCAAATTTATCAATATTAAAAATCAATTGAAAAAAGAATAAAGTGCAATTTTCTCCATACATATAAACTAAGGAATATGGTTCATTGAATATGATGAGACTTGTTTCCTCATTTCTTAATGAACTGCACGCTGAACATGGACGAACAGGGTGATATGGCTGTAAAAAAGTAAAATGCAATCCAACTCTGTATGAACAGATACTCAAAATCAAGAGAAATCACATTTCCCTATTCTGTGTTGATGAAAACATAACTGGAATATGCTTTCCACATTTTAGATGAACACAGAGTGGTCCAGATAACAGCAACTGAGGTAATAAGGGTAATAGAAATAAAAATTAAAGAGGAATAGTTGAAGTTGTTAAATACATTTTGCTAGAACAGAAGATTGCTAGGATACGTAAAAGCTAACTTCAAGCAACTGAGAGCCATCACATAGATAATGGGGCAAAATTATTAGAGTTGTTTCAGAAAACAGGACACAAATATTAGTTGTTAATTCTTAAGTAATGTTCAACAATGGAAGAAATTACCTCTTTCACCGATAGTATTTAAACAAAGATTTATGGCCATTTTTCAAAAGTGTTTTAATAGAATACTCTCCTGTATTGGGCATAAGGTTGGACAAAATGGTTCTTACAGTATCTTTCAAACCTTTCATTCTGTGATTCTATGAAATATGTACAAAATAATTCCATGAATGCAGACATGCCCCAAAAGTGCACGTGTTTTTCCTTCCTTTCAGAACTGAATTTTTCACAAGATGGAACAAGCCTAAATGGTCCTAGGATATGGAAATCCTATTTGTGAAGGTGCACAACAACTGCAAATAAATGATGTGTGTGTGTGTACCCATAAACTCATTCATACTGTTGGAATATGCAGCAGTTATGGTGAAGTGCTCTGTGAGATAATAAGAGCACAGTAGGTGGCACTGTTATTTAGAAAAGTATGTAAAAAGAGGGTTTTGAAAATATCTGGATCCAGAACAAGAAAAGTGCTTCTGATCAGGCATGGACATGCTGATTGTTCCTGTCAGAAGCTACACCTTTTCTGGGCTCACATAGCACTTTTGTGGTTCCAGGGGAAAAAAAAGTATAAACCCAGAAAATTGTATGCCTGCTTTAAGAAACTGTTGTCAGATTCCGTAAGGCTCTGATTGTGCATCCAAAGCCCTTTTCCCGCATCATTGCAAACAGCTGCATTATTCCTAGAAAGAATAGGATGAAAACACAGTTTTTCTGTTTACTCTAACTACTTCTTTCCTGAATGCCAAGGAAGGAAGGATGAAAGGAGGGGAAGGGGGAAAGAAGGAGGGAATAATGGATGGATGGATGGATGGAAGGAAGGAAGGAAGGAAGGAAGGAAGGAAGGAAGGAAGGAAGGAAGGAAGGAAGGAAGGAAGGAAGGATGGATGGATGGATGGATATCATTAATGGAATATAAATAAGTCATTCACTGAAACTTTCACTAAAAGTCCTTATAGTTTTACTTCAGCTTTTCTTTGCTTTGCAAACCTGCAAAGTTGCTTTCAAAGTTACTTTTTTTTTTCATTAAGAGTGGGATACAATCCAGATCCCCCAAAGTTTTTTTATTTTTATTTTTTACACATCTCTTCATGTGAGCAACGTGATTCCAGATTACAATATTTATACATAGTTATAGTTACACTTGCAACTTTCTTAATTAATATCACTTCAAATGATATGATTCAAATGATATTCGACTAATCTTTATATAAATTTCCCTTTCATTTCAATTCATTAATTCAATATCAAAATCATTTCATCCTCACATATATTTTCAATTCTTTAGCCTCTATTATTTCCATTTTTAGCTTACCACCTATTTTATGTTACCTTATGTATTGTTAACATCTATAACTTTCTCAAGATCAATATATAATTAGACAGTCAATGAAAGAAACAAATGAGTAAAAGTAAAGTAGGATTAATACATTTAGGATCCACATGGTATATCCCCCTATCTACAATATATCTGATATCTATTCCAAAGATATTCGTATAATCATTTCATATTTTTTCTTTGTTTCCAAAATTTACCGATATAATTTTAATAAATTTTCATTTCCCTGCTTTTGATTATAATATAATTCATTCATTATAAATATTTTACATTCCCACATAATCCCCTCTAATTCATTATATTTTCTATTTTCTCATATCCTTTGCATAATCAATTGTATTTTCTATTTCATGTATACCACAAAGAAAAAAAATAAAATAAAAACAGATTTAATTTCCCCTTTTACTTCCCTTTGACCAATTTATATTTATATATATATATATATATATTCTTTTTTTCTTTTTGGTAAAAGTTTTATTGATTTTAACAACAGACAAAAAACATATAAAACATAAAACATGACATAAAAAAAATAAAAAATAAAAAATTTATAACATTCTTCATAAATTTACAGTGTATTGGTTGGTTTACCACTCCCTTTTGTGCATCCATTTCATAGTCATCAGAATAATTATATTACATAATAACTCACATTATCAATCATCAATAAAATATCCCAATATCATTATTGAACAATCATTTGACTATAATTTTACTAATTCATACTTTAGCGAGATAATTATAATTAAGTTAAATTATTTTATGACAAATCATGAAATCATACCAAATCTATCTTAATAAAATATTCTAAAAAATTATCAAAACCAAGAAAAATTATATATTCATTATTTCCTAAATTTCTAAATATTCTATTATCATATTGTATTATCTAACCATTGATAAAAAAAAGATCCGAAACTTCAAAAAATTGTTTATCTTCTTGTTCTCTAATTTCAAATGTCAATCTACTCATTTCAGCACATTCCAATATTTTCTTAATAACTTCTTCCTCCAATGGTATTTTCTCACTCTTCCAATGTTTAGCAAATACAATCTTAGCTGCTGTTAATACATTTACAATCAGATACTTTAAATTTTTATTATATATATCAGGTACGATTCCCAATAAAAAAAATCTCTGGTTTCAAATCTATGTGTTTTTTTATCATTTTTTCCAGCCATATGCGAATTCTAGTCCAATATTTCCTGGCCTCCTCACAAGTCCACCACATATGGTAATATGAGCCGGGTATCTGATGACATTTCCAACACTTTTCAAATTTATTCTTGAACATTCTTGCTATTCTTGTCGGGGGAAAATGCCACCTGTAAAACATCTTATATAAATTTTTTTTATATGCTGTTGACATTGTCATTTTATAATTTTGTGACCAGAATTTTTGCCATTTCTCTAAATCAATCCCATATCCAAAATTCTTTCCCCAAGCAATCATTGTTTCTTTAACTTGTTCTTCCTCTAATTTAATTTCCAACAAATAACTATATAATTTTTTAATAACTTTTTCATCAGTACCTGTCAAAATCCTATCTGTCAGTCAATTTATCATAAAATCCTTCTGTCTTAGAATCTTTAAGATACCTTGCATGTATTTGCGCATATGAAAACCAATTTTGTTCTTCTAAATTTTGCATTGTTTTAAGTTCACCCTTTTCATCCAATATTTCCCCATATCTAACTGTTTGTTCCTTCTTATAAGTTATAGGATACGAAAAAGCTTCAATAGTTGATAACCAAACTGGAATTTTCAAATAACATTGTTTCTTAGTTTTCTCCCAATTCAACTATAACGATTCCCGTATATAATGCCTTCTAAAATAACCCTGTGATTTAGTTCCCTTATACCATAAAAAAGCATGCCAACCCAATAATAAATCATGACCTTCTAATGTCAACAATCTCGACACCACAAGCCAGGCAAACACCTGGGCACAAACAGATCCCCCCTAATACCTCCAGCTTAAACACAACCCAACCAGGCACCCAGATGAAACCCAGCTTCCTAAATAATGATAGCCGTCCATTTACCTAAAGCCAAGCTGCACTAAAGGCCTTCAATAAAGTAACACAATGCTGCCAGCCAATCAAGATACAAAAAGAGCCAAAAAAAAAGACAGAAGATATCAGAAACACCAATCAAGCAGAACACAGCAAACTCCAAGACCAATAAACACAGACCAAGACTCCCAACCAATCAGGAGGAAGAAAGAACCATTCTGGCACAGTAATAGGCTGCCCCAAATTTAAATCTGAAACCACTGTAAAAGTTTGACTCACAGATGAACACTATACAGAAGCCTGATGATGGCAGATGAGATTCTGCTGAAACGTTGCTACAACATGAAAAGCACCACTACTATGACGTGGGAAAATACCCGAACAAAGCTGAATGCCATACATGAAGGTACCCGCGAAAACTTAAGAATATATATATATATATATAAGTTATAAACTTCAAATCTCCCTAGTCTACATTTCTAATAAAAAAAATACAAAGATACATTCCCATGTGGTGTCCCCCTTTTATGCTATATCTAACCCTTATTTCTAAATCTCTCCACCTTGTCATTTCTCTTAGTTTATCCAGCTTTCCTTTACTAAGTTTTCCTGCCCTTTCCTCTTCATCCCTCTTTTTTCCTCTAATATTACATTTACTTCCATCTGCCAATCCCCCATCTTTCCTCTCCTCCTTTCCTTTTCTCTTTTTTGAAATTTCTTCTTGTACAGCTTTTTCTTCTTTTGCTTATGCTTGGGAGCTTTTTCTCTCTTATTTATTATCTCTGTCATCAATGTCTTAGTTTTAGTTCCTTTTGTGTCTTTTGGAAATATCTCTGAATCTTCATGTCCATCTTGGCTGTTTTCCTCTTCTTTTGGCTCCTCCTTTTGGCTTTCTCTCTCTTTTTTATTATCTCTGTCATCAATGTCTTAGTTTTAGTTCCTTTTGTGTCTTTTGGAAATATCTCTGAATCTTCATGTCCATCTTGGCTGTTTTCCTCTTCTTTTGGCTCCTCCTCCCTAGAATCCCTTTGTTATTCTATACATTGCATTACTTTTTCTGCCAGTGTGTTCCATAAACCCTTTTTTTTCTTTTATCATTTCTTTCACAGTTTGCAGTTCCAACTTAAATTCTTTGCTTGCTTCTTCCATTTTTTAATCAATTCTGTTATTCTTTATTTTATTAAAGTTAATTGTAATCATTGCCAAGAGACTCCATTTATATCTCTTTTCCTTGTTGGACCTTCTGTTTCCTTTGCTCAGTCAACCCCCAACAGTCCCAAGATATTGCCTTCCTTTGTCCTCTTGCTGCAATCTTCCCCCTCTTCTTTTAAGCTTCTGGGGTTCTTGTTATGTTAAAGTCTTCTATTTCATGTCTTTTCTCATTCACACATCTAACAGACCAGTAATTTTCTATAAAGTCATCCAGGAAAAATGCCTTGGACTATTAGGTGGTGCTCTATATCGCTTCCACTTTTCAAAGTTCTTTTTTTTCCTTTTTTTAAATTATATTAATGTTAATTTTCTTTTTAAGTATAATCAATTCCAAGAAAGTTCAGCATTTTATCCAACGCCTAATTAACCCCAGGTTCTGTATATTATTCCCAATTTCATCCTTAATTTCGTTATAGCTCTTTTGTAGTCTAGATTTTTATTTACCTTATATTGTCCTCTTGTTTTCTATTCGGCACTGTTGTACTCTCAAGCAAGGAATCTTTCTTTCTGCTTTTCGGGGTTATTAAAATAAAGGGTTCAGCTTCCCTTGTCTGGATTCACACCGCTCACCACTTCATCTCTCCATCATACACTTAGGTCCCAGTAGTTTCCTGTCTTCAGGGCAGCCATTCTCCCTGTCTTCCAGGGGAGTATACCAAGCCAGGAGGGAAGATGTGGCTCCCCTCAACCCAGCTGGCAGTCTCCCCCTCTTTTTCCCGACCTCTCCGAGGTGGGTCTGATGGTTCAGTCCCGTAGGGATCTCTCCAATAGGGTAAGCACGGATTGAAGTCGCACACGATTGTGGTCTCTGTCCGTCATCAATGGAATTGCCACCCGAAATAAAGTTACTTTTTTTTATTACTCCTTCATTATTACTCCAACAATTGAAATGAATCACTATTATTACTACTGTTGTTGTTCACTCATATACAGAAGGCAGAAAGAATAATAAATGACTGTGATAATTTCAGGATCTAATAAATTCATTGTTTTTTGTGCATTCTGCCTTCAACATTTTAACGATAAAAAGACCATTGTATTTCCATCCTAGTACAGAGTTCTTGTAAAATATTTGAGAAAATAGAATCAGGCTGATATTGTGGCTGACTGCCATGTTCAGATTGGGAATTCCAGTTTTCCCCAAGGCAGAAATGTATTGTCTCACTTATGACTCAGTAAGAATTTGGATTTTGTGATTGTTTATGATATAATTTTCATGCAAATTTCAGCACATATTGATGTGACCGAGAATCACTGAAACTTAGTGGGAAAAAATGAATCATATATTGATGAATGAAAAAAAAATGTTAAGAGGAAAAAAAAAACAGTTTTTTAGTATATTAATTTAACAAACCAGTTCTCTCCCTTTTCCCAGTATATGGTAGTTTGGTCTAATGATTAAGGCATCAGATCTAGGAACAACAAGTTGTAGTCCAATCCTAGGCATGAAGCCACCTGGTGACCTTGGGCCAGTCACTCTCTCTCAGCTCTAGGAAGGAGGCAAAGCAAGCCAGTATTGAAAAACCTTGGCAAGAAAATTCAGGCAGTAGCCCAGGCATCTGCTATGAGTCAATACTGCCTTGAAGGCACCACACTCCCCCACCCCCCAAAAAGATTCCATTTCTTGGAATTGATTTCAGGTGTCATAAAAGGACAGCAAATTCTTACAAGCTATGGTCTCAAGTTATCTCCCCTTGGATCTCCAAAATACAATTTTTTAAAAGCCAATTATGAACTCATAGGTGCTGACTTATCATCTCTTGATTGGCACATTCTGTTCTCTGGCTGTAACCCTACAGAATAACATTATAACACCTCTTGCTTGAACTTGAAAGAGTCATTAAACTATATGTTCCATTAGTAATCCCCCAAAACAAAACAAAAAACAATTTACCCGGGCTTCGGGGCAGCAGGAATTGGCGACCGCTCGCGATTCCTGCTGTGCTAGCCGCTGAGGTACCCCCGATCCAAATGGGTCAGGGGGATATGGCTGCCCTGAAGGGACAGCCAAAGAGAGAGGGGAGCTGGACAAGGGGTTGGGGGTGTCGCAGACCCCCTCCTCGTCCTGAAAAACCCCTTTTTCCCAAGGCGGTGGAGCGGCGGTCAGCAATGGCCGCCACGAAGAAGTCTGCAACCAGGTAAGATCATGCTGGAGGAAGCAAGAAAAGTGAAAGTGCTGGCTGAGCCGGGTCAATCAACATCCTTTAAATTCGCCGGAACTGAGCTGTCTGAATTGCTGGAGGATACATTGTATCCCTAAGAAGATCGAAAGCGGCGGAGAAACTGTTAAAGGGAACTTTTTTTTTTCTTCACTCTCCCACCCCATGAAAAAAGCAGAAGAAGATTTGAAATTTGTTTGGGCACTGAAGGTGAAATATTCTGAAAGTTGCTTGAACATTAGACTTAAAAATTTAAGAAATTGGAAAACCTTTATTAGAGGTATGGATTTCTGATCATTTAAAAATTGATGTTGCAAGTGGGAAGGGAGCGGAAAAATATTGGAGCAGAAGTGGAAAAAGGAGGAGATTGCCAAGAATACTAAAAAAAGAAATATGGTAATTGGACCTCTTTGATTAAACAGTAACCCCAGAAAGAGAAATAGAAGAAGGAAGAAAAGTATTAACTTTTGGAACTTTCTTTTTGAATTACTTTTGGCTAAAAATACTTGGGTGGTTGTTTTGGGGAAAGTTTTTCTTTTCAGGATGGCATCGCTTGTGGATGAACTCAAGATTGAATATCAAAAATATAAAGAGGAAGAACAAGATGGAAAAGATACTTTGGGCACTTCATTTCAATTTTTAGAAATGGCGTTATGTACTTATGAAAAGTTAATTACGCAGCAGAATGACTGGGACAAAGAAGAAGAGGAACAAGAAGCCATCTTTGATGAACAATGGTTTTTTTCCGGGGAGAAGGAGAAGGGATTTTAAGGTTTGAAAAAACAACCCAAAAAAAGAAAAATGAGAGGAAAGATGGATGCAAGGTTAGAAAGCAAAGGAAAGGGAGTAAGAAAAGGGAAGAGGAGAGACAAAGGGGTAAAAAGGGCAAGGAAAAGAATAAGCAAGAGAGAAAGGGGGGGAGGAGAAGCCTCAATGATGGGAAGCAAGATCTAAAGAAAAAAAGCTTATTTAGAGACAATGGGTGAATCTAATTAAGGATAAAAGGGGGATTCTGGAAGGTATATAAGATTGTGTTTTTATATTTGTATTTAGAGTATAAAATTTATTATGTAAATTTAGAATTTATTAAACAGAATCCCAAGATAAATTAAGTGTTATATGAAGTACTTTTAAGTTAGGGTAAAGGCGTCACTCCAAATAGTGTATAGGAGAAGTATAGTAAAAGAAAAAAGATGAATGGATAGTTAGAAATAGAACAGACAAAGAATGTTATTGAAAATGGTTATAAGCTGTTATGCTTTGATTGTTTGTGCACTGTTTTTGTAAAATTAATAAAATTGGTTTATAAAAAAAAAGAAAAGAAAATGATAACAAGATATGGTAGGATATATAAAATGAATATGATGTTTGAATTTGTGTCTGTGTGAAGAGTTTTAACCCGGGATCAGGCAGCCTTCAGAAAAGATGTTTTAGTTTATGTTTTGTGTATTGTGTTTGTAAAATTAATAAAATTTGTTTAAAAAAATAACAAAACAATTTACCCAAATAATAAGAAAACTTCAATCTAAAAAAAAAATCCTTATGGCGTAAAAACCCAAAATACGTAGCTAACTTTAAAAGCCGATACAATACCTTATGCCGACAGATAAAGGCTGAATGCACCAATTACCACTGCAAGCAAGAGCAAAATATTTTATGCACAAAATCCACCCGTGCCTTCTATAACTTTGTAAACACCAAACTTAAAGACTCAAAAACCATCCCAACCCTAAAATATCCTAGTGGGAAAGACTATAAAGCCATTAAGGCAAATCTCTTCAACATGTTCTTCAATTCAGTCTTTGGCTCATGCCCCATATTTCCTATTCATATGACAACTAACTGCAACGATCTACAAATTGACTTTACTGAAGATAACATAGAAAATGCACAACGCTACCTAAAACCATCCTTATCTATTTGCCCTGATGGTTTATGTGCATTCTTCTTAAAAAAGCTTTCCACTACCATAGCAGAACCCCTAAGCATAATATATGAGATATCATTCAGAACCAGCTCCTTACCAAACCTATGGTCTTTAGCAATGGTCATCCCTATTTTCAGAAAAGGTGACCCCTGCCTGATTGAAAACTACAGGTCAATCTAATTGTGTTGCATCATCTGCAAAGTTATGGAATCAATAATTAATCAATGCATTACCTTCCACCTAGAGTCAAATAATTTACTCTCCAATAAATAATTTGGTTTCAGTAAAAAATTGTCCTGCAATTTGCAACTTCTACACTGCAAAATCATATGGACTGTACTACTTGACCAGGATAAAGCAATTGATGTAATTTGATTTCTGCAAAGCCTTTAACTCAGTGGTACATGACAAACTACTATTAAAATTAAATTTTTATGGCATTTCTGGATCTCTTCACAAGTGGATTACTGCCTTCCTGTCAAATAGGCAACAAATAGTAAAAATAGGAAATGCCCTATCAAACCCTGCACCAGTTATCAGCAGTGTCCCAAAGGGAGTGTCCTAGGACCCACACTCTTTACATTCTGTATAAATGACCTTTGTGATCACCTTATTAGCAACTGTATCCTCTTCGCTGATGATGTAAAACTATTCAACACCACTGTAAATGCTACCATCCTTCAAAAAGACCTCAATTATATGTCTGAATGGTCTAACAGTTGGCAACTCCAAATCTCGACCAACAAATGCTCTGTCCTACACGTTGGTAAAAAAAATCAATATACCAAATACAAGCTAGGTGGATATGACCTTGCTGATGACCCTCACTCTGTCAAGGACCTTGGAGTTCTCATCATGAATGACCTAAGCACCAAAGCTCACTGCAACAGTATTGCCAAAAAGGCTTTAAGAGTTGTAAATTTAATTTTACGAAGCTTCTCCTCTGGTAATACTGATTTGCAAACTAGAACATTCAAAACCTTTGCTAGACCAAGACTTGAATTCAGCTCTGCTGTCTGGAATCCGCACTGTATATGAGACATAAATACAATTGAGTGAGTCCAGAAGTATTTTACCAGAAGAGTGCTACATTCCTCTGTTTGCAACAGAATATACCCTACACTACCAGACTTGAGATTCTAGGCTTAGACTACTTTGAACTACACTGGCTAAGATTGGACTTAAGCATAATATATAAAATGTTATGTTACAATGATTTAATTGTAACAGTTAATGAATATTTCAGCTTTGACCACAACAACACAAGAGCACACAACAGATATAAATTTAATGTAAACCACTCCATACTTCATTGCAGAAAATACAATTTCAGCAACAGAGTGGTCAATGTTTGGAACTCACTACCTGATTCTGTTGTTACATCCTCTAACCCCCCACTCCTTTAACCTCAAACTAACCTCTATTGACCTCATCCCATTCCTAAGAGGTCTGTAAGGGGCGTGCATAAGCGAACAACTGTGCCTACCATTCTTGTCCTATTGTCCCCAATGATTAGTTCCTATTTCTTATATTTAAACTTATATTTATTCTTATTTCTATTGTATTGTAAGCTTTTGACAAAATAAATGAATAAAAAATAAATAAAAGAAGATTATGAAAGAAGTGCAAGAAGCTCTGAAGAAAACAAATTATTGGAGCCCAAGCAGGATTGAAGCTGGCATACAGTATCAATCCTGCTTGGGCAGTGTAGAAACCATATTGGTCACACTTATGGATGGAGACAGTAGAATCAGGAGAATGCCAATCTCTTTGGACAGTAGCTGAAGGAATCAAGAAAGGACACTGCTCTGCAGTAAATATCCATCTTGCTTAGGCATTAGTTCCAGTTAGTGCTGACGGTGAGAGTGGATATGCCCAAAGACCCCTACTTCTTGCAATCCCCCAGAGAGCTGACCTGCCTCCATTCCTTTCAGACATCTACATGAATATGGGGAGGTTATATGTTGATACAAGATTTGGTATTATCAGTATGGCACACTTATGCATCTTGTCTCTAGGTAATGCTAACCCAATGCCTGGAGATTGTCAGAATCTGGACAGGAAAGAATATTTGTGAACTGCCATAACCAATACTGACTTTCTGCAGCTCACATAAAATTCAAAGCAAAACAAATTCCATATAAAAATTAAAACTACAGCACCAGAATACTCAGAAAATAATAAAATATGAAAACAACAAGGTAGGGAAATATAGTCAAACATGAAGCAGCTTTGGATTTGTGGAATGCTTGGAAATTCTCTGATTTTCGATAGGGTTATATTGTCCATGATTAGAGATAGCTGCAATTGAAGAGTTCTCCCAAATTTATAGTTCCCACTTTGAAAAACAGATGACACTTTTATCTAAGAGGGATTTTGCAAAGTTACACCAAAAGTGCCAGTAATAATTTTTCCTTAGCCCTATTGACAGAAATTCACGTTCTAGTGACTACCAGTTGGGCTACTACAATATATATTACCCAGGGCTACCTTTGAAGAAGATTCAGTAGTTACAATTGGAAGAAAATATGGAAGCCCAGGTAATGATGAATATATCTTAATATAATCAGTGACACCTGCTAATTCAGGAGCAGCATTGCCAACCAGATAGTTTGGGGATATAATTCAAGATTCTGGTTGTCATTTTAAGTTACATTCAGAATCAGTTAGTACCCTATATGGCTCCAGATCTGGTTATCTGACTGACTGCCTTGGCTATATATAATGACCCATCCAATCACATCAAATTGGATCAGATTTTCCAGGCCCTTTCTCTACTTCAGCTGGAAGTAAGCATTCTCCAAAACTTTTAGTGGTTCCTTCCTTATAGTGATTATTCTGCCTTAGGCTTCAGGAAGTGTTCTATCTTGCACAGGAGGGTATCCTATAATTTGAAGATGGTTTTCTGCATAGGTGACATTTCTATCTATTGACCCTTAGTTTTCATCATGATCAACAATAACAATAACATCTTCTTCTTCCTAGCATTATTCCTTCAGGAACAAGATCTGCTTTTCAGATAAATGAATGCTATCTTGCATGATAAAATGTAACATCTGGATCATGTCTGAATTATGATGGAGATAATTGGAGAAGTTATTCCATGTATGTTCACACTGTTAACCATTTATATTCTTCATGAGTGACAGGCATGAGGAACAGAAAGAAGGAGAATATTGAATCAGATTGTACATATCCATAGATTTTTACATGCTGAGGAATGTGACTATTTTCATCTCTGAAACTGTTTAGTATATTTCAGCCATTCTAATTTCTTTTTTTCCCAACATGTTATTAGAAAATGGACCTCACCTTCTTGTGAAAGCAGAACAAACTAAAATCTTCTCAAATCGTGGTGGAAGTGTTACTCTGCCATGTAAATTTTACCGTGACAATACATTACCTGTCTCAGAATTCCATAGAGTTCGTGTCAAGTGGACCAAACTCACTTCAGATTACCTCAAAGAAGTGGATGTCTATGTTGAAATGGGCTACCACAAAAAAAGTCATGGCAATTACCAAGGAAGGGTATTCTTGAAGAAAAGCACTGAAAATGATGCCTCTCTGGTTATCTCAAATTTAATGCTGGAAGATTATGGGAAATACAAATGCGAAGTCATTGAAGGCTTAGAAGATGACTCAGCTGTTATAACTCTAGACTTGGATGGTAAGCTTCCTAGTTAAACAGAAATTGTTCATTAAAAATATTGCTATTACTATTGTTCAAACAATATAACTTTAATTTCTCAATCTAATCATCTATCAGAATCTAGCCAGATTATATATATATATGTATATTTTTCTTTAATTAATAAGGATTATTGGATTAGTTAAATTTGTTAAGCTTATATTTTATTTTGTAGGAGGGGAACTTTGTTTATCACTCTGTTCAATCTTTATAAAATAATTTAATTCAATTTAAGACTTTCGAGTAACTAGCTCTGTCCCTAACCTCATACAGATGCTATGTGTCCATAACATCAGGAAACACTTAATGGAGGCAGAACTTATTTATAAGTGAAAGTCTTTATGGAATCCTGAGCTAGATTGTGTGAATATGCCCTTTACACATGTTATTAAATCCAAAACATCTTTGCTTCAGGTTCTGTGTATATTGAATTCAATTTCAAAGCAACCTGACTTCTGAACAACTCTGGGAAGCTTACAAAAGAGAAAAACAATTTATACAGAAACAATCATAACAGATCAAAATATGTACACTAAGAAAAAAAAACCATGAGGCTCTGCAAGGCTGAATGGAACAATCTTTTGGCCATTCTGATTTAAGGCATTTTTGTGGATGGATGGTTCTGTCTAAACAGCCTTAATTTGATGGGGAGGAAAATATTTTGGCTGGAGAATGTACAGTACTTAGCCATAGAAGCTACTAGGTAGCTGTTTTAAGCATTTATATTCTACATTTCTTCCATTCTGTTTCTTAAATCAAACATCTTATTTCAGAGGGGCAAAAAATCAATTTTAAGAAAGAAATGGAAGCTTTACTCACATACTGGACCAGTTTCAACAATACTGACTGGCTGGTTTGATCTGGTGTGGTTTCCAGTCTTACTATATTTGTAGGGCCTTCTCACTTACGGAAAGTAATTAAGTTTCAGTTAGAGCCAATAGCTACCACTGTATTTTGTTTGGGGAAATAGCATTAAAGATAAATCTGAATTTAGAACTTATTGTAGGTTTCCTGTTCCAATAAACATCAAATGACAAATTTTTTGGCCGTTCATAAAGTTCACATGCCAAAATCAAACAATTGGTTTTCTTACTTGCTCTTCAAAACAAGCATGCTAATAATGAAGCAACGAAGCCAAAATAATGTATTTGATAGATGAAAAACCCAAACCCTAACCCTAACCCACATTTGAGTATTGCATAAAGAATTGGTGGTATTCCATCAGGAAAGGCAAGCTTCAATATATATGGTCTAAAGAGATAGTCAGACAAAACTCTTAGACTAAACAGTTAGGCAGCATTCCCAAATATAAATTTAACAGATTGTTGTTTTGGTGATGGTAAGATCTCCATTCTTCTTCCATCTATTCTAACCATTATTGTCATTTTTGAAATGCCTTTCAATTGGGGGAGAGTACCATTTATGTTTTTCAGTTTCCATCTATAAGCCTCAATTTCAGCACTGCTGTAATATTAATATTTTGAGACTGATTTTATTTTGAGAAATAAAAAGAAAAAAAATGTACCACTGAAAAATAAGTAAACTTGCTGCTGAATTCTAGTATGATCTAAACATAGTGCAAAATGAAGGATTAAGACCTTGGGCATCCATTGATTGATTGATTGATTAATTAAGCAGCCATCTTTTCCTCTTCTGCTCTCTTTTAGGCATTGTATTTCCTTACTTCCCACGACTGGGTCGCTATAAACTAAACTTCTATGAAGCTCAGCAAGCCTGCCTCGACCAGGATGCAGTTATAGCTTCATTTGACCAGTTATATGAAGCATGGAGGTCAGGACTGGACTGGTGTAATGCAGGCTGGCTCAATGATGGGTCAGCACAATATCCAATTAGAAATCCCAGAGACCCTTGTGGTGGGAAGAATACAGTGCCTGGAATCCGAAATTATGGTTTCTCAAATAAAGAACAAAACAGATATGATGTCTTTTGTTTTACCTCTCATTTTACTGGTAAGTAATTTGACCCCTTTGGAGGTCTCTGTAGTGAAGTGTGACACTTGATATTAATTTTTATTTATTTCAGAAGGAATTATAGCTCAGATGTTCAATGAGTTTTACGTGCAAAAAGTCCCAAGTTGTTTTCAGTTCAAACTCAGTTCAATTCATCAATTCTTTTATTTAAAAAGATCAAGCATCAGATCATGGAAACACCAAAGAGCTGTTATTATAACAGGAGAAGGCAACTTTTTGATCATATTTGGAATTTTAATGTGATAATAATTCTCTCACAAATGTTGTGGGATAGCTGATCACAAAACAGACATTTATCAAAATGGTTGCGCATAGCTATGACCTGCAGTTCCCCAAGATGATGTCTATGTTCTCATTTTTTCATTGTCTCTTTTCCAAGGCAAGTGGGCACATTTCCAATATAAAGAAATAGTGGAAAAGAATACATAATGCATAATGTAGAAATTTTACTTCCATGTTATGTTTGAATAGTCCAGCATTTTTGCTCACTGATTAACAAAATTTGCTTGATACAACTCAGAGAAGTTTGGGGACTGATACTTGATATGAAACTTCTTTATAATATACTTGAAAAAAAAATATTCTACCATTTCTAGCAAGAAATTCATATGCAACAAAATTGCTAAAAATTAATCATAAAGGAAATTATTGTCTCAGGCTTTAAATATGTTAGAAATGGAAAAACTTCTGAATTTTAAATGGAAAACAGTGCTGACAATATTAAAATAATGTGGGAAAACAATGCCACATTATCTCTGGGGAAATTAACAGGAGAACACTTATCTACCCAAGAAAGAAAACAAGGAAGCCAACATGGCAGACCATTCCTTTCAGCAGGAAATTGGATAACTCAGAACCAGCGTCTTAACTTGTATGCCTCTTGAATAACAGATGTTTGGCTTGTAGCCCACACACAAAGGGATGCACCCTTGTTCTGCATACATATGCTCTGAGTAGTCACAATAAAATTTATTTGCCTTAGAACATGAGAACAGTAAACATGACTATTCATTGGGCAACCCTGAAGAATGCATTTCCAAAACAAACAGGCTTTAAACATTGTACAAATGTTTACCTGATCCAGATCCAGCTATTTTCTTTCCATAAATGGCTGACTGAATTGAGGCAAATAAACTTGTGCCATACAAGCATTATCTGAAATTTGTGGAAAATGGATAAATACAAACAATGAGTTCTAAAGAAACTGACCACTATTTATAATGCAAATGCAGCTTCCCATAAGTTCTGATCCCCTCCCATATAAATAACATAGCTTGCACAGCATTTGGGCTTTGAGAAAAGGCTTTCTCTAAAGGCTCTTAAATCTGCTTCCTAGATGAAGGGAGAAGTGATGATTTTCTCTTGTTTTTTGTACTTTCTTAAGGAAGTGGACCCTCTGATTCTTCAAAATAGCTTTGCAAATCAATGGAGAAATAATCAGGGATTGTTGGATCAAGGAAACCACTTTGTTTAGATAAGGTTTCAGTCAAGGTCTGGGTTCAAATTTTATTTTAAAAACCTGTACCTTGCATTTGTACCTTTTGACTGAAAATATTAGAGAGTACAATATAAAATTAATTGCACTAAATATCAAGATCAAAACTAGAATTATTTACATTAGAGACATAGGATTATCCAATGTGAGCGAAATATTCACATATTAATGAGTGTGAAAAGCCATGCAGAAGCACCTTGAGCAGTTATGTTGCCATACAGTATATATAAAGTAAAGAGCCATTTCTGTTGATTTAAGTCTGTTGCAGCCCTTGTTCCTTCTAGTATCCTTCTATAGACAATATTGAAATTGGATGATTTAGATAATTATAAGTGTTTATGTATAATTTTATAGATATTTATGAAGCAAATTTCAGTTAGGAAAAGATTCAGTAATCTTTTTAACACAATAGTGTTAAAGGATGTATCACTTTTTACCCTTCCATAAGTATATTAGAAAATGTAATCTTGCCAGTAGAAAAAGTCTGCACATTTATAGAAAGAATGAAGTTTCCCCCCTATAATTTTAGGGATAACTATAACTATAGTAACTATAGTTCTGAACTGTTTTACACACACACACGCACACACACGCACACATACTCTTAATAAATATAATGGATTTTTAAAAAGAATCTTTAAAATGTATTTTAATTGAAAAGCTTTTTTTAGTATGTATTATAACCTTTCTATATTCCATCAGGCCGTTTTTATTATCTAATACACCCGACCAAGCTGACCTATGATGAAGCCGTGCAAGCCTGCATCAATGATGGTGCACAGATTGCTAAAGTAGGCCAAATGTTTGCAGCCTGGAAACTCCTAGGATATGACCGTTGTGATGCCGGCTGGCTGGCTGATGGCAGTGTCCGATATCCCATTTCCAAGCCAAGAAAACGCTGTAGCCCTAATGAAGCAGCAGTGCGTTTGGTGGGCTTTCCGGATAAAAAGCACAAGCTATACGGAGTCTACTGCTTCAGATCATACCAGTGAAAGGACCAAGAGCACAACAGTGTCCATTCGATCAAGAACATGTGAAGATTGTTTCAATAAGAACTTATACAAATTGCCAAAACTGTGATAAATCTTTTTTTTACTTACTTACTATAAGGAATCATTTCATAAAAGCAACCAATTAATTTGTTCAGTTTTTTAAAATAGTTCAATAAATATTTTAAATTAATAATAATTTAAAGAAAGCTCTAGGTAAAGAAGTTTGGAAATGTAACTCTTTAAGCTACACAGTTCCAACAAACATATTTTTCTTGAATGGGGCATGCAATAGCTTGATGATTGCTAGGACTCAGTTTAGGAATGTAAAGCTTATAAAAGGATAAAGTTTACATATTTGCATCATATTGAAAGATACCAGAGAATAATGACTGAGATCTGATGTTATGAACTGTGTTCATCTTTTGTTAACTGCCATTCCATGTGGTTTTTGTGAACAGTTGAAAAAAGATGTGAATGCTGTTTAAAGCAACAGTATTTTATGAAGTCTTCAACATTAAAAAAAAAGTTTCTCTATTTCAAACCATGCCTTTTAGCAATCTCTGGTAAAGAATTCTACAACATTCCATTAAGCACAATTAAATCTTCTGAACATATTCCTGGTGTTCTTATGTATGCAATAGAAATTATGTGTATGAAGAAGTAAAGATTGGAGCCATTTTTCTTCTTAATACAAACTAAATATGCCTGAAATATATTGCATTACTTTGAATAGTTTTATGAACTTTTATATTACTGCAGCTGTTGTTTTAATTTTGAAATCTATTTTGCTAAGCAGCATTTAGCTTTTACTCAGGGCAGTTATCTATAAATGAACTGCTGGACAGAAACACACACGTATTAAATATAGCATCTTGATTGAATTGTAGCTTTTAAGTATTATTGCCTTTATAAATGAAAATTTTAAATATTTAAAAATTTGCTGTCTTAGTTCCATACAGTATGCTCAATGTAAACATTATTTGAATTTTGAAACATATTCTCTGCTCTATAAATAAGAGGAAGATATTTTTTATCCCGTTTAGCAAAAGGAGAAATATTTTAATACTGAGTACTTGTGATAAAATCAAAATATTTGCTTATTTTAATGGAGTCACCAATTCCCACATTTACATCTTATTATGCCTTGCATGGCCCATTTGCTTGTGAGCAAAGAAGATTTTATGTATGTCAAAACTCTTGGGTTCCCCATATGACAAACTATAGTTATATTTTAATTAGGATTATTTGTTCATTATTATGTTTTTCAGATATTTTTCCAGATTACTTTCTATATTACCAAAATATGCCGAGTTATGTATAGGACAAATGACTTATTAACCTTCTTCAGCCTAGAGTTCCTAAATATGTGGGAGTTTGTGTATTCATGGTCCTTGGGAATGATGACTGTTTAATTCTAAAACATCAGGATTGTTCATTACATTTCTGGCGGAAAATATAGGTAGCAAGTATAGCAACCAGCAGTTGGATGAAACTGCTTAGAATTAATGGCTCTGATACAACAAACATTAAATTATGACTAAGTTATGTTTAATGGAAAAAAAATCACAGATAGTGTAGCTCTTGCTATGATTTACTGTGTAACCTTAGGTTGTACTAATGGGATTTGTTCCAAGGATCATGAATGTCTTTATTTGGATTCAGATAATAGAATCGTATTGTCAATAGTTAGATGAGATTCGTATATATTCTGGGGCGCAATTCTAGCAAGAAAAAAGTCTTATAACAATATATTTGTGGTTTGGTCTATATTGTAACTAACCAAGGGAGTTTATCCTTACTGTTTTCAGAGGATTGTGCTCCAGGGGACAGCTAAAATAGCATATAGTAGGATTAGAAAGTATTCACCTACATCAGCTAAACTTGTATATTCTATGCAAAATGTTCCCATCATTCCCAAATAATCAGTTTATTGTATAAATGACACAGAAATTAAATATCAAATGCTCATGGATTGATTAAAATATGCTGCAAAAAGAAACATTGATATGATTGTGCAAACATGCAAATGAGTATCTGTACCTTAGTAAAATGTTCATTAAAGATGGAAAATAGATGAGAAATTTTAAGGTGTGAATTGTTCATAAAAGCATAGTGGAATAATAGCACACTGATTTACTTCAGATAAGATTGGCTACAAAGTTCAAGTGAAATTTCATAATCATCTGCAAGCTTTACTGAGTAAAAGAACCTGAGATACATAAGACTAGATGTGTGGTTTTGAAGAGTGTTTGCTCTTCAAAACAGCCAATGGCCAGATTATGGACACACTTTGCAAATGTTCAAATCTTTTGTTTTGCCTAATTCTTTTTCTTTTGCAGAACAAATTACAGTACTACAAACTATTTGCACTTCCAAGCTTGAGGGCCCTCAGGTGGCTTTTCTCAGTTGACTGAGAAGCATCTAAAGTGCAGCTTGTGAACACTAATGCAGTTAAGGACAGATATCTTTTTCTTATCCTTATGCTTGCTGACTTCAACTCTCTCAAAACCAGTACTAAAATAAAATATGTCTATCTTTTCTATTAATTGTAATGTGATTAAGTGCTAATCCACTTTAAAACAAAACTTGCATTTTTTGGCTGCTTTTCTGGAGACAGCAGGATATATTTGAAAATAAATAAATCAGCTTCTAGAAAAGTTGGTATTTCCATCTTCTATGTGGTAGCTCTGCATTAGAAATGAATTAGACTATAAGAATTTTTATTGCTATTCAAATACAAACTAATTTTGAAAATGTTCAATATAATTGTTTATCTACAAAAGATAATGATCATTTGAGTGGGAAAAATGGCATTACATCCTGCAAAGCAATATTCTTAAATGACTGTACTTACATTGTACCTGTGCTCATGATATACTTGATATTCCCTTCAAATGCTTCTATCATTCTTGGCTATCCTGAAATAACCTGTTTTGGTCATGCAAGGGAACAGAAGGGCAGAAAAGTTTATTGCTTGCCATTATTTTGGGATAGAAATTTTTTTTTTAAGGAACTTGTATTGAAGCTTAACTTTTATACTGTCATTTATTCACATAGAACTTTGTTCCCTAACTTTTTCCTCTAAATACATATTTTATAATTAATTATTTTAAATACAATATTGTAAGTAAGGTTTCTAAAATTAATTTAGCTATTTAATATTCATGTTTAGAAGGTAAAAATAAAAAAGTAAGAATAAAAGAACCAATAGATAACAGCATATTTATTATTTTAAGTTTTTTTTTTTTCTTTTGTAGGTCAGCTATTAACACTAAGCATGTTAAAATGCAATTTTTGGTAATTAATGGAAATTAATTAATGGAAATTAATGGAAAAACTATAATTAATTTTTGAGCTGCTTTAAATATCTATCCAGGAAGTTCCTTGCATGAAGGTAGATGAATTTAAAAAATGCAACCAATCATGATAGGGTAGCAATTCATTTTTTAAATGTAAAAATACAATATTGTACCCACAGTTTGTTTATAGTTTTCGTGCCATGTATTAAGTCTTACTCTAATTGAAATTAAAGGATAACATTAAATGCTTCAACAATGTATTCAAATGAAAAATCCTATTAGGGTTTTTGTTTTTTAGTCTTGTGCACATGGATATGAATAGCCAGATTTTTGCTACTGCTGTTGGTCATGTTCAACATTAGTTAACAAGCTTAGAACTCTTAGATTATACAATTTAAAATACATGAGAGATTATATTTGTAAATGCTATGCACACCCAATTAGCACTGTCATCGTTTTCTAACTCACTTCTTCATTTCCTTATATTTTAATCTTCTTTTTTTCTTTTCTTTTTTCTTTCTTTTTTCTTTCATTCAAAACTTTACATTTTGTGTCATTCTTGGGATGTTCAGTTCCTGTCACAAAGCTTGTTTTCTTCTATATCAAATGAGGTACTGAACCAATTCTAGTGTTAAAATATACATTGAAAAATCTCTTGAAAATGGAGTTTGATCAGAGATTAAACATATAGGATTTTATCAGTCTTTATAAATCATACACAGCTCTCAGGAAGTTTTACCATGGTAGCTAACGTTCATAATTTACACAGGACTATTCACCCTCAGAAAAGCATGAGTTTTCAAATAATTCATCAGTCCACATTCATGCCAAGTAAATCAAATTTACTAATTTAAACTAAAATTTCAGGATAATACAGTACTTGCTTTATGACCAATATGCAAGTCTTCCAATTAAGTACAATAAATTAAAAGTCAAACCTGTTATGAACTAATAAAGGCGTTTAATAAAGTTTTAACAACCTGAAGTAAAAAGCAGGGTTCTAATCCTGCACTTCTGATTGGCCAATAATAGCGACATCGGATTGGTCCTTTCCGGGACATCTGATTGGCTGTTAATGGGCCAACTCTCATTGGTTCAAGGGCTTAACGTTTCCATGTTTTCATTGCTAATAGGACAGCAGCCAACCCTATAAAAGGGCTGCTGCTGCCCTAGGTGATTGCTCTGTTCAGTATGCTTAATAAAGAGTTGAAGTTCACTGTTCACTGCCTCGTCTCCGCTCCTTGCACCCATGCACAGAACTTAACACTGGCGACGAAGGTGGGATGCGGAGACATCTGAGCTGATTGAACACCAAACAGAGCACATGGCTGAAGGCACATCGACAACGGAAAACATGTCCGCCGGCGCCATACCACCCGCTCCATTTGACCCAGCACAAGAAGACTGGGACTCATACATAGACAGGTTCCAGATGTTTCTGGAGACCAACAACTTGAAAGACGCAACTACGGGAAAAAAGCGAGCAGTGTTCCTGACCCATTGCGGGCCTGCCGTCTTTAAGATGGCCAAGGCACTAGTGAAACCAGCTGAGGTGAAATCCATGGACTGGGACGTCCTCATGCCCCTTCTACGGGCCCACTATGCACCCGCCGTACCAACGCTTGTCCGAAGACATGAGTTTTATCAGAGGGACCAACGGAAAGGAGAGAGCACTGCAGATTTCATCGCGGACCTCCGGAACCTGGGAGGCCTCTGTGGGTTTGCAGACCTCGAAGAAGCTCGGAGAGACTGAATAGTTCTGGGATTAGATGACCATATGGCACAGAGCAAGATCATGGCCAAAGGGGACATCAATCTTGCCAATGTCATCAAAGACGCTACTGTAGCAGAAGCAACCAGGAAGTCGGCCGCCCGAATGCGCCGTTTAACAAAGTTTTAACAACCTTAAGTAAAAAGCAGGGTTCTAATCCTTCACTTCTGATTGGCCAATAATAGCGACATCAGATTGGTCCTTTCCGGGACATCTGATTGGCTGTTAACGGGCCAACTCTCATTGGTTCAAGGGTTTAACACTTCCATGTTTTCATTGGCTAATAGGGCAGCAGCTAACCCTATTAAAGGCCTGCTGCTGCCCTAGGTGATTGCTCTGTTCAGTATGCTTAATAAAGAGTTGAAGTTCACTGTTCACTGCCTCGTCTCCGCTCCTTGTACCCATGCACAGAACTTAACAAAACCATTTGAAAATAGCTAAGTAATGTTGTTAATTGGTTATAATGCAAACAGTATACCTAACCCAGAGTCTCTCAACCTTGGTAACTTTAAAATATGTGGACTTCAACTCCCAGAATTTCCCAGTTAGTATGTCTTGCTGGTGAATTCTGAGAGTTAAAGGCCATCTTAAAGTCACCAAAGTTCAGAAACACTGCCCTAACCAAATGGTACAAAAGCAAGAAAATACACAGTTCTAATAATAGTATTTCTGAGAATTCCATGCCAGAAAAATGCTACATGATCTAAGAAGATATTTTAATTTTCTCATTAATATTCATCTAAATGGAAAGTATCCCCAAATCCTCAGGGATGGAATAGTATTGATTTCCTAGGTTACAGAATACATCATCATGTAGTGTAAGCAGAGAAGGACAAAGGAGCATTAAAGTGAATACAAGGTAAAGAGAAAGGAATGTGTTTTATACATTTATCAATATGCATAATAATAAATAGGGATTATAATTCTCCCCTAAGTAAAAAGTGATTGAATCCTGAAAGGAATGTTAAATTGGTGGATATTACTATTCAAAAAAGAGCAGGCAGGCAAGCAGAAAGCAGAGTCTGTAAATATTGAAAAATGTATTGTGTCATTTCTAATATTTCACAATGTACTTGAATTTAATGCCCCAATGAAACAATTAAATCATATTTACATTTTTCCAAAATAAACATGCTTCTTTAATGGGATAGGAGTAATTAATAAATATCTGGAATTTTATCTTCATGAAGTCATGTGCAAAGGAAATAAGTAATGAGTAATTATATTCCCAATATAATTCTAAATTGTTGTTATTATCCAGAAAATTGTTAAAAAATAACTAGAGAATTAGTTTAATTCCATAGTTTTAGACCAGTGATTAAATACAAATACTTATCATCCAAACCAACATTGGATTGTTCGGTATAACATGGACACTTTTATAAATTCCATTTTAAGCAGATCTTTCTGTATTTCTTTACCTATTCCTGCCTGTTGTGGTTCATAATGATAGACTCTTAATGAATCCTGGAACATCCATTGCTTTTTTTTCTTTTTGTTGTTTACTGGATAGTTAACAAAAAGAAACAAAGAGATACTGTAATATAAAGTCAATTCATTCTGTTTTTCCCAGGATTTAAGAAAAATGTGCATCTTACCTAGACATAATAAAATTGTATGGAGAAGATAGGACACATTTTGATTTGAACTTGTAAACCAGTCCAGTTCCTTTAACTGTACTTGCAGGCCAAAAAACAGGCCTGGAAATGATGAAACTGGCCCATTTTTCAGCCTCCAAAAGCTGCAGAAAGGCTGAAAAAGGCCTCAAATGGGCCAAAAATCAGCTGGGAGGCATGCAGTACAGATAAGGGGGTGGCAGGGGGTATCGCATGCACATGCACAGGGGGGCAGGGGGGCATTGCCTTCTGGGTGCTGACACACACAATTTTCAGCAGAGCAACCCAAAAATATTAGCCACCACTGACTTAAGATGTTTTCTGATGCTTTGGTGTTTTGAGTGCTATGGTGATGCCGATGATTATAATAGTCTGTGGGTTGCTTCCAAAATATTTTTGATGTATGGTAGTGTTATTCTTTTTTTATAGCTTATATTTAGTGTGCTGTAACAGATTGAGTGATTAGGCACTTTTTGATAAAATTGTATGAATGTTCATTTTGGCAGAAGATATTATATACACAATCTGAATAGTCAAATATTGCTTTTTTGCATCCATCTCTTGTCCTGTAAAATCCATAAGGATTCCCAAGACAGACTGGTGTCAGACTCTGGCTTGGCACAAAAGCAAAACAAAAACCATTTTTTTCCATATGGACTGAACTATGGGCTGATGGTCTCATTTAATTTTGGAAATATTTGCAGAACTACAGTAAATGTAAGATTAGGAATAAAATGGACAAAGCATTGAGAGCGTATAATTGGCAAATTATGCCCATTGCCTTGGATACTATTCCATGTCTAAATTCATAGCTTAAGACCTAGTAGTTGAAAAACATTTGTTGCCATATGAATCTAGAATAGAATAGAATTGAATAGAATAGAATAGAATACCTTATTGGCCAAGTGCGATTGGACACACAAGGAATTTGTCTTGGTGTAAATACTCTCAGTATACATAAAGAAAAGGTACATTCATTAAGAATCAAGAATCATAATGTACAGCACTTAATGATAGTCATAGGGTACAATCAACAATCAAATCATACCAGGAAACAGTCAATATAAATCGTATGGATACAAGCAACAAAGTTATAGTCCTACAATCACAAGTAGGAGAGGATGGGTAAGAAGGAGTGATGAGAAGATTAACAGTAATAGTAGTATACACTTTGTAAATAGTTGAGCAGTGTTGAGGGAATTATTTGTTTAGCAGAGTGATAGCTTTCGGGGAAAAACTGTTCTTGTGTGTAGTTGTTCTGGTGTGCAGTGCTCTATAGAGTCGTTATGAGGGAAGGAGTTGAAACACGAGTAAAAATGTCTGGGATGTGAGAGGTCTGTAAATATTTTCTTTTTTACTCGTGCAGTATACAGGTCCTCGACTGAAGGCAGGTGGGTAGTAATTGTTTTTTCTGCAGTCCTAATTATCCTCTGAAGTCTGTGTCTGTCCTGTTGGGTTGCAGAACCAAACCAGACAGTTATAGAGGTGCAGATGATAGACTCAATCATTCCTCTGTAGAACTGTATCAGCAGCTCCTTGGGCAGTTTGAGCTTTCTGAATTGGTGCAGAAAGAACAATACATTTGAAGCAGGAAGGAATATAGCACATCTTTAGTGATCTATTGAAGATTTGGGTGAAGATGGGGGCCAATTGGTCAGCACATACTTTTAAGCAAGAAGGAGTTATCTTGTCTGTCCCTGGTGCTTTTCCTGGCTTCTGTCTGTGTAATAGATCTTGCACTTCTTTTTCTGTGATCACCAGAGGTTTTGAGCCCAATGGATTGGGGCCAGTTGTATGAGGCTTGGCTGTTGTTGGTGTGTTTGAGATGTGGGTTGTGGAGATAGGTGGCTGTAGTTTCTTTTCAAACCTGCAGTAAAACACATTCAGGTCATCTGCTAGTTGTTGATTTCCTTCTGCCTGGGAAGGAGGTTTGCTGAAGCCAGTGATGTTTTTAAGAGTTTTCCACATGTTTGCTGGTTCATTTGTTGAGAATTGATTCTTTAACTTTTCAGAGTAACTTCTTTTTGCTGCTCTGATCTCTCTTGTTAATATGTTTCTGGCCTGCTTGTATAGCATTCTGTCACCTTTTCTGTAGGCTTCCTCTTTGGAATGATGTAGCTGCTTAAGTTTAGCTTGTGAACCAAGGTTTATTGTTACTATATATTTGCAAGTTCCTTGTTGGTACACATATGTCTTCACAGAAGCTAACATATGATGTTGCAGTAACTGTGAGCTCATCTAAGTCTGCAGAGGCATCTTCAAAAACATTCCAATCAAGGCAATCAAGGCAGGCCTGGAATTTCAGTTTTGCCTCATCCAACCAAGTCTTCACTGATTTAATTGTTGGTTGAATGGTTTTAAGTCTTTGTCTGTATAGGCAGGTACAAGTTGAATCATGCAGTGGTGAGAGCTGCTCATGGTAAAGACCTATAAGCATTTTTTACTGTTGTGTAGCAGTGGTCTAAAGTATTTTTGCCTCTAGTGGGACAATTTACATGCTGGAAATATTTTGGGAGCTCTTTCCTTAAATTTGCTTGATTGAAATCTCCTAAAATGATGGGAAGGGAACCTGGGTGTTTGGCTACAGCCTCCATAATTTGATCAGCAAGAGTTCGTAATGCGTTGTTTACACAGGCTTGTGGAGGAACATACACAACTATTAAGAGAAATGAGAACTCACGTGGAGAGTAAAATGGCTTGCAGTTGATGTGTAAAGACTCTAAGTTTTCATCACAAAACTTATATGTTATAGTTATATCCTGAGACCAGCTGTTGTTGATATATAAACATAATCCTCCACTCTTTGTTTTACCTGATATCTCTTCTGTCTGATCAAAATCTAAATGTCTGAAATCCTGGGATGTATATAGAGTTGTCCCCATGAATTTGTAGATTAAGCCAAGTTTTAGTGAAACAAAGAAAAGCTGAATTATGAAAATCAGAATTCCATCTATTGAAGAGATGAATTTCATCCATCTTGTTAGCCAGTGAGCGCAAATTAGTCAGAAAGATTGAAGGGAGAGGAGTTTTTTTCCTCCTATTCCTTAGTCTGTTTAAAATTACCGCTCACTTACCTCGTCTTCTCTTCCGGCATGGTCGATTCTTTGCTTTCTTTGTTGTAATCCATAGTACTAGGGAATTGGTTAGAATCTCCTCCGCATTTGCAAAGACAGGTGGGGGTGGAGAATCAGAAAGATGCTCCTTAAGGAAACATTGCCTAATTCTTAGCAGATGGTCTCGTGAGTATGAAATCCGTATGAATTGCAGATAATAATAAGGAATAAAGAAACCATTAGAGAGCATTTCACTGAGGCAGCCATCACCAGCGCCATCTTGGCTGAAACCTTGTCCTACCTTCAAGTGGTTTGGACAATATTTATTTATTTTTATTTATTTTATTTATTTTGTCAAATTATTAGATTATTAGATAACAGGCAGTGGTAGAATTCAATTTTTTTTACTATCAGTTCTGTGGGTGTGGCTTATTTGGTGGGTGTGGCTTCTGGTCATGTGACTGGGTGGGCATGCTTCGTGATCATGTGACTGGGTGGGCGTGGCCAACTCACATCAAGAGTGCCTCACCTGGCCCCTCCCCTCCCAGCCATTCCTTGTCACCCAGCCTCAACTTATCTATAGTTCTGTAAAAATGTTGTTCACCTTTTTTGACTTTATTATCTGCATACTATAGATGTACTTTCATGGACCACTGAAAGGAGGAAATGGCTCATATGCTTTGCTCAAGAGTGTGATAGGCAACAGGCTTTTAAGGGGCTGCCATAAAGAAAGGGGGACAATGTATTCTCCAAAGAAGTAGAATGCAAACAAGAAGCAATGGGTGGAAACTGAAAAGAGAGAAGTGACCTAAAACTAAGGAGAAACTTCCTGACAGTGAGAACAATTAACCAGTGGAACTGCCTGTCTCCAGAAATTCTAGGTGCTCAATCACTGGAAGTTTTTAAGAAAAGGCTGGGCAGCCATTTCTCTGAAATGGTATAGGGTTCACCCCAAGGTCCCTTCTAAGTATTATTCTGACACCTTTCCCAGGATTTCTACTCAGAGTTTGGCATCCTCAGTTTTTTTGCCTTAGCTGGGGGTTGGACTAGAAGACCTCCAAGGTCCCTTTCAACTCTTGTTAAACACATGTGTATTTTATGCTCTGGACTATTGAGATTGAATGCATGTAAACCCTGAAAAATATGTGGTAGCGCTGGGCAAAAGAAAGGCAGAAAAATCACTCTAAGTGTAGGGACAGTGTAAAATATTAACACATGATAAATAATGGAACAATTAAAAATAATAGCACAGAGTTTTATATCTCTCTCTCCCTATTTTTTTCTTTCTTTCTTTACCTTCCTCTTCCTTCCTTCCTTCCTTCCTTCCTTCCTTCCTTCCTTCCTTCCTTCCTTCCTTCCTTCCTTCCTTCCTTCCTTCCTTCCTTCCTTCCTTCTCCAGACACGGGGAAAGTGATACTTGCAGCGTCCATGCCTTTCTTCCTTTTCCCTGAGGAGAAAGAGGACTTGGGGAATGGAAAGCTAGGAGAGCAATCACAAGTGAGCGACTGGGCAACCGGGTTGGGGGCGTGGTCAGCCAGGGAATGCAACCGGTTCGGCAACCCATGCCAAATAACTGCTACCGGTTCACCCAAATAGGTGTGAACTGGTTGAATAGCACCTCTGATAACAGGTATAAGTATAAACATGGTTATAAATACATGAAATGGATATGAATAAGAAAAAAAAGAAACAATAGGACAGGGATGGTAGGTAGGTACAATGGCCCCACCCCTCTTCTTTATAGCAGCCCCTTTGATGTTGTAACACTGCTATCATGTCACATCTAGCCCTTCTTTTCATGAAACTAGACATATCCAATTTTTGCAATCGTCTTCTTATGTTTTAGTCTCAGTTCCGTGATTAGCTTTGTTGCTCTTCTCTGCACTCCTTCTAGAGTCTCAGCATTTTTAAAAAATATTGTGGTGACCAAAACTGGATGCAGTATTCCAAGTGTGGCCATAATAAGGCTTTGTAAAGAAGTACTAATACTTCACGTGATCTTGATTCTATCACTCTGTTAAGCCTAGGACTGTGTTGGGGTTTTTTTGCACCTGCAACATTCTATTGGGTCATATTTAAGTGATTGTCCACTAAGACTCCAAGATTCCACTCACAGTTACTACTATTGGGCCAGGTACTACCTATTCTATAGATATTACCAGGCACTACCTTTTCTGTACCCATGTATATGGGGTTTTTTGCCGAAATCTGGATTGGTGGATAAGAAAGATGTTCTCATCATTGTGCTTCACTTTGTTAGGTAACGCCCAGTGTTCCAGTCTGTCAAGCTTGTTCTGTATCTTTCTGCCATACTTGGTATCATCTGCAAATTTGATGACTTCCTTTCTATCCCTTCATCTAAATCATTGATGAAGATAAATCATTGATGAACTCTGACACCTTAAGTAATCTTTGTGCTACCTCATTTGTGGAAGACAGGGAGATATAACTGGTGAGATGTAGACATGTAGTCAAGAAATTGTTGGTAACGGTCCTTGTGCTGAGGGAAGGAGGATATATAGCTGTCACAGTGCCAATGAATTAATCCCAGGTCTTTACATTTAATACAGAAAATTCCCATCTGCATTATGACCTAAATTTATTACTTCTGCCTTCTTTGCTTTGATGTCAAACAACTATGTGCAATTCATTAATAATGTAGCACATCAATTATCAATGACTATTGAGACTGGGTCAGATGCAGCCTTATTTAATCAAGTAGCTATTGGGCCCATGTCCAAGTTGTTCTTATTTACACACTGATGTATTTGTAAGTACACCTAGCTACTAACCTTTCTTTTGGCAAAGATGATTTAAAAGTTTATCAGAAAATTATTTTTAGGCCTTTCTCCCATTTCTGCAAGACACTTTGAGGTTTGGTTTTGTTGTGAATAAATAAAAGTGCTTGAATAAAGTTTGTTGAAACCTTAAAGCAAAGTGCAGGGTTCTGGCCCTGCACTTCTGATTGGCCGATAATAGTGATATCGGATTGGTCCATTCAGGAGAATCTGATTGGCTATTAACGAGCCCTTCTCATTGGTTAAAAAGAGCTAACGTTCCTGCGTTTTCATTGGCTAAATACCCAAGAGCTTGCCTATATAAAGGGGGCTGTTATGGCCATTAGCCGAGCTGTTGCACTATGTTAAAGAGTTGAAGTTCACTGTTCGTCGACTCGTCTCCGCTTCTCGCACCTCGCACAAACATAACACTGGCGATGAAGGTGGGATGTGGAGATGTCAGAGCTGACTGAACACTACAGAACGATAACAGAGCACGTGGCTGAAACGCACCAACGGCAGAACCATGTCCGGCAGCGTCATACCACCCGCTCCATTCGACCCGGCACAAGAAGACTGGGACTCATATATGGATCGCTTCCAGATGTTTCTGGAGACCAACAATTTGAAGGATGCCACTACCGGAAAGTAATGGGCGGTATTCCAATCTCATTGCGGGCCGACCGTATTCGCACTAGCGAAACCGGCAGAAGTGAAGTCCATGGACTGGGACATCCTCGAACCCCTCCTAAGGGCCCACTATGCACCGACCGTACCATGCTCGTGAGAAGGCATGAATTTTACCAGAGAGATCAGCAGAAGGGTGAAAGCATTGCAGATTTCATAGCAGATCTCCGGAATCTAGGAGGCCTATGCGGGTTTGCCGATCTTGAAGAAGCCCTGAGAGACCGAATAGTTCTGGGATTAGATTCACCAGGCGTGCAGAGTAAGCTGATGGCAAAAGGTGACATTAGCTTTACAGATGCCATCGTTGATGCTACTGCAGCAGAAGCAACCAGGAAGTCGAATGGGCCGCACCCACATTCCACTTCGCCAATGCGCCGGCGAAGTTTCACCTCACTTAGAAGAACCGGCAACGACAGCCCACCACGAGACCTCGAATCATCATCGGAAAGTGATGAAGAAGAGGTCAACCGGCTCCGGTCTGAACGAGACCAACGCCAGAAATCGCAGTACCAATGTGCTGGTTGTGGGGCAAACCACCTCCGATCAGACTGCAAATTCCTCGACGCGCTCTGCCATGTGTGTGGGAAAAGAGGCCACATCGGATGGGTCTGTAGAAGCAAGCAAGGACCCAGCCAAACCCTGAGGGGGTCTAACTATCGCCAATCTACAGGAAGCCATCCTGCAAAGTGAGAACCCTTGAACCACCAATGGAACAACCACTCCTACAGAAACAAACCCCTAAACCATTCAACGAAATGAGAAGAGGCACACCAAACTATTACAATTGGTCACGCCTCATCACTGGATGCCAAGAAAATCCGGGTGAAGGTGGCTATCGAAAACCAGCCTTGTCTGATGGAAGTCAGCAACGCCCCACCGAAAGCAAACCCAATAGAATGGGAAACACCCAAGGGACCATGGTCCCATATTCATCTGGACTTTGCAGGACCTACGAATGGATACACATTTTTATTAACAGTGGATGCCTAGTCGAACTGGCTTGAAATCCATGAGATGAAAAATACAACAACCGAATCAGTCATCAGGAAATTGGACAGATTATTTGCAACACATGGATTACCGGACGTTCTGGTATCTGACAACGGGCCCCAGTTTACTGTGCTTTCTTTTGAACAGTATCTGGCGGACCGCGGTATTCGCCATGCGCTAACTTCACTGGCGCCTCCTGCGGCTAATGGGAGGGATGAGCGCATGGTACAATTTGTCAAAAAAACTCTACATAAAATGGACTATGGCGATATTGAAGACAAAATTAACCGGATACTCCTTTTGCAGCACATCACCCCACACAGCGTCACCAATAAAACTCCTGCTGAGTTATTTTTTTTTTTTTGAAACAATTTTTTATTAATTTTAAAGATAAAACAACACATCATTAACCATTAAATACATAAACACATAAAACCTCTTAACATTGTAAATCCTTACAAGTCAAACAAAACATTATTTTTATACAACATAATTCCAATTTATCCCATCTCCATATGGACACACAAATATCTTTCAGCAAATTTCTCATTATTTCTCTTTACTCCTATTCAATTTCATTTCTCTTCCATATTTATCCATTTTATAGTCATCATATTCTTTTCTTTCTGGCTTGTTTAAATTATTCTCATCTAACATTCCTCCAAGGTTTTATTGATTCTTTTTTCCTTTTTTTTATAAAAAACAAATTTTGTTAGTTTTACCATAAACACAATACACAAACATACAAACACAAAACATAAACAAAACTAAAAGATCTTTTCTGAAGGTTGTCTGTTCCCGGGTTAAAACTCTTCACACAGACACAAATTCAAACATCATATTCAACCCATATCTCCTTCCATATCTTATTATCATTTTCTTTTTTATATATATATATATAAACCATTTTTATCAGTTTTATAAAAACAATGCACAAAGAATCAAGGCATAGCAGCTTATAAATTCTTTTCTAAGAAAAAATAATAATAAAAGACCAATAAGGCATAACATTTCCAGATTATAATATCAATATTTCATATAATATTAACTTCATATCTTGTCCCTACTTCTCTTTTCCATCCAAATTATTTATTAATTAAAATTTTATTGCCTTTTATCAATATACAAAATCCAAAAACAAAAAAAACATATATATCCTTCCATATCTTATTACCATTTTCAACAACATTCTTTGTCTGTTCTATTTCCAATTATCCATTCATCTTTTTTTTCTTTTACTATACTTCTCCTGTACACCAATTGGAGTAACATCTATAACTCATTACCCTAACTTAGAAATACTACATATAGCAATCTTTCTTGGGATTCTGTTTAAAAGATTCTAAAATTACATAATAAATTTTATATTCTAAATATACATATAAAAACACACTCTTATATACCCTCCAGAATCCCTCTTTTAATCTAAATTAAATTCACCCATTGTCTCTAAATAAACTTTTTTTCTTTAGGTCTTGCTTCCCCCCATTAAGGCTTCTCCTCCCCCCCTTTCTCTCTTGCTTATTCTTCTCCTTGCCCTTTCTACCCCTTTGCTTTTTCCCTTCGCTTTTCTTACTCCTTTTCCTTTGCTTTCTAACCTTGCCTCCATCTTTTCGCTCATTTTTCTCTCTTTTGGTTGTTTTTATAATTCTTAAAATCCCCTTTTTCTTATCCTTTTTCTCCTCCTCTCCGGAAGGGACCCATTGTTCATCAAAGATGGCTTCTTCTTCCTCTTCTTCCTTGTCCCAGTCCTTCTGCTGCGTAATCAACTTTTCAACAGAACATAACGCCATTTCTAAGAATTGAAACAAAGCGCCCAAAGTATCTTCTTTTTTATATTTTTGATATTCAATCTCTAGTTCATCCACAAACGATGCCATTATAAAAAGGGAAACTTTTTCCAAAACAACCACAAGTATTTTTAATCAAAGACAATCAAAAACAATTAAAAAAAAAAGTTCCAAAAGTTAATACTTTTCTTCCTTCTTCTCTTTCTCTTTCTGGATTAATTTTTAATCAAAGAGGTCCAATTACCATATATCTTCCTTTGGGATCCACAAAGACGTTCTAGACAATCTCCTCCTTTTTCAGCTTCTGCTCCAATTTTTTTTCTCCCTTCCCACTTGCAATGGCAATTTTAAATAATCAGAAATCCATACCTCCAGCAAAAATTTTCCAATTTCTTAAATTTTTCAATGTCCAAAAATCCCTTTGTCTCTTAGCTTCAACTTTCAAAGCAATCCACTTTCAATGTCTAATATATCCAAATATTTCTGCTATTTCCGTGGGGTGGGAGAGTAAAAAAAAAAAAAATTCCCTTTAACAGCTTCTCCGCCGCTTTTCGCTCTTCTTAGGGATACAATGTATCCTCCAGCAATTAAAGCAGCTCAATTCCAGGCAATTTAAAAGGTGTTACTTGACCCGGCTCAGACAGAACTTTCACTCTTCACACTTCCTCCAGCACAGTTCTTATCCGGTTGCTGGCTTCTTCGTGGTGGCCATTGCTGACCGCCGCTCCACCGCCTTGGGAAAAAGGGGTTTTCCCGGAGAAGGGGGGGGGTCTGCGACACCCCCACCTCCCTATCCGACTCCCCTCTCTCTTCAGCTGTCCCTACAGGGCAGCCATATCCCCCTGACCCATCTGGATCGGGGGTACCTCGACGGCTCTGTACCTCGAATCGCGAGCTGTCGCGAATTCCTGCTGCCCCGAAGCCACGCGAAACCGGAAGTCCAAAACTCCTGCTGAGTTATTGATGGGACGGAAACTCTGCTCCCACCTGGACCGACTACACCCATCGTATGAACCTGAAAAACCACACGGATCCAGCGGGAAATGCCGTAATTTCCAGGTAGGCGACTTGGTTTTCACGAAAACTTTTATGGCAACCCATTGTGGGTCGAGGCAACTGTAATCCAAGTAACCGGACTCAGATCGTACCGAGTGAAATGTCGCGACGATAGAATATGGAAGCGCCATATTGATCATCTGCGTTCAAGGCTGCAGTCTGGGGCTGCGATTCCGGTGATTTCCAAACTGAGGGGGGAGGAGACGCTGAGGAGCCTGAGTTTGGAACGACGGAAAGCACAAGCAGAAGAAATGACCTCTCAGAAGAAGGATCGGGAACAGGGGTTAACTCGCCTCAAAGGGATACCGAGGACATTAGTGGTAACGAAAGTTTAGATACAGAATCAGAGGCACCCTGCTCACCAGATAACATCCTACCCCAACAAAACTCTAGACAAATACCGGGAGAACAGCGTAAATCAAATAGACAATCAAAACAACCTGCCTACCTCAAAGACTACATTACCGCACCCCTTAAACGGAACCCGGGGGGGGAAGGGGTGTTGTGAATTAATAAAAGTGCTTGAATAAAGTTTGTTGAAATCTTAAAGCAAAGTGCAGGGTTTTGGCCCTGCACTTCTGATTGGCCGATAATAGCGATATCGGATTGGTCCGTTCAGGAGAATCTGATTGGCTATTAACGAGCCCTTCATTGGTTAAAAAGAGCTAACATTCCTGCATTTTCATTGACGAAATACCCAAAAGCTTGCCTATATAAAGGGGGCTGTTGTGGCCATTAGCTGAGCTGTTGCACCATGTTAAATAAAGAGTTGAAGTTCACTGTTCATCGACTCATCTCTGCTTCTTGTGCCACGCACAGAACATAGCAGGTTTCATTTACTTACATTGAATGGAGATAGCATTGGCTCAATATTTGTAACATTTATAATATCATTTCAAAGTTATTTCACCCTATTAAATGTACATTTGTATTTCACAAGACTTATGGGATAACACAAATTTGGCCATTCCTGCTGTACAGAAAGATTCTTTATTTCACAGTTTTAAGGTACAATTCTATTCTATTAAAATAAACAAAAAGTATACAGGAGTTTTCATTCTGACCTGACCAGTTTTATATTAATAGTCAGGCATGATACAAGATTTGTACTAAAAATCTTTTTGGATCAGAAATCAGATGGCTCCCTACATTTGAAATAGTTTATGTGCAGCAGGAGAATCTGCAAAAAAAACCCTGTGTAAATACAGTGGACTAAGTTATTAAGAAAGATTTTCTCAAATTGTTTTTGTTCTCTCTAGTGCCATTAGAAAGGGTGAGGCTGGGATAAGTCTAAGTTTTGAGCCAGTTTTTAGAAAAAAATACAACTGTTTTTATTCCCATAACCATTTTAGACTCTAGAGTTTAGGTAAATAGGCAGGTTTTATCATGGGAAATTACTAAGACTGCCAAAAAATATTGGACTAAGCATCCTGATTCTATACCTAATCTACTTTATTGTTATTATTATTTCAAGAACTGGCATTTCTACTCTTCTTTCCTCCAAATTGCAAACCTCTGTAAATTTGCAAACACAGTGAGTGATCCTTATGGAAATTTTTCACCTCTCCCCTTCTGCTAAGAAATTGGTTAATTGATGAAGCCATATTTCACTTTGCAATGAACACAATACCAAAAATGAGAAATTCTGTGGAAACACAAGAGCAAAGTTGCAACAATGCAGAGAAGAAAATATAGGAGACAAGTAGTTCTACCTGTGATATATATCAAGTCTATGATGCATGTGCATCTCTTAATACAAACAGCAATATAATGCATGTTTGTAATTTCTATAAGTATTTTATGCTATTTCTCAGTTATTTTCCAAGATGGCTTATGAGAATAAAATAGCTGAATTATATATTCATAAAAAGTAATAGAGCAGTTTGCATACCGAGCAAATAGATCAAAAGATGATGCTGTTAACATGGCTCTGCATTGCATCCTACAACACCTTGAATCTCCAAATACCTACGCAAAGGTCCTCTTTGTAGACTTCAGTTCAGCATTCAATACCATCATTCCAGACACTCTTCTAAATAAATTGAACCAACTAGCAGTACCTGAACACACTTGTAAGTGGATCATAAGCTTCCTAATAGACAGGAAGCAGCAGGTGAAGCTATGCGGAATCACATCCGATACCTGTACAATCAGCAGAAGGGGCCCCAAGG
Source organism: Hydrophis major (assembly GCA_033807585.1). Classification (NCBI taxonomy): domain Eukaryota; kingdom Metazoa; phylum Chordata; class Lepidosauria; order Squamata; family Elapidae; genus Hydrophis; species Hydrophis major. The sequence continues at coordinate 333,002,676 of CM066329.1, forward strand.
CTGTGTGCTATCTCCACTTCTCCTTATATACCAATGACTGCATCTCAAATGATCCATCTGTTAAAATATTGAAGTTTGCTGATGACACAACAGTGATTGGTCTCATTCAAGACAACTATGAATCTGTATACAGACAGGAGTTATACAACTTGCCTTATGGTGTAACCGCAGCAATCTGAAACTGAACACTCTCAAAACCATAGAAATGGTGGCAGACTTTAGAAGAAACCATCCCATACTACCACCTCTTACAATACTAGACAACACAGTATCAACAGTAAAGAACTTCAAATTTCTAGGTTCTACTATATCACATGACCTAAAATGGACACCTAACATCAAAAACATCACCAAAAAAGCACAACAAAGAATGTTCTTTCTGCATCAGTTTAGAAAGTATGTATGTAAATTTTTCCTTTTTTTTTTTTTAGATTTTAATATTTTATTACTTTATAAATAACTCAAGTAGGCAAATTTAATAATACTTCTTAAACTTAATACTTCTTCCTGCTCCTATTTTCTATGTTCACCATGCATCTTTTTCTATTTTTATTTTTATTTTCCTACTTGCTATGCCTCTTCATTGGCTAATCACATAGAAAATCGTAAGGACAGATCTCTCTTACAAACCAAAAAAGCAGAATGGTTGTTTCATCATTTGCCTTGTGCCTTGGCTTGTAGAAACACTGAAGATAACTGAGGAATCTAGAAATTATGGTCATGGAGAATCTACCAATACCATAAATTCTCACAATTCTAGACATATGATCAGAGGATGATAAATGTGGTAAAAGTAATGGATGGAATTAGTCCTAGGATTTTTTTTAGGAGATGTAGAAAAATAAAGAATTTCCATGCAAATATATTTTGTTAGTTAAGCTGATGTCTGAAGTGCCAGCAGCTGTATTCCTTACCAAAATTTCATAAACACTGTTATTATTCTTAGAACCTCTGAGTCTCAGTTCTTATTCATCCATTTTGAATTATTGATCAGAATAAAAAGCTGTTTAATAAGTTTATTTGACATAAATTGTTTGGTCATACCAATGGGCCAAAGACCATTAAATCTTCATTCTCTTATTCTCAATCTGATGATAGATGCATAACCTTTTAATATACAGACAAAAGATTTCTGCCTAAAGGTTATACACAGTCAGTAATGGGATCTTGTTTCGCATATTTATGTGAAGGTTAGCCACACACAATTAAATTTATGTTCTCTATTTTATTAGTTTATGCTAGCCCAAGCAAAAGAATAAAATTGTATACCATTCTGAGCTGACGCTTTTAATTTGCCTCTGTATATATTATAATTTGAGTCACTAAAACATGTTCGGACCAAGATGTTGTTCTAATGCATATTCTATTTTGGAAAATGCCATGCTATCTTCACTTTAAGCTTCTTTAAAATGGTAGAAAGGAAAATAAATACCAACATTCCCAGCAATGCCACAAAAATGGGACAGAAAATTTAAGCTATATATTGTCATAAATATGAACACACACTTCAAGAAAAAAGTGTGGAAGATTCAAAACATTCCAACCATCAGTTTTCTGGACTAAGATCAGAGTCTGAGAGACGAAGCAAGAACAATTTCCAGTAGACTACTGAAATCTAGCCATGAAAAAATTAAGCATGTGCAATCTCCTCTGTCAGAAAATCTAAATCATATAAATGCTCATCTTATAAAAATTAAACTCTTATTATTAATATCCAGTACTCTACATATGTTTTGGTCCATGGCATTCAATTGTAATTTGGCCTTCAATTGCTTCAGTTTGTTTCACCACAACAGACCATTTCAGGCAAGAATGTAATTTTCTGAAGGATGAAGACCAACTGGAATGTGGTTTGGCATTCAAATACTCCGAAGGAAACATCTAGATGAAAACCTGAGCAGATTATGCCTAGTATACATAAAACAAAAGTGCTGTTCTTGAATACATCAAAATGTTTGCTCTTTTTCCAACTGCTTCCTGGGATTGTATGGAAAAAAGTGTTCCTTTTATCTTGAACCAAACAGGTAGTCAATCCAGTCCATAAATGAGCTACCCTCAAAAGTCCAGATAGTTGCTATAAAAAGCATTCTGTTTGGTTTTGTGTTACTAACTTCAAAAACATTTCATGAACTCCTGAAATTTCAAGTAATTACTGGGAGTTAATTTTTCATCTGCACCATCAGATGATAAAACATGTACATTTCACAACAAGACTACTGTGTGCCCAAAAATGGAAGGACATTTAGATTTCTGCCATGGACAAATGGCTACAGAAGCTGATAGAGTTGGCAGAAATGACTAAATCAACCGTTTTGATTAAAGAAAAGAATAAAAGTACTTTTGTTGCCATATGGAAACCACTTCTGAACTTTGTGCTTGAGGTGGGGGCAAAAATGAAACTTTGATTTTTTGCAACAGAGGAAGTCAGAAGTCAACACTTTTTTTCTTTTCCCCAGCCCTTTCTCACTTCTTTTTTCCTCCTTTCCCCTCACTGTCTTCCTATTTTCTTTTGTAATTTGTATCTTATTTTATAACCTAATAAAAATTTCTGAGGAAAAAAATGAAACATGTACAATTTCATAAATGAGTTCAACAGAATTTATTGGAAACCCATTAGCTGCTTATACCACAAATATCCATAGTTTATCTCAACACTGGAAATCTAGAACATTTTAAAAGTTAAAACTTACATGTGCCAATTTTCAAAGGCATGTTTTTTTTTGCCTCATGTGATAAAAAAATAGGGAACTTTAAAATATTACATATGGAGTTGCCAAGGAGATCCAACAGGCTATTCCCATTGTACCAATGCTAAAACTAAGAGAAAGGTAAGATTGTGTAAGTGTAGTTTAAATATGTTATTTAAACAGCAGAGGTCTCCAGTGCCTGCAAGCAATTAACTACATGTTCTGAGGGAGATGGTTTTTTTTTTCACAACTAGATCTAGATCAAGGTATCAAGAATTGTCTGACAAAAAAAGATGTTCACGCTGTAATGACTCATCTCAGAGCACCCTGTGTTAAGCACCTCCAGTTTGAAATCCCTGTAGATTCTCTGTTTTGGAATATCAGGTATATTAAGCCACATTTTGATTATTTTCTCACTATGGAATGAACAATGGAAAAACTTGTTACTAAAATTCAGGAAATTTTGCAATGTTTTGACAAATCTGATATTCATTAGAGAGAGAGAAGGAGAAGTGGAAAATTAGAACTGAAAGCATCCCTTAACATTGATGCTTAAAATTTTCTGCATAAATTGAAATTGGATATCATACAGGTTTAATACATTATTATGATTGTTAATCCAGGACAAAGTACAGGCAATACATGATGGACATAATCTCAAAACAAAATGGGAGATTCTGGTTTTCCTAATCACCTTCAATGTCTATCATGTCTTTCTTTCTTCTAAAAATGGTGACTTTGTCTGTGCAACTTCATTACTTACTGAGCAAAAGAATTCCATAGTGCTAGATTCTATAGGATGGAGGTGCTTTCCAGAAGCACCCAGGCATGGATGTCAAACTTGACATGTCACATGATGTATCACGCCGTTTTTTTCCCCTTTGTGAAGCTGGGACAGGCGTGGCCTGTGTACAATACATCTGGCCTGCGAAGCACCAGTTTGACACTCCTGTAACTACTGTAATAATCTAAACATGAAGCAACAGAGGTATGTCCCAGTGAACATAAAATTTCTTTTTCCTGGATCTTACAAATATTCATTAATAAAAATTAGCATTTCTTGTGGAAATAATAGTAAATGGGCTCCCTGCTAGCTGGTTCTCAGTCAAGATCCAATGCCTGCAAATGAAGAAAACTAGAGCAACTGGGGAACCCAGAAGACAAATATAGAAGTATACAGAACATCAAACTGTCAATCAGACCAAAACATGAGATTTTTCATTTGAAACACAAAAACAATTTTCTTAAATAATGGAAGAACATCAAAGAGGAAATGGTGAAGATGACATTCCATCATGGCTGATCATGATACTAAAAACCTTTATCATAAATATAGCATCCAAGGGAAGTATATAAAGAGAAGACAAAATAGCTTCTAGGACTGATTCTGAACCCTATCTGTCTGTCTATCACCCATCTATCCATCTCTATTATTAGATAGAGCATGATTTTCTTCTAGGAATTCAAAGTGGTATAATTATTTCTGCTTTTTTGCTCCCACAAAGCAACTCTTTTGTAACATTTTGGTTAAATAGATGTATTGCTTCTATAGCTTATGGTGATTTGGGAACAACTTTTTTGGTGTTACATCATTCTTCTTCCTGCAGCAGATTAAGGCTGATCTTCAACTACTGGATTATTCTTAAACAGAACTAATGCAACATAGGCCACCTGTGCCTGACATCTAGTGGTAGCTTCATCAAATTATCAGATGTGCTCAAAATCTCAAGGAATTACAGGCTGTTATCAATGGCATTAGATTTACAGCCCTCTCCATCTTTTCTTTGGATTGCTAAAATTTTCTTCTTTGGGTTGGGTTGGGGTTTTTTTTTTGGACAAAGCTATATATCTGCGTGCAACTAGAAAACAGCTGGTTATACCAAAACCAATTCTTGTCTTTTGAAAGAGCTGAATTCTTGTGTTACCCATAGAAACATCTAAATGAGCAAAGCTATAACAGATGACAGATTTTTAAAATACTGTATGAAAAATCTTTTTTGCTAAAATATTACTTTCTTTATACAAGTTTGTACCTTTACAAATCATACTTCCCAAGCAGAGACAAGTGGGAAATTTACTCAGCTTCTATTTTAGTGCAACAAGTCAAGTACAAGTTGTATTTAACTTCTAATGTTTAGAAAGGGAAAATGATGCACCTTGATTAGCAACGATATGGAAGTAGTTTTCTATTGCTTTCTTCTTAAATGTGTTTTGATCTCCCAACCTGTCCTAAGTTCTAATATTTACTGAAGATTTCCGTTCAAAGGCTAACAGTTCTGTTTAATTCTGAAACTAGCCAAAGTTAGTCAGGCATTGCCATCTGCTGAATCACTCTTTATTATCCATAACTTAAGCACACTCATAGATTAATAATTGCATTCCTGAGCGCTATTTCTTTGCCTATTTTAAAAAGTTCATATATTTCAGGAAAGTGAGCACAAAATTGATTGTGGAGAATACTCATTAAAACAAAAGAAGCTCAAATGAAATATACATAATAATAAGAACTGTCCCCCAAAAGTGCAGGATGGATGTCTAACAAAATAAATAATAAATAAATAAATAACCAATAAATAAATAAGTGGATGATGTATGAATGTATGAATAAATAAGTGGATGATGTATGAATGATGTAAAAACAAAAACAAGCAAACTAATGAAGAAAAAAAAGCTAGAATAAACTTAAGAGCAGCAGTTTGCAAGGATGAGTGGTAGGCAAATGTCAAAAATGTCAAAAAGGCAATTGCTGGAGGACAATCAAAGCTCCATCTCTTTGTAGGTGATGCTGACACATATACAAATGGCTGCAGCCTATATTGCACTTCCTTGACTTCTTGACCTTTTTTTTTTTTTACCCCAGTTGTGAAAGCCACTGTTTGAGGTTTTAGAAAAAGAGTGAAATTAACCCTGTCACATTTGTCCATCTTTACTCCTAAGAATACTCCAAAGCCACAGCAACACTTCTGCAGAAATTAAAGATGACTAATTTCTACAGAATTTGCAGCCACCTTGGAGAAAAGAAAGATCTCATGTCAGCTCCTACGGGAGGTCACTGAAACTGGTTCAATAAAACATTTTACTCACAGTCTTGGTGTAGCAATATGTGTTTATTTTGGCTTCCTCCAACAGAAGCAACAAACGGTAAGTACGAGTAAAGCCCTTTCCATCCCCAATAATTAGCTAACATCTGACCCTAGCAAACACCCAACATCCATCTACAGCAATCTTGCGCGCCTCCACCCAACTCTAATCCTAACCACTGTCCAAATCCCCAGATAACACCCCTTCCCAGGTGTTCTTCCACCCTGATTCATGTGATATTCCCCCAAATGAAACGCTGACCAACAGATACTATATCACGAAATGTTTTCTAGCTGGTCGCACTGAGAAGAGGGAGAGGCGTTGTGCTTAGAGAGTCGCAAAACATTGAACAGCTGACAAGGCAGTTTCCCAGCTGTTGCACCAAAGTAGGGAGAGAAGGTCGCACCTGGCTTCATCAACTGTCATCGACCCAGGACCGTCAAGGTAAGTAACTCCTCCCCAACCATGATGACGTGTCGGGCTTCATTCCATCGGCAGCGTTGTTGAAGCCCGATACCTCAGCTGAGGCAGACATTGTTTTTATTTAGTTTCAAGGTCACATCCTGGCAGTAGATGGTCTTCTAACCACCTTTTAAACAATGTTTCAACTGCTGATCCAAATTAGTTCTGAGGCATCATTTCAGCAGTGTACTTCTTCAAACACTTAATGACATCCATATGTTATGTTGTTTCTTGGCTTTTACTCTTTTTCTTGGATACATCTTGAAAAGACTTTGGCTCCATAACTCAAGTAATTATCTCAAGCCATCAAGTTCTTTGAAAACTTCCTTATTAATTTTGGCTTTTTGCCTTTGTTGCAACAGAGTTAACCTTTAAAAAAAATGATGCCATTTATTTTCCCAAATTGTATTTTTTGACCAAAAAATAATATCACTGTTTCATTCAACTATTTTTAGCATATTTTAAATATTCTGGTGACATAAGGAACAAAGTACACAGATAAAGATCATGCAATAAATCATTAGTTTTTGTTTGAAGTAGTGGAAGAACATTTAATGATTTAATATGCAGGAGTATGATTGTGGCATCCATATTCCTTTTTCAGGTAAGATTAAGGACATCTCTATCAGAAAGAATGGTGTAGCTCCAAGCCTCTCTGGGTTCACTCAGCACTTCATATTTAATAATGGGTAACTAAATAAGCCACTACTGGATGGACTTGCATATTATAGTATGCTGTTAATTATAGTTTACCAAACATAAGAATTGATTAAAACCAGTGGTGGAATTCAAATAAATGAATGACCGGTTCTCTGCCCTAATGATTTCTTCCAACAACCAGTTCACCAAGCTGATCAGAAAGTTAACAACCAGTTCTCCCAAACTGGGGCGAACTGGCTGAATCCCACCACTGATTAAAACCACTCTATATACATTTACTTATTTCATTATATAAATCCAACCTCTATAAACTTTTGGGATTGAAGGAGAACTTGGAATCTTTAAAATACTCTGAAACATTAATTTATCAGAAGACTAATACTGAAATTGTCCTTTAGAATTTTTCTGGGCAGGTTGACTCATTTGCAATGAAAGGTTGAATTCATCCATTTCGGGTTCTAAGAATGCTTGAAAAGGATTCTTTTACTTTAAATTGCCATCCTATTAAGATTTCAGGCCATACTTTTCTATAATGCTTAGTTCATTAGAAATTACATAATTATGAAAGACATAGTTTTGCTGGACCAGGCCAGTAGCTAATCAGTTTTCAGTCCTAGCCAGCTTAATGTCTAGTAAGCTCATAATCAGAATGAACAGTCTCTCTTTCTTTTCAAAGCAGACTGGTTCAGATGTTGGATGTAGCTTATAATCATCATTAGTGCACATCAGAAGTTTAACTTGGCACCATGTTTTTGTTGTTTTTGTTTTATATGGCTATTTTTGAGCACCAAGAATTGAGGCCTTTGAACTATGGTGCTGGAGAAGACTCCTGCGAGTCCCTTGGACTGCAAGGCGATCAAACTGCTCAACCCTACTGCTCTTTAGAAGGTCAGATCCTGAAGTTGAAACTCAAATACTTTGGCCACCTAATGAGAAGGACTCACTGGCGAAGAGCCTAATGCTGGGCATGATTGAAAGCAAAAGAAGAACTGCATACCAAAATAGAGTTTCCTATGTTTTGGCACAAATATGGAATCCAACTGGTTATTCAGTACACGTTTTACCAAAATCAAACCACAGTCAATTTCAGAATGATAATCAGCTTATAATGAACTTTGGTCTTTCTACATTAATGCTTGTGCTTTAAAGCTGAGTTATGAATTTTTGTAATACAGAGTGGTGAACTCATACTAGGAAATGACAGTGCCTAACAGTGCAGATAAATGATCAGTTAGTGGCTTATGAGCCAGTTCCCCCCCCCCCATCCCCACTCCAAAAATAAATTACTCTGAAAGATTACCATCAGCAAGGTGGGGGAGGGGCAATCAATCAAAAGAAATACAAGCTTTCGATAAAGTTCCCTAGAATTATTGTGCATGAATAGGCTAAACAGGGGAAAGCGGAAAGAGAGAGAATAAAACTGGTACATAGTATATTTGTCTACTATGTTTTCAGATATATCATGGTTCATTTTTAAGGCAAATAATTCTTCCTGGAACCTTAAATGAAAAGGCTTGTTTTTTCTCTTTCCTAAAAAGAATGATTCAGTCTTAGAACCTGAGTTCTTGATATTTCTATCAGGGTTCTTGATATTTCTATCTTTTATTGATGTGCATAAAAATGAACATTTAAGCAAAGAACTGACTTTGGATTGTTTCCATGTTTTGCAGCATATAGAAAAAGTGCTCATTAATTCCAGCCAGGAAATTTTCATGTTGATGAAGACAACAGAAATGAAGCTAAACTCAAATAACATTTTAAAAAATGAAATGTGTGATAAAATATAGATGTCTTCAATATTATTTTCAGACATCTGCCAACATAAAGGTTCTCATAAATTTATTTTTATTTAGTTACCTATCAAACAGTTAAATGGTGATCAAACAGGGATTGTGGTGCTTGAAGTTTATGCTGAAAATATCAAGAGTGTTTATTAAGAGCACTCACAAAATGCTAAATCCAAAAGTGCTGACAATGTAACACACTCTTACTCTGGGACTATATTCCACATGTTTTATATTGTGTACAAAACAAGCCTTAAATAGGTAACATGTATATGTGTATGTAAATAGTTTACTTTACTTTATTGTCATTGTATCTCGTACAACGAAATTAAATACAACCTTCAGTGTATAATTTATGATTATGAAAATAAGCACACACATCCTTCACACTCTACACATTGAACTGAAAAGCTCTGACACTGCACCTTTACTGCACTATACAGTTAGAATTCAATAGAGTTACTGCCCTGGGATAGAAGCTGTTTTTTGGCCTATTTGTCCATGTTTTTATTATTCTGTACCGTCAGCCAGATGGCAATAGTTCAAAAAAAGGGTGCCCGGGATGAGATGGATCTTCAAGAATGTTTTGAACTTTCTTAAAGCAGCAGGAGCTGCTTTATGTTTATGTTTATGTTTGTGTTAAGATTGGATGGACATGGACTCCATGTGACTTGGTAGTCTAGAGTTCCTCATCCTATTGAAAGAGATGCTAAGCAAAGTCAAAGGCCAGATCTAGTCAATCCAAAGGAATACTTGTAACAGGATAACAATAAAGGTTGGAAGGGACTTTGGAAGTCTTCTAGTCCAACTCAGTGTTCAAAAAGGTAACCCTATACCATTTCAGACAAATGGTTGTCCACTCTCTTCAAAAGCCTCCAGTATTGGAGCACCCACAATTTCTGTAGGCAAATCATTCCACTGGTTTATTTTTCTCACTGTCAGGAAATTTGTCCTTAATTCTTAATAGGTTGGTTCTCTCCTTGATTAATTTCCATCCATTGCTTTTCACAAATATACAAATACAGTAGCCTAACGTTTGAATACCACTTTGTTCTTCTGAAACCTGAAGACAATTTAAAGTTCCTGAAAATCTCTTCTTCCTATACTGATTTTTGAGTGCAGAGATTTGTTCTTTACTTGTACCATTTAAAAAATAAATTAAAAGCTATTATTTTATAATTGTTCAATTAATGAGTGGTGGTTGCACGAGTATATTGACCAAAAAGATAAAAATAAGCAGCGCTCAATGTTATAGCGCGAACAGAATTCATCTAGTTGCACAGTGTCGTGTTCTCATTGGGAAGCAGCAATCCTTGATATTTGGAATCCCTTTTCTATATTAGGTAGATTTAATGGCCCACTGAAGGAAAAATGGAACAGCTTGAAGGCAGCTGTATGGATGTTAAGCATTGATTTTTTGCACTTCCGTACAATATATCTGGTCACTTGAGATAAGTGAGAGAAGAACAGAGACAAAGTTTATGAATCCTGAATAATTCTCTTGAAAGCAGATGAGCAAAGCAAGGAGCAAAGGAGGAAGAAATCCCTGTATACATAAAATTCCATCCATGTCATTGCGTGATTTTGTTATGACTGTATTAGGTCAAAATTTAGTAGCTTTTCATTTTCTTTGCTAATTTTTGGCTTAAAAGCTATGAATTGTATGCTAATACCCTGTTTCTCCAACAATATGGCCTCCCCCAATAGGAAGTCCCAGTATGTTTTATAGGCATGAAATGAAATTAAGCCCCTCCCCCCAAATTAAGGCCTATATTAAAACATGCAAAATGGGGGGGAATGGTGGGGGGGGGCTTGCCATAAGGAAGTACTTTTGTTGCACACCCGGATATGGTACTGCCTGTGTTGACCCCAATACGAAGTGCCCCACCAACGCCGAGGTCAACATCCAAGCCATCGCCGCCCGCTCAAAGAAGCACGGGGGGAAATTAAGTCACCTCCGAAAAGACAGCCTAGCCATTTTTTCGGGGCTCAAAAAAATAAGACCCGGCCTTATTATATGAGAAACACGGTATAAAACAAAGAGCAAAAGATGTATTTCATTACAAATACTGAAAAAAGCGATATAACCTACATGGAAGTATTTTTGTATAAAACAGTACAAATATACCATTAGCTGAGAATAGTCATAGTTTACACATTCATTATATATATATGATATTATAAAACAGCTTTAATGAATCCTTATCTAATGATTGTCTACTCAATTTTGCATTAAAAGTTTATTGACTTGGGTTAAACAGCTAAAAAGTTATTATTAAATTGTAATAAAACAGTATGAAAATGCTTGTATATCTAAGTATTTGTTGTTCTTAATTATGTGACTTCACTGTTCAGCACAAATTGATCTTACATTGACTTAAATTTCAAGGACATGCAATGAACTAGAAAAAACACAGTGGAGCAAATAAGATTTCTTTGGCAAGTCAGAATCATATATAAATTTGAAAGATGCACATTATACATACAAAGCAGAATATAAATAGCAAAAAAAGAACTTTAGAGAAAATATGCACATGATAAAAGGAATAATCTTTTATAAGAGATTATGACATTTCAGAATAATCAGGTACAACCTGATTTTTCTAATTCACATTTCAGAAAATTGGTTGAAATAATTTTAATTTATGAATAATTTTAGCAAGAGTGCGTACAGCAAAATCCAAAGATGAAAATTGTGATGTACTCATTTTAATCCAATATCAGAATAATACCAAAAGTTTACTCTGTCGGAGAATGATAGTTCAGATGGTTCAGATTTCCTTCACAATTTAATCAATTTATTTTTTGCTCATTACACAATAGGAAATTCATCCATTGTGTTATTATGTGGATTCATTATGGCATTATGAATGCATTAATTTAGCTAAATAATATTATACAGTAATTATACCATATATGAAAGACACCAAACCAGAATTAACTCTTATAAATGTATAGTACTCGAACTTGCATTAAAAGGTAATATTTCCTACATAAAACTAATGTATAAAATTGTGCATCCAAGTCCAGTTTCTTGAATTTGAGAATACATATGGAATCTACCCATAACCTTTATAACCATTTTGGAAGCTGAAAATGCAAACTAGGTAAGTAAATGTGCAGTTTTATATTGAATAGATTTAACAATAAATATCATCACAGACTTTAAAATTATCCTTTTCTATAGCTAATTGTTCTAGTAGATTGCATGAGGTTGATACTGAAGAAAAGATAATTCCTGTCTTCCACATTTGAAGAAAAAACATACAATATATTTATGGGCATATAACATATTTTTCAGAAGCAAAGATTGTCACATAACTATCATTCATATTACCATAAATAAATGATCTGATTTATTAGATTTTATTTTCCCTTCTAGCAGAAAAACATTTGAAACCAACTCTTGGTCTTCCTAATGCATCAGTTGAGTTTGACAGCTGTCAGGATAGAAAGAACATCCAATAAATTATATCTGTATGGCTTACTTCATTTATTTATGTACGCTTCACAGCTGCAGCATTCATACACAAACATTCATTACTTTATGAAAAGATTAAAAATGGTTATATATATTTTATATACAAAATTATTTACTTTTTTAAATTTTATTTTACAAAAAAGTAGGTCTATATATCTCCATCTTAAAATGCAGAGAGCTGTAAAATAGACCCATGATTAGTGTTGGAAAAGTTGATCTTTTAAAAAAATGGCCCTGGTTGAAAATGAAAGAATTAGCCTTTATTACTATTATTATTGTTATTGTTATTAATCCTACAGGCCCTCTTTGTCGACTTTTTTTAAAGAGTCCTCAAGTCCTTTGTGATCAGTGCCAAGGCTGGAAAGGACAAAAGTCAAGTTCCATATTGAAGTCACTTCGTCTAAGTTGCTCTTATTTTCATGTTCCTTGTGAAAACTTTTCATTCCATAAATTCTACAGCTCTTCATTAGAAAATAGCTGTTTCTTGACTGAGATACTACTTTCACAGTTCATCTTCAGCTTGTAATGGCTGTGTCACCCATGTTTACAAAATGATTGCTAATAACAGTTTAAAATTATTTCCAGCCTCGTAAAGTACCTCCAAGACAAGCAACATAAATGATTAAAGATCTCTGAAGCCAAATGGTCATAAATAAGCCTGAACTTAGTTTGACATCTTATTGTATATACAGGTTTTTTAAAAAATACAACACACTTAAACACTATTAAATCATCTTATTTACATTATCATTGGTGCTAAAATGGAAGATTTTAATTACTACAGGTACTGGGGTAAAGAATCAAATAATCCCTCACCAATGACATATAGAAATTAACATACTAGATAGGCTGGAAATTGTTCCCTTTTCAATATTTTCATTTGTAGCCATCATTGATATATGTTGTAAGTACTTAGGTCCATATGTATTCCAAAATGCTGGGTAATCCTTTTTTTTTTTTTAAGGCACCATAAGTTAGGGCATTCTGGCATGGCAAATGTCCCACTTTACCAGTGTGGGTTCAGCGCCGTGAATCCTGCCATGTCCTGATCCAACGATGAAAATGTTTTGATGAATTAAATGAGTTCACCTTTCCTGGTGAATTTTTATAATAATATTTTTTTGAATAAGTTCTTTGGAATGAAGATGCTGAAAATAAAAGAAAAAAGAAAGAAAGCTTTACAACTCTGCTAACAGAAATATAAGCACGATGAATGAATGCAATGTAATATATATTCAAACATTGGCTAGTGTCCTATAGTCTCTTCCATTGTAATCTTTTATCTCATTCACTTGGTAGGCATCAAATCATTCAATTGCGCAATTTACCCAATTCTTTCAATTCATAGAACAAAGAAATTGAATCAAGTAAATTCAGTGGTCAGATAGCTATATAGAGTAATGACTGAAGATACTTTATGGGAAAGAAAAGTTGTTTTTCATCTTGTAGAAGTTTTCACCAGGATGGCAAATGTCTGATTTTAGCAATCATATAAAAAAATCAATACATCAAATACAAGCTAGGCAGATATGACCTCGTTGATGGCCCTTACTCTGTTGAAGACCTTGGAGTTCTCATATCAAATAACTTAAGCACCAGAACTCGCTGCAAAAAAGGCTTTAGAGTTGTAAATCTGATCTTACAAAGCTTCTTCTCTGGTAATGCTGATTTGCTAACTAGGGCATAACCTTTGCTAGACCAGTACTTGAATACAGCTCCGCTGTCTGGAATTTGCACTGTATATCAGACATTAATACAATTGAGCGAGGCCAGAAGTATTTTACAAGAAGAGTACTACAGTCCTCTGTTTACAACAGAAACCCTGCAACACCAGACTTGAGATTCTAGGCTTAGACAAGAGAAGCTTTGAACTACATCGGCTAAGATTGGATTTAAGCATAGTACATAAAATCATATGTTACAATGTCTTACCAGTTAATGAATATTTCAGCTTTAACCACAACAATACAAGAGCACACAACAGATATAAACTAAATGTAAACCACTTCAAACTTGATTGCAGGAAGTACGATTTCAGCAACAGAGTGGTCAATGTCTGGAACTCACTACCTGATTCTGTTATCACCTGCTCAAACCCCACTCCTTTACCCTCATACTAACCTCTGTTGACCTCAACCCATTCCTAAGAAGTCTGTAAGGGGCGTGCATAAATGCACAATCGTGCCTACCATCCCTGTCCTATTATTAGTTCCCATTTAATGCATTTAAACTTATGTTTATTCTTATCTCTATTATAACGATTGACTAAATAAATAAATAAATATTTCCCTCCACGTAATCTACTCACGATTCATGCAGGTAATTTTAGGTAAATCCCATCGGCCATTTCCTTGGCATCTGATTATTGGAACATGTCGCTGGATGAAGCCATCTTTACAATGATATCTGATCAATGAGTTAATTTCATAACGGGGCTTCATCTTTCCAAAGGTATTTGCATTTTCTACCACTGGTGGTTGGCCACAAGCAACTGAAAGTACAAATTAAAATTTTTATAAACTGTAATTTTTTATGTATCAGTCAGTCTCAACCTTTACTACAAGACCATCTACTCATCCATCTGTGGATTTTTAGACCATAGATTCTAATGTGCCTAATCAAAAAAAACCAAAACTATAAAATGAACCAATCAAAATAGAAAACATGGGAAAATATATTATCAGGTTTAAGTGCATTCTATTGAACAATTCCTGTATACATTATTTGAAAAGGATTTTGTCCACTTATCCAGTAGAAAACTACAAGTTTCTAAAAAGCTGCATTGGGTATATTATACTGCATCATATTACATTCTTGGATATAGCACTTCCTTGGTTGTTTTCTACATTATACAAATGACTAATCAGTCATACAACTCTATACTCCAGTATGACGTGAAGGTTCCACTATTAGTCCAATGTTAACATTAATTATGTGCATGACTGCATTCCCACTCATGCTAGTAATACCATTACTTAATTTGAAGATGATACAACAGTGGTGAGACTCATCTTCTAGGGGGATAAGTCTGCCTACCAAGATGAGATGGACCGGTTGCTTTCATGGTGTGGAGACAATAACTTGGTCCTCAACACCAATAAGACCAAGGAGCTTACAGTGGGCTATAGAAGGAACAGATCAGACATCCAGCCCTTGCTTATCAAGGGAGACTGAATGGAGCAAGTGGCCAGTTTAAGTTTCTGGGTGTTACTATACAAGAGGACCTGACCTGGAGTGCTCACATTGCAGCTCTGGTCAAAAGAGCCCAGCAGACATTATACTACCTGAGACTTCTCAGGAAACAACAATTGAATGAAAAACTGCTGGTGACCTTCTACCGCTGCACCATAGAGAGTATTTTAACTTACTGCACCTCTGTATGGTTTGCCAATTGCACAGTGGATAGGAAAGCACTCCAGAGGGCGAACGTCATTGTCCAGAAGATCATTGGTTGCCCTCTCCCCTCTTTGGAAGAGCTTTATAGCTCCTGCTGCCTTAAGAAAGATCAAAACATTCTTAAAGATCCATCTCATCCTGGGCACCCTTTTTTTTTGCATCTGGCAGAGGGGACAGAATAATAAAAACAAAGACAAACAGGCTAAAAAAACAGATTCTATTCCAGGACAGTAGCTCCTCTGAATTCTACTTATAATGCAGTGTTGGTGTGGTGTCAAGGTTTTCAATTCAATGTGTGGAGTGTGAAGGATGTGTGTTTGTATTTATTTATTTTTTCATGGTCATGATGTGCATTGAAGATGGTGTTTGATTTCATTGTACGAGATGCAATGACAATAAAGTAAACTAAACACCTTACTTAGTAGTGGTATTATAGCATCAAAATGGCCAGAATATATGAATATTGTAATTCATATATATTGACTCCAAGTTTTTGGGAGCTAGAATAATTTGCTCAATGTGTATCACATATCCTGTATCAAACTTCACATCTCATTTCAATGCATATTTCTTGAAGCTAGAAAAATAATGTTATAGTATTTGATATTTCTGTATGTTGTAAGCACACTAAATAATTTGGTGTCATCAGCAAATCCAGCTATCAGTTTGTCAGCTTTAAATGATTTATGAAGACATAGTATTCAAACTTATATGTTCACATGCTTACTCAACTCTAAGAATTTGAAAAGTCTTAGTTTTTTAGTACCCAAGCTGATTCTTTAGATCTTGTAAATATCTTTTTCTCTTTAATAATGTTGTGGTTCGTTGGCAGCAGGTGCAGATGGCTGAGGGCTCGGAAAACAAAGACTCAGATGAGGGGCCTGCGTGTAATGCAGGGATGGGGCCAGGACCACCAGGGAGTGGAATGCTGCCTTTGGAGATTGTGGAGGTTGGCAGCAGTCATGAAGAGGTCCCCAAGGAGCCCGTGCCCAGCGCGTGTGCATGCAGGGCTGCTCAAAGGAAAGAGCAGCTGCAGCAGCACGGGGACTTGGGAATAAGGCTGCAAGGTAATGGCCCCTCCCTCAAGAGGATAAAAGCCAGCTGAGAAACTGCAGTTCTTTGCAGAAGGCAAAGAAATTTTACACTTGAGCCCGGTGGACGTTAGGAATATCTGAATTGGTGTTTGGAGACTCTTTGTGTTGGAGTTATTGCTTAGTAATTTTATCTGTTTTTCTTGGCAGCCTTGCAAAACCTTGGCAAGGCTCTTTCTTATTGGAGCTAATTGGTTTGAAGCAGCCTTTTACCTGTGAAGGAACGGGATTCATAAAGAAACATTAAAAAGTTGTGCTGTTATCTTTGTCTCAAGTTTGCTTCCTTGGAACCAGGTTTTGGTTAGAACAAATAATGCTTTTTACTAATTTAATTAGAATGGAAATTTACCTAGCTATTAGTTTCTTTATTCTTTTTTAGTTTCAGTCTAATCTTCCGGTACAAAGCCAATTACATTCCATTCTTTAAGACAAGCAAGTAACTTCATATTTATATTATTTAAGAGCTTCTAAGTGTATAATTTCTTATATCCATTTTTTTCACTTCCCTAGCTCAACTTGTAATGAGTTTCCCACTTTTCAAAGCACCAAATCTTGCATGCACAAGTTTGTTGAAAATTTTGTTGAACAGTACAATGTTTATTGCATAGATTTAAGTTGGACTGATTTACCTGTTCCTTTCTTGCATGTGTAAGTGAGGTGATAATTGCATGGTACATCATTCCATTCACCGTTTTCATGCCAAATTATAACAACACAATCTTCTCCAGAAGAAAAGAAACTGTCCGGCTGTTTTGGTCTCCAGTTTTCATATTGCTGCAGAAGACAAAACACAAATAATCAGAATGTGAAAACTGGCAAAGTTGTATTTGAATAAAATAAACTGAGCACAAGATGACAAATTGCAAATGTTGTCATCAGAAAAAAAAAGTCAGAATATATTTTTGTTAGATCTGGGAGAGTGGGCGCAAGGAACGGAGACGAGGCATCGAAGTCACTCTTCATTAGTGACTTCAGAACAGACCGAGAAACTAGGGCAGCAGCAGCTCCTTTTGTAGAGCTGGCTGTTGTCACAACACCCAATGATTTGAGTTTGCTGCGCTGAGAGCATCCAATCTGCAGCGACCTGCTATCAACCAATCCGATCAGCCAAAAGCGACCAATCATGATCCGCTGTCAATGGGCCAATCAGAAATGCAGGCTAGGAACCTTTTGTGGAAAGAAAACTACTAGAATTGCAAACTAACAAGTTTGCTTAGTTTGTAACACCCCTCCCCCCTAGGTTCCGTCTCAAGGGTGGGGTGATGTATTCACGCAGGTAGGCAGGTCGTTTCACCTGCCTATCTGATCTACATTGCTCCATCAGTCCTTGGCTGGACTCTGGTTCTGGTGGATTGTTTGTTAGACTCAGCGGTAGCGGTGATCCGACTTCTCCATTGGGTGACTTGGGGACTCTACTCCCGTCAAGGCTGCCATCTGGATTCTCTGGGATTGCTGATGCCACTGTGCTGCTCCGCGGTGGGATGGCCATCTGTCCCGGCTCCTCTTCAGCAGGTGAGCACTCCAGGTTTGGTTGCGCTGGTTGCTGAGTCTCGCATACTGGATCAGGTTCTAGTTCATTTTCAGCCCCCTCGATTTCCCTTCCCCCCCCCCGGTTTGGAGTTTAGGGCTTGTGAAAGGGGTAGGTGCCAGCCTGGAACGTAACTGGTCGATGTGGCGCTTCCACAGTCTCCCATCATTAGTTTGCAAACGGTAGGAACGGGACCCATAAGTTGCATTATGGTAGCAGGGACCCACAAAGGGTCACCGGTAAGGTTTTTTGCAAAGACTGGGTCGCCTACTTTGAATGTGCGGTACTTGCTACTGGAACCCAGAGGCTTTTCCAGCGTGTAGGCAGGGTGTAGACGGTCAAGATGTGATCGAAGTTTCCGGCCCATCAGGAGCTTGGCTGGGGTATTGTTTGTGGTGCTGTTTGGAGTGATATGTTGGAGAAGCATCCTGGTTACCTTGTTGTGGATGTTCCCTTGTTCCATCTTGTGTAGGGTCTTCTTTATGAACTGGACCATTCGTTCAGCCCTACCGTTGGCCGCAGGGTGAGCCAGCAATGTTAAGGTGTGGCGTATCCCCCGGTCTGCTAGGTACTGTTCAAATGCCAAGGCGATGAACTGTGGGCCATTGTCTGAAACCAAGACGTCTGGCAACCCGTCTGTGGCAAATAGTCTGCTTAATTTTTTAATGATTGCCTCTTTGGTGGTGTTCTTCATTTTGTGGACCTCAAGTCAGTTGGAATAGACATCCACTGTTATGAGAAATGTATGCCCTTTGGTAGGTCCTGCAAAATCGATGTGGATACGGGACCAGGGACCTCGGGGTGCTTCCCATTCAGTTGGTGGTGCTTTCAGTGGAGCTGAGCGTGTTTCCTGGCACATATTGCAGGTGGCCACCCAAGTCTCTATTTGCTTATCTATGCCTGGCCACCAAGCGTAGTTCCTTGCTACGCACGATACCCGGATGTCCATTGTGCAATAGTTTTAGAACTTTATACCGTAGTCTTTCTGGGATGACGACTCTGTCTCCCCATAACACACATCCCTTTTGGGTGAAAAGTTCTGTCTGCCTGTGCTTGAAGGGCTTGAAGTTTTCATTGAATTCATTGTCAGGCCAACCTCTTTCTACCCAGCTGAGGACTCGTGCTAAACAAGGGTCTTTCCTTGTTTCGGATGCGATGTCTTGCGCAGTCAGTGGTGGTGAAGGGAGTGTCTCGATCTGTAGTACAGCTAAGGTTGGAGCTGGGTCGTCTAGGACTTCTGGCAGTGGAGAGCGGCTCAGGGCGTCAGCATGGGGAATGGCTTTCCCCAGTAGGTGTTGTAATTGATAGTCATATGCGGCTAAAAACTGACCAGAATGTCATTCTAGTTGATAAGATATGGGGAGTTGGTTTATCCCCCGCCAAGATGCCCAGTAATGGTTTGTGATCGGTGATTATAGAAAAGGACCTTCCATACATGTACTCATGGAATCATTTAATCGCAGCCACAATAGCGAGAGCCTCTTTATCTAATTTGCTATAGTTTCTTTCAGTTTTAGATAAAGTTCTGGAAAAAAATGCAATGGGTGCCTCAGTGCTGTTTGGCAGGATGTGGCTCAGGATGGTTCCTACTCCAAACGGTGAGGTGTTACAGGTGACGTTTAAGGGTAAAGTCTTGTTATATTGTATCGATACGGCATCTGATGTTAAAAGGTCTTTTACTTGCTGAAAAGCTCGCTCTCCTCGATGTCCCCAGACCCAGGAAGTCTTCTTGTCGAAGAGCCTATGCAGGGGTTCAGCAACAGTCGCCTTCTGGGGTAGGAAGATGTTATAAAAGTTGATGAGTCCCAGGAAGACTTGAACATCTGTTTTGTTCTTAGGTCTTGGGGTGTTTCTGATTGCAGCCAATTTTTTCTCAGTAGGGTGAATTCCCTGTTTGTCAAGAAGGTAACCAAGAAATTCAACCCTCTCTGTACATAGTTGGCACTTGTCCTTCTTGACCTTCAGGCCAACGTCTTTAAATTTTTGGAGGACCATTCTTAGCCGCTTTTCTAGTATACTTCTAGTGGGGGAAGCTATCAAGACATCATCGAAATATGGCATGACCCCTTTTATACCTTGTAATAATCTCTCCATCAGACTCTGGAAGATGTTTGGTGCCACGCTCACTCTGAACTGGAGTCTATTACACTTAAATGCCCCTCTGTGCGTGACTATAGTTTGGGCTTCTGTGGTCTCTGCATCTACAGGCAGCTGCTGGTATGCCTGGGCTAGGTCCAATTTTGGGAATATTTTCCTGCCCCTAAGGGAGTGCACTAGGTGTTGGACCACAGGCACGGGGTAAGCGCTCTGCTGAAGTGCGTGATTTAGGGTGGCCTTGTAGTCCCCACAAATTCTCAGAGTTCCATCAGGCTTTATGAACTGTTGTAAGTGAAGGACTACCTGTATATTATTTTTGCCTTAGGTCTTCTTTGAAAAAAAATGATCAGGAAAGGGAATAAAGAAAAGGAATGTTTCAAGAAATCTACCTTGCTGTTCTTCAGAATGTTATTTCTTTTTCTTTACTACTAGAAATTAAATGGAATAAAAAATAAATTTCACAGAAATAACCATTTCTATAAATGCTATGCACTTAGCAACCAATCCATCCCATAAATGGGTAAAAGACAGGAATTTCAAGTGCTTTTTTTTCTTTTTCATTTGAGCACTTGGAGTTGTTCCATATATGCACTTGTAAAAAGTTTGAATTGTTTTGTTTTAATCTTTATAAAGTAATCCAAACACAGTTTTTTAAGCACATTTTAAATAATGTCAATGAACTAAATGTGTTGTTTACTTACTGGAACCATAAAATAATCTTTATATATACATACATACATATATACATACATACATACATACATACATACATACATACATACATACATATAATACATATTTTTACCTTTTTTCCAACACTAAATTTGCTTATCATTTACGATGTTTTAAATATTTTAGTAAGTTTATTGCAACATTCTAATTTGGGACATATTAAGCCTCTTGCCAATGCCAGGTAATAAAACATGCTTTGTCGTAAAAAGATGAAGTGGTTTTCGCCAAGACTTGATCAAAACACAGTATGCCTGGGCTTTGAAGTTGCAGCTGTCAATTGATTTGGAAAAGCTGGTTTACAGTTATCTCTGTTTCCTACTTATGTGGTTTTTTGAGTACATAGCATTTAATGACACGTTATTTAACATTGCCAATTGTTCCAAGATTTAGTTCTAGTTGTTTCTTTTAAATGAAACATACTTATTTAATTTTCAGATTCATTGTTTGACTTGTATTCTCTATATTTTAAAGCCTCAACCTTAGTTTTGGCTTAAGAGAGCTAAATAATTGTCTCCCTCGGAATACTTTAGAATAACAGAGTTGGAAAGGACTTTGGGGGTCTTTTACTCCTGCTGTGCTTGAGCAGGAGACCCTATACTATTCCAGACAAATAATTGCCCAAAATCTTTTTGAAAACGTCTGTGATGACCCAGAGTGGGATATAAAACAAACACAGTCACAGAAAGCAAGTGAAGCCCCTTTTATTCCTTCACTTTGCTTCCAAGCTCTGAATATCTTTGATGGAAGACAAAAAAAAAAAAAAACAACTCCCACACAAACAGTTACACAAAGAAGAAAAAAGCAACACAAACCAGGAAAGATAAGGGCTGGAGGATGTCCACAGATAGCACACACTGGGAAGGACGCCAAACTCAGAGAGGAACTATAAACTAGAGATATTTATATGCTTTGTTTCCAGCGTTTGCCAGTATGCAGGTCCAGTTGTCACACCTGCAGCCCATGAAGAGGATCAAGGCCCTCTCCTCCCGAGTAGACCACATCTCTCCCTTATCCTGTTCTCCCTGCGTGCCCTAGGATGGATAGGGGATGGGCCTGGGTCCTCCTCTGATTGCTCAGCTGGCCTATGCCCTTCCTCAGCCTCCTCAATAACCTCCGGAGCCACACTTCTACTCCCTGTCGGCTGTTCCTCCTCTCCCTCAGAGTCAGTCTCTGACAACTTCCAATAATGAAGCACCCTCAACTTCTGGAGGCAGGTCCTTCCATAGTAATTGTTCTCAGTGTTAAAAACTTCTCCTTAACTCTAATTGGATCTCTCTTTGATAATAATCCATCCAAGAATATCTGTTTCATAATCTTCCAAGGTTTGGGTTTTTTTAAGAGCCATAAAAATTAGATCAGATGAATGTCTCACCAACATTATGTCTCTAAGAGTGGTCAGTCTTCTGCTTCTTAGGAATTTTGATCTCAAGTAGACCTTTGGATAATTATTAGAGCAGACTGTCACAAATCTTGGCATTTTGTCTCAGTCAGTAGGGGCAATTGCATCATTTTTCATTTTCTTTCTGATTTCCAAATATAATATCAATTACAACTTAGTGGCATGAGTAATTATGTGTGTCCATAAAATACAATCACTTCCCAAGCTAGCCTCACTTACTACAGGCATCCAAATTCAATTCATGGTGCTGATTATCACATATACAGGAAGGAAAACGTCAACTTGGGTTTGGCTAGAGTAGACCAGGGATCCAATTGCTCTTGTCAATATTTTCAGAATGCAGCATTTTGGAGTCTACTACCAACAGGAACAATACCAGCAGATGTTAGTGCACAAATTGCTTTCATTGTGAAGTTGTATTGACTATATTTATGAAGTGGGGCTTGTACAAATTCCAGAAATACAGTACCATTTAAGTTCTAGGCAACTCTTGGAAATTTTGATAAATCTTGCTACAGCAAGCATAATGAAATTCGCAAATTTTTGCAAACAAAAAAAATGTCTGATACTGGACATCATCACTATGCACATTTGCTTTGGCATTGTAATTCTCACGCTGCTTTTACCAATGCCAGACTCACTTAATACAGACTCTAACTGCTTTCTTAACTCTTCATACAAACCAATTTTTATTACCTTATTTGGGCATATTACTTCAGGAATATTTATTTCAGCTTTAATTAGAGCATGGTATAACACATATTCATTCACCATTTTAAAATATGAGCCAACTCTTTGTGAGACAACTAGATCTTATTTTCTTTTTCTAAGTAAGTAAAAATGAAAGCCAAATTTGGTGGCACGTGCCAATTTGTTGAGGAAACTGAGCATACCCAGGTGGGAAGATTCTAAGCAATAGTAACAATCCATATACAGCTCGTGGCAACGCAACCTTTAAATTGTCCCACTGTCTGGGAAATAGATCACACAATTTAATGTGAAGAAAATTAAGAAAGATGAATGGCCATCTTTCACAACAAGTTATCACCTCTTAAACTCTAGAGCTATAATCTTGCCCCATGACAAATCTAGATTTGATTAAAGAGAAAAAAATTACAAGTGGAATATAAAGCTTATGGAGTAGTCCTCAGTGTTAAAAACAGCTTGCATTTAATTAGGGTTGTTCCAAGCAACGTAAGAAGCAAAAATCCTATATTCATAACTCTATTCTTTCTGTTCTCAGGTCTTTCTGAAATCATAGATATCATGACAAGAGATGATAAAGTAGAAACTGATAGTTTCCAGGAACTGTTCAAAACAAAGTAACAATGAACACCCACAGTCTGTTAAGTAATTACTTCCTTCAAATGGTCAGAATATCTATAGATATGTGGAAGCTCAAATCAGCTACATTTGGATTTAGAGCTTCTCAACCCTGACATACTGATTCCTATCACTGATCTTTTTCTTTTCTCACTGCATGGTAACAGCCTCAATTAAATGACAAAAGATATAGGCCAGGGAAGTCTAGAGGCTGGAGAAAGGGTGGCCATTCTTTCAGAAAACAATGTAAATAATTTCATTTTCATGTTTCAAATACAGGAAAATATGTTCCATAAAAAACAAATAATAAACTGAAATGTTTAGAGTTAATGTATTTTCCCAGGTTACTCCTTTTCAATGATGTTCATGTTTCTTTCCCAATTTCATCAACCTCAAATGATAAATTACACTGAGAAATCTTGACTAGTTCAAGATACTCGATAAATTATATGCTTTAGTAGAGTTAATTATATGACTGCATTCCTATTTTTATCCATTTGCATTCAGTTAACACACATTTCATGCCAAAAGTGGTAAGTCTGCCTTCTCAACAGCTTAGTGATTTGATAATTAATAAGTAATCCTCATAGTTCTTCAAACTTTGAATATTGCTCAAGTCACAATTGGTATCAAAATAATTATCTGCTGTCTAAATTAAAACTAATCAATTGTTAAATAGAGTTTATTCGTAACAAGTTTAAAACATGGCACCAGAAACCTTAATTACATGGTGCCACTAACTAGTGTTTCCTTTTCCATAATCCTCTCTATATCCTGAAAAACACTCTTCCATTGTAACAGAAAATTGTCTGGAACTGGTTATCTAAACAGTGTATTTCCTTTGCTAATCAATGTGCTCTATAATTTAGTAACAATGTCTTTCCATGACATATTCCATCTATTAAACAAGTGATCTGCTGGGATTATCACCAACAAATTCAATCCAAGATCTTTCTTAAGTTTGTTCTCTTGTTGAAATAATTCATTTAAATGCATACTTTTAAAAATGAATAGGAGTTTCAATGTCAAGTTGCATCGGTTACAAACATGCTTGAATCCTGAGCAGCTGAATTTGCTAATTAAACTGCAAACTTCAATACATTGAGGTATTGTTGCATAATGCCTGAAGTCATGATATTAAAAGAATTTTTAAAAGTAATTTCTTTCAAAATTCTTCAAGCTCAGGAATTTTGTAATACAAACACTGCAAGGATTCGAGTTATAAGTTTTATTAACTCAATATCAGATCCAGAAAAGCATGTCCATTTAAATCTAGTATTTTACCTTTACTTTATTCCACTTTTAAATTTCCCATAAATTTCTGACCATAGTCAAGATCACTAGAGCCATCTGAATTTGAGCGTTTACAAACATTTCCAGAATATCTTGGGGAACAAGTTTCTTTCTAAACCTCTATTAGATTTTTCTCTTTCCACTCTACAGTCTTTCTTGCAGTATCCTATTGCATGGGTGTCATTGAAGCATCCTAGATTTCTTCTCTGATATATTTATTTTAGTCAATATACCAAGCTAGTGTAGAGATACAGATTTGTAAATCAGTATTGTAAATCAGTAAATTAGAATTGAGTCAGAGAATATGCTGAGTAAACACATAAGGCTTGTTGAGAAAACTATTTTCTTGGACTTGTGTGGCTGCTGTCAACAGTTGAAGCACAATCTTAAGGGGGAAAACAGCTTTTTTTGATTAGTTATTCATGGACAGCAGAATTTTTAAACATCCTCTGAATGCCTTTCTGAAAAATTTTATTGTTATGCTCTATTGAAAATATAATAAGCAGGGAGTGGTCTGGATACTTTATTGGTGTGGCATGTAGGCTGCTCCAGATATGGGAACCATTACTACCAGACTTGAATACAACGTCTCTATTCTCTTCCTTGAAAAAACAAATCCTACCTACTAAATTTCACTGGGCTGACAGATTTAATTTTGGAAATATAAAGGTCTTAGCCATTTAATTTTCCAACAGAAGCCATATGCATGCCCTTGTACACCTCAAATCCTGTATTACTCTTTTCAACTATATCTTTGTACAGCATACATCTTGACCTTCTTTTCTCTTGGATCAATATGTCTTTTATTATCTTTAAATACTTTTTGCACTACATAGGGTTCCCATTACAGCTTGCTTTGTCTTCTCTGAAGCTAGAGCCATTACTTTTAGGTAAATGCCTGTTGTATACATCTTCAACCCTTGAGAGCAGCTGACTATAGAAACAGGAAGAGGCATTAGGTAGAAAAGTTACACAGACTTTGATATTGTGCATCTGAAAATCAGTTTGAAAACTAAAGAATCCCTTCAGTGCAATCAATATTTAATCAGGACCACTAAAATTAGCCAGTAGATGGTGCTGTCTAATCATTACTCTTGAAGGCTAATCAATGTCCTTGATTAAATTGTTGAAAACTTCAATATATAGAAATACATCATTTCTTTGCTGCTCAGTAAAAAGTCCACAGAAATTAACTCTATGATATGTTGTGCCTTAGATGAATATTTTAACAATTTTTTAAACAATTTTTCATTGTTGGACTAATGGTTTGACCAAAATATTTAGAACATAGTATTAGAATTCTCATTTCCATTATTCCCCACCTTACAAGTGCAAAGAAAAATGGACACTTCATTTTTCTGTATAATGTAATAAGATGCTCATATGTGAAGCTCAAATTTTGAAAACTACACGGGCACACCCATACAACTTTCTTTCCAACTACACAAAACATGGTTGCCGGTGCCTTCTGTATTTTTCCCATTTATATTCTAAATCCAGATGCTAGAAAGTTGCAGAAGCATTTCATACAATTTGAGAATCCTAACAAGAATATCAAAAGCAATTTTCAAAATAGAACAAAGAATATTACTCCAAACATGAAAAACCAAGACCATAAAATTAATTAAAAGGAACACCATTAAAACATTATATATATATTGGTTTATATTTTTCCCTATGCAATCTTTCAACTTCCGTCTGTGGCATAATATGTCCTCTGTGTAATATTAATAGTAATATAAATAAATAGTATGAATAAATAGTATTGATAAATTAATAGTAATATGAATAAAAGCAATGCTAATTAACACAAGCACAACAAATAAAAATGCTAGACCCAGCGTAACTAATCAATTCAAATATAAAATACACAGGAAAGGAAAAATAAGATGTACTTTTGCATAGCATGGCTTGATTTAACAGACAATTTAAAATAAGAACTCAGAAATAATGAAACAATGTAATTGGTATATTTCATGCAAAATATGTCAATGCTACCCATTATTAATTAAGAGACATACAGTACCACTTTCTATGATTTCTGAATTAAGTTCAATCCAGTATCACATGGAATACAGTATAAAAATCAAGGAAAATGTATAAAAACATGGATCAAAAAGGCACGTTCAGAATCTTGATCGATTTGTATTAAATTATTAATCTATTCTTTATTGTCCATGCAAATAGTTTAAATACACAGTTAATGTATATTTTAGATGTCTGTTAGGCAAAAAAAATCCCAATTTAGGATTATGGAACTATAGATATAGGATTTTAGATTTTGTTTTCTAAAACTAAGCCCAAGCCATGTTCCATACAGGAGAAGAATACTGATTTCCTTTATAGTATTACAGAGGATTACAGCTGTATAATGCTACAATCACCAAGTTTAATCCTTTGTATTAACATACATTTCAGTCTCACTATAAAACTACATTGTACTTTTAAAATCAATACTAGTCGATATCTAGATGTGCAGGTGCAACCTTCCAAAAGTCTCCAGCCAGCATTGCAATTGTGGAGAATTCTGGTTGCACAGGTTGGAAAAAATTGTTTTACACAAATCATTGCTTTCTTCTTGCATCATCCTCATTTTTAGCACTGTTGCAGAAAACAAAGCTCAGGAAACCAGATAAAATGCCCTGTTCTTGACTCTCATTCCTAATTATCATTGTTCTATCCCACTTTTATTTTTTATTTCATGGGTGCAAGATAAAGATTTGGCACTGTTGGAATTATTTTTATTTTTGCTTCCCTGCCTTGAAATTCCTTTGAGATTAAGATGGGAGCCGGAAAACATTGAATCATCTAAAAGACAGAAATCCCCCCTTTGGTCTCTCTTACCAAATCATTCTAAAGAGTAAATAAATTTCAACATTACATCATTTCAAATTGTTAAGGTATTATATTACAATTTGATGAGTTGCATTATTTGAAAAGTATTTGTATAATAAAATTCATACATTAATCTGTTTTCTGTGGAGGATAATATTGACTTGGTTGTCAAAACAACAGATGTAATATGAGAATTCCATTTAAAAGATTGGTAAATATAAACCTCTGCTGTTTAAAAATTAATAAAAATGAAAGATTCCTGATATGGGTGATCCTTGCTCAACAGCCACACATTCAGTACCTCTTGAAAGATATGATGGCGCTGAATGAGTAGTCCTAATTATGGTTCCTTGTAATTGCAGCCACCACAAAGTTCCCGCAGCCACATGATCACAACCTAGGTGCTTGGCAAGTAGCTCGCAATCACAATATTGCATCATCTCATAGTGATTTGCATTTGTGACCTTCACTGCCAACATTCAAAAGCAAAGTCAATGGAGAAGATAGCAGGAAGTAGCAAATTGCAACCATGTGACATCCTGCTGAATGACAGCATAGGATTTCTTTAACAATGACAACGAAGTCCTAGAACTACTACTGCTTAGTGATACAGTCACATGGTATCATGCTCTGCACTGCATTGTTTAGCAATGTAAATTCCAACGCCAACTACTGCAGTTTGTTTAATGACCATTCAAAGTTACAATGACACTGGAAAAAGTAACTTATGGCCATTTTTAATACTTAGGACTGTTGCAACATCCCCACAGGCTCACATGATGTACATTTGGATGATGGGCAACTAACTCATATTTATGATGGTTGTGACTTTCTGACAAACAAAGTCAATGGGGAAGCCAGATTCATTTAACAACCATGTTATTAACTTAACAGTAAGTGAGTCACTTAACAACTGTGGCAAAAAAAGTTGTAAAATGGGCACTTAACAAATTTCTCACTTAGCAACATAAATTTTAGACTCAGTTGTGGTAAGTCAAGAACTACTTGAACCCACATAAATATATTAAAAAATTACCTACCCTCAAAATTGCTCATTTTTTAAATTTCTCATTACTATAGCACTTTTTTAAAAAAAATAATGAGCTCCAGGTCAAATCTATATTTAATGTCTCTTGAAGATAAGAGCTTACTTTGTTTTACAAAGCAAAAATACAGACCAAAGCCTATCTGGAAGACCTTTGTACTAGTCTCTGGTGTGATTTTTGATATTAATATATTTTAAGTAATTAGAGCAATAGGATTTTCTACTCTTTAAAGGAAACCAAATGTGTTCTTTTAAATACCTCTATATTTTGAAGACCAAACTTTTGAAGACCAAAACTGCTAAGTTTTCAAATTCCCTTTATTACAGCACTCCAAGGATCTCTGAAACAACAGGCCTTTTGTGTGCAATCTGTCCACAGTTCTCTCAAGCTAGTTTATTTGTTTAATTCTCATGGGCAACTTTTCTCTGCAGCAAGCTTGGAGGATTTTCTCAACTATTCCTTTATGCACTTTCTAAAGGAAACGCAGGCACTGATTTTCCAATAGAAGGAGAAAAAGAGAGAGAGAGAGAGAGAGAGAGAGAAAGAAAGAAAGAAAGGAAGGAAGGAAGTTAGTTCGTTCTTGGTCATTTTGGTTTCACATTGTCTTTTTCCTCTGGCATGCTGGTTATAAACATGTGAAATATGTCTACATTGAAAAAGAAGCCAAATGAGCAGAGATCTCTGGACAGCTTTAAGGTGGAACTCACCTGTTTAGACACTGCCAGCAAGCCAGAAGTGAGACACAATCTGGCTGCAGAAGCCTCCCTGTTCATTTAATAAAGCCCTAATCTTATGTGATGGGAATGAGCTCACCGCCATACAAAGTACTAATTTTCAGCAGTATTTTCCAGACTATGTGAATAACTCCTCCTTGTGAGAAAGAGGCCCAAGGCACCAGTCTCATTTTGCTTAATCTGAAACACGAATGGCTCCTTAGACTGCCATGCTTGTTTGCAATGGTCCTGGATAGTGAAACAAGTTCAGTAGGAAATGAGTCAAAAACAATACCTGTGGTGAAGGGGGGAGTTCCTCCTCTTTATACATAGTTAGGCTTTGATGGTATCAAAGTTGGCAATCAGTAATCCTGTTGCATTATTTGAAATTCAGTTTCTCAACAACGTTTTTGAATACATTCTAATGATGTCTGAAGGGTTGCATTGATTCATGGCACATATATATATCTTTTTGCTTTTTATGAGGCCTGAGCCACTGGAAACCAACTTCAGGCAAACATTAGGACAAAAAAAAACCCATACTTTAGGCTGTCTTTAATAATAATTTACCTACCCCCTGCCCTCACCCTTGTATGCTCATGTATAGGTGGAATTCTGGTTTTGGCATGAATCCAAGTTTCTCAAGCTTTGAAACTTTCCCTCTCAGCAAAAAAAAAAAGAAGAAGAAGGTAGCAGCTCATTAGGTTGCTTGTAAATCTGAAGAGACTTTATGTATTTAGATGTAATAGAAACTCATAAAAGCATTTTTAATCCCCTGTTTTTGACTTATAATTTAGGGTATATCCATAATTTTAGATGAGCCAGCTGAAATATTAATATTTTCTTCTCACTGTCTGAAATCCTAAGATTTCTATTGAACTTAGTTTCAGTTTTCAGGAAAGTTCCCATTGTCATCTTAAAAATCATAAAAAGTTATTTACATTAAACAGTAAACAAATGGACCAAAAAGGTAGATTCCCAATCTGAGAATTTAAATATAACAAGCTGGGTTGGGTTAAAAATCAAAATCAATTTAGATGTTTCTTTATTCAGAAGCATGACTTGATTTTATTTCAAATTGTTTTGTCTCAATATTAGAGACTGCCCTTCATAGATCTCAAGAGGAACAGCCAGGTGGGTTCAAACTTGTTTCTTTATTTAGATAAATTTAAATGTTTATGTGACCTGACTTTTGGGTAACTTACTCAATCTAAAAAAATATTGAGGCATTATTGGGCAGATAGATATAAATAATCTTGTTATGGGATAAATAATCAAAAAATCAATGTGATGGTTTTGGAATGATCTAATGTTTTTTTTTAACCTCCAAAGCTTTGCTTGCCAAGTAGTCCTTATTGCATTTGCTGAGACTATTTTAGTATGGTGCAGTATATTAAAAAATCATTTCAAACTGCTGCTTTTATTTTAATTCTGGTAGCCTTACAGCAGCTGATTAATTTCCCTGAGAAAACATAACCAGTAAATTCTTAAAATAAAGAGTTAGATTCTGAAATGTTGTCTAATACATTGTTTTATGGAACATTACTCTGAACATATTCTCCTATGTTCCAGTATGTACAAAAGCATTTCAGATTGAACTTAATTGTGAGGGAAATGGATATTGTGTGAGTCAACCCTACTTTGAAGCATTCCAATGTGCCAGAGCCGCAACCTCTAGAATGCTCTGCAATTTGAAGACTCATCAGCAATTATCAGCAGTTTATTTAAATAAAAGAATTATAATGATTTTTGTACAAATGTATGCTGTTCAATGTTTTACATTTTATTTAATTAAAATTTAATGACACTAAATATTATTTCCAGAAAAAAATTATAAGATGAGAGGTCTTCCGATCAGTTAGGCTAGAACAGGGTTGTCAAACTTGCGGCCTGTGGGCCCGATGTGTCATTCCCAGGCCACTCCAGCTCCGTGAAGGGGGAAAAACATCACAATACATCACATGACAGCAACATGATACACGAGTTTGACGCCCATGGGATAGAATTTCCTAATGTAAATATTCTTGGTTTTTCAATTTTCCTCCTCTTTTTTAATAGGAATAAAAGCTTGAACCCAGGTTTAGAATTCCTGACTTCTTAAAAGTGTTAATCAAGTTGAAAATACATAGTGCCATTCAGAAACCCTTACTGTACTTTTTCTTTCTTTTTTTAAAAAAGCCCTACGTAATAAAATGAAAATGGCTTCTAATTAAATCAGGAAAATATAATGCACTGAGCCCTCAGTGCTTATTGTTTAACTTCCCATTGTAATTTTCTAAGATCAAATTAAACTTTTCTGCCTGTCTGAAAAACAGAACAAGGTCCATAAAGACCATTGAGTTCAGCTTCTTTTACACTATAAAACTGAAAAGAAGGATGATTCTGGGTGTAAACTTAATAAAAACTTAAAAAAAAATCAATGTTTTTCAGTGATTAATTAAGATTTCGTAATAGTAGTAACTAGATTGGGAAACAACTAGCACATATGTGCGAGGGAATCTTTACCTTTACCTAATAGCAGTAACAGTTCATTTTGACACATGCATATGGATACAAAGTGTTTTGACAACTCAAAACACTTGAAAGAACTATTCACCATAAAAAACTATTGAAAAAATCAATACAAATGAAATAGAAATTATTTAAAAAGCATGAAAAAGTGGGATGGAAATCAATCAGAAAAATGTTAGTTGGCAGAGAGCCATATCCTTTTGACAAAACATTTTTTCTTCTTCATCTCAAGCTTAAACCAAAGTTTAACACCCGAGATTTGCTACAAGCTTGAACTAACATTTCATTTCCTGGAGTCTGGAAGTTATTGTCATGTGGTTCTTGGCTCCCTAACACTGGGATTTATCACATGTTTAACACCGACTAGTCTAAAGAGTAAATGATCTTCTGAATAAAATACTAAAAGTGTGGCAGTACAGTATATTTGACCATGAAGGGGTGGGGAACAGCACGGGTGGAAAACAAGTTTATTGAGTCCACAAGAATAGCGATAGAATGACAGAAGGATATACTGGTTTGTAACAAATTCCCCTCTGCCACACTCCAAAAGGAACTGTGTCAGAGACATAATAAAGCATATCAGTTCCGGCCATAAAATATTCCGGCACATGAGAGAATAAGCCAGGCTTGCCTTTTTCATTTTCCACAGTCATCTACAACATAGCAGCTCTTCAAAAAACAAAAAAAGTCAACAAAACTTGCCCAAACTAAAATATAGTAATTATACAATGAATTACTTTTAGATTAATCCAGTGTTTTTCAAACTTGGCAACTTTAAGATATGTGGACTTCAACTGGCTGGGGAGTTCTGGGAGCTGAAATCTACACATCTTAAACCTGTGGAAATCAATCAAACCAGATTTTTAAGTAACTTCTTTCGTGATATGTAGAAGGGAGCCATTCTTATATGCCTGAAACACAAGAACCAGATGTTTCCTTCGATTCTTAATGAGAAAAGGGCAAATATCAAGCACAGTCTTGCAACAATATGCATTCAGCTCCTATAAAGCATCTGTTTTATGTATGAAAGGGCGTATCCTAAATGGCATAAAAATGAGTCTATATATTAAAATGAAAAGACTGCTGAATTGCATTGAAGTCTTGTTTTTTTTACTTTTAAATTTTGTTTTATGTTCTGTAAAGCAAAGCAAAATTTTATTTCAAAGTCTCTGCATTTAAGACAGTGGTTCAGCTTCATTTATTCAATTCAAACCATGTATGCCATATACCACCTGAGCTGAACTAGAATTTTCCAAAATGGAATCTGTGCAATACATTTTTGTTTGGATTATACAATGAATTCCTGCCCCTAGAACTATAGGCAAACAATTGTTGTACAATGCAGTTTAAGTAGAAGACACCATGGCTGAATTTGTTCAAGACTGCCTACTGCAGTGGTGTCAAACTTCATTTAATTGAGGGCTGCATCAATGTTGTTTTTGAATTCAGGGGAGCAGGGCATGGCCAGCTCAATGGTGTTGTGAATGAATAAATGTGTTAATAAAGTTATCAAGAGCTTGAAGTCAAGTGCAGGGTTCTGGCCCTGCACTTCTGATTGGCCGTTAATGGCAACATCAGATTGGTCCGTTCAGGTGAATCTGATTGGCCATTAACGAGCCTCTCCCATTGGTTAACGGAACTAGTGCTCCCAAGTTTTCATTGGTTGAATAGTTAAGAAGTTGCCTATATAAGGAGGCCCATTGCAGCCATTGAGCTGAGCTGTCACACCATGTTAATAAAGAGTTTTGAAGTTCACTATTTTACCGGCTCGTCTCCATTCTTCACACCCACGCTCAGTATTTAACACTGGCGATGAGGATGGGATTTGGAGACGTCAGAGCTGACTGAACAACGAAGATCGATAACCGAGCACGTGACCGAATGCACAATGGCGGAACCACGTCCGGCAGCGTCATACCACCTGCTCCATTTGACCCAGTGCAAGAAGACTGGGACTCTTACATGGATCGTTTCCAAATGTTCTTGGAAACCAACAATTTGAAGGATGCCACTACTGGAAAGAAACGAGTGGTATTCCTAACGCATTGTGGGCCGACCGTATTCAAGATGGCCAAGCACTAGCGAAACCAGCAGAAGTGAAGTCTATGGACTGGGATGTCCTCGAACCTCTACTGAGAGCCCACTACGCGCCAGTCGTTCCAATGCTCGTCAGAAGGCATGAATTTTATCAAAGAAGTCAACAGAAGGGCGAAAGTGTTGCCGATCTCCGGAATTTGGGAGGCCTATGTGGGTTTGCTGATCTCAAAGAAGCCTTAAGAGACAGAATAGTTCTGGGATTGGATGCACTGCACATCCAAAGCAAGTTAATGGCGAAAGGCGACATCAGCCTTGCCAATGCTATCACTGAGGCTACTGCAGCAGAAGCAACCAGGAAGCCGGCTGGCCGAATGTGCTGAAACCGCGCCCCGGTTCACCAACCGACCTGCGAAATTTCACCTCAGTCAGAAGGGCAGCTCCTAACGGCCCACCATGAGGACCTCTCTTCATCGTCAGACAGCGACGAAGAAGAGGTCCATCGACTAAGGTCCAAACGGGACCAATGCCAGAAACGAGACCATATCGGACGGGTCTGTAGAAGCCAAATAGGACCCAGCCAGCCGTCAAGGGGGGCTAACTATCGCCAACCAACAGGAAGCTGTCCTGTAAGGCAAGAACCAGTGAACCACCAATGGAACAACCACTCCTACAGAAACAAAACCATAAACTGCCCCACGAAGCGAGAAGAAGCTCACCAAACTATCATGATCGGTCATGCCTCCTCTTTGGATGCCAAGAAGATCCGAGTGAAAGTGGCTATCGAAAACCAGCCCTGCCTGATGGAAGTCGACTCAGGATCGTCTCTCTCGATGATTTCATGGAAGACCCTCAAGCAACTCATCCCTACCGTCCGGCGACAAGATCTCCGATTCCAAAGACTCATACTCAAAGACTATCAAGGGAATCGGATTCCAGTTGTAGGATCCAGTTGAGTCCGGGTATCGTTCAAGAACCGTACAGCATTCCTACCCCTGACTGTGACTGACAAGGACCGGCCTAGTCTGCTAGGCCTCCAATGGTTTGCTCTGCTCGGAATTGAGGTGGCAGGCATTCACCGAATCGGTAGCAGTAACTAGGAAGAGGACCTCATCCAAGAATTCAAGAACGTCTTTGCAGAAAAACTAGACGAGTACAAGGGGACCCCGATATCATTTAACCTCGATCCCAAAATAGCTCCCATCCGCCTTAAGCCTCGTCGAATGCCATTTGCCCTTAAACCAAAGATTGACGAGCAGCTTGATAAATTGATAGCCCAGGGTGTGTTAGAGCCAACCGATCACTCTCCCTGGGTGACCCCAATCGTTACACCCATTAAGCCGGATGGTTTGATAAGAATTTGTGGGGACTACCGAGCCACCCTGAACCATGCCCTTCAACAAAACGCATATCTGGTACCGGTGGTGCAGCACCTCCTCCATTCCCTGGGGGGCGGAAAAGTCTTTGCTAAACTAGACTTAGCCCAGGCATACCAACAACTGCCTGTAGACAAAAAAACGGCAGAGGCACAGACAATCGTTACGCACTGAGGTGCCTTTAAATGTACCCGGTTCCAATTCGGAGTGAGCATAGCCCCGGGAATCTTTCAAAGTTTGATGGAAAGACTATTACAAGGAATCAAAGGCGTTGTTCCATACTTCGATGATGTGTTAATTGCTGCACCTACCCCGAAAATTTTATGAGAGCGCCTGAGATTGGTTCTCCAGAGATTCAAAGACGCAGGGCTTAAGATTAAGAAAAACAAGTGTAAACTATGCACTGATCGTGTCGAATTCTTAGGATATTTGATTGACAGTAATGGTATTCACCCTACCAATAGCAAATTGAGGGCAATCAAGAACGCCCCAAGACCTCGAAATAAGGCCGACCTCCAAGCGTTTCTAGGCC
Source organism: Hydrophis major (assembly GCA_033807585.1). NCBI lineage: Eukaryota > Metazoa > Chordata > Lepidosauria > Squamata > Elapidae > Hydrophis > Hydrophis major. The sequence continues at coordinate 333,038,737 of CM066329.1, forward strand.
TTGTCAATTTTTATAACGTTTTCCTGCCGCAAAAAGCAACCGTAGCCGAACCCTTACATCGTTTACTGGACAAGAAAGCAATCTGGGTATGGGGACATAGAGAAGAGCAGGCGTTTCAAAATGTAAAAAAATTATTGACTTCTGACGCTGTACTAATGCAGTACAATGAGACTTTGCCATTAATGATCACGTGTGATGAATCGCCTTTCGGAGTAGGCGCCATTTTGAGCCACATTTTGCCAAACGGTAGCGAAGCACCTGTTGCCTATTTTTCAAAGACGCTTTCAAAAGCAGAACGCAATTACAGTCAGATTGATAAAGAAGCCCTTGCCATTGTGTCTGTTGTCAAGAGATTTCATGAGTATGTGTACGGCCGAGCCTTTACCATAGTGACTGACCACAAACCTTTGCTGGGAATAATAGCGGGAGATAAGCCAACCCCCTATATATTATCTCCCAGAACGACTCGCTGGTCAGAATTCTTGGCTGCCTATAATTATCGGCTGCAATACCGCCCGGGGAAGGCCATTCCCCACGCCGACGCATTGAGCCGAGCACCACTTCCAGAGACCATTGATGACCCTGCACCTACGGTAATAACGTTGCAGATCAAGACTCTTTGGACACCACCATTAACAGCCTGAGATATCGCAATGGAAATGAAACACGACCCCACCTTAGCACAAGTTCTCAGTTGGGTCGAGCGTGGATGGCCATTGGACCAGATACCTGATGACTACACCCCATTCAAGAGTCAACAAATGGAATTGTTCTCACAGAAAGGTTGCATTATCTGGGGAGATAGAGTCGTTGTCCCAGAGCGGCTACAACGAGTGGTACTAAGAACCTTGCACGATGGCCACCCCAGCATCGTGCGCATGAAAGGCCTCGCACGTAGCTACGCATGGTGGCCAGGCATCGACAAGCAAATCGAGACATGGGTCAAAGCTTGTCACAAATGCCAGGAAGGAAGCAATGCTCCACCGAAAGCGACCCCAATGGGAAACACTGCGGGGACCCTGGTCACATATTCATCTGGACTTTGCGGGACCTACCAAAGGCCACACATTCTTGCTAATAGTAGATGCCTACTCGAACTGGCTCGAAATCTACGAAATGAGGAATACAACAACCAAAGCGGTCATCAAGAAACTAGACAGACTATTTACAACACATGGATTACTAGACGTTCTGATATCCGATAACGGACCCCAATTTACCCTGTTGTCCTTTGAGCAGTACCTGGTGGACCGCGGTATTCGCCATGTGCTGACTTTGCCGGCGCATCCTACGGCCAACGGAAGGGCCGAGCGCATGGTACAATTCGTCAAGAAAACACTACACAAAATGGACTATGACAATATCGAAGAAAAGATAAACCGGATACTCCTCTTGCAGCATTTCACTCCACACAGCGTCACCAACAAAACTCCCGCCGAACTGCTAATGGGGCGGAAGCTCCGTTCCCACCTCGACCGACTACACCCATCGTACGAACCTGAGAAACCACACGGATCCAGCGGGCGATGCCGTGCCTTCCAGGTAGGCGACTTAGTATTCGCTAAGAACTTGTCAGGTGATGCGTTGTGGGTCAAGGCGACTGTGGTCCGAGTAACCGCCCCCAGATCGTACCTCGTGGAGTGTCGCGATAATAGACTATGGAAGCGCCACATTGATCAGCTACAATCAAGGCTACAGTCAGGAATCTCCGAGTCCCCTGATATCCAAACTGAGGGGGGAGGAGATATGGAGGAAGATGAACTTGGAATAGCAGAAAGTGTTAATGATAGAAATGACGGCGAAATGGAAACACGTGAAGAAGAATTGGGGATGGGAGTGAGTTCGCCTCATGGTGATACCGAGGATGTTGGGAACAGCGAAAATTCGAACTCAGAGTTAGAGGCACCCCTTTCGCCAGATAACGCCCTACCTCAACAAGATTGCAGCCAAATATCGGGTGCAATACGGAAATCAAATAGACTAACAAAACAACCGGCCTACCTCAAGGACTATGTAACTGCACCCCATAAACCGGAACCCGGGGGGAAGGGGTGTTGTGAATGAATAAATGTGTTAATAAAGTTATCAAGAGCTTGAAGTCAAGTGCAGGGTTCTGGCCCTGCACTTCTGATTGGCCGTTGATGGCGACATCAAATTGGTCCGTTCAGGTGAAACTGATTGGCCATTAACGAGCCTCTCCCATTGGTTAACGGAGCTAGCGCTCCCAAATTTTCATTGGTTGAATAGTTAAGAAGTTGCCTATATAAGGAGGCCCATTGCAGCCATTGAGCTGAGCTGTCACACCATGGTAATAAAGAGTTTTGAAGTTCACTATTTTACCGGCTCGTCTCCATTCTTCACACCCACGCTTAGTACTTAACAAATGTCATTCATTGAGGCTCTGTTTTGGCCTCCTGCAATCCTCTGCCAGTGAAAATGGAACTCAGGGAGGCCACATGAAGCCATCCTGGGCTCTGTTTTTATCCATGATGGCCTCCTGCAACCTTCTGTCAATGAAAATGGAGCTTGGGGAGGCCATATGCAGCCCATTTGGGCTCTGTTTTTGGCCACTACGGCCTCCAGCAACCCTCTGCCAGTGAGAACGTCACTCATGGAAGTCAGATACGACCCAGCCAGACTGTTTTGGGCCGCGACAGCCTCCAAAAAAAATGAAGCTCGGGGAGGATGCATGCGTCCCACCCCAGCTCCATTTTCACTGGCAGAGGCACCACCGGCTGTTCCTTTGCTGTTTCCAGGGCTGGATCCGGCCTATGGGCCTTGAGTTTGACACCTCTGGTCTACTGCTTCATCAGTGATGTCCTGCCCTTGAAAGCAACTATTTATTAACAGCCCAGAATGTTGCAAAATAACACTCCTCTAGAACCTGATTTCATCAGACTGAAAAAGAATGCATTCAGACTAGCGTTTGCAATATAAAATGTTGGATTAAAGTTTTTATTGAAATTGGAATGGATTGTGATATCTTAAGTTCATTTATAGAAGACAAGACTGAAGTAAGTGACTGAATGTTCTAAAAAAGTGTACGGAAGATATCAATGAAACCATTTTAAAAAAAATTTCAAGAGTTCAAAGAAAGAGCTATTGTAATTATTCTTGTTTGACATTATCATGAAAGTCAAAATTGTCCCTGAGGGCTACAGCATCAAGTTTTGATTTGGAGGGCAACAGAGGCTACAAGGTAAAAGAATGCAAAAAAAGAGATGGATTTAAGCAGACAGCCTTACAAGTTACTGCCATTTCATTTAACAAAGGAATTATATTCCTATTTTAGAAGGAGGGGGAGAAAACTCCATTTAAATCAAGAGAACTTGCACAATTTAAGAGAAATATGCTCAGCTAGAATTTAAAGAAGGAAAATTTGAAATAACAGAACGAGGAAAGTTTTGCACAAACTCCTCAAACCCAATATCAAATGTATTACTATTTGATATCATCAAGTACAGTAAGAAGAAGTAATAATGTTATATCGACTTGGATAATCTACTACAGCCAGCAGTATTATAATCATTACAATATTTGCCAGAAGTGGTCTCTTACCAGCACGCTGCCATCTGTCCAGCGGAAGTCATTCTCATACATCTTATCATTTAGGCCAATCCACTGATAGTCATGTCCTATGCCTACAGTGAATATATATATATTAGTAACTTTTTACCATTAAAGTGAATTTTCTAAAACTAACACTGAAATGAAATCAGCCTCCTCATGATTTCTGTAAAACTTATTTCTATTGTTTCTTGTAGAGTTTATTCTTTCTTATAAGAGCTGTGAATATTTATAAAAGATATTATTACAAACAATACATTAACTGATCTTCTATTTTTTCCTGTTGACTGCTCTAAACCAAGGGTCTCCAACCTTAGCAACTCTAAGACTTGTGGACTTCAGCTCCCAGAATTCCTCAGCCAGCAAAGCTAAGGTTGGAGACCCCTGCTCTAAATGGCAAGATTGTTTCAAAAAGCAATACCTTGAAATGGAAGGTGGTAGGAATTACTTGGGGAAAAAAAGCTTGCTTTGAAATTTGTTATATTTAAATCTCCATCTTCAGCAGATATACATACTCATTAATATTTGCAAACTTGCTTTATTTCTTTGCATATATGTATGATAAAAATTCCTTCCATCAATAAAGCATCCATTAGCACAAATAAAAATGCATAGATATTGCATGTTCAGTGTTCAGCAAAAAAGCAACCTTTATAATGCTCCTAGTTTTACAATTTATAGTCATTCATTTAGTGACCATTTGAAATTACAGTGGCACTGACAAAAAGTGACTTATGATTGGTCATCACATTTATGACCAATGCAGCTACCTCTTGGCCAGATTATCAGAATTCAGGTGCTTGGTAATCTGCATGGATTTATGATGGTTGCCAAATCCTAATACGATTGCCGATTGTGATCTTTCCACCTGGCTTCTGACAAGTAAACTCACGAGGAGAAATCTAACAATTGCATGATTTGTTTAACAGCCATAGGATTCACTTAGCAACAAACATGTCCTAAAATTGGGTGTGACTCACTTAATGACCTCCTTGCTTAGCAGTAGAAATTCTTGTACCATCTGGTTGCAAGTCAAGGACTACCTATATATCCTAATTAATTTGCTGCTCTACTATGGCATGTACAGTGGTCTTTCAAGCATGTATTTTTCAAGCATGTATTTTTCTTGCTAACATCAAGCACTTTCCAGGGATATGGATATGCCAACTGGCTTGGCAGAAAATCAGCAATTCATAGCTTCTCAAAAGAGAAGTCAAACTTGATACTGAGAACAAATACATCTTTTTCTTTTAAGAAAATACTTAGATTGAATATCATACCCAAACATTAACCCAGTTAATGAATAGTATTTGTAAACAAAACTTATGTACTTTAGTTTTTCAAGCAGGATTGCAACTGTTGTAAATCCCAACTATTTGTAACATGATATAATGAGGTTATTTGGCCTCTCGGGGTCAGTATTTTTAAAGTGTTTGATGATGAAACAGTCTAAGTGGCAAGATCAAATAAACGTTTCATAATGAATTGTGTCACTCTAATTGTATACTATTCTTTTTTTCATGAACAAAATTATTCAGTATTCAGAGTATTATTCAGAGTAAAGAATATTCTCTCCAATACCAGCAAATATTGCAACCTCAGCTATTTTACAGAGCTGGAAATGAAAAGAACAGATTAGAAATCCAGGATAAAATGACTATCTCAGGAATGAAAAAGGATAATGAAAAGGTTAAGTGTCCTATGAGGTACTTATTTTACAGTAATTTACTCCCAAGTTCACTCCAAACAAAAGCACCTACGGTTTACAAACAACTGTTCTTCGTGAGACAAGATGCTGGTTAGATGGGCACCCTGCAGGCGGCATTCTCTCTCAGCTGCATCCCACGTCCTGCGATGGGCAAAATATTTGTAGCATTGCCCTTGAAATTTATGCCATCCATAATCACAGGTCTCAGTGTCTGCAACAAATGAATATAAAAAATGTACACTGAACATGTATAGTCAATGACCAGAATTGCCCACTAACCATGTGAAATTGAAATAAATCAAGCAGAAATATCCAATGACAAGTTCCATCTCAAGAAATATGAAAACGGATAGTAGCACATACTAATTTTGTAAGGCATGTGTGTCATTTATGTGTTTTATTTAACATCAGCGTGTATTATTTGATGCCTGGCTTTCAGCAAGACACAACATGATAGAAAGAAAGAGCATTCTGGAAAAGAAACTTTGATTCTTGCCTGCAAATTAAAAGGTACTTTGTAGGAGATCATTGTGGTCTGGCAAATCATCTTACCATCTAGCGTTCTTCAACCTGATGCCCTCCAGATGTATTGGAACAATGGCAATTGAAATTCAGTATATATCTGCAGCTCACCAGGTTGAGGAAAACTGGCCTAGAAACTTCAAGTTATATATACAAAAGCATGTGGAGAACAAGATGTTTTTAGACAAGTAACTGCTATTTCTGGACCCAACACTGTATAAGCTCTCATTTTAGAAGCAGAAAATTTTCCAGATGGAACAGGAAATGGACTGCCTTTTTAACAGAAGCTGCTGTTGCAATGAAACCTGTAAAAAGGTAGAATTCATGCATAGCTTTTTCCCTTTATATTTTCCAAGTGTGTATCCCTCAATCCTCTGTAGTATAAATTTTTACACAGGTGCAATTTTATTTTGTGTATTATAGTTCAATACCAATTCCAACAACAACATTTTAAAATAGGATCAAGCAGCGATTTAAATTTTCATTGTGGGCAAGAACGGAAATAAAATTGCAAATCTTAAAATATTCCACACTTAAATTGTAAACTGCTACTTTAATTCCAATTAAACATTATTTTTTTCCACTAAGCATCAAAAAGTATTCTGTCTTGAGCACAGAGGATGGAATTAAATTCTCTGAATAAAATCTAGCATTAAGGCATCTATCATACTACTAGATCAATACCGGAAATGAGCACAGAACATATTTTGTGAGAACCTTAAAAAAAAAAACCTGATAAAGCAACAGGCATACAGATGGAAAAATATTAAAATATAGATCTGGCTTGCTTATGTGTGGTTTGTTTAATGAATGCTAATGACTGCATCCTTACAGGACAAATGGAATATTACAATTCTACTGCCTTATATTTTTTTAAAAAGAAAAGTAGCAAGAATGACTCTAAACAACAGAATTGGTTGCTAAGCATGACCAGAAAAGTGTGACTAAAAGTGAAAAAGAAGTGAGCAAGATATGTGGTGAGGTTTTATGTTGTATAAGGGACACGCAGACCAGCTTTTGTTCTTCAGCAAGACACTGAGGAATCAGAAATAAATGTGCAAAAGAAAATTTGTTATGCTATATGGAAGTGTTTGTTGGTTTAGGATAAATGTATGGAATAGGGAATAGGTTTTATGTAAATACGTTTTGAAGGTTAATTTTAAATACATTAATATTACTAAATATTAGAAGTAACGCATACATGAGAATGGGATATTTATGGAAGGATTCAACACTGCAAGAAATAGAACAATGATGTTAAAAATGCTTCTTGTATCCATAAGTGTAAGGTGTGTGTGTGTGTGTGTGTGTGTGTATGTGTGTGTGTGTGTATACATTTCATATATATATTTGGTTATTTGGGTTTTCTCCTGCGTAAAATTGGAAGTATCTAGGCGATGTTTCAATGAAGTCTCATTCATCTTCAGGTTTGTGTCTTCAGCTTTGTGCTTCTCAAAGTAATGTGAGCTTGCAGCTGCCTTTTCCTTTTAACTGCTAGTGGGGATGTGACTTGATTGGATGGGGGCTTGGCTATGTTCTGATTGGGTGGGGGGTTGGCTGTGTTCTGATTGGCTGGGGTGTGTTCTGTTCAGGTGGGGGATTGTTTGTGCTCAGGTTAGTCTTAGTTGCTGGGGGATTTGCGCTGGTGGGCTGTGATCCTGCTGCTTGGCTTCGTGTTTGTGGTTGTGCCACATCTTCATGGTGGGCATTAGTTCGCTTCATGTATGGGTCGGAGGGGTTTGAAGCGGGTAGTGATGCAGCTGCGGTATGGCTTCTGGTCCGTGGTCATGTCCCATCTTCTGTGTGGGTGTGAGTCTGCTTTCTACATGGAGGTGTGGTGGTAGCATCTTGTATGGCCCTCGTGGGTGTGGGTCTGGTGTCATTCTTCATGTTAGGTACTCATTTGTTAGTGAAGGCGGGTTTCCAAATGGCTGGTAGGTGGGAGGTATCATCTCGTTTATTCATGCTGTGTGGGCATTTTTCTATCTCTATGGCTTCTCTGATTATTCTGTTGTTGAAGCTGAAACCAATGTCCTTTCGAAAGGATTCAACTTTGCTGTCTCACCCAAACACATCCCCACAGAAACCATCATATGCGGAGTTGAAACCAGCCTGACCAAAACCAACCCTGATGGTGCTAATAGAATCAGACTCGAAATCACCAACATCCTCTGCACTAGCAAACCACCCAGAAGCAACTTATCCAAAGAAGAACAAACTGCACTACTTAACCTGAAAGAAGACACCAGCATAATAATCCTACCAGCAGACAAGGGCAACACGACAGTGGTTATGAACACATCTGACTACCAAACCAAGTTAACCAACCTACTCCAAGAGCCCACATACAAACCCCTAAAGACAGACCCCACCACCTACCTAGAAAAACCACCAGATCCAAAATAAAAGCCTCCCTTGTCAGCAAAGAAATCCAGCAAAGAATCATACCCAGAGAAAAATCATCCAGATGCCCTAAGCTTTATGGGCTCCCCAAGATACATAAAGAAGGAACCCCACTTAGACCAATAGTCAGCTCCATAGGCTCACCTCTACAAAACCTAGCCAAATTTCTCGCCAAACTACAGCCCTATGCAGAACCCATCAACTCACATGTAAAAAACTCATTCCAGTTCATTGTGATCATAAAGAAACAAAACTTACTAGCGAGCTTCAATGTCATATCCCTCTTCACCCAAGTTCCAATAAAAGAAGCCTTGACAGCCATCCAAAATAAATACAACTCCCCCAAGCACATCCTAGATCTGACCAACCACTGCCTATGCAATACATACTTCACCTACAACAGACAAAAATACAAACAAATAGAAGGAGCACCCATGGGATCACCCCTCTCACCTGTCATCGCTAACCTCTACATGGAACACTTTGAAACACAAGCTCTAGAAAAATATGATCACAAACCCAAACTCTGGCTCAGATACGTAGATGACACCTTCATAATCTGGCCACACAGGAAAGAAAAACTGAACAACTTCCTCACACACCTCAACAGCCTATACCCCAAAATACAATTCACCATGGAAACAGAAGCTAACAACCAACTTCCCTTCCTAGATGTCTTGGTATACAAAAAATCCAATGGCTCCCTAGAACACACCATCTACCAGAAGAAAACACATACAAACTGCTATCTACATGCACTCTCACACCACCACCCAGCACAGATCAATTCCGTAGCTGAGACACTAATCTCCAGAACAAAATGCTTAGCCGATGAACAACACCTAGAGACCGAACTCTCACCGGCGTGCTGACAGAAGATCACCCACCTAATCCAAAAAGAAACCCCAACCAAAATCCAAGACAGAGAACAAGAGAATGGCAAAGCCCTCCTCCCATATATAAAAGGCACTACAGACAAAATTCTGTACAAACAGAAAGATATCCACCATCCTAAGTAACCCTAAGGACAAAATCGAGTTAGAAAATCAAGGAGTATACGAAATCCCTTGCACTGCCTGCCCCACCACATACATTGGACAAACTAACAGAAGAATAAGTGCACGCATTGAAGAACATAAGAACTCAATCAAAAAGGAAGAACCGACCTCTTCCCTGGTCCAACACCTCAAAGCCACAGGACATGAGATTGACTTTAAAAATACCAGAACCATCGCCAAAACCAAATACTTCAGCAGCAGAATAATCAGAGAAGCCATAGAGATAGAAAAACGCCCACACAGCATGAATAAACGAGATGATACCGCCCGCCTACCAGCCATTTGGAAACCCGCCCTCATGAACAGACGAGTACCTAACATGAAGAATGACACCAGACCCACACCCCTGAGAGCCACACAAGATGCCACCACCACACTTCCACGTAGAAAGCAGACTCACACCCACACAGAAGATGAGACATGACCACGGACCAGAAGCCGCACTGCAGCTGCATCACTACCCTCTTCAAACGCCTCTGAGCCATACATGAAGCGAACTGACCCCCACCATGAAGATGCAGCTCAACCACGAACTCGAAGCCAAACAGCAAGATCACAGCTCACCAGCTCAAATCCCCCAGCAACTAAGACTAACCTGAGCACAACCCCACCTGAACAGAACACGCCTCCAGCCAATCAGAACACAGCCAACCCCCCAACCAATCAGAACACAGCCAAACCCCCAACCAATGAGAACATACCCCCACCCAATCAGAACACAGCCAAGCCCCCACCCAATCAAGTCACACCCCCACTAGCAGTTAAAAGGAAGAAGCAGCTGCAAGCTCACATCACTCTGAGAAGCACAGAGCTGAAGCCTGAAGATGATGAATGAGACTTCATCGAAACATTGCCTAGATACTTCCAATCTTACGCGGGAGAAAACCTGAATAACCAAAGATCCACATACAAATACCCTTGAGAACCTCAGGAAATATATATAACCTCAGAAAACATATATATAATGTTTATGAATATGTTAGAAGTGTTTCAGTCAAGGATGTGAATATGTATGTGCTTTTGTATGCAGATCATCCTGTGTTGCTTCCAAGAACCCAAATGATTCTAAGTGATTGCTACTAGATACAATGAATAAGGAACAAGCAGCATCAGTTTGAAAATAAAGTCGCTTTGATAAGAAAAACTGAGTCAATTATTCCAAATTAGAAACTAATGGAGAAAAATTAGACAAAGTAAATGAATTTGTGTAACTTGGCAGAATGTTTATTAAAGAGAGGAACATAAATTAAGATATTTTACAGAATCTAACCTAGGCTGGACATCACGACCAGAGGTTTAATCTTCCAAGCTTTTGGACTCATGTTGGACCCCTTCCTCGGGAAGCTTCTAACAGAATATGTGATTTGGTCTGCTCAATGTATTCATAGAGTAAATGCATACAGCAGCCCAAAGCACACATTCTGGTACAGAGAAGTTCCCTGAGGATCGGATCCAGTACAAGTCCAAAAGCTCAGATGACTAAACCTTTAGTGCTGGAGTCTGACCCAGATTGGATCCTGCAACATTATCTTGGGACCAGAGGTAGTATTCAGCAGATTCTGACCATTCTGTAGAACTGGTAGCGGAAATTTTGAATAGTTCAGAGAACTGGCAAATCCCACCTCTGACTAGAGATTTTACAGTATCCTTCCCCTGCCACGCCCACCAAGCCACACCCACAGAACTGGTAGTAAAAAAAATGTGAATCCCACCACTGCTTGGACACGTATATTTGCCTTCATTCAAAAGACATTTTAATATAAACAAATATTGATAGAAAGATACTGTATAGTACGAAGTCGGGTGAATTTGAGTATTTGTTGAAAAAAAGCAAAATGATGTTTATCTCTCCTATGGACATGCTAGAGTCACAGAACTATTCAAATCAATTCACTGGTATGTAATCAAAGAATGTTGCATTAAACACAGGGGGTATCCAACCAGAGGAGAGGGCGGCTGTGATCCAGGAACAATTCAAGGTCACAAATTCTGTATGGGAAGATTCAAAATAGGGCGAAAAGAGCATTGACTCGACATCTAATCTCAATTTCTATACTATGTTACAAGATATACAATAGGCAATCCTTTCAGACTTAGTTGGCACTTCTTTTTGTTCTATTTTGAGGAGTTTACCCATCATCTGCCATTCCTTCACAACTTAACCCTGTTTCTCTGCTCAACAGTGGCAGCCCAGCTGCCAAAATAATGCATAATAGTGTCATGCACATCATGATGTCATCATGTTATGATGCAAATTATATATTTTGAATGACACAAAGCAATTGGTTACTCAACTGTTTTATCTGTATTCTGTTGTCAAATACCCATCCCTACTCAAATTCATCTTGCATGAATCTGTGTAACATAATTTAGGTTTCAGAGACTGGCTGCAAAGGAAATGCTTTTTTTTTAGCCTCTGTCATTTGACCTCAATTCTGCCACAAACAGTCAATCCATATTCCATCTTCTCCTTGCATAGACCTCTTCCTCACTTGAGAAAGAACCCAGGGAGGATACAACAATGTGTTAGATCTTAGCACTGTAGGGAACTACAGATAAAATACATAAACATGATTAAACCAATAGATAAATACAAATACTTCAAAATAGTGAGATTACCAGTTATACAGTCTTATTCTCTGTCTTGGTTTCTTTGATTTACTTTTCAGAAAATATGGACAGAATTACACTGAAAAGCCCCATTAAAAACAGAAGGACCTAAATTTAATACAACAAATTTATTCAATTAGATTTGATTGGAATTATCATAACTAAACGTGAATAAAGTTCAAGAAATGGAGCAAGATGTTTCTCTTTTTAAGGAAATATATATGCATCCTGTATATATTGTCTAAGGGTTCTTTTCATTTCAACTCTTATTTGGTACCAAACTTCCTACTATCTTGACAAAAGGAGCTACTTTCTTAGCACGAATTTTTCAAAAAAGTAGATGGGACGAGGCTTTGAGCACAATTGCTTTTAAATATCCACCAATTTTCCATGTAATAATGTCCCTGGAAATCTGTGCATGCTATTTTAATAAATAGGAAATACCATATTAGTATCTCAATCCTTAGTACTGTATTAATTAATGCATTCATTTTTATGTATTCATTTAATAGCATTGTAAGACCTATATTATCTTCACAAAACCAAGACTATGATAAATTGAACTGAGAAACAATGAGTAGCCCAAAGCTTTTGTAGCTGTGGGGGGATCACAATTTCACCACAGACCATGGCCATGTACTCCCAAGACTTAACTCAAGATTTAAATAATATTTTTTTCAAGCCTTTGTGGTTCCCCAATATGACATAGCAACCCCATCCCAAATGTCTGTAGATCCCAATTGAAAACTACTGCTCTAATACTTTAATGATTATACAGACAGTCTTGGACATTTAACAACTGGTCACAGTTATCAAGTCATCATAATAGATACTTTACAGCCCTCTTAAAATGTCACACCAGTTCCCTTGGTCACATGACTGCATTTTGAGTGTTTGGCAGCCTGTTTACATTTACAAGCAGTTGCCAAGTATACTAGAATTATTTTATTGCCATTTGAAATCTTCTCTGCTGGCTTCTCAGAAAGTCAATGGGAAAGTTGCTAACAGAGGGGATGTTGGATTTGAGGTTTAGCATGCCAAGGGATTTCTTCCTGCACACTCAAGCTATGGATCTCAAATCTGGTAAAATGCTAGCAAACACCATTGTTCTCAAGATTATAATGACTTACACTATCACTTAATGACTGCAACTATGACAGCCACAATTGTAATCATTGAGCAAAGAAGTCATGTAGCAACTGACTTAATAGCCATTTCTCTCAACAGCCAAGATTCTGGGCTCAATAATGGTCATGACTGGATTGCCATATATACCATGCAGGCTTTAAAAATTGTTCTTTTGTTTTAAATAGTAAAGAAGCGTCAGCCTAGGTATTCTGGAACTTTAAAAATTACTACACTCACTAGTGTATAGATATTTCAAGTGGAGATACCTTGCTGATCATGAACAGTTAAATAGTGTTGAATCTGGTTCGTACTTGGATAGAACAGAACTAACAGAAACTATAAGGACTACACACCAGCCTGAAAAGTTAAAAATCATCACAGGAAAAAACATTAGTAAAAGTTCTTCTTTATCTTCACTCTCTCTTTGCCATAGGCAAACAAGTCACTGGGAGTTGAGCTTGACTTTGTGGAGGTGGGTTTCACTTCAGGCATTTAAAATTAAGAGGTGCAGTATAAGAAGTCAAGTTCTTTATATATTTATGATGTTTTAAAAATGTTTCACTAAACCTCGAAGTTATTCCAATGCAGAGGTTCATTATTATTTTTGGAAGTTGAGTACAGTAAAATTTCTTTACACAGAAAGCAAATTTTATACCTGCAGCATGATTAAATGGCTTTGAGAAATGGATTGCAGTAGAATGGCAGACAGAATAGTTGTTCTAACAGAGCTATTAGAGAAATGAAGCAGCTGTAACCATTGTAGCATTTATTCAACAAAACTTAAGCAGCAGCCAAAAACCATAGCAAAGTTTATTTCAATAACTATCAATATCAGAGTTTAGATGTAGAATAAGAAAACATGAGTTATTAAGAACATGAATGATCTCAAGATCTTGTAGCTCCTTTAAGAATCAGCATGGCTATTCCCCAACTTTCAAAATTAAGCCTACAGGCAGATACAGTGCTTGCAAATATTTCAAAAGGTAACTCCTTAAATAAAAAGTTTTGCTTTTTAAATGAACAGAACAAAAAAAATGAAATGAAATAGATTATGCTTAGCTACACTGGAAGATTTTTCTTGCAATTACATCTGTGTAGTTGAAAATACGGAGTATAGTTGAACACATGGTTTCAGCTCTGTATCTGCATTCAACAAACACTATAAACTACGGTAAGTCAAATTTTCGTAGATTTCCAGGAAAAAGTGAGTCATACAGACAAAATCAAACTACAGAAGATAAGTGAAAAGAATGGAAAGAGAGAGAAAGAGAGAGAGAGATTCTAAATTAAACTACATTATCTGTTCTGGTTTAAAAATTCTTGAATAATTATACAGGGCATACTGCTTTTCTTCAGAGAATGAAGTTATTTTTTCCAAAAACAATTATCTAAAGTCAAGCCCATACATTTAAGCAGTAAAGAAGTAATAGCTGTAAACCAGGTTATATGTTCCTTCATTTCTTGTACAATTGGGAAACTTAGTGACATTGTCATTCTTGCCCTGGAGTTCTTGCTAGTTTTCAAATGTTACAACAATTACACACAATGGAAGCAAGCACATGCAGAATAAACACACTTATCCAAGTGTCTACTATGCCTTTATTGGTAACATCTTTCTCTTTTTATGCCTACTAGGGAAGGGAAAAATTCTAACAGAAGTTCAATCCCTTGACAGAACACTCTTAAAATTTTCCTAACACAAATAAGAAATAAATAAATAATAAAACTACTATTGGTGCTTCAATAACTCTCCTGGAAACAGAACGCAGTGCCTGCTAAGAAGCTGGAGCTCCCACAATGCACTGCAGCCACCTTTCTCTGTGAAGCTTACTACATAAAAAGCCATAGTCATTCTAACACTTTTAAAAAGATTTAAGCAAAGCTACTATAGATACCACGCCCAATAGCTATAATTACTGTACTGCCAGCATTGGGACAATGTCATTTTTAGAATTAGCTGATGAAGAAAAAGAGGAAAATATTGGTGTGTATATCCTGCCTGAGAGTTTCAATGATCCACAGGCTGATCACTGAGGGAGCAGCAACTCTGGACAGGCCTCTGATTTGATTGAATAATACTCTCAGCGTGTTTTTAAGATAAAAGACAATTGTTATTTCAGTGAGGTGATTTAACATATGTCAATAGCATCAGCTACAAATGTCATTCTGGCACAAGGGATCTATTCAGATTTTGCCACGTGGCACTATTGGAAGCATTAATGACTGGGGATAATGGAAAATGTGACACAATCCACATTAAAAAGGCACATTGGGTAAAACTAATATAAGCATCAGCAAATATTTCAAAGATACTTATTGCATAGTCACTGACACTGAGGAGTAACTAAATACTTAAAAGATGAATTGGGATTGAATTTGGAAAAGCAAAAATTGCCAAATAGTATTACAAATTGAAACCCAAACAGGTTTAGGCACCACCAACTACTAATCAGGAAGTTTACTGTCATGAATATACTCTACTAATACAATCATAATTCCTTCTACTAACTTATCTATGGATTTGGTCAGCTTCTATACCATGTTACCACCTACTTGTAAAATTTGATACTTTGCATATTTGTCAAATCTGGCAACCATGTATGGAATTCAATTCCCAAAGATAACTTAAAGGTACCAAGTTTAAGAAACATTGTTCTAAGTGATAGGGACTAAATACATAATTCTATCTCTTTTTACACTTAACACACCACTTTATTGTATGGAAAGGACAACTTGTTGGGGGTCATGATCCAGAAGATAAGCAGGACTGGGATTTTAATTAAAGTTGTGGTTGTAAAGGGTTTTCTGGAGTCTATAAAATGAGTCTTAAACCTATTTTTGAGATTATACTGTTTAGTGTTTTTCATTTCAGAATTATAGAAAAATGTTACTCTAAATTTGAAGGCACAGCAGTATAATCTGGAGGCCTGATTGGCCAAGTGTGAATATACAGAATCCAGTGTTATTCATACTTAATATCCAATATTGCTTACTGCAATTGATGGGAAAAGTAAGTTTTATAAAATACAAAAAGTTGCAAAATGTGAAATTATTTTGGGTCAGTTTTTTCCAATAGGGAAATGATTAAGGTGCTTTACATAGCATGAATTCTCCAGAACATAGCAGTTCAAGTTGCAAAACAAAAAACAGTCATTCATTGTGCCTTTTCTCTAAAACAAGGTTATATGTTCCACCATTTTTATTTTAGGTAATATACTAGGGTGAATGACATGACATGGGACTGTTTGGTAAACAATGTATGCTTAAATTCTTTTACGGAATAAAAAAGTTTGTACTAGATGTCATCCAGATCTTCCGACCCACAGAGGAAAAACTAGATGAAAGAAATTATCCTAATATGGATTGCATAAAGATACTTTCTAGATAACAAACAAGGAAATATGAATGAAAGTCATTATGAATGAAATCCTTCACCATCTAGTAGAACCCAGACATTCCTAAAATATATCCTCTTAGATCAGAGGTGTCAAACTCGCATTATCATGGCAGTATCACTTCTTGTGTCAGGACTTTTTTTCCCCTTTACTAAACTGGACAGGGACATGGCCAGCACGTGACATATCCGGGCCGCTAGCCACGAGTCTGACAGCCCTGTCTTGGACAAATATCTCAACCCACATCTATACAAGAGATAGTTCCATGCTCTGAATCACGACAAAGACAGATTACCTAATTCATCTATTTCTGCTAGTTAGAAAAAGTAATTTTCAACATTTTGCCTTAGCTTCGGATTTAAGCAGAATTTACAGGAAAGATAACTGTATTTCAGGAATCATCTAGTTTCTAGAGAAATGGGAAAACATTATCTAAGATTTGTGCTAAGTTTGATTTCTAGGATTGCTAGTCAATGTTTTATCATCTCTAGCATCTTTTATCTTATACAAGCTTAGCCATTGTATGAGGGTTGGGGTTTTTTTTGTGTGCCAAGTTTTTTTGTGTCCAACTTGGAATCTATTTATATCAGAGCTGCTTGTGATCTGTCTCATCTTTATCTTTCTAAGATGCTTTCTATGATTTTTTTAAAATGGTCCATCCAGTTGAGCCTGATTCTGGGCAACTCAAAAACAAAACTGTGTAGTTTTCTTGGCAGCATTTTTCAAAGTGATCTGCCAGCACCTTCTTCACAAGGCTAAATACAGCAACTAGCTTTCATGTCTAAGGCAGTAATCGAACTCATAGATTCCTGTGTTCTAAATCAGCATGTTAACCACCACACCAAACTGGCTTTTGTCTATAATTTTAGAAGGTCTATATTTTTAGTTCCTCACCGCAGAATGTCTTGCATGTGACTATTTAAACATATATTTTTACCTTCTTTCTCTTCAGTTTTATTCTAGAACAAAGCTTGATTCTATGTGTATCTTATGACACTGACTTGATTCCTAAAGTAGAGGGGGGAGGCTGGTCTCCCTAATCATGCACCTAAATTCCCCAGGCCAAACTTTCAACTGTATGACACTGTAGTCATAAAGTAGAATTTAAAGGTATAAATGATTTGAAAACTTTTTTGGATTTATTAGGAGATGTATTTTCAAATTAACTGCTGAAAAAGCATTTGACAACTTATGGTCTTATGTTAAAGACCCGAATTCTGAATTATTTCCATTATTAATGAGACTATTAAAATTAATTGCAATGAATTTTGCCTTAGGTTTAAAAAATAATGCATCATAAAAGCATTTTCAATCTCATGGATTTTTTTCTCCCCAAAAGCACTTTTAAATTCACAGCCTTTCACCTAGTAGGCTTAGGATAAAAAGACAAGTCTGGAACCTGCCAGCATTTATGAAATTATATATTTTGTTCATGAGAATAAATCCAGTCACAGTGAGATTCGAAACATAAGAAACCATTTCTCTACATCTGCTGTTATGAGCTAAGGAATACAACTTACAGAAGAAGAATTTTCACTCCCTTCTGGTTTTTTTGGAACTTTCTTTATTACTTTTGGACAGGACTTCAACCTATGCTGAGAAACATGTATTTATTCTTAATGCCATTTTACCAAAAGTAAATCAAAGAGATGTTTCTTACAATTGGAGGAGTTCAGATTTAGAAGGAAAAGAAATACTGTATTAGCTCAGAAATGTTTTTGCTTTTTTCAGGATTCAGTTCAGTGATAAAGTTGCAGAGCAGAACTTTTATACTTTGTGTAATAGTATAGAAACATCACACAGTAGAGCACTATCACAAAGACTCTTATTAACATCTTTTGAAAATTTAACATGACATTTGGGTCAAAAAGGCATGATTATTTTGATCATCCTTCTTATGTTTAACTTTATATCAACATCCTGAAAAAATTCCCCAAAGATACAAATGGCAGGTCTCATTAGGACTTCTAACTGTTCTTAACAAAATACAGTATCTTACAGCATTTAGTTTAGTGAGTTCTTATAGCTCGTTAAACTAAATGCTATAACTAAATTACTCTCTTCTCCAATTATCAGCAACAAAAAAGCTTGAAAATAAAAATAAAAAATAAATTCTATATAAAGGATGAGTCACTTTTATTTATCCTGTTGTATGGAGGTATGAAATCTGATTCAACAAAGGCAGTATTAAATGTATATAATAAATAATATAATACACAAAGAAATAACATGTATTCATCCCATCCCTTTTTGCCAGCTGTTATAGATTATTTCAAAGGTAGAATTGAGTTAACTACACATTTCAAACTGGCCTCTCACCTTTTTCACAAAGTGCTCCAACGTAGCTTGGAAGACAAAGACAAGTAAATGTACTGACACCATCAATGCATGTGGCACCATTTCTGCAAGGACTGGGTTGACATTCATCTATATCTATTCAAGAAAATTACAAACAAAATAATGTTTTACAACAACTATTCTCACTTGTACATCTTGTGTGTATGTGTGTGTGTGTGTTTGTGCGTGTGTGTGTGTATTATATCAAGTAGAAGAATTTATTAATGAATTTCAAGCATCCCAATATATATATACTTAACATTTTTTCCAGCATTTGAATATGCTTCCCACACAGAGAACATTTCTAAATGTAGCACATCAACCTGCCCTTGTTAAAAATAATCCTAGATCTCTACCCTGCATCTTCAGTTTACCTGTCACTACTTGAACTGGTGGGGTGGGGGGGGATATATTGCAGCAATTCCTTTTTCAAAAAGAAAATCTAGGTAATTATTGCTGCTAAGTGTCCAACTTGTTCTAACCTGTCAACATGAAACACTGAACTTCTGCACCTCTTAATGTCTGTAGGCACTATCAACATGCTGTTTATTTTTTCTTTATCTTGCTGCACATTCAAAATAAATAATGTATGAAGTAATATGTTACAATTCTTCAAAAAACAGAAATTCAGGTTGTATGGAATAATTAAATAACAGGAAGTAAGCTTCACATCCCATCTGTATAAGGAAATCTATTATTACTAAAATTGCTTCATGCCTTTGGCTGAACGAACCCAGCAAACAAAAAGACCCTTACTTTCATTAATTTAATAAGCTTTTCATGTCTTCAAAAACTCTCAAGTCTTTAATAATTTTATTAAATAAGGATGACATAGAATATTTCTGATTAGATAAGGGAAGATATGAGCAATTTTTGAAATATCCTTCCTCTTCTGGTACCCTTTAAATATATTCCATTAAAAATTCAGAATGTCTACCTAGCATGTATTCCAATATACGTGCAGGGCACCAGCTGGAGAAGATTATTTTTTAAGAAAAATAATAAATTTTTTCTTCCTGTTTCCAAGGCTCTGATAAACTGATGCTACGTCTGGAAGCAAATTGGGTGCAGCTATTAATGGACACGTACATTTGAAATAGGTCAGTATTTTTTCCTTATAGCACCCATTTATCAAAACCAGATATTAATATTATAGTTTACTTCTCTATTATTTACATCTGGTATAGTCTTTTATTTATTGAAGGAAAAAAGAAAACAGCCACATACAGATAAAATGTCTTATCAGTATTATGTGAACTTTAATGTTTGCTACTGAATTTCTTCTGCATATTAAAAAACAATTAGACAGCCAAAAATAGCAAAGCATTTGTTTCTTACCTACTTCACACCGATCACCACTGAAACCTGGCATACAAGTGCAGATATAGAAAGAGTCACGTGGGTAACAAGTGCCCCCATGCAAGCATGGATTGCTTTTACATAGATCTTGGCCTGTAAAAATTAGTTCATTGAAAATAGCTGCATTTTTTAAAAAAAAAAAACACATTTGTTTGGGTCAGTTCTTTCTATGCAGAAAGCTTTTCTAAATTTATCCCAAGTGCCACAATCTACATTAACAAATTAAACACTATAAACATGCAAGCAAATATAATTAATTAAGCACAGCCTGTCACAGTAACAATAAATCATGCTTTCATATGCTTTCATAATAGAAATGAAACTACATTAGGAAAAATTATTTTCTACAATATTTTGTTTACTTCAATGATGCTTTGTTTTGATTTTGGCAGTCTTAATATTTTGTTGAGGATTTAGCTGGTATGATATGATAATTAATTATAGCCAAAATAGTTAAAACATGTACACAGTGAATGAAAAAGGTATTATCTGAACGAAGTTAGTTTATGTGCAATGACTGGGTAGACAGAACGACAATTCTTATAGCATACATTTTGTATGTTATCTTCTCAGTAACTTGTGACCTTGGATAAACATAACCTTTTATTCACACTATATTTAATCAATTTATAAGACATTCTATTTAAAAAAATATCACCCAGAAGTCAAATAACTTTTTGAACATATTGTCTTGTCAAATAAAAAACTTAATAAAACTAAGGTATAATTCAGGTTGCTTTTGTATTTTTAAGTGAAGGTTACATATACGTAAAACTATCACTTATTACTAGAATGACTCCCACATATTAAGTAATTATATGAATCTGTTGTGTCCAAAAGTAGTACATCAGGCCCAAATTGCATGTTTTTAAATATAACTACTTAACAGATATTCTATGCCTTGACTACTTATTTTGTGCAAAACCTTCAATAGAAAACTATGAGAAATCTTCTCAATTCCTTACCATTGGGAAAAACAATTTAAGTTAAATAAGATGGATGACCAGATAAAAAGCAAAATAAATAAATAAATAAATTTCACATACTTTAAATGTCTTACATAGCTAGCTATGCAATTTATGAATCCCTTATCTGTATGAATCCCTTATCCATAGTAATACTGATTTCACATCTTGAATCATACTGCACATAAGGACAATGGAAAATAATAAAATTAGTGCAAATTCCAGGGAAGAGAAAGCAGACCAGGGAAAACTGGTATTTAGTCTGCTATCTGGTATAAATAACTTTCATTTCAAGATCTGAATATAAAAGTGAATAATTATTTCCCTTTCATATTTAGCCACATATAGATTGCTGCATCTCTCAATATCATTACAATTCAGTGAATTCCAAAAGTCTGCTAACATTATTGTATTAGTAATAATTTTTCTATTCCAAAATATTTACAAATATTTCACATTTAAATCATGCAATATCTTTTTTTTCCTTCATGCAACTAGTTCTCATTTTGGGGGGGTACACATTTCAATGCACAAATGTATCAGGTGAACTAGACAACTAGTTTTAGCTATCGTAATAGAAACTGCTGTCACCATTCCAATGATCATCCAGTTCACATACTACAGTTGTTCATATAATGTGTGACATATATTATCTTCAGAGTTTATCTTCAGGCAAGCACTTTCTGATCAATGACAAAAACAAATAACTGTGGCAGAGGAAAGGATGCACTTAAACAGCTTCTCCCTTACCTGGGATCTGAATTGCTGAGCCTTCAACTGAACCTTCACCTGGACCAATCAGGAAATCTGATCCATTGGTAACATCCAGAAGTAAAAATGGTGGAGTTACAAGTTCATTTGCATTTACATCCTTTGTATTTATTGTTTGTTTGTTATAATCAGAAATGCTTTCAGGACCTGAATATTCATTTACAGGGCTAGAAGAAATAGTTGTTGACTCTGGTTGGGCTGTTTGAAATTTCACAATTTTATCTGCAGATGGTGGCGGTGAGATTGGCCAAACACTGGCTTCCCCATCAGCACCAAAAACTCCACCTGTTTTACTTTCATGTGGAATTGAAGAAGGTATGCTTTGTATCCATAACAAACTTCCATCAGCACTATTTCCATCTAATTGATTTAGCTCCTTTACCTTCTCAGGAGTTTCTTCTTCTAATAGGTCTCCAGTGTCAGAATGAGAAAAGCTTGATGGTATCACATCTTTTGAAAGAAATTCTTCAAAAACAGTTGTTTTTTCTGTAGCATCTTTTGGCATTTCTTTTGTTTCCTGTACATGCCCATCAGATGTAGTTAAACTTTCAAGGAAACTGTTCTCCAGTTCCACATCAGGAAATGCTGTATTATTGGACAAATCTTTCAAAGCAGGTTTGTAAGTTACTGCTGTGTCAGCACTGACTTCTCTAAAAGTTTCTGGTGCTGGCAAACCATGTTTGCTAGAATCAGTTGATGATGAAGTACTTTGCATGAATTCTTCTGTGTGTTCTGAAACATCATTGAGTAAATGCACAGTCACAGGCAGTTCGGGTGTTTGTGTTGTAAGAAGCAAGTTCTTCATAACTGTTTCTATTGATTTTGTCAATTCAGTTTTCATTCCTTCATACACCTTGTAGCTCATTTCTTTAGATTTTGTTAGATTTTGTGAAACAAGCTGATTTGAAGCAGTACTTTCTTTGGGTTGGTGTGTGGTCAAAGTTTGTCCTGTTTTTGGAGGCATATATGCTAGAGTTGAAGGAAGAACCACAGGTTTCTGTTTATCTATCTGAACTTGTCCCTCTCCTGACATTGTGGAAATTTCACTTTCATCAGCTACTACTTGATTGTCTGACAGTGTTGGTTGTTCAGGTTGTATCATTCCTTCTGATTCTGTATGTTCTATGAAATATCTTACGTCAGTGGTATTTTCATTAGAACTAATTGGAGATATGGTAGAACTGACAAGAAGAGATAGTGTTGGAAGCAGAATGGATGTTTTAAGTGAGTCATGAGAAATTGCAGTTTCTGTTGTGAAAAACGCATTATCTCCTGAACCCACCTCTGATGTTGGGGTATGATCAGATAACATAGATTCACTGTGTATGAACTTACTACCTGCAGAACTTCCTTGGTTACCTGTAACTTTATCATCAATTAACATTTCAGGTGTTGTATTTTGAATTTTCACTGCTGATGTATAAATATTATAAGTTGAGTGTCTTCCAGGCCTTTCAGTTGTATGATCTATAATGTCTTCAATATTTGCATTTAATTTCAAATTATCAACATCAATAATTGTTGTTTTATCAGGTATTACTCCATGCCCTGTTCCAATAATATCAATGAAGCTAGAAATATCCTCAGAATAATTTCTTTTGAAACCAGCTACAGGGATAAGATCTTCATAGTCTTTTATGTTGTTTGTGGAACTCTCATATGAAAAGCTTTCTGAGATGTCAGTATCAGATGTTGTTGTCTTGTCATGCTTCTCTGTGTGAGCATGTGGTCCTTTCTGGGATCCATCCGCTCTGGCACCTGTGTTCTCGATGTCTGAATAATGAGGAGGACGAGTTAGAAGTGGTAGTTCCCAGTTTGGCAACTGGGTAAATGATTCAGATTTCTTCTCTATTATGTCTTGCCAACCAGATCCTTCCCCAGAACCATCATGGTTTCCAACACTCAACACTTTAGATAATAAAGTGGTTTGTGGTATTTCTATTGTTCCAGTAGTAGGGGGTTCAATAAATAATTTTGAAGCAGGAGTTTTATTTTCATGCTTTACAAACATCCAGGCTTGCCCTTGAGAAGTTCCATCTGTTGCAGCTAGTACATTTTGTTCTCCCTGGTAAGACTTATCTTTATTTTGATCATCTTCAGAAATGAACCAATTTATAGTAGATGTCTCAGAATGTACAATAGATACCACAGGAAAGGTTTCATCACTGGCTGAAGACAAATTGTCTTCTAGCATCGGTGGATATTTAAATGCATATTTGGAATCATCAGTATGCCTCTCAAATTCTTCATGTTTTTCCTCTGGAGAAAGTTCTTCTGAACTTTTAGGATGAAGTGTGTCAAGTTTTAATGCATTAGAACTTTCTTTTAATGTAGCAGAATTCCTAGGTGCAGTAGTATGAACCATAAAGAATTCATTTTCAGAGCCTTGTTTTGACAAAAATGGAACATTAATTGCTGTGGTTATTGTTCTATACATTGTAGATGGGGGTGGAAGTGTGTGACTGTCTTTGAATGGATTAGTCTTTTCTTCCAACCATTCTTCTTTCTCTGCATTTATTAATAAAGTGCTTGCAGTTTTATCATATGAAGGGGGATATTTCTGTAAAGATTCAGTGACATAGTTAATATCAAATTGTGGTTCTTTTTCATGTGGATTAAATTTAACAGTACCAGAAATTTCTGACTGTTGTGTTACATATTCTGTTTCTATATTTTTTCTTTTTTCTTCATAATACATTTCTGTCTCCAAATGGGGGGGTTTATCAGAAGCTCTTGTTTTTAATACATTTGGCATTTCCTGTTCCATTTTTGATTCATTAACAAACTCTCCTGTAATGCTTTGGTTCACTAATGTTACTATAGTGGTATTACTTATGTTTAAGGTTGTAACTAGTGGATGCTGAAATACCATGCTAGGTTCTTCACTTTCATTTTTTATTGGATTTTTAGATCCTTCTACCAAAAATTCAGATGAAACTGGTTTTTTTATAGAAGAGTATGTTATCGAATCTATGTCTCCAGAACCTGGTTCACTCAATTGTGATTTACTATTAATTTCTTTTTCTGTGGGAGTATAATTTCCCAGCATCATACTACTTGTGTCATTAACTGATTCTTCTCCAGAGCCTATATCCACAAGATCAATCTTTTTGGCAAAGACAGTTGGAGAAATGTTTCTTATATCTTCCAGCTGAAGAGATTGCATTCTTTCATTTACTATGAATTCAGAACTTCCTTTCTGCAGAGTTATGTTATTTGTCACTACTACGGAATACTCCACAGTACTGCTGGAATGTTGTGGAGTTCTATCAGTTTCTCTTAATTCTGGTATTAATTTCATTCCTACTCTGATGTCAGGAGAAATGTTTGTCATCGTAGATGTTTCAAACAAATTTGTTTGCTCCTGTATTATTATAGTTGTTATCACTTCTTCATTTGTCTCCACAACAGACTTGTCACTAAATGGCAATAGCACCTTTGCCTCTGATTTATCTGATGCTCCTTGGCTGTAAGTTTCATTTTTTAATACTTGACTCTCTATTCCAGTGTCTGTAGCCTCCCCATACAATTCAGCATCCAACACATCCATTGTATGATTAGTATGAATTGCATGATTCAATGGTGGTTCACTTGAAGTACTATCTATTTCTTTTCCTTTACTGCTTTCATATTTAGACCTCACTGGAAATGAAGTCTGTGTAGTGGTTTGAGTCATACTATCAATTCCTCCAAAACCTCCATCTAGAAATTGGGAGTCAATACTTACCACTTGGCTGGTAGGACCCCCCAAAAGTATTTCTCTATTAGGTTTCTTCCAAAATTCTCCATCACCAGATTCTTCATAAATGGACAATCTATTTTCTGTGATTTCTTTGGTTTTGAGAGGAGAGATTGTTTGGGTGATGGCTATGGATCCTTCACTCACAACTCTGATGTGATCACTTAAGTATTCATTGTTATTGAACAAGTTTTCTGTGTTGACAGTGGTTGAATTCTCCATATTTAAAGACATAGAGCTTGTACTGTCTTCCTCATCCACCTCCATATTAATTTGATTTTTAGTAGTGCTAAAAATTATTTCAGTAACAGAGTCAGTACTAAAAGGTTCTGCAATACTATGTTCAGCAATAAACATGGTCTCTTTATACAAAGAAGCAGGAGATTGTGAAGCAGAAGGCATAGGTTTAGGTGGAATAGGATTTCCATCATCTGAGAAAATTTTCTGACTAGGATGTTTTTGTCTTCCTGGTTTTATTAATGCACTAGTTGATTTATAACCATCTTCTTTAACAGCTCCAGACCCTTCTGGTATATTCAACAAATTAGTACTGGAAGTGGTTGTCAATAAATTTATGTAAGAATTAAGTATATTATGTCCAACTATTGTATTATAATTTCCTTGCAGAACAGAAGTGTCATGTTGAGCTCCAGTGTCTAAAGATACAGTGGTAGAATGAGGTAACCAACTTTGAGTAGAAGCTGTTAGAATTAACTGTTCAGAGTCTTCTTTTAGCTCTATGTTTGTTGTGTGGGAAGAAGCAGAACCTATTGATTCAGGCTGGGCAGTTAAATCTTCTAAGTGTTCTGTTTCAGACTGTATCGATTTCTCATTATTTTCTGATAAGGGCTGGCCATGGAGATATATTATCTCATGATCTTTATGTGTAATTTCTGAATCTCCACTAAAGACTTCTTCCATCATATCATATTTTTCTCTTAGCTTTTGTGAAGCAGCAGCATCTTGAGTTGATTCATTTGGCTGTATTGTCGCCAAGAACTCATTATCAGACACCATGTTAGTTTCATTGATATGCAAAAAATTTACATTTTTGGAATGTGCTAAAATTTGATCACTTCTTGCTTCTTCAGCTTTTATATCTTTAGGTGCAGTGGTCACTTGCTGCTTTCCATTAATAAACTGCAATGGTGGAGGAGTTGTGACAGCAGTAGTATTCTCACAGTCAACTTCTTCACTATCATCTTCCTCCAGTTGATATATTTCAGGATAGAAAGGGTCAACAATTATGATATCTTCAGAAACATCCTCAGGACTTGCTGTACAAGGTTCATCAGTGGTTGATTCACCATCTAGTGGGGGTTCATCTAGTTCACGAAGGATGTGGTAATCAAGTATATCCCAAAGTCCAGGCAATGAATCTGTAAAACAAAGAGCCTTTAATAATAATTTTAGCATTTCAATTTGTCATAGGTAGTAATTAATATCATATAAACAACACTATGAAATGCATTAAAAGGAAAAATGTAACAAATATTCCACATCTATTCAAAAAATTGTTGGCATTAGGAAAGATCCATTACTACCATTTAAGTTTTCACTGATATTTGTGTTCAGAAAGACACATCACTGAGCACCTCTAGGCCTTGCAAACACTTCCAGCTGCAATGCTGCCATTGTATTTTAAATTCAGTTCTCTATCAGTTGTGCAGACCTAGCCTAAACATTAATAGAGGGTAATAAAAACTTCTGTTTTAAGTAGAAGATAAAACATTTCAGTAGGTATCAAAGAGCTATCTACATCAAGTTGTCATTCATTTTTCTTAGTCTTTATAATACTGAATTGATAAAAAGACAATTTGCACAAGTAAACTTTTCTGGGGTAACATTCCCTCTATTTTATACAAACTTGCAACCATGTTTTCATTCATAATATTCAAGCAATTCTTCTTCACAGCTTCCTTATAAAGAAATGTTGATATAAACAGGCTTGATTATAGTATCACCCTGGGGACTTTTCCCTCTGGAGTTTGCACATTGAAAAAAAACATAAATCTTTAGAATTCTAGTTGACATTACTAATGAATATCTGCTTCACAATACATTAGGGATTATCAAACTTTGAAATAGCATGGTCCCTAAGCTGATAAATATACTATCTATGACCTTACTTGATAAAATATTATTTCTTACACTGATGTTAGTCAAAGAATTTGTTGGTGAGCAGAAAGGACATAAGTGACAAAGAGATTTATATCCAGTCCCTGTATGTAGATTCAGTGTATCTTTCTTATTTTGACAGTGACAGTTATAAAATAAGAAAGTCAGGGTTCTAGTAAGCTCAGCATATTTTATATGACATTAAGTCTTGACCTAAAATGTTCAGCAGAATTTCCAAATAGTATATTAAAGCTGGTGAGTGAGATAAACATAAGAATGCATTATCCATGGAAGCAATAGTACTATATAACAATAACAAGAATCAGTGAACTCAATAGCAAATCTGAATCTTTCCAAACATGTTTTACTAAAGTCTAAAATCCTTTACATTTAGCAATTTTAGTAAAGGTTTTAAAATATTTTTACTATTTATTACTTAAGTTGAGTAAAAATATTTGTTCACTGAGCATTACTTGTTCTTTAGTCAGGCTCAGCTTTTGTCTCATTTCACCAAACGGTTTGAAAGGAAACTGCAGCCACCTATCTCGACAACCCCCATCTCAAACACACCAACAACAGTCAAGCCTGCTGCTACAACTGACCCCAGCCCATTGGGTTCACAACCTCTGGTGATCACTGAAAAAGAAGTGCAAAATCTATTTCACAAACAAAAGCCAGGAAAAGCACCAGGGCCAGACAAGATAATTCCTTCTTGCTTAAAAGTCTGTGCTGACCAATTGGCCCCCATCTTCACCCAAATGTTCAATAAATCACTAAAGATGCGCTATGTTCCTTCTTGCTTTAAGCACTCTACTATAATCCCAATGTTAAAGAAGTGCTCCATCAAGGAACTGAATGACTACAGACCAGACATATTTGAAAGTCTAGTGCTGTCCCACCTGAAAACCATCACGGATCTGCTCTTAGATCTTAGATCACATGCAGTTTGCATACCGAACAAATAGATCGACAGATGATGCTGTTAATATGGCTCTGCACTACATCCTACAAGACCTTGAACCTCCAAATACCTACGCAAGGATCCTCTTTGTAGACTTCAGTTCAGCATTCAATACCATTATTCTAAACAATCTTCTAACTAAATTAAATCAGCTAACGGTATTTGGATCATAAGCTTCCTAACAGATAGGCAGAATCACATCTGATACCTGTACAATTAGCACAGCCCCCCCCAAGGCCGTGTGTTTTCTCCACTTCTCTTCTCCCTTTATACCAATTACTGCATCTTAAACGATCCATCTGTTAAAATAATGAAGTTTGCAGATGACACAACAATGATTGGTTTCATTCAAGACAACGATGAATCCACATACAGACAGGAGGTTATACAACTTGCCTCATGTGTAACCAGAACAATCTGGAACTGAACACATTCAAAACTGTAGAAATGGTGGTAGACTTTAGAAGAAACTTCCCATACTACCACCTCTTACAATACTAGACAACACAGTATCAACAGTAGAGACCTTCAAATTTCTAGTTTCTCCTATATCACATAACCTAAAATGGACACCTAACATCAAAAACGTCATCAAAAAAGTACAACAAGAATGTTATTTCTGCGCCAACTCAGAAAGCTCAAACTGCCCAAGGAGCTGCTGATACAGTTCTATAGAGGAATTATTTAATCTGTCATCTGCACCTCTGTAACTGTCTGGTTTGGTTCTGCAACCCAACAGGACAGACACACACTTCAGAGGATAATTAGGACTGCAGCAAAAACAATTACTACCAACCTGCCTTCAATCGAGGACCTGTATCCTGCATGAGTCAAAAAGAGGGTTGTGAAAACGTTTACAGACCCCTCACATCCCAGACATAAACTGTTTCAACTCCTTCCCTCAAAACGGCACAACAGAACACTGCACATAAGAACTAGACACAAGAACAGTTTTTTCCTGAACGCCATCACGCTGCTAAACAAATAATTCCCTCAATACTTTTCAACTATTTACAAAGTCTGCACTACTATTACTATTAATCTTTTCATCACTCCTTATCACCCATCCCCTCCCACTTGTGACTGTATGACTATAACTTTGTTGCTTGTATCCTTACAATTTATATGGACTGTTTCCTAGTATGATTTGATTGTTTATTGTACTCTATGACTATTATTAAGTGTTGTATCTTATGATTCTTCACTCTCAATAAATGTATCTTTTCTTTTATGTATACAGAGAGCATTTGCACCAAGACAAATTCCTTGTGTGTCCAAATTCCTTTTGTGTGCTTGGCCAATAAAAAAGAATTCTATTCTATTCTATTCTATTCTATCCAGTTATATCAAAGAAAAATTTGAGAAACAAATTCCTTCTGAATGGGATTTAAGAATATTACTATATTACAATGAAATGATTTCTACCACTATGAAAATTAGGTGGCAACATTTCATGTATTAAATCATTGCTGTAATGATCCCATATTTTATCATTAAAATAGCTTATAAATGTTAAACATCACATTGTAAAATTGTAAATTGACAATACTAGATATTCTAGTAAATTAAAAAGAAAAAAACAAATCAGGTGTTGTGCCAGATATAGTTCCTATGTTCATCAATTATTTTGATTCTTCACCGTAAAGCCAATAGCTTTGCAAGGTTAATTATTTAATGACTCTAAACTTTAAAATTAGCTCATACAAATATAGTTGAAAAATGTCATTGTTTAATAACAATTAAATATTTCTGTTGCATAAACCTATTTATATTTATAGTACCCTACAGAACATTTGCTCTGACTTTGGTTTAATGAGCAATGACCCATATCTGCACTGGCTCAGCATATTTTTTCAGAAATAATGATTACCTTGCATTGTCTATGTCAGAGCTCTTTTGGCTCACAAGACAAAATGCTGCAAGAATGCATTCCCAGGACACAAGAGTTCAGGTAGCAAGACTATGAACTCATTACAAAAGAATTCCAGGGACTGCTATTATTAAATGTTACTACTATTTATAATCATGTTCCTATTTTTTTGTGCCTCCTTCTTTTTTGGATAAGGTTGGAGTTTCATCAATTCTTTGATTTGATAACATCACGCTCTAGTTTCAGTTTGTTCACTTTTGACCATTGTGATCCAAATTTCACTTTTAAGAGCAACAAAATGTTTTGTGTTTTAATAATGTTTGAAAAGAGAAATTAATAATAATACTTTATTTGTGGTCACAGACCAAAACACAAGTACAACAAAAGAAGAACATTGGAAAATTAATCATGAACAATTGGTCACCAAAAACTTGACTAAGGGGAATTATAGCATTCTCCTCTGATAGTTACAGCTCTTACAAAAATTTAGAAACCAAAGAGGTGATATATGAGGAGCCACCCCCGAGATGATATAAGAACAAATTACTAACGTTGGGTCTAGAAGGGTCTGTTTCAAGGAGAGACAGTAACTTAGATCTGTCTGCATTATACATAAGATAATATAAAAGGACATGCTCCACAGTTTCAACCTCAGCTCTGTCATGGAGCATAGAATTATTTGTTCCAGTTACATTTTTTACAGTGGGAACCTGTATTAAGAGTTTCATCCACGTGAAAGGCATAATTTTAAGTTAGTATGAATTTTTTTAAAAAATAAAAGTGTGTTATACCACAAATTATATGTTTATGATTTTGTAAGCTACCCACAATCATTTAGGTGAGGGTATATTAAGTTGTAAAATAATCATAATGACTTATAATAAAGATTATTCATGATACCTTAAAAGCCACAGGAAAACCATTGGCTTTTCTATGTAATAACCATGTTTTCTTGGCAACATTGCAAAATGCAACACACATACAGATGTTCCATTTTGGAATAGTCTGTTGCTCTGTGTTTGTTATGGCCATTAGGGGAAAATCCAATCAGATTATTTAATGTAGCTTTTTAAATTTCCCCTATGCCTTTTTAACATTGTTTCACCCTCTAATTAGAACAGAGTTACCCAAAATTAAAGCAAATGTTTGGTTATTTTGAAAGCTTGACTAACACTTTGCCTAACAACAATTGGATTGTTTTTGTTAATATAACCTGACAAGTTTAGATTGCCATGGTGGAAAACCATCACAAGCAAATTGCCTTCTGACAAGTATCTATTATCTCTAGGATCACAAAAGCTGATGGAGGTTATCAAACAGATTTAACACATAGAATTCAAAAACGAGTTAAATTCTTTAGATATTTTGATTGGCACTCTAATGAATTCTGTTTATATAATCCTTTTCTTTTCTCAAGAACTACAATAAACATTAACTTTAATTGTTGTAGAATTTTGCTCATGATACCTAACAAGTATTTGAAAAACTAGCAGTTATTTGAAAATCTTTCTCATTAAATATGAATGAAACATAATACTCAGCTGAGTGTTAGATGAAATTCGATTCTTACAATAATAATGAACCATCCAGGGATAATATTCAAAAGTAATTGAGGATTTCTTATTAAAAATTACTAAGAGAGTTTCTACTGATGGACAATTTCATTAGTTTATCAGTAGAGGCTCTCTTAATCATTTTTAATAAGAAATCCTCAATTGCTTGAGGATATTTTTTAAAGTATTGGATAGTTTTTTATATTTTTTAAAGTATTGGATAGTTCTGCATATAAGATTTACTATTTTTGCTCAGTGAATAACTAAACAATTAATACTCCGACAGGAGAAAAACTTTTCATTTATCACATTTGCTGTAAAAGTTTAAAGGCATTATGAGGTTGATTTCATAGATTCTATTAAATATATCAAGCTTTTATATCCCTTTTGTAAAGACTTTCAAATCAACTATCATCTATGTGCTTTCATAAACAGCCCAGCACTATACTATGGCACCTGCCTTTTCAAGAATCAACTCCTCCAAATGAGTTTAGCTCCAATTCTAAAAATCTCACAGTAATGTTTTTTTTTTTTTTTTCCATCAGGCTGGGGATACTCGGGTAACAGGAAGTTTATATGTAAGATCCTGATGCATTAACTCTTGTGATCCTGTTTCTATTTATGCTTCATTGTTTTTAAATGATTTTTGAAGAATGTTTTAATTGTTGGTTTTATTATACAGCATCTAGAGTGACATTTGATAAATAATAAATAAATAACTGTGGAGAATTTTGAACTCTCAAAAATAATTTCCAATCTTGCTAGTCATGCATTACTTTCTTTATATTAAAGTCTCAACCTTCATAAACAAGTTCCTCACACAATGTTACTGTATGATACCCAATAGTCTTATAAGTTTAACAATATGTCATTGATCCAAATGTACTATCTTAAAATATATGCCCCAAATCTTACCACATTGCTCTCCCCGCAAGAGACCTTCCTACTTAAGTTATTCTTGATTTAGAAGATTATTGACTACTTTTTTTAACTTCTGAAGTATTCAAGTGATCTTTGAAACCTGTGGCTGGATTTTTAAAAACACAATACTGTGGAAATCCGCGACACACAACTGTGAATTGTTCCCCACCTAGGCCTTGAATCAAAGGGCTTAATTTACTCCAATAAAATCCCCAGTTTTAACCCACAATCTGATTGCAATAAGGAAGCTTACTCTATTTCTTTTGTAAGATCTGGTTGTGATTAACATACAAAAGGCAATTATTTTGTATCTACTATTTATATTACAGCACACTAAGATAGCATTTCACATGAAGACAATATCCAAAGAACAATAACAGACACAAAAATAGGAAGCTCTTTTCATAAAATAGTTCATTAGTTTAAGATTGTTTGAAAGTCTATATTTTAAAACAAAATTAAGACACAGCTGGTGTGAAATCTGATAATATCTTTTTCAATTATTTATGTAAAGATGCTGGCTTGTAAATTATTTGTAATACAAAAAAAATCATAGTCTAACTGTTGTTAAATGACAGTCTCACTTTAATCCATGAACCTATCATCTAATAAACAATTCTTAAATAGAAAATTTGCTGCGAAGGGGGGTTATTTCCTGGTATATTCCCTAGTTCTTCAATCCTTAACCTGAATTACTATTTCTTTAAACCCAATGTGGTAGAGGTGCTGTGTCATTTATCTTCTTCCAGGATATTTTAAGTTCCTAGTCTAGTTTACAATTACTGATAAAATTAGTACAATGCTAACTACTATACAAACCACTATAATTATGATATCTGCAAACTGGACACATTTTATATCATTGGGAAGAGATAAGAAAATCTTCATTTAACAATGGAAAGACATTTAAGGATTCCAAGGACAAGAAACTAATTGAATCAGTTGAGACTTTTGAATAAAAATTTTCATTTTATACATCAAGGGTTGCCAACCTTTTGGACCTCAGGGACCACCAAACTCATAATTTTAGATCCCAGGGACCACTAACTGGTTCTATGGGCATGGCCTAATTTGTGGGTTTGGCTTGATGGTCATGTGACTGGCTTAGCAAGGCTTGTATGTAAATATTATAAATATTTACATAAATATTGAATTTTTCATTTATAAAAGAGCAACTTTTACCCAAAATCAGGCGAAGCAGGCAGGCAGATTGAGTTGCTCACAGAATCACAGATTCATTCAGAGATCTATCTATCTGCAATCGGCTCGCTCAATTTGTCACATAAAACTCATCTGCTAGCAAGCAAACTGACAAAATTAACTCACAACACACCATGCATGAAAATATTGAATTTTTTTTTTAAAAAAGAGCAACTTTTACCCAAAATCAGGCAAAGCAGGCAGGCAGATCGAGTTGCTCACAGAATCATTCAATGATTTATCTATCTATCTGCCATCGGCTAGCTCAGTCTCTCAAATTTGCTTGCCGTGAGTCTGCACTGAATTTGCTTGCAAGCAAACCTTCAGTCCTAAGGGAGGTTCAGCTGTGCTTAGCTAGAAAGCAAGAAATACAAGCATTTTCTGCTTCCTAGCTAATCTAAATCTCCCAGCACAGCAGAACAGATGATGGTCGGAAAAAGGAAAAATAGCAATTTAGCAGACAAGTAAGGTAAGGAATGAGTGGGCAGGAGGGTTCCCACGGGCCATGTGGGCTGAGCAGCCTTGTGTTTCTGCATAGCCTGGATTAATTGCTTTGTGGGGGTGCTCTGGGGGTGAGATTTCTCTGTGGCTCACCAAAATTTTGCCGCGGCCCACCACTTGGCGACCACTGTTATACATCACCCAGAATCACATTCTTGTGAGTCAGGCAGATATGCAAATGTGATAGATAAATAAATAAGTAGCATTTAAAGTAAATCTTGGTTAAGCCAATCTATTCATGTTCACTATGAAGAACAACAGACACAGGCAACAACAGATATTCTATTTATGGAATAATCAGAAAGAAATAGTCAGTGAAGTTTACAAGGATAATGTGCTGCTTAGGGGGGGAAAGTGAAAAGTGGATAATATATTATAATTCTACAAACACCACCAATAAGATTTTTTTCTAGTAATGATATATTCACCTTTCAGAAGAAATCATAATAATAATTCAGAATCTGATGACATCTCTGTTCTGAATACCCAGATTAAAGCTGCACAAACAGTGCCTTCAGCTAAAATAAAAGACTTGATTATAACCTTCCAATTTACATAGTTTTATTTTCTTTCCCAAATTTCATAATGTATTTGGATGTAAACAAACAAAATGAGCATATATTTTGTTTAGCTGATAGCACTGCAAATGCCATTGTTAATAGCTACACACTATGGAATGTTAATGCAATGCTACACTCAAGTAGTAATGCATGGTGTGGAAGCCATGAAAAAGATAATGTCTTGTTCCATAGGTAATGAATGTCAATCAGTGATATGGTAATAGTAAACAGTAAGCTCAAGTAATATTGTATCAACGTTTAACAATGGTAATAATTTCCATATTCACGTAATCAGCAACTATTACCAAGCATTTTCAATATTTCAAATATATATATATGTATATGTGTGTGTGTGCGTGCGTGTGTGTGTGTATATATATATACATTTATTTATTTATCTATATATATTTTCTTAAGTTTTCGTGGGTACTTACATGTATGACATTCAGCTTTGTTCAGGTATTTTCCCACGTCATAGTAGTGGTGCTTTTAAAGTTGTAGCAACGTTTCAGCACAACTTTAAAAGCACAACTATTATGACGTGAAAAAATACCCTAACTAAGCTGAATGCCATACATGTAAGTACCCGCAAAAACTTAAGAAAACAAATATACATACATATACATACACATATACATATACATATATACACATATATACATACATACATACATACATACATACATATGTGTGCGTGTGTCATATATCTCTGAGCCAAATATCCACATTAATTTGAATATCCAGTCTCAGTATTAAAATCTTACCTGTATCATTTTGTGGAATAGAAAAAACATATACGTTAGGTATGTTAGGTTGGTTTTCCAACCCTGTAGCAACCTCTGAAGTAGCTGGGGGCTCTTCTTGAGACTCTAAAACCTCTGTGGGTTGTCCTGTGGGCTGGGAAACTGCAGTGATAGTTGATGAGGTAAAATATTCAGTATCAATTTCTGGCTCTACCGTTTTGCCTGTAAAATCATCATCAGTAGTAGTTTTAATGGGAGAAATAGATTCCTCAATTATCAACACATCTTTACTTGTATCCTCATCAGGCTCCCTATCAATCAGAGGTGGCTGTGTTTTGATAATTAAAGGTTTGGATGCCGAAGTTGGTGGGATTTTATCTACTGTAGTACCAACAATGGTGGCAATACCAGTTACCACCATTGGTTTGCTTGTTGCACTAACTGAAAATGAAATGGGTTCCATTCCTACGTCCTCTTCTTTTATTCCTGATCCTTCTGGGCTATGAGTTGAAATATCTACTTCCCCCATATCAAACTTTTTAGTGACAGGAGCAGCTTCTTCTCTGGAGATGGGAACTACTGATTTGTCCAAGGAAGAAGACCTATGTTCACTTTTGGTAGTTGATTCTATGGGAGGAACACCTGTTGCTATCAGCTTGGGATCAATGATTCCAGGAAACAATTCAGATTGTGTGACTGTGTCATAATCTCTTATTTTTATACCAGGACTTGTATCTGTAGTAGTATAATTTATTTCATATGCAGATCCTTCAGCAGCTATGTCACGTTCAGGTAATGAATGTAATCCTGGAACAACACTGGGGGAAGCCGGGTCAGTGACCAGTGTTTGACTAATTAGATCTCTGGTAACAGATTCCTGTTGAATCACTGGTATGACTTCTGTTATGATTTCTGTGAGTGCTGCATCAGTAGTAACTATACCCAAACCTTTAGAAATCACATTTTCTATGGTATCTAAAATCAAAGAACTGCTATAGTCTTTCTCTGAAATTGCAATAGGAGCTACCATCTTTGTGGCATCTGTAAATATAAAAGGTTGTTTTATTTCAATACCTTCAGTGACCATTGCTGGGTAATCTTCTCTTGAAATATCTAAGATTGGTTGCTGTTTGGTTTTATTCTCATTAGTCCAGTCATACTTTTCATCTGTTTCAATAGTTTCTTGTTGCAAATCTGGTGTTGGTGTTATTAGGAGATGACTTGACACTTCAGATCCATAGCTGGTAAAGAACCCTTCTACTTCATTTACATCTGTGGCGACAGACATATGCCTTGTGGTAGACTCGGACCCAAACATGCTTCCTTCACCTATTGATACTTCTGATCCTGAAAACACATCTGAAGCTTTTGGTGTTGGAATAAATCTCACTGTATATTTCATCTTCTCTGAAACCACAGGTGTTGCTGTGTGCTCTTCCTTCTCTACTGAATCTGTTGAGTGTACCACTCTGTCAGATGTTGCAAGCACTGGTATTTCAAAGTCCGTTGAATAAGCCGGGGTAGATATTGTTTTGCTTTCAAATGAAGTTGCTACTGAATCTGGTGTATCTGTGGCATTCTCATCTAAGGTTGTCATAGAAGATGAAGTTTTATCTATCTTAGAAATGGTACTAGACATTATTAACTTCTGATCTGGAAAAAGAACCTCTTTATCTTCCTCTTCTACAGGTTCATAAATACTTGTGAGCAATTCTTTTGGAATGACAACAGTTGTGAGTTTATTATCACTTTTTGCTTCTACTGGTATTTTGGTGGATTGAGTGCCAATATGTGTTTCCTCCTTCATTTCTAAAGGTACACTCAGGTTATTCCTTGCTTCAGCATCCACAGTTCTTATCGGAGATATTTCTATTGGTTCAATTGGACTTTCAGAACTTGCTTCATCGAAATCAGAAATATCTTGGATAGGTGTAATCTCCACTAAGTCACTTAATACAGTCTCTGTTTGGGTCATTTCTGACAAATCAGAAATGTCTGTAACAGTTTGAGGTAGAAGGGTAGATAAATTAATGATCCAAGGTGCCTTCTTTTCTTGTTTTACCTTAACCATTTCTGATGTGAGCGAAGATACATATGGATGAAGTGTAGCTTTTGGAGGAATTACATTTAGTTCAGTTAACGATTTGGCCGATTCACTTTCCAAAGGAATATTTAGCTCAACCATTGAAGAATCTGATACATTCTCTTTATCTGGCAAAACATAATAATAAAAAAATTAGAAATATTTACACTACCGTTTTGTATTTTATCATTACAATAGCTTGAATCCAAAATGAATTTTAGAGATACTGAACATACATTTATCTCAGCCTAAAACATTATTTGTTGAGCATGCTTTGAAAAGAGTAATTATAATTAAATGAATGAATTCATCCCAGATATAAATCAATAAAGTGATCTCTATCCTATTTAGTTAAGAGTTATGGAATGGGTTAACTCACTGAGGATCACAAAATCAGTCTTGTATTAGTAATATGTTATATAATATCATTCATTCCTTCTTGTGGAAATTCAATGACACATTTTTTTCATATTGTCTTAAATGGTATTTAATTGACATTAAGGGTTTTATTAAATTGGGTAAAGGCGGGCCAAAGGTTGATGCAGAATTTATGAAACTTAATTTTCAGCCATTAAACTCTGAGATGTTGATTTCATCTACACAACTGTCTGAGAACAAAATTAAATTCATAATTATTGTCCTTTATTCTTTGGATGCAAATTTTATACAAGACTGATAAAATAGCTGCCTTTAAGTTCTCTGAACTGGTGATTATTTTTACTAATCTGAAGTCAAGAATTCTGCATTAATGAACAATTTGTGTTTTGTTACACAGAACAGTAACATTGTAGATTATAGATTATAGCTACCACATTAAGAACTTGGAGGAAGGTTTGAAAACTTCATGCTTTGTTGAATAATGTTCTGCTTCAAGGTTTGGAAATTAATGTAATAAACCATTCTGCAATTGGTAGAAACAGTCTACCCAAGTTTATTACACTAGCAGTTCACTTTATTTCAAAGGAATGGCTCCCCTAATAATATCTTCCATTATAAGGATGCGCATAAGAAAGGACTTCATTTTCGAAGAATGTTCAGTTTCAGTGCAAAAATAGGACTTTGTAACCAGCAGTAATTCCTAATCATGATTTGCAGAATAATTTCACACAACAGCTATATAAAAACATATAAACTATAGCATGTTGTATATAGGAAGTGCCCTCAAACCAAAGAAAGAATTAAAATCAAAGTTTACAAAGAAATAGAGGTAAATAATTTTCTTCCCTGACTACCTTGCAATTCTAAAGAAGAACCTTTACACAATTTCTCAGTGAAAAGTTGATATAGTGATCAGTTGATATAGTGTTATAATCAAGTCCCACTCCTTTGTACATGCATATCATATCAATGGAGCTTGGATTGCAACACTGCATCCACCATCTTATCTATTTTGAACATCCTCCACATGCATGCTTCAGGCAATAAGGGACAATCCCAATATTTTTCAATCTTGGTGGCTAGAAAATTCTGGGATTTAAAATCCACAGAGTTGATAAGGTTGAGAAACACTGCCATATTCTGTCAATAGCTTGTGCTTTTTATTTTTTCCTGTTAAATTTCTCACTACAGTACATTTAATTTTTCACAGGGATTTTATATTTGGAACTTGTCTTATTGTTCTTGTTTATACAGTACTTAATATTCATGAAAAGGTTTAACAAAATCCAAAAGTTTACATTACATGTCCATGAAGAGAAAAACTTTATTCCAGTTTAGCCAGATGCTTGGATAGATTTCAGCCGATTTTTGCCAATTTGCAAAAATTAGGTTTCTTTGACTATCATTACCAAATGATCATTACCATCCTTCAGGAAGCCGAATTTTATTTCTAAGCTAAAAAAAAGGATTTAGGTTGAAGCTGTTTCTTCACAAAGGAGACATTCACTACAATTAATCTGCCTTTTGTCTAAAAAAATGATCCAGACAGTGGCTTTTTTAAAAAAAAAAGCTTTAGCCAACTTGTTGTTGTACAGATGTTTTGCATTACTAAATTCCTGAATTCATGTGTTCTGGGGGAATATCTTTTTGTGCTTCTTCTGATGCAATACATGAGACACTTGTTCCTAATAAAAAAAATCCAGATGGTTTAGAGCAAGAAATCAGATTATCTTCCTAACCATTTGTTACATCAAAGACTGTCCTAATTTATGTATTTTTTTAATAACCTGAAAAAAGCTCCTTTGACATTCTTTGAAACTGGAAAAGGTGATCCTGCATTTCCTTTAGGAACTTAATGTAGCACACAATACGTGATATTCCCTCATTTTCCCACAACAAAAACTTAGTGATGTGGAAAGAGGATAATTGGCCCAGAGCCACCCAGTAAGCTTCTGTGGCTGAAGGTGGCCCTGAATTTGAATCCTGATGATATAATATAATATCCTAAACGTTCTGTCACACAGTCTCTCTTTTACATTATATATTTTATGGAGCTGGAGACCACACCTCTTGAATATTTCCTAAATTGACATTTAAAAAAAAAAAAAACTTTAATCAAAAGAAAGCAAGACTCCTTGTAGCAAAATAAAACATTGGCTCATTCCTAAATTTAACTTTATGAGCATCCTTACAAAACAAAATAATGGATTGCAATCAGTGTCTGAAAAAATGTTCCCTTCTACACAAAAAACACAAAAATAAACTGGGATGGATAGGAAGATTCTATGTGATATAAAGAGAACAGTCATGCAGTAACTATATCAGTTTGTCCTTTTGTAAATATATATATTTTGGGACTAGACATGCCCTTGATGGCAATCATTTTCTATACCAGCCAGTTCTACAGCAAGATAATTTTGTGGGAACATCCACAACAAGTTCTTAAATTCTAAATGTGTTCTAGTACCAAATGATTGCTTGTTCTAATATCAACTAATTTGTTCTAACACATATCCTATGTGGCAGCATCCAGATTTCATGATTCTTTTCCAACTGTCCTGTAAGGCATTGTGAAATCTACCTGATACTTTTCACATCTGAAACATTTATTTTGCCATTAGATCATGGTTTTTCCCTTGAATATTCTGAGAAGCTAGAACTGTTTGTTATAATATGAAAAAGATTCATCTAATGTATGCAGTCTGTTTTTAAAAGCTTTTATGATGTTTTATTATTATTTTCCTCTAACCCAGGGGTAGTCAACTTTTTTATACCTATCGCCCACTTTTGTATCTCTGTTAGTAGTAAAATTTTCTTACCTCCCACCGGTTCCACAGTAATGGTGATTTATAAAGTAGGGGACAAAACCCCTACCGCCCACCATGAAAGCTGGAATGCCCACTAGTGTGCGGTAGGGACCAGGTTGACTACCACTGTTCTAACCCACATGGTAAAATATCATAGCTGATGATTAAGGTTTTTTTTTAAAGTAAATAATCCACATTTTCAGTTTCAGTAGAGTTCAGGGAAAATTTGCAAAGTCAATGAAAAGACTGTGGTTAATTTCACTGAATTACTCTTAAAGAAAAAAAGAAATATTATCAAATTGTCATAATATAGCAGGGCATATTATGAATGTATTTTGTTCTAAATTAATATCTTGTTTTACATTGTTGAAAATTAATTACT
This sequence comes from Hydrophis major, assembly GCA_033807585.1. Classification (NCBI taxonomy): domain Eukaryota; kingdom Metazoa; phylum Chordata; class Lepidosauria; order Squamata; family Elapidae; genus Hydrophis; species Hydrophis major. The sequence goes on from CM066329.1 coordinate 333,080,376, forward strand.
CCTTATAAGATCTCATATAAGTATTTCATTAATGCTTCCACATTCACAAGCAAAATTCTTTGAGGGATGCATATACATACTTTAAACTTTAAGCATTGGTTCAGCACAGCATTGGTTTGTTTTCAATTAGCTTAGTCTCATATATAACTTTTTTTCTAAAAATTAAAATAGTTTTTATTGCAAGCCATAAATGGGTCAAGAGATGAACATAAGTTCATATAGTTACCAATGTACCTGTCAATATATTCTCATTATATTTTATATATTACAATATTTAAAATATATTTGTGAATGGGTGTATTTGAACATGTGTGTACTCTTACTCCTTATCCTTCCTCATACTTTTCAAAAGGAAAGTAAGGCTATTGTTAATAGCCATTCTAATGCACTCTATAACTGATAGGAAGGAAGGCTATTGTCCAAAGCAGTTGAGAGCAGGACAAGAGGCAATGAATGGAAACTTATCAAGAGAGAAGCAATCTAGAACTAAGAAGAAATTTCCTGACAGTTGGAACAATTAATCACTGAAAAAACTTGCCTCCAGAAATTGTGAATGCTCCAACACTGGAAATTTTAAAGAAGAGATTGGATAACTATTTATCTGGTACAGGGCAGTGGCCACCAACATTTTGGGCACTAGGACCGGTTCTGTAGAGAGGTTTTTCTGTGGATTGGAGGGACATGGTTTCACATGCTGCTTGCATTCCATGGATGGGGAGTTGCTTGTTTGGGTGGCCCGGTTGCTGGTATGCCGCAGACCGGTGCTGGTCCACAGACCAGGGTTGGGGATCCCTGGTATAGGATTTTCTGTGTCAGCAGGGAATTGGATTAGAAGACGACCAAGGTCCCTTCCAACTCCTTCATTCTATTATTCTGATCATAAACTCTCTCAGAGCAAACGTAATAGCCACAACTACTGAATATGGCATTTATGGACATTTGTGAGAGTGTAGGGATTATAAATCATTTAATTAGTTGGAGAGGGATAGATGTGTAAAGGAATACATAGACAGCAGAAAAGAGAAGAGACATGATCAAGCAACTGGGAAAGGATAGAGACAGTGGGAAGACGGTGATGGCAACATTGACAATCGGCAGCTAAATAATACCTTTCCAAAAAAGTAATGGTGATTGCTGAGAACAGCTCTGAAAAAGAATAGTACCTAAATATTTCATTGTACCATTTACTATTCAGAAAACCTTCCTCTGAAACCATGCTGTTGGTTGGCCATAAAAAATAAAAAAATTCCTCTAAACTTTAATAATCTAGTTAATGGGATGTCTGAATTGGATCAGTAACCAACAATGAACATGAAACAAATTATCAGCATTTTAGAAACTTGTCCAACTGTCAGTGGTCCTCAATCTTTTTTCCCCTTTAAATACCTTTTGTGGCCACAGACAATGGCACAGACAATAACATTTCTTCAAGACTTTGTGGTCTCCTATGACATTGCAGTTCTCCATGGGTCCATGGACCACAGGGTGACCATTGAACTCTGTTATTTCAGTAGAAATAAATTCATTATCCAAATGATTATGGTCAGTGTTGTCAGCTTGTGTTTTAAAAACTTGGGGTATTAAATAGACAGAAAATCAAGTAATACCAACACATGTACTTGGACTTAACTTGGCACAGCAAGTCTCAACTCACTATATAAAATGTGTTCATTTATTTGTTGATTAGTTTGCTTGGATACTAAATATTAGTTGAGTAATTTGACCTGTCCATAAATTAGGATATTATTTTTGTCCATTAAAATGTTAAAGCAGATTTAGAGCCCTAAAAATAAATCCAGAATCTTTACTGGCAAATGCTTGCAAGGAAAAAAATAATGTCACATATGACATGATTATGCAAATGATGTCATTATGCAAATTTTGATTTTATGAAATTGCATCATTTGCACAGGCAACATCATTGTTGCTATCAGGCAATAAATAAAAGCATTATCTAGGAAAAAAATTAGCTGTCTATGAAAAAATCATTAGGACCAGGTGAACAGCAGCCATCAATCAGGGAGAACATATAAATTGTAGGTTATTTTACATAAAGGGTGTCAAACTCATGGCCCGTGGGCTGGATGCATCACATGCTGGCCCTGCCCCCCCCCCCCCAGTTTAGTGAAGGGGAGAAAAGTCCTGATACATCATGTGACAATGGCATGACGTGAGTTTGATGCCCGTTTTACATATTCTGAAACGTTGATGACAATTATTTTTACTGTCCAAAGCTTCCTTTTTCTATAAATAGCATCTACAGACTTCCTAAAAAGTTTCCAGACTTAATAGAAAGATTGTCTGCTTTGCTGACATTGTCTGTGCATCTTTACTTTTAAAAAGATGCCTTTCTGCTAAAGATTAATTGTGTGTCTCTGAGATAGATCACCATCATCTAGATAATTTCTTGGAGGTGTAATTCATTCCTGCTGCATCATCACTCTTCAGAATTTCCTAACTCTGCTGATAGTGACACACATTCTATGAGTGAGTTGATTCTTGGTGTACTGACCTAAAATTTGAGGTTTTCACATCATGCTACATATGTAACAAGTAGCTCAAGGGTTGAGTAAATACAAACTTCTACTTCAAGATACCTGGTAAAGGGGGCCAGTACAAGGTTGATTTTTCCTGTACAAACATGCACCCCTCATACTCTAGGCATTACAGCTAGCAAGTTTTCTTAGCTAGATATTACCTTTCCTGCTGCTGAATGTACAACTCCGATCCCACCCCCAACCCACAATTAACCATTTCTAAATTACTATAATTATAAACTGTGCTTTGTTTTGTACCCTAAATATATTCTTTACAACAGAAGTATCCAAATTTATTCTTTATAATAAGGAGTTTCTTTTTTAAAATACTTGATGGGAACAAAGGTAATAGCAGCAGCAATCCAAGAAAAGCTCTCTTAAACAGTTTTCAAAGCCCCACTTCAGATGTCAATACCATGCTGTCTTTGGACATTAGATCTTTGATCAAGCTGCTTCCTAACAATGTTTTATTCAGGTTCATACTCCCAAAATTCTGACCCGGCACTTTAAAAAGTCAAAGGATAGAAGGGTTGAAGTTGAATCACGAACACAGTTATGCTATCCATATTTTAAATAGGTGAGACACTGATGGCAGGTGCCGGTCCTGATGGTTTTGGCTACTTGCCCTAGGGCAGGTAAGAAAAAGAGCAACCGAATAGGAAAATAAGACAGTGGAGGAAAAGGTGGACTTGCATTCAAAATCACTTCTGTCTGCAGAGACCCTGGGAAAATCCCCCCAAAAAAGTCTGCAGGAAAATTCTCTACCTCATTTTCCTACCAATCAATTGTTCTTTATTTGGAATAGCAAGATACCGTCTCCAGCTTCGTTCTGGGGTGGGAGATAGAGAGACTGAGACTGAGATTTCAGGCTTCATGCAAGGAAAGCAGCAGAAGCAGCAGAAGTCTTTCTTTCTCTCCCCCAAATTCCACCAAAAATGAGTCTTTGCCGGTGCAGCCTCTTGGAGCAGGATGCCTTGTAGGGTCCCAAAGACTAATTTCTGACAGAGTTTTTTTTTTTTTTTTTTTTTTTGGGGGGGGGGGGAGGGGAAGACTTTTTCTGCTTTTCTTGCATGCTGCCAAAAGCAGAAGAAAGGAGTGGAAAGAAGCAGCCCAGTGGCCAGGCAAAGTACATGGACTGAGTGGGACAAGTTACCCCTCTCCACCCTTCCCCCCCCTCCCCTCAGTACATCACGTTGTTCGCAATGTAAGTAACACAAGCCTTGTCTTCCCATTGGCTATGTGGGCGGCACAGCCTTGTGTTCCCATGCAGCCTGGATTAATTGCTTTGGGGATGACATTTCTCTGTGGACCACCAACATTTTCTCGCTGTAGTCCACTGGTTGGCGACCACCGATTAAGACTATAAAATTGAATTCTTTGATTGAGATTAAAACACATGTCTTAATAGTTCAGGTAGCTCTTCATAGAATAGGATGAAATGATGTTTTTGTAATGTGACTATTGATAAGGGATGAGGTATGGGAAGAAGAAGTCTTTTTAATTGAAGTACTAGGGAAGGTGCTAAGTTAATCCATTTTTTAACTTCCTATTACCTTCTTTTTTGTTTCTGTCTTTTCTTTTTTCCATTTCTTTTTTTCTTGACTTTTTATATCTTTGTATCTTTGCTTGTATTAATCTTTTAAAAATCTTTGCACTTGTAAGCTCTAATAAAATTATTGGAAAAACAGGAACAATTTGTATCCTTCTAAATGAGCCTTCCCCCATCCATGGCCAAGTTCTGCTATGTTTTTAGAATTATGTGGTTGAAATCCAACACATTTGGAATATATTAGACTGGACAAGGCTATACAGTCATTGGAAACAGTTAAGATTTTCCTTGAATATGCAAAGACACAAGGTTCAGCTAAGCTACTATTCTGTAGTCTAATCATAGAAAATTGTACACAATTTGTGGGAAAATAATGTAAAAGTTTTTCTTAAGAATCGGGGAAGTAGAGATGAGATTCCCCAAACACAGATAAAAAGTACATCTGTTCTTTTCCTTTACATGCAACAATTCACGAGCTGCTTTTATTACAATAAAGAAAACTCAGTAAATTAGAATATGACAATTAAAATGTGTTGTAGAAATGCATTCTTCATATAAATATCAAATATGCTTACGTTTAAAACAATATGCATCAAATTTGCTATCTGGGTAAGGAAAGCCAGTTTGATTCTCAAAGCGATATAGTGTTCGTACTCCAAGTAAACCTCCACCACATTGGATTCTTGCCACAGAGGCAGGATAGCGCACACTGCCATCTGCCAACCAGCCATAATCACATTGGTCAAAACCATTTCTCCAGGCAGCATGCAGATCTCCAACTGAAGCAAGAACTGCCCCTTGTTCCTCACACAGAGTTTGGGCTTCTTTAAAAGTAACCTTGTCAGGAGAAGTTACATGGAAGACATCACCTATAAAAATAGAAACAAATTACGTTTTTCAAAGAGGAATGCATTCCACAAATGATTTAAATGGAAATTTTATTTTTAACATTATTGCTATTTTTCTTACTACTGCTCTGATTTGTCGGTTTTAATGACATTTACCTTGAGCAAAATGTGACATAGTGGTATATATAAACAGAAATCAAGTTTGAAGGAACAAATGCAGTATAAGAATGAGCTTCTGATTTGCTTCTGTGTGTAACAATTCTTGTTGAAATGGCACTAATAGACAAATCTAGATTTGGATTTAGAGGCCACTGAGTCCAATGACTGTAGAAATCAACATGCAAACTTTCCTAACAGAGAAAATTTTAATTGATCCTTCTCATTGAAAACCACTTTCTTCCTTTACTATTTATTTATATAAAATATTTGTATGGTCGCTCATCTTGCACAACTCTGGGCAGCTCACAACAAAAATAAAACCAAGAAATAATAAAATACAAACTAAAATATAAGAGCCTTAGGCATCCACTTTGGATGACTCCAGCAAACCATCTACCCTATCATAGGATGATGTTTCCACCTCACTCTATCCCAGCACCTGAGAGGAAAACTAGCTAAAGGCTAAAAAATGAGAGTCTGCCAGATTCCAAGGGCAAGGGTGTTCCACAGGAACTTAGATTCTTAGATGTAATCATATATAAAAGATGTTGGGATATGAAGCGAAAAGATGCTGTCCAGGGATTAGTCAAATATAAGACAGTACAGACTGTAACTGAATACTGGCAGGGCAAGAGGCTCAGAAGAAATCTTCTCTGTGGTTTTTGGGTTGTAAAGAAGACGATGGGAGAACTGTACCTTCAGATACGCAAAATTCTGCTGATGTAGCTTTACAATAAAGTAGAAATAATTTATTTGGACATATTTCCTGCCTGGTCTAGTTGATATGGTTGACACTAGGTCCCACTAGATATCACCGTTTAAGGGAAGGAACCTAATGCATGTGATTCTTTGTGACCTGGTATAGTGGACAGATATCCTCAGGGAGATGCACTCCTGCAATCATCTTGTGTCATGTCATGTAAGTCTTTAAAAGTGATAACACCTTGAATTGTATCTGGAAAGAACTAGGAACCAGTGCAGTGTGATAGAGCAGAATGACTGCTGACCAGAATGACTGCTGCATTCTGAATGACCAGAGCAGAATGACTGCTGCATTCTGAATGAGTTGAAACTTCTGAGTGGTGTTCAAGAGTAGCTCCAAATAGAGCACATTATAATGCTCTAATTGAGAAGTAACCAAGGCATAAATAACCATGAGCAAGACTTCTATGTCCCATGGAATAAATGGGCACAATTGGCCCACAGGATCTAGGCAAAGCCCCCTCTGGCCATGGTGCACTCTGCTCCTTGAGTTGAGAGGAGGAGTTGAGAGTCCTGAAATACTCCCAAGTTATGCACTCTGTCTTGGGAAATGGGATACATTGAGGATTAAGGATAATATATTATGGGAACTTGGTGGATTCACAAAAATCTAAAGCCATTCTGTTTTGCTAGGATTGAGTTGGAACTGGTTCTTCCTATCTGGACCCTCGTAGTTTCCATGCAGCACCTCAACTAATATCATTCATTCATCTTTCTTATGATCAAATACTGTCTGCTTCTTGGTTTAGCAGTTTTTCACTTTTGCAAATCATATTCTAATTCAGACAACAGCACAAATCAGCAAAGGAATTCTATAAATATGATCATAATGACCCTTGTCATATTTAAAGAACAGGAAGAATTCCTAACAGTTCAGGATTATTAGGTATGAGCGCTCAAATTTAATGTTTAATGGTCCCTCATATAATGTCTTCCATATAAACTAATTTCTATCATTTCCTGGTTGGGGGGGGGGACAATCTAGTTGAGATTCAAACTGAGATAATAGTCTCAATCCTCAACACTGAGGTATTCAGACTTCCCTAATGACATTATTTTAAGGGAACACAATATTCTTCAGAGTCCTTGCAATTTACAGTCTCTTTCACTGAAAACTCTATTCATGGTGATGAGTATTTTTCTATAATTGGAGATGAGTAAATGAATGGAGATATCTACATCTTGTAGATGTAGCTAAATTCAGGGGAAGTAGGGATATACAATGCTTTCAAAAGGCATTGCATAGTTTATGTACTGTGAAGACAGAAGTGCTGGCTTTCCTACCAGAACACCAGTTTAAACTCAACATTTCCAATAACAGGATACCATTTATGCAGATGATTACATTACAGCAGAACAATAAAATAACAATAAAAAATAAAAATGTCATGAACTTCAATACTATGTTTAGTATCAAGTATTTTGTTCTCATAAAGATTCTCCTGGGCACCCAATATGACCCACTAGTTCTCTCATTGTTGTACTTTGTTGGTTTTTAAAGTTAAATGTGAAGCTAGCATTCTACAAAGCAAAATGATTACTGTCAAGCTTTCTATTCCAGAAATAAGTGTGATGGCACAGGCTCTCCAAATTTCCAAATACAACCTGATTTGGAAAAGTTGGTAACTTTTACATTAAAATCCATCATTTTCCACTAAATCCATCAAATTATAACAAATGTTATCAAAATCAAACAAGGCATTCAAAGGATAAGCTTTCAGCTTAGATCTGCAGGTACTGCAATCCATAATGAGGTTGGGATTTGTTCCCTTTGTAGAAATGGAGATGCTGAATAATGTATCTGCAAGAGCCAAGGAAAGTTTCCCAAACAAAACAGTTTAGATGTATTTTTCCCACATGTTCCAAGAAAACATAGAGAAAATCCATCTGGCAAACTTGTGAATGACACAGCCATTGGAGACATTAGAGCAATGAAAAGTAGCTAGAAAGAAGGGAGTGGATTTGAGAGTTAAGAGTGATTCTCCTATGTTTTGATAGGTGGGATCCATGCTGAGAGTAACTCAAGCAAAATTTTCAAGGAAAACAAGAGCCAGGAGCAAAACAGTTTAGCTTTCCCTATGCCTTGCATTAGTAACAGTGACATGGAAAACCAAGACACTATTTGAATATATATATAGCAATGTGATTTCTGTTGGCTTGATTCCTAATCAAGGTTAATTGCCTGTTCCCCAAAGTCAAAGCATTGATGAGAAACTCCAAATTTGCTCATTTGCATATTTGGACTATTCAACTTAAAGGACATCTGATCATTTTTTAAAACCAATACCAGCTGCATGCACCATCACCAAAAACCACTGCCACAATTATTTCTCCTGTTCCAAAGAAAGCAGGAGACTGGCTAACAGTTTGCTTGAACAACAACAAAGCAAAAAAATTCAGTTCCCAGTCATGTCAAAAAAACTGAACTCTAAATAGATGATTCATTAATTTTACATTTCGTAATATACAATTCAGTTATTTTGTTGTCTGCAGAAACATGTTTTTTAAATTAATAATAACATTATTTTGTAAATCTCTACTCAGACTAAACATAGTCCCAAAGTTGATTTTAAAAATTAAAATTTATAAATCATAACAAACAAATTAGCACAGTAAATGAAAAGCAGACATTTAAGAACTAGCCAACCTATGATCTGTTGTGTTATCATTTCAACTGTGCTATTATTTCATAGATATTTCCTTACTAAACAGGTCAACAGAATGACCACAGGCAGGCAAAAAGCAATGGACATGGGAATGATTTCCGATTTCCTGGTGATTTGCCCAGTGATTGTGGAGAGAAAGTCAATGGGGAAGACAGCAGGGAAAGTTACAAGTTGCTTCGGTAGGTCTTCCCAAAATCCTTTTGTACTTGTATTGCACCAGCCACTCATATAACCTGTGAACCCTCCCCAACCCATGCAACATCCTCACACACCTTCCACAATTTGCACTGCATCTTCAAGCATCTTCCATGACTACCATTTCACTTGAGCACCGCTTTACACCTTCTGCTTCCTTCCTGACCTCACCATGCTTTTCACCCTGTCAACCTTCACTGTACTTCTTGCATACCTCTTTGCTCCCTCCCCATCCCAGGAGCAGTTATTTACCTACCCACCGGCTTGAATTTGAAATTTCCTGCTAGCTTCCCCACTGATTTTGCTTGGATAAACCAGCAGGGAATAGAGAATGTTACAAAGATATGAGATTTTTAAAAGTATACAGATAATTTAAGATTACTCATGTTTTAAGTCATGTATAATTTTAAACAAGGAAAGGAACAATCTAAACCTTTGAGAAAGAAATAACATGAATAAAGTGCTGTTACTTGAAAAGGAAATAGCATGAATAAAGAGCTGTCACATCCCTGTCGTGTGTCCCTTCCATTGCGATCTCTTTTCTGGGTGGGACAAATGATAGAAATTCTAAAATTCCTTAAGCTTATATGGGAGAAGGCAAAGCTTCAATAGCTATATTCTTATCTCAAAAAACTTTAGTGTGCCTTTTGCCAAAGTGACTGGACAGGATTAAACTTGAACCATATGGAGGTATCAGTCAAAAGAATTCTGCTGTAGAGGCAGATCAGTAATATTTTAAACACTTCAAACTTAATAGTACTTAATAGAATGCTGCCAATTTATTGGAATCTAAAGCAGAAAATTCCAGTAGCAGCTGTCTGCTCCAAGGAAAAATACAGTAGATGAAATGTAATAAGAACCTAAATTGGCTCCTGAGGCCTTGATCTCACTTTACTCAATGGATGCGAACATTTTTTTCATTTCTGATTGATCATTTTTGCCAATATCAAGTATTCTACTTAATTTTAACACTCATGGAATAATACTCATCACCATCCAGTATTGTTGTATAATGTAATTAATTGCATTGTAACATTCATTATCATTAGAGGGATTTCTTCAATCTTTCTTGAGTGGTTTTTGTTGTGGATCTTATGGGTCTTATGGGTCACTTATATTTATGTGTAGAAAGGTGGCACTTACCCCTAATGTTTGGAACAATGTTTGGTATAAATCTCTTTACAAAGGGAAAAGTTAACAAGAATTCATTCAAAAACTACCATAGTTTCTTAGGTATTCCTAGAAAGGTGGCTAGCAGAATTCTGACTGAAACTCCTGATATGAAAGGTAGCCATTACTAATATCTGTGAAAGGTAATACAACTTTGGGTCAGGCCACAGGTTAGGATTCCTGCCATGCAATTTCCAATATCAGTCACTTCAACTAGTAGGCTGAAACCCTTACTTAAATATCCTTAAGTGGAGCACAAGTTGTACGCCATTTCCTAGTCTCAGGAATCATCAACAGACAATACTACCAAGGTTACTTTCAATTTAATTGTCCTTTAAAGTATTCAGATAGTAATTCAGCACTTCCAAACTTGTTAGCCACAATGCACAGTGCTAAAAAAAAAAAAAGAGAGATAAGTGTTTGCTTACCATTTATGCTTCCAACATAGCAATAGACATCATAAGTTTCATTAGAAAGGCGATATCCATAGGATCTAACTCCTTCTCTTCCCATCATGTCTCCATAACAGCCAATTCTAGGTTGCCTAATAGGATATCTGCAATACAGTATGTGAAATAAAGTGAATGATAGATACTATAAATGTAACCAAGCTATTAGATGCACCACCAAAAAGCCACTTGATCATCTCACCTAACAGATTGATCAGACAACCAGCCAGCATCACATTGCTCAAATCCATCTTCATAAGCAGCTTTCAGTTGTTCGGGGCTTGCAATTTCAGCACCATTCTCCAAACAGGTCTCCTGAGCCTGTTTGAAATTCAGAGTGTATCTACTGGTAGACGCACGATAGTGAAACACAACACCTGCAAAGATAATAAACTTATATCACATCAACGTTTATTTAGAACTAAATTATTCTAGGCAACAAGTTCAGAAATAACATTTAGGAAGGTTCTCAGATTGTATTCTATGCCCCTATTAACATCACAAATATTTTTAATAGCAATTTTTTGCTCAGTTTACAAATCTGCAAGGTATAGAATCCATTGCTGTTCATATTTTGCATCATACTTCTGTACTTTTCCAATAGCCTCTGGCCAATATGGAAATAAAACTGAATCAAATTAAAATATTTTCCTGGGATATCATGAAAAATAAATTGTCAATCCTTTGCCTTCTATATTTCTAGACAAAAAGACTTCAAATGAAATGTGATAGTCATATAGAATTATTAGAGTAATATAAAAGTCTGACAACAACTATTTGGGTCCTTCACCTGAGAAACAAAGAAGCAAAAAGTAGACCAAATATCTCCCAGACCTATTTCTATTCTTGTTTTTTTTAAAAAATAATTAAAAAGGAACAGAACAAGTGGCTAAATTTCTTATATAAAGATTGTGGCTTTATTCAGAATTTTAAAATATGATCAGGTGTCCTGGCCTTTTATTCTACATTTTTCATCATTATTTTGTGTGTATTTTTAATATATGAAGCATCAAGAGTTCTAAATCAAATATTTTCAACATTATTTATTCTGGTTATACCACAAATCATGTTGAAATCAACAGAACAAAAATGTTAATGGGAAATTTAGCTCATGACATTTCATTTATAATGAAAGAGGGTATCAAAAATGTTCACATAGGTATATAATTAATCTACATTGCTATTAAATCAGCTAAGATTTTTAACAACTTTTGGAAGGAGTCTAGATTCTGCCATGTTCTTAATATTATGAGAAAAAGGCAAATATGTTAGAAATGTATGTACTGCTATGAAATTTATCACATATTATATAATGGAAACAGCTTTATCATTTATTTTGCTATTAACACAGTAACTCCTACACTTTCAATGACAGAATGTTGCTACTGATTTTGTATTGAAATATATATAGATATACCTGCAACCATGTCATAAGGATCCTAGCCTGAAAAATGCTTCTAGCCCGAATGAAGTTTGAGCTAAAAACTGGGAGCACTAAGGAGGAGCCTCAAGTAGGAGTGTCCTCAGAAATCAGCTCAGCCTATTAAATGACAGATGGAGCACTTCCCATGCCTGGATGCTCGGAACAGCTCTCAGGAGAATGTTGCTATTGATTTTGTATTGAAATATATATAAATACACCTGCAACCACGTCATGACTGTTTCGTGTGACTTCTATGTAAGACTTCTTTGTAAGATACAAACTTTGTTTCACTAAAGTTTGAAGGTTTAAGACTCAGTGGGTCCCAGATTCAGTTGACTACCTCTAGCAATAAAAGAGCTTGATCCATTCTCACTGAGCCTGGTGTCAGCTACTTGGGCACAACAGACCATAACATTCCCTGTCTCAGTTAATGAACTGGAAAATAGTTTCAGATGTGCTTTAGTCATAAATAAATGAAGCTATTGATCTGCCCAGCATACTTCTTTATTTTTGTTAAAATGTAATAGCCTGATTTAGTTTCATGACTTATTTCTTCTCACAGATTCACAGGTCATTGCAATCTAATTTCAGAGATCTTCACAGCTGTATGGACAGAGTAATTAGAACAAACAATGCCCTTTTTAAAATGTTTTTCCTTTCTCAGTCAACATAACAGAAGGTCATTTCAATGTCCTATCTAGCATCTTTTTAAAACAAAAAACAAAGTTTAAAGCATTGCAGCAGCAAATTATAAAAAATGGGAACAGTTTATCTTGATAAATTATAAATTTATCTAAGTATAAATTTTACTTATGTTAGAGGTCTGATGAGTTTACTTTTAAATAATAGACAATCTACTCTTGAAGTAGTCTTCTATGGCTAGGAAGAAGAAATGTGATGCTTTTTAAGTTACTTTGATCCAAAACCTAAATTTCATATATCCATACCATTCAACACTTTTTTGTAATTAAGTAATAACAACATTCTGCAATAATTACTGAACTAATTCTACCACATTCAGTGGCTGAAGTGGTTAGAAAATTCTGCTTGAAGCTACAATGAGACTAAAGTCAAAGACTTCTATTATATTATTATATTTATAAATGATGTGATTTTTTTAAAAAATTCTTTTCCTCTTTTTTGTTGTAGTGATTTCAGAAGAGGTTACGCTACTAAGAAAATCAAAAGCAAACAAGCAGTATAAGAGTTTTGCTGTAATTTGGGCAAATAAAATATTTGATAAAACTAAGAACAATTTAAGGCAAATTATAATAATAGGCCTCAGCGTGCTGATTTTTTTAAGAATCTGTGGGAATGCTTTATAATATATTACATCAATCTGCAAATTTAAAAATACTGAATCAATAGGATATATCTGAAATTTTGCTCCCAAAAGGGTCTCATTCTTTGATATGTGCCAGTGATAATTTATTTTAGTCTTCATGAAATCTTTATAAACAACTAAAAAGGCTCAGTAGAGAATACACTGAACTGCTTTCCAACATGAAATGGTTATTTACAATAGCTTGTAAATTGTGTATGTACAGATGGCTGGGAATAGTTAGATAACAATAAGCTGTTACTCAGTGATTGTAAGTGGTACCTTTCTTTGATTATTTTAATCAATTTATTTATTAAACTTTTGTGCTGTTCATTTCACCGTAGATGACTCCAGGCAGCTTATAGAATGTGTTTAACTAGCTTAATGCCCAAAACGGCTTCACTCTTTTTTTGCACTTAGATGCACCCCCATCAATAAACGACAATAAGAGATATTCAGCAACTTGATTTTGTGACAATAGAAGGCAGTGATAAAAAAAGGCTTCAAGATTGATTAAACAACTGTTTTTATTCTATTATCCAAGAATCCCTTGTGTCCATGAGGGTACATCAAGTAAATACTATCACTTTATGAGGCTACCAAATCTTACTTTTAAATCTTCTTGCTCATGCTTTTGAAAGGAAGGCTTCAGGAAAAAAAATGCTTTCATATTTTTAGATTTGGCAATCTGTTGCGAAATATTAGAGTGCTGTAGTCATCATTAACGGTGCCCAGTGCCACATCACCAGCATCTAGCTTATGTAGCAGTCCTCAAAACTTGCAATGACAATGTGGAGCAATCCAAAGTTTGTTAATCACATTTTAAAATGATTCAGCCTTTCTGTGTCTTGATACTATCAGATTTAGAACAGCCACATACATTAAACTTGTTTATATTAGAAGTACCATAGGATAAATCCCATATGGATCAGTGGTGGGATTCAAGGTTTTTTTACTACCGGTTCTGTGGGCGTGGCTTAGTGGGTATGGCTAGGTGGGTGTGGCCATGTGACTGGGTAGGCGTGCCTTTTTTTGCAGCCACCCCTCCACCCATGTTTTGGGCCTTCTGGGCCTCAGAGTAGCCTTTAAGGGGGGCACTTTTGCTCCCAAAAGGCTTCCATAGGGCTCAGGAAGAAAAAAAAAACAGAGCATGGGAGGGGCACATAGCACCCCTCCATGCTCCATTTTGGGATTTCCTGGCCTCAGAAGGGGCTCTGGGGGGGTGTTTTTGCTCACAGAAGTGTTTTTGCTCAGGAAAGCAAAAAATAGAGGGGGCTGAACCCCTCCCTCCATTTTTGCCTTCCTGGGTCTCAGCAAGGGAAATCAGGCACAGCTGATTGTATGAACAGCTGATTATCAGAAGGGGGAAAAAAGAAATACCTTAAGGGGCAAGAGTCAGGCAGATGGGATAAGCGAGCATCGGGTGGGGCAAGTGAGCCAGCGGCGACCAGTTGACCGGGTCAGAACTTACTACTGGTTTGGTGACTGATGCCAAATTCTTGCTACCGGTTCGCCCGATCCGGTGCAAATACCACCACTGATGTGGATATAGGAAGAATTATTGAAATATTTTAAGTAACCAACCAGTACTGGTTGTTATGGCCTAAAATTCCCTATCAGGTCAGCCGATTTAAATGATGGCCATCACCATGGGACAAGTACATTTAATATAAATACATGGGTCTTGTACTGTTCCCAGCATTTGGAATTTCTGGAGAAGTCATGCCAGCTTTCTTTTAGTTTCTCTTTATTATAAAGGGGGGAAAAAAACCCAGCAATCTTTTGATTAGCAAGACAAATTAGTACCTGAGTTTGGTTTTAATTAGTTGGAGATGGTCTTTTTTAATTATGCATTTTTAGATAACAAATTTGTAGCTCATAGGATAGCAGATATAATTTTCTGGTATGCAGTAATCAGATATTTGCAGTAATCAAGTTTCTCACTCACTATGGACTCCCCTTCACCCTTCACCTTTTGCACTTTTTTTGATGAAGAAGTGCTGAAGTCATAAAGACTTAAATTGAATGCAATGGAAATTTGAGGATGGGATCCCAAATACAAAGCATATTTGCAACAGCCCTAAAAGTTGGCAGATCTATAAGATCAAGCAATTCTAATCTCTATATTGATGTCATTAAAGGACATAAATGTGAAAATGTTCAAAAAAACTTCTCTGTATTTATCCTTTCATAAGACCTCCCTTCCCCAAAGTTCAAAGTCTTCATCAAAAATTGACTTCACAAAAAGTGCAAGTATATCAAATTGGCACCATGAGTGCATATAGCTTTTTCAGCAGCTGTATCGCATTATTGGCTCCTATTCATTTGATGTCTAAATGGCTTAGATCCTTTACACATCTTCCAAGCCGGATCTATAGTATGTACGCATCTTTAATTTATTAATGAAAAGACAAAAAAGGGGCAAGAGATGGTTGTTTCACAGAAGAGAAAGTGGAGAATGCAAAGAAATATGTGTGCTTGGGAAGTAATAGAGATACTCTGTTCATTGTATGAAAATTCAAGGCATGAATCTTTTGCACTTACACAATAATATG
This sequence comes from Hydrophis major, assembly GCA_033807585.1. NCBI lineage: Eukaryota > Metazoa > Chordata > Lepidosauria > Squamata > Elapidae > Hydrophis > Hydrophis major. The sequence continues at coordinate 333,096,010 of CM066329.1, forward strand.
ATTCCAAAAGAAACATGATATGAATGCAGAAAAATCTAAAATGGTTCAAAGTGTAAAGGAAATGCTTAAAGAAAGATAAAATGAGATGGGCGTGGAGTAAAAAAAAATAGATGACTGCAATATGCAAGAGATGTTCAGTACAGAGAAGCATATCATGGAATAATGAGATTCAAGTTTGTAATAAGAAGAAAAAAAGAAGAAAAAAGTATATTGAAAAAGGAAAGATAAGGTAAATATGGAATAAAGAAAAAAGAGATTAATTAATTAGCAACAATAATTTGAATACAGACTTCAGCACTATGCACCTTTAAATTAAATTGTTCTCTGCATAAAAGTAGTTAAGAAATATACACTTCAAACTTTTGTAAATAGCTTTAAAATGACACAGAATTTCTACTTACTCAATCATATTCTTATGGGCTAGTTGCCCTTATTTTTAGCAGCACATAAAGGAACTTTTCCCAAATTGAAAAAAATAGAAGATGTTCGCTTGTATCCCTTTTCCAATATTCATTTTCTCTTTTTGCTACTTAATCCTTCCACATGCTGCTAATTCAAATACAAGGAGGCAGATTTCCATGAAAACAGCCCATCTCCTAACATTTGTCAAGGAGACACAGAAAGGTTGATATCTGACTTAATGAGGTTGTAAAAAAGAAAAAAAAAGCTATACATTAAGATGTCACCTGCCTTCATTGGGGAAGGCTGAACTGTGCTAGCTGAATTTAATGGGAACCTTCAAAGACAGCAGAGGAAAACGCCTGATAAATCATACCGTATTTTTACTGACCCTAAGTAAAACAATGAGAAAGAAAATGATATGAAATATTGCTGCCAAATTACTATTTCTCTGTGAAGAATATTAAAAAAATATCAATTCATTTTTATTCAATAACTGTAATTTAAATTTCACAAAGAAATGCAAAAATATGGTAAATGAAATTCTCACCATCAACTGCCAGTGAAACAATGTCTTGGGTATCTTCAATTCCATACATTACATCACAGCGATAAATCCCAGCATCACTTGCACGTAACTTCACCATAGTCAATGATGCATCGCCAATATCTTCCGGATGGCTTGGAACTGATACTCTTCCTTTGTAACCTTGTCCAATCTTGATATTCCCATTCTGGGCCACCAACACTGTAGTTTCTTTGAGATCTTTTCCACCTATGTCCTGTTCAATCTTTGACCACTTAATCCGGAGAAACTCACTAACATTGTGATAGCTTGGAGGCAAAGTCGGCAACGTTGAAAAAAAGCATGGGAGGGTGGCTCTTCCAGAGAGTGAGCCCTTCACTGGTGAACTTTTCTCCACTTTCACTGAAAGAAACAACGGTATATGAGTGAGCTAATAAAAGCTGATCGACATTCAATCCATAAGGCAGGCGATAGTAGGATTATCCCTTCTCTTTGCAACTCAGAGCTCAAGCAGCAGTGAAAGTAAGAAGGAAATGATAGACATAAAATACAAGGAGGCACCCTGATTTTATCATTGTAAACTAAAAACATAAGATAATGAACATGTCAAGAAAGTACACACTTGACTGGCTCAAATCACATTTCAAAACTTCTAGGAACTGATGAAGTCAACATTCAAGAAAGAATATTCAAACTGATAATGGAGTTCTGGAGATAGCGAACAGAATAAGTGCAGGTAGTCCTTTACTTGTAATTATTTAACAATAGTTCAAAGTTATGATAGCCTTGGAAAAAGTGACTTATGACCTGTATTCACACCTACAATCATCACACCACCTCTATGGTCATCCCTATGGTCACCTGATAACAATTCAGGCACTTGGCACCTGGCCTGCATTTAGGACAGTCACATGATCGTGATCTGCTATTCTCTTTTGCTGATTTCCAATTGGGACAGTTGGAAGTGCTTAACAGGCACTGTAAAAATTGTCATAAAATTGAATCTGACTTGATTTACGACACAATAAATATGGCTCCATTTATAGTTGAGGACTACCTTGTACCTTACCATTTTCTCTTTTAAAAAACTATACTGTGAGAAGAGCCAACGTTTATTTTGATATAGGGGCTTCTCATGAAAAGTTTAGGTGTACGTTTGGAACTAATCTATGCAAGAATCCAGTTTATACTTTAAACGTGGCAAGATACTTTATCTGGATCTCCTTCAGGATTTGAAGAAAAGACTATTGAAATTCAATCATCCCAATAAAAATTTATGATCTACCTTTTTACTAAGTAAATCCATTTCTTGCTTGTGTCCTGCTGACATCACATAAAACCAATATTTAAAAGTAAGACATGAAAGACATTTGCCAAAAGCAAGTGAAAAGAATTAGCCAGTAAGATCTGTGGACCAAGAATATTATTGAGTTAGTTTATGTTACAGCAAAATAAATGATGGAGTAATTCTATGCAAGAGTTAATTCATATTTACCATGTATCCTAAGAAAAAAAGGAACATTTTCTTTCTTTTCAGCAAAATATTTCAGACAGCCAGTTGTTCCCATTTAATTATTTCCTTTCCAACCTAGGAACTTAACAGATCACTCAAATAAAATATTCCTCAGTAGTTTGGAGGAAGGGAGGGGAAAAATAAGAACTATGGGTGGTTCCTACATGATTAAAGAACTTTTACCATTCGTTTTATATCTCTCCAGCTGCAAACACTTTACAGCAGACTGTTTCCATCCAATATTAGTATATGGCTAAGGATAGCGTTGGCTACTGTTCATACTGTTCATAAACTGCCTGCTGTGAATCTGGAACAGGAACTACATATTTGCTAGTTCTACCAAACCTTAATCCCTCATGAATTTATTCAATGTGTTTTGAAAATTAAGATATAAAAGCAGGTTCTGCCCTTATTATCTTTTAATTGAGAGTAATTGAGAAACACATATACATATCTATAAATAAATTATGCCTAACTATAGCACAAAAAGAGCACTGCTTATTTGCAAACATTACTGCTTTTCTTTTTTAAAATACATGTGCTTAGAAATGCAGGATACATGAGGAAGGTAAGTTTTATTAGATTAATATTTGTAGGTGAGATGTTTTTTTAAAAAACTAAAAGTTGGGAAAAGGAATTAAAAGAAAGTTACAATGAATCCTCCATCCAATGAAAGAGCAAAGGTACCGTGCTAAGATTGTGCACATGACATCCATGTTGTTGGAGGGTGTCAAAAAAAAGTCAAAATGATCATGATCATGAAAATGACTATGATCATGCAGTAACAATCACTTTTTTTTTACTTTTTTGACATCCTCTGCCCCTGTAAACATGGTGGCTTATGCTGTCCCAAAATATTTTTTTAAGTGAAGAGTAACATAATGTCTTCTCCAAAAACAGGCAAAACATTGCAAACTGAGTCATACTTCAATACTGGCAACAGAACAGTACTCTCTACTGCATTTGAAAGTTGCAGGGTCATGTATGGGTCACAACCTCTAATGTTAAGTGACATGATTAAACATGTGTCATAATAGCAAAATATAATTGCTTATTACATAACATGGAGCTCTATCCCTTCTATTCTTCTTAGAAGCTACCAACTTTTTGTTGGTATGGTTATCCAGATCTATTAGCCCTAATATGGCCAGTCTGTAGTGTTAGTAATATGCACTTTTCTAACGCTGTAAGAAATGTTGGTCTGAGAAAATTGGAAGACCAATTCTGTAGAGGTCAGGCGAAACATGGATGGATGGATGGATGGATGGATGGAAGGAAGGAAGGAAGGAAGGAAGGAAGGAAGGAAGGAAGGAAGGAAGGAAGGAAGGAAGGAGATTCTACTTCTTCCCAACTTAGGTGACTGTGATTATCCTGATGTCTGCCCTGTACTACTTAAAAACAATATCAATAAGTGTAATTCTACAGCTTTCCTTTGGAACAAAAAGCAACAATAGGAGCATAATGTACAGACTATATGATAAAAATGTACATGGTGATCCAGAAGAGCTTCTCCTCAGGATCATAGGCAAGTTGTAATTTTCAATTATATCAGATTCTTAATTAAAGCCATTAAGCTCAAAATGAACCTGTATTAAATGTAAATGATACCTCTCAAAGGAAAGTGTTTTGAGGCAGCAAGGCAACATCAGAATAGTCTTTTACCCAGAAAATGGTTACATATCAGCGTCACACCAAAACACCATGCTAAAGGAGGTTCCCTGGCAGGCCATGAAGGAGGAAAGCCAAAGCTTGCAAAGTTACATCATAGGGAATCTAGAGCATATAATTGTCATTAAGTTATGATCACAATTGGAACTGGAATTTCAGTGTTTAATAACACATGATGATGTTATTAAACAAGTCATAACCATATGAGCGCAGCCAATTGTATATTACCACAGTCCTAAAGAATCATGTGGCATATATAGTCTTTAAATGAATCCAATTGACTTTGCTTGTTGGAAACCAGATAAGGTCACAAATCACAATTACGTGATCGCAAGATACTGCAACAAGGTAAGCTGATTGCCAACTCCGAAACTGCAATCATTTATTATGGTGGGTAATGGTCAGTTTTAACTTTTGAGAATGGGTCATAAGTCACCTTTTCTAAGACTGTTGTAAAATTGAACTACCATTAAAAAACTGGTTTTAATTCAAGGACTACAAGAGTATGAAGTAAGAATATATGGAATACAATTAACTGAACTGCTTCTGTTCAACAGAAGCTGCTGACAGGTTAAGTAAAATACTTTCTGATAGCCAGATTAAATGCATTCAGGCTACTATTTCAGTTATTTACAATCATGCTAAAAGGCAAGTGGGAACGCTGATAACAATAGACTAAAAATGAGGAAGCAAAATCACCCTGATTAGTCTGAAAGGTAGCCTTGGAAAGCCAAACCATTTCAGAAAGCTCATTTAGCAGCAGGTCTGCAAGGAAATTGCTTCATCAGAATGTGAATTAATAATTGAGGCTACTGAAAATGACTGCATGAGGGACAAGAGTACGTGCCTCAGCAGACTTTCCCTTGCATTATAAAAATAATTTTTATAATATGTCAGTTTACTTGGACTACTGACCAATAGTTACAGGATCTGACTTTTTAGCTTAGACAGAAAACAAGGGGAAATGCCAAATAAGGAAGAAAACCGAAGGGAGAACAGCCCAGCAATAATTAGTGTTGAAAAAAAAAAATATTGATTGTTGCTCAATATGATTCAGAACTAAAGAACCATCTGTCATCAGCATAATTGGGGTTGCTGGATCTTATTAACATCAAGGTCAAATAACCTTTCTTATTCAGCTACCCTGAGCAACACACATTGATCTGAATTTTAAATATTCTAGCACTTCTAGTTTCAAATGATCTATTGTGAGATTATGGAATTCTACATTTTGAGACTACTGATACTGGGGAAAGATGGTGCTCAGAAAGAAGTAAGCAGAAAAGGGCTGATAAGGTTTTTACAAAATAAGCAATGAGGAAGAAACTTCATAGAAAGGTTTTTCTCTATACTAGTACAAGATGCCAGGATCAATCACAGATCTGGAAGGTTATAAGTTTTGTTCGTATAAAAAATAAGCAAATTCTTCCCATATAGATAAACAAAAGAAACCATTGCCATGAAAAATGACAACCTGATTGAATGGACATTAGTCAGGTTAATGCTTTCAAGCCATAGAAGCTATGAACCAATGTCAAGCATAGAATCAGTAATATTTGTAAACTACCAGTTACTGGATCTGAAAGCAGAAAAATGATACTTCTCTTACACCCTTTTGTTATCTAATATAGAAACAAGATGCCGAATCCAACAGATTGTTAATCTAATAAAGCACTGTCAGCAGTAAGAACATAATATAAAAATGGGGACAAATCCCATAAATGGAACAATTACAGAATGTCTAATGAGACTATCTAAAACACATAATCTGCAAGCTAGTGTCATAATGCAGGGACACCCTTTGTCCTGCTTCCCTTCCTATGGCTGACTCTGAATAGCGTCCTTATGTTTTAGGGCTCCACAGACTTTACATACATACAGAGAGAGAGAAATTGACAAGTACAGTATATAATCCTAAGAAGTCCCCATGATATTTATGAATGAACCTTATGGGAATCAATGTTGTAATTAATTTTTTATCATGAATGAGTGTCACTAAATAATAGCAAATGGTGTCTGATAGTATCCACACAGTTACTCCAATTTTAAAGTTATAATCGTTATCAGATTGTATCCCATTTGTATGTTGTATGTCAATGCTGCAATACATGGTGATGGAATAAGTGACAAAGCTCTAAGTTTTCAACCATGAATTTCCTCTGATTATAGAAAGGGACCTAGGATCCTGTACTTTAGTTAGCATGCACAGATAGAATGCACCTTATAACAAGAGTTCCTTGAAAATTTAGTCCTTCTCCAAAAAGGCCTATCTATTCACTTTCAAGGCAATTGTAATAGCTATGTAGTTATTTAACTTAAAGAGATAGTTCTATGTACAGGCAGTCCAGAAAAAAGCTGTATACTTTACATCTCATGTCCTGAAAATCAGGAACAGAATTTTTATTACCACATTCCTTCTGTTAAGCAGAATTCCACCTTCTCTTTATAGGAGGTCTCAATCTCTAGCCTTTATTATGCAAAACTTATCCTTTTAAGCAATGTATCCTCATTTCTAAAAACATGATATTTCTTTTTGAATTTTATACCAACACATTAACTAAGAATTGAAAGGAAAAAAAGGAGCTTTCCCTAGAATAAGGGTGTCAAACTCAATTGCATTGAGGGCCGAATCAGGGTTATATTTGACTTCAGCGGGCCAGCGTAGACATGGTGAGGGTGGGCATAACCAGCTTGATATCACTTGTGTTGGGGGCACCTGTGGTGATCCGAATGCTCTGCCAGCAAACACAAGCTCCCGAGCTCCATTTTCAACTGTGATGGCATCCTGCAATCCTCTGCCAGTGAAAATGGAGCTCGAGAAGGCTGCCCACAGAGGCCGGTCATGTTTTTGCTGGCAGAGGCTACACAGGCCAGTCATTTATTGTTTCCAGGGTGGCCCCCACACAGGCTAGATTGGGCCAGATCCGGCTCTCAGGCCTCAAGTTTGATACTCTGCCCCAGAAAGGTTACCTTACATTAAGTTGTGACCTTAGTGTTGAAACAATCTATTGAATTCAGGTGGAACAGGTATCAGGTTATGACTAGCAGTGTGGTAATCATTACGTTGGCTAATTAGCCCACAATAGCAATGTCAGATCTGACCATTAGTTACATCAAATTGTACTGGCATTGCATGCTGCACGTAAGTTATCTGTACTCAGAATTCAACTGTTTTATGTAAGTTTAGGCAACTATTGTACTTCCTATGTAAGTACTATCTAAGCAGCCATATTATCACCACCATTATATATTTCTGGGAAAGATATTCTGACATTATTCATATAATTTACAATTACAAAACCTCAACTTGAAATATAGCTTTCCTTTAGCTTTCCTTTTCTCTTCTTAAAGACAGTTTGCACATAAGTAAGGATCTTCTCTAACTAAAACAACTCCAATTCCCAAACCAGAAATGTGTTAAATGTCTAGTAGAGATGCATTAAAATAAAGGTCATTGACCTTAAAACAAACTGAAATGTTACTAACCAAAGTTAGCTACTTCAAATTATTAAGAATCTTATTTCAAGATTACCACGAAGGCACAGTGGTTAGAATGCAGTATTGCAGGCTAATTCTACTGACTGCCAACGGCTGGCAGTTCAAATCTCACTGGCTCAAAGTTGACTCAATTTTCCATCCTTCCAAGGTTGGTAAAATCAGGAGCCAGATTATTGAAGGAAATATGCTGACTCTGTAAACAGCTCAGAGAATGAACCTGTATATAAGATTAAGTGCTATTGCTATTACACTTATAAGGCAATTTTCTAGAATGATATAGCAAGCCTAAGCCTTTGCTCTCTACGCACCTCTCAAAGACAAAACTGGTTTTTCTCAGAGACACTTCAGAATGAAAGGAATAATTTCCAAGGTGGATATTCAAACAAATCCATCAAAATCTTAAACATCCTGTCAGGTAACTTCCAGGTGATTATTATGCTAATATTGCTTGTGGATTTAGTCTGTCTATGTCTGGGCATGTCGCTTAAATAAAAGAATGATCAACCAAATGGAAGAGAAGGCCAGATCTGTCATTGATTTGTCCAAAAAACTTTAAAAGAAATCAGTCAGTAGGTCTTGTATTACCTCTTTGAAGTGCTAAATTGCTATCAAAATTCTAAATTATTCTGTAGCTGAATCTCAATCCAATCTCAAAAAATCTGCCTTAAAAAAACCAAACCTTAAACAAAGTAGAAAAATATAAAAAGCATAAAACATAGATATGGTTCAAAATCTTCCAAATCAGCAGATCTTTTGGTGTCTACACAAACAGTTGTTCTTGGCAAATACTGAAATAATGCATGACCACTTCTTCCAAGATTAAAAAAACTGATTTATTTTACCACCCTAGTTCTACAGCTCTAGAATTTCATTGTGGTCACCCATCTGAGTCTTCGCCTCTTAATTTTTTGAGATCAGCAATGCTCATATAACAAATACATAACCTTTCAGCCTCTTTCTTATTCTGACATTCTGCCCAGTAAGCAATGCCAAATTATAATGAATAGATTTTTTAAAAATCTTATATTTTGCCACCAAAAAGGGCTTGTTACATGAATCTGTTTGTTGAGTTATTAATATCCTATCTATCTATCTATCTATCTATCTATCTATCTATCTATCTATCTATCTATCTATCTATCTATCCATCCATCCATCCATCCATCCATCTATCTAAACCAAATTTGACAATAGCAACCTAACGTGTGAACTGAATGTACACTGCTCAAAAAATAAAGGGAACACTTAAACAACACAATGTAACTCCAAATCAATCACACTTCTGTGAAATCAAATTGTCCACTTAGGTGGCAACACTGATTGACAATCAATTTCACATGCTGTTGTGCAAATGGAATAGACAACCTGTGGAAAGCATAGGCAGTTAGCAAGACATCCCCAATAAAGGAGTGGTTCTGCAGGTGGTGACCACAGACCACTTCTCAGTTCCTACGCTTTCTGGCTGATGGTTTGGTCACTTTTGAATGCTGGAGGTGCTTTTGCTCTAGTGCAGGGGTCTCCAACCTTGGCTCCTGGAAGCCTGGCGGACTTCAACTCCCAGAGTTCCACAGCCAGCAAAGCTGGCTGTGGAATTCTGGGAGTTGAAGTCCGCCAGGCTTCCAGGAGCCAAGGTTGGAGACCCCTGCTCTAGTGGGAGCATGAGACGGAGTCTACAACCCACACAAGTGGCTCAGGTAGTATAGCTCATCCAGGATGGCATATCAATGTGAGCTGTGGCAAGAAGGTTCGCTGTGTCTGTCAGCATAGTGTCCAGAGCATGGAGGCGCTACCAGGAGACAGGCCAGTACATCAGGAGACGTGGAGGAGGCTGTAGGAGGGCAACAACCCAGCATCAGGACCACTACCTCGGCCTTTGTGCAAGGAGGGACAGGAAGAGCACTGCCAGAGCCCTGCAAAATGACCTCCAGCGAGCCACAAATGTGCATGTGGCTGCTCAAACGGTCAGAAACAGACTCCATGAGGGCAGTATGAGGGCCCGATGTCCACAGGTGGGGGTTGTGCTTACAGCCCAACACCATGCAGGATGTTTGGCATTTGCCAGAGAACACCAAGATTGGCAAATTCACTACTGGTGCCCTGTGCTCTTCACAGATGAAAGCAGGTTCACACTGAGCACATGTGACAGACGTGACAGGGTCTGGAGACACCATAAAGAACATTCTGCTGCCTGCAACATCCTCCAGCATGACCGATTTGGCAGTGGGTCAGTAATGGTGTGGGGTGGCATTTCTTTAGGGGGCTGCACAGCCTTCCATGTGCTCACCAGAGGTAGCCTGACTGCCATTAGGCACCGAGATAAGATCTTCAGACCCCTTGTGAGACCATATGCTGGTGCAGTTGGCCCTGGGTTCCTCCTAATGCACGACAATGCTAGATCTCATGTGGCTGGAGTGTGTCAGCAGTTCCTGCAAGACAAAGACATTGATGCTATGGACTGGCCCGCCCGTTTGCAGACCTGAATCCAATTGAGCACATCTGGGACATCATGTCTCGCTCCATCCACCAACGTCACATTGCACCACAGACTGTCCAGAGTTGGGGGATGCTTTAGTCCAGGTTTGGGAGATTCCTCAGGAGACCATCTGCCACCTCATAAGGAGCATGCCCAGGCATTATAGGGAGGTCATACAGGCACGTGGAGGCCACACATACTACTGAGCCTCATTTTGATTTGTTTTAAGAACTTTACATCAAAGTTGGATCAGCTTGTAGTGTTTTTTTCCACTTTAATTTTGAGTGTAACTCCAAATCCAGACCTCCATGGGTTGCTAAATTTGATTTCCATTGATAATTTTCGTGTGATTTTATTGTCAGCACATTCAACTATGTAATGAACAAAGTATTTAATAAGAATATTTCATTCATTCACATCTAGGGTGTCTTATTTTTGTGTTTGCTTTATTTTTTTGAGCAGTGTACAAACAAATCTCAAAGTCCTATGCTACTTATTTTATTTACAAGGATCTAACAAAGTTCCAGCAATAATATCAATTGTAAATACATGGTTCAGAAAGGGCAAAAGGCACTTATTTACTTCAGCCCATTTATTGTTTATGAAATACTTATTATTCTTAAAAGCACCTACATATATTATACTTCAACAGCCTGATATGTTCCTAAAATTGTTGTTTTTAAAATGTCATGTCATATATATTCAAGTCCCTTCAACTTTTTTGTGAATCATATTCTACCTTACACAGTGCAAAGAAATGCTCCCTACAAACAACCCTGAAACATTGGGCACACTTCAAATGGTACTGTACTATCAAAAATGGCCTGTATGGAACTTCCTTTATATAAAGATGTAAGAATATTCTATTTGAGTTCAACCTGTTTCTGTACAAATTGATAAAGTAGATATTCCATGTACTTGCAAAAACTTGTTCAGAGCTTGTCAGAGAAGGCAAAAAAATTAATCTTAACAAAACCCCTTTTGTTCTAACAGATGGCTTAAAATCTGAGTTACTGTAAGGAGGGAAGGATAAATCAGGCATAGTGATGGATCAGTTCCTCTTTAAATTCTCACTGTAAATCATGGAAAGCTAGCCAAATGTACATTCCATCTGCAGCGATAACATTTACAATAGCATTTACATCTAAATGTAGATGCATGAAATTACCCATGCAAACATATATATGACTTTGGACACATTTCACTGCATTCTTTGGTTATTCATTAAAACTCACCAATCTTCTACAAACACACTTCAAAGAGCTACATACTCTACAATTAAGACTTCTAGGATTCATCTAAAACTACTTTCCTTAAGCTCTGAACATGCATATGTACAGAAAGAGAAAGAAAATTTCACCTGATACTTCTATCAACTCGTCAAATTAATTATGATGGAAAGTCCATATACACTTAGATCTATTTACACAAAAGCTGATGTGTGTAAACTATAAACATGATATTTATATTGCTGAATATCTCAATGTATAATTAAGAAACAATCAAACCCAATAATATTAGACTATATAAAGACATTATCCATCACAGCTTTGCCAATTCAGAGGGCTGCTTAAATCATAGAAATACTGTCATTTAAATATCAAGGTGGGTACTTCTCCCAAAAATTCCTTTCAGCCAATCCAAGGGCCTCTTCAGACTGCCAGTGTATGCATGTTCGTACATAGAAGATGTTTCTGCAGTGACTTGCTACAACACTTTTACAAGCAACACTTGTGGTAGTGAAAGAAAGGAAGGGTCTAAAGAAAATGATGTGTACATCATTATCAATACACTTTCCTTTGGTTTATTGACTTACACAATTCTTATATTTCTATAGTGAAGTATGTTGAGTTCATATAAGGAAATTCACTTTGCTGTTTAAGCTTGGGGGTCATCTAAAAACTGCTCATGAACCTTAATAGTAAAACTCAGATGCAAAAAGAAATTAAAAGAAGTTTAGCAACAGCAAGTTTTTTAATCTCAGAAAAGCAACCATCCACAGGGAAAGTCAAAAAAGTCAAGATAGTGAGTATAATTGCATGACTGAAGCCCCACTCATTTGTACATGCATTTACAGACTTTAATGTATATGCAAAAGGAAAGGGCTTTGATAATCAGTTTCTGATTACCATCATAACATCTTTGCTTTACCACATAGGCTCTGCTGTCTGTAGAGTTTTTCAACTCTATCCTAGGTACAAGTTCCTCTAAGTTCGATCATATTAAATCACAACAAATTGTTGTGTGTTGAGAATTGTTCAAATGGGATTAAATAACTAATTAGATTAAAATAAATAGACTTTTGAGTGGGTCACAAACAGCCAATGTTTGCCATGGATGTAAAATACCTTTTCCCACAAGCAAAAAAGCACTGGACTTTGAGATCTGTTTGATTCTAAGGCACTGTTGGAAATAAAAGATTTTCTTCTTAAAAGTAGTGCTTTGATGCATACTAAGTTCCTAGTCATTTTCTACCAATTAAAAGAATCTTAAGAGAATTAGGGGAGGAAGCTTGGGAGATACCAATAAATACTCCATTAGGCATATTGTCACTCTGGGACACTTTGTGACTCTTGCTTTATTTAACCATGGAATAGACAAAATATTCAAAAGTATCTGGAGATCAGCAAATGAATTAAATGGAATTTGAATTATAATTAGACCTTCTCACAAGTAAAACCAACCATTACCATAAACCTTCTATCAATCAACTCAGTGGGATAGCTCCAAACTATAATACATCCAGTAGTAATAATAGTAATATAAAATGATAATACTAGTCATAACAAGTACTGAAAAACAACCACATATTCAGATCACTAAAATTGTAAAAATAGGCCTTCTACATGAGAAAACTTTCTGCAAAATAAGCATAAATTGTGGTTATAATTAAAAAAGAAAATTTTATAATTATAGGTCAATATAGTAAAAAGATTAAATATATTATATTATATAGTTTGACAGAAGCCAGAATAGCTTTTGCAAAATTATGGAAAGGAGCTAATATCCCTTCAGAAGATTTTGTCATATAAACAATACTGGAATGCGCTGAAATGGATAAACTCACACTGGAAATGAAAGACAAGAGGATTCCAAATATTATGCAATATGGACTCAATGGTATGAGTGGTTAAAAAACAGGTATAAAGATTAAGATGAAGGATTATGGCAAATAAAGCAAGAAAGCTTAATAGATTATCAATATATGTATGTATATAATAATGTATATAGGATATAACAAAAGGTTGTTACAAATATGAGTGAGATTTGTATTTTTGAAAATCATAATAAAAACAATAAAAAGAAAAAGAAATAAAAAACAAAGTTTTATTTTTATACTTTAGTAATTAAAGCAGAGACCTTTAGTGGTTAAGGCATCAGGCTAGAAACCAGGAGACGATGAGTTCTAGTCTCATCTCGAGCACAAGCTGACTGCATGATGGATGGCATATTCATTTAACTAATAAATAAAACCTATTGTTTTATCTCTCCAATTAATACAGAATAACTGATACATTTTCACTACCCAGAATTATCAATTTTTTTCAGAAATCAGTTTTAATATGACAGCACTCTCTCTCCCTCCTTTCCTCCTTGTCTCTTTCTTACCTTTGCGGAGAGCACATGTTATAGATAAGGTCCAATATATCCACAAGAAATGTTTAAACATTTTGACCTAAAAATAGAACAGAAAATAATCACTATGCATATTTTCATAAAACAATCACAGTAAATATCTTGATAATGGTTAAAGCACCATGATAGAAACTGACTGAGACTAGGAGTTCTAATTCTGCTTTATGAATGGAGGTGATTTTGGGTCAGTCATTTTCTGTCCTCCTAACACACTTCACAGATTTGCAAAAAAAAAAAAAAATCTAAAAATTAAAATAAGACTATTGTCTTCACTTCATACCAACTATTACTGTCTAATGGATAATAAAATTTGACATTTTTTGGAAAAATGAATTCCTTGATCGTGTCCCTTAATTATGACCCATACTGTGAAATATCTCAACATTTTAGAAGCTGGCAAGATTTACACAAAAGCAAGAATAGCAAAATTAGTTTAAGACCTGAAATGGTCTCTAGATGACACCATCCAGGAGAGGAGTTCAAGAGATAGGACTTTCCCACCTCAGAAATGTCAACCTCTTTGCCTATCTCTTCCATGCTCTGTGCTAAGGTCCTTCTTCAGAAAGAAGAAAGCAATGAATCTAAACTGGAGAGAAATTGATAAACTAATTGCCAGGAATGTTATATTTCTTAGTCTTAGACTTTAGATTCTCTATGTGTGGAAGGAAAAAAGATTTGAGAAAAAAGAGTTGTTGAGGCCTAGGAAGAGGGAAAAGAAGTTGACAGGCCAAAATGAAATCTGTGTGTCTTAAATGATGAGTTGAAGATTCCTCAAAGTCCCTCAGTATAGCAGGGATTTTATTGACAGAATATACATATATACGTATATGATTAGGCAACCTGAGGCATGTGGTGTTTTTTTTTTCAAAACCACATTTAAATTTGCTTTTATCCATTATGACAGAAGTGCCATAGAAGTTTTCTGGAAATGTTTTGAGCATAAAAGGACTACATATAAGCTTGTTTCAAAATCTACTCTATAACAAACAATCTGGACTTCATTCCCCTCTGGAAAAATGATTCACAAAGAAACATAACAACCAAATTAGGCCTTTCTAAGATGACTGGAAATTATAACCGTGCTACACAACCTCCATTTAAAGAAACCAGAAAAATGACTAAATCTATTCAAGTCAATGGGATCTCATAATTGACTTCAACATGACATGCCAACTATATTTACTTTATTGCATCATTTGTTAAAAAAAAAGAATAAATTATAGAAATACTGAACAAGCTGCCAAACCATATTTGGATAAAATTGTGCTGACACACATATATATGGTTAAGTTCCTTTCTCTTAAGAATCCTGAAGCTCAACATCAAAGCTTAATTTCAAAATATTTTTCAGTGCAGTCATACACCAGATATACTTGATATGGGCAATTACTCATGCTGACTAGTCAACTGCCATTGGGAATGATTGGAATGATCAATTAAAGATAACTTAATTATTTATGAGTTTGAGTCAATTCATGAATTAATCTATAATTAAGGTTCCATCCATTTCCATCAGGATAAAAATAATAGTAAGGAAACAGACTTAGCTTTGTTCGAAGCTCTTTGCCAGCAAGTATTGCATTGCTTATAGAAATAGCTCAAGATTCTAGTGAATAATATTGTATAGCTGGGAAATGGCAAAAAAGGATTACAAAAATAATCAAGTGGGCTGTCTAAGAAAAGATTACAATATGGGGAAGGCAAACAAAGGGAATTACAGGTAGTCCTCAACTTATAACCATTTATTTTGGAATTATATCAGCACTGAAAAGACCTGTCCTCACACTTATGAGCACTGCCACTCTCCCATGATCACTTGATCAAAATTGGGGCATTTAGCAAACAGCATATATTTACAATTGTTACAGTATCCTGGGGTCATATCATGTGATCATTGTTCATGATGTTTCCCGCCATCTTTCAACAAGCAAAGTTAATACAGGGAACTTGTTTACCAACCATGCCTTTCATTTAACAACTGCAGTTAATAACCATGGGGAAAAAAGAACTGTAAAATCAGGCACAACTCATTTAACAACCACCTTGCTTAGCAGCAGAAATTCTGATTCAAATTGCAATTATAAATTGAAGAGGTAGTCAGTTATCTATATTTATAATCAGGTTTTTTTTTTTAAAGCGCTATTTTACAACTTAAATCAATTGGCTTATTTTCCAGCTGATTTCACTCACCCATAAATCAATCCTTGCTATCTTCAGAAAATTATAATGCTGGAAAAGTGAAAGGGAACGGAAGAGAACAACAAGCACTAAGATGGATAGTCTCAATTACAGCAGTGATGGGTAAACTGTATTAAGACTTGAAGGACAAGGTTGGGATCAGATCATTCTAGAGCAACTCTATGTCAAGGGTATCAAACTGATGGCCCATGGACCAGATGCATCACATGCAGGCCATGCCCACCCCTGCAAAGGGAAAAAACATCACAAAAACGCCATGTGATGGAAACGTGATGCCACAAGCTTGACACCCATGATCTACGTGGTCACTACGAACTGACACGAATTTGATGGCAGATAATCAATCATGAATCAACCTAAATGTAATCCATTCTGGTAAATCGAGTCTAGAATTATTCCTAAACTTTATACAGGTAGCCCTCAACTTACAAATATTTGTTTAGTGACCATTTGAAGTTACAGCAGCAGTGGAAAAAAAACTTATGTCCATTGTAGACCCATGGTCATGTGATTAAAATTCAGGTACTTGCAAACTAGAATGTGTTTATGATAGCTGTACTGCTCTGGTTCATATATAACCTTCCTAACCAGCTTCTGACAAGCAAAGTCAAAGGGGGAAACCCAGATTTGCTTAATAACCTCACTAAATTGCAGTGATTCAATTAACGGTGGCAAAAAAAGGTCATAAAATGGGTCAAAACTCACATAACCTGTGCCTTACTTCGCAATGGAAATTTTGGACTCAGTTGTGGATGTAAGTCAAGAACTACCTGTATAAATTTCATAACTTCAGATACTTAATTCTGAATTTATGAAGTGCTATAATTTCTTGAAGACTGAATTATTTCTATATTATGTTCAAAATACAAAGCAAACTTCTCACTTGATTATGGATTTTTTATATAAATATTTACCATAACAACATTTCTGGATCTGAAATTTGTACTAAAATTAGGGAAGTAAATGGAATGGTTCACCACTTTATAAGCATATAATAACCTAACAGATTCTTTAGGCAGAGATAAGATCAGCTAAGAAAGCTAAAGTTCTGCTCCAAGCTAATTTAGTCTAATTACTACATTCTTGCCAAAAAATGTCAGATTTTCATCACTTCAGAATTGCACAGTATTTTCTTATTCCACATTATTGCTCTTGGCAAGAACAGGAGAAGACACAAATAGTTAAATGTTCACAACAGGATAGGTGAAAGTAGCCCAAAACTGAAGCTTCTGCGATTAATTTCACATTAAGTATTCTTTCTTAAGAATTCTACTGCTTTAAAGTAAATATGAGAATCAATGGTGAAAATTATTATATATTTTATGACGGAGTCATGTATTTACAGTTGAAATGACACTGAATCCAATTAAAATAGCTTTCAGTATACTGTAAATGCTGGAATAACCAATATTTTTTTTAATCCAAAACAGGAAACTGCCTTCTAAGACCATTATTCTTATATTTACCTTAAAGCAACACATACTTTGCAAATCATAAGGCCTCTATTTAGATATAGCCTTTTCTCCATCATACTGTTGGTTGGATCCAAACTCAAAGGTCACCTACCCTGTTTCTCCAACAATATGGCCTCCCCCAATAGGAAGTCCCAGCATGTTTTATAGGCATGAAATGAAATTAAGCTCCTCCCCCCCAAAATTAAGGCCTATATTAAAACATGCAAAATGGGGGGAATGGTGGCGGGGCTTGCCGTTAGGAAGTATTTTTGTTGCACACCCAGATATGGTGCTGCCAATTTAATAGTTTTCCCCGCTGTATATTCAAACAATGTAGCTTTCTTCATAATGATGGCTTATAGCCATAATTATGGCTTATAGCCATAATATTGCATTTACTCCAGTGGTAGGGTAAACTGTACTAAATGTGCAATAAGAACACCTGTGCAAGAAGTCACCCCTGAAAAGACAGCCTAGCCATTTTTTCAGGGCTCAAAAAAAAATAAGACCCAGCCTGATTATATGAGAAACACGGTATCATATTTCCTAAAATATTCCTTATTTCAAGGAGCATTAAGTCAATATAACTGTATACTAATTTCAATAACTGTATACTAATTTCCTTATTTCAAGGAGCATTAAGTCAATATAACTGTATACTAATTTCAATATAAGAATAATTTTCACTCCCTGTAAGATGTTTCCAGGCTTACTTTAAAGTGTTTTGTTTCTTCTAGTTTAGACAAAGAAATATGAAATCTGGGTGCTGTCTTAGAGCCACAAAAGAGCATACTAATTAAACAGTAACACATTAAGTCTCTAAGGATGTGTTTGCTGAGCAAGCTGTGACCAAATACTTCCCAGGTATATCATTTTCTAATATTGTATTTTATTATGCTAAACAAGTCAATGAAAGAAAATATGCACAAGACCATTAAAGAAACAACACCTAAAAATTGATAAGCATAGAAATGAAAAAGGGGAAAGGAAAAAAACCCAGGAAATTATTTTATAAACAAAAAAATTACCCAAAGTCTGCATTATTTTTTTTTAAAGCAACCATTATCAAGCAGTGCATATCAATGTTCAAATAATGTTAATCAAAAGTATATATCTATTTCCAGCATTGCAGAATAATTCTTTTATCCACAATTCTTCATAGCTGGATATATACAAAATACCAATAATATACCCAACGAGAATTTGGATTTTCAACATGCAATGATTGAGCCAGAATTGTTAACTCTGCTAATATCAGCCCCAAATGCATTAATAGCTCAGAACCAAATTAATAGTCCTTTAATTACATATCCAGCAGCATGAAGATTGCAGTCTAACTAACCATGCTAAAATTTCCTGTAGCATTCCAATACAGAAATCAACAATTTTGTTGCTTTAACCTATTTTAGTGTCACAATTGCACATTGTTTACTGCAATTCTCCTTTTGTTCACCAAGACATTCACATTTCTACTTCCCAAGGCCATCTAATAATTACCATCAGCTAATAGTTGTTATATATACAGCTTTTGCTGTATCTGCTTCAGGCTGGATTTCCAGATAAAAAGTTCTAGACCAAGATTGCCTTTGCTCAGTCTCCCCAGTTTGTTCTCTCTAGATCTGTTGTTCTTCAAACTGTTGAACTGTAAATCCCAGGGTCTCCAGCTGTTGGTTGTATTAACTGAGAAGTAATCCAATACAGCTGGAAGACCTTAGGATAATAAGAGTTTCTTAGATGATGGCCACCACTAGGCAAAAACAGGAAAAAAAAACTTTTTTTAACTTGAATTTTAGGCTGCAGTATATTTACTGTTCTTCTCACATGCATACATAGAATGCAGCTGTTTCTGATTTACAACTGGTAAAAAAACAGAATAAGGTTTGACAGAGCCACCAGTGCATGAATGAGCAAGCAGTCTCTATTGTAGTTTACTGAGGATCAAACAGATTCATGAAACCATATAAGTTTATACTGTGAATATCTCAGAAGAAAGTTTTCTCTGAGCCCTATTCCTCCCCTTTTTTTCAAGGACTTCTTGAGAAATAAAAATAGCTTCTTCCTTCCTGAACAAGTTGATCAGTCAACAGCTGGACTCCTTGTTTTCAACTATCATGGCTGTCATAAGAAAAGTACTAAAGATCTTCTGTCAACTGGAAAAGGCTAGATATTTGCCAAAATATAACAAATGTATTTGCTAATGCCTAAATTGTGTTTTATCCAAACTGAAAAGTAAAAAGAAGTAGAAAAGAAATTGGCAGTTGCTTTCATTACCGCTAGCAAAAGGAAACAATCATGTAGCTTACTGCATTAAGAAAAGGGAAAGATTGTAACATCCTTTGCCATCTTGGGCCCTCACATATTTTTGCTTCCTTGTACCATGCACATTTAACACTCAGGATTTATTTTGCAATTCTAATAGCTGTTGTATCTTCTTGAGATTTAGCTCCCATAAATTTGGCATGGTGTAGTTCAAAGCATATTTAACCAGTTCCATTAAACTTGATCCCAAGTAAATACAATTAAAACTACAATCCAAGTTGCTGAAATTGCTTGTCTGATTTCATGCTTTCAGAGAAGCTGAAGAAAAAAAGCGTTAGACCCTGTATTTCATGGGAAGACTCCAAGGCAGTACTTCCCAATTGTATTCAACTAATAAGTTCCTTAGAGTACTACACCATGTAATATACTCATACACTTTATTATTCATCATCACATCAACTTCATTCCTGTTAGATTATTGATGGATCTTTAATTGCCTGATACAGATTAGGTTCATACTGCTTAAATATTCTGTCTTCCTTTTAATTAACTTTGCCAGTTTTACCACATTACTACCAATTGATTCATTGTTCTGCTGTTCACAGTTGGTTAATTTGGGCTATATTCAATTAATCACTGTCTCTTGATTAACTCATTATCACTTGTAGTGATCCAAGTACTACATCGCAGAATCTGTAAATGATTACACTGCCCCACAAAAGCATCATTTTGTTCCTTACCTGTTTCCCCCCATCATCAAATTTACATTATTTATATTCTGTTGATTTTTTAAAAAAAAAATTTGTTACACACCAAAAAGCTATATAGATGTAAAGCAGATCACATTTTTTAACTCAATAAGTCAAATAGGAGCCCACCGGTCAGGTATTGCTGTCCATTACAGTAAGTTCTGCTTATTTAGATTTCCAGATATGAGGTATATTCTTAATAAGCTGCCATTAATGGTCCATGGTGGATCATATATTGGCATAAGTTGGGTTCATATGCTGCACTAAAATCAAATCAAAATATGATTCAGTGCAAAGTATACAATCACTCTTAGAATGCACTTTAGATATAATTATGTCTAATTAATTAGATAATGTTTGTGGAAGAGAAACTTGGCTTAGAGTAAGAAAAAATGACCAAGTTTGTATTTTCAGAATGATGTAATTACGTGACATATCATTACATTTTTCCCCTTTGTGGAGTTGGGGTGGGCGTGACCTGCACATGACACATCCAGCCCTGGGCCACCAGTTTGACACCCCTGGACTAGTCAATCATGAGGGAAGATCCCTATATAATCTAATTTTCCTGAAGAGGAAAAGCAAGATGTTAAGCTAATAAATACGTAGCCATCAAGTCTAAATCAGCTACTCACTAGCAGCAGACCATATCAGAGAAACCATACCTACAGCCATAGTCCAGAGTCTAATTCTGTCCCCATATTCACTCAGACAACAAATATTGTATCAATAGAGGAGAATATTTGTAGCTCAGGATTAAAATGAGGGACCCTTGATGCTTTCTGAGTTTGGTTGTTTTCTTGCAGATATTTTATTAGCCAAATTAGGTAACATCAGTGAATAGATGACGTTACCTAGTTTGGGTAATGAAACATCTACGAGAACAAAAACAGCTCAGAGACCACCAAGAACCCTCAACAAATATTGTCTATGTAAGTGTTCATTTTCCATAGCACCAGGAGTCATATATTTTGTCTGTCTTTCTATGTGAAATAAATTATTGTATTGTTCAAACTCTGACAACCAATACTAAAAACAAAAACAAAAACAGGGAAACTAGTGACATGTCCTCAGCTGTGATGGAATCTATCTCTGCAGAAGCAGTGGAGAGAATTTTGGCAACTATGCAATCCCCAACTGGAGGAGGGCATGGGACAAAGTTCAGGGTAGCCACAGTCTAGAATTCCTTAGGATATTACCTAGGATGTAGGTAATAAAATTGTATCTTTATCTTGACAAAAATCTGTCCATTAAGCAAATAAGGATCTCACTCTCTCACCTCTGGGCTTGGGCCTGACATCAACATTTTTGAGTAAGGTGTTCTTGAACTAAATTTAAAAAGTCCAGTTATAATTTTTGTTTTTTCTGTATTTCAACAGGAGTCCACTCTTTACAGCTTGTCATGTATCTAATCTATTACATAACACATTTTATAGATGTTACAAATAGTAACAACATGAAATGTACTAGCCTCTAAGATGCTATAAAATTGTTTTGAAAATGAGCAAAGTGACAAAGTTTTTGTTTGTCTACATACTATTTATTGTGGAACAGTTATACTTATATTCAACAGTGAAAAAATGCTCTCATAGAACAGAGAAGTATTTTCTCTATAGGACATGAACATGTGATGCAACAAATTATTTACTGTTGTCACCTTTTTCTGCTACAGCAGCTTCCCTAATCTGTTAGTACTGGCTGGAGATGAAGAAAATTCTAATTCAACTTGTTTGAAGGGCATGAGGCTGGAGAAA
Source organism: Hydrophis major (assembly GCA_033807585.1). Classification (NCBI taxonomy): domain Eukaryota; kingdom Metazoa; phylum Chordata; class Lepidosauria; order Squamata; family Elapidae; genus Hydrophis; species Hydrophis major. Next base: position 333,118,138 of record CM066329.1, read on the forward strand.
TATATTACAAGATATAATCAAGGTGAAACCTAGTTGGAACTTACCATGATTTCAGTGAGTGACTTTGAGGCAAAACCAATCTCTCAACCCACTTTAGGTAACTTAATAATGGGAAAGCTATCTTCCCCTCCCCTCTTGGCTGTAAGTTTACCATGGCAGACAGATGCTTACTCTGCGTTGACTCAGCAGAATTTGGCTTGCCTCTGTATTCAGTAATTATGAATATTGATGGTCTGAGGAGGTTGAGGTCTTATGAAATCACTGATGTCCCATGGTCTCTTTGAGACAGGCCAATCCATTGTTGAAGGTCATTAAAGCCCACAAACACACCTTAACACCTTCCTAGAATTCCCTGCTAGTCTTCACCTGGCATGATAGCAGTGTTCCAATATCTATGCCATAAAGAAGAGGGAGTCAACCTATTCTTCAAAACACCTGAAGGCAAGTCAAGAAGCAATAGATGGAAACTAATCAAGGAGTGAAGCAACTTAGAACTAAGGAGAAATTCCCCAAAAGTTAGAACAGTTAGTCAGTGGAACGGCTTGCTTCCAGAAGTTGTAAATGCTCCAACACTGGAAGTTTTAAAGAAGAGATTGGACAACCATTTGTCTGAAATGACATAGGGTTTCTTCCTTGAGGCAGTTGGACTGAAGATCTCCCTTCCACCTTCATTATTCTGTTATTTCCTTCTTGGCACAGTTTACTGAAGAAAGTGCTGGCTAATAAAGCAGACACTGGAACAGCCCTCCCTACACCGTTCCACCGCCTTCCATTCTCCGTGGCTATTGCTAGCACCACCTTAATATATTCCTTGTCGGGATGCCAAACCCCAGAACCTCTCCCGCCCTTCCCCCCACCCCCAACTCCACTCCCTTCCAAATCTCTTTCCCACCACCTCTTTTTCTCGCGCGCGTTCACACTTGGTCTCCGTCCAACAAAAGGCGCCAGGCCAATGGCTCGGGACTTCCCAACTTCACACACCAGGACGAAGAGGGAAGGACAAAGGATCCAGATTCCCACCCAGATGAAATGATCCGTCCACGTGGCTGTCGGAGGACCAGACCTCCCAAGCTCCCTTTCTCAGTCCCGGGGGATGCGCCTCTTGGGAGCGTCCTGCGCCCGGCTTTGTAGCGAGTGCGCTGGTCAAAAAGGGGGAGGGAGGGGGGAGGATTTTCCGAAGGACTGGCGGGAATTGGAGATCGGAAGCCAACGCTTCCTAAACCCGCGCTGGGGAGTCTTTTTTGGGGGCAGCAACTTTGGCAAATTTATCCTCCTGCTGTGTCGCCGGGGGCGGGAGCCTCGTTTCACCAGCCAAACGACATTTTCACACAGAGCAAGACGTGGAGTGGGCACGCTCCTCCCTCCCGTTTCTCCCCCCTCCCCTCCCCGGCTTCCTCACCCCGGCGATGGACGAAAATGGGAACAGGCTTTTCTTTCTCCAGGAAAGAAGAAAACGTGGCTGTTGGAACATCCTCCTCCCCATCACTCACTGCAGAGGCAGCTGAAGGAGCCATTCTGCCTATTTGAGAACCATGCGTGCCTTTGGTTGGGTTCCCACTTCTTTTATAGAAAGAGCGAGGAGTTCGTTGAGGACACAGGCCCGTAACGTGGGAGGTGAGGGAACTTAAAACGCCACCAAGTTGGTATTAAAATGGGCAACAAAATCAGGGCAGATAAAGGAGTCTGCGCGGAAGTTCTCCGTCTCCTTTAGCTTAATAACCACGGGGCTGCTCCAGACCTGCTTGGTTTTCTGTACAACTTGAAGATCGTGTGGACGGGCAAAGCGCCCAGAGTTTGCTAGAAAGAGTAGTCTGTTTTTCGGAGTGGGCTGTTTCCGAGAATGAAGGGAAGCGAAGAAGAGGGCAAATTCCTACCCCTTGCTTGCACAGAATCGTTTCCTTATATGCATGTACCTCTTTTCCCGCCAAAGTTGGCGCTGTAGCCCAGGGAGAGAACAGAGCACTTTAAAAAGTTTCGTAGCCCAAGTCAATCCCAAATTAACAACATAGGCCAGAACTGCAACACCCCTTTCATGTCTCTTTCACATAATCAGGGTTTGAACTTAGTATATAGATCCTGGGAATCAGGGCTTGTTCTTTTAGAACAAGATAACCGAGAAAGAAAGCAGAAGAAATATCTGCAAGGAGAACATTAGCCATTCGTGGCGGATAGCACGACGTTCAGTAACCTAGAATAGTAACAAAACCTATTGTCAGCAAGAATAGCACTGACACAAAGTTTCCCTCCCTGTGAGAAATTTCCTAAGATGCTGTCTATGTCAGGGGTCTCCAACCTTGGCCGCTTGAAGCCTGGCGGACTCCGACTTCTATTTGCTGGCTGGGGGATCCTGGGAGTTGGAGTCCGCCAGGCTTCAAGCGGCCACGGTTGGAGACCCCCCCCCCTCCCTCCCGCGCCCGGTCTATATCTCCTTTACGCCTTCCGACATTCATAGTTTCTCCAGCAGAGGGAGCAGCGGAACTGCGCAAAGACGCGCCAATCCCTTCCAACTTCCAAGACTTGGGAGTTTGAAGACGCGCGAACGCCTCTCCTTCCCGGCTCCCCGCTTATAAAGCACCGGCGACGAGAAGCGCCGGAGCTCCTTGACCGAGAAGGCTGCCTTGCCTCCGAGAGCCGAGTTCATTCATTTGCTCAACAGAAAGAGGGGAGTCCTTCGCGGATCCCTTTCGGGGGTAGCAGGATTGCTCCCGCCGGCTTCCAAGGAAAGAGGGTGTGTCGGCAGCCGCTGGGCGGGGCAGGAGGGGAGGCTTATTGCTCTCCAGCTTGCTTTAAAGCGGGGAGGAAGCAAAACAAAAAACCCTAAGGTTATCTCAGCGTTTGGGGAAAGTGGGGGAAGAGTCTGCCTAGAAGAAAGCAGCTGGGATGGAAGAAGACGATTAGTTGTCGATGACATAGACTTTTCCTGTAGAAAAACCCTGACACTCCCCCCTGCACCGCCCCCGTAACATTTGGAGCCCGCCAAAGAGATGGAGCCAAAACTCCTTGGCTCCCGCCACGCACTGGAAGACTGAGATAAACGCTCCGAAAGAAAAGGCGAGAAGGGACATTTTCCTCACTTCCCACCTCCCCTCCGCCCCATCCCTCCCCCCCCCCCCAGCTCGGCAGCAACATGCCGAGACAGACAAAACAATGCTTCCATCTCCCAACACATTCAGATTCACAAGAAACACAGTCCCCCTTTCCCACCCCACCCGCCAACACCACGCCCACCCCGATTTTTCCATGTTGCATTCATTGCTAGCTGGCCAAGTCTTACTCATTTTGGGATGAAGCGACTGCTCTCTCCCGGGATGTTGCCTTTTGCAATCTGGATCAGTAGGTCAGTTAAACAACACTAGCTTTTGTAACCTAGATAGATTAGATTAGATTAGATTAGATTAGATTAGATTCGATTCGATTCGATTCGATTCGATTCGATTCGATTCGGATAGATAGATAGATAGATAGATAGATAGATAGATAGATAGATAGATAGATAGATAGATAGATAGACAGACAGACAATCCCTTCTCGTAACTTATTTCAAAGAATTGATTTCGAACTTCTCCCTTGGAGCCTGAAATCACATAAAATTGGCTGTGGAAGGTAGGGCAATGGGTTACCTCGCAGAAAAGCCTTGCAGGGACTTCACGTTAATGCTAAAGTTTGTCACATCAGCGATTTATTTCCCAAACGCTTTTTCCCTCTTGATTTTTCTGACTCCAAGGGTTGCTTTTGCAGCAAGTTAAGAAAAAAAAACTCCACTCTTAGAACAAAGCCCAAAAGTGATCGATGGAAGCGCTTCCCATAAGACTGGCAGGGCTGCGCCGGGAGGCGAATGAAGCAAGGGAGAGATTGGGAAAGTTGAGCATCCGCGATGCCTTTTCTTCTCTGACCTTTGTGGTCTTCCCCACCACCTCCGCGGCCCCCTGGCTACTATGGTCGTGGGAGACCCGACTTCCACTCTCCGCCCCAGGTTTTTCTGCCAGGAAATCTCTGCGGCCAAGCCTGGGAAAAGGAGAACTTAAGTGTTCTCCAGGAATCCCCCAAACCAACTCCACGGCTTCCACCGCCCGGCTCAGCCCCCGCAGCCGAACCTGCTCGCCAAGTCCGCCGCTTCCCAGCACCTCCTTCCCTCCAGAGCCGCTTTGTGTCTTCCAGACCCTAAAAAACGCTTCCTCCCAGCCATTAACCGTTTCCGAACCGCGGGATTCCCCGACCTTGCCTCCCATTCAAGAACTCTTGTCTGGCCACTCTCTCTCTTTCTCTCTCTTCCCCCATTCTTTCCACTTTTCTTTGTTCTCTTTCCCCCCAATCAATATTGTGCAATTACACTCTGCCTCTCCGCAAAAAGCTTCGGCCTTCTCCAAAGGTATGAATGAAAGAAAGCATGAAAGAGCGGCAGCTTCAAAATCATCCCCATCAGTTTTTTCCTTCTTCTTCTCCCCAACCCTTTAGCTTTTCCCAAAGTCTTTTGTCTTACAGGTAACGCCCCCCTCCCTTAGGTGTTTCTTCTCGGCTCCCCCCCCCCCTCACTTGACCAGCGGAAAATAGAAAGGAGGGTTGCATAGTTACCTTTCAGGGCAGTTTATTGCAGAGGCTACCAAAAAGAAAAGAAAAAAGAGAGAGGGAGAGGGAGAGGACTGAGAGAGAAAAGAGGAGCCCCAATCAGAGATGGCTGATAATCCAGAAGCTCCCTCGGGCGCGAAGTCCCCTGTCTAGTAGCCACTTGGGAAACGGGTCCTTCGGGGGCTTCTCCTGGCTCCCTCTCTCCTACGGCGACGAGCACCTGATCCCACCGGGGCGCGTGAAGTGCTGCAGCTCCCGGCAGAACGAAGCACCCAGCGCGCTTTGCCTGCAAGTTCAAATGCGGACTTCGCCACCCATCATGATTATATCGGGTCCCGTCAGCGTTCCGAGAGGAGGGGCCCTGCCTTGCCTCTCCGAGAGGAGGGCTCTTCTGCCTGCACACCCGCCGCGGTTCGCCAAGAAGACCGAGCCCAGAGCCAACGAGGGGCAGCAGCAGCAAGAGAGCGGCGGCGGCGGCGGCGGCGGCGGCTTCTTCCTCCTCTTCCACCCCACCTCGCTCCCCTAGCCCCAAAATCTCCCGAGAGGCTCTGCAGACCCCCGTCGCCGCCGCGGCACCACAGGAGGTGTGTGGGAGGGGAGAATAGGCGGCTACCGGCGCTCCCCTCCCCTTCCCTCCCCAGGGACAAGAGACTTCAGATGGCGAAATTGGGACGGAAGGAAATCGGGGCACACGCTGTGGATGGGGGCTTCCTCCTTTGGGACTGCCGGCAAAAATAATGTTTAAAAAATGTGCGAGGTGAGAGGGACGGCGGCGGGGGGGGGGTCCTGATTGAGCCGCCCCACCAACTCTCCAAAGATGGTTGAAAGCCAACGTTCCGCTAAGGTCGGGCTAGTCTGGCAAGCCGGTAGCCCAGGGGCAAATGATGGTCGCCTTCCCCGATTATTTTTGAAACAACAGCAAAAAAAAAAAATAATTATGTGGGAACCGCAGGCACGGTGAAAGTGGAAGCAGCCAAAACAAAAGAGCATTTTGGCCAAAGACTTCCTCAAGCCTGAAGTCTCTTGTTAGAAAAATGTGCCTCTCTTCCTCTCAGTATTGTAACTTGACTCCCAATATTTCCCTGTCCCAGGTTGGAGCCTGATTCATTACAAGGTTGGTTTTGCACTCCCCACAATATGGTCCTTCAGGAGTGATGCTTTCTTTCATTTCAGTTGTATGTGCCCTGGGAACAAGAAACAATGGCTCTATAAAGAAGAGGAAGGCATGGCCCTGAGGATACCATTTGACAATGGTTTTCATTTGTTCCAAACTTGAGTTAAAAGCAGGCTTGGGGCCAGCAAAGGAGAGTTCCCTGTCTTAGGGGTGGTGGCAAAACATGTTCAAAGAAGCAAGACCATCCATATGGTTAGGCAGGGTGAGGCGGGAGATGCAAAGGAGTAAGGCATAGAAGGCAAGAGCTAGACTGCTTCACTGTGGTCTGGAAAAAGCTGCAACCTTTAATTGCCACCACAGATGAGTTGAAGTGCAAGCCAGCAAAGGGACCAAATTGACTTCTGCATTACAATAAGATACATCAGCACCATCCCTTGAGGCAAGACAATATCTTGAGCCATTTCATTTAGAAAGTGGAGAAGGTGACAACCTGAACTGGTTCCCTTGGAAAATGAGATTTTACAGACAAGAAACTTCCCTGCCCTTTCCTTCTGCTTTATAGTCTTTCTTCTAAAAACCATAGGATTCTCCCTGACCCTTAATTCAACTCTGTTTCATCATTTGGAGACAATTAAATTTCATGGAGATTTGAATTCAAGACAGCTCCAGCCCCAGCTGAGCTGTATAAAGTCAAGCAAAACACAATATTCAAATGTCCTCTTTAATTTTGACTCAGATTATAGTTCACTTACCATATATTTCAGCTGTCTCCCTTTGAGCATAAAACTTCCCCTTGAACATTTTTATATGGACATACAGTACTGTTCCTGCTGTCTTTCTTCCAAGTAGATGGGATAGTTATTCCATCATCATAAGAACAGAAAATGGTTGGTCCTCTTAAAAGTGAATGGCTGACTACCACAGATTGAAAGATATTTATCACCAACTCTTCATCCATCTATATATCTGTCTGCCTGTTTGCCTCACATAGTAATCCTGTTGACACACACATTTCCTTTTTTTTTTCTTTATCCACACTGTACCAATTTTGCACAATTCCTTCATTAACTACATCACTCAGGTAATGATTGGTAGTATGACTGAGTCATGGAATAAGGTTATAAATTTAGGTATCAGTACGATGATTGAATTGACAAGGGCTCCAGTTGTGGTAGAAGCATTCACAGTTAGAATAGTGATGAAAACATAACTTTGTTACCAAGCCTCACATTCATGACTTTTGCAGATCTGTAAAGCAAAGGAAAGCTGAAGTATTATAAGCATAGTTGTGGAATAATAATAAATGAAAATTTAGGAACTGCTTAACTGATCATCCAAGTTTCCAGTCTCAACTGTGGTCACTAAACAAGGTCTACCTATACACATAATCAATACAACAATGCAATAAAAATAATCAGTACAATGCAAAATGCAGGTGTTCAATAAACCATTGAAATAATTGCAAGTACAAATCAAAATAATAAAAATAAAAATTTCAAAGCCAGACCATGCATATTGTGAGGAAATGTGCAATTATTAATATGCTCAATCTAGAATTCATAGTGCTTCCAGGATTTATTTATCTATTTTTCCCACTGCATCTCAAGAAAACAGTTAATAATAAGAAAAATCCATTTTCAAGTATATGTTTAATGTATTGTTAATTCCAAGGCATTGTTTAAGATAAGCAGTTAGGAGCCTTATGTATTATTTATTGGCCCCAGGATAGAAGCAATATATTAAAGTCCTATATAAATGATCTAGTGTTTTCATGTTATCTTAAAATCTATTATTATTATTATTAATATCATAATCATCATTGCCTTTTAGTCAAGAACTGACTCCTAGTAACTAATCCCTGTAGTTTTCTTGGCAAGATTTTAAAAGTGGTTTGCCATTGCTGGCTTCCTAGGGCTGAGAAAGAATAACTGGCCCAAGGTCACCCAATTGGCTTTGTGCCTAAGGCAGGACTGGAAACCACAGACTCAGTTTCTATCCTGATGACTTAACCACTATACTAAACTGGCTCTTGCAATGGGAATTCTAAAACTGCCTATTTTACAAATTAATCTTTTAGAAATTAGTCTAATATCATTCAGTAAATTAGTCCCTTTAAAGAAGAAATTTTCCAGGCTAAAATTTGAAGGCGATTTTTACAATCTCAGGCATGTTTGCCGTATTTACAATGGCTTTCCGTGCACAGTTTATACAGTATAAAGGGAAGATGAACATTTCCAGTCTATGAGCACTGTCTGGTAAATTCACCGCTTTTGGCTGCAGTCCTCTATTGCAAGTCTACCACATATTGAAAGTGTATTCTTCCTAATTGACGTCCACATATCTGGCAAAGGCAGTGCAATTGCAACAAACACATGTTTGATGTAAGTTTTTCAGCTTTCCAATATTTTTTGTTTGTCAGAGTTATATTGCCAAAATGTGCACTTGGTTTTTTAAAAAGTATATATTTTCTATTCTGCCCTAATAAAAGGTATATGTACAGATATATTAATAAGGCTGTGTGTAAGAATTCAGCCATGGTTTGTCATTTGCACACCAAGCATCATATCTAAGACTTTCCTATGAGCAATATTGAAAGTTTCTCTATGAGACTGGAGAAGAAGAATTAAAATGTCAATATATTTGGCTTAATATATAGAGTTGTTTACTAATAATAAAATATAATGTTACTAAAATATTTAAAAAGTAGTGATTTGTTATGCCAACCGCTTTAAATTTTGTGAGAATATTAAAATAAGTCATTTACCTTAGGACAAATTCTAGAAAGGCAGCCATGTAGATAAGTATACAAAATTGTAAACTACTTAGGCTATCATTCACCTATCAAAATCAGTATCTCAAAATTCATCACATACCAATGGAGGATAATGGAAGAATTGGTAGTATCAGAAATATTTTTTTATTTATTCCTTCTCAAACCTGGTGATTTCCAGATGGGTGAGAGTATTATCCAAATCAACATGTGGATGATGGGAATTATAATAAAACAGAAAGATTGTAACTTGGAAAGGTGAATATATATGCCTGTATGCAGTCTGTACCTCTAAATGTAAAACTGCTTACTGGGGCCATAAGCAAATGCCTATTCATTTATAATAATATACTTCTACTATTAAAGAGAAGATGGTGTACCCTAATCAGCTCCATTTCAATAGGTACTGTCCATTTGCTCTCAATAGTACACAGTCAGCAGAATAAAAGAGCTAATTTGCTACTTCTTAGAAGTATTTGTAAGAAAAGACTTAATAAAAGCAGGCATTAAAAAGTGGACTTTGGTCCTTCCAAGGAATACATTTACATTTACATGTGCTATTGGTAGGCACAATAAAACAAATATGACAAAATACTAGCCACCATAAATCCTTGCATGTACTGTAAAGTTTAGACTCTTTATAAAGTAGCATTTAGTTGTTCCCAAATGGAATCTATTCTAATATTGTGCACACGGATAGGCTTGAGAGCTTATCGTTTTCGGAAAAAATCCATTTTAGCCTGCTTAATGCACAAACCTGTGATTAACTGGTAGGTGAATAAATGATCACCTAAGTTTCCATAGAATGTTTCCTATCAGTAAACAGGACAAGGGGCAGAAGTTAGGAAAGAAACCTCACTAATCCTTCTCTTGCTTACAGAGGATTCTACAAAAGAATATATTTGTAATTGTTAACTTCACTCCTTTCTCTGCAAGACTCATCTATAGTTTTTCTAGCCAGGGGTGTTATCTCCTGAGATTTAGTAATTTTCAGCCCTTAAACAGTAAGGTAGAGGAAATACAGTTATTAACTGAAATGCAAGCTCTTCCCAGCAAATTTCTCTTTATGAATCTCTATGGAATCAAGCCATTGAACAGGGACTGCGCTTTCTCTCAAAATATCTTAATTTTATATCTTATACTTCCACAGTCATGTTTATTATCAGTGCTGGCAATCAGTCTTTCTTTGCCAATATGCCATCTTACTCTTGTCTATCTCCCAGCACACCATGCTCCTTAATTTTTCCACCAATTCCTTTGGCCTTGTGTTTGGATTAGATTTTGTTTGTTTTTGTTCAATTGTAGTTGGAAGGTCTCACTTGTTTCTTGGCCAGGGTGACTTTGTTTATAGCAAAAGGTTGAAGACTTCTGTTTTAAGTCATTCTGCTCTGCCCTTTTAGGTTTTGAGATAAATTCTAGTTCTTCTTGGAAAAAAAAACAACCATGTGGGAATGTTGCCCTGTGCTTGCTATCTTTGTAACTACAGCAGAATTAGAATGGCAAATCTTTTGGGATGGGATAATAAAGGGGAGATAGCTCATGCAAAAAAGTCAGCTTTGTATGACTGAAGGGAGACTGATAAGGAATGATCATCCCCACAATCTCAATAGCTTAATATTAGAAGACACTGTAGGAAGAGAACCATATTAATCTATGATGATTGATTGGTATGGTCTGAATGATTACTATACATGTATTCTATAGATTTCTATACATTGGCGTTGTTCATAATGGAATGTCATAGTCCAAGAAAGTTAACAGAGATTAGGCTAAAGATATAGAATACAGTATATCCTCCATTTGTTTTTTTCACTGCCCTCTGGATGGTTCTGCAAGTAGACCAGTGAAAAATGGCAAGCATTTGGTAGAAATTGCTACAGTATGGAAATGATTATGCTTCTTGGGGGCATCTGGCCAAAGATTGCCTCTATTAAATAACTGAAGCAGTTTATTCTATTCTTGAAGAGTCCCAAAAAAGAAAAAGTAATATTTTGACACTGAATCACCAAAGAAGTATAAACCAAAGGCACATTCACATGAAAACATCTTGAATAGACAGTACTATTCTACTATCTACTTTCAGAAGCCCTAGTTTTCAAGCCATAATGGCAAGTTTTGAATAATGAGCTAAGCCAAAATCAAACATTTTAACTTAGTATGATGTGTGAATGTGATATTTACCCGTTATTTCTTCCACCTGCTGTACATCTGCCTTAGAAATATTTTTTTCTTAAAGCTATGCATCATAGAATACAAAAATCTGGATAAACCATAAACAGAAAAAAAGTTATATTTGGTACTATGTTGTGGTTGCCTAGATTTTTGCAGATCCAGAAATAGCAATCTTACTCCTTCTAGAATCTTATCTCCTTTTGTCTAACGTATTGTCATGATTTCAAAGGTTGTCATTTGGAGAACCACTTTGGGGTAACATTTAATAGTCGCCAAGAGAAGAGGAAACCAAATTCCTGGCTGTCATCACACAAGACTGTTTAAAATGCCCACCTCTGACCTCAGGCAGATGAGATCCAGACCTTAGGAGTAAAACTGACAACATTCTATCTATTCATCTCCTTAATTTAATTTAGATGGTTTCTAAACTATTTTTCTTTTTCCTTTGTAATTTATCAAAAATATCATGGTTTAGGCATTAAACCACAAAGTAGTTACTTAGGAAACCATATCAGCAATAACTCTTAAGTTGTTAGAATATGTGAGTCATCAAGCCAACATCACAGAGACCCTTCTTGCAAATTAAGCCTAAAAGATTTTCCAAATGCTTATGACAATTGCAGAACAAAAGACATCCAACAATTGTCACTAGAACAAGTATCCTGTAGTAATTAAGTAGCTTCATTAATTCAAGTTTGAAATGGCAAGTAGTATGGTAAGTCTGCATTTTCTATCCTAGTATGAAATAATGATGAGCAGCAAAAGACAAAACCAGGCAGATTTACAATATAAAATAGAAGTGGTTGCATGTAATCTTATCTGAATTATTATTTACACTTCACTCAACTAAATTATGGATTGATTTAAGACACTGGATGGAAATTTCTCAGAGAATTAAGTCCCACAAAAAGAACACAATGAGGGAAACATGATGCTCTGCACCTTATAATAAGCAATAGCCCTATATTGTTGGAATATTTGCGACATCATACCAATATCATAGAGATTGTTGCAAATTAAATCTAAAGGATATTCCAGGTTGCTTATAATTGCAGAATGAAAGATGGGTAATGTATGTACTCTCTTCTTTATCTTTCTGTCTCTCTGTCTCTGTCTGTCTCTCTCTCTGTATGTGTGTGAGTGAGAGAGAGGGGGGGTGTAAGCTTGGTGTCATGTTCATTTACCTTTAATTTATTCAGTTTGTAATTATACAAAAAATCCCTTTAATTTCAAATCTGGGTTTGAAAGATAGATAGATAGATAGATAGATAGATAGATAGATAGATAGATAGATAGATAGATAGATAGATAGATAGATGATGGAGGGAGGGACAGACAGACAAATAGACAGATATAAAAAACTAGAGGATGGTGATATTGCCTTCATTGTCAAAATCTAAGTAATGGTTATATTTGCCTATTTAATTAGATAGAGTCCCAAATGTATTTGTGTACTACCTATAAAGAATAATTAGTTGCTAAATTTTAGAGGCTGGTGGAAGAGTTAACAAATATGATTTTATAATCTATCCCCATGCATTCAGTGAATGTCAAAGGATTACATAAAAAAGCCTAACAAAAATAATGCCTATTGATATGCAAATTCACCATAATGGATTAATTATCCCCAGCTCTAGTGTGAGATCTCACAAAGTATTTTTTTTCTCAGTAATGTGACGTTTACACTCTTTACCATGCCCTTGATCTTTTGACCAACAATTTACTACCTCTTCAATATCTTGCCCTTCCTGTTCTCTTTCCAGGAAAATAGATAGCTTCTCAATAGCTCCAAACTTTCTCTCTCTCATCAAATCTTATCTTTTGCCTTTCTTCACATCAACTGCACTTGTGTGTCAGTATTACATGACTGATTTTCTCTTTTAGCAATTGTATTGTACCATACCATAGTCTCATAGCAGTTCCACTAACATCTAGCATGGAGATAATAAATAGGAAACTCCCATTTCCTATATGGCAGCTATCCCTCTATAAAAGATGTTGTATAGAAAAGATTATGTCCCTTAGAAATCTCGTATTTAACAGATTTTGCCTCTATATCCCTAATATAAATGAAAACAGGATCTTAGTAGAAAAGCAAAACTTATTTCAAAAATCATCAATTTATCAAGCATAGGCCTGTTTTGTTAAATGTAGTCTGAAAGTATAACAAAATTCCACATATAGAGGAGATCCTCAACTTACAACCGATAACTCAGTGACATTCTAAATTATGACAGACTACAAAAAAGAAACGTGGAATTGAAGTTCTGATGACCACCTGTCTACCATAGTTACGTGCTCTCATTTTGGGAGCTTGGCAAGTAGCCCATAATTATGGCCATTTGCAGCATCCCGTGGTCATGTGACTGTGATTTATAAATTTTTTGCCACATAAACCAGTATTTACTTCTAGTTTCCAGCAAAAAAAAAAAAAAACAGCCATTGTGGACAATGGATTCACTCAATGACCACCTCCAAAACTGTTATAAAATTGGGTCAACCATGTGATAATACAGTTAGTATGACTTCTTTTTAAATTTCATTTCTAAGCCAAGGCCTACATCTATGAAAGAAAAATAGTTGATGGAACCTGCAGAATACCATGGATGATAATAATGAAGACTTGCAAAAATTGCCACCTTTGTTCCTCCTTTCACCTGGAGTGTCCCATTTCCTCTGCGGATGGATCAAGATTGCTTGGATCCAATTCCTTCTATGTGGACTATTGTAACCTGAGCATAAGGTAAGGAAGCTATACCATTTTATAAACCTGAGTAAAACTCTTATTGAACAAAACGTTAACCTAATGATTAATAAATAATGAATATATAAAAATAAATGGAGGACAAGTGAAAAGAAAAAATGAATATTTTCTTTCAGTATGGGAGTTACACTGGAACTCAATTTCCCAGGGTAGAAATGTCAATTACTCCAACAGCCAACTGCCACTTATCTCCAAGTCTGAAGGTGAAAGTGTCCGAAACAGAAGCTACATTTAAATACCAGGATATATTTATTTACAGCATGTATAGGCTTCTCAGATTAATGGACTCTAAGCAGCAATAAGTTCTGAAAACTAGTTGAAATGAATACTAAAAGCATAAAATATAAACAATTAAAATGGGTGTGAGACCTACTAACATACTAAAAACTCAATTAAAATGACTATTTATCTAGGTTTCAGATAGCATTTAGATAGCATTCCATGTTGACTGAGGTGATCAAGCGCTTTAAATTGCTTCATTTTAGAGGATGCAGTAAAGATTCTTATCTAGCCATGCCATGCAAAGCATCTGATAGCATCTGGTGAGATCAAGCTTAGGAGCCTGACATGGAGAACTCCATTTTGTTCTAACAGGTTTTCAATAATAAAACCATTTAAAGAAATCATCAGGAGATTTTGCGGTAGATGCCATCGGTATGGTGATAATGCCCAAATCTTTTTCTCTGTGACATCTTCAGAAAAATAATATGGCTCTGTGGAATTCCTAACCACAGTCAGTAATGCTCTGGATGAGACATATTAAATTAAAATTGAAATAAGACAAAAGTAAGACTTGATAGAACTAAAAAAAAATAAATCCTTATATTACATCTTTGCTTAAAACTCTGCACTGGCTGGTACAATTTCTGGCAAAATACAAAGTGCTGAGTATTACATTTAAACCTCTGCTCACTAGATCTCTATTATTTGAAAAAAAAAAACCCTCTCTGTTTAAATAGATCTATATTCTTACTGAGATCATTACCTATATTTGTTGTGATTTCATTTGGTCTAGATTTGGTTTTTTTCTGTATCTGTCCCAGCTCTTCAGAATGAATTCACTGCAGATCTGAGATACACTCACTTAAAATACATCTTTTTAAACAGCCTTTTCAAGTGTTGAGTCAATAAAACATTTTAAAAGTATATATTAAAGACAAACTAGAGAATCAAATAAGATCAATAATTATAACTCGCAGTTAATTAATGCTTAACAATTATAACAACTCTGACATGCACAAAACCTCTTTTTATCATAATTACATATACACATCCACTACAGATGATTTTACATAAGTGGTAAGAACATGCACTACAGATGATTTTACATAAGTGGTAAGAACATGCAGCAAGTAGATTAACTTATATATTGGTGGACTATTTACTAAATATGGGGAAATAAATAGCTTTAAGACATGCAAACTGATAAAACTACTGGCATTATATTGCCTCTCATGAAGAATGTCAAGAGGAAGTAAAAACAGTTTTGCATATGTGCCCATTCTGAGTTTGATATATCAGAAGAAACTAAATTGGATGCCTAGATAACCTGAAATACTCATGTAACTGAAATAATGCTTACCTTGAGATAGGTGTGTGTGTGTGAGAGAGAGAGAGAGAGAAGATAGCCACATTAATGATTATAATTTTTGCGATATTCATTTCTGTTTTGATTCACATAATAGCAGCACATCTAGGGAAAGATTGGGTTAAAAATGAATAGGTACTGAATGAATGTGGCTACATGCAAATGTGAAAAGAAAAAGAAAGTATGTTGAGACATTCATGTGGATTATTCATATTGAGAGAAAGAATGGGAATCAAGGGATCATATTTGTAAAATAAACATAAAGAAAGAATGAAGGGACTGAGAGGAATGTCTAGAATGGTTGGACTGAGTTGATGAAATAAGAAAGAAATAACATTCGAAGAACAAAAGATAATATATAAAGTTGTATATTTCTACCACAATCCCACCCAAAATTTCTGTTGCTAAGTGAGTCATTTGTTAAATGAATTTTGCCCCATTTTACGACCTACCTTGCCATAGTTGTTCAATCCCTTCAATTGTTAAGTTAGTAACCTGGCTTCTCCATTGATTTTGCTTGTCAGAAAGTCACAGAAGAAGAGGCCATGAGCTTGGGACACAGCAACCGTCATAGATATGGGTCAGTTGCCAAGCATCTGAATTTTGATCATGTGACCATGGGGATGCTGCAGTGGTCATAAATGTGAAAAATGTTCATAAGTCAGTGCCACTATACCTTTGAATAGTCACCAAACGAACTGTTGTTAGTTGACACCTGGATGGATGGATATAGTGAAGACATATTGGTTTGTAATATAGGATTGAAAGATATGGAGAGGCTAAATGAAAAGTTTTAGGTTTTTGCTTTTTAAAAATTCTTATCTGATGTATTCGATTTCTTTGCCTTACAAAAAGGAATCTGTGCTTTATGAATTATTGGTGATCTCAAAAGGAAATAGCATGAAGTTTCAAATTTCAGCTTTTAAAAACTGATTACTTTTTTTGGTAAAACTGCTGCAAATGATTTCTGTGTTCATTTATTGATGAGAATATTATTTCTAAATGAATCAATAATCCATAACTGTTTTTCTTAAAGGTAGTAAACAGTTATTTGTCTTGAGACAAAAGGTGGATTTTGTTTTGTTTTGTATCACATCCATGTAACTTAAATAACAATAACATACATCTTATTACAGTGGAGGGGTGGGGGGGAGATAATTCTATTGTGAAGACTATAATTCTTGTAATTTTCCATTCAACCGTGGTTTTTACATATAGGCAGTGTATCAGAAAATATTGTCACAAAGTTATCAATTTATTAACAATTGAAAGTCAATGTGCAACAAATGGTATGTTGGGGTTATTTCTCTCAGATGACCTGAAAATGTTTCCAGTAATAAGTCTCACTGTCTCACTGATTGTTTATAGTAGGTTAAAAGCAAGACAAGCTATCTCAAAATAAATGGTTGACAGCCACCCCATCTGTAGAAATCAGAATAGTCAGGTCCGTTAACATGTGCTTATTTACTTTATTTTCCTCCCAAACCATTCCAGACATGAACCTTTTTGAAGGCTCCATCAACTGCTGTGGCCAAGCACAGTGTAGCGATTAAAGGAGAAACTTTCAGCCTTCACTTTGAATTTCCTTGCAGATGTTGCCTTAAGCCAACCCTTTAACCTTTGTGCAACTTAGTTTTTGTGTATGCATTTATGAAACCTCTTTCCATGCTACCACCACCACACTCTTCCCGCTCCCCCACGCTCTCCAATGTAGATCAAACAGTTCATGACATACGGGTAAAATATTTGTCAGGACATGACTGTTCTCACCATGGGAAACTGCAGCTCAGTTTAACCATTCTACATTCCCCCCTTTCTTGTTTTCCTCTTTTCTTTTCTGTAGTTTCCTATTGCTACCAATAGTTTCCTATTGCCACCTTTCAGCATTTGTTTTTGCAAGGAGATAACTCTCAATTGCCTGCATAATAAGACAGTAATCTTTAACCTTAGTTAAAGGGAAAACAGGGGGAGAAGTCATGAAAAGGATATTCATTATCTTTACAGCTTTGTTAATAGCTAGTCCCTAAGGCCTGGCCCAAATATCATTAACAACTAGCTCAACAGAGATATAAATGCCACAAGCTGACCTGTTCAGACTGCTTTACTTTATAGACTTATAGCTTCCTTATCATTTTCATGTGCCTTTTAAATGTGCCCTTTCTACTTTTGCTTTTTAGGCATCAGTTCTGCCATTTGACAATATAAGCGGAGTGAAAAGAAAACATATTTATTTGTAGCAAATGGGCAATGTAAATAAATCTAAGATAATAACATTAGCTACAACTATTTCCTTTGTAAAGTAAAAAGAGACAAGTAAGTCACCCTGTTATTATATTTATTAAACTATTCACAAATGCAAAGACATATGGGCCACACTATATCAATATTTTAAGAATGGTCACTATTTCTCAAGTAATTATAACTATCTTTACCTCCTGCATTTCATTTTATTCTTAATTTACTATTTAAAGGTTTACTTTTTCTGTGCCAGCAAAGTTTGAGTAAAATTTTACTAATATGGGTTTACTAGTTAACTTTTACACAAGCACACTGTTCGTTTTTGGATGCAATATAATGCATCTTATTTAATGCATATTTGATTTCTTCAAGTAACTACTTATTATTCTATTTGGTTATTTTTATCAAACAAATGCTGTCCATTTTGCCAAGGCCACTAAGCGGCTTACAGATATTGAATAAAACACCAGATAAAACATTAAAACAATAAACAAAAATGTCAAATTTAAAAATCCAATTAAAACAAAATGAAGAGGATGGAAAAGGAGAGAGAAAATGGTGAACAGTTGGAAGGTGTGTTCTTCTCTACTCCATCAGCCACCTGTACCCTTTGGGATCCCGGCCTAGTTGGCATAACCATGTCTTAAAGGCCATTCAGAAGGCCAAAATGATGGGAGTAGATCTGACTTCAGGGCAGCAGGATGTTCCAGAGAGCAGGAACATAACCCAATGCTTTAGTCAGGGGTGGGATTCTCCTGGTTCAGACCGATTCAGGCAAACATCTTATTTTGTTGATCAGCTGGCTCTGAACCAGTTTGCTGTAGGTCTGCCCACCCACCCTTGCTTTTTCCTGTCCTTTATTTCCTGTTTTTAGACCACATCTGATTGGCATGGCAGAGAGGTTTGCCACACCTCAGCTGTTTTATTCACAGGGGCTGCAGTTGAAGAGCTGAAAATTGACTTTTTAAAATACGGATTGTGCGCGCCCGCTCACTGAACCGGTTGTTATACCGATGGAATCACACCCCTGGCTTTAGCCATGTTCTGAATAGCGCTGTCAATAATGGACAGCCCTGATAAATGTGAATTAGAATGCTTAAATTAAAAGTTTTGTTTTATGTTTTAATTGTAGAAGATATTTTATTTTTTTTTTTTTTTGAAAAAGTTTTTATTAATTTTCTACAAACAAACAAGACAAACAAAACATAAAAACATCAAATCTTATATGTACATCCAGTGTGTCAGTTGGTTCATCATTTTTGTGCATTCATTCTGTAGTCTCAATTACAATTATGTTACATAACAACTCATATTGTCAATCCAAAATTATATATCCTAATATCACTAAAAAAAGAAATTTTTGACTATATTTTTAGTCATTTTTGCTTAATGAGCTAACAATATTTTAAACCAGTTTACTCTATAACAAATCATCTAATCATATCAAATCAATCCTAAAAAATCCTTTATAAATATAATAGCAAATAGCAAAATAATGACAAAATAAAGATAATCCTTACTCTCTAGCATTCTAAATATTCTATTATCGTATTTTATCATCTAGCCATTTATAAAAAAGATCCCAAATTTCGTAAAATTGTTTATCCTCTTGCTCTCTAATTTCAAATGTCAATCTACTCATCTCAGCACATTCCAATATTTTCTTAATAATTTCTTCCTGTAATGGTATTTTCTCATTCTTCCAGTTTTTAGCAAATACAATCCTGGCCGCTGTTAATACATTTACAATCAGGTATTTCAAATCTTTACTATATATATTAGGTAAAATTCCCAATAAGAAGATCTCTGGTTTCAAATCTATATGTTTCTTTGTCATTTTTTCCAACCACATGCGAATTATAGTCCAATATTTTCTAGCATCCTCACAAGTCCACCACATATGGTAATACGAGCCGGGTATCTGATGACATTTCCAACATTTTTCAGATTTGTTCTTAAACATTCTTGCTATTCTTGTCGGAGGAAAGTGCCACCTGTAAAACATCTTATACAAGTTTTCTTTATATGCTGTTGACATTGTCATTTTATAATTTTGAGACCACAATTTCTGCCATTTCTCCAAATCAATCCCATATCCAAAATTCTTCCCCCAAACAATCATAGTTTCTTTAACTTGTTCTTCCTCTAATTTCATTCCCAGTAAATAACCATATAATTTTTTAATCACCTTCTCATCAGTACCCATCAAGATCTTGTCTAAATCAGTCTGTTTATCATAAAATCCCTCCGTTTTAGAATCTTCATCATACCTAATTGTAGAAGATATTTTAATATTGGCATACTTCTTACCAGCTGGTTTATATTTTATTGTTTTTATTTATTTCATCATCACAGATTCATAGCAGTTTTAAAAACAAATTCTTTTCTTTTATAGTTTTCCTTAATTTAAAAATGCAATGGAAGCTTTGTTGATATGCAGGTACATTAATTAAAGTAATTAAAAGGCAGAGTAATCAGCAGATAACAATTCTTTTAATCAGCTGAAAGCATTCATTAGATCTATTCAATAAACTTGTAGGAAAAAAAATAAGTACACTTCTTATAACAAATTAAGTTGACATAAACTTTATTGTTCGGAATGAAGAACATATCTAGGGATCCTGGAGTTCCAGTTGCAAATCATAGACATTAAGGATCTTGCAGCCTGTAAAATTTCCATTATTAGCAACCGTGGCATTGCAAAGCTACCAAAAGTGGGTTAGCATAAACAGATCTTATGAGTGCTGAAGTTCATTCCAGATGAACTCCTCCACCCTTCAATCAGCTGGACAACAAGAGACCAATGGAATGCCTGTCATGGGAATGACATCCACAAAAGCTATTGCTACAGGACAAGTATCAGAAATTTGTCCTGTGATAAATAAATACTCTATGTGAATTGGCTATTAGTGACGTTGAAAAATCTCAGCATTGATAGGAATCTAAAAAACAAAAAAAAGACCAAATAAAAGCAGGCATTCTGCTGGAAAATATTTGCAAAATAGAAAACTGTTTTTCTACCTCCTTTCTCTCTGTGTGTCTCTTTTTCTTTCTTTCCCTTTTTAAAACTCGATTAGTGACCGGATCCTGCCCCATATATCTGTGTGATGAATTATTAACACAACTGTGTTTCGGTATGCCTGAGAAAGGGGTGATGTTTGAGGGTGTTTTGCTCCAATTTGGGGGTGGGAACATCAGTTCTTGCAGCATAAATATCTCAATTTTTGTGACACTGAAAATAAAAATGTGGGTGTTTTTCTTGTAAAGCAGAGGTGATAGTGAAAACTTGAGAAAGAACAAAGATCAACCCTGATATTTGATTGAAGGTCTGATTTGTCTTTGAGTGCTAGGGATAATGGTACCTGGGAAAAATATGTATCATTGGCCACAGAAGAAGTGATACCTTTCATTACCCTTTCACATTCCCCTAAGTCAGGGGTGTCAAACTCACGTCGTCACAGCAGAGTCACATGATGTTTCAGTACTTTTTCCCCATTTGCTAAACCAAGCATGGGCATGGCCAGCACATGATGCATCAGGCCCGCAGGCTGGGAATTTGACAGCCCTGATCTAAATAGTTCATTCTCCAAGTTACAGAATGCCCTTTAGGAGGCTTTCTTAATGAAAACTGGAGGTACCTGATATTCTTCAGTATCTGACCAAAAGGTTCAGCCTGAACTATGGAAATGCAGGTTTCAAGAAATGGTGTTCTTGATATAGCCTTGATTTACCAAAAGAATCAGATACAATCCCCGGATGGTAGTGACTCCACCTGAGACTTTTTTTGTAGGGTAGAGATACATACTTAGATTCCTACTGGATCAGGATGAATGTGACTATTGTTAATGTTTAGATGGAAAAATTGTAGGGCTATTCAAAATTCGTTTGAAATTTGATGAAATGGGAGCTTCTATCTGACAGTGTGAGTAACATAGCTACTACATGCATAACTATAATGGCTTAATTGTCCCATTGCTTTTAAAATGAGACACCAAGTCACCTAAAAAAAAATACCAACATTTCCAAAAAGATTTATCAGAGAAAGTTTTCTGGGATATCTAAGTTTTACAACCACTATGATCTAGTTCTCTAGAAACCTAGACTCCCTTCTTCATTTGCCAAAAGTTTACACTATTGAGGAAGATGGCATATTTAATAATAAGGTGTACTGATTACCTTCATTCTTTAATTCAACTAAAAATCAAGTTCCCATCCCTTGGGGGAAAAATCCTAACTGGATTAAGCAACCATGCCCCACTTTATTTCAGTGTCAGGTATAAATGATAACTTGTTTTACTCTTCTAGGATGTGGTCTGTATATTTGAAGAATATACAAAAAGTAGCTTACAGTGGCAGCTGGTGGAAAAGGATTGAGAAGGTCACAAGTTATTTGTCTCCTTCTGCATGTTGATCTGAAGGGAACAAAGCACAGTCCAATGAAGGCAGAGAAACTTATCACTTTCAAGGGGTTCCAATCACACTGAAATCCTGTGTTAATCCTTACTGTCTCAGACTTCCTCTGATAAATTTTACCCCTGGCTCATGTTATTTTCATTTTGATAATGCAGAGACTGAACTGGAAAGAACTGATGCAGAAGTAATACTTGGAGAATCAATTGAGGGCTTGTTCTTTTTTTCTTTTTACCTCACACCACCAGATGTTCGTAATTTATAAGATGATATTATCCCAACTGTGTAAATGCTTAGCCTGGTTCCACACAGATAGGAAAACTCTTGAAATGAAGGCAAAAAGAGAGGCGCAGGCAATAATCTTTGTCTTGTGTTTTGTTCCCATTTCTGGTAAATGTTACATCAAATGGAAACTTGATCCATGTTCAAGCAGTTACTGTGAGACTCAAATGAGCTGGAGGATTTTCCTGAGCAAATCTCTCTGAAGTAAATAGAAGTAGAATAAGCCAAACATGCATACATATATATATGTACATTTTGACTTTATTGAATTTCAGTTTATTCAATGTTATTTAATCCGTTACTAACCCCAGTCAAATACCCAGCAGACAATTAAGGTTACAAAATTCAGCGGAAAGCAGAAATGAAACTGAATGTCATCTGCACTTCAGTTACAAATCGGTTTAATAAGTATAGAAATATGCTAGAGTTGAAATCTACTATTATAAATTAGGCAGGGGGATAGTTTAAAACCTTTTTGGCATGCCAATTTTTCCCAAGGTTTTCTGGTGAAAGGTCACTATGATAGATTGCACTGTCCTCTTTTACCCAAGATTTCTCCCTTCAGCCCAGTTCCAGGAATAGAGAGAAAAAGGGGCTTTGGATCTTTCTGCCTAAAGCCCAGAAATACAGAATGTCACAAATCTTAATGAGGCCTGAAATACTGGGTTTCTATACAAGCGTAAACTCCTGAATGAGGGAGAGATTTTAATGAGAGGGTCCTTTCTGAATCTAAGGAAGCCAAGTGGTTAAGCCACCAATCTAGAAACTGGCCGGCCAAGAGTTTTAGTCCATCCTTAGGCATGAAAGCCAGCTGGGTGACTTTGAGCCAGTCAGTCTCTCTCAGCCCAAATCATCTCACAGAATGATGATTATGGGAAAATTGGAGGAGGAAGGTCAGTTGGATATGTTTGCTGCCTTTTTATTCATAAAAATAATAAAGGTGGCATGCAAATAAATAAAAATAAAAAGTTTATGGGAAAAGAGATATCCATGGAGAACAAGGAATGTCATGCACACAACATTCCAAGGGAAATCAATGTATCAGCCCAGCTAAGTAAGTTACTTATTACTTCCTTAAATAAACCCTTGGCTTTATAGCATGTGACCACAAAGACAGATGGTTGGGGGCAGCTCATTTGGACTTATTACTGGATGTTCCTAGGCAAGTCCGATTCATTTCTTTTTCAATTTTGTCTCTCTTCCTCTCTGAAGTCGTCTTCTCAGTTTTATCAAATGTGAAGGATCAGAGAGTCAGTTCCTCCTGGGAAATTAACTGCTACTCTGCCAGCCACTAACAATGTTCCAACTATGATTCCCGCTTCTAGGCAACAAATCAGAAATAATCTAGAAGTTAATCTTGAAGACATTTTAAAAGCAGAATCCAGCGTAAGAAACAAAAGCTGAATTCCAGTTGTTCAAACTTTTCAGTATCAGATAAATCTATCAAGACAAAAAGTTCTTCACATTTTTAATAGTGCTGTACAATTCTCACACATCATATCAATAATATCAAGATAATACATTTCATAATTAGAATGAATTAAAATTTTAAAAACCCTTTAATGTTTTATTGCTTTTATTGTAATTTCTTTTTTTTTCTGTTTTGTTATTGTGTTGATCAATAATAGTGAGAATTATTGGGAGTCAGATGGCATACAAGTTTAATAAATATTATTGCTACTGTGGGTATCAGAAAGACAGCCAAATGTTCAGATTGGAGTTGGCATTTTTATCCTTTTATAAAGTCCTTCCCAAGATCCTGGGATGGGTAGATATTGTTGTTTGATTTATTGTTACAAATATCAGCACAGGATATAAACTGTTCCAAGTAAAACTGTCTTTTGCAATTGACTGGTGGTGATTTTGTCAATGCTGATGGTATTAAACTTGTGCTCCAGATGTTTGGGAATTGCAACCAAGGCACCTATCTTTGTTTTCTTTTGCCAGTCTTTTTTTTTTAATTATTAGTGTTGATGTCCTATGAGGTAGGTTGGGCTGAGAGGAAATGATTGTCCCAAAACTTGTTTGACTAAAAGTAAACTTGAACCTGGGGTTACCTAGTCTTAAACCAAAATCCTAACTATGATACCACACTATCTCTTCTAATACGTGATCTGAAATATTGCTTGTCAGTGTTTTGTTAGGGCAGTTTGAAAGAAGAATCCTATTCGTACTTTGAAGGTTAGCTACTAGTAGTTTTTCAGAAAGTGCTAATATCCAGTTCAAGCAAATCTGGATTTTAAGGAACAATGAGATTTTTAAATGAAGGGAGCAACAAGGATGAGAATTTTACCCACTAGGTGGTGCTTTATCTCTTGCTTACCTACCATAATTATAGTGTAATTATTTAATGCTGATAAGGATTATCAGTAAGTCTTTTATGTAGGTAATAAAGCAGCATTGTGTTGCTCTTAGGGCAACTTTGCAAAAGGCACAAAGGTCTCTAATTAGGGCCTGACAGAAATCTGTGCTACTGCACAGAGAATCTTAGAATTGCTAGAAGGATGTTAACACTCATCAGTTCGAATTCACCAATCCAAGCAAAGAAAGTAGAGCCTCACATCAGCTCACTTGCAAACTAGGTTAGTTGCACTCTGTATAAGTAGATTTATTAATAAGACTAAATTCTGTTTGAAATTGTAGAAGTAATTTCTGAATGGAAAACACCACTTACAGAAATGTCACACAAACAGTATGGAGGGATGTCTGCTGTTACTAATTGGCACAGCAAGAAAGAAAGAAAAGAGATCCACTTTAATTTTGAAGTATGTGACTTCTCACCATGCTTTGGAATTCTTGCTCACGATATTGGTATTTCTCTAGCAATTTTCATTTCACTTTTATCAGCAAGTCATATTTACTCCAGGATGGGAGGTTTTCTCTCTTTAAAAGCTAATTATTTGATTATAGCTGATCTGGACCTATTTTATTTTATTGAAAACAGAAGAAACAATCACATTTTGAAGTGTGAATCAACCAACTAACCCGTAATAAACAATTATAAGAAAAGTGCCTAGATACTTCCTTTAATCAGTCTTTCCAAATCTAGTCTTCCTTGTCCTTACTTTCATAATTTCCAACCAGTATCACTACAAAGAATTGGTTGAAGAGGAAGGTATGTTAGAAAAAACTGGGGTAACAATGAACAATCTTTTAAGACTGGAGTAAGAAAAGGGTCATTTCAATACTTCTGGAAGATGCTCAGGCTTTGGTGCATCTCCATAATTATATACAATAATAATGGATTATTGAAGTCATCACTGACCATAACAGTTCAGAAACATATTTGTTATTTAATGGTATTCATCCCACATGATGTAATCACTAGTATAAAATATCTTCACAGTGTCCTTTAAAATGTAGCTCACTACAACTTTTTGTATCAGGAATGCTTGGAACTTATTGCTTTCTTTCTGAAATTTCATTTCTGATTCAATCATTTCCTCTTCACTCTTGTTATGTCACATTCTTGGGGCTTTTTCACCTTTGTTCTCTTCCAAATAATTCTTTAATTCAATGGTGCCTGTCACTTGAAGCTCTTTCTCACACATCAATTGCTTCTTTAATTGCTTAACTTCCTTCCTGATTTAATGCAAAAAAAGTCATGTCATGATCTGCACCAACTATAAGATTTGAAATGCAATATGAGAATAATTACAAACATATACTTTAGAAATACTGTCAGAACAATTAAGCCTATTTATTTCAGATACGAGTTTGAAGTGTAAGTCTATTCAGATATACAAACTGAAAAGTAATGAATCAAAAATTATGATTGGTGTTATTGTTTATGATAAAAAAATTGAGTAAATTAGGGAGGGATTCAGGGGTGATGAGGGATTTTGAATGTGGGAAAGGCTTGTTTTTGGTAATGTCCAGAGTGGATCTTGAAAGGGTAGAGAAGACATAGAAGAACATAGAAGAAAAGAAATGAAGTAAAATAAAAGAATGTGAATGTGGAACAATAACAGGTACAGAAAATATGAATCCTTTATGAAAAAGTATGAAAAAGTAGATTAATCTTTGAATAGAAATTAAAATAAATGTAACAAAAGAGGATTTTGCTTGGAACAAAATAAAAATATGTCATCCAAGTATGTAAAAAGATGCATAGTGGAATGATGAAATGGAAAAGACAGTGGAAGGGAATGAATGAATGAATGAATGAATATAGACAGAAAGAAAATGAACTAGGGGAATCCCAAAATGAGGATTTTTTTTTTTTTTTAACAAACTTTATTCAGTTTTCACATTAAAAACAAAAATCTCTTTTTGGTGGACGACATATTTCCGGGTCATCATCTTTACATACAAATATGACAGAAATTATACAATGATATATGCATATTTAATTCTATTATTATCTTTTCCATTCCAAATTTTCAGTAGGGAGAGAAACAAACGCATTAATTCTAGCCTCTTTCCTTAATTTCAATCAATTTTGTTTCATTTCAATTATTTCAAATTGATCCTTTAGTATTTGTTTTTAAACATAAACAATATGTATTTACCTAATAAATACTAATAAGGTTTAATTCTAAATTCTTTCATTAATCCCAATCTAAATGTTTAATTTCATTTCAATTATTTCAAATATAATCCTTAATATTTATTTTAAAAATACAAATAAACAATATATATTTGCCTAATAGTGGTAATAATGAAGTTACCAATGTCTCTCCTTGCTTTTAATAATCTATATTAAACTTATTAATTTAGCTGGTTCTTTAGTCTGTCACATTCCCTTTCAATTACACACATTTAATAAGTTCTAAATTGATACAGATCTTAACACACCCACACAAAAAGAAAAAGAACAAGTATAAGTTTCCCCTCTTTTACTATTTTGAGTGTGACACCTTAATGATTAGAATATACCTTTATTTCCTCATCTTAATTCCCAATAAACCATTAGTCATTACATCTTCTCAATTGGATTCCACAGCATATTTCCCCCCCTTTAATAAGAGTTATCAATATCTATATTACCCTATTTTCTAAATATTTTTAATTGCAGAAATATTCTTATTACCCCTTGTCACCCTGCAGAATCCCCCTTTTAATTCATCAACCATTATCTCTGAAAAGGCAATTTCTTTTCAACATTTTACTAGTTCTGTGGTTCTTTCTGTCACATGCCTGTTTCTTACTGCTTCTCCAGTGCATTGTCCAGGGAGCAAACCCGAGTCTCCTCCCGCTCTCTTCCCCATGTCTTTTCTCATTCTTTCTACATTTCCTGACTTCACAAGTATTCCTTCTTTTAATTGTAAAGAAACAATTTCCTTTCAACATTTTACTAGTCTTACTGTTTCTCCTCCCTCTTTTTTCCCCATGACTTTTCTCATTCCAATTTATCTCCTTCTTAATATCTTCCCTTTCCCTTTTCTGCTGAATCTTCCTGCCTTTTCTAACTTCACAATTATTCCCTCTTTTAATTGCTTTCTTAAAATTCAACTTTTTAACCTTCCTTCTTTCCCCACTTCTTTGTAATGTTCTTTGTGTTAATTGTCCATTCAAAATGTCTTCTCCTTGAGTCAATTCCTGCTCTTCTGAGAATCTTTCTTCTTGTTCTTCAATTGTCATTTCCATTTTTTCTAGCACAGAGCAAAGTGATTCGCCTCTTTTCTGTAGTAATTCTCTCATATTTTTAAGTTCCATTTTTAAGTCCCAAAGAGATATCATCATTCTTATATTTTATAATCCTCAAAGTCCACACACACACACAAAACACTTTTACTTTCCTTCTTTCTTCTTTCAATTTTTTAAAGTTCTCAGCTATTCCAGTTCAGGGTTCATACCAAAAACATCAGTCAGTCCCACAAACAATTTTTCCTTCCTTGCTTTTTCCTTTATTCTGGTTCTGCTTTCACTTTCTAAAATTCTTACTTTGTTTCAATATTTCTGTAATTTTATACCAGTTCATTCAAAAACAAAATGTTTTCCTTTTTATTTGAACTAAATTTTTATCAAAAGGTGACACTCTCCATTATACGAAGTCTTCACTTTTTTCCCCCTATATTTTTATTTAAGGTTTTTCGAACCTCAATATTCCAAGACAATTCAGTCTCCAATTTATAAACTTTATTATTATTATTATTTGCCAATATTAAATCCAGCTTTAATTTTATACTTGATTATTCCCAAATTATTTTAGTCCAATTTCATTAAATCTTTAATTCCAGCTTCTTCCTTTCCCGGTTCGAAGCCCCATTTAGCTGTCAAAAATATTTTCCTTTTTTTTTTCCTCTGTCCCTTTGTAATTTCGCAGCTCACTTTTCTTTTCTTAAAAATTCCATATTACCTTAATCCCAGGGTACTTTTATTTGGTTATACTGCCCAGTTGTCCCGGTTCAGATGTTATTCACCTCTTTCTTCCCTCCTGCACAAATCTTAGTCAAGCTGAGTTATCCTCTTCGGGATGGCCATTTTAGACCATCGCTGCAGTCGTCTTCGGGAGGAAAAAAAGCCAAGCCCAGGAGGGGGAGATGCGGCTCCCCACAGACAGGCTTGCTGCTTCCTCTTATTCCGCTGCCCCTCCAAGGCAGTTTCAGCCCCTAATCAGGATAATTGGGGCTCTCCAACGAAAGAGCACGAACGATAGTCACAGAGAGTTGCGATCTACCATCCGTCGGCGAGGAGGTTCTGCCTTCTTCCCCAAAATGAGGATTTTAGAGATACCTATGGAAATGAATTAAAAAAACTGATGAAAAGGAAATATAAATATTGAAAAATAGTAAAGCTACAGGTGTAAACTGTGTAATTGGAGAAATATTGCAATATAGATACAGTTTGTTTACAGAGTGTCTGAATGTTTTATTTAAGTTGTCTGTTATGACTGATGACTGCAATAATGTTATTACTCTCTTAGAGAGAGGGAAAGTAGCAGGAATAAAGACAAAAAGCATGGGGGATCATTTGTTTAGTTTGCATTGGGAAGATATTTGGTAGAATTTTGAACAAAAGGATATGAGAGATAACAGTGAGCCTAATTTGAAAAGTGTGATGCTGTGTACTTTCTTTTGGGCAGAAGGTACAATTCTTTGTTCTTCAGAGGTCTTTCAAAATACATATATCTAAAACAGTTTAGTTTTGCTTTGTTAATTAAAATATTATATGTTAAAGTGAATAAATTTGAATTATAAAAGGTTTTGGGTGAAAAGAGAGTTTAAGGTTGGTTAAGGAATGTAGTAAGGATAATATGTGATGGAAATAAAGCGTGTATAAAAATAAAAGAATTCCTACCTGATGGATAAACAATGAGCAGGAAATAAAACAAGTATGTTTCATGTCTTCTTGGACTGCTTAATATATATAAATAAACATATATTTGTGGTGATGGTAGATTTGTTGGAGATGTGAATGTTCATATTAACTTTGTATGCAGTTGATGTTGTATCACTGTCTGAAAATTTCATTTTTTTCATTATAAGATAGTATAATACAGGTATTTATATCTATTAATTTTCATTAAAGATGAAAATTGACAGGAAAAAAAAGGAACAAGTGAATCCAAGATATTATAAAGTATAATAATATAGTGGATAGTGTGTTGATTTTTCAAGGAAAAGAATGTTTACTAACAAAATTAATCTAGCTACGTGTAATATCATGCTTCAGTTTGGTATATGGTAGTAAGAATTGGCTCACAGAATAATATATAAATTAAATTGAATGCATTGGAAATAGGTAACTTACAGTATGTGTTACTTACCTGGAAGTTCAAAAAATGTGGGTTAAGAATAAATAGTTGTTGAAGGAATTTAATTGGAATAGGAACATAAAAGTTAATAACTACTATGAAGGAAGCACAATGAGGAAGCTTGGTTATTTAAAGACAACATCTGTGAATTGAATTGCAAAACAAATACAGCATATGGCGGAAGAGTGAAGGGGTCAAGAGGGAAGGGATGACTCAGAAAGTCATAGTTTAATGGAAGTGATTTCTCAAAAAGAGTTAAAAAGTACAATGAATAAGGCAATGTATGAAGTGGAGATTGCTTTTCAAGGGCAGAAAGATATGGAGAGAATGATCTTGAAGTACAAAAATCTTAGTTATATTTTCATTTGTTTTTCTTATCCTGTGCCTTTAAATTTTTGGCCTACTATTTCTTATTTCTTTTTTGTACTTTATATAATGTTGCTTATACTTCAAGGATATGCTGATCAGTGATGGGATTCAAAATTTTTACTTCCGGTTCTGTGGGTGTGGCAGGGGAAGGATACTGTAAATCTCCAGTCAGAGGTGGTATTTGCCAGTTCTCCAAACTACTCAAAAGTTCTGCTACCGGTTCTCCAGAACTGGTCATAACCTGCTGAATACTACCTCTGGCTCTGATGGATATGTATTGATTTTGGATAAAAGCTGGCCTAGTCAAACAGAGAAGGAAGCCCAAATTCAAGAATGGGAGATCAGAAACTTAAATGTTGCCCATTTATTAGTCTGCCTTTACTGATGAGATATGTTATACTTGTTTTTTTCTAATTGTTAAATACATGATCCATTTATGTCCTTTTTAATGATTTTTTAAAAGTTCTTTTCTAAAAATGAAACATTATAAAGAAATAGGGTACATTTTATTTTATTTTACTACAGGGAGTTCTTGACTTACAAGCACAATCGAGCCCAGAATTTATGTTGTTAAGTGAGAAATTTGTTAAGTGAGTTTTGCCCCATTTTATGACTTTTCTTGTCACTTTTGTTAAGTGAATCACTGCAGTTGCTAATTTTGTAACACAGTTGTTAAGTGAATCTGGCTTCCTCATTGACTTGCTTGTCAGAAGCTTGCAAAAGGGATCACATGACCCCAGGACATTGCAACCTGTTCTGACCAAGGCTTCCCGTGACTGTAATTAAGCACACGCTTAGTTAAAACAACTTTTGTTTTATTGCAATGCTGGGAATTATGTACATTCGCAGCCAGTAATGAGTCCCAAACACTCCCTTTGATATAAGCACCCGCCTTTTTTTCCTTTGAATTGCTGCCAACAATTAAAGTGCTGAATGAACTATAAAAAAACCCAACCAAAGTACAAAGTCATCACAGAGCTTCAAGAATTAATCCAAATAGAATTAACACCTTTGCTTCCTGCAAAGGTTTCTTCACCTTTGCCTGTCCTTTATATCTTATGGGACGGGCAATCACCTCCAAGCCTTAATTTTGAGTTGCCCCTTTTGTCTCAGCTGCTCTTGCCTTCTAGCAGCTCTGCGCACACATTCACTGAGAACAGGTTCCCTTTGTTCCTCGGCCTCACTGCTGCCAAACTCCAGAGGCTCGGGAGTCAACACCCCATTCCCAGATGGTCTTGGCCCCATCTCTGCATCGGATGCAGGACCCTCATTCAAGTCCTCTCCAGACTCCTGGACTGGTCCCCGTTCTTCCCCACTGTCCAATTCCACTGCCGTCTGCACAGGTTGCTGGTGAATCACAACACCACCATCATAAATATGAACCAGTTGTCAAGCATTCAAATTTAAACCATGTGACTGTGGGGATCCTGCAATAATCATAAGTATGAAAAATGGTCAAAAGTCACTTTTTCAGTGCTGCTGTAACTTCAAACAGTCACTAAATGAACTGTTGTAAGTCAAGGACTACCTGCATTTGTAAAGAAAATCCTAAAGTGTGTCATTAATGTCTGTGTCATTAAAGTAGATCTGTATGTCTTTTGGTAACCATGACAATCAGATTTGTTATTCATAGTTTTCAATGTCTAAGAGGGTTTTATACTATCATTTTCAGAAGTATGAGGTTTTTGTTCCATTTTGACTCCAACCAACTGGCACTTTAGAGCATTTTAATTATGTTAAATGGGTGTGATTAAAGTTTGCCATTCCATCCAACTAAACATGCTTAAATTCAGAATGACTCACACAGTTATTCCACAATACAACTAGCTCCCAAGCCACCTTTGAAAAGAAACAATCTATTTCTCAGTCTCCATAAAACACAAATTCTCATTTATCTATAGTTATCTTCATGGTTGTTGAAGCATATTTATGGAATCTGCTAGATTCTGGGGTGTTTTATTTTTACAAGTTTGTTGTTTGCTTTAGGTACTTCTATGCTGTGCTTGCATCATCCTTTTTTCTGTTTCCCCAAGTCCTCTTACTTCGTTGTTCTGAAAGAAAATAAGATGCTATGTATGTTGGAGCTCACACAGTTTTGCTTTCAGTATCACACAGTCCTGCTAAATGAGAGAATATTATGCCATGTTGATATGTCCATTCACCTCTCTAGATTCCCAGAAGTTCAAATATTATTAATAAAATGTTTGCTTTGTTCATTAATTTTATTTATTTCGTGATTACATTTAGAGGCTGCCTGACTCTGAACAGCATACTTAAAATGATAGAAAACAATAAGAAAACAAAAACATTGTGCACATCTGGATAAATCTCACTCCACATACTATGAAACATAACAGACAGGTGCTGAGAACCACCATGCCCCAAGGAATAGGAGAACAGCCAGATTTTTAACAAAGTCCGGAACAACTTCAAGGTGAGAGAATTTTGCATTTTATTTATAATATCTGTCATCCAAGAGAATGTTGGAAGCAACTCTGTAGAAGGGCCAATGAGAATCAGCAACATGTGATCAGCTCATTCCAAGGAAATTTGATTGACTGCAGTTCAATCAATTCAACGATGTAAAGAAAATGATCCAGCCTCCACTGATGGTACTTTCTCTTAGGTGATCAAAATGAGTTTTGGCTGAGAGCTATCCTGAAGGGTATAGGGCCCTGACCCACACATTTCCTCTAGAGTCTTCTTATATTTAGCAGCAAATACTTAAGGCTTATATTTTAATATTAATTTCAGTGCTGAAACGTTTAATAGTGTTTTAATATTCGTTAAATTATTGAATTTAAAAAAGGAAATAGTTCTTCTAAAAATAAATATTAATCCTTATTATTTTCACCATAGGGCTTGAGGAGTTGGTTTAGTCTTTTGTGCTTGCTGCCTATGATATGCAAACGAGGAAGCTGGAATGTCCCAGTTTGGCATTTAAAACAGATTTTTGTTTATCTTAGCAATATGGTGATGAGTAATAATGCTATTACTCTCTCTAGTATAATATGAAAAGCACCTCTCAGCTGAAATTTTGAAGAGCGGTTTTATTTTTTCAACTTCTCTGAAATGAAATGTATGAAAATAACTTCAACACATGTAGAAATGAAAAAGGCCTTTCCCTTAATTAGAATCTTACTTAATCTTCTCTGTGTATGTATATTTAGATCCTCTTTACTTTATTATGTAGGTCTTCTACATAGGGAACAGATGTTCTAAAGGACATCTGATTTCTGAGAAACTAACCAGTTTCACCATATGGATAATTAAAATGTAAGTTGGGTTACCAATATACCATCTCAACACATGGAAAATGACGACTGGAAGTCAATAATGTGTTCTGTTCTCTAATGCATTTTATTCTTCACATCTTTAAAATTCAACCTTGGAAATCTGATTTTTTCCAAAGAGTTCAAGGCAAATGTCTTATGTTCCCAGGTCCCTCAGCTTTAGTAATAAAACATATATCTTTTTGCAATCTCTCTATATGATCCTCCACCCCCACATCCACCATTGTACTTCTTTCAAACTGGTTACTTAGTCTTTATTTTACTCCACACTCCTTCTGCTATTTATCCTTGACCCCATTCTCTTTGTCTTTTATCATACACAGTTCTTAGCTATTTCTTTCCCATTGCATTTCACTTAGATTTAAATTTCTCCTAAAATATCCAGCTTTCTGTTCCATAAGACAAAGTAGGCAGAAACATGCTTTTATATACACCTATTTTGCTCAGGCTATGATACTTCGAAAAATCAGCAAATACAGATTATCTTGGCCAAATTTTAGTATACTTGTACCCCACTTCCCACTCCATCAAAATCTCATGTTCAATCAGTATAGACTAAAAATGGAAGTGATCAGATTCAGATTCAGAATCTTTTAATTACCAGAAGACTATAGGTTTACAAAGTTATCTTAGCCAAAGCAATAGAACAGGATTTTTCCATTTCTTTTTTATGATTTTGGAGCATGCTGAATCTTAATATGATTTTTGGAAAGATACATACAGTATAGTTAATTCATCTCAGGCCAATTCCTAGGCATTGGCTCAAGAAAATGTTTTGTCACTGTCACCCACTTTTGCAGACAGATAAGAACATGGACCCCTCTGCTGCTAGAAACAAACCATGTAAGAACTATTGATCCACTGTAATGACCTTTTTGGGTTTCATAGGATTAACATTATTCCCAGTCAGGTTCCTTTAAAGGTTCTGATGATGAAGGCACAGGATATCTCTAAAAATCAGAGTGATAACAATATAATACTTTGATTTAGTTTCTCAATTTGAAAACAGATATTTCACTTAGTATCAGCTTCAGCTAAATATCTTGGTTTACTATTGTGCAAATATGAAACCAAAATAAACAAAACTGGGTTATGTGACAGATGTCCTAGCCTGGAGCAAAGGATATGTATTCATACAATTGAATCTAATCCAGAGGGCATCAGGATATCTTCCTAATCAATTTTTGCTACATCCATTAAGCCTGATAAAGGATAAAACAGCGATCAAGATAAAGACATACATTTTTCTATCTAGAAAGCCATGGTTTCATATTGGATAGCTTCCAAAGAGAAGGATGTCAATACCACTATTGAAAGATACCATCCATAAATAAGAGTCTCTCATTAAACATTTATTGCTATGCTGTACACTATCATATTTTAATTCAGTCTGTATTCCCTTCAACCCATGAATTCTGACATTCTGACAGATATGTCTAACATATTCATCACCCGCATAGTGGAGTGGTTAAATGAGTATAAATGAAAAATATACATGAGAACATTTGAACTTCCCACCAGATATCAAAAATGGAGCAATTCACATCTGTAGCATATCCATTCTGCCCTTCAAAAAAAGGTAAATATCATTTTAAAAGATTCATATATATTTCTAATCAGGAAATCCATATCCAATGTTATGAACTGGATCTCTGCTTATTCTTTTTTAACCATTTACACTTCATGCAACATGTCTGTCTTTCTCCCTTGTTTTTTTTACTAACCACTACCATAGATTGATATGATGGACTACAGTGAAGCAGCATCTATCTATCTATCTATCTATCTATCTATCTATCTATCTATCTATCTATCTATCTATCTATCATTAGAATGAAGAATAAATTGTTTTCTAAACCAACAATAAATGTGTTAGGGAATAACTCAGCAGAAATTTCTTCAATACTAGTATCATTCAGTATTAGGTATGGCAATGTTGGTATGAAATTTTGAATAATCCAGATACATGCTATATTCATTTGTTCATGGAGCACAGTTTTTATATGAAAATGCTGGGAGAGATAATCTGAATATATAATATGATGTGTCACTATTATTCAAATGATATCCAGATAAGAATTAGATTCACCAAATCAGCTAAATGAAAATCTCTTTTAAAAAGAATTGCATTATTTCTTAATAATCAGAACTTTTTAAAAATCTGATCATATATAATAAATAATTGCTGTGAAATAAAAATATTTTGAGACTCTAGAAAGAGTCTCAAATATTTGAAATATTTTGAGACTCTAGAAAGAGCGCAGAGAACAGCACAAAGATGATTAGAGAACTGAAGGTCATATCATATGAATGATTACAGGACTGGGTATTTCTAATCTAATGAAGAGAAGGACTAGGGATGGCATGACAGCAGTGTTCCAATAACTGAGGGACTGCCACAAAGAGAGGAACAGCCTATTGTCCAAAGCACCCAAAAGCAGGACAAGAAGCAATGGAAGAAAGCTTTTCAAGGAGAAAACCAATCTAAAACTGAGGAGAAATTTCCTGATAGAATAATTATCACTGGAATGACTTGCCTCCAGAAGTTGTGCATACTCCATCACTAGAGGTTTTAAGAAGAGATTGGACAATCGTTTATCTGAAATGGCATAGGGTCTCCTCCTGTCAGGTTTGGAAGCCATATTCACACCAGAAGCTTCCACGCTGCCACGTTCTTGAGCATGGGAAGTTGGGAGGGGGAATTTTATGGAGCATATGTGGTTAGACATAATAACATTCTTCTTTAAATTCAAGATCATGTTATTCAAATTCATGTTATTAAATTCAAGATCATGTTATTCAAATTCATGTTATTAAATTCAAGATCATGTTATTCCTGCACCTGGCTGAGGAGGAGGAGTGGGGATGTCTCAAGTTGGAATAGGTGATAGATAGGTTGGGGCATATGATTGGGGCATATGATGGAATGATGGGTGCAGCGGGAGGATTTGTAAAAATTTACTTATTGGAGGAAAACCTGAAACGTTCAGATTTAAGTTTTCCCAGATATGCCATTATAACTACTCTAATAAAAGGAAACTTTGAGAAAACGCCTGTGTTGTGTATGTACCATAGTTAATAAAGTATAAGCTTGAGGTAAAGTGCAGGGTTCTGGCCCTGCACTTCTGATTGGCTGTTAGGCGGCCAGATAGGATTGGTTAGTTCTGAGGAATCCGATTGGCCCTTAACAGAGGATTATTATTGGTTTAAAGAGCTAGCGTTCATAGCTCGTTATTGGACAATTCTCACAAGGGTTGCCTATATAAGACAGAGTTCACTGTTGTTGTTTTGAGAAGTCACTATGCAAATAAAGAGCTGAATGTTCACTATTCAGAGGCTGTCTTCATTTACTCCGACCCATGTTCAGTACATAACACTGGCGACGAGGATGGGATGTGGAGACGTCTGAACCGAAGAAGCCAGGAAGCAATACCGAGCACGTGATAGACGACGCTAACAACGGAACCATGTCCGGCGGCATCGTACCACCCGCTCTGTTCGATCCGAACTAAGAGGATTGGGAATCCTACATGGATCGCTTCCAAATGTTTCTCGAAACGAATAACTTGAAGGACGCCACACCAGCAAAGAAAAGGGCGCTGTTCCTGACGCATTGCGGCCCAGCCGTATTTAAGATGGCTAAAGCACTCGCCAAACCTCGAGAAGTGAAGGCCATGAGCTGGGACAACCTCGAACCCATCCTGAGAGACCATTACGCACCAACTGTGCCTATGCTCATGAGACGCTATGAGTTTTATCAGAGGAACCAACGAAAAGGGGAAAGCGTGGCCGATTTCGTGGCGGACATCCGAAATTTAGGGTTCGCCGACTTAGAAGAGGCACTAAGAGATCGAATAGTTCTGGGACTAGATGCACTAGGCCTGCAAAGCAAGCTGATGACGAAAGGTGACATCAGCCTTGCCGACGCCATCGCTGAAGCCACAGCAGCAGAGGTGACCAAAAAGTTGGCTGCACAACTACGGCAAAGCCGCACTCCGGTACCACCACTGACAAGCGACATTTTATCCAAGCTTGAAGGACAGCTCGTGACGGCGCACCATGAGGACCTGTCTTCGTCGTCA
Source organism: Hydrophis major (assembly GCA_033807585.1). Taxonomy (NCBI): domain Eukaryota; kingdom Metazoa; phylum Chordata; class Lepidosauria; order Squamata; family Elapidae; genus Hydrophis; species Hydrophis major. The sequence continues at coordinate 333,155,485 of CM066329.1, forward strand.
GACAGTGACAAAGAAGGGGTCCATCGACTGCGGGCTGACCGGGACCCTCACCCGAAGCCCTTATGCCCTTGCGCTGGCTGTGGAGCCAACCATGCCAGGGCTGAATGCAAATTCCGTGACGCACTCTGCCATGAGTGCGGGAAACGAGGCCACATCGGCTGGGTCTGCCGCAGTTTACCAGGACTCAGCCAGGACTCAAAAGGGGCTAACTATCGCCAATCGACAGGAAACCGTCCTGTAAGGCGAGAACCAGTAAACCACTCCTACAGAAATCGAGCTTTGCAAAGAGAAGAGGCTCACCATACTATCACTATCGGTCACACCTCAGCTTTGGACACTAAGAAAATCCGGGTCACGGTAGCCATCGAGAACCAGCCTTGCCACATGGAGGTCGACTCAGGATTGTCCCTCTCGATGGTGTCTTGGAAGACACTCAAGCAACTCATCCCCACAATTCAACGCCAAGACCTCCAATTTCAACGCCTCATCCTCAAGGACTACCAAGGAAATCGAATCCCTGTTGTCGGGTCCTGCCGAGTCCGAGTCTCCTTCAAGAAGCATACAGCATACTTACCTCTAACAGTCATCGATAGAGATAGGCCTAGCCTACTAGGCCTTCAATGGTTCGCGCCACTTGGCATTGAAGTGGCTGGCATGAACCGAGTCAGTGGTTGTGAGTGGGAGGAAGACCTTATCTCTGAGTTCAGCGACATCTTCGCGGACAGCTTAGGCGAGTATAAGGGGATCCCGATCTCATTCAGTCTAGATCCAAAAGTAGCTCCCATTCGCTTGAAGCCCCGTCAAGTTCCGTTCGCTCTTAAAGCAAAAATCGATGAACAACTCGACAAGTTAATTGCTCAAGGGGTATTGAAGCCCATCGATCACTCTCCATGGGAAACCCCTATTGTAACACCCATTAAGCCAGATGGGTCAATCCGAATTTGTGGGGACTACCGGGCCACTTTGAACCACGCCCTACAGCAGAATGCATATCCAGTTCCGGTGGTGCAGCACCTCCTCCATTCCTTGGGGGGCGGTAAGGTTTTCGCTAAATTAGATTTAGCCCAAGCTTATCAACAATTACCAGTGGATGAAAAAACGGCTCAAGCCCAAACAATTGTAATGCACAGGGGTGCCTTTAAATGTACCCGATTGCAATTCGGAGTTAGTGTAGCCCCAGGGATCTTCCAGAGCCTTATGGAAAGGTTATTACAAGGAATCAAGGGCGTGGTCCCTTATTTTGATGATGTATTAATTGCAGCCCCTACCCAAAAAATCTTACAGGACCATTTGAAATGCGTCCTAAAAAAATTTCAAGAGGCCGGACTTAAGGTGAAAAAAAATAAATGTCAATTGTATACTGACAATGTTGAGTTTCTAGGGTACCGGATTGATAGCCAGGGCATTCATCCTACCGAGAGTAAATTAAAAGCGATCAAAAATGCTCCCAGGCCACGCAACAAGGCCGATCTCCAGGCGTTCTTAGGCCTCATTAATTTCTATAATGTATTTTTACCGCACAAGGCAACTGTCGCTGAACCGTTACACTGATTATTAGATAAGAAAGCATTGTGGGTGTGGGGTTACCGGGAAGAGCAAGCGTTCCGGAATGTTAAAAAACTGCTCACATCTGACTCTGTACTTATGCAGTATAACGAGACTTTGCCGTTAGTTATAACCTGCGATGCATCACCTTTTGGGGTGGGCGCCATTTTGAGCCATGTACTGCCTAATGGGAACGAAGCCCCTGTTGCATACTTTTCGAAGACTCTTTCACAAGTAGAGCGGAACTATGGACAAATTGATAAAGAAGCCCTCGCAATCATTTCAGCTGTCAAAAAATTTCATGAATATGTGTATGGAAGGACATTTACCATTATAACTGACCACAAACCATTGCTAGGGATAATAGCCGGGGACAAGCCAACCCCCTACATATTATCCCCTAGAATGACCCGATGGTCAGAATTCCTAGTTGCTTATAATTATCGCCTGCAATATCGCCCGGGGAAAGCCATTCCCCACGCCGATGCATTAAGCCGAGCACCACTTCCAGAGACTCTCGACGATCCGGCACCAACGGCAACCACGTTGCAGATCGAAACACTCAACTCGCCGCCTATGACCGTCCGAGACATCGCGAGAGAAACCAAATGAGATCACACCCTAGCTCGAGTCCTAGGCTGGGTAGAACGTGGATGGCCATTGGACCAAGTACCAGATGACTTCGCACCATTCAAATCTTGACAGACTGAACTTTTTTCCCAAAAAGGCTGTATCATCTGGGGCGATAGAGTCGTTGTCCCAGAGCGACTCCGGAAAATGCTTCTGCGAATTCTGCATGAGGGCCACCCTGGCATCGTGCGAATGAAGACGCTTGCACGGAGCTATGCATGGTGGCAGGGCATGGACTGGCAAATCGAGCAGTGGGTTAAAGCGTGTTCCAATTGCCAACAAGTCAGCAATGCCCCACCAAAAGCCATGCCTACTGAATGGGAGAAGCCACATGGACCCTGGTCCAGAATCCACCTGGATTTTGTGGGGCCAACCAAGGGCTATACCTTCCTGCTGACAGTCGACGCATACTCCAATTGGTTAGAAATTCATCGTATGATGGCTATGACCTCCGAGGCGGTGATCAAGATTCTAAACAGACTCTTTGCAACCCACGGATTGCCAGATGTCTTGGTGTCTGATAACGGGCCACAGTTTACGGCACTAATGTTCGAGCAGTACCTCGCTGACCGCAGCATCCGCCATGCGCTCACCTCGCCTGCGCACCCTGCGACCAATGGCCGAGCTGAACGCATGGTCCAATTTGTTAAAAAGACTTTGCAAAAAGTGGACTATGACAATATCGATGACAAGGTCAACCAAATTCTCTTTTTGCAACACATAACTCCACATAGCGTCACCAGCAGAACTCCCGCCGAACTACTGATGGGACGAAGACTCCGCTCCCACCTCGACCGGTTGCACCCTGCTTACGAACCAGAAAAGCCAATAGGATCCAGCGGCCGCTGTCGCACCTTCCAGGTAGGAGTCCTCGTTTACGCACGGAACTTATCGGGCGACCCATTATGAATAGAGGCGACAGTAGTACGAGTGACCAGCCCTAAATCCTACGTAGTGAAATGCTGTGACAATAAACTGTGGAAACGGCATATCGACCAATTACGGTCATGACTCACAACGGCCAGTCAACAACTCCCCCATGACCAAACCGAGGGGGGGAGGTACGGAAGAAGATGAAGTTCCAGGGAATCTGCTCGAAGGGAGCGACGAACTAAGGGATACTGAGGAAATGGAGCAGGAAGGAGAAACGTTTGCACCGCAAGAAATTGCAGCTGAGCAAGAAGCAGAACCACTGCCAAACAACAATCTACCTCAACAGGATTGCAACCAACCAATCCAATGAAAATCCGAAAGAGTTAAAAGACAACCGTCCTATCTAAGGGACTATATAACTACACCGTAATTAAGAAGCCAGGGGGAAGGGGTGTTGTGTATGTACCATAGTTAATAAAGCAAATAAAGAGCTGAATGTTCACTATTCAGAGGCTGTCTCCATTTACTCCGACCCATGTTCAGTACATAACAGCCTGTCTCTGAGTTTTTAATTGGAGTGCGTTTTTCTGGAATGCTTACACCTGATTGAGCATGGGTTTGGATTAGAAGGCCTCTTCGGTCCCTTCCAACTCTTTCTGATCATTGTATTTATTTAACCAAGGAAAGCATGAAAGATGTTTTGTTTTGTTTTTCCTTCATAAGACATTAGGCCTCAGTTGTGCAATTGGTTGCTTACAGTTGCAAAAAATATAGAACAGTTTGGAATTTGTAGTTAAAGGGCTGCAATTTGTAATCACTAGAGAAGTGCTGTTTCCCTTAAAAATTTGATGGGCTGGAGGGATGTGATTTTAAAAACAAAAGCATATCTTCCAATAAATATACAGAATAGAAGGATACAAGTATGTATATTTATGAAGGGATGAGAAAGATCCTGTAAGAAACTCTGGAAAACTATTGCCAGTCAATGACACATAATGGACCTACCAATAGGATAATTCATTATAAAGTAGCCTTTTTTGAGAAGACCATACCCTAGATAGTTTAATTTATGATTGGGACTAAGGACTGATGTAGGGGGTCCAGGTGTACCTGGAGATGATTGCAAAAAGAATACTAATACATTATTTACATTATAACTTAAATTTGGGGAACTTTAGCCAGGGAAATACAATACAAGGTAGCTTTATTAAAACTTGCAATCTTTCTTTTGAATGATTTAAGTAACTCTGCTTTTTAGTCAATGGGCTAAAAAGTGTAGTTATAAACTTTAAGTGAGAATACTATACCAGGGTCTTTCATGAATTTGGACACTGAAAGGCCTTGGACATCACTGTAGCTTCCTAAACAAGCAAATGCAAGTTTACTTTAGTGACAGATCCAGATAAACAGAAGAAAGCAGCTGCAAAAACGAAAATCCATCTAAAATGTGCAGTTTCCCACAAAGCAAACGGATCTCCGGCAAAGAAAGTACAAAATATTTAGAAACTGTAATGAATCTTCTTAGAGTTGTGTGATTTTTAAAAGGAAGAAGCCCAGAAAAAATGCATGAAACCTCACATTTTGTCAATAGGCCTAATACAGTATGTGTGGTCTTGTTCAAATATGGCAGAAATGGAAAAGATATTCGCTGACAGGTACAAGACAAGCATGGAAATCAGGTTCTCTCCACTCCAGTCCATTTCTAAATATTGTGAACTAAAGCTATTCTTTAACAATGTGTCCATAATAGGACTTGGCATGGAAAGCCAAACATTGTCACTTTGGGTTAAGACATCTTGTGACAGACGGGCTGAGACCTTTTATGGTCCCTGGCTGAAGTATCAGCCAAGCTGATTCACTGATGAGTGCACTTTCTCAACTATTTCTCCTTCCTACATGGCAGAATAAGGATGCTAGATAAGACTAGGATTTTTTTTCCCCTAGCTCTGATTGCCTTCCACTTATGTGTGTGTTTTGAAGCAGTATAACAATTGCTCTTGAAATTAGGAGGTAATTTTTTTAAATGTTAATTATTACAGATACAGAACCCTAATCAGCACTAAATTCTGCTGGCATTAATAACATACTGTAAAGTGGGACTGTGCAGAATCTTTAAAAGAGGTGTTTCAGAGTACAGGCAGTTCTCAGCAGCCAAAAAAGCTAATGCAATCCTAAATTGTATTAACAGAGGGATACAATCAAGATCAAGGGAAGTATTAATACCACTCTACAAAGCCTTAGTAAGACCACTGTTGTGTATGTACCATAGTTAATAAAGTATGAGCTTGAGGTAAAGTGCAGGGTTCTGGCCCTGCACTTCTGATTGGCCAGATAGGATTGGTTAGTTCTGAGGAATCCAATTGGCCCTTAACAGAGGATTATTATTGGTTTAAAGAGCTAGCGTTCATAGCTCGCTATTGGACAATTCTCACAAGGGTTGCCTATATAAGGCAGAGTTCACTGTTGTTGTTTTGAGAAGTCACTATGTAATAAAGAGCTGAAAGTTCACATTCAAAGACTGTCTCCATTTACTCCAACCCATGTCCAAGTACTTAACAACCACACCTAGAGTACTGCATCCAGTTTTGTTCACCACATTATAAAAAAGATGTTGAGACTCTAGAAAAAGTACAAAGAAGAGCAGCCAGGAAGATTAGGGGACTGGAAGCTAAAACATACAACGAATGGTTGCAGGAACTGGGCCTGGCTAATCTAGTAAAGAGAAAGACCAGGGGAGACATGATAGTGGTCTTCCAATATTTGAGGGGCTGCCACAGGGAGGAAGGGGTCAAGCTATTTTCTAAAGCATCTGTAGGCCAGACAAGGAATAATGGATGGAAACTGAACAAGGAGAGATTTAACCTGGAAATAGGAGAAACTTTCTGACAGTGAGAACAATCAACCAATGGAACAGCTTGCCCTTGGAAGTTGTGGGACCACCATCACTTGAGACTTTCAAGAAGAGAGATTGGACTGCTATTTGTCTCCCGCTTGGATGGGTGGGTTGGACTAGATGACCTACAAAGTCCCTTCCAACTCTGATTATCTGTTATCTGTTATCATATAATGTTCAATTGCTTAGAGACTATTCAAAGCTACAATGTTCTGATCATGGCAACTCTCTGAAGTCACATGACCATGCTTTGGGGACTTGGCAAACTGGCTCACCTTTATGGCTGTTTTTGGTGTTCTGCAGTCATGTGATTTTTTTTTTTTGCCGGTTTCCTATTGGTTTCCGGCAAAAAAATAACAAAAAAAACACAGATTGGATTGCTTAACAATTGCTATGTTCACTTAACGAGTGTGGCATTTGCTTAACAACCTCTGCAAACAAAGTTGTAAAATCATATATGATCCCTTGGTGACCCATTTAATGACTGCAATAGTTTATGCTGGTCATAAGTTGAGGATCACCTGTTTAAATTCATTGAAAGAAAGAAAAAAAGCAAAATAAAGTGACTATGCATGTGTCAGCCTCAAGATACCTTCCCCTTCTACCTTTCTGCTAAGATACCTTCCCCTTCCTGACTATCTGCTATTATTTCATTATTTCTCTCGGCTGTCATGGCAACGGTGGGAGGGGGGATTTTATATGGGAAGAGAGCTGGAGATGTTTGCATTCCTTGCTGGGCTAGCAAGGGGAGGGGGGATTCTTGTCTTTAACTTTCCGTTTCCTGGCTATCTTTTCCTCTTTTGCGCAACTGCGAACTTTTATCAAAATATGTCAAGGTCATTTGACAAGACGTCTCATCACCATCTGAAGATGACCACATGAGCCGTTTCAAAAGTTTTAATTGGAAGAATCATTTGAACTTTGGGGGGTGGGGGCAAACCTATTTCTTTGTATATGCATTCTACCCGCCAATTTCTCAGTTTCGGAATTGCTTTGTAGCTACCACTTTATTTCCCAGTAAAAGGATAACTTTGCTCTACCCATGGAGTCTGAGTATTTCTTTCTTGGGATCAAAAAGGAGCGCATCCTGACATAATTCCGAAACTCACACATCAACCCACCCGGAGAAAACAGCAACTTTCCTTCTGAGGGGGTTTCATCCCATGTCGTCTCCAACCGGCGATGAAGAGGATCAGGGAGCTGTGGGGGGGCAGCCCATGCCGCTGCCGGAAGCATCGGTGGCTGACCTGCTGGCCAAACTGACTCTGGAAGAAACTTCAGCTGAGATGCCCAGATGGTCGTTGGGGGTTGGTTGGAGAGACCCTGAAGACCCCCCTCCTCCCAGGATCACTGTAAGACGAAAAGGTGCGAGGGGACGGCTTTAGCAGGAGGGGGAGGAGATGGAAGGCAAGCTGGATGAAGCCAAGAAATTCTCTATGGATGTTCCTGGAGAGCCCGGCACAACTCAAAGGTATGAGGGGGAAGAGGGAGCGAGATCAGCCCGGGGGAGCCAAGCTACCTCTACTCCCCTTGCCCAGCGTCCGCCAGCGCAACTGCCTGCTGCCGCCCGGGGAGCCCCAGCAATAGGAGTGGCTCCTAGAAGACGCCACCTGCCCCCCCTAGATGTAAAGTTTGGAGGAAATCCAAGAGATTTGGGATTTTTCCTGGTACAAGTTGGGAGTTATATGGCAGAATTTGAGCGGGAGTTCACCTCTGAAGCAGCCAAAGTGAGATGCGTTACCAGAACCCTGGAAGGGATGGCAGCAGATTGGGTGGTGACTTTGTACAATGATAACTCCCCCCAACTGCAAACCCTCGATGCTTTCATGACTGCACTGAGGAGAAGGTTTGAGGACCCTCTGGCAGAGAGAAAGGCCAGAATCAGAATGAAGACCCTAGTCCAAGGGGGGAGATCGGTGGCAGACTACACCCAAGAATTCAGGCAGCTGGCACACCACATCCGAGGTTGGTCCCAGGGGGCCCTGGTGGAAGCCTACAAAGATGGCTTAAATGAAGATGTATACCACACGTGCATCTCCAGGAGGGATCCACGTGAGTTACAGTCATGGTACTTGCTGGCGGAAGAGGTGGACATTGATCTAGCCAGAAACAGACACAGAGGAGGTCCCGCCTGGAGAAAACCGCTTCCCCCCGTCTCCGGGAGACCTCAGGGCCCCAACCGAGAGGGATGGCAGCAGGAGCCAAAACCACGGCATGTTTCCGTTGTGGAAAGGAGGGCCACCGGATGGTGGATTGTCGAGTAAAGGTGAACCCACCGAAAGCGCGGGACCCCGGGAGAAAGCCAAAAAACCCCTCAACCAAACCCCGCGAGACCAGGCTGAAGACAGGAGAGGTTGTAGAGGTCGCCCTTTCGGCGGGAGAGGAGCTGGGACCTCCAACCCCACTCGATGAGAACGAGACAGATTCGGAAGATGACGTCCCGGTAAGTCCTAATCAAGGGCCCATGACCATCCCAATAAAGTTAAGGCAGCCCACCTCGGGGACTGAGGGAGTGATGATGGCCTTACTGGACTCGGGGTGCACAAGGTGTGTAATTAACATGAAAGTGGTTAAGGGGATGGGCATTGGACTGAGAACTCTAAAAACGCCCATATCCTTTTGCCAACTGGATGGGTTGGTGGCGGGAGGTTGCCCCGCACGTTTTGTAACTGAACCCCTAGAGATGACCATGGGAAACCATCATGAGACCCTGTGTTTTATTGTGGCCCCTGGGATGGAACAACCTCTAATATTGGGACTACCATGGCTTCGGAAGTGGAATCCCCATGTAAACTGGAGAGAGGGGTGGATACGCATCCGCACCGATCGGCCACCGGAAGGGGAGGAGCAACCCTATCTGGAAGGGGAGGAGGAATCCCATCCGAAGTCCCAGGCACTCGCCGAGATAGCTTCTACGGGTGCCGAACACGTGGAAGGAGAGGAGAAAATCCCGAAGGAGTATTGGGACTTAAGAGAGGTGTTTAGTGAAGAGGCTTCCGACGAACTCCCCCCCCATCGGTCGACCGATTGTAGCATTGAATTCCTGCCGGGGGTGACGCTCCCGAAACCGAAGATGTATCCGATGACACCGGGGGAGTTGGAGGAATTGAGGGCGTTTATTGACAAGAACTTGGAACGAGGTTTCATCACGCCTGCCAGACCTCGAGTAGCGGCCCCTGTGATGTTCCGCGAGAAGAAAGATGGCTCCAAACGTCTGGTAGTGGACTATAGAAACCTGAACGCAGTATCCGTAGAGAACATGTACCCCCTCCCTCTGATGAAGGACATGTTAGCCCACCTGGCAAAGGGGAAAATTTTCACAAAGCTGGACTTGAGGGAGGCATACTACCGGATCCGGATAAGGGAGGGAGACGAGTGGAAGACTGCGTTCAACTGCCCAATGGGTTGTTTCCAGTTCAATGTTCTCCCTTTTGGCTTACAGGGGGCGCCTGCTGTTTTCATGCAATTGATCAATCAAGTGCTTCACGAACATTTGTACAAAGGTGTTCTAGTATACCTTGATGATATTCTTATCTACACGGAGACAAGAAACAACCACGTGAAGTTGGTACGCTCTGTGTTACACAAGCTGAGGGCCGCCAAACTATACGCCAAATTATCCAAATGTGAGTTCCATCAAGAAAAAATCGACTACTTGGGATATCGTATCTCCCCCGAAGGCATTGAAATGGACCCAGAAAAGGTGCGAGCCGTTTTGGACTGGGCCCCACCGAAAACTCGTAAACAGCTTCAAAGTTTTCTGGGATTTGCAAATTTTTACTGCCAATTCATCCCATCTTTCGCAAAAATAGCTATGCCCATCACCAACCTCCTAAAAACAAAGGGGGAATTGAAACCGAAGCCCAGTCAACCATTGAATTGGACTATGGAGTGCCAAGCTGCATTTGAAAAACTTAAGAGACTTTTTGCTGCAGAACCAATACTGAAACACCCTGACATGGACGCCCCTTTCGTGATCCAAGCTGATGCAAGCGATGTAGCAGTGGGGGCGGTCTTACTCCAATTGAACGAGAAGGGAACACTACAACCATGCGCTTACACTTCTCGTAAATTCACTGAGACTGAAAGGAGATGGGCCATTTGGGAGAAAGAAGCATTTGCAGTCCGTTGGGCTTTATTAGCTTGGAGGCATTTTCTGGAAGGTGCGAAACACCCATTTGAAGTGTGGACTGACCATAAAAATTTAGAAGCTTTAAAGACCCCTCGGAAACTCTCCCCTAAACAAGTTAGCTGGGCTCAGTTCTTCAAGCGATTCAACTTCTCCTTGAAATATATCCCGGGGGGAAAAAATTTTATGGCAGATGCTTTGTCTAGAATGCCTCAATACAACAGTATCCGAAAAGAAGTGATTAGGCCAATCGTATCCACTACACAACTGGCTGCCCCTGTTGTTACCCGCGCACAGAAAAGAAACCAGGAGAGGGATCTACCTACTGATCTGATGGAATAGTTTAAGGAGGCTTTGAAGACAGATAAGTGGTTTCTGGCAAATGCGAATAACTGCACCATTCGAGATGGCCTAGCCTGGATGGGGGCGAAATTGTATGTACCACAAACCCTGAGAAGCCATGTATTGCAACAAACCCATGATTCCAAAGTGGCTGGTCATTTTGGTTTTGTGAAGACCTTGCATTTGGTGAAACGACAGTTTTGGTGGCCTTCCTTGAAAAAGGACATTGAGACTTATGTGGCGAGTTGTCCGATTTGCGCCTCAGCAAAAAGACCGCCGGGTAAGCCACCAGGACTGTTACAGAATGTGGCCAGACCAACTGCCCCTTGGAAGGAAATTTCCATGGATTTTATAGTAGATCTACCTGAAAGCGGTGGACACATGGTCATTTGGGTAGTGACTGACTTGTTTTCCAAACAAGCTCATTTCATTCCTTGCTCAAAGATCCCTTCGGCGAAAACCTTAGCCAGACTCTTCATTCTTCATGTTTACCGATTGCATGGTGTACCTGAACGTGTAGTTTCTGATCGAGGAGTCCAATTTACCTCTAATTTCTGGAGGGAATTTCTGAAGTTAATAGGCTCCACCCAAAGCTTAAGCTCCGCCCACCATCCCCAAACTAATGGAGCCTGCGAGAGGACTAACGGAGTACTAGAGCAATACCTCCGATGCTACATAAATTTTCAACAAGACAACTGAGTGGATCTGTTACCTTTTGTGGAAGTGGCGTATAATAACTCTGTTCACAGTAGTACGGGGTTCACTCCTTTCAAAATAGCAACGGGGCAAGATTTTGTACCCATACCTGAACTGCCTGGTGAAAACCCAACTGTCCAGTCATTGAGTGATTGGATATCTCAGCTTCAATTTAATTGGCCAATTGTCCGCAAAGCTTTGGATGAGGCGCACCAATCTCATAAGAAATTTGCTGACAAAAAGCGAGCTCCACAGATGTCATATCAAGTGGTCGATAAAGTATTTCTTTCGACCAAGTATTTACAAACTACCCAAAAATCAAAGAAATTGGGTCCTAAGTATGTAGGACCTTTCCCCATTGAGAGGATTATAAATCCTGTAACTGTCCAACTGACTTTACCAAAGACTCTTCGTCGTATTCATCCTGTTTTTCATGTTAGTTTGTTGAAACCAGAACGTACCTGTGCCTTGAGACCAATCCAATCTGATCCCCCTGTGCCAATATTAATTGAGGGAGAACAACATTTCGAAATTAAAGAAATTCTGGACTCTAGAAAATGGAGGGGTCGTACCCAATACCTTGTAGCTTGGAAACATTTTCCTCCGTCCCATTCTGAGTGGGTAAATGAAAAGGACCTTAGGGCTCCTGAACTGTTAAAGAAATTTCATGCCAAATATCCTGATAAACCATAGAAATGTACATTAATGTTAACATGTAACTATTTTGTTTTTCTTTCAGGGACTTATGTCCTTCTTCTAGGGGGTCCGAATGTCAGCCTCAAGATACCTTCCCCTTCTACCTTTCTGCTAAGATACCTTCCCCTTCCTGACTATCTGCTATTATTTCATTATTTCTCTCGGCTGTCATGGCAACGGTGGGAGGGGGGATTTTATATGGGAAGACAGCTGGAGGTGTTTGCATTCCTTGCTGGGCTAGCAAGGGGAGGGGGGATTCTTGTCTTTAACTTTCCGTTTCCTGGCTATCTTTTCCTCTTTTGCGCAACTGCGAACTTTTATCAAAATATGTCAAGGTCATTTGACAAGACTTCTCATCACCATCTGAAGATGACCACATGAGCCGTTTCAAAAGTTTTAATTGGAAGAATCATTTGAACTTTGGGGGGTGGGGGCAAACCTATTTCTTTGTATATGCATTCTACCCGCCAATTTCTCAGTTTCGGAATTGCTTTGTAGCTACCACTTTATTTCCCAGTAAAAGGATAACTTTGCTTTACCCCATGGAGTCTGAGTATTTCTTTCTTGGGATCTAAAAGGAGCGCATATTTGGAGTTGCCCATAAACAGCTTCCAAAATGTCTGTCCAAGGCCTGCAAATAACATAGCTGCTTCAAAAGAAGTATTTTATAAGCAACCTTGAGCTGTGCAAAACATTCTTTCAATGCCTTTCAAGGCATTACACAGACTTACTTAATATATCTCGGTCAACATTATAGGAGGGGAGCTGTGTCAGTCTATGGTAACTAAAACTCATAGTCTGGTAGAGTCTCTATGAAGATAAACAAATTTTATTACAGAGCATACGCTTTCATGAGACGTGGCTTATTTCAGATGCATGGAGCATGTTAACTGATGTAGGTTTTAACTCTACTGGATGAGGCAGTGAACAAACAAGAGAGACAGACAGAGCCATTGTGCAAATGGTTCAGTATGAATGGATTTTCAAAATGCCTTGAGGGAATAGGACACAATCAAATCTACCTAAACCATGCTAATCCACTGTTTAACTTGGAATTTATTTTATTTATATTGTTAAATATAGGAAGTCAATTTACTATATCAAGAAACAATGGGAATGAGCTGCAACAAAATAGGCTAGAATAAGTTAAGATAAAACAAAGTAACATGAGATAAAATCGAGTGATATAAAATAGTGGAAGATAAAATAGATACCAAAATATAAAATCAGATGTATGCTAAAAGAAAAAAGAGAATGTCTTTAAATGAATGCATCACCTTTACACGTTCCCCAATGTGTTCAATAAGACATGTGGTCAGTTGAACAGCTCCAATTATAAACTAAGCAGTTCTATTGATTATAAAACTATAGTGTCTGTGCCCTGAAGGAAATAAGACAGTCTTACATTGTGGTCCCAATGTGGTGTTCTGTCAATACAGATGGCTAATACTGAGCTTTTGTTAGGGCATACAGTACAGTTGGCAGTTAAGATATGCACACAATCTTCTGTATCTAGTGCTGCACATACACACACATGTTCTCCCAGAGCTGGGTGAAATCCAAGCGCCCAGAACTTGTTCTGGTAAAGCCCATTAAAACAATGGTTTTACAACTTGAGCTATTCTCAGATCTGCAGGAAAAGTAACAGGGAGCTGCACAGAGTTGGGAAATAAAAGTGAATCTAAAACAAGTCAAGGAAAAACATTGGACAAACTGTCAGAATAGCTGACAACTGACAATTTGCTGACATCTAAAGCCTCAGTAAGCACTTTAAAATTTGCTACAGTTGAATAATAGATATAAGGAATTAGCCTTATTATAAAAGCAAGCTTTTATTTAGTTGCTGGGGAAGAAATAGTGCCAGCAAGAACCTCAAAGCAGATAAATGAGCTTCAGAAAAACAGAAAAACTGAAATATAAGTTAACAACTGGTTTTATATCTCACCAAATGCTTTATAATTGTGCAAACTGCACTTTCTATTTTCAAACAGCCATATAAGAGTTATATGTATAACAACATGAGGAATTAAAACAATTTGTTATTGTTTTATTCATACAGTACATATTCTGATAGGAAAGGCATAAAAGGCTAGAAATGTTAAATTAACTTAATTAACTCAGAAAAGGGCCATATAGAAAGTGAAAGAGAGAAAAGACAAAATAAAAGAAAGACAACTTCAAAGGAAATTGAAGTCTCAAACAATCCCAAAATGTAGTTCCTTCTTTGTGATAAGAACAACTCTGCTATCATTTAGACAGACTTTCAATTAAACAAAATACTCCTACAAATTAGAAGTGTTCTGTCCTCATTTACATACTCGAAATCCCCCCGCTTTGATTGGCCAAAGCGCGGGGCTTTCTAATTGGTCAGGCGAGCCGCGCCGATTGGCTCGTTAAGAGTCTCCCGCGATTGGCTCGCTCAAAGCGCGGGAGACTCGAAATGCTGCCATTGGCCGCGGCCGCCGCGGCGAAAAGAATAAAAGCCGCGGGCTTTTTTCTTTTCGCCGGTTCGGTTCCAATCTTTGAAATAAAGAGCATTGTACGAAGTCACCGACTCCTGGCGTCTTTTTGCGGACACGACACTGGCGACGAAGGTGGGATCCAGACCCTGAACCGAACCCCGTGTCCGACGGAAGCCAGACTTAGCACCGAGATGGCGAAAATCGTACCGCCCGCCCCCTTCAACCCCGCCACCGAGGACTGGGAATCGTTCTCCGACCATTTCCGCATGTACCTCGAGTGCACCGGCATGAAGGACACCTCAGGCCCGCTAAAATGCGCCGTCTTCCTCACCCATTGCGGAACCGAAGTTTTCCAGATGGCCAAAGCATTGGCCAAGCCCGCCGATGCAACCGCCATGGATTGGGACGTCCTCGAACCTATCCTTCGGCGACATTACGCTCCCGAGGTCCCCATCCTGATCCGGCGCAACGAATTCTACCGGCGGGACCAGAGACCGGGTGAAAAATTGAGCGACTTCGTCGCTGAGCTGCGGCGCCTAGGGGGGCTCTGCGAATTTGACAGCCTAAACAATCTCCTGAGAGACCGATTCGTGCTCGGCCTGTGGGACCCCGCGCTCCAGAGCCGGCTGATGGCTAAGGGCGACATCAATTTAGCAGACGCCCTCACCGCAGCCGCAGCCGCAGAAGCAACCCGTACTTCCGCCGACAGCATGCGCAAACCAGACGTGAAGGACTGCGGCGGAAACAACAACCCGGCAAGGTCGACCGAACAAAAAACCGAAACAACCACACACCACGGCGATTTCCATTCTGCATCCAGCACGTCCGAAGACGAAGAAGACATACATCGATTGCAGACGGGGCGTGACCAACAGAACCGCAGAGGTCGTAGGTCGAGGACCAACTGTGCCGGTTGCGGCGGCGACCACCCCAGGTCAGAATGCCGGTTTTTTGATTCCATCTGCTGGCATTGCGAAAAAAAGGGGCACATCGCCCGGGTTTGCCGCCAGAAGAAAACTCGCAGTCCACCTCGATGGGACCAACACGACCGGAGAAGGGAAAGCCCACCGCCCCGGCCCAGAGATCGCCACTCGGACAGCCGATGGGACCAGATCGGACGATCCTCGAGAGGCGGCGACAACCAGCGGAGAGAGGAGACCCACCAGACGGTAACCATCGGCCACGCCATCTCCGACGGCGCCCGAAAAGTCCACGTCGAGGTTCACATCGAGGGCCAGCCATGCAAAATGGAGGTAGACTCCGGGTCCTACCTCTCCATGATTGCATGGCACAAGATAAAACGGTTGGTGCCTACCCTCCAAAGGAGGAACATAGACGCCCAAAGACTTATTGTAAAAGACTACCAGGGAAACCGCATCCCGGTAGTGGGCACCAAAAACTTTAATGTGACATATAAGGGGCGCACTGAACAACTCCCCCTCACTATCGTCGATCGCGACCGCCCAAGCCTGCTGGGACTACAATGGTTCGCCCCGCTCGACATCACTCTCACAGGAGTCAACCACGTCACCGACGACGGTTGGGAACAACGACTAGCCCAGGAGTTCCGAGAAGTCTTCGACGGAAGCCTGGGCAAGTACCAGGGGCCCCTTATCTCATTTGACCTAGACCCTAGCGTCCCCCCCAAACGACTAAAACCTAGGCGGGTGCCATTCGCCCTAAAACCTAAGATAGACGAGCAAATTGACAAGCTCGTCAAACAGGGGGTATTGCAGCCCATAGACCATGCCCGGTGGGAGACCCCCATAGTGACCCCGGTCAAGCCAGACGGGTCGGTGAGGATCTGTGGGGACTATAAGGCCACCCTAAATGGCGCGCTGCAACAAAGCGCCTACCCCGTCCCAATCGTGCAACACCTACTGCACTCACTGGGAGGGGGCAGGGTCTTTGCCAAGCTTGATCTCGCCCAGGCATACCAACAGTTGCCGGTCGACGAGCAAACGGCGGAAGCCCAGACCATCGTTACCCACAGGGGGGCTTTCAGGTGCAACCGACTCCAATTCGGAGTCAGCGTGGCACCAGGCATCTTTCAGAGCCTGATGGAGCGGTTGCTGCAGGGCATCAAGGGGGTGGTGCCTTTTTCGATGACGTTCTAGTGGCGGCGCCAAATGAAGCCGAATTAGAAAGCCGACTCAGAGAGGTCCTAACTAAATTTAAAGTAACGGGACTTAAAGTAAAAAGGGACAAATGCCAACTGTGCACGGAACGAGTGGAATTCTTGGGCTATCTCCTAGACCGGCACGACATTCACCCCACAAGTAAAAAAGTCAAAGCTATCAAAGAGGCCCCCACCCCTAAATCAAAAACTGAACTACAAGCATTCTTGGGGTTACTGAACTTTTATAATGTTTTCCTACCCCAAAAGGCAACGGCGGCGGAGCCTTTGCATAGGCTCCTGGATAAGGCGGCAACCTGGACTTGGGGGAAACGGGAGCAAGCCGCCTTCCAAAAAACTAAAGACCTCCTCACCTCCGACGCCGTCCTGATTCAGTTCAACGAAACCCTGCCCCTGGCCGTCACTTGCGACGCATCACCTTTCGGCGTCGGCGCTGTCCTCAGCCATACCCTTCCTGACAGAAAAGAAGCACCCATCACGTTCTTTTCAAGGACCCTAACCAAACCAGAGCGGAACTATAGCCAACTGGACAAAGAGGCTTTGGCTATAGTTGCCGCCATAAAACGGTTCCACGAATATCTCTACGGCCGCCCTTTCACCATTATAACAGACCATAAGCCGTTGCTGGGCATCCTTGCAGGAAATCGGGCCACCCCGAACATTCTGTCTCCCCGGATGACAAGGTGGTCCGAGTTCCTGGCGGCCTACAGCTACGAACTTATACACAGACCGGGTAAGAAGATTTCACATGCGGACACTTTGAGCCGCTCGCCATTACCGGACTCCGACCCTGACCCAGCACCAACGACGACCACCCTCAGCATCGAGACCCTACCCAACCTACCCATAACCGCGTCAGACATTGCCCGGGAAACTATTAAAGACAGGCGTCTGGCGCGGATTTTGCATTGGGTGGAAAAAGGGTGGCCGGAAAAGGATAACGACGAGTCCGTCAAGACATTTCGGAACTGCCAAACCGAACTCTCGCTGCTTAAGGGGTGCATCTTATGGGGTGACAGGGTGGTCATTCCGGACAGACTACAGGGGAAGGTCTTAGAAATGTTGCATGAGGGGCACCCTGGCATCGTAAGAAGTAAAGCCCTGGCCAGAAGTTACGCTTGGTGGCCAGGGATGGACAAGCAGATAGAGGCCTGGGTAGCTAGGTGCCAGCGATGCCAGGAGACTAGACCCAGCCCACCCACAGCGCCCATCCTGGAGTGGGAAACACCAAGGGGGCCCTGGTCCAGAATCCATTTGGATTTTGCTGGACCCACGAATGGACATACCTTCCTCATAACAGTTGACGCTTACTCCAACTGGTTGGAGGTAAGCGACATGAAGACAACAACCACGGAGGCCGTAATCAAAGAACTTTGCAAACTCTTTGCAACACACGGCCTCCCAGACGTCGTCGTTTCCGACAACGGGCCCCAGTTTACCTCCCTAGACTTCGAGAAGTTCCTGGCGGAAAGGGGCATCCGCCATGCACTAACAGCACCAGCGCATCCGGCGGCGAACGGTAGGGCGGAACGGATGGTTCAATTTACCAAAAAAACCATCCGGAAAATGGACCACGGGGAGATCCAAGACAAAATTAACAGACTCCTCTTTATACAACACATAACCCCGAACACCACTACCAACAAGAGCCCAGCCGAATTGCTAATGGGTAGAAAGCTGAGGTCTCCACTCGACAGGTTACACCCAACATATAACCCGGAGCGGCCCCCAGACTCAAGTACAAAATACCGAACGTTCGCACCCGGGGACCTCGTGTATGCGAAAAACCTGACGGGGGACCCCCTATGGATCCCAGCCGTCATCACCCAAATTACAGGCCCACGCTCGTACAGGCTCCAAACCACAGACGGACGAGCATGGAAACGACACATTGACCAACTCAGGTCTAGGACAGCAACAGAACCCACCTCCCACAACGCAAACCAAGGGGGGAGGGAATACCCGAATAACCAAGCGCAAGAAAAAATAAACCAGCAGTACTTACCGAGACGCAGCCATCGTGACCCCTCGCCGGAAAAGAACTGCCAAGCCAGCTCGACCGACCCGAAAAGACTGAGCGGGAGCGGTGAAACCCGTAGCTCAACCAACCCGGAAGGCCCAGGTGGGAGCCACGGAGAAGGAACCAGCCCGATTAACCAGCCGGTTCGCACAGAAGCAAGAGCAACCAAAAACCCGACTGCTCCAGCCGGGATCCAGCTTACGACTGAGTTGCGCAGGTCAAGTAGGACTAGACGGAGCCCCGCCTACCTACGTGACTACGCAACGTAAGGACTGAACCAAGAGGGGAGGGGTGTTCTGTCCTCATTTACATACTTGAAATCCCCACGCTTTGATTGGCCAAAGCGCGGGGCTTTCTAATTGGTCAGGCGAGCCGCGCCGATTGGCTCGTTAAGAGTCTCCCGCGATTGGCTCGCTCAAAGCGCGGGAGACTCGAAACGCTGCCATTGGCCGCGGCCGCTGCGGCGAAAAGAATAAAAGCCGCGGGCTTTTTTCTTTTCGCCGGTTCGGTTCCAATCTTTGAAATAAAGAGCATTGTACAAAGTCACCGACTCCTGGTGTCTTTTTGCGGACACGACAAGAAGTATCAACATTAACAGAAAAGCGGAACTCACATAAAGCAGTTCTAAATTTCCTTAGACAGCTGATGCAATATAGAAGTTACCTGATGATCTGGGATTATAGAAAGATTATTACATTATTATGAAGGAGACAGAATTATTGTTGAGTTTGAGAAGAGCACTTTTCCCAAAGTGCTGTTTTTCACGAAAGCATTCTTGAGACCATTTCAAATAACACAAATTAGAATCCTTGTGGAATACCTACTATAACCTTTCCACTCTTTCTCACAAAAGGAAAAGACAGAAACAATGGTTGGCTCATTGCAACAACGGTTAAATCAGAGGGGGGAATAGAAACCTGTTCAATGTCATGAGCCTCCTTTATCTCCCTCAAGGCCAATTTTAAGTGAATGCTCTCTGAGAAGGGAAGCAAATTAATATCAGAGTCTTGTCAAGGATGACAAGCTTTTTAGCCCTCATGTTGCCCTCCCGCTAAATAAGCAAAAAGAAATAATACCATAACTAGAATTTTTTATAGATATAAAAAAGGATTTCATTACTGACAGTTTCCTCTATCAGCAACGCTGTCACATCATTTATCTCACTGAGATCAAGGCTGAAGATCCAGTAGGCAGAAACAGGAGTCCTATTCTATGCTCTGTTGATGGCAAAAAATAAAATAAAAATCTCCATTATCCCCAAACATGCTATAAAATCTGATTTAGAATCACTAACTGCAACTGCTGAGCAAGCATCATAGGAATGATGATACTCACCCACAACTTCCCCTTGCATTATTTCTCATCAAATTGCTTAATATCACTAGATTCAACTTTGGAACTTCTGGGGAAAAATAACACATTCAAAGAAACTCAGAACAACAGAATTGGAAGGGAGTTCTTCTAGTCGAACTGCCTGTTCAAGCAGGAAACAATAGACCATTTCCGACAAATGGTAGCCCAATTTCTTCTTAAAAACCTCCAGGGTTGGAGCACACACAATTTCTGAAGGGAAGTCATTGCACTGATTAATTGTTCTAACTGTCAGGAAATTTCTCCTTAGTTTGATTCCCTCCTTGATTATTTTCTATCCATTTCTTCCTGACCTGCCTTCAGGTGCTTTGGAGACTAGATTGACCCCTTCTTCTTTGTGACAGCCCTTTAGATATTGAAACAATGCTATCATGTCATCCTTAGTGCTTTTAATTAAAATAGACATACCCAATTCTTGCAGCATTTCCTGTATGTTTTAGCCTCCAAGTCCACTAATCATCTTTGTTGCTTTTCTCTGCATTCTTTCTAGAGCCTCAACATCTTTTTTATATTGTGGTGATCAAAACTGGATGAAATATTCCAAGTGTGGTATTACCAAGACATTACAAAGTAGTATTAACATTTCACATGATTTTGATTCTATCCCTCTATTAATGCAACCTAGGAGTGTGTTGGCTTTTTTGACAACTGTAGCATGCTGCTGGTTCATATTAAATATGATGTAATTGTCCACTAGGGCTCCAAGATCCTTGTCGCAGTTACTACTATGGTATTGAGCCGGGTTCCAACTATTCTATATCTGTGCATTTGGTTTTCTTGCCTAACAACATCCACTACAAGAATGGACTAAGAGCTATTAGA
Organism: Hydrophis major; assembly: GCA_033807585.1. Classification (NCBI taxonomy): domain Eukaryota; kingdom Metazoa; phylum Chordata; class Lepidosauria; order Squamata; family Elapidae; genus Hydrophis; species Hydrophis major. Next base: position 333,176,101 of record CM066329.1, read on the forward strand.
AACTTTATAAAGACACATGCTTAATATCAGTCTTGTCACTGTAGCAGCAAAATGTGTCTGCAAACCATTGGCAGACCATGAGCACATATATGGCTCCACAATTTACCAACATCTTGGTTTTCTTAAACAGTAGCCTGACAATGTCTTCAGAGCCTTCAGTTTAGGTTTTTCTGGGTAAATAGACCCACTGTCAGCTGGTGCTCCATTCAAAATCCAAGAAAGAAATACTTAGATTCTTTTAATCAGAGAAAAGATATCTTTTACTGGAAATCAAGTGGTAGCAACAAAAGAATTCTGAATCTGAGAAAATGGGGCGTAAATCACATTGTATATGGTAATGGCAATGTTCCCACCCCCAATAGTTCAATTGGCTCATCCAATTAAAAGTTGTGTATATCATCATGTGAGCATCTCCAGGTGGTGATGAGGCTTCTGTCCATTGACCTTGACATAGTTTGATAAAGGGTTGCAGCTGCGCATAGCATAGGTTAGAAACCTAAGCAAGAATCTACCCCCCCCCCAAGCTTATACAGTTCTGGTTTGTAATACCTCCAGCTCACTTCCCATAACCAAATCCCCGCTCCTCCCCCCACCCCTCCCGTTACTTATGACAGCTGAAAGATGCAAAGCAAAGGGGGAAAAATCTTGAAGGCTGACACCCACCACCTGAGCATGACTAAGCCAGTTTCACACTGGTTAAACTCAAACGATGTTTGTGTCCATTTCACAATGTGCCCAGATTATAGTGAGCTAATGTGAGAGGCAAAGAGAAAATTAGATACTATAGCTATATATCTTGTTAAATTGCTATGGCTGATAAAAGAGTAAAAAACACAATCTTTAAAAAATTAAGAAATAGAGAAGTAAATAGAAATTTTTTTAACAATAACTATTTGTTTTTGTGACTATTTTTTATGATTTTAAAAGAAAATATTGAAATATATATAATTTATGGCAACTTTCAGATTAAACAATCTCAATGAATTTCAGTGTATAACATCAAAGTACTTATTTAATATGCTTCTTCTGGAATTGAAAATAGCAACTGGTTAATTGTACATATATTAATTCACAGAATTGAAAAATTACATCAATATACTTCAAAACAATGCTTTAAAAACAATAGGAAACTGGACAAAGATGAAGTTAAAATTTGCAAAATTGCCAGTATTTTAGCCATTGCATGATCATTTAAGAAAATAACTATTCATTATATGAGCGGTGTTGACCTCAACCTGAAGGATACTTTACCAACTTGTTCAATAATTAAAAGTTAATATTGTGTTTTTTAAATCTTCTAAAGTCACAGCTACTACATCTTAGAGCAATGAATTTTATAAATTCATGTAGTGACAATCAACAAAGGTTGATTATCTAATGATTGAGGCCTAATAGGCCTTCTCAGGAATGATCTTTAGATTTTCTTTCTTTTTAATAGTAATATTTTTATTATATTATCCTGAAAGTTGCATAATACATTACAGTAGAGACCTTAGTATTAAATATCAGCTGAACATCAAAACTTTTATTATACAGCAAATACTTTGACACAATCTGCAGCAGTTTTTTAAATGTTATATTAAATTCTGAATGAATTAAGTTAGTAATCTTACATTTTAATATTAACAATGATTTTTAAATTAGCTATGATTTTTAAATCATAGCTAAAACTGATATATTTCTTTATTTTTTATATTTAATGGTCTGTTAAGCTAAACATTAGAATGTTAATAATCGTTAATCAATACTGTACTGTTCAACTGTATCAAAAAATGTAAGGAATTACCCTTAGATTTTCAAATACATTCCCTAGACAAATATTGCGGTTACAACAAAATATAGCAAATAAAATGTGTGGGCATATAAGAGGGTTGTATAATATTAAATAATTTCACTTTGAGGCCTTAATCTCAAGGTTTATATAAATGTTTAATTTGAATAAACTAATAAATAAACATTTCCCACATCCTACTCTTTTGATTTGGATTTCTAGTATTATATAACAAGGGGAAAAAATCAATTGGCTATCCAGAGCATACAATTTTATTTTGTTTTATTACAATGCAGTCAAACAAACAAATCTTTCTTTTACTTCAACCTCTCGCTCTATGGAAAATACTGGAACTTTTGAACCAATTTACAGCATAGGTTCAACTGTCAAGATAGTTGAGTAGTGAGAATTCATGCAAGGACCTATTGACTGCACCCCATAACTGAAAATCGCTATCAAGCAATCTGTATCTTGCTAGGCAAACTTAGTGAAACATGCAAACTAGGAGTCTGACTTGATTCACTGCTAAGAAGCTAGAAAATGACAGGAATAACCAACAAAATAAAACATTTTCTCTATTTGCTCTATTTTCAGATTTCAGTTCAAGTTATTCACATGCCATAATAAGCTTTCATAACAAAGTTACAGCTGTGGATTAAGCTAGGATATGGATTTGTATGATAGGTGACCACAGTCTGATTCTTTACATTGTTTTTTAGTTCCTAAAGAAAATGAATGGTCATTCTTTCACATGATGACTTTGTCTTGAGAATCAGTCTACTACATGTTACAGAAAGCAAGCTGAATTGATGCTAGTTGCATGGTTTTTTTGAACAGCTGCAAAATTACTACAAATCTCAACACTAGTTTTCTTTTTTAAATGACTTCTGCTTTCATTTAATCAGGGATCCCAGCAACAAGCATTCACAAATAATGATTCATATTTCCACCTTCCTCACAAAATATTAATTTCAGAATTATCAGATTTTTTAAAATGGTACTTTTTATAAATGTTTAAATATTTGATTCTTTACAAGCCCTGTTAACTAAAGAAGAACTGAACACTTGAATTCTTTTCCACCTTTTTTTAAAAAATGAGTTTCATGCAGGTCAATTCCTCAATAGATTGTATTCCTTAGGAATAAGATATATGCCAGGATTCAAATCTGTTTGTAAATTGTCTTATTCATAACTCCACAAAAATAACAATTGACTGTGGAAAAATAAGAACATATTGTTATATACCATACTCTTCTATTCTCCATTGTAGGCAAAATTATTCCAGGTAACTTGAGACAAACATCTCAAGCACAAATAAATTAATTGTTATTGTTATATGTGTTTAATGTTCACTGTTTTTTAATCTGTAGTGGGATTCAAATATTTTTACCACCAATTTGGTGGGCGTGGCTTGCTAGGCCAATTTTGAACACATGCACCCACTTTGCATGCATGCACATGCGCCAAATGTGCACTTTGCACAGGTGCAGAGGTGTTCTAACTCACTTCCTACAAGCCTGCACTCTCCCAGTCGCTTCAGCAGCTGCTGCATGGCACTCTTCTGTGCCGCACAAAGCAGCTGCGCTTCAAAAGCAGAGGATAAATGTGAGTATGGGAGCCTGGGCAGGTGGGTGGGCCCAACAGCAGAGTGGTGGAGAGAACCGGTTCGGTCTCCTCTGCTCATCGCTGCGACTGGCGCGGCAGAACCGGGCCGAACCGGTAGAATACTGTTGTGAATTAATAAAAGTACTTGAATAAAGATTATGAAGAGCTTGAAGTAAAGTGCAGGGTTCTGGCCCTGCACTTCTGATTGGCCGATAATAGCGACATCGGATTGGTCCGTTCAGGAGAATCTGATTGGCTATTAACGAGCCTCTCCCATTGGTTAACGGAGCTAGCGCTCCCTGTGTTTTCATTAGTTAAATACTCAAGAGCTTGCCTATATAAAGGGGGCCGTTGCGGCCATAGAGCTGAGCTGTTACAAATGTAAATAAAGAGTTTGAAGTTCACTGTTCACCAGCTCGTCTCCTCCTTAGCGCCCATGCACAGAACATAACAAATACCACCACTGGTTTTTCATGCTTATGGTAATCCACCCAAGTCACTTCTAGATGAGATGGGTTGCACACAAATCTAATAAATAAATAACAAATAAGTATACAGAAGCCTTCCAGAGACATATTTATGACCCATTGACAATGCCAGCAACGTTATCCACACACACAGATGGCTTCATTTTAGAAACATGTGGCTAACGGAAGATATATTTGCATGTGGCTTTTGGCAGAGGATAATCTTCAAATTATTATTAGGGATGTTCACTCTTTGATGATGATTCAAAAGAACTGTTTTTCAATTTCATGAGGATAGCACTTTTCATTAAAGCATGACGAGTTCTGTCAGGCTTCTGCTTGAGTCTGAAAAAAAGAGTTCTGTTGATCTCATTATTTTTAACAAGTATATTCCTTAAAGCAGAAGCATTGTCCAACTCTATCCCTTATTTCAAGTCTCACATTTTGCTCAATCAGGCAAAGACTATTTAATCCTTGCTTTAAAAAAAGTTTTAAAATACTGTTCTTTTAACTGAGGCAATATCAGCCTAATAAAGATGAGCTAAATAATGCAGCTTCACACAAGAACAGCCTGTAGGACCAAAAGTCCTGGAAGAATTTAAGTGTGCGATACTGAAGCAATTTACTACACTAGAAGCTTCACATTCTAGTAACAATTTGACATAATTCTGTGCTTCTTGCTTGCTTAAATGGTGGTGTTAAAAAGATCTATACAAAATCCAGTTGCAAAAATTAGACCTATAGCAGACTTTGGAAAAAAGACAAAAATGAAATGTCTGAAAGGTGTTTATAAGGTTGCACTCAAGTTCTCAAAGTCATCAAGCTCAATAAATGATTAGGGGCTAGTTATGTCTCAGCAAGCAAACCTTACCAGGTTGTTGTGAGGAAAGAATAGGCACAAAAGAATATGTTAGAATGGCTAGAGGAATGGTAGGAAAAAAGAAAGAAAAGGCAAAATGGTAATCAGAGCATGATTAAAGCTCCAGTTCTTTTGTACATCACCCATATATACAAAAAAGGCAGGTCTTTAATCATGCTATTACTACCATATTTTTAACCTCAGGTTGTTGCTGGAAGCCCATGGCCTTGATAATAGGTGGCATGTACATTTATTAAACAAATACAACTCAGTAAATCTTTTCCTGTTCTTTTTACAATTATGTTAACTACCACATCAATCAAAAAAAAAGAACAGGCTGGCTTTCCACAGAAATGCAAAAATTATTATTATTATTCTATTGCAAAGAGAAAAACTTTTTTTAAAAAATGGTTCATTAGTGATTATGAAATTATTTCTTTTTTGTATGCTCTTTCCACTATTTGGAAATGCGTTTTAGAATGCAATAATCTAACTGGAACATAATACTGTGGCTTTTCCCGATTTGTAAGTAAAGTGGCGTGTATGTATCTGAGCCTGCAGTGCATATCATGCTGAGGATTACAATCAAGTGTGTGGGAATGGGATGAAGATAGAGGCAGCAAAAAGCTTGGTTTGATTTAATTTCATTTCAAGCTTAAATTAAATCAAATTCAGGCAGTTAATATGATTACCCCACATCCCATATAGTTAATGATTTTCTTCTTCTGGCATGTCCAAAATTGCAATTCAACAATAATTTTTGGAGAAACTCTGAGAGCCACACCTAAACTTTGGGGCAGAGGGCACTAAGTGATATGTGGTATTTATCCTGACCTTAGAAAATGCTTATTTATCTTTTTGCCTTATTTGATACATATCTCTATTATGAATAGCTGTCAGTTCCAATTAGCCAAGCTTCCTTGGCCTCGTTATCCTTAGGACACATGGAAACAGATGGAAGAGTGTATCTCCAGTATCATACATTTCTATTAGTTAATTTTTACTTGCATTGAACCTTTCATCAACCTATCTTGCAGACATTGTTTTTATTTCATTAACATTTGAGAGAAAGAATGGCTACCAAAAAGCACTGCATTGTTTCTGCAATTCTCCTGGTGAACATGTGTCAAGATAAGTTCATACTTCACCTCACTGCTGAATAGCTGTCATAAATCAGAATGACTCACCTTGCCTAACAACCTCCCAAAGTCAATTGTGAATAAGGAATACATTTAACCTGATTGGAGAGATGCCTATTTGTAACAGTTTTCTGCTGCCCATAAGGACAGTGAAAGAAGCAGCTATTGTGTATTACCATAGTTATTTCCATTAAAAGTCACTAAACAATTTATCAAAAAGTTACTACGCTTCAACATCACAGTTGCATTTCTGGAACCATGTTTTGTTATCTGAAAAGCACCTATTTCCACATCATGCAATCATGCACATCAAGCAAATAAAACAAAGGATTTATTTTCTACTTCTTTTATGTCTAATAACACTTTCTCATTACAAGAGAAAAGGGCTATAAATAAAAATATGTCTTGTAAGCATGCATTTGAAAAGCAATTTTGCTGTTCATTGTGAATGAAAACTCTAGCACGTTTTTGTCAGAACAGAAATTATACCCATTTTTTACCCCCACATGGCTTTAACTGTATTTATTGAGGCAAATTCATGAGGTAGCAATAACGCTTTACATTTTATTATTATTTATGTCTCCAAATGAGAATATAGTCATACATACACACATACAAGGTCTACTAAAAGTCAGACCCCTTAGGCCAATCACATGCGTTTATTAAGTTTATTAATATATTTTTTCTAGAGAAAATGTTACTGTACTTAAGAATATTCATAGGTTGTGTGTAAAATAAATAAGCAAGTGCTTAAAGGTAAATGGCAATCATTCCAAACATTAAGTGTAAAACATATGTAATAAATCATCTTTGGGATGTGAATTGATACACTCTGCATATATATATGTATATGCCTATTCATATGTATAAGTGATTGTGTATATATAAGAGACACAAATATTTATGGTGACAGCATAATGTTGTTAAGCCAATCCAGTTTGTTTATTTCACAGGACAACAAAGATTTTGCTTGCTGAACACTTTATAGTATAGATTTTTTTTTTGCTGCTAATCACAAAAATATCCAGTTATTTAATCTATTACTTACCATTTTATAGAAACCTGCTTTTGCAATTTCTTCTTATACATATTTTAAGTTTACTAATTTTCACTTGTGTGCTTATAAGAAGCATTGTATGTGTCTATGAGAGTGTAGCTCATGTAGATCCAGTTATGCACTTAGGACCTACTGTATAACATTTATGAAACTGGTACAGTTTCGGCATTCTAGGTACAGTATGGTTAGGTTGGATGGATGCTATCTGAAAAGGCTATAAAAGCAGCTCACATACACCTATGCTACTCAGTTTGTTGATATCAGTTTCCATGTATTTTATTGTGATTGTTTCAAAGATAGCATTGTCTGTGTACATGTAATTTATATAACAAGTAAGCCTGTTATAGACTTGCTATTGGATAATTAGTGACAGCAAAAATGTCTCATCAGTACAGAACAGCCATTATATGTCCTGCTACTTTGTGACAAATACATACTTAAGCCTCAAGGTGATACTGGACTTGTTAAGAAAGCATATGAACTGTAACTTGGTGATCAAGGCAAGGACAGACCCCTCCCATTTGCTGTGCAAGAGTTGCTCTTGATCTTAGAGCTTGGCTCAGGGGAACTCAGAAATCAATATTGTTTGCTGTCCCAATGATTTGGCAAGAACATAATAATAATATGAAACAGGTTGTTACTTCTGTCAAATTAATGTCAGTTGTTCCTCTGCTATAAATAAGAAATCAATTAAATACTCCAATCTGCTTTCAGCCATTGAACAGTGTCACATAATGACAATCTGCCAGTATCAAAGCTACCAAAGAAACAGAGCTTAGACAAAACAGACTAAAATGCTGCACGTGCACTAGCGAGACATGGGCAGTGATAATGATCTGTATTTTGAACTGTGTATGTCTGGTGAGCTTCAACTCATAATACAGTCAGAATTAAACCACCTAGTCAGGGATTTAGGTATGTCAAAATCAAAAGTAGAACTAATGGTTTCAGGATTGCAGGATAGTATTTGCTATCACCAGGTACGAACATATCTGTCTTTTGAAGCCACCAAGACGATTTAACAGATTTCTTTGCACAGGTTGACAATCTCATTTTCTGAATTGACATTGATCACTTGTCCACAGCTTTCGGATGTGAGTATAACCCACTAGAATGGTGTCTCTTCATTGATTCATCCGTGTTAAGCCTTAAGGCTGTCTAGTTAAGATAATGGCAATGTATGTATCTTATACCTGTTGGCTGTGCTGTACACATGAAAAGAAACATATGAAACATGTAACTTTGTTAAAGCACATCTAGTACACCAAGTACAACTGAAATATCTGCAGATTTAAAAGTAATAACTCTTCTGTTTGGAGAACAACTCAGATATACTAAGTACTATTGTTACATAACCAAATGGGATAGTGAAGCAAGAGAGTCACACTATATTAAAAAGAAATGGCCACCTTGAAACTATTGGGTTCCCGGACAAAAAAAAAAATGAACCACTTGTTCACTAAGTAATGATATTTTTTGCCTCTGCTTCACATAAAGCTTGCACTGATGAAAAATTTTGTGAAAGTGATGAAGGAAGGTGAAGGTTTTGGTCATTTGAGACAGATATTTTTGAAGATTCATTTTCTGCATTCAGCATGGATTGACTTCCCAAAAACTAGGTACAGTGGTGAGCACAGTGAAAGGTTTCATTAGGTCATTTCCAAAATGGAAAAATGGTATCAGGGCAACTGGAATCCATCGATCTTGGTTGACTATTGTTGGACACTACAAGAGGCATTGGGCACTGAATACAAACAAAAATTAAAACTGAAATATGTTTATCCCTCCTGAACTCATGCACCGTCAGAAACAGTAATTGGTTAAATATATTATAGCCCTTAAAAGTTCATTTCATATTTCACAAGATTCCTACGTGATTAATTATATTTAATGACTAATACATCAATACCGTATCAAATCAACCCTGTTTAAAGCTTTCAAACAACTCTAAAATTTCTCACTCTATATATACCTTTATCCTATGTTGTGTATTGATATTGAAAGTTCCAGTTAATCTAAGTCAACCATATTTAACAGTCCTTAAGATTATTGTATATTCAAAACACTCGAACCAATTGATATTTATATCTATAACAAGCAATTTACCTTTATACCTAAATTTATAATTATTATAGGAATAAAGGAAAGACTAAGAGAAAAGGAGGAAGGATGCGGAAGGAAAAGAATATTTTAGTTTTCGGGGGATCACTAGACAAGTATCTGTGGGATTAGTGCCAGAGAAAGACAAGTCGGAATTGAGGCTGGCATTTTTGCCTTGTAGTCTTTCTTCCTGGGCGTACCGAAAGGAGCAGAGGGAGGAAGTGCTGACTAATTGCTGTCAGCAATCAGTGATCAGTCTTTTCCAAGCTTCCGTCAGTCTCTTTCTTTCTTCTTCCTCCCTCTTCTTCTTCCCCTCTGCCAACAATTATCAATCCACTGTCACTTAGAATGTCCGCCTCAAATCAGTCACATTAGAGATCAGTTTTGTAGGCAACGTTACTAATAGGCAGACCTTTCACGCAAAAATCAGAGCATCGCTATCTCGCTCTCTACGCCACACTCTTCCCTCCTTCGTAGCTATACTATTCTTCTGGTCTTCCAGTCTTCTCAAGAATCGGTCCCGGATGACAACCATTCACAGGTCTCTTGAATTCCCCGCAGGCTTCTTCTCTCCCTGACGATCTTCTTCTGAACGCTCTAATCCACACTTTCACTTTAAGAATCGAGCTTTTCCATCTGCATTTATCCCCCTTTCACTTTTCGGACTGCTTTTCTAGCCACTTATCTCCAGCTTCCGACAACTGTTACTCACATTGAAACAGGGAGAATCAGACACCGATCTCTCTCATGACTTTTATAGTCCTTCCACCCTTTTCTGCTCTGATCTTACAGGCTGTCACTTTTCGCTTAATCAGTTCAGTGACAGACTAGACTTTGGAGCCACCATTTGCTGGCGGCTGACTCATTTGCGCTGGTTCTCAGAGGCTCTTCCTTCATTGCTGGGGAGTTCCTTTCCCCCAAACAGCAACCCGGGGGTCCTCTATACTGTCACGAAGCTCTATGGGTTTTGTGTATCTACTAAGGATCGCTCCAAACGCGAGAAGAGGTGCTCAAAAACCGCAGCTGGGTTTCTCCACCTCTGGATATCCCTGTCCTGCCACCAGAAGTCTTCCAATAAAATAAACAATAACCAAAGGGAACAGAAACCTTTTAATGAGTCTTACAAATCCCTGGTTAAAAGGCTGCTACAAACTAACTTTGATAAGCACAAATCTTGCCAAAGCTGTACAAGACTGCCAAGAATCATAGATAAGAAATATTTCACAACACAAGAGTCTTCAAATACCAATTTAAGATACTGTAATGTCCACAAGGCTGAGTTTCAAAATGTCTTTGCTTCCTGCAAAGAATGTTCACTTCACAGCTGGCTTTTATCTTCTTGAAGGAGGAGCCATTACCTTACTCCTGAGTTGCCCGTGCTGTTGCAGCTGCTCTTTCCTGCAAGCAATCCTCCATGCACACACACTAGGCATAGGCTCCTCGGGAACCTCGCTGCTGCCAGCCCCCACAATCTCTGGAGGCAGCAATCCACTCCCTAATGGTCCTGGCCCCTCAACTGATTCTTCACTCTCCTCAGCTGTGCGCACCTGCTGCCAGCTAACCACAACAGTTTCTAGCCTAATGCCTTAATCACTACATCAAACCACCTTTCATGAACTCAATAGAATTCACTCTCAAGTAATACTATTTAGGTTGAGTACATAATTCTGAGAAGTAAATAAATTATAGAATACAAATCTAACCTGTGTTGTGTTAGTGTTGTGTTATATATACACACATACTGTATATACATACTTGGATTATGCTAATGGATTCTGCTGGGGGTATAGCTATAGGGTCTGTCATATTCTTTCACTCTTAAAATTTACTACTACAACCCTGATAGGTCATGAAGAAAACTTACATTAGGAGCTAATGCTTGACAAAAACTGGAAGATCTAGATAGCTTTACCCAACCCTGACCCAAAAGAGTACTTATGCTGTTTTTTCAACGGGAAAATTCAAGATTAATGGTCCCGTGACATCTAAGAAAAATATTATTGTAAAGAATCTGATTTATTGTAGCAAAAACATTTGAAGGCAATAAACTTTTGTCCTGCCATTTCTTCTTCCTGTTACAAAAGCTGTCCCAATGTGGTACAAGCCAGATACATTGAATTATCATTCCACCAATTACTTTGCTCTCTGAAAATGATGGGAGCTGCACTTTCAAACAGCTAAAGGTTAGAGGAAGGCTGATCTTCAACATTTATTATTCTTGCATATGTACTTGAGTATGTCTAGACACACAGCCTATGATTTCATTAACTAGTAGCATCCTCTATTTGTCAGTTAAGGAACTCCATGATGCATCATCTGGCATAATGACCCTTCTTACTGAATGTATCCAGATTCTGCAGTGTATCTTCTATGCCGTTTCCCAGTGCTCATTTTTCTATGATAGAGTGAAAGGGGAATCACTGCATTGCTGATGTTACTAGGCAACTCCAACAGTCATCACCAAACATCCAGTGCTTAATTACAGAAAGTTTAATGGCACCAGAACATAAAGTTTCCTGGAAACGTCTTTTTGATTCTAGAAACGAAACAATTATTTAAGGTCAAGAAAAACATTTGGATGTGTATCATTACAATGGGTTATTAGTTCATAGATTCAAGAGTTTTGTTCCAAAAGCAGAATCTGGGTTTAAATTCCTTTTACTCTTTTTGATTGAATTAGCATTTGTACCTAAGATTATTCAGAAAAATAATTTCCTTTCAATTTCCAGAAAAGTATTATGTATGGTAGTTAGTCAAATTCAATGTTCAAAAACATGTAGATCCAGATTTCTCCCCAAGGGCATATTTAAAATTGCTTATTCAGTATTGCAAGATGGTTTCTGCAGTGCATTTTAAAATTTAGAGATTGTAGTCCAATCATGCTTGGAAATTCTGAAATCAGCTCCTAGTGCAACCTTTCCCAAAAACTATCCCAGAAATGTTTTGGGACAACTCCCAGAATTCCTTGTCCTAGAACAGCTTTGTCAGAAAACTTTAGCTCAAAGGAAACTGGGGGAAATCACACTGAATGAGGTTGATATAACAATTGTTTGTAGAATTTATTTATTTATTCCATTTCTATACTTACTTATCTCAAATTGAGTCTGGATGGCAAACAGGTCCTAATAATTTAAACCATGAAAACATAGTTACAAATTACACACATAAGCAGCTGAATATAATTTATTTATTTAGTACTTTAATTTATTTGGTTTGGTATGAGATTTTATTATTGACAGCCATCTTGGGAAAACTGAAAATATTTCAAAGTAAGAAAGCATTCTCTGCAAACTTTCCTTAACACAGCTACTAAAAAGATACTACAAAAGCTGATTTTATAGCTTCTCTAGGTCCTCTTTGCCCTGAAACTGGGCAGTACTTTACAGTGCCCTATTAGTTGGATCCAACTACCCCTGACCTGTAATCTACCAGATTAGAATTCTAGAAATGGGATAATTACCTCTTTACTACTAGTTAGAGCTTACATTTCATAACAAAACAGTAATCTCACGGATTAAATAATGCTCTTTTTACAACACAGAGTTTTATGTTGTTAGAAGAACACCACATTTGTATGTAGTACAATAAAAAGACTTATTTGCAGCTAAAATTCTTTAAATTGTGCCTGGTATCTGGGAAACCTCTTACAATCATGTGACCAAGCCAGTTCTCTACTCCATTTTCCTCTTTTTTTCCTCCAGGTAGGCAATAATAATAGCCAAATGGCTGACTTCCTCGCTACACCTTTTTTTGTTCCAAAAGACTTCTTTTGAAGAAAATTATAAGATGTACGAGTTATTTTTATTCTGTCCTTTCTATCAAAAAACCCAAAACAATGCAATTGTTTGCAGACAATATTTTATTCTCATGGATAGTTCTTTCAAATTAACTGCTTTCAGCATTCCAAACATTTTTAAAAACTGCTAGCTCCATTGAGGACTACTTCCAGGTTACCTTTAAAACAAAGCTAATACTTAAAACTGTATTTTAATTGTCTTATTAAAAGAAAGATTGTACAAGCTTAGTTGGGGGGAAAGGAGAATAGAAATTCAAGGCTTCTAGAGCAAAAAATAGAACAATAACACAAAAGTTTTATCCAGCAGAAGATACAGGTTCAGTAGGCATAACCAGAATTATATGCAGAACAGAGTATTCAGATACTCTGTAATTAAGAAAGTATTGAAATGACCTAAAATTATTTCTTATAGGAGTACTTTACATAAATCCTTAACACTAGGATCATTTCCATAGTACAATACTTGCACAAATAAAACATCAAGTGGTTGTGTTTATATGAAATTTCAAGGCAATTTTTCAAAGATCATATACTTTGTAAAAGTAGTGGGGAAAACAAGCAGAAAAATACCCTTCAGATTGAAAAAATATAAACTCACAGAATAAAAGATAGGTTCAGCTCAGTGCAATCTGGCTTCTAATGGCTTTCTACATTTCTAACTTGGCCTGTGCTCTTAGTGATGTCTTTAATAAACTGTGTTGACATCAAATGGCATGGGTGTGGTATCATCATTGTTCAAATGATTTAATTACATACATGGGCTATGAGGTCTAAAGTAAGTTGTCAATTAGCTAGTTGGGATTGGAAGCTCTGTTGCTAACCAACATGACTGTAAAATGTAATGTCACATGACTGTATCATCTTAATAATAGCTGTTCCGGCAATTTCAGTTCTTGTAGAACCCAATCTAGGTTGGTCACTGGAATCAGAGGTTTAGTCTCCAAGCTTTCAGACTTGTGCTGGAGCCCATCTTCAGGAAGCTTCTCTCTCACCAGAATGAGAGATCCTGGGATACGTACATTTGCCTTCATTCATAAATTTCAGTTGTAACCATTAGGCAAATGCCACAGGTAATTTGGTGTAGCATCATGTGATTACCATGGACAATCTCCTGCCAGCTTTCCCATTGACTGTCAGAAGCTGACAGTGAAGGTTGCAAATGGCCAGCACATGACAGTGACAAGAGGCAAATCTCATAATTGTGAATTAGTTGCTGTTAAGTGCTTAAATCAAAATAATGTAACTACAGAGATGTTGCAATGCAATTTCAAGGACTAGCCATAAGTCTCTTCATACAATGTCATTGTAACTTTGAAGGGTTGCTGAACAAATGCCATTAACCAAGATGACATCATTAAGTACATGTTGTCATGTGCTTCCCAGGGTCCCCACAGCATACATATATGCCCATTTTCTTATTCATCAGTTTATAATCCTACTTTTGCTCCATATCAAGATAATACATATAGCAGACTTTCATCTCTTCTTCTTTTTTAATCCATAACAATCCTGTGTAGTTTGCTGAAAGGTAGTGGCTAGTTAAAGTTGTTCAGTAGTGATATTTGATAGCTGAAAATAGAACGTGAATATTTTCAATCTTAATTCACCATTTTAATAACTAATCTATTATCATAGCATTTTTCAAAGTTTTGTGCAGACTTTCCCCAATCTCCTAGATTTAAAACTGGCAGAATTCCTTCATTGGCTGAGAGTTCTGGAAGTTTTAATTCAATATGCCCAGATATAAGACTGGGGACAAACTGGCATATTATGGCAATATGGTAATTACTGAATTGTTCTATTATTTATGTAAAATAATTCTCCAATTCAAAATGTAAAACAATGTACAACAGATTACCTTATCTCCAAGATGCCATAGAAACCCTTGCTTTTGATATTCCAAGAGTGCTGGTAGAAGTTGTGGGTCACTGCTTTTGTTCTCAAAACAATGGTCGCTAGGGACCATTACTGAGCAGGAAATGGAGTAAAGGTCTGAAAATAACTTTGCAGCAAGAGACTTCATTTTGGACATTTAAAAGCTATGATCAAACAGAAAGAAAATATTTGTCAAATGGATGAGACACTGTATCTATTCTTAATATAGGAAATATTTTCGTTAATCATAAATCCACTATAGACAATTTTAAGACACCTTTCTGCTTGAAGTCATGAGTCGCAGCCTTTCATCTTTCTTCCCAGTTTTCACTGTTGCCATTTTGATGGTCTAGTTAATTGTCCTTCCTAATCCTGAGGATAAATTAACTTTTCTTACTCACATCAACTGGAAACAGATTAACTTCCTGAAGTCTATATTGCCTTCAATGGAAAGTATTGACTGTTAGTGATTCATGGGTACAACCTTTATTAGCAAAAGATAAAACATTAGTTGAATATTATTTTACAGTAAAATAACTCCTTCCACTGCTACATGTAAAACAGTTTCTTTGAAAGAGACAATGATTATATTTTTAGCAGCTTGTAGCAAAATCGCATCCTTCTTCCAGAAAAGTCATATATCATCAAACAAGTCTTCAGGGTCACCTGTGCTTTTCTCTTCCTCTGCCTTTTTCAAGGTCAGCTCCCTCTCTGTTGATTTTGATGGAGCAGAATGTAGTCTAAAATTCAAGACATATGAAATAAATTTATGCTTGTTACTTTAAATAAAATTAAATGCAGGCACAACACTGTAAAACATTATATTTTAATATACTCTATGTACTCTTTATTCAGATTTGGGAGAGAAATAATATTTTTCAAAGAAGCTTGTGGCTTGCTCCTCTTAAAACAGCATTTAAACTATAGAACTGGATAGTCTCACTTTTGCACTTAGTGTATTGTCTTAATTCCAAATATATATAAAATAACAATTTAACCAATAAAGTAAATGGTAATGTGGAGGTGTTTTAAACTTTCTCAAATGCAATTGATAATATTTTCAACTGTTTTGATAGTTGAAATATAGCATAAATCACATTTCACATTTCCCGGGCTTTATATTGTGTGTATCAAGTAAGCAGTTCTTTCCCTTAAAAAAAAAAAAACGGTATCCAGGCATTAAATTTTTTTGTGTATCCTTTTTAGCAAGTGACAGAGTCATTCTTAGTCATTCTTAACTGTTCTCAAAACTGTAAACAAGGTCAGACCTGGTTAGACCACCAAAAAAGAATTAGGGTTAGCCATTTTCTTTTAACAACTGATATAGTTATTTATCTGGCATTACATCTGAATGATTTCTGAATTCAAGCATATAATATACAGTGAAGCCTTGTGTCGCGACCATAATCCGTTCCCAGACTCCTGGCGTGACTTGATTTGGTCATGTCCGGATGCACGACCAACTGCGCATGCGCAGTAAAAAAAATAGCACCAAAGGAGAAATCAGCACAGAAAGGAAATCTTTCCATGGCAATTTTGTTCGCCATCCGATTTTTGAATTGTGACCCGATTCAAAAATCAAGTGGATTTTTTGTTTGCCACCCAATTTGGTTACAAACAGGAGCGTTCGTGACCCGAGGTTCCATTGTACATGAAAAGATATCTCAAGCATTGTGCAAAAAGTATTTGAAATCCTGAAAGATTTTAATTAAATCTATTTAGTTCAAGGCATTAAATACTAAAGCCCCACTACATAATTCCCCATATTTAAACTAGGGGACAAGAGTAGCCTAAGACATCCATTCTTCGAAGGCAACCTGTCCTGTCTTCTGCCATATCTCCCTCAGTACATCACCACATTAATGCACTTCCTCTCCTGTCTACACCATTCTCTTGTATTCCATTCATTATCACAGTTGATGGTGAATGATTCTAGTACCACAATTCCTTACTAGTCAGTCACATTACATTCATTCCTGTGGCTGCTCTGATGTCACTACACAGCCACCAGTTTAATTAT
Source organism: Hydrophis major (assembly GCA_033807585.1). NCBI lineage: Eukaryota > Metazoa > Chordata > Lepidosauria > Squamata > Elapidae > Hydrophis > Hydrophis major. The sequence continues at coordinate 333,192,790 of CM066329.1, forward strand.
CCATAAAGAGCCATCAAATTTAACCCCTCTGAAACTCCTCCTCACAATCCCCAACCTCAAGTTCCACTCAAGTCAAGTAAGGAGACGGCTTCCGCTGGAACTCCTGCTGGGGAGAGTGTTCCCCTGCCTGTCTCAAAAATGGCTGGAAACTGCAACACTCCTAAGTTCAAATACTCTGAAGTGCTTTCACAACTTCCCTTTCTCTTTCCATATTGGGCTGATGTTAAATTTATTACTGATTTAAAATTAATGGGGCCAAAATGAAACCATGCATGAATACACCTGCCTTCCAATGTCAATATAATTCCAAATATGGAAACATGTATGACTATGAATTACACCCAAAACACAAAGAATGAAAACAAAATTTGCCTTGTTTTTACAGAAAGTAAGCTTTTTTAGATATGAGGGGTTTTTTTAAACTGAAATGAGCTACACAAACTGAAAATGCAAATGTGAGTATTTCAATAAAAAAATCACAGAATCCAATAACCATCGTATGTGATATAGTGCCTATCTTAATATTAACAGGAATGAGGCTATGTAATAGATCAAAGTAAGTTAAATACTTCAAGTTTCTCCATTCTTAGCGAAGGGTCAACCCTTAAACCAGGGCTCTCTTAAACCAGAGACTTGCTGTACACTGACATCTCAGCCTGAAGAAGAAATTATGTGCCAGTTTCAATTATGATAATTTTGCATTTTTAAAGATTAATAGGGTTAAATTGCCAAGATTTTACATAAGATCTATCTATGTGTACAATATTTGGTTCCTCCTTGTCATATCCATCAGTTACTGACACTTTTACTAGTCTTTTGTTCTTGAACTCCCCGTGTGGGATTTGAAAGGCTACATATTGTAGCATGGTTTAAGTATTATGAAATGTTTCCCTAGAAATTGTAAGAAATATTCAGAAAACCTTTTGGCATAGTTTTATTGGTTTCTCAATTTTAGTGTTTTATTAATTAATGGTGCATTGCATAAAAATAATGGAAATTGACAAGCGTTCTACCAAGAAATTCTCTGGGTTATAAAATGAGTATTTGCATTCTATGTTAAGTTTTCAGATGCTAAGGAGTTTTGCTTCCAATCACTATGCAAAGCAACAATCTATATGCTTATTCATGGAGTGATACAAATTCTCACCAATAGTCCAAGTGATTGAAGTATTCTCCATATTCTTGGAATTTGATCATTATTCCCAGCCAGAAAGGTCAACTCTAAATCTAAACACATCTGGAGGGCACTAAATTTGGGGATGGGGGGAGAGACTGGACTAAAACATTATTTGCATATTTAGGTAGAACTCCAGGAATGAAAAAGTCAAATCTATTTTGCACAGCAACCTGCTCCAACTGAAATTTTCAATCATTTTCATTCAGTTATTATACCTATTTTAATATATATTTATGTACCTGACAAAGGTAATTAGAACCACAGTTGATCCTAAATTTGGCTGCTGTTTTGCAGAAAAACTCAGAAAGACAAGTCTAGGATAAATTATCTCCACCTCATTCCGCCCAATCTGGTCTCTGTGCTGTAAGAGAGATATTGATTTCATCCAATATGTAACTCTGCATAGCCATGTTTCTGACTTTACTCATCTCAAATCAATAGTGACCCTAAGACACTCAGATTATCTAAACTAAGTTTGCTTGGAAGCAACAAGTGAGGACCCTATTTAGAAACTTCGGGAAAGTAATATATGCATTTTCTAATTGATGAAAAATAACACATCCTCTGTTACATTCTCAATTCTCTTCTAGTATTAGTCATTTCTAACAACCAATAAAAATAAAAAGACAGACTTCTTTCTTGTTGCCATTTGAGCTCAATGTGGCTTCCACAGAGGAAAGATTCCAAAGCACTATTTATATTCTTTGTACGTACTGATTCCAGAAAGGCAAGGCAACCTAATAAAATCTCATATCATATAATTTGGCTGGGGCGAAAAAATGGAGAGCTCAATATCAAATGTTTCTAGGAGGGAACCATCTCTTGCCTTAGGAATAGCTCATATTCTGGGGAGGGAATGGTAGCGGAGTGGGAAAAATTGATCAACTCTGTAAAGTACAATGCATTAATTGGAAGTTCACCTAAAAAAACTCAACCAACCAACCAAAACCTGACATTTGTCTGTCCAAAAAGATTGATATGAGTCTTAGCTATCTGCTTCATGTGTCCAGGACAGAATAGCATGTTTTTGAAAAGATATCTGGTGATGCTGAAAACAAAGAGCCAGAGGAGAAGAGTTGCTCATTCATACTTTTTCTAAAGATTAGAGTATCACTAAAGTAACACAGGTATCCTCATCTGGCAGAAATGTTTGGTTAAAAAGAAAAAAGAAAGCACCTGCTTAACTCACAGCACCACTACACAGAAGGTGGCTGGAATTTCTAGATAAACACTTTCTCTAGGTGCCAATCTAGCAAAGCATGTGTAAATTCTAGACTGAAATTTAATAGTTTTCCAGTCTGGGATTAAAATAATATTGGGATTAGATGTAGAAACCCTCATACTTTTATGATATGTTTAGGGATGACTATTAAATAAACTAAACACTATTCAAATCAAACTTTTACTAATATGGTATCTACCTTTTATGTTTGCTGAACATAGGAGGTTAACCACGCAAGTTTATTATTTTTAATTAGTGTCAATTAATTCAGCATTTACTTTATACAGCAACTGTTAATTATCTTGGGAAAATTCCTGTTTCATTTTAATTATCTTTTTTCTGTTGTTGCTTATCTACCAGTGCAATAGAGATTATTGACAAATAGACTTTTCTTTCCCTCATGTATGTATTGCAAAGCTCCTTTTGAATGAAGAAGATTCTCTGGAGTAGGGCGAATAAAGATACAGGAGAGAGAAAAGGAGAAGTTAAAACATGAGGCAGTTACACTAAATTTAACCCATTATTATTTATAGTTGGTTGCACAGTCAGCCAGTTGTTCAAGCTAGATTTGGCATTTTGTCCATCTAATGAGTATTATTATTTATTATCATCAAGCCTTTGACTCATTGTTAACTCCTGATGACTGCAGTTTTCTTGCCTATATTTTTGGAAGTGGTTTGCCAAAAAGTGATTGTCTCCTTCCAAAGGTGAAAAGTGACTGGGTGAAGAACTGATGGTCACCCAGTTTCTAGTCTAGAACCTTAACCACAACACCAAATTGAGTTTCTAAATGTACACTATCATTTAAAATTATAGACAAAGTTTACAAAGTTAGAATTAGAGACTTTAATGAAATGGATTAGCATTTGTCTTTGCACAATAGAAAAAAGGTGCTTTGTATCGATATATCATTCTAAATGTAACAAAAATTGAGGTTATGAGATGTATATTTCAATGATAGTTTCTTAAGGTAATACGAATGAATTGAGAGTCAGTTTGCTGTAGTGGTTAAGACAATAGGCATTTTAAATAGCTTAAATTTAAACTCTAAACTTCAGCAAACACTAACATTATTGTTGCTCTATTATCTCTCAGCTAAGACTGTTTACTGTATTCTGTTGGATCAGATGAAAAACTGATGCAGGAAAGGAATGCATTATTACCTTTTCATAATTCCTTCCAATCAGTTAAATTTTTAGAGCCTCTGTTTGGTTTGGATGAAAAAATGGGCCTTGCTGAGAAATAAAAGAATGCTAGAATTGGAAGATCATAACCTGAAATTTGATTGGCAGGCTTTTTATGGTATGAAAAAATTAATGTGAATTCTAAAAAATCATTATGTATGTGACATTGAGAACATGAAAAAATACAAGCTCAGGTTGTTATTGACTTCAGCAAATGAAGCATTTTAAAGAAGAGAAACATCAGAGATAAATAGTTAGCATATTAAGATTTTATTAATACAGAAGGATGAAGAAATTAAGATGAAGTCAAGAGAACACTTGACTACAAAGGGACAGTTTTCAATGCTTTTCATATGAACAGCTAAAAGCAAGGTTGAATGTGGATAAAAAGTTAACTGGAATTGAAAAACACAAAACAGAATTTGAAACTGAGTTATGAACAAATGATGAATATGTATTAGAAAAAACATACATTTTTATTAAGATATGTAACATAAGAAGTGAAAGATTTCATGTGAAAATGGGCTATTAATTTGGGCTGTAACAGAGATGGACACTTGAGAGAGAATGTGGGTAATAGATATTAAATTTACAGTATCATAATTTAAGAGAAAAAATATATAAAATGATGTGTTATTGGTACATGACACTAGAGAAATTATCAAAATCGTACTAAGGTATTTCAAACCAGTGTTGGAAATGTGAAAAGCATGAAGGGACATTCTATCATATATGATAGATTTATAAGAAAGCTAAGAAATTGGATACACACACACACACACACACACATATATTTGTTTTCTTAAGTTTTCGCGGGTACTTACATGTATGGCATTCAGCTTTGTTCGGGTACTTTCCCACGTCATTGTAGTTGTGCTTTTAAAGTTGTAGCAACGTTTCAGTAGAATCTCATCTGCCATCATCAGGCTTCTGTATAGTTGAACTATAAGTTCAACTGTATAGTTGAACTATACACAGATGAACACTATACAGAAGCCTGATGATGGCAGATGAGATTCTGCTGAAATGTTGCTACAACTTTCAAAGCACCACTACTATGACGTGGGAAAATACCCGAACAAAGCTGAATGCCAGACATATATATATATATATATATATTCATGCAATCATGCAAAGTATTTTAAAGATCAATATAAAAAAGAATTACTGTTATTAGTATTTATGGACAGTGAATTAGAAAATATGGTACATTGATTTTACATATGATAATGCAGCAAAATTATTGCATGCAGAAAAATGGAAGACTAATGAAATTCCTGCAGTGGAGGAATATATTTTGATTTCTCACTTTCTTTCCTTTTTTCCTTTCAATTTATCTTTTACTCTATGAAAAGTTTTTTTTTTTAAATAAATGAATGAATGAATGTCTCCCCACATGGTTGTTGAGGCCAATTCATAAAAATTGCACAAACTTGTACAAGACTTCCCTATTAGTGTTTGGAAAAAAAGTCTTATGAAAGAATACTCAATGGATTCTTGATTTCATCATGCATAAACACATTTTATATCAAGAACCTCCCTAGCAGAGGCTCTGCTTAGCTTTATTGGAAAGTTAAGAGGGAGCTCCACATCAAGTGCTTCTATGATACCAGTTCTTGATCATTTAAGAATAAGACATGAGTTCATGAAATACAAAAAAGCAGAGTTTGTACTTAGTCCTTAGATGGTCATTTTCCTTTCCCCTGAAATGCAAAAAGGAAAAGCCTGCTCTAGTTGCACTTCTCCTCTAGCGTTCACCATTTTCCATTAGCTTCAGAAATAATTGTTCAAGGTAAATGTTTAATGAGCATTAAACTAACATCTGCCAATAATTTATACACAAAGCTTCTTAAAATGTCAGGTGGGTTGTTTTTTTCCCATCTCTGGGAAAGAGTAATTCATTTTGAAAAGAGTGGCTATCAAATTCTGTAGTGGGTTAGTTTTGCAGACAGGAATGCTACTATCAATTCTTAATAAAGTTGCAGGGAGTAAATTATTTAACTTGAAGCTAATTTCCTGTCTACAAACAGAGGCAGATCTTACAGAAGAATGCTTTTGTGAAAGTCAGGTAGACAGAAACAACTTATTTCATCTTGAAATAACTCAATCATGTTCCTCTGTGACCTTCTCAAGATTTTTTTGGTATAGAATTACATCTTGGAAAAATAATGATGTACTAACCCCAGATTTGTTGATACTTGAATGTTTTACTGAACTTCCTGCAACTGCAATTCAAACACAACTTGTGTGAACATAGTGCAACTACAGACATACAGAAACAGGTACCACTACCAATGGAAGAGCATATTTGTTGCTCAGGGTAGAACTGTGGGATCCTTTGTGCTCTCTGAGCTTTGTTGTTTTCTTGCATGTGTTTCATTACTAAACTAGTAATGGCCATGATGACATTTGAAGAAAAAAACCCCCGACACACTACAAATACAAACAACCAAACATGCTGCGGGCATGAAAGGACATCATCTGCCTTGATTCTTCTATCCCAGTTCTGCATCAAATATTACAACGTGCTTTTATACTTTCAGTTTCTGCTATATATGAGCTTCCCTGACAATTGCACCTATCAATAAATCTATAGCTGTTAGGTACTGTATATTAAAGTTTATTTCCTCTCACATTCCAAAATGTACGAAGTGGTTTTGTTTGACCATTGTCATCGCAGGCTTGCCTAAATTCTGCATACTGCAAAATAGTGAAAAATGCTATGGAGGTGGGTTGGGGAGAAGAGAAGGTAGTTCTCAACCCACAACCACATTTGGGAACATAATTTCTGCTGCTAAGCAAGATAGTTGTTAAGTAAGTCATGACCAATTTTACAACATTTTTGTCATGATTAAGTGAATCACTGCAGTTAGGTGAATCATGCGGTTATTAAGAGAATCTTGCTTTCCCCATCGTTTGTTGAAAGCTGGCTGGGAAGGTCAAGAATGATGAACACATGACCCTGGGATGCTGCCATCATAAAAACATGTCAGTTGCCAAGGGTCCAAATTTTGATCATATGACTATGATGACATTGTTATAGTCATAATTGTGAAACTGATCGTACATCATATTTTTCAGTGTCATTGTAAGTTAAAACTGTAATTAAACAACTGAGTTTAAGTCAAGGACTATCTGTGCCACCAAATTTATAGTGAATACAGAATGAATAAATTTGATATAAAAGTAAATTATGACTGCATAGAGTATTTTGATGAGGAAGGGTTTTCCCATTTGTCTTTCTTTTTTCAAAGTTTAATTGATTCATTTAATTATTGTTTTATGAAATGAATTCCTCTACTTCCCTACCAGATAGAAAAAAAGGAAGAACGGGTGGATAATATTTTCCAAGCATAAATGTTTCATTTAAAACTGAAGATGTATGGTTTTCTCTTCTGAAAAATAAATAACAATAATATGCTTATATTTTGCTAACATAGGGAATGCTCTCATCTGCAATCATTCCAGGGGCGGGATTCTACCTAGTCGGACCAATTCTATAGAACTGGTTGTTATGATTCTGCCCAGTTTGGAGAACTGGCAAATCACGTTACTGGCTGGCCCCTCCCCTCCCTGCCCACTCACTCCTTACCTGGCATGCGCGCCATCAAACTTGCCTGCTAAGTTGCTATTTTTACTTTTTTTCCCCTCAACCATCAGCTGTTCTTCTATGCCGGGAGATTTAGATTAGCTAGAAAGCAGGAAATCGTTGGATTTCTTGCTTTCTAGCTAATCTAAAAGCAGAGCTGAAGCTTCCTTAGGACTGAAGCTTCTATTTTTCAGACACAGGCAGCAGATTGCAGAAAGGTTGATCTCTGAGTGAATCTGTGAATCTGTGATTCTGTGAGCAACTCAATCTACCTGCCTGCTTTGCCTGATTTTGGGTTAAAGTTGCTCTTTTTTTAATAAAAGAATAATATTTACATAAATATTTACAATATTTACATACAAGCGACGCCCAGCCAGTCACATGACCACCAAGCCACATGACAAGAAAGCCCCCAACAACTCACAACAACATCTGAAGCAATTAGTGTACAACGTTTCCAACAGAGAACTCACCAAAACAGAAACAGATGTCCTAACCAAAGGATTCAATTATGCTATAGCACCCCAAAAAATCACCACAGAATCCATCATATGTGCAGTAGAATCCAGCCAAACTAAATTAAATACAGATGAAGCTGATAAAATAAGACACCAAGTTACCAACATCCTATGCAAAGCAAACCACCCAAAAGCAACTTGCAGAAAAATGAAATTAAAGCACTACAAACCCTGAAAAGAGATAGCAGCATAATCATCCTCCCAGCAGACAAAGGGAATGCCACTGTAGTAATGGACAGAAAAGACTGAAACAAAATTGACAGACCTACTCCAAGACTCCACATACAAACCCATAAACACAGACCCAACCACATATCTGGAAAAATTAACCCAGAAGAAAATTATAACCAGCCACATGAGCAAAATGATCCAAGAGATGATCACTCCAAGAGAAAAATCTTCCAGATGCCCCAAACTATACGGCCTCCCAAAAATACACAAAGAAGGCATATCTCTCAGACCCATAGTCAGCTCCAGAGGAGCACCACTACAAAACCTAGCTAAACACTTAGCAAACAGCTACAGCCCCATGCTGAAACAGCAGCTTCACATGTACAAAACTCATACCACTTCTTGGAAATGATCAAAGATCTACATGTGGAGCAAGAAGATCTGCTTGTAAGTTTCGACATGGTTTCACTATTCACTCAAGTCCCGATAAAAGAGACCATTGAAATCATCAAAAAAAAATACCAACCAGCTAAACACCTCATGGAACTAACAGAACACTGCTTAACCAACACATATTTCATATACAAAGGACAAAGATACAAACAAATTGAAGGAGCCCCCATGGGATCACCACTGTTACCTGTCATTGCAAACCTGTTCATGGAAGAATTTGAATCCAGAGCCCTGGCCAATGCCATCCTCAAACCCAAACTATGGTTAAGATACATCGATGACACATTTGTGATTTGGCTCCATGGAAAAGAAAACCTAAATAATTTCCTAACACACCTAAACAGCACACACCCCAAAATCAAGTTCACCATGGAAACGGAAACAAACAAACAACTACCATTCCTAGATGCACTAATCTACAAAAAAACAGATGGCACACTAGGACACACTCTATACCAGAAGAAAACACACACTAACTTCCACCTCAACGCCCAATCCTACCACCACCCAGCACAGATAAACTCCGTGGCTAAAACACTAATTACTAGAACCAAACGCCTGGCAGACAAGACACACATTAAGACTGAACTATGCACCCTGACTAAAGTACTGACAGCCAACGGCTTCCACAGAAGCAAAATCACCAGCTTGATCCACAAAAACACACTGAAACATAATAGAGACCCAGAAGATGAACAGACCTATGGAACAGCTGTCCTGCCCTACATAAGAGGTACTACAGACAAAATTAGTAAGGTACTGCACAGACATCACATCAAGACTGCCTTCAAAACAGACAGAAAAATAGCAGCCATCCTTAGAAACCCCAAAGATAAAATTGACCTAGAAAACCAAGGCATATACGAAGTCCCCTGTGCATCATGCCCGGTCACATATATTGGACAGACCAATAGAAGAATAAGTACCCGCCTGGATGAACACAAAAATGCAGTCAAAAAGCTGGAACACACTTCCTCACTAGTCCAACACATGGAAGCCACAGGTCATAGCATCAACTTCAATGGCACCAAAACCCTAGCCACTATAGAAAACCCCAGCCACAGAATCATCAGAGAAGCCATAGAGATTGAAAAAAGACCAGAAAGCATGAACAGAAGAGATGATTCCACCAGGCTGTCAATCATTTGGAAGCCTGCACTCACAAACAAAAAAAATCTCCACACCACAAGCCAGGCAAACACCTGGGCACAAACAGATCCCCCCTGATACCTCCAGCTCAAACACACCCCAACCAGGCACCCAGATGAAACCCAGCTTCCTAACTAATGATAGCTTTCCATTTACCCGAAGCCAAGCTGCACTAAAGGCCTCCAATAAAGTAACACAGTGCTGCCAGCCAATCAAGATACAAAAAGAGCCAAAAAACAGACAGAAGATATCAGAAACACCAATCAAGCAGAACACAGCAAACTCCAAGACCAATAAACACAGACCAAGACTCCCAACCAATCAGGAGGAAGAAAAAACCATTCTGGCACAGCAATAGGCTGCCCCAAATTTAAATCTGAAACCACTGTAAAAGTCTGACTCACAGATGAACACTACACAGAAGCTTGATGATGGCAGATGAGATTCTGCTGAAACGTTGCTACAACTTTAAAAGCACAACTATTATGATGTGGGAAAATACCCGAACTAAGCTGAATGCCATACATGTAAGTACCCGTGAAAACTTATATATATATATAAATGTTTTGAGACTTCATCGAAACACTGCCTAGATACTTCCAATCTTACGCGGGAGAAAACCCGAATAACCAAAGATCCACATACAAATACCCGCGAGAACCTCAGAAAACATATATATATATATATGGAGGAAACTGTGTTGGATACACACACACACACACACACACACACACACACACACACACACACATACACACCATGCTGAAAGGCTGTAAGGCATCTACAAATATAGTTGAACCAAACTTCTGATTTGGGGATTGCTAGAGTTAAACTGGAAGGTTAAAAATCATCCTGGAAAACCTACTTGTACAGTATTTCAGATAAAATAATGTCAGTGTGTTCACATCTATTCTAAGGGGTCTTTACCACTATAATCATATGAAACCTGGAAAGATCTAGATACATCACTCAAATTTTTTTTGTTGCTGGTATTTCTAATAAATTGTTATTTTATTAAAATTAACATTATATAATATCTTTAACAGGTATTTTAATTTTGAATCATCACAACTATAGCTTTTATGAAGCTATTTGTTTTTTAAATGTTACTATTTGGAAAAAAAATATTTGCAAGCTCATTATATAAAGTATATCAATTTTATAGGTATGTTCATATCTGACTATTAATGTGATAATTTATCACAGAGCAGAAATAATCAGAGATGAAATATTTTTTTTTTGAAAATGGTTATGCATATACTGAAACTTGTTTTTCACTTCTGTCCAATGGAGTAAAGGAGAGATGTGTACAAAATATAATGAGTTAGTCCATTATTTGAAGCACAGGCGAACTTTCATAAAACTACCATCAATAGTATTGGCTGATGAAATTGGTCTTTTCCTCTAAATAGCTAATAGTAGCCAAAACAGTGACAAACAGAGTAATGTTTTGGGTAGACAAAAGAATTAATGAACTCAATTGAGAAGAGATTGCCAGCAGACAGCAAAGGCTAAATGTAGTTGTCTCTAGATAGACGGCTAAAGACAGCTGTCTTCTTAAATCTTTAATGCCAATGTTACTTAGGATTTATAGCTAGAAAACTCTTCTGACAGAAGGATATGCATGTTCCACATTTACATTACTTTCATTCCATAGGTGTAAAAACAAGCATTATTATTTATTTATTTGCTAATTGTGTACTGTATCCTACTGAACCTGTTTATATTCTGAGTAATTTATAATACTACCATGCAACAGTTGGTAAGATCCAAAGAATAAACTGAAATGTCACAGGAAGAAGAGTAATGCAATCAAAAGAGATGTGAATAAAATAGATAAAAAAACCAAAAGGAACAAAAAAAATTGTTCAGCAGCGATAAAACAGTCGAACACTCAGATTTACTAAAAGAGAAACAATCAACAAAATTCTTTACCAATGTAATTAAATGACAAACATGAATCCTTTCAGTTAATTTGATGCAAACTGAGCAAATCAATACAACAATCAGCAGGAAACACAATTGAATTGTATATTTTCATGCAATAGCATATGTAATCCTTTTAAAAAATTAAATAAAAAAGAAGAGAGGAAGCCAATGAATATAAATACTACAATAATGCTTCACTGTATAATATTATTTATTTGACTGGTGTGAAATAGTACACTGGTGGACATTTAAAAATTAAAAAGCTGAGTGAAGAAATAGGTAGCTCAGGGAAAGAAAATCTCAATTCCATTGTAAACCAGAAGTATGTTGTGTTATAACTGCTAGTTCACTGAGAAAGGAGTCTAACAAAAATCAGAGTTTCTTAAGGAAAATTTTAAAGATGGTTATTGTTATGCCCAATTTATGAGCATTTGATGTTTAATTTTGTATCTATATAGATACACACCATATGCAAACACACACACACACACACACACACACATATGAGAGAGAAGAAAGTTGGGAGCCTATTGTATTGTGTATGTGTAGTCAGATATTAATTGTATTCTATCAAGTTGCTTTTGACTCCTAGCAATCACAGAGATAAATTTTCTCTATGACAATCTTTCCTGACCTTTCAAGCAGTTGACAAAATATTTTGATCTGAACTGGTTTGCCTTAACCTAGCTTAGGGTTAACTTGGTATCAGTGCAGCACAGGACAGGCCATGATTTGAGGGTGGATATTGCGCAGGCAAAAAAGTATAAATCATCCTAACAGATTGATTTTAATTTCTTTTCAAAGCAATGGCACTTTCAAAGGAAACGCTAATATGGGAGAAATATTCTTGCTGTAATTGATCCCGTTTTATGTCTCTTTAGCTTACATAAACACAAATAAAAATATGTGTGCCAACTAAGTTGTCATACTGTTCATTTGAATAATCCAATTTCTCTCCTGTTTCTTCTATCACCATCACTATCAAGTTATTCAAAAAAAGATCTGTTTTTAGTGAAATACACTATGGTCTAAAACTGAAGACAAAAATTCATCAAACCCAATAAAAAATACATTAAAAGAGAATGTGTTTCTTTGAACACAGATGTGGCAGCAGGTATCTCTAATAACATATGATGTAAAGATCAATTTGAATATCAAAGAATATATTGAAATAGTTTCAAAATTGCTACCATTTGGTTGACATAAGTGGACACAGCATAGAAATGTAATGAACCCTTACATTCTTGCTTTCCTTCCTACTCCAAGTGAAAACACTCACAAATTATCTTAAATGAGCAGGCTACTATAAGGCAGGAGTGAAAAATGTCACATTAATAAAACTATAGAACACTTACTTCATTGTTTGCGCATTGAAAACAATCTGTTTAGAAATGACATCAGCACACTTCAGTAAATAACTGCACTTATAAACCTTTTTAGCTTAGATATAAGGCAAGAAAGCATAAGGCAGGGAAATGTAAAATTGCCAGTTGCTTAGAAGGAACAAGTCTTTAAAACACAAGGACTCTTCTTTTCTAGTTTTAATAGAAATACAAGAAAGAAATATCCAGAATAGCCTATCTACACTGCCTGCAGAAAAAAAGAGGAATGTTTGCATAAAATTTCTATCCTGCATCATAATGACAATGGTGATGATATGATTATATTTAAATAGAAATGCAATACCACTCATAGGAGTATATGCCGAAACCAGATAAACTACGTGTAGATTCCAACTACGATTTTATTCAAACATAAAACTGTTCTTTGTGAAATAGGACTTTTGATACCTGAAATAAACCTTGATCCAACAGTGTTATCTATCTTTGATATTTCTATACCACCACAATTACTCATCAGTAGATGTTTCACAAATCAATAAAAATGGCAAAAACCATAATCATTATAAAGTTCATAAAACATCCATAAAATTAAAAATGCCAATCTGATAATGACATGCTCTACAGGTAGATCAGACTAAAAAAGAGATGCTGAGTTGCCTAAAATTACTTTTATTAAGATTGCCTATTCTCATCAAATCATGAATGTGCTTTTCCTTTGATTTTTGTGTGAATTTGGGTTATGTTTGTCTTCGATGCTTTTGCAATGTTTATTTGTTCACTGCCTTGGTAACAGGTCTTCCTTTCTCTGTCAAGTTCATCTTCTTTATTCTTTACAGACGGGAAGTAAAGTAAATTTGGCGTTAGTCACCAAATGCCTCTCAGAAAAGCAGTTCCAACCACTTTGGGAAATAGCCAGATCTGGGGGAAAGCATATTCCTAAGAGTGAGGGGAGCTTCTGGGACCCCATTTGCATAACTTTCTAACTGAGGAAAATCAGAATATTCATTCATTCATTTCAAACAGAAATGAATATTGTTTAAAAAATGTGCTTCAGTCCCATAAAAAGGAGTATCTCTGGAGATCACCAATCCAAGCTTTCATACATGGTTGCCATTACTGTGAATCTGATCCACAAATACTAGTGTCAATTGCACCTGTTTCTGGACTTAGAGCCCCAACTCCTCTCTGGCATTCAGTATGCAGTCTATGCTCCCTATCCCGGTCCTCTTCTGCTTCTCACTGTGGATAGTAAAGAGACTCCCACCTATTTCTGTCACTAGTCTTCTTTTGCTGGAACAGGTCTCTGGAGAAATCCAAGAGGCTGTTCATACAAAGCATACATGACAGGTTCTGTAATATTCCACAAAAAATTGTAGAAAATGTCTTGCAGTCAAGGCAGTAGCAGCAAGAGCAACAATTGTTTCTAAGCGGCCTCACTAACAAGTCTAAATTCCCTTTTAATGATAATTGCAACAGTCATCTTTCCTTTTCTTCTTAGACCATCCTCTGTTTCCCAACAATTGCGATGATGCAAGAAGTTACGACTTCCCACCTTTCCCTTATATCATCAAATTTATACTGTATTCACCACATCCTTCAATCCTTTCTCCAGTTGAAATGTCCTCTTTAATCTTTATCTTTAATCTTCATCCATGCTTTTAAAGAAATGAGACGGCCATAGAAATTAAATAAAAATAAAATAAATAAAGGCAAGTTTCTCTGTTTTAAAGAGCAAAAGAGTTAAAAACAGAACATAAGAAAAGGACAGTATCCTTTTATACTTACAAAATATGTTTTGTCAGCATATACCAATTTCTTTCGAATTTCTTTCCTGTACTATTTTTATTGTTTTCTACTCTTTGCTATTTTTTAAGCAGATAAGAAAATAAGCATATATATTACCTTGCATATTCCAAGTTTAAAAACTTTCAACATTAGCTTGGAGAGAGGGTTTGAGACTCTAGAGACCTGTCTGCAGTCAGGAGAAAAAACTGTGCCAACTGACAGATTTCAGGCCTCACTGGCAATTCATGTCAGTTCACATTTTAAACCATGAAAAATAGGCTGAAGTTTATGTGCTAAGTACTTGGCTGCTATGCTACTTTTGAAAAAGGCAAAGAGATAAGGAAGAACCCCAGAGATCTGATAACTTTCAGAGAGGACATTATAAAAGTTTGTGAACCCAATATTTATAAATAAGGCTGTCAACTGTCTCAGGCTGCAGGCTAATATATTTAGCCATTACTAAAAGGATTGTTCATTTCCCCAGTATAATGGTGACTAGCAAGAAATGTCTCAACAATCAAACAGCAATCAAATAGTACAATTGCATCATACAGAAATGCAGGAAACATTAAGGAGAACTGACTTGCAGATGGAAATAGATGAAGATTTCATTTTAGGCAATGCTTCCCTCCTTCCCTATTACCTGTATAAATGTGATAAGCATGGTTTGGATTTTATTTTTATACTCCAGTTAATTTTTAAAATTTTATATACAATTTTAAATGATTCAGGTTGTTTTAATCTATTATTTGTACTTTAATTATCTGTAAATTACTTTAGTATATGTAACAATAGGAAATAGTATACAGCAAATGGTCTTGCAACCCAACAGACAGACACAGACTTCAGAGGATAATTATGACTGCAGAAAAAACAATTTGTTAAGTTCTGTGCATGGGCGCAAGGATTGGAGACGAGACGATGAACAGTGAACTTCAACTCTTTATTTAACATTGTGGAACAGAGCAAAAACTACGGCAGCAACAGCCCTTTTTATAGGCAAGCTGCTGATCAAATAACCAATAAGAAACGGGAAGCGTTAATTCCCTTAACCAATGAGAGAGGCCCGCTAATAGCCAATCAGATTCTCCTGAACGGACCAATCAGATGTCACTATTATCGGCCAATCAGAAGTGCAGGGTCAGAACCCTGCACTTTTCTAAAGGTTTTAATGATCTTTATTGAGCACTTTTATTAATTCATAACACCCCTTCCCCCCGGGTTTCGTTTAAGGGGTGCGGTGATGTAATCTTTGAGGTAGGCAGGTTGTTTAGATTGTCTGTTAGATTTTCGCTGTCCCCCGGGTGTTTGTTTATAATCTTGTTTGGGCGGGACGTTTTCTGGCGAGTAGGTTGCCTCCGGTCCTTCATTTAAACATTCGGTACCGCTATTGTCTTCGTTGTCCTCTTGCCTTTGTGGGCTTGCTTCTGACGAGGTGTCTCTTTGAGGAAAGTCCACCACCCTCTCTGATTCTTCCGAATGCTCACTTCTTCCGCTTGTGCTTTCTGCCGTTTTGAACTCGGTCTCCTCGGCATCTCCTCCCCCCTCCGTTTGGAAGTTACCGGAGTCGCAGAAACAAGGTTGCAGCCTTGAATGCAGCTGATCAACATGGTGCTTCCATATTCTTCTGTCGCGAGTTTTTACTCGGTACGACCTGAGTCCTGTGACGTGGATTACAGTTGCCTTGACCCACAATGGATCGCCAGAAATTTTTTTAGCGAAGACTAAGTCACCTATCTGGAATTCGCGGCATTTCCCACTGGATCCGTGTGGCTTTTCTGGTTCGTACGATGGGTGTAGTCGGTCAAGGTGGGAGCGGAGTTTTTGTCCCATTAACAATTCGGCCGGAGTTTTGTTGGTGACGCTGTGCGGAGTGATGTGTTGAAGAAGGAGTATCTGGTTAATCTTATCTTCGATATCGCCATAGTCCATTTTATGTAGGGTTTTTTTGATGAATTGTACCATGCACTCGGCTCTTCCATTGGTCGCAGGATGCGCCGGCGAAGTTAGCGCATGGTGAATACCACGGTCCGCCAAATACTGTTCAAAAGAAAGTGCGGTAAACTGGGGCCCGTTGTCAGATACCAGAATGTCTGGCAGTCCATGGGTTGCGAATAATCTGTCCAATTTTCTTATGACGGATTCCATTGTGGTACTTTTCATTTCATGGATTTCAAGCCAGTTTGAGTAGGCATCCACCGTTACTAGGAATGTGTGTCCTTTGGTAAGTCTGGCAAAGTCAATATGAATACGGGACCATGGTCCCCTGGGTATTTCCCACTCTGTTGGGGTAGCTTTCGGTGGGGCATTGCTAACTTTTTGACATTTGCAACAAGTCTTTACCCAGGCTTCGATTAGCTTGTCGATACCCAGCCACCACACATAGCTTCCTGCGAGCGCCTTCATGCGCACTATGCCAGGGTGGCCTTCATGCAAGGTTTTCAACACCACTCATTGCAGCCGCTCTGGGATGACGACTCTATCCCCCCAAATGATGCAGCCTTTCTGTGAAAACAGTTCCGTCTGTCGATTCTTGAAAGGACTGAAGTTGTCAGGGATTTGATCCAATGGCCATCCTCGCTCAACCCAGCTAAGAACTCGTGCCAAAATGGGATCGCGTTTGGTTTCGATCGCGATATCTCGAGCTGTCAGTGGTGGTGATTGAAGTGCTTCAATCTGGAGTGTCACGATGGTTGGAGCTGGGTCGTTAATGGTTTCAGGAAGTGGTGCACGGCTTAGTGCGTCAGCGTGGGGGATGGCCTTCCCCGGGTGGTGTTGCAGTTTATAATTATATGCAGCCAAGAATTCTGACCAGCGAGTCATTCTGGGAGATAATATGTAAGGGATTGGCTTGTTCCCCGCTATAATCCCCAGCAAAGGTTTGTGGTCGGTGACTATAGTAAAAACTCGCACATAAATATATTCATGAAATCGTTTAACAGCAGAAACGACAGCAAGAGCCTCTTTATCGATTTGACTATAGTTGCGTTCAGTTTTTGATAGCGTTTTTTAAAAGCAGGCAATAGGGGCTTCACTATCGTTTGGTAACACATGGCTCAAAATGGCACCCACTCCGAATGGTGGTGCATCACATGTAATCGTTAACGGCAAAATCTCATTATACTGCATTAAAACAGCGTCTAAAGTCAATAAGTTTTTTACTTGTAGGAACACATGTTCCTCTCGGTGTCCCCAGACCCAGGTTGCCTTTTTGTCCAACAGCCGATGTAGGGGCTCGGCTACAGTCGCTTGATGGGGCAGGAATACGTTGTAGAAATTGATAAGGCCCAGGAAAGCTTGGAGATCGGTCTTATTTCGGGGCCTTGGAGCATTTTGGATTGTCCTAAGCTTGCTATCAGTGGAGTGAATGCCTTGTTTATCGATTAAGTGCCCCCAAAATTCTACCTTATCCGTACACAATTGACACTTATTTTTTTTTTACTTTAAGGCCAGAGTCTTTAAATTTCTGGAGAATTAACCTCAGGCGCTCTCTTAGTATTTCTCTAGTCGGAGCAGCAATTAAAATGTCATCAAAATAAGGTACAACCCCTTTTATACCCTGTAGTAGTCTCTTCATCAAGCTGAAAAATTCCTGGGGCCATGCTAACTCTGAATTGGAGTCGGTTGCACTTAAATGCACCTCAGTATGTAACGATCGTTTGTGCCTCTGCCGTTTTTTTGTCTACAGGCAGTTGTTGGTATGCCTGTGCTAAATCCAATTTAGCAAAGACTTTTCCGCCCCTCAGGGAATGGAGAAGGTGTTGTACCACCAGTACCGGGTAAGCGTTCTGTTGAAGGGTGTGATTCAGGGTGGCTCGGTAGTCCCCACAAATTCTTAATGATCCATCCAGCTTGATGGGTGTTATGATTGGGGTTTCCCAGGGAGCCTGGTCAGTTGGTTCTAACACACCCTGGGCTATCAATTTATCAAACTGCTTGTCAATCTTTGGTTTAAGGGCAAATGGGACTCGACGAGGCTTAAGGTGGATGGGAGCTACTTTGGGGTCAAGGTTAAATGATATTGGGGTCCCCTTGTACTCGCCTAATTTCTCTGTAAAGACGTCCTGGAACTCTCGGATGATGGCCTCTTCCCAGTCGTCGCTGTTGGTTCGGTGAATGCCGGCTACTTCAATTCCAAGTGGGGCAAACCATTGGAGGCCTAACAAGCTAGGCCGATCCCGGTCGACTACGGTCAGTGGTAGGGATGCAGTACGATTTTTAAATGAGACACGGACTTTGCTGGATCCGACGACTGGAATTCGATTTCCCTGATAGTCTTTGAGTATGATTCTTTGGAATCTGAGGTCTTGCTGCCAGATGGTGGGGATTAATTGTTTAAGGGTCTTCCAGGAAACCATCGAGAGGGATGATCCGGAATCGACTTCCATCAGGCAGGGCTGGTTTTCGATGGCAACTTTCACCCGGATCTTCTTGGCGTCTAATGATGAGGCGTGACCGATTGTAATGGTTTGGTGTGCCTCTTGCCGTTTCGTTGACTAGGCTAGTGGTTTGTTTCTGTAGGAGTGGTTGTTCCATTAGTACCGTGTTTCTCATATAATAAGGCTGGGTCTTATTTTTTTTTGAGCCCCGAAAAACTGGCTAGGCCATCTTTTCGGTGGTGACTTAATTCCCCCCCTTGCATCTTCAGGGGGGCAGTGGCGGCTTGGATGTTGACCTTGGCGTTGGTGGGGCACTTCATATTGGGGTCAATGCAGGCAGCACCATATCCGAGTGTGCAACAAAAGTACTTCCTAACGGCAAGCCCCCCCACCATTCCTCCCATTTTGCATGTTTTAATATAGGCCTTAATTTGGGGGGAGGGGTTTAATTTCATTTCATGCCTATAAAACATGCTGGGACTTCCTATTGGGGGAGGCCATATTGTTGGAGAAACAGGGTAGGTTAAGTTTTCTTGATTCACAGGACGACTTCCTGTGGGCTGGCAGTAGTTGGTCCCCCTCTGAGGTGGGTTGGATCCTTGCTTGCTTCTACAAACTCTTCCGATGTGACCTCTTTTCCCACATACATGGCAGAGTGCGTTGAGGAATTTGCAGTCTGATCGTGAGTGGTTTGCCCCACAACCAGCATATTGGTACTGTACTCTCTGGTTACGTTGATGGCGTTGGTCTCGTTCAGACCTCTACTTCATCGCTTTCTGATGACGATTCGAGGTTCTCCTTGTGGGCTGTCGTTGCCTGTCCCTCCAGGTGAGGCGAGATTTCACCGGCGAGTTGGCGGAGCGGGGCGTGGTTGCGGCACATTCATGCAGCCGACTTCCTGGTTGCTTCTGCTGCAGTAGCATCAGCGATGGCATCTGCAAGGCTAATGTCGCCTTTCGCCATCAGCTTACTCTGCACGTGGTGTACATCTAATCCCAAAATTATTCGGTCTCTCAGGGCCTCTTCGAGGTCGGCGAACCCGCAGAGGCCTCCCAAATTCCGGAGATCCGCTATGAAATCCACAACACTTTCTCCCTTCTACTGGTCTCTCTGATAAAATTCATGTCTTTGAACAAGTGTTGGTACGGTCGGTACGTAGTGGGCCCGTAGAAGGGGCTCGAGGACGTCCCAGTCCATGGACTTCACCTCAGCTGGTTTGGCTAGTGCCTTGGCCATTTTAAAAACGGTCGGCCCGCAGTGAGTTAGGAATACCACTCGCTTCTTTCTGGTGGTGGCATCCTTTAAGTTGTTGGTCTCCAGAAACATCTGGAATCGGTCCATATATGAGTCCCAGTCTTCTTGTGCCAGGTCGAATGGAGCGGGTGGTATGACGCTGCTAGACATGGTTCAGCCGTTGGTGCGTCTTCAGCCACGTGCTCTGTTTGACGCTCTATAGTACTCAGTCAGCTCTGACGTCTCCAAATCCCATCCTCGTCGCCAGTGTTAAGTTCTGCTCATGGGCGCAAGGATTGGAGATGAGACAATGAACAGTGAACTTCAACTCTTTATTTAACATTGTGGAACAGAGCAAAAACTACGGCAGCAACAGCCCTTTTTACAGACAAGCTGCTGATCAAATAACCAATAAGAAATGGGAAGCGTTAGTTCCCTTAACCAATGAGGCCCGTTAATAGCCAATCAGATTCTCCTGAACGGACCAATCAGATGTCGCTATTATCGGCCAATCAGAAGTGCAGGGTCAGAACCCTGCACTTTTCTGAAGGTTTTAATAATCTTTATTAAGCACTTTTATTCATTCACTTTTATTAATTCACAACACAATTACTACCAACCTGCCTTCAATCGAGGACCTGTATACTGCAAGAGTCAAAAAGAGGGCTGTGAAAATATTTATAGACCCCCTCATATCCTGACATAAACTGTTTCAATTCCTTCCCTCAAAATGATGCTATAGAACATTGCACAGCAGAACAACTAGACACAAGAAGTTTTTCCCAGAAAACTATCACTCTGCTAAACAAATAATTCCCTCAACACTGTTCAACTATTACAAAATCTGCACTACTATTACTGTTATTTTCTCATCACTCCTTATCACCCATCCTCTCCCACTTATGACCGTATGACTACAACTTTGTCGCTGTATCTTTACAATTTATATTGACTGTTTCCTAGTATGATTTGATTGCTTATTGTACCCTATGACTATCATTAAGTGTTGTACCTTATGATTCTTGACTCTTGATGAATGTATCTTTTCTTTTATGTATACTGAGAGTATTTGCACCAAGATAAATTCCTTGTGTGTCCAACCACCACACTTGGCCAATAAAGAATTATATTCTATTCTAATTAAATAAATGCAATATTATAGTATTAGCACAATAGTGCTTAAATGACTTGGCTGTAATCACAAAAATGTGGAGTACCACTTGAACACCATGGCATTGACAAATTCACCATCAGTCAATTGCAAAAGGCAGCTTTACTTGAAACATCTTGTGACAATATCTGCAATTCCATCAAATATTCACATCTCCAAAGTCCTTTTATACTTCGATAGGCAGACAAAATGCCATATTCAGTTTGAACTGCTGGCTGACTATGTGACAAATCATATATTAACACGTACATTATTTTATGCATTATTTTTTTACCACTAACAGTACTGTATTTTATTTTCTCTAAGATGACAACTTTTACGTAAAAAGGAAGATATTTCCTCATATTTTATACTTTACTAAGTGTAATAGTTAATATTAATATTTATTTAATATTTAATATTTATTTAATATTTAATAATATTTAATATTCTAGATATTTAAATTTGTTTACTAAATTTATTATCCTTCTCATCTTGCCTATTACCTTCTCCTATTGTATCATGATTATATCATATTTTTATTTGTATGTACACCAAGAGCTTATGCACTGGAGACAAATTCCTTGCATGTCCAACTACACTTGACCAATGAAGAATAATAAACAAATAATAAAAATAATAAAGAAATAATTAAAATTCTGAAAAACTATATATTTTTATCTGAATAGGACCATGGAAAGCATACTTCTTCCCAGAACTGTGGCTTTTTCTTCAATACATTGTTTTCATGTTTTAATCATACAAAACAAAATTTAACTGAATCAAAGAATTTTATCTCTTCATTTACAATATTAATACATGTAACTAATCAATAATGAGTTCATTTTTCATCAGATTAATTTTTTCAGTGTGTTTCTAAACGTGCAAAAAGAAAAAAAAAGTCAGAAATTAGTTACAAGACACAAAAAATTACTATGCTACTATTTATAAAAGTGTTTGGTTGCAAATTTAAATATGGCATATATGTGCTTAGGACTCAATGAAAACAATTTAAATCAACAAATAGATGTAGTAGATACACACGTAATAAGATCTGTGATAAAGTCATGGATTAGTGCAAGCTTCCTCAGCTTCCTCACTTTTGAACTTACATTTAGTGAGAACAATTTTCATATTTGTCCATTTTCCTTATATGTTTTCCTGTTCCATTCAATGTTTATAGGAAGAAGAGAAATTATAAAGAGAGAAATGGCAGATGTAGTAGCAACATAATCTTAGTCTACATATTCGGTTTACAACCGACTGCTGGCAATATCAGCAAGCTGAAAACATACCAATAATTTCAGTTTCATGATTGAACAACAGAATATAATATTCAAATATATTATAGATAAAATGTGGCTTTCTCTTTGGCACATTGTTTTCAAGTTTTAACTATACAAAACAAAATTTAACTGAATCAAAGGATTATTTTCATTAAATTTATCAATGCTTGTTACTAATCAATAATGAGTTCATTTAGCAGAAGATTGATTTTGTCCCCCAGTGCATTCAAAATATGCAAAAAGAAAACAATTTGTTTTGACAATTCTAAAAATGTTGGAAAATATAGTAATTCAAAATGCTAGACTACAAGTTTAGCTACAACTTTAAAAGTACCCTGAAATTATGAGTGCTCAGTCCAGACCAGAAGTGACTCCACAGTTTTCTGAGCCATAGAAGAAATAAATACTCTTTTGCATTATGCAAAAAATATTCACCTGCAAAAGCAAGATCTCCTCCAGATAAAATCCTTGTTTGACTTCCAGTTTAAGTTTATGAATTACCAATGGGATAATATTGAATTTTAAAAAGTAATTTGTTAACAAAGAACTATTGATATTTTTCCAAGTGATGCTCTTCTTCCTTTATTCAGCTGTCTGAAGAACAATGCCTTATCTGTATTGAAAAAAGTTATTCATTTGCTTAATTTACCATTTTCATTTTCGTAAAATCTATCCAAAACTACATTTCTAACTGAGTTAACTGTGAAGAAAAGATTAGATTGCTACTTCATTTCTTCTGGTTCATTAGATAATTGAAATTATGCTAAAAGAAATGTATTCTAGTTTACCCCATGGGCATAACTAAATTGGATACTTGTCATTCAGGAAGTCAGCATTTCCACCTCTGATCAATAGCTCAGAAAAAATAAATAAATAAATAGCTTTATTTAAAATAAATAGCTTTATTTTATGCAGTCTTGGGAATGCTGCAGTAGTTAACATCTAGTCGATGCACTGAATCAGAAGTTCTCAAAGAAATTCAGTAACTTTAATGGATGTTTTGCATCCAGAGTTTTTATTCAATCAGCTTAATTCAGTCTCAGCTAATCAACTACTGTATTAAACTTAAGTAGTTCACTCAAATCATGAATTTCAAAGTATATTGCATGCCTAATATTTTAGTATATAAGGCAAAAAAACCTCACCCTTACAACAGCATTTATGATTCACATTCAACTGTGTTCTAATTCTCATATACAAATATTTTTCTGAAATAAACTGGTTTACATGAAAATTAAAATTCTACATGTATAATAAAGCTTAGTCTCATAAATCTGAATATCAATGAACATTGAAAGCATTCCAAACTCAGAATTTTTATGTCCAAAATATTGCACAAGGTTATTCTTGAAACCTTTTTATAGCTCTCTAGAATTTATCCGTTGTAGATTGTATCTTATTTACATTTTCATACACTGGCATTGCATAAGGCTTAGGGATTTTGAGTTGTTTCTAAGAAAAATATTGAGGCATTTATATGTTGGTCTGGCATCCATTAGTGAGTGGCACAGCTGAAAAGGGATTCTATAGTATTCATGAAAACATTTTGTGGCTTAAATGCTTATGGCCTATTTATAATACATTACTGTGGTGCTGATTATCAATTAAGCTGAATAAACAGTGAAAAAATAGTATGCTCCTGGATGAAATTGGTTTTGAAATGCATTATTACTAGAATCTCATAAATAGACTCACAAAATATATTCAGATTTCAACATGGAAGTAATATTTTTAGCTCTCTTAAACGCAACAGATACTGAAAGTGGAATCAAGACAATCCATCTCTTCAGAAAATTAGAAGAAATGCATTTTTTCTGATTTCTTTATGTTTTCAGTAAATTTTGGAGGACCTTTCATTTTAAAAAGTAAATTATTTGGAGAAAATCTTATCTTTCAGATAAATAGTATTTTTCAAAACAAAAATAAAATGATGCCTTTTCCCTCAAAAGGAACATTTTTCCATTAAGTCATCAAAGTATCACAGCTCACATGTGATGATACGTAAATTTCAACATTGGAAGTATCTCAGCTGTTGCAATCAACATTTCTTTCATAGAAACTTCATTCACAGCTGTGAATTAAAAAGGTAATTTCACAGCACTTTACTCATATAAGTTAGTGAAAGCTTGATTGTAACTTACATGAAACTACCTGTGTGAAAAACAATGACAATAAAGATGGTTTTTTCTAGAGAAAAATGTACCATCTATTCTCAAGGTCTGCCTAGATGGTTAAAAACACATCTGCTTTAATTAAAAATAACAGTTGCATTGCTTCCCAAGTTTCATCTATTGTTACATAAGCAGATTTTCCTTTCATTCCTTCCTCTCTCTGAACTTAAACACAATTATTCCAGAGGGTTTCCTAACTTTTCAAAGATTTGGAGATGCAAAGGGATTTCAGGAAGATGAGGAATGAGAATGAGATTCTATCAATCTTATCGTATAAGATAGCTTTTTAAAAAATCCCAATATTATATTGAAAGCAATAAAGAAAAAGAATAAAGTCCTATGCTTAGCACCTCCCAACCTCTTCAGATAATTCTAAGTATAAAATGGTAAAGGTTCCCCTCACACATATGTGCTCATTGTTCCCGACTCTAGGAGACGGTGTTCATCTCCGTTTCAAAACCGAAGAGCCAGCACTGTCTAAAGACGTCTCTGTGGTCATGTGCCCAGAATGACTAAATGCCAAAGGTGCATAGAAAGAACACTGTTACAAAGTGGTTCCTATTTTTCTACTTGCATTTTTACATGCTTTCGGACTGCTAGGTTAGCAGAAGCTGGGAGAAGTTAAAGGGAGCTCACCCCATTCCTCGGCTCTAGCAATTCGAATCACTGAACTGCCGCCCTTTCTGATCAACAAGCTCAGTATCTTAGCCACTGAGCCACCGCATCCCTAATTCTAACTATATATAAGTGCTATTGGAGATACTATAACACATTGGGTGTCAAACTCGATTGCATCATGTGACATCATGATATATCACAATGTTTTTTGCCTTTGCGGAACCAGGGTGGGCATGGCCTGCGCGTTGAGGCTGCCCATTTGACAGGCCTGCTATACATGTTAATTTTCTCAGCTAAGATACAGCAGTTTCTTCTTCCATTTCTCCAGAATTTTGTTACTAGCTTTTTTAAAAATCAAGCTTTTTTCTATTCAGGAGAGGGAGCTGTAAAGACAGGCCAACCTGTGTAACAAAGATATCTAATTCCTATATGACAAAGGACCATTACCCCTCTTATAAGTTGACTGGCAGTCAGATGCTATCAGGCTGCCAGTAAATGAGGGGTGGAGATTGCAGCCTGGACATTCATGACAAACACTCTATGTATATATACTATTTAATACAGACTAAATGCTACAAAGAGGTAAGCACTTGACAAAAATGTAATTTAAAAACTGCCAAGACAGGGAAGGCTTGAGAGGAACAGGGCCAGGTGAGACATGTCTGAGCAATTAAAAGAGATTTTTTTTAATGCTAAAATAAGTTTACTAGGAAGTTGCAAATTACAATCTGAAAAAGTACAGAATCCATTGTATATCTGTACTACAATGAAGAAACTAAAGCTCTGTTGAGAACAATTTTTCATTGATCAAATATTTTTAGAGTTTGGGCCTTAAAATTACCTCAGAGGTGGAACAGACACTTCAAAGTGGCTTTCATATATGTATTACTAAGATGAGATTTCTGAAAATAACCCATGTAATGATAAAGTAGTTATTAAAGCATATAGTAACACTAGTTTCTAAAATATTTCAGCATTTCCTTATTTCTATAGGGTCAATGTAATATGAAACGTAATTTTACAATGTTTTCCAAGTATTTGATTAAGAGATTATGTTACTCTACAAAACATAAAATTAAAAATAACTTCTTAGACTCAAGCTATAGTATGTCCACACTGATCTTCCTTAAATAAATTATTTAGAAGCTTAGTTTAAATAAGTTTTAACCATCAAATATTTATTTGTGAAAGTGGTTCACAAAACTCCTTGTTTAAATACTGTGGGCATAAGTCAAGAGTCATAATTACAATATTATCACTGAAATCAGTGGGGCTTATATTAATCATGGACCTTTACCTTCACCCTAATAAAACTATCTTGGTTAATGACATGCTAACAATGAGTTTGATAATAAAAGGACACGTAGAAAATAAATAGTTGGAACCATAACCACAATCTGTCCCACACACACTGAGGTTTTTTTGTTGAAAATTTAAGAATACTGTATAAAAACTTTCCTGTGATAGATCACACCATTTGTCCATCTTTCTATATGTAATTAGACCTGCAGTCTTATGCATCTTTTCTATAACTACTAACCTTGTTTATTCAATATTCCAGGAACTGAATTTTATTACTGAATTATGATTTTGTCCCAAAATACAATGGAAAGACAAAAACCAAAATTCTAACTCAGAATGTGAAAAGGATATAAGAATGACATCATAGTAGAAAAGAACAACAACACTTTTGGGGATCGACTGTCAGACCTTTAAGGTAGTTCTGACAAGAAGCCTTGGGTACTAAAATTATTTTTATTGTAAGATTAGAGTAACAGAATCTTGCAAATCTGAAAGTACTTCCCTCTTTTTACTTTACTATCCCAAAACTAGGGAGTGCTCCTTCTGAAACACTTCCCATCTGTTTTTATGGACTGACATACTTTTTGCATGACGCTGGGCTAGTCTATGGCTCTTCCTCCTGCCTGCCAAAGTCATACTCACATACTCTTACATTGAACACAAAATCGGCCAAATTCTTTTAAAAGTAATTACGGTTAAGGCTGAAGCCTTATAAGGAGATACATTGTAATTACTATAGCTTATAGTTCTTTTTCCCAGTAATAATTATTTAGAATTATTAAGTGGCTTTACTTATGCAGTAATACTTGATCATGGTTGACTAGTCAGATATGATATAATTACATTTTTTTCAGATTTGAAAGGAAACTTCACTAAATTGATCAATATTTCCCAATTGTAAGGGCAAATTCTAAATTCATGCTTAGGTCTCCTGTTTTTATTCAGTGATTATAAAAGGAAATCTGTAATTTATATAACAAATCATAGGAATAATTGAGAGGTTTAGTGCTTAAGACACTAAACACCATGTTAGAAACCAGGAGATTGTGACTTTTAATCCTACCTTAAATATGAAAGCTAGCTGAGTGATTTTGGGCCAGTCACTCTCTCTCAGCCCAACCCACCATCACAGGATAGTTGTTGTGGGGAAAATAGGAGGAAGAAAGAGTATTAAGTATGTTTGCTGCCTTAAGTTACTTATAAAAATATAAGGGCAGAAACAGACAAACAAACAAATAAGGATAGATCTGATGCAGCCCCTTTTTAAGAGGGCTTGAACTTGTCAATTTGACATAAAGTTGTCTAATCTTTCAAACTTTGATTTTGAATTACAAGAAGTTTGGCAATATAAAAAAAACACCCAAATAAGCTCAAAGACTATACTTTTATATAGAGTGTAGATTCATAGAATTAGTCACAGTTGTCAAAACAAAATTCAGCTGAGGACCAAGTTTCAATACACCTTTTAAAACTAAATTATATCAGAGCATACCTTCATAAAACACATACACTAAGCCTTTCAATTATTATAGAGGAGACACATGCAGTGCTTGCTATTACTCACTGACAATACTCAATACATTGTCTCTACAACATATTTTGTTCTGAAGAAATTGTACCATAAGGCTGCAAACATCCAGATGATTGCTAGACAACAGCAAACACATTTTTCTACATTCCTTGTTACCATTTAATTGTCAAGATTTTTCTGCAGCCCAGATCTGTTAAACATGAAAAAGCAGCAATATAGTTGCTAGAAACAATGCAAATAAATTAGAGAAAATGTTCAGTATCAATGCACTTCTACTTTACGTACATGCATAAAAAGTTGTGTTTCCTTTATTTATTTAATTTATATACTGCCTATCTCACTATCTAAAGGAATTCATATTAAAGGAATTTGTTCCCAGAATAGTGTCAAATTTCAACTACTTATATACAAATTTATTAATTGAAGATAATTAGGACTTTAAATGTCTCAATGGGATCCAAACAACTAGATAAACCACTTCATTTCACATCAATTTCTCAAACCCACAAGGCAGGAATTTTACAAGTCTGCAAGACCAAAATCCCTTATAATGGTAAATTAATTTATATAACACCACTCCTGGATGAATAAAAACCTAATGGTTTTATTATGGATAGGCTTGGAACCCAATAAGACCAGTTAGCCATCACTAAATTGTTCCAGTGATGGAGCAAAAGTGAGCATACCCACATTTAGACCAAATTTAATATTTAAGATGAAGAGCTTTCTTTCATATAAATTGTTTTATTATATATTCTTATTTAGCAATTTAAACTGTTTTCTAAATTGTAATTCTGCTCATATAATTGAAAATGTGCAGCCTATGGCAATGCAACTTAAAGGGGGGGAAAGTACCATCTATCACAGTTTCAACTTCCAAAGACCAATCAAAAGCTTATTCTAAGAGAATTATTTAATTCACTGACATGAAACATAATGAACATCAACTTCACATCATTTTTTAATAAACATGACATGAAAGCTTTACCTACAACTCAAGTCTTCTAGCTGGCTACTATAATTGGAATTATGCTATATTTCATGTCACCTCCCACTTTTATAGTAACATGAGAAAAAAGGATTAATTAGCTTTGGGCAAACAGAAATGATAGTATAGGTCTAATGTTTTGGTTCATATTAAAGAGAGCATATAAATGATCTTTCTATCTTATCTCCTCCATTTCTTCAAATTCCCCAA
The DNA here is from genome assembly GCA_033807585.1 of Hydrophis major. NCBI lineage: Eukaryota > Metazoa > Chordata > Lepidosauria > Squamata > Elapidae > Hydrophis > Hydrophis major. The sequence goes on from CM066329.1 coordinate 333,222,178, forward strand.
ATTTGAAAATAAAATTAGCATCAATTTGACAATGTATTCCATTTAATATCCAATTTCCACGCCGCTCCTGTACCTCTTCCTCAAAGAAGCCAAACACTCTGGTACTTTACAGCAGCTAATATGATTAAGTAATGAGACATATCTCTCATATCATTTGGATTAGGGATGTATGTTATTAAGTAAAGATTTTAGTAACTCAATCTGTCCTTCTAGTTTAGATAAGGATACTTTGCTACCTAAAACAAAGAACAAACTAGTGATCCCTGCCTGCAAAGTTCTACCTTTGGCATGAAAGCTGGCTGCTGATAGTGAGCTGAATACTCTTAGCTCACCTCACCTCATATATGTATTGTTATGGGTGAAATAGGAAGGAGTATTAAGTATGTTTATCACCTTGTTTACTTATAAAATAATACAGACAGGATAAAAATTGTAAAGATTTCAAAATTGGCTTCAGGGTTCTTTTTAAATACTGAGGTAATAGATGGGAGAAAGTTATTGTTCTGTACCTTAATTTGAATTCTTGAGATCCCCACGCTTTGATTGGCCAAAGCGCAGGGCGATCGGATTGGTTAGGCGAGCCGCGCCGATTGGCTCGCTGAGAATCTCCCGCAATTGGAAGATTCGAATCCTGGGAGATTCAAAGCGGTGCCATTGGCCGCGGCCACCGCGGCTTGGAAATAAAAAGCCGCAAAGTTTTCCTAAGAGCCAGTTCGGTTCCTGACTTCAATAAAGAGCTTGATACAAAGTCACCGACTCCTGACTTCCTTCCACGCGGACATAACACTGGTGACGAAGGTGGGATTCTTATCCTGAACCGAAGCACATGTCCGATGGAAGCCAGCCAACCGACGAGATGGCCAGCATCGCGCCACCAACCCCCTTCAACCCCACCAGCGAGGACTGGGAATCTTACACGGACAGATTCCACATGTTCCTCGAATGCAACGACCTGAAGGATGCCACTGGACCAAAGAAACGAGCCATCTTCCTAACGCACTGCAGGCCCGCAGTGTTTAAGATGGCAAAAGCGCTAGCCAAGGCCGCCAATGTTACCGCGATGGATTGGGCTGACCTCGAGCCATTACTCCAGAAACACTACGCTCCAGCTGTACCCATCCTCATCCGATGACACGAATTTTATCGTCGGGACCAGCGGTCGGGCGAGAGCTTGTGATTTTGTCGCAGAGCTGCGGTGCCTTGGAGGACTATGCAAGTTCTCCAATATGAACGAGGCCCTGCAGGACCGAATCGTGCTCGGTCTTTGGGACCCCGTTCTCCAAAGTTGGTTGATGGCCAAGGGCAACATCGCTCTCGCCGATGCCATCTCCGAAGCCACGGCAGCCGAAGCAATCCGACAATCAGCAGACCGCATGCGGAGACCGAACGCCGGGGACCGCACCACAAACAACCACCCTGCAAGGTCGACCGAGGCCCAACCTGAAACTACCACCCACCAGGGCGAACTCCACTCCACCTCGGGCACGTCAAACAAGGAGGAAGACATCCACCGTCTCCAGGCAGGCCGCAATCAGCGCAGCCGGTGGAGTCGTAAGTCAAGGACCGTGTGTGCTGGTCGCGGAGGCGACCACCCCAGATCCGAATGCCGGTTCTTCGACTCCGTTTGCCAGCACTGCAACAAAAAGGGCCACATAGCCCGCGTCTGCCGCCTCAAGAAAACCCACAGCCCCAGACGATGGGACCCGAGCAAGCGGAAATGAGAGAGCACACCCCCCAGGACCAGAGACTGCCCAGCAGACAACCGTTGGGAACGGAACGGATGAGCCCAACGAGAGGGCGAGACCCAGCGGAGAGAAGAGACACATCAGACGGTCACCATCGGCCACGCAACAACCACAGACGCCAGAAAGGTCTACGTGGAGGTAGGCATCGAAGGCAAACCCTGTAAAATGGAGGTGGACTCCGGGTCCTACCTCTCAATGGTAGCATGGCAAGAAATTAAACGCTTGGTGCCTATCATCCAGAGAAGGTAACTAGAAAACCAGAGACTAATCCTCAAGGACTACCAGGGAAACCGCATCCCTGTAGTCGGAACAGGACAATTCACAGTGACCTACAAGGGGCACACCGAAAGACTTCCCCTGACCATCGTCAATCGAGACCGACCTAGCCTGCTGGGACTTCAATGGTTCGCACCGCTAGGCATCGCAGTCACAGGCATCGACCACATGGCTGAAGCCGACTGGGAGCAGCTACTGGCCCAGGACTTCCAAGAAGTGTTCGACGGCACCCTAGGCAAGTACTGAGGGCCCCCAATATCCTTCAGCCTAGACCCAAACATTTCCCCGAAACGCCTAAAACCAAGGCGGGTACCTTTCGCACTCAAACCGAAAATCGACGAGCAAATTGACAAGCTCGTCAAGCAAGGGGTATTACAACCTATAGACCACGCCCGGTGGGAGACCCCCATAGTCACCCCAATCAAGCCTGATGGGTCAGTGAGAATCTGCGGGGACTATAAGGCCACCCTAAATGGCGCCTTGCAGCAAAGCGCTTACCCCGTCCCAGTAGTGCAACATCTCCTACACTCGCTGGGAGGGGGCAAAGTTTTCGCAAAACTCGACCTGGCCCAAGCATACCAGCAACTGCCGGTCGACGAGGAAACTGCAGAGGCGCAAACCATAGTCACCCACCGGGGAGCCTTTAAATGTAACCGACTCCAATTTGGAGTCAGCGTGGTGCCTGGAATTTTCCAGAGCCTCATGGAAAGACTCTTACAAGGCATCAAGGGGGTGGTACCATACTTCGATGATGTACTAGTATCGGCAACCAACCAGGCCGAACTAGAGAGTCGCCTAAGGGAGGTGCTAATGAGATTCAAAGAAACCGGGTTTAAAGTGAAGAGGGAAAAATGCCAGCTGTACACAGAGCAGGTCGAATTCCTAGGATACCTCCTAGACCGACACGGCATTCACCCCACCGACAAAAAAATTAAAGCCATCAAAGAAGCCCCCACACCCAGGTCAAAAACAGAACTGCAGGCGTTTCTGGGGCTACTTAACTTTTATAATGTCTTCCTGCCCCAAAAGGCGACCGCGGCGGAGCCTTTGCATAGGCTTTTGGACAAGGCGGCTACCTGGACTTGGGGGAAACGCGAGGAAGCTGCCTTCAGGAAAACCAAGGACCTGCTCACTTCGGATGCTGTCCTCATCCAGTACAACGAGACCCTACCACTAGCCATCACATGCGACGCATCACCCTTCGGCGTCGGCGCTGTCCTCAGCCACACTCTCCCCGACAAAAAGGAAGCACCCATCGCGTTCTTTTCAAGGACCCTCACCAAACCGGAGCGGAACTACAGCCAGCTGGACAAAGAGGCTTTGGCTATCGTCGCCGCAGTAAAAAGGTTTCACGAGTACCTCTACGGCCGGACATTTACCATCATCACCGACCACAAACCGCTGCTGGGAATACTTGCAGGGAACAGGGCCACCCCGAACATTCTGTCTCCCAGAATGACAAGGTGGTCCGAATTCCTGGCCGCCTACAACTACGGGCTCACACACCGACCCGGTAAGACTATCTCCCATGTGGATGCCTTAAGCCGCTCACCGTTACCCGGACCAGACACTGACCCAGCACCCACGATGACCACCCCCAGCATAGAGACTCTACCCAACCTACCCATAACCGCGTCAGACATTGCCCGAGAAACTAATAAAGACAAACGTCTGATGCGGGTTTTACATTGGGTAGAGAAAGGGTGGCCGGAAAAGGACAACGACAAGACTTTCAGGACATTCCGAAACCGGCAAACGGAACTCTCGTTGCTAAAAGGGTGTATACTATGGGGGGATAGGGTGGTCATCCTGGAAAAACTACAAGGGAAGGTTCTGGAACTGTTACACGAGGGGCACCTGGGCATTGTTAGAATGAAAGCCCTGGCCAGAAGTTACGCTTGGTGGCCAGGGATGGACAAACAGATCGAGGCCTGGGTAGCAAGGTGTCAACGATGCCAGGAAACTAGACCAAGCCCACCCACAGCACCCATCCTAGAGTGGGAAACCCCCAGGGGACCTTGGTCTAGAATCCAGATAGATTTCGCCAGGCCCACAAAAGGACACACTTTCTTAATAACCGTAGACTGGCTGGAGGTAAGCAACATGAGAACAACCACCACGGAAGCCGTGACCAAAGAACTCTACAAACTCTTCGCAACACATGGCCTCCCAGACGTCCTCGTGTCCGACAACAGGCCCCAATTCACCTCGCTGGAATTCAAAGAATTCCTAGCGGAAAGGGGCATACGACACGCACTGACAGCCCCGGCGCATCCGGCGGCGAATGGAAGGGCGGAACGGATGGTTCAATTCACAAAAAAAACCATCCAGAAAATAGACCACGGGGAGATCCAGGACAAAATAAATAAATTACTCTTCATACAGCACATAACCCCGAACACCACAACAAATAAAAGCCCGGCAGAACTGCTAATGGGGAGGAAAATAAGGTCCCCACTCGATAGACTACACCCCACTTACAACCCAAAGAAACCCTCAGACTCCACCAGCAAACACCGAACCTTCGCCCCAGGCGACGCCATCTACGCGAGGAAACTAAATGGAGACCCATTATGGGTACCAGCAATCATAACACAGCTAACAGGCCCATGCTCATACCGGCTACAAACCGATGGACGAGCGTGGAAGCGCCACATCGATCAGTTAAGATCGAGAACTGCCACACAAGACACCACCGACACTCAACCAAACAAAACCAACCTCCTCAACACAACCCAAGAGGGGAGGGGATACCCCGGGAACCAAAACCCAGAAGAAAGAAACCAGCCATACTCACCTACAAGCAGCCAACATGAAACCTCGCCAGGAAGAGACAGCCAGGCCAGCTCAGCCAACCCAGGAAGACCGAGCGGGAGCGGCGAAACCCGCAGCTCAATCAACCCGGGTGGCCCAGGAGGGAGCTGCGGAGAGCGGCCCGGCCAGACAGACCAGGCGGTTCCCATGACGGAGTCCAGAGAAATAGAGACCCCGACCAAACCGGCTGGGATCCAACCTACAACTGACCTGCGCAGGTCCAGTAGGCAAAGACGGAGCCCCGCCTACCTACGGGACTACGCTACCAAGAGGGCAGGGGTGTTCTGTATCTTAATTTGAATTCTTGAGATCCCCGCGCTTTGATTGGCCAAAGCGCGGGGTGATCAGATTGGTTAGGCGAGCCGCGCCGATTGGCTCGCTGAGAATCTCCCGCGATTGGTAGATTCGAATCGCGGGAGATTCAAAGTGGTGCCATTGGCCGCAGCCACCGCGGCTTGGAAATAAAAAGCTGCAAAGTTTTCCTAAGAGCCAGTTCGGTTCCTGACTTCAATAAAGAGCTTGATACAAAGTCACCGACTCCTGGCTTCCTTCCACACGGACATAACAGTTATAACTGAATAACTTTCTGGGATTAAGAGGTAAAGGATGAATAAGAGAGTTTCTAGCATATTACTGTTTGAACTGTTTTAATTATTTAATTTGGACTGCTAAGGATTTTGTATGAAACAGACTTAAAACAGAAACTAGAAGACAAAGAGTTTACAACACTATTCTTCCCCAAAAACAATTTATCTGTGTAAAACTCTTGCAAAAAAACACTATAAAAGCACTAAACACCCAATAAATTAGAATAAGTAATTGTTTCTAAAATGCAGTGCGATGTTAGAATGTACTGTATGTTTGAAAGAAAATGTTTTTTTTTAATAAAGGGACTGCAGTATAAACTTCATACTCTCAGTGGGCTGTGGAAAAGGTTTTCCCTTTTTATATGGGCATCCAATTTCAGAGAGTTAAACCTTTTCAGTAAAATATTGCCTCATATGAGACAACAATACCAACGTCTGCAGGGTCTTCCGAGAAAGCTGAAATTCAAGATAAGCCAAGGATTTTGCAATTTGAATCACTGGTAGTAGCAAACCACATTTTAAACAAAGCTTGAATTCAGGGCTTAAACAAGGGATCCACAAGCAATAAATTAGGCAAAAGAAGAGATATAATCCTTCAGGAATTCATGATGTACCCCAGACTTGTTACGCTTTTAAGAAGGCAGAGGGTTATCGAAAGAAAAACTGTTTATGTCCTCTACAGTGTTTTGAAGAAAATCCTATGCAACTTTAGCAAGACATTTCCCAAGGAGATAATATAGATTACTAAACGAGGTGGTACAGGCGGCCATGCACTTAAAATTCCCATGAGAGTTTGCACAGGTCAGTCTCACACACACCAGAAGGAAAACCCATAACGTTAGTCTTTAGTTTTCTTTGATCCCTGTTTGCAACCCACTCCAATTCAAAGTATAATTGACAGAGTGGCAGCCGGAGAGAAGAGTTCTCAGCATCAAAATGCAAAGCCGTGGCTTTTCAGATCTGCCTGACAAAAATGTAGCAGTTGCAACTAATTCAACTAGCATTATTCAGCAAAGACTGTTTGTATGTTAGGGCTTTAACACAACTAAGACATGAATTTATTTTTAAAAAGGAGCAAACCTTAGTTAAATATCAAGTATCCTGGCTCAGTTATTTTGTATTATAACTTGTAACAAGACTTCCATAATAACTTTACCCATCCTCAAAAGTTGCACAATGGTGTTAGTCTTTAACATTCTCATTTACAGATGGGGGAATCAGCCTAGATAGCATCTTGCCCAGGGCCACCCAGTAAGACCAGGACTGAGCTGGGATATGAAATGAGATTTCTAACATCCAAGCCTAATAAACTATTCACTGGACCACACTGGTTTCGGATCCAGATGCAAAATGAGTCATGACCCTGAAAATAAGCTGAATATTTTTGCCATAGCAAGGATAAATGAATCATTCATATTTCCTGCAAATAATAAAACAGGCTTCGCTTTTTTTCTCAGCATGCCAAGTTCAATCCTGCCCCATTTCAATGTTCCTGTGTTTTAAGGAAAAGGGCATATGGTTAGAAGCACCAATGTTACTGCTTCCAAACCAATTTCTAGAACATTTGTTCTTCTATACCCTTCTGAGTAGACACAAACATTTAGTTGTACTTTTATGTCAAACATACAGGCAGATAAATAAAATGTTCCCAACCTATTGTTGTTGTTATAATTATAGAGTTTCTCTTTGAAGGAGATGGGCAGTTAAAAATTGTGATAGATAGATAGATAGATAGATAGATAGATAGATAGATAGATAGATAGATAGATAGATAGATAGACAGAGAGACAGACAGAAATATGTCTTATAGTTTTGACTAAGAACCATCCCTGCCCTTTGTAAGAGACAGGACCATTATTTAAGAATTAGTACAACCTTGTGCATATTAAAATATAAAGCAGACATTTGCTTAGAACTTTATTGCTGTAACTTCTATATTTTGTTATTTGCAAAATGGAAAAAATACAATGATCATAATTTAGCAGGTATTCTAAAGATTCCATTTTGAAATTTATGTCAGTTGCCTTCCAAAATCCTGATATACAGAGTGATTTTGTTCCCCCGAGATTTCTTGGAAATGCTTTTACAAAAAAGCAAAAGAACTCTATTCCAACCAGAATCCCAGGATAGTAATCTTAGTGTTCCACTAGGTTGCTAAAAGTTCTGTCAAGATTTCAGCCCAAAGACTTATTTTACTATGGACTTTATTGGTGTAATGACATCTCTTTCCATAGAGTACCTTATTGCATTTGAATTACAAATAAATCTTTTTTTCTGATAAAATGCCATTTTGTATTTCTTGTCTGCTTGTTTCATGAAAGGGATCATAAGAGCCAAAACATATAGTGATGCTTTATCTATTGGAACAATTAAGTAAATAAAAATGTAACATCAAAATGTAAGTTATAAATAGAAAACCGCATGAAGATTCTGACCTCTCCCATGAAAATATAGATTATTGCAAAAATATCTGAAGATCATTTATTTGTAAATAGCCATGTTAATTACTAATGCAGCAATGAAGCTCTAACATTACTTTTTGTCTTAATTTTAAAGAGTTATCTTAAATAACATTTATTTAAGCAAATAGATCTTGGAAGTTTAAAAATAGCTTTAATGACTGCTTACATTTATAAAATTTATAAATGGAACATCAAAAATGCATGAAAACTGGCTGAGTGACTTTTGGGCCAATCATTCTGTCAGTCCAACCCATCTCACAGGTTGTTTTGGTGGGAAATATGGGAGGAGGAGAAAGTATCAGATTTATTTATAAAAATAATAAAGGCGGAATAAAAAAAATTAAAAGAAGAAATGTGAAGAAAAATAAGTTATTTAAAATATATTAATCACATATGTTGAATCTATCAATATGCTAATTTATTAAAGGTATAGATTAGTGTCTTGAAAATAAATGTGCCACAGAAAAATCAAAAGTATGTTATCCTTTTCTTCCTTGGAATGGATAGTTCCAACAGAAATAGAAATAGTTAAATTTCAAAAGAGGAGGGAAAACAATTAATTCTGAAGTTTAAAAATAAAATCATACAAGAAAATAATAGTACAATTTCACATAATGCCTAACTAGCAATTGAAATATTAATATTAAATTAGCCATAATTAAAATGTATAATTTAAACAAGAAATCTGGATTAGACAGATTGTTTTATGACAGAAACAGGTATGATTAGAAAAAAATATTTGATTTTTTAATTACTCCAAGGGAGCAACAGCAAAATTAAAATAACATTACCAGTTCTAATTAAAGTACTGAAAATTCTTAAGTTGTCAAAAATATTAAGGACAGTTAGAAATCATTACCAATGCATAAAAATCAAGGAAAGCTGAAAAAGATCTGGTTTATTTCAGATTTTATGACATTTAACAAAAATTCTAGAATTTATCATTTGTAGTATTTTCAGTTATACTGAACACCAGGAAGAACATGTAACCAATTTTGTCCTATTGGGATTCATCAAAATAAGTAGACAAATGTTATTTTATAAGGTTCAAATTCTTTACGAAGAATTGAACTCACAGACCTTCATACTTTAAATGATTATATGTAGCACATTAACGTTAGGAACTATCCATGTCCTAATACTCAACAGTTTAAGAACTAGTTATATTATGTTATATATGCAGTAGCTTCCCTTAATTGCTATGAGCAGTGATACTGATGTTACATTATGTCACCATGCCCCATGTTTGATATTGTATATGACTTTCATTCTCCCTCATGAGGTGTGAATAAGCTAAAATCCATATATGGGAACATGACATAATATAATATCTATATTAAAGGAGCATAGTTGCTCATGTGGTTAGGAGGCTGGGTTGAAGGATAGGATGCCCCCATTCAAGATAGGAGTGCTGCTGCATGTTTGGAGGGTGAGTTTCTTCAGGTCTGACAGGGACAAAAAAGGAACCCCCAGGGGCATCCCTCGGCAACGGTGATGTCCTTGACTAATCCTTTCAACCCAGAAGTGTCTTAAATGGTATCTCCAACATGAACAGGATGGGGCACATCCAGGGGTGGGATTCTACCAGTTTGCACCTATTCACTAGAACCGGTTAACATTCTAAGCAGTTCAGAGAACCGGTTGTTAGAAGAAATTACTGGCCTAATCCTGTAAGGAAGGCAGGAAGGAAACATTCTGGTGTTGCTTACAGAAACTGTCTCTCCATTAACCCTTATTACATTCTTGGCAGGACTAGACTTCCTGTCTCAGGAACTTCTCTGAGTTTTTTCCCCCTCCTTTGCTGGTACTTTGATTGTGTGGAGTGAACATTCAAAGTTACAATGGCACTGAAAAAAGTGAAATGACCATTTTTCACACTTACGACTGTTGCAGCATCCCCACAATCATGAGGGACCAGGCGAGGAGATGCATGCCTCGATGTGAGTGATATTGAGTTGGCCACGCCCAGCCAATAACATGACTACCAAGCTACATCCACCCAGTCACATGACCACCAAGCCACACCCACCAACTAAGCCACACCCATAGAACTGGTTAAAAAATTTGAATCCCACCTCTGGGCACATCTATATTTCTCTCCTTGGAATGAATGCTTATGTGATGGCAGACACTAATATACCATTCTGTTCGCTCATGGGATTTTTATAGGAATAATCAATAGGGAAATCATAATTAAAAATCATTTAGATTAATGTAACCAAACATTTGAAATACGAAGACTATAAAAAAACCCTAAAGAAATATACTTTAGTAAGTACAGCTTCAGTAGATGCAAAATTTGATGAAATGTCTGAAACAGTAAAAGTGATTTTAAGAATTAACCTTTCTGTCTAGTTTAAGGATTTACAAATGAACACATTTCATTTTTTCTATAGCCAAATGGCATGATAACTGATTTTAGGCAGAGTATTGGGATGTAATTTTTTTATCTGGAAAAGTTTATATACATATTATTTTTATGTCATTTTGGTGAATATAAAAAGGAAATAGATAACCTTATATAGTTTTATACTTCACTTTTAATACTCACAGTAAAAATGAAGTATTTATGTACATACCAAGATTTTTATATTATAAATTTATCCCTCATGTATGTTTACAAAAGCTTACGTTTCTTTTGAAGTAGTTTGAGCTTCTTGTAATGTCACCTTTGGTTTAGTGTTTCCACTTTTTGAAGTCAGTTGTCTTCTTTTTCTACTTGGAACTATATCAGTAATATCTGGACTACCAAGTAATGGATCTCTTCTGGGTTTGACTGTCAGAACAGAAAAGATAACATGATAAGACAGGGAATTAAATAATCAATTCTGGGAACATTATGAGAAAGCTGCTTATCTATGGTACTCTGAATGGTAATTAGAGTAGAAATAATTCAAGATAATTATTTTAGGCAATATGAATACCAAATGTTACAATTGTTGATGTCTTGATAAATGCACATTTATCTCTCTGGACAAATTTTAGGCCATATTCCTCTGTTCATCTTACATTTGCTTCTGCTCACAATGTTAAGTTTCCTCTTTCTTCACTTTATGGAAAAATACCAAATCCAGTCTAAACTGACTATGCAACCAACCTTCAAACCATAATAATATAAATAAATAAATAAATATTACACTTGTATGTAATTCAACTCACAACAACTTTGGACAACTCACAATTATCAAGCAAAGGAAATCCCAGTAAAATCAGGAAAAGGTAAAAGATGGCCAACAAAAAAGCCAACACAGTTCTAGTCTGCATAAACAGAGGGATAGAGTCAAGATAATGTGAAGTGTTAATACCACTTTATAATGCCTTGGTAAGGCCACACTTGGAATGCTACATTCAGTTTTGGTCGCCATGATGTAAAAAAGATGTTGAGACTCTAGAGAGAGTGCAGAGAAGAGCAAGATGATTAGGGGACTGGACGCTAAAACATATGAAGAATGATTGCAGAGACTGGGTATATCTAGTCTAATGAAAAGAAGGACTAGGGGAGACATGATAGCAGTGTTCCAATATGTCAGGGTCTGCCACAAAAGAAGAGGGAGTCAAGCTATTCTCCAAAACACCTGAGGGCAGGACTAGAAGCAATGGATGGAAACTAATCAAGGAGAGAAGCAACTTAGAACTAAGGAGAAATTTCCTGACAGTCAGAACAATTAATCAGTGGAACAACTTGCCTCCAGAAGTTGTGAATGCTCCAACACTGGAAGTTTTAAAAAAGATATTGGATAACCATTTTTCTGAAGTGGTGTATGCCTAGGCAGGGGGTTGCACTAGAACAGGGGTCTCCAACCTTGGCAACTTTAAGACTTGTGGACTTCAATTTCCAGAGTTCCTCAGCCAGCAAAGCCCACAAAGTCCACAAGTCTTAAAGTTGCCAAGGTTGGAGACCCCTGGACTAGAAGACCTCCAAAGTCCCTTCCAACTCTTCTATTCTATTCTATTCTATTCTATTCTATTCTATTCTATTCTATTCTATTCTATTCTATTCTATTCCATTCCATTCTATTGCAAGCGTCACAGTGCAGATGGAATGGAGTAAGGAGTCCCACTTTTTGTTGTCAAGGTCTTCATTGGAGTTCTAAACAACAGCAGAATGAGGATCATCCACATTCAGGGGAAAACTTATTCTTGAGGTAGATGCTTCTACAGAGAAAGTGCACTTCCAGAATCCTGATAAATAACATTGTTTTATCCAAGAAACCCAAGGTGTGCTAACCCTGCAATACTGAAGTGGTTGGGGAGATACTGTACAAGACAAATAACCAGGTCCTGTGCCACAAAGGACTTTATAGTCCTTTATAGTCCCAACCATCCCCTGAATTAGATTAAGAAGCAAGCTGGCAATTGGTGTACCTATGGGCATACTGAAACATCCACATCACTGCTCATACTGCTGCATTCTGGATCAGTTGAAACTTCTGTATAGTCTTCTATGTCAGCCCTGTGTAGTGTGTGTAGCAGTGAAATATGCTTTAATCTAGTAACATACTACTTCCAAGAGTAAACTTTCACTTTATGAACTTAAGAGTTCTAAACTTTTTTTAAAAGTTTACATTCTCTCTAGAGGTAGCTCTACCATTTTTTTTAGCATCTTCAAACTTTTATTTTCTTTAGAAACATTTCCAAATATCTAAATAAAGAGATCAAAGTTTGCAAAAGAAAAAGATGGGAAATTCATTTTCCAGATTTCCCTTTTCTGATTTGAAAGAAACCAGCTTGATGGCATACAATCTCATTTTTATGTTTCCCAAGATGCAAATGTGAGAGGAAATAAGCTTTTTTCCCCATTTATGAATTGATCCCCAGGATTTAGGTTAATAGATAGAACACACATTAATTCAAGCTTTTAAACAGAGGATAATTCCATTACTAGAATAAGCATACTGGTCTCAACAGGTCTCATTCCTAAACAAATAAAAGTGATAATATTAGTGATAATAGTTTCACTTATTAAATTTAAGTTCTCACAGATGCTGTTTGATTTTTCTTCATCATATAAAAATGTTTTAGTCATATCAAGACTTAAAATTTCATTCACATGTAATATAAGTACTATAAATTATAAAGAGAAACTGTATCCGTACACATTTAAAAACAAGATATTTTACACAATATAACCTCAGATTAACAAATAAATAAAATATACACTGCTCAAAAAAATAAATGGAACATCTAAACAACACAATGTAACTCCAAGTCAATCACACTTCTGTGAAATCAAACTGTCTACTTAGGTAGCAACACTGATTGACAATCAATTTCACATGCTATTGTGCAAATGGAATAGACAACAGGTGGAAAGCATAGGCAGTTAGCAAGACATCCCCAATAAAGGAGTGGTTCTGCAGGTGGTGACCACAGACCACTTCTCAGTTCCTATGCTTTCTGGCTGATGGTTTGGTCACTTGAATGCTGGCGGTGCTTTCACTCTAGTGGTAGCATGAGATGGAGTCTACAACCCACACAAGTGGCTCAGGAAGTGCAGCTCATCCAGGATGGCACATCAATGCGAGCTGTGGCAAGAAGGTTCGCTGTGTCTGTCAGCATAATGTCCAGAGCATGGAGGCACTACCAGGAGAGAGGCCAGTATATCAGGAGATGTGGAGGAGGCCGTAGGAGGGCAACAATCCAGCATCAGGACCGCTACCTCCACCTTTGTGCAAGGAGGGACAGGAGGAGCACTGCCAGAGCCCTGCAAAATGACCTCCAGGGGGCCACAAATATGCATGTGGCTGCTCAAACAGTCAGAAAGAGACTCCATGAGGGCGGTATGAGGGCCCGACGTCCACAGGTGGGGGTTGTGCTTACAGCCCAACACCGTGCAGGACATTTGGCATTTGCCAGAGAACACCAAGATTGGCAAATTTGGCACTGGTTCCCTGTGCTCTTCACAGATGAAAGCAGGTTCACACTGAGCACATGTGACAGACGTGACAGGGTCTGGAGGCGCTGTGGAGAATGTTCTGCTGCCTGCAACATCCTCCAGCATGACCAGTTTGGCAGTGGGTCAGTAATGGTGTGGGGTGGGGTGGCATTTCTTTAGGGGGTCGCACAGCCCTCCATGTGCTCACCAGAGGTAGCCTGACTGCCATTAGGTATCGAGATGAGATCATCAGACCCCTTGTGAGACCATATGCTGGTGCGGTTTTTGCCCTGGGTTCCTCCTAATGCACGACAATGCTAAACCTCATGTGGCTGGAGTGTGTTAGCAGTTCCTGCAAGATGAAAGCATTGATGCTATGGATTGGCCCGCCTGTTCCCCTGAATCCAATTGAGCACATCTGGGACATCATGTCTTGCTCCATCCACCAACGCCACATTGCACCACAGGCTGTCCAGGATTTCAGGGATGCTTTAGTCCAGGTATGGGGGGAGATCCCTCAGGAGACCATCTGCCACCTCATCAGGAGCATGCCCAGGCATTGGAAGGAGGTCATACAGGCACATGGAGGCCACACACACTACTGAGCCTCATTTTGACTTGTTTTAGGACATTACATCAAAGTTGGATCAGCCTGTAGTGTTTTTTTCCACTTTAATTTTGAGTGTAACTTCAAATCCAGACCTCCATGGGTTGCTAAATTTGATTTCCATTGATAATTTTTGATTTTGTTGTCAGCACATTCAACTATGCAATGAACAAAGTATTTAATAAAAATAATTCATTCATTCAGATCTGGGATGTCTTATTTTTGTGTTCCCTTTATTTTTTTGAACAGTGTACTATAATAATATAACATAATAGTAAAGATAAGATAATGAAGTTGAGATTTGCTCAAAAAGGATGATTTGAATTTATAATTATAAACTAATAAGGAGTTAATAATAATAATATAGTATGCATAGTTGATTTATATAATATGAATTTTAATCTAAATTTAGAAGGGAAAGACTGTTGATATTGTGCACAAGAGATATGTTCCAACTGACACACTGTACAATGGAAAGATGGTTTTATTTGATGTTTTATGTTTGTTTTTGTCAATGTTTGTTGTCAAAATAAATTTAAATTTTTTTAAAAAAGACTGAGTAATACACACTACAGCAAAAAATATATAAAAACAATAAACATGTTAAAAAGTCATTTTTTCTTTGAAAAGTACACCACACAAGAGATTTGATTAGCTATGAAAGTCATCTCAAGATCTCACTGATTCCCTGAGACCGCCTCCAGGGCTGACGACTGTCAGAAAATGAGGGATGGGACTAATCTCGTTTCAGGGGATAATGTTAATTAAATATACAGATAATGTTTATTAAACCTGGCAGTTGTTCAGTAACTTTATTTTTTTCTACACAATAGATTAATATGGAATAAAGTTCATTCTTATATTCAACTGTTATCCAGAAATTAAAGGGAAGTAGGAAGTGGGTGGGCGTGGCCAGCACGTGACACATCTGGCCCGCAGGTTGCGAGTTCGACTGCTCTAATATCTACCTATCCAATCAAATCTAGGATGAGTCTCTCTCTGGATTCCTATGTTAAGAGTCCTTCTGGGACCAGAGGCTTTCTCCATTGTGGCCTCTCTTCTTCGGAACAAACTCTTGAGATTAAATTTGGATCAATCCTATTAGGGTTGAGAAAAAACTGTTAGGACCTAGCTATCTAAGAGACTTTGATAGAATGATATGACATGACCCCTTCTTCTTGGAGTCAATTGGAATTTTGGTTTATTGAAACTCATTTGAGAGAGCAAAATTGTTATTTTTAATTTTTTTTAAGTTTTTACTGTAGTTCAAAATTTAAGTTTATTAAGACTGACTAAATAAATAAACAACACCCTTTCTCCTGGAAACTTCTATTTAATAAGAGGGGCATCTTAATTTTCTCTTTCTCTTCCTTCCTATATCATATACATTCTTGTTTGTTTACTCTCAAAGTAAATAATATTACTCTAATAATTCACAGTCATTTCCAAAAGAATAAAAGCTATGAAAAGGGAAGAGAAAATTATAATTTCTATTTGTTATATTCTAAAAGTTCCTCTCACATGAACCATGTTGATTTATAGGTCTGAATTGGCAGTTTGCCATCTGGCATGAGGACTGATAGACGGGATAGAACAGTGGGGGTTTATTACCTACTTATACACGACAACAAGTCATCATTACTACTATTCCCAGTTCATAGATAAGGAACATGGGAGGGGGCTGTCTAAGAGGAAGAGGCTACCAAAGACCAGTTCACAAGCTTAAAAACAGATTATATAAATATAATAAACCATCCTGAAGCTAAAATTCTAGTTTGGGTTTATTCTTAAATCCCAACAATCTGTGCATATAACATAAAGCACACGAACCATTTTTTGCACATATTTTGCAGATCTGCAGGCTTAAGACAGAATTTATATAACGGTATTTGGGAATGACATTGGGAGATAGAAGGAAGAGTAACAGATTAGACAATGGTCAGACAAGCAGCGACTGAGTCAACCAAAGAAATGGGAGCATGGCAAAAAAATCTCAGAAAGGACTCTAGTTTCTTAGATTGTAAAGGGGGGTGAGATATACTTTCAGATTTGCAGAATCATGTTAATGTAAATTTATAATTACTTTTGGGTCTTGTCTGTACTAACTCCCAAGGTTGACACTTTATCACTAGAAGTATGGCATTCAGCTTTGTTCGGGTATTTTCCCACATCATTGTAGTTGTGCTTTTAAAGTTGTAGCAACGTTTTGGCAGAATCTCATCTGCCATCATCAGGCTTCTGTATAGTGTTCATCTGTGAGTCAGACTTTTACAGTGGTTTCAGATTTAAATTTGGGGCAGCCTATTGCTGTGCCAGAAAGGTTTTTTCTTCATCCTGATTGGTTGGGAGTCTTGGTCTGTGTTTATTGGTCTTGGAGTTTGCTGTGTTCTGCTTGATTGGTGTTTCTAATATCTTCTGTCTGTTTTTTGGCTCTTTTTGTATCTTGATTGGCTGGCAACATTGTGTTACTTTATTGGAGGCCTTTAGTGCAGCTTGGTTCCGGGTAAATGGACAGCAATCATTAGTTAGGAAGCTGGGTTTCATCTGGGTGCCTGGTTGGGGTGTGTTTGAGCTGGAGGTATCAGTGGGGATCTGTTTGTGCCCAGGTGCTTGTCTGGCTAGTGGTGTGGAGATTTTTTTGTTTGCGAGTGCAGGCTTCCAAATAATTGACAGTCTTGTGAAATCATCTCTTCTATTCATGCTTTCTGGTCTTTTTTCAGTCACTATGGCTTCTCTGATGATTCTGTGGCTGGGGTTTTCTATAGTGGCTAGGGTTTTGGTGCCATTGAAGTTGATGCTATGACCTGTGGCTTCCATGTGTTGGACTAGTGAGGAAGTGTGTTCCAGCTTTTTGACTGCATTTTTGTGTTCATCCAGGTGGGTACTTTTTCTTCTATTGGTCTGTCCAATGTATATAGAAGAATAGAATAGAAGAATAAGTGCCCGCCTGGATGAAGGCAGAAAAGAGAGCTAGTTTCTCCAGTTGGAAAATCTTAAAAGAAAATAAAGAGCCAGAGATTCAAGTAAGGAGGTCCTTGTATGCCCACAAGTAGAATCAGAAGACTTACCGAGACTGCTGAAATACATGCAGAACAAGTCTCAAATTGTGCAACTGGACTTTCTGGTTTTCTTTGAAAACGTTTCACTTCTCATCCAAAAAGCTTCTTCAGCTCTGACTGGATAGTGAGGAATGGAAGGATTTATACTCCTTGCAGACAGCTGGTCATTTGCATTCTTTTAGCAAGTTGTTAAGGCCACCTGAAGGTTTATCTGTGTCAACAGGTCACCTGAGTGGTACAAATGGGTGTGGAGCCTTCTTGAAATTGTTGAAAGGACTGTGTTGTAGATTAGAGATAGATAATGTCAAATCCCACTTCCCTCTGTTGAGAGAGGGTTGTTCAATTTTGACATAGATGGCCTCTTAAATACCTCTTTCAAACCAGAGGTCCTCTCTGTCCAAAATGTAGACTTTGATGTCTTCAAAAGAGTGGCCTGTGTCTTTTAAATGCAGATAGATTGCTGAATTTAGACCCGGTTCTCCTGCACTTTAAACTGGGTTTAAACTGAGCAGCGTGACATATGCAACACAATGCAGTGAGCCATGTGTAAATCTGTAAATTGGGGAAACAAAACCACCACTTCATAAACACATGGCACAACATAGGAGAACAAACACATCAGGACTAGATTCAGCAGTCCATCTGCATTTAAAAGACACGTGACACTATTTTGAAGATCATGACAGAGATAAACCTCCAGGTGACTTTAATGACCCGCTAAAAGAATGCAAATGACCGGCTGTCTATAAGGAGTATAAATCCTTCTATTCCTCACCATGTAGTCAGAGCTGAAGAAGCTTCTTGGATAAGAAGTGAACCATTTTCAAAAAAAAAAAAATAACCACAGAAAGTCCAGTTGCCTCTTGAAAAAGCACTTTTAGGACAATCATGACCAGGATGACTAAGAATTTCCATAGACATCAAGCCTCAAATTGCTGCTACCAGAGCATTTTAATTCCTTTGTTAGACTTTTTATTTTTAATGTTACCTTGAGTTTTTGGTTTGGACTGCTGCAGTTCCAAACAGTCTATTTTTGTTTTCAACCCTCGCCCCTGAATGGATTGGATAAAATCATCTTTGACATCTACATCTTTGGAAAGTCCAGTATTTGCTTTCCATAACTCATAACTCATTAGTCAAGCCCACACCTGTCTGTCTACAAAGATCTCTGCCACAAGGATAACCTATCAGAAGGCAGTATCTTTGGCTTCAAACTTTCCCCCCCAAAACTGAAATGCAAAATGTGAAATACTTTTAAACTTGGAGCATATACAGCAATTAGTGCCAAATTGTTTATATTTACATGTTAAATATTCATTTCATGCACTTTAACCATCATATTAATTGCAGTGACATAAACTGTCAGCTTGTTAAAATGAAGCATTTAAGATATAACATGAACCTCCAATCCCAATTATAGGTTCACCAAAAAGAAAAAAAATGTAATGATGAGAGTTTATAAAAAATGTTTTGACTATGAAAGGAATTAAGGTTTCCTTCAAAGCATAACAATGAAAGCTCTATACTATGCTTTGAAATTGTAGGGACATGGATCGTAGGTAAAAGCTCCATTACTAAACTGGTGAAAGCTGAGGAATTATAATTTTATTATCTGAAGCTTTTACTCATTAGTTTTTTCTTCCCCAAATGATTCACTTTTAAATGCCTAGCATGAACCAACTATATCAACAGGATAAATATTTCTTATTTTGTGTACCTGAAAGTGGGAAAGCACTGACAAACCAAAACTTGTTGAAATATAACATGTTCATTACATAACAATTATTTTTGCAATATTTTCCTGGAATTTTGGAATTATTATCCAGAGTTTAATTTATCCTCCATTATCTCTGCTTACTTAATTTATGTTTAAAATAAAGATAAATTTCTTTTTCTTTTTTTGCAATTTTATTTTGCAGGCTTGCTTAGATTGAAATCTGTTCGGGATTTTTAATTTATCCCAATTTCATTTAAAATTGTAAAGTAAAATGTTCAGCATTTTGCTAATGGTTTGTAATAACCAGAATATCTTATTACTTGATTTTCAGCTCTTTAAGCTGATAATTAGAAATTTGAAAATATTTTCTCATGTTAAAAAGAAAGTGGCCAGCAAATGGTAACATTGTTTTAATAATTTGGAGAATAAATACAATATATTATATTTATTTACACTGTCATCCTAAACCAGAAGTTTTCTTACATATTCTAAACTATTACTTCAAGTTATTTATCTTGATTTTTAACTGGCCCAAACTATAGTGAACAAAGTTGGGTAATACAAGAATAACAAAAAATTACATTATTTTAAATCTATATTATTAGTTCTGCTGTCCCTTGTTTTTATTTAATAAATTTATAACCCATTTTTCCTCTAAAACAGTGGTTCTCAAATATTTTGACTTTGACTCCTTTTCATTCTTAAAAATTATTGAGGAGCCTGAAGAGCTTTTTTTTCTGTTGAATCTATAAGTCTACATATTGCATTAGCAATTAAAACTAAGAAATTTTAAAATATTTGTTTGAATTTACGGACTCCCTGAAAATGTGTTTGGTCCCCAGATTTCATTAAGAACTACAGCTCTAAAATATTATTAAAATTTAAAAAATGAAAAATGCTGGAAATGTCATCAGATACCCGGCTCATATTACATATGTGGTGGACTTGTGAGGATGCTAGAAAATATTGGACTAAAATTCGCATGTGGTTGGAAAAAATGACAAAGAAACATATAGACTTGAAACCAGAGATCTTCTTATTGGGAATTTTACCTGATATATATTGTAAAGATTTGAAATACCTGATTGTAAATGTATTAACAGCGGCCAGGATTGTATTTGCTAAAAATTGGAAGAATGAGAAAATACCATTACAGGAAGAAATTATTAAGAAAATATTGAAATGTGCTGAGATGAGCAGATTGACATTTGAAATTAGAGAGCAAGAGGATAAACAATTTTATGAAATTTGGGATCTTTTTTATAAATGGCTAGATAATAAAATACGATAGTAGAATATTTGGAATGCTAGATAGTAAGAAATATCTTTATTTTGCTATTTTGCTATTATTTTGTTATTTGATATTATATTTATAAAGGGTTTTTTAGGATCGATTTGGTATGACTATATGATTTGTTGAATAATCTGGTTAAAGTATTGTTAGCTCATAAAGCATGAATGATTAAAAGTATAGTCAAAAATTTCTCTCTTTTTTTAGTGATATTAGGATATATAAGTTTGGATTGATAATATGATTTGTTATGTAACATAACTGTAACTGGGACTACAGAATGAATGCACAAAAATGATGAACCAACTGACACACTGGATGTATATACAAGAGTTGAATGTTTTAATGTTTTGTTTGTCTTGTTTGTTTGTAGAAAATTAATAAAATCTTTTTTCAAAAAAAAAAAATTAAAAAAATGAATATATAACTGAAACCCTCAGGTAGTATTAAAAAATACACCTATATAACAAAATCCCAAACTTACATCAAAAGAAAATCTATTTTGCTAAGATTGTGGCATGTAACAGTACATGCCATTAAGAATATAAAGCCACTTAGATAATATCTAGTGTGAATTATCAATGAAGAGTTGTAGCATTCAATTATGTCTCAAGCTAAGGTGCAATTTTGAATGTTTAGCATTCAATTTTACCTATTCCATATTGATCCAAGACCATGTTTCACTAAATACCTCTATCTATCTATATTTATTTTTGGCAATACATTAGCTGAATTACATGTGGGCAACTGAGATAAGCTACATAGAAAGGGCTACCTTTGGGACTTCCGGTTTGGGTCTCTTCAGCGACAGATCAAAATCCATGATCGTGCGCTGTTTCGATCTGTGCTTGCCACTGGAGCACCCTGATCCTTTGGATTCGGGGCTGAAGCCACCCCGTAGAGGTGGTGAAGAAGGAGAAGATTGCTAGCCGAGTGGAGGGGAGCCGCATCTCTCCTCCTTGGCTGGTCTAAATTCCCTTCCCCGGAGGCGGTTGCAGCGGTGGTCAGAAATGCCACCCCAAAGAAGAACCCCACTGGATAAGATAGTGCAGGAGGAAGACAAAGAGGAAAGCAGGACAGACCTGGCTAAACAATAGAGAACATCTAAGCAACATACCCTGAATTTAAAAGTATCTAGAGGGATACTTCTGAAAAAAGATCTTTCAGAAGGGAAGGAGAGAGAAAAGGAGGTTTAAAACCCCTTTTTTACCTTTATATTGACAATTACAAATGGTATGCAAAGAAATTTATATTAATCTATTTTGACACTAATAGGCAACTTTAAACTGTAATCTAAGTGTCAAAAGGAGAATAAAGATTTTTTCTTGGTCATTTTAAAGCCCTAAAAAGAAGAAGAGTGGAGGCAAAAAGGTGGGACTTGGAATAATGGAAAAATGGAGTGCCACCTGGAAAAATAAAGAGGATTAACAGTGAATCTTTGAAAAGACTTCCAAGGATACATTGTAACTGAAATCTTATTAAAAGATACAGTAACCCATGGAAAGGAAAAGTAAAGGAAAGAATCAAGAAGGAACAGTCTGGGATCATTTAGTGATTTTAAAAAAAAGTTTTGGCATTGGTTTTTTTCTTTCTTTTTCTGTTTTTACTTAAAGTCAATCGGATAGTTGTCCAAAAGTGTTTAAAATGCCATCACTCCTGGAGGAATTGAAGATGAGTCTTAAAAAACAGAAAAAAAAAGATGCAGAAAGGGGAGGAAGATCCTTTGGCTTCATATTTGAATATTTTGAAATCGAGATTCTGAATTATGAAAAGCAAAAGGAAAAGCTTCAAGAGCAAGAAGGGCGGGACTTTCAATGATCAAATAATGCAAAGTGTGGTAATGAGGGGGAAAAGGCGGAAAGGAGTTAAAAGTTTGAGATCAAAGGGAACAGCCAAAAAGAAAAATAGTCTGAAAAAGAAGTATAACAGCAAGGAGAAGCAGAAAAGAAAACTACAGAAGGGAAAATTAGAGAGAGAAGGGTATAAAAAAAGGATGAGAAAAAGGGGGGAAAGATAGAAAGGAAAGAACTTATAAGGGAAAAAAACAGGAAATAAAGAAAAAGGAAAAATGTACTAGGATTAAAGGTATTTGCTCAGCTAGATTTAGATAATTTAGATAAAAGTGATGATTCTGCAAAGGTACAAAAGATAGTGTTGTGACAGTAGAATACTGTAATGAGTTAGAAACGAAATAAGTAAATAATCTATGAGATAAAACTATTGTTATGTAATGGTATGTTTATTTATAATTAATGCAATAATAGAGAAGAGAGGGAAACATTGTAATTGTTTCTAAAGATTGATAAAATATTGAAAAGAAATGAAAAAGATTTATAAGGAAATTTATACCAGTTATTAAAATGAATTTGAATAATTATTTTGCTTATTAATAATAAATAATTTATAAGATAAAACTGTATGACTATCCAATGGTATGCTTATTAACAACTAAGTAATAATGAAGAAGGGAGGGAAACATTTAATTGTTCTTAAAGATTGATAGATATTGAAAAGAAACATGAAAGATTTACAAGGTTCAAACCAGTACTGGAATGATTTTGAATAACTATTTTGTTTACCAATGTCATCAGGCTTCTGTATGGTGTTTGTCTGTGAGTCAGACTTTTACAGTAGTTTCAGATTTAAATTTGGGGCAGCCTATTACTGTGTCAGAATGGTTTTTTCTTCCTCCTGATTGGTTGAGAGTCTTGGTCTGTGTTTATTGGTCTTGGAGTTTGCTGTGTTCTGCTACTAATATCTTCTGTCTGTTTTTTTTGGGGGGGGGGCTCTTTTTGTATCTTGATTGGCTGGCAACATTGTGTTACTTTATTGGAGGCCTTTAGTGCAGCTTGGCTTCGGGTAAATGGACGGCTATCATTAGTTAGGAAGCTGGGTTTCATCTGGGTGCCTGGTTGGGGTGTGTTTGAGCTGGAGGTATCAGGGGGGATCTGTTTGTGCCCAGGTGTTTGCCTGGCTTGTGGTGTGGAGATTTTTTTGTTTGTGAGTGCAGGCTTCCAAATGATTGACAGCCTGGTGGAATCATCTCTTCTGTTCATGCTTTCTGGTCTTTTTTCAATCTCTATGGCTTCTCTGATGATTCTGTGGCTGGGATTTTCTATGGTGGCTAGGGTTTGGGTGCCATTGAAGTTGATGTTATGACCTGTGGCTTCCATGTGTTGGACGAGTGAGGAAGTGTGTTCCAGCTTTTTGACTGCATTTTTGTGTTCATCCAGGCGGGTGCTTATTCTTCTATTGGTCCGTCCAATGTATGTGGCCGGGCATGATGCACAGGGGACTTCATATATGCCTTGGTTTTCCAGGTCAATTTTGTCTTTGGGGTTCCTGAGCATGGCTGCTATTTTTCTGTCTGTTTTGAAGGCAGTCTTGATGTGATGTCTGTATAGAATCTTACTAATTTTGTCTGTAGTGCCTCTTATGTAGGGCAGGACAGCTGTTCCATGGGTCTGTTCATCTTCTGGGTCTCTATTATGTCTCAGTGTGTTTTTGTGGATCAAGTTAGTGATTTGACAGCCAACGGCTTCCACAAAAGCAAAATAAAGTAACACAAAGTTGCCAGACAATCAAGATACAAAAAGAGCCCCCCCCCCCAAAAAAACAGACTGAAGATATTAGTAGCAGAACACAGCAAACTCCAAGACCAATAAACACAGACCAAGACTCTCAACCAATCAGGAGGAAGAAAAAACCATTCTGACACAGCAATAGGCTGCCCCAAATTTAAATCTGAAACCACTGTAAAAGTCTGACTCACAGACAGACACCATACAGAAGCCTGATGATGGCAGATGAGATTCTGCTGAAACGTTGCTACAACTTTAAAAGCACCACGTGGGAAAATACCCGAACAAAGCTGAATGCCAGACATGTAACTACCCGCGAAAACTTAAGAAAACGCGTAAGATTGGAAGTATCTAGGCAACATTTCGATGAAGTCTCATTCATCATCTTCAGGCTTGGTCTTCAGTTCTGTGCTTCTCAGAACTGCTTCTTCCTTTTAACTGCTAGTGGGGGTGTGACTTGATTGGGAAGATGCAGCACGACCACGAACTCGAAGCCAAACAGCAAGATCACAGCTCACCAGCTCAAACCCTCCAGCAACTAAGACTAACCTGAGCACAATCAAGCCCCCACCTGAACAGAACATGCCTCCAGCCAATCAGAACACAGCCAACCCCCCAACCAATCAGAACACAGCCAAACCCCCAACCAATGAGAACACACCCCCACCCAATCAAGTCACACCCCCACTAGCAGTTAAAAGGAAGAAGCAGCTGCAAGCTCACATTACTCTGAGAAGCACAGAGCTGAAGACCAAGCCTGAAGATGATGAATGAGACTTCATCGAAACGTTGCCTAGATACTTCCAATCTTACGCGGGAGAAAACCCGAATAACCAAAGATCCACATACAAATACCTGCGAGAACCTCAGAAAACATATATATATATTCTTAAGTTTTCGCGGGTACTTACATGTATGGCATTCAGCTTTGTTCGGGTATTTTCCCACGTCATAGTAGTGGTGCTTTTAAAGTTGTAGCAATGTTTCAGCAGAATTCAGATGATGGCAGATGAGATTCTGCTGAAATGTTGCTACAACTTTAAAAGCACCACTACTATGACGTGGGAAAATACCCGAACAAAGCTGAATGCCATATATATATATATGTATATGTATATGTATATGTATATGTATATGTATATGTATATGTATATATATATATATATATATATATATATATATATATATATATATATATATATATATATAGTTTTTGCTATGTTTTCAGAATTTTTCTTTTACATTTTCAAGGGGAAGTACCAAGCAGAGTCTGAATGATGAGATCTACATGATATACTCATAAAATAGATATTAGAAATTTGAATGTTATAATTTTAGAGTGCACAAATTCAATGTTTAATGAGATTTCATACGATAATAACAGTAAGATTTAAATAAGATTCAATTGGCAATCATAGAGGGAATTTTGCTTCTCTAAGAATGTTGGAAGACAACATATGAAATTGTAAACAAGACAGACAAAAGTATAAGTACAATGAATAAAAAGATATATAAATTTAGGTAAAAGAAATACAATTGAATAAGAAGAAAATGAGATAATCATGAAAGAAAATTAAGAGAAGTAAAGGGAGAAATATTGAGAAGTTAGAAAAAGAGTAATAAGATATGAAGTTGAATACATAAGATGAATATGCATATGAAATTGTGTCTGTATGGAAATGTGATAACCCGGAATGATGCTGTACTCAAATAAGATGTTTTATTTGTTTTGTTAAAACTCAATAAAACTTTATAAAAAAAGGGAAGGGCTACCTTTGTAAAGCATCAGCAAGCGATCCTGCAAAATACCATGCTGTCAACATCCACTGAAATCTATGATCTATTATTTTGATAATTCAAAATCTGGATTAATTTTTTTCCCCCAAACCCACTTCAAGAAGTTTGCTTTCAAAGATCTAAGTTCTTAAGACTTGGCTATTAGGGTGATTCACTATCCTTTACATTCAGGAGAAGCTGTTTTGAAGGTACTTTAACTCATAAGACACTTGCCTGTTAATTATACAGATTAATTTCTGTCTTTATAGATTTCTCCTATACAGATTTCTTCTGGCTTTATTCATGCCTCCCATTCCTTAAAATGAATCCTTTAAAAACTTGCTGTATGATTCACACTCAGTTTTTAATGTTATAAGTATATATAGTTCATCAGTAGTGGTAAGACACATCCAATATAATGTTAATAAATAATGTGTTAGGTCCTTGAGAGGGTACTTTTGATTGGAAGATCCAATAGATTTTTAAATGAATTAGGTTACATGATATACCTACTTTCCAATAATCTTATTTCTGAGTCCATGTATACCTACTTCTGAAGTTTATTTCAGTAGCATTATGTCAAGATTATATAAAATTATTTCATTTAGGGCTTGAATATGCTTTAATTTAAAGTACTGTAAAACCAATTATAAATACAATTCTAATATGATGTAGAGCTTCAAGGGAATTTGAGGAAATATAAAGAAAATAAGGAAACAATCATCTGAGGAAAAGAACATACTTTTAAACATGATCAGTTAATCCACAGCAATATGTATCTGCTCTAACTTTTCTATCCTAATTTTATACTTGAGGCATTTATTCACTTATCATTTTTCCTGAAATTGTTGGCTAAAATATGGAGAATCATAGCAAACAGCAAAATGTTCAGTAGTCCAGTGATGTTTCCAGATGCAGCTACATTTTGCAAGTAATTAACCAAATTATCTTCTCCTTAAAGATATTACTTTGCATGTACAGACAGAGAGGAATCTATAAGTTATATCTATAACAATTAGAATGATATGAAGAAAAAAAATAGTATATTCTCAACATGGAGCTACATTACTCCTTCTTTGACACAAAGCATAAATAATGCTTATTTTAAATAAAGGTAGGAGAAGTTAACCAATTTGCCTAATTATAATGAAACAGCATAAGAACCATAGATCTCTTTACTGTTTCCAATAAAATATTTAACTGAGTTTATATACAAACTCAAGTTTTGACGTAAGAAGTGTTTTACCCCTGCAACAACTCTTTGCTGTTCTTAGCTGTATCACAAAAAACTTATCTGGTTTTCTTTATAGACATAAATATCTCATTTAGATCCCCAAATACTGCTGCCCCAAATTCTATTGTGTTTACATGCAACTTCAGATCACTTTTTCTAGTTTCCTACATGACAAAGAGCCTGTACAAATCCAACTGCTAGAATGTTTTGTTGAACAGTCTCCACTTCAGCCAAGTGAGAAATGTTCTATGTACAGTCACACTAAATTTGTTCACCCAGTAGTTTTCATGCACTTTTTCATCTTTTGCCTATTCATTCCAAGGAAAGTAACTTGTTTATATAGTGCAGGTAATTCTATGCTTTGCCAGGCATCTTATGTTAAATGGTCAATCTTTTTCAGGCCTGAGGGAAAGCTCAGCAGAACAGATTGAATTGACAAGTCAAAGGTCAATCTTTAGGGGCCCATGTTCTGATTCAAGTATGGATTTTCATTTAAGAGAAAGTCTTTTGCTTTGCTGTTAGCCTCCATAGTTGCCTATTTAGTCTCAGATTAAGTTGTTTAATCCACTCTGCTGACAAATAAATTTTAAGGGTACCAATTTTAACTATTCCATTGTTTCCTTACTGCCAAAGAATACCTGCTATTTTCTCCAATCTATTTTTATTCAAAACAGAAGTATATTGATTTTGTAGTCAAGGATTCTAAAAGACAGTTAAAAAGCACTATACTAATAGGAAGCATGTTTCAGTTCTTTCAAGCCAATATGCGTTTATTGTTTCACTTTGAATTGGTTTTGAAAAATGTTTCAAGTTCATGTGAAAGTTAAAGAGGAAGAAAAGCAAATCCAAAAGAATCAAGGTCTCTATCCAGCATATAGCAATAAGCAATAGCACTTAGACTTATATACCATTTTATAATGCTTTACAGCCTTCCCTAAGCAGTTTATAGAGTCAACATATTGCCGACAACAATCTAGGTCCTCATTTTACCCACCTCAGAAGGATGGAAAACTCAGTCAACCTTGAGCCTGCTGGAATTCGATCTGCCAAATTGCAGGCAGCTGGCTGTCAACAGAAGTAGTTTGCATTACTGCACTCTAACCACTGGAACGTGCAGCCACATGATTCTTTAAAGTGTTTTTCCCTGGGATTGTATGGCAGCATTAAGGACAGCCACATGATCCAAGGAGAAGCCATTGTTCTTTTAAAAAGTTTTGCAGATGCTTTAAAGTGTGCTTCATTCATACTTCTACATACTTCACACAACATTTCCAAATTAATTCTGAAGTCCTGTGTAGCTCTAAGGATATTTTTTTTAGTCCAGCTCTTGCTGATCTGCTTTCCTTCAAGTTATTTTGGAACTGCAGTTTATTTACTGCATTGCTGTTGATGATCATGTCAGCTTGAAACTATCATCCCCAAACATCTGAAGGGGCCTAGATCAACAGAACCTGTGTAGTAATATTATAGTCCTTTTCTCTGAGCTTCATTGTTATGTATCTGTTCCATAATAATAAATGTGTATCAGAAGAATTTATTGGAACCTGATTTGCTTTTATGAAGAATGGAAGTTGATAAATATCTAGTTTAATATTCAGATGAGATCTTAATAGTTAATCTTTAGAACATTCTAAGCTATCCTGATGTATTAAGTGCTATTTACCCATCCAGAAAAGTATCGGTTTGATAATTTTGCGCTGATACCTGTAACCTTTAACTGGGCAAAACGATGCACCAAAGGGCACTCTGAACCAAAGTACCTCAAATGGGCTTACTTAATGCACTCAAAATCCAGGACCCATGATTCATATGGAATTGAAAGTTGACCAATTTTATAAAACATTTTATTGGACATTAAATTATGAAACATTATCATAAAGCAGTTTATGGCATAATTCAAAATGTCATAAGACATTTCTTGTGCTGATGTTTGACTCTGCTATATAATTCAACATGGCATCTTTTCAAGTCAGATACCTCTCTGAATGTATTCCAAAGTGTTACTTGTCTAGTATTAGAATAAAACTGCTGTCACATTGATGAACTTTATGTGTCCCTTTTGCATTTATTCAGTTCCATCATATTTACCCTCCTTTTTATAACCCTTCTTTACCACACCACATTCTGCCTGTCACAACCTGAACTTAACTTTGAAAAATTCCTATATTAAAGATTGGAAATGATAAAAAGCAGTATTTTTATTTTGGATTTCTTTTGCTTCATTTCCTTTCTTTACATACATAAATATACAAATTTCTAGTGCCTTTGTATTCTGTTCAAGATGTAGAGGTAGTGGATTCATTCAATTGTCCTATTCTTTCAGCCTTGTAGTAAAGCCATAAGGTTAAAACACTTGCAGTACTGCCAGCTGAGCAACCTAGTACTAGTATGAGATTATCATTTATATTAATGACTGCTGATTGTTTCCACCATTCTACCTTTTTTAATGGTGTCCATCTGCTAAATTGTGCTCTCTAAGTAGGCAAGGGTTGAAGCATTTGAATGCAGCTGTAACAGAATTGCTAAAGGACAGAAAGGGAACCTTTGCACTAAAAAATAGAGCTCTACTGTCCTTATACAAATCTGACACACTACTGCAACAGCACTGCTGTGTCAGTTCTGGCACAGCACAAACCCATCAGGGATGGGACACACCCATATCAGGCTGAAATGCCCAATTAGCACCTCTCTGATCCTATCCAGTACTGATGTAATGAGTGATAAAGTGTCATGGATTTTATGAACCTTGAAATTGTCACTGATTTAAGGGTGAAACTTGAAATTGTCACTGATTTAATACTGGGGCAGTCAATGATGGCTTAGTCTGACTCATGAACTCAGAAGGCAATGTCATGGAAACGTAGCTGAAAAATAATGTTTTGAATACATGTTGTGCTGTATTAGGTACAAATGGGGAAATGATTTTGCATTCTGAAATAAATGAAACCACTTTTTGAGATAAAATAATCATTTTTTAATTGCAATACCTGGCTAACTAACTCCACCATGATATTTTTATTTTTCGACTATCAGAAAATAGATAAAATTAACCAACAAATAATACAGTATTTCATTGGCATGAGAGATTTGCATTGTTAAGAACTACTTCTACATAGCAAATTTAGATTGCAAAATGGAGGAAAAAAACAAACCTAGTCTTTTAATTGCTGAAAATACAACCAAATCAATCCATGAATAAGTACCAGACATGAGTTAAAATAATGAATAGAGTGCTTTTATTACTAATGTATACCAAACAGAAAAACTTAAATGTTATGGGAAAGAATGACAAAAAAGTAGAATAAAGTACTCTTTGCAAATCAAAGATCTGAGGATAATTTTGCCAAAGACATCTATAACAGCCCAGTCTGAGCAACAATATATGTAAACAAAATAACCGGCTTCCCAGCAGTACAATGCTTTGCCAAAGAAAGCAGTGTCAGGTAAAAGTTATAAACAGCTAAGAGACCTATAGACATTACACTCTAATTTGTTTTGAACACGAGAGAGCACAATGATTTACAAAGAGTCTTGCAATTTAAGTTACCCACACATTGAGAGTCTGTTTCAAATCTACTTAGGACCAAATGTCAGAGTCCTGACATTGCTTCAACATTATTTATAGGCTTAAGAATTAATGTGAGAGCAATTTCCCTTACAAGCTGCTGAAGAGGCTTCATTTTATGAGTTTTTTCCTAAAAAAAATAACGATGTTCTTGATAATTTCATTCATGGAAAGTCTTTCCTTCTTATGAGAGATCAATTCATGATTCAGGAAGTAATTCTTGACTTATGACCATTTGTTCAGTGACTGTTCAAAGTTACAATGTGCTGAATGAAGAGACTTACAATCTATGCAGGAAGTTATGGATGTTGCTGTAAACAAAACTCTGTACTTGGCAGCCTGCCTGCATTAATAACTGTGTGTGTATGGGGGGGGGGGGAGTTGCTGCAACTTCCTCCACCTGCCAATTTCTCCATCATCTATGACCTTCTAGTCTCCTACCACCCAGCTCTGCCCAGTAGCTCTTTCCAAAGAGACATTTTGGGACAATGTAGCTCAAGGGCTGATTTTGGCTCTCCTACACTTACCCCCCCATTTTGCAATACAAAGCCAGCTTCAGAGCAGGTGAGGCAGCCAGGTCAGGCATCCCTGCAGTCAGGTCAGGCAAGAAGACTGTAAAGGTTAGATGGAATGGAAGAGTGCAAGGCAGCAGGGATCTTGGAGCGTAGGGTGGCAAGGGCAACAGGACTGGGCTGGGGTGTTGGCTTCCTTGGGTGTGGCAAGCAGCCCCAGAGCCTTGCATGGTAAACAAAAGGGCAAAGATGGGGGATGAGAGAGTGGGTGAGAGAAGTTGAAGGCAGTCCCTTACTGAGGCTAAATGTTGGAAGGCACTGGGTGGGTCCTTGGCTAACAACCAGTAAAATTTGCTTAATGATGGCAACAGGAATTACCAGAGTTGGTATCACTAAGTATGCAGCCCTCTGTTTTCTTGTTATACAACTACATTGCTTAGTAACTAAATTTCCAGTCCCAATTGTGGTTGTAAGTCGAAAAGTACTTCTAATATATAAAAATAAAGTCAGGTCCCTCTTCCATGTTTTTGCTTTTTCAAAGTTTGCTGGTTGTTTTTCACTGTATCAAAGACATACAGAACTAGAAAAGGGAACAGCTGAGATTTTTCATCAAATTTCTGAGCAAAGAAATGAGTGGATAATGTCCAAATTCCTCTGGAAGAAGAGAAATTATCCAACAACTTCCAGCAGCCTACTACAACTTAGAAAAGTCCTGTTACTGGAGAAGCCAAACAGAAGTTCTCTGGAGATTAAACTAAAGAGGGAAAGAGGATTCCATAATAAAAATGTCCTTTGGCCATCTATCTCAAAATCAGTGAAAGGACAATTGCTTCCTCCCGATAATTAAAAAAAATTAAGCAAATTGTTTCACCAAATTAAATATAAAGCAAAATTAAATATTTAATTTTGTTTCACCAAATTAAATATAAAAGGGGTAAAAGTCAATGAGTTGTCTGCCTGTCAAGAATGCAATTTTTCTCTGACTTCAGTTCTTTTTCACCACATCTATAGTAACTGAGTTCCCGTTAATAATCATCAATTCAGTAAGTCAGTCTTTAATTAAGTTCAGGACTGACTGGATGGTTGTTCTTTCAGTCTACTATACATTTTGTAACCATTTCCAATTTTATAAAGGCATTTATAATCTTTTCAGTGCACTATCTATCTCAATGCACAGCTTTCATTCTGGTACCTTATTATTATTAGAAAAATCTGTATCTTAATATTTTGATTTTTAAAGCACCAAAATGGACTTACTGTACATGATTCTCTCCAAGATTAAAGCTTTTAAAATTGTATGCTTTCATATTAATAAGGAACCTGACAGTTTGGATCAATTAGAATGGATGGTTGTAATGACATCAATATAAGCAACTTGGTCTATCTTACTTGACTCTGATGTTGTCAGTTGTATCAAATTTTCACTTTCTTCATCAGTGCTTCCTTCATAATTTTCTTTTTCAACTGTACTTTTTGAAGCAATTACTGTGTCCCTAAAAAAAAATTCAAAACTTTATCAAAATACACCAGTATTGTAGAACATATGAAGTTCATAAAAAGGCAAGAAAAGGACAATATGCCTTAGTAGAAAAAAAGGAATGGTTTTAATTAATTTTACTTTATAATGTTGGGTAGCATTTGAAATAGTAAATTATTTTTACAAACACATTTATTGTTGTAATGATGGAGACTGAAAATAGA
This sequence comes from Hydrophis major, assembly GCA_033807585.1. Lineage (NCBI taxonomy): Eukaryota > Metazoa > Chordata > Lepidosauria > Squamata > Elapidae > Hydrophis > Hydrophis major. The sequence goes on from CM066329.1 coordinate 333,254,980, forward strand.
CAAAAGAGATTTGTGTCGTTCCCAGCATTCTGACATTCAAGAAAGGTCGTTTTCTCAGGCGTTGGGTACAAGGTGATTGTAGGACCCTCCTTTTATCCTTTTGTTTGTTTTGCTTTGTTTTGATTCATGTTGAATATTTCTTATGAATATTGGCTCTTAAGATCACTTGTATCATCTTTCCTCCCTCCCTCCCTGTCTACTACCTGCTTACCTACCTACCCACCTATCTATCTACCCACCTTAGTTGTAAGTCGCAGAGTTGTTTGGGAGTTGAGGGTAGAGGAAGGGCATATAAATTAAATAAATAAGTGAAAGGAATAGAGAACACACATTTTATTATATATTTTATTTGTTACTGAACTTTTCACTCTATTTCCTTTTGAATTCTTTATATCTCCACACTCTATTTTCTTTCCCTAATCTCTGGCTTCAATTTTACAAAAATGCTTTAATAATTGTTGTCCCACTGCCAATGTGAGACATTCAAAGCCATGAAAGTCAATGTTAGTCCTATTTGTCTAAATGTTACCAATAATGTTGACAGATGCTGGTTCTCATTAAACTTTTAATATCTTATCTGTGACACTGTCGTATGTTTTCTTCCCAATTTATGGCACAGCAAAACTCTGTATATAACATTTCTATAACATTAAATCAAACTTTGCAGTCATTCAGTGCCTTAGGGAAAAAGTAAGTATATGCTTAGCTTTTGATGCATGCCAAATCTATTCTAACATGACAGATTAACCAGTAAGATAAAGTATTTTCCAATAACTAAATCCTATAGAGATGATGGTAGGGTATGTTATCAGGAATCCCATTATATAAATTCTCACATTATATATTTAAATAGAAATAAAAGCAAAGCAAGGTAGCTATGTTAATCTTAAAAATGTCATAATAAAAATACCCCCAGGTCACAAACATAGTCAGGTTCTATATAACTTTCTTTCATACCAGAACAAAAAAGTTGTATTTTTAGCCTATAAGCATGCATTATAATTATCTCCAGAAATGTTTTCAATTATATATCTTATATTAACATCATTGTGTGTTGAAGTCAATGTAATAATAAAAACAAATATAAATATAAGAAATGAAGTGGTCTCCTGGTTAAATTTAATTTAGTTAAGTTTATTTATTAAGTTTATTTCAATCCCATTTATATATTTAAGTTCCAAAATTTCATCTCAAGGCAACACTTAACCAAAGTTGATCCATAACTTTATTTAAGTAAAGACATTCTTATGTCAGTGGAGTTTAGGATAATTATGTAAATATATTATTGGCAACCATACAGAAAAAAGTCATTGCTTTTTTCTAACCTTTAAAAAAAAAGCAATTATTATATACACAACTATATGAAAGCACAGGTGCCTTTCTCATGAGAAAGTCATACACAGTTTAGACAAGACCACATGCACTTTGCGCAAATGGCAGATGAAGCATCAGGAAAAAATGCAGGAGGAAGACAGCAAAGGTCAATAGAGCCACCAAGGCTAGCAGAGGCAGCAGGACCAGAGTGACAATGCCTGCAGTGTTAGTCAGAGCAGGGCAACTAAAAGGGCAAAGATGGGGTGGGGAAGAGATAGGTAGATGGAGGAGCTTGCAGTCATAAGTGCGGGCCAGCTGCCAAGCGCCTAAAATTTTAATAATGTGACACTGCAAGGGTGCTGCAATGGCTGAAATGTCAGGGACCACTCGTTCAGCATTACCATAACTTCAAAAGGTCATTAAATGAATGGTTTAACTTACGAACTAGATGTATTTATTCCATTTATAGGTGTGTATTGACCCCTAGGTATTCCTAAAAGATGTAGCTCCTACCAAGAATATCTTAAATAGTTTCAAAATGTTCCTGATAAAACATTGCATATATACTTTGAATCACTATTTGGGTTTGGAAAAAAGATTACAGCATAGTCCTAATATCAATAGCATTATAATACTATTGTTACTGCAAAACTCTGCACATTTAGTAGTTTGATATTTTCTGAATTATATATGAATACAGAGCAGCTTTAATCTTTAAGTCTTATTAAGAAAAATGGCCATTTTTAGGCCCCATTGTTAGGTTCAATGACATCAACCTAAGCTGAAATATTTTTAATAATTTATAGGAAAAACACTTTCAATTCATATTCTCTAGCAATCACAGACCGACAAGTAGATCATTTGCAAGAGAAAATAGTTTTCAGATTTCATTTCTCATTAACTATTTTATTTTAAAAATATGCAGTTTAATAAATAAATTAAACATATTAAATTATTAAATAGAATGCTTCAAATATACACTACAATTAAGGTGACCAAGTTTTTTACAATGAAAAGGAGGACACAAATAAATTGAAGAAAAACGAAGCCGGCGGACCCTTGCGCGCGTCATACTCCCTCAAAACAATTCTCCTGTGTGGAGTGCGTGCTTCTCATAATCGCATCTCGCCACACTGTAACGAGCCTTGATGAATCGTCATGCCAAATACGTCACATCACACACAACGGATCGGAAGGCATCGATCAAATACGGAGATTTATAGATTAGTCTTCAAATATCAAAAAGGAGGACATGTAGGAGGACACTTTTCGAGGGAGGACAGAACTTACAAAAGGAGGATTGTCCTCCCTAAAGGAGGTGGTTGGTCACCTTACTGCAATAAATGTATCATTGCCATTCATGAGAATGCTGGATAGCTTAGTTCTATAGAACGCAGTCCTTGAATTTTGAAGCCTGCACAAAATAGAGAATAGAGCTACATCTATTTCATGCATGATGTTTACTTAGTGGAAGGAAAATAATAAATTATACCTTGCTTGTGCAGTTTCTGGTACCATTTCTTTGACTTCTTTTAAATGTTTCAGTAAACTTCTTATCTTTGTTTTCTTTTCATTGAGGACCAAGACAAATCGCTTATAAAGATCAGTTTCCAGTTCTTCTTTAGCTTCAACACATTTTTGTAATCTTAAAAACAAATGCCTTTGTTAATTGCATAATAAAGAATAAGATAATTGTAAAAAAATACAATGTTGATCTTCTTGGGAAGCTTAAATCAAAGTCATCGAGTATGGCGGAAATGATGACAGTGAATAGAAACACAACTATACCAGCAAAATAATTTGATTATGATTTCATTATTGATACAAATATTATACATATTTATTGATTTTACATTTGGAAGAGATAATTATTTTAATCGAATATCAAAGATACATGCTGAATTTTTAAAAACCTATATAATAGCTTATGGAAAAAATCTCAAAATATGCAGGCTCATACTGAATGCTGTCAATTTATTTGCACAATGCATATTGCTAGCATGCGTACTGCTTGCATTCAGAAAGTAAAGCATCATTTTCTAGCATCTTATTTGCTGCAACAATACCTTTCAATCTCTCAGTGTCCCAGTGAGTTGACAGAAAGCATCCTGAGAGCTACTTTGCCTGCCAGTAAATGAATATGGGATTAAATCTGCCAGTGATGGCAGCTATTTTATAAATAGGTCATTTTGTTAGTACTACCACATGTGTATCAGGACCATATGAAATCTCGTTCTGCTGTACAGTCTCATTAGAAAAGCAAAGTATTACCAAACTTTCCAGAAGTGCAATCACTTGTCATGCTACTACACGAGCACTAAAACATTGAATCTGCATAATTGCAGATTTGCAGTAATTGCAAATTGTTACTGATGTTGGGGATTTACCCATCAAAACATCCATCCACAATGGCACTAAATATATCTGATATAATACATACGAGTATGTATGTGTATTATATCATGTGTATGTATAATATATTAATTCTACATGCATCATCCTATAAGTAAAGCAATGTAGAACTGGAATACTGTAGAATAGGATTGGGCACTTCAGTCTTCCAATTTAAAAGCACATTTCTTTTTGTACATTAAATGACTAAATGCATTTAAACTTTTTATTTATATCAAATATATTTGAGTCCTCGCACACTAGTCCATGTGAAAATGTTAGAAAACATAACTTTTACAGCTTTATCTATTAAATAACTTCATAAATGACAAAGAATCCTATGATGTGAATATTAAACAGCTAATAAATAAGTAATTTAAATGCAAATGATTGGGTATCATTACTGCAGAGGTCAATTCGGTAAATCTTGCTAGAAACGTTAGAGATACTAATCAACTACCTGCAGAACTCCTGTACATAAATTAAGTTTTAATTAGTTTGGGGAGTGGTAAGAAAGAACAGTCTAGAAATAATAAAAACGTATCAATATATAAATAAATATCTCTGTGCAACACATCCTAGCAAGATTCCAATTTTCAGCAGGACTTAAACAGCGAGAAAATATATTTCTGTGTTTTCACTGATGGATGTAATCCAATAAAGGTCATATCCAACTGATTTAATTAATTCCTGGTTAATTAATCCCTGGTTTAGTAAATAGGCATTATAGTCACATAATAAAAAGTATGAGGGAATCAGAAGAAAAGTTTTAAAAAACCTGTGAATATTATTTTTCAACTTACTGTTCTTGCATGTCACCCAGATTATTCAGAAGCCTTTCATTCTCTTTTTGTAGGTGATCGTTTTTGGCATGTAGTTCTTTTACACAATCTAGGCAATGGATAATCAACTCTCTAATGACTTCAGGTGAGTTTGTAACTCTTTGTAATTTCAATGATCCAAGTCTAAACTAGGGCAAAAGAAAGTAAACATATTTTTTAATATAAAAGGCTCTGAAATTCATTTTACAAGACAAAAGGGGGCAGGAAGCACTGGATGTTTATCTGATTATTTCTCCTAACTACCTAATGTATCAGTATTTATTTTTCAACAGGTGAGGGAACAAATATGTTAGTGCACTTAGTCATTTTAAAATATCTATAACTGACATTAAAAATTGAAAGCTTTGTTGATGTCAGATATAAAAGATGGATTTTTAGAATACAAGAAAATATATTAGATTTATTTTCAATGAAAGATTAACTACACAAGTAATCGGTCAGTCAACCAAATACAATTTCAATCTTTCTACATGTTGTATTTTTGTGCTTCACTGCTAATAACATCAATGTGTTTTTACAGACAATGTTTAAATTTCATTCATTTCATTCTAATTATCACAATTTCCTCCCAACTTTTCACGGTTCCATGATTTAGGCATTAATATTATCAAAATGATGAAAAAGTAACATTATGATCAATCCTCACATTAATGTTCTTCACAAGCAGGTATAGGAAAGCTGAAGAGTATTTTACAACATGGCCTACTCTGGAACCAGATTGCAAGTATCCCCAGGGAGGTCTGTCATAACTTCGAACAATTGCTAAGTCAAGTACTATCTGTAATATTTCAAGGAGAAATGCTTCATCATATTAATGTGTTTTGTGAAGATCCTTTTTAAATGCTTTCTGGGGACCAAGCAAATAAGTCTTCATTTGAAATATGGAAAACAAAAGAGCTTGACTCCATGCAGACTCTGTTCACATATTATGTGTTAATAAACGGGGCAAATTGATCAAACAGTTACTTCTCTCTTTCCTATATTACCAAGTAATAAGCAATCAGTTACAAATAGTTTGGATAACCATTTTAATTTACACTGCTACAACTGAATTGCACAATTGCTAAATATAAATTTAGATTTGCATCATGCTTTTGAAATAAGGACAAAGCAGGGTGAACTGGCAGAACAATATTATGAATAGTTTTAGCATTTTAAAAAGCAGAGTATCATGGCATATCACAATATGCACAGTGCACATAAATTGATGTTAAACTTCTCAGTAAACCAATATTCATAAACAGATTGACATTTAAGAAAATTTATGAAACACATATGAAGTGTCTAGACTAGAGTAACTGTTAGGTATTCAGACACCATGTCTTGAGAACTTCTTCTCTTTGAGTTGTTGCCTTTTTACTTTCAAAAGTCATGGAGATTTTTTTATGTCTTTCAACATTTGGAATTGATGTGTCAATATAAATACAGTGATTTTAGTTATTTTTCAGAAATTATGATCAATGAAGAGCCCAATTTTTTTCAATGACAGTAATTGAAATCATATCCTTCTAGAACTTTTCAGAATGTTAGAAGTCTCAGCAATTGAAGGCAAGGAGTTTTTTCTATTGTGCTGTTTGACTCCAAGATTGGTAATTCATAAGAATAAGCATGAGATAATGCCCAGACTAAGGCAAAATATGCAAGTCTAAACAGAGCACTAAAAATATTTTGCCATTATGTGCAACAGCACTATTCTCATTCTCAAATAATTACAGCTGGTTTTCTTAATATAGACTCATTTTGGAAACTCTTTCTGAAGCCCAAAATCATCCCCAGCTAAATGTAACTAACAAATCACTTTTAAGTCACATATAACAACAAAAATTTATTGATATATTCAGGAATTTTACAATATGGCAAAGCTTAATTTGGATCACAAATAGTGTATTTAACGGTTATGACACTGGCAATATCCTCTCACACATCAATTTATCCCCTTACTGAGTTCCAGCTTCATTTGACTGCAATTCTTCTACTTAAAAATGTTTTTCAGAAAAACTTCCGGTTTGCGTGGCTTCGGGGCAGCAGGAATTCGCGACAGCTCGCGATTCCTGCTGTACTAGCCGTCGAGGTACCCCCGATCCAGATGGGTCAGGGGGATATGGCTGCCCTGTAGGGACAGCTGAAGAGAGAGGGGAGTCGGATAGGGAGGTGGGGGTATCGCAGACCCCCCCCCTTCTCCGGGAAAACCCCTTTTTCCCAAGGCGGTGGAGCGGCGGTCAGCAATGGCCGCCATGAAGAAGCCAGCAACCGGGTAAGAACTGTGCTGGAGGAAGTGTGAAGAGTGAAAGTTCTGTCTGAGCCGGGTCAAGTAACACCTTTTAAATTGCCTGGAATTGAGCTGCTTGAATTGCTGGAGGATACATTGTATCCCTAAGAAGAGCGAAAAGCGGCGGAGAAGCTGTTAAAGGGAACTTTTTTTTTTTTTTTTACTCTCCCACCCCACGGAAATAGCAGAAATATTTGGATATATTAGACATTGAAAGTGGATTGCTTTGAAAGCTGAAGCTAAGAGACAAAGGGATTTTTGGACATTGAAAAATTTAAGAAATTGGAAAATCTCTGCTGGAGGTATGGTTTTTTTGATTATTTAAAATTGTCATTGCAAGTGGGAAGGGAGAAAAAAAAATTGGAGCAGAAGCTGAAAAAGGAGGAGATTGTCTAGAACGTCTTTGTGGATCCCAAAAGAAGATATATCGTAATAGGACCTCTTTGATTAAAAATTAATTCAGAAAGAGAAAGAGAAGAAGGAAGAAAAGTATTAACTTTTGAAACTATTTTTAATTGCTTTTGATTGTCTTTGATTAAAAATACTTGTGGTTGTTTTGGAAAAAGTTTCCCTTTTTATAATGGCATCGTCTGTGGATGAACTAGAGATTGAATATCAAAAATATAAAAAAGAAGATACTTTGGGCGCTTTGTTTCAATTCTTAGAAATGGCGTTATGTTCTGTTGAAAAGTTGATTACGCAGCAGAAGGACTGGGACAAGGAAGAAGAGGAAGAAGAAGCCATCTTTGATGAACAATGGGTCCCTTCCGGAGAGGGGGAGAAAAAGGATAAGAAAAAGGGGATTTTAAGAATTATAAAAACAACCAAAAGAGAGAAAAATGAGCGAAAAGATGGAGGCAAGGTTAGAAAGCAAAGGAAAAGGAGCAAGAAAAGCGAAGAGAAAAAGCAAAGGGGTAGAAAGGGCAAGGAGAAGAATAAGCAAGAGAGAAAGGGGGGGAGGAGAAGCCTTAATGGGGGGAAGCAAGACTTAAAGAAAAAAAGTTTATTTAGAGACAATGGGTGAATTTAATTTAGATTAAAAGAGGGATTCTGGAGGGTATATAAGAGTGTGTTTTTATATGTATATTTAGAATATAAAATTTATTATGTAATTTTAGAATCTTTTAAACAGAATCCCAAGAAAGATTGCTATATGTAGTATTTCTAAGTTAGGGTAATGAGTTATAGATGTTACTCCAATTGGTGTACAGGAGAAGTATAGTAAAAGAAAAAAAAGATGAATGGATAATTGGAAATAGAACAGACAAAGAATGTTGTTGAAAATGGTAATAAGATATGGAAGGATATATATGTTTTTTTTTGGGGGGATTTTGTATATTGATAAAAGGCAATAAAATTTTAATTAATAAATAATTTGGATGGAAAAGAGAAGTAGGGACAAGATATGAAGTTTATATTATATGAAATATTGATATTATAATCTGGAAATGTTATGCCTTATTGGTCTTTTTTTATTATTTTTTCTTAGAAAAGAATTTATAAGCTGCTATGCCTTGATTCTTTGTGCATTGTTTTTATAAAACTGATAAAAATGGTTTTTATATATATATATAAAAAAGAAAATGGTAATAAGATATGGAAGGATATATGGGTTGAATATGATGTTTGAATTTGTGTCTGTGTAAAGAGTTTTAACCCGGGAACAGACAACCTTCAGAAAAGATCTTTTAGTTTTGTTTATGTTTTGTGTTTGTATGTTTGTGTATTGTGGTTATGGTAAAACTAACAAAATTTGTTTTTTATAAAAAAAAAAAAAGGAAAAAAGAATCAATAAAACCTTGGAGGAATGTTAGACGAGAATAATTTAAACAAGCCAGAAAGAAAAGAATATGATGACTATAAAATGGATAAATATGGAAGAGAAATGAAATTGAATAGGAGTAAAGAGAAATAATGAGAAATTTGCTGAAAGATATTTGTGTGTCCATATGGAGATGGGATAAATTGGAATTATGCTGTATAAAAATAATGTTTTGTTTGACTTGTAAGGATTTACAATGTTAAGAGGTTTTATGTGTTTATGTATTTAATGGTTAATGATGTGTTGTTTTATCTTTAAAATTAATAAAAATTTGTTTCAAAAAAAAAAAAAATGTTTTTCAGAATACTTTTGTCCTTAAATACAAGCTACTGGCAGAAAATCTCTTTACTGCTTTACTGTTTTGTCATCTACATAACAAAATTGAGTTTTACTAGCACATTTCTAATTAACCAGGAATATTATGTACTGTCTATCAGTTTAGAAAGAATAACAAAGTGAAGTTAAATAAGAGCAGAAGGAAAACTTTGCCTCCTTCCTGTGATAAGAAAGAGATTGTGAGTTTAAGGAGAAGGCGCAGAGTTCACTTCTGAGAACCCAAAATCTAATTATATTTGTCCCCAGTACGGGTCAGCAACATATAGCAAAAAGAAAAACAGATGATACTGAGAATACTTCCACCAAAACACAGATACAGCCATAGAAAGTGTACACTCCAAATTTACCATCCAGCCTCTTTACTCTTTTCTAAGTAGTTTTAGTTGGCAACATACATTAGCTTTGGCTTCCAAGTACTCCATCTACAGTATATACTTTCCCCTGCCAAAAAAATTCTTAATCCTGATAAAGTTATTTATTTTATGCCATTAGACTTGAAGACCACAGTCTTTTCCTCTTTTACTGCTTGGTGTCTGTTGGTTACCCTTCTCAATGTGGGCCTTCCATTTTGACTGCCAGGGCTTTAACACATTTGATACATAAAAAAAAATCCCACCTTCTATTGCTTTTAAAATCCTCTGAACCAGCAATAGTTACAATAACTTGCATCACAAAGCTCTACAAATTATATTACTTACATTTGTAGGCCAGACTTCCCCCGCCCCAATTCTTCCAGATATGAGAAAGCTGATAGTGACAGTCCCACCAAAACCAAAGGGCACCCAGTAAGAAAAGAATTAAACCCTGTCAATAAATCAAAGGAAGGCACTGATTTTTCACTCTTAAAGGCAAAACAAGCATGGGATACTTGAATCATTTAATTCAAAGACAAAGTTTTCATCCAGATGGGACTAAATGCACTTCCCATATACATGTTTTTGTTGGGTCAGAGCTAGTAGTTTCCCAGTTCTCATCAGAAAGAATGTTTCTCCTCTTTTCCATCATTATATGATATATGAGAAATGTTGACAAAGCTCAGGTGAATCCAAAGTCTAACATTGCAATGGTGAAAAATATCATATATTTTAATGCCATTCTCAAGATTACATTTTATCATGCCATTTCCCCATCCTTTATACCCAACATGCTATTTACTTTTGATAAGAAATATTTATGCAAAGCATAGAAAAAGAGAAAGAAGTAATAAGCCAAAGAAAATAGGGGCAAGAAGGTAAATAAGGTAAGAAAAAGATTTATAATTAAAAGTAATTTGCAATAAAAGCATTCTTTTATCTCTCCACACTTTTCAATTGCAAACCATACTGACTTCTGTCATGTTTATACATGATTTCATGCATTACCTTTGTTCTTTAAATTTTTCACATTCTTTTTTTATGAATTCATGTAACATACAACTTCTTCGGTCTCTTCCTTTCTTTCTTTTGCAATTCAAATTTCATTTTCTCCAGACAATCAAATCACCCCAACCTATTTTTGTGTTGGCCATTCACATAAGTAAAATATCAGAAGATATATTACCCAACGAATACTAATGTCACTGATGGTATCAGCTTTATCCCCTAAATCAAGGGTGGGCTTCCAAAATTTTAGCAACCGGTTCTCTGCTGGGTGGCCATGGCCATGGTGGGTGTAGTCTAGTGGGCCTCCTGCACCACAGGAGGGGGGCGTTTTGCTCTTCACGAGCTCTGGAAGCTTTTCTCAAGCCTTTAAGAGGGTGAAAACTGCTTCCCCAGGCTCTGGAGGCCCTCTGGAGGCCAGACCTTTCAGAGCTTGTGGGAGGCCTGTTTTTTGCCCTCCCCAAGCCTCCACACAGGCCCTGTACTTACCTGGGAACCAAAATAGAGACTCCTGGGAGGGGAGGGGCCAGCCAGGGTTGGGATTTGCTAGTACACCGAACCGGCAATTAAAAATGATAAAATTAGGAAACCAGGGCAAACCAGTAACAGCCCACCCCTGCCCTAAATACTTTCACAAATTTACCTATTTCTGGAAGGTTATTAGATTTGATGCTAACCTGGTTTCATTTTCTGGAAATGAGGGTTGGAAATTCCTCTTGCAATATTCAAAATTTGTCATTTATTTCTAGACTAATGATTCTTGATCTTGCTCAACTATTTGGGTCTTGACAACAGCAGTTCATTTCCCTTTCTTTTTATACTACCAGACTGATTAAATGTCTAAAGAACTAGAAAGCTTTCAGACGCTTTTGAAATATGTAGATTCTTGCTAAATTAGATTTTAATCCTTTTTGCGTCATTTATTTACTGTTAACATATTGGCCTTTAAATGACTTAGATGACCACTATCCGATGCCAAGAGTATTTTTAAAAAATTAGAATCGAGGACTTTTGCCACAGAACTATAGTTTTTCATATCTATATATATATCTGTCATACTCTCCTAAATGTTATTTCTGAAAATGAAGAGCTTCTTTGGAATGGTATTTTATGCATTATTGGGAGGAACTATATTGAACTCTTTATGTTCATAGTTTTCTGGAACCAAATCAATATATTGTGAAAAACACAATATTAAATATCTAAGTTTCTGGAAGTTCATATTCAAGAAAAAATATATAATGTTAAATGCTAGATAACTTGTAATTATATATTTAATATAATAAAATTATTAATAATAAATATGATAAGAGCATACTGAAATTTTATTCAGTATTTTTTTTTCTTCTGATTGGTAATGTTTGAGTTTGTAAGCAATATAAATAGTTGGAAACAATTAAAGGGTAGGCATTTTAGAACTATATTTATTTGTTTGATTGATTGATATACCTACTCATCTAATACCCCCAAAAGAAGACACCTCATGCATCAGCTGGGCTCTAGCCTTACTCTGCTCTGATGCTGGTGGAAAAAGCCAGCTCTTCTTTCTGGAAGGCTAGGAAGTTAGGGGCCTGTCTCGTCTTAAGGGAAAGGGTGTTTCTGTTGCCAATATGATCAATTGGAAGATTTAGATTCAGTGGAGTTTACATGTTAATGCATATGTATTCAACATTTATGATACTGAAACTCCATAAAATAATAAATGAATTTATGATTTTCCCATGGATAAAAGTAAATGATAAATAAATATAGTAATATTTAAATAACTAAAGAAAATTACTGCAATTTATGCATAGTTTTTCACTTATGGCTAGACCCACAGGTCTCCAAATTCCTTCTGGATTTGAATCTCAGAAGCAGATTTGCACAGTTCACAAGTAAATTTATATACAGCACTTCCACTTTTCCCATATAGATAGATGCTTTAAAAATATTTCAACTCTCCACTCTAAATAATTTCTCAGTTTGACTTCCCAAATGCCAGTTGTTCACATTGGGTTAACAGATTAAAACTATATTATAACCGATACTAAAACATATTCATATGATTTAATACCTAGATGCTCTGATTTCTCCCTATCTTCTTGATTTTTGTGGTTAAATTCTATGTGACAACTCCTTCAAAGTGGGAATCTGTGTGAAAATATTGTCCAACCTGGATGAAAGATTAGGGAAAATGAAGGAGAAAAGTAATCTTGTTTACTAATTAATAACTCAAGCATTGTCATGGTGTTGTTATACAAAGCATTTTCTTCTACTCTGCAAGTAAATATTTACTCAGTAGAAAATATAAATGTTGTTGTTAAAACTCTCCAGAAGGAAAGAAAAAAATACTTCACATTGAAAGAGGAGGAAATCCTGGCAATTACAAAAATATTTATCTTAAAAACAATTGGATTGTGCCAGCTGAACAAAGAGTCAAAAATGGACTCCGTAATTGAAACAATTTTAGCTAAAGGAAACCAGTTGCAGTTATAGACAGTTACAGAGTTTGTTGCCCGTTTCTATTTCTTCATCATAAAACAAATTTTTCTTTATTCTGATGATGAAAAACACACCTGAAGACAACAGCTCCACATTACTTTTAAATACAAAAGCCACTTTTCCAAATATGTTTTTTCTAAACTACCAGATGTATAACCTTCTCAAAGCTTTCCTTAGCTTCCCCCCTACCTACATCATAAGTATCTTTACTGGAAGCCAAGAGCTGATTCATACATGCAAGTACACATACTTAATTTCTCAAAGCCTCCTTTGAAAAATGTCCTGCTTGAAATGAACCAGTATAAAAGTTCCTTCTAAATTTTGTTCAACTTGTGGCAGTAGTTTTCTAAACAGATGTTACCAAAGTACTTTTTGGAAGTACAAAATCTGCAAGACTATTTAAGATCATTGAATAGTAACAGTGTGAAAATCCCTATCTTCTCCACAAGGACATTGTACAATACCTAGAACCCTCTCATTTTATTCCAGTATTGTGAACAGCAGAAATATGTTATAATTCCTTCCTCAAGCTAAACATTTCAGGAAAATAAGAAAAAATATGCATTACACTGTTTGTAGACAAAAATGCATCTAACCCTTTCTTAAGCTCTGGAAATGCTAGACAGAAAAACTAATAGCATTCAATGCAGTAACTTAATTTCTTTGAATACTCAAAAATTCTGACCCTATTAAAAATCAGAACATGAAGTCACAGTCTGGCAGGATACATGCCTGTAAGCCAACATTATCACTATTTCCATAAATGTCACTGTTCAATTTAAATGAAATACAGTGATATTTAGTTGTGAATAAAATAAATAATAACCCTCCTGTCTAATATCTAGCTCTTAACAGTCATTAAAAACAAAAGACCAATTCAAGCATGGAATGGTATCACTCACCACTCAGACTATGAACATGGATTTCAACTATAAAAAACTTGAAAGCGTTTTGAACTAGCAACATTTCAGAGGATGGATATGTTTATAATGCCTAACCATTAGGCAGCAGCAGGCACCAAAAAACTCTAATGTCAAAGACCCCTTAAATGTGTGTGTGTGTGTGCAAGTTGAATTTCAACATCTGTGCCAAGATTAACAAATGTGATCCTCAAGAGGCCATTATTTCACTGATTTACTTACTGGACGCTTAATGTAAAATGTCTTTTGTATATATTTGAGACAAATTGTTTCCAAACTCTGCTAGGTCTTTCAGGAAATGCACTTTTTTTTTTCTTTTACATGCATATAGTGACAATTTTTCAAAAGAGCACTTTTAAATTAGTTTGCACAGTATTTTAGACTATGCAATACTTTTATTAGACTGATTGCATAGACAGCATATACACAACATCAGTATTCATTTCTTAAAGTTTGAGTACAACTTGAACAGCCTCAGAAACCATGCAATCAAAATTGCTTCTTATATTGCATCAGCTTCAAATTTCCTTCATTGTTACAAAGCTATTTATTACATTGTAATAAAGGTCTTATGTGGTATCTGTCCAAGACTACATTTATTTTTGTTCTACAACTATAGGCTGAGATATGCAGGAATCAGTCCTATTTAGCTTAACGCTATTCTGAATAAACATGAGATTTATATATCTAGTCATTAGATTTATATTCTGTCATTCTATGAGCTCAGGACAATGTAGATAGCTTTCCCTTCTCCAGTTTTTCTCCAACCACTTGCTAGTGAGATAGCAACTTATCCAACATCTTCTAGAGCATGGATGTCAAACTCGCCATGTCACTTGCCATCACATGACATTTCATTATATTTTTCCCATTCACGGAATCACAATCCTTTGGGGATCTATATGTAGTCCTCAACTTAGGATCATTTGTGATCAGCCCAGCACTCTATTATCTCGTGATTGCAATCTGGGTACTTGAGAATTAGTTCACATTTACAACTAGTTGCAGCACCCTATAATTGTCATTTTCAACCTTCACTGACAGGTTTCCCATAAAATCAATGGGGAAGCCAACAATAAAGTCACTGGGTTAAGTCTCTGCCACACACACCCTTCTCCAGCCCCTCTGTGCTCACATTGTGTTAGTTTTTTGCAACTTTTTGCACACCTTGCACCCTCCCTGATTTTTCCCTGCAACCCCTTAATCCTTCCCCCACTTGTCAACAGCGACTTACTTATCTGCCGACCTTAAACTTGCAATCTCAGCTTCCCCACTGACTTTGGTTGTAAGAAGCCAACAGGAAGTTGCCTCGCCTAATGACAATGAGTTAACAACAACCAGGACTGCAGAGATTGTCATGATTAAGTGAAGCCACTGAGCTTTATGACCATTTGCTTAGTGATGGAAATCACCATTGTAAATTGAGGATAACTTGTACATAAGGCTTATTCCCCAAGTAGGACGCACAGTATTGCAAACTTAACCTGCAGTACAATGCATTAAAACTAAGTCACCTCCACATTTTAAATTCCACCAAACCCACATAAAGTGATCATTCTCAGATTCGGTTTTCCTAGTCCTGAGAAGTCATTAAAATAGTTTCACATTCATCTTTTTCCCAATAAATAACTCTTCTGAAATCACAGGATACATTTCTAGTAAAAAAAATGAACAGAGGATCTTTTTAAAATGTTAACTGACCTAATGTGATAAATAAATTGCTACATATTAGTCCAAGGAAAGTATTCAATATTGTGTTTCCTGGGATACTGCTTTGCAATATTAATTACTATGAAGAATACTCAAAGGATTTGGCCCACAAATTAAGTGTTCTGTCAACATATTCCTTCACTTCTATAAGAATTGGAATAAAACTCATAGTTGTCATCACATAAAGCTACATTTCTGAGTAGAATCTTAACAGCTTATTCTACATGATCATGTGATTATATCCAATGTCCATGGAAGCACCAAAATCTTTGTAGTTGTACGTCAGCAACTCTAGGTAGGGAAAGTATAAAATGATATACTTTTATGTCATACTGACAAGTGATAAAACAGAACCAAATTGGGATTTCTTGTTAATTTATTTTTCAGTTCTGCAAAGTACAGAAGCCTTGCAAGTTCAGCAATATCCTTTGGAAATTGAGTGGGGCAGTAGACTCAACACATTTACTGAATTCAGCTCCAACATGATCCAGTGGCCTGGGTTGGCATTTAGCTGATACTGTTTCTTGTGTGCCAAGATTTTCCCAAATGATCATTAGCAGTAGAAGCTTCAGACAGTGATTCAACAATACAGCTTTGGTAAGTTATTGGTAACTCTTTGAAAAAAATCCAGCTATAGCCAAATATTACTGGAAGCTATACTGATAGTAAGTCCAAATTTTGCCCATTTCTCCTAATCATAAGAAGCTGGCAGTAATTTGCTTTTAGAGAACAGTTGACACCTGTGCAATGTAATTCTAACAGAACAACTCAAACTGTTTGCTTTTAACTTTGTCATAATAACCCCTCCTACAGTGTTCTAAATCTAAAGAGAAATGTGTGTGGTAAACTGTTTTCCCAAATGGGAATAGTTGTGCATGGGTAAATTTGTTCAGTCCAGAGCCTATTACTACAATCCTTCATTATAGTACATGTTCTTCCAGATTTCACTCAGGGAGCACCTTTCTTGAATATGGAAAAGGATCATGCATCTGGTTGGCTCAGAAAACAGGTGTCTGGTGTAATCCCTGTTTAGAATGCCTGTATGACCATACTGTACTGGTTAAAGCAGAATAATTTAATCCTTTATTAAATTATCTATTCTCAATGTTCAAAAAGCACTCTCACTTTCATTTTGTGACCATGCAAGAAGCTAAATTATTTTTTAATTTGAATAGATTCCTAATTTTTAAAAAATCCATTCCGGCATATGCATTATTCCCCATATGTTACAAAGGCTTAGTATCTGAGAAATTAAAGGGTAGTATTATAATACCACTTTTCCTTTTTATTACTAATACAATCTGATAATGATATCATAAATAGATAATGAAATAAAAACAAATGCTTTGAGACACATGCAGACAAACCTAAATAAAAGCTATTCTCTGATATGTGCAACTTTCATATTTATAGAGTTTACAAATTTAATATGTGGGTTCTCTGTTTCCACAGCAATACACAGTCTGTTTACTAAACATTACAATCTAAGAATGTTTAGTCTTTTTTTTTTCTTCAGAGAGAAGCCAAAAGTTAACACAAAAGGATAAATGCATGAAGAATTAGTGAGTTCCAAAATGAACTTCAGCCAATCCCACAGATTTTTAGGACCAAAAAGCTGAACTACAGCTGTTTTAACTTAATGTAGGTTATTGCTCAGCATACACCCATTACTATTTTCCTACTTCAAAAAATGGAAGAAACATTTATATGGATTTCCCTCAATGGAGAGAAAGTCAATTTAAATATATAAAAATATATAACATGCAGTAGAGTTTTTAAATTCTATTGCTCAGTTGAAAAATGTTGGTTCAGGAAGAGCAACAGAAGCAGTTGTTTAATCAATTTGGAGAAGGAAATGAAAACAAAGATTTTTATGGGGCTCAGTCTGTTTGACAAATATGTCACACATTTCAGCTCAAAAGACTGTCTTGGGGTTTTGCCTTGATTCTACTTTAACAGCAGCAAAATGCTCTACTACAGGGCAAGATACAGCACCTTGGCCTATGTTATAATATATTATAATAAGGCATGTTGTTCCTTCTGTTTGTGTTTAAAACTGTCACAATCTTTTACTTTTTTTTTTACCAATTATAGCAATTCAATGGTCATGCTTTTTTTTTCTTTTGGTCTTCTGTTTCCCACTGTTGATAAGGTACACCTGGCTTGGATCTGTGCAACCCAGTTGATGCCCACAAGTCTTTTTCCCAAGAGTACACATGCCATTATCCAAATCATGCACAACCTTCTTGTGACTCTTTGGACAGCATTGTGAGAAAGGCATACATGATCTGGAAAATAGAACATGTAATTTGGAGAAAGGTGAATATGCCTTTCTAGTGAGTTATCAGAAGATCTCAGAAACTCCCAAAGCATTATGAGAAGAGTGTGCATAGCATCAGGAAGAAGGCCTGGTGTAGCCAGCAGCTGCCTCACATAGGACCAAGCTGAGTATGCCTTGTCAGCAGTGGGAGGAAGAACATGGTGAAGGTCATTTGGGCCCTGCAGAGCACAGGGTTGGTATGCACAATGCAAATTATTTATTAATTAAATTTATTGGCTTACCATGGGGTAACAACTCGGATGACTTACAATATTAAAAAGATAAAACTATACAAATACTACAAAAATACAATACAGAACCCTAAATAAAGGGTGGGTAAGGCAGGAGTAACATGAGAGGATACAGGTGGGATTTGTTATTAATGTTTCAACCACCTTTAACGTGTACCCACCCAACCATGGATCCCCAAACCAACTGGCAGAGGTAGGTCTTTAAGGTCTTCTGGGCAGCAACAGCATCACCCGGGTCACCAGGAGTATCATCCATATACTGCAGATACTTCAATCCATGGTTGACAGACGATCTCATCTAGCAGCTTCAAATAGATGTTTAAAAAGGAGTGAAGAGAGTGAGCCCTGTGGCACACCACAAAAAAACTGTGAGCTGGATCTTTCCCTATTAACATCAATTGGGACCAGCCTTGGACAGTATGATTACATATTGTATGATTCTGCATACCACAGATCTATATAATTAATAACTGTTACATAATATAAGGAATCAATTATATTGAATGAAATAATATGAATCTGAAATCTACCAAACTTAAATTCTCAAATTTTGACAGATAAAAAAATGAAATCGAAACCTTATTCTACTGAGTTTTTTTATTGCCTTATTAAAATGTTGTATCCTGCAGAGAATTTGCCTTCTCAGACTATGAATCTTGCATTATCATGGGAAAACCAAGAACAAAGTATCTCATTTTCTAAACAAAATGTGAAATCGAATAAACATTTTCACCACAAGTGTAGTCTCAACTGTTCTTCTGCATTTAATAAACACATATGGACCCATTCACTAAATTAAGTGAATTATACAATAAGTACAATTTTAGACTATCTTGTTTATGTTTTCTGTTTTTGCTATATCATCCTGAAGGTTATCTACCAGAAGAGAATAATATTGTGTAATATTATTGAGGGACTTGTTTTAAAAAACAAAGACCAGGGCAAAATCATAATGAAAAATAATCCCAAATGAAATGGAAAGGCAAGAATATTGACATAATTTGAACTTAAAATTACATCCAGTTCTCATATGTAGCCACAACAGTGAAAGTCCCATCTTACTTTCCACAAATTATTTCTTGTTACTGCTTTTAAATCTATAGTTTACCCAGGAACAACATGTCAGAGCTGTAAATATCTTTTGTACTGAAGTGTTCCTGGTTCAGGAAGGTCAAACACAGTTCAAAAGGCTTCTACTCTTATTAATTAAGAGTAAATATAAAAAGAAACGTGCTATAAGAAAAATGTTTTCCATAGGAAGCTATCATGTCTATCTGCACAATCATTAATGAAAGTTGCACATATTATATTCTATACTATCAGATAGAAATCTAAATTTTTATCAGAATATATTTAATACAGCAACTGTGTATTATTTTCCTTAACAATGAAATTGAGCCAAGGACTCAATTAAGAATTTTTTCACACATATACCCATCAATAATTGATTTAAAAAGTCTTTAATTTAATAGTCATTTTCAACTTGGAAGGAATCCTTTGTGTGGTAGGGGAGATTTTAGCCAGGCACTTTTCTGTTCTCACTTGCACAGGAAAAGCATAATGAATGTTTACATCAGAAGGTTGTGAGAAATGCAGAGGTGAACGAAGACCAGCATTAAATCTATATAGACTCACAGAAAACAATTGCCTTTAAAAAAAATTTCTTCAACTATTTTAATGCTTTAACTATTTTCCAAGCTATAAAAAATGACACAAGTTAAATCCTTTTTGTTTTAAATGTCTTTAGCAGACTCACACTGTCTTCTACAGACTATGAAGTGATTATGTGAAATCTGAACAAGCATATATTTTATTTTCATTTTGGTACTATACTTACTACATACTTTTTGTCTTTGCTGTCTAGGAGGTGGCCTTGATGAAAGTCCATTGTTCCCAAAACTAAACACATGTGTTTCCAGATAGCATAAATAGGCTGCAATTTGATGAACATATGCAGCATTGGAACAATGCCAAACACAAACCTTTCTGCTTAAAATGTCATAGAAATACTGTCTGGCATGTCTGATTTTAATTACATGGCAATTAAAATCCACAAGCTTTCAATATCTCTGTCATGGTTATCATCACTATTCTAAAAGCAGCACTATTCCTAAAGGTCAAAGTGCAAACTATAATACAAAAAAAATATGATTCATGTAAAGCTGGGAAAAATATACATCTTCCTCTGGTTGTAGATGACTATGATTTATTTATTTTTTGCCTAGTTATGATCAAGCATTTTAAAATGATAACTTAACAAGGAAAACAATGCCTCCTATTTTCTTTTTGTTTAGATTTTAGCTCTTTAATCCTACAGTAAAAGTAAATGCCTCCACAGTCATAATATTATACCAAGGCTATGACTTAACTATGGCAGCGCTGTGTCATAAAAGTCTTAGCAAGAGTCAAATATGGATGGAGGCAGGGTAGGTGGGTAAGTGAATAGGAGGCTGCAGCAATGCAATAATAAAATCAGAGATCATCAATGCTAAATTACAATGTATTAATACCAGAATTCATAAAAAGTTAATAATTTACACCAATTGCACAGATGGGGACCCACAGATGATAACCAGCCATAACAAATGCCATGTTGTGCATCAAACACGAAACGAGGCTGTGTGCACCACCCTTTACCTCACCGATGCCTGCATGTACATCAGAAGTGGGGAACTATGGTCCCTTTATGACTATGGACTTCAACACCCATGGTGGCTCAGGAATTCTGGGAGTTGAATTCCACAAGTCATAAAAGGACCATAGTTCTCCATCCCTGATGTACATGAGCAGAAGACTTTTCTAACAACTTCTGCTTCTCATAAGAAACCAGTTCAGGAAGGGGATGAGCAGACCCTAGAGATTAGAGCTCTCGGTGTCTTCATAAGGCTTTACCCTCAGGCTTTCTCAATAAACCATTTAAATCCTTACATTTAAATCTAAACAACATTTATCTCATTTTCCTGTTAGCTACTATGAAATAAGTAAAAAAATATTATTTCCAGTGGTGCGTTTCAGAATTTTTTACCACCGGTTCGGTGGGTGTGGCTTGGTGGGTGTGCTTTGAGCACACACACTTTGCACACGCATGCCAAACGCGTAGGCACAAAGGCTTTCTGACTCACCTCCGGCAATCCTGCACTCTCCCTGCAGCTGCGCAGCAACCTGCAAAGCAGCTGCGCTTCAAAAAGCAGGGAATAAAGGTTAGTATGGGAACCCGGGCAGGTAGATGGGCAGGTGGAGGTGCATCGGAGAGAACCAGTTTGGCCTCCACTGTTCATTGGTGCTACTATCTCGGCAGAACCGGCCCAAACTGGTAGAATATCACCACTGATTATTTCCATATTATTTTATAAATTTTTATGAAGAGCATGAATCAGGTTTTCTAGTTTAGATTCCATGTATCCAGAATGACAAATATTTAATAAATGGCTTGGCTGGAAATACTTTTTTTGTGCCAGGTAAGTCAGAAGGCTAGAACCACTTTTAAACATAAAATTTAACATAGCAGCTTTTATCAAAAGGCTCATGTGCTGCTAAAAAGGAAGCTAGCTTTCATAGTTAGGAATCACTGATGGGAGATAGCTTTTTAAATAATTTAAATAAATGCACAAATCTTGTGTTTTCTCATAAAAGAACGCTAAGTAGGGGGAAATTGTCCCAACTACAGATGTTTTCTGATGTTCTAGAGAAAAGCAATAGGGCTTTAAATGTTCCTTTCATTTGAGACATATCCTTTCAAATAGGCTTTCCAACCATGATTTATTTATTAAATCTAATAAACTTACAATTTACTGTTCAGAATACTTTTATTGTAATTTGCATTATGATAATAAGTATATTATTGGTACCTATAGTAATTATAAGGTACTGTATTGTATGCAATGAAACCTGGATTTAACTTAGGGCCATGCAAAATACAATTTATTGAAAAAAACATGCATTAGTTTGCTTCCTCCTCATAACAGATATGAATCACCGCTTTCCATTTTTATTTTTTTATAATTATGCAAATGATTTTTTCCATAGTAGAAGTAACATATATACCAGCATAAACATAGTAGGCTAGAGATGCTGGAACAATATATGCACTTTTTAACAATACTATCACTTTTCTGTTTCAGAAACTTCTTTGCCTCCTTTCTAAAGGTGAGATAAAGTGGCTAGAACAAGGTTACCCTTCTTGTGTTGTGCCTAGGGTGGAACAAAAACCCACACTCTTCCAGTTTCTCCCCACACTTTGTCATCATACATAATTGGGAGGGATGAGAGAGATAACTATATATTAATAGGCATTTATAAGATATACAGTAGCTCAGGATCTATGACATTAATCTATAAACCTGTAAGATAATTTATTTTAAGCATATTTGTGATGCGACTTATTTCACTTTAAACATCAATTTATCTATAATGTTGTGAATAAACAGAGGGAATTAAGAAAAAAATTCTCAGTATCTAAATGGTTTAAGAAAACATTATTTGATAACTATCTTAAAGTCTATTTCTGTTACTTTAATCAGATTGCAAAAAGTATGGTTTCATTTCTGATGCTGGAAAGATTTTGAAGAAATTGCTTTAACCTTAAGAAAATAACTGTATAATTAAAACAACAAAATTACAGGCACAAAGAAACAGATAACAAAATCAAAAAGGAGTAAAAACACTCTCAAACCCATTTTCTTGTCACTAATTTCACTGTTCAGTACCATGGTTTGTGCTAACTGCTGAAAAGCAGAAGATGGCTATGAAATCACACAATCATCCTTCCATAATACTAACAATAATGAATTTCAAATGAAGGATAATCTATTCAAGGAAAATGAGCATCAATGCTTCAAAAGAAATGAGAAAAGCAATCTGATGAAAATTTTTGGCTTTAGAGATCAAGCAGTAGTAACTTTTAAATACAATTTAAACATTAGTGGGTAGTTGCACATTAGTGGGTGGTTGCACATCATGGCAAAATTAGGGTTAGTTCACACTCTATGCTCCATTGTTGATCTTTATTTATGATGTTCTACAATTAGTTATAATCAACGAAGACTCTGTAATTACTCATTCTCTAAGGCCTAATGATAGGCAGGGTGAGATTTAAATTTGACTTAAATTCTGTTAATATTAAAAATAAAACAAAACAAAATTGGAGTCCACTAGATAATGTTGCGGAGCGGAAAAGTCTAGACAATAATGTAGGATTTAAAAGTTTTCCTCACAGGAAATTATTTCTATTCAACTGAACAAGCAATTCTAAACACCAAAAACTGTAGCACAGAATATATGTTCCAAAACATAAAAATGATATTTAAATTGAGTTTAAGCCCTTGAGTAATAATTTTGGAAACATTTAGAGGTGAAGGGTCCTTGGTGTTCTCTGAGCTTGCTTGTTTTCTTGCAGATGTTTCATTACCCAAACGAGGTAATATCATCAGTGCTAGGTAACATTTAGAGCGATATTTAAAAAATAAAAAATATATACTGAATTGATAAATGACTTTCTTGCTTTAATCATTTTGAAAAATAAAATGCTGCTGTAGGATTTCTTTTTGAGCCAAATTTTGCATATGCCAGAAATTTATCTGGCTAAAACTTTACTAATGTTCACAAGAAACTACAATATCTGCCACCTGATTGTACTGAAAGGTTTGCCAGTTCCCAAATATTGTTTATCAAGAGCTCTTTAATCAATTTAATTGCCACCTCTGATGAGAAAGTCTCGCAGGAGTCCCATTATTTGCAATGTGCAGAGAGCTCCTAGGTGAAGTACTCAGAAAGATTTACTTCCAAGTGGTCACCTACTTAGATCAAACAGTAAATCTCTGATTCTTGTTATGGTGTTTGTTTAGGTGGCAGCAGTTTAGCTGGCCAAGCCTCAATGGCCCCTTACTGAGCTCTCAGTGTGTGTGGCCCATATTGCCTTTGCATCTGCTTTGACACACAAGCCCTACAGTGTACCAGGCCTATTGTTATTTAAAATATTTCTCAGCCATTTATTTTGCCCTTATCAGTCTAAAAACTTTATAGAAGATGTTAAAAGTTTAAAACTCGTGAAACAAAGCAGTTTGTTTTTAAACAATCTGCTAATGATTAAATGCAATTTATCCTTATTATTTTTCATCTACAGATACCTCATGTTCTTTTATTTGCAAGTTTAACAAGATCTCCAAGCAATCATATTAATGAATGCAATATTATATATCAATTGAGTCCTCTTGTTATATAGATTCAAACCCAAGCATTGTTAACAGAAAATTAATTTAGTATAGAATCATTGTACAGATATAGCATTTTATTATTATAATCTCAGTAAAAGTAAAACAGAATTGGAAGGGACCTTGGAGGTCTCTAGTCCAACATCCCTCCCTGCTCAGGTAGGAGATCCTATACTTAATCTGGATAGTGAAACAACAAAGCTCAGATAGCGCCAAGGACACCTCATTTCAATCCTATGCTACAAATGTTTTCCTTTATTGAGATCTTACATCATTCCAGACAAATTGCTCTCCAACGCCAACCTTTTTTCTTAAAAACCTCACAACTTCTGGAGGCTACTGTTCCATTGATTAATTTTTCCTACTGTCAGGAAATTTCTCCTTCGTTCTAGGTTGGATCTTTTTTTGATAAGTTTCCAATTGTTACTTCTTGTCTGGCCCTCAGATGCTTTGGAAAATAGCCCACTTCTCTCCTGTGGCAGTCCCTCAGATATTCCATTGTCTTCAATGGAAGTATAACTATTTTCAGCAATTTTAATTTTCTTTCAGTAGATCTTTCAATTTACATTTATCTTCTGACAGAACTATCAAATATACTTTCATGACATTCCATATAGTAACTGAAAAATATCTGCAGAAAAACGTAAGAGAAATAGACTAGAATCATTGCAGGAATACAGTTGGAGTCACAGTATTTCAATCTAGCTCTCAGCAATTCTATTACTACCCATGAATTGGTAATATTCATTTTTAATATGTGTTGGAATGAATTTCAACATCCAGAATAATCAGGGGCTGTAAGTATCCAAAGCTAAATTGAACCTATGCAGTCATATATCACATACAACTATATACCATATTCACCATATTCCTGACCTAAATTCCTTTATTTTGTTTGTTTGTCGTATTTAGAGGCTGCTCAACTCCATTAGACTCTGGGCAGCTTGCATTGTTAAAAAGAATTAAAAAAAAACAGAGACCACATGAGTCAGGAAGAAAATATAATCAAGTATATATTCCACAAGAGCTTAGCACACCCTTAACCCAAGCTCAAAATGCAAACAGACAGGTTTTCTCTAACTTTTTGAAAATCACCAACATAAGAACTTTACAGACGTTTGAAGTGATGCTGTTTCAAACAAGAAGCTCAGAAGGCAGGCTTCCTAGGTCCCCAAAGATGGCATTGTTTAATTAAAAGAAACTAGCACATACCATTTAATTTGTTAAATTCTGCTGTTGCTTTATGTTGCTTTTATTCTTCTCATGCATATAAGAGTGTCAAGCTACCATTAAAGGTTGCATCCTTTTTTTTTTTTTTTGAAACAAATTTTTATTAATTTTAAAGATAAAACAACACATCATTAACCATTAAATACATAAACACATAAAACCTCTTAACATTGTAAATCCTTACAAGTCAAACAAAACATTATTTTTATACAGCATAATTCCAATTTATCCCATCTCCATATGGACACACAAATATCTTTCAGCAAATTTCTCATTATTTCTCTTTACTCCTATTCAATTTCATTTCTCTTCCATATTTATCCATTCTATAGTCATCATATTCTTTTCTTTCTGGCTTGTTTAAATTATTCTCGTCTAACATTCCTCCAAGGTTTTATTGATTCTTTTTTCCTTTTTTTTTTTTATAAAAAACAAATTTTGTTAGTTTTACCATAAACACAATACACAAACATACAAACACAAAACATAAACAAAACTAAAAGATCTTTTCTGAAGGTTGTCTGTTCCCGGGTTAAAACTCTTTACACAGACACAAATTCAAACATCATATTCAACCCATATCTCCTTCCATATCTTATTATCATTTTCTTTTTTATATATATATATAAAAACCATTTTTATCAGTTTTATAAGAACAATGCACAAAGAATCAAGGCATAGCAGCTTATAAATTCTTTTCTAAGAAAAAATAATAATAAAAGACCAATAAGGCATAACATTTCCAGATTATAATATCAATATTTCATATAATATTAACTTCATATCTTGTCCCTACTTCTCTTTTCCATCCAAATTATTTATTAATTAAAATTTTATTGCCTTTTATCAATATACAAAATCCAAAAAAAAAAAAGCATATATATCCTTCCATATCTTATTACCATTTTCAACAACATTCTTTGTCTGTTTTATTTCCAATTATCCATTCATCTTTTTTTTTCTTTTACTATACTTCTCCTGTACACCAATTGGAGTAACATCTATAACTCATTACTCTAACTTAGAAATACTACATATTACAATCTTTCTTGGGATTCTGTTTAAAAGATTCTAAAATTACATAATAAATTTTATATTCTAAATATACATGTAAAAACACACTCTTATATACCCTCCAGAATCCCTCTTTTAATCTAAATTAAATTCACCCATTGTCTCTAAATAAACTTTTTTTCTTTAGGCCTTGCTTCCCCCCATTAAGGCTTCTCCTCCCCCCCTTTCTCTCTTGCTTATTCTTCTCCTTGCCCTTTCTACCCCTTCGCTTTTTCCCTTCGCTTTTCTTACTCCTTTTCCTTTGCTTTCTAACCTTGCCTCCATCTTTTCGCTCATTTTTCTCTCTTTTGGTTGTTTTTATAATTCTTAAAATCCCCTTTTTCTTATCCTTTTTCTCCTCCTCTCCGGAATGGACCCATTGTTCATCAAAAATGGCTTCTTCTTCCTCTTCTTCCTTGTCCCAGTCCTTCTGCTGCGTAATCAACTTTTCAACAGAACATAACGCCATTTCTAAGAATTGAAACAAAGCGCCCAAAGTATCTTCTTTTTTATATTTTTGATATTCAATCTCTAGTTCATCCACAAACAATGCCATTATAAAAAGGGAAGCTTTTTCCAAAACAACCACAAGTATTTTTAATCAAAGATAATCAAAAGCAATTAAAAAAAATAATTCCAAAAGTTAATCCTTTTCTTCCTTCTTCTCTTTCTCTTTCTGGATTAATTTTTAATCAAAGAGGTCCAATTACCATATATCTTCTTTTGGGATCCACAAAGACGTTCTAGACAATCTCCTCCTTTTTCAGCTTCTGCTCCAATTTTTTTTCTCCCTTCCCACATGCAATGACAATTTTAAATAATCAAAAATCCATACCTCCAGCAGAGATTTTCCAATTTCTTAAATTTTTCAATGTCCAAAAATCCCTTTGTCTCTTAGCTTCAGCTTTCAAAGCAATCCACTTTCAATGTCTAATATATCCAAATATTTCTGCTTTTTCCGTGGGGTGGGAGAGTAAAAAAAAAAAAAAAAGTTCCCTTTAACAGCTTCTCCGCCGCTTTTCGCTCTTCTTAGGGATACAATGTATCCTCCAGCAATTCAAGCAGCTCAATTCCAGGCAATTTAAAAGGTGTTACTTGACCTGGCTCAGACAGAACTTTCACTCTTCACACTTCCTCCAGCACAGTTCTTACCCGGTTGCTGGCTTCTTCGTGGCGGCCATTGCTGACCGCCGCTCCACCGCCTTGGGAAAAAGGGGTTTTCCCGGAGAAGGGGGGGGTCTGCGACACCTCCACCTCCCTATCCGACTCCCCTCTCTCTTCAGCTGTCCCTACAGGGCAGCCATATCCCCCTGACCCATCTGGATCGGGGGTACCTCGACGGCTAGCACAGCAGGAATCGCGAGCTGTCGCGAATTCCTGCTGCCCCGAAGCCACGCAAACCGGAAGTTCCAAAGGTTGCATCCTTTTTCTAGAAGGTTATCACTTTACAGTAATGTATTTCTGCAGTTTGTTCTTAACTTGAAAAGCTGCTGTTTCAAAAAGCCTGGGGCAAATTGGTTTTGATTCTGTTGTTTGATATGTCTTTTAGAATTTTGTGATTCACTTCGTTGTTTTCCCTATTGTTCTTTTAATTCTTAATATCACATGCACTAACTAGAGTTGGAAATACCACTAAAAGATACATTACATTAAAAATAAATACATTATTTCAATTTTCCTAACAATTTCCTATTAGTTTGACTCAAACTCCAGTTTATAGAATAGGCTTACTTCTTAAATATTTAAATGCAGGTTGCCCTCGACTTACAACTCATTTAGTGACTGTTCAAAGTTACAACGGCACTGAAAAACAGACTTACAATTGTTTCTCCTACTTACAACTGTTACAGCATTCCCCACAGGCATGTGATCAAAATTCAGATGCTTGGCAACACATATATTTACAATGGTTGCAGTGTCCTGGGGTCCTGTGATCACCATTGGAAACCTTCCCAGCCAGCTTCAGACACCCAAAATTAAGCTTAAGCTAGATTTGTTTAATGACCACATGGTTCACTAAACAATACCAGTGATTTGCTTAACAACCATAGCAAAAAAGGTCATAATATTAGGCATGACTCACTTAGCAACTGCCTTGCTTAGCAATGGAAATACTGATCTGAATTGGGATTGTAAATTGGAGTATCTATTTTACAAAAGACCCACATAAATACACATAATAGAGATTATTAAAACAATACTGATTAATATTAATCATGTTCTATGAAATATCATCTTAACAGTCCCTGGATGGAAAAAAATAGGCAAAAGACATATCAACAATGTACACTGGTATGGATCTTCCTCCCAATCTTTTTGTATTGATGGACTTCAAACTCTATTGAGTCCAGTTAGGTCCTGGCTCAATGGGACTGGTATAGTAGTTCTTGGCCACTGTAAGTTTGCAACCTTAGAGATTTGGCAGTATATAAATATAAGAAATAAATAAATAAATGATACATATTTGTGCACATTAAAACAAATGTAGCAATGTTTCAAATCGCAGTAGTGTGTGTGTGTCTGTGTGTGTGTATAGATATCTACATGCATTTGTTCATGTATCTATATTTGTGTGTGTGTGTGTGTGTGTGTGTGTGTGTGTGTGTATTCATTTTTAACAAATGAATCCTGCTTTACAAAACTTTGGAACTGAAAAGTCAACATAATTTTTATTCTAACTATAGAATTTTAAAAAAGATTTCCATAAGCACAATATTTCTCACTGATTTTTAAAAACAGAATATTATGCTAATACTTCAGTAGTATACCAGAATTTATAATTGCTGAGATTTAAGACAAAGTCCTAAGCATCCATTGTTCCAGAAGACTTGACATCAAATATTGATTTTATGACATAAAAATGGATAAATGTAACAAAGCAATACTTACAGTAACATCTTTCAAATTCTTTTCATATGAAAAATGAATTGATTCTCCATTTATTTCTTTTTTAGAAATATCAAAACGGTATGTATCTGAAAACTGGTCAAACAACAGTACTTTTTGAAGTTCTTCTACATACTTTTCTTGTTTCATTTCCATGTCAGCAGCCTCTCTGGAAATCTTTTCTTCAGACACTAATAGACAGTAATTCAAAGAATTAAAATAAATTTGAAAGAAAGGCCATTATAGTTGTTGTGATATGAATAGATAGGTTTCAAACACATTTGAATTTATTTGAAATCATACTTTTCTAAAAGTATAACCAAAATATTACATGTTTTAGATTTCCTTTAAAATAGTGAAAATGCAAGAGGCCTTCCTAAGAAGGAACCTCTTATACCATATTTTTAAAATTGAGCAAACATTTTACAGATCACAGCACTATGGTTATATTTGAAAAGACATTTAAAAACTAAGGCAATTGAAGTTGTCTGCTTTATAATACATAATTATATGTAGAAAAGATTATCAACTTCAAAAGATCATTATGGAGGAAACACTACCATAGTTACCAGTAATGAAGGATACACTGTATCTCCAGTACAATAGTCAGAGGATCTCTAAATACCAATCACTAAAGAACATAAAGAGAAAGCTATCAATGTATTTAAGTTGTTACTGTAGTTCCTATCAGTACTTGGATAGAGATGGTAGGTATAGAATGCTGGCCTGGATCAATCTTTGATCTGTTCAAAGATCGTTCAACTAGAAGTCCACTGAAGTTTTATATTATATTGTAAAATTTATAATTTAATATGAAATTATAGATTTATACAACTCGACAGAAGAATATAATTTGGATGTTAATTTAGTAATCTATAAAATATCGATTTTAGAATCATTGTAATCTGCACTGATTTCATACAGTCTCCAGAGCCCAATAAAGGAACTGGCTATGATTTTCAGGTTTTTTACTCTTCCCAACCAGGGGACAAGAATAAGCACCTGTAATGAGGCAGAAACAATGGAAGCAAATTTTCCCTTTTCTGCCTCATTGAATACTCAGAATTGGCTCTAGACTCTTCAACGAACAAAATTATAAAATAATTCTGAGTATAGGGGAAATTTCAACTAATTTTGGGATAAATAGAACATAAGTAGAAAAGGGTGAGTGGGAAACCCATTAATAAATCAATGGTAGTAAGTCATACAGTAATTTATCAAATTATTATACTTTATTATAAATTTATTATACCTCTTCCAATCCAAGATGATTGGCCATCACTTAGTATAAGATCAAAACCCATACCCAGATCTTTGCACCAAGTTATTTGCAGAAAGTATGTTGTGTCTGGATCAGAAATAGGACACAGCTGTCTCATTTTCTTCTCCATATTTTTCTAGTCACTGTTTTAAAAAAACCCAGAAGTTAAAAGTTACAAAGGTAACAGCACATATATTTCCATTTCAGTGAATATAAGCAAATTTCAAAATACAAAATTCACAAGCACTGCTGACCTGTATATAATCTGTATAGATTAATGCAAACATTTAGATAAAATTTCATCTTCCTATAAAAAGTAAAATTTACTTTTAAAATTTAAAGGCTATTATGAAGACATATTTAAACTTTGGGTGTTTAAAGAATGTTTTTACATGCAAAAACTAAATAAGTAACAATTCAGTATTGTGGTGACCTCAATATTATTAAGCATAAAATGGACACCTTTAATATATAATTTAATCTATCTTAAAATTGCTTATGAATGCCACATTCAACTTTTAGATATAAAATCTATGTAAAATTATCCTTATTAACCTTAATAGGGGATGGGGATGGGTGGCACAGTTATGTGCTTCTTCGACTCTTTTGGCAGGTCCCATTCAGTATTGATAGGGAGTAAGAAGTCCAGCCCTCAGCTGTTATTCTGTGATATGCCATAGGGCTCAGTACTTTTTCCACTCCAACATCTATAAGAAACTCTTTTTCCACCCCAACATCTATAAGAAACTCTTTTTCCACTTTCAACATCTATAAGAAACCTTTGGGTGAGATCATCTATCATCAGACGTTGAGGTAAACACTGTATGCTGTTGACACCTAACTCTATATTTCTATGCTTGGTGACCCAAGTGATGTTGTAGCTGCCCTTGCACAGTTGTGGGGAGGTTGTGAGGACCTGGATGGGGAACAACCGGCTTCAACTGAACTCTGGTAAGACCAAATGGTTTTGAGTATGTGGGGCTCCAAGACCTGGGATTTTGTCATATTTGACTCTGGATGGGATGGCATTGCTCCCAAAAGACTTGGACTGCAACTTGGGGGTTCTCCTGGTGTCGTGACTCCTGTTCAAGAAACAGGTGGCAGTAGTGACTAGAAGAGCTTTTGCACAACTTTGTGTTATGCACCAGTTGTGGCCTTTCCTGGATTCCCTGCACTCGGGGAATGTGCTCTACATAGGGCTACCTTTGAAGAGCATTCAAAAGCTACAGCTGGTGCAGAGTGAGGCAGCACAGGTAGATTTAGGAGCCCCAAGCATGGCCCCTGTAACAACACTGCTCCATGCGCTGTGCTGGTTACCACTCTGCTTCCAGATGCAATTCAAGGTGTTGGTGATTACCTTTAAAGCTCTTCATGGCATTAAGTCCAGGTTACTTGAGGGACTGCCTCAGCCCATTGGGATTGGCCTGTACCACTTTTGCTGGCAGAAGAAACATGGTACGGATCCCATCAGCCTGAGTATAGCAGTATATGATAACAGTATTTAAAGGTCAGATTTTCCCATAAATTTATAGACAATGTGTGGATGAAATAAATTAGTTCACTCGAGAAAACGAAGTTCGCACAAAGATTTTAAATGGCACGGATATCTTCATAACTTTTGTCAATGTTTTTTCTCCAAGCTCCTGCTGTTGCCCCTAGCCTAATAAGGTCACAAGGATAGTATTATCCATGTAGCCTAATGACACAATACATTCCATGTAGCCTAATAATACAACACATTCCATGTAACTGAAGACATAATAGAAGCACTAACACTGATAAAATAAAAGGCATATTTAAGATCCAACAAAGATCCATGAATATTTTCTGTGTACTTAGGTACACAAACCTGCCATTACAATTCATAGATTTGCAGAATTTCCTAGAAATATGTGTGTTCCTAAGAAACACCAATTCCTTCGGAACCACATTTCTCTTTTAAATTATTCTAAAAATACGTAGAAAAAGTACACTATGTACATTTAAAAAAAAACAGCAGTTGTTCATAAAATAGTCCATGGTTTATTCAAATGCATTATTGAGATTTTCCCCCTAGAAAGTATTTAAATAAATATATTTAGTTTGCTTATTTTTGACATTGAAAAAAGACCTTTAGAATTCCTCACTAGCTTTAAAAAAGTGTTTAAGAATATATGATATGGTGGCAACTGAATTATTGGTAGAATTTTTATTTAATAATGCTATCACTATTTAATTAAGATAACACTTACAAAACCAAACATTTACCAACATTTGTTTTAAAGGTAATGAGAATGAATGTTTACCGTGCATTCTAGTATCACACAAAATAATTGTCAAATGGATTGAAATGGCTTTCAAGGAATAATGACATTTCTATAATCTTATTTGCAATACCTGTAAAATTAAAACATTTGGTGCCAATGTCCTTTAATCATTACAGGCATTTTTAAAAAGCAAAATGATTATAATAATAGAAAGGCTAGTGATTTCTCCTAACTGCACAAAAGAATCATATTTCATATAAATATCTCACCATAAGACAAGTAAGAAACAAAGATTGACTTTCAGGTGGGAATAGTAGAGTTCTACCAAAATTTGTCCATCACTAGCTTTATTGAGAAAAACCAGACAGTTGGCGATTGAACTGCTCATCTTTAGTACTTTGTGTATTTAGTGGTTGGCATCTATGATCTTTATTAGGCAATGCTTCCTTCTGGGGGAGAATCAGCTGTTGGCTGGCATGTAATTAGTTGGAGTCTGCTCCACAAACAATGACTGTCCACAGTTCTAATGAATAAACAAGACAGTTGTTTTTAATTAGCTGACAAATCATTTTGTATGCTGCTTTGAGTAACTCTCAAGCCAACTCTTGGCTTCCTTCATTACACTACAGAGTGTCATTGATATTTCAACTTCAGCTTTTCATTTCTGGCTTGCAGAACTGTCATTTGACTAAGAAAAAGGTTTAGCAACAGGTGCCTCAAACCTCAGCCATTCTGCTTTGGGAACATGCAGATCTAAAAGATTGCAGCTTTAGCAGTTACATTCATAGCCCAATCCTGTCCAGGCAGTACATGTGTACTAGGCGCTGAAGAAAGTGGTGAGTCATGTAAGGAAAAACCTGAACAATTAATCATGCAGCATCATTCCATTTCTTGGGGAAATATACAATAAAGAAAGTATGGTGTAAAAAACTTATCTGTCTTATCCTCTAGTTTCTTGGTACCTCAGAACATAATAAAAGCATTATCTATGAGGGAGACATGAACATCTATTTAATCAGAGGTTAAAAAGGCTATTTAGAAAGAAGGATTATTATATCTTCTCCATCTGCATCTATGTTAAAACAGTTATTTCATGGCTTGTTTTACAGTGAAATTTTTAGAATAAATACTTTTTTAGATAAAAAATAAAATTTCACGTATCCCTTCATTTAGAACTTTAAAACCTTAAAAACAATAATATCCTAAAAATACAGGACTTACACACACTTTGTTAATTGTTAACCCTCAAAATCTGCATGTTACATTTAGAGTAATATTTTTATATGTGTTAGAATGATCCCAATCTCTGCAATACATTTTCCGTATCATACTTATTCAAATATAACTGTAATATTGATTTTCACAATGAAAATGTACAATGTGCATTAAAGGAAAAACTGTAAAGGAATGAAAACATGTTGATATGATTTTTTTAAATATTCCTTTTATCAAAACATCTGAAGAAGTCTAAATTTCAGGTTTTCTTTTTTTTTTCAATAGAAAATCACAGTTACTTTTAAAGTAGAGGATAGACCCAAAGTAATAAAATATATTATATTAATATATTAATACAAAGCTCAGTTCCTAGCAACTTATGTTGTGAAATTTTTTGGATCTATTGAAAACAATCAAAGCCAACATTTATCAAATGCTTAAACTCAGCTACGATCCATTTCCTGCCACCTGTATTCCACTGTGTACTGAATGAATTTAATTTGCTCTTTATTCTCATAGTCACATAACATTGCTGGATCATTTTAAATGACCTTCTGTTAAAACATTCAAATCGGAATTTACCAATCCAATTTACTATTTTTTAATAAAAGAAAGCCTAGTTAATAATAAAAATGGAAACAATCTTGGATGTGGTCTAAATGTTGCATCAACTTATAAAGAAAATAGACATTTCTTGCAAATATAGAATAAGACCTGATTTTTTGTTCTTACCATTCCAAAGTATCCAACAGAGAACATAGACACTAGGATATTATTGATATGTTATGTATACCCTATTCCTAGACATAATGAACCTTTTTATAACATGATTAAAAAGTTATCTGGTTCAAAAATGAGATAAAAAAGGGAATCAGCATTTTAGAGTAATAATTCCTCTCTTCCCTTCTCTTTTCCTTCCCTTTCCCTTCCTTCTTTTTTATAATTTTAGTATTTTAGGTTAAGAAAAGAGATTACTGAGGTAATTATTATTATTGGCTTCTTGGTTTATTTAGAAGAATTATTATAAGTTGTTTCTGAAGAAGAAGAGTTTTGGTTGCAGACAAAGACTGGCTTAAAAGATGAAGAAAAGAAAGAAGAAGAATATGAATCTGGCAAGGATTATACCATGTCGTGCGGATAAGAATGAAAAAGGCAGGCCTTGTCTGCAGAGTGATGTCATGTTAGGACAGTGGGCACAGTAAGGGATTAAGTCAACCACAAGATGTACTGACTGTAATCAAGGATGAACTCGTCTGTGGATACCATCATTTGGAATCTGGTCAAAGATCAGTGCCAGTTCATATCTACATAAACATAACTAATTTTATAACAAATAAATATTTGGAGAATATCCACAGGGAAGTCAACAGCACCAAAAGAGAGGGTGTGAATAGGCAAAGTCCTGCCTTTTTTTTTTATTATGGATACAATGTGCATGGCCCCATATTAAAAAGAAGTGGGACTTTAATCTTCCAGTTATGTCCACCACTTTATTGCCCTTGATCTCCCCAATGCAGACATGGTGCTGCTTCTGTTGGTGGCCTTTGCAAAAATGGAAAAGGTCAGTTGAACAGAAATCGAGAGAGTATTTTTTTCTTAGTGTATTACCTTATCTTGTTTCATGTAAAAAAGGATTATTAAGAACAAAATGTTTGTTGAGGCAGAATCTTCAGTCTTTACAAATATAAGTCCTATCTCATGTACTGATGTTTAAACTTATTTGGAAGTGTTCAAAAGTATCTGGATTGGACAATATGGGAGACATTATATATACTTGAAGATTTTTAAAAAACATTTTGGCAAAATCTTTCGTCAAAGGCTTTTGAATAAATTCAGTAGCTATGAGATAATAAAAAATAAATATATGTTTTTTAAAATGGGAAACAGTATGACTAAATGACCAGTTTTTATAATCATATACCAAAAACAAGTGGAGGACATCCTCCAAAGATCCTTTTTTAGGCCTGTACTTTAGATTATAAATTATCTAAAGTTACCACTAACAAATCATACGGTCAAGTTTGCAGTTGGAATCAAATTTACAGAACATTAAAACTTGTATATGAACATCTATGAACATCAGGCAATAAAATGGAAAATCTGGTTCAATAAAAGTAAGTTTATAATGATGCATAGGAACAAAATTTCCAACTCTGCATATATATTTATGACTAACCAGAAAAAAAAATCTAGGCCATGGCAGACAGCCTAAAGGAAGCAGTATAAAACTAAAGAAAATACTTAAAAGATGCATATTAATACCAGATTTGGTCATCATATCCCTATTTATGATTTATTTCACTAATGTTTATTTATGGGTAGTTTGATGTTGAAATACTGTGAAATACCGGAAAGGGGGGGAAAATCAACTTTCAATGCTATGACTAATGGAACAAAAATTCAACTGATGGCAAAAGAAAATATAAGGAAGTAGTCACTAACTTGAAAGTCAAACAATAAGAGGAATTTGACCATTAGTAAGTGGTTGATTGATAGAGTAATTTGATCAGATAGACCA
This sequence comes from Hydrophis major, assembly GCA_033807585.1. Lineage (NCBI taxonomy): Eukaryota > Metazoa > Chordata > Lepidosauria > Squamata > Elapidae > Hydrophis > Hydrophis major. The sequence goes on from CM066329.1 coordinate 333,291,615, forward strand.
AATCAAGCATCAATAAAATATCTTCAAAATGTATCAATATACAAGCTACAGAGATTTGAATCAATCTGTTCTATAAAACAAGCCCTGATAAAAAGTTACCAGCTCACCTATCAGAACTTTGTAAGAAAACACAAGAGTTTCTGTGACATAAAAAGTGTACTTCTGTCAACCAACTCACAAATGCCAATGAATCACTTAGGAGAAGTTTTCACTTTCCTTTTTCCCAATTTGCAAGGTTAGGAAGAGAAAAAAAATTAGGTATTGGGAAAAATAAAAATGCAACTATTCCTCAGCCCATGCGTGACACCTTTGAGTTCTCAAACGTCCTCGAGTCACAAATTCACAAGGTGTAACCTTTCTCCACCAAATCTTCTTACCCTATGCTACCTCACAATCACATGCAGACACAAAAAGAAGGAAGCTCATATTTGGCTTGGGGAAGCAGAAATGGGACCAATGTTGAACCAATCAGAGAAAAATGCCAAGAAATTGTTAATGAAGCTCTGACCTGGAGAGAGCATCACTGGTACTCTTGATATAGGCACACCTTTTATATCAAATGCCATGAGTGTGGTCGGGGTGGGGGGGTGTCCCTGTGTGTCTGTGTATCTCCAACTGTGCCGGTTCCTCCCTGCAAGAAACATCTGAGAGGAAGAATGACTAGGAAAAGTATCTTTTCCGCCTTGAGTTTTATATATATAATATATATAAAAAGAGCGGGGGGGGGAATAAATACAATCAGTGTACCAATAAGAGCGCTGCAACAAATGCGATCGCGCTAGTGCTCCCCCTCTCCCTTTCCTACCTTGAACAGCACTGAAAAATTCGACTTCCGTTTTTTATGCGTAAACTCCGCCTGTGTGTGGTGTGTGTTTATGCGTACACGGATGCGCGCACGCACACGAACACATAAACGGCCTTGCTTTTTTCTTTTTATAAATGAACTATCGAGAACCGACCGCCGTTCCTTCCCATCCCAGGCTCAGTGACTCTCACTTTCTCTTTCTTCCAATCACAAGCCAGACACTTTCTCGTCGGCGTCTCTACTCCGTCCAATCGGCAGGCGCCTGAGGCTCATCTTTCTTTCAGATCCCGCCCCCCCGGTTACCGGAAGTGTGATGTGGCTCGTGGCGGCGCGTAACTATGGTAAGAGCGGCGTTCGGGAAAGAGGCCTCCCGTTTGGAAGCCACGGGCGGCCGGGCCTTACGGCTCCTTTGGCGGGCGCGCCCTTGGGAATGGCCCGATAATGCGCGTGGAAGGCCGCTGTGGCCCCTTTCCCCCCAAGTGTGGCCTCGCCCGCCTTTGGCGTTGCAAAAGAGGCCTCGATGACGACGTCGTGAAAGGTGATGGCTCAAAAAGAGAGCATCACTTCTTACTCCTCCCCGGCTTCTAATTTGTGTAAATTGCAGTTGGCGAAATCTTGGCCCGTTTGTGCCTCAAGAGTTTTGTGCGAATCTTGCCTTTGTAATTCAGGGTGCAGTAATACTGCGGTTTAAGTTAATCGTGGATAAAAATGGGTTGTGTGTTGACACAGCCCTCTGTATGTATGCAGTAAAAGCGTTTGTTTACTGCCTATTTTACCTGTGTGCCTGCTCCTTTTATATTATTCGAAGAAGTGTAATACCTTTGTTTTATTTTTTCGTCGAGAAATTGCATTTGTAACCAGTATTGAAAGCACTTGTGATCAATTTGCACAGTTGTTGCAACTAAAAGATTCACGTTTTGATTTCATTGTCTCTTGTCCCTGGTGTCCTAAACAAATATTTGCTACATAGAATTGTACACCAGTTCTAGAGATGCCAGGCAAAATATTTAGGTGCCTTGTTTGTAGATCACTGTTTCTAAAACACAAAGCAGAAGCTACTGCTTTCAACCTGTACTGTGCTGCAGGCTGATGAATCTCAGTACTTTGTGGAGTGTGCAATATGACAACAGATAAAACATGGCTAATGTGATTTTTAAAAAATGACAGAACAGGGAGCAAAACAAGAAGAACAGGGAGCAAAACAAGAAGAAAATGTGGTGCAGTACTTAAGCCTTCCAAAACAATACATTAGAATCAATAACTTTGTAAGATGTATTTACATGAAGATAATTCTGCTGTATTAAGTTGTGTATCCTTCCATTTCTATTTAAAATCAGCTTGTATTGTATATTTTGTTTTGCCTCCTTTTATTACATTTGAGGCAAAAAAATAGGGGACAGAAAGTAAAAGAATTGTGACATTTAATTAGGACAGTTGTATCAGTTATATTTAATTACAAACTTAATTGCGCTATGGCAGGCAGAAACGTCACGGAAATAATAGGTACTGAGTCAGGAGGTCCTTAAAAGAAGAAGAAACACAATCCTAAGCATGTCAAGTAGCAAGAAAAATTTGTCTTTTGAAATAGATCCTTGGAAGGATTGAGAATTGTTTAGCAGCACTGATTGTAAGAACTATTTTTGTAGATCTGGTCGACAAAAAAGTTCCTCACTTAGTTCAATGACACAGTGCGTGAATTGGCAATTCTAACTGGCTTACTTCAAACTAATATCTGAAGTCACATGTTCAAATAAATCCCTGTCTTTTCGGGGGCATAAGAGAGGAATCTCAATTTCCACACTGTGCACTATTCAAAATGGTATAGGTCCACTGTTGGACTAGAAGACCTCCAAGGTTTCTTCCAGCACTATTTTGATTGATTGAAAAAAATAGAATCCATTATGAGAACAGACAAACCTAGTACAATAAATGAGACTACCAAGTATCAGTGTTATTGATTGGCATCAATTCTTCAAGGTTTAAAGCACAAATCAACTTGGCCTTTCTGAATCCAAACTAGATGTCAAGGATTACAGCTGGGCACATAAAGCATATCCTGAGCTCTCCAGGTTTACATCTAAATTATATATGACTTGATTCACTCTGTATTGCACTTTGAGATACTGTCGTGGTAATCACTTTGAGATACTTCTCTTACTGAGAAGACAAGAGTATTTATTTGTATCCCATCTTTATTATTTTTACAAATAATTCAAGAAGGTGAACATATCCAACACAACTTCTATTTGCCCCACAACAGCTATCCTGTGAGATAGGTTGGGTTGAGAGAGTATGATTGGCTCAAGGTCACACAGCTGGATTCATACCTAAGATGAAACTAGAACTCAGTGTTCCCTTATTTTTAGATTGGTATATTCCAAGTTTTGCTTAAAAGCCCAAGTTTGTAATCAGATCATGATACCCAACAAACATTTTGACTATTGAAATAGAATACAAACTAAGATTTTAATTTGCAAAGCAAGTAATTTATGAATGAAATTCTCAATATTGAAAAAGAAATTGTCTAGTATTTCATTGTTTCTTGCTTTAGATAGAATGGATATATTAGAATTATAACATAAATAATAATAGGCTATTAAATTTCTTATTTTTGTATTATGGGAAGAAGTAAATGAATATAGTAAAGAGAACTTTTAAAAACTGGTGAGTAACTAATATATCACATTTTCTTTCAGTCTGCGATCTTCAATTTTCAGAGTCTTCTGACAGTAATCTTACTGCTTATATGTACATGTGCATACTTAAGATCTTTGGCTCCCAGATTACTGGATAACAATAAAACAGGGTATGTGCATTTCTAGAAATTTGGGGAAAGGATATGCATGTAAGCTTATTTTTAATTTTACTATGTTGATTTTTTTACATTGATTCATTAATACAAATCATTCTTAATCCTCAAAAGCTTAATTACAGTATAAGTCACAGAACATTTTCATTTTCTTAAAATGGAGCCCGCCTTTCTAAGAAGTATGAGATTTCACTATTTAGACCATTAGAGAAAATAATTTAAAAGTTAATGTCATATATTGTTTTTTATTATTATTTTATGGAGATTTTACAATTCTTTGGTTTTATTTGGCATTTTTATGATTGTAAATAGCTGAAACCTAGTTTGAAGGTGATAATGTACAAATCACATAATAAATATGTAAAATAACTTACAATTTAATACTTATTCAGTAAAACACTAATTAAGCTAAAATGCCCAATCTAAAAACCCTCTTTCTAAATAAAACTTCCTTACATATCATTTTAAAATAAGCAATAAAAGTAGCACATCTTACATAGAGTTCACTCTATATTTTTGACACCATGCCTTTTCTTTGAAACTCAAGAGTTTAAGAATGATTGCAGAAGCTAAATTGAATTTCCAAGCAACCTGGCATGAAGAAGTCCATTAGGTTTTAAAAGCCAAATTAAAAAATAGCCACAAAATGTAATTTGATGTCTATTTTTACCATTTAAATATATTTTAGTATACTGCAATTGTTAAATAATTTTCTCTAAAGCATTAATAAAAATTTGGCTGCAACTTCTGGAAACCTCTGGAATTCACATTTAAGTGATAAATTCCTCAGTGCATGAGGGGACATTCCTAGGATCTTTTAAGGAGGCCTTGGTTTGTTTTTGCCTTACAAACCCAACACTTGACCCCACCTGCCTGAACAACTGTTGTCCAGTCTCCCATCTTCCTTTTTTGGGAAGGTTGTGGAAAACGGGGTTACTCAACAGCTACAGGGGATCCTAGTTGAAACAGATTTCCTGAACTCTTTTCAGTCAGGAGTCAGGCCTGGCTATGAGACGGACAGCTTTGATTGCATTCATGGATGATCTCTGATGGGAGCAGGATGGGGTAGTGCAACCATTCTTTCTCTTCCTGATCTTTCAGTGGCCTTTGATGCCATTGTAAAGTAACACCATGAAAATAGGAAAGAAATGAATTTAACAAATAAAATAAATAAATAAATAAATAATGCTTTAATGAGATTTAGGTTATTCAGCTGTATCATACAACTGTTATTGTAACAACAGGCTATAATATCCATTTTTGAACTAAATGAGCAAACTCAAGATTTACAGGGCAATACTTAAAATTGTGTGTTGTGTCACTTGTTATGGCATTTGTAGCAATTCAAAAGCATTTTAGAACATGAAAAATATTAGCAGATTTCCAATTCCTTAAAAATAAGTATTGGGATATTAGTCTTTACTGTTGTATCTGTAATACTGTAATTTGCTTCTAATCATAATAAAAATAAAAACATATATTTTCAGATTATTGGGCATATTTTGGAAGTGTGCCAGAATCGGTAAGTAGTTTCTAGTCATTTATACATATACAAGCATGCATATATTGGTGTCAAGTAATACAGTTCAATCTAGCATTATGTGTAAATTGGTTGAAAAATGCAAATTGCTAGTAGTATGAGTTCCCACAATCTAACCCAATGTGGTGACAAAGGTATGACTAATTGTGAACAGAGCCTCTCCCTTCTTGATCTAAAAATAGGTATAATTAATGAACAACACAAAGCCGTAAAAAAGCCCTTTTAGCCATGGCTACTACCTGTTCTTCAAGCAGGAGCCTCCAGACACTGGGATAAGATATCCATTTTTTTTTCTTTCATTTAATTCTGTCCGGTGCTCAAAGATTTCCTGGACAAGTCCCTGTAGTTTTCTCAACAAGGTTTCTCAGAAGTGCCTCCTTTGTAAGGTTGAGAAAAAGTTACTAGCCCAGTCACCCAGCTGACTTTGTGCCTAAGGCAGGACTAGAATTCATACTCTCCTAGTTTCTAGCCTGATCCCTTAACGCTGCACCAAATTGTCTGTCTCAAGATATCCACAATATCACTTAGCATATTGATGACACTTCGTGATCTTACCCCATGGCACCCCATATAGGGACCAGGGATGGAATCTCCCCTCCCCAATAACCATCATCTGGAACCAAACATAGAGAAAGGGGGTGAACCAGCACAAACAGTACTGCCAATTCCTCGAGCTGATCAAGAAAGATACCATGATTGATTGTATTGAAATCTGCAGAGAGGTCAAATACAGCAAGGATAGATGTTGCTTTGTTTGCCAAGACAACTTCATCCTTACTGTATGCCAAGATAATATCATTCGTATATTTTCAAAAAAAATTACTTTGACCCACTGACATTAAGTCTGATTTTCTTTGATTTAGAGAATAAGCATACATGATCTTGAATTTCTGTATTAATAAGAAAGATTTCTGGTCTATTTTAAAAACATCAAATATCAAACCACGCACAGCATAGTTGATTCTTGGACTATTTTTTATAGAACGTTTGATGATGATTTTGCCTTAAAATCATAGTTAATTATAGTTAAATATGACCTAAAGTTTTACTATTATAATCTCTTACCATTTTTGTTTTGTACATCGGTAATCTTTAGGCATGTGTACACACACACCGAGGCACATCTCTCTATTCCATGGATGAGGGAAAAGATTGTGTCTTTCTACTTTGGTCCTTACACAGAAATTGGGAAGATCAGATTGTAGGAACAGGTTAAACAAAGTGTCCTTAAAAACAACAGTTTCTCAGTGTTCAAAGCAGCCTAGGGGACTGACTGTTTTGCAAAACAAGTACTTGTTACTTGTCAATAAACCATATATTACCGAGTTGGGCCTTTAGAAGTAATTGGCATTGTATGATCCTGTAAGTTACACATAAGTGTCTGTCTTGGAAATCCAGATGCCTTTAAGTATTTTTACTGGATTTTGATTATTTTAACACTTTATATAAATACTCATTAATGTAAAATGCAACTCTGCTAGTTTTATTTAAGGAAGTCTTTTAAAGGTTCACACCTTTCAGATTGCTGTTCCCAATTTGGAAAGTATTGTTAACAGACATGCTATCCTAATGGATGATGGGTGCTTTCTTCAAGAAAATTAAAAACAGAAAACTTCAACACATGAATATTGTGAGGTGGATTAGCTCAGTATTAATTCTAAACAGATGTGAAATTGCATATGTTAATTCATACAGCTATTTGCAGTTTAATTACATATCTGTCAAGTAATGATGTTTTGTAATGTTAATTTTTATAATCTTGCTTTAATGGAAGAAATTGTGAATTGTTTCTGGCTGAGAAAATTACCTGTTGAAAAGAATAAAATTATATTTAGTTATTGCACCAATATTTTAAAAGAATAACCTATTTTAACAGGCATTGAGATTTTTCTTTAAAGAAAAATAGTCTATTATTAGTGTGCCACTTAATTTATCAAAAGAACCTTTGAATTCTTTGTGTGTATGTGCAATAGAATGCCTTTAACTAGTTGTAGAAAACTTTTACACCCGAATATGCCACCATCCTTCTTTTATTGTATTCACTTGCAGACTTAAATAGCAGTATTTTATTTCATTCGAATTAGGGGACAAAATGCTTCCTTATATAAAAAGAGATAGTAATTCAGTATTATTTCTTCTTCCAGGTGAACGGAGGAGCCCTTACGTAGCAGTATGCTGTATTGCAATGGCCTTCAGTATTCTATTTGTACAATAAAAATGAGAAAATGTTAAGAACATGCTGCTGTCAATTTGCAATCAAATAAAAGACTTGAAGAAATAGAAGACAAAAATACATTCTACACCTCGATTTCTTTGTTTGGACAAGAAAAACTTGTGTGCTTCAGTAGTTTTGGTTAAAGAGCAGTTATGTTGAAAAAAATACAGCTATTACTCCTTTTGATTGGATAACCTTTATTTATGTTAATTATTCTATATTTCAGTAAAGGCTTTTTAAGACTATAACAGTGAGTTATGTCTGCCAATGATGATTTGATGTTAATCCCAAAACACTTTTAAATGCTCTTTATTTAAAAATCTTTATTTTTATTTTTTTCATGTTGCTATAGGAAAAAAATCTTTAATTACTACAGACAAAAAGAAAGTAAAATTGTATCACAATAGAAAACAGATGCAGATAGTCCTCGACTTACAACTATTGATTTAGTGAGTGTTTGAAGTTACAACAACATGGAAAAAAAGTGATGACTGGTCCTCACGCTTACAACTGTTGCAGCATCCCTATGGTCACGTGATCAAAATTCAGGCATTTGGCAACTGGCATCTATTTACAACAGTTTCAGCGTTGTAGGGTCCTATGATTGCCATTTGTAACTTTCCCAGGTGATCTCCGATCAAAGTCAATGGGGAAGCCAAATTCATTTAATTATCATGTAATTTCCTTACCAACTGTTGTGATTCACTTAACAACCATGAGAAAAAAGGTTGTAAAATTAGGCACAATTCACTTAACAATCTCTTTGCTTATCAGTGGAAATACTGGTCTAATTGTGGTCATAAGTCAAGAACTATATATTAAACTGTAAGAGAGAATTAAACTTAAAACTATTTGGGACAGAAGATTTCAAATCCATTTCATTAGAGCTTTTCTGATTGTTATGTTTATAGGTTTTACACATTATAAAGCACATGCAATAGAAAATAATTTTTTAAAAATTATTCTGTTCTGTTACAACTTTATTAAACAAACATTTCTATGTAATGCAGTCAACTGTTAATATTTATGTTTCACCTTGAATCTGCTTTTTAGTAAACAATTATATACACTTATGGTTGGAAACTATTAAATTCCAGGACTTAAATTTCATGCATGTGTTTCTGTCACCTATTGGGAAATGGAATACAATCTGAATTTTTTTCAGAAACACCAAACCATGTCTTTTAAACATTTCACCAGTATTTATCAGTATTATAGTGCTTCTAAAAACTGAAAAAAAACAATAAATATTAGCTTACTGTTAGGTGAAATTAATTATCTAATCTGATCTCTATTTGCCTGTTGCCTACTTAGTGTATCAGTATAATTATACAAGTACTCCTTCGACTTTTAACTTAGTTCACAAATCACGAGAAAAGTTTCATGATCCTTAAATATAAGTTTACCCAAACAGCTCTACCATGAGAATTATATTATGAAATATTGATTTTTCAAATTATTACTATACAGCTGGTCCCCATTTAATAATCACTCATTTTAATAATCACTCATTCTAACATGTGATGCCACTGACAGTACTTAACCATCTGTCCTTGAAATTTTTATTATTGCAGCAGTCTCCCATTATATGATCACAATTTGTGACCTTCCCCAGCAGAAAGTCAGAAATCACAATTACATGAGATCCCCACTTAATGATCTGCTCAGATCTCAATCATGATAACCTGGACTGCCAGAACTGTTGTCACTAACTAGCAAAGTCACGTCCATATCACTTAGCAGCAGAAATTGTACTGCCAGTTACTATTATAAGCAAGGATTACTTGTAGATTAATTTGAAGGAGCATGAGAAGAATAAAGCAATATAAAAATATTGTTAAACATCAAAAATGATACAGTATGGTATTTGGAAAAGAAGTGTGAAAACATTTAGCGTTTGATAATTTTTACAATACAGGTAATCTTCAGTTAAAAACTGATTATTTAGTAAGCACTTGCAGTTATAATGAAAAAGTAAATTTGCAACCAATCCTCTCACTTATGACCTTTGCAGATCTGTAAAGCAAGGGAAAGTTGAAGATCATAAGTTAGGGTTTTATTTAGTGGCTGCTTCATGTAAATATCAAGTTGTTGGTCCCAGTTGTAATCACTAATGGATTACCAATAATAAGGTGTAAATTTAATTGTGAAATTAGAGGTGTCAGGTGGGTGGCAGTCTGCTTTGCAAGCATTGTCAAGCAATTGTACGATATTTTCAAAGTAAAACATGTAAGGAGCAGTGGTGGGATTCAAATTTTTTTACTACCGGTTCTGTAGGCGTAGTTGGTGGACATGGTAGGGGAAGGATGCTGTAAGATCTCCAGTCAGAGGTGGGATTTTCTGGTTCTCCAAACTACTCAAAATTTCCACTACCGTTCTCCAGAACTGGTCAGAATCTACTGAATATCACCGCTGGTAAGTAGTGATGTGTAGTATGCAGTTATAATATTGCTAAGTAATATTGTGCTACATGGTGTTCCTCAGAAGCTAACCAATTTGGAAGAATGATAAATTCTCTCATTTAAAGTCTGATAAGATAATGATACCAAGAACTGCTTCCTTGAACTATGCCTAAATAGGATATTCCATTCCAGGTATTTATAAGGATTTTAAAAGATTTTTCTGAAAAGAAGATACAATTTTTCTTGAATAATTAAGTCTGAAATTAGAAGAATATCTTATATTCCTTGAACAAAACCTCACTGAGTGAGGGACTCTAGAAAAATTCATTCTGGTTATTTTTTTCCCTTCTCATATCTGTATTTTTACATCTTAATACTTGGACCGCAACTGCTTTATTTTTAGTTGTAAATTACTACAATAGTCTATTTTCACTAAATCCCTAAATTCTTTTAAGAATGAGAACATACTTTGAAGAGATCTGGTAGCTTAAGTAATATGTCAGAAGGTTCGGAAGCTAAATGGTGGGGAAAAAAACATTCAGTCTTTATTGATCACCCCTTGGGCCATATCAAAGTTCCAGAATTCCAGAAACAAATTATTGCTAAAATTTGATAAAAGCAATTTAAAATGGAATTGGATAAAATACAATTTTAAATGAAATTGGAATAAATTACAACAATTTAAGATATAAACACCACTTTCAGAACCTTCATAACTGATAACATGGTGTTTACACATCATGCCATCAGTTTTGGGGCTTATAATCCAATCAGCAGATCTCGAAGATGTCTGCTTTGGATGTTACGTTTTAATATAAAAACTATCATGTATTAAATCTCAAGGAGATACATTCATGTAATTCCTTTACAACTTGAATAATAGGATTAGAAGCCAGTGTTGATAAATTGTTTGCATGCTAATCTGCATTGTATAATCATAAAGAATTTCAAAAACAACTTCCTATTGAGTATGTAGAAATTATTATAAAGGATGGCAGTAGCCAAAGAAATGCCCTATTTTGCAAAAGACCAAAAATGCTTGTGATAATTTTTTATCTTTGTTTGATAGAACTACACTACTGTAATTAAAGTGAATATTCTTATTTTCCTAAATAAGAATAAAAAATTGTCTATTATTCAGTTTCACTTGTGGCAAACAATTATTTTGCAATTTTCACCTATATTTAAAAACTTCATATGATATTAATATGTAAAGGTAGAATGGAGGTTTAGATTTATCAAGTCTGCAATACTACTTTAATGTTTCAATGAATAAACATTGATGAAATATTCAGTAAAAGATTGTTTTACAATCTTTCCTGTAAATAAGGGAGAAGGTTCCAACTTATTCCAGTGTAGTAATAGGAATAATTCTTTCTTTTAACTGTTTCCATCATTTTTTTTCACTTTTTTAAAGTACCCATTTTACAGATGAAACACCTCTATAAAATACTTTTATTTTGAAATATAATAGTTCAGAAAGTAGCACAAATTTATAAATTATGTGACCATGAAAATGTAACAAGAAGGACAAGGTATCTTGCTTAAGCTGCACTTTTATGCCTCTAATGTGTAAAAAACTAGACAACTAACAGGTCTTGTTTAGTATTAAAAAGTAAAAGAAGAAAAAGTTCAGTTTGTTAACAAATCACCTGGTCTGAAAGATAATCTGGATATCGCATGTTTGGCAAAATATATCCTTTCCTGTAGCCAAGTTTATGAAAAGACTAATCATGTGGGAGTAACAAAATTTGCAAAATTTAACATGGTTCCATCATAATGATAGTTTGGAGAGGGGAAAGAAAATCAGTTTTATGTGAGGAAGAACTGAATGTTTGGTTTCACCTTTTGTCTGACCCCATATTCTCTTCCTCATTTATTTGGACCTGAATCTACCACACTTGAGCATCTGTTTCCTGTAGCAACCCTTATGGGCTATTGAAATATACTTTTGTACATTTTCTCTTACTTTTCTTCCTCTCAGTTGGGAAAGAAAAGCTTTTTTTAAGCACCCTCAAACTTGAAAAAAAAAAAAGAGTAACTGTTCATGGTATCTTAACTGAGCTCAAACTCAAATAATTTGGAAAATATATTTTTTAAAGAAGGAAAATTGCTGTATTCAAAACTAGACTGCATGATCTCTCCATCATATTTAGTACTGTATATTTCACTCCGGTTAAGAATAGTCATATTTTGCATCAGCTTGAGATATCACGTGTAGTACTCCTTTACTCACAAACTTGCATGCTAGGAATAGAAGTGTACTAAATATTTTAGGATATTTAATGTGAAAATAGTTAACAAAATTGATGTAATAACAGACCTGAAATGGATCCGATTATGCTAGGGGGTAAATAAGTTTTGGGTTTCTCTCCTTTTCTAAGCTTCAAACATAAAAAAAACACAATTTGCCTCCAATGCATAATTATAGTTTCTTTTGAGGCTGGCATCCTTTCCATTAATGACAGTTTAAACATGTTATTCTGTATATTAAAAAAAAAAAGATAGCTTGTATAATGCATATATTTGACTATATTGCAGAGGTTAATATACTATCAGAGGTGTAGTTCTTTTGTGATTATTTTAAACTGGATCCCAGCTGATTCCAATTAATTTTGGGAGAACAACTTTAGTCAAGTCTAGATATGCTGGGAATTAGGCAGCATATAAATTAATATGATTTGCTCGGAGTCAGCCAGATATTTAGACTGAATTTGGCATTTTTATCCACCTATGGCAGGGATATCAAACTGGTGGCCCATGGCTGGATGCATGACATATAGGCCAAGCCCACCTCACTTCCGCAGAGGCAAAAAACATCATGATATGTTATGTTACATGATGCAATCAAGTTTGACACCCGTGACCTATGGAGTCCTTTCCAAAGGACCTGGGATAGGCAAATGTTGCTATTTCATGGTGTTAAAGGTATCACTACAGTATGTAAGCTGTTCCAAGTAAATTGATTAATGATGATTTATCAGTGCCAATGGTGTGATCCTGTTTTCATTGGACTTGATTTGTAATAACAGATCATTATTTCTTTCTTTTTAATATTTGTATATTTTCAACAACAAATGCCTTTTCTTTCAGTAGTCCTGCAGTTGCTGACCTTTGATTGCTTAGCCAACAATCTTGAGTCCTGCAGCTCACCAGATGCCCAGAAACTTCAACACCCAACACACTGCTTGTTGACTCAAACAACCGATCCAGTATGAGTTTCTGTACTAAGTCACACCACTTTGTTTATGGGAGGGACACTCTTCATCTGGTTCCTCTGACGGGACCTGTCCAATATGGTTCAAACTCTGACATAGCTCTCATCTTCCTCAGAACACAAGCCCCACATCAATCACATCACGGTTTATTCAAATACATACAAGTGTAATGCCAGTTCCTTTTCACATTTTAAATCGAGAAGTAGATGTGTTTGTTAGGCAGTCAAGGATGACTGATTGGTTGTTTCAGGGTATACAAACTTTGGCTTAAATGTGGTTTAAATTAAGTATTTTGTTATGTTTTGTCCTATGAGATTCTGTAGGTAGGTACTATCACCTTTTATCAATAATATTCTATATATATTCTATATATATTCTATTTTGTGAGGTGCTTTTAATCAGTGAAGAAACAATGTATGTGTGCATGTATTTTAATGTAATTTGGGGTTAAAACCAGAGCACTTTTTTATAAAAATGGGTTATTTTGCATAGTACCATTTTGCACAAAGTAGAATTGTACAAAATGAGTGTTCCAAGTATTAGAATTGAGTGGTGTTCTCTGGTTTCTTTTCCTGTAAGACTGCCTCAAAACTCTCTTCTGGGTGAGTGATTCTAAAATTGCAGATGGGATGGAGAATTGCCAAAAATCACTTCCTTCCAAACTATTCACTAGAGCATCCACTTGAAAGAATTGGAGCCTCCACTAAATCTCACTTTTCTGCTCATGCAACAGCAGCTTGATCCAATCCACTATATTTAGACTTATTCTAAATATTATTTTACACACATAAGACAAGAATTTGAACATGATTATCTACTCGCTGAAGTTGTAACAATTATGCGAGATCTGGTATGAACAGACTTTAGTGATCTTAGTATATTTATTGCTGTTATAAAATGAGATCTGTGGTAGTTCTTTCTGTTGTTTTACTTTCACCCAGAACAACAAACGTTCTTTTGAAAATACCTCCCAGCAGGTCCCCTTGAGGAGGCAATGTTTATTACAGTAGTTCTGAAGAGCTGGTTTCTCTTGTAAAATTTATGTCTAGAAATTGCTGTTCACAAAAATGGCAGATATGAGAACATACTCATGGAAGTGCAGTATAAAAAAGATACCTAAACAACTGCTCTCCCTTCCCACACATGTTTTGGACAGTGAGATATAACTACACCTGTAATTTATAGCACTTTTAATGCTAGGTTTACAATAATGCATTATTCGAGGTTGCTCTGCATCTGAATGTTATATGTTATTCTGAGATGAAACAGAAATCCTAATTTTACAAAGTAGAGCTTTTCATGCATTGATGACATTTCTGACATTTGCAGAAATCTGTGGGAGGATCCAGACATTCTTTTTTTGCACCTCAAAAGCACCTCAAAAGCAATTTCTCTTTTCCTTTATGTTTCTGAGAAGAAATAAAATTTATGTAGAGATCTTCCATTTCTTCTTGCAGACTGATTTCATTTGCTGGCAACAATGGCTATACTTAAAACAATGGCATTGTTTATCAAACTTAGGATAGGAATAATAGTAGTTTTATTATTTCTTTTATTTATATTCCACTTTTATTATTTATTTTTTTAACAAAAACTCAAAGCAGCAAAAATCTAATATCCTCCTTCCCCCTCCTATTTTCCCCACAACAGATCTTTGAGATAAATTGGGCTGAGAGGAAAAAATGTCTAGCCTAATGTACCCAGCTGGCTTTCATGGCTAAGGTGGGACCAGATGCTCAAGAGTTTCCCAGTTTCTAATCTGGTATCTTAACCACTAGATCAAACTGGCTCAATACCAAATAACAGTACAGGAATACAATAAAGCAACAATTTGTAATCACAATAATAGATGATACTAAATAAGGACTCTAAACCAGGAGTTCTTGATCTTTTTGTGATCCCTTTGGAAAGCTGATGAAACCAACATATTCCAAACATATTTGAATGCATGAAATAAAATACATAGATACAAATTACAAAAGAAACCAATATTGCTGAAATGCAGTTATCAATTTTTTTAAAGTATGTAATACAGTAACATTCTTCTTTGGTAATTCACTAAATTAATAATGGCAATATCTATTTTAGGGAATATCAATGTTACAGTGTGAGATGTATGGAAATTAATAAACATTTTTAGAGTCCAGACTCCAGAGGACCTAAATTAGTTTACCTACTTACATCATTGAATGAAAAGCTAGATTTTATTTAGAGAGGAGTATAAATAAATTGTAAATTTTTCTCATCCATGCTCATGGATCCCCTGAAATCTCTCCAAGAGATTCCTGAAACCCATGTTAAGAACACCTTGTACAATACTAAAAGATCCACAATTTAAAATAACACTGACCACCACCAGATACCAACAACATATTGGGCTACAAATAGCCCTGTGCAGCCCATCAGCATTTTAAAAAAATCAAATTCACTACTGCCAAATGTTTCTGCTGTCATTCTTCCCAAGCATTGTTTCGTGCTTTCTTAAAACATTATGGAATTTTTCCAGGAATTTTTCTTTTCTTTTCTCTAGTTTAGCCAATGTTCTGAGATTGCCAGATAGTCACCCATTTGATAATATGACCAGCTGAAAGAGATTCATTTCTGAATGAAGAGACTCGGGAAAGGGCTCCCAGGCAGATAAAAGGTGAAAGTGATTTTGTGGTATAAAAAAAAATTGTATCCTTTGAAGTATGGCTATTCTACCTTTGCTTATTTCATAAGTCTGCAAAGAGCACTTTAAGCTCTGTTGAATGCATTTTTAATCTCATCTTTATTTAAACATGACATTATGATTTCTTTCACATCTTTTCACATGCTTTCTTTTGACCTCAAGTTTACATGAAGTAATGTCTTCATTGGATACCAATGTATTTTCCTAGTTCTAGATATTTTGATACTTTTCTGAAGCATCAACTTCAGAAAATGTCTGAAGTTCTATCATGTAATTCTATGTTTGTGTAACACGTGACACTGCCATGATGATGCAAGTTTGACACCCCCTGCCCTATAGTTTTCTTGGCAAGATTTCTGTCAATGAATACTTCAGCTTCAACCATAACAACACAAGAGCACACAATAGATACAAACTCAAGGTTAACTGCACCAAACTCGATTGCAGGAAATACGACTTCAGCAACAGAGTGGTCAATGTCTGGAATACTCTCCCTGACTCTGTGGTTTCTTCCCCAAACCCCAAAAATGTTAACCTTAGACTGTCTACTGTTGACCTCACCCCTTTCCTAAGAGGTCTGTAGGGGGAGTGCATAAGCGCACCAATGTGCCTACCGCCCCTGTCCTATTGTTTTTTTTATTTTTCTTATATGTACCCATTTAATGTATTCATAACTATGTATATACTTATACCTATTATCTTGTAAGCGATTGACAAATCAAAATAAATAAAATAAATAAAATTAAAAAGAAGCACTGTGTCATTGCTTGCTTCCTAGGGCTGAGAAAGTATGACTAGCCCAAGAGCACTCAGGTGGGTTTGCATCTAAGTCAAGAATTGAACTCATAATCTCACAGTTTCTGGTCTGGTGCCTTAACCACCACACTATCCCAAACTGATTCACTATACATTTTTGGGACAGTTGAAAGTATGTAAAATAATGAAACTTCCAAATAGAATACTTGTCTGCTAGCAAGAGAAACATCCTTTTTATGCTGCTTTCTCAACTATTCTAATGGAGGCTTAAAATACTCAGCAGTAGAACTTGGAGACATAAGACCTGCAAAACAAAGGGGAAATCATCTTCTATTACATTTTTTTCTATCAGAAGAAAACAAATATTAGATTACAGTCTACATTTTGAAACATTTTTACAGCCATGCATTTAAAATCCCCTCTTGCTTTTAGAGTTCATTTTAAAAATATGTGTCATTCTTTAAAATAACCATTTGGAAATGCTGAAAGAACCTATTTGTCATCATAAACTTTAAAAACCAGGGGATTAACTAGAAGACACAAAGGGCTCTTGTTTAACTTTGTTGAGCTATCATATTGGATGTTTCAGATAAAACAGACCTCCAGGTGATTTTAGATGGGATTTAAAAAGAAAAAGAAAGAAAGAAAACCCATCCCATAAAGAATATATGCATTAAAGTTTATGGCATAGCCTTAAAATTGCCATGCCATAAATAAACTTTTTACTTCAAAGGAAAAACAAGGTGTTATATAGGAGAGAAATTAAAATTAGTGTTAGCTATAAAACAATAAGTAGCTTGTTATCTATTTTTTCTCAACTATGTTCCCTTTAGAATCCTCAGATCATCATATTAAGAAGGCAAAGGTTAATTAGCTTGACTGAAACATTAAATATGAAAATAACATGCAATTAACATTAAAAAAACAAATATTTTTCCAATTGCTGCAACTCATCAAATTCACAAAGCAAGAGACTCACAATGAAAATGATCAAGAAACATTTAATTAGAGAATTTTAATAAAAACTGTCCATTCACCACAATGGCAAAAAAAGCTTAGTTTGTAAAGCAGAAGCCTAATTTCTGTTTAACTTACATCTACAATGGAAGGAATGCACACAGTTATGGAAAAGAAGATTCAAGTAGAAGTCTGGTGTGTATATAAGTGTGTGTGTGAGAGAGAGAGAGAGAGTGTGAGTGAATGTGTGTGTGTGCTATTGAAGATTAATTTGTAAATTATAGCTCACAAAGCTAATTTTGCAAGTCTTTTGTTCAAATCCAACTGGGTAGGATTAAACAGTCATATAGATAGAAAATTGAAGCCTTGAAATATCAAAAGGCAAGAAATATAATTTTATTGGTATTTGAAATGAAATAATGAACCATTCAAATGTCAGGATACAAGGAATTCCTTTCACTTTTTTCAGGGACATAAGACAAAGCAGTCCTATTGATGCTGCCATCTTCTGCTCCTTCATGTACTATCTATCCTTTGATCTACATTTCTGCTTTATTTCTTCATGACAGCATTTGAGATAACGTATGCTGCATCTGTTCCATCAACCAATGCACAAAGCATTAAATTTATTTTAAAAATATGATTCTAAGGTAATAGAATTCTAATAGGACTAAAATTTCTCATTACATACATACAGTAAGTTCATCTGTTGCAAAATAAAAACTATATACATATACACATAAACATACACATATAGTATACATATATTTTTATACGCATATATGTATGTATATACAGTCATTTTGGCTCAGTATATTCCTTAATCATTTGCCAACAACAGAACTTCCCTGAATATATACAATTCAAGGTACATGCAAGTAAAAATCCAGTCCCTTCTTCCCTGCTGCCATTTTGTTGTATATTATCAGAAATATATATTCCTTGAACTATTTCCTATGTTCATTACATGGACACTTCCAGTGATTTCATACTTATCTAGTTAAATGAATATGAATGAAATCTTTCTTTCTGTAGATCTGTTTACTAATGCAATTAATTACTGCAAAAAGTTGCAGAATAATATCAAAATTTGCAAATAGACATGTCTACTTCTTCAAAAATTTGCTAAGCCTTCAAACACTTTCTAGTTAAATTCCTGGGTTGTAATTTGAACTCTAAATCTTATTGCTAGGAGATAATAGCTTGCCTCCCAGCTGGGCTGTGACATTTCTTTCCAGGACTCCAATTTACATGACAGGTTCAAATGTGCTGCCACTTAAAATCCTGAAATGGAATAATTAGGTCGGACTACAGAATATAAAGTTCTTTTCCTTATCTTCTGAAATTCTTTTTTTTTTAAGACAAATTTTATTAATTTTACAAAACAATACACAAACAATCAAGGCATAATAACATAAAAGATCTTTTCTAAGAAAAGCAATAGAACATACAAAATAGTTCCAAATTGTAATATATATATTTACTTTACCTGTTCAACTTCATCTTATCCCAACTTCTTTTCATTCTATTATCCAAATTATATTTCTTGCTCATTAAAATTTTATTGCCTTTCAAAAACAATACACAAACATACAAAACATAAAACATAAAAAACATAAAACATCTTTTCTGAAAGCCGCTTGATCCCGGGTTAAAACTCTTCGCACAGACACAAATTCAAAAATCATATTTACTTTATGTATCATTCCATATCTTATTACCATTTTCAATTTTCTATATAGCTTCTTCCCTCTTTTATCTTTCTTAGTTTTATTTTATTTGTCTTATCTCAATTCAATTCATAATACTTATCATTCTTTGTCTGTTCTATTTCCAGCTATCCATTCATCTTTTCTCTTTAAATATACTTCTCCTGTACACTGATTGGAGTGACGCCTTTGTCTCCTTCCCCTAACTTAATAATACTTAATATAACACTTACCTTATATTGGGATTCTGTTTAGTACATTCTAAAATTACACAATAAATTTTATGAGAAAAGCAAAAGCACTACAATAACAAAATAAAAGCATATAAAACCACTATCAATACCATTAAAAATCTAATCATATATATTGATACTCATTTATATCTTAAACATTTTACTCTAAATACACATATAAAAACACAATCCTATGTACCTTCCAGAATCCCCTTTTCAATTAGATTTACCCATTATCTCTAAATAAGTTTTGTTTCTTTAAATCTTGCTTCCCACCATTAAGACTTCTCATCCCCTCCTTTCTCTCTTGTTTATTTTTCTCCTTGCCCTTTTTACCCCTTTGTCTCTCCTCCTCCCTTTTCTTCTTCTGCTTACCCCCTTTCTGTTGTTTTCTAACCTTGTATCCACCTTTCATCTCATTTTTTCTCCTCCCCAAAAAGAACCCATTGCTCATCAAAGATGGCTTCTTCTTCTTCTTTGTCCCAGTCGTCCTGCTGCATAATCAATTTTTCATAAGTGCATACCACCATTTCTAGAAATTGAAAAAGAGTGCCCAAAGTATCTTTTCCATCTTGTTCTTCTTTTTTATATTTTTTATATTCAATTTTTAGGTCATCCACAAGCAATGCCATCATGAAGAGAAAAACTTTTTCCAAAACAACCACCCAAGTATTTTTAATCAAAAATAATTCCAAAAAGTTCCAAAGTCACCAAAGAATCCAAATAAACTATTTCTTTTAATACTTTTTTCTTTCTTCTATTTCTCCTTCTGGGGTTACTGTTTAATCAAAGAGTTCCAATTAAGATATATCTTTTTTTTAAAGTTCTAGCAATCTCCTCCTTTTTCAAATTCTGCTCCAATTTTTTTTTTCCTCTCCCTTTCCACTTACAATAACAATTTTCCTTTAAATGTTCAGAAATCCATACCTCCAATACGGGTTTTCCGATTTCTTAAATTGTTACATCCAATGTCCTGGAATCCTTTATCCCTTGGCTTTAACTTTCAAATTGAGTTACCTTCGGTGCCCAAATAGATTTTCCAGATCTCCGTCTGCTATTTCTATGGGGTGGGAGAGTGAAAAAAAAAATGTTTTCCCTTGACAGCTTTCTCCGCCGCTTTCCAATCTTTTTAGGGATACAATGTATCTTTCAGGCAATTCAAGCAATTCAGTTTCCAGGGTATTTAAGAGTTGTTATTTTCCCGGTTCAGCCAGCACTTTCACTTCTCCTGATTCTTCTTTCTCCTTCTTCCTCCAGCACAATCTTGTCCAGCTGCCAGCTTCTTTGTGGCGGCCATTACTGACCGCCGCTCCACCGCCTTGAGAAAAAGAGGTTATGCCGAGTGAGGAGGGGGTCTGCGATACCCCCAAACCCCTCTCCGGATCCTCCCTATCTTCGACTGCCTCTACGGGGCAGCCTTTTCCTCCAGACCTGTCAGGATCAGAGGCACCAAGACGGCTAGCGCAACAGGGATCACGCAGGATTGCGAATCCCCACTGCCACCGAAGCCTGGCAAACCGGAAGTCCCCTTATCTTCTGAAATTCTTACAAATTTAATTCTCTTTGGCATCTGCTATTTTTTCAGCAACCCTCTTTTTTTTTTCAGCCTAGGGACATATGACAGCTGACAGAGGAAGGAGCAGTGATCCAGGTATCAGAAAAAGAAGCAGCATCTGGACTAATCACAGAATAAAAAATATGTGATAAAATACGATAAACCCAAGTCTTCATTTCCTTCTTAAAGTGTTTATCATTTTGGCACAGCTTTGAAATATCTGTCTTACATATAGTATTAAACAATATCTTCCTTATTCACAAAATATCTGGGGCCTCATCAGAAAAAATAGAAATGAAAACAACCTCATTACATAAATTTCCAAACATATTGTAAAATTGGAAGGAAGAAAAAGAAGAGGAATCTGGATGTAGTGGGTGGCAGGACTATTTCCTCTAGTTGGTATATAAGAAGAGGCATTCCAGAATGTTAAAATGTTGTATTAGGTCCAAAGTAAACTTGACAGTCTGAGTTAACAAAAAAAAAAAAAGAGTTGAGGAACTTTTGTTGTTGTTAAGTCTTCCATGATCAAGAGGAAAAGGTAATTTTATGTTACTTATCATCCATCCTTCCACCTATCTACCTTATCTACCTTTCTGAGCGGAATATCATTCATGCTCAAAGCTAACATGGTGCTTTGTATAAGTCACATTATAATATGGGAAACTTATAATATGAACATGCAATGTGCAATGTGAGCCTTTTATTTAGTATTTATTTGATTTGTCAATCACTTACAAGATACAGGTATAAGTATAGTTTTGAATACATAAGATAGATACTTATAAGAAAAATAAAAAACAATAGGACAGGGACAGTAGGCATGATTGGTGTGCTTATGCACGCCCCCTACAGGCCTCTTAGGAAGGGGTGAGGTCAATAGTAGACAGTCTAAGGTTAAAGTGTTTGGGGTTTGAGGAAGAAACCGCAGAGTCAGTTAGAGCATTCCAAACATTGACCACTCTGTTGCTGAAGTTGTATTTTCTGCAGTCAAGTTTGGTGCGGTTAACCTTGAGTTTGTATCTATTGTGTGCTCTTGTATTGTTATGATTGAAGCTGAAGTATTCATTGGCAGGTAGGACACTGCAGTGTATGATTTTATATACTATATTTAGATCGGACCAGAGGCAGCGTAGTTCTAGATTTTCTAGGTCTAGAGTTTCAAGTCTGGTGGCATAAGGTATTCTGCAATGAGTAGAGGAGCAGAGCACTCCTTTTGTGAAATATTTCTAGACTTTTTCATTTTTTCAAAAACATCTGGAATAGAGTTTCTCAGCCTCAGAAATTTTCAGAGATGTGAACTTCAATTCTCAGAATGGTGTTGATGTCAATTTTAAAGATGCTGAGGTTGAGAAACTCTTATATAGAAATATGGATAGTAGTTGAACAAAATTTGCAACTGTCTAGGAGAAGTAAACTGACCAAGCATACATCTTTGTCTAACATAGTTCATAAAGATATGCCAAAGTCACTGCTGAATTTCATTTTTTTGTTAAATAAGTTCTATTCTATTCCTTCCTACATTCCACCCATGTATATGCTTTGTGTAGTGGTTAAGGCATCAAGCTACACAATGCAAAACTCTGAACTGTAGTCCTGCCTTGGGCATAAAACCAGCTGGGTGACCTGGGGCCAATCACTTCTTCTCAGCCCCAGGAAAGAGGCAATAACAAACCACTTCTGAAAAATTCTGCCAAGAAAACTGTATGGATTTGTTCAAGTATTCTCTAAGAATCCAGATATGATTGAAGAGAAGAAGAAAAAGAGACAGACTTCAAAAATACCTAAATCTTCAATAGGGTTTAGTGGTAGAAGCAGAACAAAGGATTATAAAGGAAAACAAAAGGAGTATGTAAAAGCTCCCTATGTCTGTACTTGGAAAACAGAATGAAATGATTGCATATCTTTTGAATACATTTAACACATTAAAATATCACATTTCCCCAAAACAGTAGAAAATGGAAAATTCCCCACATGCACCACATCCTTCTTCAGAATACATCATTGCTTTGTTCTCTGCAGCTGTCAGCCTGTACCCTTCCTCTCTCCCACCCCCAGCCCCAAATTAAATGCAGCCTCTGGTCATCAAAATTGCTATAGGCCATCCACTGTAATTAATGGTATGGCTCAGTAGAAAAAAATGCCATGGTTTATAAGGTAACCCTTGAAACACTTCTGTGAAATGTTCTAAACATTTGTTAAAGGGAAAAAAACTTCTAAGCCTTTCCCGAATTATCAGAAATGATAACAGTATCATAAAAACCTACTTCTAAAAATGGATGATCATGTGTGGCATCATTAAATGGGAAGCTGCTAGAAACAGAAGGATAAAAAGATAATGCTCAAGATTGTTAGCAAAATATATTAACATAATTGTTATAAATTATTAGTTTAAAAAATTGCCACAATCCTCTTGTTTGATATTTTTCCAGCGTAATTTGGTAAAGTTACAAGTTTATTTTTAGTTTTGGACATATTTTACATGAAAGTAGCAATATTATATTGCATCTGTCTTATACAAATAATCAATACAATATATACTTCCTTTCATGTCACATAAAAAACTATCAATCAGGAAACATGTTGCTAAAATATTATTTGAAAATACCTATGTTCATTGATAGATGTACACACATATATTTGACATGTTAATCTTTAAAAAACATTTAAAGACTTTCACTTTAAAATATGCAGAACATAATCCAAAAACATAGCTTCCTTTGCTCCTAAACAAATTAAGACACCAGACATAGAACTATCACTGAAGAACATGTAAGTCTCTTAAAAGCATAGGTATGCCAATGTGAAGAGAAATGTTTTATTTTCTAACATTTCTCAGGACATCAAGAAAAAAAAATTGGGAGGGAGGAATGAAAGAACAAAGGAAGGAGGGAGGGAGGAAGTAGAAGGGAGAGAAGAAGAGAAGAAGAAAATGAGTTCTGGGTTCTTATAAAAGAGATGATGGCCTTCATGTTTATATTACATAGGGTGCCTTATTAAAGAATTACATATAAAATACACCCATATTTTATATGTAATATATTTAGAAATTATATATTTAGAAATTATGATTTTTATTCTGTAATGTTACATATTTATTTATTCATTTTTCATTTTTTGTCTCTTATAATCAATAGTTATTAAAATCTACTTCCTCTACATTTCTAGGGTTCTTTTTTCTATCTATTTAAGTTTTTTGTCAGACTTGCTGAATATCTGCTGTAAACTTAACAATGTCTTTCTGTGCCCAAATTCTAAATTATTTATTTCACCTCTCCTGTTTTTACACTTCTTTGACTGTTAACCCTTTATTTACCCTTTTATTGGTTTACAACTTCAGCATAACACTTCCTTACTTTTACTAGCTTGTCTTTTTCTGCCACATACCTTCTTTTCCAGAGTCATTCAATTTGCTTCTTCAAACTCCTTTCTTCAAATATCTAGATCTGAGGCTAGCTGTTCACAGTAAAACAGTAGCTATTCTCTTTCTAACGACATAACATGGTTCCTTTTTCTCAGCCTTCTTCCAATTGCCTTGGAAATTATCATCTGGATGAATACAGAGAATATCTTTTACTGGTTTGCTTCTTCTGATTGTCCTGGCCACTCATGAATTCCTTTTTCCTCTTCACTACTTTTAATGGATACATAATAAAGAGTTGAGAAACCAAAATGGCTGTCTTCCCAGTTTTCTTCTATCCCATCTCAGCTTTGTCTGCAACTCCAGTAGCTTTTGGTCTGCTGGATTGCTGATTACAACTACCTGATTATATATTCCCATCTTGCTTAATCGTATTCTCCTCTCCGACACTAATCTTTCTGTTCTGTCCCTAATTTACATACTCGAAATCCCCGCGCTTTGATTGGCTAAATCGCGGGGA
Organism: Hydrophis major; assembly: GCA_033807585.1. NCBI lineage: Eukaryota > Metazoa > Chordata > Lepidosauria > Squamata > Elapidae > Hydrophis > Hydrophis major. The sequence continues at coordinate 333,316,366 of CM066329.1, forward strand.
TTTCTAATTGGCCAGGCGAGCCGCGCCGATTGGCCCGTTGAAAGTCTCCCGTGATTGGCTCACTCCAAGAGCGGGAGACTTGAAATGCTGCCATTGGCCGCGGCCGCCGCGGCGAAAAGGATAAAAGCCGCGGGCTTTTTCCTTTTCGCCGGTTCGGTTCTCAACTTCAAAATAAAGAGCTTTAAACTAAGTCACCGACTCCTGGCGTCCTTTGCGGACACGACACTGGTGACGAGGATGGGATCCAGACCCTGAACCGAACCCCGTGTCCGACAAGAGCCAGACTTAGCACCGAAATGGTGAAAATCGCACCGCCTGCCCCCTTCAACCCCGCCACCGAGGACTGGGAATCGTTCTCAGACCGATTCCGCATGTACTTCGAGTGCACCGGAATGAAGGACGCCCCGGGCCCGCTAAAACGCGCCGTTTTCCTCACGCATTGCGGAACCGAAGTATTCCAGATGGCCAAAGCATTGGCCAAGCCGGCCGACGCAACCGCCATGGATTGGGACGTCCTCGAACCTATCCTTCGGCGACATTACGCCCCCGAGGTCCCAATCCTGATCCGGCGCAACGAATTCTACTGGCGGGACCAGAAACCAGGCGAAAAACTGAGCGACTTCGTCGCCGAGCTGCGGCGCCTAGGAGGGCTCTGCGAATTTGGCGGCCTGAATAGCCTCCTAAGAGACCGATTCGTACTCGGCCTATGGGACCCTGCGCTCCAGAGCCGGCTTATGGCTAAGGGCGACATCAGCCTAGCAGACGCCCTCACCGCAGCCGCAGCCGCAGAAGCGACCCGCACTTCCGCTGACAGCATGCGAAAACCAGACACAAAGGGCGGAAACAACAACCCGGCGAGGTCGGCCGACCCAAAAAACGAAACAACCGCACACTACGGCGATTTCCATTCTACATCCAGCACGTCCGAAGACGAAGAAGACATACATCGAGTCCAGACAGGGCGCGGCGACCAACGGAACCGAAGAGGTCGTAGGTTGAGGACCAACTGTGCCGGCTGCAGCGGCGACCACCCCAGATCAGAATGCCGCTTTTTTGACTCTATCTGTCGGCATTGTGATAAAAGGGGACACATCGCCCGGGTTTGCCGCCAAAAGAAGACTCGCAGTCCACCCAGATGGGACCAACACGATCGTAAAAGAGAAAGCCCACCGCCCAGGACCAGAGATCGCCAATCGGACAGCCGGTGGGACCGAATCCAGCGACCATCGAGAGGCGGTGACAACCGGCGCAAGGAAGAAACCCACCAGACGGTAACCATCGGCCACGCCATCTCCGACGGTGCCAGAAAGGTACACGTAGAGGTCCATATTGAAGGACGACCATGCAAAATGGAGGTAGACTCCGGGTCCTACCTCTCCATGATTGCATGGCACGAGATAAAACGGTTAGTGCCCACCCTCCATAGGAGAAACATAAACGCCCAAAGACTTATTATAAAAGACTACCAGGGAAACCGCGTCCCGGTAGTGGGCACCAAGAACTTCAATGTGACATACAAGGGCCGCACTGAACAACTCCCACTCACAATCGTCGATCGCGACCGCCCAAGCCTGCTGGGCTTACAATGGTTCGCCCCGCTCGACATCGCCCTCACGGGAGTCAACCACGTCACCGACGACGGCTGGGAACAGCGGCTAGCCCAGGAGTTCCGGGAGGTCTTCGACGGAAGCCTGGGCAAGTACCAGGGGCCCCTTATCTCTTTTGATCTAGACCCTAGCGTCCCCCCCAAGCGACTAAAACCTAGGCGGGTACCATTCGCCCTAAAACCTAGGATTGACGAGCAGATTGACAAGCTCATCAAACAGGGGGTGTTACAACCTATAGACCATGCCAGATGGGAGACCCCAATAGTGACCCCGGTCAAGCCAGACGGGTCAGTGAGAATTTGTGGGGACTATAAGGCCACCCTAAATGGCGCGCTGCAACAAAGCGCTTACCCCGTCCCAATCGTGCAACACCTACTGGGAGGGGGCAAGGTCTTTGCCAAGCTCGATCTCGCCCAGGCATACCAACAGTTGCCGGTCGACGAAAAAACAGCGGAAGCCCAGACCATCGTTACACATCGGGGGGCTTTCAAGTGCAACCGACTCCAATTCGGAGTCAGCGTGGCACCGGGCATCTTTCAGAGCCTGATGGAACGTTTGCTGCAGGGCATCAAGGGGGTGGTGCCCTATTTCGATGACGTATTAGTAGCGGCGCCAAACGAAGCCGAATTAGAAATCCGACTCAGAGAGGTCTTAACCAAATTTAAAGAAACGGGACTTAAAGTAAAAAGGGAGAAATGCCAACTGTGCACGGAGCGAGTGGAATTCTTGGGCTACCTTCTAGACCGGCACGGCATTCACCCCACAAGTAAGAAAGTAAAAGCTATCAAAGAGGCCCCCACCCCTAGGTCTAAGACTGAACTACAGGCTTTCTTGGGGTTGCTGAACTTTTATAATGTTTTCCTACCCCAAAAGGCAACGGCGGCGGAGCCTTTGCATAGGCTCCTGGATAAGGCGGCAACCTGGACTTGGGGGAAACGGGAGCAAGCCGCCTTCCAAAAAACCAAAGACCTCCTCACCTCCGACGCCGTCCTGATCCAATTCAGCGAAACCTTGCCCCTGGCCGTCACTTGCGACGCATCACCTTTCGGCGTCGGCGCTGTCCTCAGCCATACCCTTCCTGACGGAAAAGAAGCACCCATCGCATTCTTTTCCAGGACTCTAACCAAGCCAGAGCGGAACTATAGCCAGCTGGACAAAGAAGCCTTGGCTATAGTTGCCGCCGTTAAGCGGTTCCACGAATACCTTTACGGCCGCCCTTTTACCATTGTGACAGACCATAAACCGTTGCTGGGCATCCTTGCAGGAAATCGAGCCACCCCGAACATTCTGTCTCCCCAGATGACAAGGTGGTCCGAGTTCCTGGCAGCCTACAGCTACGAACTAATACACAAGCCGGGTAAGAAGATTTCGCACGCGGACGCTTTAAGCCGCTCGCCGTTACCAGACTCCGACCCTGACCCAGCACCAACGACAAACACCCTGAACATCGGAAACCTGCCCAACCTGCCCAACCTGCCCATAACCGCGTCAGACATTGCCCGGGAGACTATTAAAGACAGGCGTCTGGCACGGGTTTTGCATTGGGTGGAAAAAGGTTGGCCAGAAAGGGACAATGATGAATCCGTTAAGACATTTAAAAACCGCCAAACCGAACTCTCGCTGCTCAAGGGGTGTATCTTATGGGGTGACAGGGTGGTCATCCCGGACAGGCTGCAAGGGAAGGTTTTAGAAATGTTGCATGAGGGGCATCCTGGCATCGTCAGAACTAAAGCCCTGGCCAGAAGTTACGCTTGGTGGCCAGGGATGGACAAACAGATAGAGGCCTGGGTAGCTAGGTGCCAGCGATGCCAGGAGACTAGACCCAGCCCACCCGCAGCACCCATCCTAGAGTGGGAAACACCGAGGGGGCCCTGGTCCAGAATCCATTTGGACTTTGCCGGTCCCACAAATGGGCATACCTTTCTAATAACAGTTGACGCTTACTCCAACTGGTTGGAGGTAAGCGACATGAAATCTACCACCACGGAGGCCGTAATCAAAGAACTTTGCAAACTCTTTGCAACACACGGCCTCCCAGACGTCGTCGTCTCCGACAACGGGCCCCAGTTTACTTCCCTCGACTTCGAGAGATTCCTGGCGGAGAGGGGCATCCGCCACGCATTAACAGCACCGGCGCATCCGGCGGCAAACGGTAGGGCGGAACGGATGGTTCAATTTACCAAAAAAAACCATCCGGAAAATGGACCACGGGGAGATCCAAGACAAAATTAACAGACTCCTCTTTATACAACATATCACCCCGAACACCACTACCAACAAAAGCCCAGCCGAGTTACTAATGGGTAGGAAGCTGAGGTCCCCACTCGACAGGTTACACCCAACATATAACCCGGAGCGGCCCCCAGACTCAAGTTCAAAATACCGAACATTCGCATCCGGAGACCTCGTGTATGCGAAAAACCTGACGGGGGACCCTCTATGGATCCCAGCCGTCATCACCCAAATCACAGGCCCGCGCTCATACCGGCTCCAAACCACAGATGGGCGAGCCTGGAAACGACACATTGACCAACTCAGGTCACGTTCGGCAACAGAATCCACCCCCCAAGAAACAAACCAAGGGGGGAGGGAATACCCGAATAAACAAACGCAAGAAAAAATAAACCAGCAGTACTTACCGGAACGCAGCCATCGCGATCCCCCACCGGAGAAGAAACACCAAGCCAGCTCAACCGACTCGGAAAGACCAAGCGGGAGCGGCGAGACCCGTAGCTCAACCAACCCGGAAGGCCCAGGTGGGAGCCACGGAGAAAGAACCGGCCCGATCATCCAACCGGTTCGCACAGAAGAGGGAGCGGCCAAAAACTCGACCGCTCCGGTCGAAATCCAGCTTGCAACTGAGTTGCGCAGGTCAAGTAGGACTAGACGGAGCCCCGCCTACCTACGTGACTACGCAACGTAAAGACTGTACCAAGAGGGGAGGGGTGTTCTGTCCCTAATTTACATACTCGAAATCCCCGCGCTTTGATTGGCTAAAGCGCGGGGATTTCTAATTGGCCAGGCAAGCCGCGCCGATTGGCCCGTTGAAAGTCTCCCGTGATTGGCTCACTCCAAGAGCGGGAGACTTGAAACGCTGCCATTGGCCGCGGCCGCCGCGGCGAAAAGGATAAAAGCCGCGGGATTTTTCCTTTTCGCCGGTTCGGTTCTCAACTTCAAAATAAAGAGCTTTAAACTAAGTCACCGACTCCTGGCGTCCTTTGCAGACATGACACTTTCTTCTGCAGCTCACCTTTTTCTTCTTTTTGGAATGTTTGAACACTGAAGTGTTACATTTTTAGGGGGTTGTGGATACTGGTTACCTTCTCTGTTTCTCCTTTTCTTTATTCTAGTCTGGCATTTCCAACATATCAGAATGTGGTAAAAAATGTCAGTTAGATATTAGTGACTAAAGGAGAAGAGTTCGGAAAGGACTTCCATTCTAAGAAATATTATTAGAAGAAAGCACAAGAACAAGGGGCAGAAATCCATTTTATGCCACTGTGGTTAGGTAGAGCACAGTACCAGAAGGTTTTAATAAGTTTGACCAGATGAATTGTCAAACTATTCTGAAAGAATCCAATATTAAACGACTGGAGCATTTAACAATACTGTTATATAGCACCTATTTCAGATTGTGCCAGATGGAATGGAACTGAGTTTAAGGTTATCTACCATAGAAGTTTATTAACTAGGGAACATATAATTTAATTTATTTTCATTTAAGTTACCTTAACTTTATGTTAATACATGACACTTATAAATAATTTTCTTAACAATATTTGTCCATCTTAATAGATTTCTGTTGCCAATATCAATACCAAAATAATACCCAGAATAAAATATTTAAAAAATTAAAAGATCAAAAGGGTTCTTTTTGGTATCAGTAGAGAAGCATTTCCTATCAGCCTCATATATTTAGGGACATAATTAAACTATGGCAGGGAGATCTGTAGATCCATGTTTCATAAGTGGAATAACCAAATGTGTCTACCTTCCCTTTGTTTTAAATTCAAATAGCAGAGAATGGATTTGTAGCCTTGCATAATTACTTTCATGTAATTATGTACAGAGAAAAAGTATCTCATGCATTGGAACTGTATGCATACATGCAATTACAGATTGCTTTGTGTATAATGTTTGTCCAGGACATTTGCAACTGCTCCTTGCACTTGAACTAGTATACAGGCCCATCTGAAAAATGTACATTCAATATTTGGGCAAATTCTTATGAACAAGTATCTACATTCTGTTGTGTATGTATATAAGTAATAAAGTGTGAGCTTGGAGTAAGTGCAGGGTTCTGGCCCTGCACTTCTGATTGGCTGTTAAGCAGCCGGATTGGATTGGCCCGTTCCGGGGAATCCGATTGGCCCTTAACAGAGAGTTCCTATTGGTCATAAAAGCTAGCGTTCCTAGCTTGTTATTGGTTAAAACGTTACAAGGGTTGCCTATATAAGGCGGGGTTTACTGTTGTTTTGCAGAGAAGTCACTATGTAAATAAAGAGCTGAAGTTCACCGTTCAGAGGCTTGTCTCTATTCCTTCTCACCCATGCCCAAACTTAACACATTCAAAATTTCTTACCGAAATTAGGTCCACATTTAAAATGGAGACATCTGGTCAATTTTCGTCTCCAAGAGTACAAAGGTGTAATTAGCACACAACACACTGGACTTCAAAGATGCAAGGAATAATATGATTGGATGTTGATGAAAACAATGAACTCTTAAAATAACATCTGGGCTCCAGGTTTTAGATATGCTTTCTTCTCTAATTAAAAGAAGTATTAGAACGCCACCCTGTTCAAAATAAAAGTGGCAACCAACTAGAACTGCTCCAGAAAGAGACTATAAGCTGCTATTAATACAGCAGGATAAAAAAGGAAAAAACACAATTTTTAAAAACTTGCTACAATAATTAATCAAAACATTTTAACACATCTAAAATATTTATTTTATAAAGAAACATTACATTGTTGATGAAGTTTGCGTTTTCAAAAAGTACAAAAGGGTCTTACATCCTGGTTTTAATATTGCCCCTCCCGAATCACATAGTCACATTTTTGGCACTTGAAACTGGACTGCATTATGGCCATTTGTAACATCCTGTGGTCACATGACCACAAGTTATTACATTTTTGTTGGAAACTGCCATCTACTTCTGGATTTTGCAAAAACTGCCCCTCAGTGAACAATGGGTTTTCTTAATGACTGTGGTATTAATTTTATCACCACCACATTTGCTTAACAACCATTGCAAAAAGGTCATTAAAAACAGGTCTGGTCACATGGCTTTACAATTATCATGACTGATAATGATAATTGCCAGGGTTATAAACTGAGGACAACCTATATCGTCCATCCTTTGCCACCTCAAACCCCGAAGATATGTTGAATTATACTTCCTGTCATCTTTCTTACTTTTTTTGTGTAAGAAGCACCTTCAAATTATAGACATATAACATTCAGCACTGAGCAAATAAAATAGGTATAAAATAAGTCATAGAAATAGTGTGTGTATAAAAAGTATGTATGCCAAATTTGTCTTCCTGTGTCATCCCTCAGCAAAGCTCCTTTCTTACATATTTTTCTTGTTCCTAAGCCTTGAGCAAATCTCCTCAGGGACTCCTAATTGTCACCTTTGAACTGCCGCTTCCCACGCTCCCTCTCAGAAGTTGGGCTCAATCAGGTACAAAAAGGAAAAAATGTCCACCTTGTGGTTTTTGGACAAAAAAGTGTCTGGGGAGATTCTGGTTCTCTTTCAGAATATGGGCACTCCCTTCTGGGTGAACACTAGCCACAGTTTTCAGACCCCTTCATGGGCGCCTGCTGCCCTTTTCCCCTATGCAGTGAGTACTGCCCCCTCCTTTCCTGCCCATGGTTTTCAGACCCCTTGTGGATCTGGGAAGAACTTCCCTATGCAGTGAGTACTGGCACTTCCTGAACTAGGCTTTGCTTTTGGGCTTTCACAGGACAACAAGTTTTTTTCCTTCCCATGCTTCAATCACAGCCCATTTGGCTTTCCCTCTTATATACAGAAGGTCCCACACTCTGATGACCCCCCTTGCTTTCCTTGTTCTGTCAATCATGGCTCGGAGGAACTAACAACAGGGTAGAGGCCAAACAGAGTAATGAGATCCAGCTGCTGTCCAAGGGTGAAGCCACACACACACAGAGAGAGAATCATAGACACATTACCCACACTTTCCCATGCTTTAAAATTAAATTTTAGAGGTACTCACCTTCTTTCCAAGCAGCCTTTGAGCTCAACAGTCAAAAACCCTTTAAAACCTAGTTCCAAATGGCCAAGGTCCAGGAAAAATTCACCCAAAGATTCAATGGGGTCTGTGCCAGTAAGGGAGGCTTGCCTGGGCCAGGTCCATTGGTTAGGTTAACTTGGAGTCCTATCTTTGGGGTGCCAAATTGTTGGAAGAAATATCCTTCTGGGTTCAGTTTCAAGTGGGGAAAAAGGGAAACATGGAGGCTGTTTGGAAAGATGGCTTAATGGTAGACAGGATCACATGCCTTTGAGCTCTTGGGCAAAGAAAAAGAAAGGAAATGCTGAGAGTCCTTGGGTTTTATACCCTTTCTGGCTTTGAATTAATTTCATGGGGCACAGGAAGAGTATTCTGATTGGTTGCTGTCAGAGATCATAGCTAACTTTGTAGGTTATCTGTGTGCTAACTTTGGTTGAAACTTCGTGGTTGGGTGCAATGAAAGGCAATTGAATGGCTCTGCCTGAAGGAGATAGAACTTTGTTATGTGGAACAGACTGTCCCAGGCCTTAATGGTCCATTAACAAAGGTGGGGGGAGGTGACTTTCTGCATCGCTGAGTTTCTACTTCTCTTTTAGGGGAAATATTCTGCCTTTTTAGTATATCCTAAAATATTTCATTTTCGGAGAGGGGTGCTTCCAACAGTAACATAGAGCTAATGCATACAGTTGGTTACCTATCTTGTCACCTAATTCCTGTCACCTAATGTGGTGTATCAACTTGCTGAATTATCTAGACTGTTTGCAGATTCTTTACTCAATCTTTTTAAAAATGAGCACTCCATAAACGAACTCTGTCTTTCTTTCTGTATCTCCCTCCCTCCCTCCCTCCCTCCCTCTCTCTTTGTGTGTGTGTGTGTGTATACAAGCTAAATGTTACCAGCAACATGATCTTTTAGAAAGGTTTTCAATTACCTCTCCACTATCATTTGTAACTTATTTAAATAAATTTTCTAAGCTGAGATGGCTATCTCAAATACTTGAGGCCTCCAAATATCAAAGCACAACTTCTCACCAGTAAACTCCTATCAGTCAACCTGGCTGGGTTAGTCATATAACAACAAGAAAAAGTAACAATTATTAAATAAAGGTAAACCAGAAGCCACAATGCCATAAATAAAATAATTTTGTGATGAAGAGTTTTTTCATTCTTTATAATGCTAAGGTTTCCATTAGATGTGTTAGGAATTAGAAAGTTAATCCAAAATGTCTGTGGTAATGTAACACAGTTTGAGTGGTTAAGTATAATCATGCACAGCAATATCTAGATTACCATTTTGCAGAGGGAGAACCCTGTTAATCAATTATATCAAAAACATGTTTCCATCTCAAAGACTCATAATTTATTATGATATAAGCTTTCATGGACCAAAACACACTAAATTTTAACCATGGAAGTTTTAATATAACAAATACATGGGTCCTTGTGGTGGCAAAGTCTTTCTGCTTTATGTGAATTTAAGATGGTAGACTTAAAGAACAATTTTTATCAGTACTATTCAATCACACATGTTGCTGCTTATTTCTTTACACAGTGCATGGTTTGCAACAAGAAGCAATGAAGACTGAATTGAACCAATGGTTGGAACTCAAAGAGTTTCTCCATTCTGGTATAAAGCTATTTGACACCTGATTCTTCATGATTTGAGAAGATTGAGAAGATTAAACAATTCACTATCTCCTCCCTTTCTCATCCATGCCCAGAATATTCCCATGGAATCTCATGGACATGGACAATCCAATCTTTCTAAGTCTTTTTTTTCTTTGCAGATGGTCCTTAAAGCTCTCTTTTCATCTGCTATGCTTTCTTTTTTTTATTTTGAAAATTCCCTACCCTTTATATGAAATTATTTCAGTCATCTATGAATAGGAAATGTGCACTTGTTAAATATATAAATAATGTGCATTTATTAAACTTTCTCCCTCTCCTGTATTCATTCAAACTAGATATTTAAAACTAAGATTATGTTTTCTAAATGCCAAATGAGTTAGTTACTAATTAAACTGGACAGTCTTATTTATCCAGTAGACAAATTACTAAATATGAGTGAGGGGAAAGCATTAAGAAGTGACTATTTAAAGAAATACTAGGATCATTGATTTTAAATTTATGTTTTTTTCCTGATATTTTTGGAAATACCAATGTTTTCTGAACAATCCCCATTGATATTAATGAAAAGGGAATTGGATTATCAATCAACAGTCATGAACAAGTGACCATTTTAATGGATAGCTTTAGATATAATAAGGAAGAATGAGACAACAAAATACCAATGCTAATAAAATAAATTAATCCTTACCTTCCAGAACAGTAAAGACATAGATACCTTAATTAAATCATTTTGTGTTCATATTATGAAGACATTTACCTAGAGATTACTTAAAAACTCTAAGTCTACTAACCTCTTAAGAAATCATGATTTTTAGATTCTAACACATGCTATATTGTTTGAGTATTACTTATATATAATCAGTGAAAAAGAGACCAATTAATAACAATAGCAATAACACTTAGACTTATATACAACTTCATTGTGCTTTACATCACTCTCTAAGCAGTTTACAGATTCAGCATATTGTCCCCAACAATCTCAGTTCTCATTTTATTGGCCTTGAAATGGTGGATGGGTTAAACAGGGCCCAATGTTCAAGTCTGTTAATATCCTTCTGTATCTTAAGCCTATCTTTTGGAGTGTTAGCTATTCTTGCCACCTTGGCAAGAATATCCCATCAGGTAAATCATTGATGAAGATATTGGAGAGTACTGGGTCTAAGACTTATCATGGTAGTGGAAGCATGGGACTAGGAGGCCTGGCCAGCCCTAGCACCACCACTTCTATTTAATAAGGCCACCTTGTGCTATTCCCAAGGCACAGGAGCATAATTGTCCCTGAGACACAGTATTCCGCAGGATCTGCCAAGTACCACTTACCTCCCAGTGGTGTTTGTTTTCTGTTCACAGGTACCTATAATCTTTCTGAAGCTGCTCTGAGTCCCAAGAGGCCTTCTTTCTTGAAGTGGCTTTGGAAAATTCTCTCCTATGGTCTTTGCAGCCTCTGAAAATCATGCAAAAACATGTTTCATGCTTGTGCGACTTCCATAGAATCCAAAGGTGAACACATCCCATTCTCTCATGGCCTCTGCAACCTCTGAAAATCACACGGGAGAGGGCATGCTTTTGAAAATAGTAATTCAGGGCTGCCAACCTTGAGTGATAGTTCGGAGTGAGACACTGCGAGGGAGCGAAGCGACCGAGGGGGGGGGATGGTGTGGAAGGGGGGTGTCCCCCCTTCCACGGTAGGGAGCTTTGACAATTTTACATTTTAAATGGTGCAATCTGATGCATACTTTAGTCATGATTTGGACATATACATACACACATACATGCAAGCAGCACCAATGTACTTGAACCGGATTTGTAAGATATTAATAATGCAGTTCACTGACCATGAATAATTGAAGTTCCTGACTTGTAACTGCAGTATTCTACCTCAACTGACTTTATTAGCTTAGTGATGTACTATAGACCACTATAGGATGAATTCAATGTGCAACAAAAAGACAAAAACCCGAAACAACTACAGAGATAATGCAAATACATCAATGGGTATTCTTCTTTCTGTATCAAATACCATACTACATGCCAATATCAAATGCTATAGTCTCAGTCTTTAATTATATACTAACTTGTTGACTGAAATAGGGGTTCATAATTTCAGACATGTATAAACTAAACATTTAATCAAATAATGAGTGCTTCATATAAATATACATATTGTTAACTGTAAAACTCATCTACTGTATTCTGAAGCTTGAGCACAGTGAGGAAACAGTATATTATTTATTGGGTAAGTTTAGATTCTGAACTTAATGGTCTTACTGCTCTTTGGATGGTAAATTGTGTTAAGATTAGAATATGTTCTAGTTGAGTCAGGGCTATCCCAATTTGGGGCTGAGAAGCCTACTGGCATCAAAAAAAGTCCTTATTGAGTCCTTATCTAAGGGTTTGAAAATATGATAATAATGTAGTACAGTCCTGTCGATCTGGTGCATGGAGACCTAGGATTTAAACTCAAAGGAGAAAGAGGAAAAAGTGATTCCTTCATCCACTGCCAGAGATGTAATCCTGTCAGTCCTCCAACCTTTCTATTAAGTATTTTGCAAAAAAGCTGCCCAGCCCCTTTATAGATCAGCCTGGCGCGCTTCTCGCCTTGCTGGTTTGGGAAGACTCTTTTGGATCAGCTAAAAGAGAGCATAAGGCGTGTAAAGGGGTGGTAATAATAATTATAATAATAATAAAATTTAAAATAATAATAATTTTATTCAGAGTTGTGTTGGATCTCTTTTTTTGGGGGGGGGGGGTTGTCCCATTCTTTCTTGGTGTTCTTTCTGTCCTTTTTGCTTTTTTAAATGGTCTTTCTCCCCTGGGTCAGAAATCCAGCCAGAGAAAATAAAGAAACATCACCAAAGATTTAAACACCAAAGGGTTAAATGGAAGCCACTCCGTTGGCTTTGCTTACCATTGTTATTACTGGCTGAGGCTGTAAAGAGGCTTTGCCAGCCCCCTCGTGTCCTTCTTTGGAAAGCCTAGGGCAGCTGGCTTGTCCCAGAGGACATTGCAGAGAGGGAGAGGGCGGGGCAAAGTGGCTGCGAGCGCCCCGGGCGGCGAAGAAGCCTCCTGCTCTTCGCTTTCCTGAAGCGATAATGATCGGCATCGTGACAGTTACGGGACGCAGGCAGAAGGATTAAGACGGGAAAAGAGGCGCGGTGGGGTGGCTGGGCAGGGCGGGGCGGCGCTGGGAGCTCATCCTTCTCCTAAGCTAAGGGGAATATTTGGAATATAATCAGAGAATGTAGGGATATTTTTGTACATTCCATGATTTTGGGGGTTTAGCGTGAGATTTTGTTTATCAGAGTGAGACAGTCAAAATTGATTGAATTGCGTGAGTCTCACGCTGATTGCGTGAGAGTTGGCAGCCCTGGTAATTGTTGGGGGTTGGTGAACACTGGCATGTCACCAAAGACATTGTGGCATTTTACCTTTGACACATATGTCATAGGTTTGTCATAATTGCTTAGGAATGAAAGAGGATTCCCAATGCAAGCTAAGTTCAGAATAAACTCTAGAGAGATCCCTCCACAACAGGCATAGAGCTGTGCCCTCTTGTTGCAAATGTCTATTTTTCTCCACTGCTCTTTGAATCCTCTCTAGAGGACATCAAAGTATATCATGTAATCCTTGTAATCTCCCACAAACTTTTTACTGATGATATAACAAGAGTTTTGATATTTACCAAAAATCATCTTAATCCCCAAAGCATTCTTCTTGGTCAGAATTCACCAAGTTTCAAGAAAACAATTTGTGAACTCTCTTCTCTTCCTCTCATTGTTATATGTATGTATTACCACAACATACTTTCCTATATAACATCTGCATTCTAGAAGCTTTGCTGAGAATCAGGCAATTCAAAATATGGGTTTCTTGCCCCATCAATTATACTGAGCTTCATAAGAAAGAATTTGGAGTTGCCCCTCACTCCATTCATTGAAGCTAATTAGACTGGAATGAAAGGCTTGTTCTTACTCAGAAACCTTTGTCATGTCCTATCAATATTCTGTCTTCTGTATGTTGTTGATGAATGGGCTTTATAAACCTGATATAATTATTTCCATTAGTTTTGTGAGATTGCTAACATAAAAGGCTGTTCACATTTGTTCCTGTAGTCTCTAATTAAAAAAAATGTTCATAATATACCACTAAGCTGCTGTCCTTTGAACCAAGCAGGGTTGTAAGGACAGCTCTATAGACAAACATTTCAGACAAGTCTCCCATCAGAAAATATAAACTAGTAGCAATATTTGAGGGAACAGAGCTGCTCTGGTTCCTCAAATGGCAGGATGTGTTAATACTGCACTAGAATTACTAGATCTGGAATTACTAGATCTGGAATACAACAACTGATGGCAGAGAAAAGAAAAGAGAAGAGAAGAGAAAAGGAAAAGGAAAGAAAAGGAAAGAAAAGGAAAGAGAAGAGAAAAGAAGAGAAAAGGAAAAAAAAGAAATCTTATTCATATATTTGAATTCATTTAGTGGACACCCTACTTCAAATGCACTGTGCCTGTCCTCAGGCATTATTTATTTAGCACATGCTATACAATGTCAGGGAAATTTACACATGCTAGACATGCATTGCAGTCCTGACAGTCTAGAATACTGGTGTCAGTGTTCCAGAAAAACCCAACTCCAATTAATTACAGCTAGTTCATTCTGTTCAGTGCTTACACGTTTATCATTGGTGCACTGTGGGGAATGATGTACATCAGCTCTTCCTATTCCTCTGCTGATCTTACTTCTTTTCCCCACATATTGCGATGCCTTGTGCCAGCTTCCATTCTCTGCACATACTAATGCAGCTAGGTTTTTCCCACTAAAGTGGTACCAGTGGTGGTATTCTACTAGGTATTCTACCTGGTTCTGCTGAGTCGGTAGCGTCAATGAGCAGCAGAGACCGAACAGTTCTCTCTGATGCTCTGCTGTTGGGGGCATCCACCCGCCCAGGCTCCATACTAAACTTTATGTCCTGCTTTTGAAGCACAGCTGTTTTGCACGGCACAGCAGGTTGTCGCATGGTAGCTGCTGAAGTGACCGGGAGAGTGCTGGATTGCAAGAGATGAGTCAAAAAGCCTCTGTTCCTGTGCAAAGTGCATATTTGGCACACATGTGCAAAGTGTGTGCATGCACACATGCAAAATACAATCCATACCCACTGAACCGGTGGTAAAAAAAATTTGAAATGCACCACTGAGTGGTACCCATTTATCCACTTGCAATTTTGCATGCTTTCGAATTGTTGGGTGGGCGGGAGTTAGTGATCAAATGATAGAGCTCACTCCATCTCATGAGCCCAAACTGCCGGAGTGCAGACCATTTCTGGCTGACAATTCCAGCCTCATGCACTGATCCAGTATTTTGCAACCTTGGCAACTTCAAAATGGGTAGACTTCAACTCCAGAATTTCCTAGCTAGCATTCTGGAAGTTGGAGGTGGAAGTTGGAATCAAAGCCAAAGTCCAGCCATCATAAAATCATGGCTGAGGAACACTGCTCTAACTCATACACATTTCCACCTGCCATTCAGTCCCTACCCATCATGCCAGCCTATATAAATGTATGCAGCAGATATACAGCACACCACGGCCAGTTTGAAATTGTAAATATTGAACATCTGGCTTGTGACAAAGAAATGGGTCATTTTTTAAAAAAATAAATCATGTTCTATTTTTTCTGGAGAAAAATCAATATTCATTTGCTCATGTCTTTTTAGTTCTTTTTGTTGCCTCTGCCTGTCGTGGAGTAATTTTGTATGTATATATCAGCTCTAGTTATTATTTTATAATACAATCTACTTTAATTTCACACCATCCTAAATTATGATGAATGGTAGCCAAACATTAAACAAAACAAATACAATCTAGTACTCCCTTATGAATGAGTTTTAGACTTGCCCATAGAAGCATTTGCTTGTTTTAATACTTGCCAATCCATAATGAAGACCGCCATCCCAATCAAATGACCACTGAACAGAAAGTTTCCTGCATTCAAAGTGGTGTGGGGACAGGGGGAACAAGAAAAGCAACACATTCCATTCTGGGAGGTTCTATTTGTCTGACTGGCAACCCCATCTCCAGCACAGAACAGGAACAAAGTATGAAACAAGGCAATGGAAAAAAAAAAAAGGCCAAAATTTATGGGTTGGACTGTGACTTGAAGTCCTGTAGGGACATCATGACTCAAAGCATTGCCTGTGCATCATGATTCACCACTTTATTTTGGAGCAAGAAAGAGATGAGATATTTCCTTTTCTGTTTCAGTTGTTCATAGGGAGTACCCCAACACTCCACCTATTTCTCATTTTCCTTTATTCTTCCCAGTAACATGTTCCAAAAATACTTGTGAGTTTCCATTTCAGGTCATGCATCAAAGACTTAGGTTAATGGGTTAATTCTTTCTGATTTTTACTTTGTGTTTTACTTCCTAAGGTATAAAATGAGAGAGATTTCACTAACTAAAATGTGCATCTACCTTCCTGCACCACCAGTTTTTTTTTTAGTGTAATCTATAGAAACATTATTTTTTTATCCTAAACCCAACTGTTCTGAGGTATGGTCTGCAGTATGCAAGTGAAATACCACATGAATCTCTTGCTACA
The DNA here is from genome assembly GCA_033807585.1 of Hydrophis major. NCBI lineage: Eukaryota > Metazoa > Chordata > Lepidosauria > Squamata > Elapidae > Hydrophis > Hydrophis major. Next base: position 333,332,453 of record CM066329.1, read on the forward strand.
GATAAAAATGTACCTTCCTGCTTAAAAGCCACCATACCCTAATTATCTGTCTTCTTCCAAAAAACCCTAATAAGACTACAGAGAGGCATTCAGTGTAATAAGATAGAATTACTTTCTAATAAATTGCAGTTTTAATTATTGTACCATAATTCTGTACTTATGTAAATGTGTAAGCTTTAAGTACAAATTTAACACATAAAAGGCAATTTCACTATTTTTTTAAAGCATGGCAGGCTCTTTTGCAGAGTAGAGAGGGAAAAAGGAAGCCCTCCAATGAAGCCCTCCAATGAATTTTAATAGCATTTCTGTGGATTCCTTCCCCTTCTATAAGCCCACCCAAGAGGAAGAATTCACTCTCTGGGATCTCATCAGCATCTGAATCTGCCAGCCTTTTCCCCCTTTACCAGAATGAACAAGTGGCTAGCTTCTTTTAACTCTTATCATGTCAGAAATTCCAGAAATGGAATTTCCTCATAGCCATGCAATGAATTCTCTTAAGCTGTACTATGAACTTAACTAGTTCTTTCCCTTGAACACCACTTCCTGACATTCACTTTTTATAATATCTTACTCTTCTAGGCTTTTTTGGCCTCCTTTTACGTATTTTGCTTCCTTTAGGTATTGCTTATCAATTAATAGCTGTTTTTCCCCCCTAACAACCAATCTCTTTCGCCTTTATGAAAGGGATATAAAAAAGTTAAAACTGATTTCTTACTGGTTAAAATGTCTAGATGCAGGGAACAAATAGAGGGTTTTTAAAAAGTTTAAACTTGTTGGAAAAAGAATGAGCAGCTGAATTTGCTTATCCCAGCTGCTGTTCCAAGGGACAATCCTATAGTCTTCCCCATGACTCAGTTAAAGGATTCCTATCTGTGAGCCAGCAGAAAGTTACATGTCAGTATTTATACAGCTGGTATTAGAACTAGAAGTCTCTCAGGCAATGATTCAAGGACAACTTGTTGATAACTTTTGCTAATTGCAATGACATAGGGAAGCTGTTTTAAAAGAAACCTAGTCACTACCAAGGGTAAAAGATGAGCTATGTTTAAGTAGAAGCGTGGTTCAATTCTTGCACCTCCTTTAACAATATAACAGAGTTGCTGTTATGGACTAAGCCAACGCAGCGGTACAACCCTAAACAGCTTTACTTTACAGCAGGCTTGTAATCCTGCACTTCTCATTGGCCCACGAATAGCAAGTCGTGATTGGTCATTTCTGGCCAGTCTGATTGGCTGTTAATGGGCCTCTCTGATTGGACGCTTGTGAAAGCGGTAAACTCAAATCATTGGTTGTTTTGACAGCAGCCAGCTCTATAAAAGAGCTGCTGCTGCCCAAGTATTTGCTGTGTTCTTATTTTACAATAAAGAGTTGAAGTCACTGTTCAATGTCTCATCTTTGTTCCTTGCGCCCATGCTCAGGACATAACACTGGCGACAAAGGTGGGATACGGAAACGATAGAGCTGACTAAGTACGCATCGAACAAGACAGAGCACGTGGCTGAAGAGCGCACGCAAAAAACGGCAAGATGACCAGCGGCGCCATACCACCCGCTCCATTCAACCCAGCAACCGAAGACTGGGACTCGTATATAGATTGTTTCCAGATGTTCCTAGAGATCAACAATTTAAAAGATGCTATGCCTGGCAAGAAACAAGTGGTGTTCCTGACTGATTGTGGCCCCGCTGTTTTCAAAATGGCTAAAGCACTGGCAAAACCGGCGGAAGTGAAGACCATGGATTGGGATAACCTTGCCCCAATCCTCCGGGCCCATTACGCACCCACAGTACCTACACTGATACAAAGATACAAGTTTTACCAGAGGGACCAACGGAAGGACGAGAGCGTTGGGGATTTTGTAGCCGACCTCCGGAACCTAGGAGGCCTTTGTGGTTTTGCAAATCTCGAGGAAGCCCTAAGAGACTGCATAGTTCTGGGATTAAATGCACCACAAGTGCAGAGTAAACTTATGGCAAAAGGAGACATCAGCCTTGCAGATGTCATCACCAACGCTACTACCGCAGAAGCAACCAGGAAGTCAGCCGCTCAAATGCGCCGAGTGAACGCACCGCTTCGCCAACTCGCTAACGATAGCCCACTTGCCACTGAGAAGCACGCTATCACCACCCACCACAAAAACCTCAAGTCATCTTCAGACAGTGAGGAAGAGGAGGTCAACCGGCTCTGCTAGGAATGAGAGCAAAGGAACCAGAGACATCCGTGCCAATGTGCTGGTTGCGGGGCAAACCACCCGCGATCGGACTGCAAATTCCTCGACACACTCTGCTGTACCTGCGGGAAAAGAGGCCACATCGCAAAAGTCTGCAGAAGCAAGCGAGAGTCCAGTCCCAGCCGAAGGGAGAACAACCTCCGTCGGGAGACAGGCAAACCTCCTGAGAATCGGGACCGTCTGAATCACCAATGGAACAACCACTACTACTACAGAAATTGAGCACCTGCCTCTTCAGGCCCACCAAACCATTATTATTGGCCACGCTTCATCGTTCTATGCAAGAAAGATCCACGTAAGGGTTACTATTGAGAATCGACTGTGCGTGATGGAAGTCGATTCAGGATCATCCGTATCGATGGTATCCTGGTAAACGCTCAAACAGCTGATCCAGGCCATCTTCCGCCAGGACCTCAGCACTCAATGAATCATCCTAAAAGACTACCAGGGAAACAGAATTCCAGTTGTCGGTTCCAGCCACATCCAAGTATCCTTCAAGGACCGCACCGCGACACTTCCCCTGACTGTCGTCGATCGTGACCGACCCAGTTTGTTAGGGTTACAGTGGTTTGCCCCACTCGGGATTGAACTAGCCGGCATACACCAAACCAGAAGCAATGACTGGGAAGAGGCTCTCATCCAGGAATTCCAGGACATGTTCACAGGAACATTAGGCAACTACAAGGGGACCCTATATCGTTTAATCTCAGCCCCGATGTAGCTCCCATTCGGCTTAAGCCTTGTCAGGTGCCTTTTGCCCTAAAGCCAAAGATCAACGAGCAGCTAGATAAACTGATATCCCAGGGCGTATTGGAACCGATTGACCATGCTCGCTGGGAAACTCCAATAGTAACGCCCATGAAGCCAGATGGTTCGTTAAGAATTTGTGGGGATTACCGGGCCACCCTAAATCATGCTCTTCAACAGAGCGCTTACCCAGTACTGGTGGTCCAACACCTTCTTCATTCCCTGGGTGGTGGAAAAATATTTGCGAAATTGGACTTAGCTCAGGCGTACCAGCAACTACCTGTAGACGCGACAACTGCAGAAGCCCAGAGAATAGTTACACATAGAGGTGCCTTCAAGTGCAATAGACTCCAATACGGAGTAAGCGTGGTACCTGGCATTTTCCAAAGTTTAATGGAGAGACTATTACAAGGCATAAAAGGTGTCGTGCCTTATTTTGACGATGTCCTAATTGCTGCTCCCACTAAAGAGATATTAGTACAATGACTCAGAAAAGTTCTTCAGAAATTTAAAGACGCTGGTCTGAAGGTAAAAAGGGACAAGTGTCAACTTTGTACGGAGAGAGTGGAGTTCCTGGGATACTTCTCGACAGACAGGGAATCCACCCCACTGAAAAAAAACTAACCGCAATCAAAAATGCCCCGACACCTAGCAATAAGACAGACCTCCAAGCCTTCCTGGGACTCATGAACTTTTATAACATCTTCTTGCCCCAGAAGGTGACCGTAGCCGAGCCCCTACGTAGACTTCTCAACAAAAAGGCTTCCTGGGTCTGGGGACGGCGTGAAGAAAGGGCATTCCAACAAGTAAAAAACCTCTTAACCTCCGATGCTGTACTAATGCAATACAACGAGACTCTACCCTTGACGGTTACCTGTGACGCCTCACCATTTGGAGTGGGAGCCATTTTAAGCCATGTCCTACCAAATGGGAATGAGGCACCTATTGCGTTCTTTTCGAGAACTTTGTCTAAGACAGAAAGGAACTATAATCAACTTGATAAAGAGGCTCTCGCTATTGTATCCACAATTAAATGTTTCCATGAATATGTGTATGGGAGACCCTTTGCCATAATTACAGACCACAAGCCGCTACTTGGTATTTTGGCAGGAAACAAACAAACTCCCCATATATTATCACCAAGAATGACACGTTGGTCAGAATTTTTAGCCGCCTACGATTACCGATTGCAACACCGCCCAGGGAAAACCATTCCCCACGCTGACGCTTTGAGCCGCTCTCCACTACCAGACATCATAGAGGACCCAGCTCCAACCTTAGCCGTATTGCAAATCGAAACCCTCAAATCGCCACCGCTGATCGCTCGAGACATCGCCTTAGAAACAAAAAAGGACCCTGTTTTGGCTTGAGTCCTCAGCTGGGTGGAAGGGAGTTAGCCGTTTAGGAATCGCCAAACAGAGCTATTCTCCCAAAAGAGTTGCATTGTGTGGGGAGACAGAGTTATAATCCCGGAGAAATTGCAATATAGGGTATTAAAAATGTTGCACGATGGACATCCAGGCATTGTGCGGATGAAGGCATTGGCCAGGAGTTACACATGGTGGCCTGGCTTAGACAAACAAATAGAGACCTGGGTAGCAAAGTGCAGCAAATGCCAGGAGACTCGCTCTACTCCTCCAAAAACTCCCCCAACTCAGTAGGAAACGCCTCGAGGTCCTTGGTCCTGTATCCACATCAATCTTGCGGGACCTACAAGAGGACACACTTCCTCCTAACAGTGGATGCCTATTCAAACTGGCTCGAAGTCCACAAGATGAAAAGCACCACCATAGAGGCAGTCACTAAAAAGCTGAATAAGCTATTCGCTACCCATGGATTGCTGGATGTTCTGGTCTCCGATAATGGCCCCCAATTCACTGCCCTATCATTCGAACAGTACCTGGCAGATCGGGGCATCCGCCATGCCTTAACATTGCCAGCTCACCCTGTGGCCAATGGTAGGGCTGAGCGAATTGTTCAATTTGCAAAAAAGACTTTGCACAAAATGGACCATGGCGACATTGACGACAAAATAAACCGCATGCTTCTCCTCCAGCACATAATCCCAAACAGTACCATGAACAGAACCCCAGCTGAACTCCTGATGGGCCGGAAACTTTGCTCGCATCTCGATCGCCTCCACCCAAACTACATGCCTGAACAACCCCAGGATCCAGCAGCAAGTGTCGGGCATTCCAGGAAGGTGACCTTGTGTTTGCGAAAAACTTCTCAGGCGACCCATTGTGGGTCCTCGCGACCATAACGCAATTTATGGGACCCCGATCCTATCAGCTACAAATTGCAGATGTAAGATGTGGAAGCGCCACATAGACCAACTCCGTTCCAGATTAGCACCTAGTCCTATCTCAGCCCCGGAATCTCTAGCTGGGGGGGGGGGAAGGAACATTGAGGAGGCCGAAGAAGAAATAACAATCGAAACCCAACAGTCTACACAACCAACCAGGGGATACTCACCGTCAGAAGGAGAACTGAGCCAGGGAGTGGCCTCGCCGTGTGACAGCACTGCGATGGAAACAGATCCAGGGAACCAAGAAGACAGCACTGGCGTAAGCAGGGAAAACAGCCCAGGGCCACAGTTTTCACCATCCAACCCAGCTAGCAGCCCACCGGAACCAGAGCCAGGACAGAAACCGGTGGAACAGCGCAGGTCAAGCAGACAGGTGAAGCAACCTGCCTATTTATGAGAATATGTCACCCCACCCCTCAAACGGAACCTAGGGGGGAGGGGTGTTATGGACTAAGCCAACACAGCAGTACAACCCTAAGCAGCTTTACTTTACAGCAGGCTTGTAATCCTGCACTTCTCATTGGCCCACGAATAACGAGTCGTGATTGGTCGTTTCTGGCCAGTCTGATTGGCTGTTAACGGGCCCCTCTGATTGGACGCTTGTGAAAGCGGTAAACTCAAATCATTGGTTGTTTTGACAGCAGCCAGCTCTATAAAAGAGCTGCTGCTGCCCAAGTATTTGCTCTGTTCTTATTTTACAATAAAGAGTTGAAGTCACCATTCGATGTCTTGTCTCCGTTCCTTGCGCCCATGCTCAGGACATAACAGTTGCAAGGGGCTTTAGAGATCTTTTAGTCCAACCCTCTGATCAAGCAGGAAACCCTAAACCAGGGGTCTCCAACCTTGGCTCCTGGAAGCCTGGTGGACTTCAACTCCCAGAGTTCCTCAAATAAAAGCATGCTGAACTCAATTCTGTGGGATTGCAGTCCTCACGAGAATGTCACTCTGAACATGACTGAGTAGAACATGAAGATCCTATTGGTTAATGAAACTGAAATCAGGCAGCATAGTGATTGTTTGTAATTTTGTGATTGAATTTCTTATGTAAAACTTTTAACTTATTATTTGTTTAGCAACAGCATTAGCACATTGGGAGCATGGGAGTCTACAATGTTATTACAGAGTAGTTTGGTTGCCTAAGCTTGCTAGTTCATTTATTTCAGGGGTATCAAACTCAAGGTGCTTATTTTTGGTCCATGGGGCCACCCTGGAAACAGAGGACTGGCCTGTGATGCCTCTGCCCACGAAAACAGGCTCCCAATCTCCGTTTTTGGCTGGGACAGCCTCCTGCAACCCTCTGCCAGCAAAAATGGAGCTCAGGAGGGCTGCCCTCCTGAGCACCATTTTCATTGGCAGAGGGTTGCAGGAGGCCATCCCAGCGGAAAATGAAGATTGGGAGCCTGTTTTCACTGGCAAAGCACTTGGGCCACCACAGACACCCCTGACACAAGTGACATCAAACTGGTCATGCCCACCATGGCCATACCCAATCAATTCCCCAAGGTGAAACACAACCCTGATGCAGCCCTCAATGACATTGAGTTTGACAGCCATGATTTAGTTCATGTTCACACATTATCCAGGGTACACCACAAGGGATGAACTAGCTCCACACACAGAATGGCTAACGACATTCTACAGAAGCATCATCATCATTTAGTATTTTTCTCTAACGATTTCACCTCACGTTCAGGCAGATATGGCACCAGTTGTTTTTTATCTATCCCTATTAACATCCTGCTAGAGTGGTACCTTTTTACTTAGTTGCGTTTTTGCAGGCTTTTGAACTGCTAGGTTGGCAGAAGCTGAGGTGAGTGATGGGAGCTCACATGGTGCTAGGGCTCAAACTGCTGAAGTACAGTGAGCTGACCTTTTTTGGCTATCAAATGCAGTGTCTTTAAGCCACTGAGCCACCATGTCCCCAAAAACTTTTGACTTAAGCACCCATCAACTTTCCTATTTTGTCTATTTGAATCAATCAAATATATTCTGAATCTAAAGCCTCATGAAATATTAATCAATAAACTCAAAGCATTAAAATATTATCTTCTATAGTGTCAGTGTAATCAAGCACAAGGATATCAGGAAGTAAATCCATACAGAGAGTTCAGCTCCAACTAAAAATACAATTTAATTGTCCATTTTTATGTATATGTATCTGTTTTTTCTTGCTTTGATAATACTTTGTTTAAAACTAGACAGATTTACTTGGGGAAGAGATTGATATGACTTAAAGCTACACCAAACAAAACCTAGAACAATGCACAAAATGTTCCAAAAGTCATGAGTTTCAAAAATGGCATGAGAATGTTGGTAAAATTTCAGTTACATAAGCAAGGTTTTCTGAAACTTTATATGTATAGGGAATAGATATTGGCATAATTCAAATACTACTCAAATAATTTTCTGTGGGTTTATAGATGTAACACTTATACATTTATGAAACAAATCCATTCTTTGGCCTGCCATAATTCCAGCTCAAACTCTGAACTGGTGTTTTAATTCACCATGATAAGAATGTTATCTTTGCTAGTATTTTTTGTCTCATTTAAAATCTTCATGCTTTTATCTCTTCAATGCTAACAGTCACATTCAATATAAGTCAGGCAAGAATGCAAGAAACAGCTTGCAATTTGTCTGTCTTACAAAATTCATATGACAATACTTTTGAACAGCCTGAAACTAGAAAGACGCAGCTATGAAGAGAGCATCCATACTTTTCTTTTTTCTATCACTCATATTATATTAAAACTCTTCATATGGAACTTAATTTATGTTTTTCAGCATTTTTCCTTAACAAATTCCACCCTGGGCATTTTTATCTCATTCTCATTCTCTGTCCCCTTTTTTTTAATTGTATGAAAGTAGGACTTGAGAAAAAGAGCATATTTGTCTATCCCTAAATACTTTATTTGTCCTTCCCTGCTCAGAGGTACAGCATAGGAAAACGAATTCAGAAAGAATAATTGTTTAGAAATTAATTATCAATACATAATTAATGCATATGGATAAGGTGAAAGTGTCTTGTCCATGAGTTTCAAACATTTGTCAAAGGGGACTGCTACAAAAGCTAATGCAGTCTTTGAAGGCATCAGCAGAAACAACAATATCTAGGCTACAGGAAGTAATAGCGGGTATTTGTATGTGGATCTTTGGTTATTCAGGTTTTCTCCCGCGTAAGGTTGGAAGTATCTAGCTCCAGCCAATCAGAACACAGCCAACCCCCCACCAATCAGAACACAGCCAAACCCCCAACCAATGAGAACACCCCCTCACCCAATCAGAACACAGCCAAGCCCCCACTCAATCAAGTCCCACCCCCACCAGCAGTTAAAAGGAAGAAGCAGCTGCAAGCTCACATCACTCTGAGAAGCACAGAGCTGAAGACACAAGCCTGAAGATGATGAATGAGACTTCATCAAAATGTTGCCTAGATACTTCCAACCTTATGGGGGAGAAAACCCAAATAACCAAAGATATATATATATATATATCATTTTAAAATGCTAAAGTATATTCACAAACTATCAACCAGAATGATAAAAGAGATAAAAGCCAAGTCATATTAAGAATAGAAATGAGCAGAATAACATTAACAGAATAACCTAATTGGAAAGCATCCACCTGTTCAAACTGAAAACTCTATACTATTTCAAACAAATGATTGTCTAATCTTTTCTTTAAAACCTCCAGTGTTGGAGCATCCACAAGTTCTAGAGAAAAACCATACCATTGATTAATTGTTCTAACTGTCACGTTGGTTCTCTCTTTGATTAGTTTCCATCCATTGCTTCTTGTCCTGCCTTCAGGTGCTTTGGATAATAGGTTGATCTTCCTGTTATTTGTGACAGTCCCTCAAATATTGAAACACTATCAGTCCTAGTCTAGTCCTTCTTCTCATTAAACTAGACACACCCAATTCTTACAATCATTCTTCATATATGTCTCCTAATCATCTTTGTTGCTCTTCTCTGCACTCTTTCTAGAGCTTAATATCTTTTTTTATATTGTAGCAGTCAAAACTGGATGCAATACTCCAAGTGTGGTGCTACCAAGGCATTTTAAAGTAGTATTAACCGTTCACATGATCTTGATTCTATCCCTCTGTTAGCTACCATATTTTTTCAGAGTATAAGACACACTTTTTTCCACACCCAAAACTGGATGGAAATGTCTCTGTGTCTTATACAGCGAATGTTGCTGAAGTTCTCTCTACCCACCGGCCCCCACCCTTCAGCCTCTGCCTCCCAGCAATTTACCTCCTTGCAGCAAACAGCAAACAGCCTGGTCAGCTTCAACACAGCACAAGCAGCTGATTGTCACTAGGATCGGCCTTCCAATCAGCTGTTTCAGGCTTCAGGGATTGCACATTGCCTATTGCTGCCTCCTCACATCCCATTTTCAGCCTCTGCATTCCATTTTCAGCCTTCATGTGCCCCATTTTCACCCTCCGCGGGCCACATTTTCTGCCCATTCTGATCCCTGCCACCCAGAATGGGCGGAAAATGGGGCACACACACTGAATACGGGATGTGGAGGCTGAAAATGGAACATGCAGAGGTGGCAATAAGTGATGACAATCCCTGCAGCCTGAAACAACTGATCGTCAGGAGGCCGAGCCTACCAACAATCAGCTGCTTGTGCTAACCAGGCTTTGCTGAAGGTGACCAGGCTGTTTGCTGTTTGCTGCAAGGAGGCAAATTGCTGGGAGGCAGATGCAGATTCCCCCCCCCCACACACACACCCTTGTTTTCCTCCCCAAAAACTAGGTGGGTCTTATACTTCAGTGTGTCTTATACTCCGAAAAATATGGTAAGTTCATTTCATTCATCAGCCTCTTTAAAGAAACATTTCCAACCTGATAAAATTTTCTAAAGATTTTTTTTATTTTAAAAAATTATCACTCCATTTAGAGGCAGGGTATTAGGATTACTCTGTAAGCCTATAAGGTGACTGTGGGCTTTTCCTGTTCTGTTTTTACATCTTATAAATATACTTCAAATGAACTGAGGTCTGGGGCTTTTGGCAGAGAAGTTTCTTTTCCCAGGCTATCATTTTTACCATTTAAAAGTAGGATATGAAACACTGATGCCTACTTCATATATCTGAAAAGTAAATCCTAATTCCTCTTATCCCTCTCCTGTCTTTGTTGGTCCTTCACTGGGCATCACATCTCTGTGCTTTTTCCTTGCACACAGCTGACTTCTAACACAAGACTAGATCTCTGTAATTTACCACACTTCATCCTTTGAAGTCCCAGACTCAATCTTGGAACTTGCACAAATAGCAAAGCTGGCCAAAAATATTCTTAGCTTCTGGCCTATATAATATATTTTAATTTTTGGCTAGGTTTTTCTTTTGGTGGTTTGTCATGATCAAAATGGCCTTTGCAAGGTTTGGGAATCATCAAGTAAGTTTTTAAAACATTTTACAACAGACTAACCTTGATGCCTATATCTGGTGTAAAGTTCAGAGTTTTGCAATGAAAGCGGTGGATACTTTGTAGAATCCATTATTAATCATAATGGAACTAGCACTCAGGAAATAAACTGCAGACTAGCACTGGTATTATAGCCATGATGGAGTTGGAAAAGATATTCAGATGGTATAATAGTAGCTATTCCTATAACAATTAGAATTGTACAGGCACAGTTTCCCCTGTGACAGTCTTGGAAACAGGAAGCTGGAAGCAGGACAAAAGAAGCAGGATAGAAAGAATATTCATGCTTTTGAAGGTTGAAGCAGGAGAAGATTCCTGAGAACAAATGAAAACAAATTGGATATGATGAAAACAAATTGGATGGTAGACCACAACCTACTACTTAATAAGCTAGAAAAGAGTGGAATAGATAGCACCATGACTAGATGGATTTGCAACTGGCTGACAAACCGTACTCAATGAGTAGCCCTTAATTGGTCTAAGTCTACATGGAGGGAAGTAAGCAGTGGGTGCTACAAGGTTCCGTCTTTGGCCCAGTACTCTTCAATATCTTCATTAATGACTTAGATGGTGGAATAGAAGGGGAACTTACCAAATTTGCAGATGATACTAAGCTGGCAGGAATAGCTAACACCCAAGAAGATAAGCTCAAGATCCAGATGGAACTTGACAGAGTAGAACACTGGGCTGTATCTAATAAAATGAAATTCAAGTAAAGTCCTACACTTAGGCAAGAAAAACCAAAAGTACACATATAGACTGGGTGAAACCAGGCTCAATAGCAGTAACTGGGAGAAGCATCTAGGAGTCTTAGTGGACAACCAGCTAAATATGAGCCAGCAGTGTGCAGCAGCAGCCAAAAAAGCTCATGCAATTGTAAATTCTATTAACAGAGGGATACAATCAAGATCAAGGGAAGTACTAATACCATTCTACAAAGCCTTAGTAAGATCACACCTAGAGTACTGCATCCACTTTTGTTCACCACATTATAAAAAAGATGTTGAGACTCTAGAAAAAGTACAGAGAAGAACAACCAGGATGATTAGGGGACTGGAGATTAAGGCATACAAAGAGCAGTTACAGGCACTGGGCTTGGCTAGTCTAGTAAAGAGATGTACCATGGGAGACATGATAGTAGTCTGCCAATATTTGAAGGGCTGCCACAGAGAGGAAGGGGTCAAGCTATTTTCTAAAGTGCCTGTAGGCCAGACAAGGAATAACAGATGAAAACTGAACAAAGAGAGATTTAACCTGGAAATAAGGAGAAACTTTCTGACAATGAGAACAATCAACCAATGGAACAGCTTGCCCTCGGAAGTTGTGGGAGCGCCATCACTTGAGACTTTCAAGAAGAGATTGGACTGCCATTTGTCAGAAATGGTGTAGGGTCTGCTGCTTGGGCGTGGAGTTGGACTAGATGACCTACAAGGTCCCTTCCAACTCTGATTATCTGTTATCTGGATAATTGAAGAAATCAACCTAGAGTTCTCAAGGCAAAAATGGCAAGACTTAAATTATCATACTTTAGATCAGGGGTCTCCAACCTTGGCAAATTTAAGCCTGGCAGACTTCAACTTCCCAGAAATCAAAGCTGGCAGGGGAATTCTTGGAATTGAAGTTTGCCTGACTTAAAGTTGCCAAGGTTGGAGACCCCCTGCTTTATATAGATTATGAAAACATAGTCCTCTTCAGATGTCAATAGTGCTGAGAAAATGTAAAGAAAGAGAATGATCAACAACAAGGTGAGTCAATTATCGTACCATTGGGAGACCTGAAGGATCAGATTAAGGACAGATTGTCTTGGAGAAAATCTGTTTTCTCACTAAGAGTCAACAATGACTTGATGGCACATAATCAATCATAGAACAGAGTACTATCCATGTGAATGAATTGCAATGTACAAGGTCTGGAACATTTTATTTTTCAATTAAATATACTCAGATTTCTATATAAACAAGAAAACTTTGATTTATTGTGGGAAGGGAAGAGAAAAACTAATACTTCTGCAAGCTATGATAAATAATGATAATCTTAAAAGCAGTAAAATTAGCATGAATCAAATCTAATACATTTTAAAAACAAAAGAAATGATAAAATCTTGCCATATTAAGATTATCTATAAAAAAATAGAACAATGTTAAATGTAGTATAACTCTTTTTAATAGTCATGCAGGTAATATTTACAGATTTTTGGTTTGTATCACTTTTAATTTTAATGGGGTTATATTCCTTTTTCAGTATTGTAATAAATCAACTATCTTAATTAAATAAGCATATTATAAATAAATAGATTTCAACTAAATAAAGCCTAATCAGCTAAGCTGTACTACAGTACAGTATAACTGAATCTCTAAATACAAACATGGAAGTATTTTTAAAGTAATTGTATAAGGAAGGAGTTACTTATGGCAATACTTTTCTCAGCATTAAGCCTTGACTCCCCTTATCTTCTCTTCCTGCATGTGCACTAGAGAAGTGGAAGAGGATTAGACTCTATTTATAGCCTAAGGAACAAGAGACTCTATCTTAATAACTGCTAATGGAAAAGATGCTATCAGGTGTCCTTTATATATTTCTACCAAAAGAGTTCTCTTGGCTAGTTCAGCCTATAATGGCTATTTGCTATATAAGTACCCACAAAATTAAAAGGTCTCCACTGGCTCATATCTTTACAATGATAATTGCAAATAATGAATTTGTCACTGATGCAAATATTCCCAGGATAACTTTTTGAAACTTTCCTGGGTTCAGTTGTTCAAACATGCAACTATTTATTTCATTTGAAATAGATCAGAACACATTTAAGTATACCATGTATACTTAAATATTTCCTATAGTCATTTTCAACAAACTTATGAGATCTAAACTTATGAAATTGTAATAGCATGAGATTTAGGCGATCTCATCCTAGAGCTCTCATGCAATCTCACACAATAGCTACATTTCATAAGAGACAACATTCCTGCTGGACAGGTGATGTGATTCCATACAAGAGTTCCTAAAATTCATAAAATTTGGGTCATTTTTAATTTACTATTGTCATTGTACTGCAAGAACATGTTATAGAACGATTGTCTCTTATGTTTTCTTATGATGAACTTTTCCTCCATCCCCAAAACCCAATCCATATTTTACTTTTTAAAAAAAATAACATTAGAGATGTTCCTGTGTTTGAGTTAAAATAGCATGCTTGTTACCATCTCTGTGGATACAGTTACTACAAATTTTCTGAATATTTCTGTATCACACATCTCATTAGGTGTTAGACTGGAAGGAAGCAATGGATTGCTTGAAATTTACAACGTAACTGCCTCTCATGATGACTAACAAAATCAAGTTGGGAGTTTTGTGGCAAAGGCTACAAGGAAGTGGGAAGTTGTTGACAGCAAGAAAAGGGCTTCAAGTCTACATCACAGGATGAGATTTAAGGATATGATTGACTGAGAATTCATAATCATGAAATTTAACAGATTTTGCTGCATTTCAGACAAGTGGAAGAATGCAATCTTGAGTGGTCAGTCTGAAGAATATTTTTTACGTTAGCTGGCTGTAAGTGATTGCTCAAGTAGTATATCCTTCTTCCCTTTTATGGAGTGATACTTTTCTGTAGTGAAGCTAGTATGCTTTTATTTTTATTTGTGTTAATTATTTCTTCTCAGAAGGTAATTGGACCTTTTTAAATGAGCAAAATGAATATGATTGGGAATTAAATGTACAGTCCTAAGGCTGGAATCTTGTAAGAGTGTCAGTGGTGTGTAGAACTGTGAGAAAAGTGGTATAAACAACTTTTAACGGTGAATTGCTTGTCCTTGCAAAGAAATGACAGACTAAGTGGATAATTCAAGACCAACCTTTATACAGTATATCTAGGAAATCATTGCACCGAGATTTCTAAATCAGCTCCTTTGAACAATAACAGTATGATCCAATCTGAGTCTATCACCAGTACCAGAAGTTCAGTCTTCTGAGATAACAGTATGTTATTTCAAAGTATTTAAAATTTCTAATCCTGGGAACAGATATCTTACTTTTCCATTGTTAACTTCCCTCAAAGTTTTATTTGGCAAACAGAAAAAGAGTACTTTTCAATCCTTTCAAAAACTTGGTGCTTATGCCCAACATTTTTTTTTTTACAAAGGTTCTCATTCTGCTACTTCTCAAGGAAATTGTTGAAAGCCTCTATAGTTTCCTCTGCTTTTTTCATGTTTCTTAGTACATCCAGATTGTTCTTCCTATTCCAATGAGGCCTGGTGCTAGGATCTTTGTGCCCCCTGCTGACCAAACAAAATACTGCTTGCCTCTTTGGAGTGTTCCTGTCTTGAAAATTGCAGTCTAGATTACCTAGCATTCATTCTATTATGTTTCTAATTAATTGCCAGCTATTGTTTCTCATGCCAGCATTTCAACAAAGAAATCTCACATGTATCAGCATCTATTGGCAACATTATGTACAATTAGTATAGCTAGTTTTAGCCAGAGAAATGTCATTTTGTTGAAAAAAAAAAAACCCTTCATTTTGTTTACTTTTTTTCTTAGATGTTTTGTTCTTTGGGCCTCTCACTCTGGAAGGCCATGTGAAAGCTTCATCAAAGAACATATACTATCATGAATCAAGACAGCAGTGGAAACAAGGGTGACCCCTCTTTCTGTTGTAAACAGAAATGTGGTTGGAATGTGCTAACTTACCTTTTCTTGTCTTAGACAAATTAACTACAAAGTTTTGCATACTTAATTACCACCCTTATCAGATGGATGCAGAAGGGTAATCATCATCATCCCACATTTTGGGAGTCCCATCATTTATGGGACCAGGGGACTGAATACCTTATTGCTTGTTACCTATTGCTTCCTAATGATCATGTGCTTTTGTTTTCTAAAAGTATATAAAATTATGCTAACCTGTATATTGGGAGAATCTCCATTTGTGATTTAGTCCAAAAGCACACATCATTTTGTTGTACAGAAAAACAGGGTTGCAATTTCCACGTGTGATAATTGGTTACTGATACCAGGGAAAAACCAATCCAGCTTTTGGTTCAACTGATCAATGATTTGGCCAACATTATAGATATCCTTATAGATAGTATAAGGTATTATAGATATCCTTAACCCAATTTGAAGGTCATCTCTGAAAGAATATACAATACTTTAAGATATACTTTTTATATATAAGCAGAATAAAAAGTGAGGAAAGCAATTAGATTTGAATTTTTGATTTGCCAACATGGTTAAGGTGTATCTGTTGCATTTTCAAAACAATGAAGCTAAGTTTAAAGGTAAGTATCATCTAACAGTCTCAGCATATAAAATTATCTCTATATGATTATGTAAGCTTAGTCTTCATATTATGGCACTAGTGCTCCTTCCTCTACTTTAACTGCTGTAGCTGAATAAGTTTAAATTTGTACTAACAGGCTGTATTTGTTAAGTATCATTTTTAAAGAAACCAAGAATAGCGCTAAAATCATTCTCATACAAGGTAACTGTTATTTTATTTTTTAAAAAACCAACCGATGTTTTGAGTGCTTTGAGACTTACTGTGACTCCAGAATGAATATCATTTGAATATTGCCTCAAAAAGCAAAACTTATTACAATTTAGCAGATGAGTCTATATATGTAGTGCATTCATAATTACCGTTTTGGTCTACATATATTATTTCAATAGTGCTAAATTGATACATGTACATCTAGAAAGAAGCAATTATATAACTTACATCAAAAATAACAATGAACATTTTTCTCTCATCTTACTTTCTTATACTTGAACTATTTTATTCTTCTGTTTTCAAACCCAATTAGATACTGATTATGCTATTGACATCCTAAATACAATGCATATTTTAAAGGACATTAACATTAACATTAAACTGCAGCACACATTTCAAGGCATAGGAAAATATGCCAATCTAATAATGATTATATCTCCTAAGTTTGTGCTGATCTTCTATAATCTTCAGGGTTATATCTGTAAAATGCTTCTATGATTTGTAATAAATAGAATATGTATCCACAATGCAATTTATCTTATTCCATAGCAATTATTCAGCTGCCAGATATAAGATTTCCTTTGTGATTTTCTGGAAAAAGTCAGATGAAATCATGGAGAAACCCAATCATTACAAAAGTGTAATGAAGAGATGCTAATGGAGATGAGATGAGAAGAGGAAAGGCAACTTTTATGGCCTGGGATACATTCCTATCTCCCTACCCGAGAGCTGGTGGATGTGGTAGTGGTGTCGTCCAAGTAGGTGGGCTAGGTTTTCTTTTCTTTTTTTCTTTCTTTTCCTTGGGGTTTGCTGACATTGGTAATTTAAGTTGTGTAGAGCTGCAGGGCATTTCTCTTTTGCCCTTCAAGCTCCCTTGAAATGGGAAAAAAAACCTGCCAAGCTTTTAATACCCTGTTTCTTCAACAATACGGCCTCCCCCAATAGGAAGTCCCAGCATGTTTTATAGGCATGAAATGAAATTAAGCCCCTCCCCCCAAATTAAGGCCTATATTAAAACATGCGAAATGGGGGGGAAATGGCGGGGGGGGCTTGCCATTAGGAAGTACTTTTGTTGCACACCCGGATATGGTGCTGCCTGCGTTGACCCTGATACAAAGTGCCCCACCAACACCGAGGTCAACATCCAAGCCGTCACTGCCCACCTGCCCGAATATGCAAGGGGGGGGAATTAAGTCACCCCCGAAAAGACGGCCTTGCCATTTTTTCGGGGCTCAAAAAAAAAATAAGACCCAGCCTTATTATATGAGAAACACGGTATTTTTGGGGTGGTGGTGATCTGATTATTATGTGGTATAATGGATAACTTAAGCAACTGAAAGCTAAAGGACCATACAAAGCATGTTTCATCCTCAGCAATGGGGAGGCACATTCTGGGGATGAAAATGGGATGCAGGGGACCACCCACAAATGTCCAAACCCTACTTTAACTGGTTATCTGGCTAATTTATATGTTGTCCAGTATGTTCTACTACAGAATTTATGTATAGCTATTGGATGCATTCACTCAACACTTCAATACACTCTATATCTTTGTGATTCTTCACTAGGATTGGCAGTTTTTCACTACTATGAAGTGATGGTATATTTAGTCTGTGTGCTGGAAGTGCCCTGTATCTTTTGTTTACAATTGAGGAAGATATCAAATAGTTCAGTAACAGCAGCTTAAAGACTGGGCTTCTGTCAAAAGACTACAGCATAGAACTGTGAAGGACCAAAACAGGACAAAATACGCAACTTTAATCAAGCTGCTAAATTGTACCCTAAATAGTAATAATGATAAAATAAATTCTTCCTCTTTTATAGTTGCTAAATTGTTCTTGTTGCATATAGGTAACTACCAGAAGAAAATTACATTTTAGCCCATTTCATTATAGGTGTTAAATTTTGAACCCAGCATTCTGCCTAATTACAGCTTTACTGTGGTTTTCACTCAATAGTGTTTTATGATAAAGACTGTGTAGCAGGTCAAGATACACTGCATTAAATATAGCTATAACATTAATACTTTTTTAAAAAGATGTCATCCCATTATTTGTCTGCCAGCCAGAGCAATGTCTATTACAGCTCATGGGACTGAGGCAAGAGCAGGAAATATGATGTTCAGTTGCAACCACACAAGGCAAAGTGCCAGCTGACAGTCTGGATTCTCTTTCTCTCAAGTCTCATCCACTGAAAAGTAGGCCTTCTTATCTTATAAGTGGCCCAGGAAGCTGCAGTGCTCTGCGAAATCCATGATGCTTAGTATGAGATTGGGCTGTATTCCAAATAACCAGATGAAGACTGAGTATCTGGAGCAGGCTTGGTTTATTTTTAAGGCTAGTTTTTAAAATGTTGCATCACTTTCAAGAAACCCTACAGCAGAATTGAACTTTAAATGCTGTTTTGTTTGCCAAAATGAAAGAACTACGCAGATGTGTCGCAAAAAAAAATAGCCTGAACCAAAAGAAGGAAGAAAAGCTGTCAGAGTATTAAAGCCAGATGTGTTCTTTCTCCATTTCTTTTTCCATTTTATCCTTCAACCACTCCACCTGACAGATATCCTACACTTTTTGCAGTTATTTATGTGTTGTTATCCTATATGTATTGAAGCATTCTCTCGTTTTTTCTATAGGTGTATATTAAAATATATAATTACAGAATACAATGCAATGGTTGTTAGATGTAGCATTTCCTTCTCCACATATTAGCAGTTTCCATTTATCTTCCTATTCTTAGGACATTTTCAGGGACAGTTGAATTCCAACTGGAAGTATCGTTAAAATCAAGCCACAATCTTTTTGATGAGGCAATTGTTTGTTTTGACCACAGTGGTGGTCCCCGTTTCTTTAAAAAAAAAAAAAAAACAGATTCAGGCCAAACTCAGGCAGATGTAAAATACTGCACTTCAAGGCAAATTTGGAAAACAGGAAACATTTATATTATTGGATCTATGAACCTGTTTCAAGTGCAGAGTTAGATAATGAGGCTTGGTTCCCATATAATTGTCTTCATTTATCTTTAAGGAAGAAGTTTTTATGGGCCTCTGGCTTGCTTCCTTGAGGCTTCACAAAGAATCTTTCAAGCAGATCCTTTTACTTGTCATGCATTCTCTTTCTGTCGTGGGGCCAGCCTTCTTGCTAGTTCTGGAATCAATCCAATTTTGGAAATCAGCCCATGTCCAAGAACCCACTGTTCTTCCATAATGTTTTTAACATTTTAGTTATCTTTTTTTAAAAAAAAATACAATTTACATCGTACTTCAAGGCTGCCCTTGCATACTTTCACCAGGTTTGTGTCACTTAAAATGCTTAATGTTTCATACATTCAAAGTAAATTTGCAAAACATAATAACATAAATACCATCTAGCAGACAAATTGAACTAATTTCCTTGAAGTTAAACTTCAGTTGGACCAGTGGTGGGATTCAAAAAAAATTACTACCGGTTCTGTGGCTTGGTGGGCAAGGCAGGGGAAGGATATTATAAAATCTCCAATCAGAGGTGGTATTTGCCAGTTCTCCAAACTACTCAAAATTTCTGCTACTGGTTCTCCAGAACTGGTCAGAACCTGATGAATGACACCTCTGAGTTGGACGGATACAAATGAGAGATGGCAAAGGCATGGACTGGTTGGGTTAGTCAGGGGGAGTTTCATGCTCTAACTCTGAGAAAGTGGATAGGATCCT
The DNA here is from genome assembly GCA_033807585.1 of Hydrophis major. Lineage (NCBI taxonomy): Eukaryota > Metazoa > Chordata > Lepidosauria > Squamata > Elapidae > Hydrophis > Hydrophis major. Next base: position 333,352,352 of record CM066329.1, read on the forward strand.
TGGGACTGTTAGCCCCCTTTACTAGTTCCTTCTTTCACCTAGTGTATGAAGGCCACTTGGGAGATGATATGTGGTGGAGCCCATGGGATTGTATCAGCCTTTTTCACAGAAGCCATAACTATTACACACATATTAAAATAATAAATTAAAGTGCTGTTGATCAATATATTTGGGGTTATCTGCACTTGTCTGATTTCCCTTTCAAAAGAACTGCCAGCAAAGATCTTTAAAAGGCAGAAATGGATGAAGTCACACAGTTTATAACTGGATATTTTTATGTGTTCCTTTTTTTAAAAAAATGAAGGTCTAACAGCATTTCCATGGCCTACATCAGGGCTCAGTAACTTTTTTCTGCGTAAGTGCCAGAGGCCAATGATATAGTTTCAGGCATGGGTGAAATGACTGGAGACAATCTTAGTGGGTGAACTTTCAGCTCTTTATTACATAGTGACTTAAGAGAGCGAACAACAACAACTCTGCCTTATATAGGTGACCTTAATGTGAAATAACCAATAGGGAGCTGTAAGACGCTAGCTCCAGAACCAATAAGAGTCCTTCGTTAAGGGCCAATCGGATTCTCTGAACTCAACCAATCTGATCGAGCCGCTTAACACCCAATCAGAAGTGCAGGGCCAGAACCCTGCTCTTTACCCCAAGCTTGCTTTTATTTAAACTATTTACATACATAACACCCCTTCCCCCTGGCTCCTCAATTATGGTGTGGTTATATAGTCCTTCAAATAGGACGGTTGTCTTTTGGGTCTATAAGATTTTCTTTGGACTGGCTGTGTGCAGTCCTGTTGAGGTAAAATGTTGTTTGGTAGTGGCTCAGCTTCTCGTTCTGGTGTGATTTCCCTTGGAGTGTACGATTCTTCCTCCTGCTCCATTTCCTGAGTTTCACTAGATTCATCGCTCTCTTGGAACAGGTTCCCTGGAATGTCGTCTTCTTCCATTCCTTCCCCCCCCCTCAGTTTGGTCATAGGGGAGTTGCTGGCTGGCCGAAAGGAGTCGTGACCGTAATTGGTCAATATGTCGTTTCCACAGTCTTTCATCAACACATTTTACAATATAGGATTTGGGCCCAGTCTCGCGTATTATCGTTGCTTCAATCCAAACCAGGTCGCCTGATAAATTTCTTGCATAAACGGGGTCGCCTACCTTGAAGGTACGGTAGCGTCCGCTGGATCCTGCAGGCTTTTCTGGCTCGTAAGCAGGGTGTAATTGGTCGAGGCGGGAACAGAGTTTTCGCCCCATGAGAAGTTCTGTGGGAGTTCTGCCGGTTACGCTGTGCGGAGTGATGTGTTGTAGAAGTAGAATGCGGTTTATTTTTTCGTCAATATTATCATAGTCCACTTTTTGCAAAGTCTTTTTTACAAATTGGACCATACGTTCCGCTTGGCCGTTGGTAGTAGGATGCGCCGGTGAGGTGAGCGCATGGTGGATGCCATTATCAGCAAGGTACTGTTCAAACATTAGCGCTGTAAACTGTGGTCCGTTGTCGGAAACCAGGACGTCCGGCAATCCATGAGTTGCAAAAAGTCTATTGAGGACTTTAATGACAGCTTCGGAGGTTGTATGGGTCATTCGATGAATTTCCAACCAATTAGAGTATGCATCGACAGTCAATAGTAATGTATGTCCCTTAATCGGCCCTGCGAAATCCAGGTGGATTCTGGACCAGGGCCCGCGTGGCGTCTCCCATTCAGTCGATGCAGCTTTTGGCGGTGCGTTGCTGTTTTGTTGGCACTTGGTGCAGGCCTTGACCCATTGCTCAATGTGTCGGTCCATGCCTGGCCACCAAGCGTAGCTCCGTCCGAGTGCTTTCATCCGCACAATCCCGGGATGTCCTTCGTGCAAAATTTGTAACAGCGAGTTTTGGACTCGCTCTGGAATGACGACTCTATCGCCCCAGATGACACAGCCTTTTTGCGAAAAAAGTTCAGTCTGTCTTGTTTTAAATGGCGCGAAGTCATCTGGGACCTGGTCCAATGGCCATCCACGTTCTACCCAGCCTAGGACTCGAGCTAGGGTGTGATCTCGTCTGGTCTCTCTCGCGACATCTCGAGCGGTCATAGGAGGCGAGTTGAGCATCTCGATTTGTAACGCCGATACTGTTGGTGCCGGATCGTCGAGAGTCTCTGGTAGCGGTGCTCTGCTGAGTGCATCGGCGTGGGGAATGGCTTTCCCCGGGCGATGTAACAATCAATAATTATAAGCAGCTAAGAACTCTGACCATCGAGTCATTCTTGGGGACAATATATAGGGGGTTGGTTTGTCCCCAGCAATTATCCCCAGTAAAGGTTTGTGGTCAGTTACAATGGTAAATGTCCTTCCATATACATACTCATGGAATTTTTTTACGGCTGCCACAATTGCAAGAGCTTCCTTATCTATTTGTCCATAGTTACGTTCTGCCTGAGAAAGAGTCTTCGAAAAGTATGCAACAGGGGCTTCATTTCCATTAGGCAGCACATGGCTCAAAATAGCACCCACCCCAAACGGTGAGGCATCACAAGTTATAACCAATGGTAATGTTTCATTATATTGCATAAGTACAGAATCAGATGGAAGTAAATCTTTTACATTTCGAAATGCTTTTTCCTCCCGGTAACCCCAAACCCACAATGCTTTCTCATCTAATAACCGGTGTAACGGTTCAGCCACAGTCGCCTTATGTGGTAAAAACACATTATAGAAATTAATAAGGCCTAAAAATGCCTGGAGATCTGTTTTGTTACGGGGTCTGGGAGCATTTTTTATCGCCCTTAATTTACTCTCAGTCGGGTGGATACCCTGACTATCAATGCGACAACCTAGAAATTCAACACTGTCTGTATACAGATGACATTTATCCTTTTTTACTTTCAATCCCGCTTCTTGGAATTTCTTAAGAACACATTTTAAACGATTCTGTAGAATTTTTTTATTAGGAGCTGCAATTAACACGTCATCAAAATATGGAACCACGCCCTTGATTCCCTGCAATAATCATTCCATTAAACTTTGGAATATTCCCGGGGCTACACTTACACCGAATTGCAATCGGGTACATTTAAAAGCACCTCTGTGTATTACTATCGTTTGAGCTTGGGCTGTTTTATCGTCCACGGGCAATTGTTGATAGGCTTGAGCTAAATCTAACTTAGCAAAAACCTTTCTGTCTCCCAGGGAATGAAGGAGGTGCTGTACCACCGGCACTGGATACGCGTTCTGCTGGAGGGCGTGGTTTAGAGTGGCCCAGTAGTCCCCACAGATTCGGATCGACCCATCTGGTTTAATTGGGGTTACAATAGGAGTTTCCCATGGGGAATGATCAATGGGTTGCAGTACCCCTTGTTTAATTAGTTTGTCAAGTTGTTCATCTATCTTGGCCTTAAGGATGAACGGAACTCGACGGGGCTTTAAACGGATTGGGGCGACCTTAGGGTTGAGGCTAAATGAAATTGGGGTCCCCTTATACTCGCCCAGATGATCTGCGAAGACATTGCTGAATTCAGTAATAAGGTCCTCCTCCCACTCGCAATCACCAACTCAGTTCATGCCGGCTACTTCGATGCCGAGTGGCGCGAACCATTGGAGGCCCAACAAACTAGGCCTGTCCCTATCGATGATCATTAGAGGTAAGTATGCCGTATGCTTTTTAAACGAGACGCGGACTCGACAAGACCCAACCACAGGGATCCGATTCCCTTGGTAGTCTTTAAGGATGAGACATTGCATTCGAAGGTCTTGGCGTTGGATGGTAGGAATTAGTTGCTTTAATGTCTTCCATGACACCATCAAGAGGGACGATCCGGAATCGACTTCCATGTGGCAAGGTTGGTTCTCTATGGCCACTGTGACTCGAATCTTCTTAGCGTCCATGGCTGAGGCGTGACCTATAGTAATAGTATGGTGAGCCTCTTCTTTCTGCAACGCTCGATATCTGTAGGAGTGGTTTGCTGGATCTCACCTTACAGGACGGTTTCCTGCCGATTGGCGAGAGCTGGTTCCCCTTGAGGCCTGACCTGGTCCCGGTAAACTGCGACAGACTCGACTGATGTGGCCTCGTTTTCTGCACTCATGACAGATCGTATCACGGAATTTGCAATCTGCCCTGGGGTGGTTCGCCCCGCAACCAGCGCAAGGGCGTGAGGGTTTAGAGCGAGGGACCCAGTCGAACCGCAGTCGATGGACCCCTTCTTTGTTGCTGTCTGACGACAAAGAGAGTTCCTCGTGGTGCGTCGTAACAAGCTGCTCTTCTGACTTGGATAAAAGGTTGCCTGTCTGTGGGGTCGTTGGGTTTCGGCTTCGCCGTAGTTGCGCCGCGGACTTTTTGGTCGCCTCAGCAGCAGTGGCTTCGGCGATGGCGTCAGCAAGGTCGATGTCACCTTTCGCCATCAGCTTGCTTTGCACGCCCAGCGCATCTAATCCCAGAATTAAGCAGTCTCTCAGTGCTTCATCTAAGTCTACGAATCCGCAGAGGCCTCCCAAGTGTCGGAGGTCTGCCACAAAGTCAGCCACACTCTCTCCTTTTCGCTGGCTTCTTTGATAGAATTCGTGACGTCTCATGAGTGTAGGTACGGTTGGCGCGTAATGGTCTCTCAGGAGAGGTTCGAGGTCGTCCCAGCTCATTGCTTTAACTTCTCAAGGTTTCGCGAGTGCCTTTGCCATTTTAAAGACAGCCGGGCCGCAGTATGTCAGGAACAGCGCCCGCTTCTTGGCTGGTGTGGCGTCCTTCAGGTTGTTTGTTTCAAGGAACATTTGAAAGCGATCCATGTAGGATTCCCAATCCTCTTGATTCGTATCGAACGGAGCGGGTGGTACGATGCCGCTGGACATGGTTTCCGTTGGTGGCGTCGTCTTGGCACGTGCTCTGTTTTTCTTCCCGGTTCCTTAAGATCAGATGTCTCCAAATCCCACCTTCGTCGCCAGTGATATAGTTTCAGGCATGGGTGAAATGACTGGAGACAATCTTAGTGGGTGAACTTTCAGCTCTTTATTACATAGTGACTTAAGAGAGTGAACAACAACAACTCTGCCTTATATAGGTGACCTTAATGTGAAATAACCAATAGGGAGCTGTAAGACGCTAGCTCCAGAACCAATAAGAGTCCTTCGTTAAGGGCCAATCGGATTCTCTGAACCCAACCAATCCGATCGAGCCGCTTAACACCCAATCAGAAGTGCAGGGCCAGAACCCTGCACTTTACCCCAAGCTTGCTTTTATTTAAACTATTTACATACATAACAGCCAAGTCTCTGTGTGGGTGGCAGGCCACTCTTTCTCTTCTCAGGTGAATACATTTGTATTTGGGAGAACTCTTTAGGGCAAACCATAGAGACACATTTCTTTCTTAAGGAAAAAATGGGAGGCATGGCCAAACAGAAAATTAAGGGTATGGCCAATGAGGGAAGAGGAGAAAAGTACTTCAGTAACCAAAGGGCCCAGTGGGAAAGGATAGATAGATAGAAGGTGTTGTGAATGAATAAATGTGTTAATAAAGTTATCAAGAGCTTGAAGTCAAGTGCAGGGTTCTGGCCCTGCACTTCTGATTGGCCGTTAATGGTGACATCAGATTGGTCCGTTCAGGTGAATCTGATTGGCCATTAACGAGCCTCTCCCATTGGTTAATGGAGCTAGCGCTCCCAAGTTTTCATTGGTTGAATAGTTAATAAGTTGCCTATATAAGGAGGCCCGTTGCAGCCATTGAGCTGAGCTGTCACACCATGTTAATAAAGAGTTTTGAAGTTCACTATTTCACCAGCTCGTCTCCATTCTTCGCGCCCACGCTCAGTACTTAACAGAAGGAGTGAGAGAGAAATGAGACTATGGTAGTGATGGCTAACCTTTTCGGCACCCAATCCTCAAAGCACGTGTGTACATCCCCAAAATGCAATGTGCACACACCCTGCTTATGCACCCTATTTCACGCATGTGTGCATGTTCCCCTGCACTCTTTCAAACTGCCACAGGAAAACATCAAATTTACAAAAGAAGGATGAATAAAGTATGTTTGTACTCTCAAAAAATAGTTATTGGTCTGTTCTAGGAAAGAAGCAGTTAGACAGTTTAAATAAGCTCTTTGAGAGAAATTGAAAATTTACCTGAACTTGAAAATATTCAAAATCAATATAAATGTCCTGGCTGATCATCACAACCACAAGTGATTTTGCTCAAATTAGTTCAATGAACTTTCTGCAATAATTTCTGGGAAAATATCCAGCTATGCTGGCAAAGCTTTTGTTGTGTTTGTATTACTGCTTTACATGGAGTAAAAGTTCTGTGAAGTTTCAGTTGCTTCAGGATTTGATGACAAAACTGTACATCCGTGCCAATTATGAAGAGCATTTGGATCCTTTATTACAACAGTTTCTCTGGATGTCAGATTAATTCAGCTATGACAGCCCAAATGCATGAAACTAATGTGAAATTGTCCCTAAAGAAAGAGGGACTACTCATTGGGATAGGGAGAAGAGGGAAAGTGGAGGTGAATGAAATGGGAGATCATCTTAATTTTCAGAAGATGGTTGCTGGGTATTTCTTCCAAGAAACATCTAAGGGAAGAGCTTTGCCATGAAAACATGAAAAGTTTTATTATTATTTTAATTCAGTAAAGAGACAAACAGCTCTTGATCATTTCCTTTGAGATAAAGCTAGCATTTCTCTCTCTCTCTCTCTCCCGCATTCCACTAATTTAAGAGAAAATAGGGGAAAGCACCATATATCTCATGCCGAAAATGAAGAATTTCTGGATGCTGAAGCAGAAACTGGTCCAATAAAACATGACTAAAAGAACCTTTTATTAGATGTTACCTTTTTTATTAATTATGTCAATGTTGGACTGTTGCTTGGGATATGGGAAAATTTATTCTCTGAAATCAGATTACATTCTCTGACATTTTTAACAAAACAAATTCAGGCACCTAGTTTATTTTCCATAAACTTTACAAAGATATCTTTAAAGTAGATTAAAGAGTTAAATGATCATTTAGCCTTCTACCCTAACCTTAGTCCAACATTTATTTTATTACACATATTGGTTATTGTTAATGCATAATAAACAAACAACAAATATAAGTTAATTTTAGAAATAAGTTATTTCTTTTTTTACTTTTGTATTAAAGGAGCCTATGTTAAAATTACCTTTAAGAGTAATGTTTTAAAGAGAAAGGATGTTATAGATATTTTAAACAAAACTAATACAATTACATATTTTGTATTTCTGGACTTCAATAACTTCAAATATGTACTGTAGATTTTATTTCTTTTTTCATTTCTTCTTCATTCTATTGCTCACATCCATCAATATTCATACACACACACACTGAATATACTGAATTTGCCAGATCTGGAATAACAAACTTGTCAGATCCCCCACCTTGGCTTGTCTTTCAACAGCACTCTTTCCTGTGTATTAGAGATTGGGCATTTCAAGATTAAAAAGCTCAACAAATGCCTTCAGCACTAGCATTTGGTACCAGAAAACCATGAGGCAAATGTCTGAATCACAGTATCAAACTAATGTTTGAAATGTCCAATACTTGGCCAATAAAGAATTCTATTCTGTTCTGTTCTGTTCTATTCTATTCTATTCTATTCTATTCCAGCAGAATTATTATATAAGAAAGTATGTAAAAAGATGCAACTGAAAACATAAAATGGCAGAGCCAAAATTATAATGGCTTTAAGCACAAAGCACCTTCAAAATATTCAGTTCAAGAAAAGCTTTGTTTAAAAGACTTCATAGCAAAATAGCAAAAGGACTTTCTCATCCCATTATTTTGGGTGGATCTTTCATTGCTTTTATCAATTTCCCCATTTTTAGTTTAAAACTACCATTGTTCCGATTTATTGATTGGACTGCTACTTCTTTTTTAATCAAATCACACATCGTCAGAACTGCTTAGGACCAATTTTCCAAACTTGCCAAAGGCATAAAGATTAAATATTCCAATGAGCCATAATTTCAGTTCAAAATAACAAGAATATGTATGGAAGGGAATGGAACTGATTCCTAGTAATAAATCAGAGTTTTTAGTCACCTCCATCCTGAAATAAGCATAAATATCAGTGCAGTGTTCTGCAAAGTCAGTAAAATATAACATATACTTCATTATCTACTTTTAGAAGTTATGGTCATGACTAGACTTTAACTGCTAGCCCAGAGTCAGTTTTAATTTTTTTTGGCATCCTATAGAAATAAAGAAGGATTTATTGTAGGTTCAGACAGCCTTCTTATAAAAATACCAACTTAAGTCAGGCATCCATAAAGTGAAAAGACAATACAATTTTCAAAAGTCCAAAATGTTCACTGTTTATTTCCCATGTAAGGGAAAGGGGTTTTAATGATTATAACCTAAATAACTCTATTTTTTAAAGTATTTTGATTTCATGTAGAGATTTCTGGGAAATTAAACAATCTTTCTCAATATGAGTCCTTTGGCTTAAATACCAGGGTTTCAGAAGAAATACCACAATATTTCATAGTCTCTTCAATATAGTTTCCTTTAATTGTGAAAACTGAATCATTAAAAATGGCAGACAGAGTTCAAACAAATAGCAGTTATGTTCATAATGTGCTGCTGTGGGCAAAATGCATTGTTTATTGTACCTCTAAGAATGTCTATGTGGTTGAATAATATTTTATTTTCTTTGGAGTGTTTGACAATTTTATGTCATAATTCTTAGTTTCTTTTCTTTGTCTTTTTGAGCTGTTGTACATTAATTGTAACTAAGTGTTAACATCTGGTACTTTATCAGTCTTCAGTAGATGTTTCTGTAACTTATTTCTCATGTGTTCTATATTTCCCCCATCAAAATAGTATTTAAGCTTATGTTTTAAAAATCAGCAGATTGCATGAATATAATCTTCCTCTTTTTCATCTCTTAGGAATAGATTTTGATTTTGCTCTTCAGGACAAATGGAATATTCTTGCTCATATTCAGTGAATACTTGGAAAATCACAAGCACATTTATGATAATGAGCCATTTAAATTAACTTAGAACAGAACTTATGAACTTCTTTGCTGGATCAATGTATGTAAGCTAGTTATAGAAGAGATTAGTCAACTAGGATCAATCTCTTTGCATAATACAGATGATTTATAGATGTAAAAGTACAATTTATAATTTTCCAGGATTTTTCCTGTGGCCCCCAAATCTAGATTGATGGGACTAAAATGACTAATCTGGTATGAAAATAAGACACAAAATGAAGTAAACTTGGCAAGAATCCTACAAAGTTTGCAGATTGACTCTGATACAGCTATCATCTGAAGTTTTATAGAATATCAAAACTTCTCCATTACATGTCCCCTCCTACATGATCCAAAACAATAAGCATGTAGTTTGTCTCCTGTTTCCCATTACACACTTAAATGCAGACACCTTAAATGCCCACTCATCTATAATATTTAATTATTTGTCTAATTTATATAGCTCCACATCTCATAAAGAAATGACTCTGAATAATGTACAATAAAATAAATTAATTGACATTAAGCTAGAGTAAAAGTCATTCTGATTCAAGAATAAACCTGTTGATCATTGAAGTGTCTACTATTGCAAATATTCTAAGTGCTGAATTGCTGGCAGTTGGCAGTCAGCAGAATTAGCCTGTAATACTACATTCTAACCACTGCACCACCACAGCTCAACTTTATCTATTTCCTCAACTTTAAATCCTGCTGGTTTAACTGTGGCAACACATTTATGCTGTAGAAGAGAAGAGCCTAGGGCAGAAATTCATAGTTCAAAGTGTCATTTGTTCTTCTCTACCTGAACAATAAAGTTACAGAGAAATACATTTCAATAAATATCTGCAAGTATGACCCGCATTAGTCTCTTTTTTTTGTCTTCTTTGCATTGGGATTGCACAACAGGGCCATCTCTCCTGTATGGGGTTACAATGCTCCACAAAATATATCCGGGCATTGTGCCTAAATCACATCAGAATCAGCTCAAAGAGGAAAGATAGATGTAACATGTTCTGTATATTTTCAGTATTATATCTCTAAAAAAATATTTCTGTTATATTACTCCAACAAAATGGGTTAGAAGAAAAATGATCTTTTTTTTCAGCCTCATAATTCACTAGACATCTTTCAAGGCACAGGCAGAAATATAACTGAGTGCTATTCATGATTCTGACAAAGTGGAAGAGACCCAAATTTAAACCTTCCTTTTGGCATCCTGCCTGTGTAATCAGAAAACTCTGCCCCCAGCTCTTGCTCTTTTACCATGGAAACTCAAACAATGAACTGAACAGCTGTTTCTTTATTCATCGTGTTACAGAAGAGTATTTGTATATGTATTTTTAAAAGTGCTTTCTCCCACTTTTTTTCCTTTAAACCCCAGCTAAAACTTGAGAAACTGTTCCCTATTACAACTTGTAGAATCAATTAGAAAATCAACATTTTAACAGACATTATTTGTCTTCTCTCATTTTGTTGAGTTTAGACAATAATGTCTTGGGAAATCGCCTCTCCTCAATTTTTCCCCATTTGCTGCTCCAGTGCCTCTCAATAGGCGACTTATTTCTTCATTCATTTGACATACTGTCACTTATCTGCCTGCTTGCATTCCCATGTGTGAGCACCTCTCTAATCAAAAATCACAGACCAGGCAATCCCTGGCATTAACAGCCTAGGAATTCCAAGCAAGAGAATTCATAAGAAAAGGTGTATAGCAAAGCAGGGGGACTTATCCTGTTATATATGTCAAAGCCTGGTTGAAGTTATACATAAGAAGAGAACAAATAATTGCAAATCATTTGAAACATATCTTTCTAAATCTAGAAGGAATGACTCAGCCAGAAAATTAGAAACCTAAAGCTAGACTTATTTATGCAATCTGTCAACTTGGCCACCACCCAATTCCAATCAAGTCTGGGCAGCTCAAAAGCAAATATACAGAGCAATATAAATAAACAATAAATTAGAGGACAAATCAGGCCAATGGCAAGATACATATACCCTACAACAGCCGCTAGCCTAAAGCCCATGAGAAACGCTGAATCTTTAAGAGTAGATTCAGGGTGGGAGCTACCCAGATCTCAAGAGAATGTGAGGTCAGAGGGCAGGCTTTGTCCAGAAAAGGCATTTTTCTGGGGTCCCTGTTTAAGAGTTTATCATCTTAAAATAACAATGATGCTGCTAGTTTATCATTTCAAAATAACACAAAGCAAATGTAGGTGACAAGGAAAAGCTCATGTGCAACAGTTTAAGCAGCTTACCATGTATAAATCTGAAATCATAAATTGTATATATGTGTATGGGTTTGCATAGGCAATCCTTGTTTAGCTACCACAATTTGCAATCATTACTGTGCTTTCAAATCTTACTTCAGCTTTCCTGTTGCTTTATCAACCAACAGAGATCATAAATGCAAGAATTGGTCATAAAGTTGTTTTTATCACTACCACAACTTCAAACGTGCAATAAAGAGGAAGTCACGAAATAAGGATTATCTGTTTGTACATAGGCATATAGTACCATTCTTTGTCTACAGAGTTTTTATATTGCATCAAACATACTAGGTATATAGCAGTAAAACCAAAAAAATCCAATAAAATTCAATTGAAAAATCTAAGAGCACGTGGCTTTTACAGAAAAAATGAGGTTATTATTTATGGTTTTGATGATTATACAGATTGGATAATAAAAAGAAGAGAGTCATTTTTGTAACTATAGAGTAAGAAGTAAATTTATAACTATACTTACTTATAATTGTTGTAAAGATAAGTTACTTCTTTATATTTTTTATTTCTTTTCTATTTTTCTTTTACTTTTCCCCCCTTTTCTGCACTTTCAGCTTTCTCTCAGCTTACTGCTTGTTTTCTTTTTCCTATTTTATCTTTATATTAATTTTCATGTTCTTTTTAAAAATATTTAATACATTTTAATTTGTTTTAAAAAATAGCAGTTCAGGGAATCCTTTATACATATATTGCTTGTTTGTATTTAAGAATATGTACGTGCATGTGTGTTTGGGTAAAAGATTCCCTGAACTCTATTTTTTTGTTTATTTGTTTGTTTTAATAGTTACTTTCGGCTATGAGTATTTCTTGAAAAGTTCAGGTGATTCATTCTGCAAGAAGAGTGGTTTCACATTGCTTCTTAATATTCCATCTTCACATTTTGATTCTACCCATTTGAGCAGGACTTATTTTGGATCATGTTCTGAATCTTTCTTTGTTTTTTTTTTTCCTACTACGCATATCAAAAACATTGTTGGGTTTTCCGGTTTCGCGTGGCTTCGGGGCAGCAGGAATTCGTGACAGCTCGCGATTCCTGCTGTGCTAGCCGTCGAGGTACCCCCGATCCAGATGGGTCAGGGGGATATGGCTGCCCTGTAGGGACAGCTGAAGAGAGAGGGGAGTCGGATAGGGGGGTGGGGGTGTCGCAGACTCCCCCTTTCACCGGAAAAACCCCTTTTTCCCAAGGCGGTGGAGCGGCGGTCAGCAATGGCCGCCACGAAGAAGCCAGCAACCGGGTAAGATTGCACTGGAGGAGAAGAGTGAAAGTGATGTCTGAGCCGGGTCAAGTAACATCCTTTAAATTGTCTGGAACTGAGCTGTTTGAATTCCTGGAGGATACATTGTATCCCTAAGAAGAGCGAAAGCGGCGGAGAAGCTGTTAAAGGGAACTTTTTTTTTTTCTTCACTCTCCCACCCCATGGAAACAGCAGAAATGTTTGGATATATTGGACACTGAAAGTGAATTGTTTTGAGAGTTGAAGCTAAGGGACAAAAGGATTTTTGGACATTGAAAAATTTAAGAAATTGGAAAACCCTTGTTGGAGGTATGGATTTTTGATTATTTAAAATTGATATCGCAAGTGGGAAGGGAGAGGAGAAAAAATTGGAGCAGAAGCTGAAAAAGGAGGAGGTTGCCTAGAATCCCAAAGAAAGATATATGGTAATTGGACCTCTTTGATTAAACATTAACCCCAGAAAGAGAAAGAGAAGAAGGAAGAAAAGTATTAACTTTTGGAACTTTTTTTTGAATTGTTTTTGATTAAAAATACTTGTGGTTGTTTTGGGAAAAGTTTCTCTTTTCATAATGGCATCGCTTGTGGATGAACTAAAGGCTGAATATCAAAAATATAAAAAGGAAGATACTTTGGGCGCTTTGTTTCAATTTTTAGAAATGGCGTTATGTACTTATGAAAAGTTGATTACGCAGCAGAAGGACTGGGACAAGGAAGAAGAGGAAGAAGAAGCCATCTTTGATGAACAATGGGTCCTTTCCGGAGAGGAGGAGAAAAAGGATAAGAAAAAGGGGATTTTAAGAATTATAAAAACAACCAAAGAAGAGAAAAATGAGCGAAAAGGTGGAGGCAAGGTTAGAAAGCAAAGGAAAAGGAGTAAGAAAAGGGAGGAGGAAAAACAAAGGGGTAAAAAGGGCAAGGAGAAGAATAAGCAAGAGAGAAAGGGGGGGAGGAAAAGCCTCAATGGGGGGAAGCAAGATCTAAAGAAAAAAAGTTTATTTAGAGACAATGGGTGAATTTAATTTAGGATAAAAGAGGGATTCTGGAGGGTATATAAGATTGTGTTTTTATATGTGTATTTAGAGTATAAAATTTATTATGTAATTTTAGAATCTTTTAAACAGAATCCCAAGAAAAATTGTTATACGAAGTACTTTTAAGTTAGGGTAATGAGTTATAGACGTTACTCCAATTGGTGTATAGGAGAAGTATAGTAAAAGAAAAAGATGAATGGATAGTTGGAAATAGAACAGACAAAGAATGTTATTGAAAATGGTAATAAGATATGAAAGGATATATAAAGGTTTTGTTATGGTTTTTTTTTTTTTTTGGATTTTGTATATTGATAAAAGGCAATAAAATTTTAATTAACAAGAAATAATTTGGATGAAAAGGAGAAGTAGGGATAAGATATGAAGTTAAATAGATAAAGTATTGATACTATAATTTGGAATTGTTATGTTCTATTGGTTTTTTATTATTATTATTATTATTTTTTTCCTAGAAAAGAATTTATAAGCTGTTATGCTTTGATTTTTTGTGCATTGTTTTTATAAAATTGATAAAAATGGTTTATATATATATATATAAAAATGAAAATGATAATAAGATATGGAAGGATATACAAAGTGAATATGATGTTTGAATTTGTGTCTGTGTGAAGAGTTTTAACCCGGGATCAGACAAACTTCAGAAAAGATCTTTTAGTTTTGTTTATGTTTTGTGTTTTGTATGTTTGTGTATTGTGTTTTCTGTAAAAAATTGATAAAATTTGTTTAAAAAAAAAAAACATTGTTGGGATGAATATTTATTTTGGCTCAATACTATGAGCTTTTTGTGATGCTTGAGTTTCTTAGTGGTTCAGGGTGCAGAAATATTTTTATTGTTAAAACTATGTATTAGATACCATCTCGCTTAAAATATATATGAAAACAATTTATTACAGTGGCATTAACACAAAGTATATATTCCTGTCTCAGTTACCACACACTAGTCACAGTTTCTTCATCAGAATATATTTTTAAAACATCCAATGTGAATTAGCCACCTCAAAGTTCAAGAGAAAGTTGGTAGATCTTTGTGTTTGTAATGAATGATCATTAGTCAAATCCATCTGGCTGATATATTACTTCTGACAAAGTTTCCATCCTTTGAACAAGAAAGACTTCCTTTGAGATCTCTGCAGCTTTCTTGTACTCAGTCTTGTGATAAGCTTTTAGTGCTTACCTAAACTCTACTACTAAGATTTTGATCAGAGATCTTACTCATTTAGGTAGCTTGGTGAGACTGTAGCTCCTCTCCTGCATTGGGATAAATGTTATGACTATCTGCTACTGATTTCTGACTTAATTAAAAGGCAACTTGTTTCAAGAATTTAAGATAGCAAGGAACTGTTTTGTCTACTTACCATCACCACTACAAGCAAACAGGAAGCGCTAATTGAGAGCAAGTCTCCTTATCATTTTGTAAATAAAAATCTACCCTGCATTTCACATTGCTGCCTTAATTCCAGTTCCAGCATATCAAAATATTATCAGTTGTTCAAAACACTTTGATCATTTGAGTTACTAGTCCCCAAACTCACATTAAAAAGCCTTTTTCCTCCCAGTAAGAAATCATTATAAGAAAATAAAAACTTTATGGCTTTATTTATTTTACAGTTTTATATTATTTCAAGGCTCCTGGAATAGACATACTAAACAAAGGAGACTCCTACTTCCTGTTTTATAAAATAAAGTAGGCAGAAACAGTTTTGTATAATAGTCTACATCGGGGTGTCCAACCTTGGTAACGTTAAGCCTGGAGGACTTCAACTCCCAGAATTCCCCAGCCAGCAAAGCTGCTACATCCTACACTCCATATGAGAAAGCTTATTATAGAATGACTAACTTTTTTATAGGTAGAATGGAAATGAAATACACAAACAGGAAATTTGAACCATAAAATTTAAGTGGTATATGCAAAAAGATCATAAAATACAGACTTATGACTACAATTGAGCCCAAAATTTCTGTTACTAAGTGAAAATTTGAGAAGTGAATTTTGCCCCATTTTACAACTCCTCTTGCTCAGTTGTTAAGCAAATCACTGCAGTTGTTAAGCTAGCATCATGGTTGTTAAGTAAATCTGGCTTCCCCATTGACTTTGCTTGTCAGAAGGTTGCAAAAGGGGATCACATGACTTTGGGAAAGAGCAACAATCATAAGCATGAACCAATTGCCAAGTATCTAAATTTTGATCACATGACCATGGAGATTCAGCAATGGTCATAAGTGTGAAAAACAATCATAAGTCAGTTTTTTTCAGTGCTGTTGTAACTTTGAACGGTCACTAGATGAACTGTTGCAAGTCAAGGACCACCTGTGAGCACTTCTCATTTTTCAAGCAGATTTTTTTCACAAATTGAGAGAGTAGTTTCCCTGTGTAGAATGAGGGACACTTTTCACTTTATGAAAGTGAGATATAGGAGGAGAAGTAGGTTAGAACTATTTTGGACAAGATAGGGAATTATGAAAGATGATCTTCAAGGACCTTTCTAACCCTTACATTTTACGATTTACTTTTAGAAATACTAAACAGGAGAGCAAAACCCTATATTCATTTATATACTGCAGCAAAGGCAACGGAAGATATTTTCAGATCTCCTATCTTGTCCCATAATTGCATCCTTCCTGTCTATTCCTGTGAGGGATACTTTATCCAAGCTGGTCTGCTTGTTCAAATAGAATAGAGCTGGCTATTGGGTAGCTGTGTTTATAAGTTATAGAAAATTAATAAACTTATGTAACCATTCATCGCCTTAAAAAAAACTGTTCGAGTTTTATTTATAGTTTTAGGTCTGCAAAATTGTCTCTCTTTATTTTCCCTTGCCTACAATTCCTTCCATGAGTATTTTATAGGGACATGGAGGGGAATATTAGAAGTGGTTGGAGAAATGCTCATAGGCAGGGGTGGGATTCAGCTAGTTCGGGCTAGTTTAGGCAGCCGGCTGTTAATTTTACATCCAGTTCAGCGAACCAATAGTTCTGACAACTAGGTGCCCCACCCACTCCACTCTACCCTCCCAGGAGTCCTCACAAGGCCCATCTGGCTCCTAGGTAAGTATAGGGAGGCCTCCTGGGAGCAAAAATGAGGCAAGGGTCTAATGCCTCTCCCCCACACCCCGTTTTGGCTGCCAGAAGGCTCCAGGGAGGCTTTCTAGGCCAAAAATGGGGCAAGGGGTGGGTCTGGTGCTGCCCCCCCCCATGCCCTGTTTTGTCTGCCAGGAGGCTCTAAGGAGACCTTCAAGGAAGAAAGGAAGAGAAAGAAAGGAAGGAAGAGAAAGAAAAAGAAAAAGGGAGGGAGGGAGAAAGAGAAAGAGAAAGAGAAAGAGAAAGAGAAAGAGAAAGGAAGGAAGGAAGGAAGGAGGAAAGAAAAAAAGAAAGAAAGAAAGAAAGAAAGAAAGAAAGAAAGAAAGAAAGAAAGAAAGAAAGAAAGAAAGAAAGAAAGAAAGAAAGAAAGAAAAAGAAAGAAAGAAAGAAAGAAAGAAAGAGGGAAGGAGGGAGGGAGGGAGGGAAGGAAAGAAGGAAAAAAGAGGGAAAGGAAAGTGAATGAGATATGGAGGGAGGGAGGGACAGAAAAAGGAGATGAAGGAAGGACCATAAAACCTGTCCTATTGTTTATTTTTATTTTACCCATATGTATCCATTTCATATATTCATAACTATGTTTATACTTATACCTATTATCTTGTAAGCGATTGACAAATCCAATAAATCAAATAAAATAATTTGGTGCTTCACCCAGTTACATGCCACCAAGCCATGCCCATCCAGTTACATGCCACCAAGCTCACGCCCCACCAAGCCACACCCATCCCTGCTCATAGGAGAGTTCTGTTAAATTTAGGGGGGAGGGAGATTATCAAACCAAACTTTTTGTGAAAGAAATAGTTTGATAAAATGTAATGTTACAACAGGATAGATAGCAAGAGAATCCAGAAATATTCACTCACTGGCACTTGGCTGTTTCTGCTGGGACAAAGTTTTCTTCTAAGGGCTGAAACTTTATTCTTCATAAGAGGCACAGAGGGCACATGAGGAAGATCCAAGGGAGGCAGATTTATGCGTTATTACTTAGAGTCAATGTCTTCCTTGACTTACATAGTTCCAGGAAAAAAAAAAAGAGAGAAAGAGGATGTTTGTATTTTTTTGAACTAGCAAGTAATGACTGTTCTTGCCCTCACAAGATTGGAAATCTCCTTGTTAACAAGTTGGCAGCCCATCCTTGTGAAGAAGTTAATCTAACTGGAGTCAAGTTTATGAACTGGTAATAATGTGCTGAGAATAGATGCCTTGAACTATATCCTGCTTTCTGTCATGGCAACCCAAGCAGATTGGTAGCTCTACAGAGAAGGCTCTTATTTCCTTTCCCATTTAATCCAACTCAGAGAGGAACTATTCATGGCAGCCCCAAGGCTAGTTTTACATTATGTCTTCTATGAAAGGATGTTTTTGGTCTGACTGGGTATGGAATATGTGATAAGTATGCTTATGTCCTGTGCTATATATATATATATATATATATATATATATATATATATATATATATATATATATATATATATATATATTCTTAAGTTTTCGCGGAATATGTGATAAGTATGCTTATGTCCTGTGCTATATATATATATATATATATATATATATATATATATATATATATATATATATTCTTAAGTTTTCGCGGGTACTTACATGTCTGGCATTCAGCTTTGTTCGGGTATTTTCCCACGTCATAGTAGTGTTGCTTTTAAAGCACCACTACTATGACGTGGGAAAATACCCGAACAAAGCTGAATGCCAGATATATACATATATACATATATACATATATACATATACACATATACACATATATACATATATACATATATACATATATACATATATACATATATACATATATACATATATACATATATATATATATATATATCTGGCATTCAGCTTTGTTCGGGTATTTTCCCATGTCATAATAGTGGTGCTTTTAAAGTTGTAGCAACGTTTCAGCAGAATCTCATCTGCCATCATCAGGCTTCTGTACAGTGTTTGTCTGTGAGTCAGACTTTTACAGTGGTTTCAGATTTAAATTTGGGGCAGCCTATTGCTGTGTCAGAATGGTTTTTTCTTCCTCCTGATTGGTTGAGAGTCTTGGTCTGTGTTTATTGGTCTTGGAGTTTGCTGTGTTCTGCTACTAATATCTTCTGTCTGGTTTTTTTTGGTGGGGGGGGCTCTTTTTATATCTTGATTGGCTGGCAACATTGTGTTACTTTATTGGAGGCCTTTAGTGCAGCTTGGCTTCGGGTAAATGGACGGCTATCATTAGTTAGGAAGCTGGGTTTCATCTGGGTGCCTGGTTGGGGTGTGTTTGAGCTGGAGGTATCAGGGGGGATCTGTTTGTGCCCAGGTGTTTGCCTGGCTTGTGGTGTGGAGATTTTTTTGTTTGTGAGTGCAGGCTTCCAAATGATTGACAGCCTGGTGGAATCATCTCTTCTGTTCATGCTTTCTGGTCTTTTTTTCAATCTCTATGGCTTCTCTGATGATTCTGTGGCTGGGATTTTCTATGGTGGCTAGGGTTTTGGTGCCATTGAAGTTGATGTTATGACCTGTGGCTTCCATGTGTTGGACGAGTGAGGAAGTGTATTCCAGCTTTTTGACTGCATTTTTGTGTTCATCCAGGCGGGTGCTTATTCTTCTATTGGTCTGTCCAATGTATGTGGCCGGCCAAATCAAGGTTAAGATATATCGATGACACATTCATGATTTGGCCCCATGGACAAGAAAACCTAAACAATTTCCTAACACACTTAAACAGCGCACACCCCAAAATCAAGTTCACTATGGAAACAGAAACAAACAAACAACTACCATTCCTAGATGTACTCATCTACAAAAAAACAGATGGCACACTAGGACACACCATATACCAGAAGAAAACACACACCAACCGCTACTTCAATGCCCAATCCCACCACCACCCAGCACAGATAAACTCCGTGGCTAAAACACTAATTACTAGAACCAAACGCCTGGCAGACGAGACACACATTAAGACTGAACTATGCACCCTGACTAAAATATTGACAGCCAACGGCTTCCACAAAAGCAAAATCACCAACTTGATCCACAAAAACACACTGAGACATAATAGAGACCCAGATGATGAACAGACCTATGGAACAGCTGTCCTGCCCTACATAAGAGGCACTACAGACAAAATTAGTAAGATTCTATACAGACACCACATCAAGACTGCCTTCAAAACAGACAGAAAAATAGCAGCCATCCTCAGGAACCCCAAAGACAAAATTGACCTGGAAAACCAAGGCATATATGAAGTCCCCTGTGCATCATGCCCAGCCACATACATTGGACAGACCAATAGAAGAATAAGCACCCGCCTGGATGAACACAAAAATGCAGTCAAAAAGCTGGAACACACTTCCTCACTCGTCCAACACATGGAAGCCACAGGTCATAACATCAACTTCAATGGCACCAAAACCCTAGCCACCATAGAAAATCCCAGCCACAGAATCATCAGAGAAGCCATAGAGATTGAAAAAAAGACCAGAAAGCATGAACAGAAGAGATGATTCCACCAGGCTGTCAATCATTTGGAAGCCTGCACTCACAAACAAAAAAATCTCCACACCACAAGCCAGGCAAACACCTGGGCACAAACAGATCCCCCCTGATACCTCCAGCTCAAACACACCCCAACCAGGCACCCAGATGAAACCCAGCTTCCTAACTAATGATAGCCGTCCATTTACCCGAAGCCAAGCTGCACTAAAGGCCTCCAATAAAGTAACACAATGTTGCCAGCCAATCAAGATACAAAAAGAGCCCCCCCAAAAAAAACAGACAGAAGATACTAGTAGCAGAACACAGCAAACTCCAAGACCAATAAACACAGACCAAGACTCTCAACCAATCAGGAGGAAGAAAAAACCATTCTGACACAGCAATAGGCTGCCCCAAATTTAAATCTGAAACCACTGTAAAAGTCTGACTCACAAACACCATACAGAAGCCTGATGATGGCAGATGAGATTCTGCTGAAACGTTGCTACAACTTTAAAAGCACCACGTGGGAAAATACCCGAACAAAGCTGAATGCCAGACATGTAAGTACCCGCGAAAACTTAAGAAAACATATTTATATATATATATATATACCACACAGAGATTTTATCATAACAAAGTGAGTAGGGGAAACAGGAATCTAGAATTTAGAGAAAAAGAAGTCCATGCATTCTACAAGTCAATGTGATCCTTTTGTTAACAGACTAAAAACTACACTTTAGATTAATTAGTATCTCTCAGCCTAAATTATTCATTTATAAAAGCTTAACAGCTTCATCTAAATATTTTAAAACAGATTATGAAAAACTCATCATGTAAAAACTCATCTTTGTGGCACTATTTCATTCCATAATTTCCAGATTGGTAGTTATCTGAGCCTGTTCAGCAATTCTTTATTCTTTTCAAGCAAAGATGAGATGGGATGTACCCAGGAGCGGGATTCAAATTTTTTAACAACCAGTTATGTGGGCGTGGCTTGATGGTCATGTGACTGGGTGAGGCACAAAAATAACCCAGATGTCTCCTGCTAGAGGCAGGGGGTTGGACAAGATGAGCTCTGAGGTCCCTTCCAGCCAAGGGTGGGATTCTACCAGTTAGCACTTATTGGCTAGAACCAGTTGTTAACATTCTAAGCAGTTCGGGGAACCGGTTGTTAGAAGAAATTACTGGCCTAATCCTGTAAGGAAGGCAGGAAGGAAACATTCTGGTGTTGCTTACAGAAACTGCCTCTCCTTTAACCTTTATTATATTCTTGGCAGGGCTAGACTTCCTGTTTCAGGAACTTCTCTGGAGTTTTTTCCCCCTCCTTTGCTGGTACTTTGCTTGTATGGAGTGGCCATTCAAAGTTACAATGATACTGAAAAAAGTGTCTTATGACCATTTTTCACACTTACAACTGTTGCAGCATCCCCACAGTCAGGAGAGGCCAGGTGAGGAGATGTGTGCCTCAATGTGAGTGATGTTGAGTTAGCCACGCTCAGCCAGTTACATTACCATCAAGCCACACCCACTACCTAAGCCACACCCACAGAACCGGTTGTTAAAAAAATTGAATCCCACCCCTGCTTCCAGCCCTGGATTGCTGTGCTGTTTTCAAAACATCCTCTGAAGCTGCATCTAGTGCCAGGATTTGTGGTCGTTCCTTCCTCTCCTTTTTCTCTCCTTCCCTCTCTCTATCCATCCATCCATATCTCATTCACTTTCCCTTCTCTTCCCTTTCTCCCTTCCCTTCCTCCTTATTTCTTTTTCTTTCTCTCTCCCTTCCCTTCCTTCCTTTCTTTCTCCCTTCCCTTCCTCCCCCTCTTTCTTTCTATTTCTTTCTTCCTTTCTTTCTTTCTCTTCCTTCATTCTTTCCTTTCTATCCCCCTTGAAGGCCTCCCTGGAGCCTCCTGGCAGCCAAAATGGGGTGGGAGTGGCAGCAGAACCTCCGTACCCTGTTTTTGCTCCCAGGAGTCCTCCCTACACTTATCTGGGAGCCAGACAGGCTTTGTGGGAACTCCTGGGAGGGGAGGGGTGGGGCCAGCTGGTCATTGGAACTACCGGTTCACTGAACTGGACGTAAAATTAACATCCAGTTCAGCCAAACCAGCCAGAACCGGCTGAATCCCAGCCCTGGAGGTACCTGTAAACTTGGCCTCCTGTAGAAGATTTCACTTATTAGAGTAGCCCTCTATTGAGAGACCGCATAGTTCTGGGATTAGATGACCCCACGGTACAGAATAAACTCATGGTGAAAGGAGACATCAGCCTTGCAGATGTCATCACCGACGCTACTGCCGCAGAAGCAACCAGGAAGTCAGCCGCTCGAATGCGCCAAGCGAACGCACCGCATTGCCAACTCGCTAACGATAGCCCACTTGCCGCTGAGAAGCACGCTATTACCGCCCACCACGAAGACCTCGAGTCATTCTCAGACAGTGAGGAAGAGGAGGTCAACCGGCTCCGCTTGGAATGAGAGCAAAGGAACCAGAGACTCCCGCGCCAATGTGCTGGTTGTGGGGCAAACCACCCGCGATCGGACTGCAATTTCCTCGATGCACTCTGCCGTTCCTGCGGGAAAAGAGGCCACATCGCGAAAGTCTGCAGAAGCAAGCGAGAGTCCAGTCCCAGCCGAAGGGAGAACAACCTCCGTCGGGAGACAGGCAAACCACCTGGAAATCGGGACTGCCTGAACCACCAATGGAACAACCACTACTACTACAGAAATCGAGCACCTGCCTCTTCAACGAGACAAGAAGAGGCGCACCAAACCATTATTATCAGCCATGCTTCATCATTAGATGCGAGAAAGATCCACGTAAGGGTTACTATTGAGAATCGACCGTGTGTGATGGAAGTCGATTCGGGGTCATCCCTATCGATGGTATCCTGGAAAACCCTCAAACAGGTGATCCCTGCCATCTGCTGCCAGGACCTCAGCACTCAACAAATCATCCTAAAATAATACCAGGGAAACAGAATTCCAGTTGTCGGTTCCAGCCACATCCAAGTATCTTTTAAGGACCGCACCGCAACGCTTCCCCTGACTGTCGTCGATCATGATCGGCCCAGTTTGTTAGGGTTACAGTGGTTCGCCCCACTCGGGATTGAACTAGCCAGCATACACCAAACCAGAAGCGACGACTGGGAAGAGGCCCTCATCCAGGAATTCCAGGACTTGTTCACAGGAACATTAGGCAAGTACAAGGGGACCCCTATATCATTTAATCTCAGCCCCGATGTAGCTCCCATTCGGCTTAAGCCTCGTCAGGTGCCTTTTGCCCTCAAGCCGAAGATCGATGAGCAGCTAGATAAACTGATAGCCCAGGGCATTTTGGAACCGATTGACCATGCCCGCTGGGAAACTCCAATAGTAACACCCATGAAGCCAGATGGCTCATTAAGAATTTGTGGGGATTACCAGGCCACCCTAGATCATGCTCTTCAACAGAGTGCTTAACCAGTACCAGTGGTCCAACACCTTCTTCACTCCCTGGGTGGAGGAAAAATATTTGCGAAATTGGACTTAGCTCAGGCGTACCAGCAACTACCTGTAGACGCGACAACTGCAGAAGCCCAGACAATAGTTACACATAGAGGCGCCTTCAAGTGCAACAGACTCCAATTCAGAGCAAGTGTGGCGCCTGGAATTTTCCAAAGTTTGATGGAGAGACTATTACAAGGCATAAAAGGCGTCGTGCCTTATTTTGACGACGTCTTAATAGCTGCCCCCACTAAAGAGTTATTAGTACAATGACTCAGAAAAGTTCTTCAAAAATTTAAAGACGCTGGCCTGAAAGTAAAAACTCTGTACGGAAAGAGTGGAGTTCCTGGGATACCTTCTCGACAGACAGGGAATCCACCCTACCGAAAAAAAACTTACCGCAATCAAAAATGCCCCGAGACCTAAGAATAAGACAGACCTCCAAGCCTTCCTGGGACTCATGAACTTTTATAACATCTTCTTGCCCCAGAAGGCGACCGTAGCCGAGCCCCTACGTAGACTTCTCGACAAAAAGGCTTCCTGGGTCTGGGGACGGCGTGAAGAATGGGCATTCCAACAAGTAAAAGACCTCTTTACTGCCGATGCTGTATTGATACAATACAATGAGACTCTACCCTTAACGGTTACTTGTGACGCCTCACCATTTGGAGTGGGAGCCATTTTAAGCCATGTCCTACCAAATGGGAATGAGGCACCTATTGCGTTCTTTTCGAGAACCTTGTCTAAGACTGAAAGGAACTATAATCAACTTGATAAAGAGGCTCTCGCTATTGTATCCGCAATTAAATGTTTCCATGAATATGTATATGGGAGACCCTTTGCCATAATTACAGACCACAAGCCGCTACTTGGTATTTTGGTGGGAAACAAACCAACTCCCCATATCTTATCACCAAGAATGACACGTTGGTCGGAATTTTTAGCTGCCTACGATTGCAACACCGCCCAGGGAAAGCCATTCCCCACGCTGACACTTTCAGCCACTCTCCACTACCAGACATCATAGAGGACCCAGCTCCAACCTTAGCCGTATTGCAAATCGCCGCCGCTAACCGCCCGAGACATCGCCTCAGAAACAAAATAGGTCCCTGTTTTGGCACAAGTCCTCAGCTGGGTAGAATGGGGTTGGCTGATCAGCACACCCAATGACACTTTCAAGCCATTCAGAAATCGATAGACAGAACTATTCTCCCAAAAGAGCTGCATCGTGTGGGGAGGCATAGTTGTAATCCCGGAGAAACTGCAACATAAGGTATTAAAAATGTTGCACAATGGACATCCAGGCATCGTGCGAATGAAGGCATTGGCCAGGAGTTATGCATGGTGGCCTGAGTTAGATAGAGACCTGGGTAGCAAAGTGCAGCAAATGCCAGGAGACTCGCTCTACTCCTCCAAAAACTCTCCCAACTCAGTGGGAAACGCCTCGAGGTCCTTGGTCCCATATCCACATCGATTTTGTGGGACCCACAAGAGGACACACTTTCCTCCTAACAGTGGATGCCTATTCTAACTAGCTTGAAGTCTACAAGATGAAAAGCACCACCACAGAGGCGGTCACTGAAAAACTGAATAAGCTATTCGCTACCCACTGATTGCCGGATGTCCTGGTCTCCGATAATGGCCCCCAATTCACTGCCCTGACATTCGAACAGTACCTGGCAGACCAGGGCATCCGCCATGCCTTAACATCACCAGCTCACCCTGCGGCCAATGGTAGGGCTGAGCGAATTGTTCAATTTGCAAAAAAGACTTTACACAAAATGGACCATGGCGACATTGACAACAAAATAACCCGGATGTTTCTCCTGCAACACATAACCCCAAGCAGCACCACAAACAGAACCCTAGCTGAACTCCTGATGGGCCGGAAACTTCGCTCGCATCTCAATCACCTCCACCCTAATTACATGCCTGAACAACCCCCAGGATCCAGCAACAAGTGTCGGGCATTCCAGGAAGGTGACCCTGTGTTTGCGAAAAACTTCTTGGGCGACCCATTGTGGGTCCCCACTACCATAACGCAGCTTACGGGACCCCAATCCTATCGCCTACAAACTGCAGATGGTAAGATGTGGAAGTGTCACATAAACCAACTCCGTTCCAGACTAGCACCTAGTCCTATCTCAGCCCTTGAATCTCTAACTGGGGGGGAAGGAACATCGAGGAGGCCGAAAAAGAAATAACAGATGACTTGACAATCGAAACCCAGCAGTCTACACAACCAACCAGGGGATACTCACCGCCAGAAGGAGAACCGAGCCAGGGAGTGGCCTCGCTGCGTGACAGCACTGCGATGGGAACAGATCCAGGAACCCGGAAGACAGCACTGGCGGAAGCAGAGAGGACAGCCTAGAGCCATTCAACAAAACAGCGGGACCGTTTTCACCATCCAGCTCAGTTAGCAGCCCACTGGAACCAGAGCCAGGACAGAAACCGGTGGAACAGCGCAGGTCAAGCAGACAGGTGAAGCGACCTGCCTATTTACAAGAATACGTCACCCCACCCCTTAGACGTAACCTAGGGGGGAGGGGTGTTATGGACTAAGCCAACGCATCAGTAACAACCCTAAATAGCTTTACTTTGCAGCAGGCTCGTAATCCTGCACTTCTCATTGGCCCACGAATAGCGAGTCGTGATTAGTCGTTTCTGGCCAGTCTGATTGGCTGTTAACGGGCCTCTCTGATTGGACGCTTGTGAGAGCGGTAAACTCAAATCATTGGTTGTTTTGACAGCAGCCAGCTCTATAAAATAGCTGCTGCTGTCCAAGTATTTGCTCTGTTCTTATTTCACAATAAAGAGTTGAAGTCACCGTTCGATGTCTCGTCTCCATTCCTTGCACCCATGCTCAGGACTTAACAATCTACTAAACCTGTAGGCGGCAGCACATCAACATCAAAACAACCACAAAATTACTAAATTTTAATCCCACAGGAGTCAAGAAGGACTGAATTTTGGATGCATTCTGTAAGTTAGCCCATTTGATGTAGCTTAATTCAAAAAATGTTATCCTATAATGCACTGTTTCACCTGTAATGCACTATTTCATTGTTGCAGACCCAAGAGTTATAGATGTAGTCTGTGTCCTGCTTAAATAATAGCAATGGAAAGAATTATTAATAATAAACACAATATTTTTCTAATAATTACATCAGCTTCAGCAGATTTTCTGTGTGTGCAATGTATGCAATTTTATGTTCCAATTCCTATTAAAATCAGTTGCTGATAGCCTGAAACCACAATCTTCCACATTTAGTTTCAGTTTTGCAGCACTGCCAGTCAATTTAGCAGTCTTAAATGTTTTCTTTAATTGTTATGTTTTTATCTCAAATGTTCCATGCTCATCTAATCACTATCAGCTTCCCATAGTTGTAGCAGCCTTAAATTTTCCATCTGCAGGATTCAGATTACTTCTGGTTTATGATCCATCAACACCTCACCTTCATGAAGTGCTGATGGATCAGAGCAACACGTTAACATCTTTCTGGCATTCAACCAGGAAAGCCAAAAATATAAAAATAGGTGTTGCCTCACCAACTGTATTAATTCTAATTATAACATCAGCTGCTGATAAAATGAAAAAGATTTTTGTATTTTAAATGACTATGTTAACTTCTTGGTTGATTGATTATGTGCCAATAAGTTTTTTCAACTCTTAGTGACCACATATTCTCCATGATGATCTATACCTAACCCTTTTCAAGTCTATCTATAATGGTGAACTTATCGCCATTGAAACCATCCACCTTAATTCGTCTCTTTCTTTCCATCTTTTTCTGGCATTACAGCATTTTTCCAGGGACCTTGGTCTTTGCATAATGTGCCTGAAATAGAATAATTTAAGCTTGGTTATTTGTTATTGTGCCTTGAGTGAGAACTATCAACTGACATGTTTGATGAGCCAATTGTATGTTTTATTGGCTGCCAATGATATTCTCAGAAATCTTTTCCAACATCAAAAATAATTTCCATTGACAAGTACTACTTCTTTTCCCTAACCTTTTTACCTTCATAAATGGAAAAATATACATCTGTAATTTTTTTAAAAAAGTACTACTAGTGGATCATAGTTTTAGAAATACTTCCTTACCTAAAGAATAAAGGAGAATATTTGTTAGCTCAGGGTTGAAATGTGGGGTCCTGGGTGCTCTTTGAGCTTTTTGTTTTCATGTAGACTAGCATTGATGATGTTACTTAGTTTGGGTAATGAAACATTTGCAAGAAACAACTGTTAAGGATTTAAATTTACAAATTTAAAATTATGATACTGAAATAATTCAAAATAATTAAAACCATTAAAACACACATTAAAATTAACACTTAACATTGTACAAATTGTAAAATGTGTACTATGAATGTACAGTATTTTATGAGCCTTTATAAAACTATTTAGGATACTTATACTCCCTCAATTCTTCAAGAACTCATTTCAAAAACTAGAATGGGCAACATAAAAGACTCAACTTCAGCTCACTTCTAGAAAAGCTTTACCAAATGTATATCTAATAAACATGATGGTTCACATAGATAGAGAAACCCTTTCATATATTTTGAATCCAAGCAATATAGGGCTTTAAATATAGTAATAGCATTAATATTTTACTTGGAAACAAATTGTCAACCAGTGCAATGTTTTAAGCAAAGATATCTCTTTGCAGTCTTTTTCAGTCTATGCTGGCTGACAAGTTTTGAAGCACATGAAGTTTCTGGAATAGGAAGAATGTCAGCTTCACATACTGAATAGCATATTACCTTACCTGCACAAAGGTTCTTGTTTAGTGATTGCCTTAAACAGTGTCTGTTTGCAGTTATGACAACAAGAAGATGTACTGTGACCAATACCCACATTTATAACTTTCACAGTCTCTCTCACTCTCTCTGTCACTTATTCACCATTACATTACTTTGTAGTGTTCTGTGCCTGACCCATTTGTTTTCTCCCCGTCCCCTCATAGAGTGGAGAGATTACCTAAATAAGTTCTTTCTTCCTGACCTGCTTTTCTCTAAGGTATCCCTAAAAAAAGTACTAAGTACAAGTTAACAAGTTCAGTACTTTTACTTTAACTAATTGACTGGTAGCTGCTGCCTAAAACTGACAAGACTCTAGGCAGTTTCACACTAAAAAGCTTTTGTTTGCTTCCTAAATAGGTTGTGACTAATAGTTACAAACTCTTTGGACACATAACTGGCACTAAACACTTTTTGGTATGTTTTCTCCATTGTATGCTTATGTACTCTTTTGTAATCCTTTTCTCTCCAATAAATGTAAATACAAACATTAATTCCCTTCTTATTAATTACCCCATTACTCTTTTACCCACCTTTCTCATGAGCTGGGAAAGCTGAAATAAAGGTGTAAGTTGCAGTAACATGATTTTTCACTAAGCTTAATGACAGAGTCACCATCTAATTTGCAGTCCCTAAACAAGAATTACTTTCATAATATTAAAGTTATTTTCATCCAGAAAGGGACATATAGTAATTAGCATGATTGAAATTGTTAAAATTTTAATCTGGCTGTTGTTCCCAAAAGCACCTCAGTATTGCATATCTGCTTCTTCTGCAAGAGTGTAATCTCACTTAGAACAACGTATTTACTACCTTTCTGGAATGATCATCTCTATTTTGGTGGGATTCGATTTTACTTTATTATTTCTTATCTAGCCCATTATTGACTACAGACAGATATCAGAGCAGCCACACTACTTTTCTGGTAATAACATCTATCTCACAGTCTTCTGATAATCTTCCCTAGCAGTTTCATGTTGACATTAGGAAACAGAATGGAATCCTGTGGAATATGACACAATAGCTTCTGTTTCAAGCACAATTTATTCTTTTTTTCTTTTCTATATCTTCATATATATATGTGACATATAGAAACAAAGTCACTGCCATACTTCTAAATCTACAAGGTGATTTGGAAGAATACCATGGACACTAGTACTAAAAGCTAGTGAAACTTCAACAGGAACCAACAGAATTATAGTCCTACATCAAATCATTGGATGAGCTCAAGCAGTTTCAAATTCACAATCTTCTCTGAAACCAGTTTGAAATAGATAAACAGAATTTGTTCCCTCCAGGATATCTCACAGGTGAAAAAGTTAGTTTTTCAATCAGCTCATGCCACCATGGAGGTTATAAACTGGCCTATAATTGCCTAGTTGAGCGATCCAGTACTGGTTTCTTAAATGAATGTAATAATTATTTCCTTTAAAAGGTTTCCTTCCCTTTCTCAGAGTGCTTTTATAATGTTGACTATAACATCTTATTAATTTTAATTGTAAGTCAAGGAGGGGGAGGGTCAACCCCCACCCCCAAAAGCAATTGAAGCTACTTTATATGTGCATGCAATATTATTTGATGTCATCCCAAAATGGACCATTTGTCAATTTTTATTCTGGATATATAAAAGTAAGAAGTAAATGTGCTAGAAACTTCGGTCAGGAATAGAATGGCTAAATAACAAAAATGTGAAATTTAGGCCAATTAAATTCTGTTCTTTACTCTTCTCTGTACTCTTCTATTAACTTTAATATCTTATCTTTCTTACCTCTTAATTTATTTAAGTATGTCAAGCCAGCTCCATAAAGTACCTTATAAACTGATGAAAAATTTTACTTCTTGATAAAATAACATTGTACAACAGCCATGGTTGTTTCCCTTGAACATCAATCCCATCTGATTGTCTAAGAACATTTGTTACCAATCTGCTGCATCTTATATAAATTATCAACTACAACACCACATGGAATCAAGAGATCAAAAGAAGGAAATCAAGGAAAAGTGACACAGTAAAGAAAAGCAGCCATAGAACTAGAGGCTACATCACTACAAAGACTTAATTGTTTAAGGAGAGCTTTCAGAGGAAGTTTGTTTTATTCAAGAGATCAGATTTAGTGCTTTAACTACATGCAAAAGTATTGTACTATTTACTGCAGGAAGAAATTATGTATATGTGAAAACTTACTGAGATCAATGTAACATAGTCTGAGAAACGTAGAAATATAAATTACATATTTATAAAGAATCTTAGCAGTGCTGGCTTCATTTCACATATGGTACTCTGGTGTGAATGCTAAATAAGTGCAGCTTCTAAAACAAAGAAAGACTTTAAATGAATCTGTTGTGTAAACATGGCTGATACCTTTATAAATTTTTCAGTTTCCAAACTTGACAAAATTTGATAACCTGTATGCAGGAGATAAATTATATACCTAAGATTCAAACTGTATTAGATGTTCATATACTAGCTAAGTATACAGAATATCTGCTTACCAAAATAATTTCAGGAAATTCTTACACAAATTCTTCTCGGCATCTACACTATATGTATTGGCTCTCCATCTCCATGATAGAAGTTGAAAGATTCTGTTTTGTGAGTGGAAACTGTTAAGTCCTGGGCATGGGCGCAAGGAACGGAGACGGTGACTTCAACTTTTTATTATCAAGAAAAAACAGAGCAAAATACTTGGGCAGCAGCAGCTCTTTTATAGTGCTGGCTGCTGTCAAAACAACCAGTGAATTGAGTTTACCGCTTTCACAAGCATCCAATCAGGGGGCCCCATTAACAGCCAATCAGAATGGCCAAAACGACCAATCACGACTCGCTATCTATGGGCCAATGAGAAGTGCAGGATTACAAGCCTGCTGTAAAGTAAAGCTGTTGAGGGTTGTATCGCTGCGTTGGCTTAGTCCATAACACCCCTCCCCCCTAGGTTCCATCTGAGGAGTGGGGTGATGTATTCTCGCAAATAGGCAGGTCGCTTCACCTGTCTGCTTGACCTGCGCTGTTCCACCAGTTTCTGTCCTGGTTCTGGTTCCGGTGGGCTGCTAGCCAGGCTAGATGGCAAAGATCATGGCCCTGGGCTGCTTTCCCTGCTTACGCCAGTGCTGTCTTCTGGGTTCCCTGGATCCGCTTCCATTGCAGTGCTGTCACGCGGCAAGGCCACTCCCTGGCTCGGTTCTCCTTCTGATGGTGAGTATCCCCTGATTGGTTGTGTAGGCTGCTGGGTTTCAATTATCATTTCTTCTTCGGCCTCCTCGATGTTCCTTCCCCCCCCCCCAGCTAGAGGTTCCGGCACTAATCTGGAACGGAGTTAGTCTATGTGGCATTTCCACATTGTACCGTCTGCAGTTTGTAGGCGATAGGATCAGGGTCCCGTAAGTTGCGTTATGGTAGCGGGGACCCACAATGGGTCGCCCGAGAAGTTTTTCGCAAACACAGGGTCACCTTCCTGGAATGCCCGACACTTGTTGCTGGATCCTGGGGGTTGTTCTGGCGTGTAATTAGGGTGGAGGTGATCGAGATGTGAGCGAAGTTTCCGGCCCATCAGGAGTTCAGCTGGGGTTTTGTTCGTGGTACTGTTTGGGGTTATGTGCTGGAGAAGAAGCATCCGGTTTATTTTGTTGTCAATGTCACCACGGTCCATTTTGTGCAAGGTCTGTTTTACAAATTGAACCATTCGCTCAGCCCTACCATTGACTGCAGGGTGAGCTGGCAATGTTAAAGCATGGCAGATGCCCCGATTTGCCAGGTACTGTTCAAATGGCAGGGCAGTGAATTGGGGGTCATTATCAGAGACCAGGACATCTGGAAATCCCTGGGTAGCGAATAGTTTTTTCAGTTTTTTAGTGACTGCGTCTGTGGTGGTGCTTTTCATCTTGTGGACTTCGAGCCAGTTAGAATAGGCATCCACTGTTAGGAGGAAAGTGTCTCCTTTTGTGGGTCCCACAAAATCGATGTGGATACGGGATCAAGGACCTCAAGGCATTTCCCACTGCGTTGGGGGAGTCTTTGGAGGAGTGGAGCGAGTCTCCTGGCATTTGCTGCATTTTGCTACCCAGCTCTTTATCTGTTTATCTAAGCCAGGCCACCATGCGTAACTCCTGGCCAATGCCTTCATCCGCACGATGCCTGGATGTCCATCGTGCAGCATTTTCAATACCCTATATTGCAATTTCTCCGGGACTATGACTCTGTCTCCCCACACTATGCAGCCTTTCTGGGAGAATAGTTCTGTTTGACGATTCCTAAATGGCTTGAATGTGTCATTGGTTGCGCTGACTGGCCAACCCCATTCTACCCAGCTGAGGACTCATGCCAAAACAGGGTCCTTTTTTGTTTCTAAGGTGATGTCTTGAGCGGTCAGCGGCGGTGATTTGAGGGTTTTGATTTGCAATACAGCTAAGGTTGGAGCAGGATCCTCTATGATGTCTGGTAGTGGAGAGAGGCTCAAAGCATCAGCGTGGGGAATGGTTTTCCCCGGGCGGTGTTGCAATCGGTAATCGTAGGCGGCTAAAAATTCTGACCAACGTGTCATTCTTGGTGATAAGATATGGGGAGTTGGTTTGTTTCCCACCAAAATACCAAGTAGCGGCTTGTGGTCTGTAATTATGGTAAAGGGTCTCCCATATACATATTCATGGAAACATTTAATTGCGGATACAATAGCGAGAGCCTCTTTATCAAGTTGATTATAGTTCCTACCGGTTTTAGACAAAGTTCTCGAAAAGAACGCAATAGGTGCCTCATTTCCATTAGGTAGGACATGGCTTAAAATGGCTCCCACTCCAAATGGTGAGGCATCACAGGTAACCGTCAAAGGTAGAGTCTCGTTGTATTGCATTAATACAACATCGGAGATTAAGAGGTCTTTTACCACTTGGAACGCTTTCTCTTCACGCCATCCCCAGATCCAGGAAGCTTTTTTATCAAGAAGTCTACATAGGGGTTCGGCTACGGTTGCCTTCTGGGGCAAGAAGATGTTATAAAAGTTA
Source organism: Hydrophis major (assembly GCA_033807585.1). Lineage (NCBI taxonomy): Eukaryota > Metazoa > Chordata > Lepidosauria > Squamata > Elapidae > Hydrophis > Hydrophis major. The sequence goes on from CM066329.1 coordinate 333,385,717, forward strand.
ATGAGTCCCAGGAAGGCTTGGAGGTCTGTCTTATTCCTAGGTCTCGGAGCTTTTTTGATTGCGGTTAGTTTTTTTTCGGTGCGGTGGATTCCCTGTCTGTCGAGAAGGTATCCCAGGAACTCCACTCTCTCCATATAGAGTTGACACTTGTCCCTTTTTACCTTCAGACCAGCGTCTTTAAATTTTTGAAGAACTTTTCTGAGTCATTGTACCAATAACTCTTTAGTGGGGGCAGCTATTAGGACGTCATCAAAATAAGGCACGACGCCTTTTATGCTTTGTAATAGTCTCTCCATTAAACTTTGGAAAATGCCCGGAAACACCCTTACTCCGAATTGGAGTCTGTTGCACTTGAAGGCGCCTCTATGTGTAACTATTGTCTGGGCTTCTGCAGTTCTGGCATCGACAGGTAGTTGGTGGTACGCCTGAGCTAAATCCAATTTCGCAAATATTTTTCTGCCACCCAGGGAATGAAGAAGGTGTTGGACCACCAGTACTGGGTAAGTGCTCTGTTGAAGAGCATGATTTAGGGTGGCTTGGTAATCCCCACAAATTCTTAATGAATCATCTGGCTTCATGGGCGTTACTATCGGGGTTTCCCAGCAGGCATGGTCAATCGGTTCCAATACGCCCTGGGCTATCAGTTTATTTAGCTGCTTGTCGATCTTCGGTTTTAAGGCAAAAGGTACCCGACGAGGCTTAAGCCGAATGGGAGCTACATCGGGGCTGAGATTAAATGATATAGGGGTCCCCTTGTACTTGCCTAATGTTCCTATGAACATGTCCTGGAATTCCTGGATGAGAGCCTCTTCCCAGTCGTCGCTTCTGGTTTGGTGTATGCCGGCTAGTTCAATCCCGAGTGGGGCGAACCACTGTAACCCTAACAAGCTGGGTCGGTCACGATCGACGACAGTCAGGGGAAGCATTGCTGTGCGGTCCTTGAAGGATACTTGGACGTGGCTGGAACCGACAACTGGAATTCTGTTTCCCTGGTAGTCTTTCAGGATGATTCGTTGAGTGCTGAGGTCCTGGCGGCAGATGGCAGGGATCACCTGTTTGAGGGTTTTCCAGGATACCATCGATAGGGTTGTCCCCGAATCGACTTCCATCACGCACAGTCGATTCTCAATAGTAACCCTTTCGCGGATCTTTATTGCATCGAACGATGAAGCCTGGCCGATAATAATGGTTTGGTGGGCCTCTTCTCATCTCATTGAAGAGGCAGGTGCTTGGTTTCTGAAGTAGTAGTGGTTGTTCCATTGGTGGTTCAGATGGTCCCGGTTCTCAGGAGGTTTGCCTATCTCCCGACGGAGGTTGTTCTCCCTTCGGTTGGGACTGGACTCTCCTCTGCTTCTGCAGACCTTCACGATGTGGCCTCTTTTTCCGCAGGTACGGAAGAATGCATTGAGAAATTTGCAGTCCGATTGCAGGTGGTTTGCCCTGCAACCAGCACACTGGCGTGGACGTCTCTGGTTCCTTTGCTCTTGTTCTATGTGGAGCCGGTTGACCTCCTCTTCCTCACTGTCTGAGGATGACTCGAGGTCTTCGTGGTGGGTAGTGGTAGAGTGCTTCTCAGTGGCGAGTGGGCTCTCATTGGCGAGTTGGCGAAGCGGTGCGTTCGCTCGGCGCATTCGAGTGGCTGACTTCCTGGTTGCTTCTGCGGCAGTAGCGTTGGCGATGACATCTATAAGGCTAATGTCTCCTTTCACCATCAGCTTACTCTGCACATGTGGTGCATTTAATCCCAGAACTATGCCGTCTCTTAGGGCTTCCTCTTAGTTTGCAAAACCACAAAGGCCTCCTAGGTTCCGGAGGTTGGCTACGAAATTTCCAATACTCTCATCCTTCCATTGGTCCCTCTGGTAAAATTTGTGTCTTCGTATCAGTGTAGGTACTGCAGGTGCGTAATGGGCCCGAAGGATTGGGGCGAGGGTATCCCAATCCATGGTCTTCACTTTCGCCGGTTTTGCTAGTGCTTTAGCCATTTTGAAAATGGCGGGGCAGCAATGAGTCAGGAACACCACTCGTTTCTTGCCAGGCGTAGCATATTTTAAATTGTTGGTCTCCAGGAACATCTGGAAGCGATCTATATACGAGTCCCAGTCTTCAGTTGCTGGGTCGAATGGAGCGGGTGGTATGGCGCCGCTGGTCATCTTGCTGTTTGTTGCGTGCACACTTCAGCCACGTGCTCTGTCTTGTTTGATGCATTCCTAATCAGCTCTATCATCTCCGCATCCCATCCTTGTCGCCAGTATTAAGTCCTGAGCATGGGCACAAGGAACGGAGACGAGACATTGAACGGTGATTTCAACTCTTTATTATCAAGAAAGAACAGAGCAAGAAAGAACAGAGCAGCTCTTTTATGGAGCTGGCTGCTGTCAAAACAACCAATGAATTGAGTTTACCGCTTTCAAAAGCGTCCAATCAGGGGCTCCCGTTAACAGCCAATCAGAATGGCCAAAATGACCAATCACAACTCGCTATCTACGGACCAATGAGAAGTGCAGGATTACAAGCCTGCTGTAAAGTAAAGCTATTGAGGGTTGTATCGCTGTGTTGGCTTAGTCCATAGCAGAAACATTCTCATATTTTGATATTATTAAAACAGATTCAAACAAGTAGAAAAAATGCATGCATGAACTAATCTGTCACTCAACCAGTACTTGTAAAATATGCAATAATGTTTCAAATACCCCCCCCACCTTTCTATGAATGAGAATACCATATGAAGGTTATTGCAGTATATTTCTCCACAGTACTGAAATACAGCTAATGAAAGAGTCATTTAAAGAAACACTGAACAGCTGTGTTGCCAGGAAGCTTAATAGTCTAATTCAATGACTATATAATTGTTTTTCCCATGCTATAACACAAACATTCAAATGTTTGGCTACACTTTAGGATGTTATCCTAGCGAGCAGCTTGTCAAATGCATTGATTATAACTATTTCCTGATTCTTTTCTCTATTTTCTTCTGGCATAGATTAATTGTGGAGATTTCATCTGCTCCACTTGCTTATTCCCTCACCAGGTGACTCTGCTGTAATTCTGTTTGTAACATCATGGTTGGCTGCTACAACTACCATTAGAACTTCAGAGAATTGAGAATCAAGAAGTACACTCCTGCTGGGTGCAGGTGCTTCATTAACTCAAGGTAGAGAGTGATGAGGTCATGGAAATGTTCCTTTGCTCTCGTTCCGTGATGAAAAGTTCCGTGATGAAATGTTCCTTGATGAAAAGTCAGGAGGAGACAGCCAGAAAACAGTTTCAAAATATGATGTCAAATGGGACTGAAACAGGTTGGAATAAGAAATCCCTCTAACAATATAATTTTATGATCCTTTGCCTACAATTTTGAATAGGGTTTATTCCTCAATAATTCAACTTGTGTATGCTTTCAACGTATGTCAGAAAAATTATTATACTGGTACAAAATGGACAATTACATTTCTATGTTAAAGAAATGATAGAATAACCGAAACAAGTTGTATTAGTAGATAGACCTGTCTACTCCTTAGTCTATATCCCTTTTGCAATAATCAGGATCTCTTTAGAATAGGCAAGAAATATCTTTAGCATGTTCTGTTCTATGTACTTCTTTGTATTATCTGATCTTTAATCAAAAGTATTTCATTTTATTCTCTATTGGTGAGTTGACATCTAAAAGGGTTCGTACAGTTTAGAGCAAGGCTGTCCAACTTCTGGCCCATGGGCCAGATGCGTCACATGCTGGCTACGTTCACACCCTGTTTAGTGAAGGGGGGAAGTCCCAATACATCATGTGACACCACCATGACAATGTGCATTTGACATCCCTGGTTTAGAGCATTACATTTTCAGAACACAGACAGGTGAGAGCAGGTCCAGCTAGGTTGAGAAGAGGTGGCAAAAGTGATAGAAAGTTTGGAGAAATTTTCTTAGAAGACATGAAGGAACTGGATGTATACAATCTGAAGAAAAGAGACAAAGGGGAGATTTTGTACCCATATCAGGCACATAAATGGAAATTACAGGAAAGATGCCACTTTCTTATGGTACTTCCATTGCGAAGTGAACCAGAATAGAAATACCCATTAATATTTAATATGGTATTAAGTTACATCTAAATTTTAAGGAAAAGGGAAAACTTTCTGAAATTAAAATCTGCATAACAGTGGGATCAATTTTTCTACAGAGATTGTGAAATTTTTGCATATCTGGAGGCTTTTGAGAAGCTGGACAGCTACCTCCCAAGGATTTTGTTTGGTTTTTTTTTTGCATTGAAGTAGGTTGGATTATATGCCCCTGTGGCCCTTTCCAATTACATAGTTCTATGATTGTACTGTTGCATATGATGAGATATATCTTTAGAGGAAGACTACAGACACCATATTTTGCAACAGATCTTTTGATGTTTTGATTTTGTGCATACTTGGATAGTGTCACTGCAGTTACCATTTTTGTTTGATGTATTAAAGCAAAGAAAAGTTGTGCAGGAAAGCCCCAAAATTCATTTTATGTGATATTCTGTTTTCCCAGACTTGTCTTGAAAGCATGCCATGTTTCCTTTTGTGAACTGTTCAGGCCCAGAAATATGCTTTTAGTCTGACGCATGGTAGCATCTAGCCACCTTGGTTGAATTTGAAGGCCTAGCATGGTTAGCTCTGATTACTGAATTTGGATTGCTATTGGCTGGACCAGGATCTCAAAAAACATTATTTTGTTTTTAACATTTAATTTCATTGATATTGTACACTGCCCAGAACTCCTCTCCACAGGAGATGGGCTGTTAAGAAATATAAAATATAAATAAATAAAATGCCTTTAGCTTTCCACACCAAGAAACTCAATGGAAAATCTTTTTGGCATAGACTATACCTGAAATTTGATAACTATCTGTAAATAGATACCCAGGGCTATGGACAAGGAGGTAAAGATTAATTTAGATTTAAAGACCAGTTCAATTTCCTTTTGTCATGCTTAATTGACTTTCTTTCCTCTCTTGCCTTTTGCTTGTCCTATCTAAACATGGATTATTGCTTCCATGTTTCTCCCACTACACACTCCAGGATCATGGGGGAAAGAGGTGTCTTTAGCTTCAATTGAGCAGCAAAGATTCTATAAAGTGGAGAACAGGAAGGGAAGATATATATTTTTGTCATATTATGTTCATGAAGAATTACATGGAATTTTTGTGAAAATATAGTAATGACCTTGGGAAGCTTCTTTTGAGTAATTTAGTACCATTGACTCTTTGGGAAGAGAAGGTTAAAAGCGGTTCAAGTTGCATTGCGCTGTGAGGATCCAACTATTTTTTCTTAGTCAAAGCATAGGAAATATAAATAGCTGGCAGAGCTCTGTTTTTTTTCTAATGGAGATTCAGAATCAGGAGCTACATCTTGAAAAGAAAAACTAGGAAAGTGACTATACAAAAAGTAGCATGGCATTTTATTTATTAAATATATTTCTACCTTGCCACGATTCAAAAAAGAGTCTTGACACCTTACATAAACCTTCTCTACAGTAACATAGAATGGCTGTTTTATAAATACAGTTTTTGAGTGCGTGTTCTATACAGATATTTATGTTCCCATTTCCTTGAGAAATGTTTTCATATGTTGAGGAATAAGTCTTTGTCCCCTTTGGGTGGCCTATGAGATTTGTCATAGTCAACTGCTGTACTCCCAAATTTGCCCTCGCCATCCTTGTCTGAATTCAATCTTCATTGCATTTGAGTTTTGTTTGCACTGGCAAAAGACCAAGACCCCATGAACTGGGCCAGGCCAGGCAGTCCTTGCTGTCTTTTCCCTGGTTCAATTTTTTCTTTCCACAGATGTCCCTGACCTTGCAAAATCCTCCTTTATTCTACCTTTGATTTTCATGAGTAGCAACACAGGAAACAATAAGCAAACAGTGAGGAAGTTTGGAAGTTCCTCAAGGAGCTACAGCAGAAAGCTGCAGCAGCTGGAAAACCACTCTGTTGCTCCAGGAGTTTCCGCTATGTTCTCATTAGCCATTGAATGGTAACTGGCAAAGTCAGCTGATAAATAATCTTCACTCTTGTCTCTAGATACTTCCCAGTTTTCTGATTTTTCCCTATATATATATAGTTTTTCTCTGTGTTGTTCTCAAGACACCCTGGATTTTGCACATATGTTAATTAGAGAAGGGAGAAAATGACACAACAGAATAAATGTCTGTTAGAAAGTGTGGCAGCGTCCTGGATTTATCAGCCTCTGCTTGTTTTAGAAAACCAGAACAAGGATAAATGTGAATATTGGCACAGAGAATAGCAGTTTATAAGAATGGGAGTAGATTGTTAAGAATGGCATAGTGCATCTCATATTAAAAGCAATGCAAGCCCATGCAACAGATTTCAAGGAATAATACATGGCTAGGACCGTATGACTAGTATAATCCTGAACATCAATACCAGTCCTAATACTTTTAGCACCAAATATGATTTTACAATTACATTTTAGATCTATGTGATTCACTTTTCCATTTACATGGAGTAATTAGCAGAAGTTATAATTTTTTTATTATTATTTATTGAAACACTGAACGTTTGCTAAACACTCTTCAAGATCTACACAGTGTTGGGTTTCAAAAAAATTTCCTACCTGTTCAGTGGAAGTGTGTGCTTTGCATGTGCATGCACTCTTTGCATGTGCAGCATTTGCAACTCACCTTCTGCTGCAAGTCCTGTGTGTAAAACAGCAGACGTGCAGCAATCATCTGTGCTGCACGAAGCAGCTGAGGTTGAAAAGCAGGAAATAAAGGTCAGTATAGAGCCAGGTCAGAGTGAGAGGGCCCAGCAGCTGATCGTTGGAGCGAACCAGTTTGCTCACTGATGATTGTCGGAGCTACCGGGCCAAACTGGTAGAACACTATCACTGGATCTAAGGGAAATGATAAGAAAGGAAAAGGGGACAGAGGGTAACACAGAATTATTCACAAAATCGTCAAATGTCTGTATATCAAATGAGCTGGTGAATCTTCTGATAAAAGGGCAGAGGAACCAGAAAAGGAAAAATGTTTCTTTGTCCCAGTTTTGAATTGTCTGCAAGTCCTAAGAGTAGCAACAAGTACAGCAGCAAATTTTCAGATTGGGCTTGTGGCTTAAGGAGTCTTCGCTCAAACTTCTGGGAGAACTGAGTCAGTAAGGTAAAAGTGATAGGAAAAATAAAGTAGGAGCATCACAGGTGTTCTATTTCTTTTTATTGCAACTTTTCTTCAGTTTTGCAGTTTTGCCTTTGCAAAACTTTCTTTCCTTCTCTGTTTTCAGAGTCATAATTTTCTGTACAAATATGGTATTCTAAAAGTTGCTACAGTTATATTATTTCCCAACTTAATGTTATTGTAACTATTAAAATGTCTTTACTGAGGATTATAACAATGCCGAGTTTGAATTAGCATTGCAGAGTCCACTAAATGTTAGTCTAGTAGTAAATGGCTAAATGGAGAAACTGTTGTCTCAATAGTTATCAGTACACAGCATCATACCTAATAATCTTAGGCAGCAGTTGGAAACTTTGTCATCTTCAAATTATCTATCTGTCAATTAGAAAATGTGACACTACTTGACTCCAGACCTACATAATGGCAATAGATTATGACATCCTAGGTTCTTGGGGATGAACTAGATTCATGTGATGGACAACACCAGCTAAAGAATTAGGTAATATGATTTAACATTGCTGTGTGAAATTTTAGAATAATATTCGTAAGATTATTTTATGGCACCAATCTTTTTAGTTTTTTTTTATTGGAATGCTTGAAATTCTTCCAGAGCTTTTGTCCATGGCCCATTTTTGCTCTTCAGTGCCCTGACTAGTTTATATATCTGGTACATTCTGAGGATAAATGTGTAGGCAATAGGATCTTTGTTGCTAATGTAGCCACCACCATCAGCAACTTAGAAACTGAAGTGAACAAAATATGACAGCTGCACTACTGCTGCCAATGAATTCATTTTTCAATGAATCAGCTGCCTGCAGTACACAGAGATTTTTGAACCAAAACACCTAGAAAATCTTTGGCACACCCCCTTTTTTAAAAAAAAATCATTTTATTTTGCAAGAAAAAGAAAAGAAATTGGACATCCTACAAATCAGCTAGCATGGTTAAACTGATTGGATGGAGAAATAAATTATAGCTGGGTTAGCGATGGGAGCTAATTCAGCAATTTAATAGCCACAGTGAGCTTAGATATGAATCAGATGGTTGTCAACATCTTTCATTTGTTTAGTTTCATATGGCGAGCAGGCTTTTTAACTAAACTTCTAAGGCATTAGGAATTGAATCATATTTATATTTGGTTGATGTGCAGCTATATTTTTATCAACAGAATGTCATTTCCTACAATGTCTAAAAATTGGAAACACATACATAAAGAATGTAATCGCCTTAGTTGAAAACTTTTGTCTGGACCCTGGCTCATGGTGTGGGTGTATGGTATTATATAAAATCATCATTAGCACTCTTTCAAATATATCATCCTGAAATTCTGCATTGTTCCAATATGCTCTTTAATTTTTTTTCCCCTTCTCTATTCCATTTTATGCAAAATAAATGTCATCTGAAGTATAAAATATTTTTGCTGAATGAAATGTAAATACATCCCAAGCAACCTTTCCTCTTTGGCTATCTCTTTTCATGTTGAAGTCTTTCAGAGAAAAAAACATAAGGTGGTTTCATGACAACATATTTGATCTGTCTTGAAATGGGTCCAAATGAACACAAGTATTTGTGTTAAACGAAAGACTAAATACTAAAGTTCTCCCAAACTGAAATCACACTGCAGTCAGGGCTGTATAAGTAAAGAAGGTTTCTTTAATCCTGGGAACAGTTCATACAGAGCAGAGGTATCAAACTCACACCATTATGTCATTGCCACATGATATATCATGACTTTTTCCCCCCTTCACTAAGCTAGAGATGGGCATGGCCAGCGTGTGAAGCATCCAGACTGCAGGCTGGGAGTTTGACAGCCCTGATAGAGAGAGAGCTCCCAGATTCCTTGGCATTAGCACCAAGGAATCAAGCACAAGGTCAGTGCTATTCAAGTCCAGTACGTCTGGATGGTATTAGGTTTAAGAACTGAAGGAACTTCAGTTCCATTTTTTTAATATTGGCCCTTTTATCTAATGTTTCTATAAAATCACAAGACTCAGATCTAAATAGTTTTTTCTATCTCCCACCAGTGTATAGAAATAAAAACACAAAGCAACCCTGATATATATGCATCTCTACTTGAACAAGCCAGTAAAGGGGAGCCCATATAGGGATATGTTTTCTAATATTCAATTATCATCTACTTTCTTTTCAATCTATTATTCCATGTGTTATATTCTGAAATGATAAGATCTTGTTCTTCTGAACCATGCTTCCTTAGTGTTCACTTGTTAAGAAAAGCATGACCAACTCCTCTAAATGTTAATAAAACTTTGCTTCTGCTATCTTGATCATCATTATTGCTATTTTCCAAGCTTCGTTCAGTTTATCTGATCTCTTTTTGTACTATGAAATCTGTAGCTGTCATAATAACAGAAATGAAGTTGAAACAATGCAAAAGCAGCATGAGAAGAAGGCGGGAAGGGCAAAATGTGTGTTTCCATGTTCTGACAAGTCCATCCCTTTTGTAAATATGTGACTAATTGGTAGTATCTTCCCTTGCTATAAAAACCTAACAATCAATTAAACAATCCAATCTTCATTATAGTCAAAAACCACGATGTGGGGTGCAGTCATAGAAGATATATCAGGGTCTTAAAAATATTATGGAAAGTTATAAGATATAAATATGAATTTAAAAGAAGAGGTAGGAACATTACATGGATGTAGGGAAGCACCAAGGTTAGTAAGTGAAAATATAGATCAGATTGCAGAGTGTTCTAGTATGGCAAACTAGATGCTCACTAAGTTTAACTTATGGCACAGATAATCAACTGATGAATGTTACATGCTGCTGCACAGAACCTTGTGACTTTTTTCTGTGGTAGCAGGATTGATATCTGAAAGCAACAGGGAACAGAGGTGGTATCCAGCAAGTTCTGACCAGTTCTGGAGAACCAGTAGTGAAAATTTTGAGTAGTTCGGAGAACTGGCAAATACCACTTCTGACTGGCCCCGCCCCATTTATTCTCTGCCTCCTGAGTCCTAGCTGATTGGTTGCATCTTCTTTTGTTGCCCTGCTCAGGAGAATGGATCTGGAAAGCAGTTTAGTGGGGTGGGGAGTGAATGGGATTTTGCCGTATCCTTCCTCTAGAGTTGGGTGGGAATGGAAATATTACAGTATCCTTCCCCTGCCACACTCACCAAGCCACGGCTACAGAACCAGTTGTAAAAAAAATTTGAATCCCACCACTGGCAGGGAAGTGTAGAATTGTTCTGAGCACCCTGACTATTTATGCAGTACTGGTGAGATGACACTAGTATGAATGTAGTGTGAGTACAGACACCGGAGAAGCACATAATCTGTTGTTGTTTTTGTGTCCAGAGTCACAGAGGCACAGTCTCTCTAGATATTGGCCTTCAAAAACAGCTGAGGAGATGTCATGACATTGTGCCAGAAAAAAGGCCCCCCAAATTTACTTGAAGTACTTCAAATTTAGTTAAGTATATCACAGAGGAGGTAGAATGGCTGTTCAATTCACTGGCAATAAAGGTTGAGTTACTGGCTAGATTCATTTGGTGTCCTATGTCTGCTCTGCACTGTGTAATGAGTGTTTGGGCCTGGTCAATGCTGAATAGAAGACATGTAGAGAAGGATGAGGTTTTACTGCCAACTTCCATGTGGGCTGAAAATCATCACTCAGAGTTAATGGGGAAAGATCATGTGGAAAAAAGGATAGTCTGAATCAATGGCACATTCCAATCTCTACTTTCATGAGGTTGTCTCAAACATGGCATTAGAGGCACTTTGAGATAAGAAAGGCTAATCTTTGGATTGTGCAAGTTCTAATGATGCAAAGAAAGAAAGAAACAGTACCAAAGCCATATCTGAGTGAGAAGAAGAAGGTGGCAAAGGGTAAAACAGAGAAACATTTGAAAAAGTTGATTATGAAAATGAGATGAAAGTATCAGAATAAATTTAACACAGAGAAATTCCTTCACTTCAGAAAGAGAAATAAAATACATAAGTATATGATATGGTTACAAAAGAAATACTAATGCAATATTATGCCACATTAATGGAAGCATAATTTTAAAAACTTGGGAAATAGTCATTCCTCTTTATTTTATTCAGTTTTGAGTCCCACACAGGAAATAGGATTTAGAAAAATTGGAATATTTCCAGAAAAAAATAGCAATTAAGATATATTAAGTGATACTTGATAGTAATACAAGGGATACAATATTATTTTTCTTAGAAATACTTAAAAAATTATTACTAACAGTAAAAAGTAGGTCAACAGTAGAACAAGTTACCAAAGAGGTGGAAGGATTGCCTTCAATTGATGTATTCAAGTGAAGATTAGATTGCCATGTGTCTTCAAGTCATTTAATTTGTGTTAGGGTACATTTCCATTTCTGTGAAAAAGTTAATTTCTCTTTGCAAGATAAAAATATTAAATGCTGAATGAGCTTGATCCAAATTCGGTCAATTAATTATGACTAATTTAAGCCTTATGGCTTTTAAAGGATTTATTCCAAGACACTTTTCCCATGGGACCCTTAACTTTATCAGTTGGGTGTGGGAAGAAACCCAAAAGAATGCTAGTGTTTAATCAACTAATCCAGACACAGTTGTATTACTTCAGTCAGACCAGTCTTTTCAATGAATCACTTCAATCACTGTAAATGACATGACCCATTGGGATAAAGAGTCCATAGAACAAGAAATGGTCTTCCTCCAGTGGTGGTATTCAACTGGTTCTGCCTGGTACTGGAGAGCCGGTAGGAGCAATACACAGCAGAGACCGAACCGGTTCTCTCTGCTGCTCTGCTGGGTCTGCTGTTGGGCCCACCCGCCTGCCTAAGTGCCCATACTGACCTTTATCTGCTGAATTAGAAGTGCAGCTGGTTTGTGTGGCACAAAATAGTGCCACGTGGCAGATGCTGAAGCGACTGAGATCATGCAGGTTTGTAGGAAGTGAGTTGGAACGCCTCTGCACCTGCGTAAATGCCTCTGTGCCTGCACAAAGTGCACATTTGGCACACGCAGGCATGCAAAGTATGTGCACGCATGCAAAGTGCACCCACCGAACTGGTGGCAACAATATTTGAATCCCACCACTGTCTTCCTCTATGAACCTCACATATCCCCAGGGCATCTTAATTTATACATCCAACAGATTCCACATCAAAGTCTTTATGCTCAAAGTCCATTATCACTATAAATACTATGACTCTCAGTTTTCTAATTTCTAAATCTTCAAATTGCAGACCCAGTGTTCTACTGTCTGGCTCTTCAGATAAAATTTAACAGAACAGAATATCAGAGTTGGAAGGGGCCTTGGAGGTCTTCTAGTCCAACCCCCTGCGCAGGCAGGAAACCATATACCAATTCAGACAAATGGTTGTCCAGTTCTATCTCTGCTTCTACCAATTGTACTGTGTCTATTTTCATTGGATAACCAGGTTAACAACTGGATGAAAAAAAATTCTAATAGGCCTTTTGCAGCTGCCTCTTTCACAAATCAAAATGGGTAGCTGTGGGACCAGTTCAAAATCTAAATTGAGGAAATATCCATATAAAACATATTTGGTTATGCTCCCAAATAATTATGATATGCTATTTCAATTAATGTTCATTAATAACAACAGAAGGTTTTGCTAGAAGGAAGAAAGGGAATTAGTTATAGAAATTCTGTGTGTGAGAATAATTTACAGATGAGACACAATGGATAGTATATGCAGTTAGGAATCAATGGATAGTATATGCAGTTAGGAATATACTTTATTTCACATGAAATGTATTTTAATTAAAAAAATTCTTAATTCAGTAGAGTCTCTTTTTATCCTAACTATCCATAAAAAAGGAAGAGTAGGTAAATATGTGTACACATTCATTCATTCACACACACACACACACTTATTCTTCCTTTTGGGAGAAAGATAATCTTAAATTCAGGCTGTTCTTCTTTCTAGGCATATACAAGATATCTAGATCCCTGAGTCTCTTTTAGTCTGAAGAACAGAAACAATGACATTTGACCCATTATATCTTTTCCCATGGTTTAGTTTGAACAAATCTATCAAAGTGCTTTGTTTTCTCTCTCAGCTAACATTGCAATCCAGTGCCTGTTTGCTCACCTTCTGACTCCCAAGGAAGTGAGCTTCAGCCAGGATAACAAATGGTTAGGGTTTATGGGAGTCATAAAATAAAACATCTGGAAGGCACCAGATTGCCTAGTCAAACTCCAGATGTATGTGATTGCAACCAGGCAGAACAATCTTTTCATTCACTTAGAACATGCTAACATATCCAATGGCCTACTGGGCAAGCCTTGTGTAGAAAAAAGAAGGGAAATGTGACTAGGTTTCTTCAACTAAAAAAAACCCCTCTTATTTCATTTCCAAGCAAAAGGAAGAGAAGCATTTCGATCAGCTTGTGTTTCCTCCAGATTGGGAGAGTGACAGAGGGATGGAGTATTGGAAGCAACTGCATGGTGAACCTTTTCAAACCACACTATTTTTTGGCATGCTTCTTTTCAGGATTTTCCAAGGTCAGAATTTACTGACCTTGACAAAAGCCAAATATGTAAGTCAGCAGAGATTGGGGTTTTATTTGTGGGGTCAGAGGAGAGGAAAACACCCAGTATTTTCTAATGGATTTGCAACATTGCCCTAGGGAGCATAAGATTAGTACTTCTAAATATTTATATTCTTAATACATTATTTTCATAATGTACTTTTTCTAGGATGGTGACCAAATTATACTTAGCCTGATTAGCAGTTTTTAAACCCATCTATCACTGATTGGAGAATTCAGTTGTATCCATTTCTGATACATGAAAGAGCAATGGAGAAGGGGTTTTTACTTCTATTTCTTGAAATGCTAATTTGCTTTGAATATTTGTATCCCAAATCTAAATATAACTTTGCGCTACCTAAATTAAATGCAGCTTTTCTTTTATCAGGAAAGATGGTTGTTCTTGTACTCCGCACTGTGCACAAAACCTTCCTCATCCGTTAGCTCTTCTATTGAGTTTTCACTAAAGCTTTTCAAACTAACTCAGTTACAAGAAAAGGCAAAGTGAAGCATGTGTTGGTAGGGATTTTGGTTGGTTTGTTTTTACAGCAATATAAAACTGGCTTGCCTTTGTCTTCTTGGGTGGTTGTTCAACTTCCTGGTCAGGGTTTTAGCATGGAATTCCAGAATGAAATCTAGGTGCTTGAGATTAGCCAGGTGCCAGTCTACTGAAATATAAGTAGTCAGATAAGAGATAACAGGTAATCAGAATTGGAAGGGACCTTATAGGTCATCTAGTCCAACCCCCTGCCCAAGCAGGAGACTCTACACCATTTCTGACAGATGGGAGTCCAATCTCTTCTTGAAGATCTCAAGTGATGGTGCTCCCACAACTTCCAAGGGCAAGCTGTTCCATTGGTTGATTGTTCTCACTGTCAGAAAGTTTCTCCTTATTTCCAGGTTAAATCTTTCCTTGTTCAGTTTCCATCCATTATTCTTTGTCTGGCCTACAGGCACTTTAGAAAATTGCTTGACCCCCTCTTCCCTGTGGCAGCCCCTCAAATATTGGAAGACTGCTATCATGTCTCCCCCGGTCCTTCTTTTCACTAGCCAAGCCCAGTTCCTGAAAACTTCATAGTCCTTGAATTATGACCAAAATTTCTGTTGTTCAGTGAGAAATTTGTTAACTGAGTTCTGCTCCATTTTACGACCTTCCTTGCACAGTTGTTTAGTGAATCTTTGCAGTTGATAAGTTAGTAACCTGATTGTTAAGTGAATCTGGCTTCCTCATTGACTTTGCTTGTCAGACGGTTGCCAAGGGGAACACACGACCCCGGGATGCTGTGATGGCCATAAGGATGAACCAGTTGCCAAGCATCTGAATTTTGATCACATGACAAAGGGAATGCTGCAAAGGTTGTAACTGTGAAAAACGGTCATAAGTCACATTTTTCAGTGCCATTGTAATTTTGAACAGTCATGAAATGAACTGTTGTAAATCAAGGATTACCTGTAATACTGTACTTTTATATATTTTTTTTTTTAAAAATGGAAAATAACATTTTAGAATAAAAGTTGACAATTTACAAGTTGTTGTTTATACATTCTAAAAAAAATAAAAAGGTGGCGGGGCAGGCGTTTGACCAAATTATGAATAGTGTTTGTTTTTGCCAATGTCAGTCAACCAAGAAAAAACACACAAAAAGGCAATAGCCAGAACATATTGTACCAGGTTCTGACTGGATGATACTTTTAGTCACTGGATTTTATTAGTTCTTCTCTTTAAAGAATCATTCTCTTAAGTTAACATTATAAAGTAATATAAAATACAAAATAAATAGGAAAGCAGTGGGGAGGGAAAGGGGAAGGAGAAGTGAGGAAAGATAAGAAAAAAGAAAAAGAAATGTTGATTCTGACTTTCTCTATTACAATAAAATAAGGCATTAACATCAAATCACAACTTTTTACTTTTTCCTGATAATATAAACAAGCCATCTCTATAAAGATCTGTCGATCTAACTGGCAAATTGCAGACTCAAAGTTTCATTCTTCTCCACATCAAGCACGAAGTTCAGAAGGATCATTCTCCAGTGCATTTTGTCGTGTCCGCAGAATGACGCCCGGAGTCGGTGATTTCATGCAATGCTCTTTATTTGAAAGATTGGAACCGAACCGGTGAAAGGAAAAAAGCCCGCGGCTTTTATTCCTTTCGCCGCGGCGGCCGCGGCCAATGGCATCACTTCGAATCTCCCGTGCTCTGAACGAGCCAATCGCGGGAGATTCTAAACGAGCCAATCGGCGCGGCTCGCCTGACCAATTAGAAAGCCCCACGCTTTGGCCAATCAAAGCGCGGGGATTTCGAGTATGTAAATTAGGACAGAACACCCCTCCCCTCTTGGTTTAGTCCTTACGTTGCGTAGTCACGTAGGTAGGCGGGGCTCCGTCTGGTCCTACTTGACCTGCGCAACTCAGTCGTAAGCGGAATCCCGGCCTGTTCGGTCGGGTTTTTGGTCGCTCCTGTTCCTGTGCGAACCGGCTGGTCGATCGGGCAGGTTCTTTCTCCGTGGCTCCCACCTGGGCCTTCCGGGTTGGTTGAGCTACGGGTTTCGCCGCTCCCGCTCGGTCTTTCCGGGTCGGTCGAGCTGGCTTGGCTGTTCTTATTCGGCAAGGGGTCGCGATGGCTGCGTCTCGGTAAGTACTGCTGGTTTATTTTTTCTTGTAATCGGTCACCCGGGTATTCCCTCCCCCCTTGGTTTGCGTTTTGGGAGGTGGGTTCGTTTGCTGTCCTAGACCTAAATTGGTCGATGTGTCGTTTCCACGCTCGTCCGTCTGTCGTTTGTAGCCGGTACGAGCGTGGGCCTGTTGTTTGGGTGATGACAGCTGGGATCCATAGGGGGTCCCCCGTCAGGTTTTTGGCATATACGAGGTCTCCGGGTGCGAACGTTCGGTACTTCGTGCTTGAGTCTGGGGGCCGCTCCGGGTTATACGTAGGGTGTAACCTGTCGAGTGGGGACCTCAGCTTTCTACCCATTAGTAGTTCGGCTGGGCTTTTGTTGGTAGTGGTATTCGGGGTTATGTGTTGTGTAAAGAGAAGTCTGTTGATTTTCTCCTGGATCTCCCCGTGGTCCATTTTCCGGATGGTTTTTTTGGTAAATTGGACCATCCGTTCCGCCCTACCGTTCGCCACCGGATGCGCCGGTGCTGTTAGTGCGTGGCGGATGCCCCTTTCCGCCAGGAACTTCTCGAACTCCAGGGAGGTAAACTGGGGCCCGTTGTCGGAGACGACGACGTCTGGGAGGCCGTGCGTTGCAAAGAGTTTGCAAAGTTCTTTGGTCACGGCCTCCGTGGTTGTTGTCTTCATGTCGCTTACCTCCAGCCAGTTGGAGTAAGCGTCAACTGTTATGAGGAAGGTGTGTCCATTCGTGGGTCCGGCGAAGTCTAAATGGATTCTGGACCAGGGCCCCCTTGGTGTTTCCCACTCCAGGATGGGCGCTGTGGGTGGGCTGGGCCTAGTCTCCTGGCATCGCTGGCACCTAGCTACCCAGGCCTCTATCTGCTTGTCCATCCCTGGCCACCAAGCGTAACTTCTGGCCAGGGCTTTAGTTCTTACGATGCCAGGGTGCCCCTCGTGCAACATTTCCAAAACCTTCCCCTGTAGTCTGTCCGGAATGACCACCCTGTCACCCCATAAGATGCACCCCTTTAGCAACGAGAGCTCGGTTTGGTGGTTCCGAAACGTCTTGACGGACTCGTCGTTGTCTTTTTCCGGCCACCCTTTTTCTACCCAATGCAAAACCCGCGCCAGACGCCTGTCTTTATTAGTTTCCCGGGCAATGTCTGACGCGGTTATGGGTAGGTTGGGTAGGGTCTCGATGCTGAGGGTGGTCGTCGTTGGTGCTGGGTCAGAGTCGGATTCCGGTAGCGGCGAGCGGCTCAATGCGTTCGCATGCGAGATCGTCTTACCCGGTTTGTGTATGAGTTCGTAGTTGTAGGCCGCCAGGAACTCGGACCACCTTGTCATTCGGGGAGACAGAATGTTCGGGGTGGCCCGGTTTCCTGCAAGGATGCCCAGCAACGGCTTATGGTCCGTTATAATGGTGAAAGGTCGGCCGTAGAGATATTCGTGGAACCGTTTTATGGCGGCAACTATAGCCAGAGCCTCTTTGTCCAGTTGGCTATAGTTCCACTCTGGTTTGGTTAGGGTCCTCGAAAAGAACGCGATGGGTGCTTCTTTTCTGTCAGGAAGGGTATGGCTGAGGACGGCGCCGACGCCGAAGGGTGATGCGTCGCAAGTGACGGCCAGAGGTAGGGTCTCGTTGAATTGTATGAGGACGGCGTCGGAGGTGAGGAGGTCTTTAGTTTTTTGGAAGGCGGCTTGCTCCCGTTTCCCCCAAGTCCAGGTCGCCGCCTTGTCCAGGAGCCTATGCAAAGGCTCCACCGCCGTTGCCTTTTGGGGTAGGAAAACATTGTAAAAGTTCAGTAACCCCAAGAATGCTTGTAGCTCAGTCTTTGATTTAGGGGTGGGGGCCTCTTTGATGGCCTTGATTTTTTTACTTGTGGGGTGAATGCCGTGCCGGTCTAGGAGGTAGCCCAAGAATTCCACTCGTTCCGTGCACAGTTGGCATTTCTCCCTTTTTACTTTAAGTCCCGTTTCTTTAAATTTAGTTAGGACCTCTCTTAGTCAGCTTTCTAGTTCGGCTTGGTTGGGCGCCGACACTAGAACGTCATCGAAATAAGGCACCACCCCCTTGATGCCTTGCAACAACCTCTCCATCAGGCTCTGAAAGATGCCTGGTGCCACGCTGACTCCGAATTGGAGTCGGTTGCACTTGAAAGCCCCCCGGTGGGTAACAATGGTCTGGGCTTCCGCCGTTTGCTCGTCGACCGGCAGCTGTTGGTATGCCTGGGCGAGATCGAGCTTGGCAAAGACTCTGCCCCCTCCCAGTGAGTGCAGTAGGTGTTGCACGATTGGGACGGGGTAGGCGCTTTGTTGCAGCGCGCCATTTAGGGTGGCCTTATAGTCCCCACAGATCCTCACCGAGCCATCTGGCTTGACCGGGGTGACTATGGGGGTCTCCCACCGGGCATGGTCTATGGGCTGCAATACCCCTTGTTTGACGAGCTTATCAATTTTAGGTTTTATTTTAGGTTTTAGGGCGAATGGCACCCGTCTAGGTTTCAGTTGTTTGGGGGGGACGCTAGGGTCTAGGTCGAACGAGATAAGGGGCCCCTGGTACTTGCCCAGGCTTCCGTCGAAGACTTCTCGGAACTCCTGGGCTAGTCGCTGTTCCCAACCGTCGTCGGCGACGTGGTTGACTCCCGTGAGAGTGATGTCGAGCGGGGCGAACCATTGTAGTCCCAGCAGGCTTGGGCGGTCGCGATCGATGATCGTGAGGGGGAGTTGTTCGGTGCGGCCCTTATATGTCACGTTAAAGTTTTTGGTGCCAACTACCGGGATGCGGTTCCCCTGGTAGTCCTTTACAATAAGTTTTTGGCTGTCTATGTTCCTCCTTTGGAGGGTAGGCACCAACCGTTTTATCTCGTGCCATGCAATCATGGAGAGGTAGGACCCGGAGTCTACCTCCATTTTGCACGGCTGGCCCTCGATGTGAACCTCGACGTGGATTTTTCGGGCGTCGTCGGTGATGGCGTGGCCGATGGTTACCGTCTGGTGGGTCTCCTCTCTCCGCCGGTTGTCGCCGCCTCTCGAGGATCGTCCGGTCCGGTCCCATCGGCTGTCCGAGTGGCGATCTCTGGGCCGGGGCGGTGAGCTTTCCCTTCTCCGGTCGTTTTGGTCCCATTGAGGTGGACTGCGGTTTTTCTTCTGGCGACAAACCCGGGCGATGTGCCCCTTTTTGTTGCAATGCCGGCAGATGGAATCGAAAAACCGGCATTCCGACCTGGGGTGGTCGCCGCCGCAACCGGCACAGTTGGTCCTCGACCTACGACCTCTCCGGTTCCGTTGGTCGCGCCCCGTCTGAAGTCGATGTATGTCTTCTTCGTCTTCGGACGTGCTGGATGCAGAGTGGAAATCGCCGTGGTGTGTGGTTGTTTCGGTTTTTCGTTCGGTCGACCTTGCCGGGTTGTTGTTTCCGCTGCGGTCCTTCGTGTCAGGTTTGCGCATGCTATCGGCGGAAGTACGGGTTGCTTCTGCGGCTGCGGCTGCGGTGAGGGCATCTGCTCAACTGATGTTGCCCTTAGCCATCAGCCGGCTCTGGAGCGCGGGGTCCCACAGACCGAGCACGAATCGGTCTCTCAGGAGGTTGTTCAGGTTATCAAACTCGCAGAGCCCCCCTAGGCGCCGCAGCTCGGCGACGAAGTCGCTCAATTTCTCACCCGGTCTCTGGTCCCGCCGGTAGAATTCGTTGCGCCGGATCAGGATGGGGACCTCGGGAGCGTAATGACGCCAAAGGATAGGTTCGAGGACGTCCCAGTCCATGGCGGTTGCGTCAGCGGGCTTGGCCAATGCTTTGGCCATCTGGAAAACTTCGGTTCCGCAATGGGTGAGGAAGACGGCGCGTTTTAGCAGGCCCGAGGCGTCCTTCATGCCGGTGCACTCGAGGTACATGCGGAAACGGTCGGAGAATGATTCCCAGTCCTCGGTGGCAGGGTTGAAGGGGGCGGGCGGTGCGATTTTTGCCATCTCGGTGCTTTGTCTGGCTTCCGTCGGACACGGGGTTCGGTTCAGGGTCTGGATCCCATCCTCGTCGCCAGTGTCGTGTCCGCAGAATGACGCCCGGAATCGGTGATTTCATGCAATGCTCTTTATTTGAAAGATTGGAACCGAACTGGCGAAAGGAAAAAAGCCCGTGGCTTTTATTCCTTTCGCCGTGGCGGCCGCGGCCAATGGCAGCGCTTTGAATCTCCCGCGCTCTGAACGAGCCAATCGCGGGAGATTCTAAATGAGCCAATCGGCGCGGCTCGCCTGACCAATTAGAAAGCCCCGCGCTTTGGCCAATCAAAGCGCGGGGATTTCGAGTATGTAAATTAAGACAGAACACATTTGTTTTGAGAATTAAGAAGGATCTGAATCCGGTGATGATCAAGATGGAAAGACATTCCTTTGTGGAACTATTAAAGGATGTGTCTCTTTTTTCATAACTGAAAAAGATATTGCACTAACATGGGTTTAAACAATTGTTTATTAAATATGTTACAGTGTGTTTTAACATAGAATAGGCTAACCACGGATTGGGCATCTTTGGATCCAACTTTTGGGTCTCCTGCGTTAGCTTCCCATCATCACCACTGCAATTTGTCCTAGAAAAAAAAGACTCATTGATGCTGGGGTGTTGGTTGTTGGGTTTTTTTGCACACAACTTTAATTACTGCCTAGAAAGGACATTTTTAATTCATTATAATAGTTGGTGCAAAGAATGTGGAAAAGCACTTTTTATAAGTGGACAGATGCAGTATATTTTTGTGTAAGAGACAGGGTTACTGAGGAGAAGATGAACAAGAGCATGGGAAGAAGACTCATTCTATGTAGGATGAGAACAAGCAATGAGTGTCAGAGTGAATCTATTTCTGTGCAAAAGCGGGGGGAAGGTGGGATGAAAATGATATTGAAATTATCACTAAAGCTTTTTGGAGGCAACACCATAAGTGATTAAAAAAGAAAAAGTTGGATGATCATGAATCAGAAATAACAGAGGAGTGTGTGCGTGAGAGTGACTCTGGCCTTCATTCCTCATACGAACCTCTAAAATCATTCTCCATGGTCATTGCACTACAACTGCCCTTTACGTTTCTGCAGCAATAAATCTCTGAAAGTTTCAGAACACATTATGAATCTGATATTTAGATTTCCTGAAAAATTAATATTATGGCAGGTTATACTAATTATACTTTTATTTAAAATGTTTAGCTCATTCAATCTAGCATCAGCAATATAAATAAACCCTATTAATAAATACAATAAACATTAAACATAATAATAAACAATTACATATATAAGGCCAGCAGCTCCACCACAATTGGATTATGAAGGCTTTCTGAAAAAGCAAAGATTTTGCAAGCTTCTGAAGGCCATTTGAATAGTAAACATCTCAGGGGGAAGGCTTCTCCAAAGAAGGGGAATCCCCACAGAGAAATTAAATAAACAGATAACTGCCAAATTGAAAAGGGGGACAATGATATATGCATCCCTGAATAAACAGACTTAGCTAATTTGTTGGAAACCACTGACTGCCCTGAACCTTAAGATACAAAGCATTGAATATTTGAAATGTTTATTTAGCACTTAACACTAAAATATATATATATAACAGTAATAGTTGTGGTGTTTGTGGCTGGCATGTATTTCGGAGAAGTATATGAAAATATTTCTATGCTTATTCTATTCCAATTTTAGAAGAGATTGCATGGAAATAGTCCAGGAAAAAAGCTGTGGTGGTGTAGGGCAAGAAAATATTATGAGGCAGAGGAACTAATAAATAATAAGCAGAAAGAAAAAGATTGGCATGTTGCAATCTTAACTACTTAGTCATCTCAGTTGCTAGGAATAAACATGATATCTGATAGTTTTCAGTATTAGAAATCAGTTAGAAAAAAAATGGAATATGATCAAGGTCTATGAATAACATAGAAATGCACACTGTGTTATGGAGAAAGGCAGCAGGAGAGGAAAAGCTATAAGAATACTGGAGAGCTGCCATCACTACTACTATGAACCAACCCAACACCCCTAAGACTCCTAGTTCTTCTCCAGCTTCATTTCCAACATGTATTGATACTTAATTTACTTATTTCTTATTTTCCACCTTTCTGAAGAAAACCCCCGAATATCTTTCATCTCTCCCTGTAATTTTCATGCTAGATCATAGACAATTTCAAGTGTGCCACGTATTATTAATTTCTGGTCTCCCTATCCAAGGCTTTTAGTTCTGCTTGAGTCTAATCCACTATCCTTGTTTTGTATTTAATTACTGGAATTGCCCAGGTGTTAAGTGCCTTGATAGTCTTTCCTCCACTGTGTTTAGACTTTAAGATCATTTTCATTCTATTGAGGTATTCCCTTCTAATCTTCTTGACTTCAGCATGCTTGATATTGTCAACTTGAAGGTTGCCCAGGTATTTGTAGTGATCATCTTCATCCAGACATTCGATGTTATTTCCAAAGGATATCTTGATTCCTTAGATTTTTTTCTGATGCTGACAGCAGCACATTTGTCCAGTCCAAACTCCATTGCAATATCTCAGTTGTATATACAGACAACACTGAGCAGAATTCCATTTCAGATGGTGTTTTTCCATACAGCTTCACATCATCCATGTAAAGGAGGTGGGATAGCCTGTCAGATATTTCTGATGTTTGATAACCATGGTCTGACTTGTTCAATGTTTTTGATCGAGGAATCAATAAAATATTAAACCATAGTGATGATACTGAGTTTCCTTAAAGGTTCTTCTTCTGATATTAACCTTTCCCGGTCTATCACAATTGATCAACAACTGCGTCTTACATTGTGCCAGTGAGGTTTGCACAAAGCTTCTGGTGTTTTTATTGAGATGATGATGATGATGATGCACTTGATAGTCCAATCACATGGCAGAAAATTGAATGTCTTCTTGAAATCTATCCAAGCTACATTCAAGTTGATCTTCTTACTCTTGCAGTTTCTCTAAATCAAGTTTTTTATTACAATCATCTTTATTTTCATTGGCTATTTCATATCTTGCTTTGGTTGGTGATCAAATCTATCAATTTAGTGGGAAATGTTATGAATTCATTAATGTCTCCAGCCAATGGAAAAGATTGAACTGGTACGAGGAAGCTTTTAATGTTGAGGAGACTTAGATTAAACTCTACAAAAGTGAGTGGCTATTCTTCAATATCTGGACACCAGAGTAGTTACCGTGATGCAGTTGCCCTCCTTATGAAGCAGTTGTGGAGCTACCATGGAGTCATAATTCCTGCACAAGTACCAAATAGAAATCATGGTCAGAGGGGCCTTTACCAGCTTCAGCTGTTATGCTGATTATGATCCTACCTGGCAATGGTAATTGATGCCTTAATCACCATTCAATTGGACTACTGCAACACCATTCCATGGCACTGCCTTTGAAGATAATTCAAAATCTGAAGTTGATATCATGACTGGGTTTGGGATAACTCTGCCATAGCAGAATAACACCAGTTTTAAAATTACTACATTAGTAAGTTTTTGCATCATTTGAAAATATACTATACATATTACTTATAACGTTCTATAAGGCATAAGATCTAGATATCTTAGGCATGATACATTGAAAATAAAATTGCCTGTCCAGATTGAATATCTAGGGAAAGTTTGCTAAGTATCTTCACTTTGCACAATATATGCAGGAAGTAAGTAAGTGGCCATAAGTGGCCTGAATGACCTGAAATATGCTCTGTTATGCTATGCTTTGTCCTTTACTGATAAAACTATAAGATTTAATCATGCCTTTGGGCCAAAGTGATTGTTAAGTTCTGCACATGGGTGCAAGGAGCGGAGACGAGGCAGTGAACAGTGAACTTCAGTATTAAGCATACTGAACAGAGCAATCACCTAGGGCAGCAGCGGCCTTTTTATAGGGTTGGCTGCTGTCCTATTAGCCAATGAAAAACATGGAAGTGTTAAACCCTTGAACCAATGAGAGTTGGCCCGTTAACAGCCAATCAGATTTCCCAGAAAGGACCAATCCGATGTCGCTATTATCGGCCAATCAGAAGTGCAGGATTAGAACCCTGCTTTTTACTTAAGGTTGTTAAAACTTTATTAAACGCCTTTATTAGTTCATAACAATGATAATGGGAATTTATCTTGGCTACACATGCATATTTTGCTTATTTTTGTTCAAAACAACGGAAACTACCCAAAGTTCACCACTCAGAGCCTTGAGTGGTTGGAGTATATACAAGTACTGTAAAAACAGAAAAAAGAGAAAAAAGAGAAAAAAGCTCTCTATCAAGATTTTATTAAATGCCCAAAATAACTCCACAGAAAAAAAATTCTTCAAATTCCAGTGGTGCAGTGTTGAAGACTTCTAAAACCCATAAACACTGGACATGGCCATTTATGCACTGATTTAAGAAATGGATTACAGCCTTTGTCCAATTTTTTTAGCATACAAAAATTTCAAGCAATTGCTATCACGTGTATCATGTGTTATTAAAGTATGGTTAAAAAAAAGCAGGGGTTAGGAGCTTCTTCAGTGAGTCCTGAAAATGAATATACACCTGATATGCAGAATCAGAAAAAGTGTGGAAGTATGTCAGATAAACTTTATGGAATCCCAGGAATAAGCAACTTCAAAGCTATTGCCTTTTGAGCTCAGCTCCTGGCAATAAAGGAATTTATTTCCTGATATAATTTCATGCACTAGTCCTGGGCATGAATAATTCAACCTTTGGAAAGGAAGTTACAGCTAATCATTCGATTAGGCAGAATGAGATGGATGCCTTAAGCAAACAGATGCCAGAAATAATAAGTGAAACCTGCTGATTTCCCATGAATCACTTTGATGTGCAATGTCTAAGTAGGTCTGTTGCCTCCAGATTCAGTGGAAGGTGTTGTGTATGCAATATAATTAATAAAGTGTGAGCTTGGAGTAAGTGCAGGGTTCTGGCCCTGCACTTCTGATTGGCTGTTAAGCGGCCAGACCGGATTGGCCCGTTCCGGGGAATCCAATTGGCCCTTAACAGAGAGTTCTTATTGGTTATAAAAGCTAGCGTTCCTAGCTTGTTATTGGTTAAAAGTTACAAGGTTTGCCTATATAAGGCGGGTTTTACTGATGTTAAAGGAGCAAGTCACGATGTAAATAAAGAGCTGAAGTTCACCGTTCAGAAACTTGTCTCCATTCTTTCTCGCCCATGCTCAAACATAACAGAAGGTGCCATCCCAATATTAGCAAGACACTCAAATACTAATTAGATTTCGGATGGAATGGATTTTAAAACAGCCCAAAAACAATTGCATTGAGTTTTCCCATTCGCTGGCATTCAGCATAAAGGTATAAACAGGTTATAGAAAAATATATATGAATAGCAGCAGCAGAGTTTGAAGGACAATCGGGTATAATATTTGTTTTCTGAAGGACAAAGAATGACCTAATCTTTCAAATGTATGAAATGGAACTCACTTTTTTAAAAAAAAAAGTTGTCTTTTTTTTCTATGAATAGCTGCTCCTATGAGAAGTATGGGTTCAGAATAATATCAGTGCTAAATAAATTTGCAATTTTCAAGAGTATATAGTATGTATCTTTCATATGGGTACAACTTCAGGAATTTTGGCAGATTCTTGGAATTTGATATGATTTGCTTTAAAAGAGGGAAGAATTCCATCAGTTTAAATACAGAAAATACAGGTTGCACTTTTGATCTTAAG
Source organism: Hydrophis major (assembly GCA_033807585.1). NCBI lineage: Eukaryota > Metazoa > Chordata > Lepidosauria > Squamata > Elapidae > Hydrophis > Hydrophis major. The sequence goes on from CM066329.1 coordinate 333,411,686, forward strand.
ACAAAAGATCCTCCACTATATGAATTTCTGGTCTAGAAACATATTATCCTTATTCAGTGGAAGTATTCAGTGGAAGAAGGAAAATATCCACTACTAAACTCTACAGTTAGGCCATTGTACTTTTAGTACAGAACAGACAAGCCCTTTCTATTCTGTGTTTATAGCCATAAATATGCTTGGTGAAAACTGACATTTGGATGTCCAAATAATTTTCTAAGTATCTCACTGGAATTTGTATGTCGAAATCTGGAAGCTATTAGCAATTTTAAATAAACCCATTTGAACCTAGTGAGACATTAGCAAATAATACTAGTGTTCTTTAAACCATTGTTTCACAACCTTAGCAATTTTAAGATTTAGGGACATCAATCCTCAGAATTCCCCTCCGAGCATTGTCATTCCCTTGCTACACACATGAGGAGCTTAGAGCAAGCCAAACTGATTTGCACACTGACTTGCTTCTGACTGGCCTCCAGTAACTTGCTAAGAAATCAAAATTTGATTAACCAACTTAAACCAAGAAACGCGTGCTGCAGTGATTGTCTGACAGTGAAAATCATGCGTTCAAACTTGAAGGACCCTCCTCTTAATCTTCCTGCTTGCCTTTAAAAATTGTTCTGCAATGTTTGAAAGAAGAGGGATACAATAATAATAGTTCCTACCTATAAAAGGAGAGGAAAGATTTGACAGTAAATTACCATCCTAAAGTATGATCAGAAAATTGCGAGAATGTGAAAATGTTGCATTGGCACCACTACTATTTAAGTTCTATATAAATTATTTAGTCAATTTTCAGAATAATTCTGATTTCTTTCCTTCATGGTCAGCTCATAGATATTGTTAGGGATAACATTGTTTACCCTAACTGGTTTAGGTAAAATAATAAATATGTAAGCATAGTTTGTTAGTTAAAGTGTCTGCAACTTTAAATATAGGAATGTAATTAAGGGAGTGGTTGTGAAAAGCACCATAAAAGAAGCAAGGAACGTCAGCTTGCTCTCTCTGGCTTTGATGATCCCTAATTACTGGATGAAGACTGCATTTTTCCCCTACTGGAACGGGAGAGAGATAGGACTGATTTGTAAGTGAACTGACATAGGATATTCTACACGGATTTTGCTAAATGAATATCCTTGAATGGACTGACTAAAATGATACATGACTAATGGACTGTTATTTTGACTATGCTATAACTCTAAATGGAATAAACTATCTTTTGATAGCACAAGCGTATCTGTTATTTTTACTGTATGTTAACAAACATACAAGCTTATCTCACTCATTTATCTGTGTGCCTATCTGACTAACGCTGCACATTCTGTTTAGCTTGTCTCCTTAACCCTGGTTGGGGAACCCAGGCTTAACACTGGTTATGGGCCCAGAGGCTGCAAAGTCAGTTTAACTAGGATAAAACAGATTTATGTGAAAAATGAGAGTTTGTGTTGTTACACATTACAGTAAACAGACAGCTGTGTTTTATTAATTATAGTTTTATATCCATATAAGAAAACATGGCACAAGTCAATCTACAAAGTTTGTCCCTTATATCCAAGCTGGATGGAACAAACTATGTATCATGGTCTATGAAATGTAGTTTACTTCTACGAAGAGAAGGTCTGTGGAACATAATTGAAAACCCACCAAACGTAGAGGAATGGGATCCAGAGATTGAGGAAGATGGACAAAAGATAAAAGAATTTAAACAAAAGAACAAGCTATTTGCATAATAGGATTAACATAAACTGACCAGCAACTTGTTCATATCCATGGAGAGCAAACAGCTGTTGGGTGCTGGCAGAAGCTGAAGAGGATTTATGTCCGAGATAACGTTGGTGCTCACATAAATCTAACACGGAAGCTTTTCAAGACGCATCTCCAGACGAATGGTGATATGCTTAGTCATTTGAATTCTATAAAAAGCATTTTTCAAGAACTGCACGAGAAAGAGCTTATTTTCTCTGAACTACACCAAGTCTATATAATTCTATCATCACTAAATGAAAGTTATGATAACTACGTCACTTCCCTTGAAATATTGCCTAAGGAAAGTTTAACTTTAACTGATATAACTGGCAGATTGATTGAAGAGGCAAGAAGAAGACTTGAAAGAGATGAGTTAAGGAGGGAGCAACCTCAAAAAGAAGATAATGAATCTCCTACTGCATACGCAATTAAAAAGTGTTTTAATTGTGGAGGAAGAGGAATTTCTCAAGATTTTGTAAAAAAGCACAGCGGCAGAATGTTGGCCAGAATACTAAAAGTCATCAGAAGATAAATAAAAATTTAGAGTTAGCCATGTATATTAACGGAGCTGTAAAAAATAATTTATGGGTGGTTGACAGTGGAGCATCACACTGTATAACAAATGATAACAAAAATTTTATTAAAATGTCCAAGAGTACACAGCAGATATCGTTAGCCAATGGCTGGAAACTGAAAGCTAAAGGTCAAGGTATAGCATATTGTTCTTTCATAAAAGAGAATGTAAAAATGTTATATGTAGCTCAACTTAAGTTTAATTTAATTTCAGTTAGAATTTTGGTTAAACTAGGATATGCAATTACCTTTAAAGGAGATAACTGCATAATTGAAAAAGAAGATAAGAAAATTACTGCATCTTTAATGTGTTAAATATATGTATATGTGTTAAATATATGTGTTAAATGATAATGGTTTAGAGGTGGCTAACACAGTTTATGATAATAAGAAACCTCATGATGAATGTATTCACTTGTTACACCGACGGCTAGGGCATTTAAATTTTAAAATGCTTAAGAAAACTGTTGAATTATCTAAAGGAATAAGTTTGAAACCTTGTAATAAGTATTTGCAATGTTATGCTTGTAATCAAAGCAAAAGCAGGGTCATACCAGCTAATAGAGTTGATGGATTTACTACCAAAGAGCCTTTAGAAGTAGTATTTGCTGATTTAATAGGTCCGAAAAAACCAAGTGTAGGAGGAGCTCGATACATACTAAATATAATGGACCACTATTCTAGATATGGGTTTTGCTATTTAATGAAGAGCAAAACTGAAACATATCTAAATCTCTTTAATTGGATAAAATTTGCAGAAAGGAAAACTAAAAAGAAATTAGTAACTCTTATAACAGATAATGGTGCGGAATTTACAAATAATAAATTCCAGAATAGACTAAGAATGTTAGATATTCAACATAAAAAGTCTGCACCATATAGGCCACAACATAATGCCTTTATAGAGAGACGAGGCCAAACACTGCAGTCAATGGCACGTACTATGTTGTCTGATTCAGGATTACCTGACAATTAATGGGGAAAAGCAATAATGTGTGGTAATCATATATTAAATAATGTTGTTAATTCAACAACAGGTGAATTACCATTCACACTGTGGCATGTAGAAAACCTGATTTAAGTTACATGCACACATTTGAAGCACCAGCATGAGTGCATATCCCTTCACAACTCAGACAAAAAGGACAACATAGAGCTAAAAGATTATTTTTTGTAGGATATAAATCTAATCACAGATCTTATAGATTTTGGGAACCAGGAAAATCTAGAGTTTACACCAGTGCTAGTGCAAAATTCCTAGAACATGTAGGATGGAATAGATTAGAGCAAGATTTAAATAATGAACTAATTATTGAACCCTACAAAAGGCAGAAAGATCAGACTAGTTATAAGAAGAGTCCAATTAAAGAAGAAGTCCACGAAGAACAAATACGACCAGAACAAGAGGAAACAGTTGATCAGGAAGAATTAGATAATCAAGAACAGTTAATAAATGAAAGTCCACCTGTAAGTCCTGTAATACCTAGACGTACTACACGTGTATCTAGACTACCTGATAGGTATCAAGCAAATATAGTTTGCCAAGTAACTAAAGTTCCAACTAGTGTAGATGAACTTAGGATGTATCCTGCTAAGAATCAGGAGAATTGGCAAAAGGCAATGGAAAAAGAACTAAATTAAAGGTAATGAAAGTATATGAAGATGCTAAATTACCTTCAGGAGAAAAATCCATTGGGTGCAAATGGATATTTAAAGTAAAAACTGGAAATGATGGGACTGTTACCCATAAAGCTAGGTTGGTAGCTCAAGGATTTAATCAAACTGCATCTGATTATGATGAAGTTTTCGCACCAAGTCTTAAAGCAACATCTTTGAGAGCAGCTTTAGTGTGGGCAGCTAAGAAAAACTATGTCATTAACCATTTTGATGTAGAAACTGCTTATCTGCATGCACCATTGCAGCACACTATATATTTGAAAAAGCCAGTTATTATAAAAGACAATAAAGTAAATAGTAATGATTGTTGGAAACTTAAAAAGAGTCTTTACGGGTTGAAACAATCTGGTTTTGAGTGGAACCAATATATTGTGAAAGAGTTGAACAATATAGGTTTTAAATCTGGTTTAGCAGATCCATGTGTGTTTAAAAGAGAAAATAATGGAACGGTGTAATTATTGTTATTATTTACAGATGATATTGCTTTGATAACTAAGACTAATAATGAAGCTAATGAGATTATATCATTATTAGCCAAAAAGATAAAATTAAAACATTTAGGTGAAATTAAAAAGTATCTAGGATTGACAATTAACAAAACAAAAACAAAAAATGGATTTAAGATATCTCAAGAAGATAAAATTTGCCAATTAATTAAAATGTATAAAATGGAACTTTGTAAAACGGCAAAGACTCCAATGAGTCAGGAAGTTTGCCAAACTAATGATTAAAGTCCCAAATTTGATAAGTCTATATATCAATCTTTGATTGGTAGCTTATCATATATAAGCAATTGGTCTAGGCCAGATATAGCTTATAGTGTTAATCAGCTGGCACGTTTTAATTCAGATCCACATCAATGTCATTGGCAATCATTAAAGAGAATTTTAAGATATCTTAAAGGAACAATGAACCATGCATTGTATATAGAACCTAAGGGTGATTTGAGTCTTAGTGCCTATGCAGATGCAAGTTTTGCAACTGACATAAACACTAGAAAATCAACATCTGGGATGGCTATATTATTTGGTAAGACACTAATAGGATGGAGGTCAATCAGACAACAGCATATTAGCTTGTCCACGATGGAAGCGGAATTTTCATGTCTGTAATTACTATGCACTGACTTAATTCTGTATAAACAGTTATTATTAGACATGGGTATAACTGTTAAAGATTCCATTACTGTGTACGAGGACAACCAAGCAGCCATAAAGTTAGCTCTAGTATTGCTGTAAAAACTAGATCAAAGCATACTGATTTAAGATACTTAAATGTTAGAGAATCTGTAAAGAATGGGCTAATTAAATTGGAATACTGCATGACAGAAGAAAACATTGCAGACCAATTTACAAAAGCTCAAGGAGTAATTAAGTTTAAAGAGAGTTGTAACAAATATGATTTAAAGATGTAAATAGTTATTATTATTATTTAACCTAAAAGGGGAGAATGTTAGGGATAACATTGTTTACCCTAACTGGTTTAGGTAAAATAATAAATATGTAAGCATAGTTTGTTAGTTAAAGTGTCTGCAACTTTAAATATAGGAATGTAATTAAGGGAGTGGTTGTGAAAAGCACCATAAAAGAAGCAAGGAACGTCAGCTTGCTCTCTCTGGCTTTGATGATCCCTAATTACTGGATGAAGACTGCATTTTTCCCCTACTGGAACGGGAGAGAGATAGGACTGATTTGTAAGTGAACTGACATAGGATATTCTACATGGATTTTGCTAAATGAATATCCTTGAATGGACTGACTAAAATGATACATGACTAATGGACTGTTATTTTGACTATGCTATAACTCTAAATGGAATAAACTATCTTTTGATAGCACAAGCGTATCTGTTATTTTTACTGTATGTTAACAAACATACAAGCTTATCTCACTCATTTATCTGTGTGCCTATCTGACTAACGCTGCACATTCTGTTTAGCTTGTCTCCTTAACCCTGGTTGGGGAACCCAGGCTTAACAGATATATACATCTGCTGCTATATGTTGAGTAGTTCTCCTGTCTCAGCCCTTGATTGGATTGAAACATATCTTAAGAGCATTTGTCATTCAGATCAAGAAGGATGAGCAATTAACTATGAAAAAATAATACTTAATAGTTCTAAAGTGTCCTAGCAGTCACAAGTAGCAACTAAATAGATATGAAAGTGAATAAATCAAGTCCTTTAAATATCTTAGTATTGTCTTCTAGGCCTAAGGTTTAAAAAGTGTTCTTCTTGACTACATAGACTAAAATACCATAAAATTAGAAGTAGAATTTTCTCTCAATCAAGAGGTATCTTGTATATACTGTATTTTCTGCAGAGGGTAATCTACTACACAACATTCAGTGCAAGGACTGTAACAGCACTATGTAGGGCAGATAGGAAGAAGATGTAAGACAGATAAGCAGAAGACTAGCAGAGTTCATCATAAACACAAGGTAGCTCTCAGAAAACATGACAAAAACTCTTTAATCTCACAACACATGGACAAACTCAATCACAGTTTCAACTGGAAAACTATTAGCATCTTAAACCAAGCGAAATCCAAAATTGCTAGAGAATTCTTGGAAGCTTTGCATTCAGACAAAAACAGCATCAATAAACATATAAAGACAAAATGCATTTAGTCATTGTTCAAGAGACAATAAAAAACTAGGAAGGAAACAAAATACAATACATCCTCCGTTCTCCAGCTGCTCACATTCAGATATTCATGGAATAACTAGCACCAGACAAACAATTTGGCAGAAAAGCAATGCTCTAATAAAAAAAAAAAAAACCCATCATGTAGGAAACTACATCCTCAGTGAAACTGGCAGCCAAACTACTGAATGAAAACAGGCAGCAACTCTTGTGCTCACTCAAAACTGCTAATATTATTTACTTGGGTAATGTAAATATCTGTAAGCAAATAACCAAGTTCAGGATCATAAAGAACTCCATAATTCAACCTTGAATGAGAGATATTCTCTTCTACTGGGGTCTCCCTATTTGCCTGAATCCTTAAAGAATGGTGAATGGACTGTAGAACATAAGATTGATCAAGAGTGGAACTATTATTTCCTATAATTTTGGTGCTATCTTTCTGTTAATGCAGCCTAAATTTATTTTTATTTAATACAATGACTCAAACACTTCTTATAAGTTCTTATTATCAATTGCAGTAGCGCTCACTCCCAAATATGGTCATTTGATTTCTGTTTCCTAAGTGAATAACTTTACATTTATCTCTATTAAATTTCATTCTGCTAAATTCCGCTCACTTTTCTACCTTGTCAATATGATGTTGAATTTTATTTCAACTTATAGAATACTAGATTCTGAACATTTGGAAAGACATTGTTCCACATTCTCATCTATGCTATTAATGGTGGGGGGTAGCTGGATCTGTATTGCAGCCAATCACATGAAAGGAGGTTAGGAGGTTGAATCTTCTTGACCTATTTCCCTGTTGTCTCTTTCTTTTTAAACTAGGACAAAAATAAAATTTAAAAATGGGGTGGGGGGGGGCTGTAATAGTATAATGAGTGTCACCATCATTGTCAACAGGTATAAGATGGGGATGGGGCAATGTTAGTCACTTCACAGCCAGGTTGGTCATTTTTCAGCCCATCAACCAACTCGGGTAACTATAAGGTAGGAAGACTGAAACAATCTTACAGGCAGATTCCTAGACATGTTTCCTAGGACTTCATCTCAATCTTGGGAAAAATAAGAATACAGTTGGATGCCAAGTCAGCAGTTCTCATGACATGGTTGAAATGGGGAATTAGTAAAATCCTTTGCAAGAAATACTATGCAAGACTATCCCAAGCTGAAGCTAAAGCTTTTGATGTTAACTGTTAAAGATTTCCTTTTGGAGTTCCCACAAAACATCCTCCCCTTTCACTCAGTTATAGCAGAGCCATTGATATGTGAGCACAAGAACATAAAAAAAAAATGAGTTAGTTCTCAGCATCAAACTTATTGTTAAGTTTTTAAAAAATGGTACAACATGCACATTTCATTTGTGCAGTTATGATGGGAGATAAAGTATGCACAAAACAATTTTGCCAAACCTTCGAGGAAATTAGAATGCTGAGGTTAATAAAAGTGCATCTTAATGTGGACAGAGACTAGTACTTTATGGCTGGAAAAACCTGAACTTAGAATTTAAGGGCACTTTGCTACAAGTTTGGAAACAGTAGTTTCCTTTAAAAACCACAAACATCATGTGTAATATTGGGAGATTAATGTTGTCCAGACTAAGTCCTAGACAAATCTTTCTCCAAGGATTTGAGCAGAGGTGAACAGATTATTTTCTCACAATATTTAACTGGGTTAGCAAAGTAAGCATAAGTAGAGTAAGCTATAACCACCTCTTGCTATAGCAAAACTGGATTAAATGTAATCATTGTTCTGGGGAAAATAGCTGTGGCTTTCATATAAATGGATTCCCTACCCGCCATCTGCCACACACACACACACACACACACACACACACACACACACACACCAGTTTTGGCTTTGAGGCTTTGAAGGTCTGATTTTTAAGAACATCGGGAAAATATAGTAGTCCTTTTTATGTATCATGGTTATTTTGATGCCATTTCAGAGAGCTGGTGTGAACAATAACAAGTGTAAGAAATAAACAGTGTCCAAAGCCTGGGAACTGCTGAGATTATCTGGGCTCACATTTGAAAGCAAAGGTGATTCGCATGCAGGAAATCTGAACTACTTGGAAAGAAAACATTTTCTTTACTAATCCCTACATTTGATGCTGCCACTGAAGTTCAAACCTGATAAGACCATATCAAGGGGCTGTCAGTCTCTGTAATTAAACACTTGTATGATTAGTAATGGTGTTCTTTTCAAAGTTTCTTTGAAAAGCAAACTAAGCTTCATAAACCAGTCTAGCCAGAAATAAATTGCTATGCCTGTAATGGACAACTGATAGGACAAGAACCTGTATTAGTTTCAAGTTAAAATGATACATAACAAAACATGAAAATTATTAAAGTTGCATGCAGGCAAACATAAAATGTCGCACTGCTGTGTTTTCCAATTCTTTACTGCAACAAAATTAGGTAGCTCTCAAATGTGCTTATTTCCTATTGCAAATAAATTTCAGAGATTTTGGAGAATTGCTTTTGCGATGCACACTCAATGAACAAAGCATATGACAAGTTTATCATTCTTCATACTTATTGTATATTTATTTTAGAATATATGACAAACCTCATATGTTCTTATGACTCAATAGTGCCACAAGAGAGCATTTTTTCTTCCCAAATGCACAACACAGGATGTTGTACAGTATATTTCACACAGAATCTTATATATTGAAAACTTCTCAAGCCTATTCATTACTCAAGGGGGCATTGTTGAGAAATATGGGACAATCACTATAAGTTCTGGCTTGTAAGCTAAATCATAGAATTACAATCATAAAATTATAAATGACTATAGAGGAAACATAGTTTAAGGTGCCACTTAATGCATGATTAATTATAGCATTTCAGACAGATGGCCACTTAGAGTTCTCATGAATAAGAACTCATAGAATGAGACAACCTATTCCACTCACTGACAACTCATTTGATTAGCATATTACTCCTGATATCTAGCTTGAACTTTTCAGTTTTAACCAACCAAATCTTTTCCTTCCTGCATACAACAAAGTATAAGTCCACCCACTTTTTTATGTTACATTCTGTCAGATAGTTAAAGACTACTATCATATCTTTCTTTAGTCAATCTTTTTTTGTAAGCTAAACATACTTAAATCCTTTAATTATTTTTGGCCTTGGTGTCCTCCACCTAGCAGGCTTCTTCTGGATTTGTTCCAATTGAGCATTCTTTTTTGAATTGTGGTGTGCAGAACTGGACACAGTGGTCCAAATGGCATTTGTCAGGACAGATTGGAACAATTATATCCCATGATCTGGACTCTATGCTTCTGTTAATGCATGCAGCATTTCCCATGATCTGGACTCTATGCTTCTGTTAATGCATGCAGCATTTCCCATGATCTGGACTCTATGCTTCTGTTAATGCATGCAGCATTTCCCATGATCTGGACTCTATGCTTCTGTTAATGCATGCAGCATTTCCCATGATCTGGACTCTATGCTTCTGTTAATGCATGTAGCATTTCCCATGATCTGGACTCTATGCTTCTGTTAATGCATGCAGCATTTCCCATGATCTGGACTCTATGCTTCTGTTAATGCATGTAGCATTTCCCATGATCTGGACTCTATGCTTCTGTTAATGCATGCAGCATTTCCCATGATCTGGACTCTATGCTTCTGTTAATGCATGCAGCATTTCCCATGATCTGGACTCTATGCTTCTGTTAATGCATGCAGCATTTCCCATGATCTGGACTCTATGCTTCTGTTAATGCATGCAGCATTTCCCATGATCTGGACTCTATGCTTCTGTTAATGCATGTAGCATTTCCCATGATCTGGACTCTATCCTTCTGTTAATGCATGTAGCATTTCCCATGATCTGGACTCTATCCTTCTGTTAATGCATGTAGCATTTGCCTTTTCAGCAACTGTTTCACACTATTTATATTTTGAGATCAATAAAAATATCCAGGTGACTTTTCCATGTTCAACTGCCAAGCTACTATAATAAGGTTAGTCTGTAAAAAACAAATTGCTAAGAACTGAACAAAGATTGTGACAGAATATATTGTGATGTTCTCTTTCATAACATTATAGGTAGTCATAGTCTCACCTGATTTATCTCTACTAGGAAAGTCTTATAAGAATAGGTCTTGGAGTGGGGGGGGGGAATTTCCCCTGCTGGCTCTGAAACAACCTCAAATTCTGCTGGGATTTGTGGGGAAAAATGGATATCAATGAACAGCCATATTTTTGTAGCAAGTCTGCTACTCTTGATCTTCCTATTCAGCAACCCTGGATGAATATCCATGGAAACTTAAGAAACCAATCTAACAATTGCCTGCATTTATTCATTCAGTTTGAGACCTGAAAGATATAAGCCATTGTTTCATTGTTCCTATTAGCAATACTTACCTGAAGAAATTATGTTAAGCTGTAGTTTGGTTTAATTCTGGGTCAAAAATTGTGAGAGGGGAGGAGGATTGTCAGATTGAAAAAAGAATAACTTAAAGAAAAACTGGTAAGTTGAACTTTTCGCCTATAAATCTCCCATTGTAAAAATCACCAACTTGCTTTCTACTTATCATAATATCTGAATGAGGCTCCAAAAACAAAACAATGTTGTCAGTAACTTCTAGTTCCCTGAACAAATTCATCTTGAAACTGACAATTTCAACAGAATAGTAGTAATCTGATAGCAGCTAGATTCCTGATAATCATTCTTTGATTCTTTCCAATTTAAGAAGTTTTTAATGAATAATTGCCATTGAGAATGCTCTTGAGTCTAAGCTATCTTTATTACCTCTGAGAATACTGACATCTTTTAGACAATCTATATTCAAGCATAATTTTATATGATGATGCTATCACACTCCATCAGATTAATTTGTGATGTTCACTACATCCAACTAGAGCGTGAAGTACCTTAATCTCCTTCCATTAGCCAACAGTCAAAAGCCAGCATCCCTGTTAGTTATTAACTCAGGAAGCGATTTCATATGCAACTAAAATCATATTGAAATACAAGTTTGAAAAATTCACTTAAGTTTTTTTACTTAGAAATGGGCAATTGTCCAAGATGACTTGTGCCAAACAAAAACAAAAGAAAAAGCTCTCTACAGAGATTTAAATGAGTCACCTTCATGAAAATTATTAAGCACTGAATAGTTAAACAAAGTTCTCTCTTTAGTGATCTACTCAAAGCAAGACACTAAATTTATCTTAAATAACAAAGCCCAGTACAGCTTCTTAATAGAAAGAATACAGAACTTTAATGGGCTAAAGGCATTAGGAAGAATATACACACCAAAAAGTATAAGATATCAGGAGAAAGGAGAAGCTGTTGCCAGAATAAGGTTCTGTGTGCTTTAATTTTAGGAATCTACCTGTTATACTTAGCATTACAGATAACTTACAGCCACTTTGCAAAGATAGTATCACTTTGAGTTCATCGCAGCAGACAAGACAACATAAAGTATGAATAACTGTTGCTAAATTGAACCAGTTGAGGAGTTGACATCCTGGTACCTATACACAACACTATGTTCCCAAAATGGAATTTTTATAGATCTTGGTTGCTCCTTTCTATCCTCCATCCTACCTGCTATATCATAGAGTATTCAGGAATTCAAACTTACCCATGCTGTGTCAACCAGGTATTTACATGACAAATCAGCACTTCCAAAATTAAATCCTGCATAATTATTTTACCAGCATCTGACCTAACACTGTATGTAAGATGAATAGTTTGAAGAGGTCACCTTGACAACTACTAGGATTTGACTAAGCCAGACACGCACAAAAAAATTTGAGGCCATGCTGTTATGCAGCCCTAGATTAAATAAGCAGATACTAAGGATGCCACAGAGTTTTTTGCCCATAGCATCCAATCCTTTAATTCTTTTGCTGCCATACTCAACTTGAATTTCAATAAAACAATGGAAGGCCAAGGGGCACCATTATTGAGCTACACTTAGGGTATCAAGTGGCCTTAATCCAGTCCTGCTACTATCATATCACCCCTTTTGCTTACTTTATCTGCAGAGTTTTTCAACTACAATTTCTCCTAATTTTCCTGATATGTCTCTTAACACCAATTTTTAGACAGCCACTAGACTCAATTTCTCTATCTCCAACAGATTTGGGCTGCAAAATCTCAACTGCTCACTTAGTTGTCATCTTGATTTTTGCAATCCAGATTCAATATCGACATTAACACATACTAAATAAATGAAGATGGAATGTATTTATTTTTATCCCAAATGAACTTGCATAGGACTGAACTAAAAATAGACTAAAATAAAATGATGTCTCTGCTTTTTGGAGGCAGGGTTATATGCAAACCAGATAGTCAGCTTCTAATCACTGCATTTAAGCTTAGTACATGATTAAACATGCACAGCTGTGTACTAAACGGAGGTTAATTAAATGAGTTCAGTGGCTTCTTTCTGTATGAATGTGCTTGAATACAGGGTTAACTTCTCTACTGTAGTGCGAAATTTAAATTATGGCCTTTTAACTCACAGGTGGATTAGAATGAGCCATTGCTTCTTAGAGGAAAAGCATTACATGATATTATGAGTATTCATGTCTGAACTTTGCAGAAAAGGGCAGACATGTCCCCTTGGCTTGAGCTACATACATCCAGCTGCAAAGAAAGCTGGAATTATCTCTGTGCCAACATCAGGATAGAACAAAGAATAGAACACTTTGAAATGCACAGAAATTCTCAAGAGCTATTTATAATTTTTTTTAAAAATCAGAAAGATGGTGAATCTATACTCAATGGTCATCTCTGCCTTAATTATGAATAAACCATCCATGACTATCAACTAAAAATAACTTCTTGATAAGAATATGGAACTACCAGGAAGACAGCCAAGAATGCAAGAAGTCTGTGCCAGTGATGTTGTCTGTTCTTATCACAAAAGGCAACAGTATGCACAAATACAAGACTTCTAGTCAGGAATTTCACAGCAGACAGTGCCAACATTAATCAATTTGATGGCATTCTGACACACAAAGCTATTGATTTCTGATCAGTGAATGCCAAATGCTGTGCAACCTGATATAGTTTTAAAAGTATGTCAGTCCATTTTAATTAATTCTGAAAACACTGTATATATCAATATATATTTCAGTCAATTGCGATTCAATCCCTTGGTGGAGGGGGAGGTTAACAGTAGGGAGAATGTTGCATGTGCTGTATCAGATAATTGGGTCAGCTCACCATCTGTAACATTTTTAACTGCTGAGTTGAAAATTTAGATCTGTTTTACCCAACTGTTTTCGAAGTAATAATGCACATTTTTTGACTTTAGATTCTATCTTTAGGATAGTCCAGAGTGAAAGGTGATAATTCCAATGAAATGTAATTTTTCATGCCAGTCTGAGAAATGATTTCTTAGATTTACCATGAAAATTAAGGTTGGCAGCTCCTAATCAGCTTTGACTCAGCCAGTATTTGAATGATAAACTACCAGGATGTCCTAAGATTGTAGGCGAGATTGGAAAGTATATACTGTGCAAATGTAAAAAGAATACTGCCAGAAGACAACAGTGGGAAATGATTTTGGTATTGTTTTCCTGAAAACGTAGCAGTATCCATCTGGTCACTAAGAACAGAGCTTATCTTTAAGGAGTTCTTCACTTTTAAGACACTGCTGAAAGACCAAGTAGCTAATTTTTGGTCATATAACATTCATTCAGTTGTGTTCAGGTCTGAAGATCTAGTAGGCAGAGATAGGTGGTGGCAGGAGTGGAATTCCATGAGCATAGCAACAACTGGCTTAGTCACTTATCCTGAAACTAAATATAAATATAGTTTGCAGAGAAGTAATATGGGAGGAATGGGGGGAGGGAATCAATTTTCTTTGTCCCTTTGCTTCTGATCCATAATATTTTTGAGACAGGGGAACCAAGGGTGAAGTGATAACCTGTCATCACTTCTGTACATCAATGATCAGATTATCTATGAGCAATTAAAGATTTTATTAGATCATTTACTGAGGTAAAGTAAATATAGAAAATGGATTTAAGTTCAAAATTACAACTATTAGTGTCATAATCATTTAGGAAAGTATAGAGCCCATTCTGAAATATTCTATTTTTCTCTGAGACAATTAAACATCTTTTAATAAAAGATTTAGGAGCCAGGCATTCATTATGAATCTATCCTGTTTCACAATTAGAATCAGCATTTCAAGGAACCCGACAATCTTTTTACATGTATAGGTTTATTCAGAATTTAAATGTATAAATTGTCTTTGATTGACAATTTGTCATTTCAGCACTCATTAGCCTGGGTAACTTTAGTGAAACAGATGCTACAGTAACCTTGTGAACTCCCCTTGTGATGGGAATTCATCCTGATAATTAGCACCACCAAAATGAATTTGGGTCAACTCTGTGATAATACAGAAGTGCATAAGTATTAAAGTAAATTTCTCATTTGCAGGCAGATGTTTCTTATTATGGATGCAAATAATGAAAGAAATGATGGAAAAAATGAAATAAAAATCACGTTGTCTATATGCAGTAAATATTTTTTTTAGACTAGATTGCACATCCTTCTTTGTAAAAGAGACTGCATTCAGATTCCAGGAGATCTGTTGTGATTTCAGAAGCCACTAACCATGTCGGTAAAAACAAAATACAATTCTAATTGTTTGTGTGCTCTGAAGCATATCTCTTCTTGTCATCCCATATGGATGCCACATGTGGATTAGAAGTACAACAAATCAAGCTAATCTCATAATTGTTTGCCAGACCAAAATGCAATGCTCCCCACAAGTGACTTCATAATGAAAAGACTTATCAGACTAACTCTGTTATTCATGGACAAATGCAATTATGCCTTTCCTGAATGCATTTCTTGATTAGATTTATATCCCTTTTCATGTGTAACTCAAGGTGGCATATATACTGCTTCCTCCATATTCCTACAATAGCAATCGGTGAGATGAGTCAGGTTAAAACTGTTCCAAAATCATAAATGAAAAACAAGATATTGGGCCTTCTGTTCACTATACTGATATTCCTTTGAAAGTCCTTCTGGAATATAAGATTGTATTAATTTGTATGAATATAAGATTAATTTTCTCATGATCGATTCAATTATCTGCAAGAAAGAGATACTCTTGAACTTTGAGAGGATATCATTGCCACCTGTTATAAATAAGGACTCTTTTACTTTGATAGTCTCATTCTTGACAGGAAGGCAAAGCATTCCACAATCCTTCCTGTTCTTCATAGAATTCATTTAAAAGCAGATGTGCTTAATTATGGTTCAGAGCTAGTCAGAACCACATTTGATGCTATTTTAATGCAGATCTAACTGGGAGGCTGCTGTATGTTTACTGGTTTTGAAGGAGCCTGCCCACCATCATCTCTTTGGGGTTCCCTGACTGGCAAAAGGATTAGAAGGACTTTCTTTGTCTTCCTGTATTCTTGGATTTTTAAAATTCTGTCTTGTATTGTACTGTATGTTTCAGGAGTCTTGTGTTACATTCCTTGATTGCTGTTTCCTATCATGTTATATTCTTATACTTACTTGAAATAACTCGCTAAGTACTAAATGGTCAGTGCTTCAAATTTCAAAAGAACTTGTGACCTAATTCTGCTGGGTTGGGGACAAATAATATACCTTTCTCCAGAGTATACAGTTGAGCAATTTGAAACTTATGAGTTTAAGGACATATAGAACTATCTAAAATGATTACCATCATTTTAAATATCTAGAAAACTTAAATTGAGGCTTTGTTCTTCAAAAAATGAAAATGTACCCCACAAAAATGTAACTGTATACAGAATTATTCTTTCTTTCAGGTAAGAAAGGGAGAAAGGGAAACTATCAATGGTCCCAATGGAAGTTTACTTTGAAATAAATATACTAACTTCAGAAAGTAAGAAAAAAAAAAAAAAGGATTGAGTTCAAAATATAAAAGGTTCCTCCAGTACTAACAATAACAGACCTCTATTTATTATTTCCATAACAACTTTTTAATTCTAATTTGATGCATAGTGGTACTTCTACTTATTTGTTATTATACCAACATTGTGTTTTTTTGAGTTTGTTAATTCTTCTTCTTGCTACTAGTAGATCTAATAGAAATTATTATTGTACTGCATACAGTCAAATATTATCTTTCCTTTAAAAGAAGCTGGTGCATAGCATTGGGTAAAAATATTGATTTTTTTTATTTCAAACTTATAGATTCAAAAGTAATGAACTAGTTTTCAAAACAAAACCAGAAAAGGATTGGCATTTCTTCATGAGAATATTTTTCTAGAAATAAATATTTCCTTTACATACTTAATACTATATTTTAGTTTGCTTATCTTCACTACTACCTGATTCTATATCTACATTAATACTGGAAAATAAGCCTTCTTAATTCTAAATTATTTCCAAGGGGAAAACAGTAATTCATCTTAGCACAATATTTTTATCTTTGGTTTAACTTAGAACTGCCAATAGAGAAATGCATATAATAATTAGCCCCAAGACACAATAGAAATATTTTATTGTGATTCTGCAAGTGTTTTGAAAGTCATAAATATCACTTGTCACTGATATCCTAGTGTGTCACTCAAACCACAGTACAAAACATGACAAACTGTATTGGATTTTGATCTCATATCCAAATATGAACAAATGTAACATACAAGCATTTCTTTCATGAAAACACAAAAACTATCTCATCCAGGAATGGGATTATTGTAATTTATAACTTATTTTAAGTGGAACTATCTCCACATCATTAAATTGTCCATGGTCAATTCCATGTTCTCTGTTGAATTTTTTAAAAATATTTTAAAATCACAATTGAGAATTGTGAATTAGTATCTTATCATATATTTATATTCCTCTTTTTAGTTATTAGAAAACCAATTTTTCCCAGTTATCCACTGAATAAAAGGAATACAATAGAATAAGCTGATGAGTTCTACCTTTTCATTCTGATGGGGACATTTGGAGATAGATATCTTCACAAAATGGCTGTGATGATTTAAGCCAGTCACAAAACACTCATTTTTTAGAGAGACAAACTGGTGATATCAAAACCTGAATATAGAGTAGATCCAGATAAATCACTCCTCATCCATTCCAGTCTTGGTTCTTCTGCTTCAATCATTATGTCATTTACTTCTTGTCACAACAGGATGATTAAGTCTGCTCTTGAATAATTGTTGGAGAATCTCTCCCTCTCCTGGAGAGATTAAAAAAGATTGTACAGCCAAATTCTCTGCCAAAAGTTTGAGGAAGAATTTTGAAAGGCTATTTGTATCCACATTTAATTTACACAGTATAACCATATGTGACAATGTGGCCATGATGATTCCAGATTAGTGTCTTTCAGAATTCATAATCAAACAATTGTCACACAGTTTAATGTAAATATGAAAGAAATCCATGTATTCTCAGTTTATAGATATTACATTTTATTATAGGATATATTCCTATGCTTCAATTAGAAAAAAAACGCAAAACAAATCTACCGTATATACTCGAGTATAAGTCGACCCGAATATAAGCCGAGGCACCTAATTTAACCACAAAAAACTGGGAAAACTTATTGACTCGAGTATAAGTCGAGGGTGGGAAATGCAGCAGCTACTGGTAAATTTCAAAAATAAAAATAGATACCAATAAAAACTTTCACTAGGACAGTTGAGAATAAGTTTGATGTTCACAATTTCCTCTTTGAAAGAGACCAGTAACTAGGGAACAAGAAGATGAAGAAAAAGAAGTGTGTTTTTTCACACTTTTCACACTGAAGTGAACAAAAATGGCATCATAGGAACAGGCTTATTCTCAGCCCAAAGGTTTATTTCTGATTTCTTCCCTGATTTAAGGGAAATTTGGGAAACGATCTCACTATCATGAAAGGTTTGATTGATTCACTAACCCAAAAGATGATGATGATGACAGTGGTAGGCAGGAGTCACTCTCTCCCTTGCAAGAAAAAACCAAGAGCCGTTCTTATGATATCTCTCTCTCTCTCCCCCCCCAATAAAGTCAAGTCCTTTCCAGCACGCGTGCGTGATCCGCCCCCGCCCCTTTGCACCTTGCAAATGCAAAACCCCAGGGTTTTTGCATTTGCAAGGTGCAAAGCGGCGGGGGCAGATCACGCGCGCGTGCTGGAAAGGGCTTTACTGTATTACAGGGAGAAAGAGAGAGAGGGAGAGATCATAAGAACGGCTCTTGCTTTTTTCTTGCAAGGGAGAGAGTGACTCCTGCCTCCCACTGTCATCAACATCTTCTTCTTTTGGGTTAGTGAATCAATTAATTTGGGAAATGATCTCACTATCAGAAAACAACGCGAGCTGCCACCACCACCTCCTCCTCCCCCTCCTCCCGAGTGGACTGAAAGCAGCTGGAGCTGAGGAAATGAAGCTGAGTGGAGCGACCTCGGCTCCCGTTGCTTTCTCAGCCTAGAGCTCAGAAAACAACGCGAGCTGCCGCCCCCTCCTCCTCCCCCTCCCCCTCCTCCCGAGTGGACTGAAAGCAGCTGGAGCTGAGGAAATGAAGCTGAGTGGAGCCGAAGCAACCTCGGCTCGCGTTGTTTTCTCAGCCTAGAGAAAGGGGAAGGGAGCTCATCTGGACCAAGGGTGAGTCTCCCCCTCAGTTTCCCCTGAAGGATCTTCTGTCGCTTTTGCCTTCTCCCTACATCTTCCCTCTGTTAAAATCCCCCCACACACACACACTTATTTTCGGTTGGATAGATTTCGTGTCTGAGCATTCTCACATGCGGTGGGTCTTCCCCCCCAAAAAAAAACAGTTAAAAAAAGAAAAAACAATATATCCTCAAGCAAGAACTTTTCTGCTTCTGATTACCCCCATGCTTAAAAGTTGCAAAGGAAACACGGAAGCAGGGAAGCGGCTGCCCAGCTTCGGAGCTCCACACCATTTTTTTTCAGAGGGGAATCTGACTCGAGTATAAGCCGAGGGGGGTTTTTTCAGCACAAAAAATGTGCTGAAAAACTTGGCTTATACTTGAGTATATACGGTATATGGATTTTTATATTATTTTTGCTTAAGTCTTGATTAATGTTGACATTTCTCAATTTTCAAAGCTTAGCTTAGCTTAGTTTAGTTTAGGTCTAATATCCTATTTCTAGGATCATAAAACTTGCATAAACATGATATATTAGAACTCCACTCATTATTTCTTTTAAAATATTATTTCCAACAAATACATAAATTATTTTTTTAGATTTATATATTTCATTATATGTTCTGCAAATAGATAAATTCAGAAGTTTTTTCCCTTCTTTTCTGAGGTATTGTAGTTACCTTAACTTTTGCACATTATGTAATAAGTAGTACTGGAAAATGAATACAGTCCCATTCAAAGTTTACATTAAAATAAAACATATTTACTATTTAGATTTATTGGGCAGGCATGAACATAATTTATTATTATACAGTGAGAACATTTTAACCTTTCCTAATCTGCTGGCCTTCTGCAGACTATGATCAAAACTTGTAAAAGTCATCATCTCAAGAGACTATATTCATTGTTAAATTTACAGATGTTTGTAAGAGGTCATTTTATAAAGATCCCAGCTAGCTGGAAAAGGCTATTTTTACCAAATCATTAATTTAGGATGCAGACATTAACATTTTAATATTTTAGCCAGCAAAAACAGCCTTCAATCATACCATCTTTAAGCTTCAAAGTCTTTCAGACTTACTCCAATTAAAAGATATAGTAAATATTTATTATATTTTGCTATTTTATTTTTTATTTGTCAATGTTTGCTATTCAAGTAATAATATGCATGCAGCTTAATAAAGCCTCATATCTACCGGTATATGGATCAAAGTGATTGATGATATAGAATCCAGTCATCTCCATGGTTAATGCTTTTAGTATCATGTCCAATATTACAAATGTAACAGTAATTTGAAATTTAGTGGCACAATATTATCAAAGTCATCAGAAGTTAATATATAAATGTATAAACAGTCCTTCTCCTTATTTTATTATCAGGTTAGCAAAATTACAAGATAGATTTTTCAGGTACCATGGAACTGAAACTCTAAGAGAGGAGTCCTGTTCTATTTCAGATGAAATAATATAAAACATAATGCTCAGATTGGTAGTAAAGGAAATTTAGTAGCAATTGTGGCATGCAGGTATCATCAGGATGTACCTTCTGATGTCTTCAATCTTCAAGGTCCTTCCTTTGCAGGCAATGGAAAATTGAGCTTGATTCAAAATGGAGAACTTTCTTTAGAATAGCAGCAATCCTCTTGTGCCCACAAGATTTGCATTATTGGATATCATTAAGTTTGATGGAGTTCATTGTAAGTACTACAGCAATTTGGTGAATATATACACTGACTTCTAAAAAAAAATCAATTGCTTTCAAATATGTTTTGTAATAAGTAATGAAGGGAAAAGTCATATGGTAAACTTGTAAAAGAAGGGCAGAAACCATTCAGTGAAGTGACCTCACTAAAGTGCATGCTTCTGCATTTTCAGTCTATCGTTGTAATTAACCAAGCCAAAATGCCTTCAATAACCTTGTGAGAGAAATAATCAGAATAGTTTCTCAACTACTATACTATAGCATATAACAAGGCATTTCATTATACTAAGTTACAAGTGCTGACATGTACAAAATTACCCCGATGTCCGCATAAGTGCATTGAGCATTCCTTTCCTTTAATAATAATGAAAGACAGATATTTTGTGGACACAAACTGAGCATTAACTCAAGTTGCCATGCAGTTGCTTGCTGTAATGTCTGCTAGAGTTTGAATACATATGCACAGATATAACCATATAGAAAGCAGGGCATAAAAGTGCCTTTGTTTTTCAATCCATGAAAATCTTATTCTTCAACTGCTAAGCCCCTTTGAACATATCTTTATGATTCTTCTGGGGTTTTTTCCCTCCAAAGTAGCTAAGCAATAGAAATTCGGATCCTGATTCCAGGGGGAATAGGCTGTCAAGGCAAAAAGTCAAGGATTAAAGTATTCTAGCAGAAACCCCAAATCCACACCAGAGAAAAGGTCTGTTTGCAAGGTCAGACAAGTAGTAGCTGATTGAACAGTTCTTTTTTCCAGGCTTGGTTGTTTTTATAAATGAGAGGCATTTGAAATGAAACACTATAGTTTTCATTTGTTCTCATATACACAGTTCCCAAAGATACATGAATACTTGCTATCTGTAATTCTTATTCACAGGAAGATAGAATACAATTTTGAAGAATGTTGTGGTTAAACATCACTTTAGGAGTTACCTTCCTTAGCAGAACACTCTTTTGGTAACTGCTACAGGAATGAAATGCAGAACAAGATGTAGCATAGAAGATAGAAGGTAGAAGGTATTGCCCAGAGACTATATGTCTCTAGAGCAGAAATATATAGGAAAAGCTTGTGTTCTTCACAAGATGGATATTTGTGTGTTTATTTATCATTTACAGATCTATTTAAGTATGGTGGAAGATATCTGGGCACCATCTTCACATATTTTATTAGTGTTCACAAACTTGAATGCCTGAAAGTTGAGTCATGGCAATTGGACTTTTCTCCTTGGTTTGAAATGTTTTGCTGCTTATTCAAGTAACTTCTTCAATCTGACCAATTTAGTTAGGGGGACCCCATATACTGTATATCCTCCAGGAAAGTTTCATTTCATTTTTATTGAGGTTAGGTGAGAAATGAAACCTCCATGGAGAACATATATATGGTCCTCTTAACAAAGTAGCTCAGACTGAAGAAACTTAGACAAGCAGTGAAATTTTTTGAACCAACAAGAAAAGAAGCCCAGTTGCTATGATTTAACTTCCAGACAATTTTATCTGCATTGACTTACCTGAATGCCTCTCACAAACTATCTTTCCTTCACTATGTAACCATTAGATATGTTGAACTATAACTCCCATAATCCCCAATCAATATTGCCTGTACTTATGATGGGTAGTGTAATGGAAGCTATAATTCAGCATATCTTGAGAACACTAGAATAATGATATAGATTGCTGATTCTTCCACATGCAGATTCATAATATTAAGCAAAACATAATGTTTTAAAATTGTGATTTTCTTTTGCTATGCATCATTCAATTTAAAATAACTTCTGACAAAAAAGAGCAGCATGGTGATAATATTAATTAGATACCATGTGTGCTTGCATTGAATGCTTTATTATTCAGTTATACTCTTTTAAAAGCAGTATCGAGAGCCATGTTTGCAGAGATTATTAAGTTAATTGATTGGCAAGAATAGCCAACACTATTGTTGGCTAGTCATGTCAGAATTAGAGTCTATTGCAGCTCTTATTCTCTCCTCCCCCATTTCAGTAATTGGAAATAAAGCTGCAACACTCTCTGAAACTGCCAAATGGAAAAAAAATCCATGCCAGCTCCAAATCACCTTCAGATATTTCAAAGGTGATTCAAAGACATCTGAACTGATTTGACACATCAAATACATTCAAAGATTCAGTTCAAATTAAATTTAAAAATGTAATTCAAAGCAGTGATTCAATTGCAACTATTTCAGATCAATTTATTCATTAAAACATCTTCATATAGCTGTATTCTGTGTCACTGCAGAATTCATTTTAAAATGAAGAACTATAAGAAGAAAGATCAGGAAAAACTAAGTTTTGCATCAATAATTAATTACTAGTCACAGTGACATAGTTCTTCAAACTATAGGGAAAGTGTGCTGGTTCCTTTTTGTATCCTTGTGTTAAGAATATGTGCAGAGTGCTGTAGAAGTGTTACTACTCTTAAGTACGCAGCAGTAACAATCCTTTAATGCTGGAAAATGTAGATAAAAGGCTGTGACTGAAGAAACCACAGTCTAATTTCTATAGATTTTATCTTTCTTTCTCAGACTCTTATTACGGAGAAAATCATTATATTATTCTTTGGACACTAAAATCAATGTATCTATCCTTGATTAATGAAATGAGGAAAAATGATTTTAATTGCATTGAAATTTGTTTTCTCAGGGCAAATGAAATTTGTGATCCTGTTCTGAAAGGATGATATTCCTGTGGCAAGTCTTCTAAACAATCCCATTCATTCAATCTCAGTACCTGCAGATGACAGCTGTCCAATCAACAAATGGGGTTTATTAACTTGATTGAATAATAGCTGTTGATTTAAATAGTACAGGAACTCCCTATTATGCCTACTCGTGTTGCACTGCTGTTAGAATTCTGTTTCCCAAGGGCAAAAATATCCTACTATTATAAACCAATATTCCAACTTCATCCTGCATTCTGATTAATATAAACAATGACTATTTAGAGAAGATAAGGTCATACAAGCAAAACTTCAACAAGAAATTATTCGTACAGAATGGGACATTCAAGCAGGCACAATTATGTCTATGAAACCGTACTGAAATATATTTAATAATTTTACATATAATGATTTGTCTTGTTAAAAAAATGAATGTCATAGTATGCACTAAACCTATATTTGAAATGTCATTTTCACTATATATAAATCACTAATTTATATTGTGCTTCCTGAACAGTGGAGTTGTTTTGGAGTTCTAGCAAAGAAACAGAACTTTAACTTCAGTTTAGACAGGAAATGCAAAAAAATCTGAGATGAAGCTTCTCATGCTTTCTTTTTTTTTTAATTTTTGAAAATATTTTATTTTTTAAAAACAAAAATACAAATCTCTATTCACATTAATAGTGTTCATGTCACTGTTGATACATACATCTCCTTTTATATATAAACATCAAATCTTATTTCTATCCTCCACCCATTTGTACCACCTATCCCAAACCGCGTAATAGTCCGAATCATCTCTGATTCTGAAGATTAGATAAAATGTATTTAGAAGATTAGATAAAATGTATTGGAAGCCTACTTTAAGAATTCACACTTCCTCTTAATCTATAACATTCTGCATAAACTTGCACAAACATTGTCTGAGTTTTGATGGTTTTTATCAGAGGATCAGACCATTGAAAATCCTTCACTTCAAGCAGGGCATCTCACCTTGCCATACTCTGGCTGAAATTAGGTCAGCTATGGTATTTGTATATAACATTATTTGTCCTTATTGAGAGTAGGCCATTCAAATTCAATAAGAAATATGCTTGTTTCTGGCATAATAATATTAAATCTACAGTGATCAGCAATATGTTTTTTCCATACTCCTCAAGCACACAGTAGAAGACAACAATAAGGAAATGTGTAAGCAAATGTGCCTACGAGGCATGATGGAAAACCTGTCATGTACTTTAAATACGGAATGAGTGAAATATAACTTTGCTCCACAATCTCATCATTGACTTGTATGCTAAGATGTTTCGTGAGGAACCTTAAAGCAGCCTGTTAATTCCATTGTGAATTTATCCAATTCTGCACAATCCATTATTTTTTGTGTCAAGTGTTCTTCAGATGGCATCTTGTCCCTCTTCCATCCCTGTGCGAAGGCTATTCTCACCGAAGTTATGATATGTATAATGATGTATTGGATGACATTGCTCAATTTTCCCTTAATTATTCCTAAAAAGAATATTTCCAGTTTGAGTTCTAATTTGTGATCTGTAATTTCTAATAACCATCTTTGTACTCTCATCCAATATTTTTTAACCTCTGGACACTGCCACCACATAAAGAAGAATGTTCCTTCTTTATATTTACACTTCCAACATTCTGCTTTGGTGTTTGGATACATTTCGGTCAGTCTTGCTGGGGCTAGGTGCCATCTACAAAACATTTTATATTGGTTTTCTTTAAATGCTGTTGACAATGTCAATTTCTTTAAATGCTGTTGACAATGTCAATTTACAGTTATCCATCCACATTTTTTTCCAATCCTCTAAATTTATATTATGCGCTACATTTTTTTGCCCAGGCAATCATTTGTCCCTTTATTATTTCCTCTTCTAATTCCACTTCCAACAAATAATTATACATTCTTGTTATAAATTTTATCTCCTTGCCTGTCAAAATTTGGTCCAGTTGTTGTAAATCCCTTTCTTTCCCTTGTTCTTCTAAGTCTTTCCTAAATTTTGTCTGAATTTGTAAGTATGACCACCAATCTATAATTATATCTTGTTCTTTTAATTTATCAATCGTTTTTAAATTCCCCTGATTGTCTAATAATTCTTCATATCTGACCATTTTCCTTGTATCCCTCATATTTGGGTGTAGTATCGCTTCCATTGGTGAGACACATTTTGGTATCTTCATATAATGTTTTTTTAACCTTTTCCCAGGTTTGCAGGAATAATTTCCTTATCAAATGTCTATAAAAGTATGAATATGTTGTTGTTGTTTTTTGTCCCATAGGAAGGCATGCCACCCTTCTTGGAGGTCATGGCTCTCAATTGCCAAAATTCTTTTATTTTTCAAATTTATCCACTCCTTCACCCATAATAGTACTGCTGCTTGAAAATACAGTTCCCATTTTGGGAGTCCATGTCCGCTTCTACTCCTGCTATCTTGTAGCATTGTTAGGCTTATTAGTGCTTTTTCGCCCAGCCATATCAATTTCATAACTATCTTGTTTAGCTCCTGAAAAAAATCTCTTATTCGATTTTACAGCAATTGTCTGAAAATAGTATAATAATTTCAATAGAATATTCATTTTTATCACTGCTATCCACCCTAATAAAGATAGTTGTAGTTTCCCCCAATTTGTCAGGTCCTTCTTTAACTGTTGAAGTAGTTTCTAATAATTGTCCTCCTTTATAGAGGAACATCTCCCTAATAGCCAAATTCCCAAATACAGTATTTAGGGTTTTTTACCATTTGCAATTCCATTTTTTCTTTTAAATCTTTTTTCTGTCTTTCTGTCAAATTTTTAACTAATATTTTGGGTTTTTTCCGTATTAACTTTTAATCCTGCTTCTGCCCCATATTTCTCCAATTCTTGTAACAAATTTATCCCTATCTCCATTGGTTCTTCAACAAAGAACACCAGGTGTTCTGCCTGTACTTTATATTATTCTCCTTTAATCCTCAAGCCACCTATTTCCGTGTTTTGTCTGATCTGGATTAATAGCACTTCCAGAGTCAAAATGAAAAGTAGAGGTGACATTGGGTATCCCTGCCGTACACCCTTTCTTATTTTAAATCTTTCCATAGTCTTTCCATTTATAATCACCTTAGCTTTTTGGTTTGAGTATACAGTACTTATCTTTTTTCTAAATTTGATTCCAAATTTGATTCCATGAGATGAAGCTTTGTGAATTCACTAACATTATTGGAAGAAACCAGAGACTGGTTACAGACTCTAATGGAAGTTCATTATGTGTAGTAATATATAAGAATGTAAGTCAAGCTACGTTGGATTAGGCCAAATTTCCAATCAGCACAATATTCTATTCCCACAAGAAAAGCTTCCCATGGCTTCTTACAAGAACATGGGAGGTATAATAGTGTCAAATTGTTTTCATAGAAACTACAGTGGAAAGCCCACAAGAAGACCTTGAGTGTAATAACAATTTATGTCTCCCAGATGTCATTGTTCAATGTTTCCACTACTGGAGGTAGCAGAGGTAACATATAACAATCATATTGCATCTATGTGAAGGAAGACAATATCCTACATTAGGTTCTATAAGGCTAGCCTTATATATTAAATTTTATATGTTCAAGAAATTTTATTTATTTATTTATATATATGTGTTTTCTGAGGTTTTCGCGGGTATTTGTATGTGGATCTTTGGTTATTCGGGTTTTCTCCCACGTAAATTGGAAGTATCTAGGCGACGTTTCAATGAAGTCTCATTCATCATCTTCAGGCTTGTGTCTTCAGCTTTGTGTTTCTCAGAATAATGTGAGCTTGCAGCTGCTTCTTCCTTTTAACTGCTAGTGGGGTGTGTGACTTGATTGGGTGGGGGCTTGGCTGTGTTCTGATTGGCTGGGGGTGTGTTCTCATTGGTTGGGGGGTTGGCTGTGTTCTGATTGGCTGGGGGTGTGTTCTGTTCAGGTGGGGGCTTGGTTGTGCTCAGGTTAATCTTAGTTGCTGGGGTCTTGGCGTGTTCAGTCTTTTCCCGTGTAAGATTGAGAATATCTTGGCAACGTTTTGACGAGGTCACCAAGATGCTCTCAATCTTACACAGGAAAAGACCCAAACACGCCAACACCTGCATACCTGTACCCATAAAAATCTACGTTTTATATATATATATATATATATATATATATATATATATATATATATATATATATATATATATCTGGCATTCAGCTTTGTTCGGGTATTTTCCCACGTGGTGCTTTTAAAGTTGTAGCAACGTTTCAGCAGAATCTCATCTGCCATCATCAGGCTTCTGATGGCAGATGAGATTCTGCTGAAACGTTGCTACAACTTTAAAAGCACCACGTGGGAAAATACCCGAACAAAGCTGAATGCCAGACATGTAAGTACCCGCGAAAACTTAAGAAAACATATATATATATATATATATATACACACACACACACACACACACACATATATATGTTTTCTTAAGTTTTTGCGGGTATTTATATGTATGGTATTCAGTTCTATTCAGGTATTTTCCCACGTCATTATAGTTGTGTTTTTAAAGTTGTAGCAATGTTTCGGCAGAATCTCATCTCATCTCAGAAGCCTGATGATGGTACACACACACACATGCACGCACGCACGCACAAAGATTTGACAGCTGAAATAAAAGGCAGTCTGTGCACCAAACGCAATCTTGAATCCTTGCAAAACTAAGCTTTTCTTGCCCATGTTGCTTGGCAATTACAAATTGTGTGTGTTGGAGAAACATCAGACAATCTGCTTTAAGGAATTAAAGTGAATCCTTCTTCTAAAAGTAAAACCTTGCCCTTAGGAGTTTAATCAGCTAAAGAAAGATACCCTATCTCAATACACAGCTTAAGGGCTATTTAGCAAGACTGTGCTTGCAAAGCACAGGAATGCTGACATTAGTTTCCCCAGGGAATGATATTCCCTTGCTGAAGACAGTGGGTTCTGCAAGATGAAAGTAAGTGACAGCTGAAGCAACAAGAACAACAGGGAATGGAAAGGAGAATTGATGGAAATCAGAAACAGGCTCACTGGGACAGATGCCACCTACCCATCAGCTCCCAAACACATTATCTAGTATTCTCTCTTTCTAGGAAAACTCCCTCAGGGACAGACTCGAACAAGGAGAAGAAAGCTAATACACTACAGGCAGCCATGTGGATTTCATTCTGCAGAAAAACAAGCCAAACATTCTTAAGGAAAGCTGTATAGAGCAACACAACCAAATATCTATTTTATATTGGCTCAAAAACCTATTTATAGGTTTTTATAAGCACGTACATTATAAAAACACTACATATAACCACTTCTAAAGGAACCAAGAATGAGTGAACTGGGATATTTTTATTATTTGCTGCTTTCCTATGGTCCACTCAAATGATATCAGTGTCTAAAGAATTATTCTAAATAGAAATGAAGCAAGGAGTAGATCTCAATATGAATTACTACTATTACATATTTTAAATAGATTTCTAAAATATACACATTCATTTATTGTTGAAATATCCAAACACTTTTTAGAACAAGAAGTTTTAGAAGTTTGGTGATTCAAAAGCACATCAGGTTGTACTCAACATGTTACATTTTAAAAACAAATGTGGGGAGGGTAATTCAGAAATTTTAAAGGGAAAATGGCTTAAGGAAGGGGTTTCTAGGGGTTATGATACTCATTATCTCTCTCAAATCTCCCAATTTCCTAAAGAAAACAGCTAATATTTTTGGTCTAACCCTCTTCACAAGGCACCAAGGGGCACAAGAAGGATATTGGTGAATGAGATGTTACCTCATGCTTTTTTGTATACCTGATATGTTGTTGTTGTTTTGCCGAAATCATGCTCCTTTCCAGGCAGAACTGCAACTTCCCAATCAGTTTATTCTGTTCCTAAAATTATGAGGCAGAAATCACTGAAATGTGATTTTATAAACTAAAAATAAGAGAGAGATTTGGGATGAAATAACAGAAGATTAGTCCTAGAAGATACCAATACCTGGACCCTCCCCCATCTAATAATCTATGATAGGCAAATTTATTGCTTTTCTCTGGAGCACACAAGTTCTCAATCCTGATTACTCACCTAGCCTAAAGACAGTCAGTTTGACTACAGGGGAAAATGTATAGGCAGCAGTCCAATAGATCTTAAATCTGTATGTCATTTACATGCATGCAAAATTCTCCTAGCATTGAAGAATAAGATGGAACAGGAATTTTAACAGCCTGGTAAAAGCTAATCAGTCTTATTGCCAGTCTCTTAGGAGAAGTGTAATGATGATAACTGCCATGGAGAACACAAATTGTAGTAATACAAGGCATATGAAGGCTCTACTTGATACAAGTTTCATCTCTTACATTTGGAACCAGAGGTGGGATTCAGCAGGTTCTGACCAGTTCTAGAGAACCAGTAGCAGAAACTTTGAGTAGTTTGGAGAACCAGCAAATCCCACCTCTGACTGCCCTGGCCAACCCCATCTCTTCCCTGCCTCCCATTGAGTCCCAGCTGATCGGCTGGGTCTCCTTTGTTGCCCTTCTCTCTGCACAGGAAAAGGGAGCTGGAAAGCAGGTTAGTGGGGTGGAGAGGGAAGGGGGATTTTGCAGTAACCTTCCCCTGCCATGCCCACCAAGCCACGCCCACCAAGCCACCCCCACAGAAATGGTTGTTAAAAAAAATTGAATGCTACCACTGTTTGGAACTATTTTTAACTTACTCCATTCACAAACAATTACTTTGAATACTGTTAGGTAGTTAAGAAAGAAACATCTTGAACTTCTTTGTGTGTGTGTGTGTGTGTGTGTGTGTGTGTGTTTGTAGATATACAAAAACCAGAAGACATCATTAGTGATAGATTTGATGATGCCAAATGACTGCAACATCAGGAAAAAGTGTAAAAAGTATAAGAAGGGCAGAGCTGGTGGGAAGGGCGGAGCTGGCATCATGGTGGTACAATGTGTGATCTTGATCCTCCAAGATTGCTGTCGATACCTTCACTGCTGGACAGTCTTGATGGACCTAAACCATCCAGTAGAGACAGTGATTGACTAGGGCACATATTGTTGATCCCAGGGACACCGCAAAGTTCCTGGTTGATCCAGGATAAGTCCTTTTGCCAGTGGTGGAGAGGCAGCCATTCAAGCTGCTGAAGCTGGGACAGCTCCAGAATGGAAAAGATTGAAGGAAAGTGTGTCAGCTTGGTGAGATGAACTTTT
Source organism: Hydrophis major (assembly GCA_033807585.1). Lineage (NCBI taxonomy): Eukaryota > Metazoa > Chordata > Lepidosauria > Squamata > Elapidae > Hydrophis > Hydrophis major. The sequence continues at coordinate 333,442,500 of CM066329.1, forward strand.
ACTTATTATTACTTGAAGAGAACATCCTGAAAGATTTAAAGTGAAATTAAAAGTGAAGAGGAAAGAGTTTAAGCAGCGAAATTAAACTAGTTAAAGTGAAAGTTTTTTTTTCTTTTTCCCTTTTTATTGGAACTTTGAATTTGGTAAAGTTACTGGACTGGTTTCTTTTAAATTTCCATCCTTGTTTTTATTTTTATTTTTTTAATGATTTTTTTGAAAGTTTGTTTTGTTTAAGACTCTTCTTTTGGATTTGAGTTGTATTTTTTTTCTTCAAAAAAAGAAGGAAGGATTCCATTTTTTTCTTTTTGTTTATGGTATTGGATACAAGGGGAGAGTGAAAGTGAAGAGGGGAAAAAATTAGCACTGCCACTTAGAGATTTGGATATATTGTTTTTTTCTTTCTCAGTTTGTTTATGTACTTGTGCTCTACTCAAGGACTCTGAGCTTTGCAATGGAAAAGATAGTGGGATGAGCATAGTAGATTGTTTATACAGGTGCTCATCTGTGAAACTAAATAATTAGAGCTTTGAGCTGAAGTTGAAAGAAGATTAAAGTGACCTTGAAAATACCGGAACCTGAAATATTGAGCTTGATTTATCAAAGAGCCTTGATACTTAGTGGCAACGGCTGGCTTAACTCTAGATTATTTTCCATCCTCTTTCCTACTCTCCCCACCCCCCCAAGTTTGATGTTTATGTTTGGATTTTAACCTTCTTATGTTTTTTATGTTTTGATTTTAACATTCTATTCCAGAAACTAGAACGTAATTTTTTTTCTTCCTTTTTTCTTTTTTATTAAGAGAAATAATTGGATTAAAGTACATAAATGCCTGAAAATTTTTCTTTTTCCCTTTTTCTTTTTTGGAGTGGCAACTGCCTGCTTGTACTCCTTTTTTTTTTTTTTCCTTTTTCTCTCTCCCTTTCTACAGGTAAGCACAAGATGAGCAGAAAGACAACAGCACCAGCTTCCTCAATATCAATATCTTCACCATCTACAGGACAACGGTCAATACAGACAATCTTACAACAGGAGAAAGAGAAGGAAGTGACATTACAGATGATTATGCAAGGAATCCAGAAGATTGAAAAGAGAATGGAGAATATTAAGCAAAGAATTGAAAAGACAGATGAGAAAGTAGAAAATATTCAACAGATCATGATGCAACATGAAGATAGATTTTTAAAAATTGAAGAAGAAGATACACAAAGGGACAAGAAAATTGGAGATATTGATACTCAATTGAGTGATATTGATAAGGGCAGATGCGAACCATTAGGATGGGAAATTGACAGATCAGAATTCTACCTAAGATTTCAAAATGTAGAAGAAGGAGAAGGTGAAAATCTTGCTGAAATAATGACAGAAATACTGGCAGAAGCGTTAGAGATAACTAAAGAGAAGATGATGGATGGGATGGATGAAGTGTTCCATGTATATACAAGATCCGCAATGAGAAACAGACGACCAAGAGAAGATCACATCATATTCACTAAAAAGATTATCAAGACACAGATACTGCAGGTGGCAAGAGAGAAAACTTTAAAGTACAAAGATAAAGAAATTGTGGTGCTGAAACAGGTACCAAGAAGAGAAAGAGAGATGAGAAGAGAATATTTATTTTTGACCAAAGGGTTACTTAAAAGAGGAGTAAATTACAGATGGCTGATGCCAGAAGGCCTCTTGTTCAACTGGCAGGAACAAAGACACAGAATTGACACAGTTGAAAAAGCTGAGCTATTCTAATTAGAATACTTTAAAGAAAAGGAGGAAGAAGCTAGAAAGGAAGAGTCACTAATTGAATTCCAAGAGGAGTGTATAGCAGTAATTGAAAAAGAAAAAGAAGAAGGTGCAGTAGGTGGTGAACAATGAGAATTAAGACCTACTAGAACAATAAAACCCCCTCAAAAAGTCTAACATGGATGAAAGAAAATTGATTATGATTAACATAAATGGACTTAATTTGGCTACTAAAAGAAGGAAAGTATTTCATAAACTAGAGAAATTGAAATTTGATATAATTTGCTTACAACAAATACATATTAAAAAGCAACATGAATATATACTTAAACAAAAAAAAATTAGGGAAATTATTTACATCGCTGGCAAAATCTTTAAAAAGAGGTGTGGTTTTGTATATTAAAGATATAATTTTGGCAGAATTAATTTATATAGATGATGATGGAAGGATTTTGATGGTGGAAATAATGGACAATAATGTTAAAACACTTTTAATTGGAATTTATGTTCCAAATGACAACCAAGAAGAATTTTACAGGAAATTACATATGAAAATAATTGAATTGGACTATGTTAATATTTGTATGATAGGAGATCTTAATTGAATAGTTAATGATTGGTTGGATTACAAAACACAGACATCAACAAAGAAAGCTAGAAAGATATTACCAAAATCCTTCTTTCGAATAACAGAAGAATTCAACTTAAAAGATGCTTGGAGAGAGAGAAATGTGGAAAATAAGCAATACACCTTTTACTCAAACAGACATGCTTCATGGTCTAGAATAGATATGATATGGATGTCAGCAGAACTACTGGCTAACATATGAGAGATTGAAATAGAAACAAGCGCTTGGGAAGATCATAGCCCAGTGACAGTTACTTGGAAAGGATACAAGAGGAGATCCAGATGGACCTTAAATAATACAATATTAAAAGAAAAAGACTTTAAACAGAAAATAGAGAAAGAACTTGCTTTATTCTTTGAAGAAAATAGAAAAGAGGATACATCTCTACAGAACCTCTGGGAACGATGAAGACCTACACAAGAGGCTTGATAATAGACTATACAAAAAAAAAGAAATACAAAACAGAAAAAGACTTTCAAAATATTAGATGATTATAAAAAATTGGAAAAAGATTTACAGAAGTCCCCGCAAAAAAAGATTTTAAAAATAAAATGGATATAATTAAACATAAACTGTGACTAATGGAAAAAGAGGAACTAGCACAAAAAATTAAAAATGCTAAACAGAATTACTTTGAAGATGCAAATAAACCAGGCAGATGGCTAGCCTATAAATTGAGAAAGGAGAGAGAATCAAGAAGGATTAGCCAACTAATAAATGAAGAAGGACATAAATGTTATGGAAATGAGGAGAAGAAAAAAATTATACAAGATTATTATGGGAAATTGTATTTTCAAGAAAATATTCAAGAAGAAAAAGTTAAGCAATATTTACTGAAAGCGAATTTACCTCAGATACCTAAAGATATTGAAACAATGCTAGAAGGGAAAATAACAATGATGGAATTAACTGATGTTTTAAAAAAACAGAATGTTGGAAAAGCACCAGGTCCAGATGGCTTACGAGTGGAATTTTACAAGACTTTCCAGGAAATATTGAATATTCACCTGTTTGAAGTTGTGAATGAAGTTATGTTAAAGAAAAAAATACTCAAAACATGGACAGAAGCATACATTACACTTATACCAAAGGATGATACAGACCTGCAGCAAGTTAAAAATTACAGACCTATATCCCTATTAAATTCAGACTATAAAATCTTTGCTTCAATTTTGGCAGAAAGACTAAAAAGATATTTAAATAACTTTATCCATATTGATCAAAATGGATTTCTGCCAAAGAGACAAATAAAAGACAATGCAAGAATTATTTTGGATACTCTGGAATATTATGAGGCATATCCTGAGAAGCAAATGGCTTTGATGTTTTTAGACGCACAAAAAGCCTTCAACAATGTGAGTTGGCAATTTATGTTATTGCAATTGGAACAAATGCACTTTGGTAAAAAAATTCATTCAAGCTATTGAAACGATATATTATGAACAAAACTTGCAAAACTTATGGTAAATGGAGAACTAACAGAATCTATAGATAGAAGAAAAGGGACAAGGCAAGGTTGTCCACTATCACGTCTGCTGTTTGTATTAACATTGGAAGTGTTGAATAGGAATATTAGAGAAGATAAAGAAATAAAAGGAATTAAAATCCAAAAGGAAGAGTATAAATTTCAAGCTTTTGCAGATGACCTGGTATTTATATTAGAAGATCCATTGGGAACAGCCTACATTAATAGAAAAAATAGAAGAATGTGGCAGGTTTGAAAATAAACAAAGATAAAACAAAGATACTAACAAAAAATATGCTAGTAACACGAAAGAAAGAATTGAAGGAAGTTTTGGGAATCCAGGTCACAAATAAGGTTAAGTATTTAGGGATATACATTACATCAAGATATAGTACACTGAAGGAGGATAGTTATTTTATACTCAAACAGCAGATTGTGACAGATTTGACAAAATGGGGAAACTTACAATTATCATTGATTGGGAGAATATCTACAATTAAGATGAATGTATTGCCTAAAATTTTATATTTATTTCAGACAATTCCAATCTGACTGAGGGAAAGAGTTTTTTGAAAATTTAAATAGAATTGTGTTGAAATATATTTGGCAGGGCAAAAAAGTAAGAATAAAATTAAAATTGTTACAAGATGAAGAATAAGAGGAGAGTTTGCCTTGCCTAACTGGGAGTTGTATTACCAAGCAACAAATTTGAGGTGGGTAAAGGAATGGATAACATTAAAGAACAATAGACTATTGACTTTAGAAGGGTATGACTTGCTGTTAGGATTGCATGCCTTCCTTTGGTACAAGGGAACTAAAACACAGGGGTATTTTAGAAGACATTATATTCGAGAGGCATTGTTTTTGAATTGGGAGAAGATAAAAAGACAATATTATTTAAAAATTCCACGATAGATATCTACCATTGAAGCTTTTTCTTATCCGATAATATATAAAAAGGAACAAACAGTTAGATATGGTGAGATACTGAATGAACAGGGTGAACGTAAATCTATGCAAGCGTTGGAAGAACAAGGTGTAAAAATGAACTGTTTTTCATATTGGCAAATACAATCTAAATTTGACAAAGATGTTAAAGCAGAAGGTATTTATGATATGTTGACTGATTTAGATAAGATTTTGATGGGTACTGATCAAAAGGTAATTAAAAAACTTTATAGACACTTATTAGAATTTAAATTGGAGGAGGAATAAGTTAAAGAAATGATGATTGCTTTGGGAAAATTTTGGGATATGGGATTGATTTAGAAAAATGGCAAAAATTGTGGTCTCAAAATTATAAAATGATAATGTCAACTGCATATAAAGAAAATTTGTATAAGATGTCTTACAGGTGGCACTTACCCCCAATGAGACTTGCAATAATGTTTAAGAATAAATCGGATAAATGTTGGAAATGTCATCAGATACCTGGTTTATATTACCATATGTGGTGGACATGCTCAGATGCAAAGAAATATTGGACTAAAATCCACACATGGTTGGAAAAAATGATACAACAACAAAAAGACTTTAAACCAGAGATTTTTTATTGGGAATTATACAGGAAATATACAACAAAGAATTGAAATATTTGATTGTAAATGTATTAACAGTGGCTAGGATTGTATTTGCTAAGAATTGGAAAAATGATAAAATACCTATTCAGGAGGAAGTTATTAAGAAAATTATGGACTGTGCTGAAATGAGTAAATTGACATTTGAAATTAGAGAACAAGAAGATAAACAATTTTATATGACATGGGATTTGTTTTATCAGTGGTTGGACAAAAAGACATGGTAATTTAATAGAACAGATAATTTTGTGATAGAAATTTAATAGCTTGACATAAGACATAATATAGACATATATAACCACTGATTGAAAGTGTTAAGTTCTGCGCATGGGCGCAAGAAACGGAGACGAGATGGTGAAAAGTGAACTTCAAACTCTTTATTAAACATTCTGAACAGAGCAAAACCCTAGGGAAACAGCAGCCCTTTTATAGGCAAGCTGCTGCTCTAGTAACCAAAAGGAAACGTGGAGTGTTAACCCACTTAACCAATGAGAATGGCTCATTAATAGCTAATCAGATTCTCCTGAACGAACCAATCCGATATCGCTATTATCGGCCAATCAGAAGTGCAGGGCTAGAACCCTGCTATTTTCTAAAGTTTTTGATAAACTTTATTTAAGTGTTTTATTAGTTCATAACACCCCTTCCCCCCAGGTTCCGTTTGGGGGATGCGGTGATGTAATTCTGAGGTAGGAAGGTTGCTTTGACTGTCTATTGGATTTACGCTGTCCCACCAGTTATTGTCCGTAAGCCTGTTTTGGCGGGGCGTTTTCGGGCAAGTCGGGTGCTGGTGGTTCCTCGTTGGAAGACTCGGTGCCGCTAATGTTCTCATCATTGTCCTCTGGCCCTTGCGGGCTTGCCTCTGTTGGGTTGTTCCTCTGTGGCGAGGCCACACCCATCCCTGATCCTTCTTCACTTGTTATGCCCAATGGCTGACTTCTTTCGTTCCTGCTTTCCGCCATCTCAAATTCGGTTTCTTCGACATCCCCTCCCCCCTCAGTTTGGGAGTTACCGGAGTTGCGGAAACTAGGTTGTAGCCTCGAGCGAAGCTGATCAATATGGCGTTTCCATATTTTTCCATCACAGGTTTTCACCCAGTACGACCTGGGTCCAGTGGGTTGAATAACATTGGCCTCGATCCACAACGGTTCACCAGAAAGGTTTCTGGTGAAAACTAAATCGCCTATCTTGAACTCGCGGCATTTTCTGCTAGATCCACAGGGTTTCTCTGGCTCGTAAGATGGGTGAAGCCAGTCAAGGTGGGAGCGGAGTTTGCGTCCCATCAATAGTTCCGCTGGAGTCTTGTTGGTGATGCTGTGCGGAGTGATGTGTTGGAGAAGGAGTATTCTATTTATCTTATCTTCAGTGTCCCCATAGTCCATCTTGTAGAGGTTTTTTTTAACAAACTGTACCATGTGCTCGGCTCTTCCGTTAGCCATGGGGTGCACTGGTGAAATTAGCGCATGGCGAATACCGCGATCCGCTAAGTATTGTTCAAAAGGAAGCGCGGTAAACTGGGGTCCATTGTCGGATACCAGAATGTCTGGCAGTCCATGTGTCGTGAATAATCTGTTCAACTTCCGGATGACGGACTCGATTGTAGTACTTTTCATTTCGTGGATATCGAGCCAGTTTGAGTAGGCATCCACTGTTAATAGGAATGTATGTCCCTTAGTAGGTCCCGCAAAGTCAATATGAATGCGGGACCACGGTCCCTGAGGTGTTTCCCATTCTGTCGGAGTTGCTTTCGGTGGGGCATTGCTAACCTCCTGGCACTTATAACAAGTCTTTACCCAGGCTTCGATCTGTTTGTCGATGCCCGGCCACCACGCGTAGTTTTGTGCGAGCGCTTTCACACGCACGATGCCAGGGTGGCCCTCATGCAGTGTCTTTAGTACCGCTCGTTGTAACTGCTCTGGGACGACGATTCTATCCCCCCCACAGGATACAGCCCTTTAGCGAAAAAAGTTCCGTTTGTCGATTCTTGAAGGGAATGAAGTCATCAGGGGTTTGATCTACTGGCCATCCTCGTTCGACCCAGCTAAGAACCTGCTTTAAGATAGGATCGCATTTTGTTTCGATCGCGATATCTCTAGCAGTTAGTGGCAGTGAATGCATGTTTCAATCTGGAGTGTTGTAAGGGTTGGAGCTGGGTCATCGATGGTTTCCAGAAGTGGTGCACGGCTCAATGCATCAGCATGGGGAATGGCTTTCCCCGGGCGGTGCTGCAGCTTATAATTGTACACAGCCAAAAACTCCGACCAGTGAGTCATTCTAGGTGATAATACATAGGGGGTTGACTTGTCTCCTGCTATAATCCCCAGCAAAGGTTTGTGGTCAGTAACAATAGTAAAAACTCATCCATAAACATATTCATGAAACCATTTCACAGCAGATACAACAGCAAGAGCCTCTTTATCGATTTGACTATAGTTACGTTCAGCCTTTGATAGAGTCCTTGAAAAATAGGCAATAGGGGCTTCACTACCGTTTGGTAACACATGGCTCAAAATGGCTCCTACTGCAAATGGTGACGCGTCACATGTGATTGTTAAAGGCAAAGTCTCGTTATACTGCATTAAAACAGCATCTGAAGTTAATAGGTTTTTCACTTGTCGAAACATGTGCTCCTCTCGGTGCCCCCAAACCCAATGTCGAGAAGCCAATGTAGGGGCTCAGCCATGGTCGCTTTGTGGGGCAGGAAGATGTTGTAAAAATTAATAAGCCCCAGGAAAGCTTGGAGATCAGTCTTGTTCCTGGGTCTTGGGGCGTTCTTGATTGCTCTTAACTTGCTACTTGTGGGGGTGAATGCCTTGTTTATCGATTAGGTACCCCAGGAACTCTACTTTATCTGTACACAGTTTACATTTATTTTTGTTTTAACTTTAAGGCCAGAGTCTTTAAATTTCTGGAGAACCAGTCTAAGACGCTCCTTTAGTATTTCTCTTTTCGGGGCAACAATTAAAACATCATCAAAGTATGGTATGACCCCTTTTTTACCCTGTAATAGTCTCTCCATCAAGCTCTGAAAGATCCCTGGGGCCACGCTAACTCCGAATTGGAGTCGGTTGCACTTAAAGGCGCCTCAATGCGTAACGATCGTTTGCGCCTCTGCTGTTTTTTTATCTGCAGGCAGTTGTTGGTACGCCTGTGCTAAATCCAATTTAGCGAAGACTTTTCCACCCTCCAGGGAATGGAGGATGTGTTGTACCATCGGTATCGGGTAAGCGTTCTGTTGAAGGACGTGATTCAGAGTGGCACGGTAGTCCCCACAAATCCTTAACGATCCATCTGGTTTGATGGGTGTTACGATTGGGGTTTCCCAAGGAGCATGGTCGGTTGGTTCTAAAACACCCTGGGCTGTTAATTTATCAAGCTGCTCGTCAATTTTTGGTTTAAGGGCAAAAGGGACTAAACGAGGCTTAAGGCGGATGGGGGTTACTTCAGGGTTAAAGTTAAATGATATTGGGTCCCCTTGTACTCGCCTAGTTTATCTGCAAAGACGTCCTGGAATTCCTGGATGAGGGCCTCCTCCCAGTCATCGCTGCTGGTTTGGTGAATGCTGGCTATCTCAATCCCAAGTGGAGCAAACCATTGAAGGCCTAACAAGCTAGGCCAATCACGGTCGATGACAGTCAATGGTAAATATGCAGTACGATTTTTGAATGAGATCTGGACTAGGCTGGATCCAACGACCGGAATTCGGTTTCCTTGATAGTCCTTGAGAATGATTCTTTGGGTTCTGAGGTCTTGCCACCGGACGATAGGAATCAATTGTTTAAGGGTCTTCCAGGAAACCATTGAGAGGGATGATCCTGAATTGACTTCCATCACGCAGGGCTGGTTTTCGATGGCAACCTTCACTCAGATCTTCTTTGCATCTAATGATGAGGCGTGACCAATCGTGATGGTTTGGTGTGCCTCTTCTCATTTCATTGAATGGGCTAGTGGTTTATTTCTGTAGGAGTGGTTGTTTCATTGGTGGTTTGAATGTTCCCGAATCACAGGACAACTTCCTGTGAGTTGGCGATAGTTGGTCCCCCTCTGAAATGGGCTGGCTCCTAGCTTGCTTCGACAGACCTTTCCGATGTGGCCTCTCTTCCCACAAATATGGCAGTGCGCGTTGAGGAATTTGCAGTCTGATCATGGGTGGTTTGCCCCACAACCTGCGCACTGATACTGCAGTCTCTGGTTACGCTGGTGGCGTTGATCTTGTTCAAGCCGGAGTTGGTTGACTTCTTCCTCATCACTTTCTGATGACGATTCGAGGTCCTCATGGTGGGTTGCCATTGCACGTCTCCCAAGGTGAGGTGAGGTTTCGCCAGCAAGTTGGCGGAGCGGGGTGTTGGTGCGGCGCATTCGGGCAGTCGACTTCCTGGTTGCTTCTGCTGCAGTAGCGTCAGCAATGGTATCTGCAAGGCTGATGTTGCCTTTCGCCATCAGCTTACTTTGCACATGCGGTGCATCTAAACCCAGAACTATTCGGTCTCTTACAGCTTCTTCGAGGTCGGCGAACCCACAGAGGCCTCCCAGGTTCCGGAGATCCGCGATGAAATCTGCAATGCTTTCTCCTTTCCGCTGGTCTCTCTGGTAAAATTCATGTCTTTGGACAAGCGTTGGTACAGTAGGTGCATAGTGGACCCGTAGGAGGGGCTCGAGGACATCCCAGTCCATAGATTTCACCTCAGCCGTTTTCGCCAGTGCCTTAGCCATCTTAAAAACGGCAGGTCCGCAGTGAGTCAGGATTACCGCTCTCTTTTTCCCAGTAGTGGCATCCTTCAAGTTGTTGGTCTCCAGAAACATCTGGAACCAGTCCATGTATGAGTCCCAGTCTTCTTGTGCCGGGTCGAATGGAGTGGGTGGTATGGTGCCGCCGGTCATGGTTTCCGCCATTGATGCGCCTTCAGCCATGTGCTCTGTTTAGTGCTCTGTAGTGTTCAGTCAGCTCTGACATCTCCGTATCCCACCCTCGTTGCCAGTGTTAAGTTCTGCGCATGGGCACAAGGAACGGAGACGAGACAGTGAAAAGTGAACTTCAAACTCTTTATTAAACATTCTGAACAAAGCAAAACCCTAGGGCAACAGCAGCCCTTTTATAGGCAAGCTGCTGCTCTAGTAACCAATAGGAAACGTGGAGTGTTAACCCACTTAACCAATGAGAATGGCTCGTTAACAGCCAATCAGATTCTCCTGAACGGACCAATCCGATATCGCTATTATCAGCCAATCAGAAGTGCAGGGCTAGAACCCTGCTATTTTCTAAAGTTTTTGATAAACTTTATTTAAGTGTTTTATTAGTTCATAACAGAAAGTATAACATAAATTTTAAGAAAAAACTTGGAACATCTCGTAATAAAATGATGGAATAAATAGTTTAGTCATGGATGATTAATAACTGATAAATATATAAGCATATGTTAGTTTGACAATATGAAAATTGATATAAATTGTGAGTAAATGACTACAAAAGGATAGCACAAAAGATTTGTAACCAACTGACACTCTGTATGTATATAAAATGGAAGATGGTTTTATGTTTTTATGTTTTGTATGTTTGTTTTTAAAAATAAAAATTCTTTTTTTAAAAAAAAAAAATTTTTTTTATTAATTTTCTACAAACAGACAAGACAAACAAAACATTAAAACATACACCTCTCATATTTACATACAGTGTGTCAGTTGGTTCATCATTTTTGTGCATTCATTTTGTAGTCCCAGTTACAATTATGTTACATAACAACTCATATTATCAATCCAAACTTATATATCCTATAATCACTAAACGAAAAAAATGTTTTTTGACTATACTTTTAATCATTCATGCTTTATGAGCTAACAATACTTTAACCAAATTATTCAACTAATCATATAATCATACCAAATCAATCCTAGAAAAAAAAAAAACCTTTATAAATATAATATCGATTAACAAAGTAATAGCAAAATAACAAGATAAAGATATTTCTTACTATCTAAAATATTCTATTATCGTATTTTATCATCTAGCCATTTATAAAAAAGATCCCAAATTTCATAGAATTGTTTATCCTCTTGCTCTCTGATTTCAAATGTCAATCTACTCATTTCAGCACATTCCAATATTTTCTTAATAATTTCTTCCTGTAATGGTATTTTCTCATTCTTCCAGTTTTTAGCAAATACAATCCTGGCCGCTGTTAATACATATACAATCAGATATTTCAAATCTTTACTATATATATCAGGTAAGATTCCCAATAAAAAGATCTCTGGTTTCAAGTCTATATGTTTCTTTGTCATTTTTTCCAACCACATGCGAATTATAGTCCAATATTTTCTAGCATCCTCACAAGTCCACCACATATGGTAATACGAGCCGGGTATCTGATGACATTTCCAGCATTTTTCAGATTTATTCTTGAACATTCTTGCTATTCTTGTCGGAGGAAAGTGCCACCTGTAAAACATCTTATACAAATTTTCTTTATATGCTGTTGACATTGTCATTTTATAATTTTGAGACCACAATTTCTGCTATTTGTCTAAATCAATCCCATATCCAAAATTCTTCCCCCAAACAATCATAGTTTCTTTGACTTGTTCTTCCTCTAATTTCATTCCCAGTAAATAACCATATAATTTTTTAATCACTTTCTCATCAGTACCCATCAAGATATTATCTAAATCAGTCTGCTTATCATAAAATCCCTCCATTTTAGAATCTTCATCATACCTTGAATGTATTTGTGCATATGAAAACCAATTCATCCTTATACCTTGTTCCTCTAAGTTTTGCATCGATTTAAGTTCACCCTTTTCATCCAAAAGTTCCCCATATCTAACTGTTTGTTCCTTCTTGTAAATTATAGGATAGGAAAATGCTTCAATGGTCGATAACCAAACTGGAATTTTCAAATAACATTGTCTTTTTATCTTCTCCCAATTTAACCACAAAGACTCCCGTACATAATGTCTTCTAAAATAACCCTGTGTTTTAGTTCCCTTATACCATAAAAAAGCATGCCAACCCAACAGCAAATCATGCCCTTCTAATGTCAACAACCTATGTTTCCTTAACGTTATCCATTCTTTGACCCACATCAAACTTGCAGCTTGATAATACAATTCCCAATTAGGAAAGCCAAAACCTCCTCTAATTCTAGCATCTTGCAAAAGATTTAGCTTTATTCTTGCTTTTTTATCTTGCCATATAAACTTCAACATGATTTTATTTAAATCTTCAAAATAGTCTTTTCCAAGCCTAATTGGTATTGTTTGAAACAAAAATAAAATTCTATTCATCTTAATTGTTGAAATTCTCCCTATTAATGACAATTGCAAGTTTTCCCACTTCTTCAAATCTGTAGTTATCTGTTGTTTAAGTTTAATATAATTATTCTCCTTTAATGTGCTACATCTTGTTGTCAAATATATCCCCAGATACTTAACCTTATTTGTAACTTGAATTTTCAAAAGATCTGCCAGTTCTTCTCTCTGTCTCAATAGCATATTCTTTGTCAAAATCTTTGTTTTATCTTTATTTATTTTCAAACCAGCCACCTCTCCATAAGTCTCTATCTTTTCCAATAACTTTGGAGCTGTTTCTAGCGGGTCTTCCAGAATAAAAGCTAAGTCATCAGCAAAAGCTTGTAGCTTAAATTCTTCCTTCTTAATTTTCATTCCTTTTATGCTTTTATCATCCCTAATATTTCTATTCAACACTTCCAAGGTCAACACAAATAGCAAAGGAGATAGGGGGCATCCTTGTCTTGTACCTTTCCTTATATTAATAAAATTTGTAAGTTCCCCCTCCATCATTACCCTTGCTGTCTGTTTATTATATATGGCTTCTATTGCTTGAGTAAATTTTTTAGCAAAACCCATCTACTCCAATAATAATAACATAAATCTCCAGTTCACGTTGTCAAATGCTTTTTGAGCATCTAGGAATATCAAAGCCATTTGCTTTTCAGGATGAGCCTCATAGTATTCCAAAGTGTCCAAGATTACTCTCATATTGTCTCTAATTTGTCTCTTTGGCAGAAATCCATTTTGATCTGGGTGAATAAAATTATTTAGATATTTCTTAAGTCTTTCTGTTAAAATTGAAGCAAAGATTTTATAGTCTGCGTTCAATAAAGAAATAGGTCTATAATTCTTAATTTGCAGTGGGTCAGTCTCTTCCTTCGGTATAAGTGTAATGTAAGCCTCTGACCATGTTTTGGGTATCATCTTTTTTAACATAACTTCATTCATAACTTCTAACAATTGGATGCTTAATGATTCTTGAAATGTTTTATAGAATTCTGCTGGAAGCCCATCTGGACCCGGTGCTTTCCCATTATTTTGTCTCTTAAATGCTTCATTTAATTCCATCATTGTTATATTGCTTTCTAACATTTCTTCAGTCTCTTTAGGTATCTTTGGTAAATTAGCTTCCTGTAAATACTGTTTGACTTTTTCTTCATCGATATTCTCTTGTTTATATAATTGCCCATAAAAATCTCGAATAATTTCTTTTTTCTCCTTATTCCCATAACAAACTTAGCCTTGTTCATCTATTAACTTCAATATTTTTCTTGATTCCTTCTCTTTTCTCAATTTATATGCTAGCCATCTACCTGGTTTATTTGCATCTTCAAAATAATTCTGTTTAGAGTTTCTGATTTTCTGTGCCAATTCTTCTTTCTCTATTAATTCCATTTTATGTTTAATTACATCCAGCTTCAATTTAATATCCTTTTTCTGTGGCATTTTCTGTAATTCTTTTTCAAGAATTTTGTACTCATCTTCCAAGGCCTTAAAAGCTTGCCTTTTCCTAATATTCTTTTTTCTTGTATAATCTATTATCAAACCTCTGGCATATGCCTTCATTGTATCCCAAACATTCTGCGTTGAAGTATTTTCTTTTTTATTTTCTCTGAAGAAAAAAGCCAATTCCTTCTCCATCCATTGTATAAAATCTTTCTCCTTTAAAATAGTATTGTTTAATGTCCATCTCGATCTTTTTTTTGTCCCTTCCATTTAATTGTCATTGGGCTATGATCTGCCCAAGTACTTGTTTCAATATTTGTTTCTTTAATATTGGATATTAATTCTGTTGAGATCCAAATCATATCTAATCTGGACCATGATAAATGTCTATTTGAATAAAAAGTATATTGTTTAGCTTTAACATTTCTTTCTCTCCAAATATCTTTTAAAGTTAATTCATCTGTCATTTTAAAAAAAGACCTTGGGAGAGTCTTTCTATTTTGCTTTGTTGTTGTTGCTATATAGCCCAATTTATTGTCCACAATTCCATTAAAATCTCCCATCATAATTATATTAACATAGTCCAGTCCAATTATTTTCATATGTAGCTTTTTATAAAACTCTTCTTGTTTATTATTCGGAGCATAAATTGCAATCAAGAGTATTTTTATATTATTGTCCATTATTTCTACCATTAATATTCTTCCATCTTCATCTGTGTAAATCAATTTTGCTGGGATAGCCTCTTTAATGTATAGAACCACTCCTCTTTTCTTACATTGAGTCAAAGAAGTAAATATTTTCCCCAATTTTGGCTGTACTAACAATTGTTCATGTTGTTTTTTAATATGAACTTCTTGTAGACAAATTATATCAAATTTTAATTTCATTAATTTATGAAAAGTTTTCCTTCTTTTAACAGCTAAATTAAGTCCATTTATATTCATTGTAATCAGTTTTCTTTCTTCCATGATTATGCTTTATATTTAGGTCTAACCGCTCTCGTGGATCTCACTTCACGCTGTTCTTTATTATCCACCTGTCCACTTACAGCTCCTTTCTCTTTTTCAGTCTCCAGTTGTTCCTCTTGAAACTCAATTGATGAGACCTCTTTCTCTGCCTCCTCTCTTCTTCTTCCAAAAAATTCTGCATGGAAAAGTTCTGCTTTTTCAATTGAATCAATTCTATGTCTCTGTTCTTGCCATGTAAACATTAATCCTTCTGGAATCAGCCATCTATAATTCACTTTGTTTTCCAGTAGCATTTTGGTCAGAAATCGATATTCTCTTCTCTTCTCTCTCACTCTTCTGGGTATTTGTTTTAAAACCACAATCTCTTTACCTTTGTATTTCAATGTTTTCTCTCTTACCACTTGTAATATTTGTGTTTTAATGGATTTTTTGGTAAATCTAATATGGACTTCCTTGGGTAATTTATTCCTCATCGCATATCTTGTATAAACTCGATATACTTCATCTATTCCATCCATCATCTTTTCCTCTGTAATTTCCAACGCATCTGCCAAAATTTCTATCATTAGCGCTACCAAGTTTTCTCCTTTTTCCTCTTCTATATTTTGAAATCTAAGGTAAAATTCTGACCTTTCCATCTCCCACCTCAGCATCCCACCTTTTTCTTGTTCAACCGCTGTTAATCTACTATCAATATTTCCAATCTTCTTCTCTCTTTGTTTTCCTTCTTCCTCAATTTTTTGAAATCTCTCCTCATATTTAACCATCATTTGTTTGATGTCTTCCACTTTTTCATCAGTCTTCTCTATTCTTTGTTCAATATTTTCTGTTCTTTGTTCAATGATGTCTGATTTTATCTTGAGATCTTGGATTCCTTGCATAATTGTCTGTAAAGTTACTCTTTCTTGTTCCTTATCTTGCTTCAACATTGTCTGGATTAAGCGTTGTCCTCCAGCTGGTGGGGAAGCAGAGGTAGAAGCAGAAATGCCAGTTGATATTGGTTTCCTGCTCATTTCAATGCTTCCAAGGCTTCAAATTCTTCTTAACTTTTAATCCAACTAGTAAAGCAGCCAATTATAATCCAAAATGGAAAACTCCGATAGTCAAAAACACGAAACCAAGGAAGAAACAGCAAAAAAGGAAGAAGAAAGATCTTCAGGTTCTTCTAGACCCTAATCCAATTATGAAATATTCCGCCATAAAAAAAGAAAAAAAAGTAGAAAGAAGAAAAACAAATCCAAAAATAGTAATATTGATTAAGAGCAAAAAAAAAAAAGAAAAAAAAAGTTCCCAGATTCTTCACACCTTAATCCAGTTGAAAAGTCTCAATAATAATAATAATAATAAAAAGAAATAATAACAAAGTGGTCCAAGAACATAGATAGGAAAAGCAAAAAAATCCCAACAAAAAAGAAAAGAAAAATAAAGAAAAAAAAACCCTGAGGCTTTCCCTTTAAAAAAAATAACAAACAAAAATAAAAATATTACTAGAATTGAAATTTTTTTTTTTTTTTAAAAAAAGGCTAGCGTGTGGGGTATAAGAAAGCACACTGCACTTTATTTATTTATCCAAGGCTCTTGTTATGACTCTCTTCTCCAGCAGCTTCAAAGCCAAACCTCAAGTGTTCTTGATAACAGTCCAGGAAAGCACCTGCAATAATATTTTGCTGTGCTCTCCCTCTATCTTATCACGTTAAAATGTCCTTGAGAAGAGGTCTTTTTACAATTCTCTCCCATTCAAATAAAATACTTTCAAGCCTCTAGTTGGCAGTGTTACAAAGTTTCTTAATGCTCTTCCTCCACCCCAGCTGGAAAAAAGGAATAATATATACAAAAAAAAAAGAAAAAATAGCCAAAGGGAGCCTCTATCCTAAAGAAAGTTAAAAAATCAAAGGGAGCATAAAAATGTATATAAGAGAAAATTCAATCCGGTTACCTACAAAGTCACAGTAAAATCTTTCCCAAAAAGTATAAAGAAAAAAAAAACAAACCCAAGCCTCAATTTGACATCACTTTAAAAAACGCCGCTCAAAACAATTTCAGTCAAAAAAAAATCTCACAGCTTTCTTCTTTATCCCGGATGAACTTTCCAACCTCAGCGAATTTACAACACAAAAGAGTTTTCCTCACCCAGCCGACACACTTTCACTCCAATCACTTTCTTTCCGGAGCTGTCCCGACTTCAGCAGCTATGGAGGCTGCCTCTCCGCCGCCAGCGAAAGGGCTTCTTCCGGATCAAACCAGAGATTTTGCGATATCTCTGGGATCCTGGAACAGTGCCCTTCACAATCACCGTCTCTACGGGACGGTTTAGGTCCGTTAGGACCGACCAGGGGCGAAAATATCGGGTGCGATCTCAGAGCCCCGAGATCGCAGCTGTATCGCTGAAACGAAGCTCCGCCTTCTCAAAATAAAAATTCTTTTTTTAAAAAAGGAAAAAGTATAAGAAGCTGGAGAAGTACCAGAACCTAAATAAGAAACTAGAGTTGATGTAGATAGTAAATGTCATACCCCTGTCAGAATCTGATTCCAAGTGGGAGGCTGAGCAGGTGATAGGGAGTGGAAGTGTGGCTCCAATGGCTGTAGAAGAAACTGGGAAGGGCAAAGTTTGGCTGGGCAGAGCAGGGGAGAGGGAGAGCAAGGCAGATGAAATTCAGAGGAAGATCTAGGCCCACCCCCTCTTCATCCTAGGGCATGTAGGGAGGAACGGAAAAGAAAGCAATGTGAGTTGCATGGCTTACAGTGGAGGAAAGAGCCCCGATTCCCTTCATTAGCTATAGCTGGGGACACAGTGTTTAAAATCATGAGTTATCTGGTATTGTCAAGGCTTATCTGGGTTCCTGGTGTCTTCCCAACTGTGTGTGTTTTTTTGGACTTTGATGTCTGCAATTCCTTGTCCTGCCCTGTCAAGTTTATTACTGCAGCGTGGTTTGTGTGAATTTTTATTTACAGTTTGTATATACTTTGTTTTCGGACTCAATTTCCTCCATTTAAAAACTGTTCTTGAGGGCTGCAAATTTTGGTGGGATTCAAAAAAATGTACTACTGGTTCCGTGGGTGTGGCTTGGTGGGTATGGCTTGGTGGGCATGGCAGGGGAAGAATACTGTAAAATCTCCAATCCCACCCCACTCCAGGGAAAGGATACTATAAAATGTCCATTTCTTCCCCACCCCACTAACCTGCTTTCCAGCCCCATTCTCCTGTGCAGGGCAACAAAAGAAGACCCAGACAATCAGCTGGGACTCAGGAAGCAGAGAGTAGATGGGGTGGGGCCAATCAGAGGTGGTATTTGCCGGATCTCCAAACTACTCCAAATTTCTACTACCAGTTTTCCAGAACCTGCTGAATACCATATCTGGCTGCAATACCACCTCTAATGCAGGTGTCTCCAAACTTGACTTTAAGACCTTTGGACTTTAACACCCGTGGCTGGCTGAGGAACTCTGGGAGTTGATGTCCAAAAGTGTTAAAGTTGCCAAGTTTAGAGACCTTTGCTCTAATGTATTAAGCTGTTCGTTCCGCATTATTAAAATTACATTAAGATATCAACTAATAGCTGTCTTTAACTTTATATTACTCTAAGAAATATTAAATATCAGAATCCTACATGAGGTCCAGTTAAGCCTAAATTCTATAAGTAATCGTGTGTATGTATGTTTGTGTAAGCAAATGTATATAATTTTTATTGAATATTTTAATTACATTAATAAAAGCTTATACAAATTAAGGTCAGAGACAGAAAGGAAAGTAAAAAAGAAAGCATAAAAAGTGCAAACAAACAAATTTTGTGATTTTTCACCCTCTATAAAATTACAGATATCTTTTCTTCCCATAATCCATTTCTTCACCTTCACCTTCACCTTCACCTATCCCGTGACCTCTTTTGAGGTCGTTGGGGCGCCTGCGAAGATTTAACCACCACGCTTCTCCATCCGTCTCTGTCCTCCACTGCTCTCTGGGATGCTGCCAGGTTCAAGCCTGTCCAATCATGGATATCATCCTCCCATCTCCTTCGTTGTCTTCCCCGTTTGCGGCTTCCTCTTACTGTCCCTTGCATGATGGTCTTTACGAGGCCAGTAGAGCGAGACACGTGTCCGTACCATCTCAATTTCCGTTTCTTGACGACAGTAAGAAGGTTGTCATGTGGTCCTATTGCCTGTTGTATTTTATTTAAGACCTCTTCATTTGTCACATGGTCTGTGTAGTGGATGCCAAGGATCTTTCGGTAGCATCTCATTTCTGTTGCAAGGATTCTTCTTTGTAAATCCGCATTGAGTGTCCAGGTTTCGCAGGCATATAAAAAGATTGATATTGTGAGGGAGCGCATTAGGTGGATCCTTGAGCGCAGACTGATGTTCTTATCTTTCCAAATAATTTGGAGCTTCGAAAGCGCAGCTGTTGTTTGTGCTATCCTTGCCATTACTTCTGGTTTTGAGCCTTCATCGGAAATGATGGACCCAAGATATTTGAAATTTTTTACTATCTCTAGGGGTGTTCCGCTGACTCTGATGTCTGAGGAGATACCTTGGGTACTGTTCGTCATCAGCTTGGTTTTCTCGGCATTGATCTCCATGCCGTACGCTGAAGCCGCTTTATCTAAGTGTTGGACAAGGCTCAATAGTTCATCCTCATTTCCTGCCAGGCCATCGATGTCATCTGCGAATCGCAGGTTGGTGATGGTATTACCACCGATGGAAACTGTGCCTTCGTGATCTTCCAAGGCATCTTCCATGATCCGTTCGAGGAATACATTAAACAGTGTGGGGGAAAGCAAACATCCTTGACGCACTCCTACACTCGTCCGGAACCAGTTACCTTTGCTGCCGTTCAGGAGGACGGTGCTTGTGGCTTTCTCATAAAGTTGTTCTATCACTCTGACAAGGTTATCGTTGATGTTATATTTCCTCATGGTAGACCACAAGGCTGCATGCCACACCCTGTCGAAAGCCTTTTTGAAATCAACGAAAACGTGGTATAAGTCCTGTTGGTGTTGGAGATATTTCTCACAGATCACTCTCAAGTTGAATATTTGCTCAATAGTGCTCCGTCCTGCTCTGAAACCCGCTTGTTCTTCTGCAATGATAGTCTCTGCTTGTGGTTTCAGTCTGTTAAGAATGATTTTTAGCATGACTTTGCTTGGGTGGCTGATTAAGCTGATGGTACGATAATTCTGGCACATCTGAAGATTCCCCTTCTTGGGCAGGGTTATGATTAATGATTGAGTCCAGGGGACTGGCCATATTCCAGTGGTCCATTTCTTATCTATAAGCAAATCCATTAAAACATCAAATTTTCAATCATAGTATCAGCAAAAAGTCAATAAAGATTTGCCAGTATTTCATAAAAACATGTCTTATTTCAGCCTCGATCAACGGAACCAATTTTTATATTCCTACCTTTTATCTCTGAAATTCTTAATCTTCGTTCATTCAAATATTCTTATAGGATTTGAACTGTCTTCTTTGCCCATTACATAGGCTTCTTTGAGACTTACATTTCCACTATAAATACCCTCTCTATCTTGTAATCTGTACTTTTTATCCAATATTTCTGATTCCACTGTTTTTGCATCAGGCAAGATTTATTTCATATTGATCATTCTTTTATTAACATCATTTAAACAGTCTATCCATAGAATCAGACATCATTACTGATATTTTGGCTACTGATTTCTGACCCCAATTTTTTGAATATTTCAAATGTTATTGTGCTTGGACATTTTGCCAAAGCTAGGTTTTTTTCTCCCTTCCTGCCTGGAATCTTTAAAATTCCTCTAGTGTCCAATTTAAATCAGAAGCCTCTAATTTCTTTTATGGCTTAAAGTGGAAAAAATAATTCTGAATACTTATTTTATATAGGTGGTTCCAAAATCTTGTAAAAAATTCAGTATTCCAATTTGGACTGTAAATTTGTTTGTTCTTGTTGTCAAAATCCTATTGGTGCCATTTAATTGTCATTTATGTCAAATTCTTTAAATTCTTAAACTTAGGATAATTTTTATTTTGTTCAGAAATATAGACTCACAGGATGGCTTTTCAAATGTTGTTTCTAAGATTTCTGATATCTTTAAGATGGTAGGTAAGCAATTTCCAAAAGGGATTAGAAGGTTAAAGAATTAGTCTCCACTCTGTGGTGAACTTGATGATGATCAATCCATTTGCTCCCTGATGTTCAAATGCAGGGAGATTGTTGTGCTATTGTCTTCTCATTAGGTTTAGCCATCTGGCACATACATGGTTGTTTCCTATTCCCTTTTTATCTGCAAAGGTTCTAAAGAACCAGTTTATTGACCAGGTCTTCAGTCTTTGCCATAATCTTCACCTCAGCTCTTCACAGATCTGTGTTTAGTTTACCTCCATAAGAAACCAATTCTATAGGTATTGTTGAAAAAGAAATTTGAAATTAATAAAGCAGCAAGATTGGTTTTTCATGACCAAAACCTCTCCATTTTTATTCATTGATAAGAAAATGTGAAGATGAAGGGCCATATTCATTTCTGTTTTGGACTGTAGAAATGCTTTTATGACTAGTTTCTTGTAGCAAAACAAGGTCATTGTACAGGTCAGGCTATATCCAAAAGCCTAAGTCACTTCTAGATATTTTTGATGCAAATTTAGAATCCATTTTAAAAAGAATGGATCATCTTTTGACCTTTTCAAATGAGCATTCCTCACAAATATACTCCACCTTCAAAATCAAGACAAGTATAAGGATAAAATCTAATTTTAAAATATACTATTTCCAGGCCTTTTGTTAAGTTTCTAAAATTTATTTTGGCTTTGCAAGAAGTTCAACATTTTCCTTCAAAACAGGAGTGAACAATGATTTCATCTATTCCTAGAACTATACTGGTTCTGCTTTCAATATTGGATAACTTTTTGTGAATGTTTTTTGGGCAGTTCCCAGGGCTAACAATTCAAGCTCTGGAGCCCATTACATCTCATTCTTTCTCCTTTACCTTTGCAATGGCCAATGTCTCACAACCTTTTACATGAATTTTATTTTTCATTCTACTGAATTTCATGCTCTCCAACTGTGTTGGACTAAATCATTTATTATTCCCAGCTAGCATAACCATAATGAGAGCTTTTCCATATAATTATGACTAGCATTGCCTCTTGCAGCCATAAGGAAAAAAAGTCCTTGTGTGAAATGTCTTATAAAATATTTCACTTTATCCTTTTGTTTTTTATCCTTTTGTAACTACACTGCATACATTTCTGTGGAGAGCAACTCAATCTTTAAACATTTTTTTAAAAATTGAACAGTCAAATCTACAAGATAGCAACCAACAGCAAATGTAAAAATAAATAACAATGTTATATATCTTTTAATATAAATAAAAGTTGCCAATGACTATGAGAACCAACAAAATAAAAATAATCAGAATCATATAAATTCCAATAGGCACAACACTTGGCAATATCTGCCAATCTTAAACTTGAACAAACCAAAGTGGTTCAAACCCAATTAACATCTGAGAGGGAACTTCCACAAAATCTCAGGGTTGTAGACTAGGCTGGGAAGTTATAAATCCATCCAAGACAGGAATGGCAAAATGATTCCATAGTACAAAGAAAATTACATGGATTTCTCTATGCAATCACCAGGAGTGACTGAAAGAGGAAAGTTTTAAAAATAATCAGTATCTTCCATCTGCCACACATTTTTAGTGATTCCCAATCTGCTGTTCATCATATGACTCCAACACATCAAAAATTACACAGTAGTTGTGGCACATGTCTCATTGGTTTTAATTAAATGCTATTGCTGCAGCTGCTAAAAAAGCCAACACAGTCCTAGGCTGCATAAACAGAGGGATAGAATCAAGATCATGTGGTATTCACTTTATAATGCCTTGGTAAGACCACACTTGGAATACTGCATCCAGTTTTGGTCACCAAAATGTAAAAAAAAGATGTTGAGACACTAGAAAGAGTGCAGAAAAGAGCAACAAAGATGATTAGGGGACTGGAGGCTAAAACATATAAAGAATTGGATATGGAGTTGGATATGCCTAGTTTGATTAAAAGAAGGACTAGGAATGACATGATACAGTTTTCCAATATCTCAGGGGTTGCCAAGCTATTCTCCAAAGCACCTGAAGGCAAGACGAGAAGCAATGATGGAAACTAATCAAAAAGAGAAGCAACTAAGAATTTCCTGACTGTTAGAACAATTAATCAATGGAACAACTTGCCTCCAGAAGTTGTGAATGCTCCAAAACTGGTAGTTTTTAAGAAGAGATTGGACAACCAGTTGTCTGAGATGGTTTCCTGCCTAAGCAGGTGGTTGGACTAGAAGACCGCCAAGGTCCTTTCCAATTCTGTATTCTATTCTATTCTATTCTACTCTATTCTATTCTCATTTGCTCATTTTAACATTGCCCAGAGAAACATTTACAGTAAAACACTGAAATTTAAAAAGTACACATCTTTTCAGTCTGCACATGTTTTTCTTGTCTTAGATTTAAGTTGCAATGATTACGGACAGGAGGAGCCTAAATCCTAAGCAGGAATAGGTCCCTAGTCATGCAGTGGATAGTTTAATTAGGGCTTCTGGATTTCATGATTTCTGCTGGCTTTGTTAAATTACAATCCTCATTCAACTCATTGGTAATCCTATTAGCATAATGACACTTGTTCCACATTTATAAACGAGAAAGTTCTGTTCAAATCAGTAGGGTTTCCTTTTGGGTAGACTTTAAGCCTGAATTGTTACAGTTCAAATTTGTATCTGTTTATTCCAGCTCCACTTTATCAAACTTCCATAGATCTATAGTCAGTTTCTTCCTAATACAATGTCAATAAACTCTTCCAAAAGTTAACTCATAGCCCAACTTTGAAGAATTAAAAATTCATAACAGTCATTTTTAGAAACAAACAATATTACAATGCAAGGAATACACTTCTAGATTCATAGAAGTAAATCTAACTAATATGTTAAATAAAAGTTAATTAAATATAAACTGATTCCTAATATGTTTTATAAAAAGGGCCTGTGAAAGTGCATTTTTATTTAATTAAGCAATGTGCAAAAATCTCATTTTATTGCCCACTGTAATCATGATTTGAGCTATATACAAAGCACAAGAAATAAGAAATAGTAAAATACAAAAGGCGTACATTAAAGAACTATACCAACATCATGTATTATTCTTATCTGTACTTTCTACTTTTGTAGATCATCTTCAACATATCCATATGCTGCTTTATACATTGCCTTTTGTTCTTCATACTTTTCATCATTCTCTATTTTTAGATCCTGGTCTTTTTCTAAGTCTTTTTTCCAAGTACATTCCTCTTGAACCATTCTCTCTTCATGTATTTGTTTTGTGACTCCATCATTATTGCATATATCTGAACTGGTACATTGTGAGCAACAGTGCATTATTGACCTTAGTTACCTCATTTTTATCCTTTACCATTTAAATTTCATCTTCATTTTCATTGTATGTCGCATCAGACGTTGATCACAAATGTAGCACTTTGACACAATCCACAATTTAAAACTGAGTATGGCTTATTTAAATGTCAGAGATACTTGAATGACAAAGTTTATGGCAAAAAAAAAAAAAAATCATATGACATAGAACATGAAAAGCAAAGTGAATTCAGAAAAAAAAATCAGAAAATTTTATTTCTTTAAACTGAATTTTAAAGAAGCAGCTGGGATCACATATCTTTTCCGACTGCATATTTCTGAATGCCATTATGATAATGTTACGCCAGTGTTTTAAATCCTAGTTACAGTGGCTCTTTGAAATGAACGAAAGTTTCAATTACTTCTCCATTTTCAATAGTTATTAGCCAGGGTCCTTCATTTACTGCAGATGGTAGTAAGAAACCAATGCCACAGAAGCAGACAATTACATTTATGAGGATCAAAGCAAATAATTAAAGTAATTATGCAGATAGTTTAAAACTATGGTAGTTATTTATAAAAAAGCTGAAGCAGTCTCAATTCAAAATTAATTTCTGATGTGATTTTCCATATGCAAAGCCAGAAACAATATTGCATAAAGTCACTGTATTTTACAAAGCAGAATTAAGCTTCTTTCCTTTCTCTGGATTTCTTAAATGCAATAATTTATGCAACGAAGAATAGATATATCTATGGGTGAACAAAATTGATTTTAAGCTTTCTTTCCTTCTGCAACTGAACCACACTGCAAATTACTAATTTTGTTTTGTTTTTGTTTGCCAGTTTATCAATCAATTTGTATGCCACATCAATTATTGAAGAAATTCTAGCCAATTTCCATGACAAAATGATAATAATGGAATAATAAAATAGAAAATATTGGTAATACATAGCCACCTGTTGGGGAAAACAATCAATATTCTTCATAACTACTTTCTATACAGATTTTATCACCTGGATTTCTACTCTTCCCTCCTATATTTTAAAATTTTGAATCACAATTATTTGCTCATAATTTATATATTTATTGAATCAAATGTGTGTGGACAAAATCAGTATTTGCATTTTTTTAAAAACATGCCGTTGAAGTTTGATTTGAGGTTATGCATCTGATGATGCTTATCGTGCACATAGAATCCATGTTTCTGTTGCCTGAAGTAAGTCTTGGCAGAAAAGAAAGAATCTTCCAAGCATATCTGTTAAGCTGCCTTCTGCATTACTGCATTTATTCAATTCAACTTTCCAGCAATTCCAGAATCCTTTATTTGTTCACTTATTCCTACAACATATAATTCATTTCCTTTCATTTTTTAATTGACAAATTCAAGTTTTCTTTTGTTTAAGTTTCTGATTTTCCATGTTCAAATTTTATGTTTCTCTATGATATGTGCAGCTTTTCTTTCAATACTGACATCATCAATAACAAGACTTCTTACAATAATTTTGCTGCCAAGTTATCAACTCCAAATCTACTTGTGAAACTCTAAAGTCCTGTAACCATAGGAACACCTTCTAACTGAGAACCACCCTATGTAAACGTTTAGGTTATGGCCATATGGATACCTTGTCACAATTCGAATGGGTAGCTTTGTCTTTTTCTAAATTTAATTTTCCTTGGTGGGCTGGCTACCTTCACATTTACAGAGCCCTACTCTTTCTCAGCCTCACTGTGTCAACCTCACTCTTATCTTGAATCTTCTCTTTTGAAATTATCAGCAAGGATGACCAGTAATCTATGCTTTTTTCATAGAAATCTCAATTTTTTCAAATGGTACTTCTATTTATTCCAAGGCAACTTAAAAAACTTGAACATAAATAACTGAGAGGTAATTTTTTTTCCAAAAATCTTATGTATTAATAATGAGCAGGAATGTCATATTCAAGGCTTGGGGGCCAGATCTAGCACACCGGGACCGTGCTAGATCTGGCCCCCAAGCCTTGAATATGACATTCCTGCTTATTATTAATACATAAGATTAAACAGTAAAGGACTGGCCCGTGGTACCTCTGCCAGTGAAAACAGAGCTTGGAGGGCTGTGGGTGGCCCTCCCGAGCTCTGTTTTCACTTGCAGAGGGCTGCAGGAGGCCATTGCAGCCCAAAATGGAGCTCAGGAGTGCGTTTTTACTGGCAAAGTGTTCAGGCCACCACAGCCTCCTCTGACATGAGTGACACCAAGTTGGCCACACCCACCCTGACCACATGAACCCCGGCCTCCCAAGGTGATGCATCCCTTAATGAAATTGAGTTTGACACCCCTGATTTAGAGGAATTCCCATGCTTGTTAGGAATCATCCAAATCAGAGCGCATTTTTCTCAGACTATCATCTAATTTTTACTTATTTCTAATTTTTGTTGATCATGAACTTTATATTATTTCTACACATAACGATACACATAATTGTGAGATACAAGGGTACAAAGTCAACACAATGATATTTTCAATTAATAATAGTAACAATAAAGCTATGTCTCCATCAACAAAAGTATTGTGCACTGTATGTTGGTGCCCAGTATCTGGATATGGTAGCACATGGGTTGGTTTTATGCACAACATATAAAGATAATATGGAGTTGGCTTGAAATATGTCTAGCTGAATTTATTTATTTTTTTAAAAATCCATGATACAAGATTATGAGGTATTTCAGATAACTATTTTAATCCAATTGGAACAATATTATCAATTTTCAAGCAGCATATATTACTGCTGTAAACCAAATTTACTTTTATCTCATAGTTATAACCCCATGAATATTAGCATAGATGAGAAAAATAATAATTGAAATAATTCCAATCCCATTAAGGACATTTTGTGAAGACATGAGAAATTGATCTTGTGATAATCTAAAACATATTTATCCTTATATTATGTTCATCTTATGGTGGACTAAAGTCAAACTTTGATCTGTAGAAAAATTAAACTAAAATCCATCTCTCAAAAGTATTTATTTTGAATACTTTAATGTTTTACTTTCCCATGGTCCATTTAAGCTCATGAGAGACAAAATCAATTACATCATGCATTGTGGCCAGATCTGATTATAAAGTAAAGAATGTTAGGAGAGAGTTGAAACTATGGGAGAATGTCCTTCTATAGAGTAGAGTAAACAATCACTAAAGCACTATCTTAATGACACAGCAAAATTGAAAACATGACAGAATCCATTGGAACTGGGTAATTAATACATTTAAATAAGTTAAAACAAAAAACAAAATTTTGCACAGTGCATTCTTAAAGATTTCATCATTTGACAAACATCAGTGGCTCAGTATTTTAGTTGCAAAGGAGCTTCCTTCCCTCTGGTAATGTGTCCTATTTGTCACACTACCAGAGAAGTCTTCCTGAGTATTTTATACAGTAGATACCATTACACTGTGATAGTTTATTAAATATTAATTATGTAAAATAACATTTGTTGTTAAAATAGACATTAAGTACAATAAACCACCGAAGTTATCATGTTTCATGAGCTATTGTTGAGAACAGTAAAGTTGGTGAAAAAGTATAATAGCTGAGGTTGAAGAATAAACAGACCTAATATTAAACATAGGATTCAGCGTACCATTTAAAAAAAAAATACCATAAATTGAAACTATTAGGGAAGCCAGCTTAAAATCTTGATACATGTGGGTGGACATAAAACATTTATATTTATGTTCTAATAAAAATGCTTCTCCAGGCAGCCTCTTTGTAATGGGGAGAAAGATCCAATTGGTGATGAAATCTATCTTTGGAATGTAGTTCTCCTTTTTCTTAAACTCTCAAAACAAATAGATTACAGGTGTTATGTATAGCATGTATGAGATTTATGTCACTTCTACTTCCCTCCCAGGGGAACAATTTACGTCATGTTACACTTTGTACATGACGTCATGTCATATGTAACATTTATATTTCTCTGGTCTGAAAGTTTAAAAAAAGGAAGGTTATACATGTTATTCTAAATGTAGTTATTATATATTCCTTCCTATAGCATTGCTGAGTATCAGAAGTTAGATAGTTTCTAAACCTAATGAACATATATAGTCAACTGCAAGAGCTCATGAAAACCTCATAGAAAAGATTTCTGGTTACTTGTGTTTGAGGAATCCCAAATAAGATGAAACCTATCATGCACATCCTTCTAGTGATCTATGTGGGGGGAAAATACCACACATGAAATACATTATGTAAAAAAACATTGGTAACAGACAATCTTCGTGTCTTCATCAATCACCAGTCAGGTTGTTAGGTGGGATTATGTCAATATGTTTCCAATCCAAGTGCCCTATCTTATGGGAGCTAGAAAGTCTGCCTTTTCCATGGAAGCTTCTGCCCTATGGAACACTATCCTCCCTGAAGTTCAGCATGCCTCTAGCTTTTCATAAAACACTTGGGTAAATTTGAATTGTAACTTAATTATTTATGAACAATTTGGAATGCATCTGTTGCCTCCCTTTCCATTGGCTTTCTTAATTTGGTGAATGCGAATTTTATTTTTTTCAGTTACATTGCTAGAAATTTGTGTATGTGTATTAACTTTCAACCAACAGCAAATTTTTGTCATGGAAATTATCATTAAAAAACCCTAAACTTGGCTTGGTAGGATCCTGTAATAAAGTTTTTATAAAACATAAATAATTAAGTGTTGCAAGTTTAGAATTCAACTAGTATTGCTCCTGCTACTGGAACTCTTAGATAAAAATAAAGTCATTCCAGATGCATTCAGAGTACTTGAGCTTCTTGCTTTACTTTTTCATTATAAATGCAATTAAATCCTGATCAAAGATTGTACTTTGCCAGCAGAGACCTACGGTAATAGTTCAATATTTCAACATGATTTGTTATAAGTGAATTTCTAAAGCTAGACATGCAAAGAAAGTTTCTTTAATATTTTATTCCCTAATGTTAAGTTTTACTTTTGCTTTCAAACGTAAACAGTGCTACTTGTTCAGTTTCAACCAGATCAAACAATTTATTTTGCAAAGCTGGAATGGTCTCTGTATTAGTGGTTAGTGACAGTGTGAAAAATGCATGCTAAATGATGTTGCAGAATACAGCATGCTTTGTATAATACAAACAAACATTATTTTCCAATTCTACATTTTGAAAAGCAAGTTTGGTAAAATTAATAAAAGAAGCAGAAGATCAAGTTTATGTTCAATCAAATGTTAACAGTAGTTTTTGTGTCTGTGCAGTGAGATACCAAGAAAATGGGTTTAAATTAGCACCAGAAAATTCCGTTAATAAGGAAGAGGAAAATAATAGCACTAAAACTGAATATAAAATAGGATGAATCATCCTCCGTGGACTCTGATCTCAAAATTGAGAATGAACTACTTCTGTGGCTCCCAACATAAGGTTTAACATCCGTTTAATAATTAATTCAATTTTTGTCTGCATTTGATTGGCTTAGAAGAAAAATCCAATTATAAAATGATCCTGGGACAAGTATTGATTTATGCTTTGTACTGGCTGGCTTCCATTGTTTTCCATTATCTATTAGAGAAGCAGGAATCAAGAATTAGAAAGCTAAGTAGGAATTGATCCCAATGTTTATTCTCACTTGCAAATTGAATTGAATTGAATTCTTTATTGGCCAACTGTGTTTGGACACACAAGGAATTTGTCTTTGGTGCATATGCTCTCAATGTACATAAGAAAAAATAAAATACATTCATCAAGAATCATAAGATACAATACTTAGTAATAGTCATAGGTTACTAATAATCATACTAGGAAACAAAACTGTAAAGATAACTGTAAACTATAAAGATACAAGGAACATAGTCATAGGTGGAAAGAGATACGTAATAGAAAGGATGAGAAAAATAATTGTAATACAGTTTTACTAAGTAGTTTGACAGTATTGTGGGAATTAGTTGTTTAGCAGAGTAATGGCATTCAGGGAAAAAACTATCCTTGTGTCTAGTTGTTCTGGTGGGCAGTGCCCTATAGCATGTTTTGAGGGTAGAAGTTGAAACAATTTATGTCTAGGATGTAAAGGGGTCTGTAGATATTTTCACAGCCCTCTTTTTGACTTGTGCTGTATACAGGTCCTCAGTGGAAAACAGGTTGGTAGCAATTGTTTTTTCTGCAGTTCTAATTATCCATTGAAGTCTATGTCTGATTTGTTTGGTTGCAGAGCCAAACCAGACAGTTATAGAGGTGCAGATCATAGACACAAAAATTCCTCTGTAGAAAATGTTGGAATATGTGACATATTCTTGTAGTTGTGTATCAGAATGTATACAGCAGGACTTCCAATGCATAATCAGGTACATTTCTCCATGCCACATTTCTCTTTCAAGTTCTGGAGATCATTCACTATATCAGGGGTCTCCAAATTTGGCAACTTTAGGACTTGTGGACTTCAACTCCCAGAATTCCTCAGCCAGTCATGCTGTCTGGGGAATTCTGGGAGTTGAAGTCCACAAGTCTTAAAGTTGCCAAGTTTGGAGTCCCCTGCACTATATTTTAGGAAGCAACAAGCTTGTATGAAAAGTGTCCACAACAGTTCATTCTTGCTCTAACCCCTCTACAGCTGCTGTTACTTTCAAAGCCCTCAACAACAGTGGTCTGTATAGAATTTACATTCTTGCACATATCATTTAATATTTGGTATCCCTGAATCAAATTTCTTCCCTATTTAGTCTAATAGATGTAAAACATGATGTAGACATTTATTCATAAAAGGTGACTGAAACCAGCTGTGCATTCACAGACTATTGGATAAAGCCAAATATTTAAAATTCATCCTGCCTGTTATAATGGGAATTTCACACATGTTATGGTAATGAACACACACAAGCTTGCTCTTGGTGTAACTTATTGTGAGAACTCAAAACCAAACCAGCCATTCTAACAGGTCTAAAAGCACCTGTATACAACCAAAGTCAAAACATTAAATTGTTGGTATGTTTGAAACATAAATAAACTATATAATTATTATAACTGTGCAGTCTGAAAGTAAATGTATTAGAAAAAGTATACAATAAAAATATTGTAAACTACATTCTTTGTTGAAAAAGTATTACAAAATACAACAAAGTCTGGTTGTCTCATCAGTCAATATGTAGCACACGCTGGGAGAGTTCAAGAAAAAAAATCCATTCAACAAAAAAGTTTCAGGACAAGAAATAAGATTTTTGTTTTGTTTTGTTTTGTTTTAGAAAAGGCCAGCACCTACAGTTTAGTCAAACAGAAATACATATTTTATAAGCAGCTGTCACTACAACCTTGCATATTATATCTGTTTGTAATAAATGTTATACTTTAGGCCAAGCTGAAAGGAAATATATTTTATCCATTTTTTTCATCAACACCAGAAATATCCTATTTTGTTGACTTTTTGAAAACAAATTAAGGCATTGAAAGCAAATGCCAAAACTTTCAGATCATTAAAAGATTAAGTGCCAAAATTGATAGTGTAAAAACCAATAATTCCCAGCTTATACAAAACCATTATATTGACATATCTCAGCCACTCCAGGTCATTAGGCACAAGTTTCTGATAAATCAGAAATATTTTGAGAGAGTCTATAGAGTTAAAATCCTGGATCCTAGTTATATAAAGGTATATATTCTTTGCTTTGTGGTAAGCAATCAGCTGTTTTAGTTGGATTTCATTGGCTGCAATAAAAGTTGTAAAAATAATTAATTGATATCTGGGAATCCAATGCCAAATCTAAAAGCTGAATTAAGGGTTGTCTGGAGATCATTTATTGTCTTATCAGGTGTGAAATCTGACAGGTTGACTGCTCTCTTCTACTCCTATTACTACAAGAAGTAGAGACCAAGAATTAAAATATAGCTACAAATCCATTGCCAATCAAGTCACCAATTCCCTTCTTCAGTATCAGGACCAAGTGGTAACTCAGACTGATCAGTTAGTCTAGATCAGGGCTGTCAAACTCAAAGCCGATGGGCCAGATGCATCACATACTGGCCACACTCACATCCAATTTAGTGAAGGGGAAAATTTGTGGTTCGTCACGTGATGATGCCATGATGACACCTGTTTGACACCCCTGGTTTAGATGATGACCTTGCTAGAAGATTGGAAAGAATCTTTCACAATCCTAAATAGCTCTAGTCCACATCTGCAACAGCCACAGCCCTCTTACTAAAGACCTCATTTTCTTGTCCGACAAATATGATGGAAATGCATTCACATAGACACTCCTCCTTATTCTGTGTAAATCATACATAATCCTAGGCAAGATAACTACCACACCAACAAAACCACATAAGAATTATTATTAACCTAATGAAGAGATATAAAATAGGCAAGTACCCTTGTGATTTGGTGTAGCCCAATTTAGACAAATTTTGTGAATGTTGTGACATGCCTGATATTGTTGTGGTGAGCAAAAACCTATCAACTATGAAAACTTTAACCTGTGAAGGATTCAATGCAGGAATATATGGTTGGCCCTCAGCTGTTTGCCTCAATAGGTGAACTGGAATGAAAGAAACTTCATTGACTAGTTCAGATAGAAACTATCAGATTAAATATCAGAAGAACTGATTCATCAAGATACTTGAGAGACTATAACAGCATTAACCCAAGTCTGCTTAGGCATCAGTGTTATTATTGTGGCCCACCAGTGGCCAGCAGATTCAGACAATTAGGAAGTTGGGGAGGAACATAGGCCAGTCCTGGAATCTGGGAAAAGCTCTGATGAGTAATCTGCATCAGAGGCAGAGATGGGGCCAGGGCAATCTGACAGTTATCAGCTGCCTTTGGAGTCGGACATCAGTGAGGCAGAAGGACAGCTGGAGCCTGTTCCCAGTGTGTGCATGTGCAGAGCTGCCAGAAGAAGGGAACAGCTGAGGAACAAGGGTTGACTTGGGAGTAAAGCCACAGGTAGATAGTGAATGGCCCCTCCATAAGGAATAAAAGAGGAGTGAAAGGGGAGTGGTGTTTTGCAGGAAACAATTAGTTCATTTGAAGATCTGTTCCTGTATTGTTGCCTAGTATTGTCTGCTGCAGTAAGACTTCTGAAAGATATCAGCCTGGCACCTCTCCAAGTCTGATAAAGGTCTGTTACTGTGAAATATCTTGAAAGACTGTTGGCCAGGACTTTGCTGGAGAGGAATTCACTGTAAACTAAATAAAAGGGTTTTATTGGGATGAGGAATTCACTGTAAACTAAATAAAAGGGTTTTATTGGGATGAGGAGTCAGCTTTGATGGATAAGCCTAGAATCATAACAGTTACTCTCTAAATCAGATGGCATCCTGAGACACATATTTTAAATCTGATTTCCTCAAACAAGGTTGACTCAGCCTTCTATCCTTCCAAGGTGGGTAAAATGAGGACCCAAATTGTTGGGGGCAATACACTGACTCTATAAACCACTTAGAGAAGGCTGTAAAGCATTGTGAAGGGATATATAAATTTAAGTGCTATTGCTATTTATATTTAACATCATACATATTAATTTAGAAGAAAAATTATATCAGAAAATATCAAACAATGAATTTTAAATGAATGTCACTTTTACAGTGTTTTTACCTCCTTGAACTAATTTTAAAAATATATTCCAAATATAGACCAAGGGAATTTCTGAATGATGCTTTGCTTCAATCTGATTTGATCCATGGAATTAATCAGATTATGTTAATATTTGACTGGGATAAAAATGCATTTCCAGATTTTATTCCTCTTGGCCACGCTGAAATTAATCATGTTTAATGAACTATATGGATATTATGTTTAAAAACAAGTCTACAGAAACCATGTTAAAAGTTTTTTTTAATTTATGTAATGCCAATGTGCATGTCTCTAAAGCCTTGAAAGTAGAACAAAATAGAGACATAATTCAAGACAATTAATTTTTGTTGGCAGAAGTAGAATATCATAGCACTATAATTATTTGAGTTCAGCAATCTGAGTAATGGGAAATATTTCCAAATTCCTGTAACATTGAAATGACTGTTTGTATCATTGCAAAAGTCTGGATCTATATTGTTTTTATGGAC
Source organism: Hydrophis major (assembly GCA_033807585.1). Taxonomy (NCBI): domain Eukaryota; kingdom Metazoa; phylum Chordata; class Lepidosauria; order Squamata; family Elapidae; genus Hydrophis; species Hydrophis major. Next base: position 333,477,002 of record CM066329.1, read on the forward strand.
AATCTGGCCTAGAAATCAATGAATAACACTAAGAAATTAAGACTTCTTTCCTAAGTTCAAAAGTCACAAAAGAGAATCACTTATAATGGGAGACTATCCATTTTAATCATTGATATCATCAAAGTAAATAATCAATTGAAGAATACACAGGAATGACAAAACTAACAAGATATATCCAGAATAGAATGCAACCAAATTCAAGAATGGTTTCTGTTATGTCCGGCGCGGCAAGGAGACCAGGACTCAGTGACTTGGTTCAGCTCATTTATTGGTCCCGAGAACAGCTCAGGTTCTGGGGAAAAACTGCGGCTTTTTATTCCCAAGCCGCGGCGGCCGCAGCCAATGGCACCACTTTGAATCTCCCACGATTAGTTTCACTAATCGCGGGAGATCCGCAGCGGGCCAATCAGAGCGGCCCGCTCGACCAATTGGATCCCTGCACACTTTGACCAATCACAGAGCGGCGTCTACAAGAATGTAAATGACCGTACAGAACACCCCTCCCCTCTTGGTTCGGTCCTACGTGACGTAGTCCCGTAAGTAGGCGGGGCTCCGTACTTGCCTACTGGACCTGCGCAGGTCAGTTGTTGCTTGGCTCCCGGCCGGTTCGGTCGGGTTCTCTGTTGCTCTCGGCCTCGTCAATGGAACCTCCTGGAAGGTCTCGCCGGGCCTCTTGTCGCAGCTCCCTCCCGGTCTACCCGGGCTGGTTGAGCTGCGGTTTCCGCCGCTCCCGCCTAGTCTTTCTGGGCTGGTTGAGCTGGCCTGGCTGCTTCTTCCTGGTGAGGCTTCGAGCTGGCTGTCCGTCGATAAGTGTTGCTGGTTTCTTTCTATTGGGTTCTGGTTCCCGGAGTACTCCCTCCCCTCTTGGCTTATATTAGGGGGGTTGTCTGTGTTTGGTTGCATGTCGGTTGTGTTTCCTGTGATTGTTCTCGATCTTAGTTGATTGATGTGGCGTTTCCAGGCTCGTCCGTCGGTTGTTTTCAGCCGGTACGAGTGGGGGCCTGTCAGTTGGGTTATGGTTGCTGGTACCCATAGTGGGTCTCCAGTTAGGTTCTTTGTGTAGACAGCGTCACCTGGTGCAAAGGACCGGTGCTTGCTAGAGGAGTTGGGGGGTTTCTCCGGGTTGTATGTGGGGTGCAGCCTGTCTAGTGGGGACTTTATTTTCCTCCCCATTAGTAGCTCTGCCAGGCTTTTGTTCGTTGTTGTGTTTGGGGTTATATGTTGTATGAAGAGCATTTTATTTATTTTTTCTTGGATTTCCCCATGTTCGATTTTTTGGATGGCTTTTTTCGTAAATTGAACCATCCGTTCCGCCCTTCCGTTTGCCGCCGGATGTACTAGAGCTGTCAATGCGTGTCGTATGCCCCATTCCGCTAGGAATTTTTCAAATTATAGAGAGGTGAATTGGGGCCTGTTGTCCGACACGATGATCTCTAGGAGGCCGTGGGTTGCGAATAGCTTGCTAAGTTCCTTGGTCACAGCCTCCGTGGTGGTGGTTTTCATGTTGCTTACCTCCAACCAGTTGGAGTAAGCATCTACTGTTACAAGGAATGTATGTCCCTTAGTGGGCCCGGCAAAATCTATGTGATCCTGGACCATGTTCCCCTGGGGGTTTCCTATTCCAGGATCAGTGCCGCGGGAGGGCTCGGTCTGGTTTCTTGGCAGCGTTCACATCTTGCCATCCAGGCCTCGATTTGCTTGTCCATCCCTGGCCACCAAGCATAACTTCTGGCCAGGGCTTTCATTCTAACTATGCCCGGGTGCCCCTCGTGTAACAACCCCAATACCTTCCCTTGTAGTTTTTCCAGAATAACAACCCTATCCCCCCACAGTACACACTCTTTTTGTAGCGAGAGTTCTGTTTGCCGGTTCCGGAATGTCTTGAATGCTTCGTCGTCGTCTTTTTCCGGCCACCCTTTTTCTACCCAATGTAATACCCGCGCCAGACGTTTGTCTTTATTAGTTTCTCGGGCAATGTCTGACGCGGTTATGGGTAGATCGGGCAGAGTCTCTATGCTGAGGGTACTCATCGTGGGTGCTGGGTCGGTGTCTAGGTCAGGTAACGGCGAGCGGCTCAAGGCGTCTGCGTGGGTGAAAGTCTTACCGGGTCGGTGTGTGAGCTGGTAGCTGTAGGCAGCAAGGAATTCAGACCACCTTGTCATTCTGGGAGATAGGATGTTCGGGGTGGCCCAGTTCCCTGCCAGGATGCCCAGCAGCGGCTTGTGGTCTGTGATAATGGTGAACGTGCAGCCGTAGAGGTACTCGTGGAACCTCTTCATTGCTGCGATGATGGCTAGGGCCTCCTTGTCCAGCTGGCTATAGTTCCTCTCTGGTTTGGTGAGTGTCCTCGAGAAGAAAGCGATGGGTGCTTCTCTTCCATCCGGGAGTGTGTGGCTGAGGACGGCACCGACGCCAAAGGGTGAGGCGTCGCATGTGACGGCAAATGGTAGGGTCTCATTGTATTGGATGAGGACAGCATCTGAGGTGAGCAGGTCCTTGGTTTTCCTGAAGGTGGCTTCCTCACATTTCCCCCAAGTCCAGGTGGCCACCTTGTCCAAAAGCCGATGCAAAGGCTCCACTGCGGTCGCCTTTTGGGGCAGGAAGACATTGTAAAAATTAAGCAGTCCCAGAAATGCCTGCAGTTCCGTTTTATTCCTGGGTGTGGGGGCCTCCTTAATGGCTCTGATTTTGTTTGCGGTTGGGTGGATGCCATGCCGGTCTAGGAGGTACCCCAGGAACTTGACCCACTCTGTGTAAAGCTGGCATTTTTCTCTCTTCACTTTCTGCCCAGTTTCCTTGAATTTCGTTAGCACCTCTCTTAGTCGATCCTCTAGTTCTAGCTGGTTGGTTGCCGACACCAGCACGTCGTCGAAGTAGGGCACCACACCCTTAATTCCTTGCAAAAGCTCTCCATGAGAGTCTCCAAACTGGAGTCGGTTACAGCGAAACGCTCCCCGGTGGGTGACTATGGTTTGCGCCTCAGCGGTTTCTTTGTCGACCGGCAGCTGTTGGTATGCTTGTGCCAGGTCGAGCTTCGCAAAAACCTTGCCTCCCCCCAAGTGAGTGTAGGAGAGGCTGCGCTACTGGGATGGGGTAGGCGCTTTGTTGTAAGGCGCAATTTAGCGTGGCCTTATAGTCCCCGCAGATTCTTACCGATCCATCGGGCTTGACTGGGGTGACTATTGGGGTCTCCCACTGGGCGTGGTCAATTGGTTGTAGGACCCCTTGCTTGACGAGCTTGTCAATTTGCTCATCTATTTTTGGCCTGAGTGCAAAGGGTACCCGCCTGGGTTTTAGGCGTATCGGGGGAATGTTGGGGTCTTGGCTGAAGGAGATAGGGGGCCCTCGGTACTTGCCTAGGGTGCTGTCGAACACTTCCTGGAAGTCCCGTGCCAGTTGCTGTTCCCAATCGGTCTCGGCAGTGTGGTTGATGACCGTGACTTCGATGCCGAGCGGTGCGAACCATTGCAGTCCCAAAAGGCTGGGTCGGTCTCGGTCCATGATCGTCAGGGGAAGCTTTGCAGTGCAGCCCTTGAATGTTACCTTGAATTGTCTGGTTCCGACTATCGGGATGCGGTTTCCCTGGTAGTCCTTGATTATTAGTCTCTGGTACTCCAGTCCCTTCTTGTGGATGGTAGGCACCAACCGTTTGATTTCTTGCCAAGCGACCATGGAGAGGTCCACCTCCATTTTGCATGACTCACCTTCAATGCCTACCTCCACGTAGACTTTTCAGGCGTCGGTGGTTGATGCGTGGCCGATGATGACCGTCTGGTGGGTTTCCTCCTTCCGCCGGGTTTTGCCACCTCATCGGTTCCATCCGCTCTGGTCCCATCAGCTGTCGGCTTGGAGATCTCTGGCTCTGGGGGTGTGTGCTGTCCCATCTCCGCTCGCTGTGGTCCCGCCGTCTGGGGCTGTAGGCCTTCCTCAATCGGCAGACTCGGGCAATGTGACCCTTTTTGTTGCAGTGCCGGCAGACTGCATCGAAGAAACGGCACTCTGCTCGAGAGTGGTCACCTCCGCACCCGGCACATGCGGTCCCCGACTTACGACCCCGCCGATTTCGCTGGTCACATCCTGCCTGGAGCCGGTGGATCTCCTCCTCCTCATCCGTGGTGTCGGAGGCGGAGTGGAATTAGCCATGATGGGTGGTGGTCTCATGGTGACTTGCTTCCGGGTGGGCCTCGGTCGCCCGTCCTGGGTCGGCGGTCACGATGCGGTCTCCGGTGTCTGGTCTCCGCATGCGGTTTGCCAATTTCCAAGTTGCCTCGGCTGCGGTGGCTTCAGCGATGGCGTCGGTGAGGGCGATGTCTCCTTTGGCCATCAGTTGGCTCTGTAGGACTGGGTCTCGGAGTCCGAGTACGACGTGGTCCCGTAAGGCCTCATCCATGTCCGAGAACCGGCACATGCCCCCTAGGCTTTGCAGTTCAGCCACAAAATCGCTGATGCTCTTGCCCGCTCTCTGGTCCCACCGGTAGAAATCATGCTGCCTGATGAGGGTGGGCACAGCGGGGGCATAGTGGTTCCAGAGCAATGGTTTGAGGTCGGCCCAGTCCATCTCCTTGACATCTGCAGGTTTCACTAGAGCTTTTGCCATCTTGAACACTGCGGGCCCGCAATGTGTCAGGAAAACAGCTCTTTTCTTCAGCCCGGTGGCGTCCTTCATGTTGCTACATTCGAGGAACATGAGGAATCTGTCTGTGTATGATTCCCAGTCCTCGGTAGCAGGATTGAAGGGCGCGGGAAGTGTGATGCTGGCCATCTCGTCGGTCTCGCTTCCTCCGGACACGTGTTGGTGGGGGATTAGCCTTGGAATTCCACCCTCGTCGCCAGTGTTATGTCTGACGCAGCAAGGAGACCAGGACTCAGTGACTTGGTTCAGCTCATTTATTGGTCCTGAGAACGGCTCGGGTTCCGGGGAAAAACTGCGGCTTTTTATTCCCAAGCCACCGCGGCCACGGCGAATGGCACCATTTTGAATCTCCCGCGATTAGTTTCCACCAATCGTGGGAGATCCGCAGCAGGCCAATCACAGCGGCTTGCTCGACCAATCGGATCCCTGCGCGCTTTGACCAATCACAGCACAGCGTCTACAAGAATGTAAATGACCGTACAGAACAGTTTCCATATACACAATGTATCATGCAGTAAGCCAAATACAAATATAGTATGGTTTCTAGCGGGTGAAGATTGTCCAAGTGTTTATAAGTACTACCAATCAGTGAGAGTATAAAGAAGGAAGTTAGACATAAAATAGCTACCTTTCCAAGCAGCTCTTTTGTTCTCTCTGTTTTCCTTTTGGTTAACTTTAGTGTACAATAACAAATAATAATCCTGTGGACACTTCAGAATTAAACACTAAGCTAAAGATAGTTTTTGTAGCCATCTCCCTTTTCCCTCTCTCTTTCCTTTTCCCTTCCATTTTATTAAGTATCTTTTATAATTATTTTAATGTATTTATCTTTATTGCATACTTTATATTCTGTAATTTGCAAAATACCTTCGGAGCAGGCTTGGCTTTCTTCAGAAACAAGCTTTACTGCAAAATAACTTAACAATATAAAATATATTATAAAATCAATTCATTTTGCAACTGTCTACCAATGCCATATTCAGCTTTAATTACACAATTCAGGATACAAGGACATCTTTATAGGGTTGATTGTATAGTCTTTTAATCTGTTTCTCATTCTCTAACCCCTTGTCCCCAATTCCTTCATGATAAATATTTCACCCATGCAAGTTTCCAGATAGCCCTTTTCATATCTCCACTCAGGGATGGGATGCTACCAGTTTGCCTGGTTCTACAGAACCAGTAGCTCTGGAGAGCAGCTGACACCCAACTGATTCAATGCGATGATCGTCTGGTCATCTATTTGGCCACCCACCTGGGCTCTAGGCTGTCTTTTATCTTATGCATTTTCCTCCTCAGCTGCTTTGCGCAGCACAGCTGAGTGCCACTCGTCAGCTGGAGACAGTAAATGCTCGCTGGACCTGGTAATTTGTAAGTAATGTGCAAGCCCACATAGTGTGCTCATTTGGCGCGCATGCACACAAAGTGAACCGGTTGTTATGCCAGTAGGATCCCACCCCTGTCTCCACTTGAATCTGGATATGACATAGCTTAAGATTTTTATAATGCCTTTCCTTTTAAGATTTTTATCATGCCTTTCCTTTTAAGATTTTGTACTTCAATCTACATCCACACATCCCATTCATTAGAAAGCTTATGCAATTTTGACTGCAAAGTGAAAGCCAAAGCAAAATGTGGTTTCTGCCCAGACATGCGAGGATATGTAACTTTGCATTAGTTACAATGCAGCTTTGACTATTCCTAGAGATAGGTCCAGATCTATAACTGATTTCCTTTTATAGGACATGCTTTGATCATGCCCAGAATACTTGCACTGGATCCAAGCAGAAGACTTTCTACTCCTACCATCTTCTGCTACAATTTGTGCTGGGCAGAAATTGCTTTTATGGTTTTCAAGCAAAACACACACAACTACTCCATTTTCTCCATTTTATAACAGAGAATTATAAAAGCAATTACACCATCACATGTAATGGTTCCATGGATTATGATATTAAAATATATTGATGTTAAATATTAATATTAAAATATTAATTGATATTAAAATACATTTTGATATTGCTATAATTTTTTTTCCAGTTCATTTTTTCCAGTTCTTCTCTTTTTTGTTAATTTCCTCACCTAGGAGCATTCATTTTAGAAGCAACTTATGGAGACACTTGTTAACATAGCAATAACCACATCTTTCACTCTGCTACTGGCTGTCAACACCTGCCCTGAACTGGTGCTTGGTGATTCAAACTCAGCTGTCATTCGACACAGAATAACCTCTACAAAAACATGGGTGGGATTTTGCCATTTCCAGAGAGGTAAAACCATTTGCTACTTCTCATTAGGGATGGAATCATAAAATCCAAGGCTTTATTGTCTTCAGGTCTTAATTTTATATTTCATAGTAAATAGGGAGCATTTCTAGAATAAACCCTGACTGTTTCCTCAGGGCATTGAGTTTGATCCAGAAATAATTACAGAATGTGATGTGGCCTTGTTTAGTGAGAACTAAATTGCATCAAAATCCATACTGTTCTAAAAGCAGAGACTGGGAAAAATAATGGAACGCTCAAGAATAAATACAATAAACTGACATGGAATCCTGGTTTTAAAAAGTACGGGATGGGAGGGGGTAATTTCCAAGGACTGGAGCCTGTTCTCAATGGGATTGTGAACCCTCAGAAAGAAGACATGTATATTCTGAGAATTCCTAGAGATATTGTTGTCATTAGTCTTTGTGGCCAATAATGTTTTTTACCAGGTTTGGTTTATCCTTCTTTTGTCTTTCTTTCCTTTTCCTATCTATTTTATTATGTTTCTTTTATAATTATTTTATCTTTATCTTTATTGCATAGTTTACAGGTGAAACTCGAAAAATTAGAATATCGTGCAAAAGTCCATTTATTTCAGTAATACAACTTAAAAGGTGAAACTAATATATGAGATAGACTCATTACATGCAAAGCAAGATAGGACAAGCTGTGATTTGTCATAATTGTGATGATGATGGCTTACATGAAAACCCCAAATCCACAATCTCAGAAAATTAGAACATTACATGCAATCAATAAAACAAGGATTGTACAAAGAACAATATCGGACCTCTGAAACATATAAGCATGCATATGTACTCAGTACTTGGTTTGAGCCCCTTTTGCAGCAATTACTGCCTCAATGCAGCGTGGCATGGAAACTATCAGCCTGTGCCACTGCTGAGGTGTTATGGAAGACCAGGATGCTTCAATAGCGGCCTTCAGCTCTTCTGCATTGTTCGGTTTCATGTCTCTCATCTTTCTCTTGGCAATGCCCCATAGATTCTCTATGGGGTTCAGGTCAGGCGAGTTTGCTGGCCAATCAAGCACAGTAATCCCACGGTCACCAGGTTTTGATGCTTTTGGCAGTATGGGCAGGTGCCAAGTCCTGTTGGAAAATGAAGTCAGCATCCCCATAAAGCTCATCTGCGGAAGGCAGCTTGAAGTGCTCCAAAATCTCCTGATAGACGGCTGCGTTGACCCTGGACTTAATGAAGCACAGTGGACCAACACCAGCAGATGACATGCATCCCCAAATGAACACAGACTGTGGAAACTTCACACACTGGACTTCAAGCATCTTGCAGTGTGTGCCTCTCCATTCTGCCTCCAGACTCTGGGTCCTTGGTTTCCAAATGAGATGCAAAAGTTGCTCTCATCAGAAAAAAGGACTTTAGACAACTGAGCAACAGACCAGTTCTGTTTTTCTTTAGCCCAGATAAGACACTTCTGATGTTGTTTGTTGTTCAGGAGCGGCTTGACCAGAGGAATATGACATTTGAAGCCCATGCCTAGGATCTGTCTGTGTGTGGTGGCTCTTATGGACTGACTCCAGCCTCAGTTCACTCCTTGTGAAAGTCCCCAACACTTTTGAATGGCCTTTTCCTGACAATCCTCTCCAGGCTGCGGTCATCCCTGCTGCTTGTGTACCTTTTTCTTCCATACTTTTCCCTTCCACATAACTTTCTATTAATGTGCTTTGATACAGCACTTTGGGAACATTCAACTTCTTTTGCAATTACCATTTGAGGCTTTTCCTCCTTATGGAGGGTGTCACTGATGGTTTTCTGCACAACTGTCAGGTCAGTGGTCTTTCCCATTATTGTGATTCCTACTAAACCAGACTGAGAGACTATTTGAAGGCTCAGGAACCCTTTGCAGGTGTTATGGCTTAATTAGCTGATTAGAGTGGGACACTTTGAGCCTAGAATATTGAACCTTTTCACAATATTCTAATTTTCTGAGATTGTGGATTTGGGGTTTTCATGAGCTGTAAGCCATAATCATCACAATTATGACACATCATGGCTTGAACTATCTTGCTTTGCATGTAACGAGTCTATCTGATATATTAGGTTCACCTTTTAAGTTGCATTACTGAAATAAATGAACTTTTGCACGATATTCTAATTTTTTGAGTTTCACCTGTATATTCTGTAATCTTCAAATACCTTTGGAGCAGGCTTGGCTTTACTCCAGAAACAAACTTTTCAGCAACATATCTTATAAATATATTATTCTTGCTAAATTTTAAACAATATTTCATGACCATTTCATTTTGCCAACTTTCACCAATGATTCAGAAATGCATTCAGATGGCTATGCCTTAACTTCTGGATTACTCATAACTGACTGAAGATGTCTCTGAACACTGGAGATAATGACCACTGTGAAGAATGAAGGACTTGCAAGTAGACCAGTTCTATGGAATCTCTTTGGGAAACAGAATGGGATCTCACACAGGAGTGCTGTGAATGTAAGTTAAGGGATCATAAAACAGCTGTCCAGCATGGATTTAAGTGCCAAGAGCTGAGGGAGATGACAACTTTGCTCTCAGCAGTGGCAGTACTTTAATAAGGACATTAATCATCTAAAGTCACTTTCTAATCACATTAGAAAAATGTTCAGTTCAACAACTTTGTGGATAGTAGAGATTATCAGAATGGCAAGCTTGGTTTTTCCTTTCCTCTGAATTTAAGAATTTTTTAATGCACACTTAAGAATTTAAAACAATATACAACCGGCAAAAAAGCAAGAAAATATTTATAAAACTTTTAAATGGATTAAGAGATCAAAGAAATTTGGAATATTGATTATCTGAAAATTTTAATTTGATTTTATTTTAAAAACAAATGTATAATTAAGAAATATACCTGTGGAAAATGACTGAAACAGAACTAAACCCAATTTAGGAAACAAAGCTTGATGAATCGCAAATGGGCGCTAGAGGCAGCAATTAAAATGGTTAAGCCAGCTATAACTTTTATTTGTCTCAAAGAATTCTTCAAAAATAGACTGAGCTATTAAAAACCAATAACTTAGAAGTGATGTATATTTCAATGGTTAAACTTCTAGAAGATAATGAAGAAAAAATGCTAACTTGACACAAACATTATAGAATTTAAAGATATGGAAGACCTCACATTACCAAAATGGGAATACAAAAGACAAATCAAAGAAATGATCTGAACATAGGAAACCTGTGGAAAACATTGATCATTCCTCCTTATGTGATTTACAGTATTGCTGGTGAAAGCTTCGAGATCTCTTCCTGAATGCCAAAAACTGATGAAAAATCAAGTCCTATGGTGACCCTGGAATAAGTGAAAGCACACAATTGTGAAGAGCTGAAAGAAGGAATGTCAAATTGATCAGGGTTAAACTATTTGTTTGATATTTCTGGTTATTCCTTGTGGTGGTCTCCCATGGAAAGAATGAGACACAAGCGTGTGTACCCGGGATGGGAGTCCAGAATAAAATTCCAGTGCTTCCTTTTATTGAGATTTTTGTGCATAGTAAGCAATTACATTGTGGATTAATAATTAGATATAGTACAGGCTTGTTTGCAGTTGTCTAAGCTGCTACTTTGTTTGTATTTGTTCTTATTGTTCTCTTTTCCTTGCACTATCTTAGTGACCTTTAGACAGGCATGAATGCATAAGGCATTATATTAATCATTGCTCAAGCTCAGGCCAAAGTTTATTCCCACATCTCCCCTGTTTTAGTTTTTTGATGATCGTGGATGCCTTGGTAGCTTTTCGCCATCTGCAACAGCAATTCTCCTTCCTAGGCTTCACCCGACACATTCCTAAAAGTCCAGGGAGACATTGAATACAACAGCACACACAGAGAGAAAATATAATAAGCAATATCACTCCAACAATTAGGTGATGAATCCATGAACCATCTGGCAACCAGGACCAAAGTGCAGACCACACGTCCAGTCCCTTGTCCTGCGATTGTAATGGATTCTCATTCAGGGTTTGTTCCATATGCTGTATAGTAGCTGTAATGTTTGGAGAATAATCAGAGATATACATGCAACAATGCATATGAATCACAGCGCAAACTCCCCCTTGTGCAGCCAAAATAGTGTCCACCACATATCTGGTTTGCAGGACAAAGTCAAGCAGCTTTAGAGTTTTAATGGTGTCTTTAAACATAGTAACTGTCCAATTGTTTAAACAATGCAAATCTCTATAGTTCATCATGACTCCTAAAGGAGGAATAACTCCCCTTGATATCTGTGTCCAGTAGTCATGAGTCAAAATAGAGTTTACTTCCATTGCGGAACGCGCATTGCGGATATGAGCAGTCCCCAAAGATTTTAAAAGGAGATGAGATTACTTTCCCAAAGGTGCAGACCCCTTTCCATCATGCTGGCATGAGATCATAGGCCATCCGTCCACACAGCAATCATAGATTTGTTCCCAGGAGATGACCAACCTTATTTCATTCAGCATAGATTAATTGTGCAAAGGATTCCATTAACATAGCCAAATAAGTGGGCGGTGGTGCGTATTTCCCATTCGCACATTTAGGCAGCTGGTTTTCTCTCGTGGTGGGACAATATGTGGCAGGGATAAATGGACACCCATTTTCATTGATCAAAGATATATCAAATTTAGAAATGTTATGTACAAAGTAAGTGAGATTTTTAGTTTTCATGTCATCCAGATAAACCCAACTTCCATTGCTCATTACAATTGTTTTGTTGCATAGCGGATATGTCCCCAAGTAAGTCATATTCTCTACCGTCTCATTGTGGGTCCAGCAGATACCCGCTACCTCTTGGATTCGGCTTCCAAGGTGTAAGGTATTTATGTTACTTGTAGTCCAACTGTTAGACCACATCCCTGAACAACCATAGCATTGTCCCTTAAACCAGTCACCTTCGGCAAGAGGTACTGCAACCATTGGAAGCCCTGATGTTTTGTGAGTTGGCATGTGCATACATACCCAACAATCAGTTTTATTATGAAGGTTTGCTAGCTTCCCCATGTCCTGGATCAATGTGTTTCTTTTCCATTCCCCCAAATCCATCCCCTTGCCCCTTTGGCTGATGATAAGGATGCACACAGCGAGCAGGAACTCAAACAACCGTCCCCTCATTTTCAACATCCTCGGCCCCAAGTTATCAGCAGGACAGGTCCTCTCCACGTTGGATCTGGCAGTCTCCTATACCGAACTTTTGGTCTTGGCATACCTGCAGAAGGGGAGGAAGCAAAATGCCTACTGGCTGCCGTAGCAGCAGGAGATCCTGTCATGTTTTAAAAAATTAAAGTATATAAAGTAATATTAAGAATGTTTTGTATGTATGGCAAACCATATCGATCCACTTCCCACATTTTTCTTTTTATGTGAAGGAGTGCTTTTCCTGTGGAAGTGGCCATTGGTCAATCCAAACTGGCTGAGAGGTTAACAATTGTAATTTTTCTATTATCCAATAACAATTTTTGTGCAAAATTGTGACAGCAAATCTCTACCCCACAAGTTTATATGCAGGGGCAACACAAGAGGTTGAATTCTTGCGGTCTCGTCAGTTTCTCTATGCAATGCCTTCAACCAATGTACACTACTTCTTGCAAACTGCATACCACCTACCCCACGAACAGCCGGAGAATCCTCCAGCGCCCATTCATTTGGCCACTCCTTTTGGAGTATCACAGAGACATCTGCTCCGGAATCTATAAGGCCAGAAAATGATTTTCCCTGAATTTCAATTGTCATTTTTGGTTGGTCTGTAGTCAATTTTTTTGTCAGTGCTAGCAATTCTGCAGCAACTGGAGAACTAGCCATTTCAGTGGACCCAAAACCGCCAGTTCGTGGGATCCCAATTAAAGGATTCATTGGAATGTATGGAAGCAATAATAACTGGGCAATAGAGTCACCGGCCATCAATGATGCAGGAGTATCAGTGTACAATTGTACCTTAATAACCCCTTTATAATCTTGATCAATAACCCCTGGAATAACAAAAAACCCTTTTTCTGATGCAGAAGAACTGGGAAGTACCAATCCCACTGTTTTTTCTGGCAGCGGCCCATGCAAATGAGTGTCCTCAATATACACTTGATTGGGAAAAGTCACATCAATTGAGTTCAACATTTTTAAATCCAAACCTGCACTCCCAGTAATTGCAGGCGATGCTTTTGTGACAGCCTTGGGAGCGGGGCTAGCTGCACACCCCAAATTTAGTTTCCCAAATTTTGGTTCTGATCAGAGCGACATTGATTTGCCCAATGAAACCCTTTTTTGCATTTTGGACAGAGAGACTTCAGGCGGATGTCCCTAGTTTTATTTTTGTTAAATGCCATCCCCCCCCGCCCGGGGCATGGCACTGGGCTTTAAAATGGCCAGGCTTCCCACAATTAAAACAATTCCCCGTAGGCTTCATCTCTTTTTGCAATGCCATAGCCAAAGTTGTATGTTGTAAGCCTGAGAACCCACCACTGCACATGTCTTTAACAGATCAGCCAGAATAACCTCACCTCTACCCATCAAAGGCTGTAAGATACGCTTGCAGTCAGTGTTTGCATTTTCAATTGCTAATCTCAACAAAAGTTCCTTTGCTGCTTCCTCATTTGAAATTTGCCGGGTAATAGCCAATTGTAGCCTTTCCACAAAATCGTTATAAGACTCAGATGCTGTTTACTCAATTTGAGAAAAAGACTGTGCTGGGGTTCCCACATCCTGGATGTGGAACAATGCCCCAAGGACAGCTGCCATAACCACGGGAAGTGCGTGATCAGGCAAATTAGTATCTTGATAAGCAGTGGATTCAAACAAGCCTGCCCCATAGATTTGGTCTGGTATATACAGCCCCCCTGAATTCCGTCCCCTACTGATAGCTTCTCTTTGATATTCTGAATCAAAAACCACATACTGAGTAGAACTCAATATCATTCTCGTTAAATCTTTCCAGTCATTAGGAATCATGCGTGAGGTAGCCAAACTTGACAGGAGACCCTTTGTAAAGGGACTTTGAATACCATAATCTTTAACAGTTTTCTTAATCTCCCTAAGTACTGACAAAGGAATCGGAACCCATTCAGCCTGCAGATTGCTTTGAGCATTCACTTGCCTTTTAACTGGAAACAGATTCATATTGGGAATCTCATCAGGCTCCCTTCATTGAAAGCCTGATGCATCATTGCTTGAACTTTCCCCATTTGTGGTTGGATTTTCTCCTCTACAGGTATAGGTACAGTTGGGGTTGAGAATGCATATTCCAGTTTTGAAGTTGGGAGGTACAACACAACTCCTTTATAAGGAGGAGGTTCTACTAAAGTTTTTTAAATAGGTTGTTGCTGGGACTCTAAAGCAGTCATAACAACCTTCCAATATATCAAAATTTCAGCTGTTGTCCATGGCTCTTCCTGAAGGATAGTTCCAATTTTCCTCCACGTGTCTAACTTTAAAGAGCCCTTCTCTGAGTACCAGGGACATTGTCGCCAGATCTCTTGCAGCAGCTCTTTCACATTACCTTTTGAAAGAACTATTTGTTCCCCCTCAGAGGGTTTAAAGATAAAGAAGTTTGTCCTGACTAACTTCAGCAGCTCACTAACATGACGTTCCTGTGGCTGAGAGAGTTTTCCCCCATGTTCCCTGAATAATCCTATTGTCCAGCAATAGTTAAGTACGTACTTTACCTATTCCAGGCGAGGAAACACGGAGGTCTGGACACATACCACCTGCAGTGGATCACATCAGGGTCACCACTTGTGGTGGTCTCCCATGGAAAGAATGAGACACAAGCATATGTACTCAGGATGGGAGCCCAGAATAAAAATCCAGTGCTTCCTTTTATTGAGATTTTTGTGCATAGTAAACAATTACATTGTGGATTAATAATTAGATATAGTACAGGCTTGTTTGCAGTTGTCTAAGCTGCCTCTTTGTTTACATTTGTTCTTATTGTTCTCTTTTCCTTGCACTATCTTAGTGACCTTTAGACAGGCATGAATGTATAAGGCATTATATTAATCATTGCTCAAGCTCAGGCCAACATTTATTCCCACAATTCCTAATGATCGTTTTGCTGTATCAGGACTAAAAATCCTATTTGTGTATTGCACATAATAAAAGTTAGGAAAAAGGTTTAATTTTAAAAAAGCGTGAAATAGTACTTAATATGATGAAGTTGAAAGCTTCTTTATTATTCTTTCTTTTTTTTTCTTTGCTGTTTTAATTTTTCCTTTTTTCCCCTTTTCCTTGCACTTTCTAAACTTTAACTTTCATTTTTCCTTCTAATTTAATTTGTATTAATTTTATTGTATTTATTAAAAAGCTCAACAAAAATATTTAAAAAACAGAATGTACCAACGCTTGTTTCAGATACCTTCTTCTTGTAAAGGTCCTAGCAATCTTTTTGCAAACTCTAAAACCATCTCAATGAAATTCATTGGAACCTTCCAATTAATGGCAGCATTTTGATGGGTTTAATAAACTCATGTTTCTTTTTCTAAAATATTTCAAGCCACACTAAATAAAAGTGGCTCACAATTCTGCCTTTATCCATTCTAATCACCACACTGCCTCTTTGCCATGTTCTCTGAGGCCTGTAGACCCTAAAAGCAGATTTTAAAAAGTAGAATGCCACTGGCAAAAGTGATTGATACAGAGCATGGATGATAGCTTGACTGCTCTTCGGCCAATTCACACCAACCAACTGCCCCTATTCTAGACTTGGAATTCAATTTGAATGGCCAGGCTTTTTTTTCTTTTTTTTTTTGCAAATCTGAGTGCCACACCAGATTGCACTAAATATGACTGTGCCTATTGATGGTAGGCCTAAAAACCAGAGATTATGGTGTCATGCAACACCAGACAATATATGAGTCATTCATCCCTTTTGAAAGCTTCTCACATCTGGCTGGCAGTGAATGGAGCCACTGTCGAACCATTTTCTCTTGTTGTACCTGGTTCCTCGTGTTTCAATTACAAGTTTTCAATGAAGAAGTTAAGAGAGTCTGGGGAATTAGGGCTATAGTTCACACAAGCTGTTAAACAAAGGCAGCCCTGTTACTCATTAGGGTCCTGCACTTAATTAGGAAGTGAGCTTCTTGATGGCTAGCTGCTTTGAAAGAATCAGTCGTTTACAGCAGAACAGTTCAGCAGTGAGCCTGTAGAAGTTTATTTCAAAGAAATCTTACCCTACCCTATGGCCAGCAGAGAGAGGTCTTTGTATTACCTAATTCCTTATAAGCATTGGCTTGACAGGAAAAGATGAAGAAGAGCTTAGACTGTTTTCTTTTACAGTCAGAAGTGACAAGGGAGCCGCGTTAGAAAGGGAAACATATCGCTGCATCAGATGGTTAATTGTTTTAGGAGCACGACATTGCAGCATAAATGCTTCCAGATATCACCATGGTGCCAATTTCATTACTTTTGGCTCAGAGTTCAAGGTCAAATCACTTATATGTCTGAGAGTTTATCACATTATGTTTGGAAAGTGCTGGTTTTAAAATAAAGTAATTCTTTCAGTCCAGATAGGCTGAAGAATGTCTCTACCAGCAAGACTAAGAGTGGGGCCAAATAGGATCAGTTTTTCCTAAAAGATGCTTCACTATGGAGAAAATCCTTCTTGTAATTACATTCCTTTCAAAATGCCTTTTAGAACCCTTCACAATTATAATACACCTCAGTCATTAAACTGTTCAAGCTGTTCATAGGCATTTTCACTAGGATTTCTTTTCTCAATACATGTTAGTCTGCCCTACTGTAATTGAAATACCTAAACCTATCACTCAGGTTTAACCTTATGCATTTCAAATGTATGAATCCAATTCACCTGGGATTACAGTAGCATATTCCTGGATCACGAGTTCCTATGTTCTGTCACTCAAGCCCTGGTAATCTCATGTCTGAATTACTGCAATGTGCTCTACATGGGCTATCCTTGAAGAGTATCTGAACACTTTAACTGGTGCAGAATGAACCTGAATAGGCAGTTCTCAGGCAATCTCAGGGTGCCCGTGGTACACCGCTGTTCCATGAGCTACTTTCACTGCCAGTTTGCTTTTGGGCCCAATTCAATGTGTTGGTTATCACCTTTAAAGTCCTTCATGACATGGGTCCAGGCTATCTGAGAATCTAGCTCATCCCTATGGAATTTGCCCACCTTATTCTGCTAGCAAAAAGGTCATTCTTCAGTCCCTGTTGGTTAAGGAATTCCAGCTGGCAAGGTCCCATAGAAGAGCCATTTCTGCTATGTTTCCTGCTCTCTGGAACACCTTGCCCACCCTTATGTCAGATCCACTCCTGTCTTTTTGACCTTTTGAATATCCTTGAAGACATCACTATGACATTACCACCAGATGTATCTGTAAATGATGAGGTACCCCAAGACTCTGTCCTAGGCCCGGTACTCTTTAATATCTTCATCAATGATTTAGACAAGGGGACAGAAGTGGAACTCATCAAATCTGCAAATGACACCAAGCTGGCAGGAATAGCCCACACTCCAGAAGATACACTCAAGCTACAGAAGGATCTTGACAGACTTGAACACTGAGCCTTACCTAACAAAATAAAATTCAATAGTGAGAAAAGTAAGGCTCTACAATTAGCCAAACACAAATTCTGGAACTGTTCTTCATATGTTTTTGTCTCTAGGCCCTTAATCATATTAGTTGCTCTTCTTTACACTTTTTCCAAAGTCTCAACATATTTTTTGTAATGTGGTGACCAAAACTGGATGCAGTATCCCAGGTGTGGGTCTTACTAAGGTGTGGTGGTCTCCCATGGAAAGAATGAGACACAGAGGCTGGTGTACTCGGAATGGGAGCCCAGAGCAAATTCCAGTGCTCCCTTTTATTGAGATTTTAGTACGTAGCAAGCATAATCGCAGGATGGGATACAATACACATGATGGGATACAATACACATGATGAGATACAAGTCTGAGCTACTTAATTGTTTCTAGTGTTTGCTTTTAATTTTCTTGCTTTATCTCAGTGCAAGCATGTATGTATAAGGTCTTAGATTAATCATTACCTAATACCCCAGTCAACGTTTATTCCCACTTCTCCCCTGTTTTAGTTTTTTGATGATCACAGATGCCTCGGTAGCTTTTCGCCATTTGCAACAGCAGTTCTCCTTCCGTAGGCTTCACCCGACACATTCCTAAAAGTCCAGGGAGACATTGAATACAACAGCATATACAAAGAGAAAACATAATAAGCAATATTACTCCAACAATTAGGTGACGAATCCATGAACCATCTGGCAACCAGGACCAAAGTGCAGACCACACGTCCAGTCCCTCACCCTCCAATTGTAATGGATTCTCCTTCAAGGTTTGTTCCATATGCTGTATGGTAGCTGTAATGTTTGGAGAATAATCAGAGATATACATGCAACAATGCATATGAATCACAGCGCAAACTCCCCCTTGTGCAGCCAAAATAGTGTCCACCGCATATCTGGTTTGCAGGACAAAGTCAAGCAGCTTTAGAGTTTTAATGGTGTCTTTAAACATAGTAACTGTCCAATTGTTTAAATAATGTAAATCTCTATAGTTCATCATGACTCCTAAAGGAGGAATAACTCCCCTTGATATCTGTGTCCAGTAGTCATGGGTCAAAACAGAGTTTACTTCCGTTGCGGAACGCACATTGAGGATATGAGCAGTTCCCAATGATTTTTGAATGAAATGAGATGGAATCCCTTTCCCAAAGGTGCAGACTCCTTTCCATCATGCTGGCATGCGATCCTAGGCCATCTGTCCACACAGAAACCATAGATTTGCTCCCAGGAGATGACCAACCTTATTTCATTCAGCATAGATTAATTGTGCAAAGGATTCCATTAACATAGCCAAATAAGTGGACAATGGTGCGTATTTCCCATTCGCACATTTGGGCAACCGGTTGCTGTCCTCTGTGGTGGGACAACATGTGGCAGGAATATATGAATATCCATTTTCATTGATCAAAGATGTGATATCATATACATATACAGCATATACAGCCCCCACTCCCCCGAATTCCGTCCCCTAGTGATAGCTTCCCTTTGGTATTCTGAATCAAAAACCACATACTGAATAGAACTCAATATCATTCTCATTAAATCTTTCCAGTCATTAGGAATCATGCGTGATGTAGCCAAACTTGTCAGGAGACCCTTTGTAAAAGGACTTTGAATACCAAAATCTTTAACTGCTTTTTTAATTTCCTTAAGTACTGACAAAGGAATTGGAACCCATTCAGCCTGCAGATTGCCTTGAGCATTCATTGCCTATTAACTGGAAACAAATTCATCTGGGGAATCTCATCAAGCTCTAATTTCCCCTCATTGAAAGCCTGATGCATCATTGCTTGAACTTTCCCCATTTGTGGCTGGGATTTTTCCTCTACAGGCGTAGACGCTGTTGGTGTTGAGAAGGCATACTCCAGTTTTGAATTTGGGGGGTGCAACACAACTCCTTTATAAGGAGGAGGTTCTGCTAAAGGTTTTAAAATAGGTTGTTGCTGGGTCTCTAAAGCAGTCATAGCAACCTTCCAATATATCAAAATTTCAGCTGTTGCCCGTGGCTCTTCATTAAGGATAGTTCCAATTCTCCTCCACGTGTTTAACTTTAAAGAGCCTTTCTCTGGATACCAGGGACATTGCCACCAGATCTCTTGCAGCAGCTGTTTCACATTACCTTTTGAAAGAACTATTTGCTCCCCCCCCCAGAGGGTTTAAAGATAAAGAAATTTGTCCTGACTAACTACAGCAGCTCACTAACATGACATTCCTGTGGCTGAGAAAGTTTTCCCCCCATGTTCCCTGAAAAATCCTATTGTCCAGCAATAGTTAAGTACCTACTTTACCTATTCCAGGCAAGGAAACACGGAGGTCCGGACACGTACCACCTGCAGTGGATCACGTCGGGGTCACCACTTGTGGTGGTCTCTCATGGAAAGAATGCAACACAGAGGCTGGTGTACTCAGGATGGGAGCCCAGAGCAAATTCCAGTGCTCCCTTTTATTGAGATTTTAGTACGTAGCAAGCATAATCGCAGGATGGGATACAATACACATGATGGGATACAATACACATGATGAGATACAAGTCTGAGCTACTTAATTGTTTCTCGTGTCTACTTTTAATTCCTTGCTTTATCTCAGTGCAAGCATGTATGTATAAGGTCTTAGATTAATCATTACCTAATACCCCAGTCAACATTTATTCCCACACTAAGGATTTATAAACAGGAGCTATTCTATGCCTCTGTTTATGCAAACAAGGATTGCATTAGGTTTTTTGGCTGCTGCTGCATCTATCAAATTATAGAAGAGAGAGAGAGAGAGAGATTTGATTTTTCATTCAGAGTAATATTTTAATACAATCACTATACTCAGTTTCAGAGTTGTTGCATTTAGTTTACTTTTATTCATGAAATGCCTCAGTTTTGTTTTCAGTATATGTAACCAGTGGAATCATATAAGCAGCAGAAAGATATTCAATAACATGGGAATTCTATCTTCCAACCTGTATACCTCCAAATCTTCTCTAGAAGGTTAAGTTATTCCTTGTAGCATGTGTGAAGTCTAGGGAGCTGGAAAGAGTGGAGGGCACAAAGGGAGCTTGATATGCAGGCTTAGGTGTGTCCAAATATCTTTTCTTGCTGTACTAGCATTAAGAATAAATTAACAATTGATGGCAAGAGCCAGAAGTTTCAGACCTTTTGCGAATTCACTGCATCAGTAACCATTTGGCCTGCCTGCAATAGAAACATGGAAAAGAACATCAGTGTGAGAAAAGAGAAAATTGATATAGCACAATGAGAAGAAGAAAACAGCTCTTAAGTTTTTTTTGGTAGGCTGAACATAAAATGAATCATATGTCTTTGGAAGCAAAATTGGCAAGATTTAAATTTGAGAGTTCATGCTGTTATAAGTTAAGTTTCATGCTCCGTCCAGTTTCTCAGCTATAAAATATATCTAATATCAAACTGTACATTATTATAGTGGTATCAGTTTACAGTTATGAAACATTGGGAGAATGAAATGCTAAATATTTTATTCTGTGATATTATTTCAGAGCATAGTGGGGCTATAGTAAAATGATCAGTTATTAAAAGAGCAATGATAGTAATACAGAGTCCTGAGTGTTTTCTATTTATTCCCAAAATAACACCCACAATTTATTTAGCATGTAATAATGTTTTGAATATACAGTATGTACACAGAGGTTCTGCTTCAGATGTATCTAACTTAAAACAATATGAAAACACAAAAAAAATTATATCTTTTGGTGTAGTCTTTGAGTTTTTACAAACAGAAATATTAAAATACACACATACACACACACACACAATTTTCTAAGGTCAGAATCTTACAAAAGCAAACAAACCTATGTATTATCATTCATTCATTCAATCAATCAATCAATCAATTTATATAGCTACCCATCTCATGTTTACACTAGATAGCTTATAATAAAACAAATAAAATAGAGAAAATGAGACCTAAAGCAGTCAGATAT
This sequence comes from Hydrophis major, assembly GCA_033807585.1. Classification (NCBI taxonomy): domain Eukaryota; kingdom Metazoa; phylum Chordata; class Lepidosauria; order Squamata; family Elapidae; genus Hydrophis; species Hydrophis major. The sequence goes on from CM066329.1 coordinate 333,498,375, forward strand.
TATCCAGCCAATTTTTTACATAACAGTAGCTTCAGGCTTGAGAAGTTTAATCATGTCGCAGTTTAATCATGCTATCTGGTTTACGTGAATATGTACAAAACTGCAGTTTAAAAGTACATTACACACAAGGTGTATATGAATAGTGTCATTTCTAATAGAGCAGCAGCTGACAATTTGATGTTTTTCAGCATATGACAGACTTCCTACCCCATCAGACTTATTGTTTTACAAAAATTGTATTGATTTCAGTAAATGGAAAGAAAATCTGCTCAAAACGAAGTGACATCATCCAACATCATCTTTATTTACAAGAAAGTTTGTAGGCATCACACATCTGGCTATACACTGTAGTAGTTATTTTCTGAATAGAAAAATACCCTGGCTAGGGTGACCAGATATCCAGGAGTATATCATGCAGTCTATATATATTTTTAAAGTCTGCCATCTGTCCATCCTAATGCTCTGGCAGACTTACACTTTATCTAGCATTTCTGTGGATTCTTTCACATTTGTTTCCCATAGGGTTATCTTCTTGGCACTGCAAATGCCTGGATGACCTCATAAAATTAGAGATGTCTGCATTTCACTGCTAGCATCTACCAATGATTTTGGTTTTTGCTACTAATGTATTGTTTATTTTGTCATACTAACATGGTGATCCATCTCACAGACAAGTGACTCCAGGCAGCTTACAACAGAGCTAAAACAGCAAATATAAAAAATGATAATATTATAGTGAGATCCAATTTGATCTAATGGTTAAGGCACTGGCTAGAAATGAAAAGTCAGTGAGCTCCAGTCTAGGATGAAAGCTGGTTGGATGACTTTGGGCCATTCACTCTCTCTCAGCCCACAATGTCAGCCTTAGGTGACAAGCTGGTGAGCCAATTCCTATTGCAAACTATGACCAAAGGAAAGCAAACCCTGCCATTGTGAGGGAAAAGCTAGGAAGGTAAATATTATTATTAAAAACTTTAAAATTATAAAAATCACAAAATGAAAAAATAATAAATGTACATTGGGCAACATACAGGTGTTAATTGCACCAAGTCATCTTAATATTTCACCATACTTAGGCTTGATGACCAACCAATTTTTAAGGGATTTCCACAAAGTTAAAAGGGATAAAGTCAGCCTGACTTTGGGAAAAAGTACCAACTAGTGGTGGGATTCAGCCAATTCGCACCAGTTCAGGAGAGCCAGTTTTTAACTTTCTGAGCAGTTTGGTGAACTGGTTGTTAAATTATTTGAATCCCATCATTGGTACCATCCATAAAGCAAGGATCATAGCAGAAAAGGCCCGTTGCTTAAGATTTGCCAACTGAAGCTCCCTAGCTGATGGGATCCATACCATTCCTGTCTGCTAGATCTAATGGCTTTATCCTTCCAACATCTAAATGGAGTCTGCAGCAGGTGATGATGGAAAAGAACTCTCTGGGTAGGAAGGAAGTACCCAGGGAAGACAGCAAAATAAATTTCCCGTGATGTTTGCTAAGGTGTTTTTTACAGTCGTCAATTAGGACAGCTGATTCTACCATGATCCCCTGTTAAAAAAAAAGTGTGATGTATTATTTATTTGTTTATTATTTAAATCATCATCATGATGATTAAATAATAAATAAATAATATATACAATCAGCTTAGAAACAATTAAGTATCTAGAAAATATATGCATTTGCTTGAAAGGGGAAGATACAGAAAAGAGAGAAAGGCAATATGAGACAGAGAAAAGAATATCTCTTTGTATGTGTGAGTGAATAAGTGGAAATAGTTTAACATTTTTTATTATGATGATAAATTTTTAATGAAACATTTAGATATTAAGAAAAGTTACTCATTACTGCAACACTGTCTTCCATCCTTCTTTCTTAGTGTATTTTAATGGTCATCCTATTCAGGGCAACCATTTTCTGAGAACTTACAACATACCGTCAGGACTCCAAATTTGCCTACAGGCCAGTTCCTGCACTAGAGTTTCTGCATATAGTATAATAATTTGCAAAGTATTTTAAAAGCTGAAATCAAAGGAGATTGGTTTGATTTGATTGAAAGAAGTTTTTCCCTTATAATTCCACAATTATAACATTGGCCGGATTAAGTTTTAACTGAAATTATTTATTTACTTAAATAGATTATATGGTAGGGGGTTTAGAAAAAGAATTCAATGAGAATTTTAAAAAAATAAAATATTAGCTATGGCAAATTTGGAACAGTTGGATTTTATGAAGAGGACTCAGGACAAATGCCAAGTACTGATCAAAAGGAATAAGGGAGCAACATTGTTTAATGAAATGCTGATGGTTTGTTCCTCTTGAATTTACCAAAGAACCCTTCAGATAAATTGGTTTACCAAAGAACCCTTCAGATAAATTGACTGTGATGAGTCTGAAAGGTTAAGTTTCTGAGACTTCCAATATTGCCCCAATCAAAATATAGGACTTGTCATATTTATTTATGTAAATGTTTACAGTCCACCCACCAGCTTAAGAATCTCAAGAGTTAAAACCCCAAATGAAGATAAAACCCCAAATGAATAAACGTAAACAATAAATTACAACAATATTAATCATAATGCAAATAATTGAAAGGCACAAAGTTTTACAAGAGGTGGTAAAACACCACAATGAAGCGGTATTTGAGGTGGTATTTGCCGGTTCTCCAAACTACTTAAAATTTCTGCTACCAGTTCTCCAGAACTGGTCATAACCTGCGAATACCACCTCTGATTTCATCATGTTTTGAACTACAGCTTGAATGGGAAACTTGTTCTTCTTTCACAGAACAAACAGCTTCATCTTCCTCATCAGATTTGTTTAAGAGTTTTCAATCATGTAAGAGGAAGACTTGGACTTTTGCCATTGGACCTCACATGGTGCTGCATAGATGAGAATGGCACATGCGTCACTCTCTGAGTAAGCTTTCAATGATGCCTGTTTATCTACCACAGTAAATCAATATGCCATACTCCAAAACAAGCCTCGGGCCCTTTTTTCCATGCTGAGAATAACTTTGGCTAAAATTCGAATAATCTCCTGAAAATGTATTCAGGTATTATGGAGCAGAAAAATTCTAGCAATACAAGATATTAAAGAGGAGAGATTAGATATTTAAACTAGCATACTAATGTGATTATTGTAGTCATCATGATGTCATATATGGATAGAATATTGGACTCAGACTCAATCAAATTCCTTGACTTTGAATCTGGAGATAACTTTCATCTTAACTCCTAAAAGGTTATTTGTGAGTACAAAATGTGGTGAAGAGAAAGCCACAATAGTTGCATTTAATTTTTCACATACATGAATGATACAATATAGTTTGCTTCATCAAATCATTTATTTAAAGTCTCTTTCATGAACAGTTCATTATTCTAATGTTCATTATTGTTTAAAACTTACAATATAAACTCACCTAAGAAACTTAGATGAATGAGAAAAACATGCTTTCTTTTTTGCAAGATTTCCTATATCATTGAATAGATGGGAATTTAGTAAGACAAAGGATGAGGTGCTAATTGCATATGCTGTTTGATTGTGAATAATAAGGGCTTTCTCTAATATTGAATCACACACACCCCTCCCTATTTGGAACTTGAGATCTGGCAGCTGGAGATATCAGAGATGTGATTAAAGCAGTGGCATGAAAACGAGGGGAGAAATTTACAAGAAGATGGAGGACATGAACTGACATGTTTCACAGTGAAATAGAACAGAACAGAATAGAATAGAATAGAATAGAATAGAATAGAATAGAATAGAATAGAATAGAATAGAATACTTTTATTGGTCAAGTGTGATTGGACACACAGGGAATTTGTCTTGGTGTAAATACTCTCAGTATATATAAAAGAAGAGATACATTCATCAGGAGTCAAGAATAATAAAGTACGATGCTTAATGATAGTCAAAGGGTACAATAAGCATTCAATCATAGTAGGAAACAGTCAATATTGTGGTGGTCTCCCATGGAAAGAATGAGACACAGGCTGGTGTACTCGGGATGGGAGTCTAGAGCAAATTCTAGTGCCCCCTTTTATTGAGAAATTCGTACATAGTAAGCATTCACATTGTGGATTACAATAATTAGATATAGCACACAGAACTGTTTACAATTGTCTGAGCTGCTTAATTGTTCCTGGTGTTTGTTTTTAATTTCCTTGCTTATCTCAGTGACCCTTAGGCAGACATGTATGTATAAGGTCTTAGACTAATCATTACCAAATATTGAAGTCAAAGTTTATTCCCACATCTCCCCTGTTTTAGTTTTTTGATGATCACGGATGCCTCGGTAGCTTTCTGCCATTTGCAACAACAGTTCTCCTTCCATAGGCTTCACCCGACACATTCCTAAAAGTCCAGGGAGACATTGGATACAACAGCATACACAAAGAGAAATTATAAAAAGCAATATCACTTCAACAATTAGGTGACGAATCCATGAACCATCTGGCAACCAGGACCAAAGTGCAGACCACACGTCCAGTCCCTCGTTCTCCAATTGTAATGGATTCTCACTCACGGTTTGTTCCATATGCTGTATGGTAGCTGTAATGTTTGGAGAATAATCAGAGATATACATGCAACAATGTGTATGAATCACAGCGCAAACTCCCCCTTGCGCAGCCAAAATAGTGTCCACCGCATATCTGGTTTGCAGGACAAAGTCAAGGATTTTTCCTTGCTCTTCTTCAAGCAGCTTTAGAGTTTTAATGATGTCTTTAAACATAGTAACTGTCCAATTGTTTAAACGATGCAAATCTCTATAGTTCATCATGACTCCTAAAGGAGGAATAACTCCTCTTGATATCTGTGTCCAGTAGTCATGAGTCAAAATAGAGTTTACTTCTGTTGCGGAACGCGCATTGCGGATATGAGCAGTCCCCAAAGATTTTAAAATGACATGAGATGGGATCACTTTTCCAAAGGTGCAGACTCCTTTTCGTTGTGCTGGCATGCAATCATAGGCCATCCGTCCACACAGCAACCATAGATTTGGTCCCAGGAGATGACCAACCATATTTGGTTCAGCATAGATTAATTGTGCAAAAGATTCCATTAACATAGCCAAATAAGTGGGCGGTGGTGCATATTTCCCATTTGCACATTTGGGCAGCTGGTTTTCTATCATGATGGGACAACATGTGGCAGGGATAAATGGAGACCCATTTTCATTGATCAAAGATATGATATCAAATTTAGAAATGTTATGTACAAAGTAAGTGAGATTTTTAGTTTTCATGTCATCTGGATAAACCCGACTTCCATTGCCAATAATAATTGTTTTGTTACAAAATGGATATGTTCCCAAGTAAGTCATATTTTCTACTGTCTCATTGTGGGTCCAGCAGATACCTGCTACCTCTTGGATCCGGCTTCCAAGGTGTAAGGTATTTATGTTACTTGTAATCCAACTGTTAGACCACATCCCTGAACAACCATAGCATTGTCCCTTATACCAGTCACCTTCGGCCAGAGGTACTGCAACCATTGGAAGCCCTGATGTTTTGTGAGTTGGCATGTGCATACATACCCAACAATCAGTTTTATTATGAAGGTTTGCTAGCTTCCCCATGTCCTGGATCAACGTGTTTCTTTTCCATTCCCCCAAATCCATCCCCTTGCCCCTTTTGCTGATGATAAGGATGCACACAGCGAGCAGGAACCCAAACAACTGTCCCCTCATCTTCAACAGCAGCGTATCCTTGGCCCCAAGTTATCAGTGGGACAGGTCCTTTCCACATTGGATCTGGTAGTCTCTTATACCGAACTTTCGGTCTTGGTGTACCTGCAGAAGGGGAGGAAGCAAAATGCTTACTGGCTGCCATAGCAGCGGGAGATCCTGTCATGTTTAAAAAATTTAAAGTGTATAAGGTAATATTAAGAATGTTTTGTATGTAAGGCAAGCAATATCCATTCACTTCCCCCGTTTTTGTTTTTGTGTGAAGGAGTGCTTGTTTTAGTGTCTGATGAGCTCGTTCCACAATGGCCTGACCAGTGGAATTGTAGGGAATGCCAAATGTATGTATAATTGACCATCGATGACAAAATTCCGCAAAGGCGGTGCTAATGTAAGCAGGGCCATTATCGGTTTTGATCTCCATTGGTGGCCCCACATGTGTGAAGATACAGGGGCAATGGTTGACAACATATTTTGTAGCCTCTCCTCGTTGAGGTGTTGCCATAATAAATCCTGAATAGGTATCAACGGTGACATGCAGATGGTGCCATGGTTTGAAGAGGGGGTGTTGTGTGACATCCATCTGCCATAGTTGACAAGCAGATGTCCCCCGAGGATTTACTCCTTGAGGAAGAGCAGTGGATTTAGCACTGCAACTAGGACATTGTTGAATAATAGCTGCAGCTTCTGCAGCAGTGAGACCAAATTGTTTACAAAGAGCTTTAGCATTTTGATGAAAATAGCCATGTGAGTCTCATGGAGTAACAGGAGAAAGTGAGAGACAGGACATGGCTGAGGCCGCTGCATCAGCCACGTCATTCCTTCCTGCAGCTCCCCGGGAAGTGGCTGGTGGCTGCAAATGTGTGCGATATGTAGAGAATGTGTGTGAGAATGAAGACAGCTTTGCAGAGCTAGAAACAAACTCATAAGATTAGCATCAACAGATGGAGAAAGATAAGCAAATTCAATGTTAAGTATCAATTGATAAACGTAAAGAGAATCCACAATAAGATTTAGCGGTTCTTGTGCAAATTCCTGTAAGGCCAAAATAGCAGCAGCTAATTCAGCCCTTTGTGCTGATTGCTGAGGAGGGGTAATTTTTGCTTTCCATACCCCTTCCTGTCTCCATGCACAAGCGCCGTAGGTCTTACCACCGTCCGCATAAACGGTCACTCTCCCAACTGGCTGCTTAGCAATAACTGAATTAAAATTTACAGATACGTTTCGAAGCAACTGGAAACGAGAGTCACTGGGGGTGTGGCAAGAAATCTTCCCTGGCCAATTTTCAAGAGCAATTTGCAATTCAATGGATTGATTATACCAAGTTTCCCACAGAGTGAGGGAGATAGGTAAAAATAGCTGAACTAGATCTATGCCATATAAATGCATACTGCGATTTCGGCCTTTGATGATTAATTCACTATAAAGCATAGCCATAGTAGAAATTGTTTTTCTGGAAGTATTCTGCAAATGCAACCATTCAATGATATAAACCTGCACTTCATGTAATTGAAATAAAGCTGCAGTAGGCAAGGCTGGAGTTTGTAAAATTGCCAAAGGAAACAGAGTATCAGGAATGCATCGATCATGTAATTTTTCCATTATCCAATAACAATTTTTGTGTGAAATTGTGACAGCAAATCTCTACCCCACAAGTTTATATTCAAGAGGTTGAATCCTTGCAGTCTCACCAGTTTCTCTATGCAATGCCTTCAACCAATGTACACTACTTCTTGCAAACTGCATACCACCCACTCCACGAATAGCCAGAGAGTCTTCAAGCACCCATTCATTTGGCCATTCCTTTTGGTGCATCACAGAGATATCTGCTCTGGAATCTATAAGCCAGAAAATGATTTTCCCTGAATTTCAATTGTCATTTTTGGTTGGTCTGTAGTCAAATTTTTTGTCAGTGCTAGCAATTCTGCAGCAACTGGAGAACTTGCCATTTCAGTGGACCCAAAACCGCCAGTTCATGGGATCCCAATTAAAGGATTTATAGGGATGTATGGAAGCAATAATAACTGGGCAATAGAGTCACCGGCCATTAATGATGCAGGAGTATCAGTGTACAATTGTATCTTAATAACCCCTTTATAATCTTGGTCAATCACTCCTGGAATAACAAAAAACCCTTTTTCTGATGCAGAAGACATGGGAAGTACTAATCCCACTGTTTTTTCTGGCAGTGGCCCATGCAAATGAGTGTCCTCAATGTACACTTGATTAGGAAAGGTCACATTAATTGAGTTCAACATTTTTAAACCCAAACCTGCACTCCCAGTAATTGCAGGCGATGCTTTTGTGACAGCCTTGGGAGCGGGGCTAGCTGCACACCCCAAATTTAGTTTCCCGGATTTTGGTTCTGATCAGAGCAACATTGATTTGCCCAATGAAACCCTTTTTTGCATTTTGGACAGACTGATTTTTGATGGACGTCCTTAATTTTGTTTTTGTTAAATGCCATCCCCCCCTGGGGCATGACACTGGGCTTTAAAATGGCCAGGCTTTCCACAATTAAAACAATTCCCTGTAGGTTTCATCCCTTTTTGCAATGCCATAGCCAAAGTCTCCATGTTGTAAGCCTGAGAACCCACCACCTTTAACAGATCAGCCAGAGTAACCTCACCTCTAGCCACCAAGGGCTGCAAGATACTCTTGCAGTCAGCGTTTGCATTTTCAACTGCCAATTTCAGCAAAAGTTCTTTTGCAGCTTCCTCATTAGAGATTTGCCTGGTAATAGCCAATTGCAGCCTTTCCACAAAATCATTATAAGACTCAGATGCTGTTTGCTTAATTTCAGAAAAAGACCGTGCTGGGGTTCCCACATCCTGGATGTGGGACAATGCCCCAAGGACAACTGCCATAACCACTGCAAATACGTGATCAGGCAAATTAGCAGCTTGATCAGCAGTGGATTCAAACAAGCCTGCCCCATAGATTTGGTCTGGCGTATACAGCCCCCCCCGAATTCCTTCCCCTAGTGACAGCTTCCCTTTGGTATTCTAAGTCAAAAACCACATACTGAGTAGAGCTCAATATCATTCTCATTAAATCTTTCCAGTCTCTAGGAATCATGCGTGAGGTAGACAAACTTGTCAGGAGACCCTTTGTAAAAGGACTTTGAATACCATAATCTTTAACTGCTTTTTTAATTTCCCTAAGAACTGCTAAAGGAATCGGAACCCATTCAGTCTGCAGATTGCCTTGAGCATCCACTTGCCTATTGACTGGAAACAAATTCATCTGGGGAATCTCTTCAGGCTCTAATTTCCCCTCATTGAAAGCCTGATGCATCATTGCTTGAACTTTTCCCATTTTTGATTGGATTTTATCATTCACAGGTATAGGCGCTGTTGGAAATGATAAAGCACACTCCAGTTTTGGGGTAGGTGAGTGCAATACAATTCCTTTATAAGGAGGAGGTTCTACTAAAGTTTTTAAAAGAGGTTGTTGCTGTGTCTCTAAAGCAGTCATAACAACCTTCCAATATATCAAAATTTCAGCTGTTGCCCGTGGCTCTTCATGAAGGATATTTCCAATTCTCTTCCATGTGTCTAACTTTAAAGAGCCTTTCTCTGGATACCAGGGACATTGCCGCCAGATCTCTTGCAGCAGCTCTCTCACATTATCTTTTGAAAGAACTATTTGCTCCCCCCCAGAGGGTTTAAAGATAAAGAAGTTTGTCCTGACTAACTTCAGCAGCTCACTAACATGCCGTTCCTGTAGCTGAGAGAGTTTTCCCCCCATGTTCCCTGAAAAAATCTTATTGTCAGCAACAGTTAAGTACATACTTTACCTATTCCAGGTGAGGAAACACGGAGGTCCAGACACATACCACCTGCAGTGGATCACGTCGGGGTCACCACTTGTGGTGGTCTCCCATGGAAAGAATGAGACACAGGCTGGTATACTCGGGATGGGAGTCTAGAGCAAATTCTAGTGCTCTGTTTTATTGAGAATTTAGTACGTAGTAAGCATTCACATTGTGGATTACAATAATTAGATATAGTACACAGAATTGTTTACAGTTGTCTGAGCTGCTTAATTGTTCCTGGTGTTTGTTTTTAATTTCCTTGCTTATCTCAGTGACCCTTAGGCAGACATGTATGTATAAGGTCTTAGCATAATCATTACCCAATACTGAAATCAAAGTTTATTCCCACGAATATAAATTGTATTTACAAGCGACAAAGTTACAGTCATACAGTCACAAGTGGGAGGGAATGGGTGATAAGGAGTGATGACAAGATTTAACAGTAATAGTAGTGCAGACTTTGTAATAGTTGAACAGGGTTGAGGGAATTATTTGTTTAGCAGAGTGATGGATTTCAGGGAAAAACTGTTCTTGTGTCTAGTTGTTCTGCTGTGCAATGCTCTATAGCGTCATTTTGAGGGAAGGAGTTGAAACAGTTTATGTCCGGGATGTGAAGGGTCTATAAATATTTTCACAGCCCTTTTTTTGACTCGTGCAGTATACAGGTCCTCAATTGAAGGCAGGTGGGTAGTAATTGTTTTTTCTGCAGTCCTAATTATCCTCTGAAGTCTGTGTCTGTCCTGTTGGCTTGCAGAACCAAACCAGTCAGTTATAGAGATGCAGATGACAAAATCAATCATTCCTCTGTAGAACTGTATCAGCAGCTTCTTGGACAGTTTGAGCTTTCTGAGTTGGCGCAAAAAGAACATTCTTTGTTGTGCTTTTTTGATGACATTTTTGATGTTAGATGTCCATTTTAGGTCATGTGATATAGTAGAACCTAGAAATTTGAAGGTCTCTACTGGTGATACGGTGTTGTCTAGTAGTGTAAGAGGCGGTAGTATGGGAAGGTTTCTTCTAAAGTCTACCACCATTTCTACAGTTTTGAGTGAATAATAATTGAATAATTTGGACCTACTGTAAATTTTAGGTCAGTTAATAATATAGTCAATTGTATTTCTTTACAATTGATTATAAATAATGTGGAATTTACTTTTCAGGGAGGTCAATGAAGCATATGATGGTACAATTTTTTAAAGGAATGAATAAATTTAATTTTATTCTTTCAATCTAATTTAATTTCATTTTTAATTTATCCATGCCCTGAAGTTTGTAGCAGTGCCAATATGTTAATGAGTCAACATAAGAGCAAGATCCAAATTTATTTCCTAAAAAAAAATGGTAACTCTACTCTCAAAGGCAGTTTCAGGGAGACAGAAAAAAATCTGGCTGTTCAACAAAAGCAAGCATTGTATTTCAGATTCTCCTTTGTTCTGGATTATAGTAAATAGTTTCAGATGGAAATATCTAGTTTCTAAAATTAATGGTTAGATCCATATTGATAAGTCTGCACAAGTTTTTTTTTTCTAATGCTAAGTTTTCTATTTCTATCTATCCTGTAGCTTACTTTAGGACAAACTTGCATGGCAAGATAGTAGTATATACCTAAGAGCTTAAACAGCTGTTTTGTCTACTCTGAGACCATATCTATTGATGTCATTATTGAACATATACAACTGTACAGAAGTGAGCCTGATTTGCTTTTAGAATGATGCAATCCAGAAGTAGGCTAAAAGCATTAGGGCAAGGTTTGTAGCCACTTTTGGCCCTATACATACAAAAATCCTCTAGCTCGATCTTCAATGTTTAAAAACAAACCTAGTTAAGGACCAGCACAGAAGCATGGAATAATCCAGAATTGCCTGAAGTAGCTTAATGTGTGGTGGTGTGTGGGGAGAAGCAAGGGCATAGGAGGCCACTTCAGTCCATACAGACTAGAGTGATTGCAGCAAAAGAAACTAAAATATCCAAGTCTTTGCTGTCAGCTAGGAGTTGTTCAGAGGATTTATTTTTTAGCTCAGATCTGGTAGCTGTAATTTATGACACAAAATTGCTGGAGCCACATTATCCCACAAGAGAAAACCCAGAGCTGCTATTACTTCTGTTCCGTCTTAAAAATAGCTTACGACTGCTTTGCTCCCTCAAATGAAAGTATTAGGTCTTTAATAGATTATTTTGTTGGAACTGGGACCCGAGTAAAAAGTTTCACTTGGTGTAATGGTGTGTAGGAATGGCTTTGGGAGATAGAACAAAGAGCCACCCTCTAGACATCCATGAGGCAAAAGATATCTCAGGTCCCAGAAAGCGGTGAAGCATCTCAAAAGGGACCTTCCCTAGTTTTTAGGAAAATGAAAGTTGTTATGTATGTAAATAGTTGAATAAAGGCAAGCTTGGGGTAAAGTGCAGGGTTCAGGCCCTGCACTTCTGATTGGGTGTTAAGCGGCTAGATCAGATTGGTCGGGTTCTGAGAATCTGATTGGCCCTTAACGAAGGACTCTTATTGGTACTGGAGCTAGCGTTTCACAGCTCCTATTGGTTATTTCACATTAGCATTGCCTATATAAAGCAGAGTTGTTGTTATACAAGTTAGAAGTCACTATGCAATAAAGAGTTGAAAGTTCACCAACTAAGACTGTCTCCATTCATTCTACCCATGCCTGAATCTATGACACTGGCAACGAGGATGGGATTTGGAGACATCTGATCTTAAGGAACTTGGAAGAAAACAGAGCACGTGTAAAAAACGGCGCCACCAACGGAAGCCATGTCCGGCGGCATCGTACTACCCGCTCCGTACGATCCATCCCAAGAGGATTGGGAATCCTACATGGATCGCTTTCAGATGTTCCTCGAAACGAACAACCTGAAAGACGCCACACCAGCCAAGAAGCGGGCGCTGTTCCTGACGTACTGCGGCCCGGCTGTCTTTAAAATGGCTAAAGCCCTCGCGAAGCCTTGAGAAGTGAAAGCAATAAGCTGGGATGACCTCGAACCTCTCCTGAGAGACCATTACGCGCCAACTGTACCCACACTCGTGGGATGCCACGAGTTCTATCAACGAAGCCAACGAAAAGGAGAGAGTGTGGCTGACTTCGTGGCAGACCTCCGGCACTTGGGAGGCCTCTGCGGGTTCGCAGACTTAGATGAAGCATTGAGAGATCGCCTAATTCTGGGATTAGATGCACTAAACGTGCAGAGCAAGCTGATGGTGAAGGGCGACATCAGCCTTGTTGACGCCATCGCCGAGGCCACCGCCGCTGAGGCAACCAAAAAGTCAGCGGCGCAGCTACGGCGAAGCCGAAACCCCACAAACCTACCGACAGGCGACATCTCACCCAGCTCAGAAGGGCAGTTGGCAACAACGCACTACGAGGACCTCTCTTCGTCGTCAAACAGTGACGAAGAAGGGGTCCATCGACTGCGTTCCGACCGGGACCCTCGTCCTAAAACCTCACGCCCTTGCGCTGGCTGCGGGGCAAACCATCCCAGGGCAGACTGCAAATTCCACGACGCACTCTGCCACGAGTGCGGGAAACGAGGCCACATCGGTTGAGTCTGTCGCAGTTTACCGGGACCAAGCCCGGCCTCAAAGGGAACCAACTTTCGCCAATCGGCAGGAAACCGTCCTGTAAAGCGAGACCCACTCCTACAGATATCGAGCATTGCAGAAAGAAGAGGCTCACCATACTATCACTATAGGTCACGCCTCGGCCCTGGACGCTAAGAAGATTCAAGTTACAGTAGCCATAGAGAACCAACCCTGCCACATGGAGGTCAATTCGGGATCGTCCCTCTCGATGGTGTCGTGGAAGACCATCCAACGCAAAGACCTTCGAATGCAATGCCTTATCCTTAAAGATTACCAAGGGAATCGGATCCCTGTGGTCGGGTCTTGTCGAGTCCGCGTCTCGTTTAAAAAGCATACGGCATACTAACCTCTAACGATCATCGATAGGGACAGGCCTAGTTTGTTGGGCCTCCAATGGTTTGCGCCACTCGGCATCGAAGTAGCCGGCGTGAACCGAGTCGGTGATTGCGAGTGGGAGGAGGATCTTATGTCTGAATTCAGCGATGTCTTCGCAGATCGTCTGGGCGAGTATAAGGGGACCCCAATTTCATTCAGCCTCGACCCTAAGGTTGTCCCGATCCATTTAAAACCCCGTCAAGTTCCGTTCGCCCTTAAGGCCAAGATAGATGAACAACTTGACAAACTAATTAAACAAGGGGTACTGCAACCCATTGATCATTCCCCATGGGAAACTCCTATTGTAACCCCCATTAAACCAGATGGGTCAATCCGAATCTGTGGGGACTACCGGGCCACTCTAAACCACGCCCTCCAACAGAACACGTATCCAGTGCCGGTGGTGCAGCACCTCCTTCATTCTCTGGGAGGTGGAAAGGTTTTCGCTAAGCTAGATTTAGCTCAAGCCTATCAACAATTGCCTGTGGACGATAAAACAGCCCAAGCCCAAACGATAGTAACGCACAGAGGTGCTTTTAAATGTACCCGATTGCAGTTTGGGGTGAGTGTGGCCCCGGGAATATTCCAAAGTTTAATGGAACGATTGTTACAGGGAATCCAGGGCGTGGTTCCATATTTTGATGACGTATTGATTGCAGCTCCTAGTAAAAAAATTCTGCAGAATCGTTTAAAATGTGTGCTTAAACAATTCCAAGAAGCGGGATTGAAAGTAAAAAGGGATAAATGTCATCTGTATACCGACAGTGTTGAATTTCTAGGTTATCGCATTGATAGTCAGGGTATTCACCCAACTGAGAGTAAATTAAGGGCGATTAGAAATGCTCCCAGACCTCGTAACAAAACTGATCTTCAAGCATTTTTAGGCCTTATCAATTTCTACAATGTGTTTTTACCGCATAAGGCGACTGTGGCTGAACCATTACACCGGTTATTAGATAAGAAAGCATTATGGGTTTGGGGTTACCGAGAAGAAAAAGCGTTTAGAAATGTAAAAGATTTACTTACATCTGATTCTGTACTTATGCAATACAATGAAACATTACCCTTGGTTATAACTTGTGATGCCTCACCGTTTGGGGTGGGCACTATTTTGAGCCATGTGCTACCTAATGGAAATGAGGCTCCCGTTGCATACTTTTCGAAGACTCTATCCCAGGCAGAATGTAACTATGGACAAATAGACAAGGAGGCCCTTGCAATTGTGTCAGCTATAAAAAAATTCCATGAGTATGTATATGGAAGGACATTTACAATTGTAACCGACCACAAACCTTTATTGGGGATAATCGCTGGGGACAAACCAACTCCCTATATATTGTCCCCAAGAATGACTCGATGGTCAGAGTTTCTAGCTGCTTATAATTATCGATTGTTTCATCGACCGGAGAAAGCCATTCCCCATGCCGACGCACTCAGCAGAGCACCGCTACCAGAGACCCTAGACGATCCAGCACCAACAGTATCGGCGTTACAAATCGAAACGCTCAACTCGCCTCCTATGACTGCTCGAGATATCGCAAGGGAGACCAGACGAGACCACATCCTAGCACGAGTCCTAGGCTGGATAGAGCGTGGATGGCCATTGGACCAGATCCCAGATGACTTCACGCCATTTAAAACAA
Source organism: Hydrophis major (assembly GCA_033807585.1). Lineage (NCBI taxonomy): Eukaryota > Metazoa > Chordata > Lepidosauria > Squamata > Elapidae > Hydrophis > Hydrophis major. The sequence goes on from CM066329.1 coordinate 333,513,478, forward strand.
GACAGACTGAACTTTTTTCTCAAAAAGGCTGCGTTATCTGGGGTGATAGAGTCATCATCCCAGAACGACTCCAAAAGACGCTGTTACAAATCTTGCACGATGGACATCCCGGGATCGTGCGAATGAAGGCACTCGCACGAAGCTACGCTTGGTGGCCAGGCATGGACCAACACATCGAGCAATGGGTCAAGGCCTGCACCAAGTGCCAACAAACCAGCAAAGCACCGCCAAAAGCTGCACCGACCGAATGGGAGACGCCACGTGGACCCTGGTCCAGAATCCACCTGGATTTCGCAGGGCCGATCAAAGGACAGACATTGCTGTTGACTGTCGATGCGTACTCTAATTGGTTAGAAATTCATCGAATGGCCAATACAACCTCCGAGGCAGTCATTAAAGTCCTCAATAGACTCTTTGCAACTCATGGATTGCCGGACGTCCTGGTGTCCGATAACGGACCACAGTTTACAGCGCTAATGTTTGAACAGTACCTTGCTGACAACGGCATCCGCCATACGCTCACCTCACCGGCGCATCCTGCTACCAATGGCCGAGCGGAACGCATGATACAATTTGTAAAAAAGACTTTACAAAAGATGGACTATGATAATCTTGACGAAAAAATAAACCGCATTCTACTTCTACAACACATCACTCCGCACAGTGAAACCGGCAGAACTCCTGCTGAACTTCTCAGGGGGCGAAAACTCCGTTCCCGCCTCGACCGACTGCACCCTGCTTACGAGCCAGAAAAGCCTCCAGGATCCAGCAGACGCTACCGTACCTTCAAGGTAGGCGACCCCGTTTATGCAAGAAATTTATCGGGCGACCCAGTTTGGATTGAAGCAACGGTAATACGCGAGACTGGGCCCAGATCCTATATTGTAAAATGTATTGATGAGAGACTATGGAAAAGACATATTGACCAATTACGGTCACGACTTATAACTGCTAGCCAACAATGTCCCAATGACCAAACTGAGGGGGGGGGGAAGGAAGAGAAGATGACAATATGCCAGGAAACCTGTTCCAGGAAAGCGATGAATCAAGTGAAACCCAGGAAATGGAGCAGGAAGAAGAATCGTACGCTCCAAGGGAAATCACACCAGAACAAGAAGCTGAGCCACTACAAAACAACACCCTACCTCAACGGGACTGCACGCAGCCAGTCCAAAAAAATCTGACAGACCCAAGAGACAACCGTCCTATTTAAAGGACTACATAGTCACAAACTAATTGTGAAGCCAGGGGGAAGGGGTGTTATGTATGTAAATAGTTGAATAAAGGCCAGCTTGGGGTAAAGTGCAGGGTTCAGGCCCTGCACTTCTGATTGGGTGTTAAGCGGCTAGATCGGATCGGTCGGGTTCTGAGAATCTGATTGGCCCTTAACGAAGGACTCTTATTGGTACTGGAGCTAGCGTTTCACAGCTCCTATTGGTTATTTCACATTAGCATTGCCTATATAAAGCAGAGTTGTTGTTATACAAGTTAGAAGTCACTATGCAATAAAGAGTTGAAAGTTCACCAACTAAGACTGTCTCCATTCATTCTACCCATGCCTGAATCTATGACAAAAGTAAAGGAGGGGGAGAAGTGCTTGCCGACTTGCAAAATTCTGTTACTGTGACCCTACAATAACAATAGTCTCACTATTCATTGTTCGTGCTTCTTGGTCTACCCTAGATTATCTTGAAGAGCTAATAACTGGGCCTGAAATAGCTCTAAATTAGCATGCCCACGCAATCTAGGTGGAACATTGGAATCTGAAAGAAGTTGAAAAATGTTAGCCTTTCCAAACTCCAAACAAGTGTCAATAAAGTTGATCGGTGCGATGACTTCTTGCCAGCCGGCTTCCAGATAAGCGATATGGAATTATCATTTATCATTCAGATGCCAATCCTAAAATAACTATTATAAGAAATAAGAAAAATTCTTCTGTGTCCCTGTCTTCCATTGTTTTTGCTTCAGTATTAATGTTATTTGAACAGGCTTGGTGTTCAAATCTTCCTACATTTATCAAGCCACTAAATTTCCTTAAGTGAGTTTTTTTCCTCTCCCACCATTAGGAATGTAAAGAAAACTTGCCAAGCTCACTGAAATGTGAGACAATTAATCTGTGAGTGAATCTGTGTTCTGAACGTTCTGCCAAATTATGTTATTTTTCTTTGGGTATTTAAGACAAAACTCAAGAGATACCTCTCCAAGAAGGCTTAAATGCTTTTTCTGCCCATTGCAATAGATTGGACTGGATGATTCTTGTGATTCCTTCCAATTCTACAATTTTATTATTTCATGCCACGTATTTTATGCCAATTCTATAGCATCAAGGTAATCTGGTTCAATTGGAAACTGTAGAATTGTACAATTGTTTGGGGTTGCTATTAGAATATCAGTTGTCACAAAGTTATTATTAAATGTTTCTCCATGCAAAAAAGCCAAGTTTCAACTACTTTATCACATTCACTTCACAGACATGCACCCAACTTGTTTTGTGATCTCTAACTTCTTATTAAGAGCCAGTGTGAACTAGTGGTTCTGGTGCTAGACCAGAAGCAATGAAACCTCAGGTCTAGTGCATCGATAGGTATAGAACTGGGTTACTAGATTAGATATTCTAAGGAAGACGGCAATAGCAAATTATTCCAGAAACTGTTGCCTACAAAAACAGATGGATTTGTTCATGGAGTCACTAAGACTTAGGCCTTAGTCAAAAACAAAACATAACCCCTGATTATGAATATGAATCAAATGAACATCAAACATTGAAATAAGTAGAAAAAAGTTTGTGCAATTAACTGTTCAGTTTATTCATACAAAATTGTTTTTCATTAATCAGACAACATTGTCATTTAGCAATCATTAATGTTTAAGAAAAGCCAGACTTGCTTCATAAACTTCTTAATATTTCTTTTGTGTCTTAAAAGCCTCTCTTTGATTATTATGCATGGTGTTAATTTAAACCACATAAAATGCACAATAAAAGAAAAAGCAAAATTAACTTATCACTCAGAAGGAATTAATTTCTTCTGCTTTCATGAAGTATTGTATTACTGTACATTTGACAAGTACAGCATGTTCCTTTTTGACTCCTTTATGAAGAACTGTTTGGGATCATGAGCTCAAAATATGGAGTAAGTACAAATTTTTAATTCACTTAAGTCCTCAGGGCAATGTAAAATAAGAACATACATACATAATTCAAAAAAGATTCACTGGGCCCAGCAACCAGATTCATCTATATTCAGATACAAGAGGGGGATGGGATACAAATGAACAGCAAAGGAAATCCTGATTGGTCAGGATGATGTAAACATTTTGGTAATTTGCACCCATATGGTGGATACAACATGGTATTATGAATATCAGAACAATCCCACATGAAAGAACAGACTTCCAAACCATGAATCTGATTACACTTAACCCCAAATTCACCACACTTAGATAATGGGATTAGTTTAAACCACTAAAAACATTCAAACTCCACAAACTCCAGTACTCGGCCTCCTCCTTTGGAAAGTCAATGCTATAAAACACAGGTGTCAAACTCAAGGGTGTTTAAATCTGGCCCGCAAGGTCGGCCTGGAAATAGCAAAGAACCAGCCCACAATGCCTCTGGCAGCCAAAACAGGGAATGGGGGGGGTGTGTGATCTGTTTTTGGCCTGGATGGCCTTCTGTAGCACCTTGCCGGCCAAAATGGGGCACAAGGGTCTTGTGCAGCCCCTGTGCCCCATTTTGGCTGGCAATGTACTGCAGTAAGCATCTGTCCTATCTCCCTTCCTCTGACCCACAAAGGAAAACTACAATGCTGATGCAGCCCTCAAAGAAATTCAGTTTGACACACACACACCCCGCTATAAGAGGATATTCCTTCAAGAAGGAGAAATGCAACTATTTTGACTTTTGTTTAACTAAGATGACATATACAAAGAAATAACAAAAAAAATTCAGGTATAGAATGTTCTGTAAAAATGCTTGTTTACATCAGAATACAATTAAAAATGTATTTGTTTAGTTTTAGTTTAAATATGTTTTTGTTTTAGGCATTTAAAAAAATACCTCTTTCACAATTATATTCCATAGGAAACATCCATAAGTAAAAACATCCTAGTCCAAGAAATCCTATACCCAACCTCAATATTTGCTCTTTAAAATCTGTTAAGCGGATTACTTTGTGTTCCCTTTGACTACTTAATTGTATTTTAATTTAGTAATTGCAAACAGATCCTAGTGTCTTTGCTTCCCCACAAGCATAATAAATATTAATGTAGTGGAACTAGGGATATACTCCAGATGCAGTGGTGGGAATTTGTCTCACAGATAATTCGTCCCAGTAATGCTTCATTCAGATGATCTGGATTAAATTTGGTCTTGCAGAAGATGCAATATGCAGGTTACTGTTTCTGTCGTGTCCGCAAAAAGACGCTCAGAGTCAGTGACTTTCATTCAAAGCTCTTTATTTACAATGGGGAACCGAACCGGCGAAAAGCAAAAAGCCCGCGGCTTTTATACTTTTCGCTGCGGCGGCCGCGGCCAATGGCAGCAATTCAAGTCTCCCGCTCTTGGTTTGAACCAATCGCGGGAGACTTCAATCGGGCCAATCAGCGCGGCTCGCCTGGCCAATCAGAAATCCCCGCGCCTTAGCCAATCAAGGCGCGGGGATTTCGAGTATTCAAATTCAGGACATAACACCCCTCCCCTCTTGGTATGGTCCATCACGTGGTGTAGTCACGCAGGTAGGCGGGGCTCCGTCGAGTCCTAGTTGACCTGCGCAACTCACTTGCATGCTGTAACTCGGCCGGAGCGGTCATCTTTTTGGCTGCTCCTGCCTCTGTGCGAACCGGCTGGATGATCGGGCCGGTTCTTTCGCCGTGGCTCCCGCCTGGGCCTACCGGGTCGGTTGAGCTACGGATTTCGCCGCTCCCGCTTGGCTTCTCCGAGTCGGTAGAGCTGGCCAGGTGGTTCTTCTCCGGAGGGGACTCGCGATGGCTGTGTTCCGGTGAGTATTTTTGGTTTATTTTTTCCTGCGATTGTCTATCCGGGTATTCCCTCCCCCCTTGGTTCGTGTCTTGGGGGTTGAGGTCAGTCGCTGTTCGTGACCTGAGCTGGTCGATATGTCGCTTCCAGGCTCGCCCATCGATGGTTTGGAGCCGGTACGACCGTGGACCAGTGACTTGAGTTATGACGGCTGGGATCCATAGGGGGTCCCCCGTCATGTTCTTTGCGTAGACTAAGTCACCTGGGTCAAATGTCCGGTACCTGGAGCTGGAGTCTGGGGGCCGCTCCAGGTTATAGGTCGGGTGTAACCTGTCGAGTGGGGACCTCAGCTTTCTGCCCATTAGAAGTTCTGCAGGGCTCTTGTTAGTTGTGGTATTGGGAGTGATGTGCTGTATGAAGAGGAGTTTGTTGATTTCGTCGCTGATCTCCCCGTGGTCCATTTTCTGGAGGGTCTTTTTCGTAAACTGGACCATCCGTTCCGCCCTACCGTTCGCCGCCGGATGCGCCGGTGCTGTTAATGCGTGGCGGATACCCCTCTCCGCCAGGAACCGTTCGAAATCGATGGAAGTGAACTGGGGCCCGTTGTCTGAGACAACGACGTCTGGGAGGCCGTGTGTGGAAAACAGTTTACACAGTTCTTTAACGACGGCCTCTGTGGTAGTGGATTTCATGTCGCTTACCTCCAACCAATTGGAGTACGCGTCAACTGTGATTAGAAAAGTATGCCCATTTGTGGGACCAGCAAAGTCTAGATGGATTCTGGACCAGGGCCCCCGTGGTGTTTCCCAGTCCCGGATAGGTGCTGCGGGTGGGCTGGATCTGGTCTCCTGGCACCGGTGGCATTTGGCGACCCATGCCTCAATTTGCTTGTCCATCCCTGGCACCAAGCGTAACTCCTGGCCAGGGCTTTAGTCCTGATGATGCCAGGATGACCCTCATGTAGCATCTCTAAGACCCTCTCTTGCAATCTGTCCGGAATTACCACCCGGTCACCCCACAGAATACATCCTCTCAGTAGTGAAAGTTCGGTCTGGCGCTGACGGAATGTTTTAAAAGTCTCGTCATTGTCTTTCTCCGGCCAGCCTTTTTCTAACCAGTGTAAGATTCGCGCCAGACGCCTGTCCTTAACGGTTTCTCTGGCAATGTCTGATGCGGTAATAGGTAAACTCTCGATACTTAGGGTGTTTGTTGTTGGTGCTGGGTCAGGTTCAGAGTCAGGTAAAGGCGAGCGGCTTAAAGCGTCCGCGTGCGAAATTTTCTTACCTGGCTTGTGTAGCAGTTCGTAACTGTAGGCTGCCAGGAATTCGGACCATCTTGTCATCCGGGGTGACAAGATGTTCGGCGTGGCTCGGTTTCCAGCGAGGATGCCCAGCAATGGCTTATGATCCGTCACGATGGTGAACGGGCGGCCGTACAGGTATTCGTGGAAACGCTTAACGGCGGCAACTATAGCCAAAGCTTCTTTGTCCAGTTGGCTATAGTTCCGTTCCGGTTTAGTCAGAGTCCTGGAGAAAAAAGCGATGGGTGCTTCTCTCTGGTCTGGGAGGGTGTGGCTGAGGACAGCGCCGACGCCGAAAGGTGATGCGTCGCAAGTGACAGCTAAGGGCAAGGTTTCACTGAATTGCATCAGGACGGCGTCGGAGGTGAGGAGGTCTTTGGTTTTTTGAAAGGCGGCTTGCTCTCGTCTCCCCCAAGTCCAGGCTGCCTTCTTGTCCAGGAGTCTATGTAAAGGTTCCGCCGCCATTGCCTTTTGAGGTAGGAAAACATTATAGAAATTTAGCAAGCCTAGGAATGCTTGTAGTTCCGTTTTAGACTTTGGGGTGGGGGCTTCCTTGATGGCTTTCACTTTTTTAGTTGTAGGGTGAATGCCATGCCGGTCTAGGAGATAGCCCAAAAACTCTACTTGCTTTGTACATAGTTGGCATTTTTCTCGTTTGACTTTAAGTCCTGTTTCTTTAAATTTTGTTAAGACTTGTCTGAGTCGGTTTTCTAATTCGGCTTCATTTGGCGCCGCCACTAATACGTCATCGAAATAGGGCACCACCCCCTTGATGCCCTGTAGCAAACGTTCCATCAGGCTCTGAAAGATGCCTGGTGCCACGCTGACTCCAAATTGGAGTCGGTTACACTTGAAGGCCCCCCGATGGGTCACGATTGTTTGGGCTTCCACCGTTTTCTCGTCCACAGGTAGCTGCTGATATGCCTGGGCGAGGTCGAGCTTGGCAAAGACTTTGCCCCCTCCCAGTGAGTGCAGTAAATGTTGCACTATTGGGACTGGGTAGGCGCTTTGTTGCAACGCGCAATTTAGGGTGGCCTTATAGTCCCCGCAAATTCTCACGGACCCGTCTGGCTTTACTGGGGTCACTATAGGGGTCTCCCATCTGGCATGGTCTATCGGTTGCAATACCCCTTGTTTGACGAGCTTGTCGATCTGCTCGTCAATTTTAGGCTTTAAGGTGAATGGTACCCTTCTAGGTTTAAGCCGCTTAGGGGGAACCCTTGGGTCAAGGTCAAACGAGATAAGGGGCCCCTGGTACTTGCCCAAGCCTCCATCGAAGACCTCCTGGAACTCCTGGGCTAGCCGCTGTTCCCAAGCTTCGATGGTGACGTGGTTGACACCTGTCAGCGCGATGTTAAGCGGGGCGAACCATTGTAAGCCCAGTAGGCTTGGGCGGTCGCGATCGACGATCGTGAGTGGCAGTTGTTCGGTGTGGCCTTTGTAAGTTATATTAAAGTTCTTGGTGCCCACTACTGGGACACGATTCCCTTGGTAGTCTTTTATGATGATCTTTTGGGCATGTACGTTTCTTTTTTGTAGTGTAGGCACTAGTCTTTTGATTTCGCGCCATGCAATCATGGAAAGGTAGGACCCGGAGTCCACTTCCATTTTGCATGGCTGGCCTTCAATATGGACTTCTACGTGTACCTTTCTGGCGCCGTCGGAGATGGCGTGGCCGATGGTCACCGTCTGGTGGGTCTCTTCTTTTCGCCAACCGTTGCCGCCTCTTTGAGATCGTTGAGTACGGTCCCATCGACCGTCTGGCTGGCTCTCTCTGGCTCTGGGCGGGGAGCTTTCTCTCCTTCTGTCGTGCTGTTCCCATTTGGGCGGGCTGCGGGTCTTCTTTTGGCGGCAAACTCGGGCGATGTGACCCCGTCGTTCACAATGCCTACAGATAGAGTCAAAGAATCAGCATTCTGACCTGGGGTGGTCGCCGCCGCACCCGGCGCAGTTGGTCCTCGACCTACGACTTTTTCGATTTCGTTGTTCGCCGCGTCCCGTCTGCACGCGATGTATGTCCTCCTCGTCTTCCGACGTGCTGGAGGTTGACTGGTATTCTCCGTAGTGTGCGGTTGCTTCGTTTCTTGTGTTGGCCGACCTTGCCGGGTTGTTGTTTCCGCCCTTCGCGTCAGATCTTCGCATGCTGTCCGCTGACGTGCGGGTTGCTTCTGCGGCTGCGGCTGCGGTAAGGGCATCGGCTAGGCTGATGTCGCCCTTGGCCATAAGTCGGCTCTGGAGTGTAGGATCCCATAAGCCGAGTACGAAGCGGTCTCTTATGAGACTGTTCAGACCTTCAAACTCGCAGAGTCCTCCTAGGCGCCGTAACTCTGCGACGAAGTCGCTCAATTTTTCGTCTGGTTTCTGGTTTCGGTGGTAGAACTCGTTGCGCCGTATCAGGATGGGGACTTCGGGGGCGTAATGGCGCCGCAGTATAGGTTCGAGGACGTCCCAGTCCATGGCGGTTGCGTCTGCCGGCTTGGCCAATGCTTTGGCCATCTGGAAGACCTCTGGTCCGCAGTGAGTAAGGAAGACGGCGCGTTTTAGCGGGCCCGGGGCGTCCTTCATTCCGGCGCATTCCAGGTACATACGGAACCGATCCGAGTACGATTCCCAGTCCTCGGCGGCAGGGTTGAAGGGGGCGGGCGGTGCTATCTTCGCCATCTCTGCGCTGGAGCTGGTTCTTTGGTGGACACGGGGTTCGGTTCAGGGGCGAGATCCCATCCTCGTCGCCAGTGTCGTGTCCGCAAAAAGACGCTCAGAGTCGGTGACTTTCATTCAAAGCTCTTTATTTACAATGGGGAACCGAACCGGCGAAAAGCAAAAAGCCCGCGGCTTTTATACTTTTCGCTGCGGCGGCCGCGGCCAATGGCAGCGATTCAAGTCTCCCGCTCTTGGTTTGAACCAATCGCGGGAGACTTCAATCGGGCCAATCAGCGCGGCTCGCCTGGCCAATCAGAAATCCCCGCGCCTTAGCCAATCAAGGCGCGGGGATTTCGAGTATTCAAATTCAGGACATAACAGTTTCTACAAGCAAAATGTACTCAGCGAACTTCTGTTTTAAAAAAATGTTGTTAAGTCTTTTATTTCAAAACTTGAAATCTATGTGTCACCCAGCATCTGTTCTGCTTCTAAGCAAATATTTCTTGACAACAGATTTACTATCTTTTTAAATGAAAAGAATACTGTAGATTCAGAGCAGATTTTAAATTTTGCAAGATGTTTTGCAGGATTGCAATCAACAATGCCTTTTAAGTCTACACCTAGGCAGAGATATGTATTGTGTCCTTGCTTTATAGGCAAATTTTAAAATAAAAAAATCCAGAATTTCTCCAGAGAATGTTCTAATTTATTGGGACTATACTTGTACTGATAGAAGCATGGCTATTCTTTTGAAGAAGTATAGAAAGCTCATCTGAAAACTTCCCTTACATCATTATTTCTGACATATTACTTCCTAGAATTATTTGCTGCTGTTTATTTGTTTATTTATTTTAAAATAAATAACCACCCATATTATAACCACGATCATCTATGAATGTTTGTATTATCTTTGCAAGTTTTGCCAATAGTTGTTTGTAATTCCATTAGTTTTTTTGCTACTGCTATTCATATTATCTTCTAGCATATAGAGATACCACATTTATTTCTTTAAGTTGCAGATATCCATAGACTTTAACAAATAAGATGGACATTAATAGGCAAGCAAAAGTGATAAAACATATCACCAACCCCCCCTGTTCTTTCATACACTCCTCTTGAATTATCTTCATGGTACCATAAAAGAAGATTGTAGGAGTTAGAGAATTAAACATTGTTCCATCCTGACTTTAATTTTTGTTGTCTTTGCTTTAAAAAATAATTGATTAAATGTGTTCTAAAAGACAGTCCATTTTTAAACAGTGAAAAAAAAAAGTACTCAAAACAGTACTCAAAAAAAAAAAGAGCGGGAAGGCAACACAACAAATAAGTACACTGAAAAAGACAAAAAGTGTTTAATTATAAACATGTTCCAAGTTCACCAGATTTTATAAACCTTTGAAAAAGAAAAGTAAATTTTCAATATGCCCCATGCTTATTTAACAATATTTTATCCAAAGAAAGAGACAGTGCAATATTTTCTAATTGACATATTCCCTCCGCCTCCCAATTTTTTTTTTTTTTTGCCAGATCAGACTTTTCTAAAATCCAAAATTATACTATTTTCTGTCTCTTTGTTCCTTTTACTTTAAGGAATATGATGGCTGTGGAGAAGTGTCCTTCGTTACATTAAGAACAGAACACTCATGCACACTGCTAATTCTCAGCCAATCCTCAGGTGCTCAGTAGGAGCTTACATGAGCACAAGCTGCAAAACATATTCACAATTTCAAGAATGAATGAAGATTAGAGATAAATAAATAATAATGAATTGTTGGGAGAATGAGATGGGTGATCTCTAAATTTGATAAGTAATGTATGAACGAAGACAGTATTTGTTCTTCACTTATTAATAAATACATAGCTCAATTTTAGTGAGTAATAAAAGTAAATTAATAAAAATATAAAATATGCTTTGGTAACCAACTTCTCAAATTGATTCAAATAATGGAAATGATGATTTATTTCATGACATATTTAATGTATTAAAATGATTATTATACAATCGTGACAGATCCCAATATACTTGAAAGATACTTTACTTTTGATTATTTTGATAAGTAATAAGAAATTAGGTTACTTACCTTTCATATTTTATTTCCTCTATAAATTGACTGAATATTTGCACCAATGCTCATTGTCAAAGACTTTATATAAAAGGATAATCTGGTAATTTGAAAGATTCTACAGAATAATATTTTAAATTGTGGAATAACTATGGCCACATATCTTAGTTTTCTTTATGAATAATCAATGCTGATTCTTCTTTGTTAACATAGCTCTACCATAGGATTTGGGGAAACTATCACACACTGAGGGACTCTTAGGCTTCTAGGAAGGTTTACTTAGTCATGTAAGATTAATACTCATGAATTTCTATTTATTTTTCTTCTGTTTTAATTAGCTGTTGTCAGTGTGATTGAGTTCAGAGACTTTAAAAGGAGGGTATTGAAAATTGATTACAATACTTTCTGGATCAGTTGCTAATGTGAGCTGACTTTTGTATTTGACTGTTGACTGAAGTGATGTTTGTTGTATATATTCTGTCACATTTATTCTGCAACCTTTCTCTTTCATTTCTCCTTTTTGATGGCAGGTGATATGCTGTATTGCTGACATATTATTCCAAATAATTTGAAATAAAACCTCTAATATTGTTATTCTAGATATCAGAGTCAACTAGTTGTCAAATGCCAGCATCTATGAAACCTCACTAATTTTAGGTGAAAGTGGTATGCAATCGATTGTAAAAAGAAAAAAAATTAAGAAAAATTCTGGCTGTACTGGTCCACAAACTTGCTAGAAAATAATTCTATAGGATTTTAAATTTCATCCTCCAAAAAGGCTTGGAATGCCTGAAAATCATTTATCTACAACATCTTAAAGCAGCCAGAAAATAAATGTTTCTGCATAGTCTGAAAGGCTTTTTAGAAATCGGTCCATGAAACTTTGCAGCCTAATATTTAAATAATTCATTTAGTAATATTATTACCATTGTTTTCATAGCACTATCAGTAGGCTGTGTGTATAGTATGTTTAGCATGCATACTCACAAATAGATGGAGAGAAAGAGAGAGCCAGAGAGAGAGAGAGAGAGAGAGAGAGAGCTGGAGAGAAAGAGAGAGACAGTGAGAGTGAGAGTGAGAGAGACAGACACAGAGAGAGAGAGACACACAGAGAGAGACAGACAGACAGACAGACACGGAGAGAAAGAAAGAGAGAGAGAGTGACTGAGTCCTGGTTTCAAACTAGTGTGATAATAGTGTGAAATATAAACAAATAACCAATCAAAACAATGAATCTAAGAAAGATAAAGATATTTGTAAACAATGATTTCTTCAACAAATCACTGTGGTTTAATTTATACATAGGTGCAATAAATGAGTTTTGTACACAAAATCTCAAAGTATATGAATCAATGTTATGTACAAACCAGATCATCCATTTACAACTTCACTTTATTTTCATTAATAAATAAATAAGATACATAAGCATTGCACTGAACAAGCAGATGTATAATATTCACATATTTCAGTGAGTTTAACGATATCCATAAAATTCTTATGATACAATTGAACATTTAATCAAGATTCTCCATGTAAGCTTGAAATGTGTCATGAATTTGACCTTGTTCTCAAAGAATGATTTCTCAGTCTAGATTATTCATCCCTTACTAGCCTGCCAATTCTCTGGCTAATATAATCAAGATTATTTAAGAAACATATGGGGAAATGATGTCATCCCTACATAGTCCTTTTACCAAGACATTATATGGCTTACATAGGAATGGCTGGTATATGTATGTTATTACTTAGAAAATGAATGGTTCATCTTCAAGCTCCAAGGCAGACATTGAGACACCCACACAATAATATGCAGAAGAAAAGAGAAAATTCTGACCCAATTTATTCCTTCTATACTTCCTTTGAAGAAAGTCAGAAATAAACCAGATCTATCACTGGTTTCCTCTATCAGCCTTGTAGATAATCTCACTTGGTAACATTCCATGCAGCCCATCAATGAAAATAGATTGGTAGCAGTCTGAAAACTTACTGTAACAAAGGTTTCCTCACACAAAGATAAAAGAATTAAGTTTGTAAACTAATTGCTGACAGATGAAAGATAAACATGCTATTATCATAACAGTGTTCTGTCACTTCTTAGAAAAAGATGGATAAAATCTTAAACAGACCTGACAAAAGAGGGATCAATTAAATCCTTAAAACCCATCAATCTAAGTTACCTCATATAATTAAGAGTTATTGTGTGAAAACCCAAAGTATATTTAATGCACATTTGAAATAAGAAATTAGGGAGTTTTAATGCAGAGCTATTTTTCCATAATAACAGATAACAGATAATTAGAGCTGGAACAGACCTTGTAGTCATCTAGTCCAGCTCCCTGCCCAAGCAGGAGACCCTATACCATTTCTGACAGATGGGAATCCAATCTCTTCTTGAAAGTCTCAAGTGATGGCGGTCCCACAACTTCTGAGGGCAAGCTGTTCCATTAGTTGATTGTTCTCACTATCAGAAAATTTCTCCTTATTTACAGGTTAAATTTCTCCTTGTTCAGTTTCCATCTATTATTCCTTGACTGGCCTTCAGATGCTTTAGAAAATAGCTAAATAATAATAAAAATTCAGTAAACTCCATGGTAAATGTAAAAACAGTCTTGAATTATTATTTCAAAGTCAAAAAGAACAAAACAGATTGGTTCATGGATGTCCACAGAATATTGTCAAAACAGTCAAGATCATGGTTATTACAGTCTGATCAAAGCTCTGATTATTTTTATGGGCAAAACACATAAAAATACAGGGCACTTCTGGGGCTTCCAGGGATGATATGGAAAACTGAAAAGGGATCTGCCAAACTGGATCTGAAAAGCATGCATAAACCTCTTGGGATAAGGATAGAACAGGAGATCACCCATAGGTGCTATGGATGGCTGCTCCTCATGACAATTTTATTTGGGTTTAAGTTCAAGGAGACAAAAGGATTAGTCATGATGTTTACAACTGCAGTGGATCCTTTGAAGAACACTAAGTGTGCAAAACTAAACACTTTCAGAAAATGCCTATTAACCATTTTGAAGCTATTAGAGACCTTCTGAATGACAACTTTGAAAGGTATTCAGTGGGTGAGTTATTCCACTCTGAACAACAACAAAATATTTTAAGGTTTAAGAGCTTAAACAAATCTGAAATAAACAGCAAACATCTAAATAAGATGTGATGTTAGAAAGTTATAAACAAATGAATGGTTCAAATAAATTTGGAATTTTGAAACTTTTAGATAGGACTTTATAATTAATTATAAACCCTATGAAGAGAATAGTAAACAGCTTCTCATCAGAATATGTGTTGGGTTCTGGAAGACGTAACAGAGACAAGCAATTTCAACATTTAAAATTTGCAATGGAATGTAGTGGATTGGATTTCCAAATGGGAGGGGAGTGCAATCCATGGAAGTAACAAGCAATTCCATTTAAGTAGTTTGTGTGAGAGAAAGAGGGTGAAGATAGTCTCTCCCTAATCATTCTCAGAGTGTGTGCTTGATGTAGATAATAGGATGCTTCAGTTTGGAAATATTTTGTCTATAGACATGGAACAATAAAGAAAGCTGCTTGGTCGAATCACCATGTGTCTTTCCTGTTTTTGAGGCCTGAAAAAGTAGACACTGCACAGGATTAAAGATCTTTGGTAAGGAAAAATACTGAAATCCCATAAAATATAAAATGATGTGACAATGAAATCAGCAAACAACATTGTGAATTGCAGCCATGTGATAATGGAACACCATGACAGGTCATAAAGCTGATCCACCCAACATATTGCCACATGGCTGTGGGGGAGAATGGGAGTGGTAGAACCATTTATGACAGCCGGGGTACTTGTGGGTCATAAAGCACTCCATGTGTGGTTGCCATAAATGAATGATTGTAAAACATCTGGTTATAAGATGAAAACTACATGTAATGCCCTACAATGCATTTGTTGGTAATGTTACAAAAAGGGTTAAGGATCCTTTTTGAATAAATGGCTACAATGCAGGTTTAAGATTAAGGTAATGGGGACGGGGGCAGAAAAACCCAGTTTTCCATTCCAATGCAGCTTTTTTTGTTTTTCTCTGTACAGTAGTGAGTTGAGTTAGGAGTAGCTTTTTCTGCTGTTTGCTTTGTTGAATAACCTAGAACTAATATATAATAATATATATAATAATAATAATATATATTATAATAATAATATATATAATAATAATATATATTATAATAATAAAGCTATCCACTGCCATAGCCGAACCTCTAAGCATAATCTTTGAAAAATCATTCAGGATCAGCTCCTTGCCAAAACTATGGTCACAAGCCATGGTCATCCCCATCTTCAACAGGGGAGACCCCAGCCTAGTTGAAAATTACAGACCAATCTCCTTGTGCTGCATCACCTGTAAAGTCATGGAATCAATTATTAATCAATCCATTATCCTCCACTTAGAGACAAACAACCTACTCTCTAATAAACAATTTGGTTTCAGGAAAAAGCTATCATGTAAGCTGCAACTCTTACACTGTAAAAACATATGGACTACACAGCTTGATCAGGGAAAAGCAATTGAAGCAATCTACATAGACTTCTGTAAAGCCTTTGATTCAGTGATACAAGACAAACTACTCCTGAA
Source organism: Hydrophis major (assembly GCA_033807585.1). Lineage (NCBI taxonomy): Eukaryota > Metazoa > Chordata > Lepidosauria > Squamata > Elapidae > Hydrophis > Hydrophis major. The sequence goes on from CM066329.1 coordinate 333,529,071, forward strand.
ACTAAAATCTTACAGTATCTCTGGACACCTGCATAACTGGATAGAAGCATTCCTGTCAAACAGACAACAAATGGTCAAAATTGGGAGCATCCTATCAAATTCTGTACCTATCAACAGTGGTGTCCCCCAAGGCAGGGTTCTAGGACCAACTCTCTTCATACTCTACATAAATGACCTCTGTGATCATATCAAGAGCAACTGCATTCTCTTTGCTGATGATGTAAAGCTATTCAACACCACAGAAAATACTGCTTCTCTTCAAAAAGACCTTGACTATGTATCAGAATGGTCAAACAAATGGCATCTTCAAATCTCAACAAATAAATGCTCTGTCCTACATATTGGTAAAAAAAAAAAATCAGAAAATAAAATACAGGCTGAATAGTCAAGACCTTGTTGATGATCCAAACTCTGTCAAGGATCTTGGAGTACTCATTTTTAACGACCTAAGTGCTAGAGCCCACTCTAACTACATAGCCAAAAAGGTGTTAAGAGTTGTTAACCTAATCTTATGTAGCTTTTTCTCTTTTTCTTTTTCACAACTAACTAGAGGATACAAAACATTTGCTAGAACAATACTCAAATACAGCTCATCAGTCTGGAACTCGCATTACATAGCTGATATTAATACAATTGAGAAAGTCCAGAAATATTTTACGAGAAGAATTCTCCACTCCTCTACTCATTGCAGAATACCCTATGCCACCAGACTTGAAATTTTAGACCAAGACAACTGAGAAGTAGGCTGCCTTCGGTTTGATCTAAGTATAGTACATAAAATTATACATTGCAATGTCCTACCTGTCAATGATTACTTCAGTTTCAACCAAAACAACACAGGAGCACACAATAGATACAAACTCAAGGTTAATTGCACCAAACTTGATTGCAGGAAATACGACTTCAACAACAAAGTAGTCAATGTCTGGAATACTCTACTTGACTCTGTGGTTCCCCAAACCCCAAAAAATTTAACCTTAGACTGTTGACCTCACCCCTTTCTTAAGAGGTCTGTAGGGGGCATACATAACACACCAACATGCCTACCGTCCCTGTCCTATTGTTTCTTTTATTTCTTTTATTTTTCTTATATGTGTCCATGTATTCATAACTATGTTTTTACTTATACCTATTATCTTGTAAGCAATTGATAAAAATAAAGAAATAAATAAAAAAATATCCGTGAATCTGCAATATCAGTGAGTCTACAGCATATACAAAAGTTGAAGAGGTAGAGCTGCAATATAAATGCAAACAAAAGAGGTCATTCATATTGAAAAACTATGAAGAATGAAACAAATACCAGACCTGGAAGGTTTGTCATCTCCTCTCCATTTCAAACAAAAATTCTTGCCTCCCACAGTATATTTATTTAATTATTTACTCATCAGTATATTTATTTAATTATTTATTCATTATATAGCTGTACATCTCACAATCAAAAGACACTGGGTGGTGTAAAATATATTCAACCTATCCACTTTTGTCTATAACAGAACTGAAAGAATTTGAACAAACCTGATCATAAGAAACTTCCAAATTTAAAGAAGAAAAGAAAGAAGAAAGCTCGCCATAGGGGAATAACACCTATATGGTACAATATATTACATTTTCTTCATCCAGTTCATGTGTATTCGGCTATGGCCGAATATGGAGTTAGAGAAATAGTTCTCCAAGGTCTTGTAAGTTCAGGAAGATTGCTTATATTGGAATTGAACATTTGGGCATTAAGACTTAGACTTAGGAGCCTCCAAAACCCAAAGCCACTAAGTTTTATCAACTGAGATTAGCTCAATCTTTGTTGGTTTTCCAGAAGTCCTTCAAAATTTGGTTATGCATTCAGTTCTAGATACCCTTGGTGACCAACTAGGTAGTAAGATTGTGAGGTGAGAGATCCATCTCTAGGCCACCACACCACTCCATTATATTATGGCATAATGGTACTTATTGTACCATTATTGTATATTATGGCATAATAGTCCCTATTTATGTAGGTACTGGCTCAGTGGCATAAGAAAAAAACTTTTGACTTGGTTTCACCATAAGGAGTCTTTTGAGCTCAGAAAATGAATTTGGATGTCTTTCTTGCCTATCCTGGTTTTTCCTTATGATCAGGAATTCCACAACTCCCAAAAGGAGGCTTGGTAAGAATTAACTAAGTGATGCTGACCATCTTGTAGATTTTAAGGCTATATCTCCCAGTCCTTTCAGTCTTTATTTGCCTTGAAATCACATCTAAATACATTTCTTTCCTTTGCATGTAATAAGGAGGATTTTTAAAAATTAAGTAGGTATGACATAGCAATCATACCGCTACTTCTTCTTTCTTTTCATTTTATGCTTTAAAATGGATCAATCTGCTCCAAAACAGAGCATTGAATTCCCCTAGGAGTAGGGAAGGAATGGAGTATTGAATTATTTTGTCTGTTTTAATCTAGCTATTTCAAAGTCTTTACTTCTTGATTCAATGCAGGTTGTTATTGTGACCCGCCCAGAACTGCTTAAAATAGGTAGTCATATAAATCTTTAAAATGAATAAAACAAGTTGTAAAGATCTTGCTACATTATTAGATTGCATCTATTTTTAATTCTATTTCAAAATAAACCAGAATTCCATGGTGGAAAAAAAAGCTTTTTGTAACACGAAGTTTGTATTTCAAACAATTGTATGATCACAGAAAAATCTAGCAGATGGATAGAAATTACAAACATGCACACATAAAAATAAAAAAAATATGACAGTGAATTGCAGTCATTGAATTTTAAGCTGTATTTGTTAAGACACTGTCTAATTTCTGAGAGAGAGAGAGAAAGAGAGAGAGAGAGAGAGAGAGAGAGAGAGAAAGAAAGAGAGAGAGAGATTCATGTTCCATATGATGTTTTAGTTATACACAAATATTGGTGTAAAACCAAGTTATAAACAATATACCAAATTGAAATGCAATTCAAAGAGAATATGCACACAAGAATAAGTAAACAATAAGGTCCTTATTCGAAGCATGACTGAAACAGCTGTTCAGCCAGCAATTCCAATTAAATCTTTATGGGGAAGATCATTTTAGATTAGAACCACATTTTCCCTGCTCTATATAGAAAGAAACTGTTTCATATTGCTGAAATTCAACTATAGAATTTGTTGTTTGTTTCTTCTTAGATTACATTTAGCAAGCAATTATGGCATTATTATCTTGCTGATTTTGTTTTCCAAGTTGATCCTCCATTTTGGTGATTATTTTGATATTATGAATTTGAGTACTTTAAATCAATATTGAATTATAAGCCTCAGTTCTGTTATTTCTGATTCTGGATGTTGTTCTTTCCAAAACTAGTGCATTTGTTTCAAATGTATTCTTATTATTTGACTTGATCTCTGGTAATAGATCATGATTTCTTTGTTTTCAGTTTCAGTATATTTGTGATGGGTGAACATCCTTCGGCTGCCCCTGCCTGCTCAACCAATAGTTCTGAGCCTTATAGTTGATTTGTCACTAGAAGTCTAGGAATTCCAATACCTAGTGTGGTCCTTTGATTCAGCAATGACTGAGCCAAAATGGGCTTCTGTAATTTACACCACACCATATTTTGTATGGGAGAGACACTCTTCATCTGGATCCTCTGATAAGACCTATCAGTATGACTGACCCTCTGGTATAGCTCTCCTCTTTTTCAGACCATGCAAGCCCCACAACCTCCTCAAAGTAGCACCTCACTGAGAGATTATTATTATTATTATTATGGTTCCTCACATAAAGTCCCACTGCCCAAGTGCCCAAGAACTATAACATCTGATCCGGTTTTTGTTGACCCAGGTAAGAACTAATCGACTATAGCAGGGGTCTTCCAACTTTAAAGCTTTAAGACTTGTGGACTTCAGCTCTCAGAATTCCTACTCCAGTCATGTTAGCTCAGGAATTCTGGGAGTTGAAGTCCACAAGTCTTAAAGCTTTAAAGTTGGAAGACCCTTGCACTATAGGATTCTTTTCTGTTTTCTCACAGTCTAAGTTTGGCTATTACTCTATGACAGGGCTGTAAAACTCATAGCCCATGGGCTGGATGTGTCACGTGCTGGCCACGCCCAGTTTAATGAAGGGGGGAAAGTCATGATATATCAGGTGATGCTGTGACAATGCGAGTTTGACATCCCTGACATGGGTGATCTTTCTGGTAAAATATACCATGATCAACATCATCTCAACTCATCAGGTCATTGATCCATGGACAAGTTCCTGCAATTTTCTTCAGAAATGGCTTATGATTGCTTCCTTCCTAGAGCTAAGAGAGAGTGACCAAGATCATTAGCTGGGTTTATGCCTAAAGCAGGAATAAAACTCATAGTTTTCCAGTTTCTATTCTGGTGCCTTAATCATTACACTTAATTGGCTCTCTTCAAGTATTACTGTGTCTCTTTATAGTCTCTATGTATGGATTATTACTGTGTGCTTTAATACCAATAAAAGTTACATTTCATTGCCTTTTCATTTTCACTTATTCCTACATATTTCTGTTGAGAAGCCCATCTACAGAAAGATATTAGTCAATTAATTGAGAACATTTAAAAGCCCAGTTCTTTTACATAATGGAAATTTTTGGCTTTATTTAAATCAATTTTATTATTAAACCAATAGCCCAGGTTTTATTTCTAGCTTTTTAGTTTTAGTTTTATTAGAGTTGGTACATATCATGGTAAGTACACAGAGTAACAAATAATTCACAAGTGAATCTGTTAAGTTTGAGCATGGGCGAGAAAGAATGGAGACAAGTTTCTGAACGGTGAACTTCAGCTCTTTATTTACATCGTGACTTGCTCATTTAATATCAGTAAAACCCGCCTTATATAGGCAAACCTTGTAACATTTAACCAATAACAAGCTAGAATGCTAGCTTTTATAACCAATAAGAACTCTCTGTTAAGGGCCAATCGGATTCCCCGGAACGGGCCAATCCGGTCCAGCCACTAAACAGCCAATCAGAAGTGCAGGGCCAGAACCCTGCACTTACTCCAAGCTCACACTTTATTAATTATATTGCATACAAAACACCCCTTCCCCCTGGTTCCTTAGTTCAGGGCGCAGTTACATAGTCCCTTAAATAGGACGGTTGTCTTTTTAGTCTCTTTGATTTTCATTGTATCAGCTGGTTGCAATTTCACTGAGGTAGATCGTTGTCTGGCAGTGGGGCTGTCTCTGGTTCAGAGTTCACTTCTACGTCGTTGCCCACATTTTCCTCCCTCCGACTCCACTTCCTGAGTTTCAATTAAATCGTCGTTTCCTTCAAACGGGTTTCCTAGGGCTTCATCTTCTTCCGTACCTCCCCCCCCTCTCAGTTTGATCATAGGGGAGTTACGAATTGGCCACTGCAAGCCGCGACTGTAATTGGTCGATATGCCGTTTCCAAAGTTTATCGTCAAGGCATTGCACGAGGTAGGATCTAGGGCCGGTTACACGTACTACTGTCGCTTCCACCCACAACGGGTCACCTGATAGGTTTTTTGCATAAACCAGGTCTCCTACCTGGAAGGTGCGACAGCGGCTGCTGGATCCTAGTGGTTTCTCTGGTTCATACGCAGGGTGCAACCGGTCAAGGTGGGAGTGGAGCTTTCGTCCCATTAGCAGTTCAGCAGGAGTTTTGTTGGTGACGCTATGTGGGGTGATGTGTTGCAAGAAGAGGATTTGGTTGACCTTGTCGTCAATGTTGTTGTAGTCTACCTTTTGCAAGGTTTTCTTCACAAATTGGACCATGCATTCTGCTCGGCCATTGGTCGCAAGGTGCGCAGGCGAGGTGAGCGCATGGCAGATACTGCGGTCAGCGAGGTACTGCTTGAATGCTAGTGCAGTAAATTGTGGGCCGTTATCGGATACAAGGACGTCTGGTAATCTGTGGGTTGAAAGAGTCTGTTTAGAATCTTGATGACCACCTCGGAGGTCGTAGTCGTCATGCGATGAATTTCGAGCCAATTGGAGTAGGCATCGACGGTAAGCAGGAAGGTGTGGCCCTTGGTTGGCCCCGCGAAGTCCAGGTGAATTCGGGACCAGGGTCCACGTGGTGTCTCCCATTCAGTAGGCATGGCTTTTGGTGGGGCGTTGCTGACTTCTTGGCATTTGGGACAAGCTTTAACCCACTGTTCGATTTGCTTGTCAATGCCCGGCCACCATACGTAGCTTCGCACAAGGGCTTTCATTCGCACGATGCCAGGGTGGCCATCGTGCAAAGTTCTCAGCAGCGCTTTTCGGAGCCGTTCTGGAATAACGACTCTATCGCCCCAGATGACACAGCTTTTCTGGGAGAAGAGTTCGGTCTGTCGAGTTTTGAATGGTGTGAAGTCATCTGATAACTGGTCCAATGGCCATCCGCGTTCTACCCAGCCTAGGACTCGTGCTAGGGTGTGGTCGCGTTTGGTTTCTCTTGCGATATCTCAGGTGGTCAGTGGCGGCGAGTTGAGTGCTTCGATTTGCAACGTGGTTACCGTTGGTGCCGGATCGTCGAGAGTCTCTGGAAGCGGTGCTCAGCTTAATGCGTCAGCGTGCGGAATGGCCTTCCCTGGGCGGTATTGCAGCCGATAGTAATAAGCAGCTAAGAATTCTGACCATCGGGTCATCCTAGGGGGTAATATGTAGGGAGTTGGCTTGTCTCCAGCTATTATCCCCAATAAAGGCTTGTGGTCAGTCACAATAGTAAAAACCCTACCATACACGTATTTGTGAAATATTTTCACAGCTGAGACAATTGCAAGGGCTTCTTTATCAATTTGTCCATAGTTCCGCTCCATTTTTGACAGAGTTTTTGAAAAATATGCAACAGGGGCTTCGTTCCCATAAGGCAGTACGTGACTCAAAATGGCGCCCACCCCAAAAGGCGATGCATCACAGGTTATAACTAATGGCAAAGTCTCGTTATACTGCATGAGTACAGAGTCAGAAGTGAGCAGTTTTTTAACATTTCGGAACACCTGTTCTTCAGAGTAACCCCATAACCAAATTGCTTTTTTATCTAACAATCGGTGTAACGGTTCAGCGACAGTTGCTTTGTGCGGTAAAAATACATTATAAAAATAGATGAGGCCTAGGAATGCCTGGAGATCGGCCTTGTTTCTTGGCCTGGGAGCGTTTTTGATCGCTTTTAATTTACTTTCGGTAGGGTGAATACCCTGGCTATCAATCAGGTACCCTAAAAACTCAACACTGTCAATACACAATTTACATTTGTTTTTTTTAACCTTAAGACCGGCCTCTTGGAATTTTTTTAGGACTAATTTTAACCGGTCCTGTAAGATTTTTTTTGTAGGGGCTGCAATTAATACATCGTCAAAATAGGGGACCACGCCCTTAATCCCTTGCAATAACCTTTCCATAAGGCTCTGAAAAATCCCTGGGGCTACACTTACTTCGAATTGCAGCTGGGTACATTTAAAGGCACCTCGGTGCGTCACAATAGTTTAGGCCTGTGCCATTTTTTCATCTACTGGTAATTGCTGATATGCCTGAGCTAAATCCAATTTAGCGAAAACTTTCCCGCCCCCCAGGGAATGCAGGAGGTGCTGCACCACCGGAACTGGATATGCGTTCTGCTGCAGGGCGTGGTTCAAAGTGGCCCGGTAGTCCCCACAAATTCGGATTGACCCGTCTGGCTTAATGGGTGTTACAATAGAGTTTCCCACGGGGAGTGATCGATGGGCTCCAACACCCCCTGAGCTATCAGATTGTCGAGTTGTTCATCGATTTTAGATTTTAAGGCAAACGGAACTCGACGGGGCTTTAGGCGAATGGGAGCTATTTTTGGATCTAAGCTGAATGAGATCGGGGTCCCCTTGTATTCGCCTAAGCTGTCCGCGAAGATGTCCCTGAACTCATAGATAAGGTCTTCCTCCCAGTCACAGCCACCGACTGGTTTACGCCGGCCACTTCAATGCCAAGTGGTGCGAACCATTGGAGGCCCAGTAGGCTAGGCCTATCTCTATCGATGATCGTTAAAGGTAAGTACGCTGTGTGCTTCTTGAAGGAGACTCGGACTCTACAGGACCCGACAACGGGAATTCGATTCCCCTGGTAGTCCTTGAGGATGAGGCGTTGGGAGCGGAGATCTTGGTGTTGAATTGTGGGGATGAGTTGCTTGAGTGTCTTCCAAGACACCATCGAGAGGGACGATCCCGAGTCAACCTCCATGTGGCAAGGCTGGTTCTCGATGGCTACCGTGACTCGGATTTTCTTAGTGTCCACGGCTGAGGCGTGACCAATAGTGATTGTATGGTGAGCCTCTTCTCTCTGCAAAGCTCGATTTCTGTAGGAGTGGTTTACTGGCTCTCGCCTTACAGGACGGTTTCCTGTCGATTGGCGATAGTTAGCCCCTTTTGAGGCCTGGCTGGGTCCTGGCAAGCTGCGGCAGACCCATCCGATGTGGCCTCATTTCCTGCACTCATGGCAGAGTGCGTCGCGGAATCTGCATGCGGATCTGGCATGGCTGGCTCCACAGCCAGGAAAAGGGCATAAAGGCTTCGGCCGAGGGTCCCGGTCGGACCGCAGTCGATGGACCCCTTCTTCGTTGCTGTCTGACGACGAAGAGAGGTCCTCATGGTGCGTTGTCGCGAGCTGCCCTTCTGAACTAGGTGAGATTTCGCTGGTCGGTGGTGGTACCGGAGTGCGGTTTCAGCGTAGTTGTGCACCGACTTCTTGGTTGCTTCCGCTGTGGTAGCATCGGCAATGGCGTCAGCAAGGCTGATGTTGCCTTTCGCCATCAGCTTGCTTTGGACGCCTAGTGCATCTAATCCCAGAACTATGCGATCTCTTAGTGCGTTTTCTAGATCGGTGAATCCGCAGAGGCCTCCCAAATATCGGAGGTCTGCTATGAAGTCGGCTACGCTCTCTCCCTTTCGCTGGCTTCTTTGATAAAACTTGTGGCGTCTCATGAGCGTAGGCACGGTCGGGGCGTAGTGGTCTCGCAGGATAGGTTCGAGGTCATCCCAATCCATGGCCTTCACTTCTCTAGTGCCTTAGCCATTTTAAATACGGTTGGACCGCAATGCGTCAGGAACACCGCCCATTTCTTCCCAGCTGTGGCATCCTTTAAGTTGTTCATCTCTAGGAACATTTGGAAACGATCCATGTAAGACTCCCAGTCTTCTTGTGATGGATCGAACGGAGCGGGTGGTACGATGCCGCCGGACATGGTTCCGTTGTTGACGTCGTCTGTCACGTGCTCAGTGTTCTTCGAAGTTTCGTTGGTTCAGATGTCTCCACATCCCATCCTCATCGCCAGTGTTAAGTTTGAGCATGGGCGAGAAAGAATGGAGACAAGTTTCTGAACGGTGAACTTCAGCTCTTTATTTACATCGTGACTTGCTCATTTAATATCAGTAAAACCCGCCTTATATAGGCAAACCTTGTAACGTTTAACCAATAACAAGCTAGGAATGCTAGCTTTTATAACCAATAAGAACTCTCTGTTAAGGGCCAATCAGATTCCCCGGAACAGGCCAATCCGGTCCGGCCACTTAACAGCCAATCAGAAGTGCAGGGCCAGAACCCTGCACTTACTCCAAGCTCACACTTTATTAATTATATTGCATACACAACAGAATTAATTTCTACCACAGGATTAATACATTAATTTCTACCACAGGATTAATAAAAATACCTAAATGTAATACCAATCATTCATCCATGCCTTATTTAATGTGTAAATTCCTTGCTTTCCAGAACAATAGTTGCCTCGCCATTCTAGTAACAGGGCACATGAGCAGTGTGGATAAGTTCTAAGTTGCAGACTGTGTTTACCATATACCAGGGGTGTTAAACTCATGTTGTCATGGTGGCATCACATGATGTATCGGGACTTTTTTTTCCCTTCGTTAAACTGGGCATCGAAGTGGCCAATGTGTGACGCATCCAGCCTGCCGGTCACAAGTTTGACAGGCCTGTCATATACTAAACCTGTTACATGCAAGTTGTAGCAAAGCAAATGGCTCCACCATTTGCTTAAAAATAATCTTTAAATGAACATACTTTCTCCTTCAGTTCTTGACATTGTCCTTTAGTTTGCTATGTGTTCATAAGTAGCACATTCATTTGGGCACATTCATCAAAATAATTTTTGAAAATAATTATGTAACATAAGGCTATGACTTTAGTATACTATAAAATTTAATTCTCTTCATAGACAAGTGCTCAGGAAGATAAATTCTTTCCCCCACATCTTGTTTTTTCCCCTTTATTCCCTGCATTGTAGCCAAGAGAAATAGGGTTGAAGGCACTCCTGGTATTAGTTTTTCAAACCAACAGGAGAAAGCCTGCATTTTAGTATAGAATTTTATTTTCCTACGGTAACACTTGATCTCCCAAACCACTTCACCTTCTGCCTGTCATTGTGTAAAAATAAGTAAATAATTGCATTCCACCATTTCTTTAATAGCATCTATACAGCTCAGGCCTGACCAATGGCATTGTTAAAACAAGGCTTTACAGAAGACTTGCATTTGGATGAACTGGAGGATGTGTCCTAATGGATCCATCTGGCTGTTTATGCTATTTTTGGAGCAAATATGTATATTTTCTACAAGACCAACACTGACTCCATGATTCTGTTCCTTCCAGTTCTTTCCTCATATTAACCCCTCAGTATATTAGCTTGAGATGCTTAGAGTTACCTAGCAAATATTAGCACATATTAGGTGTTCTGTCCCCTCATTAGCATTCTTGAGATCCCCGCGCTTTGATTGGCCAAAGCGCGGGGCACTCTGATTAGTCAGGCGAGCCGCGCCGATTGGCTCACTAAGAATCTCCCGCGATTGGTCTATTCGAATCGCGGGAGATTCAAAGCGGTGCCATTGGCCGCAGCCGCCACGGCGAAAGGAATAAAAGCCGCGAACCTTTTGCAAAGCGCTAGTTCGGTTCCTACATTAATAAAAGAGCATGATTTGAAGTCACCGACTCCTGGCATCATTTTCGAGGACACGACACTGGCGACGAGGATGGGATCCAGACCCTGAACCGAACGATGTGTCCGACGGAAGCCAGACAAATCTCCACGATGGCGAAAATCGCACCCCCCGCACCCTTTAACCCCACCACCGAGGACTGGGAATCGTACTCCGACCGATTCCGCATGTTCCTCGAGTGCAGCGATCTGAAGGACGCCACCGGCCCCATGAAGGGTGCCGTCTTCCTGACCCACTGCGGGACCAAGGTATTCAAGATGGCCAAAGCGCTTGCCAAACCCACCGATGCGACCGCGATGGACTGGGACGTCCTCGAGCCAATACTTCGGCGGCACTACGCTCCAGAGGTACCCATCCTGATCTGACGCAACGAATTCTACCATCGGGACCAACGGTCGGGTGAGAGTTTCAGCGACTTCGTCGCCGAACTATGGCACCTAGGGGGGCTGTGCGAATTCGACAACCTGAACGACGCCCTGCGAGACAGAATCGTGCTCAGCTTGTGGGACCCCGTCCTCCAGAGCTGGCTGATGGCCAAGGGCAACATCAGCCTAGCAGACACCCTCACTGCAGCCGCAGCCGCCAAAGCAACCCGAACATCCGCCGACCGCATGCGCAGACAGAACGCTGGGGACCGCAGCGGGAACAACAACCCTGCAAGGTCGGCCGAGGCCCAACCCGAGACGACCACCCACCAGTGCGATTTCCACTCAGCATCGGGTACTTCCAATGACGAGGAGGAAATTCATCGCCTCCAGACAGGCTGTGACCCACGGAACCGGCGAGGTCGTAAGTCGAGGACCAACTGTGCCGGTTGCGGAGGCGACCACCCCAGGTCCGAATGCCGGTTTTTCGAGTTGATCTGCCGGCATTGTGACAAGAAGGGTCACATCGCCCGCGTCTGCCGCCTTAAAAAGAACCGCAGCCCGCCCTGATGGGACCAGAGCGAACGGAGGAGAGAGAACACACCACCCTGGACCAGAGATCGCCCCTCGGACAACAGATGGGATCAGAACGGACGATCCCTACGAGGCGGCGATAACCGGCGAAGAGAGGAGACCCATCAGACGGTCACCATCAGCCACGCCATAACCAATGACGCCTGGAAGGTCCACGTGGAGGTAGGCATCGAGGGCCAGCCATGAAAAATGGAGGTGGACTCTGGGTCCTACCTCTCCATGATAGCATGGCATGAAATAAAGCGCTTGGTGTCTGCCATCCAAAGGAGGAACCTAGACAGCCAGAGACTCATCGTAAAGGACTACCAGGGAAACTGCATCCCGGTAGTCGGAACCGGACACTTCAACGTCACATATAAAGGGCACACCGAAAGGCTTCCCCTGACAATCATCGACCGCAACCACCCAAGCCTACTGGGACTGCAATGGTTCGCCCCGCTCGGCATCGCAGTCACGGGAGTCGACCACGTCACCGACGACAGCTGGGAGCAGCAACTGGCCTGGGAATTCCAAGAGGTCTTTGATGGAAACCTAGGCAAGTACCGAGGGCCCCTTATATCATTCAACCTAGACCCAAACGTCCCCCAAAAATGCCTGAAACCAAGGCGGGTGCCATTCGCACTTAAACCCAAGATAGACGAGCAAATTGACAAGCTCGTCAAGCAAGGGGTCCTACAGCCCATAGACCACGCCCGGTGGGAGACCCCATAGTCACCCCGATCAAGCCCGATGGGTCGGTGAGGATCTGTGGGGACTATAAGGCCACCCTAAATGGCGCGTTGCAACAAAGCGCCTACCCCGTCCCAGTAGTGCAACACCTACTGCACTCACTGGGAGGGGGCAAGGTTTTCGCCAAGCTCGACCTCGCCCAGGCATACCAACAGTTGCCAGTCGACGAGCAAACGGCAGAAGCGCAAACCATAGTCACCCACCGGGGAGCATTTAAATGCAACCGACTCCAATTCGGAGTCAGCGTGGCACCGGGAATATTCCAAAGCCTAATGGAAAGACTATTGCAAGGCATCAAGGGGGTGGTACCTTACTTCGACGACGTCCTAGTGTCGGCAACCAACCAAGCCGAACTAGAGGGTCGCCTAAGAGAGGTCCTAACCAAATTCAAAGAGACCGGGCTCAAAGTAAAGAGGGAGAAATGCCAATTATACACGGAACGGGATGAATTCCTAGGATACCTCCTAGACCGTCACGGCATTCACCCACAAACCAAAAACTCAAGGCCATCAAAGAAGCCCCCAACCCAAGTCGAAGACGGAACTACAGGCATTCCTGGGGCTACTTAACTTTTACAATGTTTTCCTGCCCCAAAAGGCGACGGTGGAGGAGCCCTTGCATAGGCTCCTGGAGAAGGCGGTGACCTGGACTTGGGGGAAACGCGAGCAAGCCGCCTTCCAAAGAACAAAGGACCTCCTCACTTCGGACGCCATCCTTATACAGTATAACGAGACCCTACCTCTGGCCGTCACATGCAACGCATCACCCTTCGGCATCGGCCATACCCTCCCCGACGGAAAAGAAGCACCCATCGCGTTCTTTTCAAGGACCCTCACCAAACCGGAGCGGAACTATAGCCAGCTGGACAAAGAGGCTCTGGCTATCGTTGCCGCCGTAAAAAGATTCCACGAGTATCTCTATGGCCGGACATTCACCATCATAACCGACCACAAGCCGCTGCTGGGAATCCTTGCAGGAAACCGGGCCACCCCGAACATTCTGTCTCCCCGAATGACAAGATGGTCCGAGTTCCTGGCGGCCTACAACTACGGACTCATACACAGACCGGGTAAGACGATCTTCCATGCAGACGCCTTAAGCCGCTCGCCACTACCGGAACCTGATGCCGACCCAGCACCCACAACGACCACCCTCAGCATAGAGACTCTACCCAACCTGCCCATAACCGCGCCAGACATTGCCCGAGAGACTAATAAAGAGAAACGTCTGGTGCGGATGTTGCATTGGGTAGAGAAAGGGTGGCCGGAAAGGGACAACGACGAGTCCGTCAAAACATTCCGAAACCGGCAAACGGAACGCTCGTTATTAAAAGGGTGCATACTATGGGGGGATAGGATGGTCATTCCAGAAAAACTACAAGGAAAGGTTCTGGAACTACTACACGAGGGGCACCCTGGCATCGTTAGGACTAAAGCCCTGGCCAGAAGTTACGCTTGGTGGCCAGGGATGGACAAACAAATTGAGACCTGGGTAGCAAAGTGCCAACGATGCCAGGAAACTAGGCCAAGCCCACCCACAGCACCCGTCCTAGAGTGGGAAACCCCAAGGGGACCTTGGTCTAGGATGCCTAAACACGTCGCCGGGCCCACAAAAGGACACACCTTCCTTATAACAGTAGACGCTTACTCCAACTGGCTGGAGGTAAGCAACATGAAAACAACAAACACGGAGGCCGTGATCAAGGAACTCTGCAAACTCTTTGCAACGCACGGCCTCCCAGATGTTGTCGTTTCCGACAACGGGCCCCAATTCACCTCGCTGGAATTAGAAAAATTCCTAGCGGAAAGGGGCATCCGCCACGCGCTGACAGCACCGGCGCACCCGGCGGCGAACGGTAGGGCAGAACGGATGGTGCAATTCACTAAGCAAACCATCCGGAAAATAGACCACGGGGAGATCCAGGAGAAAATAAACAAACTACTCTTCACCCAACACATAACCCCAAATACCACAACGAATAAGACCCCAGCCGAACTATTAATGGGGAAGAAATTAAGGTCCCCACTCGACAGGTTACACCCCATGTATAATCCGGAGAAGCCCCCAGACTCAAACAGCAAACACCGAACTTTCGCACCAGGCGACCCCGTATACGCAAGAAACCTGACGGGAGACCCATTATGGGTACCGGCCGTCATCACACAAATAACAGGCCCACACTCGTACCGGCTACAAACAGCAGACGGATGAGCATGGAAATGCCACATCGACCAATTAAGGTCGAGGACGGCCAACCAAGAGACCACCGACGCACAAACAGGCGAAACCGACCCCCACAACACAAACCAAGGGGGGAGGGAATACCCAGGGGACCAAAACCAAAGAAGAATAAACCAGCCATACTTACCGGAAAGCAGCCAGCACGACCCCTCGCCAGGAAGAGACAGCCAGGCCAGCTCGACCGACCCGGGGAGACCGAGCGGGAGCGGTGAAACCCGCAGCTCAACCAACCTAGGAGGCCCAGGAGGGAGCTACGGAGAGTGGCCCGGCCCGACCGACCAGCCGGTTCCCACGACGGCATCAGGAGAAACAGAGATCCCGACCGAACCGGACGGGATCCAACCTACGACTGAGCTGCGCAGGTCCAGTAGGCTCAGACGGAGCCCCGCCTACCTACGTGACTACGCGATGTAAGGACTAAACCAAGAGGGGAGGGGTGTTCTGTCCCCTCATTAGCATTCTTGAGATCCTCGCGCTTTGATTGGCCAAAGCGCGGGGCATTCTGATTGGTCAGCCGAGCCGCGCCGATTGGCTCGCTAAGAATCTCCCGCGATTGGTCTATTCGAATCGCGGGAGATTCAAAGCGGTGCCATTGGCCGTGGCCGCCGCGGCTAAAGGAATAAAAGCCGCGAACCTTTTGCAAAGCGCCAGTTCGGTTCCTACATTAATAAAAGAGCATGATTTGAAGTCACCGACTCCTGGCATCATTTTCGAGGACACGACATTAGGAACCTGATTTTTGGCTTCTCTGGTCAGAATTCAATGCTTAAAACAGAACTTTGCCTCTGCCTCCAATATTTTTCTGTCATGTAAATTAACAACTTTTGGATAATTTTTAATTGCAGAAATGCATGTAAACATACACAAGAACCTTGTTGATATCATTATAATTTTAAAAAAATAATGTGTGACTTGCTGGAAATAACAGCCATGTTTCCAGAGAAAATGGCAAAGGTTGGCTAACACTGGAGCAGCTTGTTAATGGAAGTAGAGTATAAGAAGCACTTTGATCTGGTTGTGTTTTGGTTAAAAAAAAAAAAAAAAGTGCTTTCTTGCTGGCCATCTCTGTCACTACAGTTGTTTTGCAAAATGAAAATTACAATACTTAGCATCACTAAAAGCAGCTAATTTCTACTTAATTTTCCCAATCCAAAGGGTTTGTCTGCACTGCCAAAGCCTATCAAATCTAAAGCCTATCAAATACTAAAGCCTATCAAATACCAAAGCCTATCAAATCTAGAATCTCAAAAATGGCTATACACTTTTTGTGACTGTGGTGATCACACAGCCTCAAGATTCATAAGCAAGCATAACATTGACCTTAAATTCAAGAAATGGAAGAAAGCTATTGGGTTTTCCAATTCTTTCTTTCAAGTAATTTGTACAAATGATATCAAATGCAGAGTGTGCTTGAACTATGGAATCAAATGCAGGTTTTTTAATTTATAACTGGGCAGAATCTTTCCCTCTGGTTTTACATATGCTCTTGGGGCCATGCTGAACCTTATTAGCATCTCACATCTGGCAGTTTTATGCTGATAAAAGCTGCAATTAACTGTGCAACAATTGTATTTACAAGAAGATGGTTGATACAGTCTGCTCCATCCAAAATGAATTTACTCTGAAAGAGAGGGCTAGAGAGGGGAGGATGACAGCTGGTAGTAAAATTAATAATCTAAATAGCCTTCCTTTTCTTTTTCTTTTTTTTTTCCAGAAGTTGAACTTTTATACCCGCATATCTCAAATAGCAACCATGAGATTGGAGAGAAGACATTTGAGAAAATATAACAAGGTGTAGCAGGAGGCATCTACCAAAGCCTCAAGTCAGCAGTTTTACAAACATTCATGGGAAAGAGAAAAAACAGACTTGTAAATTTTCAGGGTTCTAAGCAGAGAATTCTGTTGAACCTGAAAGACCAGAAATTGGTCTTCAAATGAAGGTTTTCTCCAAAATAGATTTTTTAAAAAGTAGAAGAGAAATGCTGATTAAAATGATTTTTAAGTTTCCTTCAAAAGGATCCATAAAATTGAATATATTTTTAGAAGAAAGTATAGAAATTTATATTCTTTTTAGTATTAGAATATCAATGTTTATTCAGCAAAATTAAAAAGAACAAAATGAAATGATACCAAATAAGCATGAAAGAAAGCAACTTCTTCCTTTGAAGACATGAGCAATTGAAAGAATCATATCTACAATATATCATAGAGTATATGAGATCTGTCCCTCTGCTATTAATTTGATCAGAAAGAGGACAAGATAATTAAGTCCTATCATAGCAGAAGGAATTTAAAGTCACAACTTTGCTTATAGGTAAAATAGATAAGCAGAAACAAAAACTGCAAACAATCTTTTTGATTCTCAACTGACTAGAAATTAACAGAGAGATCTTCTCTGTTGTGTCCGCGAAATGATGCCAGGAGTCGGTGACTTCAAATCATGCTCTTTTATTAAGGTAGGAACAGAACTGGCTCTTCGCAAAAGGTTCGCGGCTTTTATTCTTTCAGCCGCGGCGGCCGCGGCCAATGGCACCGCTTTGAATCTCCCGCGATTCGAATGGACCAATTGCGGGAGATTCTTAGCGAGCCAATCGGCGCGGCTTGCCTGACCAATCAGAGTGCCCCGCGCTTTGGCCAATCAAAGCGCGGGGATCTCAAGAATGCTAATAAGGGACAGAACACCCCTCCCCTCTTGGTTCAGTCCTTACGTCGCGTAGTCACGTAGGTAGGCGGGGCTCCGTCTGAGCCTACTGGACCTGCGCAGCTCAGTCGTAGGTTGGATCCCGGCCGGTTCGGTCGGGATCTCTGCTGCTCCTGATGCCGTCGTGGGAACCGGCTGGTCGGTCGGGCCGGGCCGCTCTCCGTAGCTCCCTCCTGCGCCTCCCGGGTTGGTTGAGCTGCGGGTTTTGCCGCTCCCACTCGGTCTTTCCGAGTCGGTCGAGCTTGCCTGGCTGTCTCTTCCTGGCGAGGGGTCGTGCTGGCTGCTTTCCGGTAAGTATTGCTGGTTTATTCTTCTTTGGTTTTGGTCCCCTGGGTATTCCCTCCCCCCTTGGTTTGTGTTGTGGGGGTCGGTTTTGCCTGTTTGTGCGTCGGTGGTCTCTTGGTTGGCAGTCCTCGACCTTAATTGGTCGATGTGGCGTTTCCACGCTCATCCGTCTGCTGTTTGTAGCCGGTACGAGTGTGGGCCTGTTATTTGTGTGATGATGGCCGGTATCCATAGTGGGTTTCCCGTGAGGTTTCTTGCGTATACGGGGTTGCTTGGTGCGAAAGTTCGGTGTTTGCTGTTTGAGTCTGGGGGCTTCTCTGGGTTATACGTGGGGTGTAACCTGTCGAGTGGGGACCTTAATTTCCTCCCCATTAATAGTTCGGCTGGGGTCTTATTCGTTGTGGTATTTGGGGTTATGTGTTGGGTGAAGAGTAGTTTGTTTATTTTCTCCTGGATCTCCCCGTGGTCTATTTTCCGGATGGTTTGCTTAGTGAATTGCACCATCCGTTCCGCCCTACCGTTCGCCGCCGGGTGTGCCGGTGCTGTCAGCGCGTGGCGGATGCCCCTTTCCGCTAGGAATTTTTCTAATTCCAGCGAGGTGAATTGGGGCCCGACGTCGCAAACGACGACGTCTGGGAGGCCGTGCGTTGCAAAGAGTTTGCAGAGTTCCTTGATCACGGCCTCCGTGGTTGTTGTCTTCATGTTGCTCACCTCCAGCCAGTTGGAGTAAGCGTCTACTGTTATAAGCAAGGTGTGTCCTTTTGTGGGCCCGGCGAAGTCTATATGAATCCTAGACCAAGGTCCCCTTGGGGTTTCCCACTCTAGGACGGGTGCTGTGGGTGGGCTTGGCCTAGTTTCCTGGCATCGTTGGCACCTTGCTACCCAGGTCTCAATTTGTTTGTCCATCCCTGGCCACCAAGCGTAACTTCTGGCCAGGGCTTTAGTCCTAACGATGCCAGGGTGCCCCTCGTGTAGTAGTTCCAGAACCTTCCCTTGTAGCTTTTCTGGAATGACCATCCTATAACCCCATAGTATGCACCCTTTTAATAACGAGAGTTCCGTTTGGCGGTTTCGGAATGTTTTGACGGACTCGTCGTTGTCCCTTTCTGGCCACCCTTTCTCTACCCAATGCAACAACCGTGCCAGACGTTTCTCTTTATTAGTCTCTCGGGCAATGTCTGATGCGGTTATGGGCAGGTTGGGTAGAGTCTCTATGCTGAGGGTGGTTGTCGTGGGTGCTGGGTCGGTATCAGGTTCCGGTAGCGGCGAGCGGCTTAAGGCGTCTGCATGGGAGATCATCTTACCCGGTTTGTGTATGAGTCCGTAGTTGTAGGCTGCCAGGAACTCGGACCACCTTGTCATTCGGGGAGACAGAATGTTCGGGGTGGCCCGGTTTCCTGCAAGGATTCCCAGCAGCGGCTTGTGGTCGGTTATGATGGTGAATGTCCGGCCGTAGAGATACTCATGGAATCTTTTTACGGCGGCAACGATAGCCAGAGCCTCTTTGTCCAGCTGGCTATAGTTCCGCTCCGGTTTGGTGAGGGTCCTTGAAAAGAATGCGATGGGCGCTTCTTTTCCGTCGGGGAGGGTATGGCTGAGGACAGCGCTGACGCCGAAATGTGATGCATCGCATGTGACGGCCAGAGGTAGGGTCTCGTTATACTGTATAAGGATGGCGTCCGAAGTGAGGAGGTCCTTTGTTCTTTGGAAGGTGGCTTGCTCGCATTTCCCCCAAGTCCAGGTCGCCGCCTTGTCCAGGAGCCTATGCAAGGGCTCCTCCACCGTCGCCTTTTGGGGCAGGAACACATTGTAAAAGTTAAATAGCCCCAGGAATGCCTGTAGTTCCGTCTTCGACTTGGGTGTGGGGGCTTCTTTGATGGCCTTGATTTTTTGGTTTGTGGGGTGAATGCCGTGACGGTCTAGGAGGTATCCTAGGAATTCTAACTGTTCCGTGTATAATTGGCATTTCTCCCTCTTGACTTTGAGCCCAGTCTCTTTGAATTTGGTTAGGACCTCCCTTACGCGACCCTCTAGTTCGGCTTGGTTGGTTGCCAACACTAGGACGTCGTCGAAGTAAGGTACCACCCCCTTGATGCCTTGCAATAGTCTTTCCATTAGGCTTTGGAATATTCCCGGTGCCACGCTGACTCTGAATTGGAGTCGGTTGCATTTAAATGCTCCCCGGTTGGTGACTATGGTTTGCGCTTCTGCCATTTGCTCATCGACTGGCAACTGTTGGTATGCCTGGACGAGGTCGAGCTTGGCGAAAACCTTGCCCCCTCCCAGTGAGTGCAGTAAGTGTTGCACTACTGGGACGGGGTAGGCGCTTTGTTGCAACGCGCCATTTAGGGTGGCCTTATAGTCCCCACAGATCCTCACCGACCCATCGGGTTTGATCGGGGTGACTATGGGGGTCTCCCACCGGGCGTGGTCTATGGGCTGTAGGACCCCTTGCTTGACGAGCTTGTCAATTTGCTTGTCTATCTTGGATTTAATTGCAAATGGCACCCGCCTTGGTTTCAGGTGTTTTGGGGGGACGTTTGGGTCTAGGCTGAATGATATAAGGGGCCCTCGGTACTTGCCTAGGTTTCCGTCGAAGACCTCTTGGAATTCCCGGGCCAGTTGCTGCTCCCAGCTGTCGTCGGTGACGTGGTCGACTCCCGTGACTGCGATGCCGAGCGGGGCGAACCATTGCAGTCCCAGTAGGCTTGAGCGGTCGCAGTCGACGATTGTCAGGGGAAGCCTTTCGGTGTGCCCTTTATATGTGATTTTGAAGTGTTTGGTTCTGACTACCGGGATGCGGTTTCCCTGGTAGTCCCTTACGATGAGTCTCTGGCTGTCTAGGTTCCACCTTTGTTGGGTAGGCACCAAGCGCTTTATTTCATGCCATGCTATCATGGAGAGGTAGGACCTGGAGTCCACCTCCATTTTGCATGGCTGGCCCTCGATGCCTACCTCCACGTGGACCTTCCGGGCGTCATTGGTTATGGCGTGGCCGATGGTGACCGTCTGATGGGTCTCCTCTCTTCGCCGGTTATCGCTGCCTCGCAGGGATCGTCCATTCCGGTCCCATCTGTTGTCCGAGGGGTGATCTCTGGTCCGGGGTGATGTGCTCTCTCTCCTCCGGTCGCTCTGGTCCCATCGTGCTGGGCTGCGGTTCTTTTTTAGGCGGCAGACACGAGCGATGAGTCCCTTCTTGTCGCAATGGCGGCAGGTCGATTCGAAAAACCGGCATTCCGACCTGGGGTGGTCACCGCCGCAACCGGCACAGTTGGTCCTCGACTTACGACCCCACCGGTTCCGTGGGTTGCGGCCTGTCTGAAGGCGATGGATGTCCTCCTCGTCATCGGAAGTGCCCGATGCCGAGTGGAAGTCGCCCTGTTGGGTGGTCGTCTCGGGTTGGGCCTCGGCCAACCCCGCAGGGTTGTTGTTTCCGCTGCAGTCCCCAGCGTTCGGTCTGCGCATGCGGTCGGCGGAGGTTCGGGTTGCTTCGGCGGCTGCGGCTGCGGTGAGGGTGTCTGCTAGGCTGATGTTGCCCTTGGCCATCAGCCGGCTCTGGAGGATGGGGTCCCACAAACCGAGCACGATTCTGTCTCGCAGGGCGTCGTTCAGGTTGTCGAATTTGCAGAGCCCCCCTCGGCGCCGTAGTTCCGCGACGAAGTCGCTGAAGCTCTCACCCGACCGTTGGTCCCGACGGTATAATTCGTTGCGTCGGATCAGGATGGGTACCTCTGGAGCGTAGTGCCGCCGAAGTATTGGCTCGAGGACGTCCCAGTCCATCGCGGTCGCATCGGCGGGTTTGGCAAGCGCCTTGGCCATCTTGAATACCTCGGTCCCGCAGTGGGTCAGGAAGACGGCGTGCTTCATGGGGCCGGTGGCGTCCTTCAGGTCGCTGCACTCGAGGAACATGCGGAATCGGTCGGAGTACGATTCCCAGTCCTTGGTGGCGGGGTTGAAGGGTGCGGGGGTGCGATTTTCGCCATCGTGGTGGTTTGTCTGGCTTCCGTCGGACACGTGGTTCGGTTCAGGGTCTGGATCCCACCTTCGTCGCCAGTGTTGTGTCCGCGAAATGATGCCAGGAGTCGGTGACTTCAAATCATGCTCTTTTATTAAGGTAGGAACCGAACTGGCTCTTCGCAAAAGGTTCACGGCTTTTATTCTTTCAGCCGCGGTGGCCGCGGCCAATGGCACCGCTTTGAATCTCCCGCGATTCGAATGGACCAATCGCGGGAGATTCTTAGTGAGCCAATCGGCGGTGCTCGCCTGACCAATCAGAGTTCCCCGCGCTTTGGCCAATCAAAGCGCGGGGATCTCAAGAATGCTAATTAGGGACAGAACATTCTCTATAGTTGAATGTCTGCATGCATTGTTTAAATGCATGCAGACATTCAGTTACAACAAGAAAACATATTTTTAATAGGAACTGTATGTAGACCTTTCACACAATGTATGAAATAAACTTCTGTCAGAGACACAGAGAAATGATAGAGTAGCTGAGCAGATGAACAAATGGTGTAATTATCCATAAGAAAGACTATATATTGTTAAGGTTGCATTATCCACGAGATTGTACAAAAATAAAAGATATGGTTGAGTTAGTTGTGCATTTGATGATGCTCCATAGTTATCCCAAATCTGTAAACTGTGTATATATAATGTGTCTTTGTGTATATGTATAGGACAGCATATACTCTTTCTCATTGAAGATATATTCAGACCTTTCCACAACAAGGAGTAGTTTACTGTACTGCTGACTGTACATGATGAAAGAGATTCTCACCATGTTGTAGGAAAATGTCTTGCCTAAAAGATCTGGGCAGAATATCTTATGACAATGTTCCCCCCATACACACAATTTTACATCTGGGGTTTCTTTCGCAGGCATGTAAAATGAATTAATTGGAAAACTTCATTCCAACAATTACTCAAGCCAGAAAGAATGATATGTGCTTGATTTCTTGATACTCAAGGGAAAACTGTAAGCAAGCAGAAAATAAATGTCTAGAACAGGGGTTCCCAACCTGGGGTGCTCGCACCCCCTGGGGGTACAAGATGATATTCCAGGGGGTGCGAGAAAAGTCCAGGTAAATAATAGGATATTGGCTATATGTTGGCATTTTTATTTATTATGCAATGGATTAACTTTGTTTTCATTTTAGAGTTAAGTATCGTTATTTAGTGGCTTTAGTTTATTTAGTACATAGCTGAAAAGATTCAATCCTACCATATATTTAACGCGTTCAGTAGTTCCTAAAGTCTAAATTTCAGGGGGTGCGAGGTTTGAGTGAAATTTCTTTAGGGGTGCGGGGCAAAAAAAAGGTTTGGAACCACTGGTCTAGAAGGTGTAGAAAATTACTCTTACAAATTAAAATTACAAGCAATGCAATGGTTGCAATTATTTAGATCACATTTTAAACTCTATCCAATGGCTTTATGCCATCATTCCTTCCTATTCGAGCTTGTTCAACAAAGAAACTTTTCCTATAAAGTAAAGTAATTTACCAAAAGAAAATGCAGTGAAATCTGTTGTTCAAGTTGACATTTATTATGCTGCTGGATTTTGCAATCTGTATGACCAATTAATACAGCTACATTTAGCATTTAAATGATGATAAGTAACTTTTTGGGGAATAATTTATATACAGTATGGTTCTGTATTTTCTCTATTAAATGATTTATAAATTAGAGAAATCTTTCAAATGCACAATGCATTGCATGCATTATGTCTTTTTTTTAATAAAAGTTTTATTTAATTTTCACAAAACATACAAATACAAATAAAATATCTTTTTTTTGAGAACAGCGTGGCCCCAGGTTATCACTTTTCCATACAGACATAAACTCAATACATATTTATCTTATTCATTCTAATCCATATCTTATAACTATTTTCACAATTTTTTCAATAGCTTTTCCCTTTCTTTATTTCCTGTAGCCCTATTTTAAATTATCTCATTCCTTTCTTAATTCAATTACATATCTTTTTCTAATTTTAAAATCTTTCTAATCAATGTTTTTATACTTTCGTCTGTCCTGCTTACAGTTTAATATTATCTTTTCTCATAAAACAAATTTTCCCCTGTAATTACTAGACTGAAGTGTAACACCTTTAATTCTTTTTTCAAATCTTGTTTAAAAATTTAAGTTACACCTTTACAGTTACAACATTCATTTTCTAACCTCTATTTTATAACACATACCTATTTTCAATCGAATTCTGCTTGATACATTCCCTTAAAAATACACACAAAATTCTTAAAAGAAAAAAGTATATCTGTATATATATCTGTGTATATATGTATAACAATAGTAAATGCAATAATTATTCTATTCAAGTACAGCTCTGCCATTAATATTAATAACAATCTTTTACATTTCTATTTCTTTTAATAAACATTACCTAGTAATATTAGTTGTCTGTCACTTTAATCATCTATATTTCATATTTTACTAATTACTGTCTTTAAATAAAAAACCAAATAGTTATTAACAGTCATCAATAAAGTTATTATTCTTATTTATCTTGTCAACTGATAAAAATCTTCCATGTTTCTTTTCAGGTTTTTTTTAAACTTTCTTTTTAAATCATTAAGAGCCTTATTCTCTTTACAAATAAATATTCCATGACACATCAATAAATTTTTTCACTTTAATCATCTAAACATATTTTCTAACCCTTTTCTATTTCTAATATAACAATGTTATCCCATGCACCCTTGCAGAATCCTCTCCTTAAGTTAAATTTTAATCATTGTCTCTGTCTTTTAAATAGGTTTATACCTTTAATTCTTATATGCTTTTCCTGTACCTTTATATCTTGTTTCTGCCTTTTGTAGCTTCTTTTCCTTTCCCTCTACCCTCTCTCCTTCTCCCTCCCCTTTTTATTCCCTTTTCTATCTGATTCTCCCTTCTGTGATCCTCCCTTCTGATTCCTCCTGATATTATGATTACTTTTCAAATTATTCTTTTTTTTTTTTTTTTTGGTTGTTGCTTCAATGCTTAAGTTTTTAGCTCCCCTTCCCCGCTTTCCCTTTTTTACTCCGCTTAAAATTGCTTGGTCATTAAAGATGGCTTCTTCATTGTCCCACCCTTCTTGTTCTGCCAGTGTTTCTTGTTGTTTTTCATAGTTCAAGATCTCTGTTAAGTTCTGTGCATGGGCACAAGGAACGGAGACGAGACAGTGAAAAGTGAACTTCAAACTCTTTATTAAACATTCTGAACAGAGCAAAACCCTAGGGCAACAGCAGCCCTTTTATAGGCAAGCTGCTGCTCTAATAACCAATAAGAAATGTGGAGTGTTAACCCCCTTAACCAATGAGAGTGGCTCGTTAACAGCCAATCAGATCCTCCTGAACGGACCAATCCGATATCGCTATTATCGGCCAATCAGAAGTGCAGGGTTAGAACCCTGCTATTTTCTAAAGCTTTTGATAAACTTTATTAAAGTGTTTTATTAGTTCATAACACCCCTTTCACCCGGGTTCCATTTGGGGGGGTGCGGTGATGTAATCTTTGAAATAGGAAGGTTGCTTTGACTGTCTATTGGATTTATGCTGTCCCACCAGTTCTTGTCTGTAAGCCTGTTTTGGCACGGCGTTTTTGGGCAAGTCGAGTGCCAGTGGTTTCTCATTGGAAGACTCGGTGCCACTAATGTTCTTGTTGTTGTCCTCTCGCCCTTGTGGGCTTGCTTCTGTTGGGTTGTTCCTCTGTGGCTAGGCCACACCCATCCCTGATCCTTCTTCACTTGTTATGCCTGATGGCTGACTTCTTTCGTTCCTGCTTTCCGCCATCTTGAATTCGGTTTCTTCGACATCCCTTCCCCCTTCAGTTTGGGAGTTACCGGAGTCGCGGAAACTAGGTTGTAGCTTTGAGCGAAGCTGATCTATATGGCGTTTCCATATTTTTCCATCACAGGTTTGGGAGTTACCGGAGTCGCGGAAACTAGGTTGTAGCTTTGAGCGAAGCTGATCTATATGGCGTTTCCATATTTTTCCGTCACAGGTTTGCACCCGGTACGACCTGGGTCCAGTGGCTTGAATAACAGTGGCCTCGATCCACAACGGTTCACCAGAAAAGTTTCTGGCGAAAACTAAGTCGCCTATCTTGAACTCGCGGCATTTTCCGCTAGATCCACAGGATTTCTCTGGCTCATAAGATGGGTGAAGCCGGTTGAGGTGGGAATGGAGTTTGCGTCCCATCAATAGTTCCGCTGGAGTCTCGTTGGTGACGCTGTGCGGAGTGATGTGTTGGAGAAGGAGTATTCTATTTATCTTATCTTCAATGTCCCCATAGTCCATTTTGTAGAGGGTTTTTTTAACAAACTGTACCATGTGCTCAGCTCTTCCGTGAGCCGCAGAGTGCCCTGGCGAAGTTAGCGCATGGCGAATACCACGATCCGCTAAGTATTGTTCAAAAGGAAGCGCGGTAAACTGGGGTCCGTTGTCGGATACCAGAATGTCTGGCAGTCCATCGTCGCGAATAATCTGTTCAACTTCCGGATGATGGACTCGGTTGTGGTACTTTTCATTTCGTGGATCTCGAGCCAGTTTGAGTAGGCATCCACTGTTAATAGGAACATATGTCCCTTAGTAGGTCCTGCAAAGTCAATATGAATGTGGGACCACAGTCCCCAAGGTGTTTCCCATTCTGTCAGAGTTGCTTTTGTGGGGCATTGCTAACTTCCTGGCACTTATAACAAGTCTTTACCCAGGCTTCGATTTGTTTGTCGATGCCCGGCCACCACACGTAGCTTCGTGCGAGTGCTTTCATACGCACGATGCCGGGGTGGCCCTTATGCAGTGTCTTTAATACCGCTCATTGTAACCGCTCTGGGACAATGACTCTATCCCCCCACAGGATGCAGCCCTTTTGCGAAAAAAAGTTCCGTTTGCCAATTCTTGAAGGGAATGAAGTCGTCAGGGGTTTGATCTACTGGCCATCCTCGTTCGACCCAGCTAAGAACCCACTTTAAGATAGGATCACATTTTGTTTCGATCGCGATATCTCTAGCTGTTAGCGGCGGTGAATGTAGCGTTTCAATCTGGAGCATTATAAGGGTTGGAGCTGGGCCATCGATGGTTTCCAGAAGTGGTGCATGGCTCAATGCATCAGTGTGGGGAATGGCTTTTCCTGGGAGGTGCTGCAGCTTATAATTGTACACAGCCAAAAACTCCGACCAGGGAGTCATTCTAGGTGATAATATATAGGGGGTTGGCTTGTCTCCTGCTGTAATCCCCAGCAAAGGTTTGTGGTCAGTAACAATAGTAAAAACTCATCCATAGACATATTAATGAAACCGTTTCACAGCAGATACAACAGCAAGAGCCTCTTTATCAATTTGACTATAGTTACGTTCAGCCTTTGATAAAGTTCTTGAAAAATAGGCAATAGGGGCTTCACTACCGTTTGGTAACACATGGCTCAAAATGGCTCCTACTCCAAATGGTGACGTGTCACATGTGATTGTTAAAGGCAAAGTCTCGTTATACTGCATTAAAACAGCATCTGAAGTTAATAGGTTTTTCACTTGTCGGAATGTGTGCTCCTCTCGGTGCCCCCAAACCCAGGTTGCTTTTTTGTTGAGAAGCCTATGTAGGGGCTCAGCTACGGTCACTTTGTGGGGCAGGAAGATGTTGTAAAAATTAATAAGCCCCAGGAAAGCTTGGAGATCAGTCTTGTTTCTGGGTCTTGGGGCATTCTTGATTGCTCTTAACTTGCTACTGGTGGGGTAAATGCCTTGTTTATCGATTAGGTACCCCAGGAACTCTACTTTATCTGTACACAGTTGACATTTATTTTTTTTAACTTTAAGGCCAGAGTCTTTAAATTTCTGGAGAACCAATCTAAGACGCTCCTTTAGTATTTCTCTATTTGGGGCAGCAATTAGAATGTCATTAAAGTATCGTACGACCCCCTTTATACCCTGTAATAGTCTCTCCATCAAGCTCTGAAAGATCTCTAACTCTGAATTGGAGTCGGTTGCATTTAAAGGCGCCTCGGTGCGAAACGATCGTTTGCGCCTCTGCTGTTTTTTTATCTATAGGCAGTTGTTGGTATGCCTGTGCTAAATCTAATTTAGCGAAGACTTTTCCGCTCCCCAGGGAATGGAGGAGGTGTTGTACCACTGGCACCGGGTAAGCGTTCTGTTGAAGGGCGTGATTCAGGGTGGCATGGTAGTCCCCACAAATCCTTAACGATCCATCCGGTTTGATGGGTGTTACGATTGGGGTTTCCCAACGAGTGTGGTCTGTTGGTTCTAAAACACCCTGGGCTATTAATTTATCAAGCTGCTCATCAATCTTTGGTTTAAGGGCAAAAGGGACTCGACGAGGCTTAAGGCGGATAGGGGCTACTTCAGGTTTAAGGTTAAATGATATCGGGGTCCCCTTGTACTCACCTAGTTTATCTGCAAAGATGTCCTGGAATTCCTGGACGAGGGCCTCCTCCCAGTCGTTGCTGCTGGTTTGGTAAATGCTGGCTACCTCAATCCCAAGTGGAGTAAACCATTGAAGGCCTAACAAGCTAGGCCGATCACGGTCGACGACGGTCAATGGCAAAGATGCAGTACGATTTGTGAATGAGACCTGGACTAGGCTGGATCCAACGACCGGAATTCGGTTTCCTTGATAGTCCTTGAGAATGATTCTTTGGGTTCTGAGGTCTTGCCACCGGATGACAGGAATCAATTGTTTAAGGGTCTTCCAGGAAACCATTGAGAGGGATGATCCTGAATCGACTTCCATCACGCAGGGCTGGTTTTCAATGGCGACCTTCACTCGGATCTTCTTTGCATCTAATGATGAGGTGTGACCAATCGTGATGGTTTGGTGTGCCTCTTCTCCTTTTTTTGAATGGGCTAGTGGTTTATTTCTGTAGGAGTGGTTGTTCCATTGGTGGTTTGGATGTTCCCGATTCACAGGACAACTTCCTGTGGGTTGGTGGTAGGGCTGGAATGGGCTGGATCCTAGCTTGCTTCGACAGACCTTTCCGATGTGGCCTCTCTTCCAACAAATATGGCAGAGCGCGTCGAGGAATTTGCAGTCTGATCGTGGATGGTTTGCCCCATAACCTGCGCATTGATACTGCAGTCTCTGGTTACACTGGTCTCTTTGGTAAAATTCATGTCTTCGGACAAGCGTTGATACGGTAGGTGCATAGTGGGCCCGTAGGAGGAGCTTGAGGACATCCCAGTCCATGGATTTCATCTCAGCCGGTTTCGCCAGTGCCTTAGCCATCTTAAAAACGGCAGGTCCGCAGTGAGTCAGGAATACCGCTCTCTTTTTCCCAGTAGTAGCATCCTTCAAGTTGTTGGTTTCCAGAAACATCTGGAACCGGTCCATGTATGAGTCCCAGTCTTCTTGTGCCAGATTGAATGGAGCGGGTGGTATGGTGCCACTGGTCATGGTTTCCGCTGTTGATGCGCCTTCAGCCACGTGCTCTGTTTAGTGCTCTGTAGTGTTCAGTCAGCTCTGACCTCTCCGCATCCCACCCTCGTCGCCAGTGTTAAATTCTGCGCATGGGCGCAAGGAGACGAGACAGTGAAAAGTGAACTTCAAACTCTTTATTAAACATTCTGAACAGAGCAAAACCCTAGGGCAACAGCATCCCTTTTATAGGCAAGCTGCTGCTCTAATAACCAATAAGAAACGTGGAGTGTTAACCCCCTTAACCAATAGTGGCTCATTAACAGCCAATCAGATCCTCCTGAATGGACCAATCCGATATCGCTATTATCAACCAATCAGAAATGCAGGGTTAGAACCCTGCTATTTTCTAAAGCTTTTGATAAATTTTATTTAAGTGTTTTATTCGTTCATAACAATCTCCATTTCTAAAAATTGAAATACGAAGCCAAAAAACCCTTTTCCTTCTGTGCTTCTTTTTATTCTTTAGGTCTCATTTTTACCTCTCCAAGGAGTGATGCCATTTTAAAAAAAAATTAAACAACCCCCAATTGATTTTATTTTGTTTCATTAGGCTCCTCCATCCAAAATTCCAGCAATCATCCAATAATCCAAAACTGTTTCTTGCTTCTTTTCTCACTTTCTTTTTTCAGGGGCTTTGTTATCTTGCAACAAAGTTTCAGCTACAATGTATCTTTTGCAAACCTTGTTAAAATTCCACTATCAATTTTTTTTTTAAAATTCCAGGAGGTCTCCTCCATTTTCCAGATTCCACCCTTTTTTTTTCTTTTTTCCCTCCACTGCTTTCTTTCTTTTTTAAAAGAAAATTTTTAAATTATCCAAGAATCTTTATCCCTTTGACACTTTATTTTCAGCTAGAAATAGCCTATTAATGTCAAAGTGGATTAGTATCAATTTCGTATTCAAATCTCTTCTTCTTAACGCTCCAAGTCAATTAAAACTGTCAATGTGAGAGGGAAAAAAAGCCAATTCTGTTTCCTTTCCCTTTCACCGCTTAAAGTCTTTTTTAGGAATAGTATTAGTCTTTAAAATTCAGGTTCCAGGTACCTTAAATAGATGTTCTCCATTCAACCCGGTTAGTCAAACTTTCTCCTTTAAACTTCCTCCTGCACAATCTTGTCCGGTTGGGTTCTTCTTTGAGGTGGCCATTTCTGACAACCGCTGCAACTGCCTTTGAGAAAGGGAGTAATGGCCAGCCGAAGAGGAGAGATTCAGCTCTCCTCAACCCCGCTGATGGCTCCCCCTTCTTTACCACCTCTACGGGGTGGCTTTCAGGCAGCTCAGGGCGCTCCAGCAGTGAGCATGGATCAAAACCGTGCACAATAGTAATTTCGGTCTATCACCAAGGAAGCCCAAACCAGAAGTCCACATGCATTATGTCTTCATTTGTGTCATTAACATGATGTCACCATACATTACAAAAAATAATAAACATTTCTAACCCACTTTTCTCTTCCCTACTGACCTAATAAAAGGTTAAAGTAGTACAAATCATGCTTCTGTGAAATCAGACTTAGTCATTAATCTTCTCTTTGTCAGAAACATCACCACCTCTATTTAGTCAAATAGAAAGGTTGGATGCAACTGGAATAATGAACAAATTACCTTTGGATATGAAGGTCAGGCTTCCAATCCCAAGTTCAGCAGAAGCTACTCTGATGCTGGATAAGATACAGATAAATAGGAATCCATACCATATACTAGGAAGAAGATTCTTTAAGCAGTTGATTGCCATGAAGTAGAGATCTTTTCATAAGCTGGCAATTAAATGGCTATATTATTTTTTCCAGCCATTTACAAAGTTACAACGAATACTGTGTGCTGTTGACATATGTAATATTCCTTTCCTAGGAGAAATCAGTCCCCTGTTTAACTTCCAAACCAACTTTCTTTTAAACTGCAGCTCTATATCTCCTATTAATCTTTCTTCTAAGCACACCTACATATAGCTGTTATCTACTCTTTGTGATTGTCTGGCCAATCAAGATTAACATGGCCAACCACTTTATAAGTTCCAGTTGTAGCACAAAGAAGGGGGAAAATGTCTATGAGTTCTTACAGAGAAAGAAAAACAAACCTTAGCAAATTCAAATAAGATTTTCAGAATTAGATTGTAAAACAAACAAGCCAGCAAACTTACAGCAAAATGAATCAAAGTAAGCAAAGAAATGAGTAACCTTGGCATGTACATAAACCCATCAAAGTGTTTATAGAAATTGTTCTTCATCATGCTGGGAACTAGCAGATTATTCAGAATTATAGGTGCTCATGAAACACAATCATGTGTGGTCTGAAACCCTAGTGAAACAGGACTCTTTCCTTCTCCTAGACAGTTGTAACTATATGCAGGGTATCAGCGGTGGGATTCAAAAAAATTTACTACTGGTTCTGTGGGCATGGCTTGGTGGGTGTGGCAGGGAAGGAATATTGTAAAATCTCCATTCCTTCCCTACTCCTAGGGGAAGGTTACTGTAAAATCCCATTCCCTCCCCACCCCACTAACCTGCTTTCCAGCTTCGTTCTCCTTTGCAGGGCAACAAAAGCTGGGACTCAGGAGGCAGAGAATAGATGAGGGCAGGGCTAACCAGAGGTGGTATTTGCCGGTTCTCCAAATTACTCAAAATTTTCTCCAGAACTGGTCAGAACCTGCTGAATACCACCTGTGCAGGGTATATAACAGGGCTGCTATCATTCCTGTTAAATTTTTGAAGGAGGAATGTTTGAAAGCACAGTTTGTTAAGTGTAGGGCATAGAGTAAAAATTATTTATTACCAGCTTCATCACCAGTATTCATTCTGTCTTTCAGGCTCCAATAGATATATCCAATAGAACAAAACATTAGTAACAGATTGGAGAACAGTTGCCCCATAAGAACAAATTAAGAAATACATTGAATAATGTGCAAGAGTTAATTAGGGCTCTCTGTGGCTGCTCCCATCTTCTGGAATAGCAGGATTTTTAATTATCCTCCCCTCCCTTTACAATACTGTGATATTTGTTTCTGGGGGGGAGGGGTTGTAATACCCCCATGCAAATTCACATTGGTTTTATTGTATTTTTTCCTCAATGTTGAATTAGGATTTTTTAAATTTATTCCTACTATATCAGAGTTGTTTTTATGCCAATAAATCAAATAAACAAATCTGGCAGCTTTTTGACTGACACTGTATTTAAAAAAAAACAATTGAAAAAAGTAATTGTCTATTCATTGCTATGTCGTTTGTGCCAGACGAAGAGCTGATCAATGCACTGAAATTTTTAAGCCATTCCACTTTTTGTTCTTGTGTAATACTTATCACTACCTTAGGCATCTTTTATATCATGAATTCCCACCATGACATACTGAAAAAAATGGCAGGCAGGTTGCATGTTTTCTTTGCTTGCATTTTGAAAATAAAAGCTATGAGTATTGTTCAAGACCAACAAACAGCTTTTAGAACTTAAATACCAAATGCAGAAAAGCATTTGATCACTTCTCCATAATCATCATCCATCTCAGAGGTGGTATTCAGCAGGTTCTGACCAGTTCTAAAGAACTGGTAGTGGAAATTTTGAGTAGTTCAGAAAACCAACAAATACCACCTCTGACTGGAGATTTTATAATATCCTTCCCCTGCCACACCCACAGAACTGGTAGTAAAAAAAAATTGAATCCCACCACTGATCCATCTGTATTCCAGACTGCACCATGCTTAAATTCTGACCCTTCATAACCTACACTTCTAGCATACAATACCTCTCTCTAGTTTACTCATCTCTGATATTCCTAATTTGCTCTAACCCTTGACTAAATTAAGAGATGAAGCACTCAATCAGAGAAATGCATTGGGGCAGAGATGGATTGTGCTTATTCTGATTTCCTTGGGAAAGTGGAGATAGCAATGGCCATGATATTAATACTTCTATCTGACAACTACTCAAAACCAAGTGCTGTCATGGGACTTTATTAGGTTGTCTTTTTCAAACAGGATAACTATTACAATCTATTGTAAAGTGTGAGAACACATATAGCAATGATGTAGAATGATGCAGTTTAGATGTTTCTGCATTTCCTTATAGCCATGGTAAACTGAATGGCAGTAATAAAGTGATAATTAATCCATGGTTTAAAATATAAATTATTCCAGATGGAACGCCACTGAAACATTCTATATTTATCCATCAGAATTCCAATAGCTGCCATACCTGCTTTTGTTTGATGACTGCATTCCTTAACATATTGCCCAAGTCCTCAATTATTTCCTTTTTGTATTGCCAGAATATGTTCTACATAGACATGCTGAAAAGACATACTGAATATAATTGTTCAGATTGTGCATAAGCGCACAATCGTGCCTACCGTCCCTATCCTATTGTCCCTAATTATTCATACCCATTTCTTGTATTTATACTTATGTTTATTATCTTGTAAGCTATTGACAAATAAATAAAATAAATAAATAAAGCATGCCATCTGATGCCAAAATCTTGCACAAGTTCCTTTTTGGTGAACATTTAATCATTTTGTTAAACTGGTCTTTAACCAGTCCAATATTTTGGTTTCCAGTTTTCTTTTTCTTTGCACAAATCTAAAACACTGTCCTTTATTCTATTTGACCACTACATAGGCAAGATTTAATGAACTATGAATGGCGGTAGCAGTAGAGATGAGGTCTTCCTGCATTTGCTAAGAATGGAAAAGTTTTTTGGAAACAAATAAATGGATGAGAAGTTCAAATAGCTGCAGATATTGCTACCAAGGCTGTTTTTGAATATTTACCTCCCAATAACCTTGAGAAAATAGTCCCCAATTTCCCTTGCACCCCAGTGAAGAAGCTAGTTGTTTCCTAGCTTCTGGCAGGGCATCCACACACAGTCATATAAGCATATATAAAAGTTCATATGCAAATACACATATTGGAACAGAGAAATCTCCAG
The DNA here is from genome assembly GCA_033807585.1 of Hydrophis major. Taxonomy (NCBI): domain Eukaryota; kingdom Metazoa; phylum Chordata; class Lepidosauria; order Squamata; family Elapidae; genus Hydrophis; species Hydrophis major. The sequence continues at coordinate 333,563,253 of CM066329.1, forward strand.
GGCTGGTTTCAACTACAGTTAGCTAGTCGGGAAAACTGAGCATGGTAGATTTACCATTTACTATTTAGCAATTTATACCCTCATTTCAGTGTCCACATGATCATTAGCACCATACAAATACTAGATTTTTTTTAAATCTCTCTTTTCAATGTTTCTACAATATTAAGCAATTCTTCCAAACTTAAGTAAGAAAGGACTTCTTTTCTTAACCAAAAGAACTTGCTGGCAAGAGGGCCTATAAAGGGCCTATAAAAATCTTGGGACTTGTACTAGTAATGTACACTGGGGACCCAAAAAAAGCATTAGATCACAGAATTCTCCATGCAAAGAAGGGCTATGGAAATATATTCGATCTCACATTTCTAAAAACCCCTCCCATATTAACTATCTAAAAGTTGATGGGCTGGTCATGGCTGTTATATAGATGCTACTAGTCACCCAATGGTGAGAGGAACCTGCTCCTCCAGGTATGTGTTCTCTGGCACGTATTTTCCAATTTACCATATATTTGCAGGAATGGAATATAAACATTTTTTAAATTTCTTCATAGCCCTTAGCCTTAAATTTGTGGGGTGATTTATACCAAATATGCAAAAAGAAAGATGGAGGAGAGATTGAAAGGGAGAGGAAAAACAAACAAGCTATCAAATTTGTGCTGCAAAAGTTCCCAAGTGCATTAGATGGCAACAAAAAGGTACAGGGAAAAATGGTGGGGCTGCTACCTAATAGTCATGGGATTTGTAGAGCCTGAAGCTGAAAACTTTAGTAAAAAAAGAGTGTTGTGTGAAAGAAAAGGAAGAAAAAAAAGAAAATGAAAATAGATAGCATAGAAACATATATACTTTATCTATGTTACACAATGCAGAACAGAGAGGGGTAGCCTCCTAAAATATTTTAAGTTGAAGAAAAATGTGAGAAATAACAGTAAAATCAAAAAGTGCACATCCTAATGTTAAATTTATTGCACTGAAGATATTATCAAATAAGGTTTGTCTTTTTTGTGACTTATTCTCTGCAACTTATATATACTTATACTTATACCTATTATCTTGTAAGCAATTAACAAATCAAATCAAATAAATAAAAAACCTATTCTAGAAAATATGTGCAGGAAATGCCTTTATACCCCTAAACCCTGGATATTGCCAGAAGCAGGAGGCTAATGAGCTCAATGTGCCAAAAAGGGTCTGTTACAGAAAGACAATGGGAAGAGGTTTAGGCAAGTGACAAAAATAATAGAAGTGAGAAACAATGACAGAAAAAAAGAGAGAAGGAAGAAAAGAGAGAGGAATAGAAAATTGAAATAAAAAGTTGGGTAAAGAAAGAAAACAGGAGAATGTTCAGTTTGCTTGAAGAGAAGCAAAACCATTTACATCCTCTCAGCCCTCAAAATGACTGAAAAGCAGATGAAAACCTTCTAAACCAGGGCTGTCAAATTCCTGGTTGATGGGCCAGATGCATCTCGTGCTGGCCACACCCACACCCATTTTAGCAAAGGGGGGCAACTTCTGATGGGCCAACTTCTAATGGGCCAGATGCATCACGTGACACCGCTGTGATGACCCTAGTTTGACACCTCTGTTCTAAACCAAGGATCCTTTTATCCCAGAATCCTTTATAGAAGATTAGCAATCAATAATCTATGAAACAATAGATCATAATTTGTTCTGGTAAAAGGAACTAGGTTATCTGATATACTGGGAGCATAGCATCACTGTGTCTTTACAGTGGTTCATTTATAACTTTCATGTTAAACCATTATACTCCTCTGTTCTGAAATCTTTTCTATTTGCTATGATGTATTTTCTCAACAAGAGGCTTAAATTACACACTTGAGAGAAAGCAGAACAGCATGATTTCATTTGGTGGGTTATTTTATTCCACAGGAGATCATCAAAGCGTTGAATGATACATTATGAACATATCAATCAAGAGAGCCTCATTTCATGTAAACAGGAGGCAAAAATATATACATCATGTCACAAATTAAATTGAGTGTTTATCTGGAAAACTTTTTCTATTTAATAAGCCTAACTGAGATTCACAAATGTGATTTCATAATATTTTACATTATTACTGTGATTACATTGTATCTTCATATTTATTTCTTAATTAGATTACATTAACATTGATTATAAATTATATTATTGCATGTCAATTTATTGCTTATGTGAGTTTACACATAAATATTCAATGTAAGAAAACTGTGAAATACAGAATTTAGAACACTATTTGAGTCAATAACAGCAGTTAAGTTTCTGGTGCTCTCTGAGCTTGTTTGTATACTTGTAGACATTTCATTACCCACTAGGTAACATTTTCAATGCTTTGAGCTTGGTAAATAACCGAGTTCAGAGAGCATCAAAAACTTCATAATTCAAAATTGAGCTACAGATATTCCTTTCTATTAGAAATAACAGCTTCAAAATGCTGCATTTCTTAAATCCAAGTAAGAATACTTTCTAGTGTTGCTTTTGATTCTAACTCATAAACTCTAAAGTCTCTTTGGACTCATTACATTTCTGATTACCTCCCCACAGATTTTCAATGATATTAAATGCTAAGGACTATGAAGGCCTTTCCAAAATGTTTATCGTCCATTCATATAAATACTTCATGGTAAATTTGAAGGAATATTTTGGATTGTTCTCATGCTGAAACATCGAACCTGTTTTCACCTTTTTTTTTTTTTAATAGCATAGGATCTTGGACATTAGCTTCTTTGGTATGTGGATGTTTGGTTGAATCCTTTCTTCCTTTTACTCACATATTATTTCCTGGGCCTCTGGCTGCCATACAACCACCCAGATAATAAAACCCTCTAGATTTAATGGCCAACAAGAAATTCTCCTGCAGAAATATTTTACCTTTTGTTGTGTATGTACCATAGTTAATAAAGTATGAGCTTGAAGTAAAGTGCAGGGTTCTGGCCCTGCACTTCTGATTGGCTGTTAGGCAGCCAGATCGGATTGGTTAGTTCTTAGGAATCCGATTGGCCCTTAACAGAGGATTATTATTGGTTAAAAGAGCTAGTGTTCATAGCTCACTATTGGACAATTCTCACAAGGGTTGCCTAAATAAGGCAGAGTTCACTGTTGTTGTTTTGAGAAGTCTCTATGCAATAAAGAGCTGAAAGTTCACATTCAGAGGCTGTCTCCATTTACTCCGACCCATGTCCAAGTACTTAACACTGGCGACGAGGATGGGATGTGGAGACGTCTGAACCTAAGAAGCCAGGAAGCAATACTGAGCACGTGATAAGACGACGCCAACAACGGAACCATGTCCGGTGGCATCATACCATCCGCTCAGTTCGATCCAAACCAAGAGGATTGGGAATCCTACATGGATCGCTTCTAAATGTTTCTCAAGACGAATAACTTGAAGGACGCCACACCAGCAAAGAAGCGGGCACTGTTCCTGACGCATTGCGGCCCAGCTGTATTTAAGATGGCTAAAGCACGCGCCAAACCTCGAGAAGTGAAAGCCATGAGCTGGGACGACCTCGAACCCATCCTGAGAGACCATTACGTGCCAACCGTGCCTACACTCATGAGACGCCACGAGTTTTATCAGAGAAACCAACGAAAGGGAGAGAGCGTGGCCGATTTCATGACAGACCTCCAAAATTTAGGGGGCCTCTGCGGGTTCGCCGATTTAGAAGAAGCACTAAGAGATCGAGTAATTCTGGGATTAGATGTGCTAGGCGTGCAAAGCAAGCTGATGGCGAAAGGCGACATCAGCCTTGCTGATGCCATCACCGAAGCCACGGCTGCGGAGGCAACCAAAAAGTCGGCTGCACAATTACGGCGAAGCCGCAGTCCAGCAACACCACCGACCGGCGAAATCTTACCCAACTCAGAAGGGCAGCTCTCAACCATGCACCATGAGGACCTCTCTTCGTCGTCAGACAGCAACGAAGAAGGGGTCCATCGACTGCGGTCCGACTGGGACCCTCACCCTAAGCCCTTACACCCTTGCGCTGGCTGTGGAGCAAACCATGCCAGGGCCGAATGCAAATTCCGCGACGCACTCTGCCATGAGTGCGGGAAATGAGGCCACATCAGCTGGGTCTGCCGCAGCTTACCAGGACCCAACCAGGCCTCAAGAGGGGCCAACTATCGCCAATCGACAGGAAACCATCCTGTCAGGCGAGAGCCAGTAAGCCACTCCTACAGAAATCGAGCTTTGCAAAAAGAAGAGGCTCACCATACTATCACTATAGGTCACACCTCAGTTTTGGACACTAAGAAAATTCTAGTCACGGTAGCCATCGAGAACCAGCCTTGCCACATGGAGGTCGACTCAGGATCGTCCCTCTCAATGGTGTCTTGGAAGACACTCAAGCAACTTATCCCCACAATCCAATGCCAAGACCTCCAATTTCAATGCCTCATCCTCAAGGACTACCAAGGAAATTGAATCCCCGTTGTCGGGTCCTGCCGAGTCCGAGTCTCCTTCAAAAAGCATACAGCATACTTATCTCTAACGATCATCGACAGAGATAGGCCTATTCTATTAGGCCTCCAATGGTTCGCGCCACTCGGCATCGAAGTGGCCGGCGTGAACCGAGTCGGTGGTTGTGAGTGGGAGGAAGACCTTATTTCTGAGTTCAGCGATGTCTTCGCGGACCATTTAGGCGAGTATAAGGGGACCCCAATCTCATTTAGTCTAGATCAAAAAGTAGCCCCTATTCGCTTGAAGCCCTGTCGAGTTCCATTTGCTCTTAAAGCAAAGATCGATGAACAACTCGACAAGCTAATTGCTCAAGGGGTGTTGAAGCCCATCGATCACTCTCCATGGGAAACCCCTATTGTAACACCCATTAAGCCAGACGGGTCAATCCGAATTTGTGGGGACTACCGGGCCACTTTAAACCACGCCCTACAGCAGAATGCGTATCCAGTTCCGGTGGTGCAGCACCTCCTTCATTCCTTGGGGGGTGGAAAGGTTTTTGCAAAATTAGATTTAGCTCAAGCTTATCAACAACTACCAGTGGATGAAAAGACGGCCCAAGCCCAAACTATTGTAACGCACAGAGGTGCCTTTAAATGTACCCGATTGCAATTTGGGGTTAGTGTAGCCCCGGGGATATTCCAAAGCCTCATGGAAAGGTTGTTACAGGGAATCAAGAGCGTGGTTCCGTATTTCGATGACGTATTAATTGCAGCCCCTACCAAAAAAATCTTGCAGGATCGTTTGAAATGTGTTCTTAAAAAATTCCAAGAGGCAGGACTTAAGGTGAAAAAAAATAAATGTCACTTATATACTGACAGTGTTGAGTTTCTAGGGTATCGGATTGATAGCCAGGGCATTCATCCTACCGAAAGTAAATTAAAAGCTATAAAAAACGCTCCCAGGCCACGAAACAAGGCCTATCTCTAGGCGTTATTAGGCCTCATTAATTTCTATAATGTATTTTTACCGCACAAGGCGACTGTTGCTGAACCGTTACACCGGTTATTAGATAAAAAAGCATTATGGGTATGGGGTTACCGGGAAGAACAAGCGTTCCGGAATGTTAAAAAACTGCTCACATCTGACTCTGTACTTATGCAGTATAACGAGACTTTACCATTAGTTATAACCTGCGATGCATCGCCCTTCAGGGTGAGTGCCATTTTGAGTCATGTACTGAGTGCCATTTTGAGTCATGGGAACGAAGCCTCTGTTGCTTACTTTTCGAAGACTCTTTCACAAGCAGAGCGGAACTATGGACAAATTGATAAAGAAGCTCTCGCAATCGTTTCAGCTGTAAAGAAATTTCATGAATATGTGTATGGAAGGACATTTACCATTATAACTGACCACAAACCGTTGCTAGGGATAATAGCCGGGGACAAGCCAACCCCCTACATATTATCCCCTAGAATGACCCGATGGTCAGAATTCCTAGCTGCTTATAATTATCGCCTGCAATATCGCCCGGGGAAAGCCATTCCCCACACCGACGCATTAAGCCAAGCACCGCTTCCAGAGACTCTCGACGATCCAGCACCAACGCCAACCATGTTGCAGATAGAAACACTCAACTCGCTGCCTATGACCGCCCGAGACATTGTGAGAGAAACCAAACGAGACCACATCCTAGCTCAAGTCCTAGGCTGGGTAGAACGCAGATGGCCATTGGACCAGTTATCAGATGACTTCGCGCCATTCAAATCGCAACAGACTGAACTTTTTTCCCAAAAAGGCTGTATTATCTGGGGCGATAGAGTCGTTGTCCCAGAACGACTCCGGAAGATGCTGCTACAAATCCTGCACGAGGGCCACCCCGGCATCGTGCGGATGAAAGCGCTTGCACGAAGCTACGCATGGTGGCCAGGCATGGACCGGCAAATCGAGCAGTGGGTCAAAGTGTGTACCAATTGCCAACAAGCCAGCAACGCCCCACCAAAAGCCATGCCTTCTGAATGGGAGACGCCACGTGGACCCTGGTCCAGAATCCACCTGGATTTCGCGGGGCCAACCAAAGGATATACCTTCCTGCTGACAGTCGACGCATACTCCAATTGGTTAGAAATTCATCGTATGACGGCTACAACTTCCGAGGCAGTGATCAAGATCCTAAATGGACTCTTTGCAAACCATGGATTGCCTGACGTCCTGGTGTCCAATAACGGGCCACAGTTTACGGCACTAATGTTCGAGCAATACCTCGCTGACCGCGGTATCCTCCTCTGCGCACCCTGTGACCAATGGTGGAGTGGAACGCATGGTCCAATTTGTTAAAAAGACTTTGCAAAAAATGGACTATGACAATATCGATGACAAGGTCAACCAAATTCTCTTTTTGCAACACATAACTCCACATAGCGTTACCGGCAGAACTGCCGCAGAACTACTGATGGGACGAAGACTCCATTTCCACCTCGACCGGTTGCACCCTGCTTACGAACCGGAAAAGCCAAAAGGATCCAGTGGCCACTATCTCACCTTCCAGGTAGGAGACCACGTTTACACACGAAACTTATCAGGTGATCCATTATGGATAGAGGCAACGGTAGTACGAGTGACCGGCCCCAAATCCTACGTAGTGAAATGCTGTGACAATAGACTGTGGAAACGGCATATCGACCAATTACGGTCATGACTCACAACGGCCAGTCAACAACTTCCCCATGACCAAACCGAGGGGGGGGGAGGTACAGAAGAAGATGACGTTCCAGGGAACCTGCTTGAAGGGAGCGACGAATTAAGTGAGACTCAGGAAATGGAGCAGGAAGGAGAATTATTTGCACTGCAAGAAATTGCACCTGAGCAAGAAGCAGATCCACTGCCAAACAACAATCTACCTCAACAGGATTGCAATCAACCAGTCCAATGAAAATCCAAAAGACTTAAAAGACAACTGTCCTATTTAAAGGACTATATAACTACACCGTAATCAAGAAGCCAGGGGGAAGGGGTATTGTGTATGTACCATTGTTAATAAAGTATGAGCTTGAGGTAAAGTGCAGGGCTCTGGCCCTGCACTTCTGATTGGCTGTTAGGCGGCCAGATCGGATTGGTTAGTTCTTAGGAATCCGATTGGCCCTTAACAGAGGATTATTATTGGTTAAAAGAGCTAGCATTCATTGCTCGCTATTGGACAATTCTCACAAGGGTTGCCTATATAAGGCAGAGTTCACTGTTGTTGTTTTGAGAAGTCACTATGCAATAAAGAGCTGAAAGTTCACATTCAGAGGCTGTCTCCATTTACTCCAACCCATGTCCAAGTACTAAACACCTTTTTCTCCAAAAATATTTTGTGTTGTGGTAGCCAAACAATTCAATATTTGTTTCATCAGTTCAGGGTACTTTGTTCTAGAGCATTTACAGTTCATCAAGACAATAACTTTTCTGATGAAGATGAAAAAAGTACTTTCTTCTGATATTTGTCCCATGAAATCCCAAGAAGAAACACTATATTGTAGACCCATGGACAACCACTATTGTTAGCTCAGCTTTTCAGCAAGTCAGTTTCCATGCAGCTCTAGCTGACATATCATGTTCTTTAAGCTAATATTGAACAACGTATGAACAAATTGATGCTGAAAAGGAGTTGTTGTTGTAGAAATAGCACACGCAACATTCTGACTAGTTGGCATTAGGCTAGAATTGTATCAATCAGCTCTTTTTCAGTTATAAGGTTTAATTTTATATTGGAAATATTCAAATATATGACTGCATAGTATGACTGATGCAGAATTAAAATAACAGTGTTGTAATTACTGCTAAATAAATGTAGAGGATGGTGTGGCATAATATGCAATTAAGATAGTTTAATTTGATCTTTGCATACCAAATAAATATGACTCCTAATACTAGTTTATTGGGATAATTGAATGGGAAGGTATGGCTGAATTTCAGTATCATCCCCATAGATATTGCACCATTACCAAAAGAGAACATTGTATTAGATAGGTCTTTGGTCTCATACAGTCTGAATGCTTTCATCCTTCTTCCTGGAGTTATTATATAGACTTTTTTGTTTCTGTTATCTCATAGGAATGGCTATAGCTTATTGTTTCCATTCAGCCATCAGTATCAGTAAGGAGACTTTGAAGAAGCAGCTCAGGTAAAGGTTGATGCTTTTGAACTTTGACATTGGAAATACTTTTGGAAATAACATGGACAGCCAAAAACTAACACACAAAAACACAGAATACAGAATAACAGAGTTGGAAGGGACCTTATAGGTCATCTAGTCCAACCCCCTGCTCAAGCAGGAGACTCTATAGCATTTCTGACAAGTGGCTGTCCAGCCTCTTCTCAGCTTCCAGTGATGAAGCACCCATCACCCATCACAGCAATGTGTGCAGCAACAATCAACCAATGGAACAGCTTACCTGATTGTTGATGTCACACATTGCTGGCTCATATTTAATTGATTATCCACTAGAGCTCCAATAAACTTCTCACAGTTAACTGCTATTAAGCCAGGTTTCACTTAATCTATATGTGTACTTTTGGTTTTTCTTGCCTAGGTATAAGACTATTTTTTTCTACGTTGAATTCATTTTGTTAGATAGGATCTAGTGTCCACATACATCATCAAACACATCATCAGATACATATACATACAACAAATCAACCCAGATTTTCCACTCCGGGCCAAATGATTAAATTCAAATCATCCTACTTTAGACACATTATGTGAGGACCCAACTCTCTGGAAAAAAACTCTAATGCTAGGAAAGATAGAAGGAAAAAGAAGAAGAATATAGTCAGCAACAAAGTATATGGACTCAGTTACAATGGCAATGAATGCACTATTGGAAGACCTGAAATTAGGGGTGGGTTTCTACCAGTTCTGTCCACCTCTGTAAAACTGGTAGATCTGAAGAGCAGCAGACATAGAACTGGTTCTATGTCTGCTGATGTTTTTGCTCACCCGCCCACCCAGGCTCTTACCTGATCTTTATTTCCTGATTTTTCAACTTCAGCTGCCGAATGAGGCACAGCTGCAGTTAAAAAAGTAGGAAAAGAGAGCTGTTTCAAAGGCTGTTTCTCTGCACACAGCCTGTTGATGATGATTTACAGGCACACGGCTCCCAGTGTGCAGGGAAGCTCATAAATCCCAAACCGGTAGTTAACCCTGTCGTATCCCACCCCTGCCTGAAATACCAGAATTGGGACAATTGTCATGGAGAAAATCTGCCTATGATGTCCCTATATTATAATCATAAATTGCCAGACCAAGATGATGTTATATGTCAGTGATAATCACCAAATAAGCTAAACCACTAATCTGATTCCACATGTTCATATAATTATATGTTCATAATTTGTTTTTTCTGTACCAGTTTTATTCACAGCCAGAGAATAAACAAAAGAGCAGCTCACAGTATGGGAAGGGAATTGAATGAGTCAACTGTATTTACTGCACAATGTCAGAAGACCGGAAAGACTCTTTAGGTTGCTTAAGCAATGGGTGATACTCCAACCTTCCAATACTAGAGGATGACTAGGAGTCTATCTAGAAAATATGAAACCTTTTCCTTTCCTTCCTGCAGAGTAGATTACCCTATTTTTAATAACTTGTCTTTATAAGCTAAGATTAAAACTTCAATGTAATAAAATTACTCAAATTCAATCTATTTAAATATTAAACTTTAAGATTTTGTAAAATACAAACTTTTAAGCGATCATTAAACTAAATACAGATTTGGTGCCAGGCATACATCTCAAGGGAGGGATTTTCAAAATGACTTTTTTTCCTAGTTGATCAAATTACTTCTCTTAAAGAAAGAACAAAGAGATTGTCTCTTCAAATCAGCCTCATGCATGAACAGGCTTATTATGCAAAAAATGGTCCTGTAGATACTGTGATCCAAAACCACTTTAAAATTCCAGCGGTGAACTTGAAATGGATTTGGGTATGAACAGGCAATTAACTGAACTTCTTCAGAACTGATATAAGACATTAAATGCACCAATCAGAATTCTCACATCTAACTTCTGTTCTGACCATTCCAACCATTTTCAAGGGCAGCCACACCCCTGAGACATTATTTTAATATAATGTAAAAGTTACTGATCAGCAGCTATCAGGAAAGGGTAAACTGATAAAACTAGGGAAGACATTGAAACTACGTGAGCCACAAAAAACAGTGTGGGTTTCAGTACTTCGAAATTGTATTCCTGAGCATAAGAAAGTTTTTGGATCACATTTCTTGTTTGACCAAATACTTCTAGGAAAACACTAGGACAATAACTCTACTTCATAATGGTTTCCTGAATACTGGTTTTGAAATAAGCTTCCCGGCAGTCAGGAAATAGAAAAATAACTAGACAAATGTATTTGTCCAGTTATTTTTAAAATAATAGAAACTGGCAATTATTCTCACCATATATGATGGCAATAAATTCCATGGTTAAACAATGTGCTAAAGGGATTTTTTTTTTTTATTTAGACTCAGTGAATGGTTCCAGCTTCTAAGTAATACATGTAATATGTAAGAGAAATCAGCTGTCCATTCACATTTCCAAGCCATGCATGAGTTTTTATATCTCTTCACTTCCCTACCCACTATCCAAGCTAAAAAATAAAACTACGAACTCACATTTGCGCAGGAGATACTTTCTTTATCTAATAATTCTGGCTCTTGTTTTCTTAAGCAGTATGTCCCTGTCTTATTACTATAGAAGCAATTCTGTTTTTATCATATTTTTTTTTAAAAAAATCCTAAACATGGAATTTATCCTTTTCTTTAAAGAAGAGTTGCATACTAGGCTGACATTTGATTGATGCATCCTACAGCCTCATTTGCATATTTTGTTTTTGTCATTTAAATATATACAAATTAATGTTCTGAATTATCTTTCATTTGCTCTTTCATACCTCTCTTAGCAAGACATGATTTACTTTTTGGAACCCATGTTGATCCTTTCTTGACAAAACTTATTCACCCATATTATAATATTTGTACACTTGATTATGTTTTCCTTAATAATTATAACTTCCTCCAGAACCATCTATATACATCAGATTTCCTAAATCTAGGGACGACAGCCCTGCAGTGTTTCCATCTGGTTAGGATGCTATCAGAATTGAGTTTTGGTTTACTATATAGGCATCTAGCAGTTACAGCATCCACCACAGTAGTTCAGCATGTCCACCACTTTACTGTACTGAACTGGATAACAAATACATATAGTAAATACATAGGGAACATATTTCTGATTTGGTTTTTTTAATTGGAAAGTTTCAGACTTTTTCTAGGGGTGAAGGTTCCATGTATTTGCTTCATCAGAGGGCTGAATGCAGGATCCAATCGGAGTCAGTCACTGGAGTATGTTCTTCCAAGCACTCAGACTTGGGCTGGAGCCCATCCTGAAGGAACACATCCTGGAGATTGAAAAGTTTCCTGAGGATGGCCTCCAGCACAAATCTAAAAACTTAGATAGTTAGAGGTAATAATCATATTTATTATAGTCAGTTTATCAAAAACTTTTTTTAAAAAATCATCCTCATGCCCTCAACACTTATTACTATCAAACACAAAATACAGGGTATCTTCCTTCCTGAGATCCTAAGTTATTCTACATTTAGTTTTTCATTTTTATGACAGGTTCAGAGAAAAACATGACCCTTGTAATGCTCTACTTCATAACACATTGGATTTTACATTTGCTAGCCAAAGAACAACAGATAGTTTTCTGTATGATCCAGACGTCTTCCTACAAGGTTCTCAAGTTTACAATTAAGCATGAAGAAGTTACTGGGGATACCTAAAATCAGAGTTTTAAAATTATCTGAGGAATAAAACACATGTGTGAGCTTAACAATGTCAGCTCGGCATAAATTTAGACAGATAAAGCATAGGACTAATCAGGGGAACATAATTCAATGTCTTACACAATGCAAAAGGGAATGAAAAATAAAGGGATTGGGTTTTTCCCTATATGGATTTATTTCATATTGCATTGTCTAAGAATATTGTAGGCTTCTTGTGGTATTTCCTGAATTTCATTTTTATATCCCAAGGTTATAATCATTTAGTTAAAACAATCTCTCAAGAAGTCTTAGGTTGAAGACTTATACATATCTTTCTTTACTAAAGGAACTCACTGAGAATATACTATTGATTTTCTAATTATTTTTAAAAGTCTAAATAAAATTAACTATTTGATGGTGATCAGAAAAAGAAACTTATTTGGACTGGGATGTATCCCAGTGAAGAAAACAAAAATATATCTCAGTTTCTGGATTTCTTTTTGCTTTGCTTGATGCCTGAGACATACTTCAAAGTATTCAATGTAGACAATTTATTAAGATTTCTAATTCCAAAATGTACTATTAATTTTGACATTTTAAATATATTAATCTTAGACATTATTACCAGTCGAGTTTTTAAAACTATAGTACATAAAAAGACAGATTCTCATTAATTGATTGAAAAATCTTATGCCTTTTAAAAAGACAGTAATGATGCATGAATATTTCTACATCTGTAAAATCATTTCATTTTTTAAAGTAGTTAAAATTAACAATAAACATCAGCAATACATATGTTTGAAATAGATATGATTATATTATCCCTTCATATCATATCAGGAATAGAAGAGTTTAATGTAGTATTCTGTCACAAGAGTTGTAAAGAGTTGTCTATGTTATTAATCTTAGAGTCATTCCTGATTCTGCTGAAATCAGGGACAACTGAAACTCCTTAACCAACTTGCATTCTCCACTTCATACTGTTGGATATGGGTGGACTTTTTATTTTGTTTTACATCTTTTAACACTTCCCATCTGAGAAAGGGAGAAAACTATATTGCTGATTTTCATAAATCTTTCTACTGAAATTTGGCACTGAAGTGGAAGGGAGAAGTATTCTGAGGTATAAAAGAAGAAGAAAGAGATATAGAGCAACAGGACCATAGAATCTCAGATTGTCTCACTCTTCTTAAAATTAAAGAAGACCCGCAGTAGAACTTTCTTTTTTTAATAGATGTTGCTTTCCATGGACTGAGTTTCTAAAGACCTGAGTTTTTACTAATACAGTATCATCAGCATATCTGTGTGTACTTTAAAAAACATTAAAAAACATTAAAATATGAGCACATGAAAATACATTCCTCCATTTATTATACAGATTCTACATGGAGTGCAGATTCTACATGGAAATCAAGAATTTCCTAAACTAAACTACAATTCACCTATTAACACATAAAATATTTATTCTGTTTCATATTGTATATTAAGGCAACTGCATGCCCAGCTGTCTCTAATACATTATCCCTGTCAGTACTGTAGAACAAATGGTATACCTCAAAGTTTTTTCCATGCTTCTTTGCCATTGTGCATGTTTATATAACTGGGTGGGGGACTTTATGCCTATTATCTTTTCAGAGCTATACATTATATCCTATATCAGATCTGATCTGTGAGTTCCCAGCCACATCAATCATATTTACTCCCAGCAGATTTTTCAGAAAGTTCACATTTAACTTTAAACATTAGGGGATTTTTTTCTATAGTAAAAGAATACCATATGCTTTTCTCCTAAGTAAATTGCAATATTTAAATCAGAAGAAATGAAGATAGCTACAAATATATTTTCAGCATAGATGGCATTTTGGTTTCCTTTCTTGATTAGATAAAATAAAATTGAAGACTATATTGACTGAGAATTACCATATTGTAATACAAAGACCTCTTATTTGAATAAAGAAAAATGATCATTCTTATTTTCATGAATATTCTTATTTTACTTTCTAAATCAGAATTTCTTCCTTTCTGAATACAATTACCAGAACAATTTTTTCATATTTTAAAAAGTTTAAAAAGTTTTAGTTTATATTACATTAATAGTTACAAAATTATTTGTTTGACAATCAACTATTTTTTCTGAGAAATAAAACTACAAGTATGAAGGGTAAAGGGAGACCACAATATTCCATTTGGACCTAATCTGAAATGTTGGAAGTAACCCAGTTGATTGTGGACTGATTTGCTTGATTGTACTTGGAAGCTAATCTGAAGTGAAATTCGAAAATAAGGAGATCTATACCTCTTATTGACCAAGAAGGAATTTGCACATGAATTATTTTTTTAATGGAAGCAGAGCCTTAAAATTAAGGTCAAAATAATAAAAGCAATAAATAGATTCTAACTTTAGGAATATGTTTAATGGTAAAGAAATAGGAATGTAAAAAGACTAGGTAATTGATATAGGAATTGGTAAGAAGAAGTGAAGGTAATTAAATAGAAAACACCCATAGCATCAATAATTGCCCCCTCATTCACTCTTCCAAAACTCTAAAAATCCCAACTTATATGCCTACTTATATGAAACAGGAACACATAATAGAAAGATTAAGTGCAGAATGTATAGGACATCCTAGCATTTTACAAAACCCCAGAGACTTATCTGGATTATATCCATCATCAAATTTTCATCTTATTACATATTTGGCAAGTGATTTGACAACTGATAGCTTGAAATTATCCCCAAGCAGCACAATGGATGTACCAAAAATGAACGATGGCACCAAGGTCATAAAAGAATTATTTGAAACAGAAGGATCCAAAAGATCTAATATTTCATCATCTGAATCACTTCCTAAGATGGGTGGCTATAGAAATCAAATAAACAAATAAATAAAATTACAAAAGCAGTGATATGGCTCTACAATTTTATACATCTATAACAGGGGTGTCAAACTCATGGTGTCACAGTAGTGTCACGACGTATCGGGACTTTTTTCCCCTTCACTAAACTGGGCGTGTGTATGGCCAGTGCATGACGCATCCAGCCTGCAGGCTGCAAGTTTGAGAGCCCTGACCTATATGATGGCATGACACAAATACAAAAAGTAAAGAGAATGCAGAACACTGACACAATGCTACTTTCATTACTTGCCTCCATTTACTTTCCTCTGAAGACATTTCTGCCATCAAGGAGGTGTGATCAAAATTTAAGCAAGGCTGTATGGAACAGAATTTGTGACTGTTTTTAGTCTTATACATGCCTTTATTCTTAAATGGCTGATGTTTTATACTGTGGCGTTCTGGTCCATCCCACATGGTGACACAATATGCTAGAAGTGTTTCATCTATTATCTAATGTGTTATCAGGTTATTGAATGCACTTTTTTGTTTATCTCATCAGATTTCTGCTTTGGGTTCTTTGATTAGGCTTTGTTTATCTTCATAGTCTAGTATAAGGCTCCTGTTCAGTAAAAGTTCATTTGAAAGTTCATGTCATTGGTTCTTTGTTCCAGCTGGTGCAGGATGGGTCCTGGAAGCTGTGCCTATTCCTTTTAAATGTCCCAAAACTTCAAATCTCTGCAGATGTCACAGGATGTAACAGCTGTGTTTCCCAGCTCCAGTTCTGATTAGAAATCTTTCTGTTTCTATTGTAGGATAAAACTTAACTCCTGATAAGCCACAATAGGCAGGGAAGAAGCAAAAAGCAAAAAGCAAAAAAAAAAAAAGCAAAAACTCCTAAAAGACAAAGGGGACTAGGTTTAAAAATGTTGTTTGAAACAAAAATCATAGTATTGTACCAAAACAAAGACTGCAATTCTAAGTGTGTCTTTTGGTTTACTTAGGATGTTTTGGAGGGCTTTAGTTGATTTGTGTGTGATGCCATGTAGCTGTCCTTTATTCTTTTCACAGTTTGTGTTGGTTGTGCTATATTGGATTGAGACCAAAAGACCTATAGTTTAGGGTTAGCTTTAGAAAAGAAAAAGAAAAGCTTTAGAAAAAAACCAGAAGAAACAGCAGGGGTCATGTGCAATATTCAGTGTAAGGATTGTCCCAGTCATTATGTAGGACAAACAGGCAGAAGACTAGCAGATGTATCTATAAGCAACATCTAACACTCAAAAGACATCTTTAATTTCCTAACATGTGGACAGACTTAACCATAGTTTTATGCTATGTCAGCAATCTACACCAAGCCAAGTCCAAAAACCCTACAGAATTCCTGGAAGCCTAATAATCAGCCATCAACAGGCAAGTAGAGATAAACAACAGTGACATACCATTCAAAAAGTCAATCAAAAAGCCAAAAAGGAAACAAAAGACCTAAACATCTCCTCACCCCAAATCAAAATCCAGATGAGGAGAGATTAACACCAATATTAACACTAGACTGACAATCAGGAAGTAAACAATATTTATTTATTTTTTATTTGTTTGTTTATTTTGTTAAATGATTATTAGATAACAGGTATAAGTATAAACATGGTTATAAATACATGAAATGGATACAAATAAGAAAAAAAGAAACAACAGGACAGGGACGGTAGGCACGTTTGTGTGCTTATGCACGGCCCTACAGACCTCTTAGGAAAGGGGTGAGGTCAATAGTAGGCAGTCTAAGGTTAAAGTTTTTGGGGTTTCAGGAAGAAACCACAAAGTTAGGTAGAGTATTCCAGACATTGACTACTCTATTGCTGAGGTCATATTTCCTGCAATCAAGTTTGGTGTGGTTTATCTTGAGTTTGTATCTACTGTGCGCTCTTGTATTGTTTTGGTTGAAGCTGAAGTATTCATTGACAGGTAGGACATTACAATATATAATTTTATGTGCTATACTTAGATCAAACCGAAGGCAGTGTACTTCTAGGTTGTCTAGGTCTAAAATTTCAAGTCTGGTGGCATAAGGTATGCTGCTATGAGTTGAGGAGTGGAGAACTCCTCTCGTAAAATATTTCTGGACTTTCTCAATTGTATTAATATGAGATATGTAATGTGAGTTCCAGACTGATGAGCTGTATTCAAGTATTGGTCTAGTAAATGTTTTATATGCTCTAGTTAGTAGAGTGATACTACCAGAGAAAAGGCTATGCAGGATTAGGTTAACAACTCTTAATGCCTTTTCTTTTGCCTTTCTTTTTGTAGTTACAGTGGGCACAAGCACTTAGATCATTTGAGATGAGTAGTCCAAGGTTCTTGACAAAGTTTGTATCATCAACAAGGTCTTGACTATTCAGCTTCTATTTTATTTTCTGGTTTGTTTGCCAATATGTAAGACAGAGCATTTATTTGTTGAGATTTGAAGATGCCATTTGTTTGACCATTCTGACACATTGAAGGGTAGCAATATTGTCAGTGTTGAATAGCTTTATATCATCAGCGAAAAGAACACAGTTGCTCTTAATATGATCACAGAGGTCATTTATGTAGAATATGAAGAGAGTTGATCCTAGAACGCTGCCTTGGGGGACACCACTATTGATAGGTACAGGATTTGATAGGACGCTCCCAATTTTGACCATCTGTTGCCTGTTTGACAGGAATGCTTCTATCCAGTTATGCAGGTATCCAGGGATACCATGAGATTTTAGTTTTAGGAATAGTTTGCTGTGTACCACTGAATCAAAGGCTTTACAAAAGTCTATGTAGATTGCTTCAATTGCTTTGCCCTGATCAAGTTGTGTAGTCCATATGTTTTTACAGTGTAAGAGTTGCAGATTATAGGATAGTTTTTTTCTGAAGCCAAATTGTTTGTTAGAGAGTAAGTTGTTTTTCTCTCAGTGGAGGATAATGGATTGGTTAATAATTGATTCCATGACATATCCCAATCAAGGAACTATCAACTTAGATAAACATGCTAACAGTAAAAACAGTCTAATCAAGGAACCACCAAGACCATTCCCACCAATGCTGATAAAGTAAGGCACTAGTATATAATATGAATAAGCTTCCGTTCTAGCACTGATGACGTTAACTAGTTTGATAATAAAATATCTATAAGAAAGCCACCAAGCTCAGACTGCACCCAGGACCTCACTTATTATTTAGATCTGGACTAAAAAGAATGATATCAAAGCGAAATCAGCTGTAGAAGTAGCTACATTCTCTCATAATAGGTTAGGGAAAAAATTATAAAGGTGTATAAAATCAAGCATGGCATAACTTTTTTGGAGACATAAAGAGAATTTTTTCTTCTATTCAATTTAAGATTACCTACTGAAATTAAATACTGAAATGACAGAAAAAATACTTCTTTACACAATATATAGTTAAGCTCAGTGGTGGGATTCAAAAATTTTTACTACCAGTTCTGTGGGTGTGGCTTGGTGGGCATAGTAGGGAAAGGATACTGCAAAATCCCATTCCCTTCCCACCCCACTAACATGCTGTCACGACTCCAATGATAAACGAACTGGAGCCGAGACAGCCGAGATGCGATACGTCCATAGTCATTTACTTGCCTTACATTGACTATGTTACTATGTTGGCGTTATGATGAGAATTCCTCAAATGACTGACATCAACTTCCTGGCAAGGAGTGGTGCAATAATGAATGATTCATGGCTGAATATCAAGAGGGTGGTGGTCTAATAATGGTGTGGGGCAAATGGAGGACAGAGTGAATTGTGTAAAATATGGGGAATTGAGTATCAACAGCCATGACACCAAACATTCTTGGGGAAGCAACACGGAGAACACGTCTTTCTTTCGTTCTCTGGCCCGGAATGAAAGAGACTGTAACCATAGAAGAACAACACATGACTTTTCAGCCAGGTTTGATTCCTTACTTGCCGAGGTGGTGGGGGGTTCAGAGCCCAGAAGAAGAGGAGCCCCACACTTGATGTCTAGTGCAAACATTCAGAGCCCTTACCTCGATGTGAACCACAGGAAGGATCTTGGGGATCCCCTGGAAGGAATGGCTGCTGGGAACAGTGTATGGTAGGGTTCTCCCCTACTGCAAACTTCTTTTGATGGAAATCCCGATCGCTTAGCTTTATTTCTCAGCCAAGTAGTAACTCATTTGGAATTATATGCAACATATTACCCCTCCCAATGGTCAATGATAGTAGCAATTACTGGGGTGTTAACTGAAGACGCAGCAGATTGGGTGGCAGAGCTGCATAGTGCCTGTGCTAGAGAATTGATTGAGGTAGAGTTATTCTTGGATTCATTTCATAATCAATTCAAGGATAAGTCTAGACTGAGGAAGCAATAATGGCCTTAAAACAGAATGGAAGACCAACTGTTGAATATATCAGGGAATTCAGACAATTGGCTGGGAAATTGTGGACTTAGCCAGAACATTTATTGATTAGGGAATTCATGGCCGGTTTAGATCGAGGATTATGACAGGCTTGTCTCTACAGGGATGTGCCCCAATGAATAACAGGCTGGTATAAAACTGTTGTCGAATTAGACGTAGGGTTGAAGGAGTTTAGAGAGAAATCTGAAGTTCCACAAAAAACTGGTTCAGTTGGGACTAATGTGGGAATAGGAAGGAATGTGCAAGGAATTGTGGCCAACAATACCAGGGGTCGTTTAAATCTTAGGTGTTTTCGTTGCAATATAGTGGGACATAAGGTGTTCGAATGTCCTGCGATAGATGGTCCTTCCAGAACTGTTTAACAAATTGGATATAGTGGCAGGGGAGTTGGCAGTCATGAAAAATCACAGGGTGTCACACAAAAAGAACCATCAATAGCTCCAGCCACACAAGAGATGAAGCAATACAGTGACCAGCGTCAGCCAAGAGTTGTGTCGGGACTGTATGACAATGGTGACGATAGCCAGGAAGACACCATGGTAAGCTCTCCTATTAGGCCCTTTTGATATAATAAAATAATCAACTCTGTGACAGTTAAACTCAAATTACCGTCATGGTTAGGGCAGATTCATCCCATTTTTCATACAAATTTACTAAAAACAAGTGTCAATAGAAACGACGAGATACCTATGAAACCAGTACATGGAGAACCAGAACAATTCAAAATAGATAAAATACTAGATTCTAGAATACGAAGACATACTTTTCAATACCTAGTGTGATGGAAAGGGTATCCCAAAACAGAGGCATCCTGGGTGAATGAGTCAGATATGTGTGTAGATAGACTGAGGCAAAGTCAGGGCCCGTTATGTAACCCCTATACACTGTTATCCCTTTGTCTAATGTGTTCTTGTATTCTAGGTAGAAATTTCTAAAATGAGTATATTAATTTCTGCGAAGGCTCCGCCCTTGGTACTCTATTATAATATTGAATCTTTTTCTTTTCTTCTTAAATTTATTATCAACAAAACGTTTTTGACTAAATAAATGCCATGATAAACAATTTTTCAGAAAGCATACAATATTAAGGTAAACTACAGTAATACATGGCTAGTAGCTACAGTACTGAAACAACAATCACACATATACTTTGTAGCACAAAGATGACAATAAACTGGAGATTTGCCCATAACTCCAGATGGTGGTTCCAGCTGTAAATTCTCTTCATCTACTTTGGTTAATACAGCTTAATTGACAGGATTAAAGTGACTTAACTTACAGGATCAAATTGTGTAAATTATCTCATTGAGTAGTTTTGTTTTAAAACCCTTTGACTCCCAATTCTTCTAATTTGTAGTTCTGTTCAGATATAGTTTAAAATCTTTTTCATCACTAAACAATCAACGATATTAAAAACTAACATGACATGGTAAATTCTGACATTTCCTTTTTACAATGAAAGCATAGCTAGTGAAATTCAAAAGATGGGTAGTTGCTGTAAATACTCTATGCTTCAAATATCTTTGGTAATTGGACGTGGAGTTAGGCAGAGAAATTCTTTTGTATTTATTGCTTTCTCCCAGTTCACAAAGTTTGAGGAAATTTAATTTACTTTAGAAATTCTTTCAGATAATTTAGGTAAATTCAACTCCTGGGCTCAAGGAATGAAAACCCCTTTGTTTCCTTTGCTTTCCCCTAAGACATTTTTCTCCCTTTGTTGAGAGGGTTCAATAATTTCTATGAATCAGGTTATTTCTCAAACATTCTAGAGTTTTATGCACATCAAATATAATAATCCAATATAATAAATTATAATAAATGAAATAAATTATAATACATTATCCAATAGAAACTAAAAGTAATAAAACTAAAGTTTTATACACATCCACAAAAATAATCTCAGGTCCCTTTCAATTCTGCTATCTATGTTCTAATGCTAACTGTCTTTACTGCAAGGGAGTAAAATAATCTATTTGATTGCATCTTTTTTTCATATTGACCCATTTGCCTTGTCCTACGTCATGCTATGGGAAGCATTTCACAACCAAGCCACTGGCTAGAATTTCTGCAAAGTTATAATCCCAACACATCTGGAATGTTTTGCCACCAAGAGAGGTTTGTTTGGTTTTACCTTTGCTCCATTTCAGCAATCCAGCTGGTGACTACACTCGTACATTGTTTCTGAAAACTGAGCTCATGTAGAAAATAGAATGATTGAAGCTAACAAACAACATATGTAACAAGGAGTCATTAACTCTGTATCCTAAGAGGTTCTTTAAACTCCCTGGAAAGCATTATATTATTTGTCATACATAACAGAACTGCAAGGAGTATCTGAAAAAGAGGCAAATTTTAATTTTGTGTTTTCTCTAGCTGAAAGATAAAAGTATTTTTCACTCTGGTCTCATATATATTTCATCTCCACAGATACAGATTTTTTTTTTCAGGCTACATATAGCAAAGGCAATTGTGACAGAACAATAGAACACAATAGGCTCTATGAAGGCATAACCAAATGATAAATTCAGATGTAGGGCTCAGATTCCATTCAAGATTTTCTTAGCCACCTATTCATTTATTTATCAAATATATATGGCTGCCTCTCTTGCACAAATTACTCTGGGCTGCTACAATAAAACCAACAACTAATGTACTACAGAGATTGCATAAAACAATTAAAATATTTGAACATAAATTGAAAAAAGTTTGTTAGAAGGAATGTATCAGAACAATGGCCCCCAACCACTGGGCCCCGGACTGGTACCGGTGCGTGGAGCATTTTTTACCAAGCCACAAAGAAGTGGGCACCACCATCTTGTTTTACGGCACTTGAGAAAGTGCTTCTGGGTGAGCCGTCGGTTGGAAAGCAGCGTTTGGGTGCTGAATCCTCGTGCCTTAGTTTCATTGAGGGGGGGAGGCTTCGAACGAAGAGCCATCCCGATGGCGGTGGAGTCTCGTGTTAGGAGGAGGTTAAGAAAGAGCCCGAAAAGCCCATCGACAAAGGTACAAAGGAGGAGTAGAAGGTGGTGAGGAGAAGCGGGGGATGGCTGGCTGGCCGGTCGCTCGGCTCGCCTTTCCTTGGTCATGTGTGCTGATGCCGGTACCAGGCCATGGATCATTTTGTGATGCCAGTACCGGGCCGTGGGACAAAAAAGGTTGGGGGCCACTGCATCAGAATGCTACACATGATACAACCAGCATGCCGGCTCCCTATTGCCAGGAAATGCCCAGGCATATTGAATTTTAAGGAAAATGTTTCAAGAAGGTCACAAGAAGTGGGGCTAACCTCACCTTGTGGGAGAGAGGTGTCAAGGATGAAGCCATGGCAGAAAAGGCTTGTCTCCTTTTATATGATTAGTTTTATTTTATTTTATTCTAAAACTGTTCCAAAACGGGCAAACTGCTAACCCTTTAGACACAAGATGGGAGTGAGGATGTAAAACATGAACATCAACCAGAGTGATAGAATTGTAATATTTATATTGAGGGAATTACACCATACATCTGGAATCATACATTTTCCCCCTTACAGCAGGTGAGACAGAATACAGGCATTTCTTTCTCCCCCATATGTATCACTATAAAGCAGCTTCCAACACTGAAAGATATTACCAGCCCACAATAATAATTATTTTATTGTTCAAATTTATGCCCATATCACTGGAAGTGACTCTGGGCAGGGCATAACAATATTAAAAGTGGGAGAAGGCAAAGCTTCGTTTCGGCAATACAGCTGCGATCTCGGGGCTCTGAGATCGCAGCCGATATTTTCGGCCCTGGTCGGTCCCAATGGACCTAAACCGTCCTGTAGAGGTGGTGATCGTGAAGGGCACAGTCCCAGGATCCCAGGGATATTGCAAAATCTCTGGTTTGATCCAGGAGAAGCCCTTTTGCTGGCGGCAGAGAGGCAGCCTCCATAGCTGTTGAAGTCGGGACAGCTCCAGAAAGAAAGTGGCTGGAAGTGAAAGTGTGTCGGCTGGGTGAGAAACTTCTTTTTTGTTGTAAATTAGCTGAGATTTGAAAGGGCACCCTGAATAGAGAAGAAACCTGTGAGATTTTTTTTTTTTGACAAAAACTATATGAGCGGCGTTTTTCAAAGTGATGTCAAATTGAGGCTTGGATTTTTTTTTCTTTTTCTTACTTTTTTGGGGGGACTTTAGTGTGACTTTGTAGGTAACCGGATTGAATTTTCTCTTACATATATTTTTATGCTCCTTTTGATTATTTAATTTTCTTTTAGGATAGAGGCTCCCTTTGGCTATTTATTTTTTTTTTGTATAAATTATCCTTTTTTTCTGGCTGGGGGGGGAAGAGTATTAAGAAATTTTGTAACACTGCCAACTAGAGGCTTGAAAATATTTTATTTGAATTGGAGAGAACTGTAAGAAGACTTCTTCTCAAGGACATTTTAATGTGATAAGATAGAGGGAGAGCACAGCAAAATATTATTGCAGGTGTTCTCCTGGACTCTTATCATCAATATTTCAATATTTCAGAGTGATGTGAGCTTGCAGCTGCTTCTTCCTTTTAACTGCTCCTGGGGGTGTGACTTGATTGGCTGGGGGCTTGGCTGTGTTCTGATTGGATGGGGGGGTGTTCTCATTGGTTGGGGGTTTGGCTGTGTTCTGATTGGTTGGGGGGTTGGCTGTGTTCTGATTGGCTGGAGGCGTGTTCTGTTCAGGTGGGGGCTTGATTGTGCTCAGGTTAGTCTTAGTTGCTGGAAGGTTTGAGCTGGTGAGCTGTGATCTTGCTGTTTGGCTTCGAGTTCGTGGTCGTGCTGCATCTTCATGGTGGGTGTCAGTTCGCTTCATGTATGGCTCAGAGGGGTTTGAGGTGGGTAGTGATGCAGCTGCAGTCTGGACTATATAGCAACAACAACAAAGCAAAATAGAAAGATTCTCCCTAAATCTTTTTTTAAAATGACAGACGAATTAACTTTAAAAGATATTTGGAGAGAAAGAAATGTTAAAGCTAAACAATATACTTTTTATTCAAATAGACATTTATCATGGTCCAGATTAGATATGATTTGGATCTCAACAGAATTAATATCTAATATTCAAGAAACAAATATCGAAACAAGTACTTGGGCAGATCATGGTCCAATGACAATTAAATAGAAGGGACAAAAAAATAGATCGAGATGGACATTAAATAATACTATCTTAAAGGAAAAAGATTTTATACAACGGATAGAGAAGGAACTGGCTTTTTTCTTTAGAGAAAATAAAAAAGAAGATACTTCAATGCAGAATGTTTGGGATACAATGAAGGCATATGCTAGAGGTTTGATAATAGATTATACAAGAAAAAAGAATATTAGGAAAAGGCAAGCTTCTAAGGCCTT
Source organism: Hydrophis major (assembly GCA_033807585.1). Classification (NCBI taxonomy): domain Eukaryota; kingdom Metazoa; phylum Chordata; class Lepidosauria; order Squamata; family Elapidae; genus Hydrophis; species Hydrophis major. The sequence goes on from CM066329.1 coordinate 333,588,057, forward strand.
GGAAGATGAATATAAAAGACTTGAAAAAGAATTACAGAAAATGCCACAGAAAAAAGATATTAAATTGAAGCTGGATGTAATTAAACATAAAATGGAATTAATAGAGAAAGAAGAACTGGCACAGAAAATTAGAAATTCTAAACAGAATTACTTTGAAGATGCAAATAAACCAGGTAGATGGCTAGCATATAAATTGAGAAAGGAGAAGGAATCAAGAAAAATATTGAAGCTAATAGATGATCAAGGCCAAGTTTGTTATGGTAATAAGGAGAAAAAGGAAATTATTCAAGATTTTTATGGGCAACTATATAAACAAGAGAATACTGATGAGGAAAAAGTCAAACAGTATCTACAGAATGCTAACTTACTGAAGATACCTAAAGAGACTGAAGAAAGCAATATAACAATGATGGAATTAAATGAAGCATTTAAGAAACAAAATAATGGGAAAGCACCAGGTCCAGATGGGCTTCTGGCAGAATTCTATAAAACATTTCAAGAATCATTGAGCATCCCATTGTTAGAAGTTATGAATGAAGTTATGTTAAAAAAGATGATACCCAAAATATGGTCAGAGGCTTATATTACACTTATTCCAAAAGAAGAGGCTGACCCACTGCAAATTAAGAACTATAGACCTATTTCATTATTGAATGCAGACTATAAAACTTTTGCTTCAATTTTAGCAGAAAGACTTAAAAAATATTTAAATAATTTTATCCACCCAGATCAATATGGATTTCTGCCAAAGAGACAAATCAGAGACAATATGAGAGTAATATTGGATACTTTGGAATACTATGAGGCTCATCCTGAAAAGCAAATGGCTTTGATATTCCTAGATGCTCAAAAGGCATTTGATAACGTGAACTGGAGATTTATGTTATTATTATTGGAACAGATGGGTTTTGCCAGAAAATTTATTCAAGCAATAGAAGCCATATACAATAAACAGACAGCAAAGGTAATGATGGAGGGAGAACTTACAGACTTTATTAATATAAGAAAAGGCACAAGACAAGGATATCCCCTATCTCCTTTGCTATTTGTGTTGACTTTGGAAGTGTTTAATAGAAATATTAGGGATGATAAAAGTATAAAAGGAATGAAAATGAAAAAGGAAGAATTCAAACTACAAGCTTTTGCTGATGACTTAGCTTTTATTCTGGAAGATCCGCTAGAAACAGCTCCAAAGTTATTGGAAAAGATAGAGACATATGGTGAGATGGCTGATTTGAAAATAAATAAAGATAAAACAAAGATTTTGACAAAGAACATGCTACTGAGACAAAGAGAAGAACTGGCAGACCTTTTGAAAATCCAAGTTACAAATAAGGTTAAGTATCTGGGGATATATTTGACAGCAAGATGTAGCACATTAAAAGAGAATAATTATATTAAACTTAAACAACAGATAGCTACAGACTTGAAGAAATGGGAAAACTTGCAATTGTCATTAATAGGGAGAATTTCAACAATTAAGATGAATATTTTACCCAGAATTCTATTTCTGTTTCAGACAATACCAATTAGGCTTGGAAAAGACTATTTTGAAGATTTAAATAAAATCATGTTGAAGTTTATATGGCAAGGTAAAAAAGCGAGAATAAAGCTAAAGCTTTTGCAAGACACTAGAATTAGAGGAGGTTTTGGCCTGCCTAATTGGGAACTGTATTATCAAGCTGCAAGTTTGATGTGGGTCAAAGAATGGATAACATTAAGAAAGGCTAGATTGTTGACACTAGCAGGGCATGATTTGCTGTTAGGCTGGCATGCTTTTTTATGGTATAAGGGAACTAAAACACAGGGTTATTTTAGAAGACATTATATACGGGAGTCTTTGTGGTTAAACTGGGAGAAGATAAAAAGACAATGTTATTTGAAAATTTCAGTTTGGTTATCGACTATTGAAGCATTTTCCTATCCTATAATTTATAAGAAGGAACAAACAGTTAGATATGGGGAACTATTGGATGAAAAGGGTGGACTTAAATCGATGCAAAACTTAGAGGAACAAGGTATAAGGATGAATTGGTTTTCATATGCGCAAATACATTCAAGGTATGATGAAGATTCTAAAACTGAGGGATTCTATGATAAACAGACTGATTTAGATAAGATCTTGACAGGTACTGATGAGAAGGTGATTAAAAAATTATATGGTTATTTACTGGGGATTAAATTAGAGGAAGAACAAGTTAAAGAAACTATGATTGTTTGGGGGAAGAATTTTGGATATGGGATTGATTTAGAGAAATGGCAAAAATTGTGGTCTCAAAATTATAAAATGACAATATCAACAGCATATAAAGAAAACTTGTATAAGATGTTTTACAGGTGGCACTTTCCCCCGACAAGAATAGCAAGAATGTTTAAGAACAAATCTGAAAAATGCTGGAAATGTCATCAGATACCTGGCTCATATTATCATATGTGGTGGACTTGTGAGGACGCTCGATAATATTGGACTATAATTCGCATGTGGTTGGAAAAAATGACAAAGAAACACATAGACTTGAAACCAGAGATCTTTTTATTGGGAATTTTACCTGATACATATAGTAAAGATTTGAAATACCTGATTGTAAATGTATTAACAGCGGCTAGGATTGTATTTGCTAAAAACTGGAAGAATGAGAAAATACCATTACAGGAAGAAATTATTAAGAAAATATTGGAATGTGCTGAGATGAGTAGATTGACATTTGAAATTAGAGAGCAAGAGGATAAACAAGTTTATGAAATTTGGGATCTTTTTTATCAATGGCTAGATGATAAAATACGATAATAGAATATTTAGAATGTTAGACAGTACACTATATTTATAAAGTGTTTTTAGGATTGATTTGGTATTATTATATGATTTGTTACAGAATAAACTGTTTAAAGTATTGTTATCTCATAAAGCATGAATGATTAAAAGTATAGTCAAAAGTTGTTTTTTTTTAATAGCGATATTAGGATATATAAGTTTGGATTGACAATATGAGTTGTTATGTAACATAATTGTAATTGAGACTACAAAATGAATGCACAAAACTGATGAACCAACCGACACGCTGGATGTACATATGAGAGTTGATGTTTTAATGTTTTGTTTGTCTTGTTTGTTTGTAGAAAATCAATAAAATTCTTTAAAAAAAAAAACAATATTAAAAGTGGTTTCCAAAATTATATTTTTCTGCTTTAATATTAAAGCTTGGGGATAAAAAAGCCCAGAAAATGCAAATTGTGAATTGTGGAGCCAGATATTTTAAAATTCATCAGCCCCTCAGAACGGCTTTCTCCAACCTACCATTCTTAAAATGTGTGGAATCTGAACACTTTCTTTTTTCTATAATGTTTTTTTTTTAATTTTTCAATTTTAAAAAATACATACATTCCATTTTTGTCTCAAGGAGTGTATCATCTGGGTACAAACTCCTTGGTGCTACATTTTTTACCATTTACCACCTCTTCACATTACATTAGTATCATTTCTCTAAACTTAGAATTAAGATACATCAAACATCTAAACAACTCTTTTGGTGATAGTACTATTACATCTCATTATTCTCGTCATAAGTATATTAACAATTATCAACACACATGATTAGAACTGAAAATGATTCAGGTTTGTCCAATGTCCAAGTGGTTTTGGGGAAAGGAAGTATCAGCATTATTTACATAAGCAAGTATCCCCTTCTTAATCCAGGTACTTGTTATGACTTTGTGTGACACCTGGTTGGTCATTATCTGAGTTTCATCGGATTCATTTGTTGCTTTATTACCTTGTTGATACCCATTTTAAATGATATTTACTATAGTTCATTGTTATTTCTTGCTGCATTGTAAACTACCATGGGCCTGCCTGAAGCATGTGAATATAAATTTGGTAATAAATAAATAAATCAGGCTGAGAAAGATACCCCTAGGTTAAACCTTTCAAAATGTTGCAGCAAGAAACTCAGTCATGGTGGGCTAATCAAAAGAGCCATAATTAGAAATATCCTAAGGGAACAAAGCTTCAGCCCCACCACCACTGCTAGGTCAATAAAAAGTTTCTATCCCAGCTCTCCTGAATAATATGCAGGGCATTCACTACTGTTTATTTACAAGACATTTGCAGCTTCAGGGAAATCAGAAATACTTCTCTTTTCAGCAACTCTTCTGTTTTCATAACTGAAAGACATCTGTCATGTATTTCTCAGGATAGCAGGCAGTTGAGCTTATTAGACAAAGCAGGACAAAAGAAGCTCTTTTTGGCCTGGGAAAAAAAATAATCAAAGCAATAAACTTACCCTCAAATCTTTCTTCTCTAAAGAGTACACATTTCTATTTGATCTCATATGATATAAACTCTAGCAAGAGTGAACTATGTTCAAGCTAGCCACATAGCAAAACCTAGAGCATCGTTTTTAAGATTAGTTTATAACTTCAGCTCTATTGATTTGTTGATGATACTGTCAAGTCAAACTGTCATTCTGTAGCCCAGTTGTACACATAATGGATTGAAGTCTATGAAAGAAGCAGAATGGAATCCTGCCACACATCCTTCATCAGGTTCTCATTTATATCTTATTTGGGGCTCCAACAACTGAAAACAGCTTGAAGTTTTGGTTTCTGGATCAAGTCAGCTCAGTTAATTTAAAGTGGAAATGCTACATGATCAAACCAAGGGGCTTACATGCTCCAGATTCTACTACTAAGGGTGTCAAAGGAGAGGCCAACATAATTCATAGAAATACTGCCTTGGTTTTTTGTACATACCACTTTAGAAAACAGCCAACTATTTGTAAGAGTAACACTAGGGAAATGAGTAACACTAGAGGGAAAAACAAGAATATATAAACAACAGAACACTATCAGTGTAGATCCTGCAAATTACATTGGGAATGAGAATTCCTAGTGCAATGTATTCAGTTATATAGATATTTGTATAAAACACATTCAAAGAAACTTTCCAGTCTGATCTTAACTTTGCATAAATATATATTTTAATACGATCTACTTGAGAGGTTCTTGGTGTTCTCTGAACTTGTGTTCTTGAAGACATGTCATTACCCAAACTATAAAATCATCAGTGCTAGTAAAGAGTGCAGTTTACTGTCAGTTTATATTCTATTGGCTTGCCTGTCAGTGTTGGTGAGGGTGGTCTTAGAGATTCTTTGAATGGTCTATTTGCTGTTGGCTTCTTTGGCAGTTTCTTGATTGGGGTTAATAGATATTTTATCTTGCTTTACATGGAAATGATGACATATAATAATGACATATTATTCTATTATAGGTAGTCTTCAGCTTACAACTGCAACTTTCCAGGCATGGTTGAGGGAAGGAGGAGGCTCATACACCCTTGTGCCTAGCTGGCCAAGGCCTTCCAGCCTATGGCAGATTTCCACATACCAGTGGGCCTAGTCAGCCAAACCTTCCCAGTTCACAGTTGAGTGGGACTGTTGCAATGCTTTCATGATCATAAGGGCAGGCATGCTGCCAAGCACCCAAATTTTTATCATGTCATTGTAGGGATGCTACAGCAATAGGAACTTGAGGCAGAAGTTGTAACTCCTTTCATTCGTCACTTTCATAATTTCAACAAAGTCATAAATTGAAGACTATCTGTAAAAAAAAATGAGGAGTCTGATAGTATCTAATGAAGTGAGCTACAGGTTATGAAAGCCTGTGCCTTTAAACTGTCTTGTTACTCAGAAAATTAAATATCTTACTGCTAGCAGACTCCTGACTATAGGAGAACATTATTCAAGTATTCCATGAAAAGGTCATGGAGTGCTACATAAAAATATAACATAAATCACCCTTGATAAATCAAGGTCAATGTGCTATCTTTTCCAACATTCTGAACATTTATGGCTTACTCAGAACCTTTTGTGCAAGATGTGCTTGAAAAATGGATTATCGAGGATCCAAGTTGACATATATTGAGAAACTTCTTGCCTTAGCAGTTTTTTAATTTTTTTTTACTATATTAAGGCAACTGTATTCCATTAATTTTACCCTCCTGACTTAAGAGATCTTGCATGATGATTTGTTGTAGCTAGAAGAGATATTGCCTAGCTGACTACATGAATCAATCTCAGAGAAAAAACATGTCCCACTTTATTTCTAAACTAAACAAATATGTTGTATGGACACCTCAAATCATATATCTTATTGAGTTATCTTAAGCATCCCAATTGTCTGAATTTACCGTGCCAAGACCAGAATCAAAAGATGTCATGGTTCTTCCTGTACCTATCCAGGAGGCTTTTATTGCCCAACAGCAGGGATCTAAACTTCAAGAGGTGGGCTGAGATCTTGGAAAAAGCCAACCATAGGATTCAAACTCATCCCAGATCCAAGACATTTCAACCAGGGCTGCATTGTAAGGAAATACTAAGAGCAGAGAAATGATTACCAGGAATCACTGGCTATGTTCATACAGAATACTAAAGCATAGTTTTATAGTAGGCAACCTTTTCAGGCTGAAAATAGGCAAATTGTAAAATGCAAACTGAAGTGAAGTGTGTGTGTTTATGTGTATAGTACAATTATGCATACAATATCTTCTCTCAAATTAAAGTTACATTTTGGCAATTTTGGAAAACTTCTGGGACTCATATGATAAGCTTTTGAAGCAAGTGTTCTTCCTCCAATTAACTCTCAGGAGATGATTTGAAATGCTTGTCTGAATTCATGTTGATTCATGCTGAATTCATGCTGGACATACATAATTAGCACTTACATTGACTTTTTAACAAGCAGATTTAGTAATGCTAAATGGATTGTTTAGTTAAGCAGTGGTTAAATTTAATCAGAGATCATAGTGCTCAGCTGCAAACTTAAATTGAAAATGAAACCATCTTGTGACATTCCACAAATGAGCAAAGAGAAAGTTGACTATTACCTAATAAAGTGAATTGTTTTGAGAAGCACACTTTTTTTTTTTTACAATATTAGGTAATCTATCAACAGTAAGAAATTACTTTCCAAACCTGGCAAAGAAATTCTTAATTAACTCTAGTTTATCAGTTTGACAGGAGATATCTGATATGAAGCCAATCTGGTCTGCTAGGGAGGTCTCTAGAACAAAGGATCTACAAGCAAGTAGTATTGTCAATATCTCCACTCATCTTTTCAGATTCTTACATTGAATTTATCTCCATTTTGCAAAATGATGCACAGTATGCTGTCAGGATTTATTCATCTTACCCTGCATGTATAAAATAATCAGTCACTGAAAGACCCTTGAAGTTATATATTTTTCAAATGGTTTTCTTTTCTTTTGTTAGAAAAAAAGGTGTTGTTGTAGCAATAACACATAAGCTGTGCAAATTGATTTTTAATTTTAAGTGGATAATTGGGGAGAACTTCATAGAAAAATGATTTATTTATTTTTTGCCCCTAAATGTAACCCTGGCTCCTTAAAACAGAAAATGCTGTTTTTGCTTTTGTATCTAATTTTCTAAAATTAAAATTTTAATGGAAGCAAATCTGAAGAAATTTGACTAGGAATGCACACTTTGAGAAATATATCCTTAAAAGTTCTAATTAAAGCACCATTTTGTTCAGGAACTGGGCAAAATAGATCCACAAATGAAATTTTAGAAAGGGATACGGATGGGACACAAAGTGGTTCATTAGATTCTGGTGTGACATTTTCCAGGGGTATGACTATTTCTGCATTATTTCACTTTCAATCTGCCAAACACATTGAAAACATGTGTAAGTGCCTCATGTTCTATTTGTAATTGACAGTCTCCTCAGAATGGTGAAAATTTAACATCATTCAGCCAAGTCTAGCTTCAGAAATCCTAATTCATTTAGAGAAAAGTTGGGAAGATAACCACTGCTTTGTCAACCCCATAGGGAGTTGTTCTTCTGAAAACCTTTTAGAACCTCACCTGCTTGTCCTTATGTACGAGTACAGGGAGAGAGTAGGGATTCTAATGGGGAAAGCATCATTTTAATTTACTGATTTGTCAATTATGGCTTGGTCATATGAATTATATCAGAGAGATGGGAGGAAATGAAGAAAGAAGACTGATGTAATAACTGGCATGGGAAGATATGTTATGAAGCTGCATTGAATCCCTTCAACATTGAAGGGAAATCATGAACATTGTCAGTGAGTTTGTAACATAAAAATCTTGCTTTTTAATGCCAAGCCAATTGCTATTAAAATGCCAATTATCCAGGATGTAATCTTCGATGAAAGTGCTGTCCTGGCATGTGTTGTGAACATTTGGTTGAGGCAGGAGGGGAAAGTTAATCTTTCTTACTTCTCTTTACCCAGTTACTATCTGAGGCAGAAAGGAGCTATAGCAATGTTTTTCATCCTCAGCAACTTTAATATGTGTGGACCTCAATTCCCAGAATTCCATAGCCAGTCAACATGTCGTAAAGTTGCTGAGGTTGAGAAACATAGGTCTATCAAAATATCATTTCATTGATCAGAAACTCTGGCCACAGTCTGCCAGGACTGATGCTGTTGTTGTAACCAGAACTGTTATGTTCTGAGCATGGGTGCAAGGATGGAGACGAGCCAGTAAAACAGTGAACTTCAAACTCTTTATTTACATGTTAAACAGCTCAACCAATGGCCACGATGGGCCCCTTTATATAGGCAACTCTTAACTTATTTAACCAATGAAAACACAGGGAGCGCTAGCTCCATTAACCAATGGAAGAGGCTCATTAATAGACAATCAGATTCCCCTGAACGGACCAATCTGATGTCGCTATTATCGGCCAATCAGAAGTGCAGGGCCTGAACCCTGCACTTTACTTCAAGCTCTTAATGATCTTTATTAAGCATTTATTGATTCACAACACCCCTTCCCCCCGGGTTCCGTTTAAGGGGTGCGGTCACGTAGTCTTTGAGGTAGGCCGGTTGTTTCAATTGTCTATTAGATTTTTGTTGTCCTCCCGGTATTTGGCTACAGTCTTGTTGGGGTAAGACATTATCTGGAGAAAAAGGTGCCTCCTGTTCCGCATTTGAATTTTCGTTGTCGCGACTACTTTCGGCATCTCCATGAGGTGAGGCCACCCCCATTCCGGTTCCATCACGTGCTGCCTCTGAGCGGTCATTACTACCGCTAAAACTTTCTGCCACTTCGAATTCAGCTTCCTCGCTATCTCCTCCCCCCTCAGTTTGGAAATCAGGGGGCTCGGCGATCCCCGACTGTAGCCTTGATCACAGCTGATCAATGTGGCATTTCCAAATTCTATTGTCACGGCATTTTATACGGTACGATCTAGGGCCAATTATTTGTACTATAGTTGCCTCGACCCACAACGGATCGCCCGAAAAGTTCCTAGCGAAAACCAAATTGCCTACCTGGAAATTGCGACATTTCCTGCTAGAACCGTGTGGCTTTTCAGGTTCATATGCTGGATGTAGGCAGTCGAGGTGGGAGCGGAGCTTCCGTCCCATTAATAACTCGGCAGGAGTTTTATTGGTGACGCTGTGTGGAGTGATATGCTGTAAAAGGAGTATCCGGTTAATCTTGTCTTCTATGTCACCATAGCCCATCTTATACAAGGTTTTCTTGACAAATTGTACCATGTGCTCGGCCCTTCCGTTGGCCGCAGGGTGCGCCAGCGAAGTCAGCGCATGTCGGATACCACGGTCTGCCAGGTACTGTTCGAAGGACAACGTGGTAAATTGAGGCCCGTTGTCGGATACCAGAATGTCTGGTAATCCGTGTGTCGCAAAGAGTCCGTCCAGTTTTCTGATGACTGCTTCGGTCGTTGTATTCCTCATTTCATGGATTTCAAGCCAGTTCAAGTAGGCATCCACCGTCAGTAAGAATGTGTGTCCCTTAGTAGGACCCGCAAAGTCCAGGTGAATGCGGAACCATGGTCCCCTCGGCGTTTCCCATTCGGTTGGGGTTGCTTTCGGCGGGACGTTGCTTACTTCTTGGCATTTGCGACAGGCTTTTACCCATGTCTCTATCTGCTTGTCAATACCAGGCCACCATGTGTAGCTTTGTGCAAGGGCTTTCATACGCATGATGCCGGGGTGGCCATCGTGCAAGGTCCTTAGTATTGCTGGTCGCAACCGTTCTGGGACGACAACTCTATCACCCCAGATAATGCAGCCCTTTTGAGAAAATAGTTCCGTTTGCTGATTTTTGAATGGGGCGTAATCATCAGATATTTGGTCTAACGGCCATCCCCGCTCGACCCAACTGAGGACTCGTGCTAAAATGGGGTCATGTTTCGTTTCTATCGCGATATCCCGGGCCGTTAATGGCGGCGTTTGAAGTGTCTCGATCTGCAGCATTGTGACCATTGGAGCAGGGTCATCAATAGTCTCTGGAAGAGGTGCACGGCTCAATGCGTCGGCATGGGGAATGGACTTCCCTGGGCGATGTTGTAATTTGTAATTGTATGCTGCCAAAAATTCTGACCAGCGGGTCATTCTGGGAGATAATATATACAGTGTTGGCCTATCTCCCGTGATTATTCCCAGCAAAGGTTTGTGGTCAGTCACTATGGTAAATGCTCAGCCATACACATATTCATGAAATCTCTTAACCGCGGACACTATAGCAAGGGCCTCCTTGTCAAGTTGACAATAGTTGCATTCTGTTTTTGATAACGTCTTTGAGAAATAAGCAACAGGGGCTTCATTACCGTTTGGCAAAACATGGCTTAAAATGGTGCCCACCCCAAATGGGGATGCATCACACGTGATCGTTAAAGGCAAAGTCTCATTATACTGCATCAGGACAGAGTCAGAAGTCAATAAATCTTTTACATGTCGAAATGCCTGTTCTTCTCTACGTCCCCATACCCAGGTTGCTTTTTTGTCCAAAAAGCAGACCCGTCCTATATGGCCTCTTTTCCCGCACACATGGCAGAGCGCATCGAGGAATCTGCATTCTGACCGGGGGTGGCTCGCTCCACACCTGGCGCATTGGTACTGTGATTTCTGGCGTTGGTCCCATTCGGACCGAAGTCGATGGACCTCTTCCTCGTCGCTGTCTGACGACAAGTCGAGGTCCTCGTGGTGGGCCATTTCCAGCTGTCCCTCTGACTGAGGTGAAATGTTGCTGGCTCGTTGGCAAACCGTGGCGTGTGTGCGGCGCATTTGGGCAGCCGACTTCCTGGTTGCTTCTGCTGCAGTAGCTTCAGCTATGGCGTCTTTAAGAGTGATGTCGCCCTTTGCCATTAATTTACTCTGAGTGCCTGGTGCATCTAATCCCAGAACGATTCGGTCTCTTAGGGCTTCTTCTAAGTTGGTAAACTCGCATAGGCCTCCCAGATTCCGGAGATCCACGATGAAATCAGCAACGCTTTCGCCCTTCCGCTGACTTCTCTGATAGAATTCATGCCTTCTCACGAGTGTTGGTACAGTCGGTGCATAGTGAACCCTTAGTAGCGGTTCGAGGACGTCCCAGTCCATAGACTTTACTTCTGCTGGTTTTGCTAGTGCCTTGGCCATCTTGAATACGGTTGGCCTGCAATGAGTTAGGAATACCGCTCATTTCTTTCCAGTAGTGGCATCCTTTAAATTGTTGGTTTCCAGAAACATCTGGAAGCGATCCATATATGAGTCCCAGTCTTCTTGTGCCGGGTCGAATGGAGTGGGTGGTATGACGCTGCCGGACATGGTTCCGCCGTTGGTGCGTTCAGCCACATGCTCAGTTATGGTTCTTCGTCGTTCAGCAAGCTCTGATATCTCCACATCCCACCCTCGTCGCCAGTGTTATGTTCTGAGCATGGGTGCAAGGATGGAGACGAGCCAGTAAAACAGTGAACTTCAAACTCTTCATTTACATGTTAAACAGCTCAACCGATGGCCACGATGGGCCCCTTTATATAGGCAACTCTTAACTTATTTAACCAATGAAAACACAGGGAGCGTTAGCTCCATTAACCAATGGAAGAGGCTCGTTAATAGACAATCAGATTCCCCTGAACGGACCAATCTGATGTCGCTATTATCAGCCAATCAGAAGTGCAGGGCCTGAACCCTGCACTTTACTTCAAGTTCTTAATGATCTTTATTAAGCATTTATTGATTCACAACAAGAACATTATTTGCATATTGTAGAAATGCTATATTGTTCTTTCTAAGCTGGCCAGACTAATTTCTGTTGGGGCAGTAGCATATCTTTGTCCTGAGAGACTGACCATGCTGAAATTATCCAGTCATAAGTAGCTCAAGATTTCATTGTTTATCATGATGACTAATTGGTGTCTGCACATACAGTAAGCAGGCTGTACACTGGATTTGGTAATCTATTTAGCTGGAGCCAATGATCTGAAAGTGGCAGAGCTCTCTATAATTCATTTGTTCCAGATGGAGGACTATTTCTTTAGTCTTAGACTGGTAGCTGTTATAAAATTCCACAGAACTGGATGATTCATTAAAATGGACTAATCTACAAGCTTCAATAAAGCTAGGCATTTTTCTCAATATATTTGGATAATTTCTGATGCACAAATGGTTGAACTCTCAGGATAGATCAATGTTCAAACAAAGAATGGAGTCCTCATTAAAGTCCCTTTGAAATAGTATTCAATGGTAGCATATTCAGGAAGGAGGGCTTATTTCTCTGTCTCCACTGCATCTAAACAAAAAAGCTAGCCATGCTTTGTCTGCTCTGCATATTATCTCCTCAAAATATTATGGGACACTAGCTGGGACAATGTTTATCATTTGGTTGAGGCAAAGTTAATTACATTTGCCTCAGTTTGACCTCCAGCATTGAAACAGGTCATAGGGAGGTAGCCTTCATAACCATTTGTCAACTTCATGTGAATTCTCTTCAACTGTAGATATCAAAGACATGGACAAAGTGTGTGAAAAGTTGAGGTATACCACCTGCTTTCTTCATCCATGGTTTTTCCTGGCTGCCTAAATTAACTAAGTTAGACCAATTAAGGAAGATAATCTTCTTGAGTGCAGCATGTATTCCTGCCTCCTTAAAAAAAATAGTTACAGTATTTTATTGAAGTAATCTCCTGACAGTTCTTTCTGATTTTAGACTGATTTGAAATGCTCTGGGCTTAGATGCGAAAGTGAAAAGGATGGCATTATAAGTTTACATATGAACTTTATTATTTAGATGTCTATCAAATGGGATTACATCAAAAATATATCACTTTTCAGAAGGTTTGTTCATTTGGTTTAGCAGATGACCTTATTTGGATAATAGATGGAGGAAGTGTAACTTTGTTACTTCCCTGGTCTTTTTAGCAGATTATGATATTGTGGTATCCTTTGGGCCCACTTGGCAAGTTTGGGTCTTGGAGACCTTATTTTACCTATAGTACCATTATTCAAAGTTTTGGAATGGGGTACCACCACTGTGCTGATGACATCCAGTGTTACTTTACAGACCACCTAACTCCAAGGAAGCAATCCATATCCTTGACTGTTATCTAATATTGAATTATAAACTTAATGAGTCAGAACTAACAATTAACTTCAGACAAGATACAGGTTTTGTTAGCAATGAGAAAATTATTTCTTGGGTTTAAGATGAAGTCTATTAATTGGGTTACATTCCATCATAAAAAACAGATTTTGTTTCCCTCCCCAGTTACAACTGGATTTGCAAGGGTAAAACCAGTTCAATAACTAGAACTTTTTCTGAATCGGTCAGACATGGCAATGATTATCCATACCTTGGTTACAATCAAATACTACAATCCATGAAAAAAGGTATTGAAATTGTAATTAGAGCAAAATGTGCTTTCTCTGCTGCTAGTGTAGGTACACAGTTCACATAATGATATACTATTAAAAGATCTGCATTTGCTGACAATTCAGTACTAGTCGCAACCTTTAAATCCCTCACTGTCTTAAGGCCTCACACTCTGAAGGAATACCTCATGCTGCATAATTATTTGTATCAGCAGAAAGTACTTTTGAACTTTGATATTGGAGAAGACTCCTGGGAATACTGTGAACAGCCAAGGAAACAAACAAAAAGATCATCAAATAAACTCAGAGTTTTCACTCCAGGAGCAAATGATCAAGTTCAAATTATCCTGCTTCATACTTCACATGAAGTGTAGACCTAGCGAATGGAGAAAGCTGTAATTCTGGGAAAGAAAAGAAAAAGATGGCCAGCAGAAAAGTAGGTGGACTCAGTTACAGCGGGGGTGAGTGCACATTGAAAGACCTAAAAGATCTGATGAAGGATAGATTGCCCTGGTGAAAATTTATCTATGTGGTTGCTAAGAATCAACAACTTGATGTTCATTGTTTTCTACTGGAAGCCCAGCTGTTTGGAAGATGCCCTTTTCCTATGAGGCTTCTAGATTCCAGAATGCTCATCCTTGCTCTCCAGGAAAACTGTCCTGAACTGTTAAAATTGATTTCAATGTTATTTCTTTTACATTTTTATTGTGTTGTTTTTTCATCCTTTGTATTTGTTTATTTGTATTGTTTTAAGCTTCCTTGAGGCTTACGACACCTCTGCCACTCACAACACGAAGGTGGCAAAATTATTTAACCATAGTAAATAAATTTTGGTATTTCAAAGAAGCAAATGGTGACCATTCAAAGTTAAGTTGTGTAGCAGGAACCAAAATCAGCTAGGGGTTTGACACTGAAGTATAAAATTGCAAGCCTCTCTCCCTGTCTTTACCAGCAAAAATTCAACAATAATAAATCAAATAACTAAGCATTTGCTGCTCTTTCGTGACACTGAAATTCAGTTGCTTTAAGTCACTGGCTCACTCTATCAGCTGTATTTACAAACTCATGGGTGGGCTTGAAATTAAACAAACTAAAAGTATCTTTTTTAAAAAAATGAAAAACTTGAAAGCTGTATCTTCTTGTGTATTTAAGTTTTACAACCTGTGGCACATGTTAAAGTAAACTTTTAAGTGGATGTTGATGCATAATGGAAGAGATTTTGCTCACATATATCCAATATCAGGAAAATGTTATAACCAACATTAATAATTATAAATTAAAAAAAGTATTTTAACACCAATTGGGAAGCCTTGTTTTAAGTAGGGTTACCTGTGTCTAATGCATTTGTTTTTTTGAAAAGTTGAACATAAATCTGCAAAAGTAAGACTCAGGGTAAATGAGGTTTCTAAAGATAGCTACTGAAAAATTAATAAATAAATAAAACTAGAAGTGGCAGAGACTGAACATTTTGCCACTAAAACTACTCCAGCATCTTTTCTCTCTTTTTATGTAATATCAAAAAAAAAATGCAGTGTCTGAACTGACACTTTGCACTGAGCCATAACATTGTTTGGCTTTCAACTTAGTACTTATATAAAATAAGCCATTGTTGTTTCTAAGCTATGGTTTACGGCTCCTTGTTACTTATTTCATAAATCATGGCTTACTTCAAAATTATATTTAAACAATGTGCAAACACAATATGTGATATCACATTAGTTTTTTCCATTTTGTGGATTGTCACATTCAGGAACAAAATAACTCAGTGCAATGCTATCAAATTCTACTTCCTTGTATGGGAAACAGAAGGAAAGATACAGACTAGATTCTACATTTAGTTTAAGGTTAATAAGCTAAAAATAAGCACTTCCTTTGGAGTCATTTACATCACTGTAGTCTTCTTAGAAAGATTTCAGAAGTGGCTTGGTATCACCTGCTTCTTAGGGCTCAAAGGCAGTGAGTAGCCCAAAATCACCCGTTTGACTTAGTGCCTATGGTGCATGTAGATCTCACAGTCTCCTGATTTCTAGCCTGAAGCATTGATCACTGCACCAAACTGGGTCTCATTCACTGAATAGAATTACTATACTGCAGAGGTACACTTCCTGCAACTTGAAAATTAACCAGACATTATAGAACATGTCATAAATTCCAAAAATACTCCAAAAAGGGAGGAGGCCATTTAGAGATGTATAGTTAATAGTAAATTGAGAGGGAATGAAAAAATCTTGGAGGGATGCACCATCTGTCTGTCTGTCTATCTATCTATCCATCCATCCATCTATCTATCTATCTATCTATCTATCTATCTATCTATCTATCTATCTATCTATCTAATCTATCTATCTATCATCTAAGTATCATCTATGTAATGCCTTTATATGCCTCTCATCTCACTGTCCAGAGCCACTCTGAACAGCTTACAGTATAGTAAAATACAGAGATATAAAAACAATTCTAACTATAAGAACAAATTAAGCCTGCAAAAGATTAAATACAGATTTAAAATCCCAAAACTGAAGCAGAGATGGTACCTTCTCTATCACCAACCATTTCCAACCTAGAGTTTGTCCATCAAGGCTCCATGCCAACCAGCAGAGCCCCATTTTAAGACTCTTCCTGAAGGCCAGAAGGGTGGAGTGGACCTCCCCTCTGGCAGCAAGATATTCCAAAAGGTAGGAAAACATTCTTTTCCTAGACATCATCAACTGAAATACCTTTGCTGATGAGGTTTGCCAGAACAAGTAAAGTAGGCCAGTCTCATTGAGGCATGATGGTTCTACCTCCAGAATATGTGAAATATGTGGAATCAGGATCTTGGATTGATAGATCATTAGTCTGATTGTATGTGATCACTATAGTCCAACAAGCACTCACATCATTTAATATTAATTATGATATTACTTATCCTATCTTTCAGAAATGGCATGGAAAAAATGCCATTTAAGAAATGGGAAAACTGCCATAGGCATTCATTATTCAAAACCACAGTGATGTGGTGGACAGTGATGTCAAAATATTAGTTGATATAATGTCATCATGAAATTTGCACGAGTTGCATCATTATGCGAGGAAATCTAACATAAGTACATAAACTGTGTCATTTCACAATGATATCATAACATACATATTTTGTCATTTGCCCACCTTATTTCTTCATAAATACCCATACAAACTGCATTGCCCAATCTAGACACTCCTTCCATCTCAACAAATTTCTGAAAATCTAATCTTCCCATAAGAGATCTTCTCAAGTGTCAGCTTTGAGTCTTGCAAAAAAAAATGAGTCTTGCAAAAGAAATGAGTTTTGAATGAGCTCAGGATATTCAGTGATATCTGTTAGGATTGTATCCTATAATCTTATGTGTTGGTTTTTAAGCCAAAGATGTGTCCCTGAGAGCAATTGGTTGGTACTCAGAAAAGCTCCAGCACAGGAGTGGGATTCTACCTGGTCGGACCAGTTCTATAGAACTGGTTGTTACAATTATGGGCAGTTCAAAGAAGCGGCAAATCGTGCCACTGGCTGGCCCCACTCTGCCCACTCACTCCTTATCCTGACATGCACGCCATCCAACTTGCCTGTATTGTGCCTTCACCTAATTTTTGGTTGCTATTTTTACTTTTTATCCCCCACCATCAGCTGTTCCAACTATCAGTTGTGCCAGGATATTCAGATTAGCTAGAAAGCAGGAAATCGTTGGATTTCTTGCTTTCTAGCTAATCAAAAAGCAGAGCTGAAACTTCCTTTGGACTGAAGCTTCTATTTTTCATTGCAGACTCAGGTAGCAGATTGCATAATGGTAGATCTCTGGATGAATCTGTGATTCTGTGAGCAACTCAATCTGCCTGCCTGCTTTGCCTGATTTTGGGTAAAAGTTGCTCTTTTTTATAATAAATTCAATATTTACATAAATATTTACAATATTTGCATACAAGCCATGCCCACCCAGTCACATGACCACCAAGCCACACCCACAAATTAGGCAATGCCCACAGAACCGGTTGTTAGGAAATTTGAATCCCACCCCTGCTCCAGCAGCCTTGCTCAGATCCTTTAGGCCAGAAGTCGACGTTGAATAAAGAAAAGGCTGAACTGTAAGATTTTTCCTTCTATTGGAATAGTGCCTGGTCACCTCCACATTGATTTTTGTAAAAATAAGAATTTGCATTCAAAATAACAAAGATTCTGATGGAATCTGAAAAATTAATAAATCTTCTGTGCTTACCATTAGCTTATAGGAACTTCAATTGTAACATATCAAGTGGATTACATATTGTTTACAGTGTATATTTAAACACCCCAAAAAAATTGGGGGGAGGAGGAGAGAAAAGTTTGGGATTTTCTTTAGTCATGCTAACTTTCCCACATATAATTTAAAGCATCCTGACGGAAATTACCTACTTTTGTGATAAATCCTTCAACCTCTAGAGTTTTGTAATTATTTATTACTGGCTCTAATTATTTAGTTTGTTCTGTGCATGACCTATGCCATTACTAAATGGAATGGTTCGAGGAAAATATGTGCTCTTAAAATATTGCCAATAAAAACTATTTATACACCAATGGCTGGAAAAGGAGGTGCAGAGAGCTCCTAAGTTTGACTTCTGACCATTGGCTTCCCAAATTCTGATTGCAGTTTTTTTAAGATAGAGAGACATTTAAGAATACAAAGAAATGTGTTTCCTGTGGTGTTATTTCAGTAGAAAAGGCCAGAAAAACTCTTTCTGTGACACTATCTAAACATTCTGCTCCTTCTGCATTTGACTATAACACAACATTTTGTATACTACAAAAAAAATCTCAGGATTCTAGTAAGCACCTTTTCTTTCTTTTTTATTAAAGGACTTAAGCTTTTGTGAGTGGCACTTCACTCCATCAAATGCATAGAATGGCTAGAGTCATGTAAGATTTAAAACCTTTAAATTACATATTGTTTACAGTGTATATTTAAACACCTTTTTTTAAATTGGAAAAAGGTGAGAGAGGAAAGTTGGTAGAAAAAGGAGGAGGAAATGCGTTGTTTATTCTTACTTTTGCCTTCTGTTATGCAACATTTGAGGACAAGAGAGTTTGAATCCAGAGTCTGGATAAAATCCAGCATTGAGTAAGCAGTCTTCTACAGTTGCAATGTAATGTTGTTTTTGTCAACATTTGCATTGGAGCTATAATAAATCCTCCAGAGTATTTATTTGGGAGCAGGTAAGGAGATGGATTTGCAGGAAAATAGAGAACCTAAATCACACTAAGTTTCATGGGCATGCCCTAAAACTGTGTTGGTGAACCTATGGCATGCATGCCAGAAGTAGCACATGAGAGCTCACTCAGAAGAGCCCCACTGCGCATGCACTGCCTGACAGCTGATTGTTGGGTATCTGGTGTGCATGCGTGGTGGTGCGTTGGAGACCTGCATCCATGTGTACGCAAGGAAATCTCATGTGCATGCACAGAGGCATGCAGCACGTATGGGGGGATTGTGCATGCATGCACAGATGCATGGTGCACAACGGGGGGATCTTGCACGCACACACAGATGCATGGCACACAGCGGGGAAATTACATGCACAGAAATGAGCATCATGCAGGGGTATCATGTACACATGCGCAGGTCCACACAGGAGCATGCACAATTATCAGCACAGTAGCTGAAAAGGGTTAGCCACCATTGCCCTAAAACAAAAATAAAAGTAGATTTAAATTCATATGTATCTCTGTACTTAGAACAGTACATAAATCTTTTTTATCACCTTCTTTATGGGTATTCTTCTCTTAATGATCATCCATTCAGTGACTGTTCAATTACTAAAGCACTGAACTATAGTAATTATGACCAATCTGCAAACTTACAACTGTTGCAGCATCCTGCAGTCACATAATCAAAATTTGGGTGCTCAGCAACCTGCCCACATTTATGACTGGACTTCAACCCTCCCTACATGGCATATCCACCTTCTTGTTCTGACTAAAGCTTCCTGAGACAGTAACACTCACATACTGTTCCAAAAAACCTTGTTTTTATTGCAATGGTTGTAAATTATATGTATTCACAACCCATAATGAGTCCCAAACAGTTTAGGAATAATCCAACAGAAATCTGCTGCAGTCTTTCAGGATAAAGCTGATAAGCACCCACTTTATCTCCCTTGAAATTTTGCCAACAATTAAATTGCTAATTAGCTGTACAAGGCCAAACGGAGCACAAAGTCAACAAGGAGCTTTAGATTTTAAACCGACCAGAATGAACAAAGTTGCTTCCTGCAAAGACTCATGTCCCTTTGCTCCTCCTTTATGTCTTATGGGAGGGGCCAATCATCACCAAGCCTTACTCCCGAGTCACCCCTTTTGTCTTAACTGTTCTTGCCTTTTGGCATCTCTGCGTAAGCACTCACTGGAAACACCCTGTTCCTCTGCCTCGCTGATGTCAGATTCTGGAGGCTCTGGAATAATAACTCTTAAATGGCCCTGGCCCCATCTCTGTGTTGAATGCAGATCCCTCATCTGAGCGCTCCCCAGACTGGCCCACTGTCTGACACTGCTGCCAGCTCTGCAGGCCACTGGTGGACCACAACACTTATATCTCTGGCCTTTTGGCCACTTGAGCTGCAGCACCACCTACCCTGCTGCTCCCAGCTAGCCTTTGTTGCCTTTTTCCTTCCACTACTAGGCAAGGATCCAGCCACTTGGTGGAGGGTGAAGTAGTGGGACATGCACAGTGAGTGAGGCAGGGAGCAGAACTGGCAAATGAGGCAGGGCCACAGTGTGATTAGTGGCTCCTTGGGCCTTCAATGTCTTACACAATTATAATAGCCACGACCTTTGCCAAGGGAGTTGCCATCCACACCAATGCCCTGCCTCAGTTTTCAAATATATGTGCCAGGGTTTTGTGTTTTTTTTGTATGTTTACCTATACATTAAGCCAATAGAATATGCCAATAGATTCAGTAATATTTCCCTGACTAAAATGTTGTGAAGACTGAAAGCTTACTGTTTCCTTTTTATTTCTTAGGAAGTATTGCTTTAGTTTTTTAAACATCTTCCAGCAACAAGAATTCAACTGTTCTCACAATTGTATCTTTTCAGATTTTATTGTAATAGTATAATTCCACAGTAAATTAAACTGACAGTCCTCATTCCTCTACGATACACACAAACATACCCAGTAGACTGTTCTTTTTTAGGGAGGAGGGGGAGACGGAAGAGGAAGAAGGCAAAGAATAACAGGATGAGATAAGAAAAGGGAATGTAGCTATACAGAGTTTATACTAATACCATGTATTACTCCTCTCCACATCTTTCCATCTTGCAAGCCATCCTTGTTCTCACTGTTGTGAATTAATAAAAGTGCTTGAATAAAGTTTGTTGAAACCTTAAAGCAAAGTGCAGGGTTCTGGCCCTACACTTCTGATTGGCCGAGAATAGCGATATTGGATTGGTCCATTCAGGGGAATCTGATTGGCTATTAACGAGCCTTTCTCATTGGTTAAAAAGAGCTAACGTTCCTGTGTTTTCATTGGTTAAATACCCAAGAGCTTGCCTATATAAAGGAGGCTGTTGGGGCCGTTCAGAGAGCTGTTGCACCATGTTAAATAAAGAGTTGAAGTTCACTGTTCGCCGACTCGTCTCCGCTTCTTACGCCATGCACAGAACATAACACTGGCGATGAAGGTGGGATGTGGAGACGTCAGAGCTGACTGAACACTACAAAAGTGAAAACAGAGCACGTGGCTGAAATGCACCAACGGCGGAACCATGTCCGGCAGTGCCATACCACCCGCTCCATTCGACCCGGCACAAGAAGACTGGGACTCATATATGGATCGCTTCCAGATGTTTCTGGAGACCAACAATTTGAAGGATGCCACTACCGGAAAGAAACGGACAGTATTCCTAACTCATTGCAGGCCAACCATATTCAAGATGGCCAAAACACTAGCGAAACCAGCAGAAGTGAAGTCCATGGACTGGGACGTCCTCGAACCCCTGCTAAGGGCCCACTATGCACCGACCGTACCAACGCTTGTGAGAAGGCATGAATTTTACCAGAGAGATCAGCGGAAGGGTGAAAACATTGCAGATTTCATAGCAGATCTCCAGAATCTAGGAGGCCTATGTGGGTTTGCCGAACTTGAAGAAGCCCTGAGAGACAGAATAGTTCTGGGATTAGATGCTCCACGCGTGCAGAGTAAGCTGATGGCGAAAGGCGACATTAGCCTTACAGATGCCATCGCTGATGCTACTGCAGCAGAAGCAACCCGGAAGTTGGCTGCTCGAATGCATTGCACCCACGCTCCACTTCGCCAACTCGCCAGCAAAGTTTCACCTCACTTAGAAGAACTGACAACGACAGCCCACCACGAGGACCTCAAATCGTCATCAGAAAGCGATGAAGAAGAGGTCAACCGGCTCTGGTCTGAACGAGACTAACGCCAGAAATCGCAGTACCAATGTGCTGGTTGTGGGGCAAATCACCCCCGATCAGACTGCAAATTCCTCGATGTGCTCTGCCATGTGTGCGGGAAAAGAGGCCACATCGGACGGGTCTGTAGAAGCAAGCAAGGACCCAGTCAAACCCCGAGAGGGGCTAACTATCGCCAATCTACAGGAAGCCATCCTGCAAAGCGAGAATCCTTGATCCACCAATGGAACAACCACTCCTGCAGAAACAGACCCCTAAACCATTCAATGAAGCGAGAAGAGGCACACCAAACTATTACGATTGGTCATGCCTCATCACTGGACGCCAAGAAGATCCGGGTGAAGGTGGCCATCGAAAACCAGCCTTGTATGATGGAAGTCGATTCAGGATCGTCCTTCTCAATGGTTTCCTGGAAGACCCTCAAGCAACTCATCCCTACCGTCTGGCGACAAGACCTCCGGTTCCAAAGAATCATACTCAAAGGTTATCAAGGAAATCGAATTCCAGTCGTTGGATCCAGCCAAGTCCATGTCTCTTTTAAAAATCGTACTGCATCTCTACCCTTGACTGTAGTCGACAAGGATTGGCCTAGCTTGTTAGGCCTTCAATGGTTCACTCCACTTGGAATTGAAGTGGCCGGCATTCACCGAACCAGCAACAACGACTGGGAAGAGGCTCTCGTCCAAGAATTCCAGGAGGTCTTTGCAGACAAACTAGGCGAGTACAAGGGGACCCCGATATCATTTAACTTCAACCCTGAAATAGCTTCCATCCGCCTTAAGCCTCATTGAGTCCCATTCACCCTTAAACCAAAGATTGACGAGCAATTTGATAAATTAATAGCCCAGGGGGTATTAGAACCAACCGACCATTCTCCCTGGGAAACCCCAATCGTAACACCCATCAAGCCGGATGGATCGTTAAGAATTTGTGGGGACTACAGAGCCACCCTGAATCACGCCCTGCAGCAAAACGCTTTCCCGGTACCGGTGGTGCAACACCTTCTCCATTCCCTGGGGGGGCGGAAAAGTCTTCACTAAACTAGATCTAGCCCAGGCATACCAACAACTGCCTGTAGACAGAAAAACAGCAGAGGCTCAAATGATCGTTACGCACCGAGGTGCATTTAAATGTAACCAACTCCAATTCGGAGTAAGCGTGGCCCCGGGAATCTTTCAAAGTTTGATGGAAAGACTATTACAAGGGATAAAAGGCATTGTCCCCTATTTTGATGATGTTTTAATTGCTACTCCGACTCAAGAAATACTAAGGGAGCGCCTGGGGTTGTTTTCTTCAGAGATTTAAAGACTCAGGTCTCAAAGTTAAGAAAAACAAGTGTCAACTTTGTATTGATCGAATAGAATTTTTAGGATATTTCATAGATAAACAGGGCATTCACCCCACCGATAGCAAACTTAGGGCAATCAAAAACACCCCAACACCCCGAAATAAGGTGGATCTCCAAGCGTTCCTAGGCCTTATCAATTTTTATAACGTCTTCCTGCCTCACAAGGCAACCGTAGCCGAACCCCTACATCGTTTATTAGATAAAAAAGCAACCTGGGTTTGGGGGCACCGAGAGGAACAGGCGTTTCGACAAGTAAAAAACTTATTGACCTCCGACACTGTTTTGATACAGTATAACGAAACTTTGCCTTTAACTGTTACTTGTGATGCATCACCCTTCGGAGTGGGCGCCATTTTGAGCCACGTTTTACCAAACGGAAGTGAAGCCCCTGTTGCCTACTTTTCAAAAACACTGTCAAAAGCAGAACGCAATTACAGTCAAATTGATAAGGAAGCTCTTGCTATTGTATCTGCTGTTAAACGATTTCATGAATATATTTATAGGCGAGCTTTCACCATAATAACTGACCACAAACCTTTACTGGGAATAATAGCTGGAGATAAACCAATTCCTTATATATTATCTCCCAGAATGACTTGCTGGTCAGAATTCTTGGCTGCCTATAATTATAAGTTGCAACACCATCCAGGGAAAGCCATTCCCCACGCTGATGCATTAAGCCATGCACTGCTTCCAGAAACCGTTGACGACCCTGCTCCGACCGTCACAACACTGCAAATCAAGATACTCCAAAAACCGCCGCTGACAGCTCAGGATATCGTGATTGAAACTAAACGCGATTCCGTTTTAGCACGCGTCCTCAGCTGGGTAGAACATGGATGGCCATTGGACCAAATCCCTGACAATTACGCCCCCTTCAAAAATTGACAGACGGAACTGTTATCCCAGAAGGGCTGCATCATTTGGGGCGATAGAGTTGTTGTCCCAGAGCGACTACAGCGAGCAGTACTGAGAACCTTGCACGATGGCCACCCTGGCATCGTGCGCATGAAAGCACTTGCATGAAGCTATGCATGGTGGCTGGGCATAGACAAGCAGATCGAAGCCTGGGTAAAGGCTTGTTCCAAATGCCAGGAAGTCAGCAATGCCCCACCGAAAGCAACCCCAACAGAATGGGAAACACCCAGGGGACCATGGTCCCATATTCATCTGAACTTTGCGGGACCTACGAATGGACACACATTTTTATTAACAGTGGACGCCTACTCGAACTGGCTCGAAATCCATGAGATGAAAAATACAACAACCGAATCAGTCATCAGGAAATTGGACAGATTATTTGCAACACACAGATTACCGGACGTTCTGGTATCCGACAACGGGCCCCAGTTTACTGCGCTTTCTTTTGAACAGTACCTGGCGGACCGCGGTATTCGCCATGTGCTAATTTCACCGGCATATCCTGCGGCCAATGGAAGGGCCGAGCGCATGGTACAATTTATCAAAAGAACTCTACATAAAATGGACTATGGCGATATCGAAGACAAGATCAACCAGACACTCCTTTTGCAGCACATCACTCCACACAGCGTCACCAACAAAACTCCCGCTGAGTTATTGATGGGACGAAAACTCCGCTCCCACCTTGACCGACTACACCCATCATACGAACCTGAAAAACCACACGGATCCAGCGGGAAATGCCGAAATTTCCAAGTAGGCGACTTGGTTTTTGCAAGAAACTTTTATGGCGCCCCATTGTGGGTCGAGGCAACTGTAATCCAAGTAACCGGACCCATATCGTACTGAGTGAAATGTCGCGATGATAGAATATGGAAGCACCATATTGATCAGCTGCGTTCAAGGCTGCAGTCTGGGGTCTGTGATTCTGGTGATTTTCAAACTGAGGGGGGAGGAGACGCCGAGGAGGCTGAGTTTGGAACGGTGGAAGGCACAAGCGGAACAAATGACCGCTCAGACTCAACATGTGAAGAAGGATCGGGGACAGGGGTTAACTCACCTCAAAGATATATTGAGGACATTAATGGTAACAGAAGTTTAGATACAGAATCAGAGGCACCCTATTCACCAGATAACGTCCTACCCCAACAAGACTCTAGACAAATACCGGGAGGACAGCATAAATCAAACAGACAATCAAAACAACCTGCCTACCTCAAAGACTACGTTACCGCACCCCTTAAACGGAACCCGGGGGGAAGGGGTGTTGTGAATTAATAAAAGTGCTTGAATAAAGTTTGTTGAAACCTTAAAGCAAAATGCAGGGTTCTGGCCCTACACTTCTGATTGGCCGAGAATAGCGATATCGGATTGGTCCATTCAGGGGAATCTGATTGGCTATTAACGAGCCTTTCTCATTGGTTAAAAAGAGCTAACGTTCCTGTGTTTTCATTGGCTAAATACCCAAGAGCTTGCCTATATAAAGGAGGCTGTTGGGGCCATTCAGAGAGCTGTTGCACCCTGTTAAATAAAGAGTTGAAGTTCACTGTTCGTTGACTCGTCTCCACTTCTTACGCCACACACAGAACATAACACTCACTATGTTGGTACATTATGTCATGTTTGTGTTCTTTACACTTTTGAAGTTCTTTAAACTTCAAAATCAACTTTCTTGGTTTCGATTTTTCTAGACCAAAGGTTCAAACACATGGGGTTGGATCTGGCCCACAAGGCCATCCTGAAAAATGTAAGGGGCCGGCCCACGTCACTTCAGCCTGGTCTACCCAATGTGAAGAAGAAACATTGGGGCAGTGTGGCTTCGGCCCGGTCTATCTGTGAGAAGAGGAAACATGCCAGCAGTTTGGGGAGTGACATCAAGCTGGGCGTGCCTACTCAGTTGCCCATACACACCCAATTGGGGGCCCTGCCCCCCAACTCCCCCACCCCAAGGTCAAGCACAGCCGTGATGTGGCCCTCAATGAAATTGAGTTTGATACCCCTTCTCTAGAGTCATTCATTGCTCTAGAGTCATTCATTCATGTCTTTGTTTTGCAATTGATTTCACATATATTTTTCCTTAGTATGCTCAAACAACATTCACTTCTTCTTTCATGTTGATCAGTCGGTTTTATATTCAGCAACTTTTTTTCTTGACTTTCTTGGTGTTCTGCAATCAAAAACTCATTCCTATTGAATTCAATTAAATAACCTGCTGAAAATTATATATCTGGTCATATACTAACTGTCTGCACTAACCTACATTGCACTTCCCAAATTTTGCTCATTGACAAGTCTTGTTTTCTTTCCATCAGAATTCCATCAAACAGTTGTCTAAGAACAACGAATAAAGTTGCTCCCTTGTAATTTTTACATTCATTTTTGCTCCTTTCCATTTGTATATGGAATCAATTACAGGGTTTTTCCAATTGTCAGGCTCAGATGCTGTCTGCAAGCATACATTAAACAAATCACACATGTGCTCCATAAGCAAATCACAGATTTCTGCTTAAAACAACCAGTCCTGTTTCTAAACAGTTACTCCCGTTCTCATTTATTCTTGAGACTCTAGATGGTCAAATCAAATGTCCTACATTGTATGCATTCATTTCAAGCATTGCAAAATTATTATATTAATTCCAAG
The DNA here is from genome assembly GCA_033807585.1 of Hydrophis major. Classification (NCBI taxonomy): domain Eukaryota; kingdom Metazoa; phylum Chordata; class Lepidosauria; order Squamata; family Elapidae; genus Hydrophis; species Hydrophis major. The sequence goes on from CM066329.1 coordinate 333,615,017, forward strand.
TATTGTACAAATTCATCCCTGATTTTCCCATTCACAGGACAGTAAAGTCCAACCATCACCAACCTATGAATTTTATATACTCCAACAATTTAGATGTCAGTAGTTCATATTCTCTTATGTGTATTGCATATTTTAAACTTTTCATTCCTAATTAAATTTAGTTCTCTGCATCTCTTCATGAACTCTACTCCAAATCAAAATTTTCCATGTGACATGTCAGCACTACATGTAGCCATACATGTTGATCTCCCTTCCTGTCATAGTCAATTTAGGTTTTCACATAGTGCTTTCTAACAGTAATGTGTTTCAAAATTGTCTACCACTGGTTCAGTGGGAGTGGCTTGGTGGGTGGGTGTGTACGTACGCCAAATGTGCACTTTGTGCAGGTGGAGAGGCATTCCAATTTACCTCCTGCAAGCCTGCACTCTCCTGGTCACTTCAGCAGCAGCCGCGCACACTGTTGGGTGGGCCCAACAGCAGAGTGGATGAGAGAACCATTTGGTCTCCACTGCTCATCAGCACTACTGGCTCGGCAGAACCAGGCAGAACCAGGCAGAACCAGTAGATTGCCACCATTGCTTTCCAGTAAGAAAAAGAAACATAGACTATTTTAGCAACATTAGCTATAGTCTCGTGTTCTGGACAGTATCAGTCAGTTTGTAAAAACACCATTCAATTTTGAAATTATGATAATCCCATCCATCGCCCAGTTTTAACCTAAGCATATTCATATCATTTGGTGCAAATTAGAACTCTCACTTCTACACAAATAAGCTTAGGGTTGTTCAAAGTTTGGCAATCAATGAATGGATCATTCTGGCAAACTTGGAACATTTATTTTTTCTCCAGGCCATGCCAAATTTCAGGGACTATGCTGTTCTGGGAGCAATGTAGCAGTTTCAAGAAGTAACCAGAAACTGCTGCACTGGTTTGAGGTGTTGCAGATAAAATTTGTGGGTAATTCCATCTCTAGAATTTCTCAAAGCAGTCCTATAAGCATACATTTAAAAAAAAAAAAAGAATCTGCAGACAGAACAGTCAAGAAATTAAAAATATCAATTTACATATCATCTCTGTGAAGAAGGGAATGTATTAAATTTATTCACAGAAGTAAAGATACATATTGAATAGCAATAACAGACAGGTAGTTTTGTCAAAGTATGAAAAAGAAAATTTGTCACATTTACTTAATATATTGTCCTGTTCAATTTATTAATCTATTATAGGTATTGCTTTAATTTTAGTTTTTGCAAAGAACTCAATATACACTGCTCAAAAAAATAAAGGGAACACTTAAACAACACAATGTAACTCCAAGTCCAACACAATGTAACTCCAACTCCAACACAATGTAACTCCAATCACACTTCTGTGAAATCAAACTGTCCACTTATGTAGCAACACTGCTTGACAATCAATTTCACATGCTGTTGTGCAAATGGAATAGACAACCTGTGGAAAGCATAGGCAGTTAGCAAGACATCCCCAATAAAGGAGTGGTTCTGCAGGTGGTGACCACAGACCACTTCTCAGTTCCTATGCTTTCTGGCTGATGGTTGGTCACTTTTGAATGCTGGAGGTGCTTTTACTCTAGTGGTAGCATGAGATGGAGTCTATAACCCACACAAGTGGCTGAGGTAGTGCAGCTTATCCAGGATGGCACATCAATGCGAGCTGTGGCAAGAAGGTTTGCTGTGTCTGTCAGTGTAGTGTCCAGAGCCTGGAGGCGCTACCAGGAGACAGGCCAGTACATCAGGAGACATGGAGGAGGCCATAGGAGAGCAACAACCCAGCATCAGGACTGCTACCTCCACCTTTGTGCAAGGAGGGACAGAAGGAGCACTGCCAGAGCCTCCAGCGTGCCACAAATGTGCATGTGGCTGCTCAAACAGTCAGAAACAGACTCCATGAGAGTGGTATGAGGGCCTGACGTCCACAGGTGGGGGTTGTGCTTATAGCCCAACACCATGCAGGACGTTTGGCATTTGTCAGAGAACACCAAGATTGGCAAATTCACCACTGGCACCTTGTGCTCTTCACAGATTAAAGCAGATTCACACTGAGCACATGTGACAGATGTGACAGGGTCTGGAGACGCTGTGTAGAATGTTCTGCTGCCTGCAACATCCTCCAGCACAACCGGTTGGGCAGTGGGTCAGTAATGGTGTGGGGTGGCATTTCTTTAGGGAGACGCACAGCCCTCCATGTGCTCACCCAGAGGTAGCCTGACTGCCTTTAGGTACCGATATGAGATCCTCAGACCCCTTGTGAGACCATATGCTGGTGCAGTTGGCCCTGGGTTCCTCCTAGTGCACGACAATGCTAGACCTTATGTGGCTGGAGTGTTTCAGCAGTTCCTGCAAGATGATGTTATGGACTGGCCCGCCCGTTCCCCAGACCTGAATCCAATTGAGCACATCTAGGACACCATGTTTTGCTCCATCCACCAATGCCACATTGCACCACAGACTGTCCAGGAGTTGAGGGATGCTTTAGTCCAAGTGTGGGAGGAGATCCTTTGGGAAACCAATCCATTACCTCATCAGGAACATGCCCAGGCATTGTAGGGAGTTCATACAGGCACCTGGAGGCCACCCACACTACTGAGCCTCATTTTGACTTGTTTTAAGGACATTACATCAACGTTGGGTCAGCCTGTAGTGGATTTTTTCCACTTTAATTTTGAGTGTAACTCCAAATCCAGACTTCCATGGGTTGCTAAATTGGATTTCCATTAATAATTTTTGTGTGATTTTGTTGTCAGCACATTCAACTATGTAATGAACAAAGTATTTAATAAGAATATTTCATTCATTCAGATTTAGGATGTCTTATTTTTGTGTTCCCTTTATTTTTTTGAGCAGTGTATTTTGTTTTCTCTTTCTCAATTCTTTCCCTTGAATATGAAGTAGATTAGCAGCAAAGAGAGTTATTGATCCAAAGTCAACTACTAAATGTGGTAGTAGAAGTAGAGTGTACATTTGAGGTTGAATTTCTTGCTGCTTATTCAACCACTGCATGGAACTTCTTAATTTATTTTGTTGTTCAGAATTAAACTCTTTTTGTGCACTATCTATGAATCTAAAAGTCATATAATCTTATATTTTATGAGGAAATGAATTAAAAACAAATAAAATAGTAAGGAAACAAATAAAAATGCTTCCATGTATGTGTCATATAAACAGTAAAATGTTTATATTAATGTATTGTGAATCTATTCCCAAATAAGAGAGGTAAATGAAATTCCCATATTAGTTTTAAACTATATCATTTTGAAAGAAGGAATCCCAAGGGTGTAATATATAAAAATCAGGAGACTAAAGCCAAGATAAACTTCTCAGCATTGAAAACTTTTATGTTGTTTGAAAACACCATTTCAAATACTTTCCAAGTGTGTCAGGAGAAAGTACTAGAGATGTCTTTGTACCAGCTGTGCACTTTGTTAGTCTGTCTAACTCTTTTCACATTTCAAAAATATATTTACTTCCATACATGAAAAGGGCAAGGGCCATACCAAGAATGACACTCATGTAATACTACCCTTGCCCTGACTGCCATCTGTAGAATGCAAAAATGTATAGAGAAAGGGTCTTTGTAAGTTACTGGACTGAACAAGGCTATTATTAATAAATAATGAAGAATTCTTCCCTACAAACATCTGTGTTGTAGACATAGTGATTCCACACATTCAATATTGATGTGGCCAAGCTGTTTCCATTCTGAAAATCTCCAAGTTTCTGATGAATTTCCTTTCTGTGGAAGAGAAACAAATATGGCACATCTATTCCCATGTTGGGCTACCTCCTAGACCATTTCCATATAATTTAAAAACTGAGATGAATATATCAAGATAGGTAATAAGTAATGAACTGAAGCAGGTAGGATTCAGGGCCCAAGTGGTACACGTTGGGGGGGGGGAATAAACCTAGCCCTTGTGGGAAGAAGGGCAAAGACTGAGCAAGCACTGCCACAGTAAGGAAAACCACTGATGGGAGGAAAACCACCAAAAGATTCAATTGCTGTCACCAGGTGGGAGGAAAATCTCAAACTGAATGGTTTTAAAAGCTGCCTCATCCCTGTGGTCTACCTGCTTCCTTCCTTCTTGTCCCAGGGTTTCTGGAAGTAGTGTGTGAGATGTGCCTGATCCTAGACAAGGCTTGACTGGGCTTCTTGGGCATTTGGCCCTTTGTGAGTTGGAAGCATGCTACTTCCACCTGGCTTTTGGAGCTTCCCAGGCATAAATGGGAGAGGGGGATATAGGAAGGTTGGGAAGTTGCAATACCCCCACAGTTAGTCATAAAGTAGTAGATTACCAAGTGCTGAAATTTTCAGCATGTGATCATAGATGTGTTGCAACAGCCATTTTATCAGGTATTGGTCATTCAACACCATTTCTGTGGCCCACCAGCTGCCAGAGGCTGAGATGGGGCCTGGGCTATCTTAACATTTCCCAGCTGCCTACAGAGTTGGAGATAAGTGGGGAGGAGGAACAGCTGGAGCCTGTTCCAGATGCATGTATGTGCAAAGCTGTCAGGAGAGCAGAACAATTAAGGAACGGGGCCATCTTGGAAGGAAAGGCACACATGGATGCTGAATGGCCCTCCCTAGGGAATAAATAGAAGTAAATTGGGAGTGATGGTTTCAGGAGACAATTACTTTATATTTATTTTGGAAGATTTGCTTATCAGAGTTCATGCCTCACAGACTCCTTGCCAGGTATTTAATTTACAACTTTGCGACTGGAAGGTCTCAGCCTGGCAACTATCCAAGGACTGATAAGATTTGTTCTTGCAGTTAACACTTGGGAGGATTATTGCCAGGACTTTTCTGTGTGTGAATGCAATGAATTCATAGTAACTAATTAAAGATGTGTTTGGGGGGACAAGGAGTCTGTTTCTTGGTTCTGCTCAGCCTGAGTCAGAACAACCATGGTAATTTTGAACAGTCACTGACTGAACCGGTGTAAGTTAAAGACTAACTGTGTGTATCTTGCTATATATTTTTCATCCCCCGCCCCATTTTTGTTCATTCTTGTTTTAGAGAATTTAACACTTTCTCCTTCTTTTGTGCTAAAACTCAGTTAAAAATCATAGATACCGAACTTGTAATATAATTATTAATTTCCTGAGTAGAGAATATTAAATGCATTTTAATATTTAATATTACATCAGTGCAGAAATGAGGCCAAAATGAATTTAAAGTTGTATACTGCACATTACTTTGTAGCAGAGATGGTGTTCAGCAGGTTCTGACCAGTTCTGAAGAAACGGTAGTGGAAATTTTGAGTAATTCAGAGAACAGGCAAATACCACCTGTGACTGGCCCCACCCCCATCTATTCTCTGTCTCCTGAGTCCCAGTTGATTGGCTGGGTTTTCTTTTGTTGCCCTGCACAGAAGAACGGAGCTGGAAATCAGGTTAGTGGGGTAGGGAGAGAATGGGGATTTTGCAGTATTCTTCCCCTGCCATGCCCATCAAGCCATGCCAGTAGTAAAAAAAATTGAATCCCACCACTGCTATGTAGTATAGTACATAGGTATATGGAGTATATCTGTGATAAAGTTTATTGTCACCCCATGTTCATAAAACAGCTGTCTCTAAATATCTGCTAGTAATATTTTTCCATCCTCAGAATATAGGGCTACCTTGAACCAAATGTCTGAGGCTGACTCTTCCTTACATTGTAGCTAAAAGAACTGTTGTAATCTTCTCATGGTTATACTAGAGTCAGCTAGTCTAATAAATCAATTCAGCTCAGTTCAAATAAAATAAAATCAATGGCATTTGTAGATGACTGCATTAATTAAACAAATATTAAACAAATCAGACAGTTGGGTAACTATAATTTGGATAATTGGACTGTCTTCTCTTTTTCTGTCCTTTTCAACACTAACTGTGAGGCTTCTTCTCAAGACTGTCTGACAGAGTGGGCTGTGTTTCACGATACTATTAATTTTTAAAATGCCCCAAGGGATTTTTGTATTTGTGCTGCAAGAATCTTAGCTTGGGATTCTTCTGGTGATTTCATGCTTGAAATAAATACAGATCCTTAAAAATAAAAATATAAAATAGGTTAATTCATTAAAAAGAAAACAAAAAACTAAATAAACTCAAAGGGAAGACTCAATGGGCCACTAGATCTTTTTCTGATGTCAATTTTCTATATTTTTATGTTTCTATTTCCCTCTTACTACAAGAAGAATATCCTGCTTATGTTAGTGACAGATGATGGATGCTATTTATATGTACTCTTCCATTCTTGCTACCCTAATGGTTTAAATCCATGTATATACCAAAATATTTTGTATTCTGTGCTCCCTTTATTAATATACTAGCTTTCCTGGGTGGAAATCATGGAAAACATAATAATTAGCACTGAACTTTTAACTATATAAATTAATCACAAATTAAGATTTATGGAATTGCTTACATTGAGAAATATTTGGATCATTACTCACCAGAAGGTGGTGATTCTTCTTGACATTTATTTTCCTTTTCAAAAATTTACTGTCAAATTGGAGGGAGAGAAAATTTCATTTTCAAGCAGATAGTCCAGCTCTTTGGATAATACATGGAAATATTCATGGGAAAATCTTTTTTGTTCTAAATACAAAAAGTAGGTACCATCGCAGCATGGTATGGTATTTATATTTTGAATATATTGTGGTTCCTTTTAAAAAACATATAGCAGGGATTGGGGTGAATTATAAATTTTGTTAAATAAATTAAATAAGGCAAACTCTGGACTTCACATTTTCTTTTACTTAGCTCAGTGCAACAAACATGATTGTGGAAGAAATGGAATGGATATGTGTGTGCGAGTGTACATGTGTGAACATGCGTGCATTTTCATTTTTACAGGTCCTCTGCTCACCACCTATCTTATTGTCACATGCAACAACTTCAAGGATGTAAGAATATAACATATGCATCTACCCCAAAAGGTAGCCAACTTTTGCCCTACTGGGTCTTAATTTAATTTAAGAATGTACAAAATTAACCATAATTTATTAATCAATTGTGATAATCACATTTTTATTTTGCATGCAATTTTGTTATCAGCAATTGAAATTCTGTGGAGTCTGTAAACAAAAAGAGTGAACCATTCCACTATCTGTAAACACAGTCTCTTTCAAATAAATATGCACCAAACACTGATGAAAAAGGCATAGGTTCAGGACCTTTTCAGCTCGAAGGCTGGCATGCAATGAATAGCACATTTTATTGTAAATTGACCAATGAAAGGCAAACATATGAAAAGACATTTTCAGAAAAGGAAAAACAATGTCAAGACAGCTAATTCCTTTATAGCAATAGAGCAGTTGCCTATTGGATAACTGCTGGGGCTTTTTGCCTGGAGCAGACTTGAAGGAAATGAGAAAATGGGAATATTCATACAAAAGTCAGCCATCATTCAGAAGTGTTCTTTGAAAGACTTTTTAAGAAGTTAAATTTGGGTCAGTTGTTGCTAATTCAAGATGTCAAGAAAATTCTATTATCTCATATTTTGACTTGCAAAGTAATGATATTCCCAGTGAAATGTATACATCCTAACAGACTAGACTATAAGTAGTTAGAAACATCTAAGGGAAATACCCAACTAGCATGAAAAGGTATTTTTATCTTTCACACATACACAATGTCTTGCTACCTCATACACATATGTATGATCTTACTTGCCTTCCAGAAATGGAACAGAATTAATCATTTATGGGCTTTTTCTGACACTCCCTTCCATTTGTAGCCTTAATGCACTGTAGATTGAAGGTTGTAAATCCTAAGAATGGTGTAGTATTTAGAGCCTGTTGGGTATCTAGGAAGTTTAGCAACCTACAACCATTCTGTTGAGTCTTTGAGGGTAGTTTGCTCATATGTGGAGCTGATGACTGGCTGGCTACTAGTGTTGGGGCAGCAGCTTGCCCATCTATGGTCATTCCTTGAAGAGAGTTACTCCAAGTCCATATCAATGCACTGTTGTTATTGGTTAAACCAGTTCTCTTCCTGGTACTGCGCTTTCTCCTTGGTGCCACCCTTCCCAGTTGGCTCTAGACCCAGCTAGGAGTGGACCATCATGAGCAGCCAAAGTCAGAAGTTTGCTATACTCCTGGTCCTGCTTTGTGCGTTGTTGTAATGCCAGAGGCAGGAATAAATCACTTATGCTACCAAACAGGAATTTGAAGATATTCTGAACCAAATAGCAAGACATATCATAAGTATTTCTGAAATTGCTATGATCAAGAATAAGTTCTTTACAAAGTAACAGCATTCAATCCCTCTTGATCAGTCTTCTTCCCTAAGTTAATGGACTTATTCGCCTTCTCTACTGATTGACCTATCTCCATCAGTCCTTTGTTTTTGCACCCATTATATTTATTATCATACTGCTTATCTCTGCTGTATGAGAACTTTGTTTCAGCTATTGGTGTTGTGAACCTTGTACTGGTTAACTGGATTTCCTGTTGTGCTAATTCGATTCTGAATCACACACACACACCCGAAAAACAGTAACAAACTACAAATGTAAGACATAATTGCTACCATCTTTGTATCATTGGAAAAACAGATTAGAATTAACACAATTGAACTTAATTTAGATTGGATTCGGTTGTAATTCTACAGTATATTTCTTATTGTTCAGTGGGGCTCATTTCCACATAATACTGTATGACTAGGGCAGGAAACAATGTTAACTGAATATAAGCCCAGTAAAATCAGTGAAAAAAGCTAGTCGTGAATCAACTTCCATATTTTGCACTGGGGATTAAATGCAACTTACTCTGGATACAATTCATTATCTGAAACCATTTAATGAAATAACTCCAGTAAGGCCACTATAGAAAAGTTTCCCTTTTGTTGAACCCAGAAAATAACTTTAGACAGCTGCTCTGAGTGATAACCTGAACAGTTCTCTTAGCAAACTCATTTGCAAAAGTGTAGGTGGCTGCACATACTGTTAAAGTTCCTCTCCTAGCCATGTATTTTGTATACACGGCTTATTTTATTATTTTGATTCTCAGATGAATGTATTATTTTGATTCTCAGATGCAAAAGCAGAACTGATCTTCAGAAGGGGAAATGGGTCATTCATTACATCACTTTTTCTATTCAAGTCCATAATGTATACAAAACCCTAAACAATGGGAAAATTGGGACACTCTCGATCAACATGAGACATAAAATATCACAACCACCTTCCTTGAGCTGAAGTTTATAAAGAAATGCAGAGAAATGAAGTGGATGGAGCACACTAAAAGGTGAAATTTTTGAGAGTGTAAGCAAAACTATTTCCTACATGAACTAGAATCTTCTGGAGGATAGGAAAGACCTTGCCTGTAAAAAACATCTTTTTAAAAAACAAAAAAAATAGCTATACAAAACCTGGTTTAATATGAAATCTCTATTTCAAGGACCCCCTTTTCTGTCAGCATCACCTATTTAGAAATTAAAGAATGTTTTGTTGCTGGAAATATTCTTATGCTCAGCCATCAGATAACTTTGATTTCCAGTTCAGCACCTCACTCTGACTTCTACTGTAAGCTCATTTTACAAAACACAACACAAAAGTTAAGAAATAAATGGTTTTTAAAATCCCCAACTACATACCTCGGACAAAAGCAACTTTTTAAAGGCCTCACTTTCAGACAATCTCCTCTACAACTCACTCTATACCAGAGGAACAGATCTGAACAATGGAGTATGACTCAGTAAAAATTCTATCCTGAGGCATAATTCCACTGCACAATAGTGTAATAGAAATAAAACCTCGATTTAACTAAAAATGTCATCAGTGACCTTCCTAGGAGGCCTTCCTTAGGCAAACACCAAAGTTGATTCTAGCCAGCAGGTATGAATGAGCTGCAATTTAATCAACATAATGCAAGAGATAATTAGCAGGGGGTAAAAAGCCATGAAGCAACATGTAATACAAAGCGCAGTCAGATGAGATCAAGGGAGCAACAGTCAAGAAAAAAAATGTTTAAAGTATAAGGAGTAAAGAATGGAAGAATATGTCTTCAGCACTAACCCAGATCTAATTGGGTCTTTCTAATTTTGACCTGTTGTCAAAGTCAATATGAACACCAAGCCTGAATACCTGTACAGAAAGCACTACCCAAGGTATGTTTGAGTCTGAAGATAGAAAGAATTCTGGGGAAACTGAATTATTTTCACTGTCAAATCCAGAATTTAAAGTCAGGGATGATACCTTTTTAAAGCAAAATGGACACATGTTTCTATTCCTTTTATTCTCCATGTCATGTTTTGAGCATGGGAGAGAAAGAATGGAGACAAGTTTCTGAACGGTGAACTTCAGCTCTTTATTACATTTTACTTGCTCAATTTAAACAGTAGTAGAACCTGCCTTATATAGGCAACCCTAAAAACGATTACCCAATAACGAGCTAGGAACGCTAGCTTTTGAACCAATAATACATGTCTGTTAAGGGCCAATCGGATTCCCCAGAATGGGCCAATCTGGTATGGCCGCTTAACAACCAATTAGAAGTACAAGGCCAGAACCCTGCACTTGACTTCAAGCTTATGCTTTATTGAAATATATTACACACACAACACCCCTTCCCCCTGGCTTCTTAGTTCAGGGCGCAATTACGTAGTCCTTTAAATAGGACGGTTGTTTTTTAAGTCTTTTTGACTTCCGCTGTATTGGTTGGTTGCCGTCCTGCTGGGGCAGATTGCTGTTTGGTAGCGGGGCTGCCTCCGGTTCAGGGTTTGCTTCTGTGATGTCGCCCTCGTTTTCTGTGCTCTCTTGAGGTACAAATGTTTCTCCCACCGGCTCCGCAGCCTCGGCTTCTGTTAGGTCGTCGTTCCCCTCGAACGGGTTTCCAAGGGCTTCATCTTCTTCCGTACCTCCCCCCCCCCTCAGTTTGATTATAGGGGAGTTGTGAAGTGGCAGCTGCAAGGCGCGACCGTAACTGGTCGATATGCCGTTTCCAGAGTTTATTGTCACGGCATTGCACAAGGTAGGATCTGGGGCCGGTTACACGTATTACCGTTGCTTCCACCCACAGCGGGTCACCAGATAAGTTTTTTGCATACACCAAGTCTCCTACCTGGAAGGTGCGACATCGGCCGCTGGATCCTAATGGCTTTTCCGGTTCATAAGCAGGGTGCAACCGGTCAAGGTGGGAGCGGAGCTTTCATCCCATTAATAGTTCAGCGGGCGTCTTGTTGGTGACACTATGTGGGGTGATGTGCTGCAAGAAGAGGATTTGGTTGACTTTGTCGTCAATGTTATCATAGTTTACCTTTTGCAAGGTTTTCTTTACAAATTGACCATGCGTTCTGCTCGGCCGTTAGTCGCAGGGTGCACCGGTGAGGTGAGCGCATGGCGGATGCCTCGGTCGGCGAGGTACTGCTCGAATACGAGTGCCGTAAATTGTGGGCCATTATCGGATACCAGGACGTCTGGTAATCCGTGGGTTGCAGAGTCTGTTTAGAATCTTGATGACTGCCTCGGAGGTTGTGGTAGTCATGCGATGAATCTCGAGCCAGTTTGAGTAGGCATCAACGGTAAGCAGGAAGGTGTGGCCCTTGGTTGGCCCCGCGAAGTCCAAGTGAATTCGGGACCAGGGTCCACGTGGTGTCTCCCATTCGGTAGGCATGGCTTTCGGAGGGGCGTTGCTGACTTCTTGGCATTTGGGACAAGCTTCAACCCAATGTTCAATTTGCTTGTCAATGCCCGGCCACCATGCATAGCTGCGTGCAAGGGCTTTCATTTGCACGATGCCGGGGTGGCCATCGTGCAAGGTTCTTAATAGTGTCTTTACCGTTCTGGAATAACGACTCTATTGCCCCGGATGACACAGCCTTTTTGGGAGAACAGTTCGGTCTGCCGAGACTTGAATGGTATGAAGTCCTCAGGCAATTGGTCCAATGGCCATCCGTGTTCTACCCAGCCCAGGATGCGTGCTAGGGTGTGGTCGCGTTTGGTTTCTCTCGCGATGTCTCTAGTAGTCAGTGGTGGCGAGTTGAGCGCCTCGATTTGCAACGAGGTTACCGTTGGTGCCGGATCGTCGAGAGTCTCTGGAAGCGGTGCTCAGCTCAATGTGTCGGCGTGAGGAATGGCTTTCCCCGGGCGGTATTGCAGCCAATAATTATAAGCAGCCAAGAACTCTGACCATTGGGTCATTCTAGGGGATAATATGTAGGGAGTCGGCTTATCTCCGGCAATTATCCCTAGCAGCGGTTTGTGGTCAGTTACAATAGTAAAAGGCCTGCCATACACGTATTCGTGAAATCTTTTTACAGCTGAGACGATTGCAAGGGCCTCTTTATCAATTTGTCCATAGTTCCGCTCAGTCTTGGAAAGAGTCTTAGAGAAATATGCAACAGGAGCTTCGTTCCCGTTGGGTAGTATGTGGCTCAAAATGGCGCCTACCCCAAAAGGCGATGCATCGCAGGTTATAACTAATGGCAAAGTCTCGTTATATTGCATGAGTACAGAGTCAGAAGTGAGCAGTTTCTTAACATTTCTAAACGCTTGTTCCTCACAGTAACCCCATAACCAAATTGCCCTCTTATCTAGTAATAGGTGTAACGGCTCAGCGACAGTTGCTTTGTGCGGTAAAAACACATTATAGAAGTTGATGAGGCCTAGGAATGTTTGGAGATCGGCCTTGTTTCGTGGCCTGGGAGCGTTTTTGATTGCTTTTAATTTACCCTCGGTCAGGTGAATGCCCTGGCTATCAATTAGGTACCCTAAGAATTCAACACTGTCCGTGCATAATTTACATTTATTTTTCTTAACCTTCAGACCGGCTTCTTGAAATTTTCTTAGGACTAATTTTAATCGGTCCTGTAAGATTTTTTTTGTTGGGGCTGCGATTAACACATCGTCAAAATAAGGGACCACACCCTTAATTCCCTGTAATAGCCTCTCCATAAGGCTCTGAAATATCCCTGGGGCGACACTAACTCTGAATTGCAACCGGGTACATTTAAAGGCACCTCGGTGCGTCACAATAGTTTGGGCTTGTGCCGTTTTTTCATCAACTGGTAATTGTTGATAGGCCTGAGCTAAATCCAATTTAGTGAAAACTTTCCTGCCCCCCAGGAAATGGAGGAGGTGCTGCACCACCAGAACTGGATACGCATTTTGCTGGAGGGCGTGGTTCAAGGTAGCCCGGTAGTCCCCACAAATTCGAATTGACCCATCTGGCTTAATTGGTGTTACAATAGGGGTTTCCCAAGGGGAGTGATCAATGGGTTTTAACATGCCCTGAGCTATCAGTTTATCGAGTTGCTCATCTATTTTAGCCTTTAAAGCAAATGGGACTCGACGGGGCTTCAAGCGAATGGGAGCCACCTTGGGATCTAAGCTGAATGAGATCGGGGTCCCCTTGTACTTGCCTAAACTGTCCGCGAAGACGTCCCTGAACTCATAGATAAGGTCTTCCTCCCAGTCACAGCCACCGACTCAGTTTACGCCGGCCACTTCAATGCCGAGTGGCGCGAACCATTGGAGGCCCAGCAAGCTAGGCCTATTCCTATCGATGATTGTCAATGGTAGGTACGCCGCATGCTTCTTGAAGGAAACTCGGACTCGGCAGGACCCGACGACGGGGATTCGGTTCCCCTGGTAGTCCTTGAGGATGAGGCGTTGGAACCGGAGGTCTTGGCGTTGAATTGTGGGAATGAGTTGCTTGAGTGTTCTCCATGACACCATTGAGAGAGATGATCCTGAATTGACCTCCATGTGGCAAGGCTGATTTTCGATGGCTACCGTTACCCGGATTTTCTTAGTGTCCATGGTTGAGGCGTGACCGATAGTGATAGTATGGTGAGCCTCTTCTCTCTGCAACGGCAGATTTCTGTAGGATTGGGTTGCTGGTGCTCGCCTTACAGGACGGTTTCCTGTCGATTGGCGATAGCTGGTGCCTTTTGAGGCCTGGCTGGGTCCTGGCAAGCTGCGGCAAACCCGTCTGATGTGGACTCGTCTCCCACACTCATGGCAGAGTGCGTCGCAGAACTTGCACTCAGACCTGGCATGGTTGGCTCCACATCCAGCGCAAGGGCATACAGGCTTCAGGTAGTGGTCTCGATTGGACCGCAGTCGATGGACCCCCTCTTCTTCACTTTCTGACGATGAAGAGAGGTCCTCGTGGTGTGTTGTCGCGAGCTGTCCCTCTGCGCTAGGTGAGATTTCGCTGGCTGGTGGCGGCACTGGAGCGCGGTTTCGGCGTAGTTGTGCATCCAACTTCTTGGCTGCCTCTGCCGCGGTAGCATTGGCAATGGCGTCGGCAAGGCTGATGTTGCCCTTTGCCATCAGCTTGCTTTGGACGCCCGGAGCATCGAGTCCAAGGACTATGCGATCTCTCCATGCCTCTTTGAGGTTGGTGAATCCGCAGAGGCCTCCTAAGTTGTGGAGGTCTGCTATGAAGTCGGCCACGCTTTCTCCCTTTCGCTGGTTTCTTTGGTAAAACTCGTGCTGTCTCACGAGTGTAGGCACGGTAGGAGCATAATGGGCTCTCAGGATAGGTTCGAGGTCATCCCAATCCATGGCCTTCACTTCTCGGGGTTTGGCTAGCGCTTTAGCCATCTTAAAAACAGTTGGACCGCAATGCGTCAGGAAAACTGCTTGTTTCTTTCCTGGTGTGGCGTCCTTCAAATTGTTCGTTTCGAGAAACATTTGGAAGTGATCCATATAGGACTCCCAGACCTCCTGTGTTGGATCGAACGGAGCGGGTGGTATGAGGCCGCCAGACATGGTTCCCTTGTTGGCGCCGTCTGTCACGTGCTCGGTATTGCTTCTGGGTTCCGTTGGTTCAGTTGTCTCCATATCCCACCTTCGTCGCCAGTGTCATGTTTTGAGCATGGGCAAGAAAGAATGGAGACAAGTTTCTGAATGGTGAACTTCAGCTCTTTATTACATTTTACTTGCTCAATTTAAACAGTAGTAGAACCTGCCTTATATAGGCAACCCTAAAAATGATTACCCAATAATGAGCTAGGAACGCTAGCTTTTGAACCAATAATACTTGTCTGTTAAGGGCCAATCGGATTCCCCAGAATGGGCCAATCCGGTACGGCCGCTTAACAACCAATTAGAAGTGCAGGGCCAGAACCCTGCACTTGACTTCAAGCTTATGCTTTATTGAAATATATTACATACACAACACTCCATTGTTAATAAAAGGTGCAGAGAATAGAAAAGAAAACCTGGTCTGAGGGAGATTTGGTGTTTCAGTTAAGTTAAGGAAAGTCTGGTCAGAGGAGGGTGTCTTCTTGGAGCTATCCAAGGCCATGCCATTCCAACCTCACAGTAACCAAGGTCTCCTGAAAAATATGAAATGCTAAGCAGATCCCTAGTCATGTTCAAGATGGGACACAACATGTTAAAGAGCATGTAAGATCAAAACATGTAAGATTAAAAAAAAAAAAACCACTGAGTATAAAATGTAATTTATAACTTATTGTCAGAGTTCCAAGTAATATGCCCGTAGCAAGCAAAACTCTGAAGCAGGTAGATTCCTCAAAGAATAGCTTTATTGGATATATTACATTGGCACAGAATCTGGTGAAAAACAACTCTGAAGGTTTCTGCAGTTTTCACCTAATTAAAAGTAAAAGTTTTTCCCTTTCCCTAAACAATCAGTCACATGGTCCAATCAAGGTGCTGTCCAGTTGCCAGGTAACATCATTCCTCCTCTCTCTGACCAGGTGTTAGAATGTCCTTGATTCCCAAAAGAAAGAAATTTGTTTTGGCTACAAAACCCCAGCTATCTCTATTCCTCCCTCCCTATACCTCAGCTGCAGTATGGTAACACTGAAGTGGCAAAATGGCTTACATCAAGTCAACTTCAGGGCTGACACCAATACAAATAAAATTTATGTATTCTGATTCAGCTTTTCCCAACCTGGTGCCCTCCAGATACATTAGATTGCAGGATATCCCCAACAAACATTCCCAAATGTTATTTATTTGGGAATGTTTATTTTCTTTTACAGCAGAGGGTTTGGGACAAACATTTCCAAATAAATGATATGCATAGTCCCAAGCATCTGTAAGGTGAAGAGAAGAGAAATAAAGCGAAGAGAAATAAAAATGTATTGTGTTTTTTTTTAAGTTGGATAACATATGATTTTTCTTAAGCTCTGGGCAACATTCAAAACTGTAGACAATTATTAACAAGTGCAGATAATTATAGTTCATTTAATTATTGATGTTTCTAATCATTGTTACAGCAGTATGAAGGAAAATGAGAGGGAAGTGCAATTCTATTGAGAATGGATGAAGGAAGCCTTTATTAGGGAGGGAGAAAAAGCAATTTG
This sequence comes from Hydrophis major, assembly GCA_033807585.1. Taxonomy (NCBI): domain Eukaryota; kingdom Metazoa; phylum Chordata; class Lepidosauria; order Squamata; family Elapidae; genus Hydrophis; species Hydrophis major. The sequence continues at coordinate 333,631,306 of CM066329.1, forward strand.
AAGAATAAGACTCACCAACTTCCTGTCTGTTGCCTACAAATTGTTATCCTTGGCAGCAAGCAAATGACTTAGTCCAAACTGGACTCCTCCCAAGTAAAAGAACAAGCAGCCTTTCTGTTAAGCCAATGCATATTATTAATGCTTTTTAAAAATCAGAAAATGTATATAAATATAATTTTACAGATAAATAACACCCATTTTAAAAGAAAAATAATTATTTTCAGAAACACAATTTTTGACAGCAGGAGTAAGTTATTTAGAAATACTTTCAGTAAGATATAGCCATGGAACATTAGCTAACCCCTCCAGAATAGATTCTCTAAGAACAATCCAGCTGGGAAGACAATGCTGGCTGAAGGTATCTCTCTCTCTCCCATTTTCTTTCTTACTCTCACATAGATACATATCCACATACACAAGATCTTGAGTGAAACTATTGCAATAATCAGCTGGAGGAAGGCTCTTCTAAGATCTTTTGACAATTCAATAAGAAAATAAGGAAAGGCTAGGAAGAAGGTTTTAAAACAATTGGATTCGTACCAAAATAATATTGATTCATGAGTTACTTAGTGTAACGACATTGATGGGTAAAAAATATACACTCTTACATCCATGCACTTTCTGTATTTTAGTGATGGAAAGTAGCCATTTGGTGTTATGATACAAAACTGGAATTGAGGTGCTCTCTCAAAATGGATGCTATAGTGATGGACATTTTTTTTTGTTCAGAGAAGCTGGACATACTTCTAAACTAAGCACTGGACCAAAGCTATCCATAATAGTTATCTTCTATTAATGCCTATGGTATAGAGAGATATTCTTCAAATAAAAATACAATAGTTTTATTTTATTTAAAGAAATGAAAAGAAAAATAACTTCAGATGGAGTGGTAAATTTAGCAGGCTCTATGAATACCACAATAACTAGTTTGAAATGAAATTGAAATGAGGGTTTCAAAATCCCCAATTTGCTGCAGCCTTAATAACAGCTGGCACTGTTATTGCTGGTGACAATAGAGGCACTGGATACATCATCCTTAAGTTTTGGATGTAGCCGACTGTACAGAAATACCATTTTGTTCTTCAATGTACAAGATTTCTGATTATTATCAAACCTTCAGTGTTATGGATTCTATTTTGATCCTAACTTTGCCAAGCCCAAATAATAAAAATGTAAGTTTATAGATTAGCAGATAATCAGATAACAAATATTAGTTGAATAATTTTTATAAGAAGTGGCACCAAAGGATGTGTCAATGGTTTAATTTCACGGTGAGTGGAATATTCAACTGCAGTGTAAATTCCAACAGTTCACTTTCTGTAATAAAGATATTTCATGATTAGTACAGAATACAGGAAAAGTCATAGATAATAATATAATTGACCTTTAAATCAGAGAAAAACCAGATGGAAAGATAGAATAGCCAATCTAAAACTGCACTCATGGGAATTAAATCATGAGGAACAATATTTCATTCTTATAAAAAAAAAAATAAGGTAATCAGATATTTTGACAAGGACCCATAGATCAGAGGAGTGGCTGCAGGCCAGATCAGATAACACTGGGAGAGTTGCCAAGGCAAACTGCAGATAATCAGAAACTATGATGACTATTGCTGTCTATTGAAGAAATGAATTAGCGAATATAATATGTGTAACTAATTACTAATTGAAAGTTTATCAGTATATCAGAAATGAATTAGCGAATATAATAATATGTGTGACTAATTACTAATTGAAAGATTATCAGATTTTTATCAGATTTTTAAGCAAATATTGTTTAAAAAGAACACACATGGTATTTTTATCCGTTATGCAAATCTGTGAAGATTTTCCTTACATCTATATACAAGGTATTAGGTTGTATTCACAATCATATGAATATTTCCAGCAGCTCTTTACACGGTGCTATGGTTGCTGTTGTTTAATGTAACTTTGCATAATTACTACTTATACTGCTGAAAAAAGGGGGGGAAGCCAATTAACAAATAACTTATGATTAACAGCAACATTTCCCTATACAATTCCAACCGCAGCACTATTTACATAGTCCAGTTTGTACCTTGTGCTTCAGAGCTTCAAAATCAACATGGAAAAGTTGCTTAGGACATGTAGAAACACAAATGTAGCATCTTTATGCTATCTATGCTTTAAATCATGGAACCGCATGGCTGCCCTTTGCAGTTCCCATATGATTCTAGAACATCCAATCCAGCCTTTCAGATTCAGGTATGGATATTGTGCTAAGCAGTGGACTTGTTTTTGGAAGATTGAACCATGCCAAATGTTGAATGAGAGCAAAATAGATTTCTTAAATTCCCATTCAAACAATACACACACAGAGCCTTCTTTCCCAAACTCTTTACCTTTGTTCATCTGTTAAGAAGGCCATACCAAATAACGAAATCTGTTAACAGAAATTAAGTTATACTGAACATGGTCCTTCTCAGTTGCTGTAAAAATCCTATATGTTTTTTATTTATTGATTTGATTTGTCAATCACTTACAAGATAATAGGTATAAGTATAAACATGAATAAGAATACAGGAAATAGGTATGAATAAATGGGGACAATAGGACAGGGATGGTGCACTTATACACACCCCTTACAAACCTCTTAGGAATCGGGTGAGGTCAATAGTGGATAGTTTGAGGTTAAAGGAGTAAGGGTTAGAGGATGTAACAACAGAGTCAGGTAGTACATTACAGGCATTGACCACTCTGTTGCTGAAGTTGTACTTTCTGCAATCAAGTTTGAAGTGGTTTGCATTGAGTTTGTATCTGTTGAGTGCTCTTGTATTGTTATGGTTGAAACTGAAGTAGTCATTGACTGGAAGGACATTGTAGCAGAGAATTTTGTGTGCTACACTTAAGACTAACCATAGGCCACATAGTTCAAGGTTGTCCAAGCTCAAAATCTCCAGCCTGGTGATATAGTGTATTCTGTTGCAAACAGAGGAGTATAGTACTCTTCTAGTGAAATACTTCAATTGTATTAATGTCCAATATACAGTGCAGATTCCAGATTGATGAGCTGTATTTGAATATTGGTCTACCAAGGTTTTGTATGCTCTAGTTAGCAATTCAATATTTCCAGAGAAAAGCTTTATAAGATTAGATTTACACCTTTTAATGTCTTTTTGCAGAAGTCTATGTAAATTGCATCTATAGCTTTACCCTGGTCAAGTAGAGTAGTCCATATGTTGCATGGGTCAAACTTGCAAAGACAAGTCCACTACCTAGCACAAAATGACTAGCTCCTGAGCTCGTCTTAAATCACTTCACAATCTTAAACTTTAATCTTAAACTTTAAACTTTAAGTACTATACAGCTGGTCCTCAATTTACAATCGTAATTGAACCCAAAATTTCCATTGCTTGGCAAGGCAGTTGCTAAGTGAGTTTTGCCCTATTTTATGACATGTTCATCACAGTTGTTAACCAAATCACAGCAGTTAGTAAGTGACTCATGCAGTCATTCAGCAAATCTGGCTTCCCCCATTGACTTTGCTTGTCAGAAGCCAGTTAAAAAGGTTATAAATGGTAATCACGTGACCCTGGGACTGTGCAACAGTCATAAATACATGCCAGTTACCAAGCACCAGAATTTTGATCACATGACCATAAGGATGCTACAACCCTTGTAAGTGTGAGAACCAGTCATAAGTCATTTTTTCAGTGCCTTTGTAATTTCAGCTTCTAAACAAATGGTCATAAGTCAAGAGTACCTATGTATGCTTTATTATATATTCTATTAATGAATATTGAAACAATTGTTTTAACTGATAACTTTAATATTGTTTAACAAATTTGGTTTCCCTTTCAATTTCACTGCTACTTAATTTCAAATTTTCTATCTGTTGTCTTTTCCCACATAGTTAGATTGTTGCAAGAATTATTTCAATACATAGCCATTCATTTTCTTTCTCATACTTTTTAATCTTCTTTTCAGTATAGCTCTGCAACATCACTTCACTTTTTGAATGACATTTATAAAAGCAAGAAGATAAAAAGATTAGATTAGGCCAAAATTGGAGGCAATGAGCCTTTTAAAATCCCTTCTTCTGACATCTCAGTTACTACTACATTTCTCTGCAGTAAAAGAAGTTATCTTACTTGAACATAACAGCGCATGGAAGATAAATCTTAAAAATGGAGCTAGACTCTTTTTAATGACTGGTAATGATAGCAACTTTGAAGTTGTGATTCCTAGATTAATAGTGCTAATTGAAGAAGCAATGGAATTTCTGGTGTTTTGCCAAATTAATTTAAATAAAATAAAAAAAATGTTTAATCATTATATTAACTTATGCTTATTTCAAAAATTCCCACTACATCAGAAATTATAAGAGAAAGTAATCTACATAGCCAAAAATCAGTAGTCATCTGCTATGACTTTTTCAGGCTAACGGATTTTATTAAAATACTGCTAGCCATGATTCTGATTTAAGTAAAAAGTAACCATTAAGTTAAAAAGTCTATTGAATAGACTTTTCTATCATAATATTTAGATTCATCCTTACCAATTTTTATGATCTTCTACAAATCTGAATAGAACATACCTACAACACATAATTAGACCAAAATGAAAATATAGAGAATTCAGAGGATTAAAAAGTGTACATCTTGGTTCCATTTCTTGATACAAATGCTTTTGTCCAGCCCTTCTGCTTCAGAATCCAAAACATCAACCTAGTTAAGGAAATTCCTTTCTAGACAGACTAAAGCCAAAAAAGAAAGAAAAGTAGGAAATTAGTTATGAGGATGAAATTTATACTAGTTTGATTATAATTGTACTTCTGTAGAAATGGATGTCAAAGGGGTCTATAACAATTTAGCATAGCAACTATGTCATGGGCAAGTTGCTGCAAGCAACTCACTGCAGGACAAGAGTTACACTAATATAGAAGAAATAGTGAAATAGAATCATTAAAGAAAGGGTGTCAAAGAAGGGACAAAATGAAATGTAAATGACAAAAATTAAAATATTTTTATTTATTTTAAATAATTAAATTGAATTGTTGAATTGTCCCACAGTGAGTTGTCCCATGGCAAGTTGGTTATGTTGAGTTGTCCCACAATAAGTTGGTGGTAGCGAGTTGGTCACAGCAAATTGGCTGTGGTGAATTGACCGTGGCAAGTTAGCCATGGTATTGGCTGTGGTGAGTTGTCCCATTCTAGAGTCAAAGAGGTGTCAAATGAAAATTGCCCTTCAAACCACTAGCTATATTCACATTCACTATGTTTTGAAGCTCCAATTGCCACCAGCTTACTAAGACACACTGCAACAGTTAAACATCTCCTTTACACCAGGTGTTATCCTTCGGGGCAGAAGTTCTACATAAAATTACTGAATCACTGACTTGAGAAATATATTCCAAAATACCCACATCAAAAAGATGGTATAATTTGAATCTATTAAGAAAATCTTATCTTATGGAAGAGCTCTGCAATATGAAAATAGATTGTCTTCAAAATAAATTTTAAAATACAGTCCATTATATTTTCAATTTTGAAGCTCCAGATTTTACTTGCTACAATATTATTGTAACTTTGACCATTCATACCTGTCTCAAGCCATATCACATAATCAGCAAATGCTGTGTGTTATAAATAACTTCATACAACAAAGACTAACAAATTACTTTGAGGCTTTCTAAAAGTTACTTGTTTCTGCTGTCTACTTTTTTGCCTTCATCATATGATAGTAAGTCATTTTACAGTAGGGAACACCTTGTTTCCATTTGCATTTGTTATTTATATGAGAAGACATTAACCTCTGACATTCCATATATCTGTATCAGCAGCCTTCAGATCAAGAAGGTTCCAGCCCAATTTGGCATGTTAAAAAGAGGAGCACTGGCTGGCTCAACACTGCTCTCTTTATGGTTTATTCAATTGTAATTTTCACAGAGACAAGACTATCAATGAATTCTGTTTCCCTGGCAATAAGCAAAACATGAAGTGTCAAAATGAAACCAATGGGCTATAAATCACACCTCCTTGATAACCCTGACCCTACTAAAGCATAACATCTGTCTTGTGTTTTATGTGGCTGAAAGCCAAAACCAGAAGAAGGGAAGCAGCAGTTTCACTGGTCAAATATTAACGGTCACAGCATGTTGATTTTGTAAGAACCCTGCAAACTCAGAAACTTTAATGGAATTGTCTTTGATTTGGCTCCTTTCCCATCCATTAATATTCCAAGAGTGAGTCACCCATGTGAACAGACAAACACTAACAAAGCCATGTCCAGACAGCCAGAATGAGCCACTCCCTTTTCAAGGGAGAAGAAAAAAATTGAGATCAGCAAACATTCGGGTATTTTCCCACGTCATAGTAGTGGTGTTTTTAAAGTTGTAGCAACGTTTCAGCAGAATCTCATCTGCCATCATCAGGCTTCTGTATAATGTTCGTCTGTTTTCCTGTAAAAGTCTGACTCACAGACGAATACTATACAGAGGCCTGATGATGGCATATGAGATTCTGCTGAAACGTTGCTACAACTTTAAAAGCACAACTACCATGACATGGGAAAATACCCGAACAAAGCTGAATGCTGAAAACATATATATATGTTTTCTTAAGTTTTCGCGGGACTTACATGTCTGGCATTCAGCTTTGTTCGGGTATTTTCCCACGTCATAATAGTGGTGCTTTTAAAGTTGTAGCAATGTTTCAGCAGAATCTCATCTGCCATCATCAGGCTTCTGTATAGTGTTTGTCTGTGAGTCAGACTTTTACAGTGGTTTCAGATTTAAATTTGGGGCAGCCTATTGCTGTGCCAGAATGGTTTTTTCTTCCTCCTGATTGGTTGAGAGTCTTGGTCTGTGTTTATTGGTCTTGGAGTTTGCTGTGTCCTGCTACTAATATCTTCTGTCTGTTTTTTTTTTTTTGGGGGGGGGGGGGGGGTAAAAGCCTGTAAAAGTCTGAGTCATAGACCAACACTATACAGAAGCCTGATGATGGCAGATGAGATTCTGCTGAAACGTTGCTACAACTTTAAAAGCACCACTACGACGTGGGAAAATACCCGAACAAAGCTGAATGCCATATATATGTGTGTGTGGGTGGGTGGGTGGGTGGGTGTATTTGTTTTCTTAAGTTTTCGCGGCATGGCATGTAAAAGTCTAATTCACAGACGAACACTATACAGAAGCCTGATGATGGCAGATGAGATTCTGCTGAAACGTTGCTACAACTTTAAAAGCACCACTAAGTTGAAGCAACATTTCAGCAGAATCTCATCTGCCATTATCAGGCTTCTGTATAGTGTTGGTCTGTGAGTCGGACTTTTACAGTGGTTTCAGATTTAAATTTGGGGCAGCCTATTGCTGTGACAGAATGGTTTTTTCTTCCTCCTGATTGGTTGAGAGTCTTGGTCTGTGTTTATTGGTCTTGGAGTTTGCTGTGTTCTGCTTCTAATATCTTCTGTCTGTTTTTTTGGGGGGGGACTCTTTTTGTATCTTGATTGGCTGGCAACATTGTGTTACTTTATTGGAAGCCTTTAGTGCAGCTTGGCTTCGGGTAAATGGACGACTATCATTAGTTAGGAAGCTGGGTTTCATCTGGGTGCCTGGTTGGGGTGTGTTTGAGCTGGAGGTATCAGGGGGGATCTGTTTGTACCCAGGTGTTTGTCTGGCTTGTGGTGTGGAGATTTTTTTGTTTGTGAGTGCAGGCTTCCAAATGATTGACAGCCTGGTGGAATCATCTCTTCTGTTCATGCTTTCTGGTCTTTTTTCAATCTCTATGGCTTCTCTGATGATTCTGTGGCTGGGGTTTTCAATAGTGGCTAGGGTTTTGGTGCCATTGAAGTTGATGCTATGACCTGTGGCTTCCATGTGTTGGACTAGTGAGGAAGTGTGTTCCAGCTTTTTGACTGCATTTTTGTGTTCATCCAGGCGGGTGCTTATTCTTCTATTGGTCTGTCCAACGTATGTGGCTGGGCATGATGCACAGGGGACTTCGTATATGCCTTGGTTTTCCAGGTCAATTTTGTCTTTGGGGTTCCTGAGGATGGCTGCTATTTTTCTGTCTGTTTTGAAGGCAGTCTTGATGTGGTGTCTGCATAGAATCTTACTAATTTTGTCTGTAGTGCCTCTTATGTAGGGCAGGACAGCTGTTCCATGGGTCTGTTCATCTTCTGGGTCTCTATTATGTCTCAGTGTGTTTTTGTGGATCAAGTTGGTGATTTTGCTTTTGTGGAAGCCGTTGACTGTCAATATTTTAGTCAGGGTGCGTAGTTCAGTCTTAATGTGTGTCTTATCTGCCAGGCGTTTGGTTCTAGTGATGAGTGTTTTAGCTACGGAGTTTATCTGTGCTGGGTGGTGGTGGGATTGGGTGTTGAGGTAGCAGTTGGTGTGTGTTTTCTTCTGGTATATGGTGTGTCCTAGTGTGCCATCTGTTTTTTTGTAGATTAGTACATCTAGGAATGGCAGTTGTTTGTTTGTTTCTGTTTCCATGGTGAACTTGATTTTGGGGTGTGCGCTGTTTAGGTGTGTTAGGAAATTGTTTAGGTTTTCTTGTCCATGGGGCCAAATCACGAATGTGTCATCGATATATCTTAACCATAGTTTGGGTTTGAGGATGGCATTGGCCAGGGCTCTGGATTCGAATTCTTCCATGAACAGGTTTTGCAATGACAGGTGACAGTGGTGATCCCATGGGGGCTCCTTCAATTTGTTTGTATCTTTGTCCTTTGTATATGAAATAGGTGTTGGTTAAGCAGTGTTCTGTTAGTTCCATGAGGTGTTTAGCTGGTTGGTATTTATTTTTGATGATTTCAAGGGCCTCTTTTATCGGGACTTGAGTGAATAGTGAAACCACGTCAAAACTTACAAGCAGATCTTCTTGCTCCACGTGTAGATCTTTGATCATTTCCAAGAAGTGGTATGAGTTTTGTACATGAGAAGCTGCTGTTTCAGCATGGGGCTGTAGCTCTTTTGCTAGGTGTTTAGCTAGGTTTTGTAGTGGTGCTTCTCTGGAGCTGACTATGGGTCTGAGAGGTATGCCTTCTTTGTGTATTTTTGGGAGGCCGTATAGTTTGGGGCATCTGGAAGATTTCTCTCTGGGTATGATCGTGTGTTGGATCTCTTTGCTTATGTGGCTGGTTATAATTTTCTTCTTGGTTAATTTTTCCAGATATGTGGTTGGGTCTGTGTTTATGGGTTTGTATGTGGAGTCTTGGAGTAGGTCTGTCAATTTAGTTTCATAGTCTTTTCTGTCCATTACTACAGTGGCATTCCCTTTATCTGCTGGGAAGATGATTATGCTGCTGTCTCTTTTCAGGATTTGTAGCGCTTTAATTTCTCAACCCAAACTATGGTTAAGATATATCGATGACACATTCGTGATTTGGCCCCATGGACAAGAAAACCTAAACAATTTCCTAACACACCTAAACAGCGCACACCCAAAATCAAGTTCACCATGGAAACAGAAACAAACAAACAACTACCATTCCTAGATGTACTCATCTACAAAAAAACAGATGGCACACTAGGACACACCATATACCAGAAGAAAACACACACCAACCGCTACCTCAACGCCCAATCCCACCACCACCCAGCACAGACAAACTCCGTGGCTAAAACACTCATCACTAGAACCAAACACCTGGCAGATAAGACACACATTAAGACTGAACTACGCACCCTGACTAAAATATTGACAGCCAAAGGCTTCCACAAAAGCAAAATCACCAACTTGATCCACAAAAACACACTGAGACATAATAGAGACCCAGAAGATGAACAGACCCATGGAACAGCTGTCCTGCCCTACATAAGAGGCACTACAGACAAAATTAGTAAGATTCTATACAGACACCACATCAAGACTGCCTTCAAAACAGACAGAAAAATTGCAGCCATCCTCAGGAACCCCAAAGACAAAATTGACCTGGAAAACTATGGCATATACGAAGTCCCCTGTGCATCATGCCCAGCCACATACATTAGACAGACCAATAGAAGAATAAGCACCCGCCTGGATGAACACAAAAATGCAGTCAAAAAGCTGGAACACACTTCCTCACTAGTCCAACACATGGAAGCCACAGGTCATAGCATCAACTTCAATGGCACCAAGACCCTAGCCACTATTGAAATCCCAGCCACAGAATCATCAGAGAAGCCATAGAGATTGAAAAAAGACCAGAAAGCATGAACAGAAGAGATGATTCCACCAGGCTGTCAATCATTTGGAAGCCTGCACTCACAAACAAAAAAATCTCCACACCACAAGCCAGACAAACACCTGAGCACAAACAGATCCCCCCTGATACCTCCAGCTCAAACACACCCCAACCAGGCACCCAGATGAAACCCAGCTTCCTAACTAATGATAGCCGTCCATTTACCCGAAGCCAAGCTGCACTAAAGGCCTCCAATAAAGTAACACAATGTTGCCAGCCAATCAAGATACAAAAAGAGCCCCCCCCAAAAAAAAACAGACAGAAGATATTAGAAGCAGAACACAGCAAACTCCAAGACCAATAAACACAGACCAAGACTCTCAACCAATCAGGAGGAAGAAAAAACCATTCTGACACAGCAAATGGGCTGCCCCAAATTTAAATCTGAAACCACTGTAAAAGTCTGACTCACAGACCAACACTATACAGAAGCCTGATGATGGCAGATGAGATTCTGCTGAAACGTTGCTACAACTTTAAAAGCACCACTACTATGACGTGGGAAAATACCTGAACAAAGCTGAATGCCAGACATGTAAGTACCCGCGAAAACTTAAGAAAATATATATATATATATATATGTATATATGTATATATATATGTATATATGTATATATATATATATATATATTGACAGTAATATATAATGACTAAAACAAATTAATTTCTATCATAATCAACCCAGAGTATAATAAGTTTCCTCAGGAATCATATAGGAAAATGGTGAAATATTCCTAGGCATGCATTAGTCTTCATTTTGTGTTTTATAGCCTAATTTAACTTCTGAAATAGTCCTTTACAATTCTGCCTTAAGAAAAATAAATCAAACATAGCCAAGAAAAATAAAAAGAATTATGTTTTATGAATATATTACAATTTTTTATTAAATGAAAGGTTCAGTCTTTTTTAGATAAAGTCAGACCTATGTGATGTCAACCAAACATATTTGTCGCGCTATGATCAGGTACTTGACAAAATTAAGGGTGAAGTAACTTCTGATGGAATTCAGAAGAAACTCTAGGCAGCAAAGTATAAATAATGTAGACATGTTTGCATTAATTAAATAAGAATAGATAGACATTGTGCAATACATCACTGCCAGGAATCTAGAATGAAGTTACGATATAATTAAATTCTAATAAAAAAATCAGGGAAAGTAAAGGAATATTAAAAGTATTCTCAACATCGAGCAAGTCCTTTTAGTCAATGGATTTATTAAGAAATAAATTAGTACTTGATATGATTTTAACTATATTTATCATGACTTAATTATCATAAAACTGCAGGTAAAACCTGGAAAACAAAAATTATTCCAATGATTTATCAATTTAATTAATTTAAAAGCTTTTATATTGATTAATTTTTAAGTAATGTTTTACTTAAAAGTATGCAAGTTTCATTTGCTTTCAACGTAGCCGTGCATAACAAATTCAAGTGGCGAACATCCCTTTAGAAGAGATGGCTCTTCTTTATTATCAGCAAAATGCATCTTAGACCTGAAAACAAAGTGCAAAATCATAGTAACTGTGTTGGAAAGGGCCATTTAAGCTCATTTATGCTCAACACACAAGTCCAAATTCAAACATGCCAGATAAATAAATGTCTGAGCTCCATTGGAGGAGGCCCAGCACCCTCTAAGTAATTGGTCTATCAAGATAAAATATTAATCTGGCAAGCAAGTAAGTACCTAAGTAAAGATCTAATGAATGCAACATATTAATCATCAGCTGAAGTGATAAAGAAAATCCAAGACTGGGTTGCATTCTATTTTATTTACACTGGTACACACCCTTCAGAAAAATCAGTCAGCAACCATTTCAAACAAGATGTTACAACATAGCTATTAAATCAACATTCTATATTAAATAATGTGAGTAAGACACATATGTTCAATTATATCTTTTCAGTCCCACCTACAAACACAAACATTTGGAAGAATAGTTTGCCAAGGTTATTAGGATACAACATATAACCTGTTTAAACATGGACACAAGTGCACCAAGTCAGGAAAAGATTTGGATCAAACTATTTTAAATATTTTATTGCCTCTCATATCAGATTACAATGTATGAAAGAAAAAAATGTGGTCAAAATAATTAATTTAAATCTTGATAAATTACCAAACTGTTCTAATGTGAATGTACTACTTACTTTCATTGTGAATTAAAAATGGATTTGCCACTGTTATACAGATTATTCAGATTAATAAATGTGATGGGATTATCAAGATGCACATATCTAGAATTCTTCATAGACAATCGTATCAAATGTAGATTTAATTCTTAGGAGAATGGAAAGCAGTAATGATGGATGTATTTAGCAAACAAATTCCAACTAACTAATGGATTTCAGGTTGTTGACAAGCCTATAAAAATTGTCAACTCTGAACACCAGCAGAATTTAAAAGAAAGAATGAGACTGAAACCAAATAATTTTGGATTGTAAAATCTAAACCATATTATGAAATATCTCTCCAAATAGATCAAAGAATGGCAGAATAGCATATCAGTTATATGAGTAAAGATAATTAAATCTTGGAGGTGATCTTTTCTCCTGGCACATCCATTCAATTTTCTTCACAGTGGTATGGAAGTGATTTGCCATGCCTCCTTCTGGAATATTTTTCAACCTCCCTGCTCACTTACAGTTCTGGGATTTCCTGATCATCATTTCCCATCTAAATGCTAATTGTATAAAATCCTATGGTGCTGCAGTGAAGGTTTTTTAGGTCAACACTTTGCTGGAGGAAGATCCTTTCGGAAGTTCATAAACTAACTAGCTTTAAATTAATGCAATATTTCTATTTTAGGTACTGGGTTTCTATACAGCTTCTGATCGTCCATATAAAGGAGGTGAGATAGGCTGGCAGATTTTTGTTTCATGTTTGATAAGAAGGGTCTAATTTTTTCAGTATTGTTGACAGAAGAATCAATACAATGACAAACAGTAGTGCTGCAAGTGAATGCCAGACCTGCCCCAGACTAATTTTTTTAGGAAAGAAAAACCCTTGACTCCATTTGATTAAAATGAATGATATTTTTACTAAAAGATGCTGGTTGCAATAAAGTCAGGCGGAATCTAAGTTTCCTACACAGCAATGAAGTTTCTTTCTTTCCCAATCCTTTCCCCTATGACCAGTCTAAATACAGACAATGTGATGCTGAGGTGTTTGGGCTGATAACTTTTCACACTCAGGGTAAATGAACATGAAGATGCTTGGCATGAACTGGTTACGTGTAGATGGCTTTTCCTCAGCTGTCATACCTCCCTCCCTAATTCCCACAATAAATACATTCAGGTTTATTGATCATTTGTTCCTCATCTCTATTTCCTAGTGCTTTGATGGCAGGATGCCAGTGAGGTGCTGAGGCCAAAACGGTGGATCTGACAATAAGTTTTCTTGAAATAATTCTCTCTTGATATTACCTCTTCCAGTTTATCACCATTGACCCACAACAATGTCTTCTACATTGTGCTTTCATCTTTGCACAAAGCTTCTGATTTTGATTTACTCCTGTTGTTTCTAGGCACTTGATTATTCAAATCATGTGGCATGGAGTTGAATGTCTTCTTGTAATCAACACAAGCTACATTCAAGTTGATCTTCCTTCTCTTGCAATTTTCCTTAAATCATCTTGTCAATTAGAAATTGTTTGGCAGTTTCCTTGCTCTGACAGAAGGAACTTGTTTTCAACTAGATGCTATTGAACTTCATCAACTACTATACCAGTTAGCAATTTTAAAATTGTAGTTTGGCCTGTGGTCACTTGGATCTTATCTTAACCACTGGGACCACACAGCCAGTTTGTTCCATAATCTTTCAATTTTAAATTTCAAATCTTGATATTTAATATCATTACGGTTTGTTGCACAGTCAGAAGATGCTTAGACTGGATTTGGCATTTTTACCCTTCTATCAAGTCATTCCCAAGGACTTGGGATAGGCAGATATTGTTGTTTGATACTGTTAAAAATATTTTTGAAGAATGTCAGCAGTTCTAAGTAAAGTTGCTTGTTGCAATTCACTGATGATGCTTTCGTCAAAGCTGATGGTGTTCAAGTGGTCTTCCAGATACTTTGTGATTTCATCATCTTTGCTTTCTTTTGCCACAGTCATTCTACTTCTATTTGCAGGAATTTATATATGTATTTACTCCAGAACTTTCTTTTACTCTGCTTCTCCAGGTACTGCCACATCAACTATTGAGACTTGTTAGGGATATACACCCTAGCAGAATCTGCACAGCAGTCAGGCAGGCAGGCAAAATATTTGAAATAAACGTGTTTGCAGCTTGCACTCAGTAAAACAGATACACTGTGCTAGTTAAATAGTTTATTCCAGTAAGAGTTTTAGCTTAGTCAAACAGTCCATATAACATTCATTAGTTTAATCTGTCCGGGGATTATTCAGTTGCAAAGTCCAGTGTCGAAAAAGAGGTCAGTAAACTTACAAATATCAGTCCAGTAATAAATCTCCTTGCAGTTGAGATATAAAGAAGTCAAACCTCCTTTCTTCCTTCAGCAACAGGGAACACGCAGTTAACATTCCATCATAGTCAGCAAGCAATTTAGTAAGCTAGCAATACAGTAATCAATCAAGTTCTCTTGCTCCCTCTTATGGCGGTTTTACAGCCGCATCCAAAATTACATGCTTTGCTGTTTAAAGTGACACACACTTACTTACAATCATAGTTTATATATATTATTTTACCCAAACTAAGTTAGGTAACCTTGTTATTCCTAACAAGACTGTTTTCTCTTTCTTATTGACAATTGTTAAGTCTGGGTGTTATTAGAGGAACAATAAAAAGGCAAAAAGCAAAAGCTGCATTTCCAAAGAACAATTTAACAAAATAAAATTGTTAACCTGATTAGTATATCGAAATGAGGGCACAGTGTAAGGAATGTTAAATATTTTCCAGACTTCTCCTCTCTCAACAATTGATGTGGGAATAATAAAAGGTAAAAGTGGGTGTTTCTTAGTTTCACAACTAAACCCACTGAAACCCATCCAAATTTAACCAGATCATTCCCTCTTTTCTTCCAAAAACCAACAGCTATTCCAAAAGTAAGAGATCCATGATCACAGTGAGGCAGTATCAGAAGTACTTTGGACAAGGAAAAAAAACACAAATAGCAGTTCTGTGAACATCCTTAAATGCAGATGAGTGGCAAATTGTTCTCATCACTATCTTTAGAATATTCAACTCTCTGAAAAGTGGCCTAAATCTTTTGGATTTATTTTGGCATTATTTTCAGAGGGAGAAATAACAGTAGCAATAGAGGAAGTTTATCTTCTAAGGATCTTCTCCTATTGCTATCTTTAAAACCATTCAAATGGTTATTTCAGTGCAATATAATTTTTTCAAATTTTGACTGGGCAGTTTTATTTATTGGGAACACACATAGTCAGCAATAATATATGAATCTGCAGAATTTTTCACACACTTGCAAATAATATAATTTCTCTGGCACTAGTAGGTTTCAAATACTCTTCTTTCTTCAGTAATTTTTTAAAATATTTTCTTAGCTCTAGGAGGGTGGAAGAAATATAACTTACAGAATACATTCAGCTTAAACAATTAACTCTTAGAGTTAATTGCCACCTTATTTGTGGTTTCTGCCTGTGAGATCTGCCTGTTACCATATTTATGGTATTTGGAGCTGCAATTCTACATGTCTTCATAATAGTATGGATCATTAACAGTATACATATTCTTTAAAAGTGTTTCATTCTTACACTTTCTACAGAAGCTTTATTTCTGAATTTCTCCTTTTGTATCAAATTTTAATTTAAAAATCCTAGTGAAAATTATATATATATATATGGCATTCAGCTTTGTTCGGATATTTTCCCACGTCATAGTAGTGGTGCTTTTAAAGTTGTAGCAACGTTTCAGCAGAATCTCATCTGCCATCATCAGGCTTCTGTATAGTGTTCGTCTGTGAGTTAGACTTTTACAGTGGTTTCAGATTTAAATTTGGGCAGCCTATTGCTGTGACAGAATGGTTTTTTCTTCATCCTGATTGTTTGAGAGTCTTGGTCTGTGTTTATTGGTCTTGGAGTTTGCTGTGTTCTGCTTCTAATATCTTCTGTCTGATTTTTTTGGCTCTTTTTGTATCTTGATTGGCTGGCAACATTGTGTTACTTTATTGGAGGCCTTTAGTGCAGCTTGGCTTCAGGTAAATGAATAGCTATCATTAGTTAGGAAGCTGGGTTTCATCTGGGTGCCTGGTTGGGGTGTGTTTGAGCTGGAGGTATCAGGGGGGATCTGTTTGTGCCCAGGTGTTTGCCTGGCTTGTGATGGGGAGATTTTGTTTGTTTGTGAGTGCAGGCTTCCAAATGACTGACAGCCTGGTGGAATCATCTCTTCTGTTCATGCTTTCTGGTCTTTTTTCAATCTCTATGGCTTCTCTGATGATTCTGTGGCTGGGGTTTTCTATAGTGGCTAGGGTTTTGGTGCCATTGAAGTTGATGCTATGACCTGTGGCTTCCATGTGTTGGACTAGTGAGGAAGTGTGTTCCAGCTTTTTGACTGCATTTTTATGTCCATCCAGGCGGGTGGTTATTCTTCTATTGGTCTGTCCAATGTATGTGGCCGGGCATGATGCACAGAGGACTTCGTATATGCCTTGGTTTTCCAGGTCAATTTTGTCTTTGGGGTTTCTGAGGATGGCTGCTATTTTTCCATACAAGTAAGTACCCGTGAAAACTTAAGAAAACACACACACACACACACACACACACACACACACACACACATATACATATATATATATATATATTTGTTTTCTTAAGTTTTCGCGGGTACTTACATATATATATATATATATATATATATATATATATATATATATATATATATGGCATTCAGCTTTGTTCGGGTATTTTCCCACGTCACTGCAGTTGTGCTTTTAAAGTTGTAGCAACATTTCAGCAGAATCTCATCTGCCATCATCAGGCTTCTGTATAGTGTTGGTCTGTGAGTCAGACTTTTAAAGTGGTTTCAGATTTAAATTTGGGGCAGTCTATTGCTGTACCAGAATGGTTTTTTCTTCATCCTGATTGGTTGGGAGTCTTGGTCTGTGTTTATTGGTCTTGGAATTTGCTGTGTTCTGCTTGATTTGTTTGTATCTTTGTCCTTTGTATATGATACAAACAAATTGAAGGAGCCCCCATGGGATCACCACTGTCACCTGTCATTGAAAAACTGTTCATGGAAGAATTCGAATCCAGAGCCCTGGCCAATGCCATCCACAAACCTAAACTATGGTTAATATACATAGATGACACATTTGTGATTTGGCCCCATGGACAAGAAAACCTAAACAATTTCCTAACACACCTAAACAACACACACCCCAAAATCAAGTTCACCATGCAAACGGAAACAAACAACTACCATTCCTAGATGTATTAATCTACAAAAAAACAGATGGCACACTAGGATACACCATATACCAGAAGAAAACACACACTAACTGCTACTTCAACGCCCAATCCCACCACCACCCAGCACAGATAAACTCCGTGGCTAAAACACTAATTACTAGAACCAAACGCCTGGCAGACAAGACACACATTAAGACTGAACTATGCACCCTGACTAAAGTCTTGACAGCCAACGGCTTCCACAAAAGCAAAATCACCGGCTTGATCCACAAAAACACACTGAGACATAATAGAGATCCAGAAGATAAACAGACCTATGGAACAGCTGTCCTGCCCTACATAAGAGGTACCACAGACAAAATTAGTGAGATACTACACAGACATCACATCAAGACTGCCTTCAAAACAGACAGAAAAATAGCAGCCATCCTTAGAAACCTCAAAGATAAAATTGACCTGGAAAACCAAGGCATGTACGAAGTCCCCTGTGCATCATGCCCGGCCACATACGTTGGACAGACCAATAGAAGAATAAGTACCCGCCTGGATGAACACAAAAATGCAGTCAAAAAGCTGGAACACACTTCCTCACTAGTCCAACACATGAAAACCACAGGTCATAGCATCAACTTCAATGGTACCAAAACCCTAGCCACTATTGAAAACCCCAGCCACAGAATCATCAGAGAAGCCATAGAGATTGACAAAAGACCAGAAAGCAGGAATGGAAGAGATGATTCCACCAGACTGTCAATCATTTGGAAGCCTGCACTCACAAACAAAAAAATCTCCACACCACTAGCCAGACAAGCACCTGGGCACAAACATATCCCCCCTGATACCTCCAGCTCAAACACACCCCAACCAGGCACCCAGATGAAACCCAGCTTCCTAACTAATGATAGCCGTCCATTTACCCAGAGCCAAGCTGCACTAAAGGCCTCCAATAAAGTAACACAATGTTGCCAGCCAATCAAGATACAAAAAGAGCCAAAAAAACAGACAGAAGATATTGGAAACACCAATCAAGCAGAACACAGCAAACTCCAAGACCAATAAACACAGACCAGGACTCCCAACCAATCAGGATGAAGAAAAAAACATTCTGGCACAGCAATAGGCTGCCCCAAATTTAAATCTGAAACCACTGTAAAAGTCTGACTCACAGACGAACACTATACAGAGGCCTGATGATGGCAGGTGAGATTCTGCTGAAACGTTGCTACAACTTTAAAAGCACAACTACAATGATGTGGGAAAATACCGAACAAAGCCGAATGCCATACATGTAAGTACCCGCGAAAACTTAAGAAAACACACACACACATACATATACATACATACATACAAATACATATACATATACATATACATATACATTTGCATATGCATATACATATACATATACATATACATATACATATGCATATACATACATACATACATACATACATACATACATACATACATACATATATGTTTTCTCAAGTTTTCGCGGGTACTTACATGTATGGCATTCAGCTTTGTTGGGGTATTTTCCCACGTCATTGTGCTTTAAAAGCACAACTACAGTGATGTCGGAAAATACCCGAACAAAGCTGTTGTGGCCCCGATTCCCGAGCCTATGCTTCAGAGGAAGAAGACCTGGAAGATGAGGAGGAGGAACTGGGAATGCCTTCCTCCCCAGGACCTTCCTCTCTGGCAATGCCTTCCTCCCTGATAATGCCTCAGGTTTCATCAGACAACCGAGAGGAAAAGACTGAGATTAATCAGGAGGAAAGCATATCGGAGCAGCCCCTGACAGGGAGTAAAGAGGAAGAGTGTTGGCTTGATCCTAAGCAGCACCGTAGGGAGAAAAGTGAGCAGCAACGTAGGAGGCGTGGGTGGGTTAGAGAGTGAGCTGAGTCATTTGAGCCACACCCCACAGGGGATAAAAGTGGGTGTGTTTTCGGCTGGAACTTTGTACGGAACAAAGTTTAATCTTACTTCAGATTTTCTTCATGAATGATTTTTGTGGACTGCCTTGTAATTTTCTGTGAGTAGTTTTTTATTTGTTTTCAGTTCGGACTTGGCAGGCAAAGCATGTTGGAATGCCAAGGATATTATCCGTTCCAAAGAATTAACTCTGTGAAGTCTGAGCCAGCTTGCCTGCCTTTGTTTGTGTGAGTATATGTGTGTGGGTGTGGGTGTGGGTGTGCATTTTGACTACACTTGGCAATATGGTACTTAATATCTTTATGGCTCTAACAATCTGCAGTTATGAAAAGATATATAAACAAGAAGTACTTTGTTCCAGATCCAGAAGAGAAATAAGTATGCCAAAAAAAATTTCCCATGAAACTTGGAGCAGCAAATTATTTTGGGAAAAGAACTGAACCTTCTTCATCCCTCATCCATGCTTTTCCTGAGTTCAATAAATTAACAGTTTCTATGTAATAGTTCAAGTCTAGCCCCTACCACTCGAATACTTCCTGAATCCAAGAATAGCCCTAAAATAAGCATGTTATTTCAGCAGTGATCTGATATATAAAAATTGCACATATTTTAATCAACAAAAAGAAGACACATTCATACATCTCCATCTTCCTGCAGAATGACAGGTCAATTGCTCTTGTTCTTTGTTTAATACATTACATATCACTTCATGCCTCTTTGTAGCTTTATGACTCAACCTTACGTGCTCATGATAAAAACAACAAAAGGAACATTAACTTTATCTGATTCACTCAACACTTAAAGCAGAGTCAGACTATTCTTCCCACATAAGAAAAGCTATGATTATTTTCCATGGGAAATGGTTAGACCTGGCTGCTTTTTCCAGTTGTGTGTTTAGTTTCCATATAATAAAAATGTACTATAAGAAAGCACTTAGTCTGCTTGCTAGCCACTTTTTTATAATGAAGATCTCATCCAAGTACCTCACTTTGATGCCTGCCTTCTTTCTTTCTTTCTTTCTTTCTTTCTTTCTTTCTTTCTTTCTTTCTTTCTTTCTTTCTTTCTTTCTTTCTTTCTTTCTTTCCCTCTTTTCTTCCTTCCTTCCTTTCTCTTCCTCTTTTTCTTTTTTTCTTTGTTGGTATGTCTTTACCTTCTTCCAGGATGTTTTTCCACTCCTAGCCTAGAGCCGAGGAAGAGTAACTGGTCCAAACTCACTTGGTTTTTACAAGTAAGGGAGGGCAAGTTGTCGACAACAAAGCATCTAAAATCAGCTGATATTGCAATAGTAGAGCTATTGTCATACAATCATTTTCAGCAACAAATAAATCCTCTTTCACTTTAAATACTATTGTAATACAAAAATGTATCTATGAAATACAGTTACTCATAATTTATCCATAAAATCTTATGTAGCATTCTATAATACAGTAGTTCTAGACATGTATGATTCTCACTGGATATATTGACTGGAAACTCTCAATGCTGTAATCCCAAGACATCTGCAGGCATCAAACTGGGGAAAACTGCCAGAGCGAACATGTGCTCAAACTCAGAAAAAGACAAAAGCATTTGGAACTGTTTAGCTTAAGGAGGAAATGTGTTTAAAAAAAAAAAAAGGTAGTGTCTGGGAACATGTAAAATCATGACGGAAAATATTTTTTCTCTCTAACACATAGAAGTTAGAGTAAAATAAAGAAAGATTTTGGACTTAGCAAGATACATAACTAAAAGTAAAATTAATTGCCACTAAATGGCCAACAATTTCAATAGTTCGAAAAGGGGGATTAGATAAGTACTAGATGAAAACAGATGCTTCATCAAGTCACCTGATTCAAGCTATATAGAATTGTAAAGGTAATAAACAATATTTTATATTCTATTCTACAACTTGGGGTCATTATATTCCCTCCAGAGTCTCAAGTAGCACTGCTTTTTTCCATGTTTAGATGCAAACAGTGTATCTAACATTGTTCAAAAAAGACTGTTCCCCTAAGTCTTGTCTATGAAGTTTGCAGGGTACATCTGATTGGTCACTGTAACTTGAAATGCTGGATTAGAAACACCTTGCTGTGATTCAGCAAAATTCTTCTTATGCCATATGGCCCACTGTATGTCCCACTCAGAAAGGAAGAGAAAGGGATCTGCAACCTCATCTGCTTTAGTGAACATGTAATTCTGTATGAAAGCTAAATTCTCCAGGCTTGAAAGAAGCATGTTTTTAAATGTTTATCAAGTCGATATAGTTATAGGCCCATCCTAAATGGAGGCACATTGTAACTGCTAATCAGAAGGTGATTCCAGAAAAATAATCTGATCTCCAGCAATAAACTAGCTCTACAAAATATATATACACATACACACTTTTGGAAATCAAAGTCATTTGCAAAGCATGCAATGGCACAATGAACACATTCCAACAATGGAAGTTTTTAAGAAGAGGTTGGACAACCATTTGTCTTTTGGGGTATAGGGTTCCCTGACTAAGCAGGGGATTAGACTAGAAGACTAGAAGAATGTCTGTTCCAACTCTGTTATTCTATTTCTATTCCTATTCTATTTCTATTCTTTAGATTATACTGTGTTTCTCGCGCTATAATTCTGCTCCTCATTCCTTCCCTTTCCCCACCCCAGAACTTCTATCAATAGCTTCTGCAGAAAGTTGTCCAAATATTTGTTAAAGCCCTAACTTTCCTGCTGGCTATACCTGTTCTGACGCAACCGGGTTTCTAGAGAGCAAGCATAGACAAAGGCAGCAGTCCCCACCTTTCAAGGTTTAATCACAATTCTGTTCCTTTACAGATAATAGGCTGCTTTCCAACAATTAGCTCCGACAAGAAAGAGCCTTGCCAAGTTGTTTGTCAAGGCTGCCAAAAACCCAGAGATAAGAACTAATTTACAAGATTCTCCAAACACGAACTAAGATGTCCACCAGTTGAGCTTAAGAGCTTCTTTGCTGTCTGCAAAAAACGCTTTTCCAAACCTGGCTTTTATCCTCTTGAGGGAGGGGCTATTACCTTGCAGCCTTATTCCTGAGTCGCCTGTACTGCTGTAATTGTTCTTTCTTCCAAACAATCCTTTGTGCATGTGCACTTAGCACAGGCTCCCCGGGAACCTCCTCATTACTGCTGCCAGCCTCCACAATCTCTGAAGGCAGCAGTGCACTCCCTGATGGTCCTGGCCCTTCATCAGAGTTCTCAGCCATCTGCACCTGCTGCCAGATAACCACAACAATACCACTAAATTGTGTGAGCAAAATTCACACCAGCAACAATCCAGCTAAAACTATGATTGTATTATTATTACCCCACAATTGCTTCCCAACTGCCAGAATGTGAACTTTGTGACATTATACCACATGCCTTTGCTCTTCTGGTTGGGGAGTGGGGCAAAAAGAGACTTTGAACATATAATACTGTTATCTCTTTAATCCATGGATTGGTCTAGCCATCAGCAAGCTTAATTACTTCCTCCCTTTGTTCTTCTCATAAGTAGCACTAGTGCCTCCAACACTTCTATTTGGCTGTCAATCCTAATTTTAAGTGTATCAAATGAAGAAGGCAACACATTCCTCTTTGCCAAACATGTATTTTCCTGTAAATTTATCTGGATGTTCTATCAAAATAATTTTAATGCATTTTTAATGTATATCATCATACCCAAGCCCACTTCAGCACCCAGAATAGGACACTTTGAAAATTCAGCTATCTTCACAACATAATATCAGTTTATTAAAAGAAAAAGATTAACCAGCCAATATCAGCATTTTGTTGGCAGAGATGAGTTATTTTTATATCTCTTTGGTTTACCTCAGCAGTAATCCTGAACTTCTCTTAAGAAAAAATAGCCATCCTCCATCCTTTCAAAATACTTCTTGCTTTGGCATTAAAGGCAACCTCCAAAAGTAAATATACTAAAGCCTATTATTCAAGGAACTAGCTTAATATACTTTTCCAGTGCCACAGTAAGTACATTCCAATCCTGCTATAAAAATATCATATTCTTTTGTCATTAATATGGGGCCAACAGCAACAACAAATATACTTGCCATATTTGATGTCCATTGATGAAATGTTGAGCAAACTAACTGGCTATTATTTTTAGATATATGGAATCCTGTTATATAGAAATGATCACAGATTAACATATGGCCTAATTCTACCTTTTAAATGATCATAGCAATAAATACTGCAATCACATTAACGCATAACTGATGGACTTAGCTGTGTTTCGTGTATGAATCTGGAGGGGAAAATGAGTTTTACAAATACCTCTAAATAAATAGGCTAAGGCTGAAGCTTAGTATGGTTTATATTAAATAACTTTTGCTTAATCAGATTCATTTTTTAAAAAAATAGCAAGCAAGAGGATTTTAAAATAAAAAGTTGAAAGCAGGAAAGCTAAACAATATAGTTGGGTTAAGTTTTTAAGTACAAAGAAATGCCATATTTGGTATTTCACTCCCAGTATCACTGTAAATTAGGTGGCATATAAATTTAATACATTACTATTCTTATATGCACAACAATGTGAAATCACAGCTGCCAATTCTTTACCTGGCACAAAGTTTTCCCCAAGAACCTAGAATAGGGTATAGCATATAAAGAATGGTTGCTGGAATTGGGTATGTCTAGTTTGATGAAAAGACTGACTAGGGGTGACATGATAGTAGTGCTCCAATATTTCAGAGGCTGTCAAAGAAGAGGGAGTCAAGACAGCACCAGAGAGCAGGACAAGAAGCAATGGATGGAAACTAATCAAGGAGAGAAGCAACTTAGAACTAAGGACATTTCGTGACAGTCAGAACAATTAACCAGTGGAACAACTTGCCTCCAGAAATTGTAAATGCTCCAACATTGGAAGATTTTAAGAAGAGATTGGATAACCATTTATCTAAAATGCTATAGGGTTTCCTACCTAAACAGTGGGTTGGACTAGAAGACCTCTAAGGTCCCTTCCAACTCTGTTATTCTAGAATAATATATATGTGAATATAGGCTGTGTGGCCATTTGTAACTGATAGAGGAATGTTTGTCAAAGTTCATATTTTCTAAAATCAATTTAATTTTTTTTGCTATGGCAATGTGCCAATAATCATTATGGATTTTTCTTTTTTAGGAGAGCATTATGCACGGATCACATGAGACATACAGAAGTATCTCATGTTTTTGACAGTCACAGCATTCCATGATCATGCAATTGCCATTTGTAATCTTCTAGTTGGCTTTTTGACAAGGAAAGTCAAGTGTGAAAGGTGGCAAGAAATTGCAAGCTGTGGTGTCACTTAACAACTGCTTCACTAACCAAAGGAATCGCTGCCTCCAATTAGGATTGTTAAGCTAGGACTGTCTGTAAATGGTTCTTATCTCCCCATAATATTCCAAACAAGGCTCCAATGAGATAATAAAAGCATAGCTAAGTGTGGCACGGGATTTTAGATATTTAAGTTACTGTGGGATTTCACATTCTTGATCTATCTTTTCTCAATATTAGTGGAATTTTATAGAAATAGTCACGTATCTTGTTTCCAACCATTCATGAGAAATCAAGAACATTGATTTTAAAAAGTAGAATTTTGAACCTAATATTAGATTTGACAAGAACTTTATTCTGGGTCTTAAAATTCTGCCCGTTCTGCTCAGGGAAGCCAGTAACAGCAGCTGCATAAAGCAGCTTACAAGACCAAATCCTTTCAATTTATACAATATAGACTCCCAGCTAATCAAGAGTCTCTGTGCTGCACTATTGCCATGGTGTGCACACAGGGAAGTCCATAACATGAGGCTAGATGATTGCTTCAATGCTTGTATTTCAGGGAAAAGACCATATTGTCCCACAGTTCTCACCATTATTCACATAATCTACAAATTGATTCCATTCAAATTCCCAGACATTGTTTAAAAGCCAGAGAGGTCTCACACTGACCCTCTAAACTTTGCTAGTTAGAAGTACGCCTGCTTCATGTTATTAATTAAAACGAAAGGCAGGCAATGCCCTCTACTGATTCCCTGCGTTCTCTGCAGCAGTAAGATACAGACAGACTGGCGGTAAGGATCCTTTATGCTTCTAATAAGCACATGTGCCTTGTCAATAAGCTACTGTAAATAGCCTAGAAAAAGGGATGTGTCATAAACATGTAAGGAACAAGGGAAATTGCTCCTTAGTGATAATCTTTCCCAACTTAAATGACAGTCTCTTTGTCTTTTTATGGATGTTTTCACTGCCCCACACTCTGCAGGTTTACATAACATCATCCTAAGAAGACAGCAGGAAATTGCAATAAAAGTGATATATAGATATATGATCCCTTAACCCCATCACAGTTTATATAAACTTTATACATGTATACTATGTATACATAGGCAGAACGGTTTGTGTAAATAAACATGCATTTGACAGAAGAAATTACTGAAAATTGACAGCTGTTAATATCTAGCTCTCAATTCAATTCAGGTTTCCACTTTAATTAAATCAATGGGATTATTGAAGAACAACCAATTTGTTCCCATTGACTGGAATGAGCTTACACTCATTTAACTGGAAAGTAGACATAATCTATCTAACAATTACCACGTCACAGAGCTGTGTTCTTTGTTTGTTTGTTTGCTTGCTTGCTTGCTTGTTTGGTTTGTTTACTTATTGTGGTGGTGGTATTTTTGTTGTTGTTGTTACTTCACCCAGACATTGTGACAAGATACCTCTTTGTAGCCTACAGCATAAATTCTGCAAACTCATCTTTGGGTGGTCCATCAACATAGTATCTACAATTAAAAATAAGCAATATTATGCTCTTTTCATTAAATGTATTCAGGCTAGATAAACAATGAAAGATTAATTAGTATATATTATACATTGGCAATAGAACCCAAAATATATAATTACCTTGGCAGTAGAAATTGCATACCTTGGCTGTTTGATTAATTTCATGGTCATATTATGCTGGCATTATTCAGAATTATTAGGGGATCCTATATTTCATTTAATTATGCTACATAGCCATTTCATCTGCAAAAATCTGAGCTGCAAACAGAATCATGGGATCAACTGAAATATATTGTAAATTCTTATCCTGATTCATAAATTCAATTTGTGCCACAATTTACAATTCAAGTATATTAAAAACTGTGGCTCAGTAAACCCTAAAAAACATTTTAAGCATGTGAGCTACAGAAGAAGGGAGTGTATGGATGCAATATTCATTCTCAGCCTAATAACAACAATTGTTACATCTGAATGACACCCTATAATGTGCCTCATATATTAAATGCTTCTTTGAATGCAACCAATTTTATGAAAGAATTGTATTTTTATAATACATAGCAAAGCAGATTTTCTGTCCTACTTTACATCTAACTTATTTGCGTTTACCTTGTTCTAAGTATAGATCAGAGGTGGTATTCAGCAGGTTCTGACCAGTTCTGCAGAATCGGTAGCGGAAATTTTGAGTACTTTGGAGAATTGGCAAATACCACCTCTGACTGGCCCCACCCCCATCTATTCTCTGCCTCCCAAGTCCCAGCTGATCAGCTGGCTCTTCTTTGGTTGTCCTGCAAAGGAGAACAGAGCTGGAAAACAGGTTGGGGGGGTTGGGGAGGGAATGGGATTTTGCAGTAATCTTCCCCCAGGAATGGGGTAGGAATGGAGATTTCACAGTACCCTTCCCCTGCCATGCCCACCGAGCCAGGCCCACCAAACCATGCCCACAGAACCAGTAGTGAAAATAATTGAATCCCACCATTGGTATAGATGGGAAAGTTTATGAGCAACTTATGAGCCAATTCTAATTCTGTTAAATATGTAAGGATTTATACTGATAAAAGCATATGATTAAAATGCCAATATTTCATTGCTAAAACCAGTCCATCATCCTCAAATTATATTTAGTTGATAGCTCAACTAAAGTCAATAAGAGCCATTCAGCATCAGAATCATTACATGGGAATATACTTATATCTATCAACAAAAAAGGTAATGGAGTCTCTTAAGTGAATTTTCCCATCATAGTTGAGCTATAAAAAGGTTGATGGATATAGCTTATCAAAGATTTCCCCTGAGCCTGAATCAAAAAAATTCAAGGACAGCTGATTCCCCACCACAGAGAACCATGCTGTGGTTGTAGAAACTAATTTTCCAATGAGATCATCAACATAACTTAGAGAAGGAAGGAGCTGCTCACTGCTCTTCCCATGTTAGGCTTATCCATGCAAAAATATACAACCAAAATAGGACTAACTATTTGCATTAAATCTTAATACATAAACAATAGACTTACTGTCATGTTTCACAGTGCCCTTTCTGTGCAGTTTACAGAAAAAGCATATAGGCCCCAACAATATGGGTCTTCATTTTACTAACCTTGGAAGGATGGAACCTTGAGTTGGTCAGGATCAAACTGCTGGCAGTCGGCAGAATTAGCCTACATTATTTATATTAGGCATATTTTCCCATCTTTTTCCACAGTACAGTCCTCTGTGAGTGTGCGTATTTGTAATGAATTAGGCCTGAATAATCCCCAAATTAAAAAGGGAAATGTTCTTACAGACATGGGGCATAGTTGAATTGTATGTAATTTACTAGACTTATATGCAATTATATTTACATTTCAGCTAAACCAAACAAAACTCAATGTTTTGTCTAACCTATCCACGACTTTGAAAGGTAAAAAGTCCATATCTTTCCTGACTCCCTGTATAGTGTCTCTAGCTAGTCCATTGGAAGACAGTTAGATGAATTTTAAAAAAGTATCAGGCAAACCCTTTTTAGAATGATATTATCCCTTGCATCTATAATACATCTACTCTAAGAAAATACCCTATTCCTATAATCTTCATGTTACACTATTTTCCTAACTGAAAAGACTTTCTGTGATTGATCCGCCTAAAATTACTTTTGTAGAGAAAATAGCAGGAAAGGAAATAGCAGGAAAGCTGGCTACTTCCTAACAAGATTGCAATAACTAGATGCCGCTGAAGTAATTCATAGCAATACTTCAGAATAGTTTAACTGGTGTTTCTTAGACAAATAAAGCATGTGCTAAGTAGTCAGCGGTTGAAATAAAAACGTAGATTTGGAGGCAGAGGGAATGGACGGATTCCAAATTCTTCAGCCAAGACAATTAAAATATTCCATTTTAAGCGGAAGTATGCCTGTGAAAGGAAACAGGTTCAGGCAAAAGATGATGCCTCAGGTATTGGATCTGACATCGACTTCCTGAAAAGCAAGCCTGAATCTTCTTTGCATAAACTCTGCCTTTTATCTTTTGTTAGTGAATAAATGGAATCATATAGATTTCTCGGAATGCAAGGTTTTCTGATGATGCTTTAGATATGATCAAATTATCTTCCTCTCATGGAACTTTTTCTTCTTTTTGGGGGGACATTGTAAGTCAACATTTTTCAGTTCTCTCTTGAGTTATGTCCCTTTGGTTTTCTTACTCCACTAAAATCAAAAACAAAATCTACTGTATATTCATAATATTAGATCTGTGACATAAAGGAGCTAGGCCTCATGCTGTTCACTTTCCTACTAAATTTTTTAAGTACTAAAAAGTATAAAACTAGGCACTGGGATTAAAATTTAATTCTTTGAATAAAATTGTTTCTTGTTGCATTCCTTTCTTTAAAAACAAGCAATTTTGTATGTGATAGAAGATGCAGAGAGGCTGGGGCTGAAGCAAATGAGAAGTGTAACCAGAATCAAAAGTGGGTGAGGGGATACTTTTTTTCGGATACCCTCTCTCAAATAACAGGGTTTACTGAAAGGATACTCAGCGGAGGACCATCATGAGATTTTGAGAGGATAAGTTTGTATCAGTTTGTGCTGCAACGTCAAAAAATGTGGGTCATCATTTGTTTCCTCAAATTTCTCCCCAGATTGTTCATGAGTTCATGTAGCTTTATGAGTCTCCCCACTCTGGGAAAGGGTCAATTTGGTCATAGTGATTCTCCAACATTAAGCTCAGTTAGATTATTACAATTCATTCTTTATATGATTGCCTTTGATACATGTGGACATTTGAAGCAGAGGTGGTATTCAGCAGGTTCTGACTAGAGAACCAGTCGCGGAAATTTTGAGTAGTTCGGAGAACTGGCAAATACCACCTCTGACTGGAGATTTTACAGAATTCTTCCCCTGCCACGCCCACCAAGCAATGCCCACAGAACCAGTCGTTAAAAAAAATTGAATCCCACCACTGATTTGAAGGGATAACCCACTACCCCTATTTTGAATGCATGGCACTGGCTACCAGGTCAAAATCACTATAGAAAGTTCTGAATTACTTCACTATCTGATAGAGTACTCATGTACTTGCTCAGCAATTAATATCAAGCAATCTGCCCTGTGGATTTAATCCACTTGCCAGACATTCACCATGGAACAACCCAAAACAAGGCATTCTCAACACAAGCACATGTGCCTTCCCTGCAGTGGTGGGATTCAAATATTTTTACCATTGGTTCAGTGGGCGTGGCTTGGTGGGTGTGCTTTGTGCGTGCACACAAAGTGTGTGCATTCGCACACCAAACACGCACTTTGCGTTCTAACTCACCTCCTGCAAGCCTGCACTCTCCCGGTTGCTTCAGCAGCTTCCGCATGGCACTCTTGTGTGCCGCACATAGCAGCTGCACTTCAAATTCAGAGGATAAAGGTGAGTATGGGAGCCTGGGCAGGCAGGTGGGCCCAACAGCAGAGTGGTGGAGAGAACCGGTTCGGTCTCTGCTGCTCATCGCTACGACTGGAGTGGCAGAACCTGCCCGAACCGGTAGAATATCATCACTGCTTCCCTGTTCAATTTCAGTCTTATTAACCTTTAATATCAATTAAAGACTTTAGTTACTCAAAATCAGAGGTGGGATTCTACCAGTTCACACCTATTTGCTAGAACTGGTTGTTAACATTCTAAACACTTCGGAGAACCGGTTGTTAGAAGAAATTACTGGCCTAATCCTGTAAGGAAGGCAGGAAGGAAACATTCAGGTGTTGCTTACAGAAACTGCCTCTCCGTTAACCCTTATTACATTCTTGGCAGGACTAGACTTCCTGTCTCTGGAACTTCTCTGGAGTTTTTTTCCCCTCCTTTGCTGGTACTTTGCTTGTATGGAGTGACCATTCAAAGTTACAATGGCACTGAAAAAAGTGACATAACATTTTTCACATTTACGACTATCGCAGCATTCCCACTGGCATGAGAGGCCAGGTAAGGAGATGTGTGCCTCGATGTGAGTGATATTGAGTTGGCCATACCCAGCCAATAACATGACCACCAAGCCATGTCCACCCAGTCACATGACCACCAAGCCACGCCCATCACCTAAGCCACGCCCACAAAACCGATTGTTAAAAAATTTGAATCCCACCCTTGCTTAAGATACTGTCATTTAATTTTTGTTTTTATATCTGGTTTTATGGTTTCAATACTTGTAAATGAACATATTTTTAATGAATCACACAATATCTGGGACAATGCAGTTCCATTTTACATTATTTGTATTTCATTAGTGGCTTGCTTTTTTAAAATTCAAAAGCCCAGAAGTATTCCATAGATGTTTGTCTTGTCAAAAATGTTCATTCTTTATGCCTTAAATAATTATGGTAATACTTCAGTTACAAAAAACAGATGCATTATGTGCTTGGAAAAATGTAACATGGCCTTCAGCCAAGGAAACTATTATTTTTACCTGAAGTGGTACACTGTCTTTGTTTTTGTAGATTTCAGTGAGGAGTCACATCCTCCTGACCTCAAAAGCATATGTGTGTGGGCAGATCATTTAAGCACCTGCAGGAACAGAAAATAGCTATCTATTGTTAGCTGGTTTTATCTCCAGGCTGATCAGTTATTCCTTGAAAGTATTGTCTGCGGTGAACAGGAATGCACAAGTTTTTAGAGGCCAACGCTACAGAAATGAAGACATACTACTTTCAGATCACTTCTGTTTTTTGACCAGACTATCTGCGGATTTTCTTCATCCATGCAGGTGGCATATTCAGGCAGTGCATCTTAACATGTGTTGGCATGACATTACCCACTGTTCTGCAAAGTTTCACAGGATTGTGAATTGAAGCCCATACAGTTTACAAAGATCAATGAACTAAAAAAAATTAAATACAAAACACTTTAAATGAGAGTTAAAATTATGAACTGAAAATTCATTAAAGAAGCCCACAGAAATATATTTAAATAATAAATAAGGCAATCCTAAACGCTACCTTCCGCTTTTTCTTCTTTTACCTCCCCCCCCCACACACAATAAACTTGTTCCTTTCTAAAGTAAAGTTATAAACATAACAAAATGTTTGTTTTATCCTAATGAGTTTCTTTCAGATTTGTCATTTATTTATTTTTCCCAAGATAATATCTATGTGGTGGCACAGATAACATTGGACCTCAGGGCTGAATCAAGGACCCCAGAAACAGGATCATCAAGTGACTATCAGAATCATGTAGGGCATGCATTTCATTTTCTAACAGTTCCCATTCAGTCTGAAGAAATATATCCTTTAAAAATATTTTAAAGGATAATTTTGCAGAGGGCCCCATGCTGATTCTTATGCAATTATTGCACCTATTTACCCCACTTACAAAATTTTTTTGTTGTGCAATAAGATAATGTCTGCTGCTCTGTAGTGTAAAAACTTCTTTTTGCATAATCTTTCTCGGGTTTCTCCATGCTAGTTATCGGCTTGATTTTTTTGGAAGCTATATGGAAGAAAATTCTAGTTTGTGTCGTGAGCACATAATACCAAACTTACCTAATTAGAAGATATATTTTGTTTATGAAGCATCTGCATTGATGTGCTACTTTTAGATGAAATTAAGGCATTCATGACCTAACTTCCTTTGAAGATGGATGCCTAAGGCTTATGATAATTGTTCTGCCTTATTGGTTATATGTCCTAAAAGAATAGGAAATTACAACAGTACAGGAAGAAAGGAAAAAAACTGACCTAGTGAAAAGAAGTTCCAAGAAAAGAATTACCAGCAGTCTTCATACTTCTTAATATAAGCTCCTTTTGTTTGAAAGAAGGAAAAAAAATGAACCTTACAAACACAACTACCTTGTTTCAATAGATCAAAGGCTGAAGCAAATCTTTCATGCTGCTCAAAGATCATTGCCAAAGGGCATGAAATGGCACCTTAAAATTCCATGGGAGAAATCAATACATGGAAAATTCTCACATTGGGATATCCCAGAAAGAGAGAAGACAAAGAAACAGAAGAGAGAAACAAGCTATGAATCTACAAGGAGCTAATTAAAGAGGTTGTGCTAGACAGGAGCAGCAAATAAATTATCCTTTTCTAAACCAGAAGCACAGCAAGACCAGTAAAGTTTTGGCTGGTAAACAAAGGACAGAGAGAATGAATGAATGATGAATCTAGCAAATTAAGATACTATAGAAATTATGGGTCCTTTCCTTCTGGTTAGTTCACTGGATTTGTCCCAAATATAACTACAGCCAGCTTGCTTTTCTACCCCCTTTCTTTCAATTCCTATCTCCTGTATCTGACCTTTGCTGAAGAAATGTGTATTCAGCTTGGCTATATTATATTCCATTTCTAACACCCTTCACATCCCATGAAACACATAAATTTTTTCAACTCCTACCCTCAAATCCTCAATGCTATAAAGCACTGTATACAGAACAACTACACACAAGGACAGTTTTTTCCCAAATGCCATCACTCTGCTAAACAAATAATTCCATCAACACTGTCTAACTATTTACATAATCTGCACTATTATTACTATCTTTTCATCTCTCCTTATCACCCATCCTCTCCCATTTTTGACTGTATGACTGTAACTCTGTTGCTTAACAGATAATCAGAGTTGGAAGGGACTTTGTAGGTCCTCTAGTCCCCTTTCTTTCTGTGGCAGCCCCTCAAATATTGGAAGACTACTATCATGTCTCCCCTGGTCCTCTTTACTACACCAGCCAAGCCCAGTTCCTGTAACCGTTCTTCATATTTCTTTAGTCTCCAGTCCCCTAATCATCCTGGTTGCTCTTCTCTGTACTTTTTCTAGAGTCTCAATATCTTTTTTGTAATGTGGTGAACAAAACTGGATGCAGTACTCTAGTATGCTTTATAGAGTGGTATTAGTACTTCCCTTGATCTTGATTGTATCCCTCTGTTAATACAACTTAGGATTGCATTAGCTTTTTTGGCTGCTGCTATACACTGCTGGCTCATATTTAGCTGGTTGTCCACTAAGACTCCAAGATCCCTGTCACAGTTACTGCTATTGAGCCTGGTTTCACCCACTCTATATGTGTGTTTCTTGTGTTTTGGTGTTTCTTGCCTAAGTGTAGGAGTTTACTTTTCTCTACATTGAATTTTATTTTGTTAGATACGGGCCAGTGTTCTAGTCTGTCAAGATCTATCTGGATCTTGAGCCTATTTTCTTGGGTGTTACCTATTCCTGCCAATTTAGTATCATCTGCAAAATTGGTAAGTTCCCCTTCTATTCCCTCATCTAAGTCGTTAATGAAAATATTGAGTATACTGGGCCTAAGACGGAACCTTGTGGCACCCCACTGCTCCATGTAGACTTAGACCCATTAAGGACTACTCGTTGAGTACGGTTTGTATCCTTACAATTTATATTGACTGTTTCCTAGTATGATTTGATTGCTTATTGTACCCTATGGCTATTATTAAGTGTTGTACTTTATGATTCTTGACTTATGTATCTTTTCCTTTATGTACACTGAGAGCATTTGCACCAAGACAAATTCCTTTTGTGTCCAATCACACTAGGCCAATAAAGAATTCTAGTCTAGTCTAGTCTAATGCATGCTTATAATCTTAATCTTAATTGACTTGATCAAAAATATCTGTTTTTGCCTACAGAGCTTGGCTAAGTCAGTGGAAGGCAGCAAGACAGCATTGCCTGAAGTATTTAAACTGGATACAGTAATACAGGGCCTTCTCCATGGTGGCTCCCTCCCTCTGAAACATCATTGCTCCAAAAATTAGACTGGCCTCCACTCTAACACTCTTTCAGACAGCCCTAAAAGCATGGTTCTGACCGTGAACCTGGGGAGCCCAGAGCAGGACAGAGCCCATTAAATGGCTGGTATGAATGTGTATTGTTGCCAGGGGTGGGATGGGAAGTTAATAATTTTATTATTGTCATCTTTTCTTATTTTTATTTCTTTTAGATTGTGGTTTTGAGTCCTGTAAACTATTTTGAGTCACCATATGAGAAGGCAGAATATAAATTTTTGAAACAAATAACTAAATATAACTTATGATATTTTGAAAATATATAGTTATTTTTAACAATAAACTACATCATATAGAAAATATGGGTCACAAATTTTTTTTTGGTCTTATTTAAAACATTTAGAATTAGTCTTTTTTCCATAATGGAACTCACATAACATTCCCATAGGATATTCCAGTCAGGCACTACCTACTTCTATGTTTATTTAGCTAAGCAAACTAGGAATACCAATCTTCTCTTGTAATATAACAAGGAACCAAATTACAATGTGTTGCCATATTTTAGAATACATAACAAGACAAAAATTTATCATGCTTTAGTCAATACAGGAATACAGCAGCAAAAAAATATTATTACACAGGTCACTGCTTGCTTTTATCAAGCCCTATCTTTAGGATCAAGATTTTAGTGTTTGTAAGGTCCATAGATCTGCAATAGACCCATTGTAAAGAATATCCTGGTCTCTCCTGCTGCTTTCTTTTGCCTGGCTATGCTGTTTCTTCTATTCTGCAGAAAGCCAACCAAGCAGTGAGGACACTTTTTTTTTTTTTTACCAGTTGAACACATCACAAGGAGAAGGAGCAAAACCTAGTTGACTGGGAAAAGCTAACACAAAGTATGGTTTTTTCCTTGAAGGATCCTCCTCAAAATAATAGATAACTTGTCAATTATCAGCAAAGGTAGCTGCTCAGTATAACCAGGGAAACTATTACTTAGTATAACCAGGCCACCTAATGAGAAGGAAGGATTCACTGAAGAAGAGCCTAATGATTGAGGAAAGGTTGAAGGCAATAGAAGAAGGGGACGACAGAGAATGAATGGAGTCACTGAAGCAGTCAGCCTAAGCTTAAATGGACTCCAGAAGATGGGAGAGGACAGGAAGTCCTGTAGGAATGTTGTCCATGGGGTCAGGATGGGTCGGACACAGCTTTGCAACTAACAACAACAACAACAAACTATTATTCTTGTCACTAGACAAGGAATGGCAGCAGACTGAGCAAAGTGCATTCAGAGCCACCAGGTATAATCCAACCAAAATTGATTTTTTCTTTCTTTCTGTAAATCCTTTGGTTTTAACTGCAGAGGATTAAATTCATCCATAATTTTTCCTTTAAATGGGAAAATATCATGTGTCTGTGTGTATATGTGCACACATATATGCACAACTTTGGTTAGATTGTGCCCAGCTACTTTTATTTTCAATATTTTTTTCCAAATTCAATTTTAAATAAATTCAAACAATATAATATTCACTTGTTTTCATATAATAATGTTTACATAGTGATTAGTCTTCAGTACTACAATAATTGGCACAGGGTTTACCGCATTGTCACGCCTGATTAAACTAGAGAACACTGCTGACACACCTTTTGTAGACTAAAGCAACGTGCATTAGGATTGTACAAAACATTTGAAAGGACTCTGCAAAATATGTAGGAATGAACAAAGAACCCTCCTCCTCAAAGCAGGGGCCACTTTCTGTCCAGAAGACTCAATGCAGCTGCTGCGAACATTTGCCCAGGTGCCAACCCAGGTGCGTGGTTCCACAGGTGTTTCCCTTTATCAGCTGTCCTAGTGGAAGTATTGTTCATGCATGTACATGCAGAGGCAACATAACAGAAAAAGAAAGACAGACAGAGAGAAACTTGGTCTCTAAGATTTTCTAGTGATCTCCTAAACTGGTATTAACCAGGCCCAACCTTGCTGGGGAGTTTTTCTGAAATCAGCATAGGCAGCCTAAGTGCCTTAGTATAGGAATATGCTGCATTTTAATGTCTACTTTTTATTGATTATGAAAACTTTAATTAAGATACTAAAACTAATGCACTCTATTACAGCAAGAATGTAAATAATTTGATCCATGAATCATACATACACCATGTTTCCTGGAAGAATGCCACCATCTTTCCCATGGAAATACTGTCATTAAATTGGGTTAACAATATTCTTACCTTGTTTCCATTTCTGCTATCATTATAAGGTGTTAATTTCTATGGTTTTATTCTCATACTGCATTCATTACAAAAAAGAAAAAGGAAAAACTAAATTAAAGGATAAAGAGACCTTAACATTACAATAGCAAATATTAACAAACAGGCACTAGGGGGCTCTCTTGCATTGTGAAAATAACATTTTGTGCCAAAGTCCAAGGAACAAGATTTTTGTAATTGTCTTGTCTGCCTGTATTTGGGTTTATGCTTTGAGGAAGAATGGCCAGATTTTTGCCTTGAACTTGTCCCTCCAGAAGCCCACCAACAATGTCAAAAAAAAAAAATCCATCTGCTGTACCATATAAATAATTTAAACATAGCATTCTAATTATGTCGACACAAAACCCTATATAAACATTGTGTTATATAATGCCCTGTGCAGATTTAAAGCTTGAAATATTTGCTTCTCAAACACCCAGTTTTACAACAGATGAAAATCCACTCAAGGATGTTCTACCATTTCCATGAGTGAGATACCAAATTAGGTGTCCAGTGCCAAACTGATCTTACTTTTCAATTTTTAGTTGCTAAGCTGCAGAAAATTTGTGGAGATTGACCAGATGGTGAGAAGCCTGGATAGTTTCAGTACTCTTATTTGCAAATCAAGAAGCAGAAAGCATTTTCTCTTCTCTGAACATGCAACATTCAGATACACTGATTTTTACACCAATCATTTGGTTTAAATATCTCATGATGAATGAGAGTTTATTTTAACAATGGTTTACTGAAGAAATTGCAATTTACCCTAAACTAAAAGCCATGGGATGCATTTGGAAAACAATTTATTGTTATTATTTGGTTATAAAATACAATCATTTATTTGAAAAGCCCAGATCATTGATATTGTACTTTTTTTTTTCATACATATGGTCAGATAAGCATTGTTTGTCATTTGGTAGCTTACATCTATTGGGTACTTAGCAGTTGATGAAGATTACTTGATCCCTCTTATGTCCATAAGGTGAGTTATGTCTCATGCTGAATTAGGGTTTATTTTAACCATGATTTACTGAAGAAATTGCTATTAATCCTAATCTAAAACCCATGATTTACATGCCATAATAATTGCATTGACCCAATAACTTAACGAAAATCAAAAAGCTTGTATTATGGTTAGCATGGGTGCTTGACCCTGTGACTCAGTTCATAAAGTTCATTTTAAAAAAACTATGTTTTGCTGTTTTGAGGGTTAACGTATTCTGTGAATGCAGCCATTTGACTTTTTAAACAACGGTTAATGTTAGGCAATAATTAAGGTGATGGAATTGAGTTTGTGGAGAATGTTGGGTGCAGAGAAAGAACTATTCTTACTTTAATAATACTCCCTTCCAATAATTGAATGGTTTTGGTAAACTCTCAGCATGTTGCAGCTACTCTGTTACAGATCTACTGATTCCTTATATGGAAAGTAAATCACGGGCCACCTGGAG
The DNA here is from genome assembly GCA_033807585.1 of Hydrophis major. Lineage (NCBI taxonomy): Eukaryota > Metazoa > Chordata > Lepidosauria > Squamata > Elapidae > Hydrophis > Hydrophis major. Next base: position 333,669,475 of record CM066329.1, read on the forward strand.
TCTCTGGAATGTCTCATTGTTCAGTCATGGGATGTATTTGGAGAACAATTTATTGATATAAATAAAGGTCCCTTTCAATTCTGTTAATCTGGTATATTGATACAAGGCCTGCATTAGGAGCTGGTTCTGTTGGCATCTATTTTAAGTAGGGGTCAATTTCCAGAGCCCTTGATCTCATCCAGCAATTTCTGTTGCTGCTGTTCATTTCTTCTGTTCAAGGGAAGAAGCAGTGACCTGAGCAGGACTGGAAATGCAACAGGCCACAGGGAGCCCAATTCTATCCCTTTACACAGGAGCAAATTATTGAATGCAAATCTTGAATGCAATTTCCTGGTAGTTTCTCTCAAGTAACTCAAGAAAAAAAGGGGGGAATGGGAAACACACACTATCAACTTAGCTGGTCCTTTTCCTAGAAAAGATTAAGAGCAACAGAAGAGAAATAAAAGAATAACTGCATGTGTTCTGTCCTTAATTAGCATTCTTGAGATCCCCGCGCTTTGATTGGCCAAAGCGCGGGGCACTCTGATTGGTCAGGCGAGCTGCGCCAATTGGCTCGCTAAGAATCTCCCGCGATTGGTCCATTCAGATCGCGGGAGATTCAAAGCGGTGCCATTGGCCGCGGCTGCCGCGGATAAAAGAATAAAAGCCGCGATCTTTTTCCCTTTGCCCCAGTTCGGTTCCAACCTCAAATAAAGAGCATGATTGAAGTCACCGACTCCTGGCATCATTTCGCGGACACAACACTGGCGACGAAGGTGGGATCCAGACCCTGAACCGAACACGAGTCCGACGGAAGCCAGATGAACCACCGCGATGGCGAAAATCGCACCCCCGCACCCTTCAACCCCGCCACCGAGGACTGGGAATCGTACTCCAACCGATTCCGCATGTTCCTCGAGTGCAGCGACCTGAAGGACGCCACCGGCCCCATGAAGTGCGCCGTCTTCCTGACCCACTGCGGGACCGAGGTCTTCAAGATGGCCAAGGCGCTTGCCAAACCCGCCGATGCGACCGCGATGGACTGGGACGTCCTCGAGCCAATACTTCGGCGGCACTACGCTCCAGAGGTACCCATCCTGATCCGACGCAACGAATTCTACCGTCGGGACCAGAGGTCGTGTGAGAGTTTCAGCGACTTCGTCGCCGAGCTGCAGCGCCTAGGGGGTCTCTGCGAATTCGACAACCTGAACGATGCCCTGCGAGACCGAATCGTGCTCGGTTTGTGGGACCCCGTCTTCCAGAGCCGGCTGATGGCCAAGGGCAACATCAGCCTAGCAGACACCCTCACCGCAGCCGCAGCCACCGAAGCAACCCGAACTTCCGCTGACCGCATGCGCAGACTGAACACTGGGGACCGCAGCGGAAACAACAACCCGGCGAGGTCGACCGAGGCCCAACCCGAGACGACCACCCACCAGGGCGACTTCCACTCGGCATCGGGCACTTCAGACGACGAGGAGGACGTCCATCGCCTCAGGACAGGCTGCGACCCACGGAACCGGCGGGGTCGTAAGTCGAGGACCAACTGTGCCGGTTGCGGCAGCGACCACCCCAGGTCGGAATGCCGGTTTTTCGAATCGATCTGCTGGCATTGCGACAAGAAGGGACACATCGCCCGTGTCTGCCGCCTAAAGAAGAATCGCAGCCCGGCACGATGGGACCAGAGCGACCGGAAGAGAGAGAGCACACCACCCCAAACCAGAGATCGCCCCTTGGACAACAGATGGGACCGGAACAGACGATCCCTGTGAGACGGCGATAACCGGCGAAGAGAGGAGACCCATCAGACGGTCACCATCGGCCACGCCATCACCAATGATGCCCAGAAGGTCCACGTGGAGGTAGGCATCGAGGGCCAGCCATGCAAAATGGAGGTGGACTCTGGGTCCTACCTCTCCATGATTGCATGGCATGAAATAAAGCGCTTGGTGCCTACCCAACAAAGGAGGAACATAGACAGCCAAAGACTCATTGTAAAGGACTACCAGGGAAACCGTATCCCGGTAGTCGGAACCAAACACTTCAACATCACCTATAAAGGGCACACCGAAAGACTTCCCCTGACAATCGTCGACCGCGACCGCCCAAGCCTACTGGGACTGCAATGGTTCGCCCCGCTCGACATCGCACTCACGGGAGTCGACCACGTCACCGACGACAGCTGGGAGCAGCAACTGGCCCGGGAATTCCAAGAGGTCTTCGACGGAAACCTGGGCAAGTACCGAGGGCCCCTTATATCTTTCAACCTAGACCCAAACATCCCCCCAAAACGCCTGAAACCAAGGCGGGTGCCATTCGCACTTAAACCCAAGATAGATGAGCAAATTGACAAGCTCGTCAAGCAAGGGGTCCTACAGCCAATAGACCACGCCCGGTGGGAGACCCCCATAGTCACCCCGATCAAGCCCGATGAGTCGGTGAGGATCTGTGGGGACTATAAGGCCACCCTAAATGGCGCGCTACAACAAAGCGCCTACCCCGTCCCAGTAGTGCAACACCTACTGCACTCACTGGGAGGGGGCAAGGTTTTCGCCAAGTTCGACCTCGCCCAGGCTTACCAACAGTTGCCAGTCGACGAGAAAACAGCAGAAGCGCAAACCATAGTCACCCACCGGGGGGCATTTAAATGCAACCGACTCCAATTCGGAGTCAGCGTGGCACCGGGAATATTCCAAAGCCTAATGGAAAGACTACTGCAAGGCATCAAGGGGGTGGTACCTTACTTCGATGACGTCCTAGTGTCGGCAGCCAACCAAGCCGAACTAGAGGGTCGCCTAAGGGAGGTCCTAACCAAATTTAAAGAGACCGGACTAAAAGTCAAGAGGGAGAAATGCCAGCTATGCACGGAACGGGTAGAATTCCTGGGATACCTCCTAGACCATCACGGCATTCACCCCACAAACCAAAAAATCAAGGCCATCAAAGAAGCCCCCACACCCAAGTCGAAGACGGAACTACAGGCATTCCTGGGGCTACTTAACTTTTACAATGTTTTCCTGCCCCAAAAGGCGACGGCGGCGGAGCCCTTGCATAGGCTCCTGGACAAGGCGGCGACCTGGACTTGGGGGAAACGCGAGCAAGCCGCCTTCCAAAGAACAAAGGACCTCCTCACTTCGGACGCCGTCCTCATACAATACAACGAGACCCTACCTCTGGCCGTCACATGCGACGCATCATCCTTCGGCGTCGGCGCTGTCCTCAGCCATACCCTCCCCGACGGAAAAGAAGCGCCCATCGCGTTCTTTTCAAGGACCCTCACCAAACCGGAGCGGAACTATAGCCAGCTGGACAAAGAGGCTCTGGCTATCGTTGCCGCCATAAAACGATTCCACGAGTATCTCTACGGCCGGACTTTCACCATCATAACCGACCACAAGCCGCTGCTGGGAATCCTTGCAGGAAACCGGGCCACCCCGAACATTCTGTTTCCCCGAATGACAAGGTGGTCCGAGTTCCTGGCAGCCTACAACTACGGACTCATACACAGACCGGGTAAGACGATCTCCCATGCAGACGCCTTAAGCCGCTCGCCGCTACCGGAACCCGACACCGACCCAGCACCCACAACAACCACCCTCAGCATAGAGACTCTACCCAACCTGCCCATAACCGCGTCAGACATTGCCCGAGAGACAAATAAAGACAAACGTCTGGCGCGGGTGTTGCATTGGGTAGAGAAAGGGTGGCCGGAAAGGGACAACGACGAGTCCATCAAAACATTCCGAAACCGCCAAACGGAACTCTCGTTATTAAAAAGGTGCATACTATGGGGGGATAGGGTGGTCATTCCAGAAAAGCTACAAGGGAAGGTTCTGGAACTGCTACACGAGGGGCACCCTGGCATCGTTAGGACTAAAGCCCTGGCCAGAAGTTACGCTTGGTGGCCAGGGATGGACAAACAAATAGAGGCCTGGGTAGCAAGGTGCCAACGATGCCAGGAAACTAGGCCAAGCCCACCCACAGCACCCGTCCTAGAGTGGGAAACCCCAAGGGGACCTTGGTCTAGGATTCACATAGACTTCGCCGGGCCCACAAAAGGACACACCTTCCTCATAACAGTTGACACTTACTCCAACTGGCTGGAGGTAAGCAACATGAAGACAACAACCACGGAGGCCATGATCAAGGAACTCTGCAAACTCTTGGCAACACACGGCCTCCTAGACGTCGTTGTTTCTGACAACGGGCCCCAATTCACCTCGCTGGAATTCGAAAAATTCCTAGCGGAAAGGGGCATCCGCCACGCGCTGACAGCACCGGTGCACCCGGCGGCGAACAGTAGGGCGGAACGGATGGTCCAATTCACTAAGAAGACCATCCGGAAAATAGACCACGGGGAGATCCAGGAGAAAATAAACAAACTACTCTTCACCCAACACATAACCCCAAATACCACAACGAATAAGAGCCCAGCCGAACTATTAATGGGCAGGAAACTAAGGTCCCCACTCGACAGGTTACACCCCACGTATAACCTGGAGAAGCCCCCAGACTCAAACAGCAAACACCGAACCTTCGCACCCGGCGACCCCGTATACACGAGAAACCTGACGGGAGACCCACTATGGATACCAGCCGTCATCACACAAATAACAGGCCCACACTCGTACCGGCTACAAACAGCAGACGGACGAGCATGGAAACGCCACATCGACCAACTAAGTTCGAGGACTACCAACAAAGAGACCACCGACGCACAAACAGGCGAAACCAACCTCCACAACACAAACCAAGGGGGGAGGGAATACCCAGGGGACCAAAACCAAAGAAGAATAAACCAGCCGTACTTACCGGAAAGCAGCCATCACGACCCCTCGCCAGGAAGAGACAGCCAGGCCAGCTCGACCGACCCGGAAAGACCGAGCGGGAGCGGCGAAACCCGCAGCTCAACCAACCCGGGAGGCCCAGGAGGGAGCTACGGAGAGCGGCCCGGCCCGATTGACCAGCCGGTTCCCACGACGGCAGCAGGAGCAGCAGAGATCCCGACCGAACCGGCCGGGATCCAACCTACGACTGAGCTGCGCAGGTCCAGTAGGCTCAGACGGAGCCCCGCCTACCTACGTGACTACGCGACGTAAGGACTGAACCAAGAGGGGAGGGGTGTTCTGTCCTTAATTAGCATTCTTGAGATCCCCGCGCTTTGATTGGCCAAAGCGCGGGGCACTCTGATTGGTCAGGCGAGCCGCGCCGATTGGCTCCCTAAGAATCTCCCGCGATTGGTCCATTCGGATCACGGGAGATTCAAAGCGGTGCCATTGGCCGCAGCCACTGCGGCTAAAAGAATAAAAGCTGCGATCTTTTTCCCTTTGCCCCAGTTCGGTTCCAACCTCAAATAAAGAGCATGATTGAAGTCACCGACTCCTGGCATCATTTCGCGGACACAACAGCATGTATGGAGCAGAAGATGCTGTATTCCTGCAATCTGAACCTGGTATTTTGCAAACCTACCAAATATATTCATAATAGCATATTGCATGGTGGCCATTTTATTACTTTGTGTATACTGTGGTTTTAATTAATTTTTTATCTGTGGCTTTCTTCCTATTTTTGTTTCCCTTACTCTGTTATTTATATGAAAAGTGAACTTTAGGATACTGTTACCTAATTTTAATATGTAATCTGCTTTGTTAATCTGCTTTATTTTTAAAATATAAAACAACATATGAAATTAAAAGTTGTGCAATATTCTTTCTTTCTCCCTTTACATACAAAAGAGAACTATTAATAGTTAGGACCTGAAACTTGGTAAGAATGTTCATTGCTATGTAGATGATAACAAAATGCTGGGAAACAGAATGCAGTCTAATAGCTGAATAGTTTCCACAATCCCTTTCCCAAGAGATGGATAATAATAAAAGTGCTAGACAAAATCCAGCTCTGACTTCTATGATAGTATCCAAATTCTGGACATAAAATGTTACAAAGCAATTAAGAGCACTTCATTGCTTCATGTTGTCTTGTTTAAGCTCTTGGCTTATCTTGATTTCAGATAATGTTTCTTAAAATTTAACATTTATGTGATTTCAAAATTTATATGTACACTAGAATATAACTTTCAGTTTTGTAAGAGTATTGGCCACCTATGCAGTGGTTACAATGGTATGGCTTGAAAACACCTTCTTCATCTATGGGATAAACATTTTAATTGCTGTCCTAGATACGTTATGTTGGAGGTATATTTATAGAATAGAGGGTACATCTGGGATAGAATTCAAAAGGATTTACAACAATAGGTTCTTTTTATACTGTTACAAGAGACCAGAGGCTTTCTGCCTTTGAACAATTGTTTGGTTTTCTTCAAAAATGTCATTATTAAATGTGATGCTCAAGGCTTTGGAAATTAAAACTGAAGACAACACTCATACTTTTGCAGTATCAGAGGCAATGTTTGCTACACTAATTTTTTTCTTCCCACTGAGATTCCTTTTCTTTTATGTTATTCTGAATGACACGTTTTGAAATTAATGCCAACAGTCTAGTATTCTTTGATCATTTATCAGAGAAATTATACCATAAAAATTAGCTCAATATTAGAAGAAAGGAACATCAAAAACTGTTTATAATTTCAGTGAAATACAACAAAAGTGAACAATGTTCAATGCCAAGGTCACCTCTTGGCACAAAAGCATCACAAAATATGCTATCCACAGCAAATCTGTATAACACTGAGATGTAACTGACAAATATCATATAATATCTTCAGAAGCCATAAATGGTTGCTGTTTGGCTGACATTTGCATTTCACACTGCAACCAGACACAATGATTTGGATGCACATAGTCACTTTTCAGCTCAGTAGCAGTTAAAATGTTCTTTGCTACACCAAGATAGAAGTCATTTGTATATTGCAGAAAGGGAAAGGCTTGTTTAAGAATCTTGAGGGTTATGGCAGAAGGAACATGATGTTGCTAGATCATATCTGAAGAACTGACCTTTATTTTTGTTATGCATCTTTGGCCGTGACATTTTATTTTCATTGGGAAGAAAAATTTGGCAGCTTAGAAAAGCAGCAAATTCTACCTTGTTAGATAAGTTCCAGACAATTAATTTATCACACAGTCAATATTATAATTTTAAAATCATTCCTGACCATGAATCATCTCCTTTCATCTCCAAGTTGCTTTTGTATTTGATATTGACATCATAACAAAGTCATTCATGTGATCTGTTTTGGGGGTTTATGAAGCCATTGCAGCACTTCTCCTTTTATCTCCACAAAATCAGGAGAAATTGTTTGATTTAAATTAAAGTTGTGACATTCTGTTTCAGGTTGTGTTGTGATGTCATAGCCGCAAAAGTTTCTTGAAGCGCTTTGCTGTCTAACCATGGGTTGAGAACAGCCGCCCAGGATAATGGTTAGATATAAATTTTAGAATATTGTTGGCTTCTAAGTTCATAAGTTTCATGCCCATTGATTCTCAGGGGCTCTTTTTCATCTGCTGTATCAATATCTTTCATCTGTGGATAATAAGCAGAAGATGCTTTGCATTCATAATGTCTGTCAATGGATTTTAAGTGCATCAACATGTGAAGAGCATAAGCTAAAACAAGAAGCAGTATCAGAGACATCACTAGACCCATTAGAATGGCTGGTGGGAAGAGAGAAGCACAATCTTTTGCATAAGCAAACTGTCCATCTTCAATGTTAAATCCTTGAATCTGTGAAGAAAATCAAATAGTCTAAATTAACCTCCCCTTTCAATCCAAGGGCATGCTATTCTTTGATCACTATTGGTGATCAAAATTATTTTCCCCAGTATCAGTTGCTGAAATAGAAATCAGAGTCTATTTCTGTGGAACTTCTTGTGTGTCATCAAGAAATTTTAAAATAAACTAGGATAGAAATCTGGTATGTAGATATATGTGTGAGATTGCAGGAGTTAAGCCTTGACCAACTTCCCAAATGAACTCGGATACAGTACTACTAACTCATCTGAAGAGAATTTGGCTAAATAAGGCTAGTCAAGACACTACCAAAGATTGTAATTTCAGGGTCAAGAAGATAAACCTTATTAAAACAGAGTCAACCATTCTGTGCAAAGCACATGAAAACTGTTTGAGCTTCAATCACACTGTCATGGCTACCAAACTGACTCTTTCAGTCACCGTCTGCAGACATCCCTGCTGTGGAAACAGTTGTACATTTTTTCTCCTTGAAAAGCTTGTTTACTCCTTTTTGAAAATTTCAACAACTTCCTCAAGTGTCACCTTGACACAGATTGAACCATCCCCAAACTACATAAACCAAATCAATGAGATAAAAGCTTAAACTAGATATCCTGGTAAATGCCTTTTCCACTTTATTTTATAACAACATCTAGTTGGGAAAACAATAAAAAACCAGTAATGTTCAGATCATATAATTCATTAATATAGTCTATCAACTAACTATGATAAGAAAAATATAATTTCAACATGGTGATACCAGAATTTTCAGGAGGAAGCATATTTATAACCCTGTGTACTGTAAGACTAATATGCATTTCTAAGAATACTCAGCCTAGAATAAATAGTTACTTTTAATGAAATGCTTTTATATTATAATTCAAACTTTATTATGTCCTGGATCATTTCATGTTCTTTCTCCCCAATTTACATTTAGGATACAGGCAACCATTCTTTTGGGAAGTTTATTGATACTTTTATCAATCATCTTGTATATAAAATCTCAAAAGTTCATACATACAGGTCTTGAAAGAGAACAATAGTTAGGCCCCCAACAGTGTGGCAGCTAATACCTAATGACTGGTGACATTTATTGCACACAATAAATGAGAGAGTGAGAGAGAATTCTGTGAGAGAGAAAACAGTGAGAGAGAATTCTGAATAATTCTTAGACTTCCATTGCAAGTTTATAAGAACAAGGCAACTGCATTTTTCTTATTCAATGTTTACTTATTTACCTCTATCTGAAAATCACATAATTTACATTTAAAGGTTCTTTAAGTTTCCTTTCCTTCTAAGTATTTGCTTACAGACCTCGGTTGGCTTTCCCACACATTACCTGAAAGTCAATAAAAGTAACTTCCCAGTGCTTGGCTGCATCGTTTGGAGAGCTGGGTGTTAATAGTGCATCATATTTCTGCAAGTTGCTGACATGTTCACAGTGATAAGAATAGATTGCTGGTGCATGTATTCGTGTTGCGTTGAATGTTGCTTGTACAGATTGATTGTAAATAAGCTGGATTCTGTGTAAGGTAAACCAATTTTGAATGGAGAGCTTGTAGTAACTGTTTGTCAGAATGAATCTACCAGGGGAAATCAGAAAAATAATTGCAATGAATCTTGCCACCTTTTGTTTATATTTGTAAATAAATCTTATAAAGATATACCAACTTTGTATTATTATTGCATTATAGTTGATCCAAAATTTATGTCTTTCAATTCTTCGTTTTCCCTGTTAAACACTAAAAATACTCTAAACTGCCAGAAAATCAAGATAATGGAAAAAAAGGAAGGAGTAAGTTGTTGCTGTTTGCAAATATTCCTTTTAAAACTGATTGTAAATACATTTCTAGATAAATAAACAGCCTTGACATTTTGTGTGTCTGGTACTTTAAAAACATTGTCTAAATTAAAGACTAGAAAAATAAGATGATAAATCTTACTGGATGTACATGTAGTGCACTAATTTACATATATTAATATGTAAAATACATATATCACCTTTGTAAGCAAAATTTCCTAGAGCAATTTGGAATTTTGAAAACTCATATGTACATATTTTAAACTGAAAGCCCAGCACAGCATACATAATATTGCAAAATAAGATAACAGAACTATTAAATATCATAAAAATACATTTTCATTAAAACATTAAGACAACAAAAATTAGGTTAAATAAAAACATAGTGGGGGATAATGAAATATTTGATCCTAACAAATGGTGTCTACAATGCACCAAGGTGAGATATGTTAACTATATTTACAATTATTCTCTTAAATTTTGATAACATCCAACTGTGCCTATGGACATTGCCTTCCAAAATTAAGCACTGTTAAGTCCTCGTAATTTCAACTGAGGAATAGATATTTTTTACTGAAATGAATGTCTTTAATTCTGACAGATTCTTGCCTCTGTTGCATTGTAAAAGAGTTGCTTTTCTTGCAACAGGGGCATGTTCTCACATTTTAACATTATCATAATGGAGATAGGCTAATAGTATGGTTTTAATGTAATAATGCTGAGGAGATTAATATTTGAAAACATACCTGATAACAAATCCTTTCAAATTGTCAATGTCACCAAAATTAAGTGAAAGCCTAGATGGAAAAGGACAATTAAATCAAGAACTATTCAGCATTGAAAGAGAAAGAAGAGAAGAAGAGAATGTCGTTAAATTTAAATTCATCAAAGATGGTTGCACGCCACCATCACAACACACATAAGGAGCAGAGCTTGGTAATGGCACAATATGCACTCTTGATACACTGCTCGTCCAAATCATAACCTGGTGCAAAAAAAATGTGGCCCTATAATGTACTAAAGTGGCACTTTGCTTGCACCGAGCTGTTATATTCCAATAAATGTTTTAATAAAAGCCAGCAACTGTGCCCAAAGTTGCTTATTTAGGGATTCACAGGACCTCAGGGTAATATTAGTGAAGGTACCTAGTAATAGCTATGTTCCATTCATAATAAAATTGAATTACAGCTACATTTCATAGTTACAGTTCATGAACAGACAACAATTAGACTGAAAATGAACTGCATTTGCCACAGACATGGGATATTATGATACCTTGAAGATTATCAAATTAATTCTATAAATATATCTAACTACATGGGTCTAGTCCTTAGCTTCTACATGTCACAATCTTTTCAATCTATCTCACAATCTCTTTCTTTCTTTCTTGGGATATGTGAAAGTTACAACACAGACAACCTGGCATATTTACCTCTCTGACAAGCATAGGATGGCAAGCATTCATCAATTTTATTGCTCCAGCAAGTAGAATATTTGAGAACATTCAAAGCCATTAAATTAATTCAATGCTCGACATTTCACTGCCACAAGTACACTGCATTGTTGATTTTTTTTTAAAAAAAAAATCTAATTTTATTTCAGCCCAAGGAAATCTCCACAGTGAGTACAATTTTACATTGCCCCAAAGGTTTTTTTTTTTTTTTCAAAAGAAGCAACTGGACTTTCTTGGTTTTTTGTTTGAAAACATTTCGCTTCTCATCCATGAAGCTTCTTGGATGTGAAGTGAGACATTTTCAAAGAAAAAATATCAAGGAAATCCCATCACCTTTTGGAAAAAAAAACACCTTTGGGACAAGCACAACCTGGATGATTGATAATCTCCATAAATCTTACATTGCATTTTCTTCACTGCAATTTGAATCAGCAACATCCACCGATGCATGAACACCAAATGTTTTGTCTGTTAGATCCAACTGAGTATGGTTCTGAAACTTAATAATGATCCTTCTGGCCCAGAATAGAATACAGGGGCTTCCATTAAAGGTGACATTCACTGGACTGTAGTGGCTGTGAATTATAGATTCTTTCTCCAAATTTTCTTTAGTGCTTACATTGTAATTGCCAATCTGCATGCAACCAAGTAAGAAATAACAATTAGTGTTTTCCCTTTAACATACTACTAATGCTTAATTTTGAATTACTAGACACAAGGGCAACATAAAGTCAACTCCATTAATGACTTGCTATCAAGGCTAGTCCAAAATGCTTTGCTTTTAGATGAAGCCCATCCAAAATCAGAACTAGGACATTGCAAAAAATCTAAATTCTGACTATAATAATAAGAAAGTAAACAATTAGCAATATCCTGCTTCAGGGTGGGTATCAAAATTTTGTCTACCAGGAAGGCAAGCCCTCCTTATAAAACACCATAAGAAATTATAATTTCTGTTCATCCCCAATACATAAGTTAAAAAGCAGATTTTAAAAAAATATGAATAGCCTTTGTAATAAGTGTGTAATCATTAGTGGAGACAAAGCTTATTGAACAGTTTTTTTAAAAAATATATGATTTAAATTACTATTGCTAGAGTGAAATGGCATAAGTGCTATTAGTGAAATATTGCATTAGTGAAACACTGTACAATTAATGTGGTAAAATATAAATATCTCCATATGAACTGCTTGAGATATGAACCCTTATTTTTATCCATCTAGACACAAGACATTGATTTATATTAATAATAGTGGAAAGATTTATTCAGCTGCTTATGAGCAGGAAATTTATTACATGTCAGCTAATTCAGACATTGATTTTGTGGGTATTTTTCATCAAAATCTAAACAAAATTACATATTTTAACATTATGTAGGGTACCAATTTTAAAAACGAGATTCTGGAAATTTCAGGAGATAGCACAAAAGTACAAGAGAAATCCCATCTTAAGAGGCTCAGACACAAAAAATATGAAGGAAAACACAAATGTGGTATGTCAATGAAACCTACATTCTGTAAATCTAGAAAACTGGCAGAGAACATCGAAATCCTGTAAAATAAAATCTGAAGTACCAATCAGGAGCCAAGAAATTCAACTCTTTCAAGTTGGCTTTAAAAAGAGTAGAAAGACTGTTTTTTGTTACACCATTCTCTCTCATAGGAAGAGCAGAAGAAATTATCTGAGTTTTTAGAAATTCATTTGTTTTTGTTATTTTGTTATACTATGTTCTATTTCTATCTGCTTTTGTTCCGTGTATATTTTCCTAAGTGGAAGAACTGAAGGAATTAGTTAATTAACTGTTCAATTCTCCTTTCTCGCTTTGTCTTTCACTCCCAAAAATTCCATAATTTTGATATAGGTATTAAAAAGTGTGAATTTCTTTCTGAGTCAGTCCGTTCATTCTAAATTTTATTCCAGCATATTTGGCTAAGCTACTGAGAAAAGTCACAGATTATGCCACATTATTGTTGTTGAATTCAGGCAATTTTGTTCCGTACAGATTAAACCAGTGCAGAAGAGAATTTCTCTTGAATAAATTGGATTGTGGTAGCACACTGAGCAGGAATGTGGGAGGGTTTTTAGAGGGAGAGTTGGTACATGGATGATCTAGAACACCCTGCCGCCACAATTGTATCAGAGAGTCTTGTACATACTTGTGCCAGCAGACAACACATGCCATTACAACATAGCAGAAAATAACACAGAGGCATTGGGGGGGGGGGTCAATTATTTGATAAGTACAGGCATTTCTCAATTTACAACTGTTCGTTTAGTGATCATTTGAAGTTACAACAGCACTGGAAAAAAATCACTTATGACCATTACAACTGTTGCAAGCTTCCCCATAGTCATGTGATCAAAATTAAGACATTTGGCAACTGACTCATATTTTGCAGTGTCCTATGGTTATGTGATCCTCTTTTGCGACCTTATGACAAGCATAGTCAGTGGGGAAGCCAGATTCATTTAACAACAGTGTTACTAACTTAACAACTGCAGTGATTCACTTAACAACTGTAGCAAGAAAGGTCATAAAATGGAGCAAAATCCACTTAATAAATGTCTCACTTAGCAACAGAAATTTTGGGCTCTAATTGTGGCCCTAAGTCAAAGACAACCTGTAACTACTAAGACAAACAAAAAATAAATAAATGTAATAGAATTCTAGAATACTTTCTGTGAAAAATTGGATACTACTGATATTCATAATAGAACAACATTTACAAATATGCAAAATATATACCAGATATTCCTAAGTACCATTAAATGTGTTATCCAGAGTTTCTTGCAGAAAACCTTCAACTGAGTCTCTTTTTCTTTTCTTTTTTCTTTTCCTTTCTTTTTTATTTTAATTTTTGATATGTGCCATTACTTCTGCAATCAGTGGAGTTTGTACTAGAGTAAAAATTGTCCTGCACAGACAAATCTTGCAAGACCAACTCATACAATGAATGTATCTGGTATCATCAATATATATATAAAAGATACATGTATAAATTATACAGATTTACAACCCAGATGCAATATACTGTATAACACTGAAAATAATTTGGTCAAGGAACATAAATATGCTACATGACTTGGAAAGAAAATATTGTCATGTAAGAACTTACTATCCAGTTTTCTGGTGTCTCCATACCTGTGTTATTGCTACTTGTTGTAAATTAATTTTGGGCTTCACACTGCCCTCATACCGTCGACCTATAAAAGAAACAACATGCAATACATTCCAATTAAAACTAATTCTAGCAAAAAACAATTTTAATAACTTTTTTAAGTTTGGGGGGCGGTTTATCAAAGAGAAGGCTGATATAAAAATATTTTTAAAAAGAAAGTTTGTGTGTGTGTGTGTGTGTGTGTGTGTGTGTGTGTGTTGGGCCAAACAACTTATCAGTCAGATGTAGTTTAACCCAGCATCCCTAGCCAACATGGTGAATAATTTGAGCCATCTTTTAAAAAAGATTATACATTTAAAAGTTCATCTGTATGTCATTGATACTGTAGACCTGTAGAACACAGAGAGGTATAGTCTTTGACTGTCTTTCATTAGCAAGAACAATTCTTAATATTCAGGAATCTTCTTTAGGAACCTGTTGAACCAACTGTATTATGGACTGTTATAAAGACAACTATCTTCTCTCCTCATCTCTTTGGTACTCCTCAACTTACAACCACAATTGGTAACAGAATTTCCATTACTAATGAAGTGGTTGTTAAATAAGTCATGCTCAAGTTTATGACCTTTTTTGCCACAATCGTTAAGCAAATCACTGTAATTGGTAAACAAATTATACTGTCATTAAGCAAATCTAGCATCCCCTAATGACTTTGATGTCAGATGCCCACAAAAAAGATGATGAAATGGTGATCACATGACCCCAGGATGTTGTACCCATCATAAATACATACCAGTTACCAAGTGCTCGAATTTTGATCACATGACCATGGGGCTGCTTCAGCGGTCATCAATACGAGGACCAGTTGTTACTTTTTAAAGTGCTGTTGTAATTTCAAATGGTGGTAAATGAATGGTTGCAAGTTAAAGACTATGTCAGCCATGGAAGCCAAATTTGTATTAGCCATATATTTTCTTAGAAGCTTCGAGGCTGCTATAGTTAGTGCCTGGGAATTTTGGAGGGGGGAATTCTTAGTGATAGTAGATTAGATTCAACAACATTCTTCTCAAAAGTCAAGGACGTGTCATCTTATACCTGGATGGGAGCAGGCAAAGGTTTGGCTTCAGCTAGAATGATGTTTGATTGGGCCATGTGATGGACTGATGGGTGCAGGGATAGATCTTTGATTTTCACTTGGAGAAGGGAAAACCCAGAAGTTTCAGATTCGGGTTTCCCCAGATGTGCCAACGCAACTTCTTTAATAAATTCTTACTTGGATGGACTTTGACTGTTGAATGGAATTGGGAAGTTTCTTTGGAATGCTGACAGACTACCTGTATGCCAAGGAAGTAGCATTTCATGCCCTTTCATAATATATCTTCCATTTCAGCATCCCAGCCAAGGAAAAGAGAAAAGGAATAAGTATCCTGAAGTCAACTATAGGAGATCAGGAGTAAAGTTCTCCAATGTCACAGTGGCTACACCTCCTATTGTTCATTCATAACTGCCTTACATTACATGCAACCACTGTAGCGAAAGAAAAGTAAAAAAGAGACTCATTCCATTAAATCTACTGCAATATAAGATCTAATGGTATCCAGCTCTTTGAGCGGTTTTCAGATGATGACACCAAGACTGGGTTGTCAAACTCATGTCGTCATGGTGGCGTCACATGATGTTTCATGATTTTTTCCCCTTTGCTAAACCAGGCATGGCGTGGCCAGTGTATGACACAGGCCACAGGCCACAACTCTGGCAGCCCTGTTCTAAGAATTATTGCTTCCCTTCTCATCCATTTTTCCTTTGGTGTTGCACTTAGCTTGAATCCCTGAACACAGACATCTTTGCTATTAATCACTCCTAAGTTACTGTAGGAATATTTCTGGCAGAACAGAAAGGTTTAAAAAGTTTGAATTAATTAAACTATCTGTTGGTGACCTATAGTCACTTGAAACTCCTTTGTAAATTTTTTGGATTTGTATTTTTCCAGGAAACAACAGTTTGCAGGACACAATTAAAGCCTTACCATTTCTCTGGAGTAGATCTGGATCAGAGAATACGAACAAACTGCAAAAAAACAGACACAAAAGTAGTATATTAGCAATATTTCTTTTAATTATGCAGGAAGGCAGCATAGATAGTCCTTGACTTACAACCACTATTAAGCCCAAAAATTATGTTATTAAGTGAGAATTTGTTAAGTGAGTTTTCCCCCATTTTACAACTTTTCTTGCCACAGTTGTTAAGTGAATTATTGCAGTTGATAAGTTGGTAATCTGATTGTTAAGTGAATCTGGCTTCCCCATTGACTTTGCTTGTGAAAAGGCTGCAAAAAGTGATCACGTGATCCTGAGGTGCTGGAAAGGTCATAAGTATGAATCAGTCGCCAAACATCTGAATTTTAATCACATGATCATGGGGATCTTGCAGTTTTTAACTATGAAAAACGGTCATAAGTCACTTTTTTCAGTGCTGTTGAAACTTTGAACAGTCATTAAATGAACTGTTGTAAGTCGAGGGCTACCTGTATTTATCACTTTTAATTTGCAATATAACCCGGGAAATAATGTATCTATTTAAAAGTCTAAACATTTTTTTAGGAAAAACATTTCCCATACTCAATTTAGAATTGAGGCTTCCTGTGATACAACTATTGGTAAATCAATAGATTTGTTAAATATCTATGGAGATTCTCAGTTATTGAGATGATAGTTGTCCCAAAGGTGCTTTTTCAAGAGGCAACTGGTCTTTCTTGCTTTGCTTTTCTTGCTTTTTTTTGGTTTTCTTTGAAGACTTTTGCTTCTCATCCAAGAAGCTTCTTCAGCTCTGACTGGATGGTGAGGAATGGAAGAATTTATATTCCTTGCAGACAGCTGGACTTTTGGAGAGTCATTGAGGCCACTACTAAGGCAGAAGCTTGTCTACCCCAATGATAAACTACCCAGATATAAACTGAGCAACATGGTGTACTCAGCATAATGCAGTGAGACATATGCAGACCTGTACATTGGGGAAACAAAGCAACCACTTCATAAATGCATGGCACGACATAGGACAACAAACTCATCAGGACAAATTCAGCAGCCCATCTGCATTTAAAACACAAAGGCCACTCTTTTGAAGACAGCAAAGTCCACATTTTGGATAGAGAGGACCCAAGTTGAAAGAGGCCATCTTTGTCAAAACTGAACAGCCTCTCTCAACAGAGGGATGTGAAACAACATCATCTATCTCCAGTCCTTTCAGCAGTTCCAAGAAGGCTCCACAACTATTTGTCCTCAGGTGACCCTGAGGGCACAGATAAATCTCCAAATGGCATTGAGGCTCTCTAAAAAAATCAGGGATGGGATTCAAAAATTCCAGCAACTGGTTTCCTGCCTAGTTGCTAGGTGGGCGTGGCCATGGTGGGCGTGGCCTACCAGAACTTCTGGTAGGACTATTCTTCACCCTCCCAAGGGTCCAGAGTCTTTCCTCTGGCCTCTGGGAGGATGAAAATGGTCTCCTCCAGGCTCTGGAGGCCTCCAGAAGCCAGAAACAAGCCCGTTTCACGACTTCCGGTACTTCCAGAAGAGCCATTGTTTGTCTTCCCAAGGGTCCAGATGCTTCCCTTGGGCCTCTGGGAGGGCGAAAATGGCCTCTCCTGGACTCTGGAGGCCCTCCAGAAGCTGGAAACAGGTCCATTTCATGACTTCTGGGAGGGCCGTTTTCCCCCTACGTGTGGACCCTGCACTTACCTGCATTAAAAATGGGCCACATGGAGACTCCTGGGAGGGAGGGAAGGGGTGAGTAAGGCCAGCTGGTAGGTTCAAATACCAGTTCGGGAAACCAGATGCAAATTTAACATCCAGTTCACCCAAACCAGTCCAAACTGGTAGAATCCCACCCCTGAAAAGAATGCAAATGCTGTCTACAAGGAATATAAAGCCTTCCATTCCCCAACCTTCAGTCGGAGTTGAAGAAGCTTCTTGGATGAAAAGTGAAACATCTTCAAAGAAAAACAAGAAAGTTTGGTTGCCTCTTAAAAAAGCACTTTTGGGACAACAGGTTTGTTAAAGTAAGTTCATTTTATTTGTTTGATATTTACCCAATCTGGTAAGTATTCAGGTAAGTATGGACAAAATTTTAAAAACAAAACCAGGAAACAAAACATTAAATCCATAAATAAAAATCAAGATTCAAATACTCATTTAAGAGATGCTTCTGAAAATTTTCTAAACAGCAAGTAAGCGGAGGGCAAATGTAACTCATGAACAAATGCATTTCATCATCTCATGCTAAAACAATGGGACTCTGAGAAACATACATGTCACTGGCAATAGATTAAAATAGACTTTTGCTAGGGATGAGTTTGATAGATACCCCAGTGACTAGTTATTGCATTTAAATAAAACTGTTGCAAGACTCTTCTCCGTTCAGTACACCTGGGGACAAGGGAAGTCAAATGAAAAGAGAAAATATCACTATATTTCATGTTTCCAGGCCAGGGAGTAAAAATATATGCAATGTGTTGGGAACAGCTAGCCTGCTGCAGCACAAATAAGAACTGTAACCCGGTTGGATGGAACAAACTATGTTTCCTGGTCTATGAAGTGCAGTCTACTTCTGCGTAGGGTTATGGGCTGCAGTTCAGAATCCATTGGATGTGAATGCTTGAGATCCAAATAATGAGGACGATGCCAAAAAGTTAGCTGACTTTAAATGGAACAACGAACAAGCTCTTTGTATAATTAGACTAACACTGAGTGACCAGCAGCTAGTCCATATTCATGGAGAAGAGTCTGTTGCTAGGTGTTGGGAGAATTTGAAGACGATTTATATTCATGACAGTGTATGTGCACACATACATCTTACACGTAAGCTGTTTAGAGCACATCTTCTGAAAGGTAGAGATATGTTAGCTCATTTGAACTTCATGAAAAGAACTTTTCAAGAGCTACATGAAAAGGAACGGATATTTTCAGAGCTGCATCAAGTTTACATCATTCTTTCTCATTGTATCTTCACTGGAAGTCCTGACCAGAGATGAACTGACATTGATTGACATAACCGGAAAGCTGTTAGAAGAAGCAAGAAGATGGCTGGATAGGGACCAACTGAGAAAGGAACAACCATGAGAAGAAGATTTGTCTTCAACTGCCTGTACTGTTAGGAAATGTTTTTCTTGTGGGGTTAGGGGGTGTATAGCTAGATTCTGTAAGAAGGGCAAAAGACAGAATACTGATAATCACTAGAAGTCTAAGAAGAATGTTAGTTTAGCTATGTCTAACAATTCAACTGTAAACCATGATTTGTGGGTAGTTGATAGTGGAGCATCACAGTGCATTACTAAAAATAGAGAGAGGTTTGTAACGATGTCCACAAGTAAGTAACATGTATCATTGGAAAATGATGGAAGATGAAATGTCTGGTGAAGGTACTGGATATTGTTCTTGTGTAAACGAGCATTTAACTATGTTATATGTACCTAAACTAAAATTTAATTTGTTATCAGTAAGGGCTTTAGTTAATATTGGTTATGTATTAACCTTTAGGGGAGATAATTGTATAATAGAGAAAGAGGGTAAAAGTGTTACTGCTACTTTAGAGAATGATTTATATGTGATACATGATAATCAGTTGAACATGGCTGACTCAGTTTATAACAATATTAAGCTACATGACGAATGTATACATTTACTGAATAGACATCCTGGGCAGATTAATTTCAAAATGTTCAAACAAACTGTTGAATTGTCAGAGGGAGTAAAATTAAAACCCTGTAGCAAGTACTTAAACTGTAATGCCTGTAGTCAGGAGAAAAGTAAGGTTACTCTTGCAAATAGACTTAATAGGTTTAAGACCAAAGAACCTTTAGAGGTTGTGTTTGCTGACATAATTGGTCCTAAGAAACCTAGTTTGGGAGGTGCCTGCTATATTTTGAGTATAATGGACCATTACTCACAGTACGGTTTCTGCTATCTCATGGAAAACAAAACAGAAACATTCCAACATTTCTTTAATTGGCTAAGGTTTGCAGAGAGAAAAATGAGGAGTAAAGAAATTACATTAGTTACTGATAATGGGACTGAGTTTATTAACAAGAGATTCCAAATTATGTTGAAATTGGCTGGTGTCGTGCATTAATGTTCTTCACCTTACAGACCACAACGTAACTCATTTGTAGAACAAAGAGGGCAAACGTTACAAGCCATGGCTCGCACTATGTTATCTGACTGAGGTTGCCTGAAACGCTGTGGGGTGAGGCCATAATATGTAGCAACCATGTGTTAAACAATGTGGTTAACACAACAACTGGTGAACTGCCATTCACTAGTTGGCATGGAAGAAAACCAAATTTAAGTTATTTACACACATTTGGAGCTCCAGCATGGGTGCATATTCTCTCACAAGTAAGACTGAAAGGGCAACATAAAGCTAAGAAATTATGTTTTGTAGGTTATGAGGCCAACCATAGTTCATTTAGATTCTGGGATCCAGGCACAGCTCATGTTTATTGAAACGCTAGTACAAAATTTCTTGAGCACATTGGGTGGGATAAACTGGAACAGGAATCCAGCAATGATGTTATTATTGACACCAAAGTAGTCCCTAAAGATGAATTAAGTAAAGCATGAATAGCCATTAAAGAATAAGAACAGGCACCGGAGGAAGTAGGAGAACAGGCACAGGAGGAGGTAGAAGAACAGGAGCAGGTGGAACAGGTGAGTCCACCAGTAAGCCCTGTATTACCAAGATGTTCAACCCAAGTAACATGACCACCTGATAGATATCAAGCTAGTGTTGTATGCCAAGTGAATACAGTTCCAAATAACTATAATGAACTAAAACTGTATCCTGCTAAGGATCTGGCTGCTTGGCAGGAAGCAATGGATAAGGAACTGGAATCATTAAAAAAGTTGGAGGTATACAAAAACGTTAAGTTACCATCTGGTAAACATGCCATAGGATATATAAGCTAAAGACAGGTATAGATGGGACTGTTACCCATAAAGCCAGGTTAGTAGCACAAGGGTTCAATCAGACAGCAAACAACTATGATTAGGTGTTTGCACCTAGTCTGAAGGCTACGGGTAGCATTAGTGTGGGCAGCTAAGGAGAAATACATTATAAATCATCTGGATGTAGAGACAGCATATTTGCATGCACCTTTGCAACACACTATATATTTAAAGAAACCTTTAGGTATCAAAACTGATAATACAACTGATTGCTGGAGATTGAAAAAGAGTCTTTATGGCTTGAAGCAATCAGGATATGAATGGAACCAGTGTATAGTTAAGGAATTAACTAAAATAGGTTTTGTAGCTGGCATGGCTGATCCATGTTTGTTCAAAAGAGAAAGTAATGGTGTAATTTCATTGTTGCTATTATTTACTGATGACATAGCATTAATCACCAAAACCGAACAAGAAGCTACTGAGATAATTTCACTATTGGAAAAGAAATTTAAGATAAAACAGTTAGGAGAAATTGAACAATGTTTTGGATTAAAGATTGACAGAACTAGGGGAGGATACAAAATCTCACAGGCAGCTAAAATTAACCAATTATTAAAAAGTTTTAAAATGGAACTTTGTAAGCTGGCTAAAACACCATTTGAGCCAGGAGTTTAGCCATGGTGATGTTCAAAGTCCTGTTTTTGATAAGAACATTTATCAGTCCTTGATTGGTGGTTTATCTTATCTCAGTAATTGGTCAAGGCCAGATATAGCATACAGTGTTAACCAATTAGCGAGGTTTAATACTGAGCCAACTAAAAGGCACTGGCAAGCTGCTAAACATGCCTTAAGATATCCTAAGTCTAACTGCATATGCCGATGCAAGTTTTGCTACAGACATTAATACACATAAATCTACATCGGGTACTGTAGTATTGTTAGGAAAGGTGTTGATTGGATGGAGGTCTATTCGACAGAAACATTTAACTTTGTCAAAAATGGGGGCTGAATTCTCATGTTTATCTTTATTATGTACAGATTTAGTTTATTTTAAACAACTATTAATTGATATGGGAATTGATGTAACAGATTCTATTGTTGTTTATGACGACAACCAATCAGCAATACAGATGGCTTCAAATATTGCTGTTAATACAAGATCAAAACACACAGATTTAAGATATTTAAATGTGAGACAATGTGTGCAAAGTAAGATGATTAAGCTGGAATACTGTATGTCAGAAAATAACATCGCAGATCATTTTACAAAAGCCCAAGGCTTTGTAAAGCATAAGTCTTGCTGTGAGGATTATGGACTAAGAATGTAAGGTTGTATATACTGTCCTACCCAAAGGGGAGAATGTTAGGAATGTAAGTCACCTAACATTTGGATTGTAAAATATATAAACCAGGAAGAAATTTTAATACTGTCTCTTTAAGGAAATGCTAAAATTGTAATTGGGTGTGGTTCCTCAAATGGCCATAATATGGAGCCAGAAACCTGGGTTGTTTAGTCCTGTTTTGTTCTTTTTCTGGAGAGTGTTGCCGTTCCTCCTATTGACTGTTGTTGATCATTGATGTAAGTCTGTTACTGAACTGTTTTTGATACTGGACTTTGTTATTTAGATTATCCCTGGATTGAAAACTGACTGCTTTAACTGTGAATGACTTGGACTGTGTTTGGACTTTGCTTAACCATTTACTGGAAGTAAAAACTACATTTTATTATGCAGTGTAGCTGTGTGTTGTTTGTGTGTTATTCTCCATTGCTCTCACTACATCTCCCTGTGTGCGCTCATTCTCCTAATGGGAAATTACCTCAACACTGTTCAAATCTTGGAGTTCTGCCAACTAGGAAGCCAAGTGATGCAGTGTGTAGCTCCCTGTTCCTTACTCTTTCTTGTTCATGGCGAATCAAAAAAATTGATTTATGATCAATTTTTGTTTGAACTGCCCACCTAGCAGTTCAAAAGCATGCAAATGCAAGTAGATTAACAGGCACCACTTCAGTGGGAAGGTAATAACATTCTGTATGCCTTTGACATATATAGCTATGATGGCCACATAACCATGGAAAATATCTTCAAACAATGCTGGCTTCCTCGGCCAAGAAATGGAGATGAACACTACACCCTAGAGTCGGACACAACTGGAGAGAGAAACCTTTACCCTTACTTTACATTTTTATCATATGAGTAGTCCTTGACTTATGACCACAATTAGCCCAAAATTTCTGTTGCTAAGAGAAGCATTTGTGAAGTCAATTTTGCCTCATTTTATGATCTCTCTTGCTAAAGTTGTTAAGTGAATCACTGCAGTTATTAAGTAACATGGTTGCTAAATGAATTTGGTTTCCCCATTGATTTTGCTTGTTGGAAGACTGCAGAAGCTGATCACATGTCCCCAAGGCACTGCAAATGTCACAAATATGAGACAGTTGCCAAGCATCTGAAGTTTGGTTACGTGGCCATGGAGATGCTGTTACAAATGTGTAATATGGTCATAAGTCACTTTTTCCAATGCTAAATGAACCACTGTAAATTGAGGATTACCTGTACATTGCATCACAAGCCATCCAATTACCGTATATACTCGAGTATAAGTCGACCCGAATATAAGCCGAGGCACCTAATTTAACCACAAAAAACTGGGAAAACTTATTGACTCGAGTATAAGTCGAGGGTGGGAAATGCAGCAGCTACTGGTAAATTTCAAAAATAAAAATAGATACCAATAAAAACTTTCACTAGGACAGTTGAGAATAAGTTTGATGTTCACAATTTCCTCTTTGAAAGAGACCAGTAAATAGGGAACAAGAAGATGAAGAAAAAGAAGTGTGTTTTTTCACACTTTTCACACTGAAGTAAACAAAAATGGCATCATAGGAACAGGCTTATTCTCAGCCCAAAGGTTTGTTTCTGATTTCTTCCCTGATTTAAGGGAAATTTGGGAAATGATCTCACTATCATGAAAGGTTTGATTGATTCACTAACTCAAAAGATGATGATGATGACAGTGGTAGGCAGGAGTCACTCTCTCCCTTGCAAGAAAAAACCAAGAGCCGTTCTTATGATATCTCTCTCTCTCTCTCTCTCCCCCCCCCCAATAAAGTCAAGCCCTTTCCAGCACGCGCACGCGATCCGCCCCCGCCCCTTTGCACCTTGGCGGGGCGGATCGCGCGCGCGTGCTGGAAAGGGCTTGACTGTATTACGAGGAGAAAGAGAGAGAGGGAGAGATCATAAGAACGGCTCTTGCTTTTTTCTTGCAAGGGAGAGAGTGACTCTTGCCTCCCACTGTCATCAACATCTTCTTCTTTTGGGTTAGTGAATCAATTAATTTGGGAAATGATCTCACTATCAGAAAACAACGCGAGCTGCCACCACCACCTCCTCCTCTCCCTCCTCCCGAGTGGACTGAAAGCAGCTGGAGCTGAGGAAATGAAGCTGAGTGGAGCGACCTCGGCTCGCGTTGCTTTCTCAGCCTAGAGCTCAGAAAACAACGCGAGCTGCCTCCACCTCCTCCTCCTCCCCCTCCTCCCGAGTGGACTGAAAGCAGCTGGAGCTGAGGAAATGAAGCTGAGTGGAGCGACCTCGGCTCGCGTTGCTTTCTCAGCCTAGAGCTCAGAAAACAACGCGAGCTGCCTCCCCCTCCCCCTCCTCCCCCTCCTCCCGAGTGGACTGAAAGCAGCTGGAGCTGAGGAAATGAAGCTGAGTGGAGCCGAAGCAACCTCGGCTCGCATTGTTTTCTCAGCCTAGAGAAAGGGGAAGGGGGCTCATCTGGACCAAGGGTGAGTCTCCCCCTCAGTTTCCCCTGAAGGATCTTCCGTCGCTTTTGCCTTCTCCCTACATCTTCCCTCTGTTAAAATCCCCCCCCTCCACACACACACACTTATTTTCGGTTGGATAGATTTCGTGTCTGAGCATTCTCACATGGCGGTGGGTCTTCCCCCCCAAAAAAACAGTTAAAAAAAGAAAAAACAATATATCCTCAAGCAAGAACTTTTCTGCTTCCGATTACCCCCATGCTTAAAAGTTGCAAAGGAAACATGGAAGCAGGGAAGCGGCTGCCCAGCTTCGGAGCTCCACACCATTTTTTTTTCAGAGGGGAATCTGACTCGAGTATAAGCCGAGGGTTTTTTTTTTCAGCACAAAAAATGTGCTGAAAAACTCGGCTTATACTCGAGTATATACAGTACCTTCTAGGTGAATCTTTTGTGCAAACCCAGTCTGAATGGGGTTCATTTTGCCACATAAAACCAGAAAATTGAGTTAAGCAAACTGGTAGATCTCGAATGCAAGCCTTACATAGCTAGCTGCAGCAAACGCTGTTTAATATAGCTGACAAATATTCCCAGCTAGAAAAGCAGCCTGGGTCAAGAGAGGCAGCCAGTTTGAGCTGATGACCACTTGTCATTTTGATAGTTGTAGCAGTCACTGCACTCAACATTAAATCTGCTGTATGCTAATCTTTTTAGTCAGTATTTAGTATTTAATAGGCTTATCAATTAAAGGTCACATTAGAGATTTGAAGAAAAGCCACACACAAGCTTTCTAGGAAATCCATATTACACCAGTGAGCCCAAGTCCACTGGAGTTGGATGGCCAATAAATTTAAGAGGACAAAATGTTTGCATTTTACTAGAGTATCCAAAACATACCCATAGTTATCACTGTAAGTTTGAAAATTTATTAAAATATCTCAAAGCAAACTCATGGATATCACTGAGGGTTTTGAAATTCAGAAGAGCATTGTTCTTCACTTGTCCACACATTGTTTTTGCTAGGCAACAAGTAACTATTTATTAGTTGAAATATAGTTGGTGGATAAATATACTGTCTTCCTGAAATTCCTGTTGCTTATTATTATTATTATTATTATTATTATTATTATTATTATTATTATTATTATTATTATTATCCTATAGGCCATATCAACGTACAGGTTCAAACACATATTACCAATAAAATTCCAAATAAACTGTTAAGCCTGGTTTCCCCAACCAGGGTTAGGGAGACTAGCTAAACAGAATGTGCAGCTTAGTCAGATAGGAACACAGATAAATGAGTGAGCTAAGCTTGTATGTTTATTAACATACAGTAAAAATGACAGATACGCTTGTGCTATCAAAAATATAGTTTATTCCATTATGAGTTCATAGCATAGTCAAAATAACAGTCCAATAGTCATGTATCATTTAGTCAGTCCATTCAGGGATATTCAGTTAGCAAAGTCCGTGTTGAATACCCTATGTCAATACACTTACAAGTCTGTCCTTTGTTTTCTCTCCCGTTCGAGGAATGCAGTCTTGTGTCCTTGCAGTAATCAGGAACCATCAAAGCCAGAGAGATAGCAAGCTGCATCCTTGTTTCTTTTAAAGTGCTTTCACAACCACTCCCTTAATTACTGTCCCACAGTTAAAGCTGCAGACACTTTAACTTACAAACTATGATTACATATTATTATTTACCTAAACCAGTTAGGGTAAAACAATGTTATCCCTAACATTCTCCCCTTTTAGGAAATAATAATATAAATATAACTATTTACATCTTTAAATCATATTTGTTACAACTCTCTTTAAACTTAGTTACTCCTTGAACTTTTGTAAATTGGTTTGCAATATTTTCTTCCGTCATGCAGTATTCCAATTTAATTAGCTCATTCTTTACAGATTCTCTAACATTTAAGTATCTTAAATCAGTATGCTTTGATCTAGTTTTTACAGCAATACTAGTAGCTAATTTTATAGCTGCTTGATTATCCTCGTACACAATAATGGAATCTTTTACAGTTACACCCATATCTAATAATAACTGTTTGTACAAAATCAAATCAGTGCATAATAATGACAGACATGAAAATTCCGCTTCCATCGTGAACAAACTGATATGCTGTTGTCTGATTGACCTCCACCCTATTAGTGTTTTACCAAATAATATAGCCATCCCAGATGTTGATTTTTTAGTGTTTATATCAGTTGCAAAACTTGCATCTGCATAGGCACTAAGACTCAAATCACCCTTTGGTTCTATATACAATGCATGGTTCATTGTTCCTTTAAGATATCTTAAAATTCTCTTTAATGATTGCCAATGACATTGATGTGGATCTGAATTAAAACGTGCCAGCTGATTTACACTATAAGCTATATCTGGCCTTGACCAATTGCTTATATATGATAAGCTGCCAATCAAAGATTGATATATGGACTTATCAAATTTGGGACTTTGATCATCAGTTTGGCAAACTTCCTGACTCATTGGAGTCTTTGCCGGTTTACAAAGTTCCATTTTAAACGTTTTAATTAATTGGCAAATTTTATCTTCTTGAGATATCTTAAAACCATTTTTTGTTTTGTTAATTGTCAATCCTAGATACTTTTTAATTTCACCTAAATGCTTTAATTTTATCTTTTTGGCTAATAATGATATAATTTCATTAGCTTCATTATTAGTCTTAGTTATCAAAGCAATATCATCTGTAAATAATAACAATAATGACACCGTTCCATTATTTTCTCTTTTAAACACACATGGATCTGCTAAACCAGATTTAAAACCTATATTGTTTAACTCTTTCACAATATATTGGTTCCACTCAAACCCAGATTGTTTCAACCCGTAAAGACTCTTTTTGAGTTTCCAACAATCATTACTATTTACTTTATTTTCTTTTATACCTACTGGTTTTCTTAAATATATAGTGTGCTGCAATGGTGCATGTAGATAAGCAGTTTCTACATCTAAATGGTTAATGACATAGTTTTTCTTAGCTGCCCACACTAATGCTGCTCTTAAAGATGTTGCTTTAAGACTTGGTGCAAAAACTTCATCGTAATCAGATGCAGTTTGATTAAATCCTTGAGCTACTAACCTAGCTTTATGGGTAACAGTCCCATCATTTCCAGTTTTTACTTTAAATATCCATTTGCACCCAATGGATTTTTCTCCTGGAGGTAATTTAGCATCTTCATAAACTTTCATTACCTTTAATGAATTTAGTTCCTTTTTCATTGCCTTTTGCCAATTCTCCTGATCCTTAGTAGGATACATCCTAAGTTCATCTACACTACTTGGAACTTTAGTTACTTGGCAAACTATACTTGCTTGATATCTATCAGGTGGTCTAGTTACACGTGTAGTACGTCTAGGTATTACAGGACTTACAGGTGGACTTTCATTTATTAACTCTTCTTGATTATCTAACTCTTCCTGATCAACTGTTTCCTTTTGTTCTGGTCCTATTTGCTCTTCATGGACTTCTTCTTTAATTGGAATCTTCTTATAACTAATCTGATCTTTCTGCCTTTTGTAGGGTTCAATAATAACTTCATTATTTAAATCTTGCTCTAATCTATTCCATCCTACATGTTCTAGGAATTTTGCACTAGCACTGGTGTAAACTCTAGATGTACCTGGTTCCCAGAATCTATAAGATCTATGATTAGATGTATATCCTACAAAATATAATCTTTTAGCTCTATGCTGTCCTTTGTATCTAAGTTGTGTAGGGATATGCACCCATGCTGGTGTTCCAAATGTGTGCATGTAACTTAAATCAGGTTTTGTACCATGCCACAGTGTGAATGGTAATTCACCTGTTGTTGAATTAACAACATTATTTAATATATGATTACCACACATTATTGCTTCTCCCCACAAATTGTCAGGTAATCCTGAATCAGACATCATAGTTTGTGCCATTGATTGTAATGTTTGGCCTCTTCTTTCTATAAAGGCATTATGTTGTGGCCTATATGGTGCAGACTTTTTATGTTGAATACCTAACATTCTTAGTCTGTTCTGGAATTTATTATTTGTAAATTCCATACCATTATCTGTTATAAGAGTTACTAATTTCTTTTTAGTTTTCCTTTCTGCAAATTTTATCCAATTAAAGAGATTTTGATATGTTTCAGTTTTGCTTTTCATTAAATAGCAAAACCCATATCTAGAATAATGGTCCATTATACTTAGTATGTAACGAGCTCCTCCTACACTTGGTTTTTTTAGGACCTATTAAATCTGCAAATACTACCTCTAAAGGCTCTTTGGTAGTAAATCCATCAACTCTATTAGCCGGTGTGACCCTTGCTTTGCTTTGATTACAGGCATTACATTGCAAATACTTATGACAAGGTTTTAAACTTATTCCCTTAGATAATTCAACAGTTTTCTTAAGCATTTTAAAATTTAAATGCCCTAGCCTTCGATGTAACAAGTGAATACATTCATCATGAGGTTTCTTATTTTCATAAACTGTGTTAGCCACTTTTAAACCATCATCATTTAACACATATAATTCACCTCTTAAAGATGCAGTAATTTTCTTATCTTCTTTCTCAATTATGCAGTTATCTCCCCTAAATGTAACTACATATCCTAGTTTAACCAAAATTCTTACTGAAATTAAATTAAACTTAAGTTGTGGTACATATAACATTTTTACATTCTCTTTTATAAAAGAACAATATGCTATACCTTGACCTTTAGCTTTCAGTTTCCAGCCATTGGCTAACGATATCTGCTGTGTACTCTTGGACATTTTAATAAAATGTTTCTTATCATTAGTTATACAATGTGATGCTCCACTGTCAACCACCCATAAATTATTTTTTACAGCTCCGTTAGTATACATGGCTAACTCTAAATTTTTCTTTATCTTTTGATGACTTTTTGTATTCTGGCCAGCGTTCTGGCTCTTTGCCTTTTTACAAAATCTTGCCAAATGTCCTCTTCCTCCACAATTAAAACACTTTTTAATTGCGTATGCAGTAGGAGATTCATTATCTTCTTTTTGAGGTTGCTCCCTCCTTAACTCATCTCTTTCAAGCCTTCTTCTGGCCTCTTCAATCAATCTGCCAGTTATATCAGTTAAAGTTAGGCTTTCCTTTGGCAATATTTCAAGTGAAGTTACGTAATTGTCATAGGTTTCGTTCAGGGAAGATAGTATTATATAGACTTGGTGTAGTTCAGAGAAAATAAGCTCTTTCTCGTGCAGTTCTTGAAAAATGCTTTGCATAGTTTTCAAATGACTCAGCATATCACCATTCTTATGGAGATGTGTACTGAAAAGTTTCCGTGTTAGATTTATGTGAGCACCAACGTTATCTCGAACATAAATCCTCTTCAGCTTCTGCCAACATCCAACAGCTGTATTCTCTCCATGGATATAAACAAGCTGGTTATCAGTTAAGATTAACCCAATAATGCAAATTGCTTGTTCATTTTTATGCATAAATTCTTCTATCTTTAATTTATCTTCCTTATCCTCTGGATCCCATTCTTCTACGTTTGGTGGATTTTCAATTATGTTCCACAAACCTTCTCTTCGTAGAAGCAGACTACATTTCATAGACCATGATACATAGTTTGTTCCATCCAACTTGGATATCAGGGACAAACTTTGTAAATTGACTTGTGCCATGTTTTCTTATATGGATATAAAACTATAATTAATAAAACACAGCTGTCTGTTTACTGTAATGTATAACAACACAAACTCTCACTTTTACATAAATCTGTTTTATCCTAGTTAAACTGACTTTGCAGCCTCTGGGCCCATAACCAGTGTTAAGCCTGGTTTCCCCAACCAGGGTTAGGGAGACTAGCTAAACAGAATGTGCAGCTTAGTCAGATAGGCACACAGATAAATGAGTGAGCTAAGCTTGTATGTTTATTAACATACAGTAAAAATGACAGATACGCTTGTGCTATCAAAAATATAGTTTATTCCATTATGAGTTCATAGCATAGTCAAAATAACAGTCCAATAGTCATGTATCATTTAGTCAGTCCATTCAGGGATATTAAGTTAGCAAAGTCCGTGTTGAATACCCTATGTCAATACACTTACAAGTCTGTCCTTTGTTTTCTCTCCCGTTCGAGGAATGCAGTCTTGTGTCCTTGCAGTAATCAGGAACCATCAAAGCCAGAGAGATAGCAAGCTGCATCCTTGCTTCTTTTAAAGTGCTTTCACAACCACTCCCTTAATTACTGTCCCACAGTTAAAGCTGCAGACACTTTAACTTACAAACTATGATTACATATTATTATTTACCTAAACCAGTTAGGGTAAAACAATGTTATCCCTAACAATTATTATTATTATTATTATTATTATTATTATTATTATTATTATTATTATTATTATTATTATTATCCTATAGGCCATATCAACGTACAGGTTCAAACACATATTACCAATAAAATTCCAAATAAACTGTTTAAAATGAGAGTAGGGTAAAATACAATAGTTATAGGATAAAATACAATAATTTAATACACAAATATGTAAAATAAAATAAAATGACACAAAGTTATATTTCTGTATCATTCCTGTAATCTACCCCAATCAGCCCCACCTATGCCAATCTTTTCAATTCAATTCCTAATATGCAGTAGTGGTCATATAGGACTATAGGTCCTTCATGAAACTTAGAGCCTAAAAAGTTGTTTTTAATAAATACACATTCATGCTTTAGATACGTAATTCTATATGGAACAAGATAACTGAAAATCCACAACATGAAGCAGAGTTAAAACTAATATGATTAACTAAGTTGGCTCGAATTGTCAAAGAAGACATGTCCAGAGTGTTGTGTATGCAATAATATTAATAAAGTGTGAGCTTGGAGTAAGTGCAGGGTTCGTGCCCTGCACTTCTGATTGGCTGTTAAGCGGCCGGACCGGATTGGCCCGTTCCGGGGAATCTGATTGGCCCTTAACAGAGAGTTCTTATTGGTTATAAGAGCTAGCTTTCCTAGATCATTATTGGTTAAACGTTATAGGGTTTGCCTATATAAGGCGGGTTTTACTACTGTTGAATTAAAGAAGTCACAATGTAAATAAAGAGCTGAAGTTCACTGTTCAGAGGCTTGCCTCCATTCTTTCTCGTCCATGCTCAAAACTTAACACTGGTGACGAGGATGGGATGTGGAAATATCTGAACCAATGAAACTTCAAAGAACACCGAGCAGGTGACAGACAACGCCAACAACGGAACCATGTCCGGCGGCATCGTACCACCCGCTCCGTTCAATCCAACACAAGAAGACTGGGAGTCTTACGTGGATCGTTTCCAAATGTTCCTAGAGACGAACAACTTAAAGGACGCCACAGCCGGGAAGAAACGGGAGGTGTTCCTAACGCATTGCGGTCCAACCGTATTTAAGATGGCTAAAGCACTAGCCAAACCCCGAGAAGTGGTGGCCATGGATTGGGATGACCTCGAACCTATTCTGCGAGACCACTATGCCCCGACTGTGCCTAAGCTCGTGAGACGCCACGAGTTCTATCAAAGAAGCCAGCGAAAGGGAGAAAGCGTGGCCGACTTCATAGCAGACCTCCAAAATTTGGGAGGCCTCTGCGGATTCACCGATCTAGAAGAAGCACAAAGAGATCGCATAGTTCTGGGATTAGATGCACCAGGCATTCAAAGCAAGCTGATGGCGAAAGGCGACATTAGCCTTGCCGACGCCATTGCCGATGCTACTGCAGCAGAAGCAACCAGGAAGTCGGCTGCACAACTACGCCGAAACCGCACTCCGGTACCAGCACCGGCCAGCGAAATCTCACCTAGTTCAGAAGGGCAGCTTGCAACAACGCACCACGAGGACCTCTCTTCGTCGTCAGACAGCGACAAAGAAGGGGTCCATCGACTACGGTCTGACCAGGACCCTCACCCGAAGCCTTTACACCCTTGCGCTGGCTGTGGAGCCAACCATGCCAGGTCCAAATGCAAATTCTGCGACGCACTCTGCCATGAGTGCGGGAAACAAGGCCACATCGGACGGGTCAGCCGCAGCTTGCCAGGACCCAGCCAGGCCTCAAAAGGGGCTAACTATCACCAATCGACAGGAAACCATCCTGTAAGGCGAGAGCCAGTAAACCACTCCAACAGAAATCGAGCTTTGCAGAGAGAAGAGGCTCACCATACTATCACTATCGGTCATGCTTCAGCCTTGGACACTAAGAAAATCCGAGTCATGGTAGCCATCGAGAACCAGCCTTGCCACATGGAGGTCGACTCAGGATCGTCCCTCTCGATGGTGTCTTGGAAGACACTCAAGCAACTCATCCCCACAATTTAACACCAAGATCTCCGCTTCCAACGCCTCATTCTCAAGGACTATCAGGGGAATCGAATTCCCGTCATCGGGTCCTGCAGAGTCCGAGTCTCCTTCAAGAAGCACATAGCGTACTTACCTTTAACAGTCATCGATAGAGATAGGCCTAGCCTACTGGGCCTCCAATGGTTCGTGCCACTCGGCATTGAAGTGGCTGGCGTAAACCGAGTCGGTGGCTGTGACTGGGAGGAAGACCTTATCTCTGAGTTCAGGGACGTCTTCGCGGACAGCTTAGGCGAGTACAAGGGGGCCCTGATCTCATTCAGTCTAGATCCAAAAATAGCTCCCATTCGCCTGAAGCCCCGTCGAGTTCTGTTTGCCTTAAAATCGAAAATCGACGAACAACTAGACAAACTGATAGCTCAGGGGGTGTTGGAGCCCATCGATCACTCCCCATGGGAAACCCCTATTGTAACACCCATTAAGCCAGACGAGTCAATCCGAATTTGTGGGGACTACCGGGCCACTTTGAACCATGCCCTGCAGCAGAACACGTATCCAGTTCCGGTGGTGCAGCATCTCCTCCATTCCCTGGGGGGTGGGAAAGTATTCGCTAAATTGGAATTAGCTCAGGCATATCAGCAATTACCATTAGATGAAAAAACGGCACAGGCCCAAACTATTGTGACGCACCGAGGTGTCTTTAAATGCACCCGGCTGCAATTCGGAGTAAGTGTAGCCCAGGGAATTTTTCAGAGCCTTATGGAAAGGTTATTGCAAGGAATTAAGGGCATGGTCCCCTATTTTGACGATGTATTAATTGCAGCCCCTAAAAAAGAAAACCTTACAGGACCGGTTAAAATTAGTCCTAAAAAAATTCCAAGAGGCCGGTCTTAAGGTTTAAAAAAACAAATATAAATTGTGTACTGACAGTGTTGACTTTTTAGGGTACCTGATTGATAGCCAGGGCATTCACCCTACCGAAAGTAAATTAAAAGCGATCAAAAACGCTCCCAGGCCACGAAACAAGGCCATTCTCCAAGCGTTCCTAGGCCTCATCAATTTTTATAATGTATTTCTGCCGCACAAAGCAACGGTCGCTGAACCGTTACACCGATTGTTAGATAAAAAAGCAAATTGATTATGGGGTTACCGTGAAGAACAGGCGTTCCGAAATGTTAAAAAACTGCTCACTTCTGACTCTGTACTCATGCAGTATAACGAGACTTTGCCATTAGTTATAACCTGTGATGCATTGCCTTTCGGGATGGGTGCCATTTTGAGCCACATACTGCCTAATGGGAAAGAAGCCCCTTTGCATATTTTTCAAAGACTCTTTCAAAAACGGAGCGGAACTATGGAGAAATTGATAAAGAAGCCTTCACAATTATCTCAGCTGTGAAAAGATTTCACAAATACGTGTATGGTAGGGTTTTTACTATTGTGACTGACACAAACCTTTGTGAGGGATAATAGCTGGAGATAAGCCGACTCTCTACATATTATCCCCTAGGATGACCCGATGGTCAGAATTCTTAGCTGCTTTTTACTATCGGCTGCAATACTGCCCGGGGAAAGCCATTCCCCATGCCGACGCATTGAGTCGAGCACCGCTTCCAGAGACTCTCGACGATCCGGCACCAACGGTAACCACGTTGCAAATCAAGGCACTCAACTCGCCGCCACTGACCGCCCGAGATATCGCGAGAGAAACCAAATGCAACCACACCCTAGCACGAGTCCTAGGCTGGGTAGAACGTGGATGGCCATTGGACCAGTTATCAGATGACTTCACACCATTCAAGTCTCGACAGACCGAGCTCTTCTCCCAGAAAGGCTGTGTCATCTGGGGCGACAGAGTCGTTATCCCAGAACGGCTCCGAAAAGCGCTACTGAGAACTTTGCACGATGGCCACCCCGGCATCGTGCGAATGAAAGCCCTTGCGTGAAGCTACGCATGAT
This sequence comes from Hydrophis major, assembly GCA_033807585.1. Taxonomy (NCBI): domain Eukaryota; kingdom Metazoa; phylum Chordata; class Lepidosauria; order Squamata; family Elapidae; genus Hydrophis; species Hydrophis major. The sequence continues at coordinate 333,704,480 of CM066329.1, forward strand.
GGCCGGGCATTGACAAGCAAATCAAACAGTGGGTTAAAGCTTGTCCCAAATGCCAAGAAGTCAGTAACGCCCCACCAAAAGCCATGCCTACTGAATGGGAGACACCACGTGGACCCTGGTACCGAATTCACCTGGACTTTGCAGGGCCAACCAAAGGCCACACTTTTCTGCTTACCGTCGACGCCTACTCGAATTGGCTTGAAATTCATCGCATGACGACTACGACCTCCGAGGCAGTTATCAAAATTTTAAACAGACTCTTTGCAACCCATGGATTACCAGACGTCCTGGTATCCAATAATGGCCCACAATTCACTGCACTAGTGTTCAAGCAGTACCTCGCTGACCGCGGCATCCGCCATGCGCTCACCTCGCCTGCGCACCTTGCGACCAATGGCCGAGCAGAATGCATGGTCCAATTTGTGAAGAAAACCTTGCAAAAGGTAGACTACAACAACATTAACGACAAGGTCAATCAAATCCTCTTCTTGCAACACATCACCCCACATAGCGTCACCAACAAAACTCCCGCTGAACTGCTAATGGGACGAAAGCTCCGCTCCCACCTCGACCGATTGCACCCGGCTTATGAACCGGAGAAACCACTAGGATCCAGCGGCCGCTGTCGCACCTTCCAGGTAGGAGACCTGGTTTATGCAAAAAACCTATCGGGCGACCCGTTGTGGGTAGAAGCGACAGTAGTACGTGTAACTGGTCCCAGATCCTACCTTGTGCAATGCCTTGATGATAAACTTTGGAAACGGCATATCGACCAATTACAATCGCGGCTTTCAGCGGCCAGTCCGCAAATCCACTTTGACCAAACTGAGGGGGGGGGAGATATGGAAAAAGATGAATTCCTAGGAAACCAGCTCGAAGGAAACGACGGTTTAATAGAAACTCAGGAAGCGGAGCCGGAGGGAGAAACGGTTGCACCTCAGAGAATTGCAGAAAATGTGTGCAACGATGTAGAAGTGAACTCTGAACCAGAAACAGCCCCACTGCCAAACAACGATCTATCTCAGCATGATTGCAACCGGCCGATACAACGAAAATCAAAGAGACTTAAAAGACAACCGTCCTACCTAAGGGACTATGTAACTGCGCCCTGAAATAAGAAGCCAGGGGGAAGGGGTGTTGTGTATGCAATAAGATTAATAAAGTGTGAGCTTGGAGTAAGTGCAGGGTTCTGGCCCTGCACTTCTGATTGGCTGTTAAGCAGCCGGACCGGATTGGCCCGTTCCGGGGAATCCAATTGGCCCTTAACAGAGAATTTTTATTAGTTATAAGAGCTAGCGTTCCTAGCTCGTTATTGGTTAAACGTTACAGGGTTTGCCTATATAAGGCGGGTTTTACTACTGTTGAGTTAAAGAAGTCACAATGTAAATAAAGAGCTGAAGTTCACCGTTCAGAGGCTTGTCTCCATTCTTTCTTGCCCATGCTCAAAACTTAACACAGAGCATCTGACATAATGGTTTATTCCCAATGGTATATTGGGAGACTTGGGACACTGAGAACAGAGTCTCTGCCAAGACAATATTCAGATAAGAGACAGCGGAGCCCACAACTGGATAGTGGGCAGGGCAAGAGACTCAGAAGACAACCTAATTTCTCAGGCTGTACAGGAGACTGAGAAATTTCGTGCAAAATTCTGTCAATATAGCTTTACAAGTAAAGACAAATATTGAGTGCACTACTGGAAATGCAGTTTTCTCATCCTGTGGGATGAAATAATCTTCACCTTGTTGTTGGTCTTGGGTGATGAATCTGGATTTGGGTAATCTTATTCTGTATGTAAAGGGTTTCCATATATTGAGGAGATTTCTTATAGTTTTGATATTTGTTAATTTCCTAAGCAAAAGAGATGCTTAGTCGGTTTCAGCCCAAATATCAATATGAGTGGAAAAGATAAAGCAGTCTTGTTTTTTCATTGCTTGGGGTCCCTGACTGGGAGTTGGCAAGTGGTCTGAGTGACAAGGGTGATCTGAGGGTCTTGACTTTTTACATTGTGAAAATTTTTACATTGTGAAAATACTAAACACTCACAAATTATGTGAACATGTTTATTTATACAGTATTGCCCCAAGAAAGTTTAGTGCACCCCTAAATAACTGTTTTAAAATAGCTGATTTCAGGATTGATGCTTTATAGAAAATCACCAGAAAATGAGACTTCTCTTCATGCCAAATTAACAATGTTCTTCTCTCCACAGGAAAATGCATCCAGCACTAAATATGCTTTCGGGTGAAATATACATAGCACATAATTGTGCAAGCAACCTAATAGCAAGAGGAATTTACAAGCCTTTACCACAGAGAAATAATTAGCAGCCCTTTCTACTTGGAAAGCAGGTAATAAATGGACCACAAAGAAACTTTAATTTGCTCATTGAAGCATCCAGTCCTTTGGAAATAAGATTAGCACATTCACCATTGAAGCAGAGACTATGGTCGCATTGAAAAGTTCCTCCTAATATGGTACATGCAGAATAACACCTTCTCCATCCTTCCACAGCATCTACTTTTTTATTTATTTATTTTATTTTATTTGGTTTGTCAATTGCTTAGAAGATAATAAGTATAAGTAAAAACATAGTTATGAATAATACATGGATACATATAAGAAAAAAAAAAAAGAAACAATAGGACAGGGACGGTAGGCACATTGGTACAGTTATGCATGCCCCTACAGACCTCTTAGGAAAGGGGTGAGGTCAATAGTAGACAGTCTAAGGTTAAAGTTTTTGGGGTTTGGGAAAAAAACCACACTCAGGTAGAGTTCCAGGCATTGACCACTACATTGATCTACAGATATAGTATCAAGGACTACCAGGATTTCATGTATCCAGGTGTGCACATGAAAGCCCTTACTTATATCATAGACTGACAGAATACTATGGATGGAGCACTTCAATGTGGCTTTACTCCAGTGGTGGGATTCAACATTTTTACTATTGGTTCTATGGGCATGGCTTGGTAGGCATGGTAGGGGAAGGTTACTGCAAAATCCCATTCCCCCTCCACCCAACAAACCTACTTTCCTGTTCCGTTCTCCTGTGCAGGGCAACAAAAGAAGATTCAGCCAATCAGCTGGGACTCAGGAGGCAGAAAATAAATGGGGGCGGGGCCAGTCAGAAGTGATATTTGCTGGTTCTCCAAACTCCTCAAAATTTCTGCTATCAGTTCTCCAGAACTGGTCAGAACCTGCTGAATACCACCTCTGCTTTGCTCCCTATTCATACATAAACAGTCAAAACATTTGATTTAGGAACATCTAATGTATTTGCATGCTTGTGTGGTTTTTAGAAGAGATTATATTCAGTATCTAAATATATTTGCCAGAAATATGTAATCAAGCAACAAATAACTGTTGTTCAAAACATTTGCAGGATCATTATAGATTGTAGAAAGAGCCAGACAATATTACCTGAGTTCTTTCTCTTTTATATTTTGGTTCACAAAGAAAATGATCAAAATATACAGAACACATCCAGGTTTTCATAGAACTTTTTTAAAAAAATGAAAAACAGACACATGAGTCTTCAAGAGCAACAGCCATGTGAAAAAGCTACCCCATTCTTCCTCCAGCAGTGTAGGGAGGGGAGAGAGAGTATTTCAGATCTTCCAAACAGTTTTTTTCCCCTGAGTGCAAAAGATGTAACTCCCCAGATATGTTTCCCTTCACAGAGGAAAAACAGAGAAGAAGCAATTTGGAACAAAAAACATTAGTACAACAAAGGTTAAGTATTTCTTCCCCACCAGTGGATAGTTCTAGTCTCCAAAAGCAATATCCCGAAATATGGAAACACCAAGTACTGAGTACTCAAGGTATCGGCGGCCATTCAACAAAAGATCTTATAATGGCACCAGAGGGGTTCTGACAGGTTCTGGAGAACTGGTAGTAGATATTTTGAGTAGTTTGGAAAACTGATAAATACCACTTCTGGTTGGCCCTGTACCCATCTATTCACTGCCTCCCTAGTCCCAGATGATCGGAGTCCCAGATGAATGGCTGAGTCTTCTTTTGTTGCCCAGGACAACTGAGCTGGAAAGCAGGTTAGTGGGGTGAGGAGGGAATGGGGATTTTACACTATCAGGATTTTACAGGATTTCCTTCCCCTGAGTGGAGTGGAAATGAAGATTTTACAGTATCCTTCCCCTGGAGTGGGGTGGAAATGGGGATTTTACAGTATCCTTCCCCTGCCACGTCCACCAAGCCCCACCACGTCCCTCAAGCCATGCACACAGAACTGGTAGTAAAAAAATTTGAATACCACCACTGAATGGCACCCCTCTAGCCACAATGCCACCTTATTGCCAAGAACGATGAATGGATACAGAGAATTGAAAGACCTTTGAACAATGGCATGGCAGTGACTTTGGCATGATAAGGCCATGCTCTTTTACTATAAAGAAGCAACATACAGTATATACATCCATTTAATTAACAGAATTGCCTCTTCTTCCTGAATAGGACAAAGATTCTGGCAGGAACCACATTGATATTTTTAAACTGAAGTGTCAAAGTCTAATTGTGTTTATCTACATATATCTGGACTCTTTCCACTTTTTTTTATAATACAGAAAAAACATTTGAAGCTCCAAAGCCCATAAATCCACCTAATACAATGAAGAATCTGATGGTGCAAACATTTAAGTTCCCAACTGCCTTTTATGACAAAGAATGATTTGTTTTCTAAAATTACATTTAACAACTCAGGTGTCAGTAAATGAAAAAAGATGAAAGAGCGCTACTGAAACTTCATAGGAAGAAAATGTTAAGTAAAAACTGGGAAAGCTTTCTGGCTTGCAGACATTCATTTTTTTAAGTGGGCTCTCTGTAATATTTCTTAATTTAAAATGTTGTGTACCTCTTAGCGCATACAAAATGGTTCACAATAGTAAGAACTTTAAGCTGAACCACCAAGAAACATAAAATAGTATCCCAAAAGCAGCAAGAAAAGACATTTAAAATGTTTAAATCAGAAGTAGATAACAAACTGAAGGCCTCTGAACTTCCAGAAAGTTTTTTTGTGAGGAAATGAAGTTCTAGAATTGTGGTATAGCTGTCAAATATTCTCCAGTCCTGAACATAGCCATTTTTAACAAAAAGAACAATTTCATGATGTGAGATGTTGTGGGATGACTTCCCTAGAAGTCTATATTAACCCCAAGGCTTTTTTAAAAATTATTTTAAATTTTAACTTTATTAAATTGAAATAAAAAAACCCTGCATCACTAATAGACAAAGATAAGCCATGTGAAGGGTGAAGAAATAAAACCTAGATATATTGTAGTTATTAAAATAAACTTAGCATGACAAGAAAAAAAATAGAAAAATATTTGTTAAAAATTAGATATAACAATTTTTATTTAATTTTATCCTTAAACTTATTAAATCTAAATCATACAGCAATGTAGTACATCATCTTCTCACTTTTAGAGCACAATGGCTTTTCAAAAAAAGAAAAAAACAGAGTACTTTTTTTAATTATGAAAACCCATCCTTTTTGCAGACTCAATAAGGACAAATCTCTTGATAGGATGACAGATTCCATGTTTTATGTGGAAAGCATTTATATTATCTACATTCACATTTATATTATCTACCTTCACATTAAGATCCATATGTATAATATCAGTTCTAAAAATTGTACTGACATATGTAGTCATATAGTTATTTGAAACCAATAAAGCTGTAGCACAAATTGTTAAGTTTTGAGCATGGGCGAAAGAATGGAGACAAGCCTCTGAACGGTGAACTTCACCTCTTTATTTACATTGTGACTTCTTTTTTTTCAATAGCAGTTAAACTCGCCTTATATAGGCAACCCTGTAACTTTTAACCAATAACGAGCTAGGAGCGCTAGCTCTTATAACCAATAGGAACTCTCTGTTAAGGGCCAATCGGATTCCTCGGGACGGGCCAATCTGGTCTGGCCGCTTAACAGCCAATCAGAAGTGCAGGGCCAGAACCCTGCACTTAACTCCAAGCTCACACTTTATTAAATCTTTATGCATACACAACACCCCTTCCCCCTAGCTTCTTATTTGCAGGGCGCAGTTACATAGTCCCTTAGGTAGGACGGTTGTCTTATTAGTCTCTTTGATTTCCGTTGTATCAGCTGGCTGCAATCACGCTGAGGTAGATCGTTGTTTGGCAGTGGGGCTGTTTCTGGTTCAGAGTTCACTTCTATGTCGTTGCCCACATTCTCTGCAATTCCCTGAGGTGTAACCGTTTCTCCCTCCGGCTCCGCTTCCTGAATCTCTATCAAGCCGTCATTTCCTTCGAATGGGTCCTCTAGGGATTCATCTTCTTCTGTACCTCCCCGCCCCCTCAGTTTGGTCATAGGGGAGTTGCGGACAGGCCACTAAAAGCCGCGATCGTAATTGATTGATATGACGTTTCCAAAGTTTATCATCAAGGCATTGTACAAGGTAGGACCTGGGGCCAGTTACACGTACTACTGTCGCTTCCACCCACAACGGGTCGCCCCATAGGTTTTTAGCATATACCAAGTCTCCTGCCTGGAAGGTACGACAGCGGCCACTGGATCCTAGTGGTTTCTCCGGTTCGTAAGCTGGGTGCAACCGGTCGAGATGGGAGCGGAGCTTTCGTCCCATTAGCAGTTCGGCGGGAGTTTTGTTGGTGATGCTATGTGGGGTGATGTGTTGCAAGAAGAGGATTCGATTGACCTTGTCGTCAATGTTGTCGTAGTCTACCTTCTGCAAGGTTTTCTTCACAAATTGGACCATGCATTCTGCTTTGCCATTGGTCACAGAGTGCGCAGGCGAGGTAAGCGCGTGGTGAATGCCGCGGTCAGCGAGGTACTGCTCGAACGCTAGTGCAGTAAATTGTGGGCCATTATCGGATACCAGGACGTCTGGTAATCCGTGGGTTGCAAAGAGTCTGTCTAAGGTTTTGATAACCGCTTCGGAGGTCGTAGTCGTCATGCGATGGATCTCGAGCCAATTTAAGTAGGCGTCAACGGTAAGCAGGAAGGTGTGGCCCTTGGTTGGCCCCACAAAGTCCAAGTGAATACGGGACCAGGGTCCACGTGGTGTCTCCCATTCAGTAGGCATGGCTTTTGGTGGGGCATTGCTGACTTCTTGGCATTTGGGACAAGCTTTAACCCACTGTTCAATTTGCTTGTCAATGCCCGGCCACCATGCGTAGCTTCGTGCAAGGGCTTTCATTCGCACGATGCCGGGGTGGCCATCGTGCAAGGTTCTCAGCAGCGCTTTCTGGAGTCATTCTGGGATAACGACTCTATCGCCTCAGATGACACAGCCTTTCTGGGAGAAGAGCTCGGTTTGTCGAGTCTTGAATGGTGTGAAGTCATCTGATAACTGGTCCAATGGCCATCCGCGTTCTACCCAGCTTAGGACTCGTGCTAGGGTGTGGTCGTGTTTGGTTTCCCTTGCGATATCTCAGGCGGTCAGTGGTGGCGAGTTGAGTGCCTCGATTTGCAACGTGGTTACCGTTGGTGCAGGATCGTCGAGAGTCTCTGGAAGCGGTGCTCGGCTTAATGTGTCGGCGTGGGGAATGGCCTTCCCCGGGGGGTATTGCAACTGATAGTTATAAGCAGCTAAGAATTCTGACCATCGGGTCATCCTAGGGGATAATATGTAGAGTCGGCTTATCTCCAGCTATTATCCCCAATAATGGTTTGTGGTCAGTCACAATAGGAAAAGCCCGGCCATACACGTATTCGTGGAATCTTTTCAAAGCTGAGACAATTGCGAGGGTTTCTTTATCGATTTGTCCATAGTTTCGCTCAGTTTTTGAAAGAGTCTTTGAAAAATATGAAACAGGGGCTTCGTTCCCATTAGGCAGTACATGGCTCAAAATGGCGCCTACCCCGAAAGGCGATGCATCACGTTATAACTAACGGCAAAGTCTCGTTATACTGCATGAGTACAGAGTCAGAAGTGAGCAGTTTTTTAACATTTCGGAACGCCTGTTCTTCACGGTAACCCCATAGCCAATTTGCTTTTTTATCTAACAATCGGTGTAATGGTTCAGCGACCGTTGCTTTGTGTGGCAAAAATACATTATAAAAATTGATGAGGCCTAGGAACGCTTGGAGATCGGCCTTGTTTCGTGGCCTGGGAGCGTTTTTGATCGCTTTTAGTTTACTTTCGGTAGGGTGAATGCCCTGGCTATCAATCAGGTACCCTAAAAACTCAACACTGTCAGTACACAATTTACATTTGTTTTTTTTAACCTTAAGACCGCCCTCTTGGAATTTTTTTAGGACTAATTTTAACCGGTCCTGTAAGATTCTTTTTGTAGGGGCTGCAATTAATACATCGTCAAAATAGGGGACCATGCCCTTAATTCCTTGCAATAACCTTTCCATAAGGCTCTGAAAAATCTCCGGGGCTACACTAACTCCGAATTGCAGCCGGGTACATTTAAAGGCACCTCAGTTAGTCACAATAGTTTGGGCCTGTGCCGTTTTTTCATCTAATGGTAATTGCTGATATGCCTGAGCTAAATCTAATTTAGCGAAAACTTTCCCACCCCCCAGGGAATGGAGGAGATGCTGCACCACCGGAACTGGATACGTGTTCTGCTGCAGGGCGTGGTTCAAAATGGCCCGGTAGTCCCCACAAATTCGGATTGACCCGTCTGGCTTAATGGGTGTTACAATTGGGGTTTCCCAAGGCGAGTGATCGATGGGCTCTAACACCCCCTGAGCTATCAGTTTGTCGAGTTGTTCGTTGATTTTCGATATTAAGGCAAACAGAACTTGACGGGGCTTTAGACAGATGGGAGCTATTTTTGGATCTAGAATGAATGAAATTGGGGTCCCCTTGTACTCGCCTAAGCTGTCCGCGAAGATGTCCCTGAACTCATAGATAAGGTCTTCCTCCCAGTTACTGCCGCTGACTCAGTTTATGCCGGCCACTTCAATGCCGAGTGGAGGCCCAGTAGGCTAGGCCTATCTCTATCGATGACCGTTAAAGGTAAGTATGCTGTGTGCTTCTTGAAGGAGACTTGGACTCAGCAGGAACCGACGACGGGGATTCGTTTCCCTTGGTAGTCCTTGAGGATGAGGCATTGGGAGCGGAGATCTTGGCGTTGAATTGTGGGGATGAGTTGCTTGAGTGTCTTCCAGGACACCATCGAGAGGGACGATATCGAGTTGACCTCCATGTGGCAAGGCTGGTTCTCAATGGCTACTATGGCTCGGATTTTCTTATTGTCTAAGGCTGAGGCGTGACCGATAGTGATAGTATGGTGAGCCTCTTCTCTCTGCAAAGCTTGATTTCTGTAGGAGTGGTTTACTGGCTCTCGCCGTACAGGACGGTTTCCTGTCAATTGGCGATAATTAGCCTCTTTTGAGGCCTGGCTGGGTCCTGGCAAGCTGCGGCAGACCCGTCCAATGTGGCCTCGTTTCCCGCACTCATGGCAGAGTGCGTCGCGGAATTTGCATTCGGACCTGGCATGGTTGGCTCCACAGCCACCGCAAGGGCGTAAGGGCTTCGGGTGATGGTCCCTGTCGGACCGCAGTCGATGGACCCCTTCTTCATCGCTGTCTGACGACAAAGAGAGGTCCTCGTGGTGTGTTGTCGCAAGCTGCCCTTCTGAACTAGGTGAGATTTCGCTGGCCGGTGGTGGTACTGGAGTGCGGTTTCGGCGTAGTTGTGCAGCCGACTTCTTGGTTGCTTCTGCTGTAGTTGCATCAGCAATGGCGTTGGCAAGGTTGATGTTGCCTTTCGCCATCAGCTTGCTTTGGATGCCTGGTGCATCTAGTCCCAGAACTATGCGATCTCTTAGTGCTTCTTCTAAATCGGCGAATCTGCAGAGGCCTCCCAAATTTCGGAGGTCTGCTATGAAGTCGGCCACACTTTCTCCCTTTTGCTGGCTCCTCTGATAAAACTTGTGGCGTCTCACGAGCGTAGGCACGGTCAGGGTGTAGTGGTCTCGTAGGATAGGTTCGAGGTTGTCCCAATCCATGGCCTTCACTTCTCACGGTTTGGCTAGTGCTTTAGCCATCTTAAATTCGGTTGGACTGCAATGCGTTAGGAATACCGCCTGTTTCTTCCCGGCTGTGGTGTCCTTTAAGTTGTTCGTCTCTAAGAACATTTGGAAACTATCATGTAAGACTCCCAGTCTTCTTGTGCTGGATCGAACGGAGCGGGTGGTACGATGCCGCCGGATATGGTTCCGTTGTTGGCGTCATCTGTCACGTGCTCGGTGTTCTTCAAAGTTTTGTTGGTTCAGATATCTCCATATCCCATCCTCGTCGCCAGTGTTAAGTTTTGAGCATGGGCAAAAGAATGGAGACAAGCCTCTGAACGGTGAACTTCACCTCTTTATTTACATTGTGACTTCTTTTTTTTCAATAGCAGTTAAACTCGCTTCATATAGGCAACCCTGTAACTTTTAACCAATAACGAGCTAGGGGCGCTAGCTCTTATAACCAATAGGAACTCTCTGTTAAGGGCCAATCGGATTCCCCAGGATGGGCCAATCCAGTCCGGTCGCTTAACAGCCAATCAGAAGTGCAGGGCCAGAACCCTGCACTTAACTCCAAGCTCACACTTTATTAAATCTTTATGCATACACAACACAAATCATAGGAGTAGCTGATCTATCCAAACACATCTAAGTATCACCAGGTTATAGAAGGCTGGATTAAACTTTTGTCATTTTTATTTTTATCACCAGAATCATAGGTGCAGTGGAATACCTCTGTATCTTCTTCGATTTCTGTTATCTATCATGTCTTCTTCTCTTCGTGCTATGTTTTCTCATGACCTTTATATGTGTGCTTTATGTGCACAGTATCTACACCAGAGCCTACATGTATACAAAAGATGACGGGGAGAACAGAGTTTTTGTTCAGTCTTAATTCATTTTAAACTCAGAAATCAATGGAGGTAAAGACATCCCTTTATTTTTATATGTACGTGCAAAAGAGAGACAGAGAAATTTAATTTTTAAATAATGTTAAATATCATGGTATCATAATTTTTGCCTCCACCTATTTTATATTTTTTAAAATATCCCCCCACCCTGACATATGCAATTCAAAAGCTAGTGCAATCCTCAGACAAATGAAATGTGTGCACCTTTGTTACACAGAGTGTCCTTGAGTTATGATAGTAGTTAGGATCAGAATTTCCAGTGCTAAACAATGCAGCCATAATGACAAACTTATGTGACCACAATGCTTAGCAATGGCAATCCCTGAAATACTTGTGATTAAGGAGTCACTAAGTAAACACCACTTCACATCTTCCTGCTGGCTTCCAACAATCAAAGTCAGTGGGGAAGTTGGCAGGAAATTGCAAGACCCAAACAGTTTGCAAGCCGTCCCGCAGGCAGGTAAGTGGCTGCTGCTAGCAGAAGAAGAGAGTGTGCAGATGGTCAAGGAAGCACAGTGTGCATATGCCATGGCTTGGAGTGGTTGCTATTGGGTGGGGGAGGCTTAGTGCAGGCTTAATAAGAGTGTTGTGGTTCACCGGCAGCAGGTGCAGACGGCAAAGGTCTCTGACAGTGAAGACGAAAGAGAACCAGTTAGGGAGTCTGGTGAGGACTTGGACAAGGGTCCTGCATCTGATGCAGGGATTTGGCCAGGACTATCTGAGAATGGGTGCTGCCTTCGGAGCCTTTGAAGTCTGGCAGCGAAGCAGAGGACCCTGGGGAGCCTGTTCCCAGTGCACGTGTGCGCAGGGCTGATAGAAGGAGAGAGCAGCTGAAGCAGCAGGGGCGACTCAGGAGTAAGGCTGGGAGGTGATTGCCCTTCCCCTAAGGGATAAAAGCCAGTCCTCGGGGATGTGCTCTTTGCAGGAAGCAAAGAAGTTCACTAGACTCTGATCCCTCATTCAAGCCCTGCAAACTCTGTTTTTTCTTTGCTGGAACTTCTGTCGGTTGATATTTCTCAGTAATAGGACTTCAGTTTCTTGGCAGCCTTTTACAACCCTGAAAGGCGTGCTCTTATCTCAGACAATTAAGTTTAATGAGTTTTGTCTGGGAATGCAAAGAATTCTCAGTGTCACATTAAAAAAGGTTTGCTTTTACATAAAGTTTGTGTTTTCTTAATTTGAATGAAGCCTGGGTCAGAACAAAGATTTGGAGATGGTGCACAAGCATGTGTGGGTGGCAAGGGAAGTTTGTGTGAGTGTGGTGGGGATTGAAGTGGCCAGTTGGTGAGAGAAGTTGTGCATGGATATACAAGTGACCAGGAAGGGGGTATAAATAGTCAGGAAAGCTTGCACAAGTGTAGTTAGGCAGGGGTAGGATTCAAATTTTTTAACAACCGGTTCTGTGGGCGTGGCTTAGTTGATCGCATAGCTTGGTGGTCATGTAGCTTGGTGGTTATTGGCTGGTCGGTGTAGCTTGGTGGTTATTGGCTGGGTGAGGCCAACTCAATATCACTCACATCGAGGCACGCATCTCCTCACCTGGCCTCTCATGACTGTGGGGATGCTGCAACAGTTGTAATGTGAAAAAGTCACTTTTTTCAGTGCCATTGTAACTTTGAATGGTCACTCCACACAAGCAAAGTACCAGGAGGGAAAAAAAACTCAAGAAAAGTTCCAGAGACAGGAAGTCTAGTCCTGCCAAGAATGTAATAAGGGTTAAAAGAGAGGCAGTTTCTGTAAGCAACACCAGAATGTTTCCTTCCTGCCTTCCTTACAGGATTAGGCCAGTAATTTCTTCTAACAACCGGTTCTCTGAACTGCCTAGAATGTTAATAGCTGGTTCTAGCGAATAGGTGTGAACTGGTAGAATCCCACCCCTGTAGTTAGGCCCTGGGAGGTTGCATAAGAATGCACTGACGGTGGAGAAGCATGTCACAAGTGTAGGGGGGCTTGGGGGGCTGCTGCTGGATGGGGCAGTATACATGAGGATATGCACAAGTGCTGGGAAGGCACAGCATGAGCACAGCCAGGGTCATAGAGGCTGTGCAAGAGTGTGCAGGTGACCAGCAAGGCACAGTACAACTCCCACAGGACTAGGGAGAAGGCAAAGGTGGGGCAGACTTACATGAGCAACTTGTGGCATTCCCTGCCAGCTTAAATACTGACTTTGCTTGCATAAAGCCAGCAGAGAAAGGCACATGAATCACATGACCACAGGGCACTGCACATCATAAGTGTGAGCCAGTTGCCAAATGCTTAGATTGAATATTTTTTGAATAACTCATAATTTGTCACTCCATTTTCTCTGTCAACTACAATTACCTTTTCTTTTCTTTTTTAAACAAATTTGATTAATTTTTGAAGACAAACAAACATAGGACATAAAAGCATAAAACCTCCTTTCTAAAAATTACTTATAAATTTTAACAAGGCAAATAAAACATCATTTTTAAGGCATAGTTCCACATTGTCACATTTCCATTTAAGCACATATATATCTTTTTCCAAATTTCTCATTATTTCTCCCTTCACTTTTATTCAATTATATTTCTTTCTATCAAGGTTTTATTAATTCTCAATCGAATATAGACATTTATACAGCATAGTTCCAAATTATCACATTTCCATTTAAACACCTATATATCTTTTCCAAATTTCTCATTATTTCTCCCTTGACTTTTATTCAATTATATTTCTTTCTATCAAGGTTTTATTAATTCTCAGTGAAACATAAACACCCAAAATACAAAACATAAAACAAGACATAAAAAGATAAAACCTCCTTCATTTGTACATGTCTTTTCCAAATTTCTCTCCCTTTAGTTTTATTCCTCCAAGGTTTTATTAATTCACAATCAAACATAGCTAACCAAAATACAAAACATAAAACATAAAACTTCTTTTGAAAAGTGGCTTAGCCCCGGGTTACATCATTTTTTACAGACCTAAATCAAATTCATGCTCACCTTATATACCGTTCATATCTTATTGACCATTCTATATTTTCTACATAACTTCTCCCTTCTTTTCACTCTCTTAATTATATTTTGTTTATTTCATCTTATTTCAAAATCATAATGCTTGTATCTTTTGTCCGTTCTTTTCCAATCATCTATTTATCTCTTCTCTTTAGCAAAGAATTTCCCCTGTAATCACTTTTAAAGTATGACGCTTTTCTATCTTTCCGCTAAAGTAACACTTAAAATAATACATAATTTCCATCCTGACTCTACTTAGTACATTCTACATGTTGCATTTTAAAATAAAAAAATAATAAACTTATAATATAGTTAAGTATATAATTTCCATTCTAGTTCTAATTCTAATTAATACATTATTTTAGAATAAGAAGATGAAATAGTAAATTTATAATAACATTAAAACAATAACGAATTAAACAATAACTAAGCATTAATCATTTTACACATTCTCTTTAATATTTCATTAAATATTGAGATCTATCATTATTAAACATTTTAATATTTTAATATTTTTTAAAATCTTATAATATTCCAATAGACTATTTCAAATGCAAATACTACAATACTATCTTATGTACTCTTGCAGAATCTTTCTTTAATTATACACTATCTTTTATCCTTTATCTCTAAAAAAAATCTCCTTTTTGGCATCTTGTTTCAGACTTTTTTCCCTTTTTGCCTCCCTTTCTTCTCCAGTCTGGTCTTTTTGCTACCCCCCCCCAACCTCCACCTTTTTAACTTCCCCTCTCCGTTGTAATTCTCTTTTCAATTGCTTTCTAACATTGTACCTTTTTTTCATCTTATTTTTCTTTTTCTTGGTTGTTTTATTGAATCTTAAATTCTCATTTTTTCTTCCTCTCTTCCTATTTTCTTTCTTAATCAAACTTTTTTGTCCATTAAAGATGGCTTCTTCCTTTTCTTCTTCTTCTTCTCCTTCTCCTTCCTCAAGTATTTGCTGATACGTAGAAACCGCCATTTCTAAAAAGTGGAAGGCAGCTCCCAAAAACTCCTTGCCATTTTGTTCTCTTTCTTTTAATTTTTCATATTCCATTTTTAATTCATCCACAGATAGTGCCATTGTAAATTTTTAAGAACAACCCGGATGTTTTTAGCCTTAAAGTAATTTCCAAATGTCAAAGTTATCAAACAATCCAGACAGACAGAAATTATTTCCTCTTCTTCTCTTTGCAATTTTTCCTCCTGGGGCAAAATCCCAGGTATATTTTAAAGCCGTATTACAGTTAGTTGCTGGTCTTATAATCTTCAAGGCGTCTCCTCCAACAAATTTTTAAAGATTTTTTTTAGTCCTCTCCTTCCCACTTATAACAAAGAGCTTATTTTTACCTTAAAGAAGCAGGTTTTTCTGTGCTCATTTGCTTTCTCCGTAAGGAAGGGGAGTGAACTTTCCTTCAGCACTTTCACTGCTGTAACAATCTTTTGGAAACAAATGTATCAATCCACAAGCCAGGTTTCCAGGGCGTTTTAAAAATAGCTTAATGTCCCGGTTCAGCCAAGAAAATTTCTCCTTCTAAAAAACTTCCTCCTGCACAGTCTTATCCGGTTGAAGATTCCTTTGTGGCTGCCATTTCTGACAGCTGCTCCACCGCCTCAGGAAAAAGGAGTCTAGCCAGCTGGGGAAGGGGGGTGCGATATCCCTAGACCCGTGCCTGGATCTCCTCTGTCTTCCGCTGCCCCTTCAGGGTAGCAACAAGCCCCAAATCCAATTGGATCGGGGATACCTCAGCGGTGAGCGCAGCAGAGGCCCGCAGAGAAGCGGATTCCTGCCACCGCCAAAGCCTTGCAACCGGAAGTCCTACAATTACCTTTTCTGTGATCATTAACTTTTGGATCCATACTCCACATGCATCATACAGTCTAATATTCACTGCAAATCATTCATAGTCTCAGCCAACAACAGAGAATCATCTGCATATAATAGTATAAATGTATTCATGTCTAACACCTTATGGTTTTATGTCACCACATGCATTTCTTATACTTTATTATACATTTATGTATAAATGCAATAAACATCCAAGGAAGGACACACAGACTTTTTTCTTATTCCCTTCTCAGTTCATTAAGGAATTCCATTTATTTTAATATATGTTTTACTTGCATCAGGTACTACTTTTATCTCATTCATCAATGAATTTTCAACTTTGTATATGTGCAAAATATTACACAGTAAAAACCCAGTCAACTTACTATATGGTCTCTCTAAATCCTTATACAGCAAACTTTTTCACATTCATGTTTCACAAATACCTGCTACAGGGAGTGGGGCAAGTAAAATCTATCTGTACATGCTTTACCTGGAGTAAAGCCACACTATCATTCACAATTTTTGCTCCTTGTTACTTCTCATATTTTGTGAATACAAATTTTGAAAGCTACCTTCATAATTCCACTTAACAAACTAACTTCTGTTAATATCAGGGTGTCAAATTTGCAATTACGGGACAGATGTGTCTCACGCTGGCCACCCCCAGCGAAGGGGAGGAAATTTGCAATATATCACATGATGATGTGTCATTGCAAATTTGACACCCCTGGTTTATATCCTTGCTATGTTTACCTTTATTTATAAAAGCAATATTCTTCTAATCATCAAAGAGATCCACTCCCCATATTAATTGATAGCCATTCCTTAAACAAGCCATGTTTATATTTTAGTTTCTAATTAAATAATCTACACCTGCAGCCTTAGCGTTTTCAACTTTCTCACACTATTTGACTTCATTTTCGTGGTTTTTTCTTGAACATTTACATTTACATCATTTATTTCAAATCTTTAACTCATTACTATAATTCTCATGAAAATTGTTATGCTATTTTCAGTATTACTATTTCATCCTCAATCATTTCAGTACTTTATTTTTTAATTCCATTTACTCCATAGAAGATTCCTGTTTCAGCTCTAACCAAAATAGCATATCACTTTCATTTAAAATTGATTATATGCCATCAAGTCATTGTCAGCTCTTAGCAACCACACAGAAAATTTTACTCTATGATTCTATTAAAATTACATTATATTTTCTCTGCCTCTATATCTATTAACTATGCCTTGAACTATTTGACTATATTGTTTGCATCTATCTTTTTATTTACATATTAAATACATAATGTAAAAATAGACTTATTTTTATTTACCTAAAGACACCTTTTGATTTTAATGGGGTTTGTGGTAGAAAAAGAATATTATGCTAATTAAATTACTTAGTACTTCATTAAATTTAAATTAATCATGGATGGGAGTCCATATGAAACCATACCTAGAGAAATCAAGCCAGGGTGTTAGTGACATGTTAGTGACATTTTGTGTACTTTTAAAAATCTATGTTGATGACAGAAAGCTTGCACTGTTGATATATCCAAATGATATTATTCTTCTATAGTATAACTCTTCTATGCTAGATGCAAAATCTTTTGGAAATGTTGGGCATTTCCTAAAGACCGAAAGTATTATCTTATGATAAGTTAGTCACAAGAACTGTTGGAGGAGGGAACTAAGGTACCAAACTGCACAAATGCCATTGAATAGGATGAGCTGTCAGTACCTGGGAATATTGCATTCTGGCTAAGGTGATGCTATACAAGGCACCAAATTAAAGGGTAAGCAGGTTAATGGAATGGATATACCTCTGGTGGAATACAAATGAGCCCTGTGATCAAATGCAATCAAATGCATAAACCAAATGTCTATACAAAATTTTGAACACATCACAGATAAGGGGTTCAGCATGACAACTATTTTTATAGTATTGATAGTTATAATGTGGGAGAACTTAGAATCTAAATGTTCACTTCTTGAGCCTGGAAATCAGGACCTATTTGGAGACCTTTACCAACTAGCATCTTTCAATACTGCTTAAAACAAAACGTGCCCAAACTCTGCTTTCCTGAAATGTGGCTACAAGAGTAGCTACCTATATTTTCTGTAAAGGTCATTTATGGCATTAACATTTGATGCTGACGATGCAGAAAATTAAGTTTCATTATACTTGAGTTTGGCCAAATATGTTACAACTCAAATCCATGATATTTTAATGTAAACTGACTTCATGTAACGTAGGACAACAAAAAGACCATTAATTATGAAGTATTTTCCCCAAATTAAATCATTCAGATATTGGAGACGACAACAGCAGTAGATACCAAAGAATAGAATGGGCACCATAATCACCTCTATTATCCACTTATGATTTGGAGACTGTGCATAGAGAAAACATTGTCAGAAGAATTTAGTATCAACAGATTTTTTTTCATTTTTCATTCATAATAATTTTTGTTAGAAAAAATAATAGACTGGATAGGTTTGCTTGCCATTCAAATTCTACAGGATGGTACTGTTAATCTTTATGTCAATGGTGCTTTATTACACACAGGCAGAATTACAAACTAACAAGATCCACACAGGGGAGCATAAAAACTACCAACTCCCTTCTACAGACAAGAGAATTTTTTCCCAAAATATCACTTTGCCAACCACTTTTGCAACAAATCAGTTACCACCTTTAAGACTGCCCATGCCATGCCCTAAGGATTATTAAACGACAAGAAAGATGAAAGCTATATTACATCTCATTCTGATCCAAATTACATCATGAGCCCAGAACTGGAAAAATCCTACATTCCACAGACTTAAATAAATGTCTAGAAATACTTTCCTAAAAGTGGACAGGTTTTTGAAAACAAATTTAATGCAATAAGTCATTACAAATTACTCATAAGGCCTTTTCCCTTGCTTGCATTTATGAGCCAATAATTAAATTAAATTAAATATCTGGTAACTTTAATTAATCTCTTTGCCAAACTACAGATCTATACAATTAGACACAGATTAATAAACACCTGTCCATTACCTTCCACCCTGCACCCCACCAAAGACACAGCTATGAGCCTCCTCATCTGAACGTGTCCTGTATTTTAATGGTGAAACAAAGCACATCTCCCTGTGCAACTATTTTTCCTTCTCTAATTGTAACTTTCTTCAACTCAAACCCCTGGGGATATATTTGGGGTTGCTTTATGTTGCACAAATAAAATTGTGTACAGGGAACAAGAATGAGATTGCATATTTTCGGATAAACCTGAATTTGCATCAAAATTTGTACTATAAGCTTCATTTCATCTTTTTAAATTTCTTTTTTCAGTGTCATCAGCACTGTTTCTGGCTGTGTTTTACACCTACACTATTTTATTTATATCTCTGTTATTAACAGTGCAGAAGGAAAGAAAATGAAACCATCATGGCAAAAGAGAAATGCAACAGACACTAATCTCTCTCATAGCTTTGGGTTTTAAGTATAAGGTTGTATACAACAGGACTGTTTATTTTCCCATATATAATACAATTTCATTAAGAGAACTTCTATTGATGTTGACAGCTGTTTTTAAGCAAATAAGATCAGCATTTGAATGTAGAGACTATTTGCCTCTCTGTGATTAGTACGTCAAAAATACCTCCCTAATCATCAACACCTGAATGAACAATCTACTAATATGGTTATTACCTTTTCCAAAGCACAAACATAAACCTTTTATTCATCTGCCCCCACACTTTATGCACACACTCATAAAATCACTGACCTCCTTTCCATTCTTCCAGGGATTTGGTCCATAGATGATGAAAATCCTACGCAGAAAAGGAGAAATAAAAATCTAAAAATTGCACTGCTTTCCATTGAGAAATAAATCAAACCCTCCAGACCCAGCACATCTGTTCATGTGTAGCAAAGAAACAAGAGCCAGTATTTTCAGCAGCCAGAGATAGACAGCCAAGCCAACCAATAGGAAGCAGTGCTCAGTACCATCTGAGCTGTCATGTAGTCTCTATGCAAAATAAGAGGCTGTCTTGGAAATTTTCTACTGAACGTGCAGTCACCTTCCTTTTGTGTTTTAAAATTCACATCAAAGGATTAGATACAGTTGAATATTTAAAAAACAACTAAGACCACAGATAGCTTTTAACAGAAATCTATTTTAATGCTAAAATAGCTGTCTACATTAAGGCTACATGACAGCAGCATGATGCTCATTCTTGGATGCACGGAATCAAAATATAAGTTATGGGATCACTGGATTGTTTCTTTAGCTATCTATTTTTTTTCTACATTGGAGATTATCAGGAAGAAAATTTTCATAAAAGTGGGTTTTTAAAAATGAATACAAACTATTGGGTATTTGTTTTGCACAAAACAACTGAATAGCAAGGTGTTCGGAAAGGGCCAGTAAAATGATTATTTCTATATTCTCTTCATGGGCTAGGGTAGCTGGCACTTGAATAGCTTCACTTTCACTTTCCATGGTCCATCTGCATCCTTGACTAGCAAACAAAAGCTTTCTACGGTCTCCTGTTAAAATCTATCCCTTTGCATCACCTATGGCAAAATGGACAATATATCTGGGCTTGCCAAGATGATAAAATCAACAAGTCTCTCTTTCTCTCTCTTCTCCTCCCTCCCTCCCTCTCTCTTTCTCGGATATGGCCATCTAACAATTTACATTATTAATTAGTAGATATTTGGATGGGATTCAGAAAATACCATACGAAAAATGGTACTTGTTTCAGTTAATGTTTCTGCCTGGCAGTGTGAATGGCCATGGAAACCAATCAAATTTAAACTAAAAAAAAACCCCAATTATTTGTAAATCTTAAAATAAAATCACAGATGAGAAAAACAAATAATATATTAGTGTATGATGACAAATCACCTTAAAAAGAAAATACACACTTTAAAAAAAAGAAAATATAGTAAAACTATTAATCTTGTGTTTCCAGACATTTATGGAAATAGATCTGCCTTGTTCACAGAATTTGCGGCTGTGCCAGATGTTGGTTTTCATGTTTTCTTGTGCATCTGCATTTTGAAGCACTAAAGACATACTTTGCCTTTGTAATACAGTAAGATAAAACTTTATGAAATCTTAATTTTATCTGCCATAGCTCCAATGATTTCCATCACCCCTCTGCTGATTTATTCTGCATTCATAGAACACCAACATCGAGATATTAAAAGGGCTGCCTTCATTACTATTTTGACACAATGATGATTGGATGATTGGAGAATACTTCCAAATGACTACTGTCATCAGACATCAAATTCAATTGAAGATTTTATATTTTAAAAATTGACAAAACTTTTGAAGGCTTTATAAGCAATATTCAAGACTTTGGAAGGCACATATGACCCCAGGACAGTTGATTGTGGTTTAATATGGTAATTTAATCTGAGTTGAGATAGGCAATTACCCTTTAAGCATGCTAAATAAATAATAACCCTTCAGGCGAACAGATCCTAAACCATTTGGGCAGCCAAAGACAATAGTTTGAACTAATGCCAGAAAATACCTGGCAAGTTGTTTCAGAAACAGGAATGCATGTGACCAAAAATGCAGACACTTACAAGTTTAAACTACTCTAAACTTCAGAGCATCTGTTATCATATTTTTCCTTTTAAAATTTTACTGCCAACTGAATATAAAGAAAATGCCATATAATGCTCTGAGTCATTACAGCAAATATGGAGAGGGGAGAGGAGAGGAGAGGAGAGATTTGCTCAATTTCTCCAGCTAAAACATTGTAGATCTGAGAACTAAAACACAGCATATTCAGTTGTAATAGGAAGATGTAGCCTGGCGACTGGAACAGATCATAAACTATTCCTATGCAAATTCCAAATTAAGTTAGAATGGAAATAAAAGCCAAATACTTTCCATGAGACCCTTATCATGAGCATACAAGATGAATGTGAAAACAGATTGTGAAAGACCAAGAAATAAAAGAAAGCACTTTGGATGTTAGAACAGATGGTGGAAATTGTATAAAAGGGAAGAGAAGCCAAAGCCAAAAAAAGTAACATGACAAAAAAATTCAGATTGTTAGAATAAACAAGAAATAACATATATCACTGAGGAGAGAACAGACTTGGAAAAAACAGGAAGCCTTCCAAAAGATTTAGATCAGCAGAGTTGTCATTCCCAAATTAGAAAACTACAGGAATGGAATGTCTACAAAAATGTGGCAAAAAAGAACTAGCAAAACTTCTAGCTGTTTTGATCTATTGGGCACTGTCATTCTCTATTCTGTTGCAATAGTGAAGCTAAAAAGGGTTCTAGTTAAACTATGGCAACAGAATAGAGCAGTGATGGTGAACCTTTTTCTTGTGGTGTGGCAAAAGCATGCACGTGCTTGCACCTACAATGCAATGATCCCCGCCCCCCTGTGCATGTGTGTGCAACACCACTGCCCCGCCCTTTACCTGCACTGCGCATGTGCGTGCCTCCCAGCTGATTTTCAGCCCAGGGAAGGCCATTTTTGCTCTCCCGGAGGCTCAACGAAAGCCTCTGCAGCCTCAGGAGGCCAAAAAATGGGTCTTCCAGAAATACCAGAAGTGCCCATTTTCAGCCTCCAGAGGGCCTCTGAAGCCCGGGGAAGGCTGTTTTCGCCCTCCTGGAGGCTCGAGGGAAGGCTCTGGAGGCTGAAAAACAGGCCCATTTCAGCACTTCCAGTATTTCCGGAAGGCCCATTTTTCAGCCTACTGAGGCTGCAGGGGTTTCCCTGGAGGAAAAAAACAGTCTGAAACGAGGCGAAAATCAGCTGGAAGGTGCACGCATGCACAGTGCAGCTAAGATTGGCTGGGGCTCACATGCCCACACAATGGCTCTGTGTGCCACTTGTGGCACATGTGCCACAGGTTTGCCATCACGGGAATAAAGAATGACAGTGACTAATAGGTCAAAAGAGATCAATAGGAAATAAGGAAGGAAGGGAGGGAGGGTGGGAGGGAGGGAGGGAGGAAGGAATTACCTGTGATGAAATGTAGCCTGGATTCCCAGAACCTGCATTCCAGAGGACCAAGAATCAGCTAAGTTTAGATAATTTGTTTGGGAGAATCAAGATAGCTCCTCTATAAAAGTCCTCAGACTTTATCTTTAATTATTCCAAGTAGTTACTTTAATTTGGCAAGATTTCTTGTCTATAGGTGAGGAAAAATAATGGAAACTACTTAGATGGAACTCTACACGCCTTTCTTGGTTTTTGGAGTCTGACACAATCATACGATATCCTTAATTTCACATGCTAGCAAAATAATATTTAGGATCCTCCAACATTGACTGGACCCTACATGAAAAGAGATACCAGATATTCAAGTGCTTTTAGAAAAGGCCAAGGATCAACACACATTTTTGCTGATGCAAGTTGGATAAGTGAGAAAACGAAATAATACTAAAAGAAAGTCAATATATGCTTTATTGATTGTAAGAAAGGCCTTTAATTGTGTTGAGTCAAGCTGTGGAACTTCCTTAGGAAAATAGGAATCCCAAAATATCTTGTACAAAACCCATCTACAAGAGAGGAACTTACAGTATAGATATATGACATAATAGCCTGGTTACAGGTTTGGCCAGTCAATCTCTCTTACCCCAACATCTAACAGGATTGTTGAGTGGAGAAAATAGGAGGAAGGAGTATCAGATATATTTGCCACCTTGCAATATAAAAATAATAGACATGGGATTTAAAAAAATCTAAAATAACAAAAAAATTGAGGCAAGGCAATCTTCAACTATGACCATTTTGAAGTTTGAATGGCACTTACTGGTCATAGGCTGCCAATTTTTCTTTAAATTCTAATTTTGAATAATTAATTCAAATTATTCCAATAGTTATTAGACTAATAATTAGTCTTTTGCCTAATATTTTAAATTCATTTTTTTGCTCACATTTTTTGCAAATGGGGTCCAGAAGCACCAGAATCTGCTATGGAAAGTTTAAAATAGAGGTTTTATTTACTTAAATAGTTTATTCTGTTTACCTTTGCTTGTCCCTTATTACATTACTACATCAAAGAAAATATAGTTTGCCTAGCAATCTTTAGTATTACAAAATAAACTTTAGAATTTTCATTTTCTTGATTTAAAATAGACCGCTTTACAACAGAAGTTGTACTCAAATTGAGAAAAAAACTAATGAAAATCTCTTAAACTCAGCAGAATCTTCTTACAAGCAAAGTAATTCTGGGATATTATGTAAGAATTGAGTCAAAAGCATCATGAAAAATTTATAGACACACATTCTGGGCCATTTTATGAAAGACTCATCAGGGAAACCTTATTAAAGTAAAAATGTTTATTAGATCCATTCACAGCAACACAGGAATTATGATCTGGGTCTCTCCTTCTTGCCTTTGTACAAGGCTAGTAGAGAAACATTGGCTACTTTGACAACTTTGAAGCGAACTCCAGGAATGTCTCCAACAGCATGACCCTTCCGACCGAAGCCAGCAACCAGGACTTCATCATTCTCCTAGTTTAAAATGAGACAACAATTAACGTTTGATGACCAAAGCATGATCATACTTTTACAATTTTTGGTTCCAAGAAAAAATGATTTGGTTTTATTCAATTAATATTTTTTCCTTTCAATTAGGTGCCATATTATATCTATCAATGTATTTACCTCAATAAAATTCAAACAACCATCATTGGGAACAAAAGCTGTAATCTTCTTGCCATTCTTGATAAGCTGAACTCGAACACACTTCCTAATGGCAGAATTCGGCTGTTTAGCCTCTACACCACTGAAACATGAAATGAACAATAAAGATGCTGTTATAAATACATTTCTAAAGTACAATAATAATGCTTAGCAACTAATTATACAATTTTCATGTTCTGAATTCATAATCTTAAAATCTTAAAACCATATGATATTGGGAATTGTCTTCTCATGTGCAGATGACAATCAAAACTAAAGCACAATTTACAGCTTGTCCTGTTTAAGTAGGACCACAGCAAAATCCAAGCATCACTTGATCTCTTTACTATTTTCCATGGATCTTACTCCAAATAAGTGTGCATAAAGCTGAAATGTTAATTTCACCTATTCTAAGAAAAAAAATATTTACAATTATATAACTGATACCACAGATAAAGCAAAAGTTGTGTGCCACCTACTTGAAAACACAACCCATGTAATTCAACAAGACGAAACTGGAGTCTCTGTGACTTCCATGGGGCTCGATTCTAAGTATCCTTAGGGAAATAACTGCCTGCTATTTCCTTTAGAAAGTAAAACAAAAGAAACCTAACACTTAAAAAGATGCAAAAGACAGATTAAGGCTGGTTCTAAATAGACCAGTGTCCTCAGAGAATGATCTGGGAAGCCTGAGAGGTCTTCTAGACCAGGGGTGTCAAACTCCCATTGTCAGAGTGGAGACATGTGACATATCGGGAATTTTTTTCCCCTTTGCTAAACTGGGCGGGCCCAGCACGACACATACTTTAGTATGTCAACAAAGTCAAATGTTTACATTATTTCATTTTAATCTCTAATACAGCAGATGTAGAAATAACTGATATAAACCAAAGTTCTTTGAGTTCTCATTCTTTAAAATGTAAAAGGACTTGAAACCAAAATGCAAATTACTCTATATCAAACAGTAATCTCTAATTTCAATAATTGGAAGAGAAATCAATCATTTAGAAGAACTGTGCTAAGACATCAACTTTTAAGATCTTACTCTAAACAAACAAGTAAGTTTTGTTTATGTACTTTTTGAAGCTATAGATACAAAAATATCTCCAAATACCTATGCAAGGGTCCTCTATGTAGACTTCAGTTCAGCATTCAATACCATCATTCCAGACACTCTTCTAAGTAAATTAAACCAACGAGTGGTACCTGAATACACTTGTAAGTGGATCATAAGCTTCTTAACAGACAGGAATCAGCAGGTGAAACTATGAGGAATCACATCCGATACCTGTACAATCAGCATAGGGGGCCCCCAAGGCTGTGTGCTATCTCCACTTGTCTTATCCCTATATACCAATGACTGCATCTCAAACAATCCATCTGTTAAAATACTGAAGTTTGCTGATGACACAACAGTGATTGGTCTCATTCAAGACAACAATGAATCTGTATACAGACAGGAGGTTATACAATTTGCCTCGTGGTGTAACCGGAACAATCTTGAACTGAATACACTCAAAACCATAGAAATGGTGGTAGACTTTAGAAGAAACCCTCCTATACTACTACCTCTTACAATACTAGACGACACAGTATCAACAGTAGAGACCTTCAAATTTCTAGGTTCTACTACATCACATGACCTAAAATGAACAGCTAACATCAAAAACATCATCAAAAAAGCACAACAAAGAATGTTCTTTCTGCGCCAACTCAGAAAGCTCAAACTGCCCAAGAAGTTGCCGATACAGTTCTACAGAGGAATTATTGAGTCTATCATCTGCACCTCTATAACTGCCTGGTTTGGTTCTGGAAGCCAACAGGACAGACACAGACTTCAGAGGATAATTAGGACTGCAGAAAAATAAATTACTACCCACCTGCCTTCAATTGAGGACCTGTATCTGCTTGAGTCAAAAAGAGGGCTGTGAAAATATTTACAGACCCTCACATCCCGGACATAAACTGTTTCAACTCCTTCCTTCAAAACAACGCTATGGAGCATTGCACAACAGAACAACTAGACAAAAGAACAGTTTTTCCCAAAAGCCTTCACTCTACTAAATAAATAATTCCCTCAACACTGTTCAACTATTTACAAAGTGTACACTGCTATTACTGTTAATCTTCTCATCACTCCTTATTACCCATCCCCTCCCACTTGACTGTTTCCTAATATGATTTTATTGTTGATTGTACCCTATGACTATCATTAAGTGTTGGACGTTATGATTCTTGATTCTTAACGAATGTACCTTTTCTTTATGGATACTGAGAGTATTTACACCAAGACAAATTCCTTGTGTGTCCAATCACACTTGGCCAATAAAGTATTCTATTCTAAAATATTCACTTCCAACAGTCAATACAAATCTTTTCCCTAAGGCTATAATTCCTATGGAGAATCGGAGGTACCCAGGCACCTCTAACAGCAACAGTCCAATTATAAATAATTCCACACTGCTTTTGGGTGGCTACTACATCCCATAGTTTCTCTAGTTAATAATAGGGGATTTCACTTACACTTTTTCCAGAACAATTCCTTTAGCATGGGAAGCTCCCCCAAAAGGGTTGGCTTTCAGAGCAGTACCCAGATGGGCCTTCTTATATTGCTTGTCATGCCACTTCTGTTCTCGGCGGTGACTGCGCAGCTTCCTGGCTGTACGAAGTCCACGGCACTTGCCTAGAAAAGAAAATTTAGAGATCAAAAGAGGGATTTTCTCTGGATTTCATCCTAAGGGTCTCATTTCAATAAGTCTTTAATACTGATTTTTATTAGGGGGGGGTGTTTTACAATTTATATTCTGGGGTCCATCGATGATCTTATAGTGACACTTACTGTGGTAACAAAGAAAACCTCCTTGCAGTCATTAGTTAACAGAAAGAATTCCTTTAGGTTGCAAACTAAATTTTAAGTTTTAAAAAGTGGTCAAAAGCCACAGAAACCTCCCTCTGAGCCCCGCCAGGAAACTGAAAAGGCGCATACAGGGAAATCAAGCTGGAGTCAAAGGAAACCTCTGCAAACGATTGACGCTTTACCCCAAAGGTGCTTTTTCAAGGAGGTAACTGGACTTTACTTATTCTTTGAAGACGTTTTGCTTCTTATCCAAGAAGCTTCTTGAGCTGTCAGGACATTGGGAAACGGAAGGATTTATATTCCTCCAAGTGCTTCACCGACCCTCTAAAAGGATGTAAAGGAATATAAATCCTTCCATTCAAATCTGACCGAAGAGAGCAGCATCGAGGCAGACAATAAAGCTGAGTCGATTATACATATACACATACATACACACACACACACACGGATTATATATGTACACGTATCTTTGGGACACCAACCAAATGAAGTATTAATTTTCCCTAAAGCGTCCCGGCTCCCCCCCTCCCCCAATGCAGATAACCAGACATAGAAGGACCGCTTATACCGGGCGCCCCAAAAGTTGCGCTCCCGCTCACCCATCGTGCTGCCGCCACCGAAGCCGAAAGACGACAAAAAAGACCCACCATCCTTTGCGGCAGATCTACGTGACGGTGGCAAAGACCCCACGTAAATATGGTGCCTGCCTCTCCGGATTTTATACTATCTTCTACTAAGAGAAAAAAAAGGGGGGCGAACGATATCGTTGGAGTGGGGGGCTGAGCGGAGGGGGGAAAAATTACC
Source organism: Hydrophis major (assembly GCA_033807585.1). NCBI lineage: Eukaryota > Metazoa > Chordata > Lepidosauria > Squamata > Elapidae > Hydrophis > Hydrophis major. The sequence continues at coordinate 333,732,488 of CM066329.1, forward strand.
ATACCGCTGACATGTGATCTTAATAAATTAGAGACGCCTCAAAGATACACACACACACAACACACACACAAATTCCCACAGAATCTGGATTTCTATCTTCGCGAAGAAATCCGGCCTAGTCAGGCTATAATCTTTCAAATTGGGGGATTGGAAGCGTACTGTTTCTAATGTTTGAGAGAGAGTGAGTCTCGGCTGCCAACTGAATTTCCCCACAATGCACCGCGCCTCCTCGACCCTCTTCCTTTGAAGCCTTGAAACAGGCTCTCGGTTAGACAGCCTTTTTCCCGAGAAGAAGGGGGGGGTCCTCGAAGCCGGTGCATTCTGGGTCTTTCTTTTTCCTCTTCGGGATCCGCGGACGACACGATGGGTGAGGTGCTCAGCTCTGGGCGTCGCGCTGTGGCTGAAGAAGGGGAGAGGAGAATGGATTACAGGGTGGCTGAGGGCTCTTGGCGGGCGGGACCAAAAGCCTCCTTCCCCCCTCGTCCGCCTAGAGAGAGCGTCGCTCAAGCTTTTTTTAAGGACCACGAGGCCCTCCTTGTGTGATCCTAACGTTAGTCCTTCCTCGTGTTGTTAAGCCACAGAGCTCCCTGATACGAGATGACAGCGATGATATTATTTAAAATATATCGCCGAGAGGGGATTGCCTTATTCTCGGGATCTTTTGGGAGTACATTTCCTATCCTGCGTTTCTTTCTTTCTTTTTTAATTTAATTTTTATTATGCTTTTTCAGTTTACACACAAATTTAACAATTTTGATAGCACTGTGGCGTTACTGTTACATATATAAGCATCTACACATTGGCATAGAATAGAATTCTTTCTTGGCCAAGTGTGATTGGACACACAAGGAATTTGTCTTAGTGCAGATACTCTCAGTATACATAAAAGAAAAGATACATTGTTTAAGGTATCACATATTTTCCTTAATTTCACATAGAAGAATCATAGGTACAACACTTAATAATAGTCATAGTGTACAATAAGCAATCAAATCATACTAGGAAACAGTCAATATAAATTGTAAGGATATAAGCAACAAAGTTACAGTCATAGTCACAAGTGGGAGGGGATGGGTGATAAGGAGTGATGAGAAGATTAATAGTAATAGTATTATAAACCTTAATCCTTATTTCTACTTTTTAGCCAATTGTACCATTTGTCCCAAACCTCATAGTATTCTGATTCTTCGCCTTGTAGAATAGAATAGAATAGAATAGAATACTTTATAGAATAGAATACTTTATTGGCCAAGTGTGATTGGACACACAAGGAATTTGTCTTGGTGTAAATACTCTCAGTATACATAAAGAAAAGATACATTCGTTAAGAATCAAGAATCAAAACGTGCAACACTTAATGATAGTCATAGGGTACAATCAACAATAAAATCATACCAGGAAACAGTCAAGTGGGAGGGGATGGGTGGTAAGGAGTGGTGAAAAGATTAACTCCTCATCACCCATGCCCTCCCACTTGACTGTTTTAATTCTAACAGTGAGCTTGCCCATTTCAGCACATTCCAACACTTTCTCTATTACTAATTCCTCAGATGGTAATACTATCCCATTTCCAACACTGCAAAAGCAATCCTGGCTGCTGTTGCTATATGTAATATGATATATTTAGTCTTTTTTTTTTTTTGCTAAACTCTCCTTTAATTATTCCTAATAGGAATAGTTCAGATTTCAGTTCAATTTGGTGTTTTGTAATTTGTTGTAAACAATTTCTTATTCTTCCTAACCTGCGTTTCCAAGGATGCGTTGAAGTCCAAATCCCATCTTCCCCTAATAAGCCTCGCCAGAGTTTTTGCTTGCTGGGGAATATGGGAGTTCGAACGTAACAGGCTTCAAGAGCAAGGCGTTGAAAATACATTCTAGGGCAGAGGTCTCCAAACTTGGCAACTTTAAGACTTATGGACTTCAACTCCCAAAATTCTGGAAGTTGAAGTCCACAACTCTTAAAGTTGCCAAGTTTGGGGAGCTCTGTTCTAGGGCAATGTTTCTCATCTGTGGTAACTTCGTTGTGTTGATATGAGCCTGTAGCCAGCATGACCACTCCTGAGAATTCTGGAATTAAAAGTCTGTACATATAATTTTTTTGGGAAAAAAATAGTATAAATATCTAGAAATGGGGTTTATGAACTGGTTACATAAAGCTCTGGTTTTGGGTTATGGATTTTGGAATTCCCCCCATCTTGCTTTGGAAGGGTGGTCAAAATAAAGAATTAATTGATTTTTATATCATATTTGACTTATGTCATTTGCTTTGCTTAAAAAACTCATGACTTCTCTAATTTTAATGTTTAAATTTCCATTTTTTTCAGCAATGAACAATGATATAAATTTCCATTTGTTACTGCCGATTATAAATAAAAAAGAAAATTAAAATAAATTGAGAATATGTTATGAAGAAAGGAAACCAGATTGAAACTTCAAAAGTTCTAAAATACATTATGTGCATTTGTGTGCATACATACACAGAGGGCAACATGAGACATTGAAGCATCCAAATTTTGTTTATAAGACTTTAGCATAAAGTACCTCATTTTTAGTATAAGAGGTTGCTTAAACTTGTGCAAAAAAAATTCCTGGATGTAGTATTGGAAAGTAATGTGCAAAATTTTAGTGCAAGTTTGAGTAGATTAAAAAGATGTATCTTATAAATCATATTTAATATGGAATGTTATGTATGGAAATATGGAAAATGTATGAAGGTCCAATTCTACATACTTAATTGTAATTCCTAATAACTTTTATCACACCATTTTCTAGGCAAGTGTCGTGGACTTCGTACAGCCAGGAAGCTACGCAGTCACCGTCGTGAACAGAAGTGGCATGACAAGCAATATAAGAAGGCCCATTTGGGTACTGCTTTGAAAGCCAATCCTTTTGGGGGAGCTTCCCATGCCAAGGGAATTGTTCTGGAAAAAGTGTAAGTTTCACTAGGAATTCATTGAATGTTAATTTTGACTGAAGAGATTTACCCTGTTTCTTTTAAAGTGCATTGTACTGTTTAGCAGAACTGATAGATTGATTAAGTGCAGTTATGTGGCTGAATAACATTTCTAATACATTCCTGTTACTAGTACTTAAGCAAATATTGGGGATATTTGATATTGGTTTTTCTGTTGAAGACTTAAACTACATTAGGCATTACTTGTTCCATGGACATGCTTCTTCTGTCTGGTTTGCAATTCACTATTTGTGTCATAAGTGAGACACTGGGTTTCCATCATTATTGTTTTTATTTGAAAAGTATGGAATTGGCATTTGGTTACTTAACTTAGTGAATTTCAGTTTTTTTCTCGTATGCAGCCCATCAATAGGAGGGCTTAAACTAATCTCAGTTTTACAAAGACAGAAATCTTCATTCAGTTAGGAATACTTTTGATCTGTCAGAAAATCTCATGAAAGGAATGAAAAATATAGCAGTTTCTGCTGCAGTTCTGCATGCTTCTCCTTCTTTAAAAAAAAATGCTCCAGAAGTTTGAGGAGCTGTCTGAAACATTGGAAGATGAAGAGAAGAAATCTGCAAAAATCTTTTCTTCTTTATGCTAGCTGGAATGTTCTGAACTCTAAAAAAAACATGTCTAAAATGGTTTTTGGTTTTTGCCTTTATTAATTTTTTTTTTCTATCCTAGCTTGTGATGGAAAAAAATTAAACATACATTTGTTATTTTCATTTTAGTGGTGTAGAGGCTAAGCAGCCAAATTCTGCTATTAGAAAATGTGTCCGAGTCCAGCTCATCAAGAATGGGAAGAAAATAACAGCTTTTGTTCCCAATGATGGTTGTTTGAACTTCATTGAGGTAAATAATTAATTGATATCTATATAACAGTAAGGAAATAGCAATGTGTTTTCACAATAATTGGGACTCAAATTCTTTATAACTTTTTTACAGAAGGGTCTCAAAGACACTTAACTAAAAAATGTCCTACTTAGAAAAGTACAAGGATCAACTAATCTTCTTTCCTTTCTTCTACACATACAAACCTACAATACATCCTGCATATACTATAAAGAGGATAAAATCAAACAAGAAAAATCACTAACTGACTATATGAAGGGGAATGATGGACCCAGAAATAAAACATTTTCTGGGGCTTAATATTGTGGACAATTATTGGGAGATCTATTTGGACCATGAACTTGGTTTCTAGTATTCAGATTTTTCTCACGAAAAGAAAGACACTTCAGGAAATTAGGGTTTTCTTTTTCCCTGTTCTTTCCCTGTGTTGCTTCTCAACTTTTAAAAATAAGTAATAGATTATGTTTATGTGGCAAAATGAGTCTTCATAAGAGTCAAGGTTGTGTAGATATTTATTAAATTTTAATTGAATGACATTAACTGTTATTTGTTCATTAAAATTCTAGGAGAACGATGAGGTTCTAGTTGCTGGCTTTGGTCGAAAAGGACATGCTGTTGGTGACATTCCTGGAGTTCGTTTCAAGGTTGTCAAAGTGGCAAACGTTTCCTTGTTAGCCTTGTACAAAGGCAAAAAGGAGAGACCTAGATCATAAATTTTATTTTGCTGTTAAGATAATAAACAAACATTGCTCCTAAAAAATGGCCATCACGTTTATTATGCTGCATTTTATAGTTTAGACAAAAAATACCGTTTATGTCAGGCTCAATATTTGTAATAAGTAGGTTGATCTGGAAAATTCCAGTCACATTGGGTTTTGTAATATAATACCAGAGTGGTATATTAGTCATTGATCTTCCAGAAGGAGTTCAAATTCATCTCAATCATGGAAGCTTACTGGGATGACTTTTTGCCAGTCACAATTTTACAATTAAACCATATCCATGATGGCGAACCTCTGGCACGCGTGCCAGAAGTGGCACAGAGAGCCATTTTTGCCAGCACGTGAGCCGTTGCCCCGACTCAGTTCCACTGCGCCTGCTGCGCATGCACTTCCCACCAGCTGGTTTTTAGGTATCTGCCATGCATGCGTGGGAGTGGGGCACATGCGGGAGATGCGTGTGCATGTGTAGGGGGGTGTAATGTATTCCATTACAGATGCAGGCACACACACTTTCGGTTAGCCATCACTGACCTATATCAGTTGTCATGGGGTTTGGACTTTGGAATGTAGTTTTTGAAGGACAAATATGATAGAAATCTAACCATCAGTTTAGGGTTGATGAGATATGCTTGGAATACATTATTCTAGTTTTCTAAGTTGCATCTTTGTTATTGGGTTACATTTGTTGTGGCTGTGGTGGTTGGTTTTGGTTTTTATTTCATACAGTCATTTGGTGATGGGAAGATATTTAAGCTTCAGCATAAAGATGTACATGTATGCAGGGGCCCATGAAGAACCAATGAAGCTACAGGCAGAGAACAGACTCAAACCACTTGCTTTGGGAGAGGTGTGTGTGTGAAATGAAAAATATTTTTTATTGAAGAAATTGTGTCCCAAAATTCTGTCAAATCAAAGAAGATCAATTACATTTTGAGAGAAGCAAACAAAACAAATTTTCATGTTCTTTGTTTCACCAGGAGCAAAAGCCAAAACAATTTTAGATAGCAGGATAAATAGTTGAACTATCTTCTTGCAAAAATCTGAACAACCACAAGATGGCAAAAAGACAAACTTTTCCTATTCTTCTTTGTAGTCAGCTAACAGTGGAAGAAATGAGTAAATGTAATTTAAAACAGGAAAGAAAAAAGGAAATTTAGTTTACACAAAATAACCAAGTTTATACCTTCTGTTTATTTCTGGAATAATAAATCTATGTCCAATGAGTTGAAGAGACCAACAGATGTAAATAAGATTTTATTCAATAATAACCACTGGATTTTCACATAGTGGAGTGGTTATAATACTTAGAAATAGCATAATGTGTCCATTTTTTTTATGCTTTATTTTTTTGCTTGCAAAAAACCACATAGTTTGCACATATGTATGACCATACTCTTACAGTCTTAACATAAGACTGCTTCCTTATCCTAGAATATGCTGACTTGCACACTAATTTATTACTTTGGTTTTCTAAAATGTAACTTGCCCATTTAGAGATAACGAAGGACCTTTATTTGTCGCTGTATTCCCACCACTTCTATTCCTTAGAACTGGGCACAGGGAATATTATCTTGCCCTGTTTGATAAGAGGTAGTGATTATTCTGGTCATGTTTGAATAGAAGTTTTTAAAGCGTATGCAAGTTAACTTGCAGTGGGTCTCATCGATCCAGGAATCCTTATTGCTGAGGTTATAGGTAAAGGAACTTGGTTTTGATCATAAAATTGGGTAATGTCACATGATGATCCCATTTAATGACTACAACCTTTACAACCATAATTCCCCCTCAATTAGTCACAAATCAAGGATTACCTGTACCTATCTCAGGGTTTATTTCATTTTAAAGAAAGTCATTATTCAACATAGTGAGAGGTCATGTCCGTTTCCCACCGAGCAACTGCTATATTTAGTGGATAAATATGTCTTGCTATGTCTTTTTTCTAGCCAAAAAACAACCGGAAAATAGACATAAAAGATTTGGAAGGAACCCATTGGAGGTCTTCTAGTTCAACTCCTGCTTAAGCAGGAAATCATATACCATTTCAGACATGGCTATCCAATCTCTTAAAAAGCCTTTAATTAAACCAGGACTAAATTAAGCAAAAGCTATGAACAATCTGATAATCAACTAAGCTAAGAAAATTTCCCTGACTCCTGGCCTGCTTTGTCCTCTGAATCTTCCATAGGAGGCCATAATAGCTCAGCTACCTTCTTGGTACTAAATGGTCCTTCTACAGCTACAGATGAATGTTGCAAACTGATCCGGTAATCTAGGTTGATTCTGTCTTAACTGCTGCAAAACCATGTTTTTCTTATGAAATTTGCCTACCAAACACATAAGAACCTAGGTATTTTCTTTCTAATTAATTTCTGTGTTCTATTGGAGTCATTTTAATCTCAACTAAAGCCAAATACCAGTTTAAGGTCTTCTAACCACCTTCAGAAATCAGAATGGATGGATCACACATGTATACAATAGAGCTCTATTTTAGTTTTCTGGAAACTACCAAAACAATGAGATTTCCATCACTACTATGTATTCAGTGTCTACTATCAATGGCTCAGATTACTAGATTTTTCCAGTTCCTCTGAGTTCAGTTATCTTCCCTTTCTAATTTTTTTCATTATAGTTGCATAGTGCTTCACAATTCTTCCCTGTTTTGCTTAGTGAAATGAATGTTATTTTTCTTCAACTCTATGTGAGATGTATGTGTTGACTAATTTAAATCAATCGTTCATGACAAACTAAATCAAAACGTAAATGGTAGGAAGAGCATACATGGTTCTATGAAGGGTTTATGCTTGTAACCTTTCAATCGAGTGAAAATTGTCCATGTCTGTAGCAATGTGGTTAGGGATATGAGGGCATCCTACCACTAGATGCCACTCTTAGGGTGTTGAGAAATATTAAGAAGCATAAGCTGTTGACTAAAATGTTAATATGCTGGTTGGGAGAAAATCTAAAACTGATGCAAGATTTGAACTTCAACTTGGATCCATCAAACATCTTTCATTTACTGCTGGGTGGTATCATGTTTCCATCTCTGAAAGAAAGAAAAAAGCTATACGTTGAAGAATATATAACACTTCCCATTCAACCCATATTATAAAGAGAAAGAGGAAACAGAATTGGATAGACGCTTGTCCTTTCTCATTTAGAGAGTTTTTTCTAGTCTTGTTGAAGGTAGTAAATTAGATAATTTGATGAAACTTCATAAAAGTAAGAATGTAAGCCAAAAGGTTAACTGTTGATTGGAAAAGGTTGAACAGATCAATAAATGTATTGTTTAAGCAAACCGTAACAATGATCCTAAAATTAAAGTACGCATTTAATAAATACAATAATGTACTAATACTGTAATAACATATTAAAACTGAGTCCCGAGAGCTACCGTATATAGACAGCCAACAAGCCAGAAGGCTATTGTATGAGAGCAAAGTGATAGAGATACCCCCTCCTGTTGTCATCTAATAGTCATCCAGATTTTTGTAGTTCTCTTCCTTTGCGCAAACAAATCCAATTACTCTGGAATTATTTATTCATCTATATTGCATTTATAAAAATTTAGCTTAACAAACAAAATAAGAAATACTATTTTGTAATACTAGAAAATGCTCCTTTGACATTCAATTTTGAACTTTACAGAGTTGTAGATGCACTTGTTAGGAAAATGCCGAAAAATATAACTGCAATTCTATTACAGTAATTGTTACTGAGAAATTCTAATATACTGTATTGAACTAGGGTTTAGTTCCACTCAGGTAAGCAAACTTAACATTGCACTACCATTGATCCTAGGGTTTTGTCTCTTTGGGCTTCAATAAAAGAAAACTAGATACTGAAGTAGTATCTGTGTAATAACAGAATAAATAAAATGATGGTTTTATTCAGTTTGCAGAAGAGGAAGGAAAGATTTATCTTCCCAATTTTCTTTTAACTAGCACCACCAATCTTGTCATAAAAACGTGCACAGGTGTGCAGAGGTTTTATTTGACTAAACAGGTATCCATATCACAAATGCCAGTCCCTTCATCTTAGATTATAGAATGTAGAACAATGGAGTTGGGGCCTTGGAGGTCCTCTAGTCCAACCCTCTGGTCTAAAGTTAGGAGGTTTATCCCCAAGGTTTGTGTCCTGTCTCTGCAAAACAAGACCATTTTAATTTGTTTTCCTCTCTGATCTGAGCTGCACGATTTGTAGTCAATTATGTGCTGAGCTTTTAATTTAAATATATATATATCAGAAAACAAAACTAGCTAGGAAATAGGAAATAGAGAACCATGTTTTGTATTGACTGCAAGCCACTTCAGGAGAAACACTGGGCAGATACTTCGTTATCCTCCCCTTGGCAAGCTCATCCCAGGATCCAGCACAAATGCTATGGTGAATGAGATGCTCAAACCCTTGTGAGTGTTCCTTTGGCTTATTAACTTAGACTGAGCCACCCAGAAGGAAGGGCTGCCAATGGAAAATACTGCAGCAGAGATACACAGTCTCAGTATCTCTTTTGTAGCCTCTAGTAGAAATATGCTTTAACTGGCCCATAGTTTTAACTGGCCCATTGCTTCTAAGTAGGAACTGCAGGGAACAGGTTTCTTATGGCCCAGCTAATTTACTACCTCCACAAAAGAGCATCTAATTTTGTTTCCCTTCGATATTTTAACTTGTTCCCTTACCTTCCCATTTATTCAACAACATATAGAATTTGGATTTTTCAAAATTGCAAAAGTTTCTAGACAAATTTTTTCAGATTACTTTTGTACCAACTTCAGTAGGCTGTGTTTTTATAGTTTTATAACCCTATATTGTATCAGTAGTTATCATAACCATGTGAAAATCATAAAATAATTTCATTGGCAAGTTTTCCAGTACAGGAATGCATTACATTTCACATTCTTCTGTTATATAACAGAATATAAAGTTGGCCATCTCTGTGGATTGTGTGTAAAGCAGGGATTCCTGAACATGTTGCTATCCTACCTTCCTTTAGTACAGTGCTTTTCAAACCTGTGAACGTTTAAATTTGTGGACTTCCATCCCTAGGATTTCCCAGCCAGTATGAAAATTTAAAAACACTGCTTTGGTATAATCTCAAAATCCAAAGCCAAAAAGGAACACAAAGGAATACTTAACATTCAATAATTCTTCACACCTTTCCTAGACTCTTTCTATATCTCTCTGCAAGTTAGGTAGAAAATAGTATTTTGCATTGCTGCTCTCAGGAAATGGTTAATAACCCCTACACATGTTGGGCCAAGCTCCTCATATGGATCAGGCATACACTGGCTAAACTGGCTATAAAATTGGTACACACTTGAAAATCTATAAACCTGTGCATTGTGAAAAATTTTGCATGTATCTTGTTTATATAGTTTTTTACTGAAACTTTTACAAAGAGCATAAAAACTAACAAACTAATAACAAAGAAAAGCAAAGAAAAAGAAAGAAAAAATAGTTTCCAATTTTCTTTGCTACAAATATAAGTACAATTACAAATTTACTTCTTGCTCTATAACTACAAAAGAAGGCATTCTTTTTTTATTATCTTTTTTTTCTGATCATCAAAACCACAAATCGAAAGTGTATTTTTTTTTCACTTTATGTAAAAAGTCTGTAAGGCATTTCCAGTCAACCATACATGTAAACAATGTTTTTCCTCTAATCAAAGAAGTCAGTTTATCCACCTCTGCAAGTTCTATCATCTTCACCAATCATTCTTCCTTTGTGGGTATTGTCAATTTTTTCCATTTCAAGCATATATTAGTCTCATGGCAACTGTCATATATAAAACAATGTTCCGTGACCTTTTCCGAGTCATTTCTGTATTAGTTCCAAAAGACATAACACTTTTGATTTCAATAATATTTTCATCTTATGTTTAGAATTAAGTTCTGAAAGGGAGTTGTAAACATCTTTACCTGAAAACACCTTCAGAACCATATTTGTCCAATTAGTTTCCAATTGTAATCACTGGTGTAAGTACATTTTACCAGAACATGTTTCAGCTCCATTTCACTTCTTTGCAAAAATGTACAAAATTTTCTATAAAAACTGAATAAGCAAGGATGTTGAAGGTAGATCTAAATATGTATTGTACTCAAGTCCCTGTTCCCTTTTTAACAGTTATAGTCAAACTTTAATTTAAAAAGCATTTCAGTCTGTAATATAGCTGATTTCTTTTGGACATCCACCCCCATTAACAGAGAAGTCCTTTGCATCAAAAATATTCCAGACAACACAGCTAAACTTATTTCAGTGTTGAAGTATTTATGACAATTTACATTATTTGTGTAACAGTATACTCAAAATATGTAATTAGGAAAGATGTAAAATCTGCAAACAATTAATTTTTTTATGTCTGAACATGAGTATTGCATCTCTTCTGTATCTTTTCTTCAGACTGAATATCCCAATGTCTTTCAGCCTATTCTCACAGACTATGTTCTCAAATCTTTGTATCATCTTTGTTGCTGTCCAGTGAATCTTCTCCAATGTGTAAATACTTTTTTTTGTGGAAACCGAGTGCTAAGAATCATACACAGTACTCTATGCGGTCTTGTCCTTGTTATGTAATGAGTAATAATGATTTCATCTGTCATTGGTAATGTTTGGTTTCTAATGCTGCTCAGAACTGTATGAGATCTTCCAGGAGTTGCTCCTGATATTTTTTCAACTTGTTGTCAATGATTACATTCAAGTTGGTTTCTTGTTCCTCTTAAACCAGATTAAATTGCAAGTTTGTGTCATACTAGGTGATATCCAGACTAACCAGTTTTATGTAAACTGCCAATTTAATAAAAAGCCAGGTCAATAATAAAAATGTTGAATGAGACTGATTTCCCATGGAAACCTGATAGTTTCCACTTTTCCACTTGATATGGAGCATTAATGTTGATTGACTGCAGGTAGCTAGACAGGAGTGGACAGTCTATCCTGTATGGCCTCCAATACATATTTTAAGTGCTTGTCAATGCGAATGTCCAATAGAACCTGGTCAAAAGCTTTACTGAAATCACAGTAGATTATATTCACAGCATTCCTCTTGTTCATTTAGAATAGTTACCTTGGCAAAGGAGCCAAAATTAGTCTCACATGATAAAGCCATGTTGGCTGTTATCAATCATGACATTACCTTAAAGATGCTTACAAATGATCAGCTTTATTACTCATCCTAACATCTTTCAAGGGATTCATGTAGCATCATTGATTATCTCCATATTGTTATTAATTACCATTACTTGTATACTGCCAATTTTGATACGACTCAAGAGGACTATAACACAAAATCTTCCAATCATAAACATTAAATCATAAACATCACAAATATATCCTCTCTCACACACCGCAGATTCGGCTGGTAGAATCAGATTTGGAGTAGACAATGCTTAAAGTATACAGTATAAGATATTTATAGGTTAAAACCAGCACTTTGGACTCAGAGACTTATTGTCAACTAAAACAGCATTGTATATTATGTTGCTAAAATGACTCATGATCAGTTGTAGGAGAGCTTCTGCATTTTAAACTACCATAACTGTAATTTCAGAGTCATCTTCAAAGTCATTCCAAGTACAGTGCATTACAGTAGTTTAATCATACGATGAGAGTGTGAATTACTGATACTGACAGCTCCCAGTTCAGAAGGGGCCACCATGCCTATCCATCCAAAGCAGAGCAAAGTCGCCTCTAACCATGGCCTCCCCCTGCTGTATGAACAATAGCCATGGATTTAGGAAAACTCTTGTTTTCTGCTTGTCTGTCTTGTATTAATCCCTGCTTATCTAAGTATTGGCTACTGAAGAGGATGTGTTCTGGTCTTTTTGTTTCTTTCTTAGCCTTTTCATTGTCTCTTGAATGATTTATTGCTATATGTCTATTGATGGCTGATGTATCTGAATGTCAAGCTTCCAGAAATTCCTTAGCATTTTTGGATTTAGCTTGATCTAGGATGCTCCCAGTCTCCCAGTTGAAACTATAGTCAAATCTATCCATGTGTTGTGAACTTAAGGAATATTCATGTTTTCTACCTGCTAACTGATGTTCATGGGTGAGCTGCGTTAGTCTCCTGCCTGCCTGTCTTTTACAGTAGTTGTTACAGTCCTTATATTGTATGTTGTAAATGACTCCTGTTTTTTCTTCTTGGATTACTGAGATGTTTTGATTTCTTTTGGAAAGCAATTCCTTAAAACAGAAATTTAATGGGGGTTTTTAATTGTTTAAAATATTTTTTATTGTAATACATTTTTTGAACTGTAAGCCATCCAGAGTAATTGACCGAGATGGACAGCCATAAAATTTGAACAAACAAATAAATTACTCACTGTATATTCCCACCAGCAATTTCATATACTCAAACCTGTCCAACCATTTCCCCCAGATACCCAAATTGATCTGTTTTTCCTAGTTCTTCCTCATTTGAATATAGTTTGCAATCATTTGTTACACTTTCTCTTTCAAACTATCTTGATATTTTAGTACAGTTATCAAAAAACAGCATACTTTCTCCATATCATATAGTCAAACCTTATCTTCAAATTATTCAGGCTGTCACCCAACAACATTGCAGCATCACTTACCTTTAAAAGCACATATATGCCCCCTTATTTTTAATGTTTTGGAGACATGTATCCATATTACATTAAACAATTAAAGGGGTATTACAAATCCTTTTTTTTTTAGATGTTCAATCACTTCCTAACCGTTCTCATATCCTACTTTCTTTATTAGTTCAGCTGTTTCCCCTTGTTTATACATTTTCATTGAGAAACATTTTCATTTTGCCATCTCATTTTTAAATAAAAGAGACTCTCCATCCCCAAGTACTCACAGAATAGAAGTTTTGTTCTCCCCCTTTGTTTTCTTTCTCTTTCCTATGCGGTCTTGGGAGATTCAGGCACCTTGCTTGAGTTAGTCCTGAAAATGAATGTTTAGACTAGTCTCTCTTCTCATCACCCAACAGCAAAATGCAATGATTTCAGTGGATCAGGTATCAATGGTTGCATCAGAAAATCTGCCTTGGCTTCAAATGAATTAGCACCTTAACTTTCAAGGATTCTAGCTCACATGGATCAATGCTTACAGAACCATATAGACCAATAGGGTATGACTCTTTTGAGACAGACTTCAGTGCTCAGTATACAAGTGCCTCCAGCAGCTGGCATGATTAAAACATTAGCAGGGAGGATTATGCAAAGCCCTTACATGTTGAACATTCCATATAACAGGGGTCCCCAAACTTGGCAACTTTAAGACATGTGGACTTCAACTCCCAGAATTCTCCAGCCAGCTTGTTCGTTTTTTTGAAACCTCTGCCATATAACTAGGGCCTTAATGGGACTGTAGAGTTCTACAATTTCATTTAGAATCATTAAGTTGGAAAGACACATAGAGCTTCAAATCTTATTTACTGCTAAATATAAGATTTTGAATTAAATCATTCTTAACAGATGGCTTTCTTCAACTTGATCATAACTCACAAGGAAGAGTTCACCATCTCTCTGGATAATTAATCACTCTTTATATTACATTTTCCTAGTATTCTAATTTTAGGTATGTTTGCTGCCTTCAATTATATATTAAAAAGGTGGAATATAATAATGATTCAATCTTTTAACTTCAATCTGTACCAGAGAATATTTGTAGCTCAGGGATGAATTGTGGGATCCTTGGTGCATTCTGAGCTTCGTTGTTTTCTTGCATGCATTTCATTATCCAACTAGATAACACCATCAATGCCTGCTTCCATAAATTGTCTGCAAAGCAACCAAGCTCAAAGAGCACCAAGGACCCCACACTCAATTTGTGTTTGTACTTAGAAACAATGGATTTTCAGCCTCTTGCATAACATTTTTACAATACCTGAAGAGTTTATCACAGAGATTGCCAACTGGTGGGCCGGGGTCCACTGGTGGTCCATGAGAAAATTTTGGTGGTCTGCAGCGCACCCGTGTCTGCAACAGGGGTGATAGCAGTAGCAGATGAACTGATATGCATGGGGAGGGAGAGTAGCTCATAGGAGATTGCGACATCAAAGCCCTTCCTGGGTGGTCCCTGGTCTGCAATGGGGTGGGGGTCAGGGGAAAGCAACCTATGAACTGGTGTTGCCTCCTGCCTCCCCCTCTAGCAGCCACCAAGCCTCCTCCTTCCCGCTGGGCGTGTGAGCACTTCTGGCAATGAGGAAGCACAGTGGGAGGAGACTTGGTGGCTGCCAGAGTGGCAAGCACTTTGCAGCTCCTGAGGCAAGGGGCGTGGGAGATCGCAGCATTGGAGCCCTTCCCAGGTGTTCCCTGGCTTGTGAGGGGGGAGGGAGAAAGGAACCTCTGAATTGGTGTTGCATCTTGCCTCCACACATCAAGGAGGCTGAGCGGCTGCCAGTGATGCCCTCGGGTGAGGATGTTGCAAGGGATAAGCTTGACCAAGCCTCCAAGCCTCCTCCTGCCATGCTTCCTCCTTGCCAGAAGTGCTCACATGCTCAGTGCGAAGGAGGAGGCTTGGTGCTACCAGAGGGGCGGTGAACGCTTTGCGGCTCCTGAGTGGAGGGATCGAGTTTTCCCCTTGCAGCATCCTCACCTGAGGGCATCGCTGGCAGCCGCTCAGCCTCCTCAATGCGCAGAGGCAGGAGGCAACACCAGTTCTGAGGTTCCTTTCCCCTATCCCCACCCCCTCACAGGTCAGGGAACACCTGGGAAGGGTTCTGATGCTGCAGTCTCCCGCATGCATCAGTCCATCCATCACTGATATCATCCATGTTGCCCCACCTCCCTGCCAGCTATCTGGTCTTCAGCAGGTGGATTGTTGGCCTCCAGACATCAGATTTCCACCATCCAGCACCAGTTCAGAGGTTCCTTTCCCCCCAGCCCCAGGAAGAGATGGTGGGAGAGAGAGAAAGAGAAGGAAGGAAGGGGGAGGGAAAGAGAGAGGTGAGAGAGAGGGAGGGAGGGGGGGAGAAGATCCCGGTGTTTTGTTCTGTAGGAAATGGCTCCAAATGACTCTGAGTATTTAAGGTTGCAGAAACAGCCAGCCAAACTAAGTGCCTGATGGACCCCATCCTGTCATTGGGAGTCCAGGCGCTTCAGTGAGCAATGCGGTGGATTCGTATTAGTGGTCTGCAGGATTTAAAATTATGAGTTTGGTGGTCCCTGAGGTCCAAAAGGTTGGCGACCCTGATCTATCATGAGTCAATCTGCAAAATAAGGATTGATCAAGTCCCACCAGGTGTGGCACCCACTAATTCAGCAGCCACTGAGTCGAACACTGACACCGTCCCGGGTTCTTCCTCAGCTAGTACTGATCCCTCTTGAGACAACCCAGGTGCCAAGAAGGTCATATACACCTTCAACCAAGAAAACCCAGCACTTCATCAAAATAAGTGCTTTGTGAGCAAGTGGCAAGACACTGGCTCTGTGCACAAGCATAGTGCCTCATTATTAGCAGTAGCTAAGCAAGGAAATGCTCACCTGTGCATAATAGATAGGAAAGGATTTAAACTATGCAGATTGCCTTCTCTAGCTTTGGACACACTTGCTCTTGATTCTGGTTGTGCCATATTCCTGACCTGGTCTCTGGCTCTTCTGTTTGTACTTTGCAAGATATTGTAAGTTTCCAATTATAGACTCACTTGGATTATCTTCTCAACCTCTAGAAAGCTGCCATGCAGTCACGTTTCCCAACACTTGTTGTTCCTGCCTGCCTGATGTCATCTCTTCCTGATGTCTCACAAGCCCTGCTGCAAATGCTGTGCTCCAATCACTTATATGCCAGTTCTTCTCATACCTCCCATTGCTTCCTCCTCTTGGTTGCATTTTGATCAAGCTCCCTCTGAAATGTGTTCTCCAATCTAGTACCTCTGCAAGCCAGCCACACACATCCCAAATACCTACATGTACTTGCATTTTGCCAGCTAATTGTATAAGAGCTTTCTCCCTTTACTGAAACCAGGAAATGAAACTATTATGCTCTTGCCCCCACTTTTCTACTGATGGCTAAACAATGTCAATTCCTTCCATCTTTCTTCCTAGGATTTAGATTTTGGTTCCCTATTCATCCTCACTGACCTTTTCTAAAGTGATTGTGTTTGTGTTTGATAAATAGAATAGAATACTTTATTGGCCAAGTGTGATTGGACCCACAAGGAATTTGTCTTGGTGCATATGGTCTCAATGTACATAAAAGAAAAGATACATTCATCAAGAGTCAAGAACCATAAGGTACAACACTTAATAATAGTCATAGTGTACAGTAAGTGATCAAATCATACTAGGAACATCGTTAGGATACAAGCAACAAAGTTACAGCCATACAGTAATAAGTGGGAGGAGATGGGTGAAAGGAAGGATGGGAGGATTAATAGTAATAGTCATGCAGACTTGGTAAATAGTTTGAAAGTGTTGAGGGAAATATTTGTTTTGCAGAGTGATGGCGTTTGAGGAAAAAATGTTCTTGTGTCTAGTTGTTCTGGTGTGCAGTGCTCTATAGTGTCATTTTGAGGGTAGGAGTTGAAACAGTTTATGTCCAGGATGTGAAGATGTGAGTAATAGTGTGTTAATTCTGCAAAGCAGATGCAATAGTGAGATACCCTGACAACTTTTGAGCTCTGATTGGTTCAAGAAGATTACTAAAAAAAAATCTATGTAAAAATAAGGCAAGGGAAATGGGATGAATATGATGACTAAAGTCAACAGCTAGAAAGATTCTCTCTAACCGTATAGTGATGACCATACATTCATGGAAATAAATGCAACTGCTTTAATGAGTTCAACATTTGTGCCTTTCATTTATTCCGAAGCTCTTCTATGTACTGAATGAAGTCCAAAGCATTGCATACATCCACTGAAGCTGTAGGGGTTTGGCGGTTTGCTTGATGGACATTCTCCACTGAGCCAAAGGGAGAATCCAGGATGGGTAATCTCTAGTCTCATAGCTCTGCAGACCAAGTTGAAAAACTGAGGACACCCCCCCCCAGGTAACGGTCCCCAGTTCTTCACTCGGTCTCAGTGTGTTCAGACCACCCTTTAAGGGCTCTGAATAGTTCAGATTGTAGAAGAATCTTCACCCCCTGGATTGAGGTCCCCCCCCTTTGAGTGGCTTAGAGCAGGTTTGACCCGGCAAGCCGGCGAGCACTTTTGTTTTTCGCTTTTTTTTTCTTTGACTGCCTTTTTAAAAAATTATTTGCTGGTCGACTGGTTTTTGGAATTGTGATTGTAAATTTGGTTGGAGGTGCCCCTGAGAGCCCGTGTGGCCCGGGCTGGGGGGGGCGGGAGTCAGTGTCTTATTCAACTCACTTTCTCCCAGTCCGTTCTTATTGATCTGTGCTAGCTGCAAAAACCGCAAGGCGTTTCTGCCCCTTTTTGGCATTGGTGGCCATTTCAGACGTTTTGGGACAATTCTGCAGTTTGTCTCCAGGATTGTCCCTTGGGGAGGAACTGGCCATCTGGATGGAATCCTGACCCCCTGTCCAGTCACCAGAACACTGTGGCAGCTGTGAGATGCTTGAGATTGCCAAATTGATTGCGGTGCAGCCAGCACTGGCTTGCAAGCCTCTGATCTGTCAGGGCTTGTAGCAATTTTAAAGAGTCAGCCTTTTTTTTTTTTCCTTTTTGCTTTGACTCTTGCCTTAAATTGCGGAGCTGTGCTGAGCTCACCACTTCTGGGTTGCACTAGCCTCCTGAAGTGGTGGACAGCTGCTGTGACCAAAGCAGACAGCTTTAGATCAAATACATGCTATGTTATGTTTAGTTTCAATCACGATATCACGAGCTGTCAACGGCGTTTTTTGGAGTGTCTCGATCTGCAGTGTTGAGACGGTCGGAGCAGGGTCGTCAACGGTTTCTGGAAGTGGTGCATGGCTCAATGCGTCAGCGTGGGGAATGGCTTTCCCCGGGCGGTGCTGCAACTTATAATTATAGGCAGCCAAGAATTCTGACCAGCGAGTCATTCTGGGAGATAATATATAAGGGGTTGGTTTATCCCCTGCTATTATTCCCAGTAACGGTGTGTGGTCAGTTATTATAGTGAAAGCTCACCCATAAATATATTCATGAAATCGTTTAACAGCAGATACAAGAGCAAGAGCTTCCTTGTCGATTTGACTGTAATTGCGTTCTGCTTTTGATAGCGTTTTTGAAAAATAGGCAACAGGGGCTTCACCTCCGTTTGGTAAAATGTGGCCCAAAATGGTGCCCACTCCGAATGGTGATGCATCACATGTAACCGTTAAAGGCAAAATCTCATTATACAGCATCAAAACAGTGTCGGAGATCAATAGGTTTTTTACTTGTCGAAACGCATGTTCCTCTCGGTGCCCCCAAACCCAGGGTGCTTTTTTGTCCAATAAACGATGTAGGGGTTTGGCTACGGTTGCTTTGTAAGGCAGAAAGATGTTATAAAAATTGATAAGGCCTAGGAAAGCTTGGAGATCAGCCTTATTGCGGGGTTTGGGGGCGTTTTTGATTGCCCTAAGTTTGCTATTGGTGGGGTGAATGCCTTGTTTATCTATTAAATATCCTAAAAATTCTACTCGATCCGTACATAGTTGACACTTGTTTTTTTTAACTTTGAGACCCGAGTCTTTAAATCTCTGAAGAACCAACCCCAGGCGCTCCCTTAGTATTTCTTGAGTCGGAGCAGCAATTAAAACATCATCAAAATAGGGGACAACGCCTTTTATCTCTTGTAATAGTCTTTCCATCAAACTTTGAAAGATTCCCGGGGCCACGCTTACTCCGAATTGGAGTCGGTTACATTTAAACGCATCTTGGTGCGTAACGATCGTTTGAGCCTCTGCCGTTTTTTTGTCTACAGGCAGTTGTTTGTATGCCTGGGCTAGATCTAGTTTAGCGAAGACTTTTCTGCCCCCCAAGGAATGGAGAAGGTGTTGCACCACCGGTACCGGGTAAGCGTTTTGCTGCAGGGTGTGATTCAGGGTGGCTCGGTAGTCCCCACAAATTCTTAACGATCCATCCGGCTTGATGGGTGTTATGATCAGGGTTTCCCAGGGAGAATGGTCGGTTGGTTCTAACACCCCCTGGGCTATTAATTTATCAAGCTGCTCGTCAATCTTTGGTTTAAGGGCAAATGGAACTCGACAAGGCTTAAGGCGGATGGGAGCTATTTCGGGGTTGAGGTTAAATGATATCGGGGTCCCCTTGTACTCGCCTAGATTATCTGCAAAGACGTCCTGGAATTCTTGGACGAGAGCCTCTTCCCAGTTGTTGCTGCTGGTTCGGTGAATGCCGGCTACTTCAATTCCAAGTGGAGTGAACCATTGGAGGCCTAACAAGCTAGGCCGATCCCTGTCGACTACAGTCAAGGGTAGAGATTCGGTACGATTTTAAAATGAGACATGGACTTGGCTAGATCCAACGACTGGAATTCGATTTCCCTGGTAATCTTTGAGTATGATTCTTTGGAATCGGAGGTCTTGTCGCCGGACGGTAGGGATGAGTTGCTTGAGGGTCTTCCAGGAAACCATCGAGAGGGGCGATCCTGAATTGACTTCCATCATCCAAGGCTGGTTTTCGATGGCCACCTTCACCCGGATCTTCTTGGCGTCCAGTGATGAGGCGTGACCAATCGTAATAGTTTGGTGCGCCGCTTCTCGCTTCGTTGAGTGGTTTAGGGGTTTGTTTCTGTAGGAGTGGTTGTTCCATTGGTGGTTCAAAGGTTCTCGCTTTACAAGACGGCTTCCTGTGGATTGGCGATAGTTAGCCCCCCTCGGGGGCTGGCTGGGTCCTTGTTTGCTTCTACAGACCCATCCGATGTGGCCTCTTTTCCCGCACACATGGCAGAGTGCGTCGAGGAATTTGCAGTCTGATCGGGGGTGGTTTGCCCCACAACCAGCGCATTGGTACTGCGATCTCTGGCGTTGGTCTCTTTCAGACCGGAGCCGGTTGACCTTTTCTTCATCGCTTTCCGATGACGATTCGAGGTCCTCGTGGTGGGCTGTCGTTGCCTGTTCTTCTAAGTGAGGTGAAACTTCACTGGCGAGTTGGCGAAGTGGGGCATGGGTGCAGCGCATTCAGGCAGCCGACTTCCTGGTTGCTTCTGCTGCAGTAGCGTCAGCGATGGCATCTGAAAGGCTAATGTCGCCTTTCGCCATCAGCTTACTCTGCACGCCGGGTGCATCTAATCCCAGAACTATTCAGTCTCTCAGGGCTCCTTCGAGGTCGGCAAACCCGCATAGGCCTCCCAGATTCCGGAGATCAGCTATGAAATCAGCAACACTTTCGCCCTTCCACTGATCTCTCTGGTAAAATTCATGCCTTCTCACAAGCGTTGGTACGGTCGGTGCATAGTGGGCCTTAGCAGGGGTTCGAGGACGTCCCAGTCCATGGACTTCACTTCTGCCAGTTTTGCTAGTGCCTTGGCCATCTTGAATACAGCCGGTCCGCAATGAGTTAGGAATACCGCCCGTTTCTTTCTGGTAGTGGCATCCTTCAAATTGTTGGTTTCCAGAAACATCTGGAAGCGATCCATATATGAGTCCCAGTCTTCCTGTGCCGGGTTGAATGGAACAGGTGGTATGATGCTGCCGGACATGGTTCCGCCGTTGGTGCGTTTCAGCCACGTGCTCAGTTATCGCTCTGTAGTGTTCAGTCAGCTCTGACGTCTCCACATCCCACCCTCATTGCCAGTGTTATGTTCTGTGCATGGCGCAAGAAGTGGAGACGAGTCGATGAACAGTGAACTTCAACTCTTTATTTAACATGGAGCAACAGTTCTAAAAATGGCCATAACAGCCCCCTTTATATAGGCAAGCTCTTGGGTATTTAGCCAATGAAAACACAGGAACATTAGCTCTTTTAACCAATGAGAAAGGCTCGTTAATAGCCAATCAGATTCCCCTGAACGGACCAATCCGATATTGCTATTATCAGCCAATCAGAAGTGCAGGGCCAGAACCCTGCACTTTACTTTAAGGTTTCAACAATCTTTATTCAAGCACTTTTATTAATTCACAACAATACATTTTGTTTTTGTTTTTCTTTTGCCCCTTTTTTCCTTTTCTCAGTGACAATTATTTTTGGCAGGCTCAAAATGACCGCCAGGGGAGCTGGCTAAGAATTATCAGCTCCTCAGCAGAGTAGGAGAGAGCTGCAAGGGGATCAACTAAGTCCAGGTCTGCAGGGCTGGAGGCAGCAGCTAGGATCAGAGCTAGGACCCGAGCCCCTAAAAGACCCTCTAGGGCAAAAGATAGGCAGGCCAGGCATAAACAAAAAGCCCTAGATAAGGGGTTTGATAAGGCGGTGATAGACTCCAAGATGGCGGAAAACAAGGCCATCTCTCCTCTGCTCCCACAAGATGGCAGACACCAAAACCAATTGGCAGATAGACAATATTTGACTGCCTGATATCCTGGTGGCTCAAGTACTCAGGATTCTCAGGGAAACCTCCAAATCAAGGCAAAAGCCACTCATAATAATTCTGAGCCACCACAAGGATTTTTGATTGCTGCACCTGGAAGCCAAGCCTCCAACAGAACAGACCTGCACCTGAAAATAAAAAAGCCACCTTTACCCTATAGTGGCTGGATTGCGGCCTGAGGAGACCCACAGGTCAGAGATGCCATCCTTCATGAGAACCTTGATCTCCCAAACAATTAGACAAGAATTTCAGGCTTAAGTCAACCAGCTGCACCAGCTGCCTGGTTTGGACACCAACAAAGGCGTTCCTCAGGGGCAGGGGCAGGGGCAGGG
Organism: Hydrophis major; assembly: GCA_033807585.1. Lineage (NCBI taxonomy): Eukaryota > Metazoa > Chordata > Lepidosauria > Squamata > Elapidae > Hydrophis > Hydrophis major. The sequence continues at coordinate 333,754,712 of CM066329.1, forward strand.
GCAAGCTTCTGCAGAACAGCCGATCTACTTCAGAAATTGTTCTGCATCCCCTTCAGAAAGAATGTTTTTATGCTTATGAAGAATGTCTTATGTTACCAAGAGGGACCTCCTTCCAGAGAGGGCTTTTTGGACAGAGAGCCGGAGGTAGCAGGTCCCCCCTCCTTTAAGGACCTTTTCCAGCTGGCTCTCTCCAAGACTCTGCTGGTTAAGGCTAAGAGCATGGCTCATCTTTAAAAAAGGGACAAGGTCACCGGGATCTTCCCACAGAGGGAGAGGATCAGGAAGATTACCTATTCATTGAGAAAGCATCTGTAGTGGATGCTGTACCTGTGCCCCAGACGTTTATGAATGTGATTAAAAAGCAGTGGGAGTTCCCTGAAGGGATACACTCGCCCCAGTGTGTCTGAATCTACCTTATTTAATGGGTGGCTGCGGCAGCTGCAGGGTAGAATCCCACCTGAGGACCTCAGGGTGCATCAGGACTTAAATAAGATAATAGCCGCAGCTCAATCGACAGCTAATGCCCCCTCACATCAGCCAAAACTTCTTCCAGAGCCACGGCCTCATCTATAACAGCACATAGGTTCATCTGGCTAAGAAACTGGCAGATGGATGCAAGAAACAAATGGAAGTTGGCGTTTGCTCCCTTCAAGGGAGAGAGGCTTTTTGGGAAGGCACTGGATCCCTTTTTTTTAATGGAAACCAGGGACAAGCGAAAGATCCTGCCCTCCCAGGGGAGGCATTTTGATTACAGGTCTCCACCCTACTACAGAAAGCCCTCCTTTAAACAGGGGGAAGCTGGGGCAAGCTTTCCCCATCAAAGTAGTCCCTTCTTCCAAAGATCCTAATTTCAGGCCGATAGACCGGCCTTTGCCGCCAGAGGGCATCAGAGGCAAGATGACAGAAGGTCCTTTTGGGGTTCCAACAGACCTTTTAGATGCAACAAGTGACACCCAAGCCTCTCCCCCACCCAGGGGGCCGTCAGGGACTGTTCTGGCATAGGTGGGAACAGATCACAACGGACGCTTGGATCCTGACAACTTTATGGTCAGGTTGCTCTCGGGGGTTTCTTTCCTCCCCCCCCAGTACCTTTATGTGCTGCTCCATCTCAAGGGACCCTTCAAAGAGGGATCTCATGGAATTGGCAATCCAACATCTGCTGGACGTTCGGGCTATCCATCCAGTTCCTGGAGACCAGGAGAGACAGAGGTTCTATTCAATTTGGTTTGTGATTCCAAAGGCCTCGGAGGGATGGCAAGCAATCCTCAACTTGAAAGGGCTCAACAGGCATCTAATCTACTGAAGATTCAAGGTGCACTCCCTCTACTCTATCATACAGGGCCTGCAGGAGGGAGATTTTTTTGGCTTCGGTAGACCTGACAGAGGCCTACTGTCATGTGCCCAGACTCTAACCACCGTCAGTTCCTGAGGTTTTGCTATGGAGGCCACCATTTTCAATACAGGGCTCTCCCGTTCGGCCTGTCATCAGCCCCATGGACTTTTACCAAGCTCCTGGCGTCCATAGCGGCATACTTCAGATCCTTACCCATAAGGATCCTATGCTATTTGGATGACATCCTGATAGCATACTCTTCTAGACCCCAGGCAGAGGAGGATATGATGTTGACAATCAGGATCCTTCAAGAGCATGGGTTCTTGATAAACCCGGACAAATGTCACCTAGTACCATCGAACCATCTCTTGCATTTTGGGACTATCATAGACACCTTAACTGGCCAGGTCTTTGTCTCACAGGAATGTCGAGACAGTATAAGGGACATCACATCACAGATCCTGTTTGACAGAGAGACACCTATCATCTTGCTGTCTCAACTTCTCGGCAAGATGATATCAGGCATTGGGATCATCCCAGGGCCCACTTTCATGCCTGAACCCTGCAGTGGTTCCTGCTTCTCTACCAGAAGGCGGGCAGGATGACTCACAAAGGAGGGTTCATGTCCGCTTGCTGGTTCTTCTTTCTCTCCCTTGGTGGCAGTCCCGAGCCATGGTTCAGGGTTGCTTGTACAGGGAGCCCAGAGGATTACCATCACCACCAACGCCAGTCTGTATGGTTGGGGGACCCACCTGGAAGTCCACGTTAGGTGGTCATGGGAGGAGCTCGCCCACAACATAAATTGGCTAGAGCTCAGGGCTGCCCCCTTAACTCTCAAGGATCTAAGGCAGGAGGTGATGGGGAGACAGGTTTTTCTCATCATAGACAATGTGGCTACCAAGGCCCATATAAACCAGCAGGGGAGCACTCACTCCAGATTTCTAATGCAGGAGGTGACTCGGTTGTGCAGGTGGGTGGAGAGACACCTGTTGACCCCGCGAGCAGAAAATATTTCGGGAGTTTCCAATGTGCAAGCAGACTGCTTGAGCAGGACCACAGTCGACCAGTCAGAATGGCGACTGCATCCCAGTCTGTTCCAGGAGATGACGGAACAGTTCAGCCATCAGATTCTGGATCTCTTTGCATCTCCTGAGAATTCACAGCTCCTGAGGTTCTTTGCATGTTTCCCAGCACTGGAAGCAGAAGTGGGTCAATGCTCTCTGGTGCAGGTGTCCCCAAAGGCTATTGTATGCTTACCCCCCTTCCCCTGATTCCGGGGACAATCAGAAAGGTACTGACAGAGAGGGTGGAGGTTCTGTTAGTAGCCCCTTATTGGCCCAGGCATCCATGGTTCGCCAACCTGCTGGGTCTGTCAATCGACAGACCCTGGAGAATTCCCCTGCACAGGATCTCCGTCAACCAGGGCCCGATTGAGCACCCAGATCCAACCTGGTTTAGGTTGACTGTCTGGCGTTTGAGCGGGTGCTCCTGAAACAGGAGTAGTTTTCCAGAAGGGTCATTCAGATCACCAGGTGCCCAGAAGACTTCCACGACCAGGATATACAATACATCATGGAGGATTTTCTGCAGCTGATGTGCCAGTCACCTGTTGGAACCTACTGCTGTGTCTGTGGCAAATGTGTTAGAGTTTCTGCAGGATAGGTTGGACAGAGGTCTCACCCCCCAGTACCTTGAAGAGACAGGTGGCTGCCTTGGCCTCAGTTTTTTTGATCAAGGACTCAACCACTGTGGCCCAACACCCCAGGGTGAAAGCCTTCCTTAGGGGAGCCACTAATTTGAAGCCACTGGTGGTCCACCATTTCCCCACCTGGGATTTGCCTAGGGTCCTGCAAGCACTGACTTCTCCCCCATTTGAACCCTTGCATGAAGTCAGTCTTCACCTACTCATGTGCAAGGTGTCATTCTTAGTGGCCATTATTTCGGCCAGGCGTATCTTGGAGTTGACGCCCTTATCCATCAGAATGGACCTGTGCATTTTCCATGCAGACAGGGTGGTTCCGCGGTTGGGCCCTACCTTTCTGCCCAGGATGAACTCCTTATTCCATCGCTCATAGGAGTTGATTTTGCCTGTCCAGGGCCTATCCATGCACTGGAGAGAAAATGGGACACCTTGGACGTTAGGAACACCCTCCGTATATACATCAAAAGAACCTCCTCTTTTTGGAGGACTGAAGCCCTGTTTGTTTCCTTTCAGCCGTCAACTTTGGATCGCAGGGTGACACCATCTACCATGGGTCAGCAAGCTTACAGCCTGTATTGCGAAGGCCTATGAGTTACTGGCTCTTCCTGTGCCCAGAATTACTGTGCATTCAACCTGGAGTGCAGTGACCACTGCAGCCTGAGCAATGCAGGCTTCAGTTCTGGACTTTTGTAGAACTGCGACTTGGTCATCTGTGACCCCATTCATAAGACATTATAAAATTGACTCCTTTGCCTCAGCAGAGGCATCCTTTGGAAGATGAGTCCTGCATGGTGTTCATGTAGAAGTGGGGACCTCTGACTAATCCAGTTCCCTCCCGTAGGACAGCCAGCTTTGGCATGTCTCATCCTGGATTCTCCCTTCGGCTCAGTGGAGAAGGGGCGTTGGTCCTACTTGAACGCTTCTTCTTGGGGAGCCGAAGGGAGAATCCAGTGTCACCCTGTATGCTGTCTGGTCAGAGTAGGGAGGAAATGTTTTTTTCTTGCAGTATCAAATAGGCTATCTGTTAGAGGATGAGGAGCAACTGGATTCGCTTCACCGTCCTTCAGAACTGGGGACTGTTACCAGGGGGGGTGTCCTCAGTTTTTCAACTCGGTCTGCACAGCTATGAGACTAGAGACTACCCATCCTGGATTTTCTCTTCGGCTCCCTGAAAAGAAGCATTCAGGTAGGACCAACGCCCCTTTTCTACTTTCTGAAATCAAAGTCATGTGGATCCCATAGCTACCAGTCTTCTTTATGTTGCAACTCTTTACCTCAATATTAAACTTTGTTCCCTGGTTCTGCATGTTTCTCTTTCTTCCCTCTTGTTATGTTCCCTGGCCCATCTGTTGAACAATGCTTCGGTTATACGCACTGGCCAATAATGCATAATCACTTTGCAGTGTTCTCCCAAAATTCTTTAAAAATCAATATATTAGTTTCACATACACCCCAGTTTAATTCTCTCTAGTAGCCCTGCAATCAAAATATACAAACTAATAATTTTAATTTTTATTGCTGCAAATTGCCAAAAGTCTTGCTTTCCTTAGCAACTGTAACCATAATCTTTGTTGGCAATAAAGCCCCTTTATATTGTAGTCTCTGGGTCTAATTAGATACACTTTTGCCTCACATTTTATTCAGTGATAATCCTTATGCAATTCATAATTCTAAACATTGTCCATTTTGCATTTTATGTCACCCGAGAATAATACATGTTTTCAAACTTTTATCTTTTCTTTTAATGCCAGCTCTTAATTCTTAATTATTGTCTAATACAGTTACAGACAACAGCAAATTTTAATGTAGATTAGTATTTGAAAACCAGAGAGAGAGTCTTAATGGTTGAACCACATGTAGAAAGCTATTTGGTTGAAGGCATGCAGAATGGAAGCTGAAGCATAATCTAGCATGACTACAAGCTAATGTCCAAATTTTTGAGTTGGAGTTGTCAGAAATCTAACTGAAATTTAAATTGTATGAGCTGATTTTGTCAAACCTTGTTTTGGTTTAAAATAAATGCATTTGTTAATACTATTTTGGGAAGAAATATTTTAGTTAAGAATGTTAATGTTATGCTGAACTATATTTCTAAAATATGGACTTTGTCATCTTAAAATATGATTTTATATCATCAGAAATAAACCTACCTTCCTTATTTTAAGAAATGGATCCAGTATTTTATTAATTATCTTTGAAAAGTGAAGCAACATTTTCTATACTCTACATTTAATAATAAGCTTACAGACTAAATTAATTTATATTACTATTAAGTTATTATAAGGTATTTTCTCTTTCCGTTCATTAATTGCTTTTATTTTTTATCTTGTTTATTTTAAGCACCGTAATAGTATACTTAGATTCACTTTGTTCATCATTTATCTATTTCTCCCCTGCTGGTGTTGTAGTTTTATTGTATTTCACTATTAACTTTTTAAAGTTAAAAAATAGGCATCAAACTCATTTTTGATAATTAGTTCCTGGGGCCTGAGACTACTGATAATATTTTATTAATAATATTGTGAATATCCTTTAGCTGGCATTTAATATGCATTTTCTCTTCAAGCGATCAAGACAGTATAGAACAAATGTTTAGATGTTATTATCAACTTGTTTTGTTTTTGTTTTTCCCTTTTCTGAGCAAATTTGTCCCTTTTGCCTCCTCTCTGTGAGGTAAATGGGCAGTTTCCAAATTTGTTAAATAAATAAAATATAAAATTAGGGTGGTTTGACAATCCAATATAGTGGTAAGATGTTTTTGATAACTGGTTATATTTTTTATACTTGATCTAGGAATGAATTAATATTTCTTCCTGTATACACTGAACCATTGTACAGAAAAAGTTAACCCACTGTTTATAGGAAGACAATTATGTTTACTGACAGCTTAATTGTTGACAATTAACTTTTGCATTGTAAGCTGCCTTTTATATAATTGCTGCGCTATATGTCTAGCAGAATTAGACCAAAAGCGCCTCTAGTCTATTATTTTGTGTCCCATAATGGGAAAACATAGGAATTCAGAAAAGTCATAAACAAGGGCCAGAAGTAACAACCTTCTACACCAATTAAGCCCAAATTGGTCATAATTGTATTGTATTTCTATGTTGAAAAAATAGTAGATCAACAAATTAATCATTGGTTAGATAGTGTACAGATATATGTCAAATTGTATATGATTAGAATCTATGATTAGAATCTATGTTTTCCTTAATGATGGCAAAAAAATTAAAAAAATATTTTTACTAAGATGCCCTCACAGATCTTTAACAGAAACTGGCAAAATTAAGCAGCATATTTCTAGAAGACGATACGTAGTCTTGTACTAGTATTAAAAGAGAAATGCTCTGGATACTTTCCCTACATTTATTGAAATATGCATCCTTTTTCTTCAGCAATTTGAAATTCTAGCACTATACAATGAAACATTAACTCTATTAAGCAGTCAGGAATGGAATTTTTGCAGTCTGGTAGCAATTTACTGATAGACCCAACTTAAAGTACTAAGCTTGCCAGGTATCATGATATAAATTCTGCTATTAAAAATAGTTAAACAGGCTCAAGTATATTAAATAATTATGGGTTAAATAATTACATAATTAAATATTATCATTATTTTATACAATAAAATATAATTAAGATACCAGGTGACATTCAGACAACATACCTCTTGAATATATAAGAATCCAAATAAGAATAGTGTCATCAATATGAGAATTTTTATTTCATTTTTCTTATACTGACTATCTTTAAATCAAAGGAATGAAAATATGGCTTATAAGACTAAGTTAATGGCACTATAGCCATTTTAAAGGATGCAAAATAATATATATTTAATAATTAAGAGATATTCTAAAATATTTTAAATAGTAAGCTTTACTTGTGTTTATTTTTTGTAACAAAATATAAAATAAAAAAATTGAAGAAAAATTAAAAGGTTGGCATGGAGTGTGATGTTTTGCCACCCCACAGCCCAACAGATTGTGGCATAGAAATCATCCCAGGGTCTAAATTGCCAAAGCCCAAGATGTATTCTATAACTCCCATGATGACATGGAGGCACCTCTTAGAAAGTGGATAATTACATTTCGAAGTCTGGACCGATCATAAGCTTGGACCGATCATTCTCTCTGAATAAACAGGTGCGGCTATTCATGACCTGGCTGGTTCAATGAATCCCCGTCACTCGTCAGGTTATTCTGGTGGAATTTTGTAATGGCTTGGGGTGCCCTCATATCCGAGCTCCACACCCAGGAAGGTGGGCAGGGCTATGTCACATTCAATGATTAAAGGTGGTGGATAACTTGGGGAACTAGCCCTGACTTTAATTGTGGCTAGATTGTTCTAGCCGCTGGTCAGTGAAGTGCCAGCGCAAGTTCGGGAGACGATAAACGGCTTACATCAAATCTGTTGTGGCAGTTCTGGTGTCTCTTGTTTGTGCAGCAGAACATTATATAGATATTATATTACAGTGTAATATTTCTCATACTGATATTATAGTAACTTTATTTATATGAAATCTATTTAATCTCTGTGGAGATTTGCTTATTGAGTTGATGAAAAGACATACACTTAACTGTACCCTATAAATTATCTCAATACATCCTAATATTATGAAAGAAGCTAAAGTAATGAATTGTCTTTTTAATTTCAAAATACATTGAGCATTTGAAAATTAACTGGTAATCAGAATAGTGGAATATCGACACCATTTACTATAGTAAGAAATAGGCAGATTTTGTTGACAACTGAGACTATTCTAATGGAAATTAAAACCAAGTGGAAGGCACAAACTATGCTAGGGTGCATCTCAGAGAAATAATTGACATTAATCAGGCAATGACTAATTAAATAAGATAATTGAAATAAAAACCTGGCCATTTTCTGCTAATTGGTTTCATACATCGACTGCTAATTAACCTCTTGAAAGAGTAAGCCACAACCGTACATTAGCATGTGTGTCTGTCTAGATTGTTGTAGGCATAAAACAGACTTGTAAATAAAGCTGTGGAACTCGTAACATAAACTTTTCAGCACAGTTTACCTTTATGCAACTCTGTTGAAAAGAAAACCAGCTGGGAAAAGAAACCGTAAAACAAAGATACATGTTATTTAGAGGACTTTAATTTCAGATGGTGTGGATTGGGCTGTTACATATACTACTTTTTTCTAAGTCCAACGTTTTTCTTTAAAGAAATAACATAGAGAAAGACAAGTAGATGTGAAAGCAGCTGCCATTTTATTTATGAGAATGACATCCAGACACAGTAACAGATTCTTTTCAAAGCCAATTTTGACCCCTGGACACTTTCGTCCAGGTCTGGGTTATTTCTGGTATGGGACCCAGGCTAAGACATTTGATTGATGGACCATAAATTATAAGTTGATGAAAGCTACATCCCTTACTGCATTTTTATATCAAAATTCTTCATTTCTACAGGGAAGGGAAAGACACTTAAAAAAATAAAATTGCCACATGATATAAAATTGGTAATAAGTCATACAAATGTTAGTCATTCTTGATATATTATAATGCTTATAAATAGAAGCTGTAGCCAATAATCGTTTTCCTTATGTATGCACTGGTTTATTAACATTCTGTATGATTACATTTCATACTAAATCTTCAAAAGAAGAATGTTAAGTTATATTATCAGCTTTGCTCATGAGTCCTGCAGCAAGGCAACTGTTCATACACATTATTCTTTTTCATTAATTTGCATAAGCTCCAACAGCAGTCAAGATAGAGAAATGGTTGTAACTGTTCCTGGTTTCAGATATTTTGGCAATTGCTTATGTTCTTTCTATGACTTGAATCACTTCTCCAGATGTTGCTCCAAAATACTCCTCTTACTTGTTTTAGGGCAGAATTATCTGTTTTCCCACTTATCACAAAGAAATTATAATATGAATCAATATTTGTATATCAATGGCATCATGTATCCTGATTGAAATGAGAACTTCTTTTAAACTGGATATTCTTCAGACTATATATCAATGCAGCATGGTCTCACTGTTTTATTATTCTTAGTTCCAAGCATGTTAAATTATAAGGCTTGTGACACTTTATATTTCACCCAAATCCATATTTTTATTCATAATCTGAAATAACAATGAAAATGTAATCAGAAAGTATTGTTTTAATGAGATCAAAATGTAAAAATGAATCTAAACTGCTTTTGATAAATTTTGCTTTTATTTTTTCTTTATTAGAATAATTACCCTCAGCATTTGAAAAGTTTCTCACTGCATAAATATTTAATACAAATAACTATCATTGAAAACATACTCTGAAAAAATAAACATTTTTAGATTCACTAGATGTAGTTATCACTTCAAAATGCATTTGTTTCTTCCTAGACAAAAATGTTTGTGAAGGATCTTTCCATATTCATTTATTTTATTACATTTCACATCCTAGATTTTATTTTTCTTAAGTGAGACCAATCTTATTAGTCATAGTCATAAGTATACTGTGTCATAAGTAACAATCATATATAGCATGGGAAAGAAAATTTCTCTATAGAGAAACGGAAAATATATTATTCCAGTTTCTCAACCATAGGGAAAATTATTTCTAATTTAATCTGCACCAGCCAGATAATTTGAGTGTTCATACAAAAACAATCAGTTTGTAGTATTCTAAGGAACAGTGTAAAATCAATGGAAAGTTACAAAATATGAGGCATATAATAAAAAAGCAGCAAACTCAGATTACCTTTCAGAAAATCCATACTCCCTTTTTAGATATAGATGATGTCTGTTGAGAGAGGGCTGTTCAATTTTGACATAGATGATCTCTTTGACCCCTCACTGACTTTCACTGAACAAGGTGCCATCAACATCAAAATTGAACAACCTTTTCTCAACAGAAGGGGAGGGATACAACATCATCTATCTCCAGTCTGCAACATAGTTCTTTCAACAATTCCAAGAAGGATCCACACCCATTTGCACTATTCAAGTGATCCTGACTACGCAGGTAACCCAGATAAACCTCCAGGGGGCCTCCACAGCTCTCTAAAAGAATGCAAATGACCAGCAGTCTGCAAGGAGTATAAATTCTTCTATTCCCCACCATCCAGAGCTGAAGAATCAAGAGTCACAGCTGAAGAAGCTTCTTGGATAAGAAGTGAAATGTCTTCAAAGAAAAACAAGGAAGTCCAGTTGCCTCTTGAAAAAGCTCCTTTGGGACATTTCTGGCCTTTTGAAAGAGTTTGAATAGCTGGCTTTTCCAATTGGCATGAGAAGGTGGCTGATAGACTGAGATAAGACTCTGCCTCCATTCCATGTACATCTTGCTCCATTCCTTCCCTTCTTTGATGATTTTTAATCATGTTTAATGTTAATATTTATTTTAATGTTTTATCTTATTGTTTTTACTTAGTGGTAAGCTGCCTAGAGTTGCCCCTTGTGGAGATGAATGGCATAAAAATTTAATAAATAAATAAATAAATAATGACATCCTTATATTTTACCTCTTTAATCAGCACCTGAAGTCTCTTCCAAATTGGCTTTTGCATAACTCAAAGGCAGATGGAGACCCACAACTGGGCCAACAACACTCAACCATGAAATAATATAGTTCGTATACCTACAAAAAATAAAATAAAATGCACATTACTATTTAGGGGAAGAGTAATGAAATATTCCAAGTATCTTTGAAAATTGGACACTATTTTTATTAAAATATTATAACATACAGCTTATAAGAAAGAACATTTTGTAAAACAATTTACATTATTGGCAATTCTAACCTTCCAGTATAGTGTATTTTGAGACAGACACAGTTGTTGGACATCTCTAATTAATTTTTATTTATTTATTTTATTTATTTAATTTGTCAATTGCTTACAAGATAATAGATATAAGTATATACATAGTTATGAATACATGAAATGGGTACATATAAGAAAAATAAAAAAAAACAATAGGACAGGGACGGTAGGCACATTGGTGCACTTATGCATGCCCCCTACAGACCTCTTAGGAAAGGGATGAGGTCAATAGTAGACAGTCTAAGGTTAAAGTTTTTGGGGTTTGGGGAAGAAACTACAGAGTCAGGTAGAGGATTCCAGACATTGACCACTCTTTTGCTGAAGTCATATTTCCTGCAATCAAGTTTGGTACGGTTTACCTTGAGTTTGTATCTATTGTGTGCTCTTGTGTTGTTATGGTTGAAGCTGAAGTATTCATTGACAGGTAAGTCATTGCAATGTATGATTTTATATACTATACTTAGATCAAACCGGAGGCAGCGTAGTTCTAGGTTTTCTAGGTCTAAAATTTCAAGTCTGGTGACATAAGGCATTCTGCTATGAGTAGAGGAGTGGAGAACTCTTCTCGTGAAATATTTCTGGACTTTCTCGACTGTATTAATATCCGTTATGTAATGCTGATTTCAAACTGATGAGTTGTATTCAAGTATTGATCCAGCAAATGTTTTGTATACTCTAGTTAGTAGTGTGATATTACCAGAGAAAAAGCTACGTAGGATTAGGTTAACAACTCTTAATGCCTTTTTGGCTATGTAGTTACAGTGGGCTCTAGCACTCAGATAATTAGAGATGAGTATTCCAAGGTCCTTTACAGAGTCCTTTGTTGTTTGTTTGACAGGAATGCTTCTATCCAGTTATGCAGTTGTCCAGAGATACCATAAGATTTTAGTTTTAGGAGTAGTTTGTCGTGTACCACTGAATCAAAGGCCTTACAGAAGTCTATGTAGATTGCATCTATTGCTTTGCCCTGATCGAGTTATGTAGTCCATATGTTTTTGCATTGTAAGAGTTGCAGATTAAAGGATAGTTTTTTCCTGAAACCAAATTATTTATTGGAGAGTAGGTTGTTTGTCTCTAAGTGGAGGATAATGGATTGGTTAATAATTGATTCCATGACTTTACAGGTGACACAGCAAAACGAGATTGGTCTGTAATTTTCAACTAGGCTGGGGTCTCCCTTTTTGAAGATGGGGATGACCGTGGCTTGTGACCATAGGTTAGGCAAGGAGCCAGTCCTGAAAGATTTTCCAAAGATTATGCTTAGAGGTTCAGCTATGGCAGTGGATAGCTTTTTTAAGAAATAGGCACATATTCCATCCGGTCCAATAGATAGAGATGGTTTTAGATTGCATAGTGCTTTTTCAAACACTGTCTTCTGTAAAATTGATATGTATTAGATCATTGTAGTTGTCTGTGGTTTGGCTAGGAAATACTGGGCATGATCCATTGCTGTTTACAAATACTGAGCCAAAGAATGTGTTAAAGATGTTGGCTTTAATGGTGTCATTGTTGCAGTCTTTACCATTAGGTCCTATCAGGGGTGGGATGGACCTTGAGTTTGTTGTTTACAAAATTGTAAAAAGCGCGGGTGGAATTGGTGCATAGAAGTTTTCCTCTTGTTTAATGTGATCATTGGTGCATTCAGTCTTTATCTGGTGGCATAAATTTTTGTATCGACTTTTGAAATTGACCAGCTTTGTATTTCTGCCAGAGTGATCTCCTTTTGGATTGAAGTTTCCTTATTATTATGGGTAATCTGGTTTTCTTTTGTTTTGGGAGTTGTTGTTGGTACATATAGTTTGATGATTCTTTTGAGTTCAAGTAAAAATATGTTGTAATGGTCTTCAACATCCAGTGAGTAGAGATTGCCAATCAAGGGATGAGAGATTGTTGTCTATAAGATCATAGTTGCCCTTTTTGAAGTTATAATTGGGGATTACGTCATTGTGATGATTTTTGTGTGGGCGTATGTTGAGACAAAAGTCAATCATATTGTGGTCACTGCTGGAAAAGGATTCTTTAGTTTGTATTCCATAAATTAAATTCAAACTATTGCAGAAGATGAGATTGAGGCAATTGTTTAGTCTAGTGTTGTTGGTTACTAGTTGTTCCAGTCCCAGATTTGTAACAGCATTGTAGAAGACTGCGTGTATGGGTTCAGTTGTACATTCATTTAGGGTCCAGTCAATATGAGGTAGATTGAAGTCACCAAGAAAGATAAAAGCGTGTGGGCAGGATGCTGCCCATGTTAGTAGTGTATTTAGCTAGTTTACATGTTCGATGTCAAAATCAGTTGCTCTGTAACATAGTAAGAATCGAAATGTGATATTTAAGGATAGTTCACAGATGATCGTCTCAGGAAGAGCAAGCTCCTGGGTAACTTGGATGTTTTTTAGATGTAAGGACTTTTTATAAAAGATAGCAATACCACCTCCTCTACGAATTTCACGATAGGTAAACATGATAGTCTCTTACTGTGGTAATGGAGTCAGGGAGAGATGCGTTGAGCCATGTTTCACAGACAAATATGATGTTGAATTTAGCCATATTTAGTAAGAGAAGAAATTCAGGTATTTTATTCACAAGGCTTCTTGCATTGAATAGCTTGCATTTAAGGCCAGCAGTAGTTGGAATTGAGGTAGTTAATTAGGTAGTGCCTAGTCTTGGGTGATGGTGGATTGGTTGAGGTAGGGTTGTGGTTGAAGGTTAAAAGCTGAGTTGCAGGTTGTGTGACTTACTTTTGATACAGTCAGCATGGTAGTCAATGTACAGGTAGTCAATGTACAGGTCCTTCTCTCCATTGTCTAGACGTTTTTTGAGTTCAGTGCAGAGTACATGGGAGCGGGCACAATGGAGGTTCTTATGGTTGGTGTTGGTTTTGGCGAGTGAATTTATAGTGTAAATGAATTTACATTTGCTTGATTCATTTTTGCAAATGTCCCTGCAGAAGCGTGGGGCCACAGAGCCGCCTCTGTTTTTGAGTTCTCGGCCAATGCGGGAAATGTCAAGTATTTCATCAGGGGATATGCTTGATGCTTGATAATCACTGATGATGTTTCGGACTGTTGTGATGTCATCATTATCATTGATGTCCTCTAGACCAAATAAGATGGCATTTGGACATTCCCGTTCATGCTCAACAGTTTCTCTGATGAGGATTGGGATATCATTATTTGTCTGGCTTATGTTTTTTTGTGGATTGGGTTGTGGATTGGGTTGTGGTTGTTGGATAGAAATGTGGTTTGTAGCTATTGGATGTTCAGGTTTTTGCGTTGTGTCTTTTTTTTTCGAGGTTGGATAATCTTTCTTTTAAGGGGTCCAGGGATGCTACTATGGTGTCAAGGGATGTTATTCGTGTTTCAATGGTATCAGCTCTTTCCAACAGATCCAGCTTGCGTCTGCATGATTTGCAGAGATATGGAATCTCATTGGATGATTCTAGGTATTGAATCATTTGCTCAGGTAATCCCAAGCAGTCATGATGAGTGTATTTGTTACACAGAGAACATTTGATGGAGTTTTCATTATCCTTTAGAGTTTTGTAGCATTTAAGGCATGTGCAGGAGTCTTGTGGTTCATTGGTGGGGATTACTTTCTCTTTAGGTTGTGGTTTGGCATTGGATTTTTTTCTTGGCATGGTAGGTTTGTTAAGATGGTACGTTGATTAAATTAATTAATGGAACAATTTTGGGTAATCAATATAGCCAATATCACACCAATCAATCAATTGCAGTAATCTCTCCAGTCAAATAATTTTCCTCAGCAACAATCAGCCTAATCAATTAATTACATTAATCGCTAATCAATTAATTACACTAATCATTAATCACACTGTTCAATTAAATTCACTAAATCATTGATTTTACTAATCAATTAAATTACATGAATTTTGATCTTTTTTTTTTTTGGTAAAAGTTTTATTGATTTTAACAACAGACAAAAAACATATAAGACATAAAACATGACATAAAAAAATAAATAAATAAAAAAATTATAACATTCTTCATAAATTTACAGTGTATCGGTTGGTTTACCACTCCCTTTTGTGCATCCATTTCATAGTCATTAGAATAATTATATTACATAATAACTCACATTATCAATCATCAATAAAATATCCCAATATCATTATTGAACAATCATCTGACTGTAATTTTACTAATTCATACTTAAGCGAAATAACTATAATTAAGTTAAATTATTTTATCACAAATCATGAAATCATACCAAATCTATCTTAATAAAATATTCTTAAAAATTATCAAAACTAAGAAAAATTATATATTCATTATTTCCTAAATTTCTAAATATTCTATTATTATATTGTATTATCTAACCATTGATAAAAAAGATCCCAAACTTCATAAAATTGTTTATCTTCTTGTTCTCTAATTTCAAATGTCAATCTACTCATTTCAGCACATTCCAATATTTTCTTAATAATTTCTTCCTCTAATGGTATTTTCTCACTCTTCCAATGTTTAGCAAATACAATCCTAGCTGCTGTTAATACATTTACAATCAGATACTTTAAATTTTTATTATATATATCAGGTACGATTCCCAATAAAAAAATCTCTGGTTTCAAATCTATGTGTTTCTTTATCATTTTTTCCAGCCATATGCGAATTCTAATCCAATATTTCCTGGCCTCCTCACAAGTCCACCACATATGGTAATATGACCCAGGTATCTGATGACATTTCCAGCACTTTTCAGATTTATTCTTGAACATTCTTGCTATTCTAGTCGGGGGAAAATGCCACCTGTAAAACATCTTATACAAATTTTCTTTATACGCTGTTGACATTTTCATTTTATAATTTTGTGACCACAATTTTTGCCATTTCTCTAAATCAATCCCATATCCAAAATTCTTCCCCCAAGCAATCATTGTTTCTTTAACTTGTTCTTCCTCTAATTTAATTTCCAACAAATAACTATATAGTTTTTTAATCACTTTTTCATCAGTACCTGTCAAAATCCTATCTAAGTCAGTCAATTTATCATAAAATCCTTCTGTTTTAGAATCTTTAAGATATCTTGCATGTATTTGCGCAAATGAAAACCAATTCATCTTTATACCTTGTTCTTCTAAATTTTGCATTGTTTTAAGTTCACCCTTTTCATCCAATATTTCCCCATATCTAACTGTTTGTTATCCAAGCAATAGAAGCCGTATATAATAAGCAAACGGCAAAAGTAATGATAGATGGAGAATTCACAGACTCTATCAATATTAGAAAAGATACAAGACAAGGATGCCCATTATCTCCTTTGTTATTTGTATTGACCTTGGAAGTCTTAAATAGAAATATTAGAGAGGATATAAACATAAAAGGAATGAAAGTCAAAAAGGAGGAATTCAAATTGCAAGCCTTTGCGGATGATTTGGTCTTTATTTTGGAAGACCCTTTAGAGACAGCTCTGAAACTATTGGAAAAGATAGAGACGTATGGTGAGATGGCTGGTTTAAAAATAAATAAAGACAAAACAAAGATTCTGACAAAGAACATGTTATTAAGACAAAGAGAAGAGCTGGCAGATTTATTGAAAATTCAAGTTACGAACAAAGTTAAATATTTGGGGATATATTTGACGTCAAGATGTACTACATTGAAAGAGAATAATTATATTAAGCTTAAACAGCAGATAGCATCCGACCTGAAAAAATGGGAAAACCTACAATTGTCATTGATAGGTAGAATTTCAACAATCAAGATGAATATTTTACCCAGAATTTTATATTTGTTTCAAACAATACCAATTAGGTTAAGTAAGGATTACTTCGAAGAACTAAATAAAATTGTGTTGAAGTATATATGGCAAGGCAAGAAAGCGAGAATAAAATTAAAACTTTTACAGGATGCTAGAATTAGAGGAGGATTTGGCCTTCCTAATTGGGAGTTGTATTATCAAGCTGCAAACTTAATGTGGGTTAAAGAATGGATAACGTTAAGAAAGACTAGATTGTTGACATTAGAAGGTCATGATTTATTATTGGGTTGGCATGCTTTTTTATGGTATAAGGGAATTAAATCACAGGGTTATTTTAGAAGGCATTATATACGGGAATCGTTATGGTTGAATTGGGAGAAAACTAAGAAACAAGTTATTTGAAAATTCCAGTTTGGTTATCAACTATTGAAGCTTTTTCGTATCCTATAACTTATGAATCTTGATCTTTTAAACTAATCAATAATCACACTATTTGCACAAAACACTCTAATCACACTAATCAATTAAAACAATGAATCAATTAAACCACTAATGAAATATTTTATAGAAATTGATTATCTAATCATTGATATAGGTGATGAGGTAGAAAAGTTGTAAGTTTTGAGATAATGAATTAATCAGTGTTTGATTAAAGTAATGAGGTAGTATTGAGAGTCTGCAAGGAAAGGGTTAATTGTTTTACAAGCAGCTGTGATTTACTGGGTGGGAAGAATTTATTGGTCTGATTGCTGCCGCTATTATTCTTTAAACAATAGGCTGTAACAAGATGTTCAAAGCATGCTGGATTTTTGAAAGAGAGCAAAACTCGCTGAATTAAAACACTTTAACTACAATCAATATGTCTCTGAATAAGATTGTTTTCCAATAGTTTCCTAAAGTTCTTCAAGTTGAGTAGTAGTAAAAATACAGTCCAGAAATTTGGGTTAACCAATCCAATCTGTCCTTTACTTTTAAAGTTACTTCTAGTTGCAATATCTTTTTTTTTTTTAACTAAATCTGACAGTCACTGCAGATCGTTAATCGCAGCTATTTTCCTCCTTTGAGTCCCACTTTCCAAGAAAATTCCACTGCAGAATTGGAGTGATTCTTACCAAGACTAAGCACGCTGTTACAAGATCTTTCCTATCTTTTTCACTTCTGTCTCAGCTGCCTTGCTATTCTTTTAGTTGGTGATTGTGAAATTGTTTCACTACAATTGTTTATATTTTTAAATTAAGTATAAGAAGACAATCCAACTTGGGTATTTTTTTCTCTAAAAAAAATCCTGTTTTAAATAAGAAAAGCTGCAAAAATTATAAATGAAATTCAACAGATCTGAAACATATTGGAACCTATAATGAAATTAAAGCACAAAGTCACATTTAACTGAAAGCTCTTTTAGAAAGAAATGTTGGAAAGAGTGTTTAAAGCCCATAGAACTGGACTTTGATGAATTTAAAAAAACATCAAGTTATTTGAAAAGTAACCCAAGTAAATGGACGACCGGACACTGATCTGAAAGTATAGCTTATTTTCTTCTCACATTTCTCTATTTCAGGCATTCAATTAAATGTTTCAGTGTTTGAGAAATATGAGAATGCTCAAATTCTCAACTCTGTACAGCAGTAAGACTGAACTGCTATCCGGAAAAATAACAAAGAGGGGAATTGTAGTTGGTGGCTCCCTACTATCAGAACCAGATTATAGTCAAACACATCTTTTAAACCTAAGAAAACAGACTTTAATCAATACAAAGGAATAATAAGTGGCAGACAAAGAAAATGGGAAGATGCTCAAAACACAACTGTAACTAAATTTAACAAAGAAAAAGAAAAACAGCAAAAGCCAATGTAGCCACATAAAACTGTTAGTGACAATCTGGAAAAAGAAGACATATATGGCAGATAAGGATATTAAGTGAGGTCACTAAGGAAGAATGTGTAATAATATTCTAGATTTGTAGAAATAATGCCAAGGAATGATAAATTAGCATGTCTTAAACCAGCAAAGAAAAAGAAAGCAAAAATCAAGCTGCTCAAATTAAAACACAAGAAAAAAAAAACACTATCTAGTTAGTCCTTGACTTACAATCATTCATTCAGCAACTGTTTGAAGTTATGATGGTGGAACTATTTGAATTATGAACTATAAGAATTATATACTCATTATAACAATAAGTTTAGGAATTAGTACCTTATTTTACCTGTTTTTTTCTCCCAAGATATAGAAAACATGTATGGTTTTTAAGCAACAGTTCATTACTAAAAATACACTATTGAATATTTTCATGAAATATTTAAGGTTGGGTTTGAGAATGTACAGTGGTATTACTCACTTGTTTTGTTTATGTAAATTGGATAATATTGAAGACATAAATTCATTTGTCCGGCAGGGATGAAGTTCAAAGAAAGGCTGACCAAGTAATGGATGTTCCTGAAAAGAAGTGATCTGGTTAACTGTGTAAATGAATTTTTAGTATACAAAATTGTTAATAGTTCCTATAATAATTGTCCCATAATAATTTTTTAAAATATTTTTCAATGAATGGAAGTGCAATGAAGTTGAATTATCCAAGATCATTAATAACAGGTGTCCCCCAGCCCTGGACTGCAGCCTGTTCACAACAAGGCTGCGCGAGTGGTGGGCAAGAGCGTGTATGCAACTCTATTTGCATGAATGGCAGGCGCTTATGTTAGTGGCAGGCACGTGTGCAAGCCATGGGCACTTGCGCTCATGTGCAAAGCTCCATTTGTGCAAGTATGCCTACCATTCGCACGGAACCATCCCCCCTGTGCACGGAAACTGTTGGGCTGCCAAGCTGGAAAGGTTGGGGAGGGTGATCTAATAATCCTGAAACACGAATCCTAGAGTTCTGAACCTATTCTTTTGAATAAACTATCTTTATTTATTTAACTACAAAAGTATCAACATGATAAAATAACAAATCTAAATAATTATAACTGCACACAAGTTGGAATTATAATGACAACATTCATACAATTCAGCATTTACCATGAAATATATCATCTAAATATTATTCTTAAAACATTAGTCAAATGAAAAAGTTATTTAGTATTTGAATATTAAAGATGTTTAACAAGATTATAAGCTCATGGTAAATTCCAAATACACAACATTCTAAATCATTTTTTAAAAATATCACACAAGAAAGTAATGCCAGGACAGGAGCTGGGTAGGATATGCATAAAATGTTAAAATAAAAATAATTATAAAAATAATTTCCAAGGTATGTTTTTTCCTTCTTTTTGTATTAGGAAAAGGATTTGCAGACATGAATACATTTAACTCTGAATGTAAGTGATTTACTGTTTTTTTTTCAGGCCAGACCTACTGCTAAGTGCTAAACTAATATTGGTATTATTAAAATTGTATTAGCCATAATTGGCCTTGGCAATCAAAATTTATATTTGGCTCATAAACATTTTGATTATGTTCCTGTAGTTTGGTAGCACTAACAAAATTAACTTTGCTACTTTGTCACAACTTCTTTTCACATATGTTTTTAAACTGGACCCCCAAAAAGCATATCAGTGAGAAATATAATGTAACTGAGTAATGAGAATAAAAAATATAAATGTGATCATATATTTAAGATGAATTTAGCATATTTAAGGTAATCTTAACAATATGTAGGATTACTATTTTTACATTTACAAGCTTGCATCAGCATCAGACTTTTGCATGTTCTTTTTCTACAAATCAAACGCTCTTTTATTTTTTGAGATACAAATACAATCATTTTCATGTCTGTCTTACGCTATCCGGAAACGGTCAGCATATGATTTTCTAGATGTTCATGAATTTCAACTTTCATCAAATATAGTCAACGGCTAGAAATTACAATTTTCTTATCCTATAGTTATATTTAAACTCTGAAACACTGAAAGATTTTGGAAACTAACAAGTCAGTCAGTGAGATAAATTTATCAACTTTAATTTTTTGCAAAATATAATGTAAAAATGAATTTATAAAGATATGCAATATAGTGCAAAAATATACACTGAAACTATAACCAAATTGAAGAAGATAGAAGAATATTAAATATGTTTTAGGTTCCTTTTATTTTTATCCTGTAGATCCCAACTATAAATTCATGCAAAGATATTACCATCTGTTACTCATATAAATGAACTGATGTCATTTTTCATTATGAAATAAGTGCCAAACTGGAAAAAAAAAAAAAGCCTTACTATTGCATCAGAAAAACTTTAAAAACTTGTTGCAAAGACAGATTTCTGGAAAAGAACCAAGTCTTGAAACTGGCAATATAATTTTGATTATCAAAATTACATCCATTATCTGTATTATTCTGTATTATCAAATGAATGTGAACTTGTAGTGAAAAAAATAGAGATAATTTTTCTAGTTTGAAATATCCCCAAACTGACCCTTCAGGACTTCTAAAGATACACATACTGCCATAGTTCATCCTTCTTGATGCTGGTTGTTTTCCCTTTTTCCCCCCATTTCCAATAATGATTCTCTAGAGAGATAGGCCTTTTCATATTGTACCTAAATCATGATAATTTGTCCCTGATCATTTGTGCCTTGAGTGACAAGTCTGGATTGATTTTTGTTTCTTGGCTACCCATATATTCTCAGAATCTCCTCCAACCCAAAATTTCAAACGCATCAATAGTCTTTCTATCAAACTTCTTCAAAGCCCCATTTTGTTTCTACACAGTCTCACAGGCAAAATAGTTGCTTGTGCAAGTCTTTGTAAGTATAGACAGATAACAGCATCTGAATATCATTTTATTTTTTCATACCAAGCATTAGTGTGTATTGGTTTGGTACTACTTCTTTCACTCTTAACAGTCCATCCAAAAGAGCAAAAACTAACTACCACTTCAGTACCTTCGTTGTCAAATATATCACTGGCTGCTGAACCTGTTATTAGTTTATTTTTCTTAAATATAATCTTATACCCATGTTTACACTGCGCTCAACTTCTATTACAAGAGCCTGGAATCAGGGGAGAATCATTAGCTATAGCACACAGGTTATTGATGTTTCCTCCTCCAATTTTAAAGTCATATTCATCTTCTTGCAATCAGAGAATATAGGCTGAATGAATGAGTGAATGAAATGTTAAATAAGGAGGAGAGAATATGTGGAATTTTTTCATTCCAACACATTTGTCAGGCACAAATGACCAGATCTACACATACGGAGTTCAAGGTAACTAACAGAATAACAGAGCTGGAAGGGACCTTGGAGGCCTTCTAGTCAAACCCCCTGCTCAGGCAGGAAACGATACTATTTCAGACAAATGGTTGTCCAATCTCTTCTTTAAAACTTCCAGTATTGGAGCATTCAAAATTTCTGAAGACAAGTTGTTCCACTGATTAATTGTTCTAACTGTCAGGAATTTTCTCTTTAATTCTAGTTGCTTCTCTCCTTCATGAGTTTCCATCCATTGCTTCCTGACTTGCCTTCAGGTGCTTTGGGGAATAGCTTGATTTCCTTTTCTTTGATTTCTACCCCTTAGATACTGGAACACTGCTATCATGTCATGCCTAGTCCTTCTTTCATTAAGCTATACATACTAAATTTCAGCAACCCTTCTTTATATGTTTAGCCTCCAGTCCCATAATCTTCTTTGTTGATCTTCTCTGCACTCTGAATGCAGTATTCCAAATGTGGTCTTACAATGGCGATATAAAGTGGTTTTAATATGTCAAGTGATCTTGATCCCATCCCTCCGTTAATGCAGCCTAGAGTTGTGTTGCCTTTTTTGGCAGCTGCAGCACATTGTTGGCTCATATTTAAGTGATTGTCTACTAGGACTCCAAGATCCCTCTCACAGTTACTATTACTGATCCACCTTATACTATATCTGTGCATTTTTCTTGACTAATTGTAGAACCTAACTTTTTTCACCACTGAATTGCATTCTGTTACAGAGTGCCCAATGTTCAAGTCTTTCAACATTCTTCGGAATCTTAAGTTTATCTTCTGCCACCTTGGTGTCATCTGCAAATTTGATAAGTTCCCCATCTAGCCCCTAATCCATAAACTACTTTACTTCATTCTGCTTATAATACAGGCATCTTCCCAGAATGCTTGCTTTCCTTGGGAAGAGATAAGGTTGCATGGGGCTTGAGGGAGTGGCGTGGTGGTGGTCAATCCTGGATTTCTTGTGGTTGGACAATGATTCAAGGCTAATTCCCTGCTTGATCGTCTTTCCTTTCTGGGTGGGCATTTTCCATCATATATTGATTGGAATTCTTGCACTTCTGCAAAATAACTTTTTATTGATCAAGCTTCATCATCTGGCATCTCACTTTATATAGAGAGCTTTAATCTGTGTTAGATGATTGTGTATTGTTTAGCATGTGAAATAAAGAGGTATTATTTGATTGTTTGCACAGTCTGTTAAATGTCCTTTCTTTTGTACTGGTATGTAGATCAACCTCTTCCAATCTATATTGGCTATATTTGTTGATATTGTTTGGTTTCAACTTTTACAGATTCTGATTCAGTTGTTTGTCATATCTGTAACTATTCTATCAATTCCTGTAGTCTTCCAGTTTGGGAAAAACAGATATGCTGGTGTAACTCTGGAATATTTTGTAAATAGGAAATATTATTTCAAGATAACTTGGATGTTGACACTGCTATCTTCCAGAATTTAAATATATTCCTTCCATCTTTGTTTGATCTCAGTTTAGCAGTGGTTAGAGTGCAGTACTGCAAGTTACTTCTGCTGTTTGCCAGCTGCCTGCAATTTGGCAGATCGAATCTCACCAGGCTCAAGGTTGACTCAGACTTCCATCCTCCTGAGATGGGTAAAATGAGGGCCCAAATTGTTGGAGGCAATATGCTGACTCTGTAAAAAAAAAACACTTAGAGAGGGCTGTAAAGGTATATAAGTCTAAGTGCTATTGCTATCTCCATTAAAATTAATTACTATCTGTACATTGGCAAATTTTAGTATGTCCAATTGAATATTTATATTATTATTTCTTAGAATTTACTAGAATATAATATATGGAAATACACTACATACCCATATATCTAGTATATACTAGAATTTATTACTGCTTATTACAAGTAGCCTCTTATTATCTATTACAAAAGGAACATTGGAATAAATGAAAAAAGTGAATTAATGAAATGATCATACAGATCAAGATAAACAAATATGTAATTAATAATTGTCTACAATTTTTAAAAAATTTAAGAAACATTTCCATTAAATTCTAATCAAGATGATAAATCCTGCAGAATAAGCTTCCTGATCAAATGGTTGCATAATATTAACAGTAGCAACAATACCACTTTTCAAAGTTAATAAAAAAATGTTTGGGGAAAATACAATTGTTCAGATGATCTTACTGAACTCAAGGTTCTAATAGGACATGTCCTTTCTCCAATATTATGATATAGCTAAACAGTGTGTTGTAGTAGTTAAATTAGCAATCAGTTTGTTTTAATCTGGCACCATTCCAATGTGTTAAAGCAGGGTTCCCTAGTTCCTAACTAGCCTGTGTTGACTGGAAATAAAGTTATTGTCTAACATGCTCAGATGGTGCCAGGTTGGAAAACAATGGTCTCTTCTGTTCTTGTAGAAAGAAAATAATTTGCAGGAATCAAAACATGTACAGTGTGATGGCCCATGCTATCAGCCGTATTCCCATGTTATTCCCATGTAGATAAGTATTGTGGTAGAAAATGGGACTCCCCTAAATATTTGAAGCCGTTTCATCCTTAAATGGCTCATCTTCTAATAATACTTCAATATCCTTCTGTCCCTCCATGCACCAATAGTTTTTGAAATAGCCCTGGAAGCAACTCTTTATATTTTATTTTTGCCTAAACAATCTATGAGGCTGAGAAACAAACAACAGCACAGGAAACGGGAAAGAAGAGTATATAACTGATTTAAAAGTTCCAAAGTACAGAACTGGAAAACAACTATATGAAATTTTTATTATGCGTGTCAAGCAAGTTCAAGAATTCTACACACACACAAATGGTAAAATTTGGTTTCCATATGGCAGATTTGTGTATATGTTACAGAAAGGAAACATGACTCACACTGATCCATAAGCACAAATCCTTTTAAATGAAAAAAAAGTCATAGTTTATATAACCTTTTTATGAGTGAAATTGCTATTTCAGTGGATCACCTCCTGATTAATATCTATTTGAAATTTGGCTGAAGCAATCTGATATCTTGGAAAACAAAAATATTTTGTGGACAGGAATAAATATATCAAATATGTTTTCTTCTAGAATGTAACCATTTTGTTTCTTCAAAATGGATAATGACATAAATCGAAAAGGCTTTCTTATAATGTCTGTCCACTATATGTTTATAAACTTGTTTCTCTCAATAATTTAATTCTCCCATTCATATTATCACTTCCAATTTCCATAGATTTTTAAACAAAAGTTTTCACTTAATTTTATTGTTCAAAATCTTTTAATATGAACATATCAGATTTTTTAAAAAATTAAATGATAGTTTGCCTTCTACAATGCAGCAAACAGAAAACAGACAAACAGCTCTGATATTAAAAAACAAACAAACAAGAATTTGTATTGATGCATGATTTGGTACCTAAAAACATGTACTTTGAACATGTGATGGTATAAATTTCTTTTGGCAATGTATTAAAAATTAATATCCAGAGAACCTTATCCTTATTTTATCTTGACTAAATACAATATTTTCACTAAATCATTTCTATTAGACATGAATGCAAATGTATATGAATCATTCTTTTTTTTTTTCATCTCCTAAGAAAGCGATCTTCATTTCCCCCATAACCTTTCCAATGTGGTTATACAACTTTAAAGAGTAAGCTTATAGTGAGATAATGCCTAAAATAAAATGTGAAATGTAATCCATGTCAAATTTCAATTAACAACAAATGTCACTTTTGGGTAATGGATACAGCAAGGTAATTAGTTCTGTTTAGCTGGTATTGTATGTTTTACTTCTCTTTTCCCAAACAGCAGATATTTTGTTATTGGTACATTTCCTGTAACAGCACCATTTATTTTCCCTGTCATAACTGGAACTTCTCCAGTGGTAATGGCTTCTATTTTCTCCAGTGCTACATAAACTGCCCTGGAGCATTCATCATAGCATTTATGGACACTCCATTTCTCCTGCAGAGGAAAGGGACTGTTGTCCAAAACATCCTGTCTCATCCAGTTTGCATGATCTAGCTTTGATGAAAATCATTCACCAAGCTTTTATCAAGGGCAGAAGAAAATGGCTGTACTTGAACTTGCTTTTAGTACCTTCAAGTATCTCATCTGATCTTCAGTCTGAGGAGTTGGGAGGGGAGGGTACTTAATTAGGATCACTGAAAATGTTAAATTATAATTTAGTTAAATTAAAATAGTCACACCTTTCATTTATTTAAACCAATAAAATAAAATGGTCCCACTGACAAATTTCCAAACAGCACAATGTAGCTTCATTAATAAAGGATAGAGCAATTAATTCCTGTTGATTTGGATATTGTATTTAAAATATATTTAAATGCATTAGCATTTTTAGCAAATGCATAATACTGCTGGTTCATTTTCAGTTCTTGATCCACTAAGACATCTAGAAATTTTCTGTCTCTATTACTCTTATTATTACTATGCATTAATTGTTCTCACTTTGTCCCTAAATATAAGATACTATTTGGTCTTTTGGTTTTGTCTCAATATTCCAGTCTTCTATGTTCCTCCTATTTTTGAAAGACTGTAAATCATAAACACTTTTTATCTTACTTTGCAATATATGTATGAATGAATTTATGTATGTAACATTTTTTTACTTGTGCATTTGGTTTTGTTTTCTAGGTATATAATTTTGCACTCATTTCAATTCAATTTCATTCAATTTCTTTTAGCCCACTTTTTTCCAACCTATAAAGACTGTTTCAAATTTCTGTCTTCTTCAGTATTACCTAATTTATCCAAGTTTGCATCATCTGCCTATCTGACAAGCATTCCCTACTTTATTCAAATCATTAATAAAAATAACAAACCAAGGTTGATCCTTGAGACAACCTTGATACCCTACCTTGATACCCTTGAGACAACCTACTTGATACCCCTCTCCAATTATGAGATTCCATTAATATGCATTCTTTGAGCCATAGTTAATGTATCCACTTAATTCACTAGCTTGCTAAATCAGCATAACATATTTTATCAAATGTTTTGCTATAGTATATGTCTATAGCATTCCCACAAACTGCTAAGGAAGTTATTCCATTGAAACATGAAATAAAATTTTCCTGGAAGATTTATTGTGGACAAAGACACATACTGTGGTAACTTTTGGTAATCAACTATTCACCTGCATTTCTTGTCCAAGATTTCTCATAAAGCTTCAACCAGACTATCCAGAAAATTCTTCACTACTTCTGAATGCAATTTAATTGGGTCTAGAGATTGTTTCAGTCAGAGGAAATAAATATTTACTTTCAATCTTGAATTTTGTTTGTTCTTCTTAATTCCTTTAGACCAGTTCTCAGCAATTTTAAGATGTGCGTATTTTAATTCTCAGAACTCCCCAGCTAGCATGGGAATTAAAGTCCTCACATTTTAAAAGTTGCTGAGATTGAGAAATACTGCTCCAGACTGTCTATAGAGATTTATTTTTTTATTTTTTAATACATTTATTTATTCAACATTTCAACGTTTAAAAAAAACAGTTTCCACTTTTTACAATTTCATAACAGCGTTCACACTAATTAATAAAGTATAAAACTATATCAATTTCTTATCCATTCTTATTCACTTTTATTCTTATTTCTTGATCTAACTTATAAAACTATTAACATAGTATATGTGTGTGTGTGTATGTGTTTGTGTGTGTGTATGTATATACATCATTAACACCTTCTCATTTTTACTGTCGATTGATGCCTTTGCATCTTCTTTCTAACCACTCATACCAAACATTCCATATCTTATAGTACTTCTGGTGGTTACACCACGGTGGTGCGGTGCAGAGGAACGGTGCTCCATTCTGAATGCCTGAATTTTTGCAATTGGTAGCCCGTAAGGGTGAAGTTGGATCCTCTATGGAGATTCTTAGTCATCCAGCTCATGCTTGTCCCAAAAATGTTTTTTCCAAAGGCAACTGGACTTTGTTTTTCCTGAACTGAACTGATGTAGCTTTTATATGACAAGTGAAAGGTCTTTAAAAGAAAACAGAGTCCAGTTACCTTTTGAAAAAGGACTTTTGAGACTGTTCTAGACTGATGAAAACCTTAAGTACAGGTGCTCTTCAACTTACAACCATATTTGACTTCATGGGTCATTGCCATGATTGTAAATTGAATCCATTTATGGCACTTTTGTTTTTTGGCCAGAAATTGATGTAAAGGCTGGTTTCTGAGGAAAAAAAAGTCATAAATCATGGTCTCATGATTTTGAGATGCTGTAAATAGTTGTAAATGTGGGCCAGTTGCTGAGTCACAAAAATGTGGTCATGTGACTGGTAAGTCAGACATCAAAATTTTGTATCCATATCGTAAGTCCCCTTTTCAAGTCCATCAGAACTTTGAATGGCTGCTAAGCAACCAGTCATGGTCAAAGAATACCTGTAGCACTCATATAATGCCAGGGATTGGACAAAAGCTACTGCATGGGTTTAAAAAGGTGCATGGGAGGCTGATGCAGGTCAGGGAGGGTATGTGGGGACACAATGTCCTTCCCTGCTCTTCCCTCTCCTCCTTCTCCCATCCATTCCCAGGAGACAGTTAAGTGGCTGCTGCTGAGTGGGAGAGGGAGTGAGGCATTGTAAAATTGACTGGGAAACTGTCACAGAACATTGAAAATGAAGATCATGTGAACACAGCAGCAGCCAGAAGCACCAAAATAGCCACAACTTTCCCAAATTTCACAGATCTGGATTTTGGATGAATTCCATACTTTAGTCCATTTGAGGTATCTTGGTTTTAAAATTGTTGCCCTATAATACATCATTTCTCCAAGATAAAAGCTCACAACAAGGGGAAATTTAGTAATATACAGATATTTCTAAACATTTTATTATAATCTGGATTGATAATATTTTTGCCATCTAAAGAATATTTTTGTTTTTCACATTCTTCTGAAAATTCAGTCATTTTGTGACTTAGCGGTATACACAGGATCTAAGGAACACTATTGAACTCTCCGCTGGTTTTAAGTTCCTTCTTCCATGGACATAGACATACTTCCAATCAATGGCATGTTATACCATAGGATACCATAGGCATAATAGAAATTTCCCTAGTATTCCCAAAAAGAGGGGTCCCTAAATCACATTTTCAGAAAACCGATTCTTTCACTCCAGCATTTCTAGCCAGCCAAACTTACTTGCCTCTGTCAGGTGGATCCAGATTTTCCTAAACAACAGGGATTTCTGAAAGCAACTTTGGCAGCCTCAATTTAGCTCAGCCTTTATGTACATGAGCATCTTTGACCTGTGTTCCACAGTTATTATTTCAATTTCTAATGGCCCAACAGCTACTGGAAGATCCATCTGCACCTGTGATCTCACCATAACATTTTCTGAGTACAAAAAGGGGAACCTAAATGTAAAATCATAGTGTATGCATAGAATAGAATAGAATAGAATAGAATAGAATAGAATAGAATAGAATAGAATAGAATAGAATAGAATAGAATAGAATAGAATAGAATAGAATAGAAAAGTGTGATTGGACACACAAGGAATTTGTCTTGGTGCAAATTCTCTCAGTGTACATAAAAGAAAAGATACATTCATCAATATTACATACTAAATATTAAATATGTGATAGAATTAAAGTGATAGAATTATATTTCTCTGTGACTTATTGATTATCTTCTTTAATATGTAATAACATTTTGAGGACTACCTGTACAATACTACAGGTAGTCCTCAAAATGTTCTTACATGTTAAAGAAGATAATCAATAAATCACAGAGAAATATAATTCTTTACAGTATCTTTACAGTATCTTTACAGTACAATTCTTTACAGTATCTCCCCAGTATCCTTTACAACCCAATATACTAGGGAGATTTCTTTGGTGCTTCTTGCTGTGGATTCACCTACTAGATCTCTTTTTCCTGTCTCCCAGTGTGACTGCCACATATGACCAATTATATGTAGTTTACTCATTGTTCCTTCTCATTCAAGACATGCTAACTCATCATTCATTAAGAATTCCAGAAATATACATTCAATATTGCTGAAGCTGTATTTTAATTAATATTATGGAGCAACATCATTATAACATCATTTTAAAAACCAAATATCTTTCTAATACCACTACTTTAGGGAATGTAATCTTTCTTAGTTTAATGACTCTTCTAATTCAAAATGAACATACTCTGTCATTACAATCCATGGGCGGTCAAAAAGCAATGATGACTAAATTATTAAATGTTTAACAGTAGTTAAATAATTGAACCTGTTTGAAAGATTGTTTTTTGTTCATAATTAACTGGAGTTGTACATAACAATTGTGTCAGGCACATTGTTGCAGCGAACAAAATCCTACAAAGCAGATGAAGAAGGTAAATTATAATTCTGTAGCTTATAACACAGAGGTCCCCAAACTTGGCAACTTTTAAGATTGTGGACTTCAATTCCCAGAATTCTCCAGCCAGCTTTCTGGGAATTGAAGTCCAAAAGTCTTAAAAGCTGCCAAGTTTGGGGACCCCTGTTATAACAGAACATGAATGATTAGTAGTGCTAGGAACTACTTTTCTGAAAACAGCATAAAGTATTATCAATATATGCTAATAACATGATATAACTTGATAAGATTGTTACAGATATATTTTTACATCATTATGCTGTGCTAACTTTACAAAGTAAACATATTGTCTCATTTTATCCATCGTTACAAGTTGTCAAAGTTACCTCTTCATCACATCTCACAACTTTAGAACGTATTTTAATTTAACTTATTAAAATAATATGCAAACGTAGTAAAAAGTTGGTAACTGATTAATTTTATCTTGGCAAGTGCTGAAAAATATATCGTCTGTTTATTTTTCAAAAATAATGAGTGCCAATTCTAATGACAAAAATTGGCAGACCAATTTTTCAGTTTAAACTCTGGAACTCCAGTTTTCTCTAAAAAGCAATTGGAAGCAATTATACATTTGAGTCATAATTAATAGGCACACTTCATTGTACATTTTTTTTTCTTAATGCTGCTGAATCTATGCAGTGCTTTTTATGTACTTGGCAAATTTTGCTTCTTAATATATAATATAATATATCTTATAGAAAAAACAGCACAAATAAAGAAAATTGTAAAATAAGAGATAAAGAATTATTATATTTACCTAGTTATTCCATGATCTTTTTAATGTGAACACCAATAATTTTTAAAACTGTACTTATTTTACTAAAGAAAATATGGTTCATCTTAACAAAATATTCCTGACAACAAAGAACTACATTGTATGTGAAATACTCACAAGAATTGTATTGGTAGTATAGGACAGAACAGAGTTTTTCAAACTTTTTCAGACCATGGAATTGCTCATTTTAAAAAAATTCCCAGAATGCCTGATCTAAAGGAAAATCACTGGACACAAAATTGGCTATATTCAAGTGAACTTCTTTTTTAATCCCATGATCTCTTCCATCAAGTTCTTGAAGAATCAGACGATTCTTTATAGTGCAGTTTGACCAGATTCTTTATCTCAATTTAGTTTTTACACAGAAAAATTTGTACAAATTGGAAGTTGAGAAAATGTGTCCGTATTACAATAATATGGAAGAAAGTGAAATAAGGATAAATTTAGATTCAAAATACAAATTAGCTCAAAGCGTCTAATGGAAAACAAGTTTATTAAATAATAATAAATACTTTTAAAGATAACCAAAATGGTTATCTATGCTATAGATACTATAGAATAAATGTTCCACTATAAAGTATCTCTCTGTATTTATCTCTCTGTGAGTGTAAGTCCTTGATACTCATGATTTCACCAGGAACATTGTATGAAATGTCTTGTTAGCATCACTTTTCCAAGCAGTAAAGTCTGCTGGAAAATAATCTTTATTGAATCTATTTGAGTTTTCATGCATAAATCCCAATAGTTTATGAGCATTCCTCTTCAAGCATATAATTTAAAAATTAAGATTTACTGGACTAGAAGTTTCCCAGGAAAGAAACTGTAAGGCTAATAATCTGCCCTGCTGGACCTCCAGCAACCGACATTCAGTAATATAGATACCCTGGTTTCTATGTTTTCTATCTAAGAGCTATTTAAAAAGATAAATACTCCCTTGAGTTGAGACTAACCTTCCAGAGGACATGGCTGCCTCAGCATTTTGAAGAAGGGCACTTCATTCACATCAACATCATTGCAAGGCATCTCTTCAAGTTCTTTTATTATTAGCTATTGATTAGTGTATCTTTCATGAACTACCAATGGCATATTTATATAATCCACAATGAAAGTACAATCTGTCAGCTTTCTTGTTCAGTAATTTATTAAAGCTGCTTCCTAAAGATTTTTTAAAATTATCTAAAACAGAAACCTAGCAAAAGAGTTGACATAAAATTATAAAGCAGTTATGTTTTAAGTTCATCTGACAGCTTATCATGCTCTTACTGAATCAGCCTTTACCTACATTTAATGTTTCTTTTTCCTTAAAAATATTATATTCAGAGAATTGTCTGTATCTTCTATTCTGATCTGCTGAACAGGTTATTTAAAGCAGGCCATGCAAGCCATAGCCATATACATATATAATTCACACAATAAGCAATATGTTGGTATAGCTTAAGGTTATCAAGACCATCAGGATTTTCATGGTATGTCAAGGGTTGCAATAGCACACCTAAAACTCTCCCACTGCAATATAAGGGATGCATTTGCCAAGGCAAAGCCAGCGATTCCCATGCTAGACAGAACTATTATGCCAAAACTGAGCAGTGCTTTTCAGTCAGGCCACAAAGACAACATACTCATTTTCTTCGACTCAGAAAAGCATGGAAAAAAGACCTAGAATTTAAACTTAGAATTCTAACATATATAGAAGGAATTGATTTTTATGTGTTCTAGGTGGCACATGTCTGGGTATTTTGTTTTATTCTTGTCTGTAATAAAACCTCTAGCCTAGCTTGTTACCCGTATGAGTCTCCATTAAAAAAACGTACCTGAATATGGGTTAAGTGTCTGGAAAGTCAAGAATTATTGCCACTTTTGGCATGAACATACAAGGCTTAAGGCTCTCAGTTTGATCCTTAATCTCCCAAATAACAAACAAAAGGAAAACTTTCGCCACCAATTGATCAGTTGAAGGTGCTTTAAAGCCTTAATTGAGATGCTGGCAAACCCCATGCTGAAATGAACTTTGAAATTTTGTTGTTGTTGTTGTCGTAATCATATTTCTCCAGAATTTTAAAATGGAAACAGTAACAGAAAGTGATATATGAAAATGACTCTGCGTAGAGTTACATTTAGACAACTGCTACATAAATATTTGAACTATATATTTGAAAATCTATGGCCTCAAGAATTTTAAAAATCCACTCCTTGATTTCCAGGAGTGATACTATAGTACAGTGGTGGCTAACATTTTTCGGCTACCGTGCCGATAATTGCGTGTGCGTTCGCTTGCAAGCACCCAGAAGACAATGCGTGCTGGGGTCCCCATGCCTCCTATGCATGCGTGCACGATTCCTTGTGTGCCGAGCATCTGCGCATGGGCATGCAATTCCCCCTCGCACGCTGCGTGTCTGTGCATGCGTGCACGATTCCCCCTTGCACACAGCACATCTGCATATGTGTGTGCAATCTCCTCGGATGCAGCACATCCCTGCTCATGCGTGCGTGTCTCCCGTGCACCCCCTTCTGCCCCTGCGCATGTGCACCAGATACCCGACAATCAGCTGTTGGGTGGTGATGCGCGCATGTGCAGTGGGGCTCTTCTGGGCGATGTCTTGCGTGCTAGGGGAAAACGCTCTGTGTGCCACTTCCGGCACGCATGTCATAGCTTTGCCAACATGAAGTAGAAAGCTTCAATCAGAATAGAACAGCCCAATTTGGCTTCAATCAGAATAGAACAGCCCAATTTCGATTTTGGATGTATTGGTACCTATGGCCTCTTCAGATTTAAGTTTCGATTTGTTCATGGAAATCTAAAATATAAATTAAAACTAGTTGAGCATATTTTGACACCACAAATAATTTTCCAGAAGTTCTAGCCAGTGCACTATAGCAACTGTTGATAACAATTGATCAGGCATTTAATGAGAAATCTTAACACCATCTTCATCTACATTATGGGTACACCATAAACAAATCTTTCTATTAACATCCTGCACCATGTCTATAAAAATGTTTATGTCTATGAATGTCTATAGCAGATTCTATAAGATTCAACTGTAAGGTTTAAAGGGGCGTTGGTACTTACCTGACATGCCTGTTCTCTTTGAGCTGTGAAGAACATCCAGTACTGGAAGGTGCTTCAGTCTCTGCATGTCTAGGCTAGGCTTTATTTGTGGAACGCTGCTCCTCCTCCACGGGATTCCTCCCCAGCACGGTTTTGGCAAAGATGGGAGAAATAAACGCCCTCGTCCTCAATGCTCTAACAAATTTATTGGTCGAAACAGGACCCCAGCAGATGGAAAAAGGGTGGGGCTGGATGGTCTTCACAGATCAAAGAGAATGGGCGTGTCAGGTAAGTACCAACGCCCCTTCTCTCATGAGCTGTTCAGAGCATCCAGCAGTGGGACATACCAAAGCTTGGCCAGTCCTATGGGAGGGACTCCGTCTGGCCTGGAATCGCCTCCTGGTCCCTGTTGACCCGTTGCAGAATTCTTCTGCCAAAGGAGGCCTCAGCGGATGCAAACACATCTATTTTATAATGCCTAATGAATGGCGATGGAGAGGCCCAGGTTGCGGCTCAACAAATTTCAGTTATTGGTGCCTGTGTGGGCCACGCTGCCGGTGTTGCAGTGGTCCTTGTTGAATGAGCTATTATGCCCCTGGGCACCTCCAGTGATTGAGTCTGAAATGTTTTCGCTATCGTAGCCTGTAGCCAATGGCCTATTGTAGAAGATGAGACCTTGCATCCCTGAGTGTTGGGCTAAAATGACACAAATAAGGCTTCTGTTTTTTTGAAAGTCGCTGTGCGGTTAATATATATTCGCAATGCTCGCCTCACATCAAGCCTATGCCATTGTAGTTCCAACCCTTGGGATGGTCTGGGACAAATTAGGAAGTATCAGCTCTTGTGCCTTAAGAAAAACCGAGTTAATTTTGGGTATAAACATAGGATCAGGACGAAGGACCACCCGGTCAGAATGGAAAACACGAAGATCTTGTCTGATAGACAAAGCTGCAAGTTCCGAAATACGCCGAGCAGAAGTGATCGCTACAAGGAAAACTACTTTATACATCAGAAATTGGAGACCTGACAATTTCAAGGGTTCAAAGGGGCCCTCAGTGAGTGTGACGAGGACCTTGTGAGTGTGACGAGGTGGGATAACAGTATACCGCTGGAGGGCGTAAATTTGTGGCTCCTCGAAGGAAACTCTGTATTTGTTTTCGCTGCCCGAAAATGCAAATGATCTCCGACGACCAGATGGAGAGAGCTAACGTCGGGAGATCGTAATGTGATTTGGAGGCTAAAAGCCTGAAAAAATGAACTGGACTATATCTAAACCTGCTGAGTAATACTCCTGTTTCAGCCAAGGAAGAACAAAAAGCACTGCCTATCCACAATGAGGCTGAGCCAAAACTGGAGAATGCTGGGGAGGAGTCCCGTGGAGGAGGAGGAGCATTCCACAAATTAAGCTCAGCCTAGATATGCAGAGACGACTGGATGCTCTGAACAGCTCATGGGAGAATCTCTCTATCCTGAATCCACTTTGTATGGATTCATGCTAAGTAACACCCTGGCAAGTAACAGCCTTAGCACTGTTACTTCAGAAACAGTTTTGAGTCTGCTTCTTTAAAAAAGAGTATTATGAACATCCTTGACATTTTAGAAATAATTTATTGATTTTTGCTCAACACTGCCATAAATTAAATGATGTAATGGATAGCACTGTTATACTACTAGAAAAACATGTCTTTCAGATTCTTAACCGCATACTGAAAAAAGTATCAACTGGATTAATGTTAAAAATAGTCCAGTTTGATGCTAATTTATACACAGGAGCAAAATGTGGTAGTGCTGAAATAGCTTCCAGAATCATTAGGGATAAAAGCCTACAATAAGATGCTTACCAAAGGATTACCAAAAAGGATTTTTTAAATTTGCCAAAAATGAAAACCTGAAACTTTTTACATGAAAAAGTATATGCCATCCTACAAGATCATTCATTGTCCTTGTTCAATATTTGTTTCTGAACAGGCTACCTTTCATTAACCTATCAACTATATAAAACGTATAAAGATTGGCTGTGCTATTAAGCAATTATGAAACTGGTAGTCAACCCATCTGGTGGATACTAGATTTGAAAAGTCTGGTTTGCAGTTTATAATCTTCATGTGAATATATACATGCCTTTCTGTGTATCAAACATAACCATTACAACCAAAAACTTCCCTCTAGTCAAAGATGAATTATTGGGTACTTGGGTACCGAGTTATCCTTTGGGATGTTTGCAGAAATACTGAAATAATTAGGCCAACTGTTTTCAGAGTGAAAAATAAAAACTGAAAAGAGCAGATAGTTCTATTGGCAGCCATTCCTCAAGAGGCTCCTGGTCGAAAGGCTTAATATTTAGACATAGTTCTAGATCCGTGATGGTGAATTTATGGCACACATGCTGGAAGGGCACACAGAGCCATCTCTGCCAACACGCAAGCTGTCACCCCGGATCAGGTCCACTGTGCCAGCCAGCTGATTGTCAGGTATATACCACACATGGGGGCGGGGGCACGCGGAAACGTGTGCGCATGCACAAAGGCACATGGCACAGGAGGTTGCACGCATATGCACAGAGGTATGCATTGCACACAGGGGGATCACGCGTGCATGCATGGGGGGGTCACACACGCATCGCATTATGGATGCAGGCACGCGTGTACACACACACACTTTTGGCACACTATAATTAAAAGGTTAGCCATCACTGTTCTAGATTAAGAACTTTGACTACCAAACCCACTAGGGTTTTCTGTGGCTTACTCAAGCACTGGGGTCTTGAAAACAGTGAACAAAACATCCTAGAAATATTTTTGACAGAATTATCTGATAGTAATTTAATATCTCATTTGTTCAATGCAGAATACAAAATACTTTCAGCCAAAGTAATTGGGTGTATGCCAAGTGAATCCCACATTATCAGTATAACTGAATCACCTTGAACTGTCTTGTGCTCCAGCCTAACTGTATCTGGTGTATAAAATGTGGAAAGAAATAAATGAGGGATGTGCACAGCTTTGGATCTGAAGCCCAAAAAATGCTTTGTAGGGGAAGTAGGGGGTATGTGCCATACCTTCTGGCATTTTTCTTTAGAAGTGGTATCTTTTTCTAGACTTGCATAATACTGCACAATCTCAGGAAAGTATTCGTTTTGCACTAAGGAACTGCTGACAGCATGCCCATGCCTATGCCAAAGCATCCTGTTAGCATTTCCTTAATTCAAACTCTATTTTCATGGGATCCTGCACTAGGAAAAGATACAGCCTCCTAAGCATTTGGAGACATTTGGAAATTAATGATTATCACTCTTTTGTCCAAATGGCCTGTCAAAATTAGGTTAAGTCTTTCTCAGATTACATGTAAGGTTTAGTAACAGTTTATTTTGAATGATTCTTATATTGACTGCATTATTAATTATTTATTATTTGGACTAGTAACAATATATTGTTCTCTAAAATTCATTCTTCAAATAAATAATTCTATACAAGTGATAGAAATAGGTAACCTGTTGCGTAATCATATCCCATGGTCCTTGCCAGAGGCGATCCCTATAGCATTCATGGACACTTTTCCATATTTCATCTAATGTTAAAGGTTTTCCATCTGTAAAAAAGAAATCCACATAATTTATTATGAAGTTACCTATAACATCTGTATATAATTTTTATCTTTAAAATGTACATGGTTGAAAACAAACACACAAAATTAACAGTGATGATAACATTAATTCTTCTTAATCTAAAAGAACCACAACAATAATGTCATGATGTTTGTTTGTCTATAGACAAATAAATTAGAATATCCAATCTTATTAATCATTGTTTGGTAACTGATATAACTCTAAATGGTACGATAACTGCCCTCAACAAGATCCTCTGTGCAATATTGATTATGCCCTCACTCTTAGATGAGCTTTGTTTAATAAAATAAAGTTCCTGTATTGAAACAAATGTATGATTTGTTTTTGACAAATGAAATAGTTTGATTTTTTTTTCCAATAACTGTCATTATCATGGCATTTATCAGGTGTCAGAAGGACATTATACTGTGATAAATAGTCTTATTCCAATGACATTTTCATCTTCATGAAATAAACAAGATTTATTCTTCCAATTAACATTTGAATGTCATATTTAGATAGAACTTGAAATCATGTTGCTTTCAGATTCCGGTTTTTTTAACATACTGAAAATGGAGGACAACATTCTGTTTACTATTTAGCAGCACTAATGTCAAGTGCAAAAACAATACAAGGGAAGTAATGAGAATATTGGAAGCTAACCTCTGTATAGGAAAATTGGAATATGCCACAAATAGAAAATAAACTCAAAATACTGGAGGATTAGCTATCAAGTTACTAATACAAAGAAAACAACCAAAACAAGATTTTGGTAATGCTCTCTATGTGACTTTTAATTACTACTGTTCAGAAATCTGGTCCTCCAAGTTCCCCAAAACTATCTTCTA
Organism: Hydrophis major; assembly: GCA_033807585.1. NCBI lineage: Eukaryota > Metazoa > Chordata > Lepidosauria > Squamata > Elapidae > Hydrophis > Hydrophis major. Next base: position 333,793,079 of record CM066329.1, read on the forward strand.
TCTGGAATGTTTCTATTTTCCTTTTTCATTCTTTTTCTTTTTTTTAACAAATTTTATTCAGTTTTTCACATTAAAAACAAAAATCTCTTTTTAGTGGACAACATATTTCCGGGTCATCACCTTTACATACAAATATGACAGCAATTATACATTCATATATGCATACTTAATTCTATTATTACCTTTTCCATTCCAAATTTTCAGTAAGGAGAGAAACAAACACATTAATTCTAGCCTCTTTCATTAATCTCAATCAAAACATCTTTTTGTTTCATTTCAATTATTTCAAATATAATCCTTTAATATTTATTTTAAAAATAAAGATAAACAATATGTGTTTGGCTAATAATAATAATAATAAAAATAATAATAATAATAATAATAATAATAATAATAATAATAATAATAATAATAAAAAATAATAATAATAATAATAATAATAATAATAATAATAATAATAATAATAATAAAAATAATAATAAAAATAAAAATAAAAATAATAAAAAGTTACCAATGTCTCTCCTTGCTTTTAATAGTCTATATTAACTTATTAATTTAGTTGGTTCTTTAGTCTGTCATATTCCCTTTCCATTACACATTCTTTTTATAAATTCTAGATTAATACAAATTTTAACACTAAAGAAAAAAAAACAAATATAGGTTTCCCCCCTTTTACTGTTTTGAGTGTGACACCTCAATGATTAAAATATACCTTTATTCCCTCATTTTGATTCCCAATAAACCATTATTTTTAAGAAGTTACAATAATAATCATTACATCTTTTCATTTGGATTCCGCAGCATATTTTCCCCGCTTGATTTTTAATGAGAGTTATCAGTATCTATATTACTCTATTTTCTAAATATTTTTAATTGCAGAAATATTCTTATTACCCCTTGTGACCCTGCAGAATCCCCTTTTTAATTCATCAACTATTATCTCTGAAAAAACATTTTTTCAAATTTTACTATTTCCGTATTTTATTCCATGCACCTGTTTCTTACTGCTTCTCTTCCCCCTCTTTTCCCCATATCTTTTCTCAATCCAGTTTATATCCCTCTCTTTCTTAATATCTTCCTCTGCCCTTTTCTGCTGGGTCTTTCTGCCTTTCCTGACTTCACAGGTATTCCCCCTTTTGATTGCCTTCTTAAATTTCAACTTTTTAACCTTCCTTCTTTCCCCACTTCTTTGTAGTGTTCTGGAAATGGAAATGGAAATGAAGAACAAGAAGAAAGAGCTTCAGAGGAGGAGGAGTCGATTCAAGAAGACATTTTAAATAGACATTTTCCTTTTTCATTCTTGAGGTGCTTATGTATTTCCTTTCATTTTGTTTTAGAATTTACTTAATAATTCTGAGATGATCAAGAGTTCTTCTATGGATATTTTTTCAGTTTGCAATCTTTCTTGCTACTCACATTTCCTGTTTTGAAAAAGGCCCATTGTAGGAGTTTCCTCAAGATGTCTCCTTTGGGATTTAATTGAATCATAGGAAACTAAGGCAGTTGAAGACTGCTGGAAAGATGTTTATACGTTGAAAGAAAGATTGTCAACATATTCTCTTTGGCCACTTCATAAAATAAAGTAAATACAAGAATTTCATGAGAATTTTTCTGCAACTTTCTTTTTTGTAAGAAATATAGAAAACAATTTATTTTTGATCAAATTAAAGGCAAATGCAGAAGAATTTTTATAGCACTAGTTTTAATAGGAAATGTTAAACATAAAAAGAGATCTGATTCCTGTTGCGAAACTTCCATTTTACATCTGTCATGACTGGCTTCCTTCCAGACATTAAGTTAAAAAAAATTGCTTAGATAAATATGAGTATCTGTTATTGATATGGTAATGCACAATTTCAATTTCATGTTTTAATTGCTATTCTGTTTCAAGTATTCTTTGTCTGATTGAATTGGCCCTATTCTAGAATGGAGTCTTTTATAAATATAGAAAAGCAGCTATACAAATTGGCATTATGCATTTATTGCTGATATGTTTGTATGTTTGGATAAAGGCTCAATTCCATGTCTTCAAAAGGCTAAAAGCTTGCAAAGTCTGTCCATATGATCCTGAAACTCTTCAATGAAACAGAAGAAAGACAACCTATTTTCAAAGTTGCTGCCTGTTTTAATCAAGCTGCTGCAATAGCATTACCATGACACAAATAAATGGGAAAAGAGCACTTTTATAATATAGAGATATAATTTTTACTTCCAACTTTTAATTAAATAATAGTTTTAAATTAATTCTAACTAGTTGGGATTTTTATTTGGAAAGAGCAAATTTGGAATCATGTGGTAGAGAATCTTTAGGTTTATATTTAACATTTCAAGAACTGTTAGATGTGGTTAAATAATAATGTTCTTATTGATTTTAATATCTTTCAAAGCAGGAAAATGTTTCAGCCACAAGTTTATGACCTTTTAATGATAAAACTGTTGCCACAGAACTCACTTCTACATAGAAAATTAAGACAAAAATATTTCATTTTCTTACAAGGACATGTGTTCATCAGTTCTGATAACTATTCATTTCCATGGCAAAAAAAGAGACACCTCTCATATGAAACTGTCCTAAAAACCCCCACTAACATATGTTATACAAAACATAGAATGATCTCTGAAATCCAGGTCTGGTATCATAGTTATAATTTACTTTACTATAAAGTACACAAAATGCTGCCAGAATCCCACAGATAGGTAGATAATGCAATATGAATTATACACCAGGAATAATGTTTTATTGAAAAAAAACAATTAGTAATATAAAAATAATTTCTTCCTATATTTTTAACAGACAAGATGTTAGGTGGTCCTCAACTTACGACCACAATTGAGCCCAAAACTTATGTTGCTAAGCCAGACTGTTGTTAAGTGATTTCCCCCCCCATTTTACAACCTTTCTTGCCCTAGTCGTTGAGTGAATCATCACAGCTGTAAAGTTAGTGTCAAGATTGTTAAGTGAATCTGGCTTCCCCATTGACTTTGATGGGTAGAAGATTGCAAAAGGTTATCACGAGTCCAGGACATTGAAATCATCATAAATATGAATCAGCTGCGAAACGCTTGAGTTTTGATCATGTGACCACGGGAATGTTGAAAGATTGTTAAGTGTGAAAAATTGTCATAAGCAGAGGTGGAATTCAAAAGGTATTACTACTGGTTTGGTGACTACATTTTGCGCACATGTAAAAAACCTTAAGCTGTGCCGCCTGAACAGCTGAAAAGCACTGCGCATGGTGCGTAGCATTTGAGAAGCCACTTTTTTCCTGCTTTTTCAACCTCAGCTGTGCCACGCAAAGCAGCTGAGCTTGAAAAAGCAGGAAATAAAGGACAGGTAAGAGCCCAGGTGGGCAGGTGGGCCAAACAGCAGCAAACACAGAACTGGTTTGGTGTCTGCTGCTCTTCAGAGCTACCGGTTCTATAGAGCCGGGCAGAACCAGTAGCATTCCACCCCTGGTTATAAGTCACTTTTTTGGGTGCCAATGTAACTTTGAATGGTCACTAAATGAACTGTTGTAAATTGAGGACTACCTGTACTAAAGATAAAGAAATTAAGACTTCAATTTTTTTGAAAATGAAAGAAAATTTATAATATGCACATTAGAGAAACTTTATATTGGATGAATATTCCCAATGCAAGATATAATGTACCAATCACAATGTTAATATATCATAATCTAACTTAATATCAGTGACCAAATGAGATAAATATATATTTCTTTGCAGGATTCTAAATAATCACAAAGAAATGTGATTATTAAAAAGAAAATTAAAAAGAAATGTGGTATTAAATGGTTTTTTTATTAGCACTATATAAGCTTTATTTTCTACCTACACATTCCATACTGATAAAATAAGTTTAAGATTATATCAATAAATCCAACTAAATAAGTTATTTTCTAATTATTGCTAACAAACTCAACCAAGTAATGAGTTAGTCTTCAAACTAACTCTGCCCCTTGAAGACATTAGCCATTTTTAAAAAGTTGGAATGATTCTATTATGTTAGATTTATCTTTGTCTTGCTCTCAATCACATTGTATGAATTACAACTCTGCAACATCAGAAGGGTATTTAAACAAAACTATATGGGGAAACGGTCCATTTTAGTTCTGGATTGGTCCTACTCTTTAGTGAAGAAAAGTAAGATAGAAGGAAGTCAGTGTTAATTGTGAAAATCCTTCAAAAGCTATTGTTTTCTACTGTGGAAAAATTCCCAACAAACATGTTATGGCACATAATTATACTTTCAGGAACAATTAAAATTCTGTACTGCAAGGGGAGCTGTTGGCATGCAATATAATGATGGTGCATTAAATCATCCATCAGCTTCTGCAATATCCACTCCAGCTTTAAGGAGTCATGTTTCAACACATCTGATTCCCTGATGCTGACAAGCTAAACAACTTGTTTTGTCTCTGGGAGCTCTTCTCTGGTGATTAACTGCTTATAGTGAATACTAATTATATGAAAATAGCATACTTTTTAAAAAATGGGGGGTAGGGATTGAAACTCGCCTTATACAGTACTGCAGCCACAGCAGTATTTCCTTCCTACCCTCCACCTTCACCCAAAGGGAATGCTGTTGTTCCAATGAATACAAATATGACATATTTTCACATGCTAAATTAATCAGTCTCTTATTTTATATTTTTAAATCACCAAGTAAGAGCAAGTATTTCATTATTTGCCTACCTGCAAATAGATTTCAACAGTGTATTGCTACTTTGTTAAAAGTTTATAATGATTACAAGGGTATAATCTCACGGTAAGTTAGCAAACTATTACAAGCAATACAAGCTTGAGATATGCATCTCATTTCCTAAATCCTACATTGCAAATATGCCCTAAACTATCATGCGCAAAAATATAAACCTGAGATTAAAAACCCTTTTACCAGATTTGTTTGAAAATGTCCACTTCCAATTTTGTATCCAAAGAGCTAGTTAAAATGCTAACATGGCAAAATTAAAAGCCATTAAACAATATAAGGCAGCAAGTGATTAAATCTACCAAGCACATAACAGAGCATCTTAAGCTACTTTTTAATTAAAACGAAGAAGATATCACTAGTAACATTCAGATGTCTTAATCTAGATAAAACAACATAATTTCACACACAAAAGCTAATGAAGCTGCTGCATGAGAAACTAAAATTAGAAATGACTTCAGAATTTTAACTCGCTGATCCCAGAAACACCTCTTTGGATGGAAAAATGTAGCATATAAACAGGAGAATAATACTAATAATTACTAGTCCTAGTTTGGACTTCCCATAGTTATTCAACTCCTGGTATTCTTTATTATTATAATGTGGCATTTTTATCCATCTATATAGTGTTACCCAATAATTTGGGATAGGCAAATGTTGTTGTTTAATAATATTAAAGATATTGTAGTAGTATGTAAGCTCCAAGTAAAGATTCCTTTTGTAATAGACTGCTAGTGATTTTATCAAAGCTGATAGTATACAAGTAACATTCCAGATATTTTGAGATTGTACACAAGCAGCCTATTACTATTGCTACTATTTTTGCTTTCTTTTGCCACAGTTATACTTCTATTTGTAGGTGTTTATATTTTGTAATTTTTTTCCAGATGTTGAAATTCCACTACACAGACTTTTGTCTGTCTTACCAACAATTGTTAAATCTGGGGTGTTATAAGTGGCCAGATGCTTCTCTATTTCAATTTTAAAGTCCCACAGAACTTTAGCTTCTTAATAGAAAATGAAATGATGGGACCACAAAATAGAGTGATTAAAACTTTGTCTATTCTGTGGTTTCACCAGTTCTTGCTTCCAGGTAAATGGTATTTCCTCCAGACGTTCCAATGCAGTATTATTGCTACTTTGTCATGACACTGTTTGTAATCAGTCTGTGTGATCTTCTTGCAGCAGCTAACCTGATGGCGAACTGTTTCTTCAGCTTCTTTGCATAGATGAGCCTTTCTGTCTGTTGCTGTCTTCTCAATTCTGGGTTTGTATGTGTTTGTTCTTAAGGCTTGCTCTTGTATATCCAGAATTAGCCTTTCTGTCTCTTTCTTCAACTTTCCTGATTTTAGCCACTGTGACACTTTGTTATTATCTGTTTTGATGTACTGGCCATGTAATACTTTATCTTCCCATGCCTCTTCTATTCTTCATTTGTCCTTTCTTGTAGGCCAGTTTGGTCTCTCCAGTATTCAGTAAGCCTACCTGGTATATTAGCTTCACTGTCCTTCAGATATTTTTCCAACGCCCATTTTACTTCTTCAACCATCTGATGCACTTGCAACATTTCATACCCATCTATTTTCCTTGGTAAGTAGAGTCTGTCAACATCACTTCATAGATGAAAGGCATAATTTATTATCATTATTTGGGGGGGGGGATTGGGACTTTTAGTACTTCTTGAGTCCAGTCCACTATTCCAACTGTGTATCTAATGAATGGAATTTTCCAAGTTTTGAGTTCCTTCACTCAGTTTGGATGAACATCTTCACTTTCATGATGTATTAATTTCTAATCTTGATTTGAATGTGTTTAATATTGTCAGCTTTCATGTTCACCAATTTGTAGTGATCATCTTCTTCCAGTCTCTTAATGTTATTTCCGTGGGGTAACTTGATTCCTTCAGTTTCCCCTATTTTTCCTCTACCGTTCATGAGTGTGGCTTGTTTGTCAAGCCCAAATTCCATTGCAATATCTTGGCTACATATACAGACAGTATTAAGCAACTATTATTTCAGATTGTGTATTTCCACACAGCTTCAGATCTTCCATGTAAAGGAAATGAGATAACCTGGCAGATATTTTTATTGTTTGATAGCCATAGACCAACTTGTTCAGTTTTGTTGACAAAGGAACCAGTGCCATAGCAACAGTAGTGAGAGTGAGTCTTCTTGAAAGTTTATGATTATGGACAGCATCTGTAGCTTCCATTGTGCCATTGCTCTTTGCACAAGCTTCTGATATTTATACTGACTTCTGTTATTTCAAGGCAATTGATCCAATCATGTTGCATAAAGTTAAAACATGTTCTAGTAATCCAATCCAAGATAATTCAAGTTGGCCTTCCTTCTCTTATGATTTTCCAAAATCATCTTGTCAATTAGGAGCTGATCTATTGTCCTCTGCTGTTTGGGCAGTTCCTTTTCTGCTCTCATGGATTGAGCTTGTTGGACTGCATTAGCTACCACACCAGATACCACACCAAACGGACAGCTCTTAGTAAGCAGGTAATTAGCCTGTAGTTGCCTGGTTTCCTTTTGTTGGATCTTTGATTATCATGTTTAACTGGCTTTGGTATTTTTATCTATCTGTATTATTATTGTTCATCATGCAATCAGCAAGATGATCAGACTGGATTGGCATTTTTATTCACCTATCAAACCCTTCCTAAAAATCTGGAATAGGAGATGTTGATGTATGATGGTATTAGATGTATCGTCACGGGATGTACACTGTTCGACATAAAGCTGCCTGTTGCAATTGACTTATGATGAATTTGTCAATGCTGATATTCAAGTGATGCTCCAGTTTATAATATTATCATCTCCTTTATTCATTAAACATAAAACTTAGTCAACTGAACATTTAAAAATGTATCACAAATATCATTGACTGGGGCTGATGGTTGATACAGGTTGCTGCCAGCATCCTAGGTGTCAACCAAATATATAATGATGATGATGATGATGATGATGATGATGTTGTACCACAAGGCAGAGAACATGCCTAATATTTTGTCTCCTATTTTCCCAACAACAACTGAGTTGTTGGGCTGAGAGAGACTAACCCAATTATCCAGGTCAGGGTTCGCCAGTCTTTTGGATCTCAGGGACCACCAAACTCATACTTTTAAATCCTGAGGACCACTAACATGATTTTTAAAAAAAAAAAGAAAAAAAGATAATATATTTAATATAACATTTTTTAATTTTTATATTAAATATAAATGCACTATTTAAAAAAATTAATATATATATATATATTTAAATATAAAAAGCTTATTTAATGATAACAACAAAAATATAACAAGCAAAGCAGAGCCCCCCCCTCCCCCCCCGAAAAAAAAATCTGGTCTCCTGTCATATCTCCCTCAAGTCAGAGGAAACCACTCCCTCCTTTGCCAGGTGTGGCTGCCTGGAGTTGGGGGAGAGAAGGAGGGCCAGGCTGGAAGCCTCCCCCCTACCCCTGGTCTTTAACACATGGCTTGCTTCTCCACTACTGCCTCCTCCTCCTCCTCCAGGATCTCCTTCTCCGAGAAGGGCGATTATGAATTAACCAAGTGGCTACATTGATATTCCAGCTGCTCCCTTTTCCCATGGTAAGACTTGGCGTATGGAGAAAGGAGCTGGCACCTGCTACTTGGCAGTCCTGCAGGCAAGACGAAGTCATCCCGGTCCCAGTTAAGACATACCAGTCACAAACCCAGTGTCCTAGACGAGAGGGGTCGCTTCCCCATGCCAGGAAGAGCAGCAGGCGTGGGCGTGCACAGTTCATTACTCTGGGCTGATGAGCCACGTGCTGAAGACCAGATGGCTGTCAGGAAGATGGGGCAACAGGAGTGATACTGGTGGCAGATGGACATATACACGGGAGATCGCGGCATAAACCTGACCTGCGAGGGGGTGGGGGGGAAGGAACCTCTGAACTGGTGTTGCCTCCTTCCTCTTGCCTCCACGTAACAAGGAGGTTGAGTGGCTGCCAGCAATGCCCTCAGGGGAAGATGTTGCAATGGGGAGGCTCGACCCTCCCAGGAGCTTCTCTTTCACCTTGCTGGAAGTGCTCACATGCAAAGCACTCACCGCCCCTCTGGCCCCCAACAAGCCTCCTCCTTCCCGCTGAGTGTGTGAGCGCTGCTTCCTGCGGTTCAGGAGGTCCGCGCTCTTCCCGCTGTTGCTCGGCCTCCTCAATGCGCTGAGGCAGAAGGCAGCAGCCACGACACAAGTTTGCTAGGGAGCATTGCCCCACCCACCCCTGCGTCAGCATGCTGCAGCCACCAAAATTTTATCACGGCTCATCAGTGGCCCATGGCCCATCGGTTGGTGACTGCTGATCGAGGGGGGTTTTATGCCCAAAGCAGGCCTAGAACTCAGAGTCAGCTGGGTTATTTTTCAACACCTTAACCAATATTTCAAACTATTCTTCAAGTTGTCTGGGAAATTTTAAGAATTGAAGTCTCTACATCTGGACAGCACTATAGTTGGGAAAAGCTACTCTAATCTGCTGATTAAAGATAATTAACAATGGTCTTCAAGATTGAGTTTTCTACCTTCCTAAACAATGTAAAAAAAACCTAAGTAATTATATACATTTAAAAAACACATATAACCAACTCCTTGGCACTCATTTTAAAAACTATGCACAAAACAGCTGAAATATGATTAATTTGTTTTCATCATTAAAACTTACTGATTTAGATTTTTTTTTTCTAAAATCCCCCAACAGTGACCTCAGTAAGTCTCAAGGTTGAATATTCTATTTATGAGGATGGTCCAATATTTTTAACATTAAAAAAATAAGTAAAGAAAATAATCCACAGTTAGGCTTGCTGCCAGAATTTTAAAGATCAAGTTTCTTCAGGCAGAGATGATATCATCTACCCTTAAGATACTGATACTTGCAGATACTGAAATATGTACTTGAAATGAATCATAAACCACTTATTCATTTTTTTTTTATTTTCTTGCTGTTAAGTTCAAAATTTATGTCATAACATATGTTTTAAATGTTTGCTTGAGATAGAATGCACTTACTTAAAAAACTTGCCCTAAAATAGAGAACAGGAGCTTGATAACTGCAGGAATATAGAACATGATATTCATAGCGAATCACCTCTGATACTTCAGAGACTCCAGCCTCTTGAGAATCATCCAGACCTTCCTGAAACATAATTTATATTAGTAAATACAAGGCTGTGGCAAGAAAACAATAGCTTACTGTATCAAATCAGTACATATATTAAATAATCAAAACTGCTATATCGTTTATTATGCATATATTGTATTACATCATGATATGTCTTTCTGTAAATTGATGGTATCTAAAAAAATGCACACACAAATACAAACACAAACACAAACAAGTGTGTGTGAAAGAGAGGGGGGAGGGAGAGAGCGGGAGAGAGTGTTTAATATATTTGTGACAAAGTATTTTTTTAATAAATAAGTTCACTCACTTGTTCTTGTGATAATTAAATCCCTGGGGATATCATCTTGTATGTTTTGGGCAATTTAATTACAAGTCTCATTTTTAAAACAAAAAATTCTCTAGCTTTATCCATTTACTTACTATTTAAAATGTCAAGAAGATTTGTTTTCGTAGATATCATACTAAATATCACCATTTGTGATGATATTTAGATTTGTGTCTCTTTCATGACCACTTAGGACTCCTTTGGAATAGATTCCCTTAAAATTTACAGAATCCAACAACCTATTAGCTTTTGGGAGAGATATGAAGCCCTGGATCTTCACTCAAGCATTCTGCTGAGATGGTAGTTAGCCCAGCAAATGCAAATGTAAACATGGAATTAACTGGATGCTATGGCACTGTGATGGGATCTATGATACTATTGTGGGGTTTTATGATTTTGTGGTTTTATGAGTATTGTTGTGAGTTGCCAAGGATTATCAAGTATAAAATAGAAGGATATATACATTTTCTAAATAAATGAATACATTTGGCTAATCAGTGTCATGCACCCAGTATTACACACACAGAGAATCTACAACAAATTTGAAAAAAGTCTTTTCTTTTTCAGAACTCTTATGGACAGAACATGCCCACCTGAGTTGAAAGCCATATACTTGATTTTTCTTCAACTCAATGCACTATAATTGTATACTCAAAATGCTTCACAAATGTCCAATACAAAACTGGGGTAACCCACCATTCTAAATTATTGTTTACTTACCACCATTCACTGAATAATGCATAGTTGTCTGCTTTAATACATCATGGTACAATATATATAAAGTATATATAATGTATAAAGTATTGTATAAAGTACAATGTCTAACTTCCCAAAATATTTAACACTGTAAGCTGTCCAAGGTTATTGGCAGCCAATAAATTTAATAAACAAATAAATACAAAGCCAAAACCATAAAAACTACAGTAAAATGCTTAAATTTATAATTAACTCCTCCGAATTGTAGCAGAAAGAGGTCAGACAGAAAAAATCAGTATTATGTTATGGCATCACAAGCCTAGTCCTTTTTCTACATTTATCATAATCTAAACCATGTGGCTGTGGTCATTCCTGTTTAGCTTACAAATATTTTTTTTTATTTGTTTATATACTACCTTTATTATTTTTACAAATAATTCAAGGTAGCAAAAACATCTAGTCTTCCTTCCTTCTCCTATTTTTCCCACAACAACCCTATGAGGTGAGGTGAGCTGAGAACAACTGACTGGTCCAAAATCACCCAGATGGCTTTCATGGCTAAGCAGGACTTAAATTCACGGTCTCTTCCTTTCTAGCCTGGTGCCTTAACTACTAGACCAAAGTGGCTCTGGATTGAGATGGATTGAGTTTAAGATGGGGTGGCTTATCTAAGACTATTTAATGAATTAAAGCTAAGAATCAGAGGCTTCTTTTCAGCTAATATAATATTCCTAACCTATTACATCTTTACAATTTCTTTCAACCAAGGAAAGATTTATGGATATACGAAGGAGAAAAAAATATTATATTAGAGTCACAGATAATTCACACAGTTAAACTCATACAGAATTCAAAACATGGTTAAACCAATGTACAATCCTTTTAAGAATAAAATTGTACATTGAGCTGTGTTTGTTAATTCATTATTACTAACAAGTTAGGTTAAGTAAATGTAATTTGTATTATCTACTTAATTCATTACATTAAGTTGATTGTCTATCAATGACAATCTTTTGATCACTTTGAGTAGTAAAGCATTCTTCTGTATATTTCAACTGATAGAGAATAAATGTCAAAATCTAAATTTATATTGATGGTAGGTTAATATTATTATTTTTAAAAAGAAAATTAAAACTATTTACTTTTGTATCAGCCTTGATCTGTCATTGTAGTTGTGCTTTTAAAGTTGTAGCGATGTTTCAGCAGAATATCATCTGCCATCATCATACTTGTGTATTGTGTTTGTCTGTGTGTCAGACTTTCACAGCCTGACACAGCTTTAAAACAGAAACGGCTGTGAAAGTCTGACACACAGACGAACCCAATACACAAGTCTGATGATGGCAGATGAGATTCTGCTGAAACGTTGTTACAACTTCAAAAGCACAACTACAATGAAGTGGGAAAATACTCGAACAAAGCCGAATACCACATATATAAATATCCATGAAAACTTAAGAATATACAGTATATATATATATGTGTGTGTGTGTGTGTGTGTGTGTGTATACACATACAATAATAATAATAATTCATATGATAACAGCAACTTAAATTACTGAAATAAGAATACTTCAACAGTAAGGACACCACTAATCAATTAGGCTTAAATATAATGAAAAATTTGTATTCTAACAGAAGTGAAACAAATCTAAGGCATTCATTAAATCCTTCCCAAAGACCACAATAACTCTTAAGTGTTCAAAATAGGCTCAGACAATTCATGACACTTTTCATCAGCTCCTGACCACTTGCAAATTGAAGTAATTTCCTTTGCAAACATAAGTGGTCATTTGGAAATAAAATCATTTTATTTTTTGGAAACATTTATCATGCACTGAGAGAAAGACAAATATTAGAATATACATTAATATAATACAAACAATATATTCCCAGAATGTAAGTAGCTATTCCTGCCAGAAAAAGATATGTGTTCTAACACTGTATACTTCCAAGCTTGTATCTATATGGTTTGAAAATTTGAGATATCCTTTGTAGTTAACCAACTGTAAGTAAGGGAGATCACTGTGCAGTTGTTGTTTTTATGCATGAAGACCTAAAAAGCTTAAAGAAGCAATTAAAAACCAAATAACTTAAGAATCTGTTTCAACCACAGCTGTCAATATCTTTTCTCAGACTCTTAAAAACCTTATTTCTTCCTGCATTACAGAAACATTTTATAATATGCTGAATTTAGTACTTTATTAGAACGCAAACTTAGATAAGAAGTGTACAGGTGGCCCTTGACTTATAACCATTAATTTAGCAATGATTCAAAGTTACAACGGAAGTGAAAAAAGTGACTTATGACCAGTCCTGCCACTTACAGCTATTACAGCATTCCCATATCACAGATTAAAATTCAATGCTTGAAAATTGCATGTACAGGGTTCTATCACCCTATTATTTGTCAGTGAGCCTGACAAGAAAAGTCAACGGGGAAGCAGGATTCGCTTAACGACCACATGATTCATTTAACAACTGCAGTGATTTCAACTGGCAAAAGGTCATAAATTTGGGTGCAAATCACTTAACAACTACTTTGCTTAGTTATTGGAAATTTTGGTCCCAATTGTGGTCGTACGTTGAAAACTATCTGTACCTATTTTTTTTAAAAAAGATCAAATTCCTGAAGATGACAGACAAGAAGCACAGAATTTGTTTTACAAAGTCTGAATCAGAATACAGCTGGAAGGGGCCATGGAGGTTTTGAGCAGAACACCCTACCATTTCAGATGAGTAACTGTCCAGTCTCTTCTTAAAAACCTCAAGTGACAAAACGTCCACAACTTCTGAAGTCAAGCTGTTCCACTCGTTAATTGTCTTCACTGTTACAAAGTTTCTCCTCAATTCCAGGTTGCTTAGTTTCCATCCATTGTTTCTTGTCCTGCCTTCAGGGGTTTGTAAAATAAATTGACCCTCTCCTCTTTGTGGCAACCTCTCAAATACTGGAATACTGCTATCCTGTCCCCCCAGTCCTTTTCTCTAGAGGAGCCAAACCCAAATCCTGCAACCATTCTTCATATGTTTTAGTCTCCAGGCCTTTGATCGTCTTAGTTGCTCTTCTTTGCACTTTTTCCTAAGTCTCAACATCTTTTTTGTAATGTGGCGACCAAAACTGGATGCAGTATTCCAGGTATGGTCTTACTAAGACTTTATAAAGTGATAATAATATTTCACATGATTTTGATTCTGTTTATACAACCATTGATTATATTAGCTTTTTTGGCTACTGCCAAAACACTGCTGAGTCATGTTTAAGTGATCATCCACTAAGACTCCAAGGTCCCTCTCACTGTTACTGTTTTTGAGCCAGGTTTCAACTAATCTATACTTGTACTTTTGGGTTTTCCTGCCCAGGTGTAAAACCTTGCTTTTCTCCACATTAAATTTCATTTTGTTTGATATTGAAACAAATAATTTAAGCACAGCAAACAGCTGAATAAGTGAACAGTTTCATGTAGGGATAATGTCCAGTTTTGCTATAGATTTTAACTACATAGTCAGAGCACAGGCTCATTAGCTTATCTTATTTCTATTTCTATAGCTATTTCTTCATCCTATAAACATAAAGAACTTCTGAAACTTCCTTAAGGTCATTACTTATCCCTTTTTATTTGGTAAACAGTACTAAGGATGCATGACATGACATCCAGAGTACTGATGTATAATCCTTTGCTGTTCACTAGGTTGAATACAAAGAAGGAAGTAAATCTTTGTGCTTGCAAATGTTTATTTTAATCATTTTCTGACAGAAATATCAGAAGAAATAACTGTTAATAATATTAATAAGTGAAAAGAATTATCAGAATTTTTAATTACACCAATGATTTGTGAAGTGAATGGTAAAGTAGCCATTTATATACTGGCAAGTAAATTCCTCCTGTGCCCAGGCATTCAGGTATGCATTGGTTAGATGTTCCAAAATTATGAAAAAAAACCCACACCTATTTAGGTAACCCTTCTAATTTCTTCCTCCAAGGCTGTGATAGTATTTTGATTTTTAGATACACTTCAGAGCCAGTTTAGATTTAACTTTAGTTTACCCTTTGATGCTTCCTCCTCTTAGTAGTAAAATGTTTAATAGAGATTAAACATTTTTGTTTCTGATTTTGAATTAAGCAATTTCCTATAACAATGAAACATAGCTTAAATTATATATTCAAGCAAATCAGGGTTAATCATGGCTTATAATTCCGGCATATTCAATAATTTTAGTTCATTCATAAATGTTCAAGCTTTCATTTCATAAGTAAGCATAGTTCAGGGATAGTAACCTTTTTATACCTACTGCCCACTTTTGTATCTCTGTTAGTAGTAAAGTTTTCTCTAACCGCCCACCGGTTCCACAGTAATGGTGATTTATAAAGTAGGGGACAAAACCCCTACCGCCCACCATGAAAGCTGGAACACCCACTAGTGGGCGGTAGGGACCAGGTTGACCACCACTGGCATAGTTCAAAATAAGAAATGGATGCTTTGTATTTCCTTTGTAAAGCAGAGTTTAATGAGTTTAATGTCACATTTTACTTTGGTCTAGAACAGGGGTCTCCAACCTTGGCTCCTGGAAGCTGGCTGTGGAACTCTGGGAGTTGAAGTCCGCCAGGCTTCCAGGAGCCAAGGTTGGAGACCCCTGGTCTAGAAGCTTACACAGTATATAAAATTTACTGTTCTTTCTAAGAACAGCAGCGTTGTGCAAGCAAAAATCCTATTGACAAGATGAATACAGGATTTCTGGTTGATTTTTTTACTTTTTTCAGTCTCCTACACCATAATTCATATTTCCAAATTATCAAACATCAGCAGCAACTTCTGCTAGGTAAAAGATATTGAACAAGTAGATAAGCTCAGAACATCTGGCTCTCTAAAAATTGCTAGCTAAAGCCTCATTCTTCTTTCACTTTTGGCTGTTAGATAGGTTTAATGGGAAATTGAATTCAACAACATTTCTGTCCAATTATATAATAAAAATAAGCTGTTTTCCTATTAACATGCATTATATGAACAATTTATTAGTATCTTCATATATAGGGTTCTGTTTGTAGTGTTTTAATAGATGAGTTAATTTTGTGTTATCATAATTATACATCCGAGAGATTGTCACTGATTTCAAGTTGGTTTTGAATTGTGAAAGACTGAACTTGTAAGTATAACCTATGATCAAAAGATTTGTAATTGTTATTTAGGGATTAAAAACAAAATGAAACAGTTTATAACTACATTTTAAAATTGCTCCAAACCAATTGATTTTTTAGTTCCTTCTTCATAGCAATATTACTTGTCATACAGCATGGGGAAACCAATCTGGAACTGCCTGTTTTCTAAACAAATTGGGAAGTTGTCATCAGGAAGCATCTGTTTTATTACATTCAATAAAAGCATTCTTGTACTATCATATTGGAATACTAAGTACAGTGGATACCAAGCTCACTGCCTCTATCTCATCTCATCTAATCTATTATGTAAAAAGCCAGCACTACCTAATTAGTATGCAAGGTTTTCACAAATCTCAATAAGTCTTCAGTATTTTAATCCTATGTTTGTTCTCAAATGTGGAGGGATCTGCTCTTTTTAAAGCTACTTGTTAAAAATTACCTTAAAAATTAATCCAAAATACAGATTTCTGCTTTTGTAAACATGGTAATTGTACATTTTCTCAGAAAGCTGTTCAGCAAGATCCTTCAAGCAAAGTTCGATATAGTGGGAGCTGTTAATTTGGCAGCATTTCAAAAGAATCTGGAACCCAGCCAACATCAACTGGCCTAGGTTATGGAAAAACACAGAGAGGGAGAGAAGGCTCTTTAGAAGAGGAAAGTTGCATCTTTTTCTACTCCCAAACATTGACAACAGGAGCTGAAAAGCATTTTTGAAGCAAAATTCCCTAGAAATGCAGAACCTCTCTCTCTCTCTCTCGCTCTCTGTGTGTGTGTGTGTGTGTGCATTATCATTCCTCTCATTGTCCTTACATTTGCTCACTGTCTCTTGTATTGCTAATCAAAGACCTTTTCAGAATTTATACTAGTCATAAAAAATCATTCATATTCAACAAAAGAGAAACAAGAGACAGATTTATTATTATATCATAGTTTGTTTAATTATGATTCATTAAATAAATGACAATGACTGGGTTTAGTTAATAGAATAAACCAAAGCCAAACAAATCATGTTATGTCTTATTTTGTTGCTTGAATTGGTCCAAAAAGTTTCAAATAAGCTAAAATGTCATTCAGTAGGCTATGGGTATGTTACCTACGCTTCCTGTTGTTTATGAGTCTGTAATTTTATTTATTTGTATAGCTGCCCATCTCACCAAAAGCAACTCTGGGCGATGTGCAGCAATCCGATAAAAATATAAATATAAAAATAAGAGATATTAAAAATATATAGAAATTTGCAGTAAGAAATAAATAGCATAAAAACAATGGAGCCATCTAAACAAATCTCCAGTTTGCTAAGTGCTCTAGGCCTGATGACATAACCAGGTCTTTAGGATTTTTCACTAAAGGGACAGAGTTAATCTGATATTGGGCAGGAAAATGTTGTGTAATATGGGCACTACAGAAGAGCAGACACGTCTCCTGGAACCTACTAAATATGGGTCTCTAACTGATGGTACCCTCAGCATGCCCTCTCTGCCAGATCTAAAAAGGCACGTTGAAATAACTGGGGAGAGGTGATCCCTCAGATAGCCTGTTCCCATGCTACAATGGCATAAAACCAGCACTTTATATTTAGACGTGGAAGCAAACTGGCAACCTATGCAGCTTGTGATACAGGTGGGCAACACACATTGTGCCAGGAGCACACTTAACTACCAGTTCTGCAACATTTTATATCAGCTGAAGGTTCTGTACAATCTTCAGGGGTTCTTCCCATGTGAAGCGCATCACAGCTGTCTAATGTGGAAAAAAATTGGGCACAAGTGACTGTAAACTGGCCTGCCAATCCAGGAACAGGTGGACAAGAAGGAGCTATGAAAAGATCCTCCCAGTTACAATTGCCACCTGCTCATTGGGAAATAGCTATGAGTCCAGGAGGACCCCCAGAATGTAGTATTGTTGCAATATATTGCATACAAAGTATGGAGCAGAGGAAGTAAAAGAAAGATTAGAAGGAGAAAAGAAGGAAGATTTCGGGGGGGGAGGGGGGATCAGAAATAGACTTTTTATTTAAGGAAAAAAAAATGAAAGAGTTGGAGATTCAAATGACTGTAGTTGATGAACCATGAGACCATAACTCAGGGAAAGGTAGCACTGTTCAGTAAATGACTTCTGTGTCTAAGATGAAATCAAAGCGTGTGAATTACCAGAGTAACTGCCTAAAATTTATCTGACCAGTCCATTGAAAAGAAGAAGACAAGATGATTATGAGCACAGATGCAATTGCATCTGAAATACAAAATAAAGAATAAAAAAGTACAAAAAGACAAATGAACAGGAAAATAAGAATGAGCTGAAAAGGGGAGAAATAATGATTGTGGAGGGGAGGTAGAAAATGTAAGATGGATCAGGGAAAAGGAGGTGAAAATTGCATTAAATGGCAGGTCTCTGCCAGTTAGGACAGCTGGACAAGAGATCTCCTGGAACTACCTTTGATGAAATTAACCTGAGTTCAAGTTGAGATGACAGAATAATAGACATAGGAAATAAAAGACAAAGGTGAAAGAAAAGATGGTACATTCTTTCTCTTGAGTGAAAGTTGTAACATTCAAGTATGAGACAACCAAGAAAGGTGTTCTGTCCCTTTGATCACAATTGGTAAGAGCCAAGTAGTTAAGGATAGGTTGCTAGAGAAGGAAAAGGGCTGACTATTTATTCATGGAAATGTGTGATGTGCGTATTCTAGTTAGCTGCCAGGTACAATTATTAATATTGCAACTGGAGGTAAATTGGAAGGCAAATTATTATTCTGGACACTATTTAATTGGGCGAGGCTAAAAGAAAAAAGGAAAAGTGATAGGCAGGGAGAGGTAATATGGAAAATGGGTACAAGCTGTTCCATAGGAGGAGAGTTTGTAAACGTGGTGCCAGTATCAATTTCCATTACCCATTCTGAACTCTTGATTCAGGAACTTCATATTTAGGCTGATACCATTTATCAGGTTGTCCGTAACAATCTTGTCCATAATGAAATTGTGAATGAGAGGGCAGACCTGGTATCCATCACTGAACTGGCTGGAGAGTGAGGTGGGGGCAGTCTTTCTTCTCAGTGAAATCTATTCAGCTGAGTACTGAGTAATACATTAGCCTCAACCATACTGTTGCAAGGATGGATATAATGCCACATTTGTAGGTTGATTAGAAGTCAACCTACAAATGGAATTGCTGCTATTTTATAATATCCTAGTATATAGTAGCCAATCTTCACCAAAATAGACATTGATACTGTAATGAACATTACTGGATTGCATTATGGCCACACAGAGAGAGGGGGGGGATGTTTTTAAGTAGCACTTGTCTGATAATATCTAGCAAAAAAAAAAACTACTGGTGCTACAATAAACTGACACCTAATGTGGCACAGCAAATTTTTATTCTCTCCCTCCCTCCCTCCCTCTCTTCCTCTCCCTCTCTTTCCCTTCTCCCTCTCTTTCTCCTCTCTCTCACACACAAACGGACATGTTTCAAAAATAAGTATTCACTGCTCACTAGCCAAGTAAGATACAGTTATTGAAAATCTGGAAGAGAATGCTCCTCCCAATAAATGCAGGCTTTGCATTTATTCAGGAAATAACATTCTAGATTAGCTGTACATGAATGAGGTGCCAGCAAAAGGAACCTTCCCAACTAGAACACATACTTTTCCATTGCTTCAACATCACTAGTTACATCCCAAATCTACATTTCCCAAGGCTCACTTTACCTTAAGGCAAGGTAAATCAATACAAAAATGAACATAAGTATATTTACAATATCATACAAATACTAAATTAAAAATTCTTCAATGTAAGAGATGCTGTCAGGACTTGTCCACTTGGTTTGAGGTTATCTGTATACTTTATTCTACCTCCCAGGTGTTCCTTATTACTGCTAAACTCCCCCTATTGTTTGCACTCACTGACTCCCATCTCCACTTGCCTAATACAATCAGCTTTGGCGGTTTGACAGAACTTACTAAACTGAATCCAATTCTTTGCTTACCCAATAATCTGGAAACAACCAGGAAACATATGTGCTCAATTACGTACAATGTTGTAGAATCAGTTCACAATACCATTGCTTTCCAATAACTGTTATTTCAAAACCATTGGGAATAATTCTTGGCATGTGAACAGAACTTCCTTGAATCTGAATATGGACCAAATAGATCAAGAAGCAAAGAGGATCATAGGTGACTATTTCAGCTGCAGACCATGAAATCAAGGTACTAAGAAAAATAATCCAAAGATGCAAATAATACCTTAAATAAACTTTCATCACCTTGCATTCCTTTTAAAGTTAATTTTTCTTCTGAAAAATCCTAACAATCAGTAAAGACTATATTAAGAATAAGAAGGCTTTTCAAGAATTAACTAACAGACCATTATTATTATTATTGCTTCTATAAGAAAGCCTAATTCATGATAATACCATGCTGGGAACTCTTCCTCAAATCTATTTTTTCAATTTTTATATCACTGTTTTTATTATATTTTTAAAGGAAATATTTTGTACATACTATAAGGTTGAACCTATTTGCATTGTCTATTTTTGTAACAAAAAATATTTAATTAATTTTATTTAACTTTTAAAAGACATTTATCACAAAAGCTAGGACTTTTACCTGTTTAAATTTTGGGTGACTGAACAGAAGAAAGTATGTTAACCACTGAAAGCCTGACTAGGTTTGCAATTTCTTTGAGATCCATTTGAGTGGTACAAAGAAGACAAAGTTTTGTGTGCCTGAAGGGGAATAATGCAAAGATTTTTTTTCTTTGTTAAGGAAGTAACTTTCACTTCATGCTATAGTTATCCTGCCTTTTGATCCTATTGCAATAAACATCACGGGGAAATTGTTTGCTTCCTTTCTCACACAAAAGGCA
Source organism: Hydrophis major (assembly GCA_033807585.1). Taxonomy (NCBI): domain Eukaryota; kingdom Metazoa; phylum Chordata; class Lepidosauria; order Squamata; family Elapidae; genus Hydrophis; species Hydrophis major. Next base: position 333,813,977 of record CM066329.1, read on the forward strand.
CGTTCATGAATAACAATAAACCATAATTAAGTTCCAAGCATAGGCAGGAATCCCCTCTCCCGTTCCCTCCCTTGTTTTTTGTAGAAGAATAAAAACTTAGCTCCAGGTTAGAAGAATAAAAACTTTAGCTCCAGGTTTGTTTCAGAAGATTCAAGGTTTGCTATGTATAATCCAGAAATAGTGGTTTAAAATTATTTTCTAAACTAAATCTTTTGTGGTAGAAAGCAATCTAAGAAAGCCTAAGAATTTGAAAATGGTTCATTTATTTACTTCATATGACAAATTTCTGAATTACTAAAGTATTTACTTCCATTCTTTCCATACAGAAGAAAAAGAGACCAAGCAATGTATTCTCATCACATGTAAATTCACTTTCTAGCGCTAAAATAATATGCTTAGATGTATCTTTGGGACCAGGAAAAAAGCCCTACTTCTACTTACTTTAAAGTAGAAACTGGTAACATACAGAAATAAGAACTCCATCATTGTCATTGCTATTATTATTGCAAACAGAGGTTATATGTCTGATATATGTCTGACTACTGAAATATTTAGTATTGTTTCACCAACATTAATCAATAACTTCTTAAAACTATTTATTTAACAAATGTGTTTATCAATTGCTGGTTTCCTACATATTTCTAGCATTTTTTTTTCAAAATAAAAGCAAAGGAATTATCCACTATTTACCTTTTTATTTTTTGTTTTATCCTTAATAGGGAAAAAAGCAGATATCCAAACCAATCTCAGACAACTAATGTTAGACAACACAACTCAGAATGCATAGTAATAAGATGATTATATTCAATCTGCCATTATGTAGTGCAACCACATTTGAGAAAAGGGTAATTTTTCAAAAACACAGATTTTTCTTATACAACAGCCTTTTTTTAGTTCTTCTTAAAAATCTGAGATAATCAAGTGATAATGATACAGTATTTTTAGAAAGTTATAATTCAACATCTATAATGAAAGCTATTATTAGATTTAAAAAGAAATATGAACAATTGTTCTGTGTATATATTTGTAGTTTGCCAGTGTATACATGATATAAAGATGATATGGCATGGAGAAATGTAGTGAGTATGCTGTGTAAACTAGTTTTACCTTCCTTTTTTCTTTAATATCTTGGCATGCTATATCTTATTCCTATTCTGGGTTCTGCATAAAGTTGTATATAATGAGTATTAATTTACAGCCTATACTTGCCCATTTCACCCAGGTGACTCTGTATAATATATATGGGTTTAAAAAATACAAAAACCCACAGCAAAAACCCTGGTATTTCTTCTATGTATGCAATAAAAATCCATTTTAAAATGCCCTTTGTTTTCTTGTATACAGGTAATCCTTATTTACCAACTATTTTGTTAGTAAACTTTCAAAGTTAAATGGTGAAAAAAAGGTTTTGCAACCAATCATCACATTTACTGCAGCAGCAAATCCCACAGTTATACATGATCACCATTCAGGTGCTTTGCAACCAGTGTGCATTTACAACTGTTGCAGCATCCTTTACTTATGTGAACCCCATTTCTGTGCAACCCAATTGTCTTGCAACAATTAATAGAAAACATGAAGTATAATTGCAAGTCATAGCTACACAATGTCTTGTTTGGTGACTGAATTGGAAGTGACACTGGAAGTCTGTCACAGTCATATTTCTCCTTAGTGATGGCAGTGGGTAGTGATGGAGTTGCCAGTCCCAATTGTGATTGCATACACGCACATGCACACCCATTCTCTGATGTAAAAACGCAAAAGTTAGTTATTTTTCTCTGATTCTTTTTAAAATTGATGTTAGGGTCCCCAGCACCTTTGTTTTATAAGAAAACACCAGCAACCAGAAAAATGTGGAAGAAACACCATGTTTTTACATAGGACTTCAATGGAAGAATACATGCAAAACCACCCGAATTCTGATATAATATCACAAAAAATTCACTCATTACAAAGCAGTTTTGCCAACTTTTATGTGAAAATATTAAATTTTCACATAAAAACTTCAATAATAGACTAGGAATTGATCTTCAAATGAATAAATATTTATTCATTCTGTCACACTTACAGAGTCATAGATTGTGTATCTTTTGCTTCAATCTCCTGCTCAGTTCAAGAATCACTAAACAATCTCTGAAAGTGCCCATCCTGCTTCCATTAAAAATTTCCAACTGAGAGGAGTCCTTGACTGTTCTAAACATACTCTCTTAATGCTTAACAGTTCTTATCAGGGAAAAAATTTTCAATATTTATCCCAAATCTCCTTTTAATTTCAGCCTCTTATTCCTCTTAATATCTACATAGAAAATCTCTACACTTCTCTTTGCATGCAACATTCTTAGATATTTGTAGATCATTATCATATCCTCCCTCAGTTTTCTTTTGCAATATAAACCATGCCCAATTCTTTTAACCATTCATCATAGAGCTTGTCTCCAAATACCTTATCTTCCTGATAGCTCTGTTCTGAATGTGCTCCAGCCTTTCCATTTTCCAGAATATAATCTACAGTAGGGGTCCCCAACCTCCGATTTGTGGATCAGCACTAGTCTGCAGCCTGCCAGAAACTGGGCTATGCAAACAAGTGAAGCCCCATCCGCGGGATGCAGGCAGCATGTGAAACCATGCTTCCTCCGTCCATGGAAAAATCTTTCTCCACGGAACCAGTCCCTGGTACCCAAAAGATTGGTGGGCACTGATCTACAGAATAACGTGTAGCCTCTGGAGTGCAATTATTCAACCAAATCCACCAGTACTCTCTAGTCCATATTTTTACAGTCTATAAAGATATATGTAGTCTTTGTTTACTGATTATAACTAGGACTCTACAAACACTACCTTAGAAACTCTACATCATTTCAGACAAATGATTGTCCAATCTCTTCTTAAAGTGTTGGAGCATCCATAACTTCTGGAAGCAAATTGTTTAATTGTTCTAACTTCAGGAAATTTCTCCTTAGTTCTAGGTTGGTTCTCTCCTTGATCAGTTTCCATTCACTGCTTCTTTTCCTGCCTTTAGGTGCTTTGGAGAATAAGTTGACCCCTTTTTCTTTGTGGCAATCCCTGAGATATTGGAAGACTGCTGTCATGTCTCCCCTAGTCCTTCTTTTCATTAAACTGGACATATCCAATTCCAGCAACTGTTCTTTGTATGTTTTAGCCTCCAGTCTTATAATCATCTTTCTTGCTCTTTTCTGTACTCTTTCTAGAATCTCAATATCGTTTTTATATCATGGTAACAAAAACTGGGTGCAATATTCCTGTGGTCTTACAAGAGCATTACAAAGTGGTATTAACACTTCACACGACCTTGACTCTATCTCTGCATTAATGCAGCCTAGGGTTGTGTTGGGTTTTTTTGGAAGCTGCAGCACAGCTCTGGCTCATATTTAAATGATTGTCCACTAAGACTCCAAGATCCCTCTCACAGTTACTACAATTGAACTATTCTATACTTGTGCATTTGGTTTTTATTGCTTAATGTAGCACCTTACTTTTCTTTACACTGAATTTCATTTTGTTAGATAGGTTGTTAGTTAAATGTACGAGGAACATATACATCTATCTAAGAAAATGCAGAGATGTGCAAATCTCCACAAAAATATTTTTAAATAAAAATACAAAACATACAACCTGTAAAGTAAAATGAATAGTGATCAAGAGTAGTGATGGTTCATACTACCCACAAACCTTTAAAAATAGTTTCTATGGCTTTAGAGATTACATCGTTTTTTTAAAAAATGCCCAGTTGCATATTCTGCAAATGTTTATGTTGTAATTCTCATTCCTCCCCCCACAGGAAAATTATTGTGCATGTAGCAGTTGCCTTGAACATTTTATACATGCTACAGTTCCCAAAGAACTTCAGAAATAATAGCTCAATATATTGAAAAAAAAAGCAAAGTATTCAAGCCCTGTTTATGAACTGGAGGAGAAATCGCACATCCCATTTACATGGTAAGCTACAATATAAAGCAAATCTAAACTAATTAAGTCTCTAATCAAAGTGCTTCTACTGAGAATGAAGTCCAAAATCATTATATACGTAATGTCTTTTGCCCTAAATGTGTATGCTTCCTACAGCTAAACTCAAGAACAGTTTTTAGCTTTTCAACTTTTAAGTAGCTTTTTGAAACACTGCTAGAAGCTGTCTTAAAGGATGCTAAATGTTGAGTTTGTTGCTGGATGAGTTAAGTTTACATAGTAACACTATAGATGATTGCTAAACCTATCCTAATCTTAGCAATTATTTACTATGTGATGATATAAATAATAGTTTTGAAAGCTTTTTGAAAATTAACTAACTCCATACAAAATTGTTATGATAATCAACAATAAACAAATTGATAAATACATGAAATGTCAATACACTTTCTTTGGGTTTCTTGAGAGCATAAACTTTTGCTGGACAGTCTTGTATTAATTGTATTTATTAAACAAAAAAGCCAAACTAAAGAATCCTCTGTAGTGCAGTTTACTGCTGCAGTCAAAAGTAACAAGTATTATTTCACAAAATACTATCTCAGAAACACAAAATAATACTCTCTCTCCTTCTCTCTCAATGCCATTTGCTCTTTTTATGTTATTATTTCACACAAGAATATGCCAAACCATGTTCACAGATTTTTTTATCAATATATGTATTATCTATCAGCATGGGTTGAATCCTTTCTTGAAAAGTTAATTGATATTTGTTTTATATCATTTATCATCAATATTTCAATTCATTCTTAATGTATCTTTGCCCATTCCTTTTCATTTAGTACAATTCAATTCACAATATCTTAAGTAATCTTCTGTTAATCCATATTTTATATTTCTGTTTTTTCTTATTTATTATTATTAACTCTTGTTTTCTATTTAGGAGCTTAAGGATTAGTAAGTAGTCTTTTATTCAGGATTCTCTTTTTTGAAAAAGAAGAGACATAATAACTACCATCAAAAACTTCAATTTTCAGCAAGTTGGTTTACATATTTTTCAAAAAACTACTCTTATCTGTTCAATCTTGTTCCTTATTTCTATGTTATTATCCTATCTTTAATTCAAAACACAGCCATACTGTCATAGCCTATGCAATTATTTTCCTGTAAGCTTAATATTTAGTTCCAGGAGTTTATTTTTATTGATAAATATCATTTTTTCTGATTTACGTTTACCTCATAAAGTTTATTTGGGTAAAATTTACTTGCTATTTCCTGGTAGAACAATATAATCTACACAATATGTTTATTATTATGCCATTAATTTTTAGACTTTTTTCTGTGTCTATTCAATACTTTTAATACTGTGCTCATGATTGAAGAATCTCTTACATTTTCTGTGTTTCAATATCAAGCCAAAGATATTTATATAAACCATCTGGGTATCTTGCTCCCCTACAATAGAAGCAGCCCAGCTCAAAAGTAATATAATCCAGTCTTTGATGCACATGAGACATCTGGCTTGATAAAACAATTTGAAATTTGATACTACCAATCCACATCAATCTTTCAGGTCTTGAAAAATCTTAACTTTAACCCTATCCCATGCAATCCCAAGCTTCTGATATCCAAAAGAAACTGCCTTGGGAAATGTAACAAAGCTCAACCAAAGCAATACAAAACCTTATGGATTAGGGCAGAATCAGGGGCAAGGCATGGAAGAGTGAAAGGCGGAGATCCTACATGGGCTATCAAAGCTCCTCTATCAACTCAAGACATTCGCCATGGCAGTATTTACCTGATTCCACCTGCCCTCTGAATAATATAAATAGTCCTCAACTTATAACCACAATTGCAACCAGAACATCTGTTGCTCAGTGAGGTGGTCATTAAATGAGTCATGACCAATTTTTTTTGCCATATACATTAAGGGAATCACTGTGTGGTTATTAAGAAAAAAAAACCCATATGAGAACCTTGCAGACTGAACTGGAAACATATGTAACTGACCTTGTAATGATGATTCCAAATAAATTTCAGATCTCAACGCTAGATTGAGATAACTACACCTACAACTATACCCAATAACTACACCTTATTCAAACTAAAATAGCTCCCCTCTCATTTCTAAATATGACAGATTCCTCTTACCTATTGTTTAAAAAAACAAAAATCAGGCTTTACAAGTCTCTGGCTCAAACACATTTTAAACAGTACACTTGAAAGTGACCATCCAGCCAAATTCACTTATTTATCTGGCTCCAGAGTGAGTGCTATTGATTATATAATTATCTCCAGGGACCTTCTGCTTTCTGCAAAGGCCCCAGAAGTTATTCCTAAGTTTGACAGTGATCATTTCTGCTTCACTTAAGAAACACATATTGAGGATTGCTACCAAACCTTACTAATGCAAGTAAGAAGAATTTACTGCTAAGCAAGTGAACCCCCTCCCTATCTGAATCAAATAATAACAAGGCTACTGGTCTCAGATCACCTGCTGAGCCCTCAGTCTGCCCTGACATCAGATGAATCTCCTGATGTACTCTTAAATAACTCTTAACACCCTTAGCCAAGAGCTCCACCAGCATCTAACTCATATTAACAGTGCGCCCTCAAAGCAACCACAGCACCATTCCAAGCCATGGTGTTAAGCATGGAAATCAGGAAACTGGCAGTATTATTGCAAGGTTATTTATTGAAAGGGTTTATTGCAAGGTTAAGCTCTATAAGAATCTGAACTGCTGTTAAAAGCAGTAGATAATTTGGCAGTAGATAAGAATCGGTGGAATCCAAGGTAGGCTAGTCTCATATCTCTTGCAGGTGCACAGTCCCTCAGACTGATGACACATTTGACCCTTCCCAGGGCTCAGCCTGGTTATCTCTTACACATGGTTTGACAAGGGTTGTGTTATGTTAATGACAGGTTCAATGATTTAAGCTCACAGTCTCTCAATTTTGCATCATGAGAACTTGTTCAGTCCAAATTTCAAGATCAGCCATTCAAAATCCAAAATGTGTCTCTGATATCACCCCACAACTAGAGATGGCAGGCTAGAGTTTAGGTGACTGTTGACTCAAACTGTCTTTTTTCCCCTCTTGCTTCACTAACTATGAGGGATGATTTTTAGTCTACACCGAAAAAAGACAATGCAAACTAAATCTCATCCTTGGGCTTCTTTCCAGGTCTTCTATGGGATATGATCAGGCAAAAGCATTCATTAAACAGTATATAGCAGATACAGAACACCAATGGGACCTGGCCACGTCTCCAATATTTATTGCCAGTGTGACCAGTAGCTACTCCCCTATGGCATTGACAATGCCCCTGTGACTCTGGAGTCTGAACACCTGGAAACTACAGTTTGTGCACTTCACCAATGTCTGTACTACAGAAACAATCGTACTAGCCCCAGTTCACCATTATTGCATAAACCAGAATGGACAGGACAATTTCATACATCCCTGCTGCTTTCACCTACCATTATATAATGTTGCCAGGTTCTGTGTAGCAGCACTTAAAATCCATCAGAAAATGGCCTGTGCCATAAATCAGTGTTAATGAATATCTAGTTCACATTTCTAAAGTGTTCTGAATTATGATAGATCTAATTTGCCATATTCTCCTATAGTATACACACATCCTACTCCTATTCATCTTTTTTGACTTTTTAGATTTCTATTTTTATATTTTTTAGACTTTTATATGTACAGTACTTTTTATTCTAATGTATCATTTACACTTTATGCTGGTCTTTGAACTTGATTTGACTTTAACCCTCAGCATTTTAACTGACCATATAAAATTAATTAATTGTCTCTGCCAATCAAGATGGCGACAGCGGCTGCATGTGTTTTTAGATGGTACTCCGAAGTGTTGTGCAGAGAGGTTTTTGAAGAAATTGGATTGTATTGATAGGATAGATTGATTGGATAGTGTATAGAGGGAAAGGCAAGAAAGAGACAAGCTTGATAAACTAATTGTGAGGCTGGAATTTGTTGAAGAAACAGAGAGATGAAGAAACAGGCCAAGAGCTGGTAGAGTGGAATGGTCAGAAAGTGACAGTTGGAAGATAATGGACACTGTAAATGGAGATGAGCTGGGCATGCTGGGGTGAGGAGGAGTGCCGGAGAAGTAATACCTCCTTAAAAAAACCGTGGTCCAGCTGGCCTGGCTGGTAGCATCTTGTAAGGGCCCCTTTCCAGAGTTACAGCAGAAGAGGGTCAACAGTTTTGAAGGCAGAAGAGGGCTTTATGCCCCAACAGCAGAAAAAACAGTAGAACCATCTTCTGGAAAAAGGGAAACTTTGATTTCAAACCTCCACTGCCTTGTGGCTATATTTAATATTGGAAAAGGCTTCAGAAGTCAACCTCTAGGAAAAATCTGAAGCCAGAGTCCCGGAAGCAGTTTGTGACTGTGTACAGTCACGTTCTAGTAATTCCTGAGACATAGCTGGAACTAATCATATCAGCTCTGTTTTTCCATTAGACTATTTCAGTGATGTGGAGAGGGGGGAATCTGCTGCTTGGGTAACAATTTATCCTCCATATTAAATTACCTAGGCCTGATGCTCTGAAGAGGACACTCCAGCTTTGCATACAGCATTGAAACAACACAGGAAGTGGCAGTTACCGGTTCCATAGCATGATACCATAGTCTCTTGAGACTGAAGGATGCCAATTCAATTTGTCTCTGCCAATCATTTAATATCTTAATATCAATTCTTACTGGAATTGTTAGAAATAAAAGTTGAGCTTTAATAAAACATTCATTTTTTACTGTTGTTATTTTTCTGGCTAAGCCAATTTCAGTTTTCTCCATTTAAAATATAATTTGTCATTATATTTTTCCAAGTCTATTAATAGTCTGAAAGAAGTCTTTATTACGGTTTGTTCAATAAGTCCCCAGGTACCTAATCTTTTAACAATAATACAAAACTGTTTTTTGCTGCAGGGGTTCCTTTGCTTTTTTAGGTAGATCCTCAAATGTAAACATGTACATCTTGTTCTTGTTAACCTAATATCCTGATACCCAGCCATATTCTTGATACCAAGTGATAAGTGACATTATAGATTCCAAAGAATGCCTTGGATGAGTAACTGAATGAACAACATAATGTGCATATAATATTAATTTACATTCTTAATTTTCTTTCTTTGCGGCTTCCTTGCCAATAATTCTGATGCCAGAAAAAAACAAGGAAGGAGAAAGGGAAGCATTTTGGGGATAAAGATCAGTTTACCATTATCTTGGCATTTTTTTATATACATATTATTTATCCATGTCAGAAAATTCAAACTGCTGTTCATCTTTTTTCAGGAATATAAAAGGTCATTACAGATTATCAAAGACTTTATCTACATTTTAAAAAATAATAATTGGTTTCTTTATTTTTGAAAGTATATTATTAATAAGATTTAAAATATGTTACTTTCTTCATGTATCTCTTCAGGATAAACCCACTCTGGTCAGGACTTATGAGATAAGTTAAAAACCTGTTTAATGTCTTTACAAATATTGCCATAAACAGCTTTTAATCTACATTTAGTAAAGACATAGGTCTACATGATTTTCGGCAAGTTGAGTCATTTCCTTCTGACACCTTTGTACAATAAAAAGGACCAACTAAAGAACATATATGAAACCATCAACTACATCTTCAAAGCAGAAAAATTCACAAAGGAAAAAACACACACACTATCTTCATCAGCAGAGAAAGCAATGGCAAACTAGAAGCATAAGTTTATGTATATACATTAAAAAAAAACATCCACACCAACCAAAGTGCTCAATTACCAAGTAACAACCCAACCTCCCACAAGAGAAGTTGCATCAGAACACTATCTAGATGAGGACAAACACAGTGCAGTAATCCTGAATATCCCAAAAAAGAAACATATATACATCTTCCAACAAAATGGGTATCTATTTAGCCATGCAACATCATCAAAAAGTCCCTGATCAATCAACCCAAAATAGCACAACCTACACAATCTGTGAAAAGGATAAAACCGCCATGCATCAAAAACATCTCAGAAACCACCAACAGACTATTACAACCACATGGCATAAGCATAGCACATAAACCAATTAAAGCCCTCCAAAACATTCCAAGTAAACCAAAAGAACAAGCAGCACAGAAAAACAGGAATCATCTACAATATACAGTATAATGATTGCAACAGCCACTATGCAGGACAAAGAGGCAGAAGACTGGAGGAACACATCCATAAACAGCAACTAGTGTACATTCCTTAATTTCAAACACATAGACAAACTTAACCATAGTTTCAACTGGAAAACTGTGACCATCATAGATCAAGCCAAGTACAAAAATATAGAGAAGCTTTGACACTTTGACAAATCAGCCATCAACCAGCACATAGACAGAAACAACATATACAAACCATTCAAGAGACAATCAACAAGCCAAAAGACGAACAAAAAGACCAGATCACCTCCTCACTTGCAATCACCAAATGAACCGAGATTAACAGCAAGATTAACATGAGACCAAGATTCAAGCAGCAAACAATATCTCAATCAAGGAGCTGCTACACAAGCTAACAATAAACAGCACAAAGAACTACCAAGGCCACTCTCACCAACACTGAAAGGATAAGCCATTAGAAATGTAAAATGACAGCAAATCCCACTCCCTACTAGTACTGATGATGTTAATCTAGTTTGGGGAATTTAATATCTGCAAATAAACAACAAAACTCAAGAGCACCAGGACCTCTCATTTCCCCCTTTGTAAACCATAGATATAAAAGCTCTTGTCACAAGAAAGGAAGTATTTGTTATTATAGTATGTCAGTCATTACTTGAATTAATGGCTTAATCAAAATTTTCTGTATTGCTTTGTTTGTTTTATCTCCTGTGATTGATTTATTAAGAGCTTCCTTTTGTTGATCTATACATTTTGTAAAGTGTGCTGTATTTAAGTACTTTTTGATCTTTTCTAGGTTTGATGTCTGTTTACTATATAATCAAACCTAATATTGAACCAATTAATTAATCATATTTTCTGTTGCTGAAACATACCTTTTCCCATCCCAAATAAAAGTAATAATTCTTTTTTTCTTGTTCTTTGTGCCAACAGTTTTTGGGTTTATTAGTTTAAAAAATATTTATGCGTGAGTTGTACAAAGTAAAAGCAGGATGGTGATGGTGGGTGGTAGTGGTGATTCCCTTTCAAGGTAAGGAACATATATAAAACACAGAAAAAAATTTAAAATAGTATTACAAAGAAAGAGATATAAAAGAAATATAGCTAAATCTAGTTTGCACCAACACTATTCCAAATATTCCTGCATAGCTTTATTATTGCAAAACGTCCTTGCTTCATATCCATAAACTGCTCTTCATTTTTTAATTTCTTACTTCTCATTATGAAAATATATTCTGTTTCATGTTATCGGTACCACTATTTTCTCAATGCTCCCTTTCCTTTTGACTCATTCACTCTTTCTTCATAAAATTGTTCTGTGATTCAGTCATTTTTCTACATGACTATTTTATGCATATCTCATATCTCCATATTTCTTTCATAAATGAATTTTCACATTCATTTATTCAACACACATTCATTTTTGTTTTTTTCACTTCCTTTAGCATGCAAGCTTCTTAAATATCCATCCCTGATACATTCAACTTAGGTTTTTATTGCTCTGGATATATTCAGCTCACACTTCTACCTAACAAAGTAGGGAGAAATATGGTTTCATGCATAGGTCTATTCATATTTCTTTTGACAAATATTTATTTCTCTGAAGAATCTACATTGTATTTATTGAATTTTCTTTCGCATTTTGCATGTGTTAACATTTCTCTATTTTTAGTAAACATTCTATTAATATTTATTTATTTATATTTCTAGTGATTGCCATTTAGTTAAAACTTATTTCAATATATATAACCACCTATCTTAAATACATGATTCTAGAGGTTTTTCAACAATACACATACTCCCTTTTTCTCTCTCACAAACACAAACATAAAAGTCATTAAGCAGCAGTCAAAGTTCAAAATCAACATAACCACTATAGAAGTCAACCGTATATCTGGATACTTAAGCCTAGTGGTAAAACCATTTCTTTATGGCCTTATGAACAGCCAATAGGATTGAGGCCAATCTAATCTAAAGGGGTTGATATTCCAAAAGGTTAGTACCATCACCAAAAAAGGCTCCGCATAGGACGCACCATACAACTTCCCTAACAGATGGAATCCAGAGTATCCCATTAAATTCCCCTTACATTGGACTTGATACATTAAGTCTATTCTCCTTACAAAAATCAGGTATTTCCTCCAAATCGTTCAGGTTTTCAGACAGTAGCTTGTCAACATCTTCACACAAAAACATATATATACTTTTACACCCCCCCCCCAACACACATCTCTAATATCAACAGAGGCATTACTTATGATTTATCTATACTGAACAAGCAATAGGCCATCACAGGTCTTTATTTTCATCCTTGATTAGTACTGAACTATTGCTAAGCATTCCATTTATTCTGATGAATAATTTATCTCTATCATATATTGCATTTACTAAATTCAGCAATCAATTATCCATTTTCCCATAATTCTAATATATTCCTTTTATCATATGCTTTCTCTACATCAAACATACAATAAGCTTTCCTTCCCATTTTTATATATTTGTCAATGATCTGTTGAAAAGCAAAAAACTTATCTACAGAATCCCAGCCTAAAATCTGATCATTCTCATCTTATGTACTCTTTGGATCAGGATTCTACAAACATTTCCCAAGCATACAATTTAATATCTATATAGTTTTTATATTTACTCTTGCTGCCTTTCTCTTTCTATAATAAAAGATAGAAGCAATTATTTTCATTATGAACCACAGATACAGTCTTCACATGTACACTTAACGATATATAGATTTGGATCATTTTCCTCAAGACATAAATAAACAAGTATACTATTTTTTGATTCATTTGTTGAACTGGGTACAGAGAGCAGACCACATTTTAGGTCATATTCACGTACAAACATTGAAAATTAAAAAGTGTTCACAAGGTTTTAAGCACCACTGCATAGCTAATGGAATGTATTTTTGAGGGAAAAGGAGAGGAAAGGTTTTGGCCATAAATTCCACTCACCATCAAGTCCCTGTGGGAGAAAATCAGGTTAAAATCAAAATCTGCTTTTAAAATTATTTTTTTACAATCTTTTTTGTTATATACTAAAGGTCTTTTTTAAATCCCAATAAAAGTCCTTAGACTGGTACGTTTAAGGCAATATACATTGTTCATATAGTTGTTTCCACAATTAAATACTATATTTTTAAACTGTGGCAGTATTCTAAAATATGCTAATGGTGAAATCTAAGTAAAATTGTTGTTTATATGTTACATATATAAACAGTGGATAGAAAAAGTCTACGCACCTGCTAAAATGACAGGTTTCTGAAATTTAAATCATTTCAGATTTTTTTTACCTTTAATATAGCATATACTTTCTACAATTAAATTGAAAAACAAACTGAAATCTTTTTTTGGGGGGGGAAATAACAATTAAAAACATACAATAATATTGTTGCATAAGTGTACGCACCTTAAAACTAATACTTTGTTGAAGCACCTTTGATTTTATGACATTCAGTTTTTTGAAACAAGAGCCTATCAGCATGGCAAATCTTGTCTTGGGAATCTTTGCCCACCCTTCCTGCAAAAGTGCTCTAAATCTGTCAAATCTCTTGGGCACAGCTCTCTTCAGGTACCCCACAGGTTTTCAATTGGATTCAGGACCAGGTTCTGGCTTGGATCTTCTTCTTGTAAACCCATTCTTTTGTTGACTTGGAAGCATGATTTGGGTCATTGTCATGTTGAAAGGTGACATTCCTCTCCATCTTAAGTTTTTAGGAGTTGCAAAACTGACTGATATTTGGAATTGTTCATAATTCTTCCATCTGGACTAAACCCCAGTTCCAGCTGAAGAAAAGCAGCCCCAAAGCATAATTCTGCCACCACCATGCTTCACTGTGAGTATGGTGTATTTTTGGTAATGCACAATGTTGCTTTTGCACCAAACATATTTTTTTTAGAATTATGCCCAACAAATTTATCCTTGGTTTCATCAGACTATACACATTCACCCACATGCTTGCAGTGGGCATCTTAGCATGCTCATCTGATTTTTCCAACCTGATATTCAATTTTAATGGTGCAAGAATTTGGCAAGAATTTTCAGAAATGGTTTCCCATTGCCTCTTTCCTAGGACTGAAAAAGAATGACTGACCTGAGGTAACCTAGATGGCTTGGTGCCTAAGATGGGACTTGAACTCATAGCCTGCCAGTTTTTAGGCCGATGCCTTAACCACTACACCAAATTGGCTCTCAGTAATTTGGTCATATTAATTACTTCAGTAGACCAAAGAGAGCATACATTATTAGTCAACAAAAGATTGTCGTATCCCTCCCAAAATTGATATTATCTAAGAACATATTTACAAAGCTAGTTTAACAAGTTGTTGATCAAATAGCTTATAAAAAAGAATAAAAATATAATTTATAAAATGAAGTAATAATAAATAAAATGATTTAACATTTCCTAACTACAGTTATGTACTAAACCTCCTATTCAATATTTATTCAACCTAAAACTATCTATTCCTCTTAACAGATTCTGTAATAATATAATCGTAAATTGCTCTTGAAAGGTACTTTTTGTGCATGTGCCTTCAAGTCAGTACTAACTTCTGGGACAAGTAACTTCTGGGGCAAGTTACTGCAGCTTTCTTGCAAAGATTTGGAAATTAGTTTGCCATTGCCTATTTTCAGGGCTGAAAGAATGTGACTGGCCCAGATATCTTGCTAGCTTCCTGACCATGGCCAGACTAGAAAGGACAGTCTCCCAGTTTCTAATCTGATACCTTAAGCACTGCACTAAATGGCTCTCAACTCCTGAAATAGAACTGTAATGTTAAATATAATTAATTCAAGTAAGCAACGTTCAGTGACATTTCTTTCATAAAAAATATACATACGATTGCACTGGAAGTAATTATTAAGTAAAATATTTTGTGCATATCTCGGTAGTCTAAAAATAATGCAGGCGAGAAACATGTAAAATGGAGCAACAGATTTTTGGTTTATTTTGTTAAAGAATGCAAGGGATTGTTGATATCTTTTTACATTATTTCTACAGCTGCTGAATTCATGCCCTCATTATAAATAGGCCAGTCAATATTTATTCTACACATCTCCTGAATAAATGTTTAGATTGGAGAAAGGAGTGGGGGAGGGAAAAATTAGAGAAGAAAAACCTAATTAAAAATAATGGTCCTCGATGTTGTTTAGAATAATGTTTTTAGAGAAGGAAAACTGGAGTATATCATTCACTGACCAGAGAGATGCTGTAAACAACAGAAAGACAGCAATCATGGTATAAACTCTAAAAAGAAAAAAGAAAAAGATCCAACGTACTTTTAAATTCATATAAGAACTAATGTTACAATTGGTCAAAACAAATTAACATTAATAAGTTAACAAGGGTGTAAATATCTTCTCTTATTAGGTAATTTTTATTTATCCTGTTCAGTATACTATTCAGAAATATCCACTTCAGTTGATTTACAGAAGTGCAAATCAAATTATGTAACATAGTAAATCTATATTGCACTCAAATCAGTATAATCTGTTTTTCTTTTTTAAAAGTTCTAAAAAATTAAAAACAATACAAACTAATATGAAGTAAAAAGAAAAAGTCAGAAAAAAAGCTAAAAGTTTATGAAAAAAAAAAAGAAAAGAAAATACAAAGTAATTTCCAATCTTCTTTACAGCAGTTAAGGACAATTACAAATTTACCTAGCACCCAAGGTAGAAACCCAGAGATTGTGAGTTCTAATCCTGGCTAGTGACTTGAGCTGGTTTCTCTTTTTTTCAGCCCAACCCCTCTCGCAATTTGAGGAAGGCGTATTAGCTTTGCTCCCCACCTTGAGTTGCTTATAAAATATACAAAAATATTAAACGTGGGATTTTTTAAACATCTAAAAAAGGAACAGAGCACAATAAGAGAGTTGGAAGGGACCTTGAAGGTCTTCTAGTCCAACCTCCTGCTCAGGCAGGAAACCCTATACCAGTGGTAGCTAACCTTTTTGGCACCAAATGCTGACATGGGAGTGCTCACAAACGTGTGCTCACACACTCCCAAATCAAATCAGAAGAGCAGCTCCCCGACTCACGCAGGCAGGAGCACTGGAAACTGGAAGCCTAGCTTCCTGGCACGTGCATGTGTACCAGCCGCCTGGTCTTCCAATTTCTAATGCGCATGCGCTTGCAAAGACCAGCTGGTCAGCACACATGCATGCGCTGGAAACTGGAAAAGCAATAGGCAACAGCTGGCATGCCCACTTCCAGCACGCATGGCATAGGTTCACCATCACAGCCCTATACATTTCAGACAAATGGTTGTCCAATCTCTTTTTAAAAGCCTCCATGTTCCTGAAGCACTCAGAGGTTGCCTTTCTTCTTGATTAGTTTCCTTCCTTCTTGTCTTCTTTCTGGTCTTTCTCTTCTTTAAAACTTCCAGTGTTGGAGCATTCACAACTTTTGGAGGCAAGTTGTTCCATTGATTAATTTGTTCTGTCAGGAAATTTCTCCTTAGTTCTAGGTTGGTTCTCTCCTTGATTAGTTTCCATCTACTGGTTTCTGTCCTGCCTTCAGGTGCTTTGGAGAACAGCTCAACTTCCTCCTCTCTGTAATAACCCCTGAGATATTGGAACCCCTTGTCCTTCTTTTCATTAAGCTAGACCAGGGGTCTCCAACCTTGGCCCCTGGAAGCCTGGTGGACTTCAACTCCCAGCTGGCTGTGGAACTCTGGGAGTTGAAGTCCGCCAGGCTTCCAGGAGCCAAGGTTGGAGACCCCTGAGCTAGACATACCCAATTTCAACAACCATTCTTTATATGTTTTAGCCTCCTGTAACATAATAATCTTTGTTGTTCTTCTCTGCAGTCTTTCTAGAGTCTCAACATCTTCTTTACATCGTGGGGACCTAAATTGGATGCACTATTCCAAGTGTGGTCTTACCAAGGCATTATAAAGTGGTATTAACACTTCGCATGATCTTGATTCTATACCTCTGTTAAAAGGTATTACCTTTTTTAGCAGTTGTGGTACACTGCTGGCTCATATTTAAGTGATTGTCTACTAGGACTCCAAGATTCCTCTCACAGTTACTAGTATTGAGCCAGGAACCACCCATACATATATAAGGAAATATAAGGAAATATATTATTAGCCAATAACATGATTTAGTTCATATGTTTTGAAATGGTTTCATCTTTTCTTTTTCTAGAATAACTGAAATTAAACATATATGAAAGGTTTAAGTACTGAAAAGATTAAGCTGGCTTGGTTTTCTTTTTCTCCTCTTTTCTTTCTCAACTAAGATATTCTGAGAACCCTTAGGCATTTAATTCCAAAACAGGAAGCCAGAAAGGAACACTCAGTTATTCTAATCTCTTGCAGATCTTTTGGAAAGTATTTTTCTAAACAATTGCTGAGAGAACCTCTTTAAAAATCTACATGCTATTACATGCAAACAAAATGCAGTGCTGTAAAAAGTAAGCTGAATTATTTCTGATAGATGAAGAAATGTCCAGTTTCAAAATTTGGTGGTGACAGTGGTGGTGGTAGGCAAATAGAAGGGAAATTGCTTACAATTCATATGCACTAATTGTAATAAATTACAGTGTTTTCATTTTAGGATATTTCTTTGAAAAGAGCTTAGACTAAACCTAAGCATGAGAGCAAAGTCTATAGGAAAGGCTAGGGGACTTCCGGTTTGCCAGGCTTCGGCGGCGGTGGGGTTTTGTGATCCTGCGCGTTCTCCGTAGAACTGCTGTGAGCATCCAGAGTGGGAGGTGCTCCAGTCTTCACTTCTCACAGGCTGAGCTGAAATTGAGGAATGCCCTCCTCCTCCACGTGACTCCTCCATGTGTTCCCCCCAGTTTTAGCTCAGCCTTCAAGAAAGACAGGCAGCTTTTCTTCCGTTCCTTGGCCGTTTCAGGTGTTGTTGGTATTTAGCTTCAGGTTTGATTTCTTTCTTCCTCCTTGTCCCTGCAGAGTGTAGTGCGGCCCCAAATTTAGTTTATGGAGCGATTTCGCTCTCAGGAGGGAGGTAAGGGGTTTGGAGCCTTTTCGCCCCCCCCTCCTCATTCTTCCTCTGCCATTCCAAGCGCGCTGGGCTCAGCCGCTTGGCTCTGCGCTATATATTTAGCGCACAATTGCGTCTTCCCCCCTAGAACGCCACAGAGGAGGCAGCGCTTCCTCTCCCAGCTCCTTTTTCTCCTCTTGATTGAAGTTGCGGTGGGCTGGTGCACTTCTGAACTGTGCGCTCTGAGCTGGGCGGCCATTTTGGGCGTGCCTCATGGCCGGCGCCATTTTGTTTTTCTTATCAAGTAAGGCTTATTGTTTGGAATCAAGGGTGAGCTGCGAGGCCTTTGTAGGCCCTTAGCGGGACCGTCAGGTCGCGTGGAGCCTCCGTTTTTACCGGGAGGGCACTGTAGCTCCGTGCCCTGTTGTCCCTCTTGGTTAGATATTGTTGGCTTTCTTCCTTGGCCCACAGCTAGTTCTGAGGCGCAGACACGTACTCCCCATTGTTGTTGGGGGGCTGCCTACAGAGGCCCCTTTTGTCTTGCCTTTTATATATTTGCTTGGCCTCAGCGTTCATTTGGTCCATTTGGAATTTAGGTATTTTTGCTGTTATTTCTTGGGTCTGTTTGGTCTTCCTTACTTGAACCCAACCCTCAATTGTATATAATTGTTAGTGTATATATTCAGGGTTTATATTTATAACCTTGGGTAGATTTTTTTTCTTTCCTTTTTATTGCATAGAGTTAAAAAAAAAAGATCTTTGAATAGATAGATAGTTAATTAATTACTGTTCTAGAATAAAATTTCTTTCAAAAAGGGGGACATGACCCAATCTTAGGAAAACCGGTTTACGTAAGTAGGCCGAACTCCTAGGTGTGCCAACCGCCATTTTCCTTTTTCAATACTATGGCAGAGGCTAATCCTACTGGCTCTTCTCTGAAGGCCAAATCAAAGACGCACTACCTTCGCAAAAGGGACAAGTAATCTTCCAGTGCTTCTCAAAGAGATGCTTTACGGCGTCATAAGGCCCTAGAAAGGGAGTTTAGCAAGCAGGCTAAAGAGTCATACTCTATAACACCTGCCTTTCCTTCTACCCCCCCCCGCCAAGCCAATCCTCTTCCTCCAGGGCGGTACCTCCACCCGAGGCCGTCAGCCCTCCCGTGTGCCAGAGGCGACCTTTATGCTGACCGCTGCAGGCCTACATTCTGGAGATCCTACTCCAAGCATTATAACTGATGACATTAGGGAATGGATGCAGTCTGCCATCCGTCAAGGAATAGCCAAAGGAATGCAGCAGCTGTCTAGACCGGACTCCCGAGGGAGGAGTCCCGAGGCTGATTCTTTATCCAGAAGGTCTCTTTCTGCACCAGCGTCTCAACATGGTCAAGTACCTCCTCACATGGATGTCCCATTCCCAGAGGGGGAGGATACCCAAGAAGAAGAGGTAGCGGGCCTTGAACCGTTCGAAGAGTATGGAGGTTCTGATAGAGGTTCCTTGCAGTATTCTGAACCTTTTCTGGAGGCAGATCGAATGGAGGGAGAAATGTCGAAAGATGAAGATCTTTCCCCCGAGCAACCTGCTGTTGTAGGTCTTTTTAAACCCCATTTATTTAAGTCCTTATTATTTAAGGCAAAGAACGTTTCAGGTCTGGCCTCTCAATCTCCCTCTGACCCTCCTCCATCGAGCCCAGAAGATCCTGATGACCTTATGTTCAGACAGCTGGCGGTGGCAGCGGACATTATTCCGGCCCCCCCAATCTTCTCGGATCTGGTTGCAAAGCAGTTGGCCTTGGTGGGTCCTTCTCCAGCCCCTTCTAGTCAGGACAAGAGGTTGTTTACCCTGGATCCGGATTTCTCCACTATGTTAGACACACCGGAAGTAGATGATCCGGTTGTAAGACTTGCCTCCTCTTCCAATCCTACCGATGCACTGGAGGCATTGAAGCCGGAGGAGATGGCGCTCTGGCGGGCTCACACCGCTGATGCTTGGGCTATCCGGTCGGCCACGGCCGCTTCCTTCTTCACCCGGTCCTCCATTAGGTGGCTCAGACAGCTGAAGCAACACATTCCCCCAGATGACACCAGAGCCCATCAAGATATCGCAAAAATCACGGCGGCGGCGGAATTTGCAGCCGACGCCACCTTTCATTCGGTTAAGTTCTCATCCCGGGCTATATCTTCCCACGTATCTGCCAGATGATTGCTTTGGCTTCGACACTGGAAGGCTGATATTTAAAATAAGTCTAAGTTGGCTTCAGCCCCCATATCAAAAGGGAAATTGTTCGGGCCCGCTCTTGAACCATTGCTTCTGGAAACTCGAAATAAGAAAAAGTTTCTGCCTTCTTTTTTTCGTAGGCAGGAAGCCAAGGGTTCCCAGCCCTTTCAGAGGGGTTCCTTTCGTTCCCCTTTCCAGTCATCATTCACTCCTAGATTTCAGGGCTCCCCTTCATTCCAGTCGTCTTACCAGGACCGGAGTGACTCGGGAGACAGAAGCAGGAGAGGGGGCAGTTACAGAAGGCCCTTTAGGGGTTCCGGGAGTAGGGCGGCCCGCCGACCCAGGTAGGATTGCAGGTTCTCTTACCATAGGCGGCCGCCTCAGGCTCTTTGCCGACAAGTGGGAGGAATCCACCAAAGACACTTGGGTCAGAAATTCAGTGCGCTTTGGCTTGACCCTGCAGTTTCACACTCCCCTCCCTGAGCATTTCAGGGTTTCACCCGTCTCTAGGAATCCTGCTAAGCGGGCCCTTATGGCCTCCGCCATCAAACATCTATCTGATATTAGGGCCATTCAACCTGTACCTCCCTCCCAACAGGGAAGGGGTTTCTATTCCCTTTTATTTTTGGTGCCTAAACATTCCAGGGGTTGGAGACCCATTTTAGATCTTAAAAGGTTAAATCATTTTATTGTACGCCATAAGTTCAAAATGCAGACTCTACAGTCTATTTTACAGGGCATCAGAGAAAGAGACTGGCTTACGTCGGTTGACCTTTCTGAGGCTTATCTCCATATTTCCATTCATTCCTCGTATTCCAAATACCTCAGATTTTGCTATAATAATCAGCATTTCCAGTATGTAGCCCTTCCCTTTGGTCTTGCCTCAGCTCCGAGATCTTTCACTAAGGTGTTGGCAGCTCTTGCAGCTCACCTTTGACAAATTCCTATCCGGATCCACTGTTACCTTGACGATATCCTGGTTGTATCCCCTTCCCGACATCAAGCCGAGAGCGATACTAGCGCTATCCTCTCGGTACTTCAGTCCCACGGGTTCTTAGTGAACTGGGAGAAGAATCAGCTTATCCCCTCCACTCGTATATCCCATCTGGGGGCTGTGATTGACTCTGTTGAAGGGAGGGTTTTCCTCTGTCAGGAGAGACTTATTAGTATCCGCACCACTATCGGGAATATCCGGCGGACTGGGAAAACATCTTTGCTCAATTTATCCAAGCTGCTCGGGAAACTAGTTTCTTGTATTTCCATTATTCCATGGGTTCGCTTGCATTCCAGATCTTTGCAATGGTTCCTCCTGCCATATCAGCGTTCAGGAAGGAGCACATCAAGGTTTGTAGTGAAGGTCCCGCCGAAGGTTCTCGCCTCCCTCCTATGGTGGACGCGACCATCTGTCAACAGAGGACAGCTATTCAGAGAGCTTCACAGAGTTATTCTCATGACAGACGCAAGTCTTTCCGGATGGGGGGCCCACCTGCAGTCTCTCTCAGCACAGGGAGTTTGGACTCACGCGGAGCGAAGTCGGAGCATCAACTGGTTGGAGCTTCGCGCAGTGTACCTGGCCCTGCGAACATTGCTTCATTGTGTGAGAGGGCGCCATGTCCTGGTCCTAACGGACAATACTACAACCAAGGCCCACATCAATCGGCAAGGGGGCACCCATTCCATCCTTCTCATGAGAGGCCGAGCGACTGTATCGATGGACAGAGGCGCATCTTTTGTCCATCAGAGCAGAGCACATCTCCAGAGCCTCCAATGTCCAAGAGACTGGCTCAGCAGGGCAACACTGGACCAGGCAGAGTGGCGTCTACACCCACACCTGTTCAGAGAGGCAGCAGCCAGTTTCAGTCAGCCCCTAGTAGACCTTTTTGCATCTCCGTTCAACGCGCAAACACCAAAGTTCTTCTCCCGTTATCCCTCCAACGGAGCAGAGAATCACGATGCCTTGCATTGCCCGTGGCCTCCCGGGCTACTGTATGCCTTCCCTCCGCTTCCGTTGATCCCCAGGGTAATTCGAAAATTGATAGCCGAGAGAGCAGAAATCCTTATGGTGGCACCATATTGGCCCAGGAGGCCGTGGTTTGCGGACCTACGCAATCTGTCGGTAACTCCACCATGGAGGATCCCGTTAGATCAGATTTCGCTGTCGCAAGGCTCGCTGCTTCATCCAGAGCCGCAGTGGCTACAGTTGGCCATTTGAAGGTTGAGCGGGAAAGGATGATTGAGGAAGGCTTTTCAGCCTAGGTCATTAACACCATTTTGGCGTCTAGAAGGCCTTCTACCACTCGCATTTATGATGCGACCTGGAACAGTTTCTGTAACTGGTGCCACAAATCATTCACTGATCCACGCTCTCCTTCAGTTGTCCAGATCCTGGCCTTTTTACAAGATGGCCTAGATGGAGGTTTATCACCTAACACCTTAAGGAGGCAGGTAGCGGCTCTCTCAATGGTGGTTGCTGGCAGTCCTTTTGGTCCCCTTTCCCACCATCCTCGAATCAAGGCCTTTCTTAAAGGGGCTTCTAATTTGCGCCTGTCAGTAGTGCACAGATACCCGACATGGGACCTTAATAAAGTTCTCCTGGCCTTGACTAGATCTCCCTTTGAGCCTCTCAGAGAGGCATCACTTCAATTTCTTACATTTAAAACAGTATTTCTGGTGGCTATTACCTCGGCTAGAAGGATATCTGAAATTGCAGCTCTATCCGTGATAAAAGACCTGTGTATTTTTCATTCTGATCGGGTGGTTCTGAGACCAGACCCAGCATTTATGCCAAAGATCAATTCAGCGTTCCACAGGGCACAGGAGTTGGTTCTGTCTAATTTCTGTCCGAAGCCTCTGCGCGGGCAAGAGAGGCAGTGGCACACCCTTGATGTTCGAAGGGCTTTGCGTATTTACATTTCTCGCACGCAGTCCATCAGGAAGACAGAGTCTCTATTTTTGTCCTTTCAGCCAAAGACGCTAGGCTGTAAGGTCTCTCCGTCCACGGTAGGCAGATGGATTAGGGCTACCATATCCAAGGCCTATTTAGTTCAAGCTATTCCAGTTCCCAGTGGGGTTACCGCTCACTCCACCAGAAGTGCAGCTACTTCGGCAGCCTGGGCTACTCAGGCGTCTATTCTTGATATTTGCCAGGCGGCCACCTGGGCTTCCCCATCTCCTTTTATAAGACATTATAAGATTGATATTTACGCCTCAGCTGAGGCATCTTTTGGCATGCGAGTTTTGCAGCAAGTGGTGAGAGATCCTGGGGAAGTTCCAATCCAGACGGACTCCCACCCGTAGGACAGACTTGCTTTGGTATGTCCCACTCTCTGGATGCTTGCAGCAGTTCTACAGAGAATGGGTGTTGGTTCTTATCTGATACGCCTCTTCTCGTGGAACTGCGTAGAGCATCCAGCCCCACCCTAATTGGTCCGTCTGTAGGGGGGGGAATCCTGTTTCAGCCAATGATTTTTAGTGTTGTAGTTCAAGTTGTATAATACTTAAGATTAGAGGGTTGTTGTTGTCCTCTCATCTTCGTTAAAACTGGGGGAACACATGGAGGAGTCACGTGGAGGAGGAGGGCGTTCCTCAATTTCAGCTCAGCCTGTGAGAAGTGAAGACTGGAGCACCTCTCACTCTCTGGATGCTCTATGCAGTTCCACGAGAAGAGGCATATCAGGTAAGAACCAACGCCCAATCCCTGTCATGCTAGCCGTCTTGGTGCCTCCAATCCTGATGGGTCTGGAGGACAAGGCTGCCCCGTCGAGGCAGCCGAAGACAGGGGATCCGGACAGGGGTTTGGGGGTTTCACAGACCCCCTCCACACCAGGCATAACCCCCTTTTCTCAAGGCAGTGGAGCAGCGGTCAGCAATGGCCGCCACAAAGAAGCCGGCAGCTGGACAAGATTGTGCTGGAGGAAGAAGGAGAAAGTTTTGAAGCGAAAGTTTTTTGGTTGAACCGGGAGTATAAGATGCATTTAATATCCTGAAAACCTGGATTTTTGAAAGATACTTTGTTTCCAGAAAAGATTTATAAGAGGCGAGTGAAAGTGTGAACGAGAAAGTTTACTCTCCTTCCCTATGGAATCAACAAATGGACATTGAAAAGCCTGCTTTTTTACAGAAGGTAAAAATGTAAAGCTCTTTGTGACAAGTGGGGATGGAGAGGACAAAGGAGAAATTTATATTAAGATTTTGTTGGAGGAGATGCCTGGAAGACTTTGAGATTGGAAGTTAATTGCAATACAGATTGGGCTTTTTCTTCCCTTTCCAATTGATATTACCCCAGGAAGAAAAAGTGCGAAGGGAAGAAT
Source organism: Hydrophis major (assembly GCA_033807585.1). Lineage (NCBI taxonomy): Eukaryota > Metazoa > Chordata > Lepidosauria > Squamata > Elapidae > Hydrophis > Hydrophis major. Next base: position 333,838,556 of record CM066329.1, read on the forward strand.
CTTGTGCTCTGCCTGGACTGTTTGATGAATTTGGGAGTTTGGGGAATTGTTCTAAGTTTTGAAATATCTTGGTTGTTTCAAGAAGAAGAAGAGAAAAGAAGAAAAGGTTTATAATGGCTTTATCTGTTAATGATTTAAGAGAGAAATATGGAAAAATAAAGAAAGAAGGCAAGGACACTTGGAGAGAAACTATTTGCTTTTTAGAAATGGCGCTTGCTACTTACCAGCAAATACAACAATTGAAGGAGGAAGCAGAGGAAGAAGAAGAAGGAGAAGCCATCTTTAATGAATCTAAAAAGTTGATTAAGAAAGAAAGAGAAAGAGAGGAAGGAAAAAGGACTTAAGACTTAAAAAAACATCCAAGAAAGAGAAAAATAAGATGCAAAATCAATATAATGTTAGAAAGCAAAAGAAAAGAGAAATACAACAGAGAGGGGAAGCTAAAAAGGCGGAGGTTTGGAGAAGGGGGGTAAAAAGACCAGGGGGGGTAAAAAAGGAAGGGAAAAGGGGGGGAAAAGCCATAAAGGTATGAAACAAGATGGGAAAAAGAAATTTTTTTTTAGGGATGAAGGGTAATGTAAAATTTTTCTTAAAAGGATTCTGCAAGGTACATAACATTGTATTGTAGTATTTGTATTAGAAATAGAAAATTAGAATTTTATAAAAATTAAGTAAAGATTAAAATGTTAAATGTTTAACAATGATAGATTTTAGGATTTAATAAACTATTAAATGGAATGTTTAAAATACTTCGTCTAAGTATAGAGTTTAATTGACTATGTTAATATAAATTTATTATGGTAGCATTTGACTTTCAAATAGATCATTGGAATGTTATAAGATTAATGTTTAATTATGTATTTAATTATTTTATAGATTTACTATTTTTTCTTTTTTAAAAAAAATCAGTAGGTAGAATGTACTAAGCAGAATCAGATGGGGACACAGGTGTTACCTTAAATGTTAATTCAGGGGAGTGATGGAAAGGCATCATAGTTTGATTAGTGATTTCAGGAGAAATCTTTTTTTTCTACTATAGGGAATGAGATAAATGGGTAATTGGAAAAGAATGGACAAAAGATACAAGTATAATGATGTAAATTCAGATGAAATAAATAAAATATAACTAAGAAGAGTGGAAAGCGGGGAGAAGCTACAATGAAGATATAAAATGGTAAATAAGATAGGAAATGGTATATAAGATGAGCATGAATTTAATTGAAGTCCATATAAAGAGAGGTAATCCGGGGCCAAGCTACTTTCTAAAAAGAAGTTTTATGTTTTTGTGTTTTGTGTATTTATGTTTGTTTGAGATTTAATAAAACCTTGGAGGAAAGCTAGATGAGGATAATTATAAACAAAACAGAGGGAAATATGAATATGATGAGTATAAAATGGACAAATATAGAAAAGAAACGTATTTGAATAAGAGTAAAGAGAAATAATGAGAAATCTGCTAAAAGGAAAGGCTAGGATACGAAAAATATATGCAGTACTACTTTTCATTCTAAGCAACTGGTATCTTCTAAGTGTAAACATAATTCCTGGAGCTGAAACTAAGAACTTTCTATAAAAATCTTTGCAATTCTTTATTATTTCATCTGTAAATTGATACTTACACAAGTATCCAAACCCAGAGGAATTTAATAGGACTCATTTGTGAATAGACATATACAGGTAGCTCTTGATTTACAATCACAATTCAGCCCAAAATTTCTAAGTGAGACATTTCTTAAGTAAGTTTTGCCCCATTTTACAACCTTTCATGTTCCAGTTGTTAAGTATATCACTGAAGTTGTTATTAAAACGGCTGTTAAGTGAATCTGGCTTCCCCATTGATTTTGCTTGTCAGTTCCCAAAAGGTGATTACATGAACCTGGGACACTGTAACCGTCATAAATATGAGTCAGTTGCCAAGCATCTGAATTTTGACATGACCATGGGGATGCTGCAACAATTGTAAGTCACTTTTTAAAGTGTTGTAACTTCAAATGGTCACTAAATAAACTGTTATAAGTTGAAGACTACCTGTAAAGGATTATATTGTTAGTGACAGAAAAACAAGCTGCCTGTTTGTAACTGTGTGTCTTGGCTGTGATCATTTGCACATTCGTATGTTTGAATTTCGTCCTTTCTGATGCTACTTCCACTGGTAGCACCAGAATTATCTAGAGCTGAGCTCCATTTTGGCAAGCTAGATGTCCTCCAACACACATACCTAAAAGGCTTAACAATGTTCCTTTTGGTTTCTATAGGCTATGAGAATATTTTCTCTTTTTTCAGATTAATGTACTTTGGGGAGCAGTGTAAAATCATGTAAACACACAAAGAGCCTCTTGGATAATTCTGTTGTAACTAAATAACTTGTCCTTCATCTAGGCTTCTATATATTACATATGGGTGATCAAGTTAATTCATCAGGGGCAGAGCAATTAAGTAAAGGTGGAAGAACTACTCAACCAAATATAACATTATGTTTTGAGAATCTTAATGGTAGTGCCAAATGAAAGTAAATACTTCAAGTTGCAACACAACAAATGTGTGGCAATGTTATGCCTTCTAAGATTGCTTTTGATGTAACAACACTTCTGTTGAATGGGCCCACACAGCTAGAGGCAAATGAAACTTTGATAATACATGGGCAGAAATGACAGACTCTGTTAAGCAACTAGAATTCTCTGTAGAGAAGCTAGGAAACTCCTCCTTTGATGTCCATGAGAAACACAGAGCTACGCTGTCTTTCATAAAAACTGAATTCCATCTAGAAATGAAATCAGGGAATTTTTTTTTTAACATCCAAAGAATGGCATGCTGGTTCCAACTCTGTAGCTGGAGAGAGAAAAAGGAAATCATTGAAAATCTGAGTGTAAAACCCACTTCATGATCCTAAAAAAATAGGAACAGCAGATCTATTCTGAGTGTTAATTCAACTGCACATCTTGCTATAGTACTATGTAATAAGAATACCACTTTTATGGTTGGGAGTCTGTCATAGCCAGCAACTCAAAGGTCTTATACTTTAATGCAGATAAAACACTAAATATTCCATGAAGGAGAATTAGAGAATAAAGATTAGCGAATTCTATGACAAATTGCTTTGTAAGAATATGTCTATGCACTGAAGGATGTTCAAGTGGAAAATGACAACACTGTAATTTTTTTCATTTATTCAGAAAATTTATCTGGCTGCCTATTTCAACCAAAAAAAAAATTGGGTGGCTCACAATACTAAACAATAAAAACAACATATGCAAAACATAATATATTCTAGATCAAAATGCCAAAGCTGAGACATCTCATATATTAAGCCCATTCGCTATCATAAATATACAGAATGATCTAGGGCAACTAGAGTAACAGAATCATGCAAGTTCAAATGTGCTTCCTTCTTTTATCTTCAAGTGAACTGGGGTGGGGTGGGGGGTGACTGAAACATTTTTGTAAGCCACCTCCTTCATCTGGCTCAAGCCTTGTTTATATGATCATTGCTTTGGTAATGGATCTTCTCTCTGCCTTTCAAGGCCTTCTCTTATATCCATCATAGCCATCCTTCCCAGGAAAATCTGAATCAGGGCCATGTGAACAACATGCAGGTATGTTGCCCTGCTGGCAACTCCCCTAGATTAGTCAAAAAAAATTGTAATGCAATTGTATCCCAAGTGATACTGGTCATACCAATATCTACTGATGAGATAGAAGATCCAATAGTGGACAGCTCTAGGTTTATCACATTAAGAGACAGTTCTGACGTCCCATAATTATTCTTTCAAGCTAAGCCATGGAGAGTGTAAAGCTGTAGCTTTATGATAACACAATCAAAATGCTTAATCTATCCCAACAAAACATATTACTAGTGAAACGAGCAAGAATTTATGCAGTCACTAATTCAAGAAATCCAGTGCTTAGAAGAAGGATTTAGAACACTTTGTTGTTTTGGGCTGTCATCTGAACCGTATATCAATGTGGGTTTGAATGACCCAACTTTTCTAGACATTCTCTGCTATGATTCTAAAACAACGGGAATAAAAATTTGTAGGTTGTAACTGTGAAGTTTCTCAATGGCAATATTGGTGAAGAGGGAGTGGACTTTGGTCCACTACTTCTCAAATGATAGAGTAAAATAAAAGCATGGTAGATAGCTACGTTCCATTATTAACTCCCAATTTTATCACCTATCACTGCATGGTACAAGTCATCTCCATTCTCCCATAACTTCTTAATATATTTGACTTCATTTAATCCCAAAGAGCACAATTGTCTGACTTCAAATCAGTCATGGCTAGGAATCCAACCCCACACCCAGGAAATAACTGAATGACAGATAACAGAATAATAAAAATAACAGAAGCTTCAAAACTTGACACAGTTAAATAAATAGTTTAATTGAAGACAAGAAAGAAAATTGTCAGTATTTAAATCCTAAGCCTTTTCCTCAAACCTATACAAGTCTGCATATTTTGATCTTATTCTACCACCCTTGATATTAGAAAGCCCAGGCTTACTGCTTAGGCAAAAGTACTGTCTGGTATGAATAGTAATGCATCCTATCTCAGTAGCTTCACTCTTGAGATGAATCATGCATGGCAGCACAGCAGGTTCTGGCCATGTTAATTTGCTGGTATACTACACAGGCTTCCTCTTTATGAACTAATTTTGTCAGGCCTGTTTCTATATAATTAAGCAAATGATGAATTACCGGAGCATGCTTGTCCCGCAAAATGATTTGATATCCCATATAGGTGTGGTGGTGTTTGACCTGAAGGAATAAGGTATTGGTAGAATGGCATTTATTCCACATTTCATCTAATATCCTGCTTTCTGATCCACTAGATAATATGATAATTATTCAGTGACGTATACAAGGAGATAGAGATCAGTGCTGTGCTGAAACAAAAAAATAAAATCACCTTGGACTCTCTAGAGCAACATATCCCAAACTGGGTAAGTGGCAGAGCCTAAACTTGTGACTGGCATCAGTCCTACTTTAGTATCTGCACCCTGGATACAATAAACATCTCTAAATCCTCATTCTCATTCCCAAAAGATGATTCCAATCTCAAATCATAAAGAGAAATCAACTTCATCAAAATCTATCTGACTAGTATAAACTTTATACAGGATTTTAAAAATGATATTTTGCCTCTGGATAAGCCAAGCCACTCCAATTCAGGCTGAACTTCATGAAACAGAGACATGGTCAAATGCCTTCTCCCGGCTTTTGGAGAAAGCTCATTTATCTGATATTTTGGATTGTCAGACATATCTTCCTCCACAGAAAGACATTTGGGAAAACATATCTCAGCCTTAGCAAGGTGTCACAAGCTTAGCAATAAATCCACATTGATTCCTGTTCATACAACAAAACAAGAGAATCTGACACTAGGTAATACATGAGACTTCAAAGGCCAGAACTGCTTGACATGGCTATCTTTGTCCTTATATTTGGCAGAGTTTGTGGTTGTTGTTTTGGCTTCATAGGGGGTAACTCTCTAATCCTTGCTGGATTCTTTTGGGCATTTCATGAAAGGCAATTCTCTGTCTGTTGGCAAACAAGAAGTGCAGGATTTTTAACACCAGGATTTTGAAGAGATGCTGGGGTCCACTGTCCCTCAGATATTCTGAGAGCAACAACACTTCTTGAGCCACTGTTATTAATGCTAATTGCTGCCTAGCTTTAGACACGATATAGTCTGACTTATGGTCAGTACTGATTTATCCCTTGTAACTGCTAGCAAAACCTCCTGCTAGAAAAGAACTCAAAATCAGGAAGAATGATTATCCTGTGCTTGCTTTGAATGGCCTTGACAGTGATGGCATGCATCAATTAAATGCCCATCATCCAAGCACAACAGACATACTGCATGTCCATCAGGAACATGCCTTTACGGCCATAACAGCCACTCCAAATCAAAACAATTCAAAATAGAAGACTTTGTTTACGGCTGAACAACAAAAAGAGTCTCCATGAGACAGAAACTAAAGAATTTCTGGCAGTAAATCTAGAGCATCTCCATTCCTGTGAAGGCTTCCCATAATAACAACGCTAGTTGAGCCCTCACACACACAACTTTTTAGAGGATGACAGAAAAATAATTTCCACTAATCATTACTAGTGAATCTTCCTTTCTTGGGATGCTCAAACCTAGTAATAGATATCAACTATCCTTTCAACAAGACTTAAAGATACTTTTATGGAGCATCTACCCTGAAAGCTCAAAAAATATATAAAAGTTTTAGAGTTGTAGGAACATCCTAATAACTTATCACAATCTGATGCATGCCAATAACATTTGTCAATCCACATTTTAATATAAAAACATACTATGCCGAATACACCTATGGTTTACTTATTTCAGAAAGAAGTAGAAGCATGATATATTCCCTTGCAATTTTAATATATGCATGAAGTCTAATTAGCATCCTTATACTCTGAGCAGAAGTTATGTCAATGAGTAAAAATGAACTCCTTTAATGGATTACTCTAAGCACAATGATGCCCAAATATAATTGTCTCTTTTATTTTTGCCCCATTTTTCAGATCACAATATAAATTTCACCTAAAAGTTTATTAGTTCAATAATTATCCTAATTTTCTAACTAGGCAACATGCTAAACCAGACTCTTCAAGCACATTCTTGCATACAAACAGCACTTCACAAATGCAACAATTTTAAGGCAACATGAATTATTGCCAGTTTCACAGTTAGTGAACACTTATCCTGTGAGATTAAGAAGCACTGAGTTACTTAATATAACTGCACATATCCATTAGTTAAAGGAATCAGTTTCTTGTCCCTGAAAAAATAATTAAGTTTCCTCCCAAAAAAGGATAGGATTGAGAGAGAAAACAAGAAAACTCTTTTTCCAAGCAAGAAAATTACTGTTCAGCAGAATACAGTGAATGCAGAATAGACTACTGCAATACAGAGCACTAACTCAAAATATTGTATTGTGTAGATTTGTATAGAAATCTTGTTTTAAGAAAAACTGTTACTGTATGGTTTATGGTTATTTAAAATGGTGGCAATATTTTCACAAACATCAGTATTTATGAATTAAATCATTTCATAGCGTTAATCATTAATCTGTAATGTTATTTAATAAAAAGGAATTATAATATTAGAAGGAACAGAGTACTATGCAGAAAAAAACTGGATTCTTTTTCTGTATATTAATTCTTAATTGTATCATAACAATTGTCACAATAACAAAGCATATCAAAACATCAACAGATTTTGTTTAACAGTAAACACAAAACAAAGCTGAAAGTTTATATCAAGTCAGTAATTTTCAAGAGACATACAATTTGTTAAAGCAATCAAGAATAGCCTTTTAATCAGACCATTTTAAATTCATGTGTTTTATCTTTAATATTGATACTTCCCTAAATTTTTGCTATAATCCTTTGAAACATAATGTGTACAATATACACAAGACAAAAATTACAAATGAATACATAATGATCTATTACTTTTATTTCAAATTAATTCTTTGCTGCAACAGCAAAACTTTATTTATAAATCCCTACTAAAACTGTCATGCCCCTGTTAGAATCTGACTACCAGGGAGAGGAGGAACAGCCGACAGGGAGTGGCAGTATGGCTCCAGAGGTTGTGGAGGAAACTGGGGAAGGGCACAGGCCAGCTGGGCATTCAGAGGAAGATCTAGCACATCCCTCTTCATCCTAGGGCACGCAGAGAGGAGCGGATAAGGGAGAAACATGCATGGTGTGTGTTAGGGATAACATTGTTTTACCCTAACTGGTTTAGGTAAATAATAATATGTAATCATAGTTTGTATGTTAAAGTGTCTGCAACTTTAACTGTGGGACAGTAATTAAGGGAGTGGTTATGAAAGCACTTTAAAAGAAGCAAGACGGCAGCTTGCTCACTCTCTGGCTTTGATGATCCCTGATTACTGAAAGGACACAAGACTGCATTGCTCGAACGGGAGAGAAAACAAAGGACTGGCTTGTAAGTGAATTGACATAGGATATTCTAACACGGACTTTTGCTAACTGAATATCCCTGAATGGACTGACTAAATGATACATGACTATTGGACTGTTATTTTGACTATGCTATGAACTCATAATGGAATAAACTATATTTTTGATAGCACAAGCGTATCTGTCATTTTTACTGTATGTTAATAAACATACAAGCTTAGCTCACTCATTTATCTGTGTGCCTATCTGACTAAGCTGCACATTCTGTTTAGCTTGTCTCCCTAACCCCGGTTGGGGAAACCAGGCTTAACACTGGTTATGGGCCCAGAGGCTGCAAAGTCAGTTTAACTAGGATAAAACAGATTTATGTAAAAGTGAGAGTTTGTGTTGTTATACATTACAGTAAACAGACAGCTGTGTTTTATTAATTATAGTTTTATATCCATATAAGAAAACATGGCACAAGTCAATTTACAAAGTTTGTCCCTTATATCCAAGTTGGATGGAACAAACTATGTATCATGGTCTATGAAATGTAGACTGCTTCTACGAAGTGAAGGTTTGTGGAACATAATTGAAAATCCACCAAACGTAGAAGAATGGGATCCAGAGGATGATGAAGATAAACTAAAGATAGAAGAATTTATGCATAAAAATCAACAAGCTATTTGCATTATTGCTTTAACCATAACTGATAAACAACTTGTTTATATCCATGGAGAAAAAACAGCTGTTAGGTGTTGGCAGAAGCTGAAGAGGATTTATGTTCGAGATAATGTTGGTGCTCACATAAATCTAACACGGAAACTTTTCAGTACACATCTCCATAAGAATGGTGATATGCTGAGTCATTTGAAAACTATGCAAAGCATTTTTCAAGAACTGCACGAGAAAGAGCTTATTTTCTCTGAACTACACCAAGTTTACATAATTCTATCTTCACTTGACGAAACCTATGATAACTATGTAACTTCACTTGAAATATTGCCAAAGGAAAGCCTAACTTTAACTGATATAACTGGCAGATTGATTGAAGAGGCCAGAAGAAGGCTTGAAAGAGACGATTTAAGGAGGCAGCAACCTCAAAAAGAAGATAATGAAACTCCTACTGCATATGCAATTAAAAAGTGCTTTAATTGTGGAGGAAGAGGACATTTGGCAAGATTTTGTAAAAAGGCAAAGCACCAGAACGCTGACCAGAATACAAAAAGTCATCAAAAGATAAATAAAAATTTAGAGTTAGCCATGTATACTAACGGAGCTGTAAAAAATAATTTATGGGTGGTTGACAGTGGAGCATCACATTGTATAACAAATGATAAGAAAAATTTTATTAAAATGTCCAAGAGTACACAGCAGATATCGTTAGCCAATGGCTGGAAACTGAAAGCTAAAGGTCAAGGTATAGCATATTGTTCTTTTATAAAAGAGAATGTAAAAATGTTATATGTACCACAACTTAAGTTTAATTTAATTTCAGTAAGAATTTTGGTTAAACTAGGATATGTAGTTACATTTAGGGGAGATAACTGCATAATTGAGAAAGAAGATAAGAAAATTACTGCATCTTTAAGAGGTGAATTATATGTGTTAAATAATGATGGTTTAAAGGTGGCTAACACAGTTTATGAAAATAAGAAACCTCATGATGAATGTATTCACTTGTTACATCGAAGGCTAGGGCATTTAAATTTTAAAATGCTTAAGAAAACTGTTGAATTATCTAAGGGAATAAGTTTAAAACCTTGTCATAAGTATTTGCAATGTAATGCCTGTAATCAAAGCAAAGCAAGGGTTACACCGGCTAATAGAGTTGATGGATTTACTACCAAAGAGCCTTTAGAGGTAGTATTTGCAGATTTAATAGGTCCTAAAAAACAAAGTGTAGGAAGAGCTCGTTACATATTAAGTATAATGGACCATTATTCTAGATATGGGTTTTGCTATTTAATGAAGAGCAAAACTGAAACGTATCAAAATCTCTTAAATTGGATTAAATTTGCTGAAAAGAAAACTAAAAAGAAATTAGTAACTCTTATAACAGATAATGGTACGGAATTTACAAATAATAAATTCCAGAACAGACTAAGAATGTTAGGTATTCAACATAAAATGTCTGCACCATATAGGCCACAACATAATGCCTTTATAGAGAGAAGAGGCCAAACATTACAATCAATGGCACGAACTATGATCTCTGATTCAGGATTACCTGACAATTTGTGGGGAGAAGCAATAATGTGTGGTAATCATATATTAAATAATGTTGTTAATTCAACAACAGGTGAATTACCATTCACACTGTGGCATGGTACAAAACCTGATTTAAGTTACATGCACACATTTGGAGCACCAGCATGGGTGCATATCCCTACACAACTTAGACACAAAGGACAGCATAGAGCTAAAAGATTATATTTTGTAGGATATACATCTAATCATAGATCTTATAGATTCTGGGAACCAGGTACATCTAGAGTTTATACCAGTGCTAGTGCAAAATTCCTAGAACATGTAGGATGGAATAGATTAGAGCAAGATTTAAATAATGAAGTAATTATTGAACCCTACAAAAGGCAGAAAGATCAGATTAGTTATAAGAAGAGTCCAATTAAAGAAGAAGTCCAAGAAGAGCAAATAGGACCAGAACAAGAGGAAACAGTTGATCAGGAAGAGTTAGATAATCAAGAAGAGTTAATAAATGAAAGTCCACCTGTAAGTCCTGTAATACCGAGACGTACTACACGTGTAACTAGACCACCTGATAGGTATCAAGCAAGTATAGTTTGCCAAGTAACTAAAGTTCCAACTAGTGTAGATGAACTTAAAATGTATCCTGCTAAGGATCAGGAGAATTGGCAAAAGGCAATGGAAAAAGAACTAAATTCATTAAAGGTAATGAAAGTTTATGAAGATGCTAAATTACCTCCAGGAGAAAAATCCATTGGGTGCAAATGGATATTTAAAGTAAAAACTGGAAATGATGGGACTGTTACCCATAAAGCTAGGTTAGTAGCTCAAGGATTTAATCAAACTGCATCTGATTACGATGAAGTTTTTGCACCAAGTCTTAAAGCAACATCTTTAAGAGCAGCATTAGTGTGGGCAGCTAAGAAAAACTATGTCATTAACCATTTAGATGTAGAAACTGCTTATCTACATGCACCATTGCAGCACACTATATATTTAAGAAAACCAGTAGGTATAAAAGACTATAAAGTAAATAGTAATGATTGTTGGAAACTCAAAAAGAGTCTTTACGGGTTGAAACAATCTGGGTTTGAGTGGAACCAATATATTGTCAAAGAGTTAAACAATATAGGTTTTAAATCTAGTTTAGCAGATCCATGTGTATTTAAAAGAGAAAATAATGGAACGGTGTCATTATTGTTATTATTTACAGATGATATTGCTTTGATAACTAAGACTAATAATGAAGCTAATGAGATTATATCATTATTAGCCAAAAAGATAAAATTAAAGCATTTAGGTGAAATTAAAAAGTATCTAGGATTGACAATTAACAAAACAAAAAATGGTTTTAAGATATCTCAAGAAGATAAAATTTGCCAATTAATTAAAACGTTTAAAATGGAACTTTGTAAACCGGCAAAGACTCCAATGAGTCAGGAAGTTTGCCAAACTAATGATCAAAGTCCCAAATTTGATAAGTCAATATATCAATCTTTGATTGGAAGCTTATCATATATAAGCAATTGGTCTAGGCCAGATATAGCTTATAGTGTAAATCAGCTGGCACGTTTTAATTCAGATCCACATCAATGTCATTGGCAATCATTAAAGAGAATTTTAAGATATCTTAAAGGAACAATGAACCATGCATTGTATATAGAACCAAAGGGTGATTTGAGTCTTAGTGCCTATGCAGATGCAAGTTTTGCAACTGATATAAACACAAGAAAATCAACATCTGGGATGGCTATATTATTTGGTAAGACACTAATAGGATGGAGGTCAATCAGACAACAGCATATTAGCTTGTCCACGATGGAAGCGGAATTTTCATGTCTGTCATTACTATGCACTGATTTGATTTTGTACAAACAGTTATTATTAGACATGGGTATAACTGTTAAAGATTCTATTATTGTGTATGAGGATAACCAAGCAGCTATTAAGTTAGCTACTAGTATTGCTGTAAAAACTAGATCAAAACATACTGATTTAAGATCCTTAAATGTTAGAGAATCTGTAAAAAATGGGCTAATTAAATTGGAATACTGCATAACGGAAGAAAACATTGCAGACCAATTTACAAAAGCTCAAGGAGTAACAAAGTTTCAAGAAAGTTGTAACAAATATGATTTAAAGATGTAAATAGTTATATATATTATTATTTCCTTAAAGGGGAGAATGTTAGGGATAACATTGTTTTACCCTAACTGGTTTAGGTAAATAATAATATGTAATCATAGTTTGTATGTTAAAGTGTCTGCAACTTTAACTGTGGGACAGTAATTAAGGGAGTGGTTATGAAAGCACTTTAAAAGAAGCAAGACGGCAGCTTGCTCACTCTCTGGCTTTGATGATCCCTGATTACTGAAAGGACACAAGACTGCATTGCTCGAACGGGAGAGAAAACAAAGGACTGGCTTGTAAGTGAATTGACATAGGATATTCTAACACGGACTTTTGCTAACTGAATATCCCTGAATGGACTGACTAAATGATACATGACTATTGGACTGTTATTTTGACTATGCTATGAACTCATAATGGAATAAACTATATTTTTGATAGCACAAGCGTATCTGTCATTTTTACTGTATGTTAATAAACATACAAGCTTAGCTCACTAATTTATCTGTGTGCCTATCTGACTAAGCTGCACATTCTGTTTAGCTTGTCTCCCTAACCCTGGTTGGGGAAACCAGGCTTAACAGTGTGGTCTACAGGGGAGGAAAGGGCCTGCATCCCCTTCATCGGCTGTAGCTGTGAGGACTGTTTAAAAGGACAAACTGCGCATGGGCCAGTGCTGGAAGCAAAGCGTGAAAATATTTCTAGTTTGTCAGTTCTTATCTGAGTTCTGGCATCCTTCCCAGGGTATGTATTTCGATATCTGTGGACGTCTTCAAGCCCTTATCTTGCCTTGTCTCATCAATTGCTTCAGTGTGGTTTGTGTTGTTTTTTTCTATTTATAATTTATATGTATTTTGAGTTTGAACAGAAGTTCTTCCTTTTCGCAACTGTTTGTGGGGGAGTTTTTCTCCAGTCAATGATAATTGAACCTTTGAAGCCAAGTTGAAGGAATTAAAGGGACTTCACCTGTTTTGTGACTTTGTTGTTTTGGTATCCCACTCTGACTCATCACAAAAACAACATAAACTAGAGATATTTAATTATCAATATTACAGCTTAAAGTTAAACTTCACATGTAGCTTCGATCTTTCAAATGGCAAGGTATTTATATTTTAGTAAATATAATTAAATACGATCTGTAATACCATAATTCAAAAAACAGTAAGTTAAAACTTTTAACAAAAATGTAACATATATTTAGCTAGCAAAACATTAAATACCAAACTAGTCAAAGGCCACAGAACAGAACAGAATTTTTCAATTTTCACAGAAACCAACCCAACATTATGGTATGACACATACAGTACAGTAAATAGTTCAATTGTAGCTCAGTACAATTTAAGGCATTTTGAATTTGGATTCAACCAATTTTGAGATTTAGCAGAAATTGTAATACTTTGGTATATATAAGAATCTTATTCAATAATAGAAATGCACAGGTTCCATTGTATTTTATTTGGTAATATTTCAAAATAAAGCAAATATTCCAGAGACACCAAAATCATTAATGCGTCATCCTTTTAAAAGTTAACTTTAATGTTTTGATCTGGTACTGATATCAATATTCCATGTTTTAGCAGTTCTTCAAGTTTTGAGGTACTGGTCTCCCCTATCTCCTTTAATATCCTGGTATAAGTTATTTTCTTAACTTTGAGATGGTCTCATTCTTGCCAGGATTTAGTGAAGCATTTCAAGAAGATGGTAAGATAAAAACGTATCTTCCTTGTCTTGGCAAATTCAAATGAGATGACACTATTTAAACAGATGTGATTAGTTGTGGTTTAGAGCTATATAAATTGGCTAGAAATGTGCATGAGATACAACTTTAATGCAGGGAAGGTGCTGCTGCTTATTTGCCAGTTTTGAAAGACCCACTCATTTTGGGGGGTTCTCTGAGTACCCAAAGAAACAGAAGGTCTTTGATTTCTTCTTTCTTTCATTAAAGCATTTTAGTGTTTCTGAATATTGTTCTCATACTGCTTTGAAATAAATACAAGTATAGTATGGTCATTCTTAATACTAAGGTATTCATAATCTTGCAGGTTGGAAGACAAAGCAATACACACCACATCATGCTCCATCCACCTAGCTGGATTCTTAAGAGATCTGATCTTCACTAGTTACCTTGCTACTGCTACTGCTGCTGCTGCCGCTGCCGCTGCTGCCACTGCCACTGCTGCTTCTATTTCTTCTCTTGTCACATTGGATTTCAGTTCAAAATAAATCTGGGAGGAAATTGCCAATGAAACCTCCACAACATTCACAAACCATCACCTTTAAGAACAACTCCCAACTTCACAGAACATAACCCTATGCCACCAGCTTCAGCATCAAATGTTAGCGTTCCAGCAACCCTCCATTCCAACTGATAACTCCGAAACAGACATCTCTCAAAGATTCCTTTATTTGGATAATAACTGACACATCTGTGGAATCCCAAATCCCAAATCTGAAAGTTTCGGGCTTCCATCTGTGGAATCCCAAATCTGAAAAGTTTTGGGCTTCCTTGCAAAATTCAAAACTACAAATCCATCCCCCTTTTAGCCATCATCACATCACATGGTCCAATCACCATCCATCCTAAAGATTCCCGTTTCATTATGCGCCACACTCAGTGACCTTGAATCAGCAAAAGAATTTTAATGAGTCTAACTAGATATACTTAAATGAATTCCCCACCCACCCACTTTCTCAGGCTCAATTGTGGCAGTGTGGGAGCATTGAATCTCAATATGGCTTCCAAAGCTGACATCATGCTTCAAAAAGTCTTTTTTTTACACCTTCCTCACATTCCCATTATTTTCCACAAATAATTGCCATTCATTTATCATAAACTCATGATTTATCTGGGAATAAATGTGTTAAAATAAAACAAATCCTTCTAATATTATTCTTAAATCTTTCACATCAAGAAACCTAGTCTTAAAAATTTAAAAACCTAGTCTTAAAATTTCTTTCTTTCTTCCTTTTCTTATTTTCCATCTGCTTTCTTCCAAAGACTTCATTTCATCCTATTTTATCCCAAGAACTCATTAATCTAATTTTACTTTACGTATTCTCTCTCTCCCAATAAACAAAGGAAGACAAGAATACCTGTTGCCAAGCTGACTGTATTCATTAAGCACACATTTTCCAATCCCTCATATACAGTACCATGCTGAGGTACTTAAATCAGTCTCATAGAAAGAAATCTCTCTGCCTCAGCATCTCCAGAAAGAGAAATCTAAGCCTGGTCCTTCAGATGTTCCTTCCTCACACAACTGGAATATCACTGATGTCTTATGGGGCACTTGGTGTCTCTGAGCTTAGTTGTTTTCTTGCAGACCTTTCATTACTCAACTACCTACGGTAGTTAGGTAATTAATCACTTGCAAGGAAACACCCATGCTCAGAGACCACCAAGAACCCCACAATTTAACACTGAGCTATACTCTCTTCTATTGATATTGATGTCCTATTTTGACATTCTTGCTTGCAGCAGCACAAGGAATATCCTCTTCCTATGCATTGCATATCTGCAACTCACGCTTGGTAGCTTTACCTTTATATCTCTAGCTACCTCAGCAATAAAGTCAGAACGTCTTTTCAAATATTTCTTGAATAGTCTCAAGAGCATGGGTAGTGCTGCACAAAAGGCAGAACAGATATCCCCATTTGCAAAAAAAGATCCATAAGCTGAACTGCTTGGCATTTGGCCACCAAAAAGCCTAGGTTTAAGTGCCAGAATTAGTTGGTGCTATTCATAGCAGCCATTATCCCTTTTCCTCCTCCTATTCTTCTTCCATTTGTCACCCTAACTGCTATAACATTCAAAACGAACAGGAAAGGTATGTTCACATCCACTCCCCAAAGTCATAAGCAACTTCAGGGGCACTTTTATATTAGTTATGAACAAAATCATTTTTGTCTTGATCAGTGCCTTGAAGGAGGCTTAAGCTCTAATGTATTTGTCAGATAATTCAATTATGTTACACCTTTACTGTTCTGTACTATTAACAAAACCCATACTTTTATTTTGTATTCAGGAGCACACTTCTTTACTTTGGAAGTTCATGTTTCAAATAAGAAACAGCAACTGCTTCAACTGGATAGATAGCAGCCAAGGCCTTCACGTAGACAGAACTAAGTGGCTTGCCACTCCTTTTTAGTTTATTTTTCTGCTTTTTTAAATCTTTATACAGCAGTGCAAAGCATCCTACATCCAAGGGATCATTATGATGCTGGATAGCAACCTTGGTTCCTTTGGCTACAGTTAATCTATGCTACAGATTCTTCACATTTCACAGAGCATGGCTTAGCAGTCAGAAAAGATGGCTGCGTACAATATGCTACAAGGGCTTAATTGCAAAACACTTCAGAAATATGTAAGCCGTTTTAAAGGAAAAAGAACTTTCTCAGGGAAGCAGTTTGACAGTGAGATGGAAAGCATATAAATTCGGTAAATAAATAAAATATAAAAGTTATGAACTTTGCCACCTTTAGTAGAAAAGATTTGTATGCCATATCCCAAACAACTGCCCATTGCTCTTGTAAATCTAAACCTTCGCACCATATAATTTGTTTCAATACTTTGTCTGAGATTTTACAACTATACCAGTTAAATGTAAATGTGTCCTGTGTGATTTGCTGATTTATATATTAAGAGACAAAGAACTTGTAGAAATAAAAGCAGATTTTCAACATTTACTTTGTGAATTAAAATTTTCACTCACTCATCAATACATTGAACCTTCTATTTGTCCAACTGAAAGTCTACTTGGCCAAGATAGGTTTGAGTTTCAGAAAAAGCCCCTCCCCCCCCATGCATAGGACCTGTGATCATTAAACTACTCCCGCTTACATTCATTTCAACTAGGCCTAATGTCATAATCTCATGTGCTGGTATTATTCTATTTGAGAACACTTCATATTTTGAAAACTACACATTTTGAACTTTCTAGCACATTTGCAAATAATGTCTAAGATGAAGTATCCTAGAAAAAAGTTTTCAGTTTCTATGGCCTATCTTGTCCATTCATATCTTCACACAAATTTCATGTAGAGGAACAAAAGAACCCTTACAAATCATTATATAATAAAATAGAATAACAATATGGCAATATACAAATAATTCTAAACAATTTAACCCGACTCTTTGCCATTTAGAGAAATATGATAAACTAAAGATTTTTTTTGTATTTAGTTTACACGTGGTTCTAGATATTGCAAAGGGTGGATGATAAATTAAACTGTTCAATTCAGAATTTTCAAACAGAACAGAAACTTATAGAATCACCTGCCTAATTCCTACAAACATCATTGACAAAAACTCTTGGTATTCCTTAATAGCTGTTAAAAGATCCCTTGACTTTAGAAAGCTCAAGCTACGAGTTTAGACCTCTGGTACATGCAATATTTAAAAAATGTTTGAAATCTAGGATCAAAATATTTTATTAGTTAGCCTTCTCCCTTATGAACTGGAATTGAAATTAATTGTACAAAGTCACAATGTCATTCTAGCACAATCTCTACTTCTACTAAAAAGTTACCATAGAAAATGCTTTAGTGAATTGGTAATGCTATAAATTAGAAACCATTTTAAATTATAACACTGTATGTATTTATGCACAGGTGTGCATGCATTAGAGTTGGCACAATTTTATCTTTTGAACATTGCTTTGAGGAGGAAAATTACAAACACTGCTTACAAATGTCTAATAGTAAGAGCAGTCCAACAGTTAATCCAAATAAGTTACTACAGAAAGATCAGATTCTCTTGACTTGATGGATTAATGCTGAAGCTGGACTCCATCTGTTTTGAATATTTTGATTTGATTCCCGTACATATTCACTTGATGGTCAAAGTGGCCTATCCAGCTGTATTGTGATAATATCTCTTCCCTGAAGTTTATAAAAAAAACTCTGTCTAACAAACATTTTACAAAGCAAACATTTCTTAGTTCTGAAAGAACACTACCTATACAGAGGAATTAACACATGGGCTTATGGACTAGGGGCTGGGATTTCAAAATTCTATTACTACTGTTTCAGAATTCCAGGCGAGTAATAATGCCAGGCAAATAAAACAGATTGGCAGATTCTGAGGCAGAAAAAAAATGATCAGCATCAGACAGAAATGGAAAATGGTGTAACTCCCATCTCAACAAAGAGATTTGTAATATTTTCAGAAAAGGAAAAGAGGAGAAAGAATGGAAACTCCTTTATGTGTTTTTGAGCTATTTTGAACTAGAGAACAGATTCACTTCCAAAAGATTTCTAGTGGTTTAATTTAACTGCAGTAATGCAAAGAGATAAATCATCTCAAATACAGTTTGTCGACTACTTACAACTGTTCTTTGCAATGCACCATTCGTAAGATTGTTAGTTGTAATTTCACCATAGGAAATGACTGGTCCTAAGAGACATCTCTGAGATGAACAGTGTGTTCAGAAATGTGCTTGATTATCTTTGCAGAATACAAAAACAAACAGATCAATAAATGACAATCAATAAACTAGCCTGATATCTTCCAAGTGTGTTGGGACTAAAGTTCTGATGTGTTCTTACATTCTTGACCAGACCAATTTGGCTGCTTGCAAGCAATATCATTCCCCCCACCTCTCTCTGTGTTGTAAGATCAGATAAAATTAGGAGCTAAGGTAGAAACACTTATTAACAAAAAGAAATTATCACCTCTTGCATATAACTCCCCACTCCTGCCATAAAAAATTTACAAATTTAAAGTATATCAAAGCTATCAGAAAATTTGAAATAGTTATGACAAGGTTAATTAGTGGAAGAAACCATTATTTTTTGAGTTATCCTACCTGTTGTTATAAATAAATCAAGGTAGCAAACATTCACAATTCTCCTTCCTGCTCCTATTTAGCCCATAACATGACCACTATGAGGTGAGTTGGGGTGAGAATTATGTGACCTGCTCAAAGTCATCCATCTGGCTTTTATGCCTAAAATGGATTAGAACTCACAATCTTCTAAGCCAGCACTGTAATCATTATATCAAACTGGCTCTGTATTATGTAAATAATTTATATGATATATATTCTGTAACTTTTACTTAGAATGTAGATTGCTGGAATGTGTGAGTGTGAGTGTGTGTAGCTATTATTCAACTTGATTTCTTATTATTTTACTCTAATTTTTCCCAGAGGCTGGGTCACCTAATCGAGTCTATTATGGTTAAAACAAGTCAGTAATTTAAAAAACCTAAAATTACATTAAGAGTTACAAGCTAAAGAACCTCCAAATCCCAACAAAAGTAGTCAAGGTATTAGTTCACAGTCCTGAACAAAGTGCTGTAATTGTAAGAGAACATTTTGAAGGTATTTCCTTTGTAAAGGAAAAAGGCTATATGCTACTTCTGCAGCTCTAAAGCTCCTGCAGCATTTCCAGTCCATCAGGTACAGAGCTACAGAATTTTAAACCTTTCTAATTATCCATAAGACTAAATTGGGTCCCAGATAATTTAGTCTTCACTTTCCACAAACCATTTATTTTTAAATGGAAGGAAAGGGAAAGAGACTAGAAGTGCAGAGCAAAATCAGGACAAAAAGAGACTGATAAGAGGACTCCCTTTGGAAAGCAAATAGAGAAACAAGGAAGCATTTAGTATTCAGAACTTATTTGTTACTCATATTGTGATTTATCTTAATTGTTATGCTAGGAAGAAATAAAATTTAATATATATAAAAATACACAACCTGAAATCACAAAATCAGTAATGGGGTATACAGACAGCAACCATAACCTTGTCTCTTCTTGCTCTGTTTTCAAAAAATATTCAGATTTTATAATATTTTAGCTTATTGAGATATATTAGTTGCTTGAGATGGGTAATATGACTGTATCTTTGGTAAGTGTTGAGCAGATATAAAAATCTCCCTACATCATTTTTCTGCCCTACCTGAGGCCTCTGAACAGGAGTAAGTGAAGATAAAAATGGCTTCAGGTGTTATTATGCAACATCTGATCAGTTCAGCATTGAGCACAGAAGATTGTAGGAAAGTATCAGAGTGCTGGATCATCAGGTATTATCAAAGTATTTGAAAGTACACTTTTCACAAGCTTCTACCGTATAATACAGATATACCTAAACTTTTTCAATCTAATTTATTTAATATTAATGGATATTATTTTCTATTTGATATTAATGGATATATTATCTAACACAACCGCATATTAAATTTAAAAAGATACATTTTACACCCTATATAAACCAAAAGTGAATCTGGCAGATGCACAGGAATATTTAGATAAAAGGCAAAACAAATTTGGGTTGATGGAATCAAATATCTATTTAACAATAAATAACCTGTTTTCCACAAGCAGTTTCATGAAAAAAAATTATGTATCCTAAATAATATTCAGTTTCCCACTGAATAGTTTTCTAAGAAAATGTGCATCCATACATGAACACACAAGCAAACAATTTGTTTGGAATAAAGAATGTAGAATGTTTGAAGGCAACAGATGGAAAAAGAACATTACTGCAACAGCCAAGAGAGCTGTTAAAGTTTTCTGGCTAGTTCTAAGCGATTTAATGTCCCTTCTTTAGAAGTTTGCACTCCCCTGTCACTTTTTCTGATAGATTTGACTGTCTGGAAAACAAATTTCATTGGCAAAATATAACAGAATGGAAATAAATAGTTAGATATGTGTTACAAAGTATCAGTAGATAGTTATAAAGCTTGTATATAAAAATATTACGTTCACAAGACTTCCAGTTTACAGCACTTCGGCAGCAGGCAGGAATCCGTGATCATGCGCAGTTTCTGCCTGGGCTTCTCGCTGGAGCGCCACGAGCCAGCTGGCTTCGGGACTAAGCCACCCCGTAGAGGTGGTGAAGAGGGGGGAGATCGCCAGCAGGGTCGAGGGAGCTGCATCTCTCCTCCTCAGCTGGCCAAACTCCCTTTCCCGAAGGCGGTAGGAGCGGTGGTCAGAAATGGCCACCTCAAAGAAGCACTCAAGCAGAAAAGAAAGTGCAGGAGGAAGATAAGAAGTGAAAGTTTTGGCTGACTGGGATAAAAAGCAACAACTAAGGTACCCTGGAATTTAAATTTTATAAAAGATAATATCGCTCCCAAAGAAGAGTCAGAAGCAGCGAAAGAAAGTGAAAAGGGAAAGTTTTTTTTTCTTCACTCTCCTTCCTCACATTGACAACGAAGAGAGCTGAATAAGAAATCGGAAAAATCCACTTTGGCACTAATAGGTAATTAAGCTGAAAATACAATTAAATACCAAATGGACAATAAAGATTTCTGGACACTAAAAAATCCTTTTTTTCTGTAAGGAGGAAGGGAGAGGAAAAGAATAAGGACAGGATTTGGAAGGATTTGGATTTCAAAAGAATCTAAAGTAAAATCTCAATAAGACTCTAAAAGATACATTTTAACTGGAATTTTGCAACTAAATAGTAACCCCAGGAAGAGAAAGTGAAGAAAGAAGAAAGTGTAAAAAGAAACAGCTTGTGTGTATTTGGATTGTTTGGTGACTTTGGGATTTTTGGCTATTATATTTGAATAATTAAAAACAATTGGGTGGCTGTTTAAAAAAAAATCTACAATGGCATCACTTATGGATGAACTGAAAATGGAATTTAAAAAATATAAAGAAGAGACACAAGAAGGGAAGGGCTTCTTTGGCTCCATTTTTCAATTCTTAGAAATGGCGATCTTCATCTATGAGAAACAACAAGAAAAGACTGCAACTAGAAGATTGGGACAAAGAAGAAGCCATCTTTAATGAACAAGTAACTCTATTTGGGGAAGAAAGGGGAAAGGGGGGGAAAGAGAATGGAGAATTTAAGACTTAAAAAAAACAGCCAAAAAAGGGGGAAATAATTTGAAAAAGTGGATATAAAGTTGGAAAGCAACAGAAAAGGGGAATACAGAAAAGGGAAATGGAGGTGGAGAGACGAAGGGGTAAAAAGGGGAGAGAAAAGAAGAAGGGAAGAAGGGAAGGAAGAGAAGTTACAAAGGTTTGGAGCAAGATGTAAAGAAACAGAACTTATTCAGCGATAATGGGTGAAAATTTAACTGAAAAAGGGATTCTGTGAAGGTACATAACATTGTTATATTTGTAATAGAAATAATGTTAAAAAATTGGAATCAACATATGATTAAAAACTGGGATGAAATAGTCAGTGTAATTTAGTGAAACTTTTGTGAACAAAATAAATGAAATAAAATAAATGAGAGAATTGAATTAGGAAGGAACGGGGACATTTTAATTACTTAATGTTTTATAAAATATAAGTGAAGTGGGGGGGAATTAACTATGGAAAGTTTATAAGCGTTCCCATAGAAATATGATACTTATCTGAAAAGTAATGTGTAAAATGTTAATATTTAAATGAATATTAATATTAATGATAGAATTGAATTAGTATGGATTGTTTTTTAATTATATTATACATTTATATTTTTTTCTTTTTTTAAAATGCAGTGTGTAGTTTTAGAATGTACCAAGCAGAATCCGAACTCAAGTTATGTATTATATTAAGTGTTTAATTTTAGGGGAAAGATATAAAGGCATCATACTCCAATCAGTGATTACAGGAGAAATTTTGTTCAATGAGAAAAGACAGTAGACAGTTGAAACAGGACAGACAAAGAATATAAGTACAATGATTTGAATTGAGATGAAATAAATAAAATAAAATTAAGAAAGTTAGAGGAGAGAAATCTTAAATTAATGAAAAAGAAACTTGATTCTGACTTCCTCTTAAGCAAGAATGAAGCTGAATGAAATTTTGTCAAATCAGAATGCAACAAAGTTTTTAAACCCTGAATCCTCTTTCTCTCTCTCTCTGAGCAAGAAAGTTATAAAGCCCGTTTGAATTATTGGGAGGAGCCAGAAATCCCCCCATTTGCAACAACTTGAGTGAAAGTATTAGAATTGAAAAAGATTCTATAATACTTGCTGCTGTCTTGGAACAAAGAGGGAGAAGGAAAACTAAGTTTGAGTGCCAAAAAATTCCTTCGCTAGAGGGAGTTGGTTTTATTGCAGGATGTCTCCATGGAGAAATGAGCGATAAATGCCTTTGGTCACTCTACATCTGTAAAGAGGTGACTACTCTTCAAAGCATGAGCGCCTGAAATCAAGTTTATCTGTTGCAGCATCATGTAGTGGCCAACCTGTGTACTGCACCAGCGTCTTCCAGAGCTTGCAACACACTTTAGTGGCCAACTAGTGAATTTCAACAGAGTTTCCTAAATTCAGCTACCCACTTGCAGTGAACCCTAGTGGAAAAAAGGGGAATTGCATAGAAAGCTGCTAAATTTTCCAAAATTCACTTTTTGCCAATGTAAAGCATGGCAGCATCTTCAGCCATGACAGATGTCTCTGATGTGCCAGGGGACTCGAACCCCCCACCCACTCTTGATGTAAACATGGAGCTTGGTTCTCAAAACCCAGAATCGGATGTCCAAAATTCTGAAGAGGCAGGGGTACCTCAGAAAGCCTACAACCTCAGACAGCAAAGAAAGCCTACCGAGGCCATGAAGTCACATTTGAGGGAGGATTGGGTCAGACAGTATTGACTCATGGTTGGAGCTGCTGAAGATCTGCGATACTCCCAAATGCAAGTTGTCCCTCAAGAGCATCCTTTCATTGGAGAAGGAAATAGATGAACTTCTCGCACAGTGGAGAGACAGCAAAAGTAACCTCAAATCCATCCAGTCTAGGATGGGTGACTCAAAGCTCCAAGAGCTCATACAATGCTTCAAGGAGTTAAACAAGGAATGCAAGGACTATATTCAGAGAGGCAAAGACTCCCTCCAGGCAGCACTCCAGGACACGCTACAGCTGGAAGAAATGTCAGGGGAGAGGGCCACATCTGATATAGCCCCTCAATCATGCGTGGCTTCCTCCCACTATTCTAAGAAAGCCTCCTCCCTCCATTCTAAGCCAACTAGATTTCGAGCAGATTCCAGCATCTCACAGCAATTCTCTGCTGCTAGCTCTTTCCATCCTTCCAGAGCATCCTCCTGTCGCAGTGAGAATGTCACATCTAAGACCACATCTAAGGCCTCACGAGCAGCGAGTTACGCCAAACGAGCCGCTGAAGCTCAAATTGAAGCTGCAGTAGCAAAGGCAGATCTACGTACAACAGAGGAGGTGACATGGCAGAAGGAGGCAATAGCAGCTCAAGCAGAAGAAATGGCCAAAGCTCAGGCCAGCCAACAGATAGAATTGGCCAAAGCTCAGGCCAAATTGGAGTTGCTCGAACGACAACAGGAGGCGGTTGCAAAGACAGCACGGGCCGCAGAATTGCAGAAGGTGGCGAACGATGCTTTCCTTCAATCTTGGTCAGTTGGAGAGAGAGATCCCAGATAAATGTGTCAAGGCCTATGTGGATGAGCAGTACTCGCTACGGCACAAACAAGAGGAACCAGTGAAGTTAGTTAGTAGTCTCCCAAAACCAAGGGATCAAAGGGGAGAATCTCAACCACAGGATCTAAACGCCAGTCATAAAACTGATGTTGTAAGACCTAAAACTCAAGATTCCATTCCTGAAAACAGAAAACCTACCCCAATGTCTCAAGAACTGCAGGGCAAGCAAATTAACCCATCAGTAAACAAAGTTTTCGCAGCAGGTAGGTTTACATCAAGCAGCAACTCCCCAGCTCAACCCAAAGGCAATGGAGTTCATGCCACAACCTTAACACAATTCAAGCTCAGAGGTACAACAAGATAACCACGGTCGGCCTGCCCAGCAGTATGAAGCACAACCATCGTATACAGAATGGCACGACAACCTCCTCATGAAGTACAGGGAAGAAGACTATGAGCCATCACTGAGACACAACCCAGACCAAGTCTACGAGAATCCAAAGGGATGCCTCACCATTCCAATGCACCTTACCTACAACCCTCATGAAACCTCAGCCGATGATCCAGAATTCTGGAGACAGTTGGCACTGAAGAGAGGAAAGCTAGATTTGGCCGCTAAAGGTGTATACAAATTATCTGACAAGCCAAGCAAAGGATATCTACTATGGAAGAGTATCTTCATGTGCATCACTCAGGGCGCACGCCTGCAGCCTGATGAAGTACTAATACCTTTGATAGCATGGCTGGGGCCACGGTGTGCAGAAGCAGTGAAGCACATTTATGGAGCCCACATAAGAGACCCAGACACTGCCCTTCGGTTAACGTGGAAGAGACTTGACGAGAAGTATGGCACTCCCATAGAGGTAGAATCCTTACTCTTGGATCACCTCAACAGCTTCCCTAAAATCAGTCTCAATGAACCTAGCCAGCTCAGGGAATTCTCTAACATACTTATACAGTTGAGAGCAGCACAAAAGGATCCCGACTTGCCAGGACTCACTTGTTCTAACCAGTTCAAAATGCAAAGCAAAATCGTTCAAAAACTACCACAACTGTTGATTGAACAATGGATCCAGTTGACTGAGGCCTTTAGGGCCAATGGTCAAAACAAAGAACCTCCCTTTGCCCTTCTTGAAGAATTCATGGCCCACCAGGCACAGACATGCAATGACCCCTGGACCTGCAGACTCAGAGCTGATAGTCCCCCAACTGACAAAGGAGCTAGCAGGAACACTGCACCATCCATGGGTCTGGCACAAACTGCAAAGGGAAATCCCCTCATGTCTGTTCATAAAACAGAGGTCGTGACCCCACTCATAAAGGATACGGGTGAGAATCCGTTGGAGACAACCCAATATGGACTTCCGAGTACAAAGAAAGACCAGATTTGTCCACTCCACAAATCCCCGCACTCGCTGAACTGATGCAAGGCATTTGGAAAGAAACCCCTATACCAAAGGAAATCTTTGATTAGGGAATACAAGTTCTGCTACAAGTGTTGCGAGTCTATGGAACACATGGCCGAAGACTGCACAGTTAAGGGGTGATGTTACTTATGCAACAGCCATGAGCACCCAGCCACTCTGCATCCAGACACTGAGCCACCACAGCAGACAACTCCTATCCCTCCCCGACCAAGGAGTCTCAGCGTGTCACAGATACACACTCGGAGCCGGGGTAAGCACCGCACCACAATTCACAGTGGGGAGGAAAGCTACTGCTGAATTCGAAGATTGAACCTCAAGCTTTGCATGCTTTGTATCTACCTCATTGCATTTTTTGCTGCTATGTTACTATTTACTGTTTACCTTAGTTGTTTACTTTAGTTGGTAGTTTGTAGTGGAATTTATAATTCCAGGCGGGGAGTGTGCTGATTAGACAGTATATAGTTAATTGGGAATTGGGAGCTGTCCCCTTAAGGGAAATCTTCATGGGAAATACAGTTAATGCCTCATGGGAAATGTAGTTCATGTCATGGGGAAAGCCTTTGTTCACTCTTGCCTGGACCCACCTTCATGTTGGGCCTTACTTTGCTGTATCATTATGGGATGAAGATAACCATATTTTCACACTATGAAGATGATTATGCAAAGATTGGACATTAGATGAATCTCAACATAACTATGAGTTATACCTTGAGGATGCCTATTACAATCCAATAAAGAAACTTCGTGTGGAAGCCTTTGTAGAGTTTAAATGCTTATCTTAGGCATTTTTTGGAAAATAAATTTTGACTAAGACAAGACATAAGACAGCTATTTTCCCCATTTTCCTTATATTTTTGTTTCAATCAGAAAAAAGGTGTCTTGCTTCTCTTCCTAGATATAAATTAATTGAGTATATGGCTTTGAGCAAACACCAACAGATTCATGAACTTACAATATTCATCTTTGTTGTTATTTTCTTATTTGGCTGCTATGGAAAGTTTTCACTGGGATGCTCCTCAAATTTCACAATTTTATTTTTAGATTTCAAAATTCCAAATACCTGGTATTGCTTTTAAATCTGCTGCCTTTTCAATCCCAGCTGTGCTCTTGTAACAATGCATAAAGGCCAGTCCAGCAGATGTTTAAGGAAACCACATGACTAATCATGCCTATACATATACTGTAAATTCTTCATGAAGAGTTATAAGTCCCATGGTTTCTCTGGGGTATTAGGAAAGCATTTTAATGTACAAAGAAAGCTGATTATAATATACTGTTTTTTAATCAGTGAACATAAATTGCCAAAGGGTAAAACAAGAAATTGAAGACAAAACTTCTGAAATGAAAATCCAACATACTGCTCAGTATAGCACATGACTCCTAAGTAAAATTTACAAATAGCTGATATTGTTGCAGTTCCAATTTCTTTCATTATCTTCTGTACACCGCTTTTTTTTCTGCTGTGCAGTCAGTGTCATAGAAAAAGGGCTAA
The DNA here is from genome assembly GCA_033807585.1 of Hydrophis major. Lineage (NCBI taxonomy): Eukaryota > Metazoa > Chordata > Lepidosauria > Squamata > Elapidae > Hydrophis > Hydrophis major. Next base: position 333,866,076 of record CM066329.1, read on the forward strand.
CAGGCTAAAGAAACAGAAGTAATATTATTAGCATGCAGTAGACTTTTATTTTAAAGTCCACTTTCAGGCAGAAGTTAGTATGCAGAAGTTCATTTAGGGTTAGGGTTAGTTCATTTGCAAAACCAGTTTAAGGGTTAACAGATGAAAAAAGATCATTAAGACTTAGTAAGATCACTTAATAAAGGATAGTTATGGCATTGTATGAAAGATATTTGATCCATAAATTTATTTTGTACCTATTTATTTTGTAACTAGTTATTTTGCATTTATGATATAATCCTATGAAAATGAATATTGATTTTCACATTTTAATTTTAATATTATAATGCTGTTTCCCCAGTCACTTGGATCAGGTGGTTGAGGGAGCTTTGCTGGTGACATGGTCTTTCTGTCATTTTAATTTGGACATGAATTACATGCGGATGCTGAAGTTATTATTTTAACTTTTACATGTTACCCAGAGAGAATGAATTATTTAAATAAATGAATAAATAGGAGAACAAGTGGGAGTTCATCAGGAGGTAATTCTGTAACAATTTTACCTTGAATGGAAATACAACTTGCTCAGATTAATGGATAAGAATGGTATCTGGAATTTATATAGATCTTTATTGATTTATTTAATAACATTTATTAATGTTATGGCTGCCCATCTCACGTGACAGTTCTGGGGAGCTTACAAACAAACCACACAAAAAATTTAGGAAGCTCAAAAATTTATATTATTATTAGGAAAAGGCCAAGCGAGAGCATCATGGTACAGACAATGGAACCACCTCATTAGGCCATCATTCCCTTGAGATTCCACACCTGTTTTTAAAGGACTTACAGAAGGTCAGCAGAGATGGGATCAGTTGCATTTCATGGGAGTTACTGTTTTACCAGGCGGGTGCCATGGCAGAAAAGACCATTCTGACAGATGTAATTCCTTAGCAGATGGGAGCTAGAACATTTGCTGATTCAATAAGAATTAATCTGGTTGTATGTGTTCGTTAGTTTTCAATACTTTGAAGTCATTCCATTAGACAATTTATAAAAGGAAGAAAATTGGGGAACAGTAGAACCTATTCTTATAAACTGCTATCTTGACTACACAGTAGATTTAGCCTAATTTATAGACTTTTCCATACTTAAGAATCACACAATATGTGTGATATTTTGTTTTGATTTGAAACAAAGTATTCAGTGATCCCAAATCATTGTAGCTTGTCTACCATAATTTATGGTTTAGAGTGAAGCATAAACCAAGCCAGAAATAGTTTCATCAATAAGCCATAGTTAAATAAAGTATGATTTTGCCCATGTATTTTCTACACACAGAAAACTGCTATCAATATACTATAACCAATAGTTATTCTATGCTTAGGCTATTTGAAACTATCATATCTATTTTATTGTGTGCATTTAAAAATAAATCTAATTTTGTATTTCAAATCTCATAATGCATCACTATCAAAACTTTAGATATATCAACATATTTTTTAATTCTGTTCTCCTGAAATCACAAGAATATTCACTGTGAAGGACACTAAGAAACAGGTACTTTTACATAAAAGAATAAGGAAAAATCATAACTCATTGAAAGTTAAAACAGAATAATTAAAATAGATTTTTCATAAAAACATCAGGTGAAGGAGTCAAGTCCTGGGTTACTTATAAAGGTTTTTCACTTTTTTCTTAGCTTCTAAGTAATATGCAAAAAATTATATTCTCCAAGATATAAATACAACTCAGAACCAAATATTATGCACTCCTATTGCTAGATAATAACAAATTAACCCTGCACTGATTAAAACAACCCAATTTAATATACTTTTTAACCAACTATTTCACATGGCATTTCGTAAAATTAATCAGTAAATAAAATTCTGATTTGTTTTATTGGCTTGAATTGTATTTATTTCATTTAAATTTAAAGGCTGGATATTCCTTAGAAACATTTTTAAAAATTCTTTTTACATATTAAAGCTAACTTTATATCTGCTCATAAAAATTACTGCTGATGTCACAATATTCAATAGGAAATATACTACATTCTCTTATTCATCAACACAAGTTGCTATATTAAAACAATACACAATAGACTTTTGTGCTACCAGCACATATATAATGGAGAGGCTCAAAAGTCAGAAGCTTAAAAAAAAGATAAGAATAATGATCCTATTATTTTTACTAAGGTTTAGATAAATTTATGAAACACTGACTAAAGCTAATGACAAACTAGTCATAACTTTATTGTTCACTTTTCACACAAGCATTTTACATGCTACAAGAAAACACACTGAACAGTTACTTTGCTGCTGCTACATTTCTCTGTTAACATATTTAATGCAGATAGCCCATTAAATATGTTAATAGAGAAACAAACCCAAAAGATCAGAACTCATTTCGTGTTAACAGAAAATTAATGAACTTTCAAAATACAGAAATTGTGGAAATTCCCTTCATTTACAATTTGAATAATGCTTGTTCTGTACACAAAATAGAATGTTTAGATTGATCAAGAAAAATGTATTGTATCACCATTTATGCATTTCAAATTGAGAAAAAAATATGAATTAGAGATAATTTGAATATGTTCTGTATTGGCATTATTTAATAAACAATAACTAACAATTTGACAGGCTGAAACAACAATTTAGAAAAAGATCTTAATTTCAGGGTAAATATGATTAACTATCATGTGATTCATTTTTCCATTTCTATGTAAACTTCAGGAGGTATGTTCAATTACATATTATATTACATTCTAAAGTAATGAATGTGTTTTGTTCAAATTTATTCCAATTTATTGTACTTTAAAAACCTGAGAACTGTACAATCTAAACAAACAAACAACCCTGCAATTCAATATGTATCTTAATCCAAAAACGATTTGCTTACTTTAGCTAATGGATTTTTTTTTTACTTTAATGAAATGTCTTCTATTCTTGGCCTATCAGAAGCCGAAGAAAAGTTGAGAAATGTATATAATTGTAAAGCACATACAGTATAAGTAAAACTTCTCTAATTCAATCCTGCCAACTACCAACGAACCTTAATATCTCCAAAGAACCATTTCTTTGGAAGGAGCATCGTATTTTTTTCATAGAAAAAACAGTATCTAGGGATCAAGGTGTAGAGGTGACTCTACTGTTACCAGTTTTTAATTGAGTTTATAAAACTTGGTTCTGTTGGCATGCCAGTAGAAAGAGAATTATGGTCTGTTTCTACTTGAGTTAGAAAGAAAGAAAATGAAGATGCTTAAGGTGATTGTTCTGATGACTTCAATGCCCACGATACAGTTCACTTAGGATAGTATTATGAGCAATAAACCTAACTGAGTTTCTTAGAAAAACACATATTCTTATATCTTTCCTATCCCTTATTTTATTTATTAGATTTTAAGGCTGCAAAAAGAATCTGGGAGGCTTAAAATATTTCAAATACATAATTTAAAACACAGTTAAAAACATAACCACCCAGACAAAAGAATAACATTAACATTCAAAAATCATCAGGGGTGAGAGCAAAGCCAAGTCTTATAAGACTTGAGAGAGTAGGAGCTGTACCTATTTCTGGATCTGCTATTTCAAAGGACAAGGCCTGTAATATATACCTGTATTTTTCAGTGGTTAAGATCCCCCCCCCCAAAAAAAAGTGGGTGGAAATGTCTGTGCGTCTTATACAGGGCTGTTGCTGAAGCCCCTCTGCCATCCCCCACCCCTCTGCCATTGCCTCCCAGCAATTTGCCTCCTTGCAGCAAACAGCCTGGTCAGCTTCAGCACAGCCTGATTTAGCACAAGCAGCTGATTGTCAGTTGGATTGGCCTCCCCATGATCAGCTGTTTCAAGCTGCAGGGATCACCAGCACCTATTGCTGCCTCCACTCATTCTATTTACAGCTCTACATCCCGTTTTTGGTCTCCGTGTGACCCATTTTTGGTCCATTCCAGGTGGCGGGGATCGGAATGGGCCAAAAATGGAATGCAGAGGCTGAAAATGGGGCACACAGAGGCAGCAATAGGTGTTGGTGATCCCTGCAACCTGAAACAGCTGATTGTGGGGAGGCCGATCCAACTGACAATCAGATGCTCGTGCTAATTCAGACTGTGCTGAAGCTGACCAGGCTGTTTACTATTTGCTGAAAGGAGGCAAATTGCTGGGAGGCAGAGGCAGATTGTTTTTCTTGTTTTTCTCCCCCAAAAGCTAGGTGCATCTTATACTTCAGAGCGTCTTGTACTTCGAAAAATATGGTACATTGCTTTATCTTTGCCCATTTCAACACTTTTACCTTAAATGGTTTCTGGAACATCCTTATATTCTTTTTTTTCAACTAACTTGATAAATTGGCTATTGCAGGAAACATATCAAAGCCCAATGTTGAATGGCAGAAAGTGCAATGTATGTTTTCTACATACATTATATAACACTGAATCAACTCAGGTACAAACTATACATTCAAAAATATTAAATGCAATTGAAAGTATACTTTTTAAAGATTATTCCTTTGTAGTATTAGCAAAAGTAATAGTTGGGAGTTTATGATCTAGCTTTAAAATACAATATTTGGATTTGGTTTTTCTTTTCTCTGAGACCAGTTTCACATTCCTATTGAATGCTGGGTTTCATTAAACTTGTTTACATTTTTCCCAAGTAATGTTTATTAAGTTTTAACTTCAGATTTTTACTCCATAACAAATAGTGTAGTTCTGCAAATATTTACATTTTTGTTCAAGTTATTTGCTTCTATATAAAAATAAGAGGGTTTGATTTTTTTCTGAACATGTTTGTTTGCTTGGGAAAATTATTAATAAACACACAACCTTTTTGTATGATTAATATGATGCCCCTTAATGAAAATGCATTCAAATAGATACACTAAATTTTCAAAAACTGTCTAACTTTAAAATTAAATGATTATGTCAGCATTAACAATTTGGCAACTGATTTATCCAATAGAAAACTTTCCATCTTTAATCCAGAGTGAGTTTTTCCATCTGCTGTAGTGTCAAAAATAAAAGCAAATCACATAAAACATACATGTATATAGGGTCTATGGACACCAAATTAATACTTTGACATTTATGTAAAAATATCTAAATATATTATATCGCAGGGACACAATTCAAAAAAATCAACCCACCCATTTTAGATTTTCTCAATACAGAATTATTTTTATATTAGCTCCAATCTCCATCAGTGTAGTTAATCAATTAAAAACATTAAGAAAAGGTACAACACATTTAAGTTGAACTTGACTCTTGGTAAGCACATAGACATAAATAATCCTCATACCAATTAATTGCAGACCAAAATATTTAGAGTTGTATTCATCTATAATAAATCTACAGTGCAGATTTCACAAACTACAATAATTGCAGAGAAGAAAGCAATTCTCTCTCATGCAGCAACAATACATTCCAATTACCATGCAAGCAATAATCCACATCCACATTACATTGGATATGGCCCATGAGAAGATAGATAAGCGACTGGTCAATTCCATATATTATGTATTTCTACAAAGTTTAGATAGCTTTTCTGAAAAATGCTTCCAAAATACACCGTCAATATCTTTATTAAGCCAACTGAAGTGTTACTAAACTGTTATAAGCAATCAAGTTTCAACAAGCCTTCATATGGGTTACAGAAAAATGGAGGGGAATAAAGGTTAAGAAAAAGCAGTTGATGTTGGATGGATTTATTGTAAGGTGGACTTGTAAGGCATTTCTGATGGACAAATGTATACTGTCAGTTGCAGAATAAGATACAAAAACAATTTTATCTGATGTGTGCTTGAGCTTGACCACATAATTTGGGTAATGTTACATTTAGTATAAATATACAAATTTATATTACAAAAGTCATGCTACAGAATTGATAAATATTGCTTGCTTTTACTAAAAATATCCTAAATGTGTAAATGTGTACAAAAATACAACTATTTTAGTAATTAATGTTTAAAAATATTTACAATGATTATGAAGTTTTAAGCAGCAATTAAAGTTAAATATTTTTAATAAATTAATATTAATTTAACTGACAGAAGTATTTTAGTTATTAATATCAAATAACTGTATGAAATATTTGTGAAATTTAATATTTGTGAAATTTAATTTAAATGTCTTATATTAATCCAATTACTAAATATGTTACCTCAGAGTGAAGTCTGGTAAATGTTGTGCAAGGTGATTTATTTTTCATAAGGCTGTTAAAAAAAAATTTGCATTGTTTTTTTGAAATCCAGTTCTACCCCTTGATTCAGTCTTCAATGAAATTCAAATCCCAGGATAATTCCTATAGTAAAGATACAGGTTCTCTCAGCACAAATAACATGAATTCTTACTACTATTTGTATGAACTCAGTTGCAGGGCTGCCAACTCTCACGCAATCAGCGTGAGACTCACGCAATTCAATCAATTTTGACTGTCTCACTCTGATAAACAAAATCTCACGCTAAACCCCCAAAATCATGGAATGTACAAAAATATCCCTACATTCTCTGATTATATTCCGAATATTCCCCTTAGCTTAGGAGAAGGATGAGCTCCCAGCGCCGCCCCGCCCTGCCCAGCCACCCCGCCCTGCCCAGCCACCCCACCGCGCCTCTTTTCCCGCCTTAATCCTTCTGCCGGCGTCCCGTAACTGTCACGATGCCGATCATTATCGCTTCAGGAAAGCGAAGAGCAGGAGGCTTCTTCGCCGCCCGGGGCGCTCGCAGCCACTTTGCCCCGCCCTCTCCCTCTCTGCAATGTCCTCTGGGACAAGCCAGCTGCCCTAGGCTTTCCAAAGAAGGACACGAGGGGGCTGGCAAAGCCTCTTTACAGCCTCGGCCAGTAATAACAATGGTAAGCAAAGCCAACGGAGTGGCTTCCATTTAACCCTTTGGTGTTTAAATCTTTGGTGATGTTTCTTTATTTTCTCTGGCTGGATTTCTGACCCAGGGGAGAAAGACCATTTAAAAAAGCAAAAAGGACAGAAAGAACACCAAGAAAGAATGGGACAACCCCCCCCCAAAAAAAAAGAGATCCAACACAACTCTGAATAAAATTATTATTATTTTAAATTTTATTATTATTATAATTATTATTACCACCCCTTTACACGCCTTATGCTCTCTTTTAGCTGATTCAAAAGAGTCTTCCCAAACCAGCAAGGCGAGAAGCGCGCCAGGCTGATCTATAAAGGGGCTGGGCAGCTTTTTTGCAAAATACTTAATAGAAAGGTTGGAGGACTGACAGGATTACATCTCTGGCAGTGGATGAAGGAATCACTTTTTCCTCTTTCTCCTTTGAGTTTAAATCCTAGGTCTCCATGCACCAGATCGACAGGACTGTACTACATTATTATCATATTTTCAAACCCTTAGATAAGGACTCAATAAGGACTTTTTTTGATGCCAGTAGGCTTCTCAGCCTCAAATTGGGATAGCCCTGACTCAACTAGAACATATTCTAATCTTAACACAATTTACCATCCAAAGAGCAGTAAGACCATTAAGTTCAGAATCTAAACTTACCCAATAAATAATATACTGTTTCCTCACTGTGCTCAAGCTTCAGAATACAGTAGATGAGTTTTACAGTTAACAATATGTATATTTATATGAAGCACTCATTATTTGATTAAATGTTTAGTTTATACATGTCTGAAATTATGAACCCCTATTTCAGTCAACAAGTTAGTATATAATTAAAGACTGAGACTATAGCATTTGATATTGGCATGTAGTATGGTATTTGATACAGAAAGAAGAATACCCATTGATGTATTTGCATTATCTCTGTAGTTGTTTCGGGTTTTTGTCTTTTTGTTGCACATTGAATTCATCCTATAGTGGTCTATAGTACATCACTAAGCTAATAAAGTCAGTTGAGGTAGAATACTGCAGTTACAAGTCAGGAACTTCAATTATTCATGGTCAGTGAACTGCATTATTAATATCTTACAAATCCGGTTCAAGTACATTGGTGCTGCTTGCATGTATGTATGTATGTATATGTCCAAATCATGACTAAAGTATGCATCAGATTGCACCATTTAAAATGTAAAATTGTCAAAGCTCCCTACCGTGGAAGGGGGGACACCCCCCTTCCACACCATCCCCCCCCCTCGGTCGCTCCGCTCCCTCGCAGTGTCTCACTCCGAACTATCACTCAAGGTTGGCAGCCCTGCAGTTGCAGGGCAGAAGTTGGAGTCCCTAACATTTTTAGGTTAGTGAAGTGAATACATGTGGAATTTGCATACCATGTGATGGACACTCTGATCAAATGGATACTTTGGGTCAAAATTCAAGTATCATAAAATATAAACTGGCTTATTTAAAAGAAAAAGAGAGAGAAATTACTAGGAACTAAAGTAAAGAACATACTGGATATACTCGAGTATAAGCCGAGTTTTTCAGCACATTTTTTGTGCTGAAAAAAACCCCCTCAGCTTATACTCGAATCAGATTCCCCTCTGAAAAAAAAAAATGGTGTGGAGCTCCGAAGCTGGGCAGCTGCTTCCCTGCTTCCGTGTTTCCTTTGCAACTTTTAAGCATGGGGGTAATCGGAAGCAGAAAAGTTCTTGCTTGAGGATATATTGTTTTTTCTTTTTTAACTGTTTTTAGGGGGGGGAAGACCCACCGCCATGTGAGAATGCTCAGACACGAAATCTATCCGACCGAAAATAAGTGTGTGTGTGTGGGGGGGGATTTTAACAGAGGGAAGATGTAGGGAGAAGGCAAAAGCGACGGAAGATCCTTCAGGGGAAACTGAGGGGGAGACTCACCCTTGGTCCAGATGAGCCCCCTTCCCTTTTCTCTAGGCTGAGAAAACAACACGAGCCGAGGTCGCTCCACTCAGCTACGTTTCCTCAGCTCCAGCTGCTTTCAGTCCACTCGGGAGGAGGGGGAGGAGAAGGTGGTGGTGGCGGCTTGCATTGTTTTCTGATAGTGAGATCATTTCCCAAATTAATTGATTCACTAACCCAAAAGAAGAAGATGTTGATGACAGTGGGAGGCAGTAGTCACTCTCTCCCTTGCAAGAAAAAAGCAAGAGCCGTTCTTATGATCTCTCCCTCTCTCTCTCTCTCCCCGTAATACAGTCAAGCCCTTTCCAGCACGCGGGATCCGCCCCCGCAGCTTTGCACCTTGCAAATGCAAAAACCCCAGGATTTTGCATTTGCAAGGTGCAAAGTGGCGAAGGCAGATCGCGCGTGCTGGAAAGGGCTTGACTGTATTACGGGGAGAGAGAGAGAGAGAGGGAGAGATCATAAGAACGGCTCTTGCTTTTTTCTTGCAAGGGAGAGAGTGACTCATGCCTCCCACTGTCATCATCATCATCTTTTGGGTTAGTGAATCAATTAAACCTTTCATGATAGTGAGATCGTTTCCCAAATTTCCCTTATATCAGGGAAGAAATCAGAAACAAACCTTTGGACTGAGAATAAGCCTGTTCCTATGATGCCATTTTTGTTCACTGCAGTGTGAAAAAACACACTTCTTTTTCTTCATCTTCTTGTTCCCTATTTACTGGTCTCTTTCAAAGAGGAAATTGTGAACATCAAACTTATTCTCAACTGTCCTAGTGAAAGTTTTTATTGGTATCTATTTTTATTTTTGAAATTTACCAGTAGCTGCTGCATTTCCCACCCTCGGCTTATACTCGAGTCAATAAGTTTTCCCAGTTTTTTGTGGTTAAATTAGGTGCCTTGGCTTATATTCGGGTCGACTTATACTCGAGTATATACGGTAAGTGAAGACAAGTTTCCAAATATGATTTTTTTAATCTACAGTATTATCCTTTAACAACCATTTTTTAAAAAAACAATGAGACTCATAGAAGGAATAATATAATAAACTGAATAAAAGGGAGGGACAAGTCTGATACACAAATATCAATTCATACATCACCTATGCAAATTGCATAGAAAGAAAATCACCCATTGCAAAGAACGAAAACTAGAAAAGATGAACAGAAAAAATATACAGAGAAAATGGGAACTAAAACACTAACTCCAGCCCCACAGATTCATTAGATGAAAAAATCCAGATGCATACACAGGGGAGGTGGAAAGAGGGAATAAAGCAAATACACTACAGAAGAATCAGAAATAACAAACACCTCACATATCAAACAAAATCTACAGTAAATCAAAACAATCCAGTTAAAAGATATACACTCAAATGTCATCACTTCTTTTAAAAAAGCAAGTAAAGTGCTCATGCCAAAGAGGCTTTATAAGCATAATACCAACACAAGATAGCTATTGCCTTCCAGGAGGCTTCCTCTATTATGCCTTTTTCTAGGTGTGTGATTGATATGCTTTAAAGCAATCAGAACAGTCACCTACCATTTGATCTTGTGGTCTCCAGGCACGCAAGGAAATACAGATTATGGATAAACACTGCAACTTCACCACCAGTTTTTTAGATTTTTTATTTGTTTAACTATGACAACGGTAGCCAAAGGTTATGATAAAACCAGAAACTAAAACCAATATAATATAGCTGGTTGTAACATGACAAGTAACTTTAAAATAAAAATAGATTTTGTGGCATTACTTATAAAATGATAAAGGTGGATTAAATATCTATTTAAAAAGTAATAAATAAATAAATGTGTGTTATTACTTATGAGTAGATATTATGGTTTTCTCCTAGTTGCTTTGACTATGTAAACTCTAGACTTTTATGATCCATAAATCCTGCATTTATATAATTGGAGACACAAGTAAATAAAGCAATATACACTTAGTATAAAAGCAATTAAATCTTTTCTAATGGTCAGTTTTATGCAGTCCCTACATTAAAGTCACTATGACCTTTTTGAGTTTCTATTAATTCAAAATATTGCTGGGGGGTTTTTACTATTATTTTATGGCAATTATACAAATAGTCCTTGATTTACAATTTCTCTCATAAGTTGTTGCAGTGATTGGACCACATGATTGGAATCAATTTGAAAACAGACCCAACTTAATGCCTACAGAACTACATCTTTAAATTTGCCAATGAAATTGTTTCTTTTAAAAATGTTAAAAGTCAGGTGTCAACTACAAAGATACTCTTTTGGTCTTTTTAGTTGCCAGAAAAAGGGAATGGGGGAAAACAAGGCATTCTTGAAATGCCTAGATAATCAACTTGGCAGCCCAAAGTTATCAGAGAATAAGAAGGTTATTGGAGAGCATGATGGATGACTCTTGGAGACTGATGGAGAAATCATATCCAGGGGGTGGGGGAAAGACCAGGGTCAAGGGAGAAATGTATGATGTGATTTAGTATCGGCTGCATTCAGCCACACGCCAGCATGGCAATTTCTAATAAACCAATTTACTGTTTCTGAGATGCGGCTAGAGACTTTTGCTTTGAATGAGGGTGGATTTGTTGGAGCCCTGACATCAGGTATTACTGAAATTCTTCTATTATCCTGACATAATCACTCAAATACTGGTTATGTCTACAAATATTATCCAAGGTTGTCAGTTACTCCATTACACTCTGGATTGAGCTATGGTTTATTTATTTAGACTACTTAATAAACTGCATTGGGCTAGTTATTGCAGTTAAACTCCAATTTTTTCACAAAATGTGTTTTTTTAACTAATATATTACTTAAATCTCATTTAGTTAATAAAACATTATTTAACTTCTGCCTTGCAGATACCTTCAGGTGTCACTTAATATTTACTACTTATATTTTCTAAAATGTATATATTTTAAAAGATTACATGTAAACAATTGCTCTTTGAAGCAAAGAGCTGATTCATATTACATTAAGTCATGATTTAACTAGAGTTTCTTAAACAAACCAGAATTACTGTTTAAAACATGGTACTCTATCAATCAGGATTTATAACTCATAATGGCTGGTTTAAGCCAGTTGAATCTCCACTAAACATATCACATTATAGCTGAATACAACTAGTGAATCCAACCAATACATGGTTGCTATCTAGTGGGGGGGGAGAACCTCTACTAAAATGATTTAACTCTCTACAAAAATTTAAAATTATTACAAGTTTGCCACCAAAAATGAAAGTATTAGGAACAGAAAAATATTAAAGGTGAAGATCAAGCATCCTTTGCGGCTTCTGTGCTTTTTTGATCCTGTCAAAAATTAACTTAAATCCTATTTATGCAATTCATAAAAGCACCAGAAGGCTTTACTGGGGCTCAATGTCATATTTTAAAGGATCTGTATTCATGTATTAGATGCCACTCAGAGTGCCTTCAGGCCTCAATTATCCGGTTATGTAAATATAAATAGCACGATTAATAAAGTTCTCCATCTCGTAAACTATTATTGTCTAAGGAAAGTGAAAAAACCATACAGTTGGGGTCCAGATGCTTTCATATGCCTTTAGGATGAATATTTTAAAACACAATACCCAAATAATAATTGTTATATAAATAAACACAAAGGATGAAAACTGAAGCTAATTAGAATAAACTCAGTATGCAGAGCAAAAAAATATTCCAGTCAATCTAGTTGCATTTTACTTCCTTTATGGCAAATAGCAGTTTCAGAAGATATTGGATTGGGCAATAATATGGGAACAGAAGATGCAAAAAAAATCAGCTTCCCTATTTTAAAGGATTAATTTAACTGCTTTCATTCTGCTTAAAATTGGAAAAAAAAATCAAAATTATCTTCCATTTCCTCATCTTCCCTTGACACATTCAATTAATAAGTATTGAGAAAATTCATTTTGCCTATATTATTCTTTAAAATGTTTCCTTGTATATTGTTCTAAAAAGTATTGTACTTTCATTTAGAACCAACAGATCTTTTTTCCTTCAGTACATTCTGAAATAAAAATTTGTGAAATCATAATTTATTTTTCTCTTTGTTATAAGCCATACATAGATTTAATTTCTCTAATAGGTATTTTTCAGCAGCCTTTGTGATGCTTCAATGGTCTTCAATTTTCCAACTTTTCTCTTCAGCCAGTGCCTAATTAAGACTGACCTCTAAGTTTTGACATTCTTGGGAGCTAGTAGCAGACTAAATATAATCTATGTGAATAGCCTCGAATTACAAACGTGACTTCATGACCGTAACTCAGGATAAGTGTTAAAGGGCTGGGTCATAGATAGATAGATAGAATACTTCATTGGCCAAGTATGATTAGACACACAAGGAATCTGTCTTGGTGTAAATAGTCTCAGTGTACATAAAAGAAAAGATACATTCGTCAAGAGTCAAGAATCATAAGGTACAACACTTAATGATAGTCATAGAGTACAATAAGCAATCAAATCACACTAGGAAACAGTCAATATAAATTGTATGGATACAAACGACAAAGTTACAATCATACAGTCACAAGTGGGAGGGATGGGTGATAAGGAGTGATGAGAAGATTAACAGTAATAGTAGTGCAGACTTTGTAATAGTTGAACAGTGTTGAGGGAATTATTTGCTTAGCAGAGTGATGGCTTTCGATTGAAGGCAGGTGGGTAGTAATTGTTTTTTTCTGCAGTTCTAATTATCCTCTGAAGCTTGTGTCTGTCCTGTTGGGTTGCAAAACCAAACTAGACAGTTACAGAGGTGCAGATGACAGACTCAATAATTCCTCTGTAGAACTGGATCAGCAGCTCCTTGGGCAGTTTGAGCTTTCTGAGTTGGCGCAGAAAGAACATTCTTTGTTGTGCTTTTTTGATGACGTTTTTGATGCTAGGTGTCCATTTTAGGTCATGTGATATTTTAGGTCGTGTGATATAGTAGAACATAGAAATCTGCAGTCATTGGTATATAGGGAGAAGAGAAGTGGAGAAAGCACACAGCCTTGGGGGGGCCCTGTGCTGATTGTACAGGTATCGGATGTGATTCTGCCTAGCTTCACCTGCTGCTTCCTGTCTGTTAGGAAGCTAGGCAGAATGTGACCAATCCAATTTTACAATCTTTTTTGCGGTGATAGGTAAAGTGAATCACTGCAGTCATTAAGCAAACATTGCAGTAATTAAACAATCCAATAGTTTGCTATGATTATATTGAAGTAAATACTAGTGTTCAGCAAAACCTTCATAAAACATGGTCACATGACCAATGGGTTTGGCAAATGGCTCTATATGCAACGCAGAACTTCCTAGTAGGTCTATCAGAACTTCAAACAATCGCTAAGTAAGCAACCAGTTGTAAATCAAGGACTAGAAATCAAAAAATTATGATTTCTAGGCCCCTGTCTTAGGTGTGAAAGTCAGCTAGATGATTTCAGAGCACATCCTTCTCTCTTAACCGAACCTCAAAGGATTTTTGTTGTGGTAAAAAAAAAAAAGGTAAGAGTATTACAAAAAGATGGGATAAAATTAGATAAAATCTAATTTTTCTAGCAATGGTGGGATAAAATTAGATAACAATATAATAATAATAAAAGAATAAAACTGTGCCTCCCAAGATTTTATTAGTATATTTTTTCTTTCCTAATATATTTCCCTTTTCCAAATTTCTACAGCTTTTTAACCCAAAGAGCCACAGATTAGAAAACATTCTGTAGAAAGCACATTTCCACAAGATAGTCCTTTCCGCAGTTCCAAGAAGGTTTCCACACCCATTTACATTACTCAGGTGACCCTGAGGACACAGACAAACCTCCAAATGGCCTTAATGACTCTCCAAAATAATGCAAATGACTAGCTGTCTGCAAGGAATATAAATCCTTCTGTTCTCCACCAGCCAGTCAGAGCTGAAGAACTTCTTGGATAAGAAGTGAAACGTCGCCAAAGAAAAACAAAGTCCAATTGCCTCTTGAAAATATACCTTTGGGACAATCATGACCTGGATGACTGAGAATCTCCATAGACATACAGCTTTTTAATTACTCAAGTAGGAACAACACTACAGGGAGTCCTCAACTAACAATCATTTGTTCAGTCACTGTTCAAAGTTGCAATGGCATTGAACAAACAGCAGTGAGTGCAGGAAGATAGCAAAAATCAGTTGGGATGGTAGAAAGCAAGACATTGGGGTCCCAGCTTGCAGGATGGATAAAGGAATACAGCTGTGACTGGGGCAGATGCAGTTCCAGGCAGCTGCCACTTTGCAAGGCAGGATAGAAGGCAGCCAAAGGGCCGAGATGGTGGGAAAATAAATGGATGGAAGGAAATGGAAGCAATCCCTTACCTTATTGAGGCTCAGGAAGCCCAGAACAGCTTGTGTTGGGGTAGACATGTATTTAATAATGCATAATTAACAATGGAAATTGGGGTTGTTATCACTAAGCGATGTGATCACATGATGTCTCAGATTGTAAGCACATTACCTAGTGATGAAAATTTCAGTCCTAATTATGACTGTATTTGTAACCTCTAATTAAAATAAACACAAGAAAATCATCTTATTTATTGCAATTAGTCTTAAATCTGATTTTAGTTAGCTATTCTCTTTTATTTCACCTTTAAACTGGTTCAGATACGAAATAGCACTTTTTATAAATGACATTGCATCAATTGCTTCTGGCTTATGCTAACATTTGAACATATCTATTCAAATAAAGGCATTATAACAGAAAACCTTGATTCACAGCGAAACTCAAGCAGCTACATCATGTCAAAAAGGAAGCATACAGGAAAGGAGATAGAATGCTGTACAATCAGACCAGGAATGTATTAACAAGAGAGATTAGAGCAGCAAAAAGAAGTTGCTCTGAAAAGCTGAAGAATCAGCTCTCAACAAATATGTGAAAAACATTTCCAAACTTAAAAATATCACTGGCTACAGCAAACCTCTTCCCATGCTTTAAGGAATTGACAACTGGTAGATTACCTGAATCTGTTTTACTGTAGGTGTGAGAGGAAAACACTGTCAACTATTGCCATCCTTTCCATCTCAAATACAACAGCCAAGTCTCCTACAACTTTCTGGCACCCTCATTACTGGTGAACACAGAAAAAGATGTCCAAGGTCTATTCACAGACAAAAGCCTGAAAAAGCACCAGACTCAGACAAGTTAATTCCTTCTTGATTGAAAGTTTGCGATGACCAATTGCCCCCATCTTCATTTTTAATAAATCACTAGATACGTGTTATGTTTCTTCTTGCTTCAAACACTCTACTATCATCCCAGTGACTAAGAAACCCCCCACCAAGGAGCTGAACGACTACAGATTAGTTGCTATGACATCTGTAATTATGAAAACCTTTGAAAGGCTAGCGCTGGCCTACTGAAAACCAATGTGGATCCACTATTAGACGCCTTGCAATTTGCCTACGAAGCAAATAGATTGGGAGATGCTGCTGCTAATATAGCACTGCGCTACATCTTACAACATCTTAAATCGCCAAGGACCTATGTCCTTTTTGTAGATTTCAGCTCGGCATTTAATACCATCATTCCAGCTATCCTTCTCACTAAAGTTACTAGCTAGCTGTGCCTGACACACTTGTATAAGTGGATCATAACGGATAGGAAGCAGCAGGTGAACATAGGCAAAATCACACCAGATATGTACAATTAGCACAGGTGACTCCCAGGGCTGTATGCTCTGTACATTACTCTTACTACTCTATATATATACCAACAACAACATCTCAAAGAATCCCTTTGTGAAAGTACTGAAGTTTGCATATGATACAACAGTGATTGGTCTCATTCGAGACCACTATGAATATAGAAGGGAAGTTGAACAAGTGGCCTTGTGGTGCAGCCACACAATCTTGAACTCAATATACTCAAAACAATAGAGATGACTAGATTTTAGGAGAAGTCATCCTATTCTACCACCTTTTATAATAATAGACAGCACAGTATCAGCAGTAGAAACCTTCAAGTTTTTAGGTTCTATAATATCTCAGGACTTAAAAAAGGACATGTAATATCAAAAAAGCACAACAAAGAATATTCTTTCTGTGCCGACTCAGAAAGCTCAGACTGCCCAAGTTCTCCGAAGGAATTATTGAGTCTATCATTTGCACCTTATAAGTGTCTGCTTTGGCACAGCAACTAAACAAGATAGACACAGACTTCAACAGATAGTTAGAACTGCAGAAAAAATAATTGCCACCACCCTGCCTTTCACAGAGGACCTGTACACTGTATGAGACAGAAAGAGGTGAAAATATCTATAGACCCCCTCACATCCTGGACATAAACTGTTTTAACTTCTTCCCTCAAGATGATACTATAGGGCCAGGGTGTCAAAGTCAAGGCCCATGGGCCGGAACCAGTCTGTGGAGTGCTTAAAACTGGCCTGCGGGTATGGCCTACAAATATCAAAGGATCAGCCCAGGGTGCTTCTGCTGGCCAAAAATGGGCTGCGCAGAATCCCTGCGAGGTCTCCGGAAGGCCTGTTTTCGACCGGGAGATTGCTGCAGGAGGCAGTGGAGGTAAAAAATGAGGAGTGGGGCCCCATTTTGGATGCAGGAGGCATCCATCCCATTAACCCCCCCAGTCCCCAACCACCCTGCCAACCCACAGAAAAGAACTACAATGCTGATCCACCCTCAGAGAAATCCAGTTTGACACTCCTGCTACAGGGCATTGCATGCCAAAACAGTCAGACCCAAAGACAGGTTTTCCCCATGCTAATACTCAGCTAAGCAATTAATTCCCACAACGCTCTCTATGCCCTAGGACAAGGGTGGGCAAACTTTTTTTTTTTTTAAAAACAAATTTTATTAATTTTACAAAAACAATACACAATCTAGGCATAACAACTTGAAAAATCTTTTCTAAAAAAATAGTAATAATAATTAAAGAAGAGAGCCAATAGAACATACAAAATAATTCCAAATTGTAATATCAATATTTACATTATCTATTTAACTTCATATCTTATCCAGACTTCTCCTTTTATCCAAATTATATTTCTTGCTTATTAAAATTTTATTGCCTTTCATAAACATACAAAACACAGAACATAGAAAAAAACAAAAACAAAACTAAAACATCTTTTCTGAAGATGCCTGATCTCGGGTTGAAACTCTTCTCACAGACACAAATTCAAACATCATATTCACTTTATATATCCTTCCATATCTTATTATCATTTTCTTTTTTTTTATAAACCAATTTTATTAATTTTACAAAAACAGTGCACAAACAATCAAGGCATAACAGCTTATAAATTCTTTTCTAAAAAAAAAATAGTAATAATTAAAGAAGAAAATCAATAGAACATAATTCCCAATTATAATATCAATATTTACTTTATCTATTTAACTTCATATCTTATCCCAACTTCTCCTTTTCATCCAGATTATTTCTTGTTAATTAAAATTTTATTGCCTTTTATCAACATACAAACCCCCCCAAAATATAACAAAACCTTTATATATCCTTCCATATCTTATTACCATTTTCAATAACATTCTTTGTCTGTTCTATTTCCAACTATCCATTCATCTTTTTTCTTTTACTATACTTCTCCTATACACTAATTGGAGTGATGCCTTTAACTCATTACCCTAACTTAAAAGTACTTCATATAACAGTTAATTTATCTTGGGATTCTGTTTAGTAGATTCTAAAATTACACAATAAATGTTATATTCTAAATACACATATAAAAACACAATCTTATGTACCTTCCAGAATCCCCCTTTTATCCTTAATTAGATTCACCCATTGTCTCTAAATAAACTTTTTTTCTTTAGATCTTGCTTCCCACCATTGAGGCTTCTCCTCCCCCCCTTTCTCTCTTGCTTATTCTTCTCCTTGCCCTTTTTACCCCTTTGTCTCTCCTCCTCCCTTTTCTTACTCCCTTTCCTTTGCTTTCTAACCTTGCATCCACCTTTCCTCTCATTTTTCTCTTTTTTGGTTGTTTTTTCAAACCTTAAAATCTCCTTTTTCTTATCATCTTTCTCCTCCTCCCCGGAAAAAACCCATTGTTCATCAAAGATGGCTTCTTGTTCCTCTTCTTCTTTGTCCCAGTCATTCTGCTGCGTAATCAGCTTTTCATAAGTACATAACGCCATTTCTAAAAATTGAAACAAAGTGCCCAAAGTATCTTTTCCATCTTGTTCTTCTTTTTTATATTTTTGATATTCAGTCTTTAGTTCATCCACAAAAGCGATGCCATCCTGAAAAGAGGAACTTTCCCCAAAACAACCAACCAAGTATTTTTAATCAAAAATAATTCAAAAAAAGTTCCAATTAAGGGGTGGGCAAACTTTTTGGCTCGGGGGGCCGCATTGACTTTTAAAATTTGACAGACGGGCCGGGTAACCACAAGATTTTTTGGAAAACACCCCCCCACAACCTTTCCCCCCCTCTTCTCCTCCTTCCCCTCACCTCGGAGGCCCCCTGAGTCAGGAGTTGCTACCGCCGGCATGGCTCCACGCGGCTCCAGTCCCGCGTTGCCTCGGGAAGGGAAAGGCAAAAAGGAAGCGCCGCGGCGGTGCTTTGCAACGGCAGCAACGGCACCGGAGGCTCAGGCTCAGCGGCTCCTGGTTTTGCCTTTTCCTTCCCAAGGCAACGCGGGACTGGAGCCGTGCGGAGCTGCGCCCGCTGTAGCAACTCCTGACAGCCCCAGCCGGACACCTGAGCGGAGCCCGGGCGGAACTGCCTGTTGCTGCTGCTGGAGCACTGCCAGGTCACCTCCTCCAAGCAGCCCACCCGCCCGCCGGGCTTCCCCTCCACTGCGTGGCTCGGGGCCAGGCGCGAGCGCCCGTGAGTTAAAAGGCAGCCAAAAGGGCTTCCAGGCTTAAACTTTGCACAGGCAAAGTTTGCAGGTGGGAGCGTCTTCCCACCAAGGAGCAGGAAGGGTTCCACCCAGCGGGCGGGCGGGCGGACTGCTTGGAGGAGGTGACCTGGCTGTGCTCTGGGTTTCCCCTCCGCCGCACAGCTCGGGGCCAGGCGTGAGCACCCGCGAGGAAAAAGGAAGCCGCAAGTTGCTGGGAAGTTGCTCGGGTGCTGGGAGCAGGCTTTTAAAGTGCCGCCCGAGCAGGACCGCCGAGCCAGGAAACAGGGCACCAAGGCAGGGCAAGGCTCCACCAGCAGCAGCCAAGCTTTAGGTGGCTCCAAACAGCCCGCCAGGCGGAATCCTTCCCACTCCTCGGCCGGAAGACGCTCCCGCCTGCAAACTTTGCCTTTGCAAAGTTTAAGCCTGGAAGCCCCAGAAAAAAAAGGGGGATCGGCGGGGACTCACCTTCAGAGATCACACTCGAAGGTAATTTCGAACTCCCAGCTGAGGCCTTTGCAAAGTTCTTCTTTTCTTTCCTACCTCGATAGCGCTCCACATTGTTTTACAGCTTTGGGGGCCACGCGGCGCAGGGCAGTACGCCACGCCCAGCAATTTTTTTTCAGGGGCAGACCGGATTGGACAGACCAACGGGCCAGATGTGGCCCACGGGCTGTAGTTTGCTCACCCCTGCCCTAGGATGTCCTACTACTACCTAGTAGGGATGTATTACCTATTACTCTTCTCATATTTTCATCTTTCCTATTACCTATTTCCTTAGCTTCTTATGACTATATCTTTGTTATTTATATCTTATGATTTATGTTGATTGCTTTTATTATTATGATAAATCCTATTATGATTTAGATTGATTACTTAATATCCTGTGACTATCTGAGTGCTGTATCTTATGATTTATGATTATATAGTTTGATTATGATTAAGATTTATCATTTGATTCTTGTATGTACCCTGAGAACTTATGCACTTCCTTGTGTGTCCAATCATACTTGGCCAATAAACAATTCTATTCTATTCCATTCCATATGTTTGATATATGATGAAACATTTGATCTTAAAATCAAAACATGATTAATAAGCAATCTTGACATTATACATGAACAACAGCCTAAACTATTTTGTAATTATTCCAATTAAGTTTATAATCTACTTGGTAACCGATCTGATAGATTTTCATATTTCTAAATTTATTTATTTAAATTATAGTATTAAAATATCTTGGTTTGATCAAAAGCAGAAATGTTCCATACCTCAACACACAGAAATGTTGGTTCATCATTTACTACATCCACTCTGCCTGAAGAGATACTTCTGTTTTTCAGTAGAAAATGTGTTTTAATCATGTAGCCATCAGTAGAGTCCTATGTTTAGAGTTTAAAGAAAAGCAACATTTGAATTTTTTTGTTTTGAAGAAAGAATTCTACAACTTAAAATCATTTTAAAGTATTTTAAATAAATTATGTAATAAGCAAACTGATACATAAGCATCCCATAATTAAATACTTAAGTCCTTGAGTAATCAAAATTCTGTGAAATTGAGCTTGTCTCCCAGATATTACACGGATACATATATGTTATTTTCTTGGCAACAATTCATAAATGGTTTGTCATTGGCTTTTTCCAGGGTGTTTTGTCAGCTCAATATTCTTAAAACAGTATATAAAAATTCAGAATTACTAGTCCTACTCACATTTTCTATTCAAGTTTATTTATATCTAAGGCCCCTTTAATTTAATGACATTCAGTCTCATGTATGCATAGGATTGCTGCCTCTGTTCTATTGATTCTATCCACTTACTTTAATAATAGTAAAAAAAAATCAATCCATTATTCTTCTAATCTTTGCTTTACCTTTTTTTCTTGGTACTGCTTCAATTAATTGATAGTCTTTTTTTTTTTTTTGGAACAAATTTTATTGATTTTAAAGACAAACAAACCATCATTAACCATTAAATACATAAAACCTCTTTCCATTATTAATTTTACAAGTCAAGTAGAATATTATTTTATGCAACATAATTCTGTTTTACACCATTTCAATATAAACATATAGATATCTCTTAACAAATTTCTCATTATTTCTCTTTTCGTATTCGATTTCATTGTTACTATTATTATTTTCTATATTTATCCAGTTTATAGTCATCATCTTCATTCCTTTCTGACTTGATTACCATTATTCTCATCCAACATTCCTCCGAGGTTTTATTAATTCTCAAACAAAACATAGATATACAAAACACAAAAATATAAAACTTCTTTTAAGAAAGTAGTTTGGCCCCAGATTACCTCTCTTTGTATGGACCTCAATTAAATTCGTACTCATCTTATATACCATTACCTATCTTATTTACCATTCTATATCTTCTATATAACTTCTCCCCGCTTTTCATTCTTTTTATTTCTATTTTATTTAATTCATTTTAATTTAAATCATTGTATTTGTATTTTTTGTCCATTCTTTCCAAATTATCCATTTATCTCATTCCCTATAGTAAGAAAAATAAAAGAATTTCTGAAATCACTGATCAGAGTATGATGCCTTTCTATCCTCCCCCTAAATTAATATTTAAAATAACGCCTGATACCCAATCTGATTCTGCTTAGTACATTCTACCTACTAACCTTCAAAGAGAAAAAATAATAAATTCATAATAATTAATATAATTAGATAATAAATCTTAATATTAAATCTTATAACATTCCGATTGTCTATTTCAAAAAACAAGTGCTACAATTTTATTAAATTTTAAAATCTATCATTACTAAACATTTCAATATTTTAATCTTTTATTAATTCTTATAACATTCTAGTTTTCTATTTCTAATACATAATACCATCTTATGTACCTTGCAGAATCTTCTTTTTTAAAGAAATTATACCTTACCCTTTATCCCTAAAAAAAAATCCTTTTTTCCCATCTTGTTTCATACCTTTGTGGCTTTTCCCTCCCTTTTCCCTTCCTTTCTTATCCCCCCTGGCCTTTTAACCCCCCCCTACTAACCTCCGCCTTTTTAGCTTTCTCTCTCTGTTGTAAACCTTTCTCCTTTTGCTCAATAACATTAAGTTGGTTTTGCATCTTATTTTTCCCTTTCTTAAGTGTTTTTTTAAGTCTTAAGTCCTTCATTTTCCTTCCTTTCTTTCTCCTTTCTCTCAATTAATTTTTTAGATTCACTGAAGATGGCATCTTCTTCTTCTTTTTCTTCTTCTCCTTCTATTTCCTCCATCTGTGGTTGTGTTTGCTGATAAATAGCAAGCGCCATTTCTAAAGAAAGGAAAGCTTCTTTCACAGCATCCTTACTTTCTTGATATTCCTTTCTAAGTTCATCATCAGATAAAACCATTCTTTGTTCTTCTTAGAGCAATCAAAATGTTTCAAAAGTTAAAACAATTCCTCAAAGTCCCAGAGACATCAATCAGTCCAAACAACGCACAAAATTCTCGCTTTCTCTTCCTGGGGTGGTATCAATAAAAGGGAAAAGAAAAAAAGCCCAATCTGTATTTTACAGCCTTGTTACAATCAATTTCTAGTCTCAAGATCTTCAAGGCATCTCCTCCAGCAAGATCTTAATATTTTTTTTTTTGTCCTCTCCCTTCCCACTTATAACAAGAAGCCAAGTTTTTACCTTTTATAAAAAAAACAACAGGTTTCTCAATGGCCATTTGTTGATTCCATAGGGAAGGAGAGTAAACTTTCCTTTCAGCACCTCAATTTTGCCGCTTGAAATCCTCCTCTGGAAACAAAGTATTTTTCAAAAAGTCATAGTTCTCAGGATTAAACGCCTCTTAAAGTCCTGGATCAGCCAAAAAACTTTCTCTTGTAAACTTTCTCCCCTCTTCCTCCTGCTCAGTCTTACCCAGCTGCCGGCTTCTTTGTGGTGGCCATTACAGACTGACGCTTGACCGCCTTGAGAAAAAGGAGTTTTGCCGGCTGGGGAGGGGGTCTGCAACACCCCCAAACCCCTCATCAGCTCCCCCCTATCTTCGGCTGCCTCTGCAAGGCAGCCTTAGCCTCCAAACCCATCCGGATCGGAGGCACCAAAACGGCTAGCGCGGCAGGGATCGCACAGGATCGCGAAACCCTGCCGCTGGCGAAGCCGACAAACCGGAAGTCTCAATTAATTGATAGTCTTAAAGCTGATCTTTTTATTCTCAATTTTCTTATTGGAGGAATCATTTCACTTTTTTTTCTAAGCTATCTTAGTAATATTGTATTACTACCAAATATTAATTCATTGTCATTTTAAAACCAGTTCATCAAATACAACCAACCATTCTAAATTTAGTGGTATTACAATAGAAATGAGTAGATAGTACATGAGGATTGAATCTAAGAAAAATTCAGTGTTCTGCATACAGATATTTTCATAATATGCAGTAGAATCTGATCTTTCAATAGAATAAAAATACTAAAATTCACTTTTTAAAACAATTATTAGTTAGCTAACTAGAAATAATTTTTAGATGGAACATTTTGAAAAAGAATTGGAAGTTTCTAAGAACATATTTTGAATATGATCCTCCAGTTTTACAAATAATCATTTTTAAAACTTTACAATTTAAAGCATTATTAAAAGAGGATTTGTTCCTTTTACACAAAGTGTATCATATGATATGATTTTGCCTTACAAAATGTAATATCATGTGTGGCACGGAAAAAATAAGATACAGGGGTAAATATTCATAAATAAAAATCTCTAGTTAATGCCATATTGAACAAGAATTTCAAAACAGTCAAAACAAAACAAGGTAGTACTGTTATTAAATCATACATGCTGACCTATTTTTCAGTTAAGTGCAGATGGCAAACCTGTAAATTTTGACAAAAAAAAAGCACAAGCATTCAACAGACATTCAGTAAAAGCACTTGACAAGAAGCATGAAGGATTCTTCCCATATGCCACTAAAAATGGGACAAAAAATTACCATCTGTAAAACAGGAGAATGTGAAATAGCACTTTCTAAAATTAAACATTCAAGTACAGACTCAGAAATGTACTAAAGAGTTCTGTAAGAATGAAAAATTTAATTAAAACTGCTAACTTAATTTTCAAAATGTGAAGGTTGTTTTTGGACTTTAAGCATCATAAATATCTCAATATGGTGCTTAGCAGCTTCAAATTTATCAGCTAGAATTTATTTAGATACATCATAGTTTAGGTGACTTGCCCAGTTACAGGATCAAACCTGTTATAAGACCAAATCACCCTTGGTTTGGTCACTCACTGATGGTTGGTCTTTACAAAAAAGTAAAGAGATTATAGCTTTTTTATTCTCTATGATTTGCTGGCAGATTTTGATACTGTTGACAATAATATCCTGAATGTGTATATTGAAAGTTAGAGACACTGTACTGCCCCACTTCTATCTATGGGATCCTATTCAGGAACAAAACTGGATAATTCCAAGCCAGTTAAGCTGAAGATTCCATAACAATCTATTTTATCCCGAATGTGGGTTATCTTTTACATGTTCATTGAAGGGGAGCACCACTAACATATTCTTTATCTGTTTTAAAAGTGTGAATGTTTATGTGTTAGTGTTAGTGCTTATTCGCAATTTGCTATCAAGCCAAATTCACAGTAGCCTTATATGATATGAACCTGGATGCCTATAGGTGTGTGAGTGTGTGTCCTTATGTAACTGTCTATCAAGACCTACTGGGAATGTCATATTTTCCAGTAATTTGCTATTGTGTGTTGTGACCCCAGAAAGGGCATTTTTAATTCAAGTACCCTAATAGTGGAATTTCCCCAGAACTACTCAGGGTCATAATGTTCACCTGGATATAGTTTATCTTCACGCTATTGTGCCTTCTGGTCTTATTCATTATTGTCATGTAGCTTGTTTTTAAGCTGGTTTTAAATATTTTATTTTTAGAAGTTTCAACTGCTTAAAAGTTATTGTAAATGGCTTTTAATTATCCTCACATTGGAATTTGTTATTTACTACTGAAAAACGGATTAACACTTTATAAATCAAATAAATTCACAGCATAAAACCTGCATATGTCATATTACACAAGTAATCCCCAAGAACACTGGCACATTCCAGCTCAAGGAAGGGATATTTCCCCCCTTTCCCTCTTTTTTCTCAGAGCAAAACTACCCCAATGGAATGCTGAGGCCCCTTTAAGCTCCATCTGCTTTTCTTTTCTTTTTTTCACTGTACAATGTCAGACCCGTATGATTAACAACCAGGCCAGGCATGCCTCGTCAGCAACTGAAACAAGAACAGAAAGTCAGCTGAGGCAGCAGAGGGCTGGATAGTGAGGGTAACTGGGATTCAGCTCGGGTGCCTATGACTTGCAGAGCGTGGCAAGCAGCCCCAGATCTGCTTGGTTCTGGGACTGTTTGCTGTAGAGCAGGATCCAGGATAGGCAAAAGGGCAGAGAGGATGGGAGATAGGTAGATAGGAGGAGCCGGAGGCAGCCCTTTCCTTACTGAAGCTTGGATCTAGAAGGGCCCAAAACCAAAATGGTTTAGACTCGGCTTGGTATTTGGCTAACAACTGGTAATGTAATCGCATGGTTTCTCATTTTATAACTTCATTGCAGCAAGTGAAATTCTAGTCTCAACTGTGGTCATAAGTTGAAAACTATTTATGTAGCCACTATTTTCAAGGAGCATATCAAGGATTTACTTGAACTTCTGTTTCTCAGTAAGAGACAACCGGAGGAATTATGTAATGAACTTAAAATTATTAAAGAATAACATGAAAAAAGACTGCCAAAAATGAAGCAAGTGAGAAAAGCAAACTGGATGTCAGAACAAACAGTGGAAATGGCAAAGTAAAGAAGAAAGCCAAAGTCAAAATAAGAGAAACATATCAGAAGGAAAATTAACAAGGAGTTTCAGAGAGCTGTTAGAAGAGACAAAAAGCAGTATTATAACAATATCTATAAAGACACTGAAGATGGAAACAGACACGGAAAGCAAGGAAAGTCTTTCAAAAGATCTCTTAAATCAGAAGAATGTTCAAATGCTAAAAGATGCCAACAGACAGATAGTAGCCAATTCAGTGGAGAACAAAAGAAAATTAAAGGAGTATACTGAAACACTATACAGTAGAGATATCTAAGTATTCAATATACCTTGGAAGATAATATCTACTTACAAGTAACAGAAGATGAAATTTGGTAAACTTCAAGCCTTACCAAGAAGGCTTGGTAGGAAGTTAGCATCCTTAATACCTTTAATTTCACATGCTAGCAAAATAAGGATCATCCAACACAGATTATAGCCCTACATGGGAAAAGAAATGCTAGATGTTCAGATTAGCTTTAGAAAAGCCAGGGAATATGAGATATCATAGCTGATGCTAGATATTTGAGAGAGTTAAAGAATAGCAAAAAGAATTAAGTATGTGCTTCATTGAAAAGCCTTCAATTGTGCTGATCACATCAAGCTATGAAAAATGCTAAGAAAAATGGAAATTCCAGACTTCCCATTGTCTTCTTGGGAAATGTATAGATGGGTTGGGAAATCACAGAAAAAGAGACTCGTTCCAGGTTTGGGGCGGGGGAAACCAAGGTTGTATACTCTTCCCTTATTTATTGAATCTGGAAGCTGAATATATATTAAGGAAAACTGGACTGGAAGAAGATAAGAAGGTTGTAAAATTGAAGGAAAAAATATAAATAACTTGCACTATGCTGATGACACTGCTGACAGTCAAAAAACAACAAAGGATCCACAAGCCTTGGTACTAAAAGTCAAAGAGCACAGTGAATAAATAGGACTAAAATTAAATATAAAGACAACCAACCTAATGATAACAATTGCAACAACCAGACCTAGATTTGACAATGAAGGTATCAAAATGGCGGATAGCGTCTGCCTTTTTGGATCAGCTATCAACTGTTAAGAAACAAGCAGCCAAAAAAACTAGCACTTGATAAAGCATCCATGAACACCTTGAAAAAAATATTCAAATGATGTGATGTGTCTATACCTATCTACCTATCAAAATATTCTACTTCAAACAAGGAATCAGGTCTCTGAAAAAGGCTCTTGTGCTGAGAAAGATGGAAGGAAATAAATGGAGGCTGAATTTGTTCTCCAAGGACCACAAGAAATATGTCCAGATTCCATTTTAGGGAGTGAAAACATACCACGGCTGAAAATATATTACTGAGAATTAAGCAACAGAAGGTTATAGAATTTAGTTCAGCACAATAATCTAGGGATATTCTGGATTGTCCATTTCTGCTCAGTATCAGAAGATACACACTGTTGTTTTTCACTCAAGTTTTGTGTTGCTATTAATTTTGATATTAAAAGAATGGATTTTAACACTGGCTAAAATGGAAAAACTTCTTCTGTAACAGAGGAGAAATATTTTTAAAGATTTATGAGATTCAATAATGTCTACTCTAGATGCATTTACTTGCTATTTTAATCACTTTCCTCTATACCTCCCAATATGTTCCTGATACATTTCACAAAATACATATGCAATCATCAATTCCAAAGACTGTTCAGTAATGTTCTCATTAGTGAGCATTCAAGGATGAATAATCCCCAGATGTTAGTAAATTATAAATTCCAGCATTCTTCATCACTGTCCATACCAATAGGAGATTCTGGGTATTGAGATCCAATAATTCCTGCATTATACCAATTCAACTGGGCTATCAATATGCAATATGAGGTATAGATCCATGAAACCACTTCTATGCCTGGTTTATGCTTGCACAAAACCTTCAAAAATGTGATTTATCATTTACCACTATACCATAAAATGAAAAAAAATATCCTGCAGAAACCCTGCAAAAAAACAACTGCTCCAGGTACTATTAACCAAACCTAGTTATAAATTTCTGACATGTTAACTCATTTAAGAAAATTAAACATGTTCTTGACATGGGTATTTTTAAAAAAGACGTTATGGGATGAAAATGTGTAACACAGCATGGATTCCTGGTAAGAATATCTACTGAAAGACAACTAAAATGCATGGTTGGTAATAAACAGTAGCTGCATATTAACAGCTCATTTCTCAAAGAAAGCACAAACAAATTGGGTTTTTATTAGCTGTTTCATTAAGTTTTATTTTAGAGAAACACACACAAAAAGCATATGTGCAACAGCTGATATAAAAGGATTCTATTCAAAACAATCTCTGTTCAAATCCCATTAATGTACCATAAAATTACTTGATAAGTCTGCAAATGTAACTATAAATTTAACTCTTTCGATAATATATCATTTCTGACAAGAGTTTATTTCATTTGCTTTAATTTTAAATCAATATATGTGTCTTTTCAGCATATTAATTCTCTCCTCTAAGCCACATTAC
Source organism: Hydrophis major (assembly GCA_033807585.1). Classification (NCBI taxonomy): domain Eukaryota; kingdom Metazoa; phylum Chordata; class Lepidosauria; order Squamata; family Elapidae; genus Hydrophis; species Hydrophis major. Next base: position 333,894,983 of record CM066329.1, read on the forward strand.
CTATGTCTGTCTGTCTATCTATCTATCACAGTACAATAGGCTATTTTAGCATTTCTTTCATTAAAATTTCAACTAAAATAAATATATGTACTTTTGTCAGTATACACTTGAACACAAAACCAATTCTTTTCAAGAAAATTACCTTTTCTTAGTTGCTTTTACTAGCATCTTATACACTGCTCAAAAAAATAAAGGGAACACTTAAACAACACAATGTAACTCCAAGTCAATCACACTTCTGTGAAATCAAAGTATTTAATAAGAATATTTCATTCATTCAGATCTAGGATGTCTTATTTTTGTGTTTCCTTTATTTTTTTTGAGCAATGTATATTAAAGTGAATTCACATGTATGTATGCTTAGTGCAAAGTTCAAATAAGATTTATTTCATACACTGTAATTTTGTTTCTAACTTTAAATATATAAATCCACGAATTGCCAATTTGTGAGATTGAATGCAATGTTTAGTGGGGGACTTTATAGCAAGATACTGAATATGTAGTTTGTTTTTCCTACCCAATAAGCCTGTGTTCTACTTAGATTTGGTTTGAAACTATAATCTTTACGGCATGTACAGTCATAGTTCGTTCCAGCAAAAGTACATTCTGAATTTGGCTCATTAGGTTTTAGTGGGAACATAAATACACTGCTCAAAAAAATAAAGGGAACACAAAAATAAGACATCCAAGATCTGAATGAATGAAATATTCTTATTAAATACTTTGTTTATTACATAGTTGAATGTGCTGACAACAAAATCACAAAAAAATGATCAATGGTAATCAAATTTAGCAACCCATGGAGGTCTGGATTTAGAGTTACACTCAAAATTAAAGTGGAAAAAAACATTACAGGCTGATCCAACTTTGATGTAATTGTTAAGCCTGGGTTCCCCAACCAGTGTTAAGGAGACAAGCTAAACAGAATATGCAGCGTTAGTCAGATAGGCATACAGATAAATGTGTGAGAAAAGTTTGTATGTGAGTTAACATACAGTAAAAATAACAGATACGCTTGTGTTATCAAAAATATAGTTTATTCCACTTAGAGTTTTATAGCATAGTCAAAATAACAGTCCATTAGTCATGTATCGTTTTTAGTCAGTCCATTCAAGGATATTCAATTAGCAAAATCCGTGTAGAATATCCAATGTCAGTTCACTTACAATAAATCAGTCCTCTCACCGTCGATAAATCAACAGTCCTTTCTCTCTCCCGTTCCAGTAGGGGAAAAACGCAGTCTTCAATCCATCCAGTAATTAGGGATCATCAAGCCAGAGAGAGCAAGCTGCCCTGCCTTGCTTCTTTTATGGTGCTTTTACAACCACTCGCTTAATTACATTCTTACAGTTAAAGTCACAGACACTTTAACTAACAAACCATGATAACATATTTATTATTTTACCTAAACCAGTTAGGTTAAACAATGTTATCCCTAACATTCTCCCCTTTTAGGTAATAATAATACTATAACTATTTACATCTTTAAATCATATTTGTTACAACTCTCTTTAAACTTAATTACTCCTTGAGCTTTTGTAAATTGGTCTGCAATGTTTTCTTCTGTCATGCAGTATTCCAATTTAATTAGCCCATTTTTTACAGATTCTCTAACATTTAAGTATTTTAAATCAGTATGCTTTGATCTAGTTTTTACAGCAATATTAGTAGCTAACTTTATGGCTGCTTGGTTGTCCTCGTACACAATAATGGAATCTTTAACAGTTATACCCATGTCTAATAATAACTGTTTGTACAAAATTAAGTCAGTGCATAGTAATGACAGACATGAAAATTCCGCTTCCATCGTGGACAAGCTGATATGCTGTTGTCTGATTGACCTCCATCCTATTAGTGTCTTACTAAATAATATAGCCATCCCAGATGTTGATTTTCTAGTGTTTATGTCAGTTGCAAAACTTGCATCTGCATAGGCACTAAGACTCAAATCACCCTTTGGTTCTATATACAGTGCATGATTCATTGTTCCTTTAAGATATCTTAAAATTCTTTTTAATGATTGCCAATGACATTGATGTGGATCTGAAATAAAATGTGCCAGCTGATTAACACTATAAGCTATATCTGGCCTTGACCAATTGCTTATATATGATAAGCTACCAATCAAAGATTGATATATAGACTTATCAAATTTGGGACTTTGATCATCAGTTTGGCAAACTTCCTTACTCATTGGAGTCTTTGCCGGTTTACAAAGTTCCATTTTATACATTTTAATTAATTGGCAAATTTTATCTTCTTGAGATATCTTAAATCCATTTTTTGTTTTGTTAATTGTCAATCCTAGATACTTTTTAATTTCACCTAAATGCTTTAATTTTATCTTTTTAGTTAATAATGATATAATCTCATTAGCTTCATTATTAGTCTTAGTTATCAAAGCAATATCATCTGTAAATAATAACAATAATGACACCGTTCCATTATTTTCTCTTTTAAACACACATGGATCTGCTAAACCAGATTTAAATCCAATATTGTTTAGTTCTTTCACAATATATTGGTTCCACTCAAAGCCAGATTGTTTCAACCCGTAAAGACTCTTTTTGAGTTTCCAACAATCATTACTATTTACTTTATTGTCTTTTATAATAACTGGCTTTTTCAAATATATAGTGTGCTGCAATGGTGCATGCAAATAAGCAGTTTCTACATCTAAATGGTTAATGACATAGTTTTTCTCAGCTTCCCACACTAAAGCTGCTCTCAAAGATGTTGCTTTAAGACTTGGTGCGAAAACTTCATCGTAATCAGATGCAGTTTGATTAAATCCTTGAGCTACCAACCTAGCTTTATGGGTAACAGTCCCATCATTTCCAGTTTTTAGTTTAAATATCCATTTGCACCCAATGGATTTTTCTCCTGGAGGTAATTTAGCATCTTCATATACTTTCATTACCTTTAATGAATTTAGTTCTTTTTCCATTGCCTTTTGCCAATTCTCCTAATCCTTATTAGGATACATCCTAAGTTCATCTATACTAGTTGGAATTTTAGTTACTTGGCAAACTATACTTGCTTGATACCTATCAGGTGGTCTAGTTACACGTGTAGTACGTCTAGGTATTACAGGACTTACAGGTGGACTTTCATTAATTAACTCTTCTTGATTATCTAACTCTTCCTGATCAACTGTTTCCTCTTGTTCTGGTCCTATTTGCTCTTCCTGGACTTCTTCTTTTATTGGACTCTTCTTTTAATTAGTCTGATCTTTTTGCCTTTTGTAGGGTTCAATAATTACTTCATTATTTAAATCTTGCTCTAATCTATTCCATCCTACATGTTCTAGGAATTTAGCACTTGCACTGGTGTAAACTCTAGATGTACCTGGTTCCCAGAATCTATAAGATCTGTGATTAGATTCATATCCTACAAAAAATCATCTTTTAGCTCTATGCTGTCCTTTGTGTCTGAGTTGTGTAGGGATATGCACCCATGCTGGTGCTCCAAATGTGTGCATGTAACTTAAATCAGGTTTTGTACCATGCCATAGTGTGAATGGTAATTCACCTGTTGTTGAATTAACAACATTATTTAATATATGATTACCACACATTATTGCTTCTCCCCATAAATTGTCAGGTAATTCTGAATCAGACAACATAGTACGTGCTATTGATTGTAATGTTTGGCCTCGTCTCTCTATAAAGGCATTATGTTGTGGCCTATATGGTGCAGACTTTTTATGTTGAATACCTAACATTCTAAGTCTATTTTGGAATTTATTATTTGTAAATTCCGCACCATTATCTGTTATAAGAGTTACTAATTTCTTTTTAGTTTTTCTTTCTGCAAATTTTATCCAATTAAATAGATTTAGATACGTTTCAGTTTTGCTCTTCATTAAATAGCAAAACCCATATCTAGAATAATGGTCCATTATACTTAATATGTATCAAGCTCCTCCTACACTTGGTTTTTTCGGACCTATTAAATCGGCAAATACTACCTCTAAAGGCTCTTTGGTAGTAAATCCATCAACTCTATTTGCCGGTATGAGCTTGCTTTTGCTTTGATTACAAGCAAAACATTGCAAATACTTATTACAAGGTTTCAAACTTATTCCTTTAGATAGTTGAACAGTTCTCTTAAGCATTTTAAAATTTAAATGCCCTAGCCGTCGGTGTAACAAGTGAATACATTCATCGTGAGGTTTCTTATTATCATAAACCGTGTTAGCCACCTCTAAACCATTATCATTTAAAACATATAATTCACCTCTTAAAGATGCAGTAATTTTCTTATCTTCTTTTTCAATTATGCAGTTATCTCCCCTAAAGGTAACTACATATCCTAGTTTAACCAAAATTCTAACTGAAATTAAATTAAACTTAAGTTGTGGTAATATAACATTTTTACATTCTCTTTTATGAAAGAACAATATGCTATACCTTGACCTTTAGCTTTCAGTTTCCAGCCATTGGCTAACAATATCTGCTGTGTACTCGGGGACATTTTAATAAAATTTTTGTTATCATTTGTTATACAGTGGGATGCTCCACTGTCAACCACCCATAAATTATTTTTTACAGCTCCGTTAATATACATCGCTAACTCTAAAATTTTATTTTTCTTTTGGTTACTTTTAGTATTCTGGCCAGCGTTCTGGCGTTTTGCTTTTTTACAAAACCTTGCCAAATGTCCTCTTCCTCCACAATTAAAACACTTTTTAATTGCGTATGCAGTAGGAGATTCAATATCTTCTTTTTGAGGTTGCTCCCTCCTTAACTGATCTCTTTCAAGTCTTCTTCTGGCCTCTTCAATCAATCTGCCAGTTACATCAGTTAAAGTTAAACTTTCCTTAGGCAATTTTTCAAGGGAAGTGACGTAGTTATCCTAACTTTCGTCTAGTGAAGATAGAATTATGTAGACTTGGTGTAGTTCAGAGAAAATAAGTTCTTTCTTGTGCAGTTCTTGATAGTTTTCAAATGACTAAGCATATCACCATTCGTTTGGAGATGCGTCCTGAAAAGTTTCCGTGTTAGATTTATCTGAGCACCAACATTATCTCGGACATAAATCCTCTTCAGCTTCTGCCAACACCCAACAGCTGTTTGCTCTCCACGGATATGAACAAGCTGCTGGTCAGATAGTGTTAGTCCTATTATGCAAAGAGCTTGTTCATTCTTCTGTTCAAAGTCTTCTATCTTTTGTCTATCTTCCTCAATCTCTGGATCCCATTACTCTACGTTTGGTGGATTTTCAATTATGTTCCACAGACCTTCTCTTCGTAGAAGTAGACTACATTTCATAGACCATGATACATAGTTTGTTCCATCCAACTTGGATATAAGGGACAAACTTTGTAGATTGACTTGTGCCATATTTTCTTATATGGATACAAAACTATAATTAATAAAACACAGCTGTCTGTTTACTGTAACAACACAAACTCTCACTTTTTACATAAATCTGTTTTATCCTAGTTAAACTGACTTTGCAGCCTCTGGGCCCATAACCAGTGTTAAGCCTGGGTTCCCCAACCAGTGTTAAGGAGACAAGCTAAACAGAATGTGCAGCATTAGTCAGATAGGCATACAGATAAATGTGTGAGATAAGTTTGTATGTTAGTTAACATACAGTAAAAATTACAGATACGCTTGTGTTATCAAAAATATAGTTTATTCCACTTAGAGTTTTATAGCATAGTCAAAATAACAGTCCATTAGTCATGTATCGTTTTTAGTCAGTCCATTCAAGGATATTCAATTAGCAAAATCCGTGTAGAATATCCAATGTCAGTTCACTTACAATAAATCAGTCCTCTCACCGTTGATAAATCAACAGTCCTTTCTCTCTCCCGTTCCAGTAGGGAAAAAATGCAGTCTTCAATCCATCCAGTAATTAGGGATCATCAAGCCAGAAAGAGCAAGCTGCCGTGCCTTGCTTCTTTTATGGTGCTTTTACAACCACTCCCTTACATTCTTACAGTTAAGGTTACAGACACTTTAACTAACAAAACATGATAACATATTTATTATTTTACCTAAACCAGTTAAGGTTAAACAATGTTATCCCAAACAGTAATGTCCTTAAAACAAGTCAAAATGAGGCTCAGTAGTGTGTGTGGCCTCCACATGCCTGTATGACCTTCCTACAATGCCTGGGCATGCTCCTGATGAGGTGGGGGATGGTCTCCTGAGGGATCTCCTCCCACACCTGCACTAAAGCATCCCCCAACTCCTGGACAGTCTGTGGTGCAATGTGGCATTGGTGGATGGAGCGAGACATGATGTCCCAGATGTGCTCAACTGGATTCAGGTCTGGGGAATGGACGGGCCAGTCCATAACATCAATGCCTTCGTCTTGCAGGAACTGCTGACACACTCTAGCCACATGAAGTCTAGCATAGTCGTGCATTAGGAGGAACCCAGGGCCAACCACACCAGCATATGGTCTCACAAGGGTTCTGAGGATCTCATCTCGGTACCTGATGGCAGTCAGGCTACTTCTGGCGAGCACATGGAGGGCTGTGCGGCCCCCTAAAGAAATGCCACCCCACACCATTATTGACCCACTGCCAAACCAGTCATGCTGGAGGATGTTGCAGGCAGCAGAATGTTCTCCACAGCATCTACAGACCCTGTCACGTGCTCAGTGTGAACCTGCTTTCATCTGTGAAGAGCACAGGGTGCCAATGGCGAATTTGCCAATCTTGGTGTTCTCTGCCAAATGCCAAACGTCCTGCACAGTGTTGGGCTGTAAGCACACCACCCACCTGTGGATGTTGGGCCCTCATACCACCCTCATGGAGTCTGTTTCTGACTGTTCGAGCAGCCACATGCACATTTGTGGTCCACTGGAGGTCATTTTGCAGGGCTCTGGCAGTGCTCCTGCTGTCCCTCCTTGCACAAAGGTGGAGGTAGCGGTCCTGATGCTGGGTTGTTGCTCTCCTATGGCCTCCTCCATGTCTCCTGATGTACTGGCCTGTCTCCTGGTAGCGCCTCCATGTTCTGGACACTACACTGACAGACACAGCAAACCTCCTTGCCACAGTTTGCATTGATGTGCCATCCTGGATGCGCTGCACTAACTGAGCCACTTGTGCGGGTTGTACACTCCGTCCCATGCTACCACTAAAGTGAAAGCACTGCCAGCATTCAAAAGTGACCAAACCATCAGCCAGAAAGCATAGGAACGGAGAAGTGGTCTGTGGTCACCACCTGCAGAACCACTCCTTTATTGGGGATGTCTTGCTAACTGCCTATGCTTTCCACAGGTTGTCTATTCCATTTGCACAACAGCATGTGAAATTGATTGTCAATCAGTGTTGCCACCTAAGTGGACAGTTTGATTTCACAGAAGGTGATTGACTTGGAGTTACATTGTGTTGTTTAAGTGTTCCCTTTATTTTTTTGAGCAGTGTACATTTGTGGTAGAAGATGCCCTGATGGACATGGCATAATATAAAATGGTCTAGGTGTAATTTTTTTTCCTTGTCAGTACCAACTCAACTGTTATATTAGACATCTAGAAGCTTCATATCTAATTAAAATACCTGAGAGCAGACACACCAGATGTTTAAATATATATATATATATCAGGCAGAAGGATTAGGCAATGGTAGAATTCTCAACGTTGAGGATTGCTGGACTCTTTCATACTGAATGTATGCTAGCTGGACTTGACACATTGTGGGAATCCAGACATATGTGGAAGAGGAATCTGTAGCTGAAAAGCAAGTACAATCTGAACAAAATATCTGTGGAAAGGGGTGGCTGGTGGAAAAAATACAGTATTTGGATAAAGCAAGAAGGACAGCTTGACAAAAAAATTTGAATTCCAAAGAACTCGGGGGGGGGGAGTTGTTTGTCCATCTTTATCTTTTTCTCTGGAGACTTAAAGGAAAGTCAAAAAGTGAAAGCACTGATAATAGCAAGAATACCTAAGTTGTGATAAACAATCTTGTATGAATCAAACTTTAAAAAAAAAACTTTACAAAAATGATTACAGAAATGTCTCTATAGTTTGTTAAAGCCATTGCATATACAGTATTACAAAAATTTTATCTATCACTGCATTTAGAGAGAACACTATAGGTGTCCATATGTATCTAAACATCCTATCCCTCTTCCAATAGTACTTATGCCCAAAGTCCTGGAACTGAAATACAACTACAAAAACATACATGAGTATCCTCTGTAAAGTCAGACCACTGGTGCATCTAATGTAGTTCACTCTGATGTACAGATCACTGCCTGGCTGCAACTCTCCATGAATTCAGAAAAGCATTTTTCCCTATTCTATCTTCAAATGCTAGAAATTAAATCTAGGAACTTCTCAATGTAAAACATGTACTTATCATATTTGTATTACATTTATGATAAAGAAATTTCAGTATCAGCAGAGTAGAGCACTGATAGAAGAATCATAGTAAAACGGATAGGATTACAGCAACAATTAAAGCAGTGCTTTCCAATCCTTGGGTCATTTGTTCTATATGCAAGCATATGTCTACAGCAATAGCCCATCCATTCCCAAAATGGTTGTTAACAAGGCTTGCCTAGTTATAAGTAAACATCATCAAACATTTCACAAAAGAAAAACTTACAGTGTTCAAAGAAATCCATCTCTCCCTAGTGATTTGTAAACAAAAAATATTCTTCTTCAAGCAAGCAGTTTCTACGTATATATTTAAATAGTTTTAAATTCTTTTTTTTTTTACTTTTATTTAGATTTTTAGATGTCCTATAATTTAATTGTAGAATTTTGTTTGTTTTAAAGAAAAAAATTACTTCTCTAGGTAAAAAGGAAAGGAAGCTTTTGTTAACTGGAAGAGAATCTCAGGGATAAAATTAATCCAGTTAATCCAGTTAATTGCTATAATAATAAATGCCATTGTAAAAAATTTAACCTAAGAGAAAATTGTACTGGTTATTTTTATAATTTTCAGCTTTTCAAAAGCAAGTTTAAAATATTTATAAAGAATACCCAATTGTCAATTTCTATTTTATTTTGTTGTTTTATATTTTATTGAAAGTATCCTAGCCCTGTCATTTGTATTTATACTTTTGATTTCAAATTAATAATTGAAATTAAATACATTGAAGTTTTAAGGAAAATACAAAAAGAATCACAAAACTTAAAAAAGAACCACAAGAACTAAAATTAGACAGATATCTTATTAGCTTTCAGAAATCAAATTACATAAATTTCGATCTTTTATCTTAGTATAAATATCAAAGTACAATAAATCATAACATAGTATCAACTACTCTTAGGAAGGCTTTGTTATAGATAGCTTAAGACTTGAAGTTTGCCATTACCTTTATGCTTCTCCATTGCCAATCATCCCCAATTCTTTGTGAATATTGGAGAAATTCTGTACAATATTGCTTGAATTTATTCTCTTCCAAAAAGAAATCTGCATCAACCAAGTTAAGTGACATCTGTCAAGAAATGGAAGTGTTAGTATTGGCAGAAACTGGGAACTCTGAACATATTACCTATCTCCCAAAGGAAAGGAAAGAGAGAAAAATAGAAAATTCAACAACATACCATAGGGATTGGACTCGTGCCTAATCACTTTGCTACAGAAGGGCATCTGAAGGGTACCAAGTTAGGAAACACTTTTAATAAGTGTTTGTAATGTAATACATTTCTGTGCATGAATCTGGAAAACTATTTAAAAAGAAGGAACTTTTCCAGGTTTAGCTTTTGCGCCAATTAAACATAGGTACTACTTTCTTACTAATCAGAAAAATGTATTTCAATGTTCTTTACTTTGCAATAAAAATGTGTATTTTTCCTAGTACTCCAACCTAGCTTAACCATTTGCTTTACCAAAATGAAAACAGATTGAATAGGCAAGGGACCTTAAGGACTAGAGTGCCGATTTGAGTGAGTTTGATAGCAAAAATCTCAATTATCTTATTTTTAAGGAGAATTATTAACAAATATTGTCATTATCCCAGATGATTGTGAATTCCATATTCCAGAGTTTGGACTTTATCAATTATTACTAGGTCTTTCACTACTATGAACAGATACGAAACAGTAGTTAACTTTGCTGGAGTGTAGGTGATATATTTTTCTCAGACAACTAAAAGGTAGATCGTTTTAGTAAATAAGCATATGCAACAGTTACAACAGATCAACTTATAAACCTAGAAACCTATGAACAATTCAATTTGCATGTGCTGAAATCTTTGAAAAAATTAAGAATTTTATTAGTTAGTTCATAAAATGTATAATTATATTTTAATAAAATTACAGATGAACAACTTTTGAAGTTATATGTATTCATTTATATAATTAATAATAATATAATTAATAAATTGAGAAAATTGGGTACAACTTGGGCAACTAGCATCAGGCTAAAAAAGTACAAAATATTCACATCAAAAATAACAATTAAATTTGTAATTTATGTTTTGTAGTTTATGTTTATGTTATTATAACTTTTCAAAACTGGTTGCACTCTGCAGTCTGCTGAACTTGTAATTCATCATTGGATTATTTATGATAGTTTATAATCAGTCTTTTTGTTGCCTGCATCAGACTGCAAACTGTGGCAAAAGATAGCTAAATGCCTAATGGAGTATATATTACATGCAGGTAATCTAAATCTAGATTCACAGTCTAAGACCACTGTAAACCTAACCAAGGAATTAAAAATTATTAAATAGCATCTAAGAATATCGACAGTTCCATATATGGTGAGGATTTTTTTTTTCCACATTATGATGTTCAGATTCAATGAATTTCCAAATATCAAGGACATCTTTTAGGAATTGCCCCGCGGGTGCCAAGTCTGGTGTAACAATGATTTTTTTTCTTATGTCAACTTCAATCCAAAGTCCCAATATTTTGTAATTTTTTCCAACTGTTTTTCTTAATCTTAGAATCACCCAGAATAGAAACATCAATAAATAAGATTCATTTCTTTTCAATCGTTATATCAGACATATTAACATGAACAAAATACCTCTCTGTTTGGGTCTTAAAGTCCCATTAGATCTTAACTGGCTCATTTTCAAAACTTGCTTAATTTGAGGTTCCCAGTCCAAACCTCTGGCAAAGTTTCCAATAGCAATTCTGGCAATTTAGTAATAACGCTGCTTGCAGTCAGTTTGTGAAATTTTGCTACAGCCACTGATCAGTCACTAATTTCATCCTTTTTACTACAAAGGTAACATTTGCTGTTGTTTGTTACATGTTGAATTTTGACCACACAACTAAGTGGCAAATCTTGTTGTTGAGCTGCCAAAATAAAGTCTTCAGTTTCTTTATTTAATACTCAATTCTAACCAACTTCATGTGAGTTTTATATCAGCTTTTCCTCATCAGCCTTCAAGTATTGACCATGCATTGGCTTGTTCTTCCAATTAACAAATTGGTTTTCATTTCTTTTCTATATTTAACCTTCACCTTTGCTGATTTCAAGAGGTTTTTTTTCCCTCACTAACTTCTTCAGCAAGGGTTCTTGGTTTTTCTTCATGTCAGACCATGCTTATATCAATATTATGGTTAGTTGTAGTCAGCCAAATGTTTAGACTGCATTTGGCATTTTTAACCACCTACTGAATCCTTCCTAAAGACCTGGGATAGGGAGGTATTGTTTGATGTTATTAAAGGTGTCACAGGAGGTGAGCTCTTCCAAGTAAAGCTGTCTTTTGCAATTAACTAACGGTGATTTTGTTAAACATGCTTCAGATGTTTTGGGACTGCACCCAAGCACCTATTATTGTTGATACTATCTTTGCTTTGTCTTACCACAATCCTACTTTTATTTGCAATACCTTCTCCAGATACTGCCATGTGCACTATCCAGAATTTTTCATCTTTACTATCATAGCCAATTTATTTTCAGAATATTCAATTGTTCCCATTACATTGATTCAATGAATTAAAATATTTAAGATTTTAAGATCAAGTCCTCATTAAGTCCTCTTATATAAATACAGATCAACCATAAAATATTAGAAACATTAAAAAGGCAGTGGAAATGATAAATGCAGTATTCAATCAATAAAATAAACTTATACAAAAATGAAGTTTATAATAAGTTTTTAATCTCCAGTTACACATTTACAGTAATGGGGATAAGTAAACCATCACTGGATTACAAACCCAGAAACATGAGATCAGCATTAAAAGACTCTTTCCTTTATTGGAACCAAAAGGCACGTTGCCCTTGAATAATTAAAGTACATGAAACTTATTTAAGCAAAATGTCGTACATTCCACGGTGTTTATAAGGTTAATATTTAGGTTTCTGCAATTAGTACAATATTATAGATTGTAGCGAGCCTATTCCCGCCCACCAAAGGTATACAGGATATACCAGATGTTGATTTTTACTATCTCCATAGCAATCTTGCTCAATCTGCCTTTTAGATTTGTTGGGCTTCAGTTTCCGTAATACCTAGTACTCACCAGCTTTTAGGAATTTAAGAGTTGAAGTCAAAATATACAAGTCGCTGAGGGATGAGCTGGAGCTGGGTCAGCTGATCGGTGCTGGGTGTGAAGCTCAGCTGGAGCTCCGCCGGCCTCCACAGTCGCCGGCGGCAGCGGCAGCAGCAGCACACGGGCCTTGGGAGGAGTCAGCTGGAGTTGGGGCGCTGCCGGAGCTCTGCTGAGGCCTCGGGATCTGCAGCGCTCGGCTCCAGCTGATCGGCGTTACCGGCGAAGGCTGCCCGAGCTACGGGTGGTTATACTTAAGGCAGCTACCGACGCTGGAGCTCAGCCGGAGCCCCAGAAGGCGGCGCGCCCGGAAGAAAAGAGGAAGAGGCGGGGAGAAGAGAAGGGGTTTGAAAAGGGAGAGGTATTGGCGGGAAAGAAAAAGGAAAGCGACGGACGGAGGGCGTGGGAGAGAAGGCAATAGGAATAAGGGAGGCTTCAGTGGGGCAAGCCTGGGGGAAAGGTGGAGAAAGGGAAGGAAGAGGAGGCGGAAGGAAAACTAGAGAGACTGAGAGAAAGGGAGGTAAGCAGAGGAATCAGTGAAGGAGCTGAAGCTGTGGAAGTAGAGATAAGCAAGGAGAAAGAGGGAGGGAAGGAAGGATGGAGAGAGAGAAAGGCCAGCTGTCTGATCACCACCCTACTGCATGATCCACCTGCTGGGAGGGGACTGACCACCACCCCACCATGTGAGCCACCTGCTGGACAGGAGACTGCACAAGAAACCAGCTGGAATGACAGGAGAACAGAGTCCAGATGACCCAGACAAGTGAAGGTAGAATAGCTTTCATGGGATGCTTTATTCTCAGACCCAGTCTGGAATCAACTAAAGATGCTGACCACAGGGCATTCCTGAGTTATCATGAGCTCATAAGGACTGTAAGGGCAACAGAAGGGATGGATGAAGCCAAAGAGGCCACAGCTGATTTGCCACTGGAATGGCCTCCACGTGTGGGAATGAGGAAAACTGGCTGCAATGATGCCTGGCTCACCCCTATGGGAAGCCAAAACGTCTCTTAACAGAGATGATGGTCTTGGGCGGTTTGCCCTTGAATGGAGGCCCACTAGGCTGATTGGTGGAGGGATGGGCTCTTCCGCTTCAGCTGAGAAGCTGGTGAGGCCAGGGATCTGTTATAGCTGTGGGGCTGCATGCATACTTGTACAAAGCTGCACCAACCATGAAATCCAGCCCAGGCAGGAAACTACAAAGGGCTCTCAGTAATAGGAGTGATGAGAGCTTCTCCCTTAGTGAGGGGTCACATATGCAAGGGCTTGAATCCGTCTACAGGAAGATAAGCCTTTCCGATGGAGGTCTTGACAGATTCTTTTAAGTGACTTAAACAACCTCAGAGAACATCTAACAGAATTGAAGAGCAACTGGATCATCCAAGAATCTCAGAGCCCTACAACTCTCCCATAGTAGAAATCCAGAAGAAGAATGGGTCCTTGAGCATAGAATGTGCATAAATTACCATACCTTCAATAGGAGGACCATTCCAGATCAGTACACTATCCCCAAATTAAAAAACCCCTACGCAACTTATTGAGACAAGGTGGTTTAGTGTGCTGGATCTAGAAATGGCTACCACCAGATTCCCATGGATCCAAGATGATAAAAGAGAAAACTGCTTTCATCTGCCCCTTGGGGTTCTATGAATTAAATCAGATGCCTCAAGGATTATCAGGGCCCCCGGCAACCTTTCAGCAACTTATGGAGTGGATGGTAGGAGACATGAATTTGATAGAGGTGTTAGTGTACCTAAACAACATCATTGTCTTTGTTGACACTCTTGAAAAACATGAGCACCTGGAGAAGGTTCTTACCAGGCTCCATGAAAAAGGGTCTTGAAGCTGTCCCTAGAGAAATGCCAATTTTAGCAACCATCTGTCACATACCTTGGTCATATTGTCTCCACAGAAGATGTGGCTGAACTGCTATCCCTTATAGGGTTTTCATTTAAATGCACACCTTTGCATTTTAAGATTATTGAATTTGTTGGGGGAGGTTGGGAAAAGGAGGAGAAAAAGTAAGGTTGGGGGGAGAGACAGGACATCAGGCTGACTGGAGACAGGGAAATTGACATATCAGTGCAATCACAGAGCAACCTTTAATGCAGGCAGATTGCCAAGATGGGAATTTTGCAAGTGGCTCCAACAACTTTCTGATGTAGTTGCTGCCTGGAAGGAGAAAAAGAGAAGGCCCTGGCCGAGGGGAGAGGCCAGTTTCCATGTCTGCCTGTCTGCTTGCCTTTCTAATCTTGAGAGCATCATCCCTTTTTTCTTCCCTAGATTCCTTTCTTCTCCCCCTTCCTAGACATAGCACAGTTTCTTCTTTTCCTCTATGGGAGGTGCTCAGCTGGGGAGGGAGGGAAAGAAAGTAGAGCAAGTACAGAAGCCTTGCTGGGCTTTCCTGCCTATCTTTCCTGTTTTGAAAGCCACTAAGCTTTGGAAGCATATGCATGCAGCCAGATGCCTACCTACCTCCTGGGTAGAGTGGAAATACAGTGCATAATTCACTTATTGTAGAGTTTCAATTTGCTCAGTCCTGCCTTTAGAAAGACAAATTTTGGTTATGTATGTTGGAAGAGCTGTAATATGGCTTGTCCCTCCAGTGGTGGGATTCAAATTTTACTACTGGTTCTCTGGTCATGGCTTGGTGGGTGTGGCAGGGGAAGGATACTGTAAAATCTCCAGTAAGAGGTGGTATTTGCTGGTTCTCTGAACTACTCAAAATTTCCGCTACAGGTTCTCCAGAACTGATCAGAACCTGCTGAATACAACCTCTGTGTCCCTCATGATTTCTGCATTACAGTAATTTAGACTTCCCTCCTAGTTTCTGCATGATTCTCAAGGGACAACTGATCACAGTTAAATTAACTTCCATGTTTTCTTCAACTTAACAGGATGCACTGATTGTCAGGTCACCATTTAGGTAGGAGTCCTTGGACTAAAATTTGATTGCTTAAAGAATATGCCTTGTGACCAAATCTAGTGAACTACAAAGTAATCCAACGTATATATTCCAGGGTGGATTGAAGCAATATGATCAATTTAGAGTTCAGCATATTGGATAGTACAAGGCTATTGGGTTAATCCTCCTGTTATCCTTCAGATAATGTTGAAGGCTGCAATCAAGAAAATGTAGCATTGCAAGCACTGTGGCAACATGGCTGAGTTAATCTCTGAATTTCCTGCAGCATTTGCTAACTGCTGTTGTGATGAGAAATAAAACTCTGATGGTTGGAACACTGCCAGATCTTTGTAGTTCATTGGTCTGACTCATCTCTTCCAAAATTAGATGTGTTTAGGTAAAGGTATGTAGAAGAATTAAAACACTTTAAAATGTGCATGAATTTTAGACAAGAATCTACCATCAGATCACATGTCCCCACAGCTGAAGCAAAGATCTACTGTCAATCACTACTCTCGTTACATAAAAACTTCCCGTTACAATGAATCCATGAAAGCAGTTTTTTTCTATATTCTCATATTTTTATTCTTTAAAGTTTGAGGCCACTTAATTCTATAAAAATTCTGGGCAGCCTACAGATAAAAATTAAAAGAAAACAAGTCTATCAAGAAGAAAAAGAATACTCCAGAAATGTGTGTGTGTCACTACTTAATATAAGGGACCTGGAATATGCCCACTCCAGTTGACATGACCAGACAGCATATATGGAGACAAGCAGTTCTTCAAGTAACTAGGCTCTGTGCCATGCAGGAACTTTATAGCTCAGAATGAGTGCTTTTAATTGCACCTGGAAGCCAACCGGCAACAGTGCAGCTCACAAAGCAGCAGGGGCAAGTGTCCATACTACAATGTGCTGCCCATGCTGATGCATTTTGTAGCTTCCAAGTGGTCTTCAAAAGCAGTCCCTTGTAGAATGTATTAAAGTAATCTAATGAAGAGGTTATCAAAGTCTGAATGACTGCTAAAGACCCTCCAGAATGGGAATGGGCACAAGAGGCATACAAGTTGAATCTGAGCAATTGGCCACAGCTCCCTCTTGTTCTTTGAGAAGGAACTAAAAATCCAAGATGACCCCCAGAGTGTACAACAGCTTATATGTGGCACTGCAACTCCACTAAAGGACTACTACAGATGAAAGCTTCCGGAACCAAAAGGGCTAAACTATAACAAAGCCTCTCAGTCTTGCCTGGATTGAGCCTAAACCTGATCCTCCCCATCCAGGCACACACAATTTCCAACATTAGGTACAGACTGCATCAACTTGGGGTCCAATATTTGCATTGTGAGCTTTGTTCTGCCTATAAGGTGCTGGAGGCTAGATTGAAAACTCAGAAATGAATTCCCGATATAAAACAGTGATAAAATAGTATTGGAAGAAAACTGCAAAGTCATCAAGAGATGTTTAATTCAAAGGGGATTTTGCTGTTGGTAAATTACAAAGCATTCAGTGTCTTTTTGCATGCTTGGAATGCTCTTTATTTGTAAGGAATTGCCTTTCTGTTCTGCAATTTCCATGTTCTACAAAATCTCAAATTAACAGTGGCGATTTAGGAAGATGATAATTTCAGTCAGCAGTATTATACGGACTACTGCCTGTGTGGTTATGCAGTTTTAGTCCATAGTCAGGTGTCACATATCACATAAAACCATATTAGTTTTTTTAGGTTTTGCTTATGTTGATTTAAGCAAATCCCAGCTTATTGAGAAAATATTTTTACCACAAATCTTAATACAGTATAACATAATATGAACTCATAATCCGAAACCAGTAATTATGTATTTCATTTAGTTGGGCTTGAAACAAAGGGTACACTTTCTGATTCTGATTTGTAAACCATATTTATTGCATAGCATTATATGTGATCCTGGCTATTGAGTCATTGACATATCATGCCTTAGTGGGATAAGCAACTACAAAATACAATTCTTTTCTTGACTATAATTATTTTCTCCTCAGAATTTAACAGAACTACTTATATATAATATACCATAGGATGAGACAAAGGATGCAATGTGTACAAACTATTTTGCAGTATTTTTATGTGATACCCATGAAAATGAGTTAGTGTATTGTTATGCATAAACCAGTTAGTCAGAAATGCCATTTATACTTTGAAATATACAAGCCATAACACACATAACATACACAACAATTTTATACTGATTCAGTGAACCAGGACTACTTACTCAGACAAGCAGCAGATGTCTTTCGTCTCTAGAGATTTTTCATTGTTTTTATCTGTGAATTCTTTTTACCTAGACATGCAAGGAGTTAATTCTGAAATCTTTTTGAATATAAGATGTGCACTCTAGAACTGAGCTATCGTCTCTCCCAAATACATTATACTCTCTGTTCATGAATAGGAATGCAGTGAAGCACAAATGTTCATGCAACATAAACCCATTAGTGACTAGAGATGCCAGAGTAGTTTTTATATAGTTGCTGCTACAGATTGAAATGGCTACTCATCTGGAATTATATGGTAGGTTTAGCTAAATAATCAATTTGCTACAACATTCTGAAGTGTCTTTCATCCAATATACATATGTCAGTATGTTGTTATTTTTAACATTCTATAGCTGCGTTTGCTAATGATGTTGTGCTATCATGTGTGAAGTTTTCCAAGTGTGCTATTTCTAATTTTGGTGAGTGTGACAGCAGTTAGCACAACTAAACTACATCATTTCTCTTGTAATTCCACTTGACTAGATGCTAAGCCCTTGCCTCTTTGTTTTATAAAGTATCTATTGTCATAGGCGAATGTAATATTCCATTTGTTCATATTCTGAAATCTTTCACTCTGGACAGAGCATATTTTTTATTATTTTTCCATAAAATGATGTTCTTAAGGGACAGATTATTTTGTTCTATAAATCAATAAACAACCATTTTTGATTACAAATTCTTTTATTTTTTAATCTTTGGTTAAGATTAAATATCAGTATTAATGACAATGTATAAATAAGTATCGTATAGTTCTATGAATATTTCTTCATATGTGAATGTTACTGGGTTTAATGGAGTTTAATCTCTAATAGCTGTGTATAGAGCAAATATGAAGATACAGAATGATTTGAATTACAGAATGGCTGAGAAATTAAACATTTTTTTTCACCTTGTGTGTTTATAATTTGCTTCTTTCTATTTTTAGAAACAGTCAATTATGTACTCATCATATATTGAGAGAACAATAGCAAAATGATGGAAAAGGATAAGTAAATGGGCAACAGGAAATGTTGTCTGTAGTTCATTTATTATATATTTAAACACATGAATAAGGTTTTAACAGAAATAACATCAAAAGAATTGAAACTGTGACTAAACAAAGTATTTCATAAGCTTTTCTTGGTTATTGTCCCAACAGCTTTATTTTTTTCTTACAACTATTAATATTAAAATCATTGATAAGAAGCAGAACTTTAAGTACCTCCTGCCACTTCACATCTTCATGTACAACACTATAAAATAAAAAACAGCTTCATCAAAAATTTTCAGAACATCCACTATCCAAACAATTTTAACAAGGTTTTCATTAAAAAGTATAAAGCTATAAGCATTGTTTAAAAATATCTCCATCTTTCTCAGAAAGGATCATCTGGACCCAATTTAAGAAAAAACATTTTACAAACCAACTTAAATAAAGTTGTTCTGTAATGGTTATCATCTCTGAACTTATTACAGACTTGTGTATGTCTGGAATTGAAAAAAGCAATTGTTCTTGAGTTAAACTATGTGATTGATACCTGATGTTGTCAGAGAATAAAGAAGACCTGACTGCAGAGGTGAATAAAGAATTCTATTTTGCAAGTAACTAGATCTAAAGCCCTTACTTGTAATGTTGGGTCAAAAGCTGGAGATGCTGTATCATCCTCCCAGCTGGCCTATGTGATCTCAGAATACAGAGAATAAAAAGAGTTGGAAGGAATCTTGAAACACTTCTAGTCCAACCCCTTTACCAAGTAGGGGACCCTATATCATTCCAGCAGATGGCTGTCTAATCTCTTCTTAAAACCTTCATTGATGGAGTACCCACAGCTTTTGAAGGGAAGCCATTCCATTTTGAACATTGAACATTTTAATAGCACCTCTGAATGTGGGTATACTGTATATCATAATACTTACCTATTTCAAGTATTAAATATTGGAATTCAACAATTAGTATTAATTTTTTAACTTTGGAATATATTTATACAGCATCTTTGGTTGAATAGACAGTATTAGTATCTAAATATATTAAACTCAAGTATCTCAGGGAACAATTACATCAAAGTTATGGCATGTGATGTCCAATAAAAATTAACCCTTTTCCCCACACTAACTTGGTTTTATGGGAAAACCAACTTTAAAATTTGGAAAAAAGACGGAAATATGAAAAGCAGAAATATTGACTTTAGACCAACTGATAGATGATGAAGATGAATTTTTAACAAAGCTGCATTAAGAGATAAATATCAGACAACAATATTTTATGGCTACATATGTTAAAAACATTGGTACCAGCAGCATTTTCAGCTTCTGACCTGCCTGAGATAGAAGAACAACTTGATAAGTGCTTTAAAACTTTAAAAAAAACTATTAATTTTTAGATATATTTGTTAGCAATAAATCAATTTAATTTGTGATGCTAACAAATGAGTGAAATAAGGAATTAGAGGTTTCTATGTTGCCTAGACAATGAGAAAGTGACTTTACATCCTTATCAGTGATGGCTAACCTTTTCGACGTCGTGTGCCAAAAGTGCATGCATGCATGTGCATGCATGCCTGCAGACATAAGACATGACCCCCCCAGCCCTCCTGTGCACACTGCATGCCTCTGTGTGCATGCAGACTCCCCCTGCACGCCCCCCTGCATGCATGGCAGATATCTGACAGCTAGCTGGCGGGAGGCACGCACACATGTGCAGTGCACCTGATCTGGGGCGACGGCTCACATGCCAGCACAAATGGCTCTGCGTGCCACTTCTAGCATGCATGCCATAGGTTCTCCATCATGGATCTATAGCAATAGTGTCAATGGACCTTATAACTTATACCACAAAAATCAGATTTAGTATTTATTGGACTCCAATACATTTTATAGAAAAGGACTTTTAAAAACATTTTATTGGATATCTAATAAACATAATGCTTTCTAAAAATGTATATTTTACAACATCCTACAGTTATTAAATTATAGGAGAAAGCAGTGGATTATTTAAATATAATGTGATATAAGGTAACATTTTCAGAAGATATTGTTCTCTTGAAGTCCATAACTAGAACATGGAATCTGACAACCAAACAATGTAAATGGATTATTCCTATCCTTAGTATGATCGGAAGAGTGATACAATAGCAGTCTTCTGGCCATAGTAAGGATAGGAAGAATCAATTTACATTGTTTGGTTGTCAGATTCCATGTTCTAGTTATGGACTTCAAGAGAACAAGCAATCAATCAATCAAAAATCAATGCATAGCTTATTTTACTCAGTGGTCAAAAACCTGGTTGTACTTGACACATTTGAGTGGATTGTCCACAGATATAGACTTTGTATGGAGGTTAGAAAAGCATGATAGTTATCTGTGTATTAAAAGTATATGCATATTTGAATAAATTTAATTATGCATAATTACATGTTTAGATTTATGCATATGCAAATGTGCATATTTGAATTTGTTTAAAATAAATGGGTCTCCAAACTTGACACCTTAAGACTTGTAGACTTTAACTCCCAGAATTCCACAGCCAGCATGGAATACTGTCTTTTTTTTCCTTTGACAATGTACCGTATATACTCGAGTATAAGTCGACCCGAATATAAGCCAAGGCACCTAATTTAACCACAAAAAACTGGGAAAACTATTGACTCGAGTATAAGCCGAGGGTGGGAAATGCAGCAGCTACTGGTAAATTTCAAAAATAAAAATAGATACCAATAAAAACTTTCACTAGGACAGTTGAGAATAAGTTTGATGTTCACAATTTCTTCTTTGAAAGAGACCAGTATATAGGGAACAAGAAGATGAAGAAAAAGAAGTGTGTTTTTTCACACTTTTCACACTGCAGTGAACAAAAATGGCATCATAGGAACAGGCTTATTCTCAGTCCAAAGGTTTGTTTCTGATTTCTTCCCTGATTTAAGGGAAATTTGGGAAACGATCTCACTATCATGAAAGGTTTAATTGATTCACTAACCCAAAAGATGATGATGATGACAGTGGTAGGCAGGAGTCACTCTCTCCCTTGCAAGAAAAAAGCAAGAGCCGTTCTTATGATCTCTCCCTCTCTCTCTCTCTCCCCCTAATACAGTCAAGCCCTTTCCAGCACACGTGATCTGCCTTCCCCACTTTGTACCTTGCAAATGCAAAATTTTGGGGTTTTTGCATTTGCAAGGTGCAAAGCGGTGGGGGCGGATCCCGCATGCTGGAAAGGGCTTGACTGTATTATGGGGAGAGAGGGAGAGATCATAAGAACAGCTCTTGCTTTTTTCTTGCAAGGGAGAGAGTAACTCCTGCCTCCCACTGTTTTTGCATTTGCAAGGTGCAAAGTGGCGAAGGCAGATCGCGCGTGCTGGAAAGGGCTTGACTGTATTACGGGGAGAGAGAGAGAGAGAGGGAGAGATCATAAGAACGGCTCTTGCTTTTTTCTTGCAAGGGAGAGAGTGACTCCTGCCTCCCACTGTTTTTGCATTTGCAAGGTGCAAAGTGGCGAAGACAGATCGCGCATGCTGGAAAGGGCTTGACTGTATTACGGGGAGAGAGAGAGAGAGAGGGAGAGATCATAAGGACGGCTCTTGCTTTTTTCTTGCAAGAGAGAGAGTGACTCCTGCCTCCCAGTGCATCAACATCTTCTTCTTTTGGGTTAGTGAATCAATTAATTTGGGAAATGATCTCACTATCAGAAAACAACGCGAGCCGCCACTACCACCTCCTCCCCCTCTTCCCGAGTGGACTGAAAGCAACTGGAGCTGAGGAAACGAAGCTGAGTGGAGCCGAAGCAACCTCAGCTCACGTTGTTTTCTCAGCCTAGAGAAAGAGGAAGGGGGCTCATCTGGACCAAGGGTGAGTCTCCCCCTCAGTTTCCCCTGAAGGATCTTCCGTCGCTTTTGCCTTCTCCCTACATCTTCCCTCTGTTAAAATCCCCCCCCTCCACACACACACACTTATTTTCGGTCGGATCGATTTCGTGTCTGAGCATTCTCACATGGCAGTGGGTCTTCCCCCCCCTAAAAACAGTTAAAAAAAGAAAAAACAATATATCCTCAAGCAAGAACTTTTCTGCTTCCGATTACCCCCATGCTTAAAAGTTGCAAAGGAAACACAGAAGCAGGGAAGCGGCTGCCCAGCTTCGGAGCTCCACACCATTTTTTTTTCAGAGGGGAATCTGACTCAAGTATAAGCCGAGGGGGTTTTTTTCAGCACAAAAAATGTGCTGAAAAACTCGGCTTATACTCGAGTATATACGGTATATATCTATCATAATTATCTTTGTATGTCTTTTCATTTTTTGTCATTATTTTAAAAGCAATAAAATAAATAAAAATAGCAAAAGTGAAACAGATTCTACCTCTAAGCCTGAGCAGAAATCAATTTGGCTTCAAATGGGACACTTATATATCTGCCAATTGTTGCCCTGATAGATAGCACCCAAATTCAGGACAAAGTAAATATATGGAACACATAAATGTTATAGAAATGTCTACTGACAGACCTCTTGTATAAGGGAGATTGTAGTAAAAGCCTCCCAAAGCATCCTTTGTTGTCACAAAATCTACCAATTAATTTGGCATCAATTTTCTTCCTGGAGCTATTAAGCTATTCAAAGCCAAAGTTTTGGGTTTAATGCTATATGTGCTCACTTGAATATTTATAAGAAGTTTTCTAATTTAGAAACAATTCAATTAAAATTTCTGAAAAATTTCCTATGGGACTTAGATATTTGCCTATTATCTGGGTTTGTCATTAATTGTCCATCAAGGTGGTGCCTTAAAGCATTTCTAGAGAATATCAGTATTTTTCCTTTGGATAATTAAGTTTGAGGCATCTTCTAAGGCAACAGTCCCCAACCTTTCCACTCAACTTTTTCACACTTATGACTATTGCAGATCCTCATGGTCACGTGATCAAAATATAGACACTTGGCAACTAATTCATATTTATTCCTGGGTTGTGATTACCTTTTGCAACCTTCTGACAAGCAAAGTCAATGGAGAAGCCAGATTGACTTAACAACAATGTTACTAACTTAACAACTGTAGTAGTTCACTTAACTGTGGCAAGAAAGGTCGTAAAATGGAGTAAAACTCACTTAACATCTGTTTCATTTAACAACAGAAATTTCAGGCTCAATTGTAAGTTAAGAACTGCCTATATTTTCATAATGATTTTACCAGTAGCCCGGATAAGCATCTGGTTCTCTAATTCAGACCTAAAATACTACTCTAGAAATGTAACACAGCTCTAAACACCAGATTCAAAAAATTAAATCCTGATGTGCATAATGTATAGTAAGAGCAAGGCATTGTTGCATGTCCACCTGTTGCTAAACTACAACTCTCATCATTTCTCAGTATTGTTCAGGCCAGAGATTTCAGCAGCTGGTGGAAAGTCTCATGCTTTGTATTCCTAGTTTCTTTATAATAAAACTCCACTTATGAACAAAATTATTGGCATACACTTTAGTAATTTAGTGTATGTAAATTCCAAGTGGGTTGTAGATGAAGATGAATTGTACAAAAGAAACCTGTATGTGATGGATTTTTAAGTGCAGCAGCTATTGCCCAGAAGCAGCCCCACTCTTGGAACAAGATACTTTAATTCAGGGGCTTGGACAACTTACCCCTCTACCATAGCAGCTAGCTATTCTGTCTTCTTGACCATTGGGACATCGATTGGTCTACTCCAATCAATCTCCCAGACTTTAAATGCTGGGGTAGACATATATCCTATCTCACGAAGCAGGATTAGGGTTAGGATTAGGTCTACTTGAAGTCCTGGCCAAAAACTGATGTCTTAGAATTTTATTAAGATAGACTTGGTATGGCTTTATGATTTGCTATAAAATAAATTAAGTAAATTCTAGTTATCTCGTTAAAGTATGAATTAATAAAATTATAGTCAAATGATTGTTTAATAATGATATCAGGTTATATAATTGTTGATTGATAATATGAGTTATTATGTAATATAACTGCAATGGAGACTATGAAATGGATGCACAAAAAAAAGTGGTAAACCAACCAATACACTGTCTGTAAACTCATGAAGGAAAGATGATGTTTTTATGTTTTATGTGTTTTTGTTTGTTGTTAAAATTAATAAAACTGTTTTTTTAAAAAAACTGACATGAAAAATAGATTCTTATGAGGTTTTCTAAGGAAAGCAATGGCAACAACTTTTGGATTGGACTTGTTTTTCATCCACAGTAAATTACATGGGAAAATCTCATTGCCAATAAAAAAAATTAGGCTAATTTAGGTGTGTTTGGAACTTTGACTGAAAACTAATACTAGGAATAGATTCTTAGCGATTTTCTAGGGAAAGCAATGGTGACTGCTTTCATATTTGTTTGTGATCCACAGAAAAATACATGTGAAAATCTCATTGCCAACCAAAAGGAAGTTAAGGTTAGGTTAGGGTTAGGGTTAAGTCTTCTTTGAGTTGGCAAAAAATTGATGCCAGGAAAAGATTGTTAGATATTCTGTAAGGAAAGCTACAATGGCTACATTTAGTTCAAACTCATTTATTGACCATAGTAAAGTATATGGGAAAATCCCTTTGCCTATGAAAATTAAGGTAGATTTAGGGTTAAGATTAAGATTAGAATCCTTGGAGTCAGGTCCAAAATGGATATCTGGGACAGATTCTAAGAGATTCTCCAAGAAAATTGACAGTTACAGCTTTTCATTCTGACTTGGTTTTGGTCTATAGTAAAATACATGACAAAAACTCATTGCTATTGAAAATGAAATTAGTGTTAGGGTTATGTCTACTTGGAGTCATGGCTGAGAACAATACTAGCACTAAATTCTTAGCGATGTTGTAAAGCAATGTTGCTTCTATTACGGTACTTATCAGAATCTATGCCAGACATCAGTTTTTGGCCATGACTCCAGGGAGACCCAACTCTCTAACCCTAACCCTATTTTAATTTTTATGGGTAATGGGATTTCCTACTGTGATCCTCAAATAAATCTAAAAGAAAATCTGCTTTGCTCCCTTTACAGTACCTTTAAGAGTATTTCCCTAGCATTAGTTTCAGCCAAGGCTCCAAATAGACCTAACCCTAATCCTAACCATAACCCTAGTTTCATTTTCATTGGCAATGGGATTATTCAATTTCTTACAGCTACTTGGACCCACAGGTGAGAGCGGAGCACCAGGTTTTTTAAAAGTTAAAATATATTAACCAAAAGAAAGAAATAGAACACAAAACAAAACAAAAAGGGAGGGAATATAAAATTTAATTTAATTTCAAGTATTGCATTGATTTTAATAGAATTAAATGCCAAACCAGACAATCAAAGCCTTTTCTTAGTTGTGTTATTTTGTTGAAATAATTAAATATAGGCAGACTACTTAGAGAAAATTAATGCATGAATGAATTTGTATTATAGCCTTTGCAGCATAAAGCCACTATAGTCAGCATAAAGCCACTATATCACATATGCCTCTAGATAATTTTGGATCGTTTCAACAATAAAGGGCCATATTGGAAACCACTGCTTGACTAATTGAAAGTTAGCAGCAGGATCAGGATTTCCAAAAAGAATCAGCTTTCTCTTTCTCACAAATTACCTTTTAATTCCAATATGGATCTTGGAGTATTGGGACAAAATGATTATTTGCCCCTTAGTCACCTGTGCTTATGAAAATGCCTCTGCTTCTTTGTTCTCTGGAAGGGTTTGGAGCAAAATGCAAGGAGTCCAATCTATTTGTTATCCAAAGATTTTCTTTAACAAAAACTTCCCAACTCAGCCAAATGAAGTGACAAATCCAAACATGGACATTTACTAAGTGTACTAAACAGTTAATCATCAGGCTTTCTAACATTTATTATACGTATTCCTGGTGACCTATCTCATATTAGCATGCATTATAGTGAATGTCAGAAGTTGCTGACCATATCATTATACTCAACATGTTTTATCTATTTGATGCTTTAATGTGCCGCAGTGATTCTTCATCCAAAGCACAAACTAAAGAAACAATCTGTCTTCAGCTTTTAAAGCCAGCCTTGCCATTGCTTGCCATGTGGCTCTGTCAAATAAATGATGTAGAGTTGGCTAAATTCCTTTGCAACGCTGGTCTTTCCAGATATAAGATTTATCCCTAAATAATAACACTTTCAGTTTTTAAATTCTTGCCAAGTCTATGACAGTCTGAAGTGACTTTTTGCACCAACTTTAATTATATCCCCAGACCAAAAACTGGTATTTAACAACACATTTCTTAAGCCAAAATCCAGCTGTTTTTGAAACTAAACATAGAATTAAAGAAATATTATTACAGTTCATATAAACCTATAGGGAATTTTGCTTTTGAGCAGCAAAGCAATATTCCCTGCTTTTTCCTAATCAGAGAACATTTCATATTTCAGAGTACTTTCATATTTTTACTATGACATTTATGTTGATCACCTTAGATTCTTTAAAAAAAAATATTAATATTGTACTACTAGTACCTATAATAGTCTTTTTTCTGGCCTACAATCCATGTAATCTTATTGAAATCTGCGATAATTCTTAGGCTGCTGGTAAATAATATTTTGTCTTTCAGAAGAGCTCCATTGCTCTCGTGGCAAGGTATATCTCAGGTTCCATTTCTAGTTTAACCATTCTTTGATCCCACAGATTCTATCTGTGAAAACACAGCTTAATTCATCCTGTGATATCATCTACATTTGTACCTATTGCTATGGTGACATTTTGGTAGGAGATTCAAAAAAAACAGCACAAAACTGATCATTTCATACAGCATCTTTATCAGCCATTTCAGGTGCTACTATTAAATGACTATTTGATCTGCCAATGTATCTGACTATTTCCATGATATTGATTAATATACACTTACTCTTTAATATAGAAGGTAAAGTCATTTGCTCCCACCTTTTTTTGAGGCAATTGTGGAATCATATTATGTCATCAAGCCAGTTTTTTCCTTCTGTCATTCCTATACTCCAAAAGAAAATTCAGCTACACCAATGTATTCTAGATAGATATACCTATTACCATTTGGAGATGGAGAGCTATTGATATGTATATGCCCCCATATAATCCAAATTTTTATTGTCCTTTTGGTTACCAACCTCATATAAACCTTAACCTCCAGTAATACGTTTCTAGCATTTCTTTAAAAAGTCTGTTTGTTTCTATAACAAGTGTTTTTGAACTCAGGTTTTATGGACTAATGCATGAGTTCTGGCAATTTCATAAGCACCTATAATGCTTGGGAACAATGGAGAAACAACAGATGTTCAATAATGTCTGCATATTGATCAATATGATCTGCTATTTTATGCTTACATGCATGTGAAAAACTTTTTAGGTATTTCTGCATTGCGGCTTTGAGATCCAATGAAATCTTCCTGAATAAGTTAAAGTTATACTTTATCATCCAGCATTTGAACATACCACACTTGCAGAAAGTTTTCTTTACTTTCTTGACTTATATTGAAGGAAAACATTACTCTTGGTAAAACAGCCTTTTCTGTTCTGCACCCAAAAACTCCCCTGTAGTTAAGCCTGCCCAGAGCTAGCATCTGGGTCTTTTTGGAGGAGAAGCAAAATCTCCTGGTAGAATTCAGCAACCTGGTGATTCTGAATCATATGAATCAGCAATCTTTAGGAACCTTGCATTTTCTGAATTAGGAAAATGAACTTGTAAAAACAATTTTTATTTGTATTGTTTTAATGTCCATCAGACAGCATTAATAAGGCAATTCTCAGGAAAAAGGCAAGAGTATTTATCTTTACAGTTTGCTGATTTCAGAGTATCACACTTTCAAAGTTGTGAATGAGCAATAGCATAGATACAAAATCTGTGACAATACATTTGGGGCTTTAAATACTTTTATTTAAATAGAAACTGTAGTTCAGATTTCCTCTGTCAACTTGGGAAAGTTGGGGACTGAACAGTTAAAAGACGTAAATTACGCACTGCATGTCAGTTACCATAATAACTATAGAAATACTGCATAACAACTGAAAAATATGTGAAATAGTATTAAAGGTACCGATAAAAATGAGAAGATTTCTCTGAGAAACAGAGGGTAGCAAAAGCTGCCCTTGGTTGCCTGGGCATCCATATCACTTTTAAATTGCCCTTAGCACTTGTAAATGATATTTGCAGATTCCCCTCCCACACCCAAAAAACTCCAAAACAGTGAGGTGTATAGGATTTTGCAAAATCATAAATCTTGAGACCTTTTAATGTTTTGCATTGTATAGGGTGAAATTCTAACATTTCTACTTTAGATCCTGATGGATCTTACCAAATTGCAGAAGATTACAAGAAATACAGTGACAGAACCTGAACAAATTTTAGATTTATTATCTTTTAGAAGAAATGCACTGTGGATCACTATGAAATTTAATTACAGGATTTCCTTTTCTAGTGCTTTGTCTTGAGAAGTCTGACCAGCAATCTAAAAACTTTGGTGTGAGCAAGGAATATAGTCAAATGCAAATATTACTTAAACAGAAGTCTCAAGAGAAAAAGGGGTTAAATTGATTAGACTTGAAAGACTTTTAATTACAATAATTATCAAGCTACACCTACACTGGTCAGAAATCATTACAAATGCAATTGACTGAGGAACTCATCAACTGTACACACATTAGCTATTGCATATATTTGCAACATGCTATATACATGTTTTTCTATTCCTTTTTTGGTTTTATTAAGTGTTTTGCTATTTAAGTCAATGATGAAAAAGCCAACCAACCATTCATTTCACTCCTTATCTGTAAAATTCTATCACTAAAATTGTACTGCTTAACAAAGTAATAGCTTGAGATAGAGTTTCTAATCATCTATGCGCTAAAGTGCTCTGAGGCAGTCAAAATTTCTCTAGGGCTTTGAAGGAGAATGGAGTGCATGCTAAGGAGTAAAGGAGTGAATTTTGAAGAAAACTACTTTGGTCCTGTCAAAATATCTAGTAGTCATTAAAACACTATCTTCCAAACTAAACGGGAATAGGACACAGTAGAAAGCAAAAGAAGGCTAGGTACCAAACTTGTCAGCTTTATTTATCTATTTCATTCAATTGCACTGAATGAATTGATCAGTATGTTTCCTTGAAAAATCACATGTACAACACCAAAAGCAATTTTGTTGGGGGGGGCAGAAATCACTAGGAAAAATGTGTTTTATAGCTGTTTTGAAGTAAATATTAAAAACAATATATGGCTTGCTAAAGCACATAATGTTCTGAGCTATTCAGGCATTAAACTGGCATGGCTACGTTGTTGAGCTGATGGATGCAGACTGTCAATGGCTCAACATACATACCATCTATTAAATCTTCATGCATTCAAAGTTCCCTAATATATCAGGATTTCCAATAGCAAGACTTCTGTAAATGCATTCAGTTGATCCCACTCACAAAGCCTTAGAAGAGAAGTAGCTTAGTAGCTTACTAGCTCTGGATTCAAATGTAAGTCCTTGGTTTTTCTCTGAACTTGGTTGTTTTGCAGACATTTCATTACCCAACCAGGTAACATAGCACTGATGTTGTTACGTAGTTGGGTAATGAAATATCTGCAAGAAAACAATCAATCTCAGAGAAAACCTAGGTTTTCACAGTCTTTTTTAAATTTTCAGGCTGAACATAAGAGGGCACACTGATATGTGTGGCCCATATTTTTTCTCAGATTCCATTAATATTATAGCATAAATTTACAGACGTCATGTAAATAGATGTCTGTGTTCAGAGAAGTGCCTTTATTTGCTTGATAAAAAAAGCAAAACTATAACAGTGGTGACACACCTCCAATAATAGAAAACCTATTTCCCAATTACTTCTGAATAATAATTACCATATTCATCATTGCTGCCCATGATTGAGAGTTGTAGTTCAGAAACATTTGGAGAAGCATATTTCCCCATCTTTGACATATAATAAAATAAATACA
Source organism: Hydrophis major (assembly GCA_033807585.1). Taxonomy (NCBI): domain Eukaryota; kingdom Metazoa; phylum Chordata; class Lepidosauria; order Squamata; family Elapidae; genus Hydrophis; species Hydrophis major. The sequence goes on from CM066329.1 coordinate 333,925,491, forward strand.
AGCCAATGGATGGAAAATCTGAAGCATTAGGATGTGACAGCAAAGGTTTAGCTATGGACCAGGGAGAAAGATAAGATCATTGTTTTCAGTTAGTGCATTTTATATTATCTCATTCTTTCAAAGCATATTGTTTAAAAACTTATATAAGTTACATGACATCTGTAAATTTATGCTTTAATATTAATGGGATTTGAGCTAACAGAACTATACAGTTATGCTATAAATAATTTCAGTATATGATCAAAGACCAAGACTAAAGGACCAATTTTCAAACTGCAAAAAAAGTAAGATGGAAAACGTAACTTTCCTCAGGAGCCACAGCTGATCAGACAAAATGTTACCTTTAGATCATTAATAGCAATGGACAATTCAAAGCCAGAAGTACCACATTTTGCCAAAAAATGTCATTTAAAATTCATATCAATGAGCTCCAAAACTCATTCCTTTCATAAAATGATGCTATTGTGCAAAAAACTATATTCATAGACATACATCAGAATAATTTAGCTGAGTCCTTTTATGTTAGAACTAAGTAATGTCATAACTCTAACCACAGGGTGGAAGGTTTTATATGTTGTTCTATGTATGTTCATCATAATGTCATGAAAAAGTACTGTGCTTCTTATTCCTCATAATCCCACCAGCCTTGTATTCACAAACATTTGTAACAGGTTAAGTGTATCCCACATTGCACCTTTTATCCATGCAATGAGAATGTTTATAATAGGAGAGCAGCATGGCCACTAGTGCTATAACAAAGTTAAGGTTAACCTGGATTTTCAAAATCATTTTGTATAAGCATGCCATATTGAAATGAAATGTCACTGGAACATTTTTAAAGCAAGATAGGATCCCAAATATAAATTTATAGAGGACAATTATATCAGTACATCAAGAATAATGACATATAAATGAAATGAGTTGACATGTAAATCTTGCTACGATTCTCTGCAGGAAGGAGGGGATTCGAAAATATCAAGATGGCAGCTGCAACTACGCAATCATACACCAGCCCATCCACAACTAAAAGAGACTCAAAAGGGTATGGATTTAATGACATGATCACAACTGTCATCTTGTCATTTTTGATCCACCTTACAAACGCCCCTGGATTTTGTCTAACTTTTGGGATGCTATCACCAACCTGCCACTCAAAGATCAAATTTTGGCAGTTTTATTTAAAGATTTCATCCCTAGTTAAACAGGACCCTTTTACACAAAACATTGCTAAAGAAGAAAGCATGTTACTTTTAATATAACTGATTTGCCAATACCAATTCTTTTAGCTATGTAATGAGAACTAGTCAAATCTCAGAGATAAAATGCCGAAGATTCAGAGTATTTATTTGTTCATATATTTAATTGTTCATATCTATATTGTGGAAACTGGCAATGTCTGAATAATCCTTCTACATCTTTATTTGTGTTTTCCTACAAACATAAAATACATTTAAGTTTAAAATCACAGTAGTATAAACATTTATATAATTTATTGGATCTGTTGATGAGAGTCTAATTATGTTAATACAAGTTAAGGATTATTTGATGAGGGGCACCTCATTTTTTGTTGTATTTATCTTCTGAAAGGAATGCATTTATTTGCTCAATGTAATAAATCAGTAAGATATCTCAATCAATGTCAGAAAACAATTTCTGAACAATTTGTTGTCCTGTATCCTGACAAAAATAAATAAATAACGGTATGAGTGGAAAGAGAACTGCAAATATTTAGATTTAACCACACTAAGCTTAACAAGGAACCAAATTATCTGCTTTTATCCCATTTTATCATACCTACTGTACTGATAATATTAAACCTGATGATTTACAACCAATTGACACTTTGTATGTATAATATGCTGAGCTGAGAAAGGCTGCAAGGATAAGTGATATAGCAAGAAAAAGTTGCTTGTCCCCACAGCCTTTATCAGACAACTGGAATACAAAATACAAACTATATGGGCAGGAGGCTATCATAGCTGAGTTTATCAGCACAGTGCAATATAGTGCCCATGAAGAATTGCATCTATTTTAATTCCCAATTTTCCCTCTCATGTAGAATACAGGAAGTAAAAGAAAAGAAGACCATGGTGATAAGAAAAAGCATAGAGGAGTTTCAGGGAAGATCTGCTGGATTTCCAATAGAAACTAGAAGCACAATACATCCTAAGTGGATGGAGAAAGACAAAATATTGTATGGTGGAGAACGACTTGAGGGTGGAAGACAAAATATTAGAAGAGAAGAACGGGTGTGGAGGAGGGACAAAGTGACACTCAAGAGAGAATGCAGCACTAGAGAATGTAAAAAAAAAGCCAGGTCCATTTTATCCAGGTCTCCGCAACTTTTTGAGAAGACTACTGAATGGTACAAAATTTTTAAAATGTGAATTTCCCCACTTCAGTGTGAGGAACAACATTCCCCACAACATTATTTCAATGTTGATATTTATATGTAGCTTTCTGTGGGAATAAACTTTGACTTCAGTATTGGGTAATGATTAGTCTAAGACCTTATACATACATGTCTGCCTAAGGGTCACTGAGATAAGCAAAGAAATTAAAAACAAACACCAGGAACAATTAAGCAGCTCAGACAATTGTAAACAGTTCTGTGTACTATATCTAATTATTGTAATCCACAATGTGAATGCTTACTATGTACGAAATTCTTAATAAAAGGGAGCACTAGAATTTGCTCTAGACTCCCATCCCAAGTACACCAGCTTCTGTGTCTCATTCTTTCCATGGGAGACCACCACAGCTTTCAAATTAGTATTTCCAAGTGCAGAAAAATAGCTCCAACTCCTGTCAGACTTTGATGAAACTTGTAACCCTGTGACAAAAACTAACCCATGGCTATATCTGAAATTTAGAATTCCAGTTAAATGCAAATAAATGTAAAGTTGCCATACTAGTCAGACCACTCCCTAGTATAATTTTACATTGGCACTGGTTCATTCCTAAAGCATCTGCCTACAAAACAGATTAACTGCTTAAGGCATGTCCTCATGGGATTCTTTGCATTCTGTATATCACCATCTATCTGTCAGTAGCATGGTTTTTGCAATGCTTAGCCACTGACTTTAATTCAGCCTTGTAGCTGGCAATCAAACACAAAAGATAGAAATTACTTTTAGTTATTTTTCACTTCAAAAAAACTAGTTGACTGTGCAACCCATGCAAAGTTATCTCCTTATGATTATGCAGAATCATATTCACAAAATGCACAATCTACATTTGGCATTAATGAGCATGGAAGTGGAAATTAGTTATTTCCCGGTGATATGTGAAATGCATCACACATGACATCACTCACCCATTAAAAAAGAAAAGTAAAGTAAAACTGCTCTTGACAAGCAAGAGTGGGTGGTCTCATAAGGTCAGAGGTAACCAGCCAGAGAGCACTGTACATAGTCAGCTTGAAATGGAAACTAGAAGGATGGATTTCCCCAAGTTAAAAGAATTTTGTCCATTTCACCAAATCACATCACTGTTTCAGAATTGACTCATACTTAAAGTATGCACATCTGGACAGACTTTTAAATGAACTACATAATTACATCTGGATACATTTTTAAACAATAACTTAACAATATTTTGTGCAATTTCAATACTAGATCTTTTTATAACGTATACATTCCTTGCTATATGAATACACATGCTAAGCAAATTTAAATTTTTCTTTTTAAGAATGTAAACAAAGAATAACTATCATAGAATAAAACTATATGTGGGTATATGATGTTCGTTGCTTGCTTTCAGCAATCCCACTGATTCTGCACTCAGTTTTCCTAATTTGTATCAATGAGAGTAACTTGGCCTAAATCCAGCTGTTTGGACTTAACTGAATTGCTGCCCAATGATCCTTCCAAAAAATAAATTATGTAGGTTGCTCAATCAAGATAAAATATGTTCATTTAAGCAACACAGAGTCTTGTAACACTTTAAAGATTAACAGATTTATTATGGCATAACTTTTCATGGCTTGGGTTAGTTTCCATCAAACGGACAGAATGTTAAGTTGACTGACAAGTATGTATAACATAGAAAGGGTTGTGCATTTGTATGATTATAAATAGTAAGCAAATGAAGTCAAAGAAGTAACATATAGATTATCAGATACACTTAAATATTTTCATCAGCACTATGGTAGTCATTTTAATTTCCATTTTATGTTTCCCTGCAAATTGAAGAGAGAAATTTTGCTTCCCAATAAACTATTGGATTTCTTGTTTCCCTACATATAAATTACACTTTGTGTCTCAAAGACAGTACAACAGTTTTCTTTTCTGGATTGCTGGAACGTGTATTATGGAGTTTCTCCATGATTCAACTCTGAAGGTAGATCTGCCACGTAGATATAATAGCAATTTAGGAAGCAAAATTTTGCAACTTCTTATTTCATTCCGTAGCTAAGTGGGTTTTCAGACCACCCATTTTTCTGCCCTGCCAGCATCAATTTTCTTTTTAAATACAACCTATAGACCAGGGAGTCATTGCAAATATACAATACAAGGAAATCTTATTACTTTTATCTGGCCTGATTCCAAGAAGCAAGCATACTGGTTTTACTGCATACCAGTTTTCTGCTGAAATAGCATGACAGTGTGGTTACAATCACTGAATACATTATTAAACTGAGTAGTATAATGCTTATTGAAATAGGGTGAGGAAAATCTGCACATTTTTGCAATTTTGTAATAATAAACCTACATTGCTAACAGGTGGAAATCTGGTCACTTTTCAGAGTAAAGTAGATAGCATATAAATTTAATAACTAAACTGGTCAGACTAAAACTTTACTGGAATCACCTGATTTAAGTTTTGTACACCTTTTCTGTTTAACAATGTTGAGTTTTTTCAAATAACATCCTAAATAGGATTTCTTTTTCATTTTTATCTTTGCTCACAAAATCTGAATAAACTTGTTTTTAAAACTTCTTTGGCTCAGCAGGGAGGAAATTCACCAGGTGCTGCAAAACCTGTCTGTTCCAAGTAACTAAAAAGCAATTGTCAAGCAATTTCCAAAAGTGAATAAATATGGAAGTTTATGAACCCAGTGTCCTTTTAAAGGTACTTGACCATAGTTTGAGCAAGAGCTCTAAAGCCACCTGAGACCAAGAAGCAACTTTTTTTGGAGCATTTGTGAGCAATCAGATTGTCTCTTTGTCTAGAGAGGAATTACAAAGAACCAGTCTAGTTGCTGGCTTTTCATTCCACTGCAGCTATTGACCCCACTCCAAGGGTGAGATTCAAATTTCTTAACAACCAGTTCTGTGGGTGTGGCCTAATTTGTAGCTGTGACTTGGTGGTCATGTGACTGGGTGGGTGTAACTTGCTGACTGGGCATGGCTTGGTGGTCACATGACTGGCTGGGCGTGGCTTGTATGTAAATATTGTAAATATTAATATAAATATTGATTTTTTTTATTAAAAAAGAGCAACTTTTACCCAAAATCAGACAAAGCAGGCAGGCCGATTGAGTTGCTTGCAGAATCACAGGTTCACTCACAGATCTACCTTTCTGCAATCTTCTGCTTGAGTCTGCACTGAAAAATAAAAGTCCTAAGGAAGGTTCAGCTCTGTTCACAGGCCACTTCTCCCCCCACCAATCCCCTGATACTACTCTGACTGGGCCTCAGGGAAGCCTTCTAGGCGAAGACAAAGCAATTTAGATTGGCTAGAAATCAAGAAATCTGACAATTTCCTGCTTTCTAGCTAATCTAAATCATGCAGCACAGCTGATAGAACAGCTGATCGTCAAGGGGGAAGGAAAAATAACAAAAATTAGGTGAAGGCACAATGCAGGCAAGTTGGATGGTACACATGCGAGATAAGGAGTGACTGGGTGGGAAGGGGAGGGGCCAGCCAGTTCTCCAAACTGTGCAGAATTGTAACAACCAGTTCTATAGAACTGGTCCGAACAGGTAGAATCCCACCTCTGTCCCACTCTTTGCAGTGCCACCTTCAGTTCACCATTTCTTCCTTAGAAGTCCACAATGGTGATTAGAACTTCAATGATCAATCATAAATAATATCACTCAGCATTGTTGCAATTTTAAACTGTTGGTAAGTGAGGACTGCCCATAGAGAAGAAACATGCTTGAGGTCTGCAGTAATGCTTAAAAGCTTGAGAACAAGTGTATCTCCTTAGGCAGCAATAATTGCAACTAATGTTTCCATTAATCATTCCTTCAAATTGAGTGAATTTTAGCCCATTCCTCCTTACAATTTTAGCCCATTCCTCCTTCAGCTCAGGGATGTTAGCGGGCTTCCTTGCATGAACTGCCTGTTTTGGTTCTTCCACAACATTTTTATAAGATTAAGGTCAGGATTTGGCTCTTCCAGAACATTATTATTATTATTGTTTGTTTGTTTGAGCTATTCATCATGTGACTTGTGTGTTTTGAATTATTATCTTTTGCACGGCCTGCTTTCTCTTGACCTTCAGTTCATGGACAAATGCCTTGATATTTTTGCTTAAAATCTACTGGTGCAATTCAGAATTTAGAGTTCCATCAATGATGGTAAACCATCCTGCCCAAAAAATCCCCCTCATTTGAAGCCATTACACATTTCCACATACCTGTATTACAAAGCTCAGGCTTTGGTAGTGAATACCAAGAATTTGTTTTTGAAATAAGGTAGGACCTCCCACATTCCTCTCCAATTACCATCTCATTGACTGAAATAATTTTCCCCTTAAACCACCTGATAATTCTAGAAGTTCATTTACTTTTGCCACACACAGATATACAGCTTTGGATCGTTTTCTTCAATAAATAAACAATTCTAATGTGTTTGACTCATTTGTTTAATTGGATTCTGTTTATCTAGCTTTAGGATTTGTATAGAGAACAGATCACATTTTATGACATATCTCTGCAGAAATAGTAGAAAGGGTTAAATTTTAAATATTAATATTACAACATTAAAGGATCACATATTTTTTAAACTGTGCTGTATAAAACTTTGCAGGACTCAGAGAAGGTAGACAGAAAGCTTTTTTCCCCACCATCTTTCAAACATGAGGACCAGATGACATGTAAGGCCATTTATTGAAAAAACATTTTGAGAGACAAAAATTTTTAAAAACCATTTCTTCCCACAGCATATAATTAAAATGTGGAATTCAGGCCTACCAATATCCATAGTAGCTACCATTAAAATCAAAATTGGAGACTGTATTGATTAGAACAATAATACTTACAAAAAAATAATGGTGGAAAAAAATGAATAACACAACCAAAATACAAGATAAAGATGTAGCATGACAGTTCGACTGAAATTTTAAAAACAGTGACAATTAACTACTCATCCAATATTCTACAGAAGAGATACATTGTAAACTGATGTGGTTTGCCGGCAGCCTGTGAAGATGGCAGCGGAATTGGACAGTGGGAAGAATAGGGACCAGTCTGGGAGTCTGTAGAGGACTCAGACGAGGGTCCTGTGTCTGATGCAGAGATGGAGCCAGGACCATTTGGAAGTGGTGTGCTGACTCTGGAGCTTCCGGAATCTGGCCACAGCAAGGCAGAGGAACAAGGGAGCCTGTTCCCACTGCACATGTATGCAGAGTTGCTAGAAGGCAAGAGCAGTTGAGACAAAAGGCGCAATGTGGGACTAAGGCTTGGAGGTGACTGCCCCTCCCATAAGGTATAAAGGACAGGCAAAGGTGAAGAAACCTTTGTAGGAAGCAAAGTTGTCCGTTCTGTTCGGATTAATCTTTGAAGTTCTGTGTGGACTTTGTATTTTGGTTGGTTTTTTATAGTTCATTTGGCACACTAGTTGGCAGCAATTCAAGGGAAAGAAAGGTGGGTGCTTATCTCAAAGGGACTGTTTGGGACTCATTACAGGCTGGGAATGAACATAATTCCCAGCATTGAAATAAAACAAGAGTTGTTTTAACTAAGCGTGTGCTTAATTACAGTCTTGGGAAGCCTTGGTCAGAACATAAACTGCTTCCAAAAAGTTAAAATGGATGATATGAGCCTTAATTCCAAATGAAAGTTATTTCATAATGCCAGAACAGTGACTGAAAAACAATACCTCCTAGTTTCCTTTCTCTTTATTTTATAAATTTATGGATAAGGGCCATTTTAATTCAGTGTTTTGTTTATCAAAGTGGGCAGCCAGATGCCCCTGCTCACAAGCAGCAGGAGGTCAATATGTTTTCTTCTCCTGCCTTTATTTATTTATTTTTTTAACTAGTATTGCAGACGCATTGCCTCCAATTCAGACACAACATTGAATTTCAAAACTAATGGCCATTGATATATCTGTTCTCCACTTGTTTCTGCAATCACCTTATCTTCTTCATATACCAAGACTACAAATCTATTTTCTCTATTATCTTCACTTGCTGTTCTGAAATATTTAGCTGAGAATATTTTCCAGATGTGGTGGAATTTTGGAACTAGATTCTAATATGTTCAGACAATTTGACCTTATGGTTTCAGACTACATATCCCATTTAAGCATGAAAGATTGGTCCACTTGATCAGCCATGATTATTGATTATTTCCATGAGAAGATACACAACAACACTTTCCTTCTATACATTTTAAATATGATGAAGAGTGTATGTTTAAGATAAACAGTTTAAGAAGAAAGGCGAGATCCATTATGAAATGTCTATTTAATTCCAGCTAATTTTTGAACTTCAAAGAACATAGACGTTTGACTTGAAATATTTGTTTTTATTAACTTGATCAAAATACAGTTGTTTATTAAATGATAAGCAATTAATCTATAGATTATATTTTAAAAGTTAAATTTACTTTCCTTCAACTTTTACTTCATATGAATGCATTTCCCTTTTCTTTTCTCTCCACAGATAATTTTCTATGCAATGATTTAGCACCAGCCTGCTCTATTCTTGGGTTCTTGTCTCCATCATTTCCTCACCTTCATGCTTTTTCTACAATTGCTATTTTGAAGTGTCAAATAAATACACAATGACATCATCTTCCATGCTCCACAATCCTTATCCCATATCTTTTTAATATAAGAATATTTTTAACTTCATTTATCATATTCTACAAATAATAATCAAATGATTTTATTAAGTGTCTCAGATGGGTTTGGCTGAAAAATAGTAACTAAATTCATCTGTCACTTAAGTCACAGGGTAGTTTGTTTTGTATTTTTAGTATATTGTGAAAACTCAGCTATTATGGTTTGTATACTATAGTAGGAAAGCCACTTTGTATGACCTGGAGGATGAAGTAGAAAAAAGGCACAACAGGGGACCTTGATAACTACAGACCGACTATTTTAATATTGATGTAAGGCAAAACTCTGGAACATATTATTAAGTAATCAATATGTAAGTATTTAGAAAAAAAATGCATTGTTTCAAATGAGTCAGCATATGTTTAAAAGGAATAAATCATGTCAAATGAATCTCATTGAAGAGTGACCAGTTTATATGAAAATAGGAATGCAATGAACATAACGTATTTAGATTTCAGGAAATCTGGATTGTTCTGCCATGAGATGATACAAGGCTGGTTGATCAACCATACCCAATGAATGTTGCCCAGTAGCTCCACATTAATCTTGAGGATATTGAGTGGTGTACTATAAGATTCTGTTTTAAACTCTGTTTTGTTATGAATTATTTGCATGAGGAATTAAAATACAGGATCTTCAAATGTGCAAATAACACAAATACCATGCACACAATACTTTATGGAATAATAAAAATCAATGAAAATCTTAATAAGCTGGAACAATGGGCAGTAATCAACAAAATGAATTTAACCTATGCAAGGTGAGACATATGCAAGGTCCTTGATTTTGGAAGAAACATCAAAGGTATGGATATAGGTAGGGAGATACTATATTTGTTAGTAGTCCATGTAAAAAGAATTTTGTACCTTGGTGGAAGAAAAGCTAAACATGACCCAACAGGATATTATAACTTTAAAAAGGGCAAATGCAAATGCATAGTATTAAGATCAAGAAAAAACAGTTTTTCTCTATTCTGCATTGTTCTGACCACATCTAGATTATGGGACAATGACACATTAAAGTAACTCCGGAGGTTGGGGGCAATCTGTGAAGCATTGTTTAAATTATTGGATATGCTTTGTCTAGAAAAGAGAAGTCTGTGAGGCAATATGATAGGTATGTGAACCAGAGGTGGCATTCAGCAGGTTCTCACCAGTTCTGGAGAACCGGTAGCAGAAATGTTGAGTAGTTCGGAAAACCGGTAAATACCACCTCTGACTGGCCCCACCCCTATCTTTTCTCTGTCTCCCAAGTCCCAGCTTATTGGCTGGGTCTTCTTTTGTTGCCCTGTACAGGAGAATGGAGCTGGAAAGCAGGTTAGTGGGGTGGGGAGGGAATGGGGATTTTGCAGTATCTGTCTCCTGCCATACCCACGAAGCCACGCCCACAGAACCAGTAGTAAAAAAACTTGAATCCCACCACTGATGTGAACCACTATCATATGGATGGGATACGTTGGGTTTAAGTTACAAGAAAGTGGATTTCAATAGACAAAGCATGAAGGAAAGAATTCGTACTTTTCCGTTATAGAACCACTAGTGCTTAACTGAGGATGGCTTAAATTAATTAAAGTGACGGATCCTGTAAGAGTATAAGGTTACCCTGTAGAAAAAGATTTACAAATATAGTAATTTTAGATTTTGGCTTTTGTTAATCCTTTGCCTTGCTATCTATGAACCATTCTTGGGTGTCTCAGGTAGCTTAGATTGAAAACTACATATTACACAATAAAAACAATGAACATTGTATATAATTTCTTTTTCCAGGAATATTCTGGAAAATTCTAACACAGTCTACATGTCCTATACCACAACCAATTTCTGGAAGCTTTGCAAACATAATTTGAAATGTTTTATGCTTAATGAAATTGAAAGGTATTTGAAAGATATTCAGAATCATCAGGATTTTTTGAAAAAATATTACATTTCATTGCATAAAAGTGATTTAATGAATAATGTTGAACATTAGTCAGTTTATTAACTAATAAAATGGTTATTGTAGATAGCAATGACTTATCTTTTTTTTTCCTTTTATTTAAATTATATAGAGATTTAAGACTCATACCACACACATCTGGTTCTGTCACATTCTAAAGACAAGATATATTCCCAAAAGTAAGTCTACAAACATGTGAAAACATGTTCTAAGTTACAACACAACACATTCAACTTCAAGAAAGGCCATTCTCAAATTAGACCTGGTATCATTACATTAACTGTTGTTCTTACATGAGAAATAGCAATAGCAAAAGAAGAAATATAGCACAAATATATTAGCATCTCCTTTAATATATTACATGAACCAGTAATAAAATAGCATTCTTTCCATCATAATTTTAATGTGGAGATATAGTTTCAGAAAAATTTATCTATATGAAACAGTAGGGACTGTACTAGAAAGCAGCAGCCCCAACCTTTTGCACCCCAGGGACCAGTTCTGTGGATTAAGGATTTTCCATGCACCAGACAGGCATGGTTTCATGTGCTGCCTTCATCCCACAGATGGGGCTTCACTTGTTTGCACAGCCGGGTATCTGGCATATCGCAGACCATTGCTGGTCCATGGATCTGGGGTTGGGAACCCCTAGTACAATAAGACACATCAGAATCAGCTCAAAGAAACCTCACTGAGCTCATCTAACAATGTCAGTAGACAGATGGATTCCTGAAAATTAAAGTCAAATAACTTTAAAACAAAATCAGGAAGTTGTACAATAATAGTCTTCTTTCCAAATGGACTCCTTTCATATACAAATTAATTGTGAAGGTCAGACACCAGATCTCATTTAAGAAGACTATACCTATGAGTTTCCAAATCAAAGTTCTCTTAGACTGACCTTCATATGTATTATGATATTTCAATATAAATACCCTGATTAAATTTATAATTCCCAACTGGACCTTTAGAAGGTAAGTCAAACTTTAGAGGTAGATAAAACAGACTATTTCTGAACTGATGCCAAGAAAATTATGTAGATATCGTCATTCAGTCAACAAAACATGTATTTGAGTAAAGGGAGATTTTATCTTAATGCCTCTTCCATGAAGAATTTCATACTTTGGGGCTAGAAATATCTTCAGAACCAAGACAATCAACATGGATCATTAAAATTATATGATTATAATCCAAAACATTTGGAAGGCTTATTACTGTTTTATTTAATGACCGTGAGAGTTTGCATGTAAAATATTTCAGGTAAAACACAGGAATTGTTCTCACACATATTGCTAATCTAAGATTTTTTTAAATCAGAGTTTGCAAAGACATTCTGAGTAGCTTCCAGAACAGTTGCATCATTCTCACAAATGCTATAGCCGCTTTAACACTTTAAAAGGATGCTTTTGTACATATTCTCATCTATTGCAAATTTTGAATGCTTCACACAGCCCCACAGAATGGTATGCATTAACTCTATAATTTGAAATAAATGTAATTTAATATAACTAGTCAAATTGCTTAAATTTAATTTCCCTGATGAAAACACATCACTTCAGATAAAACTCTGGTAAATCCAGACAAGTCCATAGAACTTTTGGCAGCAGTATGAAAAATTCTTGTTACTACCTTTCCAGGATACTTTTTTGGTTCAATTTCTCAGTATAAGCTACACTGTGTTTTGCTACTTATTACCGATATCTGATCTAATTTAGATTTTTTAGGAGCAACCAAGGTCAATCACCTTATTTTTGTTTCTTTGCTTTTGGCATGGTAATGAAATACCTAATGAAAGAAGTTCTCATATATTTATTGCTTTTCAAATGTACCATATCTAGAGGAGCTTTTATAATCTATAAAGGTTCTAAAATAAAACATTGGTACTGTTGCTATGAAGAATTATGATCTCCATGCTGCTACGAAGTAAGTACAGCACATGGGAAGTATCACTGAGGTTTCTTGCCCACAAAAATTGTGGTGGAATAAAAGAAGAAGGCAAACTTTATGCTACAAAACTATACTACTATAAATCCACGGAGGATTTATATATTGCATCATATTCTAGGCTACATACAATATAATAAACTCCCTGTAACCCCCTAATTTGGGTAGAGTCAGGATGACTGGATAAGTGGGCGTGGCTTGGTGGGTGTGGCAGGGGAAGGATACTGTAAAATCTCCAGTCAGAGGTGGTATTTGCTGGTTCTCCAAACTACTCAAAATTTCCGCTCCAGAACTGGTCAGAACCTGCTGAATACCACCTCTGGCTGGATGCCCATCTTGATGCTATGTGGAGTTCATAGCAGATATTTTTGAGCAGCAGGGTGGTCTAGTGGTAAAAATGGTCGTCTCCCACACAAAAGGTTGAGAGTTTAAATCTAGAATGTAAAAAAAAGACTATTTACAAAATATCATCAGATAATTTGGATAATTCAGATAATACCTCTAGAGCAGGGGTGTCAAACTGGCAGCACACAGGCTGGATGCATCATGCGCAGGCCATGCCCACCCCAGCTCTGTGAATGGGGAAAATGTCACATGACAGCAACATGACATGGTGAGTTTGACACCTGTGCCCTAGAGATTATTCCTCCTTGAAAGAGGAAGGCAAAAATCATTAAGTAAATGTCAAATTAGCCTGAGAAAAAAGAGAGTATGAGATAACTCAAGATAATCCCAGTCTTGTTTCTGTTTGGTAAGGAAGTGGCCAGGGGAACCATTTTGGAAAAGGCTGGAGCAGTAGAAATAATGGCCAGGTCTTTTGACCAGTTGTGGTTGGTATGTCAGTTGCAGATTTACCTAGATTGAGAGGATCTTGCAATAGTAATTCATAGCCTTATTATCTTATATTTAGACTAGTGTAATGAGTTCTTTATATAGCTGCCTCTGAAGATCATGCAGAAATTACACCTGGCACAAAATGCAGTGCCCGTTTGTTGTCAGGTACTGACCACCTTGAAACACGTAACATAAATGTTGTGGACCTTGCACTGGTCCCAATTTTAAGGAATAAGCTTCCCTTACAAAGAAGCTTGGCTCCTTTCCTAAAATCTTTCCTAAACATGATAAAGGCAGAGTATTTCCAGAACGAAGTGCTAACTACAATCCTGAAGTGCTAACTTGCCTTTTTTTATCCTTCCCCTATGGATGCCCATAAGCGTCTCATAGGCACGAGCCCTTTAAAGCTTACTACAATTTGCAAAAATTGTATACAACCTGGTAAATACTCTGGTATACAGTAAAGTGAAGTAAATAAAATATTTTGCCAATTGGTAATAAGGTTTCTATAGAAATGTATAAAAGCAGGATTTTTTTCAGTCTGGGAAAATTGTTATTATGATAGCTTGTTTATTAGAAATGAACAGCTGGTTGCATAGTTTATGGACTTCTCAACAGGAGATTTAAAAAGACTGGCACTCATCCTTACGTTGTAGATTAAATATATTTTAAGGTACATGATTTTATCTTGTCCTTTAGCAGTTCTTTCTGTCAGACACTAATTCTATGTTAGACCAGTGTTAAACTGTATCACTAAAACATAGAACATATATATTGAGAACTTTAGATATGATGGACTTGGATTGTAGCAAAAAAAGGTGATTGTATATTCCTGAAATTTGTTAACTTTGAAGTGGTTCTGCATCAATAAAATTGAACTGAATGATTCTGCATGGTTCAGGTTCAACTCACTGTTTAAAAATTAAATTCTAGTATTGATGCAGGAAAATTTAACTAATGTTTATTCTAGAAAAGCACATTTCATTATTACTGTTCAGTATTGTTTTCTTTTTTATTTGTTTTTTGTATTTATGTTACTTGTTAGTTTGTATTACTTTTTTTAATGCATAATTTAGATTTCACTGTTTGAATAATGCAAGGTTATAAGTTGTGGTTTCTCTTTTTAATGTATTTTTATTTGCATCCTTTCAGAAAATTAGTAAAATGCTAGTTTAATTCTTTTTTTAAATTTCCCTACATATTTTGTAGAACTTGGAATTTCATCCTTTTTCAGAATACCTATACAAAGTTACTTTGGAGAATGATGGATCTTGCTAGTAGTAACTATGAATATTCAGTCTACTCTTTTTCTCCAGAAAAATAATTAACTCAGAAACTATATTCTTGACATTTACACAAATGTCTGAAATATATGTTTGGCCAGAATAAAGGCCAAAAGGCTTTCAGTTTACTTTTCTGAGTTGATTTCTTGATATTTATTCAGTCAATTAATTTAAAAAATGCATGTTTTATTCAATTTTGAGTCCATAGAAGACTAAAGGTATGTTTTGTTGCCAATAGGTTTAGGATCATATAAACTAAGCATACTCATATTTCAACTCTCTAAAAGAAATTGATAAGTTCTTAAAGATTTTTTTTAAACAGCCAATTCTTCAAACTTTAGAATTCCTTTACACAATCCAGGCTTCCAAAGATGAAAATATGGCATGTAGAACAAGAGAGACAGAAGAAAATATGCCAATTAAACATTGAGTTTTAAGAAAAGCACAAAGGAGTTTAAAGTAAATAAGAGACACATTTTTAGTTCCCTCGGCAGTGGGAAAGTAAGAATTTATCCTTGTCTGTTTTTTTGCCTTGTTAGATTTATGGGTCCCAGCAAAATTGGTGGGGCTGGTTCGGATTCTTTTCTTGCCCATGGGTGGCATTTTGGGGCCATTGGGTTAAGACAGAAAAGGGGAAGCTGTTGCAAGCTGGGAGTTTATTTCAGAAGTCGCTAGTGTATCATCATCTTAGCTCCTTGAGGGACAAATAAATCTCTTATTCTTTCCATGTTATTAAGAAAGGTACAAATATTGAGGGAACATTTTAAACAAAGTTCAACATACTAAAAGACAAAGAAGCCAAAAAATCTACCAGTAAAAGAAGAAGTGTACATTTATGCATTAACTATCTCAATCCTTAAATCAAGTATATTTCTGACTGAAAATGAAAAATGAAAAAAGACTCCAAAACCCACTCTGCTGTTAATTGTTAAAAAAAAAAAAAACAGTTTATGTCAAAAGCAGTAACTAACAGTATAAATAGATGAACGAATTGTAATAGCAGTTTATCTTTCTAGGCTCAAAAATTCACAGGAATAGTGACCATGAAATAAAGACCATAATGTTGAATATTCCACAAAGAAATAATATACACAATATACAATAATAGAACTGGAAGGAACCTTGAAGGTCTTCTAATCTTCCCAGACAACAAAGGCTTTCCAAACTCCTGCTTCAATCCCAGAGCCTGAAGAGGAACCAATTAGAAAAGAGGTTAACTAATCAGAGACGTTCCCTCTAGACGGCAGTGTTGAAGCAGATGAGTCTTAGCCCTCAACTTCTGGGCATCACTCCCCAAGGGAAAGAGGCCAGGATATTCTAATTGTTTCGCAGAAGGAACCATCTGGCTGGAAGAATTCATTGGAGTTGGAGGAGGACAGCTCTTCCATTGCCTATTTCCCATTAGATGTTTGGAACCTCTTCCAGCAGTGCCCCAATCTCTATTGTTGTCACATGAAGCTGACGGCAAATCTTGGCTTTCAAGATACTTAACCTTTTATTCAGAAATTGACTT
This sequence comes from Hydrophis major, assembly GCA_033807585.1. Lineage (NCBI taxonomy): Eukaryota > Metazoa > Chordata > Lepidosauria > Squamata > Elapidae > Hydrophis > Hydrophis major. The sequence goes on from CM066329.1 coordinate 333,942,015, forward strand.
TACTTGGCAAAAGGTTTTGAGACATAGCTTGGGTTGAGTAGTACCTTTATCGAGTATAAAATGAATCCATCATACATATAAGAATGCAGTATGAAGAAAACAAGGCCTTATATAGGTATGTGCGCCAGGGTTTATTACTAGACTTTACCTCTTCCCTTTCTGATTCATTTCATATATTTGGCCATTCTCTGTGTGGCACTGAAAGGCAGACATAACAGTTCACTCTAGCCTGGGAACTGCAAGTTCTTGTTCCACCAGCTTCATGTCTTACATCTCTTCCTTCCCTATTTCTTACTTCCTTTTCTGCTCTGCACCTGAAGATATCATGTGCTTTGTCCTTCTAACAGTGGAGAACATTATATCTTTTCTTTCAATTCTATTTCTTTCTCAGCTGGAGATACCCCCACTTTTAGGCTTTTCTTTCACATTTTTTCTCCTCATTGATGATAGGCCAAAAGGAAATATGCATTTATTTTTTTGGTTAAAGTTGATATTATCTCCTTTTGGGGGGGGGAGATCTTTTTGCCATTCCCTCCTCTTAACTTCAGACATTAGGAAAGTAGAATTATTTCTATCTCTTTTTTATTCCAAAATTTCACCATTCCAGAAATCTCCTCTTCATCCTTGGATGGTACAGATCCTGCTAATAATTCATTTATCACATTTATAGAACCACCTATCTCACAGAAGCAACTCTAGGTGGCGTACAACAATCAATAAAACACAAATAAAGAAAAAGTCATTATAAAAATATAAAATCATTATTAAAATGAAAAGACACTATAAACATTTTAAAGTCTACAAACCATACAGAGTAAAAAAATCACCTACATTGGAGCCATATAAGAATGTTCTAGGCTTCCTGAAATTCCTAGGACTGGTGATATAAAAATGTAATTGTACTTTAAATTCCAACTGTTATAAAAAATGACCTTCTCTTTTTCTCAGTGTTGGGTTCTGCCAAAGCCTGATTACACAGCCAGCTAGGCAATTGGTTTTACATTGCAAATGCAACTGTCAAAAGACTCTAGTTCATGAACATTATCTGCTACATCCTACAAATAGACATCTACCCACCCCCATTCAGCTAATAAATTAAATCTTCCAGTTTGTTTCTACTACACCGGGAGTCCAAAATACATTTTATTTTTTATTCTTCTCAGTGACAAAGAAGTTCTTGATGAAAAAGCAAAGGGGTTTGCAGGACTATGAAAAAATGATAGAAAACTCTTTTCAGTTTTTCTGTAAGATTTAGGTAAAAGATCAGGAAACTAATTTGTGTAAAACAGAGTAATCCAGTTTATTGCACATTTTTGTGGAGGAGACAAATTTGATAAAAAGCCATATGTGATCTCCAGCAGCAATAAGACCAGCAGAGCACTTGGAGAAGGTAATGGCATGATCCAGTTAATCATTAAGGAAGTCTTTAGCAACTTGAAATTCCTAGGAAAAACAATGCATCTGGAATACGGGAAAGATTAAAAAGCAGCAGGACTAGCTAATAGCCATAAGTGACCTGAAATGATAACATCTGTATAGAACTATGACCAGAGTCACTTGAAGCAATCATAAACAATCCAAAATTGTAGTATTGGCATTTCATGTTTCCATATGACTGTGGATGAGGGTGCTAAGGTAAGGTAAATTTTAAGAAAACCTTTTGAAACAATGCCAGATCAGAAATGAATTTGGCCATTTTAGAAAAGAGCTGAACTATCAATAAAAGGGCAGTCAGGCTTTTGGTGTGTAGATCAATCAGAAGTCCCAAGAAATTATATCCCAAGGGCCAGGTGGGGAAGGAAGAAGATGCAATAATTCAGATTGTTTCCTGGACAGGTATTTGGCATGATGACAAGTATGAGAAGAAACAGAAGGTTTGATATCTACTGTAACAGAAGACCACCAGAGATCATGGAGAAGAAGATGAGAGCTTTAAATACTCCAATATAACAAAATGACATGGTACAGCTGCACCACTGTTCTCAAGAAAGGAAGGGTGTATCACTGGTCAATATAGATTCCCAATATTATCCCCATCACTTAAAAAAAGACCAAAAACAGTTCCCCTGAAGGTCATCTCTCCAGATCCATGTGCATGAGTGTAGTTTGATAAATCGGGAAAATCCAGAGACTCTCAGGACAGGATAGATATTCGTGGGAAGCCCAAAAGGAGAAGATTCAAACCCCAAAAGGAGAAGATTCAAAGACAGAAAAATACTCTGGCTTACTTGCTAAGTATCACCCTTTTGTTCTGCAGGAGTATAAGAGATGTAAAAGTTAAAATTGGGGCTGGAGAGGGTAGTAAATCACTGGCCTGTCCTTAAGTCCACCTATGAGAAATTATTACATGTTCCATACTCTTGTGATCATTTTGGAACACTATTCTGCACTTTCAAGAAAATGGTGCCACTGCTGATAAATTTCTTTAATGGTAAAAACCCTTTATTAAAAATATAATAGCTTCTTTTGGCTGGGAGGAACTGCCTGAAAACATGCATAGGAGAGAAGGTTGCTCTCAAACTCTGGACTGGATTACAAAGGTACAGCTCCCAAGGTGAAATCAGAAATATCAGCTGGTACAAACAGGGACAAGTGGAACTCAAAAGGACAGCAAATGGATTGAGAATGGAACACCTGTTTGAGTGGAATTCCTCTATCTTTATAGAGATTGTGCTCATGAAGGCACTTAAAACCTGCTCAAGCCTGATCAATCTGGAGAGAAATCTTGGCTGGCAAATCATGTGGATAAGCAGTAAAAATTGCCTAACCTCTCTAGAAAATATCATTGAGAATCTAGAATACTTTATCTGTCAAGTGTGATTGGACAAACAAGGAATTTGTCTTCGGTGCATAAGCTCTCGGGGTACATATAAACAACTAAGTAATACAATCATATTAATGATACCAATAAAATAATTTGTAGAAAAGATGAGGATAATAATAACACAGTCATACTAGATGGATAAATATATTTAGATATAAGATATAAGATTGTGAGAATTTGGTGTTCAGCAGAGTGATAGTAGACACAGTGTCTAGTTGTTTTGGCATGCAATGACCTGTAGTAGTGTCCTGAGGACAAGAGTTGAAACAGTTTATGTCCAGGATGTGAGGGGTCTGTACATATTTTCTCAGCCTTCTTTCTGACCCGTGCAATATACAGGTACTCAATAGAAGATAGGCTGGTTGCAACTGTTTTTTCTGCAAACCTAACTATCTATTGAAGTCTGTACCTCTCCTTTTTAGTTGCTGCACCAAACCAGATGTTATAGAAGTACAAATGACCTAATCAGTAATTTCTCTGTAGAACTGTATCAAAAGCTCCTGGGGCAGTCTGAATTGTTCTAGTTCTACTTTACTCTCATCCACAGGGTAACAGAAATGATTTATGTTGATGCATAATTTGACGTGCTGGTATCTACTTAATTTCTGATTGGTCCACTCTCTGAGCCTTTGTGGTTGGGACTTTCCAGTTTCTGGATGAGCTAAATCTGAAGCTTACAAAATGCCTTCCTTTCTCAGAAGTATGATACTCTCTGGATGTTTAGAAGAGTTTTGGAACATACTAACAATACACTCAAGTACAAATAGCCAGCTTGTTCACAATGTTCCTTATGAGAATATGCACAACTTTCCTTGGACAGATAGCAGTAGTCCCATAAATGCACTTTCCAAAGTCTAATATGTAAGTTTTGCAGGGAATATAATTAAATGGAAAAAAATGTGACAACTGTCTTTCCAACCGATACTTTGTCACAATTCATCAAATGTTCCATTATTCCCAAGAAGACCTAGATTAACACTGACATATGAATTCATCCCAAAATTGATCTGAAAGCTTTGAATTACAGGTAGTGCTTGACTTACAACTGGACCCCCAAAGGCTACTTAAAACCCACTTCCAAAGTTCTGACCAGAGCCATGTCGCTGATATTGACCACATTTTTGAGTGCTCAACAACTGATCTGCATTTACAGCTATTTTCAATTTCCTACAGATATGTGACCAGGATTTATGACACTTTTGCTGGAAACCAGCATTTACTTTCAGTTTCTGCAAAAAAAAAGGTCTGGCTTATGTAAATAATGGTCACAGCATTCACTTCATGACCACTGCAAAGGGAGGTTGTAAAATCAGGTAGGTCACATGATGAACTACTTTATGACTGTCATGGCCTAGGACTGTAATTGCTGGGCTAAGTTACAGCCATAAATTCAGAACCAATCGTAATTAAACTTCTTTCACTGCACTCTACATTTTAGCTAACAGCTGAAACGCAATTCCATACTAAATACTTATCCTGAATTCAGTGAGTGGTTCCTGTCCTTTTTGGACTCTTGGTGGCATTCAAGGTCAGTTATGATGGGAGCTGGCCCAGTGGCTGTTCCATTCTCCAATGTTGGAGAATTTGGCATTTTAATCCCAGCTCGTTAATATCCACATATCTGGATGTTTTGGGGAGGGGAGGTAAAGCTGAAATGTATTGGTTGCTCAGATTATTTTTGTTTTTATCTACATATTGTTATTTCTTTAAATTTTATGAAGTTGTCCAGAGCAATTCTGGAATTGGATGGTCTAGAAATCAGGCAATAAATAGGATTAAATAAGGTAAAACTGAACCCTTAGTGATTCAATTTCTGTGGAACCATTTAACTTTTTGTCATCTCCTAGTTTGATTCTAGAAAGTATGGTGCTCTCTCTGGCAGAGATAATGTGGTGTTCTAGACTCACAGCTATTATTGTATTTGCACAGGAAGACCAGAGATCATGGCCTGGGGAGTTCTTTTACCCAAAGTCAGTTTGGAATTAGTTGTAGCATTATTTCAAATAGGAGGACCCAACAATAATAACCACAGTCTTATTGGCATGAAATTAGATGGCTGCAGTGTACTTTATATGGCAGCTGAAGACAATTCAAAAGCTGCACTTGATATAGAACGTAATTATTGGTGGATGAAAGTTTTTAAAGACATGTAGCACTGGTTTTGCAAGCAATCTTCAATAGGTTTTAATTCAAATAACCTATGAAGCCATACATGGCTTGGCTCCATTTATCTCTAGGATTACTTTGTCCAAGTAGAACTGCGCTGTCCAACATGCTCATCAAACAAAGGGATGCTCAAGGTCTCCGCTATTCATGAATTTTGTGATAGGGAAGATAAAAGCAGTTGGGAACATGAAAGCAGTATTTCTCTGAGGTACTTCTCTCTGAAATGCCCCTCATAAGTTCAGCCCATTTGTGATTTGTTCAACAAAGCTATGAAAATTATATTATTTGACAATATATTGGTGATTTGATAAGCACAACAGAGCAGGGTGCTGGACTGAAAGGTATTGCTATTAATTTGATATTTTACTCTAATTACTGTTTTATAACTTTACTGTTGATGTGAAACACAAGCATCATTATGGAATGCAGTTGAGAAACTTCATTTTTCCTATTCCACCTATCTTCAATTGAGGACCTGTATACTGCACAAGTCAAAAAGAGGGCTGTGAAAATATTTACAGACCCCTCACATCCCGGACATAAACTGTTTCAACTCCTTCCCTCAAAATGACGCTATAGAGCATTACACACCAGAACAACTAGATACAAGAACATTTTTTCCCTGAAAGCCATTACTCTGCTAAACAAATAATTCCCTCAACACTGTTCAACTATTTACAAAGTATACACTACTATTATTGTTAATCTTCTCATCACTCCTTATCACCCATCCCTTCCCACTTGTGATTGAAGGACTGTAACTTTGTTGCTTGGATCTTTACGATTTATATTGACTGTTTCCTAGTATGATTTGATTGTTGATTATACCCTATGACTACCATTAAGTGTTGTACGTTATGATTCTTGATTCTTAACGAATGTACCTTTTCTTTATGTATACTGAGAGTATTTACTCCAAGACAAATTCCTTGTGTGTCCAATCACACTTGGTTGATAAAGTATTCTATTCTATTCTTATCAGAAGAGCATATTGTATCACCCACTATACACTACATTCTCTAAAGCTAATCTTAAAAAATCATGTAGGATACCCAATTTCCAAACAGAACATTATTTTTCTATGTTTACATTCACATTTTGAGGGTCTCATAAAGCCACTTTAAGGACTAATTACAGCCACTCATAGCAATAGCACTTAGACTTATAGACTGCTTTACAGTGCTTCACAGCCCTCTCTAAGCGGTTTACAGAGTCAGCATATTGCCCCCAACAATCTGGGTCTTATTTTGCCCAACTCAGAAGGACGGAAGGCTGAGTCAATGTTGAGCCTGGTGAGATTTGGACTGCCCAAATTGCAAGCAGTCAGCAAAAGTAGCCTCTAACCACTGCACCACCATGGCTCATGGTTCTTTTTTGACTTTTTGAATCAACAGGCAAGCTAATAGGCGACAGCTTCAACTTTTCAGTTGTTGAACATGCACCTTCCTAGTAGATTTTACTGCTGCATGGCACATTAGTTAGTAGGTACCATGAGGCTATGACATTTGCAATTAGTTTTGCCTAGCCCAATCAAGTTTTCTTATTTATGAGTGGCAAATCTGTTTTCAGGTTAAAAGATTCTTGAGAAAGGATTTAGTCTGGAACTTATGGGTGTTATACAACTCTCCAGGTACAGCAAATGGTCACTCATCATACATAGCCTGTTGAGACACATGAATCTTTGTGCCTTGCTTTCTGTTTGGGGTTTCTATATAATTTGGGCTAGAGCAGACAGGACACACAACCCTGGTCATAAACTAAGAAATAATTAGAAACACAGAAAACTATTTTCAACTAACACTGAGACATATCAGGTTCATTTGGAATACACAGAAACCCAATGAATTTAAAGTAGCAGCAAAACTTTCTATACATCGTGATTATAGTACAGCCATAGAAAATTATTTCAATGTATGATTACTGTGGCAAGATTATTAGAGCCCTAGAGATGGAAATATTTGATACCGTAGTATCCCTTATAGAGGAATGGATGGTGAATTTGACAGATCTTGGTGAGATGGATAAACTAATTTTTTTCATTCAAGAAAAGACACTACCTACATTTATTGGTGGCTGGAAACCTCTTATGAACTTTTTGCATAAAATGAAAAAAAGAATTTATGTTTTGATGATTAGGCTAGACAGATTATGGAAAGAACAGTATCATAGAACTTTAGACAGAGCTTAAAATGCAATAGTACTTATAGCTGCTGTGAATAACATTAGAAATCACTTTTTGTATTTTTTTTCTTTTCTATTTTTTCTTTAACTTTTTTGTTCTTGTATCCTTGCATATATTACATTGCACCAGTTTTTATCTTATCTTTTACAAGTTATAATAAAATTATATTTATGAAGTCTTATATATGACTACAGTGCAAAAAAATCCTATTTTACAGTTATTTCTGTAATAATAAAATTGAAATTTTAAGTCATATTACATTTATTAATTTTATATTACCTGAGTAGTGATATAAAATAAACATTGTAGAGTTTTTTCTAGGCTTTCTGTGTATAAAAAATACATTTCAAAATATTATTTATTTCCATTCCATTTCTGATTCCAAATAGACTTGGGCAATTCACTGTATAATTAACAATACAAATAGAATGCAGAACAAAGGAAGATGGAATCGCTTCCTTCAGTATAAATCATAAACTCAAAAATGTACTCCCTTGTACATCTCAACCCATAGTCTAGGAGAACCACAAGTTCTTCAGGACCTGATGGAACCCAACAGGGTGGTAGCATACAGATTTCAGTGCAGAATCTCATTCAGAGGCTTTGGGTTGCAATAGCGAAGGCGTGCTTCACAGCTTCAGATAGTTTAATTGAAGGAACCTAAAGCATGCTTCTGCCAACCTAGCAGTTTGAAAGCATGTAAAAATGCAAGTAGGGACCACTTTGGTGGGAAGGTAACAGCATTCCATGCACCTTCGGCATTTAGCCATGCCGGCCACATGACCATGGAGACGTCTTTGGACAGGGCTGGCTCTTCGGCTTTGTAACAGAGATGAGCACCGCCCCCTAGAGCCGGAAATTACTATCAAATATGTGCGAGTAGAATCTTTACCTTTCAAGCGTGCTAACTTGGTTGCACTTTTAGGCTGAGCAGATCCAGGGGTGTTGGCAGCCCCTCAAATATCCTGGTCCTTTGCTATGTATTGTTTTATAGGTGGGACCAGCATCTTGAATTATACCCATGAGACATACCCTGTTCTGACCCAAACCCTTTTCCAATAAAATAAACACGAACCAAAGGGAACAGAAACCTTTTAATGATTCTTACGAATCCCTGGTTAAAAGGATGCTGCAAACCAATTAAGTTTGATAAACACAAGCCTCCCTAAAACTGTGCAAGGCTGCCAAGAATAAGATAAGAAATATTTTACAATACAAGAGTCTTCAAATACCAACTTAAGATACTGCAATGTCCATGAGGCTGGAGTTTCAAAACGTTTTTGCTTCCTACAAAGAACATCTGATTCACAGCTGGCTTTTATCTTCTTGAAGGAGGGGCCATTATCTTGCAGCCTTACTCCCGAGTCGCCCGTGCTGCTGCAGCTGCTTTTTCCTACAAGCAGCCCTGTGCACATGCACACTTGGCACAAGCTGCTCGGGAACCTCCTCATCACTGCTGCTAGCTCCCACAATCTCTGAAGGCAGCAGTCCACTCCCTAATGGCCCTGGCCGCTCATTTGAGTCCTCACTATCCTCAGCCATCTTCCCCTGCTGCGGGCTAACCACAACATACCCAGTCTGAACCAGTTGAAACTTCTGAATGGTTTTCAAGATCCATGTAGCACTCGTTCCAGTAACTAAGCTCATGACTAGGACCTGCGTGATAAGCACCTCCTGTTCCAGGAACAGGCACAACTATGAATAAAGGATGCTGCAGAGGTGCTCTTTATGCCAATGTTGACTGACCTGTTCATTAGGGCAGAGTTACTGAGTCATGTGTGTTTGGTACTTGGTTTATGAATTCTGGCACTATCTGAAGTTGACTAGAGATAAAAAAAGAAAATATTTTCATTGTTTCTTAACTAATCAAAATGCATAAATGTATTCATAAATGGGATAGGAAAAACTTTTTAAATGAATGCAGAAGGAACTAAAATTGACAAATTTTCCCATCCCATCTCAAAACTGAGATATTCTAAGGACAATTTTCCATTTACTTCCTTTGGATCACAGTTTATTTTTGTAGGTTTTAATTATAACAAATCCACATCTATCTCGTTAAGTGTTACAGGCTTTTTTTTAACTATTCTACAAAGTAAAGAAATAATAGTTAATTCTGAAAAATGCTAAACTCATTGAACTACAACATAGCAGCTCACCATCTTAATATGATCATTTTAAAATGCATTTCCAGTAGTACCCAACAAGCTTCCCTTGTGTTTTATTTCCTATATTTCTATGTATTTCCTGTATTTTATACTACATTTTTAAAAAGACTAATGCCAATTGAATAACAAATGTACTGGCAAACAAAACTGAATATGCTTAATTGAAATCACTGGTATTTATATAATTCTGTTTAAATGAATAATGTAAAGAGATGGTTAGAACTGTGCTGGCTGGTCTTTTCTACCGAAATCCAGCTCATTGTCTGAAACAGCTCAGATGTATATGACAGAATCAGTGGACTTCGATGGTGGGGTCTCCAAACACATAAACAGGTTTAAATATATGTCATTTCAAACATTATAGTGCACTTGAATAAAGCATAATAAAGGAAACAATAATAATCAATCTACTCTTTGTGTGTGTTCTGAGAGGCATCTGAGTGATAGTTGGTACAACTGTATTACAGGCCATATAAATTAGGGCCCAAGGAGAAGTCAATCAAAGTTGCTGTGGGCTAATGTTTTGGCTGAGTGTAGATACGTGCCTCTTGTTCCCATCAAAAAGACTATTACACAATCTAACATAGAACTCTGAGATTGGCTATAAAATGGGAGAGCAATTTTTCTAGACTATTACATAATACCTCCCAACTCCTTATGGAACACAAGGGGTTAACTTTTCATTAAGCTTCAAAAGCCTTTAAAAAACTTCAAGTGTGTTAAATCTTAGTTTTAAAAAAATAAGTTTATGGAAGAAATTATTTAGCTGCAATATGAACAAGGCCTGTTTGCATTTAAAAAAAATGAATTGCTAACCTAATTTTCTCTAACAATAACAAATCAAATTGCAAAGTTTCCCCTCCCCCTTCTCATTTATTCCATAAGCACACTTTATTTCTTGGGCTACACATAACGTTCAACTGGGTGCTACTTTTACTGTTTTGAGGGGGGGGGAATGTTTGATGTTTAGATTTTGCAATATAGTCAAGTTATTTTGGATCGCTGGTAACTTTTATCATAGAGCTTTCCTTTTGGTCTTTTTTCCTAGATTGACCCAGTGTAACGTACTGCCTCCTCTCTCTCCTGTGCGCCATGAGGCCATGAAGTGAATCAATATGCCCACGATGCTATTAGCCAAAAGATTACTTGTTCACACAATTCGGCAGACCATCTTCTGCATGGATCGCGTGTGTGCACGTGTTTGGACTTATGAACGTATGTCGGAGGTCGTGGGTGGTGAGGGTTCTGGCGAGCAACGCTGCTGTGTTCCCTCGCCACAAAAACCAGGCGGAAAGCGAACGCTCTTGGCGCGCGGGAGAAGTTTGAGGTTGACAAACTTCTTGTGGCAGTGAGACTGTGTCAGCACAACTTCCAGGAGAATGAGAGAGCTGCTCTTGTAAAAGCGGCGGGAGGCGGCCGCGGGGACGGAACAGCAAATGCTATTCAGCCTGAGCAGTTTCAAGCCGCCCATGCTAGGGAATTACTGTAGTCTAGCTACGGCTCTTAGCACTGGCGCTAGCTCTCTCTGTGTGTGCGTGTGTATGTGAGGGAGCGAGCGCGTGCGTCGGGAGAGGAAAGAGGGGGAAGCGGCAGGCGAAGGGAGCCGGACTGGGAGCTTTCAAGTTCCTTCACTTTCGCCCTTCGCGTTGCAAAAGCAGATGAGGCAGTCTTTGGGGCAAGAGAGAGGCTGCCCGGGCTGCTAAAGGCAATGTAGACCCCGGAGCCCAACCCATCTTCCGCAGCTCTCTCTTCTCCCGCGTCCCTCCTCCCACCCCAAAAACTCCATCCTTTGTTTCCCCAAATAGGACTCTCTAAAAATGTGTGCTCGGGCAGACTGACAGCCGGGGTCAAGAAACAGCTGTTGGAGTTAATGTTCCTTCCTCCCACTTCGGAGGATGGCTGCGCCCTACCAGGAGAAAGTGAGAGGGAAAGAGCGGGCACACGCGATGCCCTTACCCGCCACTTTCGGGCAGGCTGCTTGCTTGGAGCGGATGGACGGGCTTCCTTGCACAAGCAAGCTGGCGCCTGGACGCGCAAGGCTCCCCAGACACATGTGCCTTTGCACTCAGACTTGCGCGCCTCGAAGAGGCCCCGGGTTTTACCTATATTTACCTATATTTTACCTATATTTACCCTCGCTGCGCTGTCTAAAAGCGGCAGCAACAGTTTGTGTTTCGAGGTAAGCTTAAACCTAGAAAGAAAACAAAAAACTTCGGCCCTCACTTTCAATTCAGCGTCCAAAAGGAAGGTAATCGCTGCCTCCCAGCATTTTAAATCTTGCATGAATTCCACGATATGCTAAATTGGTCTTTTAAGCAACAGAATTGCCCCCTCAAGAGGAGTGGGGGAGGGGAAAATAAAATATCGTTTTCAAGAACTGATTTGCCTGCAGCCTTGCTGAAACATTGGTAGGTTGTAATAGGATTACAATCATCTTTGAGGATACTTACAGTAGATGCTTAGTAGAGTTGTCATTTTTGGAGCCCAAAGTCTAATGTGTTTCAATATTATTGACAAGCAACTGGGAACTGCCTATGCATAACATCTCTGACTGCCCTTTCTATCTCTGCATTCCAGCACTATACTATTTCTATAGTGCAGTATAGTAGCAGGTTTTTCCACCCCAAAAAAATCCTTGCATTCTTAAAGCACAAAAGCAGCAGAAGCAAAGCTGAACGACTAAATGATAAGAAAGTATCCACCTATAAAATTCCTCAAAATTCTTCTGATTGGAGTTAGGAATGAAGGGAAAGTACATTTCTGGTACCCTTGATTCTGCTTTGGAGTTTGGAAAACATTCCAAATGGAAATGTAATTATTAACTGACATAACTAAGTGTAACTAATTGTTCTACAGGTAGCATAAAAAAATTAGAAACTGGGCAGCGTAGCTGGTTTCCTTTGGCAAACGTGCCCAAACCTGGAACTACTTCTTGGTTCTTGCTTATTAGGAGACTGGCAAAGCAAAGAGCAATAGTGCAGAGAAGCTATTCTTTATACGAGCAAAACTGGAATGTTTTTTTGATAACATTTATGAAATGGTTGAAATGTGGGAGTTTGTGCAGAACATCAGGGAGAAATCTAAGAGCTAGCTCAGAATGATCAGGACAACCTCAAAAGACAGCAAGACTAGATCACCACATAATTAATGTACATTAGTCACATTCTCATATTTTGCTATGCCAAAAAGACTTGTTAGAAAATGTTACGATTCTTCTCCCTACTGAATGCAAATCTTTAAAATCAAAATTGTAGGCTTATGATATAGGCCAAACCCCAATTGCCCAACATACTTGTGAAAATTGGAATCTGAAGCAAAGGCTTATTGTTTTTGGCTTAGCATGCCTTGAGAACGTAATAATTGCCATTTAAAGAGACTTAACTGTTGCCATTTAAAGAGACTTACATGATACCATTAAATCTACAGCAATTAACTTGTGGGTTGCAAGATACATGGATTCTCCATAACCAATTATGTGGTCAAAGCTTGGTTTCCTTCGGTTCTGGGATTCCCTTTTTGGAATTCCATATTCTCAAATTATATAAAATCACTATCTCCTATTGCTCTGCAAGAAAACATCTAATACTGGAATAGTGTCAAGGTACTGTTCTACTATTTGGAAGTATTTCTTCCAGTGTTTTTTTTTTTTTTTCATTTCTAGCAAGTTTATGTATTTTTCACATTTCTTCAATTAAAAAAGTATGTTGAAATGGATCAATGATTCATAGGGTACTTTTATTAGGAAAGTTGGGAAGGTACTTGGAGGAAAGGGTTTAGAGTGGTGACAAGCCAGTTACATAGGAGAAAAGATCAACTGAAATACTCAAAAAATGTTCACACTGTAATTTTATTGCTTTCAGGATGTGAAAAAAAAAAAGGATATATAGTAAGAATAGAGGAAGAGCTACTAGAGCCCCTTTTCTCTAGCATTCTTTTCCATACTGACTCACAGAATGCTTATGGGAAGCTTCAGAAAGATGTAGCTGCAACTGTGATTTCTCCTTTCTTCCATATCATTTCTAATAGGAGAATGAATGTCTATAATCCCTCCAGATACTTTGTGAATCTGTCCGGTCCTCTTTAAAAGTTGACAATCTTAACAGTGTCTTGAGATTACTACATAAAGGAAAATCCTTCTTCCCAAAACAGGACTCAAAATGTTGATATATCATATATCCTATGGAAATAGAGGCAACAAATGCTACTATTTTTATTGGTTTTATCTTTGGCTAGTAGATCATGATTCTTTTAAATTGCTGAATCCAAACCTTTTACATTTCAATTATGGTGAATTATGTCATATATATTTTAATTTGAATATAGTATCTTGGGACACAAATGAAATTACCAATTGAAAATCCAGGTGACAGAGAAGCAAGCAGATGCTTAACTCCCACTGAGAACTTGGGGATTTAAAGAGTGGGTGGGGGGGTCTATTCCCATGATCCACTAAGCCACTAATACAGCCAAATCTCTTAATTAGAAGTTCTGAAATACAGGATCACACTATCTTGCTAAAAAAAAAAAAAATCAGCATTATGATAATACAGTATGCTTGCCTGGTTGATTTTTCAAGGAAATGCTAGAATTCTTTGAAAGAAGAAAATATTGGCAAGACTTCATTAAATTACTAGCCTGCTCAGTGTTGGCCAGGACAGCAATGTCAAGTATGGCTCAGCACTTCAGGGAATCACTGTGTTTACATGATACCATGCTTATCCTTGTTACTGAATTATCCATTTTCTGGATCTGCATAATCTATTGAACCATAATGTATAGAATCCAATGTGCTGGGTTCACACAACAAAGTAAGCCACATGGAGTGTATTGTAAGCCACCCACAGTGTAAACCAATTGGAGTCACTGCATATGAGTCGGGCAACCATATAAATTTTATTTTATTTTATTTGATAAAAAATAACAAGTCACAAAAAGCCTCCCAATCAAAGCTAAGATTAATCAAGCTAAGTATATTGTTCAGAAGTATCTCCTAGACCTGTGATGGCGAACCTATGGCACGCATGCCAGTGATGGCACACACAGCCCTCTCTGTGGGCATGCAGGCTGTTGCCGCAGCTCAGCTCTATTGCGCATGTGTGTGCGTGCCTCCCACCAGCTAGCTGGTCTTCGGGTCTCTGCTGGGCATGTTCTGGGGGCATGCGGGAAGCAGAGCATATGAATGGAAGACATACACACATGGCATTTTGGGGATGCACTTGCGCTTTGGACACTCAGTGCCAAAATAGGTTAACCATCACTGTCCTAGACTTTTAGCTGACACGGTTAAACATGTCTGAATACAATATCAGTGTTCCAAAGGGCCTCAAAGACCTGGCTGTTCTCACAGGGCCTGGGGTAGGGTGAGTGGAGCTAGATATTTTATCTTTGTCACAACTAGAGGGGCTTGTCTGAGACATTTACTCACATTGCATTCCTCCCCTAGACTAAGACCTCTTTGATTGTGGGAAGTAGCCACCTTTCTTCCCTCTACACATACAAGTTAAGAACAGTGTACTTGTTCAACCCATGTCACCTCTATATGTTTTTAACACTTGGTAGATGAATTCTTTGATGAATTCTTATAAACAATATAAGAATATGCAATATTGGTCCCCCCCACCCCTAACCCCACCCCTACCCCCCAAAAAAGTTGGACAAAAAGCAAATTCATTTTGAGAGACGAGGTCAAGATTTGTTCTTCCTGTTAGATATATTGAAAAACAGTAATAGGATATTGTGCTTTTATGGTTCCATTTTAACATATTTCCTTTTAAGTTAAGATTTATTGGCGTTGATAAAACCTACTTTTAAAATTGCAACCATAAATAAGATTTTTAAAAAAGCTTTTGGTTTTGGCTGACAGAGATTCAGAGACTTCCCTGGGTTTTGAATCAGGTATTGTGCAATGTCTTCACCTGAAGACTTTACAAAAATTTCTGAACTAGAAAGAAAATGTTGCTGAATGGTTGATGTATAATATAGGAACTAAATAAGTCTGATTAAAATTAACTTCAAAATACTGCAGTGAAATGAACCATAAAGATGTTTCATGCCATCAAGTCTGCTCATTGAGAAATCAAAAATAAGTCTTAGACAAATAAATATATAACATCAGAGGTAGGATTCAACCAGTTTGGGCCGGTTTGAATGTTAATTTTACATCCACTTCGGTGAACCGGTAGTTCAAAAAACCAGCTGGCCCCACCCTGTCTCACCCCTCCCCTACTTCTGGGGAATGGGAGTCTGCTAAGTCGCCATGGGTCAGGGTCCATATCGACCTGGCTGGGCCGTTTCAGGGTCGCACCTTTCTTATTAATTTGGACTCATATTCTAAGTGGGTAGAGTTGGTTCTCATGTATTCTACCATCTCAGAGTTGATTATCAAGGCGTTAGATCGCCTTTTTGCAACCTATGGTTTTCCCAACATCCTAGCGTCGGATAATGGTCCACAGTTTACCCTGGTGAACTTTGAGGGGCATAAGGCATGCCCTTGTCGCCCCTGACCACTCGGCATCTAATGGTCAAACAGAGAGAGCTGTGAGGGCCGCTAAGGAAGTGCTGGGGCAGTTAGAGGGTGAGGACTGGCATTCTAAGTTGGCAAAGTACCTGTTAATGCAACATGTTACCCCACAACAGTTACCAATCATTCCC
This sequence comes from Hydrophis major, assembly GCA_033807585.1. NCBI lineage: Eukaryota > Metazoa > Chordata > Lepidosauria > Squamata > Elapidae > Hydrophis > Hydrophis major. Next base: position 333,958,006 of record CM066329.1, read on the forward strand.
CAGCGGAGTTATTAATGCGCCAAAAGTTGAGGAACCATATGGCAACTCCACCCCAGTTATGCCCCAATTGTTCCCTTAAATTCTTTTAGTGGCATTAGAGTTTTCCGAGTTGGGGATTTGTTTACGCCCAGAATTTTGTGGGTAATCCGTTGTGGCTGCCTGGGAAAATCATATAAAATAAGCCCAAAATCATATAAAATAAGTCTGTTGGATGGTTGAGTTTGGCGCCGACATGTAGACCATGTAAGGGGGCATTGGGCTGAGTTTACAGAGGACCCATCTGACAACGAGCCGCCACACGAGGATCACCTACCTTTAGAAGTTCCTCCTTCTGAGTCCGAGTCAGCTGAGCAGAAGGGTCCAGCGATGTCTCCATCGTCGTCTGCAGGCCCTGCAAGCGATCATTCTCCGATGGCCGGGCAAACCGAATTTTGTAGGTCCAGCCGGACTAGACAACGCCCTGCCTATCTGAATGACTATGCATGCGCCTGACTAGTGGGAAGGGGTGTTATGTTCAGCTGAGCTGAGTGGGAACCGAAGTTCATTCTTATTGGCTGAGCCGTCTGACAGCGAGTGGTATAAAAGTGAGCTGTCGGACCACATCAACTGTTGCTCGTTCCTGTCAGCTGACTCGCATATATAGCGGCTATTGCGGTTACCGCAGTTGAAGTTAATAGTTGACAGTTAATAGTTAATAAAGGTTGAACTTATCGAGATCGTGGATGTCATACCTCACAAAACAGCTCATGACTGGATGATTGTAAAACACTATACATGGGGCTTCCCTTGAACAGCATTCGGAAGCTATAGAGTGCAGCAGTGCAGACAGTTTTGGGGGATTCTAGAATGCCCCAGGAACACCACTGCTCCACAAGCTGCATTGGTTACCAGACTGAGACCTGACAGGATTGTGTTCCAGACCTATAGACAGGCAGAACAGAAAAAATTGGGCTTGGTTTTCCTGTAATTGTGAAATTGATGGATTTTAAACATCTAATAAAACTTTCGGTTTCTATTGATTCCATTTTAACTGAGTCTGATCTGCATAATTATGGATAAATTTCCTCCCATATTAATGTGTGTACAAATAGCTTTTTATGGTTTTTAAAAACATAATGCCTAAGTTTAACCAAAAATTGCACAGAAATAAAACAGAAAACAAAAAAATAAAAAGAAAGAATAAAACATAATATAACATATGAAAGATGTTTTCAGCGACTATTCTTCCTTTCCCTTCCAATTATCTACTACTGTTAATCACTTCTTAAATAGTGGTTTGCATTGAACGTTAAAAATAGGAGATTATTGCTTATAACAATTTAAATCATTTCATCTGTTACTTTAAATTAGTATTTTCTAAGAACCATGTTCCAGTGTCTAAATTTGCCAGTCATATATAAGAAGCTATTGCTGCTTAAATTTGGTTGTACTTTCATTATGAATATATACTGTCAGTTTTGGCATTATTGCATATTCTTCAATTTTTGTCTCCCAATTTTGTATCATCAGCAAAATTTTATTTTCCAATGTTGTGCAAATTTATTCTTACTATGTCATCATATATTATAGTAAATTGTTATGCTACTTACTTACATTTTCTGGAATTATTCCAAATATGAATGTTTATGGATTTCAGTTCAAATTTTATTTTTAAATTTTTAAAAGCTTTGATGTTTATTTATTTGTTATTTAATAAATAAATATGTGTTTATAAACAAATAATAATGTTTTGATGTATTTTCTTCCTTCCTTTTGAGATTTTTTTCCACAACCATCACATGTGTTAAAAAGTTGCTTCTTTATTATGGCATTTCTAAAAAGTATTTCCACAAGTTCTGTGTGATATTTCAATAGCACTTTATAAATAGTTCCAATAAACGATCATAATTCTGTATATGTATTTTGAATTCTATTCATTTTTAATCAGGGCCCTTTTTTCTTGAGGACTCTTTATTCTTCCAGCAATTTATAAATACATAACCATGATAAATTCCTACTTTTATGTGATTTTTAGTTTGTTGTTAATCTGTTTTCTGAGCCTGGATATACCATATTAGCACATTCTTGCTGTCTGCATCCTTGAACTAAAAATAAGTATTTGATGGTGAAGCTAACAATAAAATTATCAGATTTATTCTAAGATCCCATGTTTTTAACAAACTTTGTTTTATAATATGTCCCTTCAAATTCTCTTCTTTTGTTTCTTTGTACCATAAATACAATGAAGTCCATTGGCTATGTCAGCTCCTTCCAAATTGATATTTTGTAATTGAGAGATTTCTTTATTTTGTTATCCATGATAGACAGCTTGTTTGATAATGTAATTTATTAGGAATGTAAGTTAACTTCTATTGAGTCTTGACAATTTTGAAACTTACTCTTGGTTTTTTTCTCACCCCACATGAATCTGTTCATTAGTCTTTGCAGTCCAGCACGTTTTTGTCTTGAGACTAGAATTAGTAAAATAAATAAAATAAATCATCATTTTTATTGTTAAAATAAGATGTACCCAAGAAAGTTTTTAAGTTTTTCCACCTTATTGTGATCTTGTATTTTTTCTTTACATAATTTATTGTAATTGGTTTGAAATATATCTTTTTTATATCCTGTCAAATAAAATTCTAAATATTTCACTGGATTGTATGTATAACTATGCGCTACGCATCTGAGAACAAAATGGTGTTAACCTCACCTCTCTTCTAAACAAAAGTGAGGCCACCATGTTTAGGATTATAGCTGATGCCTCTTAATGATTAATGACTCTGAAATTGTTAACTATCAAATAATGTATCACATCAGCAATATTAAATGAATGAGAGTTTAATAAGGAGAAAATGTCTAAGCTCTCATATGTTTACCATACATACACAAGGGAGATAGCAAACTATTTATTTTTTATTTAAATAAGTCTGCCCAATTTAAGGATATTCTTTGTGGAATATTCAACATTAAGAGGTTAACATTAAGAGGTTAACATTAACATGGTGGTGCAGTGGTTAGAATGCAATACTGCAGGCTACTTCTGCTGACTGCCAGCTGCCAGTAGTTTGGCAGTTTGATTCCCACTGGTTTAAGGTTGATTCAGCCTTCCATTATTCTGAGATCAGTAAAATGAGCAGCCAGATTGTTGGGGGCAATATTTTGACTAAACTGCTTAGAGTAGGCTTTAAGGCACTGTGAAGTGGTATATAAGTCTAGGTGCTATTGCTGTTCTGGGTGACTATCTTTCTTATTCATCAATTCTCTGAATAAAGCTACAAGATTAAACTTTCTAATTTTTTATTATCAAGAAATGCCTTCCAGCTCAGAGGGAATTTTTTATATGGATAATATTTTCTATCAATCTTAGCCTCCAAAATCAATGTGTTTCTTAAGGGTTTCAATTTAACCTTAAATGAGATTGTATTATGTAAAGCAGATTTCTGAATTTATTATATGAAGGTGATGAGAAAAATTAATCCATTTCTAAATTTTAGGGCAATGTAACATTGCAACTTTGAGATACTCTGTCTTATTCACATTATTGTAACTTACATTATTTATATCTTTATTTAAACAATACCAGTTTTTCTAAGATGATTGGTAACTTCCTCATTATTATCTGCTTTAATATTTTTCATTTTGAAGGATTAGCATTATAAATTGCAATAATTGTCAGAATGGACTGCCTAATTTAAATAATACCCCAATACAGCTCTTTCCATTTCTATTTGCAGGACTTAATTTCTGATTCCCCAATTATTTTAACTGCTCTTCTCTAAATCTCTTCCAATTCCTCTGGTTACTTTTCCTTTTGAAGAAAAAGGAGTTCTCAGTCAAGTCAAGAGAGAATTAAATAAATTGCAATAAGACTGAACAAAATTGTGTAGATTAAAAGTGAATTCTCCTGTGAAGTTTTTGTATTTTTTGTGATTTTTACACAGGACTTCCTAAGATCTGAACATTATTTCAAGGATTCTTCCAGGATAGAAAGGTTGAAAAAGGGTGGCATAAAGATAGGAGACATCATGAGGATGCACATTTGTAAGTATTTTTTAATTAATGGTTTGTTTTTAACTTATTCAAAATATATTTAATTACACTGGTGCTTATTTACAAACTAATCTTCAAGGCAAGCATAGCTCTGTTAATTCAAAATTAGGCTTTACATTCTTGATTAGTAGAGCTCAGTTCTTAAGTTGCAGTTTTTAAATTTATCTACATCATTCTATGAGCTGAAATATTTTCTAAACTTCATTACTCATTTCTTATTTTGCTCCTAAGAACTGGTTACATAGACACATAATCAGAATTAATGTTGGGCTTTTAGAATAATATGGAGTTATAGGATCTTTTCAAGCTTTTTAATTTCTGATCAGTCAATGTCCTTTCCACTTAATTCGTCTTTGCTTTCATATTTAGTAAGTTTTTCACTGCTATGAATAGCTATACTATATCTGGAAATATTTGTTTTGCTGATCTTAACCATTAAGAAATTTATTTTCAGAATAGTGACATTTTTATAATATCTTCAAAAATATACTCATCAACTTAACACTCCATTGTATAAAATTCATGAGCATGTCTATTGATTCCAAATGCAATATCATACAATTTTATTAAATTTTTGAAAAGCAACTTTTCCTGAATTCAGTAGTTTTTAGTCTTATACTCATTTGTATATTCTGTATAAAGTGGGGTGATTGTGTCTTAAAATGATGTTCATTCAAAGACCTCTGGTTTCATACTTTGAGCACAATTCTACCAAAGTTAAACACTGGGCTGGATGAATTAGCTTGGGCTAAATTGTTATTGTCATTTTGGGTTCCCACTGATTTCTGTTGAAAAATAAATTTTGGAATGCACTCACTATTAAACGTATATTATTTCATGTCATAAAGAAACCAGTAATCAGTGGCATCAAATGTTCAAATAAATAAATAGAAAGGATCATTTAATTTTGGGTGGATGAACTACTTGATTTCCTATGGTATTAAGTAGCTTTGGACAAGATAGATACTTTGCCAGTTTCAGTCTTCATTTTACAATCGTGTAATGGACTACAGTGAAGTGATAGTTTTTCAGGAAGGATGGAGCACATTCCATGGAGGGGAGTAAGACAAGAGACAACCCTGCCTGGAACTGGATAGGAGCATTGGAAGACAGTTAGGTAACCATTCCCAGGATATATTTGTTAAGGTGAGAGTAGTAAAAACTTAGTCTGGAAGATTTTATCCAGTTGGTTTGAGCAAATAAAGAAATGGACTTTGGATGGATCATTCAGAGTTGTCATTGGGTTGGGCAGAAAATGTTCCCTCTATAGAATTATATCAATAAGAACACAGGAAGAGCCCTGCCATATCAAACAGTATTCCTAGTGTTGTATCAAATGGCTCAAAGAAGTCCACAATTAAAGTAATGAATTCCTTTCCCTTTTGTTCTTTCCTAGATAGAGTCAAAATGCTTCTGAATCTACAAAAGTCCTTTTAGCTATTATGATTTACACTGATATAGGTTGTTTTCCATGAATTTCATAATCTTTTAATATATATATATATATATCTTATGAACAAACTCTGGCTCAGATACGTAGATGACATCTTCATAATCTGGCCACACGGGAAAGAAAAACTGAACAACTTCCTCACACACCTCAACAGCCTACACCCCAAAATACAATTCACCATGGAAACAGAAGCTAACAACCAACTTCCCTTCCTAGATGTCTTGGTATACAAAAAATCCAATGACTCCCTAGGACACACCATCTACCAGAAGAAAACACATACAAACCACTATCTACACGCACTCTCACACCACCACCCAGCACAGATCAATTCTGTAGCTAAGACCCTCATCTCCAGAACAAAATGTTTAGCCGACGAACAACACCTAGAGACCGAACTACACACTATCACCGGCATGCTGACAGCCAATGGATTCCAAAGAAAGAAGATCACCCACCTAATCCAAAAAGAAACCCCAAACAAAATCCAAGACAGAGAACAAGAGAATGGCAAAGCCCTCCTCCCATATATAAAAGGCACTACAGACAAAATCAGCAAGATCCTCCAAAAACACACCATTAAGACAGCATTCTGCACAAACGGAAAGATATCCACCATCCTAAGAAACCCTAAGGACAAAATCGAGTTAGAAAATCAAGCAGTATACGAAATCCCTTGCACTGCCTACCCCACCACATACATTGGACAAACTAACAGAAGAATAAGTGCACGCATTGAAGAACATAAGAACTCAATCAAAAAGGAAGAACCAACCTCTTCCCTGGTCCAACACCTCAAAGCCACAGGACATGAGATTGACTTTAAAAATACCAGAACTATCGCCAAAACCGAACACTTCAGCAGCAGAATAATCAGAGAAGCCATAGAGATAGAAAAATGCCCACACAGCATGAATAAACGAGATAATACCTCCCGCCTACCAGCCATTTGGAAATCCGCCCTCATGAACAGGGAAGAGGTCGGTTCTTCCTTTTTGATTGAGTTCTTATGTTCTTCAATGTATGCACTTATTCTTCTGTTAGTTTGTCCAATGTATGTGGTGGGGCAGGCAGTGCAAGGAATTTCGTATACTCCTTGATTTTCTAACTCGATTTTGTCCTTAGGGTTTCTTAGGATGGTGGATATCTTTCTGTTTGTGCAGAATGCTGTCTTAATATTGTGTATTTGGAGGATCTTGCTGCTTTTGTCTGTAGTGCCTTTTATATATGGGATTTATATATATACAATCTTATGCGGGAGAAAACCTGAATAACCAAAGATCCACATACAAATACCCGCGAGAACCTCAGAATATTTGTTTTCTGAGGTTCTCGCGGGTATTTGTATATATATATTGGCCATCTGGATAGGTTTTGTATTTCTTTTTTCTGCTTGAATCTTCCAGTTTCACAAGATGACAAGATGTTCACAAGATGTTGTTATCACACAGGCACAGGCACAAACTTCTCTCTATCTGCTTTTTTCAGAGAAAATAATGATACTACAATACTGGTAACATATATATTTTACTGACATCTTGATCTGCATAATAAAATGTTTATTTTGTCCTATACCTTTAAACTGACTTTATGGACAAAGCAGAAACAAAACAAATATTTATTTTTTTTAGTAAAGTACAAAAATAGTTTATAGTTCAAATCTTGGTAACATTTTGTTTATAAACATTCCCATCAGATAAAACAAAATATTTTACAAAACAAATGTTACTTTTCTATAACATTTGGCTTAGCTCTGTAGCCAACTCATGATTGTTCTTATTTTGATATTTCGCTCTTGAATTAATAAAATTGTTATTTAATATAACATTTTATGTTAAGGTTTTAAATTAAATTCTGCTTCTATTTCATTTTTATCCATTTACATTCATTCATTCATTCATTTTGGGTTATAGTCTATTCCACAACTAAAATTGGCTCTCAAAACAGCTTACAAATAAATTCACATGCATATCTTTAATATGTGAAAAAATCCTACCCTCTAGCTATTCATGATACATTCCTGGTTCTGGATTCAATCCTTCAGAAATAAGGGAGAAGGGGATAGCAGATGGATGCAATGTTTGCCTTATGGGAAAAATACCTAACCGTAGAAGCAAAATTTCCCTTAATGTGCAATTTATTAGCTAACAGTTACTTTTTTAGTTACTTGAATTCTTTGCTTTTATGAACTAGATAGTTTTCCTACATTTTGAAATAAAATGAAAGTTTTGTCTCTAGCTCCAATAATTTTATAATGTGTATTGATTATTTCCATTAGGTGTGGTATTAGTTTCTTTTAACCAGAATTTGGCACTGATTCTATTTAAAATGGTTGTTCTGCTGCTTTTTCTCTGTTGTTCAAAATATTTTGACCAAATTATGGTCCATCATTACATTTGAACATGATACATTTAACAACTTGTGATGACTATAAAACTGGTAATGCAAAAGAACATAGATAAACTTAAAAAATATTTAAGTTTATATTTTAGCCCTTTCTAGTAGCACTGTTTCCTGATAAAGTTGCACATGCTTTATCTTTGTTCAAAGCCGATACACCCTGCACTCTTACCTGCCCTTAGTTTTAGAAAGCTGAGACTATACTTTGCTGAACATCATTGGTATTTGTTGCTCCATTTGTTGTGTTAAAAATGTTCAACAGTTCCATCCTCTTCTTTCAGAGGCTTATTTTTAGCTGACTCAGTCTTTCCATCCATTACTGCTTGGGGACTTGAAATATAGTACTTTTTTTACTCTATCTTTGGAGAAAAGCAATCCAAATCAGACTGCACAGTGTATTAAAGAAGTAGCAAATGGCATCTTAAACAAGGACGAGAAAACATTTCACAAGCTAGAGGTCCTTTCTTTTATTGGCTTCTCCCAACAAGTATTGTGAAGCATAAAAGACAAGATGTTCATGACACTTTACTTTTTGGCGCACTGTCCAATTTCCTGTTTTACCAAAATATCTGATAGTTACCTATATTGCACTACAAGATTGTTTGTCCTTTAAAATGCTTTCACCAACACAATATTTGTCATTTCTGACAAATATTTTATAGCTGACATCACTTTTCTAGACATAATAGTCATTATAACCATTGGATGTTGTTTAGGGCTCTTTTTCCCCAGTGGAGTATTATGTGCATTATGAACCAAATATATTTTGTTATGAAGTTTATAGCAAAACAAATTTAAACAATACTATAAGATGTGGGCACTTTACTATTTTTTGGTACTTATCTTACAGACAGCAGGCCTAGTAGTGCAGATAAGCCTGCATCACAAATTAGAAGTTTGTTAAACTGAAATGAGTGTTAAATGTAGATTAAGTTATACCTTCTCATCCTTTGATTCTTACTAGGTTTTACATTTGATCTTTCCATATTCAGTATGCACCAAATACTTGTATCTTTTCACAATATCACCAGAATTTTTCAGGAATATATCTAAAGCTAGATACATTCCTTTTTTACTACCATAAGTTTCTGATGTCATGCACAATGTACTTTTCACTCCCCCCTCAAAATGATAGCTAAGTAGAAAGATTACTTTAACATTCTCTTACATAATATCTATTAACTTTCTCTTAAACTACCAGAGGATTAGAAAAGAGCTGATGTGATTTTCAGCTTCAAAAAAAAAAAGGGGGGGGGGGAACAGACCCAGAAAACTACAGACCAATCAGTCTAACATCAATACTGGAAAAAAAAAATCAAAAAACAGAATTGTGAACTTCTAGAAACAAATAAAATTATAACTAGTAGCCAGCATGGGTTTGTTAAAAACAGATCATGGCAAGACAATCTTATTTCATTCTTTGACATAGTAGATCAGTGAAATTTATTTTATTTATTTATTTTTATTTATTTGTCAAAAGCTTACAATATAAACAGAAACAAGAATAAACATAAGTTTAAATAAAAGAAAGAAGAACTAATAATTGGGGACAATAGGACAGGGATGGTAGTCATGATTGTGCACTTTTGCACGCCCCTTACAGACCTCTAGGAATGGGGTGAGGTCAATAGAGGTTAATTTTGAGGGTAAAGGAGTGGGGTTTGAGCAGGTGACAACAGAATCAGGTGGTGAGTTCCAGACATTGACCACTCTGTTGCTGAAATCGTACTTCCTGCAATCAAGTTTGAAGTGGTTTACATTTAGTTTATATCTGTTGTGCTTGTGTTATTGTTAAAGCTGAAATATTTATTAACTGGTAAGATGTTGTAATGTATGATTTTATGTATTATGCTTAAGTCCAGTTTTAGTTGGCGTAGTTCAGTTGTGGGATTTAAATTTTTTTACTACTGGTTCTCTGGGTGTGGCTTGATGGGCATGGAGGGGGAAGGATACTGTAAAATCTCCAGTCAGTTCTGTTGTTCTCAGCTTAGAAGAGAGACAATTTTAAGTCATAAGCTATACAGGTTCCTGGCCACCTTTTAGAGCAGCCATTTCTCTCCCACAGTTTGCCCTACCCATGAGCACTTAGCTTCAGAGTTCTTTTTGTTCCCATTATCTCCCCTTGCTCCATCTCTCTTTTTGACACCAATTTCTTTCCAGGTTTCCAACAAAATAAAGAAGAGAGAACAGCCAGCCACTATTTCATTTGGGGAATGCAAGAAAGAATGTTTTGTTAATGCATTTTAACAGTATTGTGGAATGTACCTTTACCTTCATATGCAGCAGCTGCAACTTTTCCATCATTGTAGTGTCTAGAAAAATAACAATGGGTACTAAACTGGGCTTTTGTGACTTATTTATAGTTTCCCTGTGTGAAGTTTTCCCTCCCACTGAACTAAGAGTAATTTCAGTTACCTCTCTAGTTACATAATCATGGCACAATCTGCTTCTCTCCTTCTGGAACTCCTTTTTGTTTTTCCACTTTCATTTCCATTTTTCTTCATTTCAGATTATTTTAATATGGGAGTTAATCAAGTGAGATAGTGAAGATGTTAAAAAAAAAAAATCAGCCTGGTGAAACCTAGTCTAGTACACAGAATCCTATAGTCCGGGGTGTCCAACCTTGGCAACTTTGCTGGCTGAGGAACTCTGGGAGTTGAAGTCCACAAGTCTTAAAGTTGCCAAGGTTGGACACGCCTGCAGTATAGTCCATCATGCTGCAGTGCTTTCAGTAGTGGTTATTATGTCTGCTAGCTAATGTCATCTTGAATGGACAGGACCGACAACTTAACCCTCTTGTCTGTAATGACTGGCACATTCACAACTCAAGGTTGTAACTAGAACTTGGCAGTGTCTCAGAATAGGAGAGTTAAGCATAGTATAGATTTGCAAAGAGTCAGCAAATTTTATGCTGGCATTGTTTTATGCTATGTTACGAAAGGGTGATTATTTACTCTATATATTTTCAGAATGAGAAAGAGGTTATCATTCAGAGGTTGCTGTACTATAGTCTCCGTCTTGATCTTTAGCAATAAGTTAATGTGAACTGGAGACCAATTGGTCTAGAGAGGCACATGATTTTCATCATTGATCAGTTGATTAATTCTGATTGACAGATCAGAAGTTTTCCATGTTGGATCATTGAGTAAGATAAGATTTTCAGGCAAAATATATTCAAATCCATACAATAAACATGCACGTTTAAATGATGTAAGTTTAGTACTGGAAAAGAAAAAAAACTTGTTCCTTACCATTCAAGAATGCAGGATATGGAATACTGAAATTAAATTTTATCAAGGCCAATTTCAATGGAATATTGGTGGGGGGGGGGTGTTTCCTCAGTAAAAGCACTGGATAAGGGTACAAGTTATTCAGAGATAGTGGTTCTTTGCTGAAGATATTCAAGCAGAGCCTAGTTTAGATCTATTAGGAATATTTAATTTGGATTTCTGCACTGATTAGAGGTTGAGTTCTAAATCGCTGCTTCCAGTTCTGTGTTTCTATGATTTTAAGGCAAAATGTGATATATTACAGCTGTATTGATACATTACAAGAAGATGCTGATTTGTTGAAGATGCTACAACAGCAAGTTCACTAAAAACCCTAAGCTAAAAACAAAAATTCCATGTTACAAAGTGTGAATTAGACTTATGGAATAATGCAGAATCAAACTCTGGCAATTCCATATGAGGAAAGTCCTTATAGCTATACTGAAAATATGGGGATCTTAAATAGTCATAAAATATATTGTCAAATGCACTCAGATCTAAGAGACAGACTAACACTGTGATATTTCTTTGTGTCTTTGATAAAAAAGCAGCAAGACACATTCATCAGTGATTGTATTTGGGAGAATTGCATTGTAGTTCACAATTTGTGTTGTTATTTTTGCCTTCTGGAAAATGCTTGAGTACTGAATTTTGTTCTATTCTTGTGTTATTTATTGCTGCGTTTAAAGTTTCCTTCAACCCACTAAAATCACTATGTGCTATGGAAGATTGTTAGTTTAGATCCATACTACTTTGATGGATTTCTGAAGTTTAAAGATGATGCTGAAATAAATCTGCTCCTTCTGCTTAATGGTTTTATATATATTACAGGGTCATTTGGGGGTCAATTGCTTGGGTTTTTAAAAGATTTTTGATAGTTTGAAAAATATTTTGATTGTGTACTACTGAGCCTATCTTTACCTTTATAAAAATAATTCTCATAACCAGAATTAAAATAATTTATTGATCCTCTACAATTAGTCTAATCAATCCAAATCATAGAGAGTCATGAGAAAAGAACAGGGCACTGCAGAAAAGAACAGAAATATTCCATGTGTTTTCATTGTCAATAATGATAATGATTTTTAGGTATTTATTCATTGTTTTAACCTGTTGTAAGCCATCAGGAATCGCTTGTTCTGTGAGATGCATAGTTATATAAAATAAATAAATAAGGTTTGATGCCAGGTTCCTTCCAGGATCACTTTCTCCAACCAGAAGAAGCCCAACTCACTGTAATTGTTTATAATCAAGGGTGGGATTCTACCAGTTTGCACCTATTCGCTAGAACTGGTTGTTAACATTCTAAGCAGTTCAGAGAACCGGTTGTTAGAAGAAATTATGGCCTAATCCTGTAAGGAAGGCAGGAAGAAAACATTCTGGTATTGCTTATAGAAACTGCCTCTCTGTTAACCCTTTTTACATTCTTGGCAGGACTAGATTTCCTGTCTCAGGAACTTCTCTGGAGTTTTTTCCCCCTCCTTTGCTGGTACTTTGCTTGTATGAAGTGACCATTCAAAGTTACAGTGGCACTGAAAAAAGTGACCTATGACCATTTTTCATACTTACGACTATTGCAGAATCCCCACAGTCATGAGAGGCCAGGCGAGGAGATGCATGCCTCGATGTGAGTGATATTGAGTTGGCCACACCCAGCCAAAAACATGACCACAAAGCCACGTCCATCCAGTCACATGACCACCAAGCCACGCCCACCAACTTAGCCATGCCCACAGAACTGGTTGTTAAAAAAATTGAATCCCACTACTGTTTATAATCCCATCTTTCTAAAAGGGAGTCAGGGTAGGAGACAGCTTTTAAACATCAGTGCTTTGGAGTATGCTCCTTAGGGGTATCAGGTTCCTCTCTTTGTGCTGGTTCAGGAAACTGTTGAAATTGAAATTTTTACAGAATAATTCTCTTAGCCATTGTTTTTAACCTCTTCTTTACTTTATTTTTTTGTTTTTGATGTTGTTTTTCTGTTTTCACTGGAGGCTTTAATTGTACTGTGGATGTTTTAACTATAGCTGTAGTGTATATTTTGTAAGGCACCAAAAGTTAAATTGCATCAAGTATAACTTAATAAGTAAAAAGTAAAAAAGCAAAAGTAATAATTAATGAAATAATTGGGCAGATAAGGCACATCAAAGAAGAACTCATTAGAAAAACCAGTATATGTTGACTCAAAGAAAATTTATTTATTGAATTTCAATAGTCAATCATTTCACTTGCAGGTAATTCTAACTTAGTTTTTTTTTTAAACAAATTTTATTGATTTTAAAGACAAACAAACCATCATTAACCATTAAATACATAAAACCTCTTTCCATTATTAATTTTACAAGTCAAGTAAAATATTATTTTATGCAACATAATTCTGTTTTACACCATTTCAATATAAACATATAAATATCTCTTAACAAATTTCTCATTATTTCTCTTTTCGTATTCAATTTCATTGTTATTATTATTATTTTCTATATTTATCCAGTTTATAATCATCATCTTCATTCCTCTCTGACTTGATTACCATTATTCTCATCCAACATTCCTCCAAGGTTTTATTAATTCCCAAACAAAACATAGACACACAAAACACAAAAATATAAAACTTCTTTTAAGAAAGTAATTTGGCCCCAGATTACCTCTCTTTGTATGGACTTCAATAAAATTCGTGCTCATCTTGTATACCATTACCTATCTTATTTACCATTCTATATCTTCTATATAACTTCTCCCCGCTTTTCGTTCTTCTTATTTCTATTTTATTTAATTCATTTTAATTTAAATCATTATATTCGTATTTTTTGTCCATTCTTTCCAGATTATCCATTATCTCATTCCCTATAGTAAAAAAAAAAAAAAAAGAATTTCTCCTGAAATCACTGATCAGAGTATGATGCCTTTCTATCCTCCCCTTAAATTAATATTTAAAATAACACCTGATACCCAATCTGATTCTGCTTAGTACATTCTACCTACTAACCTTTAAAGAGAAAAAATAATAAATGCATAATAATTAATATAATTAGATAATAAATCTAAATATTAAATCTTATAACATTCCGATTGTCTATTTCAAAAAACAAGTGCTACAATTTTATTAAATTTTAAAATCTATCATTACTAAACATTTCAATATTTTAATCTTTTATCAATTCTTATAACATTCTAGTTTTCTGTTTCTAATACATAATACCATCTTATGCAGAATCTTCTTTTTTTAAAAAATTATACCTTACCCTTTATCCCTAAAAAAAAATCCTTTTTTCCCATCTTGTTTCATACCTTTGTGGCTTTTCCTTCCCTTTTCCCTTCCTTTCTTATCCCCCCTGGCCTTTTTACCCCCCCCCCTCTACTAACCTCCACCTTTTTAGCTTTCCCTCTCTGTTGTAATCCTTTCTCCTTTTGCTCAGTAACATTGAGTTGGTTTTGCATCTTATTTTTTCCTTTCTTAAATATTTTTTTAAGTCTTAAGTCCTTCATTTTCCTTCCTTTCTTTCTCCTTTCTCTCTTAGTTAATTTTTTAGATTCACTGAAGATGGCGTCTTCTTCTTCTTCTCCTTCTATTTCCTCCATCTGTTGTTGTGTTTGCTGATAAATAGCAAGCGCCATTTCTAAAGAAAGGAAAGCTTCTTTCACAGCGTCTTTACTTTCTTGATATTCCTTTCTAAGTTCATCATCAGATAAAGCCATTCTTTGTTCTTCTTAGAGCAACCAAAATGTTTCAAAAGTTAAAACAATTCCTCAAAGTCGCAGAGACATCAATCAGTCCAAACAACACACAAAGTTCCCGCTTTCTCTTCCTGGGGTGGTATCAGTAAAAGGGAAAAGAAAAAAAGCCCAATCTGTATTTTACAGCCTTGTTCCAATCAATTTCTAGTCTCAAGATCTTCAAGGCATCTCCTCCAGCAAGATCTTAATATTTTTTTTTTGTCCTCTCCCTTCCCACTTATAACAAGAAGCCAAGTTTTTACCTTTTATAAAAAACAACAGATTTCTCAATGGCCATTTGTTGATTCCATAGGGAAAGAGGGTAAACTTTCCTTTCAGCACCTCAATTTTGCCGCTTGAAATCCTCCTCTGGAAACCAAGTATTTTTCAAAAAGTCATAGTTCTCAGGATTAAACGCCTCTTAAAGTCCTGGATCAGCCAAAAAACTTTCTCTTGTAAACTTTCTCCCCTCTTCCTCCTGCTCAGTCTTACCCAGCTGTCGGCTTCTTTGTGGCGGCCATTACAGACCGACGCTTGACCGTCTTGAGAAAAGGAAGTTTGGCCGGCTGGGGAGGGGGTCTGCAACACCCCCAAACCCCTCACCAGCTCCCCCCTATCTTCGGCTGCCTCTGCGGGACAGCCTTAGCCTCCAAACCCGTCCAGATCGGAGGCACCAAAACGGCTAGCGTGGCAGGGATCGCGCAGGATCGCAGAACCCTGCCGCTAGCGAAGCCGACAAACCGGAAGTTCCTAACTTAGTTTTTTTTTTCAAAAGTACTAGAAAGTTACTACATTTCAAAACTCCTAGACATGTCATATTTCCTTCAAGCTTTCATATAAAGTTATTGCCATTTTTCCTGACCCCAAAATACATTCTAACCTAGTCTCACTCTGTGTACATTTGCAGCATATTTTAAAAAGTTTCCAGTGACAGATTGACCAATATTCTCAGTTTGTTTGTTTATTATTTGCCACTCATCTCATCAAAATTGATATCTTGGAACACCAATTGTGCTTTGATTCTGCTTAAACTCAGCAAGATGTCTGTTATGAAACATATAAGACATTTTTGGCATTAATAGGATTTGAGTGTGTTGTGTATGCAATATGATTAATAAAGTGTGAGCTTGGAGTAAGTGCAGGGTTTTGGTCCTGCACTTCTGATTGGCTGTTAAGCGGATTGGCCCATTCCGGGGAATCCGATTAGCTCTTAACAGAGAGTTCTTATTGGTTATAAAAGCTAGCGTTCCTAGCTTGTTATTGGTTAAACGTTACAAGGTTTGCCTATATAAGGCGGGTTTTACTGCTGTTAAATGAAGCAAGTCACGATGTAAACAAAGAGCTGAAGTTCACCGTTCAGAAACTTGTCTCCATTCTTTCTCGCCCATGCTCAAAACTTAACACTGGCGACGAGGATGGGATGTGGAGACATCTGAACCAATAAAACTTCGAAGAACACTGAGCACGTGACAGACGACGCCAACAACGGAACCATGTCCGGCGGCATCGTACCACCTGCTCCATTCGATCCATCACAAGAAGACTGGGAGTCTTACATGGATCGTTTCCAAATGTTCCTAGAGACGAACAACTTAAAGGACGCCACAGCCGGGAAGAAACGGGTGGTGTTCCTAACGCATTGCAGTCCAACCGTATTTAAGATGGCTAAAGCACTAGCCAAACCCCAAGAAGTGAAGGCCATGGATTGGGACGACCTCGAACCTATCCTGTGAGACCACTACGCCCCGACCATGCCTACGCTCGTGAGATGCCACAAGTTTTATCAAAGAAGCCAGCGAAAGGGAGAAAGCGTGGCCGACTTCATAGCAGACCTCCGAAATTTGGGAGGCCTCTGCGGATTCACCGATCTAGAAGAAGCACTAAGAGATCGCATAGTTCTGGGATTAGATGCACCAGGCGTCCAAAGCAAGCTGATGGCGAAAGGCGACATCAGCCTTGCCGACGCCATTGCCGATGCTACCGCAGCGGAAGCAACCAAGAAGTTGGCTGCACAACTACGCTGCAACCGCGTTCCAGTACCTCCACCAACAAGCAACATTTTATCCAAGTCAGAAGGACAGCTTGTGACAACGCACCACGAAGACCTCTCTTCGTCGTCAGACAGCGACGAAGAGGGGGTCCATCGACTGCGGTCCAACTGGGACCATTACCCTAAGCCCGTACACCCTTGCGCTGGCTGCGGAGCCAACCATGCTAGATCCGAATGCAAATTCCGCGACGCACTCTGCCATGAGTGTGGGAAACAAGGCCACATCGGATGGGTCTGCCGCAGCTTGCCAGGACCCAGCCAGGCCTCAAAAGGGGCTAACTATCGCCAATCGACAGGAAACCGTCCTGTAAGGCGAGAGCCAGTTAACCACTTCTACAGAAATTGAGCTTTGCAGAGAGAAGAGGCTCACCATACTATCACTATCGGTCACGCCTCAGTCTTGGACACTAAGAAAATCCGAGTCACGGTAGCCATCGAGAACCAGCCTTGCCACATGGAGGTCGACTCGGGATCGTCCCTCTCGATGGTGTCTTGGAAGACACTCAAGCAACTCATCCCCACAATTCAACACCAAGATCTCCATTTCCAATGCCTCATTCTCAAGGACTACCAGGGGAATCGAATTCCCGTCGTCAGGTCCTGTAGAGTCCAAGTCTCCTTCAAGAAGCACACAGCGTACTTACCTTTAACAGTCATCGATAGAGATAGGCCGAGCCTACTGGGCCTCCAATGGTTCGCGCCACTCGGCATTGAAGTGGCCGGCATAAACCGAGTCGGTGGCTGTGACTGGGAGGAAGACCTTATCGATGAGTTCAGGGATGCCTTTGCGGACAGCTTAGGCGAGTACAAGGGGACCCCGATCTCATTCAGCTTAGATCCAAAAATAGCTCCCATTCGCCTAAAGCCCCGTTGAGTTCCATTTGCCTTAAAATCGAAAATCGACGAACAACTCAACAAACTGATAGCTCAGGGGGTGTTGGAGCCCATCGATCACACCCCGTGGGAAACCCCTATTGTAACACCCATTAAGCCAGACGGGTCAATCCGAATTTGTGGGGACTACCGGGCCACTTTGAACCACGCCCTGCAGCAGAACGCGTATCCAGTTCCGGTGGTGCAGCACCTCCTCCATTCCCTGGGGGGCGGGAAAGTTTTCGCTAAATTGGATTTAGCTCAGGCATATCAGCAATTACCAGTAGATGAAAAAACGGCACAGGCCCAAGCTATTGTGATGCACCAAGGTGCCTTTAAATGTACCCGGCTGCAATTCGAAGTAAGTGTAGCCCCAGGGATTTTTCAGAGCCTTATGGAAAGGTTATTGCAAGGGATTAAGGGCGTGGTCCCCTATTTTGATGATGTATTAATTGCAGCCCCTACAAAAAAAATCTTACAGGATCGGTTAAAATTAGTCCTAAAAAAATTCCAAGAGGCTGGTCTTTAGGTTAAAAAAAACAAATGTAAATTGTGTACTGACAGTGTTGAGTTTTTAGGGTACCTGATTGATAGCCAGGGCATTCACCCTACCGAAAGTAAATTAAAAGCAATCAAAAACGCTCCCAGGCCACGAAACAAGGCCGATCTCCAGGCGTTCCTAGGCCTCATCAATTTTTATAATGTATTTTTACCGCACAAAGCAACTGTTGCTGAACCGTTACACCGATTGTTAGATAAAAAAGCAAATTGGCTATGGGGTTACCGTGAAGAACAGGCGTTCCGAAATGTTAAAAAACTGCTCACTTCTGACTCTGTACTCATGCAGTATAACGAGACTTTGCTGTTAGTTATAACCTGTGATGCATCACCTTTCGGGGTGGGCGCCATTTTGAGCCACGTACTGCCAAATGGGAACGAAGCCCCTGTTGCATATTTTTCAAAGACTCTTTCAAAAACAGAGCGGAACTATGGACAAATTTATAAAGAAGCCCTCGCAATTGTCTCAGCTGTGAAAAGCTTTCACGAATACGTGTATGGTAGGGTTTTTACTATTGTGACTGACCACAAGCCTTTGTTGGGGATAATAGCCGGAGATAAGCCGACTCCCTACATATTATCCCCTAGGATGACCCGATGGTCAGAATTCTTAGCTGCTTATAACTATCGGCTGCAATACTGCCCAGGGAAAGCCATTCCCCACACCAATGCATTGAGTCGAGCACCGCTTCCAGAGACTCTCGACGATCCGGCACCAACGGTAACCACGTTGCAAATCGAGGCACTCAACTCGCCACCATAGACCGCCCGAGATATCGCGAGAGAAACCAAACACGACCACACCCTAGCATGAGTCCTAGGCTGGGTAGAATGCGGATGGCCATTGGACCAGTTATCAGATGACTTCACACTATTCAAGTCTCGACAGACCGAACTCTTCTCCCAGAAAGGCTGTGTCATCTGGGGCGATAGAGTCGTTATCCCAGAATGGCTCTGAAAAGCGCTGCTGAGAACTTTGCACGATGGCCACCCCGGTATCATGCAAATGAAAGCCCTTGCACGAAGCTACGCACGGTGGCCGGGCATTGACAAGCAAATCGAACAGTGGGTTAAAGCTTGTCCCAAATGCCAAGAAGTCAGCAATGCCCCACCTAAAGCCATGCCTACTGAATGGGAGACACCACGTGGACCCTGGTCCCGAATTCACCTGGACTTCGCGGGGCCAACCAAGGGCCACACCTTCCTGCTTACCGTCGATGCCTACTCCAATTGGCTCGAAATTCATCGCATGATGACTACGACCTCCGAAGCGGTCATCAAGATTTTAAACAGACTCTTTGCAACCCACAGATTACCAGACGTCCTGGTATCCGATAACGGCCCACAATTTACTGCACTAGTGTTCGAGCAGTACCTCGCTGACCGCGGCATCCACCATGCGCTCACCTCACCTGCGCACCCTGCGACCAATGGCTGAGCAGAACGCATGGTCCAATTTGTGAAGAAAACCTTGCAAAAGGTAGATTACGACAACATTGATGACAAGGTCAACCAAATCCTCTTTTTGCAACACATCACCCCACATAGCGTCACCAACAAAACTCCCGCTGAACTGCTAATGGGACGAAAGCTCCGCTCCCACCTTGACCGGTTGCACCCTGCTTATGAACCGGAGAAACCACTAGGATCCAGCGGCCGCTGTCGCACCTTCCAGGTAGGAGACCTGGTTTATGCAAAAAACCTATCGGGCGACCCGTTGTGGGTGGAAGCGACAGTAGTACGTGTAACCAGCCCTAGATCCTACCTTGTGCAATGCCTTGACGATAAACTTTGGAAACGGCATATCGACCAATTACGGTCGCAGCTTGCAGCGGCCAGTCCGCAACTCCCCTATGACCAAACTGAGGGGGGGGAGGTACGGAAGAAGATGAAGCCCTAGGAAACCCGTTCGAAGGAAACGACGATTTAATAGAAACTCAGGAAGCGGAGCCGGAGGGAGAAACGTTTGCACCTCAGGGAATTGCAGAAAATGTGGGCAACGACATAGAAGTGAACTGTGAACCAGAGGCAGCCCCACTGCCAGACAACGATCTACCTCAGCAGGATTGCAACCAGCCGATACAACGAAAATCAAAGAGACTAAAAAGACAACTGTCCTATTTAAGGGACTATGTAACTGCGCCCTGAACTAAGAAGCCAGGGGGAAGTGGTGTTGTGTATGCAATATGATTAATAAAGTGTGAGCTTGGAGTAAGTGCAGGGTTCTGGCCCTGCACTTCTGATTGGGTGTTAAGCGGCCGGACCGGATTGGCCTGTTCCGGGGAATCCGATTGGCCCTTAACAGAGAGTTCTTATTGGTTATAAAAGCTAGCATTCCTAGCTTGTTATTGGTTAAACATTACAAGGTTTGCCTATATAAGGCGGGTTTTACTGCTGTTAAATGAAGCAAGTCACGATGTAAATAAAGAGCTGAAGTTCACCATTCAGAAACTTGTCTCCATTCTTTCTCGCCCATGCTCAAAACTTAACAGAGTGTAAAGTCATACCTGAAAGTTAGCAAACCGAAGGAAAGATATGGTTTGTGTAATCATAGTTTATTGAATAAATATCAACAGGTTTATACCTTAAACACTCAAACATGCATAAATCATGGAAATCACAATAAGTGGACAAAACCTACCTCACTTTGGGATTTTTAGTAATAATCTAAATCTTTTTCTCAATGAAATAGTTAAACAAATTGTATTTTCGTTACTGCAATATGTAAATCTAACCAAAAATCTACTCAAGGCAGAGCTAAAAAAAAAGATTGCTTTTATGTATTTTTCTAATTGATTGGTGTTATAGCTCAACAAGTCTGTAGTCACAATCAGATCCCAATAGTTTCATGGAGATTTATCTAACAGGGCATATTTTATGAGAGCTGAGAACTGAGAAGGTTGAAGATGGATAATAGTTCAAGTACTCTGATAAGAATACACATATTACGATCTGTCTGTCGACACACACAAACACACACACACACACACTTACACACTTGTGGTAGCCAAACAAACAATATTTCTGCTCTGGATTGTTTTGTTTATGCAGTTTAGCCAAGATTTAGATTTTAGAGGGAGACATGTTTTCCTGTATAGGTAGTCATGTTTTCCTGTTTAGGTAGTCTTCAACTTAAACAACAGTTCGTTTAGTGATCATTTTAGTGACCATTACAAAAGCACTGAAAAAGTGATTTATGACTATTGTTCATATTTATGATTGTTGCAGCATCCCCATGATCACATGATCAAACTTTAGCTGTATGTATTTGCAGGACAAATTAGATTTGTAGACAAAGTTCATAACTAGAAGGTCAGAAAAACAGAACTATAAAATACAGTGGTATATTTATGCAGCACTTATGACAACACTGATTTATTAGAATCCCAAAAAACCCCAACCCCATCAGAAGATAATAATCTTTATTATTTTAAATACTGTAAAGCAGTATATACGTCTAAGTGCTATTGCTATTAGAACAACCCTATAGTCAGTGTAATATGCAATCTTTCTAGATTCTCCAGGCTGAATTTTTGTTTGTTTTCATAAAACAAAAATGTGGTGAGAAGTATTTTTATAGTATGATAGAAAAATCCTCTGTTGAAATGTAGCATATAAAATTGGACTGCATCAAAATATCACTACAGAATTAAAATTCAACTCAATATTTCCTAAGTCAAGAAATTTAAGTATAAAATAGGTCTCTGATGGAATGGGACAATATGGGTTTATGATATGGAGTATTATATTCCCATACAATATTCAGATTTTTAAATGTCTATGGAGATTCTCAGTAGCTCGGTTGTCCCACAGGTGCTTTTCCAAAAGGCAACTGGACTTTTTTAAATTTTTGCTTGAAGATATTTCACTTGGAAGTGAAATGTTCCTGACCACTCAATCCAATACAGCACAATCAACACAAACCGTAAAAAGAATCACACTGCCATACATCAAGTATATCTCAGAAACCACAAGTAAACTACTACAACCACGTGGAATCCACATAGCACACAAGCCAACTAAGAGGTGATGACATTCAGCAGGTTCTAACCAGTTCTGGAGAACCAATAGCGAAAATTTTGAGTAGTTCAGAGAACTGGCAAATACCACCTCTGACTGGAGATTTTACAGTATCCTTCCCCTACCACGCCAACCAAGCCACGCCCACAGAACCAGTAGTAATTTTTTTTGAATGCCATCACTGAACTAAAGCCCTTCAAAACATCCTAAGCAAACCAAAAGACCCAGCAACTCCAGAAGAAAAAAAGCATCTACAACAGGAGTGGGATTCAAATTTCTTAACAACCAGTTCTATGGTAATGGCCTAATTTGTTGGTGTGGCTAGGTGGTCATGTGACTGGGATGGGCATGGCTAGGTGGCCATGTGACTGGCAAACCAAATATAAGAGGTCTTTGTTTAATGGCCAGTTGCTTAGCAAGTGTTCTAATTTACAACTGACCTCCCCAGACCTACTTGACCTGTTTTTGGTGTTTTTACAGCCATACAGCCATACACACACACACACAGTTACAACATCCCACACAGTCTTGTGACTGAGGTTTTCTATGTTTTTTGCAAGTTTCCAATAATTCCTTCTGGTTTCTGGTTAAAAATGCCCATTGGGGAAAATGGACTTGTTTAACAACCAGTGTTTGCTTAATGACTACAAGGTTCACTTAACAACCATGGTATTTGCCTAACCCAGGGTTCTGCAACCTTAAACACTCAAAGAGCCATTTTTTCCTATTTTCTTTTAAA
This sequence comes from Hydrophis major, assembly GCA_033807585.1. Taxonomy (NCBI): domain Eukaryota; kingdom Metazoa; phylum Chordata; class Lepidosauria; order Squamata; family Elapidae; genus Hydrophis; species Hydrophis major. Next base: position 333,981,114 of record CM066329.1, read on the forward strand.
CAGGTATCTCTGTCTCTGTCTTTCTTTCTTTCTCCCACTCTCTTTCTCATATCTCTCTCTCATCTTTCTTTCTCATCTCTCTTTCTCTTTCTCCCTCTCTCTGTTTCTCATTTCTCTTTCTCTCTCTCATCTATAACTGCTAAGATTGGAAGCTGTTTTTTCATAATCCTATTTCTTTGTAGTTTTTTTCACACACATTTCTATATATGTATCCAATACTCTTTCTTCCTTTCCGCTATGTATTCAAAATGGGCAATGATTTTATGTTTGTGTGTGTGTGTGTATAGCATGTGTATATGTGTGTTATGTATGTGTATGGATATATATGTGTGTGTGTGTGTGTTTTCTTAAGTTTTCGCAGGTATCTGTAAGTATGGTATTCAGCTTTGTTCGGGTATTTTCCCACGTCATTATTTGGTGCTAGCCTACTACTGTGTCCTTTTACCCGAAGCCAAGCCACACTAAAAGCCTCCAATACAGAAACACAATGTTGCCAGCCAGTCAAGACAAAAAAAAGCCACAAAACAGAGGGAAGATATTAGAAACACCAATCAAGCAGAACACAGCAAGCTCCAAGACCAATAAACACAGACCAAGACTCCCAACCAATCAGGATGAAGAAAAAACCATTCTAACACCAGGCTAGCACCAAATTTAAAACAGAAACGGCTGTGAAAGCCTGATTCACAGATAAACACAATACACATCATCAGAAGCCTGATGATGGCAGATGAGATTCTTCCGAAATGTTGCTACAACTTTAAAAGCACAACTATAATGTCATGGGAAAATACCCGAACAAAGCTGAATACATATATATACATATATATACTTTTAATGTCTGCCAGTGTACTTACAGTAAAAAAAAATGACAATAAAAGTTATCTTATCTTTCTTTTTTCTTTCCCAACCCCATTCCTCCTCACACCCTATATTGTGTTGGCTTCCCAGCCAGATCCTGTTTAGCTTTCTAAAATCAGCCTACTGAAATAAATACTAAACTAAACTGCCCAATAATTTACCTACCATCACTATCTTGCACCTGATTTCAATGTAAATAGCCAATCTGCTATTTAGTATTACTAAATTTTGCTAGGCATCTGCTGCATGTTACTCTCTTCCTTCATAATCTAGTCCAAAGGTTCCCAAACTCTTGTCTTAGCTGGGCAAAACAGTCTGGAGTCACTGGCAAGAGCAGCTCAGCATGGAGAAAATTTGTGCATCTCCCCATATTCATTTCTCCGTGGCAGCCTCGTCCCCCTCCTCCTCATTTGTGAAGCGTGCTAAGTTTAAAAGTGCTGCAAGAGGCTGCTCATGGAGAGAGGAAAATGTGGAGATGCACAACTTTTCTCCATACCAAGAGGGCTGCTCTCTCTCTCTCTCTCACCTCCACTCTTGGCAGAAGACTCTCAGAATGCACCCATGAATAAATGCATGATGAAAATTCTTTAAATTCACAATATATAGACAGATTTAATCATAGTTTCAGTTGGGAAAATGTGACAATCCTAGACCAGGCAAAATCCAAAAAATGCCAGGGAATTTCTAGAATCCTGGCACACTCTGGCCTTGTCTGTCATTGCACCTGCCCTGTGGAACATCCTTCTCCTAAGAGGTCAGATTAGCCATAGTTCTCTTGGCCTTTTGCAAGGCGCAGAAGACATGACTGTGTTCCCAGGTTTGGCTGTTGGATTGTCAAAGTATTTTTTAACTGGGGTTTTTAAAGTAATTTATGCATTATGTTGTTATTGTTGTTTACTTTTGTCAGCTACCCATAGTCACCCTAATAAAATTTGGTAGTCATATAATTTAATATAAAGTTAGCAGAATTAAATAGAAGTAGTATGTAAAATTAATGCTAGCAATAGAAGTAAAAGTGTCAAAATTAAATCATTACAGATTTGCTGCTACATTGTTCCAACCTTCCTTTTTCAAACAATAGATTAATGGCAGATTCCAGACTCTGTGTTTCTACATCTTCCTCCTGAAAAACATACCATAGTTAATACACAAAAACATTATTATGTTTAATATTTTCATCTTCAAAAATCACCTTTTTACAAGGAAGCATTCTACAGCTATTTAAGGTAGTAGAAGTAAGTGGGCTGTAACTCAGGAGATTCTGTTCAGGCAAATCTATAGCTAAATTAATGGCTTTCATAAATAACTAAAGCAAAGCATTTTTATTTATTTGCTGTATCCATTTTAAGACAGTTCTAGTGTCTGTCTGAATTAACTGCGTTTTCTTTAAAAGAAAGAAAGACAAAAATAGTGTCAGAAAGAGAATAGTATGTGTTTCCTTGGTAACAATGTATTAGTGTACCTTACAAAATGGCAGCCAATGTTTTTAACAGCAGAATCTTAGGACATTTTCAGATATTTCAGATGACTTGGATCACTTGAGTTTCCACTGAACAATGGGCAGAAATCCTGGATTTTTAATAGATGCTTTATCACTTCAGCAAGAAGGGAAATTACTTGCTGGGTAAACACTTTATGTTTGTGCCATAAAATACCTGCAAACTTGCAGGATTTTTGTACTATTGAATCAGATATGTTTATGAAATCCAAAAACCTATGATGATCCCATGAGTTTTGCAAAAAATTTGCAAAAATGTTCTCATCTGATTTTTCTAACATTAGATTTGTGCACTTTTCATTGTCTTCTAGCTCTTTGTGCACATGTGCCTTTAAAAACATAAAAAGGAATATCGTGACTGTCTGGAGCTGACTCAGGTTTCACCTTCACACAGCTGGTTGATAACAAGACACTAGAGGCTGGAAAAATGCCATTTTAACCCTGTGTTTAGTTGACATCATTTTGGATGTATTAAACTGGACTTTTTAACATTTAAAGTTAATCTTTTTTCTGGGCTATTTTAAACAACATATACATTATAACAAAAGCAAAAGATTTATTATTTAGAAACAATAATTACAAATCTTAAGTATATTTGTTTAGAAGTCTTTGTTAACTTAATAGGACTTACAACCTGATAAGAATTAATAGAGGTGTTTTTGCATTATAGCATATACCTATTTATAATTATACAGTATTTAAATAAAGATAAGATATGTTACAGTATTATCATCAGTATTTCAGCAAATTATTTTAATATAGTTTGTCCCTTTTAAAAATATGATTTACATAGCTATATTTTTACACACTGGCAGTATAGATTCATCATCAATGTTTGCTACTTTTATTTTCAATAGTTTTTTCATATCTCTAAATTCAAAAGCTGGATGAAAGATAAATATATTTTAGTTAACTTGTTTGCACATTATGTAAATAATATACCAAGTCCTGATGAACATTGGTAGTATACATTCACCGCTTTCTTGATAAAAAAAACAACATTCATGATTTGTGATTAAAGTGAATTTAACATAGTGGAGTAGTTTGATGTATAGTTTCTTCTCAAGGATGGCTTTTCAAGTCTTCTGTGTTTCACATGTCTATTATCTGTCATTTTGCTGCAACATAGGTTGCCATACAAATAAAGGGATTCCTTGCAACAACTCTTCTTCTAGTGAGACAAGTGTTATCAAAGAAGTTTAGTTCTGTGACATCAGTCTCAGGAAACAGAATGGGGAAGGAAGAGTACCTATCTTCTCAGTCCCTGTTTGCTGGAAAAGGACATGTTACTGATTCTGGCCATCTGATCATGTTCTCTGGCCAGGCTGTGAAGTATTACTACCATGCAGATCAAGGCTTTACTATCATGTGCTTGACCTATATTTTTCTCTGAAGTGAAATGCAGCAACCTTCTTCATTCAAAGAGAGGTGAAAGAAGCAAACAGCAATAGGCCCTCCATGTACCTCAGTTTCTAATTAGACTAGCACAGGGGTCTCCAAACTTGGCAACTTTAAGACTTGTGGACTTCAACTCCCAGAATTGCCCAGTAAGTATGATTAGCTGAAGAATTCAGGAAGTTGAAGTCCACAAGTATTAAAGTTGCCAAGTTTAGAGACCCCTGGACTAGCAGTTAGAAGAATGGTTTGGCTAATAGTTGTCTGCAGACTGAGACTGAACCTGTCACTTCAACAAATGAAAACTAAAGATATATGTCACTTGTGCTGTGTCACTAGTTTTCCCTATGAATTTGCTGTAGTAGCTTGGTTCATAACTTAGCATTAATCCTAGCTCTAAATAAAAGTTTACAAGCCATAGTAATTGGGTAAGTAATAGTAATCATGGTAAGACAAAATCAAACAAATATATTTTTGGGATGCCCACAAGCTGTACCTTATTCAGCAAGCCTGGCTTAGTATAATATGAGAACTAATCTAAATCTTCCAATATATTACATACTATGAAATACAAAATGCATCTTCCTTCAATGCAACAACTTTTAGTGAGTATGAGTTGAAAATGCAATGGGGGTGGCTATTCCTGTCTCAGGCAGTAAAATAGTTTGGGCTGCTTCTGGTTCCACTTTTCCTAGCATCTGAATCTCCTTTTTACAAATTTTTTACTGGTAGAATTTGAATGAATGCAAACCAGATGCTGTTAGCTTTGTGATGCATTTTGGCAGACTTACACTGTTCCCTGCATTCTGTTTCTACACAACAGAAAATACTGGAATCTATGTCGTATCATGATCAAAGTGGTAGGCAATTTAATTTAAATCTTTGGTCAGGCTTACTGCTTGAGTCCAAGTTTCTTTGACAATCTTCTTTCTTGATTATCTGTGATAATATCTTCAGAAACTGCGGGTGCTTCATCACTGGAGGTTTATTTGGTTGGACAGCAATTTGGTTGAAATGATGTAGGGTCTCCTGCTTAGGCAGGAGTCAAGAAGGCCTCTAAGATCTCTCCAACTCAGTTATTCTGTATTCTGTTTTTCAGCCACTATAAACATTACTTCTGTCCTTCCTTCCTTCCTTTTTCAAAAATGGTTTCAAAGAGGCCTGTTGGAGTTTAAGTCATCATGGATGGCACTTGGGAAGTTTATCCAACCCCAATCTTTCTTACCATACTTTACCTACCTATAGATGATTGAAAGTAGAAAAATAACAAGAAATTGTGTTCCTTGAGAAAACCTATTTCTGAAGAACAACCAATGATGCCAGCAAGAATGAATAGTTAATACCTTATTACAGTAATTCTCTTGTTCCTGTTTGTATAGAATAGCTGACTAGTGCTAGAACTGTTTAAAGCTAACTGTATCTCTTCTAAGTTTGGTGTGCTTAGCTCCTTCATATGATATAAACAGCAAAGGTTATTTAGATAAGCATGTGATATGCCAAAACTTTAATCAAGGTAAGCATGTCATATGATAGAACAATTACTCTGTCTAAAATATAATTATAGGAAGTTCCCCCTTCCCCATAATAAAATATTCTTAATATTAAAAAGAGACAGAATATAATATTTCCCCAAAGGAGAAGAGGACAAAAATCTTAACAAAGGCCCAAACATTATATGTTAAATTAATTACCCAGAAAGTTGTTGTGAACATAATTGGGACAGGTGTAGGATATTTCTTTTAATATGGTTTCATTTTAGAATCATTTGCATAGCTTCAGTAGGATTTATTGAATAAGAATTATATTATAGATGAAGGCAAAATTATATTCTTGTCCTATACATTTTATTTCAGTAAAGAGAAATCTTATCCTCTCTTCTATTCTTTTCTGAAGTACATTTAAATGGAAATCTATCCTAATACTTATGGTTTTATTGAAGATGAGATTTAACAAACTTATAAATGAAATAAATCATAAACAAAATGTTAAATATTGAACCAAAAAATACATAGATATTTCTCTTAGTTCACTTTTCCCTTTCAGAAAACAGGCGCCATATTCCCCAAGCACCTCATAAAAATCAATTGTACATATGCATGTGCAAATGCCAGACAGTTTTATAGGATGCATAGAAATTCTTAGAAAGCCAGTTTGGTGTAGTGGTTAAGTCTAGAAACTAGAAAACTGAATTGCAGTCTTGTCTTAGGCATGAAGCAAACTGGGCAACCTTGGTCACTTTCTTCAAGCCTTAGGAAGGAAGCAGTGGCAAAAAAAAAAAAGGTTTCCCAAGAAAACTTCAGAGACTAATCCAGTCAATTGCCAGGAGTCTTAACATCAAACCAGGAAGGAAGGGAGGGAGGGAGGGAGGGAGGGAGGATATTTTATACTATTTGTGTATCTTTCAGGTGACAGAATCAAAGCATCATTTAATATCTATTATCAGTTATTTGTTTTATGAACTGCAAGAAAATAGCTGGAATTTTCAACAGAATTAGATTATAGTACTGTCATGTGGAAAAGAAAATATACCCTCTGAGTTCTATGGGTCCATGTATCAAGACATAGTAAAATTAATTTTGTCCTTAGCAGTTCTTAGTAATAAAAGAATGACAGAGTTGGGAGGGACCTTGGAGGTCTCTTGCTCAAGCAGGAAACTTTATACCATTTCAGATCTATGGTTGTCCAATCTCTTATTTAAAACCTCCAACATTGGAGCACCTACAACTTTGGGGGGTGGGGGCGGAATCATACCATTGATTAATTGTTCTAAATGTCAGGAAAATTTTCTTTAGTTCTAGGTTGATTCTGTCCTTGATTAGTTCCATCTATTGCGGCTGGACAAAGATTATGTTGGCTACAGCTTTCATGTGTTGGTCCAACAGAAGCTGCAAATCCAGAAGAACACCCAAATCATGGGCTTGCTCCTTCAAGGGTGATGCAATCCTATTTATAGTCAATATGTGGGGCATGGGGGAAATCCCAATGGATAAACATAGCTCTAACTCACATTCAATGCTGTAGAATCAATACTACAGCAAATTGGAGTGATGTTTACAAGCAAAATGTCAAACACATCGGTCATAGTGGCCCAATAGTAATTCAGCCAGGTGGGTCCTATTCAAAAGGTCATTGGCCATCCAAAAAGGTCTGCTGGCCAGCATCCTGCCAATGCAATAAGGGAGAAAAAGGAACAACATTTCATTTCTCATATTGCTACAGAATTCTCTTGAAAATGAGTTCCTACCTACAGTTGGACAAATTCAATCTTCTTCATCCTTCCCCTATACTCCAAGCATCACTTTGGTTGCTTCATTTCCTGTATGTCCTCAGAAAACCAAGAAGTCAGCCAGAATTATATACCGATTTCCTGAGAAATCTCACTGTGTTCTGAGCATCTTCCTTCCAGTTTAGGATTGAACCTCAATTTCATAAATGTATAATGAATAGAAGCCAATTGCATTTACATTAAGGATGTTTACATTACAATTGCTTGTAGCCCAGAAATTTGGATATGAAATGATTATTGAAATAGTAAATAGTTCAAGAATCACATTTTTAGTTGTAAGCAAAAAAATAAATCTCTTAATAGCTGACATAATTTAATGTTAATATAAAACATCAATACTGAAGAGAAACTAATTGGATTGATAAAGAATAAACTAATGTGTTGCGTATTCAAGGTGAGAACAGTTCTTTATATTTTGTGCATTTATATATTAATATGCCAGAAAGTATGCCAGTACCTTGGAGAATTTTTGTCAACATTGTGATTTTTCTGATGCAAAAGGAAGAAAATTATGGTTAACATAAATAGACTGCTAATAAAGAACTTCCTACGTCACAGTAATTGGTCACATCTCCTGCTTTGATGGATGCAGAAGTACTGGAAAAATTATTGCATAGTTTAAAACACTATAGTTAGACTAGAGTAAAATTTTCCTTCTGAGATGCATTATCAATTTCATGTTTTGTTTTGCAGACAATCATGTTTTATCTGGTTAGGCTGTGGTTAAAATTCAGAAGCAGGTCAGTGCAGAAAGAATAAAACATACTAGATTGATCAGAGGCAAATTGGCACAAAACTATGCACAACTGGAATACTGCATTAATCCAATATGTTAATAACTTTAACTTTTCTATGTGATCCCTAAATTTTACAGAAGGTACCTTGCATGAATATTTTAAGTGCAAGGTGTAGGTAAATGCACCTTATTCATAAATTCATAAATGCTCTAAGCAGAAAATATTAAAATTCTTCGTGTTTATCAGTAAAGATTCTGTAGAAAAAATCCTGTAGAATAAGATCTTATTATTTATATTTAATATTCATATTAGCAATCAGACTCCAATTTCAGTGTGATAAAAGAAAAGAGAGAAATAGATCTGCTTTTAATGTACTGTATCACAGCTGAACAATCATAGTTAAGATTGTAAGAGAGATTTTTGAAATCCATGCAGAATTTCCATCAGGTCACTAAAGGAATAATTATGCTTGTGTGCAGTTAATGTTCCCTGACTATTTCTTTTGACCCTTTGTGTCTGTTTCCTTTCTGTGCAGTCCTGTTGTGATCATACAGTCTGAATCCAACCTTCTGTAAATTGCTCAGAATGAAAAACTCCAATGATTTGCCGATGGAACAGAAAGCTTACTATTCTTATATAGAATAAAGGTTAATGTAAGAGAAATGTTGGCTACTTGAATATAGCATTCTTCAATGTCTGAAAAAGCTTTAGCTATATTTCTGTTGTTGCCCAGATATGCTTTTCTGTTACATCAGGCAATATATTTACCTGTGTTGTTTTAAAGGTTGGGGTAGGTGGGAAATGAAAATCCTGTCATTTATAAAAATGAGATAAGAATGTTGTCTTCTAATTGTTCTTCCTCTTTCTACTTTGAAAGCTAGAAGACAATACTTGCAGTACACATAAGGAAATTGGATTCAAAATCTTTTTTTTTAAAGCCATATATTATTGTACTAGTTTTATTCTTGTACTGTGAAATGAATTTGGCTATTAATGAAAATTAAGAGACAGATTGGGAGCTTGTTGAATAGCGTTGAACACAATTTTAAAATGCAACTCACATTCTTGTCTCTGTAAACCTAAATGGTTATGCAAGAATGCAACTCATATTTTTGCCTCTGTAAACCCAAATGGTTTTTTTTTTTAAAAAAAGCAAAATTTCTGGCTTTCCTTTTGCTGTAATTTTGATGGTGTTTGATTTCTGTTTGAAAACCTATAGTTTTATTTCTAACTGTATTGCAGAAATTATTCACATCCTATAAAATCTTAGGCTGCAACACATCCAGATCAATGGGGGTTTCAGGAGAAACAGACCAAAACCTAGCACTGATTTTTTTGCCAGGCATAAAAGATTCAGAAATAGATTTTTTAAAAATGTATGTACAACCTATATTCTATGGCAGGGGTCTCAAGCTTTGCTGGTTGGGGAATTCTGGAAGTTGAAGTCCTCTAGGCTTAAAGTTGCCAAGGTTGGTAACCCCTGTTCTATTGAAAAGGGCCACTTTTCACAGATTCATCATGGTCCAAATACATAACAATACACAACTATTCATGATACTAACTTACATGCTCTATTTTTTTTAAAAAAAACATATTTTTCTTGTATTTATGTGTTTAACTTATAAAATTGGGCTGAAATTGTTGTGTCCGCGAAATGATGCCAGGAGTCGGTGACTTCAAATCATGCTCTTTATTTGAGGTTGGAACCAAACTGGGGCAAAGGGAAAAAGATCGCGGCTTTTATTCTTTTAGCCGCGGCGGCCGCGGCCAATGGCACCGCTTTGAATCTCCCGCGATCCAAATGGACCAATTGCGGGAGATTCTTAGCGAGCCAATCGGCGCGGCTCGCCTGACCAATCAGAGTGCCCCGCGCTTTGGCCAATCAAAGCGCGGGGATCTCAAGAATGCTAATTAAGGACAGAACACCCCTCCCCTCTTGGTTCAGTCCTTACGTCGCATAGTCACGTAGGTAGGCGGGGCTCCGTCTGAGCCTACTGGACCTGCGCAGCTCAGTCGTAGGTTGGATCCCGGCCGGTTCGGTCGGGATCTCAGCTGCTCCTGCTGCCGTCGTGGGAACCGGCTGGTCGATGGGGCCGGGTCGCTCTCCGTAGCTCCCTCCTGGGCCTCCCGGGTTGGTTGAGCTGCGGGTTTCGCCGCTCCCGCTCGGTCTTTCCGGGTCGGTCGAGCTGGCCTGGCTGTCTCTTCCTGGCGAGGGGTCGTGATGGCTGATTTCCGGTAAGTACGGCTGGTTTATTCTTCTTTGGTTTTGGTTCCCTGGGTATTCCCTCCCCCCTTGGTTTGTGTTGTGGGGGTTGGTTTTGCCTGTTTGTGCGTCGGTGGTCTCTTGGTTGGTAGTCCTCGACCTTAGTTGGTCGATGTGGCGTTTCCACGCTCGTCCGTCTGCTGTTTGTAGCCGGTACGAGTGTAGGCCTGTTATTTGTGTGATGACGGCTGGTATCCATAGTGGGTCTCCCGTCAGGTTTCTCGCGTATACGGGGTCGCCGGGTGCGAAGGTTCGGTGTTTGCTGTTTGAGTCTGGGGGCTTCTCCGGGTTATACGTGGGGTGTAACCTGTCGAGTGGGGACCTTAGTTTCCTGCCCATTAATAGTTCGGCTGGGCTCTTATTGGTTGTGGTATTTGGGGTTATGTGTTGGGTGAAGAGTAGTTTGTTTATTTTCTCCTGGATCTCCCCGTGGTCTATTTTCCGGATGGTCTTCTTAGTGAATTGGACCATCCGTTCCGCCCTACCGTTAGCCTCCGGGTGCGCTGGTGCTGTCAGCACGTGGCGGATGCCCCTTTCCGCTAGGAATTTTTTGAATTCCAGCGAGGTAAATTGGGGGCCGTTGTCGGAAACGACGACGTCTGGGAGGCCGTGTGTTGCAAAGAGTTTGCAGAGTTCCTTGATCACGGCCTCCGTGGTTGTCGTCTTCATGTTGCTTACCTCCAGCCAGTTGGAGTAAGCGTCAACTGTTATGAGGAAGGTGTGTCCTTTTGTGGCCCGGCGAAGTCTATGTGAATCCTAGACCAAGGTCCCCTTGGGGTTTCCCACTCTGGGACGGGTGCTGTGGGTGGGCTTGGCCTAGTTTCCTGGCATCGTTGGCACCTTGCTACCCAGGCCTCTATTTGTTTGTCCATCCCTGGCCACCAAGCGTAACTTCTGGCCAGGGCTTTAGTCCTAACGATGCCAGGGTGCCCCTCGTGTAGCAGTTCCAGAACCTTCCCTTGTAGCTTTTCTGGAATGACCACCCTATCCCCCCATAGTATGCACCCTTTTAATAACGATAGTTCCGTTTGGCGGTTTTGGAATGTTTTGACGGACTCGTCGTTGTCCCTTTCCGGCCACCCTTTCTCTACCCAATGCAACACCCGCGCCAGATGTTTGTCTTTGTTAGTCTCTCGGGCAATGTCTGACGCGGTTATGGGCTGGTTGGGTAGAGTCTCTATGCTGAGGGTGGTCGTTGTAAGTGCTGGGTCGGTGTCAGGTTCCGGTAGCGGCGAGCGGCTTAAGGCGTCTGCATGGGAGATCGTCTTACCCGGTCTGTGTATGAGTCCGTAGTTGTAGGCTGCCAGGAACTCGGACCACCTTGTCATTCGGGGAGACAGGATGTTCGGGGTGGCCTGGTTTCCTGCAAGGATTCCCAGCAGCGGCTTGTGGTTGGTTATGATGGTGAAAGTCCGGCCGTAGAGACACTCGTGGAATCGTTTTACGGCGGCAATGATAGCCAGAGCCTCTTTGTCCAGCTGGCTATAGTTCCGCTCCGGTTTGGTGAGGGTCCTTGAAAAGAACGCGATGGGCGCTTCTTTTCCGTCGGGGAGGGTATGGCTGAGGACAGCGCCGACGCCGAAGGGTGATGCGTCGCATGTGACGGCCAGAGGTAGGGTCTCGTTATATTGTATGAGGACGGCGTCCGAAGTGAGGAGGTCCTTTGTTCTTTGGAAGGCGGCTTGCTCGCGTTTCCCTCAAGTCCAGGTCGCCGCCTTGTCCAGGAGCCTTTGCAAGGGCTCCGCCGCCGTCGCCTTTTGGGGCAGGAAAACATTGTAAAACTTCAGTAGCCCCAGGAATGCTTGTAGTGGACTTGGGTGTGGGGGCTTCTTTGATGGCCTTGATTTTTTTGTTTGTGGGGTGAATGCCGTGACGGTCTAGGAGGTATCCTAGGAATTCGACCCATTCCGTGAATAGCTGGCATTTCTCCGTCTTGACTTTTAGCTCGGTCTCTTTAAATTTGGTTAGGACCTCCCTTAGGCGACCCTCTAGTTCGGCTTGGTTGGTTGCCGACACTAGGACGTCGTCGAAGTAAGGTACCACCCCCTTGATGCCTTGCAGTTGTCTTTCCATTAGGCTTTGGAATATTCCCGGTGCCACGCTGACTCCGAATTGGAGTCGGTTGCATTTAAATGCCCCCCGGTGGGTGACTATGGTTTGCGCTTCTGCCGTTTGCTCGTCGACTGGCAACTGTTGGTATGCCTGGGCGAGGTCGAGCTTGGCAAAAACCTCGCCCCCTCCCAGTGAGTGCAGTAGGTGTTGCACTACTGGGACGGGGTAGGCGCTTTATTGTAGCGTGCCATTTAGGGTGGCCTTATAGTCCCCACAGATCCTCACCGACCCATCGGGCTTGATCGGGGTGACTATGGGGGTCTCCCATCGGGCGTGGTCTATGGGCTGTAGAACCCCTTGCTTGACGAGCTTGTCAATTTGCTCGTCTATCTTGGATTTAAGTGCGAATGGCACCCACCTTGGTTTCAGGCGTTTGGGGGGGACGTTTGGGTCTAGGTTGAAAGATATAAGGGGCCCTCGGTACTTGCCTAGGTTTCCGTCGAAGACCTCTTGGAATTCCAGTTGCTATATCTTAGTGCAGCTTTAAAAACAGTTGTGGATTTTTTAAAAGTAGTCTGTGGGAGAGTATGAGTAAAAGATAAATCATGTCACGGAGACCTCAAGAAATGTACACAGAAACAATTCATAAAACCAGTAAAGAAAGAAATATCTCTCAATTTGTGTCAGTAAACTTGTAGCACCTAAGAATCAATGTCTTTAGTTACACAAATTGATTGACACATCTACTGTATGATGTATATAGATGAGCAAGGGAAAGTTGGTTATATTACCAGTGTGAAAACCATTATCCACTTCCCACAATGGTACCCATTTCATACATGATATAGAATTACCCAAAAGATTTGTAGGAAAAGCAGCATTATATTGATTAGCATGCTGTAAAACAGTAGCAATTTCATTTCTGATAAATAATCACAGTGTTGCCTTGGAGCTTTTCTGAAGAGAAATGTTCTCTCTTTTTCTTGATGCAGACCCACATAACAACTAATGTTGAATTTGCCATTGCCTATATTAAATAATGGGTTTGCTCTTCTAATAAACCTCCTATAGATATTTACAACAGCAGAATTGGGGAAACATCTATCCCCCTTGTTTTAGTGATTAGCATACAAAGAGAAAAAAGGGTCAATCCAATATTTTAATAATATTTGGCACTTTTAAACCTGCTGCAGGTTGTGACTAATCCAGACAGAATGACATCATCTTGAACTCTCGCAGTTGGGCTACCAAAGGAAGATACTGCCTTTTATATTAACTGCCATGCTATTTAAATGACTGAGGTGTTTTAGAGAAATTGTGAAAAAACTTAATGAAAAACCTAGGAGTATGCAAATTAACTTTTTTTTAAAAAAAGATCCTTTCTTCCAGTGCTTAGCTTTGCTTTCCGCTTCCTTCACTGTGAAAAGAGCAGGCATATTCAGCAGAGAAACTGAATCGAAGTGACCTCCAGGTATGCAGATTTAGTTCAGCAATGGTCCAGCTGCCTGGAAATTTCTGGAGTTCTCCACATTCAACTTCTATGACAGAGATTTCCATTTTGATTTAGCCATTATGCCCCCATTCCATGATTTATATAGACTGCATATTTTTAAAACTACTATACTAGTTCTGAAATACTATACATACATGCATTCTATTATGCATCTGTCAATCTTTTTTTAAAAAAAAAAACTTAATATTTTGGAAAGTAGAATTTTAAATCAGCAGTGTAAGGAATGTGGTTTTTAATTACAGAGGTTTGTACCAATCACTTCACTCCATTTTGGTTTAAGATAATTTAAAAAGAATCTGTTCACACACACACATACACACATCTAGTCATGATCTGGGACTTCTGTTGGGAGATGGGAGGCAAAATTCTTCCAAAGGCATAATTCTTTCAGAAATATCCTGATGTGTATTGATGATAACTTTCTCCTTCAAAGAAGAAGAAACAAAAGATTCTGATGCTAACCAAGATTTAGCTGAGGGACAGAAATAGGGATGGGTGTAAAGTGATTATAAGAGTCATTATACAATATTTCGATCATGGATTTAAGGAACAGCAAAACTGAATGTGTAGCCAAATGTCTTAGACTTCCAGAAAGCAATTCTAAACACACCAAGAAAAATTATAAATACAATTCCATGCTAGGAGAAAAGTGTGAAAAATTGTTCAAGATCATTGGAAATTCTTTAAAAGAGATACACAAGTGTAAACAATTCCTAGAATGAAAAAATGGAGAATAGAAGATGAAGCAAATAGCTTAATGATGATCCCAAAACAAAAGTGACTCCATATAGCAGGTAGAAATGAAGTGTACAGGCAGGAATCCTGGAACCCTAGAGATGGGGGCAAGTACACTAACACTTCGTGGTTGGCAAAGTATAGAAATAACAATGGGAATCACTTTTTCAGTTGTATCTGGTTTCTCATTGAAGCTTTTTGTTTATTATTCTCATTTCAAGGCTGTCCAGCTGTGTATTATGAATGCTGTTGTGAACTCCTGACAACTGTGATCATCTCCTTGGAATTTAATTGTATGCAGACTACTTGTTGCAGATTTGATTCATAGACTGTCTAAGCCACAGCTACTCCTTGCAACTCAGATGAAAGACTAAGCCTGATTTACAGCTTTATCAGTAAGTACAACTGCAACTGGTTTCATGATTTACAACCAGACTGTTTACTTTCTGCTGGAGCTAGTTAGACTGTAAAAGGAAGACAGAAATAAAATAAAAACTAGTTAGGGGCTTCAGCTAAAAATAACAAAATGAAACTTAATAAAGATAAATGCAAAGTTCGGAGACAGAAATCAAAATAAAGCAAAGAAGCAAAGAAGGGTTTACATGGGAGATAACTGGGTTGTCATTGTACTGGTACAAAAGTTCATAGAATAATAGCTGATTACAAGCTGAATATGAAGTAGCAGTGAAACATAACTGGGGGGAAAAGAAAAAAAGAAGGATGCAATTGTATTCCTCATAAATACAAGAACAATTTTCAAATCACAAGAATTAATAGTTCCATCATAGTCCGCATTGGTGAATCTCATTTGAAGTATTATGTGGGATTCTTGGAACCATGTTTTTAAAATAAATCATGCATATTAGAATCTGTTCCCTGATCACCTTTGTTTCATACTTGGATGATCAGGGGACTAGAATCTAGATCCTATACAGAGAAATTGAAGAAATGGAAATGTTTAACTATGGCAGATAAAACTTGAGAAGCTATCTGATAGTACTTTTCAAGTAATTGAAAGTATGCACGATTCAAAGTTTGTTCTCTACTGTTTCAAAAAACAGAACATAGATTAATAGATTTAAATTACAGTAAAACAGATTTCATAGATGCAGCTTTGTCTTGGTTAAGGTGCTGGATTAGAAGTAGAGAGACCTGACCACTAGTGCTCTCTTCAGCAAAGGAACCCAATTTGGGGACATGTTCATGTAGTCAGCAAGATTAGATATTCACTTGAAGGCAAAAACAAAGTAAAGCAAAACAAATTCCCACTGATATAAAAATACCTCTTAACTATAAGAACAATTCAATGTTAGCATCAAAAGTTTGATCCTGCTTCAAGAAGCTCTTCAAGAAGTGGCTAGACAGACAGCCATCTGTTTCAGATACTTTAATCTGAATTTTCGACAGAGCAGGATTGGGCTCAATAATCTAAATGATCCCTTTCAATTCAGGGACTGTGTTTTTACTTATATACTAAGTGTGTCTGGAGTTAGCCATGAACAAGCTGCTTCTCAAATGGTTCAGTGTCAGACAACACAGAGAACTGACCAACCACAGTTTGAATTTCCTCCCTTGTGAGAATAAACAGCAACTGTGTTCGGGGGTTTTTTCCCTCGCTGTGTGTGTAATGGAATGGGACAGGAAGAAATGGTTTGCATTCTGTATTTTAGCATTTCCGTGCTGGGCCTCACTGGAAAAAAAAAGGACATGCATAAGATTCTTTAGCTATTCATTAAAAGTGAAGCCAAGTTCCTTGGTCCCCACAAATGTCTGGATTTGGTTAAAGTTTGGGAAAGCAAAGAAGGGCTTACATCAAGTTGTCTTCAAGTTCTGCTGTATTTAAATTACAATAATAGAAAATATACTGTCAGGACCAGAATTTAACTATCTTCCCATGACATTGTCTGAAATCATCTTTGGTTGTTTCTTTAAAAAACTTGTCTGGTCAAGCCTTGGATATTACATATGGCTATTTTATTCAATGATTTAATAACTGCCATATAGAAATATGAAGACTTGAAATGACTTGAAATAGGACAGTGACTGAGTTCATACAGTCATAATGTAGTTTGGTGTACCAAAGCATTGTGATCTATAAAGTTAGATTATGTCCTAGCATACTACATAAAGCTAACCAACTGTGATTTATTCAACAAATCACAGTTGAATAAACTATAATTCAGTACATTGTGTGAACCAGTCAGTATTTGAAGGCAGTTCACATGAGCACTCAACATATTTCACTGTGACAAAGGTATGATTTATTGACTTCAATCTTTGATGAATTTATCATATTTCTACCAGGGCTGGATCAGTTTTGTCATAATTTTAACCATAGTTCTTCAATAGTTTGGAATGAATCAATCCTTTTTATTTGTATATATTTCTCCCTGAATTATGTTGCTCCATGAAGTGACTCTCCTATCCCTAATAATTTCAGTCAGCTGGTCTGGAAAATAAAAATATATTTGTTCTAAGAGCTAACATAAATAAGATTAGTGATGTTGGGTCAGTGTCCTGACATAATTATCTTCCTAGAAATAGGGGAACTGGTAGTCCCAGTTATTGAGGCACTGGAAGCGAAATCTGCTACCTTTTTCACCAACATTGGCCACCTATCAGGTTTAATGTTGTGAATTAATAAAAGTACTTGAATAAAGATTATTAAGAGCTTGAAGTAAAGTGCAGGGTTCTGGCCCTGCACTTCTGATTGGCCGATAATAGCAACATCGGATTGGTCCATTCAGGAGAATCTGATTGGCTATTAACGAGCCTCTCCCATTGGTTAACGGAGCTAGCGCTCCCTGTGTTTTCATTGGTTAAATACTCAAGAGCTTGCCTATATAAAGGGGGCTGTTGCGCCCATAGAGCTGAGCTGTTACACCATGTTAATAAAGAGTTTTGAAGTTCACTGTCACTGGCTCGTCTCCTTATTAGCGCCCATGCGCAGAACATAACACTGGCAACGAAGATGGGATGTGGAGACGTCAGAGCTGACTGAACGATGAAGAACGATAACAGAGCATGTAGCTGAAACGCACCAACGGCGGAACCATGTCCGGCGGCGTCATACCACCCGCTCCATTCAACCTGGTGCAAGAAGACTGGGACTCATATATGGATCGCTTCCAGATGTTTCTGGAGACCAACAATTTGAAGGATGCCACTACCGGAAAGAAATGGGCGGTATTCCTAACTCATTGCGGGCCGACCGTATTCAAGATGGCCAAGGCACTAGCAAAACCGGCAGAAGTAAAATCTATGGACTGGGACGTCCTCGAACCCCTGCTGAGGGCCCACTATGCACCGCCCGTGCCAATGCTCATTAGAAGGCATGAATTTTACCAGAGAAGTCAGCGGAAGGGCGAAAGTGTTGCTGATTTCATAGTGGATCCCCGGAATCTGGGAGGTCTATGCAGGTTTGCCGACCTAGAAGAACCCCTGAGAGACCAAATAGTTCTGGGATTAGATGCTCCAAACACACAGAGTAAGCTGATGGTGAAAGGCGACATTAGCCTTACAGATGCCATCGCTGAGGCTACTGCAGCGGAAGCAACCAGGAAGTCGGCTGCCTGAATGTGCCGCAACCACGCCCCATTTTGCCTGTGAAATTTCACCTCAGTCAGAAGGACAGCTTATGACAGCCCACCACGAGGACCTCGAATCGTCATCTGAAAGCGATGAAGAAGAGGTCAACTGGCTCCGGTCTGAATGGGACCAATGCCAGAGATCACAGTACCAATGCACTGGTTGTGGGGCAAGCCACCCCCGATCAGAATGCAAATTCCTCGACGCGCTCTGCCATGTGTGCGGGAAAAGAGGCCATATTGGATGAGTCTGTAGAAGCAAGCTAGGACCCAGCCAGCCCTCGAGGGGGGCTAACTATCGTCAACCGACAGGAAGCCATCCTGTAAAGTGAGAACCCGTGAACCACCAATGGAATAACCACTCCTACAGAAACAAAACCCTAAACCACTCAACGAAGCGAGAAGAGGCTCACCAAACTATCACGATCAGTCACGCCTCATCTCTTGATGCCAAGAAGATCCGAGTGAAAGTGGCCATCGAAAACCAGCCCTGCCTGATGGAAGTCGATTCAGGATCGTCCCTCTCGATGGTTTCCTGGAAGACCCTCAAGCAGCTCATCCCTACTGTCCGGCGGCAAAACCTCAGATTCCAACGACTCATACTCAAAGACTATCAAGGAAATCGAATTCCAGTCGTTGGATACAGCCGAGTCCAGGTATCATTTAAGAACCGTACAGCATTCCTACCCCTGACTGTAATTGACAGGGATCGGCCTAGTCTGTTAGGCCTCCAATGTTTCTCTCCACTCAGAATTGAAGTAGCCGGCATTCACCGAATCTGCAGCAGCGACTGGGAAGAGGACCTCGTCCAAGAATTCCAGGACGTCTTTGCAGAAAAACTAGGTGAGTACAAGGTGACCCCAATTTCATTTAACCTCAATCCCGAAATAGCTCCCATCCACCTTAAGCCTCGTCGAGTTCCATTTGCCCTTAAACCAAAGATTGACGAGCAGCTTGATAAATTAATAGCCCAGGGTGTGTTAGAACCAACCGATCACTCTCCCTGGGAAACCCCAATTGTGACACCCATCAAGCCGGATGGATCAATAAGAATTTGTGGGGACTACCGAGCCACCCTGAACCACGCCCTTCAACAAAACGCTTACCCGGTACCGGTGGTGCAACACCTCCTCCATTCCCTGGGGGGGCGGAAAAGTCTTCGCTAAAGTAGACTAAGCCCAGGCATACCAACAACTGCTTGCAGACAAAAAAACGGCAGAGGCCCAAACAATCGTTACGCACCGAGGTGCGTTTAATGTAACCGACTCCAGTTTGGAGTAAGCGTAGCCCCGGGAATCTTTCAAAGTTTGATGGAAAGACTATTATAAGGGATAAAAGGCGTTGTCCCATATTTTGATGATGTGTTAATCACTGCCCCGACTCGAAAAGTACTAAGGGATCGCCTGGGGGTGGTTCTTCAGAATTTAAAGGTCTCAAAGTTAAAAAAAAACAAGTGTCAACTATGTACGGATTGTGTAGAATTTTTAGGATATTTAATTGATGGTTAAGGCATTCACCCCACCGATA
Source organism: Hydrophis major (assembly GCA_033807585.1). NCBI lineage: Eukaryota > Metazoa > Chordata > Lepidosauria > Squamata > Elapidae > Hydrophis > Hydrophis major. Next base: position 334,000,568 of record CM066329.1, read on the forward strand.
GCAAACTCAGGGCAATCAAAAACACCCCCAAACCCCGAAATAAGGCCGACCTCCAGGCTTTTCTAGGCCTTATCAATTTTTATAACATTTTCCTGCCTCACAAAGCAACCGTAGCCGAACCTCTACATCGATTGTTGGACAAAAAAGCAACCTGGGTATGGGGACAGAGAGAGGAGCAGGCGTTTGAACATGTGAAAAATTTATTGACTTCTGATGCTGTTTTGATGCAGTATAACAAGACTTTGCCTTTAACGATCACGTGTGATGCATCACCATTCGGAGTGGGCGCCATTTTGAGCCACGTTTTGCCAAATGGTAGTGAAGCCCCTGTTGCCTATTTCTCAAAGACGTTATCAAAAGCAGAACGCAATTACAGTCAAATTGATAAAGAGGCCCTTGCTATTGTGTCTGCTGTTAAGAGATTTCATGAATATGTGTATGGCCGAGCCTTTACTATAGTGACTGGCCACAAACCTTTGCTGGGAATAATAGCAGGAGATAGGCCAACCCCTTATATATTATCTCCCAGAATGACTCGCTGGTCAGAATTCTTGGCTGCATATAATTACAAGTTGCAACACCGCCCAGGGAAGGTCATTCCCCACGCCGACGCATTGAGCCGTGCACCACTTCCGGAGACCATTGATGACCCCGCTCCGATGGTTACAGCACTGCAGATCGAGACACTTCGAACACCGCCACTAACAGCCCGAGATATCGCGATTGAAATGAAACGTGACCCCATTTTAGCACAAGTCCTCAGTTGGGTCGAGCGCGGATGGCCATTGGACCAGATACCTGACGACTACGTCCCATTCAAGAATCGACAAACGGAACTGTTTTCCCAGAAGGGCTGCATTATCTGGGGTGATAGAGTCATTGTCCCAGAGCGGTTACAACGAGCGATACTAAGAACCTTGCACGATGGCCACCCCGGCATCGTGCACATGAAAGCGCTCGCACGAAGCTACGTGTGGTGGCCGGGCATCGACAAGCAGATCGAGACATGGGTAAAAGCTTGTCACAAATGCCAGGAAGTAAGCAACGCCCCTCCGAAAGCAACACCGACTGAATGGGAAACACTGAGGGGACCATGGTCCCGTATTCATCTGGACTTTGTGGGACCTACCAAAGGCCACACATTCTTATTAACGGTGGATGCCTACTCGAACTGGCTTGAAATCCATGAGATGAGAAATACAACAACCGAATCGGTCATCAGGAAACTAGACAGACTATTTACAACACACGGATTACCAGACGTTCTGATATCCGACAACGGGCCCCAATTTACCGCGCTGTACTTTGAACAGTACCTGGTAGACCGTGGTATTCGCCATGCGCTGACTTTGCCGGCGCATCCTGCGGCCAACAGAAGGGCCAAGCGCATGGTACAATTCGTCAAGAAAACATTGCATAAAATGGACTATGGCGATATCGAAGACAAGATTAACCGGATACTCCTTTTGCAGCATATCACTCTGCACAGCGTCACCAACAAAATTCCAGCCGAGTTATTGATGGGGCGGAAGCTTCGGTCCCACCTCGACTGTCTGCACCCATCGTATGAACCTGAAAAACCACACGGATCCAGCAGGAGATGCCGTAACTTCCAGGTAGGCGACTTGGTTTTCGCAAGGAACTTTTTGGGCGATCCGTTGTGGGTCGAGGCAACTGTGGTTCAAGTAACTGGCCCCAGATCATACCGCGTGAGATGTCGTGACGATAGAATATGGAAGCGCCATATCGATCAGCTGTGTTCAAGGCTACAGTCAGGGATCTCCGAGTCCCCTGACTTCCAAACTGAGGGGGGAGGAGATACCGAGGAAGATGAACTTGAAACGGCAGAAAGTTTAAGCGGAAGTAATGACCGTGCAGAGGCAACACGTGAAGAAGGATCGGGGATGGGGGTGAGCTCGCCTCAAGGAGATGCCGAGGACATTAGCGACAACGAAAATTTGAATACAGAACAAGAGGCACCCTTTTCACCAGATAACGTCCTACCCCAACAAGACTGTAGCCAAATACCAGGAGTACAACGTAAATCAAATAGACAATCAAAACAACCTGCCTACCTCAAGGACTACGTGACCGCACCCCTTAAACGGAACCCAGGGGGAAGGGGTGTTGTGAATTAATAAAAGTACTTGAATAAAGATTATTAAGAGCTTGAAGTAAAGTGCAGGGTTCTGGCCCTGCACTTCTGATTGGCCGATAATAGTAACATCGGATTGGTCCGTTCAGGAGAATCTGATTGGCTATTAACGAGCCTCTCCCATTGGTTAACGGAGCTAGCGCTCCCTGTGCTTTCATTGGTTAAATACTCAAGAGCTTGCCTATATAAAGGGGCCGTTGCGCCCATAGAGCTGAGCTGTTACACCATGTTAATAAAGAGTTTTGAAGTTCACTGTCACCGGCTCATCTCCTTATAAGCGCCCATGCGCAGAACATAACATTTAGGCTTCTAAAGTAAGCCGGAGAGACAGTGGCAGGGATTATGGCAATGTCAGGCACTCCAAAAATTCCTTTCAGTGATTTATGATCTTTCACAAAAGCTCATTCTCTGACTCAAACTTTGGTTTGTTCATATACCCTTAATTTTAATTTATTATATAAGGGTTGCTTTAATTGTACTAATTAACGCAACCCTTACATATTAATTCTACAAACACTTCCAATCATTGGTCAGAAGACAATGATTTAGTTGATCTATTTATTGCCAAGGATCAGTACAGAGAATACTGAAACTCTCAAAAACAGTTTTTCTACAGCACTGTGGCATATAAAAGTAATACAAAAGATCAGAAATAAAACCTGTGGTTGAAAGATTCTATTTAATATTAGAGGATGAATTGAGAGTCACTTTAAAGAAAACCACAGCAAATTTCTGTGTTTCAATTAGATCAATTATTTTACCTATCATGAAGCTATAATATAATTGCTGTCTGAATTCTGGACTCCCTAACCCCGGACATTATATCTGGACTTTAGTGTTTGTATTTTTTTTAATCTGGATTTGGTTATAGATGAAAATATCTCCTTCTCTGTGCTTCAGTTACACATACATCATGAAGACGAGCTTCAAAGTATGAAGATTCATAATATATTCAATATGGTCTGCTGTGAATCTGGGGGTATCATGCAATCATTGAGATTGGTAACTACTAAGAGCCTGGTCCAATAAACTATGAATTTCTCTAATTACTTTAGATAATGTTTAAAGGAATTAGACAAATTCTTAGAGGATTGGATCAGACTCTTAGTGGCTACCAATTTCAATTTTGTATGTTGCTCCCAGATTTACAGTAGGCCATGTTGAATGCATTATGGAGTGCCCATTACCATACTTGATGAAAACAAGTTCTATAATTTAAGTACACATTATGAAAAGTAGTATTCCTTTTTATCCCCACTTTTAGCTTCATTGGATGACCACAAGTATAAAGGTCAAGGTTTTGCAAAAATTTGAAAGAGGTACTTCACAAAGCACATTAGTGCTGGTGAATCACCTCTACCTGAAGCCTTTGGAAGACTTGCATGGGTGCTTCCCAAGACAGTTTCCAATTATCTTTATGTCTGGGAACACAACAATTCCACTGGGTCTGTCAGCAAAGCAAATTCACAAAGCAGTAAACTCAATTTACATAGACTTCTGTAAAGCCTTTGATTCAGTGTTACACGACAAACTACTAAAACTAAAATCTTGTGGTATCTCTGGACACCTGCATAACTGGATAGAGGCATTCTTGTCAAACAGGCAACAAATGGTCAAAGTTGGGAGCGTCCTATCAAATTCTGTACCTGTTAATAGTGGTGTCCCCCAAGGCAGTGTTCTAGGACTAACTCTCTTCATACTCTACATAAATGACCTCTGCGATCATATTAAGAGCAACTGCATTCTCTTCGTTGATGATGTAAAGCTATTCAATACCACAGACAATATTGCTACCCTTCAAAAAGACCTTGACTATGTGTCAGAATGGTCAAACAAATGGCAACTTCAAATCTCAACAAATAAATGCTCTGTCTTACATATTGGCAAAAAAAAATAATCAGAAAATAAAATACAAGCTGAATAGTCAAGAGCTTGTTGATGATCCAAACTCTGTCAAGGACGGAGTACTCATCTCTAATGATCTAAGGGCTAGAGCTCACTGTAACTACATAGCCAAAAAGACATTAAGAGTTGTTAACCTAATCCTGCGTAGCTTTTTCTCTGGTAATATCACACTACTAACTAGAGCATACAAAACATTTGCTAGGCCAATACTTGAATACAGCTCATCAGTCTGGAACCTGCATTACGTATCTGATATTAACACAGATGAGAAAGTCCAGAAATATTTCACAAGAAGAGTTCTCTATTCCACTGCTCATTGCAAAATAACTTATGCCCCCAGACTTGAAACTCTATACTAGACAACGTAGAACTACTCCACCTTCGGTCTGATCTAAGTATGATATATAAAATCATACATTGCAATGTCCTACCTGTCAATGAATACTTCAGCTTCAACCATAACAATACAAGAACACACAATAGATACAAACTCAAGGTAAACTGCACCAAACTTGATTGCAGGAAATATGACTTCAACAACAGAGTGGTCAATGTCTGGAATACTCTACCTGACTCTGTGGTTTCTTCCCCAAACCCCAAAAACTTTAACCTTAGACTGTCTACTATTGACCTCATCCCTTTCTTAAGAGTCTGTAGGGGGCGTACATAAGTGCATCTACCATCCCTGTCCTATTGTTTCTTTTTATTTTTCTTATATGTACCCATTTCATGTATTCATAACTATGTTTATACTTATACCTGTTATCTTATAATCGCTTGACAAAATAAAATAAATAAAATAAATAAATAAAACAATGCATGAACATACTTACACAAAGAGACATGGAGTATTTCTTTGTTTCAAGAAGTGTTTCACTCTTTCAAATGCTTTGCACAGCCCGATTATTATCTATTAGTTTCTAACCTGAAGACTTTTATTGGCCTCCATAATCTTCCCTTTCTTGCTTTTTTCTAAACTAGAAAGCTGCTATATTTTGTTCTCATAAATGAGATACCCTTTTGGCAGTGGTTGTTGGTACTCAAATGAATTGATTAAAATGGCTAGAAATCAGATTTAAATTAGGAAGACCTTCCTGTTGGCTCAAGCTATTTTATAGTTGAACCGATTGCTTGAAAAGGTAAGTATCAGAGTATATTCATGAACTGGAATAGAGCATAGTAACAAGGTCAGCCAATGAATAGGCATAGCAACTAAGTCAGCCAATGAGGACTGTTTGGAAACTGAAACTAGAAGTAACCTAGGCGTGGCTCTATATTAAACTCTGCAGCTCTGCAGCTATGTTAAACTCTGAGTCTGTCTATTGAAAATGAAACTAACTTGCTTGCTTGTCTGCTGAAGTTGAGTTGCTTGTAACATGTCTGCTTCTGTTTGAGTTTGCTCCATATTGGAGAAATCTTCAACTGGTATTGTAAAATTTACTTAATATGTTTATAAAGATGTTAAATGAAGCATCAGCCATCTGTATTTATTTTTCTGTCACTGAATTTACACTGCAAAACTCTGAACAGTAGGTTCACTTACATCTAACCTATATTCTAGGTTTTAAAGCTAGAATGTAAATTTTGTGTATCAGTAATGTTTAAATAACCATTACGATTCTTTCCAGCTCTATTGCTAATTTGTGGTTTGAAGTTCTTGTTCATCAACTGACAACATATGCATCTATAAAATCACATTCTGAAGGGAAATGTAAGAAATTGCTTTTATTGCCATGAATTGATGTCATTTTAAGTGTCTTGGACACTTCAGAGATATAAATATTTATTAATTAATTTGTATTAATGGCATTTAATGATCCTCTTTTGCCTTTCAACAATGTAAACCAAATGTTTCATTTTTTTCCTGTGGTGGTTTTTACAAAGTATTATTGTATGAATGAAGGTAATTAAACATGTCACAGAATAATGTTGCAGGATCCAATCTGGGGCAGTCACTGGGATCAGAGGTTCTCTCACACACATTCTGGTGTTCCTAAGGATGGGCACAAGTCTAAAAGCTCAGAAAACTAAATCTCTGGTCTGGTGACCAACCCAGATTGGATTCTGTCATTGTATATTTAGGACACTTTACCTCAGGAACCAATACATGAGTTTCTCACTGCAGTTCTGCATCTTTTGTTATTCATTGGTTGCATGTTCTTTGTAATTAGGCTAATTGGGTGTTATGTTTCCTATTCAAAGAGCCTAGACATCTCAGTAAGCAGATTTTAACATCATATACAAATTAGTTGAACATCATATACAAATTAGGCCAATTGTACCCACTTTCGGCATTTATGTGCCTATATCTTTCTGTGTGGATTAAGCTATACTAATTTATTTATGTTGAGGACATTGACTCATAATAACAATATCTAACTTTTCATAAGGAGGTCACAGTCATATTTATTCAGGGCATAGTTAGAATTTGCTAGTGAAAATTCATCAACAGTAGTTGCTTGTGTACTACACCATTATTAATGCTTTTTGCAGTGTGGTGCTCTCCAGATTTTTGAGACTGTAACTCCCAGAAATCATAGCCAACATGACTCATGCAAATTGAGAATTCTGGAAGCTGCAACCTCAATCCATTTGGAAAACATTAAGTAGGGGAGGGTCAGCTTATTGTAAGGCATATTGGTTTGTGCTATATATTTGGCCAATCTCTTTGCTTTATAATTACATCTCCATTTAAGAGATTTGCTAAAAAATACTGCAAATTAGTTAAAGAGAAAATCACCTTAAATCATATGCTATATGAACAAAAATATATAGTAATGTAAAATTGTTTATAAAAAAAATAGTGTATTGGGTTGCAATTGTTATTGGTTAATTGAGCATGCCTGTGATATTTCATTGTTCTTCAATTCCCTGGGTCTGCCTATATATGCTGTAGGAATTCTTGCAGATCCCCTGGAATTACTACTTCTACAAGTTTCAGTAAAGCAAGCAGCAGGAAACCTTACTCTTGACTCTAGTGTCTTTTGTTCAAGTCGTACAAAATATACAACAGAAGTTCCTTAAAAGCATTTCTCAAGCAAGGCAGATTTTCTATAACATTTTACTCAAATTTCTTCACAGGAAGCCATTTACTCAGTCTAAAAATTAATTTCAAGAAACATGATTGACCACTGAGTAATTTTTACAATCGTTTTTTGCACAGTCTTTTGTGGTAAATAATATTGCTAGCTGAACAGAAGAGTGACTAGACTTTACAATGAATAGGCCTACAGGCAAGTTCTAAAATACCTCATTGCCCAACAGTATGCTAGAATTCTTTTATTATGAACACAGCACATAAAATTCCTAAGCAGTTACCACACTAGAAACATAAAGAAGCCCAGTTCTATTTAAAATCTTCAGCATTCCTGAAAACCAGAAAACTTCTTCTGAAAATACAACTGTTTATGTCAATAGAAAATTATGTATATGCATTACTAAGATGACCTATGCTTTAAATATGCACAGAGTATAACACTCCTCTTCCTTCCATTTTAATAATGGCAAATAGAAAAAAATTATTTCCTAAAGCTTCATTGGGAGCTCTACTGTTTATAAAAATGGAAGCCAAGGGGAGAAGGCGGAGCTTCGTTTCGGCGATACAGCTGCGATCTCGGGGCTCTGAGATCGCAGCCGATATTTTCGCCCCTGGTCGGTCCCAACGGACCTAAACCGTCCCGTAGAGACGGGGATTGGGAAGGGCACTGTCCCAGGATCCCAGAGATATCGCAAAATCTCTGGTTTTATCTGGGAGAAGCCCTTTTGCTGGCGGCGGAGAGGCAGCCTCTATAGCTGCTGAAGTCGGGACAGCTCCGGAAAGAAAGTGGCTGGAAAGAAAGTGTGTCGGCTGGGTGAGAAACTTCTTTTGTGTTGTAAATTCACTGAGGTTTGAAAGGGCATCCTGAACAAAGAAGAAACCTGTGAGATTTTTTGTTTTTTGACCAAAACTCTTTGAGCGGCATTTTTTAAAGTGATGTCAAATTGAGGCTTGGATTTTTTTTTCTTTTTCTTACTTTTTTTCTGGGGACTTTAGTGTGACTTTATAGGTAACCGGATTGAATTTTCTCTTATATATATATTTATGTTCCTTTTGATTTTTTAAATTTTCTTTAGGATAGAGGCTCCCTTTGGCTATATTTTTTTCTTTTTTTTTGCAAACATTACTCCTTTTTTCTGGCTGAGGGGGGGAAGAGCATTAAGAAACTTTGCAACACTGCCAACTAGAGGCTTGAAAATACTTTATTTGAATTGGAGAGAACTGTAAGAAGACTCCTTCTCAAGGACATTTCAACATGATAAGATAGAGGGAGAGCACAGCAAAATATTATTACAGGTGTTTTTCTGGACTCTTATCAATATTTCAACACTTGAGGCTTGGCTTTGAAGCTGCTGGAGAAGAGAGTCATAATAAGAGTCTTGGATAAATAAATAAAGTGCAGTGCTCTCTCTCTCTCTCTCTCTATATATATATATATATATATATATATATGTATATATATTTTACTTGTGATATCCCTACTCACCAGCCTTTTTGTAAATTTCAATTCTAGTAATATTCTTATTTTTGTTTTTTATTTTAAGGGAAAGCCTCAGAGTTTTTCTTTATTTTTCTTTTTTTCTCCTTATTTTTATTGGGACTTCTTTGCTCTTTCTATCCATGTTTTTGGACCACTTTGTTTTTCTTTTTTGATTATTGAGATTTCTCAACTGGATTAAGGTGTGAAGAACCTGAAGGAATTTCTTCTTTTCTTTTTGCTTTTTTTTTGCTCTTAATCAAAATTATTATTTTTGGGTTTGTTTGTTTTTCTTCCTTTCTATTTTTCCTTTTTTATGGTGGACTACTTCGTAATTGGATTAGGGTCTAGAAGAACCTGAAGATCTTTCTTCTTCCTTTTTTCCTTTTTCTTCTTTGGTTTTGGGCCTTTTACTATTGGATTTTTCCATTTTGGATTATAATTGGCTACTCTACCAGTTGGATTAAAAGTCAAAAAGAATTTGAAGCTTTGGAAGCATTAAAATGAGCAGGAAACCAATACCATCTGGCATTTCTACTTCTACCTCTGCTTCCCCACCAGCTGGAGGACAACGTTTAATTCAGACAATGTTGAAGCAAGATAAAGAACAAGAAAAAGTAACTTTACAGATGATTATGCAAGGAATCCAAGATCTCAGGACAAAATCAGACACCATTGAACAAAGAATAGAGAACATTGAACAAAGAACAGAGAAGACTGATGAAAAAGTGGAAAATATTAAACAAATGATGGGGAAGTATGAGGAGAGATTCCAAAAAATTGAGGAAGAAGGAAAACAAAGAGAGGAGAAGATTGGAAATATTGACAGTAGATTAACAGTGGTTGAACAAGAAAAAAGTGGGATGTTGAGGTGGGAGATGGAAAGGTCAGAATTTTATCTCAGATTTCAAAATATAGAAGAGGAAAAAGGAGAAAATTTGGCTGCGATAATGATAGAAATTTTGGCAGATGCTTTGGAAATTATAGAGGAAAAGATGATGGATGGAGTAGATGAGGTATATCGAGTTTATACAAGATATGTGATGAGAAATAAATTACGAAAGGAAGTCCATATTAGATTTACCAAAAAATCCATTAAAACACAAATATTACAAGTGGTAAGAGAGAAAACATTGAAATACAAAGGTAAAGAGATTGTGGTTTTAAAACAAATACCCAGAAGAGTGAGAGAGATGAGAAGAGAATATCGATTTCTGATGCTACTGGAAAACAAAGTGAATTATAGATGGCTGATTCCAGAAGGATTAATGTTTACGTGGCAAGAGCAGAGACATAGAATTGATTCAATTGAGAAAGCAGAACTTTTCCATGCAGAATTTTTGGGAAGAAGAAGAGAGGAGGCAGAGAAAGAGGTCTCATTAATTGAGTTTCAAGAGGAACAACTGGAGATTGAAAAAGAGAAAGGAGTTGTAGGTGGACAGGTGGATAGTAAAGAACAATGTGAAGTGAGATCCACGAGAGCTGTTAGATATAAATATAAAGCATAATCATGGAAGAAAAAAAAACTGATTACAATGAATATAAATGGACTTAATTCAGCTGTTAAAAGAAGGAAAACTTTTCATAAATTAGAGAAATTAAAATTTGATATAATTTGTCTACAAGAAGTTCATATTAAAAAACAACATGAACAATTGTTAGTAGAGCCAAAATTGGGGAAAATATTTACTTCTTTGACTCAATGTAAGAAAAGAGGAGTGGTTCTATACATTAAAGAGGCTATCCCAGCAAAACTGATCTATACGGATGAAGACGGAAGAGTATTAATGGTGGAAATAATGGACAATAATATAAAAATACTCTTGATTGCAATGTATGCTCCGAATGATAAACAAGAAGAGTTTTATAAAAAGCTGCACATGAAAATAATTGGACTGGACTATGTTAATATAATTATGATGGGAGACTTTAATGGAATTGTGGACAATAAATTGGACTACATAGCAACAACAACAAAGCAAAATAGAAAGGCTCTCCCTAAATCTTTTTTTAAAATGACAGATGAACTAACTTTAAAAGATATTTGGAGAGAAAGAAATGTTAAAGCTAAACAATATACTTTTTACTCAAATAGACATTTATCATGGTCCAGATTAGATATGATTTGGATCTCAACAGAATTAATATCCAATATTCAAGAAACAAACATTGAAACAAGTACTTGGGCAGATCATAGCCCAATGACAATTAAATGGAAGGGACAAAAAAAAAGATTGAGATGGACATTAAATAATACTATTTTAAAGGAGAAAGATTTTATACAATGGATGGAGAAGGAATTGGCTTTTTTCTTCAGAGAAAATAAAAAAGAAAATACTTCAACGCAGAATGTTTGGGATACAATGAAAGCATATGCTAGAGGTCTGATAATAGATTATACAAGAAAAAAGAATATTAGGAAAAGGCAAGCTTCTAAGGCCTTGGAAGACGAGTATAAAAGACTTGAAAAAGAATTACAGAAAAGGCCACAGAAAAAAGATACTAAATTGAAGCTGGATGTAATTAAACATAAAATGGAATTAATAGAGAAAGAAGAATTGGCACAGAAAATCAGAAATTCTAAACAGAATTACTTTGAAGATGCAAATAAACCAGGTAGATGGCTAGCATATAAATTGAGAAAGGAGAAGGAATCAAGAAAAATATTGAAGCTAATAGATGATCAAGGCCAAGTTTGTTATGGTAATAAGGAGAAAAAGGAAATTATTCGAGATTTTTATAGGCAACTATATAAACAAGAGAATATTGATGAGGAAAAAGTCAAACAGTATTTACAGAATGCTAATTTCCCGAAGATACCTAAAGAGACTGAAGAAATGCTAGAAAGCAATATAACAATGATGGAATTAAATGAAGCATTTAAGAGATAAAACAATGGGAAAGCACCGGGTCCAGATGGGCTTCTGGCAGAATTCTATAAAACATTTCAAGAATCATTGAACATCCCATTGTTAGAAGTCATGAATGAAGTTATGTTAAAGAAGATGATACCCAAAACATGGTCAGAGGCTTATATCACACTTATTCCAAAAGAAGAGGCTGACCCACTGCAAATTAAGAACTATAGACCTATTTCCTTATTGAATGCAGACTATAAAATCTTTGCTTCAATTTTAGCAGAAAGACTTAAAAAATATTTAAATAATTTTATTCACCCAGATCAAAATGGATTTCTGCCAAAGAGACAAATCAGAGACAATATGAGAGTAATCTTAGATACTTTGGAAAACTATGAGGCTCATCCTGAAAAGCAAATGGCTTTGATATTCCTAGATGCTCAAAAGGCATTTGACAACGTGAACTGGAGATTTATATTATTACTATTGGAACAGATGGGTTTTGCTAAAAAATTTATTCAAGCAATAGAAGCCATATATAATAAACAGACAGCAAAGGTAATGATGGAGGGGGAACTTACAGATTTTATTAATATAAGAAAAGGCACAAGACAAGGGTGTCCCCTATCTCCTTTGCTATTTGTGTTGACCTTGGAAGTGTTGAATAGAAATATTAGGGATGATAAAAGCATAAAAGGAATGAAAATTAAGAAGGAAGAATTTAAACTACAAGCTTTTGCTGATGATTTAGCTTTTATTCTGGAAGACCCGTTAGAAACAGCTCCAAGGTTATTGGAAAAGATAGAGACATATGGTGAGATGGCTGGTTTGAAAATAAATAAAGATAAAACAAAGATTTTGACAAAGAACATGCTATTGAGACAGAAAGAAGAACTAGTAGATCTTTTGAAAATCCAAGTTACAAATAAGGTTAAGTATCTGGGGATATATTTGACAGCAAGATGTAGCACATTAAAAGAGAATAATTATATTAAACTCAAACAACAGATAGCAACAGATTTGAAGAAGTGGGAAAACTTGCAATTGTCATTAATAGGGAGAATTTCAACAATCAAGATGAATATTTTACCCAGAATTTTATTTTTGTTCCAAACAATACCAATTAGGCTTGCAAAAGACTATTTTGAAGATTTAAATAAAATCATGTTGAAGTTTATAGATTGTTGACATTAGAAGGGCATGATTTGCTGTTGGGCTGGCATGGTTTTTTATGGTATAAGGGAACTAAAACACAGGGTTATTTTAGAAGACATTATATACAGGAGTCTTTGTGGTTAGACTGGGAGAAGATAAAAAGACAATGTTATTTGAAAATTCCAGTTTGGTTATCGAGTATTGAAGCATTTTCCTATCCTATAATTTATAAGAAGGAACAAACAGTTAGATATGGGGAACTACTGGATGAAAAGGGTGAACTTAAATCGATCCAAAACTTAGAGGAACAAGGTATAAGGATGAATTGGTTTTCATATGCGCAAATACATTCAAGGTATGATGAAGATTCTAAAACGGAGGGATTTTATGATAAGCAGACTGATTTAGATAAGATCTTGATGGGTACTGATGAGAAGGTGATTAAAAAAATTGTATGGTTATTTACTGGGAATTAAATTAGAGGAAGAACAAGTCAAAGAAACTATGATTGCTTGGGGGAAGAATTTTGGATATGGGATTGATCTAGAGAAATGGCAAAAATTGTGGTCTCAAAATTATAAAATGACAATGTCAACAGCATATAAAGAAAACTTGTATAAGATGTTTTACAGGTGGCACTTTCCCCCGACAAGAATAGCAAGAATGTTTAAGAACAAATCTGAAAAATGCTGGAAATGTCATCAGATACCCGGCTCGTATTACCATATGTGGTGGACTTGTGAGGACGCTAGAAAATATTGGACTAAAATTCGCATGTGGTTGGAAAAAATGACAAAGAAACACATAGACTTGAAACCAGAGGTCTTTTTATTGGGAATTTTACCTGATATATATAGTAAAGATTTGAAATACCTGATTGTAAATGTATTAACAGCGGCTAGGATTGTATTTGCTAAAAATTGGAAGAATGAGAAAATACCATTACAGGAAGAAATTATTAAGAAAATATTGGAATGTGCTGAGATGAGTAGATTGACATTTGAAATTAGAGAGCAAGAGGATAAACAATTTTATGAAATTTGGGATCTTTTTTATCAATGGCTAGATGATAAAATATGATAATAGAATATTTAGAATGCTAGACAGTAAGGATTATCTTTATTTTGCTATTTTGTTATTACTTTGTTATTTGACATTATATTTATAAAGGGTTTTTTAGGATTGATTTGGTATGATTATATGATTTGTTACAGAATAAACTGGTTAAAGTATTGTTATCTCATAAAGCATGAATGATTAAAAGTATAGTCAAAAATTTCTTTTTTCTTAGTGATATTAGGATATATAAGTTTGGAATGACAATATGAGTTGTTATGTAACATAATTGTAATTGAGACTACAAAAGGAATGCACAAAACTGATGAACCAACTGACACACTGGATGTACATATGAGAGTTGATGTTTTAATGTTTTGTTTGTCTTGTTTGTTTGTAGAAAATTAATAAAATCTCTTTCAAAAAAAAAAAAAAAGGAAGCCAAGAGATTGCTGTGTTTATCCATTTCTGGACTTAGATGAGCAGCATCGACTCCATTACTATAATATTAGTATTTTTATTTTGTATAAAGTACACAAGAACATCAGATGCAGTCTAAGAATATGCATATGTTTCAGGTTTTAAATATTTGTCATCTGCTATTCTACTTATAATGTTCTGAAGCTTCCCTTGTATATCTGACACATCCATGAAAAGATGTGGTAAATCTTTTTCTTTATCATTTTGCTCCTTCCCAGAATATTGTCAAAAGGTTAAAAAGTACCCCATCTTCCCAAATTCACTATATTTTTACCTCAGTGGTGGGATTCAAATTTTTTTTACAACCAGTTCTGTGGATGAGGTTGGTGAGTTTGGCAGGGGAAGGATACTGTAAAATCTCCAGTCAGAGGTGGTATTTGCCGGTTCTCCAAACTACTCAAAATTTCCATGACTGGTTCTCCAGAACTGGTCAGAACCTGCTGAATACCATGTCTATTTTACCTCCTTTCTTCAACAGCATGATCAGAGGTGGTATTGAGCAGGTTCTGACCAGTTCTGGAGAACTGCCAAAAGAGTAGGCATCCTTGAGAAGAATGTGTACTACAGCCACTTTTAAAGGTGCCAGGAACAATCCCTCCTTCAAGGATGACTTACCCATCTCAGGACATATCCACATGTCACTTCCTGGGCAGCCTTGACCAATCTGGAAAGGCATGGATCTAATTAAGAGGTAGCTGTGCTTAAATTCCAGAACATCCTATCTACTTTCTCAGATCAAATTATTCCCAGATAAGTGGTAAGTCCACTCCCCGGGCATCTCCAAGAGACCTGTACCATACTTGATTTCCAACTGAGAAAGAAACTAAATGATTTTATCTGCAAGGTGCGCTGAAAATTCTTCAATGCAGCCCTTCTTTTTTTAAAAAAGGGGTAAGAGCAATCAAAGTTGATTAGATTGCCCCATAAATGGGCTGTAAGTTTAAGTAGTTAATTAGTTCTAGCACTTGGCACTTGGTATGCATTTTTTAGAATTGCAGCATCTAGGGGTCATGAGATCATAATTTGCGACCTTCCCAACTGGATTCTGACAAAGTCAAAGCTGAATAGCAATAGCACTTAGACTTATCTACACTCTCTAAGTGGTTTACAGAGTCAGCATGTTGCCCCCAACAATCTGGGTCCTTATTTTACTGACTTCGGAAGAATGGAAGGCTGAGTCAACCTTGAGCCAGTGAGATTCGAACTGCTGGCAGCTGGCAGTCAGCAGAAGTAGCCTACAGTATTGCATTCTAACCACTGCGCCATCCCAGCTCAATAACTCAATATTCACTTTGCAACTGAATTAATTCATTTAACAGCCATGGCAAAAATGGTTGTAAAGGTTGCAACTCACTTAACAACTGTGTTGCTTATCAAGGGATATTCTTGTCCCAATTGGGATAATAAGTCAAGGTCTTACCTGAACTGTTATTCTAGCATTAGACAAACAGTCTCTCTACTCTGTTTTGTCACACTCTAGACTGTGTCATTTCCCTCCCAAGTTATGCTCCTCCTTTCATTCTTTTTCTTTTTGTATAGGGCCTATTGGGTCATGAATTGATAGGCAATTATTATTTTTAATATGCTTAGAATAGATGTCTGATAAGCTCTTTAAATTGTTAATAATAATGGATGATAATTTATGGAAAAAATTCAGTTACTATTATTGTGACTAGATAATTTGGAATGTTAGAAAATGGACTTTCTTCTCCTACAGATTCTGCCCTGATAACAATATTTTGACAGTCTAGTCATGGGAATAATAAGATCAGACATTCCATTAAGTTGACTTCCTGTTGGTTCCCTGCTGTTTTTCCCAAAATCAGCTTCTCTAACCTTCAGAAGGGTATAGATGAACAAAAACATGTTTCTCCTCAGTCCTGCACATAACAACTCTGCTTTCAAAATTCAGAATTCCCACTGGCATTTAAAAACATCAGTATTGGTGAAAGAAAGAAAAAAAAATATGCGGTAGCAGTTATGTATCCTCACAGTATGTCTGAAAAAGAGAAATGAGGAAAACCTTCTTAAAATTGATTAAATGAATTTGTCTTTTGTTATAAAACTGTTAATATTGTCATTCATGTTATCCCAGTCTAATATGAAAAGCCTTATCTGCATTCAGTGTGCTTAACCATAGAACACAGGTAGATATTATGGGCTGGGGATTGGGAACTGCATTTGGATAATGAAGCTAAAGGGGCTAAAAATGTATCCCGTAATAAGAATACCAGATTTTATCTTGTTCTGTTACTTTTTTTTTTCATTTTTAAACAGAGGATAGAATATGTCTGATACATTTGTACAGCTTTGGGTTCTGCTTGGATGGGAAATTCTTCCTAATCATAAATGCTATCTGGAGGAAAGAAGCAAGGTATAAATATGAGGACTGATTAATTTATTTATGGCAAGGGTACCCAATCCCCTGTCTGTGGACCAGTACTGCTCCATGGCATGCCAGCAACCAAGCTGTGCAAACAACCGAAGCCCCATCCAAGCAGTACATGAAATGACACCCTCTCTGGAAAAACCTCTCTCCATGGAAGTGGTCGCTAGTGCCCAAAAGGTTGGGGACCGTTGATTTATGCAACCTGAAGACTGGGCTTTTTTTCTATTGTACTTTGGTATAGTTACATACTGGGACTGGATTTTGAGAGAGAAGTGTTGTTTCTCCATAAAAGCTGTTTTTCACAGTCTAAGACCATAATAAAATTACCTACTGTTTTTCAGGAAGCTAACACTGAAATTCATGCTGGTGTTTCTGGAGCTGCAAGAGGCAGAAACATGGTGCGGGCTGCATGAGGTCTATAAGTCATGGATTGCTCACCCCTTTTCTAAGTCAAAATGTAAATGCATTGCTAGCTGAGAACCATAAAATTAAAGGCTAGCTATTTAATAGCATAATAAACCTTTTCCCCATCTAGTAGCAGGCATTCACAATTACAGTTCATTACAGTGTGCTTCTTAGTTCTAATTGTCCCTCCTCACACATTTAAAATCCAGTAACTGTCATCTAACATTTAATATCCACAAAGTTAAACTTATAGAGTGACTCATCATTAAAGACCAAAGTCATTATATCTGATGTTTCCAGGGCCACTGCAAAATGTCTTGAATAGTGGATCAGCTGCTACAAAGCAAAAAGTAGTTGCAGCTACTCAATTCTGAGTACCATAGTATTAATTACATGGGTTAGAAAACAAAGAGTGATTCAACAATGCCCTAGGTAGCATTGCATTTATATTTGAAGTCCAATTCTTGTGTCTGTGTTTGTGCTCTACATCTGTGATACAGGGCTGCCAACCTTGAGTGATAGTTCGGAGTGAGACACTGCGAGGGAGCGGAGTGACCGAGGGGGGGGGATGGTGTGGAAGGGGGGTGTTCCCCCTTCCACGGTAGGGAGCTTTGACAATTTTACATTTTAAATGGTGCAATCTGATGCATACTTTAGTCATGATTTGGACATATACATACATACATACATGCAAGCAGCACCAATGTACTTGAACCGGATTTGTAAGATATTAATAATGCAGTTCACTGACCATGAATAATTGAAGTTCCTGACTTGTAACTGCAGTATTCTACCTCAACTGACTTTATTAGCTTAGTGATGTACTATAGACCACTATAGGATGAATTCAATGTGCAACAAAAAGACAAAAACCCAAAACAACTACAGAGATAATGCAAATACATCAATGGGTATTCTTCTTTCTGTATCAAATACCATACTACATGCCAATATCAAATGCTATAGTCTCAGTCTTTAATTATATACTAACTTGTTGATTGAAATAGGGGTTCATAATTTCAGACATGTATAAACTAAACATTTAATCAAATAATGAGTGCTTCATATAAATATACATATTGTTAACTGTAAAACTCATCTACTGTATTCTGAAGCTTAAGCACAGTGAGGAAACAGTATATTATTTATTGGGTAAGTTTAGATTCTGAACTTAATGGTCTTACTGCTCTTTGGATGGTAAATTGTGTTAAGATTAGAATATGTTCTAGTTGAGTCAGGGCTATCCCAATTTGGGGCTGAGAAGCCTACTGGCATCAAAAAAAGTCCTTATTGAGTCCTTATCTAAGGGTTTGAAAATATGATAATAATGTAGTACAGTCCTGTCGATCTGGTGCATGGAGACCTAGGATTTAAACTCAAAGGAGAAAGAGGAAAAAGTGATTCCTTCATCCACTGCCAGAGATGTAATCCTGCCAGTCCTCCAACCTTTCTATTAAGTATTTTGCAAAAAAGCTGCCCAGCCCCTTTATAGATCAGCCTGGCGCGCTTCTCGCCTTGCTGGTTTGGGAAGACTCTTTTGGATCAGCTAAAAGAGAGCATAAGGCGTGTAAAGGGGTGGTAATAATAATTATAATAATAATAAAATTTAAAATAATAATAATTTTATTCAGAGTTGTGTTGGATCTCTTTTTTTGGGGGGGGGGTTGTCCCATTCTTTCTTGGTGTTCTTTCTGTCCTTTTTGCTTTTTTAAATGGTCTTTCTCCGCTGGGTCAGAAATCCAGCCAGAGAAAATAAAGAAACATCACCAAAGATTTAAACACCAAAGGGTTAAATGGAAGCCACTCCGTTGGCTTTGCTTACCATTGTTATTACTGGCCGAGGCTGTAAAGAGGCTTTGCCAGCCCCCTCTTGTCCTTCTTTGGAAAGCCTAGGGCAGCTGGCTTGTCCCAGAGGACATTGCAGAGAGGGAGATGGTGGGGCAAAGTGGCTGCGAGCGCCCCGGGCGGCGAAGAAGCCTCCTGCTCTTCGCTTTCCTGAAGCGATAATGATCGGCATCGTGACAGTTACGGGACGCCGGCAGAAGGATTAAGGCGGGAAAAGAGGCGCGGTGGGGTGGCTGGGCAGGGCGGGGTGGCTGGGCAGGGCGGGGCGGCGCTGGGAGCTCATCCTTCTCCTAAGCTAAGGGGAATATTCGGAATATAATCAGAGAATGTAGGGATATTTTTGTACATTCCATGATTTTGGGGGTTTAGCGTGAGATTTTGTTTATCAGAGTGAGACAGTCAAAATTGATTGAATTGCGTGAGTCTCACGCTGATTGCGTGAGAGTTGGCAGCCCTGTGTGATATGTTCATGAGATTTCATTGTTACCATCTGCTCTTCAGACCTGATGGTTCAACTATGCCTAAAAGGTAGCTAAAGATGAACGATATCTTTTCCCATTCAGAGATATTTTAAACAAGATGATACAACTTGCAGAAGTTTAGATAATACTGAGCCACATTATCTAAATCGCCATTAGCTAAGGAACTCCAAAGAACAGCCAGGTTGATGGCTGTGATTGTGCAAAGCTCTATTCCTTTTTTACATATGTTGCATGTGCTGTGTATTTTAGAAGGGACCATCTTGATTTTTTTTCTGTTTCTCCCCCTGGGAGGCTTCTTTGGTTTCCATGCTTTTGGTAGCAATTGGGCATTTTATTCAGCAATATTAGGAGCTTGTCTATTTCTGCATTTCACAAAAGCCAAAATGGAAGAACTACCTTAGTTATTTCAGCAAACTGCTCTGAAAGCCTTTGTCAATAGAAGAACAATTAAAAAGTATAGAATGAATAAATATTAAATAAAATTGCCTATTTAATCTGCCTTTCTTCATAAGAAAAAAAGATAACATGTTTTCCTTAAAGTTGAAAAGGGTGAAGTAAAGAAAAAAAAAGTAAGCAGGCAAATAGCAAAGTAAGAAAGGTTTAAGAACATGCTTTTCCCTTTCCTCACCCCCTCTTCGTTTTTTTAAAAATTAAAAAACACAAACTAATGGTAGAATCGCAGAATTTCCCTGCATGCATACCTTAAATCAAATACTGAAAACAGGATATAGAAGAATGAAAGTAGAATACTAAACATAAAATATAATTTGTATAACATTTTCTTCCTGGACAAATCATTATGATAAAATATAGCACATATGTATAAAGGTTCTGTTTAGGGAATAGTTTACTTATAAAAATGAAATGCATTTAAGGCTTAATAAACAATTTAATTTAGATAATTCTAATGTTGGCTTCATAATGTAAATGATGCAAAAAAAACCAATATTAGTTCAATAATTCATTTGGATATATGCCAATGAAACTTGGTCCATACTTGTTTGATTGAGGGTAAATTTCCCAAAATGTCTTCCAAAAGTTATCCTGCTGTGCTATCCCAGGGGTGTCAAACTTGAGTCATCATGGTGTCATCACTTGACATATTGTGATATCTTTGCTAAACCAGGCATGGGCATGGCCAGTGTGTGATGCATCCACCCATGGGCCGCGAGTTTGACAGCCCTGTGCTATCCCATTATCAGCATTCAATTTTACTGTATCGGCAGAAAGATTAACAGTATTAAATTGCCACTATACCACTATTTTGTTAATTCTATGTATCACAGTAGGCTTTGTGATTGGTGGACAACAATGAAATTGCTTGAGAATGACTGTTGATTATTGGTATGGTATCTCTGGCTTTTGGGGCATGATATTAGTTTTCTTATTGTTTTGCTGGTGTAACTTGTAGCTATGTAAACTAGTCAATACTGTTCTGATGTACCAGCGATCAACATAAAAGCTTGTGTCAACATATCTCAGTTTAAAATGTTTTAGTCTAATAATTTATTATTGCTTTTATCATGTCATGCAGGATAAGTCAGGATTAATTACAGTTAAGTAACTATAGGGATATAGTTACTATAGTTACTATTAAGTAACTATAGGGATAATTATAACTATTTTGTTCCTCTGTAATATTTGATGTGGATGTGGTAGAATGCTACATGGAGAACCTAAACACCATCCAACATTCCAAAATGGAATCAGATTTTCAAGTCTATCTTAGAATTGTTGCTTTAATCATGTATTTTTCCATTTCAGATGCTGCTGATTATTTCAAAATCTTTTAAGTAAACATAAATTAATAGATGTTTAAAATTGTATGCACAATGAAGAGATTAGTAACCCTAGTCATAATATCTCCCTGGGTGCAGGCCAGATGTTACATTCTGTTATACTTGGACAACCCCAGTTACATCCACTTTATTTGGGAAACCTGTAAGATTTGGATTTTTACCAAATACAAAACTAACCAAATGCTTCATCTCTTCTATTAGTGGATTGAGGTTAGCAAAGCTCATCCTATGTCAGACATATGTTTCTTTAATTCTCTCTTTCTCTTTTTCCTTTTATTCTTTCATTCCTGCATAATGTGGGAAAAGCAAGTTTGGCATAGTTGTTAAGACACCAGGCTGGAAACCAGGAGACTGTGAGTTCTAGTCCAACCTTTGGCATGAAAGCTAGCTGGGTGACTCTGGGTCAATCACTCCCTCTCACTTCTCAGTCCAACTCTCCTCCCGGAGTGGTTATTGTGGAGAGAATAAGAGTAGGAAGGTATATCAGATATGTTTACCACCTTGAACTATTTATAAAAATAATAAATGAAGAATAAACAAAAACAAAAAGTAATACCGGTATACAAAGCCAAGTATTACCTATGGCAGGGGTCCCCAACCTGTAGGCCTTGGCCCAATAGTGGGCCATGAGGGGATTGCAACCAGGCCACCGAAATGGCCAGTGAGCACGTGCATCCTCACTTGAGCAAGCAGCAGCATGCATGTGTATGCAAGTGCTCCATTTGTATTACCAGCAGGTGCAACTGCACGTTGTTCATGCAAATGGAGCTGTGTGCACATGAGTGTGCTTGCCAACTGCTTGTGCAGAAGAATCCCGCCTCCTCTGCCACACACACTGGTCAGAAAGGTTGGGGAACTCTGACCTATGGCACATATATAACTAAATGACCATCAAAACAATCCCATATCCAGAAGTAAGACTCATTTATTTCAATTTCATGGTGAGTGTATAGTTATATATGATGATTAACTGTAATATTTCAGAATCTGATAAAACTAAGTACTATCATGGTACAGCCACAAGGATAATTAGGAACCCTTCTTACTATATTTATTTAGATAAAGTTTGCACTGTTTCAGTCTCCCTTTGATATCTATAATAATCAATGAATGCTTAAATGGCATGGTTTCTATGATATTAGGTTAATGCTAAGAAACAAACAAAGGTGAAAAATAAACAAAAGTTCTGTTCCAAGAAAGCCTCCTCCATTTGCATTATGATGTCTCTTTGCAATACAGGTATAAATATTGCCAATTACTTTCCCAATTTTTCTAGAAAATTATAGCTCAGGAGAAAGAGAAATGAAGGACCTACCCTAAAATCTTTGCAGGCATTATGCATTTTTCCCTTTCCCATTATTAAGCCAAATAACTAACTGACATAAATTAGTATGTACATTTAAAAGTTATAAAGGCTTCACAAATTCTTTGGCCTTTTGTTTACATCATTGTTTAGACTCATCGAAAATAAATGGTATACTAAGGTATGATTGCCTAATTAACAAGATTCCTTCCTTCCATCCCTCCTTCCTTCCCACTGCCTGGAACGAGCTGAAAATGGGACATGCAGGGTGCGTGGAGGCTGAAAACGAGATGCAGAGGCTGTAAAAGGGGCACGCAGAGGTGGCCATAGGCGCTGGCAATCCCTGCAGACTGAAACAGTTGATTGTTGGGTGATCCAACCGACAATCAGCTGCTTGTGCTAAATCAGGCTGTGCTGAAGCTAACCAGGCTTTTTGCTGTTGGGAGGCAGAGGCATATTTTTTTTCTTGTTTTCCTCCCCAAAAGCTAGGTGCATCTTATACTTCGGAGCATCTTATACTCTGAAAAATATGGTAGTTTTGTAATGCATACAGGTAATCCTCTATGTATGACCGTAATTAAGCCCAAAATACCTGTTGCTAATTTGTTACGTGAGTTTTTCCCCATTTTACAATCTTTCTTGCCACAATTGTTAAATGAATCACTATAGTTGTTAAGTTAGTAACACAGTTGTTAAGTGAATCTGGCTTCCACTTTGACTTTGCTTGTCAGAAGGTCACAAAAGGTGATCACATGACACCGGGATACTGCAACCATCATAAATATGAATCAATTGCCAAGAGTCTGAATTTTGACCATGTAACCATGAAGATGGTGCAATTGTGAAAAATGGTCATAAGTCACTTCAATACCATTGTAACTTTGAACAGTTGCTAAACAAACTATTTTAAGTTGAGGACTACCTGTAGTGAAAGTTCTTAATTGTAATGTTAAGTTCTTGAATTTTCTCTCCTGAAATATAGTAACTACCATTAATCCTGCCAAAACTTTGTTCCACTGGTAGAATTGAGAGTACCAAGAAACATCTACAGTTCCTTAAAAACAGTATTAAGCACCAACTGGAAATCCTCGCCATGATCTTTGAAAGACAGTGACAACTAGAAGACAGGTTGGGACATGTTTGTGTGTTTCGTGTATCAAGCAGCTGTCACAAGCAGAATACATCAGGTTCGACTCAAGTGGTCTTTTGTTCTGTCACCATGTGAGAAAAGCCTATTGTCAATATTGCATCTAGATATTTTATTCAAGGGATCTTGGTCTGTGAAACTATTGTCAAGTCTGACTGAGCCAAGTTTGTCCCTTTTCCATTATTAATTGAAAGCAGGAAGAATAGAGGGTAGTTTTCTCTACACCAAGAGATGGTTAACAAACAGAACTAAGAAGGGAGATAAGAAATATAATTAAAACAATCCTTATGAGAGTAAAATATAAATATGTAAACTATAAAAGATATAAGGATAGTAATTATAGTGGAAACTATTATTTAATATTAGATAAACATAATATAATGTATTATGATATTTAAATTAAGAACCTGTATAGATGCCAAGAATACTGTTGGAATTATGATATTTTATGATGTAATAAAAGAAACTCAATAAAAATACATTTTAAAAAAAAGAATAGAGGGTAGTTTTCTATTTGTGATCAGTGAATAAATATTTTTCTTTCTCTGGTACTTAATTCCTGCATTCCTCCATTCTTTGTTTCCATCTGTAGTTTTCTTTTTTACCTGGACACTTTCTCTTTCCAGGTATACTCTTATCTGTCATGCCCCTGTCAGAAGCTGATTCCGAGGGGGAGGCCGAGCAGCTGACAGGGAGTGGGAGTGTGGCTCCTTTGGCTGTGGAAGAAACTGGGGAAGGGCACAGTCCGGCTGGGCAGAGCAGGGGAGAGGTAGAGCAAGGCAGAGGGAATTCAGAGGAAGACCCAAGCCCAGGCCCTCTTCATCCAAGGGCATGCAGGGAGGAATGGAGAAGGAAGCAATGTGAGTTGCATGGCTTACAGGGGAGGAAAGAATCCTGATTCCCTTCATTCACTGCAGCTGGGAAAACAGTGTTTAAAAAAGGAGTTTGAGCACAGCAATTTGTTGGAAACAAATCATGTATTATCTTGTTTTGTCGAGGCTTATCTGGGTTCCTGGCATCTTCCCAACTGTGAGTGTTTTGTTGGTCTTTGAAGTCTGCAATTCCTTATCCTGCCCTGTCCAGTTAATTGCTGCAGCGTGGTTTGTGTGGATTTTTATTTACAGTTTATATGTACTTTGTTTTCGGACTGAATTTCCTCCACTTAAAGACTGTTCTTGGGAGAGTTTTTTATCCAGCCGAAGGTAACTGGACATTGGGGCAAAGTTGGAGGTATTAAAGGGACTTTTCTTGCTTATGTGACTGTGTTGCCTTTGTGCCACGCCCCAGGTCATCACACTACCCATGTTCTGGCATTGTCCTTCTTTTTCAGATTTCTCCCATTTTAGTCCTTCTTTCATTTGTTAGATTGGTTAAAAATTGTACAAAGAGGGTGATATATTACATAACTGCTTGTTTTTTTCCACCAAATTATAAAGTTAAATGGTGAGTTGTAGGAATTGTTCCCCATGTTAAACAATCATGAACAATATATGGATCCGTGTAAATTTGCTAACATTCTCAAAAATGGATCTGTGTTTCAAAGAACCAAGTAAAATTCTCTTTGAAGATGCTAATTAGTTATGTAGTTACGTTCTAAATCTTGATTGTTAGCATTAGAATATATTCCAAATAACAAGATAATTAGATGCACTGGCATTATAAGAGTGTATTTTACACACACTCAGGTATGGATTTTTTTGTATATTATTTTGAATGTAAACTAATAGTTATAACTAAACTTGTAATTTTAGCTGGCCAAAACTAAGACATCTTTTGATGCAATAGTTTCCTTATAAAGGGAATATATGGCTTATTCCATCTCAAAATCTAAGCAAAGCAGGCTTTGTTCTCACCAGTAAAGATAAAAATATTTCTGGTTATCTTTAGTAAATACTAACAATAAATCAAACAAAGTGCATTACAGGTAGTTCTAGATTTACGACTGTAACTGAGCCCACAATATGACCAAAGACAGTCATAAAACTGTTCACCATATGACTGAACATGATTTTATGACCTTTTTTGCCACAGTCATTAGGTGAACAACCACAGTCATTAAGTGAACCCGTTACTCATTATGGACAGTTTTTTCCAGAACCAGAAGTAAATCATAATCTTGAGAAGTCAGATGTCAGAACTTCAAAATCAATCATAAGTCCCATTTTTGGGTCTGTTGTAATTTCAAAAGTAGATACATCTATATATAAGTATAGATACAGTTATAGATGCGACTATATACATTAGCACCACTTGCATCAATATTGTATATTTATATAAAGCACTACTTATACTACTAATACTTGTATCAAGCATACTTACATCTATAGTTCTCTCATTTCCTCCCTGGCTACCATATGTGTTTCTTTCTAGTTGACCTATCCACAGTACAGTAGTTGTGATATATTTAACATCTGACCTCTTGATATGGGTTGCTCCTCACAGCTCTTGTCCAAGGGCAAAAAATATTTTCTTTCAAGCTATCCCCAAATATCTATTCTTTATCCCACTTCTTACTTCCTTGTCTCTGCCAGTCAATCCAATATCATTTACTAATTGTAACGCCTTTTAAGCATTATTTGCTGATTCTTTTCTTTCACTATTGTGTGAAATTCTGACTTTGTCTGCTTAATTTTATTCTTTTTCTTTATTTCCTTCCACACATTTTTCTCTATAGAATTATGAGAAAAGATATTTTATATATTTGAATGCACATTCTTATTAAATAATAACATCAAAGAAAAAAGATTCTGATATACCTCATATAGCATCAGAACACAGTGTGCATTTTCTGTTTCAAATATTATATATATATATATATATATATATATATATATATATATATATATATATATATATATATATATAATATTTATTATATATATACAGTATGTCTGACTATTTTTCCAAACCGAAGCACACTGAAACCAGAAAGTGTAACTGCAATTGTAGACTCATGAACTAGTTCAAGCTCAACGAAGCAGAATGGTATGTTAACCTTAGCAAGTTTTCTTCTGAATCTTTTGTACTACTCTACATCTTTTGCCTTGAGGGGGGAAATATCACTGCTGAGGCCTCAAATAGCTAATGGGATCAATAGAAGAAAATATATGTAGCTTATAGTTGAACTGTGGAATCTTTGGTACTCTACAGGTCAAAAATTAGAATATCGTGCAAAAGTTCATTTATTTCAGTAATGCAACTTAGAAGGTGAACCTAATATATGAGATAGATTCATGACATGCAAAGCAAGATAGTTTAAGCTGTGATGTGTCATAATTGAGATGATTATGGCTTACAGCTCATGAAAACCCCAAATCCACAATCTCAGAAAATTAGAATATTGTGAAAAGATTCAATATTCTAGGCTCAAAGTGTCCCACTCTTATCAGCTAATTAAGCCATAACACCTGCAAAGGTTCCTCAGCCTTTAAATGGCCTTTCAGTCTGGTTCAATAGGAAGCACAATCATGGAAAAGACTCCTGACCTGACAGTTGTGCAGAAAACCATCATTGTCACCCCCCATAAGGACAGAAAGCCTCAAAAGGTAATTTTGCAAAAGAAATTGGATGCTCCCAAAGTGCTGTATCAAAGCAAATTAATAGAAAGTTATGTAGAAGGAAAAAGTGTGGAAGAAAAAGGTGCACAAGCAGCAGGGATGACCGTAGCCTGGAGAGGAGTATCAGGAAAAGGCCATTCAAAAGTGTTGGGGACTTTCACAAGGAGTGAACTGAGGCTGGAGTCAGTGCATCAAGAGCCACCACACACAGACAGATCCTGGACATGGGCTTCAAATGTCGTATTCCTCTTGTCAAGCCGCTCCTGAACAATAAACAATGTCAGAAGCGTCTTACCTGGGCTAAAGAAAAACAGAACTGATCTATTGCTCAGTTGTCTGAAGTCCTCTTTTCTGATGAGAGCCACTTTTGCATTTCATTTGGAAACTAAGGACCCAGAGTCTGGAGGAAGAATGGAGAGGCACACACTGCAAGATGCTTGAAGTCCAGTGTGAAGTTTCCACAGTCTGTGTTGATTTGGAGAGCCATGTCATCTGCTGGTGTTGGTCCACTGTGCTTCATTAAGTCCAGAGTCAACACAGCCATCTACCAGGAAATTTTGGAGCACTTCATTCTTCCTTCCACAGACGAGCTTTATGGAGATGCTGACTTCATTTTCCAGCAGGACTTGGCACCTGCCCACACTGCCAAAAGCACCAAAACCTGGTTCAATGACCATGGGATTACTGTGCTTGATTGGCCAGCAAACTTGCCTGACCTGAACCCCATAGAGAATCTATGGGGCATTGCCAAGAGAAAAATGAGAGACATGAGACCGAACAATGCAGAAGAGCTGAAGGCTGCTATTGAAGCATCCTGGTCTTCCATAACACCTCAGCAGTGCCACAGGCTGATAGCTTCCATGCCACGCTGCATTGAGGCAGTAATTGCTGCAAGAGGGGCCCAAACCAAGTACTGAGTACATATGCATGCTTATACATTTCAGAAGTCCAATATTGTTCTATGTACAATCCTTGTTTTATTGATTGCATGTAATATTCTAATTTTCTGAGATTGTGGATTTGGGGTTTTCATGTAAGCTTTCCTGCTGTAAGCCATAATCATCTCAATTATGACAAATCACGGCTTGAACTATCTTGCTTTGCATGTAATGAGTCTCTCTCATATATTAGGTTCACCTTTTAAGTTGTATTACTGAAATAAATGGACTTTTGCACGATATTCTAATTTTTTGAGTTTCACCTGTATGTGCTTGATTGTTTGCCTGCAGACGTTTCATTACCTGACCAGGTAACATCATTAGTACAAGTGAATGTGAGATTTACCCTTTTATATACAGAAGCTTGCACTTCCAGTGTTGGTGAGGTGTGTAGACTGTTGGAGAGGATGTGCTTTGGTCTTATTTTTTCCTTTTTAGATATTTTTATTGTCCCTTTAAAATGGTGCCTAAATGTGTTCTATCTCTATGTGTTGATTGATGGCTGATTTGTCTGAACACCAGACATTCAGGACTTCCCTAGTGTTTTTGAATTTAGCTTGGTCGAGGATGCTCAATCTCCCACTTGAAACTATGATTGAGTCCTTTCATGTGTTGTGATGTTAAGGAGTTTTCATCATCTCTTCTGACTGCTAGTTGGTGTTCATGGGTATGCTCTGCTAGTCTTCTGCTTGTCAGTTCTATATAAGGCTGTTACAGTCTTTACACTCTGTTATAGATGACACCTGTTTTTTCTTCTTGGTCTGCTGCGTCTTTTGATTTACAAGATGTTTTGGGATGCTTTTGGTGGTTGGTATTCAGCTTCAATGTCATGTGGTTGTAATAGTCTATTAATTGTTTCTGAGATGTTTATAATGTATGACAGTGTTATTCTTTTCAGAGCTTGTGTTGGTTGCACTGGGCTGGTCAGGTACTTTTCGATAAAATTATATGGGTATCCATTTTGTTGGAAGAACATATATAAGCATCTGTTTCCTTCTGTTGTTCTGGGTTGCAGTAGTGTGTTTCTACTTATTTTAATAATGTTCTTACATTGAATAATGTTCTTGTGGGAGGTTGGGTTGTTACTTTGTTAATGGAGCACTTGGGTAGTGTGAGTTGGTTTTTGATAGATGTTATTTTCAATGTATCTCTTGATGTATTCATTTCTTGATGTTTTCAGCTTGAGGGAGACCCAGATACTTGTGATTCATCCAGACTCTTTGTTAGTTCCATAGCAATCTTGATTCCTTCAGTTTTTCTCCCCCACTCCCTCCTCCTCCTCCTCCTTCTCCTCCTCCACCACCACCACCACCTGCTGCATGCAGATCAAATCTTGCACTGCCAAAATGAAGCCAACTTCTTGACTTTGTGGTTTTCACTATTTTTCCTCATTTAATGGTGAGCATCTAAATTCCATTGCAATATATATGGATAGTGTTGAACAGCAATTCTATTTCAGATGCTGTTTTTACATATAGCTTCAAAACATCCAAGTAAAGGAGATGGAATAGCCTGGC
Source organism: Hydrophis major (assembly GCA_033807585.1). Lineage (NCBI taxonomy): Eukaryota > Metazoa > Chordata > Lepidosauria > Squamata > Elapidae > Hydrophis > Hydrophis major. The sequence goes on from CM066329.1 coordinate 334,030,073, forward strand.
AGATGTTTTTGATGTTTGATAGCCATGGTTTGAGTTATTCAATATTGTTGACAGAGGAATCAGTGTAATGACAATCAGTAGTGGTAATAGTTGGTCTCCTTGGAAGATTTCTCTCTTGATATTAATCTCTCCCAATTTATTACTATTGTCCAGTAATCACGTTTTCCATTGTGCCACTGATCTTTATACAAAGCTTCTGAAGTTTCTACTGACTTCTGTTATTTCTAAGCACTTGATTATCCAATTGTGACAGGAAGTTGAATGCCTTTTTATAATCAATCCAAGCTACAGTGCATTCAAGTTGATCTTCCTTCTCTTGAAGTTTTCCAAAATTATCTTGTCAATTAGGAGTTGATCTTTTGTTCCTATGCTGTTTGGGCAGTTTCCTTTCTTCTCATGTTGAAAAAGCTTGTTTTCAACTAGATATTGTTAGACTGCATCAGCTACCACACTAGTTAGCAATTTGAAAGTTGTTGGTAAGCAAGTAATTGGCCTGTAGTTGCCTGGTGCTGCCCCTTTTGATGGCTCATTCATTATCAGGATGGTTTTGTCAGATGTTATCCATTATTCTGCAGCATGTTGTTAAACTATTTAGCAATGAGTGGCTGTCTATCAGTCACATTTTCATCAAAAATCATGCAGTTCCTCTTCACCTCTGGTGCTGACCAATTCTTGATCTTCCTTGCCTTGTCTGCCACTGTTTCTGCTGTTATTACAAATTCTTTCATTTCAGCTTTTTTTTTATTCTTATCCACCTCCTTTAAACAACCTGTGTCCTTATTTTTTGGGTTATGCCAGAACTGCACTGTTTCTTTGTTGTCAGGTGTTGATTGACATTGCATACTTTGTTGTTGTTATTGTTGTTGTTTGTATCCCACCTTTATTATTTTGAGCTCTGGTGCTGCTGTGGTTAGAATACAGGATTGCAGTCTAGCTCTTCCCACAGTCTGCAGTTCGATCCTGAGGGGACTCAAGGTTGACTTAGCCTTCTTTCCTTCCAAGGTTAGTAAAATGAGAATTGTTGGGGGCAATATGTGACATTTTAAATCACCCAGAGTGCTGTAAAACACTATGGAGCAGTATATAAACCTAAGGGCTGTTGCTATTTTACAAATATCTCAAGGCAGTGAACATATTCATACCTTTCTATTTTCTCCACAACAACAGTTGTATCACAGAGAGTGGGCCAAAGTTACCTAATCGGTTTCATAATTGAGATGGGACTTGAACTCATGGTTCCAGCCTGGTGCCTGGACCAAACAGGCTCTCCATAATGTATTTATGGTAGGTTGGCTTTGGAGATGGGTCAGTCACTTCAACTGATCCTGTGGCTGCATGACTCTTGCACAAAATCCAATTTGTAGCAGTTTTCACTTTGTACAAGATTCATTACAAAATGTTGGTTGTCACCTTTAAACCTAAGTGTGTCAAAACTTGGGTATCTAATGGATTGCCTGTTACCAGAAAAGCCATCATTTAGTCAGCTGACATCTTTGTTCTTAATAATGCTAAGCAGTTCAGTCTAATGTCAGTTGAAAATCTGCTTAAGACTTCCAAAGAAATCTCATTGCAAATAAAATTTGTGAGTATGACCATTATCATGATTAAGAACTATCTAAAAGGACATTTTGATCCTTGATTTTTTCTGGAACCAGTTTCTTGGACTATTGTCTCTGCTCTGCCTTTGATTTCTCAGTTGGAATTCAATCTCAAGTAGCAAACCACTCCACAAGAGATAGGTTACAAATGCAACAAAAAAGTAATTGCTATTGTTAGGGTTGATCTATATCTTTACTTAAGGTTGTAACTTTATGGGGGTTGCTTTTATGTTTTCTGGTTTCAATTTTTAGGAGGAGCTTCCCATAGAGCAGAATTTCTGCTATAACTAATTACAGTATATGCAGCATACACAGATGTAGAATTGCTTTTGCTGCCGTGCTTGAAACTTAGGCTGGTTAGAACATTAGGATCACACAACACGCTTAGCAAAACAAATCACATTGTGGCTTATGATACAGTGTGTGTGAATCCAGCCTTGCCCTGAGAGAGAATGGGAATGTAATTTCCAAATTACATATTTCCCTACTTTTTACGGTGGAAAAAATGGTTTTACAAATGCTTTTCTTCCTAACTTTTCTTCCACAAATGCAGAGCCCCACCCTTTTTTTCTTTTAATAAACTGAAAGTTGATCCATTGGTTGGGACAGGAATTAAAAAACCAGCTTCTTGCCCAACATTGTGGGCTGAGAGAGAGTGAGAAACAGAGTTGGCTTTCATGTTAAGGCAAGACTAGAACCCGTCTCCTGGTTTCTTGCTTGCATCTTTAAATAGTTTTCTTCTTTTTCATATTATTTTTAAGAGATGGTATAGATCCACACAAACCTTAGATATATTCACCATGTAGCCATATTGTTTACCTAGCAAACACTGTTCTAGTGAATTTCCTATGTTTAATTATTTCCACAACTTTATTTAGCATCCTATTCCCAAAATCAGAAATCACCTTTAGTTTTTCATGGGTTATTCTTTTTACTAACATCTCCATGGTCTAATTGCATTTTAAATGTATAAACTAGGGTGAATAGTTGAAGTCTTTTGAATTAAAGCAGAAGTAATCATAAGGATATATGAAGCGTGCCTTTACTTCATTAAAGTTTATCAAAAACCTAAATAGATTTTGGCCTGAAAATGATCTGAAATGTTCTACTCTTGTCCTACTTCCTTGAGGGCTTCACATGAATCTGCGAACCAATTTGGTCTTACAAACATTGGGGCTGGCCAAAGGGGAATTTATTAAATCAGATTACGTTATTGTATTTTTATTTATTCAGTTTTTTTTATAGTGGCCCAACTCAACCAATTGACTCTGGTTCATTTATTTGATATGTGCCCTCTTGATTCTAAGAAGAAAGCTTGTGGTAGGGAGTGGAACTAAGCATGATGCAAATTCAGATAGTGACTTGGTATACAAAAAAATGGAAAACCATTTTCTTTGAATTGAGCTTGGTGACATGACCTGGCCTGGTTGGACTTTTAAGAAGGCAAAAACTGGATTCCCAAATATTATGGATGTTTGTAACACAATCAGCAGTGACCATGGAGCTTTAAGCCACACTTATAATACACCACTGATGCACAATTCAAATCAAGTGCATCAAGAAAGATTCTGGTAGTTCCAGGTTGATAGCTCCTAGAACTTCCAATCACTGTGCTGGTAGTCTCTTTTTTCCTTCTTAGTTGATTTCTGCAGTAAGAAAGGGGAAAGAATCAGCAGGAAAACATGGAAGAATGATACATGGACAGCGATGTCAATTGGGCATATATATGAAAGACATGGGACTGCTGCCTATCTTATAAGGCTTCATCCTGAAATTCCCCTCCATGGTTTTGGATCTCTACATTTCAGGGGGATCCAGAGTCTGCAAAATGCAAAACCCTTCTTAGTAGCCTCTTCAGAGACTTAACTGTTATAATCTGGGTTTGTTTGTTTTTTAAAACATCTCTGTACATTAGATTCATCTGGGAACCAACTCTGCAATTTCCGCCGGCCTGAGAATGTTATGCCGTCGGTTGCTCAGGGCTGGAGACTGAGGGGCACAGAGAGTCTTGCAAATATATTGTCTGTGTGGAAGTTGGCTTGAAAAACAGCTCTCGGTGTAGGGACTGGGTCAAAAAGGCACCACCGGGACGGGGCAGGAGGTTGGTGCCGCCTAACTGACTGACGGACGGGTGGGGGACTCCTCCGGCTCTGGGAACTCTGGTCTCGCAGCGGGCGGGCGGGCGTGTCCCCGGCGTGGCGGGAGAAACTGCAAGGGCTGTGAATAATCGGGCTCTGACTTGTTGGGGGGAATCAGCAGCGGCTGGTAACCATCCCGCTCGGAAAAGACGGAGGTAGCGAGGTCTGTCGAAAGGAGCATCTTGCTGGCTAAGCGGGTTGCGGGGTTGCAGGGTGAAACGGGTGACGAAGGCGCGCGAAGCTGACGAAAAATCCTCAGCCGTCCTGGGTGGTGCGGGCGACGGAGTCCAGTCCGCAATTTCCGTCTCTCCTCAGTAGTCTTCGTCTCTGGCAGCGGCGGAGGGCGGAGAGACTAGAGCACGGAACAGCCAGTTGTTTAAAATCCTTCTAGAACCGTTTCTAATTCCCCCTTGCGCCGGGGAAGGGAGAGCGGGAGGGGGAGGAGGAGCCGGAGGCTGGTGGGGGGAGGCAGCCAGCGGAGAGGAGGAGAGAGAGCAGCCTGTCCTGGTCTCTGCGTGTCAATCACAGGGCGGAGGTGTGTCCGAGCTCGCAGCGGGCCAATGGCGTGTGTGTGTGGCAGCGTCTCCATGGTGACTGGGCTGTTCCTGGGGAGGCTGTGATGGGTTGACAGGTGCGTGACAGTCGGAGCTCTCTGCAGGCATGTACGGCAAAGGCAAGAGCAACAGCAGCGTCCCGTCCGACAGCCAGGCCAGAGAGAAGTGAGTACAGCCCGCTGGACCGCACAGCCTGACTGGGCGGGGAGGTGGGCGCGCGTACGCCCCGCACAAAGTAACTTTACCGCTTATGAGAGAGGGGGCCTCGCTTGAGACTGGGGAGCTTCACCCCGACGCGGGAAAGAAGAGATCGGAGAGGCGGAGGGGGGAAAGCTACAAGTCGGGGTGTAGAGTGGAGGGTATGCGCGACGCTTCCGAGCCAGGGAAGAGGAGTGCGCCGGACCTCGTTCGGGAAGCGGGGGAGCGGGTCTCGGGCGCTCTTTCCCGCGTGGGCTGGGAGCAGGACAAGACGGGACGTGTCTATTGCGCTTTTCTTGTGCTGCAGATGGCGAGGAAAGACTAGCTGGCTGGGTCTGAGGGGAGAAAGTGGTTCCGACAGACGGTGTGGTGCCTGGCTCCGCGGGAGGGCAGAGTCGGATTAGTAGGGAGGCTCAGGGTCCTCTCCCAGTGTTTTGGTTTTGTTTCTCCTTGCCTTCACCTCCTTGGTTGTGTGGTGTCGCTTTGGGGGAAGGGGAAAAAATGGTGTTGGAGTAACTTTGGTAACAAAAGAGTCCGTGCCGTGTGCTCGTCTGAAGCTTCCGCTGGAGGGAAAGAAACAAAACCCTCAACTCCGCCACGCTCAACTCTCTTCTTCTCCTCCCGCTCTCCCCACCCCCACCCAAGATCCAGGGTCTCTTTCACCCCTTACCTTTTTGCGCAGATCTGTAAGCTCTTGCTTTGGGTCTTATAGGGATAGATGCTGCGTGCATTTCAAAAATAAGGCGAAATAGTTTCTATCTTTCAAGGGCCTCCTGGTACGCAGGAAGAAGGGCTGTTGGTGAAATCGCGATTGTTGAAGAGGAAATGTGAAATCGAACAGTAAAGCAAAAGAGAAGATTTTGTTGGGTCTGGGTTTGGGGAGGATTTGTAGATAATCCTGGGGTGGTAGACGTGTTGAAAGCAGTTGTGAATTGGAAGCCCTTTAGAATATTGGTAAAGATACAGTCCCCATGTATATAATTCAGTGTAATAATTATTTCCTCAGTTACCAAAAAACAAAGCAAAACCCATCAAAACTTTTAAACTAAGCATAAAATGGTATGGAAAACATGAAAAAATATTTAGATAACATTCACTAACAATAATTTGCTATAATTTTTGACTGTTACCATAATAAAGCATTCAACCAAATGATTATATTATAAAGTAATGATAACACATTACTAGTAAGCAAATGTAAAAGACCATTTTTGTATATTAAGTTTGCTTGTGAATTGAAGTTCTGTTAAAGTTTCAGTTTTCAGTGTTGTCAGTTGTAATTACAACTTTCGTTTTCCTCACTGAAAATAGTAGAACACACAAGAGAGTTGTTTATGAAGGTTTTTTTTTTCTTTTTTGGTTAGGATGTGCCCAGCTGAATCAAATTATTTATTGCATATTTTTTTCTTCTGAACAGTCTTCAGTAAAGTAATGTATTAGATACAGGATGAAGTGTTGGAATTACGGATATCTCTTCAGAAATAGTTTGATATATGGGGCCTTTTAAAATGTCATTGTACATAACTTTGGAACTTTTACACAACATGAAAATGAATGTGCAAAGCAAGATTGAGACATTTCTCTTGAGGCACTTTCATTGAATCTTCAACTAAAGATTTTCTCCTCTATTACATTCTGAAAAGGATAGTTACTTCCTGATTACAAAGACAAAGAAGTAAGCCAAGTGATTTTTCCAATATTTTATACTGGCACAGAAAGTGTATAAAGATAGGGACTGAAAACTAAATTTGAAATAGAAATTAGTGGATGTTTAAAATAGTGAATCACACAAAGCTATGCTGTGTGTGTAACAGAAACTTGTATCTCTTGGGATAAAACTAGCCATACTCCTGATTGTTGTGTGTTCTTTGACAATCCATACATTTGCATTAAATCTAATTAATGAAAGCCTGATTGAAAAAAAATATAAATTACCATTTTGGGTGAATCTTTGTATAGAATTTTTATTGTATTGGAATTCTTTAGAAAGTCTGCATGTCTTAAATATTGTAGAACTTGTCAGTATATAAGGTAAGATGAGCTACTATCAAGCAAGGAATACCCTTTGGTGGGGAACTGCTAGATGGTGCTGTTTGATCTAAATACATTCATTACCCCATTATTTAGAGTTTGCTATAGTGGTCTTGTAGGGCCTTTTCTCCTGAACTTATATAATATTTTAAAATGAAAAATCAGAAACTCTGATGTAAGCAACTTAAAATTGGAGGGGATGCTTGAGTCTGTCAAATTGAATAATATAAACAATAAAATACATGGTTGTTACATCATTTATATAAAGCTGTTGTTTTATTGTCATATTTCTTAGATATGTCTGTAGCATAAAGTCCCTTCCCCCGCAACCCTATTAGGGCTGAAGTTCTTTCTTCAGAATTTGTGGAATTCAGAGGAAAGTAAATAATATAATGCTAATCTTTTTCTAAATACATAACTTGAGCTTCAGATATAATGAAGGATTTAAAAAATGGTACATTCTGGTTAACATTTTTTTAAAAAAATTGCTAGACAAAAATACTGTGGCTACCTGTTTCTGGATTTTTTTTTTTTAATATAACGAGGCATAGGATGTGTATAATGATGGCAAATAGTCTATTTAAGAATTAACATCTACAGAGGTTGTATTTATTTAAGCAAATCCATTATTAAAAAGGGTGATTATATAATTTTAAGCATGTCTACACATAAATAAATCTCAGTTTTAATATATCTTGTGCATACATAATCATTTTTTGAATTCTAGCATGGCTGTTTAGATGCTAAAGAATTTTTGTTAAAAAGTAACAGATATTTCCTTTTACCAGTGAGACTACATTTTGGCTAGTCCAGCTTTGGTAAACTAATATATACTGTAACAATTATATGGACAAGAACAATTCTGCAGTTACCTGCAGAAAATTGTTACCTAAAACTAAATGCTCATGTTGTAAACCTGTTGATGATGAAGACTTAACTGCTTATGGTTGAGATTGTATGTTTAAAGGCTGAATTAAAGTTGCAGTCAATTTATATGTCTAATTATTCATTCAGGCATGTCTTGTGTTTGTGTATCTGTGATTCTTATTCCAGGAAGTATTCAAACACACATTAATTTGATTTTTACCCTTAAAAATGTGTTGTATATATTTGGTCACTATTGCAAATTTTCGTAAAGTATAGAATAAGAAGTTCTTATCTACAAATTATAGTAGCACTTGTAGCATTCCATATGTGTTTTCTGATTTCTTGCTAAAATTCATACTTGCATTGTTCTGGCAATATAATTGATTCAATGGAGGAATATCAAGACAAGAGGTCATTTAACCTCAAAAGAGTTAAATTTAACCAAAAAAGATCCAGACAGTTAAAGTAACTCCTCTCCTCCTGGGATCACCTGTAGAAGTTGTAAAATTAAGATAAACATTTCATAAATTTCCAGACTTCATTACAATAATTGCAATTATTTGTCTATTATTTCAGAAAGCAGTCAGCAGAAATTTGATCTGCTATATCCAAGGTTGACTAAATAGGGGTCTATTAAATTGAGGGTTTGCTGTAATATGTGTCTTTCACAGAAATCCTGATTGCTGCCAAATTTCTACAAAAATGTTTTAAAAGATCTATTTCATTTTAATAAATACTTAGATTAGATTTTGTGTAGGAGGCCTGTGGAAAAGCCTCTGACTGCTAATCAAATAAATGAAAATCCGGCCACAGGGAACACAGTTTAAGAAATGCAGAAGCGTTGTGTCTGCATGCTCTATGCTCATGCAGCTGTTTTTGTCTTTCTAGTTTACCATGCTCAGATTAAGTAAATACATCTTCAATTAATCATTGGTCTTTATTCACAACCAGACATTTTCATTACTAGGACTAAATCAAGCAAATTCTGGTTTGTATTTAATGTAAAATACTTTCTTGTTTAGATTGTCGTAATTATAATTCCCCATTTTATAGAAACAGATATGTCAAGGTTTATGAGATAATTATGGTATTTTCTAAGGGACAGTGGCAGAAAAAGGACATTAGATATATTTCCCATCTTTCATTTAGGAGCTCAACATGACATACATACACTGTGCACAATTTTAGGCAAGTTGTATTTTAGGCAAGTTGTATTTTGGAGGATTAATTTTATTATTGAATAACTACAGTGCTCTCAGTCAATCCAAAATGTTAATAAATCTCAAACCTGAATATGTAAGAAAGTAAAAGTGAGGTTTTGGCTTTCTTAGGAGAATATCTATGTGCGCACAATTAGTGTGCAGAATTATTATGCAAGTAAATGAAACATGAAATTTTGCCTATTTCATTTTTTTATTTGCATCTGTTAAGTGAGAATAATAAACTAACAATTCAAAATGTACAAATAAACATTTCTGATATTTAAAAAAAACCAGTGACCAATATAGACATCCTTCTTTTCAATAACAGTCATAAGCCTTCCATTCATGGAGTCTGTCAGTTTCTTGAACTATTGGTGATCAACTTTTTGTGCAGCAGCAACCACAGCCTTCCAGACACTGTTCAGAGAGATATACCATTTTCCTTTACCGTAAATGTCCCATTTAAGAAGGGCCCACAGTTTCTCAATAGGGTTTAGGTCAGGTGAGGAAGGGAGCCATGTCATTATTCTTTCATCTGCACCGGGGAACTACCAGAGGACTGGAAAAGAGTTGATGTGATTCCCATCTTCAAAAAAGAGAAAAAAACAGACCCAGGAAACTATAGACCAATCAGCCTAACATCAATATCCGGGAATATACTGGAAAAGATAATTTAAAAAAAAATCTGCCAACATCTAGAAACAAGTAATAACTAGCAGTCAGCATAGGTTTGTTAAAAACAGATCGTGCCAAACCAATCTTAATTCATTCTTGAACACAGTGACTAAATTTAGATTTCAGCAAGGCATTTGACAAAGTAGACCACAATCTACTTCTTGGTAAGCTAGAAAAAAAGTGGAATAGGTAGCACCACCACTAAATGGACTCGCAACTAGCTGAAAAACCATACTCAACAAGTAGTCCTTAATGGGTCTAAGTCTACATGGAGGGAAGTAAGCAGTGGGGTGCCACAAGGTTCTGTCTTAGGCCCAGTACTCTTCAATATCTTCATTAACAACTTAGATGAGGGAATAAAAGGGGAACTTACCAAATTTGCAGATGATACTAAGCTGGCAGGAATAGGTAACACCCAAGAAGATAGCCTCAAGATCCAGATGGATCTTGACAGACTAGAACACTTGGCCATATCTAATGTAGAGAAAAGTAAAGTCCTACACTTAGGCAAGAAAAACCAAAAGTACACATATAGACTGGGTGAAACCAGGCTCAATAGCAGTAACTGAGAGAGATCTTGGAGTCTTAGTGGACAACCAGTTAAATATGAGCCAGCAGTGTGCAGCAGCAGCCAAAAAAGTTAATGCAATCCTAAGTTGCATTAACAGAGGGATACAATTGAGATACTAATACCACTCTATAAAGCCTAGTAAGACCACACCAAGCACCCAGTTTTGTTCACCACATTATAAAAAAGATGTTGAGACTCTAGAAAAAGTGCAGAAAAGAGCAACCAAGATGATTATGGAACTGGAGATTAAAACATATGAAGAATGGTTACAGGAACTGGGCATGGCTAGTCTAGTGAAGAGAAGGACCAGGGGAGACATGATCTTCTAATATTTGATGGGCTACCACAGGGAAGAGGGGGTCAAGCTATTTTCTAAGGAGCCTGTAGGCCAGACAGGGAATAATGGATGGAAACTGAACAAGGAGAGATTTAACCTGGAAATAAGGATAAATTTTCTGACAGAATAATCAACCAAGGGAACAGTTTGCCCTCAGAAGTTGTGTGAGCGTTATCACTTGAGACTTTCAAGAAGAGATTGGACTGCTATTTGTCAGAAATGGTGCAGGGTCTCCCACTTGGGTGGGGGTTGGACAAGATGACCTACAAGGTTTCTTCCAACTCTATCTGTTATTATATGTTATCTTGAAGGCCTTTACTGGCTATTTTGATGCATGCGATGGGAGCATTGTGCTGCATACAAATCATGGTCTTGAAAGATGCAGACTTTTTCCTTGTACCACTGCTTGAAGAAAGTATCTTCTAAAAACTGGCAGTAGTTGGGAAGTTGATTTTGAGTCCATCTTCAACCCTAAAAGGTCCAACTAGCTCATTTTTAATAATACCAGTCCATCCTAGTAACCCACCTCCACTTTGCTGCCGTCTGAATCAAAGTGGAGCTCTGTACCGATCACTGATCCAGCCATAAGCCCATTGAGTCACTCTCATCTCATCAGTCCATAAAACCTTTGAAAAATCTGTCTTCAGATATTTCTTGGCTCAGTCTTACTGTTTCAACGTATGTGTCTTGTTCAGTGGTGGTCAGGATTCAGCCTTCCTTACTTTGGCCATGTCTCTGAGCATTGAACACCTTGTACTTCTGGCACTCCTGGTTGCAGTTTTAGAATATGATAGCACTGGAGGATAATTGGTTCCTGGTAGCTTCACGTTTAATTCTTCTCAAATCTTTGGCAGTTAATGTGCATCTTTTTTTCTCAACACGTTTCTTGCGATCCTGTTGACTATTTGCAACAAAACGTTTGATGGTTCTGTGATCACGCCCCAATATCTTAGCAATTTCAAGAGTGCTACATCCCTCTGAAAGATGTTTTACAATTGTTGACTTCTCAGAGTCAGTGAAATCTCTTTTTTGGCTTATTTTGCCTGAGGAAAAGAAGCTACCTAATAGTTATGATATAGGGTGTTGATCTCCTTAGGCCACATCCTCCCTCATTACACAAATACACATCACCTGATATGCTTATATCCAATAAGCATTTGAGTGTATACAGCTTAGAGATGGAAAATTGCATGAAAATGATATCAAAATTCTCACTTGCCTAATAATTGTGCACATAATGTAGTGTTTTTTCCTAGTTTTTACCATAACAGTAACCTTGGGAGCAGAGAAACACTGAGAGATCTGGAAATATCCAGTGGTCTCCTTTGGCTGAAAATGGTCCAAGTGCTCCTACCTTAACCACTATATTACATGGGCTTTCTGAAGATGGACATAAAAGTCTTGTGATTAGTTAGACGTGCATAAAAATGCCACAGAGAATGGCTTAACATTCAAGTGCCAGTTTTAACACTTTGGGATTTTGGAAACTTTATTGAGTTTAATTATGGTTCTAGCAGCTTTAATTTTGACAATTCTAAACAAAATATCTCAACTCTGAAAATGCAAAGAAAAAGTAAATATATATTTAAAATATAAAATTAAGTCAGAGAAAAGTGCAAATACTATTTTCTTTAAATTGTTAAGTGAAGTGCTATCAAATGAAGACAGTGTCTTGTAGAAATACACCATTATGAGATTTAACTTTTATTTCTGAAATTACATTGACTTGGAAATGCTTTTCTTCCAATACAGAGGAAAATGCTTTTCTAGATGCTTAAAATAAGAAAGAAAAATTGTTACGCATAAAATGTGGGGAGAAACGTACTTGGATAAGAGACCATTAACAAATGCAGGCTGAAAGCCACAATTAGTAGTAAAAAATTCCAGAAACAGGAACAGCAAACAGCTTCTGAACTGCTGCCAAGAAAAGTACACTGACATGTCAGGAAGTCTCTAGAACTTGAAAGCAACATTGCTTGCTATTGATAAGGATGAAGAACCATTATTTGTATTTCGCTTTGATGACTTTTTTCTCTCTCTTAATGATTATAGTGTTAAGGATTCGATGCATTCTAAATGCTTTCTTTTGAGAACACAACGAAACTTGAAACTTGATCGTTGTATAAGAAAGAACAAGATTCAGAGTGAAATAGGAAAGTATGCTCACATCCTTAGATTATTTAAATTGTAACAGAAATGCAGGTTTCTTTTAAATACCAAATCAAAATTCAGTATTCTTAGTGAGATGAGAAATAAGCGTTTGCAATGAAAGTCAGTTAAGACAATTTTGTCCTCATATTTCTGAAAATATATTTTACAGTTAATTCAATAGAACATTGTTATATCTATTAGATACAAATACATTTAAATAACAAATTTGGGGAAGTTAATAGTTGAGAATGTGGGGTGTTCATATGAAAATCTCCAACATTCATTCTCTGAAATGTTTTCTTTTTTCTTCTATAACTTTCTGATCTGTCTGTTCTGAAGGTGGTTCATTTTTAAGAAGTGGTTCTTCTGGAACAGGAGGTGATTCATTGTATTGCAAACATGGCCAGATGCCAAGAAAGGTCCAATTTAGTCTGGGCACATCTTAAATTTTGCAAAACATGTCCTGTTCCAAAACAGTTGTGAAAAAGGACAAGCCTTTCCCATAATGATGAGATTAATGTATTTGGGGAGATAATCAGAATATGTTTTTTCCAGAAATGTTCTGTAACGGACCTCAAACTTTTGAACATAAGATGCTTAAAATGGGTAATTGAGTTATATAGTTGTATGTGTAATGGCTCCTTTTTGGATATATTTTTTTTCCTGAAAAACTCACTAGTATTTGAAGGTTATTGTTCTGTAAACAATATACCAGTAGTTTATAAATAAACAAGACAACAGATATAATTGATATGTACTTTTCTAATGACAAATATGATACAGAAAGGTTAAAAGAACACACTTTTTCCATCATAAAATAATAGAGTTGGAAGATGTCTCCCCCTTGCAGAAAGAGAAAGGACATCTAATGCACTCCTGCTCAAAACAGGGTATGCTAGAACATCTCAGAAGGTGATCATGTAGCTACTATTTGAAGATCTCCAGCAGTAGAGAAGTCATTCCTTCATGTCTGAATGCATATTCTGTTGGCTGAAGCTCATACAATCATGTATTTTCTTATGACACTATCCTGAACCTATTTACTTGAAGTTTTCACTAACTTATTCTGTCAATTATATAACTATAAAGACTAGATCACTTTGTGTATTTGAACAAGCATTTAATTCTAGAAGTTCTATTTGAAGATTATTCAGAAATTTAAGTTTTAACCCTACTTCCAAGTGCATAATCATTTTTAAATTAAATATAATTATTGTATAACATGACATGTGTCTGGAATAGTTAAAGCCTTGGTTTCATTCTTACTTATTGAGCATTTGTCCTGGTTTTGTAGTTTTAACACAAAAGGAATTGGGGAAGATGTTCACTAACAAACAAGGTAGTAACATGCATCATTCTATGTCAGGAGTTGGCAACCTTTTCTTAACACAGATATAATTTGCTCAGCTGAACAGTTGGGAAGTAACAGATATTCGGAAGGGACCTTATAGGTCAGGGGTCTCCAACCTTGGCTCCTGGAAGCCTGGCGGACTTCAACTCCCAGAGTTCCACAGCAAGCTGGCTGTGGAATTCTGGGAGTTGAAGTCCGCCAGGCTTCCAGGAGCCAAGGTTGGAGACCCCTGTTATAGGTCATCTGGTTCAACTCCCCATCCAAGCAGGAGACCTTACACCATTTCTGACAAATAACAGTCCAATCTCTTCTCTTTTTATTCCAAAAAGTTTTTTTATTTTTTTATTTTTACACATTTCTTCGTGTGAGCAATGTTATTCTGGATTATAACACTTGGACATAGTCATGCTTTCATTTCCATCAATTTTATTGAATATCATCTCATATCATTATCTATTTCACTCATCTTTAAGTAAGTTTCCATTTCCTATTTCAATTCATTAATTTAATATTCATACCATTTCATCCACACATAAATTTTCAGTTCTTTATCCCCTATTTTCAGCTTACCACCTATTTTATTTTACATTACACATCATTATTATCCTTAATTTTCTCTAGGCCGATATATAATAAACAATCTAAAAAGAGTAAAAATAAAACAAAGCCAATATATTTAGGATCCACATGGTATATCCCCTCAATCTTTCTAATTTAGTAATTTTTCATTCCCCTACTTTAATCATAATAAAATACTCTCATTATACACTTCTAGTATCTATTAAATAATCAACTGTATATTTTAAAATATATATATTTTAAAGTATCCCCCCCAAAAATTGCTAAAATAACTTTTTAATATGTCTCATTTTATCTTCACTTTTGTTATAATCATTAATAATCATGTTTTTTCTTCCTTTCCACTTAGCCAAGTTTATCTATATGTTTTAATACATTTCCATTCCCATTTTTAATCCTCCAAAGAAAAGGTTTATAACAGCATAATTCATATACAGTTTTATTAATTTTAGCCAACTTTCCCTTTTCTAATTTTCCCTGGTCTTTTTTCTTTTTTCCTTCTAGTATTATTTTTATTTCCTTCTACCTGTCAGCCATGTTTTCCCCCACCCTTTTCAGTCCACTTTTTGGGGGTTTCTTCTTATATATTTCCTTCTTCTTCTTAGTCTTGCTAGCCTTATCTCTTTTATTTGTTGTCTCTGTTGTCAATATCTCTATTTTAAGTCCTTTTATGTCCTTTGCCAATGGTCCTTGTTCTTCATATTCATCTAGGCTGTTGTTTTCCTCCTTTAACTCGTCCTCTCTGGGCTTTCTTTGTTCTTCTGTGAGCTGCAACGCCATTACTTTACTAACCATTATATCCAACAGTCTCATTCTTTCTTTTAACATACATCTCACAGTTTGGAGCTCCGACTTAAATTCTTTACTTATTTCTTCCATTTCTTTAATCTATTGAGTTATTCTTTGTTTTATTAGAGGTCAAATTTTTTTGTTATAATCCTTGCCAGAAGTCTCTGTTGATCTCACTTTCTCTTTCTTCTGTTTTCTTGTCATAGTCAACCTCCAACAGTCTCAAAATATTGCATTCCTTTATATATTACTGTAGTCCCCACTTTTTTTTAAAGCTTCCGGGGTTCTTGTTGTATTAATAATCTTTTATTCCATTTCTTCTCTTTTTCAAATATTTATATGACCAGTAATTTTCCATAGAAACATAAGAGCGGGAAATCGTTAACTATTAGGTGGTGCTCTATATCACTTTTGTTTCAAAGTTCTTTTATTTTTAATTTTCTTTTCCATAATATTAACGTTAAATTTTATCCATTCCAAATAAGTCCAGCATTTTATCCAATGCCTAATTAATGTCCAATTTGTATGTTATTCCAAATTTAATCTCTAATTTCATATAATTCTTTTATTTCCGTTTTTTTCTTTACCTTATATTTTCCTCTTTCCCATTCACTGCTACCACTCTTCCAAACGAGGGTTCTTTCTGTCCACTTTTCGGGGTTATAAAAAAATATTCAAAGTCTTTTATCCAGTTACACGCCACTCACCACTTCAATTCTCCAGCACAAACTTAAGTCCCAGCAGCTTCCCGTTTTCAGGGAAGCCATTAAACTGCCGCTTCTTCCTGTCTTCTAGGGGAGTAAATACCAAGCCAGGGAGGGGATATGCGGCTCCCCTCAACCCAGCTGGTGGTCTCCCCCCTTTTCCCCCACCCCTACAAGGTGGGTCAGATGGTTCTGGTCCCTCAGGGACTCCTCCAACAGGGCAAGCACAGATAAAAGCTGTGCATGATTGCAGTCTCTGGTCCATCTTCGATGGAAATGCTACTGGAAGTCAGTCCAATCTCTTCTTGAAGGTCTCAAGTGATGGAGCTCCCACAACTTCCTAGGGCAATCTGTTCCATTGGTTGGTTGTTCTCACTGTCAGAAAGTTTTTCCTTATTTCCAGTTGAATCTCTCCTTGTTCAGTTTCCATCCATTATTATAGTGTAGGATGCATTCTGATAACAGGGTAGTTTTTTGTTTTTTTCCTCAGAATTTCTTTTTTGGTCCATTAAGGTTCTATAGAAATGGAAGCAGAACTTTTCTGGGAAGCAAATTGTTTGGTGGTTTCTAGGAATGTTTCATAATAGAAAAAGAAAGTTTGACATGGTCCAGCAGGGAACAGAATTTCAAGAGTTCTCCAAACTATTTCATGTGAATTTTCCATATCCTTATAAAACCAGAAAATAAATTGATTTTTTTTCATATGAAAAATTTATGTATAAAATCTTGGAATACTGTATTTATTAATTTGTTTACATTTATTGTTAGGCTACATTCAGACCAGCGCTTGGAATAGTAGGCTTGCAGTGCAGCAGGACACTGCTCTAATCACATTCCATTATTGCAGACTGGTAAACATCTTTAATACTAAGAAAACTGCTGACTGCCTTTTCTAGGATTTTAGCCCTATATATCAGGTTCAAAACTTGTATTTCTTCCCCCTTATGTCTTAATGGATTGAGGGTTGTTTGTTTGACAAGAAAGTCCAGTTGCCTTGGAAAAAGCATCTTTGGCACAACCATGATCTGGATGACTGAGAATCTCCATTGACATATTCTTTGCTTGCTGTGCTCAATCATTGTACTTTATTCAGCATGTCAGTAATTTTCCCTTTAAGTTTACTTTCATGGTGACAAGAACACCATTAAATTTTCTGGGTTTCAATTTTAGTCATAAACTAACCACAACTCAGGTTCATTGGGGAATATGTAGATAATTATCAATGCCTTCTTTAAATTTTAGTAAAATAATCTTCGTAGTAGTCATTTTTTATAAAACCTTTTGAGTAAAAGTATTTGCATTTACAAGAATATGGAATACTGAAGTGGAGTTATATGGAATGGAACAAAAAAAAACCAAATTGATCTTAAATATACTCCACATACTGTCAGTTTGTGTGTCAGTTTTAAAAAGAATTTAAAACCCATTGCTAACAATTACATTCTGCTTCTTCAGAGTCCAACTTTTATTTTCATACAGTATCACACAGAATACTATGTGCACAATTTTGACCTTTGTACTATGTTACACATCATAACATTCAAATATCTTTTCCAAGATTTTCCTTTATGGCTGCTCTATTAAATGCTATTCTGTGGTATATTTCTCGACTACTTGTTCTTTTACAGTTGATGACTGATCTTAAAAGGGAGAAGCTATCCATCACTTTGATATCTTCATTGCCAATTCTGTAGCTGGTTGTTCTACCTATTGTCATTAGTTTGGTCTTCCCTATATTTAATTTTAATCTCATTTTTTCACTGTGTTCTTTGCTTTAGGACTAATGTTTTACATTTTAAGCTATTAGGATGGTATATTCAGCGTACTGCAGGTTATTGAAGTTTCTTTCTCCAGTTTTGTGGGAATTGTTAAATGAACTCCTGAATCATTAAGAAAATGTCACAGTTGTTCAGCAAACCCATGGTTTGCTATGAGCTGGTTTTCGGCCAAACCATTATAAAATGCAATCCTTTGCTCCACGTCCACTTTAAATGGCCATATATGTTGCAAAGCACCTGAAGTACAGCGATAGGACCATGGCAGGGGCCTGATCACCAGAACTTTGAATCTGGGTTATAAGTATCCCCCAGGTGGTACTTATGTTTGTCCGTTGGAACTTCAATCGATAAACAAACAATCATAAGTCTAGGACTACCTGTAATAAAATTAAATAGCACAGTGGTGCAAAAAATTCTGAAACCTTTTTAAAATTAGGATATTGTTATAAGTGATACAATATGCTTTCCATTTTAAATATTTTCAAGGTGAGTTGATATTTTATAATTCCTTTGACTTGGGTTTCTCTCCACCTCTACTAGGAAATTTGTATGTATATTAAAACATAATTTATAAACAACACGCACATTGTTTGCTGTTCCTATAGAATGCATTTTGTTTGGATGATTTTTTTTTCATTTAGATGAGATGTATCCCTGATTGGTACTCCATATTAATGTACTAGGATAATTGTAAATATGACTATATTTGGAAGATTTTTTTTTTAAAAAAAAAATCCTATCACCATTTCTTAGCTTCAGTGGAATTGTCTTGGGTTGTTTTTGAAGATTACAATAAAAAAATTGCATTTTTATTTAAAACCATAGATTTTACATACAAGGAAATGATAACGGGAGATGTAATTAGACATTGAACCATGTTTTAATGCAAAGGGGGGAAACTGCTTCTCAAGTAGTGAAATAGATATAACACAAGGTACTTTAATGCCATGTTACTGTTATATGCAGTCAGTGTTAAATAAAATAATTATTATACAAAATGATTGTTAAGTTATTGTAGTTAACATAGTCAGCTACAAGCTATTTCTCCATCACCTTGTCCCAAACTGAAATTTAAGTGATCAACCCTAAATATCACAGTATCAAAATCAACTTCTAGAAATATTAGGCCTGAATAACCAATGGTTTAATGTGGGAACCTGACTGTATTGAAGGTTAGAACAACAGGAAGCTTCTAAGTCTGAAGGGAAAAATGTAAAAGTTAGCAGGTACAGAGTAGGTTGTAAAAAGAGAGAATGACTATTGAACGTTATGGATGGGTGATTGTGAACAGTGGTGAAGATGAGGAAAAGCCCAAGAACTAACTGGTGGTGACTAGAAGGATAAGTGGCAAGGCAGGCATAGTTGCTTAGACTAGAAGTTGCAACTTAATGTTGTCAAATTTTCTTACATAATCTGGGAGACATGTGAAATCCTAAACCATAGATACACTAAAAGAAGAGAATTTCTCATTAGATTCCCTGTTCTAATCCTAGCCTGATAAATTCCCTGTTCTAATCCTAACCTTAAAATATGTATTCTGTGAATCTTCTTTTATTGAATGTTATTAGCAATCTAGGGAGAATTTGATACAGAACTTAATGAGTGCTAGCAATCCAGTTAATATTATTTAGAGATCCTGACCCAACAAAATCATTTGTCTCTTTCCCTATAATCTCTGAAGATTTTTTTCTAAAGAAAACATATATTTTCTATATATGCACAGAGGTAGCTAACAAAGTTGCAACTTTTTTTTAGAAATGATGGGACCCGCCAAAAACACTTCAGTCTGACTTTAGAAATTCCAAATTCCTAGGTATCATTTAATGTGGAAAAAACAAACTTTCAGAAGATAAACAGGAAAAGTAGTGAAATGCTAATAGTAATGTTTCTCTATAACCAGCAGTGGAATATTTTATTCAGCAGTCATCAAAAATACTTACATTGTTTTCTGGTTTTACTTGATTTCTGTGTGTCTTTTTTCAATAATTCCTTATAAAATAAAATAAAAACAAAAACATTTAATTGTTTTTTTCTTATGGATTGGAATATTTGCAGTTTTTGAACTTAAAAAGAATGAAAATAGCTTAAATTTGCATTCTTATATACATGAATAGTATAAACTACACAGTATCTTCCAAAGCAAAACACAAATGTTTGTATATCTAACGTGTTTTTTTTAAAAAAACTATTACATGTGGCCTATTTTGGAAACAGTTGCCTTGGATTCTATATAATTGGTGTGAAACTGTATTGACAAGGTTGAAAAATGATGGCATTTCTGATCCAGCCTAAGACTGTTTATTTTTATTAGTTGTAGAAGAGATAATAGGGAAGGGAAGTAAGAGAGGAATTGAGGAAAATGGCTTCATAACTGTCATACATTGAGAGAATACAAAGCCCTCTTACATTATGCTAATTGGAGGAGTTACTCTGGCATATTACATTTGGACTCAGTTAAGATGCAAAGAAGAAAGGGTCATAGGTGAACTTCTCTCCCATAGCTAATTGCATCCCGTTAGGAAGTTCTGCCTCATGGCTGAAAAAACTACCGTATATACTCGAGTATAAGTCGACCCGAATATAAGTCGAGGCACCCAATTTTACCACAAAAAACTGGGAAAACTTATTGACTCGAGTATAAGTCGAGGTTCGTGGGAAATGCAGCAGCTACTGGTAAATTTCAAAAATAAAAATAGATACCAATAAAATTACATGAATTGAGGCATCAGTAGGTTAAATGTTTTTGAATATTTATTTCAAAGAAAAACAGTAAACTAGCTCTGTAAGTGGAAAAGAGAGCCAACAAAACCAATATGGTGTCAACAATAACTTTAAAAGTACAAAAACCTTAGCTCAATCAGCAACCAAGCTAAAACACAAGAGTTAAAATCCTTCAAAACTGGATTCCTCCTCCTCATCTGTATGTCCAAACAGAGTCACTCTCTCCCTTGCAAGAAAAAAGCATGTGTATTTGCTGCATGTACATCCTGTTTTGGAGAGCCACCATCTCTTTCACAGCTCTCCCTCATGCTTCCATTGCATGTGCACACATGCCATGGCTCAGTAGTAGGTCAACATACAGATGTCACACTAGGTTCCCTCCTCAAAAGGAACATCCAACCTTTCTTGAGAAGTACAAACTTCATCTGTTCAGGATTGTGGTGACAAAGGTGAAGGAGGATGGGGCTGAGAGAAGGGAAGGGAAGAAAAGATCATTGACAGGGAGAAAGACAGGGAGAAACACCTGGAAGTGTGAGCCCTCGAGTTTCCTTAGGGAAGACCAGACAACAAGGGGAGAGGAGAGGAGAGGAGGAGGAGGAAGAGGAGAGTTAAAAAAAAAAGAGTGGGAAGCCAACTCACGCGTGCCATCAAAGCCAGGGGGAAGTGGGGCTTTCTCCGCCTGCTGCCACCAGAGGAGTGCAGGGGGGGAGTGCGGGGAAAGGGGGTTCGTGCCGAGGCTCCGCAAGCGATTACCAGATTTGCAACTCCGTTTGTTGGTGAAGCTGGAAGCGCGCAATGCAGGAGCTCGCGGGGGCCCCGGGCGCCCGTTAATGGGGAAGGAGAGGCCGCTTGGGGTCGCCAGGCTCAGGCAGCCTCCCCCGCCCCCTCCCCTAGCAGC
Source organism: Hydrophis major (assembly GCA_033807585.1). NCBI lineage: Eukaryota > Metazoa > Chordata > Lepidosauria > Squamata > Elapidae > Hydrophis > Hydrophis major. The sequence continues at coordinate 334,051,215 of CM066329.1, forward strand.
AAAGAGCTGCTCCGGGGGCTCTCACCACGGCGCAGCCAGGCACTTTGTCTCGCTGCCCCCAGAGCAGCTCTTCGCTGCTAGGCTAGGGGGTGGGGGAGCCTGGCAGTTTCTTTGCGAAGCTGGAAGCGCGCAACACAGGAGCTTGCAGGGGCCCCGGGCGCCGTTAATGGGGAAGAAGAGGCCGCTTGGGGTCACCAGGCTCAGGCAGCCTCCCCCACCCCCTCCCCTAGCAGCGAAGAGCTGCTCCGGGGGCTCCCGCCACGGAGCAGCCAGGCACTTTGTCTCGCTGCCCCCGGAGCAGCTCTTCGCTGCTAGGCTAGGGGGTGGGGGAGCCTGGCAGTTTCTTTGCGAAGCTGGAAGCGCGCAACACAGGAGCTTGCGGGGGCCCCGGGCGCCCATTAATGGGGAAGAAGAGGCCGCTTGGGGTCGCCAGGCTCAGGCAGCCTCCCCCACCCCCCCTAGCAGTGAAGAGCTGCTCTGGGGGCTCCCGCCACGGCGCAGCCAGGCACTTTGTCTCGCTGCCCCCGGAGCAGCTCTTTGCTGCTAGGCTAGGGGGTGGGAGAGGCTGCCTGAGCCTGGCGGTTTCTTTGCGAAGCTGGAAGCGCGCAACACAGGAGCTCGCGGGGGCCCCGGGCACCCGTTAATGGGGAAGAAGAGGCCGTTTGGGGTTGCCAGGCTCAGGCAGCCTCCCCCACCCCCCCTAGCAGTGAAGAGCTGCTCCGGGGGCTCCCGCCATGGCGCAGCCAGGCACTTTGTCTCGCTGCCCCTGGAGCAGCTCTTCGCTGCTAGGCTAGGGGGTGGGGGAGGCTGCCTGAGCCTGGCGGTTTCTTTGCGAAGCTGGAAGCGCGCAACACAGGAGCTTGCGGGGCCCCCGGGCACCCGTTAATGGGGAAGAAGAGGCCGCTTGGGGTCGCCTGTGTGTCCCTCAGTGGGTAGACAGCCACGGCGGTGATGCTGCCCTGGAGGCGCGATCGGTTGCAGCCACGCCAGCGCAGGCCAGGCATGGTGCCGTAGCGGCTGACTCGAGTATAAGCCGAGGGCGGTTTTTTCAGCACAAAAAATGGGCTGAAAAACTCAGCTTATACTCGAGTATATACGGTAGTTCTTGATATACTTAGTTTAATATAGTATATATAATCAAGCGGGTTTTCTGTGTCTTTAGAATATTAACTATAACATGGAAGATTCAAAATCCATACTGTTAATTATTTGTACAAATTGAGATTTTATAATGGGATGTGCATTCTAATGGTTACTCTTGGAATAAATATATGTTCCTGCTTGAGCTATCAGTTAATGTTCCTTTTCTAATTTTATTTCTTCGACATAGTGTCTATCTCTCCCATCTTTCAATCCTGAAAAACCTATATAAATGAATTAATTTAAATGTAGTAACATAAATTAATCAGAATAGGAAAAGAATTCTAATATACAATTGTCCAGGGTTTATACTATCTTGTAAAATATTCACTATCTCTGTCCCTTTAGGGAATAATTGGTCCTGCTTACTGAAGACTCATTAAATTTCTAGCAACAGGTCATAGGAATAAATATATTATAGGTACTGCTGAAGGATGTTGGCTCTGTACCTGCTTAGATTTTGGCAATAAATTTCTACCAACATAGGGCATTCTTAGAGTTACAGTATATGAATCCCAAATTGAGAAAGTATGATGAAATAAGCATAATTCCAATAAATGAAGCTTATTTGTGGGCAATTATACAAAATAGGTTCTTAAATAATGGAATGCAATTCCCTAGATGAGGGTGTACTTTTAAATTAAATTAATTTGAAAATGTAAAAATATTTAATAGTGAACTTTTAAAATATTTACATAACTATTTGTGAGAAAAAAGTCAAAACATTTTTGTGATTTGCTTTGATGAATGTAAAAAGTATTAACTTACTTACTATGTATGGTTTGCCAATTGCACAGTGGCAGATAGGACAGCTCTCCAGAGGGTTAACATCATTGCCCAAAAGATCATTGGTTGCCCTCTCCCCTCTTTGGAAGACCTTTATAGCTCCCACTGCCTTAAGAAAGTTCAAAAAATTCTTAAAGATCCATCTTATCCTGGGCACCCTTTTTTTAACTATTACCATCTGGCAGATGGTACAGGATAATAAAAACAGCTTCTATCCCAGGTCAGTAATTATATTGAATTCTTCTGTATAGTGCAATATTAATGCAATATTGGGTTTTCAATTCAATTGTATAGAATATGAAGGATGTGTATTTGTGTTTTATTTTTATAATTGTAATGTACACTGAAGATGGCATTTAATTTCATTGTACGAGGTGCAATGACATATAAACTAGTGGGATTTAAATGGATGATTAATTGATTTGTATAGATTACAACTTGTACCTGATGATCATATGATAAACTACTATACATTAGTTTACAGATTTTGGAAAATTATCAACCTCCGAGATTAAATGTGTTAATTTTACATATTCTCCTTAGAGCTGATTGGATCATCCAGAGAGTGGGTGGTGCTTCAGTCTCTGCAGCTGTAGGCTGAGCTTAATTTTGAGGAACGCTCCTCCCACCATCACGTGGCTCCAGCGTAGCGTTCCCCAGTTTTGCTCAGCCTCTTGCGAGACAAGGTGTATCGTGTGTTTTCTCCTTGGCCGTTCCAAATTCTCCTTGCTGATTCATTTCCTTCTACTCTCAGGTTGTATTATTTTCTTAATTTTAGATCCTTAGCCCTGCACAGTGGTACGGACTCCAAATTCCCCTGGGCAACATGGTTTGCTCGCCCCAGTGGGTGACAAGGGGAGGAGGGCTAGCAGTGTCCTCACGCAACCTCCCCACTCTCTTCGGAGTTGCCCAGCCCTGCTGCCTTCCTCCCTATTAGTTCTCCTTGCTATTGATTTAATTTGTTTTGTTCCATTCCGTTCTCCCCTCCCCCCGAACGCCGTTTTTTTGCTTTAAGTAAACTTTTACTTCGTTTGCTTTGCCCTCTTCATTTGCGGACCTACTGTGTCCCTGGAGAGGTGTTTTTCTGCGTGGCTAAGAGGCCCCATCGTCCCTGTTACAGGCGGCCACCATTTTGGTGCCACCTCGTGGCTGGGCGCCATTTTGTTTTTTGAGTTTTTTTTAAAAAGACTCGCATTGGAGCGCTGCGTTATTCCCAGCCAGCAACAGGACCCGTAGGCCTGCTCAGTGCACTGAACTTGTTTTCTGACCTCAGCCTCCTCAAACGTAGGCTAATTTCAGTAATCTCCTGCAGCTGTCTCAGCCAGCAGCAGTAGTTTTTCTTTAACATCACCACTTCCACCCAGTTCTTGCCTGGGAAGGCAGTCGGTCTCGGCCTGCTCCCTATTCAGGCCTCCGGCATTCATTAGGAGATTGGATACAAACAAATACTTTTTTCCCCCCTACATCTTGGTTTTTCTTCAAAAAATAAACAAATAAATAAAATAAAATAAATAAAAATAAAAATAAATAAATAAATAACTAAAAATAAAAAAGGAGAAGCAAGGAGAAAGAGGAAGTAAAAAAAAAACAGAAATAGAAGGGGGCAGAAAGAATTTTGCTAGGGGTCCTGACTTTTGTCGTAGGCCGACCCCTAGGTGTGTCTACCGTCTCTTATCAATTATCCTTGAAATGGCAGAGAGCAATCTGTTTCAGGGTTCTTCTTTGAAGGCCAAGTCCAAGACCCACCATCTGCGCAGGCAGGCTAAGGATAACTCCAAAGCCTCACAGACGGATGCCCTAAAACGCCAAAAGGCATTAGAAAAAGAGTTTGATAGACGCACTAGACAGGCAGGATCAGTGTCTCCGGTGCTTCCACCTCCCACTCCCTCTCCCTCCACCCAACCCCCGCCTCCTTTAGCCTATTCCTCCCTATCCAGGCGCAGCTCAACCTCTCAAGGTCACCAGGCCCCTGGGACCTCGGCCGCACGAACACCAGAAGCTACTTTTACCCCCACAGCCACTGGCTTGTGCCAAAAGGAGCCAATCACAGAGGTTCCGGAGCATCTGAGAGCCTGGATGGAGTCAGTTATCCGACAAGGCATTGTGGAAGGACTCCAACAGATAGTCAGGCCAAATCTCCACCCGCTGGCCCCCGAGCCTGAATCTCTCTCCGTAAGATCCCTCCCTCTCAGATTGGAACCGCTCCAGGATCAGGTACCCCCCCAGGGGGAGGTTTCCCCTTCAATCGGGGAGGTGGAGGCGGAGGCGGAAGGGGGTTTGGATCCATTCAGGAAGGAGGAGGAGGAGGAATTTGAGTTGGGGGACTCACAGTATCACGAGCCCCGCTCCAACGTGGAGCCTTCTGAAGCAGAGATGTCTGAGGATGAGGGCCTCACTCCCGACCAACCAGCCTTTGTAGGGTTATTCAAACCCCAATTATTCAAGTCTCTCCTGTTCAAGGCCAGAAACATTTCTGGATTAAAGTCCCAGGCTCCCCTTGAGCCCTCTCCCCTTCAATCGGAAGACCCAGAAGATTCCATTTATAAACAACCAGTAGTGGAAGCAGAGGTTATCCCTACCCCTCCCATCTTCCTTGACCTGGTGTCCAAGCAGTTAGCTTCATCCGCGGCCCCCCCGGCTCCGTCAGCCCACAACAAGAAGTTTTTCAACCTGGACCCAGACCTTTCCAACTTACTAGGCACCCCGGAGGTTGATGAACCCATTGTGGGTCTGGCCACTTCCTCCACCCTCACCAACCCCTTAGAGGCCTTGAAGCTGGACGACAAGCGAGCTGAACTGGCTCTTCGCTGAGCTCATCAATCAGACGCCTGAGCAATTAAATCGGCCACGGTCGCCTCATTCTTCACCAGATCCTCCATTTGCTGGCTCCGCCAGCTCAAGCAGCACATCCCAATCACCAATGTCCGAGCCCATCAGGACATAGCCAAAATCACAGCCGCAGCCGAATTCTTGGCCGACACCACTTTCCACTTGGTTAAATTTTCAACCAGAGCCATCTCCTTCCACGTTGCTGCCCGCCGTCTGCTTTGGTTAAAGCATTGGCAGGCAGACCTCAAAAATAAGGTCAGATTGGCTTCCACTCCCCTCATGGGTAACAAGCTGTTTGGACCATTCTTGGATCCCCTATTAGTGGAGGGGCGGAACAAGAAGAAATTTCTTCCTTCCGTCACCCGAAGGTCAGAACCCAGGTCCCTTCAGCCCTTTCAGAGAGCTCCCTTCCGTCCCTATTTCCAATCTTCCTTCTCCCCTAGGCCCCCCCTCCTTCGGGTCGAGCCAGCCTCAAGAAAGGACCGATCCCTCGGACAGGCACAGAAGGGGCGGTAGTTTCAAGAGGCCCTTTCGAGGCCCAGGTAGCCGGCCCTTCCGGCGTTCCCGATAGACCACAGGATTTGATCCCCATTGGCGGACGCCTTCAGGCATTTGCTTCCCAGTGGGACGCCTCCACTTCTGACGCTTGGGTTAGGGACACCATTAGGTTTAGCCTTGCCCTCGAATTTCAATCTACCCCCCCAACTTTTTCATGCCATGCCCCCTCCCCAAGAACCACACCAAGCGCAGCCTCATGGACTCTGCCATTCAGCACCTACTTACAATCCAGGCAATCCAGCCCATCCCTCAGTCTCAAAGAGGACAGGGATTCTATTCTCATCTATTCGTGGTACCCAAATGTTCGGGGGGGATGGAGAGCTATTCTGGATTTAAAGCGGCTTAACCGCCATCTTGTATTCCGCAAATTCAAGATGAACACACTGCAATCCATCCTTCTGGGAGTTAGGCAGGGAGACTGGCTGTCCTCCATTGACTTCTCAGAGGCTTACCTCCACATCCCAATCCGACCCTCCCATTACAGATATCTGCGCTTCTCCTACAATAACCTCCACTTTCAGTACGTAGCTCTCCCGTTTGGATTGGCTTCTGCCCCCAGAACCTTCACCAAGGTCCTGGCTGCTCTAGCTGCTCATCTCAGAACCCTCCCTGTATGTCTCCACTGCTACCTGGATGATATCCTCATCCTCTCCCCTTCGAGGGAGCAGGCAGTGAGAGAGACCCATACCAACCTGTCCTCCCTCCAGGAACATGGGTCCCTCATCAATTGGAAGAAAAGCCAATTATCCCCTTCCACCAGGATAACTCACCTGGGAACAGTAATCGACTCTGTGGAAGGGAGGGTGTTCCTGTCCCTGGAGAGACTCCTCAGTATACAAAAATCCGTCAAAGACATCAGACGCCTCGAGAGCTATCCCAATTACTAGGTCAAATGATATCTTGTCTTTCCATCATTCCCTGGGCCCATTTCCTCTCCAGATCCCTGCAGTGGTTCCTGCTCCCGTACCAACGATCCGGATCAAGCAATTCAAAACACAAGGTCAGGGTCTCACCAAGGGTGCTCACTTCCCTTCTTTGGTGGAGCAAATTGAAAACGGAGGGATTTTATGATAAGCAGACTGATTTAAATAAGATCTTGATGGGTACTGATGAGAAGGTGATTAAAAAATTATATGGTTATTTACTGGGAATGAAATTAGAGGAAGAACAAGTCAAAGAAACTATGATTGTTTGGGGGAAGAATTTTGGATATGGGATTGATTTAGAGAAATGGCAGAAATTGTGGTCTCAAAATTATAAAATGACAATGTCAACAGCATATAAAGAAAACTTGTATAAGATGTTTTACAGGTGGCACTTTCCTCCGACAAGAATAGCAAGAATGTTTAAGAACAAATCTGAAAAATGCTGGAAATGTCATCAGATACCCGGCTCGTATTACCATATGTGGTGGACTTGTGAGGATGCTAGAAAATATTGGACTATAATTCGCATGTGGTTGGAAAAAATGACAAAGAAACATATAGACTTGAAACCAGAGATGATCTTATTGGAAATTTTACCTGATATATATAGTAAAGATTTGAAATGCCTGATTGTAAATGTAGTAACAGCGGCCAGGATTGTATTTGCTAAAAATTGGAAGAATGAGAAAATACCATTACAGGAAGAAATTATTAAGAAAATATTGGAATGTGCTGAGATGAGCAGATTGACATTTGAAATTAGAGAGTAAGAGGATAAACAATTTTATGAAATTTGGGATCTTTTTTTATAAATGGCTAGATGATAAAATACGATAATAGAATATTTTAGATAATAAGAAATATCTTTATCTTGCTATTTTGCTATTATTTTGTTATTTGATATTATATTTATAAAGGGTTTTTTAAGGATTGATTTGGTATGATTATATGATTTGTTGAATAATCTGGTTAGAGTATTGTTAGCTCATAAAGCATGAATGATTAAAAGTATAGTCAAAAAATTTTTTTGTTCTTTTTAGTGATTATAGGATATATAAGTTTGGATTGATAATATGAGTTATTATGTGATATAATTTTAACTGGGACTACAGAATGAATGCACAAAAATGATGAACCAACTGACACACTGGATGTACATACGAGAGTTGAATGTTTTAATGTTTTGTTTGTCTTGTTTGTTTGTAGAAAATTAATAAAATTTTCTTTAAAAAAAAAAAGCACAAGGTCAGGGTCTCACCAAGGGTGCTCACTTCCCTTCTTTGGTGGAGCAAGGCTTCTATCAACAAGGGCTGTCTCCTCAAGGAGCCCCCAAGACTCACCGTTACAACAGACGCCAGTCTGTCCAGATGGGGCGCCCATCTACAGTCCCTTACAGCACAGGGCAGATGGTCAGCGACAGAGAAACTATGCAACATAAACTGGTTGGAGCTCCGTGCCATCTACCTGGCCCTCCGCAGTTTCCTCCTCCAGGTACGCGGCCGCCACGTTCTCATTCTCACCGACAACATCACGGCCAAAGCCCACATCAACAAGCAGGGAGGCACTCAATCATCACGCCTCATGAGGGAGGCCGAACGTCTCTGTTGGTGGGTGGAGTCTCACCTTCTTTCCCTCAGGGCGGACCACATCTCGGGCATTTCCAACACCCGACAGACTGGTTGAGCAGGACCATCATAGACCAGTCGGAGTGGTGCCTCCACCCAGCCCTGTTCAGGGAGGCGTCCACCATTTTCGGTCCTCCAGTAGTAGACCTGTTCGCCTCCCCCCTCAATACCCAACTTCCAAGGTTCATCTCCAGATTCTCTTCCCCTGGGGTGGAGGACTACAATGCCCTTTGGTGCCTTGGCCCAGGGGCCTTCTCTATGCCTTCCCTCCTCTGGCGCTGGTGCCCCTTGTCCTGCAGAGGGTACTTCACGAGAAGGCGGAACTGCTTCTCGTGGCACCTTACTGGCCTCGCTGCCTGTGGTTCGTGGATCTCCACATAGTATCAGTAGCCCCCCTCGGAGGATCCCATCAGACAGAATTTCCCTGTCTCAGGCTCCCCTTCTCCACCTGAACCCCCAATAGCTTCAACTAGCCGTCTGGAGATTGAGTGGCAACATTTGAAGAGATAAAATCTCTCTAGCAAGGTCATTGATACCATTTTAGCAGCCAGGCAACCCTCAACCACGAAGATCTACAATGCCACTTGGACCATTTTCCGTAAATGGTGTGTTAAACTTTGCATCGACCCAACTATGCCCTCCATTGCCCAAGTACTTGACTTTCTCCAGGAGGTCTCAGCAGGGGATACACTAAGGCATCAGGTATAGCAGCCCTTTCCACAGTCATCTCCTGTCAGGAGGTTAGTTCCCTCTCTCAACATCCCCAGATTCGAGCCTTTCTGAAAGGGGCTACAAACTTACGCCCTCCTTCTGTTCACCGATATCCAACCTGGGACCTTAACAAGGTCCTTACTTCCCTCATGAACCCTCCCTCTGAACCCCTAAGAGAGGTTTCTCTTCAGTTCCTCTCCTACAAGGTAGTTTTCTTAGTAGCTATCACATCAGCCCATAGGATATCTGAGATCGCTGCACTGTCCATTAGGAAGGACCTTTGGGTATTCCATTCCGAGAGGGTGGTCCTCCGTCTTGACCCTTCCTTTCTGCCCAAGATTAATTCTGTTTTCCACAGGGCTCAGGAACTCATCCTCCCTAATTTTTGCCCCGGGCCATCCCATGAAAGGGAAAGACTATGGCACACTCTGGACGTCAGATGTGCCTCACGGATTTACATTAAACGCACTGAGACCTTCCGTAAGTCCGAGGCCCTGTTCATATCCTTCCAACCTAAGTCACAGGGACTCAAAGTGCCTCTTACCACCATAGGCCATTGGATAAGGGCGACCATTACTAAGGCATATCAGACCCAGGCCCTCCAGTGCCCAGGGGTATCACAGCTCATTCCACGAGGAGTGCGGCAACTTCAGCTGCCTGGGCTACCCAGGCTCCAATAACTGACATTTGCCGGGCAGCGATGTGGGCCTCCCCTTCGCCATTCATTAGGCATTACAAGATTGACAGGTATGCCTCAACTGAGGCTTCTTTTGGTAGAAGGGTTCTTCAGGGGGTTCTCAGGGACCCCGAGAGGACTACAGACCAGATGGCGACCCTCCCGTAGGACAGGCCCAGCTTTGGTATGTCCCACTCTCTGGATGATCCGATCAGATCTCTTGACTTCTGTGCTAGTTTTGACTCAATCTTAGCCCAAGAGAGACACGTTCAACAAGAGCTTCTCAGAGCAAAAAGGCAGAGCTGAATTCTTTGGATTCTCACATAGGACGACTGGAAACTGTGCAGTTTTTTCAGGTGAGTGACACAGCTACCAGCAAATCAGTTGTTTTTCAGCTGCTACAGAAAATCAGTTGTTTTTCGGTGACCGGCACAGTTTTTGGCACAGCTGCCAGCAAATCGGTTGTTTTTCAGCCACTATAGCAATCAGCTGTTTTTCGGCAAACAAGCTGCATGACTCAGCTGGCTACCCCGGTCTGACTGGCACAGTTGCTGAAACGGTTCAGCTGGCTTCCTGTTTTATCGGCACAGCTGCTGCAATAACTAAGTTCCAACTGGCATAGCTGCTAGAGCAACATGGCTGGCATCTTTGATCTGCCCAGCACAGCTGCCATTTTCCAGTTTATTCAAATAGAGCTGATGTTTGGCACCCTTTCAGCTACAGATGCCCTGGCACCTTCCCAACAGGAGACCGGAAAACCTCCAATACAACAGGAAAAACAAAGGATGGAGGATACTGCTGCCTCAAGAGAGCTATGAGGTGACTCTTGTGAGTGGGAATGAGTGGGGGACCCAGCAGAGCCCCAGGTTAACCTGAAAGGTCAAGTGGCTGCCCAAATAAGGACAAAAGTCCTACATTCCAGAAAAGCCTTTAAGGCTGAGGAAAGAGATGCCCGGAGGTGGCAAAGAGCTCTGGAGAGATCTCCAAGGCTGAGAGGCAAGCTGAGATCTCCAAGGCAACGAAGGCAGACAGACTTGCCCAGGGGAGATCCGATCACTTCTCACTCACTGCAGGCTGATCCAGTCAGGAAGCAGGAGACTGAATTCCCAAACCTGGTCACCAGATGGTGTCAGAGAACAATCTCCACAGCTACCTTTTATAAAAAGCAGCAGTGAGGATCCCTTTGCTCCACAGTCAAATAGACTACCAGCAGAGAGTCATTGGGAGCCTATTTTTAAAAACAGGCAATCTGCCCCAGAGGTCATGTTTACTCCCACAGCAGCGGGACTTCACCCAGGGGAGAGCCAGGGACTGGAGATTTCTGAGCAGATGAAGCTTCTGATCTCCATATTCCATGGGATTGCTGCACCATTGCAGCAAGGAAACCAAGTGGCCTCTGTAGCATCAGACTCATCCCTAGAGCATCGTCAACACCTGACACCTCAGGTTCAGGGAGACTTGGTGAACCTTAGGGAACCTCACTCTCCCACTTCATTGGCTTCTAGGAGACGAAGACCAGAGAGAACTAATATTCTTGGAAGATGAGTTGACTCCTGACCCCCAGCATTTACAGGGCGTTTTAGCCCGGCCCTCTTTAAATCACTTCTGTTTAAAACCAAAGCCACAGCCCACATGGGAGCTGGGCCAAGTACATCAGAGCCAGCATTGGGGTTACCAAACCCAAATGAACTCTTTTCAGAGCCAACAGCAGAGAGTGAGGAGATCCTGTTCCATGATGTGGTTTGAAGGTAATGGGTTCACCCAGGAATATATCCCAACAAAGTGGGAGTGACTTTTTTTTTACAATGTGGCTCTGGACTTCACTGAGGAGCTACAATTACCTACAGTAGACAGTCCTGTGGTAGCTTTAACATCCTCTACTCTCTTGTCTCAGGATTCAGCAGACACTCTGAAAACAGGATAGGAGAGCAGAACTGACCCTTTGCTGGACTCATCAGACAGCGGCCTGAGCTGTCAAGGCAGAACGACTGCTTCCTTTTTCAATAGAGTCTCCTTACTGTAGCTTCGCCAAATGTAGGAGAGCTTTGCCTGATGACCAATGCCTCCACCAGGACATCAACAAGCTGATAGCAGCGATGGAATTCTCTGCTGATACCACCCAAGAAGGAGCCAAATTTGCTTTCAGGCCCATTGTATCATCAGTAATGGCCCACTGTCTGCTGTGCTTTGCCACTGGCAAGCAGCATAAAATACAAATGGAAGCTAACCGCTGCCCCCTTCAAGGGTGGCAAGATGTTTGAAGAGGCCATGGAGCTCATAATGGTGGAAACCAGGGACAGGAGAAAGATCCTGCCTTCCCTATATAGGCGAGCTGACAGTCAGTGTTGAGGTAATTCCCCGTTAGAAGAATGAGCACATACAGGGAGACGTATTTGAGAGTAGTGTTTGAATAATACACATACACAGCACACAGATACACTGTACAGTAAATGTAGGTTTTTACATTAAGCAAAGTCCAAACAAGCAATCCAAAGTCATTCACAGGTAAATCAGTCAGTTTTTCAATCCAGGGATAATCCAAATATCAAAGTCCAGTGTCAAAAAACAGTTCAGTAACAGACTTACATTAAATCCAGAAATATCAGTCAATTAGGAAAAATGGAGGAACGGCAATACTTTCCAACAGAAGAAAACAGAGAAACACTCTCTTCTGAGACTCAGACTAAGACAAACCAGGTTTCTGGCTCCCTCTTATGGCCTTTTGAGAAACCACACCTAATTATAGTTTTGCATTTTCTTAAAGATACAGTTTTAAAATGTCTATCTTGGTTTATATATTTCTAACCCAAATACCTGTTAGGTGACTTATATTCCTAACAGTCACCCCCCACCTTACTTTCACAGGCCTTCCCTTCGGCCAACAGACACCAGATTGGGCTACTCCCAGAGGATGTATCCCCATAGAGCTGACCGCCAACCAGATAGAACCAGATCTCTGGATAGGTACAGACAACAATTTCAGGGCAAGAGACCATTTCATGGTTCTGGAGATCGTCCCTTCCATCACTACAAGTGACCCCAGGTCCAACCCTCCCATTGGTGGCCACTTAGAGCTATTCACAAATCAATGGGAGGCAACCATGACAGATATCCTGAACATGGTGAGACTAGGCCTCACTCTTGAATTTTTTTCCCACACCTACGAGATTCTTCATACGTTGTCCCATATCAAAAGACAACACAAAGAGAGGTCTCATGGAGGCCGCAATCCAATACCTGTTGGACATTCAAGCTATCCGACTGGTTCCAGTGGACCAACAATGGTAGGGATTCTATTCCATCCTATTTGTAGTCCCAAAAGCCTTGGGGCGGGCGGTGGAGAGCAATTCTGGAGACGAAAAGATTAAACTGATTTACAGGAGATTCAAGATGCAGTCCCTCCAATCCATCCTAGAGAGCATCTGGGAGGGTGACTTCTTAATAGCCATAGACCTGACAGAGGCATACCTCTACATACCCATCCTATTGTCCCACCACTGGTTCCTCAGGTTCTTCTACACGGGATGTCATTATCAAAACAGGGCCCTACTATTCGGCCTGTCTTCAGCACCCAGAATTTTCACCAAAATACTGGTGGTGCTGGCAGCCTACCTCAGGGCGATCCCACTTTATGTCCAGTGTTACCTGGGTGACTTCTTAATCCAGTCCTCCCACCTTCAGGTGGCAGAGGATTTACAAGTCACAATCCGGGTCCTTCAGGATCACGGATTCTCCATCAATTTTGAGAAGAGCCACCTGGCTCCTACCACCCATTTATCACACCTGGGGGCAATATAGATACCACATTATGTGAGGTTTACCTATCATAGGAGCGTCAGGACAGCATAAAAACATTGGTGAATCGGAACCAAATGATCCAGTCAGTTCCACTGGTCCTCCTTTCACAGCTCCTGGACAAGATGATATCTTTCATTGCAATTGTCCCCTGAGCACGCCTACATGCCAGAACCTTACCATGGTTTCTCCTACCCTACTAAAGGTCCAGCAAGAGCAACTCACCTACCAAAATTCGGGTTCCACATAAAGTAGTCCAGTCCTTCCAGTGGTGGATATCCCGAGGCCATGACAAAGGGATGTGTCTTTGAAGAGTCCAGCCACTTGACCATCATCATAGATACCAGCTTCTTTGGCTGGGGTGGCTACTTTCAATCACAGATGGCACAGGGGTAGTGGTTGCAGGACAACCTGATGAACAACATCAACTGGCTGGAATTTAAGACGTCCATCTGGCCCTCAGATGGTTCCAGGGCAAGATCTTTGGCCATCATGTTCTTACTCTGATGGACAATGTAGCCACCAAGGCCCACATCAATCATTAAGGAGGCACCCACTCCAGGTCTCTCATCCGAGAGTCAGAACAACTGGGTCTCTGGGCAGAGACTCTTCTCTCCATCATTGAGAAACATATCAGTGACAACAAATGTACAGGCAGAGTGGCTAAGCAGGACCACAGTCAACCACTCAGAATGGCAGCTGCACCCAGAACTGTTCAGGAAACTGTCAGAACAGTTCGGGACCCCAGTCCTGAACCTATTCACTACCCTGTTAAACAGCCAGTTGCTCAGGTTTTACTCCAGATTTGCAGTACCAGGGGTGGAGAGGATCATTGCACGCCACAGTCCGTGGCTCAAAGCCTCTTATCTGCCTTTTCCCCTCTTCCCTTGTTCCCAGGATTAATCAGGAAGGTTTTGACAAAGAAGGCAGAGGTATTACTCCTGGCTCTCCACTGGCCCAGATGGCCATGATTCTCAGATCTGATCAGTTTGTCCATATCTAGTCCCTAGAGGATTCCACAGGGCAAGATAACCCTCAGCCAGGGGGCTCTAGTCCACGCATAGTCCACCCAGAACCACAGTGGTTTCAACTGACTTTATGGCATTTGAGCGGAGAGTTCTTCTGGGTAAAATTTCTGCAAAGATGATAAGGACAATCTGTGAGGGATAACATTGTTTACCCTAACTGGTTTAGGTAAAATAATAAATATGTAATCATAGTTTGTATGTTAAAGTGTCTGCAACTTTAACTGTGGGATAGTAATTAAGGGAGTGGTTGTGAAAGCACTTTAAAAGAAGCAAGACGACAGCTTGCTCTCTCTCTGGCTTTGATGATCCCTGATTACTGCTTGGAATCAAGACTGCATTGCTCGAACGGGAGAGAAAACAAAGGACTGATTTGTAAGTGAACTGACATAGGATATTCTACACGGACTTTGCTAACTGAATATCCCTGAATGGACTGACTAAATGATACATGACTATTGGACTGTTATTTTGACTATGCTATGAACTCATAATGGAATAAACTATATTTTTGATAGCACAAGCGTATCTGTTATTTTTACTGTATGTTAATAAACATACAAGCTTAGCTCACTCATTTATCTGTGTGCCTATCTGACTAACGCTGCACATTCTGTTTAGCTTGTCTCCCTAACCTTGGTTGGGGAACACAGGCCTAACACTGGTTATGGGCCCAGAGGCTGCAAAGTCAGTTTAACTAGGATAAAACAGATTTATGTAAAAGTGAGAGTTTGTGTTGTTAAACATTACAGTAAACAGACAGCTGTGTTTTATTAATTATAGTTTTATATCCATATAAAGAAAACATGGCACAAGTCAATCTACAAAGTTTGTCCCTTATATCCAAGTTGGATGGAACAAACTATGTATCATGGTCTATGAAATGTAGTCTGCTTCTACGAAGAGAAGGTTTGTGGAACATAATTGAAAATCCACCAAACGTAGAAGAATGGGATCAAGAGGATGATGAAGATAGAATAAAGATAGAAGAATTTATGCATAAAAATCAACAAGCTATTTGCATAATTGGGTTAACCTTAACTGACAAGCAACTTGTTTATATCCATGGAGAGAAAACGGCTGTTGGGTGTTGGCAGAAGCTGAAGAGGATTTATGTTCGAGATAATGTTGGTGCTCACATAAATCTAACACGGAAGCTTTTCAGGACGCATCTCCAGACAAATGGTGATATGCTGAGTCATTTGAAAACTATGCAAAGCATTTTTCAAGAACTGCAGGAGAAAGAGTTTATTTTCTCTGAACTACGCCAAGTCTACATAATTCTATCTTCACTTGATGAAAGTTATGATAACTATGTAACTTTCCTTGAAATTTTGCCAAAGGAAAGTTTAACTTTAACTGATATAACTGGCAGATTGATTGAAGAGGCAAGAAGAAGGCTTGAAAGAGATCAGTTAAGGAGGCAGCAACCTCAAAAAGAAGATAATGAATCTCCTACTGCATATGCAATTAAAAAGTGCTTTAATTGTGGAGGAAGAGGACATTTGGCAAGATTTTGTAAAAAAGCAAAATGCCAGAACGCTTGCCAGAATACTAAAAGTTATCAAAAGATAAATAAAAATTTAGAGTTAGCCATGTATACTAACGGAGCTGTAAAAAATAATTTTTGGGTGGTTGACAGTGGAGCATCCCACTGTATAACAAATGATAACAAAAATTTTATTAAAATATCCCAGAGTACACAGCAGATATCGTTAGCCAATGGCTGGAAACTGAAAGCTAAAGGTCAAGGTATAGCATATTGTTCTTTTATAAAAGAAAATGTAAAAATGTTATATGTACCACAACTTAAGTTTAATTTAATTTCAGTTAGAATTTTGGTTAAACTAGGATATGTAGATACTTTGAAAGGAGATAACTGCATAATTGAGAAAGAAGATAAGAAAATTACTGCATCTTTAAGAGGTGAATTATATGTGTTAAATGATGATGGTTTAAAGGTGGCTAACATGGTTTATGAAAATAAGAAACCTCATGATGAATGTATTCACTTGTTACATTGAAGGCTAGGGCATTTAAATTTTAAAATGCTTAAGAAAACTGTTGAATTATCTAAGGGAATAAGTTTGAAACCTTGTAATAAGTATTTGCAATGTAATGCCTGTAATCAAAGCAAAGCCAGGGTCACACCGGCTAATAGAGTTGATGGATTTACTACCAAAGAACCTTTAGAGGTAGTATTTGCAGATTTAATAGGTCCGAAAAAACCAAGTGTAGGAAGAGCTCGTTACATATTAAGTATAATGGACCACTATTCTAGATATGGGTTTTGCTATTTAATGAAGAGCAAAACTGAAACGTATCAAAATCTATTTAATTGGATTAAATTTGCAGAAAGGAAAACTAAAAAGAAATTAGTAACTCTTATAACAGATAATGGTACAGAATTTACAAATAATAAATTCCAGAATAGACTAAGAATGTTAGGTATTCAACATAAAATGTCTGCACCATATAGGCCACAACATAATGCCTTTATAGAGAGAAGAGGCCAAACATTACAATCAATGACACGAACTATGATGTCTGATTCAGGATTACCTGACAATTTGTGGGGAGAAGCAATAATGTGTGGTAATCATATATTAAATAATGTTGTTAATTCAACAACAGGTGAATTACCATTCACATTGTGGCATGGTACAAAACCTGATTTAAGTTACATGCACACATTTGGAGCACCAGCATGGGTGCATATCCCTTCACAACTTAGACACAAAGGTCAGCATAGAGCTAAAAGATTATATTTTGTAGGATATACATCTAATCATAGATCTTATAGATTCTGGGAACCACATCTAGAGTTTACACCAGTGCTAGTGCTAAATTCCTAGAACATGTAGGATGGAATAGATTAGAGCAAGATTTAAATAACGAAGTAATTATTGAACCCTACAAAAGGCAGAAAGAACAGACTAGTTATAAGAGGAGTCCAATTAAAGAAGAAGTCCATGAAGAGCAAATAGGACCAGAACAAGAGGAAACAGTTGATCAGGAAGAGTTAGATAATCAAGAAGAGTTAATAAATGAAAGTCCACCTGTAAGTCCTGTAATACCTAGACGTACTACACGTGTAACTAGACCACCTGATAGGTATCAAGCAAGTATAGTTTGCCAAGTAACTAAAGTTCCAACTAGTCTAGATGAACTTAGGATGTATCCTTCTAAGGATCAGGAGAATTGGCAAAAGGCAATGGAAAAAGAACTAAATTCATTAAAGATAATGAAAGTATATGAAGATGCTAAATTACCTCCAGGAGAAAAATCCATTGGGTGCAAATGGATATTTAAAGTAAAAACTGGAAATGATGGGACTGTTACCCATAAAGCTAGGTTAGTAGCTCAAGGATTTAATCAAACTGCATCTGATTACGATGAAGTTTTTGCACCAAGTCTTAAAGCAACATCTTTAAGAGCAGCATTAGTGTGGGCAGCTAAGAAAAACTATGTCATTAACCATTTTGATGTAGAAACTGCTTATCCGCATGCACCATTGCAGCACACTATATATTTGAAAAAGCCAGTTATTATAAAAGACAATAAAGTAAATAGTAATGATTGTTGGAAACTCAAAAAGAGTCTTTATGGGTTGAAACAATCTGGCTTTGAATGGAACCAATATATTGTGAAAGAGTTAAACAATATAGGTTTTAAATCTGGTTTAGCAGATCCATGTGTGTTTAAAAGAGAAAATAATGGAACGGTGTCATTATTGTTATTATTTACAGATGATATTGCTTTGATAACTAAGACTAATAATGAAGCTAATGAGATTATATCATTATTAGCCAAAAAGATAAAATTAAAGCATTTAGGTGAAATTAAAAAGTATCTAGGATTGACAATTAACAAAACAAAAAATGGTTTTAAGATATCTCAAGAAGATAAAATTTGCCAATTAATTAAAATGTTTAAAATGGAACTTTGTAAACCGGCAAAGACTCCAATGAGTCAGGAAGTTTGCCAAACTAATGATCAAAGTCCCAAATTTGATAAGTCTATATATCAATCTTTGATTGGTAGCTTATCATATATAAGCAATTGGTCTAGGCCAGATATAGCTTATAGTGTAAATCAGCTGGCACGTTTTAATTCAGATCCACATCAATGTCATTGGCAATCATTAAAGAGAATTTTAAGATATCTTAAAGGAACAATGAACCATGCATTGTATATAGAACCAAAGGGTGATTTGAGTCTTAGTGCCTATGCAGATGCAAGTTTTGCAACTGATATAAACACTAGAAAATCAACATCTGGGATGGCTATATTATTTGGTAAGACACTAATAGGGTGGAGGTCAATCAGACAACAGCATATTAGCTTGTCCACAATGGAAGCGGAATTTTCATGTCTGTCATTACTATGCACTGATTTGATTTTGTACAAACAGTTATTATTAGACATGGGTATAACTGTAAAAGATTCCATTATTGTGTACGAGGACAACCAGGCAGCTATAAAGTTAGCTACTAGTATTGCTGTAAAAACTAGATCAAAACATACTGACTTAAGATACTTTAATGTTAGAGAATCTGTGAAGAATGGGCTAATAAGATTGGAATACTGCATGACGGAAGAAAACATTGCAGACCAATTTACAAAAGCTCAAGGAGTAATTAAGTTTAAAGAGAGTTGTAACAAATATGATTTAAAGATGTAAATAGTTATATTTATTATTATTTCCTAAAAGGGGAGAATGTTAGGGATAACATTGTTTACCCTAACTGGTTTAGGTAAAATAATAAATATGTAATCATAGTTTGTATGTTAAAGTGTCTGCAACTTTAACTGTGGAATAGTAATTAAGGGAGTGGTTGTGAAAGCACTTTAAAAGAAGCAAGACGACAGCTTGCTCTCTCTCTGGCTTTGATGATCCCTGATTACTGCTTGAAATCAAGACTGCATTGCTCGAACGGGAGAGAAAACAAAGGACTGATTTGTAAGTGAACTGACATAGGATATTCTACACGGACTTTGCTAACTGAATATCCCTGAATGGACTGACTAAATGATACATGACTATTGGACTGTTATTTTGACTATGCTATGAACTCATAATGGAATAAACTATATTTTTGATAGCACAAGCGTATCTGTTATTTTTACTGTATGTTAATAAACATACAAGCTTAGCTCACTCATTTATCTGTGTGCCTATCTGACTAACGCTGCACATTCTGTTTAGCTTGTCTCCCTAACCCTGGTTGGGGAAACCAGGCTTAACACAATCCATCAAGTAACAAAATCTTTGACTTAACTTGGAAGGCCTTCTGCAGCTGATATTCCAAGGGCAATATTGATCCCATTTCGGTATCTGTAGTCCAGATCCTGGAATTCCTTCAGGATGGGATGGACAAGGGCCTATCCCCTAACACCATACACAGACAGGTGGCAGGTCTGTTGTTGGTGTTGTCATGCAGGGATCTGGAGTCCCTGGTGCAACACCCTATTGTGCGCAACTTCATTAAAGGAACAACCACCTTAAAGCTTCCGGTGGTACACAGGTATCCCACCTGGGACTTATCCAAGGTCCTGCAGGCACTCTCCTTGGCGTCCTTCGAGCTGTTATGGGTGGCCAGCCTGTGCTTTCTTATCTACAAGGTAGCTTTCCTTGTGGCTATTACCTCGGCCAGACAAATTTAGGAGCTGGCAGCCCTGTACATAAAGGAAGTATTGTGTGTATTCCATTCAAACAGAGTGGTTCTACAACTGGATCCCTCGTTTCTCCCCAAGGTTAATACCTTTTTCCACAGGGCACAGGAAATCATTTTGCCAGACTTCTGTCCAGGCCCAACCCATGCCCTGGAAAGAAGAGGCATACCTTGGATGTCAAGAGGGCCCTCTGCAGCTATGTCAAAAGAACAGCTCCTTTCAGGAAAACAGTCTCTATTCATGTCTTTCCAGCCTTCTACATTAGGGTCAGTGGATATGGGCATGCATTGCCAAAGCATACGAGATTCATGCTGTCCCATTGCCCCAGCGAGTGATGGTCCACTCTACCAGAAGCATGGCCATGGCGGCTGCATGGGCAACACAGGCCTCCCTAGAGGAGGTCTGTATGGTAGCAATTTGGTTGTCACTGTCACTGTTCATCAGACACTACAAGCTGGACACTTTCACTTCAACTGAAGCGGCCTTTGGCAGATGGGTTTTCCAAAAGGTACACACAGGCCTGGAGACCCCAGTACTAGATTGCAGCCCACCCTTAGGACAAGCTGGTTTTAATATGTCCCATTCTTTGGATTCTCTGCTCAGCACACTGGAAAAGGGGCGTTGTTCTTACCTGATACGCTCCTTCTCAGTGTACTGAGAGAGAATCCAACCCCCACCCTGGTGACCATCTGGCCCAGAGTCCAGGATTGGACAACGATCAGTAATGTGTCAAGTCAATCGCTACAGCTTCATCAAAACTGGGACACAGTCAAGAGAGGTGTGGCTACAAAGTTTAAAAGGACTCAGTCTCTGGGCAGAATGACTGAGTCAACCCATTCTTTGGATTCTCTCTCAGCACACTGAGAAGGAGCATATCAGGGAACACCAATGTCCCTTTGCCTCCAAGGGAGGGAGGTGTTTAATGATCATGATGCCTTGTAACTTCTCAACAAAGTACCATAGAACAATGAAAATGGTACCACATGGAAGTGTATAAATTAATCTTCGCTTTGAGAACAGAAAGGCAGATGCCTATGAAAAACACATGGAAAGTTTGCTTAAAGCACTTGGTGCAAACAGGTCATTCTCCGTAGAACTGCTGCGAGCATCCAGAGAGTGGGAGGTGCTTCAGTCTTCACTTCTCACAGGTTGAGCTGAAATTGAGGAACGCCCTCCTCCTCCACGTGACTCCTCCATGCGTTCCTCCCAGTTTTAGCTCAGCCTTCGAGAAGCAGGCAGCTTTTTCTCGTTCCTTGGCCGTTTCAGGTGATCATTGAGAGTTGGATCAGGTTTGATTCATTTTTTCCTCTCCCTGCAAGGCTAGTGCGATCCCAAATTTAGTTGGTGGAGCGATTTCGCTCCCAGGAGGGAAGTAAGGGGTTGGAGCCCTTTGTCCCCCCCCCTTCTAATCTATCCTCTGCCGTTCCAAGCATGCTGGGCTCAGCCGCTTGGCCCTGCGCTGTATTTTAAAAGCGCAAATTGCGTCTTCCCCCCTAGAACGCCTCAGAGGAGGCAGCGCTTCCTCTCCCAGCTCTTTCCTTCTCTCTTTTGAAGTTGCAGTGGGCTGGTGCGCTTCTGAGCTGTGCGTTCTGAGCTGGGCGGCCATTTTGGGCACGCCTCGTGGCCGGCGCCATTTTGTTTTCTTAACTTACAAGTAAGGCCTTTTTTCTTTTTAGTTTGAGAGTGAGCTGCGAGGTTTTTTTATAGGCCCTTAGCGGGACCGTCAGGCCGCGTGGAGCCTTTGTTTTTACTGAGAGAGCACTGTGGTCCTGTGCCCTGCTGTCTCTCTTAGAGTTAATTTTGTTGGCTTTCTTCCTTGGCCTGCAGCTAGTTCAGAAGCGCAGGCACGTACTCTCCATGTTGTTGGGGGGCTGCCTATAGAGGCCTATCTCTTTTTTCTTATCTTGCCTTTCACAATTGCTTGGCCTCAGCGTTCATTTGGTCTATTTGGAATGAAGTTATTATTATTATTATTATTTGCTGTACCTTTTGGGGCTATTTGGTTTTCCTTACTTGAACCTGACCCCTTTTTTTGTATTTAATTGCAAGTGTATATATTCAGATTTTTAATTTAGCTGCTAGAATTGTTTTCTGTTTTTTATTGCATAAGGTTTAAAAAAAAGAGAGAGAGAGAGAGAGAGAGAAAGGAGATTTTTTTTGAATAAATAGCTAGTTCTAGAATAAAATTTATTTCAAAAAGGGGGACGTGACCCAATTTTAGGAAAACCGGTTTACGTTTGTAGGCCGAACTCCTAGGCGTGCCAACCGCCATTTTTCTTTCAATAAGGCCCACATCAATTGGCAAGGGGGCACCCATTCCCTCCTTCTCATGAGAGAGGCCGAGCGACTGTGTCGATGGGCAGAAGCGCACCTCTTATCCATCAGAGCGGAGCACATTTCCGGGGCCTCCAACGTCCAAGCAGACTGGCTCAGCAGGGCAACACTGGATCAGGCAGAGTGGCGCCTGCACCCACATCTGTTCAGAGAAGCAGCAGACAGGTTCGGTCAGCCCCTAGTAGACCTTTTTGCGTCTCCGCTCAACGCGCAAACACCGAGGTTCTTCTCCCGTTATCCCTCCAGCGGAGCAGAGAATCATGATGCCTTGCGTTGCCCGTGGCCTCCCGGGCTACTGTACGCCTTCCCTCCGCTTCCATTAATCCCCAGGGTGATTCAAAAATTGATAGCCGAGAAAGCAGAGATCCTCATGGCGGCACCTTATTGGCCCAGGAGGCCGTGGTTTGCGGACCTCCGCAATCTGTCAGTATCTCCGCCATGGAGGATTCCGTTGGATCAGATTTCGCTGTCGCAAGGCCCGCTGCTCCATCCAGAGCCACAGTGGCTACAGTTGGCCGTTTGAAGGTTGAGCGGGAAAGGATGATTGAGGAAGGCTTATCAGCACAGGTCATTAACGCCATTTTGGCGGCTAGAAGACCTTCTACCACCGCATTTATGATGCAACCTGGAAAAGTTTCTGTAACTGGTGCCACAAATCATTCATCGACCCACGCTCTCCTTCAGTTGCACAGATCCTGGCCTTTTTACAAGATGGCCTAGATGGAGGTTTATCACCTAACACCTTAAGGAGGCAGGTAGCGGCGCTCTCAACGGTGGTTGCTGGCGGTCCTTTCGGTCCCCTTTCCCACCATCCTCGAATCAAGGCTTTTCTTAAAGGGGCTGCTAATTTGCGCCCGTCAGTAGTGCATAGGTACCCGACATGGGACCTTAATAAAGTTCTCCTGGCCTTGACTAGATCTCCTTTTGAGCCTCTCAGGGAGGCGTCACTTCAATTTCTTACATTTAAAGCAGTTTTTCTGGTGGCTATTACTTTGGCTAGAAGGATATCTGAAATTGCAGCTCTATCCGTGAGAAAAGATCTGTGCATTTTTCATTCAGATCGGGTGGTTCTGAGACCAGACCCAGCATTTATGCCGAAGATTAATTCACCGTTCCACAGGGCGCAGGAGTTGGTCCTGCCTAATTTTTGTCCGAAGCCTCTGCACGAGCAAGAGAGGCAGTGGCACACCCTTGATGTTCGAAGGGCTTTGCGTATTTACATTTCTCGCACGCAGTCCATCAGGAAGACAGAGTCTCTATTTTTGTCCTTTCAGCCAAAGACACTAGGCTGTAAGGTCTCTCCGTCCACGGTAGGCAGATGGATTAGGGCTACCATATCCAAGGCCTATTTAGTTCAAGCTATTCCAGTTCCCAGTGGGGTTACCGCTCACTCCACCAGAAGTGCAGCTACCTCGGCAGCCTGGGCTACTCAGGCGTCTATTCTTGATATTTGCCGGGCAGCCACCTGGACTTCCCCATCTCCCTTTATAAGACATTATAAGATTGATGTTTACGCCTCAGCTGAAGCATCTTTTGGCAGGCGAGTTTTGCAGCAAGTGGTTAGAGATCCTGGGGAAGTTCCAATCCAGACGGACTCCCACCCGTAGGACACACTGGCTTTGGTATGTCCCACTCCCTGGATGCTCGCAGCAGTTCTACGGAGAATGGGTGTTGGTTCTTATCTGATACGCCTCTTCTCGTGGAACTGCGTAGAGCATCCAGCCCCACCCTGTTGGTCCATCTGTAAAGGGGGAAAACCTGTTTCGGCCAATGATTTCTAATGTTGTAGTTCATGTTGTTTAATACTTAAGAGTAGAGGGGGTTTTTTGTCCTCTCGTCTTCGATAAAACTGGGAGGAACGCATGGAGGAGTCACGTGGAGGAGGAGGGCGTTCCTCAATTTCAGCTCAGCCTGTGAGAAGTGAAGACTGAAGCACCTCCCACTCTCTGGATGCTCTACGCAGTTCCACGAGAAGAGGCGTATCAGGTAAGAACCAACGCCCACTTGCATTTAAACTATTTCCCTTTGAACTGTGGGGCAGTGAGTGATGAGCATGGGGTGAAATTCCATTAGGATATTGCAGGCGTAAGAAAAAGACACCAAGGGAAATGGAATCCATCATGCTTGCTGATTACTGGAATTTCCCCAGGGATGATCCTACTGAAGTTTACAAGAGAAAAGCCAAAAAGCGCAGTTTAGATATCGAATAATAAAGATGGAATCTTGTCGTTTAATCTGATGTTAGAGCTTGTCAGTTTCTCATGCAAAAAATATGAAGAAGTTACATGAAAAACCAAATGAATGAATGGAAGGTTATGTTATTGGTATGAATAAAAAGCTAAATTTATAATGATTGGTGTGTGGCACCATTCTCATTGCTATATCACATTTTGTAAAAATGTTATGGAGCATAATCACACATTTCCCCCTCGTAATTTTGAATTATTTTGATGCAATTTTGGCCTGAAGCTCTATCTTGGAAACTGAAACCAATTAATAATCTGGACAATTTTCCTATATTAGTGACCCAATTCTGGTAAAATTAAGCTACTTTCATTTCCAAGGCGTTCTCCTCGTAGACCAGTGCTATTGGATTTTAGCAGTGTAAGAGCAAAACCATAACTGGATTTGCTGCTTGTATAGCATAGAATAGATGGTTCTGCATGTTCTTGCTTTTTTTGAGATATATACATTCATAACTTATTTCTTTATGCATATTTATGTACTTCCAGGTAGTTCTTGACTTACCACCATTCTTTTATCAGCCATTTTAATTTACAACAGGGCTGAAAAGGCGATCCTCACATTCCATTTAATACAATAATTTAACCATTATTTAATTACAGATACAGATAATTAATACTGTATATTTATAACATATCTGTACCTAATACAAATGGTAGTCACATTGACTTATAACTTTAGATTGGCTTGGTATTGAAAAAATTAAGAATTCCTGATGCAGTATTGCGGTGATTTTCTTAAATTTAACTGTGAGATTTTAGTAGTGCCTTGCTTGGTAGTGTTGATATGCCTGAATGAAATTGATAACTACAGAGGCTGTCATTATAAGTTCCTGCACTTGACCCCTAAATTGCTGTTTATAATTTGATTAAGCAGATCTTCCAAGAGAGTACAGTATTATGTTAGAAGATTCGTGATGAAAATTTATTTTCCTGTACATTTCAATTTGGGATGAACCGAAAAAACCCATGTATTAGACATTTTACATGCATGTAACAGTTGGTTTGGCTGTTTTTGATGTCTTTGCATAGAACAAAATGGGATTATTTTTTAGGTAGAAATGGGCATTGGTGGAGACTAAGAAAAAAGAGGGAAGGCATTTGGAAAATTGGGGCAAGGGAGTCAGTGTGAAAGTCCAGGTTAAATCAGCAGTGGTGGCTGACTACGTGGGGTGGCATAGAGTAGAGCATGTACCAGGCTGAAATATTGATGACATTAACAGTAGCCAAGTGGAAGGAAAGGTGCTGAGGGATCAGGGCTGGAAAAACGCTGTGAAACAGGGAAAAAGTGCAAGGTGAAGTAGTCTTGCCATAGCCAGATTTTACCAAATCTGGAAAAAGCAAACTGGTTCAGTTTTCAGTTCAGTTTGTCAGAAGTCTCAGAATATAATGGTTTGTTTTGATTCAAAGTAAAACTTTTTCCCAACTTTGTTCTCAACTCTATTTCTGATAATGAAAATAAAATATTTTAAAAAAAGAATATGACTTTATAAACCTAACATCAGAGATTTAATTTTGAATCTTTTAAATAGTCTGATAAAATATGAAAAGAAATGCAGGAAAAACATTATGTACAATAGATTTTCTTTCTAAAATACATTTTAATAGTTGTTATAATTCTTAGATTACTTGCTAAAAATGCTATATATATGTATGTTTAAGTCTGTTTATTTGGATAATTGCATACTTTAACCAAAGTTAGACAGATAACACATGATCAAAATAATAAAATGCTAATCCATGATAGGAATTGATACAGAATTAGTGTTGCTATTGGTTGGTAAGTTTAAAAAAAGTTCTACAAACATGTCTTTTCTGTTTTAGAGGGTGTATGTACTTTTACAACAGGTTCGTGTGAGATCTAGCATCCGTATTTTGAGTCTGAAGTGTAAAACAGGCTTTGACTCAATAGGACTGTTATACAAGGTAATTTTAAAGAATTAACTATGTAAAAACATAATAGTCAAAATAGTCTAATAAGAACTTTAATTCTAAGTGATCTTGATTACTTCAGAAAATAATATTTTTTCTATAGGAAACTGTAATTGTCATATTTTAAGTGATAACATGGAGAAAATGGTAAGAATTATACAAGGTTAGTAAATTTAGTAGGAAAAAGGCATAACTGCAAAACATCCTGGAATTTTAAATGGATTGCTGAAATGATTAAAACAGAGTAGAAGGTAACGTGTATCTTCATTCATTTACTGGTTGTAATAACCTTTTTAGGCCTTTCAAAATTTTCCCCAAAGGCACTCATAAGACAGTTAATTATTTAAAGATTTTAAAAAATACTTTTTGAGCTTTCCGGATTTAGCCTTGAGTTCTCCACACATTCCTGTTTTATAGAAAACAAACAGTTTGGGTTCAATCCTCAACTTGATGTAAAGCGGAGTACTATGTGATGCTACTGGATAGTCACTAGCCCATCTTTCTTACTTGGGACCAGCAAATCCTTGATGTTCCTGTGGTTTGAAATAATGTGGGCTATGTGAGCTTCATACAGATATCACCATATCCCCTGATTAGAAGTTTATATGAAAAGCCAATGACAGTTTTGAAATAGTTTTCTCCACCCCCATTATTCATTTCCTATCCGCATACAGACAGGAGGTTGTACAACTTGCCTCGTGATGTAACTGGTACAATCTGGAACTGAACACACTCAAAACCGTAGAAATGGTGGTAGACTGTAGGAGCAACCCTCCCATACTACCACCTCTTACAATACTGGACAACACAGTATCAACAGTAGAAACCTTCAAATTTCTATATTCTATCATATCACAAGACCTAAAATGGACATCTAACATCAAAAATGTCATCAAAAAAGCACAACAAAGAATGTTCTTTCTGCATCAACTCAGAAAGCTCAAACTGCCAAAGGAGCTGCTGATACAGTTCTACAGCGGAATTATTGAGTCTATCATCTGCACCTCTATATCTGTCTGGTTTAGTTCTGTAACCCAACAGGACAGACACAGACTTCAGAGGATAATTAGGACTGCAGAAAAAACAATTACTACCAACCTGCCTTTCGTTGAGGACCTGTATACTGCACGAGTCAAAAAGAGGGCTGTGAAAGTATTTACAGACCCCTCATATCCTGGACATAAACGGTTTCAACTCCTACCCTCAAAACGATGTTATAGAGCACACTGCACACCGGAACAACTAGACACAAGGACAGTTTTTTCCCTGAATTCCATCACTCTGCTAAACAAATAATTCCCTCAACACTGTCCAACTATTTACAAAGTTTGTATTACTATTAATCTTCTCATCACTCCTTATTACCCATCCCCTCCCACTTGTGACTGTATGATTATAACTTTGTCACTTGTATCTTTGTGATTTATATTGACTGTTTCCTAGTATGATTTGATTTGATGATTTGACTTATCGTACCCTATGACTATTATTAAGTGTTGTACCTGATGATTCTTGACGAATGTATCTTTTCTTTTATGTATACTGAAAGCATTTGCACCAAGACAAATTCCTTGTGTGTCCAATCACACTTGGCCAATAAAGAATTCTATTCTATTCCATTTGAAATATATATCTGAAAATGGTATTTTCTGAATTACAGTGCTTTCACACTGCTGCAAATCACTTATATCCATGTAATGTCAGTGTTGTACTCTATTTGGATTATTACTATTTACATTTCTAATGCAACCAATAACTGATGTTCTCTGGGAGGATTACTAAACAAATATTACTTTCTTAGGACTAAGTGCCTCATTTGCACATCGCAGAGTATCAGAACTGCTCAGAGTATTGTCTTGGGGGGGGGGGGAATAATCCAGTGTGTTGATGTGTGCTGTTCAGTGACTTCCATTTGGCTCCACCTGACATAGGGAATAGATCTTTCCAAATCATGATACAGCTGAAAGCTCTATTTTATTCTTTTTCTGATGTAGAGAGTCTATTTTTATTATTATATACACAAAAGGAAGAGTACAAATGCTATGTAAGAGAACGTATGATTTGTATGTGCTTCCATTTAATAGCTATGGCATAGTTTGAACAGAGGGAATGTGTTGTAATACTTATAGGCTTTGTATAGCTGGGGCAAGAATAAAATCTTGAAGTTTATTGTGCTTTTTGCTCCTAATTCTTTTCAATTTTGGGATTGCTTTCAATGTTGGATATGTGAACTAAAGATTGTGTAAATAAATACAATAAGATGCTGGTCTCACCCTAACTTTTCTCCTTCATCTTTTTAAGCAATTAAATTACCATGTGAGACAATTGAGAAACCATTTTCAATTCACAAGAATTCTCCATTTTTTATGAAGTCAACAATATTAAAATTACATATGTGGCATTGGTCAGAAAGATTTTTTTCAGGTACCATTGAGAGCAAAAATTTATTTACTGAAAAATAGAATATAATTACAATAAAAATTGGTTTAATATGGTCTATGAAAGTAGATATATTGTTGTTTGAGTAAACAATGAACTGCAAATACTTAGTGGTGTATCCTTCAATATAATATGTTGCTTGAAATTTAATGGGCCCATTTGAACTTTATTTTTATTTCGGTTCTATTATTGTATTAACCCATTCTCCAATATGTTTCTAAAGTATAACCTAGTAGTCAGGATTGCCTTCTATAATTGGATTAAGACAACTTCTATAATTTCATAAATTTGTTACATAATTCTGCTTTAATTCCAAAGACACGCATTTTCAAGCAAAAATATTTTACTTTAAAATATACATATTGCACATGCAGAGTTCAGTTCAATATTATTTACTAATCAAGAATATGCTTGAAGTGTGTGGTGGTGGTATGTGTGTGTGTGTGTGTGTTAAGAATAACCTTTATAATCAATTATTTAAATTTTCAGGGCATCAACCTTTTGAAATAATTTTCATAACCTATATGAAAATGCCCAAACCTCTGGATTGATGCAGGAATGAAGAGCCCCTTTCTGGAAGCGTGATATTTGTGTAGCAGAATTGAAAATAATTTGGATAGCTATTTTTTATTAAACGGTAGAACAATTAGCTGAATTAGCCATTCAGGTGTGAAGTCACATATTTTAGTTCACATGTACACATACAGTTAGCACACATATTATTAAAGTGAAAACAGTTTAGATCCTATTCCCATGTATTATAGAACAGAGAGGTATATTGTTTCTGTTAGGCCTATCCAGCAATAGTCATGAATGAATATATGGATATGAAATGAAATTAGGGATAGTCAGCTGAATAAGGTTAAAAAAAGGTAAAGATAAGATTAAATTGCAGAGAACTATGTAGATTTCTGCATATCGGAAATGGAAAATAATTGTGAGAAGATGGCACAAGAGTCGAAAGCGTTTAACTTTTCTTATGTTTGAAATGGTGAAGTTTGAGATACTTTCAAATTATTCACCAATCCTGTATTACATTAATTGAAAGATTTAGAAAACATTGATCTGTCATGCTACTTTCCACCCTTTTCTTGATCAGGTTTTGTAAGGTAGATAGGTTTGTGATTTAAATTCTCTCTCTCTCTCTCTCTCTCTCTCTCTCCATAGTTTTCTGAAAAGAGTCTTAGGCTGTTACGATTAAGGATTTATTAGCTAAAATGTTATAAAAATAGAACAATGGTGATTTTGTTAAAATGTGAATGATAATCGATAGAAAAACTCAAAATAAAACAATCATTTATTGTATGTCATACTCACTAAAACATCATTTTTCATGAAGCTGGAGGTTTTTAAATTACATCCGTCTTTTATCTTTGCAAAATACAAATATTTTTGGGAAAACACTCCATTAATTATGCCAGTTGGAAAACCATTGCAGATTTTGTAACATGATGAGCTTTCAATTTAACCTTTAAAATTAAATTAACAAGATGTATCTGCAAATGCCTGAAATACGCAATAATTGCTATTGCTACATGTCTTACATTAAAATTGTAAATACCAAAACAGTTTTAATCGCTATAGCTTTCAGATTTAAAAGAATAAGATGAATATATAGAATTCTTTCAGAGGTACTTCATTTGACATTGTTTTGTGCCCTGCTTTTTCTATAAGAGACTCCTAGGTTACCTCATGAATTTTGTAACTCACTGTGGCTTTTTATTAGGTAATCCACATCCAACTCCAAAATATCTCAGCTTTCATGATATATACTTCCCTATTCCTAAATGACTTTACTGCTAAAGAGAGATGACAAATCACACCATCAGTTCTATATTTGTATAGTGAGTTAGATATTTAGGATTGACATAAAATACAAATGATTATGCTGAATCATTTAAAATGGATGCAATTTATTGGGTGATACTTTCACATGTGTTTCTTTAAGAATAAGAAGGGCAAAGCCATACTATATATGTTTATAGCCTATGGTAATACAATAATGTGTATTTAATGTATGCTTTATAATTTATTTCACATTCCATGATACAGATAGTCTTAAGAGTCTTTTTGACACTATGATAATTTCATTATTTTAGCACATTCTCATCATCTGTATATAAGGAAGGGGAAGCTGGCCTTTACTAAAAGAAGCAATTGATTTTTCAAAATCAGTTTGCTTGCCCCCTTGCTGATTGGCAACAACTCGTAAACATTTCAGACTGGAGTTGGAGAGAGAGAGGGATTTACTTTCTGCAGTGTTCGTTGTCCTCTTAAAAATAGTGTGAAAAACAGCAAAGGAGTTTAGAGTGTTTTTCAATAAGACTGGGAAAAGGTGCATATATTTGGTCGCAGTTTAGAACTCTTTATCTATTCCAAAATTTTAATTTAATTTTATTTTTTTTTAAACAAATTTTATTGATTTTAAAGACAAACAAAAATAAAACCTCTTTCCATTATTAATTTTACAAGTCAAGTAAAATATTATTTTATGCAACATAATTCTGTTTTACACCATTCCCAATATAAACATATAGATATCTCTTAACAAATTTCTCATTATTTCTCTTTTCGTATTCAATTTCATTGTTACTATTATTATTTTCTATATTTATCCAATTTATAATTATCATCTTCATTGATTACCATTCTCATCCAACATTCCTCCAAGGTTTTATTAATTCTCAAACAAAACATAGACACACAAAACACAAAAATATAAAACTTCTTTTAAGAAAGTAGTTTGGCCCCAGATTACCTCTCTTTGTATGGACTTCAATTAAATTCGTGCTCATCTTGTATACCATTACCTATCTTATTTACCATTCTATATCTTCTATATAACTTCTCCCGCTTTTCATTCTTCTTATTTCTATTTTATTTAATTCATTTTAATTTAAATCATTATATTTGTATTTTTTGTCCATTCTTTCCAGATTATCCATTTATCTCATTCCCTATAGTAAAAAAAAAAAAAAAGAATTTCTCCTGAAATCACTGATCAGAGTATGATGCCTTTCTATCCTCCCCCTAAATTAATATTTAAAATAACACCTGATACCCAATCTGATTCTGCTTAGTACATTCTACCTACTAACCTTTAAAGAGAAAAAATAATAAATTCATAATAATTAATATAATTAGATAATAACTCTAAATATTAAATCTTATAACATTCCGATTGTCTATTTCAAAAAACAAGTGCTACAATTTTATTAAATTTTAAAATCTATCATTACTAAACATTTCAATATTTTAATCTTTTATTAATTCTTATAACATTCTAGTTTTCTATTTCTAATACATAATACCATCTTATGTACCTTGCAGAATCTTCTTTTTTAAAGAAATTATACCATACCCTTTATCCCTAACAAAAAATCCTTTTTTCCCATCTTGTTTCATACCTTTGTGGCTTTTCCCTCCCTTTTCCCTTCCTTTCTTATCCCCCCTGGGCTTTTAACCCCCCCCCTCTACTAACCTCCGCCTTTTTAGCTTTCCCTCTCTGTTGTAAACCTTTCTCCTTTTGCTCAGTAACATGAAGTTGGTTTTGCATCTTATTTTTCCCTTTCTTAAGTGTTTTTTTAAGTCTTAAGTCCTTCATTTTCCTTCCTTTCTTTCTCCTTTCTCTCTTAATTAATTTTTTAGATTCACTGAAGATGGCGTCTTCTTCTTTTTCTTCTTTTCCTTCTATTTCCTCCATATGTTGTTGTGTTTGCTGATAAATAGCAAGCGCCATTTCTAAAGAAAGGAAAGCTTCTTTCACAGCATCCTTACTTTCTTGATATTCCTTTCTAAGTTCATCATCAGATAAAACCATTCTTTGTTCTTCTTAGAGCAACCAAAATGTTTCAAAAGTTAAAACAATTCCTCAAAGTCCCAGAGACATCAATCAGTCCAAACAACGCACAAAATTCTCGCTTTCTCTTCCTGGGGTGGTATCAGTAAAAGGGAAAAGAAAAAAAGCCCAATAATCTGTATTTTACAGCCTTGTTGCAATCAATTTCTAGTCTCAAGATCTTCAAGGCATCTCCTCCAGCAAAATCTTAATATATATATATTTTTTGTCCTCTCCCTTCCCTTCCTTCCCTTCACTTGTAACAAGAAGCCAAGTTTTTACCTTTTATAAAAAGCAACAGGTTTCTCAATGGCCATTTGTTGATTCCATAGGGAAGGAGAGTAAACTTTCCTTTCAGCACCTCAATTTTGCCGCTTGAAATCCTCCTCTGGAAACCAAGTATTTTTCAAAAAGTCATAGTTCTCAGGATTAAATGCTTCTTAAAGTCCTGGATCAACCAAAAAACTTTCTCTTGAAAACTTTCTCCCCTCTTCCTCCTGCTCAGTCTTACCCAGCTGCCGGCTTCTTTGTGGTGGCCATTACAGACCGCCGCTTGACCGCCTTGAGAAAAAGGGGTTTTGCCGGCTGGGGAGGGGGTCTGCAACACCCCCAAACCCCTCACCAGCTCCCCCCTATCTTCGGCTGCCTCTGCGGGCAGCCTTAGCCTCCAAACCTGTCCAGATTGGAGGCACTAAAACGGCTCGCGTGGCAGGGATCACACAGGGTCGCGGAACCCTGCTGCTGGCGAAGCCGACAAACCGGAAGTTCCCCCCCAAATTTTAATTTTAAAAATATATAACTAATTTTTAATTTTTGCATTTTTTTTTGACCATTGACATACTTTTGAATGTTCATGCTTGTTCATAGAACTACAGACGTTGTGCCTTGTTGATGTGGGAGAAGGACTGGCTAGGGAAAATGGTGAAAAGAGGGATCGGTGTAAAATCACTATGTAGCCACATACAAAGTAGTCCCAGCCCCCTTTGTCTGCCATTGACCCTTATCTAACTCTCACCAAGTGCTGATAGTTGAGAAGATTTGCCTGACAGTTGCACATGAAATGATAACTACAGTAACAACTTTGTGTCAAAGAACATTAGGCCTGACCTTGAGCAATTGGTAAATTTTCCATCTAAACAGTTTTTGATATTAAGGACTGGATGAAAAAAATAAAATAAATATTTAATATAAATGAGAAGAAATGTTGCTGAATGGTCATAGGACAAATCAGGGAGTTATTGAAAGCTGCTCTTAACAAAGGGAAGATATAAGTTCAATAAATTAACAAATATTTCCCTTAACACCTTTGTCTTGATTAGGAATCTTCATAACAAAATACAAAAAGTGATTAGAATTCACAATAGAATAATTTATAGTATATAAAATACTTCTTTGTGACACTAAAGGTCACACAGTCACTAGAATATCCTTATGTTCTGCATAAAAGGACTAGTCCAAGAGAGAGAGATACCTCACCATGAAGAAATATCCTTGCAACCATTGTAAATCACCACAGAAACTTTCAGGCCTTGATAATCATAGTGAGACTACTACACTCTCCACCCCAACTATATTTCTTTTTTTAAAAAAACTTGATTCAGTAATGCAGCTTGTTTGCTTTGCATACAGTTGTCTTCTATGGGCAAAACAAGTACAAAGTCACTTTTAGGTGCAATGATACTCTAAGTCTCTTAGTCACAGTTTTGCTGTGGAGAAGGAGGGAAAGATATATTGACAATATAAAAATTATTTAGAATGTTACAAACACCTCCTTCCCATCTTGTTTTCGGAAACACATTACTGCATAACTATGAAACTGTCTCTGAGTTTCTGAAAAGCTAAGGCAGATTTTTTTAAAATATTAAGTTTCAAAATCAAACTTAAAAAAATCTTCAGAGAATATACTTATCAATCATTATTTTAAATATACTTTCTTTGGTTATAACCATATTAAACAAGAATGCAAATATTCTTTACCAAAAAAACAACCCTGTTGCTCTGATGTTAGACTTCTGGGTTTATGCTGATATTGATCTGCAGTGGTAACAGAGAGTATGTTGTAGAATGCACTTAGAATATACGGATGATCAGAAGTGCCAGTATAGAAACTTCATGACAGAAACGCAGAGTGGGACAGAAAAAAACATATAGAGCCTGTGTACATTAAATACCTTTTGTCCCATTAATGATATGATTATCCCATTAACCATTTCATATTATGTTTTTAGACTTTAAATTGTGTGTTTCTGGAATATTTCTTCTGAGGGAGGAATTCAAGCTATGTTACACTAACATTTCTTTCTGTCAAATTACAACCCAAGCTATTTTTAGTCGTTTTATTTTTCTTTTATAACTACAGTAGAAGAACTTGATTATAGCTTGAAAAAAAAAGTATTTCTGAATACAGCATCTAGTTTTTAGACTTTTGCAGGATTTATCTTGTTTGCATTTGCCTGTTAAATATTCAGTGCAACTTAAGATCCAAACGTTTAATGCCATTTGGATCTAATAGCTAAAGTTTTCAAATTATTTCTGTTCACTTTTACTTGGTAAGAGAGATTAGAAGGATAGTCATTTTCAGGTTTTGAGTATGGTAATACTCAATCCCAGTCATCTTGTGGCTTTAAAGAGAAACTGATATGCAGATAACAGGATATGAGATCCTGTTTCTGAAGTTTGGAATACCAGAAATCAAATAGGGATCAGATAGAATGGCAGCTAGTTTATACCAGTTTCCAATAGCAATTTCCCTGCATAAGTTACTTGACTCAGTAGTCAGACTTACTGCACCAGGAGATATCAGCTTCATATGGCAACTAACTTACTGCACTTTTCTGGATAACCAACCAGTTTGGCAGTATGTATTAATAATATTCTTCCCTTGAGATTCTCCGGCATAGTATACAAAGGCTGAAGCCTTAGTTGCCGTCTGCAGTGAAAAAGTTGGATTGGATTGTGCATATGTAATCTCTCGCTGCTTGTGGATCCTGGAAATCCCTCTTCTTTACACAGGAATTCCAAGAAATGAAGCAGCAGAAGGGTATCTTTAGAGAAAAGCAGAGCAAGTCCAACTAAAAATGGGTAAGAGCCATTACTAAGGATTCTCTTGTGAAGATACAGCAATATGTATTATTTTTCTGCTATTAACTGTATTACAGATTGTTGACTGATAGCTTGACCCAGTCCCTCAATAAATGGAGGGTCATTGTTTGGTTGGTCTGACAGATAATCACTCAGATCTGCTCTTAACTGGAATCTGGTCATGAAAGGTCTGTGAAGTTGATTGAAGCATTGTTTGGAAGGAGTTTGAATCAGTTGGTCAAGGCAAATAAATGAATGGAATCTTTGGGGCTGTGAGTACAAATACTTATATTTTAGATCCATGGTGCTGTGGTTAATCAAAGCCTTCCAAAAGATATGTGATTGGGTCCAGGTAGTGTAAATTCATCATTAAGTAGGATATTTTTTTATCCTGTCTTCACCGTTCCCTTCCTGTTCTAAACTAGCATTGATCACACTTTGACCTTTGACAGAATTTGGGATAATGGTGGTACATCCCTTCTGGTTCTTCTTGATCTCTCGGTGGCCTTTGAGATCATTAATCATGCATCCTTCCAGACAGAGGTGGTATTCATCAGGTTCTGACCAGTTCTGGAGAACTGGTAGCGGAAATTTTGAGTAGTTCGGAGAACCTGCAAATACCACCTCTGACTGATCCCGCACCTATCTATTCTCTGCCTCCCAATTCCCAGTTGATTGGCTGAGTCTTCTTTTGTTGTCCTGCACAGGAGAATGGAGCTGGAAAGCAGGTTAGTGGGGTGGGGAGGGAATGGGATTTTGCAGTAACCTTCTCCAGGAATGGGGAGGGAATGGAGATTTCACAGTATCCTTCCCCTGCCATGCCCACCAAGCCACACGATGTTCACCAAGCTATACCCACAGAACTGGTAGTAAAAAAATTTGAATCCCACCACTGCTTCCAGACTTCAGGCCCTAAAAGACTTGGCCTGCCCTGAATTTCTGATTCTAGTGAGGAACAATACTTCCCCCCTTGACTGTCCTACCAAATAGCAGATGACAACCATTGTTAGGAGGGCTTTTGCAAAAATCCATCTTGTGTGCCAATTGCATGCATTTCTGGAGAAGTTCTTGCTCAGGATCACCCCTAATCTCGGTTGCTGCAATGCATTTTCAAGATGCCCTTGAAAACCACTATCTGAACTTCAGAGATGTTTGTAACTATGGGTGCAATTCAAGAAAATCTTCAATTTGTAAGAGTTCACACAAAGATTTTTAAAAAGAAAGATATTAACAGTACGTCAAATTCAGAAAATTGAGAAATTATCATGTCCATTGCTCACTGTAGAAATTAGTTTAGAAAGAAGAAATGTATTTATTAGCCCTTTGGTATTTTGTGGCAACAACTCTTACTTAATTTTAATGTATCATGCATTTAAATATATCTAGTCTGATAAATGTATAATAAAAATCTTTATGTTTTATTTATTGCATAGTAACTTATATACCTCCTCTTCCTACATGTAATATATTTTGCTTTCCGAAAGTAACTCCGTTATGCTTTGATTATTTTATTTTATTTCATTACATTTTTTCTGCATGGTTGTAAACTACCCTGGGAAAATAATCAAAAGACAATATTAAGAAGAATCTGAAACTAAACAGCAGGGTAAATTAGCAGTCCACAAACAGTAGCCTTCATGTCATCATCTTCTTAATTTATTAGGACATAATGACAAGAAGTTCTTATTCTAGTGTCTTCTGGAATATCCCTATTACTACATAGAAAAGCTCCTGGGAAATAAAAGCTTCTCAAGGCATCCCAATGCTTTGTATGGTTTATGGGTACCATGGAAACAGTATTCCTCAGAGCTGTTGTGGATGCTGCATAGCAGTGTGCCAAGAATCTCCGGGGAAGAGAAAAATTTCTGCTGAGACCTCCTGATTTTTCTTGTTGTGAGCCAAGGTGAGCATAATCGGAACTGAAGCTGAAATCTGAGCAAGAGAAGATCTAGTGGGATTGCAATACAGCACTAATTCCAAATAAAGGTAAATATGGTTAGCTATCAAAGTTTGGTAGTTATCAACCTAACTAGATCTTGGTGTGGCAAATATAAATTCAGCTCTTTTTTTCTTATGGGTAACAATTTGGAATAATTAGTTCTGACCTAGGACTTTTTTGTAAGTTAAGAAGTTTTTCCATAGTAAAAATCTACAAAGAAAAAGAAAAGAAAGGAAGTGGTATTATTTTCATGTAATTTTATACGTGTAAAAAAAAATTGCTCAAAGAGAGTTTTGTTATTAGAAATGCTATTGCCCCATTGTTTAATTTTAATATATTCTTGTTCTGGAGTAAAATTAGTACTGATTGACTTGTTATGAGCAACATGGCAGTGGAGTTGTCATTAGAATCTAAAATTGAATGCCTATAAAGATAAAATATACATACACATCTGCAAAAACTGAAAAAAAAAACTCTTATACAATAGTTGTCATCTCTGTCCATTATTGTCTAGGAATATCTTAGTGTTGTATGTGTGTATATGTATGTATGCATGCATGCATTTATTTCCCAACTTTATTGTTTTTACAAATAAGGCGATAAACATATCCACCACAGTTTCTTCCTCTTATATTCCCCACAACTCTGCGAGGTGGGTTGGGCTGAGAGAGAATGACTGGCCCAAAGACAGCCAACTGGCTTTCATGACTTAGATGGGATTTGAACTCATGATCTGCTTTTTAGCCTGGTGTCTTAACCACTAAATCAAACTGCCACTGCATACATTTACATTAACAAAATACAGTATATTTGTTAGCTTGTTTGTAAAAAAATTTTTTTTTAAATTAATGAAATTTATAGACCGGGGTCGCCATCCTTTTGGACCTCAGGGACCACAACACTCATAATTTTAGATCCTGCGAACCACTAATATGAATTTTGACTGATGTTGGCTTGCTGACATTGGTGGGAAAGTTGGTCCCATATTCCAGAGCTGCAGTAGTCACAGATATGGCCTTTTGGTCATCCCAGAGCAGCTCCTCTAGTCCATGCAGGCCGGTGGAAGAGCAGCTGCTCCGGGATGACCAAAGGGCCAGTCTTGTGACTACTGCACCTCTGGAATATGGGACCGACTTTCCCACCAACGTCAGCAAGCCATCCCAGGGCAGATTTCCTTCCCCTGCTGTTGATCTTGCCTTCCAGTTCCAGCTTGTGTGGCTCTACTCAAGGTAAGGTTTGCACTTGGCTGAAGGGTGGGGACCAGCAGGTGGGCGGGCTAAGTGGGCAGCGCAGCCTGGATTAATTGGAGAGTGGTTTGGAATCTCCATTAACTTTGCTTGTCAGAAGGTTGCAAAAGATGATTATACAACCCCAGGAGACTGCAACCAATTGTCAAGTGCCCAAAGTTTGATCACGTCAACCCGAAATTGTTATAATGGCATTGAAATAAATTATTTATGACTGTTTTTCACACTTACAACCATTTTGCATCCCTGAGTTTATGTTTTTGTTATAAAAAGTAAATTGTATCTTGATGAATGTATCTTTTCTTTTATGTATACGGAAAGTATTGCACCAAGACTAATTCATTGTGTGTCCAATCACACTTGGCCAATAAAGAATTCTATTCTATTCTATTCTTGTACCATCTCAAAACGCAGGACTACTAGTAGTCTATTGTCAGTCAAGCCGGTTGAATAAGGATAGATCCCTTTAAAAGTCCTCTGCTGCCTCAGTCATTTGTACGTGTAGGAATTTTTGTTGCCCAAGGTAACCAGCCTCATGATGAATATAATAATAGAGAATAATCTATATACCTGATGTTAATTGATAAATATAAAGAATTGGATTGCAATCTATTTTTCATAAGTGTGGTGACTTCCAAGAACAGAAAAGATGAGGGAAGATAATGTGAATAATAGGCAACAGTTGGTATACTTAGCATTAGTGCAAAACCTGATATATCACATCACATTAAACTATAGAATTATGGAGTATCAGGAAGAACTAAAGATGTAAGGACATAGAGAAGAGACAAAAGAGCAATGCCTCCTTTTTACTTGGCTATTTGACTCTCTGAATTATGGATAAAGATGGCTACTACTAGAAGAGCAGCAAAATTTGGAGAAAGGAGGATATTGTTAGAGCAATCAACAGAAAATTGATCATCCCAGAGAACCACCAAAAATGTTTTTTGAGTTAAAGTGTAAATTAAAGTGTAAATTTTATAAAGTAAAATAATAAATAGTTAGAAAAGATACAGCTAATTTGACAATAGTGGAATTAAGAGAATAAGAATTCTGTTTAAGATTTGGAGTAATTTCTGAGGATCCTAGTGAAGATAGAGAAGATTGTTCAATCTTTAACAAAATTTTTGGAATGGGATGAAGATGATATGGAAGCAAAATTTACAGGATTAATACATGATATGAGAACTTTAAAAATGTACCAAGGTATATTCTTGGGTACTTTGTCTGGAAGAACATACGAAGACCCAAGTTCTCCAGCAAGACTTTAATACTAGGTTGAAGATTAACAATAACAGATGTAATTGTTTTTAAGAGATAAGATTATTTCTTTTTGACTGATAAATAAACAAACTTTTTACGAACAAGTAATCCCTTAATTTGGGGTAGAGTCAAGGTAACTGGATGGAGCTGAGCATTTATTGGCTGCATGCCCTTCCTGATGCAACACAGAATTTGCAGATTTTTTCCCCCTTTGCACCCTAGAAGAGAAACATCTGCCACTACCATGATTTAACTCTCAACCTTCCAAATGGGAGGCAAGCATCTTCACCACTCAGCCACTACAACACTCTTTATTTTGACTGACAGCAAAACAGAAAAAGATACCATATTGCTGGGACAAATAGCAGATGATTCACGTCAATTCAATTCAAAAAGCAAGAGATTTCCTAGGAAAAAAAAGATGTGGAAGAAATGCAAATAGAAGTGACAAAAAGTATGCAGCAGGCACAAAGACTGGGGAAGAGACTACCATGATAGATATACACTATACTATGCTACAGATACACACTTCTAAATTTTGGCATAATTATGGATTCAAATGCCTAATGTGGAAGATAAATGCAGCAAAAGCTCTCTCAAAAGTATGAAAATTGTTTTATTATTTGAAAAAAATGGAAATGATGTCATTTTTGTACATGAAATGTATATTAGAAATGAACATTTTATTGATAAAAATGTAGATGAGTTCATTTCAGTGGGAATTCAATTTGTATATAAACCAAATGGAAATGGAGAAATTGAGTTATTTTGTATATAAACCTAAAATTACAGAACTATCATTGGTTGATAGTCAGGCAAAAATGTGTGTATTGAAGGCAGTTTAAATGGGGCTAAGTCTCCAATATTGGGAATGG
This sequence comes from Hydrophis major, assembly GCA_033807585.1. Classification (NCBI taxonomy): domain Eukaryota; kingdom Metazoa; phylum Chordata; class Lepidosauria; order Squamata; family Elapidae; genus Hydrophis; species Hydrophis major. Next base: position 334,092,153 of record CM066329.1, read on the forward strand.
ATTTTTTTTCAAAGTTATTTCTTTGAATAATTTAATTTAATCAAAGCACTTTAATGTTTAATTTCTAAGCACTTAGTTACTTAACAGTATGTTAATAAAATTCAGATAATAAATGATTGAACTTGATTGGACCTCACTACCTTGTCTCTGAGCTTATGTCAGAGAAAAAGTTAAGAGACAATATTAGAAATATACTTGATATTTTGGAATTTTTGGAACAACATAATAAAGAGAGATAAATTTATCTTTCTTAATGCAGAAAAGCATTTGACAATCTGAACTTATTTTTTTTGTTCAAAATTTTTGAAGTAATGTACCTTGGAGAAAATTTAACAAATGGTGAAATCAATTTATAGTACACAAAATGCACAGATAATGGTGAATTAACAAAACCATGTGAGATAAAGGGAGAAGCTGTGCCTATTATCACTGTTACTATTGCTTTTGAAGTTTTGAAAAGTAATATAAAACAGGATGAGATATTGTGTGAGAATGAAAAGAGACTAATAAAGGAGAATATTTGTAGCTCAGAGTTGACATGAGGGGTCCTTGGTGTTCTCTGAGCTTGTTGTTTTTTTGCAGATGTTTCATTACCCAAATTATGTAACATCACTGCTAGTATGGACTGTACTTTGCTGTCAGTTTATATAGATAGATAGAATTCTTTATTGGCCAAGTGTGATTGGACACACAAGGAATTTGTCTTAGTGCAAATACTCTCAGTATACATAAAAGAAAAGATGTATTCGTCAAGAATCATAAGGTACAACACTTAATGATAGTCATAGGGTACAATAAGCAATCAAATACTAGGAAACAGTCAATATAAATCATAAGAATACAAGCGACAAAATTACACTATAACAGTCACAAGTGGTAGGGGGATAGGTGATAAGGAGCGATGAGAAGATTAATAGTAATAGTGCAGACTTTGTAAATAGTTGGACAGTGTGAGGGAATTATTTGTTTAGCAGAGTGATGGTGTTCGGGGGAAAATTGTTCTTGTGTCTAGTTGTTCTGGTGCGCCGTGCTCTATAGCGTTGTTTGGAGGGAAGGAGTTGAAACAGTTTGTGTCCAGGATGTGACGGATCTGTAATTATATACTAGTGGCTTGCCTGTCAATGTTGGTGCAGTTGGTCTTAGATATTTTTTGATTGGACTGTTTGCTTCTTCAGCAGTATCTTGGTTGGAGTATTGATTACTTGATTGTTGATCTAATGTTAACCTTGGAGTTAATCTATGGTGACTGGGGTGCTGATTGCTGGTGGAGAAGTCCTTGGGTTTTTTTATTCCTTTTTCAGCTGGGTGATAGTCTCTAGTGAAAAGAGAAATTTATAAACTAAGAGCCTTTGCTGATGATTTGGTTGTTGTTTTAGAAAATCCTTTAGCAAGAATAAACATATTGATGGCAAAATTATAGGATTTTGATGTACTACATGGCTTTCAAATTAATAGTCAATAGTGAAGATGTTAATAAAAATATGAAAAAGTAAGCAATGCAGTCAGATAGCTCTGGAAGAATTATGGACAACAGGGCAAACTGTCCTTACATTCATCTCTATGAGACCTAGTGAGACAACCTGGCTTCCTCCACTGAGCACATAAGCTTTCTACAGTAACTGAGCAGTCTTGGGAACGTATTATTTGGTTTAAGTGGTTACTGTCTGGTGCTATATGCAAACATATACACACTCCAAAGCACTCTTCTAACCTGAAGTGCTCAATACAATTGCATGTGTAACAGCATTGTATACTGGGGCTTTTCATGTGTAAAAGAGATTTAATTTAGTATCCTTTCATATCTTGATATTTCAAAAGTTCATAGTTAGGCATATTGACATAACATGCAGTTACTCTTTAAAGAAAAACTGTATGGTAGGGCTGTGAGGCACTTTCTATTGAGAAGGGAAAATATGCTTTGGAATGCACAGAGAATGTTAATGTACAGAGAATGTTAATGTTGAAGTTGTTGGCATTTTTTTAAAGGTGTTATAGATTTTCCTAGGATTTGCACAGCTGACTTATCAAGAAAATATGTATTAGTTTTGAGGAAGTCCTGTCAGGTATAATGTGCCCATTCTTTTACAATCTAATATTCTTTTTCTTTTGAATATGAAGTACTTGTACAACTCTAAAATGTGGATAATTGGGCACTGAACTGAAAAAAAATAGACTATATGTAGTTTGTTTGTTTCTGACACAGCATTGAAAAGCTGAATTATTTTATTTATTTATATCCCACCTTTATTGTTTTCACAAATAATTTCAGCCAGGGAACGTATCCAACACATCTTCCTCCTCCTGTCTTCCCCATGACATCTGTATGAAATGAGTTGAGCTGAGAAAGAGTGTCTGGTCCAAGGTCATCCAGCTGGCTTTCATGGCTAAGGTGGGACTTGAACCCATGGTCTCTTGCTTTCTAGCCTTGTACCTTAACTATTAAACCAAAGTGGTTTCTTCTAGTGGGAATGAAGTATACTTGAGAGAAAAGTATTTTTTTCAGAATTATTTCTCAAAATCAGTTTAAGCTAATAATTAAATTATTATGTCTAAACTAATAATTAGATTAATATATAGGAACTTTGGTGGTGCAGTAGAATGCAGTATTGCAGGCTAATACTGCTGACTGCCAACAGTTCGGCAGTTTGAGTCTCACCAGGCTTAAGGTTGACTCAGTCTTCCATCCTTCCAAAGTCGGTAAAATGGGGACCCAGATTGTTGGGGGCAATATGCTGACTCTGTAAACTGCTTAGGGACAGTTGTAAAGCACTGTGAAGTACTTAAAACTTAAGTCTTAAATGCTATTGTTTTAGAGTTATATAAATACCAGTTATAAGAGGAGAGCCATAGTTGTTTTAGATACATCAATATATCCTAAGTGTGTATGTTTCTATGTTTTTAATTTGGGAGCTTCCTGACAATAATACATTGCTCAAAAAAATAAAGGGAACACAAAAATAAAACATCCTAGCTCTGAATGAATGAAATATTCTTATTAAATACTTTGTTCATTACATAGTTGAATGTGCTGACAACAAAATCACACAAAAATTATCAATGGAAATCAAATTTAGCAACCCATGGAGGTCTGGGTTTGGAGTTACACTCAAAATTAAAGTGGAAAAAATCACTACAGGCTGATCCGACTTTGATTATGTCCTTAAAACAAGCGAGACATGATGTTCCAGATGTGCTCAATTGGATTCAGGTCTGGGGAATGGGCGGACCAGTCCATAGCATCAATGCCTTCGTAATGTCCTTAAAACAAGTCAAAACGAGGCTCAGTAGTGTGTGTGTGGCTTCCGTGTGCCTGTATGACCTCTCTACAACGCCTGGGCATGCTCCTGGTGGATGGTCCCCTGAGGATCTCCTCCTACACCTGGACTAAAACATCCCCCAACTCCTGGACAGTCTGTGGTGCAATGTGGTATTGGTGGATGGAGTGAGACATGATGTCCCAGAGGTGCTCAATTGGATTCAGGTCTAGGGAATGGGCAGGCCAGTCCATAGCATCAATGCCTTCGTCTTGCAGGAACTGCTGATACACTCCAGCCACATAAGGTCTAGCATTGTTGTGCATTAGGAGGAACCCAGGGCCAACCGCACCAGCATATGGTCTCACAAGGGGTCTGAGGATCTCATCTCGGTACCTAATGGCAGTCAGGCTACTTCTAGTGAGCACATGGAGAGCTGTGCAGCCCCCTAAAGAAATGCCACCCTACACCATTACTGACCCACTGCCAAACTCATGCTGGAGGATGATGCAGGCAGCAGAACGTTCTCCACGGCGTCTCCAGACCCTGTCATGTCTGCCACATGTGCTCAGTGTGAACCTGCTTTCATCTGTGAAGAACACAGGATGCCAGGGTGAATTTGCCAATCTTGGTGTTCTCTGGATGCCAAATGCCCTGCACGGTGTTGGGCTGGAAGCACAACCCCCACCTGTGGACATCGGGCCCTCTTACCACTCTCATGGAGTCTGTTTCTAACCATTTGAGCAGCCACATGCACATTTGTGGCCCACTGGAGGTCACTTTGCAGGGCTCTAGCAGTGCTCCTCCTATCCGTCCTTGCACAAAGGTGGAAGTAGCGGTTCTGATGCTGGGTGGTTGTCCTCCTATGGCCTCCTTCACGTCTCCTGATGCAATGGCCTGTCTCCTGGTAGTGTTTCCATGCTCTGGACACTACGCTGACAGACACAGCAAACCTTCTTGCCACAGCTCACATTGATGTGCCATCCTGGATGAGCTGCCTGAGCCACTTGTGTGGGTTGTAGACTCCGTCTCATGCTTCCACTAGAGTGAAAGCACCGCCAGCATTCAAATGTGACCAATCCATCAGCCAGAAAGCATAGGAACTGAGAAGTGGTCTGTGGTCACCACCTGCAGAACCACTCCTTTATTGGGGATGTCTTGCTAACTGCCTATGCTTTCCACAGGTTGTCTATTCCATTTGCACAACAGAATGTGAAATTGATTGTCAATCAGTGTTGCTACGTAAGTGGACAGTTTGATTTCACAGAAGTCTGATTGACTTGGAGTTACATTGTGTTGTTTAAATGTTCCCTTTATTTTTTTGAGCAGTGTAATTCTAATTTTTAGCAATACCACTTTCTAAAAACAGAATAAGGTTGCCAGGAGAAAGTATCCTTGCCCAGTCCTAAACCCATCCAGTACATTAATTCTTGTGATTACAATTTTCTTTCCTCTTCATCCCAGCTACATATAGTGCATCATAAGAAAAATAGTCAAATGTTTGTGTATATGGCTAACTTTGAAGGCATTGGAACAAATACCTTTGTGCATTTCCTTCTCTGTTTTGGCTGAGAAAGGAAATGAACAGAACGTGTAATTAATAAGCAGAATGTGTCCAGTACTAAACAAGTGCCTCACAGCAAGAGTGATGTTTACTGAAACAAAGGATAAGAATGTCCATTGGAAACAAATGGGAGCAATATGAGGAACCACAAAAGTGTGTCAATTAACATGACTGAGCTCCATTGAAATAAGTAAAATAAGCTATAAATAAAAACAAGGGATGAGCTATTAAAGAGAATGAAATAGATAAAAGTAGCAGCCTTATTTCATACTGAGATGTTAATGGCAATTATTTTCTGATAGTCGTATTGTTGATCTTTTTCAGGCAGCTGAAGTCAAGGAAAATCTTAATTGATCCTAAGAAAACCATTGACAAATGGTTCTTTTAGTGAGAATATTTAAGCATTATCTGTAATATATCTAAAATGCACTGCATTTATCTCCAGCTCTATAGCATAATGTGAAGCCTGAAAAACGTAATTGTTATGTATTGTGATTTGTGTTTACATAAAATGCCAAATGAGGGTACCACCCTTCAGAAAAAGAAAATTCAGCAGAACTTAATGAGTTCTAACAAGTAGAATTCTTACGTGGTTGTGAAGGGGACTTACATTTGGATTGCACCAATAATTATTTTCATTAATAAAAATACTTTGAATACATAATTATTTGTTTTTAATTATTTATATTATGCTTCTTTTGAAGACATCCCAAATGGTACAAGTGAAATATTTGTATTAAATAGCTGAACATTTTCTTTAATTGTATATGAAAAACATTCAGATATATTGAATTATATTGATCCTGATCTAAAAAATAAAGTGTGTACACCAGAGTACGGGTAGGTTGCAAAAATTTACAAACTAAATTTATGTATTTACTACAATAAAGATTTCTTTTTAATCCAGTATGCTATTTTGCTGAACTTTTCAGAAGAACATATGTGGTATAAAGAACTATACAGAAAGAAGGGAAATAGTGAAATCTTTACTGAATTTTAATATGCTGCCAAAGAAATAAACAGTTCATCTGTAGTTAACTGTTTGGCACATGGAGCTGTATTAGCTTATGTTTATCCTTCCTTAGTTGAGAATTTATTTCTGTAGCCATGTCTCTTGAAACTTTAAAATTAGTATCATAAGCCTCTTTCAATCAGGAATATTTAAAATGTGTATCACTGTTGCAAACATTGTGATATATAATTTCCTATAGTATATATTACACTTACAAGTTATAAACAGGAAGTAATGATAAGGAAAAGCTGCATTCTCCTCCAGGCTGCATCAAGAGCCCAGGATGGGTTGACTCTTTCCTATGATGTCATTTATTTGGGTCTGTACTAAGATATAAAAGCCAGCCCCTGGGAGAGACCCCAGCTTTTGACTTAGCTCCTTTCACTCAGTAGCTGTGTCTCTGAAAGCGTTCCATTAGACAGCACTCATAGCGATCTTCAGTACTTTTTTCCTCGCTTCAAGCAGCCCCCAGAGATCTGGGCAGCTGCTCTTCCAGGAGAGCAGGGCTCTCTCTCCTGCAACGTTGGGACCAACATTACGGAGTTCTGTGCAGGCAAGCTGGACAGCGTCTGCAGACCTCCCCCACGCCTGCGGTTTAAAGCGATCATAAAAACGATTGTCAAACTGATAAGAGCACAAGCCAGCTGGTCGTGTGGCTGGTTGCTGCGTTTTTCCCTTGCTGACTTCGCTCAGGGCTCTGTATAGCCTAAGGAGCGATTCTTCAATCTTGGAGCCTGTTTTCCTATAGTCAATGGCCATCTTGGATTCAAGTCTTTCACCATGAGGTGAGTGGCCATTTTGTAAGCCTGGGGGCCATTTATAACCTAAGGGGCTTAATAGAAAAATTTCTAAACAGCTTCTTTCCAACACAAGAGCCTTTATTCTACAAATGGAGCAAGATAAGGCTCAGGCAGAACTCCCCCCCCCCCCCCAGTGGAACAGTCTTTTAAGCCCAATAAGAGAAAAAGATGTAGGCAACGTCTCCAATCATTCCAGAGGGAGATGGCTGCTAAAATCAAAGCTAAGGCTCTAGCCCCTAAGAAGGCAGCTCAGGCTGAATTGAGGGCAGAGAAGCGCAGACATGCACTTTAGAGAGGCAGTTCAATAGAACTATTCAACAGAAGGGAGTGCAACTACAGCATGTTTCAGGTGATACTCATGAACCCCAACCAAGCCCTCCCAGGAGAAGTTATCTATGAGCCTTTCCATCCTCTATCCTGGTCTCCTGAGCCTCTTGCTGTACAATGAGATCCTCAGGATCTAAGCAGATCTGGGCCTTGTTTCCAACAGACTTCTGGCCCTATGCTTCTCTCCCTCCCTCCAGGCCTTGAACATCTCCTCAGTCTAGGCCTGAAGCCACCTTCACTTCCACAGCAGCGGGCCTTTGGTCTTCTGTCTCTACCTTTGAGCATAGACCAAGGGATATCCAAGATGTTGTCTCATTAGGCAGGGATTGGCTGAAGGCTTCAAGCAAATTCTTCAACCTCTGGAAAGGGTTCAGGCCCTTCTCCCTTCTCATATAAGTTCCTTGCCTCATCATCCTGATTTACACAGGCCCCAGGACCTCAGGGTCAATTCTTCTGTACCAGAATGGGAGGAGGTTGATGAGGAAGGAAGGCCTTCACCATCTGAACACAGTTACTCTTCTCATTCAGAGTGTGAAGAGGGTGAGATTTTTGACCAAAATCTTTCAGAGGAAGAGGATTCTCGCCCAGAGCAGACATCCTCTGCATTGGTCTTCAAACCTACTCTCTTCAGGCCATTAATCAGCAAGGCCTTGGTCACTGCCAAGCTGTCGCCAGAGGAATGACTTCCGAGCCACAAAATCCCTCTAGCCAAGGGGATTCGCTGTTCTCCAAGCCTGTAATGCATGCAGAGATTTTACTTTCTCCCATTCTGTTCCTGGACATGGTCAAGGAACAGTGCGCTTCTCCTTTGGCAGGTCCTCGCCCATCTTCTCTGGATAAGCGTTTCTACAATGTCAGCGCAGCTCTGGACAGTGTCTTCTGTTGACATTCCGGTTCTGGCCTCGTTCTCATCTTCTAGCACTCCCGCAGAGCCAGAAGATATCTTGAAACTGGATGACAAACGTTCCAAACAGACCCTCAAGTGCAATCACCAGGCCACTGCTTGGGCTGTTCGGGCTTCAACAGCAGCAGCCTTTTTCATGAGGGCATCCATACGGTGGCTGCGCCAATTCCAGAATAGATTGCCTGCTTCTGACCTTCGGTCTCACCAAGACTTTAATAAGATTATTGCAGTGGCGGAATTCACTGCGGATGCCACTCTCAATTCCGCCAAATTTGCATCCAAGGCCATGGCATCTTCTGTAGCAGCAAGAAGACTTTTATGGCTCTGAAATTAGCAGGCAGAGTCATGCCGAAAATGGAAGCTGGCTTTAGTTCCATTCGCAGGCGATAAGCTTTTTGGCGATGCTCTGGAAACTTATCGAAACCAGAGATAAATGTAAAATTCTCTCTTCCTCTGGGAAGAAAGCTGACTATCGCCCTGCTCCTTATCGCCCTCCTGCCTTCCGAGTGGAGACCTCATCTCGCTTCCCCCACTCTCACAGGCCGTACTCCCAACACCAAGACCAACAGGCAGAAGCATCTGGCAGGCAACAACCTTCTACTGGTAAACGGCCCTTTTGGGGGGAGGGGTTTGTTCCTTCCATCGCTCTAAGTAATCCCTCATTCTCCCCACCCATCAGAGGTCGCCTAGCCTTCTTTGCCTCCAAATGGGAGGAGTCAACGACAGACTCCTGGGTGCTCAGCAGTGTTAGGTCAGGATTACAATTGGACTTCCTAACACCTCCCCCCCAAATTTTTTTGATTTGTCCTGTCTCTCGGGACATTTCCAGGCAAGCCCTCATTAATCAGGCCATTCAACCTGTTCCCCCTTCTCAACGAGGATGTGGGCTTTACTCTCGCCTTTTCATCATTCCCAAAGTCTGAGGGGGGTGGCGAGCCATCCTTATTCTAAAATTTCTCAACCAATTTGTAAAATACAGGTGATTTAAAATACAGACTGCATTCTATTTTAGAGAGCGTTCGGGAGGGTGACCTCCTCTCTTCCATTGATCTCACTGAGGCTTACCTCCACATCTCAATTTGGCCTCATCATCACCAGTTTCTCCGTTTCTGTTATCAGAATACCCATTACCAGTATTGAGCACTTCCTTTCGGCCTCTCATCGGCTCCAAGGGTCTTCACAAAGGTTCTGGCAGCATTGATGGCATCTCTGCGTTCTATTCCAGTGAGGATCCAATGCTACTTGGATGACATCTTGATTCTATCCTCTTCCATCCATGCAGCCCATAGGGATCTGCAAATTACCCTGTCATGTCTCTAGAGTCACGGATTTTCCATCAATACCAAAAAGAGCCAGCTCTCTTCCACAACCAAATTGCAACACTTGATAGCAGTCATCGATACCATGTCGTGCCAGGTTTTCCTGTCCCCAGCTCATGGAAAGAGTCTTGCAGAGATCATCAGCCAGATCCAGCAACATCAAATTGTCCCCCTGTTGCTGCCGTCCAAACTTCTGGGGAAGATGGTCTCCTGTATTGGCATCGTCCCGTGGGCTCGGCTGCATTCCTGACCCCTCCAATGGTTCCTGCTTCCCTACCAATGAGCAGGAACCAGCCACTCATCCATCAAGGTCCCACTCCCACCACAAATCCGGAGATCTCTCAATTGGTGGCATTCCCCATCAATCTGGAGGGGACTCCTGTTCAGGGACCCAGACAGGCTAGTGATAACCACTGATGCCAGCCTCCTGGGTTGGGGTTTCCATATGCAGAGCCAGATAACTCAGGGCATTTGGTCCAGATCAGAGCAGACCCTTCCCATAAATTGGCTAGAGCTCAGAGCCATTTTTGGGGCTCTCAGGATTTCAGGCAATCAGTGACCGGCTCTCATGTTCTAGTCCTTACGGACAAAATGGCTGCAAAGGCTCATGTGAACCGGTAAGGGGGGACGAGGTCCAAAGCCCTCATGAGAGAGGCTCTACGGTTGGGGTTGTGGGCAGAGAAACACCTGTTGTCAATCTCGGCGGACCACATCTCTGGAGTCGACAACTCCCAGGCCGACTGGTTCAGCAGGAGCCTAGTCAACTAGGCAGAATGGTCCATTCCTCTGTCTTTATTCAGGGATCTTTCCCTCAAATTCAGAACACCAGAGGTGGATCTCTTCTCCACTCCTCAAAACACCCTAGTCACCAGATTCTTCACCAGGTTTCCTTGCCAGGGAGCGGAGGGAACCAGTGCTCTTCGGTGCAGATGGCCCAAGGGTCTCCTTTCCGCCTTTCCCCCGCTTCCAATCATTCTGACAGTAATTCAGAAGACATTGAAGGAATGTGCGGAGCTCCTCCTCCTGGCACTCTATTGGCCAAGGAGGCCCTGGTTTGCGGACCTGGTCAACCTATCAGTGGCTCCTCCTTGGAGGATCCCAGCCCATCTAATCTCCCTTCACTGGTGGGGGCTGCTCCACCCAGAGCCCCAGTGGTTCAAGCTGAACATGTGGCACTTGAGCAGCAGCGGCTAGAGGAGGCTGATTTTCCAGAAAGGGTCATTCTCACTATCCTGGCATCTCGCAAACCTTCTACAAGGTGCATCTATGATGCCACCTGGAAAGCTTTTTCCCGATGGTGCCTCATGGAGGGTCTTTCTTGTGCTTCAGTCCAGTTGGCAGAAGTTCTTAGCTTCCTTCAGCATGGGCTGGAGAAAGGTTTGGCCCCCAACACCTTATGCAGGCAGGTTGCAGCCCTCTCCTCGGTCCTTTCATGGGGTTCGCTTCCTTTCTTATCCCATCACACTTCAGTAAGGAGGTTTTTAAAAGGGGCTTCCAACCTGCACCCTCCGGTGGTTCACAGGTATCCTTCCTGGAACCTTGATATGGTCCTTAATGCCCTTACAAAGCCCCCCTTTGAACCCCTTAGAACAGTGTCTCTCCGTTTCCTGACTCTGAAGGTAGTGTTCCTTGTTGCCATCACTTCTGCCAGGAGGGTTTCCGAGCTTGCTGCGCTTTCCATCAGACAGGACCTTTGTTCCTTTCACGATGATAGGGTTGGTCTTCATCTGGACCCCTCATTTATTCTGAAGGTTAACACCTGGTTTCACAGGTCCCAGGACATTGTTTTACCGGACTTCTGTCCTCTCCCGCACCATGACTTAGAGTGGCAGTGGCACACGCTAGATGTAAGAAGGGCTCTTAGAATATACATTAAGTGCACTTCCTCCTTCAGGAAGTCGGAAGCCATGTTTGTTTCCTTTTTCCCTTCTTGGGGCACAAGGCCTCTTCTACTATTAGCAGGTGGGTCAGGCCTACAAAGCTGCAGCCCTTCTGGTTTCCCGAGGTCTGACGGCGCATTCTACCAGAAGCGTAGCCACTTCTGCTGCCTGGGCGACCCAAGCATCCTTGGAGGAGATTTGTTGTGCGGCCATGGGGACATCCCCGTCTCCTTTCATCAGACACTACTATCTGGATGCTTTTGCCTCGGTGACTGCAGCTTCAACGAGTGGTTTCACAGTCGGTGTGATGAGTCGGACGAGGACCCGCCTGTGGACATGCAAGCTTTGGTATGTCCCATCCTGGGCTCTCGCTGCAGCATAGAGGAGAATGGGCATTGGTAGAAGTTACTGTGAAAGCCCTTTCTAACTATGCTGCGAGAGAGCCCAGCCCCTCCCTTGATTCGTCCGGAGATGGTAAGATTGGATTGTTTGCTTTCAGAGACATTTCTTCAGTCTGTCAAGTATCATGGCCAAAGCTGGGGATTCTCCCGGGGCTGGCTTTTTATATATACAAGTACAGACCAAGCTTAAAGACGTCATAAGAAGGAGTCTACCCATCCTGGGCTCTCTCGCAGCATAGATAGAAAGGGCATTCACAGGTAAATTTACCAACACCCATTCTATTTCTCAGACAAGAGTTCCATCTGGGTAGTTTACTTTTTAGATGCCCTTTCAGGAGATGCACCCTGCCCCTCAAAAACCCTTGTGAAGCTAAATAGGGCAGAACAAGAGATCCTGCCATAGAAATTATAAATAAATAGCTTTATTTTTCTTTTCAACCAGATATGCTAAGCCCAAGTGATTTTGTGTTGTGTGATGCTAGTAAATATCCAAGAGTGGAGTAACCAAGAATTGCATATTTTTATTCTAGCAGATGTAGCAAAATAATTACTGGGAGAATACATCTCAAGTTATAGGAATGGGAGTGTAGGTATCCCAGAGCTAGCATTGTTTACCAACAAGCAAAACAAAGTAAGAAACAGAGAGTCAGAAAACAGGAATCTACATACAACTATCAAATTGAACAAAGCAGCACTAACAAAAACAAAACATTCTGATGATTCTGCCTGTACTTTTCTTGCCAGCTTACCTTAATTATTTCAATTCTCCCTGGGCCGTTGGGCAGAGAGCCTGAATTCCAGGCAGAATAAGGAAATCCTTTCTATAGTCTTTGTAACTTTCAGGACCTGCAGCTTGATCAGAAGAGGGGGGGGGGAGAGTCTTCTCTGGGTCCCCTGAAAATGTCATTTTTTTTCCATACTTGTGAAACAGCTCGGATATGAACTCAACCATGTATGTGCATTGTTGTGTAATGTTGGGGTGTTTATGGAACAAGAAGTTTTAAACTGATTTTTGGCAGTTTAACCAGTATCATCAAGCCATTTGTGTTTTTTTAATTTCTTTTAGTATTGTTTTTTTCCTTGCTGACATTATGGGGAAACAGAATGTAATTTTGGCTTATATATTTTTTGATAAAGATAATGTTCAGATTTATTGTGTATGTATCTGTGTGTGTGTGTGTATTCTAAGTTAATTTTTCAGCAACATTTTTTAAAATTATATTGATCTACGTTAATGATTCTAACTAGCTGAGTACATCAGGATGCAGTAATAACATTTCAAACCTTAAAATGATCTACTTTTTGTTAATGCTTTTGTTGGCTTGCCCACTTGGAATAAGTCATAAATTGGCATGGTTGATTCAGGAACTATAACTCCTCAAGCTGGGTAGAATCTAAAGAAACTTAAGAAGTCCATGCTACCAAGCAAAGGCCTACACCTAACATCAAGCTTAACCTATACCAGTGACGGTTAGCCTTTTTGGTGCTGAGTGCCCAAAGCGTGCGCACGCGAATGCACACACACACATACCCCAATCCCCAAAATGCAGTGCAAGCACCCCCCTGTACAAGTGCCACGGGTCCCGTTTTGGCTTCTAGGTTGGTGCAGGAGGCTTTTCAAGCCCCAAAAAGTGGCAGGGAGGGGGCCTTCGCAATCTTTTCAGTTTCTCTCTCCCCCGCACGCCCAGGCTTTTTCCTCCGTTCCTGCCTTCCCCAATCTCTGCAGTTTCTCCCTGTGCACCCAGGCTTTCTCCTCTGTCTCTGCCACGGAAAGGCACCTATGGAGGGTGGAACCTGCAGAGATTGGAGAAGGCAGGAATGCAGGAGAAAGGGAGAGAAAGCTAGGGCATGCTGGCAGGGAAACTGCAGAGATTGGTGAAGGCATCCCACGCATGCGTGGCAGAGACCTGAAGAGCAACTGGCCAGTGGGAGGTGCATGCATGCGCAGTGGAGTCAGGCTGAGGCAATGGCTAGCGTGCCCGCAGAGAGGGCTCTGTGTGCCACCCATGACATGCTTGCCATAGGTTTGCCATCACTGACCTATACAATTCCAATTGATTGGTTTGTCAAGTTGTAGTAAAAAAGTACAGGTTGTGGAATGCAGATAAATGATGATTTGCACTGCATTACCTAGTGAAGTTCATGAGTGAGTGAGGATTTCAACCCATATCTAATTATTTTTCTGTGTGTATTTGAATACAAATGATTTTTTTTGTTATTCCTAATTAATAATATTGAATTAGAGAACATGCCCAGTTGAATCAGTGGACCTTGGCAAAATATGCAGTTTCAAACCAGAAAGAACTTCAACAAAAAAAGATCGGCTCGGGGGCACTTCCGGTTTGAGCTTCTTCAGCGACAGACCGAAGCCTCGTCTCTGCGAGGCTTCGATCCGCGCTCGCCGCTGGAGCGCCCCGAGCCGGCTGGTTTCAGGGCTAAGCCATCCCGTAGAGGTGGTGAAGAGGGGGGAGACTGCCAGCAGGGTTGAGGAGAGCCACATCTCTCCTTCCCAGCTGGCCATTACTCCCTTTCTCGAAGGCAGTTGCAGTGGTGGTCAGAAATGGCCACCACAAAGAAGAACTCGACTGGAAAAGAATGTGCAGGAGGAAGATAAGAAGAGAAAGTTTTGGTTGACTGGGTCAAACAGCAAAAGCAACAAATAGGTACCCTGGAATTGAAACTGTTAAAAAACAATAACATTGTTCCCTAAGAATATTTTTAAGCTGTGAAGCAGAAAGAAAAGGGAAAAAAATTGGTTTTCTCCTTTTCCTATACTGACAGTTAAGAGACTTAAGCAAGAAATTGGGAAAAAAATCCACTTTGACATCAATAGGCATTTAATGCTGAAAATAAAAAGTCAAAGGGATAATAAAGATTTCTGGATAATTAAAAGCTTTTGAAAACAGGAAAGGAGAGAAAAAGAATAAAAGGGCAGGATCCTGGAAGGGAGGAGACTGCCTGGAATTAAAAAAGAACTTACAGCAAAATCTCAACAAGACTTCCAAAAGATACATTCTAACTGAAATATCGCAACAAAAACCCCAGGAAGAGAAAGTCGAAAAAGAAATAAGAAGATATAACTCGGGACTATCTGGATTACTTGATGATTTCTGGATTCTTGGTTATTGTTTTGAATGATTAAAATCAATCGGGTGGTTGTTTAAAACTGTCTAAAAAACTGTCTGGATACTTCTGAATCTACTTTGGCCAATGTGATTGAACCTTACCTTTCAAGCTGAAGGGTTATTAGTAAATTTGTAGCAGAATTTATTGCAGAACTGTTAATGGAATATCTTTACTTATCCAGAAGTAAAGTATTTTTTAACTGTAAATTAATGCCTTTGGATGGTAGCCTTTGGTTCCTCCATAAGCTATAATGCATGAGACATGTGAACATATCTATACCCTCCAGCTCAGAGGACTGTGGTCGTACTAGATAGATGTAATTTTAAAGAAATAGGCAATATTTGATAATTACAAAGAAGCCATGAAATGAAATGTAAATTGCTGTAATTTAATGAAAGAAATTTAAATTTATATCAGTTACAATTATCTTTTATACATTGTCATGAATTGGCAGGAAATATTGAATATATAGAATAGCGTCCAACTTCTACATCTGAATATTTCTTCTGTTCTTCCCAAGATATAGATAGCTGAAGCATATTATCTTTTATAAATTCCATTTATACAGTACTGATGCATATTCTCTTCTTACAACATTGATCAGTTTACCTGTAGTATTTATCCCACAAATTGAAGCCAATATAAGTTTACAGTGTTGCTATATTTACATTGTCTAAATTCTAAATGCCTAGCTCAGTATAACATTTCACCCTATGTAGTTAAACTTTTTGTTCTGTAAAATAGTTATTTAAGGAAAATGAATCATGTACTGTCCTTCATATATGTGGAGGTATTAAAAGCTTCCATTTTTGGTTTGTTGTAAGCTACAATTTTCTACTGTTCTTAGAATTTAACAGAATGTAACATCTAGAAGTTAAAGATAATGACTCCATTGTACTATTTTTGTTCATACTAATTTATTTATTTGATAATTCAGTTTATTAATGTGTCATTTCTCTAATTGCTATTGATAAAGGAAACTGCAGTTTAGAACAAAGTAGATATTCCTTCAATGGTGTGTGTGTATCTATATGCATGTATGTGTGTCTTCCATCCTTCCGAGGTGGGTAAAATGAGGATCCAAATTGTTGGGGGCAATATGCTGACTCTGTAAACCGCTTTGAGAGGGCTGTAAAGCACTATAAAAGGGCATATAAGTCTAAGTGCTATTGCTATTATGGGGCTTTAAGATCCAAACAGACAGGCATTTTGTTCATAACATGCCTGATAAAACAGATATTGCTGTTGGCTAAACATCTAGGCCAGAAGATCCAGGCTACTGGAAAAAGGTTATTTATACATTGCAAACATGCAAAAAATGAAAACATCCTATAATGATATCTTTAACACCATCAAATAACAATATCTGCCTATCCTGGGTCCATGGAAAGGAATTGTTAGATGGATAAAAATGCCAAATCCAGTCTTAAATATTTGGCTGGCTATGTGACCAATAATAATGTGGTAAGAATTGAAAAGGTATCGTGGTTAAGAATTAATTTATCAATGTTCTGTGCTGCTGTAATTATATTGGTATATTGTTTACTGTAAGCATAGTTGTGTGGATAAATATAGATTAATAGTACCTGAACATTTCTCCAATTGGGCATTTGTCCAAGATAATAAAATATTGACAGATTCTGCTTTTTGTATAAATGCTTTTTAAGCTGTGCTAGTATTGTCCATATATAATATTTTGGAGTAAAACTATGTCTTTACTGCATTTATCTCTGCTTAATATATATTACAATCTATTTATTTTGGAATTATTAAATAATTAGAATTTTAATAGGTTTTCTTCTCTTTCCAGGTTAGCACTATATGTATATGAATATCTTCTCCATGTAGGAGCACAGAAGTCTGCACAGACGTTTTTATCAGAGGTATGTTTTTTATTCTTTTCTTAATTTTGGATTAATAGACTACTTTTTTATATTAAAAATTACCAGTGATTCTATAGAGAATCATGGTAGTCTGACATATAGTATATAAATGTTTAGAAATGAAGCGTTTAAATGAAAAATGTTCCATTTTTATAATTATTTGTTGTGATAATTTTAAGGCCACAAAATTGTGGCTATATCATTGATCTTGTTACATATCAAATAAGACACAAATAAGAGAGTGGTTTTGAGACATTGATGATCACTGTGGTTATAGTATTATTTTAAGCCCAAGTTAAAAAGAAAAAGAAAAATGAAGCAGAGAGAAGGAGGAAGAGAGAGAGAAATAGCTACTTAACAGAAATCCTTATTTTGACTCCAAAGCCCCAGTTTTTTCCAGGTTTCTCCAGTCTAGGATTGGAGATCTTGTGCTTTTTTCCAGCCTAAACTATTGCTATATGTGGCACCAGAGGTGGTATTCAGCAGGTTCCAACCAGTTCTGGAGAACTGGTAGCAGAAATTTTGAGTAGTTCGGAGAACCGGCAAATACCACCTCTGACTGGCCCTGCCCCATCTGTTCTCTGCCTCCTGAGTCCCAGTTGATCGGCTGGGTCTTCTTTTGTTGCCCTGCACAGGAGAACAGAGCTGGAAATCAGGTTAGTGGGGTGGGGAGGGAATGAAGATTTTGCAGTATCTTTCCCTTGCCATGCCCACCAAATCATTCCCACAGAACCGGTAGTAATTTTTTTGAATCCCACCACTGTGTGTGGCACCTATACTAATAGCTGAAAAACACTATAATGGTCAATTTCATATAAAATGAAAATATTAGACCGCTGTTGCAAATTATTAACCAGAGCATCATATACTAGTCTTAATTTCACTTGCATAAACTCACTGTATCACTACTTATAATTGTATCATTTTATTACTGAATGTGGGCAAGAATTTTTTACATATGCAGAAGCCACAATGTTGTTCTCCTTCCATATATTGAAAGAAGTTGCTATGTCATTACTAACACAGTCATTGCATCTTTGAGATGAATGGTTGTCCCCAAAGCATGGAGTCTGTGTGGCCTTAATGTATAAATTTATATAATTTTAAAGTATAAGGGATGAATAATATAAATAGATACTATTAATTTCCATGTGCATTGTAATGCAAATAGACTTCTGCGAATGCAATAGCTTTTCTTACTCTAAATAGTGATAGGTTGAATGTCACTATTATAAACATAGTAATATATTTGAGAAAAAAAATTAGAATAGGTGAAATGTTTCTTATAGTGCAAAAGTTATCCTATATGTGATATTTTCTACTTTAGAAGTGTGATTGTCTGGGATAAAAACACATGAAGGCAAACATGAAATGAGCCAGTCCAAATTTCTACAAAAAACACAGATTAAGCTGGGGGTCCTATCAGGCAGTGTAGAACAGTTGCCATAACTAGCAGATAAGGAAAAGCATAAGAATCAATAGCTAGCTATTGGTTGGTAGAGCTGAATGTGTATTTTGCTCTGCACACTTATATTTAGTCTGTTTTTCTGTCTCACTCTGACCGATAAGCCTATACACTCAAACTAACCTACTCTCTCAGACACAGACAACATATATTATACCAGTTGAAACAGCTTTTTAAAATTGATCTGTGTTGATTTTTAAAAAAATCATATTTAAATTCATTTTAGCTAAATGCTATTATTGTTTTCACGTGAACCCATCTTGCCTAAAGAAATAATCATTATTTGCATTGGTTTTAGATAAGATGGGAAAAAAACATCACATTGGGTGAACCCCCAGGATTCTTGCACTCTTGGTGGTGGTAAGTGTTTCAATTTACAAAGACTGTATTGGTTGTTAAAGTATTATACATGTATATAATACATGTAAAATCAGAATCTGATTTTTATCAAAGGTAATAAAAAAAAATTATAACTGGAAGACTAGTGTCAACTGCATTTAATATTGAATTGTCATTTCATTTCCTCGAAAAGATAAAATTAATTATGCAATTATTTCAGTTTAACCTTGCTCATTTTTCTTTCAGAAAGATTGATAGTCAAATTTTCCAGATCTTATGCTTTCCCCTCTTCAGATGTTGCCATAGAACTACAAACATACACCTAAACTAGTTTGATGTGACAACTGCTTGTTAAGATTCTGCAGAAATGCCAGCACATATATATATATATAAATTGTTATTGTCAGAAACAAAGTAGGTTTTTGACTTCAGAGCTCTTTTATATTTGGGAGCATCTGGAGTGCCAATCACTGGCTTTAAAATGATCAATATGAACAGGTGATTAAAGCCCTACCTAATTTATATGCACACATTGTGCATAACTCTTGTTTTAAAAAAGGACAGGGGCTTTGATTGCCCAGTTATTCCCACCATTTTAAAGCCAGTGAATGTTGCTGTCAATACACCTGTATGTACACAGAGAAGGATTCTATATACAAGAGCAGCAGTATTAATTTTAGGGCAGGAGGAGATTATACATGCACATCCTTCTATGTGGCATCTGCCACTGGCACAAATGAGAAAATCCTTTGCGAAAGAAAAGAATAGGTCTGCACATGTATCAGAAATGATCTAGAGGATATTATTCAGTTGTCATATAAGAACAACCCTTGTATAATATTCATTAAAAACAATTTCTTTAATTTTCAGATTTCCATCCCAGTGTAAAAAAATAATGTGGCTCATTTAAGAATAATTTTAACTTTAATGATTTCCCTCTTTCAAGCAGTTGCATTTTTTTCAGATTCATGAAAAAACAGAGAATGCTTTAATGAGTAGTGCAGCAATAGATTGCTTATACTTGTATTTGTGAATTTTAGTGTTTGTGAAACGTGCACTGAACTGTTGCTGCCCAGCCCTAATAAGGTTAGCCAGTTTTGAGATGCTAGATTTCAGAGCAAAAATCCTGATTTCAACATCAGACTCAGAAAAATAAATATTATATACATAATTAATTTCTATACTATTAATTGGTTTCAAAAGGATTTAAGTTAGTTGTCTTAATTTTTTTTTTATTAGATGGATGGAGTCCCTAAATTAGGTGATCACCAGAGGATTTCAGGATTGTAGTCTAGACTAGAAAGTTGAAAAAAAAATCTTAAAAGAAAGCAATGTTGTCAAGAAATCTTCAGAGAAAATGTCTGAAATTTCCAGAAGCAGAGCTCAAGTCAAAAATAAGATGGTATTTTACCAATTAGTGCAATAGAAAATTAAGGCTAGAAATATGAGCTTATGTTAGATACTCATTTTTAAATAAAAATAATAGTATTTATCATTAATAAATGTTTTTAATCTAAGAGACTTTTAGCTGTCATGTATCTTCAATGTTGTCTTCTCCCTTTCGTTCCTTTATATAAACAATCTCTCCTGGAGCTTCAAAATTGTTTATGATTTTGTATGATTTTGTTCTAATGATATAATGATAACAAAAATCAGTGATTTTCTAATGTTTTTAGGCACGAATTGTTAATCTCAATTGTTAAACAGTTCTGGATTAAGTATTGGTTTTTTTAGTTTTTTTTAAACGAACTTTATTTGGTACTTAGATGCTTATCAGTTGTATGATCCTTGAATGTTTTCATTTTAACACAATTAAATTATAGTATTAAGATATTTATCTGTATAGCAGTCAATTAGGCTATCACTGTAATTATTCTTAAGTACTGTATCTGTAGTTCCAACAGAATAGAAATGCTGCATACATTTTGCTTTCAGAGTATGAAGAGGGTAATAAACTAATAATTACTATAATGTATGTGTATAGTTGGGATATACCTGAAAAAATATGTTACAAATTGGGCATTCTTTTTTTATTTTTAGTGTGTTTTGGGATCTTTATTGTGCAGCGCCAGAAAGACGTGAAACATGTGAACACTCAAGTGAAGCTAAAGCCTTTCATGATTATGTAAGTTTTATGCTTATTGATTACATTTTGTCTGAGCTTTGTTTGGAAATGATAACAGCTATGAATTTAGTAATTTTCAATGTGCTGGAAAAGCTACTGCTTCCAAATTTTTGTATTCCCTGGATAGGTAATGGAAATGAAACTAATATTAACCTTGTATGCTGTACAAGAGCCTGTTTTATGTAGGTTAGCAAAGGTTCATCCTTAAGAGACTTCAAGATAACAATCCTGTGGATAAGGTTAAAGAAGTCGAATTTTCAGTTAAATATGGGTAGTGTTGGTAAGGAAGAATGGAAAAGAGGATATAAAGTAAAATAATATTAACTGCAATGTATTATAGATTAAAAAGTATTATCCAATTGTACTGTTCACTGCATAATTAATGGGGAAAATTGTTTAAGGAAAAATCAAGGTGAAGAAACAAAATTTATCTAGTAATCAGATGGTTTGGTTTTATAAATGTTTAGAAGTGGACTGGAAGTTGACAACTAGCAGATATTTTAGCACAAATTTATATGAAATCAGTAGAAAGGCCTTGCATCTATTTCTTATAATAAATAGATCTTCAATATGAGAAATTTCTAATGAATAACAATTGCTTTTGGGTTTAACATGAGATTATTGAAATTCAACTTTTTGCTTTTCTTGATAGTATTCTAAAGTAGATTGTTGAAAGCAAAAATTACCAGGGCCTATGTATTAAGTGTGATTGTAAGCAAGTATGTTTTGAGTTAACATTTGTACCTGAAAATAGAATTATTGTGTTACAATGTCAGTTTAGTGGTAATCATGTGTAAACATTCTCAGTATGACTAGGCTTACATTCATGTTTAATTATATCAGAAGTCAGTAATGTTTTGAGTCAATTGCATTCTTATAAATTTGAAATCGTATTAGAAAGTTTTAGCTTTTTAACAGTTATCATGGTAATTATGACAAGTCACAAACAAAAGCAAACGAATGATTCTGCTTCCTGTCACCCCACCCCACTGCTGGATTTTTCCTTCTTTCCCCTCCAAAGTTAGGGCTATAGCACCCGTTATTTTTATTTTATAAGAATGACTGAAGTTCAAATATGGCACAGAAAGGCATTCCTAGAAATAAAGATACTGTGAATGTAAATTTGGTCATCATATTGCCTGCTTTTGAGTTATATATTCCTAAATGGAAAATGTCTGTCTTTTAGTTACAGATTCATAATTAAATGATTTGTTTAAAGAATTGGTTAAATGTATAACAGCAGGACAAGCTCACTTAAA
Organism: Hydrophis major; assembly: GCA_033807585.1. Taxonomy (NCBI): domain Eukaryota; kingdom Metazoa; phylum Chordata; class Lepidosauria; order Squamata; family Elapidae; genus Hydrophis; species Hydrophis major. Next base: position 334,113,811 of record CM066329.1, read on the forward strand.
TAATGTTGTCAAGTATTACATTCCCTATGATTCTTTTCCTGATTCCCATCCCGGTTCTAGCTATACAGTGTTATTATGAAAGAGTATATTGTGCAGCTGAGCCTCTATGTTTAAGAAAGCAAGTGTGTTCAATATCAGCTTGCTGAAGAAACAGTCCTTTTCTAAGACTCGGTAGCATGTTGAGTAGCTTAATATTTTGATCGAATAACTCTTCTAAAACATTGTAATAATAGCTTCCAAAAAGGTCATTGTAACAGAAAGGCATCATAAGAAAAATATACATAGTAAAGGCCTTAATACATTTAGAACTGGGCTATAAGATCTTGGAATACATTCTAATTATAAATAATCACAGTGCTTTACATTGAAAAGCACAAATACAGGAGCACAAATATAGGACCTGGCTTGTAGCTACTTAAAGCAGGCATTTCTGGGGTTGTTTTGAAATGCATCCAGAGTGCTGCATCTCATAAATATTTATGGGCACCCCCAATCAGTATATAGAAATGTTCTCTTAACAGTTTTGATCCAGTTTTTAGAAAGTTTGAAATGAATAAATGGGAACATTCTTTGTCCCACCTTTTCAAGTAGTGGAATTTCCAAAGTAATATTTACAGAACAGGTTTCTTAAAGAGATTTGGAGTGTTCTGTTCCAGTATCTATTTATATATTACAGCCTGAGACAGAATTGTAAGCTATAGAAACATGCATACAGGCAAATGGAACTTTTTCTTTCATTCTGTTTAATCATGTTCGATTTTCAGGAACTGTGGACTTGCAGTTTTCCTGGCCAGGTTTTTCAGAAGTGTTTTGCAATTGCCTCCTTCCTAGGACTGAAAGAAAGTGACTGACCCAAGGGTACCTAGTTGGCTGTGTGCCCAACATGGGACTAGAACTCACTAGTCTCCTGGTTTCTAGCCTGAGGCCTTAATTATTACATAAAACTGACTCTCAGCAATTGAATAGTTATAGCAAATAAATCTTTTTTAAAAATGGGGTAAAATCTAAATTGCTTCTATTAAAGTAGTCAGTGTTTCCCTCTTAGTCTAGACTGGGTGAATAATTTCATATAGGATGCAGATGGACATGATTCCTTTGTAATTTTTGACATTCCAATTATGCCTTAAAACTGCTTTGTCCTAACTGATGATCTGATTACATATATGCCAAAAGAGAGAGATATGTTACAGAAATAATACTATGTACAGTATATAGCAGTGTCAGGTATTCTGACAAGCTAACAACTACATAATTCTAGGTGATCCTTTGAATATTGAGCATATTGTTAAAATTGAGCATATGTATTTTAAAAGAAGCTATCCTTATTGCCTATGGAATAGGATCATTCTGCCATAATTTGACTCTTTAATGATATAATTTTTTAAAAAATGGAAAGGGAGTTCAGCAATATCTTATTTCACTAATGGATAGGATTGTTAACTAGATGAATAAAATTTCCATTATGACTATTGCTTGATTAGTTTTCCATATTTTGAGTTATACATTTATGTGGAATTCATTTGAATTGGTTGTTAAATCAGTTAAGCCAATCTCAACTACTGATTGATTGGTTAAATTACTCTTAATTATTACCTACTGCTATTTTAAAACTTGAACTAGAAGTTTGCAACTTAAACAAACCAAAAACCTCTTGCAAACAATAAATGTCTTGGAATTGTGATAGCAAAAGACATAGATTTTAAAGTCTATAGAAGTTCAAGGTCACTGACCAATTTCTGTATCCAAGAATATGTGAAATCAGATTGTTTGTTTCTGAACTTGTGGCCAAGACAATATGGGAATACTGTTAGATTGGCAACTGCTATAAAATCTCTCTAGGGATAGACAAGCTAAAATGCTCTGATCTAGTGGCCTGATGAATCCAATGACTTCTAGGATGCATGCAAGGAATTTGTCACTTCATTTCTTCATGATAATGTAGAAATCCTGGCTAATCAAAGAACATGGAGACTGCCTATGTGGCTTACATTATCCATTCTAAATCTTGTTCCCTCTAATAGAGCTAAATTGTCACTTTGGTTTATTAGAGAGCAATGAAGCAAACAAATAGAAAATTGAAGTAGAAATGAGGAATTCTTTTGATGAGTCAGACCAAACACAGAATGGTGTGTATTTTAAAGCCCATCTAAAATCTTATTCTGTGGTAGGAGATACAGTAAAGAGGATTACTTCTTTGTCTCCATTGCATCTGCACAGAACAAACCAGCAATGCCTCTCCATACTGTATGGCATCTCCCCCATCTAGATGTTAAGTTGGGGAGCCTGAACAGTCAGAGGCTCGCTGTGAGCAGTTTTCATTGTTCTTTGCAGACAAAGTCGATCGGAGTTGCCTTGGCTTGGACTCCAGTGTTTGGACAGGTCATAGGAGGTAAGCTTGGTAATAGTTCATATGGATTATTTTCATCTTGTAAGATCTTGGGGATATGAACAGGAAATATGGAGAAATAAGAGCCAATGTCTGCTTACTCAGTCCTTAAGCTTTCCTCCCAGCTGATACATTAACCAAATAGGATTGGTCTTTTAGTTAAGGGAGGTGAGCACTGATCTTTCGGACACAGGATTTATTTCCATCTGCTTAAAGAAGGCAGTAATAAAATATTTACTTAAATAAGCCCTGTATTATGTTGAAGAATCTATGTAGGCTTGTCTGAAATATTTTACATTGAGCCAAAGTTATTGATAATATGGCCTCACAGCTCTCAACGTTTTTTTTTTTAAATAATTTGAATCCCTTTCAATAGGTACTTCATCTAGAATATGATACTTAAATTATTTTGATTGCTGTAGTGATGTCCCGGGCCAGAAAACAACTGTCTAGTCGTCTGATTCAGCTGTTGTCTTGAAATGAATCACATGAAATACTTAAGAACCAAGTTCTATTTCAAACAGATTAATGCCAAATAAAAAATTGGGCAGCTTTGATAGGAACTCAAATATAAATGTAGTTCTAGCTTTCATACTACGTCTCTTGTTTTTTCTTATAACCAATTCAAATTTAGCTTAATATTAATAATATTTTTCACTTCATACTCTTAAAGGCTATAGAATATCTGTATTCACCAACATAAAAGTAGACAAATCATAGCATTTTTCAATGCAGTCTGGCGGAATTTGGGCCTTGATAACACCGTTTTGTAATATATGCAGTCCTTTATATTGTAATGTTGTAATACTAGGTGGCTTCTGATCAACAAGTAGATTATTATCTACACTGAATGACGATTAGGGCCTAAATATCTCAGAGGCTGTTTGCACCATGAGGAGACGAACTAGTATCATATCCTCCTGTTAGCATATCTTTACATTTTAGAATTAATTCATCTGGTCATATTTCCTGTCTAATCTTCCTGGTAAGGCTGACATCAATCTTGCAAGTCTGAAAGTACGCATCTGCCACTTTTTCCCTTAGAATCTAAGAAACTAGCTTTTGCTCCTTCTCGCATTATCCAGCTGCAGGATATGCCTTCTCTTATCTGACCATTCCATAGCTAGAATCTCTTTCCTATCTCCCAAGGTTCTTCCCACATACCATTGTAGCAACCTTATAACATTATGGCCCCTTCTCCAATGTTTCACTGTAGGGATAGTATTCTTTTCTTGAAAAGCACTGTTTTTATTCTGTGGACATAGAGCTATTGTGACTTACTAAAATCCTTAAATATTGTTTCATCTGTTCAAAGGCATTCTCCCAAAACGGCTGGTTTGTCAACATGTACTTTAGTAAACTCCAAAATTAATTAGCACTTGTTTCAAAGAACAAAGCTTAGAAAGAAAACTAATTGAATTATTATTGATCAAATTATTGCATTTTATTAACAAAGCAAGATGAATATATAATTTCATCACAGCTAAGGCATAATTAAATATAGCAATACTAGATAATTAAATATATGCTGAACTATGTCTTTATGTAGTTATATAAGAGAGGCTTTTGACTTCAGTTTCAGACTTAGGTGTGTGGACTTCAGTTTCTGGAATGTTACCCAAGTTAGGGAAAGAAGATGATATATAACTTGGGTTAGCTATCATGACATCGTTTATTTTTGATACATAGCTTGATGTTTTGGATATAAGATATAAGTGTCAAGCCCAGTTGAAATAATAACTGTAGGGATAATTGGACAATAGCCAAAGTCCCAGTGCAGCCACTTTGGTAAAATCATTATTTTAGCAAAAAGAAGATTGTAAGAGGAATTCAGAAGGACTAGATCTTTCCAGAATAGCTTGGGTTATTTTGGAACAACAATTATAGCAGCTCGGCTGTGGAAGCACATGACATACAATATTATAGCTATATATTTGCAGAATGCTAATGGTCTGTGTTATTTTATGTCAGAAATTCAGTGTTGACCAACTAAAGAAAAGAACTAAAATAAAAGTTGAAAGCTAAATTTTAAATATATGAAAAGTAGAAAACAACTTGGGAAATGGCTAGGTTATAGTGAGAAAATTAAAGATATATTATTTTTTAAAAATTGGATACAATCAATTAACAGTGACATAATACAGGAAGTCAAAACTAAATAAACATGTTATGGTTTAATATTATGGCAAGTATTGCGAGATGTTGGCTGAACTAATGTAATATGGTAAGCTAAGATGTATCTTATAATTTTCTGGGTTCAGTCCATTGATTTTGTCCAATTATTGTATGCTGTTATTTACAGTTTAGTATATTGTGTCAACCCAGGCATTCGATGATGTCCTTTCACAAGATAAATCCATTTTTCATTGCTACAACAGTCATTTTTAATGTTTCATGAATCAAATAGAAGGAAATGTTCTGCAAAGTGAATTAGTTAACAGCTGGCTAACATTGGCTGGACCTGGAAACTTAAGCAAGTTTGTTCACAATTATGTAATGGATGAGGAACACAGAAATGCTGGGGCTATAGATTTCACAGAGAAGTTGAAAGAGAAAATCAAATAGGAAATGATTTCCATGCTGTTTTCAAGCAAACTGCATGGATCTTTCCTACCTCACTGAGAGTTAGTTTGACTTAAAAGAGACTTCATTTTTATATGCATTTAATATTAGTCTCTGATCAACAGAATTCTAATGATCACATTTGGTTTCACTTGGAGTTTTCTAGTATCAAATACAGTGATTTGTGAACACTCCTTGGAAACATAACAGCCTTTGTATTTTCCAACCTTTTTTCTAAAATCTGTATTATTTTTATTGAAGATATTGAATAGTTTGTGCCTTAGAAAATAGTTTCTTTTTCTGGCGCTAAAGAACCAGTACTTTAATAAGTTGCCAAGTTCAGAGCCATTACTTGTAAATATATTAGTATCAATATATACTACACATATGTTTGATGGAGTCACTTCAATGTTCATTTTTACTTACTTGGTTTCTAAGTACATGCTGTTGGGATCTAAACTCGGTGGTCAATATTCTTTGTTCTAGTTGCTCAACAATTTCTATTTAATATTATTCAGAGATGTTTTTTTAATTGCACGGGCTGTTTTCATTATGGGAGTCAGAAAAAGATCCCATATTAGAAAGATCATTTTCTTCTCTTACTTGGGCACAATAAATTGTTATGATATTTTGGATGCTTTGACTTGTTCTTTTGAATAACAATATTCAAGGTAAGCTTATTTTCAGTGGTGTTCAGAAAATTATCCTACATCTGGAAATCATTTAAATGTTTTTGTATAACAAATAGGGTTGTGCAGTGCTTCAAATTGAAAATTTCAAATTGAAATTGAAATCAGTGTAAATTTAATCAAGCTATAAATAATGTCTGAATAACTGAACCATTTGCACTTTTAGTGACAAACTGGAATTGCTATCTATATGTTGCTATTATATAAGTTATGCCTTATATGATAGTTTATAATTGTTTCTTGTTAACTAAAGGCTACCACATTATAGACTGAGATCAAATTGGCAAGAAAAATTGTACATAGAGTTGACAGATAGTTTTGTTAATGGTTCTGAAACAATTACTCAAGATTCAGTTACTGTATTTGTATTCTGAAGTGCTTACCCTAAATAAGAGCCGTGCTCTTATAAAACACAGAGATGGATAGATAGGATGCTCAAGAATTGCTTGGGGGGAAAATAAGGAATGGGTTAGGATTAGGGTTCATTCTGCACATGTTCTCTGCTTATTAAATAATAGTTAGTACAGTTAGATATTGTTGATCAGGTGAGAAATCTGAATGATAATCTGAAAATTCTCCTAAATGCTGCTGCGAGAGCGCAGGATGAGTTAGACTCCTCCTGATGACATCATCAAGCTGGGTCTGTCTTGTATAAAAAGGACCGCCTGTGGGAGTTTCCCCCCAGCTTTGACTCAGCTTCTTTCGATGACCATAAGCTGGTGTCTCTGAAAGCAGTTTAGTTAGCAAAAGCAAAAGCTATCTTCATCATTGGCATCCAATCTCTTGCAATGAGGATTCAATGTTTTCTTCAACCGAGGGAGACTATAAATAGGGATCCTCCCCCACAGTCTTCCCTCAGCGATTTCGGCCTTCACAATGGTAAAGATTGCATTGGGTGATAACAGTGCCTCTCAGCTGATCATAAATTTTCACTTTATTGCTGATTTTGCCGTTCAGGGCTGTTTACAGCCTAAGGAGCGATATAACCACTGCATAGCCTGTAGCTCTTACGAGTGACCAATTTGGAGGCTTCTTCTTCAACCGCACATGGTGAGTGGCCATTTTGAAAGCTTCTTCTAAAAAAAATAGCTAGCGGCCATTTTAGGCGGCATCATCCCCCAAAGGCCAGCGTCTACTATTCATAAGCTCCTATTCAGGCTACTACTTAGACAACACATAGCGAGGATCACTTCTAGCTTCTTTGTGTTTGTTTATGCATATTATGGATCACATAATATGACATATAACATAGAGCCTTCAGGGCTCCCAAGCTGGCAAAAGAAACAGAAGGAGACAAGGCTCCCAGTCTGTTCAAAGGGAGGTGGCGGCCAAGATTAGGGACAAAGCTTTGGGCCCTAAGAAAACATCCCAGGCCGAATTAAAAGCAGAGAAACAAAGGCATGCAGCCTTAAAAAGGCAGTTCAACAAAACTATTGAGCAAATGAGGAGTCAACTACAACAGGCTTCCTAATCAGCCAATCCTCTAGTTGTTAAGCAGATCAGGCCCCAATTTTTAAACAGGCTTTTGGGGACCTTTCTTCAGCTTGGCCCTCCATGGCCCAAGGTGTTCTCGACCTAAACTCGAAGCTTCCTTCACCCCCGCTGCAGGCCTTCGCCCCTCAGATCCATAATTTGGTGGCAGATCCAACTACATCCAAGATGTAGTCTCCATTGCCATCAAACAGGGCCTAGCAGAAGGGCTGCTATGAATTTTTTGACCCTCAAACAGGGCCCAGCCTCCCTTTGCTGGCTGACTACAAGCCAGATCCCCCAGAGAGGATTGCTTCACCCACAGGAGCCCAAGGCCCCTTCTGCCCAATCAGAATGGAGGGGGCACTAGAGCAGGGAGACTATACAGAACCATCAGAACATAGACACTCTCCTGCTTCTGAACGGGAGGAGGGAGAAATCTGGGGCCCCAACCTTTCTGAGGAAGAGGAAGATCTGCTATCCGATTAACCCCCATCAGCCACAAACCAGCTTTATTCAAGCCTCTCCTCCACAAGACACTGGTTACTGCCCAGTGTCCCCAGAGGAGGCTGCCCCCGAACCTCAGGTGGTACAGTCGGGGTCCAGGGATTCCCTCTTCTCCAGAAACATAGTCCACTCGAAGGTCCTTCCATCACCCAGTTTTTCTGGATCTGATCAGAATTAATTCGCCTCTCCTGCCGCAGGCCCCTACCAATCTTCATATGACAGGCGGTTCTACAATGTGGGCTCTTCCCTTGCTGCTGCTCTTACAGTTCCCTCTGTAGACGCTCCAGTCGTGGCTTCCTTCTCCTTGAGCACTCCAACTGAGCCCGAGGATGTACTTTAGGCAGGGGACAAACGTGCCAAGCAGAAATTAAAATGTAACCACCAGGCCTCTGCTTCGGCTCTCCGGGCCTTGGCTGCTGCATCATTTTTCACCGGTACTCTATCCGCTGGCTGCACCAACTACAAGACTGCATATCTCCATCAGACTTGAGATCGCATCAAGATTTCAATAAGATTATAGCAGCAGCGGAATTCACAGGGACACCACCCTAACTTTCGCCAGTTCTCCTACAGGGCCATGGCTTCGTCTGTGGCAGGGAGAAGACTGCTATGGTTACGAATTTGGCAGCAAAGCCTCGGCACAAGTGGAAGCTGGCTTTGGGCCCCAGCACCAGTGAGAAGCTGTTTGATGATGCTCGCAATCCATTCATCGTCAAAACGAGGGTCAAAGGAAAAATTCCTTCCTCGCCAGGCTGGAGGGCAGACTTCCATCCTGCCCCTTACCTGCCACCTCCATTTAGGCCCAAAATTACTTCTCACTTCTCCAGGCCACAGAAAGCGTATTCCCAGCACCAAAAGCAACGCCCTGACATACTGGGCAGACAACAACAAACTGTGGATAAACGGCCCTTTCGTGGGGGAAGGGGTCGCTCATTCCATCACTCTAAATAATCCCTTGTTCTTCCCATCAGAGGTCATTTGGCCTTCTTTTCATCCACATGGGAGTAGTCAACGACGGACACCTGGGTACTCAATAGAGTAAGGTCAGGATTACAACTAGAATTTCTATCATCACCCTCAGGAAATTTCTTGCTCTGCCCCATCTTGCAGGACAATTCAAAAAAGGTGCCCTTATGGAATCGGTCATTCAACACCTAGTTGACATAATGACCATTCAACCAGTCCCTGAACTCCAACATGGACGTGGGTTTTATTCTCGGCTTTTTGTTGTCCCCAAGGGGGTGGCGGCGAGCTATTCTCAACCTAACATTTCTGAATGCGTTTATCCCATTCAGGCGCCTTAAAATGCAGATGCTGCATTCTATTCTAGAGAGTGTTTAGGAGGGCTATCTCTTTCAGGTCAGATTAACTCCGTTGGTCCTTAAATCTTTTCGATGGGGGTCATCTGAGGCATTTATCATGGGACTCTTGTTCAAGGAACTGGACAGGTTAGTGCTGAACACGGATGCCAGTCTGTATGGCTGGGAGCTCACCTTCAATCCAGGGTGGTCCAGGGACCATGGTTCCAGGCAAATTTGGCTCATAATATTAATTGGCTAGAGCTTCGAGCAATCCATTTGGCCCTGACACAATTAGAGGATGCTGTCTCAGATAGGAACATCCTGATCTTGCTTGACAAGGTGTCAACCAAGGCATATTTTAACTGCCAAGGTGGGACACATTCAGGACCCCTGATGTTAGAGGCAGTTCAACTCTGCTTATGGGCAGAGATACACCAGGTATCGCTCAGAACTGACCTCATTGCAGGCGGGGCCAATGTTGAGACTGACTGGCTTAACAGAGCCACCACTGACCAGGCAGAGTGGCGTTTGCAGCCCGATTTATTTCAGGAGCTGTCAGAGCACTTTGAATTGCCAGCAGTGGATCTCCTCCCTTCCCAGAACAACACGCAATCCCGAGGTTCTACTCCAGGTGTGCGGTTCTGGGGATGGAGGGAATGAACGCTTATGCAGCCCGTGGCCATGGGAACTTCTGTATGCCTTTCCTCCTCTGCTCCTGATTCCGGGGGTCTTCCAGAAACTGTGGGCAGAAGAGCAGAACTTATTCTTGTAGCCCTCACTGGCCAGGAGGCTATGGTTTGCAGACTTAGTAAACCGTTCCATCTCAAGTCCTGGAAAGATTCTGGTAGACAGAGTGTTGCTCAGATGGGCCAATATTGCTTCCAGAGCCCCAGTGGCTTCAATTGGCCATCTGGAGATTTGAGCGGGGATCCCTGATCCGGAACTAACATTCCTCCAGAGTAATAAGAACTATCCAAGCCTCCAGGGGACCCTCTCCATCAACTGCATCTATGATGCAACCTGGAAGGTTTTCAGCGATTGGTGTCGTAAGTATGACATTGCCCCTTCCAGGGCCTTAATTGCCAGATGCTGGACTTCCTCCAAGAGAGCCTAGACAAGGGACTTTCACCTAACACTCTGCGGAGGCAGGTTGCAGCCTTGCCCTCTGTTCAATCCTTGCTGGGAGTGGAATCTTTGTCTAGACATCCCACGCTCCGCAGGTTTCTGAAGGGTGCTACAAACCTGAGGCCTCCAGTGGTCATCGAGATCCCACATGGGACTTCTTTAAAGTACTGCAGTTGCTGACTAAGGCCCCATTCGAACCACTGAGGTCAATTCCCTTGCAGTTTTTTGTCTTGTAAGGTGGCATTTCCAGTAGCGATCACCTCTTCTAGAAGGATTTTGGTCCTGGCAGCCTTGTCTCTCAGGAAAGACATCTAGAGCCTACCTTTTGTATCTAGATTAATACTGGATTCCTCAGATCCCAATACATAGTGTTACCTGATTTCTGTCCCCTTCCATTCCACGACTTAGAGTGCAAGTGGCACTCCCTAGATGTTAGCAGGGTGCTTCAAATTTACATCAGACGTCCCTCTACATTTAGCAAAACTGAGGCCATGTTTGTGTCCTTTCCCCTTCCCATTGTGGGCAACAGAGCCTCTCCTCCCACCTTGAGTAGGTGGAGCATGGCATGCATCGCACAGGCCTTCTAACCAGAGCCCTTCCAGAACCCCAGGGCCTAATGGCACACTGCTAGGAATGCTTCGACTTCAGCTGCCTGGGCCACTCAGATACCCCTAGTGGAGATTTGTAGAGTACCTACATGGACCTCCCCATCTCTGTTCATCAGACATTATCGTCTGGACTCCTATGCCTCGAGGAGTGCGGCTTTGGGCAGACGGTTGCTTCAGTGAGTGGTTCCAACTTCGGAGAGACTTGTGGGACGAGGACCCTCCCTTGGACATGCAGGCTTTGATCTGTCCCATCCTGGGCTCTCGCAGCAGCATTTAGGAGAATGAGTATTGGTAAATTTACCTGAGAATGCCCTTTCTGATGCTGATAGAGAGCCCAGCCCCTCCCTTATTTCATCCGGACCATGGTAAGATGTGTTAATGTTAATGTTAAAGATTCTGTTTGGCTTTCAGAGACACTTCCTACAGTCTGTCAAGTACCTTCACCAAAGCTGGGGGGAAACTCCCACAGGCAGTCCTTTTTATATAAGACAGATCTAGCTTGATGATGTCATCAGGAGGAGTCTAACCCATCCTGGGCTCTCTAGCAGCATCTATAGAAAGGGCGTTCTCAGGTAAATTTACCAACATCCACTTTCATAGGAGATAGAAGGATGTTATAAGAAGAAAGGCAAGAGTTTGCTCAGAAAGTATGATATGCATTGAAAATCTTCAGCAAAGATGAGCACCTCTGAGTCAGTGTTTTTATTTAAGCTGCATTTTACAATCATGTATATGCTTGTGTCTCTGTAACAGTCCTGTTCTTTGTTATAGAACCACAATTACTACCAACATATTATAGTTCATAATATAAATGCAGGTATCATTTCATTTTTAATGAAATTTAAATGGAAAAAAAAACAAAACTATGCATTTGACTTCCAGTTATTGCTACAGTAAAGTCATTGAATTACAAATGGTATATTTTACAAACACATATCCATAGATAAGACTGTCCAAGTTTTACACATTGTTAATTTTAAATTTTAAATATAATCGCACAAACCTTAAAGTACGATGATGCTGTTGAAAGCAGTTAGTTGGTTAATGCTCAGATCTATTTCCTGAATGAAATTGAAATTTTGTAATTCATAAAATAGCATTTTCACTTATTGAGTAACTAAAAGTATTTCTTTACTTATATTGTAAGTAACAAAAGTTATTTATGGTTACAAAATGGTTTACAAAAGTTATATATCAAATATATACGTGTATGTATCAACATTTTAATATATATGTGTGTATGTGTTTATGTATGTTTATGTAGAAAAGAGTAAAAGGATCAAAGTGGACAAGAACGTAGGATAATACAGGTGTAAGGGTAATCTAAAATCAGCAAAACAAACAATTGCAGTTCTACAGTAAATATTGATTGCTGTATTACCTTTGCAATATATTATTATGGCATATTTGTATACCCGTATTCTATGGTATATTTGTATACTCGTATTCTATGTTTCCACTTCCATACTGCTGCCTCCAAACTGAATTATAACTAGCAAATTGTAATGGAAGTGGTCCTTGACTTATGTGACTTGTCTTCTTGGGGTCAATTTAATTATTTTTTCATATTCTCATGTCCAAGATTTGCCAATTTATATAAGTTATGTGTTTTTAAAAATGAAAGATTTCAAACTATGCCAGTACTCCAATCCTGCTGCTACAAAGATTATGTAGCTAACCCTAGATTTATTTATTAAATTTATATGCTGCCCATCTCCCCGATAAGGCAGCTTACAGATCATAAAAAGATAAATAGGAAAATAATTAAAAAATTAATGCTATGCAAAACAACAGAACCAAGGAAATTGATGGCACGGGATGAGATTTTTTGATTTTACTTTATATTCTTTTGTGATATAATTTTTTTCTCACAAGATAGCTAATTTTTGGTTACTCAGGATATTGACCCGTAACTATTGATATGCTCATATCTCTTGATGGCTGAATGTAAATCATGCATTTGTTAAATTACGGCAGACCTGACCATTCTTGTTTGCAAACTGAATGTAAATCATGGTTTCCAATTTATGATTAAGCATGAATCCAATAATTGTGATGAAAGTATGGCTTGGTCTAATATATGAACTACGCCACAAATAGTACTATTTGCAGTTTTTTAAATTGTATGACCTAGTTATTTGATGGTTGTGACAGCTGATTGTAAAAGGAAGCTGTCATTTAACATGGGAAACATAATGTTTTCCAGATAAAGATGGAATACTATTTTAAATTTAAGACAATAATTTTCACGTGTTTTTTATATTACATTAGAGTACATTATTAAACGTTGTTGTTTTTAAAAAAGCCCAAGCCTTATTTTTTCAAGGACATTTATATGTCTGCAGGACAATTGAAGGGCCTTGATCATATACAGTGCTTCATTCAGCAACCATAATTATGAAGGAGATGGGCTTCCTTTAGTGTCCAAATTCTGGCCAGAGAAGCAACTTGCCTAATCAGTCAGAAAGGTCATATGGAGAAAGCTTAATTATTGGGAAGTGAATTGATGGGACTTTCAGTTGAGCAGTGAGGTGGGTAAAATGAGGACCCAAATTGTGGGGGCAATATGCTGACTCTGTAAACTGCTTAGAGGGGGCTGTAAAGCACTATAAAGCAGTATATAATAACTCTAAGTGTATTGTTATTATGAAGTCAGTGTACTGGACAATTGAAAGCACAGTATACAGTATAACACTTTGAGACATTATTATAGTACAGGTAGTCTTCGACTTACAAGTATTAGTTTAGTGGCCATTCAAAGTTACAATGCCACTAAAAGAAGTGACATGATCAATTTTCACAACTAGGACCATTGCAGCATCCCCATGGTCACATGATCAGATTTTGGGGAGTTGGCAACTACAGGTGTTTTTGACAGCTGCACTGTCCTGAAGTTATGTGACTATCATTTGTAAATCAATAGGAGAATCCAGATTCACTTAACAACTGCAATGATTTGATTAATAATTGTGGCAAAAGTTCGTAAAATGGGACAAAACTCACTTAACTGCCTTGCTTAGCAATGGAATTTTGAGCTCAATTATGGTTGTAAGTCACCACCTGTACTCTATTTGGTTAACTTCTTGTTGAACCAGTGTAATGTAGTGTAACGTGGGACAGTTAATCAAGTTTCTGTTTAATAGCAAAGCTATTTTTATTTCTTTTGTTCTGCCTCTTAGACAGCTTGTACAAGAAAACAATTTCAGGGATTTATTTATTTTTAATTTGTGAACCCTACATAAAAAATAATCAAGTACGTTCTTTTTGGTGCAAATTTCAGAGACACTGGTTTTAAGTGAACAATCTTAGATTGTATTCTATATGACTGAAGAACTGCAACTTCCTAAATCAGGGATGTCAAACTTAAGGCCTGTGGGCCAGATCCAGCACGCAGCGTGCTTATATCTGGCCCATGGGGCCGGTTGGGAAATAGCAAAGAACCTGCCCTCAAAACCTCTGCTAGAAAAATCAGGCATTGGCGTGGCCCCCTCCCAACAACTTTTGACCTCCAGAGTCCTCCGAGAGGCCTTCCAGGCCCAAAATGGAGCTTCCGAAGTCCTCCATGAAGCCTCCCAGGCCCAAAACAGAACCTCTGGAGTGGTCCACGAGGCCTTCCAGGACCAAAATGGGGCCTCTGGAGTGGTCCAGGAAGCTGTCTTGGGCTGGAAGAACATAAAAAGGAGGAAAAGTAAAATATTTTACCTTTCAGGCTTTCAGGATTCTGCTACTGTAGCCTGTCAACAGTTGGTTTTTTTTTTTTTGGAACAAATTTTATTGATTTTAAAGACAAACAAACCATCATTAACCATTAAATACATAAAACCTCATTCCATTATTAATTTTACAAGTCAAGTAGAATATTATTTTATGCAACATAATTCTGTTTTACACCATTTCAATATAAACATATAGATATCTCTTAACAAATTTCTCATTATTTCTCTTTTCATATTCAATTTCATTGTTACTATTATTATTTTCTATATTTATCCAATTTATAGTCATCATCTTCATTCCTCTCTGACTTGATTACCATTATTCTCATCCAACATTCCTCCGAGGTTTTATTAATTCTCAAACAAAACATAAATACACAAAACACAAAAGTATAAAACTTCTTTTAAGAAAGTAGTTTGGCCCCAGATTACCTCTCTTTGTATGGACTTCAATAAAATTCGTGCTCATCTTATATACCATTACCTATCTTATTTACCATTCTATATCTTCTATATAACTTCTCCCCACTTTTCATTCTTCTTATTTTTATTTTATTTAATTCATTTTAATTTAAATCATTGTATTTGTATTTTTTGTCCATTCTTTCCAAATTATGCATTTATCTCATTCCCTATAGTAAGAAAAATAAAAAAATTTCTCCTGAAATCACTGATCAGAGTATGATGCCTTTCTATCTTCCCCCTAAATTAATATTTAAAATAACGCCTGATACCCAATCTGATTCTGCTTAGTACATTCTACCTACTAACCTTTAAAGAGAAAAAATAATAATTTCATAATAATTGATATAATTAGATAATAAATCTAAATATTAAATCTTATAACATTTCGATTGTCTATTTCAAAAAACAAGTGCTACAATTTTATTAAATTTTAAAATCTGTCATTACTAAACATTTCAATATTTTAATCTTTTATTAATTCTTATAACATTCTAGTTTTCTATTTCTAATACATAATACCATCTTATGCACCTTGCAGAATCTTCTTTTTTTTAAAAAAAATAATACCTTACCCTTCATCCCCCCAAAAAAATCCTTTTTTCCCATCTTGTTTCATACCTTTGTGGCTTTCCCCCCTTTTCCCTTCCTTTCTTATCCCCCCTGGCCTTTTTACCCCCCCCCCTCTACTAACCTCCGCCTTTTTAGCTTTCCCTCTCTGTTGTAATCCTTTCTCCTTTTGCTCAGTAACATGGTTTTGCATCTTATTTTTTCCTTTCTTAAATGTTTTTTAAGTTTTAAGTCCTTCATTTTCCTTCCTTTCTTTCTCCTTTCTCTCTTAATTAATTTTTTAGATTCACTGAAGATGGCGTCTTCTTCTTTTTCTTCTTCTCCTTCTATTTCCTCCATATGTTGTTGTGTTTGCTGATAAATAGCAAGCGCCATTTCTAAAGAAAGGAAAGCTTCTTTCACAGCATCCTTACTTTCTTGATATTCCTTTCTAAGTTCATCATCAGATAAAACCATTCTTTGTTCTTCTTAGAGCAACCAAAATGTTTCAAAAGTTAAAACAATTCCTCAAAGTCCCAGAGACATCAATCAGTCCAAACAACGCACAAAGTTCTCGCTTTCTCTTCCTGGGGTGGTATCAGTAAAAGGGAAAAGAAAAAAAGCCCAATCTGTATTTTACAGCCTTGTTCCAATCAATTTCTAGTCTCAAGATCTTCAAGGCATCTCCTGCAGCAAGATCTTAATATTTTTTTTTGGTCCTCTCCCTTCCCACTTATAACAAGAACCCAAGTTTTTACCTTTTATAAAAAAACAACAGGTTTCTCAATGGCCATTTGTTGATTCCATAGGGAAGGAGAGTAAACTTTCCTTTCAGCACCTCAATTTAGCCACTTGCAATCCTCCTCTGGAAACAAAGTATTTTTCAAAAAGTCATAGTTCTCAGGATTAAATGCCTCTTAAAGTCCTGGATCAGCCAAAAAACTTTCTCTTGTAAACTTTCTCCCCTCTTCCTCCTGCTCAGTCTTACCCAGCTGCCGGCTTCTTTGTGGCGGCCATTACAGACTGCCGCTCGACTGCCTTGAGAAAAGGGAGTTTTGCCGGCTGGGGAGGGGGTCTGCAACACCCCCAAACCCCTCACCAGCTCCCCCCTATCTTCGGCTGCCTCTGCAAGGCAGCCTTAGCCTCCAAACCCATCCGGATCGGAGGCACCAAAACAACTAGCGCGGCAGGGATCGTGCAGGATTGCGAAACCCTGCCTCTGGCGAAGCCGACAAACCGGAAGTTCCCTATGTCAACAGTTTTGTAGTTCTAGTCTTCCTATGGAGTCAGTTTCTTGTTCTAGTCTCTCTCTCATAAAGTGATCAAGTAGATCAAGTAAGTATTAAATAAAGCACAATCACAGAAATGGATGCCTCCCTATTTTTATAAGTTTATAAACCCATGTCTGCAGAGGTGCAGACCATGGCCACACCCCCACTGGCCCTCCAAGTTCAAACCCAATCCTGATGTGGCGCTCAGTGAAATTGAGTTTGACACCCCTGTACTAATTGGATCATACTTAACCTGAATTTCTGTGTAAATTTGTAATACTAATTTGGTATAATACAGATAATATAGGGCTTGAGATAGGCAGAAGTTGTTTGATGGTGTTAAAAATATGATTATCTGTTTTAAGTAAAGCTGTCCTTTGTGATTGATTTATAAATGATTTTGTTAATGCTGATGCTTTCTTATTATTATTTTATCTCACCTTTACATTTAGTTAATGAAAAGTGGTGAGCATACCTAACACTCATGTCTCGTAAAGTCACTTAGGTGGCTCTCATGCCTAAGGGAGGTCTGGAACTCAGAGTCTCCTTCTTTCCAGGTTAGCACTTCCACTACCACACCAAACTGATCTCATTTACAAAGCTTTTTTAAGAACAGTATTCTCATAATAAATGTCAAGGCCATCCATAATTATATTACACATGTGTATATAGCTTTGTAATAGTTTATTTCTCTGCCCTTTCTGAAAAAAAATTACTTTAATTATATTTGATTAGGATTTTTAAATATATATTCCAAATTATATGGAAACTAAGTTTTCAGAAGAATGAAGTTGTCATAAATAACATTTACACTTCCTTAAGCAGTATCTTTTATGTTGCTATAATGTTGTTTTGCTAACTTTTTGCAGATCTCTTCTTCAAATGAAGTTTCCTTTCAAAACACTTCGTTGTTGAACTAATATACCTGGATTTTAAAATCATCATTTTATCTGATAATTAGTGTGACACTTAAAGAGATAAAAGTTATTATCTCAGTTTCTTGCCTGATAGGAATATAAATACGGTGGCACAGTATTTCTGTCCCAAATCAATTTATGTTTTCTAAGAGCAAAAGAACTCAGAACCATAAGAACATCTTGTTGTCTAATAGTTGAGCACCATTTCCTGCTGCTCAAAATTACAATATACTAGAACAGTATTATAGTATATTTGCATGTTCAAGAGGAAATAATGAACTGCTATGAGGCTGTTTTGTTTACTATTCATGTTAACTCTCATTGCTTTGTTGACCCTCTCTTAAGGATTCACTGTTATTTTGTGTTGATCTATATACTGACAGATTCAAATCAATTTCAGGTGTATTAATAATCTGTTAACTACATCAGATCTCCAGAAACATAATATTTATGTGCGGCTGAAGCATGTCTCTAAAGTAGCAGAGGTCTCTCCCAACAACTTCTAGCAAATCCTTGAGGACTTGGAACTTTAGTTTTCAAAATATATTCTCTGAATTACTGTTCAATGTATATTTTTAAGAACTGTATATAATCCTTTGTTCACACTGGCATAAATGTAGCATTTTTTTTAACAAATTTTATTCAGTTTTTCACATTAAAAACAAAAATCTCTTTTTAGTGGACAACATATTTCCAGGTCATCACCTTTACATACAAATATGACAGCAATTATACATTCATATATGCATACTTAATTCTATTATTATCTTTTCCATTCCAAATTTTCAGTAAGAAGAGAAACAAACACATTAATTCTAGCCTCTTTCATTAATCTCAATCAAAACATCTTTTTGTTTCATTTCAATTGTTTCAAATATAATCCTTTAATATTTATTTTAAAAATAAAGATAAACAATATGTGTTTGCCTAATAATAATAATGATAATGATAATAATAAAAAAGGTTACCAATGTCTCTCCTTGCTTTTAATAGTCTATATTAACTTATTAATTTAGTTGGTTCTTTAGTCTGTCATTTTCCCTTTCCATTACACATTCTTTTTATAAATTCTAGATTAATACAAATTTTAACACTAAAGAAAAAAAAAACAAGTATAGGTTTCCCCCTTTTACTGCTTTGAGTGTGATACCTGATTAATGATTAAAATATACCTTGACTCCCTCATCTTGATTCCCAATAAACTATTATTTTTAAGAAGTTACAATAATAATCATTACATCTTTTCATTTGGATTCCGCAGCATATTTTCCCCCCTTAATTTTTAATAAGAGTTATCAGTATCTATATACCCTATTTTCTAAATATTTTTAATTACAGAAATATTCTTATTACCCCTTGTGACCTGCAGAATCCCCTTTTTAATTCATCAACCATTATCTCTGAAAAAACAATTTCTTTTCAACATTTTACTATTTCCGTATTTCTTTATTTCATGCATCTGTTTCTTACTGCTTCTCCTTCCGCTCTTTTCCCCATATCTTTTCTCATTCCAGTTTATATCCTTCTCTTTCTTAATATCTTCCTTTCCTCTTTTCTGCTGGGTCTTTCTGCCTTTCCCGACTTCACAGGTATTCCCCCTTTTTATTGCCTTCTTAAATCTCAACTTTTTAACCTTCCTTCTTTCCCCACTTCTTTGTAGTGTTCTTTGTGTTAATTGTCTATTTAAAATGTCTTCTCCTTGAATCGACGACTCTTCCTCTGAAGCTCTTTCTTCTTGTTCTTCAATCTCCATTTCCATTTTTTTCTAACACAGAGCAAAGTGATTCTCCTCTTTCCTGTAGTAATTCTCTCATATTTTTAAGTTCCATTTTTAATTTCCGAAGAGATATCATCATTGCACACTCTTATATTTTATGATAGTTAAAGTCCACAAAAAACACTTTTACTTTCCTTCTTTCTTCTTTCAGTTTTCTAAAGTTCTCAATTATTCCAGCCCAGGGTCTATACCAAAAACATCAATCAATCCCACAGTCAGTCTTTCCTTGCTTTTTTCTTTATTCTGGTTCTGCTTTCACTTTCTAAGAGTCTTACTTTGTTTCAATATTTCTTTAATGTTATATCCACACAAGTTCATTGAGAAAAAGGTTGCTTTCCCTTTTGTTTGAGTTCAAGTTTTTGTCAAAAGGTGGCATTCTCCATTATACAAAGTCTTCACCTTTTTCCCCTATTTTTTATTTAGGGTTTTTTGAACCTCAATATTCCAGCACAGTCCAGTCTCCAATTTGTAAACTTTATTATTATTATTTTTTGACAATCTTAAGTCCAGTTTTATTTTATGCCTGTTTATTGCCAAAATATTTTAGTCCAATTTAGTTAAATCTTTAGTTCCGGCTTCTTCCTTTCCCAGTTCGAAGCCCTGCTTAGCTGTCAAAAATATTTTCTTATTTTTTTTTCCTGTCCCTTTGTAATTTCGCTGCTCACTATTCTTTTCTTAAAAATTCCATGTTACCTTAATCTCGGGGTACTTTAGTTTAGTTGTATTGCCTAGTTGTCCTGGTTCAGATGTTATCCACTTCTTTCTTCCCTCCTGCACAAATCTTAATCCAGCTGAGTCCTCCTCTTCAGGGTGGCCATGTTAAACCCACCACTGCAGTCGACTTCGAGGGGGGGGAAGACCAAGCCCAGGGGGGGAGATGCGACTCCCCTCAACCTGGCTTGTGGCTTCCCCTTACTCCACCACCCCTCCAAGGCAGCTTCCAGCCCCTAATCGTAATGATGAAAGAGCTCTCCAATGAAAGAGCACGGCCCATAGCTGCAGAGAGTCATGATCTACAGTCCGTCAGTGAGGAGGCTCTGCCTTCTTCCTTCTAAATGTAGAATTTATTGATACTATATGTTAGAATAGTTCATATCTATTCTGAACCATTTAGTTTCTTTTCATTGCAAAGTTTTATCAACAACTGTGGTTCCTAATAGTAAAAAACCTTTTGTTTATCTATGTTTCTCCTTCTATCTTCATACTCTGTGCCTCATACTCTTGACTTCTCAAGGCTATTCCTGATGGCTTAAGGTAGCCTGTAATGAAGTAAAAAAGCACAAAAGCCCACTCCGTTATAAGTGGAGTTAATTGGCCCATTATTCTACCAACATGTTTAATGAATAATTTTCAGTCGTTAATTAAAAGTTTTTTTTAATGCCACTTTTAGGGACAAAATCTGGATTACATAGGTTGAGCTCTGAAGTTTTGTAGTGATCCAAAGGTTAAACATTATTTCTTGGGATCATTAGAATATGTATTATAGTAGTGATTTAGTGCTACATAAATGTCCCTATTTATGTTTTATGAAAGAACTGAAATGCACTAAAGGAGATGCACTTGAAAATTGTAATCTGTCTTCTCTTAATCTTCATTCTCTATGAAAATCCTGTTAAATTGTCAGAAATTTTATGTATGTCAAATGAAAAAAACTATTAAACTTTCCTTAGTGGTGGTTACTTTTGAGTAGATATAAAATTATAATCCCATAAAAATTACTTTCATAATCAGAATTTCTGTTTCTAAGTGAGACAGTTATTAAGTGAGTCCTACCAGATTTTTTTTTTGAGTTTTTTTTGACACATTTAAGGAACAAATCATTGCAGCTGTTAAGTAAATAACATAATTGTTAAGTGATTCTGGCTTCCTCCATTGACTTTGCTTGTCAGAAGCTGGCTGAAACAGTTGCAAATTACAGTCACATGATCTGGGACAGTGCAACCATCATAAATGTATGGCAGTTGCCAAGCACCCTAATTTTGATCGTGTGATGGCCATAAGTACAAAGACTGATTATAAGTGACTTTTCAACACTGTTACAACTTCAAACAGTTGCTGAATGAGTGGTTATAACAATGAAACTTTTTTGTGTCTCTAGTAAAATATATTGTAATAAGTTATGTCAACCCCATCAGAAGACATTGAAGACCTAGAAGGATAGAATGATTGATGACATTTAAAGCTTCCTATAGGTTGGGGAGAATTAGTAGGATCATATTCTGATCATTTTATTTTTGTTGCAAGTCCAAAAGAGTGATCAAAATAGTATAATAGCTTGACTAAAGTTGAATAAAATAGTTCTAATCAGTTCATCCAAATACTTTTGGAGGCGAATGATCACTGCCTTTCATCTTCTGCAGGAATGGAAGATTAGAGACAATTATATAGTTACAAAGACCTCCAGTGTTGAATAAGTCTTTCAATACAAAGTGTTTAGCAGCCTCTTTAAGCAAATGAAAAAAATATCACATGTCTAAAGAGGCATTAATTAGTTTTTCTGAATAATGAAATACAGGTAGTCCTCCACTTATAAGTGTAATGGAGCCTAGCAGTTATGGTTGTAAATCATGATGGTTATCATGCTAAGTCAAGGACTACCTGTATTGAATTCTTGAAATTAGAATATGTTGCCGGCTCTGTAATATTTCTATTATCCAAAATAGATTTGAGTTTATACCAGCAAAACCATTTAGCACTTATTTTTTCCTCAATCTAATATTTGTCGAAGATTTCTCTATTACTATAAAAATTGTTTAGTCTGTAAGGGTTATATTCTTTGAGATTTCATTTTTGCCAAACCATAATAATCATCCTGATCAATATATGTTATTTGAGCAGTTTAAGAAAAAGTATCCTTTATCAAAACTGTATATTTACTCTTCCAGACAGTGAAACACTGTTTTAATAAACAAACAGTTTCAGTCTCCTTTATTCTACAAAAATATTGTCGGTGAAAAAAAAAAAACATTGGCTTATAAACTTACCTGATTCTTAGTTTCAGCATGAATCTATTGTTTAGAAGATAATAATAAATGGAAATATAGCCTAGCTATGCTTCTTGATAATGTATGAACAAATTTTGCATGCCCATCCTCCCTGTTTCTGAAGTCTACAGTATATAAAATTATTTTATTTATTCTCAGATATATATTTTTTTGCATGGAAACAGAATCTTTGTATTTTTCTTTGTCAATATCTTAAAGCCTGTTCTGGAATTGCTACTGGGAGTCATTGAAATAAAAAGTTAATCCATACAAGAATTTTCATTTTAACCACTGCAATTTGCCCTAAAATGTGAAAATGTTTGGAAAGTTTCCCATCTTTATTTAATTTCTTCCAAGTTGCCAAATCACTATTTGTAAAGATTTTGTTAATGTTTCAGTTACAATAATGCCTAAATGTTTTAAAGATTTATACACTGTTTGAAAAAACATAAAATGTGATTTATGAAAAATATCTGATAGTCCTGAAAGCAAATTCCTCTCGCGCCTTCTTAATATAGCTAGCCAAATAAAGAAGCATTTGAGAGTCAATATCAAATTATCTGCAAATAGATTTAAAAGATATGTCTTATCTCACATTTTTATCGCACTAATCTCATTATTAGATCTAAATACACTTGCCAACGCTTCTACAGTTAGGTTGAATAGTAAAGGTAATAAAGGACAATCCTGCTTAGTACTTCTTAAAATCATAATGGGATCTGAATCATAACTGTTAAGACTTTCCTGCCTTTAGATAGCCATAGATAGGTTCAATCGTTTTGCAAAAGCCTGCTCCAAATTTAAATTTAATTAATATTTGTTTAAAGAAATGTATTTCGAGAGAGTCAAAGGCTTTAAATTTCTAAAGAACCTTTGGTTAATGGAGATGTATTACTTTTACTAATTTAAAAAGTATTTCATAATTTTCACAGCTCTTGCACAGCTCTGTTTCGGTCAGCCAGCATCTGTTTGAGATGTTTGTATACATTTTCACTGGTAAATTAATATCATTTATAGCAAATAGCAGCCTGATCGATTAATGTAAATGAATGACTTTTAAAGTCATCTTATGTTGATGTCCATTAACATATTTGATGGCATTGATTTTTACATTTTAATTCCTGTCACTTTTGCAAAAATTAAGATGTCTTCATTTCAAATGAGATGTTTTTGGATTTAATAAAGATTATTCTCAGTTCTTAAATAGATTGTCAAATTATATTAAATAATTCTTCAATAAGATGTACAGTTTTTTTAATAATTCAGAGAGCATCAATAATCCCTCTACTTTTAACTGCTTTAAGCCTGGCTTATATCAATTACATAAACTGCATAAACTGCTACAGCTTGATTTCATGTTTTTTTTAAAATCCAATCTCATAATTTATAGTTTTTGATATATTAGAAGTGTCCCTCCCTTTTCAATTTGTGAATGCATATTTTTGTTGTACTGTGGTATTACTGTACAGAGTTTGACCAATTCCAGGCATTTCAATCAGAAGAGCAATAGCGACATACGTTTCTCTTGTGTGAAGCGCTAAAAATGCATTTTATAGAACCATAGGATTACATTAAAGCGGTAATTAAGATTAGCGTGATTAAGTGTAATTAAGATTAGCGATTAGAATGGATCCTGAAGTGTTTTATATGTGCATTCTTGTTCAACAACTCAGATAAGAAAAATTGCTAATGTATGTTCAGCTAGGAAACAATTTGAATGGAAAATGATATCAAGTAATAGATGGACAAAGAAGCAGATACTAAAAATATTATGATTGAAAATAATTTATCAAAAATTATGGAGTCAGCTAATTTGGTGTTTGTTTTTATTATGAATGATAATGATAATGATTCAACTTATAATTTTATCCTTATAAATTAAAGAGTAGTAATTTTAAAATATTTCAGAAAATTTAACAAGACATATAGTTTGCAGTATTGATAATAAAACTCAAGATTAAACAGCTTTACTTGCTGAATGAACTTTTGAGAATTCAGTTGGAAAATATGGAACGGCAGGCTGCGAATTATTATTATTGCTTTTTTATAATTTTAATCAAATAACAGTTTTTTTCATTCCTTATGTCCCATCATTATACTAATGTACTTCCCCTTTCTTCAGGAAGTATCTAATGGCATTTAAGGGAGGGAAAACTCATTAGCTTCCTTCCTGACTAATGCAATTTTTATTTCCTGTTGTAACTGTGGCCTCAGCCAAAAACCTCAGTATAAATAGAAAAGACTACCGTATGCAAAAACAACAGCCGAAAAATACAGTACATAAAATATTATGTGGACAGTCCACTGGTTTTAATATATTTCTGCATATCCATTTCATTCTGTGTTATTTTTTTATTCAATTAAATCTCTTATTATGTAGGGGATATTGTGATGATAGTACAAGAACGGCTTTTTGCATTTTCTTTGGTTGATCTCAGTGTCTAGCTTGTTTGCTGTGTTAGGCAATCAGCCAAGGTTAAAGGAGAAAGGGGGAGGGAATTTTTCCAGCCTGCAGGAAGATATTTTACCTTCCATGACTAACAAAATTATAGTTTCAGTTAGTACCTCTACATTCTGCGCTGAATGCACAAGCAAAGGCAGCTTGATAGATAAGTTTAAAAAATTATGTTTTAAGAATCAATCATGTTTCCTTGATGCTTGGATAAATAAGCAATCTTAACAGCGTACATATTTAAAGGAAAAAGTGATTTTAATTTTAATAAACTATGTTTAATAATGTGGTACAACAAAGATTTCTGAAATAGGTATCCAGTAGTAAAGAATATTATAACACAGAATTCAGAACCATAAAGAATGAGACTAGCATTTTAGAATTGTATTAGATGTAGAAAATACATCAAAATATAGAGATTACTACTGCTCTACTAGCAGTCACACTGAATCAGGAGTTCATATTGGTATATTAAGAGGATTTTTTGCTTATATCATCTTCAAACTATTGTACAATTTGGATGCAAATACTGTGATTAAAATATAAGGTAAACGAAATGTAGATTAAAACTTTTGTTTTCAGAATTTTGAATTTTATTTTGTTAAATGGGGCCCAGTGTAACAAAATGCAATTCAGTGGTGAGAAAAGTAAAGTTGTTCATTTAGGCAGGAAAAACCAAATGTATTGGTATAGAATAAGTGGTACCTAGCTCAATAACAGTAACTGTGAGAGGAATCTTCAGACCCTAGTTCATAATTTCTGTAGCAATCTGTAACAATCTGTAACTGAACATCATCCACATCATGGTTTGAACTGCTGAATGATTTTTCTTAGTGGTTTCATATAGATATTAAATTACACAGGATAAAGCATTAAATAAGGCAGCCTACACTGGAATTCCCAGTTCTTGTTCAATGCACAAATGACCAGGCTCAAATTATTCCACTTCGGACACATTATGAAAAAATCCTGGGAAAAATGCTGGGAAGATTAAAGTAATGAATGAATAAGGAGAATGGACTCAGTTACAATGACAATGGATATACTCATTTGAAGATCTGAAAGACAAGATTTGGTACAAATTGTCACAGAGAAAATCTAACTGTGGTTTCTAGGAGTTGATAATGAGTTGAGGGCACAGAATCCTGTACCACCAGCCCCTGACCACCACAAGAAAATGGCATTCCCACAGTCTAGTTCTTGACAAAGAACACAGACCAGACTAACCAATGCTGCTTCTAGCACAGGGATTGCCAACTTTTTGGACCTCAGGGACCACCAAACTCATGATTTTAAATCCTGCGGACCACTAATATGAATTTTGACTGACGGTAGCTTGCTGACGTTCGGTCCCATAATCCAGAGCTTCAGTAATCACAGGACTGACCTATGCACCGGCCTGCCATGGATGAGTTGATCTGGGACGACCAAGGGAAAAAAGGCTGCAGAGACCCACGGAAAATCCCACCCAAAATCTGCAGGAAAATTCCCTACCCTGTTTTCCTACCAATTGATCATTCTCTATTTGGGATCACAGGATACCATCTCCAGCTCCATTCTCGGGGTTGGGGGGAGAGAGAGTTTTGGCTTCATGCAAGGAAAGCAGCAGAAACAGTAGAAGTCTGTCTTTCTATCCCCCAAACTCCACCAGAAATTAGTCTTTTTGAGACTTCTCACGTGCGGGAAGCCTCTTGGAGCAGGATGCCTTTCAGGCTCCCAAAGACTCATTTCTGGTGGAGTTTGGGGGAGAGAAAGACAGACTTTTGCTGCTTTCCTTGCATGCAGCCAAAAGCAGAAGAAGAAAGAACTGGACAGGAGCAATCCAGTGGCCAGGCCAAACACGTGGGGCAAGTTCCCCCCCTCTGCCCTTTCCCCCCTCCCCTTGCTACCTCATGTTCACAATGCAAGCAATGCAAGTCTTGTATTCCCATGGGCCATGTGGGCGGCGCAGCCTTGTGTTCTCATGCAGCCTGGATTAATTGCTTTTGGGGGTGCCTTGGGCATGGCATTTCTCTGCAGACTACCAAAATTTTCTCACGGACCACTGGTGACCACTGTTCTAGCATGAATCCAGTGGAGGAAATTCTTTTTAAAACTTTCCCACTACTTTCTCATCAACAGATTCAGCACCAAAATTTGTCCTAGCACCATAAATTTGTTGTTTACATTACAGAAATAGAATTGATTTGGGTTTGGCTTATCCTGTTTACTTTTAGTTGAAAACAGTTACCATCCCCAGAACAATCAAAACAGAGGATAGTATCTATCCAGTCTGACTTTTCATTCCTTTGCCTTAGATAATTATAGACCCCCAGTTTAGGAAGTAAACTTTTAAGACCTTGACAATGTTTGGTTATTGGTTCTCATATCATTGAATTGCTTTCTTACAGAAGGACATTACACATCTGCTGGCATAAATAAAATAGTGTTTGGAATTTCTGTTTATGTGTCCTTCCTGCCTTGCATCTTTCTGGTCTTGCACAGTTGAACAATATTAGTGCAGTGTTTCCATTAGTTGGAAATGGTTCTCTGAATCTATGAAACGATGATTCAATATAATGTATTATGTGTAATAAGTAACTTTCATCCACTTTTAGCCTTATGCAGTAGATCATATATCAAACTAATACATCCACTTAGGCTAATTTCAAATTATTTTCATAGTAAGTTAGTAGAATTGCATTATTCATAAGATCACAATATTCCATGCTTTCATAAATTAGAATTAGGGATATTAAATGTTACCTATTTTATTTTGATTTTCTTCTTTTATGTTTTTTAAAAAATCTGACACTATTAGATTATTCAGGTGGCTGAAATATAAGTTTGTTTTTAACTAATGATAGCACTTAGACTTATATACCACTTTACAGTGCTTTACAGCCTGCTCTAAGCAGTTTACAGAGTCTGCATATTGCCCCCAACAATCTGGGTCCTCATTTTACCGACCTTGGAAGGATGCAAGGCTGAGCCAACCTTGAGCTTGGTGAGATATGAACTGCCAAATTGGCAGTCAGCAGAAGTAGCTTGCATTCTAACCATTGCGCCACCATGGCTCATAGCTGGTACTAAACTCAACCAGTGATTCAGAAGGTTACTCTACTCAGCTTCATAATTTTTTTAGGTTTCATTTCAGATCTCAATTGTTTTCCAACCATTGTATCATTCTTCACATTAATTACTTCTGATTTATAATTGACCTTTTACCTTTGAATGAAGTTTAGAAATTGAACATAATAAAAAACATACCAAAAATGAATGGCAATAAGTTATTCATATCATATTACATTTGTTCTACTGTAATATGTAAAGAGCAGATTCAGGATGCTTTCTATGAGCTTTTAAGACATTAAGAGTTTAAGATCACATTAGCTAACGGACCTACTAACATATGCATGAGTATATTTATGCAAGCATTAAGAATGGCATCAGAATTCCTTTTCTCTGGCTCTTCTCAGAACTGTTAGGTGCTGGAATAGTTTTTTTCATCTATGACCCCAAACTCTGGAACTTCTTCTAATTTGAGATATGCTTGGTTTTTCAGTGATGTTTTCTTTTCTTTTTAAAAAATAAAAATATGTTAAAATTAAATTTAATTATGCTTTCAATTATTTTTTACATGTTTGATTTTGCCATTTTAGTTATATTTTCTTCATTGTTCAGGTTCTTCTCACTGTAGACCCTCAAAGGTAAATTAAGAACATCTTACATAAATTATTTCTATATAAAAATGTTTTTACCTAAGATGAAAAAGACCAATCTGATTTAGATTTGTTTCAGAGTACTATTAAAATGAGTTGTTTGTTCATCTTCATTTGTAAATGGTTACCTGAAATAAAAAATAAAACTGCTACATAATGTAGAAGTATTAAACATGCAAAGCTTTTATGGTTTTAACAATATAAAAATAGGAAATTCTAATTACAGCCTCAACAAGTTTAATGTTACCAAACTTTTTCAGTAATTAATTCCCCAAAGAACACTAGCCTCTATGGATTATAGAATAAGAGGGAATGTTTGTTTGGAAGTTATGGTAAATGAGGAAATTCAGACTTTTCTAATGATTGCCTTTTATATGACTAGAAAATTTTCATCTTGTAATGTTCTTTTTTTCTTAGTTCAATTTTTATACAAAGATAGAAATAATAGCAGATAAATTGAAAGTACTGCTGAAACATTGCCTTATTGTCTTTCTTACAGATTTGATGTTTATGATTTTTGATGATTTTGTATTGATTAAATTTCTCCTGAAAAGAATTTGGTGGGTCACTGATACGATGGCATCACAGTTTTGTTGATATAGTTAGTTGTCTCAGAGCTGTTATTATTTGTGGTTGCTTTGTGTTGCTAATGTCTATCACTTGGCTTTAAAATAATGCTCCGTTGTAGAGAAAAATACCTTTACTTTCCTGTGTCTTTCAGTAATGAAGCTGAAAACATTTTTACTGCAATGACTATCTTCAAACTAATATAATTATGCTTTAATTATTTTATATAGTATAGTATAGTACAATACTATACTTCATGATTGAAAACTGCCTTGCTGATTATTCTGTTTGTTTTAATTTGAGAGTGTAATATTATGGTTTGACTTCAGAAATATATATCAAGGTGTAGAACAGCAATGGTTTGTGTGTCAAGTGCTGAATGTGATATGTTGATTTTCCCAGCCCAATTTGTATTCCTTTATAGATAGGCCATGTGGCTGACCAGATTATAGATATAGATTTTTCTATAGAAGCCTTCTGAGGTTGCTTGCAGTTTTACTACAACCTCTAGAACATGGTGGACAAAAGTGCTAAAATGTTGGACAGACTTGTCCAGGCTTATGTTCTATTGCCCATTTTGACAAAGGAATTGCATATGTTCACAGATCTAGATATCCATTCCTTCACCACAAAATATTCTCACCCAGACAATTTGATTGGATCTACTCAAACCTCTCCTCATAGGAAGAATTGTTATAAATGAGTTTATTTGTAATCCATAGAGAGGGGAACAGTACTGTGACAGAAATGGTACACAGAAGAGTTCCTGACTGCTGAAACAATTCCAACCAGTTGATAGTCCCACTGCATACTTGACCAGTAGTTTCCATGAATAAGTTTAATAGGTAAATAATTTATTTTTACTTATTTTTGTAAGCAGCCTGACTCAGTAGTCTATTGTTGTAAATATAAATAAATATAACTAGTAACTAGTTGGTAAATATAAATAAGAGTGGCTGGGGAACCTGGAGCATCCAGCTTCCCTAAAACTAAATTGAGAGTGAAAATGTATGGACCTGGTTATCAGATGGAAGGGCATGTCCTAGAATGGACTAGCCTAGCCAATTGCAGTAGGAAGGTTTCTAATTTTGACCATATCATCCTCAGCCACTTCTTCCACATGGATTTGATTCTCTGCATGGAACTTCTGTGTTAAAAGGTAAAAAAAATCTGGAGCACTATAGGCTGTCTGCAGCCTGTAGCAGCTACAGGAAGTTGCTAGAGAGATACAGTTGGAAAAAAAAGTAGTGAATTTATCTTACAGCAGTCTTGAAATTAACTTAATGTGTCAAGATGTAGCTACTTCATTCACAGCAACTTACCACGCTATATATGCTCGTTAACTAAATTCTGACTTTTCCAATATTATTACTGTCCAAGATACAAAATGAAGAAAATATGCATAATTGCACCCTTTTTACTGTTGGTGAGGAACGTCTGAACTTTGGATTATGATGGTATTGGGAACACTGACTGAATTCCAGGTTGGTAGTGTTGATTACATGTGTGTGCATGAAAGCTTTGCCTGCTTTCTCCCATAGTATTTTTAAAAATCCTGTGGTTTGCTATATTATTTGAGCTCAATGTATTTAGAGTACTTTTTTAAAAATGTGATTATCTTGAACACATATATTTTTTGAGTACTAAAATGTGTCTTTAGACCTTGACTCATCATTTTTGTGTATTCTTAGGTGACTGTCATAACTCATAATGATGCCAAAATGACATGTGTCAATGATGCAGTTAGATAATTATTGGTGTTACATAATGTCTGGTACTAGTATATAAGTCACATCATTTACATGATGAGATCTTGATTTATATGTCATTTGCCCCTGCCTTGACTCACAGGTGTCTACATACTTATTCCTAAAACTTGAAGAATTAATTTCAGCTTGAATTTGATGCTTTATTTAATTTTCAAATGAAAAACTACTCACTTTTTTTACATTACCTTGAATTTATTTAGTTTATCAACTAAATGTAAAACACATCTAAATATTTCGATAATACTAAAAATTAATTCCACTCTATTTTTTTTAATAAAGCTGTTTCCCTGGATGTTTTTATATCTATTCATCCAACAATCTTAGTAGCTACAAAATTGAATGTATGTCCTTATTTGTTATAATGTGAGACTACAAATGATTTCAGGTCTCCTCGTCTGATTGCTCACTTGTGTTCTTGCAATCTTGTTGTTAGCTTCTTCCTGGTCTGTTCTACATAGTCACAGGGCAATCCATGCAGGGAATCTAATAGATTACATTGTAAGTATCTTTACAATGCATAATTTGTTCTTGTATGCTAGTCTCTGGGCAGTGTATGATGCCCACTTGCAGATCTGGGAAGCTACTGCTTCCAAAACGTTTGGCAGGATGTGCCATGTAGTTGGTCTTGTACCTTGTTTCTTCATTTCTGTCCCCATCATGTTGCACATGTTACACATCTTGTAACAAATGCTTCTGGGCACTCATTCTGCTTGAACTGTTTTCGTAGCTACTAAATTCCAATCGTTTAACTTGCCAGGTGTCACAGTGGGTTCTTACCCTGTCATATAGTTTTCTGATGCAGTTATTTTTGTGTTTCTTTATAACAGGGATGTCAAACTCGATTTCATTAAGGGCCACATCAGGGTTGTGTTTGACATTGGGGGGCCGGGGTAGGCATGGCCAGCTTGACTTGTGTCGATGGTGCCTGTGGTGGCCGTTTTCAGCTATAACGACTTCCTGCAACCTTCTGCCAGTAAAAACAGACCCATTTTTGGCCACAGTAGCTTCCTGCAACCCTCTGCCAGTGAAAACGGAGCTCAGGAAGGCCGCATGAGCTCTGTTTTTTCTGGCAGAGGCACCGTGGGCCAGTTTTTTGATGTTTCCAAGATGGTCCTCTGGGCCAAATCTAAGAACCTCATGAGATGGATCCGGCCCCCAGGTCTTGAGTTTGACACCCCTGCTTTATAAGATGTTATATACGGGATATCTCCTTAGCAGAAACAATATTTTCAAAGTGTATTATTGAGCAGTATTGACATAATCTGTAAGAAACTGGTATTTGTTCAATCTAACATTATCTGTGATTCTCTCAAGTATCTTGGCAGAGGAAATCTTTAATTTTTTATATTGTGGCAAAAATGGTAGGTAAGCTTAGCCTCCATTGTGAACAGTGTAGCTTTTGAGATCCAGGACCATGAAAGTATCCAATTTCTAGAATATCTTTCTTTTTTCACTTATGTATTTTATTTCAGAACAATGATCTAATGCAAGGTCTCTCAATCTTAGCAACTTTAATATGTGTAGGACTTCAATTCTTGGAATTTTCCAGCCAGCATATTCTGAAAGTTGAAATCCAGACGTAATCAAGTTGAGAAGTTGGAGGAACACTGGAAAATTTTAGATTAGAATAATGGGTATTCATATACTGTGTTTAATTAAAATCTATATAAACTTCTCAGTTGACTAATATAATTCTATGAATTGCTAATATAAGATTATATCCTGATATGATGATTCACCTGTATGGAAACTACGAATTTATATTTAAGCAAAGTTTCTGTTATATAGTAGTTTATTGCTGTTTATTGTAATGTATGTATGTTAATAAAACCTTATTAATAATTTAGCCCAATAACTATTAGAAGCAAAAGCTTTCTAATAGCACTCTCAGGTATGAACTCCACCTCCTCGCTAGAGCCTCCAAAAGATAAAACTAATCAGCCTTTCTTCACAAGTGGAGATCTAATGATGTCAATAAAAAGTTGCATGTTTATAAAAATACAGTTAATATCTTGGATAAATATACTGGAGTATATATTACTATTTCTGCTAGATTTGTCTCAAATGATCTATAGAGTGTTGAGTTTAAGCTTTATTTTAGGACAGTAGGGTTTTTTTTTAAGTATAATGGTAGCTCATTTATAAAGTCTAATGCTAATGTATTCTGCACATGCCCATTCAGAAATAATTCCTACAGTGAAATTTACAGTCCAGGTAAGTTAGTATAAGACTGTAGCAATATTCACCAATTCACAGATCCCTATTATGAGAACAACTAGATGGATTTTTCTATGTTAATTAGAGCTATTTATTACAGCTATTAAAATAGAATACTTTACCTCTGTTCATTACTTGAGTTCATAATTTAGATTTAGCTACCACAGCAGAAAGTTTCATAAGCACTATGTTAGCAGAAAAAAAATTCACTATTTAGGTATGACAGAAATATAGTCTGATCTTGGGATGATTAAATACTTAAACTTATGCCAGAGCATGGAATCTACCAGCACGGTGTTATTAGTTGTGCCAAAAATATCTTACGCTTCACAGTTACCAGCATGTAAACTTATTTTACTGCTGCAGCATTTTCCTCTCTTGCTGGAGAATACAATTACTATGTACGTTTGCTATTTATGATTGTTTACACAGATGTTGCAAAATAGAACTATTTTCTGAAAATAATTTTAAATAAATTATGCCTGCACAAACCTTAGATACAGATGCTATTTATATTGAAGTCTTGATGTCCGATTAATACAATTAATTTCAGTCAGATTCATGCTGTAATATGGATATGGAAAATTGCTTTGGATTTAAGTCATGCAATTTCTTTTTTAAGGATTGTAATATTTTGTTAATTGTTTTTTATTTATTTTTTAATAAGGAGTAACATGTTTGACTTCATTTATAAATTTAGGTTGTATAAACTGGATAAGGATTATTTAACTTCTACTATTAACTAAATGTAAAACTTCCAGTCATTCACAGCACAAACTAACATTCCAAGATTTTGGAGAGATTCATTCCAAAATGAAATTAACGTTTCAAGATTTTGGAGAGAGAAAAATCACCTGACAGCATGCTAAGGTGTAAATAAAATATAATTGTAATTGTAAAACTCAAAATGAAACTTTAAGTATCTTTGCTTTATAAGGGAAACATTTTAAATATATCATTCAAAATTCAGAAATACTTTAGATGAGAGGATTAAAACCATTCATTAATGTGTAGGTTGCAAATATGTCACTGCTGAGTTGTTTAAAATCAATACTGGTATTAAATTCTAACACAACCAGCTTACAATTCTTTTACCACCAATTCTCTAGATTTTTACTAGACTCCCCCCCCCCCAAATGAACCAAAATATATCCATTTGGACTTTAAGCTGCTGAATCAGTTGAATAATACTTTGGCACATGTCTCCTATACTTAAGTTGATGTGGTCATAGTAGCATAAAACTAAATCCCCTAAGGTTGAAAAGTTCTTTTCCATTATAGGTCATATAGATTAAAATCAACACTTCTTGGTCCATAATCAAATCATGCATTATAGTAACTTTAATAACACAAATTAACTTAATTACATTAGTTAATTAAACTAATTAAGTTTGCATTAAACTGCATGAAGCAAATAATTGATTCTCTGCTAGCTGATAGGGCAAGTTCATAAAGCCACTAGATCTGAACCTATATGTGCTTTGGCTTATTTTTATTACAAGCTTCGTGTTAGTTTTGTTAATCTGTTTAATTATTTTTATAATATTTCAATTACCTCTCTATCCCATCATCATGCATAGAAAAAGAATTTAATGTGATTTCCTTCTTTGTCTACATTGCTAGCCTACAGTAGAATTGTTGATCAGTTTTGTTTATCTTGATGGTGAAACCTTGATCATCAGGGCATCAGAACTATAGTGAAAAAACATATTTTATGGATTTCAATGTGCTTGTTTCTTTTTCCAGATATCTATCTGCAGTATTACACAGTCGATAGCATAACATTTTACATTAGACTTATTTTTCCAGCTATATTATATTTTGCCTGTGCCAAAGTAGTAACT
Organism: Hydrophis major; assembly: GCA_033807585.1. Lineage (NCBI taxonomy): Eukaryota > Metazoa > Chordata > Lepidosauria > Squamata > Elapidae > Hydrophis > Hydrophis major. The sequence continues at coordinate 334,148,685 of CM066329.1, forward strand.
AATCCATCAGAACAATTATCATTTTATTATCTTTGTTGAAAAAGCCCTATTACAGGGAGCAATTCAGACAACTAGTCTATATATTTTTTTCTAAAAATTGTGCTATTGGAAGAATCCATTATGTTCAAAATTGGCAGCTCTTTCTATAAAATATGGTAGTAAACAATAATTTATAGACCTTACCTGTGTGAGGACTAGAGAATAGTTAAAATTCCTTTTCTCTTAGTACAAAATTGATAAAATTCATCCTAGCAAGATAACCTTTTTATTTAAACATTTTCATTTCAACAGTTGTATTTAGAAACGATTCCATTGGGGATAGAACAGAGATTTTAAAATGAAAACAAGCCACATTCAAGCTCTGAAGTTCTCTTTCCTCCAAGTCTTACTCAAATCAATGTTCCTCTCAGAGTTCGTTTGGATTTAACAGTTAGGTGCATTAAAGAGCAGAAAACTACAAGAAGCAAATCTTCAAGATGCATATCATTTTTGTGGTGAAGTGGGTCATTATAGAGTGAGATAGTAATTAAGAGTAAAAAATAAACTGTAGCTATGTCTAATTTGCTCTCTGCTTGTCTTAAAACTATACTTTAAAGGTAGTGCTCTGAAAATTAGATTCTAAAAGGAGACAAAAAAGATGGCTTCCAGAGTGCATTTAGATACAGTTGGTTAGATGTAAATCCTATATAGAGAATGCTTGTTGTCCAGCTGGCTTTGAGTTGCAGTCAAGACTTCAGTTATTTAGAAATATGATACTGGGAAGCATATGATTGTCCTAAAATCTTAGAATCCTAAATATTCATTAAATAGTTATGCCTTTAAACAAGTTTCACAATCAATCATATCAAAGTTGTTAGAAGTAATGACCAATTATAAACAGACCAATACTGAAGTATTCTAAAGGTAACCTAACCATGTTACTTTTCCAATTAAGATTGTGCCTCTTCATCTAGTATTGATTTATTAATGTTATGGCTTGTTTTGATTTTGTATAGATCTCTCCATTCTAATATGGAAAGTTCTTTTCTCATTATAAAGAAATGATTATGAGATGTTGCCAAAGTCGTCTTTTGTGACCCTTGCCAAGGAGTGACAGTGATTTTTCAGAACAATATGTTTCTTTATATCAGAAGGAACAGCCAAGACTAAACAGTGCCATTGCTTGATTTATCTTTTATATTATTTAAAAAGAATAGCGGTTGTGTGGATAAAATTAATTATGTTCTTGAAGGTTACATATTCTATATGGTTATAGATCACTCTGCTCAAACAGCTATATGATCCATTGCTTTCTTGCTGTCTCATGTACTATAATGAAATCTATATTTTTAATATGTCACATTAGCTGACATAGGAAACAGACTACAAAAAACAATTTTTATCAATAATGGAACTTGCTGAGTAGTGTTTCTCGGATTATAAAATTAAGAAACGTTGAAATATTGTAAGTTGAGAAGTAGGAAACTACTAAATATGTCAATCAATTTTGGAAGGTGTAATATATAACTACGTATAGTATGCAACTTTTCTAGAATTTAACAGTGCAGGGTTAAGTTTAAACCTCTAGATTACAGATAAACAGAAAAGTTTACTTTTGCATCATAATTAATGGATGATGTATTAAATTATCAGTAACCTATGATGATGCTTCAACTTCATAAACTGACAGGAAGACATGCTTAATTAGCAATAGAAGTAAGAATTGCAGTAAAAGAGGGTGCTGAGAAATTATTTTAAAACTAAATTATGTTTAGTGCAGTACATGGAGGTCTACATAATGACTTTAAATATTATTTTAATAACTTTGATTTGGATCTTTAAAGAAAAGTTTATTTTAGAAATTACACTAACATTTTGTAATTTATTTGAGGCACATTGAAATAAGCTTCTACTTAACACCTTCCCATTTTGTGCATAATTGTATTTATTTTACACAATCACATAGATACTATTAAAATGGATACAAAGTTAGTTTGTCACCTGTCATTATGTGCTTGTCCATACAGACATACATGCAGATTCATATCACTTTAGCTCTAGTTCTAATTTTTAATGTAGCAGTTAAATATGTGACTAAACTGGATTCATCAGGAAAAACAAAAATGTTTGCAATCTAAACTTAGTGTTTTCACCCCTATTTTTGTGAAGCCTATGGAAAAACAGCATCACCTTGTGTCATCATAGTGAAATTTAGTTTTACATGCTCAAATATATGTGGTATAGTTCCTTAAGCTGGGTATTATGCTAAAAATTCATTAATTCAAAATGAATTTTATATATTGGGTGCAAAAGTGACACCCAGTGGCCAATTCTATTCCATTGGAAATTATAATTTATTTATAATAAGTAAATCCTCTGAGATCACAAGAGTATGTTAGAATTTTTTTCAGACCAAATACAGCACCAAAATATAGTGCTGTTAGAAAGACTTGTATAAATCTAGATGTAATGGTAATATGAACATCTAAAAAATTAACAATTTATTTATTGGAACAGGGAAACTATATTTCCTACCTACTTAGTTTGAAAGGTGTCAAAAATTAGTGTATTTTAAGTGGTTCACTTAAAAAATAGAATATATTTTCTTTCAAAAATTAAACATTTTCTGTATACAAGCCTATAATATCAATTTGTTTTTGAGCTATTTTATTGTTGTAACTTTTAATATAAATAGCTATACATTTGCCGAAAGGAAGAATCCACATTGTATAGGAAACAAAAATAAAAGTAGTGTTCTGCATATTTTCAATTTTAATGCACATTCAGAGTTCCATACTTTGGAAGAAAATTATGATAAAGGCTTCATCTTACCCTGTTATCTAATCAACGATCAGCGTGTTAATTTATTTCCTCCTGCAGCTGCTGTTTTGCATTATTTCAGGATAATCTAAATTTAGTTGTATTATAACATATGTTAACCTTCTATAAAAGAGAATGCCTTAGGATGAGGATTTTTAAACTATAGATCATGACTCCCTTGGAGGCTACAAGCTAATTTGAGAGAGATCGTAAATTTATGGGGGCCAGAATATTTTTTAAAATGCCAGAAAGAAACTTAAGCATAAGAGGTCTAACTTCTGGAGATGGTGGATAGATGGCGGATAGAAAGAGGTCTAATTTCTGGAGATGGCATGCTGCACATAGCACACAGTTGACAGGAAGGAGAGGTACAAGCCCAGATGAAGGTGATTTCCCCCCCTCAGAATTGAGAACAAAGAACACACTACATTGAGTAACTGCTGGTAGAAACAGCCAGGGTGGGATGCTTCCGGTTCGGCCCAGCTCTATAGAACTGGTAGCTCTGAAGAGCAGCAGACACCGAACCGGTTCGGTGTCTGCTGCTCTGTTTGGCCCAGCCATCCACCTGGGTTCTTGGCTGTCCTTTATTTTGGGTAAAAATTGCTATTTTTTATAAAAAAAATATATCAATATTTACATACATAGTGTGTTGTGAGTTAATTTTGGGAGTTTGTTTGCAAGCAGATTTTATGTGACAGACTCAGGTAGCCGATCGCAGAAAGATAGATCTCTGAATGAATCTGTGATTCTGTGAGCAACTCAATCTGCCTGCCTGCTTTGCCTGATTTTGGGTAAAAGTTGCTCTTTTTAAAAAAAATCAATATTTACATGAATATTTATAATATTTATATACAAGCCATGCCCATCCATCACATGACCACCAAGCCATGCCCAGTCAGCAGGCCATGCCCAGCCAGTCACATGACCACAAAGCCACACCCACAAATTAGGCCACACCCACAGAACTAATTGTTAAGAAATTTGAATCCCATCCCTGCAAACAGCACATATTCACTTGGCTTCTTCTGCCATCATTGGCGTATAACTGGTAGGAGCAGCAAATACATTCTGGTCAAAAGATATCACATCAGTGTATAGTTTTATACTTAGCAAATTAGAAGAAGCCTCATTCTTCACTCCTGATTTAGCAACTCAATATCTTCCTCCAATACAAGGTGTTTCTGTAACAGCCACACAGGTTACAAGGCTCTTCAAAGACCTTGAAACTGTCAAAGTTGTAATAGTCAACTTCTTTCCATAGCAAAGGGCACCCAGCCTCTTTTTCAGCCCCCCCAAATTGAAGGCTTTCTAATTGTCTCCAATATTAGAAGGACCATCCTAAGATCCAATCGATCCCAAGAGGGTTATCACAGCTGCCAGGTCATCATGTTTCAAATCTACTTACTAAAGGACTGACTGGAGAATCCAAATTGTGGGCACCATAGAAAACAAGTAGATAATTTCCTCAAGTGCTTCACATTATTGCTGTTACTTACTTTTCCTCCTTCCTTTCTTCTTTCCCTTTTCACTTTTATTATCTTGCCGGCAAAGCTTTTGTTAAGGGAGCCCAATTTCCAAAGCAGTACTTAGCATGAAGGTAGTTCTCCCATAAATATAGAAATCCCAGGTACTTGTTCATCAAGGGTAATTGTGTATACATGAGAAGAGCATTCAATGTAAGCTCCCCCTTTAGAAGGTAACCTTCTAAAATGTAAAACCATCCGAGATCAGCCAGCCTCCCCAAAAGCCAGACTTCAGCAGCAAAAGGGAAAAATTCAGTTCCTATCATCCCCAACCAGCTGCTTGGGATGACAATTTGAGATTCTAAATTGTAATGCAAAGAGGAAGGGGATTAGAAAAGATTTTTATTCCTCCATCTGATCTTGAATGACCATCCTCACTATCATCCCAACTTTTGTTGGATTCACAATGCAAACAAATTTGGGAACCCCAGTTTTAAGACTGAAAGCTGTTGTGTTATGTGGGAGACTAAGATTGGATCTTCCCAGTGTAGGATAAATATAGTCATTTTTCATCAGACATGCACTCTTTTCTTAATTTAATTCCTGTCTCCCAGGTTGTCATTAGCACCAGGGTGAAATAAGAAAGCTAAATAAATATGGCTCCCAATTTCATACTGCAAATGTTTGCACTATTTATCATATTTAATTCGATTACTTAAAGCATCATTCCACATACATAAAGTTTATTATCATTTTAAGGAGACTGTTTCTTAATAGATTATGAAATTGTACTGATACTATGTATTCAGTTATAGAATTGTATTTAGAAATGAATTCTTCCTTAACGTTTTGTTTTGAATATCAACTAATTAGCTGACATGCTACTTTTCTGATCAGAAGTTGCCTTTTGGACTGAGTTGTAATAGAATCTTTTGTAAATGCACAATTTACAAGTCTTTGTTTAAATTAAATGAAGTTCCTGATCCCTAAGTTTCCCTTTCAATTGTGAGTGTAAGGCATCATTTATTAAAGAAATCTACGTTTGTATTTAAGTGTTTCCCTTCTGCACTTTGAAAATGAGCACTAATTATTTTAAATGGAAGAAAAAATTAAATCTGTCATGCAGAGAGTGTTCCTTTTTGCCTTGCCACACTATGGTCAAAGTAGTATTTTGGTTTTATGCCTATTGTGTGCAATGACAAAGGTTTATTTTTCCTTTGTTCTTTTCAGAGCGCTGCAGCAGCTCCCAGTCCAGTGCTAGGAAACATTCCCCCAGGAGATGGCATGCCAGTAGGTCCTGTTCCACCGGGTTTTTTTCAGGTATTCAGAAAAAAATTGATTCTAGGGCTTTCAGAACTTAGAAAAGAGAAAGTAGCATTTTTTTGGCACTGCCATGAAAGAATACCATTTCTTCCATGAATAAAATGCAGTGTTTAAACGTTTGGGATAGAATAGGGTGTTACTATGGATTTTATCTGTAGAAAATAAGTTTATGCTATTTATATCAACAGTGCAAACTTAAAATCTACGATAAAATGTTAAATGTGCAATGATATCTTAATTTAAATGGGCCGCAGATGAAGTTGTACAATAGAAGAAATTGGTTGCTTGCTTTGCTACTTTGTCTAGTAGAGTCTAAGTTAAAATGTATTATTTTGATTCTTTATTAAAAATATATATGCTACAGCAAATAGTAGCTTAATACTGCTAGGCAAGTTCAAACTAGCAATTTGTCATCACAAATTGTGACCACAGGACACTGCAACCAGTCATAAATGTCAGTTGCCAAGCACCTGAATTGCAATCATGTGACTGTGAGATTTCTGGAAGGCCATAAAACACCCTTTCCAAGGCTGTTGTCACATCAAGTCATCATTAAAAGATGAGTAAGTCGAGGACTACTTGTATGTCAAATTATGTTAAGCGATGAAAGCATTAATTTGGGAACCAAATTATGTTATGTTTCACTAAGAGATAAAACAAAGCCGAATGAATGGAATTGTATTAGCTTTTGTGGATAAAAACTGTTACTCAGGATAGTGAAAATATAGATATACATATAGATTGTGTGTTGTGAGAGAGAAAGAAGGAGAGGAAGGAAGGGGAGGAGAGAGAGAGAGAGAGACTGATCATTCACAGCTGATTGCAAACATTCACAACAGACATACCTAGTGTTTATCAGTGAGATCTGCTGGATAATCCAAGCATTTTTGAGATGTGCCCAGCCAGGTTTTAAGTACTATAGTAACTACATGTTAAGAATAGGGTTGACGCTCATTTAACAGGACAACATATTTGAATGTGAAAGTAGAGTCGGAATGGCTGAAGGATAAGCACATACACATTGATTCGGGCTATAGGCAGAAGCAGGCACATTGACCATCCTGCTACGTAGTTGGCTCCTTGATTTTTATCTGAATACAGGTTAGTTTGTGATCGCCTTGTTTTTGGTGTTGGATGATTTCAGTTTTCTTGCCTTGAGTAAAAAAAATGTGCCAATCGGATGCCTTGTTTAGAGTAGTAAATTTCATTTTAGGAAAATGAATAGATAGTGAGACCTCCTATCTAAGTGTTTGCTTTGCTCAGTGTTTTGCTGATAAAGATTTGCCTCTATCTTGAGTTCCCATAGAGAATCAGAAGTGGTCCCATTTATACATCTTTAACCCTATTCCCAACTCATAAAACTATTGCATTTTATTGCATACGGCTCCAAGGTCCCACTTTTTCTTAAATTCAAATATTCCTTGTGAAATTCCTGATATGATACCTAGAATATGAAAAATAGGTTAGGCTTATGCAAAATTTTATTTTAAAACATTCTTGGCTAACACAGAGAGGTATGTGTCCTAGTTGATAAAAATATATTTAAATTTTCCATTATTATTATTGTTATTATTATTATTATTATTATTATTATTATTATTATTTCAATTCATTTTGGAAGTGTACATAGTGGGAACATTGCACTAAGTTCTTGAATTTCTCAATCAAGGATAGTAAAATTATTTTTACTTGTGTTGCATATGCATATCATCCATTTATTGGATTATTGGGAAAATTCTGTAATCATTTTTCTCTTCAAAAAACTCATTTACTTTTTTCAGTGCATTTTGAATATATGATTCTGTATTCTTTTTATTTTATGTTCTTTTATAAATTTCTTCTTTATAAATAATCTAAAAGTAAAAAATAATTAATAAAAAATTCCAAAATTAGCTAAAAAATTGCTAATCATTTTTAAGAACTACTCAAATCTAACTACCAGATTGTGTTAAAGGCTGAGTTTAAAAAAAGTATGTGTAGAATATATCAATGTTATAATAAATTTCTTAGTGAACTTATAGAAATCATAAAAGCAATAGATGTCTCCTTGTGTAGGTAGGTGTCAGTCTGAATGCATATACCTTTTAGGTGGTGGGACATGTGCAAAATATACTTGCAAAGTAGCAAGTAGAAATCCTAGCTGACATAAATTAGTATAAATATGTGTGCAGTAAATCTGAGCTGTGGTTGTATTTTTGGCATACTTTTATTCTGTGTGCCACCCAGAAAAAAAAATTTTTTTGAGTTGGGTAGCCCTATAAATCTCAAGAATAAATAAATACTAGCTACAATGTGCCAAAAAGCTATAATTATCTGGGAATGATGCATATGACACGTGTATAACTAGGGTTGGCAACATATTTTATATCTTCTTTATCTTACTAAAAGTCATAAATAATAGAAGACAATATCTTTGGTCAGTCTAGTAACGCCCATGGAATTGGGAAGAATGCAAATTGAGTGTAAAAGGTTTAAATAATAAAATGAAAAAAAATGAGCAAGGCTAAGTATCTGCCAACCTAACAAAAGGGGAAAGGATATTATTGATCTGACTGAAAGTGGTCTGATTCTATGGGGCAGAGTTGGCATATAGCTGCAAGAAAATGTAGAAGTGGGTTTAATTATAAATGGAACAGCTGAAATGTAGGGGATAAAATTTTGAATTAGTGTCTTCTTTATTGTAGGTGCTTATGGTGGTAGAAGATTACAGGTGATGAAAGTTGTTTGTTACATTTTACATTTAAAATGATGATAGTGGAAGAAACAAAGATGAGTTTTTGGAAACATTCTACAGTGTACTGAATGAAGTAAATCCAGTAGAAAATATTATTCTTTTAAACAATGAAAGGGGTAGGTGAGAATGATATTAAATTATGAAGAAAAAGCGATTGAGCCATTTGTAGAGCAAAAAGTGAATTGGAATAATGTTTATTTGATGAATATCTGCTTTGAAAAATATTCAGTTTTGAAGAAATAGAGGATTGTGGCTCTGAGGATCTGAGATTTGGATGACATGGATATCTGTGATATTATAAGATTAGTGTAGATGTCAAAATTAATTACGTCAGGCAGGCCATTCTTAAAACATGGAATAAATATAAAGCTAGGTTGTGCCCCAAAATACCTTTGTGGATTTCAGCACAAAAAGCATTTTATAGACAATAAATCATAAGTAAACATAAATGATATTACATAGTATTATGATGTGCTATATTTTTTCATGTGAATTATAAAATAATTGTGAATTATAAAATATGAATTAATCATGTGAATTATAAAATAATGAAGAAGCTCCTTGGATGAGAAGCAAAACATCTTAAAAGAAAAACCAGAAAGTCGAGTTGTCTCCTGAAAAAGAGTATCTTTGGAGCAAAAGTTGGAGGATTGTATTTTACAACACTTTTGCTGGATGGATGGATAGATAGATTGGAAGGGAAGGGAAGGGGGAAGGAAAGGAAAAGGAGTAAAGAAGGAAAGGAAGGGAAGGGAAAGGGAAGGAAAGAAAAGGAAGAAAGAGGGAAGGGAAGGGAAAGGGAAAGGGAAAGAAAGAAAAGAAAGAAAGAAGGAAAGGAAAGGAAAGGAAATGAAAGGAAGAAAAAAGGAAAGGAAAGGAGAAAGGGAAAAGGAAAGGAGAAAGGAAGGGAAAGAAGGAAAGGAGCAGTCTGATACTAAATGTCGGTACCTCATCAAAATATCTACACACTCAAGGTGGCGGGAGCAATATTCCCTTATGTGTTTTAATCACCAACTACCACTGAGCCAACAGATTGTGAACCAAATTTCTCCTGCATAGCCTGATCACATAGTTTCATAGCGAAGCACGGGTATCCAGCTAGTTCTCTATATATACAAGAAAAAATGGTTGCATAGAGTATAGTCAAATGGAGCAAGGAATGGTTAAGTTTTATTTTAACAGAAAATTATTTTAACAAAACTATTTTTACCAAAAATTAAAATATGATGTGTATGATTTTTTTAAAAATTAAAAAAATAGTTTTATAAAAGATTGAACAAGGACTCATCCACAGAGTGAATGAGTACGAAACAGGAGTGATGGAATTATTTGGGACAAAACTGAAATGAGGGAATGCTGAAAGAAAGTTGTACGACAATGATATATTAAAGAATGAAATAGAAGGGAAACTTCCGGTTTGTCGGCTTCGCCAGCGGCAGGGTTTTGCGATCCTGCGCGATCCCTGCCGCGCTAGCTGTTTTGGTGCCTCCGATCCAGACGGTTTTGGAGGCTAAGGCTGCCCTGCAGAGGCAGCCGAAGATAGGGGGGAGCTGGTGAGGGGTTTGGGGGTGTTGCAGACCCCCTCCTCAGCCGGCAAAACCCCCTTTTCTCAAGGCGGTCGAGCGGCAGTCTGTAATGGCTGCCACAAAGAAGCTGGCAGCTGGGTAAGACTGAGCAGGAGGAAGAGGGGAGAAAGTTTACAAGAGAAAGTTTTTTGGCTGATCCAGGACTTTAAGAGGCGTTTAATCCTGAGAACTATGACTTTTTGAAAAATACTTTGTTTCCAGAGGAGGATTTCAAGCGGCAAAATTGAGATGCTGAAAGGAAAGTTTACTCTCCTTCCCTATGGAATCAACAAATGGCCATTGAGAAACCTGTTGTTTTTTTTATAAAAGGTAAAAACTTGGCTTCTTGTTATAAGTGGGAAGGGAGAGGACAAAAAAAAAATATTAAGATCTTGCTGGAGGAGATGCCTTGAAGATCTTGAGACTAGAAATTGATTGTAACAAGGCTGTAAAATACAGATTGGGCTTTTTTTCTTTTCCCTTTTATTGATACCACCCCAGGAAGAGAAAGCGAGAATTTTGTGCGTTGTTTGGACTGATTGATGTCTCTGGGACTTTGAGGAATTGTTTTAACTTTTGAAACATTTTGATTGCTCTAAGAAGAACAAAGAATGGCTTTATCTGATGATGAACTTAGAAAGGAATATCAAGAAAGTAAGGATGCTGTGAAAGAAGCTTTCCTTTCTTTAGAAATGGCGCTTGCTATTTATCAGCAAACACAACCACAGATGGAGGAAATAGAAGGAGAAGAAGAAAAAGAAGAAGAAGAAGCCATCTTCAGTGAATCTAAAAAATTAACTAAGAGAGAAAGGAGAAAGAAAGGAAGGAAAATGAAGGACTTAAGACTTAAAAAAACACTTAAGAAAGGAAAAAATAAGGTGCAAAACCATGTTACTGAGCAAAAGGAGAAAGGATTACAACAGAGAGGGAAAGCTAAAAAGGCGGAGGTTAGTGGAGGGGGGGGTAAAAAGGCCAGGGGGGATAAGAAAGGAAGGGAAAAGGGAGGGAAAAGCCACAAAGGTATGAAACAAGATGGGAAAAAAGGATTTTTTTTTTAGGGATAAAGGGTAAGGTATAATTTTTTTAAAAAAGAAGATTCTGCAAGGTACATAAGATGGTATTATGTATTAGAAATAGAAAACTAGAATGTTATAAGAATTAATAAAAGATTAAAATATTGAAATGTTTAGTGATGACAGATTTTAAAATTTAATAAAATTGTAGCACTTGTTTTTTAAAATAGACAATCGGAATGTTATAAGATTTAATATTTAGATTTATTATCTAATTATATTAATTATTATGAATTTATTATTTTTTCTCTTTAAAGGTTAGTAGGTAGAATGTACTAAGCAGAATCAGATTGGGTATCAGGCGTTATTTTAAATATTAATTTAGAGGGAGGATAGAAAGGCATCATACTCTGATCAGTGATTTCAGGAGAAATTCTTTTTTTTTTTTTTCTTACTATAGGGAATGAGATAAATGGATAATTTGGAAAGAATGGACAAAAAATACAAATACAATGATCTAAATTAAAATGAATTAAATAAAATAGAAATAAGAAGGATGAAAAGCGGGGAGAAGTTATATAGAAGATATAGAATGGTAAATAAGATAGGTAATGGTATATAAGATGAGCACAAATTTAATTGAAGTCCATACAAAGAGAGGTAATCTGGGGCCAAACTACTTTCTTAAAAGAAGTTTTATATTTTTGTGTTTTGTGTATCTATGTTTTGTTTGAGAATTAATAAAACCTCGGAGGAATGTTGGATGAGAATAATGGTAATCAAGTCAGAGAGGAATGAAGATGATGATTATAAACTGGATAAATATAGAAAATAATAATAATAACAATGAAATTGAATATGAAAAGAGAAATAATGAGAAATTTGTTAAGAGATATCTATATGTTTATATTGAAATGGTGTAAAACAGAATTATGTTGCATAAAATAATATTCTACTTGACTTGTAAAATTAATAATGGAAAGAGGTTCTATGTATTTAATGGTTAATGATGGTTTGTTTGTCTTTAAAATCAATAAAATTTGTTTTAAAGAAAAAAAGAATGAGATAGAAATAAATGTTACAAATATTATGCAAGAAAAATGATGAGGGGATTATAAATCCTGTAGGAAGGTTGGTGGCTTAACTAGCAAATTTTTGAAATATGGATACAATTTACTTGTGACTAAGCAGTATGATTAAAATGTAAAGACCACATCTGGGCAATTTAGAAAAAAAAATTTCCCTATACAAAGGAAAAGGCAGAAAGACTGCAAAAAACAACAACCCTACAACAATTAGCATCAGGAAAAGTGTTTAGCAGAACTGGTTGAAAGGGTGTAAGAGGTTAGAAAGCTTAGAAACTACGATAATGCAGCTTTATACTGAACAGGAGGTGTGAAAACCAAATTTTTGCTCTCAAGTAATTGAGAAATATAAGGAGAAATTATTTACACTTAGAGAGAGCTTATGATAAAATAAACAAGCTTGAATTAGGAATATTTGCATACATGTAGAATTTAATGTTTATTGCTGAATGTAATAAAAATGATATATGATGGAGGTAAAACCTGGGTGAGATTAAATGGAATGTTTAGTGAAAGTTTAAACTGAGCAGATGGTATTCTGCTTATTCCCCCCAAAAAATTTTAAGACCTTAAACTTGCATTTAACACTTCTTTCACAAAGGGTTTAAGGAAACTCAGCTGGGGTTTCAATTCACCTAATAGCCAAAAAGCACTTAACAAGCAATTTCCAAAAGTCACCAGAAAAGGAAGTATGCAAACCTAGTGTCATTTTACCAACCACAGTTTGATCAAATTAGCTATCCCCTAAGCCCTCTAGAACCCATTGTCTTGCAGTCTCCTCATGATTTATAGGTGATCTCAAGTTCTCTCCTTGTCTAGATGGGAATTACAAAGAGTTGATCTGCTTGCCAGCTCTTCTTTCTACTTTAGTTATCAGTTCTGCTTTTTCCAGAGCTCTCTTTAGTTGGCCCTTTTCTTCACCAGAAGTCTGTCCATCATTAATAATGTCTTAAGCAAAAGTGACATCCCATATACTGTACATAAATAAAAACCTGGCCACAATATTTGATTAAATGAAATTTTTTTCAGAGCATGTTTTAGGGAATTAAACATTTCCCTAGAAGTTCAGTAGAGATTCTGTAATAAGTCAAATAAGAGTAGGCAAGCTATCCTAAAAGCTAGCTATCCCATAATGATCTATTAGTCCTTGTATACTGGTCTCTCAGTTTACACAGATTAATACTACTGAATACTACTACCATATATACTGAACATGTTATCTACATGCTAATATTTTTAGTACTACATTTTTGTGGCAGACATTCAGGGATTTCTTACTACTTTTAAGCTATACTTGAAGTAAGCTTCTTCAAATATAGCTTGATTTTCTTCATATATGGGTTTGCAAGCATAGAAAATTATTACTCTGCTTGTGGGGTCCTGTTTTATAAAGCTAACTATGTTTTTAAAAGAATTGCAGATTTGTAAACCTGTAGTAGTAATCTTGTAGGGGTTTTTTTATGTACAGATAAATTAGAAATGTCTTTAGACTGCATGACTTTAATTGCTGTTAGTTATTATGTGAGCTATTATTTTTGAGTCACGGTGATCAGTTCTTGCAATTTGAATTGTTTTTTATTTTCTTTACAGAAATGTTATTCTGTATAAATAAAATAAATTTGTGGATTAAGGTTAGGATTTGATCTATTAGCTTTCTACATAATTAAATACCTAATAATATAACACTAGACAACTGTTGGGTCATCACTTCAAAGATATTTTCTTTGTCAATGTCTTCAACAATACAGAGCTTCTAATGTATGGCCTTCACTGGAAAGACTCTTAAAAAATCAGGGAGATATTCTGAGATAAATTGAAGATACCAATATTCAAGTGTATAATGCAGTCAAAGATCAGGAATTGACCACAGAAAATCTTTTATGGTATTTTATAATTTTATGTCATAAAATGATTTGTAACATTTGCCAAATTTCAATTTCATGGGAGACATGGGTTCTGGTTTTGAATGCATTCTATGTTAGCCCATTTGAGGTAATTTGTTTCAAAAATTGTTGCCCTGTGATGCACTGTTTCACCCAGTTAATGGTTTAGACCCAGAAAAACATGAGAGCTATAGAATAACAGAACAACAGAGATGGAAAGGACCTTGGAGGTCTTCTAGTCTAACCCCTGCTCAGGCCAAAAATGCTGTTTAACCCATATTTTTCTTTTATCAAGTATTAGGTTGTGGTCTACTTTATCAAATGCCTTACTGAAGTCCAAGTAAATTATATCCACAGCATATCTCTAATCCACTATTTTGCCCATTGTCAAATAATGCAATAAGATTTTTCTGGAATGATCTGTTTTTGAAAAACCCATAATGGTATCTGGTGGTGACTTTGTTTCCCTCTAGGTATTCAGAGATTCATTGCTTGATTATCTTTTCCAGAATATTCCCAGGTATTGATGTTAAGCTAATAGGGCTGTAGTCCTGGATCCATTTTTTTTCCTTTTTTGGAGTTGGGAACTATATCAGCCTTTTCCAATCATCCTGATGCTTCAGGATCTTTGAAAGATATGATTCAGTGGTTCTGAGATTATATCTGCCAGTTCCTTTAGAATTCCTCTGGTTGAGGTGATTTAAACTGGTCTAGAGTAGATAGATGTTCTCTTATCATCTTGCCTTAATTTTGGTGGTGGGTTTCAAATTTGTTTACTACCAGTTCTGTGGGCGTGGCTTAGTGGGCGTGGCAGGGGAAGGATACTGTAAAATCTCCAGTCAGAGGTGGTATTTGCCGATTTTCCTAACCTCAACATTTCCACTACTAGTTCTCCAGAACTGGTCAGAACCTGCTGAATACCACATCTGCTTAATTTGTATTCCTAATCTCTTTTACCGTACTGTTTTTGATAGGTAGAACTGTTTTTTCCTGTTGTGTAAAGAAGATTCAAAAAATGAGTTGAACAGTTCTGTTTTCTTCCTAATCACCTTTTTGCCATTTTATCCTATTAATGGATCAAACATTTCAATGCTTGACTTTATTTTTAAATGTTAAAAGAAGCTTTTTATATTATTTTTTATTTTGTCACATTTGAATGAAGAAGATTAGTTTGTTTGGAAATTTTGCATTGTATTCCAGTTCTTAAAGCAGAAGGAAATAATGATGAATAAGATAATTCACAGGAATTAAATAGCAAGAGATAATATTTTCAGAGATGATTATTTTCAGAAAATATAGCTGTGGATCAATATTATGTACTAAGTGTAGTAGGAAAAGTATTATACTACAAAAGAGTAAGCAGGCACATAATAAAGGACTACACATAGAAGAGAATGCCGTGATGATAGTAGCCCCAAGTCCACTATGCAACAGCCTGATATGTTTCCTATTGTGTGCCTGCTTATCTCTTCAGTCTCACAGGTCTGTGAGAGTGAGAGTAATAAGTCCAGCACAGAATAAAATCCCTATAGGAATCACTTGTTATTCCTCACCCATCTTGTAGAATGGAGTGATTAGAAAGAAAGGGATTACAAAGAATAAGCAAACACTGAATTGAGAATACACAAGGCTGTTTGTATATGGCATTTGTGGCTTTCAGCCCTAAGTGAACATGTGATTATTGACTTTGTCCTCCATATGCAAGTGATATAACTAAATTTTGCTTCAATACACAGTGTCACAATGCTTTCAGTGTGAAATTTTATCAATTGCTGTTGTACAGTAACACATGGTATGAGTAACAGAAATGATTTCCAGGTGTAGAGACAAACATTGAAGGCAACAACTTTTTCTTGTGGAGTGAATTTATCAATTCTGCCATTGAGGAACTGCTGAAGGATGAATTTTTATTGATCAGAGGGCATTATTAAAAAACAATCTTATAAAGTGAACAAAAGGAAAATAAATTGCAGAGTTGTACTATTAAATGTACAGATATATTCAAATAATTATCATTGCTCAGTTGCAATTAATTTGTATTTGTTACAGTTAGGAAATAAATGTATGTTTATGCACATTCTACATGCATAAATTATGCTACGCAAGATTTGAAAATTCTATTTATTTGTTAGATGAACATGATGCCACATTAGATTTTCTAAAGATGAAGGTAGAAGAGGGTTACTAAGGGAAAATTAAAATATATGAGTTCAGTGTTAATGCACTGAATCAGTCCCATAGATGTTTGTACAAATATAAGTGATAAGTCATCCAGAAAATAAAATACATTTCGCTGTTATGAGATACACTGAAAAAAATATTTAATTCTGGATGATCTTGTAAAAAAAATCTACAAAATAAAATATTGATAAATTATTTATATTTAGTGATTAGGGAAAGGTGTATCAGGATAAGAAAATATGAAATGTTAACCTTCAATTTGCTAGCTGTTAGCTGTTAATTTGCTAAACAGATAAAATTTGTTTTCCAATTTCATAGGCATAATGCCATTTTATACATATGTAAACTCCATTAGCCATTTTACCCGAATATAATATATTTTCCGAATTCTTCAAATCCCATTCAAATTCAGGTCTAAACAGACTTTTCTACTTCCCATGAGTTCATTAAATCAAGAATTTGCCTAATGTGAATAATATTTTTGTTCCATTTTGTTATATAGTTACAAATTGGCAAAATTGTCATTTAACTTTGACTTACAAATCAAAATAGGTGTTGAATTTAAAAGTCATATTTTATAAGTTTTTTGTGAAAGTCTATAAAAATGTATAATGATTATAAGAGTACAATGCCATCTTGTGGCCACTGCACTGTCTGCATTTTTAACCATAGATTTGATTTTATTGTACTGTACATATTATGCTGTACATTCCAGAGAAAGGATTAACTTGCTAATTAATAAACAGAGCTGAGGAAATGGGATGAGGTATGAAATGAAGATGCATTTGTTTTTATTTTAAGAGACAGTGGTAAAATGTTAACGCTGAATATATTTGGTGGAGATGAAGGAAGAAGTTTCTTTTTCCTATTTCCCTATTTTTCCTATTTCTTTTATGGGGCTCTGCATTTTCTATATAATTTAATATGTTTTGGGAAGTTTTTTGTATATATTTTATCTGTTTAATATAATTCTTAATAAAAATATTGGGTAAAAAACAAAGAGCAAAGATACTACATTGGTAATATAAATTCCTAGTGTAGTGACGCTATTGTTACTGTTTTAAAGTTTTAAAAAGTTGAATATTAATGAATGGTTATAAAATATTTTTCCTCCAAGCTTTAGCCTATAAGGCCATTTGAATTTTGAATTACCTTAATTTACCTTTTGCTATTGATAGTATCTCTCTCTGTAGTGAATATTAGTATAGAAAAGCTGTTTGTCTAACTGAAATTCTTTCCTTTCAGGTCTTTAAAACTGTGCTTAAAGATTCAGAGTTTGCTTCCAAATAAATAGCTTTCATACATCTACAGTGACTAAAACTTTCCCTTTATATTTACATTTCTGTAATTCGGGGTGGGGTGGGGGGATGAAAATGCAGAATAGCAAACCATGTGATTCTAAACTTATTTGCATACAAAAAAAGTTACTTTGCTTTGTTACTCAACAACTTATTAAATAACTAATAACTATTTGGATTGCATGGTAGCAGAATGGCACTTGTTGTTCAATTCTGGCTATGCAAGGTATTTTTTAAGTAAAGATAAGTCTTCAACTCCCAACCGTAATGGAGCCCACTCATGATAATCATAGACTGCATGGGTATAAACTGCGTCAACCATGTGACAAAAAAATTACCTTTTTGTGGTGGTTGTTAAGCAAATGCTGAGATCACGAACAATTGCTGTGGTCATTAAGCAAACCAATGTTTCACTATGGATCTATTTTGCCAAAAGTCAGAAGTAAATGCTGATTTTAGGTAAAATACAGTCACATGATTATGTGATGCTGCAAATGGCCAGAAATGTACGATAATTGTCAAGCACCAGAGTTGACTGGGGGGAGGAGAAAAAGATTAACAACAATAGCTAATATATATGGACTTGGTTAGGAAAATTTCTGATCTTGGCAAAAAATTTGCAGACAATTATATATAGAGTATTGATAGAAAATAAATAGGCTTTCGAGGCCTTCAGAAGTTTCCAGATCAAGATCACCATTAGCAAAGAGTGCATTTTGAGCATAAATAAAGATGATCATATAGCTAAAGCAGGATGAGGTTACTTTTGAATTAGGTTTATATCTCTCTTTATTAATGCATTTTTCCCCCTGTTTTGTAGCCTTTCATGTCTCCTCGATATCCAGGAGGGCCGAGGCCACCTTTAAGGATACCCAATCAGGTAACAGTTTTTTAATCAGTAGAATACAGGAAACATTTACCTGGAAAAAGCAAACTTTTACCCATTTTTGAAAACAGAAAGTCTTAAAACTGCATTTATGATGTAGATATTTGACATAATGTTTATTGAATGAGGATATCATATCTAAAGATATTACAGGAGGTAAACAAATCTGTATATAAATTTCTATCTTTAAAATACCATACATTTAAATTTGATTTTATGGAGAAATAATATACAAAATAGATTGGGATTAGTTGTAAAAGAAGGTAATTTTGGATTCCCATTCTTTTAGGATGACATTATAGGGTTTTAAAAAAATGAAAATAGATTGCGCTTTTTAAAAAAGTTGTTTAAGTATGATATTCAAGTGGAAAATTTCTCTTTTTAATAGGCATTAGGAGGTGTCCCAGGAAGTCAGCCATTATTACCTAGTGGGATGGATCCAACACGGCAGCAAGGTAAATTATCAATAGAAATATTATCAGTAGAAATAACTGAATAAATAACTGATTTATCATCAAACTTCCATTTGTTAATACATTGGAACGTCATCCAGAATATTGTAAGAAATACATTCATACTATTATTCTCATGATCTAAATATAAAAAGGAACAATTATTTCTGTTTAAGTATTTCATGTTTTATTTATTTAGCAAATTTATATAGCCACCTATCTCACTGACATGATTCTTGGTGATGTCCAACTAACAAAACAATGTGCAACCATTAAAAACTTAAAAATAATAAACATATAATAATAAATAAAAAGCAGGCTTGCAGGAGAATAACAACCATCTCAGCAAAATACAACCATGTTACAGCCTCCCATGAGATCTACAGAGTAGCAGGTCCTTCCAAAAGCTAACAGAAATGGAGCTGACTTCACCTCAGGAGGGAATGAAGAGCAGGAGCCACAATAGAAAAGACATACCGTCTAGTTCCCATTAGACGGAACTCTTTAGCAGATGTTTGTTTTCCTGTCTTCACCGAATCATGCAAGATCATAGATTTTCATGTTTCTAAAATGTTATTGATTGTGGGACAGCAGGATTATCTTAAAGTTCCTTGTAACCTAAAAATAATTTAAAATATATCCTGCTGTTGCACATTATTTAGTACTTGTACAAGATGATATTTAGTTGTTCAAAATTCATATTGAACAACTCTTAAATTTATCTTCTGCAGCACTATTATAACTAAATGTGCTTTAAATGTTTTTTTAAACAAAAAGAAATGTTATCTGTCTGTCTGTCAGTCTCTCATCAATACAAATTGCAGGGATAAATTCTTTCCCTAAATATAGTTCTCCTAAATTTATTAAATTGGTAGCTTAATTAAAATAAAGTTTGTGGGGAGGGAATCCTATGTTTTTAAGCAAACCGAAATGAAAAGAATGGAAGACATTAACTTTGAAAAGGAGTTATCTTTGAATCTAAATGGAAGAAAAATACTGAGTTTGTATTTGACACAACCTTTTACAAAATATTTTAACCATGGGGAAGACAAATTGCCACTCTGAATAAAATACATTTATAATATGAAACAATCTGATTAAACAATTAAAAATTGTATTTCTATTTTTTTCCATGAATTTTTTAGGTCATCCAAATATGGGAGGACCAATGCAGAGAATGACTCCACCTAGGGGAATGGTCCCACTAGGCCCACAGGTATATTGCTTTAATTGTCTTTCATATGATCACATTTCTCATAACTTGCTATGAGAGAAAGAGAAACAAAGAGATGTATTCTTTCACATATTCTGTGCACTTGAAGTTATTGTACACAATTTCGCTAAAAGATTTGAACAAGGATGAGAACATGCAGATAGCTTCTTCTAGTTAGAAATCAAACATAAATTGCTGTTAAAATTCAGAGAACCTTAAAAACTTATCAGAACTTTACAGTTTTGGTGTTTAAAGCCTGAACATTTCATTTTAATATTGCTCTAGAATGTTATATGATTTTAGAATTATCTGTTATATATGTTCACGTGCACTTGTAACCTATCCAGAGCTTATAAATTTATACAGATTCTGTACATATGTATCCCATTTCTATATTAAATTTATGATTGATAAATTAATAAGAACATACAGAAGTGTTGGGTGTTTGATATTAGCAGTAAATGTTGGCAATACACTTGTAATAGAATTCTGTCATTAACTTCCTACATTTCATTCATTTGTTCTTTGTAAAACATTTTTCAAATGTTTTAATCAGATTTATTTAGTTGAAATAAATATGGTTAAAACATGCAAATTATTTTACTTAACCTTAATTAAAGTGACCTAACATTAAATAAAGTATTAGACTTTATTTAATTTTAAATAAAGTTTATTTAAATAATAAAGTTTATTAAATATTTCTGTCAGGTTTCCAAGTGATGAAATCCATTTAAAAAGAAAAGAACAAAGTCTACCTTCCAAGACAAATTATTTTATTTAGGAAAGCATCAAATTGGCAAAGTCCATAGTAATTCTGGATCTGACACAACCCGGAATTAACCCACAATATTAAAGGTAGAAACAACCCCCCAAAGTCATATTCTCCAATAGAAGTAATTTAACGTTGCTTGATGTCATAAATCTCTACCTCAAGGGGTCCAAGCATGGACAGCTCGTTTCCCACGGGAAGAAGAGCCAAAACACTCTTTATCTCCACTCCTCCCCCCTTAGGAATGTGGCAACCTCGAACTCTTCCCCCCATGATTGCCAAAGAGAAAGTAAGAAAAAGAATATATATTAAGCCTAACTAAAATGGCTACACATATGTCAATTTTGGGCTTGACAATTTCTTTGGGTTAATATTACATCACATTGCATTATTATATTACAGATATTCCAATAAATGCAAAATACTTCCTAGAAAGAAAGAAAACATGAAGGAAGTCAAATGGATAATTTTTCAGATTTTCCTTTGTAGATCCCTTTGAGGTAGGCCACCAGGTCAGGAAACAAATGCCACAAAGATTACCAGAACTCTTATTATTTCTTCCTCATTCCCTTTCCATGCTAGGCAGGTTTTTACCTAACAACTGTTGAATATCTTTTTAAGGCTCTATACTTGTTTTACGTCATGTTGGCCAAAATCTTTCTCAGATTTTCATTTTTAAAAGTCTTTTTCGCATTTCACCTTGCACTTAATTTGTGAAGAGGATCAAAATCCAACTAACAGAATTTAGAAAAACAACAGATGAAAAATAAACTAACAAAGCCACATCATTATATGAAAACTTATATTTATAACCATTTTCCTCAGATTTTTTTTTAATCCGATAAAATTGTGATCACTAAAATTTCTAACAGTGAATTATCAAAATTGTTTTCTTCCAGAAATTGAAATAAGAACTATTTTAATGGTTTTAGACAATCTAGTCTAACTATAGTTCCCAAAACTAAAATGTGTGTATAACAGTCACTAAATGAACTTTATATATTTATTAATAAGTAATTAAGTTATAATTATGGACAGATCTGTAGAGTATAGTTTTTCAAATAATTAGTAGAGAATCCAGTTTGTGTTGCTGATACGATAAATAAAGAGTTAATTTGAAAGTGCATCTTTATATATAAATATAGCACTGCTGGACTATTTAACATTTATGTATGTTTTCCCTGTTTATTGAACAGTCCATTGCTGTAATATGCTTTTAAGTAAAAATGTAAGTCCTCCTACGTAGTATAGGTACATATGTCTATTTCTAAAGTTAATAAATCTATTATTGATTACAACAACTTACTCTTAAGAGCATAGTTTTAAAAATCACTCAGTCCCTTAAAATTAGAATATTGAGTCAGCAGTCATGAAATGGCAAAATCTGCCCTTCACTGATAATTGTGCTAGCTATTATAAATGGAATGATCTTAATTAATCAATTAAATGTTTTTACTTCCTTTGATAAGATAATAAGGTCTGAAAACAACATTAAATAGTTTTTTTTAAATCAGAGGGAGTATAGAAATAATAATTGTTTATAAATTGAGCAGTTAAAAACCT
Organism: Hydrophis major; assembly: GCA_033807585.1. Lineage (NCBI taxonomy): Eukaryota > Metazoa > Chordata > Lepidosauria > Squamata > Elapidae > Hydrophis > Hydrophis major. The sequence continues at coordinate 334,170,912 of CM066329.1, forward strand.
AACAATGAATGACACTGGCCGATCCAATTAGCAGATGTGTAGGGAAGTCATTAACCTGCTGTCCTTTTTTTTCCCCCTCCTCTTTGGTTTTGTTTTTTTTGTTTTGTGGTAGTCTGACCCTTGGTTATCATTGCAGAACTATGGAGGTGCAATGAGACCCCCACTGAATGCTTTAGCTGGCCCTGGAATGCCAGGAATGAACATGTAAGTAATGTAAATTGCACTAACACAATTGCACTAACACACAATAAGGAAGTTGTCTTCAATTGAAAGAAATGGCAGGGATGTAGACGCATTTAAAATAAAGACACACAAATGTGTATCGATTAATTAGCAAACAGTAATAACAACATATCAGAATGCCAACAGGAATTTGTTCTTTAACTGGTGTAGTGGGCAGGATATTTTGAGCCTAAAGATTTCTTGAAATGATCTGGTGGCTTTATCATTTTGGCAACTCAACAAGCTTTCAGAAAATATTTGAAATAGCTCAGATGTAGGATGTTTTGCAACATGTCATATTTAAAACATTTTGAAATAAAACATGTTATTTTATCTGGCATATTTTAATGCTCAATACATTACAAGTTAACAAGTCTTTGTGGTAGGGTTTTGTAATAGGGTTTTCTTTTATCATCAGCAAGACATCAGATGAAGCTGTCAAATATGCTTTTAATATGTCAGACTATATTATTGCTTGGCTTGATTGTCCACCATATAAATGAAATACATTTTTCAGTCCCTTTGAGTTTTTAGATACCTATAAACTGAGAACATAATAATGTCTCAAGGTAGATGTGAGTCTTCTTTTCTACAATACTAAGAAATAAAAGATAAATATTTAGCCAAGTGTTAAAATTGAAGAAACATTTTTCAGAGATTTTCTTAAAATATATTAACTCTTGTTCAAAGTTGAATTACATAAGGCCAAATAATAGAAATATTTCAACCACATAGTATTCACAACTTTTCTATTTTTTGGTCCCTTTGAGTCAGTGTTGACTCCTGGTAAATGCCTGGACTAATACCTGCAGGTTTTTTGGCAAGATTTAGGAAGTTGTTTGCCATGCCTGCTTCCTAAGGCTGAGAGAAAATGATGGGTCACCCAGTTAGTTTCATGCCTAAGGTGAAACTAGAACTTTCCCAGGTTCTAGCCTTGTTCCTTAGCTACCAGAACTGTTTCTTTCATAACAATGTAGTGGGAATTAATTTTCATTCAGGTGCAAAAACTGTAAATGATAGCAAAGTTTTCTTTTCGTTTTGCAAATAAAGGATTTTATTAGATAGTATGATGCATCCAGCAAGAAAATGAAACCTACATGGCATTATAAGTGAGATAAAATATTTTTTAGAGATTTTGTGTATAGTTATATAAAACTCTTAATTGATTTTTAAAAATATTTTTGTTTTTTGTTTTGTTTGTTAAATTATTTTGAATTTTTACACTGCTTTGGTCATGACTCTAAGTGGTATAGACTAGTATCTTTGAAACATGTTATTACACATTCAGTGTAATAAAATGGTGTCCTTGTAATCCATTGCTTATATTGATGACATCATAATTTAGCAGCAGTATGACAACACACTTTACTATCTCAAATATCTTATAAATAACTAGGTTTTCAGCAGTTTGGTAAATGTTAAGAGTGAGAGTGCAGATCTTAAATCTCAAAGTGGTGTTCCACAAAAGGATTTTACAAAGATATTCACCTCCAAGTCTCCTGCTTTCTTACCTTAATGAAGAGTGTGCCTTCTCAACAAGCACTCTTGGCAGTCACATATTTGGTGTGCAATATGTTACTATTTGAAGTAAGTAATTTTGTGGATAATGAGAGTCCAAACTATGTAGGGCTTGAACTTTGATAGCTAGTATCTGGAGATATACTTTGAAAGCAAACATCAACAATTCAGCTCTGGTTTTACATACCATACCATTTATTTTCAGTTAATATGTGGGCAACTACTGTTCTACATTAACTGCAGTTTCTTGATGGTTTTTAAGGACAGTCCCATGTAAAATACATTACAGCAGTCCAACCACATGACAAGGGCACGTGACCTTGCCTTGTCTTATATTCCAGGAATACCTGAGTGAAAGTGTAAGTCCTGGCTAAGCTAAACCTTCTGTCTGCTATTTCAGCAGAAGCTGAAAATCCAAGAAAACCCCAATATTACATACCAGCTGTTTCTGGGGAGTATGGATTACAGAGAACTAAAGATGATGGCCTCCAAACCAGCAGTTATTCAGTCTTGCTAGAATTAAATCTGAATCTGTTTTTTTTTTTTTACCATCTAAATCCTTAGAGCCTCAAGTCTTCTACCAGATCATATGGGTGTCAGAGCTGGATGTCAACAGTGTATTGATAATATTTTAGCCCAAATGGTCAAGTAGAGAAGAATCAAACCCTGTAACACCATTTAACAGACTGTCCTAGGTTTGGCAACTTCCCCTATGTATGACGGGAACTACCAGTTCTCTTAAGGAGTGGAATCACTGTTGAACGTTGTCCCCAATTCCTAATATTTGCTAGTAGCCCAAAAATATGGCAGGGTTGATGATATTGAAGGTCCTCAGCAAATCCATCAAGACTAATATTATCATGCTCTTCCCATTCATATCTTGATGTAAAAACAACCAATGTAATTCTTGTCTATTACCCAAGCCTGAATCCTTACTGAAAAGGTAAGATAGTACTTTCCCTAGGATCCCATGCAACTGCCATCCCACCACTTTTTCACAGGAATAAAAGGCTGAAAATAGGTTGATGGTTATGCAATATAGTTGGATATAAAGGAATGAACAAGTACAATATTTTTGACTCATCAGTTTAATTGGATTCTCTATATCTAGTTTTAGGAAGTATGGACAACAGATTGTGTTTTAATTGATATTTAAATAGAAATATTGAACATTTAAAAGGGTTCACAAATTGTAAGCACAGTTCTAGTTCAAAGGTATAAAAATAAAATAAGAACATTGTAACTAAAATAATATGTGGTGTACATTTTGTGGATTTATAAAGAACATACAACTTAGATTTGGTCAAGAAAGATATGATAGAGAAATACAGGCTGGACTGGTTATTTTAGAAATACCTTAGATCAGTGATGGCAAACCTTTTTGTTGTGGTGTGCCAAAAGCGTGCATATTTTGGCCCCATTTTGGCCTCCAAAGGCTGCAGAGGCTTCCCTTGAGCCCCAGGGAGGATGAAAACAGCTTCCCCTGGGCTCCAGAGGCCCCCCAGAAGCTTGAAAATGGGGACTTCCGGTATTTCATGAAGACCTGTGTTTTGGCCTCCCGAGGCCTTGAGCCTCCAGGAGGGCGAAAAAGGCCTCAAACTGGCCAAAAATCAGCTGGGAGGTGCGTGCATACAAAGTGCAGGTAAGTTTGGCTGGGGCTCACATGCCCCCACAAATGGCTCTGCGTGCCACCTATAGCACGCATGCCGTAGGTTTGACTCATTTTTACTTCTTCTTGTCAGAATATTATATAAAATATTTCCATACAATATTTCTAAACATGTCTGTTGATGACAGTTACAGTACTAATCTGAATAAAGTTCTTATTTTAAATTATAAATGCAATAGTGAAATCAATATCAACTGTACTTACTACTACTTTGTTTTTTTCAGTAATTGCCTTTTTTCAGTAACAATCTAATGAACTTTATTTATGCTTATTAAATAGTTTATAGTTAAATAAGCTTTATTGCTTATTTAAACTGAAATTTGATCTTTATTTTAGGGGTCCAGGAGGTGGTAGACCTTGGCCAAACCCTACAAATGCCAATTCTGTGAGTAAAGATGTGAAGTATTGTACTGTTAAAAAGAAGTGAAAGTAAATTAATCAAAACATGCTTGTTTTTTCACATAGTAACTGTCTGGTTAATGATCATGTTAGTTTTTATAAACCCCAAAGGTCTTTTTAGAGGTTGCACTTGGCGTAGATAAAAATTACTCTTATTTCAGAGGTTTTTGAATAATGTGGTAATTTAATTATTTGTGTACCTACCTACAGTAAAATATTAATAATTGCACAGTCAGTTCAAATTTATGGTTTTGTTTATAATTGACTTTTTTAAAAAAAATTCTATGAAATTCTATATGTAAAGTTAGGGTAAAACTAATTGTAAAAAAGGTTCTTTCTACAGGCAGTCCTTGGTTAACAATGGCAATTGGGACCAGAATTTCTTTTTCAAAGCAATGCATCTCTAAAGTATTACAGTATGTGACTGCATTGCTTAGTGACGGCATTGCCATCATTAACTGAATCCCACAAGTAATTAGGCAAGGACCCACCCTGATCCAAGCCATTCCCTGCTTGAACCCTCCAAGCCCCAAGCCTCGGTAAGATAAGGGACTGTCTCCTCTGCCTCCTGTTGAACTCGCCCCCCATACCTGCCTATCTCTGCTCCGTCTGTACCCTTTGGCCATCTGCTTAACTGTCACCAGCAGCTGCACTCAATACCCAGCCCTGTGCACCTTTGTACTGGTTGAGTCCTCCTTTTGCAGTGTCTTCTTTCATGCTGGTGCAGCCAGAGCTTCTCTTCTCAGTCCTAGCTGTAGCAGTGCAAAAGAAGGACCCAGTTTAAAGACACTGGACAGGACATTAATGGAGGCCCTGATTAGCGTGTGAATAGAGACCCTGAGTAGGCATAAGAGAAGTCCCAGATGCAGCAAAAAAGACAGGATAAAATGACCAATTCAGTATTGGCACCCAATAGGTAGGCAAGTAGCCTAAAGTCAGTTATAAATGTGGATGAGCCTTAGTGGGCCCAAACTTTGTTCACCTAACCATAGGGATGTTTAGGGGACTGGCCATAAATCCCTTTATTCAATGATGTTATAACTTTAATAGTTGGCTGAACAAATGGACTTTAAGTGAGGACTACCTGTAATTCCATATGACTGATTTTGCTTTGATAGTAGCATTCCCTTTCTTAATACAATTAATTGAAAAAATGGGAATCTTTTTTCTGTAAAAACTAACTTTAAAATAATAAAATAATATTTATAAAAACCTTTGCAATTCTATATGAATTGAAAAGAATAGCCTGTTTTTGTTGTCTTACTGTCTTTTAGATACCGTACTCTTCTGCTTCACCTGGGAATTATGTAGTGAGTATGTGTGTGTGTACATTTATGTGTGCAATGCTCCTCAGTGTGTGTTCATCATTCTGTTTAGTTTAAATTATAGATGTTCAATTGCTGAGAAAAAAGCACAAAAACATCAGTTATGTCTGCCATGCATTCCTAATACAGTGGAATCTCAGTACTTGAATGCTTAAAACTCATCGAATTTGATGCAAACATTTTGCCTTGGTACTTGATGCACAAACTAGAACTTGCTGATTTCGGTTGCCTAATGACTAATACATTATTCCTTATGGGAACATTTTGTTTGGTATTAATTGCACCTCCAGAACCAATTATTGTATTTTTCGGACTATAAGACGCACTGGACCACAAGATGCACCTAGGTTTAGAGAAGAAAAACTAGAGAAAAATAGATTTTGGCCTCCGCTGTCCTGTTTTTGGCCTCCTTGGCCCCCAGAAGCACTCTGCAGGCCCATTTTTGGCCTCTGTGGGTCCTGTTTCCTCTCCAGGCCCATTTTTGGCCTGCAGAGTGTTTCTGGGGGCCAGGGAGGGCAAAAATGGGACACACAGAGGGTTCGGGAGGCCCATATTCACTCTATAAGACGTACAAACATTTCCACCCACTTTTTTGGTGAAAACAGTGCATCTTATAGTCTGAAAAATACGGTAACAACGAGTACCGAGTTACCACTGTATGTTTATAGTTGATTATTATGAGCAGAACAGTTAATTAGATGGAGAACTATTACAAATGGGAAAAAAATTGTTGGTTTCTTAGTCTACCACACTCAAAAATATCTAATTCTGCCGTGTTGAAAATATAAATAATTGTGAGAAAGGTTACACTAATTTTAAATATTTGTTACAAAAACAAATATGTGTAATATTTGGTTACAAAAACTAAAATTTCTATGTGCTGAACAGGAAAAAAAACAAGTTCAAAGATGTAGGTTCAATTAATAAAAGATAAAAAAAGAACAACATAAATAGAAAATTAGAGCAGATTCAAAATTGGAGCAGGATAATAAAGAGAGATGTTGGCAAACTTCTTTTGAAAGAATTTTGTTAAGATTTTTTGGAAGATCAGAGCTAATGAGAGAGAAAAGTACCCCTGAGCTGAAGCCTCAAGTCTTTCCCATCAGAATGTGCTTTATTTATTTCTCTATCCAGTCATCCATCCAACCCTTGCTTATCCAAGCTAGTTTTGCAACTTTCATTAATTGTGTAAGTTGACAAGTTTTCCCACGAAGAAAACACTACACAGGTCAGATTAAGGAACAACTATGAATTTGAGATGATCTGGTGGTAAAATATACACTGCTCAAAAAAATAAAGGGAACACAAAAATAAGACATCCTAGATCTGAATGAATGAAATATTCTTATTAAATACTTTGTTCATTACAAAGTTGAATGTCCTGACAACAAAATCATACAAAAATTATCAATGGAAATCAAATTTAGCACCTCATGGACGTCTGGATTTGGAGTTACACTCAAAATTAAAGTGGAAAAAAACACTACAGGCTGATCCAACTTTAATGTAATGTCCTTAAAACAAGTCAAAATGAGGCTCAGTAGTGTATGTGGCCTCCACGTGCCTGTATGACCTCCCTATAACGCCTGGGCATGCTCCTGATGAGGTGGCTGATGGTCTCCTGAGGGATCTCCTCCCACACCTGGACTAAAGCATCCCCCAACTCCTGGACAGTCTGTGGTGCAACGTGGCGTTGTTGTATGGAGCAAGACATGATGTCCCAGATGTGCTCAATTGGATTCAGGTCTGGGGAACGGGCGGGCCAGTCCATAGCATCAATTCCTTCGTCTTTCAGGAACTGCTGACACACACCAGCCACATGAGATCTAGCATTGTCTTGCATTAGGAGGAACCCAGGGCCAACCACACCAGCATATGGTCTCACAAGGGTTCTGAGGATCTCATCTCGGTACCTAATGGCAGTCAGGCTACCTCTGGTAAGCACATGGAGGGCTGTATGGCCCCCTAAAGAAATGCAACCCCACACCATTACTGACCCACTGCCAAACCGGTCATGCTGGAGGATGTTGCAGGCAACAGAACGTTCTCCACGGCATCTCCAGACTCTGTCACATCTTCACATGTGCTCAGTGTGAACCTGCTTTCATCTGTGAAGAGCACAGGGCACCAATGGCGAATTTGCCAATCTTGGTATTCTCTGGCAAATGCCAAATATCTTGCACAGTGTTTGGCTGTAAGCACAACCCCCACCTGTGGACATCAGGTTCTCATACCACTCTCATGGAGTCTGTTTCTGACCATTTGAGCAGCCACATGCACATTTGTGGCCCGCTGGAGGTCATTTTGGAGAGCTCTGGCAGTGCTCCTCCTGTCCCTCCTTGCACAAAGGCGGAGGTAGCAGTCCTGATGCTGGGTTGTGGCCCTCCTGCAGCCTCCTCCAATGTCTCCTGATGTACTGGCCTGTTTCCTGGTAGCGCCTCCATGCTCTGGACACTACGCTGACAGACACATCAAACCTTCTTGCCACAGCTCGCATTGATCTGCCATCCTGGATGAGCTGCACTACCTGAGCTATTTGTGTGGGTTGTAGACTCTGTCTATGCTACCACTAGAGTGAAAGCACTGCCAGCATTCAAAAGTGACCAAACCATCAGCCAGAAAGCATAGGAACTGAGAAGTGGTCTGTGGTCACCACCTGCAGAACCACTCCTTTATTGGGGATGTCTTGCTAACTGCCTATGCTTTCCACAGGTTGTCTATTCCATTTGCACAACAGCATGTGAAATTGATTGTCAATCAGTGTTGCTACGTAAGTGGACAGTTTGATTTCACAGAAGGTGATTGACTTGGAGTTACATTGTGTTGTTTAAGTGTTCCCTTTATTTTTTTGAGCAGTGTACATTTGCTGAATAATTGTATTTTTCTGGGCTATTTAGATTTTCTTGCTGGAAAAAGCAAATCTCTGAGCAATATTGTACCTACAATTTACCATTTGGAAAATGAAATGATAAATAATAGATATATAGAAAAGTATTGTTTATTGAAATCTTTTAATTATGTTGCCTATACAACGTGTCAATTCCACATGAATCAGCATGTTACTGATTTGCCTTTCCTTTTTTAAGGGTCCACCGGGAGGTGGAGGGCCACCTGGAACACCCATCATGCCTAGTCCAGCAGGTAGATAACTTTAATGGGGGAATGGATACAGCAATAATTTAACATTTGCTTAACTTTTCAATAGCTATTGTCAGAATTCTCAACCACTGTATACTCTTAGTAAATTCTAGATATCCTTAGTTTACATGAATAGAACACACAATATTATTTATATATCAGCCATACTCTCAATCCGGAAGAGAATTCCTTAATTTTCCCAGCAATGACACAAATTGTTATGGCTTCCTGTATCAGTTAGTTAAAGTAATTTAAAAGCTTAAATATAAGTGAATACACTGAGACTTACCAACAAACTTTAAAAACTCATATTCTTATTGTTGCTCTGCACCTTTTTGTATTTCATAAATAAAATGCATACACGTTATTACAATCTAAGAAGGACCTCTCTGCCATTAATCCAACAAATTCTCTTACTTAAAGGTATACAGGTAGTCCTCAACTTATGACTACAATTGAGCTCAAAATTTCTGTTGTTAAGCAAGTTTTGCCCCATTTTATGACTTTTCTTGCAACAGTTGTTAAGTGAATCACTGCAGTTGATAAGTTAGTAACACAGTTGTTAAGTGAATCTGGATTCCCTATTGACTTTGCTTGTCAAAGGTGATCACATGACCTTGGGACACAGCAACAGTCATAAATACGAACCAATTGCTAATCATCTGAATTTTGATCACATGATTATGGGGATGCTGCAAAGGGTGTAACTAACTGAAAATCAGTCATGTCACATTTTTCAGTGCCATTGTAACTTTGAATGGTCATTAAATGAACTGTTATGAATTGAGGACTACCTGAACTTCATGGCCATTTTGAAAGTTAAAATCTTACCTCATAATGTCATTGTTCTTTCTCTAAGCAAAATAAAGTACTTAATCATGACTCAGGAAAACACCTGTGCCCTTTCACTCAGTGACCTGGATTCTAATCTATAGTTATTACTTTGCAATAAATGTCTGTTATTGATGGCTGTAGATCTTGTGAAGTGTTTTATATTTGATTTATAGAACATTAATAATCAGTTGAAAAGCACGACTAGAATGTCTTTTGTTAAAAATAAATGTTAATTATTTTCACTGATTTCATTGAAATTACTTGGCATTTTTATTTTCAGATTCAACCAACTCTGGAGATAACATGTACACTTTAATGAATGCAGTACCTCCTGGAGCCAACAGACCTAATGTAAATAACAGGAATAAATACATACATTTGAATTTATACATGACTCCCAAATCCAAAATTGTAATAATTGTTCTTATCTATCTATCTATCTATCTATCTATCTATCTATCTATCTATCTATCAATTATAGAGATATCATAGTCATTTTCTCAACCTCTTTCTTTAGTATGTTCTGTGAGTTGTATTTTCTCTATCATATTTTCTCCTCTTTGTTACAAAATATTTATTAACATTTTTGGAGTATGATTCATTTGCCCTTTTTGCAGTTTCCAATGGGACCAGGGTCAGATGGTCCAATGGGTGGATTAAGTGGAATGGATTCACATCATATGAATGGATCATTAGGTAAGAATATAATCTGCCTTTTTAAATCCTGTGCTAGGTAATGTATCTAGTTTTTAAAAATATCATATTGAACGTTTTCATTACTTTTTCAATTTTTTTCTGCAGTTAGAAGTTATAAAAAAAGAGGAGGTGCCTAAATTAGAAAAAATAAGTCAGAGGATTATGAAAGGGACACTTTTTAAATTACAGATTTTATTCTCTATGCTTTGTATGTTATCTTTTGCACATATTGAGAAGGGAGGAAGTTGAAGTTTTTCTCCTCATCTTGTTGGCTTCAATAGCCATCAATTATGGTAACCTTGTGAGAGCTGGATTTTTGGGATGCTTAGGTCAGGTATGTCAAATTCAATTTCATTGAGGGCGAGTCAGGGTTGTGTTTGACCTTGCTGCCAAAGGGCTGCAGAAGGCCGTCGTGGCTGAAATTGGGACGCTGGCTGAGCTCCATTTTTGCTAGCTGAGGAACTGCAGGCTGGTCCTTTGCTATTTCCAGGCCGGCTCCATCTAAGGACTCCATAGGCCAAATTCTGCCTATGGGCCTTGAGTTTGACACCCCTGTTATGATGTGATGGTTCTGCTTCCTCCAGGGCAAGCAATTCCAATCAGTTTTGAAGAAAAGGTTCAGCCTGGGCCAATCAATAAGACTTATACTTTTGTTTTCTCTCAGTTAGACTACTGCAATTCACTCAACATTTTGGGACTGCCCTCAAAATGACCTGGAAATTCTAGATGGCATAAAAAAGATATTAACTGTTGTCCTTGCTAGCCTATAAAGCATCTATTTCATGAGAGCTACTTTGTTTGGCGATAGATTTCAGTTCAAGAAGTTGATCCTTAGTTTACCACCTTCTCTGGAAAGAATCTAAATAGGCTGACCAGAACAGAAAGCTGCAGCTCTCCATTCTGAAAGTGTCAAGGGATTGGCTTTCTCAGCAGGAGCCAGCTCGCTCTGGAATAGTTCATTGTGTCAAGTGAGGCTAACCTCCATCCTTTTATCCACCAGCCATCCTCTTCCACTGAGCTTTTAGGAATTGAGTTTAAGTGGAAGCATGCAGCAGCCTTTAAAAAATACTTAATGATTTAGCATTTATAATTTTTATGGATATGTTTAATTGAACTACTATAAGACCTCCTGATTTGTTTGACTAGGCAGCATATAAATAATTGTAATAGCAGGCATGCTAACATCAACAGAAAAGGCATATAAACATTATTTGAACAATACTATTTGAGATAGTGCCATCAGTACAAGCACAGCATGAAATACAATTACATAAAACCTATTCTTTATGTAGTTTTGGGATTATATAGAGCATTATTCCTTACATTCTTGTAACCTCTTAGGTTAGGATTTCTAAAAATGTATTTATTTCAATTCTTCAGAAAGCATAGTTGATCTTTTCAAATAATTCCTGCGTACGTATGAAATCTGAATGAAAAAGAACTAGGGTCTCAGACATGAGCCACAGTGGCACAATGGTTAGAGTATACTACTGCAGGCTACTTCTGCTGACTGCCAGCTGCCTGAAGTTTGGCAGTTCAAATCTCACTTGGCTCAAGATTGACTCAGCCCTCCATCCTTCCAAGGTTGGTTAGAATGAAATTGTTGGGGGCAATATGCTGACTCTAAACCACTTAGAGAGAGCTATAAAGCAGTATATAAGTTTAAGTGCTATTGCTATGAGAGCATGTGAGACCTCTAAATCTAAAATCATTAGTGTGGCAAAATGAAAATGTTTTAAGAGTTAACTGAATGAATGCATTGTTTAAATTGATTTAATTAAACTGAAGTTTCTTTTTTAATTTAAGGCTCAGGAGATATGGACAGTATCTCCAAAGTAAGTATAAATTTCATTTTTAACATTGCTTTTCCCCTAAACAAAAGGACTGTTAAAATATCTGTTTTAAAATGAACATGGTTATACTGATTTTGAAGGTATTCCCAAATTTCCTAACAACAGAAATCTGAATGTATACATTATTTCTATCTGTGGCTCATGATCTAAAACCTAATTTTCAGTTTTACTACTACATTTGTGTCTCAAACCATAGAAATGTAGATATGAATGAGCCTTCATTCTAAAAAAGGTATAAAGGTATAAATTAAAATACTTGCATTTTTCCAAGTATTTTTCCTTGACTTATAAGGTTTCCTCCTTAAACTATGGGTGATTCTGGCTAAAGTTTGTTCTTTTCTTCTTCTTAAAATCCATAGTTGATCTTTTCAAAGAATTCCTGCGTACATATTCATCACCTTATTCCTTTTCAGGAAAACGACACAATGCAGAACAGAAGCAAATAAATTAAGAGGATCAGCTAAAAAGAAGAAAATTATTCACAATTAGTTTTAGGCCTAAACTCTCACTATAGACTTCTTGGACATTTCATCCTTATTTCCTGCACATCCATATAGTTCCATTATCATGACATTTGTGTATTCAGTCAATTATACTACATGTCTGCATGCAAAAGTATGTATTACTGTACCCCGCCAACATTTTGCTGTCACCATAAGCATTCCTTGCACATTTATCTTCAACAAACAAGGAGACACTCACTTCCCTGCTCAGTGTTGAACTATGTATTAAGCATTCAATTTATTTTCACAAATGCCTTACTTCCTTTATATACTGCTGTTAACATTTTCAGCAATCAACATCCAGTCAATATTTATGAAAAACATTTCATAATTTAAGCATATTTACTTTATTACATTCTTTAAATCAACAAACATATAGTGAAATTTCTTTCTCACATTCATACGTTCTCAATTATTTGCTGAAAAGCAAAAATCTGGTCTGTAAACCACTCTTATAATAAAACCATACAGTTCTTAACAGATTTGTTCATTATCACCTCTTTAAATCCAAATTCTGCCATATGCTTCTCTAGGCACACTTAAACAAATCCCCCATAGTTTTTGTATCAGTTCCTGCTATATTTTCTTTTGTGTAATTAAATAATAATGACATGACATTCAATAAGTTATACAGCCACTTCATGAGGAAGCCATATCCATGTTTTAACATTTCTCCTATTAACTATTTATACTTGCAGCTGTACCATTTTCAGCATCCTTATGGCATTTATAAATTTTTATAAACATTTTATAAACATTTTGTCTTAGATATTATTTTAATCCCATTCATTTTTATGTATATCTTACTTAGTCCTCCTTACAGAATTTCAAAACCAATGTTAATATCTGTTAACATTTTCTCTTCTATTCATCTTAAAACACTTTTGCTCTCTGACTCTGTACTTAAAGCTTTCTTTTTTTCCATTTCCATTTCTCTCATTCTCATTTTATGCAACATTCTCAAGTGCATTTTCCTCATCCAATCATCCTCTTTGCATAAGCATAATTCCACACATATCTATAATGCTGTAATATAACTATTCTTACTCTGATTTCATCCTATTTCCATCATTCTCTTGGGAAATTAATCTGTCTTCTAATGTTTTTTACACATAGGCTCCTGTTTCCATTCTTGTATTCATTTTTACTTTTACTTTCATTCATTTACTTTCATTTTCATTTTTTACTCTACCATAATTTTCTTCCAAAATCTATTCTCAGATTTTGGAAACAAAATCCTGTTTCTTGTTCTGTTCCAACACAATCTTTAGAAAAAGAAAGTTAAACTGAAAACAACTATACAGGATTGAAAAACTTTTTCAAAACTATTGAATGCAACTTTTGCAATCTCTGACTGATCAGTTAAGAGATGATGGATTGGTTTCATGTAATCTCTATACATCTGTCAGCATTTCAATGCTAAGAGGAATGAAAATGTCATGGTTGGCTTCAGAACAGTTCTTAGGTTTGGCACTTCTTGTGCTGCGTAGTGGGGCCCTAAAACTTCAGCCTTGCTCATGTCTTTGTGATTTTTGCCAAAGTTATAATACGGACATGAAACTGGGCTTAAATAATACATACAGGTGTACAAGAGGAACCTTTCCCCACTCAGTGTATTTAGACAGGCTGGCAAATATAAGATAATCCCTATTGAATATGTGTTTCTCTCACCCTTGAGAATGTGGACATTGTACTTGTGGGTGAAAGAAAAGTATCTCTCATGGGATGCTTTTAAAAAGTTCAATATGATTTATGCTTTTGATTTCCTTTCTTTGTTTTCCAAATAGAATTCTCCAAGTAATATGAGTATGAGCAATCAGCCTGGGACCCCTCGAGATGATGGTGAAATGGGGGGTAACTTTCTAAATCCTTTTCAGAGTGAAAGTGTAAGTACTTTATTTTTTATTCTGGTTGTTCTGCTAGATATACAGTTCTACCTCATCATTTTAGGTATTGTCATGTATAATAATATTTATGAATTCCTGTACCCATAATAGATTAGGGGCTGTATGTTTAATGTGGAAAGAAATCAAGTTATTAAAACTTCTTTTGATATTTGTTAAGCTTGTTTTGCAGTTTCCATTGCTATTGCCTATAGTATTACTATGAATGATACATACACGATATATTTGCTTCATATGCTGATTATAGTAAGATAACTCTGAACATATTTATTAGTATCATAGAATGATGGAGGTAGAAGGATTCACAAAAATCATTCGGGTGGGTAAGAAGACCAGTTAAACGATCTTCTGGAGGTACCTGTCCCAGCCTCTTTTTTCAACTTCCACAATCTTCTTAAATCATTTTTGTACAGTATTTATGGCCACTAAGTTTTTCTGAATTTTTAAATGAAAATCTAGGTATACAATATTGTAAAACATGTGAATGAGTGCTACAAGATTTACTTTTCAGTAAATGGACGTACAGTTATTATATATTATATATATTTCTGCATTCAAAGTTAATTCTGATATTCCAACAAATTTGAACCTATATCAAAGAAGATAGGGCAATCAACTGCCCAAGAAGTATGTAATAGTGATAAATTGAAATTTCTTTCCTCCTTTTTTTATTTATCAATAAACAAAATAAAAACTATAACAGTGGTAATATAAGGAAAAATCTGTTTTTTTTGCCTATGTTATCACTTGTATTATTATTTTGTTAAAAAATAAAAAGTATGATGTGCACTTATAATAAGCACTAATTTCAGTTTTGCTAAATAAAAATTGATATAATTTCACATAATTGTAGTAATAATTTTACATTTTATCTACTTTACTCATATCAAATGTATTCTGTTAATTTACATTTCATCTTAAGATCTTGCTGAATTAGGAGGGCCAGTATAAAAGATGTTTTGTTTGAAATATAGCTCTTTTTTAAAGAGGTTCTTTTTCTCTCAATGTATTGAAATAATTGATAGCCTCACAATTTCTTCTACAAAACATTTAGCTAACATTGGACTAAATATTCTGCATAACATTTCCTGAATTGATCCTTAGAATACATTTAAAAGAACAACAGGTGATATATATTTCCATGTTGTAGGTTAGAACAAATTTACCCAGTTTGAGGTTATAAAGACAGAAAAAAAATCAGAAATGTATATGGCATAATAAGCAGCAGAACCAAATTAAAATAAATGATACATGTCATATTAAATTATATCTTCCCCATGGATTCAATTATTGTATGGAAAGGATAATAATGATCAGGTAGTTTCCAAACAATGAAATGGAAATAATATTCTGAGCAATAGTTTTTAGAATTAATTTGTTTAGGCCAACTAGTGTTTATTAAGATAAATTTTTGCCAGCTACCCTGTTTCTCACATAATAAGGCCGGGTCTTTTTTTTTTTTGAGCCCCAAAAAAATGGCTAGGCTGTCTTTTCGGGGGTGACTTAATTCCCTCTCTCCTTGCATCTTTGGGCAGGCAGGCAGTGATGGCTTGGATGTTGACCTCGGCATTGGTGGGGCACTTTCTTTCGGGGTCAACGCAGGCAGCACCATATCCGGGTGTGCAACAAGCCCCCCACCACCATTCCTCCCCATTTTGCATGTTTTAATATATGCCTTAATTTGGGGGGAGGGGCTTAATTTCATTTCATGCCTATAAAACATGCTGGGACTTCCTATTGGGGGAGGCCGTATTGTTGGAGAAACAGGGTATTTATTTATGACACTTTAAAATATACTTGATTTTGGAAGAGTTATTTGATTCATATTTAATTCTAAATAAAATAACACTTGTCCATCAGTCTATCAACAATTTTGTTCTAAATGAAATTAAATGTTGTTAGAACTAACAACTTATTACAGATAGAGTGACATTCTTATTACTGTTTGATTAAGATGTTCAAAAAGTTCTTGAATTAAAACCAAATATTAATATTCTAAAAGAATAAAATGGGATATAAATCAATTTATAGTTTACAAATGTTCTTATTCTTGGTAAGCCAGATACATAACACATTATGTTAAATTGTTATGTTAAATTAGGAGTAGTAGTCATATGCTAAGTTGTTGTTATTATTAATCATGATACTTGCATTTCATGTTCACTATTAATACCTTGGTAAATGAGTTGTAGCTAAAATGTGGATTCCTATTTTTCAGTATTCCCCCAGCATGACAATGAGTGTGTGATCCAAAACCAAGTTTCTTCGTGAAGGCTGCACTGAGTTGGCCCTCTCCAGAGAGCTACTAAAGAAGAAAAAAAATATTCATCCCTGTGTACAGTTTAACGGAAAAGATTTCTGCCACATTTGGACCCACCATTATTTTCCATCCATCTTCCCTGTCTTGTGAAGAAAGTGGGTCTTGATCTGATTTCAGCTATAATATGTGGCATATCAGAGCTGCCCAAGACTGAACTGCAAACAATTATCTGTGTATGTATATGTAGGGATAGGTGTATGTATGTGTGTGTTAAATATGAGCACATACATATATAGACCTGCAGGACGTTGTAAAATATCACATGACATCTTAAGTAGAAATAAGAAATAGGGACTTTTATTCCATCTTTTTTACGTTTACATTTTATCTTTCAAAAGAACTGCTTCCTTCTTCCCATCCAACCTGTTTTGCGCTGTGTATCACTGCTTTGTAAGTTATTTTTTAAAAAATGATCTCAGATACATTCTGTTTTTGTCATTGTCAGCCATCATGGTTAGGAATAAAATTGCTTATTAGAGGGCTTTCATAAAGTTTTATTTAATACCAGTAATCATGTGAATTGAAGACTACACTTACTCAAGAAAAAAAAATTATTAAATGTGTTAAACTTGTTCTTTGCCTTCCTGAAATTGAGAAAGAAAGAAATTAGAAGAGTTTTGTGCCCTACTTCTTAATATATGTCTATTACTGCTATACTAAACATATTTGTATGGTGGTAAACGTTGAAACAAGTTTACTCCCAAGTTATATGTTGAAGACTAGGATGCATATCCTTTAATATAGAGTTAGCTCAACTTTTTGATCTATGCAGAGAAATACAAAATATTTGTTGGGCTTTGATTAAAGTGCTAGAGCATCGAAGAATAAATTGGCAGGATTCCAGTGTTGGGGAAATACTTAGTATGATCTTCCACAGGTATTCTAATTAAATTAAAACAGTTATACATTATATTGTTTAGGCACAATATTTTCTTCTAACATCCATCATAATCTCCCAAGATTTCATATGCATACTCAAATTATTTCATATGCCAAAGTGAAAAAGACACAAGTTACTTTCCCTCATTATACATACTGGCTTTATCTCTATCTCACTATCTATATTTTACCATCAATATTATTAAACCACTTTGGATGTTTCTAAAAGTCCTATATAATCTTAATGATCAGTAAATTCATTACATAAACTTTTAATGTTAGTTTATGGTATTTCATCTGCTGCATCAAAAACAAAAGCAGCTATTAATCTAAAAATAATTTTAATTGGCTTTATATTAAAAGACCATGGTGAATTTCATCCAATATCCTTTTTTCTTGAGTTTCAAATAACTCAAAAATTTAAGGTGCTTTATATGAGGAAAGCATGATGATTTCCCCATCCTGTTTTTGGCAAGTAAATGACCTGTGAAAAATTAGCTATTTTATATTTATTCCTACTTTCAATTTTGCTATAATGTTTGGTTATTCCCATATAGTAGCAGCTTCCATTATCTGCATATCTTGTACTGTAACTTTTTCATTTACTTCCATAAATGTGGTAGTAAATTTGCTGCCTACAAGAATTTCCACCTATAAGAAGTAACAAAGAATTTTACAACAATTGCAATCTATCCAAATATACTTCCTGCTGAAATTGCAATGAGAGAATAGTTGAATAAGAAGCAGTTTTTAATCTGGATTTTTTTTTAAAAAAGGTGGGGGGATATCGTTATTTAAATTTTATGCTAGTATTAAAGAAAACTTAGGGCGGTATCCAGTCATGTCATTCCAGGCAAGATAGAATCCACCAGTGGAACATAAGGTTCCTCTCACCTACCAACCATCAAATCTGCTCTGGATGTTTAGGAAATCATATAGAGAAAAATTAGATTGTACCAAGAAAGTAGAAAAAGGGAAATGAAGTTCCAACATGGAAGCAAAACATGATACTTAACAAAGTTCTTAAGTATTACCATTGCTTCTAAATTAACCTTGAAGAGCTAAGTAAAGTTGCTATGTGTAATCTAACACATGTTTATATTTTTACAAAATTTAATCTATGACTCCAAAATGTTTTATTTCCATTTTATTGAACAAGACAATAATTCTAATTAGTATCCAGTGATGTTATTTTCCTCAGAAAAGCTTTTTGATTCAACCAAACCTTCCGTGAATGCAGTGAGGAAAGAGATTGTGTCTATTCTTCAAAACATATTCCAGAGAATTGAAAACAATGGGAAGCAGGTCCTTTCTCTCCCTTTTGTTTATGGGAACTTCTGCTGGAATAAAGTGTCTTCTCTGAATTGAAGGGCAGTTTTGGATATGATTCCTTAACCCTAATACTTAGTTTTTCAGATACTCATTTTATGCATGTAAAAATCTCTGTGCCTAATTTTTCCAGTAACTCATTTCCAGTACATCACAAAATGATAACTATGAATGCTGTGCACATAATATCTAATGACAATGCTAGTTATACATTGTATTTTTGTTTAGATTATTCTGTATGTTCTAGTAAATTATTTATAGAATTTGGCAAAATGAAGAACAAAATTAAAATAGATCATTGATTTTCAGTTATTGATTTATTTCTCTCATGTTAAAGTTCCACATGTACTGTGTGTGGTGTAATCCTATATGAACTTTAATGCCGTGATTTTAATTCCCACCCCCAGAAGAGTGCATTTAGAACAATTAAGATGAACTTATATTTTACCTTGGGAATTTTTAATGAAATTACTCCAAAAGCCAAGTGAAAACGGTTCACAAAATATTTCAGCTTCCTTTTGTATCCTGCTTAAAAATATTCCTCAACAAAATCAAATTTATTCCTACCTCTTATCTCTTTAGAAATATTCTGAAAACTTTGCTAGAAGTTACTGAAAAATGATAAGTATGTAAATTAAAATTGATTTCATAGCCTGGAGCATTGTGTGAATTTGTGTGTGTGTGTGTGTATATATACACACACACACAGATACACAAACACACATACAAATTTAAAATCCCAGAAATAGATTTGGTATCAAGTAAACATACAGGCTATAATCCATTTTAGTAATTCCTACATAAAATGTTTTAACATTAACTTAAATGTTTGCTTTAAAATCAAATCAAGGGTGATTAAATTTAGTGTGGTTTTCTTTATTCTCACAACTTGTTGCACACATAGGTTCAGAAAAGGTGTATAATTTCCTTTACCTCGCTTTTGCCAAGTCCTATGCTTCAGCCACAATGACAGAAAAGGAAATGGTCCTTCGTGCTTCTAAGTCACAGTAACCAATTAGTTGGAAGACTCATTTTTGCCTGATTAATCAGATTATCATCAGCTGAACCTTTGGTTGCCACTATCCTGGCCTGATTAGTGCACCCCAAATCATTTCTTATCTCTATATTAGATTCTAGTGAAAAAAAATAAATGTAGAACAGCTGACATCCAAAAGCATCTGATTTAGTTATCAGGTACATTTTTAGTTAAAGCTGTTTCCAACTGACCTTTTTGTTTTTAAGAAAAATAATATAATGCTGATTTAATATGCATATTTCAATCCAGTTACAATGGGCTGGCTCACGTGTAAT
Source organism: Hydrophis major (assembly GCA_033807585.1). Taxonomy (NCBI): domain Eukaryota; kingdom Metazoa; phylum Chordata; class Lepidosauria; order Squamata; family Elapidae; genus Hydrophis; species Hydrophis major. The sequence goes on from CM066329.1 coordinate 334,190,812, forward strand.
GCAATGGGCTGGTTCACATGTAATGCCAAGCAATCAAATCCTAAAGGAATCCTGGTTTATAAGGCAAGCACAAATGATATTCTTAATACAACAGCCATAAATGATTTTCTGAAACTCAGAATTAACCTACTAAGTAAAAAATGCCATGAAAAGAAGAGAGGAAGGAATAAGCACATGGCTTGCCTATGTAGCACCAAACAATTAATGATATACCAAATCCTTTTGAAAACAGGAATGTAAATTAATCATAGCTATAACAAGAGTGACTATTTGGTTAATAAGAGTAGCTGTTTTGTATCTCTATCGATTACAACCTAGCATCAAAACTCAAAACTCAGTTGACTAAAATTACTATGTATCACAATTGTGATTATATGTCAATATGCTGGATGTAACAAAACTATGAAATTAGATGGTGAATTTCTTGAAGAGGATTAAGTTGTACATTTTTATTCTTTTACATTGGTGTCACACATTTTTGCCAATAAATATTGCACTGATTTTTTATGAGTCCTAATGTATTATATATTTATTCCCTGATTTCCCTTTTGAAGAAACTCATTTTATTGTGGGCAGACCTGGCATATAGGTTTTAACAACAGTATCTCCATGATATAGGGTGATCTGGAAAACGTTTTTTAAAAAGTATATTTTCATGCAATTCATCAGAAATTATTGCACAACTTAAGCCTTCATTCCAGTCAACAGTACACTGGAATTTTAAGTGTGACTAGTGAATAGAAATGTGTATATTAACTCTTTTGGTACATTAAATATTTTTTAAAAAACAAGATGAAGCTTAAGTATTTCAAGCTACAATTTAGTATCAAAATAGAAAATTTCATATTTCCAGTTTGAATATGATGTAAAATTATTAATGTGATTATATAAATACTTCTTTAAATGTTCTGATGTGCATATGGAGATCTATGCAAACACATGTTCTCTAATTCTTTCAATGCCAAGGAATACAATTAATGCATTTGCACATGGAACATTTCCTGACTTTTGAACAGATTGGTCAAGTCTTGCTTCTGTAGAAAATTCCTTATACTAAGTGAAGCTGGTATTTTTTTCATTGGAACTATCAACTATGACTTGTTTAAGTTCAAGGCTACTTCAATTAAGTTATCCAGTATTTATAGCATTAAGACTGTATGCCTTTCCAAACAACAGCATTCTAGATAGGCAGGCAATTAAAAAAAATTGTTCATAGACACATATACTCACATATAAAATTAAAGGGGAAATTGAATTAATTTTAGACTTTATAGTGCTAAAGATTTTTAGTGCTGTTCTTTTTTATTTGAACCAGAGATAAATTCTTTGTATGCCTAATCACACTTGACCAAGTATTCAGTATTAAATATGCTGATTTGACATCTTTAGAAGTTATTATTTTAAAAACTTAAGAATAATAATATTTATATACATTTTGACCATGTACAATCTCAGTTTAATAAGAGCATCTGAAAGATTTCTAATTTCTAATAATTCTATAGACATCCTGTGCAATTTCGATATTTCATTTTTAAAAGATTTAGAAAAAATGGTTTCCCTTTTTAAATTAAGTTCACAACAACAAAATAGATTATAATTAAAATTAGGAAAGAGTATGATCAGTTCATAATCAGAATAAATTCTGGACATTAGATTCCAATTGTACCACTAAAATATGTCAGTACTTAGAGGAGTTAATTTTTTTCTAATTTAATGTGTAGTGTAATCAGATCTCAAGGGCTTATGACCATACTTTGAATATCGATATGAGCATTTAGATTTTTTTTAAATAAACCATTTACCATAATTTAGAAAAATGTATAATATAAAATTTGGCATGAGAAATAACGGTTATACATGCATTGGGATTTTTAGGATTAGTACTTAAGGCTTGTTTAATAAATTTGCCAATGATTTTTGTCACTTTCCAGTAAGATTTAATTTCGATGAACCTTGTCAAGCTAAAGCTAAATCCCACAATTTGAGTGGGAAAATTAGCTTTTATTTAATCACCTAGGATAACTACTAAAGTTGCTATTTTTAGATCCTCCGCCATTTCATTTAGTTGTCTTTATGTATATCTACTGAACAGATTTTGTTTTTTAGAAAATGGTTCTGGCTTTTGGAATTTTAAACATTTTTTGCACATTTAGAGTTTTGTATTATAAAAATATTGATAGAAACAGCATTTTCATTTATTTGCAAGTAAGAGGAAAGACTATAATACACTATACTGTAGACTACTATATTGTAGTTTACAATACTATAGTATACTATACTATAGATTACTATGCTATAGTGTAGCAGAAATTCAGGATTTTCCTACAATATAGGAAAATTAAGTAAAGTTTCAGCTTTCTATGTGGTGAGACACATTTAGAACATTTGAAGTACAAGGTTTTATTACACAACAAACCATGTGCATTTCTGCAACCAAGAGTAAGCAGCAAAACTTTTTTTCAATGCTTGATATCAAAACTTTTTTTCAATGCTTGCAGAAAAATTATTTGGTGAATCTATGCTTTACTTTTTACCTATATTCAGCAGGTAACAATATACACACACTCTAACTTTTAACAGATCAAGAGCTAGTTTAGTTCATAAAATGGCTGTTACTTTCCCAAGGAATGTGTGTGTGTGTGTGTGTGTGCATGCACACACACAACCTAAAAATTCTTGTGCATTTCTAATACTTCAAGACCTGCAATCTCTGAATATTAAAAGTCTTACCAATTTATAATCTCCAGTAGCCATAAATAGGTTTGAAACTTGCTAGTCTGTTAAACCATCAATTATAAAATTACAGACTAATGAATGTACTGAATAAAAATGTGCTTTTATTATGTCATTGTCTGAAAGCAATGAAATTACCATGAAAGAGATTTTCAAGTACTTCTGTGGAGAAGCTGTTTTTATTTCCTCCTTTCATCAAAGTGCCCCTATACCACATCTTTCCTTGATCTGTTTCATATTGCATCACTCTGGTTTTTTTCAAAACAAGTGAAATATCAGTATTAAAAATTTCCACAGAAACAAGCTTGTTTCAATCTATTGTCCATTAATATATGGTACTGATTCTCTGTGTGTATTTTTACTGAAAGGAAACATCACACAAAGGTTAGAATATAAGGAATAGAGGAAGGAATTTGAAAGTGTTGATATAAAATGGGTGTGTACATGCTTATAACGCCATACCTAACAAATAAACCACTTGGGAAAACTATGTAAGGTATAATTTTTCTATTTTAAAAAAATGTTAACAAAAAAAAATGTTCAAGAGTGTTGATAAAGTATTAAGGCTTAGTAGGTGTTAGATCCATTTTGCTATGAAAGGTTAATGTATTATTGAAATCTGTACATTTCTTAGTTTCTCACTTTAAACAAATTCCAAGACTTTCAGAGGTTATCCACATTAAAATTATATGAATTCATGACACTGATTCAGATTCTTAGAATTCAGGAAATAGCAGACAGGAATATGAGTTATGAATCCTCCCTTACATCCATAGTGGAACAGGAAACAATATTCTATAGAGTGTAAAAACAAAGTATTTTGCAGATATCCAATTACAATAAATAAAGCTGGCTTTTTCAATATTCAGAATGGATAGTGAAATTGCTAAAGATAGTCCTCAACTTAGGACCACAATGGAGCCCCACATTTATGTTGCTACGCAAGACAGTCAAGTGAGTTGTGCCCCATTTTATGGCCTTTTTTTGCCATAATTGCTGAGCAATCGTTGCAGTTATGTGAACCGTGAACTTAAGTGAATCTGGCTTCCCCTATTGATTTTATCAGACTTCAGCTAGAAAATTACAAATAATTATCCTATGACTCCAAGACAGTGCAACTGTCAAAAAACCAGTTATCAAGAATTTCAATAATGTGACCATAGGGATGCTTCAATGGTTATAAGTATGAAAACCAAAATCATTTTTTCTTTCTTTTTCAGTGCCATTGTAACTTCAAACGGTAACTAAATGAATGGTTATAAGTCGAGGACTATCTGCACTTACAACTATATTTTAATATGTTAAGAAATTAGGAGTTGGAATCAAAATGCATCATCAATCAATGGGCAGAATCTCAGGGCTGCATATGGACCTTGAAGACACTATTTTGGTTACAGGTCCAACTATGTGTGACCAAATATAGTTTAGTGGAATTAATTATATTAATTTAGTTAAAATTGTCCTAGTCACAATTAATTTTTAGAATGTGACTAATAGTTTCAAAGTATGTTCTTTATAAGTCGTATAATAAATTTATTGTAGTATAACTTGTACATTCAATCCATATAACGTATTAAAGAACCTACAGGTTTTATGAAATGTGTTCCAACTATATTTTAACCCCTCAACAGTTCTGTCCAGAAGTAAATTCTATTGTATGTATTTATAAGGTTTGCTGTAAAAAAATGACTTTGCTTTAGGTATGTATGAATCTCATGGAAAGCTAGCTAATGAAAACATTCTGCTGTACATCTAAATGGTTTGTCTAGTAAACAAAAATTTAATCAAAATAAAAATTAGACAATACATAGTTTACAAGGCATGTCTGTCAATATGAGAAATATTCATACTGATTAAATAGAAACATTCTAGAGGCAAATAATAGGACTTAAGAGTGGAATTTATTCCCAACTACAATACCTTGCAACATTAATATGAGATCACATTTTAGCACAATGGTTTAATGAATTGAGAATATTCTTATACACTCACCTATTTTGTAGTGGTTTTCTGTAGCAATTTATTCCTCTATAAAGTTTTTAGACATTCTGTAAATTAAATACATTTTAAACAAATTTTAATTGAATTGTAATTCTAAAGTATTGAATACAGTGGGGGATGCTAATAATCTTTTAGTCTGAGAGAGCTGAGCTTGATCATCTTTCCATATTCATTATAATTTTATCATAAACACATCATCTGTTTTTATCCAAATTGCTCTCATCTGTCTTCCACTGTTTTTATTTATCAGCAACCACGTATTCTTTTTTTATGTATTTGGGATTGGCCCTTAGCAATTCATGTTGCTGTTCACTCACGTGCTCTTCAATCATGAAAGAGGAAAATTCCAGATCACAGAAGAAGTTTCACTGCTGTTTGATTTTTACAACAAAAAAATCAATCCAGCAATATTTCCTGTTATTTCCAACAAACTGTGCGTGTGCATATATGTGTGTGTGTGTTTGTGTTGTTCAGCTTTGTTTGGGTATTTTCCCACGTCATTGTAGTTGTGCTTTTAAAGTTGCAGCAATGTTTCGGCAGAATCCCATCTGCCATCATCAGGCTTCTGTATTGTGTTTGTCTGTGAGTCAGACTTTTACAGTGGTAAAAGTCTCACAGACGAACACAATACTGACTCACAGACGAACACAATACAGAAGCCTGATGATGGCAGATGAGATTCTGCTGAAACGTTGCTACAATTTTAAAAGCACAACTACAATGACGTGGGAAAATACCCAAACAAAGCTGAATACCATACATGTAAGTACCCTATGGCATTCAGCTTGGTCCGGGTATTTTCCCACATCATAATAGTTGTGCTTTTAAAGTTGTAGCAACGTTTCAGCAGAATCTCATCTGCCATCATCAGGCTTCTGTGTAGTGTTCATCTGTGAATCAGACTTTTACAGTGGTTTCAGATTTAAATTTGGGGCAGCCTATTGCTGTGCCAGAATGTTTTTTTCTTCCTCCTGATTGGTTGGGAGTCTTGGTCTGTGCTTATTGGTCTTTGCTGTGTTCTGCTTGATTGGTGTTTCTGATATCTTCTGTCTGTTTTTTGGCTCTTTTTGTATCTTGATTGGCTGGCAGCATTGTGTTACTTTATTGGAGGCCTTTAGTGCAGCTTGGCTTCGGGTAAATGGACAGCTATCATTAGTTAGGAAGCTGGGTTTCATCTGGGTGCCTGGTTGGGGTGTTTTTGAGCTGGAGGTATTAGGGGGGATCTGTTTGTGCCCAGGTGTTTGCCTGGCTTGTGGTGTGGAGATTTTTTTGTTTCTGAGTGCAGGCTTCCAAATGATTGACAGCCTGGTGGAATCATCTCTTCTGTTCATGCTTTCTGGTCTTTTTTCAATCTATGGCTTCTCTGATGATTCTGTGGCTAGGGTTTTTTTTGTGGCTAGGGTTTTGGTGCCATTAAAGTTGATGCTATGACCTGTGGCTTCCATGTGTTGGACTAGTGAGGAAGTGTGTTCCAGCTTTAAAAGCACAACTATTATGATGTGGGAAAATACCCGAACTAAGCTGAATGCCATACATGTAAGTACCCACGAAAACTTAAGAATATGAATATATATATATATATATATATATATATATATATATATATATATATATATATATATATATATATATATATAAAAACAATTTCAGTACTATATACTTTGTAGGGATGAGTTAAGGCAATTTAGAACAAATGGTTAAAATTATCTCCAATATGCATTGTGTTAACATTATACTATTTCTATTTTTAGCAATCTCTCTCCTCTACCTTTTGTACTAAAAATGACAGGCTCTTGCTTCCTTTTAGTTAAAAAGAAACTTTTCTTCCTGACTTTACATACCACCAAGCATCTCATTCGGTATCCTATCACAGGTACAAGAAATACTATAAGACTGTGTGCATACAAAAATTGGCCTATTTTTGCAGTAATATACGTCTAAGTGACCTTTTGTACAGAATGTGAAACACTATTTAGAATACAGCATGTATGTATGTATGTAGATACATACACATACCATTGTATATTACAGTATATGTATTTACACACATGCACATCATGCTCTCCCCCTGGTTTATCTGTTATTTTCAACTCTTGGTTTAATTTGCCAAGAGAATTCTAAACAAGAACCAGAGCATTTAGATAAATCTTATCAAAGTGATTAAAATTTGATGAAATACAAATTACAGTGGAATCAATAAACTTGGATTGTGGCAAACCAAATGGCAGCTAATGTAAAAGTTCTGGCCAGGCAAAATAAATTGTTACAAGTATATTTTTTCCTGTTGGAGCATGTTAAATATTTTACTGCACAGTTCTTTGAACATTAACTTTCTAAAGTGTGGCCTAATTTTGTGCAAGAAACCACACTTACAAATGACTTACTTTGCACCAGCTCAACTAATTGTCTGAAATGTCATTCAAGCCATAAATTCCTTTGAGATGTATTTTTGTGCAATCAAGACCATTGTGGTCAAAGTCTTAGGTATAGACATTTTTTCACCATATACAGCTTGTATGTATATGCTTTGGCACATAACTGGACGTATTGTCTGGTCTTCGTTCCTTCCTTTCCTTCCTAGCAAGGATGTCTTTAATTTCACCTAGTGTAGTATAAATTTTATTTTGATCAAATCTTTCATAAACATATTCTTTGACAACAAGGAAGTGATACAGATACCTTGCAAGTAGATATGATGTCAAAACTAAAAGCTGAAAAGAGGCAGAAATGTTTTGGCATTAAATCTTTTTAAACTATTCGAAATTTTAATTTCGTAAAAGTGTAATTTAGAGTTATGTGAAATGTCTGAACCAACTGGGAAGTTTTTGAAATAAATCACTCAGCAATCATTTTATAAAATTTAACTTCTAAATGCACTATGATTTATTACAAATATATATTTTCTTCTGCTTGCAAATATGGTTGTTCCATTTTGTGATAGGTTTTAAACTAAGACAGTTAATTTTGTTGCACTGTTTTACTGCATGATTTCAGCAAGTGTACATATGTACCTGTGCAACATTATTTGGGGTTTTGTATTTGGATTTCAGTATTGATTATTTTTGTATTTTACTTTACCTGTATTGGAGTTCTTGTAGACATAATTTATACATATGATTTTAAAACTGTTTTGCAATTAAAGTCTTTAAATTGTAAAATTTTGTTGATGGAAACTCATTAAAATGGTATAAAATTATATTAACAATTGTGTTTTAATGCTTTCTGTATATAAAATGTATTTATCTGTTTTAATCGTGTTGTGTCTTGCAATTTTGGATACATTTTAGAATAAAGTTTCATTTTCCAAAATAAGTTGTATTTTAAAAGCTGTTTCTTTTAAAATTATATCCAGAAGTGGTCCTAACATTATTTTAAGTAACAGTAAAATAGAATTGTTTAAAATTATTTAAAGATAATTGGTTAAGCATTCTGACTAGGATGCAAACAGGAAAGCATTGTTTATGTTCAGTCAGAATTTTTCTTTCATAAACTGATACTATTCTATGTGTTTCAAAATAAGTTTGATTTTAAAAGTTCATAGGGAAAAATTGGTACATTAAAAGCAAAAGAATTTGGACACACCAAATTATATTCCAAATTTGGAACTTTGAACTTTTGAAAGGAGATAGTATAGAACCAGGATGGCGAACCTATGCCACATATGCCAGAAGTGGCACGCAGAACCATCTCTCTTGGCACGGCAGCCATCAATCGTTGCTCTTCTGGGTTCTGGCATGGGCAGGCATGCCACCCAGCTGGTTTTTGCACATGGGGCAGCGCCGGAAATCGGAAGAGCAGCTCCCCAGCACACATGCACACACCAGCTACCTGGTCTGCATGTGTGTATGCGTGCTAGCCATCTGATCTTTGCATGCATAGTAGTGCCGGAAACCGAAGAGCAGCTCCCCAGCGCACATGTGCACGCCAGCCAGCTGGTCTACACACACACATGTGCATTAGAAACCGGAAGACCAGGTGGCCAGCTAAGATTAGCTAAGCTTCCAGCTTCTAGTTTCTGGTGCTCCTGCGCATGTGGAATCTGATCTTCCAGTTTCTGGTGCTTACACATACACACACGTGCACACTCCCATTTTGGCACTTGGTGCCAAAAGGTTCACCATCACTGGTATAGAAAGTCCTGAGGCATCTAAGCATTTGGCTGTTTGATGTCCCTACCACCAACTTTCTATTATTCAATTCATCTAGAGGTTTGAGATGTCACATATAGTGTGCATATATGAAACTGTATACCTGGAAAGGATGATGATGGTTATTAACAGAGCAAAAAGTACTATATCCAAGAATGTAATGGAAAATAATGTAGAAGAGAGGTGTCCTCAACCGCATGCCAAAAAATGTCACACTAATACCTAAAAGTGCATTCAATACAATGATGCACTTTCTTTTCACAAAAACATAAACCTTTACGCTAGCTCAAAAATATTGCCTTGCTTGTCCCATAAGCAGGTTCGGATAATGTAACAACTGGAAGTTATTTTCAGGAAGTGAAAGCTTTTGAATTCCTAGAATTGGTAGCGGGAAATGTATGGTGTATATCATTAGGAGGGCTCTAACTTTTCCAGCCTGCCCTCTATATGATAAAATAGGGAAAACCATATTGCCATAAAAACCCACTTAGAGTTAGGTCTGCATGAACCTAGGGAGCAATATGGACATTGCCAAGGGATTCCTATTACATTGGTATGTTTAGGAGAGTGGAAAATTTATTTTCCAGCCTACCCTCTATATCTTACTTGGTAAATTATATGGAAAAATCCTACTGGAGGCCATATCCACTCCATAAATTCAGAGAGGAAAGTGGATGTCACCAATGGACTCCAGTGCATCGGTCTAATTAGGAAAGTCCAAAGGTTTTGAGCCCACCTGCTGTATTTTTCCTGGTAGAATACAATGGAAATCCCATCGGGGGATATATCCATTTAGGGTTAGGGTTAGGGTTAGAGCTCCATGAACTTGGAGACTAAAATGAATGTTGCCAATGTATTCCTAGCACATTGGTATAATGAGGGCAGAGACATTTGCAGCCCATCCTCTACATCTTTTGTGGTAAAATATATGGAAAATTCCCATTGGTGGGGGAAAAAACCCTTAGGGTTATAGTTAGGTTTCCATAAACTCTTGAGAGCAAAATGGGCATCTGTTTAAGATTAGGATTACACATAGATTCCTGCCACAAAAGTCTGCATCCTCCTAATCATACCGATGTTCTAGGAATCCATTGGTGACTTGCATTTTGCTCTCTGAGTTCATTGAGACCTAACCCTAACTCTTTAAGTGCATTTTCCTTCCAGTATAATTTTCCCATGTATTTTATCAGGAAAGATATAGATGGTGGGCTGAAAAAGTCAGCACCCACCTCATCATACCAATGTGCTTGGAATCTGTTGGTTACATCCATTTTTCTCTTTGAGGTCATTGACAATGTACCTTCAAATGGGTTTTCTTCCATGTATTTTACCAACAAACATTCACAGTGTGAGCTGGAAATTTTTCCACTCTCCTAATCATTCCAATGTTTTAGGAATCCGAAGGCAGTGTGGAAAAGTCTCTGCCCTCTTTATCATACAAATGCGCAATATATTGGCAACATTCATTTTACTCTCTCAGTTCATGGAGACATAAACCTAAGTGAATATATCCTCCAATGTGATTTTCCATTGTATTTTTATCAGGAAATATATAGAATGCAGGTTCAAACAGCTTGGGCCCTCCTCCTAATCTTATCGATGTGATAAGATATCCATTGGTGACATCCATTTTGCTCCCTGAGTTCATGCAGACCAAACCCGAACCCTAAATGGGTTTTCCCTACAATATGATGTTCCCATGTATTTTACAGGAAAGACATAAAAGGCCTATTTTGCCCTAGGAAGAGTCCAATGGAGATTGGTGACATCATTTTGCTCCCCAAGTTCATGCAGACCTAACACTAAGTGAGCTTCCCCTGCAATGTGATTTTCCCATGTAATTTCCCGTGTATTTTCCCATGTAATTTCCCGTGTATTGGTTACATCCATTTTGCTCTCTGAGTTCATGGAGACCTAACTCTCACCCTAAGTGGGGTTTCCCAAAAATGGGATTTTCCCAGATGTCTATGGAGGTTCTAAGTCATCCAGGTTATGGTTGTCCCAAAGGTGTTTTGTCTTTGTTTAAAAGACAAAGACTACTCTTGAAAAAAAGCAAGGTCCACATTTTGGACAGAAAGGACTGCTGGTTTGAAAGATGGATCAAAGAGGCCATCTATGTCAAAATTGAATAGCCCTCTCTCAACAGAGGGGGAGGGATATGGCATCATTTATCTCCAGTCTACAACACAGTCTTTTCACCAAGAAGGCTCCAACCAATTTGCGCTACTCAGGTGACCCTGAGGACACAGATAAACTTCCAAGCAGCCTCAACAACTCTAGAAGAATGAAAATGACCAGCTATATACTGATTAGGAATCTGGTGATGTCCATTTTGCTATCTGAGTTCATCCTAATCCTAAATGGGTTTTCTTCCCAATATGATTTTCTCATGCTTTTTACCAGAATACATATGAGGATGGCCTGAAAATGTCTCCACCCTCCTAATCATACCTATGCTCTAGTAATCCAATGGTGAGATCTATTTTGCTCTCCAAGCTAATGGAAACATAATCCTAAATGGACTTGGATTTTATTTGGCCAAGAAATGTACAAAGCAGACCCAAAAGTCTCCACCCTCTTAAGCACTGGATGCGATAATATTCCATTTACTAATCTTGGACCCAGGTCCTTGAGGTAAAAAGAGCCATAGCATGTCATTTTCCTAAGGTTGACTTTCAGATTGTGGGCTTTACACCTGGATTTTATCCAGACAGAGCTCTTCAGAAGTATTGGATTTGCAAACTACAGTACTTTTAATGAAAAGGAGGACTAGGGCAGAAGACTCCAACCTTTGCAACTTTAAGACTTGTGGACTTCAAGCTTTGCTTGCTGAGGAATTCTGGGAGTTGAAGTCCACAAGTCTGAAAGTTGCTAAGGTTGGACTAGGTCACCCTGGACTAGGGGGTGACATGATAGCAGTGTTCCAATATCTCAGGGGCTGCCACAAAGAAGAGGGAGTCAAGCTATTCCCCAAAGCACCTGAGGGCAGGACTGCGGTATCTGCCATCCCGCATCTGATGGGCGGCTCATGATAGGGAGCGAAGGGAAGAGAAACGACAGGAAGCGAGGTTTCCTCTTGATGAGCGCGCCCCGAATGTCTTGGCACACGCTCTTTTATTGTGCTTTTTTACAAGAAAATGATTTAATCAAAGCTCAAGTCAAACATGGTAATCTCATCAGGATGTGCATGTTTACAAAGCTGCATACCGGACAGATTAGTTACAATGTGGATAAGCTTATTAACAACCGTCTAGCTCCTTGTCCCTTGTACGTGCCTTGCAAAGGTCACTGAAGAGACAGAAGTTAATGATTACACGTGAATGATACAATGCTGCAAACACATGAATGATACATAGTTGCAATGATACGTAGTTGCAATGATATATAGTTACAACATCTCCTCTGTTTTTATTATTTATGACGAGTCTTCTTCCTCGTCCGAGAAGACAGGAACCATTTTTCTGAAATGTTCACCGTCCCCGTCATCTAGGCAAGAGTGCGACCTGTCAGCGTCAGGGTTGTCCAAGGAGCGGTAACTCAGCAATGACATTTTTTCGTCCGGTGTTGATATAACATGAGCTTGCAATAACACATTAACATCAGCAGTTATGGAGGATAATTGATTTTTCAAAAATTGCAATATTCTATAAAAACAACAAGGTCCTATAATACATATCAATATAATGATTTTTAATGATCCTGCCAATGCAGTTAAAAAGGTTGTAAACCATGGCGAAATAGAAAACAACCCCCCCCCCTGCTATCAGCATAAAGACAACATTCTTCTTTAAGCATAGCACACAATCCCCCTTGTTTTAAAAAATAACAGATCTAAATCTTTACGATTTTGCAAAAGGGGGTACTCCATGGGTACCTGTAGGGATATAAAATCATCAGAGTTATACACACAAGCCATACTTGAATGCAAAATGATTTGGATTTAACAATTTCATCCCCGTGGACACATGCCATGAAACCGGTGAAACAAGTCCAAACAAAATTATTGCCAGGGATAAAATACATTCCTTTCAGGCGTGATGTTAAAGTTCCTCCTGAAGTGGTATAGATTGCAGAATATCCCCTGGTTGTGTGGGTGCGTCTGCCAAATCGAATTGAAGTGGTGGGTAGAAGTCTTTTATGCAAGAAAAATTGGTTGTAGAATTTAAACGAACGCCTTGAAAGTCAGTTATAGTCCAAGCAATATTATCTCTTCTATGAGGCTTCTGCGGATCGTCATGGACAGTTCTTTTGAAGTGTCGTTTGTTGACAGGATCAAAGTTCGGGTATATAAAAGCATGACAAGTAGGAGAGAGAGCTATGGACAAGTTAGTTGTAGAACATTTGCGAAATGAGGAGGGAATGTAATTAGTAGAAAAAGGATAATAATTACAATAATGACAATAAAGATTAATTTGGTAATTCATCAAGGATGTTAGTTGGGGTGGGGAAACCCATGATACAATATAAGGACATTTAGGTCCCCCTATGTTTTAGATTGAATAGAGGAAAAGATTTTAAGGTTCCTTTCCATAGGAAGAGTAAAGAAGGAACAAAAGAGCGAGTGGTAGAGTGTTCTTTAAACAAAACAGAAGTGACAGAGTGAAAACTACGGGTAGCATTTTCATGACGTACCCACATGGAACAAGTATAATAGCCTTCTGTTAATGAAATGGTTTTAACACGAATAGTCTTTTGACAGGAAGCATAGGTTTTGTTGAAGTAAGGTAGAAATTGCAAAGAAGATATAGGTAAGAATATCAGGAAGAATTTTAAGATACAGATGTAGCAGAGGAATTCCCATGATAGGGTCTAACCGCCCTACCAGGGATCCAGCAAGTGGTTTTGTCTGGCAGTAAGATTGCAGCGTAGCCTCGTCCCCAAGTGAGAAGCTCAGCGGGACCCTGCCAGGCAGGATCTGGCAATCTGCGATAATATACCAGAGGTCTGTTAGGCGGGGGTGAGGGGGAGGAAAAATGACATGAAGCAGCAGAAGTGGGAGGAATGCCAGTCAGATTAAGAAAGTTTAAAGTGTAAAGACAAATGTTAAGAGAATTTTGCAATGCTGGGAGGTTCGGGGGGTTTTCCCGCAACGAATATCGATCAAGAGCACGTTTCAGAGACAAGTTCGCTCGTTCCACAATAGCCTGCCCCTGGCTGTTGTAGGGAATCCCAAACTTGTGGGTTACATCCCATCTGTTACAGAAGTCCTGGAACGCAGAACTTGTATAGGCAGGTCCATTGTCAGTTTTGATTTCTTTTGGACGTCCCAGTGAGGCAAAGGTACGAATTGAATGATTGATGATATGTTTTACAGTTTCTTCCCTTTGAGGAGTAGCCAGAATAAACCCTGAATATGTATCTATGGAAACGTGCAAATATTTCCAAGGGGCAAAAGGTGGATACTGAGTTACATCCATTTGCCAAATTTCACAAGCTTTTAATCCTCTAGGATTTACTCCTATGGGAATGGAATGTCCTTGCTTACTACATGTGGGGCATTGTTGAATAATGGCAGCAGCTTCTGCCTGAGTTAGAGCAAATTGAAAAGTTATCATAACTTGGCGGGGGAGATTCAAACACACTCCCTGCTTCTATTTTATAATGGACTTTTAAAGCCTCCATAATTTTCCTCCAAGTGACCAAAATGCCAATAGGTGCACGAGGAGGACTATGGAGATGTTCACCAATTTTTTGCCAAGTAGAAATTTTTAAGGACCCTTCCTCTGAATAATTAGGACAATGTTGCCACACATAAGCCAATAATGTAGCAATAGGTTTCTTTTTTACAGGCGAGCCCTTTAAATTAGCAGAATATTTAGAAGAAGAAGCGACTAACTCCCTCAATTCCTTCAGATGCTGCGTCTGTTGTTGAGAAAAGTTTCCACCCATACTTACGAAAGTCGAGACCGTGTTTCAGATCCGATGATGTGCAATTCGCTTCAGGCCTGGCGATGCACAGCTTCCATCGAGCTGATAAGATATAGGCGCGTCGCTACGTATCCCCCTTAGGGAATCACGTCGGGGTCACCAGAATGCAGTATCTGCCATCCCGCATCTGATGGGCAGCTCATGATAGGGAGTGAAGGGAAGAGAAACGACAGGAAGCGAGGTTTCCTCGGGATGAGCGCGCCCCGAATGTCTTGGCACACGCTCTTTTATTGTGCTTTTTTACAAGAAAATGATTTAATCAAAGCTCTAGTCAAACATGGTAATCTCATCAGGATGTGCATGTTTACAAAGCTGCATACCGGACAGATTAGTTATAATGTGGATAAGCTTATTAACAACCGTCTAGCTCCTTGTCCCTTGTACGTGCCTTGCAAAGGTAACTGAAGAGACAGAAGTTAATGATTACACGTGAATGATACAATGCTGCAAACACATGAATGATACATAGTTGCAATGATACATAGTTGCAATGATACATAGTTACAACACAGGACAAGAAGCAATGGATGGAAACTAATCAAGGAGGGAAGCAAATAAATATGAGCCAGCAGCCAAAAAAGCTAATACAATCCCAAATTGCATTAACAGAGGCATACAATTGAGATCAAGTGAGGTACTAATACCACTTTATAAAGCCTTAGTTAGACCACATCTAGAGTACTGCATCCGGGTTTGGTTACCACATTATAAAAAAGATGTTGAGACTTAAAAAAAAGAACAGAGAAAAGCAACCAGGATAATTAGGGAACTGGAGACTAAAACATACAACGACCGTTGCAGGAACTGGGCTTGGCTAGTCTAGTAAAGAGGACCAGGGGAGACCTGATAGTGGTCTTCCAATATTTGAGGGGCTGCCACAGAGAGAAAGGGGTCAAGCTATTTTCTAAAGCACCTGTAGACCAGACAAGGAATAATGGATGGAAACTGAACAAGGAGAGATTTAACCTGGAAATAAGGAGAAACTTTCTGACAGTAAGAACAATCAACCAATGGAACAGAAGTTGCCCTCGGAAGTTGTGGGAGCGCCATCACT
The DNA here is from genome assembly GCA_033807585.1 of Hydrophis major. Lineage (NCBI taxonomy): Eukaryota > Metazoa > Chordata > Lepidosauria > Squamata > Elapidae > Hydrophis > Hydrophis major. Next base: position 334,206,676 of record CM066329.1, read on the forward strand.
TGAGACTTTCAAGAAGAGATAGCACTGCCATTTGTCAGAAATGGTGTAGGGCCTCCCGCTTGGGTGGGGGGTTGGACTAGATGACCTACAATGTCCCTTCCAACTCTGATTATCTGTTATCTGTTATTATAATCTAGAACTAAGAAGGAATTTCCTGACAGTGAGAACAATTAATCAGTGGAACAACTTGCCTCCAGAAGCTGTGAATTCTCCAATACTGGAAGTTTTTAAGAAGAGATTGCATTTGTCTGAAATGGTATATAGGGTTTCCTGCCTGAACTAGAAGATCTCCAAGATCCCTTTCCAACTCTGTTATTCTGTTCCTATTATACAGCCTGCATTGGGAGTTGTGCTAACAGGCATCGGAACAGCCTTGAAAGGCGCCGGGTTGGAGAAAACAATTCCAGTCACGCCGCGCGGTAGCTGAAATCGCCCGGCTTCCACGATGCGCTCTCACCTCGCTAGTTCTCGTTCTAATTATTTCGTAGGCTCTGAAGCGACGCAGCCACACCTCGCTCGCGGCCACCCGCTACAGCTCGAGAAGGAGGGGAAAGGTGAAACTGCCGCACTCCTTCCACCCGTGGCAAAAGCGAAGAGCCGAGTTGGACGGTGCGCCCAGCTTGCTTAAGAGGCGCAGGAACGCGCCGGGGCACATCTCATCACGCCTGAGCGCCACAGCACCCGGGGGTGGAAATGCGAAACTCCGGACGGGCCCTGCCCTCGCAGGCGCCGCGCCAAAGGGACGCTCGCCGGCGAGGGAGACGGTACCATGGCGAGCGCGCAAGTGCACATGTGCCAGACCCTCCTTCCCGCTCACACGAACCACCTCGGCGACCTCAGCCACGGCCAGCTCCTCAAGTGGATCGATACCACGGCGTGCCTGGCCGGTAAGCGCGCGAGCCCCCTTTTTTTCTCTCTCTCTCTCTCTCGTGGGGCATCTCCTTAGAGCGACAAGCATGGAGGACCTCATCAGTGGGGTCGCCGGGGTCCTTCAGCAGCTGCAAGAGCGGTGGGCTCAGTGGGGAGGCGGGAGAAGAACACAGCAGAAAAGGCATCTGTTGCAGTCATCAAATAAAACAGCGGGATCAGAAAGGAAAGCAAACTGCTATTGTTTAATCCAGCATTTCCCAACTTTGGCTTTGCAGCTTTAAGATGCGTGGACTTCAAGTCCCAGAATTCTTGAAAAACAAAGCTAAGAAGCACTGATATAATCTTTTTTCTCTCTCTCCTTATTAGTTAGTTAAAGGGAATCTTGTTTAAATTCCTGTGGATAGTGGCACTGTTTTTTCATACATTTTAAGCGGGGTTTGTCAGTAATTCTTCAGTCTTTCCCTTATGGTAGTTATTTGTAAGTTTACCATTAATGTAAATTTACCTCTCTACCCACCCACCTACCCTGGAATATGCAGTCTAAAGCCTTTAGACTTTAGATCATTTTCTGGGCAATCCAAATAATAATTTACAGTTGGATTCATGAAATAATAGATGAATTAAAGAAAGTTCTATACTGTATAAGAAAACAGTATTTTTCAATAGACTTTAAGAAACCAGCAACAATAAGCTTACCTGCTGATATTTACAGAATACTACTTTGCAACTTTGATCCTTAATCTTTACTATACATGAGTCAGTCAAAGTCATTCAACTGGCTTTGATGGCAAAGATGGGACATCATCTCCCACTTTTCTAGTCCAGGGCATATTTGACAAAATCACCATCAATAAATTGCAAAAAGCAGTTTTGCTAGGAACAGCTTACATCCTGTGATGATACCTTTAATACCATTAAATAGAAACATCTGCGTACCCCAGGTTCTTGGGAAGGACTTGATAGTGGATTAAAACAAATGCCAAATCCAGACTAAACTGCTGGCTGACTATGCAACCCATCATAATAATTCAAAGGATAATAATTCAAAAATGTTTTCTACTTCTTGACTTTTTTGACTCTGCATGGGCCTCCATTCTGAATTGCAGAATGCCAATTGTATATTAATTTTATGGCTGTTTCTTTAAACCGATATGTCATCTAACTATTATAACAATGTGGAAGAAAATCAAGAATACCAGTAATAAGCCTTTTTGACAATTATTCTTTTAATAATTTTTCTTTGTTTTGGGATATTTTTAGTACAAATCCACTAATTCCAGTTTCTAGCTCTGTTTTAAAAAAAATTATTTGAATTACTTGGTTTTGATCTTACATACAATTATTCAATAGATTTTTGCTTATATCTATTCTAAGCTGCTGCTTTGAGCTTACATTGCAATTTTAAGGTGTTTATGCTTTGTAGGCTTTATAAAACATAATAAAATACTTCATAGAACATAGAGTCATAGGGTTAGAAGGGACCTTGAGCTGTTCTAGTCCAATATCCGGCGCAAGACAGGAGACCTTATTTTATCCAGGTCAAATGGTTGTTCATTCTATTTTGGAAAACCTTCAGTGATGAAGCACTCACAACTCAGGGAGGCAAGCTATTCCATTGATTAATTGTTCTCATTGTCAGAAAATTTATCCTTACTTTTAGGTTGGATATTACTGTAATTACTGTAATATGTTTGCTTTGGAGAATAAGTACATCCTTTTTCTTTGTGACAGCCCCTCAAGTACTAGAAGACAGTTATGATGTGACCCACCCCCAATTCTTCTCTTTGATAGGCTAAACATGGTCCAGAATCAACCTGCCATCTCAAATTGAGAATTTAACTGTCACTATATAAGGTTCCTTTCCCTTCTAGTATGCAAATTAAAAATTCTTCTAGCTCCTCAGATGTCAAACAACAATCAGTGGAACAACTTGCCTCCAGAAGTTGTGAATGCTTCAACACGGTGAAGTTTTTAAGAAAACATTAGACAACCATTTGTCTAAAATAGTATAGGGCTTCCAGCCTGAACAGGGGGTGGACTAGAAGACCTCCAAAGTCCCTTCCAACTGTTATGCTAAGAAGTAATATTAAGTACAGATATTTATCTAAAAAGTTACATAAGGCAGATTTATAATTGGTTGGTTGGATCAGACCTTATCTAACCAAGAATTTGTACTCCTTTGGAGAGAGATGTTTACAAAAGCTGAGCGGGACCTTATAAAAAGAAGCTTTAATTCAGTACAAGTTCATTTGTACTCATAAGCAGGAGTTCCAATTAGCAAGTGTTCCAATGAAAGCCCCCCAGTAATCCTTTGCAGACTTGAATTTGTATGTTTCTAAGGACTTACACAATAGGCATTCTAAATTTCTACTTTAAGCAGAATGGAGGGAAAGATTTTCCCATACAACAGTTTTAATGCTGGTTGTTCTTTTATGATTTCATAATTGCCTTACGTGTTCCTGACTTATTCTACTCTGCCTTCCAAGGCAATATCTCATTTAAATATTTAAAAATTGTGTAATATTTAAATTGCTTATCCAATTTTACAATAATTTGTACAATACAGTACATGATTTAAACATTGTAAATCACTTCCCAAAAACATTGTTTTTGACGATTAGTATTTAGGTGTCCTTCGGTGCAATAAAGTCAACCCTTTAAGTATTCTTTCTTACTCAATTCTGGTTTTGAAGAGAAAATTATAGTTATCTGTCTATCATAACTAATGTTTTCTGGGAACCTAGAAATGGAAGGAAGCATTCTCTAAAGCACTCCATTGAATGAATTGAAATTAGAATATAAGATAATTTAAAAATCAGGATAACAAAAATATGGCAAGGAACAGGACTGTATTTTTTTCCAAGCAAAGAGAAGTGCATTTTTTGTATTTGCTTATTGCATTTGTGTGCTGCTGGATCAATCTTAGCTATTTAATGAATAAAAAAGAAGCATAGCACATGACAGGTGAAGGCGTGTTTTTTCCGTATCAGCTCCCAGGTTCAATCCCGTTATCTCAGAGCACAGATAAGGTTTCTGAAATGTAATGCTGTAATAAGTAAGGCAGTTGTCTGACTTGGAAGAAGGAAGTTTATTCCTTAATCAGCAGTCAGGGAACTCGCACATTAGGAGCTGGTTTTCCATGCAAATTTTTATGTAAACTGCACCAAGAAAAAAAAAGGCAGAAATTATAATTATTCAGTCTACTGGTCATTTTATCTGAGTTGCAAGGGAATGAACAGTTTCTTCATAATTTTAACAGTATTGTACAAACATTACATAATTTTTAAATTTTACCATAGAGTCATAATAACACAGTTCTTGGTATGTCTGTGCAGAAATGCCTCAATTAGTTATTCTCATGAAAGTTGAATGCTACATTTTGGCACTGGATAATTTTATAATGGGCAATCATGCAACAACGCGTTCTTCAGTATCTTTTCTAAAAATATCTTAAGATAATCAAATAATCTTGCTTAAATGCTAATGGATGCTGTTTTCCCCCAGTTTTTAATTTTACCTCCAATAAACTCTGTTTTCTTCTAAGCTGAAAAACATGCTGGCATTCCCTGTGTAACAGCATCAGTGGATGACATACAATTTGAAGAGACAGCCAGGTACATCTTAATTTTATCAAACCTTACTCTAGTGTGTTATTTAATAGTTTTAATCAGAATATATCTCAGCCAGTCGTTGACTATTGAAGATTTGTCCTCTTTAGGACAATGATGGTTTATTCAATATCTCAGCAAACAACAAATACTCTAAACAGGCAAGAATGGCTAAAAGCCAGGCAAGGTTAGCATTGGGTTTGAGTTTGCTCTCTTTCCTTTTATTATCATTATCATGAGACACACCCTGCCACACCCAGGCCTATACACGGTTTTAGTTCTGGCCACACCTAAACTATTATCTCTAAATGCTATTAACCCTATAACATGTCTACATCCCTAACCTATTCCGACCCGCACTAACTGATCCCTACCTTCACCATGTCTTAACTCAATGCCTAATTACCACCTATATGTGCCCCAACCCCCTTTAACAATATGCACCACATCAATACACGAAAAGAGCCATTTCCAGCCCCGCAGTTGTTTCAGAATTCATCCTGCAGCCTGCAGTTGCTTCAGAATCCATCTTGCAGCTCAAAGCTCTGCTGAGTCATTCTAAAGCAACCTTCAACACCATCAGCTAGCACACAAGCAACAATATAGATCCAGCGTCAACAGAGCTAAGGTGATATTCTCCACTGCCAGCTGACTTGCTGCAAGGTGTGTTCCAAGCTGACTGGCTCCGTAGCGAACTCGGAGCCTGACTGTCAGCTCTTACGGGAGGTCATTGAAACTGGTTCAATAAAACACTTCACTCACAGACTTGATGAAGCAATGTGTGTTTATTTTGGCCTTCTCCAACAGCAGCAACAAATGGAAAGTCCGAGTAAAGCCAGCGCTGAGAGCGTCTGCCTCTCAGCGCTGTTTATATTTCCCGTTCACCCCCCCATTAATTAGCTAACATACGTCCTTAGCAAAACACCCAACATCCATCTAGCAATCTTGCGCGCTACCACCCAACCCCCTCTATAACACCTTCCCCCCCCCGAGTGTCGTCCTTCCACCCCGATCCATTCAATATCCCCAATGTGGAATGCTGACCAGCCGAAATGACATCCCGAGGTATTTCCTGGCTGGTAAGAGTGGGAGGCGTTTTGCTTAGAGCTTTGCAAAACACCAAACAACTGATAAGGCAGTTTCCCAGTCGCACCAAAGCGGAGAGGGGTGGTTACGCCTGGCTTCGTTGGCTGTCATCGACATCGATTCAGGACCTTCCAGGTAAATAGCTCTCTCCCAACCACAGCGATGTGTCGGGCTTTATTTCGTCAGCAGCATTGTTGAAGCCCGACACTGACAATATATAAACATAGAAATCCTAATTGGCACTTTGGAAATATGATTCATTGCAAAACACCATAAGAAAATAGAAAATTTAAATTTCTATAGACATATTGATTTTTTCTTGATCTTAACATTAAATAAAGCATTTGCTATGAAAATCTGAGAGTTGCAAATTAATTTGTTTCTTACAGTTTGATTCTTAGACATTAAATTTATTTTTAAAAAGATACTTAATTCTTAATTTTTTGATCTGATAATGAACATTATTGATAAATTAAAAAGTCATTGTCACATTTCTTGTACATGCTTAATGAATTTATAAAGTGGTTGTTCAAGGAATAGTTGCTTCCTTTCATGTCCTGAACAAAGAAAGAAACTTTTCATTTTCTGTTATTTTCCTGTAAATGGTCTCCAGTTGATTTCCTCCAAATGGTTTGAAATGAGAAACAAACTGGGCTGGGAGAGACATCTGCAGAGAAGTATCAGCAGGTGTAGCACTACAGTCCATTTGAAAGGGGAAAGGGCTGATTCAGTTATTTTGACATTTCCAATTGCATTGAACCTAAGATGAAATACCCCAGCAGCACTGTTGTGCATAATTACCTTTAGAGAAAGAAAATGAGAACAATTTTTTTAAATGTTCCACAAAATTCAACACTTAAAGGTTTGTGGCTGCAGTTCAGCTTGATGTTAGGTGGGAAAATAACAAAATGTTTAAAAACAGTGCATTCACTACATGCTACATTTGATCTTAACCAAAAGTCCAAGACTACATTACAAATTGTAAACCATTTGTATGGATTAAAGGACAATAGTGATGTATTTCAATTAATATCCAAGATTCCTTGGCAGGTGGATGTACTTGCCAACAACATAAGAAAAAGATGTTCCAAAACAGGGATTTTTTTTTTCTGTATAAATTACAGGTGTGTCCTTTAATTTAGATTTCTGAAAAAGTGAATTATAAGGAAGAGAGTTTTCTCTTCAATTGCCCCCACCCTGTGTAATATTCTTCCCCTGAAAGTAAGGCAGGTTCCCACTCTCCTGGCCTTCTGAAAAGGACTTAAAACATGGCGCTGTGGCCATGCATGCGCTAGCTGTGGCTAGCAATTTTAAGTAATTTTAACTGTTTTATCATCCTTACTTCTTTTTAATTTTTTAAACTTTTATGTATTGTTTTTATATCTTAATACTTTATTGTACACTGCCCAGAATCTCTCACTAAAGGTGATGGTGGTTCAGAAATTTGAAAAATAATGAAATTTGAAAAATTACTAAATTCTCAGGACAACTGAATCAGAGGTGGTATTCAGCCGGTTCTGACCAGTTCTAGAGAACTGGTAGCAGAAATTTTAAGTAGTTTGGAGAACTGACAAATACCACCTCTGGCTGAAGATTTTACAGTGTCCTTCCCCTGCCATGCCCACCAAGCTACACGCACAGAACCAGTAGTAAAAAAATTTGAATCTGACCACTGAACTGAATCCTACCCAATAATGCTTTTTCACAAGAAAAATGAACACAATACATGTTGCAAATTGGGTTCAGTATAATATTTAGACCAATTATGTACTATTTCGTATATAGGATAGCTATATTTGGTATCTTTGGAACATGGAATTTTCAACCTTTCAGAGAACAGAGAAAAAAATTAGGGCCTTTTCACCTACATTATAGAATCATTTCCTATTCTTACATTTTTATTACACAAATATTTGTACTTTAGACTCTTTTCCTCTTTTTGCATTTGTTTCTAAGCAAGAGCTCTCAGACTGCTACGTTCAAAAGGTTCTCATAAGTTACAAATGAGAATGCAATGGTCTGTGACAGGGCAATGTTCCTTGCATTCTAATTCCCAAGGTCTGTATTAAAAAAAAACATGCACTTTTGTTGTGATAGAAGCAAGCAATACACTCCCAACATTGAAACAAATAGCCCTCAGGGTTAATAATACTTCCTAAGTATTTAGGATGACCTGCCAAAGAGATAGTGCATATTTAATTAGATCCCTCCAGTGTTTTCTTGTAAATAGATAAATTCTTTTCAATAGTGATCGTCATTAGAAAGCACTGGGATTGAATTTGGTCTTGTGGTCAATTTTTAAAATCTTTGTCTTTGGTCTCTGATTTTAAATAAAAAATATCTACAAAGAAATTGGATTATGAACATACACAGAATATCATTGGATAAAGTATCATAATTATTTAAATAGGATTTGTGTAGTGTGTTCTGATAAATACTTCTGATTGAAACGCTGAATTGACTAATGGTCTGGCTTGGTAAACATTGAGAAGTTTCCAAAGGCTGCTAAGTTCAATTGCTAGGACAGGGGACCCAACCTCCATGCCACAAGGGATTGGTACTGATCTGTGCCCTATTAGGAACTGTGCCCTAGTACAGCTGGAGGTGAGCAGCAGATGAGCGCACAAAACTGAAACCATACCCCACTCCCTGTTCCATGGAAAAATTGTCTCCCACAAAACTGGTCCCAGCTAAAACAAACAGTATGCTAAGTGGAAAATCTTAAGGTTTTGGAGAAGTGTTGCCAGTCAGTCTTCATGACATTAAACTAGAATGGACAAAACAATCAGACATTGAGTTGTTAGGTGGACAGTTCTGAATATTAATTGAATCCTAGTTTCAGATTTAAAGCTTCCCTCATAAGTTCTTTCTTCAAGTACAACTAATTGTGGAATGAGTTTGCCTGGCCAGTATCCCTGTCACTGACATTTAAGGAAAAAGGGCAAAAACTTTGGCACAGAAAAAATCCTTTATCTTTTGAGATCCATAGTCTTTTCCTCCTCCCCATTCACTTCTGGCCATAAAAATAAGATAGGATATTTGAAATTATATAATTTATATATCAGTTATTTCCAAAACATAGGTGTACATTAGAGTTTCGGCATATTACAAAACACATACAATTATGTGTTTTATAATTATATGTGTCTTTTTTTTAAACAGAGTTGGACAAATTATCAGCATTACAGCAAAGGTAAACAGGGCATTCACTACCAGTATGGAGGTAAGAGATTGTATTTATTTAAGTTGAAATACTATATTTTATTATTTAGGCAGGATGAAACAAGTAAAGAAATGAATTCATGCAAATTCCATCACAGATGGCTTTTTCTTCATTCATTTGCATACTCTTAATAGATTTATTTTCCAAATTCAGCATTATATTAGATACTAACTGAAGTTAGTCTTTCAGTGACTCTGTGTCAGTCATTCTCAGCTCAATGTTCTATAAAGACTTGTTTGTGCAATAAAAATTAAGAGGCTGCAGCAGTAAATCTCTAATAAAAGATGTGATAAAGATTAAATAAATAAATTGAATTACTGTAATAAATACAAATGTTTAGATATAATGTGAAAGTCCCGTTTAGCAGTGACAATTCCAGCATGGAATGGGTCAACTCGGCATGGCCAACTGGGAGCGGCCAGGTTGGAGTGGCCCCTCACCACTACCAAGATACCTCTGCCAACTCACTGCTGCCAAGTTGTTGCAGAACAATTGAACATGGCCAGTTCATTGCGAAGACAACCTGCTAAGGGTGCCCAGGCAAGCGACAAGCAAGCAAGGAGAGTCGGGTGGGTGGGCAGGCAAGTGAGCAAGTGGACACAGTGCACAGTGGGGGCTTCCCTTTTTCACATCCCCATCACAGCCACCTACTAAGTTCCATAGACAACCACCATACTGAGAGTTCCAACCGGCAGCATTGGTGAGCGAGAAGAAGGTGACAGCTGAGGGCTTCCCATGGGGGTCATAAAATCATCAGTTGTCTGGATTGGGTTGGGAATCCTAATAGTGCTGCGCAGTCGCTTGGGGTTATGATATATACATGAAAAAGGGAGAGCTTCTTATTTTCATTAAGATGAAAAGAATAGTTGTTACTAATGCATTTGTTCACAATTATATAATTGCCTAGAATTCAACAACGTCTTTGCTATCTGCACATAGGTTGGTGTCAGAGTTACATTACAGGACCCTTTAACTGATGCACAAAAACTAATTTGTGTGGCTTTCTCTACATACGTTGCAAGGCCAGTAGGAAAAGAAAAGGTAAACATTTCATTGAAAAATTCTAATGTTTCTGTTCTCTAATTTTGTGAACTTGCCAGAAAGCCATTATTATTTACTGTTTCCTTTTTTTCATATTGACAATAAAAGAATGAAAAATTTTATATTTTACTTCTGAGTAATAACTTCATTGTACTTTTCTCAACATTTTCTTGCTCCTTGTATTACTTTCAGCAATTCCTTTTTGGAAGTAATGTATTTTTATAATTCACTAATATCAAACATTCATTTTGCTTGCAGATATTATTAGCATTGTTCCTGAGCTACCCTATTTAAATTTTGATTTTTTTAAGAAACAGTCCATTTTCACATATACCGTTGCCAATGATCTTGGTAATGTAGAATGTTTAGGACAATATACAATGAACAATATGTGCTGCTAGATTTTGTTTAAAGAATGGAAATGCAATTACATTTTCTTGTCCACCTGGATATCTCTAAAAATCTGCAGCATTGCACTACAGCACAGAAAAAGTCACCTGGAGCAAATCTGGGAAGGCAATGAATGAATGCAAGGTCTGTTCACATCTCCATAGCTTCCATTTATTGCAAAGATGTAGTTAGGGAGATCACCTGTACACTAAAGTTGATGAGGATCATTGAAAACTAAGTACAATAATTGAGTACCTGTTTAAAGACATTGTAGACTCTATTGAGTTGTAGAGTTTAAACATGTAGAATAATCTCACGAATCTTGCATTTCTAGTTTTTTTTTCCCATAAAAGCTAATCTCACATGATTTTTGTTTTCATGTTTAGAATATTGTATAAATTATGAGAAATTGTTTATTAAATAATTATTAGGTTTTAGGTTAGTAAATATTTTAGCTTAGTATTATTTACTAACTTTATTAGCTTTACTAACTACAGATGTGGCAGAAAGATTTTTTTAAACTGTTCATGGGTTCATGATACAATTTTACTATGACTTGCTGATACTGTTTTTTTTTTTTTTAATATTTAGATTAACCTAAAGCCAGTCAAGCTTCTCACTGAGCAAGATTTCATAGAACACGCCCTGGCTGCTGAGCGAAGAAAAATTCGACTGGATCATGAACGTGTATTTAATGATCTAATGGATAAATGTTGCATGGATGATGGTCAGTAAAACAAATGTGATGTTCCTCATTACCAATTCTCTGCAATGGGGAGAAGTTCCAATGTTTCCTTGGCTGCATTGTTTGAATGAAAAAGCCCTGGGAACTCACAGCATTGTGTAATGTATTATTTATGAAAAATATAAAATATGAAAAGATATAAAGGAAATGTGCTCTTCTGTGAAGTGATATTTAGGTCTCCAAAAACTAGGAGCAATATAAACAAGCTTGCCATCAGCTTATTGTTTTCTCTAGTAGTTCAGAAAATGTCTGGTAATAGCATAACAAATGTTATTAGTGAACATGGGTGTCCTATAACTTCTCTTCAGATTATTGACATTTTTCTTTTTTTAATGCCATCTCTATTTTTTAAAATTCTCATACACATTTATTACACATCATCCCCACAGGCCCCTTCCCTTTTGAATGTATTGGGACAATGCAACTGCATATTGTTTTGTTTCATACTCTGACATCAACATGTTTCTGAACTCATAATTAATACATGCATTGAAACAGAATCAAGGCAAACGATAGAACCATACTTTCAACTTACAGAATCACCCCATTCCCTCATACACACTTTGTTTATACAAGGCATATCTCTAGAAAGCAGCTTATGTATTTTCAGGTCTTCACTTTTAAGAAAATATTATTGAAACAAGCATTGGGTCCGTCCTAATAAAAGTAGGTAAAGCTTGAATTTATAAAATGCTAAGATTGCTTTGCTCAAAATGAGAGAAAAGAAGCAAGGCTCAATTACATGTGGAAATTACTAATTTAACAGGCTGATAAGTGAGTCCAAAATTCAAGGCAGTCAGGTGGATCCAACTACAGCGCTGGGATTATAAAACTAATGAAACTGGGGCAGAAGCCAAAGGCTTAATTTAAGTCAAGTAGAATCATGTGATGGATTAGCCTGACTGGCGTTTAAAACAAAAATGTACACATTTAATAGGAATATGTTCCTTCTTGATAACAGAAAGATACCGTATTTTCTTTCCAATTTTATCTCTAAAATATATTTAAATACTACTAAAATTCTAACTAATCAATTTAGTCTCTAAAGCATGATTTCTTTAGAGATCAGAATCAATACAGATAGTCTTTGGGTTATTCAGTCACCCTTCAAAGTTGTGAGAGTGCTGAACATAGGGGACGTACAAACAACTCTTGCAGTTCCAACCATTACAAGATCTCCATAATCACGTGAGTGTGATATGGGTGCTCATTGCCTGGCTGGTAATTGTGAAGTAACAGTGAGCTGTGATCACGTGATTGTGATTTCTAAGCTTCCTTGGTGCTGTTTTTCTGCCTGAGCTCCAGAATGCCTGTCTTTGGTATCCATCACAACACCCTCCCATGCTCCAGAGGCCCTGCCATCGGCAGTCCCCACCTGATCACAGCAAGCCCCGCTTGCCCATAGCTCTCACCCACAGCTTTCACTTGCTAGCTTGATTGTCTGGAGATCCTGTCTCTTCCTACTTAACAACCTCTATAGTCTTGGAGTTATGACAGAAGCCTGGGCTACAGAATTACTGTTGCTAAGTGATATTGTGCTAATTACTGTTGCTAAGTCATGTGATATTGTGCTCTGCAGAAGCATTGTTTAGCAACAGAAATTGTAGTTCCAATTGCCTTCATAACCAGAGGACTTCCTGTAATAATAGTCCACATAAGAAATGTCTACTCTAAAAAAATTTGGGAGTGATAGGATTTTTCTAATGCACTACAAATCTTATTGATGTTTATGAATTTCAGAAAAGCTGTGCTAGGATAAAACATTGTAACTTCAGTTGAAATGTAAGTGTACTTGGATTGCTTGGCAATTGTCCTAACACCAGGGTCATATGTTCTAGATCTAGACCATGTTTGCAGTAAAGTGGAAGATGTGGTTTACACTGATTGCACTCATGTGCAGAGCACTGAACTTGTCCTGCCTCCTCATGCCAATCATCAAGAAAATACATTTGGTGGTCAAATTATGGCTTGGATGGAAACAGTGGCTACTATTTCAGCAAGGTGCCTTCTCATAGAACTTTCTTCTGTATTAGATATTATCAAACACATTTAGTGAGAAATAATGGTTACTAGGGAAAAAATAAGATGAGGGAGTGTCTCACTGAAAGTTCCTCTCATCACACAGAGAATTCCATCATTCTCCTCCAATTGCTGGGTACATGCAGCTCCCTCTTTGTGTGTGAGAGACATGAATTTCTATTAGAATTCCCTTCACACTTCAGTGGGCCAGATTCATTGTCAGGATGCTGGATGTGTCATTCCCATTCATTATTCATGTAGTTCTGATTTGTAACCTGAACTTATTCGCAATAAGGACTGCTTTTGGTTCAATGCCAGATAAATAAATCATTTTATTAAAATTGTAAATCTATCAAGGATTATAACCACCAGAGACCCAAGAAAGCAATGTTTCTATGTAAACATGTACACCAATATCTGTAATACATCTGATTGGATAAAACAGGGGTCATATTTAGCTGAAAAAACCTAAATACTTGTAACAAGAAAAAAAAGGAGCATAAGCATAACCTGTAGGGTTAAAATTCTACTGTATTTTATGGAAATACATTAGAAACATTGCTAAATGGCAACCAAAAACTGTCTATTCTGTTTGAGAAATAAATGACCTTGTTACAAAGCTTTTGTCAATTAGATTTGACCTTTGGAAGGTGGCAGAGTTGCTATGGCCACACACTGCTGAGGAATAAAAAGAGACCGTTTATTTATTTATTTTTAAAAAGGCTGTTCACAAAACACAAAGTGAAGGTAAACTCAGAATGGTTTATCTAAAATTTATGGATGAAATCTAGCACAGTTTATCAAGTGATGGAACTAATACCATCTATTAAAAGTTTCTCATCTGCTATGTAATTCCCCAACATTAAAATTAGCCCTAGAGAACTGATCAGTTTAGGGACCTGTAAAGAATATTCCTACTGTACAAATAAAATACAATTTCCATAATGAGGAATTTTATCCTTTGTTCATTTTTAATTATTGTAATACTAAGCAAACGTTAGATCTGGAAATAATCCTTTACAATAAGATCTATATGAAAGCACAGAAGTCTTGCTTTAATAAAATCATTTTAATTTTTTAATAACAATGTTAAGAACAAATAGATGACAAACCTATTTATCCTTCACTTCTAGTCTGATATTAATCTGCTGGTGCCCTTAACTGTGAGTATTGCAAATTAGATATTTAGCAATTTAAATAGGAGGAGCAAATTATTCTTAATGAAATCCAAAATAATTTGAATGCATTATAATGATGCTCAGTTAATTAGAAACAGATAATTGTGCACATTTAACAATTCTGGTGCATCATAAAGAGGTAATTGAGTTACGTTAAGGATAAATAATGGCCCAAAACAATGTCATTGCTAAACAAAGGTTAAACATTTTGGACTTATACAAACACTGAGTTCTTAGCCCAAATGTTATTAGAATATTTATGTATTAAAACAAATCTAAATGGATGATTTATTTTCACATATAAATGAAAGGATTGGTGATTATTTGTAAAAATACAAAGGATTGGTGATTCTTTGTAAAAATACAAAGAAAGAGGTGATTGTATGATCATTGATGTGATCAGATGTGAGTCACTGCTTAAAAATTTGTTTCTGACAAATTCCCTTATTGTTCAATATTTTACTTTGATTTCACAGAATTTTTCAAGAAGCTTGATTAATTTAAAAAAACCTCAGCAACATAGTTGGTAATGTGCTATAACTACAGACTTACATTAATCAGAGTTGGAAGGGACCTTGTAGGTCATCTAGTCCAACCCCCCACCCAAGTGGGAGACCCTACACCATTTCTGACAAATGGCAGTCTAATCTCTTCTTGAAAGTCTCAAGTGATGGCGCTCCCACAACTTCCAAGGGCAAGATGCTCCATTGGTTGATTGTTCTCACTGTCAGAAAGTTTCTCCTTATTTCCAGGTTCAATTTCTCCTTGTTCAGTTTCCATCCATTATTCCTTGTCTGGCCTAAAGGCGCTTTCAAAAATAGATTGACTCCTTCCTCTCTGTGGCAGCCCCTCAAATATTGGAAGACTGTTATCATATCTCCTCTGGTCTTTCTCTTCAGTTGACTAGCCATGCCCAGTTCCTATAACCGTTCTTCATATGTTTTAGTCTCCAGTCCCCTAATCATCCTGGTTGTTCTTCTCTGTACCTTTTCTAGAGTCTCAACATCTTTTTATATTGTGGTGAACAAAACTGGATGCAGTACTCTAGGTGTGGTCTTACTAAGGCTTTATAGAGTGGTATTAGTATCTCACTTGATCTCGATTGTATCCGTCTGTTAATGCAATTTAGGATTGCATTAGTTTTTTGGGCTGCTACTGCACACTGCTGGCTCATATTTAGCTGGTTGTCCACTAAGACTCCAAGAGCCCTCTCACAGTTACTGCTGTTGAACCTGGTTTCACCCAGTCTATGTGTACTTTTGATTTTTCTTGCCTAAGTGTAGGACTTTACTTTTCTCTACATTGAATTTCATTTTGTTAGATACGACCCAGTGTTCTAGTCTGTCAAGATCCATCTGGATCTTGAGCCTATCTTCTTGGGTGTTACCTATTCCTGCCAGCTTAGTATCATTTGCAAATTTGGTAAGTTCCCCTTCTATTCCCTCATATAAGTTGTTAATGAAGTTATTGAAGAGTACTGGGCCTAAGACAGAACCTTGTAGCACCCACTGCTTACATGTAGACTTAGACCCATTAAGGACTACTTGTTGAGTACAGTTTTCCAGCTAGTTGTGAGTCCATCTAGTGGTGGTGCTATCTATACCACATTTTTTAGCTTCCCAAGAAGTAGGTTGTGGTCTACTTTGTTGAATGCCTTGCTGAAATCTAAATATAATATGTCCACAGTATTCTCCATAGAGCTGCTGCAAGCATCCAGAGTGGGAGGTGCTCCAGTCTCTGCTCTTACAGGCTGAGCTATAATTGAGGAACGCTCCTCCTCCTCCACGTGACACCTTTGTAGTGTTCCCCAGTTTTAGCTCAGCCTCGCAGAGACAGGCAGCTCTAGCATTTTCTCCTTGGCCGATCCAGGATTTTTCGCTTTAAATTTCAGGTTTGATCTTTCCTTGTTTTTCGTCCTTGGTCCCTGCGCATTTGGCCTGTCTTAAAATAGCAAAGGGAGTGAATTTTCGCCCCTCGGGGGGAGATAGGGGTTTTTTAGAGCCTTTCGCCCCCCCCCACTCTGGTGCCTGCCATTCTTTAGGCCATTCTGCCCTTAAGCAGCGGCTTGTATTTGTGCGCTTAATAGCGCTCTGTTGTGCCTTCCCCCCACGAACGCAATAGAGAGAGGGCGAACTCTTCTCTCTTAGGGCCTTCGTTCTGCCTGCATTTCGGCAGCTTTTGTTGTTGTTGAGGGGCTTTCCTTCTCTCTGAGCCTCACGCTGGTTCCGGTGGCCATTTTGGGTGCGCCTTGTGGCCAGCGGCCATTTTGTTTAGTCTTCAGTTTGCTGCATCGATTCGGGAGGCTTTTAACAGGACTGGCAGGCCTGTTTGGAGTTTTCATTTTTGAAGGGGTATTGTGGTTCCGTGCCCTGTTGCCCCGTTTATTTATCTGTTGGTTGGTTCCCACAGCTCACTCAGAGGGAAGGAGAGGCACCTACTTCCCATGTTGCTTGGAGGCTGTCTCAGGAGGCCTATTTTTATCTAATTTTTTCCTGTTTTTCTTTTTTCTGCCTTTTTTTTTTTTGTTGTTGTTGTTATCTGGCCTCAGCATTCATTCGGTCTATTGGCTTTTTGGATATTCCTTCTATTAGCATACTCTGCAGCTTAGTTAGGCCCTTTTTTGGCCTTGCCTCTTATGTTAATTCAAAAAATAAAATAAAATAAATAAAAAGAACAAAATACAATAAAATAAAATAAATTTAAATATATATTACGATACAAAAAAAAAAAAATTTACCAAAAGAGGGACGCGGCCCAATGATAGGATATCCGGCCCACATTATAGGCCGTACACCTAGGCGTGCCAACTGCCTCTTTATTTAATATTGCTCTGTACCTGGCATTTTATCATGGCAGAAGACAATCCCAGAGGTCCTTCCTTGAAGGCTAAGTCGGAGACGCACCATTTGCGCAAAAGGGCCAAGGACTTATCCAAGGCTTCTCAAAGGAAAAAAGATAAAACTCCTTAAGGCGACCAAGGCTTTGGAGAAGGAATTTTATAAGCATTCAAAGGGCTCTCAATCTGTAACCCCAGTTCCTAATTTTCTACATAACCCACCCCTCTGCCAGAACAACTTTCTCTTCCCAGGCACAGTTCACCTGTTCGGAGCCTCCAGGTCTCCCGGACACTGAGGCTACATTTGCGACCACTGCTGACTTGCGACCAGAGGAACCATCCACGGTCCTTATTCCAGACAGCATTAGAGAGTGGAGGCAGCTGGCCATCCGCCAAGGGGTCGCGGAGGGTATCCAACAGATGACCAGACCAGGTCCTCAGCGATGGCTCCTGAGGTTGAATCAGTCTCTGGCAGATCCCTTCCCAAACCGGAACTTCACCATGGTCAGGTACTTCACCATGGTCAGGAGATCCCCTTTCCAGAAGGGGTGGAGGAAGTGGAAATGGGCCTCGTGCCCTTTAGGGAAGCGGAAGGATCGGATAGGGGATCCTTACACTACTCTGAACCCCTGTCAGAGTTGGAACCGATGGAAGGAGAAAGGTCAGAGGATAAGGATATTCCCCCTGACCAGCCCGCATCCATAGGCCTGTTTGAACCCCATTTGTTCAAGTCCTTGCTAATCAAGGCGAACAGTGTTTCGGGCTTGATGTTCCAGTTATCCTCTAATACCTCCCCAGCAGCCACTGGAGTCCCAGAGGATCCTATTTTCAGCCGGTTGTGGAGACCGAGATCATTCCTACTCCACTCATTTCTCCGGCTTAGTAGCAAAACAGTTGGCCTCATCAGCCCCCCCCCCTCGCTCCCTCCAGTCAGGACAGAGATTTTTTAATCTCGATGCGGATTTCTTTCCTTGCCACACACCCCAGAGGTGGATGACTCCTTAGTAAGTCTAACATCGTCCTCTACTCCAACTGACGCTCTGGAAGCCCTAAAGCCAGAGGACAAGCGGGCCCAGACGACATTCATCGGGTGCATCAATCCGATGCTTGGGCCATTTGATCAGCCACGGCTGCATTCCTCTCACCCAATCCTCTATTAGATGGCTCCGTCAGTTGAAGCAGTATGTCCCCCCCCCCAACACCAGGGCACACCAGGACATTGCCACGCTTACGGCCGCAGCGGAATTTGCGGCCAATGCTACCTTCCACTCCGTGAAAATTTCCTTCTGGGCTATCTCCTCTCACGTTACAGCCCGGCGGCTGCTTTGGCTTAAACACTGGCAGGCAGACATTAAGATTGAAGCTGAATTGGCTTCTGCTCCCATCTCGGGAGGCAAGTATTTGGTCCGGCTCCGGAACCATTGTTCATGGAGAGCCTAAATAAAAGAAATTTCTCCCATTGCCCTTTCACAGACAGGAGTCCAGAGTGTCCCAACCCTTTCGAAGGGGATCCGTTCGTTTCTCCTATCAGGCTCCCTTCTTCCCCAGATTTCAGGGAACCCCGCCCTTTCAACCAGCCTTTCAGGACTGGAGCGACACGGGTGTCAGAAACAGGAGGGGGGTCTACTACGGGAGACCATTCCGGGGCGCAGGAAGTAGATCATCCTGGCGCCCTAGGTAAGGCTTCCAGCCACCCACCCCATTGGCAGTCAACTCACATAGTTTGCCGACCAATGGGGATCAACCATTTCTGATATTTGGGTTCGGGACACTGTTAAACTTGGCCTCTCCCTTGAGTTTCTGTCCCCCTTTCCGGAGCATTTCAGGGTTTCCCCTCTTTCCAGAGGCCGCACCAAGAGTTTTCTCATAGAAACCACTATTAACACCCCACCAAAATCGAAGCTATATAGCCCGTACCATCCTCGTACCGAGGAATGGGGTTCTATTCCCACTTTTTCCTACTTCCTAAACGCTCCGAAGGTTGGAGGCCCACCCTAGACTGAAGAGGCTTGATGTGGTCCATCATAGTTCAAGATGCTTACACTTCAGTCCTTTCTGCAGGGCACTAGGAGGGAAGACAGGCTCACCTCCTTTGACCTCTCAGCAGCATATTTTCACATTCCCATTTGTCCCTCATTTTTCAAATTTCTGAGACCTGGCTACACTGGTCAACTTTTTCAATACGTGGCCCTTCCCCTTGGTCTAGCCTCGACCTCGAGGATCCTTACCAAGGTTCTGGCAGTCCCATCAGTTCACCTCAGAGACTTCCCCACTCACTGTCTCTATTATCTGGATGATATCCTCATCTTTTCTCTTACCAAATGCCACGCCGAAGGGAACACTAGATCCATCCTCTCGGTTCTTCAGGCCCCTGATTTTCTTGCACAATGGGAGTAGAGTCAACTTACCCCTCCCACTCGAATAGCTCACTTAGGGGCAGTGATTGACTCAGTTGAAGGGACGGTCTTCCTTTACCCTGGAAGATTTCTCAGTATTCAGAAATCGGTTAGGAACATTAGGCGAACAAGAAAGACCCCATTGCTGGTCTTATCAAGATTATTGGGCAATTGGTCTCATGCATATCCATTGTTTTCCTGGGCCCGGCTCCATTCCAGATCTATACAGTGGTTCTGTTTCCTTATCACCGCTCCAGAAGGAGCAATTCGAGAGCCGTAGCGAAGGTTCCCTCAAGGGTTCTCGCATCGCTTCTTTGGCGGACCAGACCCGCAATCCACAAGAGCATCTCTTCAGGAGCCCCCAGGTGTTACCCTCACGACAGATGCCAGCCTACCCGGATGGGGGGCCCATATCCACTCGCTCTCAGCTCAGGGCACCTGGTCAGCAAAGGTGCAATATGAACTGGCGGAGGCTTCACACAGTATACCCGGCCTTACACACTTAAATATGCGGGTGCCTCGTACTGGTCCTGCCAGACAACATTACGACCAAGGCGCATATCAACCAACAAGGGGGGCAGACATGACATCCGTCTCATGAGGGAGGCCGGGCGTATCTATAGCTGGGCGGAGACCAACCTATTGTCCATCAGGGCAGATCACATCTCGGGAGTCTCAACGTTCGGGCAGACGGGTTGAACAGGGCCACCTTAGACTAGGCAGGATGGCGCCTTCATCCCTCCCTGTTTAAATAATAATGCAGAGGAGGCCTCAGCGATATTAGGCCTCCTCCTAGTGGACCTATTCATGTCTCTGCTCAACGTCCAGGTACTGAGATTCTTCTCCAGGTACTCCCCAAGGGGCAGAGAATCACAAAGCTGTAAGTTGGCCCTGGCCCACCGGGCTCTTTTTACGCAATTCCCCCACTACCGCTAATCCCCAAAGTGATCCTAAAGCTGATCCACGAGAGGGCGGAACTCCTCCTGCTTACCCCATACTGGCCCAGGAGACTGTGGTTTTTTGTAGACCCTCATAACCTCCTCCCTGGAGGATCCCACCGGGCAGGATCTCGCTAGCCCAGGGACCTTCTCAGCACAAATCCTCAGTGGCTTCAGCTAGACGTCTGGAGGCCGAGCAGGACCGTCTAAGAAGGGAGAGTTTTTTTCCAATCAGGTCATTGAGACCATCTCGGCAGTGAGACGGTCTCAGCTACCCATATATATATACCACTACTCAGATCATTTTCTCTAAATGGTGCCACAAATCACGCATTAATCTGCTCTTCCAGTGGCTGCTCAAATTTTGGCCTTCTGGCAAGAAGGACTGGACAAGGGCCTCTCCCTCAATACCTTGTGAAGTCAGGTGGCAGACTGGCCAATGGTCATTTCGGTGATCCGATGAACCATTTTCACACCACTCTCGTATCCGGGCATCCCAAAGAGGAGCCACCAGTTTGCATCCTCCAGTGATACACAGATATACGACCGGGGACTTTAACAGGGTTCTCACGGCACTGTCTAAACCGCCTTTCAAACCCCTAAGAGAGGCATCACTTCAATTCCCTACGTTCAAGGTAGTGCTTCTCATACCGGTTTCATCTGCACGACGGATATCTGAAATAGCAGCTCTGTCCATTAGAAAGGATCTTTGTGATTTTCCTTGCTGATCGGGTGGTCCTGCGACCAGACCCTTCCTCCTGCCCAAGATTACCTCAGCCTTTCGCAGATCATAGGAATTCATTCTTCCTAACTTTTGCCCCAGGACTTCTCCGAGAGGGAAAGGCAGTGGCATTCCATCGATGTCAAACTTGCGTCACATATTTATATCAGTCGTACTTGGTCTATCAGGAAGTCAGAAGCATTGTTCCTGTCATTCCAATCAAAGATGCTGGGTTTCAAAGTATCCCCGTCTACTGTAGGCACTTGGATCAGAGCGACATTCTCCAAGGCCTATCTAACTCAGGCGCTTCCTATTTCCAGTGGAATAATTGCACATTCTGCAGGGAGTGCGGCTACCTTGGCAGCCTGGGTTAACCAGGCTTCGATACATGATATACGCCGAGTGGCCACCTGGGCGTCTCCGTCACCTTTTATTCGTCATTGTAAAATCAATGTGTTTTCGCTTTAGCAGAAGCATCCCTGGCAGATGAGTCCTTCAGCAAGTGGCAAAAGAGCCAGAGGATATTCCAACACAGTCAGAGTCCCTCCCGTAGGACAGGCCATGCTTTGGTATGTCCCACTCTGGATGCTCGCAGCAGCTCTATGGAGAATGGGCATTGGTACTTACCTGATACGCCCTTTCTCGTCGAGCTGCGTAGAGCATCCAGCCCCACCCTAAATTGTCCATCTGGTGGGGAATCCTGTTTCGGCCAATGATTCAATCAGTTAAGTAGTTGTGAGCTGCTACAATAGTTTAAAGGAGATAAGAGTGTTTGTCTTCTCGTCTTCATAAAACTGGGGAACGCTACGGAGGTGTCAGGTGGAGGAGGAGGAGCGTTCCTCAATTATAGCTCAGCCTGTAAGAGCGGAGACTGGAGCACCTCCCACTCTGGATGCTCTACGCAGCTCAACGAGAAAGGGCGTATCAGGTAAGTACCAACGCCCATTTCACTGGTCTACTAATTTAGTCACTAAGTTGAAGAATGAAATAAGATTGGTTTGGTATCATCTGTTTTTAACAAACCTGTGTTGACTGCTAGTTATTACTTTACTTGTTTCTAGATGTTGGCAGATTTGTTTTTTATTATCTTTTCCAGCATCTTCCCGGGTATTGATGTTAGGCTGATTGGTCTATAGTTTCCTGGGTCTATTTTTTTACTCCCTTTTTTGAAGATGGGAACCACAACTAGTCTGTTAATGTATGTATTGGAAGAAGAAAAACCCAGAGTTGCTATCCTTTTTCCAGCTGGACTGCTTACATTGGCATGGGAAGTTTCCATATCATTGTTGTTTCCATATGACTGTCTCTTTGTGGGCATTAAAAAACATCTTCTATGGCATTGTGCCAATTTTTTAAAATTATTTTTATGTAAATCACTGTAGGCCACAACAGGTTTTTTTCAACATTTCTAAAAGATTCAGTAAACACTGATAAATGTGGAACAGCCCCAAATAAAACTTCATTAAGTCCCTTTGGATTTATTAGCCAAGCAATATTGACTAATTATGAGATTGCTTTAAAATTTAAGAAAGAATGTAATGTTATATCTATAAAAAATATACAGGATTGTTCCCAAATATGAACATTAAAACACAGTTCTTAAACTTCACAACCTCTCATTGAATACATTTTATTAATTTTCTCAGAGCTAGTTTAAACCTGAAATTCAGTTTTGCACAGTGTTTATGTAGAAATCTTATAAAGTTGCATTGACATAAAAAAGATGTGTTTATGTTTGCTTTTATTCAGCCGCCTATGTCATGTGCATCCAACTCTGAAATCTGTAGATATGTTTAAATTCCGAGGACCCTCAACTGTTGGTGACCGCCTTGTTTTCAATGCTATAGTTAATAATACTTTTCAGAAAAGGTAAAACACCATATCTTTATATTATGAATACTCATATCTCTCCTCCTCCCTCCCTCTCATATGTAGGTATGCATGCATGCATGTAGATCTCCATCCATCCATCCATCGAAATCATATACTGTGTTGTACAGAATGCTTTAATGTCAAGGCTTCAAAAAGCAATTTTGACTTGTGTGGATATTTATTTGTTCATTGGACTTGTATGGCTGTCTTCCTTATATAATGGATCTAGGTCAGGCCTGTCAAACTAGCAACCTGCAGGCCCAATGTGTCACATGCATGCCACGCCCACCCCTGCTCTGCAAAAGCAAAAAACATTGTGATAACATCACAATACGTCAAGTGATGCAATCGAGTTTGTACCCATGTTCTGGTAATTCAGAACAATCCATAAGGAACATAAATTACCCCAGAATGATTGCTGGGAATTCTAGAAGTTGAAGTTCACACACATCTTAAAATTGCTAAGTTTGAGAAACACCAGACTAAATTTCCCTAAAGTCCAATCCAATTCTACACACACACACACACACACACACACACTCACACACACTATCTGCAGAATCTAGCACATCACCAAATCTGACTATGATAAGAGAAGATATAATGCAGAATATATTTGGTATCAGGTCCTAATGTTTACATTTGATATGCTTTGCAGTGGTTTAGATAGCATTTTTTTTTTATTTATCTAGGCACATAATATCACAGATTAGAATATTATACAGTGACACTGATTAAATAAACTTCATCTTAATAAACATCTAATGATAAGGTTGCGTATAAAGATTAAATAGATTAAATGTATTCTGCACTAATAATAATAATTCCTGGTGTTAAATAAATGTGCCTATTTTGCAAAATTAATTCTGCTTCTAAATATAGAAAGAATTGAAGAGGTATGTAAATTATTGAAGCTTTGTCACTATATAATCGTGAAGCCAAACATACTGTATTCTCATATTATAAAACATGAAATATTCTCCAAAGGAAATAGATTTTACAATTGTAGATTTAAATCTTTTTGGATTATTTTAATTGATATACAGGTAGCCCTCAACATATGACCACAACTGAGCCCAAAATTTCTGTTGTTAAGTGAGACATTTATTAAGTTTTGTCCCATTTTATGACCATTGTTGCCACAGTGAAGTGAATCACTGCAGTTGATAAAGTTACTTAAATCGACAGTTAGCTGTTAAGTGAATCTGGCTTTGACTTTGCTCATCAGAAGTTCGCAAAAGAGAATGACGACCTTGGGACAACGGTCATAAGTATGAACCAGTTGCCAAGCATCTGAATTTTGATCACATGATTATGAGTATGCTAAGGTCGTAAGTCTAAAAAATGGTCATAAGTCACTTTTTTCAGTACCTGATGTGTTAGGTTATCTAAGCCAATCATTTCCTTGAAATAAGAAATCCAGTGAGCCTTTCTAAAATCTTCTGTTTGAAAAGATCCACCAAAGACAATCTATCACTTCTCTAGAAACTGAGTCATCTCATTTCTCTGAATGAGAAATTCTACACCAATTCTCCTGTAACTGAAACTTATTCTAACTTGTCCTTTCTTCTGCTTTCTTTGCATTTGAAAAATAATGCTATGTTCTCTTTCGTTCTCTCTTTAAACTTCCTATTTCAACCAGTTGTTACAAGATTGTTGCACTCTATTGACTAATAAATCACTGCTGCAGATTTCATCCCATTTTTAAACTAAGTAAATACTTTTTTTCAGTATTGAGGTTGGAGTTCGGGTTGAAGCATACAATTGTGAGGAATGGGCCAAAGGTCAAGCACGGCATATTAACAGTGCCTTTCTTATTTTCAATGCTATAAACAAACATGGAAATGTTCTTATTCCCAAAATGAGTTCCATGACCAAGGTGAGTTCTTTTTCAGCTGGAAAGGAAGACAATAGATAATGACTAGATAGAGCAAGATTATTTCTTTACTGGTTTTTATAATTGCAACAATAGCAGAGGAAATTAAGCTATACTGTTAAGTGATTTTTTGATTTGAATTCTGTGTGAGGCATTTACTCTAAAGTGCTTTAGATAAATTTGACTTGGAAAATCATTTAGGTCAGTGAAAAAGAGCTAATTAATTTTGCTTTATTAATTATCGTGTGGTCTTAAACTTTTCAGAGTACTTCATAGTTTATTTACACATTTTATTCAAATAGTTGTTTTTATCCCCTGCTTTGTTTTGTTTTAATGTTTATGTCACACAGTTTGTTACATGACCTGTTAGCTATTCTTAAAATTAAGTATAATTACATTTAATTTAACTAATATTTTTAAAGAAAAGTTCACTTTTAATTATAGCTAATTCCTTGTTTATCTGCTCTGTTCATTTGGAGGATGGCTTAAGAAGGTACCATGGAGCTATTGCACGTAAGAAAATTCGATTATTCAGGTAAATGAAATCACTGTTATTTCCCAGTTCTCCAGAAATAACTAACTGATTCATGAAAAATTAAACAAACGTTCAGTTTGAGGCATATTCCTGATAGGCTGCATGGAAAATATTTTTGGAATGTTGGAGCAGAACAGATTCAAGAACATGTTCCAGAGTATGGGGTTGTAAATGAAAGGGAACAAAATACTTATTGCGGTTTTGTAATGCTTCCAGTTTTACCAGATAGTTGTCTTTATTACTACTTCATTAAAATCTGGGAGCCTTATCCTCACCTTTCATGCTGGATTTAATATTCTAATGTATTGAAAGGATAATGCTGGAATTTAGTTATCAGCACAAGGTACATTTTAGCAATCACAGTTCTGTATTTTTTATTGATTGTTATTACAGTGATTGTTCATCACATTTGTAAACAAAATTAACATTTATAAACAGTAATTTAAAAATATTTGGTTAGGGTAGTTTAAACCTATTTGGAAGTGTAGGACGCTCTTTGAAATCCACGGATTTCCTTAATTTACTTTTCGCCTTCTTTCCATTTGTTTATTTTACCTTCAGGAGATATGCTGTCTTAAAGAAAGAAACCATTTTCATACCTGATTTCTGGAACATTAGCAACCAGGTACAATTTATATTATTTGCACATTGATATCTTTCAGGTAAATTGGATCATTTAGTGCAGGATGGGCAGTCTTTTTAAAGTTAGGACCAATTTTTAAAATTTTGCCCTCAACTGCAAGGGATGTGGAAGTGATGTTACAGGAAGTTCCAGGGCTAGAAAGTTTATGCCTTTCTTACCACACACACCATTTTGGGCATTTTTAAGGGCATAGAAATCTTTTTTTGTAAAAAAAAAAGGGGGGGGGAATGGGTGGCATATCCTTGAGAAGCAGGAAAAATGAAGCTGTTTTTAGAAACCCTAAGCTGGCCAATCATGGTAATTTTTTTATTAAAACATCAAAAATCTAGTGCTCAGTACTATGTTTTTGTAATATTCTTCTGTCCTACCAAACTTGGTTTACTTATCAGAATTGTTTTAAAATTAACAAGTTTTATATGATGCTGATAGCACAGATGACAGCAAGTATGTTTTATAAGCACTAATTTTATAAGAAAGTGATAGAAAGAAAAATCTTCCGTCAGAGGCATTTAATACAGAGAAGTGTCAGGATTTTTAATACATGTTCCTAATGTGCTAATTGTACAAATTATGGTGGCAATTCTATATTTTTTAAAATTAGTTCTATCGCATTGAATTCAGTCAACTATGATTCTGAGCACATTTTTTGGGTCCAGATTTCATCCATTACTTACTGCAGGCTTCTTTAGCTTGGCACTGTCATATATCAACAAGATTGCAACTTAAAGAATGTCCTGTCAACATATGTGTTTAATTTATCAGAGAAACTGATAAGAGATTTACAGATAGAGATTTGTATTGCCTTCTTCATTTAAAAGATTTCAAGCTAGATCTCTATCTTTCTCAGCACAGTAAAGAGGAAAAAAAATTTGTATTTTATAACTGGCTTCGAATTAATTATTGTCTGTTTTAAATTTCAGTCACTCATAATCAAAAACAATGTTACAGCACTGACTTTCTTGGCAGCAAAGCCTGGATGGGAGATATGTATGACTCTAAATCGTGTAGGTACTATCCATGTATTTTCTTACAGTAGTCTTAAGAATTGTGTGATGTCTTAACTGTTTCTTTGAAAAAACACCTTTTACTTGGAGTAAAGATAACTGAAGGCATGGGAAATGACCTAAAGGATTTGTAATGCAAATTGACATGCATTACAGAAGCATGCAAGTCTCTTTTCTCTCCCTTAATCATTCTTTTTTGTTTTCTCCTATTTTTCTTGGTGATGACAATGAAGTCTCTTTCAACCACAAAAGATCCACTATCTTTCTTCTGCCCAGTCTCTTACTCTGTAGAGAACTGTAAAGCTGTCCATCAAATTACAGAACTGTACCCCTTCCCATCAGATTCATTTACCAAGAATATAATGCAAAACAAAACATGAATGATCATTGCTAACTATTCAACATTCAAAATGTGCCTTTTAAGTATTTATCAGTTAGGAATAATAAAGGCTGAAAAATGATGTGACCAAGAAACATCACATTCTTTCAGCAACTAGAGAAAATACTCTCTACAGGCATGGATTTATTTATGTTTATAATAAGACAATGGAATTGAGATAGAGGTAATGCAAGGTAATTTCTTTGCAGTCCGTAAAATATAACTGTTATGGGATTGCTATAGACTTTCACTTTTGTAGAATTAACCTAAAAAACGTTAAAAATGATCAACAAAAACATTATTGTTGATATATTGTACTACAATTCTCATTAGTCTTATTTATATAGTTTGTTTTATTTGCTAAGTATTGGACATAAAACGTTTTATTGTCTTAGTTAAAAAAAAAAGGCTAAAATAAATATCATTCATCAGCTTTCCAGTTAGTAGAAGGTTAAAAGAGAAGACCCCAAATCTGCAGAAAGCAGTGGCAGAACTTTGATCAGAATTTTCAGAATAATTTCCCCCAATTTAATGTTCTTGATAAGTGTTAAGGTTGCAAATACTGTCCTTCTTGGCTAGTGCATATTGAAATCCAACGTATTGCATGTTTAGAGATCATGCTGAGGTAGGTAGTTCTAGTGTATTCACTACAGAGATTCATATGTAAGAATAAAATTAAATAAGGGTCTTCCAGAAGTTCACTGTGATTACTAAACATAAAAAATGAATAAGTAGATAACATAGCTTATATTCAGTATAAGGAAGAAAATTATTTCTTGCCCATTAAATGAATAGCATAGTAAGTTACATATTAAAGATACTTCTTCAATATTTCTGTGATACCTATTAAAGTAATAAAATAGGTTAGTGCTATTTCTTGCCTATTAGATCATATCCTGCTTTAGCTTATAAAACTTCATTCTATTTATAATTATTATTAATTATTATTAATTCTTCTTTAAATTCTTCTTTAAATTCTTCTTTGAAGCACTTCTTTAAGCACTTAATGTGGCTTCCCACCACATTAAAAGACAAAACAATTGTAAACTAAAGTTCTGCATTCTGTATTTAGACAAGTGTGTGACAAAGGCACTGCAATGTCAGGAGTTCCTAAAGGAAGCTGATTTTATTTCTGGATTTAAACCAAGCACAGAGATAGTTTTGGCTGCTCTAATGGAAACAGTATGGCCCTGTTTAGTATTCATTCATCTCTCAGTGGCTTTTCATGCTATAATCCTTTTGGAGTGCTTGAATGAGTTCAGAGTTGCAGGGGAGGGGCATTATCTGCCGAAATGTTTTTTAGGTGCTACTGTGAGATATCTGATTAGCCCTCTAGGAATTTTCACAAGAGGGAGGAAGGTTCTGTTCTTCACTCTTCTGTGATTTAATACCTATATGAAGTGGTTGGAAAAGTTCATTAGTATTTGTATATGCTGAAGCAATACTTCTCCTTTCCTCTAAGCTTCCATTAGCAATAGCAACAGCACTTAGACTTATATACTGTTCACAGTGCTTTACAGCCCTCTCTAAGCGGTTTACAGGGTCAGCATATTGCTCCCAACGGTCTGGGTCCTCATTTTACCAACCTCGGGAGGATGGCAGGATGAGTCAACCTTGAGCCTGGTGAAACAGTTGGGAACAGCTTGCCCTTGGAAGTGATGGGGAGCGCCATCACTTGAGACTTTCAAGAAGAGATTGGACTGCCATTTGTCAGAAATGGTGTAGGGTTCCTGCTTGGGCGGGGGGTGGATTAGATGACCTACAAGGTCCCTTCCAACTCTGATTATCTGTTATTCTGAAATTCAGACTGCCAAATTGCAGGTAGCCAGCAGTCCGCAGAAATAGCCTGCAGTACTGCATTCTAACCACTGCACCACTGAGGCTCTTAGGATGTTCAAAGAGTTTGCCTGTATCTTCATATCTGATGGGGGAGAACAAGGTGAAGCCAAATTCAGATAAGACAGAATTGTTGCTGATTCCAGAGACTCATTTCCAAGAGTTTCTGAAGCATTTCATCTTTAAAGATCTATGCACTTCAACTCCATAATTCCCCAAAGTGCTATTGTTATTAAAAACTAAATATACAGGGACATCTTGAAAAACCTATCCACCGTAAACTTGCATTCAAACATGCTAATATATGATATAGCTTGAAAATCATCTTTTGACAAAACCTTTTCAATTTGTTAAGTTTCTCCCCCATATAAAAGAAGGTATTGGTGATAAGTTTGTATTCCTATTCATAAGTGGGAATACAAAGCAAGTCTTCAGCAAACTATTTTAAAGGTTAGTCAGATTATTATTAAGAGGTTATTCCCAATAGAAATCTTATTTTCATCTCCATATCTATGCTATTCCTTCTATTGTTAACATTTTTTTTATCAAAGTAAAACTGCTACTTCACACTGGATGCTATTTTTCTATTTATTTGTTCTCTTTGCACAATTCCTCAATCTATATATCTGGTTCTGATATATAGATATATATTTTATAGAAGCTGAATTAATGTCACAATGTTATATTTTATTGTTGTATGATACTTGACTTAATCCTTTTTAGGGAATGGTATGTACTTATTTGGGGATTGCTTTTTAGCACTAATTGATTTGTAACCTTAGTTTAACATAATTCAGCATTAAAAATACATTTTCCCCTAGACAAAGTTGTACACTCTGGAGGAGGAAAATGCTCTGTCAATCAAGGTTGAAATGCAACTACAGATACCTTCGAAACTGGCATTCTTCCTTTTATCTAACTTCTCACTTCATAAGCATTGGACTAAATACTATTTGTAAGCATAATTTTGTATCTTTCACTTAGTATCAGTTTTACAGCCTTGGTTTTTTTAAAAAGCTGGCACTTTGACAAATTTTCAGTAATGTGGACTTGTTTAAGGAGAATAGAAATAAGGTTGAGTGTGATATGTGAAATCATAGCGATATTTTAATTTGAAATACAAAGCAATCTAAGTCTAAACATTTTTTTTTGAAAAAGATTTTATTAATTTTCTACAAACAAACAAGACAAACAAAACATAAAAACATCAACTCTTATATGTACATCCAGTGTGTCAGTTGGTTCATCATTTTTGTGCATTCATTCTGTAGTCTCAATTACAATTATGTTACATAACAACTCATATTGTCAATCCAAACATATATCCTAATATCACTAAAAAAAAAAAGTTTTTGACTATATTTTTAATCATTCATGCTTTATGAGCTAACAATACTTTAAATCAGTTTACTCTATAACAAATCGTATAATCATATCGAATCAATCCTAAAAAACCCTTTATAATGTCGAATAATAAAATATTAGCAAAATAGCAAAATAAAGATATTCCTTACTGTCTAGCATTCTAAATATTCTATTATTGTATTTTATCATCTAACCATTGATAAAAAAGATCCCAAATTTCATAAACTTGTTTATCCTCTTGCTCTCTAATTTCAAATGTCAATCTACTCATCTCAGCACATTCCAATATTTTCTTAATAATTTCTTCCTGTAATGGTATTTTCTCATTCTTCCAATTTTTAGCAAATACAATCCTAGCTGCTGTTAATACTTAAGTCTAAACATTTTGTGATGAAAGAAATAGACATACCTAAAAAAGACAAAATATATTTTAGGGAGTTTTAGCAAACATAGATACATATTAGACTGTAATCCCTCATGGGGCATGCCTGCAGAAATAAAATTCAATAAAGCTAAAAGGAGCTTGGATTCACAAACAAGCCGAAAGGAGCAGGAGCTTGAAAAAATGATCATACAGTATAAGATAGTGGAGAAGGGATTGAGCTCTTCCACTCCTATTTTGCCCAAGTCTTGTCTTCAATAGGTAACTGCATTCAAATGCATTAAGTAGCAGTCCAAGGCAAGTAAAGGGATAGGAAACATCTGGCCACCATGAATTAATTTAAGTCTCCAGATCTAGATCAATTAGATCCCAGGGTTTTGAGCATCTCTCCCAGGCATTTATTGTATTTTATTAATTTACACTCAGGATCCAAAATATCCTTTGCAGTACACAGAAAAAAAAAAGTACTTCATCATCATCTAAAACAGGGGTGTCAAATTCGTGTCATCATGGCATCGTCAAGTGACATTTCAAAACTTTCTCCTTCCACTAAACCGGGTGTAGATGTGGTCAGCACGTGACACATCTGGCCCACAGGCTGGGAGTTTGACAGCCCTGATCTAAAACTTCAGCAAAAAATCAACAGTTCCTTAACCAGCCTAGCAGCTAGGCCCAGTAATAGTAAAAATAAACAAAATAAGGCATAAAACAAAGCAGAACTGGTTAAACAGTTTAATAAGATTGGATTTGTAAAAAGAAACCTCTCTTTAGTGTTTCAAGCTTATTTCTTTAAAAACAAAAAAGGCTAAGACTGTAGGTTCAACACATGTAACCGGAAATAAAACTGATTTTCATCAATTGAAATCTAAAGGTTACATAATGTCTGTTATGTAATCAGTGATACCCAAAGCTCTAAACTCCATTTCTATATCCCTTATATACTTGTAGAAATTGTAGAGTCATGGAGTGTGTGACTGAAGAGGACAAAATATACCACATTACATCCTCAGCATCAGCTAACGGAAATAAACCCAGAGATTTTTTAATTCTTGTGTCTCAAAGGAAACCTTCTAATAAAGAGTAAGTATAAAATGTGAAAATCTTTGAATATATATATATTTGTTTTCGTAGATTTTCACGGGTACAGGTATGTAGTCTAGGTGTGTTCGGGTCTTTTCCCGTGTAAGATTAAGAGTATCTTGGCAACATTTCGGCGCAGTCCCACTCGCCATCCACAGGCTGGTGCTTTTGGCTTCGTGCCAGTGCAAGCAGTGTGTGATCGGAGCTGCCGTCTCTCTATAAATACTGGTGGTGGGGGCTGGTGTGCTGGGCTGGTTGGCTGCGCTGCTGCCTCTTGATTGGTTGATGGAGTTGATGTTGGTATAATCTCCACAAACACAATATCAGGACAGCCTTTGGCACTGACCAAAAAATAGCCAACATCCTAAGAAACCCCAAAGACAAGATCCAGCTAGAAAACCAAGGAGTTTATGAAATACCATGCAACAATTGCCCAGCCACGTACATTGGACAAACCAACAGGAGAATAAATGTACGCATCGCAGAACACAAAAACGCAGTCAGAAGAGAAGAAAATACTTCCTCCCTCTTCCAGCACCGTAAAGCTACAGGACATGAAATTAATTTTGAAGGAACCAAATTAATATCCAACACTGAACACTCCAGCAAGAGAATGATCAGGTAAGCCATCGGGATAGAGAAACACTCCCATAACATGAATAGACGGGACGATACTTCCCACCTACCAGACATCTGGAAGCTAGCCCTCACCAACAAATGAGTCCCAGCCATGAAAACGAACCCCAGACCCAAAACAACACAGGACACCATCGCCAATCCCCCTCATCAGACCCAGGCACAAGCCCATCCTATAAACGAAACCATCCAGAAAACACCACAGCTGCTTTGCCAGCTGTCGCACCCCCAACCCCAAAACCAAACAAGCTGACACACGCCAAGAACACAGACCCAGACCCCAAACTCGAAGCCAGACTAAAACCCAGAATGCTACATCACAGCCACCCACTCAGGACATCACATCAGAAAACTCAAGAAATACACCACAAGAACTCAAGAATTTGCAACACAGCAAATGTTGTGATATTACAGCATAAGACCAAGGATACCACAGCAATAAATCTCACAAAGTCATCACACAACCCATTACCCAAGCCGTTACCACACAGGAGGCTAATGGAAAAGAGATCAAAACACAAACTACCCAGGAGATTACAACGCAGGACCCAGAATACCACAACAAAAGAACTCATAAGACCATCACACAACCCATTACCCAAGCCGTTAAAACACGAGAGGCTAATGGAAAAAAGATCACTACAAAACAAACGACCCAGGAGATTACAGCACAAGATCCAGGATATCTCCACAACAAAACTCACAAGGCCATCACATAGCCCATTATACCAACATCAACTCCATCAACCAATCAAGAGGCAGCAGCCAACCAGCCCAGCACACCAGCCCCCACCAGCAGTATTTATAGAGACGGCAGCTCCGATCACACAGTGCTTGCACTGGCATGAAGCCGAAAGCACCAGCCTGAGGATGGTGAGTGGTACCTCGCTGAAACATCACAAAGATACTCTTAATCTTACACGGGAAAAGACCCAAACACACCTAGACCTACATATATATATATTCAACTGTTCAACTCACAGACTAACACAATACAGAAGACTGATGATGGCAGATGAGATTCTGCCGAAACGTTACAACCTTAAAAGCACAACTGTAATGATGTGGGAAAATACCCGAACAAAGCCAAATACCATACATACATACATATATATATATATACATATAATTTGTGTGTACACACATACACATACACACACACATATATACATGCACACACAGACAGGCAGTATGTATAGCAATAGCACTTAAACTTATATACCACTTCAGTGTTTTACAGCCCTCTCTAAACGGTTTACAGAGTCAATATATTGCCCCCAACAATCTGGGTCCTCACTTTATCCACCCCGGAAGGATGGACAGCTGAGTCAACCTTGAGCCTGTGAGACTTGAACTGTCAAAGTACTGGCACCTGGAAGGGGTGGGATGCTACCGGTTCTGCCCAGTTCTATATAACTGGTAGCTCTGAAGAGCAGCAGAAACTGAACCAGTTCTGTTTGTTACTGTTTGGCCTGCCCACCCTCCCGGGCTCTTACCTCTCCTGTATTTCTTCCTTTTTCAACCTCAGCTGCTTTGCACAGCACAGCACAGGTTGAAAAAGCAGGAAATAAGTGGTTTTTCAAACGCTGTGCACAGCGCTTTTCAGCTATCCGGGTGGCATAGCTTAAGTGTGTTACACGTGTGCTGCCTGACATGCACAAAACGTAGTCACCGAACCTGTAGTAACACCGGTTGAATCCCACCCCTGGCACCTGGTGATCAGAAATAGCCTGCAGTATTTCATTCTAACCACCTTGCCACTCTTACATCTGTGTTGGTGTGTGTGTGTGAATTTCTTCTCTGTGTTTATGTGCATTGCAAACAGCCTTGTTTATATATATAGAATGTCTTAGCGTTTCTTAGATTCTTGATCCCTCCTTTTGGAATTCTGATGAGCCATGGGCTACTATCCCAGCAAACCAATCTTTTGGCTATAACTGTATACTTAATTCTTCATTTAATCATTTCTTTAGTAATGCATTATAGAGGCATTCAGTGCTGCCAATTGTCAAGATGTAGTCCTGTGCAGCAATAGGTGTTTTTAGGGAAACACTCTAGAAACGGAGAGAGAAAAAGAAAGTAATAGTAGAGAGGCTCCTCTTTAATCTTTGCCACCAGTCTATGCTCATTATAACTGTCATTCTTTTGTCCACTTAATGTGCAGCTTCATAAGCAAAGACATTTATCTTGCCTTAACTAAAATTACTAGCTGTTGCCTTCATGCTATAAACTGACTTTTTTTGTCCGTAATAATCACGCTACATTTATTCAATTTAGAGATCCTTACATAATAGCCGTGAAATCAATTGCTGTAACAGCTGCTCCGCCTGCTCATCAGAACTACCACCAAAATGAAATCCAGTGTGCAGGATTCCTGATCCACACCCATGAGGATTCCTCTTTGGTAAGTGGTTTATAACTTTTGGTTTCTTCCTTTTTTCCTCCCTCATTGAGATAGAAAAATAATTTAACTCAAGACAACAGCACATGTAGCTGTGATTCTGTTTTCACCTAAAGAAATTATTCTAATGGAGAGAGGAAAATGCTGAGTAGACTTACAATTCCTGTCTATTTCTCACCAGTATTTGTGGGTTTTTTCAAAGTTTCCTTTCATATTCTTGATGATTATGATAGAAATATCTACCAAGCCCACTATGAATTAGACTTGGTCCTTGTAGTAATTGACACACAATCATGTTTTATTTTAAAAAAATTATCTCCATGATTTTATATAGAAGTCCATTCAAAAATTTCCTTTTAATCATTTTTAGAACTGTTACATAAATATTTGAGATACTTATATATTAGTTTACAAGCTATAAAAGAAAGGGGATGATGCAATTTGAAAAACATTTCAAATTAAAGGAAGCTTAATAGTAGCATCTGTGTGAATAAGTTGTTTTTGGGGTGCAGAAATATTTAAATTTCCTTTCCATATAATTTTTCATATTGTAAAGTCATTCTCCTCTCACAAAATCTTTTGAGATTAGGTGGGCCTAACCCTCTGTTTGATCATCAGTGAACTTTCATATCTAAGCATAAAGTTACATCTGGCCTTCCAATGAACACCAGTGTACAAATAATGGAGCCCTTAGGAAGTGATTGAAACAAATATGCCTGTTGTGTTTAGAAAGAAGTCATTAGAATCTTCCATATTTAGTGCAGTGTGATAATGTTAGTGCTGGTTATAGCATGGATTAAATCACAATGACTGTTTCTATATTTTAAAGGTTTCTGTCTTCATCCATGGTGTACATAATATTATGCCTTATTTTGCTGGAAACCTTGCTTCTCTATGGGAATCGATAGAAGATATCGCATCTATGTGCGTCCAGTTCTTAGAATCAGAAAGCAGCAAAATTTAATGCACCATTACTGAAAATGATAAAAATCAGTGAAAACTTTGTGGGTGAAGTTTCAATCTAACAAAGCAATTTTCATCTACTTATTTGAAATCATCACTATGACAATTGCAGTATCACACAAGGCTAACATCTAACCATCTTCTAGATTTTACAAAAACCCTTGTAAATGCAATTATATTATTACATTTTAAATATTAGTTTAGATGCAAATGTTTATTTTAAAATGAACTTAAATCTGCTATTTATTATAACATGTGTATCAGGACAGTCTGGATCATATATGTTTCACAATCTTGCAACTGTATTTCTGTGCAAGTCACTTTGGTACATGTTCTGTATAATGAACTAGGAGACTTAAAAATATTAGCTTTAATAAAAATGACTATTAATTATAATTTAATAATGACTGATCAATATAATAAAGTTTATACAACATTCTGAGCCATCATTTATTTAGAAATTGCATTTTTCATAAGCAAATATTCGCTTAATGGCATAACTGAGCAACCAAAATTCCAATTCCAGTTGTGGTTTAAATTGGGTTAAATTGGCCAAGTGATTATGTAATATTTGGAAAGATTTCCTTCCAGTTCAAAACTAATGGGCCAATTAAACAATTTCTAGCATATCATATTTAAAGGCTTTTCATTCTTCCCCAGGCTCTTTCCATTTAGGGTGGATTTTATCACTAGATCAATTCTTAAAGGATGATGTGTCATCCTCCAAGAGCTCCAAAAGCTTACAGTTTTTATTTTAAGTCATATATTGAGAAGTAGTTATAAAGAAGAATAGTCAAAAGTTAACAATCTTAGGTACTTTTGGTTTTCCTTTTTGTGGTCCAGGATTTTCTAGAACTTCTTGATAATCTGCACTCATTCCTTCCATCCACCGACCAACAGTTACTGCTCGATCTATTGGGGGGATGGGGGGGGGGGTGAAAAAAATGCATGATAAATCAACTGTCTTTTATTCCAGGATACAGTTCAGTAATTTGTTGCAATAGTGATTGCATATTTTCTTTATGTTAAAGTTAGATGAAATTATAATAACCCTTCTAAGAATTCAAGTTGATTAAAAATATCAGTTAGTATTGATACTTTCCAACATTTCCAGCTTTTACACACAATTGATACACCGAAATCTACAATGTTATTTATTTTATTCCAATTTTATTCTTTCTACTCAAAAATAAATCTGATGTGGATGACTCCTCCAAGAATTTGTAACAAGAATTCCACAATGCGTGGCTAATCAGTTTCATGATACTATTACTATGAACATGATATTGCACTTCTGAAATTCTTCGGTGCCAAATACACACACACACACACACATATGTTGTCCTCAACTTACAACCACAATTAATCCCAAAATTTCCATTGCTAAGTGAGACAGTTGTTCAGTGAAGTTTGCCCGGTTTTATTATCTTTCTTGCCACAGCTGTGCAAGTGAATCACTGCACTTGTAAAGTTAGTAACATACACGGTTGTTAATTGAATATGGCTTTTCTATTGACTTTGTCAGACAATCACAAAAGATGATCACATGACCCAAGGACACTGCAACCATCATAAATCTGAGTCAGTTGCCGTCTGAATTTTGATCACCTGACCATGGAGATGTTGCAACGGTCATGAGTGAAAAACAGTCATAAGTCATTCATTAGTTTATATCTTTGAATGGTCACTAAATGAATATTGTAAGTTGAGGGCTACCTGTATAGATGGAGAACAAGTGTTGTTTTCCAGCTGTAACAGGTGATATGTCTTGGAACGTATTTAAATGAAATAGATATCGAGTGACCTGTTAAAAATTGGATAATTTTGAGTAACATATCAAACAATACAATCTGAAACTAGGATGGTTCAGTGACTTTTGTAATTATCTAGCCAGAGTTCATTACAGAAAGCTCTCTACATATAACTCTGCCTTCTTAACAAACAAAAATTCTAAGTTTCTACCTGAGTTTTGATTTTCTGGACAGTCTCTTTTAAAGTGCTCCACAGATCCACAAATCCGACAAGATCCTCCTATTAAAGCACAAATATCAACCACTGAATTTAATGCAATATATATGAATTACACTGTGCCATGTATGTTAATTGTACCCAAAGGTGCTTTTTCAAGAGATAAATGGATTTTCTGTTTTTTCTTTGAAGACGTTTCACTTCTCATCCAAGAAGCTTTTTCAGCTCTCAAGTTCAGAAACGTCTTCAAAGAAAAACCAGAACGTCCATTTTTCTCTTGAAAAAGCATCTTTGGGACAACCATGATCTGGATGACTGAGAATCTCCATAGACATGCTCATTTATTTATTTTAATGAAACATAAATGCAAGGGGAGAATGGTTGTTTTTTTAATGTATCTGCCAATGAAAATTACAATGTATTCTACTTTAAGAAAAAAAGTTGCTAGCCTTTAAATTAATATAAGACACATAATTATTTATAATTAGTAGCAGACTAAAACAGTTGTAGGAAACACTTTCTATAGATTAGAATCTATCAGACAAGAAAAGGAAAGAAGTTCAGATATACAGGAAAATCCATGGCAATTCTATGCCTAACTTGGGCAGGATAACGACACATTTGAATAGTAGCCTCATGACCACATTCCAGGTGTAGTTCTGGTGAAGTTTCCATGATTGTGAAAATCTTTTATCTACTTTTTTTTGATATCCTCTCTCCATGATACGTCCTCTACCATCACAGACATACAATGTAGACAGTAAAGAAAAACAAGTTAATTTTAAAATGTGCTTTACTGTATCTTTAATCCAGTTCATTCTTTCCCATTGCTTAGCTAATTTAAAAATTATATCTACTTCTTCCTCTAGCTAGGCATCTTCAGCTACTTAAATATAAAAGATATACTTGGTGAGAATCCCTTCCTGATAGCTCTTCACTTTGACTAAGGAGGTTAAATTTACTAAAAGACTTCTTTTCTTGAAAAGACTGGTCAAAGATTTCTTTCTGCTTATTTTCTTTTTGTCAAATTAAATTCTTCCCTGAAATTGAAAGTAATCAGAATTACTTTGAATTGGGTAAATTGGATAAAGGAAATGCAAATTCACTATATTTATCCTATTTATATTCTGAAAAATTTCTGACATTCTAAAGATATAAGTTAAACAATCACCCCAGGATTGCTTTGTCAATTACTGTTCTAACACCCATTATAATGTTTCCATTCCTGGAAAATCTATATAATATAAATAGAATGTACTACTGAAAGTTCACTTAAATTATTTACCTTGTATTGTCTTTACTGTAACTTGTCAAACATGTCCAGCACGTATTATTTAAATATATGGTAAAAGATGCACTAAGTAAGCACAATAAAATAATATACAGATGTGAACCTCTAACTCTCCAACTATATTAAGATAATTTCAAAACTTTTCCTGTGGCTGCAGATTACATGATTTTAATTTGAAAAGGTAAATAAAACCTACATTTATGTTCTAATCTTGAAACAGGATACTGTGGTGTGGGGTTTTTTTGGAATAGAACACAGAAAAGATCATTGGATGTTGCTGCTGTGTAAAATAATGGTATAAAGTATTTTCTTGCAGAATTTTTCAAGAAAATTTGTAGAATTTATTTAAAAAGGAGATTTACACAACCTATTCCTTGATAAAGCAATTGCATTCACCCAAACTGTCAAGATAAGAAAAATATTCGGAAGCATGTCAACAATCTATTTTTTAAAAAAACAATGGGATTTCGGGGGAGAGGGGAATTGGCCTTACCTTCAGCATAAAGTCCTTTAGGATTATCAGGACATGACTTTGAGAGATGGCCCATTTCCCCACAAATAAAGCATTTTGCATATGGAAATTCCCCTGAAAGAAATTCATATAGTTTGTGTCATGAAGGAAATACATTAAGATTTTGTAAATCATCATAATCTTAACATGGAATATTTAAATCAATATTACCCTCATAATTGGTGACATTTATTGTGCTGAGACAACCATAGTTATTATACATACCAAGAGCTGGATCTATTTTTGCTTTGCATTTGTTAATTTCATGTTCAGTGGAGCCACATCGGTAACAAATTCCGGTTCCCATGTCTTGGCTTTCAAGGACATCTGGACAATCTGCAACCCCATGACCTGGTTTTCGACAGTGGAAGCATACCTTCGACAGTACAAGGAGAATTACCATGTGAATTCATTATGGACTTAAAGCAGTATCTTTTTACACTAGCCACTTTTCAACCTAAACTTACCATGACATATTTACAAGTGGGAACCACACATACATATAATCAGATACCCTCCGAATAGAAATGCTTCAGAGAAACGATGTTTTTTTTCAGAAGACTTCCTCTTCACAGCACTCTGAATCCATTACTATTCACATCCACATTAATTACATTTGCATTTTATTAAAAACTTTCTTCTTGTAATTTAACCCTTACTCTGAAGTTAAGATTATTTGAAGTGAAAAGCTATTTATCTCACCTGATCATATAATTAACATATAATCCAACGTTTTGCAAGAAAAACATCCTACAATCATATATATTTGAATAGAATGCTAAAAGTTCCAGAATATAACTCTGCATTTATCTAACACTAAAGGTAAAATTATACATAGTGATGAGTAGACCAGAACAAAAAAAAAATAACATTGATTACGTATTATTTAAATATCATTAAAATTAAATATATTCAATGTGATTAGTTTATTTAAAAGTTTTCCCTTCCATTAAAAATTACAATCTGCTTACAGCTTGTGTAAGTCTTTAGAGGCTACAGCTAAGATTTTAACAAATTTCGTGCACTAATATACACGTATCTCTGGTTTAACTCATTTCTGTATAAGAACTTTCTTATGACCATCTGCTACTGTGAATTTCTTACAGAACATAGAAACTGCATATTAAACAATATTGAGTAAACCAATGCACCACTGAACAAATAAATCTGAGTTCACACTTAAGGCACAAATGATTAGGGTCAAATTAGCCCTACTTTGTACACATTAGGCAAAGATTCCACTCTCTGGAAAAGGCTAATGCTGGGAAAGGTGGAAGGGAAAAAATGACAACCATCAGCATTGTGGACTGACTCACTTACAGTGATGATGGGTCAATGTTAGATAAAGATCATCATGGATAAAATTTGTATGTGGTCACTAAGAGTCAACAGCAACTTGATGGCATACAATCAACAATCAATACTGAACACATTTTTTTTCTTTCCAGTACTGCTCCATCTTCTTGCACTCTGTCTGGCCCTGATGTATCCTCACAAAGATGAAACAACAAATAAAAGTTAGACAATTAAGCAAAGTTACTGTCAGGCTATGGCAATTTATTTTTATCAATCAGAAAAGACTTGCTAGATAGAGTGGGACACAATTGTTCATGCTTGAAACTAGACTGAATTTATCATTTTGTACTTTTACAAATAAAAGCCTCCTGTAGACTCAGCCTATGGTAGAAAACATAAAATCATCTTAGAGATTATAAGTGCCAAATTAACAATTTTATGTGCCAATTGTTCAGAGCAGGTTATTTTTTAGAAACAACATGTAATATTCTTGAAAAATATCCAACTGGGATAAAAAAAACAGTAAATTGTTTTTATTCAATCTCCGTTGGCTGCAGTCCCTATTTGCACTTTAAGAAAGTATTACACAGTGAAAAGAAAAAAGAAAAACAAGAGAATATCTTACCATTATATTCTTCTTAATTTCCTGGCGCTTCACTCTCCTCTGTTCTCGCCGCTTGTCCTTTTTCAAAGCTGTTGCTATTTCTTCTTTTGCCTGATGACTATCGATCAACTGTCCATTGTGCAACATCTGTGAGTTCTGTTTTAAGTATTCCATAAAGCCATTGACATCTTCATTCAGGTAGTCCTTTTTCTTCTTATTCTTCTTTTTCATTTGGTTGTTCTTTAAAGAAAATATATCTGAAGAGCTCTGCTTTTTATTTGTTTCTACGGTTCCAGCAGCCCCATTTTTCAGATCATCCCATGGTGTTGCATCTAGGGCCTTCTTGTTATGTGTGACCCTTGCTCGAGCCCATCTTGTCATGGCTTCATCCAAATGTCCCTATAAAATCCACATGTTTACTGCCATTGATAAATTCAATCTGATTATAATAGTCATAAATGCATAAAAATATCAGGTTATGAAAACCATGATTTACTGTATTTCTTCCTTCAAAAACTTATACTAGCAAAAGGCAGCAGGCTATTCTATAATACTTCCTGATTATCTGTTTTTAATTTGCAGAGGAATTTTGACATAGCATCTCAATATTTAATCAATGAGGTAACAATCATCTGAACACTGTATGAGGAAAATGAAAGTAATTGTGAGCCAATAGCAGGAAAAGTTTCTAACACTTAATTATAGAAGCCCTAAGATGTCACAAATTTTGCTGTACATTTCATTCCAAAAGTAGCAAAAATGCAGCAGATGCTTTGTAGAGCATGATGGTCATGGGGAACCCGAGCTTTCTAAATGGCATAGACTGCAGGGCTCCAGACCTATTGTTATGGAAAATGGTGGGTAAATCCTTTGGTTTATAACTTTAAATACATTATAGCAGGTATATGGAGCTTGTTCCATTAAGAAATACTCTATATCCCTTTTAACACAAAGGCCATATGTAGTATAACAGACTGAGGAAAGGGCTCAGTCCAGTTTGGAACTCAATTAGGTCTCTGATAATAAAAACTGTTAAGGTGCTTCACCCCCAAAGGAGCCGCTGAAGATGAGAACCGTCTGTTCCTCTTCTCAGATGACCAGCCTGCCTCACCAAACACACCGATAAACCTTGTGAGATTTGTGCGACTTTAAAGTAATAGCCCTTAGAATAAAATAATATTAGGTAATAGAATTGCAGGTAATAGCAACAAATATTGGGGCAGTGAGTATACAATCAATAACACAGTAAAATACAGTGAATATAATTAACACAGTAAGAAATTACTTGTTTATGTTAGGTAATATCACTTAGATTGAGTGTTCTAATGTATCTAATGCTAAATGATCTAACCAAGGCACAATCTCTCCCTACCTACTGGTCAGTGGTTAAGTGGCAGCCAATGTACGGGCTTAAAACTTGTGTTAGAGCTCTCAGGTAGAAGACACAAATAAATCAGAGAAAGTGTTTCATGGTCAAATGGCCAATCCTGCCGACTTCCTTCAGGGTGCTTCCTCTGCAGACTTGGCAAGATGTTTATGGGGCCCATTTCTCTAGACAGAGGTGATAAATCAGGAAACTGCAACTGGATCAGGAGTCCATAGCCCAGGCTGTAGCAGTTCTCTCTAGGAACGTCTCTCTGTGTAGGTGTCCACAGCCTTAACATTGTGACTCTCTGCTTCCCTACTCCATGTGAGTCCTTTTTTCCGCCAATAGGTCTTTTTCCTCCAGTTCTTCCTGTTCTTGGTTCAAGGGGCCAGATTCTAACCAATTGGTGTACCGGCTGATTGGTCTATCAGAAAC
Organism: Hydrophis major; assembly: GCA_033807585.1. Lineage (NCBI taxonomy): Eukaryota > Metazoa > Chordata > Lepidosauria > Squamata > Elapidae > Hydrophis > Hydrophis major. Next base: position 334,250,170 of record CM066329.1, read on the forward strand.
CAGCTGTTTCTAGCAATTACCAAAGTTTTTATCTGTATGGAAGTACCTGAGCAGCTCAGGGAGAGAAAGAATAACGAACAGTAGCTGTAATTCTGTGTGTGAATTTATAAGATGAAAAAGCTGCTGATAGAGCAGGGTTACACTACTTTTTAAAATGCATAAACAGATGATGCCATCTTTTGATTTAGTGCAATCCAACAAAATAGGCAGCTCTCAATTATAGTTAAAAGAACTGCTCTGCATTTTTCTTCTTCTTGGTAATGTTCTCCGTCATTAGTTTCTCCCCAAAAGGAAAACAAGTTTTCCTCATGGGAATAGATACTGTAAAAAGTTTCATTAATGGTTCTTCAAATATTAAAAAACCAGAATCCAAAGAAAGAATGATTAATCCTAAAGCCCAGTCCACAAACTGGTCAGACTAGGACAGGGGTGTCAAACTCACAGCTCGTGGGCTGGATATGTCACATGCTGGCCATGCCCACCCCTGGTTTAGGGAAAAAGTTGCGATACTTTGTGAGATCACATGTTGTTGAAAGTATGACACCCCTGGACTAGAAGTTCTGAATAAAGGAATACCCCTTACCACATACACATTTCTTGGCAGAGATGGTATTTGTACTTAATGGTGGCTGCTCCATATTTAACCATAATATTCACCAAACTAAGATGGAAGGCAAGTAGTTAACTGGTAAATTATATGCATCCCTCCAGGGAGAACTGCTGCCTGTGTACTTTTTTCATAATGGCACATGTCCAATTTTGTAACTGTATCACCAAGTGAGAAAGGAAGTAGAGGCTCACTCATTCTAAACATCTGAAAATTCCTCTGAAAATAGTTAAAACCTTGTAGGCCAGAGTTGAACAGTTTGTTGCCTTACAAATGTTGACTCCAACTGCCATCATCCTATATTATTAATAGTATACTTTAGGTAGGTCTGAAGGGATTTGACATGCATAACACATGGAACTCTACATACTGCCCTCAGCAAAAGCACACAGCTTTTTGAAAGAAAAGTTGCAGTTGGCCATTCAGTGAATATTGGGAGCTCCCAAAAAACTTTACAAAAATTTCCATTGTAACACTTTAAAAAGAAAACTTATAGGTGCAAATCTTCCTGAAGGGCAGCTTTGGAAACTAAGTTCTGGTTTTTGAGGTGAGAAATGACATGCCTTCCTGAAACCGTGGCTTCTCCAGGTGTGCTCTATGAAAACTCTCCAAACTTCCAGTCAGTACCGGAATTCTGGATGGGATTTCTGGGTGTCCCAACACATCTGGTGATTCTCTCAGGTTGGAAAGAGTAACACGTGATCAGAGGTTCCTGGCTTTTGTCCCGGGGACCTCGCAGTCGCTCTACGGGATTTCACAGCGAAGATTTTCACAGCCTACCTATAGTTACCGATGAAATGAGCCCAAACTTCCGGGGAAGCCGAGAAATGCCAGCGGAGCTTCCTGAAACTCGTTCGCCGAAGTCCCCAGAACTTAGGTTGATCCAGATTATAAAGAGTAACTCCACTTTATCTTCCGCCCAGCGTATCTGACTGTCCGGAAGGTGTTTTCCGCACCACGCAGTTGCGCACGGAGAACAGAAAATGCGGGGGACCAATGCGACAAAACGCCTCCAGAACATTCGAAAACTACAGCCTGTAAAGGAAAGAGCGGCCAGGAAAAAAAAAAGTCCACATCTGGGCATCGCTCTTCCGGAAGGTGAATGAGGCAGCACTTTTATGACGTTGCCAAGCAAAGGCGGAATCAAAGGGACTTAAGGCGTGTTTAATGCGTGAAAATGAATATCTCCTAAGGATGGGAAAGCAGGGGTCCTGTTCTCTAGATCCACCGATTCCTGTCAGTTCATAATTACAAATATTGTACCATAAGCTGACATTTATGCAGTTATTCTGATGAAGGATCACTGTGTTTATTGCGCGAATACAATTGACGTGCGCTTGTTTTTGATGGAACTGAAGTGCTAGTTGATCAAATGAATAAAACGTTCCCGTTTTTATGTATTAAAACATAAATTATGCCCTACTTTCAACCTATCCAAACTGGATTTTATCTTGCATATGCAAGAATATTCTAGCTGTCCGTGGCGCCGATAAAACTGAAAATTAGTTTCACAATCGATTTGGATGTCATAGAGAAAAATCTATGTAAGTGGTTGCTAAAAGAGGACGATGACTTCATGGCACATTAATCAATTTGGATATGGTTTATAGCGACATGGTTTGGTGGATATGCAAACAATTATGGAGGAAAGGGCTAGAATAGATCGTTACATTTTTTAAAATAAATTTGCTAAACAAAATCCCCCCCACCTCTTCAGTTACCCCCATATTAAATTAAGATTAGTGATTCACTAGAAGCAAATATGAATTGGAGTATCTTGCATCATTAACTGCATCCCTATTCTAAATTTTTGAGGATAGTTTTTATACCTCAAAGTTTTGCTAAGAGAAGAGTGAGAGTGGGTCATCTTTCCCAAGCATATAAAAGTATGTAAAATACCTGTTGTTGGTCAGAACACTTTAACAAGTTATTTTCCCTCCTGTCCTGGTTGGCTTACCAGGACTGTTGTGGACTTTGATCTGACCCACTAAGCCATGGCTGTCAAACTTGGTCACATCATGTGATGTATCAGGACATAGCATGATTTTTTTTTTTGCCTTTGCTGGGATGGTTGTGCCATTCATGTGACACACCTGGCCCTCAGGCTGCTAGTTTGACACCCCTGCACTATATCTATGGTTATTTACATATCAAACTATATACTTGTTTTTTCAGTGAATGTCAATAAAGATTTTTTGTTAGATTACATACCACTTTTCATTCAGGAACTCAGCTTGGGGGGGGGTCCTCTTTCCCCCTTCCCCCATCAATAATTCGTGAACTGAGCTGGGTGCAAGAGTGGTTGATCCAAAGCCAGTGAGGGTATGTCTTGAGTAGAGTAGAGCCTGGGTCACCCTGTGACAGTCCAGCACTTTAACCACTATATTGTGTTTCTCAAGAATATCTTTCATGCTTCCTCATAATCTTCATATAGGATTGTTTCTTCTTGAATATTATAAGCCTTGAATATAAGTCACAAGGTAATCAATTGTAAATTTTGGAATAAAAGTTAATTTCAAGCAAAAAATAGTCAGCAGTGTTATATGCCTACAGAAAAACTTAGACTTACTACTGTATTATTGTGTCCAAATCATGGGAAGTAATAGTTTCTCTGAATAGGTCACACTCCATCTTGTGTACTATATTATCAAACACTATCTCTTTAAGAATCTAGAGTATGTTCAGAGATGGTTTATAATGATAGCCATGTGAATAAAAGCTAAGCTTTAAGAGGAGAGATTTAAGGACTCATACATGCTGAATTTGAGAAGACAGCACTTTCAAATGCATCTTTGAAGATCAAAAACTCTTATTGTTCCTGATTTCATGGATGATGATTTAAGATACAGAAAGGTATTTTTAAATCAGACCTGAAAGTCTAAGATTTCCTCCCCTCCTGGATGAAAGATGAGGAAACATATGCACAAAGGCACAATAACAGCATAATATCATCAATTATATTTAGAAGTGAATGCTATTGAACTGTCAGACTATAGCTAATTCAATCATATGCATATTCCTAAATAGAATCCCTGTTGAATTCAGGATGATTTACTTATAGTAAACATAATAATTATTTAGGAAGAGATTCAGCAGTTGCTTTAGCAGTGTGGCTACACTAGATACTTTATTTATTTACTTCTAGATTTCTATACTGCTCCAATCATGACTGGCTCTGGATGATTTACAGTTCTCCAAAAGAATATTAATGTAACAACATAGACCTAGGAATAAAACTAAGTCATAAAATACAACATATAGCATGAAATAAATAAAATTCCCAACATTCCAACAACCATACCAATTTCAGTCAGGAGAAACTAAATTGATGTTTTCAGTGCATCATAGGAAATTATAACAGTCTGCTCTAGGAACTGATTTAAATAACTGGAGCTACAGGAATTGTTCATTTTAATATATTACTGAAATTATTCTACCATTAAGTGGGTATAAACCTGAGCTCATATTTACAAGTAACAATATTTTTAGTGGCACTTATCTTAAATGTTTTATATTTTTGTGTGATCTGATGCAAAACTAGGCATATTTGATTTCTATACATTTACATTTCTTTGATTTCACAAGATTGGGTGGTTATGTCCATAAGTAATAATGTAGAATTGCTGCTTGGAATTTAAGAACATATTAGAGAAATATGCTGTTATCTCAGCTTTATCCAAACTGCTCTTTATGTAAATATAATTAATGAGATTATTATCAGCAAACAAATGCATCTGCATAAAAGTTAAAACAATTTAATAAAATATAACTTAAATAATCCCCATCTACATTGTTTACATACAGCTAAATATTGATATTGTACTTCCTTAGATACCAGTGGTACATTTGGTATACTATTTTTTAATACTTTGTACAAATCCCTGCAAGCAAGTATTTGGGACAGGAAAAATATATTAATTAAGGATATAACATTTGAACCATAGTTGCCTATAGTAAAAATATTTGCATTGTAATGTTTCAGGATCAAAAAGGCTCCAGTGAAGCCTTTGCCTGAAAAATACTTGCAACCAAACATTACAAGTAGTTCCTGGGAAAACTATAAGCATGGGATAGTAAGTAAATATTTTGTAATATATTTATAATAATCTCTTCTTACTGAAAATTAGCTTTTCTGCCCTATAACACTTTACCAGTAGATGGAGATATACACAAAGAACTAGTTTGCTTAGCTGGTAAATGGTTGCTTCCCACCAAAAGTTCTTGATTTAAAGGTTGACCTCTATGCATTTACCATGAACAATAAAATAAAAGGAATAGCAATTTAAAAAAGAATTAAAATAAAGTGCAAAATCCTGCTATATTTTAGCAATATCTTCATTTCTCACTCTATCTCAATACCTCATTCCTAGTAGCTAAAACTGTACGTAAATACACTATAAACAATCACATAGGTTTTGCTTCTTGTGATATATTTTTTAGTCTATAGTTATGGAATTCCATGATCCAAGTCTTATTCACAGCCAGTCATGCTCAGCAAGTCATCTGAAATAATACAACATTTAACAGCTGGATTAGAATCATTTTCAACTGATGCTGTCCAGATGTACTGGAGACTTTAAATGGCAAATAGCCATGCTGGCTGGGAATCTTGAAAGCTGTCCAATACATCTGGAAATTATTTGGTTGAGAAAAGTTACAATAGGAGCTTTCGGATTATTTTTATTGTTAATGAAAAAGTGGATCAGCTCAAGCACTGATATTTTGTATAGAACAGGGTCAAATGCAAAATCTTTTCATGCTATTGCCAAGAAATTAACATTGACCTGGCATATATTACCAAGACCTGGTTGCATCAGAAAAGGATAGAGCCCTTTCAGAGATCTTCCCAGCCAAGTTTGAGCTGAACAAACTGGCTGGGCATCTTTGAGAACCCAGGGCAGGGGTGAATATGTGATCAATGTTATCTGCAAATTGCTTATGGCTTCCAGGACACTGCCCACAAGTCACTGGTTGTGAGACCCTGATCATTATGTTAGGCTCTAGAGATCAGTTGGGAGTGTACCTGTGGTACAAGCTTGCCTGTGTAGCAAGCTTCCTGGTGGAGCTTCTTGACTCCATCTCTGTGTTGGCAGTGGAGTTCTCTAGACTTACAGTCTTGAGGAACTTCAATATGCCTTCCCTGATAATGTGGTCTAAGATTGGTGTTCATAGCCACCATAATCGCCATAGGCCTATCTCACATCATTCATAGCCTGACACAGAAGAGCAGTCACATGCTTGTTTTGGTATTCCCATCAGAGCAGTGGCTATATGATCTTCAACTTGGAGGAGCTTCTGGCATTACCATGGGATTGTCTGCCACTGCTATCCATTGTAGGGAGGCTGGATCCATTAGATTGATCTATCTTTGGTGACTAATGAACTTGAATGGCTTTCAGAGGGAGCTGGGAGTTGTTCCTATTGGTTTTCTGCACAGTCTAGACAAGTCCTTAGTTGTCACTTGGAATAAAAAAGGACAGCTGAGGCGTTAGATCAGATTTCAGACATATGACGTCTCCCCTTTCAGGGATCCTGGCACTCCCCATGGTTTACAGAGATTGAGGAAGATGAAATGAGAGATGATGGAGGGGTTTTGTCTGGTTATTTGACAATGATTTGAACCTGCTGGACCTGAGGATGTGGACAGGGTCCTTAGGACTGTGAAATTAGCCATATGCTCCCTAGCCATATAAGTCATGAGAATATATGAAAATCACATTTTTAAATGAAGATACACAGGGTTGATAAGATTGAATAAAAGAAATGAAAAAAAAAAGGGGGGGGGATAATGATAGCTACAAAGCAATTTCTAAATAGAGAGTATGAATCTAGGTCAGGGGTGTCAAACTCAAGGGCCAGGGGCCAGATCCGACCTGTGAGGTTGCCCTGGAGACACTGAAGGACTGGCCTGCAATGCCTGTGCCAGTGAAAATGGAGCTAGGGAGCGCCGCCCTCCTGAGCTCCATTTTCAACGGGGAGAGGATGGCAGGAGGCCATTGCAGCCAAAAATGGAGCTCGGAAGCCTGTTTCCTCTGACACCATGCTCAGGCCACTGCAGGTACCCCCAACATGAATGATACAGAGCTGGCCACACCATTCTGGACATGCCTACTCCCCCCCCCCCGAGGTCAAACACAACCCTGATGTGGCCTGCAATGAAATTAAGTTTGACACCCCTGATCTAGATGAAAGCATAGGAAATATGAAAGAAGATATCAGGAAAAGGAAACACTTGATTGAATGCATACAATTAAAAATTGATGTAGTTTTGAAATAATCAATCATAAATTGTGCCAATATCATTTTATTCAGCATACATGGGTAGTAGATACAAAATGGCTAGGATTAATATACTGAAAAATCTTGGACTTAAAGCTCCATTAATAGTAGGGAAGAGAGATATGTAATATAAGGAGATACAATTCCCAAAAGCTACATAAACGACAGGTTTCCAGAATTTCAGATTTTTTCCCCCTTTGTTTTAGCATGTATTTAAATAAAATATAAAAGTTATCTTTAAGTATTGCAGGAAAAAAAAGTTCATTTGTAGCTGTTGCTTATTCAACTGATAGGTTCTTTAATTATTACTTTTGATTTAATCTTATATTTTGTTCCCTGAGGGCAGACTTGTTCAAATCATATATATACCGTATATACTCGAGTATAAGCCGAGTTTTTCAGCCCATTTTTTGTGCTGAAAAAACCGCCCTCGGTTTATACTCGAGTCAGATTCCCCTCTGAAAAAAAAATGACCCACCGCCATGTGAGAATGCTCAGACACGAAATCTATCCGACCGAAAATAAGTGTATGTGGGGGGGGGATTTTAACAGAGGGAAGATGGGAGAAGGCAAAAGCGACAGAAGATCCTTCAGGGGAAATTGAGGGGGAGACTCACCCTTGTTCCAAATGAGCCCCCTTCCCCTTTCTCTAGGCTGAGAAAACAACGCGAGCCGAGGTTGCTTCGGCTCCACTCAGCTTCGTTTCCTCAGCTCCAGCTGCTTTCAGTCCACTCGGGAGGAAGGGGAGGAGGAGGTAGTGGTGGCGGCTCTCTCCCTTGCAAGAAAAAAGCAAGAGCCGTTCTTGTGATCTCTCCCTCTCTCTCTCTCTCCCCATAATACAGTCAAGCCCTTTCCAGCACGCGGGATCCGCCCCCGCCGCTTTGCACCTTGCAAATGCAAAAACCCCAGGATTTTGCATTTGCAAGGTGCAAAGTGGCGAAGTGAGTGTGTGTGTGTGTGTGTGTGTCTCTCTCTCTCTCTCCCTTCCTCGCACCAGCGCGCCTTCCTTCCACTGCTACGCGTTTGGGCTGCTTTGTGTCCCCCTCCCGCCCTGCTGTCTTTTATTTTCTCCTTTCCTTTAGGAGGTGTCCTAAAGGGCTGGAAGAGCAAGGAGGCAAAGTAGCTTCCTCAAGCGTTTCTTGCCACTCCTCCAGGCAAGATTTATTGGCTGGAAGCGAGGAGTGAGCTGCTCGCTTTCCTAACGAGGGTCTTGGAGCAACAACACCCCCTCCCCCGCCGCTTGACTTCGGCCAGCGCTTCGGAAATCATCACAGTTGTTCATTTAGTAACCTGGCTGTTAAGTGAATCTGGCTTCCCCCATCAACTTCACTCGTCAGAAGGTCTGAAAAAGTGTTCATAAAATCTGGGGAGAACACCGTACCTGTCACAAATATGAACCAATGGTCAAGCATCCAAATCCTGATGACATGATCACAAGGATGCTGCCATGGTCACTTTTTCCAGTGACATAAACAGCCTGAGATCCCCGATCCTCTTTCCCCCCCACAACCTCGACCAAGCCACGGTCTCCTCCAATGAACGGTAATGAACAAACCAGGATTAGCTTCAAGAGCCCCGTGATGATGCCGCAACCCCTTCCAGATGCGGTTTTGCCCTCAAGGATCAGGATTAAAACCAGGCAAAATCAGGGCAGGAAATGATCAGCCTCTCTCCCTCCCCACCTTCAGCCCCAAACCGCCCACCCAGGGCTCCTGAAGGGCTTTCGGTATCCTCGGATGGCACTTCCACCGAGGGGGTGGGGGAAGCGATGATGCCGCAACCCCTTCCAGACGCAGTTTTGCCCTCAAGGATCAGGATTAAAACCAGGCAAAATCATGGCAGGAAATGATCGGCCTCCCTCCCTCCCCACCTTCAGCCCCAAACCGCCCGCCCAGGGCTCCTGAAGGGCTTTCAGTATCCTCGGATGGCACTTCCACCGAGGGGGTGGGGGAAGCAACCCCGGACCAGGGCCGGGCAGCCAAGCGTATCGCGGGTGGGAAAGGACGGTTCCCTGGACGATAATGGAGGAGGAATCCCCCCCACGCCCTGCTGGCGCGAGGAGGAGACCCCGTGGGCTCCCTCCTCAGGAATGGAACGAAAGCCGCAGGGGCCAATCGGAGCAAAAAAAAAAAAAAGAGCCGCCGATTGAAAGGGACCCACTTGGGGAGTCCAGATGCGACCATGGGGGCCCAAAGAGAGGCTCTAGCGGTGGGGGTGGGGGGTCTTCGTGCGCCTCCGGCTCTGGCGCTTTCCAAAGCAACTCAAAACTTGGCGCGTCCTCGCCTTCCAAAAAGGTCCCACTCCGGGAGTAGCGAGATACGAGACCCTGCTCTCTGTTTCGGAGCGGGGGAGAGTGAAGGCAGGGGGGGGAGAGTTTTCCTATTCACCCTTCCATTATAAACTTTAAGATCATTATCTTATTTTCCAAACAACCGCTCCCCCCCCACCGCTTTGCACCTTGCAAATGCAAAAACCCCAGGATTTTGCATTTGCAAGGTGCAAAGTGGCGAAGGCAGATCGCGCGTGCTGGAAAGGGCTTGACTGTATTACGGGGAGAGAGAGAGAGAGGGAGAGATCATAAGAACGGCTCTTGCTTTTTTCTTGCAAGGGAGAGAGTGACTCCTGCCTCCCATTGTCATCATCATCATCATCTTTTGGGTTAGTGAATCAATTAAACCTTTCATGATAGTGAGATCGTTTCCCAAATTTCCCTTAAATCAGGGAAGAAATCAGAAACAAATCTTTGGACTGAGAATAAGCCTGTTCCTATGATGCCATTTTTGTTCACTGCAGTGTGAAAAGTGTGAAAAAACACACTTCTTTTTCTTCATCTTCTTGTTCCCTATTTACTGGTCTCTTTCAAAGAGGAAATTGTGAACATCAAACATATTCTCAACTGTCCTAGTGAAAGTTTTTATTGGTATCTATTTTTATTTTTGAAATTTACCAGTAGCTGCTGCATTTCCCACCCTCGGCTTATACTCGAGTCAATAAGTTTTCCCAGTTTTTTGTGGTTAAATTAGGTGCCTCGGCTTATATTCGGGTCGACTTATACTCGAGTATATACGGTATGTCCATATGTTTCTATGTTCCTGTTCATAAAAATACAAACTGCAATCATATTTTATTAATAAAAGACAAATAATATATTTTTCAAAAATCTGATTATGTTCCTAGCTGAGCATTCTAATTATGTTTCTCACAAGAATCAGTATCTTTCTTCCTTGCAGTCAGCATATTCTTATGTAATTATAGAAGAATAATGTATATTTTGCTATATAAAAATATTTGTAGCACAACTTTCATACGCATTTCCTAGTTATTACCAATGAAGAAGAATTTACCTGTGTAAAATCCAAAACAGGAATCTTGTCTCTTATCATACCCATAAAAAGTATATACAAAAGGACAAATGTTTTAGGTTTTATATAGAAATAATTCTCCTAATTAATTTTATATGTTACCTGGTTCAATTTTTTTCTATCACCAGTTGCAAATAGTCTTCAGATAATTAGCCTATCCTTTTAAGACTGCTGAAATCAAGAAACAAACTGTATATTGGAGGGTTTGCCTAATACATTCTAACATTAGTAATACCATCTACTCCTCAGAATCAAACTGATAGAAGCCCAATGTCTCCCAGATTAAATGATATAAATAACAACAAACTTTTTTACTTTGTTTTCTATATTTTAGATAATTGGAGATTTAGCATTTAGCATCTCTATCAGAATAACAGACTATCAGAGAAATAGGGAAATCATACCAGATCAGGATTCATTTTTAAAAATAAAAAAAAGCTTTCCATCCCATATTTTTTTAAAATTAAGATATAATTGCACGTTCCTTGGATCTCTGGCAAGACTTCTGAGTTGTTTTGCTTCCTGCAATGCATTTTCACCAGAATCTTTTCTCTGAAAAACACTTGAGCTGTTACCCTTGTGGCACTCCATGTGATGATTTATAGCAGAAGCCAAAACAGGATGTACTTGGTTAAGATATAAACAGTTCATTGAAAACTAGCCATAGGAATGAGTAATTAAAAAAACAAAGCTTTGTGAGGTGAAGATACACCAGATAAGTAGCTTTGGGAATCTAGGTTCCTTCACTGCTATCTAATTTGCTTATTATCATATATGCATGAGAGTCTATCTGCACATTACAGAACATTATGCTTGATGAAACATTCTTGAAAAATAAAATGCATGTGCAATATCTTGTAATCAAATGAAGTATTTTGTATTGGTGTAATAAAATAATATCTCAATATAAATTTTATCTGGTTGCTTATGACTGTTTTCAATAGAGCATGAGAAAAAAAAAGATTTAAAAATGCAATTAATAAACAACTTGTATCTCATTTCATATCTGTTTGAATAAAAATCAGTAACATATTCCTAATTTGTAACTTGGCTTCAAATAAACATTTTTGAAAATTAATATAATTGAAATCAATAGATTTTATTTCTTACTAAGCATAAAAGACATTAGTAGATGTGAATTATAAATGTTATTTTGTGTTGAGTTTACAGACAACACACCAGAAGTTATATCTGGTGGTTTTTAAAATTCAGGTCAGTGCTAATAGAAATGTATCTTATCTATTACTCTATGTTTATTCAGGAATACATTTTACTGATTTCAACTGATTATTGAGTATTATGTGTGATACTTGAAAAGGATCACATTAGTAGCATCCAATTGAGGATATCGTCTCCAATTGCTTTTGTTCACCTTCAAAGAGGCTTTCTAGATCTGTTAATTTTTGCCTCTCCTTCCTTCTCTCTCTTTCTCTCTCTCTCATACACACAAACACACAGACATGCCTACATCTCCAATAGTAATGTAGAACCATACCTAGTTCAGGGTTGAGCTATTGGAGTCTTGGTGTTTTCTGAGCTTGATTGTTTTCCTGCAAACATTTCATCATAAGATTAGGTAGCATCATAGTGCATAGGATAATAGTGTCTGGCAAGGCAAGCTAAAATATATAAACCGACAAACTCCATCTTCTGTGCACCAGAGGTGGTATTCAGCAGGTTCTGACTGGTTCTGGAGAACCAGTAGTGGAAATTTTGAGTAGTTCAGAGAACCGGCAAATACCATCTCTGACTGGAAATTTTACACTATCCTTCCCCTGCCATGCCCACCAAGCTGGTAGTAAAATTTTTTGAATCCCACCACTACTGTGCACTGATAGTGTTAGTTAGTCTGGTAATGAAATATCAGGAAAATAACCAAACTCACAGGGTACCAGCAAATCAACAAAAATTAACTAATTTGAATAAACTGAGAAGGGTGAAATTGCAAGTACCTGTCAGGGATTAAGCAGAACAACAGCAATATGATTGTTTGACTTGTGCATGAAATATACACATATTTCAGGCAGTGTGACATCATTGTAACGTTTTCATTAAGAGCCTTAACTCCCTGCATTAATTCCATAAGGGAACATAACTGGAATTACTGTTATTGATGAGTAGTGACATTGCCAATGGGTACTGTGACAAAAGACCCTGGCATAGCTGCCTCATCTCTGTTTCTGCCCTCCGGGATCTCACAAGTGTGAGGCTGGCATAATACCCTTATTCCAAAGCCACAGGATTGTCTATATGAATAACTCATGTCTTTTTAAAAATGAATTGAAAAGATATGTAGCATCTGAGGCATCAGGAAGTATTTATTTAACGTGCCACTAAGATCTAATTTTACATATAATAATATATTACATTAATTTATGCTTTGAATGAAAACAACCAATATTTAACATACTTTTTTCCGTACTCAAGTATACAGAGAAAAAATAATAAAAATTCTTCATCTTGCCAGTCAAAAGTTGCCATCGCCATCTGAAACCAATCTTGGAATTGCCCTCCACCCACCCGCAGTCAAATAAATATGTGCATATGACACATTTTTGTATATGTGTATGCATGTGTGTCTATGTCTGCCAGGAATAAATAAAAACATTGAATTTAGCTAAAGTGTAAAGTAAAATGCATTGCTTGTAATAACTAGTACTTTACTTGAAATATTTGGCTCCCATATATCTATAACAACCATTCAAATTAATGTGCACAAACTACACTCTGTCAAGCATATTGGTGTCCAGAAACAGCAAAAAAAAAAAAAAAAAAAATGGGGAAATGGAGCTGGGTAAGAGGAAGGATTAAGGAAAGATGAAAATGTGAACAAAAGGAATGGAATGAGGACATTGGAAGAAATAGTTGGAGAAAGGAAAATAAAGAAATATGTATACTTTAAAAGAAATTAAACTTCACATGGAAATGCTCCAAGACTTCTAATCTTCAAATGCAACCCTACTCTTCAGCAGTGATATGTATAACCATTAGTATTCTGCACATTTTCATATCTTACGTTCTTGTCTTCTTCTCAGCAAACCTGTCCAACACCCTGATTAATAGGTACCTATTTGAGGAAAAATGTCCCTATTTCTCTTTAATATCATAAAGCAACACAGAATACATAGTCACCCCCCTAGACATATTTTCAATCAGCATATAACTGGAAGCAGTTTTATTTCTTGCCAAACTGAGGCAGCGGTGGTGGTATCTTGATGTCTTGACCTCTCTCCAGCTTCTTTTCGCAATCAATCATATAGTTCACACCATCAATGACTAACTGAACAAGTTCCACCTGAAATAAAAGTAAAGGTTTCTGATATTAGTTTATTATGTTTTCAGTAAATTATACTTTACAATTCTTCCTACACTATGCCATTTCTTGGTTCTAGGAGAAAAGTGTATTGTGAATAATCCATCTCTTATCATTTTGCCATATTAATTGGCCACATGGAAGAAAACTAAGAACATGGAAGAAAAGTTCAAGCCTGCACTTGCAATACAAGGTGGTTAAATCTAGAAATAGATTATCTGCAAGTTTTTTTTTTAAAAAAAGTGTGTGTAGCTTGCTTCTCAGTTAAAGCCTTTACGTGGTAATAGTATATAGTCCTGTTTTGTCTTTTAAAAATCCTAAATTGTGGAAATGCTAGATTAACACAGTTGTTATATGTGAAAGTACTAGTTTAGATATGAAAAGCCATCAGCAGAAGAAAGCCCAGGAAAGTTGGCATAAAGATGGCAATCTTCTGAAGAGAATACAATGGGGGAGGGGCGGGGGCAGCCTTAACAGGGAAGGAGGAAAGGAGATCTGGATCATGCCCATCTTCCAGCTTCTCTGTTCCAACTTGAGGTCTGAGTGCTAGAGCAATTCTTGCTGGTTCTATTGAATACCAAGTTAGTAATAAGATCTCCCTCCTCCATAATTTGATACTGGAGGAGTGGGAGGGCCGGGCCTGTCTCTGAGATCTGGTGCATAAGGATGAAGGAGTACCTCTGCCCAAAATTTGCTTAATTTGAGTTGAAGGCATGATTATTTAAAAAAAAACCCACTATAACACTAATATTCATCTTTATTTGGATCAGTGATTCTTAAAATAGGAGAAATCAAAAGGGTGAAGAATTAACAGCATTGGAAAACCTTACAATTAAGGGCAGAAATATTCAACTCTGGTTGTAATTCTACACTTAGTATTCTGTAATCAATTGTCCTCCTCTGAATAAATATTATTATTTAATTATACAGGTAGCTATCATTATCCATGGTTTAATTATATATCATTTTCCATGTCTCTAATGAGTAAATACAGACCAAATTTTGCTGAATAAGGGTTTTCACATATCTGTGATTCTGGCGTTTTCTTCTGTTTGGAGGAAGATTTTTGGTATGTTTTTTGTAACTGTAGTCTCTGAGGAAAATGATATGTGTAAAATAAATGGAATGGTGTAAAGTATATTTTTTCAAGATCTTTTTATGTATGATAAAACCTAACTGAAAAGAGCCATTGGTGTGGTTTTTACTTCTGAGTTTTAATATCATTTTTGTGGAAAGCTAGGCTACTAGAGAAGACTATAAACCACATGGCTTTTTCTTTCCTTCTCCTTCTGTCTTGTCCTTCTCCCGTGTCAACATGATCCATCTGCCAATCAAACATCAGCTCCCAATCAAGCAAGTAGGGGAAGATTGGGAAAGATGCCTGCCTGGGGGAATAAACAGAATCAAAGCAACAAGGATAATGGGGCACAAGAGACATGCTACTTCTTTGCCTGAGACTGGCATGAGGAAAAAGTCCTTCTCGCTGTTTCCGTAATCTGAATCAAAGATCTGAAAGAAGACAAGAGTCAGGAAGCTCAGCTGGGAACACATGAGTGGAAAGGTGGAGAAACAGACTTGGACAGAAGAGAAATAGAAACCAGAAAGCAAAAAAGATTTTTAAAAAACCAGTTGGAATTATGTAGGTATTCTCTATGGAGAATGGCAATCAGGGCACATAGGATTAAGACAAAATAAATTTAGAGGTCAGCAATAAATAAATCTGTTACAGATACAGAATAGAAAGATAGGAACAACCAGTGAATAGTAGAATTGTGGGCATTGGAACTCCCTTTTGTGATGAATAGTTAATCACATTTACATACTTTTTCAAATATCATACAAAAAATTACAACCTTTCATTATTTTATTTTCCATAATATTATCCATACATGTGTTAAGGTATTTATTTATTTATTTATTTTATATGGCCCAGTGATATACATGATATCTGATATCTGATATATATGACTCTGAATGCCACACAACTTTAAAATGAATAAAACTGTACGTAGTTGTTAGAAATAAACCAAAAATAAGATACACACCTGCTCAACCTAGCATCATACACAGCTCTTAGCTAGGACACAAGCTACACACCAGTGGTGGGATTCAAATTCTTTTACTACCAGTTCTGTGGGCGTGGCTTTGTGGGCGTGGCAGGGGAAGGATACTGTAAAATCTCCAGTCAGAGGTGGTATTTGCTGGTTCTCCAAACTATTCAAAATTTCCACTACCAGTTCTCCAGAACTGGTCAGAACCTGCTGAATGCCACCTCTGCTGCACACACATTTAGGGCCAGCATAAATATCAGCTCAGAAATCACTGAGTTGGGTGGGATTGTTCCTCAAATAAGCAAATATATCATTGTTCCAGCAAATACTTTCAGACACTTAGTCCCAAAGGTGCTTTTTCAAGAGGCAGCTGGTCTTCCTGGTTTTTCTTTGAAAACATTTCACTTCTCATCCAGGAAGCTTCTTCAGCTTTGACTGGATGATGGGGAATGGAAGGATTTATACTCTTTGCAGACAGCTGGCCATTTGAATTCTTTTAGCACATTGTTAAGGACACCTGGAGCTTCATCTGTGTCGTCAGGGTCACCTAAGTGGTGAAAATGGGTGTGTAGCCTTCTTGGACTGTTGAAAGGACTGTATTGTAGACTGGAGATAGATGATGTTCTATCCTTCCCCCTCTGTTGAGAGAGGGTTATTCAATTTGGACATAGATGGCCTCTTTAACCCCTCTTTCAAACCAGTGGTCCTCTCTGTCCAAAATTTCCCACCATCCAGTGAGAGCTGAAGAAACTTCTTATCTTCAAGGAAAAACTAGAATGTCCAGTTTCCTCTTGAAAAAGCACCTTTAGGACAACCATGACCTGAATGACTGAGAATCTCCCTCAGACACTTAGACAAATAATTGTTTATCTTCGGCATGGGCCCCTTTGGAAAAAATAACTTGGCAGAAACTTACCTCTGATCGGCCCATGCGATCTAGGTTGGAAATATCATATATATCTGCTACAGCCGCTGTATCAACTCCACCTGTGCCACGCTTTTGAAGTCTCAGGTTTTCCAGGATCTTTGAAAATCTGGGATCCTATAATATAAAGGACAATTACTGAAAACAAAAATACTGAGCCTTTTTTTTTTTTTTACAACATGCATGTTTGTAAACACTTGTTCATCCAATTAAATCATTTAAGAGGAATGAGGTACGTTTGATTTTACAGGCATCGCAAAAGATTGTTTTATGTTAGGAGTCATATAAATTGCTTACTTACTTTGCTAAGTTTTGGAAGTTTAACATGAACTCCTGCACGTAATCCAGTGCCTAGATTAGATGGACAGGTCAGGATGAATCCTAAATGTTCATTCCACATAAATTCCCATCCTTGTTCTTTAGTTAACCTCTCAACCTGGAAAGGAAATAAAATTCAATGAATCACCATAGCATATTAACGTGCCATCTGTGCACAGTACTAGTTGTCTATATCCAGACTGTTGTTTGTCAAATTCACAAGCTTCAACAGTCTGCTGCAGATAGAAAAAGGACATTTTATCTATCAAATAAATCCGTAAAGCTAAAGCTTCAGAGGCAGATATAACCTGTATTAGATCTTCACATTACATGTTTCAATTTAGAGGACAACACTATTGGTTTTAGTCAGGGCTTCCATTTAGAGATAAGGGTGCTAAAATTTATAGTCTTGATTTCTCAGCTGTTTAAAGCTTTATCACAGCTGAGAAACTGACCAGTTCAATTTCAGTTTTTCTAGCTATATTTTTACTTTTTATGAATTTTATCCCATCTTTTAATACAATAAACAATGTAATTTGCTTATGATGATTAACCTAAACAAATGGCACATACATATTTAAAAATAATACAATATATTTTGTTGAAAGCAGCATGTTAGAAGAGTTGCTTTTATCACACAGAGAGGTGGAGGTCATTTTAACACAATTCTTGCCACTTCTACTTTGTAAAACTTTAAACCCTGCCTCCTATTAAACTGAAATATGGTTCAGTCACAATTTAAACATATAGGCATAGTAAATTAATTGCTGTAATTAAAAATATGGCAATATTTCCTATTTTTTAACCATCCTGTCTGACAAACATGGAAACATACACACACACACATGTGGTATTTGCTGCTTGTAGCAATTACCTCACTCTACTTTAAAGCGCCCTAACTCTGCTACTAGAGGATTCTGCTTTACTCAAATGGTACCACATACAATAAAAAGAAAAATTAGCAGCAATAACATAAAAGCATAAATGGATCTTTTATTAAAATCTAAACATTCATTTTTAACAGTCAAAGAAAAGCATCCACCTCTATCAATCCGCGACAAAATCTTTCAAAAACCCGCTTCATGTTGCCGCCTTTTTCCATGGAGATCACCCTAATGTGATCCTCTTCATTGATCCAGATGAGGAATGTTTTATCATTGTTGTGCCTGGTTGAGAGATATGCACAATTCATTAGTGTTCTGGTCACAGAAACCTTCAGAGTTTCTGAACCATCTTCAGAGATTCTGGTCCTTTCATTTTACCTTTTCCTTTTGTTATTTATCATGTTGGGACTTTCATGGTGGCATCAAAAATAAGGGTAACTCAAGAGTCTCCAAAGTTTCATTCCTCCCTTAACTAGCAACCACACAATTTCAAATTTCCAAAGTTATTTAGAAAGTAATACCATACAGCTCTAATCCTTCTTGGAGTAAACTGCTGCTGTACTAGAACATTTTGAAACAAAGGTAACCTGAGGCTTGGGCTGCTATGGGAACTGGGAATGGGAAAGCATGGGGGGTGCTTTTTGACTGGAAGATGAATCTGTCCCTCAAGTTTAAAACATTATGAAATAGGAATGATGGGAGAAACATCATCTCTAACTAAATTTTCTCTAAACCAACTTGTTTGTTGAAAAATCCAGGGAAGAACTGGTACAGAAATGGAGGAAATTCCAGAAAAGATGGGAGCCCTACTTCAAGGTATAAATAGCATCTGGGCCAGAAATAGCATATTGTTTGAGAGGAATGTCTTCTGCATTCTATCCATTCTCTTTAAAGTAATCAAGGTATTCAGGGCAGCATAAAGCTAAGCCCATTGAGTCAGTGTTTCTCAAGGTTGGCAACCTTAAATGTGCGGACTTTAAATCCCAAAACTCCCAGAATGTGGCTGAGGAATCCTAGGAATTTAAGTCCATACAGCCTAGCGTTGCAAAGGTTAAGAAACATTGCACCAGATAATGCCTAAGACTTTCTTTGGAAAGTTGTTCCTTCTTTACTAGAGAGTAATATTACTTCTGCACAAGGAAATAACAGTTGCTCTCTTAAAATCCCTTAAGAGATCATTTAATGGAAATTGCAAAAAGCATTGTCAGAGTACTGGAGTGCCATCAGCTTGGATGTGGCAACGCAGGGAATACACAAACTTTTTTTTATAGCAGGAGTGCCAAAATAATTATATAATATGAAAAGGGATGACTACAAGATTTCTAGGTATTAATATTATTACTTGTGACAGGATGAGTAGCACATATTAGAGAATAAGAATTAAAATAATGGAGAATATCATGTAACCATGCAAGAAAACATTGGTTTAAAAGGGGAACATTTGTTTATTATGTTTATTTTTAATATGATTTAAAATTTGATGAAGCAGACAAGTGAAGGTTTTGAATATAATAAAACAGAGGCTGGATATTTTTCCACTCTTTTCTTGGAAAATATTTCTATTTCATTCTACCAAGATAAATTGCAATCCTCTTAAGATTTCTAATTCAAAGTCCAAGGCTGCATTTTCAATGGCTGAAGATGCTTCATCAGCTGGCACCTTTGAGACTTGGATTGTTTTCTCCCTGCCTGTTCTACCCACACAATCTGACATCCCGCCTGCTTTAGCAGCACTTTAGTGTCAGTTGACTTCACACATGATCTGCTTGTTGCTGCTAGTCTTGTTACAGAGGGTTGGTATAGAAATGTCTTTGGCATTCCCTGCCAGTGTTCAGAACACTGTAAGGCAAAAGAAAAATATATCTTACATTCTCTTCCCAGTACAGCTGGGACTAATTAATTTCCTGTGTATTTGATTTATTGCTCAGCTTGTCTGATCTAGTGAGCATTTGAGGCAGCTTAAAAGTTTTACAAACAAAACTAGAACATAAGAAGTTTAAAATATAAATTTGAAACCAACAGTAAATAAATAAAATCATGTAGCAATCACTTGAAGAAAATGATGTGTCTTGGCAGATTTTCTAAATATTGGGGCAGTGGGCAATTGCAACTGGCAAGCCTGGAAGTAACAGGATTAAAGAAAACTTCTGACAGTAGCAACATCTTCAAAAGAATTTCCTGGGCAGGTCTTAACTGTTGTGTCCACGAAATGATGCCAGGAGTCGGTGACTTAGTGCAAAGCTCTTTATTGATCTGCTGGAACCGAACTGGCGAAAGGAAAAAGCCCGCGGCTTTTATTCCTTTCGCCGCGGCGGCCGCGGCCAATGCCATCGCTTTGAATCTCCCGCGGTCTGAACGGACCAATCGCGGGAGATTCTTAGCGAGCCAATCGGCGCGGCTCGCCTGACCAATCAGAGAGCCCCGCGCTTTGGCCAATCAAAGCGCGGGGATCTTGAGTATGTTAATGAAGGACAGAACACCCCTCCCCTCTTGGTTCAGTCCTTACGTTGCGTAGTCACGTAGGTAGGCGGGGCTCCGTCTGGTCCTACTTGACCTGCGCAACTCAGTTGTAGGCTGGATCCCGGCCGGTTCGGTCGGGATCTCCGTTGCTCCTGCTGCTGTTGTGGGAACCGGCTGGTCGATCGGGCCGGTCCTTTCTCCGTAGCTCCCTCCTGGGCCTTCCGGGTTGGTTGAGCTACGGGTTTCGCCGCTCCCGCTCGGTCTTTCCGGGTCGGTCGAGCTGGCTTGGCTGTTCCTTTCTGGCGAGGGGTCGTGATGGCTGCGTTCTGGTGAGTACTGCTGGTTTATTTTTCTTTGGATTCGGTCCCCTGGGTATTCCCTCCCCCCTTGGCTTGCGTTGCGGGGGTTGGGTTCGTTTGTTTGTGCGTCGGCGGTTTGTTGGTTTGCAGTTCTCGACCTAAGTTGGTCGATGTGGCGTTTCCACGCTCGTCCGTCTGCTGTTTGTAGCCGGTACGAGTGTGGGCCTGTTGCTTGGGTGATGACGGCTGGGATCCATCGAGGGTCTCCCGTCAGGTTTTTTGCATATACGGGGTCCCCGGGTGCGAAAGTTCGGTGTTTGGTGCTTGAGTCTAGGGGCCTCTCCGGGTTATACGTAGGGTGTAACCTGTCGAGTGGGGACCTTAGCTTTCTACCCATTAGTAGTTCGGCTGGGCTTTTATTGGTTGTGGTATTCGGGGTTATGGTGAAGAGTAGTCTGTTGATTTTCTCTTGGATCTCCCCGTGGTCTATTTTCCGGATGGTCTTTTTAGTGAATTGGACCATCCGTTCCGCCCTACCGTTCGCCGCCGGGTGCGCCGGTGCCGTCAGCGCGTGGCGGATGCCCCTTTCCGCTAGGAATTTTTCGAATTCCAGCGAGGTAAACTGGGGCCCGTTGTCGGAGATGACGACATCTGGGAGGCCGTGTGTTGCAAAGAGTTTGCAGAGTTCCTTGGTCACGGCCTCCGTGGTTGTCGTCTTCATGTTGCTTACCTCCAGCCAGTTGGAGTAAGCGTCAACTGTTATGAGGAAGGTGTGTTCTTTTGTGGGCCCGGCGAAGTCTATATGGATTCTAGACCAAGGTCCCCTTGGGGTTTCCCACTCTAGGACGGGTGCTGTGGGTGGGCTGGGCCTCGTTTCCTGGCATCGTTGGCACCTAGCTACCCAGGCCTCTATTTGTTTGTCCATCCCTGGCCACCAAGCGTAACTTCTGGCCAGGGCTTTAATCCTCACGATGCCAGGGTGCCCCTCGTGCAGCATTTCCAAAACCTTCCCCTGTAGCTTTTCCGGAATGACCACCCTGTCCCCCCATAGTATGCACCCTTTTAACAACGAGAGCTCCGTTTGGCAGTTTCGGAACGTTTTGACGGACTCGTCGTTGTCCCTTTCCGGCCACCCTTTCTCCACCCAATGCAACACCCGCGCCAGATGTTTGTCTTTATTAGTCTCTCGGGCAATGTCTGACGCGGTTATGGGCAGGTTGGGTAGAGTCTCTATGCTGAGGGTGGTCATTGTGGGTGCTGGGTCGGTGTCGGGTTCCGGTAGCGGCGAGCGGCTTAAGGCGTCTGCATGGGAGATCGTCTTACCCGGTCTGTGTATGAGTTCGTAGTTGTAGGCTGCCAGGAACTCGGACCACCTTGTCATTCGGGGAGACAAGAATGTTCGGGGTGGCCCGGTTCCCTGCAAGGATTCCCAGCAGCGGCTTGTGGTCCGTTATGATGGTGAAAGTCCGGCCGTAGAGGTATTCGTGGAATCGTTTTATGGCGGCAACTATAGCCAGAGCCTCTTTGTCCAGAGAGGCTTTGTCCTCTTTGTTGACTATAGTTCCGCTCCGGTTTGGTGAGGGTCCTTGAAAAGAACGCGATGGGCGCTTCTTTTCTGTCGGGAAGGGTATGGCTGAGGACAGCGCCGACGCCGAAGGGTGATGCGTCGCATGTGACGGCCAGAGGTAGGGTCTCGTTGAATTGTATGAGGACGGCGTCGGAGGTGAGGAGGTCCTTCATTCTTTGGAAGGCGGCTTGCTCCCGTTTCCCCCAAGTCCAGGTCGCCGCCTTGTCCAGGAGCCTATGCAAGGGCTCCGCCGCCGTTGCCTTTTGGGGTAGGAAAACATTGTAAAAGTTCAGTAACCCCAAGAATGCTTGTAGTTCAGTCTTTGATTTAGGGGTGGGGGCTTCTTTGATGACCTTGATTTTTTTGCTTGTGGGGTGAATGCCGTGCCGGTCTAGGAGGTAGCCCAGGAATTCCACTCGTTCCATGCAAAGCTGGCATTTTTCCCTCTTTACTTTTAGTCCCGTCTCTTTAAATTTAGTTAGGACCTCCCTTAGTCGACCTTCTAGTTCAGCTTGGTTGGCTGCCGACACTAGGACGTCGTCGAAATAAGGTACCACCCCCTTGATACCTTGCAATAGCCTCTCCATTAGGCTCTGGAATATGCCCGGTGCCACGCTGACTCCGAATTGGAGTCGGTTGCATTTGAATGCTCCCCGGTGGGTGACAATGGTCTGCGCTTCTGCCGTTTGCTTGTCGACCGGCAACTGTTGGTATGCCTGGGCGAGATCGAGCTTGGCGAAAACCTTGCCCCCTCCCAGTGAGTGCAGTAGGTGTTGCACTACTGGGACGGGGTAGGCGCTTTGTTGCAGCGCGCCATTTAGGGTGGCCTTATAGTCCCCACAGATTCTCACCGACCCATCGGGCTTGATCGGGGTAACTATGGGGGTCTCCCACCGGGCGTGGTCTATGGGCTGCAGTACCCCTTGTTTGACGAGCTTATCAATTTGCTCATCTATTTTGGGTTTCAGTGCGAATGGCACCCGCCTTGGTTTCAGGCGTTTGGGGGGGACGTTAGGGTCTAGGTCGAACGAGATAAGGGGCCCTCGGTACTTGCCTAGGTTTCCGTCGAAGACCTCTTGGAACTCCCGGGCTAGTTGCTGCTCCCAGCCGTCGTCGGTGACATGGTTGACTCCCGTGAGGGCGATGTCGAGCGGGGCGAACCATTGCAGTCCCAGTAGGCTTGGGCGGTCGCGGTCGACGATCGTTGGGGGGAGTCGTTCGGTGCGCCCCTTATATGTTATGTTAAAGCTTTTGGTGCCGACTACCGGGATGCGGTTTCCCTGGTAGTCCTTTACAATGAGTCTCTGGTTGTCTACGTTCCTCCTTTGGAGGGTAGGCACCAACCGCTTTATCTCGTGCCATGCAATCATGGAGAGGTAGGACCCGGAGTCCACCTCCATTTTGCACGGATGGCCCTCGATGCAGTACCTCGACATGGACCTTCCGGGCATCATTGGTGATGGCGTGGCCGATGGTGACCGTCTGGTGGGTCTCCTCTCTCCGCCGGTTGTCGCCGCCTCGCGAGGATCGTCCGTTCCGGTCCCATCGGCTGTCCGAGGGGCGATCTCTGGTCCGGGGTGGTGTGCTCTCCATCCTCCGGTCGCTCTGGTCCCATCGAGCCGGATTGCGGTTTTTCTTCAGGCGGCAAACCCGGGCGATGTGTCCCTTTTTGTCGCAATGCCGGCAGATTGAATCAAAAAACCGGTATTCCGACCTGGGGTGGTCGCCGCCACAACCGGCACAGTTGGTCCTCGACTTACGACCTCGCCGGTTCCGTTGGTCGCACCCTGTCTGGAGTCGATGGATGTCCTCCTCGTCATCGGACGTGCTGGATGCCGAGTGGAAATCGCCCTGGTGTGTTGTCGTCTCGGTTTTTGGTTCGGTCGACCTCGCCGGGTTGTTGTTTCCGCCGCGGTCCCTCGTGTCCGGTCTGCGCATGCTGTTGGCGGAAGTTCGGGTTGCTTCTGCGGCTGCGGCTGCGGTGAGGGTGTCTGCTAGGCTGATGTCGCCCTTAGCCATCAGCCGGCTCTGGAGGGCGGGGTCCCACAGACCGAGCACGATTCGGTCTCTCAGAGCGTTGTTTAGGTTATCGAATTCGCAGAGCCCCCCAAGGTGCTGCAGCTCGGCGACGAAGTCGCTGAAACTCTCACCCGATCTCTGGTCCCGCCGGTAGAACTTGTTGCGCCGGATCAGGATGGGTACCTCTGGGGCGTAGTGTCGCCGAAGGATGGGTTCGAGGATGTCCCAGTCCATGGCGGTCGCATCAGCGGGCTTGGCCAACACTTTGGCCATCTGGAAGACCTCGGTCCCGCAGTGGGTGAGGAAGACGGCGCGTTTCAGTGGGCCCGAGGCGTCCTTCATGCCGGTGCACTCGAGGTACATGCGGAATCGGTCGGAGAACGATTCCCAGTCCTCGGTGGCGGGGTTGAAGGGGGCGGGCGGTGCGATTTTCGCCATCTCGGTGCTTCGTCTGGCTTCCGTCGGACAC
The DNA here is from genome assembly GCA_033807585.1 of Hydrophis major. Taxonomy (NCBI): domain Eukaryota; kingdom Metazoa; phylum Chordata; class Lepidosauria; order Squamata; family Elapidae; genus Hydrophis; species Hydrophis major. The sequence goes on from CM066329.1 coordinate 334,274,723, forward strand.
GTGGTTCGGTTCAGGGTCTGGATCCCACCCTCGTCGCCAGTGTTGTGTCTGCGAAATGATGCCAGGAGTCGTGACTTAGTGCAAAGCTCTTTATTGATCTGCTGGAACCGAACTGGCGAAAGGAAAAAGCCCGCGGCTTTTATTCCTTTCGCCGCGGCGGCCGCGGCCAATGGCATCACTTTGAATCTCCCGCGGTCTGAACGAACCAATCGCGGGAGATTCTTAGCGAGCCAATCGGCGCGGCTCGCCTGACCAATCGGAGAGCCCCGCGCTTTGGCCAATCAAAGCGCGGGGATCTCGAGTATGTTAATGAAGGACAGAACATTAACAATAAGACAGTTTTACAGCATATGAAGTAAAAATTTGGATAGTCAGGTCCTAAGTTGCTTAAAGCTTAAAAGCTCAATCAATATAAATACATTAAACAAAGGCTGGTAAACAGTTGGTGAGACCCAGCTTGTTGTAGCAATTGAGGCATTAGGCTGGAAACTGGGAGATCAATGAGTTCTCATCGCAGCCTAGTCACAAAGCCAGATGGGTGACTTGGTCCCAGTCATTATCTCTTAGCCCTAGGAAAGGAGGCAATGGCAAACCACTTCGGAAAAGCCTTGCCAAGAAAATTGCAGGGATGTATGCAAACAGTCTCTAAGAACAAAAAAAGTAGAAGAAAAAGTTGGCCTATTAATGCAGGTTGTTTTGTGCAAGCATCATATGAATCTAGGACTTTGCATCTAGGACAGTACAGCAGATTCTCAGATTCTATACTTGTACATCTAACAGATAATCAGACTTATAAGGGACCTTGTAGGTCATCTAGTCCAACCCCCCACCCAAGCAGAAGACCCTATACCATTTCTGACAAATGGCAGTCCAATCTTTTCTTGAAAGTGATGGAGCGCTATACAGTTTATTTTTATTGTAAAGGCTAACATGGTTGTCCATCTTATAAACCACAACCCTGAGCAATTCAAAGTGAGATCAATAAAATAGAAAAAGTAAAACAACATTAGGCTAACTTCAACGCTAAACCTTATAGCATACTGCAAGGTACCTTTAAAGGACTACACTGCAATAACTATGACATTGCACCAGATTCTGATTAAGAAGAAATGGCCAAGTGCAACAGGAGTGATTGTGCAAAGGTGCTTTTTAGCTTCATAGCTGCCACCAGCAAATGTAGTAAGAATGGAAAAACAAGAGAACTGTCAAAATCTCCTGCTGTTTAACAGATAATAGTAACCCTACCCAAAACTGCAGAAACAACAATATCCAAGCCCAGTTTTTATCAACCAACAATACTTATATTTGTCTGGTTAAATTTCAGGCTGATTTATCATATAGCCCATTATCAGGATTAGGCAATGTGAAGTAAATAATAAGGAGCAATAGGGCTAGGAGTTATTAGCATGAAGTTCCCTCTACAGTTTCATGAAATGTTGAACATTTTCCCAGCATTACCTTCTAAACCAGGGGTGTCAAACTCAAGGTCTGGGGGCCAGATTTGGCCTGTGGGGATACATAGATCTGGCCCATGGGACTGCCCTGGAAATAGTGAAGGACCGGCCCACAGTGCCTCTGCCAATGAAAACAGAGCTTGCAAGGGCTGTGCATGGCCCTCTCAAGCTCCATTTTTGCTGGCAGAGGTTTGAAGAATACTATCCCAGCTGAAAATGGAGCTCGCGAGGGCACACGTGTCCCTCTGAGCTCCATTTTCACTGGCAGAGGGTTGTAGGAGGCCATTGCAGCCAAAAATGGCTCTCAGGAGCCAGTTTTCTCTGGTAGAGCACTCAGGCCACCACAGGTACTCCCCAACACAAGTGGCATACTGGATGTTCTGTACCTTCATTTGCAGTCTTGAAACCCCGCGTTTTGATTGGTCAAAGCGCAGGGTGATCTGATTGGTTTAGCAAGCCGCGCTGATTGGCCCGCTGAGAATCTCCCGCGATTGGCGGATACGAATCGCGGGAGATTCAAAGCGGTGCCATTGGCCGCGGCCGCGGCGGCTTGAGAATAAAAAGCCGCAAGTATTCCCTTGGAGCCAGATCGGTTCCGGGGACCAATAAAGAGCTGAAACCTAGTCACTGCCTCCTGGTCTCTTTACCGACGGACACGACACTGGCGACGAAGGTGGGATCCTGATCCTGAACCCCAGCAAGCACGTGTCCGACGGAAGCAAGACCGACGAGATGGCCAGCATTGCTCCGCCCGCACCATTCAAGCCCGCTAGCGAGGACTGGAAATCCTACACGGACAGATTCCGCATGTTCCTTGAATGCAGCGACATGAAGGACGCCACCGGGCTGAAGAAACTAGCCGTCTTCCTGACACACTGCGGGCCCGCAGTGTTCAAGATGGCGAAAGCCCTAGCGAAATCTGCTGACGTCACCGGGATGGATTGGGCCGACCTCGAACCCTTATTCCGAAAACACTACACTCCCGCCGTGCCCACCCTCATCAGATGGCACGAGTTTTACCAGTGGGACCAGAGGTCGGGCGAAAGCCTCAGCGACTTTGTTGCGAAGCTGCGGAACCTAGGAGGACTATGCGGGTTCTCCGACATGGACGAGGCCCTACGGGACCGAGTCATTCTCAGGCTTCAGGACCCAGTCCTACAGAGTCGGCTGATGGCTAAAGGCGACATCACCCTCGCCAATGCCATTGCTGAAGCCACTGCTGCCGAGGCCACCAGGCAGTCAGCAAACCGCATGCGGAGACCGGACGCCGGGGACCGCACCACGAACAACAACCCTGGACGGGCGACCGAGGCCCAACCAGAAGCAAGTCACCACGAAACTACCACCCACCATGATGAATTCCACTCCGCCTCCGACACTTCGGATGAGGAGGAGGAAATCCACCGGCTCCAGGCAGGACACGACCAGCGCAGTCAGCAGGGTCAAAAGTCGGGGACCGCGTGTGCTGGTTGCGGAGGCAACCACCCTAGATCCGAGTGCCGGTTCTTCGATGCAGTTTGCCAGCACTGTGACAAAAAGGGTCACATCGCCCGCGTCTGCCAACTAAAGAAAGCCTACAGCCCCAGACGGCGGGACCACAGCGTGCGGAGACGGGACAGCATACCCCTCAGAGCCAGAGATCGCCCAGCCGACAGCCGATGGGACCGGAGCGGGCGAACCTGACGAGGCGGAGAAACCCGGTGGAAGGAGGAAACCCAGCAGACGGTCATCATCGGCCACGCATCAACCACCGATGCCCGAAAAGTCTACGTGGAGGTAGGCATCGAAGGCAAGCCATGCAGGATGGAAGTGGACTCCGGGTCCTACCTCTCCATGGTCGCCTGGCAAGAAATCAAACGCTTGGTGCCTACCATCCAAAAGAAGGGACTGGATAACCAGAGACTAATCATTAAAGACTACCAGGGAAACCGCATCCCGGTAGTCGGAACCGGACAATTCAGAGTAACATTTAAGGGACGCACTGCAAAGCTTCCCCTAACAATCATGGACTGAGACCGACCCAGCCTTTTGGGACTGCAATGGTTCACACCGCTCAGCATCGAAGTCACGGGCATCAACCACATCACCGAGACCGATTGGGAGCAACAACTGGCACAGGAATTCCAAGAAGTGTTCGATGGCACCCTAGGCAAGTACCGAGGGCCCTCTATCTCTTTCAGCCTAGACCCGAACATTCCCCCGAGACACCTAAAACCAAGGCGGGTACCTTTCACACTCAGACAAAAAATTGACGAGCAAATTGACAAGCTCGTCAAGCAAGGGGTCCTACAACCAATAGACCATGCCCGGTGGGAGACCCCAATAGTCACCCCAGTCAAGCCCGATGGGTCAGTGAGAATCTGCGGGACTATAAGGCCACCCTAAACTGCGCCTTGCAACAAAGCGCCTACCCCGTCCCAGTAGTGCAGCATTTTCTATACTCACTGGGGGGAGGCAAGGTTTTCGTGAAACTCGACCTGGCACAAGCATACCAGCAGCTGCCAGTCGACGAAGAAACCGCGGAGGCGCAAACCATAGTCACCCACTGGGGAGCTTTCCGATGTAACCGACTCCAGTTCGGAGTCAGCGTGGCGCCTGGAATTTTCCAGAGCCTCACGAAGAGACTCTTACAAGGCATCAAGGGGGTGGTGCCCTATTTCGACGATGTGCTGGTATCGGCAGCCAACCAGCCAGAACTAGAGGGTCGACTAAGGGAAGTGCTAACCAAATTCAAGGAAACCGGGCTAAAGGTGAAGAGGGAAAAGTGCCAACTTTACACAAAGCAGGTCGAGTTCCTGGGGTACCTCCTAGACCAGCCCGGCATCCACCCAACCGACACCAAAATTAAAGCCATCAAAGAGGCCCCCACACCCAGGTCTAAAACGGAACTGCAGGCGTTTCTGGGACTACTTAATTTTTACAATGTTTTCCTGCCCCAAAAGGCGACTGCGGCAGAGCCCTTGCATAGGCTCTTGGACAAGGCGGCTACCTGGACTTGGGGGAAATGCGAGGAAGTCGCCTTCAGGAAAACCAAGGACCTGCTCACTTCGGATGCCATCCTCATCCAATACAATGAGACCCTACCACTTGCCATCACATACTGGACATGCCCACCCAAGCCATGCCTACCCCAGCCCCCCGAGGTCAAACACACCCTGATGCATCCCTCAATGAAATCGAGTTTGACACCCCTGTTCTAGACACACCTAAAGGGTTGATCAGATAATGTTAAAATGATGCCCATGGCTCAATCTCACCAGACAACCCAGGAAGATATTATTGTTGATGGTACTAAAAACAACCAGAGGCCCAGGAAAATTAGTATAGTTTTACTCCCTCACCCAGTTTTCAACACAGGAAGTCTATAAATACCAAACAATTTCAACACAAGATCCTAGCCTTTTTAAAGGGGATCCAGAAAGTCAATATTACTCAGTATTATTCAGATATACCTGGAGCTAAGAGGCCATAATCCTCTAATCAGTTTTCCAAAAAAAGAAGCATTGTATATATCCCCAGGTTAATAAAGCTTTGCCTTCAATAAAGGGTTTATTACTGCCTTCTTTAGGTAGAGAGAATACATCCCTAAAAGAAGAACATATTGAACATATATTTTAACCATGGAACCAATCCTGTCCTGATCAAATTAATTTTCAAAAGGGGCAAAAGGAAAATGAAGAGGTGACAGACATCATCTCACTGCATATCTGTGTACGTTCTTTGGAAGAATAAGCAGAACCATTAATCGCTAAATTTATATTCTGTGATCTCTTCCAGTTTGAAGTCCAAGTTAGGATAGAGCCAACTGATTTTACCTGATGACATTTGTTTATGAGCAGTACTGACCTGGTTGCTTTCATTAACATTTTAGCAGGGACACTGAACTACATGGAACAGCTATGCCATCCAGCAAAAGGGGCAAAAAATAAGCAATCTTTACTGCTCCATTACAGTATAATAAAAGTGGTTCTTTAGTAAACCAAGATATAATTTAGCTCATTACGAGGAAATAAAGTTTCAGAACAATAGAAATCATCCCCAAGGGTATCAAATGTTCTTATTAGCAAACAAAGTAGAAAATTCCTTAAGAATATTGAGGAAAACACCCATTAGGTGCCTGAACAGCAGCATTATAACTAGTCCTGCAATTTGCAGAGCTTCGTATTGGTTGTCAGTGTAAAATTGAGATTCTAATTTGAATGTGATGAACAAGATAATTGTTCAATATATGAAGAATATTTATATTCTTTATATTTAATTATTCTAAGTTATTATACAAAATAATATAACATCATGCTTCATTTGTATTCTTTGACCTGAATTTGCCAACTTTGAGAATGCAGGACTGAGAAAGTCACCCAGAGACCAAATGCTGACTTCAGCTTGAAAAGGGTTGCAGATTCTCAGTGGTGCATGACTGGAATATGGGAAAGGCTATTTGATAGAACTCAGGGGTGGGATCCGACAGGGTTAACTACCAGTTTGGTCATTTACGAGGGTCGGTGATTTATGATGTGCTTCCCTGCATGCTGCCGGCGCACCTGTAAATCATCATCAGCATGCTGCATGCAGAGAAGCAGCCTTTCAAAAAGCCCTTTTTTCCTGCTTTTTTAACTGAAGCTGTGCCTCGCATGGCAGCTGAAGTTGAAAAAAATCAGGAAATAAAGGTCAGGTAAGAGCCCAGGTGAGCGGCTGGGCAAAAACTGGTTCTATGTCTGCTGCTCTTCAGAGCTACCGGTTCTACAGAGGTGGACAGAACCGGTAGAAAGCCACCCCTGATAGTACCTATGATTGAACTACATGAGGGGAGAGGGGAGAAAATGCATAGATACATAAGAGAAACATTGCAGATGAAAGATACGATTCTAGTTTGAAAAATCTTGTTAGATAGATAGTTAACGTGCAAGTCTACTGGAAAACGTTTGACCACGATTAACCTGTGCTCCCTCTCTCTCTTCAGGTAATGAGGCAGTAACTACTCTATGCATGATATTTTGCTTTTCTCTTTAATTTCAACCTCAAAAGAAAACAATTTTATTTTTAAAAACTTTTTTTTAAAAGTTTTTTGAGAGGCCTCGGTTTTGTTTTCATCCATGAAATCGGCAGCAGCTTCTGCAAAAGTAAGGGTTCAGCACTGAGACTGAAGGAAGGATTGAAGAACAGGATTTATTCCCAACTTCTGTATATGATAGACAAAGGATGAGTTTTAGCAAGCTGCAAGTGACAGCAAGTGCTTTTTAAGAATGCTTTCATTGTCCAGCAACATTTAGCTTCCTCATGTATATTTTGGCAGACAAGTATACAGTTATGTGTTAGGAAACAGCAAACCAATCACATATCTTAGTTCAAACTTTATACAAAGTACGATTGGAAAAAAAAGTAATAAACCAATAAAAAACCTATAAATGTTTTTAAATTTAAAACAATCCATGTTTTAACAAGATGGATTTGCTCATCATACTAAACCATAAATAACAAACTCCATTATTGCTTCTTTTGCCATAATGGTCAGTATTTTTACAAACTGAACTTAAACATAACCGTCACAGAGTTTGATGGCTATTCTCAGCTCACTTACTAGTATAGTAAGAGCTGTACATTCTGATACCTATACACTGGAATCTTGGGTCACAAACACTCCTGTTCGCAATCAAATCAGGTTCCAACCAAAAAATCTACCCAATTTTAGAATCGGGTCACGATTCAAAAATCAGATGGCAAAAAAACCTGGCTGCAGATTCCCTTGCTGTGGCAATTTCCCCTTCTATGAATATGCAGTCCGTCCATGCATGTGCAGTCGGTCGTGCTTCTGGTCATGACCAAATCGGATTGCAACTGAACAGATTACAGTCGCAACCTGAGGTTCCACTGTACTTGATTGTAAACTTTTAACCAAAATGGTAGCTCCTTTGAATATAGATATTGTAATAGAAATGTATAAAAATATTTCATTTCATAGCTCATGTAGTTTTTTATTTCAAAAATTTTACGTTAAAACATGATGAAAAAATGTGCTAATGGAGCATAGAAAGGAATTGATAATCCAAGAACTGCAACACATACCGTACACTTTACATGTTGTTAGATTCAAATTTAGAATCTAATTTAGAAATTAAAAAGTATAAAATAGTTCACCTATACAAGAAGTTTCAAAACATTGATTATCACTGTTTTATTAAAGAAAGCAATTTTCCTTATTTACTTTCTTTTATTAAATAAAGCAGTTTTGTTCATAAAACAAAAGAGAGAGATAATTTCTTTCCTTATGTAGTCACACACACATGCATTAGTGAAAGCAAGGTAATGAAATCATGCCCCAGAATATATCTATGGACTTTATTAGCTATATCTTGACAATTAAAAATAGAAACAAAGAAAAGGATCCAAATCTCCAATGTCTTTTCTTTCTTTTTTTTCTCGTTTGTTATTGTTGCCTCTTTGATCACAGATGTTTTTAATTTAAAAAAAAAAAAGGCCCAGGGCCATGGGCAGCCTTAAAAACATCCTTTTTGGTGGTCCTTGGTATTATCTCTGACCATGATTGATGAAAATTCAAAGTGGTTTCCTGCCATATTGAGGTGAGAAAGAATGAGACATTGTAATGTAAGCTCTGGAATAGTCATCTATTCAAAACAAAAAAACAACATTCCTGAATTCTCCTTTCTCATATCACCCATCCAAATTTCTGACAGCTGGTCACTCATGCCCCCCAAAATATTGCTGACTGCAAGCTTAAAGATTATGTACTGGAAGAAGAGACTGTGTATGCCAAATGTACTCAGAATTAGGAATAGTAGCAACTGAGTTAGAAACTAATATATTATTTGTTCACACGGAAAACATGCACAGCTCACATTTCGTACCATATTCCTCTGGCATCTGGCCAGTCACGGGCCATTCCAGCACACGTTAACAAAGGGGAAACTGGCTTATCAAATAGGAAATGGTCCTGGAGACCAGCATAATTCAAGGCAGAGGGAAAGAAAAGAAAAAGACAAAAGTTGAATTATAATGATGAATCAGTTCACAGAGGTGAAGAGTGCAGAAAAATAATACTTGTTTTTTTCCCCTGGAAATAAAAGACTGTGTTTCCAATATAGATGACTATGTTTTTAATTTCATTTAATTTAGTTTTAAGGTTTTGTAAAACATTAATAGAAAGAAACTATTAAAGTATTAAAAGTATTTTAAAATAAAATAAAATTATGCTTAATACATTTAAATTCAACATAGGGTTAAATTAACTTTAAGGAATCATAAAATAAGATTTGAGTCATACCTACTGCTTTTACATAATATTTAATTAATCAATACTCACAAATAAGACACAAGGCTTATTAAAATAACAATAGAAATAAAAAACTAATTTATTCTAATCTTTTTATATTGCTTTTGCTGATTAATTCTGCTCTTCCTTTCTGGTTAATCCTCAATTACAACTCAGTTTTGTTTTATGTGTACTTATAAGTCTGTTCATTAACACATTTCCTTAGTGTTCTTAGGATTGCAGTGTATTTGCATTTTATCTTTACATTTATTTTTAAATGAAAATTTTACCCAGGCCCACACATAAATATTTTTAAATCAATGGATTATGAATTCTTGCATACTTTCTAGAGTTATTTGAGGGTATGATATTATTTCCAGAATTCTATAAATAAAAGAGTTCTGTTAGTGTGCATATATATTTGCGTGTGTTTAATATTGCTTGGATCTTGTCAATATGCATAATTTGCTTATATTGTGATGAGGGGGAAGAAAAATCAATTACAGCTGGAAAATGTTGATTGATTGATATTCAACAGGCAAGGAATAGTTTGTTATATTCTAGTGTGGTGAAGAAAATAACCAACAAAATGAAGACTCTGTTTTCTCCTGATCTTTTAAACATGACAGGATGAATGCCAGCTCTTCTCTTTGTCTAATCCTATCAAAACCAAATTAACCAGCCTGCCCCAGAGTAACTCTCTTACCTAACCAGCCTAACTAACTTTGGTTGATCTCTGAAAAACCAAGCAGAATTATTGTAGAACCTCAAGAAAACTCAGAATTATAAACAAAACTGGGAAACTGAAAGGCGCAAGGACAGTTACTTCCATGTCCTCATAACCATGTCTGTGTAATCTCCAGGAGTTACTTCAGGAAAGACTCTTCACATTGTTAGTCATAGCCTTCTTACCTATGCTCAGGTTTGGCATTAAACTTACATCAATTAGCTGTTGTTGCTCCTTTTCAGACATAGTTGTCAAGCTATAATATTTTCCAGCAAGGTCTCGTTTCAGCCCAGACAAGGCAGTGACGACAACATTTTCAACAGCTCTTCTCTCTGCCCTGGAGCAGGCGGGAGGGAGGCTCAGGCCACGAACACTTCGTCCCGTGCGTACACGGGAGGATAAAACATAACTCTCATCAAATTGTCCTTGGGCAATCTGTCCAAAAAATCAAAGAGTTTGAAAATATATTGAGACAGTTGTGAATTATACCCAAGGATACTCAGGATCAGCCTCAGATATTTTGGTGAGAAAGAACCCTAATCCTTATCTCAGCCAGTTGTGTTGTATCAAGATTAGCAAGTTAAAACAGTCAATATGGAAACCATGATCATTGTCAAAGCCCTGGCCCCAATTTTACAGGGATTATGGCATGTGTAAAAGGAGCAGACTTCAATTTTGGAGCTGTATCCGCATCTTAATTCCACCCCCTTTCTTTGCAGATACCTTGTTTTCTGTTTTACAAAACACAAGGTTACAAGAGAATACACATCCTGACACGAAATAAATGCAGCAAGAACACCAATATTATTTGTAACTCAGGGCAAAGCTCTGAAGTGGCTGGACAGCAATATGGAGAAACATGGCTTTAGATTTTGAAGTGAAGGAACAAATCTGGGAAATAAAGCAAGTACAATCTGAGAGTATTTCAGTCAGAAATTTAGTAGGGTGTTGTTGTTTTTCATTTTAAACCTGGGAACCTTTTCATTTTAAACCTTTTATTCCATAACTATCCAGAATAAAAGTACTTGTATACTTTTTATAACTGCAAAATATGCATGTCATATCTCCCATATGAATTACCTCCTATCCCATAGCTAAGCTTTGGGACAGATGGTACGATAAAAACACACAGTGCAGATACATGTGGGTTAAACTGTTTATAGGATACACTTGCTGAGTATCCTATAGTTGCTTTAATGTAGCACATATTTTTGTTAGTTTGTTAAGGGAGTTTTATCTGGTTTGGCTTGTGGTATGTTTTATTTGGTCCTATCCTTCTAAGCTGTTGTAAAATAATTTTTGAGAAGGTAGTACTGAAATACTATTATCAGCCATAATATTCTTTTACTGCTATTCTCAAACCAGTTTTCTTCGGGGGTTTTTTCCTCTTTAAGACTTAAGTTAGGTCCTACCTTTGAAGAATCCAAGTCAGTATGATGCTTCATTAGTTTGGGGTCATATCCATTATGTCTTACTTTGATAACAGGATCAAAAATCTCAGCAAATACCTGTCAAGTCAATAAAGTATATTACTTTGTATTTAGTTTCTCCCCCCCCCCCCATGTGATTTCTTTTTATTTTTTAATCATTTATTTTGTAAATTATTTATTTTGTTCAGGCTATCTATGCTCATAAATCAGTCTGAAGAAATGCCCAAAATTCTCAATAATATAAAACCACCGCACACATTGTTAATTTTCTTGGTACTTCTTTGAATAATTTTTAACAAATTGCAGTTTGCCTTCCTGAACAAGATCCTCAAGCATATTGTAGTGGTATCTCAGCTCCAGGAATTCTATAATGTATTGATTAGCTAGCCTCATTTATATTTTGGCTTCAAGCATTTTGGGAAAATAAAACTTTGACCACCCTGATAGGTGATTGACGCAGGACCTAGAGTTGGGGATGGGGGGGGGAAAATTCTTGGGTGGTTTACTTTGTAGTCTGAATGCTGTATTGAACCATTGACCATCTTCTAGATCAATGTTTCTTAAAATATGGACACAGAGTCCCCAAGATCCTGTCAGGGTTCCACCAAATCAAAATTATTTGCCAGCCTATGCTGAAAAGTAATACACTAATCCCATCAAACAATAATGAGAAGTGTTAGAAGCAGTGAATGCATCAGTTTTAATTTTTAATATAATTAATATTAATAAATATAATTCATACAAACAAAAGCTGTTTTGGGGTCCTCCATAATTTTTGAAAATAGGAAGGAATCTGGAGTCAAAAACAAGTTTAAGAAATGCTTTTGGTATTCCATACCTAAAATATCACAGAGCATATTTATATAGAAAGGAAGATATTTGCCAAACAAGATTCCAAGGTTGTTCTTGGAACTACTAAACAAAAGCAAAAACTAAAAGACCCATTATCACATTTTAAGAGGGTTCACTGTGGTTACTTTGTTCAAGTTTAATAAGAAATAAATGAGAAAAGGCAGGGCACAATGAGCTGTAATGTGCCAAATAAAAGTTTATTGTTTAATAAATTTCCCAGACACTTAAAGACCCCTCTTTCTTCCATTGCATTGATTTAATAAGGAGAAAAAAATAGAGGAACACTCACAGTAGGTTTGCCACTTTTTCCTAGTCTCTATAAAACTTTGGAAACATTTGTTTTGAAAATCTACAGGAATTATTTATTTCCTCCTGTTTCTGGGGAGCAGTGCAAACTCTGCTATGGAACTTTTGGCAAAGAGAAGTTTTATCTGATCACGCTGTTATATACTTCAGGCAAACCCAGGAGACACTGGGCTGCCTCTGCTTATTTTATTCTGCCAAACACTAAAGTGTTAGATTCTGTTATTATGTGACGATAATAAATAAAATAAGAGTCTACTGTTCTTATTCTGGACCCAGAAAATTAGCGCATAAATATTTTAAGAGGATTCTTTATTAAAAATAAATAAATACATACATACATACATACATACATACATACATGTGTGTGTGTGTGTGTGTGTGTATATGTATCTGTATATATGTATATATGTGTATATATATATATATATATGTATGTATGTATATATGTATGTGTGTGTGTATATATATATATATGTATGTGTGTGTGTGTGTGTGTGTATGTATATATATATATATATATATATATATATATATATATATATATATATATATATATATATATGGCATTCAGCTTTGTTCGGGTATTTTCCCACGTAGTGGTGCTTTTAAAGTTGTAGCAACGTTTCAGCAGAATCTCAAAGAACACTTTGAAACACAAGCTCTAGAAAAATATGATCACAAACCCAAACTCTGGCTCAGATACGTAGTTGACACCTTCATAATCTGGCCACATGGGAAAGAAAAACTGAACAACTTCCTCACACACCTCAACAGCCTACACCCCAAAATACAATGGAAACAGAAGCTAACAACCAACTTCCCTTCCTAGATGTCTTGGTATACAAAAAATCCAATGGCTCCCTAGGACACACCATCTACCAGAAGAAAACACATACAAACCACTATCTACACGCACTCTCACACCACCACCCAGCACAGATCAATTCCGTAGCCGAGACACTCATCTCCAGAACAAAATTTTTAGCCGACGAACAACACCTAGAGACCGAACTACACACCCTCACCGGTGTGCTGACAGCCAATGGATTCCAAAGAAAGAAGATCACCCACCTAATCCAAAAAGAAACCCCAACCAAAATCCAAGACAGAGAACAAGAGAATGGCAAAGCCCTCCTCCCATATATAAAAGGCACTACAGACAAAATCAGCAAGATCCTCCAAAAACACAACATTAAGACAGCATTCTGCACAAACAGAAAGATATCCACCATCCTAAGAAACCCTAAGGACAAAATCGAGTTAGAAAATCAAGGAGTATACGAAATCCCTTGCACTGCCTGCCCCACCACATACATTGGACAAACTAACAGAAGAATAAGTGCACGCATTGAAGAACATAAGAACTCAATCAAAAAGGAAGAACTGACCTCTTCCCTGGTTCAACACCTCAAAGCCACAGGACATGAGATTGACTTTAAAAATACCAGAACTATCGCCAAAACCGAACACTTTAGCAGCAGAATAATCAGAGAAGCCATAGAGATAGAAAAACGCCCACACAGCATGAATAAACGAGATGATATCTCCCGCCTACCAGCCATTTGGAAACCCGCCCTCATGAACAGACGAGTACCTAACATGAAGAATGACACCAGACCCACACCCCTGAAAGCCACACAAGATGCCACCACCACACTTCCATGTAGAAAGCAGACTCACACCCACACAGAAGATGAGACACGACCACGGAAGCCGCACTGCAGCTGCATCACTACCCACTTCAAACCTCTCTGAGCCATACATGAAGCGAACTGACCCCCACCATGAAGATGCAGCACGACCACGAACTCGAAGCCAGACAGCAAGACCACAGCTCACCAGCTCAAATCCCCCAGCAACTAAGACTAACCTGAGCACAACCAAGCCCCCACCTGAACAGAACATGCCTCCAGCTAATCAGAACACAGCAACCCCCCAACCAATCAGAACACAGCCAAACACCCTACCAATGAGAACACCCCCCCACACACAATCAGAACACAGCCAAGCCCCCACCCAATCAAGTCACACCCCCATTAGCAGTTAAAAGGAAGAAGCAGCTGCAAGCTCACATCACTCTGAGAAGCACAGAGCTGAAGACCAAGCCTGAAGATGATGAATGAGACTTCATCGAAACGTTGCCTAGATACTTCCAATCTTACATGGGAGAAAACCTGAATAACCAAAGATCCACATACAAATACCCGCGAGAACCTCAGAAAACATATATGTATATATGTATATATATATATGTATGTATATGTATATGTATGTATGTATGGTATTCAGCTTTGTTCGGGTATTTTCCCACGTCATTATAGTTGTGCTTTTAAAATTGTAGCAATGTTTCAGCAGAATCTCATCTGCCATCCTCAGGCTTCTGTATAGTATTTGTCTGTGAGTCAGACTTTCACAGCCATTTCTGTTTTAAATTTGGTGCTAGCCTACGCTGTGCCAGAATGGTTTTTTCTTCATCCTGATTGGTTGGGAGGCATATACGAAGTCCCCTGTGCATCATGCCCGGCCACATACATTGGACAGACCAATAGAAGAATAAGTACCCGCCTGGATGAACACAAAAATGCAGTCAAAAAGCTGGAACACACTTCCTCACTAGTCCAACACATGGAAGCCACAGGTCATAGCATCAACTTCAATGGCACCAAAACACTAGCCACTATAGAAAACCCCAGCCACAGAATCATCAGAGAAGCCATAGAGATTGAAAAAGACTAGACAGCATGAATAGAAGAGATGATTCCACCAGACTGTCAATCTTTTGGAATCCTGCACTCACAAACAAACAAATCTCCACACCACAAGCCAGGCAAACACCTGGGCACAAACAGATCCCCCCTGATACCTCCATCTCAAACACACCCCAACCAGGCACCCAGATGAAACCCAGCTTCCTAACTAATGATAGCCATCCATTTACCTGAAGCCAAGCTGCACTAAAGGCCTCCCATAAAGTAACACAATGTTGCCAGCCAATCAAGTTACAAAAAGAGACAAAAAAAACAGACAGAAGATATTAGAAGCAGAACACAGCAAACCCCAAGACCAATAAACACAGACCAAGACTCCCAACCAATCAGGACGAAGAAAAAACCATTCTGGTACAGCAATAGGCTGCCCCAAATTTAAATCTGAAACCACTGTAAAAGTCTCACTCACAGACAAACACTATACAGAAGCCTGATGATGGCAGATGAGATTCTGCTGAAACGTTGCTACAACTTTAAAAGCACAACTACTATGACATGGGAAAATACCCAAACTAAGCTGAATGCCATACATATAAGTACCCGCGAAAACTTAAGAAAAGAAATATATATATATATATATATATATATATATATATATATATATATATATATATATATATATACTTCCATCTAGATTTTGTGATGCCTCCTCCTGTGTCCTGTTAAACTAAGTATATTGATACAAGCTTGTATTATCAAGGTATTGAAATCTCAGCTTTTTGTTTGGACACGTTGTCCATTATTTAATAATCTAACTGTCTATAGAAAATGCATAATAATGTGGATATTTACATAGCTGATCTTTCATGTGACAGTAAAGTAAAGGTAAAGGTTCCCCTCGCACATATGTGCTAGTCGTTTTCCGCTCTAGGGGGCGGTGCTCAAAGCTGAAGAACCAGCCACTGTCCGAAGACGTCTCTGTGATCATGTGGCTGAACACTGAAGGTGGATGCATGTGAGAGTAGCTGGATACTTTTACAATTAGACTTTTATTTCAATTCATTGACAAGGGGCTCATTTTTAAGCTGAGCAGACAAGTCAGCTACTAGAAGCCAATACGTTGCCTTCTGTTGAAAGGAATGTCCATCTGGGTTCAGTTCCAAATGGGCAGAAAGACACTGGAAACATGGAGGCTGCTTGGAAGGATGGTTTAATGGTGAAGCAGAACTATCCAGCACATGTCATTCTGGGTAGATGACCACATGGAGTGGAGAGTGGGATCAATTTATACCCTCTCTTGGGACTTGCAAGAAATGTATTGTATTGGTTGTCAGACTCACAGGGGGCTATGTGGGGTCCAGCTAACCTTGTGTTCTCTGTCGCCCAGGCTTGGTTGAATCTTGATGGGTGATGAGGTAATGAAGATGGTTGTATTCTGAAAGGGTGTTGGGCAATTCCTATTATGGCTTAATGGCTTTGTCCTGGTTTGGATCTTGACTGAGGGCTAATCCTATCACCCTGGAGCTGAAGGCCTTTTGTCTTGTAGATATGATGGCTCAGTTTTTCTGGGGCTATTAACAAAGGTGGGGGCTCCTTTCCAAGAGCATGTTTCTCCCTTTCTCATCTAGGAAGGTATAATATTCTGCCTTTTTAATATTTCCTAGAATAATTCATTCTTCTAGGGGAGGGGTGGGTGCTAACTTTCTATACTTCTGTGCTGCATTTTTATTATCCAAGACATGGTTATGCAGAGTATGTCTTTTATGCTGTTTTTTTTTCCACTAAATTTCACCCAGAGAGATTTAAAAAAAAAAAAAAACCAGCGAACTTCCTCAAAGACAAAAACAAAATACCAGGATTAATCCCATGGCTTGAATTTTGTGCTGACCTCCTTGTCTTCCTAAAAAGCTGCCTATTTGCGATGCATCCATCATTCTCTAATGTTTTTATGAAATAAATGATGATATCGAAGAAACCCTGTGATATGATACAAACTGTTTCACCTCATAGGATTCTTCATCTCCTGCGACCATGCCCACTGTTTTAATGAAAGGGTGTCCAGGATTATCAACACCAGTTTGGATGCATTGATCCAGTGTGTAGCCTCCGGGGGTCATCTTATCCCTCAGTTTGGCATAGATGGTTGGAGTGAGGCACTCTGCCATGCAGTTGTTATGTTTGCGAAGATCAGGGTAATCTGCACTGAGTAGAAAGAAATGTAAAGCTTCAGTATTGAGCAGGAAATGCTTGTTTCCACTTATCATTAATAGAAACTGTGGCATTCAATCAGCATAGAGGTCCCCAAACTTGGAAACTTTAAAACTACTTTAAAGCTATGCTGGCTGAGGAATTCTGGTAGTTGACATCCACAAGTTTTTAAAGTTGCCAAGTTTGGAGACCTCTGAATGAACACCTTATTATTCTACAAGTCTTGGATGCCTTTAAGAATGAAAAGCAATCTGTATATTTTCCAATGAATTTGATAGTTTGAGAAAAACAGCAGAAGAGTTATCAGATGGGCATTTATGATTTGTAAGAGAAACAAACTTAACAGTGTAACTTTGGAGTATGCTGGTTTCCAGCTGAAATGGCAGTGTTAGTTTCAGTCAAGAATGGCAGCACTTGGACAGATGGAAAGGGGAAAAATACCTTCAAAATACATATTTGTGTGTTTCTCTTTCACTTCCAGAACAAGATGCATGAACTGAAGAAATAACTGATATGAATAAGTTTTATTATGTCTCTTTACATTTTATTTCTTTATGTCATTTCCATCCCATCTTTCTTTTAGGGATACAAGGCAGCTTTAGATGGCTTTTCCCCTGCCAAATTTTATCTTTACACCAGTCTTGCAATATGGGTCATAGCAACTGACCCAGAAAGATCCAATGAGCCTTATGGCTGGATGAGATTAGGACCTGGGACTCCCCAGATCTAACCCAACCAAATTAAATATTCATATATGGATATTTTGCATCCCAATATTACAAATCAGATTTTAACAGAAGAATAGATTGCCCAATTATTGTATGCCAACCAATTATGAATTAATTAGGTGAAAGCAGACCATTTAGCCACTCTCAATCTTACCTGTCTCCTATAATTATTGTAGAGATTAAATAAAAGATATCACTTGGAGAAAAATAGGTTATCAGTGAAATTAATAATACTACCTTTTAATTATTATAAAAGTTTTAGATTAGAATCTAGTATACATTTGTAAGATAGAAGATCTTATGAAATGTAATGGTATATTTCTAAATAAAGACATTATTCTAATCATATACCTGCATATTGAAGAGAAAACACGATGGCTTTAATTTATATTAGTAGCATTGGATTTGTGCCAAAATTGCTAATCTAAAACAGCCTTTTAAATTCAGTTTCTGATTTCCCATTCATTTCACCTCCTATTCAGTGTTAATTTTTCTCTACTTGAGTTTTCATCCCCTCAGTTTATGAGTGAGATATTTAGCAACAATTTAAGATTTCACTCTTCTTCATTACTTTTTTGGCAAGGTTTTTGGCCTGCCCTATTTCCCACATTCCTAGTTCCCTTTGCATCCTGGGAAATATTTTCCATTCCTCCTGGATTTTTACAACCATTGTCAAATTTCACAGTCACTGTATATGCTATTCTTTCTGTAAAAAAATAAATTTAAAAACTTTTGAGACTCCTTTCTAATGATAATCATACTCTCCCTTAACCTTACTGTACAGAACATTCAACAGAGATTTTTAGATTTTCAAACCAATGTATTTTCAAGTATCTGTACCAAATTATTACCTGGGAGGAAATAATTTCTTATGTCCAAAATATTCAGCTTTCACATTTTGCTGATTTAAAAAGTATCCAGTAGCCATAGCTCCAGTACTGACTGTTGCAACTAAAACAGCAGTTCTTCGACCAAGCAGGAGACGTGCAAATGTATTAGCCATTTTTTCTCACCTAATCTTTTTGAAAGATGCCCACTGTCAAAAAAAAGTGAAAATCAGAGAAATCAGAAGCACATCCTGTAGAACAAAGACAGCAAAATATCCATCCAGTCAAACTGCATCCTTTGCAGGACTCTTCTTTCATGGTGGTCAATAATTTTTTTTAAAAATAGGGCAATGAAAAAGCTGAAAGTAATTTGAATATGTTATATCTACATTGAATACAATGTAACCATCAGTCTTACCATAATGCAGAAGATTGTGTGATGAAAGAAGAATAAGTTGTCAATGATATAATTTATTATAAATCAAGTATTTCATCCAAGGATCAGGAGAATTACTTCTAAAGTTTTCTACCTCATGTGCCAAAATAGTTGTGTGAGTTTTGGTACAGGACATATTGATATATTGTAGCAGAAGAATCATGTCAATTGCTGCTCCACCATAGCCAGAACAACTTTTTGGCTGACTCTGAATAATAGCTTCCTGAATTTTCTTGCTGAATTATTACCTGGAACTGGATTAGGAGATGCTAGTCTGCTCTCACCACCAGGATCTTCTTTATAGAGTGGCTTTAGAGGATTTCTGCTCAGCCTCAAAGCTAATAGGTTATAAGACTCCATGGGTTTTTTAAAAGGTAATGGTAAAAATTTCCCCTGTAGTTGTGTTCGATTCAAGGTGGCAGTGCTCATATCTGTTTCTTATCCAAGGGAAGTAGCATTGACCAAAGACATTTCCATGGTCATGTGGCCAGCCTGACTATATTCTGAGCTTCAAGGAATGCTGTTCCTTTCCCACTGAAGTGGTACCTATTTATCTACTCGCATGCTTTCAAACTGCTACATGGGCAGCAGCTAGGGAAAGTAATGGGAGCTCATCCCTAGCACAGTGCTCAGGTTTCAAAACCTGGCCTGTCAGCTTTCCAGCTGACAAGTTTTGCACCTTTAACTGCTGAACAATTGTGCCCCTTTATGGGCTTTATGGAAATCTATATATTCTATTATTGTTTAAATAATAGAGGAATTGGTATTGAATGTTACTAGAATACTGTTCGTGCTTCTTCTATTCTGCCTTTATCAGGATCAACAAATGGGCCATGTCTACATGGACTGTTCAGAACCAGTGAATCTGAATGCTCAAAATATGGAAATATTAGATTAGCAGCTTTCAGAGCCAATTAAGACATATGTATTCCTTCTGTGCAGGTCATCTATCCAAGTAACCCAGACAATTTTTTGTTTGAAACCAGATATGAAACTAGTATTGATTGCCACTCAAAAGTTTCAATTGTTTGTCCTAGAAAATTGCAGAAATGGTAATAATAATTTTAAAAAATCCCTAAGCATTCAGAGGAACAAGCCTTGCTAAAGAAAAGTTGGCATGGATTCTGTAAAGGTAAATTTGATCTCTCCATCAGAATCTTTTTAAATTGATAATGGCTTGGGATGGGTTGTTTACTGTTTAATGCTTCAAATTATGCTAAGTATATTTTGGAACTTAATCTCTATGCCAGTCTAAAATAGAGAATACTGTTTGAAACCTTCACTGCACTTAAACAAATTTCTTCGTGATAAAGTAGGTAAATTTGTTCATTACTCTTGGACAAAAGCTTGCAGTATTACATTACGTCCAGGGGCAACAATCTAGCATCACAATAAGAGTCTGCTGTAGATTGGAGAAAGAAACAAGGAAAGCAATTTTGAACATATTTTCTTGACCAGAATAATTAAATTAGCTGTTTAGTTGGTCCCAATTTATCCCCTTTATTTAGTCATCTCTTAGACAGGTTTGCTTAAAGCTTTAGTGAAATTTCATTGTGTCGTGACAGGAAGAGTCCCTTTCTTTAACATAAATTTTTCTAGCCTAGGGTGATTCTGGTCATATTGTCAAGTTCTTGCTTTACTCATACTGTGATGTAACTACTATTTGGTACTTTACTTTGGTTAGAAAAGTTTTTATCTATAAGATTCTGCTGTATTAGAAATGCAATCCATGCTTTTGATATTTCTTTACTTATTACCTATCATGGTGTAGGTCAGCATTGAAGCTTGTGCTTTATCCATATTAAACTTTTTGATATCTGGCTTCCATTAGGTTTCAGGGCAAAGGACATCTGAAAACTAATCAAACTATTTCTGTGTCCTGTGCACACACAATCACATGTCAACATGATCACCAAGAAGAATCACTGACCTATTGAATAAAAGAAAAAGTTCCAGGTCAGCGGTTCTTGTAGTTCAATAGAAAGTTTGGCTTAAATAAACCTGGAGAAATAAATTGTTCATATCTCTGAGCTACTGGAAATTAATCTAATGTATAATTGTGTCAGAAGAAACCATTAATAAATTGCTATGCTGTAAATGCCCATGTTGTACATTTGAAAATTTAGAAGTAATAAAATATTGCTGAAAATGTTCAGTGATGGAATAAACTAATATTCAATCTTATAATATTCAGCTAAATATTTTAAGATTATTCCTGTATGTTTTCAGTTTATAAATTATTCTAATTATTATTTTATGTAATAATGGATAAAATTAAATGAATATAGTAAGAGCATTATTCCATTTTAATAGTTTGTCCCAAAGATTTTTCAATGCTGTATCATGTGCTAAGCTTATGTTGTATAAGTTATAGACTTACTTTATAGCCTATTACATTAAAAAAATGCCTACGCATATGATCATAGTTCAAGTCTTTCCATGATGATATAATGATAAAATATTAAATATTAAATTTTGTGGTAATTTTATAAATAACTTTTTCCCAGCCTCATACCTTTAAAACTAGCAGTCAGTGTGTATAATTTTTATTATTATTCCAAAAATAAGGATTGGAGAAAGGTATCAGATATTCATAAATTAAGAAAGGAAGATAGGTAAAATATTAGTACTATCTTTTGCGTGTCAATACATTGCATATACAATCTATTTACTGGGATATGGGTGATAGTGTGGTAGTGTCTAGAATAGAATAGAATAGAATAGAATAGAATAGAACAAACATGTTTTGGGTAAAACTGGGTTATGGTTGCATTTGTGGCATACTGGCCAAAAGGCATGTAACCTATCTAATATCATGCTTATCGTTAGTGGGGTTAATGTAGAGGTTAAGACACTGGACTAGAAATTGGGAAAGTTTGAGTCCCATTTTATGCACAAAGTCAGCTGGGTAACCTTATAGAATAAAATAGAATAGAATAGAATAGAATAGAATAGAATAGAATAGAATAGAATAGAATGAACATGTTTTGGGTAAAACTGGGTTATGGTTGCATTTGTGGCAGACTGCCCAAAAGGCATGTAACTATCTCATATTATTTTTATTGTTAGTGAGGTTAATGTAGAGGTTAAGACACTGGACTAGAAATTGGGAAAGTTTGAGTCCCATTTTATGCACAAATCAGCTGGGTAACCTAATAGAATAGAATAGAATAGAATAGAATAGAATAGAATAGAATAGAATAGAATAGAATAGAATAGAATTTCTTATTGGCCAAATGTGATTGGACACACAAGGAATTTGTCTTGGTGCAGATGCTCTCAGTATACATAAAAGAAACGATACATTTGTCAAGAGTCAAGAATCATAAGGTACAACACTTAATGATAGTCATAGGGTACAATAAGCAATCAAATAATACTAGAAAACAGTCAATATAAATCGTATGTCCAGGATGTGAGGGGTCTGTAAATATTTTCACAGCTCCCTTTTTGACTCATGCAGTATACAGGTCCTCAATGGAAAGCAGGTTGGTAGTAATTGTTTTTTCTGCAGTCCTAATATGCTTTGAAGTCTGTGTCTGCTCTGTTGGGTTACAGAACCAAACCATGGTTTATGGGAATGACTTTGGAAGACAGGAGGAAGAATCACAGTTTGGACAATGGTCAGACAAGTTGCAGCTAAGTCCATAGAAGGAATGGAGGCATGGTAAATGTTTTAGAAGGGATACTCCTTAGTTTCTTGGACTGTAAAGGCATGAGATTCTGTTAATGTAACATTACAACACAGCTAGAGTTAAAACTTCTGCATATGCTTCTTTTCTGCATTATTTTACAGGGCTGACACCTTGAGCCAATCCGTTCAATCACAGTTCATTAAAGACAATGATGCATAGTGGAGATAAATATCCACAGGGTCATTTTATGAAAATAGATTAGATATTTCCCTTTTTTATTTTATATTCTGCCTTTCTGTTTTTTTAATTTTAATCTCTTCTGCTTGCCACTTTTCTTCTTTTTCTATGTTTTCCATGATATTGCTATCTCAAAACATTCTGGGTATATAGAGCCATTTTTAAGACACATTGATTTAAAGCTAACACTATAAATAGTCCTTCATGTTTTCAGCAGTGGTGGGATTCAAAAATTTTTCACTACTGGTTCTGTGGGCGTGGCTTGGTGGGCGTGGCAGGGGAAGGATACTGCAAAATCTCCACTCCCTCCCCA
This sequence comes from Hydrophis major, assembly GCA_033807585.1. Lineage (NCBI taxonomy): Eukaryota > Metazoa > Chordata > Lepidosauria > Squamata > Elapidae > Hydrophis > Hydrophis major. The sequence continues at coordinate 334,297,851 of CM066329.1, forward strand.
CCCCGCTAACCTGCTTTCCAGCTCCATTCTCCTGTGGAGAGCAACTAAAGAAGACCCAGCCAATCAGCTGGGATTTGGGAGGCAGAGAATAGATGGGGGCGGGGCCAGTCAGAGGTGGTATTTACCATTCTCTGAACTACTCTAAATTTCCACTACCGGTTCTCCAGAACCGGTCAGAACCTGCTGAATACCACCTCTGGTTTTCAGTAACAAACATCTCAAAGATGATGCAATCTGTATTTTTTTCTTTAAAAAAAATGCCTCTCAATCCATCTCTAAATGCTTGCTGAAGTGAATAGCACTCTTTTCATAAACTTAAAAAGAAGTAAGTTCAAAAGTATTTCCAGAGCACAAAGACATTTTGGAAATTTCAATAAGGCACTTTGTTAGCTTCTTGCAAAGTATGGGGGTAGCTGGAGAAAAAAATGCAGTTCATCATGGACAGTTTTCTTTACAAATATTTCCAAACCTAAATAGATTTTATGTATGCATGTTCATACAGAGATACTGAATTTTCTTTTTTTCATATCAAGCAAAGCTTCTTTACTGGGATACTACTGTGCAATGATGCATAGTGGTAACCTAACCTAACCTAACCTAACCTAACCTGATTTGTAGTGATATCCATTACTGCAAATACATAATTACAAGAAGCCTATCGCTCAAATAAGATAGCTGGAACTAGTAGTAAAGGAACTAACTTCTAGAATCCAAGACAGGAATGAAGATGGTGCCAAGTTCAGGAGCAGGAACATGGACATTGATTGTTCAGCGTACTGTTTCTCCTATCCTTTACAGATTAATGTGCATTGCAGTTAGCTGTTTTCTTTTTTTGTTTGTTTTTTACTATAAGCATACTCATAAATTACAATATTATATGAAATTACTCCCAGGAAGCACTTTTGATAATATTGCTGAACAGAATGATGGTTTGTCTTTTATTATGATGTAGCCTGCTGCCCTAAAGTAAAAGTCACAATAGTGCTAATCTGCATAAGAAAAGATGCCCACTCTTTGCATGTACAATTTTTCAACAGTTAACACATTTCCTTTTTTATCACTAGCTTTCAGCAGGAAAGGAAGGAAGGAAAATGGGAGAAGAAACGTTGCCCTGATTTTTTAAATTCAATGTAGAGAAAAGTAAAGTCCTACACTTAGGCAAGAAAAACCAAAAGTACACATATAGACTGGGTGAAACCAGGCTCAATAGCAGTAGCTGTGAGAGGGATCTTGGAGTCTTAGTGGACAACCAGCTAAATATGAGCCAATAGTGTGCAGCCACCGTCAAAAAAGCTAATGCAATCCTAAATTATATTAACAGAGGGATACAATCAAGATCAAGGGAAGTACTAATACCACTCTATAAAGCCTTAGTAAGACCACACCTAGAATACTGCATCCAGTTTTGGTCATCACATTATAAAAAAGATGTTGAGACTCTAGAAAAAGTACAGAGAAGAGCAACCAGGATGATAGGGAACTGGAGACTAAAACATATGAAGAACGGTTACTGGAACTGGGCTTGGCTAGTCTAGTAAAGAGAAAGACCAGGGGAGGCATGATAGTGGTCTTCCAATATTTGAGGGACTGCCACAGGAAAGAAGGAGTCAAGCTATTTTCGAAAGCTCCTGTAGGCCAGACAAGGAATAATGGATGGAAACTGAACAAGGAGAGATTTAACCTGGAAATAAGGAGAAACTTTCTGACAGTGAGAACAATCAACCAATGGAACAGAAGTTGTCCTCGGAAGTTGTGGGAGCGCCATCACTTGAGACATCTGTTATCAAATAGAACAGAATTAACAGAGTTGGAAGGGACCTTGGAGGTCTTCTAGTCCAACCCCCATCCAAGCAGGAAGCCCTATACCATTCCAGGCAAATTGTTGTCCAATCTCTTCATAAAAACCTCCAGTATTGAAGCGCCCACAACTTTTGGAAGCAAGCCATTCCACTGATTAATTGTTCTCACAGTCAGGAAATTTCTCCTTAGTTCTAGGTTTCTCCTCTCTTTGATTAGTTTTCATCCAATGCTTCTTGGTCTGCCTTCAGGTGCTTTGGAGAATAGATTGTCCCCTTCTTCTTTGTGGCAGCCTTTCAAATATTGGAACACTGCTAATGTCATTCCTAGTCCTTCTTTTCAATGATTTCTAACGATTTCATTCCTTCAAATGATTTCTAATGTATGAAATGTTAGATATCCTTGCCCCTTTCACACACTTTAGAAAGAATATCACACACATATTGAAAATAGAGAAAGATAAATTATATATATCAATCAAGTAAGCAAGCTGTTGTTTTCTCCGTATGCACTACATGTAGACAATCCACCTAAAAATGGTTTCAAAGACATTCTGTACATTTATTCTGTACATTTCTCAGTGATTCATACATCTCTTCCTGTACTATCCAAGGTCAAGTCAAGTGGGAAAAATAGCCTTTTCAAAACTGAGCTCTGTTTCAAAAATGAGTATAGTTTGACAAAATATTTTGTAATTGTAATTGTCACAAAATAGCTTAAAGATTGAAGTACAGAAAACTGCTTGTCTTTAAGTTAAACCATGGGTCCTTAGAATTCAATACTATGTATGAGTCTTCTCCAACGTGATGCTCTCTGGATGATCATACTAGTACAACAAATGTTGTAATTTAACTCAACTTGATGGTATCCAGAAAGGGAATGTCTTGCCTACTTTGATGGACATCCCATTTCCAAAATTTCAAGCAGAATTCTTTCCTTAGCTCTATTTCAAATTATGTTAATTATTAGACTTTCTGTTGGTTTTAGTCAAAACATAAAGTGATGTGGCTGAAACATTCAGGCTGACTAAGACAATTATAGTTAATAAGCACAAGTTCCTTTACTACTTTAAAATACTTGTATTTTTTAAAAATCAATATAACATATTTTTCATCAGGATTTATGGGATGCCCATTCTAAAGACAAAACAACCAGTTTAATGTCAATGTAATTTGCAGAGAATGCAGCTGATGGAACAAAGCACAATGCTTTCATTTTGTACATTGATTTCAAAAGCTGCCCCTGGAACTAATTTGTTCCTGTGACCTTTCAGGCTGATGCTGATTGCCGCAAAAGAGAAATGAAAACTTTGAGCAAATTTAATTGCTTTTTTCTCCGTAACATTTTTAACATGACTCTGAGAGAAAAAGTTAAAGAAATTGAAAGCAACATGGCAAGTAACATATTAGAAAACATTCATCTTTCTCTAGCCTTTTTAAAACTATTATCCATGTTTTCATGTACCTATTTCTTCTTAATTTTGAACAAAAAAATAAGTGCAGGTGCCTGTGCTAAAAATTTAATAGAGGCTACTTCAAAAAGTTTGGGAAACAAGTATGGAAATAATAATTCCCATATGCCACCAAAAGTAACTTTTAAATCAGAGGTTACTCTCTGTCTCTCAAAGAAATTAAGTTGCTGAAAAATATTTATAGGACTTTACATTTTTGAGAGAGCAATTAAGAGAAGAGAAATACAACAGGACATTCTAAATATCACTCTTATATCAAGGAAGATCCAACACATGACCAGCGAAGTTAGCCTGGCCCCCTTACTATTTTACTTGAGAGGTCATCAGTGTCAAATCTCATTTTCTGTTTTAGATAGGTTGCCAAGCCTTGCAATCTGAGCTTCACATATCACATAACTTGGACTGCACAATTCTTACTGTGGACCAAGCAGTAAAATTCTTTATTCCCTCCCCCAGCCCTGCTGATCTCAATATTCCACATTTGTTATTTAAGCAGACACACACAAAATCCTCTTATGGCTTTCACCAGGAATTTCTAACCTGACCTTGAATTGTCATCTCCTATATTGGGAATATTTTTCAGGACATTTGTTCATCCAGATTCTGTGTGCTGTGGTGTCAAATTAAGCATGCTGCATTTACCAACCGCATGTCAAATGATAAGTCATTTAAAGGAATGTGCCAGAGAAATAATTGGTGATATTTTTTGTTGTCTATGTGTGCTTTTCTTCTCTTTAACATTAAGAAATGTGAGAAGCTAGGTTTTCTACTGAGCTGTCAAGAGTTTAGGGATGAAAATTGCAACCAAGCAAAATTTAACTTATTCTAATCTCCAGGATCTGATTATATTATTATGGCTCTTTAAAAAAATGGATAAAATAAAATTCACAAAGCAATGGTCTCTATAGAAGGATAATTTGAAAAGATATAGAGCATGCCAGCCAAAAATAAGTCTGGATACAAAGCAACTTTCCTCTAGTAATAAAACATCCATAATAATATTTCAGTCTCTCTTGTTAATGGAAGATATGTACCCTGACATTTTTAAATTGCCTACTCAACAGATTGTCTATAGAAGCATTATTGCTATTTGCATACAACAAATTTGACATTCAAGTATTTAACTTATTTGTTTCAGGATCACTATTTAGAATAGAAACACAATGGTATTCACCAGTTTTCTGCAAATGATTGAATATGATCTCTTCCAAGTCTTTGATTAGCATTATTTTGACTTCATTTTTAAAATAACCCTGCTATTTGAAATGTCACAGCAATGGTAAATAAAAAGTTGCAAACACAACTAACCTTGAAGCTGAAGTGACACAAGTCCTGTATGCCAGCAGCCAGGAAGTGTAAAGGAAACTCAAGTTTGTGTGGCAGCAAAATTACAGATCACATGAGAAGCAAAGTGAAAGATGAAGAATGGGGAGGGACAACCGAGGAGAAAGATATGTTTAACCATTCAGGTATTTGAAAAACATTTGACCATAGAGCTGACACTATGTCCTTGAAAGCAAAATGATTTGTTGGGCATCTTTTGTGCTCTTATTATTAAATAATTTCATCTAGCTTTCTGTAATGGTTTTTGTACTTAAAATAAAATATCAAGCTGACACTCCTAAATCCCAAACAGTGTCAATCTTTAATCTCTATATTAGTACATTCAGATGAACGTGATCCTTTTTGAAGTATTGGCCTTTTACTACTGGGACAATGCTTCAGAAGATTTCCACATATATATGGTAGGCTCTGTTGCCTGCTCATCTCCCCCCTCCCCCGCCCATATCTCTCACTTTTTATTCCCACAGCTAGTGGTTTGTGCATGATAATGTGAATTGTATCAGCAAATTAACAGGCTTCTCATGCTCAGATTAATCAGACTGCTTATTTGTGCAGCATCTCCAAGGTTGGCTAGCATTGTAGTGTTTTGTTTTGTTTTGTTTTGTGTTTTCTGGAATCTTCTAACCAAGTATTAGAACAATTTGCCTGAAGAGATTTTGCATACATTTTACTGCTTTGTTCTAAGATACCTTTGAAGATTTTTCCTACTTATAAGAACCTCTAGTGGGATAAGTCAATGTTAGATCAGCACTCTGGTAATATCAGGGTGGAAGGCTACAGGAACTGATGAACTAGCCTGTTGAGGTAATTCCCCATTAGGAGAATGAGCGCATACAGGGAGACATATTTTGAGAGTAGTGTTTGAATAATACACATACAGCACACAGATACACTGTACAGTAAATGTAGGATTTTACTTTCAATAAAGGTTTAAGCAAAGTTCAAAATAGGCAGTCCAAAGTCACTCACTGGTTAAATCAGTCAGTTTTCAATCCAGGGATAATTCAATAACAAAGTCCAGTGTCAAAAAACAGTTCAGTAACAGACTTACATTAAATCCAGGAATATTAGTCAATTAGGAAAAATGGAGGAACGGCAATACTTTCAAACAGAAGGAAACAGAGACTGACTCACACTCTCTTCTGAGACTAAGACTAAAACAACCCAGGTTTCTGGCTTCATCTTATGGCCGTTTGAAAAACCACACCCAACTCCAGTTTTGCATTTTCTTAAAGATATAGTACTAAAATGTCTATCCTGGCTTATATATTTCTAACCCAAATACCTGTTAGGTGACTTATACTCCTAACATAGCCACAGAAATATGATGACCAATAGAAGTATTAGGTCCTAACCCAATCTATGTTAGCAATTCAACACAATGGAAGAAAGTGCTATGTGACCTAGTGGTGGTTTGTATCATGAGGGTGTTTTCTCTTTAACTTTTAATATCTTTACATTTTTATTCTGTTTAACTTTGTTCTTGTTTATGTTTTATATTGTGAGGTGTTCGTTCTATTTACAATACTGTTGGAAGAAATATCCTTCTGGGTTCAGTTCCAAGTGGGGAAGAAAGGCACTGGAAATATGAATGCTGTTTGGAAAGATGGTTTAATGGTGGACAAGACCACATGGCTTGGAGCTCTAAAGTGAAAAGAACGATCACATGCTTCAAGATGAAGGAAAAGAACGAAGGGCTGATATGTTGAGTGTGCCTGGGTTTTATAACCTCTGTTGGGCTTTGAATTTGAGTTTGTATTCTGATTGGTTGTCAGACTCCCATGGGGGCATGCAGGGGCAACTCTGTAGGATGTCCTGAGTCCCAGGCTTGGTTGAGCCTTGCTGGATGATGATGTAATGAAAGGGCTTTGGGCAATTTGTATTATAGCTCTACCTGGAGATCTTTGTTTGTAAAATATTCTGGCCAAGGCCTTAATGGCCCACACATTAACAAGGTTGGGGTGAGTTTCTGCTTCTGGGGTGAGTTTCTGCTTCTGAGTTCCTACTCATTTTAGGGGAAATATTCTGCCTTTTTAATATTTCCTAGGATATTTCATTTTTCTAGGAGAGGGGTGGGTGATAACTTCCTACAATAAAAAAAGGGAGGGCCATGGTGGCACAGTGATTACAATGCAGTACTGCAAGCTACTTCTGCTGGCTGCCGCCTGCCTGAAATTTGGCAGATCAAGTCTCACCAGGCTCAAGGTTGACTCAGCCTTCTATCCTTCCGAGGTGGGTAAAATGAGGACTCAGACTGTTGGTTGAAATATGCTGACTCTGTAAACCTCTTAGAGCATGGATTGCCAACCTTTTGGACCTCAGGGACCACCAGACTCATAATGTTAAATCCTAGGGATCAGTAAACAGTTCTGTGGGTGTGGCCTAATTGTGGATGTGGCTTGGTGGTCATGTGACTGGCTGGGCATGGCTTATATGTAAATATTATAAATATTTATATAAATATTGAATTTTTATATAAAAAAGAGCAACTTTTACCCCAAAGCAGGCAAAGCAGGCAGGCAGATTGAGTTGCTCACAGAATCACAGATTCATTCAGAGATCTATCTGCCATCAGCTAGTTCAGTTTGTCACATAAAATTTGCTTGCAAACAAACTCATAAAATTAACTCACAACACACTATGTATGTAAATATTGAATTTTTTTTAAAAAAAGAGCAACTTTTACCCCAAATCAGGCAAAGCAGGCAGGCAGATTGAGTTCCTCACAGAATCATTCAATGATCTATCTATCTGCCATCAGCTAGCTCAGTCTGTCACATAAAATTTGCTTGCTGTGAGTCTGCACTGAATAATACAAACTTCAGTCCTAAGGGAGGTTCGGCTGTACTTAAGAGCCAAAGATCTAAAGACTAGCTAGAAAGCAAAAAATCCAACCATTTCCTGCTTCCTAGCTAATCTAAATCTCCCGGCACAGCAGAACAGATGATGGTCAGAAAAAGGAAAAAGGGCAAGTTTGCTGGGTAAGGAGGAGTGGGCGGGGTGGGTTCCTGTGGGCCATGTGGGTGGTGCTGTCTTGTGTTTCTGCACAGCCTGGATTAATTGCTTTGGGGGGGTGCTCTGGGGTGAGATTTCTCTGTGGCCCAGCAAAATTTTCTCGAGGCCCACCAGTGGGCTGTGGCCCACTGGTTGGCGACTGCTGTCTTAGAGGAGGCTGTAAAGCACTGTTAGGCAGTATGTAAGTCTAAGTGCTATTATCAGGGTTCCAATTAACACACCCAACAGAGTCAAAACTGCAAGGCAGGCACATTCCTCAAAGTATAGATTTATTAGGCATGTCATATTGGCATATCTGGGGAAAGCTGACTCTAAACCCGCCTCAGGTTTCTCCCTTTGGTAAAAGTAGAATTTTCTTTCCCCTGCCCATGCAGCTCATCACATGGTCCAATCAGGCCACAGTCTAAGGGTTGCTTGGTCGCAGATCCCACCTCCATGAACCTGGTGGGAAAGTTCTCAGTTCTCAGATGAAAGATTTTTATTATTTTTTTGATAAAAGTTTTATTGATTTTAACGACAAAGAAAAACATAAAAAAAAATAAAACATAACATAAAAAAATATCATTCTTCATAAATTTACAGTGTATCGGTTGGTTTACCACTCCCTTTTGTGCATCCATTTCATAGTCATCAAAATAATTATATATCATATAATAACTCACATTATCAATCATCAGTTAAATATCCTAATATCATTATTGAACAATCATTTGACTATAATTTTACTAATTCATACTTAAGCGAGATAACTATAATTGAGTTAAATTATTTTACAACAAATCATAGAATCATACCAACTCTATCTTAATAAAGTATTCTAAAAAATTATCAGAACCAAGAAAAATTATATATTTGTTATTTCCTAGATTTCTAAATATTCTATTATTATATTGTATTATCTAACCATTGATAAAAGAGATCCCAAACTTTATAAAATTGTTTATCTTCTTGTTCTCTAATTTCAAATGTCAATCTACTCATTTCAGCACATTTCCAATATTTTCTTAATAATTTCTTCCTCTAATGGTATTTTCTCACTCTTCCAATGTTTAGCAAATACAATCCTAGCTGCTGTTAATACATTTACAATCAAATACTTTTAAGTTTTTATTATATATATCAGGTAAGATTCCCAATAAAAAAATCTCTGGTTTCAAATCTATGTGTTTCTTTGTCATTTTTTCCAGCCATATGCGAATTCTAGACCAGTATTTCCTGGCCTCCTCACAAGTCCACCACATATGGTAATATGAGCCAGGTATCTGATGACATTTCCAGCACTTTTTAGATTTATTCTTGAACATTCTTGCTATTCTTGTCGGGGGAAAGTGTCACCTGTAAAACATCTTATACAAATTTTCTTTATATACTGTTGGCATCATTTTATAATTTTGTGACCACAATTTTTGCCATTTCTCTAAATCAATCCCATATCCAAAATTCTTTCCCCAAGCAATCATTGTTTCTTTAACTTGTTCTTCCTCTAATTTAATTTCCAACAAATAACTATATAGTTTTTTAATCACTTTTTCATCATCACTTTTTCATAAATCCTATCTAAATCAGTCAATTTATCATAAAATCCTTCTATTTTAGAATCTTTAAGATACCTTGCACGTATTTGCGCATATGAAAACCAATTCATCTTTATACCTTGTTCTTCTAAATTTTGCATCATTTTAAGTTCACCCTTTTCATCCAATATTTCCCCATATCTAACTGTTTGTTCCTTCTTATAAGTTATAGGATACGAAAAAGCTTCAATAGTTGATAACCAAACTGGAATTTTCAAATAACATTGTTTCTTAATTTTCTCCCAATTCAACCATAACGATTCCTGTATATAATGCCTTCTAAAATAACCCTGTGATTTAGTTCCCTTATACCATAAAAAAAGCATGCCAACCCAATAATAAATCATGACCTTCTAATGTCAACAATCTAGTCTTTCTTAACGTTATCCATTCTTTAACCCACATTAAGTTTGCAGCTTGATAATATAACTCCCAATTAGGAAGGCCAAATCCTCCTCTAATTCTAGCATCCTGTAAACGTTTTAATTTTATTCTCGTTTTCTTGCCTTGCCATATATACTTCAACACAATTTTATTTAATTCTTCAAAGTAATCCTTACTTAACCTAATTGGTATTGTTTGAAAGATTTTTATTATGGATACAATCCTCTAGCTATCACTTCCTTCCCCCCCACCCCCTCCTGTTCCCACAGCTTGACTGTGGCAGCCTTGAAAGTACCAGGGTGGAAGGGAAAAATGGTTTCAGGGCTGACAGCTATTGCTACATGCCCAGAGTCAGTTAGGTGAAATAGGTGGGGTAGAAATAAATAGTATGAGGACAATCTGCATTTTAATACCAAAGAAAAAGAAACGTAACAGAGTATTAAAAGTATCATACAATATTCTTAATTTCATATGCTATCAAAATAATAATTAGGATCATTCAATACAACTTATCCTAACTGAATAATTAGAATCATTCAATACAAATACAAAAGAGATTATACAAAAGGCTAAATAATACAAAATATTTTTGCTGATGCACACTGGATAATTTAAAAAGTAAACTATAACAAAAAGAATTCAGTACATATTTCATTGATAATAAAAATAGTTTGGCTCTATTGATCATTTCAAGCCATGAATGTACTTAAAAATGAATCCCAGAATATCTCATTGATCTCATGCAAAAACTTCATATAGCTCAGGAAACCACATTATGGACATGATATGGTGAAACAGACTGGCTCCAAGGTAGCAAAGGAATCGGATAAGACTGTTTTCTTCTTGTTTATTAAACATTTATGCTGAATATATACTCAGGGAAACAATTGAAAAAAGACCAAGTTGGTTTTCAGATTGGAAGGAAAAAAAATAATGACTTGTGCTATGCTGTTGACATTATTCTGATAGCCAAAAATGCAAAGAATCTGCAAGTCCTAATATTAACAATCATAGAGCACAGTGAAAAATGGGATTAAAATTAAAAAGCTGATACAGGTAGAAAATACCTTTGGGCAACCAAGAAAATGAACAAATGGATCATCAATCAATTCAATCTAGAGTTGGAGCACAAATGACCAGGCTCAAAGGACCAAATTCAAATGATCATATTTCAGATACCTTATTTAATGACTTAACTCTCTGGAGAAGACTGTAGTACTGGAAAAAGTGGAAGGAAAGAGAAGAGAAAGACCAGCAGTAAAGTGGATTGTTATAGGTCCAGGATGGGCAGTTTGTCATGAAGAAAATCTGTGTGGTCACCAAGAGCCAATATCAACTTGACAATACATAATTGATCAATCACTCTGATGTCTGTGATAGTGTTTAAGTTCTTTCAGCTGCTTGTCTTTGTGTTCAATGTCTTAAAATGGTAATCAATATACTGTACATCCCTGTGTATAGCAGTTTCTGTGTACATTTGAAAAATAACTTATCCAGAAAATAAAAAATTCAGAAGAATAAAAATTATGTCATCTAATCTAGACTTATGTGCACATTGGAGCAAATAAAATAGATGAAATTGTGGAAGAATGATAATCAGTGTTTAAAGCTGTTAACAATAGTGCTATACAGTAGATAGAAGGCAATTGTTTCTGCAAATTATTATGCACAGTGTTAAGCTATGTGTCAATTCCCCTGCCTCTCTGAGGAATGTGTGCAGCACTGCCTCAAACTGTCAAGGAAAAAGAGACTTCCGGTTTGGGGTTTTTCGGCACTGGACCGAAATCACAATCGTCCGCGGTTTTGATCTGTGCTGGCCGCTGGAGCGCCCCGAGCTGCCTGGATTCGGGGCTGAAGCCACCCTGTAGAGGTGGTGAAGAGGGGAGAGCTGTCAGCAGGGTTGAGGAGAGCTGCATCTCTCCTCCTTGGCTGACCATTGCTCCCTTTCCCAAAGGTGGTTGCAATGGTGGTCAGAAATGGTCACCTCAAAGAAGAACCTGACCGGACAAGATTGTGCAGGAGGAAGTTTAAAGGAGAAAGTTTGATTGACTGGGTTGAATGGAGAACATCTATTTAAGGTACCTGGAACCTGAATTTTAAAGACTAATACTATTCCTAAAAAAGATTTTAAGCTGCGAAAGAGAAAGGGAAAGGAAACAGAATTGGCTTTTTTCCCTCTAACATTGACAGTTTTAACTTACTTGGAACATTAAGAAGAAGAGATTCGAATAAGAAACTGATACTAATTCACTTTGACATTAATAGGCTACTTCCAATTGAAAATAAAGTGTCAAAGGGATAAAGAGTCTTGGATTATTTAAAAAATTTATTTAAAAAAAGAAAGAAAGCAGCAGAGAGAAAAAGGAAAAAAAAAAGGGTGGAATCTGGAAAATGGAGGAGACCACCTGAAACTTAAAAAAAAAATTGACAGTGGCATTTTAACAAGGTTTGCAAAAGATGCATTGTAGCTAAAACTTTGTTATAAGATAACAAAGCCACTGGAAAGAGAAAGTGAGAAAAGAAGCAACAAATAGTTTTGGATTATTGGATGATTCCTGGAACTTTGGATGGAGGATCCTAATGAAATAAAATAAAATCAATTGGGGGTTGTTTAAAATTTTTTAAAATGGCATCACTCCTTGAAGAGTTAAAAATGAGACTTAAAGAACAAAAAGAAGAAGCACAAGATGGAAGAGGATCTTTTGGCTTCGTATTTCAATTTTTAGAAATGGAGATCTTGAACTATGAAAAACAACAAGAAATGCTGGCAGAACAAGAAGGGCGGGACAACAAAGAAGCCATCTTTAATGACCAAACAATTTTAAATGAGGTAAAAAAGGGAAAGAGGGGAAGGGAGTTAAAAACTTAAGCATTGAAGCAACAACCCCAAAAGAAGAGTAATTTGAAAAGCAATCATAATATCAGGAAGAAGCAGAAGGGAGGATCATAGAAAGGAGAATCAGATAGAAAAGGGAATAAATGGTGGGGGGAGAAGAAGAGAGGGAAGAGGGAAAGGAAAAGAAGCTACAAAAGACAGAAACAAGATATAGAGGTACAGGAAAAATGTACAAGAATTAAAGGTATAAACCTATTTAAAAGACATAGAGACAATGGTTAAAAATTAACTTGAGATGATTCTGCAAAGGTGCATGGGATAGCATTGTTATATTAGAAATAGAAAAGGGTTAGAAAATATGTTTGATGATTAAAGTGACAGTACAAAATTTCTATTGATGTGTAATGGAATATTTGTTCATAAAGAGAATAAGGCTCTCAATTTAAAAAGAACGTTTAAAAAAACTGAAAGATTTTTATCAGTTGACAAGATGAACTTGAATAAGAATAATAACTTTATTGACTACTGGTAATAACTATTGTTTGGTTTTTTATTTAAAGACAGTAATAAGTAAAATATGAAATATAGATGATTAAAGTGAAAGACAACTGATATTACTAGGTAATGTTTGTTAAAAGAAATAGAAATGTAAAAGATTGTTATTAATATTAATGGCGGAGCTGTACTTGAATAGAATAATTATTCCATGTACTATTGTTATACATATATACACAGATATATATATGTATGGTATTCAGCTTTGTTCGGGTATTTTCCCACGTCATAGTAGTGGTGCTTTTAAAGTTGTAGCAACGTTTCAGCAGAATCTCATCTGCCATCATCAGGCTTCTGTATAGTGTTCGTCTGTGAGTTAGACTTTTACAGTGGTTTCAGATTTAAATTTGGGGCAGCCTATTGCTGTGTCAGAATGGTTTTTTTCTTCCTCCTGATTGGTTGAGAGTCTTGGTCTGTGTTTATTGGTCTTGGAGTTTGCTGTGTTCTGCTTCTAATATCTTCTGTCTGTTTTTTTGGCTCTTTTTGTATCTTGATTGGCTGGCAACATTGTGTTACTTTATTGGAGGCCTTTAGTGCAGCTTGGCTTCGGGTAAATGGACGGCTATCATTAGTTAGGAAGCTGGGTTTCATCTGGGTGCCTGGTTGGGGTGTGTTTGAGATGGAGGTATCAGGGGAGATCTGTTTGTACCCAGGTGTTTGCCTGGCTTGTGGTGTGGAGATTTTTTTGTTTGTGAGTGCAGGCTCCACACCACAAGCCAGGCAAATACCTGGGTACAAACAGATCCCCCCTGAAACACACCCCAACCAGGCACCCAGATGAAACCCAGCTTCCTAACTAACGATAGCCGTCCATTTACCCAAAGCCAAGCTGCACTAAAGGCCTCCAATAAAGTAACACAATGTTGCCAGCCAATCAAGATACAAAAAGAGCCCCCCCCCCAAAAAAAACAGACTCTCAACCAATCAGGAGGAAGAAAAAACCATTCTGACACAGCAATAGGCTGCCCCAAATTTAAATCTGAAACCACTGTAAAAGTCTGACTCACAGACAAACACTATACAGAAGCCTGATGATGGCAGATGAGATTCTGCTGAAACGTTGCTACAACTTTAAAAGCACCACTGTTATGACGTGGGAAAATACCTGAACAAAGCTGAATGCCAGATAGATAGATAGATATATTTCTTTTAAGTATTTAGTGTGTACTTTAAGGGAATGTATCAAGCAGAATTCAACTGAAAATAGGTATATGTTATAAAATAGAGGTTAGAAAATGAATGTTATAACTGTAAAGATGTAATTTAATTTTTTAAATAAGATTTGAAAAAAGATACAAAGGTGTTACACTCCAGTCTAGTAATTACAGGGGAAAATTTGTTTTATGTGAAAAGATAATATGAAATTGTAAACAGGACAGACGAAAGTATAAAAACATTGATTAGAAAGATTTTAAAAATTAGAAAAAGATATGAATTAAGAAAGGAATGAGATAATTTAAAATAAGGCTATAGGAAGTAAAGGAAGGGAAAAGCTATTGAAAAAATTGTGAAAATAGTTATAAGATATGGATTAGAATGTATAAGATAAATATGTAATGAGTTTATGTCTGTATGGAAAAGTGATAACCTGGGGCCACGCTGTTCTCAAAAAAAAGATATTTTATTTGTATTTGTATGTTTTGTGAAAACTTAAATAAAACTTTTATTTTAAAAAAAAACTGTCTAGGAAAAAGTATCAAATAGAGGGAAATAATAGGAACATAGAGGTTATGAAATAAGTTTGGACTTCAGATCAGAATTGTAAAGTTAAAAGCAAAATGTGAGTAGAATACATAGATTATTATAACAACTTTGTGTGGTAAACATTTAATAAGAAGTTTTTTAATTGTTAGAGATAATATATAATGGGTCTCCAGTGACTTTCAACTTTCATGTAATAGAAACATCATAGAATTTGACAAAATTTATTTCCATTTTAGACTAACTACAGTGATCTTCTCTAACACAAATTGATTCTAAAAAATAAATATTTTAGGATTCAGTTTTCTGGTCCGTCTTAGCTACATAGTTATGATATTATCCATCCTGAAGATGGTATACCTACTGTTTTTCATTGTTCCCTTCTGGTCCCACATTGCTCCTCACGTACACTCATACATAGGCATACACATATACCTCATGTGCATTGCAGATTTGTGCCAAGAATATGTTGTAAGTACCCAATGCCAGAAGTGCAATCTGGCAATTTGATTCCTTGGAAAAGATCCCCAGACAAAGACATACACACTTCATTCAGTAGG
This sequence comes from Hydrophis major, assembly GCA_033807585.1. Lineage (NCBI taxonomy): Eukaryota > Metazoa > Chordata > Lepidosauria > Squamata > Elapidae > Hydrophis > Hydrophis major. The sequence continues at coordinate 334,313,088 of CM066329.1, forward strand.
TCCATTTGTGAAACTCCCCAAATTAATTTCCTGACTGCTGCACATTCTACTTTTTCCTGATACTAAAGGGAAAATATATTAGTTTGGGAAGATAAGAATGACACAATATTCTCCTGCATAGAATGGAAGAAGAGAATTTGGGGTTATGGGAAACATCCAAGAATAAGCTAGAAGAGACTCCCAAGTCCAGGTAAGGAAATAAAAATTCTCCTCCATCCACCCACCCACACAGACTTAGGACAAAGTATTGTGTTGTGAACTACAACTGACAAATCAACGCTGCTGTTAAGAAATGAACTGAAGGCAAATTATCAGTTGATCAATCAATCAATCCAAAATATAATGGAATTGTAAGGATCTACTTTCCAGTCACCCATGATGGAGCAAGGAAAGGAATATGCTATGTCCTGATAGCTCCAGGTCATCAGAGAAGGAAGTGAAGACAGAGAAGATGATAATGTGAAGGCTGAAGATGATGAGATGATGTAAGGGAAAATTATTTTTGTTGGACATTTGGTCAAAATTGATTAGAGCTTCTGCCTAGAAAAGTGCAATGAATTTCAATATACATCCCATCACCAATTGTCTTTTTCAGTTTATCTGTTTTTAATCAGTATTATTTTGTTTTTGACATGTTCGTTATATGTACCTTGTCCAGAATACATTGTTTGATTTGGCAGCCATGTAAATCCTTCAAATAAATAAATTTGTAAACAAGTGACGGATGGCAGACATCTTTAATTTGGGAAATGAGCAGTTACATAACCACTGCCTCTAAAAGGAAGAGGCCTAGAATTTATGCCTGAAAAAAAAACCCCTATTGGTCAGGATTGTAGAGTTCTGTTAGATATTTTAATATCTTTTTGGGAATGCAGAACAAAGGAAGATTCATCAACATCACCAGAACATATACAGTCTGAGACTGGTTAGAGAAGGTTTCGTGATACCCTTGCATATGTGAGAGAGTGCTAGCTATATGTCTTTTGGCAGTTATTCTCTATTATCAGCAATAGATCTTTAGTGACTAAATTAGTAGACCAGCAAAATACTGTGGACATAATATATTTAGATTTCAGCAAGGCATTCGACAAAGTAGACCACAACCTACTTCTTAGTAAGCTAGAAAAAGTGGAATATATAGCACCACCACTAGATGGACTCACAACTGGATGACAAACTGTTCTCAACGAGTAATCTTTAATGGGTCTAAGTCTACCGGGAGGGAAGTAAGCAGTGGGGTGCCACAAGGTTCTGTCTTAGGCCTAGTACTCTTCAATATCTTTATTAACAACTTAGATGAAGGAATAGAATGAGAATTTACCAAATTTGCAGATGGTACTAAGCTGGCAGGAATAGCTAATACCCAAGAAGATAGGCTCAAGATCCAGATGGATCTTGACAGACTACAACACTGGACCCTATCTAACAAAATGAAATTCAATGTAGAGAAAAGTAAAGTCCTATACTTAGGGAAGAAAAACCAAAAATACACATATAGATTGGGTGAAACCAGGCTCAATAGCAGTAACTTGAAAGGGATTTTGGAGTCTTAGTGGACAACCAACTAAATATGAGCCAGCAGTGTGCAGCAGCAGCCAAAAAAGCTAATGCAATCCTAAATTGTATTAACAGAGGGATACAATTAAGATCAAGGGAAGTACTAATACCACTCTATAAAGCCTTAGTAAGACCACACCTAGAATACTGCATCCAGTTTTGGTCACCATGTTATAAAAAAGATGTTGAGACTCTAGAAAAAGTACAGAGAAGAGCAACCAGGATGATTAGGGAACTGGAGACTAAGGCATATGAAGAACAGTTACAGGAAATGGGCTTGGCTAAGTCAAGTGAAAAGAAGGACCAGGGGAAATATGATAGCAGTCTTCCAATATTTGAGGGGCTGCCACAGAGAGGAGGGGGTCAATTTATTTTCTAAAGCGCCTGTAGGCCAAAGAATAATGGATGGAAACTGAACAAGGAGAGATTTAACCTGGAAATAAGGAGAAACTTTCTGACAGTGAGAACAATCAATCAATGGAACAGCTTGTCCTTGGAAGCTGTGGGAGCGCCATCACTTGAGACTTTCAAGGAGAGATTGGACTGCCATTGGACTGTCAGAAATGGTGTAGGGTCTCCTGCTTGGGCGGGGGGTTGGACTAGATGACCTATAAGGTCCCTTCCAACTCTTGATTATCTGTTAAATGTATAAGCTAAATGGACCTGAAGCAATCCTTCTGTGGATTTTAGAAAAAAGTTATAGACCTACCTGTATCTCCTGGCATTCCACGGAATGTGAGCAACCATATTAAATGTTTAGCATTTACATGTTTAATACTGTTAGGGATAACATTGTTTGACCTAACTGGTTTAGGTAAATAATAATATGTAATCATAGTTTGTAAGTTAAAGTGTCTGCAACTTTAACTGTGGGATAGTAATTAAGGGAGTGGTTGTGAAAGCACTTTAAAAGAAGCAAGACGACAGCTTGCTCTCTCTCTGGCTTTGATGATCCCTGATTACTGCAAGGACACAAGACTGCATTGCTCGAACGGGAGAGAAAACAAAGGACTGACTTGTAAGTGAATTGACATAGGATATTTCTACACGGACTTTGCTAACTGAATATCCCTGAATGGACTGACTAAATGATACATGACTATTGGACTGTTATTTTGACTATGCTATGAACTCATAATGGAATAAACTATATATTTGATAGCACAAGCGTATCTGTTATTTTTACTGTATGTTAATAAACATACAAGCTTAGCTCACTCATTTATCTGTGTGCCTATCTGACTAAGCTGCACATTCTGTTTAGCTTGTCTCCCTAACCCTGGTTGGGGAAACCAGGCTTAACACTGGTTATGGGCCCAGAGGCTGCAAAGTCAGTTTAACCAGGATAAAACAGATTTATGTAAAAGTGAGAGTTTGTGTTGTTATACATTACAGTAAACAGACGGCTGTGTTTTATTAATTATAGTTTTATATCCATATAAGAAAACATGGCACAAGTCAATCTACAAAGTTTGTCCCTGATATCCAAGCTGGATGGAACAAACTATGTATCATGGTCTATGAAATGTAGTCTGCTTGTACGAAGAGAAGGTTTGTGGAACATAATTGAAAATCCACCAAACGTAGAAGAATGGGATCCAGAGGATGATGAAGACAGATTAAAGATAGAAGAATTTATGCATAAAAATCAGCAAGCTATTTGCATTATTGCTTTCACCTTAACTGATCAGCAACTTGTTTATATCCACGGAGAGAAAAAGGCTGTTGGGTGTTGGCAGAAGCTGAAGAGGATTTATGTTCGAGATAATGTTGGTGCTCACATAAATCTAACACGGAAACTTTTCAGTACACATCTCCATAAGAATGGTGATATGCTGAGTCATTTGAAAACTATGCAAAGCATTTTTCAAGAACTGCATGAGAAAGAGCTTATTTTCTCTGAACTACACCAAGTCTATATAATACTATCTTCCCTTAACGAAAGTTATGATAACTACGTAACTTCACTTGAAATATTGCCAAAGGAAAGCCTAACTTTAACTGATATAACTGGCAGATTGATTGAAGAGGCCAGAAGAAGGCTTGAACGAGACGAATTAAGGAGGGAACAACCTCAAAAAGAAGCTAATGAAACTCCTACTGCATACGCAATTAAAAAGTGCTTTAATTGTGGAGGAAGAGGACATTTGGCAAGATTTTGTAAAAAGGCAAAACGCCAGAATGCTGGCCAGAATACTAAAAGTCATCAAAAGATAAATAAAAATTTAGAGTTAGCCATGTATAGTAACGGAGCTGTAAAAAATAATTTATGGGTGGTTGATAGTGGAGCATCACATTGTATAACAAATGATAACAAAAATTTTATTAAAATGTCCAAGAGTACACAGCAGATATCGTTAGCCAATGGCTGGAAACTGAAAGCTAAAGGTCAAGGTATAGCATATTGTTCTTGCATAAAAGAGAATGTAAAAATGTTATATATACCACAACTTAAGTTTAATTTAATTTCAGTTAGAATTTTGGTTAAACTAGGATATGTAGTTACTTTTAAAGGAGATAACTGCATAATTGAAAAAGAAGATAAGAGAATTACTGCATCTTTAAGAGGTGAATTATATGTGTTAAATGATGATGGTTTAAAGGTGGCTAACACAGTTTATGAAAATAAGAAACCTCATGATGAATGTATTCACTTGTTACATCGAAGGCTAGGGCATTTAAATTTTAAAATGCTTAAGAAAACTGTTGAATTATCTAAGGGAATAAGTTTGAAACCTTGTTATAAGTATTTGCAATGTAATATTTGCAATCAAAGCAAAGCAAGGGTCACACCGGCTAATAGAGTTGATGGATTTACTACCAAAGAGCCTTTAGAAGTAGTATTTGCTGATTTAATAGGTCCGAAAAAACCAAGTGTAGGAGGAGCTCGTTACATACTAAGTATAATGGACCATTATTCTAGATATGGGTTTTGCTATTTAATGAAGAGCAAAAACTGAAACGTATCAAAATCTCTTTAATTGGATTAAATTTGCTGAAAGGAAAACTAAAAAGAAATTAGTAACTCTTATAACAGATAATGGTACGGAATTTACAAATAATAAATTCCAGAACAGACTAAGAATGTTAGGTATTCAACATAAAATGTCTGCACCATATAGGCCACAACATAATGCCTTTATAGAGAGAAGAGGCCAAACATTACAATCAATGGCACAAACTATGATGTCTGATTCAGGATTACCTGACAATTTATGGGGAGAAACAATAATGTGTGGTAATCATATATTAAATAATGTTGTTAATTCAACAACAGGTGAATTACCATTTACACTGTGGCATGGTACAAAACCTGATTTAAGTTACATGCACACATTTGGAGCACCAGCATGGGTGCATATCCCTACACAACTTAGACACAAAGGACAGCATAGAGCTAAAAGATTATATTTTGTAGGATATACATCTAATCATAGATCTTATAGATTCTGGGAACCAGGTACATCTAGAGTTTATACCAGTGCTAGTGCTAAATTCCTAGAACATGTAGGATGGAATAGATTAGAGCAAGATTTAAATAATGAAGTAATTGTTGAACCCTACAAAAGGCAGAAAGATCAGATTAGTTATAAGAAGAGTCCAATTAAAGAAGTCCAAGAAGAACAAATAGGACCAGAACAAGAGGAAACAATTGATCAGGAAGAGTTAGATAATCAAGAAGAGTTAATAAATGAAAGTCCACCTGTAAGTCCTGTAATACCTAGACGTACTACACGTGTAACTAGACCACCTGATAGGTATCAAGCAAGTATAGTTTGCCAAGTAACTAAAGTTCCAACTAGTGTAGATGAACTTAGGATGTATCCTGCTAAGGATCAGGAGAATTGGCAAAAGGCAATGGAAAAGGAATTAAATTCATTAAAGGTAATGAAAGTTTATGAAGATGCTAAATTACCTCCAGGAGAAAAATCCATTGGGTGCAAATGGATATTTAAAGTAAAAACTGGAAATGATGGGACTGTTACCCATAAGGCTAGGTTAGTAGCTCAAGGATTTAATCAAACTGCATCTGATTATGATGAAGTTTTTGCACCAAGCCTTAAAGCAACATCTTTAAGAGCAGCATTAGTGTGGGCAGCTAAGAAAAACTATGTAATTAACCATTTAGATGTAGAAACTGCCTATCTGCATGCACCATTGCAGCACACTATATATTTAAGAAAACCAGTAGGTATAAAAGACAATAAAGTAAATAGTAATGATTGTTGGAAACTCAAAAAGAGTCTTTACGGGTTGAAACAATCTGGGTTTGAGTGGAACCAATATATTGTGAAAGAGTTAAACAATATAGGTTTTAAATCTGGTTTAGCAGATCCATGTGTGTTTAAAAGAAAAAATAATGGAACGGTGTCATTATTGTTATTATTTACAGATGATATTGCTTTGATAACTAAGACTAATAATGAAGCTAATGAGATTATATCATTATTAGCCAAAAAGATAAAATTAAAGCATTTAGGTGAAATTAAAAGGTATCTAGGATTGACAATTAACAAAACAAAAAATGGTTTTAAGATATCTCAAGAAGATAAAATTTGCCAATTAATTAAAACATTTGAAATGGAACTCTGTAAACCGGCAAAGACTCCAATGAGTCAGGATGTTTGCCAAACTGATGATCAAAGTCCCAAATTTGATAAGTCCACATATCAATCTTTGATTGGCAGCTTATCATATATCAGCAATTGGTCAAGGCCTGATATAGCTTATAGTGTAAATCAGCTGGCACGTTTTAATTCAGATCCACATCAATGTCATTGGCAATCATTAAAGAGAATTTTAAGATATCTTAAAGGAACAATGAACCATGCATTGTATTTTGAACCAAAGGGTGATTTGAGTCTTAGTGCCTATGCAGATGCAAGTTTTGCAACTGATATAAACACTAAAAAATCAACATCTGGGATGGCTATATTATTTGGTAAGACACTAATAGGGTGGAGGTCAATCAGACAACAGCATATTAGCTTGTCCACGATGGAAGCGGAATTTTCATGTCTGTCATTACTATGCACTGACTTGATTTTGTACAAAGTTATTATTAGACATGGGTATAACTGTAAAAGATTCCATTATTGTGTTCGAGGATAACCAAGCAGCTATAAAATTAGCTACTAGTATTGCTGTAAAAACTAGATCAAAACATACTGATTTAAGATACTTAAATGTTAGAGAATCTGTAAAGAATGGGCTAATTAAATTGGAATACTGCATGACGGAAGAAAACATTGCAGACCAATTTACAAAAGCTCAAGGAGTAACTAAGTTTAAAGAAAGTTGTAACAAATATGATTTAAAGATGTAAATAGTTATATTATTATTTCCTAAAAGGGGAGAATGTTAGGGATAACATTGTTTGCCCTAACTGGTTTAGGTAAATAATAATATGTAATCATAGTTTGTAAGTTAAAGTGTCTGCAACTTTAACTGTGGGATAGTAATTAAGGGAGTGGTTGTGAAAGCACTTTAAAAGAAGCAAGACGACAGCTTGCTCTCTCTCTGGCTTTGATGATCCCTGATTACTGCAAGGACACAAGACTGCATTGCTCGAACGGGAGAGAAAACAAAGGACTGACTTGTAAGTGAATTGACATAGGATATTTCTACACGGACTTTGCTAACTGAATATCCCTGAATGGACTGACTAAATGATACATGACTATTGGACTGTTATTTTGACTATGCTATGAACTCATAATGGAATAAACTATATATTTGATAGCACAAGCGTATCTGTTATTTTTACTGTATGTTAATAAACATACAAGCTTAGCTCACTCATTTATCTGTGTGCCTATCTGACTAAGCTGCACATTCTGTTTAGCTTGTCTCCCTAACCCTGGTTGGGGAAACCAGGCTTAACAAATACAATTTAATTTTTCAAGTTTATTAAATTTTTAAATGTCTAAAAGTAACAAGGTTTGTAGAAACAAACAGGAGGTCTTCACTAGCACACATTGAAATTTATCTTATCTCCCATACTAGTTGTCATCTAGATTGATCCATTGTGAAAAATAATCTGTAGATTTGTTTATTGTGTGTATACCATGTAGACTTTTCTCAGAGAAACTACCCAATAAGAGAGGTGGAAAGCTAACAATCTAAACTAAAATTTAAAAAATATGAACGCTATATTCGAACAGGCAAGATGTCAAAATGGTTGAGGCTGATATTGGCTATGATCAAAATCACTTTAAGATAAGATTACAGCTGTCCCCCCCCCCCCAACTGATCATTATGTATGGTGACAAATTACATCAGCTAAGGAATATGCCTGTCTATAAAATAAATCAATCAAGAAGAAATAGGCTATTGACATCACATCTAAATTTGCATAAAATTTCATTAGTACAAGCTTTTAAAATTGTGATAAAAGCCATTTAATTTGAATTTTTTTTTCTTAAAAAACTGATAATATTGCTGATCTGAAAAAGTTTTTTTTAGTTATAATGAAGCATTAGCAGGCCATTAATTCTTTATTAAAAAGTGCTATTTTAAAAGGCTATTTATATCATAATGTACTATATAGTTATTTTCCAAATGGGATAACTTTGTCACCGAGATATAGCTAAACAACTGCTAGAGATGCAATGATATATTTAGCAGATTAGGTTGCAAAAGAACTACTACATTTTTTCATCAACACAATTTAAATTTATTGGCTTTTATTCAGAAAACTGTAATAAAAATAATAAATGAATAGAATATCAAGGATATCACAACAGAATGCAGTTAGAAAAAGAGAAGTTGTGATTTTCTATCTTGTTTCAATGGAAGGCCCACAATATAGAGTCTGTCCAAATGCAATAATACATGAATTATTCTCATATATTTTGAACTTGTTTTCTTTAATTAAATCTTCTAGGAACTACATTTTAGGATAATGCTAGTGTCAGCGTTCCAGCAAACCTCCATTCCAATCAGTAACTCTGAGACAAACATATCTCAAAAGTACCTTTATTTGAATAGCACCTGGCACATCTGTGGAATCCAGAATCTAAAAGCTTTTGGGCTTTCCACAATTTCCCAACTACAAATCCATCTCCCTTGGTCATCATCACATCACATGGCCCAATCACGATCTGTCCAAAAGTAAGATCCTTATTTCATCCTGCACCATACTAAATGACCTTGAACTAACAAAAGAATTTTATTTTGTCTACTTAGAGCTACTTAATTGAAATCACCCCCTCCCACTTTCTCAGGCTATGTGGCAGCGTGGAATATGGCTTCCAAAGCTGACAGGACAGTATTGAATATTCAATAGGAATATTCTGACTACTCCCTTCATGATGGCAGAAATATATGCTGAATGCTTGTTAACAATAATTAATTTAAGCTTGCTAAATATTTTGAACAAAAAGGCCAGAAAACAAGGACCACACAGAATAAGAGTTATCATATAATTTAATGGAATATGTAAATTAAATAGGATAAAAACAGATATAAGCACCTTCGGCTGCACTTAGAATCCAAAATAGGCAAAGTGCCCCTTGAAAGGACAAAGCTAATATTATAAAATGAAATACAAGGAAATCAAAATAAATTACCAATCACTACATTCACAAACAATTCTCACAAAATAATGTATAGGTTCAATATGGAATTTGTGAAGAAGGGAAGATGATTCACCCTAGAAGAAATAAAATAATTAAAAAGTACTGCCTTAGAAATTAACTATATTTCTGTTAAATAATTGGTGCGTGAAATTTGAAAAATTATTATTAACACAGTGAAAATATCAGTAAATTATCTGGTGGCCATATAATTCATGCTTCTGTTTATCATGCTTAAACTGCTATTATCTTTTTCTGACAGGCATTTATGAAAAGAACAATCATCTTCAACAAAAGATAAATAAACAAATATCTATAAATAACATTGAAATCTATCATATTCATTAACCAGAAATACTTAAAACATGCCTACAACATTCCTATTTAAGTTCTTCTGAAAACTTAACAGAGTATTTTATAATTCCTTTAAATGTGTAGCCAAGCATATAGTTATATAAAAATAGGGCTTTAGAATGATTAAATTTCCTACTGAGCAGATAATGGATGGGATCTGTCATTAGACAAAACTAGATTTTCTGGACTGGCAATATATTAGAAATGGAGATAAAAAAAAAAGCCACATAGATTAATTTTCCATTGTCAGAATTTAGCACTAAGTAATGAATTCTCCGAAATGACCAAATGATCATCCTTTTTAAAACAGTAATGCTCTTGAGAGGGTTTAAGGGGATTTTTCATCTGCTGGTTGAGACTCCTTGGAAAAGCATACTTTATTCTAATTATTCAAAAGTGACATTAAATTCATTTTTAAACAATTGGTTTATGTATTCTTTCCATTCAGGGAGACTACTTTAAGTTAGGCAATCAAAGAACTAGTTTATATGTCTGAAAATGTAAATTGATCTGCAAGTGTCTAATTTCCATAGATTTAAAAAAATAAATCTGTTAGTAACTTATTCAAATCAGATAAACAAAAGTATTTTTTCTTCCTAAGTAGTTTCTACAACAAATATTAAACATATTCTTCCTTCTAAAGTCAATATGGAGAATGTGAGATTAAAATATTACTTACTCTTTCAAAGTGTAAAAAAATAGGATAAATATGTTTTTATTTTCCAAGGATTTGACAAATTACTGTTGTTCGAACAATCTTGTAATCTAGGCGAGGGAATGTAATATACACAGATTGACATATAGCAAAAATATGAATATGCAAAATAATTTGTAATTCTTATAAGATCACCGCTGCAATCCAAGTATGTTTGTACAACTCTATATAAGAGGTAGAGTTTATGTACTATTCAGTGTTAGAAATTTTCTTTTCTTTAGAATAAAATATGGGATCTCTTTATTAATGTATGTGGCAAAGCAACTGTTTGAACACAAGCTACACTTATAGAAACTGGCTTTTTTAATTATTAAGGTGATTCTGGAGTCATGATCGTACACAGACACATGCATAACCACACATATATGTTTGTTACTGCTAGCCTAGTTATGTGAAACTCAGTGATAGTTAAATGATATTATAGTGCCAAGAACAGTGATCATAGGGTGTAATGTTATCCATGAAAAAGTAAGATTCAGCAACTCTACACCTTCATTACTTGTTCTAAAAAGCATGAAAATCCATTGGAACATCAAAATTATATATGATTTATTCCTATTATATCTCAGGTTAACCTACCTAGCCTCTGATACCAATACAGAACTCATGGTTTCTTATTGTCTTCAATGGAGTGGGGGGCAGAAGGCAAGAGGTTGATCCTTATAATAGGATATTTGTTTGGAACTATTTTCCAGTAAGAAAGAAAAAAACCCACTTGTTTCATCTAGTAGTGCATAGGAAAAGACATCACGATCTCATTAAGACATATATATTTTAACCAAAGTTATATGAGAAATGCACTATTGGAAAACAACATACAAATTATCAAAGAGACTAACCTACTATAGAGACAGAGTTGCCACAACATTGCAATATCAATCCAGTCCCTTCTAAGCTTGTATATCGAGCAACCATGCAAGACAGTGCATTAATTTGCATACCAGATCATCTCACATATTGCTATTATTAGAGAATGAATAACATATTTAGACTATCAAGCTAGTATTCATAATGGCACACTGATATTTTTCAGTCTTCTTTCAGTTTTGAAAAAAGTAAATATAGGAAAATTAATTTATGAACAGACATCTTCAGTTAAAATAAACAGTTTTAGTGGTGTCCATAAAGGATATCAAAACAGGCAAGTTGATGTATGCTGCAGATGCCATCTTGCTTGTTTTAATATCTCTCATCGTGCCAAATGGATTATATGAGTGGATTATTCAGGAAATAATGCTGTTACATATTACATTGTTGCTTCTACAAATACTCTTTCATTTACAATAGACTTGATAAAGTGCAAATTTGGCCAAAATATCTTAATAAAACATGCTTTTTGAATTGCATCCAAAGATAGTTAGACAAGATTTCTTCCTCTGGTAGCATGCTATCATTATTCAACTCTAGCAAATGTTGTATTCATATTTCATTCTGCTGTCTCCTTGACTGGCTCATTACTGTTATTGCCCATCTTTTCTTTAGTCCTTTATTTGTTTTGAAATCTCTTTACTTCTTGTCAAGTAACAACCATTTGACCCACAATTCTGCTACATGACTCCGTTCCTCCAACAGTTGCTTCTCTGAAAAAGTATCTCTGTGAGACTCTGCATCCCTTTAATGGAGAAGGGAATTTCAATTTTTCTCAGCTTTTGCCCCTTGCATTCTATAGAGGCATGCCATGCATAATTTTTCATTAAACTAAGTTCTTGGTAGCTGGAGAATAATATTAATTTCTCAGGCTGGCAGTCTGGGCTCAATTTTTAGGGATAGCTCGTACAGTGTGTCTTCGTCTATTATGAGGCTTTTGTCCAACAAGTATTGAGTGACCTGGAAAAACAAGAATATGAAACAATTATTTAGTGATGTTGGATTACAATTACAATTCTATTCAAGGATTATACACTTCCTTGAATAGAATTGTAGTTTCTGTCAAAATGAGATATTTCAATCTTCTTTAATGCAAACACAAGAAGAAGCAGATACGTGAATTAGAAAAGAACAGAAATACTTTTTTAATGCAGATTGCAGTCAGATGATTTAATCTGCCATAATCCCACCAGCTCTCCCATCAAAGCAATGTGGCTAAAAATCACCTTCTGTGAGCTATTTTTAAATTGTCATCTCACTCAATGCAAAGTGATGGTTACTTCTATAGATCAGGGGTGGGGCTGACAGTTCTCAGAATTTTGAATCTTGGTCATAAATACTTTTGGGTCTGTGGTAACTTATGTCTGGTTTTAAGTTGCTGGTGTAACATCAGGAATTCAGCTATCTCAACATGATCACTAAGCTCTGAAGCCAAACACTGATCAATCCTGATCAACAGATACCATTTATGAAAGCCTACACCAGTATAATGCTAAATTGAACTTTAAGTTACAAATCTCTTCAAATACTTTGGTGATTAAAAAATATGGGGCAGCATTTATTAATATATCCAGAATAAGGTAAAAAATGTATACAGTGATAAAAGGAGATATGAAAACATTGTACCTTTGGTTGATGCTCTATTCGATAGGAAGCCTGTTGGAATTGACGTATTTCCCTGATAATATGTGATATCTGTTAAATAAGCAAGTATTAATAATAATTTCTTGTTGAATTTTAGAGCAGTGGTTTGAATTCTAACTTTTCTATATAAAATTGTAAAATATAGCAAGGGTTATTCTTTGCTCTTCTTTCTGGAGCTCTTTTAGTCTCTGAACACTTCATTCTAGGCCAAAAGCAGGATTTATAGTCCAACCCAGTAGAATTAAACTAGGAAAAATTTATCCTTTTAGTGGCATTTTCCACTTTATACAACTGTTTTCCTAATAGCATTTCCTTGGTTGTCCAAATAGGTAACAATGGATATGGTTTATCAACTGGAATCAACAAGAGTTGGGGAGGTATTTTTGATGCTACTAGGATTAGCCTAAATTCTGCAGTTGAGAAACTTGTTTTTTCTGTTCTTCTTTCTCTCCAGCTCCTTTTTAACTGAGGATATGCAAAATGGGTTTTTGAGTAGGTTTGAGTGTTCCATGCTTTAATGGGTAGATTAATTTTGTTCTGGGTTTAATTTAACTCCCTAGGGTTTAATAAATATGGCAAAAATGGATATGGATTATGTATTTCAAAAATAGTGGTTTTTAATCCACTTTAGGAATGATTCTGTGTTGCCAGAGACACAGAGAAGGAGATCTGACTGGGTTAGTATCTATGTTATGGCTGTGATGGGAACTGGGCCAATCAAGTCTACAATACTGATTCTCCAGAATATACCAACAGATGGTAATAGAACATTGATTGTAAATACAAGTATCAACAATTGCTTTTTTAAATTTCTATCTGCGCTAACTATGAAATATAAAAAAAACTGTAGAAAGAAATTACCATTCGCATTTTAGAAAAATTGACGAGGCCTTCTTCAGTAAAGTTTGGTGTTCCTTCTTCAATAAATGCCAGATCTGTGAGGTACATCCCAAGATATGGCACCGAAGGAGGATTGCAACTGAAGGATAAGAAATACCAGATGTCAGAATTGTAAAATACAATCTTTTCTCCCTTTTCCCACTATCAAAATGTACACCAAATAAATACCTTTATTAAGAAGTAAGTTGCACAATATCTAGCAGAAACTACAGGAAATCCTTAACTTTCAATTCAAAGTTACAACAGCACTGAAAAAAGTGCCTTATGAGAGTTTTTCACACTTACAACTTTGTAGCATTCCCATGATCATGTGATCAAAGTTCAGATGTTCGGCAACTGACTTAAAGTTATGACCGTTGCTGTGCCCAAGGCAGGGGTGGGATTCAATTTTTTTAACAACTGGTTCTATGGGCATAGCTAAGTTGGTGGGTGTGGCTTGGTGGTCATGTCACTGGCTGGGCATGGCCAACTCAGCATCACTCACATTGAGGCATGCATCTCCTCACTTGGCCTCTCATGACTGTCGGGATGTTGCAACAATCGTTAAGTGTGAAAAACGGTCATAACTCACTTTTTTCAGTGCCATTGTAACTTTGAATGGTCAACTCCACACAAGCGAAATACCAGCAAAGGAGGGGGAAAAAACTCCAGAGAAGTTCCTGAGACAGGAAGTCTAGTCCTGCCAAGAATATAATAAGGGTTAATGAAGAGGCATTTTCTGTAAGCAATACCAGAATGTTTCCTTCCTGCTTTCCTTACAGGATTAGCCAATAATTTCTTCTAACAACCGGTTCTCTGAACTGCTTAGAATGTTAACAACTGATTCTAGTGAATAGGTCCAAACTGGTAGAATCCCACCCCTGGCCCAAGGTCATGTGATCCCTTTTTGCGACCTTCTGACAAGCAAAGTCAATAGGAAAGTCAGATTCAAGTAACAACTGTGTTACAGCATCAACTGTGGTGATTCAATTAACAACTCTGGCAAGAAAAGTCATAAAATGGAACAAAACTCACTTAACAAATGTCTCACTTAAGAACAGAAATTTTGGGCTCAATTGTAGTCATAAGTCGAGGACTACTTGTACTCCGAATATGGATAGTTAGAACAATAGCCTTAGAAAATACTATATTTATTAGGCTGTATTCATGATATAACCATATTATATTTAACTTTCAGGTTTGATTGTCATTATACTATTTTAATTAATTCAATGAATTGCAGGGAATTAAGTGTATGAATAACAAGGCAACCTCCAGCCTACGGATTACAGGTAGGACATGCATCAAATCCAAACATAACCTTTTTCCTCTAACATATTTTAGTGCCAAGAAGACAAAACATCATTACTTAGTGAAGAGTCCTTTCTCTGAAAGAAGAGGTGTCAAAGTTCTTTTTTATCGTCTCTTGCACACATTATATGCTCAATGAAGCTGGGGTTATTTTTCTCTAACTCATCCTGCATAGAACAAGCATTCCTCGATTCCTCCTTCATGGAAGAATTGTAAGAAGAGGATTTTGGATGCAAGGGGAACAACTTTGTAACAGAAGCTTCCATTCTACAAACCAGGGGTGTAATCCAATGTGCCATGGATGTGATCTTTAGCTAAATCAAAAGGTCATAACAGCATTCAGGCTTTAATATCTTCTGTTCTCCTTATTACACAGATGTTAGGGAGAACAAACACCTCAGAGTAAGAAGCAGGAGAAAAAGAGACTGCACCCTTCCTTAAGAGAAACCTATTAAAGAATATGGAAGTGAAGCCAAATTAGCCATCACTGACAAAGTTTTGATTTCAGGTTTAAATCAAAATTGTCTCAATGATTGCTAGGTTGAAGAAAGAAAAGTCTAATGCTTTTTTTAAAAAAAATTAGTCTGTCATCCTCTATAGATGCAAATTTTAAATCATACAGTAATTAGAATAAAATAAGAGACATACTTCTTGAGTGTTTCTCTCAGATTTTTAAATCTTCCCTCAGATGACACAATCTTTTGAAGTTTATCCATAAGAGCTTTAGTCTACAAACAAAAAAATGACAAAAATGTAAAAGAATACAGAAAATGTTTCCTAAACAAGAATTTAGCTTCAGAGAAATGTGTAGTTCTTCAAGTAATCTTCATTAAACATAGCCCAACTGGAATAAGAAGTTGGCACAGAAAAACCTTTATATGTGTATTCATTGCTTTGTTCAACTTGTTCAAATGCACATATCAAAGTCAAAATTCTGTCGTACCACATACTAACCATAATAGTCCTGAAACAGGCTCATCGTAAAATTGTTTAAATGAATTCATGGCTGCATCAGACATTTACATGAAAAACATGTCATTGTTTTTCAAGAATAATATTTAAGAATATTATTCTTAATTCTGCAAGAATAATATTTAAACCTTTACAGTAATACATCCAGAAATGCACTCTCATGAAAAGGATACAAAAAATATTAGGTTAAATAAACTGCACAATTTTCCCATGATTAATTTGGTGCTCAACAGTTATCTCACAGGATTGGACAATCTCTTTCACCTGAGAGTAAGCCTTTTTGTGAAATGTTTCAATATTAATTACTTACTTGTTTAGAAACTTTTGCCCAGGTTTTCTTTAGTCTGTAGATTGCACTTCTGTTGAAGGCTGATGTGATTTCAAGGACACCATTGTAATTGTGCAGACATCGGCAAATATCTGCCACTGCAACCCATTTCTCAATGGCATTAGCACGGGAACCAATATCAGTATAATTCATAATTTGGGATGCTACAAGATTGCTCATCTAAATGAAAGAACCAGCACCATAAATATTTGCATTTATAAGACTGATTTAAACACATATTTAAATTAATGATTTAAATATGTCTGGCTTTTAGTAAACAAAACCTGTTATAAAAATGATGAAAATAAGACAGCCTTTCCCAACCTGCTACCCTTCAAAAATATTGGAAATTCTGATATCACATTTGAGAGGTGCTAGGTTGCAAAAGTCTCTAATAAACAAAAACAAAGAAATCATTGAACAGATAGTAAAGGAAACACTGTACAATAGATTCCAATAGTATACTACGAGCAATAAAGCAATATGAAAAATAATTAATCAAAGTAATTAGGAACAATCTGCTTTATACTATATCTTAATAAAATATAATTTAGTTTCTTTTGCCATTGCTTGGCAATCTCAGCAGATTTCTTAAGATTCTACTTTTTAAAATGCTTACTACCAAACTGCTTGGATACTCTTCAAGAAAACTGGAATCCTTTGGTAACTTTTATGGTCTCAGAAATATTTTTAATCTAGCATTCTTGTATTCTTAAAAAGTATTCTCTATTTCTATTACAACTCACATCATTAAAATGTTGGCTGGTTTTCATAATGTAAGGTGTTCTTTCATTTTTATCCAATTTCATCCAACCCTGCCCAAGAAATTCTCTGAGGGGGAAAAAGAAATGCAAAAAACAGAGAATATTTATTTCTGTTTGCTCCGCTTCCTTTGGCAACAGCTTCACCATTCTGGAATGAATTCTTCTCAACCAGTAAAAATGAATTGATTATAAATATAAAAGCCTTTACTTAAAGCCTAATTAAATTAGCGAACAAGGTTTGTTAAAAAAAAACAACCCTATATTTTATTTGGTAAACTTTCTATGGCCAGATCTTTAAAGTAAGAAGAATTAGGAGAAAAGTCCTAAACCTTTTATACTACAATAGGGTCCCACTGAAATCAACTTATTTCCCTATTTAACATGATCATACAGTGTGAATCACTTATACTGCTTTATATAACTTCTTTACACTCATTATTCCCTTTCCCCCTCCAAACAAGAAATTAATGGAATATGCTTTGAAAATGGTAGCTCCTTCTCTTTGCTGACTAAATAAAGTAAACAAAGTACAGACATTTGGAAACATAAAGCCACCTTCTACAGAATCAGAGTGCTCATCCATCTGACCCGTACAGTATATGTCAATACTGTCTAGAAGTAGTATTGACTTTCAAACCAAAATTTCACAAATAATTATTCCAAGTTTTACTTTGCAATGTAATAAACTGAACCTGGTTCCTTTATATTCAGAAATAAATTCTCTACTTTTGAATGGTCCTTCCCTGAATGCTACATATTCAGCCTTTAATGGGCTTACTATCTGTCCTACAGATTTCCTGAATTGGCAGCACATACAACATTTTATTATTGGTTCTTTGGAGCTTTATTTTATACAGATATGATACCCTTTTCAAGAAATAACTGCATCCTGGTTTCCGGTTTCGCGTGGCTTCGGGGCAGCAGGAATTCGCGACAGCTCGCGATTCCTGCTGTGCTAGCCGTCGAGGTACCCCCGATCCAGATGGGTCAGGGGGATATGGCTGCCCTGTAGGGACAGCTGAAGAGAGAGGGGAGTCGGATAGGGAGGTGGGGGTGTCGCAGACCCCCCCCCTTCTCCGGAAAAACCCCTTTTTCCCAAGGCGGTGGAGCGGCGGTCAGCAATGGCCGCCACGAAGAAGCCAGCAACCGGGTAAGATTGTGCTGGAGGAAGTGTGAAGAGTGAAAGTTTTGTCTGAGCCGGGTCAAGTAACATCTTTTAAATTGCCTGGAACTGAACTGTTTGAATTGCTGGAGGATACATTGTATCCCTAAGAAGAGCGAAAAGCGGCGGAGAAGCTGTTAAAGGGAACTTTTTTTTTTTTTTCTTTACTCTCCCACCCCATGGAAACAGCAGAAATATTTGGATATATTGGACATTGAAAGTGAATTGCTTTGAGAGTTGAAGCTAAGAGACAAAAGGATTCTTGGACATTGAAAAATTTAAGAAATTGGAAAACCCTTGTTGGAGGTATGGATTTTTGATTATTTAAAATTGACATTGCAAGTGGGAAGGGAGAGAAAAAAAAAATTGGAGCAGAAGCTGAAAAAGGAGGAGATTGCCTAGAATCCCAAAGGAAGATATATGGTAATTGGACCTCTTTGATTAAAAATTAACCCCAGAAAGAGAAAGAGAAGAAGGAAGAAAAGTATTAACTTTTGGAACTTTTTTTTTTTTTAATTGCTTTTGATTGTCTTTGATTAAAAATACTTGTGGTTGTTTTGGAAAAAGTTTCCCTTTTCATAATGGCATCGTTTGTGGATGAACTAGAGATTGAATATCAAAAGTATAAAAAAGAAGATACTTTGGGCACTTTGTTTCAATTCTTAGAAATGGCGTTATGTACTTATGAAAAGTTGATTACGCAGCAGAAGGACTGGGACAAGGAAGAAGAGGAAGAAGAAGCCATCTTTGATGAACAATAGGTCCCTTCCGGAGAGGAGGAGAAAAAGGATAAGAAAAAGGGGATTTTAAGAATTATAAAAACAACCAAAAGAGAGAAAAATGAGCGAAAAGGTGGAGGCAAGGTTAGAAAGCAAAGGAAAAGGAGCAAGAAAAGCGAGGAGAAAAAGCAAAGGGGTAAAAAGGGCAAGGAGAAGAATAAGCAAGAGAGAAAGGGGGGGAGGAGAAGCCTTAATGGGGGGAAGCAAGACCTAAAGAAAAAAAGTTTATTTAGAGACAATGGGTGAATTTAATTTAGATTAAAAGAGGGATTCTGGAGGGTACATAAGTTTGTGTTTTTATATGTGTATTTAGAATATAAAATTCATTATGTAATCTTAGAATCTTTTAAACAGAATCCCAAGAAAAATTGCTATACGAAGTATTTTTAAGTTAGGGTAATGAGTTATAGATGTTACTCCAATTGGTGTACAGGAGAAGTATAGTAAAAGAAAAAAAGATGAATGGATAATTGGAAATAGAACAGACAAAGAATGTTGTTGAAAATGGTAATAAGATATGGAAGGATATATATGCTTTTTTTTGGATTTTGTATATTGATAAAAGGCAATAAAATTTTAATTAATAAGAAATAATTGGGATGGAAAGGAGAAGTAGAGATAAGATATGAAGTTAATACTATATGAAGTATTGATATTATAATTTGGAAATGTTATGCCTTATTGGTCTTTTATTATTATTTTTTCCTAGAAAATAATTTATAAGCTGTTATGCCTTGACTCTTTGTGCATTGTTTTTATAAAACTGATAAAAATGGTTTTTATAAATATATATAAAAAAGAAAATGATAATAAGATATGGAAGGATATATGGGATGAATATGATGTTTGAATTTGTGTCTGTGTGAAGAGTTTTAACCTGGGAACAGACAGCCTTCAGAAAAGATCTTTTAGTTTTGTTTATGTTTTGTGTTTTGTGTGTATTGTGTTTTTTGTAAAACTAATAAAATTTGTTTTTTATTAAAAAAAAAAAAAGAATCAATAAAACCTTGGAGGAATGTTAGATGAGAATAATTGTAAACAAGCCAGAAAGAAATGAATATGATGACTATAAAATGGATAAATATAGAAAAGAAATGAAATTGAATAAGAGTAAAGAGAAATAATGAGAAATTTGCTGAAAGATATTTATGTGTCCATATGGAAATGGGATAAATTAGAATTATGTTGTATAAAAATAATGTTTTATTCGACTTGTAAAAATTTATAATGTTAAGAGGTTTTATGTATTTATGTATTTAATGGTTAATGATGTGTTGTTTTATCTTTAAAATTAATAAAATTTGTTTCAAAAAAAAAAAAGAAATAACTGCATCCTCCTCACAAAGAACAACTTAAAAATCAATGCTATCACTGCATTGTGCTTTGATATTAGACTTTCATGATACACTCATGCTGAGAGATATGCACCGATTCCATTTCTACTGTATGTATGATCCATTCCAATTTTGTTGCAAATTCTTGTACTATCCAAATCTTTGCTTAGAAATATTTCAATTCCCATAATAATGATTGGAACACCACTTACTCATAAGGTATGCCTCTGAAGACAATGTGATCTAAGAGACTTATTTGTTCAGCAAGTTCCATCGCTGATAATGTTTCAAAGCATTCTGGTTTTGGACACTCTAGCTATAAGGAAAAAATATATTTTAAACTGTTTAAGAAGCAATTATAACCTTTGTATTTGTTTTCTACAGTATTAGGTAATAGCTGTTTATATTATTTGTGGAAGGAAAATCCTGAAAGGGAAAAGTACTTGTGTAAATATGCTCTATGTTATTTAGGAAAAAGAGTTAGAGCAAAATCGGTTCTCGCTGAACTGATTTCAACAGAAATAAAACATAAAATACAGTTCATTTTAAAAAAATCATTTTTGATAATGAATTTTCCTTTTTGCCAATAGATTATTTATCAAGATTTTAAAAAGTTTATCATTTTATACATATTAATGAACTTCTCTCAAAATTTTAATATTTTATTTTATAATTCCTAAAATCAATACTTTAAGATTTTAGAAGTTAAGAGTGCTTCCAAAAGGGCATTGACAGAATATATTCTCATTTCTCCATCATGCAAAACAGCATTTCATGAGCTCTTATTTCTGAAACCGAGAATTATTTTCCTAATGTTGTAAACTAATAAAACAATTTCATTGCAGTTTTCCAATCTTACAGGAGTCCTCAAATTATGACAGCAATTTCCACCCAGATTTTCCATCACTAAACTGTCAAGAGTTTGCAGCAATCCAACCAGCACACAAGTAAATAATTCAGCAGGATTTATTTATAGGAGAAACTTGTTTATATACAATAATATAAAACATGATGCATGTATACAATATCCATGCAGTTCTTGCAATGTGGTAGCAAGTACAAGAACAAGAAGCAAAAGCAGAAGCAACCAGAACCACCAGAACTGAAGCAAAGAAACACAGAAGCTTCATAAGCACAGAAGCAATATAATACAGAGGCAATATTGCAAGGAAAAAACAACTGTTGTGGAGAAATCAGTCAAGCTAAACCATACCCAGGCTCCGAGTTGTCTGGGGCACCAAACAGTCTGCATTGACTGACCTGTTATCATGTCTATTCCAAATCATGAACTTTTAGATACTGACTCCTCCCTTCATGACAGATTAGCCTCTGAAGAACAGTGAAGCAAGCTAATGAATTTACATTTGATGGCTTCTCTGATATTGCAATACTTCATGTCCACATGGTTGCTTCTATTCTTTATTCTGTCACCTGTAGCCATTTTAATGCAAGCAGCATTATCCTCAAACACTATTACAGCATCATTTACCTTTACGCATAAATCCTATAACAGCTGTACGTACCAGGTTACCTCTGAACAAGGGGCCGAGCTGTCTGGGACACCAAACAATCCCTATTGGCTGACCTGTTATCATGTCTATTCCAATTCATGAACTCTAATACACTGACACAAGCCATAACACATCACACGATTACATCACTTAGAATAGAATAAAATAACAGAGTAGGAAGGGACCTTGGAGATCTTCTAGTCCAACCCCCATTCAAGCAGGAAGCCCTATATCATTTCAGACAAATTGTTGTCCAATCTCTTCATAAAAAACTTCCACAACTTTTGAAGGCAAGCCATTTCACTGATTAATTGTTCTGTCAGGAAATTTATCCTTAGTTCTAGGTTGCTTCTCTCCTTGATTAGTTTCTACCCATTGCTTCTTGTCCTGCCCTCAGGTGCTTTGGAGAATAGCTTGACTCCCTCTTCTTTGTGGCAGCCCCTGAGATATTGGGACACTGTTATCATGTCTCCCCTAGTCCTTCTTTTCATTAAACTAGACATACCCAGTTCCTGCAACCATTTTTCATGTTCTAGCCTCCAGTTCCCTAATCATATTTGTTGCTTTTCTCTGCATTCTTTATAGTCTCAACATCTTTTTTATGTTGTGGTGACCAAAACTGAATGCAGTATTCCAAGTGTGGCCTTACCAAGGCATTATAAAATGGCAATTTCATGTGATCTTGATTCTATCCTTCTGTTTATGCAACTTAGGACTGTGTTGACATTTTTTTTGGCAGCTGTTGCACACTGTGGGCTCATATTTAAATAGTTGTCCATTAGTACTCCGAGATCCCTCTCACAGTTACTACTATTGAGCAAGGTACCACATATACTGTACCTATGCATTTGATTTTTCTTGCCTAAATGTAGAACCTTACTTTTTTCATCGTTGAATTTCATTTTGGTAGTGTCCAATGTTCAAGTCTGTCAAGATTCTTCTGTATCTTAAGCCTATCTTCTGGAGTGTTGAGCAACAGCAACAGCAATCTTAGTAATCCCAGGTGCTGCCATAAGCCAGAGACTGTGTAGTTCATTAAGAAAGGACCTCAAATGTCTGTAGTGCTAAGCAAGCAAGCCAGCGAGCTAGAGCTGCTGGGGGTGGGTTGGTAAGTGCCACAGGTGGGTGGTATTCAGAGCAGGTGGTCCATAAGCTGTGAGCAGTGCTACTGAGTGAGAACAGTCCATAGGTGGGCACGATGGAGCAAGGATAAGCCAATCTAGGCTGGGTCACTGGTAGGCACTATGGAGCATGGGCAGGTTGGCAGGAGCTGCTATGGGGCATAAATGGAAAGGGAGCCATAGAGGACATTCTGCTGCCAGGCTTCTTGAAGAAAAAGTGGCAGGAGCAAGTTATAGAAACAGTGTGTGCAGAGGTGGTATTTAGCAGGTTCTGACCAGTTCTGGAGAACCAACAGCAGAAATTTTGAGTAGTTCAAAGAACCGTAAAATGCCACCTCTGACTGAAGATTTGACAGTATCCTTCCCCTGCCACACCCACCAAGCCATGCCCACAGAACCGGTAGTAAAAAAAATTGAATCCCACCACTGAACGTGTGTCTTTTCCTGGTGGCTTCCCTATTGACTTTGCGTGTGGGAATTAAGTAGGGAAGGTTGCAAATGGTAATTATGTGGCCATGGCTCATTGTGACTGGGTTTAAATCCCTGTCATTTGGTGGTGTTGTAACTTTGAACAGTCACTGAATGAGTGGCCATAACCTGAGGACTCCCTGCAGTTG
The DNA here is from genome assembly GCA_033807585.1 of Hydrophis major. Taxonomy (NCBI): domain Eukaryota; kingdom Metazoa; phylum Chordata; class Lepidosauria; order Squamata; family Elapidae; genus Hydrophis; species Hydrophis major. The sequence goes on from CM066329.1 coordinate 334,336,580, forward strand.
CAAGATTTGAAATGTGCCTTGTGCTTTTACCAATGAGGCATTTGGGGGGCATTTTCCCCTTTCTCCTTACATTTAAGGTTTCCTTAAAAGCCCATCTGTTCCAATGTACCCCATGGTCATGTGAGCAAATCTGAGTGCTTGTCAACTAGCTCATACTTATAATAATTGCATCGTCTCATGGGAACGTGAACAAAATACAAGCACTTGGCAACTTGCTTGCACGTACAACCAGTTGCAGCATTCCAGTCCTGGATCGTCATTTGTCTTCTTCTCTGAACCTTCTCACAAGCAAAGTCGATGGGGAAACCGGTAGGGAAGACTGCAAGTCACTCAGACAAGTCTCCCTCAGGCCCAGCCTTTCATCATTTGCATGCACTACTCCCTCCTTTCTTCCTTCACTGGCAAACACCCCATGTCCTGTTACTTTGGGTTCAAATGTGCTTATACACATAGACATATCACTCAACCCTTTTACTATGGCCTCCTTGCAGTCACATTCATGCCTATATACCATGTTCTCTTTCCCCACTCTCCCTGCACCCAGCATTCCACCCCTTTCCCCCCAGCCCCCATTTCTTCTTTCCCAGATAACCCTGCACTTGCACACATGCCCTTTCGCTAGCCTCCCTGTATTCACATGCATTTACCCCTTGCCCTCATTCCCTGGCCTTCCACAACCCCCACTCCCCCAACTCAAGTGTGGCTTGTCAACTCATGTGGGGCCCCCGAGGCCTCCATCTCCTTCCTGAGGCATCCCTGCACTTTTTACCTGGGATCTTTTCACTTCTCGCTTAATCCACGCCTCTGAGGTTAAGCAACTATCAAGACTGCCTAGATTGCTGGCACTGCTGATGTAGTCACATGACATCACACATTATGACCACACTGCTTAGTGACCAACAATGCAGTCCCAATCACAGTCATAGTTCAAAGACTACCTGTAGAGTGTTGTTATTCAGCATTCCAGCCAATCAGACATGCCCTCCTCTAGTAAACCATTTTTTTCGCACCTCATTTCAACCAGTAGCATTATGGCTACTTAATCAGAACCTGGTTATTCTTGAAATGGACAGCTGTATTTGGGTTTCTTTTCTTTTAAATATTTCTTGTACTTCTATAAATCTTCAGATTCTGTATATGCCTCCTCATGGATTCAGACAAACTGACAGGGATAAAATACTATAGATAATGGAGAGTTGTAAAGACTTGCTAACACACAATTTTTAAAATAAACATGCATAGTATGTGCAGAATCCTAGAGTATTCGTGTTCCTAGAACAGAATAGGAAAAAGAAGCTTAACACAGTAAATAATATGCCTAGGTCTTGAACAAGCTGTCACAGTTACATCAGGCACTTCACACTGTTTAAAACTTTCTATGCTTCAAATTCAACTTGATATTTCCTCTACATAAATAACTCTTCCATGTTTAGCAGATTTTTACTTTTTAAAAATAAGTTCCTGTTTATGTTTTACTTGCAAATTGCCACTGCAATTTAAATAGCCATTTTAAGGTTTATTTGAAGAACTACCTCCACCTGATTTACATGTACCTGTCCATCTGGTCTGGAAGAAGAAATATATTGTTGTTCCTTCTGGTGAAATAATTTCCTCTGGTGGGGCCCAGGAGATGAGCCTTTTCTGCCATGTTGCCCCCCTGTAGAATATCAATCTCCCCTCACCAAGGTGAGATTAGTCCTATCCTTGATACTCTTCTGAAAAGCCTCAAAACCGCGCTGTGTTGCAGGCTTAGGAATCTCAAATAAATGGTGATTTAATGAGATGGCAGCACTATTTTTAACATAATTTTTCTCCTTACCACCTTGTTATTAATAATATTGCCTGATGTCTTTTTAATTGTACCTGTTTTGGTATTTTGATTTTACTATTTTTATTGCGCAATACCTAGAATCACTTTTCTGTGAGATGGATGGCTATATAAATAAATGATTTGTGTAATAAAATATATAAAGTGATGATATATAAATAGTTTCTGAAGGTATGAATCAGTTTAATCAACTTCCTTGGTATACTGAAATGAAAGTTCCACATTTTGCATAACATCTCAACAAACCAAAGTTCATATTCATAGCTATTTTGTTTCATTGTAACTATTGAACAGTTGAAACACCTAGTAATCAAAGGAAAATGTAACAAAGAATGATATATAAGAGAGGTTGTAATAATGGAATAGTCAAGCATAATTTCCAGAGAGTAAGCTCGATTTACATGAATAAAAAATAAACCAAACATATTGATTTAAATAAACCTACCATCTGCATTATATCTTCTATTTTTAAGTGTGTGTCATCTTGATCCTCCTGAGAAAGTGTCCTAAAAATAATTAGCGATATATTTTATATCACAATGAATTTCTGCAGTCTTTTGTGCTACTTTTAATATTTACCTTATGGGTATTCCAAGTGTTTAAATATGCTTATTTATTCTACTAGTATGTTGTCAAATCAATCAATGCAGACTCATGGTGGTTTACAAAACAACAAATATAAATACTTTAAAATAATATGTAATCAACATTACAGCAATCAAGAATAAATTATAATTATAAATTATAATGACAGGAAAATTAATTAAACAATACAAAAAATGAATACAAAAAATGTATTAATTAAACAATACAAAAAATGTCATTCAAGTGAAATAAATTGAAGACAGCAAAAACAAATTAACCAAATATTTCACAGAAAAATTAGTAGCTGCTTCTGGAACGTTATAGGGGAGAGAAGAAGTCTTAATTGAAAGGGGAGGTATTCTGCAAAATGGGAGCAGCAATTAAGCCTCTGCATCTCTTCTCCTTACTTCAACAAAGTGGGATATGACCAAAAACTTCCCTAAGATGAACTTACAGGATGCATCTTCATGATTGCTGTTTTGAATGAATACCTAATAAATGATAGCCATAATTCTTAATGTCTCTTGAGAAATAAGTTCCACTGATGCCATGTAAGTCTTAAATTTTCAGAATGATTTTTAATTATAATGTCCCTAGTACTCTATAAATACATGCCAGATACAGTATATTCCATACTATTTCCATACATTTATAAAACAACACAGGGACCAAGAGAGACCCCTGAAGCACTTAATGTAAAACCTGTCTTCAAAATCACATGGAATTATGAAAAATCATTCATTGAATGTTCAATCCCTTGTAGATCCACTTATACTGATTTTCAGATCCACTATTTACCAACCTGTTGGTTGGGGTAGCAAATTATCTGTGTCAATTGTTTAATACAAAAGTTAATTATATAGGCATCAATGTAAGCCTGTGAGAAAATGAGGATAGGTCTTAGGGCAAATAATACCAGAAATAACAGTTTTATGATGCTGTCCAGACTAACATAATTATCATGTTATTTAATAGCAGTAGCACTATACCACTTCACAGTGCTTTACAGCCCTCTTCAAGCGATTTACAGAGTCAGCATATTGCCCCCAACAATTTTGGGCCTCATTTTACTGACCTCAGAAGGATGGAAGGCTGAGTCAACCTTGAGCTGGTGAGAATTGAACTGCCCAACTGTTGGTAGCCGGCAGTCAGCAGAACTAGCCTGCAATACTGCATTCAAACCACTGCGCTGCCACCACAATATAAAATGCTATACAAGTTTTCTGTAGCTTTTCTTGCAGAAGAATATTTTACTACTACTTCTTTTGAAATGTTTGGCTTTTCAATTGCAGCACTCAAAACTGTCTAGAACTAGAAATTATTGCTTTTATCATGTAAACAAGTGGCTTGGGTGACTTATTGGACGGGCTTAACTTCTCAAATTGCTTGTATGTAATATACAGTCGTTAGAATGTTCATATATTTTTAATTTGCAGTCAAACTTTTGGTGAAAAGAACAAAAAGTTCCTAATTCTTCGTGAGTATAATTTTGCAGTATATGTCTCTTAGAGAAAGATTAAAATGGCTTTAACTCTATGAAACAGTTGATCAGCACCACATTTTTGTAACAAAATTATATTTCCCCCTTTTTAAAGTGATACAGTGAAATTAAACATCTGAATCAATCACACTTCCGTTTCTTTTATAATACTTCTGTTGTGGAATTCATAGATCCTCTTTACCTCAGGATATTTGCTGTAGCTTTCCTTTCTTGTGGCAAAAGGTCGGGATCTCTCAAAACTTCTTCTAGTAGATTAAGAACACTCATCTTCAATTCGCTATTTAATTCAAAATCCTACAAAACAAAGTATTTCTGGATGAAGAATCATATTACAGATTTATACTTTGTGAGCTAATATGATAGATAATTTTAAATAAATATATACATTTGCTTTTGCATATTATAATTTTCTGGTTAATTTGTTTACAGTTGTTAGCATGTCACAACCTAGCCCATGAATATCACCCTTCTGGCAACTATAATTATCTGATGCAAATCAAGTTCCATGCAAGCCACTTTTCAGCTTTTACAATTAATTCTAATATGATAGTGATATTTTTTAACCATTATCCTATAAGTTAATTCTATGTTGCTTCATTAAATTCAGAACAATTACATTACTTAAGAGAAATTGGTAGTAAACTGACACTCCTGTGAAAAATAGTTGTGCTATCTATTATTTTTACGTGATCTACTCTTTAAGGCACTCGAATATTGTGGGGTAAAATGCATCAAAATGGAAGCTTACAGTTTGTCACCATTTAAAACTCCACCAAAGTTTCAGTTTTAAAAACTGTATCCTCCTGAAACGTGTTTTTCACTAGAAGTGCTACAACTTGACTTCCTTTAAATTTATCTTCAATGTACATCAATTAGTATCCAAACATTTTTTCACCCCAATCCTCTGGGTAGCAAAAATTTAATAGGTTTAACAATCCTTAACTATTTTACTAGAGTTTTACAGTACTTTGTCATATTTGTTTTTATTTATATGTACAGTACTTAATTTTTGCACATATGTTTCTTTACAAAATAATACTTCCTTTCTAGGTTCTTCAGGGCTTTCACACAAGAAAGTTGCCTCCAGAGTTCTGACCAAATTTTCCCACTTCCATGTACATCTGAAATTTTAACTCACTTAAGCTTATTTTTCTTTTCATTTTAATTAGCTCATTTTTAGGAGAAGATAATATGGTGAGCCAATTAACAAGAGTTATAATCTATAACTAACATATTCAAGTGAAATCATGGACATCTTTAGACAATATGTGCTTGAGAGGCTCTTGAAATAAAGATGTTGACAGACAATAAATAAAAGTGTTTGTTTGGGCTCTTGAATACACTGGAACATGTAACATTTATCAGATTTTTTCCTGATTTTTCTTTTAAATCTTGTGTTTTAATTTGAAAACTAACTGAACCTCATAATGTATGTTTGTGGAGAATTTGAGTCAGTGTTGTCCACAAAGGATTAAAACCTGCAGAATAAGTGGCATGAGTGGCAATCAAAAATCAGGATCTTTTATAACCAGAACCCATGGATTTTCCAAGTTTATTCTCATGCACAGACAAAAGCCAGAAGCTTCACTCACGACACTTCACTTGTTCTCTTGCAAATTTTGACAAATCCTCCTATAGACACACATGAACCTCTTCACCCATCCCTCAGCAGTTCTAGAGTATACTAATGAAGTCAGGAGCTTTTTAAAGTTTATTTCTAAAAAGAAATAGTTACTTCTGTAAGGTTCAAGTATAAAATTATAATCTTACTTTTTTTTCAAAAAATTATTTGATACTTACAACTTTGCAAGAACAAATTTCAGAATAAATGCAGTTCATTATCCAGACAATGTTCTATGGCTGGAAGATGGAAACTAAAGAAGCTGCCCTGATAACCTCCTACTCCCTACTCACTCAATAAAGAGAATGAGAGAGACGTGAACAACAGTGGAATATTTATCCTCCTGTGAGCTTCTACCAAGAAGTAGCATGTTACAGCTACTACATAATCCATTGTCATTTTTAGAGGTCAAAGTTAAAGTTGGGAGTGAGTTAAATTCTCAGCAAAAATGTTCTATATCAAGTATCTTTGAAGCAGAAACAAAAGTTAACCTCTAATAGCCATTTTAGTCTTCAATGAAAAATTACATTGCATGCAAAAGCATCATATTCCATTGTCTTAAATGCAGATACTGTGATTTTTAAATATACTCCTATCTGAAACATGCCAAAATGGAACATTTTCCTACCAAAATCCCTTTCTGCTCTTCCTTACATATTCACCATTGTGCTGTGTGGTTGCTTCAGATGTGGATCCTTGTTTCCTATTTTTTCCATTTCTGCTGTTTTTACTATTGTTACTATGGGATCAAAATTGCATGAACAATATGTCTAAAATGAAAAGAAAAATGACCTCTCTAACACTAGAAATGAAGTGGGATGTATTCCTGTACATCTAATGATCCTTGGACCTAGCATGAGTTTTTACTGTGAGTGAATTTACTACACACAAGATAAAGAAGAATGCTAATAGCATTTGAAGTGCCATGTCATGCTCCTGTCAGAGTCTGAATCGAGGAGGAAGCCAAACAGCTGACAGGGAATGGGAATGTGGCTCCCTTGGCTATAGAGGGGGGCTGGAGAAGGGCAAAGTCCAGCTGGGCAGAGCAGGGAAGAGATAGAACAAGGGAGACGGAGTTCAGAGGAAGAACCAGGCCCACCCCCTCTTCATCCTAGGGAGGCACACAGGGAGGAACGGAGAAGAGAGCAATGTGGTTTGCGTGGCTTACAGGGGAGGAAAGGGCCCTGATTCCCTTCATTAACCACAACTGGGAAGACAGTTTATAAGAAAGGCAGGCTGCGTGCGGCAGGCTGTTGGGAGAAAATGGGACTTTATCTTGTATTGTTGTGGCTTGGCACATTCCCAACTGTGTGTTCCTGGCACATTCCCAACCGTGTGAGTTTTGCTGTGCTTTCAAGTCTGAAATTCTTGCTCCTGCCCTGCCAAACTAATTACTTCAGTCTGGCTTGTTTGGACTTTATTTTCTGCAGTCAAAGGCTGTTACTGGGAGAGTTTTCCTCCAGCCAGAAGGTAACCTGGACATTGGGGGAAAAATTGGAGATAATAAAGGGACTCTTATTGATTATCTGTCTGTGTTTCCTTTGTGCCATGTCCTGAGTCATCACATGCCATGATGTATTCTACCTCTTTGTCTGTCATGATAACCATGCACATTAGAAATCCAGCAGGAGAAAAGAGAAAGAGATGTATTCCTGTTACATGGAATATGAGACAAGGAATAAAATACTTTTGAGTGACATAATGCTTAAGAATAAGGCTCTGAAAGTATAGGAGTACATTTCTCAATGAGTTATGGTTATAAACTTTTGACACCATATTTCACAACTACCTTTTTTCATCAGTTAAGTATCTCTTGTTATGGAAATACATTTTATGTGAGGAATTGCGGAGGAATGTAACTTAGCATCAAGAGAGGGATAACTGAACACATTAAAACAAATGCTTAAAGGGAAACCAAAAGTTATCTAAAGTACAATTCTAAATGTGAAGTTACCTTATTTCAACATACACTACACATTCTGATTTACAGTGGAAATGAATTATCTTTATTTTCATTTATTATATTTATGTCCACCCTTTTATTTTTATAGCTCAAGGTAGCATCACAGAGCCTCAACAAGTCTGTGACTTACCATAAGCTGGGCTAAGAGAGAGTGACCAACCTAAGGACACTCAATCAGCTTCTATGCTTAAGGATGATTAGAACTCAAGGTTTCTAATCCATTTTAACTACCATACTGTGTTCCTTATCAAATTACCACTTTACTCAACATACTGTATATTAGTACCGTATTAGTACTGTATACCTGCTTATCTAGTAGCTTTGATCTCTGGCATTCTCAAAACTATATGAATAAGTTTCTTTCACCTACTATTTCCATCCTTTATTTTCACTGAAAGCCAGTTAGAAAGATTGGCCTGTTTTCAACTAAACACATTTTTTTATTATTATTTAAACAAATGGAAATGTAGATAGCTTTAATTACAAACAAGCAAAGAGAGGTTTTTTTCTCTTTTGAATTCTAAATTATGATTATTGTAATAGTATGTCACTTATGTATTGCCTCAGGAATGAGGGTAGCTTATACATTAAAGAAATGGAAAAAAAAATCTGAAAAATATATTGGACACCAAATTGAAAGTGACCATCACTCACACATTAGATACAGACAGTGCTAAGTAATACAGTTAGTTACAGGAGGAGAAAAATACTCCACATTTTGCAGTTGCATAACAAGAAACAGGGGAGAAGTACATGAATGTGAACTTAAATCACAGAGGTTGCACTTATATGGCACACTTAATTTTGTTGTTTAAAGCAGTGCCCCCAACCTTTTTCAAACCAGGAACCGGTTTCACAATTATTTATTCTTCCACGGACCGGTACCTGAGTAATGTGAGACTCCACTGCCATCGGGACGGCTCTTCATTTGAAGCCACCACCCCCTTCAATGAAACTAAGGCACGAGCACCCAAATGCCGCTTTCCAACTGAAAAACCGGAAGCACTTTCCAACTGAAAACCTGGAAGCGCTGTTGAAACAAGATGGCGGCGTCCAAGCTTTGCGGCCTGGTAAGAAATGATCCACGGACCGACACCGGTCTGGGGACCGGTGGTTGGGGACCCCTGGTTTAAAGCACCAACATCTTGTGAAAATCAAGAAATCCAGTAATTCCATACAGAATCAGATCATAAATAGTTTTAACATTCTAAGATAAATTGGGTTTATCAGAGCATACTGTACAAATCAAGACCAGTTTAACCCATCCTTCTGTCTTTAGAGCATAAAGATACCAATCTAAAACAATCCCACAAAGCAATATTTCCACCTTTATTTTTCTTTTAATTTTCATTCCTCCCTGTATTGTAGTAAGTATGAAATAAGGGAATTAAAAGGGAATGAAGACAGCTAAGCCTCTTCTTGACAAATTATTCATGACACTCATTATATCAGAGGCACTCAAAATCTGGGGGAAAGTCCCCAGTAGCTGCTAGCTGGGAGCAAGTCACCCCAAAATGGTTTTTGATATTTCATTAGGTCAGTTAATTGTTTTCATCAACAATGTTCCTTTGGATCACTGGGTAATTATTTTTCCCAGGAACTGCAATAAACTCAGTTTGCTGACTCATGAAAATGCAACCATATTTTAGTATTAGTATTAAGATTAAAACAGCCAACGTCTGTACTAAAAATTTCACCACTGACATCAAAGTCTGTTATTTGACTGTACAAAACAAAATATCAAAATAATTCATCTCACAGTGCGAAGTCATCAAGATAAAATTCAACAAAAGTTCACCCTTCATCTATCTGTCTCTTTTACCATATTGCTCATGATTAAGTAATAAATAAAATGTAAAGTAAATATATTACTATTTTTAATTTCTGGCAAGTTCCTTACTCATATTATTTATATTGTGACAAAACTAGAGAAAGATCTGACACTCAGACCAAGTAAATGTTAAGAGGCATATTCAAATCTCTCAAACAAATAAGCTGTTATCTAGCCAAGATTTTCATTTCCTAGTATTATCATTTTAATTGAGTACAACTTCTACATAGCAGCTTTATTTTGACAGTTAAAAATAATAATTTCATTTTTATTTTATTTTTTAAATTTTGATTTCAACTTTTTTAACATTGAAAAGCCAAATATATTCTGTATTGTTTTCAAAGGCTATGCTGACAAGAGAATTCTGAAAGTCCTAGTTGAAAGCCGCTAGGCAAAGCCTGGTGGTGACATCTGTCTGTAGCAGGAAGGAGTGCTTGGGGGGAGGGGGGGAGGAGAAACCGGACATTATTTTTCAAGATGGAAGAATTTGCCTGTAAGAACAAATTTTGCGCTGCTTAATAAACTTCCCTGTCTTTTCTTCTGCCACTCTTTGTAGCTTTATTGTACTTGCCTCTTCTCTGTATAATCTTCTGAAATCCAAAACCAACCAAATTGGTGTAGGTGCCTTATTTTACTCAAAGAATCCAGTAAGACCAGAGGTGGTATTCAGCAGGTTCTGACCAGTTCTGGAGAACTGGTTGCAGAAATTTTGAGTAGTTCGGAGAACTGGCAAATACACCTCTGACTGGAGATTTTACAGTATCCTTCCCCTGCCACATCCATCAAGCCAAGCCCATAGAACCAGTAGTAAAAAAAATTGAATCCCACCATCAAGTAAGACATATAGCATTCCAGATGATCTCTTTATCCTGGCAATGACATAGCTTATCTTTCTGTTTTTGTGACTATAATCAAGGGGGGAAAAAGCTTCCCTAAATTTCTACATCCTCATTTCATTTCTTCCTCTATCTCAAGAAGTCTGTTTTTTCTTTCTCTAGTAACTTACACCATTCTTATAGTCATTCCAAAATTAGGGCATTTCACAATACTTTTCTTTAGGGAGATCAGTTCCATTGTGCTAAGGAAGCATTTTTATATTCTTCTAGGTTGCTCTATGTGTTATACATTTTCAGCTATTCAAGTAGCTCAAGCCCTCCATCGTGGCATTTCTGCCCCGCACAGAATACAGCTACCTAACTATTTGCTCATCTATCTATCTAGCTTCCAAGGAACTAGGTTGTGTCTGCAGAAGATAAATGCATGTAAAATGCTGGGAAACAGAAAAGCAGTATAGCTTGCCACCAGGAACATAACAATTCTGTGTGTCAAATAAGAAAGTACATTTGCTATAGCGTGTTATCTAACACTGTGCTTTACTGAGGCGAGAAATGCAAATACCTATGAGATGTTGTGACAGGAAAGCTGTGGGAGTCTTGCATTCTGGGTGCTAAATACCCAAAACTCACATAATGGACTGTTTTTTACTAAGGATTTTTTATCAAAGAGTAGGTGTTGAGATTCTGATAGAACACTGATATCTCTTGTGTCTTTTAGAGAAAAGGAAAAAATCTATCAAGAATTAAACAATCAGTTAATAACAGAAACATTAACAAAAACCTTTTTTAAAAAGCTTAGTAATGGCTTTGCATGGAGCTCCAGATGGAGATCTGGCCACTCTATTTCCTCTATGTCTTTCTCTAGAATAAAACTCCATACAATGTGAACTCAGCAACCTGGGATTGGGAGTCAAAATGTGACATGTATATCATGAGGTCTTTGTCCAAATGGTACAACACACATAGGCTGCAGCTGAATCTCCTGGCTTTTTATTCTTACTCAATAATCTCTGGATCAGAAGTCTAAGTGTTGTCCACAATTCGGGTCTGAGCCTGGTGCGTTCAGGAATGCTGTTCAGAATGTGCTCTTGTTAGGAATTGATAGTCACTGAACAATTGGGTTGGAAATATATAAACCAGGATAGACATTTAATACTGTCTCTTTAAAGAAATGCTAAAAATTGTAATTGGGTGTGGTTCCTCAAATGCCCATAAGATGGAGTCAGAAATCTGGGTTCTTAGTTCTGTAATTGCTAGTTGCTAGATGTTCTGATGTTTGCTGTTTTTGGTTCCTGCATTTTTCCTATTGACTGTTGCTGATCATCATTTTTGAATTACTGTGAGTCTATTTACTGAACTATGTATGATACTGGACTTTGTTATTTGGATTATCCCTGGACTGAATACTGACTGCTTTAACCATGTATGACTTGGACTGCTTGTTGGACTTTACTTAACCGTTTACTGGAAGTAAAACCTACATTTTACTATTCAGTGTATCTGTGTGCTGGTCGTGTGTTATTCAACATCACTCTCACTACGTCTCCCTGTGTGCACTTATTCTTCTAATGGGGAATTACCTCAACAGCTTCCTTAAAGTTAAAACACTAGGTTCATGATAATTCTGATTTAGTTTAAGGAAAGGAAAAGAGTATAAACAATTAAACAAAATGTCATAAATCACATAATGCACATAAGTCCACAAGTTATCATTCTAAGAATGATTAATATATAAATAAATCCTAATCAATTTGTCTCAGCTATGCTCATTTTAAATGAAGCAGAATTGCTAATATAATATAAATGACATAAATAAAACATACATGACCAATTCCAACATACCCTCTTGATTGGTCCAAAAACATATCTCAGGAAAAACTAGGCCTTAGCATTTGAAGAAACTATCAGTTACTCCTTAAACAACAGTCTATCAAATCTGGTTATATCATTTGCTTAAATACACAACGTATGTATTTTATTAACATAAAATGACTGTTATTTTTAAACTCCTTTTATTATTTTAATAGCCTATAACTTAATAGAATATTGCATTGTCTCAGAGAAGACCAAGTATTTAATCAGAATGTTGTACAGTAGGCCTTATAATTGAATTAAAAACTTGAAAATCACATAACAGATAACAAATAATCAGAGTTGGAAGGGACCTTGTAGGTCATCTAGTCCAACCCCCCAACCAAGTGGGAGATCTTACACCATTTCTGACAAATGGCAGTCCAATCTCTTCTTGAAAGTCTCAAGTGATGGAGCTCCCACAACTTCCAAGGGCAAGCTGCTCCATTGGTTGATTGTTCTGTCAGAAAGTTTCTCCTTATTTCCAGGTTAAATCTCTTCTTGTTCAGTTTCCTTGTCTGGCCTACAGGCGCTTTAGAAAATAGCTTGACCCCTTCCTCTCTGTGGCAGCCCCTCAAATATTGGAAGACTGCTATCATGTCTCCCTGATCCTTCTCTTTACTAGACTAGCCAAGCCCAGTTCCACTAACCGTTCTTCATATGCCTTAGTCTCCAATCCCCTAATCATCCTGGTTGCTCTTCTCTGTACCTTTTCTAGAGTCTCAACATCTTTTTTATAATGGAGTGAACAAAACTGAATGCAGTATTCTAGGTGTGTTCTTACTAATGCTTTATAGAGTGGTATCAGTACCTCCCTTGATCTTGATTGTAGCCTTCTGTTCATACAACTTAGGATTGCATTAGCTTTTTTGGCTGCTGCTGCACACTGCTGGCTCATATTTAACTGGTTGTCCATTAAGACTCCAAAATCCCTCTCACAGTTACTGCTATTGAGCCTGGTTTCACCCAGTCTATATGTGTACTTTTGGTTTTTCTTGCCTAAGTGTAGGGCTTTACTTTCTCTACATTGAATTTCATTTTGTTAGATAGGGTCCAGTGTTGTAGTCTGTCAAGATCCATCTGGATCTTGAGCCTATCTTCTTGGGTGTTAGCTATTCCTGTCAGTTTAGTATCATCTGCAAATTTGGTAAGTTCCCCTTCTATTCAGGGGTGGGATCTGACAGGGTTAACTACCAGTTCGGTCATTTACGAGGTTCAGCAATTTATGATGTGCTTCCCTGTACGGTGCTGGCGTGCCTGTAAATCATCATCAGCATGTGGCGGAGAAGCACCTTTCAAAAAGCCTTTTTTTCCTGCTTTTTTAACTGCCACTGTGCCTTGCACGGCAGCTGAAATTGAAAAAAATCAGGAAATAAAGGTCAGGTAAGAGCCCGGGTGAGCAGATGGGCAAAAACATCAGCAGACATAGAACCGGCTCTATGTCTGCTGCTCTTCAGAGCTACAGGTTCTACAGAGGTGGACAGAACCAGTAGAAACCCACCCCTGCTTCTATTTCCTCATCTAAGTCATTAATGAAGATATTGAAGTATACTGGGCCTAAGACCGAACCTTGTGGCACCCCCACTGCTTATTTCCGTCCATGTAGACCTAGACCCATTAAGGACTACTTGTTGAGTATGGTTTGTCAGCCACTTGCGACTCCATCTAGTGGTGGTGCTATCTATTCCACTTTTTTCTAGCTTACCAAGAAGTAGGTTGTGGTCTGCTTTGTCGAAGGCCTTGCTGAAATCTAAATATATTATGTCCACAGTATTTTGCTTGTCTACTAATTTAGTCACTATGTTGAAGAATGAAATAAGATTGGTTTGGCATGATCTGTTCTGAAACAAACCTGTGCTGACTGCTAGTTATTACTTTACTTGTTTCTAGATGTTGGCAGATCTGTTTTTTAATTATCTTTTCTGTATCTTCCGGGTATTGATGTTAGGCTGATTGATCTATAGTTTCCCTGGTCTGTTTCCCTCCACCCTTTTTTGAAGATGGGAACCACATCAGCTCTCTTCCAGTCCTCTGGTAGTTCCCCGGTGCTCCAGGATTTTTGAAAGATATGGTGCAGTGGTTCTGAGATGACCTCTGCCATCTCCTTTAAAACTCTGGGATGTAATCCATCAGGCCCCAGTGATTTGTTTTCATCAAGATGAGACAGGTGTTCTCTTACTATTTTTTTGCTTATTTTAACTTTTATTTCTGGTCTGTCTTTTGCAGTTATATTTTTGGTGGGTTGAGATAGCTTCTTTTTGTGTGAAGACCGATGCAAATACTCAGTTAAGCAGGTCTGCTTTCTCTCTGTTGCCTGTTACTTCCTTGCCGTCTTCTCTTTAGTGGACTGACTGTTTCCTTGATTTTTTTTCTTGTTATTTATATGTTGGAAGAAGCTTTTTTTTATTATCTTTGACATTTGCTGCAAGTCTTTGTTCATTCTGAGCCTTTGCTATCCTGACTTCGTCTTTACAGATTCTGACTATCTGCTGATATTCTGTCTTAGTTATATGTCCTTTTTTCCATTTTTTGTACTTGTCCTTTTTTCCTTTCAATTTTCCAGAGAGATCCTTTGTTCAGCCATGCTGGTTTCTTCTTGGATTTCTTGTTCTTCTTTCTCTGTGGTATTGTGCTGGTCTGGGCTTCTATGATCATACTTTTCAGAGTTTCCCAAGATTCTTGAGTTATTTTCCTGTTTAGGATTTTTATCCATGGAATCTTTCCCAAGTTCTCTCTGAGTTTATTAAAATCAGCTCTTTTAAAATCCAAGACTCTGGTGGAATAGAATAGAATAGAATAGAATAGAATAGAATAGAATAGAATAGAATAGAATAGAATAGAATAGAATACTTTATTGGCCAAGTGTGATTGGACACACAGGGAATTTGTCTTGGTGTAAATACTCTCAGTATACATAAAGAAAAGGTACATTTGTTAAGAAACAAGAATCATAACATACAATACTTAATGATAGTCATAGGGTACAATCAACAATCAAATCATACTAGGAAACAGTCAAGTGGCAGGGGATGGATGATAAGAAGTGGTGAGAAGATTAACAGTAATAGTAGTGTACACTTTGTAAATAGTTGAACAGTGTTGAGGGAATTATTTGTTTAGCAGAGTGATGGCTTTCAGGAAAAAAATGTCCTTGTGTAGTTGTTCTGGTGTGCAGTGCTCTATTGCATCGTTTTGAGGGAAGGAGTTGAAACAGTTTATGTCCAGGATGTGAGGGGTCTGTAAATATTTTCACAGCCCTTTTTTGACTCGTGCAGTATACAGGTCCTCGATTGAAGGCAGGTGGGTAGTAATTGTTTTTTCTGCAGTCCTAATTATCCTCTGAAGTCTGTGTCTGTCCTGTTGGGTTGCAGAACCAAACCAGACAGTTATAGAGGTGCAGAGGATAGACTCAATAATTCCTCTGTAGAACTATATCAGCACTGTATCATTATGTTCTACTGCTTGTGTTTGTGTTATGTTGAATTCTAGTATGACATGGTGACTCTCACCCAAGGTTCCTGCAGTTTCAACTCCCTCTATCATTTCTTCTCTGTTTGTGAAAATTAAGTCCAATATGGCTATCCCTCTAGTTCAGTGGTTCCCAAAATTTTTCGGTCCACCGAAAAACTCATCCTCGGTGCCCCCCACCCAGGGGTGGGATTCAAATTTCTGTACCTGTGGCCTAATTTGAGAGTGCTGCTTGCTGGTCATGGGTAGGTATGGCTTGCTGGTAATCTGACTGGGTGGGTGTGGCCTGGTGACTGGCAAACCAAATACAAGTGGTCCTCACTTAATGGCCGGTTGTTTAGCAAGTGTTCTAATTTATGACTGGCCTCCCCAGAGCTACTTGACTTGTTTTTGGAGTTTTGACAGCTTTAGATCAGGGGTCTAAATCCCACCCCTGCCTGTGTGTGTGAGAGAGAGGGAGAGAGAGAGGTTGGATCAGATCTCTCTCTCTCTCCCACCAACTCCAGAAACCCACTGTCAGTCAAAATTCATATTAGTGGTCTCCGGGATTTAAAATTATAAGTTTGGTGGTCCCTGAGGTCCAAAGATTTGGTGACCCCTGATCTAAAGGGGTGAGCCTGAAAGAGGGAAAGAGAGAGAGAAAAAGAGAGAGAGGAAGAGAGGAAGAAAAGAAAGAGAAAAGGGAAAGAAAGAAAAACGGACAGATAAAGAAGGGGGGATGGAAGGAAGGGACAGAAAGAAAAAGAAAGGAGGAGGGAGACAGGGAGGAGAAAGATAATGAGATATCTATTCTAGTCCAATCACCTGCTCCAGCAGGGTTAGAAGGGTGTGTGTGTGTGTGTGTGTTTGTGTGTTCTCCTTGTAATTTACTAGTACATTTTGGTTTTGCCTTCTTCAGAATTGGCACTGTAATACATCGGGGGAAAGTAATTTTTAGAGTGGAGATCTGGTCCAATGGATCCTGTTTAAAGCCTCAACAAAATGTGAGAGTTTCCTGATAGTCTTGACCATGTTTCGTCCACAAAACCTTTAATAGAAGCCAAAGAGGTTTCAATGTTCTGGCAAAAATGTTTCAATGTGGAAAAGAGCCTCAGTCTAAACTAGGCCTCATTCAATCTGATGCATCAGGTCTCTCTCTCTTTTTCTCTCTCTCTCTCTCACTCCCTCCTTCCCTCCCTCTCAGACTGGCTTTGCTCTACTTTCCTGATGTGCCTGCGGGGCCGGCGCTTCTAACATGGATGGATGGATGGATAGAGAGAGAGAGAGACACAAACAGGCAGGCAGGCAGGCAGGCAAACAGACAGACCTTTTGGATGGATGGATGGATGGATGGATGGATGGATGGATGGATGGATGGATGGATGGATGGATGGACGGACAGACGGACAGACAGACAGATAGACAGACAGACAAAATGCAACAGTGGCAGCACTTTGGGAAAGCGGTTGCAGCGGCAATTCCCAACATGCTGCCGCATTGGAGGCACTGGATCCAGAGTGGTGCTAGTCAATGGGTGAAACTGCAGGGCTGGCCGGCACCTCGAACATCCCCCTGCCGCCTCTTAGTGTCCCCAAGGGGGCTGGCAGAGGGGCGCTAAGAGGTGGCAGGGGTGTGCTCAAGGCGCCGGCCGGCCCTGCAGATTCACCCATTTACAAGCACCGCTCCAGAGCCAACACCTCCAATGTGGAAATGGTGACACGTTACGTGCTGCCGCAGCTGCGTTCAATACGCTGCCCCCCTGCCGCCTCTTAGTGCCCTTCTGCTGGCCCCCTTGGGGATGCTAAGAGGTGGCAGGGGGCGTTCAACACACTGGCCCTACAGGTTCACCCATTGACTGTCATACCGCTCCGGAGCCGGTGCCTCAATCGGTGAACCTGAAGGGCCAGCCGGCGCCTCAAATGCCCCCCTGCTGCCTTTTAGCACCCCTCTGCCATCCCCCTTGGGTATGCTAAGAGGTGGCAGGGGGGCGGCACGTCAAACATGGCCACAGTGGCACATAATGTGCCACCGCTTCTGCATTGGAGGCGCTGGCTCCGGAGCGTTACTACAGTCAATGAGTGAACCTGAAGGGCTGGTGCCTCGAACGTCCCCTGCCACTTCTTAGTGCCCCCTGCTGGCCCCCTTGCCTCTTAGCGCTCCCCTAAGGCACCCCCCCAGGGGGTGGTATCGCCCGCTTTGGGAACCGCTACTCTAGTTTTACCCTCTACCTTTTGGACAACAAAGTTGTTAGCTAGGTTGGTTAGGAACTTATTTGATTTCTCATTTGGTGCAGAATTAGTTATCCAATTGATATGAGGATAATTGAAGACTCCCATTACTATTGTTGTGTGTTTCCTGCATATGTTTGTTAGTTGGTTGGCAAAAAGGACATATATGTTTTCTGCTTGATGGGTGGCCTATAATATACACCTATGGCCATGTCATTCTTTTTTTCTTTTATATTGACCCATATGCATTCTAGGAGATTTTCATCTTTGGTTTCATGCATTTCTGTAGCAATATAGTGGTCCTTTACATACAGTGCCACCTCATCTTTTATGGGGTCTGTTCTTTTTAACAGTTTGTATCCTTCTACCAGTATGTTCCAATCATGGGTTTCATCCACCAAGTTTCTGTTATTCCAACTATATAATATCTACCTTCTTGTATTCATAGTTCAAGTTCACCCTGTTTGTTCTCCAGACTTTGTGCATTTGTATATAGGCACTTGAGATCTTTATGCCTGACACTGTGTTTACAGTGTCTGCATAACCTGTGTTGTGCCTGCCTGCCCCTACTTTCTTGCCACCTGTTTGATTAATGCACATGGTATGGCACTCACTATTAAATGCTTGGTTTTGGTTGACAGCAAGGTTGATAATCTTACCTGCACAAGCATCTATTTTGCATGGCTGATTAATTCACACAGCTTCAATCATAAGTCTTGTGCATGTTAAATGAAGGCATTATATAAACACACAAAGCCAAAAGAACAATTTTATTTACGATATTTTAATTCGTCAAGTTAATTTGTAAAGCAGTGAATAGTTATAGCATAATTTTCAAATACACTTGGTCTAATTTGGGGAATACTCTGATGTCAGTCTTGACATGCTAAATCCCTATGATTTAATTCTAGGAAGATTTACTTGGGAGTGTCCTATCTGACTAAATATGCTTAGGTTTGAGCTATATAAGTACAATTAATTAAATTATTAATTAATCACACCAAGGAGATTTGGAAGTTATTTTTCTTATGTTCACACTTACTGCTACTACAAGCTTCTGTACATCAGCTTCAAGAAAATAACAGCAGCATACTATACATTTTTTACCATCATCTCTTCATGGTTTTCTACTAGGACAACATACTATTGCAGAAGTCTCCAAACTTGGCAACTTTAAGACTTGTGGACTTCAACTCCCAGAATTCTCCAGCTGGCTAGAGAATTCTGGGAATTGAAGTCCACAAGTCTTAAAGTTGCCAAATTTGAGGACCCCTGGACTATTGGAAAGCATGAAACTTGTTTGGTCCATTATTCTGATGCTAATGCACTTCCATGCAATAATGATCTTATCTAGGGAATCTAGTTAGAAAGAGAGCCTTCTCCAACTTTGTGCTCTTAAGATGCTACTATTCTGTTGCCAGTCAAAGCTATCCAAATGATGGAAACTGTATTCCAGCACAATTGGGAAGGGGACAGATTGTGGACAGGAGATGTGGATCAATTTCATGCCTGCTTAGATAACTGAATCAATGAGCAAATACATATGATACATACTATTTAAACGTTTATTGTGTGTAAAGTTTCCATGCCACAGTACCATTTTCCACAAGCACAATAATTATGGATAAATAACCTGTGGTACACTTCTTTAGAAAATTAGAAACAGTCTTCAAGAGCAAGAAAAAACATAATTCTTCACTTCCATAGCTGCTGCCAACAACAGAATACATTTTCTAAATGAAATTGGCACTACTATTGGCACAACTGAACTCTTGAGGCTATAAATGTCAAGCATAATTTATAGGAAATGAGATTACCCAGATAACTGGCTCCAGGATAATACACTTAATTTTAAGATGGACCATGGATCAAATTTAGAGACTATAATGATGCTTTTATCTGCCCTAAAATCATGCCAAAAATCCAATTACATTTAACAAGGATTGATCATAGAAAGTGTAAACTAAGCATACAGAAAACCTATTTTGCTGATTCAGTGTTGGATTCTTGTCATCCTTGCATATACTTTAGAAATAATGGAGGGTGGGACTTTCATATCAGTTTGTGGTACAAACCTTACTTTATAGAAACTTTGTAATAGCAATATCCAAAATAACTACTTAGTATAAGGCAGAATTTCCAAAAATTATATGCAAGCTATTACAAATGTTAATGCCAGCAGAGTTTTCCCCATATAGGTGTTGGCATTAAAATTCCCAAAATTCTCATTCAGTATGGCTAATTTCTCAATGAGACTAAAGAGGATGCAAGTCTAATAAATTCTTGACTTTTTTGAAAAACTGGAAAGTAAGAGAATTTGTATAATATGTAAGCTGTGGAAAGAATGTGACACTGCTTCACATGAAAAAAGCAAATGATAAAAAGTACCTGAGAATGTTTTGACACCCAGTGGCGAAGGACATTCAGGACACGATTAGTAGCTGCTCGACGTATTATGAACTCCTTATCACATGTTCGTTCAGAATTATTAAATGCTACATATTTTAAAGGAAATATACAATAAAATATAATCAATTAGATGAAGAAAGTTATCAAAATAAAATTCTTCACAGTATATCTTGGTTGAATAAAACCATTTAAAAAAACTCTTTCATCGTTGATGCACAAAAGATTTTTAAAATGTTGCTTACACATATACATTAAATGATATAACATATATTTGCAACTGCCGAATGAGAATTTCCTGCATTTGTAAACAAAATGTTTGCTTGAATTGCTTAATTTTCCTCTATAATCCTGAATATTATAGTGAATTCAATATTCTGTTATAATATTACACAGCAACATAAAACAAGCAAAAGTGCAATTTTTCTAGAAAAGGGGGGGGAGTAATAAATTCACTGTCATAACTTATTCCTTGCTGCCCATTCAGATTTTCAACTATCTTGATGGAAATACATACATACATGTATCAGTGTAGGGCAAAGGTGTCAAACTCAAGGCCCGCGGCCAGATCTAGCCAATGGGATGCTTAAATCTGGCCTGTGGGGCTGGCTTGGAAATATCAAAGGACTGGCCTGCAGTGCCTCTGCTGGCCAAAATGGGCCCGCCGAGGCCTCGCAATTAGGAGGTGTCCGCACAGCCCATTTTTGGCTGGCAGAGTTCTGCTGGAGGCCAGGGAGGCCAAAAATGAGGGGGGGGGGCTCTGCCCAGCCCATTTTTGGCTAGGAGAGTGCTGCAAGATGCCACAGAGGCCAAAAATGAGGCGAGAGGGGCCATGTGCGCCCCCCCCTGCCCTGTTTTGGCTGCAGGAAGCATCTGTCCCATATCCCCCCCATTCCCCAACTCCCCCGGCCGGCCCACAGAGAACTACAATACTGATCCTGCCCTCAAAGAAATCCAGTTTGACCCCTGGTGTAGGGAATATAGCTAATATTTCCTGTACCAAATATAGGTAGTCCTCAACTTACAACAGTTCATTTAGTGGTCATTTGCAGTTACAACGGCACTGAAATAAGTGACTTATGGCCATTTTTCACACTTATGACTATTGCAGCATCACCATGGTCACATGAACAAAATCTGGGCACTTAGCAATTGGCTCATATTTATGACAGTTGCTGGGTACCATAGCGATGTACCCTTTTCCAACTTTTTGACAAGCAAATGGGGAAACCAGATTCACTTAACAACTGTGTTACCAATTTAAGAACTGCAGTGGGTCATTTAACAAATGAGGCGACAAAATGGGGTAAAACTCAACAAATTTCCCACTTAGCAACATCAATTTTGGGCTCATTTGTGGTTGTAAATTGAGGACTACCTGTAATCTCAAATTCTCATTGTATGATTTTCTCCAAAACTACTAAGAGGCAGGCTCAGCAGCACACCTGATGTTGTGAAGGAGGTTTTTTTCTGACCTTATCCAAGCATGAACTCCTACTGGTAAATAGTCTTTAAAAAGTCACTTCCTTATGGTTTCAAACATTGATAGTTAAGGATCAAATCACTGAGCTTCACAATTTCCTTAATACATTAATATAATTGCTTAGTCTCAATGTGTTGTTTCTGTTAATAACATGACCATTTGTTTTATGGATCACTGAAGTCTCTGATCATTTATCAAAGGCAAAGTCATGCAGAGTATATTAACAGCACTTCAAATAGCACATATCTAATCTAAATTGAATAAAGGCACATCTAGCCACAAACTCCAACCCAGATTAAGGCTGACTCCAAGACAGCCATCAGAGGATAAAACTTGTGTTTTCAAAGCAATAGTACAATATAGAATCTTGCAGATTTAACTACAATTCTATAAATGTATGGATTATATTTATTTCCCATAACTGCTCCATTTCCCCCAAACCAATGATCAAGATATGTAACACCTGTTTGAAAACCAAGAGGCAATAGAAATAATATGCTGATTGTCATCCACATGCAACCATTGTATTCCTCATATCTTTTAATAACCAGAAACATTAGAGCTGAGTGTTCATGTGAGCAGTAGTCTGTTCATCTGTTCATACAAATTAAATATCCCAAACATTTGATTGGCAGATGCTATAGCTGCCAGGCTTCACTCTATCAACATTTCACTCTATCAACATTTTCTAGTTCTATGATCAACCTCCATTTAACTTTCCGTCTTATTATTCAACATGATAAAATCAAAGCTATGATAATTGAATGCAATCTTAATGGTTTACTTTGAAGAGGATGTGCCATCTTCGTACGTAATTATTAATGGAATTGATATTCTTAATATGCAAAAGGGAATAAAGGGAATTCTGAAAATGTCAATTGTTTGGTATACATGTAAACTAATTCATGAAAGAAATTTAAGTCAATGTAATGCAGCTACACAAATTTATAGAAAGCTACCAGTACTTTTAATATTCTACTTAAATATATTAGTTATAAAAACATAAAAAATAACAATAACAATTACAGTTATTAAGGGCTTGGGAGAAATGTTAAGAAAATGCTTATTTCCAGTCTATAAACTAGCAGTGTGAGTGCAACTCTGCAACACTTAAAGCAAGTGAACTGAAAACAGATACATTCAGGATGTTTCAATAAAATAGCTTAGTAGTATAGACAAAAGAATATACAGGCAAAAAGAAAACAAATGTTTCTTCTTCCAGCTGTACATATCTTGCATACTTAATTCCTACAAAATTTGAAAGTTTAATTGTGGTTATAACAAGAGCTTATATTTAGGATGCCCAGAGCTATCAGTTAGTACTAGATAAGGCAATTATAAATGCAGCTTTTCTATACAGTATATGGCAATACATTTTTGATTGTCAAAACATGTCAGGAATAGAGATGACAATCTCTGCTATTGATTTACTGTATTTCTTTGTTGTCCAGTTCCATCCAGATGATCATTGTTCAGAGCCTGTTCAACTATATTCTTAATTAGATCTAACAATTAATTCCTCTTATTCTCATTCATTTATACAGCCACCAATGGGAAAGAATGTTGTAATGAAGAAATGTGTTGATAACGTTCTTGTTCCTGTTTTTCTAATAAATTCCTAAAGAACACCCCACTACTAAACACCACTCTTTTGAAAGAATTAATAAACGTCTGAAGTATTTTTGAACAGCCATTCCAACCACAGGATTTAGATTAACTAAAGCACAATACCTATGAAGACGTGCAACATTTAGATTTTTTGGTTTTCTGCTATTGTTATTTGAAATTGCAATTGTTGTTCAAATTAATGTTAAATCAATCGAAGAGGCACAATGAGTCATAAAGGAATTTATTTTGCTCACATAAATAAGAATGCTCCTTCTGTCAAAACAGAATGAATCTTGACTAATCCTGGGTTTCCATAACAGTTTTTTAGCATTATTCAAATGAAGACAGGCAATTGAAATTTTTACAAAAAGTCACTTCCTACACTGATGTTGAATGGTATAGGCACATTCTCAAGAGTCTACATAGTAGAAAAATACACATTTGGGTGATAAAGTATTATCCAAAAAAGCAAGTTATTTAATTACTCCTTCTGCTTTTTTTGCATTAGAATTTACTTATTTTAAAAATAATTCTCCTTATAAAAATATCTGAACAGATTTAAATACATATAAAGCATAAATGTGTTTAATTTTAACTAACATAAAATGTAAATAAAATGAGATTTGTTTTTGTTTTGGTTCTACCACAAGCGCAGACTTTATCATGGGACAAGAAGAGACCACAACCCAGATTTCTAATGAATTAATGTAAAGAAAACTGCACATTTCACTAACTCTTGTATAAATTAGAATTGTGAGGCATTACTAACAGGTATTATGCCTAACATAAAGTATTATCAGTCTCCTAGGATATCTCAAGGACATCCTGGACATCTTGGTCTCATCACCTGCTAATGCTTTCAACTAAAGACCAGAGGACTGAATTTGGAACTACTTTATGTGCATTATCACTAAATTGCATCACCTTTCCTTATAAAAGGATATATATTTATTAATGTGTATTTATCAACAAGGAGGAGGGAGTCCTATTTATCTTCCTCAGATAACTGTAACTTTAATACAAGGTTATTGCTTAATAAAAGCTTCATAGTGTGATTTGCCAGTCTGAAAGAAAGCATTTACCCAACCATTTGACGGAATTGCTAAGCAACAGTTCTCTAGATTCAAAACAGCTCTTACTTCTGGAACAAAAATAGAATTCTATTCAAATTCATCAGTTTGTGAAAGTTACAAGGAAAAGAGAATATATGTAGATGGATATATAATTTACAGACAGATTGAAACAAATTTATGTTCATTTGGTCTTTGCACCACAGAGAGATGGCTCTTTGGAGATAAAACAATATACAGATTTTCAATAAAAAGCAATAGGAAGAAAATGCCAAATACAGGTTCATACTTAGAAAAAACTGCAATCTTAACAACAAAACAGTATTCTTCTTGATTTTTGTAAAAATAAGATATTGAAATATTAGTTACTAGGAAGATGTTGTTTGCACTTTCAACAGCTACAGCACAGACAATTTCACCAAATGTAGTTCCTTTCAGTGTTGTAATAGTAAATTCATTTTCTTTATCCAAGTTAAATATTTGCTCAAAGGGGCATGAAACAAAACAATATTTAAAAATTAGAAGTCAGAAAAACATATACTAAGAAAACAAGCAAACAAATGAATGCATATGTCACTGTAGTCTCTCTTACCAATCTACTCCTTCTGCCTTTGCCAACCAGCAATTAACATAAAATATTACTATTAAACTACAGTGGTGTCCGGCCACTTATTAAGGATACATTTCTGGAGGAGCCAATCTTGCCAGTGATGCCAAGACTCATGGCAATTCCACAAAGAAAATTAGTAGTCATTGTTTTTCAGTGGTTTTTCATAAAAGCATTATATTTTATAATTTTTCCAAAAGTTTATTTTTAAGTTAGATTCAAGATTTATTGTGAAGATACCAATTTAAACTTGGATCTGTAATCCCTAATATTTCCATCTCATTCAGTCCAAAAGCTTAAGAAGCATTAGATGTTCTGATACTTCTCACTACAGACTAACAAATTCTCCTTTAAAATCAAATTTCATATCAGGTAGAATAAATTGGTTTGTCCTTAAATCTTGAATCAGATACATCATGCTCAAATGTCCAGTTCAGTTCAAATCAGGGTTGATTCACATAGATCTATTAGTAATCTTACCTGGTGGGCTTCCATGACCAGCTGCAGCTGTGGCAATAGCAAAAGCCGAAGCAGGAGAAACAGAACAATGACCATTGTCAGTCACCTGTACTGCAAGGAAAATAAAAATAAATATATCAGCTGACATTGTTTTATAAACAAAAACACCTCACTTAACATTCATTTTATAAATAAGAATCCAATTGAACATTTCTGTGCATACTTATATATATCCCTGTTTGCTTCGAATTATATATTATAGGAATTATAACTTCTTTCTCTCCTGTTTCTGGAACACTGAATTTCATATTTTTCATTGTTCCCAAAAATGAATCAGCTTATAGAATGAATCTTACTGTACAGTAAAAGTACCATTGTCAAGCTCTACCAAGGCTTGAACTTGTTTGAATTTTCCAGAATGTTGATACAGTCTGTCTAATCTGAATCTTTACAGCAACTCAAGAATGGAAGCAAACACAGTTCATTATTTATTTCATTTCCTCTCCAATTTCATGACTTTGAGGGGTATAAGAAATCTTAACAAGCAATCTTGAAACATGTTAGTATAAAGAAATAAAAAATAAATACAAAGATGCCTATCTCTCTTTTCAATAGGCTTCAAGATATTAAAAGCCCATTTTAAAAGGAAGATTTTAAGGATTAAAAAAAAGCATGTCTCCAAGACATGTAGATGGGCCACCATAGAGAAGTTTTGTTTTTTGGGCTATGCCCAGTCTCTTCACATTGAGGGAGTAACCAAAGCAGGCCTACGCCTAATGACTTAACTGGATCCCACAACTTTATGTTCTTTAGGCTCAAATCCATAGTCCTCTCTACCCAAGTTTCACTCTGTTTAACAGTGTATCCTGGTCTTTGATTTTCCTGTTTTTAGTGGTTTGAGACCCTATACTATATAGTCAAAGTTATTAATGTCATATTATGCAAATATTGTATCTTTCTGTACATGTATACTTTATTACCTCTGAAATATTTTTAATATTTTATATCTCAGTAGCATGCAGTATACCTCAGATATATTATGAGGAAGGGAAGGGAAGGAAAGGGAAGGGAAGGGAAGGGAAGGGAAGGGAAAGGAAGGAAGGAAGGAAGGAAGGAAGGAAGGAAGGAAGGAAGGAAGGAAGGAAGGAAAAATAATGCCAAGGCCATCATTAGGGTTATGGTTAACTAGTATTTATTCTCTCCGAGGTTTCCTTAACAGCTAGTTTTCGCCAGATTAGGTGAAACTTAATTACACAGTAATTACAGTAATTAGACTACCTATGCCATATATACAGGAAGCACTTATTTTCTTATTATGTACAAGATGGATTTATTTCTCACTAACAATAGTAGTATCTTCCTCACACCAGGTAGCCAAAATGTGCCTTCAGCTTGTATCACACAAATCTGTCAGAAGGCTGAAGTTAATGTTTTTCTCAAATAAATGTTTTTCTCAAAACAATTCACTTTTATCAAACAATTTGTTAAAAATGTTTCAGAATATTTCATCACAGCTGAATGTAAAAAATTATCTTGCTGCCAGAGTCATTTTGAATGGTATTATTTACATTTTCTTTTCTATATACTCTGTGACAAACAAGCATTTAAAAAGGAAATTAATATCCTATAAAAAATTTTTTTTTGAAGAGAAACAAATTCAGGGCTAAGACTGCAATCCAGACTGATTTAAACAAGAGTTCAAATCCTATTGAAGCAGCTTAAATCCATGCTGCAGTGCCCTGTATAATGAAGTCAATATTTTCGTATTACCTCCTGTCTGCCGGAAACGTAAATGCCGTGGAGTTGAAGGGGATCTACATGGAGACAGCTCAGGAGGGTCTACTATTGAGGCACTTTCTGGGATTGGATGATCAACTGGTACAGATTCTAAAACTCCTGCTATAAAAAAAATAAGAACTATAGAAATACAGGAAACATACTAAATTCTTATTCTAAAAACTTAATTTTCAGTGCGCAGAAACAAATAACTGAAACACACTTTGAAAATGCGAATGTATTTTGTATCTGGGCAGTATATAACCTGAATTTGTAATTCCACACATAAAATACATAACAGAAAGAAAAAAATACCTCAACAGGTTTTTAGATTGATGAGCACAATGTCAAGTAATTCATGGTTAAACTGGGTGTATGGTGTGTGAGGTATTCATTTAATATAAATTGTGATAAAATTGCAAAGGTTTCTATTTGAACACCATTGTTCAATAATTAATCACTATATTGATATAATTTTGGCACCCATATTATCCATGTGCCAGTGCTCCTTAAAGAAGTTTCAGCATTTCTTGGGTTTGCACAGCAGCCATACAATCTAGGGAAAATACATTTTTGGATTAAGGGTGCCAGCACAAGTTGCTTTGAAGTAGGCAAAGGTACAATGTCAGCATCTCGTTAACTCAATTTAACAATTCAACCATATTTTAGGGGAATGTGATACTGCATAGTTGGAAGTAGCAATGTTGTTTTTTGCACAAGTTCTATTTAGACAGTCTAATGGTCCACACAAAACCTCAGGATCCAGGTTAAAGAAACAAGGAAGGAATTTGAATCCTGGGACTGTTTAATGAAAAGAGAAAACATACAGCTCACTAAAATTTATTGTTGGCAAAACCATTTTGATATTAAATGTTAACTGAGAAAAGCTTTTCTTTTCAGGGTTGAGATTTGATTTAGTTCTACCTAAATGAAAAAAAATATTTTCATCTATCAAATACTACACACTAATATTTAAAATAATTCACCACTGAGTTGATTTAGTTGAGAAGTTTTTTTTTCTATAAGATTATCCCCTTTATAATGTTATTCTAATAAAACTTGGAAGAATAGACAAGCTCATATATTACCAGCTTAATTCCTAAGGTTCTATTTATCACAAGAGATGTCAAACATTTCCCCTTTGTATCATAACACAGTATATCTTTCATACTGTTATTAGACTCTGCTATAATATTTAGGGAGCATCAAAGGATGCTCCCAAAAAATAATGATGGTTCTGAACCAAAATTCCAACTTCTTCATCCAGAAGACTAAAATTCAGAATAATAAAATCATGGCCATGAAATATTTCCAGATGTGAGTTTACTGTGCTCCACTTTTTGATTGGAAAAACACTTGATAATGAAAAACAGATTTGGAATGGCTTCCATTCATTGGCTGGATTCAAGAACAGCTAGAGGGCCATCTATCTTGGGTATTTTAAGCATTTGACTTTCTGCAAGAGCAAGGAGTTGGATGTGATGTTTTACATGGCTCCTTCGGTCCTGTGACTCTTCCATTCATTATTAGCTTTCTCACAGTATTAGCCACTTCTTCTTCAGTAAATGATCCTGAATAATTCTTTAGGCTATCATAAAATCCAGATATCTCATATTATAAGCTTTAAAAATGTTAATAAATATTTGTACGAATTAACTTATTTTTAATAACTCTTTTATGTCAGTCATTTTTATTGATATTGTTAACTTGATACTTTTTAAATATTACTGATATTTATTTTTTAATAAATCACTGGAGATGTGTTATGTCCCTTCTTGCTTCAAACTCTCTATTTTCATACCGATTCCTAAGAGATCCTCCATCAGAGAGCTAAATGACTACAAGCTGGTTGCTCTGACATCTTTAATTATGAAGACATTTGAGAGGTTAGTGCTGGCTCATCTAAAAGTCATCACAGATCTGCTGTTAGACCCCTTGCAGTTTGCCTACATATTAAATAGGTCAGCAGATGATGCTGTCACTATGACACTATATTACATCTTGCAACATCTTGAGTTCTTGAGGACCCATACATGTGTCCTTTTAATAGACTTCAGTTTGGCATTCAATACCATCATTTCAGATATTCTTCACTCTAAATTGATTCAACTCATTGCACCTGTTCATACTTGTAGCTGGATCATCAGCTTTTTGACAGATAGAAAGCAACAGGTGAAGCTAGGGAAAATTACATCTAGTACCTAGACAATTAGTACAGGTACCCTCAGGGCTGTGCTCTTTCAGTTGCTCTTCTTTTTCTATACCAATGACTGCATCTCAAGGGAATCCTCTGTTAAGGTACTGAAGTTTGAAGATGATACAACAGTCATTGGCCTCATTCCAGAGAGTAGTGAGTCTGCATACAAAAAGGAGGTTGAACAATCGGCCCTGTGGTGCAGCCAGAACAATCTGGAGTTGCTTAAAGATGCTTAAAACTGTAGAGAGTGGAATTTAGGAGGAGCCATGCTATTATACCACCTTATACTATATTCAACAGCATAGTATCAACAGTAAAGTCCCTCAAATTTTTGAATTTTATAATCTCCCAGGACTTGAAACAGACACTTAATATTAGAACCATCATTAAAAAGGCACAACAAAGAATGTTCTCCTTGTGTCAACTAAGGAAGATCAGGTTGCCCCAGGAGCTGTTGATACAGTTTTACAGAGGAAGTATTGAGTCTGTGATTTGTACATCTATAAGTGTCTGCTTTGGTATAGCAACCAAACAGGAGATGGAAAAACTCCTACAGATAATAAGACTGCAGAAAGAATAACTGCAATCAGCCTACCTTCTACTGAGGACCTGTATATTGTATGGGTCAAAGGGAGAGCTGAGAAGATATCTACAGACCCCTCAAATCCTGCATGTAAACTGTTTCAATTCTTCCACTTGAAACACCGCTACAGGTTATTGCATGCCCAAACTAATAGACACAGGGATAGTTTTTTCCCTCACACCATCCATTTATTGAACACCTATTTCTCACTAATATCTATGTATATGTACCCATAATGTATGGTTATAGTATTATCATTTATCCTTCCCATTATCTTCTTTACTCCCCCCTCTTATGATAATCATCATCATTATCCTGTTGCTTTGGCATGTACACTGAGAGCTTCTGCACTGGAGACAAATTCCTCTCCTCTCTTGTCTTCTCCTCTCCTCTTCCTACAGAGCAACATTGACAAATGGCATAACACCTGTAATTTTTAATGTTTAGGGTTTTTTTGCTTTTCAAAAAATGAGATTTACTGTAGAACTTTGTGAGCTTTAAAACGGTACAACACCTCTACAAAACAGACTCTTGAATAAAATGGTTTATGTATTTCTGTATTTTATTGGCACATAATAATAAATATTATTAATTCTATATTTTATGTTATGAAGGTATACAGCAGAAACATCTTGACAGAGTGTACCTTAGTAACCAAGATTGATTGATTTAAACCATTTATATGGCACTCATCTAAATAGTGATGCTGGATAGTGCACAGAAAATTTAAAAGCAAACTACAATCAAACAATGATCTGCCTAATCACAGTCCAAGATCAAGAAAAACATTTCCAGTTTACCAGTACAACAATAAACTGGTCAGCAGTCAATTAACAGAACTTGTTAATGTCCCAGTCCAAATGCCTGTAGGAACAGTCATATTTTAAGTGACTTACAAAAAATTAAAATGATGGGACTGTCCAAATCTCTGATGATTTGGACAGTTCATCAGAGCAGGCACTGCAAAGGAATGCATGATTCCTTGTCTAGCAAGATGACACTGCTGGACAGAAGGGATGTGGAGCACGATCCTCCTACCAGATCTGGTGGGACAAACAAAAACAATTGGAAACAGAGGTCCTGCAAGTGTCCTAGCCCTGTTATACAGGGTATTATAAGTAGCAACTAGCATCCTGCATCTCTTAGGTGATATGAATAAATGAGTGAGAAACGGAGCAAAAAAAATCACATGGCTGTTTGGAGACCCAAGAATGAATCAGTATGGTAATTGGAGATCTGCTTAAAAAACTGTTTCAATTGGCTTCCGGTTTCGCGTGGCTTCGGTGCAGCAGGAATTCGCGACCGCTCGCGATTCCTGCTGTGCTAGCCCCCGAGGTACCCCCAATCCAGATGGGTCAGGGGGATATGGCTGCCCTGTAGGGACAGCCGAAGAGAGAGGGGAGCTGGACAGGGGGGTGGGGGTGTCGCAGACCCCCTCCTCGTCCTGGAAAACCCCTTTTTCCCAAGGCGGTGGAGCGGCGGTCAGCAATGGCTGCCACGAAGAAGCCAGCAACCGGGTAAGAATGTGCTGGAGGAAGCAAGAAGAGTGAAAGTGCTGTCTGAGCCGGGTCAAGCAACATCTTTCAAATTTGTTGGAACTGAGCTGTTTGAATTGCTGGAGGATACATTGTATCCCTAAGAAGATCGAAAGCGGCGGAGAAGCTGTTAAAGGGAACTTTTTTTTTTCTTCACTCTCCCACCCCATGGAAACAGCAGATATGAAATATGTTTGGACACTGAAGGTGAATTATTCTGAAAGTTGAAGCTAAGGGACAAAAGGGTTCCTGGACATTGAAAAACTTAAGAAATTGGAAAACCCTTATTAGAGGTATGGATTTCTGATTATTTAAAATTGATGTTGCAAGTGGGAAGGGAGAGGAAAAAAAATTGGAGCAGAAGCTGAAAAAGGAGGAGATTGCCTAGAATCCCAAAGAAAGGTATATGATAATTGGACCTCTTTGATTAAACATTAACCCCAGAAAGAGAAAGAGAAGAAGGAAGAAAAGTATTAATTTTTGGAATTTTTTTTGAATTATTTTTGATTAAAAATACTTGTGGTTGTTTTGGGAAAAGTTTCTCTTTTCATGATGGCATCGCTTGTGGATGAACTAAAGACTGAATATCAAAAATATAAAAAGGAAGATACTTTGGGCGCTTTGTTTCAATTTTTAGAAATGGCGTTATGTACTTATGAAAAGTTGATTACGCAGCAGAAGGACTGGGACAAGGAAGAAGAGGAAGAAGAAGCCATCTTTGATGAACAATGGGTTCTTTCCGGGGAGGAGGAGAAAAGGGATAAGAAAAAGGGGATTTTAAGAATTATAAAAAAAACCAAAACAGAGAAAAATGAGCGGAAAGGTGGAGGCAAGGTTAGAAAACAAAGGAAAGGGAGTAAGAAAACGGAGGAGGAGAGACAAAGCGGTAAAAAGGGCAAGGAGAAGAATAAGCAAGAGAGAAAGGGGGGGAGGAGAAGCCTCAATGGGGGGAAGCAAGATCTAAAGAAAAAAAGTTTATTCAGAGACAACTGGTGAATTTAATTTAGGGTAAAAGAGGGATTCTGGAGGGTACATAAGATTGTGTTTTTATATGTGTATTTAGAGTATAAAATTCATTGTGTAATTTTAGAATCTATTAAACAGTATCCCAAGAAAAATTGTTATATGAAGTACTTTTAAGTTAGGGTAATGAGTTATAGACGTTACTCCAATTGGTGTATAGGAGAAGTATAGTAAAAGAAAAAAGATGAATGGATAGTTGGAAATAGAACAGACAAAGAATGTTATTGAAAATGATAATAAGATATGGAAGGATATATAAAGGTTTTGTTATGTTTTTTTGGATTTTGTATATTGATAAAAGGCGATAAAATTTTAATTAACAAGAAATAATTTGGATGAAAAGGAGAAGCTGGGATAAGATATGAAGTTAAATAGATAAAGTATTGATACTATAATTTGGAATTGTTATGTTCTATTGGTTTTCTTCTTTTATTATTTTTTCTTAGAAAAGAATTTATAAGCTGTTATGCCTTGATTCTTTGTGCATTGTTTTTATAAAATTGATAAAAATGGTTTATATATATATAAAAAAAGAAAATGATAATAAGATATGGAAGGATATATAAAGTGAATATGATGTTTGAATTTGTGTCTGTGTGAAGAGTTTCAACCCAGGATCAGACAGCCTTCAGAAAAGATCTTTTAGTTTTGTTTATGTTTTGTGTTTTGTATGTTTGTGTATTGTGTTTTCTGTAAAATTAATAAAGTTTAAAAAAAAAAACTGTTTCAATTCATATTTATATATTTTAAAGGAATTAATACAAAACTAAAAGCATGATTAATTTGATTGTTTATATTGAAAGAACCAGAGAATCAGTAATACGTACAAGGCTGATGAGTGGTTATATATGTTTTATCGGGTAAGTATGTATCTGATAGTGTCAAGAAGACATTTGGGGGAAACTGAGAATAAAATAAAATAAAAAAGGAAATGGAGACATAAATCAAAAGAAGAAAAATATGAAGAGATTCCCAAGAGAATGAATGTAAAGTGGAAGGGATGCCTCTAAAATGTTATTAAGTTCATAGTAATGGACTATTTTATTGTAATTACAATGCATAAAGAGTGATTTCCCATACAATCTCCCCTCCCGCCCCATTTCTAGCAATGGCAGAGAGACAATTTGGCCTAGTGGTTAAAGCTTCAAGGTGGAAACCAGGAAACTGTGAATTCTAATCCCACCTTTGGCATGAAAGTCAGCTGTGTGCCTTCAGACCAATCACTCTCATTCAGCCCAACCCAACTTATAGAGTTGTTGTGAGGAAAATAGAAAGGAGGAATATTAGTCATGTTCATACTCTTAAATTATTCATAAAAATAACGAATGTGGGAGACTTCCGGTTTGCAAGGTTTCGGTGGCAGCAGAGATTCGCGATACTGCGCCATCCCTGCAGCATTCGCCAAGGTTCCCCTGATCTGTTTGGATCTGGGGGATATAGTTGCCCTGTTGGGGCAGCTGAAGACAGGGGGGATCTGGACAGGGGTTTGGCAGACCCCCTTCCCAGCTGGCAGAACCCCCTTTTCCCAAGGCGGAGGAGCGGCGGTCAGCAATGGCCGCCACGAAGAAATCTGCAGCTGGACAAGCAGGTGCAGGAGGGAGAAAGTTGGAAGAAATATGAAAGTTGCTTTCAACCGGGACAAGGCAAGAGAAAGTGCCCTGGAATCTTGAAGGCTGCTAAGGATACATTGTTTCCAGTGAGTGTTACAAGCTGCGAATATTCTAAAAGGGAAAGTTTTTTTTTTTTTTTGTTATTTCACTCTCCTTCCTTGACAGCGGATGAAAAAAATCTTTTTGGCTGTGAGTGGGAAGGGAGAGGAAAAAAAATTGGAGCAAAATTTGAAAATAAGGAGAAGATTGCCTAGAATTTTAAAGAGTTACTAAGCATCAATAATACTTTTAAAAGATATATTTTAAAGGGAACTTTGTGACTAAACTTTAACCCCAGAAAGAGAAAGTGAAGAAGGAGAAGGTATCTAAAAGAAACAGCTTGTTTGGATTGTTTGGTGATTTTGGAACTTCTGAGAACTATTTCTGATTAAAAGCACTTGGATGGTTGTTTGGAAAAACTTTTTCTCTATACAATGGCATCACTTGCGGATGGATTGAAACTTGTATATCAAAAATATGAAAAAGAAAAGCAAGAAGGGAAGGACGTTTTTGACACTCTTTTTCAATTTTTAGAAATGGCGGTTTGCACTTATGTAAAGCTGAATGAGCAGCAGGATGACTGGGACAAAGAAGAAGCCATCTTTGATGAACAAGTGACTTTGGTCGGGGAAGGAAAGGAGGAAGAGAAAAAGGAAAAGAAGACTTTAAGATTTGGAAAAATAATCAAAAAAGGGAAGAATAAGCTGAAAAGGAGATATTATATTAGAAAACAACAGAAAAGCAGAATAAAAGGGAGGTGGAGAGACAAAGGGTTAAAGAAGATAAGGAGAAGAATAAGCAAGGGAGAAAGGAAGGGATGAGAAATCTTAATAGTGGGGAGCAAGATGCAAAAAAACAAAAGCTTTTTAGAGATAATGGGTAAATTTTATTGAAAAAGGGATTCTAGAAAGGTACATAAGATTGTATTTTTACATTTGTACTTAGAAATAACTTTAGAAAATTGGAAATAATATGCAATTTTAAATGTGATAAAATATTTAGTACAATTTAGTGAAATCTTTGTTAAGAAAAGGGGAGCACTTCAATGAAACAATGATTTAAGATATGTGATGTGGGGGGGAAATAACTTTGGAAAGCATAAGTGTTCCCATAAAGGCATGATATTTAATTGAAATGGGTAAAATGCTTAAGATATAAATGATTGTTAATATTAATGATTAGATTATGTTATCCTAGTGAAATTTTTCTGAAATGAGAGATTTGAAGTAGGAGAGTGGGAACATTGTAATGAAATAATGATTTACAATACGTGATGTGGGGGGGGAGGGAATAACTATGGAAAATAGGTGCTTCCATAAAAGTATGTGATTTAATTGAAAAGTAATGTGCTAAATGTTTAAGATATAGATGAATATTAATATTAATGAATAGATTTGTATTGGTATTGATAATACTGTATAATTTTAGAATGTACCAGACAGAATCCCAATGTAAGTTATGCATTCTATATTAAGTATTATAAATATAGGGGGAAGAGATAAAGGCATCATACTCCAATTAGTGTACAGGAGAATTTTTTTTTTAAAGAAGAAAGATAAATGGATAGCTGGAAATAGAACAGACAAAGAATAATAAATATTATGATTCGAATCGAGATGAGATAAATAAAATAAAATCAAGAAAATTTAAAAGAGAGGAGAAGCTATATAGAAAATTGAAAATGTTAATAAGATATGGAATGGTATGCAAAATGAATATGAATTTGAATTTGTGTCTGTACCAAGAGTTTTAACCTGGGACTAAGCAACTTTCAGAAAAGAGGTTTTTTATGTTTTTATGTTTTGTGTTTCTGTGTGTTGGTGTGTTGTATGTCTTTAAAAATTAATAAAGTTTGTTTAAAAAAAAATGTGGGATAAAAATCCATACAGCATAAACAACTATTAAGTAAACATTAACAAACATGATTGACAGTAATGTATTTAGGCAGAACATTTTTAAATTGTCTCAGCAAAACCCTGCATCTGGCTATGCCTTATAACAACTCTTTTTCTACCCTAACTGTAGATCCTTGCATTGGTGGAAGCAGAAAATCTTATTTTTCCAATATTGCTTTTTTACATCTTTTCACAGATAAATTTAAGTGAAATAATGGTGTCAGAAATCTGATGGGCAGTATTCACACAAAACATCAGCAAAATCACTTCTACTATTCTACAGTAATCCAGTTGCCACATTAATCATAGTAAGCATTCATTACCTGCAATATGCAGCACCTTCCCTAACTTAGTTTCTAGAGACTCCCCAAACTTTCAGATAGCATAAGCATTAATTGCTGCCTGGATATGTGGATATTGTAAGATTGCCGAACCCCACACTTAGAGATCATCACATTGAAGAAGACTGCATCATGAAGTTGTTATATAATTAAATAGATAAATGATAGACAAACAAACAGATGGATAGATACCTCTTTGAATACTTCTTCGTAGCTTATTGCAAAGCTCATTGCGTGGATTTTCTGAATTGTCTTCTGAAAAAACAGGGCTTTGCTCTGGAGATAAAGGGCTTTTGCTTAGATCCAGTGGCACTTTTGTTGACATGGGGGGTGATGATGTTCCAGGGCTGTATGTTGAGGTAGGACTACTCACAGAAGAAGCAGATAGATCTAATGCTCCAATTCTTGAATTTAATGGAGAATTTAATGATAGTTTCCTTGTTCTAACGGGTGAAGATGTCCTAGAGAGAGATAAAGGCGGAGGGGAAGAAAACTTGCGGCAGAGGTGTGGTGACTTTGCATCAGCCATATGTTCTCTATTGTTTTGATTTGTAGCAAAAAACAATTCCAAAGACCTAGGAAATGAATTTAAAAACTCAGAAGTAATTTTACCATGCCAGAACTGCCTTTGAAAAGTAGTTTATAAGAAAATACACATAAAAATCCTGGAAAATAAAAAACCCAAGATACAAAACTAATTTCTATAATCTGTGATTTTATTAGATAAGAAATCGCCATGTGCTAGGAAGATCAACTTTGCTGGTTAGGATCTAGTTGGTGCTTGTCAAGTATTCTGATCAGCAACCACACAGGCCAGAGAGATTAGAGTAACACATTTATAGGCAGGGCTTGTCTTTGCCAAGGACTTAGTTGAAGATGCCTATCTGGAGAATGTAAGAGCAGAATGTCCAAACTTTCTAGTACCTGGGTTTTCTTTAAGAAAATACTGTATGGTAGTATTTCTGAATACCATGTAGAAAATTTCTAAAATTAGAGATAGTCTTCATTGTATAATTGTTTGAAATTACAATGGCACTGAAAAAAGTGACTTAAGCCACGTTTTCACACTTATGACCCTTGCATGGTCATGTGATCAAAATTCAAACACTTAATAACTGGTATTTGTGACCGTTGCAGTGTCCCAGGGTCGTGTGATCACCATTTGTAACCTTCCCAGCTGGCTTCCAACAAGCAAAGTGTTGTGTATGTACCATAGTTAATAAAGTATGAGCTTGAGGTAAAGTTCAGGGTTCTGGCCCTGCACTTCTGATTGGCTGTTAGGCGACCAGATTGGATTGGTTAGTTCTGAGGAATCCTATTGGCCCTTAACAGAGAATTCTTATTGGTTAAAAGAGCTCATGATTGGACAATTCTTACAGGGGTTGCCTATATAAGGCAGAGTTCACTGTTGTTGTGTCGAGAAGTCACTATGCAAATAAAGAGCTGAAAGTTCACTATTCAGAGGCTGTCTCCATTTACTCCGACCCATGTACAGTACTTAACACTGGCGACGAAGGTGGGATGTGGAGACATCTGAACCGAAGAAGCCAGGAAGCAATACCGAGCATGTGATAGACGACGCCAACAACGGAACCATGTCCGGCGGCATCGTATCACCCGCTCCGTTCGATCCGAACCAAGAGGATTGGGAATCCTACATGGATCGCTTCCAAATGTTTCTCGAGACGAATAACTTGAAGGATGCCACACCAGCAAAGAAAAGGGTGCTGTTCCTGACGCATTGCGGCCCAGCCATATTTAAGATGGCTAAAGCACTCGCCAAACCTCGAGAAGTGAAAGCCATGAGCTGGGACAACCTCGAACCTATCCTGAGAGACCATTACACGCCAACCGTGCCTACACTCGTGAGACGCCACGAGTTTTATCAGAGAAACCAACAAAAAGGGGAGAGCATGGCCGATTTCGTGGTGGACCTCCGAAATTTAGGGGGCCTCTGCGGGTTCGCCGATTTAGAAGAGGCACTGAGAGATCAAATAGTTCTGGGAATAGATGCATTAGGCGTGCAAAGCAAGCTGATGGCGAAAGGCATCGCCGAAGCCACGGCTGCGGAGGTGACCAAAAAGTCGGTTGCACAACTACGGCGAAGCCGCACTCCGGTACCACCATCGGTCAGCAAAATCTCACCTAGCATAGAAGGGCAACTGTCAACAACGCACCACGAGGACCTCTCTTCGTCATCAGACAGCGACGAAGAAGGGGTCCATTGACTGCGGTCCGACCGGGACCCTCGCCCGAAGCCCTTACACCCTTGCGCTGGCTGTGGAGCCAACCATGCCAGGGCCGAATGCAAATTCCGCGACGCACTCTGCCATGAGTGCGGGAAACGAGGCCACATCAGCCAGGTCTGCCGCAGTTTACCAGGACTCAGCCAGGCCTCCAAAGGGGCCAACTATCGCCAATCGACAGGAAACCATCCTGTAAGGCGAGAGCCAGTAAACCACTCCTACAGAAATCGAGCTTTGCAAAGAGAAGAGGCTCACCATACTATCACTATCGGTCACGCCTCTCCGCTTTGGACACTAAGAAAATCCGGGTCACGGTAGCCATTGAGAACCAGCCTTGCCACATGGAGGTCGACTCAGGATCGTCCCTCTCAATGGTGTCTTGGAAGACACACAAGCAACTCATCCCCACAATTCAACGCCAAGACCTCCAATTTCAACGCCTCATCCTCAAGGACTACCAAGGAAATCGAATCCCCATTGTCGGGTCCTGCCGAGTCCGAGTCTCCTTCAAGAAGCATACAGCGTACTTACCTCTAACGGTCATCGATAGAGATAGGCCTAGCCTACTACGCCTCCAATGGTTCGCGCCACTCGGCATTGAAGTGGCCGGCGTGAACCGAGTCGGTGGTTGTGAGTGGGAGGAAGACCTTATCTCTGAGTTCAGCCACGTCTTCACGGACAGCTTAGGCGAGTATAAGGGGACCCCGATCTCATTCAGCCTAGATCCAAAAGTAGCTCCCATTCGCTTGAAGCCCCGTCAAGTTCCGTTCGCTCTTAAAGCAAAAATCGATGAACAACTCGACAAGTTAATTGCTCAAGGGGTGTTGAAACCCATCGATCACTCTCCTTGGGAAACCCCTATTGTAACACCCATTAAGCCAGACGGGTCAATCCGAATTTGTGGGGACTACCGGGCTACTTTGAACCACCCCCTACAGCAGAATGCATATCCAGTTCCGGTGGTGCAGCACCTCCTCCATTCCTTGGGGGGCGGTAAGGTTTTCGCTAAATTAGATTTAGCCCAAGCTTATCAACAATTACCAGTGTATGAAAAAACGGCTCAAGCCCAAACAATTGTAACGCACAGGGGTGCCTTTAAATGTACCCGATTGCAATTCGGAGTTAGTGTAGCCCTGGGGATCTTCCAGAGCCTTATGGAAAGGTTATTACAAGGAATCAAGGGCGTGGTCCCTTATTTTGATGACGTATTAATTGCAGCCCCTACCCAAAAAACCTTACACGACCGTTTGAAATGCGTTCTAAAAAAATTCCAAGAGGCTAGGGTTTCCGGTTTCGGGGCAGCAGGAATTCGCGACAGCTCGCGATTCCTGCTGTGCTAGCCGTCGAGGTACCCCCGATCCAGATGGGTCAGGGGGATATGGCTGCCCTGTAGGGACAGCTGAAGAGAGAGGGGAGTCGGATAGGGGGGTGGGGGTGTCGCAGACCCCCCCTTCGCCGGAAAAACCCCTTTTTCCCAAGGCGGTGGAGCGGCGGTCAGCAATGGCCGCCACGAAGAAGCCAGCAACCAGGTAAGATTGCGCTGGAGGAGAAGAGTGAAAGTGATGTCTGAGCCGGGTCAAGTAACATCCTTTAAATTGCCTGGAACTGAGCTGTTTGAATTGCTGGAGGATACATTGTATCCCTAAGAAGAGCGAAAGCGGCGGAGAAGCTGTTAAAGGGAACTTTTTTTTTTTTCTTCACTCTCCCACCCCATGGAAACAGCAGAAATGTTTGGATATATTGGACATTGAAAGTGAATTGTTTTGAGAGTTGAAGCTAAGGGACAAAAGGATTTTTGGACATTGAAAAATTTAAGAAATTGGAAAACCCTTGTTGGAGGTATGGATTTCTGATTATTTAAAATTGATATTGCAAGTGGGAAGGGAGAGGAGAAAAAATTGGAGCAGAAGCTGAAAAAGGAGGAGATTGCCTAGAATCCCAAAGAAAGATATATGGTAATTGGACCTCTTTGATTAAACATTAACCCCAGAAAGAGAAAGAGAAGAAGGAAGAAAAGTATTAACTTTTGGAACTTTTTTTTGAATTGTTTTTGATTAAAAATACTTGTGGTTGTTTTGGGAAAAGTTTCTCTTTTCATAATGGCATCGCTTGTGGATGAACTAAAGACTGAATATCAAAAATATAAAAAGGAAGATACTTTGGGCACTTTGTTTCAATTTTTAGAAATGGCGTTATGTACTTATGAAAAGTTGATTACGCAGCAGAAGGACTGGGACAAGGAAGAAGAGGAAGAAGAAGCCATCTTTGATGAACAATGGGTCCTTTCCGGAGAGGAGGAGAAAAAGAATAAGAAAAAGGGGATTTTAAGAATTATAAAAACAACCAAAGAAGAGAAAAATGAGCGAAAAGGTGGAGGCAAGGTTAGAAAGCAAAGGAAAAGGAGTAAGAAAAGGGAGGAGGAAAAACAAAGGGGTAAAAAGGGCAAGGAGAAGAATAAGCAAGAGAGAAAGGGGGGGAGGAGAAGCCTCAATGGGGGGAAGCAAGATCTAAAGAAAAAAAAGTTTATTTAGAGACAATGGGTGAATTTAATTTAGGATAAAAGAGGGATTCTGGAGGGTACATAAGATTGTGTTTTTATATGTGTATTTAGAGTATAAAATTTATTTTGTAATTTTAGAATCTTTTAAACAGAATCCCAAGAAAAATTGTTATATGAAGTACTTTTAAGTTAGGGTAATGAGTTATAGACGTTACTCCAATTGGTGTATAGGAGAAGTATAGTAAAAGAAAAAAGATGAATGGATAGTTGGAAATAGAACAGACAAAGAATGTTATTGAAAATGGTAATAAGATATGAAAGGTTATATGAAAGATATAAAGGTTATATGAAAGATATAAAGGTTTTGTTATGGTTGTTTTTTTTTTGGATTTGGTATATTGATAAAAGGCAATAAAATTTTAATTAACAAGAAATAATTTGGATGAAAAGGAGAAGAAGGGATAAGATATGAAGTTAAATAGATAAAGTATTGATACTATAATTTGGAATTGTTATGTTCTATTGGTTTTTTATTATTATTTTTTCCTAGAAAAGAATTTATAAGCTGTTATGCCTTGATTTTTTGTGCATTGTTTTTATAAAATTGATAAAAATGGTTTATATATATATATATAAAAAGAAAATGATAATAAGATATGGAAGGATATACAAAGTGAATATGATGTTTGAATTTGTGTCTGTGTGAAGAGTTTTAACCCGGGATCAGACAACCTTCAGAAAAGATCTTTTAGTTTTGTTTATGTTTTGTGTTTTGTATGTTTGTGTATTGTGTTTTCTGTAAAATTAATAAAATTTGTTTAAAAAAAAAAAATTCCAAGAGGCTAGACTTAGGGTGAAAAAAAATAAATGTCAATTGTATACTGACAATGTTGAGTTTCTCGGGTACCAGATTGATAGCCAGGGCATTCATCCTACCGAGAGTAATTTAAAAGCGATCAAAAACGCTCCCAGGCCATGCAACAAGGCCAATCTCCAGGCGTTCTTAGGCCTCATTAATTTCTATAATGTATTTTTACCACACAAGGCAACTGTCGCTGAACCGTTACACCGATTATTAGATAAGAAAGCATTGTGGGTATGGGGTTACCGGGAAGAGCAAGCGTTCCGGAATGTTAAAAACTGCTCACATCTGACTCTGTACTTATGCAGTATAACGAGACTTTGCCGTTAGTTATAACCTGTGATGCATCGCCTTTCGGGGTGGGCGCCATTTTGAACCATGTACTGCCCAATGGGAACGAAGCCCTTGTTGCATACTTTTCGAAGACTCTTTCACAAGCAGAGCGGAACTATGGACAAATTGATAAAGAAGCCCTCGCAATTGTTTCAGCTGTAAAAAAATTTCATGAATATGTGTATGGAAGGACATTTACCATTATAACTGACCACAAACCATTGCTAGGGATAATTGCCGGGGACAAGCCAACCCCCTACATATTATCCCCTAGAATGACCCGATGGTCAGAATTCCTAGCTGCTTATAATTATCGCCTTCAATATCGACCGGGGAAAGCCATTCCCCACGCCGACGCATTAAGCTGAGCATCGCTTCCAAAGACTCTCGACGATCCGGCACCAACGGCAACCACGTTGCAGATCGAAACACTCAACTCGCCGCCTATGACCACCAGAGACATCGCGAGAGAAACCAAACAAGACCACACCCTAGCTTGAGTCCTAGGCTGGGTAGAACGTGGATGGCCATTGTACCAAGTACCAGATGACTTCGTACCATTCAAATCTCGACAGACTGAACTTTTTCCCCAAAAAGGCTGTATCATCTGGGGCGATAGAGTCATTGTCCCAGAACAACTCCGGAAGACGCTGCTGCGAATTCTGCACGAAGGCCACCCCGGCATCGTGCGAATGAAGGCGCTTGCACGAAGCTACGCATGGTGGCCGGACATGGACTGACAAATCGAGCAGTGGGTTAAAGTGTGTTCCAATTGCCAACAAGTCAGCAATGCACCACCAAAAGCCATGCCTACTGAATGGGAGATGCCACGTGGACCCTGGTCCAGAATCCACCTGGATTTCGCGGGGCCAACCAAGAGCTATACCTTCCTGCTGACAGTCGACGCATACTCCAATTGGTTAGAAATTCATCGTATGACGGCTACAACCTCCGAGGCGGTGATCAAGATTCTAAACAGACTCTTTGCAACCCACGGATTGCCAGATGTCCTGGTGTCCGATAACGGGCCACAGTTTACGGCACTAATGTTCGAGCAGTACCTCGCTGACCGCGGCATCCGCCATGCGCTCACCTCACCATGCGACCAATGGCCGAGCTGAACGCATGGTCCAATTTGTTAAAAAGACTTTGCAAAAAGTGGACTATGACAATATCGATGACAAGTCAACCAAATTCTCTTTTTGCAACACATAACTTCACATAGCGTCACCGGCACAACTCCCGCCGAACTACTGATGGGACGAAGACTCCGCTCCCACCTCGACCGGTTGCATCCTGCTTGCGAACCGGAAAAGCCAATAGGATCCAGCGGCCGCTGTCGCACCTTCCAGGTTGGAGATCTCATTTATGCATGAAACTTATCAGGCGACCCGTTATGGATAGAGGCAACAGTAGCACGAGTGACCGGCCCCAAATCCTACGTAGTGAAATGCTGTGACAATAAACTGTAGAAACAGCATATCGACCAATTACGGTCACGACTCACAACGGCCAGTCAACAACTCTCCCATGACCAAACCGAGGGGGGGGAGGTACGGAAGAAGATGAAGTTCCAGGGAACCTGCTCGAAGGGAGCGACGTACTAAGTGATACTCAGGAAATGGAGCAGGAAGGAGAAACGTTTACACCGCAAGAAATTGCAGCTGAGCAAGAAGCAGAACCACTGCCAAGCAACAATCTACCTGAACAGGATTGCAACCAACCAATCCAACGAAAATCCGAAAGAGTTAAAAGACAACCGTCCTATCTAAGGGACTATATAACTACACCGTAATTAAGAAGCCAGGGGGAAGGGGTGTTGTGTATGTACCATAGTTAATAAAGTATGAGCTTGAGGTAAAGTGCAGGGTTCTGGCCCTGCACTTCTGATTGGCTGTTAGGCGACCAGATCAGATTGGTTAGTTCTGAGGAATCCGATTGGCCCTTAACAGAGAATTCTTATTGGTTAAAAGAGCTAGCGTTCATAGCTCGTGATTGGACAATTCTTAAAGGGGTTGCCTATATAAGGCAGAATTCACTGTTGTTGTGTCGAGAAGTCACAATGCAAATAAAGAGCTGAAAGTTCACTATTCAGAGGCTGTCTCCATTTACTCCGACCCATGTTCAGTACTTAACACAAAGCCACGGCGGGAAACCAGATTAACTTAAAAAGTGCATCTTGCAGAACAAAAGTGATTTTTGTTCTCTCAAACCATTAATACATAATGCAGTTTGAAAGATGACTATTATTACCAAAATTCCCATAATATAATAATTTAAAAAGTAGAAAACAACTCACCTGACAGGGAAGGAGGTGAAAGGCCGTTTGTAAATATCAGACAGTTTTTCTAGTACAACTGTTGCATTAGTAAATATGCGGTAAGTATGTAGGAAACTATTAAGAAAATCAATACTGAGAAATCTCAAATCTGTTAATCTTTCCAAGAGACGTTCAACACTTGCATAACGAATCTGCGGTACTTTGCAAGAGTTCAGAGTTTTGCTGAAGCAGATGTCAATATCATCTTTATGCAGACGGGCATCAGACCTACTTAACATAATTTGAAAAACATTAAAGGAATGTTGAAAATCAGAGATTTCTTTTTTGCAGATTGTTTCTGATATGAAGAAACAAGTTCTGCTTATAATCTTAAGTAGACACTACTTATAAAATCAAAATCATATTTCTGGCCAATGGGATAGTCTCA
Source organism: Hydrophis major (assembly GCA_033807585.1). NCBI lineage: Eukaryota > Metazoa > Chordata > Lepidosauria > Squamata > Elapidae > Hydrophis > Hydrophis major. The sequence continues at coordinate 334,381,552 of CM066329.1, forward strand.
TGGTTTCTTTACAGGCCAAATTTGCAACGTGGAGACAATATGCTTAGGTCATCTCTTGTTTTGCCTGAAGCCTTCCAGCCTTATTGACTTTAAGTTCTTTATTTGAGCCGTGGTGGCACAGTGGTTAGAATGCAGTACTGCAGGCTACTTCTGCTAATTGCCAGCTGCCTATAATTCGGCAGTTCAAATCTCAGTGGCTCAAGGTTGACTCAGCCTTCCATCCTTCTGAGATCAGTAAAAGGAGGACCCAGATTATTGGGGGCAATAGGCTGACTCTGAAAACAGTTTAGAGAGGGCTATAAAGCATTGTGAAGCAGTACGTAAGTCTAAGTGCTATTGCTATTATTTGAAGTCTTTTAATTTTGAAAAAAAATGATGAAAAGAAAAAAAAAACCTAGCCTTTAACATAATTTATACTTCCCCAAAAACTACTGGTTTGTAACCCACTGCTTTCTGCAAATATATCCAAATATGGCCAAATAAAAACAAAGGTAAATATAACTGAAATCCTGGAAGGACAGCTAATACATGAATATTTTCTTACTGGTCACATCTATTTTTCAGGGTTATTCATGAGATGTACATGAAATTTTAGCATCACTGACAAATAAGTTATAAATCTTGGCCCCAGAAAATTCATTTAAAAAGATAGATAATGATGATGGTGGTGGAGCTAGTGATGGAGGAGGAGGATAGATAGCTAGATAGATCAGGGCTGTCAAACTCCAGCCCATGGGCTGGATGCATCACATGCTGGACACAGCCACACCTGTTTTAGCAAAGGGGAAAAAAGTCCTGATACGTCACATGACCCTGGCATGAATTTGATACCCCTGAGATAGAATGACTGATTGACAATATAGGGTAACCGATTCCCATGAAATGCAGAATATAATTAAATAAAACTGCTATATTTTTTAATTCAATCTGTATTTGAATTTAAACAAAACTAGACAACCATATGTAACATGAAAATCTAATTACACTTACTTGATCATATGTGGCACAGTGACTTTGGAATTTTCTTCAAACACTATTGTCATTAAACCATTGCACCGTATGTTGTCAACACACTATATAAGTTGATAAAAAAACAAATTATAGATTCATTTTTGCTCAATACTATATATCTCAGATCCTATAATTACAGAAAATAAAATTTTATCTGGAACAATTATTTAGTTAGTAGGAAAGATAGAAGGAATGAACTGCCACATTTTAACATTTTCAGAATCAAAACTAAACATTTTACTATTTAAGGTCCATGAAGTTGCAAATGAATCAGTGTGCTGCAGAAATTAAAATGTTAGAGCCGATTAAGGAAGACCTACACTCATGTCTCTCTTCAACCCCACTGAAGTTCACTGGGTGGCTTTGAGGTGAGTTCTATCTCTTGGCAAACCTGGATAAAGCCTAGAATATTGTCATGTATGCAAATGGACTACTCGAAATCCCCGTGCCTTGATTGGCTAAGGCGCGGGGATTTCTGATTGGCCAGGCGAGCCGCGCCTGATTGGCCCGATTGGAGTCTCCCGCGATTGGTTAAAGCCAAGAGCGGGAGACTTGAATCGCTGCCATTGGCCGCGGCCGCCGAAGCAAAAGATATAAAAGCCGCAAGCTTTTTGTCTTTTGCGGTTCGGTTCCACCAGTGTTAATAAAGAGCTTGAATTGAAAGTCACTGACTACGAGTCTTAATTGCGGATACGACAAATATCATTCCACTCAATAAGCAAATGAATATTTGGTTGTTCTGAATGTATTTCCCATCTCGAAATGTATTGCTCCTGGAAACATTGCAAAACCACAGGTTTTAAATTCCTTTTGCATCAGGTCATTTAATCCAAAGACACTGAAAACAGCAGCTCCTGATTACTGGAAACAATTCATGCCTTGAAGCCTCTGAAATAGCAATCTTCCATAGTCATAAGATTAAGTTTCAAAAAGTGACAGTCTGCTGCTAAGGATCTTTCCATGAGCTGTTGTCAACTGGGCAGGCTCATAATGGATTTGGGAATTAATCAGTTCACTCTTCCGCCTCTCACAATTTCTGGACTCAATCCACCACTAGTTCCATTAACTACTCTGAGGCAATATAATTCCCAGATAAGAATATGAAGGCAACTGGTGGAACTGCTCCAGAGTAAGAGAAAGTCGTGTGAGGTACTGAACGAAGCCAATCCAGTTTTATTTCAATATTACTCTTTCAGGTCTTTATTTCTAGGGTAAATTAAGATCAAGTTCAAATAGTAGCCAAAAATGAGGCCACTACACTTCAGTCTGGCCCACCTTCCTCTATCTTAATAAGCATCCAGAATGTGTCAAGTCATAAGGGGTTGGGAAATAGGCCTGGCCTCAATAACTCATCTGGTGCTGTTTTTCATACATATATAACTGACCAATAATGTTTTGGTTACAAATGTTTGTTTCATTATTTTTTAACTTTAAATATTTGTAATCTTTTCCAACAGGTGGTTTTACAGGAATATTTCCTAATACAGTAGAACCTCTGGTCACGACCATAATTTGTTCCATAACTTTGGCGATTTCTTTGTCTTCTAATGTCTCGTCTTCAGGAATTTCTGGGTCAGGGATCATGTTTGATTGCCACCTGAGTGTGTGCTCCTGATCAGATTAAAAAATTTTGTGAATTTTTTGGTCAGAACCTGATTTGGTCGTGGTCAGAAGTGTTCGTGACCAGAGGTTCTACTGTAGATGTATTAATACATTTGAAGTGTGTTTAAAATATAAAAGCAAGCCAGTCTCTTTTTAAACAGTCTTACAAAAATACTCTTACTGATCTATTCAAACAAACTATGTTTGTGGAAACAGATGTGTAGATTGGCTTAATACAATGTTATGAATCAGTTGGAGCTTATACAAAACCATTTGAAAGACGATTAATTAAGGCATCAAATCCAAAATGTAACAGTAGTACAGCAAAGGATGACAGCTGCCCACAGAGGCCCAGGCTGGGCTGGAGAGTCAATGAAGGAGTGGGAGTCTTCTGGGAAGCTTGGATTGATGGGATGTTGGATTGCCACAGAAATGTCACCAGAGAAGAAGCATGCAGAATGGCATTGTGTTCTTTGTCAATTAACTCAACACAGAGAGGTTGGTGTCTGGTGATACCCTTCTGAATTTAACTTGACTGGTAGCTGGGCAAGGCTCAGCTTTAACTGAGTCCCCGTCAGAACGGAATTTCTGCATCTCTGGAACCAGCTTTGGAGGCTCTGTATGGACAGCTTGTGAGAATGACCTAGAACTTTGGGTTGCTTTTGGGGAGTGAAATATAAAGGGGTACCCTGAAGAAGGGGGTGATGAAAGAATGTTCAATTGAGAGGATGAGAAGACTTGACCATGAGTCACTGAGAGCTCTCAGAGGTTATGTGATACTTTTCTGGATATGTATATTTTATTGTTTTAACTTTTTTATTACATAAAACAGTCAAAAGGAATCAGACATGTTTAAAAATCTATAAAATAAATAAATAAATATTTTCCTGCTATTGTTTCTAATACAATAAAATAGTTGGGAGGAAACAGTCAAGCCTATTTTGTTTCTTCAAATTTAGCATGCAGAAGGTAAACAAGAATATATATAGTAACCATGTGGCCTCAAAGAGCTTTGCCCTTTAATTTAAGTCATTAAATAATGACAGGTAAAATTTAATCTGCAATTAAATGTTTAATTGCAAAATATACCAAATAGCTGCAACTGTAATCATATTACCAGTGCACAGAGAAAAAAATGAATGCTACTTTGTTGGTTTTTCCTTTACTATCAAATAAACTCAGATTAATTGAGCTGATCTGCAGCAATTGGTGTGCATTTTGCAACTTTATTAAAATATTGTTTTTGTTACCATGAAATATGTATTGGCAGTTATGTGAGTATAATCACCTTGGAACTATTTCTGTACTCCAGTTCTTGGCACATCTGTACAAAATCTTCTATACTCTTTAAAACATATATAAACATATATGGCATCTAGCGCAGTATAATCTTGCATAGTGACTCTTTCAAGCTACTGTTCCATTCTTTTATTTTCATTTCCAAAACTTATTTATTTTTAACTATTTTACAATTAACACAATGGATCCAAACAATCAAAAACATAAACCTGGTACAGTTGTAACTTAAGATCAAAAATAAAGGACATTCCAGAATACCCAGATTTGGCCACTTTCAATTTTCTTCAATCTTAAATTCAATTTTTTTTGGAAACTTTTTCTGTGGGTGGGAACAGTTCCATGCAGGTGAAAATGTGCAGATATAATACAATTTTAAAGAATTCTGGAAAAGGAAAGTAATGACATCTGCATGCAATGTGCATAAAAACTAAAGACAGCTTTTTCCAACCTGGTACCCTTCCAAATGAATTGTCAGTCAGCACAGCGGTTCAGAGTTCTAATGTATCTGGGAAGCTTTACATTGTAAAAGGCTGGGCTAAGCTATTAAATAAAATGAAAAAGATCTTTGTTTAAAAATAGTCCATAGGAAAATTGGAACTTGTTTTTTTCATGGCATTTAGAAACCAATTACTGAAACTTAAGAAAATCTTATTTTATGTCACATTCCTCTTGTATCACCAGCTCTTTAAAAAAAATCTTAAAATTCTTAGGCAAGTCGAAAATCACTTGGCTTCACAGATGAATAATTAGTTAAAAGCGGGTTTCCCACTCTAAGCACCAGATACTAGTTGCTATGTCAGTGAAGGCTTGGGGTCCTAGTGGGGGCTTGGGGGCCTAGCGGGTAAGACATGAGCTTGTTGACTGGAAGGTTGGCAGTTTGAAACCCAAGTACCACGGGATGAGCTCCCATTCTTCTCCCAGCTCCTGCCAACCTAGCAGTTCGAAAGCATGCAAATGTAAGTAGATAAATAGGTATCAGTTTGGTGGGAAGGTAACAGTGTTCTATGAGCCTTCGTATAAAGTGATAATGGCCACATGAGCACAGAAGTGTCTTTGGACAATGCTAGATCCCTTGGCTAAGAAATGGAGATGAGCATCAGCCCTAGAGTCATCCATGACTGGACCGGGGAAACCTTTACTTTTACCTGCTATGTCAGCATGCCATTCATTCACCAACACTTCATTCAAAGCAATATTCTGTTAGTATTTCATAAGTTTTATCATGAGCTCCAAGACAACATTAATGTGCTGAATGAATTATGCAGTATTCCCCACAAACTGTTTACCTGACTGATGTCACTGGTCCATGCTGCTTTTTCCTGCCGTGAAGGAGCTAAAAGGACCACCGTAAATGGAGGCGCTCCTGCAGGATCTACCACAATCTTGAAGTCAAGGTGCCCAAATACTTGCCCAGAACCTTTTGCTTCATGGTTGAAAGAGAAACAGAATTGGGCAGTTACAGGTTGAAATGCAGAACCTACATTACATCAAGTGCAGAGACAAGTACTTTCTATAGTGATGCATAGATATGGCTAAAATGTAAAGTTCAAATTTAGTATCTTTGATCAGTGATATTTTTAAACACTGCAGACTCATGCAAATGTAAAATATTTTGGTTCACAGAATTTATAATTAAGCAAATGAAAAATTATATTATGTGTTCCAGTTAAAACCTATTCACTTAAGGCAAAAAAATATACATCTGACTCTATTATGACAATATAGCATTGACTTTTAATTGGCAAGACACTTAATAGAGGTACAAACTTAGCAAAATAGAGGTACAAATTTAGTAATTTTTATGCCAGCATTATTATTTTTAAACTTTTTAAAAATTAAAATTAAAGTACAGAATATTCCTTTCCTAAGTAATTATTTTTAAAATGTAACATCTGGCAAGGTGTTTGAGATTCCTTTCATGAAGTAAAATCATGTAGCAAATCCTAGAAAATGTGCTCTGTCACAGTATTACTGCCTGCCCTGGTGGCACAATGGTCTCAATGCAGTATTGCTGGCTACCTCTGCACACAGCCTGGAGTTCAATCCTGACAGGGCTCAACATTCCATCCTTCCAAGGTTGGTAAAAGGAGAACCCAGATTGTTGGGCGCAATATACTTACACTGTCAAGCTTCCAGATAGTGCTGTAAAGCACTATGGGAGGGTATATAAGCCTAAGTTCTATTGTTATTATTATTCTCTAACCACAAGTTCCCCAACCCTATTGACTTTCCCTAATGTATTCAAAGTCTGATTTTTGCCTTGGTGGGTAAGACTAGTATATTGGATGATTCCACCCTAAAATGACGTAGTTGGAATAAGTTGTGGTTTAGCATCTGTTATCCTAAATTCTATTGTTTTGTGTGCTTTGTTATGGGTTATTCTGCTTTTAATCATATGTAAACAGCCCAAAATATATTTATTTACTAAACAAATGTCATCCGACTCACACAGGGTGACTCTAGGTGGCATATAGCAATAAAAAGCCACAATTGAATAAACCCCAAACCTGTCCACCTCCTCCTATATGTATAGAGTTAGACAAGTATAGACAGATTTCTTGGAATGATTTTGGAGATGGATTGCCATTCCCCTCTGCCTATAACTGAGAAACAGTGACTGGCCAAAGTCACCTGGCTGGCTTTATGCTCAAGGCATGACTAGAATTCCAAGTCTCTCAGTTTCTAGTCTGGCATAATGATAAATAAAACACATATATACATACATCTTTTATTACTTGAATTAGAATTTTTATTAGTAACACTGTCTCTATACTAATATTTCATTAAGCAAAAAAAAAAAAGAATGCTATTTTTTAAAGAAAATTTTACAATTCCATAAAACAATTTGATAGAACTTACATTCATCATCATTCGTCTCAGTTTCCTCAAACAGGGTGCATTCTATTAATGAAAGGACGCCTCCTGCCTACAGACATAAATTGCGTTTTTTCAGAAATCTATTTCACTATTCTTCAGTTTAAAAGTATATGAAATTATAGTAACAGAAGGTACAATCCATACAAACCTAAAGTAAACCTCAATCAACATACTTGGACAAGCTTCCTCTTCATCTGTGTTGGGGGGGGAGGGAGAGAAGGAGACAGAGGGAAGGGGGAGAGGGAGAGGGAGGGAGGGAGACAGACTTCAAGTCAGTCTAAACTCCTGACAACTAACTGGACAAGTCCCTGCACTCTTCCTAGCAACATTTTGAGAAACAGTTTGCCCCTGCTTTCTTCCTAGAGAGATGAAATTGCCCAGTCACCTAGGTGGCTTCATACATAAAGGAAGACTAGAAAGGATGATTCTATATTGTACATGGTACAATGTATTATTCCAATAACTAGATGAGTTTCTTAAATTAAGTACAGTGAACATTATTATTTCTAGCAAAGAATGTGGAAACGCATAGCCTCCTTTTTCCAATTAAAACAATTTGTGTTATCCCAGTTCAACTGAAAATAATTTTACTGATAAGAATAATAACATGAAGCACTCAACAGCAGTATTTCAATACAGCAGAAGAAATATTTTGAAAAAATAAGCAATATATTTAAATAGCAAATTACAATGTATCTATTTTTAATATCTGAATATATTATTATTGTAATTCCAGAAATATTCTGTAATATACAGTACTTAAAATTCTGTATTATATTTAATTTTTCCATAAAGTAAATGAAAAAAAACTTGTTGAAACCAGATTGATGTCAGGCCCAGCCCTGACACAGAAAAATCCAATTGAGTCCAATCCTTTATTTGGACAGAACCTGCCAAGGTATAAAAGCTATCACTTTCTACCTGAATAAATATATCCTGAGAGGATCTTAGGGTATGGCAGTCTCTTAATGCGAGCTTCTCTCTGATGGAACATACTGCCTCCTTCCTTGGACAGCTCTGTGCTGCCAACCCTCCCCTCCTCTGCTTCTCCATGTGCTCAATCCATCGCAAATAATGAAAAAACAAAATGTAATATTACAAGCAGAAAGGTGGTCAGAGAAAATCACTGAGAGAACAAGCAGAATATCAGTGCCAGGTGGTAATTTTGAATGGTTCTGCTGGAGGATATTTAGCTTCGGAAGGCAGAGATGTGGAAATCCATAAGAATCCATCCGATTCTTCAGAAAATTTTAATTATTTTCTGAACTATACATTCAGTTTATAATATTTATTTCAAAAACAATTAAAATAAATTAATTTTGGTCTTAGAATTATACAGATAAAACAAAACTATCATACATAAATACAAAAAGTTCCCTTAAACATGTTAATATTATAATTGGAAGCTTTGATTGCCTGGCAGGCAATCGGGTTGTCTTTCTTTTGCAAAGATTTATATTATTTTACTGCAATTAATCTGAACAGTTATATATTTTACTATATGTTCTACAATTCATTATTCTAGTCATAATTTTTGCTATAAAAGTATGTACCTTAAGTAGATGCAATTTTCCTCCAGAGCTCCTTGTACAAATTAAAAAGTGCTTTGTAAATAGAAAACATTGCCTTTCTCCTTCTTTTTTCAAAGACAATGATCCCAAGCGAACTTTACTAAGTTTTCCCCTCTCAACTGATGGGACTTGAATGAGAGTTCCTGGTAAGTAGAAAAACAAATAGTACTCTGTAAACATATAAAGCACATAATTTTTATTTTTTATAGTTTACAATAGAGTGTCATATATGTGTAGCCAATTAATGACAAATTTAGATGACCATTTAAATCTTATTTTCATAAAATATTTAGCTTCAATCATGAAATCAATGTAAGTTATCAAATGTAATAATGCACAAGATTGCATACTCATTATATATAACTATGACATGAGACCCAAGGTCCAGTGACAAAACTTACATTGTCCTTTGCTTAGGACAATATAAATTTACCAAACAATGGAAGGAGAAAAAACATAATATACTCTTCTCTAAGCATCGTCAACCAGCTAATAGTGGCTGAGTATTCTGAAAGTTGTAATGCCAATGTATTTGGAGAGCAGCATATTAAAAGAGTGCTAACACACTGTGATTGATTAATTAATACATATTTCTTTTATATATTTCTAAAAGGTTTTTAAATCACAAATTTAACCAGCAATAGAAGCAAAAACAGAACAGAAGAAGAAAAAAATCTGGATTTCCAAATAGAAGTCTATCAATGCATTTCATTCTTCAATATTTAAGTATATATTATAAGGTTAGGGTAAAATATTGTGCATATAATTGGATGTACACTTACTAGTCTTTTCCTTAATTCTGTATTACATTGCATTTTTTTATTTTCAGAGTTTAATGGTTTCTGCTATATACTCTACTGCCTGGAAATCGTTGTGTTTTGGTTTTATAATTGTGTTACATAATTTGTAATGTTATATTCATTTTGTAGACTGATACAGCATTTTATATTTAAATATGAAACAAACTTAAATAAAAAAGAGAATGGATGGCTAAAGAAGTATAAACATTAATCCCAATTTATTGTCACAATGCTATAAAAAGGATAATTTGATTATGTGCAAAGATAGATTTATTCCAGGCATTATGTAAAGTTCAGGATTAATTGAAGATTAAAACCCAGGCCTCCCCAATCTAAGACACTCTATCTCTGTGTTCACATCCTGAATCAAGGATCTTCAAAATGTGGTTTGCTTGGGTTTAGAGATACACCCTTTCATGGATTATTCTAATGGATAAGCAGGACTATTATTGTTTGTTCAACAAACCAAGAATAAAAAACATAGCTTATGTTACTGAAAACCTATCTTTAAAATATTAAATAAATGCAAAGACATAATCCTTATATGAGATTAAATGAAAACACTGATATTAAAATATACTTGGGATAAAGTTCAATTACATACTTAGCATATTCATTTACTGTAATGTAAATTCAACTGAAGTTTGCAGCCCTTTCATCCAAGGTAATTAGGTTTACTTAAAATTGGAAATAGCATTCTTTTAAGTATGTAGCACTCAGATATTCTTTTAAATACAGAAAGCAAACACAAACTTGAATTACGAGTATTGTAGGATTTACTTTTTTAAGTGGCTGTGAGAATTTTTGGTAACAACACAGAACTCCAAAAATATGAGTCAATATGAGTAACACAATACACTAAATGCAATTTTGCTATATTATAGTTTATTGAATTTTCAGACAAATAAATCAATCTCAGTCAAGACAAAACACATCTTTGTGGGATCTATTTAAACAAGATGCTGGATCCTGACAAATACATTCATATGAAGCCAATTATGAAAGTATTTTAATGTGGACCCCAAAATGTAAAAATATGTTCTTTCTATGCAATAGGTTGCAAAAAACAAAGTGATCTTTTAAAGAAGACTCCATGTAACAATAAAATTCAGAGGAATAGATCCCACAAAATCTTTTTCATGAACCCCATTTAAATGAGGTCCTTAATGAAACTTGATTCCAAATAAACATATTTTGATACTTTCCAAGATAGTGTTTGTGTATGAGAGAGAAAGAGAGGGAAAAGGAAAATAACAGAAATCACCAGTGTAGTTTAATAGTTAAGGTGCTGGACTAGCAGTTGGGAGATCCAGATTCTAGTTTCCCCTTAGTTATAGAAACCATTTGGGTGACTTTGTGTCTCTCTCAGCCCCAGACTAGGAAGTCAAAAAAATTTATTTACCAACCCACACTTGATGAATGTAGTAGATTCTAGTCCATAACCTTTAATGAAGACATCTTCCTGTTCTGGATTGATTTGGGATTACAACAATAATAATTATAATATATTGTGTGAAAATGCATAGGCACAAAAGCAAATAGGCAGTGAATACATATTAATATACTATGATATAATTAACACGCAGTATTTAGAGTAATATGCACAGATCTATAAGGATTACCCACAATTAATGACTTAATGTTAATAAAATTCAATTTCCTGTCTACGTACAACAGAGCATTTTTAGCTTTAAATTTCAAGAATAATTCCCTCACAAACATAAAGAAAATCAAGACATCATCAATAAATGTATTTAATTCCATGCTGTTTAAAATAATTCCCAAGAACACATTATCCAAAATTGAGTAGATATAGATCTGGAAAAGGATGCTTTGCAATAAAACCCTGGAAATTTATTTAAAAATGATGACAATGAATCATGTACTTCATCCATGCAGCTATGTTGACAGACTCTACTTACCAAGGAAAATAGGTAGGCAAGGAATGTTGCAAATACATCAGATGGTTGAAGAAAAAAAAAAGGGCATTGGAAGAATATCTGAAGGATAGCGAAAAAGATGCACTGAAGCTAATATACCAGGAAGGCCTACTGAGTGCGGGAGAGATCAAACTGGCTTACAAGAAAGGCCAAATGCAGAACAGAAAAGATGCATTATATGGCCAGTACATTAAAAAAAATAGCAAGGAAAACAGATAATAACAAGACTATCCAGAAAGTTGAATAAAGGGACAAAGGAGTTAATTCTAGATGTACATGACCAAGCCTTAAGAACAAATGCATACAAAACCAAGTGCTGCCTTTACAAAGAAGCTGAAGAAACAGTGGATCACCTGGTTAGCTGCTGCAAGAAGATTGTCCATATTGACTTCAAACAACGGCATGACAAAGTAACAAAAATGGTTCATTGGAAGATTTGCAAGAAATACTACCTGCCTGCAAAAAAGAACTGATGGGCTATAAAATAGACAAAGTAATAGAAAATAAAGAAGCTAAAGTGCTATGGGACTTCAGAATTCAGACAAACAGGCACCATCCACATAACACCCGAGACTTAACAATTGTCGATAAGAAAGACAAAAAAGTCTGGATAGTGGATGTGGCAATACCTGGAGACAGCAGAAGAAAAGAGAAAGAATTGGAGAAAAAAAAACACAAACATATGCAAATATAAATAAAACGACCACAGCAAAAAAAAAAAAAAAAGGTAGAAATAGTAGTAATAGGTGCCTTGGATACAATCCCAAAACAAATGGGGCACCACTTTAAACACCATCAGCATTGACAAATTCACCATCAGTCAATTGCAAAAGGCAGCCTTACTTGGAACAGTTTACATCCTGCGATGATATCTGGAAACAACCATATGTACCTATTCTGGATCCTCTGGAAGAACCCAATAGCTGGACAAAAATACCAAATCCAATCTTGAAGATCTGGCTGTCTATGTGATGAACCATATATTGTTTGTACACGCATAGACACAAACATAAACTGGCAATGAATACATATTAATACACCAAAATTTAATATGATTAATACACAGCATTAAGATTCATATATATTAGCATAGTTCTATGATTACCCATGATTAGTGATTTAACATTAATAAAATTCACTTGCCTTTTTGGAGTCTATATACAACAAAACAATTTTTTAGTTTTGATATTTCAAGCGTAATCCCCTCACAAACATAAAAAAGATCAAGAAGTCATCAATACACTTATTGAATTCCACACTGTCAGAAATATTTCCCAAGAATACAGTCATCCAAAACTGAGTAGGCATACATATGATAAGGATGCTTTGTAATAAACCTTGGAAGTTTTTTAGATTATTTATATAGATCACTAACAAAGACTAAAAAAATTCTGCAAGGAATATCTTGATAATATGACAAGATAAAACCTGCAAATTGGCATTTGATTAGAATTATTTTATTTATATTAGTTATTCATCTTGAAGAACAAGTTCCTCTTCCACACTTGATCAGTGAAAGTCCTCATCATAAAAATATTAAGAATAAGTGAATGAATCCTAATACTAAATACTAGTATAAAACTCTTTTACACCAGTGCCATGATTCAAACTTTTCTGTTTTATAACTATTTCATTTTCAAATCATGGACAGAAAATTCAAGGAAGACACTGATTTGAAGATTTTTTTTAATATTAACATTTAGAAGTTATGTGTATGGAAACAAGATTATTTAAAACACTGGCACCTTAACATCAAATTTTAGATGTCTAAAATTCTTCCAGTCATTCACAGTATCGATAAAAAATCTCTTCTTTTCTTGTATTTATTTTCCTCCTTTCCTGTATTCCATGGCACAACATATTAATCTAAAACTATTTTCTATACTACTGTTTGGAGAATTGTTTTCTACAATTATCTGGAATTTTGATATAAATTTGAAAAACTGTATTAGCTTTCTGTAGAAATTCTCTGGCAAAAAAAGAATCTGATCAAATATATCTATAAAATTTTCTATTTGAGTTGTTCGGCAATGCATTTCCTGCTAGACAATTTAAACATTATCTCCACTGCCAACCTCACAAACAATGAACTCCTTAGGAATGTGGAGATATTAAATCAATAGATTATATCCAGTGTTGGAATCTGTTTTTCAAAGAAAACATTCCATTAGAGATGAGAAAATAGCCTTGGGGTCTCTTAAAGCAAACCATTAGACGGTGGCCATCATTTTATTCTATAAAGTACAAACACAAAGCAACTATACATTGCTTCAGCATTTTTTATAGCACGAATGGGATGTGCAATAAACAAGTTACAGCGATTGCTCCTCTCCATGATTTCAGCCAGCCAGATACATCTTCCTCTAATATTTCTGTTCTATTCTCTGCTTAAAGTTGCCTTATAATTCGTTAAAGGATTCTACCCATTTTTTATACTTCTACTACCACTTCTTTATATGTTTGGAGATGTACACAATTAGCATATATGATAGCAGTTCACACCAGTTATGTAAATAATGTTCTCAAACATTTGGTTAGCTTCTACAAGGACTACAGATAAGTCTTCCAAGGCAGAATTTAAGCATATCAGCAGATAATTCACACTGTGATTTTAAAAATCCACCAGTGTAAATGATTTTAATTTAAAAATAAATCAAATTATATCTGTGTGAGCTGTTCTAGAAGTACAAATGAAAAATGGGAACAACAAACAGCTATTTTCATTCCTCACAATCGCTCCACCATTTGACAAAGCTTCAAGTACTTCAAGTTTCTCCTGTGCTTTTGCCCGAATGTTGGCATCATTTGGGATTGCAACATCTATCGGCCAGACAGAACTATTTTCCATGGTGCTGGAGATAATTTCTGGTCCACTGAAGATGATAGTCCGGTTATTGTGTATGTGACTTTCCCATGGGTGCTTTATTATTATAGTGCTGTTTTTCATGTCTCCTGGAAAAAAAACAGCACAGAGGTAGGGCTCAACAGCAGCCCGGAAATTACAAATATATAGATGTGCAGATGTCAAAAACAGATATTTTGCATCTTATACTTCCCAGTGATGCCAACATGAATTCTATTGTTTTCAATTTCATTTTTCCTTTATATTCTATAACTGCATAATCAATACATGCATGTTAAATTCATTGGTCTTACCTTGTCGTATAAAAGTCTGGCTGGTATCCAATAATATGTCACAGCCTTCTACTATCATCCTTTCTATTGCAAGATTTTTCCGAATATTTTCTGTATCACTCACTTCATCATGCATTATTCTATTGCAAATGAGAGACCAAAAAATCAATTATCCAGTTATGAATTTTTAAAGCAAGAATAGCTTGGATGAACTTTATGGCCATCATAAGACTTTCTATGTGCATCATAACTGATATTTGTTTGATCAAAGTGGAATGCTATCCTTGACAAAGTTTGTCTATCATTTCCCCTAATATATCAGCATCTCCTCCATACTAATACACTGAATAGTTACTTGCCTCTTTCATTAGCAATTGCTGTTTCTGTTTTTAAAGCTATTTTATTTTGGAACTTCCCTTAAAAAATCCCCCAAACTGGGGAACAATTTAAAACATACTTTTCATTTATTATACCAACATGGGAGGAAGGGTATCTCTCACTAAACAGCCCTCCAAATTGTTCACTTATAAGAATACGTTTGGTCAGATATCTGTCCACTGACCTTAAATATCACATTTTGGTTCTTACTATGTTACAGAGTCCCTGATTATGACATCAAACATGTAAACAAGCTAAATACACGACTAACATGGGCAGCATCCTGCCCACATGCTTTTATCTTTCTTGGTAACTTCAATCTACCTCATATTAACTGGACCCTAATCGAATGTACAACTGAATCCATACATGCAACCTTCTACAATGCTGTAACAAATCTGGGACTGGAACAACTAGTAACCAACAATACTAGGCTTAACAACTGCCTCGATCTCATATTCTGCAATAGTTTGAATTCAATTTATGGAATGCAAATTAAAGAACCCTTTTCCAACAGTGACCACAATATGATTGACTTTTGTCTCAACATATGTCTACACAAAAATCATCACAATGATGGCATCCCCAATTATAACTTCAAAAAAGGCAGCTATGATCTTATAATCGACTATCTCTCTTCCCTTGATTGGCAATTTCTACTCACTGGATGCAATACTGTTAAAGATCATTACAACATATTCTTACTAGAAATCAAAAGAGCCATCAAACTATATGTACCAATAACAACTCCCAAAACCAGGAAAAACAGATTACCCATAGCAATAAGGAAGCTTCAATCCAAAAAGAGATCACGATGAAAAAACAAATCTGGTCATGTTGCCAACTTCAAAAGCTGATACAAAAATCTATGCTACCAGATAAAAACTGAATGTGCTAATTATTACATTAAACAAGAGGAAAACCTTCTATGCACAAATTCCACACGTGCTTTCTACAATTTTGTGAACAACAAACTAAAAGACTCAAGGTCCATCCCACCCCTGAAAGGACCTAATGGTAAAGACTGCAACGACGACACCATCAAAGCAAACCTCTTTAACACATTCTTTGGCTCAGTATTTGTAATCAGCAATGGATCAAGCCCAGTACTTCCTAGTTGAACCACAGACAACTACAATGATCTAATACATATCAATTTTACAGAAGACAATGTTGAAAAAGCACTACGCAATCTAAAACCATCTTTATCTATTGGACCGGGTGGAGTTTGTGCCTACTTCTTAAAAAAGCTATCCACTGCCATAGCCAAACCTCTAAGCATAATCTTTGAAAAATCTTTCAGGACCAGCTCCTTGCCAAAACTATGGTCACAAGCCAAAGTCATCCCAATCTTCAAAAAGGGAGACCCCAGCTTAGTTGAAAATTACAGACCCATCTCCTTATGCTGCATCACCTGTAAAGACATGGAATCAATTATTAACCAATCCATTATCCTCCACTTAGAGACAAACAACCTCCTCTCAAATAAACAATTTGGTTACAGAAAAAAACTATCCTGTAATCTGCAACTCTTACACTGCAAAAACATATGGACTACACAACTTGATCAGGGCAAAGCACTAGACGCAATCTACATAGACTTCTGTAAAGCCTTTGATTCATTGGTACACAACAAACTACTACTAAAACTAAAATCTTATGGTATCTCTGGACACCTGTATAACTGGATAGAAGCATTCCTGTCAAACAGACAACAAATGGTCAAAATTGGAAGCGTCATATCAAATTCTGTACCTGTCAACAGTGGTGTCCCCCAAGGCAGTGTTTTAGTACCAACTCTCTTCATACTCTACATAAATGACCTCTGTGATCATATTAAGAGCAACTGCATTCTCTTCGCTGATGATGTAAAGCTATTCAGACAATAACTACCCTCCAAAAAGACCTTGACTATGTATCAGAATGGTCAATCAAATGGCAACTTCAAATCTCAACAAATAAATGCTCTCTCTTACATATTGGCAGAAAAAAAATCAGAAAATAAAATACAAGCTAAATAGTCAAGACCTTGTTAAGGATCCAAACTTTGTCAAGGACCTTGGAATACTCATCTCAAATGATCTAAGTGCTAGAGTCCACTGTAACTACATAGCCAAAAAGGCATTAAGAGTTGTTAATCTAATCCTATGTAGTTTCTTCTCTGGTAATATCACACGATTAACTAGAGCATACAAAACATTTGCTCGACCTATACTTGAATACAGCTCATCAGTCTGGAACCCATATAATGTATCTGATATTAACACAACTGAAAAAGTCCAGAAATATTTCACAAGAAGAGTTCTCCACTCCTTTACTCATTGCAGAATACCTTATGCCACCAGACTTTAAACTCTTAGACCTAGAAAACCTAGAACTAAACCGCCTCCGGTCCAATCTAAATATAGTATATAAAATCATACATTGTAATGTCCTACCTGCAAATGAATACTTCAGCTTCAATCATAACAATACAAGAGCACACAATAGATGCAAACTCAAGGTTAACCGCACCAAACTTGACTGCAGAAAATACAACTTCAGCAATAGAGTGGTCAATGTTTGGAATATTCTGCCTGATTCTGTGGTTTCTTCCCCAAACCCCAAAAACTTTAACCTTAGACTGTCTACTGTTGACCTCACCCCCTTCCTAAGAGGCCTGTAGGGGGCATGCATAAGCGCACCAATTGTGCCTACCATCCCTGTCCTATTGTTTTTTTATTTTTCTTATAAGTATCTATCTCATGTATTCAAAACTATATTTATTCTTATACCTGTATCTTGTAAGCGATTGACAAATCAAATAAATACTAAAAAAAATAATTGGGTAGACGGAAATGTTTTTTAGGTTCTTATGCTCTCTAGAACATGCTTTAAGCTGTGGGGAATTTGAAGGCTGGGGTTCTTTCAGGGAGAGATGGATAGACAGATCACTAGTGTGAGAGAGCAAAAAATATATGGCAGAAGTTATAGGGAAGTTCTTCAGAACCTTCAACCTAAAAATTGCAACCCTGGATAGTATACAATCAACAAACAATTAATAAATGATAAATGTAAAAAAGCAATACAATTAAGCATGCTAATGTAAAGAGCATAGAAAATGGCTTTGACAGAGACTGTGAAGATCTGTTACCAAGGCATCAAACAGATACATATGGCTTAAGCCCATACAAAAATAAAGATTTATGAAAATACCTAAAGCAGGTGTCTCCCCACCAATTCACATGAAGATAAAAGAGAGAGAAGAGGATGCACATTCAGAAACTTGCTAGTTTCTGTTACTACAGTTATTTTACACAGCATCTGTCTCTTGATCTGATCTACCTCATAGGGCTGATATACAAGAAGTGGCAATTCTGAAAATGGTGGAATTTTAGCATCCACATCTAGGGGCAGATGTTTGAGAAAGTTTAGTTCATGATCTCTTTTGCAATTATGGGCAAATCCCAGGCAATGTGAAGTTTAAATCAAAATTAGATTTTGTTTCCAACTCAAAACACTTGGCTTGTTATTTGAAAAAAAGATGACACTCTAATTTTGTCATGGTCAGATCATTTTGTGTTTAGCCCCTCCCAGTCCTATCCTGTGATTTCCACAAATAAGGGGCCTGATTAAGGCAATATGTCCAGGTACCTTTTGGATCCAGATAGATTCCAGTAGGTACCTATAGATTTTTTCAGCAATCTGGCAGATAGTTCCATGAAGTGCTACTTTTAGATCTGGAATTCAGAGGCAACCAGGATCGTTCATGCGATTGTCCTCAGCAGCCTCTTACTATTTGCCACTCCTGTGGAGCTCTTTTTTTTTTTACTGAAAAGGTCATGGAGATGAAATGGTAGATAAATGCCTGGCATGTCAGTGAAAGAAGATCCTAATAAATCTGACTAAATACCTGTAAAAGCTCACATTGAACTCTACTCATTGACAGTAAAAGCATCAAAGCTTTAGCAACTGCTGCTCTGACTGCATTGATGGAATATATCATCATGGTCCACTTTAAAGTTACCTCCTCTACCATAGTTGCAGAAAAATAGATAATATAATCTGTCCCCCAAACTGTTGCTCAACCTTCATCTCGTGTCCATCTTTCTGTTTAGGGGTAAAGTAATTGGCAAGGAAGTGGCATGTCAGTTTCAACATATCCCAGAAAAAGAAAATTGTTTGAACCCCTTTTAGTTTGGTTAGACCTGGGAATGGGATGAAGTTTGTACTGATCCATCTTGTAGAGCTGACTTGGAGAGTAATACAGCCCTCTCTTGTTACTTTTTCTTGGTGGTATACAATACCATGGTATGCTTCTGGGCTACCTACAAGGTTCAGAGAAAATTATTTGCCAAGTTTCTACTCCATCCTAAGTGGGCCATTCCAGACAGGGACAAGATCAGAGATCAAAATAATGGATGTTCTGTTATGGTATCCCTCTGCTTTTCATTATTTATCTGAAATTGCCAGAAGAGAACATCCATTAGTCAGGATGAAGTATCTTAAATATATTGAAGACACTAAATTATATAGTTCCAGATTAAGATGGAGATATTGATCTGTGTGTATATGGATGTAATAAAATAAATTTAAATTGAACGTTGGGAAAGCTAAGTTTTTTCAAAAACCATCTGATTTTAATTATTGGAGGTTGTAAGCTGGATTACTACAATGTTTTATGCATGTAACATGAGCTTTTGGGGACTACTTGAAAACTACAATACTATAAGTGAAAAATGTGAGTCTCAATGGGTAAAAATCATATAACTATACTTCATTAGATCTGTAGGTCTGCATTGGTTTCTGATAGGAGTTGGGTACATTTCAAATGTTAATTGAATCTATCAAGCCTCCACGAATTGGCTCCCAGGTCTCTCCAGAACTGCCACTTTGGAGAAAAACCAATTTGCCCTATAAGTTTTCTATAAGCTAATATTTAAAGTTCCTCCTATTTGAGATATTCAAGGGAATGGCAACAGCATGTCTCCACTGCAGTCCCTTCACTTTCAGATATTCTCTTCCCAGAAGGTCAGTTAGTATATTCCCCAATGAAGAGTTATTAAGAGTGCTGTTTTGTAGAATCTTTAACCCGGACTAGTCTCCAATGGGATTCAACACCAATGGGATTTATATATATGCAAGTGCAATTTTAAAAACTATTATCTAATTGTACATATTACATTTCTGTTCTGGATTTATATATTGAGAACAAAAAGCAGTCAAACCTTGAAAGTTCTTCCAGTTTAGATTTAGCAAACTCAAGGCTTTTCCTTTCCACATGTTCGTGTGGTGTATGAGCTAGAAGTTCATGAAGGGTGATAATATATCTAGGAATCTAAAGGATTGAAAATATTGGTCAGTGATGCATTCTAAATGTATAATTAATTATAACATGATATGTTTTCCATCTTGGATCTCCTTACAGTTAATACAATCTAAAAAAAATTGCATTTCCTATTTCAGAAATCAGTCGCAGAACTATGGAGCTTGAAGGGGTCATTGAGGCCACTGAATCCTTGGCTCAGTACAGGAATCTTCAGAGTCCAAAAAAATTACTTAAAATAGCAATACCAATTCAGTGAGAGTAATATGAATATAGTGTGCATCTGTTTTTGAGGCTAGCTCAATCTTAAATTGAATCATTTTTTCCCCAAAGTCATCCAAAGTGAAACAGATTAATCTTTAATCTTTGACCTGGCTTCAGATATGTGTGGAGTATCAAAGCAGCTATTAAAGCTCTAATAAGCTGCTTTAGGGGAGTTGCTGCTTTCATTAACTATTCTGAGGGCAGCTGTCACATAGAAAAATAAAGGATCTTCACTTAAATTGCTGTGGGGGGGAAGGAAGGCTATTCCCCAATGAAATTGTAGTGACAGGTTTTCCTGACAGGGATGAACTCCCTCCATCCCAGCTGTTTTCACCAAAATGAACCTTTATTTTTCTCCTCCTAAGTGATTATTTGACAGCTGTCACTGTTAGTCTTAAATCCCACACTAGGACTTTGGCAGCAGATTTTTCATGAGCTAATAACAGTAGCTGCTATATAATTTTTTGAAGTATTATTATTTTGAAGAGTAATCTGTAGCTGCAGAAAGCTACAGCAATTTCTAAATGGACGCTGCAATGGGCACAGTATATCAGCAGAAGTATTTTGAAAGCTTTTCAGTAAACCAGGATGCTGTCCAGGACCAGTTTGCCTATTTCTATTATTTGAGCTTAATAATCCTTTTTAAACAGAGTACCATGGCATCAACAGCCTACTTAGCTGATGCAGTCTTCATTCTCTAAGAAGATTGTGACTTCCATGCACACTTAGATCTGCTTGAGTATTATTCCTGCAGTTTGATAGTGCCATTTGGCAATATCCTCCCAAATATTTCAATTTTCACAGATGAAAACTAACTATAATGCAAAAATGCATTACTGCAAAATTATGACTGAAAAATAATAAACAACAAAATACTAATGCCTATTTAATATCTGACCAATACAAAAGATTGTAATACAGAATCTCTCTCAATTGAACAAAATAAAAAGACTTATTCTATAGCAATTTTCTTCAGTTTAATGAGTCCAGGTTAGCCACTCTTTCTAACAACATCATTTGGGAAAGATTATTTGACAGCAAAAGTCATGAGGATGATAATAAAATGATGGAAGCAATAAAATTACCTGAAACATGGGGTACGTAAGAAATGTTTCAAGCATTCTGCCCTCACATGCAGTGTTGGATTCATATTGCTTTAAGAGTTTGTCAAAATCTCTGTTCTGCTTGCAGTTTGCCAGCACCTGTAGGCTATACTGGTGATTTCTAACAAATTCTTGATATATATTCAACATCGGTAAAAGAATATCAAATAAGTCAGCTATAAAGACAAAAAGATAGTTGATTTTTACAGTCATTCCTTTTCCTTCATAGAAATAAAAAGTCTAAACCACATTAATACCATTTGTAGCATTGTATAATTACAGGTATTAAAAAGGAAAACATCTTTATTAAAGTTTCCCCTACTACTGTTACAATTTGATTGCTCAGTTCTTCTGAGAACATTAAGTGATCAATACAGTTTTATCTATATATTAATAAAATTTAACCTGAAGGCTCTTTGCAAGTATATTTCATGCTAGGACAGAACTTCAAATGGTAGAAAAATCATTCTTCTTATTTCTGCCTCTGTAACAGTTATTTTTTAAAAAATTCTGACTGAAGAAAAAAAACAGCTGTAAACTATATAAGAGTAATGAAATACAGTGCAGCTTCCTAATATAGTTACTCCTTTTGGAACAAAGAATACACAGGTGGATATTGCAAGTTTCTAAATTTATTTAACAGGGTAAATAAAAAATAAAGCAACTTACTGTAAGGAAACTAAAAAAATCTTAACTTTCAAATAAAAAATGTAATGCTACTCTTTAAACACAGAAACCAACACACAAAGTTACCTAAAATTAAGGTGGGCCAGTTTGCTATTCTTGCTTTTAATCCTTGATGAAATATTTCATGAAGGAACATTATAGTTTCACTAGAGAGAAATAAAGAGTTGACAAAATAAAACAAAAATTAAAAATCTCTGTGTAAAATATATTATTTAAAATTATCAGCACATATAATGATTATTAAAACAGGATAGCTGAATAAGCACTGTCACTCCAAAACCTTTTGGGATGCAGTGCATTAGAATTTTAAAAATAAATAAAATTACAGAGCAGCATTTTTCATAGTTTTGAAATAATAAACTATATTTTTATTTAACTGTATTTATTTAAATAATTTATACAGACATTAACTCTGGGCAGTTTATTAAAGAAAAAAGGTTAAATATATCAATCATAAACAGAATCAACAAGAGTTCTAGTTTAGGCACAAAATGAGGATGATTATTAAGTAGCATCTGTCGCTCTTTTAATAGTGGCAGGCAGAACATCCCCAAATTCTATGAGTGGACCCATTAAATTCTAAACCAATCTGATCACTTGAATGTTGCTAATACACACACACCAGCTACACAAAACACCCCATACCTAAGTTATCTAAAGAGCTGAAAGTAAAACTAAAATGCCTAGATTTGCTAAGCTGAGCAGCCCAGCACCTTTCTTGCACCTTCTATCCTAATTGGTATGATTGCAAGGACATCAAAGAGTCCATAGATGTACCATTTGACATTGATTCAGCCATTTGGGATTACCTGTCCACTAGTTTTATAATATCCAAAGCTATATGTTATTCAATTTAATGTTGAAAATATCAACATAAATTAGTTTTCCATACGTCCCAATGAAGCTACCGCAATTAGGGGTGGAAAAACTGGAATTCATTTAGTCTTCCCCTGCCACCCAAAGAGAAAGGAAGTAAGAGCTTTCAATTTCAAAATTCTAAAAATTAAATGCAAACATTTTCTACACGTTCTACAGATTTTTAATACTATAAATCAAAACAGACAGAAAACTATTTCATGCAATCATATTGGAATGAGTTTTTAAAAATGTATCCAATAATACCTGTTGAGGAAGATGCTGCTAACATCATCATGATTAATAGGTGGTTTCTTTGAACTTGCAGCCATTCTTAAGGGCCTTAGAAAACAATTCACAAGGATATAAAGTTGATGCACGTATTCAGATTCTGCCTCAACCATATTGAAAACTATCTGGTTTCTTTTTCGCATACTTTCTGCATGTGGTGAACAAATATAATCTTGGACAATTGTCTTCCATTTTCTTCTACACAACCAACCACGCATAAAACTCTGTACCTAAAGAGTGAATTTTTTAAAAAATCAATTTTTATTACAGTCACAGACCAACATTACAAATAAAAGCTGTAAAAACAACAATAATAGTAAAAAATAAAGACATAATATACTGTGATTGGTACTGGATTAACAGTAGGAAGTTAAAGTTTGCCTAATTTTATATATAATATAACATAATTTGGCCACCTTCAAAGAAACTACTTCATACTGATCTAATTAAAAAAAATTCTTAATGGTCTTTGAAAACTATATATATCCCATTCAAATAGATGTATTGATATATCAGTGTCTCAGAAAAGAAAAGCAAGCATGTCTGCAGTTAGTAAATATAAAACGGCAATTAGTCTTCTACTTCTTATTTTAGAGCATGCTTAGAAAGACCAGAATAGTTTAGCTGATCTTAGAATATTTTGCATTATAGATTGGCTCAGAAAATGGAGACTATGTAGAAGAATTAGTATGCTTTAAGTACAACAAAAATATATTTATGAGACTCACATCTAAATAACAGAACTAAATTCAGCAAATTCAAATAGCCATTCTTCACATTTGCTTTTGAGAATATGTAATGGAACATGAAGGAAAGTGAACACAGAACTAATCTGCAGCTTATTAAAATAGCCATGCTTGTTTCTGGGGTAAGGTTGCATCTATTTTAATGAGTTTATGTGCATTTTAGAACACTTGAACATTCAATTCAAAACTCCACCATAGGCTTCTACTTAATGTATTCTATTTTTACCAACATCTCACATTTAAAATCAACTGGAAAGGAAACATTCCCTTAGGTCTATACAATAAATTGTATTGATTTAAATGAAAATTAACTGTAGAGAAACTAATGTGGCATAACAGTTAAGTTGATGGATGTCAACTAGAAAGACTCATATTCAACATCCTAGTGTTTACTTGTTGACTCTGGACAAATCATTCTCTGATGCCAACCTACTTCCCAAGGATGTTGGACACTTTAGGAATAAAAGAAGAAGTGAATTGATTCATGCATGCTACCCTGAGTTCCCAGAGAAGACAGGGTATAAATACATGCAATAAATAATAATTGGCACACCTAATGTCATTATTTATGACTAAGCAGTTTTAAATAGTCAAAGTGGAAGTGTATTTTCTATCCAATGCATGTGTCAAAATGTGTCAATATATAACCCTAATGTAAAAGGAAAAATGCTAATAATAGGACCTATTGTTTTAAGTATTATTATTATCCATAATTATATGTTTATAGAATACTTTGATAACAATGCATTGTTAGCTATATAAACTTTCAAATTTATCTTTCATTTTTTCTCTTTTCCCTCTTCCAGCATCAGAATCGCAACTATTAAGGACCTCCCCTTAAAAGATGTTCATCTCAAACTTCTTTTTTTAGTGATAACTTACATTCAAAAGCTTTAAATTGCAGTAGTTGGAAATTTTTTCTTTATAATTGTTTTCATAGAGTACTTTGATACATGAATTTTAAGCCATGTCGACCTTATTAACATCACTGTCTCTTTCACCAAACAGTTCATCAAGATAATTAGCTCTTCTGGAACACTTTAATAAATGTTATGCTCAGTGGTGGAATTCAGCTTGCACCACTTCAGGAGGACCAATTGTTTACTTTCTGAGCAGTGTGGTGAACTGATTGTTGGAAGAAATCATTAGGACAGAG
Organism: Hydrophis major; assembly: GCA_033807585.1. Classification (NCBI taxonomy): domain Eukaryota; kingdom Metazoa; phylum Chordata; class Lepidosauria; order Squamata; family Elapidae; genus Hydrophis; species Hydrophis major. The sequence goes on from CM066329.1 coordinate 334,406,572, forward strand.
ACCGGTTGTTAAATTATTTTAATCCCAGCACTGGTTATGCTGCTTGATTCAAATGAATATTTAAATATTCGTGGGTGTGGGTCTGGTGTCCTAACATGAAGAATGACAACCAAGCCCCCACCTGAATAGAACACACCCCCAACCAATCAGAACACAGCCAACCCCCCAACCAATCAGAACACACCCAAACCCCCCTACCAATGAGAACACATCCCCACCCAATCAGAACACAGCCAAGCCCCAACCCAATCAAGTCACACACCCCACTAGCAGTTCAAAGGAAGAAACAGCTGCAAGCTCACATTACTCCGAGAAGCACAAAGCCGAAGACACAAGCCTGAAAATGATGAATGAGACTTCATCAAAACATCGCCTAGATACTTCCAATTTTACGCAGGAGAAAACCGTAATAACGCTAATAACCCTAATATCTAATAAAGATACACACACACACACACACACACACATTCTTTTAATTGAAAGAAAAAATAGGAAATATTGTTATCACTTCTCCATCTAAATGGAGTGGAGAAATACCTTTTTAATCTTTTTGATATCTGGATCTTCTTCTTCTTGATTGCCTTGATAGGGTCTCATTCGTTCTTTTGTTTTATTGAGAGCTACGATCTAGTAAAAACAAGAAACAAAAATGTACAATTTTAAAGTTTTCAACAGATTTCAGAATATCACATGAAATTTTTAAATGTAATTTAAAGCCCCTGGAACTTTGCATAGTAACATGTATTTATTTATTTATTTATTTATTTGTTCATTCATTCATTAAATTTTTGTCATTTTATGTCATGTATTTTGTGGTGGTGAGCCCTTTGAGAACTGTATGCAATGAAATCTCATTTTAAGGTGTGCCAATTAGTGTACATTTAAAGTGACAATTAACTTATTCTAAGCCTAAGTCTGGTTTTATAAATTTCTGGAAAAAGGACTATATGAAATAACACTCAGAAAGACAAAGGAATACCTTTTGTGTTCCATTAGCTGCCAAGATATAATGACCCATAGTAGAATTTTCAATTATATTATTCTCATGAGAATAATCATTAACCTGAAAATTATTTCAGTTGCCTGAAAAGGTGTCTGAAAATTATTTCAGGTTAAGGCCAAATAATATGCATTATACAAAACATATACAATCCAACACCTATTTGATTTGAAAGTCATGAATTTTCTCAGTATTTGAATCTAAAAAAGCAGAATTGTTGTTAAAGCAAATTGTCACAGATAGTTTTTTGTTTTAACTTCCCCAGGTTAGAATAACAAAAGCAAAGCAATCCATTGTAGAAAAAAAGACAACCATTCCAAACAACATTCAAAAACAATATTGCAAGACTAATAAAAATAATTAATACACTTGACAAAATAGAAGGGTTCATATTCAGAGGTGTTACTCCTAGCCAAAGTTCCATTTTAATTAATGAAATTAATTAATGAAACTTTTGCCAATGACTGAAAAGGAAGTCAGACTGTATATTAGACAGCAGTAGCAGCACAATAAGAATGAATTTTGAAATATACCTCTGATTTAAGCCGTTCAATTTCTGTGTCTTGATCTTCAAGCTGATGACGTAGCTGATTTGCTGAAATCTTTTCTGTCTCTACAATTTGAACTAGATGGATATATTTTTGCATCAACACTTCTCTCTCAATCAGGATATCTGAATAGCTATATGTTAAAAAAAAAATAATGAAAATTTTTATGTTAGAAATTATGTAGGCAACATATTTAAACAAAGTCTAAAATACTAGGTTCCATTATTCTTTAAATTCTTTATTCTTTAATAAATTGCAGTAGTAAGTGTATTCCCACACATTTTTATGTTTTACAACTTATATATAAATCTGACATAGGAATATTTAAATATGTGGGGCTGAGAAAAAGAGCTTTATTGGTAATATTGATTTTTCTTTGGTCATAGCAATTTGACCATATATTTGTCTCAAGGTATAACGCTAAAGCTGTGCAATCAATATGGAAATGCTTTGGCTTCAGGACAAACATGAATATATGCATACATACAGCATGTTGAACAACAAGCCTTATGATGCAACCAGAACAACCTTGAACTAAATAACGCAAAACTGTAGAAATAGTGGTAGATTTTAGGAAAAACCCTCCTATACTGCCACCTCTGACAATGCTAGACAACACAGTATCAACAGTAGAATCCTTCAAGTTTCTAGGTTCTATCATATCTCAGGACTTAAAATGGACACATAATATCAAAAATGTCATCAAAAAAGCACAACAAACTCAGAAAGCTCAAACTGCCCAAAGAGCTGTTGATTCAGTTCTACAGAGGAATTATTGAATCTATTATCTGCACCACTGTAACTGTCTGGTTTGGCTCTGCAACCAAACAAGACAAACACAGACTTGAACAGATAATTAGAACTGCAGGAAAAAAAAAACAATTGCTACCAATCTGCCTTCCACTGAGGACCTGTATACTGCATGAGCCAAAAGGAGGGCTTTGAAAATATCTGCAGCCCCCTCACATGCTGGACAAAAATTGTTTCAGCTCCTACCCTCAAAATAACGCTATAGGGCACTGCACACCAGAACAGGTAGACATAGTTTTTTCCCAAATGCCATCACTCTGCTAAACAACTAATTCCCACAAAACTGTCAAACTACTTAGTAAGACTGTATTACTATTATTCTTCTCATCCCTCTTATTACCTATCTCTTCCCACTTATGACTATAACCATATTGCTTGTATCTTTTCAATTTATGTTGTTTTATTTGTTTCCTATTATGATTTGATTGCTTATTAGTAACCTATGACTATCACTATGTGTTGTATCTTATGATCCTTGATGAATGTATTTTATTTTTTCTTATGTACACTGAGAGCATATGCACCAAAGACAAATTCCTTGTGTGTCCAGCCACACTTGGCCAATAAAGAATTCTATTCTATTCTATTCTATTCTATTCTATTCTATTCTATTCTATTAAAAAAAACTATAGTATTGAGTGATGCCACCTTCCAAAAAGGCATTTTTATTCCCAATTCCTAGAGACTGATCTGACAATAAAAGTTTTACTCCATCTTTTCTACTTATAAAGTAGGTCTTCCTGTGTCATGCAGGAAATGCTCTTTTTTGGTCTTGTACTATGTGCACTCATCCTCTTGTTCCTGAGACAACAATTAAGCAAAAGTGCCTTCTTGTTGTTCTCTACAAACAGGAAGCCAAGATAGCCATACAGAAAGGGCAAGGGAAATTGGAGAAAGAAATGCAGGGAAAGAGTATGACCAGCCTGTTCAAAAACCAAAGTCATTCAGGGAAAGGGCAGCCTTCAGATCAGAAGAAAAAGTAAACCAGCCAAGAAGGTTCAGTGACAGATAGACCTATCTCCTCCCTTTTTGCGGGGACAGATGACACTGGGTGACAATAGAAGCAATCCTTTGGCAACCAACAACAGAGACAGACCAGAAAGAACAGCATTCAAATCACTAAGTCTTTATCAAGAACATACTTTCTGAGTCTCCTTCTACTCCATCAGCTGAATATAAATGATCTCTGAAGGATAAGATGTGTCAATTCACATCTATAGGAGCCCCAAGCCAGTTCCCTCTTCAATGAATGCTTTTACTAAAGCAGAATTATATGTACTCTTCAACTATTCTGGGATGAGGTGTCTTCGTTTTTATAAAAAAGCAGCTATTTTTACTTCCAGATGCCCATCCTGTCTATTTATAAGCATAAAGAGATGCCAATGGAGCAAGAAGAAGGCTACAACTCTAACAGTCTTCAGCCTAAGCAACCTGGAAAACCTCCTATCTTCCATGTGAAAACAAGATTGAAGCCATAATCTATAGGGCTGCATCAGGAAAGGAATAGCTCTCAGTTAATAACATCATGCATTTTGCCATGAATTGGATACACCTAAATTCCTATAGCTGTGATTACAATAACAAACAGAAGAATGCTCTTTTAATTTATACCGTATGTTTTATTTTGCTCCAAAAAAAATACCTTTTGCAAAACCCCACAAAGAAAAGCAGTAAGTTACAATAAGAATGGGGATAATAATGGACTGTAGCCAGAGTTCAGAGAAATACTGTTTTTCCAACCAAGAACAGCTAGCATTAACTTAACAAGATTTTCAACTAGGTGATTGCTAAAAGTTTCAAAGGAGAAAGTACAAGTGTGTCTTCTCTGGTTAACTCCACTAAAAATTCCCTCTCAATCTTCTCACACTATCTGAAAAGCCATAAATTCTGAAATTCAGCACCAGCAAATAATTTATTAAATGCAATCCTAAAGGGCTTTTGATGGCAGATACAAATACAAAAAATATCTACCATCAAATAAAAGTAAAATACAGATTGCAAAATATATAGCAAAACCAATCTACAAACCCAACCAAATGCCCTCCAGAAGGGCTGTTTCCAGCCGCTTCTCTGATATCCAGTGAAAAGATCCTCCTCTTTTTACCATAAAAGAGGAACAAAGCAACTTATTCCAGTTAGACCATATTTCTATCATGTGCCACAGAGGCCAAGATCAAACTGTAAGTAAGCATCCTATTTTAGAGAGTGATATTTTAATGTCATGGTATTATTAGAGTGGATTGGTAACTTATTTCAGATTGTTTTTCAAAAATAACTGGAATTTTGATGGATAAAAAAAGATACCTTAAGGCATCCATTTTGTCCTTTTCTCAATTAGAAGATCCACCCATAAGTAAGGGGAAATTATTTGTATATTTTAAGGGGTGGAAAATTCCAGGGATACTAGGGGGGAACTACAAAATGAATGCTGCAAAGCCACATATGGCCCAGAAGTTGCCTTCTCCTGTTTTATTTGTTTCTTTGTTTTATTTTCCACCCTTTTCACAATTTGAGGTGAGTCGACACCATTAAAAAATGAATAACATACATGAGTTCAGCTGTCACAGCCTGAATACCTTTTCCCCTTAAACCACATTACTCACAAGCAGTGAAATACAATAATAAGGTTTAATGCAGGGTTTCCAATCATGAACAGTAGTAACAGTAACAAGGATATGTTCAAAATCAGCAACCACCTCTCAACTCTGTTCTTATACCCTCTCCCCAATTAACAGATAATAACAGCACTGCCTGTTAATTACACCCACGCAGCTCCACCCCGTGCCTAAACAATCCAATCAACCCCTCCCCCTTCCATCCCAGCCTTGTATCTGCTTTCCCCAACAAGATTAACAAGACATAATCGTTCCCTGGAACCGCCCTGCAGCGACTGATGCAACCACTAACCACCGCCGCTCCCAACAGCTGACTACACTCCTAAATCGCCGATAACTGACATGGCAAGCAAACCGCGTTGTCTCTAAACCGCAGCCAAGACACCGGCTCCCATCCATGCAGCAAGACAGAACAGAATATGTTGGAACATCTTCCAGAATGCAGGCCTCCATTAATGCAGCAGGAAGGATCAAAATGCATCAGACCATCAGCTGGAAAGGAGCGCCATTGCTAACAGCCACTGAATCGTTGTTGGGACATTCCGGTAAAAGCCAAACAGACCCGACAATGAACTCTACATACATGACTTCTTCAAGTTACTTTATTGTTACAATATAAATGTGACTCCAGCTGCTGCTCCTATCTCAGACTACCCATACAGACAAAATAGATGAATCATGCTGGGTTAGTATTACAGGTAAAGGAAGACATTGGAAAGTTGTGAATGATGTAGAAATACATACTGGACTGTTCTTTTTCTGCATTATAAGAGAAGGAGGCACAGAAGGAGCTGTAGAAATCCTCAGGAGGGAGGAAGAAAAGAAAACAAGGAAGGAAGACATTGTCCCTTAGCCAAACCAAATTATTAGTAGCTAGCATTGGAATTTCATACCTGGTTTGCTGAATAGCCTCCACCCACTCTTCTCCATCTGCTTCTTCCTCACAACGGAGCTCAAGCGGCTTCTGCCCTTCATGGCCAAAGAGGACTGTGAAATAATACTGTAAATAGTTTTAAAAAGGTTTAAATATAGTAATGTAATGTCAATATAATAATACAATAAAATTAAAATGTAAATATTGACTAAATAGTACAATCAGTACATGCAACGAACCCTGCTTTATCACACTTCGTAGTGCTTTCTCTTGATGAAAAAGATTTCTGAAATGAACAGAACACCTATTTAGGAAAATAATTTGGCTTCAGAAACACATCTCAAGTTTGTAGAACACTCCCCTGCATCTATTCTAAACACATTACATTGCCATGTAGACTTCAGCACTAAAATAACCACAATACTGCAATTATCTATATGTCATCATCAAAAAAGGTGTTTTAAGCCAAACCATATTTGATATTTCAGCAGCCAAGCATTATGGCTTAGTTAGCTTGTGCCTCCTGATTCCTTTTATAACTGAACGTAGCTTTTGAGCCATTCCTCAGGCTTGTTATATTACTTGAATAAATGAGAGAAAGAAATAATACTTTTCTGGTCGATTTGTATCCCATGCAGAGTACATTGCAATAATTTACCTGGGAAGGGAGTAAGGCATGAATGACTGAGCAGAGCATCCTAATCTAGGAACAGGCATAACAGTCTAAAGCTGTCTGAAGTTGTCCTAGCAATGGCTGCCACCATTACTGTTTCTTATGGCAAATGAATCATATACCGTGTTTTTCACATAATAAGGCCGGGCCTTATTTTTTTTTGAGCCCCGAAAAAACAGCTAGGCCGTCTTTTTGGGGGGTGACTTAATTCCCCCCCTTGCATCCTCGCCACCAGCCACTCCTAACGGGTGATCCTGGCGAAGCGCAGAGAGCTCCCTACTCCCACCTTTGCTGCAGACACCTTTGGCACCCCCCGCTGTTGCTTTCCCTTCTGCCCATTCCGCTGCCACGTTTGGAGCTACCGCTTACGTGTTTGGAGTGCCACCGCCATTTGGAGCTCCAAATGCGGAAGTGACAGCTCCAAACATGACGGCAGGTGATCTTTATTTTGGTCCACACGAAGTTCAGAGCGAGCGAGAGGGAGACTGCGATGCCTCCATCCGAGATGGCAACCCCACTAGTGGATCACAAATGTGAGAAATGTGGCAGCGGAATGGGCAGAAGGGAAAGCAACAGCGAGGGGTGCCAAAGGTGTCTGCAGCAAAGGTGTTTGGTGGGAGTAGGGAGCTCTCCACGCTTTGCCATGTTCACCCGTTAGGAGCAGCTGGTGGCGAGGAATTCCTGCCCACTGGGTGCTCCTAACAGCAAGTCTCCCGCCCTTCCCCCTTATTTTGCATATTTTAAGATAGGCCTAAATTTGGGGGGAGGGGCTTAATTTGATTTTATGCCCAAAAAGCATGCTGGGCCTTCCTATTGGTGGAGGCTGTATTGTTGGAGAAACACTGTAGCTATCATGACAGGTAGCCTGTCTGTCTGTCTACCTACTTACCCTTGTTTATATGGCCATCCATTTCAAACACATAACTCTAAACAATGTCAGAATAAAACAAGAATTATACAAATCCCTCATGTCCCATACTTCTGTCTGTTACTCTTTCAACACTATCTTTACTGATTACCATAGAAAATAGTATAATTTAACTATAGATGGCAAGGAAAGTTATTTGTTCTATCCAAATTTCCTTTATATAGCATTTTATTAAATAAGCTAATGGAATAAAGTGAAGTACAATAAAAAAAAATACCAATAGAAAAGCATTTGTGGACAAATATCAAGGCTGGGCATTTTTTTCCTTAGGCTAAAAATACTAGAATCAAAAGCCAGGTATTCACTTAGCAATGAAAGCAGACAAGGCTGGTACCCGTGCTTCTGTGGGAAAGGAATTGCAAAGTCAGCATCAATCCTGGTCTCTTGGAAAAGAATTCTAGAACAGAAAAGGTATGCTTTCATGTTTCCATATAAAGTGCTTCTCCTACCTATGGAATATCAAAGAGCACATATATGTCACAGACACACACATCTTGCTGCTGAAGATAATAATTAGGTACACATTGGAAGAAACATTTATTCACGTATTAAAAACCCAGAATGTTAGGGGTGTTACAGTTTGACTGGTAATGTGGAATTTTAGGTAATTTTAGGACTGGCCCTGTATGATCTCTAAAAAGATAGATTCAAATATAAAAGGCATTATCATCCATCAGCTGACCAACTAGAAATGGACATTGATTTGGCAAACATCTTGGGGTGCTTGCCAAAATATTGCAGCTTTTCTAAACATTCATACTACTCAGTTATGTTCAAGTTAATCAAACTGATGTTAAACTATTTCCAAGAGTGTGGAGCAATAAAAAAAAAATCGGAAATTGAGAGCACTCATACTCAGCATAAACAATAACAAGTTTTCTTGTATATTACTGTTAAACTAGGTAGTGCCCTGTCAAACTGTGCAAAGTTGAGATGGGAAGAGACTGATTTAATAACTGAAACAAGCATTTCTCTTTGGCCTGATGACACTTGATAGATGCCTGCATTTAGACCTCAAGAATTATTCTTGGTCTCTTAAGAACAGAAGAAAACAAAAGGAGGAATGACAATATGGATCCTGTGTTCCTTTTCTTCCCCTTGTTAATGTTTCTATTGCTGGCTGATATAGCCCATTAAATTGGGACTTGGTATTGATAAAACATAAGCAATGTCTATGGAGATTCTCAGTCATCCAGATCATGGTTATCCCAAAGGTACTTTTTCAAGAGGCAACTGGACTTTCTGGTTTTCATCTGAAGACGTTTCACTTCTCCAGTCTATAACACACCCCTTTCAATAATTCCAGGTAGGCTCCACACCCATTTGCACTATTCAGGTGACCCTGATGACATAGATAAACCTCTAGGTGACCTTAATGACTCTCTAAAAGAATTCAAATGACCAGCTGTCTGCAAGGAGTATAAATCTTTCCATTCCCCACTGTCCAGTCAGAGCTAAACAAGCTTCTTGGATGAGAAGTGAAACATCTTCAAAGAAAAACCAGAAAATTAAGTTGCCTCTTGAAAAAGTACCTTTGGGATAAGCATCAGCAAGTCCATATTTAAAACAAGTATGCTGTTCATATCTAATTGTCTGTGTGCCATTGCCTTATACCTTTACATTTAAATTATCATCAGATATATTACTTGATGTTATCAGTTATACCTTCATTGTATTGAATTACACGGAATCTTTCAGCATGTAAGTGAAACTATTATTTCCTAAACTGGGCTGAAAAATGCTTGGATAGTATAGCTGAGAGTGAGTTAAGGAATGATAAATATTGTCATGAAGTAAAGACAAAAAACAGAGTCCAACCTCTGCTACAGGATTAGATCCAGAATGATGCTGCCAAAAAACTTATTTTGTTGATCTAATCTCCTTTATGACAACAGCAATCATTAGTTGATCTCCTTCAATGAGAGTTATTTATTGGAACTTTCAAAAGCTTCATATATATGCAGGCATTGGGCAACTCTGTTCACTGCATACCAAGACTCAATTAGGAATAGCTTACTTTGTCATATAATGGCTTTCTCCAGAAAACTTGGTATATTTTTTGATATACCGTATTATTAGCAGTTGTATAGTTTGCTGTATAAATCTGTCCCATTGTTGGGTATGAAGAACCAGATCCATACACAAAGAGTTCAATTAGCTACTTCATTGCTGATACCTTTTTCATAGGAATCTTCCCAGACTGGCAGTTTGCTCCTGGGCCAGACTTGATAAGGTTGAATGTCATTCAGGGGTGGGGAAGTGACTCCTAACAATTCTAGACTAATTCCACCTTGACTTGTCCCCCCAGGTTGGCCCTCTCTTTCTGAGAGTCACCTGTATATCTCAAAATAAATTAAATGCTGCAAGTGCCTTCTCAAATGCTTTTTGATATGAAGTAAACCCTATATTGGAAACATGTATATGTAGCAGAGAATTCAACATAAATATTTTTGCTATTTGTATGCAATTGCAAAATTGCACATAGGACGTAACTGAAAGTCTCTTGAGTCATAATCTAAACAGCAGAGGGTTGGTTTTTTAAAAAATGGACCATAACTCTAAATATAATTTCTAAGCAAATGTAATAACCTAGCTTTTAAAAAGGTATTATTGTGCCTTTGTACCTGTTTATTTTCCACATTAAAATTCTTCACACTTCTGCTAAAATTTCAAGCAAATGCAAATATCAATTCTTTTTTCCAGGATCTACACAGTCCCAGCACTTAAATAATCAAAAGATTGGAAGCACCTGAAGCCTCAGCTAAAAGCACAATGAAATGCACAAAGCACATGATTCCTGCAGCTCAGCTTCAAGCAAGACTGTCCAGATGTGAAGATACTAGTATTGCTTCTTCCGTCAAACATCTCACTTTCTACTACAGCTTCTTTGGGGGCTTGGGGTTGAGCAGGGTGGTTTCCTATTACCTGAACTTTTGCAGCTGGCCTTTTAGGAAAGAAAGGATTATGGTGGTGAAGTTTAGGAGAGAGAAGGAGAGAGAAGGAAAGAGGGAGGCAAGGGGGAGACAGAGAAAGAGAGACATCTTTGCATACTGGAGGAACTTGCATATGTTATATTTCTTTTTTCTACATTCATACAACTGCAGAAATATTTTTATATGGTACTGGTGGTTTATTAAGCAACTGAAAAAAATATTTTTACCTGAAAGTTAGATTTACATATTTTACTATTTATTCTTATCCATAAACTTACCTTAATACAAGATGGTCAGGGAAAACATTAGGGAATTATTATAATGTTTAGCCTAGAGTCAAGGAATGCATAACATGGTTTCCCTTCCAATAATATTTCCCAAATAAAAAGCATCTGGAAAGCTAGTGCTCCAGATGAACAGATAGCATTTCTTTTGTTTTGTTTATATCTTACATCATTTTTTTTCAAAGTAACAAACGCACCCAATACTGTTTCCTCTTCCTATTTTCCCCACATCAACCCTGTGAGGTGAATTGGGCTAAGAAAGAGACTGGCCAAAAATCACCTAGATGGTTTTTATGCCTAAAACAGGACTAAAACTCATAGGCTCCTATTTACCAAATATACATGTCACAAGAAAAATAATACTTACCTGCTCCATTTCTTCTGACACAGTTGCAAATAAGAAATAAAAATACCAATTCCTGCATTTAACTAATCACATATCCCATTAAACTAATTACAGGTCCCATTTCACTTAGTTCTGAGAATGACTATTATATTAAACCAACCAACATCCCCAATCACAGATCCTCACTGACTTGAATATTACACATTTCATCTGAGGTCAGCTACAGCCTGCTTGAGAATCTAATTACAGTCTGAGACTAATGACATTAAAATAAAGCTAAATAAAGATAGTACTATGCAAGTAAAACAGGAACATGATCAAATTTGCTAGAATTTTTTTTAAAAAATAGAAAGATCCCACTATTATTTCTTAGCACGCTTTACATTTTAGTTACACTGCATTAATGCTACAAGATCTATCTGGTAACCAACAGGAAACAAAAACTACCTGAAAATATTGATAAAATGAATGAGACAAACATATATGATCCCAAAAAACATATAATACAACTAAAATATGGTTAGCTAATGTAACAGAATATTCTTTCCTTATATAGCATCTTATTAAACCACCCTCCACAAGCAAATAGCAGTAGACTAAAGCAGGCTGTTAAGAAGGTTGCAGTATCTAGTTTATCAAATGGGTAACCAACTTCAAATTAATATGCAAATTCCAAAAACTAAAGCCACTGGAATCAGATTTCTTATATCTACATTTCTATAACCAAAATTTGTTTTCTGGTTATTCCTGCTGCTTTCCATCCCATCTACAAAAAGGAGCCATAACAAAATCCCAAATGACAGAATGTGTGTGATAAGGTCAGTTGGTTTTATCAAACCACCTGACTTTTGATTCAAACAAAAGGACATCATCACTGGTATGCAAATCAATTATTTAGACAGGGTAGTCCACAAGATATGATTTTAAAAAGGCATGGAGGCTGCAATGTGTGATCAAAGTCGTACATCTTTTAACAGGTGTGTGATAAATTGATTAGAAGCAGGGTGCAAAAAGAAACTAAAATTACTCTTAACTATGGAAATGAAAATATTTCACTTTTTCCTCTGTTCTGTACAGAATGAAACAGAAGAAGCATCCAAGATTAAGATTTGCAGTGCCTTCTGTATATAAAGCTAAGGTATTCATACTGCTCCAGAGACTTGTATAGGTGGAGAGGGTCTGCTCAAGCAAAGTTATTCTTCCTTATTAATCCACTTGTTACTTAAGGTAACAGTTTTCTGTTTATAATAACAAAGAATCTACCCTCGTGAAACCAAAAGCTACAAATATTTAGCTGTATTCAGATTTCAGACAATGTGTTTTAATCCACAAATACCACGTTTCCCCCAAAATATGACTCAACCAGAAAATAAGCCCTGGCCTGATTTTTAGCAAGTTCCTAGCATAAGCCCTACCCCTCAAAATAAACTGCAGTGAAGATCATCATCAACTGAGGGTGTGTGGCCAGCACAAGAGGTAGCAAGTGCAGATGGTGTACGGCAGCAGCCGCAGCTCAGGTGAGTCCCAGTGCTGCGACCACTGACAGGGCCCTCCAAGCAGTTTTCACCCAATTCCAATCCATCCCGTCTTTTGGCTTGCTCATGGCATGGCCACAGCAGCACAGAAGGTCAAGCAGTGCATTGGGGTTCCCTGCCCTCCCCGCCATGTCTCTGCCTGCTGCCGGTGCCACCACACATCATTAAAGCCTGCCTCCATTAAACTGGATGTCAATCCATTCCACTGTCTCTCAGTTTGCCCATGTCTCCCGTGTTTTCCTGAAACTAAACCCCAATGTGTCTTTTGTGGCCAAAAATATATATAAGTTCTGGTCTTATTTTTGGCAAAACATGGTAGCATAAAGCAGTTTGTGTTCTAATTAAATTATTTCGTTTATAATGAAAAAGTACAAATAAACCCCACCTCAGAGACAAACTTGATTATATAAACAATAAAAATAACTTACAGATATACTGATAATTTGCAATTTATTATTTTGAATGAAAATGTGCAGATAAAGCAATCATTAAAGACATCCATGTGACACAGTTTGCTTGTTGTTGCTATGTATTTAATTTGGTAGCTAGAAAAGGTTAAGTAATAACTTAACATGCCATCTTTGAAATCTAGTCTTAAATGTATTGAAATGTGGACTTGTCATTCACTTGAGCTAAAAACAGCTAGAGCTACAAGAAGTATAACAGATGTGCTGATTACAGTTTGGAGAAAAATATTGTATTAGTTCTTGTACAGTTCTCAGATCATTAGCTTACTTATTAACACCTACTGCTAGGAAAACCTTGTTATACATCTCAAGATTAGTAGGTAATCTATTTTTTAAAAAATCAAATAAATTTGAAAACTAGGAATCCAAAAATGTCAAATTATATTTCATATACATGAATCTAGTTAATTATCTACCTTCCACTAATAGTAGTTCTGCACAAGAACATACTTTTCCTAGTACCTAGATAGACCTTCTGTGCTCTAGGTGCCAATCTCTTGCCGAGGAGCTTCTGCATGATCCAGCACCCTTGCTGACACTGCTCTCCTGTTCCTACTCTGGGCAAGCTGTGCAGAAGAGCAAGGATTCTTGGTTTTATGGTGAAGTCATATATTTGGTATGTATACAAGCATGGCTATGTGAAATCTCAGGTCCTGACCAAAAACCCTATAACAAAGCAAAGGAAGAAATCTGTTCACATTGAATGGATGTCATCCATGAGTTTACCATGTATTACAAATTAGTTACCACAAGTTAGATATACACTAATTCTGAAAAATGGTTATAGGTAATCCTCATTTAGGTACCATAGTTGGGACAGCAACATTTGTTAAATGAAGGTGTTGCATGTTTAACTTCAGTAAGGCATTTGACAAAGTAGACCATAACCTACTTTTGGATAAATTGAAAAAATGTGATATAAACAGCATCAACATCAGATAATTCAAAATTGGCTGACCAACTGTATTCAGCATGTAATCCTCAATGAAACTACATCTATATGTATATGGAAAGAAGCATGCAGTAGAATACCTCAAGGTTCTGTCTTAAGCCTAGTAGTTTTGAATAGTATAGCCCTTGAATAGTATCCAGAAGCTCCAGCTGGTGCAAAATGCAGTGGCCCGCATGGTTCTGTGCAAACCTCCTGCAGGAGCTACATTGGTTGCCGATTTGCTTCCAGATGCAATTCAATGTAATATCATTTCCCCAGAGATTAGAACAGTCCCCACTCTAACACTCTTCCAGAAAGGGCTGAAAACCTGGTTCTGCCAGCGGCTTGGGGAAGGGGGGTGGGATAGAGCCCATTAAATGGCTCATATGATGTGTTGTCGCTATGGTGGGGGGTGGGGGCTATTGTATTATTTTATTATTTAATTATTTTCTTCTATTAGCTTTATTTTTATATGTATGATGTTTTTATATTCCTGTAATCCACCTTGAGTCGCCATCTGCAAATAGGCAGCAATATAAATTTTCTAAATAACTAAACGTTTTTGTAATATATTAAGCAGAATTCAAATGGGGGGACAATATGTATATATGTGCTAGTTCTTTTTTAATACAGTTTTTCTTTTTTTAATGTCTTGTTTATTTTGTTTTGTTTTCTTTGCCTCTTTAAAAACAGTGCTGTTTTGTATTTTAACTTTTTAAAAATAAAATAGAAATAGAAACAAAGAATGTGGAGTGCTTGGCATTTGAGGATAAAGGAGTATTTTGGAGTGCAATCCCAAGAAAAAATACAGTTTTTAAAAGGCCAAATGTTATGAATAGGCTTTTAAATCCAAAAATATTGTGCAGCCTAATATCTTTACTAGCTTTAATGTACATTATGGCCATCATATACATTATATTATCAGATTTATGCTTGAAAATTTTGATCCAGCAAAATATATGCATGGAGAAATCTGATTACATGTCCAATCCCCTTCCTGGAAGCAATTTGAAACAATATTTAAAAAGTTCAGATTCTATTTCCTCAACATTTCAGTCTAAGGAAAAGATAGAACATTTCTGCGTAGGAACTGAATGCTAACCTGGCCTCATAATCATCCATCTTCAGGCATTTCCATGAAGCATCACGTATGCTAAGCCCAAAGGAAAAGCTGACCAACACACTAGGAACTTACATATTACTGTGAAAAGACAACTCAAACCCCTCAGAACAACTGCATCTAAATTTCCCCTATTCTTCTCTTCTTCTCTAGGGTAAAAATATTCCCAGGTAGGAGGAGCTGAATGTCTGAACACTACTGTTCCTTTCAAATTGCTTCCAGAGAGGACTTCACTTCAATTGCTGGCTATAGTCCCCCTTTAAAATAAATTATTTTTAATAAGACAAAAATATAGAACATACTTGGGTCTCAGATGACTGTCAACTAAAGTTTATCTATGCTTTGTAAAATGTCTTGAAAGAGACAGCCACTGAAAAATAAAAGCCTAATTTTGAAGGCTAAATTAATGGATTCTCACCTGAATAGACACATCTTCACTCAAGATTAATTTCCTCAATATTGCAATATTTTTAAAATTAGTACAATGAAGTAATTGTACATATTGTATTGTACATTTAATATTACCATTAAATGTTTTTCTACCCCTTTGGTCAATGGGTCTCTCTATTTTTCTTCCCCTCTGGGTCAATGACTCTTGATTGGTTGGGGGGGGAAGCTTTATTGTATGTAAACTTTCCCTAACCAGTCATCCTTCTGATGGTTCTGAGATGACATCGGGTTCAGAAAAAAACCTAAAAGTTTGATTGTATTCAAGAAGGGTATTTCCTGTTGAAATAATTAAAAAATAAGAACCGATACATTAAAGTTCTGACTTGAACTCAGTGCATTCTATGACAGAAGTTATCTGAGAGGAAAAACTGAATGTATGTCCCTGTAAACAACAGTAGCCACTTTTCCTTATCTAAATTATAGTGCTTTTCTATTTTATGTACTTCATTCATCTCATCTTTTATTACTTTAAAATGTACAGTTAAATCAAGTATAATGTTTTGGGAAGGCTTCCAAAATGTTACTCTCAGCAAATTTTTTTTGGACTGTGTTAACTATATTACCATCATTTTTCCATTTAAAGGCAACGTTTCCCACCATACCCCACCCTATCTATATCCTTCCTGTCTGGACCATTGAAAAGTAATCTTACAATGAGTTAAGGGTTTAGTGTATGAATACAAAAATGACATAGCACCCCATTTCTGCAATCTAAGTACATGAATAGAAAGATAAATACAGCTAAGTTCAAAGGCATTTATTTGCCACAAAATTATGGGATTGCAGTCTAAATGCCATGTGTCCTCAAGGTAGAATACACATTTAAAACAAAAGAAACACCAGGGCAACACAAAAAAAGAAGATAGTCATCCTGGCAGAACAGAAAAACTCCTCAGAAATGAGAGACTAGATGTGGTAGAATCTCCAGATAGATTGAAGGGGGCGAGCTTAGACGACTTGCACTGCAAAAAGCAGTTCAGGCCTGACTTCCCCCTGAATCTAAACCTGATTGTTTCCCAAGGAAACTCAATCAGTCTGGTGAGATTCTTGTAACGTAGGTGACTAACAATAAAGCTTCTGCTTGAGACTATTCATAAGTGGTTATGGTGGACTGTGCCTGATACCATATGAAAATCCAGTTCAGCAATGACTGGAATTGGCACATAAGACAGCCACCTGTTTTTTGAACAGGAGCTGAGAGTTCAGCAAAACTCCCAAACTGGGCACCAGTATTATCCAGGGACATGCAATCCCATTCAGAACCTTAGATGGAAAACCTAGGTTTTGAAAAAATCCAAATCCTGATAGCCACTTAGTCTTGCTAGGGGTTTGAACTTAAATCTATGCCTCCCATTCAGTTCCCTCTAGCTTCCAGGGACAGAATCCTGGTAGCATCACTTTGCCAATAACGGGTATACCACTATCAGCATCTTGATAGTACCTGACCCTATGCCAATGCATAACTTCACTCAGCAGCTGCCTATAGATATTACAACAAGAGATAAGAGCATTGAATTCTGTGGCATCTGGTAGTTTAAAGGCTTTGGACTTGACTGCCCCCTCCCACCATCACCAACTATAACTAGACACAAAAAAGGAGACTCCCTACCACCACCCCATATAGGACATAGCACCTAGTTGATCCAGAAAAATACCACAATTGATGGTATTCAAAACTGTTGGGAGAACTCCACTGAGATCATCAGAAAATACTGCTGTCCCTGAAACTCAATTGGTAATTTTGCTGCCTCCAGGAAGTTCTGAAATTTCAACTTAACCAACTTTGTCAACAAACTCCTCCCCAAAAGAGAGGGTGGTGATTAGACAAAGGTGTTTTTTTTTAAATCTGTAAGAATACAGTCCCTTCAATTATTGGATTATTTCTGTATATGTTTCACTGGTATTTTAAATCTACATTTTTAAACTTTATATTCTCTTTTTGTTTTTTGTTTTAAACTTTATATTCTTTTTTTTTTTTTTTGCAATCTTTGATAGCAACTTGAGTGTAAAGCAGGAAGATGGGGTATAAATCAAACAGTTTTGATTGATTTAATTTTTTTCTATTCTTTCTCCAAAGAATTCAGGGTGGCATTTATTATCCAGGCAGAAAAATGTAGTTAACCTCAGGAAAAGGGGTGAAAATATGCAGTAAGTTTGTTTGAAGATTGTTTATTGAAGCCCTTCTTATGAAAAATAAAATAAAACAAAAACCGCACCCAAAATTCCAGTATAACACAATTCCATTTTGTCCTCAGCTTCCTGAGCAGATAAGCAATTAGGAACCAGTTATATAAAAGAGCTATATTTGAATAACTAGAT
The DNA here is from genome assembly GCA_033807585.1 of Hydrophis major. NCBI lineage: Eukaryota > Metazoa > Chordata > Lepidosauria > Squamata > Elapidae > Hydrophis > Hydrophis major. Next base: position 334,424,405 of record CM066329.1, read on the forward strand.
CAGGGGTCTCCAACCTTGGCCCCTGGAAGCCTGGCGGACTTCAACTCCCAGAATTCCACAGCCAGCTGGCTGTGGAACTCTGGGAGTTGAAGTCCGCCAGGCTTCCAGGAGCCAAGGTTGGAGACCCCTGAACTAGATAGTTCAGAACTAAAGTCCTACAGCTCAGACATAATAAAATTATATCTGAATTAGTTTGCAAATGAGCTGTGTCCTTTGTCAAGTAATTTAGCAATCTCAGCACATAATTTATCTTAACTGCCAATAAAACTTCAGAAAAAACACAAATGAAGGTTACTTGCCTTTGGTACAGCATCATCTCCAAGATACGTATCATCTCAACTCTGCTGTCCTTTAAAAATCCTTTGAAAATCTGGCTCTTTATTTAGGCACCAAAGTGACATTATTTATGACTCTGACAGCATGTTATAATTTTACATTCTGTCTAGTTCTGGAACTGCTATTTTATCATCTTGATTTCTTTAATCCAGAGCCTTCAGGAATGGGTGTCATACAAATAAAGTAAGCCACCTTGGATAGCTTGCAAACCAATACAAATGAATGAATATGATAGTTTTACAGATAGGAATCCAAACATATTGTGAAAGATATTAAGTAATGGAATAATTACTTAATAATTACTTACTTCATGCTAAGGTTGTAGGTGCTCCATCACTGGAGATTTTCAAACAAAGACTGGAAAACCATTTGTCTAGAATGATCTGAAGGTTCCTGTCTGAGCTAGAAGAGGTTCCTTCCAACCCTGTGATTTTATGATTTTTTGAATCTCCAGGAATATTAGCTATTCTACAGTTCATCATGAAAACATAAAATTAATAAAGGAAGTTCAAACAAAAACTGTTTGCTTTATTCTCTTAGGGGAAATTGATCTAGTCTGTTTTCTTAGTTCTCAGCAATTTCCAGTATCATTAAACACAATGTCCTTCTGGACTAGTTATTAGTATTGAGATATTAAGGCAACATATTACAATGGTGCCATTCCAAGTAAATAACGTATTCCACAAGATGATATTGGGGAATTATTTCACTGCTCCTTGGCAGCTAGCTATGTTATCAGGTTCATTAGCATTCTCTTTTATCCCTAGTGCTTTTAAATATTTCTGTGAAACCACTTGAAGAGGCTATCTGATAATACGTGCTGTTGTCATCAATATCAAGATTACCATCAGTCCTATCTTCCGTTTTCAACTAGCACAAGAGAAAGGGCGTTGGTACTTACCTGACACGCCTGTTCTCTTTGAGCTGTGAAGAGCATCCAGTAGTGGGAAGTGCTTCAGTTTCTGCATGTCTAGGCTGGGCTTAATTTGTGGAACGCTCCTTCTCCTCCACGGGACTGCTCCCCAGCATTCCCCAGTTTTGGTAAAGACGAGAGAAATAAACACCCTTGCCCTCAATACCCTAACAATTCGTTGGCCGAAACAGGACCCCACCAGACAGAAAAAAGGTGGGGCTGGATGCTCTTCACAGCTCAAAGAGAACGGGCATGTCAGGTAAGTACCCTTCTCCCATGAGCTGTTCAGAGCATCCAGTAGTGGGACATACCAAAGCTTGGCCTGTCCTATGGGAGGGACTCCATCTGGCCTGGAATCCCCTCCTGGTCCCTGTTGACCCATTGCAGAACTCTTCTGCCAAAGGAGGCCTCAGAGGATGAAAACATATCTATTTTATAATGTTTAATGAAGGGTGATGGAGGGGCCCAGGTTGCGACTCAACAAATTTCAGTTATTGGTGCCTGCGTGGGCCACGCTACTGATGTTGTGGTGCTCCTTGTTGAATGAGCTGTTATGCCCTTGGGCACCTGTAGTGATTCAGTCTGATTCATTTTTGCTATTGCGGCCCGTAGCCAACAGCCTATTGTGGAAGATAAGGCCTTGCATCCCTGAGTGTTGGGCTAAAATGACACAAATAAGGCTTCTGTTTTTCTGAAAGTCACTGTGTGGTGAATATATATTCGCAATGCTCATCTCACATCAAGCCAATGCCACTGTAGTTCCAACCCTTGGGATGGCCAGGGACAGAAATGAGGAAGTATCAACTCTTGCGCCCTGTGAAAAGCTGAATTAATTTTGGGTATAAACGTAGGATCAGGATGAAGGGCCACCTGGTCAGAATGGAAGATGCAAAGATCTTGTCTGATTGACAAAGCTGCCAGTTCCAAAATACGACAAGCAGAAGTGATCGCTACAAGGAAAACTATACATCAGAAATTGGAGACTTGACGATTTCAAGGGTTCGAAAGGGTGCTTAGTGAGTGCAACGAGGACCTTGTTAAGGTCCCAAGTGGGATAACGATGAACTGCTGGCAGGTGTAAATTTGTGGCTCTTCGAGGAAAACTCCGTATGCATGGGTGATGAGAAAGTAGACCCTCACAAGTGACAACCGATGCCAAGGCTGCCATCTGTCTTTTCAACGTATTAGGCGACAATCCCTTGTCAAATCCCTCTTGTAAAAACTCTAGGATTTGAGCCACTGATGGAGATGGGATCAATGTGAGACTTAGTATACCATTTGCAAAAACTGAACCACATGGCATTGTAAATGCGGGTTGTTAAGGGGTGCCTGGAAGCTTGGATGGTGGTGATAACTCTGTTGGAAAACTTTTCGCTCTTCAGACGTCTCCGCTCAACTTCCAGATGGTCAGATGTAACCTTTGAAGGTCCGGATGTTGAAGGGGTCCCTGGGTTAGCAAAACCCTGTCCAGCAGAATTCTCCATGGTGTTGATAAAGATTGACTGCAGAGGTCTGCAAACCTCTGAACCCTTAAAATCATCTGGGCTAGTAAGGAGCTACTAGCAGCAGCTCCACCCTCTCATCCAGCAGCTTCTGGATGACCTTGGGGATCAGTGGAAGTGGTGGGAATGCGTACAGAAGACCCTGGGGCCAACGGCAGCAGAGCACATTGAAGTTCTCCGCTCCTTGTGAGGGGTACCTAGAATTGAATCTGGGGAGCTGAGAGTTGAAGGGGGAAGCGAACAAGTCTACCACCGGGTGCCCGAATCTCCTGACTGCCTCTTGAAACAGGGTCGGATGGAGGCGCCACTCTGATTGATCGATCGTAACCGTGCTTAACCAGTCTGCCTGTGTATTCGACAGGCCCAAAATGTGCTCTGCTCTGATGGAAAGCAGATTGTTCTCCACCCAACAACACAAGTGCTCCACTTCCTGCATTAGGTGTTTCGACTGTGTGCCCCCATTTGTTTATGTGAGCTTTTGCTGTTACATTGTCAGTCAATATTCGTATGTGTTGATTGCATACCTGTGGAAGGAAGCTGCGGGGAGCCAGGTGTACTGCTTGAAGCTCCAGCCAGTTTATGCTGCACAACTGTTCTATGGAGGACCAGCGGTCTTGGGCTGTGGGTGATTTAACGTGAGCTCCCCATCCAAACAGGCTGGCATCAGTGGTGCTCTTTGAAGAGGCAACCTCTGTTGATGACTGGTCCGTTCCACCAATGGAGAGATATGAGGACCTTTGATGGTACCTTGACCTTGTATTTGGAGTTGCTTTGGCCAGAGCACTGGTACAGGAGCAGGAACCACTGGAGGGATCTAGCATGGAGCCAGGCCCAAGGAATGATAGATATACATGAGATCATCTTGCCTAACAATTTTGATAGATCAGCTAGGGACAACCTCTTATGAACCCTGATCTCCTTAACTAATTGATGAATGCTGTTTTGTCTATCTGGTGACAGGAAAACTTTGCCTTCCACTGTATCTATGACTTTGCCTTCCACTGTATCTATAACTGAATGATAATCACCAATATATATCGATATAAATATATATATCTAAATTAATAGAAAAACAACTTGATATAGTGAATATCCAAACAGCCAAATTAAGAACACCTGAAAAGGCCAAGATAATAAGCCTTCAACAGCTTCCCTGCCCAGGCGGACATGGGCCTGGGTGCTCGCTGTTGTGCCACTGGGTGGGTAAGGCTGTGAGGGTTAAGCCAACAATAATGCACGGATGGCCTCAAATCTAATAAGAAAACAAGGTGTAATAATTCCTTAGGTTATCTGAAGAAAAACCTCTGATCAGGAAGGAAAACTATCTCACACAGCTCAAGTTACAAATAGTGCGGCCACGCGGTCTTTAAAACAAAAGCAAAACAATGGCCATTGCTTTTGGTGCGCGCGTGCGTGCTTCCCAGCAACAAACTCCCGCTGCATGGAGAAAATGCCTCCAACGGCTTCTCCTTGTGGCTAAAAAACAGCTGGGAAAGGCGTGGAAAGAATTAAGCTTTGATGCTTTCCACACCAAGATGGCGTTCTGAGGGCAAAATTCAAACAATACAACTCGGATGAGGGCGAAAACGCCCACACCGCTATTGCCGATGTAGAAAAAGACAATGCGGAATCACAATGGCGGGGGTAGAACAAGCAGTTGAGGGGGGGGCTCGAAGCCGCCTGCCGCTTCAGGGTGAGAAACGGCGCTGCCCAAAAATGCAAATGATCTCCGACAGCCAGATGGAGAGAGCTAACGTTGGGAGATCATAATGTGATTTGGAGGCTAAAAGCCTGAAAAAACAAACTGGACTATTTCCAAACTTGCTGAATAATTCTTCTGTTTTGGCCGAGGAAGAACAAAAAGCACTGCCTATCCTCAACGAGGCTGAGCCAAAACTGGGGGACGCTGGGGAGGAGTCCTGTGGAGAGGGAGGAACGTTCCACAAATTAAGCCCAGCCTAGACATGCACAGACTGAAGCACCTCCCACTACTGGATGCTCTGAACAGCTCATGGGAGAAACAATTGATGCTCCAAACTGATGTGTGAGCAGTTAATAGGCTGGATGACAGATAATAAACAAAACAGCCACTGTTTATAAATTGTTCTCTAGTTTCTCCACAATTACATAATGTTTTCTCTGTTCAGGAGGGGTTTGACGCCTAAGCATTCCATTGTACTGGAATGGTAGGCTTAGATGAATATATTTTTCAAATTTGGCAACTTGAAGATGCATGCTAGCTGAGGAATTTTGGAACTTGAAGTCTGTACATCTAAAAGTTGCCAGGCTTGAAAAACATTGGCTTGGGTCTATCATACGGTATTTATCATAGATCCTAATTTTTTCATTGCTTCAAAATGTCTTTAAACACCTTAGGTGGATACACTTGGACGGAGGTAGTCTCAATTTATTGTAGAGTGTTAGAATACCTAAAGGGCCAATTTAGGGACAGAATCTCCACAAAATCTGTATGTAGTCAAATCAACACTGATGATGGCATATAATCAATAAATCATCAATCAATAATAATTAATCAACCAGTGTGCCCATGAACAATTCTCAAGATTCACTCATCTTCCTGCCTAACTACAATCTCCAACAGTAACATGTCATTAGGGTACCTACACAAATTCCAAGTCTATCTATTCTTAACTTATATCACAAGTCCTACACATCCTTAATGAATTCCAACGTATCTTTTGCTTTGTTTCTCTAGTAGTCTATTTTAATCTGCTCATCACCTTAAATAACAAACATTAGTGTAAGTCCTTCTCTTGCTATATGTAAGAATAGTTTTAAAACAATTTAAAGAGCATTTAGAACAATTATATTTTACTTTTTAATTCCAAAGTGCATTCCATTTCATTTCTTAATATTAGAAAAAATTGTACTTTGTTGTCTAAATTTCATGAGCCACCTCATCATTCCACCTGTAAGAACAAATGTTATAGTGTAACATTTTGTTCCATGTAACATTAAATCCAATCAAGGATGTTACAAAACATTACATGATTTCTCTGCAAATCTCTGTTGGTCTATGGCCAAATAAAGATTGAATGACTGTCAGCAAACCTACCTTAAACTATCCTACCATTCCATGTAATATATTCCAAGGAAATGTGGAATTTTTTGTTATTTTTCTTTCATATTTTTATTTTTCCTCTTTCTTACACTGTACTCATCTTTATATACAGTGTTATAATATATCTAACTACATGTAGTCCTAGTCCTTGTCTTATGATGGTAATTGGGACCAGAATTGCTATTGCTAACTGACATGGGCATAAAGCAAGACATTATGTGATCATGTCACCCATGCAGTGGCAATTCTGGCAATTCCAGTTGCCATTTTTAAACAAGGACCGGATTGACACAGGTCGTTAAGAGACATTATTACTTCAAACTCATACCTGCTGGTTTCCTTGTTGACTTTGCTTGTCAGAAGCCAGCAAAGAATATGGGAAATTGTGGTCGTGTAACCACAGGAATATTGTGATGTCCAGAACTACAAGGACCTATCCCTAAGTATTGTTTATTCAATGCTGTTGGAACTGAATAATTGTCATAAATCAAGGACTACCTGTATAAGCATTAACCTACAGTTTTAGTGGCTCAACTTGGTTTAATAAATCAGAATATATGTGTTTCATACAGTAATACGCTGTCCTTTAACACCACTACGATCAGGCTGAACAAACCATTCAGACTATAAATTATAGCTGACAAGGCACTATGGCAGAAAGGTAGAGGTGTAATGCTAGCAAACCAAAGAAGTACACAGTATTTGGTTGTTAAATATTTGTTCTTGTGGAGAGGCAGGGTACAATCCATAGAAGATGCTAAAAAGGAAAACCTTTCGTGGAATGTTTCTACCCAGGCTGAAGAAAAATGGCCCACATTCTGCCAGAAATGGAAGAGCAAATGAAGTTCAAGAGAGAGAGAAAATGCCACTAGAGTAAACTATTTCTTACTTGCCTTTCAGTAGGAATTAGGACAGAATTTACTAAATGAAAAAGAAAACAAAAACAGAAGCTGTGCTGATCTGCTGTGTCTTAAATTAAAATCTCAAGAACTCAAAACCTGTGAAATATCGATAATTGTTTCCAGATTAATTAGGATTCAGAAATTGAAATTAAACCGTGGCTTCATATCCTTTTTCAGAAAACATTAATCTTAACTTTCCAGTCTAGCTAGACCAGAAAATGCTGATAAATTGCAGTTAGTTGTTTCACTTATGCAGCAAGAGTAAATGAGCAAGAGGCAGTCAGGTGCTTGAAATTTATTTTACATATTATTTTACATATTATTAAATTTATTTTACAAATTTATTTTACAATTTTTATCTTAAAATATCATTTGTTGCCTCAAGAATGTCCACAAATTATGGGTTTTTTTAAACATCAAATGTTCTGTACCCACCTGTACCCACAGGTGAGAGTCCAAAGTTCCAAAGTACAAATGCTCAAACAGACAGTCTCAGACATGGCAGAGTTAACTGCTTCTGTTTACACAGTCCTTGGCAGTCTTCCTGGAATCTGTCTGGCAAGTCCGAACTCACCATAAATCAAGACGCTGCAGCCGAGTGTATCAGACATAACACCAACCGAAATGATACCTTGCTTCGAACAGGGATTCAGAGCTAGCACGCTTCCTTATATTCCCTAAGGGGTGTGTCAGTCTCTTTTCTGTGTCCGTTGGATGGCCCGTTTCTGCTTACGTCTTTGCCATGCGTCTATCCAACATTGCTCGGTTTGTCCTTCAACTAATGACTCCGGCACGCTCTCCTGATTGTCTGTTAACAACACCTGAGGTTCAATCAGGGAGGCAGATTCAGGGGAGGAAGATGACTCTGAAACTTCCAGTAAATCAGGCTCATATCTCAGAGTCAAGTCCTCTTCTTCCTCCTGACTCCCTTCAATGTCACTCAATAATGCAGGCTCAAATCTCAATGCCAGATCTTCCTCATCACTTGAGCCTACATCTGCTGACTGACCAGGTTCAAACTTTGGAGGCACAACAATCAAATATCCAGGATCCAAAATCTGACGGCCTTCACAGATCAAAATAAAGCAGTCTGGCAATGGAACATGTTGTGTAATTCCTTTAAAGGACAAGGACAGTAAATAGTAGATCTTCTTTCCTGTATCAAACTTGACTTTTAAATCATTTTCAAAGTAAATATAAATATATTATAAACATTGTAAACAAACCTACATTTCTTTTAAAATTTTAATTTTAAGTAGAGATTGTATCAGGCATAAAGATCAGAACTACACATGAAATTCTAATTAAACTGATTTATTACTATTCATGTCTATGCACAGGAATACACTCAATTAACTGTGAGCACTATTTTGGCACTAAATAAGAGTTAACAGAACTGCCCTCTTGTGCTCCATTTTTGCTGACAGAGGCTTGCAGGAGGCTGTTGCAGCCAAAAATGGAACTCAGGAGCCAGTTTTTGCTGGCAGAGTGCTCGAGTCACCACAGGTGCCCCCTGACACAAGTGCCGTCTTGCTGGTCACACCCACCCTGGCCACACCCACCCCAGTCCCCCAAGGTCAACCCTGATGAAATTGAGTTTGACACCCCTGCTCTAAGCTGATTCCTCTTTTGACTCTGTTCCCAGGTTTTTGTTAGGCCTTCTCATACATCTTACCACAAACTGCTCTATAACTATAAGAAGAATTTATGAGCCACAGAAAAAAATGGAAGATCTTAAGCTACTATGCTCCCTTCTTAATTAGCTATCCTTGGACCCAACAGTTTTAGATATTTAACCCATTTCCCACACTTCCCCATTTCAGGGAAGTTAATGAGAGGGCACTGAATCTTAGCTATAGAGAATCCTGTAGTTGGACTCTTTTCAAGCCAGGATACCTGCCAAGATGGCATTAATTTACAGATAACCTCTGGAGGGCTTGATACAAGGATGGTAGTTGAAATTTGGAGGGGCAGGTAGTTTTGCAGCGATTTTCTTCCTTTCTCTGCAGCTAGTCAATGTTGGTAAGACGTCAAGCCATAGGTCCCTGTAATGCAGGGTTCCTCAGTCCTCAGGTCTGTGTCCTAATCCTATCCTCTTTAACATTTAAATGAAACCTCTGGGTGAAGTCATTTTCTGGCAACATGCAGTATCTTCAGTGTGCTGATGATATCCAGATATACTGTACATCTCCACCTTTCACTAAGCAGGTAATGCTATCACCTATTGCTCACCAAATGCCTGGAAGCTAAGAGGGTATGGGTCGGAAAGAACCAAATTTGGTCAACTCTGGCAAGATGGAGTAGCTTTCCTCCCCCTCCTCCCCATGCCTGACCTGGTATGCCATTAGTGACTCTGGACAGGGTTTCACTTCCCTGCATGGAGCTGGTAAGCAATTGGGCAGGGGTGTCATTCTAGACTTGCAGCTACTGCTCAATAAACAACTGGCAGTTGGGGCTAGAGGGGTCTTTGCGTAGATTTATCTTTTACATCAATTGCATCCTATCCCAGATTGCAAAGCCTTGCTCTCTGGCAGTCATGCCTTCATCACTCCTATTTAATTATTGCAATGTGCTATACATGGGGCTGCTCTTGAAGACCACCCTGGTCCAGACTGCAGTAGCTTATGCTATGTTGGGCACTCCTAGGTTTGTGCCTATTATATACCTGATACATGAGCTGTACTGTTTCCTAGTTTCTTCCAAGTGCAATTCAAAGTGATGGGTATCACCTTTAAAGCCGTATCTGGCATAGAACCAGATTGTCTGTGGGACTGCCTATCCCTGAAGGTATCTTTCCATCTTACAAAAGCTGATATGGTAGCCATGCTCCAGATCCCTTCTCTTGAATATTGCCTCCTTGTTGTCCTTGGAAGCATGCCTTTTCCATTGCAGTCCTTGCCCTGTGGAATAATCTCCCTCTTATGATCTGTCAGGTCCTCCCTCTTTCAGCTTCCAGATGAAGTTAGAATATGATAAAAATGTGGTGAGTTGCATCAATGAAGTGTGGTTGTGGTGCCAGGTTTTTGTAGTTTGGTTTTACTTAATTTTTAAGTATAGTTGTATATATTGTTTCTATTACTAGCTGGATTGTAAGTCACCCAGAGTTTGGTTTTTAGATTTGACAGCTATATAAATGTTTTAATTAAATGAATAAAATGTACTTCAAAGAAGAACGAAATAACTCTTTATTATCTTTGTAGGATATTTAATAACATCAATCAGGAAAGTGCTGGTGTAAATTGTTATGGTTGTATAGCAACTGATAACACAGATTTTGTGGTGTTTTTCACATTCATATATTTGACATCAAATTCCACATTCAGATGTGTTGAATTCTTTGAAAATGAAAGCTTATACCTCACCATGCAACTTTTCATTTTTCATCCTAAACTCTCTAAAATGTATTACATTGATATATAGATTAAAATGGGATGTGTGCATGCACACTATAATACATCTGAATAATATTAACTTCAAAATATAACGATGTATAAGCAAATAATGAGTACATATTTACAAGACAAACCTTCTTTAAAATTCTGTGATTCCAAAATTTACTTCTAATGAAATCTCTTTTCACTGATTTCATTGAAGTAAATAATATATACTGCAATTTTGTAAGTTTCACTATGTTTTACTATAGTGCTTAAGCAAAACCTTCTGTATTCAGTTTTGCCTGAAATCTAATTTAAAATTAAGCTATAGTAAATGATTTTACTTTTAATTAATAGTGCTTAGGATTGACATGTAAAGCAGAGAATGCATTATGTGCTCAAAAGAATTTCTGTAAAATTTGCCCTGTCCTTATGTGAAATTACCACTTCTGGAAATTAAGTAGTTGCAATGGCTATTTTATACCAGTTGATGCAAAATTTCTCTATGCTCTCTTTCCTCCCATATTTAAAACCAATAAATAATCAGATGTTTCAATACTTTACTGAAAAGAAATAAACTTCAAGAATAATCATGAACCCCAGAATCCCAATATACAAATCTTCGCACAACTGAAATCACAACTGAAATGGATAACTTTGATATTACCATGTTTTCCCAAAAATGACCCAACCAGAAAATAAATCCTAGCATGATTTTCAGGGTGCTCATAATATAAGCCCTACCCCCAAAATAAGCTCCACTTAAGATCATCAGCTAGGTGGACACATTTAGTAACATATTCTCGAAAATAGTACTGTATTTCCTAACTGAAAAATAGGTCCTAACGAATCTTTTGGAACAAAAAACAATATAAAACCCGATCTTATTTTCAGGGAAACATGGGTAGGACTTAGCTTGATAATTTCACTATCTGGGAAATTTTGGAAGATTCAGTCTTAACATGTCTGGAGAATGCTAGACTGGTCAGTGTTCCCACCAGAACTTTTAATCCTATTTAAATATCATTCTGGAGTTTCTTCAGGCCCAATATATGTTTATTGCTTTATACATACAATAAACTAAAGATTTGCATACAGTGCAAAGGTAAATAAAAACCTTCATTTCAGGATAGGTATTTATTGCAACAAAATGATGAAATTGTGAGAGAGAAAGAATTGTGACTATTAGCTACTCAAAAGTCAGCTAATGCATGACAATCACATCAACCAGTGGAAGATTTGCAGCATCTATTCCTCATTAGAACAAATGTAGAAAAATAAATACTTCTACTCTAAAAACATTCTTCTAAATCATCTTGATTTCTATAAATATATCTAAAAATGTTAACTGTCTCTCACTGGAACAGCTGGACATTTGTTTTCTGGCATTTTTTGTTTTTTATACAGTTAAATTGATAGATTTTTTTTGAAGCTATGAAGAATTTATTTCCTGTTTTTTTAAATGTCAAAAATGTATTCCTTTAGAGATAAAATAAAATTCCAGTGTTTCCAAAGAAACTGACACCTGTTTGATTCTATAAATCAAGATAAATGAGTGTCTATCATCAAATGCAAATTTGTATTCACACAGGAACAATGCACTGGCAATGAAGATGCCAGTGCTGAAGTCTGATGTAGCATATGACTGAAATTGGAGTTTCAATACCCTTTATTCTAGAAATACTTATTGAGTATGATGAAATTTATTTTTGAATAGACTTGTAAAATGATTGCACTATAAGAATTTACCTCATATTATCACTCATTGAATATTGTCTCTGTTACTTTGTACTTCAAGCAAGCTATTTGTATTAACAGTTTAATTCAATAACCAAAGTATTTTATTAGTAGTTTAGTAGAGTCTAGAATAGTGCTGTATTGAGTCAAAATATCAGTTAAAATGCATCCTTTTCTAAACTTTCAATTTTACAGTAATATTTCCAATTTTAAAAAACTACCATTGCTAATTGCTTCCTACTTGTGGATCTAACCCTGATTTTGAATAACTATAGTGGTATCTAAATTCAAATATATGCAGGGATGGGATTCTACCAGTTCGCACCTATTCACTAGAACCGGTTGTTAACATTCTAAGCAGTTCGGAGAACCGGTTGTTAGAAGAAATTACTGGCCTAATCCTGTAAAGAAGGCAGGAAGGAAACATGCTGGTGTTGCTTACAGAAACTGCCTCTCCATTAACCCTTATTACATTCTTGACAGGACTAGACTTCCTGTCTCAGGAACGTCTCTGGAGTTTTTGCCCCCTCCTTTGCTAATACTTTGCTTGTGTGGAGTGACCATTCAAAGTTACAATGGCACTGAAAAAAGTGACTTATGACCATTTTTCACACTTATGACTGTTGCAACATCCTCACAGTCATGAGAGGCCAGGGGAAGAGATGCGTGCCTCAATGTGAGTGATATTAAGTTGACCATGCCCAGCCAATAACATGACCACCAAGCCATGTCCACTCAATCACATGACCACCAAGCCATGCCTACCATCTAAGCCATGCCCACAGAACCGGTTGTTAAAAAATTTGAATCCCACCCCTGAATATATGAATCTTATAAACATCACTGAGCTCTTTTGATCTGTCATCAGGATAATTGGACCCATTGTTTCCACACATTATATTTTTAAAAATGCCAGAATTATGTTTCAAGAAACAAAAAATAACAAAACTCAAATTAATTCAGTAAGGTTTGATAAATTATACAAATCAGTATACAATCTATATTTATAAGAAAAAGTTCAGAAATATTTGGTTTAACTGTACTTGAACAACTGTACTTAAACAATTGTACTTTAACTGTACTTAAATACATTTTGAATACTTGAAACATTTGACATTAAAAGCTCCAGAACTAGTTTCCAAATAGATTAAATCCATTTATTAAACAAATTTATGTCATATCTTTTCCTCAGGATGGCATAAATATCTCTGCCTTTTTCTCCATTTTTTCTTACAAGAACAATCCTACCAGGTAGATTATACTGTATTAAGAATGACTACCCCAAGGCCTCACATTATTTTCTGTGGCTGAGGATCTCCATCTCTGACTAACACCTTTACCATTATATTTTATGATATGTCATGAAAAACTGACCACTTTTCAAAAGTAGCAACACACCATGAAGTTATCACACCATTTTTTTTTTCATTTAAAACCACCTAATTCCTTGTTCCACACTGAGAGCTGATTGGTATCCCCAAGGGATATGATACAAAAAGAGACAGCAATATTTAAAAGCCTTATTCTAGACCCAATCTGGTGTATTTTAGATAAATTGGATTACATCTCACAAATTTCCAGCCAGCGTGCTTTAGACCAATCTTTTCTGATCTGGTGCCTTCTGATAAGTTGGACCAAGAATACACAAAACATCCTCAAAAATGTTCTCACCTCAAAATACCTATTTTGAGTGTTCCGATCTTGAATTAAAATTCATGTGTTTTGCATCAAAATTTGCAGAGTACATTTTTTTCAAGAGTGAAATAAAACTTGTGTGTCTTGGCTTTCTAAAAACGACAGTTATGATTGGACTGCTTTTTTTCCAAATGTTTTCCTGTTTAGCCAATATAGCAGCTTGAATTGCATTAAACACGGAGTTAGACTCAAGAATAAAGCTGGTCAAAGCTGCAGGTCAACTAAATTATTGCTATTTCAAAATAACAACAAAAACTTTCCTAAGGGGAAGTTAGAGTCAAAGTGAGTGTTCTCTTTATTGTGCTGTATTTCATTTGCAGACAGGCAATACAAAAGTAAAAGGAGTCCTTGGTGTTCTCTGAGCTTGGTTGTTTTTTTTTTACAGATGTTTCATTACTCAACTAGGTAACATCATCAATGCTAGTTAAAAGTATGCATACATGTGCCCTAATCTCCTTCATAAACAATCGCTGCCAATATTCTAAGGTTGTATAAATAGAAAGACTAGTACTGTAATACTGTAGTATATAGGTACTCCTCGACTTACAACAGTTCATTTAGAGCCGTTGAAGTTTCAAAAAAAAAGTGAAAAAAGTGACATGACCATTTTTCACGTGACTTACATTTGGGAGTTTCACAATTGGTTCATGTATATTTATGATGGTTGCAGGGTTCCAGGAACATGTGATCATCTTTTGCAACCTTCTGACAAAGTCAGTGGAGAAGTCAGATTCACTTAAAAACCATGTTTCTAACTTAACAACTGCAGTGATTCACTTAACAAGTGTGGGGAGAAAAGTTGTAAAATGGGGCAAAATTCACTTAACACATTTCTCACTTAGCAACATAAATTTTGGCTCAGTTGTGGTCGTAAACCGAAGACTACCTGTATTGCCTTGGTTTATTGAATTTTGGTGTGCACATGCATTCTTTCATGTCTCTTTGTAAAGTCAATGTTATTAAACAGTTAAGAATCAAGATAGATCTTTTTTCAGCCAGCAGTCACTGCTAAATGCCAGCAAAAACACCAGGAAACAAAACATAATTTGCACCTGGCAGGCAGGCTGAAAAAAACAACAGTATCTACCAAAAATTGGCCAAGGATTTTTTAAAAACCAAACATTAACACTGATCCCTATTCAAGGGAATGTTAAAGAGTTCAGCTGCTGTCTTCATCCTGTACTCTATGGGCTGAAAAATCAAGAGGATTTATTGAAAGAAACTAAAAATACCTTCAATTCCACTGAGGCTTTTTTAAAGACATATTAATCTAACTACATTTGTCAGGGAAGAGAAATGTTCCCTATTGTTCTCTTGGGGCCTTTTTCACCCCTTTCAAAACATGTTGAAAATCACACCCTTGACTAAATTTCGTCCCCACTGGGTGAGGGAGTAACGTTAACCATAGTTACTCTTCTCTTGAGATCATTCAAGAGGGAGACTGAAAAGAACTCTAAACATTTGGAGTGAAGGTTTCAGGTCGAACTGTTTGGGTTCAACATTAAAGGCATTTTCCCGCTTCAAGCAACTAATTCAACAGCCTTTCCAGTGCTAGCAGGGCAACTCAGAGCAGTTTGCATCACAACTCATCCAGAAGGTCTAGACCAGGGCTCTCCAAACTTGGCAACTTTAAGACTTGTGGACTTCAACTCCCAAAACTCCCAGACATGTGGACTTCAACTCCCATAGTTGGCTGGAGAATTCTGGGAATTGAAGTCCACAAGTCTTAAAGCTGCCAAGTTTGGAGACCCCTGGTCTAGAGCTCAAACTTGTAAGCTCAAGGAGAGCCAAACCTCCGCGGGCAGAGTAGCACATATCTCCACCTGCCTTACGACCTCCTCTCCTCCTCCTTTACCCAAAGCGAGAAGCGGCTAGCCCCAAAACTTCAGCTGAGAAGACGCCGCGGTCGCGCGGTGACCCAAGGGCCAAGGCGCCCCAATTTACAGTTGAGCCCCTTTTCTGTCCCAACTTCCCACTAGCGGGAAAGGAGTCTAGGGAAAAGAGGAGGCGGAGAAAGAGGGAAAACCCTAGCGAGGGCGGGACCGCTACCTGCTTGTCCAGCGCCGAATCCTTAACGCTGACTGCGGATGCGCCCTTTGGAGCGAGCACCCTCTCGCAGCTGCAGCCTTCCAGCATATAGACGCCAGCGGGCCGGGCGCTCTGCTCGCTTTCGAAATAGAAGAGCGTGTTCTGATACAGGGCGAACCATTTGTCGTGCCAGCGGCTGGTCTCGGCGGTCTTTTTGCTCAAGTAGCCGCGCCTGGTGCCCTCCTTGCGAGCCAGCACGGCGAGGTACAAGGCGTGCCCTTCATTGTAGCGCACGCTTTTCTGCATGGTGCCTCCAGCGCCGACGGCGAGCCGCTCGGATCAACGGGGGCGGGGGGAAGGAGTCCCTGCCGTCACCAGTCTGCCGTCGAAGAGCAGCGCGGCTTCTCCGGACAGGCGAGGCAAAGCCAGACGGAACCCACAGCCATCAGCCTTTCCGCTGTGGCGCACACCACTGCAAAGCCTCGCGCCGGCGCGCTCCTCCGTCCTGGGGGAGGGGGGGGTGTCGCCACCTTGGGCGCTATTGGAGTCCGGGGCTGCAGCTGAGCTTCTTTGCTTCAGCCAGCGGCTGCTCCGAGCGCTTCAGCCCGCCCAGGGGCCCCGGCGGCATGTTTTTGTGCCAGGCGCCTCACGCTTCTTTTCGCCCAGGAAAGTTCTGCGAGCCGCGCTTTCCCCGACTACAAGCGCGCCGCGCTCGCTGAGGCTTCCGGACCTGTCCTCTTCCTCCGGCAGCTGATGCCCATTCAACCTCTCCACCCCGACCCCAACCCTCTCCTCCACCGGGACCCAGAAAGGAAAATAATCACTCGGGAGATGAGCCGTAATCGGCTTTGAGACCAATTTAAAGCACAAAGTCGCTACCGCGGCCGTTGCCAGAGCGCGGAATAACAACCCTCCCCTGGAGTGGGCGCGCGTTCCCGCCTCTACAAGAGCTTAAACCTGCCCCCTCCTCCTTTTTTTTTTTTTTTTTTTTGCCGCCCGCCTCCGGGAACGGGGGCGTTGTCTCCAGCCGGCCGAGCCAAGGGGAGGAACGGGAGTTAGTGGGGAAGCAGGGGCAGAAAGGCGAAAAGAGATGCGGATTTATTGGACAAAACGCTCGAGGCGGCGTGTGCCAGCGGTCGCTTTTTCTGCGAGGAAACGTCGAGGCGGGAGGGCCCACGAAGCTTTAGAATGAGAACCTGCAAAGTTAAACCGAGCGCTTAATCCGCTCCTGGAGTGTTTTCCCGGCTGCGGGATTAGTTGGAGGGAGCGAGAATAAAGTAACTTCAGATTCTCTCACGACACGCCAGTTTAGTGGAGGAGTTGTTCTAGCGTCGTTCCTGAGTGTTTGTAACTCACAGACGGAGAGAGCATTTCACTCTTCCCTCACATTATCTTCAGGGCTGTTGAAGAGACAACATCTGCTCTACAGGCTGAACGTTTACTGAGTTCAGAGAACAGGTGCTGGGCTTGGATGCTGAGAAGCAAAAGAAACCTGCAGTCCAGAGTTGAATCATAGTTTCATTAGGAATGGGCAAAATATCACCCAGTCATGTACAAGCTTCCAAGTTCTCCAAAAATCCCTCAGCAACTTGCATGGCACAGACACCAGACAGGCAGGAAGTTATAAAATAAACTTTGGAAGAATTTCAGCTCAAAAAGTAGAATCTCTTTCTGCAGGTGTACTTGAAACCTTAAGGAAAAACTCATTATCAAATAAGTTTTCATTGATTAAAAAGTCTTCACAATTTTTCTTGAGTATATAAATATAGCTAAATGGAGAATCTTACCATTTTTTCCCAAAGCACAAAAGGCTGTGTCCTTTCAGATTTTGCAACTGGCAAAAAAAACCCATAGAATCATAGTGTTGCCATCCTTAAGACCATCAACTCGGGCCTAAAATTCTATATATGCCTTTATCTGGGAATCAAAAAACATTAAAATAAGGGACACTTCTGCATAGACCTACCTGGGATGCACTGTTTACCAGTTAAATCTGAATAAACATTCTGGCATTAAAAATGTCCTTGTTTTACTATAGGGCACTGAACTATAGGTTCACTAATAGTGCAACTGTATACTTATCTGCATCCAGAAATTAACATAGGTTATTAAGTTTGTTGTAAAATTGTATGATATTTTTCTACAGCTATTTATACAAAAATGTGCAAAATAGGACCATCTATAACTTAAGAAAGGTGTATGGTCTTGTTGAAATGCCTGATCAATTGTAAGGTCAGTCAAATTTGCAAAGTATCTCCCATAGGACTGGCAGGTCACTTGGCAAATTGGCCAAATCTGAATTAACCAAAATCTATAATTGGAATCCTTCAAGCATAGACATTCCTCATCACTAATCACTATGTAGATTTTCATCTAAAATAAAACTGCATCATTTTAAACAGGATAAATAATTTATAATCTGATTTACCTGCTGATATGAAGCAACAGGTTAACAGTTTATTTCCTGTGATTTATGTGAGAAAATGCTTTCTTTTTGTCTCTCTCACTCTCTATAAAATGGCAAATATGTTTGTAAAACTTTTCCATTTTAAAAGATCACATCTTCTTTCTCTGAGGATCCAGTCAATTTGGAAAGTAATTACTCAGTAAAAATAGTTTATTCTTAGCATCTTTTTATTCCTTGCCCCATATTGTTATTCATTTAATATGTATTGGTATGTTTCAAAAATAAAATTTATTATTTCAATTTGGCATCGTCAGCTGCCTTCTCATAAACAAAAATCCAGGATAATCATTACAATAAAAATAGATATTGATGAGTCTCAATACTAAGCAAAATGTTGTTTGCAATTGCTATTCCTTTTTGCATTGGGGCTAATAATCACAACACTATTTTTAACACCATTTAATTTTTTTGCCTCTGTAGCTTGTAGCATAGTATTAAGGCATTTGTTGAGTGGGTAGTCCTTAGAGTTGAGTAATTCCTATATCTGTACATCAAATTAATTGCTAGTTGATTCTAATAAGCATACTGAAATTTTGCCAGGTCTTATTCATCAATATTCATTAATGTAATAAAACAAGGATAAGTTATTTTCATACATGCTGAAGTATTGATTTAAGATTCATTTATAAGGCTCTTATTTTGCTGCTTGATTTATGTGTGATACCAGACAAAATGGAGTAAACTGATTTCCAATTAACATTTTAGATAATCAGCTGTGATTTATGTCTTGAATACTACAGTTCTAGATACATGCAAATCATGGGGATATGGGTGGGGAATATTTGTCAGTAGAAATGTATGAATGATGCTCATGCACTTGACAGAAAAGTGGAATGCCTGTAATTGTGGTTCTTTTTCTCTGGAAAGAACAAAGAATGTTTATTCACAGAGAATATACACACTCACAGAGAACATGCCTGTGCAACACTTGTATCTATTCTAAGTGGTTAGAGGACTGATAATAGCAACAAAGGGACATCCTGCATACCTCAGCTGGAAATTAGAAATAGGGAAGGCCTGGAACAAACAGAATATGTATTAGATAACTCCTGGACCATCCATTAGCAAAGGCTTTTGGAATAGGGGCTGCTCGAGATCAATGGGACAATTTTTAGATCGTTACTAAAAATGTTTATTAGATTGTTTATTTTATATATCCTGCCTTATCCTGGCTTCCACTTTAGTGAAAATGTATAAAATTTCTTAATTCTATTGTTCAAGGTTCCTTGGCATTTTCTAGCAAGGATCCCTTTTCTTGGAGCACTTCAATAAAAGGAAACAAAACCTGCACCTCATGTGTTGTGTACTTCATGGGTTTTGGCAACATGTCAGACCCGAATTGGGAACACCACCACATTTTGGAAAAAACAAAATGATCTCCTGATTTCATATTAATACCTTCCTTTGGTAATGTACAGAAAATGGCATTATTTGGAAAGGAGGACACATATGTTTCAACATGGATGGTGTATTTATTCTCCCATATATTTAAAAAATAAAAATCACCCCTTATCCTAGAAAAGCTGTGTTCCAACAATAATGGCATGCCTTTAGGAAATCTAAACTCAGCTGTCAAACATTCTAACTATACTTTGTTTTAATTATATTTTGAACCAGTCATACTGTAGTTCACACATAATAAAAGAACAAATATTCCACATTATGGTTGATGCAATGTGTCAATGCAGACAATGTGTAGTGGCTGAAAATTCAAGGGTAAAGCATTTGCTTTATAAATAGCATTTGTTTAAAATGTCAGCAAGAATGATTATTGTATGAAAAGCCATGGAGTGCTGCTACTAATTAGTGTTCTGTAAAATCAATTTTCCCTCACCTGTTGTTCTCTAGATCTTTTGGATCACTGGTCTCATAATTCCTAGATACACATTAGAAATTGAGTTTAACATAACTGAAAGTAACCAGAAGAAGGAAAACTGGTCATTAATTTATTAGACCAATGTCACATTCCCCTGATTCGCGATCAATGCATACTTCAATGTCAGATTTCTTTGTCTCTGTGAAAAGCTTGCATAATTCCTAAAACAGCAGCATTCTCCAGTATGAGTCAAGTGAGAAGGTCTGACAACAGAATTCGAAAAAGGAAATGTTTGGTAATACTAAATGTATCAAAAAGAACATGGTAACTATGGCAACAAAATTAACACTTAGGCAACTGTTATAACGGGGTAAATTTCACTACTAATAGCTTGTATTCAGCATGAATGTTTCCCTAGAGCAGGTATTCCAGCAACTCTTACCTTCAAAAAACAGTTAAAAATTTAGAACTCACTTTTTAAGATATGAATCCAAAGGCAGTTTCAGCTTATGGGGGAAAAAAAAGCTCACCAGGTCTTTAGTCAATAGCATCAATATTTGCAGGAGAGAAAAAACGTAGCAACCATGAATATACTGCTAATATTAAATAATTGATGATGCAAATATAAAACTGTATAAAGGTTTGAAATTCATTTCATTGGAACAAAATTCATAAGCCAGATCATTCCCTACAGACACCTCAAGTACAATATTTAATATATTATTTAACTGAGAACACCAATAATATTTAGAAACTGCTGAGTTCAAAAGTACTTTATACTTTGATTGAGTGTTACTCACCTTAAGCAAGCCATACCATAATTTCAGACTAGGCTCTGGTAAAAATCAATCAATCAAATAATTATCTGATTTTTTTTTAAAAAAAATGACTCTTTAATCCCCTTATTCAGGGTAGAGTTGAGGTGACTGCATAGAGCGGAACGTTTACTGGCTGGATGCTTTCCTGACACCTATACAGAGTTCACAGCAGATACTTTCTCTTTGTGGCCTGATAGAGAAATATCTGTCACTGCCTAGAATTGAACATTCAACCTTCTTACCTCTAGGCCACTCTTAAATTGTTGTTTGATTGAGTATTTTTTTTCAATCGGTGTTTTATATTGGAACAATTTTTGGCTTTAATTCAAAATCCTAAAAATATTTTTTCAATTTTTTATTATGTTCTGAAGAATGTGGGGATATATTGTGCACACTTTTTATGTCATTTTAATTGGTCCTTATAAAAATATTACCCAATTCTCAAACTGGGGACTTTTCTCATGAAAAATATTCCATTTTATGTTCCTTGGAAAATACCTTTTTGGGCAGTTAGGGTGGATGGGGTTTTATAAGCATAGATAATGCATATAGATAAAACCAAATTTGTCAATGCCAAATTCTATGGTGCTTCCCTAATGTTCAAATTGAATGGAAACAAACAATAATTGTATAAATCCTTCTGTGCATAGATTCCATACAGATAGATAAAAATCAGTGGTTCTATAAGATAAAAAAGCTGAAGTCCTCAAGCTATTTTCCCCATGTAAGTGTTTTTTCTGGTGAGACTGGTCTATCAGGGCAATCTGGTCTACCCAATTATGGAATGGTGCATACTACTTCCACTATTGCCTTTCAGCCCCAGCCCAAGAGCCTTTGCAGGCAGTCACTTTCAGGACAAACTATTTTTGTGTTGAATTTATATTTACCGACAAAGAAATAAAGGAAGACTAATATAGCTCTATTTCAAGCTATTTAGCTCTCATCAGTTAGCCATACCCAGGTTCGAATCCCAGAAGGGTATGGCTAGCTGATGAGAGCTAAATAGCTTGAAATAGATCCATACTAGTCTCCCTTTATTTCCCCTTGTAAGGTTAGCCATTGCAGTTATACCCACCAGTAGCTAATAGGCTGAGGAAATAGTTCCAGCATAGCATTTTAAATAAAATATATATTGCAGCATCAGTTATACGACAGCTGAGCCCAACATATATCTCTCATATATAGTTAATGTAATGCAAATACAAAACTGGATTCAAACAGGCAGAGAATCCAGGTTGGGGAATTTACAGTACAACTACCAGCATAAGACTAATCCTCAGATATCTTAACAGTTTCTTCTTTTTCATTCCTAGTGTTTTGTAGCATTTTGCTTTATGAAAAGATCTGGAGAACCTGAAATTTAAAGATGCTTTTGGTTCATTCTAATAAAAATATTCAGTGGGATTTCTTTCCTCATTGATCAGCCATCATAATTGCTTGCTATTTTCTTATCAATTATGGTTTTTTTAAAACAATACAACTGCTATTGATGCATTAAAATTCAAATCCTGTGGAGGTTGGCATATATGTGAGTGAATGCCTATCTTCAGAAGTAACAATAGAGCATCTGAAGGTGTCAAGCAAAAGTGGAATCCAGTCTGTCTTCTGCTATCAGGGAAGAATTAAACACATTTCCTAGAACAAATGCAGCTGAGATAAATGCTTTTATTAACTGACTGCTGGGAACTTCCTTCCTTTTAGAAAGAATAACTGCCAACTGACCTTGGTTGTTATTGCAGAGATGAAGGTAAACATCTATGCTTTTTTCACCAGACACAAGAAGAAAGATAAGTTATCACATCTCTATCTGTGCAAATTCACCAGCAAGGAAATAAAGAAAAACTAGTTGTAATTGGATGCACTTTACTATTTGTCACTTTGTTTTGGAGCTATCAGATTAATTTTCCTCTATCTTTACAACTCCACTTTCCTCTTATTGTGTACTTCTATAAAGACTAAAATTCATTTTATTCATAAACATACTGCAAAGTTACATTAAGTATGTTTTGAAATAATACCTAAGTTTAATTTCTATATTAGTTCAGAAAATTGCTAGCCAAAATTTTAGTTTGCAGTTAAATTTCTCCACAATTTTGTCACTGGTGGATATTTATGAATGGTTTATCCTATAAGACAGGAACCATTAGTATTCCATTTTATCATGTAGTTATTTTAAGAAATGAAAGAAATAATTTAAATTGCTCTGCCTTTTCATTTACCAAACAAGAATTGTGGGTCACTATTAGAAGAAGTAAAAATCTGAAGCATCTTTCAACTGGCAGTGTACAACATTAAGTAGTGTTCGAGATTCCAGCCATAATTAGGTTATCTCTAAAGAACGGATGCTAACAAGGGGTTATTTTAATCTTCAGATGGTCATTATAAATCAAATATATACTTCATGCTATTATACTTTATATATTAAATGCTTTTTAAACAATCAAACTAAAACTATGACAGTAT
This sequence comes from Hydrophis major, assembly GCA_033807585.1. Classification (NCBI taxonomy): domain Eukaryota; kingdom Metazoa; phylum Chordata; class Lepidosauria; order Squamata; family Elapidae; genus Hydrophis; species Hydrophis major. The sequence continues at coordinate 334,447,538 of CM066329.1, forward strand.
AGCAGAAAATATTTTTTCAATTCATCATCATATTAAGGAGAATACCAAGGACACTCTATAACTTTTATATGTAGACTGAAATATGAATGTATTAATCTTACTCTCTAATTGATTTTCAATTTTGTCCCTTAAAAATGAAGCTCTGGAAAACTTTTTATCACATTTTAAATTCAGATCAGTTGTGTCTTTCAAAAAGCAATTTTAAAATAAATAAATTAAGGGATGGCAATTTCAAATTGTTCTATAAAAAGATATTAATTTCAAAACTTATTATTGGTATAGGGGCTACATGTTGGAGACAGAATGAGAACAGAGCCTTGGCCCAGGTTGTACTATGTTACAAGTGCAGTGTTATCACAGTCTTGCCATGTGCTCAGGAGATTTCCATTAATAGTTTTACTGTATATTATTAACAATTAAGTTACTGCCCTGTAATACTATTGCTGCAGAAGCTGCACTTGTTACTAATGTATTTCTAAGAGCAAGGTGCTGGTTATCATCTATAAAGTGATCACTTTTATGGGTTATGAATTGGTGTCTTTGAGACCACTGCCCTCTATAGATTTTGCCTGCCCAATCTGATGTTGTCTGATGTCAGAGATGAATCCTGTGGCACCTCTTAATGTAGGGCTCAATTTACCCCTGAAGAGTAGAGAACAGTGCCCCTATTTTCAGCCATCAAAGGTAGTCTAGAATGGGGCTGTCAAACCAGCCAGCCAGCCAGATGCATCACGCACTGGCCACACCCACACCCAGTTTAATGAAGGGGGGGATATGTCACATGACGCCACCACGAAGGTGCGAGTTTGACACCCTGGTTTAAAAGGATACTGTAATCAAAGTTATAAAGGCCCTTGAGACATCAAGCAGGATCAAAAAGTTTGTACTCTCCTATCCTGGTCCCATTAAAGTATAATCTATGTTATCTCAGTTCTTATCACCTTGAAATTCAACTAAAAAGAGTTAAAATGGTACATCCAGGGATGATCTCATCCACGTATGACCACAATTGCAAGTCCATCACTTTCTTAACCAGTCTTAGCCCAAAGAAGAAGTTGAAGACTAGCAATAGTTCTCCAACATTCCTGGTCAAAATCTGGCAATTTTTTTTTGAGGAGGGCTTGCACATTTTTTGAAGGCCAACATGTTGCATGTTAAAGATGATTCATCACCATTTTGACAAAACGTTGTGTTATCTCCTTGGAAGTTTTCACCAATCAAGAAGTAAGTGCTGGAAGACCACTTCCTCAGGAACAACCAGATTTGAAGATTAAATAAATATGTTGATCCTATAAGAACAGTATGGTATTTTTGCAAATAGATGGACTTTACCTGAAAATGTAACAAATGTCTAATCTGAACTAATCTAATCATATTCCCTTTTGTTCAGCTTTGATTCTTAAAATTAATGTCAATGATATTCAGTCAAGGTTATTATCTTTATGGTTATATTTATTATTAGTCCCTATTGTAATTATTTTATATGATTAAGCTTGCCCATCCTACAAAGCTGAACCACTTTTCCACCCAAGGGTATGCCTTTGTATTTCTCTCTTATTCAGCTGTAATGTAAGTTGACAAGCACTATAACTGAGAGGAAGGAAAAATAAGTGATCTAGATTAGAGAATGTATTATGCACAGCAAAGTTACAAGAAAAGAAAGGACAACAGGAATCTTTTTGGGAGAGAAACATAGTAATAAAAAATGGGCTGTTTACAAATTGGAAATATGAAATTAATTCATAAAGTACTGAAGTATTTCTCCCTCTCTCTCAAGCTATTTGAAAAAACCCAGTCACATTTTTTTACTTTGTTGAAACTTTGATTGACTAATGTAATGTATAAATTGATGTGTACTTCATATTGAAAATAGTTTTTAAAAGCAACTTTTTAAAATAGGTAAAGGTAAAGATTCCCCTCACACATACATGTTAGTTGTTTTTGGCTCTAGGAAGCGGTGCTCATCTCCATTACAAAGCTGAAGAGCCAGCGCTGTCTGAAGACATTCCCATGGTCATATGGCTGGCATGACTAAACACCGAAGGTGCATGGAACATTGTTACCTTCCCACCAAAGTGATCCCTATTTTTCTACTTTGCATTTTTACATGCACACTCCCCGTTATGCGGTGCTGGGGATTCGAACCGCCAAATTGCAGGCCTTTCTGATCGACAAGCTCAGCATTTTAGCCACTGAGCCACCACATCCCAACATTTTAAAATAGAACTATATTAATAGCATTTAATCATATATTCTGTTAGGGTAGCTTCAAATGAAGCAAACACCTATTAAATGGGGAAATTAGATTAAAACCTTTAAAAATCAAGAGGATTGCATTTATTTTATACACTACAGCCACAATTGGATAGTACAATTAGATGGCATAAAAATTATAAGATGTTTAACATTATGAATGTTATTTCTGTGCATGTAAATTATAATTAAAAAGAAAACTTGTAAAGAAACTACTGAAAAACTATATGCTTAGCAGTTCCAATATATATGTACAGAATTATGTTTACATCTGTGTGTATATTTGTGTCTCAGTCAGCCACAAACTGTATCTATAAGTTTAGTATCTATAAGTTCAAATATCTCACATTTGTGCTGAGAGAAAAAGCTTTGGTTCGTTTTTTGAATTAACCTACAATGTGTTTTGGTTTAGGATTAGTGTGCTATATAACCCTGGCCAGGATAATTTATAATCTAACTAAAATGGAAAAAATAATTCCCATGCCATATATAAGTTTATGAATTATTTTGCTAAGATCACCAATCTTTCAAAAAATTTGATAATATTCTAGGCTTCTTTTCCAATTTATCATTTATCATATGTTAAAATTCAACTTTATTCCTAGAAATTGATTGAATATGCGCTATCAAATCTTTGTCAGCTCTTAGCAACCATACAGATTTTCTCCATGACCTGGTCTTTCAGTGGTGCATTCACCAGTGCAACTGACTCCATCTTGCTCTTAGTCATCCTCTTCTCTTTCCTTCTACTTTTTAGTAAGCATTACAAAAAAAGGTAATACAAATAAGGTGTCACAACCAGGAGTACTAGTTCTATCTTTATTATAAGGTTACATTAACAGAATCTTGCAAAAGTATATTTTTCACTCATCACCTGTTTTGAATGACTTTTTGTGTTCTCCATACCTGTTTCATCTTCAGTGTCTTTACAAATATTATTGTAATACTGTCTCTTGTCTCTTCTAAGAGCTTTCTGAAATTTTCTGAGATTTTTGTCTTTCTTGACTTTGCCTTTTCTTCTCTATCTGGCAATTTCTGCAATTTGTTCTAATATTCTCTTTGCTTTTTTTCCTGTTTCTATCAGCATTCTATTTTCATGTTCATCATTAGCATCTTCTTTTACATTCATTCCATAATTTCTCTAGTTCTCTATCTATCAGATTAAGTTCTTCAAAGCAATTCCTGATGTTCCCTGGAAATATGGTGGGTATATATGTTCAAGATCATATAATGGAAACTGAATAGCTTTCTTTTTCTTAATTAAACCTACCCAAGAACATCAGCATTTCATTGTAAAAGCTTGTAAAATCATATGTGAAAAGAATCAAAATATATGTGAGATCTCACTAAAATCTCAAAAAATAGTGTGTTCAAATATAGAAAATCACGTGAGAGATGTTGCATATATTTCTTGTTGTAGAAATTTTGCTCCCTTTCAGCTCCCTATTTAGGTGAGATAAGAATATTTGAAAGACAAAATCAAAACAATTTAATTAAAGAAAAATGAATTCACCAGCTATTGTATTTTAATATTGCTTTATTTTAAGCTATATAGAGTCAATTTGGAATCAGGTGTTATTGAACAACTTGAATAAAAAGGAAGAACAAAACAATGACTATATATTCAGGTGCTAATCTCCATTGTTGACTATCATGTAGGAGGGCAGGCCTTGTCATATATGGAGTTGGTTAAATTAAGTGAAAACCCAAACAAACAGATATTATAGCATTGTGTAATGTGTTAGTACTGTCATAAATCTTTGAGTTTTTAAAGGAGCATTTGTTTTTCTTTTTATGTTAGGCATCTGCAATTACAGTAAATAATTCAGATCAGTAATAATTGTACATGTTATATTTTCTCCTTTGTGCAAGCTTGTCTGTATAAGCATGAAAAAACTATGCACTATGTAATATGCCTCAAGAGCTGTGAGTTCTCCCATGTTTCTCACTGTAAAGTACCAGTAGTCCTTGGGTTATAATGGTAACTGGGACCAGGATTGCTGTTGCTAAGCAATCCTGACCTAAAGCATGACATCACATGCTTTGTGATGGAAATCCAGGCAGTCCTGGTGGCCATTGTATTCCCAAGACATGTGGGTTGTTAAGCAGGAAGCAGTGGGAGCCACAGGGAAGGAGTTTAAGGGTGCTGTGGTGGTGGTGGAGGCACTGGAAGGCCTGGCACAGCTAAATGCAAGTTAGGAAATGGGTGTTGCGGTATGAGCACAGGGAGGACAGGGGAAAGAGAGTCCAGAGGGCACAGGTTCATGGAAGCGCAGGCAGGCCAAGGGAAGGATATAGTGCAGTGCACAGGAAAGCTGTGAGGAATGGATTTACTCAAGTGACCTCCAACCTTTCCTGCTGGCTTCCCTCTTGACTTTGCTTGTGGAAGCCAATGGGGAAAGTCACAGATGGCAATCATGTGACATCAGGAGCCCTATGACAGCCAGAACTTTGAGGACCAGTTGTAAGTACCACTTATTCAACACTATTGCAACTTTGAACAATTGTTAAATGTGTAGTCAGTAAATGAGGGTTATCTGTTCCTTTAAATTGTTGTGGAGTATTGCGAGACTGTTATCCGAAAGTGGCTCAGAGGAGGAAGCTAGTTTATTATATGCAGTGATCAGACCACTGGGTCTATTAGAGGTCAACTCACGGCCAAAATAGAATGCCTCTTGGGCCACCACACTATCCCACAAAGCAAAAGAAGTACAAAAAAGAGTAGATGGTTGGAATCAGAACCAAATTCACATATATTTGTATTGTAAACAAGACAGTATTATTGCTGTGTTCAAAGACTAGCAGCAGTCCTTCCTCCGGTCCGCCGCCAACGCGGGAGCGCCGAACGCTCCCATTGGTTGATGCCGTTTGACAGCCGGCTATAAAAGGGAGCTGTCAAACGGCATCAGCTGTCGCCGCCAGCTGGCTGTCAGATAGCCTCGGCAGCCGCGGCGACCCTTTATTCGCTAAGAATAAAGTTGTTAGCCTTTAGCCTGGCTCCATCTCCCTTTGTAACCGCCGCTCAACAACAATTATAATGCCAACAATTTCTGCATGCTAAAATAACTGCAGTTAAAAAAACACATTCTAATAATAACATTATCGGTTGTAGATGAGACAATATTCTATGAATGACAACACTCTTTCAGGTCATAGATATATCCAATTAAACAAAGACAGTAATGATCGAATTAAACAGTGGTGAAATATCTTTTGCAACTAAGGACAGAAAAATCCCCTGAATTTTGAAGAACTGCTGATAGCTGAGTAGATCACTGACCTGGCCATGTAGACTGGAGTGTCTTCATGGTGGGAAGGGGTATAAAAAGAAAAGTCAAGATGGTGGCTGTGGAATATATGATTAATATCTTGTCCCTTTTTACATACAAAATAAGTAAAAGTGGGAGAGAACTCCAACTGTTTAGTCATGACTCCATCTTGATTTTTTTTAATACATCTGTGCACATCCTTCATGACATTATTACATATAGCTATTTGTGATGTCATCACTTATAAAGCTGAAGAGCCATTATTAATGCAGGGTGATGCACAGTATTATCATACAAGAGTTAAGAAGTATTAAACAATAAATGGAAGAGAGGGGAAATAACATTTACCATTTTAGTTCGGGTGGAATTCCTTTGTCCCCATAAGAAAAGGAACAATGTGTCTCCATACTGCACAGTGCCATATTGATTTCTTAATTACAAGGGAGGGAAGTGTGTTCTTTATTTTTGTCTAGATCTTGGCATATCAGCATCAGATTTCTGATAATACTTAGTGCAATTTACCAGCCTGACATAGATTTTATAAAATTGTAATCTTTAACATTATAATCATACTAATCTAAATGTAATTTTATTAACAGAAACAGCTAAGAAAAGCTTTCCTTGGGTGAAAAAAAAATTAAGAATTTATGGAAGGCCTAGAATTTTGCTTGGATTTCTATGCAACTTTATAATTTTGCTAAGAGTGGTATGTGCACTATCCAGATAGAGCTGGCATGATGCAATGGTCTCAAAGTTAAAAACTTTTTTTTTGGGGGGGGGGTGTCAAAATCAGACAAAGTTTTCAAATAGACACTGAAAAGATTTAGGCTTAATTAAAACACCTGCCATCTAGCTGCAACCCTATGAAAGAACAAAAGCCTTAAGTAAAAGAGGAGGAGAAACTTGGTCATTCCTACCAATCTTTTTGTACTGCATGGATTGGCTTTGCTTTGTACCAAGGAGAAAGTTCTACTACAGGCCCACAGGACCAAGTAACTCCACGAAAATAGGAGATAGGATTTGGAAATAATTCAGACACATAATAAGTTCTTAATGCATGAAGAAGAGCACTAATTTGCTGCAATGGAAGAAAGAATTTGGATCGAGAACTCAAAAATCTGTTCAGAAAATTGGTAGAATGTTAGGAGCTAACATGGATATTAAACTGCACAATTATACCTATACCCAATGCAGGTAGAAATCCCATACAAGTAGAAAAGGGACTGAAGAATCAAGCAGTTGCTATGCAACTGAATGGCATAGCCAAGCAGAGATTTAAGGGATGTCTGTATGTACCCAAAGAAGGAGTCAGAGAACTGCAAGCTCAAGTGGCATGCCTAGGTAGCAAGTAGCTACAACCAGAGAAGAAAAGCCAGAGAAAATTGGTGAAAATTAGTGTTACAATAATGGAGTCCTTGGTGTGCTCTAAGCCTGGTTGCTTGCTTCCTGACATAGTTGGATAATGAAACAACAAAGCTCAGAGAGCATCAAGGACTCCACAGTTCAATCTTGAACTACAGATATTCTCATGTACGAAGACAAATATATGTATCCCAGGATAATGTTGTCGGATCCAATCTAGGACAGTCACTGGAACCAATTTTTTTTTTTGTCTTCTGAGCATTCAAACTCATATTGAAACCCATCTTAAGGGAACTTATCTCTAGCAGAGTGACAGATATTCTTGTGGGAAGGAAAATCCATCTGATTCAGATCCAAGCTGGGAGAAAGACACTGGAAACATGGAGGCTGATTGGAAAGAAGAGTTTATGGATGAAGCAGAATGACCAAACACATGTGATACTGGACAGCTGACAAAATGGAGTTGAGATTGGGTGGGTTTTAGGCTTGTATTTGAGCTTCCTGTTCCTGTGCAAGAACATGTTCTTTAATATTCTATTGGCTGTTGTCAGATTCCTATGGGGTCATTTAGGGGTTATGTAGAGGTCATAGGTGGCTCTATAGGCAAAAGAGGAAATGCAAATCCTAGGTTTTTGTCTGAGCTAATCTGCTCAACGTCTGGCTTCTTGCTTCATGCTCCCATGTTTCTGTGACTTTGAAGTTTGGGCTGCTCTGGGAGTGGTGCAATGAAGGGGCTTGTGTTCTGAAAGGGTATTCCTATTGTGGATAATGGCTTTCATCCAGTGTTGGATTTTGGGTGAGGGGCTGCTTTCTAATCCTACCATTCCGCCAAGGAGTTTCGAAATATCCTGTCTTGAATTGGCCTTCTCAGTTTCTGCCTGAGGGCAGGGAGATTGGGACTGATTTTGTCTCCCTTAAGAGCATGTTTGACCATTTCTCCGTTTGGAGAAATATAATATCTTGCTTTTTTAATATTCCTCAAAATATTTCATTCTTCTGGGGGAGGGGGCTTCCCACACTCTCTTGAATTAGAAGTACTAGAAAAGTTTCTACATGCTCCATAAGGACTTCTGAGAGAATAGCACCTCCCAGGTGTTACAGGTGTTACACCTCCCATTGTACAGTAGAACTGGATAAAGATGTTTTTTTCTGCAGGCAGAAAAAGCTAAGAAAAGCTGGTTAGTTATTTTTAAAAAGGGCTAGAGAAAAAGGAAATGCATAAGGATGAGGAGTCTGAGGAACACAAGAGACTTAGAACACAGTATAGTTTAAAAGGGTCAGCAAAAAGCTAAGATGAGGATTTGAATAGGAGAAAATGTTGTACATGTGTCAGGACTGGTCACATAGCCTGAACCTGTATAAGTCAGACACAGAAAGGTTAATTAGCAATTGCCTGCCAACAACCAAAACACAGTGAAGATGAAAGCAAAAGAACCAGCGAGAGCAAACTTCTGGTTTGTCGGCTTCGCCAGTGGCAGGGTTTCGCAATCCTGCATGGTGCCTCCGATCCAGACAGGTTTGGAGGCTAAGGCTGCCTTGCAGAGGCAGCCGAAGATAGGGGGGCTGGTGAGGGGTTTGGGGGTGTTGCAGACCCCCTCCCCAGCCGGCAAAACCCCCTTTTCTCAAGGCAGTCAAGTAGCAGTCTGTAATGGCCGCCACAAAGAAGCCGGCAGCTGGGTAAGACTGAGCAGGAGGAAGAGGGAAGAAAGTTTACAAGAGAAAGTTTTTTGGCTGATCCAGGACTTTAAGAGGCGTTTAATCCTGAGAACTATGACTTTTTGAAAAATACTTTGTTTCCAGAGGAGGATTTCAAGCGGCAAAATTGAGGTGCTGAAAGGAAAGTTTACTCTCCTTCCCTATGGAATCAACAAATGGCCATTGAGAAACCTGTTGTTTTTTATAAAAGGTAAAAACTTGGCTTCTTGTTATAAGTGGGAAGGGAGAGGACAAAAAAAAATATTAAGATCTTGCTGGAGGAGATGCCTTGAAGATCTTGAGACTAGAAATTGATTGTAACAAGGCTGTAAAATACAGATTGGGCTTTTTTTCTTTTCCCTTTTATTGATACCACCCCAGGAAGAGAAAGCAAGAACTTTGTGCGTTGTTTGGACTGATTGATGTCTCTGGGACTTTGAGGAATTGTTTTAACTTTAGAAACATTTTGGTTGCTTTAAGAAGAACAAAGAATGGCTTTATCTGATGATGAACTTAGAAAGGAATATCAAGAAAGTAAGGACGCTGTGAAAGAAGCTTTACTTTCTTTAGAAATGGCGCTTGTTATTTATCAGCAAACACAACAACAGATGGAGGAAATAGAAGGAGAAGAAGAAAAAGAAGAAGAAGACGTCATCTTCAGTGAATTTAAAAAATTAATTAAGAGAGAAAGGAGGAAGAAAGGAAGAAAAATGAAGGACTTAAGACTTAAAAAAACACTTAAGAAAGGAAAAAATAAGATGCAAAACCAATTTAATGTTACTGAGCAAAAGGAGAAAGGATTACAACAGAGAGGGAAAGCTAAAAAGGCAGTAGAGGGGGGGTAAAAAGGCCAGGTGGGATAAGAAAGAAAGGGAAAAGGGAGGGAAAAGCCACAAAGGTATGAAACAAGATGGGAAAAAAGGATTTTTTTTAGGGATAAAGGGTAAGGTATAATTTTTTAAAAAAAGAAGATTCTGCAAGGTACATAAGATGGTATTATGTATTAGAAATAGAAAACTAGAATGTTATAAGAATTAATAAAAGATTAAAATATTGAAATGTTTAGTTATGACAGATTTTAAAATTTAATAAAATTGTAGCACTTGTTTTTTGAAATAGACAATCGGAATGTTATAAGATTTAATATTTAGATTTATTATCAAATTATATTAATTATTATGAATTTATTATTTTTTCTCTTTAAAGGTTAGTAGGTAGAATGTACTAAGCAGAATCAGATTGGGTATCAGGCATTATTTTAAATATTAATTTAGGGGGAGTATAGAAAGGCATCATACTCTGATCAGTGATTTCAGGAGAAATTCTTTTATTTTTCTTACTATAGAGAATGAGATAAATGGATAATGAATGGACAAAAAATACAAATACAATTATTTAAATTAAAATGAATTAAATAAAATAGAAATAAGAAGAATGAAAAGCAGGGAGAAGATATATAGAAGATATGGAATGGTAAATAAGATAGGTAATGGTATATAAGATGAGCACGAATTTAATTGAGGTCCATACAAAGAGAGGTAATCTGGGGACAAACTACTTTCTTAAAAGAAATTTTATATTTTTGTGTTTTGTGTATCTATGTTTTGTTTGAGAATTAATAAAACCTCGGAGGAATGTTGGATGAGAATAATGGTAATCAAGTCAGAGAGGAATGAAGATGATGATTATAAACTGGATAAACATAGAAAATAATAATAATAACAATGAAATTGAATCCGAAAAGAGAAATTATGAGAAATTTGTTAAGAGATATCTGTGAGGGATAACATTGTTTTACCCTAACTGGTTTAGGTAAATAATAATATGTAATCATAGTTTGCAAGTTAAAGTGTCTGCAACTTTAACTGTGGGATAGTAATTAAGGGAGTGGTTGTGAAAGCACTTTAAAAGAGGCAAGACTGCAGCTTGCTCTCTCTCTGGCTTTGATGATCCCTGATTACTGCTTGGAATCAAGACTGCATTGCTCGAACGGGAGAGATAAACAAAGGACTGATTTGTAAGTGAACTGACAAAGGATATTCAACACGGACTTTGCTAACTGAATATCCCTGAATGGACTGACTAAATGATACATGACTATTGGACTGTTATTTTGACTATGCTATGAACTCATAATGGAATAAACTATATTTTTGATAGCACAAGCGTATCTGTTATTTTTAGTGTATGTTAATAAACATACAAGCTTAGCTCACTCATTTATCTGTGTGCCTATCTGACTAACGCTGCACATTCTGTTTAGCTTGTCTCCCTAGCCCTGGTTGGGGAAACCAGGCTTAACACTGGTTATGGGCCCAGAGGCTGCAAAGTCAGTTTAACTAGGATAAAACAGATTTATGTAAAAGTGAGAGTTTGTGTTGTTATACATTACAGTAAACAGACAGCTGTGTTTTATTAATTATAGTTTTATATCCATATATAAGAAAACATGGCACAAGTCAATTTACAAAGTTTGTCCCTTATATCCAAGTTGGATGGAACAAACTATGTATCATGGTCTATGAAATGTAGTCTGCTTCTACGAAGAGAAGGTTTGTGGAACATAATTGAAAATCCACCAAACGTAGAAGAATGGGATCCAGAGGATGAAGAAGACAGACTAAAGATAGAAGAATTTATGCATAAAAATCAACAAGCTATTTGCATAATTGGGTTAACCTTAACTGATCAGCAACTTGTTTATATCCACGGAGAGAAAACGGCTGTTGGGTGTTGGCAGAAGCTGAAGAGGATTTATGTTCGAGATAATGTTGGTGCTCACATAAATCTAACACGCAAGCTTTTCAGGACGCATCTCCAGACGAATGGTGATATGCTGAGTCATTTGAAAACTATGCAAAGCATTTTTCAAGAACTGCACGAGAAAGAGCTTATTTTCTCTGAACTACACCAAGTCTACATAATTCTATCTTCCCTTGATGAAAGTTATGACAACTACGTAACTTCCCTTGAAATATTGCCAAAGGAAAGTCTAACTTTAACTGATATAACTGGCAGATTGATTGAAGAGGCAAGAAGAAGGCTTGAAAGAGATCAGTTAAGGAGGCAGCAACCTCAAAAAGAAGATAATGAATCTCCTACTGCATATGCAATTAAAAAGTGCTTTAATTGTGGAGGAAGAGGACATTTGGCAAGATTTTGTAAAAAAAGCAAAGTGCCAGAACGCTTGCCAGAATACAAAAAGTCATCAAAAGATAAATAAAAATTTAGAGTTAGCCATGTATAGTAACGGAGCTGTAAAAAATAATTTATGGGTGGTTGACAGTGGAGCATCCCACTGTATAACAAATGATAACAAAAATTTTATTAAAATGTCCAAGAGTACACAGCAGATATCGTTAGCCAATGGCTGGAAACTGAAAGCTAAAGGTCAAGGTATAGCATATTGTTCTTTTATAAAAGAGAATGTAAAAATGTTATATGTACCACAACTTAAGTTTAATTTAATTTCAGTTAGAATTTTGGTTAAACTAGGATATGTAGTTACTTTTAAAGGAGATAACTGCATAATTGAAAAAGAAGATAAGAAAATTACTGCATCTTTAAGAGGTGAATTATATGTGTTAAATGATGATGGTTTAAAGGTGGCTAACACAGTTTATGAAAATAAGAAACCTCATGATGAATGTATTCACTTGTTACATCGAAGGCTAGGGCATTTAAATTTTAAAATGCTTAAGAAAACTGTTGAATTATCTAAGGGAATAAGTTTGAAACCTTGTCATAAGTATTTGCAATGTAATGCCTGCAATCAAAGTAAGAGCAGGGTCACACCTGCTAATAGAGTTGATGGATTTACTACCAAAGAACCTTTATAGGTAGTATTTGCAGATTTAATAGGTCCGAAAAAACCAAGTGTAGGAGGAGCTCATTACATACTAAGTATAATGGACCACTATTCTAGATATGGGTTTTGCTATTTAATGAAGAGCAAAACTGAAACGTATCAAAATCTCTTTAATTGGATAAAATTTGCTGAAAGGAAAACTAAAAAGAAATTAGTAATTCTTATAACAGATAATGGTACAGAATTTACAAATAATAAATTCCAGAACAGACTAAGAATGTTAGGTATTCAACATAAAATGTCTGCACCATATAGGCCACAACATAATGCCTTTATAGAGAGAAGAGGCCAAACATTACAATTAATGACACGAACTATGATGTCTGATTCAGGATTACCTGACAATTTATGGGGAGAAGCAATAATGTGTGGTAATCATATATTAAATAATGTTGTTAATTCAACAACAGGTGAATTACCATTCACATTGTGGCATGGTACAAAACCTGATTTAAGTTACATGCACACATTTGGAGCACCAGCATGGGTGCATATCCCTACACAACTTAGACACAAAGGACAACATAGAGCTAAAAGATTATATTTTGTAGGATATACATCTAATCATAGATCTTATAGATTCTGGGAACCAGGTACATCTAGAGTTTACACCAGTGCTAGTGCTAAATTCCTAGAACATGTAGGATGGAATAGATTAGAGCAAGATTTAAATAACAAAGTAATTATTGAACCCTACAAAAGGCAGAAAGATCAGACTAGTTATAAGAAGAGTCCAATTAAAGAAGAAGTCCACGAAGAGCAAATAGGACCAGAACAAGAGGAAACAGTTGATCAGGAAGAGTTAGATAATCAAGAAGAGTTAATAAATGAAAGTCCACCTGTAAGTCCTGTAATACCTAGACGTACTACACGTGTAACTAGACCACCTGATAGGTATCAAGCAAGTATAGTTTGCCAAGTAACTAAAGTTCCAACTAGTGTAGATGAACTTAAGATGTATCCTGCTAAGGATCAGGAGAATTGGCAAAAGGCAATGGAAAAAGAACTAAATTCATTAAAGGTAATGAAAGTTTATGAAGATGCTAAATTACCTCCAGGAGAAAAATCCATTGGGTGCAAATGGATATTTAAAGTAAAAACTGGAAATGAAGGGACTGTTACCCATAAGGCTAGGTTAGTAGCTCAAGGATTTAATCAAACTGCATCTGATTACGATGAAGTTTTTGCACCAAGTCTTAAAGCAACATCTTTAAGAGCAGCATTAGTGTGGGCAGCTAAGAAAAACTATGTCATTAACCATTTAGATGTAGAAACTGCTTATCTGCATGCACCATTGCAGCACACTATATATTTAAGAAAACCAGTAGGTATAAAAGACAATAAAATAAATAGTAATGATTATTGGAAACTCAAAAAGAGTCTTTACGGGTTGAAACAATCTGGGTTTGAGTGGAACCAATATATTGTGAAAGAATTAAACAATATAGGTTTTAAATCTGGTTTAGCAGATCCATGTGTGTTTAAAAGAGAAAATAATGGAACGGTGTCATTATTGTTATTATTTACAGATGATATTGCTTTGATAACTAAGACTAATAATGAAGCTAATGAGATTATATCATTATTAGCCAAAAAGATAAAATTAAAGCATTTAGGTGAAATTAAAAAGTATCTAGGATTGACAATTAACAAAACAAAAAATGGTTTTAAGATATCTCAAGAAGATAAAATTTGCCAATTAATTAAAACGTTTAAAATGGAACTTTGTAAACCGGCAAAGACTCCAATGAGTCAGGAAGTTTGCCAAACTGATGATCAAAGTCCCAAATTTGATAAGTCTATATATCAATCTTTGATTGGTAGCTTATCATATATAAGCAATTGTTCTAGGCCAGATATAGCTTATAGTGTAAATCAGCTGGCACGTTTTAATTCAGATCCACATCAATGTCATTGGCAATCATTAAAGAGAATTTTAAGATATCTTAAAGAACAATGAACCATGCATTGTATATAGAACCAAAGGGTGACTTGAGTCTTAGTGCCTATGCAGATGCAAGTTTTGCAACTGATATAAACACTAGAAAATCAACATCTGGGATGGCTATATTATTTGGTAAGACACTAATAGGGTGGAGGCCAATCAGACAACAGCATATTAGCTTGTCCACGATGGAAGCGGAATTTTCATGTCTGTCATTACTATGCACTGATTTGATTTTGTACAAACAGTTATTATTAGACATGGGTATAACTGTAAAAGATTCCATTATTGTGTACGAGGATAACCAGGCAGCTATAAAGTTAGCTACTAGTATTGCTGTAAAAACTAGATCAAAGCATACTGATTTAAGATACTTAAATGTTAGATAATCTGTAAAGAATGGGCTAATTAAATTGGAATACTGCATGACGGAAGAAAACATTGCAGACCAATTTACAAAAGCTCAAGGAGTAACTAAGTTTAAAGAAAGTTGTAACAAATATGATTTAAAGATGTAAATAGTTATATTTATTATTATTTCCTAAAAGGGGAGAATGTTAGGGATAACATTGTTTTACTAACTGGTTTAGGTAAATAATAATATGTAATCATAGTTTGCAAGTTAAAGTGTCTGCAACTTTAACTGTGGGATAGTAATTAAGGGAGTGGTTGTGAAAGCACTTTAAAAGAGGCAAGACTGCAGCTTGCTCTCTCTCTGGCTTTGATGATCCCTGATTACTGCTTGGAATCAAGACTGCATTGCTCCAACGGGAGAGATAAACAAAGGACTGATTTGTAAGTGAACTGACAAAGGATATTCAACACGGACTTTGCTAACTGAATATCCCTGAATGGACTGACTAAATGATACATGACTATTGGACTGTTATTTTGACTATGCTATGAACTCATAATGGAATAAACTATATTTTTGATAGCACAAGCGTATCTGTTATTTTTACTGTATGTTAATAAACATACAAGCTTAGCTCACTCATTTATCTGTGTGCCTATCTGACTAACGCTGCACATTCTGTTTAGCTTGTCTCCCTAACCCTGGTTGGGGAAACCAGGCTTAACAATATCTATATGTTTATATTGGGAATGGTGTAAAACAGAATTATGTTGCATAAAATAATATTCTACTTGACTTGTAAAATTAATAATGGAAAGAGGTTTTATGTATTTAATGGTTAATGATGGTTTGTTTGTCTTTAAAATCAATAAAATTTGTTCCAAAAAAAAAAAAAGAACCAGCAAGAGTGAATAAAAGAAATACCCTTAGTCTAACAGAGACAGATAGAACCATAATACCAGTGTGCCCTTATCTTGTTAGAGGTTCTCCCAGAATAATAAATTTGTTCAGTTTAAATAAAGAAGTGAAAAAATTGCAGTGAACTCTGCAAGTTTTGCAATTGTGATGAGTAATAAAATTGTTACAATTTTATAACAATCATCTAAGTACTAAATAAGCATATATTACATATTTATCTTGAGTTTCTTCTAAAATACGCAGATCAACAGATGGCATTCCCACATTTTATCCTTATCAGAACTCTGTGAAACAGATTAGGTTGGGCAATGTTGCCCTACTTCAGCCTCTCAATTGGCTTTGTTTGTCAGAAGGGATCTGAATCTGGGTTTCCCAGATTCATATTGAATATTTTATCAACAACTGACTTAACAACAAAAATAATGTAGGTGCTGCTACTTTTCATTATTGAAATAATATAGTAGAACCACAACAAATAAAATATTCATCTATTTTTGCAGATTAATTATATACTAATACACCATCAAAGATAAAATCATTGCTATGGTAACTAAAGCAAGTCTACTATTCATATTTTAATAATTTAATGATATAAACAAATGACTGTAATTTACTCATAGATGCATGTTTATGCTCTATATAAACATTTACAATAATAGCCACATTATTACATTCTTTGCAGTAAGGTTCAGATATTTTCATTTTGTATCATGATATTTAAATTATTATTTTTCATTAACGTTTTTGTTTTTTAAAAACTCTCCACAGGGGTATACAAAGCAATATAAACTTTAAAAAAAACAATACTACTGTAACAACAAAACAAAGACATTATACTAAATTTTATTAAAAGTCTGCAAAAAATATTGTTGGGATGCTATTGTAAGGGGAGCTCTTAAGAATTTTTTAAAAATACTGAATCATACAACAGAAAATGATCAAGATGTTGGTTATAGCCAGAGATATTCAGGAGAAGGTAATATTTTAATTATTTTACCCCAGAGCGATTACAGCTTTATAAATCAAAAGCAGCATTTGTAAACTACACCAGGCCACTGCAGTTGGTTCAAGAATGGAGATAGCGCAACTCCATCTGTATAAGTTATATATCCCATTTTAACTTCATTTGTCTATTCTCTAACCATAGTCTGAGAAATCATTTTAGAGAAAAGGACAACTAGAAAAGAGCCTATACAACAACAAACATATGTCTGAATATTCAGGATAATCTGATTGCAAAAATATGCATATATGTGAAAAGATTGCAAGTGTATTGACAAATGTTCATTCTTATCCTTGTTTGCCATTCCAAAATAATTTACTTCTGGTTTTTAGACTATAACTAATAGAGGCTGATTTGTCACATACCAATCAAGTGAAAGATTCTGCTTTCCTTTCATAAAGCTGCATCCTACTTAGGCAACATTTCTCTTCCATTTCAAATGAATTTCCTTTTATAATTTGACAAAGGTTACTGTTGTGAATCAATAAATGCTTAATAAAGATCATTAAGAGCTTGAAGTAAAGTGCAGGGTTCAGGCCCTGCACTTCTGATTGGCCAATAATAGCGACATCAGATTGGTCCGTTCAGGAGAATCTGATTGGCTATTAATGAGCCTCTCCCATTGGTTAATGGAGCTAGCGCTCCCTGTGTTTCATTGGTTAAATAAGTTAAGAGTTGCCTATATAAAGGGGCCCATCGTGGCCATCGGGCTGAGCTGTTTAACATGTAAATAAAGAGCTTGAAGTTCACTGTTTCACTGGCTTGTCTCCATCCTTGCACCCATGCTCAGAACATAACAGTTACATTTCACAATGCCCCCATAAATAACTTTCTTGAGAGCTTAGCAACAGACTACTAACCATTTAGAGCAGAATATTAATGAAATACATTTCGCATATAGCACAGATAAGATTTCTGATGAAGGAAAAAAAATACAGCCTTGGCAGCAAAACAAATGAACGGCCTCTTTGAGGGTATGATTATTAGTTCCATTGAAAACACAGCAGAAACCTTGGCTTAGGAGAAGATTTTGCTCACAGCAGCAATTCAAACTGGCAACCTTGATTTTTTTTAAAAAAAAATGTGCATTTTTTAAAGAATAGGTAGTCAGGAGCAAAGTTAGTTTGACAGTTTGATGACCTTCTCAAGGCATGGTGCTCAAGGAATCTTTTGCATCACAGTTATTACTGCAAGAGGCTGAATAAGAAAAAAAAGGCAGGAATGAAATATACCCTTTGCTTTAGTGATCAGCATCTAACATTCCACAGAATCTAAATCTGCATACTACATCTAAATCTACACACTAAATACTACAGAATTTACAGACCAAAATGCCTTTTATAATTGGCATTACAGAATTGAAAGGACTCCAAAGGTATGTGTTTAATATAATCAACTGAACTGAGAGCTTTCATTTGCAACGAAGGAGCTAGGCTAGGAAATAACACACTATTGCTACTATGCTGTGATTTGTTGCATCAGAAAGACTTGAAATCAATAGGTGCATGCAGGGGCATCCATAGGGAGAGGAGGAGGTAGGGGGTCAAAAAAGTCAAAATGGCCTCTGCAATCATGTAATTTTAAAGCCCTAGGATTTTTTTTAATGATCATAAATGCATGCAGCTGTTATCTTGACTGTTTTTACCCGATCATTCCAAGCACACCAATTTATCTGCTATGTTGAGAGGGAATCTGTGTGGCTCCAATTGTTCCTGAATTGGTTTATTTAGCATCTGAGGTGTTAAGTCCTGGGCATGGGCGTAAGAATGGAGATGAGACATCGGACTGTGACTTCAACTCTTTATTAAACAAGAAAGACTGGAGCAAAAACCCTGGGCAGCAGTAGCTCTTTTATAGAGCTTGCTGCCGTTAAACAACCAATGAACTGAGTCTATCACTTTCACAAGCGTCCAATTAGGGGCTTCCGTTAACAGCTAATCAGACTGGCCAAGCCTGACCAATCGCTACTTGCTATTCACGGGCCAATAAGACTTGCAGGATTACAAGCCTGTTGTAAGATGAAGCTGGTTGTATCGTTGCGATGGTTCAATCCATAACACCCCTCCCCCCTTGGTTCCGTCTGAGGGGTGGGGTGATGTATTCACGCAGATAGACCAGCTGTTTCACCTATCTGCTCGACCTGCGCTGTTCCACCGGGTTTCGTTCTGGTTCTGGTTCTGGCAGGCTGTTTGCTGGGCTGGATAGTGAAGATTGTAGTTCCGGGTTGCCCTGGTCAGCGCTGTCTTCTGGGTTCCCTGGATCCGCCTCCGTCGCGGTGTTGTCACGTGGCGAGGCCGCTCCCTGATCTGGTTCTCCCTTGGATGGTGAGTATCCCCTGGGCTGTTGGGTTTCGAATTCTTCTTCATCCTCCTCCATGTTCCTTCCCCCCCCCCCAGCTGGAGGTTCCGGCACTAATCAGGAACGGAGTTGGTCTATGTGGGGTTTCCACATCTTTCCATCTGCCCTTAGTAGACAATATGATCGGGGTCCCGTAAGTTGCGTTATGGTAGCGGGGACCCACAATGGGTCACCCGAGAAGTTTTTCACAAACACAAAGTTACCTTCCTGGAATGCCCGATACTTACTGCTGGATCCCGGGGGCTGTTCTGGCGTGTAGTTTGGGTGGAGGCGATCAAGATGTGAGCAAAGTTTCCGGCCCATCAGGAGTTCTGCTGGGGTTTTGTTCGTGGTGCTGTTTGGGGTTATATGTTGAATAAAAAGCATTTGGTTTATTCTGTCATCAATGTTGCCGTGGTCCATTTTATGCAGGGTCTGTTATACAAATTGAACCATTCGCTCAGCCCTACCATTGGCTGCAGGGTGAGCAGGTGATGTTAAAGCATGGCGGATGTCCCGATCAGCCAGGTATTGTTCGAATGGCAGAGCAGTGAATTGGGGGCCATTATCTGAGACAAGGACAGTGAATAGTTTATTCAATTTCTTAGTGACTGCGTCTGTGGTGGTGCTTTCCATTTTTTGGACTTCAAGCCAGTTTGAATAGGCATCCACCGTTAAGAGGAAAGTGTGTCCTCTTGTGGGTCCCGCAAAATCGATGTGGATACGGGACCACGGACCTCGAGGCGTTTCCCACTTAGTTGGGGGAGTCTTTGGAGGAGCAGGGCGAGTCTCCTGGCATTTATTGCATTTTGCTACCCAGGTTTCTATTTGTCTATCTAAACCAGGCCACCATGCATAACTCCTGGCCAATGCCTTCATCCGCACAATGCCTGGATGTCCCTCATGTAGCATTTTCAATATCCTATATTGTAGCTTTTCCGGAACTATGACTCTGTCTCCCCATACTATGCAACCTTTCTGGGAAAACAGTTCCATTTGACGATTTTTAAATGGCTTGAACGTGTCATCAATTTCACTTATCGGCCAACCGCGTTCTACCCAGCTGAGGACTCGTGCCAAAACAGGGTCTTTTTTTGTCTCTAAGGCTATGTCTCGAGTGCTTAATGGCGGCGATTTGAGGGTTTCTATCTGTAGTATGGTAACGGTCGGAGCAGGGTCCTCTATAATGTCTGGTAGTGGCGAGCGGCTCAAAGCATCAGCGTGGGGAATGGTTTTCCCCGGGCGATGTTGCAATCGGTAATCGTAGGTGGCTAAAAATTCTGACCAATGTGTCATTCTTGGTGACAATATATGGGGAGTTTGTTTGTTTCCTGCCAAGATCCCAAGTAACAGTTTGTGGTCTGTAATTATGGTAAACGGTCTCCCATATACATATTCATGGAAACGTTTAATTGCTGATACAATAGCGAGGGCTTCTTTATCAAGTTGACTATAGTTCCTTTCGGTTTTAGACAAAGTTCTCGAAAAGAAGGCAATGGGTGCCTCATTTCCATTTGGGAGGACGTGGCTTAAGATGGCTCCTACTCCAAACAGTGAGGCATCACAGGTGACCGTCAAAGGGAGAGTTTCATTATACTGCATTAATACGGCATCAGAAGTTAAAAGGTCTTTTATCCCTTTGAACGCTATCTCTTCATGCTGTCCCCAAACCCAAGGAGCCTTTTTATTGAGGAGTCTATGTAGGGGTTCGGCTACAGTTGCCTTCTGGGGCAAGAAAATGTTATAAAAGTTAATGAGTCCCAGGAAGGCTTGAAAGTCTGTCTTAGTCCTAGGTCTTGGGGCTTTTTTTATTGCAGTTAGTTTTTTTCAGTGGGGTGGATTCCCTGTCTGTCGAGAAGGTATCCCAGGAACTCCATTCTCTCCGTGCAAAACTGGCATTTGTCTCATTTTACCTTAAGACCCGCGTCTTTGAATTTCTGCAGGACTTTTCTGAGTCATTGTACTAATAACTCTTTAGTGGGGGCAGCTATTAGGATGTCATCAAAATAAGGCACAACACCTTTTATGCCTTGTAATAGTCTCTCCATTAAACTTTGGAAAATGCCCGGCGCCACGCTTACTCCAAATTGGAGTCTGTTGCACTTAAAAGCGCCTCTATTGTCTGGGCTTCTGCAGTTGCTGCGTCCACAGGGAGTTGCTGGTACGCCTGAGCTAAGTCCAGTTTTGCAAATATTATTCCGCCACCCAGGGAATGAAGAAGGTGTTGAACCACAAGTACTGGATAAGCGCTCTGTTGAAGAGCATGATTTAGGGTGGCCCGATAGTCCCCGCAAATTCTTAATGAACCATCTGGCTTCATGGGTGTGACTATCGAGGTTTCCCAATGGGCGTGGTCAATCAGTTCCAATACGCCCTGGGCTATCAGTTTATCTAGCTGCTCGTCGATTTTAGGTTTTGACAAAAGGTACTTGATGGGGCTTAAGCCAAATGGGAGCTACTTCAGGGCTGAGACTAAACGATATAGGGGTCCGCTTGTACTTGCCTAATGTTCCTGTAAACACGTCCTGGAATTCCTGGATGAGGGCCTCTTCCCAGTCATCATTTCTGGTATGGTGTATGCCGGCTAGTTCAATTCCAAGTGGGGCGAACCACTGTAGTCCAAACAAGCTGGGTCAGTCACGATCGACGACAGTTAAGGGAAGCGTTGCTGTGCGGTCCTTGAATGATACTTGGACATTGCTGGAACCGACAACTGGGATTCTGTTTCCCTGATAGTCTTTCAGGATGATTCGCTGTGTGCTGAGATCCTGGCGGGAGATGGCAGGTATCAGTTGCTTGAGGGTTTTCCATGATACCATCGACAAGGACGATCCCGAATCGACTTCCATCACACGTGGTCGATTCTCAATAGTGACCTTCACTCGTATTTTCTTTGCATCGAGCGACGAAGCGTGGCCGATGATAATGGTTTGGTGGGCCTCTTCTCATCTTGTTGAAAAGGCAGGTGCTTGGTTTCTGTAGTAGTAGTGGTTGTTCCATTGGTGGTTCAGACGGTCCCGGTTTTCAGGAGGTTTGCTTATCTCTTGACGGAGGCTGTTCTCCTTTTGGCTGGGACTGGATTCTCGTCTACTTCTGCAGACCTTCGCGATGTGGCCTTTCTTTCTGCAGTTATGGCAGAGTGCATTGAGGAATTTGCAGTCCGATCGCGGGTGGTTTGCCCCGCAACCCGCACATTGCGCAGACGTCGCTGGTTCCTTTGCTCTCATTCCGAGCGGAGCTGGTTGACCTCCTCTTCATCACTGTCTGAGGATGACTCAAGTTCTTCGTGGTGGTTAGCGGTAGTGTGCTTCTCAGTGGCCAGTGGTAGCTCGTCGGCGAGTTGGCAAAACGGTGCGTTTGCTTGGCGCATTCGAGCGGCTGACTTCCTGGTTGCTTCTGCTGCAGTAGCTTCAGTGATGGCATCTGCAAGGCTGATGTCGCCTTTCGCCATCAGCTTACTCTGCACGTGTGGTGCGTTTAATCCCAGAATTATTTGGTCTCTTAGGGCTTCTTCTAAGTTTGCAAAACCACAAAGGCCTCCTAGGTTCCGGAGGTCAGCTACGAAATTACCAATGCTCTCATCCTTCCGTTGGTCCCTCTGGTAAAATTCGTGTCTTCGTATCAGTGTAGGTAGGGCGGGTGCGTAATGGGCCTGGAGGATTGGAGCGAGAGTGTCCCAATCCATGGTCTTCACTTCTGCCGTTTTTGCTAGTGCTTTAGCCATCTTGAAAATGGCGGGGCCGCAATGAGTCAGGAATACCGCTCGTTTTTTGCCAGACGTAGCATCTTTTAAATTGTTGGTCTCCAGGAACATTTGGAAACGGTCTATATACGAGTCCCAGTCTTCGGTTGCTGGGTCGAATGGAGCGGGTGGTATGGCGCCGCTAGACATCTTGCCGTCTGTTTCGTACTCTCTTTTGCCACGTGCTCTTTCTTTGTCCGAGATGTCCTAGTCAGCTCTATCGCCTCCGCATCCCACCCTCGTCGCCAGTGTTAAGTCCTGGGCATGGGCATAAGAATGGAGACAAGACATCAGACTGTGACTTCAACTCTTTATTAAACAAGAAAAAACGGAGCAAAAACCCTGGGCAGCAGTAGCTCTTTTATAGAGCTTGCTGCCGTTAAACAACCAATGAACTGAGTCTATCGCTTTCACAAGCGTCCAATCAGGGGCTTCTGTTAACAGCCAATCAGACTGGCCAAGCCTGACCAATCGTGACTTGCTATTCACAGGCCAATAAGACTTGCAGGATTACAAGCCTGTTGTAAGATGAAGCTGGTTGTATCGCTGCGATGGTTCAATCCATAATATGAGGGACTGACTATCCATAACATTTAGAGTAGTGTACTCATTTTAAGAAATCATCAAAAATAACACAGTATCAAGAATACTGAACTTGAACTCTAAATATTTTCTAAGATAATGCAATTTCTGGCCAGGTTCCGAAGTTCATCAACTCTTGTTCTAGTAATTTAACATCTGCTAAAAATAATATTGATTTCCTTCTTGAAAATTTAAGATATTTCCCCCCAAGATTTCATATCTACAAGTGATTATGATTGTAAATTCTAGTCCTGCCTTAGGCATGAAAGGGCCTTTGGGCCAGTCACTCTCTTTCAGCCCAGCTCACTTCATAGTGTTGAAAGGTGCCAAAATGCCTTTCTTTCGAGGATTCGATGTTCCCGCTAGGAGAGCTCCGGCGCAAGGATATGGACAACTGCTTGAAAGCTGGATCTTTTTATTTTTTCAGGAAGGCGGAGAACAGCAAGAAGTCTGTGTTCCTGGGCTAGCTAACTTGTTATGGTAAGTCCCTGGTCTTTTATACCCTTTTCTCCCTTTGTAAGTTTTGTGTGAATGTTTGTATTTGTGCTTAATATTTCAAATCCTGTCTGAGTTTGTCTTTATTCCCGCCAGAGGGCAAACTTCACAGCGAGCGGAAGGCAAACTCCGCGGGGTGCAGAAGGCAAACTCCGCGGGGTGGCCAAATTGTATTATTGGTTTTCTCTAATCTCTTTTAGTTTTAAGATAGTTTTTCATATTTGTTCTGTGGCAATCTCCTGTCTGTCCCCTTTGTAATTTATATTTTGTGTCTTTTGTCTGTTTGTTTTGCTTATTTGATATGTCCTGTGTTTGTAAAGGTTTTCTAAATTATCTTTTTGTTTCCTTTTCTTATTTGTCTAGTTTTCTTAATTACTTAGGCTTTTGTCTATAGGGATTCTTTAATACCTTTTTTATTTGATTCCTTTTCCTATGTAAGTTTGTTTTAGGGCTGACCTGATGTTCCCCTTGGGCTTTTCCTGTTTTTTGTGACACTACTGTCTTTGTGAAGTTCCCTTTCCACAATAGGATTGCTGTTGGGAAAATAAGAGGAATATAAATGAAAAAATAAACAAAATTTCATGAAATTGCATAAGGCTGCTTTCCTCTTTCTTTTCTAAGCAACTTTTTGTGTTGGCCATTCTTCTACCCAGAATTCTACCTATTCATGGATGTTAAAACAGAGACCATACAACAAAGTGGCTTCTTGGAGAAGGAAAAGTCAAGAACTGGAGGCTACTTTGACTACTAAAAAGTTGGGTCGTACAGGGGTAAAAGGCCTTCACTTTTAAAATTACTTTTAGATGACTCCAGATATCTGTTATTTATTGGACCCATTTTTATGGCTAGTTATCTATCAAACAAACCCTCTGTAGTGAACAAAGATAGAAACAAAACCCAAATTCACAAATCATTAAATCTACAAATAAATCAATGTAAGAAAATAGCAAAATCAGTTTATTAGATACACCCAACCCTATGTCAGAGCTTCATTAACATCTGGCCCCAATGTCTGGGGAGAATAGTCAGATATTCCTGCTCTTCCAGAAGGCCTATGGGTAGATGCTGTTCATGTTTCAGAGAAGAGGCTGTTCCACAAGATAGGGTGACGACAAAGAAGACACACTTCCTAAAGCCCACTAAGTGACACTGGTCCCAGAAACTGATACTGTACTGTGCCTGAACTGGTGAGACTGCCAGAAATCATTGAGAAGAGGCAGCTCCATGATTAACCAGCTATATAGGTTTCAATAGAAAGGCTTTATTCTAGAATTAAAGGAATATTTGAGTGAGACAAAAAAAGGTGATTTTTTTTGACAAGTTAATTAGCCACTCAGTTAACTAATACTATGGCATTAACCTAATTTACATACAGAATAACTATAAATGACTACAAATGTACTTACTTTGAAATTAAAAGGATTTTCTTCAGAAAATAATTAACTAACATGTGACTCTGCTGAAAGTACAGTGTATGCACATAAAATTACCTATAGTCTTCAGTTTTAGAATTTGGTGAAGTAACAGTATGGTGCTATAAATAAACACTTTTTAGAATGCAAAGAACTTTGTAGAACTCTTATACAATAGCTAAATTTTAAATTTCCTTACAAAGAGAAGAAAAATGAACTTTAGTGTGTAGGCAGTGTGAAAGCCTTTCTAC
Source organism: Hydrophis major (assembly GCA_033807585.1). Lineage (NCBI taxonomy): Eukaryota > Metazoa > Chordata > Lepidosauria > Squamata > Elapidae > Hydrophis > Hydrophis major. Next base: position 334,473,025 of record CM066329.1, read on the forward strand.
TAGCCCCATGCTAAAGTCTATGTTACATAAGTGTAGAAGATATAAATATCTAAAAATCTTTGTTGGGTGAAGTGGTTTTTTTTGTTGCGAGCATTGAACATTCAGAATTACACAGAACAGCTGAATTTTAATTACATTATTTACATTTATTTGAATTATATTATTTTATTACCTATTAGATATTGTTATTAATTGGGTATTACTGTTCAATGTGCATTGTTGTGTCTTCACTTGTAATATTTGTATAAATGTGAATCAGGGTCACCTATCAGGAAAGCATTTCAATGAAAAGATAGCTAAATTGTCCTCAATATTGTTTTTTCAGCCTTCACATTCATTCAACTGTGTATCAACCACTAATTAATTAGGGAATCGCATAGCCAAATATGAACGTTATAACTATTTCCTACATAAATATGATACCGATATCTTCAAACTGGGCATAAAATAGGAAAGACTGCATACTGTTCTTCTGACAGCTCCTTTCCATCATTTGAATTATGAGAGTAAACAGAATACTTCCTTGATTCTTCTTTCTGTCAAAAGAATAAAGCATCTAAACACGATGGGTATCTGGCCACTTGATTAAAAACTCATGTACTGTGCAAACACATCCAACAAGAGGGGTTTATCAGCCTAGCTATAGGTTCTGGGAGAACAGACATCTGTTTTAAGAACATCATCAGGGTGGGAGATGTATAGATCTCAGAGGGAATCTCATTCCACAGGACAAGATGCAGCAACAGAAAACGAAAAAAAATACTGAAGCCCTCTTGCTGTGTTATATGCTGTAGTCAAACGCATTTGAAGGTAATATTATAAGCATATTTGAGTTTTTCAGCCAGATGTGGTAGAATGTAATCATAAGTCCTAAGTAGGAGGAGATCAAAAAGAGGTAATGAAAATAGTTGTGGATAGTGGAAAGCCCAAAATCTGGTAGTGGGATGGACAACCTACATACTCCACAGAACAGTGGGCTTCAGAGGCAAAACCAGTTTTCTTCCCATCTCAGATAAACCAAAAGCCAATGAATTAATTCAATCTCAAAACTTGGAAACATGATGTGTCCAAGCAGGGACTGCAGTTGGATCTGAACTGGCCCAAAGTCCTTATGCTAAAAATAGTTTCTGCTACAAATAGCTTATTGTTGCAGTGCATCAATAGAAAATTGATTGCTTGAGACACAGGTAATTTTGTATTCCCATCAAATCTGATACTCTACAGAAAATGTTGTAAAGAGATTAGGACTTTGAAACATACATTTGATCACATATAGATGGTCATTGTAATGTAAAGTTCCTCTACTTTTAATAGTAGTATGGAAATTCTACACAACTGCACTGATATCATGCATCTCCACAGAGCTCATTCTCACCTTTGGAAGCTTACAAAATACTTCATAGACTCCTGCTCTGTCTACATACTATGCATAATTTGGTACTGTTGCCCATAGCAAACACCTTCAGTTCCTAAAGCTGATACAATGGAACAAAGGAGGAACAGAAATCACTTGAAACAGGTGTCAGGGTGGGTTGTATGAATTTACAGATAACTACTTAAATTAACCAGTTTTTTATTGTAGTCTCCAAGCAGAAGACAATCTGTTTTGTATTCTGTATAGTGATGTATTTGTCTTCTGTACAGAAGCAGATAGATAAACTCAACAAAAATGTCCATAACAAAGTACATTTATTGGTTCATCAGGTATCCTCACAACTCACATTTGTGACAAAGATCTTATTTAATGACCAATTCTTTGTATATCTGTCTTGTAGGTAAAAAGATGGTTTATCTCCTTTCCTTTTTCTCCCATCTTGTAACGATAGAAGTAGAACAGTTACCACGAGTCCGTGAGTTCAGCCAAGAGTGAGGAAAACTCCCCCAACCCATCGACCAATTAGGATTACAGATGTGGTCATGTGACATGGACTACATTTCCCAGGATACCTAAACTACATTTACCATGATGTATTCCCTTAAGGGAACAGCTCACAATTGCTATTTAACAATCCAATTCCCATACACTGGCTGGAGAGCAAACAATCAGTGTTTTGAAATAATGGAATGATTTCTATACCAAGAAATTGGGGAAAATGGACACAAATTGCAGAAGAAAGATATGCTTGAGAAGACTACTTTATCCCTGTGAAAAATAGAGAGCATTTCAATTTGTATAAATCTTCCACTTGACAAATCAACATCACTGCTATTAAAATTGCCATCTTCCAGGACATAAAATGACTAGGAATAGTAGCTAGAAGGCTGAAAGACTTGACATCAACATGAACAGAATGAGAGAGGGTAGGGATCAGGGTAAGGATCAGTACAGTAGGTCAGGTCAGGAGGCAAAAATAATTCTAAAGCAAGATGTACTAGAGGAATAAATTATGGTTGTCAAAGCCATTGTTCTTTTTTAAAAAATAAATTTTATTGATTTTACCATTAAAACAAACCAACAACACATACATAAATGAAAGAGAGAAAAAGAAGAAAGGGAGAAGAAAATAGAAAGAAAAAAATAGAAAACAATTAAAAACATTCTCATCTTCAACAGTTTGTAAAACCTCTTTTTTATCCTTATTTTATGCCATATACACACACCTAATCCTTACATATATCACTGGATGGATTTATGGATTTATCCTATCTTCTTTTGCCTTTTAGTGTGAAGTCTATCTTTGGTCTATCCATTTGTACCAGCAGTTCCAGCTGTTAAAGTGTCTTTATTTTTTAATGCCAAAGTTAATTTGTCCATTTCTGCACAACTTGAAATTTTTTGAATTATCATCTCCTCTGATGGAACATGAGGCTGCTTCCAACATGAACAGAATGAGAGAGAGAGACTCAGGGTAGGGATCAGTACAATAGGTCAGGTCAGGTCAGGAGGCAAAAATAATTCTAAAGCAAGATGTACCAGAGGAATAAATTATGGTTGTCAAGGCCATTGTTCTATGATGAGAATGCAACTGTCCTGATGGATTTTCAGAAGATTCCTCTCAAAAGGTGTATTGTAGAATTCATTTCAAAAATATAGGAAAGAATAGCTTAGAAATTGGAATTCTGTCAAGGCCCTGCTGCAGGAACATAAGCACTGATGAATACAAAGTGCAAAAAGATCCATTTTTATTTATTACATAAATTTATATACTGTTTGATCACAATGAGTGTAGCTGATATGCACTAAAAACAAAAACACAAAGTACAATCGAAGCATCCCACTGCCTCCATAAAACCAGCATCCCTTGAATTACAAACTGTCACCAGAATTAAATGCAAATTGAAGTCAAAAGCAGCTTGTCATTCTTCTCAGTGACTACATATTGTCAAAACAACATTGGTTTTGTACCTTTCTGAAATGCCAGCAAGAAAGGGTTGAAATGAACCTCGGATGATAATCTGTATTATAATGTTGATCTCATGGAGCTGGAGACCTAACTATTCTTCCTCACAATATATGCACATGACAGGCCGATTCTATTTTCCCACACGAGGGTCATGACTGAAAGATGCAGACATTAGTATGAATATCTTACCAAGCATGGCTGAGTTACTCATTGAAGTTTCCAGACTTATGATTAGTAGAATAGAGTAATCCTACAGACTGCAGGAGGAATCAATGCTATGAAGTAAAAGTGGAGAGAATCAATCCATCCATAAATATTTGCTCTACTGCTTTCTACCATCATCCAGTAGAGTTTTTATGAGGCGAAATGGCTGAGCCTGGGCTACCATGTGGCATAATTCTGGAAATGTCCTGAAACAAGACAGTAAAGTACAGATAGCACTCAACTTATAACCACAATAGACCCCCAAATTTTTGTTGCCATGAGACATTTGCTAAGTTACTTTTGCCCCACTTTGAGACCTTTCTTGCCACAATTGTTAAGTGAAACACTGCAGTTGTTAAGGTAGTAGCATGCTCATTAACTGAACCTGGCTTTCCCATTGACTTTGCTTGTCAGAAGGTTGCAGAAGGTGATCGCATGACTCTAGGGTACTGCAATCATCATAAATATGAGTCATTTCCCAAGCATCTGAATTTTGATCATGTGACTATAAGGACGCTGCAATGGTGTAAGCATGAAAAATTGTCATAAGTCACTTTTTTCAGTGCTGTTGTAACTTTGAGCATCACTAAATGAACTGTTGTAGGCCGAGGACTCCTGCACAAAGTTAGCTCAGAATTTCATGGCCTCTATCAACAATTTGTTCACAATGGCAATTCTACACTTGAAATGAAATGCAGGATAATCTTAGCACACATCAAAACTGATACAAAGATGAAGATTCAAGATCTGAAAGAAGTTGTGTTTAGCAGGGTAATTTAGAGAGCACTTGCCTATAAAGTTGCCAAGAGTTGGACATGATTGAATGATTAAAACAACAACATACAATAGATAAAATCTAGCAGTCATTATGTACAGGGCTCCACCCATCTTAAAACTGAGCTAAGCATATGTAAATGAAGGGTATTGGTGAACATCAGGATCAGAATGAAAGATGCTGCCTCCAACCTCTGGTTCTTAAGGCAACATCCACATCGAAAGTTAGCTTCTGGGGGAACATGACTGCTTCAGTTGAAAAGGTGGTTGTCTGTGACTGAAACAAGAGAGTAGAGGTGTCAAACTCTTAATGACATGTCATCACATGACATATTGCACCTCTAAACAGAGTTGGGCATGGCCAGCACATGACACATCTGGCCCATGGGCTGCGAGTTTCATACTCTTGCAGAAGATGGACCACAGATGACTATGAGAAAGATTGAATTACAGTTGTAATTTCCACTTGCATGCTTTTATATAGAGTTTGTAAACTCTGTTCAAGGATTATCAATCTGAATTGTGAACAGACTGAAGGGGAAGACATTGATCTTAGTTTTGGTTTTCAGTGTAGGCAGATAAACCTCAAGGGAGGATGCTGCCAAACTAGCTACATTATTCTTCCACTTGACAAATCTTTTGTTTCTGAATAAGTTTAAATGATCTGACATCTGTCATTTGACAAACAAGATAATGAGTATTATGTATATTTCGCTATGTATGACTTGTATAGAGCAGTTTGGAAAAAATGCTCTTGACAAATAGCTTGCCCATTGACAATCCAACTTCTTTCTTCCTTATCTGCTGCTGATGGTGGGACACACCCAATTTAATACAACTGGGAGTTGTGTTGAAATAAGTGTTAGCAGACCTGTTTTCTTTTGTAAAGTTTTTTTTTTTTTTTTTTGCATAGAAAGAGGTTTAATGACATAGTGGCTTGTTAAGTAATTTCCTTTTTTTCAAAAAGATTGGAAACATGACAGTTAGGACTCTAAACAATGGCATCTTACACTAACTCATAAAGTTGATTCTCTACAATCTCAGATAGTCAATAAATTTCCAGGAAAAGAGGAAATTTGAGAAACTTTTTCCGTAAATTAGAAATGAAACTCATCAGAACAAGTCAGATGCTTGGTCTCCAGACTCAGCACCAGGTAGCAATATAGATGAGGAAGCCAATGGGATTTCACAGGAGTTATAGCAACATAATTATCACTTCTGAGCCTTATGAAAGAGTAAATGCAGAAGAACTCTGATCAGCAACAAGTATACTGTTCTGGGAAGCACGGCATCTGAAGCAACAGGCCTAATTTCTGACATTGAGACAAGAGACAAGGACTGGAGTTGAGATGCAAGATGTCAAAAGAATATTCTGAAGGATTGAAATGTTCTAGAAACACAAAAGGAATGCTTGGGGATATTGTTGGTTTGGTTCAGTCCACTAAATGAAAAAAATAATTGCTAGACAAGAAATTATAAGGTTTATAAAAGGTGAGCATAATAGAAGGCTAGTATTCTTGTCCAGAGGATATTTCACAGCCAATGAATATAGAAAAGGCCTCAGTTTTCAGAGTTTGAATTGGGGGAGGTGGGTATCACAAACATTTTATTTTTTTTCTTTGAATGTAATTGAGTGGGTCAGACTTTTTAAAGTAAAAAGTAAAAACTTTTTGTCTCTTTACTGAATTTCCCTAATCCTAAGTGAATTGTAGCAGAATCAGAAAATTCAAACTCACCTATGAAGAGCAAAGGGAGAGGTATCAGACAATTTCTAGTGCAATGATCACATCCTTGGCTACTTTAAGATGCGTGGACTGCAATTCCCAAAATTCCTCAGCCAACATGAAGAATTCTGGGAATTGAAGTCCACACAACTTAAAGTTGCCAAGTTTGAAAAGTTTGTAGTACACAGATCCCATACTGTGTCATTCTCCATGTACAACAACCCCAGTGATAATTCCTCTTCAGGGATTTTAAATCCACTTGAAACTTTTTCAGCCTCCAAGACTCCCAATTCCACTTTTGCCTGTTACAGGTTTTGTCCACTCTCTCAATTCCACTCACTTCTTTCTTATCAACATAGTCCATTCCAACTTTATCTTTCTTACAGAGACTCTCTTATCTGTTCTTCACTCAGCTATTTCCCAGATTCCAGTGTTCAACCAAAAGTATGTTTTCTTCATTTGGCATAGCAACTCTTCCAGGATATCTATAAAGGCTGTCTCATGACTGTTGTGAATAAATAATTGTGTAATAAAGTTATCAAGAGCTTGAAGTCAAGTGCAGGGTTCTGGCTCTGCACTTCTGATTGGCCGTTAAATGGCGAGATCAGATTGGTCCGTTCAGGAGAATCTGATTGGCCATTAACAAGCCATTCTCATTGGTTAACGGAGCTAGCACTCCCAGGTTTTCATTGGTTGAATATCTAATAAGTTGCCGATATAAGGAAGGATGTAGCAGCCATCCATTTTGAGCTGTCACACCATATAAATAAAGAGTTGAAGTTCACCGTTTCACCGGCTCGTCTCCATTCTTTCGTGCCCACGCTCAGTACTTAACACTGGCGACGAAGGTGGGGTGTGGAGACGTCAGAGCTGACTGAACAACGAAGAAAATAACCGAGCACGTGGCTGAAAGCGCACAACGGCCGGGCGGTATTCCTAACGCATTGCGGGCCGACCATATTCAAGATGGCCAAGGCACTAGCAAAACCGGCAGAAGTAAAGACTATGGACTGGGATATCCTCGAACCCCTACTGAGAGCCCACTATGCACCGACCGTGCCAACACTCGTAAGGCGGCACGAATTTTACCAAAGAAACCAGCAGAAAGGAGAGAGCGTTGCAGATTTCATTGCGGACCTCTGAAACCTGGGAGGCCTCTGCAGGTTCACTGACCTGGAAGAGGCCTTGAGAGACCAAATAGTTCTGGGATTAGATGCGCTAAACGTGCAGAGTAAACTGATGGCGAAAGGCGACATCAGCCTTGCCGATGCCATCGCTGATGCTACTGCAACAGAAGCAACCAGGAAGTCGGCTGCCCAATTGCACCACAACCGCGCTCCGGTTCACCAACCGACTGGCGACCTTTCACCCAAGTCAGAAGGACAGTTTCCGACGGCCCACCACGAGAACCTCTCTTCGTCGTCGGACTGCGGTCCGAACGGGACCATTACCAGAAGTCCCAAAACCCATGCACTGGCTGTGGGGCCAGCCACCCCCGGTCTGAATGCAAATTCAGCAACGCACTCTGCCATGAGTGCGGGAAACGAGGCCACATCGGACGGGTCTGTAGAAGTCTCCTCGGACCCAGCCAGCCCTCAAAAGGGGCTAACTATCGCCAACCGACAGGAAATCGTCCTGTAAGGCGAGAACCAGTGAACCACCAATGGAACAACCACTCCTACAGAAACAGAACCCTAAACTGCCCCACGAAGCGAGAAGAGGCTCACCAAACTATCACTATCGGTCACGCCTCCTCCTTGGATGCCAAGAAAATCCGAATTAAAGTGGCCATCGAAAATCAGCCCTGCCAAATAGAAGTCGACTCAGGATCATCTCTCTCGATGGTTTCCTGGAAGACCCTCAAGCAACTCAACCCTACTATGCAGCGTCAAGACTTCCTTTCCCAAAGACTCATACTTAAAGACTATCAGGGGAATCAAATTCCAGTTGTAGGATCTAGTCGAGTCCGGGTCTCGTTCAAAAACTGTACACTGTACTTACCTCTGACTGTAATCAACAAGGACCAGCCTAGCCTGTTAGGCCTCCAATGGTTCGCGCCACTTGGCATTGAAGTGGCAGGCATTAACCGAATCGGCAGCAGCGACTGGGAGGAGGACCTCATCCAAGAATTCAGGGATGTCTTTGCAGAAAAACTAGGCAAGTACAAGGGGACCCCGATATCATTTAACCTTAATCCAAATATAGCTCCCATCCGCCTTAAGCCTTGTCGGGTTCCATTTGCCCTAAAACCAAAAATTGACGAGCAGCTTGATAAGTTAATAGCCCAGGGGGTGTTAGAGCCAACCAATCACTCTCCCTGGGAGACCCCAATCATAACACCCATTAAGCCGGATGGATCAATAAGAATTTGTGGGGACTACCAAGCCACCCTGAACCACGCCCTGCAGCAAAACGCATATCCGGTACCGGTAGTGCAGCACCTCCTCCATTCCCTGGGGGGCGGAAAAGTCTTCGCTAAACTAGACTTAGCTCAGGCATATCAGCAACTGCCGGTAGATGAAAAAACGGCACAGGCACAGACGATCGTGATGCACCAAGGTGCCTTTAAATGTACACGACTCCAATTCGGAGTGAGCGTAGCCCCGGGGATCTTTCAGAGCTTGATGGAAAGACTATTACAAGGGATTAAAGGCGTTGTCCCCTACTTTGATGATGTGTTAATCGCTGCCCCTACTTCAAAAATGTTACGGGATCGCTTGAGAATGGTCCTCCAGAAATTCAAAGACGCAGGTCTCAAAGTGAAGAAAAATAAGTGTAAACTGTGTACAGATCGTGTCGAATTTTTAGGGTATTTAATTGACAGTCAGGGCATTCACCCTACCGATAGCAAATTGAGAGCAATAAAAAACGCTCCCAGATGCCGGAATAAGGCCGACCTCCAGGCGTTTCTAGGCCTTATCAATTTTTATAACGTATTCCTGCCACACAAAGCAACTGTCACTGAACCCCTACATCATTTATTGGACAAAAAAGCAATTTGGGTATGGGGACATAGAGAAGAGCAGGTGTTTCGAAATGTGAAAAAACTACTGACTTCTGATGCTGTACTGATGCAGTACAATGAGACCTTGCCATTAATGATGACGTGTGATACATCGCCTTTTGGAGTGGGCGCCATTTTGAGCCACATTTTGCCTAACAGTAGCAAAGCCCCTATTGCCTATTTCTCAAAGATGCTTTCAAAAACTGAGCGCAATTATAGCCAGATTGATAAAGAAGCCTTTGCTATTGTGTCTGCTGTCAAAAGATTTCATGAGTACGTGTATGGCCGGGTTTTTACTATAGTGACTGACCACAAACCTTTGCTGGGAATAATAGCGGGAGATAAGCCAACCCCCTATATATTATCTCCCAGAATGACTCACTGGTCAGAATTCTTGGCTGCTTATAATTATCGGCTGCAATACCACCCGGGGAAGGCCATTCCCCATGCCGACACATTGAGCCGAGCACCGCTTCCAGAGACCATCGACGACCCCGTGCCAACAGTGACAACGTTGCAGATTGAGACTTCGTACACCACCATTAACAGCCCGAGATATTGCGATGGAAACAAAATGCGACCCCACCTTAGCACGAGTCCTCAGTTGGGTGGAACGCGGATGGCCATTGGACCAAGTACCTGATTACTTCATCCCATTCAAAAATCAACAAACAGAGTTGTTTTCACAGAAGGGCTGCATCATCTGGGGCGATAGAGTCGTTGTCCCAGAGCGACTCCAACGAGCAGTACTGAGAACCTTGCACGATGGCCACCCCGGCATCGTGCGCATGAAAGCCCTCGCACGAAGCTACGCGCGGTGGCCAGGCATCAACAAGCAAATCGAGACTTGGGTCAAAGCTTGTCATAAATGCCAGGAAGTAAGCAATGCCCCACCAAAGGCAATCCCAACCGAATGGGAAACACCATGGGGACCCTGGTCCCGTATCCATCTGGACTTTGCTGGGCCTACCAAAGGCCACACATTCTTGTTAACCGTAGACGCCTACTCGAACTGGTTCAAAATCCACCGAATGAAGAACACAACAACCGAAGCGGTCATTAAGAAACTGGACAGACTGTTTGCAACCCACGGATTACCAGATGTTCTGGTATCCGACAATGGGCCCCAATTTACCGTGCTGTCTTTTGAACAGTACCTGGCGGACCGCGGTATTCGACATGCGCTGACTTCACCTGTGCATCCTGTGGCCAATGGAAGAGCCGAGCGCATGGTACAATTCGTCAAGAAAAAGCTACAAAAAATGGACTATGACAACATTGAAGAAAAAATAAACCGAATCCTCTTTTTACAGCATATCACTCCACACAGCGTCACTAACAAAACTTCCGCCGAGTTGCTAATGGGACGAAAGCTCCACTCCCACCTCGACCGGTTACACCCAGCGTACGAACCTGAGAAACCACACGGATCCAGCAACCGATGCCGTACCTTCCAGGTAGGCGACTTGGTATTCGCTAAAAACTTATCGGGCGATCCGTTGTGGGTCGAAGCGACTGTAGTCTGTGTAATCGGCCCAAGATCATACCTCGTGCAATGCCGTGATGATTGACTATGGAAGCGCCATATCAATCAACTACAATCAAGGCTGCAGTCAGGGCTCTCCGAGTCCCCTGATGACCAAACTGAGGGGGGGAGAGATACAGAGGAAGACGAACTTCAATTCGCAGAAAACCTTTTTGAAGGAAACGATAACAGAACGGAAACACATGAAGAGGGATCAGGGATGGGAGTGAGCTCACCTCAGGGTGATACCGAAGATGTTGGTGACAACAAAAACTCGAACTCAGAACCAGAGACACCCCTTTCGCCAAACAACGCCCTACCTCAACAAGAGTGCAGCCAAATACCGGGTGCACAACGAAAATCAAATAGATTAACAAAACAACTGTCCTACCTCAAGGACTACGTAACCACACCCTGTAAATGGAACCCAGGGGGAAGGGGTGTTGTGAATGAATAATTGTGTAATAAAGTTATCAAGAGCTTGAAGTCAAGTGCAGGGTTCTGGCCCTGCATTTCTGATTGGCCGTTAAATGGCGAGATCAGATTGGTCCATTCAGGAGAATCTGATTGGCCATTAACGAGCCGTTCTCATTGGTTAACAGAGCTAGCGCTCCCGAGTTTTCATTGGTTGAATATCTAATAAGTTGCCTATATAAGGAAGGCTGTAGCAGCCATCCAGTTTGAGCTGTCACACCATGTAAATAAAGAGTTGAAGTTCACCGTTTCACCAGCTCGTCTCCATTCTTTCGTGCCCACGCTCAATATTTAACAATGACAATGTACTTTCTCCCTCCAGATGTGATGCATTTTATTTTATTCTTTTTCAATATGAAACTATAAATAAAGAAAATCTAAACAGGAGATTTTTTTGGCATTTTATTTTGGAACCATTTTCAACCTCAGCAGCACTTTATGGAAATCAGTCATTAAAAAAAAAAAGAGGATAGATTTTAAAAACTGGTGACATTTTAAAAATCTTTAAATGGATGTTAATTCCTACTTCATCTAATTATATTAATTCAGTTCACTTATCAATAAAAACAGAACAAAGCCAACCTTCATGTCTTTAAAGAGGTTTATACGAATTAAATAAATACTTTTTCCCCCTTTCCATACTGTCATGAAAGAATTGTGAATCCAATTATCAAGACTGCCTGAACAGTACTTGCAATTTCTTGGCAAGGTTTTCTTCTTTTTTTCCACTGCCTCTTTCCTAAGGGGAGAAAAAGTAATAGGCTCAAGATCACCCAACTGGCTTTTGTCTAGAATTCGTGGTCTCCTGGTTTCTAGCCGGATGCCTTACACTGCACTCAACTGACTCTCATATAAATAAATACTATGGATTAAAACAAAAAGCATTAGATTCATATTGTCATACAAATTTCAGTAGCCTTACAAAATCATATGTATAAAATAAAATCATGCTTGCTGTCTTTATATTGGGCTCATTATAACCATCATTTAAAACATGCTTGCATATTCAGAAAATCTATTGTGTTAATATGACAGTTAAAAATTACAAGAGTAATTGCTAAAAATAGTGAGTGCTCTAGCTTATAACAATATACTTATTCATAAACTAACGTGCTGATATAGAAATTGCATTGCGAAAAAAATCTGATTTATTGTTCACAATCTGGCACACTGATAGACTGCATTGTGGTTATAATTGCAAAATGTGGTTATAATTTATCACACCAGTGTACAATATTGCTTTTGTTTGGCTCGTATGAGAACAGAGCTTTGGTAATTAGGAAATCACCAGGAGGAATCTTGCTTCAGTCACAGGGAACAATAAAACCAGGTATCTCCATTTGATTGTAATGATATCTTCTCTTTCTAGCAAGTTCCTAATTATTCAGACTATTCTTGCTGCAAAGACAAGATTAGGCAGGGTGTTCAAGAGACAGTTACTAACATATTTGTCTATTAGTGATCAGTTCTCTAGATTGTTGATGTGTTGTTTTGTTTAAATGGCCATTGATTCCTTGCAAGTTTCTTCAAAAGGTGATTGACTTATTTGTGCAGCCATGTATAGTGCAATGTGTGATATAAGGAACATAGAACTAATTTCAACCTTAAACATTTGGTCTGCTGAACCTTGATTAAAATGTCAGCAAATGGATATAATAAAATTTCCAAATATAACTGAACTTGCAATACATATTTGAATTTAAGTATTTCTCCCTCTTTTAAGACTTCAGACTTTTTTTTTAAATAGGTCATTATGAATCTCAAATATAGCTATATTATTTGTTATGGACTAAGCCAACGCAGCGATACAACCCTCAACAGCTTTGTCTTACAACAGGCTTGTAATCCTGCACTTCTCATTGGCCTGTAGATAGCGAGTTGTGATTGGTCGGTTTTGGCCAGTCTGATTGGCTGTTAACGGGACCCCCTGATTGGACGCTTGTGAAAGTGATAGACTCAGTTCATTGGTTGTTTTGACGGCAGCAAGCTCTATAAAAGAGCTACTGCTGCCCAGATATTTTGCTCCGTTCTTTCTTGTTAATAAAGAGTTGAAGTCACCGTCCGATGTCTTGTCTTCGTTCCTTGCACCCTTGCCCAGGACTTAACACTGGCGATGAAGGTGGGATACGGAGATGATAGAGCTGACTAGAACACATCGAACAAGACAGAGCACGTGGCGAAAGAGCGCACGCAACAGATAGCAAGATGACCAGTGGCGCCATACCACCCGCTCCATTCGACCCAGCAACCGAAGACTGGGACTCGTATATAGATCGCTTCCAGATGTTCCTGGAGACCAACAATTTAAAAGATGCTATGCCTGGCAAGAAACGAGTGGTGTTCCTGACTCATTGCGGCCCCGCCGTTTTCAAAATGGCTAAAGCATTAGCAAAACCGGAGGAAGTGAAGACCATGGATTGGGAAACCCTTGCTCCAATCCTCCGGGCCCATTACGCACCCGCAGTACCTACACTGATACGAAGACATGAATTTTACCAGAGGGACCAACGGAAGGACGAGAGCGTTGGTAATTTCGTAGCCGACCTCTGGAACCTAGGAGGCCTTTGTGGTTTTGCAAACTTAGAGGAAGCCTTAAGAGACCATATAGTTCTGGGTTTAAATGCACCACACGTGCAGGGTAAGCTGATGGCAAAAGGCGATATCAGCCTTACAGATGTCATCGCCGACGCTACTGCCACAGAAGCAACCAGGAAGTCAGCCACTCGAATGCACCGAGCAAACGCACCGCTTCGCCAATTCGCCAACAAGATCCCACTCGCCACTGAGAAGCACATTACCACTTCCCACCATGAAGACCTTGAGTCATCCTCAGACAGTGATGAAGAGGAGGTCAACCAGCTTTGCTTGGAACGAGAGCAAAGGAACCAGAGACATCCGCGCCAATGTGCGGGTTGCGGGGCAAACCACCTGCGATCGGACTGCAAATTCCTCAACGCACTCTGCCGTAAATGTGGGAAAAAAGGCCACATCGCGAAGGTCTGCAGAAGCAGATGACAGTCCAGTCCCAACCGAAGGGAGAACAAACTCTGTCGGGATAAAGGCAAACCTCCTGAGAACCGGGACTGTCTGAACTACCAATGGAACAACCACTACTACTACAGAAATCAAGCACCTGCCTCTTCAAGAAGAGGCCCACCAAACCATTATCATCGACCACGCTTCATCGTTCGATGCAAGAAAGATCCGCGTAAAGGTTACTATTGAGAATCGACCGTGTGTGATGGAAGTCGATTCAGGATCGTCCCTATCGATGGTATCCTGGAAAACCCTCAAACAGCTGATCCCTGCCATTTCCCGCCAGGACCTCAGCATGCAGTGAATCATCCTGAAAGACTACCAGGGAAACAGAATCCCAGTTGTCGGTTCCAGCAACGTCCAAGTATCCTTTAAGGACCGCACAGCAACGCTTCCCCTGACTATCGTCGATCGTGACCGACCCAGCTTGTTAGGGTTACAGTGGTTCTCCCCACTCAGAATTGAACTAGCCGGCATACACCAAACCAGAAGCGACGAGTGGGAAGAGACCCTCATCCAGGAATTCCAGGACGTGTTTACAGGAACATTAGGCAAGTACAAGGGGACCCCTATATCATTTAATCTCAGCCCCGATGTAGCTCCCATTCGGCTTAAGCCCCATCGAGTACCTTTTGCCTTAAAACTGAAGATCGACGAGCAGCTAGATAAACTGATAGCCCAGGGTGTATTGGAACTGATTGACCACGTCTGCTGGGAAACCCCAATAGTAACGCCCATGAAGCCAGATGGTTCATTAAGAATTTGTGGGGACTATCGGGCCACCCTAAATCATGCTCTTCAACAGAGTGCTTATCCAGTACCGGTGGTTCAACACCTTCTTCACTCCCTGGGTGGCGGAAAAATATTTGCAAAATTGGACTTAGCTCAGGTGTACCAGCAACTACCTGTAGACGCAGCAACTGTAGAAGCCCAGACAATAGTTACACATAGAGGCGCTTTTAAGTGCAATAGACTCCAATTCGGAGAAAGCGTGGTGCCGGGCATTTTCCAAAGTTTAATGGAGAGACTATTACAAGGCATAAAAGGCATCGTGCCTTATTTTGATGACGTCCTAATAGCTGCCCCCACTAAAGAGTTATTAGTACAATGACTCAGAAAAGTCCTGCAGAAATTCAAAGACACGGGTCTTAAGATAAACCGAGACAAGTGTCAACTTTGTACGGAGAGAGTGGAGTTCCTGGGATACCTCCTCGACAGACAGGGAATCCACCCCACCGGAAAAAAAACTAACCGCAATCAAAAAAGCCCTGAGACCTAGGAATAACACAGACCTCCAAACCTTCCTGGGACTCATTAACTTTTATAACATTTTCTTGCCCCAGAAGGCAACTGTAGCTGAGCCCCTACATAGACTTCTCGATAAAAAGGCTTCTTGGGTTTGGGACGGCGTGAAGAGAAAGCGTTCAAAGAGATAAAAGACCATTTAACCTCCAATGCTTTATTAATGCAATACAATGAGACTCTCCCTTTGACGGTTACCTGTGATGCCTCACCATTTGGAGTAGGAGCCATCTTAAGCCATGTCCTACCAAATGGAAATGAGGCACCCATTGCGTTCTTTTCAAGAACTTTGTCTAAAACCGAAAGGAACTATAGTCAACTTGATAAAGAAGCCCTCGCTATTGTATCAGCAATTAAACGTTTCCATGAATATGTATATGGGAGACCCTTTACCATAATTACAGACCACAAGCTGCTACTTGGTATTTTGGCGGGAAACAAACCAACTGCCCATATCTTATCACCAAGAATGACACGTTGACCAGAATTTTTAGCCGCCTACAATTACCGATTGCAACATCGCCCGGGCAAAACCATTCCCCACGCTGATGCTTTGAGCCGCTCTCCACTACCAGACATTATAGAGGACCCTTCTCCAACCGTAACCGTATTACAAATCGAAACCCTCAAATCGCCGCCACTAACCGCTTGAGACATAGTCTTAGAGACAAAAAAGGACCCTGTTTTGGCACAAGTCCTCAGCTGGGTAGAACGGGGTTGGCTGGTCAGTGCAACCAATGACACATTCAAGCCATTTAGGAATTGTCAAACAGAACTATTCTCCCAGAAAGGCTGCATGGTGTGGGGAGACAGAGTCATAGTCCCGGAGAAATTGCAATATAGGGTATTGAAAATGCTGCACGATGGACATCCAGGCATCATGCGGATGAAGGCATTAGCCAGGAGTTACGCATGGTGGCCTGGTTTAGATAAACAGATAGAAACCTGGGTAGCAAAATGCAGTAAATGCCAGGAGACTCGCCCTGCTCCTCCAAAGACTCTCCCAACTAAGTGGGAAACACCTCGAGGTCCGTGGTCCCGTATCCACATCGATTTTGCGGGACCCACAAGAGGACACGCTTTCCTCCTAACAGTGGATGCCTATTCAAACTGGCTCAAAGTCCACAAAATGAAAAGCACCACCAGACGCAGTCACTAAAAAACTGAATAAACTATTTGCTACCCACGGACTTCCCGATGTCCTCGTCTCGGATAATGGGCCCCAATTCACTGCCCTGCCATTCGAATAATATCTGGCAGATTGGGGCATCTGCCATGCTTTAACATCGCCAGCTCACCCTGCGGCCAAAGGTAGGGCTGAGCGAATGGTTCAATTTGTAAAACAGACCCTGCACAAAATGGACCACGGCGACATTGACGACAAAATAAACCGAATGCTTCTTCTCCAACACATAACCCCAAATAGCACCAAGGAAAAAACCCCAGCTGAACTCCTGATGGGCTGGAAACTTCGCTCGCATCTCGATCGCCTCCATCCAAACTACACGCCAGAACAACCCCCGGGATCCAGCAGCAAGTGTCGGGCATTCCAGGAAGGGGACCTTGTGTTTGCAAAAAACTTCTCGGGCGATCCATTGTGGGTCCCCGCGACAATAACGCAACTTACAGGACCCCGATCCTGTCGCCTACAAACGGCAGACGGTAAGATGTGGAAACGCCACATGGACCAACTCTGTTCGAGATTAGCACCGGAACCTCTAGCTGGGGGGGGGAAGGAACATTGAGGAGGACGAAGAAGAAATCAAAACCCAACAGCCCACACGACCAACCAGGAGATACTCACCATCCGAGGGAGAACCGAGCCAGGGAGCGGCCTCGCCACATGACAGCCCCGCAACGGAAGCGGATCCAGGGAACCCGGGAGACAGCACTGACAAAAGCAGCCCGGGACCACAATCTTCGCCCTCCAACCCAGCTAGCAGCCCACCGGAACCAGAACCAGAACCGGGACAGAACCCGGTGGAACAGCGCAGATCGAGCAGACAGGTGAAGCGGCCTGCCTACTTGCGAGAATACGTCACCCCACCCCTCAGACGGAACCAAGGGGGGAGGGGTGTTATGGACTAAGCCAACGCAGTGATACAACCCTCAACAGCTTCGTCTTATAGCAGGCTTGTAATCCTGCACTTCTCATTGGCCCGTAGATAGCTAGTCGTGATTGGTCGGTTTTGGCCAGTCTGATTGACTGTTAACGGGACCCCCTGATTGGATGCTTGTGAAAGCGATAGACTCAGTTCATTGGTTGTTTTGATGGCAGCAAGCTCTATAAAAGAGCTTCTGCTGCCCAGATATTTTGCTCCATTCTTTCTTGTTAATAAAGAGTTGAAATCACCATCCGATGTCTCATCTCCGTTCCTTGCGCCCATGCCCAGGACTTAACATTATTATTGTGTGATGCAACTATTTAAGAAAAAAATAAGCTGTTATCAAAACTGAACAAAGCAGGAGCAAAAAATAATAATCTCAGCTCATACTAATAAATAAATGGAGCTTATCCCAACTAAAGGAATAAACCAAGTGAATTCTTGAGATTTGCAGTTCTTTTATTCTATGCAAAATTAATTTAATATTTAAACCAAGCAGGAACATCTAATGCATGTTTAGTTTTTAATGCCTACCCAGGAGGATTTTAGTTTCTATTCTAATTTTAAAATAATACAGCAAAACTTGAAAAGCAATTAATGGTAATGACTGATCAAAATACTGCCTACATAGATGCACAGAAGAAATTGATTATACAATTTAGACTTTTATAGTTAGGAACAATTAAACTTTGTATTATTGTTGTTTCAAAACTTAATTCAAAACACAAAATAGAACCTATTTACATATGTTGGAAATTTAAATCTAGTATGTGTCTTGTTCCAAGATGGGAGACAAACGCAGGCAAAAGATAATAAGTTGGAGTCAATTGGAAAGGAGGTTTATTGGCTCAGTAGCAGCAGTGACAACAGCAAGCATTTCTTGGGGCAGCTAGCAAATTGGTCTGGTCAGTAGATGAGTTTTTAAATTTGGGGGGTTTGTAATTGGGATGACTGGGTTTTTGTGTCCTTTATTGTTTAATTGTGTTGCAAGATTTCTATTATGGTCTGCAAGGTCGTGACCAACCATAGAGGTAAAAGGGAAATACACAATCCTAGGTGTTCGTTTCCTTGCTCTAATCCTGTCAGCCTAATCTTGTCCGTTTCATCGACTAGCCTATTCTGTCATCTATTTGGAGATTGCTTTAGCCAGGTCTAGGGTTATAATGTAGACATTGTTTCATGGATGAAACTTAGTTTCTTTCCTTAAACTTTGCTTGCCCTGCAGGCTGTTTTAGTGGAGGAACGTCTGGGACTGCTTTCTGTCTTTGTTAAGATTTTTCTCCTCTTCTCCTTTAGGAGAAATAGTCCATTCTGCCTCTTTTCTTATTCTGTGGAATATTTTATTCAGGGGAGGGAGGCCTTCCTACACATAATAAACCACAGACATAAAAATGCTCAATTTTAATTAGAATAGATAGATTGAATGTATACATATTTCTTATTCAAATGCCAAGTAAGAATGGGAGAGCCAGGGTGTCATAGTAGTTAATATACTGTATTAAAGGAAGATCAGGAGTTTCAAGTTCTAGTTTCTTCTAAGCATTCTTAGCTACAAAAGCTTGGGTGATTTTGTATTTCAGGCCAACCAATCTTGTAGGGTTGTTGTAGGGAAAACTAGGAGGGACAATTACATGTTATCTTGAGCTTCTGTTCAAAATCTAATAAAAATTGAAATCCTACAATCCCATTCTGTCAAAACGACACTGACAAGGGGACATACATAAGCGCACCAGCATGCCTACTGTTCCCATCTATCAGTATTTACTCCCTTTGTCCATGTTTATGTTCATACTTATACCTGCTATCTTGTACATGTTTAACAAACAAACAAATAAACAAATCATGTTGTAGAATACTTGGCCTTTCTAATGAACAAGCATTATCTTTTTTCACAAACAAATAAACAAATCATGTTGTAGAATACTTGGCCTTTCTAATGAACAAGCATTATCTTTTTTCACTTATTTGTGATAAGACATATATACAGTGGTGAGATCCAACTAATTTAACAACTGGTTCTTCCTAATGATGGGGTGGGTGTGGCTGAGGGGGGTTATGTGACTGAGTGGGCATGACCAACTCAATGTCACTCACGGCAAGGTGCGGCGGCGCAGGCAGGCCGAAGCAGCAGTGGCAATAACCGAACCCTTAGACTTACCTTTGTGCAGCAACAGCAACGGTGATTCTCTGACTCATCTCTTACTGGATCTCACTGTCCGACAGGATGTTTAAAAATATTTTTGTAGCAGGAAACGGCAGGCAGCTACTTCCGCTTTGTTGATGCAGCTGGGCATGATTCCACCCCAAGACATTGGCCTCCAGCCACTGCTTTTTCAGTGAGAGCAGACTCCAGCCGCCATTCTTTTCCAGTGTGAGGGGCCTCCAGCAACCGCTCTTTTTTGGTAAGAGCAGTTTTCAGCCACCGCTCTTTTACAGCACAAGGGGCCTCCAGCTGCCATTCTTTTCCGGTGCAAGCAGGTGGCAGTTTGAGCCTGAACTGAGGCTGCAGGCACTACCAGCTCACTTCCAGCCGGCACAGAAGTGGTGACTGGAGGCCGCTTGCACTAGCAAAGAGGTGGCAGTTGTCACCTCAGTTCAGGCCAGCAAAGAGATGGTGGATGAAGGCTGCTCAGGCTGGCAAAATGGTGGGAGCTGGAGGCTACTCATACTGGCAGAGGCAGTGACTGCCGCCTCTATTTGGGCCGGCAAAGAGGCAGAAGTTGCAGGCTGCTCGCACCGGCAAAGAAAGACTCACCAGGCAGACAGACAGCTGGGCCAAAAAGTTTTTGAATCTGGTTACAAACACATACTTGGGTGGTGATCAAACACAATCCTGACTCAGAAATTCCTGAAGATGAAACATTAGAAGACAAAGAAATCGCCAAAGTTATGAAATGAATTATGGTTGTGATGGTTGTGAATTATGGTTCTACTGTACATACAATTCAGTGATGGTGAAGCAAAAGAAAAGATTTAAGAGTTTGAAGCTAGGAAAGAGAATGTTCAAAGCGGTTATTGCATCAAACTGATAAAGCTTTGAGAAATTATTTATTGATCATACTTTCACTGTAGTCACACTGATTCTCTCCAACTTATAATGGAAGACCAAGTATTGCCAGCTAGTGTCAGAAAAGTAAACCATTGCAATATACTGTACATGAAACAGTACAGTACAGAACAGTACAGTCTTTGAGGATGGAAGCTTCAACTGGCTGGAAATGCAACAGCCTATCTGCTAAATAAGTGAGGGCAAATTTAGCAATATAATTGATACCACAGCAACTCTCCAGTACCGGATTGCTTCTATATTGAATCCAAAGTGCTGGTGATTACTTTTAGTCTTACAAGGTTCAACCTACATCCTCCAGGAACTTGCAGGATTATCTTTCTGGCAAGGGTTAGCATGCTTTTATTTATTTTAAAATGGGTCTTCAAAACAGTGTGGGTGGCTGAGAACCCATCAATATGCTTTCACAATGGCTGCCAGCACTCAGAAACACTGCCTGGTTGATACAAATGTATATATTTCCTTTAAGTAGGCACTGAGTACTTCCATTTTTCTTCAGAACATTTGGGCATTGGTGGTAGAAAACCTTTTAAAATTTCATTAGTTTGGGATTTATTTATTTTTTGTATTCTCTGTTGCAAACCATTATGTGATCCAGGAAACATTAATAATTTTAAATGCATGAATGTATGTATAAATAAAATAGAAGAGTTTGTAATTTTGAGATTAACAAAAGTCCTCAAGACCCCATAAACAAGTGTCTCTTAAAATCTAGATCCCTTCATTCTTATTAGCACTTGTAAGCACTACTTTAAAAATTGGACAATCATTTGCATATATTTGCAGTTGCATGGCAACAACTTCCTGAGATATAATCAATAGAGGAAGTGTGTAAAGTGCAATAGCCATCTGGGCCAATATTTTTTTCTTTTTTGGCAATCTCCCAGTTTGCAGTGGCTTCCATTTCCCAAACAAGACACTAGCATGGCATGACAAGTTCAGCTACATACAGCCAGCCAGTTTGAACTCCCTTATAAGAAACTGGAAAACGGTTTTCTGGAGGTTCCTTCAGTCAGCACAAAATTTAGTATCACTTCAAGAGTTTTTAAATAAATATTAGTCACTATTTATCTACTGTCACTGTGTTTAACAATCTGAGATACTTGACATCTCATGTTATCTGTTCTGACCTTGACATGTTCAAATTAACTGTTTTGTTCGAGCTTGTAAATTTATATTCATTAATAGAAAGTTTTTGGGTATTAAGAGCTTTTTAGTTTGTTTTTATCTTAGAAGGCTATATAGAATACCATTTGAAACCACACAAACCATTCCAGTTCATATGTACTTTTTTTTTTTGTTCTTTCTTTTTTCTATCTATCTATCTATCTATCTATCTATCTATCTATCTATCTATCTATCCACCTACCTACCTACCTACCTACCTACCTAATCATCTGTCAATCCATCCATGTTTACCACACGTTCCACCATTTTCTTGATGAACTGTAACTGCAATTGATTGAAGATTGCTAACTCTAATCTAAAGATTATTCTGCAGGAAGGACAAAGATCGATTCATTTTTTCAAAAAAGAATAGTAGCATAAAATATGAAACTTCATTCTGTACTGTTCTATAAAAAGAAATTATTTTGCATTTGAGAAACCCAAAGAATTAATTTATTCTTCTGCTATTTTAGTTGTTTTAGAAATGAACACATCTTTCAGAACCAGGTATAAATAGAAATTTATTTTAATATAATTTATAGTTGCATAATTTTCATATTTCCATAAACAATCATAATCATCCACCAGGATAGGGAAAAGCTTTTCAGATGTATACTAACTTTTCAGATATATACAGTTCTGCGGTGGGGGGAAATATGATGTCTTGACACATAATATAGAAGAATGTAACAATATTTTTATTTTCAGCATATAAAGTCACCAGATTTTTGGAAGCAATTTGAAAAATTAAAAAATTGAAGCTTAGTACAAAAATATCCACTGATATTAAATAATGCAACGTGGATTGTTTTTGCTTTCATAATTGGCCATGACTTCATCAAGATGATATTATATAAAATATATTTTGCAATGATTTCTAGCTACAAGAGTCTGACAAGGTGACAAGAACTCTGTGAAATGAGTATACTAGTATATAGCACTAGGGAAAAGGACTTCTATATTCCACATATTTGTTAAACAAACTCCTCCATCATGCTGTTATTCTGAGGAAAAAAAACACAGAAGTACCTTTTGGTTAACTGTTCATTTCTTTCCACTCCACAAATGCTAATCTAGGTGAAAATTATGTAATTTTCATTATGAAAATAGAATGAGATGAAAGGCTGTTTAAGATTTTTGGATGTGGAGGAGTTCCTAACATTTTAGTTTATGTACTCCATTCTGCATAACTCATTCTTGAAGTTAGTTTACAGAAATTAAAACCAAAAGTGATTATGTGAACTAAGCATTGTTATTAAAATCTATTACTATATCCCTAAATGATCTCAAATTTTACTTTATTCACATATATTTCTTCTTGTGAGATATTATTAAACCTTGTATTCTATTTTCATTTTTAGTTGGAGAGCTCTGTGGAATTTTTAAATTGGCTGAAATCATTATCTACTTCAGACACATATTTCCATCTTCGAAGTTCTTCAATGTCATCGGTGTTCCATAGTTTTGCAAAATGCATCAAACATTTTCTAAAAAAAGTTCGATATTAAAAAGTATTAATCAATCATCAACATGTAAGTATCTCCACTCTTATTTCATATGCATAAAATATTTATATACATTAAATGATAAACACAGTAATATACTTTCCTACTTGATAATGCAAAATGAACATAGCATACTTTGTATCAGAAGAGAGTTGAGAAAACAGAAATAAAACTCCCCAAATCTCTGCACAAAATTCACTGAAATAGTCTTATATTAACTTAAAAATTGAAGTTAAATTAAAAGGGCATATGCTCAGCTTCATTGTGTAATTAAGAACAATTGGTTTTCATTCATGTTAAAAATTGACACTTTATATTTTAGTGTTTTTTTCCATTTAGCTCCTACTCTCTGGAATCAATTCCCTCTTTAATACTGCGTACCTTTAGGTTTCCTAAAGTTTAAATAGTCCCTTAAAACTCTTCTTTTTACAGACCTTTATAAGCCAAAATAATCTTTTCTTTTTAATCACTATTATTTATGGGTAGTTCTTGCTTAATATCAGTACATTCAGTGATTGTTCAAAGTTAACTAAATGATGGAACTTATGATCAGTCCTCAAAGTTTCAGCCATTGCAATGCCCTAAAGTCACATAAACTAAATTCAGGCCCACTGGAGCTCACCCCATTTATGATCACCTTTTGGTCACCTGCCTATGGGTTGCTGCCAGTGTACTGTCCAGGCCCTTCTTTTGTGCTACACTCTTTCACACTGGTGCTGCCAAGGCCTCTGTTCACATCCCACCCAGAGCCTTGTCTTGTGAAAGGTGGCCCTAGTTGCAAAAAACGGACCTACCAGCCGTAGTGTAAACTGAGGTCTTGGTAGCTCGTGAAAGAAGCTGTGGCTAGTATAATAGTAATGCAGAGCATGGTAGGAATGGCAGCAGGTAGGCAGCCAACCAAAAGAGAAGAGATTGGGGGAGACAGGAGAAGTTCAGGAAGGGGTAAAGGAGGCAATCCTTTCCCTTATATTACTAAGGAATGAGAATGTGGGTTGTACCAGGGAATCGTGACTGGAATTTTTAAAGTTTTTAATGCTGGAGGACTTTAATTTCCTCTTCTTAGGTTGGGTCCAGAGTTGCTCAGAACTTTCTGAACACTATGGAACTATTTCAGGTTATTTCAGCCTCAAGTCAAGGGTGATCATATCCTAAACCTATTGTTTACCTTGGAACAATTGACATGTGATCTGAAAATAAGGGGATATTGTCATCAATCCCTTTTCTGCTTAGCTGCACATTTTCTATTCATTCTTTTCTATTAAAGATCTATCTCTAATATAGAAATATCTTAAGCTCTATGTACTTCTAGACTATTACTCTTTTCTACATTAATGTAAAAATACATCTTGAAGATTGGGAAAATATGGCAGATTAAAAGAGATATTATATGAATTAAAGTACATTATAAATTATTTCCAAGTGATGGCAAATACATTGGAAAACTATTCTAGTGAAAAAGTTGACTTCTCCCAAAAAAAATCAGTATTATGATAATGCAAAGACTATTTTTATCCTATTTGGTTTAAAGTTTTTTTATATAACATAAGCACAATCTATTAATTACCCAGCTCTAGTGCCTAGATAATGTGTTTAAATAAAATAGTATACTGTTCATAAAATTAAATACCGTTAATAAAATTAAACAGAAAAAACTTTCCATACTTCATATCATTGCATACTATGTTTATCTGAGAAGAAAGCAACCTCTCAGGAATTTTTCCAAAGAAGTAGATTGAAAACACAGGCAAAAATCTGCATGATACACAGCTTTTAACATGGGGAGCTGCCAACCTTAGTTGAAACCAATCCTAGAGATTCTTAATAAATTATACAAGATATACAGTACAGTTCTGTACATATGTGGATTTGCATGTATCCATATAAACACATACATGGAAACCAAAAATCATATTTTACAAAAGCCTAGAGCAAACAAAATTATATTAATAGAACATATACTATTACAATATCTATTTCTAAAATTAGTTCCCTTTATTTAGCAAATATGTACAACTCCTCTCACAGACAAATGCATAAACAAATATGCACACTTCTGAGTTGCATTTCTCCTTGACATTTATAAATGCCATATTACAAAACAAAGTGAGCCAATCTTTTTTCTAACCTTCTCACATTAGCTGATCTTTCTAGTTCCTTTGATTTAAATGCTGCCTTTTTAAGAATTTCTTTTGGCACATCTGCTAGTTTAGCAACATTTAAGCCATAGCTTCTTGCAGCAACTTCTTTAGTTATTTGATAAAGGAAAGTAACACAGTCAAGATGATTTTGTTCTTCAAAATCTAAAAAGAAAAAATGTATTAATTACTTTACAATGAATTATTTTAGTAAGTTTTTGAAGCTATTTTTAATCAGATACACGAAAATCCCAAAGTTCTGCAAATAGAATTCCAGAACATTCAATTTTTCTCTGGACCATATTGATTCAATTATTCTAGACATGGTCTGGCAGTTTTATGGAACTTAATCCTCTAAACTGGAAGTGCTCTATGGGTTTTTATGGGGTTTAGGACAAAACATATCTGGAATACTACAGATCCCTTAAGAACAGAGGATTCATTCCTGGAATAAAGACTAAGCCAAAATATCACCCCGAGAAGAAACACAATTCTGGGATTTTTCTGAATGGTCAGTTTCAGCGATCCTTGTTGCCCAGCATAGACACCTAGTTTTCAGTAATTCTAATTCTGTTGCTGAATATGTTTAACTTTAATCAAATTGTTCTAACTCCTATTAAAATGACTAAAATTAAGAGATAGACAATCTAACAGCTTTAAAGAATTGCTAAAAAGAAGATATCAGTCCGATCAATTTGATATCATACCATCTTCTGGTTTACTATGATCTTCATTCACTAGAAAAGACATATGGTAGTTCTCAACATGGGTCGGATAGGTTCTTTCCAACTCACACAGCGGAGGATAATGGGTAACAAATAGTGTCAATGAACCAACCTAGAGAGGAAATATATATTTTTAAGATTTGAAAGTATGTCATGAACTATCAGCAAGCTGATAACCTATCATTTTCCTTTAACTAAATCTGATGTTTTAGTTTTGTCCTACAGCATAAAGTGCTCCTTAATATATATCAATATTTAGAATTTTTATACATTGTAAAATGGGGCGCAAATTGATCCTTCATTTTGCAGGTTAATCCTGGGTGATACAGAGGGCAAATTCCTTCATCTAATTTCAGTTATGAGAAGTACCCTACACTTCTAACAGAAGTTCTGACATTAACTAAGTCCTAAAGAAGCATGACCCACTTGTGGCAGCCATTCACTTTCACACAAGGTGGATACATTTTTTAAGCTGGTATTGTTAGTGTGAGCCACAGTTACAATTTTATGTCTGTAAATATAATTTCAATGATATCATTATTAAATTGCACCTCATATATACAAGGTCCTCTTCTGAGCATCTCAACATCTGAAACACTTTCCAATTATTAGTGAAAAAGCAGCCGAAGTAAGAATCTTAAGAGACTTTCAAGAACATTGTAAAAGCAAGGCTATAATGGGCAAAGTTGGTAAATACTGATTTGATTGATTTGTAAATATGTAGTCTTGTTTTAATTAATACATTTTGTACCGATCTCATATGCAAATTATCAAAAATGTTGACCTTAAATTGACTTAAAATTCAAATACCTCTTTTCAATAAGAAGCTGAAGGCTTGCTACATATAATATCTACTTCTCCCACATTTTATTTAAGATTATAATTTGCTAAGAATTATACTTAATTGAATAATATGCAGTACTTACATTCTTAATGAAATGTTCTAGAGTAGCATAAGCAATTGCAATACCATCATGTGTACTAGTTCCTCTTCCCAGTTCATCCAAAATTACTAATGAATGTGAAGTTGCTTTTTGAATAATTGCTGCTGTATCTGTTAATTCTTCCATAAATGTACTGCGACCTCTAAATACATTGTCTGAGGCACCCATTCTGCATCCAAAAACAAATGAACAAAGTACTGCGAAGTCTGAAAGATATCGGCCTGGCCACTCTCCAAGCCTGATAAAGATTTGTAATTGGGAACTATCTTAAACGACTGTTGGCTGGGACTTTGTTGGAGAGAAAATTCATTGTAAATTAAATAAAAGGGGCTTATTGGGATGAGGACTCAGCTTTGTGCTGTTGGGGAAGCCTAGGTCAGAACAGCAACATGCTCATGATATAGATATATTATTCAAAACTAATTACTATGCCACAATATAAAGCAAAAGTGAAATTTACCATTTCAACAAATTTTATATCGCTTTATTATTTTAAAAGTTTTTGAAATGTATTCAGCACTTTAAAAATAATTCATCTTTCTAAACACATAAAAGATAAAGCTTCAGTTATGACTGTACTGTTTATTTGGCAGATCAAAATATTATCCCAATATTATAAGAAGATTTCAGCTTCTAAGACCTGGTAAAGACAATTGAATGGCATTATTTAATAATTCCATTTACTTAATTTAAATAATTAATTTGAAGAAAACCCAAGGCAGATACAACTATTCTAAAACTCCTTTACTATACCCACCCCAAAAATGTGTACTTCCTCTACTAGGATTTGTCTTCCATATCTATTTTTAACTGTTGTCTATTTCTTTGTTTAATTAGAAAATTTTTATGGTCACACATCTTAAAAAACAACTAGTCTGCAGGGGAGGAATAATAAAACACTATAAACAAAATGAAAGATACAATTAAATCATAATGCAATAACTAAGACATTGCATAACTAACTTATAAATTAAAGCATGCATCTGTCTATCTAGGTTGGTCCTTCCAGATTTCAACAGAGACATGCACCATGACACAATTGTTATTGATCAATAGAGCTGGTCAACATTAATATAATCTCCCACTAAAATTATTACCAATAATTTTTCATCTTTTTCACTGCATGTTATAAACTGAATGAACTGATCCAATATAAGGAGTTATTCTCAAATATTAATTAGGAGACTTCATTAACACATATCAAATTTACCTAATTGGAAATTAGAAATTAAAGAATTTCAAAGCTAACAAAATACATTTAAGCATGTTAAGACTCAAAAGATGTATGTCAATAATCCAATTAAAATCATAAATACACAGGTATATATGTTGTATAGGTTATCCTCATTTAATTATGGTAATTAGGACTGGAATGTCTATCACCAAGCGATGCAGTTGTAAAGTGTTACATCACATGACCACATTGCTTAACGACAGCAATCCCAGCAGTCCTTGTCATCAATAAGCAAGGATCATGGGTTGTTAAGCAAAGACCTCCTCACAACTACTTGCTGGCTTGCAATAAGCAAAGTCAATAAGGAAGTTGGCAGGAAGTTGCAAGTCCTAAAGGCTTATAATCCGGCCAGTTTGCAGGTGGACTTCTGCAGCACAGAAGAGGTTGGGATGGCTGCTACAGGGTAAGAAGGATGCATAGATGGGCCACCATGGATGGAACCTGTGGGCACACAGGACAATGGAGTATGAGATTTACAGGTTTTTGTATTCCATAGCCAAGTTCTTCAGGAGAAAAAAAGGCATGGGAGTTCAAATGACTTATAGGAGTGTCTTACAATCTTCCCTGCCAGCGTCCCTACTGACTCTGCTTGTGGGAGAACCTGGTAGGAAAGGTCACAAATGGCAATCACATGACCAGAGAACATTGCATCATTAGAATGAGCTGGTTATTCTGTTAGCTTCTGGTTGCCAAGTGCCAAGATTGCAATCACATGACCACGGAGGTGAGTGGGTGCTGAAACAGCCACAACTTTGAAGATCAGTTGTAAGGACTATTCAATGCCATTGTAGCTTTGAATGGTCACAGAATAAGTGGTTGTTAACTGAGAACTACCTGCATCTGAATACATCAAACCTTTTTTTGAAATTCATTTTCTCTTTATTAAAGTTATAATAGAGCTATGCTACTGCTATAATTTTTTTAATTCCATTACATGATGTGCTACTGGGGCTGATTTTCTTCATATAAAGCAGCAGCATTTTTTAATTGGCTTCTACATTAGAATTAGATAGCCTGTTTACAAAAGTACCCACAATAGGCATGTGGAGGTACAGGATAAGGGATTACTGCTGTAGTCTTAAAATGTTAATGTGAATGTTTTGTGATAATCCTAAAAAAGGAAAAATGTAACATTAAAACTGAAAAATAAGAGCTACCCCAAAAATGTGTTTGTTATCTTACCTGGTGAATATACCATCCACAATACCAATTCTTACTTCTTCAGCTGGTACATAAGAACCAATCTGTGCCATGATAGTAATTAATGCAACTTGTTTTATGTAAGAGCTCTTTCCCCCCATGTTAGGTCCAGTGATTACCATCACTCTTTGACTATTTTCCTGGAAAATGAAACATAATTAGATTATTTTAAACCAAACCTCATGCAAAAGTTTCAGACATTTGGTGATCGTATACAGACCACCTAAACAGATTCCAAATTACTACACCAAAAAATTCTAATTTAGGGAGCCTCAGTAAGATTTCATTCACTTATTACCACTGCTTCGCAAAAATATTTAAAATTCAAATGACAATGTAATGGCAAATGTAATAGTTATATGGCATTGTTAGAACTGTTTTAAAAAAATAATGTCATCCTGGAATAAAAAATATTTTTATATTAAAAATCTGGAGTGTTGTATGTAAAAAAAAGCACTTCTCCACAAAGAAAACAGCAGCAGGATTTGTTTGTGTGCATTGCTGTTCTTTGCCTGAATTTATGTACATACATATTTTCTAATCTAATCATTCAAATCTAAACATGGATGGACGACTATGAAAAGATGTTTTGAAGCACTTTATCTGTAATACCCTTGTGGTTATTCAAAATGTTTGCATTTAAAACATATTACAATATTCTGTGTGATAAAAATCCATGTAGTCTAAATAAGTTTTCCTCATCTCTGCCATTTCAGATGCCTCAAAATCTTCTCTAGAAAGACCCAAAGTTTAGAATATATTTTAGACCATGCAGTAAATAAAGAGACAACACAGAAATAAATGTGAGACTATGTAATTTTATTTATTTGAATATTATTTATTCATATGAATATTATTTATTCATTTTCTAAGTCTGCAACTTAAATGTAATTATCTAAAAACCTAGGCAACTTAATGGTATATCCTGAATCTTTCATGGGAATTGCTGTTTGGATGCAGTCACTGTATTATTTAACAGTTTTCTAAAAACTAAAGTCAATGTTATGATCTTCTAATTATTTCAGTTCTTAAAAGTTTACTTACTGATAAGAATGTATCATTCGGAACATATTGCTGTTGCTCTCCTAGTAACACATCTATCACAGGATGTTTCCCATTTTTTATCATTATTTCTGATTTTTCATCTATTATGACAGGTCTGAAAAACAAATATGTTTATAGACTGAATGTGAAATAAAGGCCCCAAATCATACATTTGCCTTATCGAGCTTGAAACAAGCCAGCCCACTGATAATAAATGAAGCTCTATCAATTCTACCCAGAAACAATCTGATCTGGAGGAGAATCTCTAGGTTTTCAAACATGGCATGCAAGAATTGATCAGTACTTTTGTAAATTTACAATGTTTCCTTAAATATTCCAGTATTGTTTGTTTTTTTAAAAAAAAACCAATTACCTGCAATAATCTCCTTGTTTGGCAGCCTCAGCCAAGGAAAAAACACAGTCCACCATTGCTAGATGACCCACAGCTCGAGAGAGTGCATGATAATGCTCATTAAAATGACTATAGAGAAGTACATTGGGAAGGAAAAAGAATGAACGAAATATTAATACAAATAAACTCTAGTCTAACCTGTTAGCAATGCTACCTCTGTACAAAGTTTCTTACATGCGTTGTCTGTTTTCAATACATAGCCAAACCGTAAATCTAGTTACACATACACAGTAAAAAAGAAATTTGGATTGGTTTGATGGTTTATGATGAGAGATGATACAAAGAGGTTGGGAAATTCTGAAAGGGGAACATTCGTAGCACTTTTTAAAGGGATTTTTTTGTCTTGTCAAAAGCTGCCTGGGTACAGCAATGTGATCAGGAGGAAAAGATGAATGATCCATCATGAAGGAGTACTATGAAAATAATAGTAAAACTGTCAATACAGGTAGTTCATTATTTATGACAACAATTGAGACTTAATCTTCAGTCACTAAGTGAAGAGGTCATTAAGTGAGACAACACATGATATCTTCGCTCAAAGTTCACAATCCTGGCTGCAGCCATGAAGCCAGAGTTGCAGTCATCACCAGGGTTGCTAAGGGGGTAGGAGAAAGAGCTGCCTGCCAGAAGTACTCATCTCCATACTGGGATGAATCCCTCTGGTGGGCAGCCCTTTTGCTCTCAAAAAGCTGCCTGCCAGAGGGACTCTGCAGGATGCCAGACTGAATCCCTCTGGTGGGCAGCCTAGTTGCCCTCAAAGAGGCTGACTGAAAAAGGTCTTCACTGAAATACAGGCAGGATTTTGGGACAGAGTGATTACAGCATGGGGCATTTGCAGCCAGCCTCCAAAGACAAGAGAACTTCTTCTCATTGCCAAAGGCTATTTGCAAATATCGTGTTGCAAATGCTCTTGTGTACCAAGTTCTTGTATGGATTTGGGACTGGGCCTTTTTTGGCCAAAACCAGAAATCAGAGGAAGTCATGTCAGCAACCGGTAGCAGCTTATGAGTTTCCCTGCCTGCTTACTTGTGACTTTCTAGATAAGCAGGCTGGAAGATTGCAAATATGATCAGATGATCACAGGCACTTAGCAACCAGTCACAAGCATGAACAGATTGCCAAGCACCAGGATTGCAATCATGTGAACCTGAAGAAACTGCAATGGCCATAATTTTGGGCATTGTCATTAAGCAAGAACTAGCTGCGTAGAATTTTCAGTTGTCAAGAATTTTATAGTAATGCATATATAAACATATTTACATACTTTTATGATTGCATTAATACTGTTGTATTTCTATATTGTATTTTGTTTGTTATATTTGACCATATTTTTTAAAAAAGCTCCAAAAGGTTTTATTGTGCAATTAATTAGGGGTAGCTGCTCTAGACTGAAAAAATCCAGACAACTATAAGATGGCACCAAAGTATTTCAGAGTAAGTTTTGTCTGGACTTACAGCAAGATTTTGCAGCACAAATTTGGCAACCCTTGTGTTTAGCTTATGATATCATCTAGACCAGGGGTGTCAAACTCACGACCACACATTGTCGTCATGTGACGTATCACAACTTTTTCTCCCTTTGCCAAAACGGGGGTGGATGTGACCAGCACATGACATATCTGGCCTGCAGGCCGCGAGTTTAACACCCCTGATCTAGACTGTTGTGGCCCGCCAGCAGCCGACGGAGTTGGCAGCAGAGTCAGATAGCGAGGAGGTTGGGGAGGAATCTGGGCCAGTCCTGGAGGCTGAGGAAGACTCGGACGAGGGCTCTACGTCAAAGGCAGAGATGGGGCCAGGGCAGGCTGGCAGTCATCAGCTGCCTGCGGGCTCTGACAGCAGTGAGACAGGGGAGCTTCTGGAACCGGTTCCCAGCCTGCGCATACGCAGATCTGTCAAAAGGAAGGAACAATTAAGAACTCAGGCTTGACATGGGAGTAAGGCCACAAAGAGGAGCAAAAGGGGAGGCTTTTGCAGGAAACAAGACGCTTGTTCGTTCATTCTAGCATTGTGAAGATTTTTTGGTGTAACCCAGCCCTTCCCTGTCAGCACTGCATGTGGAAATATTTACCTTGCAGCTTTCCAGGATAGATAAAGTCTGGGATACTTAGTATATCTTTGCAAGACTGTTTGCCAAGCTGTTGGCTGAATGTGAATGCACTAAATTTAAGAAAAGAGGTTTTGACGGGACTCCGGGTTGGCTTATTGCTTTTTGGGGAAGTCTAGGACAGAAGATAGACTACTTTGGTACAACTGTTTATGTCCTGCTACTTATTCAAAATACAAATCATCTATATTTCTGATGTTCTCTATGAGTTGTTCACAGAGCCATCAAAATAATAAATTAAGCTATTTGTGGACAAACATTTTGAACTGAGGTCATATTTGAAATTATGAAAGCATATTGTAGACATACTCACTTTCGGCTATGCCAAAAGATTTGTCTATTACAAAACGGCTGTCGTGACCAGACAGAAAATTCCACAAAATATGAACTTAGTTCATATTAATGCTCTCTGCTATCTAGTGGCCCCTGGGGCCAAAACTATGCTGCAAATAAATATGTTGTGAGATATTGGTTCTTTATTTTGCAGACAGCCACCTTCCTATGTATGTTGTGAATTTAAGAAAATATTTTTTAAAAAACCTGAGACTAATTATGGATCTTAATAAGCAGCAAAAAGTATATTTTGATGCACATCCAGTAAGTGCCAATGAGTACCACGTTGCTTATCAATAATCTAAGTCCATAAAAATATCAAAACTTCCCTAAAATACCACGTTTGTGAATTTTAAATATATTCCCATTAAAAATGCAAGGAATGATTTCAGCTAATTTATACAAAATCCATTAACTTTTGATATGTCAGTTATCATAATCTGTTTCTATTCTGAAACCTACTTATTATTACAATAACAAAAATAGACTTTGTAAACTTACTCTAAAAAACACAGCCATTCCGCATTACAGTCAAGGACCAGTTGCTCACGTAGCTGATTTAGCATTTTGTAGTTTTCTACAATAAAGGGAGTGTGAAAACGGCTCACAACCTTTGTGCTTGAATCAAACAAAACATAAATGTGATTAATCAATATTTTTTTCCGCAGTACATAAAATTAGGTCAGTATCTTCTTAGGATTAATATTTCTGAGAGTTCATTATAGTGTGTGTGTGTGTGTATGTATGTGTGTGTGTATATACTCACTCCTATAGGTGGTTTGTATCTTCTTAAATCTCAGGTCCTCTACCATAGGTTTGAGAGATTCTCCTAGCATTGCACTCTTCTGGAAAAAGAGCTCTGATGTCATTCCTGGGATTTGTTGGAGTCACAGCCCCAAGTGCTCCTACTATCACTGGGACCAGTTTGGCCTTCACTTCCCATAACATCCTTTCTACTTCCTAATGCCCTATCATCTGGCACAATTTGGAGGGGTGGTGGTGTCTGAGACTAAATGAAACAATTACATCTTCCAATAAGTTTGCATAAGTCTTCTAATATTGCCCCAAATTCTTATGATCTGTAATACCGATGCCAGCCAATTTGGCGTAGTGGTTAAAGGAACCAAACTAAAACCAGGAGACCATAAGTTTTAGTCTTATCAACTGTAAACTGTAAACTGTATCAAGCCAACTGTAAATAACGTTACATCAATCATTCTTTCAACCCTAGGAAGAAGACAATGACAAACCACTTCCAAAAATGTTGCCAAGAAAACTAGTCTGTTTTGTTGCTAGAGGCACACCAAAAGTGATATTATAAACAAATTATACTGATTCATATATTACCTTCAACACTTTATAAAATAAGTTCTGCCATCAGAAACATCACTATATAAGCACCATTGAAGTAATTAATACAATAAATAGTAATTAGGATTTATATTAAACTACATACCTGCTAACTTTAGTCCAATCTAATGGTACAGAAGATACAACTGAATTTTTAACTTCAATCTGAAACTGAAACACCAAACAATAAAGAATCAAATGACTAATACTGTTTTAGAACAAAATTCTGTAGTACTTGAATAAGGTAGACGGTCTTCATAATTATCAATGATGCATTTGATGACATAATTCTATCCCAAAAATGTTAGTAAGGAAAAGAATACAGCAATAGAAGAAATAATCAAGCAACTATAAGATAAACAGGAATACCAATTCAATTTTCTATTACTATCAAGGCTATAAATTTATTTCAGATAAAGAATGTATAATCACCAAACTTATACCAGTTTATAGAGCAATGTATACAGATTTTCAGACTCTCAAAAACACAAAGAAGAAACAGAGTCATGTTATCTCCCAAGATTGAGACACAAATTTAGAATTTGGCAGAAAGTATTGGTTTGAAAATGAAACTTTTGTTTAATCAAAATAAATAACACTGTCATTATAGTTATAAATAATCCCTTAAAAACATATATAACAGTTATAACAAAAGCCTATGTATCAAATTCAAGGAATGTAAGGAATCTTTAAAGCTCTCAGGTTCCATTTTCTATGCAATACAGGAATCCAGATGAAAGCAGATTATTCTTGTCATATTTACAAATTTACTTCCACAATTTCACTTCCATATTTACAATTCACTTCCACAATTTCACTGTGAAACCATTTACAATGTTTGGAAATTTTATTCATGTCAAAACTGCTTTATGACCTGAACCATCAAATGGTCTTCTTCAGTATGATAACTCCTTAAACTTAAATTAAGTTTAAGAAGTTTTAAAGTATTTTAGAATGCCACCATATCCTACAAAATCATCAGTTTTATGGCTAAATCCATCCAGCTCCCTCAAGAATCTGTTATTCTCTTTTCCATATGAATCTTTCTTAACATGGATTATCCAAAAGTGGACGCAGTAAGATAGTTATATAATACACAAAGGAATGGAATTATTACTTTTCCATTATTTCAGATGACATGTTTTATGGCAGCATATGATTGTTTTTGTCTTTTCTGCAATCACATACTATTGCTGATTTATTCTGTTAGTTGTTCAGCTCATCTACTAAAATCATATTGAGTTGGCCTTCCATCCACAGGATAAAATTTATTGATATATGACTACATAACTCTTAAAACTTGACTATCACATACTACTTTTGCTTCATCAGATTCATCCAGACTATATTATATAAAAAGCCAATTTTGTATGACAATAATATAAACAGCAATTGACAATTAGTACTATCATTGTTTACCAACCTATACTTGTATCCTATTTTCAAAGATGAATAATTGCTTTGCTACTCAGGGAAAGAAAAACAGAACCTTAAACTTAAAATCTGGATGAAGCATTGAGAAAGTTATTATGTATATACTTGCTTATGTGATTTTTGGTAAATAGACTCATAGTAATTATGAAACAACCATAGCTCTCACAGTCATCATACTACACTGTAATCTATAAATTACTGTTATCTATATTTTAATATCTACATTGCTATTGATATTGCTAACAAAGTGTTATTTTTTCATAATTAATTATTGCCAAAGGACATAATGTAGTTCACAATAATTGAACAGAACTGATCTAAACATAAACCAAGGAGACCATTTTTGGAGTAAAATATGAGATATAACCCATAACAAATTTCAATAAAGCCTCCTAAGTCATACTTGTAGACTTACATTAAGATTTTGATTTGCTTGTTTGTTCCTCATAATCTGTACATTTGTACAGAGATACTGAAAAATTGGGATCATAAAATTGATCCACTATTTTCATGCTCATAAATGCTCACAATTAAATTAAAAGTCCTTTTTTAAACGTAAAATTATAATATTAAGATAATGAATTGATGTGAACTTCATGTTCCTATGGTCTCATCAATTTACATCTCCTTGAGAACAGTAATTAAGATATGAAATGTTTTGTATTTGTCTTTGAACAGTCATAGATTAGCAATTTCACATGTGTGAATGCAACTGCTTTTAAACTATATATATTGATTGTGAACTTGGGAGTTATAGGCCCAGCACAAATTAGCTGGGAAAGCTAATTTCCCAAACTGGGAAAGCATCACAGGCAAGATGTGCTTCTTATACCAATTGCATGTAAAATAAAATCCTTTCCCAGCTTGGAATATCCTAAATTGTGCTGAGTCTATAATTCCCAGATTCTCAGCCAACAGACATTGTTTAAGAGCAATTGCAATTTCTATACTTATTTAGTATGTTTAGATAATAACATATAAATCCAGGATCCAAGCATTCAAACAATGTTTTAAATCTTGTGCTGTGAAATTCA
This sequence comes from Hydrophis major, assembly GCA_033807585.1. Lineage (NCBI taxonomy): Eukaryota > Metazoa > Chordata > Lepidosauria > Squamata > Elapidae > Hydrophis > Hydrophis major. The sequence continues at coordinate 334,510,205 of CM066329.1, forward strand.
AACTAGGTTTTCTTGCTTATAGAGAAACTGTGTTCATGAAGTGTTTTAAATTGAATCAAAAATTCAGTAAAGAGATCAGTGAATATATTCTAGATTCTCAAATATGTCAATGTGCTACAAAACACTGAGATCTTAGAAAATTGGAAATATATTACTTCGTATAGTATTCTGCAAAGATTTCAGCTCTAAATAGTCTGTCTCTTTGCAAAATATATTATTTCCTTATCATATGTCAATATGATAGCTGAAATGAACCTCAAAACATTTCTCTATTATCATAATTTTAATTTCCCCTGAGTTAAAAAGAGTTCTGGATAAAACATTGTCTTATGACATGTCCTATTAAATTGTTCTCTTTTGTGTCCCTGTACCATAAATTAGCTAATGCACTTTTATACAGTGTTTAGTTCTTATAATTACTGTAACTAACATTCAATTATTGGCAAAGGTATGCTTACAAACAGATATTGACATTCCCTAACTTATATTATGACAGTTAACGCTTTTAATAAAGTTTACTCAAAATTTTATTTTTATAATATAACTTTTTGTACATTGTTAGTAAATTTACATACTAAATACATTTTTCTTTAAATGTTACTAGCCTTAAAACAATTCATGCCAACTCCTAACCTTTTTAGCAAAAGCCATAAGGTCAATGATAAGGGATTATGGAATTTGCATTCCAAATTACATAAGGGCAGTAAACTGTTTAGCTCTAATCTACTCAGTAAAGGACAACAAAACTGTTGCTGTAAAAATATGATCAGAACTACATGATTGATAAAATTCATTTAATGCTGCATAGACAAACACAGAACATAACAAAGTCAATATAGATATATATTACCTCTTGCCCTGATACTGACACATAGTCCACAGAGGAGGAATTTAGCATTCTTCGTACATCCTGAATATGATTCTGGATTTGACAGAGTACTGTCTGAATCTCATCCCTTCTCTTCCTTATTAAAGGAAAATCATCAAGATCCTTGAATAGTTCAGTTTTGTTTCCAATTCTAAAAGAAAATTCAAATTAACTTTAAATTCAATACCATGGATATTTGTTTAACTCTAAAAGGAAGTCACTGCATCATACCTATACAGTACCCACCAAGTTACAAATTATATGCTTAATTTACTTACTTTGCTGCTTCTTCATTAAGTTTACTTAAATATTTTTTAGTTGAACTAAGCAATTCAGGAATTTCCAAGAGGCTTTTATGCAGCAAGGATGCCCGCACTTGGACTTGTATAGCTGGAACAAGTGCTTTGACTGCTGTTTCCAAGTTAGAGAGGGTGCTTACTACCAAGTAGAATTCTTGAACAGAACACTGAAAACATAAACAAATATTATTTAAAATGATCCATTCTGAGGTTACAATAGTCTTGCAAAACTTCCAAATCTAACAAATGAAGTTCTTTAAGATGGCACAGAAATCTGTTTTATAAGTTCGAATACTCTGATAATATATAATTTTGGACATATACTGAAATATATGTGTCCTGATATCAATGGTTATGGTAGAAAGAGAATTGACTTAGTTATTAGATGTTTAAAACTGAAGTAATTTAAATAAAATTTTAAATTATGTTAAATACCAATACATAGCTTAAAATAGTCAATGAATTTTAAAAAGCTAGCACACCAGGAATATAAGAAACATGCATAATTTTAAAAGTTTAAAATTGCCATTGTTAAAAGCTTAGATATTTCTAATTATTTTCTGCCTTACAATATATAAAATACATTTCAGGAAAAGTTGCCTGCATTGAAATATAATAAGAATGTGTTTCTTAAATTATCTGTAGTCTTACCTTTTTATGATAAATACTACAGATTCCTCTCTCAACATCTGGAACCTTATACAACAGAGACATGATTTGACCAAGAACACTTGATTCTGAGAAGAGAATCTCAGACACTGCATCAAGTCGGGAATTAATTTCACTGTACAATAGAGGATAAATTAGATAAATGAAATCTTACTCCTTTTCTGCATTTTCAATAATTACTCCAAATAATAATGGAATAATAATGATCTATGGGTATATTATAACATGCCTTGAAGAAACAGGCTCTTATTTTGATGCTAAAAAGATAATATGAAATTAAACTACCTTTGATTATAAGAAATACCATAAATGGGACATCACAGTTTTTCCTGTGTCCAAGATGCACTTTGATCTGACCACTTAGTCTTCTTTATTACAAATATCCTCAAAATCATTAAGTTTTTGCTGTTATTGACCAAGCAAGCAGGCTTTGAATTTTTTGCTAAGAGGAAACTGCAAACCAAGATACTCCCAAGGAGAGGAAGGCAAACCTGCTTTGTTTCTTTCACTGTTGATAGCAACTAGATTGGGTCTCAACTCCGTTATTCACAGTTTTTTCCCCAACCAAAATATTTCAAAATTTGTCACTTTACATTAATGGAAAAATTCTACTGACATCTCCTAATCATCTCCAGCTCCTGAATCTCTCTCGTTTCTTCCTCCCATGCCTCTATCTTGCTTCATTACTTCTATTTGTGAAGAGAGAATTACTTCTATTTCTCAAAGGGTTAAGTCTACATTGATGGGTTTGTGGGTCCTATTACTGCTGCTGTCACCACCTTCAACATCATTGCTGCCTGTACCACTCAGCTAATTAGGATGGCACAAACATTGAAGTTGTTTCTTTAACTTAGCTGGGAGATGAACTAATCTCTATCAAAATTTACAATTTGTAAACCAACTTGGTTTCATAAGTCATTATCTGTTAGTTTTTATCAGTAATTCATTATATACGGTAGGTATTGGCAGAAACATGCAAATTTCATTATGTAATTTGCAATATAGTATGCCAGTTTGAATTAGAGTATGATAACGTATTATGACAGAGTCTAAAGGCTGTGATCCTTTACTGTAAGGTTAATCTGCACTTTAATCATTTTCACATATGGCTATGATACACAGTTCCAATGATCTAACACCAACATGGCAAATACTGTGCCTGCAATAATCCTCAGTATTAAAAAGGGAGAGTAGGAGGGAAAGGGTCAATGGGCACAATCTGATATCAAGTGACCTATTTTTTCTCTCTCTCACAGAATCATGTTTTGAAATACTGTTCCAAGAATAATACACTATAAAATCATAGAGGATTATCTTCATCTTACTTAACAGAAGAAACATACCAATATATGTTTTAAATGCTTTTTAAATGCAGTTTTAAATGCTTTTTACGTCAGTTCTATGGTAGTTCTATTACAAATAAGACTATCACAAATATTATCAGACACTAGCAATTCAAAAGACGTTTTCATTTTATTTGGTATTATCCTACACTATTATAATTTACATTTTAAAAAACTGCATTTAGTATAAAATAAAATTATATAGAATTGAGATATTTAGTTTAAATTATTTACACATTTCTTTATTCAACTGAATGCAATATTAACCTGATTTCAAGCTGGGCACAGTGACAAAGTAAGGCTAGGTGCAAAAATAATAAATATCCTTATCCTTAAGAGAAATAGCCAGCTCTTCATAGCTGGGGCTGACACAGGTATATAGAATGCTCAATTTCCTTATTCTTAGTTTTTGGTTATAAATTTACGTCCTTTATTTTTGCAGTCAATTGATTAATCTACCCAAGCCATATCCTTGAAATTTCTATTGGCTGCTAATTCAGAGAATGTGGGAATTCTGATACAAAGTCTTACATGAGTTTTAAGATGACTGGGGCCCTACTTTTCCCTTTTCTGAATATTGGAACTATGCTTGTTCTTCTCCAATGTTCTGAAATCATACCAGTTCTCTATGAGTTTTCAAAGATTACACTCAGTTGTTCTAGATCACTTTTCAGCCCTTTCAACACTTGAGAATTAATTTGCATATCCCTGGAGGCAAATTCATCTAAGGTAGAAAAGAGGGGAGGTGTCAACTTACGTAATAAAAATTCTTCATAAAAATAATGTGCATGTGCATATGTGGATATTCACATGTATACATGTTTGTGTATACATACACGTTACATATATAATTTTATTAAGAATTTTTATTATAATAATAAGATCTAATGTAAATTAAATTTAAATAAAGGAAAGAGAATACAAAGAATGAGTAAAAAATGCAAGAAAAAAGAAGGAATATGAAAGAGGAAATATCTGTCATGCCCCTGATGGAAACTGACTCTGAGCAGTCAGAGAAGGACCCAGACCCATCCCCTATCCATCCTAGGGCAAGCAGGGAGGAGAGGATCAGGATAAAATGTGGTCTACTGGGGAGGAGAGGGCCATGATCCTCTCCATGGGTTGCAGGTAGGAGATTTGTATAAGAGTATGGACCTGTGTGCTAAAAGATGCTGGAGACAAATTAGTGTTTTATTTCTAAAGAAGGTTTATCTTGGTTGGCATTCTTCCAACGGACTGTACCTGGTTATCTTCTGGCAATTATCTATCCTGGTCTGCCACGGAACTTAATTCAGTGCGGTTTGTTTTTGTTTTTTGCTTCATTATCAGCTCTTTGAATGTGAACTGTGTTTCTTGCCATTGAAATGTTATTTTGAAAATAATTTACTCCTCCACTGTGAACAATTAAACAGTGAAGCCAAGTTGAAGGCATTAAAGGACTTTTATTTATGTTTTGGTTTTTGTTATATTTTTGAGATACTCTGGGTCATCACAATATCTTCCAACTTTCATCACAAACAGAAAAAAGCTTAGTGATTTTGTACACTCCCTAATGTTACAAATATCACAACATGGCCAGGGCCCATTATGGTTGTAGGTTGAGGACTACCTGTATCTCATCCCTTATCTACAAACAAATCAATAAAATATCATTTTTTCAATGCTGGTATCAGCCGAAAATCCATTTTGCAGAAATAAAAATGAATGGCATAAATATTTAGTTTTTAAGTTTTGGTACTAGAAAAATGAAACATGTATGTGAGGAGATTGGTAAGTAAATCTCCAAATCTGAATTACAATGGAAAGCAACAGGAACTGATCTCCCTTGCATGTAAAAGAAAGTTAAATTAACTCCTCCCTCCACCCCAAAAAAAATCTTCCAATTTTCATTGGAGGCAGAAAGATTTCTTCTCTTTTCTTAACCATCTAACTAAAATGCTGACAATTCTATGAGGTCACTAACATGTTTTCTATTGCTATCACTCAATCTCTTTCTAGCATTATTTTTATGAAATAACATTTTTTCAGAACAGATGAACAACACTAGTGAAAATATTCATGAATGCATTTAAGATAATTATGTGTAGAATGCAGATCTAACTCTCTTCGGCTAAATGACAATCAAGAACTTTTGTTATGCATGAATGAAGTGCAATTTCAGCAACATGTGCCAAGAAAATGAGTAAACCAATGAAAAAAGATGAATGATTAAATGCTTGCTTCACTTACACATTGATTTACATACAATATATAACAGAATAGTAAGATGTGCTGGTGCTGACATGGCTTTATGAGTTCTAATGAACTATAACTTAAATAACTTCTACAGAGGGCCGTGTGTCTGACACTTTGAAATGTAACATTGCCCTTAAATAAATAATTTGGTAGCACTGAAAATCTATAAACAACCAGTATACACCTCTGAGGAATGTAGAAGTAACGAGACTGCAACAACTTGGATTTTGCCTGAATCACTATATATTTTCTATGGAGTTAGTACTAACCCTGAGTCCTAAATGTTCTTCTGTTTTTTACATCAGTGCCTTATATAAGGGATATGTTTGCATGTTTGTTTGTTTTGTTCAATTTATATCCATTACAAACAAAAAGACTCTTGGCAGGCCACCATCCAGGATACTTCCATGTCCTTTTTATAAAAACAATGTTCTAATCATGCTTTTGCTTTCCTAGTTTTGTATTCCTGTACTGCTGGATTCATTCAGTCCTATCATTCAGTTAAAACTGTATTGTTTGAGCAATTTAATATATTCCCTAAAATAGAATTTCATTGTCTGCACATCATTTTTATTACAACAGATTACATGACTTTATGTTAGCAAGCTCAAACAATATTAAATTTCCCTAAATGCAATACAACAGACCAGCCAAATGCATTGTTTTAAATTGCTTTTGAAAGACAATGAAACATTTATTGTACATAAAGCTTTTGCATAACTATGAAAATCTGTGCTACCTTCTCTGAACTCGTTCACATTAGTGAGATAAAGCACCTGAGGTATTTTTTACTATAGATCTTTTGATCTTTGTTCTAGAACAGAAACATCTGCTTATCCAACAGGGTTAAGCAGGATAGGCTCTCTCATCATTTAGGAGTGCCATTTATAAGGGTCATAGAAGCCTTCCTTTTTGCTCTCTCTCTTAAAACTTGCCCTGAACATTCATGTTGCCCCTTCCCCATTAGCACTCAGAAATCTACTAACTTGGCTGATCAAACAAACCCAGATGGATGGGTAGGAGGTGAATAAGAAAGGTGCTTGTTCCTCAGAAATGGTCTTAACTGCGGGAGAGCTTGCAACTGTTTCTAGGTTTGAATACAGAGGGTTTTTGCCACAACTTGTACTGACAGTATCATTCTTTTATTCTAAATACTTTAACCATATTTTCATCCCTATGTATACTGGATTACCAGTATCTTCATATTATGGAACTGCATTTATTGGTGATTAAGTAATCAGTTTACAATATCTAGAATAAGAGGTTTACCCATATAGAATTAAATTCGTAACTACTGTTTTATAAGATTCCATTATCTATTATGTTTTAATATCATATCTACCCCAGCTTTGCTTCTACATCAAAATATTGTGATACTAATTGCTGATCTAAGAATCCTTGCATTTTACCACAGAAAAATATTAAAACCTTGGTCTGGAAAAACTCAGTCCAACACTGGATCAGAAACCAGTTCATTTCACATATATAACATATTGGTATGTTGGCTTTTCTCCTCTGTTAATAGCCCATTTACACATTTTCCTCAGATGACTTTAAACTATTTTTCAAATTTTCAGCAAAATTGCTATTGTATCTAGAAGAGGCTTTAGTCACAGATTGGGAAAAGATGAGCTATCTAGCATAATGTTATAATGAAAAGCTGTTATCAGAATGATTCTGAACTACAATTATAGCACACTTAGCTGCAACCACAGTAATTTATCATAATGTTGAGAGGAAGCTGGTTGAATACACACTGATTAGGGCCGGAAAAAAACAGCTTTTTTGATATATCACTGTAGATAAATTGTTGACAGGTCAGTATTTTACATAACATTTCATGTTTAAAGATTTAGCAATCAAATAGCGACCATGAAGCACTAAAGTCTTCCCTTTAAGGATCAGTTCATTCCAGTTTACATTCTACCAACCTGGAAGACATTAATGGAACTTTCTTTGAGCAAGCAAAATGGCAACCTTAAAAAACTATTTTATGCAGTTATCTGATTGCTATTGCCCAACTCTGTTATGAGTAAAATATAAGCAATAAAAATTGTGAAACAGTATCATTCTATTTTTAAAGGAAGTAATCAAAAGACATACACACACACAAACACACACAAAATGACATTGCTGGAAATTATTTGTCTATTAAGAAACACTGAGTGATAACATTAGTTTGAATGCCAAGACTTTTTTCTTTACGTTTGTATTATTCAACTCACCTAGCTTCTTTATATAATGGTACTCAAAAGTTAAATACATTTGAGTTGATCAACATCAGTGATTTGTTTGGTAACAAATACCTGGATTTCAAGAGAGGCTGTGTGACCCACTTCTTTAGTTTTCGTCGTCCAAATGAAGTTTTTGTATGATCCAAGATACAGAAAAGACTGCCTTTGGTTTTCATATCAGTCTAAAATAATTATAGGCATTAAATTAATAAATTGGAGCACAAGTTCAGTATAAAATATGAATCTGAAATAGCAACTCAAATGGTTAATTCTAGAGGGATGAATGCATTGTAGAAATATTTTAGACATACCAAATATAAAAACAGTATCAAAAACCATACAATTCAACTTAAGGACTCAGATTATTAGGGGCAATATGCTGACTCTGTAAACCGTGAAGTGGTATGTAAGTCTAAGTGCTATTGCTATTTTGCTGTATATCAGTCTACGTGCTATTGCTATTAAACACCTGCTTCCTTTTTTTTTCCTTTTAGTTTTCTTAAAAATAGTTTACACTGGTAATACTGGTGATACTTTTTATACTTTTTAAAAGTCTATCATTAGCTTAATTCTGTTTTTGAGGAGAGGGGAGACTAGGAACTATGTAATGAATCTTACAAATCTAATTCAATAATTCCATGGCACAGCTCCATGGAATCATGATCCAGTTTTTCAAACTCTCTAGTCCAGGCCAACGTAGAGACAGAGCTTCAAAGCCCAAAGATGATGACACCACTGTTAAAATTAAAGAGTAGAGACAAAGCAGTCTCTAGGAACCTCACCTTAGGAATTAATGTGCCCAAGGACTTCAGCATCAGAAATTACAATCAGTACAAGCTGTGCTCAATAAAGGCCAGGCAGTTCAAATATATAAAAATTCTTATCTAAAGTAAAGCACTGGAACATGTTGGAATTCTGTCAGTCTCTGATAAACTACAGACTGTACAGCTCAAAGTGCTGAACCTTGATTCTGACTCTCAAATTTACTATTTTACTGCCGATTCCACCATAAATCAACAAAGATTAAAAGACTAGAGGCTAAAACATATAAAGAATGGTTGCTGGAATTGGGTATGTCTGATTTGATTAAAAGGACTAGGGGTGACATGATAGCACAGTGGTGGCCAACCTTTTTCGGCTCCTGTGCCAAAAATTGCACACACGCAAGCGTGCCAGCACTGAGAAGGCAATGCGTGCCGCCCCCCACGGCCCCTGTGCATGTGCGCACAAGACCTTTCCTTGCGCTGCGCATCTCTGTGCATACATGTGCATCTCCCGCACATGCACGCCAGATACCCTATAATCAGCTTTTGGGCAGCGGCACACACGGACATGTGCAGTGAGGTTCTTCCGGGCGACCTCTCGTGTGCTGGCAGAAATCAATTTAGTCTTCAAATTCCACTTCAGATTCATTCTCTTGCCTCTTTGCTACCAGATATAAACTTGGGTTTAATTACAGTCATTTCAGAAAAGTAACTCCACTGTGAATATCTTTCTTTTTCTCAATGGCATTATTTTTAAGAATTACCAGCTTCAAGGATGTGGTATTTGATTTAATTTTACTTAATTGAAAGGTGGATGAAATGTATATACAGATCAAAAAGAGCTGGAAAGAATAATGTAAAGCTTCATTCACAAAGCACATAAATACGTAAGATAATTCTTCCTTACTTGATTCTGCAAGATTTCAAGATTCTTTAACGTAGCTCCATTTAGCTTCATATATTCATCTTCACTTGATAACTTTTTAAAATTACTTAAAGAAAAAAAGGAATACACATTAAAGAAACAAAACAATCACCGGAACTCTAAAAATAACTTTAATTTTATACATTGCAGGAAAAAGACGAACTCAAGAGTAATAGTTATGAAAGAACATGTGATTCATTTTACTTAATACATTAAACATTGCAATTTACATTAATACATACATTTTCATTAAAAAAAACTTAATTCTAATTTAAAATTCATTATAAATTTTAAAAATGTAGTGATGCTAGTGGCTATCTTCACTTTTTAGGTGGATACCTAAATGTCTCATTCCTATATATTGCCATGATGCGCAGTGGTTAGAACACAGTATTGCAGGCTATCTCTGCCCCTAGCCAGAAGTTCAATCCTGACCAGCTCAAGGTTGACTCAGACTTCCATACTTCTGAGGTGGGTAAAATGAAGACCCAGATTGTTGGGAGCAATATATTGACATTTGTAAATCACTCAGAGTGCTGTAAAAGCACTATATAGGGATATATAAATCTAAGTGCTACTGATTTTCATAGTAAATTTAAACAGCTTCATGGATGAGTTAACTGAGATAATTTATTTCATTTATTTCAATTTATTTCATATGGGATTGAAGACAGTTGATTCCTAAGATACATTCGTCCTAGGCCAAAGACATTGTGGCTCTAACATTGGTTTACCCTAACTGGTTTAGGTAAATAATAATATGTAATCATAGTTTGTTATGTTAAAGTGTCTGCAACTTTAACTGTGGGACAGTAATTAAGGGAGTGGTTGTGAAAGCACTTTAAAAGAAGCAAGACGGCAGCTTGCTATCTCTCTGGCTTTGATGGTTCCTGATTACTGCAAGGACACAAGACTGCATTGCTCGAACGGGAGAGAAAACATAGGACTGGCTTGTAAGTGAACTGACATAGGATATTCTAAATGGACTTTGCTAACTGAATATCCCTGTATGGACTGACTAAATGATACATGACTATTGGACTGTTATTTTGACTATGCTATGAACTCATAATGGAATAAACTATATATTTGATAGCACAAGCGTATCTGTTATTTTTACTGTATGTTAATAAACATACAAGCTTAGCTCACTCATTTATCTGTGTGCCTATCTGACTAAGCTGCACATTCTGTTTAGCTTGTCTCCCTAACCCTGGTTGGGGAAACCAGGCTTAACACTGGTTATGGGCCCAGAGGCTGCAAAGTCAGTTTAACTAGGATAAAACAGATTTATGTAAAAGTGAGAGTTTGTGTTGTTATACATTACAGTAAACAGACAGCTGTGTTTTATTAATTATATTTTTATATCCATATAAGAAAACATGGCACAAGTCAATCTACAAAGTTTGTCCCTTATATCCAAGCTGGATGGAACAAACTATGTATCATGGTCTATGAAATGTAGTCTGCTTCTACGAAGAGAAGGTTTGTGGAACATAATTGAAAATCCACCAAACGTAGAAGAATGGGATCCAGAGGATGATGAAGATAAATTAAAGATAGAAGAATTTATGCATAAAAATGAACAAGCAATTTGCATTATTGCTTTAACCTTAACTGATATGCAGCTTGTTTATATCCACGGAGAGAAATTAGCTGTTGGGTGTTGGCAGAAGCTGAAGAAGATTTATGTTCGAGATAACGTTGGTGCTCACATAAATCTAACACGGAAACTTTTCAGTACACATCTCCATAAGAATGGTGATATGCTGAGTCATTTGAAAACTATGCAAGGCATTTTTCAAGAACTGCACGAGAAAGAGCTTATTTTCTCTGAACTACACCAAGTCTATATAATACTATCTTCCCTCGATGAAACCTATGATAACTACGTCACTTCCCTTGAAATATTGCCAAAGGAAAGCCTAACTTTAACTGATATAACTGGCAGATTGATTGAAGAGGCCAGAAGAAGGCTTGAAAGAGATGAGTTAAGGAGGGAGCAACCTCAAAAAGAAGATAATGAATCTCCTACTGCATACGCAATTAAAAAGTGTTTTAATTGTGGAGGAAGAGGACATTTGGCAAGATTTTGTAAAAAGGCAAAGAGCCAGAACGCTGGCCAGAATACAAAAAGTCATCAAAAGATAAATAAAAATTTAGAGTTAGCCATGTATACTAACTGAGCTGTAAAAAATAATTTATGGGTGGTTGACAGTGGAGCATCACATTGTATAACTAATGATAAGAAAAATTTTATTAAAATGTCCAAGAGTACACAGCAGATATCGTTAGCCAATGGCTGGAAACTGAAAGCTAAAGGTCAAGGTATAGCATATTGTTCTTTTATAAAAGAGAATGTAAAAATGTTATATGTACCACAACTTAAGTTTAATTTAATTTCAGTTAGAATTTTGGTTAAACTAGGATATTTAGGGGAGATAACTGCATAATTGAGAAAGAAGATAAGAAAATTACTGCATCTTTAAGAGGTGAATTATATGTGCTAAATGATGATGGTTTAAAAGTGGCTAACACAGTTTATGAAAATAAGAAACCTCATGATGAATTTATTCACTTGTTACATTGAAGGCTAGGGCATTTAAATTTTAAAATGCTTAAGAAAACTGTTGAATTATCTAAGGGAATAAGTTTGAAACCTTGTCATAAGTATTTGCAATGTAATGCCTGTAATCAAAGTAAGGTCAGGGTCACATCGGCTAATAGAGTTGATGGATTTACTACTAAAGAGCCTTTAGAGGTAGTATTTGCAGATTTAATAGGTCCTAAAAAACCAAGTGTAGGAGGAGCTCGTTACATACGAAGTATAATGGACCACTATTCTAGATATGGGTTTTGCTATTTAATGAAGAGCAAAACTGAAACGTATCAAAATCTCTTTAATTGGATTAAATTTGCAGAAAGGAAAACTAAAAAGAAATTAGTAACTCTTATAACAGATAATGGTATGGAATTTACAAATAATAAATTGCAGAACAGACTAAGAATGTTAGGTATTCAACATAAAAAGTCTGCACCATATAGGCCACAACATAATGCCTTTATAGAGAGAAGAGGCCAAACATTACAATCAATGGCACGAACTATGATGTCTGATTCAGGATTACCTGACAATTTATGGGGAGAAGCAATAATGTGTGGTAATCATATATTAAATAATGTTGTTAATTCAACAACAGGTGAATTACCATTCACATTGTGGCATGGTACAAAACCTGATTTAAGTTACATGCACACATTTGGAACACCAGCATGGGTGCATATCCCTATACAACTTAGACACAAAGGACAACATAGAGCTAAAAGATTATATTTTGTAGGATATACATCTAATCATAGATCTTATAGATTCTGGGAACCAGGTACATCTAGAGTTTACACCAGTGCTAGTGCTAAATTCCTAGAACATGTAGGATGGAATAGATTAGAGCAAGATTTAAATAATGAAGTAATTATTGAACCCTACAAAAGGCAGAAAGATCAGACTAGTTATAAGAAGATTCCAATTAAAGAAGAAGTCCAAGAAGAGCAAATAGGACCAGAACAAGAGGAAACAGTTGATCAGGAAGAGTTAGATAATCAAGAAGAGTTAGTTAATGAAAGTCCACCTGTAAGTCCTGTAATACCTAGACGTACTACACGTGTAATTAGACCACCTGATAGGTATCAAGCAAGTATAGTTTGCCAAGTAACTAAAGTTCCAACTAGTATAGATGAACTTAGGATGTATCCTGCTAAGGATCAGGAGAATTGGCAAAAGGCAATGAAAAAGGAATTAAATTCATTAAAGGTAATGAAAGTTTATGAAGATGCTAAATTACCTCCAGGAGAAAAATCCATTGGGTGCAAATGGATATTTAAAGTAAAAACTGGAAATGATGGGACTGTTACCCATAAAGCTAGGTTAGTAGCTCAAGGATTTAATCAAACTGCATCTGATTATGATGAAGTTTTTGCACCAAGTCTTAAAGCAACATCTTTAAGAGCAGCATTAGTGTGGGCAGCTAAGAAAAACTATGTCATTAACCATTTAGATGTAGAAACTGCTTATCTACATGCACCATTGCAGCACACTATATATTTAAGAAAACCAGTAGGTATAAAAGACAATAAAGTAAATAGTAATGATTGTTGGAAACTCAAAAAGAGTCTTTACGGATTGAAACAATCTGGGTTTGAGTGGAACCAATATATTGTGAAAGAGTTAAACAATATAGGTTTTAAATCTGGTTTAGCAGATCCATGTGTATTTAAAAGAGAAAATAATGGAACGGTGTCATTATTGTTATTATTTACAGATGATATTGCTTTGATAACTAAGACTAATAATGAAGCTAATGAGATTATATCATTATTAGCCAAAAAGATAAAATTAAAGCATTTAGGTGAAATTAAAAGGTATCTAGGATTGACAATTAACAAAACAAAAAATGGTTTTAAGATATCTCAAGAAGATAAAATTTGCCAATTAATTAAAACGTTTAAAATGGAACTTTGTAATCCAGCAAAGACTCCAATGAGTCAGGAAGTTTGCCAAACTGATGATCAAAATCCCAAATTTGATAAGTCCATATATCAATCTTTGATCGGCAGCTTATCATATATAAGCAATTGGTCTAGGCCAGATATAGCTTATAGTGTAAATCAGCTGGCACGTTTTAATTCAGATCCACATCAATGTCATTGGCAATCATTAAAGAGAATTTTAAGATATCTTAAAGGAACAATGAACCATGCATTGTATATAGAACCAAAGGGTGATTTGAGTCTTAGTGCCTATGCAGATGCAAGTTTTGCAACTGATATAAACACAAGAAAATCAACATCTGGGATGGCTATATTATTTGGTAAGACATTAATAGGGTGGAGGTCAATCAGACAACAGCATATTAGTTTGTCCACAATGGAAGCGGAATTTTCATGTCTGTCATTATTATGCACTGATTTGATTTTGTACAAACAGTTATTATTAGACATGGGTATAACTGTAAAAGATTCCATTATTGTGTACGAGGATAACCAAGCAGCTATAAAATTAGCTACTAGTATTGCTGTAAAAACTAGATCAAAGCATACTGATTTAAGATACTTAAATGTTAGAGAATCTGTAAAGAATGGGCTAATTAAATTGGAATACTGCATGACGGAAGAAAACATTGCAGACCAATTTACAAAAGCTCAAGGAGTAATTAAGTTTAAAGAGAGTTGTAACAAATATGATTTAAAGATGTAAATAGTTATATTTATTATTATTTCCTAAAAGGGGAGAATGTTAGGGATAACATTGGTTTACCCTAACTGGTTTAGGTAAATAATAATATGTAATCATAGTTTGTTATGTTAAAGTGTCTGCAACTTTAACTGTGGGACAGTAATTAAGGGAGTGGTTGTGAAAGCACTTTAAAAGAAGCAAGACGGCAGCTTGCTATCTCTCTGGCTTTGATGGTTCCTGATTACTGCAAGGACACAAGACTGCATTGCTCGAACGGGAGAGAAAACATAGGACTGGCTTGTAAGTGAACTGACATAGGATATTCTAAATGGACTTTGCTAACTGAATATCCCTGTATGGACTGACTAAATGATACATGACTATTGGACTGTTATTTTGACTATGCTATGAACTCATAATGGAATAAACTATATATTTGATAGCACAAGCGTATCTGTTATTTTTACTGTATGTTAATAAACATACAAGCTTAGCTCACTCATTTATCTGTGTGCCTATCTGACTAAGCTGCACATTCTGTTTAGCTTGTCTCCCTAACCCTGGTTGGGGAAACCAGGCTTAACAAATACATACATTTTCATTAAAAAAAACTTAATTCTAATTTAAAATTCATTATAAATTTTAAAAATGTAGTGATGCTAGTGGCTATCTTCACTTTTTAGGTGGATACCTAAATGTCTCATTCCTATATATTGCCATGATGCGCAGTGGTTAGAACACAGTATTGCAGGCTATCTCTGCCCCTAGCCAGAAGTTCAATCCTGACCAGCTCAAGGTTGACTCAGACTTCCATACTTCTGAGGTGGGTAAAATGAAGACCCAGATTGTTGGGAGCAATATATTGACATTTGTAAATCACTCAGAGTGCTGTAAAAGCACTATATAGGGATATATAAATCTAAGTGCTACTGATTTTCATAGTAAATTTAAACAGCTTCATGGATGAGTTAACTGAGATAATTTATTTCATTTATTTCAATTTATTTCATATGGGATTGAAGACAGTTGATTCCTAAGATACATTCGTCCTAGGCCAAAGACATTGTGGCTCTAAAATCAGAAATTGAGAGTTAAAAGGCAACGCTAATAAACTCATAACTGAAGAGGAAAGGAAGAAGATTGCCCTAAGGACATCTTAAGAGATAGATTCTTCCAGAAATTAGAAATGTCTGGTTGACCAAACATGTTAACAGGAAGTCCTTTAATAAACAATAGTTCTTCCTGTCCTTGGGACTTTGGCAAATTGTCTAAATCAGGAGCTTTCATTCAGCTAAATTTGAAAATCTGAGATAGTGAGAAGAAATTCAGTCTTTTTCATAGCTACCTTAAGAAGAAGCAACAAAAGAAAGATGAATGTGAGGTTTTGTCAGCACATATGTCACTTGAATTCTGTACCATTAGAAGCAACAGACTTAGCTGACTATTTTTTAAAAACTAGTCAACTCTGTAGATCTTTTGTTTTCCTACCAAGCTCTTTATTACAGTCTGCACAGTAAAAGATCTTTTGCTTTAACTTCAGCAGTTTGGCTGAATATTTACCCTATCACCTACTTAATAATACTTATTGTTTATTAAGGTGTTAATTCAGTGATATTTTCATTCCTCTGTTATAATGTTGCTTTTGTTGTTATTACTTATATGCTTTTTATTGTTGTTGTCTTTCTGACATATATTGGATTGAGAATGAAAATTTTAAATTGGGCATATGTATTTGCCTACATTCTTGACTACTGGCGACTACAAAGGCAACGTCAAACAGTTTTCTAGGCTGTATTTTCAGAAATTATTTGTTAGCAACATTGTTGTCATGAATCTGCAACGATAATTTACAGATTGCACTGGAGGAGAAAGATATAGAGATATATAGGTATACATTGTCTATGTACAACTTATTTGAATTGTGAATACCATTAGCTGGAAACATAGCTTTAATTTTTTTCTACTTCTAAATATAATTTTCATTATAACTTGGATATCACAATTATAGTGCACTTATTTTGTGAAACAATATTTTTATAGTATTTAAGTCAATGTAACAACGGTTTTAGTAATCAAAATTAAAACTATTTACCTGGGGTTATAGAGTATCTTCTCTAAATTAAATTCTTTAAGATACAAGATTACAGCAGCCAAGGAGCACAACACTGATTTATCGAATTTTAAAATCTGGGACAATGCTTGAGAACCTGGAAAAAACAGCAGTTTGTAGCCAGTTCTCCAAATGGCATCTTGATCATTACTATCACAAAATTATTTTCTGGAGTACCAAAGATCTATGTTCCTACAAATTTACCTTTTCTTGGATTTTTATTGAACTCATTTATTTACTCACCGTAAAAACCTAACAAATTAATTTTAAGTCAAACTGACTATTAAAAACATTTCTAAAAAACAGACAGGATTCCCAATGTACTTTGTTCAGAAATAAATAAGGATCAACATACTGTACAAATTACTAGTGTAAAGTTGAAATTTTGAACTAACTTTATGTTTGATTTAAGGCATTACTAGCTTAAAATTAGTTTTTACCAGCTCAAAAGAATAAGAAATAATTTTTTTTCTGCTTAGAAAAATAAAAAACCTGTTGTACGAAAAATAAATAATATATAAGTACATATATTCATCTTAAAAACTATTAACTTCATAAATGTAAATAAATATTTTGTAACTTATGTCAAACTAACATGACACAAAGAAGTTTTATAAACAATCAAGTCTCCTGTAATACATACAATTGCTAATTAAATAAATCTTTTTGGATTCGATACCTGTGCCATCAAGTATTTGACTGCCATAGAAATCTGTAATCGTCTTAAAAGCACTTCCGTACTCAAAATGTTCATTTTTCATTCTTTCAATTCGTATTCTATCATCTTGTAAACTGTAAAAATTGACATTTTTAACTTTACTATGCTGTTACATACAGCTGAACAATAGCAAAAGCTCTCCATACATACCTCAACATTCACACAAATGACAATTTTTCCAAGTGAAACTTAAATCAAGTTGGTTTGAAAGGTGACCTTTCCTTAATGCATTTTGAAAGGATTCACTTTCTACAAATTCAATTCCAAGGAAGATTTAGAGTTCTGAATTTGGACTGTAAATGTTACTCTCTTTCCTCTAGCTAAGTCCTGCAATATTTACATTTCTAAAAGAATGACAGTAATTGTACTATTATTTTGTTAGTTTGACTAACCTGATGTGAAAGACTCAGGATAGAACATCTTGTTACCCAAATTGTTTTCACACCATTGAAATGAAATCCTTTTTTCATTTGTAAAATAAATGGTGTTAGGTATTAAATTATCTCCTAAAAGGTCCTTCTTCTGATCAATAGCCAGCTAGATTTTAGAAGCTAAGACATGCTCACATGGTTGAGCAAGGAGTTTTGCTATGCCATGTTTGCTATTTTTAATGATTGTTGAAGATATTGAAAACATTTTCCTTAACTCTGAATTCTAAGAAGTCTAGGAAATAATTACTGACAAATGTATCAATGTAATCAATGGAAAGTAGGGATTTTGGCTTTTCATGCATATGAGAGATGAAGATTCATGAACAATAATTAATTATGTATGTCTGGTCCTCACATGAAACAAAGATTAAATGTTTGCATCAAGATCCCGTTTGAATTAAACCCAGAAACCATTCAGTTGAAATAAGTTTTGGAGCCATAAAAGATTCAATACCAAAAGAAAATTTGGAAATACATGCAGCAGCCCAAAGTCACTTTGAAACATTTCATCATAGGAGTTTTAAGTTACCCATTCATCATTTATTCTATCAAAACTCCAAGAAATGATAAATGATGAAAATTCTGGCCTACCACCTCTGAGAAGACACAAAACAATTAATCCAGAATACAAAAATTATGTTACTAACAGGTCTCCATTGCTGACTTGCTCTTGGACCCATTCCTTGAGTCCAGAGCTAAAAATAAGTTAATACATCTGTGCTGCAGAAAATTAGACAATTATTAAAAGGCAACATAAATCTTAATGCCATCTAATGGCTGTATAGATTTTTGAAGTCCAGTTTGGGCTCACTCCAACAATCCTTAATTCTAATTATGCTCTACCAGTAAGTAAGACCCATACTCCTATAACAGATAAGGGTTACAATCATATGATGAAGCTGTGGAATAAATCTGACCTCTGCTTAAGCTAACAATTAGACCCAATTTTATATTTTTACATTTTTGAACTATTCTTCTAATTATATCAAAAGCCTGAATTTCTATAAGAGGAAAGAGAAGCAAATATTACCTAAATAATTGTTAAAATTACAAATAATAATGCAGAAAATAGATAAAGAGACAAGTTCCGGGATCATTTGAAAACTAGTACTGTACAAGGCATTTAAAATACAAATAAGAAGAAACAGATGAAGATACTTTTGAAAAAGAATCATGCAGCAAGCATACTGTAGCATAGTAGTTTGTTACTCCTACTGTAAAGATAAAAAACTGAAGGAGGGCAACAAATAATCTGGTTTTACAAGTAAAATAACAAATAAAACACTATGAATAGAAATATGAGTATTTAATGGATTTTCATACACTATGAAATAGTTCTAATAAAATCTCTACAATTAATGAATAAGCAACAACACAATTAATTTTTCTACAAGCTTTCAAACACCAAACGCAAATTATTGAATGTCAACATTTAAGATTCCACTGATAGTTATTCTTCGAGATATTTTACCTAAAACTGAGCAAATTAAAATTTTGTTTGTTTGTTGTTTTTTGAACTGATTCAATAGCTAATACATCTTTATTATTGTTTTTGTACCGCTAAGACTTGGATTTGCAAACACTTTTATTTCGCTCCTAGTAGTATCTATGATGGTTCTTCAAATGGCAATAATTATTTTCTGCAAACTACTTACCCCTGGAATGCAAGATATAGTTCTCTATCAAACAATCATTTTTTACCTAACCTTTTTCATGAGAAGGGGAAAATAACATGCTTACATACAACTTTTAGGGGTTTTTTTCTGAACACATTTTTCTAAGTTATTTTTTTTGTCGGTACTGATATCTTTGTGATTATGCCTAAAAAAAAATGGAAGCACTGCTTTATTTCAGTATCTCTGTGTAGAAATATATTCACTTCCTATGGATACCATCTTTGAATAAGATTATAACCAGTTTCAGCCCCAATTAGAATGAGATTTGTAAGACCTCTCCCTCCCCTTAATTTTTTGCAAAGGCACAAAAAAAAATCTATTTTAAAGTCCCCAACATTTACAAAAGACAAAGATCCTAAGCAATGTAATTCATGTTGCTTCACTGCTTCAATATTATGGGAGACTACAGGTACAATAAAATGTTTCTAAGAAACATGAAAGAAAAACTTTTAAGCAAAATAAATAAATAATATCTATATTTAATATGAAAATGGAGTTCATATGCTCACTCAATCCTCTAATTCAGGGGTGTCAAACTCACGTCGTCACAGCGGAATTACACGACATATCAGGACTATTTTCCCCTTTGCTAAACCAAGTGTGGGCGTGGCCAACACGGGCTGGGAGTTTGACAGGCCTGCTCTAATTCATTGGTTTCCAAATGCTTAATCCATTTGGTTTAAAGACAGAATGTGAAAAATGTGACCTTAAGTACTGGAATAGCAATAACAATACAAACATGTAGTTCTAACCTAAAAGATTATGTCATAAGATGATTCTTTTAATTATGAAAAAAAACCTTCTCCTATAACAGAAAAAAAAGATGTTTTTTTTCCTCAATTCCAGATCTCTGCCACTGCTATTAAAGACCACAACAACTTTGTGTCAGTACTAGAATTATTTAGATACAAGACAGTATAAACAGCCTAAATTAGACCTCCCCATCCTCCTCAGTTGTGCTGAATTTCAATTCCTACGATTGTTACCCAGCACGGAGTTAACCTTTGAAAAATAGCAGGTTGTGGAAGGCTAACCAAAACATCAAATAGGTAGAGGTCATGAACAAATAGAGAATTTTTTTCTATGTGATTCTAACATATCACTCCCCAAATGAATATCTTGAACTCTGTTGTAGCCCAAGCCCTACTTGGAACAGCTTTCAAACGGAGATTTTAGAATGTTAAAGATACATTACATTGGTTAGAATCCAATGGTTTTTAGAGACATAAATAGCAAGTTATCTTCTAAAGACCTATTAGCCTTTAATCATTCTGTTGGGAGACAGAGAGAAGAAACATAGAATCAAATAAAAGACAACTTTGCTGCAATAGTAATGTGGGTGGGCCAAGGTGCTCAAGAGGCCATGGTGTTCAAGGTTTTCCTAATTTGGAGGGCTATAAATGGGATAGTGAGAGAAATGTACTTTCAGACTTGTAAGATTCTGTTAACATGACCTTAACAATAAAGTTCAATTAATTCATCTGGCAGTCTTTCCTGTCTGATGTAACTCATAAGGCTAACAGTTCTCTTTTCTTTCCTTCCACCTTCTCCACTATTCTTTCACAGACTTCTCCAGAGAGATAGTTTTTTGCACAATATGTGTGAAGTAGGATAATTTAGGACTGGTCATTTATATCTTGAGGGAGAACTATGGGTTGATTTATTTGACAAGTCTTCTCAAACACCAAAGTTCAAGTGTCAATACTCTCCCTATCCTGCTTTTCAAAGTCTACCATTTGCTTCCACAAAGTGTCACAGGGAATACCATGGCTTGCATAACTCTGATTATTTGTAGGTAAAGACACACTGAAGTATTTGAATATCTTTTCCAAGGTCTTCATGGCTGTTCTACCAAGTGCCAGTCTGCAACATAGTTATTGACTGCTTATTCCTTTACCATTCATGGTAGATCTTAAAAGAAGCTACCACCCACCCACCCCCACTTCAATATCTTAATTGTCAATTCTAAGGCTGGTTATTCTACCTATCATTAGCTTGGTCTTTTTTATACTGGTAATCCTCGACTTACAATAGTTCATTTAATGACAGTTCAAAATTACAATGGCACTGAAAAAAGTAACTTATAATCATTTTTCACTCTTACAACCACTGCAACTTCCAAACATTCATGTGATCAAAATTCAGACATTTGCAACTGGCAAATATTTTTGACAATTGCAATGTCCTGGGGTCCTGTGATCCCTTTTTGCAACCTTCTGACAAGCAAAGTCAATGGGGAAGCCAGATTCACTGTTGATAACTTAACTGCAGTGATTCATTTAAACAAATATGGCAAGAAAGGTCGTAGAATGGGCAAAGTCCATTTAACTGTTTCATTTCGCAATGAAGTATTAGGCTCAGTTGTGGCATTAATCAAGGACTATCTGTATTTAATTTTAATCCAATTTTTTCACTGTGCTTCTTTACCTTTATTATTTGATCTTACATACACACATAGCATACTATTTTAATAATTCCTTCTGTAGAATTTTAAAAAGATAAATCTAGTTATGAGTAAACATTTAAAGAGTACATGTCATATATATTATGTGTATGTGTGTGTATATATGTATGTATGTATGTATGTATTTCAGACAGGAACATATTGAAAAAAGAAAAAAAAACACTGGAGAATTAATGGCGATAGTCTTCATTAATGCCTCAAAAGATTTTTTTTTAATAACCATTACATTCAAGATTTGTTCTAGAAATCTCCATGACTTGATAATGCATTATCTTCATCCTATGGAAGTAATATAGGATCTTTGATGAAGATCCAATCCTATCCCAATAAATCCTATCCTTATCTATATCTGAAGTAACAGCCATATAAATATGGGGATAAATGGTAGTATTCCAGATCAGAAAACCTAGTACAACATTAAATGATTACATTATCAAGAAAAAGAGTCAAGAAAGGTATGTATAAGGACTTGCTCACTTCTCATACTTACAAAAATCTGAACAGGACTTTAAAGTAATGTTTGAAATAAATATCAAATTGTTCTATTATATAGAAGCTTACCATACAGAAGTCATTCTAATTATAAGCTTCTCAGTCTGATCTGACACATCTCTAGGAAGAATAATCTCAACTGGCTGCAGGCGTAGTATTAGATTTTCCAACTCTAAACGAGCTACAGAATCTTGAAAACTGTCAAACAGAACCTCTCCTGTAGTAGGTTGGACCGCCTGAAAAAAGAATATAGCAACTTCTTAAATTATTTTCCAGATAGAATAACTCTGTGAAACCTTAAGCCATCTTATTTCTCTTTCTTTCTCTCTCTCTTTCTCCGAGTTTAATAAACCAATTTAAACATAGAATGATTCTAAAGAATGTTTATTTTTTATTTACATGAAATGTCCATACAATATGTAGCTATTATTTGTCTTCAGCCATACAGATGTCTGGTGCATTTGCCAGAAGTACTTAGTAATCAACCATTCAATTGCCCAATGAAGACCATTATTAAAATGACTTCATTGTTTAAAACTGCTAAACCAGTGAATATCACTGCACATGGTATAGTTCATATCACACATTTGTTTCAAATCCATTTTTTATTTATGATCTTGCTTTTAGTTAAGGTTCAATGAATTCCAAATTCTGGGATCCAGTATTTGTTTGCTTGATTGATTGTTAAATTTATTTGCCATCTACCTTGCTTGGAGATACTCTAGGAGGCTTTGGTGTTTTGGTGTTGCTCAAGATGCTACTTTACAGATATTCTGGATTATGACTTAAATGAACCTTACCCAGTTAAGTCAATGATCCTTTTGTAATGAATGAGGGGAAGAGGTAAAATCAGTTGGGGAAGATTAATATAAACTGACAACTTTAATAATTCCCCAGATTTTCTTATATAAAATTGGGTTTGTCCTGAACTGATTCCACTTTTTCTGCTGAAAGCAACAAGGCTTCAGTGGAATGCATCAACCCTCACCCTTACCGTACCTTACCAATCTATAAAAGTTATATATGTAAAGCAAAGCAACCTGGATTGAATTTACTACTCCTTGTATTATATTACTCAGTAGCATCTGTTAGAATGCAATATTTCCACTTTTTCTTCCCACTATCAGTCTCCCCAAAACTATTTCAAAAAGATTGGGCAAAGGGATCAGTTTGAAAAATCGGTAAGAAGAATTGACAACATAACCCTAACCTTTCAATCCGTCCACTCTACAACCAACCCATTCTTGAAGGTACTCTGACCCTTAAAGTTCTTGTAGAGCCAACAGAAAAGCAGCAGCTGAAAAAATACCCTTCATTGCTGGTACTGTACTAAAACAAATTACAGTGTACTTCATTAATTGGTTCTGGAAGGGGCAATAATTACCAAACAATATGCCAATCTGAAACTTTCACTTTTGTACAAGGCCATTTTGTGAAGGTTTTATTCTCTATCAAGTTGGGATGGAAATTCTCAACAGGATTAAACAAATTTTTACCATAAAGAATAATATATTGAGTCACACGGTAACCAATACCAACCAGTTCCAGCTTGTGCATTGAGTACCAAAAAAACAATGAATACCAGGACAAAATGTTTGTATCAAAATGTGTTGAGTGCCAAATTTGATGAGTTTCAATGTGGCTGAGCACCAAGATACCCACTGTATTGTATTTATATTGAAATACAGTTGGATACATTGTGAACAATTACAATTTCTATAGCTATAATTATAAATTAAAGCTTTTTAGAAATGCTTACCACTACACCCAAAACAATGTTGTGATTCTTATGGTTTAAATTTTCTTTATTTTCAGAGATGCAGAGAAGATAATTATCGCAGACATTAGAAGAGATTTCCTCAGCCTCCATTGAATTATCTAATTTCAACAGGGGATTCAAATGTAGCAAAGTGTTAAAGGAAATTAATTCTATATGTACTTTTGACATAACCCAAATACAATTTGCTGATCTGAAACTTTTACTTTTGTACAAGGCCATTTTGTGAAGGTTTTATTCTCTATCTCGTTGGGATAGACATTCTCAACTAGAATTAAAGAAAATTTGGGGTTTCCCCACCAATTTATTTTACAAACTTCTAAATGTCGTTCTGTGTTATCACTTTTAAAAAAACCAAGATTCTCCAAATGTTCTTTTATTTTCATAGATTGTATTTTAAATCCCCCAAATCACCTTTCCCCTAACCCTGTGACAGACTTTTGAAGCAAATAGAATTAAAGTTAAAACGTCATCATATTCATGTAATGAGTTTTGTACAATAACCTATACAATAAAATGCTATAGAAAACCACAACAGGAAAACCATCATTCCTAATATGGGCAATTTGAAGCAAACAGATGAAGCAGGTGTAAATGTAACTGGAAGAATAAACAGAGTATATTTCAAACGAACGAATAAGAGGTACACGAAAATAAATGTCATCAAAATAATTTTAACATCCATAATAAAAGGATATCTTCTCCTAGAAATGTAGCTTTGGTATAGAGTGAAGTTAATTTTCGGGTAAAAAGAGAGCTTTTGTTCTCTCCAATAGCCTTCAAAGCAGCAGTTTCCATTTGTTTTACTACTCCTACCTGCAAGAGAAGCAGAGAACATGAAGCACTGAGAAACACTGAATAAAAATAAATATATTAAATGATTTTAACTCAGTTATTTTGACTTAATTATTATACATCCACCATTGCTGGTCCCAAGCCCGAATGAGAAGGGAAGATCGTCGATTGTCGGGCTAGCAACCCATCCCTGTAAAAATGATACCCGCTACAGAAACAGCAAGAATAATCTCAAGAAAATTTACTTAACCAAGCAACATTTGTTTTGAGCCGTCAGTTTATATGACGACACTGGAATATCTAGGGGACCATAATTTTCAGATATTGTCCTATTTGAGGAAGTTGAACTGAAACTACCATGAGTGACAACTGTCTTAGATGAAGCAGCAACCAAAATTAGCCTCAGGATAAGTGCCAAAAAAATCAAAGATCATGTATGTGAACTCCATCACACAGATATACAGTGAATCACACTAGGACCACAGCAACTTGAAGAAGTAGAATTTTGGGTAGTGTAATCGCTCAAAATGGAGATGCAGAGATAGATATCAACTGCTTCATTGGAAAAGCAACAGCTGTTTTCCAGAAGATAAATGAAATCTGATCCTTGTTGTTTATATCACTAAAACTTAAACTCCATTTGCTTGCTTCTATAATGATTCCAACAGTCATTTATGCCAGAGAGAAGTGATCAACAAATATTAACAAGAGACTTTACATCTTTCTAAGAATTCACTGTTTTGACCATGTTATTAATGAAAAAGTGCTTCAAAAGTTTCTCCTACAAACTATATAACATTGTCACATGCAGATCCAACTTGCAGGTCATATTCTCTGCATGGAGAACAATTGAATCCTCAAGATAGCAATGAGATGCCCCCCCAGATGCCAAATGATCAAGAGGATGCCCCCAAAATATATGGCAAATAACATTCATAGAAGACTTAAAGAATCTAAACATCACATGGGAAAATGCTGAAGTATTCACTGAAGATTGAAAATGCTAGAGATCCCTTGCTGTCCAATATATTCTACATAAGCTCTAATGCTAAACTGAATTATTTTACAAACTGATGGAAATCATACTTATCAATTTAATTTTTCTTCTGGTAAACAGCAAAAAACACTGATGTATGACTTCGTACCACATTTTATATGTATAACATATGATCAAGAAGCAGACTCTACTCCTTGGAAATATATCTTGATGATCATAACATTGTGATCTGACTAAGTAACCAACCTCTGGTCATGACATTACATTTAGGGCTACACATCACATCACTAAGCCATGGTTCATTTTAATCATACTAGAATGATGGGCATAATGCAATGTGATTTATATTCCCAATCTCCATCTAGATTTATGTTAAATATGCACATGGTTCACATAGCCATGTTGCCAGAATGAATTAATGAATATGCTGGTGTAACTATGATTTTGATAGGTTCACGGGTTTAGTCATCGCTCACATCATGCACACTTTTTTTTCCTGTTTTGTTAGGCTTGTACAGAAAAATGGGAACAGAGTTAAAATTTACTCCAGACCTTGCTCACCTAATTAACTTTTTAAAAAACTGCAATCTTCCCTAAGTTGCTTGATATATCCTAGAGGATAACAACTCACAGTTAAGAAATGTTCCCATAACTAATCATTTTAAACAAGAAGCAAAGAATTGCAGTTCAGTGACAGAGCATTTGTTTTGCTTGTAGAAGTTCAATACCCCTGACTAATATCCTGAATAGTCTACACCAAACAAAGGAAATAGTATACTAGGACAAATGGATCAATTACCTAATGATATAAAATAGCTTCCTGAGTTCTAAGCCAAAGTTATAAATCATAAATGATTCCAAATAACAAAATAAATAGAGGGAAAAAGCACACAAGTAATATTGGAAGATTGCATATAAATTCAGTAAGAATTAAATACATGCTTTGATTACTTCAAAACCAAATTAGGCAATAGTTTTGTCTTGGAATTGTAATTACAAACTACTGTTCAGATTAGGAAGTAGGAAAGGTCACTTAGTTTGGAATATTTTATTTGAAAGCATTCAACTCTGAAAAACAAGCTAATATAAAGCTAGAATTATATATGTAGCTTGAGAAGCAAACCTTGTATCCCTTTGCTACAAGACGGTGAACATGAACAAACAGTCTGTGCGTTGGTATGCTGGCAGTCATAAAATTGTGATTTTTATTACAACATATATTCAACTCCTTAGAAGCAATCTATAAAATATAATTATAGATTATAATTAAAAATTTTTAGTAGCAATGTAGATACTACAAAATTCTGAGGTGCACACAGGTAGTCCTTGACTTACAACCACAATTAGGACTGAAACTTCTGTCACTAAGCAATATGGTTGATAAATGAGTTACATTTGATTTTAACGACCTTTTTTGCCACTCTCATTAAGCAAATCTAGCTTCTCCCATTGACTTTGCATGTTGGAAGCCTCCTGGAAAATTCATAAACTGTCATCATGTAATTCAAGGAAACTGCAACACTCGTAAATTCGTACTGGTTGCAAGCAGTGCCCCAATTTTGATCACAGGATCAGAGAGATGCTGCAACTATCATTAAGTGCAAGGACTGACCATAAGTCACATTCTCAGCACTATTGTACCTTTGAACTGTGCCTAAGGAAATGGTCGTTAAATCAAGAACTACTTATATAATAGTTATTTAATGACATTTACTTAAATACATTGAATAATTTTAAAAGTCTCAAAAGATTAAATAATACTTCAACCATATTAGTATATTTATTATAATTTTATATAATTCTGTCTAGGTATGCAGCAGTACAAAAGAGGAACTTAGAGGGTTTTTAAAATCATAATCTTTGTCAATACTTATCTTGTAAGTATTACCAGATATCTTGTAAGTATTGCCAGATGTCTTTTAAGTATTACAAGTTATCTTGTATTTCAAGCAAATTTCAAAATTAAAACATACAGACACAAATATAAACAAATTTATATCAAATACTGGGTAAAAACCAGTCTTGCAAATAAGTTGTTAAATAAATAGGTAAGTACTATTTGGAGCCAGGAAAAAAAGAGCCACTAAAAGAGCATGCTGCTACTGTAGCTGTAACCTCTCTACCAAGATAAAAACCAATGTCTGCTTACAACTCCTGTCCCACTTGGACATTTATATGTATCACATTTTACATTTTTGTACATAAGCTTTTCAATAATTATGCACAATATTAGTAACAGCAACATATAACTATAATACAATGCCATTCAGACAAGAGCCTTACCTCTGCATCATCTCCAAAAAATCTGTACTTATAACCACACTCAATACACAGAATAGCATCTTTATACTGTCTTTTTAGTTCTAGGAACTGAAGCTCAAGAGGTGTATACATAATTTTGGTTGGTTTTTTTAAAGTTGTATCTGATGTATTACGGATATTTTCAGATCTCATTTTCATGGTGAAAAAGTGGGAGACATTTCTTCCCTATATGTAAAATGAAAATATTAACAGGAAAATGTTTAGCAAAAAATATCAGGCAAGGACAAGAAATGATTACAGAATGAAATTCCAGCTCATCCTCCTTTCATTAGTGACAGAATGCCAAATATAGCCCAGGAAGCAAACAGAATTGGAAGCCCTCTCAAAGTAACATCGCAACGAAAAACCAAGATGTGTTTACTTGGAAAGACAACTATAGCCAAAAATCTGGTGAGCAACAAGAAATGTTATCACAGCAGACACATTACAGATCACAGAGTACACAAGCAATTTAGAGAAGCAAAACAGACACAACAGAGAAGTTATAAAAGACAGTTAAATGTTTTGTTCCAAGATGGAACACACTGAGAATAAGAATGAAAAATCTGTGGGGTCCTTGATGCTCTCTGAGTTTGGTTGTTTTCTTGCAGACATTGATCTGTCTTCTAACATAAATGGTGTTACTTAGTTGGATAATGAAACATCTGCAAAAAAAACTCAAACTCAGTAAGCACCAAGGACCCCACAGTTCAACTCTTGTGCTATAAATATCATCTCCTAAAGTCAACAAACTCAAATCATTATCAGGGACTACTAGGATAGAACTTAGTCTGTATCCTCAAAGAGAAACTGCGTGCCCATTTTTATTATTACTTTTTCCTCAGGAATTAAGGTCTCTTTATAACAGTCCTGTTTAATGGATGCATTTTACTACATAAAACCAAACTGAAAATTTATACAAATTCTCTAGCATTTTTTCCTGATAATTTTCTAGTTTTGCTTGTATTGTTTTCCAATTATATCTTAACAATGTATAATGTACTGTTTTAAAAGATCAAAAACTAAAATAAACAAATTTTAATGTTAATTTAAAAGTTGCACTAGTAAGAATTGTAATCATTTTTCAATAGATACATAGAATAATTTAGCTCCATAGCCTTGAAAAAATCAGTGATTTATGCAGCAATCCTACATGTACAATTCTCACAATAAGTTTTGTTGAATTTAATATGGTTCATTTTTATAGGAATAGATTTCTTTGTGTTGGAAAACATCAAGATCTGTTAAAAGCATTACTTAAGCCCATTAGGATTAGTACAGCAATCTCATGGGAGATGGGTGCAAGAACACGTCTCTTACTTTTAATATAAACTATATCAGCTATTCCCAATTAAAACAGAAAAGAGGAAAGAGGAAAACTTTTCCCTATTGGAACACATTTTTTTCTCCTATAAATTACTTTAAAAGGAAATTTTCCCATTCTAATTCTATTTGGCACAGATTAAGAATGTAAATTACTCCTTAGAATTTAGAACAATTCTAAAGCAACTTTAGATCCAAAGCCATTTCTACCCTGGCAGAAGGAATGTCCATCAGAAAACAATTGCCTTAGGATCACATATTAAATAAGGCAGACAATATATATACAATATGTATGTATGTATATGTATATATGTGTGTGTATATATATGTATATATGTATGTATGTATGTATATATATGTATATGTATATGTATATGTATGTATGTATTTGTTTTCTTAAGTTTTAGTGAGTACTTACATGTATGGTATTCAGCTTTGTTCGGGTATTTTCCCACGTCATTATAGTTGTGCTTTTAAAGTTGTAGCAACGTTTCAGCAGAATCTCATCTGCCATCATCAGGCTTCTGTATTGTGTTTGTCTTTGAGTCAGACTTTTACAGCTGTTATAGTTTTAAATTTGGGGCTAGCCTACTGCTGTGCCAGAATGGTTTTTTCTTCATCCTGATTGGTTGGGAGTCTTGGTCTGTGTTTATTGGTCTTGGAGATTGCTGTGTTCTGCTTGATTGGTGTTTCTAATATCTTCTGTCTGTTTTGTGGCTTTTTTTGTCTTGATTGGCTGACAACATTGCGTTCCTGTATTGGAGGCTTTTAGTGCAGCTTGGCTCTGAGTAAATGGACGGTTATCATTTATTAGGAAGCAAGGTTTCATTTGGGTGCCTGGTTGGGGTGTGTTTGAGCTGGAGGTATCAGGGGGGATGTTTGTGCCCAGGTGTTTGCCTGGCTCATGGTATGGAGATTTGTTTGTTTGTGAGTGCAGGCTTCCAAATAATTGACAGTCTGGTGGAATCATCTCTTCTATTCATGCTTTCAGGTCTTTTTTCAATCTCTATGACTTCTCTGGTAATTCTGTGGCTGGGGTTTTCTATAGTGGCTAGGGTTTTGGTGCCATTGAAGTTGATGCTATGACCTGTGGCTTCCATGTGAAGTGAAGAAGTGTGTTCCAGCTTTTTTACTGCATTTTTGTGTTCATCGAGGCGGGTCCTTAATCTTCTATTGGTCTGTCCAATGTATGTGGCAGGGCATGATGCACAGGGGACTTCATATATGCCTTGGTTTTCCAGGTCAATTTTATCTTTGGGGTTTCTATTTCTGCTATTTTTCTGTCTGTTTTGAAGGCAGTCTTGATGTGATGCCTGTGTGGTATCTTACTGATTTTGTCTGTAGTACCTCTTATGTAGGGCAGGACAGCTGTTCCATAGGTCTGTTGATCTTCTAGGTCTCCATTATGTCTCAGTCTGTTTTTGTGGATCAAGCCGGTGATTTTGCTTTTGTGGAAGCCATTGGCTGTCAGTACTTTAGTCAGGGTGCATAGTTCAGTCTTTATGTGTGTGTCTTGTCTGCCAGGCGATTGTTCTGCGATTAGTATTTTGGCCACAGAGTAACCAAGCTAGGTTTCATCTGGATGCCTGGTTGGGGTGTATTTGAGCTGGAGGCAAACACCTGGGCACACTTGTGGTGTGGATATTTTTTTGTTTGTGACTGCAGGCTTTCAAATAATTGTTAAGCACCCACGAAAACTTAAGAAAACATATATGTATAAACATACATATATTGTGTTCAACG
Source organism: Hydrophis major (assembly GCA_033807585.1). Lineage (NCBI taxonomy): Eukaryota > Metazoa > Chordata > Lepidosauria > Squamata > Elapidae > Hydrophis > Hydrophis major. The sequence goes on from CM066329.1 coordinate 334,541,602, forward strand.
AACACAATACAGAAGCCCGATGATGGCAGATGAGATTCTGCCGAAACATTGCTACAACTTTAAAAGCACAACTATAATGACGTGGGAAAATACCCGAACAAAGCTGAATACCATACATGTAAGTACCGGCGAAAACTTAAGAAAACAAATATATATATATATGTGTGTGTGTGTGTGTGTTGTATATGTACACACTCACATATGGATATACTCACATGTGGATATACTTATTCACCAACTGACTTCCAGCACATTGCCATATCTACCAATACATCAAATGCTGATACAATTAATTACACTACTTAACATGTCACTTATTCATTTGTAATGGAGAATATGATGATACAAGATTTAACAACAGTAAATTGCTGTCTTAGCATCTTCAAAATTCAGTCAATGTTCCAAATTAAATTGTAACAGCTAAATCAAAAAATAACAAAGAACTGATTACCTTACTTATATATGGGGGATGTAAAGTATCATTTGTTTCATTGTTTCCAATCACAGAATGTTGGCATTTTTTCAAAGCTACTGACTCTTTTCCATGAAAAGCTTCTGAAGAAACTCTGTTTCTTGGAGGCTCCAAACGGCTAAATGCTCTCAATTTCTCAAAGGTTTCTGAACATATTTCAGAGTGCATACGTTTCTTTGTTTTCCCTTCATTAGCAATATAAATAAAATGTTTTATCGCAAACATACGACATCCAAGGAATATTTTTATCATTCTTCCATACACTTTTCTTATCCAATAATTATGCTGATATCTATCTGCTCAATAGCTATATTTGGCTATATTATATAATGTCAGTCTTTAAGCTATATTGCTTTTCCCTTGACAACAGTGCAAAAATAGGGATTTTTTAAAAGTCTACAAATATCCTGTTTTATGCACTAGTTATTTCTTGATCTTCTCATATCCATCCAGAAATCTATTACCGAACATCACTCATATACCTTGCTGCTTTGAAAATGTAATCCTCTCATTAATTTCCAAAGCTCTCCTATTCTGCTCCTATTCTCTCCTATTCTACACATTTATGACAGTCTAATATCTAAACCAAATAAAGTGGCTGAAAATATTCACAAATATTAACAGTTTAAAATATTTACAAAATATGACTGAACATCAAACAACAGGTATAAATGGTTAAGTTTCAATTAGGTGGCATATGCTAATGTATATGAGAATGAACTTTGTAAATAAAAAAATACAAAATACAAAGCAAATCCCCTAATTCTGTCTTGCTCCTACATTTCCAGATAACCACAAAAGTTGCAGTTACAGAATATTTCCCAATTTTGGAAATAACTTCTGGACAGAAAGAAGTTACAATATTTAGAACATACCTGTTTTCTGAATATCTACTGAATTATTCTCTTCTTTTCCATACTGTAGAGACTTTGAGGATTTGCCAATATATTCTTTGTTCTTTACCAGTTTTTTCTTTTTCCTATCAGGCTCAATAATCTAAATAAAGAAGTTTTAACATATTTGTGAAATAATTTGTTTTGTATTCAATTAATAAAAGCAAAAAAAAAAAATTCAAACTAACTGTGGCTTATTGAAGTTAATCATCTTTGCTTTTGATCTGTGATTACAACCATCAAGCTATTTACTTGTACTAATCATCCATAACAGATTGACAACCTTTTCTAGTTTCCAGAAAATTAAATCTTAAACCATGATTAATAACTGATTGCAAATTTCTGATTCTTAACATCTCTACACTATCAGGGAGGTTTTATCCAGGTAGGATGGCTTAAGGAATGTGAACCAATGCCCATCTGGTTCTAATCAGCAGTGGTATTCAGCAGGTTCTGAACAGTTCTGGAGAACCAGTAGCAGAAATTTTTAGTAGTTCAGAGAACCAGCAAATACCACCTCTGACTGGAGATTTTACAGTATCCTTCCCCTGCCACATCCACCAAGCCATGACCACAGAACCGGTCAGAAAAAAAATTTGAATCTCACCACTGGTTCTAATGGAATGATGTTGAGATTTATATGTTTTCTCTCATACATAAGAAAAAGGAACTATTTGAATCAGCAAAGTTACAATGGCATTGAAAAAAGTGAGTTACGACCATTATTCACACTTAAGACCATTGTAGCATCCCCATGGTCACATGATTTACATTTGGATGCTTGACAACTGATTCACATTTATAAGGGTTGCAGTATTCCAGGATATTGGTCCCCTTTTGTGACCTTCTGACAAGAGTCAATGGGGAAACCAGATTCCTTAACCCTGTGTACTAATTTAACTGCAGTGATTCACTTAATAAATGTGGCAAGAAAAGTCCATAAGATGGGGCAAAATTCACTTAACAAATTTCTCACTTAACATAAATTTTGGGGTCAATTGTGGTCATAAGTTGACAACTACTTGTACTTCGAATGACTGAACAGAAGGGAGATTTTTGGGTGTCCTAAGCCCAATGCTGCTGTGGTGGGGAGGAAGCAAACAGGGTGCTTATTCATACTTTTGTAAGTACTATTTGGGGTTCAGCGTGTTCTCTTGATACTCCTGCTTTGAGGTGTTCTTTTTAACTACCATAATGAAATTTCAGTATATTGTAACTAGTCTGACTCCATTTACCATGAAGCTGCGGCCAAACCAACTTTGTTGGGTGCTCTTGGTGTCACAGCACAAAGGAGCAGAATGCAAAGGTCCCAGACTTACTTTATTTTTACAAAAAAAAAAAAAAAACGGGGGGGGGGGAGCATATAACTTTGAAGAGAAAGCTTCCCAAGTAGGATTAGCAGTTCTGAAACTACTACTACATACAGCCTTGCTTCTAATAACCATTGGAGAGGTCAATCCAGGCTCAGCGGGTTAAGGCTGAAACGGGATGAGGGGGAGGGGAATTACCGCCAAAATTACCCAACCCGATCACGGTGCATTAAGAGGGCCACAAAACAGCAAGAGGGTCAACGCAGGAGTTTTAACGAACGAGGGCCCCGCTTCGCCTTCACCACCATCCGGGGTGATACCGTATGCTGAGCAGTGGCGTCAGGCGTTAGAAAGTGCTTTTTCACCTCCTCAGCGGAGCCGCTGCTTTGCAAAGATGCCACCGGCGGGAAGAATTTGCTTAACACGGGCTGGTCCCGAGACTGGTCACCGGGGTTAGGCCGCCTCCTTCTTCGCCCAGGCAGCATATCACAGACTCGGTGCAGGAGCAGAAATATTACGAAAGTAGCCCCCGGCCTGCGATGAGCCGCTTGAGACCAGCCGCGCAGGTCGGCGGGGCAGCTCTTGGAGGACTCGTCTGCCGGAGACTTCCCGGGCTCTTTCTTCCCGCAACGGACGAGGCACGAGCGTCGTTAGGTCACAGAAGCGCTCCGACTTCGCCGGTCAGCGAAACCGACCCCGCCATTACTGCTACCAAGACCACCCGCCCTTCTCTCCTTGCAGGAGGCAGGTCTCTCTGCGCATGCTCCGTAGGTTCGCTGCCTCACAAATCTAGCGGGAAAAGGGACTCGCCGATACAGAGTTCCTGCGGCGAAAAAAGAGCGATGGTAGGGTCTCTGTACTCGATCGTTGCTGTGTGCAACAATATGGGCATCGGAAAAGACGGGAAGCTTCCTTGGCCCCCGCTCAGGTACTGTCCGGCTTCTTTTCTTTCATCCCGCGCTTTACCGCGAAGAGAAAAACCACAACTCCCAGTGTGCATTGCTTGCCTTCCATTGGAAGTTGCATTGAAGCATTTTTCTGAATGAGTGTGGCGTAAGCTTGGGAGTTGTAGTTAATACGATCAGACTTGTTTTTTTAACCCAGAGGTTAGCAAATATTTTTTAGCGCAAGTTTTTTCTTTCGTGAGCTCTTGACAATAGTTTATTGTTGAATTCATTTTCCTTCTGCCAGTCCCTAACCAGTACTACCGCTAAGCTGGATATATGGGACATCTGGCCCTTTTCATCTAAAGCGGTTTTCAACGAACAGCATTATTTTGTCGCCCGCCAAATAATTAGAAAGTGCTTGAAATCCTCTTACTTTTCAAAGCCCGATACTCCAATACTGGGCAAAAGCTTGAGGCAAGAGATAAAATGTCTCCCCGCCCATCCTCAGACAGAAATTGCCCAAATAATATTTCAGAAGATCACTGACCTTTGGGACAGCAAACTTACAGATTGCATTAAGTGGAATAAAGGGCACATTTCTGGGGATATTTTTCTGTGTTGCCCTTCTGGATGTATGGGTAGTCCTCAACTTACGACCACAATTGAGCCCAAAATTTATGTTGTTAAATGAGAAAGTTAAGTATTTGTCCCATTTTACGACTTCTCACCACATTTATTAAGTGAAACACTGCAGTTCTTAAATTTGTAGCAAGGTTGTTAAGTGAATCTGGATTCCCCACTGATCTTGCTTGTCAGAAGGTCACATATGACTCTGGGACACTGCAACCGTCATAAATGCAAAAATCGGTTGTCAAGCATCTGAATGTAAATCATGTGTCCATGGAGATGCTGCAATGGTCATAAGTGTGAAAATAACAATAGCACTTAGACTTAAATACCGCTTTATAGTGCTTTACAGCCCTCTCAAAACGGTTTACAGAGTCAGCATATTGCCCCCAACAATTTGGGTCCTCATTTTACCCACCTCGGAAGGACGGAAGGCTGAGTCAACCTTGAGCCTAGTGGGATTCGATCTGCCAAATTGCAGTAGGAGTGGCTTGCAGTACTGCACTCTAATCACTGCACCACCAAGGCTTCAAGATGGTTGTCACTTTTTTCAATTCTGTTGTAATTTTGAACAGTAACTAAATGAACTGTTGTAAGTCGAGGACTACCTGTATTGTCTGAAGGAGTAGAACTGAACTTTGTAAATAAGAGAATTGCAATGTAGAGACAGATGTAAAAATTAAAATTGGTCTGTGTGAATTAACTGCATAACTATTCCTTCGTGGTTTGATATCTTGACATAAGAGTAGAACCGAAGAACATTAAGGGAGTTTAGATCTTAACATTTCATGGACTTTTTCTATTGTCTAGACATGCATCCTGGACACACACACTTGCTTGATTAAATCATGGCACATGATTTAATCAAATAAGTGTCCAGATCTTGAGAGTAATGTTAGAGATTGCTCGTGAAGGTTACATTATCACAAAATGTGTTTTCGCTTTGTACAGGAACGAATATAAGCATTTTCAGACAATGACAATGACGACTAAAGAAGAAGGTAATAGTGGCTCATTTCTCCTGGATTGGGTGATGACTGTCATTGTTTAGACTAGAAGTAGGCAACTGACACTTTTATGACTTGTGGACTTCAACTGGCTCAGAAATTCTGGGAATTTGAAGTTCACAAGTCATAAAAGGATCATAATTTCCCATCCCCAGTTTTGAAAGAAATGGAATCAAAACATTCTCAAATCTCCCTTGAAGGTCCAAGCACATTATTGATCCTATCAGAAGCCCACAGGCTGCTGAATGAGAAGAACGTTTTATGTGTTGTGGAAGTATATTCTTGGTTCAGTTGAAATCAACCTTAATATGAAAGCCTTAACAAGCTAGGGTAGCAATGTCATATTTATTTTACATAGTAGCATAATTTGCAGTATTAACCTTTTGTATTTTCATGTTTGTAGTTTCTTAACACAACCCTTCAAAGTATGTTAGTAAAATTCCAAATGTTTAGTGGAGTGATTTATTTAAAATCATATAAAATGACCTAGAGAATAAGGAAATACCTAGTTCTCGTGTAATTCTTTCGACTAGGGCGCTGCACAACTAAGTGCAGTTTGTGTCCATTTCTATCCTTATTAATGTAAGGATCAATTCCTCAGTCCACGTGATAAAAGGATATTAGAACTATCAGTCATGCAGAGACTTGTCCCAATTTATATTCTGGAGAGAAGGAACAGAAGAGAAACGTTGCTGGGACTGGGATGCATCAGAAGAGAAAGAAGATTGGGAGAGGCTGGTGGAAGAACATGTCTCTTCCACCATTTTACAACAAAATCATTTTCAAATCAGTAAAGGATTTTGTGGCAGCAATAAAAACCAATAGAACCAATAGGAAAAAATCCCCACAAGAGACAAAGAACACCATGGTGTCATAACAAAATCAGTGAAAACTGTAAAATCCAACAATTGTCCAGGAAATAGACAATAAAATACATTGCTCAAAAAAATAAAGGGAACACAAAAAATAAGACATCCGATCTGAATGAATGAAATATTCTTATTAAATACTTTGTTCATTACATAGTTGAATGTGCTGACAACAAAATCACACAAAAATTATCAATGGAAATCAAATTTAGCAACCCGTGGAGGTCTGGATTTGGAGTTATACTAAAAATTAAAGTGGAAAACAACACTACAGGCTGATCCAACTTTGATGTAATGTCCTTAAAACAAGTCAAAATGAGGTTCAGTAGTGTGTGTGGCCTCCATGTGCCTGTATGACCTCCCTACAACGCCTAGACATGCTCCTGATGAGGTGGAGGATGGTCTCCTGAGGGATCTCCTCCCACACTTGGACGAAAGCATCCCCCAACTCTTGGACAGTCTGTGGTGCAACATGGCGTTGGTAGATGGAGCGAGACATGATGTCCCAGATGTGCTCAATTGGATTCAGGTCTGGGGAACGGGTGGGCCAGTCCATAGCATCAGTGCCTTCGTCTTGCAGGAACTGCTGACACACTCCAGCCACATGAGGTGTAGTATTGTCGTGCATTAGGAGGAACCCAGGGCCAACCGCACCAGCATATGGTCTCACAAGGGGTCTAAGGATCTCATCTCGGTACCTAATGGCAGTCAGGCTACCTCTTGCGAGCATATGGAGGGCTGTGCAACCCCCTAAAGAAATGCCACCCCACACCATTACTGATCCACTGCCAAACTGGTCATGCTGGAGGATGTTGCAGGCAGCAGAACGTTCTCCACGGCATCTCCAGACCCTGTCACGTCTGTCACATGTGCTCAGTGTGAACCTGCTTTCATCTGTGAAGAGCACAGGGCGCCAGTGGCAACTTTGCCAATCTTGGTGTTCTCTGGCAAATGCCAAACATCCTGCACGGTGTTGGGCTGTAAGCACAACCCCCACCTGTGGACGTCGGGCCCCCATACCACCCTCATGGAGTCTGTTTCTGACTGTTTGAGCAGCCACATGCACATTTGTGGTCCGCTGGAGGTCATTTTGCAGGGCTCTGGCAGTGCTCCTCCTATCCCTCCTTGCACAAAGGCGGAGGTAGTGGTCCTGATGCTGGGTTGTTGTCCTCCTATGGCCTCCTTCACGTCTCCTGATGTATTGGCCTGTCTCCTGGTAGTGCCTCCATGCTCTGGACACTATGCTGACAGACACAGCAAACCTTCTTGCCACAGCTCAGATTGATGTGCCATCCTGGATGAGCTACACTATCTGAGCCACTTATGTGGGTTGTAGACTCCATCTCATGCTACCACTAAAGTGAAAGCACCGCCAGTATTCAAAAGTGACCAAACCATCAGCCAGAAAGCATAGGAACTGAGAAGTGGTCTGTGGTCACTACCTGCAAAACCACTCCTTTATTCAGGATGTCTTGCTAACTGCCTATGCTTTCCACCTGTTGTCTATTCCATTTGCACAACAGCATGTGAAATTGATTGTCAATCAGTGTTGCTACCTAAGTGGACAGTTTGATTTCACAGATGTGTGATTGACTTGGAGTTGCATTGTGTTGTTTAAGTGTTCCCTTTATTTTTTTGAGCAGTGTATAAAGATGGCTATTTCATACAGAACTTTACATTTTCTTGATATATTTGCAATACAAATCCCCTAATATTTTGTGTTATCTGTCAAGAATCACAGAAGAAATGTACAACTGAGTAGATCCTTTTTTTCATAGGGGAATCTGCCTTCATCAGAGGCCATCCAAATTTTATTTTCTTCTCTAATTGAACTTGCAGTGAGTCACTGATATCAAGAGCTTTTCTTCAAAGTTTGAGGTGTAGCAATATTGCTTGAAAAGGTTGACTAAAAATACCACACTATAACCACTAGGCGTCACTACATAATCACATTAAATTTATTTGCATTTTACAGGAAAGCAAAATGTGGTCATAATGGGTAGGAAGACTTGGTTCTCCATCCCTGAGAAATGTCGTCCGTTAAAAAACAGAATTAATATAGTACTTAGTAAAGAACTGAAGTAAGTACCAATGTTTAATTTTTTTCCAATTATCATTGTAGCTAATTCCTTAAAATCAGCTACAATGAGTAAAGTGATTGTTGAGAGTGATGTCAACATGGTTGCATACTAACTTTTAAATAATTATATTTGATTAACAATCATTTACTTGTTCAGAAATACAAACAGCCATTCTGTCAAAGTTGCTTAGCAGCAATAATTTCTTTTCATTTTAATGTGAGATATTCATGGATATTCCATTTTCACATATCTTTGATTTTATGAGCAGATTGCAAAAAACTTTGGTTTTTTAGTTAGTATCCCCAGTAAATTTATGTTAATTTCAGTCCATTAATAATGCATATGGATTTTACTAAGATTGGTTTTTAGTCTCCCCAAAAATACATATATTATGTCTTTGAATTTTGTATAACGGTTTGTATAATATGGGAAAACCCCACACTAATATATCAGTGGGTTCTTATGACTAAGTTACTTGCTATTCCAAATCAAAGTGCCTACCCTCTTCACTATAACTTCTAAATTATTCCTGAAATCAGTAATTCAAGTAGGGTTCCTAGGCAGATACGTGATTGAGATAAGTGCATGTATTTCAGGCTCAAAGGCACAAAAACAACATATTAGACCTAAAAATATTCAGCCTATTTGTAAATAAAGAAATTTGGAATTCAAGTTTAATTAATGTTGATATTGCTATCAATTTTAGGAGTTTATTATATTTAATGTATATTTCCAAGCATTTTGAAGGATTATACTGGCTTGTTTAATTTATCTCTTGTTTTAAAGCTTTAATATTTTAACTTTATTGCATTAAAATTGAATACAGCCTAACTTTCAGGAATAAGCAGTACAAAACAAAAACTTAGTCACTTAGGTAGGGAATAGGTAGACACAGGGGTGGGTTTCTACCGGTTCTGTCCATCTCTGTAGAACTGGTAGCTCTGATGTTTTTGCCCACCCGGGCTCTTACCTGATCTTTATTTCCTGATTTTTCAACTTCAGCTGCCAAATGAGGCACAGCTGCAGTTTAAAAAGCAGGAAAAGAGGGCTGTTTCAAGGGCTACGTCTCTGTATGTGGCTCCCAGCGTGCAGGGAAGCTTGTAAATCCCGAATAGGTAGTTAACCCTGTCATATCCCATCCCTGGGTAGAGTAGAGCAGGAATCTTCAACCTCTTGGGCTGCAGGCCACAAATGGGCTGTGAGCTGTTTGCAACTGGGCCGTGGAAACAGCAGGCAAGTGTGCACATACATCCCTTCCACCAGTCCACAAAGCTGAAAAGATTGGGGAACTGTGGAATATAGTATTGTAGAAAATGGGTGTGCCCTCTGCTGGTTTGATTGGGAGAGCAAATTGTACTTTTTCAAGAGGCAACTGGATTTTCCTGTTTTCCTTTGAAGTCATTACAGTTCTCATCCAAAAAGCTCTTTCAGCTCTGATTGCATACACCTCAAGAATAAAACATTGCTATCATGTGTTTAAGGGATGTTCCTGAAGGAGCCCATTATTTGGCTAAAAGTCTGGAAGAAGCCCTAGATCATCTTGAAACACCAGAGATGAAAAGAACAGTAGACAAGGTTTGGATAGTTGGAGGAAGTTCAATATATAAGGTATGATTTAAACACAGAACATCTTTAAATAACCTAATAATCAGAGATGAACTTTTGGGGATTCATTAGTTGTTTTATAACAGTTTTCAGGTTTCACAGAATATGTGATTTTTCCCCCTTATCTTCATTTTCAACTTAATAAAGCTAAATCAGTTTGAATAAAATTCATAATGGTGATGCAAAAAAAATCAAATCATCATTATTGAATTGTAAAGGACATAAAAGCCAGTAAAATAAATTAATACAATTTAAACTGCAACTGATCCAATGTTACAATTTGATTAAAATATTCCTGCAATAAATTGTTCCATTTTATAAACATTCTAATTCTATTTACTGATTCTGTTATTTACCTTAATTATGTGAAGTGCATGAAAGTCATCAAATATAATGATGTCAGGAGCCCACTCTTTCTATTTTTTCTTTTTTTCATTTTGGGCCAAGGCAATCTAGTTATTACAAATCCTTTATTAGTTTGGAATATCATATCCTTAATATAACAAATAATATAATTGGTAACAAAATATTGTTATATGAATCTAAATATTTTGTTCATAACAGCATTCTCAGAATATTGTTTATGGTTCATTGATATGCGTCCTTAATATTTTTAAGTTTTCTGTCAAACATATCTTGTAAATATACTGTATTTTTCTTACATACTTAAAAGTTTCACTGAGATTCATAAAATATTTTCAAATATTCATGTCTAAACTAAATCTAAAACGAAAGCCCTTTGGAACCTCTTGCCCTCCATGGTAAGGTCTGTCCCCATCCTCCTATCTTTCTGTAAGACCTGGTTGGCCTGGAGACCAGATGGAGGAATGCCATGCTGTAGCTGGTTGCTGGATTGATGGCAGACTCCACCTCCCTGCTTTCTAGTCTCTGCCCATACATCTTTTCATTACCATATTGATGTATTCACATGTTCTTTTTCACTGTTTATTTTATTCTATTATTTTATTTCTGTTTACACCCTTTTCCTTTCTTCCTTTTTAATTGTTGTAAACTGCCTAGTACAGCGAAACAGGCAGCATATAAATTTAATAAATAAGTTATAATAAATGTCTGTGGAGATTCTCAGTAATCCAGGTCATGGTTGTCCCCAAAGTGCTTTTTCAAAAGACAACTGGACTTTGATTTTTTCCTTGAAGACATTTCACTTCTCATCCAAGATGTTTCTTCAGCTGAGGAAGCTTATTGGACGAGAAGCAAAACATCTTCAAGGAAAAAACAAAGTCCAGATTTCTTTTGAAAAAAGTATATTTGGGATGAATAATAATAAATAACGAAACACCAAAGAAATTTAAAATTATATTTTAAAAAAAAACTATTTTCTAAGATAAAGATGTTCCTCAACTTATGACCACAAATATGACTGGAATTTTGGTCACTAAGCAATTCAATCATTAAGTGAGTCATTATGTGACCAAACCCAAGTTTAAATTTATGCATCCAGTGTCAATGCTATCATGCCCTCTCTGGTTGCACATGCATCCAAGAAGGATAGTGATGTAATTTGTAAATTATTTCATTCCTTAGAGAACCATGTTAATTTCCTCAAAAGTCATAGGCTCAAAAGAATCCCACATGATCTTAGATAGAATAGAATAGAATAGAATAGAATAGAATAGAATAGAATAGAATAGAATACGTTTATTGGCCAAGTGTGATTGGACACACAAGGAATTTGTCTTGGTGTAAATACTCTCAGTATAAGGTTTTGCCCCTTCACCCTCCAGCTCAAAGCGAATATAACTGATTTTGCCTTAAAGTGTGTTTCAAATTGTTTTCAAACACCAGCAGATAATATTGTCCAATGGCCGACTTACAGTCCACCTAAGAAAAAGTCTGTTGTGATTTGAATATGTAACTTTTTGTAGCTTTCCCTTTGACTTTGCTTATTGGAAGCCAGCAGGAAATTTCAAATCCCACACATATGAGATCCTTGCTTAATGACGTGTCATCTTTGCTTAAGAAGGAAACAGGGACTGCCAGGATTGCTGCCACTAAGAGATGCAATCACATGACATTGTGCTTTGTGACTGCGATGGAAATTCCAGTCCCCATTACTGTTGTTAAGTGAAGACTACTGTAGGCTTTCTGAAAAATAGCCTCTATACCAATGATGGCTAACCTATGACACGCATGTCACTCATAACACGCCGAGACACTTTGACTGACACACCTGTTGGTGTGGGGAAAACCTGCACATTTAGAGGCTGCCTGTGCTCTGCTCCGATCCCTGCTTGTTGCGTGGAGGCGTGGTGTCACCGGTGCCGCAAGATCTTTGCAGCAGAGAACCAATTTTAACCGCCATAAACTGAGGTTTGTCAGTTTCATTACCTCATGAACACTACAGGAGGAAAGGAGATCCATGAGGTTCACAGCCCTGTAAGGTGGCCTTCCGATCCCCGCATCCTGCACCTGCAGCCCTGAGACCAGGGAGACGAGTTTCACAGCCCTGTGTGATCACCCCAGCCCAGTCTGTCATAAACCAAATTATTGATATTTCTTGAAATGACACACGACCCGAGGAAGGCTATACTTTTTCTCAATTTCCGACACACCAAGCTGAAAAGGTTAGCCATCACTGCTCTATACTCTATAGCAGCTTTGCTGGCTGAGTAATTCTGGGAGTTGAAGTCCACAAGTCTTAAAGTTGCTAAGATTGGAGAGCCCTGCTATAGAGTATGCCCAACCTTTTGTCTTGCATTGAGTAAAGAGGAATTATTTTGGGCCACATATAAAATATATAATTATCACTAAAAATCACATAATGTTAAAAGTTTACTATCTTGTGGGGGCATATTACTAACTGCTCAGGGTTGCATTTGGCCTGTGGGTTATGGGTTGGATATGCCTGCTCTATGTCATGAATGGGAAGTATTAAAAATGAATTACTCATGGATATTTATTATCTGTCGGTAATATGGATATGAATATATTTATTTGATGTAATCCAATTTTCAATAGAGATTTACTTTTGAACATTTTCATTTAATAAAACTGCAAAAAATGTTTAGGAAAGCCATTGCCAGGTTAGTTTGCAGCAGAAATTTTCAGCCACGTTACATTAATTTAATTATTTAATTATAATCTCACCAATTTCTAGATTTCTAGCTATAAAATGTTATTTGGGTTGAAAATGCATATGTACAGTTTCAATGTGGATTATCATTTAGATTTTTCATTTAGTATGACTTGAAAATATATAGATTGTACTACTTACTACCGTGCCACGTATTTCACGGAGGGTGTGAAAATATCCATATACTTTTTGTGCAACCTTTACAAATTTTATATGCAGAAAGGCAAAAAAACGAATGGTTTAAATGACCTGGTTCAAAACTACTGAACAGATTTTTCTAAGCAGAAACTCATGAACAGTTGTCAGTGGCAAATAATTAGTCAAGAGAGAACATCAGCTGATTCATTTTGATTAATGCATTGTGCAAAGTGTTACTCATTTGTAAGGAGAACAAGAGATGTGATATTTAACTTATCAGTTAGTGAATAATGGGAAATGAAGGGCTTTTGTTACCCATGCTAATAAAATAATTTACTCCGCATCTAAAAAGCAGTGTTTATTTAAGTCTCCAAAAAACATATTTTTCTCTTTCTGTTTAGTGTGGCTTTAGACCTTTTCCTGCAAAAGGACTCCATATTTTCATGTAATTAATGTAATAAATCTCAAGCATATGACAGATTTGTATTTTGTGACAAAGTAGTTTACTCTCTGCTGTATTGCAGGCAGCATTTTTACCAAGCTTTACTACACATTGAATAGAATCCTAAAACTGTTACAAATTTGAGCAAAAAAGCAAAAACCTAGATACAGTGACCCATATATGTATTTTAACAAATATGGCTGTAATTATTAATCTGAGTCAACACCAAGATATGTTTTTGTCTCATTTGCATTTATGTACCAACAATATCTAGTCATAGCTTTTATCACTTATCCATGTAAATTATTTATTTACTTAATGAATTTATATTGCACTGGGAATGTTGTTTTTAATCCGTAAGTAAAAATACTAAAGACTTACCAAAAATTTCTTAATTATTTATACAAAATTACTTGAAATGTTAAAGAGAAAAGTTATTCTTTTCTCTAACAGCCCTTACTCTGTTAGGTTCTCACATGGAATGAATCCTTGGTGTTAAAGTGATAACTGTTAATCATCTTGCACATATTTGAATATGTTGATTTGGAACAGCTATGAAGGAAAGGGGCAGGTTAAGGTATGACTCATTAATAGAATCACATTGTTGAATGTTCTGTATTTTGCTGTTTTTCTAAATGTTTTAAGATTTTGAAGTTATATTATGAAAAAAGGAGATGTAACATCTGGTGAAATGTAGCAACTTTGTAGTACCTTATTAGACTGTGGATTAATTTGGGGGTAAATTAGAACATGTTATAATCTGTTTCTTTTACACTGTACATAAGAATTATAATAAATATGAATAGATATAATCTATTGCATGAGAACAAAGTATATAGGAGTCATTGCTGTTCTCATATTTTATCCCTCCTTATAATAACTTGAATGATTATAGCATGGACTAATTTGGTTATCCAATAACGGAAATATTAATTCAAATTATGTTAATGGTGGTCCAATAACAAATTATATATTAGTTCATAGCAAATTCTGTTTGCTGTCATGAATACTTGGCTATAATGAACATTATGTAATGATCTTAGTCATTGGAAAGTTTTGGTACAAAAATTGATCTAATTATATAAAAAAAAGTGTAACAGTGTTTGCAGCGTAACTATTATTGTGAGACAATCCAGGAGCAAACACCGCATACACAGGCTTTGCCTTTTAACAGTGGTTTATATATAAGTGAGAACCAAAGTTAATAATAGTTGTTTGAGAACCAAACAATAAAAATGCTTTAGCACAAATTTTTTAAAAAAACATTTCCATTATAATTTTAAGCAAACAAGAAAACTTGGTCAACTGATTAACTTTAAGTGAACTGAATTTATTGACCATGAAAACAAGCCAATATATAATCTCTTGCCATTTCCTTTTTCCAGCAATGGACATGTTGTTTCAGGCAGAAATGGTAGGTTTATACAATAGTGATTATCCCAGCACAGGTTTAGGTCCAGCATGTTGAGGGCGGGAGGGAGACACAAAGGGCAAATTGAATGGCCTTTTATATTTCAAGAACAATGTACATGACCACTCAACGTGTCGGCAATCCCAGTTGTGTGCAGTACAGCAGTCCCCAACCTTGTGAACACCAGGGACCAGTTCCATAGAGAAAGGTGGACCAGAGGGGGCATAGTTTTGTGTACTGCCTGCATCCTGCAGATGTGGCTTCACTTGTTTGCATGGCCTGGTTTTTGCCATGCTGCGGCCTTGGGCTGGTCCACTGACTGAAAGTTGGGGACTCCTGCTGTAGCACACATGGCTGAGGTAAATAACCAAGATATGAGTCTTGTTCAGTTGTGTTATGCAAACTAAGTTGCATTCTTACTGCTGCTTTTATTTTTAATAGCATTTATCAGTTAGATGGCCTTACCATATATTATTGAATTAAGCAACTTTTCTGCATTTGCATAGATTGTAAACCAGAGGTGGTATTCAGCGGGTTCTGACCAGTTCTGGAGAACCAGTAGCGGAAATTTTGAGTAGTTCGGAGAACCAGCAAATACCACCTCTGACTGGAGATTTTACAGTATCCTTCCCCTGCCACGCCCACCAAGCCACGCCCACAGAACCGGTAGTAAAAAAATTGAATCCCACCACTATTGTAAACCAATCAAGTACAGTATATTAAAGTGTCATAGTATTGCTCAGTTTTAGAAAAATGTAATGAGAATATTATGAATAGTATGATCCTAGGCAAATCTTATTTGATACTTTTTCTTGGCTCATAAATGATAGAACAGTAGCCAGTGAAAATGTGTTTCTTCTTTTTTACCTGAACGTATTTATAATTAGAGCAGTCATGTTCCCTGTAAGTGCTGACACTTAAAATATTGGATTAGATTTGCATGAACTGGCATTTGTCAAAGCTGTGGTTAATAATGCATTAAATGAATTTTCTTCAAATGAAGTGTTCAGTGAAAGAAAAGCAGGAAAGTGATCTTAACAGATATCTGCTAATTTTCATACTATTTTACAAGAAATGTTTCCCTTTGCATCTAGAAGCTAAAGAAAATCACTGATCGAGAGACACATTGTTTCAAAATGGTTTACTTATATCACAATAAAGGAGTATATTTGTAACTCCAGATTGATATGAAGTTTCCTTGGCACTCTCTGGATTCATTTGTTTTCTAGCACTGATGATGTTACCTAGTTTGGTTATAAAGCGTCTGCAAGAAAACAACTGCAAGAGAACACCAAGGAACCATCCTGCAGTATATATCACATTAATATTTTAACATGATGCTACAAAATAAATTCTTGATAGGATATCAGTCTGCAAGGATATATTACCGAGTCATGAAAATATTTTCTTCTTTATATTAATGTACATCCTGCCCATGTTTGCACTACATGCTAACTCATGGTTCCTTTAATCATTGTTTTCTCAATTAACCAATTTGCCTAAACGTCCATGCTGAAATACAAACTAGCCAACTACACTTTAGTGCAGGGGTCTCCAACCTTGGCTCCTGGAAGCTGGAGTTGAAGTCCGCCAGGCTTCCAGGAGCCAAGGTTGGAGACCCCTGCTTTAGTGTAATATGTTCTGAAGACCCAGCCATATAGAGGAAATGCTTGTATTAGTGAGCTGGTAATAAACAAAGGGTCTTTTTTCTGTCCTGTTGTGACTTAGAGATACAACTACGTAATTAATGCTGGGATAGGCAGTTCTCCTATTCCATCAAGTTTATTCTTGTGTTTTTAGGAACACATCTTCAGCCTTTTTATTCTTTGGCTATTTAAGCCCAACATTTATTTTATATTTTCTTTAAACTAAACATTGTATTAAAACTGCTTTATCAGAATAGGGTTAATGTTTAGGGAACAAATATTTTTCATGTTGCTAAATAACTAAAACTCATTCACTATGTCTTGCTCTTTTCAAAGGAAGCAATGGAGAAGCCAATCCATCACCAACTGTTTGTGACAAGAATTATGCATGACTTTGAAAGTGATACATTTTTTCCAGAAATTGATCTTAAAAAATACAGACTTCTACCTAAGTAAGTATTATATTGACAAAAATATCTTGTATCAATTCCATGTATTTATACTAGCAATATAAAACATTTCATTGATGTATCTCCATTGAAGTAAATCTTGAAGAAATATATTTGGTTTAACAATACAGCATGAGTAAAAAATAACATTTCATGTTACTTTCAATTTAAAAAGTATTTATCCACTAAAATATTATTTCTCTCTCAAGTTATACAGGTATCCCTGTAGATATCCAGGAAGAGAATGGAATTCAGTACAAATTTGAAGTTTATGAAAATATCATCTAGACCAGGGGTCTCCAACCTTGGCCCCTGGAAGCCTGGCGGACTTCAACTCCCAGAATTCCACAGCCAGCTTTGCTGGCTGTGGAACTCTGGGAGTTGAAGTCCGCCAGGCTTCCAGGAGCCAAGGTTGGAGACCCCTGATCTAGACCTTATTTGATATGGGCAAAATTACTCTGCAGATCTAAATCTATTTGCAGAATTAATCAAGACTTGTGCCTGCATTTTATTCTCTACAAGAAGAAAAAAAGTGCCTTTGTGCTTCATCCTTCCCCCATTCATTGAAGCTATTGTACAAAAAAAAAAAAAACCCATTCCCCTATAGCAGCTCGACTGAGAATAACTGCCTCTGCTGTAAGCAAAAAAAGATTTATTTGCAAATATAGCTCTGTTGAAAATCAAGAAGAGGACCATCTGTATTACATATTTCATGCCAGATAGCAGGTGAAAACCATAATTTTCAAGGTTGTAAAATGCATTTCTGAATTAATGTTAACAATTAAAAAGATAAAAGAAGTTTCTCTTCTATTGTTCAATTCTAGCTTTTTCATATTCATAATTATTTGTACTATTAAATACATTCCATGTTTATTTTTCATTAATAAAACAGTATATTCTAAAATCCTGCTTTTTGAATGATAAGTCTGCTTGTCTGGTTTATACATATTTTTATCATGTTAAAACACTTGATCTGTTTATGTCAAGAATAATTTGGAAATTTGACAAATCTTGTAGTACTGACATTTGTATTAATGGTTATAGATACCAGGAATTGTAGATCAGAAATTCTGGAAAGTTATAAATGCCATACTCCAGATTTATATGCATAAATATTAATTGCATGTATTAAGGGTAAACACATATTTATGCAGAATTCTGTGACAGGGAACCATATACATGAAAGATTCACAGATTGTACTAAACCATGGGTTGCTGAAGAAGATAGACCTGGGTAAATTCATACCAAATTAGGCAACCTACATTAGGATCCGGGGTGCAGATTTGGCTGAATAGATTGTACTATGCTAAGTACTATATGAAAATGTCACTGCCTGTTTGAGATGCATAAAGAGGTAGTGTTTCTCAGGACTGAAATACAAAAAAATATAAATAATCACCTGTTAGCTCAGTATTAGACTTTATAGAGTAATTTCTGTATTAGTGAGTTGAAAGGAGCACTACGTAAACCATTAAAAGTGCCTGTCAGAACACCACGATTTTAAATTGCTTTAGCCCTACTAGACAATAATGTTTTCTTTTTAAATGTGCCATGTTGAATATTAGAGAATCTTCTGAATCTGCATAGCAAATGATACACAATGCAATAGGCTCATAGCTAAGGGACTGCAGCTTCAGAGTACCCAATAGGGCAGGATCAAAGAGCAATAACAGTAAGCATGAGCACCTCACAGAGTTACTACCGTGTTTCTCCAACAATACGGCCGCCCCCAATAGGAAAACCCAGCATGTTTTCTAGGCATAAAATGAAATTAAGCCCCTCCCCCCAAATTTAGGTCTAGTTTAAAACATGCAAAATTGGGGGGGAAGAGATGGGGGGAACTTGCCATTAGGAGTGCCCCACGGGCAGCTACACCTCACCATCAGCTGCTCCTAACACCATGGTGGAGCACGGAGGGCTCCCTTACTCCTCCCTTACCCAGGTCAGCAGGCAGGCGGCGTCGGCATGGATGTCTGGCAGTGTTTCAGCCGCTTCTCAGGCCTCCGTAGCTTCCACAGTTCCCAACAGTGCTGGCGCCTTTCTCGCCAGCACCGTCTCCAATAACAGCATCTGAATCGTTCCCGCTTTTCCCCCATCCCCATAACAACGGGAAAAAAAAGATTTTGAAGTACCTGGGAGTGCCGCGTGTTGCATTTTGGTTTAATCCCGAGTGGCTGGGTGGGCATGAGAAGAATCGAGCAAGCGTCTCTGCTGCTGCTACCCTTGGTGCTCCAGCCACGGGCTCTGCAAGTTTGCAAAAGTCCCGGTGCACAGCCTGTTTCTGCATTCCAAGCGCCCAGGCTGAGCTGCAGCTGTCCCTCGCCAGCGCCATCTCCAATAACAGCGGCAGCAGGGGTGGGAACCGTGGAAGCATTTCAGCCGCTTCTTGGGTGGGGGAGCCACCTCCGTAACTTCCATGGTTCCCGCCGCTGCTGCCGCTGTTGGAGACGGCGCTGGCGAGAAAGGGAGAGCTGCAGCTCAGCCTGGGCACTTGGAATGCAGGAATGGGCTGCGCACCAGGACTTTTGCAAACTTGCAGAGCCCGAAGCTGGAGCACCAAGGGTAGCAGCAGCAAAGACACTCACTTCTCACACCCACCCAGCCACTCGGGATTAAACCAAAACGCAGCGAATGGCACTCCAAGATACCTCAAAATCTTTTTTCCCTGTTATTATGGGGATGGGGGGAAAGTGGAAGTGACTCAGATGCTATTGTTGGAGACGGTGCTGGTGTGTGTGGGGGGGAGAAATTAATTCACCCCCGAAAAGATGTCCTAGCCATTTTTGGGGGGCTCAAAAAAAAATAAGGCCCAGCCTTATTTTGTGAGAAACACGGTATCTGATGTAAACCAGCTCCTCCCAGTCCAAGTCATCTGGAATTGTCAAAGGAGAACTGGAATGTTTGTTTGTTTAACAAATTTATATGTTTACCCAGCTCGTACATAGGTGACTCTAGGAAGCTTGCAACATTAAAAATTGCAGCATATGTACAGACACATAAAAAAACATCCATCCCCTTCATGGTAGCAGCATCATGTTCTTGATAACATGCTTACAGTTTTGCCTTACTGCAGGGGTCCTCAAACTTGGCAGCTTTAAAACTTGTGGATTTAAATTTCTCCAGTCACGTTAGCTCAGGAATTCTGGGAGTTGAAGTCCACAAGTCTTAAACTTGCCAAGTTTGAAGACCCTTTACTGGAAAATTTACCAATATTTTTTTTACAGTAGAATAGATTTTTTTATCTCTAGGTTTCCAAATACATATGTTTAAAGATCCATGTGAAGGATATTGCATTACTCCAATAACCAACTTTAAAGAAATAAAAAGAGGAATAAGAAAAATCAAGGATATGATAATATATTATAAATTACATTTTAGCACAGAATGGTTTTGTTAAATTGTTTTTAAACCATGTTTTTGCACTTCTTTTTCTCATCATTTTCCATTTAAGAGTGTTTTTTGTCAAAAAATTTTAAACATTAGAATTCTTGTTTACTTATGACAATCCAAAGATTTTTAAAAATTCATGGCCTTTAAAAATAATAGATTTATTAAACAGAATCCATCATTATTCTTAATTTTTAACTGTGAATTACAGGTAACTCTTGCAGGAAATGTGAATGGTGGCCCCAAAGGTGGGGTCAAATACATCTTCAGTTTTGGAGTCTCTATGCCCTGCATTTCCTGTTTTTAGCAAAACTAAATAATGGGGAGTTTCTTTAATAACTCTAGTATTTGCACTCATGACTGTTCTGTTCGCTTAATTACTTACGACTATAATGGGCAGCCTCCATTATGGTTGTAACTTGAGGACTACCTGCATGTTATTACATGATAATTTCATTATTCTATGACATGGAATATTATTGTGGATAAATGTGCCTACATTTGGCTAAGATTGGAAGCAGCATGTTGCCTTCTACAGTATAAAAATCCTTGTCAAGTGATAAGTTGTAATAATAAGCAACATAATGTTTGTATGTGGTTATAGCCCCATAGTATCTTCTACTCATCAGGTTCCCTACCCTACCTACGGTTTTTAATTGTTTAGATGCATCTATCATACTACAAACAGCAACAAGAATGCCTGAGCTTCATATTGCCCAATTCATTCTTGCAACAACAACAAAAAATAGAGAAAGAAAGCATTACTGTAGCCAATTGCTACATTTGGATATGAACTTCAAAAAGGGACAAAGCTAAGGTGGAATAGTATGGAACATCCTGGGATGCTAAAATAAGATTATTGGAAACAATCTTGCTATTTTCCTTCCATCAAATTATATTTTGTAACTGGTCACACCAACCACGCTAACTACTTTCTTCATTCACTTCACTATAGAGATACAACTTAAGAGACATCACCTTAAATTACTGTATGTTAGATTACCCACATTGACAAAAGAAGTAGGCTGACCTGGATGGCTGTAGTCACTAATACATCATGACGGCATAAATTAAAATATATGGTAGTTACACTTGCCAAGATTTTGTGGAAGACTGTTGCATTTTAGATGAATCACCAATCTACTTTTGGAACTCTAATGGAGGCCATCTGGTTTCAGCTCTCTTGCTTCTGCTACTATTAAACAATATTTAATATTTAATCTGTTTAGAACACTTTGTTCCCAAGAAAGCATGAATGAGGGGGATTAAATTATATCTGTATTATACTTTTCTATCTGACTGGTAATTAAATTGTCATTCACTGTGCTATATTATTCATTTCACTTTGCCAGATAGTACCTGGGATAATTTTTTTCTCCTGTTCTACAAGAGATTGTTTCAATGCAATTTATTTTTAACTTGTATAGTGATGACTACTGCGGAAACAAGGGCCATGCTTCTAAAGATGAGGAATATCCTACTGTCTCACAGTATTGTAAGACTTATAGAACAATATTTTAAATCCACTGTTAACCTAGCACTTTGAAAGGATTAATTTGATGCATAATGAGAAATATGCATTCAAAGAATAAGATGTAGAAGTGTGGGCAGCAAAACAGCCTAACTCACAGTCTTTTACAAAGAATAGGACCAAAATGAGAATTCAGCCATGGGTCTCAAAGAGGTCCTCTCAGCCAAATTATTTTTAGGAAAAACAGAGATGGAGCGAGCATAGCACTGAAACAGTTTGGATGTTTAGGTATAAGTATATATTGAATGATCTCTGACAAGGGCAGAGTAGCGGTTGTATTTCTATCCTTGCCCTACTTGACTTCTATGCAGCTTTTGATCTTGGTATCCTTCTGGATTAGTTCAGAGGATTAGAGGTGGGTGGCATGGTGTTGTGCTGGTTCACCAGCTTTCTCCAGAGTATAATCCAAAGATCTATGCAAGGATCCTCTTTGTAGACTTCAACATTCAATACCATCATTCCAGATATTCTTCTAACTAAACTAAATCTGCTAGCTGTACCTGACCACACTTGTAATGGATCATAAACTTCCTAACAGACAGGAAGCAGGAGGTGAAGCTACCATGTTTCTCATAAGGCTGGGTCTTATTTTTTTTGAGCCCCGAAAAAATGAGTAGGGCATCTTTTTGGGGTGACTTAATCCCCCCCTTGCATCCTCGGGTGGGCAGGTAGCAGTGGCATGGATGTTGGCCTTGGTGGGGCATCCGCCACTGCTGCTTCCTCTTGGAGTGTCCTCTTCCATTTGGAGTGTCACTGCTGTGTTTGGAGCTGCTGCTGCTGCGTTTGGAATGTCACCACCATGTTTGGAGCTGCCACTGCATTTGGAGCATCACCACCACATTTGGAGTTGCTGCTGCTATGTTTGATGCTCCAAACGTGATGGTGGCAGCTCCAAACATGACGGCAGCTCCAAACGCATCAGCAGCAGCAGCTCCAAACATAGCTGCAGCAGCTCCAAATGTGATGGCAGCAGCTCCAAATGCAGCAGCAACACTCCAAACGCTGCCACGGCAGCTCCAAATGCAGTGGCAATGCTCCAAACGGAAGAGGATGCTTGAAGAGGAAGCAGCAGTGGCAGGCAACCCGCTGAGACCAACATCCACGCCGATGCTGGCCACCCGCTGATCTGGCCTGCAGCCAGCACTATACCCATTTTATGCCTAAAAAACATGCTGGGTCTTTCTATTGGGGGGGCGTATTGTTGGAGAAAAATGGTAGGAAAAATCACGTCAGATACCTGTACAATTAGCACAGGAGGGCCCCCCCCCCCAAGGCTGTGTGCTCTCTCCACTTCTCTTTATATACCAATGACTGCATCTCAAAAGATCCCTCTGTTAAAGTACTGAAGTTTGCAGATGATACAACAGTGATTGGTCTCATTCGAGACAACGATGAATCTGCATACGGATGCGAGGTTGAACAACTAACCTTCTGGTGCAACCAGAACAATCTTGAACTAAATATACTCAAAACTGTAGAAATGGTGGTAAGTTTTAGGAGAAACCCTACTATATAACCACTGCTTACAATACTAGACAACACAATATCAACAGTAGAGACCTTCAAGTTTCTAGGGTCAATCATATCTCAAGACTTAAAATGGTTATCTAATATCAAAAATCTGCTATATTAGCATACTCCAAACCCTCGCAACTGATTGGTCCAGACAAACAGCGACCCGATTGGTTGAAACCTCGGCCGTGATTGGAGTGCTAGGAATCTACTGCGATAGGCTGCACTGATCGTGGGAGATTCAAAGCGTTGCCATTGGCCGCCGAGCCACTAGCCAGCCCTATATGAAGGGCTGCCGTGGCTCGTATTTCCCTATTTGTTCTTACCCTAAATAAAGAGCTGAACTCACTAAGATGGTCTCGCGTCTTCTTCGGACTGATCCACCCCAGATCTAACACTGGTGACGAAGGTGGGATCGTGAGACAAGGAGACTACCCAGCACGTGGCGAAGCGGCACGCGGCAGCAGGCAGCATGGCCGGCATCAACTCGCCACCCGCACCCTTCAACCCTGCTACAGAGGACTGGGAATCCTATACCTATAGGTTCCAGATGTTCCTCGAGAGTAGCAATCTTAAAGACGCCAACGGCCACAAGAAATGAACCGTGTTTCTCACACACTGCAGGCCTGCAGTGTTCAAGATGGCCAAAGCCTTGGCCAAACCAGAGGATGTTAAGACCATGGAGTGGGGTGACCTTGAGCCCCTACTGCAAAGCCACTACGCCCCCATCGTGCCCATCCTTATCCGGCAGCACGATTTCTACAGGTGGGATCAATGCGAGGGCGAGGGGCTTGGTGACTTCATGGCGGTACTACGAGACTTGGGCCTGTGCGAGTTCGCCGACCTGGATGAGGCACTGCGAGACCGCATTGTCCTAGGACTCTGACACCCCGTCCTCCAGAGCTGCATCGTGGCAAAGGGTGACATCTCCCTCGCTGATGCCCTCACCGAGGCAGCTGCGACTGAAGCGGCCAAGAAATCAGTGGCTCAGATGTGACAATCGAGCATCATGCCACGACCGACGGCCAGAGAGATGAATTTGACCCCCGAGAAGTGACCCGAAACTGACCATTGAGACACAACCACACACCACGGTGACATCGACTCCTTCTCGGAGACTGAGGAGGAGGAGGAGGAGATTCACCGCCTTCAAGCAGCGCGGGAGCGGCAAGAACCACGAGGTCGTAAGTCGAGGTTCTAGTGTGCCAGTTGCAGCAGCGATCACCCCCAGGTGGACTGCCATTTCCTCAATGCCATTTACTGGCATTGTGAGAAACAGGGGCACATTGCCAAGGTGTCCCGGAATAAAAGACACTACAGCCCGTGACGATGAGAAGGCAGCCCCAGGCGACGAGATGGCAGCCCCCTGATGGCAAAAGAGCACCCCCACCAGAAACCGCAATCGCCAGACGGAGAACAGCTGGAGCCAAGAGGGTTGGAACAGGCAACTCCATGAGACAAGACAAAGGGAAGAAACACACCAAACCGTCTCATCATCCATTCCTCCACAAGCGACGCTAGGAAGGTATACGTGACAGTGGGGATAGAAGACCAGCCATGCGGCATGGAGGTGGACTCCGGGTCCTTCCTCTCAATGGTCTCATGGTGCACACTCAAGCGCCTGGTCCCCACCATCCGCCGCCATGAACTAGAAGACCAAACACTAACCCTCAAAGACTATCAAGGGAACCGCATCCCTGTAGTCAGCAGAGGCCATTTTAAAGTCACCTTCAAGTGCCACACCGAAGTGCTACCCCTGATGATTGTTGACCGAGATCAAATGAGCCTATTGGGACTACAGTAGTTTGCACCCCTGGGCATCGAAGTAACCGGCATCCACCACATCGGAGAGGCGGACTGGGAAGCGGCGCTCGTGAGGGACTTCCGGGAAGTCTTCGATGACAGCCTAGGCAAGTACCGGGGGTCCTCTATCTCATTCAATATAGACCCAAGCATTGCGCCAATCCGCCTTAAGCCCAGGCGAATGCCATTTGCACTCAAGCCCAAAATCGATGAGCAGCTAGATAAGCTCATCGCGCAAGGGGTGTTGGAACCAATCGATCACGCCCAGTGGGAGACCCCAATTGTCACCCCCATCAAGCCAGATGGGTCCGTGAGAATCTATGGTGACTACAAGGCCACCCTAAACCATGCGCTCCAACAAAGCGCATACCCCGTCCCAGTAGTACAGCACCTTCTGCACTCACTGGGGGGAGGCCGGATTTTCGCAAAACTCAACCTGGCACAAGCCTACCAGCAACTGCCAGTCGATGCCACAACTGCAGAAGCCCAAACCATCATAACACACCGGGGGGCTTTCCGCTGCAACTGGCTCCAATTTGGAGTCAGCATGCCACCTGGGGTCTTCCAAAGCCTCATGGAAAGACTCCTCCAGGGCATAGAAGGGGTGGTGCCCTACTTTGACAATGTGCTGGTGGCCGCGAAAAATGAAAAACAACTGGAAGCCTGGTTAAGGGAGGTACTAAAGAAATTCAGAGACTCGGGACTCAAAGTTAAAAAAGGGAAATGCCAATTACGGGCACAGAGGGTTGAATTTCTAGGGTACCTCCAAGATAAGCAAGAGATCCACCCCACAGAAAAGAAACTGAGAGCCATAAGGGAAGCACCATGGCCCAAAAATAAAACGGAGCTACAGGCTTTCTTGGGACTGTTAAACTTTTACAATGTCTTCCTACCTCAAAAGGCAACCGTGACGGAACCATTGCATAGGCTATTAGATAAAACATCCACTTGGACTTGGGGAGCATGGGAGGAGAGCGCCTTCAACAACACAAAGAACCTGGTAACATCTGACGCGGTACTAATCCAGTACAGCGAGACCCTGCCGCTAACAGTAACATGCGACGCATCGCCCTTCGGAATCGGTGCCATCCTCAGCCACCAGCTACTGGATGGGAAGGAAGCACCTATCACCTTCTCATCAAGGACACTTTCAAAACCAGAGAGAAACTATAGCCAGCTCGACAAAGAGGCCCTAGCAGTCATCACCGGCATCAAGAAATTTCACGAATACCTTTACGGTAGGACTTTTACAATCATCACAGACCACAAGCTGCTGCTAGGAATCCTGGCAGGAAATAAGGCCACACCGAACATTCTATCACCAAGAATAACGAGGTGGTCCAAATTTCTAGCAACATACAATTACCAGCTGGTACACAGACCCGGAAAATACATCACCCACGCAGACACCTTGAGCTGCTCACCCCTGCGCGACCTGGAAGATGACCCGGCACCCACAACAGAGGTACTTCAAATAGAAACAATATCCAACCCACTCGTGACCGCACCAGACATTGCCAGAGGAACAAATAAAGACAAGCAGCTGGCATGAGTCTTGAGCTGGGTTGGAAAAGAGTGGCTGGAAGGGGACAGGGACGAACTATTCAGACCCTTCCAAAACAGACAAACTGAACTTTTTACCAAGAAGGCTTGTATATTTTGGGGGCACAGAGTGGTAATTCCGGAAACATTACAAGAAAGGGCATTGGGGATGCTGCATGAAGGACACCCAGGGATGGTCAAGATGAAAAGCCTGGCCAGAAGCTATGCATGGTGGCCGGGAATGGATAAACAGATCAAAACCTGGGTGGCCAAATGCAAAAATGCCAAGAATCCAGACCTAATCCTCCCGCCGCCCCAACCCAAGAGTGGAAAACACCAAGAGGCCCGTGGTCTAGGATTCACATAGACTTCATGGGGCCAACCAAGGGACACATATATCTTATCACAGTAGATGCTTATTCCAACTGGCTGGAGGTAAGCACCATGAAGTCTACCACAACAGAGGTATCAACAAAGAACAAAGAAACTGAGCAAACTCTTTGCCACACACAGCCTGCCAGACATAATAGTGTCGGACAACGGGCCCCAGTTCACTGCACTAGCGTTCGAACAATTTCTGGCAGGCCAAGGAATACGCCATGTGTTAACTGCACCAGCAAATCTGGCGGCGAATGAACGGGTAGAATGCATGGTCCAATACACAAAGAAAGCCTTCCAGAAAATAGAAGCAGCCAACATACAGGACAAAATCAACAAAATGCTCCTCATTCAACATATCACACCTAGCGCAACCACAAATAAAAGCCCAGCAGAGCTAATGATGGGCAGGAAACTACCGTCAACACTAGATAGAATGCATCCCACATACAACCCTGACAAACCCCCGGGCTCCTTCAGCAAACACAGAAAATGTAATATAGGGGACACAGTATACGCGAAAAACCTGTCAGGGGAACCACTCTGGGTACCAGCAATGATCACCCAAATAATCGGCCCCTTATCATACCAATTAGAGACAAGCAACAGAAAAAACTGGAAAGGGCACATTAACCAGCTAAGATCAAGAATAGCTGTAACCAACAACCATACAACCGAGCAAGAAACTAGAAGTGGGGGGGAAAACGGCAAGCGTTAAAGAAAGAACCAAAGGGAACCCCCTAGCGCAAGCAGAACACCCCCCCACCCAGAACAAATAAACCACAAATAAACTGGTACTACTCACCTGTAAACGCAGGACCAACAGAACATGAAACCCCGGAATCTTCACCTGGAAGGAGCAGCCAAGCCAGTTCAACCAGCCCAGAAAGATCTGGCGGGATCAACAGGAGCGGCAGCTCAACCAGCCCGGGTAGACCGGGAGGGAGCTACCAAGAAAGGCCCAGCTCAACCTTCCAGGTGATTCCCTCTCAAGGAACTGGAGCGACAGAGAAGCCATCCGAACTGGTCGATGACCACGCTAGAACTGAACCGCGCAGGTTGACTAGGCAGGTACGAAGTCCCGCCTACCTACGCGACTACGTCACAATGCACCGACAGATGAAACCAAGAGGGGAGGGGTGTGCTATATTAGCATACTCCAAACCCTTGCAACTGATTGGTCCGGATGGACAGCGACCCGATTGGTTGAAACCTTGGCCATGATTGGAGCGCTAGGAATCTACCACGATTGGCTGCGCTGATCGTGAGAGATTCAAAGCTCTGCCATTGGCTGCCGAGCCGCTAGCCAGCCCTATATGAAGGGCTGCCGCGGCTCGTATTTCCCCAGACTGTTCTTACCCTAAATAAAGAGCTGAACTCACTAAGATGGTCTCGCGTCTCCTTCCGACCGATCCACCCCAGATCTAACAAAAAACGTCATAAAAAAGCACAACAAAGAATGTTCTTTCTGAGACAACTCAGAAAGCTCAAACTGCCCAAGGAGCTGCTCATTCAATTCTACAGTGGAATTATTGATTCTGTCATCTTCACCTCTATAACTGTCTGGTTTGGTTCTGCAACCCAAGAAAACAGACACAGACTTCAATGGATAATTGGAACTTCAGAAAAAACAATTGCTACCAACCTGCCTTCCATTGAGGACCTGTATACTGCCCGAGTCAAAAAGAGGGCTGTAAAAATATCTGCAGACCCCTCACATCCTGGACATAAATTGTTTCAACATCTACCCTCAAAACAACACTATAGGACACTGCACACCAGAACATTTAGACGCAAGGACAGTTTTTTCCTGAATGCCACCACTCTGCTAAACAACTAATTCCCACAACATTATCAACTTTGTAATGTTGCTTTGTAATGGCGGCGCGTATAGACGCAGCGGCTTATGGCTCTCCCGTTCGGTGCTCTTTTCGGTGCTTTTTTCCGCTGTTTGTATACGTCTTCTGGACTATCGGCTCTACGAGCCAACTCTATACACGATCAGATATTATAGACATTGGAATTCAATGCCAGATGTCTGTTTCGAGGGACTTTCATCGCGTCCATAACATCCCCGATGAGATAGCGAGACCAGCGGGCTCTCCGTGGATTGTTGTCGGGGCCAGGAGGCGGCGAAGACGGAGGAGGGAGAGGAAGCAGAAGCGAGGCTGTAGGTCTGGCGTTATGCTTAGGCTGAGGAAACATCCATTCAAGCCACCTCTTCCGAGTCTGTATCTCGCCAACGCCAGATCCCTGGCACATAAAACGGATTATTTACAGCTACAGCTCGCCGGTAACCGCTATGTTCGAGACTGCTGCGTCATGGTAATTACTGAAACATGGCTACATTCTGGGATACCTGACGCTAGCATGCAGCTGGCAGGCCGTACTTTTTTACGCTGGGACAGAACGAAGGACTGTGGTAAGAGCAGAGGAGGGGGGCTCTGCATCTACGTACATGAGAACTGGTGTAATAATGGGACAGTTATAGATAATCATTGTTCCCCGGATCTTGAGTACATGTCTGTAAGATGTCGGCCTTTTTTTCTACCGAGAGAGCTAACTGTTGTGATCGTTACGGCGGTGTATATCCCGCCCGACGCAAACACAGATAAGGCACTCTCTCTCCTGCTGAATACCATAAATGAACAGCAGCAGGCTTACCCTGATGGTGTTCATATTATTGCAGGAGACTTTAATAAGGCCAATCTGAAAACTGTACTCCCGAAGTTTTACCAGTATGTTAAGTGTGCCACGAGGGGAGAAAATACTCTGGATCATGTTTATACCAACATTAAACATGCATACAGAGCCATACCCCTCCCCCACCTTGGGTATTCAGATCATCTCTCCCTCCTGTTATCCCCAGCTTATACCCCCCTCAGACGCAGTAGCAGGCCCATTACGAAGACTGTAACGATTTGGCCTGAGGATGCACTTAGTAGACTTCAAGACTGCTTTGAACAGACAGACTGGAAGATGTTCCAACATCAAGAGTTGGAAATGCATACAAGTACGGTGCTGGACTATATCAAGTTCTGCATCGGAAATGTGACTGTAGACAGAAACATCCGGGTCTTCCCAAATCAGAAACCCTGGATGACTACTCAAGTCCGTGGACTTCTTAAAGCCCGTGACGTAGCCTTCAGGTCAGGCGATAGAGCTTTGTATACAGTCGCCCGAGCTGACCTGAGGAGGGGGATTAAGAAAGCCAAGATGGATCACAGGAGGAGTATTGAGTCCCACTTGTCTAGCCATAACACACGGGAGGTGTGGAAGGGCATACATGACATCACTAATTATAGGGGTTGTCACGGAACAACAGAACATCTGAGTGCAGCGCTAGCAGAGGAGCTGAATAACTTCTTTGCTCGCTTTGAAGTTTCACAACAGCGTACAGCTGCACCAGCCCTACTCCCTCCTCCAATTACATTCAGTTCTGCTACCCCACCCAGTATTTTTTCTGTGACGGAGGATGACGTCAGACGGGTGTTCCGAGCAGTGAACCCCAGAAAGGCAGCTGGCCCAGATGGAGTCCCTGGCAAGGTGCTTAGGGCATGTGCCCCCCAGCTTGCCTCCATCTTCAGAGATATTTTCAACCTCTCCCTGGCCCAGGCAGTTATACCATCCTGTCTGAAATCTGCCATAATCATCCCTGTGCCGAAGAAATCTCCCATCTCCAGCCTCAATGATTACCGCCCAGTGGCGCTTACTCCTGTAATCATGAAATGTTTTGAGAGGCTGGTGCTCCGGCACATCATGAATCATCTCCCCTTGGATTTTGATCCTTATCAGTTCGCTTACCGCACTAATCGGTCTACGGAGGATGCCATAGCCATAGCTCTGCACGCTACGCTGAACCATCTGGAGCAACGGCAGAGCTATGTCCGGATGCTTTTCGTGGACTACAGCTCTGCCTTTAATACAATCATCCCAGGAATTTTAATCAAAAAACTGGATACATTGGGTTTGCCCCCCCTTACTTGTGCCTGGATAAAGAACTTCCTGAGTGATCGGCCCCAGATTGTGAGGCTTGGTCCCCACCTTTCTTCCACACGTACGCTGAGCACTGGCTCCCCACAGGGCTGTGTGCTGAGCCCACTCCTGTACTGCCTCTATACCCACGACTGTAGTCCACACCATGATAGCAACCTCATTGTGAAGTTTGCTGATGACACCACGGTGGTTGGACTCATTTCGAGGGGAGATGAGGCAGCTTATAGGAAGGAGGTCCTGATGTTGGCTGCTTGGTGTTCGGACAATAATTTAGCTCTGAACACCAAGAAAACTAAGGAACTCATTGTGGACTTTAGGAGGCACAACACTGACCTGGCTCCCCTTTACATTAATGGAGAGCAGGTGGAGAGGGTCCATACTTTCCGGTTTTTGGGTGTTACTATTGTTGATAAGATCTCCTGGACGGAAAACACCACGGCAGTTATTAAGAAGGCTCAGCAGAGACTCCACTTCCTGCGAGTGCTCAGGAAGCACAATCTGGCCTCCAGCCTGCTGATTACCTTCTATCGTGCGTCCATTGAAAGCCTGTTGACATACTGCATTACAGTGTGGTATGGTCATTGTACTATGGCAGACAGGGAGAGACTACAGAGGATAGTCAAAACAGCTCAGAAGATCATTGGCTGCCCTCTTTCCTCCCTGTCAGACATCTATTCCTCACGCTGTCTTAGTAGAGCTGTGAACATCATAAAAGACAGTTTCCATCCTGGTAACGGACTGTTTGACCTGTTGCCCTCGGGGAGGCGCTATAGGTGCATCAGGTCAAGGACAAATCGTCTTCAAAACAGTTTTTTTCCCAAAGCTATAACTACCCTGAACTTACATATGCACTGACTTTAAGTCCTGTCAAACATATTGTAAATAATACTTTGGGACAATTGGGAAATTTTTGTGCAATATATCATGACTATTACTGTGCTGGCTGACAAGTGCAATAACTCCTACTGTGAATAGGCACAAATTAAGTGCAATAAGCTGGTAATTTTACTCATTTTATTCTTCTTTGTTGTTTTAGATATTTTTAGATATTTTTATGCACATTCTCTTTTTAACATGTATGGTTGTACTGAACGACGAGTCGCTTAATCTCACTGTGTATGCGTATGATGCAAGTTGTACACGTGGATAGTGACAATAAAGGTATTCGTATTCGTATTCGTATTCGTATTATTTACTAAGACTGTATTACTATTATTCCTCTACTACTAGATTACAATAACACTTCCTAGTATCTATCTCTTCCCACTTATGACTATAACCGTGTTGCTTGTATCTTTACAATTTATATTGTTTTATTTGTTTCCTAGTGTGATTTGATTGCTTATTAGTAACCTATGACTATCACTAAGTGTTGTATCTAATTATTTTTGATGAATGCATTTTTTCCTTTATGTGCACTGAGAGCATATGCACCAAAGACAAATTCCTTGTGTGTCCAATCACACTTGGCCAATAAAGAATTCTATTCTATTCTATTCTAAACAAAAAGAATGCAACTTTAGAAATAAAAGATAATAATTTTCTTAAACGAGCTAACATTCCTAGCTTTTTTCGAACCAATTTCACAGTAAAAAAAAATTAAATAATTCCATTGGTTCCTGATAAAGAATATGTTTTTGAATTGATGTTTGTTTGGAGTAAGATGACTAATGCCCGTTATATAATGTCCTTGAAGATTCTTACGTACAGAAAAGAAGGTGGATAAAGCATATACAATATTAAAAATGTACTTTTCCATTATGAGTAACTTTACTAATTTAATTGTTTTGTTCCTTGACGGTATTGCTAGGAAACAGTTGATATTCAGTTACTATATAGGCCTTAGATAAGCTACTTCAAATTGAATTCCTACTCACAAAAAAAGAAGAATTCAAGCATTTAATGCTTGAATTCAGGGAGGAACAGATTATCTAGACAGACTTGTTGCAACTATCCTCGTGAAGTTGTCTCATGATCAGATAACCAAAAGCTTTTGTTACTTTCTCTGCAAAAAGTCTTATTCCTGGAGATCATTTCATGTGATTAATGAATTCATTCATTTGCCTATATGTATATTATATTTAATGTTAAAAGATTTATCTGTAAAAGCTTCCTGTTACCTAAATAACTGTTTTCTCATTGGCTTCCAGTCTCATGTTTAGGGATCAGGAATATAACTAAACCATTTGAACCAGATAAAGCCCAGGTTTCAAATTTTATTACGTGTGAAATAATGATGATGATAAAAGATCTTTGGGGACTTTCAAATACAGACAGATAATCTGTCAGCTATGGAATTCATCGCTGTCACATAGTTGAAGAAAGTGGGAGGAGGTGGTGTTAATTGAGCAGCTCTTAGTAGACAAAATATATTATTTTGATAGTTCAAGGTTACAAAGTGTGGTGCAGGAAGAATTAGAACTTACTTTGGGATTGGTGCACATGATCTGATGATGAAGGAAAATGGGATGGGTTGTAGCTTGGGACTTTGTGGGGAAGCCAGGATGAATTAGTTCCAGATTTTCCCAGTACGTGCCAGGTACTGTTCTAATAAAAGTACTTTGAGATGGCATATGTCTTGGAGTTACTGAAAGGAATGGATTTTCCCTGGAACACTGGCATCATCATTTTGAACACAACATGCCAGATTTCACAGTCATTGAAAACCGAAGATATACAATTCATTGATATCACTGTAGCAGGAGACGCTAGAGCAGAAAAAAAAGAACTGGAAAAAAAATCACGAAATATCACAATCTGGCCATTGAAACTATGCAATTATGGATGTAATGTAACAGTGATACCCATTGTCATTAGGGCACTTGGCATCATGTCCAAGAATTTTATAAAGTACACCAGGAAATTGCAGCTTCCTGCAATAACAGCAGTGGAGCTGCAAAAAACTGCGCTACTCAGAACATTGTACATCTAAAAAAATACTTGATTGATACCTAGGATGCTGGCAGTAACCCATATCAACCATCATAGCCAGTCAATGATATTTATGATACATTTTTAAATGTTCCATTGACTGAATTTCATGTTTAATGAATAAGAGATAATAATAATATAATTTGCATAGTTCATCCCAGGGCTAGCTTGTCAATCCCAAACTCAAACAACATAGTGAGATCCACTCAAGTCCAGATCTTTATTTGCTTGTATCTAATACACGGAATCTTGACAGGCTAAAGCTATTATCTTCTAAGCTGTTAAATTTACCCTGGGAGATTCTAAGGTGTCTGAACTTTTTCCTTCTTCTCCTAGCCAATTCAAGTTTGTACAGTCTCTTATCTTGGCTCCTTCTTCTTTCTCCCTGGGAAGCCACAGTGCTATTGCTGGCATTTCTTCTTGCTCCTTCTTCAGCTGCATATTCCATCACATAGTTTCATTTTTTATAGCAATAGATAATTCAAACATAATACCATGGGTTTTGATATGAACACATACACCAATATATAAGAAGGATAAAAGAGATGGATGTATGTATCATGAGTCTGCTGTCAAAAAAAGTTAAGGAGTTGTTTTATAAAACTTGTTGGACCATAAGGAAGAAGTGATCTCTGCTGCTGGGAGAACCTTCATTCTAAAGAATAGCTGTCCCGGGGTGGTGCTTTCTAGATGGGTGATTATTACACTTGCTGCCATTTTCAATCAGTCCGGGTGGGAGATGTGTGTATTCCCATCCAATGCATTTGGAAAGTACCAGATATATCTGGGGGGAGGTCTAATTTAGGAGTTGATGAAAAAATGAATGAATGGCTTTGCTGATTTTGTAATAATGGCTTTGAATGAATTCAAGATGGACACTTCCATCTGTTTGAAGCTAGGTTGAGTTCTAGAAACCATCAGAATCAAACCAAACAGCTTTGTATCTGTTTGTGTCAAGGGCGTTAAAATACTTCAAGTGTCTTTTAGAAAAAATTTCCTGGTAAGTAAGGACATCTCTTTGGAATGAACTGGGAAAATAAGCCAACATATGTTACTCTCAGGTAAAATAACTGTGTGTGAATGCCCAAATCTGAATGCCCCAAGGCTGGCATTTTTTCTGATAGGATACAGAATGTGACCATGCATGCTAGCTCCATCTCCAGTGTCTCCAGCTTCCTGTTTTGAGTGGGGTTCCTGATTAGATGTGATTTGTATTTGCTTTTAGCACAACTAGAAGACAACTTTCTCAACATGGGAGAAAGAGAAGAATTAGGCTAAACATATAAGATGATCCAGCTAATGAGCACTCAATCAGTTTGCTACGTTAGATCAACAAAATGAATGGTCAACAGCTGCAGAAGAAACTAATTGCTTGGCTTGAATCTGAAGATACTTTGTGGGATGAACAGGCTTCAGAACAGGACAATCAACAGTTGGTCATGCCTTGGAGCTACAATGTCTAGTAGAAAAGTATATTCATAATTCAGGATAATTGTTTTGTGCAGCATTTATTGATTTCAGGTCAACTTTTGACACAGTATCTAGAATTAAACTGGCATAAAGTCAAAGATACCACAACTGACAAACATCTATTTCTGCTGCTCATTAAAATGCAAGAAAATACAAGATTGAAGGTCAGATACACTAATCAAAATAACTGAAAACTTGAAGAAATATTTTATTTTAAAATAATTCCAATTTCCTTTTAATATGCGATAGGAAGAGGGAGAAATACATTTACAGTTCATTAGTTGACCATTTTAATTCACCATTTCATATACTTTTAGAAGAAAAAAAATATTGTTCCTTGTATAATGTTCTGGATGGGTTTTTAATTTCATTAATTATTTTCATATTTATTCTAAAGCTGTAAATATAGCTTTAGAATTAAATGTTGAACATATGCTTTTATGCAGATTTTAAATTCAAGCTTCCAATGCAGATGGCAATCTTTAAAATATTGAAAAATTTTCAATTAAGGATTAAAAACAATCATACAAGTCTGGTGTTTGGAAATGTGAGTAGCTTTTATTAAATAGATCTGCCAATTCAATAATTTCAAGAATATTACTGAATTGCAATATTTTAGTGCAATTACCACAATATACGTTAGTGATTATACTATACACCATCCAGAGCCCCTCTCTAAGGGAGATGGGTGGTTAAGAAACAGGAAATATAAATAAATAAATACTGATAACACCTATTTTTGTAAAATTTTTTGTGACCTACAAAACATCTAAAACTTCTCTGAAATTTGGCAGTAAAAAAACATGGTTTTGCAT
Organism: Hydrophis major; assembly: GCA_033807585.1. Classification (NCBI taxonomy): domain Eukaryota; kingdom Metazoa; phylum Chordata; class Lepidosauria; order Squamata; family Elapidae; genus Hydrophis; species Hydrophis major. The sequence continues at coordinate 334,577,899 of CM066329.1, forward strand.
CTATTCCTTAGAAAATCAAACAAAAAGTATGCCTAATACAATAGATAGACATAGATATCTTAAAAAGTATAACACTATTTAAAATTTCCAGCTTTTCTAAAAACTCCAATTAAAACACCAGTTCTGAAGTGATGCTACTATGTCACAGTGCTACTGAGGCTCTCAAAAAAGGGTGATCCATAGCCATCAGAATCAATGTTGGCTCCTATATATACAGTACAGCACAAAATTATTTGCTATTGGCTGAACATACATTTGACTAAGCCAGAGTGCTAATTAAACAAATTCTGTTCCAATTATTACCTTTTATTTTAAAAACTTTAAATCAGCATACCAATACTTATTAGCCTTTACAGTGCTTCAGATGTAGTTATAAAAAGGTACTATGCAGCCCTCAAGGATATGAACAGAGCATTTGTCTGCAACTCCAAAAAGTAACAATTTGCTATACAGTGTTTCAGGAAGATATAGGTAGTCCTCAGCTTACTACCGTAATTGAGCCTGACAATTACAGTCGTAAGTCATGACAGTTGTAAAGTGGGTCATGATCACATGACTGACCCAATTTTACAACCTTTTTTGCAATTGTTGTTAAGGGAACACAACAGTTGTAAAGTGAGCCCATGTAAAGTGAGCCCAAAAATGGGCCATTTTTACCAGAAACCAGAAATAAAAAACAGTTTTCTGAAAAAATGTTATAAATGTTTGGTGATCACATAACCATGACATGCTGCAAACAGCCTTAAATGTGGGCTAGTTGTCCAGTGTCCAGAAAGCAATCACACGACTGTGAGGTGTGGGGGCTGTTGGAACTTCAAAATGAGGCCGTAAGTAGATTTGGGGGAGTCCCATTTTGAACAGTCTTAATAATGCAATGCCATATTTCCACCTGCACAGCGTATGATGTACTTCTTTGGAGTTGAATCCAAACCATTTCACAACTCTGATACTTACGTTGTCAAATGAAAATCCATTATTACTTTTAAGAAATATAAATACCAGGAAGAGAAATGTTACTGTAACCCTATAATGCACTTTAAATCAGGGGTCCCCAACCACCGGACCCCGGACCGGTACCGGTCCGTGGATCATTTTGTACCAGGCCGCCTACTTTGTTTGGGCGCCGCCATCTTGTTTCGACGGTGCTTGAGAAAGTGCTTCCGGGTGAGCTTGTCGGTCGTTGGTTGGATGGAAAGCAGCGTTTGGGTGCTGAAGGAATCCTCGCACCTTAGTTTCGTCGAAGTGGGGGGGTGGCTCCGAACGAAGAGCCGTCCCGATGGCGGTGGAGTCTCGCGTTACTCAGGAGGAGATTAAGAAAGAGCCCGAAAAGCCCATCGACCACGAGAAGGTACAAAGGAGGAGTTGAAGATGGCGGGGAGAAGTGGGGGACAGCTGGCTTGCTGGCCGGTCGCTTGGCTCGCCTTGCCTTGGTCGTGCGTACTGATGCCGATTCCGGTCCATGGATCATTTTGATGCCGGTACCGGTCCGTGGTACAAAAAAGGTTGGGGGACACTGCTTTAAATGATGAAAAAGAATTAATAATGTTATTGGTCTGTGTAATGGAGTATTTACAATAAGCATTATCATTCTGTTAATATACTTTTAAAAAAGCTTGGAATCTTATTCTGTAAAGATTTACTTAGTGGATTTTAGGTGGCCTGATGGGATCAAAAGATTGATTTGTTTGATTTAGTGATACATAAAAAATATAATGGAAAAATAAGTCTGGATGGATTGCTGAAATATTAATATTGCTATAATTTTATAATGATATCAACAAGCAAACATAACTACAAATTCTTGGTCACCAACTAATCCAACTTCAGGTAATAAGTTTTCAAACTTGAATAAACAAGCAACCATAATCCCGAATAACTCTATTAAAAAGGATATTTGCAGAAGAGTTTCACAACTGTAAAATACATTTCTTATGTGTAACTTGTCTGAACAGCTACATGAAAATACAGGCTTCAAAAATACCTTTTCACATCAGATCCTTTGCAATTTCTCCTCTTATAGCATTTAATTAGCAATGCAAAAACATTGGGGAGTATATTAAGTAAATATGGAGGAAAACTGATTCAGCTGTAGTGGTGATGCTGTCCCTACTACTATAAGAACTTTAATAAAAACCAGTCAGAAGTGTACACCACCCACATGCCTTACATAAACCAGGCTGTAACAGATCATAGAAGAGCAGTAACATTTCAAAAAAGAGTAGGTGTATTGCACATTCATCTTCCAGGCTATTCAATACAGAAACAATATTAACAATGTGGGTGGTACATGAAGCAGGAAGGATGGGGGGAAAAAAGAGAAAGAGAGAGAGAGAGAGAGAGAGAGATGGGATGGCATAACTGTCCTTGGATGTTTTCATAGTATGGACCTCTCTGGGTTATTGTTTATATGTTTGCATTATTCAGCTAGCTAGTTTAGAGTCATGGTAACATGGTATGATTTGCTTGCAGACAATTTTATTTATAGCAATAATTCAGCTGTTAGTGTTGTATTAACCATTCGTTTCATGTGCTACATTTTAAAAAGGAAAGTTTAAAAAGGACAGATCCCCAGATCTGTCTTGATTTGACTATCCTTAATACTTTTTATTGCAACAACATGAAAATGGTTGCCAATATGTTTAAGGCTGTTTTTCCACTTTTTGGTCTATCCTACTTCATGCTATCCTATTTCAGACCCATTTTGCAAAGACCTAGTTCCCTGGAGAAAGCTCTAATGCTGGGAAAGTTGGAAGGAAGGAGAGGATTGCCAACATCAAAGTGGATGATTCAGTTTAAAGGGGTGACAAGTCTAAGAGAACATCTCTATATGATCACTAAAAATCAGTGCTGACTTGGTAACCTATACTCATTCAGTCCACTGACTGTCCTATCTACCCAAGATTATCTGGTGCCTATCCAGAGGAAATGTGTCTTTTTCAGTCTTGTTAATAATCAGGAATACTCCTTATGTAGCAACAATGCATGCTTACGTTCAATCCCCTTTTCAATGTGTCTTTCAGAAGTCTGAGTTTCAGCTCACCCAATTTTCCATCATTACTGAAAATTCTGGCAGGTGAAGGCACCAAAGTTGGAGAAAAATTAAATTTAGACTAGCCTATATTATACTACACAGTCTAGTTATGCTGTGATTATTCAGTCCTTTGTATTTCTTTGTATTTCTCTTGGAAGGAAATATGTTTTTTTTTCCTGAAGAAACACATATAGGATCAAATGTATTTTTTTCCATGTTAATGAATAATTATACTGGTATGAAGTATAAAACATATTTCTACATACCTTTAGGAGAAACTCAGAACTTTGGAAGAATATCTGTACATTTTCTATATTTCAGACCTTTTAATTAAGATCTGAAACTAGCTACTATCAAGGAGACAGTGCCGGGGTCCACAAAGCAAGCTAAACAAAGAGAAAATATTTCTGCTCCTAGAGATTATGTTTTTTTTTTTAATATATCTGGCCAATTAAGTTTTTTCTATAAATCAAGGAAGAGACTACCAACATTATATTAACTACAAAAGGTAACACTTTGCCTCTATATACAGTATCATCAGTTTTACTCATGCCTGGCTTGTGTAGTTTCTAGGGGAATCTCATAATTTATGATGGGAATTAAATGCTAGAGCAAATTACTGGATATACAATGTTGCTTATGTTTGGTTTGGCATGTTGTGGAAACAATCAGTAGGAATATGGTCTGCTTAGAAAGGTTTTTCTTGTTCTTTCAAGATTACTGCAAAAGTTAATTAAAAAAAAACTTATAGATTGATATAATGCCAACACAATTCAGTCTATTTCTAGATCATTACATTTAAATTTTTATTCAGTTAATATTTACAACCACTATAGATCTTAAGTTTGAATTAACAACTCATTACTTTTGCTAAGTAGTTAAACACAAGAAATAAAGTACTTGTGTGTGCAACTTTTTTTAGGACCTGACTGAGAATACAATTCAGAATGTTACAATTAAAATAATATATGATATATGATATGTAGGGGATTTGTGGGAGCTGAAATCCACACTCTTCAAAGGGTCAAGGTTGAGAAACATTGGCCTTGAGTATAGCTCTACTTTTAATGAGCTTATATGAGATTAAAGTCAGTTTTTTATAGTGGTTAAGGTGCTGGCCTAGAAACCAGGAAACTGTAGTTCTAGTCCTGCTAGATCAGTTACTCTCTCTGGGTCCCTAGTTACCTACATTTGACTGGATCAAGAGTGAGTTTAGCATGTTTGCTGGACAGCAAAACCAAATTAGCAACAGAGAAAGAGGAAGTTAGCTCTACTTTGTAGTAGCTTTGGGTTAGGTTTTCCCAGTGAGTCATGTCATATAACTGACTCTTGTCTTCATGTTATATGAACAAAATACAACATTTCAGCTTTAGCTTCCAGTGAGAAACCTGATATTTATTTCATCTGCTACTAAATTATTTATTTTTTTCTTAGAGTCCAAGGTATTTTCAACAATTTTCTCCAACATGATAACTAATATTAATAAATATGTTCTTTTATGGATTGCTAACTGGTTAGAAAAAGCAACAAGGAAATTTTTCAATATCAGAAATTAAGCCACAGAATCCCTTAAGTATCTGTGTTGGGACCAATGCTTTTTAATATGTTCATAAGCTGCTGAACTATTGCCATGCACAACAATTGAAAGTCAACCTCACACTCAATAATATTTTATACCATTGAAAGTCGTTATGGATTCAGGCTGTCCTAAAAAGTTGATAAATAAATAAAAAGCTTCTAGATTGATATAATGACTCTTACTGGCCTGAAGTTTTTGATTTCTATGTCAGTAACTTCAGCTCTTATATAAACAATCTTCATTGAGGTAAGATGTAAGCTGTTCCAATTTGTAGATGATAGTAAACTATTCATACCAATCTATGGTACTTTCATACCGAACAATAAGTCAAATTCTACTTGCTGCACTTGAAAAAAAAAGAATATACAATAAAATCTCAATATAATAGATTTTGAAAGTCACACTTGCTTGAATTTATTTCATCTGGGTTATAATATTATACAAATGACTGATATCACACAAATATGATAATATAAAAGAAATAGATGATTAATATCTGTTATCTATATAATAATATCATTACAATGATGTAATCTCTGATCAGGAATAATAGATATTTTTCCCTCCACTAGATTCACTATATCAAGGTTATATCAAAATTTCACTGGTGGAAAAAGAACAGAAGGTACCCAAATTTATTAGGTTCACCATCTTCTCCAACTCTGTCAGCTCTTATCAGCAGGGCAGAAACCATGGGAGGTACATGTCATCATGCTACCTCTTAGTTGCATTGTTCCTAGCTAAGGAATTCCAAATATTCTATTCTTTTCTTCTGATTTAATACAATTATTTAATACAATAAATAATTGTATTAAATCAAAAATAGCCCACAGGAAATGTCACACCATACATAATTAACCTGTGGAATTTATTACTCCAAGACACAATAATGGCCTGGTAGTTTTAAAAGAAGACTGAATAAATTCAAGAATGGCTGTTCTATCAAGCAATTTTGATCTTGAGCTTCAGTGTAATCTCTGAGCAGAAGGCAGGAAACATACAAATACTACTTTGAAAGGAAAAATGATGTGAGAGACATTGCGAGCACCAGACATTTAAGTGGTCACTGTGAGAAAAACAATGAATGGACTTTGGATAACCCAGGATGGTGTTGTTATTATTTGCTTAAGAATCAATATTATAAAATTCATTCCATTGTAAATCAAATTCATGCAGAAGCTTATCTGGTTTTAGTCCAGAAACTTCTCACGATACTTTGCTGCACCAGAAAGAATTGCAAATATCTCTTTCAAACTTCTCTGTGTATTACAGAATATGGAAAGCTACCTTATACAAATTATATTTATACAATGCACTATGATTGTGTTATTTTTTTATTTAATAAACTTCAATGGTTGGATTCATACATAGGATTGTTTACAAACCACTGGCTGGCTTCATACAACTCATTAACATCTTTGTAAGCAAATCACTTTTTTTTCTGTAACCCATTTTTCAATAATCCATCTAATGCAGCATAACTGATCTAACTTGGTTGTTATATTACAAAAAAATATAGTTTTTAACCAAGATATTTTAATAAGCCAGCATGAGGGAAAAGCAAAAATGTGTTGTCCCCAATTTGGGTCTGAGCCTGGTGCCAAATACGATGAAGAACACTAGATATGAGGTGCAGATTTTGTTTCCTTTTATTGTAGCTTCAGCAAATGGGGTCCTAGTGTACAAAATGCCAGGACCCAGAACAAAGGATTAAGAGGGCTTTATACAATCTTATTAAAGCAGACAGCAGGAGAAGGCAGGATATATAAGAAATATCATTTAATAAACATTTTAGTAATGATTTAACCATTTGTTCTAGTGGTCTTTAGCTGTCCCTATTCCTAAGACTTGGCTAATGAATCCTCCAGAAATTATCTAATATACATATTATTTGGTCCAGGCATTCCTATTTCTAATTTCTAGTTTGAGGTAGGATGTCTAACTCTTTGTTACCGTTTATCTGTTCTCTAACCACCTAGAATGGATACAAATGTTACACCTGATTATTCTAAACAGTCTTTGTTCTTTGCCAGACAGATTTCACAAATACAGGCTTCCAGTTCAAGTGCATGTGGTAGGCTTGCTTTTCTTTTCGCAGATAAGCCCATCACATGGTTAGTGTAGAACATACTAAACATGGTTTGAAGATATCAAGAATTAAACACAGGACATAAACTATATTATTGGATTCATACAGTAGCCTTACTTATGGATAACTTTAAAATGGGTTAGCGCTAGGAGCCAGTTCTGAAGCTTTACATGAAGCACTGAACCACAAACTAATCCTGAGGACTAGGATCCATTCAACATACTAAAGTAGGTTGGCCAGTTTAATGCTTTCTTATCACTAAACAGCCAAACGAGGTTCTATTCCTTTCATTTACATTTGAAGCAAAATCCCCAGAACTGCATCTCCAGGTAAGGAAGATGCCATTCTGGGAATTTCTGCTTCAAATGTAAAGAAGAGGAATAGAGCTCGTTTGGATGTGTAGCAACAACCAGTAATAAGCCAGACCAGCTATAACAAATCAAATTAAATCATAAACGGGCTAAGGCTGTTGCATGATTCCCATCCACCGGGGTTTATGAACTAAACGTGGCTTTTTCAACAATCACAATGAGAAGAAACCGTGCTCACATGATTCACGTGTGAATCCAGTCACTATTCAAGATCTGCTTTCCTTTCACCCCTGAACGACTGAATAAGCGGGCCGTGGGGTGGAGGACTGCGCACGTTCACGCCCCCTCCACTGATTGCTTTCGCGGCTTCTGCCGGGAAGCGCCCCTTCCTTCCCTCAGTCGCTTTGTTGTGCGCGCAAAAGACAGCTGTCCGCTCATCTGAGTCTGGCTGCACCGACTTGGAGCCGTCATTCCGCCTAGAGGCGGAGATCCGAGGAAGAGGCAAAAGTTGCTCCGGACCGCGTTGACCCTCAGGCTTAAAGCCGGGTTCCTTCCACTCTTCCTTCCTCCCCGTCCCTTTTCCTCCTCCTACCCAGAGAAGAAGCGCAAAGCGCCCGAGACCAGAAAAGGCAGCCTTCCGCTCCAAGCCCCTAGACGGCCGCTTCTTCAAGCGGGTAAGTAGTTCAAGCGGGCCGGCAGGCGAACCTTGTCATCGGGAGAAAAGAGGACAGAGCAATTTAGATACAGCGCCTTCGCTTTTCTGCAATTGCGATGGATTCGTACGGCGACGGCTGAGTTGCCGCCCTTCTAGCGCCCCCGACGGTTCCCTCAGCCGTGCGCTTTGGAGACGCCCTAACACAGGGGTCTCCAACCTTGGCAACTTTAAGCCTGGAGGACTTCCAGAATTCCCCAGCCAGCTGTTAAAATCTGTTATATTGAGATTTTATTGTATATTCTTTTTTTTTTTAAGTGCAGCAAGTAGAATTTGACTTATTGTTCGGTATGAAAGTACCATAGATTGGTATGAATAGTTTACTATCATCTACAAATTGGAACAGCTTACATCTTACCTCAGTGAAGATTGTTTATATAAGAGCTGAAGTTACTGACATAGAAATCAAAAATTTCAGGCCAGTAAGAGTCATTATATCAATCTAGAAGCTTTTTATTTATTTATCAACTTTTTAGGACAGCCTGAATCCATAACGACTTTCAATGGTATAAAATATTATTGAGTGTGAGGTTGACTTTCAATTGTTGTGCATGGCAATAGTTCAGCAGCTTATGAACATATTAAAAAGCATTGGTCCCAACACAGATACTTAAGGGATTCTGTGCCTGGCTGGGGAATTCTGCAAGTCCTCCAGGCTTAAAATTGCCAAGGTTGGAGACCCCTGCTAAGACATCCTAAGAGAATCGCTCCAGGCTGCCAGCAGGATTTTGGGTAGCCTGTTGAAGTGGGCAAGAAGACGCTAAGTGGAGTGGAGCGCTGTATCTTTTGCAGAGATAAATACTGTAGGGAGTAACATTAGTCTGGGTCTAACTGGGAGCCATGTGGTTTGAAGTGAATGGGCTGATATTGGAATAAGCAGAATAGGAACCCGGTTACTTTATGGCAATACTCAGCTTTTCTCAACTTGGGGTCCTTTACTGTATTTGATCTGTGTGGGCAGAGTCAAGCTTGCTGAATGGGGTTTATGGGAATTGTGGTGTCCAGGTTTGAGAAAGCAGCCTTTAATCCTGTGTTAAAACAGAATTTTTGAACAGGGTTGTTTTGTTTGTTTTTAATTTTGCCATTTTACAATTCACCGCAGTGCATGAGAAATTTGTACGAAGTGTTGTATTTGTACCTTATAGAATACTGTACTGTAGTTATACTTTATTAAAAATAGTGTAATCCATTCTAGAATGCAAAGGTGGAGTAACTTGGGTGATAATACTATCCTAGTTAAAGTCTGTTAGATTGCTATAAAGTAGTGCAGGTGAGAGTGAGAGGGTCTAATTTTCTACAAAGGTAATTTTATATAAGTATAATTATATAATTCTATATAAATAGTTAAAATGAAAAACTCCAAATCCATGGTAGGATCTCTTTAAAAGCTGCAAAGATTTCACGCGTAACATGCACATTGAGGTAAATGTTTATTTTTCTATTGCCTCAATCACTGAAATTACTCTTAAGTGACTTACATGCCTGGGTTCAAATATTAATACCTAATCTTTAAAAGTTTGCAATGTGATGCATGTTGATATAGCAATGACTCATATTAAAGATGAACAAATATCTGTTGGATAGAGGTTGTTTCCTAGGAGTTATTAGGAATGGCCTGCTTTTATAACCCTGAACCTTACTCAGTGCCTATTGATTTGGGACCATTTAATTTCTGAATACAGATTTGAAGCTTAATGGTAAATGTATTTCATAAAGATCAATTGCATTTTATTTCAATAGGATTTGCATACCATCCTTTATGATAGGGTCTGTAAAACAGAACCAAAATAAAAGTGGAATTGCTCGAAACACCCCGTCTCATTTTTGTTTTTATAAAGGGTAGTATATGGATAATGAATAAATAAAAATAAACAGTGGGTAGTTAAACTGAAATTCACTAACTGCAGTTTAGATGATTTTGACAGTCAAAAAGTTTAAAAACAGGTTCGTGGAAGATCAGCTCCTATAACTACTAGCATTGATTCCCATTTGCTGTATCTTCAATCACAGAAAGCATTCTTTATGTATTGATTGCTGTGGATTTATAGCGGAAGGAAGTTATCACCTCAGTACAATTATGAATTTCTCAATGCATTCAGTTCATGACTCTGTGATACAGAAATAGAGTAAACAGATCTGTTGCAGCAAAACTACTCCGATATTCCTATGACTTAAAATATGGACCTACAACTTTTCCTCATCCACCTATCCCCTTAGGAATGGTTGTATATTCCTGTCACAGGATACTCTAAATTTATGTTGAACTAGATTGGTTTTCATGGATACCAATGCTATATATTTACGGTGCCACAATATTCTTAGTTGGCTTTATTTGCATAGTGCTAAACTTTAAGGCATATTTAAAAACTATATTATGTAACAATGTGATAACCTAGTCTACACAAATTAGTATCACCTATATTTGAAATCGGTTTTATGCAGGTATGAAAAGGCTGAAAGTTCCCTTATTATACCATATAGAAGCAGTGGTATAAGTCATTTTGTAGTGAAATGTGTTGCTTTTAACTAGCTTAGTGATCTCTTTGCTTTGGTTGTTTGCACAGAATATTTTAGGGTAAATTATTTTTTATTTAGTATGTTCTCACACCTAGAATTGGAGAATCTTACATTCATCCATTCATCAGTGAATGAACGTACAGTAATCTGTGGATTGTTGCATATAGTATATAAACTATATCGGGTTGCAGTATTTGTAAACTACTGTATTCCTTTCTCTAAAGATTTGACCTATTTCAACTTTTCTTAGTGACTATAGGGAACAAATCATTAGTTCTAAGAGTTGACACTAATTTGATGATACATAATCGTTTTTCTTGTCAGAGCAAGAAACCTTTATCAAAGGTTTTGTGAAAGATACAGACAAACTGTAATACTGGAAAAGGGCAGTGAGAAAGATTTAGACCTATTTTTATGAAGAGAAATTAAGGGAATGCTCTTTTATTCAGGAATTAATGTTAAATTACAGGAAAGAAATTCTAACTGAATATTAGAAAATTTAGCAGTTGAATCAGTTTCTAAGGAAGGTTAAAGCTCCTCTTCCCTAGATGTGTTCAAGTTCAGCCATCTGTTGAGGGAGCTTTAATTAGGATTACATCACTAATAAAATTGGACTCATTAGCCTAAATGCATCCAATTTTCTTTTTTAAACATGAATATTGCCGAGGAATAGCTAGGCTATATTCAATCATCACTAATTCTAAGAGATCATAAGCAGATATTTTTTACATTTTTATTCTTCAAAAACTTCACTGAAAACTTCAGCAAAGATGAAATTAATATTCTGCATGTCACAGATGTTAGTAGAATATTATACGTGCTTTGAAATGACTTCAAATTTAATGCCTCTCCAGTATCCATCTTTTTGTACAAAATCAGCAACACTGCTTGTCAAGAGTAAAGGTAGGCATTTGAATGCATTTCCCAAGATATATACTCATTTAACAACAGAGCAAACAAATTAAATATTGTCTGGCAATAAAATAATTTTTCTCTAGTTGTTATAATGTTATTTTCTAACCTCTTTTTTTTTTAAAGAAAATTTTATTAATTTTCTACAAACAAACAAGACAAACAAAACATTAAAACATTCAACTCTCGTATGTACATCCAGTGTATCAGTTGGTTCATCATTTTTGTGCATTCATTCTGTAGTCTCAGTTACAATTATGTTACATAACAACTCATATTATCAATCCAAACTTATATATCCTATAATCACTAAAAAAAAAATAAAAAAAAAATTTTTGACTATACTTTTAATCATTCATGCTTTATGAGATAACAATACTTTAAGCAGATTATTCAACAAATCATATAAACATACCAAATCAATCCTAAAAAAACCCTTTATAAATATAATATCAAGTAACAAAATAATAGCAAAATAGCAAGATAAAGATATTTCTTACTATCTAAAATATTCTATTATCGTATTTTATCATCTAGCCATTTATAAAAAAGATCCCAAATTTCATAAAATTGTTTATCCTCTTGCTCTCTAATTTCAAATGTCAATCTGCACATCTCAGCACATTCCAATATTTTCTTAATAATTTCTTCCTGTAATGGTATTTTCTCATTCTTCCAATTTTTAGCAAATACAATCCTGGCCGCTGTTACTACATTTACAATCAGGTATTTCAAATCTTTACTATATATATCAGGTAAAATTCCCAATAAGAAGATCTCTGGTTTCAAGTCTATATGTTTCTTTGTCATTTTTTTCCAACCACATGCGAATTATAGTCCAATATTTTCTAGCATCCTCACAAGTCCACCACATATGGAAATACGAGCCGGGTATCTGATGACATTTCCAGCATTTTTCAGATTTGTTCTTAAACATTCTTGCTATTCTTGTCGGAGGAAAGTGCCACCTGTAAAACATCTTATACAAGTTTTCTTTATATGCTGTTGACATTGTCATTTTATAATTTTGAGACCACAATTTCTGCCATTTCTCTAAATCAATCCCATATCCAAAATTCTTGCCCCAAACAATCATAGTTTCTTTGACTTGTTCTTCCTCTAATTTAATTCCCAGTAAATAACCATATAATTTTTTAATCACCTTCTCATCAGTACCCATCAAGATCTTATCTAAATCAGTCTGCTTATCGTAAAATCCCTCCATTTTGGAATCTTCATCATACCTTGAATGTATTTGTGCATATGAAAACCAATTCATCCTTATACCTTGTTCCTCTAAGTTTTGGATCGATTTAAGTTCACCCTTTTCATCCAAAAGTTCCCCATATCTAACTGTTTGTTCCTTCTTGTAGATTATAGGATAGGAAAATGCTTCAATGGTCGATAACCAAACTGGAATTTTCAAATAACATTGTCTTTTTATCTTCTCCCAATTTAACCACAAAGACTCCCGTACATAATGTCTTCTAAAATAACCCTGTGTTTTAGTTCCCTTATACCATAAAAAAGCATGCCAGCCCAACAGCAAGTCATGCCCTTCTAATGTCAACAACCTATGTTTCCTTAATGTTATCCATTCTTTGACCCACATCAAACTTGTAGCTTGATAGCGATATTTTTTTTTTGTCCCTTCCATTTAATTGTCATTGGGCTATGATCTGCCCAAGTACTTGTTTCAATATTTGTTTCTTGAATATTGGATATTAATTCTGTTGAGATCCAAATCATATCTAATCTGGACCATGATAGATGTCTATTTGAATAAAAAGTATATTGTTTAGCTTTAACATTTCTTTCTCTCCAAATATCTTTTAAAGTTAATTCATCTGTCATTTTAAAAAAAGACCTTGGGAGAGCCTTTCTATTTTGCTTTGTTGTTGTTGCTATATAGTCCAATTTATTGTCCACAATTCCATTAAAATCTCCCATCATAATTATATTAACATAGTCCAGCCCAATTATTTTCATGTGTAACTTTTTATAAAACTCTTCTTGTTTATCATTCGGAGCATAAATTGCAATCAAGAGTATTTTTATATTATTGTCCATTATTTCCACCATTAATACTCTTCCGTCTTCATCCATGTAAATCAATTTTGCTGGGATAGCCTCTTTAATGTGTAGAACCACTCCTCTTTTCTTACATTGAGTCAAAGAAGTAAATATTTTCCCCAATTTTGGCTGTACTAACAATTGTTCATGTTGTTTTTTAATATGAACTTTTTGTAGACAAATTATATCAAATTTTAATTTCTCTAATTTATGAAAAGTTTTCCTTCTTTTAACAGCTGAATTAAGTCCATTTATATTCATTGTAATCAGTTTTCTTTCTTCCATGATTATGCTTTGTATTTAGGTCTAACCGCTCTTGTGGATCTCACTTCACGCTGTTCTTTGCTATCCATCTGTCCCCCTACTGCTCCTTTCTCTTTTTCAGTCTCCAGTTGTTCCTCTTGAAACTCAATTAATGAGACCTCTTTCTCTGCCTCCTCTTTTCTTCCTCCAAAAAATTCTGCATGGAAAAGTTCCGCTTTCTCAATTGAATCAATTCTATATCTCTGCTCTTGCCACCTAAACATTAGTCCTTCTGGAATCAGCCATCTATAATTCACTTCGTTTTCCAATAGCATTTTGGTCAGAAATCGATATTCTCTTCTCATCTCTCTCACTCTTCTGGGTATTTGTTTTAAAACCACAACCTCTTTACCTTTGTATTTCAATGTTTTCTCTCTTACTACTTGTAATATATGTGTTTTAATGGATTTTTTGGTAAATCTAATATGGACTTCCTTGGGTAATTTATTTCTCATCGCATACCTTGTATAGACTTGATATATCTCATCTATTCCATCCATCATCTTTTCCTCTGTAATTTCCAAAGCATCTGCCAAAATTTCTATCATTACCGCTGCCAAATTTTCTCCTTTTTCCTCTTCTATATTTTGAAATCTGAGGTAAAATTCTGACCTTTCCATCTCCCACCTCAACATCCCACTTTTTTCTTGTTCAACCGCTGTTAATCTACTGTCAATATTTCCAATCTTCTTCTCTCTTTGTTTTCCTTCTTCCTCAATTTTTTGGAATATCTCCTCATACTTGACCATCATTTGTTTAATGTTTTCCACTTTTTCATCAGTCTTCTCTATTCTTTGTTCAATATTTTCTGTTCTTTATTCAATATTTTCTGTTCTTTGTTCAATATTTCCTGTTCTTTGTTCAATGATGTCTGATTTTGTCTTGAGATCTTGGATTCCTTGCATAATCATCTGTAAAGTTACTCTTTCTTGTTCCTTATCTTGCTTCAACATTGTCTGAATTAAACGTTGTCCTCCAGCTGGTGGGGAAGCAGAGGTAGAAGTAGAAATGCCAGATGGTATTGGTTTCCTGCTCATTTCAATGCTTCCAAAGCTTCAAATTCTTCTTAACTTTTAATCCAACTGGTAGAGCAGCCAATTATAATCCAAAATAGAAAACTCCAATAGTAAAAGGCACGAAACCAAAAAAGAAACAGGAAAAAAGGAAGAAGAAAGATCTTCAGGTTCTTCTAGACCCTAATCCAATTACGAAGTAGTCCACCATAAAAAAGAAAAAATAGAAAGGAGAAAAACAAACAAATCCAAAAATAATAATATTGATTAAGAGCAAAAAAAAAGAAAAGAAAAAAAAAGCAAAAAGAGAAAAAACAAAAAGTTCCTTCAGGTTCTTCACACCTTAATCCAGTTGAAAAGTCTCAATAATCAAAAAAGAAAAACAAAGTGGTCCAAAAACATAGATAGGAAAAGCAAAAAAGTCCCAATAAAAAAGAAAAGAAAAATAAAGAAAAAACTCTGAGGCTTTCCCTTTAAAATAAATGGCAGAAATAAAAATATTACTAGAATTGAAATTTAGAAAAAGGCTGGCGACAAGGCTCTTGTTATGACTCTCTTCTCCAGCAGCTTCAAAGCCAAACCTCAAGTGTTGAATTATTGATAACAGTCCAGGAAAGCACCTGCAATAATATTTTGCTGTGCTCTCCCTCTATCTTATCACGTTAAAATGTCCTTGAGAAGAGGTCTTTTTGCAATTCTCTCCAATTCAAGTAAAATACTTTCAAGCCTCCAGTTGGCAGTGTTGCAAAGTTTCTTAATGCTCTTCCTTCCCCCCAGCCAGAAAAAGGGAGTAATATATACAGAGACAAAAAAAAAAAAAATAGCCAAAGGGAGCCTCTATCCTAAAGAAAGTTAAAAAATCAAAGGGAGCATAAAAATATATATAAGAGAGAATTCAATCTGGTTACCTACAAAGTCACACTAAAGTCCCCCAAAAAAATATAGAGAAAAGAAAAAAAAAAAACCCAAGCCTCAATTTGACACCACTTTAAAAAACGCCGCTCAGACAGTTTCAGTCAAAAAAAAAAGTCTCACAGATTTCTTCTTTGATCAGGATGTCCTTTCCAACCTCAGCGAATTTACAACACAAAAGAGTTTTTCTCACCCAGCCAACACACTTTCACTCCAGCCACTTTCTTTCCAGAGCTGTCCTGACTTCAGCAGCTATAGAGGCTGCCTCTCCGCCGCCAGCAAAAGGGCTTCTTCCGGATCAAACCAGAGATTTTGCGATATCTCTGGGATCCTGGAACAGTACCCTTCTCAATCCCCGTCTCTACGGGATGGTTTAGGTCCGTTGGGACCGACCAGGGGCGAAAATATCGGCTGCGATCTCAGAGCCCCGAGATCGCAGCTGTATCGCCAAAACGAAGCTCCGCCTTCTCCCGTTATTTTCTAACCTCTTAAGATGTTTAAAAACTTGAAGTTTTCTTAAGCAGACTCATTGTATGTATGAAATAAAAATGGAAAATTTGTTTTCTTGGTTACTTGATGAAGATCTGTGTTGTTAGGGGATGATCTGTCTATCATTCTAGAATTAATTTAATGTAATTTGCAGTTCCATTTTCTACAAAATGCAGAAGTCTTAGAGGTGCATCAGAATGAAGTTGTTGCTTAGTGATGAAATTGTGCAATTGACTACAGTAAAGATTTTCACCTTTATATTGTGTATTGTTGAATTTTGATTGCCATTAAACTTAACTCTTGCTTTGAATACACAATAATTTTTTGCAATGGGTATATCCCATTAGTGATCCTGCCAATCACCTTCCTTTTCTGAAGCAATTATATTCTTCATAAATTCTTCAAAATCAACTTATATACCTCCCTATTTATTTTGCTCATTATGAGAAAGGCTTTAGAAAATGCCCTCATTGAAGAAAACCAGTACAATATATACTGTAGAACATTAACTTTTAAAGGAGTCCCAGGGAATGCGGCCTTCTTCCCATAGAAGTGATTTGGTTCCCATTCTCCTTGTTCACAGGATAATTGCTACATGAACAGCTTCACTTAGGATTGAAATTCTATTGGGCACTCCCATTGTAGCATCCCCATGGTCAAGTGATTAAAATGTGTTGGCAACTGGCATGTATTTATGATGGTTTTGATGGTAATCATCTTTTGCAACCTTCTGACAAGGAAAGTAAATGGAGAAGCCAGATTCACTTAACAGCCATGTTACTAACTTAACAACTGCAGTGATTCACTTAAAAACTATGGCAGGAAAGGTCATAAAATGCAGCAAAACTTACTTAATGATTGTCTTGCTTAAGCAACAGTAATTTTGTTTTTTATTTTTAGTATTAAATTTAATTTTATTCAAAAATGTAAACTTACAAACCCTGGATATAATGATAACATCAGAAAACCACAACTGACAAAATAAAAGTGAGTAAACAAATCTAGTTAGTAATTCATAGTAGTAGCAACCCCCAATAGTGGAAATCCCCAAACTCAGGTGAAGAAGGTGGTTTTAAATTTCCTTCCTAAATGGCAACAAAGATAAGGTCATCCTCATATGAGAGGCAGACTTTTCCACAATTTTGGGTTACTCACAGAGAAAGTGAGTTTCCTGAACCCCATTTGCATTGCTTCAGGGGGTGTGAAAATGCACACCATGCTTTTCAACTCACTCATATCAGATGGGCAAATTTTTATCGAGAGATGATGTTCCCAGATATAATTCTGACTCAGAATGAGCTGTACAGCTGGGGCTTCATCAAGTTATTGATAATAACTTTCTATTCTGTTGAGTCTATTGTATGACTTGAAACTATGACAACAATTTCAGCCACACAATAATCACACAGTAGAAAATAAATGTAGAAAAATATCCAGGCAGTTAGTACATTGTAAAGATAACACTTATGGGGGTGTGGAAATAATAGATGGAAAAAGTTATTTAATATTTCTGTTGCTTTTTCAAAAAGCACATTCTTTAATGTACTCTACAGCCCATTTAACTGGGGACATAAGTAGAAATTTTACTTCACCAATCTGTCTTTTTTTCAGAATTGCACCCTACAGTGGCTGTAATTAATAGGGTAGCTTGTTTGACTACAATAGAAAAAATATCTTTATTGAACCATGTATAAGAAAGCCTCTGTAGATCATTCAGATAAATGTTTGGATAAGCTTTGCCACAAGAACATTATTTTCACTATCAATGGAGAACAGGGGAAACATTTTGTGCACAAACTGTTCTGTATGTAGAAGAGCTATTTTCAGATGCTCTGTATCTAAAGCAAAATGATATATTGATTCATACTTGGAATATGATAGAGTGGCTTTGTTCAGGTGTGGATAGAAATGCAATTGTTTGAAATAGTTTTGAGAGAGGAGGGGAACAAGGAAGATCCAAAAATGTTAGCAGTTAAGGAGTGACATGTTACAGACAGAAGATGGGATGATGGGATCTGCTACAGTAGGAGTTCCTATGGGAAGGAGAGAGTCACACACCAAACTTGCTCAGTTAATCCAATAACATCTCTCCAGATTTTTTCCACAAAACCTAGAACAAAAACCAAACATTCCAGATTTTGCTTTGACCGGCCTATGGTTTACCAGATTTCTGGAAAAGTATGATTTATTCTATGTTTCAAATAAAATAATTTTCCATTCTGTGCACATCCTGGTCTAAGCTTAGGAAAAAATATCTGGCATGGAGAAGTGATTTTCTCTCTATCTGGAATTATTTCCAAATTTAAAATTTAGGAAATAGTATTAAACAAGAATGCTAATAATATGCAAAAAGTAATGCCAATATTGAATTAATTCTGAAATTACAGTATGTATTGTAGTCTAAGTAATTAATGAAAATCAAAATTTTTGTTAAGTATAACTTTTTCATGCAATTCCTAGCAATTTCTAAATTCTGTCTGTCATATCAATGTTTAGATTGATCAGTGTCATATGCCTCTCTTCTGTCAGCCTTGGTACATGCATTACTTTAGTTAATTCTGGTCTAGAATTAACCAGAATTAATTGAATTAATTGAACTATTTTTCACTATTATAAAATAAAAAAATGAGCTAAATACATATCCCAAATATTAAAGATGTATATTGAGTGGAAATGGCAACTGTCTGATATTTCAAATTCCTTATTTTTGGCATTTTGTGCATGCTTTTTTTAGCTTTTAGGGAAAACTAATTTTGGAAGGATTAACTTTTATTATAAAAATTATTAAGCATTCTTCTGTTGCTGCTTTTAGAGAGAGATATCTCTATTCTGTTTTCACTTCTACCATTTTCTATCTACATGTTTGTGAGGATAGATATGCAAAATTAGAAGTCTATGATTAGAGCCAAGGTTTCCAACCTTTTAGAATTGGTAGGCACAGTTATAGTGTTCAGAACTTGGCAGGATATCTGCAGGAAGGATAGCTTTGAAAAGTCAAGATGCCAGCCACGAGATTACAATGCATATAAAAAAGGAGCGGGGTTTTATTGCATGATATTAATCACCATCTTGACCTTTTTAATGCCCCTGCAGACATCCCTGGAACATGTAGTGGGATTATTGAAAAATAAGTGCTGGGGAAAGACAAACAGTCCCTGTAATTTTGCGTTTATTAAAATATCACTTGCCTTTATTCCATCTTCCATAAGATCAAAGGTTTAAAGGAAATGGAGATGTGCTAATTTACTTTTCCTCTGGGATGCTGGTTTTATCTCAGGCTTAAGGGACAAATCTTGAATTCTGCTCACAGGATCCTCATGTTCAAATTGCCTATGGCATTGCTGTTTACTAAAAGCTAATTGTCTCTCTCTCTATATATATATAGTGTGTGTGTGTGTAATTATAATTTATTAAAAATAGGTTCAATTATTTTAGAGCCTATTTTTATTTTCCCTTGTCAAATAAAAGTTTAAATGTTTAGGAGCTATATTAATATTCTGTTCTTTTTCCTGTTTAACTCCTCTTAAAATTAGGTCACATTTCAACTGCTCTAACCATCACTTGAAAAAAAGGATGGAAAAAGCCACAGAATTTTCATCAGATGGCAACTCTTTGATTAAATCTGTTTATCACAGAAGACTTCGCCTGACAAGATTATTGTTAGAAGGTGGGGCCTACATTAATGAAAGCAATGACCATGGTGAAACACCTTTAATGGTTGCTTGTAAAACAAAACATGTAGATCATCAAAGTGCTAGCAAGTTCAAAATGGTGAAATACCTTTTGGAAAATAATGCAGACCCAAACATACAAGACAAAACTGGAAAGACAGCTTTGATGCATGCCTGCTTGCAAAAAGCTGGCCCTGACGTGGTTTCTTTGCTCATTAAAAATGGAGCTGATTTAAGTTTACAAGATCATTCAGGAAACACAGTTCTTCTATATTCAGTGAATTCGGAGGATAAGGAAACTCTAAAAATTATTCTAGATGCTTGTAAAGCAAAGGGAAAAGAAGTTATAATCATCACCAAAGACAGATCTCCATCTGGAAAGCAAAGAACTAGACAGTTCTTAAATGTGCCTCCTCCTGATGTTGATGAATGTCAGTTTTCAAGTTCTTGTACTTCTCCATCAGAAGTAGAAGTTAAAACAACTTTGCCCCTTCCTACAGATTCAAATGACACAAATGAGTCTCTATTTAATTTCAAAGAACTGAGTCATCCTGAAAGAAAGGAAGGTGCATCTGAACAGCATTCTCCTTCTAGAAAAATACACACAGGTCCTCAAGTGTCAAACTCCAAAATTTACTCTGAACCTTGGATGAAAACTTCCTCTTCACTCTTGAATCAGAATCAAATATCTTGTTTACAAGAAGAGCTTCATGATATAACTCCAGAAGAAGAGTTATGTTTTAAAATCAATAATCTAGCCCTGTCTAAGAGATATATCACTAGGCATCACAGCATTGATATTAAGGATACCCTTAATTTTTTGAAAAGCTTTGATCAAACTGCCTCAAGAAAGATGTCATATGATGAAATAAATTCTAATTCACTTGTTGGTGAAGCTAGTCGGAGTGAAATTCCTTCAGACCAAAATTTGGATTTGACCCATATGAACTTCATTTCCACCCTGAAAAGCATTGTTCAAAGGAGAAACCTGGGTGCAAACCACTATAGTTCTGATTCACAGTTAACTAGCGTAGGCCCTCTTACAGAAGACAACAAATTACTTCTAGGGAAGAAAAAGCTTCTTTCACCATCTCCAGCACTGTCTTCAAGTTCTAAAGAATTGATTGAAAATATGCCTCCGAGTTTCTTAAGCAGGAGAAGTCATGCTATTCAAGAGAGACGGGGTTCAGATCACACTGCCCTTACTAGACTTAACTTTCTCCCCCCCTTAAATGTGAACTTTCATTCCCCAATCTCTGATGTCTACAAGGTAAATAACATATCTTCCTGTGGACAAAAACCCCTAATTCCAACAGCACCAACTTACTCCAAAGACTTTAAAAACACAACTTTGTTGACAAGAAGACAGTCATTACAAACAGAGCAGATCAAACAGCTGGTGAACTTTTAGAAAATGATAAACAATGATAACTTGTGTCTGCTTCCTTCAATTTTTTTTTCTTGTATGAAAATTCAAGCATCTCGGATAAAAATTATATCAACCATTTGTTTTTTTTCTAAATTCATGTTGAAATGAAGCTGCAAAAAAGAACCAAAATCTTGTTCGATTGGAGAAATATGTCTATATATAAATGGACCACACATGTAAACATTGATGTTTATTTAGCTTTAGCTTAGTATGTTGTGTGGACTCAGCCCATGGTAGCTTATGAACAGTATCCGTGACTTAGCAGGTTATCTTAATTCAGCTGTAGTGAGCTACAAAATACTGCTGCCCTCATCATACATTTCATTATAAATATGAAAGATTGGATATTCTTGTTTAGTAATGTGTAGTTTAAACTACGCATTATTCATAGAACATTTTTAACATTAACAAATATTAAGCTAGTGTTTTCATACAATCTACTGCATCCTTCTCCAGTGGGGCTTCCCAGACATGTTAGGCTGTCCATCAGCCACTCACCTCCCTGCTGTCATGACTGTTTTGGCACTCAGCAGCTGACCCACATTTATGGCCATTTGCAGTGTCCTTTGGTCACATAAATGCAATTTATGACATTTTTGCTGAAAATCAAAGTATTTTCTTCTGATTTTCAGCAGAAATGCCCCATGATGAACAATGGGTTCACTGAACAACTGTAACAAAAAGGTTATACAATGGGTAGGGTCATAATGAACCACTTTATGTCTCACTTTGTACTCACCTTGATGAGCAGGCTCTATTATAAGTTGAGAGTTACCTGTATAATATATCCACACAGTAAAATATAATTAGGGAATGAAAGAAAAGCAGAAGTCTATGTGCAAATAGTATTTTGTTAGGTTCCACATGTGTCACTTACTAATTTAGAGATACTAAAAAAACAAAGCCACTTCCCCCAAAATTGTTGAGTAATATTGTATTCGTTAGCTTTTCTAACAAAGATCTTGAGCAAAATGCATTAAGACTAATCCAGACATTTCTGTAGAACCAATTTAGTCATTGGGAATGTTCACATAGTCTGATTTTTTTCAGATAAGTTAGGCTTCAGTTTCTGTAATTATCTAGCCAATAATCCAGTGTGAAAATTATGGAAGTTGAAGTCCACCACATCCAAAAGTTGTTAGGAGCTCTAGTGATGCAGTGTTAGAATGCAGTATTGCGGGTCAACTGCCCACAGCCTGGAGTTCAATCCTGACAGTGCTCAAGGTTGATCCATCCTTCCAGTGAAGACCCAGATTGTTGGGCGCAAAATGCTGACATTGTAAAGCACCATGGGGTGGTATATAAGTCTTAAGTGCTATTGCTAATTGCTATATTGGATATTTGGATTTACAGTGTCTTTGCATGGGAATGATAGCTTTCACGTACAGTTAGGTCTTGCTGAACATGGCAGGTGCTCCTTTTATATTTCTGCTACATGTTTTAAGCCCTCTAGGCATCTATTATGAAAAATAACTTTGCTACTTAATTTTGTTCTATGGGAATAAAAAGGAAATATGAACACTGTAAATGTCAGAATTAAACTTTGTGCTGGAACAATTCCTGTGAAGAAATGTCAGGCCTCTGTGCTTAGCATTAACAGGTGCTTTAAAATTGTTTTGAAGCTTTTAGTCTCAATTTCTGAAGTAAGATTAGGATTTACAACAATAAAAGTATATACTTTGATTTAAATCTTGGAATTATTGGTGGTGTTTTGGTCTGAAGCTTTTAGTACGTTCAATCCTAAAATAGTATTAAAAAAGACTGTAATTTTATGCAATTTTTACAGATTCTTCTGAGTATCAAGATCTTCATTTAGTCTTTGGGGTTATGGGGGTGGTTTCTCCTTCTAATCAGAAAAGGGATTTTATCATGGTATCTCATGACTATTGTTGAGGTATTCCCCATTAGGAGAATGAGTGCACTCAGGGAAATGTAGTGAGAGTGGTGTTGAATAACACACAACCAGCACATAGATACACTGAATAGTAAAAAGTAGGTTTTACTTCCAGTAAATGGGTAAACAAAGTCCAACAAACAGTCCAAATCATACATGGTTAAAGCAGGTAGTATTCAATACAATCAGTCCAGAGATAATCCAAAAATGAAGTCCAGTATCATAAACAAAGTTCAGTAAATGGGGTTTGCTAACAGGTTGCAAGACTCACAGCAATCCAAGCAGGATGACGATCAGGCAAAAGGCAATAGGGAAATGCAAGAAGAGAACAAACCAGGTTTCTGGCTCCATCTTATGGCTGTTGGAGGAACCTCAGCCAATCACAATTACAGCATTCTCTTAAAAATACAACAGTATTAAATGACTATCCTGGTTTATATATTGCCAACCCAACTGTTAGGTGACTATCATTGCTAACATTATTCCCTTTGGTAGGATAATATATAAAACTTACAGTCCATATTCCTCACAGTAAGCCTTATGTTTTACAGTGCATTGGGCTTTTGTAAAATGATCTGCAATGTTATTCTCTGACGCAATACTCCAGTGTCCAGTATTTTACTTTGAACACATTGTCTCACATTCAGATATCGTAGATCGGTGTGTTTTGATCTTGTCTTTACGGCAAAATTGGAAGCCATCTAAATTGCTGATTGGTTGTCTTCATATACAACAATAGGTTCCTTTAGATTAATTCTCATATCATTAGTTTTTTATAACATACTAAGTCCATACATAACAGAGACAAACATGAGAATTCAGCCTCCATTGTTGATAAGCTTAGATGTTTTTGTTGAATAGATCACCATCCAATTAACACCTTTCCAAATAACACTACAGTACCTGACATTGATTTCCATGTAGATACGTCTGTAGCGAAACTTGCATCAGCATATGCAGTTAAACTTAGTTCATCCTTAGGCTCCAAATATAATGCATAATGCATTGTTTGTTTAAGATATTTCAACACACGCTTAGCCAGTGCCTTTCAGTAGGCTCAGCATTAAACCTGGCTAATTGGTTGACACTATATGCTATTCTGGCCTAGACCAATTACTGAGATAGGATAATCTACCAATCAATAATTGATAAATGTCTTTATCAAAAACAGGACTTTGCACATTACTGTGACTAAACTCCTGGCTCATTGGTGTTTTAGCCGGTTTACAAAGTTCCATTTTAAAATTCTTCCGTAACTGGTTAATTTTATCTGCCTGTGAGATTTTGTAGCCTCCCTTAGTTTTATCTATTTTCAAACCAAGATACTGTTTAATCTCACCTAAATGTTTGATTTTAAATTTCTTTTCTAACAGTGAAATAATCCCAGTAGCTTCTTGATCAGTCTTAGTGATTAATGCTATGTCATCAGTGAACAATAGCAACAATGAAATTACACCATCACTTTCCTTTTTGAATAAACATGGATCAGCCATGCCATCTACAAAACCTATCTTTGTTAATTCCTTCACTATACATTGATTCCATTCATAGCCTGATTGCTTCAAGCCATAAACTATTTTTAATCTCCAGCAATCAGTTTTGTTATCAGTTTTTATCCCCAAAGTCTTCTTTAAATATATAGTATGTTGCAATGGTGCATGAAGACATGCCATCTTGACATCTAAATGGTTTATTGTGTATTTTTAGCTGCCCAGACTAATGCTGCTCGTAATGTGGTAGCCTTCAGATTAGGTGCAAACACCTCGTCATAGTCGTTGGCTGACTGGTCGAACCCTTGTGGTACTAATCTGGCTTTATGGGTAACAGTTCCATCTACACCTGTCTTAATTTTATAAATCCATTTACACCCTATGGCATGCTCACCTGGTGGTAATCTGACATTTTCATATACCTCCAACCTTTGTAAGGATTTCAGTTCCTTATCCATTGCTTCCTGCCAAGCAGCATGATCCTTAGCAGGATATAGTTTCAATTCATTATAGTTAGTAGGAACCATATTTACTTGACATACTATACTAGCCTGATATCTATCTGGTAGTCGTGTTACACGGGTTGAACGTTTAGGTAACTCAGGGCTTACTGGTGGACTCTCCTGTTCCACCTGCTCTTGTTCTTCTACCTCTTTCTGTGCCTGTTCTTCCTCTTTAATGGCTATTGATGGTTTAACTATCTCATCATTAGGAACTACATCATTGTTAGATTCCTGTTCTAGTTTATGCCATCCAATGTGCTCAAGAAATTTAGCACTAGTGCTACAGTAAATATTAGCTGTGTCTGGATCCCAAAATCTAAACAATCTGTGGTTGGCCTCATAACCTACGAAAAATAATTTCCTGGCTCTATGTTGCCCTTTAAGTCTTACTTGTGAGGGAATATGCACCCATGCTGGAGCTCCAAATGTGTGTAGATAACTTAAATTTGGTTTTCTGCCATACCAACAAGTGAATGACAATTCACCATTTGTTCTGTTCACCACATTGTTGAACACATGGTTGGAACACATTATGGCTTCACTCCATAGTGTTTCAGGCAAACCTGAACAGATAACATAGTCCGAGCCATGGCTTGTAATGTTTGCCCTCTTCATTCTATAAACGAGTTATGTTGTGGTCTGTAAGGTGCAGAATGCTTATGTTCGATACCAGCCAATTTTAACATCGTTTGGAATCTATTGTTAATAAACTCAGTCCCGTTATCAGTTACTAATGTAATTACCTTATGTCTCATTTTTCTCTCAGCAAATCTTAGCCAATTAAAGAAATATTGGAACATTTCTGTTTTGTTTTTCATTAGATAGCAGAAACCGTACTGTGAGTAATGATCCATTATACTCAAAACATAGCAGGCACCTCCCAAACTGGGTTTCTTAGGACCAATTATGTCAGCAAAAACAACCTCTAAAGGTTCTTTGGTCTTAAACCCATTCAGTCTGTTTGTTGGAGTAACCTTGCTTTTCTCCTGATTACAGTTTAAGTACTTGCTACAGGGTTTTAATTTTACTCCCTCTGACAATTCAATAGTTTGTTTCAGCATTTTGAAATTAATGTGCCCCAAACATCTATGCAGTAAATGTATACATTCGTCATGTGGCTTAATATTGTTATAAACCGAGTTAGCCATCTGTAACTGGTCATCATGTATAACATATAAATCATTCTCTAAAGTAGCAGTAACACTTTTATCCTCTTTTTATATTATACAGTTATCTGCCCTAAAGGTTACTACATAACCTATATTAACTACAGCCCTTACTGATAACAAATTAAATTTCAGTTTAGGTACATATAACATAGATAAATGCTCATTTACACATGAACAATATGCAGTACCTTCACCAGTTGCTTTCATTTTCCATCCATTTGCCAGTGATACATGTTGCTTGCTCGTAGACATCTTTACAAACCTGTCTTTATTTCTAGTAATGCACTGCAATGCTCCACTATCAACTACCCACAAATCATGGTTTACAGTTGAATTGCTAAACATAGTTAAATTAACATTCTTCTTAGCCCTCTGGTGATTGCCAGTATTCTGTCATTTTTCCTTCTTACAGAATTTAGCTATATGTCCCCTAGCCCCACAAGAAAAATATTTCCTAACGGTATAGGCAGTTGAAAACAAATCCTCTTCTTGTGGTTGTTTCACTCTCAGTTGGTCTCCTTCCTGCCTTCTTCTTGCCTCTTCTAATAATTGTCCAGTTATTTCAGTCAATGTCAGTTCATTTCTGGCCAGGACTTCCAGTGAAGATACGTAATCATCATAACTTTCATCCAATGAGGAAAGAATGATGTAAACTTGATGCAGTTCTGAAAAAAATCAGTTCCTTTTCACGTAGCTCTTGAAAAGTTATTTTCATGAAGTTCAAATGAGCTAACATATCTCCACCTTTCAGAAGACATGCTCTAAACAGTTTATGTGTAAGATGTATGTGTGCACCTACACTGTCATGAACATAAATTGTCTTCAAATTCTCCCAACACCTAGCAACAGACTCTTCTCTATGAATATGGACTAGCTGCTGGTCACTCAGTGTTAGTCTAATTATACAAAGAGCTTGTTCGTTGTTCCGTTTAAAGTCAGCTAACTTTTTGGCATCGTCCTCATTATTTGGATCCCAAGCATTCACATCCGGTGGATTCTGAACTGCAGCCCAAAACCGCTCCCCATGCAGAAGTACACTGCACTTCATAGGCCAGGAAACATAGTTTATTCCATCCAACTGGGTTATCAGTGATAGACTTGTTGATGGTCTTGTGCCATCTTTACCAGGATAGTAACCCACAATTAAAAAGTAAACAGCTGTCTGTATATGGTACTGCGTATTCCCACTATCAGTTATCTAATTCTGGTATGAACTGAGCCCATAACCAGTGTTGAGGTATTCCCCGTTAGGAGAATGAGTGCACTCAGGGAAATGTAGTGAGAGTGGTGTTGAATAACACACAACCAGCATACAGATACACTGAATAGTAAAATGTAGCTCCATCTTAAGGCCATTGGAGGAACCTCAGCAAATCACAATTACAGCATTCTATTAAAGATACAACAGTATTAAATAACTACAGAGATGCCAACTTTTGGAAATGAGAATTAGGGAGGATTTTCAAATAACACCAAATTATGTGCGCATAGCGCACATCTCGAGCACAGAGCGCTCGACCCTTACGGCGGGGTCCAGCTCTGGGGTTCTAGATGCTCTTTGGTGCAGTCTGAGCCTCTAAGACAGAACTTCAAAACTATGAAGTGCTAATGTAATAACTTGTAAATAACAACCGCTTGGAAAAATGGAATGGTCTTTTAAACAGATTTGCCCTTGAAAAGCCCCCCTTGTGATCTTAACATAGACAAATGTTTCCATATGTTTCAGGGGGTGTGAGAGCTGGTTTAAAAAAAAGTCTGAAAATATCTGAAGTGAATAAGGTGCGCGAAGTGCATGTGCGCAAAGCGCACATCACGAGTGCGAAGCGCGAAGTCCCTTAGGCCGGGGTCCAGGGCCCGTCTAGGGCCCTGGAAGCTCTGGGGTTCTAGATGCTCTCTGGTGCAACTTAGGCTTATTTTGGAGACTATTTCCATCAATTTCAACTGCTGTTTTTGAGAATAAACACTTTACTTTTTCCATACCTAACCTGAGGCTTGAATCTTTGCATCTGGGACAACCACTGTAAAAAACACTTCTAAATAATCTGCTGCCTGGCAACTGGCATTTGCTGGTAACAGGTTGAAAAAAACACCAGGCAACTCTCAACTTTGCAGTGAAATCCAATTCTATACAGTCATGTATAACAGTTCAAAAAGTGTTTGTGAATTCAAATCTGCAAATTCAATTGTCCATGTATAAAACTTCTGAAACAGGCAAAAAATAAAATAGATTAAAAAATAAAGATATTCAATGAGTCCATTCTATCAAATTCAAAATAGCCAAACAATCATGCAGAAATGTAGGCTCCAAACATCCATGATGATTACAAATAAAAGCCAGGATATATTTTTTAATCTGAATCAGAATTTTTTTTTAAAATGTTTGTTTTACTTTTATGTTAAGTGCTGTCTGGGGCAAACTATTTGTATAGGGCCCCATTTTCTCTCTCTCTCTTCTTTCTTTCTTTCTTTAAATTGGGGCTGAGAGAAGGGAAGGGAAGAAAAGATCATTGACAGGGAGAAAGACAGGGAGAAACACCTGGAAGTGTGAGCCCTCGAGTTTCCTTAGGGAAGACCAGACAACAAGGGGAGAGGAGAGGAGGAGGAGGAAGAGGAGAGTTAAAAAAAAAAAAGAGTGGGAAGCCAACTCACGCGTGCCATCAAAGCCAGGGGGAAGTGAGGCTTTCTCCGCCTGCTGCCGCCAGAGGAGTGCAGGGGGGGAGTGCGGGGAAAGGGGGTTCGTGCCGAGGCTCCGCAAGCGATTACCAGATTTGCAGCTCCGTTTGTTGGTGAAGCTGGAAGTACGCAACGCAGGAGCTTGCGGGGGCCCCGGGCGCCCGTTAATGGGGAAGGAGAGGCCGCTTGGGGTCGCCAGGCTCAGGCAGCCTCCCCCACCCCCTCCCCTAGCAGCGAAGAGCTG
Organism: Hydrophis major; assembly: GCA_033807585.1. Classification (NCBI taxonomy): domain Eukaryota; kingdom Metazoa; phylum Chordata; class Lepidosauria; order Squamata; family Elapidae; genus Hydrophis; species Hydrophis major. The sequence continues at coordinate 334,606,913 of CM066329.1, forward strand.
CTCCGAGGGCTCCCGCCACAGCGCAGCCAGGCACTTTGTCTCGCTGCCCCTGGAGCAGCTCTTCGCTGCTGGGCTAGGGGGTGGGGGAGGCTGCCTGAGCCTGCCAGTTTCTTTGCGAAGCTGGAAGCGCGCAACACAGGAGCTCGCGGGGGCCCCGGGCGCCCGTTAATGGGGAAGGAGAGGCCGCTTGGGGTCGCCAGGCTCAGGCAGCCTCCCCCACCCCCTCCCCTAGCAGCGAAGAGCTGCTCCGAGGGCTCCCGCCACAGCGCAGCCAGGCACTTTGTCTCGCTGCCCCTGGAGCAGCTCTTCGCTGCTGGGCTAGGGGGTGGGGGAGGCTGCCTGAGCCTGCCAGTTTCTTTGCGAAGCTGGAAGCGCGCAACACAGGAGCTCGCGGGGGCCCCGGGCGCCCGTTAATGGGGAAGGAGAGGCCGCTTGGGGTCGCCAGGCTCAGGCAGCCTCCCCCACCCCCTCCCCTAGCAGCGAAGAGCTGCTCCGAGGGCTCCCGCCACGGCGCAGCCAGGCACTTTGTCTCGCTGCCCCTGGAGCAGCTCTTCGCTGCTGGGCTAGGGGGTGGGGGAGGCTGCCTGAGCCTGGCAGTTTCTTTGCGAAGCTGGAAGCACGCAACACAGGAGCTTGCGGGGGCCCCGGGCACCCGTTAATGGGGAAGGAGAGGCCGCTTGGGGTCGCCAGGCTCAGGCAGCCTCCCCCACCCCCTCCCCTAGCAGCGAAGAGCTGCTTCGGGGGCTCCCGCCATGGCGCAGCCAGGCACTTTGTCTCGCTGCCCCCGGAGCAGCTCTTCGCTGCTGGGCTAGGGGGTGGGGGAGGCTGCCTGAGCCTGCCAGTTTCTTTGCGAAGCTGGAAGCGCGCAACACACTATGTCCACCTGCTGAGGGATTGTGTTCAGCGGGGAGACGCTCCTTAGCAGCGCCCGTAGCAATCTCATGTGACTGTGTTCACGTTGAAACACTACGTCAGCTAGGTCACACACTGCATGCGCATACAGCCGGAGCCGCCGGGCTAATTTTGCTGCTCGTAATTTCGGGAGGATAGGGAAAATTATCGTAAGGCGGGAGTTGGGGTGAATTTTCGGGAGCCTCCCGATGAAATCGGGAGTGTTGGCATCTCTGTAACTATCCTGGCTTATATATTGTCAACCCAACTGAAGTGACTATCATTCCTAATAACTATTACTACTGTAATTACTATTACATTACTATTACTATAGTATCTCATTACTATTACTCTAATAGTATCTACCTATTGGTGTTGTCCTTATACAACTCCCATTACTTTTCAGACAACTATCATAAGCTGCACTAATTAGGGGCAAACCAAGGAACGGGAGAGCCAGATGAAGAAATTTATACCAAAATTAGTTAATTCTTAAAATGCCAAAATACCAATTCTTCCAGAACTGTCCATTGTTCAATATTGTATGCTGTGCAATAATTTTAGTATGCATCCAATAATTATTAGGAAATTGTTGTCTTAATCAGTGTAATTACAAAAATCTAAAGAATACAGCCTGGTAAGAAATTACTTTTGCTAATAAATTTGCATGTTGATTTGATACATGTATCTTGAGCTGCATTATTATGTTATGGTTTAGTATTGTGCATAAACTCAGTTCTTTCAGGTCGAACTCCATTATATATAACCTGTTCTAGATTATAAATGTATGTACAAGGGGTCAGTCAATTTGTCTTAACAACATGAAAGTAATTATATCTAATATATGCTGGTAATTATTGAAACAGCTTTTTCAGAGTTCAATCACAAGATTATGCAGTATAAAATTATAGAATTATTATAGTTTCCTTTATGTATCTTCTGATACACCCACAGTCACTGACAATGTGAAACAAATAACGTGCATTCTGAAATGATTACATTTTTTTGTTTCCAACCTCAATACAAGTTATAAGATAACATGAAAAGGGTTTATGGAAAATATTTAAATAAATGTAGTTAAACTTCAGTAAAAGCCTCTGTGATTAAAAAATTGGATAACGGAGAAAATGAAAAAAGGCTAATATCCAATTAAGATAAATTACATTTAAAAGGGGAGACTACTGTATTTACTCTCTGCAAATACTAAAAAAGATTGGTTCTCTGACTGAATGATAAATGGAATAACTATTTTTCAAACTATTTTAAAATGGAACCAAATCAAAAATGTTCATTTGTTATAGTTTCATTAAAGTATTAATTATGAATTGAGGCAAATAAAAGATTTGCGTATGCACCTTTCCTACCAAAATTTGCTATGTTTCATTTTACTTTGTTAAATTGTAATAATAGTTGATAAATGTTTTACTGCTAGGGTGATTTATACTGTCTTCTGGGATCTTGGGGTATTGTTGAAAAATTAAGCTCCGCTTCTATTGTTTGTTTTAAAGCCAGTCAGCCATTACTTCTACTCTTTGCATAGATATGCTCTGTGGAAAAACTGTACAGCAGAGGATCATCTTAAATAGACCTTAAATTGGAATAAAATAACAGACTGGCAGAGATGTCAAAACTGTACAATCTCTATACAAACAAAAATAATTGATTTAAGACTCCCCCATCTGCCAGGCTCCTATGAAAATCTACTATAGGCTTTTTCTAACAGTTGGAAAGTCCACAGAAGGAACATATTACAATGACAAATCAGCTTTCAAATGTCGGGACTATTTGGAGGGGGGGAAGGTTTCCAAAGCTTTGATGCTACCCCACCCCCAAAGCAACATTATAAATATCATATTTGTCTCTCTGACTTGATGATCCCTAATTACTGGATGAAGACTGCGTTTTTTCCTTACTCGAACGGGAGAGAGAAAGGACTGTTGAGTTATTGTAAGTGAACTGACATAGGATATTCTACACGGACTTTGCTAATTGAATATCCTTGAATGGACTGACTAAAACGATGCATGACTAATGGACTGTTATTTTGACTATGCTATAATTCTAAATGGAATAAGCTATATTTTTGATAGCACAAGCGTATCTGTTATTTTTACTGTATGTTTATAAACATACAAGTTTATCTCACTCATTTATCTGTATGCCTATCGGACAAACGCTGCACATTCTGTTTAGCTTGTCTCCTTAACCCTGGTTATGGGCCCAGGCTTAACAATATTAATAATACACTGATATTTAAGCATTAATTTTATATTTAAAAATGTACAGTACATGCTTCTCAACTTCATGTTTTGAGTTCTTTATAGCAATTATTGCACAGTAATGATATAAAACTGAACAGCCTAGATTGAATTATTTTGGAATGTATTCTTAAACTAATGAGGCCCTTCTGCATTAGTTTGCTCCATATTAAAAAGCACCACCACCACAAGAATAGACTTAACTGTTTCTTTTAAATATATCTGTGGAAGACCCATCATAGATGCCTCACTAACTCTTAAGCAGGAGATGGATGTCAACTGTGGTTAAAAGTCCTGTGATTAAAAGCCCGAAGTCAAATAACGCCTATATGCCTTAGGGCAGGGGGTGTCAAACTCAAGGCCTGCAGGCTGGATCTGGCCCATGGGGTGTTTAGATTTAGTCTGTGAGGCCACCCTGGACACAGCGAAGGACCAGCCCATGGTGCCTCTGCCAGCAAAAATGGATCTTAGGAGGGCTGCGCACTGGGAGAGCACTGCAGGAGGCCTCGACACAAGATGATGAGATGGCCATGTCTATCCCAGTGACATCCACCTGGCACCCAAGATCAAACAATGAAATTGAGTTGCCTTAGTGAGTCACTTGAAATAGCTAGGAAAACAACTGTTAACAGAGTAATTACATATCCCTGAGGATGATTTGGCAATGTTTGTGTTTCCATGTAAAGGAGTACAGCCTTTATAATAGTAGCCCATGTGCTAGACACACACCACATCTCCTCTTAATGATGCCCATTAACATCTCCAACTCCTTTTTTTAGACAAATTAATGAAGGGAAGTGCAGAGGCAAGGCTTTTCAAGTTCGTGCTCCCCCATCACTGGATGTACTAAGGCTTAGAGATAGGTACCAAATGTAAGATGATTTATTTGACCAATTAATAATAGCATACTTTCTATATTATTAAAGAAATGCTTAAGTGCGCATTATGGTATATATATATATTTGTGTAGAATTGTTCTAGAAATGTTCTGCTTGTATGAAAAATATGAGAAGTATTTGTATCTCAGGGGAACTTGGAATCTGTTGCTAAAGTATAGAGTTACCCACAGCACTAAGCCATGGTTTATTAGTGAAAAAAATCTGTTAACTTTATAAAGAAAAACAAAATACTATTGTGGCTTAGATTGTATTAATCTATGGCCCAAGTCAGTTAAATATGTAGCATGTTATGATATTTTGCCACAATTTGTGGCCGTGTCAGTTGTCTAAACCAGAAATAACCAGATTCTGCTTTTTACTACAATCCCCCACATTGTTTTCCTAATGGTCATGTGGGCTTAAGTAGATTGAAGTTGAATATGAAACACTTGTAGAACACTGTTATCTCCTCAGTGTAATGTGAGGGCACAGCCTAACAACAGATATAGGGATGATGTCTGCATAAGAGAGAGAAGATAGAGCTCAAGGGAGAAGTTGGATGCTGCAGAGCGTGAATGACCTTAGTAGAAGGTTTCAGTAAAGTTTTTGAAAAAAAACTCTTCTCGCTGTACAAATCTCACTCTGTAATGAGGATAAATAAACATTGGAATTTAAAGTAGATTTTAAAAGTCTGATATTTAAAAAAAATGCAACTATATATAGTTTTGCCTTTATTCCTGCAAGGGGAAATAATTTCTCCCATAATCTCCCTCCATTTATTTCCCTCCCCTCCAAAATTCCATACCATTAATAAGATCAACTTTTGCAGAGGCAGAAGAAGGAAGCTGTGGAAGGGAAATGGATGAAAACCTCCACTACAATAAGTACAACTGTATTCCATCAGTGATAGAAATTTACAATTCAATTTAATGCATTTTTTTCACTTAGTCTAAAGCCTAAATATATTGTTGATTGGACTTTTTTATTTATCCTTTTTTTATATTCCTATGGCTTTTCTGAATTCGGAATTTTGTGGCTCCAAGATATCATAAAAAACTCTACATTTATCAAAGCTTCCTCTGATGAAGAGTAAATCATCTACGGAATATTCATCATCTTTTCCAGTCCAAATGGTTAATGTGTACCTGGAAGAAGAATCACCAAAGTTGAATTACTTCACAAATATCTAACAGATATTTAGGTATCTACCTATCTAAAATATGTATTGCAATAAAAGTAAATGCCAAAACTTCAATTGTGTTATAAATATTGTTTCCACATGATGGATCTATCAAATGAAAGCTTTCTGAGGAAAGTGTTTCACTGAATCCACATCATCAAAATTAAATAAATAAAAAAGTGAGAAGCCTTATTAATATAATGGTTGGTTTCAGAAAATAATTTCCATCTTCATAAATCATGGGTCAGAGTTTTGAGGTGGGGTTGGCTTAAGGCCATAAGGAAGATGAGGCTGCATCATTTGGGCAGAGAAGCTGAGGAGGTTTCTTTGTGTTTGTGTTTACTAATGATAAGTCTATTTTGGTGCATAGTTGATGGATTTGATATATTTCCCCATGCAAAAATGGTGGTACCTTGCTATTAGTTTTCAGGATCTATAGTCAGACTCTTAAAACCATAAAAGGGGACTTGAGGATGGCTGGTTAAGGTACAACAAAAAATAGTAAATGACAATGAAATACTCCTGTATTAGCTTTGTTGAAGCAGACACTTTCTGGTTTGTTAACTTATTTTAAATCATTTGTAAAATCTTTTATACATTATTATAATATTCAGTTAGGGTAAATCATACCTGTTTGATTGCTGTAGTAACCACAGAAGTTCAGATTTTGACCGACAGACCAAATCAGCTCTTGCAGCAAAAGTGATTGGCTGAGTACGATCTCTACATAGTTCTGCCATTTCTTGTACCATGGCTAGACTATAACCTAAAGAAGGAACAAATGCTACAGTATTCAGATATGGAGGCTGAATTTCTGATAGGTAAACTGTCGACCTCTAATTAAAACCCTTTTTTACTGGAATGAGGAACAGATACGAATAGGAAAGATAAACTTTGATTCTTGCAAATTGCTGTTCTTCTCTGCATTTAAAAAAGATAAACTGTAGTGTAACATAACTGAAAATATCCAGAGTACCCATTGTTTTTGTCAAAACGATGAATATGCATTACTGCCACTCCACAAACTCTGTCCCTTTTGTACATGCAAGTAACACCAAAGTGACATGATAGCTTCTGTCAATTCAGTACAACATTTTAACTCCTCCTGCCTTCCTACAGATGCTGCTGTGTATAATATTTTTCAAAATATACAGTACTATAGGTGAAGGCTTTAATTGTAATGCCTTGCTGTAGCCTTTGAAATTAATATTACAGTTGTGGGATCAAAGAATCGTTTTGATATAAATATCAGCCATGTCAGATTTATATGCACGTCTTGAAAATTGCATAAGTAAAGGAGATGGGGAATCATGATTGTTACTCATAGTTTTTCCATCTTGGTTATGAGTTGAATTTTAGTCCTCTATGTGCAGTGACCTCAGTATAAAAGATCACCTTTTATACAAACAGCTACCTAAAAATGTCTTACCCTGATTGCAGGACAAGATGAATTGCACAGTATTATCTATACATGAATTTAAAACATAAGCACAGGCTTGCATTACCTGTATTGCATTTTGAATTAATTCTCCCAGTAGTCCATCCCAAAGATAAAGTTACATCTGGAAAATATGATATCACTGTGTCCAGGAATCCCTTTGCATCTACAGGGTGATTTCCTTCAGGTCCTAGAAGTATGTCTGCATTAATCCAAACAGGTTGCCTAAGATGCAGGTCTCCAAGAAGCTTCATTGAGGGATTCACAGCTTCTAGACTATAAACAAGCAATACATTTTAAAGGATATGGTAAAAGGATATGTATTTTTCACTGATTATCAAAATACTGGAAATGCAAATTTGGCAGGAAGAAATGTTTGGGTTTTTTTTTTTAAGTTTTAAATTGAAGGAAGGGTTAATAGTAAAATTTGGTGGTTTAAACATGCAAATGTTTAAAAAAATCAAGACAATTCTCCCCTTTTTTGTAATTTGTAATTTTTCCCCTCTTAATGCCCACAAAGCTCCCAAAATTAAAAACTTCCCAATTACTTTGCATTTTATATGTCGCAATAAATCTTGACTCCAAAATTTGAACATCCATATACAGGATCTTGTTTACAGCAAATTTTTTAAAAAATGGCATAGCTAAGCATGTTGCTTTATTGCAAACAGAAAAATATCTAATGACCCTGGACACTATACAGAGACAGCAAGACAGACACAATACTAGAATGTTAAGTTTGATGCTGGCAAAGGAAGGAAGAGGGATTTATTTTCATTCATGCATGCTTACTCTGGGATTTAAATTCTAAGATATTTTTCTTGATTTTTAGCTTCCATCTTTGCTAATTCTTCATTTTAAAACAGATACATAGGTAAGAAAAAAGACCACAGTTGTTTTAAAAAAAAATAAATGGAAAAGAGTTTCAGGGTTATAGCGCCCTCTACTGATCAGGGAAAAAAAGATTGTTTGAAATAAGTCAGAATTTTGCTATTACCCTATTTTATTTCATTTTCTTTTAAATTTTTTAAATTAACAAAATAATGAAATAGTAAATAAGGATAACAAGAATAAAATAAAAGAACATAGTGTCACTTCATATACATATTAAGTTAAACACGATTACATGTATAGAAACATATTTGATTTGTAATGTCATTTATTCTAATTACTGGCAACTTTTTATTTTGAATTATTTCAAAATACATTAAATAACAGACAAAAACTGATAGTTGTGGTATTTACTTACCTAGGGATAAGTGGAATAACCACAGGTAAGCAAAAAAGCTGTAGGAGCACCAGTGAGTTCCTACCAGCTTCCCCATTGATTTTGCTTGTAGGAAGCTGGCAAGGAGCATTGAAAATCATAATCAGGTGACTGTGGCTGCCCATGGCATCATTGCTAGGCCACAAGTTTATGAATACACCTTATACAAAAGAATGTAGAATAAAAATAATCCACATCTACAACTTGTGAATGGAAAGATAGAGATAAAAATTGGATAATTATTATACTATTATTCTATTACATATACTACCATATAATAGTAACTATTGTATGAATGTTCTAGATATGTCCACAGAATCATTAAATGAATTATTTGCTGGTGTTGTTTTGTAAAATATATTAAATACTAGCCACAAGGCTAATTCTTCCCAGTCAAAATTTTGGCATTAGCCAGTTATCTTATTTTAGCTTTTTATTTCTTGGATTTCTTTCAGCACTTTACCTGAAAGGTAATACTAAAAATGCAATTCTTGGCACACTTATACAGATGTCATTGCACTTCATAATGTATGTTTTGGTAATTGTTTGACCAATAATTCCTTATTCAATAATATAGTAGTTAATTATTTAAAGTCTAAAAGTGTGTGTGTATGTATGTGTATTTCCAAAATTACCTTTTAAAATCAAGCTTGATCCCTTTGTTGGTGTTTTTAATTTCATTTAACCATTCTTTGAGTGAGTTATCACTATTTGTTTCAGGCGGATGAGCCATGACTGGGTGATTATCGTAAAGGAGGACATCTGCTTCTATCATGTGAGCAGCACCTATTTCCAAAACAAAGATGGAAATATAGCAATAATGTTATATATAAAAAGTCATTTGTAGCAAAGCATTTATTTCCTTCTACTTATATGTATATATATCACATGAGAATGAATAAAAGGAGCTATGAGGAACCAATTAAAGAGTCATGGAGATAAATCATTAAAGAATCATCAAAAATTTATTTTATCCTTTTACATCCTGGGGTAATTATATGAACTAAAGATCATAAGAATAATTTATCTCTCCCATGAATATGTATACATTCTAATCACATTACTTATGTTGTCTATTGGGAAGGCAATAGAACAACTTAAAATATGAACTTTAAACATCTATTGCTTTAAAATACAAAATAATAAAAGAATTAGAAATTGCTCAGAGAGCAGCTAACTGGAAAGAAACTCAGTTCTCTCTGCTTTGGGTATAAAATCATTTGATTTCTGTTTTTAGTACAGGAAGTTTAGTTGCTTATGTCAGACCCAAGTCGAAAAACAACACAGTGAAATCCAATGAAGACCAATTCTTTATTTGCTTATTCTGAACCTCTTCTTCCCTCTGCTCTGCAGTCTCTTATCTTGGGCTTATTTGTACTCTTTGGCAGTGGATTCACAAAGGAATGCCTTGCTTTTTCAGTCACTCTGCAATTCGCTTTTTCTTCCTTGGAAGACTGGTGCGGTAAGGGAGTTAGTCTGATGCACATTTGCTTTGGAACAATTTTGGATTAAGTCTGCTCAATTTGAAATATGAATTATATAATAGAGGGTGGATTTGCAGAACATACTAATCAAGAAATTAGTGAAACTAACATGTTATGCAAGTTGGGATTAATTTTGACTCAATACATTGTATAATTAGAGAAAATTAGATTGAGTGAACCATGTTTATCTTTACTTTGGCTAAAACTATTATGTGAATATGCCACATTGTCATCTGCATTTTTTGCCTGGAAAAAGGTTAACGGTAGAGTATGTAAGCTACATAAGCAAAATGGAATAAATGCACTTCACATTGTACAGTATATTTTTCAGATTTTTGTCTCCAAGCATACATGTTTTTTCCTGATGGTACTGTCAGGAAATTCAGCATCTCTTTAACAGATTACTTTAAAAAAAAACCCTGATTCCCTCTAAAAATATCCAGCCACTTCCATCAAACTAAATTTAATGCTCTTGTGATTTAACTCTGCTCTGCTTTTTAGAATTATTGAAATAAAATATACTGCTGTACTCTATTATGAAGTACAAACACAATAAGAAAAATTAAATTTTCTTATCTGGTTGACATTCAAGTATTATTTTCCAATACTTACTCTGTATTGCCTCTTTCATGTGTTGCTTGCTGTTTGCTCTGTGATACCAAATGATTTCAGCTCCATCTCTTGTTTTAATTTGCTTGGTGTTCAGAAAATAATCCAATATATTTTGACTCCAAAATCCTATGTGGAAAACCATGGCAGAAATAATTTCATACAAGAGACCTGTTTGTTTTATTTCTGTTCTATTTTCTATTAATTTATTTATCAGAGAGCAGAATCAGAACCAATGGGTTAAAATGATTTCCAGATTGTATGAGCTATCAGCCAGTGGAACAAGCGGTCATACAATGAATTTTCTTTCACTAGAAGTCTTCAAACAAAGGTTCAATTGTTATTTGTAAGAGATACTCTAGCTAGCATCTCAAACTCAGCACTTTTAAGATGGGTGGACTTAGCTACCAGAATTCCCTAGTCAGAATGCTGGAAGTTGAAGTCTTTCCTTCTTAGAGTTCCTGAGTTTGAGAAACAGTATGCGAGCAGATCCTTCACGTCCTCTAGAGCAGGGGTCTCCAACCTTGGCAATTTTAAGACTTGTGGACTTCAACTCCCAGAATTCCTCAGGCAGTTTTGCTGGCTGAGGAATTCTGAGAGTTGAAGTCCACAAGTCTTAAAGTTACCAAGGTTGGAGACCCCTGCTCTAGAACAGTGTGTTCTTATTATAGTGTTGTGCCAGATTCAAGGTATGACTTGGTAAAAATACACAAAAGAACCAGAGATTGCCTTTAAGATGATGATGATGATTTACTTTATTAATTAAACATGAAACTCAGTCAACCGAACATTCAAAAATGCATCACAAATACCATTGACTGGTGCTAATGGTTGATACAGGTTGCTGCCAGTGTCCTAAGTATCAACCAAGTACCTTCCTAAGATGTACAGTTATTATTGTTGTTATTGTTGTTGTTTATGTTTATTCAGCTGAACAGAGACGGAACATCTTTTAAAGAAAAGGAAGCCAGTAATGACAAGAAACAATAGGATCCATGAGTTCTGCAGTACACACTTAATTTCAGAGACAATGAATGATAGTTGGAACTGCCTCAGTCCTGAAAACACAAAAACAGCTTAAGAGTCCGATCTGCTTCAAACTGAGCAATGTCAACTGGGAGAAAGAGAGGGAGGGAGGTGTCATAGTGTATTCTCCCTCTGGGCAATAGGTGGTGAGAATTTTGCCCACGCCTGGAGACGGGGAGGAGAAAGGGCGCCAGCTTCCCTTACTAACAGGGTACACAGGACAGTCAACACGAGTTCAACGCGTGTAATAAATTGTTCGGCTACTTCGGGGGATTTGGCTTTAACCGGCCAATGTAAACCATCAGGTCGTAAGAGCCATTTCAGTAATTTAAGCCTGGTGGACTTCAACTCCTGGCTGGGGAATTCTGGGAGTTGAAGTCCACCAGAGTTAAAGTTGCCAAGGTTGGAGACCCCTGCCCAACTCGGAAGGGCGGAAAGGGAAAACGGGTACCTTTCGGTTCGCCAAGCGCGGATCCTCCGGCGCCCGCTCCTCCTCCTCCTCCTCCTGGTTCGTCTTCTTGCATGTCCGATCGCGGGTCTTATTCAGACGCCTCCAGCGCCCGGCAGAGTTTGCCCTTTGGCTTGTTTTGAGGCGTGCAACCGGGGTTCTCTTGGCCGCATTGACGCGGCCCTTTCGGCAAGCGCTCCGCATCAAAGCTCGCCGAGTCCGACTTCCGAGGGCTTTTGCCCGCCTCCATGTTTGCTTCCCGCAGAGCGACGGCGAGGCTTGATCCCGAATTTGCGTCGCTGCTCGTGTACTATTCTCATCTGGCCTCCTTTGAAATCTGCGGTTTGGGATTGATTAATAGCGGCATAGCTTCCATCAACCAGATTTAGGTATTATGGATTCGCCTGGATGCCAGCTCCCAACTGGCAGAATTGGCGGCATCTCTATGATGCATCCGGGCTTAAATCCCAGCTCAGCCAAGGAAGCTTCAGAAAGATACGCGCATGGCCCCCGCTGCCTTTTACAGATCGACTTTACCGTAGTTAACTCCAGTGTTTTATGGAAATGTACAAACTGAACCCCTAAGTAGTTTCTCTCCCCAAACCCCCCCCCCCCCATATTTGTAAAATGTGCTTGATAGTTTATGAGGATTAGTAAATGATTCCTGTAATTAAAACTGTAACCTGAATCTTTGGGGAAACCTCCCCTTGCTATTTGTAGGAGGGCGTTTTGCACGCTATGTTTTCCAGTTGGCTTATTTAATAATTCAGAGTGAAAAGTGCCAGATACTGTACGAAGCTTGCTGCAAAAGAATCAAGAGACCCAGGATCCTGCAGCTAATATTTGTTGAATACTGCAGAAGGCAAGGAAGTTTGACAAAAATGTCTATTGATTTTATAAGTTTTTAACTGTGAGGACATATATGAAAGCATACAAGTATAAGGCTATCCGCGCCTAGTGAATAAAACATAGTATGTGATGGCAAAAAGTGGCAAACACTGGTTCACTGCTTACTTGCCCAGTTAACCCCTGCTTTTTCAGACTACAAAATAAACAATCATATAGTGGCAGGGTCATGTGTTATTCTAGTTTTACTTCGAAGATTTGTATGTCTTATATCAAGTACTAGGGTGCAATAAATCCTATACATCAGACTGCAAACCAAAACAAACAAAAATAACAGAAATCTCAGAATTAATCTAAACTTTAAGTATACATTTTATATTTATTAAATACAGATTGAGAATTTTTTGCCAAGGCTTGAAAGGCCCCAGAATAATTTTAAGTTGTTTCGAATTTTAAATATCCTTTAATTTTTAGCAAATCATTGGCATCATAAAATAGAGAAGACAAGAATGCTTCCTTTGACTAACCCAAAGAGAATTAATCCTGTGGGGTGTGGTGTTAAATCTGCTTCCAAAGCATTTTTTAAAGTTTTAAAGTTCAGCATAACATTTATAAATCCTTGAGCTGAATGAAATATTTAAAATATTTAGATTTGGGATAGCTGGAAAATGAAAGGGAAGATACATTAGGGTATTTATTTCACATTCCTATAATTTGGAATCACAACCTGAGCTACCTCCTTACGCTAATCAATAAAGAATCATAACTGCTTGGTAAGAATGTAGCAACCTTAAATCTTTAAAAACAGGGAAATATATAATGCCCCATTCATGTACAGAAGGAAACTTTGAAGCAATATTTTGAATTTGCAATGCTTAATTAAAGCTATGCTTAGGTTAAAAACAAGAGACAGACATTTGTGTCTTTGTTAGAAAGCCACAGCAATCCTGGCAAATGATGATTAAAGTATTAACAGTAATAAGTTTGGGGGAAAAATGCTGGGGAACTGAAGTCCAGAGTGAGTAGATTATTCAATGACCAGAAGACCCAATTACTATGCAGTAGTTCTAGATTTTAAAATGTTTATACCAGTGAAAATATAGTCAGTTTTTTAAAAATACAGTCATAAAAGTATTATGAGAAGTGTTTGAAGAAAGTACAAGAAACAGTAGGAAATAGCCTATGGCAGACCTAACACCACACAAGATTAAAACAAAGAGTGAGAAGAAATGGGGAAATACATGGTTAGGCAGACAACAGCTGGAACATGGGCCAAAAATACCACTGGGTCAGAGGAGTATGTGACTAGGCCAACGATTTTGCTAATTTCAGCTAAACCTAAGAAAGATTTTGAGGAATAAACCTAATATATTATAAAATATTACAAGGTAATCATAATGATTGAATTGATACAGTGCTGATTTAACTTCATTTACCAAATAAATCATAATTCACATAACAAAACCAAATAAACCACATAATGTCAGAGTTCTCACCACTAAGTTAATGTACCATCCATCTATCAATACATAGCAGAAAATTATGCTGTTGTGACATTTGATATTCCCATTCCTGGCTCTAGTCATTTTGAGTGATAATGCCTAACCAATTTGTACATACCTTGAAGTCATCTTTGGATGGTTCCAATCCACTTATGAACTGCAGATGAATTGTAAGCAGCAAGGGGGGAAAAAAGATGTCAAAGTCTTGCCAGAGGCAACAGAGGGCCTCAATGTAAGGCCATTTAACTTTCTTTTCCATCTAACTGCTATATCACAATAAGCCTCAGAAGTATATTCCAACATAGTGAAGGAATACTTTTATTTAAAGGGAAATACCAAGGTTCCTTTAGGTATGTAAAATTAGATGTGAAGTTGTTGCAATCTTACATTTTATTATCTATGCTTTCAACAGTCATAAGTCTGTTTTTATAGGTTATTCAGCAAGTTTACAGTAATATGAAGTAAGATATCACTCAAAATTTTAGTGAACAGAAGTGAACATTAACTGAAACATTAAATTAAAAGAACATCATAATTTATACTGAATCAGTGGATCAGACTTAGGCTTCATTAAGGCATTTGACAAAGTATAATTCTTGGTAAGCATTATAACAGCATAATTCTTGGTAAGTTAGAACAATGTAGGATAGACAATATGCCCCCACTAGATGAATTCACAATTGGCTGATCAACCACATTCAGCATTGGATTGAAACAACATCTACATTGAGGGAAGAATGTGGTAGACTACCTCAAGGCTCTGTCATAGGCTCAGTACTTATTAACATTTTCTTAGGTGATCTGGACAAGGGGATAGAAGGGAAATTCATTAAATTTGCAGACAACACCAAGCTGGGGGAAATAGCCAACACTGTGGAAGATAACTCAAGATTCAGAAGAATCTTGGCAGACTTGAGCATTGGGCCCAATCCAACAAGGTGCAGTTCAGTGGTAAGAAAAGTAAGATCCTGCACTTAAGCACAAACACTTTATACTGCATTTGTGAGACTACACTTGCAATACTGCATCTGGTTCTGGTCACCATGCTACAAAAAAGATGCTGAGACTCTAGAAAGAATATAGAGAAGAGTAACAAAGATAAGGGTCTGCCTTATCTGGTCTAACAAAGAAAAGATAGCAGTCTTCCAGAACTTGAGCGACTGTTATGGAGAAGAGGGAGTCAACCTATTCACCAAAGCACCTGATGGCACAACAAGAAATAACGGGTGGAAGATCATTAAAGAAAGAGCCTACTGAGTAGTAAGGATAAATTTCTTGACAATGACAGCAATTATTCAGAAGATGTGGGTGCTCTACCACTGGAGATTTTCAAGAAGATATTGGACAACAATTTATTCACAATCATATAAGGTCTCCTGCTTGAGCAGGGCCCTTCCAACCCTATTATTCTATGTTGTTATAATCAGTGCTATCAAAAGAGCTGTTATGAATACCTTTTAAAAAACTGTTAAAAACAGATAAGAAACTGATGAAATTTAACTGAACTGAACCACTAAAATAAAAGACGTATCTAAGTGATCTAAATAGAAAAATTAAAATGTTGTTTCTGGATTGTTGAGCTTAATTTACAAAGTTTTTGGTAATCTTTTTGTTGATATAGTAATACTTATATTCTAAAATAAAAGCCTAATGTTAGTATTTATAAAAGGATCATCCTCCAGAGAACAAAAGTCCTTTTAACAGAGTAATGCTTGGTGTTATATAAAATTGTGTCTTAAGAAGTCATATTTATACATTATGAATCAATACTTCAAACATTTAACATTGTTCATGTGTTCATATGTTCAACAATAGCAGAACAGAGAAACAGATGCACATTTAGTATACAACAAATTTACAATTCTTGATACAAAGGAGTACAATGTTTTCATTACAATGGCCCATGGGACTAGTTTATCAGAGTCTTCTACACTTCCGTGTCTTTATTCTGTAATTGTCAAATTTCTGAGCAATAAATTGCATTTGTAACTGCAGTTTACACATCTAATGTCAAGGCATTTAGTTATAATTAGAATATTATATATTTGCCTTTATAGGAATATAAGTATAAATAATTCAAAGGCACACTGACATACAATTTCGTACAATACACAACGAACAGCAATATTATGCAGGCATTATCAAACTTGAATTAGGTTACTCGAGCAGTAATCTCAATTATTTTTCTGGTACATAAATGCTTACTTATTGAAAATAACTCATTACAAAAATAAGACTTATATAAAGAGCCTCAAGTATTTTATGTCAAATGGTTCATGAATATTCAAACGAATACATTGTTCTCTCTGAACATAAACAGGAATATCAATAGGTCTCAAAAAGTAGAGAAAGGAGCACAGACAGGCTTCGTGCCTGATTTACTGCTACAGGATGACTACTTTAAGGGTCATCTGACTTCTTATTCCTTCTTGGAAAATCCAAGAAACAATTGCATATCTGAGCACAGAAGAAAACAACATTATTAAGTATTTAATATAAAAAGTATTCATTTTATGTTCATTAAAGCCATTATAAATATATAACAAAGTCAGCCATTAAAATGGAAACTATCGTTCCATTAATAATATACTTTAAAATATACCAATATTAAAAATTTATAACTTTATAAAATGATCACAAAACATTGGTTTTGTCATAATGATAATTATACTTGTAGAAACATATTCAAGATAGGATAATTATGCTAATATTCTCGTAATTAACAGCTTTTGTATCTGAACTTAACTATGGAGCAAGAAACTTCTACTCCATTTAAATATGATAATTAAAAAAAATCACACAAAATAGTTAAGAATTCACTAGATTTACCAGTAATTGCAAAGAATATTAAGCTTATCTGTAAAATATTTCCTTAATCACACATGCTAACTATATTCCTTCCTTGCCTTAACTGTATTGAATGCAACATTTCAGAATATAAAAAAAGTGTACAGCTTTAATTAATTTTTTGTTTAAGTAAAGATGGAAAACAGCTTTTAATTAAATAAAGCTCTCTTAAAGACTGCTAAATCATTGGCATAAAAACACTTGAATATTTCATTCATAATATAATGTTTCTGTATTGGTCAATAGAGCAATTCAGTTTATTACATTGTAACATACTTGCCAGTTATATTAAAAGAGACTCATTAATGAAAAATATTAATTCAATTTCCAGTGGCAAGCTTGTAGTATTGGATATCCAGCCATGAATTACTGGAATCAAAGCGCTATCCAAATCATTTAAGTAATGCTGTGGAAGAACCTGGCCTCCAGATCCCGCCTGATATTCTACCTAAAAGAAAAAAGAAAAAATTACTATATTAGATCCCTGAACAATTTATGCAATAGATTACTAGTGATAGTCATCTTATCACACACAGAATTACGTTTTAGAATATTTAAAAGCAATAAGAAACTGATCTCTTTTAAACTATACCATAGCATCCCATTCTATTTGCTGGCAATGCTACCTACTAAAGAGATGCAGATGTGAAAAAATTATCTACAAAATGGATTCTGTTACAAAAGAGTTTGCACTTGGAGGAGAAATGATGAGTTGACACATTTATAAATGCTACCTAATCACCCAATTTTTCCTGTACTGGACAAGGGAGACAGAGTTGCATTTTCTCTGTTAGGTAGGTTTATCTGTCATGTCTACAGATGTTAGCTAGGAAGAAGACCTGCAGGTTTTCAATACCTGTAGTTCAGGCATGTCCAACCTGTAGCCCATTGGCCACAAGTAGCCATGCACAGCTCGTAATGGGGCCCAATAAGACCAAAAATGCTTAATATTATGTGATTTTATATTATAAAACTATATTATAAATTTTATATGTGGACCAGGAAAATTCCTCTTCAACAATGAAGCCTAGGCAAGTCAAACGGTTGAGACCATGCTGTAGTTCTTCATTTTGTATGCTATCACCATAGTCAGTTTCATCTAGTTTTGATCTAATTTGAGTAACAGTAAGTTGAGTAAGTGTTTAAGGCATCAGGAAATAAATGAGAGATTGAGTTCTAATCCCATTTTAGGCATGAAAGCTAGCTGGATGACTTTGGGTCAGTGGTGTAACTCTAAATGACTAAGTTATATTTACAGATACTGCAACATTTTAAAAGCTTACCATATCTGCATCCATAGAGACTCTGAGGCCTATCTTGTTCATTCCATTATTTTTCAGTGTTTTGAGATGCTTTCCAAGTGCAATATAAGAAGCCAATGCAATTTCTTTAGCAAGCTGATGAACACTATTGTGTAGCTCGCTAACATTTGACAGATAGAATACCTAAAGTATTAATTTTAAAATTAAAACATTAAGATTAGATTTTGAAGGGTAGATTTCCCTTCAAAACTAAATAAGATGATACAGCTTTTCTTGAGCAATGCATTATATATTCTAATCATTAGAAATATACAAGAGATAAATATTTAAACAGCGTTACAATGGCAAAGACCAACATCATAAAACAATTTTCTATAACGAATTGATTTAAGATTTAAAAGAGGAAATTATGAACTTTCTAATTGGCCCTCCTCACTTGCTCTTTTATGCTACTACATTTTGCAGCATTCTCAACTCCTATACCACCTCTCCCATCCCTGATCATCAGACTTAGACTGCTATTAGTATAGTTTCTAAACATGTTTCTAATATTAGAAATACAGATACAATTGTTAAGGGAAGGGAAAATAAAGAGGTACTGAGAGTTCAGTACCTGGACTTTAAAGAAGGTATATACTGCAGAGTTGTCGATTTCCATTTTTGTTTAGTATCATTACACCCTTTTACTTACCATTAAAGCACTCATATTTAGAATACAGAAATACTGTCTTTTTAAATAAATCAGTGGACAAAAATGTTTATAATACAATAATCATTACAAGAATGAGGGTGGCAGAATCATATGAAGAAACAAATATGAAAAATCGGAGTAAGGAACATAAATATAGGAGGTGTTCAAATTATGAAGCCTTTTATTCTATTGGCACTGTATCAGAGTGAATAATGTCAATTTTAAAAATGAAAAGCTACTATCCTCATTTATTTAAGGGAAAATATCAGATCTTGCTTGTCATCATCAAAATACCAATGGCTGAAAATTTCAACTTTTTAGATTTTATGTCCAGGTATTTTGGTGCTTTTGGGGTGGTGGGATGTAACTTTATCTTTTTTAGACGAGTGATCACTATAATAAAGCCTGAACAGAATCTTCCCAAAGAAAACTGTTTAATTTAATGGACAAAATGAGATGGGAGTACAGATGAAAACAGCTGCATGGTTAATAAAGTGTTCTTTTACATTCAGAAGACATTTAATAATCTAACTTGCATAGGCTTTTCTTTAAAAGTAACGTTCACTTACTTCTGTACATTTTACAAGTTTTCCATCCACTTCAAAACATTCTTCTTGAACTATTTTTTCACTTCGTGCTCCTTCCATAGATTTCCCATCTATTGGGCTTGTAATTCTATGATGCAAGGTTTAAATTATATTATTTGGACTAATCAGGTTATTCCAATATGCTCAGAACATCAGAAGCTAACTCCAAAAGAACGTACTCCAAGCATATCACCCAAGACGTCCCAGCTGCCAAACGAAAGAAAACCAGCACCTTTAGGCAGCAGATAAAAGCTGCTGAAGATGAATTACCACTTTAGTAACATTGCTAAAGACATTATTTCATACACGACAAGAAAAGTTAAGGGTAAACCATTGCAATATTTTATCAAGTAAACCACACGGATAGATAATATACAGGTAGTCCTGGGTAATTGTTAGCCCTACTTAGCGCTTGCTTGAAGTTACTGCAGACTGAGAAAGTAACTTTATGACTGTTCTTTGAATTTAGAACTGTTACTTTCCCTGCGGTCATGTATAGATAGTCTTCAAATTACAACAGTTCATTTGATCATCATTCAAAGTTACAACGGCACTGAAAAATGTGACTTATGACCATTTTTCAGCGATGACCTTTGCAGCATCACCATGATCATGTGATCAAACTTCGGGTGCTTCCCAGCTTCCCAGCTGGTTCATATTTATGACCATTGGAACCTTCTGACAAAGTCAACAGGAAGCCAGATTCATTAAGCAAACTTATCAACTGCAGTGATTCACTTAATACCTTTGGCAAGAAAGGTCGTAAAATGGGGCAAAACTCATTTAACAAATGTTTCACTTAACAACAAGAAATTTTGGCCTCAATTGTGGTCATAAATCAAGGACTACCTGTAATTGTTATTTTTGTGCTACGCAATTGCTACATATTTACAATAATCACCATTACACAGTTATGTAATTGCTAGTTGTGTGCTGCCCAGCTGGGTTCTGAAAAGGAAAATCAATGGAGACGCTGGAAATTATGATAACGTAATGTTCTCATTAAATGATTGTGGGTGATTTGCTTAACAACTGCAACAGAACTGACTTCTGTTCTGCAACAGAAGTCCAGCACGGTCATATGATGTTTTGCTTAACCACACTTTTGCACTATTTATAGTGGTTCAGCCAGTTTCCAAGTATTAGCCATTTTACAAAGAACATTGGCATTTTGCAGAAAAATCTTAACACATAAGATACTTTTGCTTAGTAGAATACACAATAAATACCTCATGTTTGTTTTCTCATCATTTTCTATCCAACAAATGTCTACATATTCTCTGAAATCTCCTGAATCCACTTTCCCACATGTAATTCGAAAGTCTTTTTTTTCACTCAGAGCTTGACGCAAGCCCTCCATAGTTTCTGGAGTTATCTGTATCATTATTCCATCTATGAAGAAGCACAACTCTCTTAGTAAACGTAAAACCCAAGTTATGGATTTTTTAACAACTGAAACTGCTTTCCATTGAGATTTACCAGCTGACAAAACTATCACAATGAGGCAGAACATCCAGTCTGACATCATTTTGATTAATGCCAGTCGCAAAGATTATCAGTAAAACATATAAAATGCAGGAGAACTTTTGCCAAAAAAATATGTTTATGTCTTTTTTTTTTTTAAAGTAGCGTAATCCCGGGTTACATTTCTTTGTACAGACACAAATTCAATTTCATGCTCATTTTTATGTTCTATTCCATATCTTATTACTGTTTTACATTTTCTGCATAGCTTTCTCCCCTCTTTTAATTTTCTCAATTTTATTTTAATTATCTCGTCTCAATTCAAATTATTATATTTATATTTTTTGTCTGTCCTGTTTCAATTATCTATTATCTTTTCTCATTAAACAAAGTTTCTCCTGTAGTTACTGATTAGAGTATGACGCCTTTCTATCTTTCAAGTTTATCCATTTAACTCTTATTTTGGCTTCAATATATATTCTAAAGTTATAACATTCAATATAATAAATGACTTCCATTCGGATTCTGCTTGGTACATTCTTAAAATACACACTATATTCTTAAAAAAGGAAAAAAAATAAATATATGTAATTAAAACAACACATTCCATTCCAATTCAATTCTATCATTAATGTTAATATTCACTAAAATCTTAACTTCTTTAACATTACTTTTCAATTAAATATCATACTTCTATGGGAACAATTATAAGCTTTCCATAATTAATTAATTATTAATTATTATTAATTTCCATAATTATTTGTAATTTTTTGTGAAAACTCAAATAAAATTTTAAAAAAAGAATATGTTTATGTCATAGTTTGAAGCTTTCAATCCATAGTTAATAGCATTTAAATCATGAAATAATAGGTTTATATAGTTTAATGTCAGACCCAACTGAACGGATAACATTATCATCAAATTATATGATCACCTTACGGAGAGGCCTCTTCTTATGTCTCTCTCTCATACAGACAGACACACAAACACAAACAATGTATTTTCTGTCAGAGTGTTTTGTTACATTTCATCCAGCACTGCCACTTTACACATGTAAAAAGTTCAATTTTGCTTCATTATATTAAATAATGTAACTTATTGCATTTGAACTGATCTTTTGATTCTAATAAGCATGATAAGCCTCAATGGCGCAGTGGTTAGAGTGCTATATTGCAGGCCACTTCTGCTGACTATCGGCTACCTGCAATTTGGCAGTTCAAATCCCCCAGGCTCAGGTTGACTGAGCCTTCCATTCTTCTGAGTTGAGTAAAACGAGGACCCAGATTGTTTGGGGCAATATGCTGACTCCGTAAAACTGCTTAGAGAGGGCTGTAAAGCACTATAAAGCGGTATATAAGTCTAAGTGCTATTGCTATAATTCATACCTTCAACAATACTGGATTTAGCAAGGAATCCAGAAGATGTTTTTAGCGCTCCATTGAACACTACAAAACTTGCACCTGTAACTGAAAAAAGAGCATACATTTAATTGTTCATTTTAACATCAAATATTATAAGCATAACATTGCACATAGAAAGCTACATATGAAACTCTTTCAGGTCCTTTAATTCTAGCAAGAACATCCCACTTTGATCATTTCTCTTCAGATTATGCCTATGTAATTTAGAGTAACAAATGCCACTAAGTTAACTTTTCTGAACATGGCCAATCAGAGAGGAAATGAGTTGCATACAAAAAAGTCTACAAACCATAATATTCATCAGCTACTCTTTTAATCTATTGCAAATCCAGAAAAGAAATGCTGACCCCAAATTACTCATTATACAACATCTTAATGCCATCAACATTAAGTAAAGCTTTCGTGCTGAAGTTTCAAAGCTAATAAATACAATTTAAGACCAAGAAATTTTTTTCCATGATAACCTACATGTATATTTTGTTTGGAATAAGATAATACCTTTTATAATATATTGGGTATAGATATTTCTTTTCTTCAATATTTTTTTAAATAAGTCATATCAGAAATTAGAAAATAGCTCAATATTGTACAGTGTGATACTTACTTTTGCTAGGATGTCCAGTGGCATTGTTCGTTTGTGTTTGATATACTCCATCCTCATTTTGTACACAAATTAAGTGGGAATCAGCTTGAGAATTAAAACTTGCTCCAATGCTAATGACATGTTCATTAGAAGTGTTTATTACTTTCATTATCTAGAAGACCAAAATTTATATTGTATTATATTATATTAATTATAATATATTATACATACTCGGGTGGGATTCAAATTTATTAACAACCGGTTGTATAGGTGTGGGCTAATTTGTGGGTGTGGCTTGGTGGTCAAGTGACTGGGTGGGCATGGCTTGTTGACTGGGCATGGCTAGGTGGTCACATGACTGGGTGGCCATGGCTTGTATGTAAATATTGTAAATATTTCTGTAAATATTGAATTTTCTATTAAAAAAGAACAACTATTACCCAAAATCAGGCAAAGCAGGCAGACAGATTGAGTTGCTCACAGAATCACAGATTCACTCAGAGATTTACCATTTTGAAATCTGCTATCTGAGTCTGCACTGAAAAACAGACTCAGGTAGCAGTCCTAAAGAAGGCTCAGCTCTGCTTTTAGATTAGCTAGAAAGCAAGAAATCCAACAATTTCCTGCTTTCTAGCTAATCTAAATCTCCCAGCACAGCAGAACAGCTGATGGTCAGGTGGGGGAGGAAAAATAGCAACTTACCAAACGCAGGCAAGTTTGATGGCACTCATGCCAGGGAAGGAGTGAATGGACGAGGAGGGACAGGGAGGGGCCAGCCAGTGGTGTGATTTGCCAGTTCTCTGAATCATAACAACCAGTTCTATAGAACCAATCCGACCAGGTAGAATCCCACCCCTGTATATTCTATATTACTTTCCTATATTTTATTATATCATAACATCACTATGTTATGCTATATTATGCTATGCTATACTAGTTGCAATGTCATGAATATTTATTGGGAATAAGTCCCATTGGTACTTTTCCTGATTGAACATGCACAAGGTTAAACTCAAAATATTGATATTATTCATTTACATGTAACAATTTCAATCAAATAGCCTTTTCCTCAGACTCATCCAGTGGCCCTTTTTTTAGCACACCAGAATTCCTCCAGAAAAACTAATGCTGCTACTTCTCTCTTGTACAATATTAATTACCACTTACACTGCAAATTCCTTTTCTCCAGACTTGCATTATTTGCTTTCCTAATATTTGGAAAAATATTGATAATAAAACAAAAACAATGCATGCTAGATTTTTCTCCAGTGCTATAAAGCTCTCATTACTTTTTTTACTTAAATAAAATGTATATTATTAAATACAAAGTTTTCAATATTTTTGAAAGCAGAATAGTTATTTGGTTAATAATTTACTGCATTTTATCTTATCCATTCTCCAAGGAGTCAGGACAACTCATTGCTCTCATCCATCCAAACACTGAAAAAAAATCACCTACTGAGAATATGAGCCTATATTCTGCCTATATTCAGAAAAAAACAGGAAATGCTAAAAGGAAAACAAAGCTTTTACAGAATCTCTGGTATGTCTCCTCTAAAGCACAAACTTGTTCAAATCCTGGAATCTTTAATAAATGTTCATAAGTATTGCAACTGGGGTTATGCCATTTAGCAAGTTAACGTTTCACTGCAAAATAACAACTCACTTCAAATTCTATATATCCATGAAAGCAGCTGATTCTTACATCTAATACAAAGTCCTTTATAGAAATTATACTTACCTCATTATATTTCCTCAGAGGTATTTTAATGTAACTTCTACCCATTTCCACATGAATAAATAAATTATCTATTCTATGTAATGTATATTGATAGTTTCTAAGGTCCTGCAATGCAATAAAAATAGATTAATCTAGTTCTTTAATTTTGAATCATGTAATTCATTACTAGTTTGTAATATGAAAATAGTATTGATTTTTATATTATGAACTGTAGTAATGAATAATCTGTAAAATAAAATTAATTAATAATAACCTGAGTAGTTTCATAGCAATGAACTACACAGTTCTAAGAGTATCATCTTTGTTAACTCCATTTAATACGTGCATTTTTACCCCCTTTCATGCATTTACTGATAGTTTCGATAATTGTTATCTCACTGATATTTAAGCAGTATTAGAATGTTTGTAATAAGCAAACTTCATCTATTTTCTTACACTGCTCTTTCGATATAACAAGAAGATACTAATGAAATTTAAGCAATAGCATATACTTACAACAAGTAAATCCATGACTGTATGGCCTATTTTTCCAAATAGTGGCTTTCTATGTCTGATACTTGTCAATGGAGTTGGATATACTAAGAAATAAAGAAGAAGAAGAAGAAGAAATGCATAGAGTTTACTGATTCTCTTTGAAAGCTTAAACATAACTCAGTATTTGCATTTAAAATGAACTAAATTGGCATGAATGAAAAGTATAATATTTTAAACACCAGCCTTAAATGCCCTATAGCAAATAAAGTCATTTGAAAAAAATGCTTAATGGAAATATTTTTTTTTAATAATATAGTGAGAATAATGGCAGAAAGTGACACTATAATGCCCAAACCTTTTAATGTTCTTTGGAAATGGGAAAGCCTGAGTAATATAGAATTTAAACTATGGATCTATATAAATAGCATGTACCGCCGTAAACTGCACTGCCAAAATGACCAATAGAATGGTAAATCTTTCTGTAGCATTCTTCAGACTCAGA
The DNA here is from genome assembly GCA_033807585.1 of Hydrophis major. Lineage (NCBI taxonomy): Eukaryota > Metazoa > Chordata > Lepidosauria > Squamata > Elapidae > Hydrophis > Hydrophis major. Next base: position 334,632,312 of record CM066329.1, read on the forward strand.
GAAAATATAAACTTCAGATTCAATATTTAAAATAGAAATAAATTTACCCCCATATTCAGCTCCTAATCTCAACATCAGGCGAATAGGAAAAACTTTTGCCCAAGGTACTTCCTGTTTATGAATAAGAATGCCACATAAAAAGGGATCTGAAGGTAGCATGAGATCATCTAACTTCTGAAACGTGGGTGTAACAAACAGAAATCCACCATGCTCTTTACTTCCAAGAAAGTCTTCAGTGAATATAATATTTTCCAAATTTCCAATAAATTTTCCTGAAAACAAAAGAACACAAAGAAATCAAAGTTGTAACAAAAATACTCTTGATACAAAGAGATGGGACCGAACCAAATTTCTGATGCAAAAAAGAAATGGCTCTTTGAAGGGCATTTTTAATCTAATGAAGAATATCTGTAACTCAAGGTTTTAATGAAGTCCTTAGTGCTCTCTGAGATTGGTTGTTTTCTTGCAGACATTTCATTACCCAAAATTTGTGTTGATCTATTTGATACCATGAAGAATCTGTTCCTTTATACTATCAGCTGATTCATGAGAAGAAATACATATCTCAGGTTCTCTCAGATATAACCTTTAGTACAGGTAGCACTTGACTTACCACAGTTCAGTTCCAAGTTATGATACCAAAAAAAGTATGACAATTTTTCACACTAACAAGTATTGCAACATCCTCATGATCATGTGATCAAAGTCTGGGTGCTTGGTAACTGACTCATATTTATGACAATTGCAGAATCCCGGGGCCATGTGATCCTATTTTGCGACCTTCTAACAAGCAAAGCCAGATTCACTTAACAACCATGTTACTAACTTAAAAACTTCAGTGATTTACTTAACTGTGGCAAGAAATGTCATGAAATAGGGCAAAACTCACTTAACAACTGTCTCGGCAAAAAAAATTAGAACAGAAACTTTGGACTCAATTGTGATCATAAGTCAAGGACTCCCTGTACATAGTAAGACAAGAGTGACATTACATCATGAGGAAGGGTTTTTTTTATCCATTCCCCTTAAATCCAAGCCTCAAAAAGCAGTTATTTAAGTTCAGTGTTATTCTTCACTAACAAGACTGCCAGGGCCACAATCTCACCATCACATTTTGTATTAGTTGCAGTTTCAGGATAATCCCACTAGAATGTCTGGCAATAGTTTAAGCAAGTGGTGATCAGGATGCCAGTTACTGTCATTTGGTATTGGATAACATAAAAGAAGGTCCTCAGCCATGTGGGAACTATATTAGAATATTCATGGATTCAAGTGCTTCTTCCCATGATCATTGATTGTGATTTAGGTAGAATAGAACCATAGCATGGCAGCCAAACTGCCATCAGTTGCAAGTAGCAAAATAACAGAGTTGAAAAGGCCCTTGGAGGCCTTCTATTCCAACCCTCTGCTCAAGTAGGAAGCCCGATGTCATTTTGGATAAATGGTTGTCCAATCTCTTCTTAAAAATCTCCAGTGTTGGAGCACCCACAACTTCTGCCAAGCAAGTCATCGCACTGATGAATTGTTCTGACTGTTCTGAAAATCTCTCATCAGTTTTAGGTTGGTTGTGTCCTTGATTAGTTTCCATCCATTGCTTCTTGTCCTGCCTTCAGGGGCTCTTGACTTGGTTGACCCCTTCTTTGTGGTAGCCCCTTAGTAGCCCAGACAAATACCAGCACTGAGCCCAGAGGTCTAAAAGAACATACTTATTCCATCTAAGTCCCACAAAGGCAATCCACCAGAGTGATCAATGCCATTTTTATCCATAACTGGGCCTAACCATGACTGGAAAGATCCAAATAACCTGTTTCCTTTAAGATTTTTTGTAGCTGAGGGAAGATTGAAAAGAAGATTGAATATCAGTCAAATACCTTTGATCAGGGAAATTTCTTTAGAAAAAGATATATTATTACCTCCTTGGAAGCAGGCAGCACTATTTATTTGTCTGTCTGTCTGTGTGTTTGCCTTCCCTAGAGCTAGCATGTGTGATTAAGGAATTATCTCTGTTTTACAGATAAGTTTAATATTCTTTCAATTACTGGTAAATCTAGTGAATTATTCTTAACTATTTTGTGTAAGTTTTTTAAATTATCACATTTAAGTGGAGTAGAAGTTTCTTGCTGCATAGTTAAGTTCAGATGTAAAAGCTGTTAATTACTAGAATACTGGCATAATTATTCTATATTGAAGATGTTTCTCTAAGTATAAATATTTTTATGATGAAACCAGTATGTTTTGCCAGATGTGATCATTTTGTAAGGTTATGCATTTTTAATATTGGTATATTTTAAAATATATATTATTGCTGGAACTTGAGAGTCTCCATTTTAGTGGCTGACTTTGGTTTGGATTTTCTCTTGATATCTACAGTTCTCAATATTCTCAATATCATTATGTTGTTTTGGGTGCAGAAGAGCTGCCCTCTTTTCCTCAATACAGTTTAATATTTTCCTAACTCAACTGACATTTGGAAGACCATCCAAAATAGTGTTAAATAATATCACAGGAACTACAGTGAATGTGTACAAATTATCTATGGGTAGAAGGGGTGGGATTATGCCTAGCTTCCGAGAACCAGGCCATAAATTTTTGGCCCAATTTTGGGAATTTACTGAGGATCCCCCTGACCTGGCCAATATCTACATAGAAGAAAAGTAGATGAGTTATGGATAAGCATCATTTCTAGAAACAATAATTTGGAAAGATGAAATAATAAATTTGATTAATGCCTCATGCATCAGAATACTAGTATACACTGGTGATTGATGTCAGACAAATCAACTCATTAAATAGTTACAAATGTTACTCAAGCTTCTCTCTTTCTAATATCCAACACTTAGCCAATTAGATTTGTTTATGGGGGTAAGAGGTGGGGGTTATGCTTAAATATGGAAACTCCTATAAATAAGGAGGGATCAAATGATTAAAGCCATTTCTGAATATACAATTATATAGGAAAACTGACTTTTATAAAAGCAACAATCTAGTATCATGTTCAATTTCTAATTCATTAAAAAAAATATAATTAAAAAGTGCTGAGTCAGCATCCCGCTCTCATAAATTTGCTATGAATTAATTAAATCTCTCTCTTTGCATATAACATTAAGAAACAGACCAAATTAAACACAGATTTCAAATATTCAAACACTTATTCTAATATATACTGCATTAGAAGTCTAACAAAACTTCATACCTTTCATGGCATCTTTATATATGTTGATAAATAAGTTGAATATTTCTTTAGGAACATCACTTTCATCTGATAAACAATGTAACACTATGATAATTTCAGCTTGCCCCAAGCCATGCATTCCATTGGTGGAGAAAAACCAGCATTTTTCTGAATTATCTAAATGACAAAAAGAACAACCATTGAGCCTTTTTATGTTGTTAACATACAGATAGTCCTCGACTAACCACAGTTCATTTAATGAGCGATCAAAGTTACAACAGCACTGAAAAAAGTGACATGATAATTTTTTACATTTATGACTATGGTCATCTCCATGGTCACGTGATTTATATTTGGATGCTTGATAACTGACTCACATTTGTGTCCCAGAGTCATGCAAACTTTTAACAAGCAAAGTCAATGTGGAAAACAGATTTACTTAACAACTGTGTTATTAATTTAACAATTGCAGTGATTTACTTAACAAATGTGCCAAGAAAAGTCGTAAAATGTGACAAAACTCACTTAACAAATTTTTCACTTAGCAACATAAATTTTGGGCTCAATTGTGGTCATAAGTTGAAGACCAGCTATACAAAAAAATAGCAATTTTTACATATTTTGCAATGGATCCATAGATCAATTCCAACCTAATCCAAAAAGATAATCTGGCACCGAACTGTTACCATTTCAATGCATAAATCTGTTTGTATTGGAAAGATCTCTGCCAGAACACATTATCACTGCCAGAAGTGAAATTATAACGGTCCCTACTCTCTACTGGTTTCAATGACAAGGAAAAGTAATTGCTTAAGTCAAGTTTGTCATAAATTGACTCCAGGCCCTTATTTGAAATTGAGAAGCTATAATCCAATGGTTCCAAAGTCAGTCTTCTCCACTTACATGTAAAGAATCCTATTCAGGTATCATTCCCAAGCTAACATACTGAAAATATCCTTCCAAATCTAGAAATACAGTGAAGGAGTGCATTGTAGGGACAACAGCTATTCTTTATCATATTGTAGTGAAGTTATTAAATTACATAAATTTAATTTTTTTTATAAAGGTTAAACATATAATGAAATGAAACAAACTTTAGATTACTGCATCTAAATTCTCTATTTAGATTTGATATAACTTACTTTTTTGTACCATTATCTTTTTACTTACTCTAATAAAAAATTTGCAAGGAGGGGGAATCCTGCACTAATACTTGATTTAATACAAAATATTAATCTCCTATTTATCTCAGTTAAGGCAATTAATTATAAGATAGAAATAATAATTGGAAATAAAAAAATAATTAGAACTGACCAGTCAATTTTCATTGTTTAGAGTTTACATTTGTAACTATAATTATAATATTTTACAAGGTTTAATCAGTTTGATATGCTAATACTTACAAGATAGTATCTTGACGTTCACTAGTAAGTTTGCATTTAGAATGAATGTCAATGGATTAGATTCTTCAAGCAATAAGGTAACTTGCTCATTAGAAGGATGTTCTTTTACTAAGGATTCTGAAGAAAATATGAAACAATAAAAAGACAGATAATTGTAGTTCTGAATTTTGGAAAAAATGAAACAAGCCACATTGAGGCAACTGATGCTTGGGATGTAATCCAAATTAATAAAGCATGAATAAACTAAAGCTAGATCAAACTATTTTTTAAATATTTCCTCTGTTCTGAACCTTATAAAACATAGCGCTCGCTGTAAATAGCTATTTCAGTGTGGGCAATATATATAAAACATATCATTGTCTCTTGAAGTTTACAATTTTTATGACAAGTGAACATAGTTATTTTCACTAAAATTAAATATATATGCAACAACTTCTATATGCAACAACAACTGTAAGTGTGATGGCCCAATTCGTAAGATTCTATTAGGCCACACTGAGAGTTGGGACCATGAATAAGGTTTCCTTTGACAATCTCAATGCATAAATTTATTTGTATTGGAAAGGTATTAATCTTGAATCCAGTTCAGTCACTCCTTAGCAATTAATGCAATAGTGTTCAATTAAGCATTACATTTCTCATTTAGCTGCTTAGCTGCTCCACTTAAACTAGCAATTACATTTCGAATTATTGCAGGTTCTAGAAAATCTTTAAGATAGCTCCAGGTATACTGCAATAACATAACAATGAATGGACAGCGAGGAAATCCTCAACTTTTGAAATCAAGCATGTAGCACTAGATGCACCAACCATTGTGCATGTTACAGATAGCTCTGGATTAGTCCCATCAAAAAAAGCACAACCTTATGCAGATCATGCCCTATCCACAGCATCTCATTTTGCCAGTTTTGTATTTCAATTCATATACCCTAATCTAGTAGAAATGTATACTGACATCCAAATTTGTCATTTTGTTTCATTATAACAAAAAAAATACATTTCTCCTGCACAATAGCAAAATCACACTAATTAATTTTAATTCAAACCTAATCTCTAAAACTCAAATCCTTAGCCTAAGAATCAGTATATGTAAACCTTTCTGTATTTTGTATATTAAAATATATATTATTAGTATCACCACTTCGGGTTTTCTCAGAAAGTAGTATAGTATAAAAGCAAAATAAATCATAATGGTTATTTATATGATTTATTTTATAATGCCACACTTCTCAAGTGCAAAAAAAATTGAAAGGGTAAGAAGCAATCGTACTTTTTCATTACACCTTAAAAGCAAGAAATTCCCTTTACCTTTTTCTCCTCTTGCAAGCAGAAGAGGTGGAAATCCATCACCAGGAATAAGGCTGACCTCCTTGCCAACACAGTTTTCAATACAACAAAGCATCCTATAATCTAATATACTAGTAGGGGTATCACTTGCTTGATCAGTTGCAGCAGGAAGAAGTTCCTTTGCTTTCTGTTCAGAAACAGAAGGAAATTCAGTAACAGCTGCAGTCACAGAGTCAAACAGCACTTCAGTTTGTGCAAGACAGTCAGAATTATGTGATAAGTCAAGCTGCTCATTAGTAGGCAAGATGTCTTCCTGTGGAAGAGAAGTGGAACTCCTTGCAATCCCAGTTTGTTCAGCTACATGCATTTCATCTTTTGACTTGGTATCTGTTTCAGAGACAGCTTCATTTGTTGGGCTTCCAACCTATGATAAAAAAAAATTCCATTAGATCTGACATTCACCTGAGCTCAATATTGCAAAATTTGTAGCAACACTTTAACTTTGAGTTGAGAGATACCCAAAAAAAGTAAATGCAGTGAAACAGAAACTATTACTTTATTTATTTATTTGATTTATATAATTGCCCATCTCACTTGTACCTTATTCTGGGCAGTCTGTAAAAAAAAACAAAAAATACATAATATGAAACAAAAATAACAATACATAGAAGTTGGGCACAATCTAAACCGTTATGTTATGTATACATGTAGCCCAAGCAGTGTCATAGAATCAAGCATAAAGAGCAATTTTCAAGGCCTTAAGAAAGCTAACAGAGAGTACACTGATCTAATCTCAGAGGCCATGATGTTCCATATCAGAAAAGGTTCTCCTTCTGGGCCCTGCCAGCCAATATTACCTAGCTGATGATAGCCAGAACATGCCCTTCTTGCCAGATCCAGAGAATGTGTAGGAATAATTGGGGAAAGACAATCCTGTAAATAACACAGTGCTAAGGGATTTAAAGGTGACAACCAGCATCTTGAATTGTATCTGAAAGCATAATGGAAGTGAATGAGGCTCATGGAGTAGTGATCACATATAGAAAATAACTGACACCAATAATTGCATGCATTGCTGCATTTTGTACCAGCTGAAACTTCTGAATACTCTTCAAGGGCAGTCCCATGTAAAATGCATTGCAGTGCTTCAATCTGGAAGCCACATAGGAATAAGAGACTTTAAGCAAGGCCCGCCAGTCTAGGAACTGCACGATTGATACATTGCCCTAAGCTATGCAAAGGCGCTCCTAGCCAGAACTGCTCTTTGAGCAGTATATTTTCTGTATGAAAAAGACAAAACAGATTTTTGCACGACACATTTATCAACTAGCTAATTGTATTAAGAACCTAAAATGATAATTTCAGATAAAGCAGGGCTTACAGGTTGTGGGAATCGCTTGGCTCCAGAGGACAATTTTGTTGTGTCTGCAACTTCTCCATTAGGTAAAATTCCATCTGCAAACCAAACTCTTCTGTGGTCTTTAGGGAGCAAACCTGTAGAAGAAACAAATCCAAGATACTTGTTTAGCTAATACCAAAGTCACTTCCCCTCTTCCCCATACAAAAATTCATTTAGAATCCACATGAGGGTACTGAAATCTAATAAGCAGATAAAACAAAATGTGAAGACTACCAAGGTACCTCAAACACTGGATTTCTGCAACTAATAATGTCAAGCAACTTTACATATAATTTCAAGATGGAGATGGAGATGCAGATAGAATTTCAAAGCAGCCAGAAGAGTTTATTTCTCAACACTAACACTAACTTATATAAAAGCTGCTTTTTCATTTTTCTATCTCAGGTATGGAAGTATTACTTTAAAGGTACTGAATAATTCCTTAGGAGAAGTTCCATTCTCCATTAACAAGTATCACAAGTTGTATGCTGAACAAAAAAAATCACCCTAAAAGAAATACTTTTTGAAGAATTTTTTCATCTAACAAACAATACAGTCTGCAAATTTATTGTGTAAAAATAAATATCTAGGAATGCTTGAGCAATACAGTAAATGGAGTTTACTTTGAGTGACTTCTCTAATTATTATGGATAATTTGTAGCCCCTAGATGTTGAATTATAACTCCAATTAATCCTTACCCCATTATTATCATGAGTGGCCTTCAAAAATTTTAGTAACAGGTTTTCTGCCTGGTTGCTGGGTGGGCGTGGCCTAGTCAGCCTCCTGCACCATAGCTGGGGGGGGGGTTTGCCCTCCCCAGGCTCCGGAGGCTTTTGTTGAGACTCCGGGAGGGTGAAAACGGCCTCCCTGGACTCTAGAGGCTCTCTGGAAAGCGGAAACGAGCCTGTTTCTGGCCTTCCTGAACTTCCGGGAGGCCCATTTTTCACCCTCCCTGAGCCTCCGCCCATGCCCTGCACTTACTTGCATCCAAAACAGACTGCATGAGGACTCCTAGGAGGGGCAGGGTAGGCAGGGCCAGCTAGGAGTAGGATTTGGGGGTTCTCCGAATTGTGCAGAATCTTAGCTAGAGGATCTCCTGAATCCCTGCAAACCCCCAGCAGCCCACCCCTGAATGGAGTCAATTGAAATACAAATCTGGACAGCTACTCATGGCCCATTTCTGTTTTTTTTCCCCTTAACTAATCATTACTCTTTATTATTTATTTACATACAGTATATTTCATATTTCTAAACCACTCATGTCCCTCAAAAAGGGGTCTGGGTGCTGAAATAAGGTTAAATAATAGCATAAAATAAGAATTACCAGACGTCTGGGTTTCATGCAGAGATGGAACAGCTGAAGATTCAGACAATACAGAATTGGATGCTGGATCAGTTGGGATCATCATTTTTTCTAATGCCTCTGCTAACGAACAAAATTTAAGAGTTTAAGTATCAAAACTATGTATAAGAAATCTTTCACAAATGTCTGCCACAGGGCAATATTCATATACCTAATAATAATCAAGGTGAATTCAGGATATTTTACGGACAATTTTGTTTTAACAAATTCTGCAATGTTTAATATAATTTTAACATAATTTTGTTTTACAAAACATTCAGTCTAAGTTTTTAAGATTTTTTTACTGAATGTGAATTTAATATTTACTGTCTTTAAAACAACTTTTTAAAAGCTTTATTTTTTACATATTGCAAGTATATGTATATCAAAACAATTTTGAGTTTTACCCTACTTTTTATTTCTTTAAATAAATAAAAGCATTTGTGGAAGGCACATATTTATAGGTTACTAAAAAGGCTACAGCTATACAGACGATTAAAAACAATTTCAGTGAATATATTTCTGCACCACAATGTGTCACACTGATAACTTGGGCATAGGGACTTATTTGAGTAGAACATGTAGAAATCCCATTCACTGCTGCAATAAACATAAAAACCAAGATTATAGTACAATCTTAAGTATTACTGAAATGGAATACCAAAAAAACGAATTGACACATTTAAACTCTTTTTCTCCAGGTGGACAACAGCAATCTGTTCTTTCCTGGAAAAAATTCCTACAATATCCATTAGCCATTGCCAGTATAAGAATAATGCATTAATTACAGCATGTTAAAGTATGGATCACCCATAAATACATATATAGTATCATTCAGTATAATATCTAAGCTCTTTCTTCTATATATGGTAAACTAAAACTTACTTTGTGATACTCAATCCTAATTGCTTATTAGTTTGTCTTCTTTTTTGTATCTTATTGATATGGCATGCTTCCATGGCTGTCTGGATATACAACTGGAAGGGTTCATATATCCAAGTTACTTATATTCTTTTTGTTCAGGAGGCAAAAGATGGGATACATAGTGGATTCTCCTCCCATCTGGTAAATTATGCTGAGAGAAAGTGACTAGCCCTAAGTCAACAAATAAGCTTCTAAGGATGGAGTCTTCCTAATGTACCAATATACCACACTATCCCTCATGGTTATCATGCTTTGCACAAAAATGAGATAATTATCACTTATTTTGAAGAAGACTAATGGGTAATCCTTGAGTTATGATCCCAATTGTGATTGGAATTTCTAATACTAAGTGAAGCAGTAATTTTAGCAAACCATTCCGAGAACAGCTACTGTAGCAATTCTACTTGCGGTCATTAGGACAGGACCACAGGGTTATCGGGTGAGGATTTATGTGAACACAACTTGTGATTTTCTTCCAGCTTCCCCACTGACTTTGCTTGTCAAAAGTCAGGTGGGAAGGTCACAAATTGCAATCATATTTCCCATCTACCAACAACTCTCACCCCAATCAAATGGAGATGACTTAAACTCCGAGGATTGGTCAGAAGTTCATTTTTTTCAGCACCATCATAACTTAGAATAGTTTCTGATGATTGACTATAAACCAAGGACAACACGAGGCTCAATCATAATCTTTATAATGTTCAATCATAATCTATATAATGCTATTCCTTTGCTTAATTTTACTGGACTATATATACATTACTTTTCAGGTGCCTATTCTAATTTCTGGCTGCATTTTGTTCAAAACTTTTGTGCAAGTATGCCTTACACCAGGGGTAGTCAACCTTTTTATACCTACTGCCCACTTTTGTATCTCTGTTAGTAGTAAAGTTTTCTCTAACCGCCCACCGGTTCCACAGTAATGGTGATTTATAAAGTAGGGGACAAAACCCCTACCGCCCACCACGAAAGCTGGAGCGCCCACTAGTGGGCGGTAGGGACCAGGTTGACTACCACTGCCTTACACAATAACTAAAAAGATAAGCATTGTCCAATCAAGTGAAATAATTCATATTCTAATAATAATTATGAGCAACAAATTAATCATGAAATTCAAATAATTTTAAATGATACTCCCTTTTCAAGTAGAACATATGGAAACATCTACTAAAAGGTTTCATATTTATTTCACCTTAAATATTTCACATCATGATGTTCACATTGGGAATACTTGTTCCAACATTAAAAAAATTATTCTAGTTACATTTTCTGTTTCTTCTAATTTTCTACAACTACATTTTACCTTTGTTAATGGACTCATAGCAGATTATACAGACTCTTGCTTCTTTATCCAGATATTGGAGTTTGCATTTTCGATTGCAACAGGGAGCACAAAAAATCTAGATTTAGCACAAAAAATGCATTAATATTTTATAAGTATATGGATGGATGGATTTAGATGTAGAAAAGGTTAAGATCACATACTACTTACAAAAATCAGAAACTAGAGGAATAAAATAATCAGTCAACTATAATATTTATAATTTAGTGCCAGTAGAGACAAAACTCGGATAGTTTCAATAAATTAATTCTTTAGCAATGAAATTATCTTAAAGAAATCAATAAATATGGGCTTTAGAAAAATCACAAAGCTGAAAAAAATATTTTTAAAAAGTGTATGTTTTAGCCAACATTCAGAAACATTTTCAATAAATCAGAGAAAAGGTTTACATGCTGATTAAACTTCATTTTAATGGCATAAAGAAAATTAGTAAAGAGAAATATTTTTTGCAGGCCAAAGAGCAAACAAAAAACAAGCCCATCCTCTATAAATGGAGAATGATAAAGATGATCAATCAAGAAAAAATAGTTTAGTTTACTTACTTTCCCACAGGCACGACAGTGGTGTCTTCTTTTTGTAAATGTGAATTTGGCTTGACAATTCATGCATTTTGATGCTTCTAAGTCAGGAAGCCAGGAAGGCTGCTTCTGTCCCAAGACTGTAGCTCGTCCCACTACTTTCCTTGGTTCAGAAACCATAGGTAAGACATTTTCTTTCATGTTTCCCAAGCATCTTTGTCCATCAACATTACTTTGACTAACATCTGATTCAGGAGAAATTTTACCATCTGAGACCAAGGTATTTGAATCTGTGGTATTTTTCATTTGGGATTCGTTTCCAGGTACGTTTTTACTACTAAACTCAGAAGGGATTGGGGCTTTTGGTTGAAGGTTTAGCAGCTGTTTTGGTCTTGCTCCTCCACTGTGCACTGTTGGTTGGCCATTTAGTGAATCTGAAATTTCACTTCCAATCTCAATTGCATTATCTACAGTCTCTTGTTGAACCTGCTGTGTGTGTTTTTTCACTAGGATCCCTAAGCTAGATTCTGGAATACTGATAAAATTATTTTCATTACAGACTTTTGCTTTCTTACATTCCAATTCTGCTTGTATGCGGTCTCTATTGATATTCAGATTGCTTATATCCAGTAAGTTGTCATTTATTACATCAGATTCCAAAAGTCCACTGCTAGTGTCTTCTTTGAGAGGCTTTGAATTATTTGCTCCAAGACAATGTTCAGATAAAAAGGCATCAAGCTCACTATCACTAATGAGCATGTTGCTTCCAATAATGTCTTCTTCTAAAACTAGATCAACAAAAGGTCTTTCATCCACATCAATAGGCCAAACACTGCTGCACATTTCAGTATCTTTAGCCAAAAAAGTACTAGTAGTCACAATGGAATCATTATGTTGGAAAGGCTCACTATTACTAGAAACAATACAGTCTTTACTTATTAAGGAAGATCTCTCTATCTCACATTCACTGGTTTGGTTTAGACTGTTCTCCTTTTCTAAAGTTTCTGTTTTTCCAAAAGAATCACCTTCTACACAGCTATTTTCACTGGGCAGAGCTATGTCTCTAATGCTATCTTCTTTCTGAGTAATCTTTCCATTTATGTCATCAGTATTAACTAATGATGTACATATAGAAACTGCAAGTGGAAGACAGGATAATGAAGTCTGTATGTCTTTAGAGATCTCTGGTACTGAAACCGTATTTAAAGTTGCATCTGTATATTGCTGTGCATTACAAAACATGTCAATTGTGCTATGTTCTTTATTCAAAGCTACCACACTTTCTGTCTGAAGAGCAGAATCACATAAAGATTTTTTGTTACACATTACATTGGGATTATTCACTTCATCGATCTTTGGCAAATGCAAAACTTCTGATTCATTTATGTCTTCTGAAATGACTTGCTTGTCACTTTTATCATGTATCATTTGACTTTTTGAACTATTTTCATCCACTAGTGTCTCACAAGGCAGCTTTTCACATGTTGATTCTTCTTTGGATCCAAGTACAGCTGAAAGATGAATTACTGAAGCTGATTCTGCATCAGTTCCTATCACTTGTTCTTTCTGGCCAGGTATTTTATTATTTTTCAAACAATTTGTTTTTTCTTGATCTTCACCAGAGTCTGTTATATTTGGTTCAAAAGGAGTGTCTGTCTTTAATTCCTGCTGATTAAGTTCTTCTGCTGCATTATTTTGTATTTTGTACAGTGTTTCATCAATCTGTTGCTGTGTACCAGAATTAGAAATGTGATCATCAACCACTAAATTATTAGCTTTGGTTGACAGTAGTGCTAAATCAAAGCCATCAACTGAAAGACCGCACTGAGACTCATCTGGTTGCAACTTTTGAATGCATCCTAAATTATTTTTTAATTTGTTCAAGCCACCTGTGTCATTGATAAGATCGCAGACAGGTATACTGCATCCCTTCAAGCAAGACAACTGATTTTTATCTGAAGAATCACCACCCACCATGGACAGAAGATCTAAACCAGTAACATTTTTCTCATTCTGGTCAGAGTTCAATTGTTCAAAACTTGCTACTTTTGTAGTTTGAGAAGATAATGAGCATACATCTGATACAGCACAACTGGCATTTTCTTCCACATTTGGCTCAAAGGTTTTTGGCTGCTGGCAAGATGAATCTGACAAAACTAAGTGATGCTCCGAATTACAAAGATTTATAGTGCTGTTGTTTTCAAGTTCATCTAAAAAAAGAAGCAGCATATTAGGAATTTCACCATATATTTGCTAAATACAGTGCTCTCTCAATTACAAATGCTGTCTAAATTCTATCTCTAATTATATTTTCCCTATTACATTATTTGTCCATTGTAGATCTAATTTTATCTGAAAAACACTACATATCCCAATGAAGTGACATACCATAAGAGTATATTTTTATCTATTTTTATACTTGTTGCTCACATGAATACAGAAGTCACAAAGATTGAACCAACCTGGGTATTGTTCAAATTCATCAAGTAATTTGTCCAAATCAGAGACAGCTGCTTTAAAATAATTGTCCATTCTAAGATTTAATCAGCAAACCCTTTTTTCCTGTTGCACCTTTAGGGAACAATTAAATGAATTAAGGCAAAAATAGATTAATAAATGATGCAAATTAACCTAAATTATTCTTAAACTCAATTCCTTATTCTTAAGAGTGACTCTTAATAAAAAATAAGTTGTTTGTAGTGCTGAATCAAACTGCCTGGAAGGACACTTGGAAATCAGGACTAAAGCTTAGCTTTAGTACTCAAAAAAATATCATAGCATTTCTTAGAAACATCTGAGCTTATATAAATATATTGCCTTCTATTATAAGCAAAAGTAATTGTACTTTTTCATACCATTTCCTCTCAAAACAGGGACATAGCAAATACTAATCCTTTATCCTGTTGCTTTTCAAAAGGTAGGATTTCAGGAACTTCGAAGTGGTCAAATGTAATGTAATAATTAAGGTCAATCCCTGCTAATTCTGCTGGCAAATCCATGAACTATACTTTATAATGTGTGAACCCTGGCAATTTTGCCTTATTCAATAAGACATGATCAAGTAACCTTTGTTTAGCATGACTGGGATCTCAGTCACTGTGGGAGACTGAGTTTTGGACCTGAAAATGTTCTAGACTTTAAACTATGAATTCAGTTTCTCTAAAGTAATTGTGATTCCTACATTAAAGAAAGGTATTTAATATTTTAAAATAAGCTAGATATAACAGTGCACTAAATGATGCTTCTGTCATCCACATGAAATTCAGAATATGAAAGGAGAAAAATATAAAACTGGTTATTTCACTGGCTGTTCACTGCCCATTCTTATCAATACATTGTAGTGATAGTTCCTATCTTCCAATAATTATTCAAGTAAACTACTTATTTTGTATCATTTTATTAAGGAATTCCAATCCATTGGATTTATACTATTTCTATTTAGTTATACCTGAAATTATACAAATGTATATTATTTATCTTTAAAACTATATAGCTTTAAATAACAGTCTTCCTCTTACAGCTTATGGATCAATATGTAACAGGATAGATAGCAATTTTAAAGTTATCATCTACTATATAAGCATACTCCAGAAAAGAATAGCGGTATACTCAAAATAATGCACATTGAAAACAACACCAATAGTTGAAACATTAGAGTAAAAAGAGAGCAACAACTTAACTTTCCTTCAAAAATATATTGTTTATAAAGTTTTAAAAAGGTGAAAAACATTGCTATGCTGTCATAATTAAACAAGCCATTCTGAAAGTTTTATATTAAACAATATGATTAATATATATAAATGAATCACATTAATCAGCTGACTAAAAGAGAGTGGAATGAAATGTTCCACTCCAGACAAGAAAATAATGGAAAAAAGAGAATAGTCATTAATAATCATTAACAAAAGAATATTAAAATCAGTGTTCAGATACAACCTTCCAAATGACAGAATACTACTGGGAGAAATGAAGTAATATCCAGTATAACACAATTTTTCTACCTTGATGTTGAAATGAAGCAGAAAGGAAACTAATGGAAAAAGAAAATATAAAAAAGATTGTGCAAATAGAAAAAACATATTAAACCATCTTAAAAGTTGATGATACCCAAAATTCTTTAATTACTGAACTAAAGCCAATTATTCTTTTTTTTTAAACAAATTTTATTAATTTTAAAGACAAACAAACCATCATTAACCACTGAATACATAAACCCTCTTTCCATTATAAATTTTACAAGTCGAATAAGACATTATTTTATACAACATAGTTCTGTTTTACACCATTTCCATATGAATATATAAATATCTCTTAGCAATATCTCTTGTAATATTTTAAAGTGGTATTTGGGATTTGTAAGCATATTTGAAAAACACAACAATAACCGGGGACTGAAAAAGATATTCTGGTTTCAAAAATGGGCAGGGCTAAAGAGTTTTGAAACTATGAACAATGCTAGATGCTAGTAGAAAGTATGAGTTTGAAGTCAAGTCTTCAACAAAACATGACCCAAGCTAGACTGACAATCTGGATTCAGAAGAGGCAAGAAAATCCAAGATCACACTGCTAACATCAGCTAATAATAAAAAAGGCAAGGAACTTCCAAAGCAACAGGTTTTTTTGCTTTATTTATTATACCAAGACTTTTACAAATCAAACCATGACTAGCCTTTAAAAACCATGACTAAAAACATGGGTGTCTATTAAAGAAATTGTGCTATGATCAGAAAGCAACAATTATGACAAAACATATAACAATTAAATCATTTAAGCCAAGAAAGTGGTATGTATTTAATTCCATTTGTTGACTGAATCACGAGAATTTCTTAGATATTAAAACTGCTGAGAAAACTGAGAAACATCAATAAACCAAGGTATTTTAATGATAAGCTTTGGTGGGCTACAAGTCAGGAAGGCAAGATATTTTCTGTTGAAGGCTAAAGAAAAGATATGAAAACAATTCCCCCAAGAATATGTCAGACGGCTAGTAGTAGCAGACTTTAATTCTCTAATCTCAAATTCAATTCTAAATAAAGTCAAAAGCTCACTACAGTAATTAAGGAGCAAGAATTATTGGAAAAGACGCTGAAGCTGGCAAAACAAAAAGCAATCCAGGCCAGCAGCAGATATCAGCAGCTGACAGAAGCAGGGACTTAGAACTTCAAATATTTATTGATAGTCTTGGTGAAATGATGCCAGTATGTCTTTTACTATATTTATATCTAAGAGTATACCAAATACAAATGTCATGCCCCTGTTGGAGTCTGGCTCGAGGGACAGATGGAACAGCTAACAGGGAATGGGAGTGTGGCTCCATTGGTTGTGGAGGAAACTGGGCACAAGCCGGATGGGCATTCAGAGGAAGACCCAGGCCCAACCCCTCTTCATCCTAGGGCATGCATGGTGGAACAGATAAGGGAGAACCGTGAGTGGTGTGGTCCATGGGGGAAGAAGGGGCCTTGATCCCCTTCATGGGCTGCAGCTGGGAGGACTGATTAAAAGGACAAAATGTGCATGGCAAAGTTGCTGTAAGCAAAGTGTGTATTCTTTTTGGAACTTATCTGTGTTTTGGCTTCCTCCCATCTGTTGTTGCTACATTATCTGGTAAAAATCTGCAATTAATCATCCTTGTCTGCCATAGTAATTCCTTCAGTGTGGTGTGTTGGGTTTTTTATTTCAAATTAACTTTACCTTGGGTGCAGACTGCATTTACTCCCTCTGTAAACTGTTTTAAGAGTTTGGTATTCAGCTGACGGTAGTTGGACATGGGGCCAAGTTGGAGGCATTAAAGGAACTTTCTTCTATTTTTGTAACTTGGTTATTTTTGTGTCAAGTCCCGGGTAATATGCTTCTAAAAAAGTAGTTTTAAGCCAGGAATTCTCTTATCTCGTTTATCAAATGTTACACATTGCTACAGACTATTTGTAATCTGCCATGTTCTCATGCTTTTCTTTCTCAAAAAACCCTCAATGTTATAAAAAGATGAAATAATTGCACAACACATTCTGAGGGGTAGTTGCTGTAATTTCCCTCTCCCCTCATCCCTGTCTAAAACTAAATCACACAAAGTTGCAGTAATGTATTTTTTATAATGGATAAAATATTCCCAATCGTAGTAGTCCAAACAACCAAGTATTTGTACTTTTTTCTAGGCATAATATTAGGGCTCTCTAAAGCGCACCATAAAATATTTATTTGCAGAGCACATTATAAGCATTACAATTTTTGTTGTTTTGACTCAGTATTTGCATCTTTATGAAAAATCTACCTAGTGAAAAGTGCAGGATATGTGTAATACAACCATCATTTCAGGCAGATGTTCTAACATGATCATGCTGGAATATAGTACATCATCCACAATCAACATAGGTATAATGAGTTGAAACTGGGGAAAAGTGACCCATGTACTTTTTTTTTTTTTTTACTTTGCAGGAAGAAAATGCTCTTAAATGTAAGAAGAGGTTATCCTGTTATTTTAACCTTATTTTATTTATTATTTTAACCTGTCCAAAGGCTTTCAAGCAGATATATATATAGACAGAGGGAAATCCCACAGAGTAAGTCAGTCCGGATTTATATCCACGAAGTTTTATTGAGGAAATAAAAGCAAAGGACGAGAAAAACAAGGCAAAGAACCGGAGTTCGCTTCGAGGGAAGAGAGAGGCGAAGACAGGGGTTTAGAGACGAGGTCAGGCAGGATCGGGACAGCCGGCCCGGGCTTTCCAGCCCCAGTTTTTGGTTCTGCAATCAACCAGCTTTTTCTCCTCACCGCGGCCGTTCCACCCTCGCCTCAGCTCGCGGCAGGGGAAAAAACAAAACAAATACCAGCAGGCGGGTGGCAGAGGCTTCGCGGGGTCTCTTCCACTTCTCCCTCACCCCACCCTTCCCGCAAGCCCTCTCCGCAACACTTCCCAGGATCTCCCTCCCTCCTCCCATCAGCCTTCCCAGGATCTCCCTCCCTCCTCCCATCCCCCGAAGGTGGCTGAAGGGCACAAAGGGGGGTGCGCGAGCCTCCCATAAGACTGACATCTCAACCGGACACGCCCCCTCCTTACTTTCCGTCTCCGCGGAAGCCGAACTTAATCCGAGAAGCCCAGAATCCGGGATAGTTCCGCGCCTGGGTGTCGGCGCGAAATCATTCTCCGAGACCCGAGCGCGAAGGCATCGGCATCACTTTTCCTAGACTTTAGTCTTTCCTGAAAACCTTTCTCCTTGCTGGCCTTCCCACGCAAGCGCGCAGGAAGGCGGCCAGGCCACCACCCACTTGAAGGAGACGTCCGCTACCAATCTCCGGGATGGACTCATCTGCGGCTGCGCAGTTGCTAGGCGAAGTTCTTCGTTCCGCCAGCCGCCTCCGCCACCCCCTCCCTTCGGAGGGTGTGTTCGGGAGAGTTTCGGGTGTTAATTGCGGGAGGCGGGGCTCCCGTGTGGAGTTGCGTTTCGGACGCTGGTTGCGGTGGTGAACGTGATGGACGAGCGGATGAAATTTGCCTTCCTTGCTCCCCGAACATTTTTGGGAACCGGGATTTAGACTCAGCAGTTGGAAGGAATTCTGGACCTGATTTGCCAGCTTCGGTATTAGCGGTATTCCAGGTAATTACAATTTGTAATAATAAATGGGCTAACATCGCGGATTGGCAGGAGAAGAAAGAGGAGCGCATTCCCTAAATCTAAAATGTTAGCACATTCAGGGTTCCTAAGCAGTTTTATTGAGAAAAACAAGGAATGCCAAAGGTGCTTTTTCAAAAAGCTGTTTTTCCTTGAAAAGGTTTCACTTCTCACCCAATAAGCTTTTTTAGTTCTGAAGAAGCACCTTTGGGACAACCATGAACTGAATGACTGAGAATCTCCATAGACATATAAACAGGAAAGTGTGCCAGAACCTTGGAGCATGAAGCAAATAGAAAAATGCCTTTGTTCAAACCACAGCACAAATAAGTCCTGTCAACATCTTTTGTATCATGACCTGATGACTTTACCTTCATCTTATCTCAACTGTGAGTGAGAAAGTCTGTATGGTTGTTAAAGAGGGTTTTTCTCCCTCCAAGGTAAAAAGGTTGAGAATCATTTTGAGGAAAAATACAACTACTTTAAGGTGTTGCATGTAGGTGCTATGTTGTACTCCTGAATTCTCCAGAGCACCTTTCAGAGATCTAAGTAAGAAATGCTTTACAGTTCCACTTCATATTTCCATCCGTTTATCTGGTTAATAATGGTGCTAGTGTAACCATGGATAAAACTGATGCAAAGAAATATATGTTTGAAAATAAACTTTGTGGAGTGCACAAGTGAAAGTAACTTTTTCTTGCTATACATATTATTTCTAATGTTTTTGGGTTAATATGACAGTTGCCTTTTAAAATATCCAGTCATATTAAGCACACAAATCAAGTTGAAATATCTGTGGTTCAGATAAAAATGTATAATACTGTAGTCAGTATTTCAGAAGTTCACTAATCAGAGTCCTAAATAATGTTCATTTAGAGGCAGCAAATGTATTACTGAAGTTCAAACTTCAAAAGTTAATGTTAAAATAAATGTGTAAATTCAAAACTGTGGACATATATTTAAATATTCTTCAGTTAGGAATGAACCATTTGTCCAAGAAATAGTCTTTATCTTATTTATTTTTCAACAGAAAAGGCTACTGATAAAAATTTGTTCTCAGATATGATGAAATTAACAAAGAGAGGCCCCCCAAAATTTTTAGTCTAGGAACACAAGTCTCACTGAAGTCAGATCATTACTCTTCCAATGCTGGGTTTGATCTGAATGTTATATCTAAAAGGAATTTTATAGTTCAGAGGTCCTTCATTTTCCATTGTATTGAAAGTTGAGGTATATTGTGCTATACTTAAGATACTACATTTTCAGGATCTTTTTCACTAAAAGTTAAAATTTTAGCTGCTATGGCCCAGCATTTTATTTTGAAATAGAGTTTCAAGAGTAAGATGAGGTGAATGCCTTCAGGACTACAGGAAGTATAACAGGAAATAGAATCTCAGAATTCATTTTTGGTCATGCTTGCCAGCGAAAATATTTCATGAATGGGCAATTGCAAGCCCCTAGACCAGGGGTCCCCAAACTTGGCAACTTTAAGACTTGTGGACTTCAACTCCCAGAATTCTGGACTTCAACTCTCAGAATTCTGGCAGTTGAAGTCCACAAATCTTAAAGTTGCCAAGTTTGGACACCTCTGCCCTAGACTGACAATTGATGAGAATTCCCACAATACAATCTAAAATTTTCGGATGTGGCCACTGTTCCAAAAACATTCTAATAGCTTATCTTACAGGAAAAAAAAGAAAAAAAAATATACATTATTTATATAGTTCAAATTATAGAAAATATTTAAGAAGAATTACAATATAGATTCAATCAAATTATTGTGACAATATACACATGCAACATAATTATTGAAAGGCAAGACTTTCAAATAAAAAAAATCAAAGATGATCAAAAAAAGGCTGGTTTACATATCTGTTTGAGATGAACTGGCAGTATCTTAGTGTTATTTCAACCTTTATTATGGCTTGTAAACTGTGGACTAAAATATGTTCAAAGTGAACCACAGCTTAATGCAATATGTGAACCCAATCACATATATATGATGTTTTCCATAAAACATCATATAAACTGTTTTTCCATAAATTTGATATTCTCAGCAAAAAAAACCTTTACATATTACCTAATCGCTTATATGTGCAGTATTGGCCTGAATGCACTTAATAGTGTGAACCCAACACTAATTTATATTGTGCACACATGTATAAGGTAGTTACTGTTCTTCAACTTTCTGATTAAAGAGATCTGGTGAACAAATGGTCACATGCAGTGTTTTTATACATTAGTTCTAATCTAACATACCTACTGTTTAATATTTTGTACCAATGTGGATCAGTGTATGAAAGACCTCCAATTTCCTAAGGCAACAGGTTTTGTTTGATCATGAAATCATTCTTTCAAATATATACATGCATAAGGCAATTTATTTTTTATGAAGATCTGATTGAATCCCATTATGTCCTCTTTTTGATCAATCTAAATCAGGGGTGTTAAATTCACAGCCTGAGGGTCAGATGCATCACGTGCTGGCCCCACCCACACCCGGTTTAGCAAAGAGGAAAAAAGTCCCGATATGCCACGTGATGCCACCATGACGTGAGTTTGACACATGAACAAAGGA
Source organism: Hydrophis major (assembly GCA_033807585.1). Classification (NCBI taxonomy): domain Eukaryota; kingdom Metazoa; phylum Chordata; class Lepidosauria; order Squamata; family Elapidae; genus Hydrophis; species Hydrophis major. The sequence continues at coordinate 334,653,889 of CM066329.1, forward strand.
TGATATATGATACCAATTTTTCCTATCTGTACTTTATGAAAATGTGGTTTAGAAGAAATGAAAATCAATAAGCTAGACATTTATCCAAGGGAAAAACATCTCAGCAGTCATTCAGTGTGGCTGAGAAATTAGTAAATGATTGGATTTTAATGCAAATCCTCATACTTAAAAAGGAACCTGAGCTATAAAATATATCAAAAGGTGGGAAACTGAAACCCTTAATTTCCACCACATACAAATATAGTCTGTGATGTCTGAAGTTGACAGGACTTGAAGTCTAACTACATCTGGAAAGTGAAAGGTACCATTTTCATGGTACAAAATAGCAAGGAGAGGCAATTTAAGAGGGAATGAATGAACCTTGATTTAGGCAGAACTTCTTTCTAGTGCTCCGCCAATGAGGAAGAACATTGATAAAAAAAGCTTATTTTTAAAAAAAGCAAAAGAAAGGTCTTAAAAAAGAGAAAATGTTCTCTGGTGAAAAGTAAATAGCATGCAAAACATTGAACACACGAATATAAAATGTTTTTTAACCTGTGGAAACAATCTTGACAATTAACTAAATAAAAAGGCCAGCTTAGAAAAGAGAATGGGGATTAGTAGGTTCTGCTAGCAAAGCATTCTGTGAGATCAGAGACTGGAGGAAATTTTTAGAAGAATGTAATAAGGCCTTCTGTTCATAGACAGAGACTGCTGAATACAATCCATCAACAATAAATTATATGTTATTTTCAACCCAGAAATTGTAAATTACTTAAACGGTAAAATGGCCTTGTAAAATTTCCTTATTAAGGTTGAATTATAGTTCACTGCAGGTATTCCACAAATACATAAACCGTTGCATATTTTCAGCTCTTCCTTCTGCTTTCCATCAATAAGCAGCTTTTGCATTTGTGTTTATTTGTGTTCCTGATATGGAATTTATGAAGGAGTCCTTTAAAGGTGCTCCTTTAAAAGTTCCTTATGTTTAATGGAGCACAGACTGCATTTAAGAGTCTTAAATTATGAAGCAAAATGTTAAGGAAGTTGTCATTTTTTACACACAGATCTACATTTTTCTAAAAAGCGGTATCCTATTTCATATTCATTGTCTCTTTGAAGTTGTGGTTTTTATTTTCTTTAGATCCTGTGGAATGAGAAGTTGGCGTTCTGCTGGGGTTTGTATTGGGAGCCAAAGAAAAGCCATCCTGACAACACGAACATTCAGGAAAAATCCATTCTTGGGGATTTAAGTCTTGTTTGTACTGACTGTTCTTAAAAGTAACCTTTTCTTCTGAAAATGTACTTTCTTTCCTTTGTTGCAAAGCATTTTCTTTATCTTCCAGTGTTCGAGCAAGCATATAACTAACCTTTCTTTGATGAGCCAACATCTCCTCCTTATCGTTCAGCTATAACAAAAAAAGAAAAGTAAAATAAATATTGCTGTCAAACAGTCCGTCTATCTTCAGAGGCATATAATACTATTAATATAGACACTGAAACCATGTAAGAGATACCAACCAGGTCTGTTAGTGTCCTAATGATCTCCAGTGGATTATCCAGTTCTTCTACTTTCTTACTCTCAGGACCAGAAGCAAGCATGCCTATCAGCTTTTCTCCCAAGCTTTTTCTTTTTTCTTGAAACAAGAAAAAAAATATATGGGGGTAGATATGGTATCACAGGGAAAAAAATCTAGATATTGAAAACTATATATTTATATACTTCTGTGGCTGCCCATCTGACTAATGTGACTCTAGCTGACTAAATAAATGCAGTTAAAATATAATAAGCATTGAACAAGGAAAAACTTATGAAATCACGGTCTTCCTAACAATCATTTATATCCCGGTATTTAATCTTTTTGTGCCATGAACCCCTTTAAAAGTCTGGTGGTATCTATAGACTCTTCGTTGACTACATTGCAATTAAAAACTAGTGAAAATAAAAGTGTCCTTTTTTTTCCTCATCTAAGTTTGCAGGCTTGAAATCGATCACCAAGTTAAGAATCCCTGACTTAGATGAAGCTTTTGTGAGTCATTTAAATTATGTACACCATCTTTCCATCTCTAGATGTTATATTCTTAAACATCCTCAATCCTATTATCAGTCCAGTAGGAAATTATGAGTCACTTGAGTAGGCTGCCATTTAATTTTTTTAACATCCACAATCCAAAACAAAGACTTAAAAACTTCTACTAGGGCCTTATAAAGGACATCACTTGCCATATCTAATGGAGTGTTTAAGCAGGACTAAGCAAAAAATTGTAGCAACTATCCAAGGCAAAAAAGGCTACTATATCTACACTAATGCTAGAGAACAACAGCTGACATAATTCTGAGACACACCCTGATAATTAATCTACAGTTTGGCCATGCTACGTGAATTAATTTGTTACCTTTTGTGGTAAGTTATACCTATGCTATTCTATTTGCAATACTTCTCCATCAAATCAGTCCTTAGTATATCCCTAAATAATCAGATGACATGTATATGTGAATCAAAAACACATCTACCTCTGTGGTCAGAGTAGAAACAAGAATCTATTCCTTATACAGCCATTTAATAATTAAAATATATATCTGTAGAGAACCCATTCAATGGATTCCGACAGACTTTCTAAATATGCATTAACAGAACAGGTAAGTGTGATTCAGCCCAACTTCTGAGTCAGTCGACTTTTTAAAATTATTTCACAACATGGGTTTTCTACCCAGCATCTACTCTCAATGGCCTCCCAGGCAAGGAAATTTTTAAACAAAGAGTCCTAGATATTGGTGTTCAAACTGAGATGGAATCATTGGCTAAAAATAGATCCCTAGGTGGTTTGGCTAAGAATACATGAAAACTATTTTTCAACCTGAAAAATACCTATGACACTCTCAAATTTTAAGAAGTGCCTATTCTAGAGCAAGATTTGAGTTGTTGGACTCCTTGCTCTAATACGGGCATTTTTACCACTTTCTATGTTATAAGAAAACCTGAATAGGCGGTAACCTAGTCACATAAAATATTTTCTCATATTTTGTTTGACTGTTAATTATATGCCCCGTTAGGCTTAAATGTTTATCACCCTTAGAACAGGGTGATAAACAGCCAACTGGTATCAAAAACAGATTGTTGTATTTCCTCCTGGGCTCAAATGTACATACATACAAGTGGATATAAAAAGGCTACGCACCCTGTTAAAATGCCAAGTTTTGAGATAAAAAAATCAGATTTTTCAGAATTCTTCAGAATGTTTTCCATCTTTAATATAATCTACAGGCTGTATAATTATATTGAAAAACAAACAAATCTTTTAGAAAAATAACAAATAAGCATGGCATTTTAACAAGTGGGTAGACTTTTTATATCCACTGTATTGTGTGCAGAACTGCTAAGTTTATAGATAAGACAACGGCCCTAAGAACCCAATGCGTTGAACAAATTGGGGACATTCATTTATCTGATTACTGACTCCTATTAACATGTTTATCACTCTATTTCCTCCTATCTTATTCCAGAGTTAGATTATATACTGTATTTTATTTATTCTATTGATAAGGTCACAAGACTAATCAATCAATAAACTATTACATATATCAGTCAGCTCTTATCTCTCTTGGTAAGACTATGTCTCTTTATTGCTATGTTCAGTAAGGTGAACACTAATACATATAGATAGCCTTGGTAGTCTTTGTCCTAAAGAAAATTGAAATAAAAAAGGTGATAGTTATATGGATCATTTGGATAATGATTTCAATAAAACTTTAAATGCTAAGCAATATGGCCAATAGGGATTATTTTCAGTATCACTGAAATATAGATATAGATATAATGGAAAGAATTACCATCTTCTTTGCTGCTTTTCCATTTTACTGTTTTAGTTTCTTTTCTGCAGATCTTACTCATTTGGGCAAGCCTGAAAGCCTGATCCTTCCTCCGCATCAGCTGCTGTTCAAAAGCTATTCTGAAGGCATCTGCCATTATATAAGCTTCTTCTTTACTCTTCTTCATAAGTTCAAACTGTTTTTTTTTCAATTAAGATACATTTTAGAATATAAATATAAATGAAATCATACGAATGAAATCCACATATCTATGATTATTGAAAATAGTAAGATTGCTTCCTCAATTTAAGCAGAAATCCACATAGCATTTGAATATAATCTGTCCCCCAAATGACACTTAACAAAAGCTGTTGATAGTACAGAGGACACAAGGTCATTTTAACGAATCATTTTTATATTGTAATTTGAATAGTATAGTTTAAACAAATATTAATATTAGTTACTAATTCTCCAATAACAGCCATTTCCTGGGCAATGTATTTAGAATTTTTTTTTTGAAAAAAACAGAAAAATTTGCTTGGCTACTCAACACTTAGCTACCTATTATATCTAACTAATGTCTAACTCTACACTCTATGTACTCCAATCTTCAGTTCTATTCTCTGTTGGTTCCTAATTAATTTTCTTAATAAAGCTGGAGTTGATGAATATGTATGTTTCATTACATTACCAGACCATGTAAAGCTAAAACATTTAACATGGTGGAATTAAGAGGTAGAAAAGCAAAGATCATTATTAGGGGAACAAGGATTTTACTTCCAACAGACAGTATCATTCAGCCCACCTTCTGAAAAGGATTAAAGTTAAGCAAGTTCATTGCTGAGATGATAGATAGATTTCCTACAAAACTAGTTGAACTGGCTTCTTTTGGCAAAGAGACTGAGTGGATGAAAGTGTTTTAGCATAATTTGTGACTGTATTAACTGATTCTAATTCTGTTGGGTGACTGGAAAAACAGAAGTTTGAACAGGAAGTATCCTTTAGTTTGAAAGAGGACTAAAAGTGGATGCACAAAAGGAGGATAGGTGTTGGTACGATGAATGGAAATCTGTTAATTGCCCTCCATCAGTCTCAACTTTGTATAAAACATAGCATTTGAAAAATATTTTTAAATACATAAACCTGCCATTATTTATATAACTATTCCACTTAAGCTTGAAGTATGTTAATAAGTTTTAAAACAAATGAAAACATATTGACATATTAGCAGCCTAATTATTACATTTTTACAACAGGAACATTTAACATTTTCCCCCCACATGACATGTTCGGAAAAGAATGCTTCTAACCCAAGCTCTCATACCTCTTGCTTGAGTTGAAGAAGTTGCTTCCGAGTTGCTGCTGACATCTTGGCACAGGCACAGGGAACTCCTTCAGGACCATTGCAAGCACAGGCTCCAAGAACTGCCAACTTCCAATTCAAATGAATGCCAGTCGTTATTTTAAAACCCAGATCAAATTGACAAATACACACACCAGCTGGTTCACATATTTGGAGCTTAATAGGATATACAAATTCAGTGATTTCTGGTTTCTGTTTTTGATTAACAATAGCTGAACAATTATCTGGATGACAATTCTTGATACATATGCTACAATATTATCTCAGTTAATCAAAGCTTTATCTTTCTGCTACCAGCCACATGGGAGAAGATAAAAAGATCCCAATGCTCTTAGTGTACAAGTCCGCTTCTTCATAATGGATGAAAAGAGAATCACAGTTGTTAGCTTCTCCATTCGTTATGCACCGAAGTCTAATGTCAAAATAAATATGGGTATTTCTTGCTTTTAAAATGAACCATTAGAACGAGCCATAAGATCTTGCCAAAAGAAATAAGATTATTTAAAAATACATACTTCTAGACTTGTAACCTCAGTAACACCACTCTTGCTAAGACAAATATTATCCTGAACAAGCTTCTGCTGTTTTACATCAAGCATTGCCACCATCTCCAAATGCTGTTGCTCTAAAACTGAAAAAAGTTTGAAAAAAGTTATTTGTAGCTTACATGACTAAATAAATCCAAAAATTAGAACTTTAATTTCTCTAGAGGCTGAATTTTCTGCCTTGAAAATATAAACCGGGATGAAAATACATAAGGAGGGAAATATTTATTGTTTGTTTTATGACTGCACTTCATAGAAAGAATATAGAGATTGCTCTATTAAGTCTTTTTCCATAAAAGGCAGTATTATGAATGCACACTATGAAAGTCAGTACTGCATAAAAGTATAACCTAAGATTAATGATTGGAGATGTTCAAGGTCCTCCTCTAAGTCAGTTTGGTCTAGTGGGTAAGGTGCCAGGCTAGAAACCAGGAGCCTGTGAGTTTTGAGCATAAAAGCTGAGATAGTAACTTTGGGCCAGTCACTTTCTCTCAGCCCAACTCAATCCACAGGGTGCACGTTGTGAAAAAAATAGGAACAGGAAAGAGTATTAATATATTCACTGCCTTTGATATAAATAAGTAAAACATACAAAGCACCAGACATAATCTTTACATTCTAAGAATGCAGTTGGGCTCTGTCATAGATATTCTTAGACAATAAAAGGATATAGAACTGCAACTCAGTACTTGAAAATATGCCTAGAAAAAAACTATGATAATCCGAGTCAATAGAAAGCATTTTGTAAAACTAGATGGTGTGTCATGGGAACAAAACTATCTATTTGCCTTCTGATAAATCAACTGTGTATGTGTGTGGTGTGTGTGTGTGTGGTGTGTGTGTAGAGGGTGGGGTTTACTGGCCTTGTCATCATGACACTTCTTTTGTGAAAATGTCCTAAACATGATACCAGATTTTCAAATTTGCTTACTGCCTCAAAAAAAGCTGTGATGCCCTGGATAGTAATTCTACTATCCAGTGATGGGATTCAAATTTTTTTATAGTTCTAGGGCATGGCAGGAAAAGGATACTGTAAAATCTCCAGTCAGAGCTGGTATTTGCCAGTTCTCTAAACTCAAAATTTCCACTACCAGTTCTCCAGAACTGGTCAGAACCTGCTGAATACCACCTCTGTCAGGAGTGGGATTCTACCAGTTCTGTCCGTTTCTATAGAACCCCTTGTTAATTTTCTAAGCAGTTTGGAGAACCGGCAGTTAGAAGCAATCTCCTTTTGTTTTTTCCCACCCTTATTACATTATTGGCAGAAAGTCTAGACTCTGTCTCTGGAACTTTTGAGGCTTGACTTTGTTAAAGGGGAAGGGTTTTTTTAAAAAATTTTGCACTGCTGTTGGAAGGAAATACTTCCCTGGACAATCAGCACTTTGAAGAAATAATTGAATAATGAAGCAAAGCTTTTAGTGATAGGGAACCAAGATGAGTGACATTCAGCAAGGCTTCTTGGCTAGCTGGAAAGATTGACATTCAAACATGAGTTTTGGTCTAAAACTGGTTTTTGGTGAAGCTTAATTCTGTGTTTGGTGATGTGTAATCCTGTGTTTTTTGATGGGATAATTTTCCCTATTCGGCTTCAACAAGCAACAGCTACTGTTTTGATTTAATTATTTGTATTGTGTTTAAATTTTTTCCTGCCTCATGGTTTCTTTTTCTATCTGGGGAAGGGGTTTTCCTTCACTGCTTTAGTGGTATCTGGCACTGTCCTTTTGGGGTGTATTTCCAAGAGGCAGGATGCAAGCTTGGTACTGATTTTTTTTACTGCCTTTCTGGGGGACATGTGACCTTTCCTTAAATCTGGATGATTTCCTTAGGATATATCGTGAGGTGAGTGAGACCAGCTGGTATCTTTAAGTGGGGCTAAAGCATTTAAGGATTGCTTTTCCTTAATTGGGTATGCTTTTTCTGGAGAGCTTAAATGACCTCTCTGCTAAAGGGTTTCACTTTAACAGCTTGATAGTTATCACTGCATTTAAACTATTTTCATTCATCAAGGTGCTCTGGCACCCTGCCTGATTTGTAACTCTGGCTTGCAGTTATTTTTAATCTAATGATTGGTATTTAGGGCAGCTTTTTGCAAGCAAAGAAGCTTTTTGTATTTTTGTACAGGTAATCCTTGACTTACAACAGTTCATTTAGTGATCATTCAAAGTTACAATGGCACTGAAAAAAGTGATTTATGACCATTTTTCATACTTACGACCGTTGCAGCATCCTCACTATCATGAGAGGCCACGTGAGGAGAAGCGCCCCTTGACATAAGTGATGTTGAGTTGGCCATGCCCACCCAGTCACTTGACCACCAAGCCATGCCCACCAACTTAGCCACGCCCACAGAACTGGTTGTTAAAAAACTGAATCCCACTCCGACCTCTGTTACTATCTAATTTTAATATAGAAAAAGCAGAGCTTACTTACGTTGATTTTCAGACTTCAGTAGTTTAATTTCCTCAGTTTTCATTTTAAGCGTTTCTTTAAAGGCAGCATTTTCACAATAAATTCTGTTGACATGGGAAATAACACATTTCAGTCACATCTTTAATATGCTTTCTGCCTGGTTGATTAAAAGACTATACTTTCATTTACCTGTCATATTTCTCTGCCCAGGTCTCATCTATATTTTTTAATTTCTCCTGATTAATTTTGATCTCCCACTGCAGAATATTTATTTCCTATAAACATAAAAGAATTTTAAACATTGTTAGTGATATTGGGTTCATTTATCTAAGATATGTATTATTTAGGATCATGATACTGTTTTTGTTCTGCAAGAAAAAATATTAATGCACAATGGAAGATAACAGATAATCAAAGTTGGAAGGGACCTTGTAGGTGTATGGAATGTTTTACTATGGCCAATTGCCTGGCAGAACAAACTCCAAAAAAAAAAAAATATGTTTTTCTAATTATGTGCTCACTTTCTCCCATTATGATTCCTAAGGCAATCTCAATTGCTGTTTAAAACACTTAAACTTTTTGACAATTACTTAATAACATTACATTATTCAATACAGTAAGTTTAAAATTACTGAATCCAGACATTTCCCCTCATCTAAATCTGTAATCTTTGCATCTGCCAACTGGAAAATGCTGTGAATTTGCAGAGATCAATACAACCATGTTCTCTTCGGCTCATTAAAGTATAATTAAATTGGTGCCAAATTTGCTGCCAGTTCTTCAGTAACAAAAATCCTCCCATAACCAACATTCTATAAAAAAGAACTAAAACAAATATATAACATTCCTCTCTCTTCCTGTGTAATTCCTGTTGTATGCACAATGTTCAGAGCAGTTGCTATGAAAGCTTCCAACCACAAAATTGGTCTTCCTCCTTCATTTCAAATCCTCTTGCAAGCTGTGATAGTAAAATGATAGTATGCTACATATTTTGCAACTTTTCATTTTCTGTGGCATACGTCTGTGAAGGCTAGAATGGGGAAGTGAAGAAATGCACTTAGGCAGGCACAACAAAAAACTGATGGGTGTCCAGATGTTAATGTTCCTGCCAATAGGAAAACAGATCACCCACAAGATGAGATGAATGCTGCAAAGAAAACAGCAGTTTTCCTCCAGTTTTAAACAAACTACAGCAGAGCCAGGAAAAAAATGTTTTTACTCTCAAAACTGAGCTTGTTTGATAAGTGAACAGCTGGTTCCAAAGTAGTGTCAAAAATATGTGGATGTTGCCTCAATAATTGTAGTTAATTATGACAAAAGGCAAAAATATTTAGTAAAACAATATTTTGTTTCTATTAAAAAAACTAATGCATCCTCTGTATTATATTGTCATACAGCCAATTAACTACATGGACTAACAAACCAAATCCCTGATGTAAGAACTTAAATTGTGTCACCATGTATATTACTTGGAGAAAAAAAGAACATCTTCAAGTTTAGAAAATTATCTACACTTTCTCACAACCACAATTATGTGCCCCTGTCTTTGACTTAGGAGAAAACCCCATTGAGGGTTAAAAAGGGCAGCTCCCACAACTTACTTTTATTCACTTCAGTAGCCAGGATGGTCAACATTGCTGACCTCACATTGTAATACATCAGCTATGCACTTTTAGGCACTTGCTGTATTCATAGCCATCCTTTTAGCTCTTACTCAGTTTCATGTATCACTAGGAAACCCAACTGCCAACTGCTGTCCTGAATATGTGGCAATGCAGCTTTTGTGGTCCAACTGTCATTTTTAATATGAGCCTGTAACAAATAATATTTAAACCTAGTAATCGTTGCTTCTGGCTGATGTTAGACTGCACATCAATTGCTGGAAAATCTTACTTGGTTCAGAATCTTCTAATTTAGATGACAAACAATATTCACTTATTACCTGAGAATTCATGGCCCCTGCGACCATAGTCAGTTCAATATTTGTTATCTATGTGCCAATACATAGCTCAGTTTCTTCTGAGTTTGTTAGATTTCAGCTGATCAACTTGCTAGGGATTCCTCCCAAAATTTTGTTTTTTTCATATAGTGGTATACACGTAATTTTCCTTTTTACATTTGACAGTTTTACAGAATCCTTTAATGATAATATTTATCACTTGGACCTCTTTGATGTGATCTGTACTCCTATCTCCAAAGCCCCCAAAAGAAATATTAGTCTGCTCAAATAAGATGTCCAGTCTTTCTCACTGCTTGTGGTTAGCCAACAGCAGGTGTGGACGGCTGAGGAGAGAGTTGACTCAGATGAGGGGCCAGGACCATTAGGGAGCGGACTGCTGCCTTCAGAGATTGTGGGGCTGGCAGCAGTGATGAGGAGGTTCCCGAGGAGCCTGTGCTAAGTGCATGTGAGCGCAGGATTGCTCTCAGGAAAGAGCAGTTTCAACAGCATGGGAGACTTGGAAGTAAGGTTCCAAGGTGATGGCCCCTCCTTCAAGAAGATAAAAGCCAGCTGTGAAACTAACCTTTGCAGAAGGCAAATGCATTTTGAAACTCCAGCCTCGTGGATGTTCCAGTATCCTCAGTTTGTATTTGAAGATTCTTATTTTGCAAATTATTTCTTGTTTGTTATCTTTTGGCAAGTCTTGCACAGCTTGGCAAGAGTTGTGCTTATCACAGCTAATTATTTTGTAAAAGCATTACAAGTTTTCTGTTTCTTTTGGATTGTGTTTGATTTGTTGAAAAAGGGCGTGGGTCAGAACACTACTATAGCCAAAAAGGACATATAGAATCCAGCAATATTCAGAGGAGAGGACTGTGGTAAGCTAGATGTATTGATGAATCCTCTGCTTGTAATAGGTTAACCAAAGTATATAAAATACAAAGATCTGGGCTGTAATATGTAAAAACACAACATGAAAAGTACATCAGAGCATTCAGTGCAGGTCAATGGCTACAGAACAATACCAGCACACTAAATTAAATGGGCATAAGCATGCTTAACCTGCACTGGTTTTTAATTTAATGCTATCATCTTATGCAATATCACATTTCTACTCTTTTTCTTCTTTTTAGAAACAGTATTAGATACATTCTTACCTTTTCTAAGGCTCGCTTTTGTTGCTCTGATTTTATAAATACTGCTTTAGTGTGAGTGGTAGCTTTGTCCAAAACAGCCTGACAAATATAGAAAACAAAAATTGGAAATATTCAAGAATCAGATTGTCTTAAATGTGCAATCAGTGCGTATAAGTTAAGACAACCAACAAAAAGCTGTTGATCTACCATAAAACAATAATATATATTTAAAAAATCAAAACATGTTATTGCAAGTGCAATATTATAGACTACATAAATTTCTTGCTTTGAAAGAAAAAGAATTATCATTAAAAAATAACATAAACGCATGGGGGGGAAAAAAGCCAGAGACTGTAAAAGCGCAAATGTATAAAAAAAATAAAAACTAGAGAGAACACTGATTTGTTTTCTGGTAAATGTATGCTTTGTGTCTATTTATCGCTCTTTGTGACAGTCATTTATGAGATTAGCAAAGATATGCTCCAAAAATTCCAGATGTTTTCACTATCTCCAAAAGGTTGCCTACATCAGGGTTTTTCAAACTGTATTCTGCCAAAATTCTAGTTTTTGCAAGAACTTGATTAGGTTTGATAAAAGACTAAGACCAAAAAAACAAAAACAACCCCAGGCTCTTGGGGTGTTCATAGCAATTTTTCTAAGGTACAATGGAAAAGAGTTTGTAAGCTGACATTGAGAACTCCTGTCCCCCCTCCTATGGGTGACATTTTTTTGTCTGAGGGAAAGTTTTAAAACCTTAGGACTCAAATTAGACATAGATGAAACAATCCACTTCTTTATGAAAGGTATATGAGTATGAGTGGATAATATCTATAACAGTTACATTAATATAGTTTTGACATAATACACAATTATGTTACTCTTTCACATTCAAATACAGAAAATAAATTCTAATGTACTGTATTACATATTAGTTGTAAATACTACTCTGATCGTTACAACATCTGAACTTTTGTTTAATTTACCATGCTCTGCAGAATTTTTAAAGCTTGTTCTTTGCCTTCAAGATGTCTTTGAGATGCTTCTAATTCCACTCTTAACATTTCTACTTCCTAGAAAGAAAAAAAAAAGTTTGGTTAATAAAAACACGGTATAAATTATGGAGTCTTTTACATTAGTGGAAATTACTTCTAATTGTGGGATTTAACTTTTATTAATCATATTAAATATTAACACTTTTATTATTAATTAAAAGTTGTATTACAGCAAACATTACTACTCTCAATAATATAAAAACCTACTTATAATCACAAATGCAACCATAAAAATCAAGAATCATAAAAGTCCAAAAAAAGAACCCCAATAGAACAAATCTACAGTAACTAGACAATATGTGCTATTAACTCAAAATGGTTTCCTGTAGTCCTCCTGGGTGTCAGTTCCTGGGTTCATCCATAAATCTAATCTGAAACCATATTCAAAAATGATTTTATCTATTACATTTTATTACACAAAAATATTCTTTGTAGGCCACCAATATAAATTCAATAAATAAGTAAATAAATAATATTTGAAATACAGGAGGTCTTCCATGTCATTAAAGGCTGAAATGGAAAAAAAAAACTTGAATTCAGCTTGAAACTATAAGCCTCAGAGATAAGCTAGGATACTTGCATGCTGTAACTCCTTTTATAATGCAGTTGGGGATAGTTTCAATTATCAGAGGAAGTGGAAGGAAAATTAAAGGAATGTTTTTCTATAAGGAAGATACATCACCAACCATTGCCAGCTTGAAACAAACTTTTTGTTTCAAGTCACTTATCACACAATGCTGTATTGCTACCTATATATTATAACAATGCACACAATAGCTCTATTTAAATTAATATATTATAAAACCATGACTGTCTTTTCAACTTTATAGCAAACATTACTTTCATTTTCTACTTCTTACAGAACTCTATAGACCATCTGTATTTTGTTTTCATTTTTTCACTTCTGGGAGAAGAGAAAGATATTGTTCATGTCGAAGGAAAGGAAACTACCATTTTAGAAGCATCTAAATATTTTAAATTAATTTAAATATTTAATTTAAAAATAGTTAAAATTTAATTGTTAATTTATAAAACACAATTATTTTTTGCTTCCAGAATAAACCCCCAAAACTAAACATGATACTCTGTGTGTATGCGTCCATTTGTGTGTATTTGTGTGCTTGTATTGAAAATAGTGTCATTCAAAAGTCTAACAGTAGTAATAACCTACCTCTAAAATTTCTTGGAGACGTTGTTTTAATTCTTCATTTGATGCCTCAGAATTGAACTCTGAATTACAACAAAAAACAAACTGTTTGTGCATCTTTATTAAAGTGGACAACAATTAGTAATTGGAAGGAAAACATAATTCTCCTTAATTGTTTCAGATTGCAAGAAAAAAAAACCTGAGTAAAAAGACATAATAAAATAACAGTAGGCCTTTAAAGGGCAACAATATTTACTTATTATAACTGATGAAATTTGCTGGCAGCAATATTATTGTTAATCAAAACTAAAATCAAACCCAAAGGACATATGTGATGTACTGCTTGAGATCAATATTCCTAGATTTATTTTAATATTAAAATAATAACGTAACAGTCAGTTCTTTACCTTTGAACCTGAAAGAAATATTAAGATTTAAAAAGCAATGCTTAATATCAGTGCGTTTCAAAATTACTGCCTGTAAAATTTGCACAACTACTGTTCATACAAAACCCTATTTATCATGTAGAAGCAAACAATATTTTTCCCAAAATCTGAAAATACTGAGTACAGTACTAGTGTAGAAAGGAAATTTCATGAGGACAATGGTGACACCCAAGCAGGAAAAGCCCAAAGGGAACATCAGGCCAGCCATAAAACAAACTTGCATGGGAAAAGAGATTTAATAAACAGTATTAAAGAAGCCCCTTAGACAAAAGCCCAAATAATTAAGAAAACTAAGGAAACAAGAAAAGAAAACCCTTACAAACATAAGACATGCCAAATCAGCTAAACAAACAGACAAAAGACACAAAATATATTGCAAAGGAGACAGACAGGAGATTACCACAAGAAAACATTAGGAAACTGATAATCCAATCAAACTACCCTGCAAAGTTTGCCTTCTGCACCCCACGGAGTTTACCCTCCAGCGGAAATGAAGACAACCCCTGACAGGATTTAAAACATTAAGAAATACAAACACAAGCACACACACACAAAATGAGAAAAGGGTATATAAATCAGGGGGCTTATCATACAAAGCGAGCTAGCCCCAGGAAGGCAGACTTCTTGCTATCTCTCGCCTTCCTGAAAAATAAAAAGAACCAACTTCCAAGCAGTTGTCTGAATCCTTGCACTGGAGTTCTCCCAGCAGGAAAATCGAACCCTCAGAAGAAAGGCATTTTCCAGCCTTTCAACACTAGGAAAATGTGAATTTCCAAATTATGGATCAGGCAAAATTATTTCCTTGACTAACACTGTAATTGTCCAGACAGGCCTATTAAACTCTATTCAAGGTGTCATCCAAAATCTCTCTTTATAGATACACATAGACAGTGTTCTTACCAAAGCTCAGGGAAACTAAATTGTCAGCTCAACCATAAAACATTTACAGGGCCAAGAAATGGTGATAAACTTGAAAATGGCATGAAGAGCTCTGCAAAATCAAAAGAAAATAACTCCTCAAAAAGAAACTGAATTCATAGAATACTGCCTCTTTGTTTTTCAAAACTTGTATTGTCTTTGTATTCCTGCACCATTATTTCTAATTACATCCTAATTGATTCATTGACCTCACTACTACAGATGCATGTTTAACTACATCCAATCAAATATGTTGCTACTGTAAATCCAAATACTTTGCTGCTCTGTGCAGTTACTTGTATATTCAAATTTGCATGAGTCTATAAAGAGGGACTGTTACCCCTAGCCTCTTTAAGTCTGTCTATTTAAGTCTGTCTAGCAGTGTGTCCCAGCCAAATGTTTCCCTGGGAAAATTCTCCTAGAGTTATCTCTTTTAAAGTACAAATTCATTAAATTTCAAATTCACGGAAATAGTATTTAATTGTATTTTTAGCCAAAATAAGACTGCTTTTTGTACTCCCATGTACATATAAAATGATACAGGGCAAGCCCAAATATTTATAATCCAGCTATCAGAGCATCAATATGAGCCAAACTTTCATTTGAAGTATACCTAGGTCAAAATTATTTCCGAAACTAATGTATTATTTACTTTGCTTTGAACATATACATCTGGAAGGATTGTAATTAAGCTTTCAGTCATCATTTTTAATCAAGTTGGTCAAATAAATGGAACTTTTGCATTTAATATCTGTATTCAGGATCAAAACATTTACCAATATTAATTTTATGAAACTTTAGACTTTTATCACTTAATAACATTATTAAGACTTACCAGAACTGGCTTGTGGTTTGGAGGGAGCTAATCCATTCCTTCCAAGTTTTTTGACTGGCACGTCATTCAAACTGTTACATTTTGAACAATGAAAAAATACTGCATGGTGTTCTTCTCCATCACTTGACAAGCTTTTTCTTGCAGAACTGCTTCTAGACCTAACTGTATGTTCGTGGAAGCCTTCTGATTCATACATACCACTATGTTTTTTAAATCCATTTCCCAAATCTCCATATATCATGTCATCTTCACCTTCTAAGGCATCACACAGTTTGTTATGCATTAGGACTGCTTCACACATTGGCAATACAAATGATTTCTTATTCCAGGCTTCCACACTTTCTTAAAATCTTCAGGTAAAGGTATACTAAAAAAGAAGTTCCCAAAAATGTAGAATAGTGTTTAGATTTAAGATGCCTCCAGCTTTTAGTTCTAACATGCTTACAGATGTTTTAATCAGTATTCATGTTTCCTAATTGATTCAAACCTTTCAGTTTTAAAATTATTAGGTATGTAAAACATTTTTACTGCATATAAAACAAAAATGATTGCAAATTTAGATTACAAAAGTCTATCACTATAAAATTGGGCTTTGCTGGCATAAACACATCCAGGTGCTTTGTTTACTTAAATCAGAGAAAAAAACCCAAAGCATTGGTTTTCTTAATGAGTCACTAATTGTAGAAGGGGCACTAAGTTATATGTAATATCTAATTATGCTACAAAGCATCCAATTCTACATTTAAGTGTTTATTTTTTCTACAAAGTAAATTTGATCATCAAAGTACTGTCAGCATTATGACCTAAATTACAAACTAGAAACATCCAATGCTTTTCAATATTTTTCTGATTTTTTTTTAAAGTCAATCAATTCTTGGAGCAGGGGGTTGGACTAGATGACCTCTGAGATCCCTTCCAGCCCTGGATTGCTGTGCTGTGCTGTTTCAAACACCATCTATTTTTCCCTTTCCCTTTAATTTAGTAAAGCTATCCTTTTTCTATAAGTAATCATTACAGGAACTAAAACCATTATTAACAGCATGCATGCATTCATCCTCTTCATATTACCCCTTACTTCTTACAACTTTCACTGGAAGTTTGATTCTTTGCAGTTTTAAGCACAATTAAATATGTATTGATTGGTTAACAGATATTCATATATTACACAAACAATAACCCACAATTTATTAAATTGCCACATTTACTGTTCTATATGCATTATCAGGGTCTTTTCTTTTATCCCTGGATAACATAAAATCCATTTTGACATTTAATGGGCTACTATAGTAATCCACTATTAGAAAAAACTATCAGTTCTGATCATATTGTCATTTCGGTAAGGTACACCCATTCTGCTTCTTATACTATATGCATTTTTAAACTTTGTTAAGCACAGTAGCACTTCATTTGTTCGAAGCAGGGCTTCGCTGTATCTTATAAGCACCTTGCAACCAAACATTCAACAGGTGCAGTTTTGGTCATCACCTCCACGATGACCAGAACTAAGCCTGTTACTTGTTGGGTTACTTGGTCGGCAAAGACAGCCAAACGCCCACTAATCCAACCCAGTAGTAAGCTCCTGAGAGGTATGCAGACCCGAGTGCATTTGAAGCCTCCAGAACACGATACGCAAACTCTTCCACAAACTCCCTTAGCAGGCCTCCCACAGGTTTCCTTTTCCAAAAGACGGCAAGCTTCCACAGAGCCAAAGCCCCCGGCTTCCGCCTCAACGTGGTCTTCGCCTTCTTCCTTCCCCCCTCGTCGATCGCGGCGCCCCGGAGCTACCCGTCGCGGCTCCCACACAAAGCGTCGGATCCAGCGGGAAGAACCAGCTCTCTCTCTCGCCCACCTGTCTGATACGGCTCTCTCCACTTCCTCCTTTGCCAGCCCAAATTCTGGTTTGCCCAGTGGGGCCCTCCCTTCCTCCTCCTCCTCCTCCCGCAGGGCAGACCTTCAACTTTCGCCCGGCTTTTGACCGCAATGCCGCCTCCTCCTCCGCGATTTGAGGTAGAGCGCGGCTTACTTGACCGGATCCAATGGAGGCGGAAGCAGGTTCCTGTTTGCGAGGTCAGGGTCAATCCTCTGCCACAAACCACGTCAGAGGACGGAAACAAATGAACAAATGTCCGACGGTCGAATAGTTAGTTATTCCAGTTTGATGGACTACGAAGGCGGTAACTTTAAAAGAACTTTTTATTTTATTTTTTTATTTTTGTCAAGCAATTATAGGATAACAGGTAAAAGTATAAACATAGTTATGAATACATGAAATGGATACATATAAGAAAAATAAAAAAAAACAATAGGACAGGGACGGTAGGAACATTAGTGCGCTTATGCACGGCCCCTACAGACCTCTTAGGAAAGGGGTGAGGTCAACAGTAGACAGTCTAAGGTTAAAGTTTTTGGGGTTTGAGGAAGAAACCACAGTCAGGGAGAGTATTCCAGACACTGACCACTCTGTTGCTGAAGTCATAATTCCTGCAATCAAGTTTAGTGTGGTTAACCTTGAGTTTTTATCTATTGTGTGTTCTTGTATTGTTATGGTTGAAGCTGAAGTATTCATTGACAGGTAGCATTGCAATGTATAATTTTATATACTAACCCTAACCCTAACTTAATAAGTCTTAAAGAGTATTGTTAGGCTCCACTCTACTGACTCCGATAACTGGTCAATTTATCTCAATGACAAACAGCGACATTTTTTTCCAACTCTATTCAGATGCTCCGGAGTTTTCCTACAAACCATGCACCAAATTATTGTATTTTCCACTATATGGCATAAGTTTTAAAACAGTTTGTAGAAAAGAATTCAAGGCTTTCTTTGCCGATGGGGTGGGGAGGAGCAAAATCCTTAACAGATTTCCACCAGGGAAATCAATAACCAAAGCTACAAACTTAAATTCTAGATTGAATTAAGTTAATAGGATATTTGAAATTATTTTCATATGTGGTAGGTTACTGAAATCTTATATAAACTTTTCTTTAAACAACTAATATACTAGTATTAGAAATAATACAGGTACAGGCAGATGTCTATGAAATGATTTTGTAATTAAGCCATAGTTATAAATTAAATCATAAATTTAAATTTGTATTGTACTATGTAAGCCACTGAGTCAAACCAATTGCATTGAGATGGAAATTAAAGTTACCATTAAATCTTTGCCTTTTGTCTTTTATTTTCAAAAAACATATTTCAATATTTGTTAATTACATACAGAAAAATGTTATAATTATTTTGAAAATAATCTATATAATACACTACTAAATAAAAGATGCATGATCCAAATTGTTGACTGCTCAAAACATTATTCCTAAATACTGCAATATTTGTAATAATCAAAGACCAAGAATCACTATACTTAATATACAGAAGGTAAATTGAACCTTGCAATTGGCCAAGCATGCTTTTCAGATACCGTGAACATAGTACCTAACAGAAGTGACTATTTACAATCAGTTCAGTTGCAATCTAAAAATATTTAATGTTTAACAAAATGTAACTTTGTCTGAGAATTTTAGTTTCAGACAAATGAAGTACAGTAATACTCTAGGCAGAGTGACTAAAATTATGCTTCATGAGACTTTTTGAAAAATATTTTTTCAGGTAATTCTCATTAAGCGATCACAATTGGACCAATAACTCATTCATTAAATGAAGCAGTCAAAAGTGAAACTACTTCTATGCTTATCATCTTACTTCAGCTTTGGTTTGCTTTATAGACCTGTAAAGGTCTAAGAACTGGTCATGATTACTGTTTCATCATGATCACAACTGTAGTAGCTAAATGATGACCTGTATTACTACAATTATAGGAATACTGTAAACTATTATTGACCCAGTTTAGGAATGGAGAAGGAAGTACGTGTGACCCTATTTTAAACCCATCTCATGTTGATTCAACTTAAGGGGGATTGGTAATCATTTTCAGAATGTAACCAAGATAGAAAACAGAAGGCAATTGTGCTTCTAATAAAGTTATTTCATTAATAGTACAAGAGGCAGAAGAGTATATCCCTGAACCTCAAATTCTCTTTTGGATCTTGGATGGGGAAAAAGAAGAGAATCTGACTACAATCAAACTCTGAATAGAATCCAATGATATATGATTAGGACTAAAATAGTAATTTATTGATACATTTAATATCAAATTTGGGAGCTGCAAAGAAAAAAATATACTTTATGTACCTTACATAGGCATATTTTACATGACAAAATACAGTTTCTCACCAATAAATGTTCTCATCTTTTCACTATAACTTTTTATCAAGCTACTCAATATTTGGAAAAAAAATATAATAAATTCTGGTAATATTATGAACCATGCATCAGACACTTCTTGGATCATTGTTGTTATGGCCACATATTACCTATTTACTTATTTCAAAAATCTTGCAAAATGCCATCAGCATTTATTCAGAGAGAGATGAGTTCATGAATCTGGGGTTGAGGATGCCTTCTAAACTGAACAAGAAATAAGCTGAGCAAAAAGTAGTTTACTTAGTCACAACAAATCTTATAAATAACAAAAACATAGATACAAATTTGCCTGGGTATTTACAACATGTTAATAATGACCAAAATTATGTTCATATATTAAATTGCATGGTCCCACATTTAGAAATGAATTACAAAAGATCTGCTGTTAATAAAACTTTGTACAGAAATAAGATTTTGGCAGCCATATTAACTAAGGAACTATTATTTTTCATCTTTTCAAATTTTATTATTGGATATTGAATACTCAATTTAGTATAATTTCAGATTTATAAATTCTTAACTCTTTAATGTCTGATACCTGCTTTCATAGAGTCTAAAGAACACAGCATAAAATAGAAAATTCAGTGGCCTCATTAATTTTTTTCATCTTGAATGAATTATTAGTTTCTTCAATGAATGAAAACACAACTTCTATTTATCCCTATAAATATAATTATTTCAAAATCAGTTGTTGTCTTTTATCCACTGTTCAATCCACTGTATAATTTGATCTAAATTCCGTTCCATATCTTCTGGAGTATTACTAGGCAACTGGTGTACAATTTCTTCTTTATAGGATGACATAGCTTCTTCATAAATTGTCTGAAAGATTTCACACTGAATATTGTCTTGAAGCTTTTTTCCTTTGTAACCTCTAGAAAAATATAAAAATGTGAAACATTTAAATTATTTAGGTAAAAATTGAAATTTGGAATTATGCATTCATAAGGTTTGTTTTAATCTAAAACTAATTTTATTCAGTTTTGTGTCACGGACCTACCTGTTTTCTAATCTGTTGTATAAAAAAGAGTTTTCAGTGCGAAGCACAAATACTATGTTAAACCAGCGTTCAGGAAAGAAGTCACAGCTGTGATAATCAACTATGACACCTCCATCCTTCATCTTATCTTCCATTTCATCAATAACCTATATAGAAAATAATGCAAAAAAATCTAAACAATGGATTCTTAGTTACAAAGATTGAATAATGAAATTCATATTTCAGTTTAAACTCACTCTATCTTCATCTAATATTGGACATTCATATTCTTCATCAAAGCCTTCATAAAGTTCCCCTTATTAAAAAAATGGAAACCCGTTATTGATAAGAAGCTATATTTAGACAACTTATTCTCAGAAATCTCATATTGTATGTTTCAGATGAGTGTTCTTCAAACTTGCCAACTTCATGAAGTATGTATTTCAACTCCCGGAATTCCACAGCTATAATCAAATCATTTTAATTATAATAGTCAACTATTTAGACAATGAACTTGTTATTCATTGTTCTGGAATTATAGAAGACCTTCCCTTCATCTATTAGATAGCATCCACTTGGTTTTTCGGAAAAGAACTATTTTTTCAGTTTGATTTTTTCCCCACTGATTTTTTTTTCCCCAGTTGATTTTCATATTTGCTTTTTCTCTAATTTGCTGTACAGAATTCCACTTTAGAGATCCTTCTGGAATGTCATTATTATTAAAATAAATAGTTAAACTAATTATAGATATTATTAAATTAGATATAGCATGTATCCATGTACATCAGAAAAATTGGGATATAAATGTTAATAAAATTGTAGATACTGTACAAATTTAAAAATTACCTTCTTTAGCCATATCCCCCACATTAATGTATGTAAAATCTGTTTTCAGAGCTATCTCTTTGCCTAGTGTAGTTTTCCCAACACCAGGTGTCCCTACAATAAAGGATAAATAAACAATAAGAAAAGTACTGTGGTAGATATTAATATATAATAAACTTCCATTGCAAAATTGACCTGAAAGACTAAACAAGATATTTATTGCAACTGGTGCTTCTTGGTTTCTAAAAATGTGATCATTTTAGTCCTAGCATATACAAATGTAAATACATAAATACACACAAGCACACGTGCACACACATCTTTGAACAAGGGCTTATTTATACAAGTTCCATTGGTTAGTCTTGGCCTTCACATGCAAGAGGTGCTAATGTTTATGGAGTAATGCCTCCACTTCCAACTGAAAGTAGGTAACTGTATTTTGATTAATCGTATCGCATGCTCCTATATATAATTTAACGCAAATAAAACAGCTACAGGAAAGGGTAATTTTTACCTGCTGTTCTTGAGAAGGAAATGGGCTTCCCCACATTTTGAATACAAATGTCCTATTTAGTCTCATGATAGGATAACAGATCTCCATGCTGCCGCGATCAAAATCGATGATGGGATAGCAAAAGTTAGCTTCATTTATTTTGCGTTACGCTGGTTGCTCTACCAGCATAACGCAAAGCAAATGAAGCTAACTTTCTCTATACCAGCATAACGCAAAGCAAATGAAGCTAAATGTCAATGGAGATTCTCAGTCAACCAGGTGGTGGTTGTCCCAAAGTGCTTTTTTCAAGAGGCAATTGGACTTTCTGGGTTTTCTTTGAATACGTTTCGCTTCTCATCCAAGAAGCTTGTTCAGCTCTGCTGAAGAAATGAAGCTAATTTTTGCTACCCCCATCATCGATTTTGATCGCGGCAGCATTGGGATCTGTGTTATTATCCTGGCATGAGACTGAATCAGAGATTTGTTTACGGTCTTTCAATCTCCCCATTTGTTTCCTTCTTTTTGGAAAGCGCGAAACAGCTTCCCGCTTCCTCTTCTGTTTACGGACCCTTTCGCTGGGTTTTTTTTTTTTTTCCTTTTACCTGTGAGTAAAATGTTAGGCCTCTTCATAGCCGCTCTGTTGCTCCTACAGCCACTTTCCAAGTTGCCATCCAGAAGCCACGTGCAGCAGTTCGCGGGGACCTGAATCGTCCAACTCGGATGGCAGCAAGACTAAGACGTCAGACGGGCCCTCCTTCCTCTTTAAAGTCCAACGGTGGGTGGAAAAGCAGCGACTGGTAAAGCCGTGTAGGGCTCTCTTCCCCCACCCACCCGGAATCTTTCTCGGTCATATTTACTTCTTCTCGCAGGGCCTGACTAAAAGAGGCGACAAAGCAGGGGGCCATTATTAAGGCGGTCGGCGAACAGCTAAGCGCCGAAGAGCATGAAAGGCCCCAATCGGCATGGAGTTGTCTTGATGAGAGAGGGTAGGGAGAAAGAGGGGAGTGTGAAGGGCTGGGTGTGGTTTTTAGTGACGGAAATCAGTGGGCTGCAGCCTGGCAAAAGCTAAATGGTGCCTGTTTTGGGGGGACGAAGCTGAGCTTCGTAGTTGAGCGCAGTCGGGACAGTTATTTCAAAAGTGCATGGCGTCTGAAGTCTTCCACCTCGGAGGTGTCCCCTATGGAATAACAAAGCCTCCCAACCTCCCTCCCCCACACACACTTTGCTGGATTGTTTATTTTATATTGCTGCCCATCCCACATACGTGACTGTTCCTTATGAACCCTTGTCGCATGCCTTTTTCATAGGAAGGTGGGTGGGGGAGAGTACATACGTACTACCAGTCGTCTTAAGAGCAGCCGTTGAATCAATATTTGGAGATCCTTGGTTAAATCGTTTTGTATCGTGTGACCTGTATTCAATTTTTGTTGCTGCTTTTGAATGCTTCTCCTTTAATTGCATATGTGTTTCTTATGCAGTTAAGCATGATTTTTTCATTTGCCGGATTCCCAAAGATATAACTCAGAGGTCTCCAAACTTGGTAATTTTTAAGACTTGTGGACTTCAAATTCCCAGAATTCTCCAGCCAGCATAGGTGTCTGGAGAATTCTGCGAATTGAAGTCCACAAGTCTTAACTTTGCAAAGTTTGGGGACCCCAACTAGTTTTCAAACTTGTCAACCTTAAGATGTGTGTCAGGATGTGTGTGGACCAACTCCCAGATTTCTGACGGGAATTCTAGGACTTAAAAGTTGAAAAATTTGAAAAACTTTATAGAAACCATTCAACATAATCCATTGTGATCCACATAATCTACATTATGTGCACTGTTTGCCTGAGAAGGTGTTTGTCACTTCAGATGTGTAATATAAATTGTTAGAAACTGTCTTGGTATCTCAGGTGAACTGTACAATTATTTGTATGCTATTCATTAGTATTATGTGTACAAATACGTAATGGTGACACTGTAAGGAGTAATGAAGTCTTGACTGTTTTACTTTTGCATTGTCAGCCTGCTTTTGAACTTTTATCAAAAGCTTGAAGTTTATAGTTTTATCAAATAGGTTACAATGATGTATCCTGATTAGGAGCATGTTTAGATTAGGATTACCTTGGCTGATTAGCTTCAAAATAAAAATAGCTTAATATACAGATGGTCCTTGTTTAGCAACTATCTCAGATAGCAACAGTTGCAGTTACAGTGGTAATAAAAATTAGCTTTGTAACTACTACTTCACAGGTCTGTAAAGCAAAAGAAAAACTGAAGTAAGATTGTAAACTCAATTGTGGTTTCACTTAGTGACTGCTTCACTTAACAACTGAGTTGCTGATCCAATTGTCACTAAATGAGAATATTCTGAACTGAAATAGTTCAAGTATATTTAGAATTAGAGTGGAGATTATACAATTTCAATTTGCTTATGTCACAGGGTAATTTCATATGTGTAAATTATTGTACACATAGAGATTCGTGAAAAATTAAATATGCAGGTTATCTTATGATGCATGTATTATAATGTTATATATATTATTCTGTTTATGGACTAAACAGATATTGCTATCATTGAAAATTTTAGAACTACAGTATCTTTGTCAAGCCGAAGTGTGTTCTTTTCAACAGAGGGCAGCTCTTCAGGGACTTTTGACTTTGGCTTTGGCATTCCTTTTCTGTAGCCATTAAGAATAGCTTTTTTTAAAAAAAGTAACAGCATATAGAAAAGAAAAAAGAAGCTATACAAATGAGAAACAACAAATGTAAGTTCTCTTTCAGTAATTATCTTCAGGACTGCAGACTTTGTTAATATAAAAGTTTCTTTATTTTTTAGGTACTTTATTTTTAAAGGCATTTAATCATACATTTTGGATGGAAACTGCAAAGGCTGATGATGTCAAAAAAATCTTCAAAAAGAAAGACAGCACCAAATAAAGTATGTTATTTATTCTCTAAAATTATTATTTATTGCATCATGTGTTT
Organism: Hydrophis major; assembly: GCA_033807585.1. NCBI lineage: Eukaryota > Metazoa > Chordata > Lepidosauria > Squamata > Elapidae > Hydrophis > Hydrophis major. The sequence continues at coordinate 334,679,003 of CM066329.1, forward strand.
AATTCAGGCTGATGCAGGCATATCAAAACTCTTATAGCCAAGTGGAGTATTTTGAAATCATTATAACTAAAATTTTAATTAAAAGACTAGATTATGTACTACTGAGAATGGAGAAAAATAATCTGGCAATTTTTTGTTTGTTTAAATTGAATTCAGCTTGTTTAAAAATTGCACTAATTTTTTTAATATTGAACAAAGTTGAAATGTAAAAACTATTAAAGATAAGCAAAATGTTAACGTTTTGAAATGATTTATGTATGTTTAAATTGTTTTATGTTTAGTAAATGATTGCACACATATTTTATGATAGTTTACTTCATATTTTATTAACTACTAAATATTGGTTACTATATACAAAGGCAGTAATAAAATACTAACCTGTTTAAGAATTGATAATTTTTGGGCTGCAATAATTTCTATATGCTTATATTATCAGGAAATTGACTGGGTGGAACCATCTTTCATTGATTTCTGTGAGACTGCAAAACTATCATCTAGTGTTCTCCATAAAAAATCGCTCACTGACAATTATCATGAGAACAAAGAGCATTTTCCTCTGCTTGAAAATTACAAGTGTGGGAGAAAAATAAGAAAACCGATTTCTGTAGATGAGAAATATAAACAATTCAAACAAAATCACAGCCAAACTGAACCGTGGGTAGATAAATACAAACCAAAAACTCAGGTACAATTCCATACGATTTAATATATAGTATATATTTGTATTAGTAGTAGTATTTGTATTAATATATACATGTTACTGTATATTAATATTTAATACAATAAGCTATTTTGCTTGTTAAAATGATATGTCTAAAGAAATATACAAAGTACTAAATTAAATTAAAGATTATTATAAAAATGTTAGGTCCTGATCATAAGTGTTCAGTAAAACTATAATTTAATGGACTATTTGTAGGAAGGAGGATGTTTTATTCACAATTGTCCATTAAATTAGAAGGTGCATGATTTTTAAGTGATTGATTGATTATGTACTGTTAAGTTACTTTTGACTCCAAGCAACCACACAGATTTTTTAATGACAATCTAATCCAGCGGTTGCCAACCTTTTGGACCACCAAACTCATAATTTTAAATCCCGCAGACCAGAGACCCTGGGAAAATCCCCCAAAAAGTTTGCACGAAAATTCCCCACCCTGTTTTCCTACTGATTGATTATTCTTTATTTGGGATCACAGGATTCCGTCTCCAGCTCCTTTTTCGGGGAGAGAGAGAGAGAGAGAGACTTTTAGCTTCATGCAAGGAAAGCAGCAGAAGCAGCAGAAGTCTTTCTCTCCCCCCAAACTCTTCCAGAAATGAGTCTTTGCCAGCGCAGCCTCTTGCAGTGGGATGCCTTGCAGGGTCCCAAAGACTCATTTCTGGCGGAATTTGGGGGAGAGAAAGAAAGATTTTTGCTGCTTTCCTTGCATGCAACCAAAAGCAGAAGAAGGAAGAAGCGGAAAGAAGCAGCCTGGTGGCCAGGCCAGGCGCATGAGGCGAGAAGGGCAAGTTCCCCCGCTCCCCTCACTCCTCGTGCAAGTTCCCCCGCTCCCCTCACTACCTCGTGCTGTTCACAATGCAAGCGATGCAAGCCTTGTGTTCCTGCAGGCCATGTGGGCAGTGCAGCCTTGTGTTCCCGTGCATCCTGGATTAATAGCTTTGGGGGGTACTTTGGGGATGACATTTCTGTCTGGACCACCAAAATTTTCTCATGGACCACCAGTGGTCCCTGGTCCACTGGTTGGTGACCACTGATCTAACCCATTTTTTCCGATCTCCCAGCATGCCCTCATCACCACTGAAATTGAGCCCCATCAACCATGCTGATGGCCTTTCCTTTTCCTTTCCTTCATGATATTCCCCCTTCCCCCATTTCTCTTTTCCCGTTTCCTTCTTTCCCAGCATTAGAACCTTGATTTGTTCAGTGAGCCATTGATTTCTTTTCTTGGCTGTCCACAATATTCTCAGACGTTTTCTCCAACATCAGAGTTCAAAGATATCAATATTCTTCCTATCCTGCTTCTTCAAAGTCCAGCTTTCACTTTTTAGAATGTCATAAGGAATGCCATGGACTTGCATGATTCTACTTTTTATAAAGGTATAGACATAGCATTTGAATATCTTCTTCATATAACAGAATAAAATTATTTAGAGAATAGAATAGAATAGAATAGAATAGAATAGAATAGAATAGAATAGAATTCTTCATTGGCCAAGCGTGATTGGACACACAAGGAATTTATCTTGCTGCAAAGCTGATCTACCAAGTATTAGTCTGCGGCATACATCTTGACTACTTGTTGCTTTATTGTTGATGGTTGATCTTAAAAGGCAGAAGCTATCCACCACTTTGATATCTTCATTGCCAATTCTATGGCTAATTATTCTACCTGTGTTTTTTAAATATACATATACTGTAGATATAGATATAATTTTATTAAAAGATTTGTAAAAAAGATAAAAAAACTAGTACAGACTAATACGAGTAAAGAAATGAAAAGAAAAAAAATCAAAGCTAAAAATGCAAGGAAGAAAGAAAAAAGAAAAATAGAAAAGAAAAAATACAAAAAAGTGGCTTTCTATCTTCTTTACAGCAGTTATAAATACAATTATAAATTTACCTCTTTCTCTATAAGTTACACACTAGTTATTCTACCTGTTGTAATTTGGTCTTATATTTAATTTTAGTCTAATTTTTTCACTGTGTTCTTTGATGTTAGTACTAAGTTAGTATTCATTATCATAGTGTAAGTTGTTTCTCTTCCAACTTTAAAACCATTCTCATCTTCCACTTCAACTTCCTCTATATATTCAACATGCAGGTAAGATAAAATATGCTATATATATGCTATTGTTTTGCAAATGAACAAAATTATATCATTTGTATATCATTTTGTAAGTGGAAGTAATTGTCATGGAGATTGGATCTTTCCCTAATATTTTAATTTGTTTTCATATATATATATATGTGTGTGTGTGTGTGTGTGTGTGTATCTTTGGTTATTCGGGTTTTCTCCCGCGTAAGATTGGAAGTATCTAGGCAACGTTTTGATGAAGTCTCATTCATCATCTTCAGGCTTGGTCTTCAGCTCTGTGTTTCTCAGAGTGATATGAGCTTGCAGCTGCTTCTTCCTTTTAACTGCTAGTGGGGGTGTGACTTGATTGGGTGGGGGCTTGGCTGTGTTCTGATTGGGTGGGGGGGTGTTCTCATTGGTTGGGGGTTTGGTTGTGTTCTGATTGGTTGGGGGATTGGCTGTGTTCTGATTGGCTGGAGGCGTGTTCTGTTCAGGTGGGGGCTTGGTTGTGCTCAGGTTAGTCTTAGTTGCTGGGGGATTTGAGCTGGTGATTTGAGAACACAGCCAAACCCCCAACCAATGAGAACATACTCCCACCCAATCAGAACACAGCCAAGCCCCCACCCAATCAAGTCACACCCCCACTAGCAGTTAAAAGGAAGAAGCAGCTGCAAGCTCACATCACTCTGAGAAGCACAGAGCTGAAGACCAAGCCTGAAGATGATATACATATGGTATACATAATACCTAATTTAATATTTTGCTATATAAGTATGTTTTATATGCATGTTTTTGTCTGTTAGAGTGACCTTGTCATTCACAAGAAAAAAATTGAAGAAGTTGAAAGATGGTTAAAAGATCACATATTTCAAAATCAGCCAAGACAGGTAATAAATATTATGAACCTAATACTTTTAAAATTGCTCATTTTGAAGCTTTTATTTAATTTCAATCAAGTTTTATTTTTATTTTATCAATTTTATTTTACAAATAATGAAGTGAAATTAGAATATTATCAAAATCTTATATAATATAATTTTAGAGCAACATTTATCTACTGGAATAAAATAATAAACTTATTTGTTTGGCTAGATAAAGATAAAGCAAGTTGCAATTTATTTATACAAAGATTGCCTTGAGAGAAATTATCCAGTTTGTGTTTCTTTTTTTCTGAATATCTTGTGGTTTTATAAGTACACAGGTCGGGATTAATCTGTGCTGAAGATTCCATTAAGGAATACCTGCTTCCATTTAGAGAACACACACTAGGCTATTTGAACTGCAGTCCAAACAATTTATTTGAATTATCTCCAGGTCTGCAACAGATATTAAATTGTAATAGGAATTAAGTTGTACAGCATAAAGGAAGTGGGCTACTGTAATATTGAATTACTGAGAATATAATTATGGCTACTGTATTTACTGGAAATATTGATATCATTAACACCAAAGTTCTATTTTGTTTTAAGAATATTAAAATATATCATAGAATATTAAAGAATATCATACTGTTTTTTTTTCTTTAAATATCATACTCTGCTTATAATAAGTATCTTGTTGTAGGGAGGCTCCATCCTAGTGTTAACTGGCCCTCCAGGATGTGGAAAATCTGCAACTGTGGAAATATTAGCCAAGGACCTTGGTATTCAGATACAAGAATGGATAAATCCTGTATCACTAGACTTCAAAAAATACGAAGACTTTCAAGTTGCTTTCAATCATGGTAAAATTTTAAAAAGTTCACTTCTTCATTGTTGAGACATTAGAATATATTTAGTGGCATAAATAAATGGAGCTAACTTCTAATTAATTTGAAAGTAAGTTGCTGAGGAAATTCCAAAGGATTTACACACAATGCCTGAGAATAAAGGCATTCTTTATTTTCAACTTCCTCTATATTATGATTTCCTGTGTTTTAAAACTGCTGCACTTTAGAATGATAAGAGATTTCAAGTTGAAAATAAAAGTTGAACTCAAAATTGTAACTGCAGGTATGGTCCAGTACTACTTGCTCCTTGTCCAGTACCACTTGCTCCTTGATACATGTGCTCTTTGATCTGTTTTCCTTTCTGCTAGTGTGACTGCAAGGAAGTTTCTAGCTATATGTCTACATTATGTCTGAATCGTAACTTATTCTTAGTTATATTTAGCAAGAAAAGCCAGCTCTGAAGATAGGGGATTAAACTTGGCTTGCTTTCATTAAAAATATTTAAAATTAATTGCAGTTTATTTGATTTCAGTTGGGTGATAAACTGCATTTTATCTAAAACCCAAATGAAAATTTGGTTCTACTCTTGGGATTAAATTCTTGGTGCTCAGTTCCCCTAAAACTCCATTGTGAGCTTCTTCTCAGCCTACATGCAAACTGTCTCTTCACCTCCTACTCTCATTTACAGAGAACACTTCTTTATAATGTTCCCTCTAATTTCTGCTATTCTGTGTGCAAAAAAAAAAAAAAAAGATTTGTGCAGCTTGTTCCAAACCAAGTACAAGTTTTGCACCTTAATATAAGAACATGAATAAATTGCAAATGCATATAATAGTTATAGGTTAAAATATGTTTTGGAAAGTGGTGCTGAAGGCTCTGCGGTTCAGGGAAGGTCAGCTACTAATGCAAAGCTGTCTGCCAAGCAGTCCTGGGAAAAAGGCACAAGCTTGCTCTCTCAGCTTAATTGCAGTATCTAGGTCCTGCTACAGCACAGTTTCAGAAGGAACTTCTGTCACATGATGCTCCTGCTCCATCCATGCTAAACAACCTTTAGTTAATTGGTACTGCAATTAAGGCAGTGGGCTTGACCACAAGTCCAGAGTTTTATGGTGATTGGTGAATAAATGTATTATTGTTTAATTTTTAAATGTAATATTATCTATGTTTAATTGAATTTTCTCTTATATTTTCTTAAATAAATTTCTCCACTGTATTTTAATCAGGTTCAGACAGTACCCAGGAGTGCCATGATACACATATATAGCCTATGTGCTGCATTTTTGACATCTCCAATTTAGATAATATGACTGTTATTAAACTAATGATTAATTTTCAGTACATTTTTTTTAGTAGACTAGTTTTTAAACTTTCAAATAAAATTCAGGCCATTTTTTTTTTTTTGCCCAAGAAAAGTAGCATTATAACAATGGACAGGCCTTCAACACTAAAGTACATCTGATTCTTTTTGAAAAATTTCAGTTTAGTAATTGATTTATCTGGCCCATTGTTTCAAAATATATACCTCTGCCTATACAGCTTGTCTGGTTCCTGTAATTTATATATCAATTGATCTTGGATCAGTAACAATCCATGCAAATAAATATAAGAACAAAATTCAAGACAGTAAGTAAGCTGTAGGATATTGTCACATATATGTACTACTTTTCTTAGTACTTTATACTAAGCATATTACAAAATAAATATTTCTATTTAGAATCAGATTTTCAGATACTTCCTTATCAGAGCCAGGCAACTGTCTTTCAAGAATTTCTTCTAAGAGCAAACAAGTATACGAAGCTTCAGATGGTTGGAGAGTCCATGGAAACTGACGAAAGACTTATTCTTGTGGAAGTAAGTTGCAGTGGTTGAATAACTCCATTAAAGTGTTTTAATAATTAAAATTAAATGTTCTATTATTTTCTCCCAATTTTTAAATATACTAGTTTAAGTTAATTAGGTTTTCCAAAATTAATTGCTCAGTAGTAAAATTTCAGTTTTCTACAATAATAATAGCCTATTTCAAACAGTCCTACTAATAATCATTGATAAAAATTGCTCACAAATATAACAAGTACTTGATTTTTTTTCAATTAAAATTTTAAAAACTGCAGTTTTCAGAAAGTGCAAAATAATTGCCTGATATCTTTTTTCATTAGTTTGAGCTTTATTTTCTTGTCAAGCATTTTGGAAAATGTTGTACTCTAATGGTAGAGCATTAGCTGTGAATGCAGGGTTCTAAATTCAATAACTAACGTTTCTTTGAGCCCCAAAGTACCAAATAATTTTTGAATAATTAAATAAGGGTAGTCATAACAATGGCATTTAGATTCTTTGTTCTAAAGCTAGTCACTGTGCAAAATCAATTTCATGTGTTTCTGTGGTTTCCAAATGCACTTTGGCCTTAACATGAACAAAGGTATCTTACTCCTTTATATGATAGACTTCTTTTTAGGTATGCAATAAATCCAGAAACTATCATAGATAGATAAGCTCAAAGCATAGACTCTTACTGATAGATAAGTAGTTTAATACAGGTAATGTATTTTAAGGCCTACACAGATGTGTATGCTTGTCTGTCTAACTAGACTCATGATGTTAAATCTGAGCTTTTTATTTTCATTTCTCAAATTAAATAATATTTCATTGCTCTCTACAAGGCAATGGAAAACAGCTACAGCACTTTGTTTACATGTTAACTTTTTCTGGCTTGAAAATTGTAGCTTTCTGCCTCTCCATCTTCAACCTTGACACCATATTGCATTGGGTTCATCTCAAATAAATATAGCATGTTTGTAACATTTATAGTGTAAAATAAAATATCCTTAATGAATAATTTTAGTGGCTCCAACAGATTTTAGTTCAATTTAACATATATTTTAAAATAACAACATTGTATTTTCTTTTCAACAGGATATGCCAAACCATTTTTATCATGATCCTAGCAGTTTACATGACATTCTGAGGTATGTTCAGTATCTCATTTTGCCAAAGGATCAGTCAGGGAAATTAATAGGTATGGCTGGATCAAGCCTAAGGTTCTCTAGTGCAGAATAGTCCACTACAACATAAAAAGTTCCATCTGTTTCTTTTGTTGCATAGTTGAGGGTGGTGAATGAATAAAGATGGCAGGTTGCAAGTTACATACCATTTGTATTTTTGCTAGTGCAAATCTATTGATTGCTGGTCAGAATTGATGCTGTTAAGTTTGAACTGCTAATTTTCAATTTTTCATTGTAGAAGTTTTTTGCGGTCAAGCAGATGTCCTCTTGTATTTATAATATCAGATGTTTTCAGCACAGGGAGCAACCAAAGGTCTCTATTCCCAAAGGCAATTCAAGAAGAGCTGTGTATAGCAACCATTAGGTAAATAAATTGACAGCTACATTGGCCATGATGAAATGCTCATACTGAAATTTATCTTGACCATTTTCTTTTTTCAATGTTCTCAGTTTTAACCCAGTGGCACCAACACTGATGATGAAAGCCCTAAATCGAATAATCACAGGGGAGATCAGTACGGTAAGATAAATGAAATTACAATATTGTCATACTGTAAGGGATACAAAAAGCAAACGTTGGTGATGGAAACATTATTATTACATTTCATCTGAAAGATACCTTAGAAGTTTTTAAAAATGTGTTGTATAATAACGGTTGACAGTATTGATCTCAAAAATCTTTGCTCATTAGTGAGCAATTCATTCATAATTAGCATTGCTCTTCCAACTTTACTATAAAATTGTTTTTTTTTTTTGAAAAAGGTTTTATTAATTTTCTACAAACAAACAAGACAAACAAAACATAAAAACATCAACTCTTATATGTACATCCAGTGTGTCAGTTGGTTCATCATTTTTGTGCATTCATTCTGTAGTCTCAATTACAATTATGTTACATAACAACTCATATTGTCAATCCAAACTTATATATCCTAATATCACTAAAAAAAGAAGTTTTTGACTATATTTTTAATCATTCATGCTTAATGAGCTAACAATACTTTAAACCAGTTTACTCTATAACAAATCATCTAGTCATATCAAATCAATCCTAAAAAATCCTTTATAAATATAATATCAAATAACAAAATAATAGCAAAATAAAGATATTCCTTACTATCTAGCATTCTAAATATTCTATTATCATATTTTATCATCTAGCCATTTATAAAAAAGATCCCAAATTTCGTAAAATTGTTTATCCTCTTGCTCTCTAATTTCAAATGTCAATCTGCTCATCTCAGCACATTCCAATATTTTCTTAATAATTTCTTCCTGTAATGATATTTTCTCATTCTTCCAATTTTTAGCAAATACAATCCTGGTCGCTGTTAATACATTTACAATCAGGTATTTCAAATCTTTACTATATATATCAGGTAAAATTCCCAATAAGAAGATCTCTGGTTTCAAGTCTATATGTTTCTTTGTCATTTTTTCCAACCACATGCGAATTATAGTCCAATATTTTCTAGCATCCTCACAAGTCCACCACATATGGTAATATGAGCCGGGTATCTGATGACATTTCCAGCATTTTTCAGATTTGTTCTTAAACATTCTTGCTATTCTTGTCGGAGGAAAGTGCCACCTGTAAAACATCTTATACAAGTTTTCTTTATTTGCTGTTGACATTGTCATTTTATAATTTTGAGACCACAATTTCTGCCATTTCTCTAAATCAATCCCATATCCAAAATTCTTCCCCCAAACAATCATAGTTTCTTTGACTTGTTCTTCCTCTAATTTCATTCCCAGTAAATAACCATATAGTTTTTTAATCACCTTCTCATCAGTACCCATCAAGATTTTATCTAAATCAGTCTGTTTATCATAAAATCCCTCCGTTTTGGAATCTTCATCATACCTTGAATGTATTTGTGCATATGAAAACCAATTCATCCTTATACCTTGTTCCTCTAAGTTTTGGATCGATTTAAGTTCACCCTTTTCATCCAAAAGTTCCCCATATCTAACTGTTTGTTCCTTCTTATAGATTATAGGATAGGAAAATGCTTCAATGGTCGATAACCAAACTGGAATTTTCAAATAACATTGTCTTTTTATCTTCTCCCAATTTAACCACAAAGACTCCCGTACATAATGTCTTCTAAAATAACCCTGTGTTTTAGTTCCCTTATACCATAAAAAAGCATGCCAACCCAACAGCAAGTCATGCCCTTCTAATGTCAACAACCTATGTTTCCTTAATGTTATCCATTCTTTGACCCACATCAAACTTGCAGCTTGATAATACAATTCCCAATTAGGCAGACCAAAACCTCCTCTAATTCTAGCATCTTGCAAAAGCTTTAGCTTTATTCTCGCTTTTTTACCTTGCCATATAAACTTCAACATAATTTTATTTAAATCTTCAAAATAGTCTTTTCCAAGCCTAATTGGTATTGTTTGAAACAAAAATAAAATTCTAGGTAAGATATTCATCTTAATTGTTGAAATTCTCCCTATTAATGACAATTGCAAGTTTTCCCACTTCTTCAAATCTGTAGTTATCTGTTGTTTAAGTTTAATATAATTATTCTCCTTTAATGTGCTACATCTTGTTGTCAAATATATCCCCAGATACTTAACCTTATTTGTAACTTGAATTTTCAAAAGATCTGCCAATTCTTCTCTCTGTCTCAATAGCATATTCTTTGTCAAAATCTTTGTTTTGTCTTTATTTATTTTCAAACCAGCCACCTCTCCATATGCCTCTATCCTTTCCAGTAACTTTGGAGCTGTTTCTAGCGGATCTTCCAAAATAAAAGCTAAATCATCAGCAAAAGCTTGTAGCTTGAATTCTTCCTTCTTAATTTTCATTCCTTTTATGCTTTTATCATCCCTAATATTTCTATTCAACACTTCCAAGGTCAACACAAATAGCAAAGGAGATAGGGGGCATCCTTGTCTTGTGCCTTTCCTTATATTAATAAAATCTGTAAGTTCCCCCTCCATCATTACCCTTGCTGTCTGTTTATTATATATAGCTTCTATTGCTTGAATAAATTTTTTAGCGAAACCCATCTGCTCCAATAATAATAACATAAATCTCCAGTTCACGTTGTCAAATGCTTTTTGAGCATCTAGGAATATCAAAGCCATTTGCTTTTCAGGATGAGCCTCATAGTATTCCAAAGTGTCCAAGATTACTCTCATATTGTCTCTAATTTGTGTCTTTGGCAGAAATCCATTTTGATCTGAGTGAATAAAATTATTTAAATATTTTTTAAGTCTTTCTGCTAAGATTGAAGCAAAGATTTTATAGTCTGCATTCAATAAAGAAATAGGTCTATAATTCTTAATTTGCAATGGGTCAGTCTCTTCCTTTGGTATGAGTGTAATATAAGCCTCTGACCATGTTTTAGGTATCATCTTTTTTAACATAACTTCATTCATAACTTCTAACAATGGGATGCTCAATAATTCTTGAAATGTTTTATAAAATTCTACTGGAAGCCCATCTGGACCCAGAGCTTTCCCATTATTTTGTCTCTTAAATGCTTCATTTACTTCCATCATTGTTATATTGCTTTCTAGCATTTCTTCAGTCTCTTTAGGTATCTTTGGTAAATTAGCTTCCTGTAAATACTGTTTGACTTTTTCTTCATCAATATTCTCTTGTTTATATAGTTGCCCATAAAAATCTCGAATAATTTCTTTTTTCTCCTTATTCCCATAACAAACTTGGCCTTGTTCATCTATTAACTTCAATATTTTTCTTGATTCCTTCTCTTTTCTCAATTTATATGCTAGCCATCTACCTGGTTTATTTGCATCTTCAAAATAATTCTGTTTAGAGTTTCTAATTTTCTGTGCCAGTTCTTCTTTCTCTATTAATTCCATTTTATGTTTGATTACATCCAGCTTCAATTTAATATCCTTTTTCTGTGGCATTTTCTGTAATTCTTTTTCAAGAATTTTATACTCATCTTCCAAGGCCTTAGAAGCTTGCCTTTTCCTAATATTCTTTTTTCTTGTATAATCTATTATCAAACCTCTAGCGTATGCCTTCATTGTATCCCACACATTTTGCGTTGAAGTATCTTCTTTTTTATTTTCTCTGAAGAAAAAAGCCAATTCGTTCTCCATCCATTGTGTAAAATCTTTCTCCTTTAAAATAGTATTATTTAATGTCCATCTCGATCTTTTTTTTTGTCCCTTCCATTTAATTGTCATTGGGCTATGATCTGCCCAAGTACTTGTTTCAATATTTGTTTCTTTAATATTAGATATTAGTTCTGTTGAGATCCAAATCATATCTAATCTGGACCATGATAAATGTCTATTTGAATAAAAAGTATATTGTTTAGCTTTAACATTTCTTTCTCTCCAAATATCTTTTAAAGTTAATTCATCTGTCATTTTAAAAAAAGACCTTGGGAGAGCCTTTCTATTTTGCTTTGTTGTTGTTGCTATATAGTCCAGTTTATTGTCCACAATTCCATTAAAATCTCCCATCATAATTATATTAACATAGTCCAGTCCAATTATTTTCATGTGTAGCTTTTTATAAAACTCTTCTTGTTTATCGTTCGGAGCATAAATTGCAATCAAGAGTATTTTTATATTATTGTCCATTATTTCTACCATTAATACTCTTCCATCTTCATCCGTGTAAATCAATTTTGCTGGAATAGCCTCTTTAATGTATAAAACCACACCTCTTTTCTTACATTGAGTCAAAGAAGTAAATATTTTCCCCAATTTTGGCTGTAATAACAATTGTTCATGTTGTTTTTTAATGTGAACTTCTTGTAAACAAATTATATCAAATTTTAATTTCTCTAATTTATGAAAAGTTTTCCTTCTTTTAACAGCTGAATTAAGTCCATTTATATTCATTGTAATCAGTTTTTTTTCCTCCATGATTATGCTTTATATTTAGGTCTAACAGCTCTCGTGGATCTCACTTCACGCTGTTCTTTATTATTCATCTGTCCCCCTGCTGTTCCTTTCTCTTTTTCAGTCTCCAGTTGTTCATCTTGAAACTCAATTGATAAAGCCTCTTTCTCTGCTTCCTCTCTTCTTCCTCCAAAGAAATCTGCATGGAAAAGTTCTGCTTTCTCAATTGAATCAATTCTATATCTCTGCTCTTGCCACCTAAACATTAGTCCTTCTGGAATCAGCCATCTATAATTCACTTCGTTTTCCAATAGTATTTTGGTCAGAAATCGATATTCTCTTCTCATCTCTCTCACTCTTCTGGGTATTTGTTTTAAAACCACAACCTCTTTACCCTTGTATTTCAGTGTTTTCTTTCTTACTACTTGTAATATTTGCGTTTTAATGGATTTTTTGGTAAATCTAATATGGACTTCCTTGGGTAATTTATTTCTCATCGCATATCTTGTATAGACTCGATATATCTCATCTATTCCATCCATCATCTTTTCCTCTGTAATTTCCAAAGCATCTGCCAAAATTTCTATCATTACCGCTGCCAAATTTTCTCCTTTTTCCTCTTCTATATTTTGAAATCTGAGGTAAAATTCTGACCTTTCCATCTCCCACCTCAACATCCCACCTTTTTCTTGTTCAACCGCTGTTAGTCTGCTGTCAATATTTCCAATCTTCTTCTCTCTTTGTTTTCCTTCTTCCTCAATTTTTTGGAATCTCTCCTCATACTTAACCATCATTTGTTTAATATTTTCCACTTTTTCATCAGTCTTCTCTATTCTTTGTTCAATATTTTCTGTTCTTTGTTCAATATTTTCTGTTCTTTGTTCAATATTTCCTGTTCTTTGTTCAATGATATCTGATTTTGTCTTGAGATCTTGGATTCCTTGCATAATCATCTGTAAAGTTACTTTTTCTTGTTCCTTATCTTGCTTCAACATTGTCTGAATTAAATGTTGTCCTCCAGCTGGTGGGGAAGCAGAGGTAGAAGCAGAAATGCCAGATGGTATTGGTTTCCTGCTCATTTCAATGTTTCCAAAACTTCAAATTCTTCTTGACTTTTAATCCAACTGGTAGAGCAGCCAATTATAATCCAAAATGGAGAACTCCAATAGTAAAAGACACGAAACCAAAGAAGAAACAGGAAAAAAGGAAGAAGAAAGATCTTCAGGTTCTTCTAGACCCTAATCCAATTACGAGATAGTCCACCATAAAAAAGGAAAAAATAGAAAGGAAAAAACAAACAAATCCAAAAATAATAATATTGATTAAGAGCAAAAGAAAAAAGAAAAAGCAAAAAGAGAAAAAACAAAAAGTTCCTTCAGATTCTTCACACCTTAATCCAATTAAAAAGTCTCAATAATCCAAAAAAACAACAACAACAACAACCACAACAACAAAGTAGTCCAAAAACATAAATAGGAAAAGCAAAAAAGTCCCAATAAAAAAGAAAAGAAAAATAAAGAAGAAAAAAGAAAAAACTCTGAGGCTTTCCCTTTAAAATAAAAGGCAAAAATAAAAATATTACTAGAATTGAAATTTAGAAAAAGGCTAGCGAATGGGGTATATATAAGAAGACACACTGCACTTTGTTATTTATCCAAGGCTCTTGTTATGACTCTCTTCTCCAGCAGCTTCAAAGCCAAACCTCAAGTGTTGTTGATAACAGTCCAGGAAAGCACCTGCAATTTTTGCTGTGCTCTCCCTCTATCTTATCACGTTAAAATGTCCTTGAGATGAGGTCTTTTTGCAATTCTCTCCAATTCAAATAAAATACTTTCAAGTCTCTAGTTGGCAGTGTTACAAAGTTTCTTAATGCTCTTTCTCCCCCCCAGCCGGAAAAAAGGAATAATATATACAGAAAAAAAAAAAAGAAAAAATAACCAAAGGGAGCCTCTATCCTAAAGAAAGTTAAAAAATCAAAGGGAGCATAAAAATATATATAAGAGAAAATTCAATCCGGTTACCTACAAAGTCACAGTAAAATCTTTCCCAAAAAATATAGAAAGAAAAAAAAAAAAAACACCCCAAGCCTCAATTTGACATCACTTTAAAAAACGCCGCTCAGACAATTTCAGTCAAAAAAAAAACCTCACAACTTTCTTCTCTCTTCAGAATGAACTTTCCAACCTCAGCGAATTTACAACACCAAAGAGTTTTTCTCACCCAGCCGACACACTTCACTCCAATCACTTTCTTTCCGGAGCTGTCCCGACTTCAGCAGCTATGGAGGCTGCCTCTCCGCCGCCAGTGAAAGGGCTTCTTCCAGATCAAACCAGAGATTTTGCGATATCTCTGGGATCCTGGAACAGTGCCCTTCACGATCACCATCTCTACGGGATGGTTTAGGTCCGTTAGGACCGACCAGGGGCAAAAATATCGGCTACGATCTCAGAGCCCCGAGATCGCAGCTGTATCGCCGGAACGAAGCTCCGCCTTCTCCCCTTTACTATAAAATTGTTATGAAAGTAAAATAGAGATAAATCCTGGGCAGAGTTTTGAATGATTCTGTAGAAGTAGTGAAAATATTGAGTGATAAATGTTCCTTCCAAAGTGTAAGTACAGCTCTATCTTTGGAATGTTTGGATCAAGGGAGAGATAGAAATGGAAGCAGGAAATATCTGAGAAGTTTTCTTTTTAATACTTTCCGTAGATTTTCTCAAATTAGCTTTGATTTTACTGTCAATTTTTCTTTGTAGAGAAGAGATAAAATTGATGTCCCTGACAAAACCTTATTAGAACTGATTTGCAGTGGATGTACAGGTGACATTAGAAGTGCAATAAACACCCTTCAATTTTCTTCTCTGAAAGGTAAAAAAATATTCTTATTAATTTAAATTATGCTGAGCACTAACATTTAAAAAAGTCTTTACTCGTTTTTATAATGTTTTTGTTTTTAATCTGTCAGGAAAACATTTTATTTTACAATACAGAAAAAGTTGTTTCTTTTTAACATTACTAACACTTAAAAGTATGGGAAATAGTAGTGGATGAAAAAAATAAGAATTTTGAAGAGTAGACCAGTTAAGGAATGCTTAATTTATATCTAGTTAGTTTTTAATTATGTTATTGACAAACTATCCTAATTGTTTTTCAGGATGAACTGAATATAGCTAATTAATTGAATTCTTAAAATTGCAGTGTTATTTTTATATTAACTGGGATTATTTTTTTAATATTTTCCTTTTTCCTATCATTTTTTCTTTTATTATTATTCTTGTTTATTATTGATGTTTTCATTCTGTTCTTAGCTAAATTCCCACATGTATATTAGTGTGGGATTCTAGTATTTTACTCCTATTGCAGACTAATGTCTTTTGGATATTACAAAATGTTTCTATTTGTTGTAACATTGTTACAGCCAGTATCATGCCAATATATTAGTACTGTATTAGCAGTATATTATTAATTACAATAACATAAATAATTCAAACAATGTTAGAAAGCGTAAAAGTTTTTAATTCCTAAAATTTTTAAAAAGTCCTCTTCACGTATTCAGTACATAAAAAAAAGGAATTAAAAGAATCAAAATCACAGATACATGGAATAAAAATAGTTATTCTCTTTGGAAGAATTTCAAACTTTTGAAAAATTAAAAGCATTTTAAAAACTATATACACAATAATTTTTTTAGTAATTTCAAAATGTGCATGCATTTTTATCCAAAATAGAATGAAATAAAAAGTAAAGCAACATGTTCTTTCTCGACAGAATTTTGCTGTAAAAGCTATGTTTTTTTCTTTCTACTAAAGACAAAGTTTTCCATTTTTCCTATTTATAAATTCCCTTGCGTTTTTTTCCAGCGAGGCCATCAGACAAGAGTTTATGGTCACAAAGAAAGAAAAATTATGTTTTAAAATGTGATACATCATCTAAAATAAAGAAGAAAAAACTATTCAATAATTTTTTAGAGGACCAAGAAATACCAGCTATTGGTAGCAAGGATGCTTCCATCTTCCTTTTCCATGCTTTGGGGAAAATACTTTACTGCAAAAGTAAGAGAATCTACTTGTCCTTATTATATGATATATGTAAAAATTCTAAGATTTTTTTTTTATTATGCATAGTTTATAACTTAAAAAACATTTCAGAAATAATTTTGTTGTTAACTTGGCCTGTCATTGTAAGGAAACTCATGTAATTTATATGTGTGGATCAAAATTTCTGACCCCACCTATCAATACCAGGTACAGCAATTAAAGTCTTCCCCACTTTACATTCTTGAGCAGATACATGAAGATGAACTAAATAGATTCATTATATAGAAAAACAAAGGAGCCATACATTTGAACTCTCCATCTAAATCTTGCCATCTATATATGTTAGTCTCCAGTTTTAAGTTCAGGACTTAAAACATAGGACTCTTCCTATGTTTTTGAGTCCACAGCCTAAAGCTACTTTGTAGCTTTGAAGATTTCTGACTTCTTTGACATTACAGATGTCTTCCTCACCAGCTTCAACTGTTATAGTATCTGCAGATATCCATAAGTTAGCCCATATACTCTGTACTAACAAGGTGTTCCATGCAATAATCATACATATTAGACTTCCACAGGTGTCAGACCTATAGCTCACCCCAACAGATGGACACCTTGGAATAGGATGCTAATTACTTTGTGTAGCTACTAAAAAACCAAAACCTGTGAAATATAATAGTAAAAATCTTCAATAAAATAGAGGTGCTGCCTTTTTGATACAGGTTAACTCACCAATATATCAGAATTTAGATAACAAAATTCATATTAAGCCGTGCAAACCCTGTGATCCAGGATTGTTCTATAAACTATCTGTTTCTGAAGAAATACCATGTTTCTCATATAATAAGGCCGGGTCTTTTTTTTTTTGAGCCCCGAAAAAATGGCTAGGCTGTCTTTTCGGGGGTGATTTAATTCCCCCCCCCTTGCATCTTCAGGCGGGCGGGCGGTGACAGCTTGGATGTTGACCTCGGTGTTGGTGGGGCACTTCGTTTCGGGGTCAACGCAGGCAGCACCATATCCGGGTCTGCAACAAAAGTACTCCCTAACGGCAAGCCCCCTCACCATCCCCCCCATTTCGCATGTTTTAATATAGGCCTTAATTTGGGGCGAGGGGCTTAATTTCATTTCATGCCTATAAAACATGCTGCGACTTCCTATTGGGGGAGGCTGTATTGTTGGAGAAACAGGGTACCTGTCTCCATTTGTCAAGATTCTGTCTTTCAGACATCTGATGTTTGATGAAATTACAGTTATTCAAATAATTTTATAGGAGAACCAGCTATAGAGGTAGACTTTCCTCAGTTACCTCATCATTTATCAGAATATGAACGACAACCCTTGCTTGTGCAACCTGAGGTAAAAATATTTGCTATTTCTATAATAATATGTTTTCATGTATGCTTGGCAAAATTCTTAATTTAAAAGAATACTGATAATTTTTCTATGTGGTATGATATTCTGTGTATATTTTCTTTTATTAGGATGTCATAGAAAAATCACACATGTCTGGGGACTTATTTAATGTATACCTTCACCAGAATTATTTGGAGTTCTTCTCTGATATCGATGATATTGTAAGAGCCAGTGAATATTTAAGTACTGCAGATTTCCTTTGCAGTAACTGGGATGTAAGTTTTTAAACACACACACACACACACACACAAATATAACAAAACATGTGACATGCATACTATAATTTTTACAATTTGGAATCTTATGAAGAAAAAAGGCAACATTAATTATATTTATTGTTTATAGTCTTATTGTCAGATAGTGTTCTGCTCGCCACCTGTGCAGTTTATCAATTTTTGTCTGTTTTAAAAATAATTGTGTTAGACTTTACATTGTTTTTAATTACAAAGTAAAAGTTTGCTTTTTAGATTTAACAGAACATTTTTTTCTTAATAATGGATTTACTTAGATTGTGTTCAAATGGGAAGAAAACTTGATGTTTGTACAATCAAGCATATTTATTGAACCAAGATTTTGACTGCTTTCTGGGATGTACAATTTGTTATTTCAACAAGATTTAATATATACCTGTAATATACTACTAATTTACACCTGGTACTCTGTACCTTGCTTTAAAATATATTATGGAGCTCTTATACCATATTTAATTCTGCTAATTCCTATAGGCACGAGCTACACTTCAAAAATATAGTGCTTCTGTAGCCACAAGAGGTGTGATGCATTCAAACAGAGGCAGAGCTTTTGCACAATGCAAAAAAGGAATGGGCTTTAGACCTCTTCATAAACCACAATGGTTCCTAATTAATAGAAAGGTAATTGATAATAATTTACTTTTTCTCAATTACTAATGTTATTTGCATCAGTCTAAAACAGAATCAAGTAATCTATTTTTTATTATTGCTCTCATTGCAGAATCAATCGTGAAGTAACATTAACTTAACTTTTGTATTTGAAATTAACATTATTACAGGATTAGGATTCATATAAAGATTTAGGTCTCAGTTAGAAACAGCCCTGCTCAAACTAGCAAAGTAAGATATTTTAAAACAGGGGTCTCCAACTCAGCATAGGTGGATGGAGAATTCTTGGTGTTGAAGTCCACAAGTGTTAAAGTTGCTACGTTTGGGGACCCTCGTTTTAAATGAATCAGTAAAATATAGCACTAACTTGACTACAAAAACCATTTTAGAGAAAATATATTTATGGATTACTGTAAAGCATTTTTTGATCTGAGAAATATATCCATTACAGCAGGGGTGTCAAACTTGCAGCCTGCTGGCTAGATGCATCATGCACTGGTCACGCCCTCCCCCATTTTAGCGAAGGGGGGAAAGTTGCAATATGTCACATGATGAGATGTCATTGCGAGTTTGACACCCTTCCATAACAATATCCTCTGAAGCATTAAAATGATCTTAAACATCATTTAGATTGTATTACCTTTAAGTAAAAATGAATTTTATCAAAATTGGAATGCCCCATTTAATCCCCCATATAGAAAACTAATCAATAGTCAGACAGAAAATAATTTGAAGATTTAAGATCTTGCAATTAATTATGTATTTATTACATCAGGCAGCAGCAATTTTACAGAACAGTTTAATAGAATAACATTGAAATTAGATTGTTAAACACAAATGATTAGGGTGTGTGTGTGTGTGTGTAAATCAAAACTCTATAGTTTAATGGATAAAACTGAAAAAGTGCTTTTGCATATTGGATTAATATATTCTGATTCCTTATAGTATCAAGAAAACTGCTTTGCTGCAAAATCCCTCTTCTCAAGTTTCTGTTTATCACCATTGTGTCTTCAGACTGAGCTAATACCTTATCTTGTCATGCTGACTAATCCAATGAGAAACCAAGGTATATTTAAACATATGCAAAATGTTTCATATTTCTGTTTCTGCTTTAGAAGAGCAATTAGTCATAGAACAGAATATTATTCAGTGTAATTTCATACTATTTACTTAGAAGTCCCAGTGACATAAATGGGATGTATCAAATATTATTTTACATATATTATTTGTATGTTGTGCATTCCCTGCACCCTGTAGGTTGCTAACAATATAAACACATTAAACTCCAAGAAATCCCATGCACATGTAAGAGATTTAAAAAAATAAAAAACTACTAACCAATACAAATGTCTGAAAGATTTGTTGTTTCACATTCCTGACATATTTGGGGTCAGCAATCCAAGGGTTTGACTTTGCATGTAATGGCAAAACCATAGATGTGTCTTTCTGCATTGTTTAAATGTTTCTGTTGGTGGGAAAAACAACTGAGCATCATAGACTACTCTGTTTGATCACAATAGCCGGAATTTTAAGAAATATATATTACCTGTAAACTGGTTACTTCTATTATTGCTTGTGTAACTCATCATAGTACTTTAAAAGTAAACAGAATTTTCAATACTTATGTCAGAAAGTATGAAATGTTTTGGATTGTATAGTCTAGCAGTAGAATTTGGTTAGAATTTGGGTCTCACACCCTTTCAACCTTGAAGCCTGGTTAGATCAATTTTACCTAACAAACTGAACTCGCCTCTCACATTTGCTTGGAGGGGAAAAGTGGTCTCTTTTATGCAGAACGTTTACCCTAGAAGAAAAAATTATATACTCATTTATATTTCTATATTGCTTTTCTTTCTGGAGGAAGAAAGAGGAGATGGCACTAAATGGATTAAATGTCTCTGCTTTAGAGAGAACTGAAGTACCATGTTATATTTTCCTTAATTAATGTTGTGAATTGAATGTATCGGCTAGGATCTTATCTGAATTTAAAAAAACAACAACAAATGCTGCCCAGTTTCCTTTCCCAGCAATATCCCCCCACCCCACCTCTTCAGACTGTCTGAGAATTTGCTGCTAGAAGAAAACAACTTCTTTGCTTCCTGCAGCTGCCTAAGCATTTTCCACCTCCTTGTGTGTGGGGGTGGAACTGGCTTAAATCCCAGCAGGAATAACTAAGTACGTTTGGGGTAAAAAAGCTTTAGATTTCAATGCTATATCAATTTACTTGAGAGAGTACAACAAATTGATCTCAGTGGTACTGTGCTCTGATATTGATATGTATATAATTACTTTGTAAATATTACTTCACAACTTTCTTTGAAGTAATACATGTATTAGGTCATTTTCTGAACATATACTACTAGTCTGAACAACAACTTGATGGTATGTTTTGTATAGAAATAATTGTTTTTCTAAAAATGTGACTTAATACTCTTATGAAGCCCTTTATGGATTTCAAAAGGATTTATATTTTAAAGTCTAAATCAGTTTTTCTGATATATTACCATATATTGACATTATAGAACTAATTGTCGAATCAAACTAGAACAGAAATATATTTAAAAATAGCTACAAAGTATATTCTATATATAGACTTAAGTTACTTTTAGGAATAATTTTTGTTTGGCTTTTTCAGCTCAGATTACCTTTATTCAGGATGTTGGGAAACTTCCTTTAAGAAATCACTTTGGAAGGTAACCTTGATATTATTCATAAAGCTTTATTGAATCTAGCCCCCCTGCTGTCATTCTCAACTCTCAAGTAAATAAAGATCAAAATGGCCACTAACATTGATTCTTAAAGTGAAAACCTATCCTATATCAAACTGGTAGCCCACGGGCCAGATGCGTCATGTGCAGGCCATGCCCACCCTAGCTCCACAAAGGGGGGAAAAAATCATAAAATGTCACCTGAGGGCAACGTGATACTGCCACTTTGGTACCGGTGGTTTAAACTGCATGCTGTTATAACTTAAATGTATAAAGCATTTGTTTTCTCTGTTTCCTGCTGGAATCTGTCTTTATACAGAAAAGATTCTGCTGATCTTACTTTAAGAAACACCAGTTTTGAATTTAATTCCTGTATTCAGTGGTCTGATTTGCACAACACACTCCAGTTAATTGGAGGCTTTCTTGAGAGACATTGTTTCTCCTGTCATTTCGGTTCCCAGATGAATCCGTGGAGTGAAAAATAAGCAAGGCAATGGATGACTCTTGCAAACTATACACTGATTCTGACATAGATGGGCCCAATGGGAGAGCTTTTTTTTCTTTAGGCTTTTTTTAAAGGAAGTGGAATAGGAAATACCAACTTCCCTTACACTGGCTTGGAATGTAAACATGGTTGAAGCTCAAAAGACTCTGCCATTTCATATCACAAGTTGCTGGCACACACAAGTGATTGAACTAATTGGCAGACAGAATTGCCTGGTAGAAGGAGGAAAATATACTAGTAACTCTTGACTTTCATTTATTTACACAGAGAAGTATAGACAGCAGAACAGATACCAAGGTTGTAATTTTCTTAGCACTCTGCCCTGCTCTACTATTCCCTGAGAAAATACAGCTTGTAACAATTAGTTACTAAAACCCTAATAAAATGAATTGTCTGAGTACGAAGTAGTGACTAGAGTGCCTTTTTTGTCCAAACATCCAGTGTGATAGAGAAAATTATTATGAGAGAATTGGGTGTCTTAGTTCACTCCAAAGAAGAATAAATTGCTGTTGCATTGCTGTTTCCAGGTTGAAACTTGAAACTCTTACTGATAAGGATTCTGAAATACAAATCCTGGACAATTATGATGAAGAGGAGTTTTCTGAGAAGCAGCCTACAATTCTGCATGTCCAGGGGGAGAAAATAAAAAACAGTGAGGAAAATGAACTGGATGAATTCCTTCCTACTTCTAGTCAGTGTAATGAAAATGAACTACCAGCCAGTCAACCTCAGCCAGTTGCAGCACAAGCAATAATGGAAGCAGATGACTTAAATATAGAAGAATATGACAGTGAATAACATAAATAACAATTCCAAAGCTGTGATAATATTTAAATTATAATTTTACTTTTGTTTCATTTTTTATATCCAAATGTACAGGAAAGATAGAATTAGCTTTGTTATTTCAGCAAGCTGTTAACATTTGTCATGAATAATAATTAATATGGAGAAAAATGAGTACAGAGTCTTTATATTTTTAAGCCTAACATATACTGAAGAGCTTCAGTTAAAATTCAAGGTTTCGCTTCTCATCCATACAGAATAAGGGAAATAAATGAGAAGAAATACATTTACTTTGATATTTTATACTTGTATTTATCTTGTAGATATTGTCAACTATTTTGTTACTGTTTCACAAGTTTAGATCTAAGGTGATGATGAAACATTGCACGAAGTGTTTAACCTGGGCTGTATAATATTTAATATGTAAATAAGTCTCTGGGTGCCTTATTAATAAATTGTATCATTATAGTTTCTGAAACAATGTTTTATATATATATTGTGGACAATTTTAACTTGAAAAGTATTGTTAACACTGATCTAGAACAATAACATGATGATTTTTCATATTTTGTAAAGTTAATTCTTGAACTTTATTTTCAAATCATTCATTTTTACTGATGTTATTTTTCATAATTGTGTTAAATATTAGAAGTTCAATAGTAAAAATATAATTTATTAGATTATTAATCAAAGAAAGAAGAGGAAGGAAGGATAGTAAAGAAATAAAAAATAAACATACAGCAATAGCCTTTAGACTTACATATCACTTCACAGTGTTTTATAGCCCTCTCTAAGTGGTTTGCAGAGTCAGCATATTGCCTCCAACAATCAGGGTCCTCATTTTACCAACCTCAGAAGGATGGAAGGCTGAGTTAACCTTGAGCCAGTGAGAATTGAACTGCCGGCAGCCAGCAATCAGCAGAAGTAGCCTGCAGTACTGCATTTTAACCACTGTACCACCTCAGGTTTTATAAAGACTTGTATAAAGAACTTCCAATGTTCATCACATGTATAAATAACTTTTCATTTCTTAATTCATAACCAATTATTTCATTACATTGTTTTTATATATATAAATCCATAAAATGCCATTTCAGCCCTGGTGTCAGCAAGATAGCTATTTTCCCTAATTTGATTTTTTTATAACTTCTGAGATTTATATCATTGTGGTTGATTTTGCATGTTTGTAAGGCATGGCAAGTTCTGCTTTTGTATTTTTTTCCCAAAGAGATGTCAGATCTTTTCTACAGATGGAAGTAATGTGGATGGGGTTTTTTTGTATTGCCAAGTTGTCTGTTACCACTATCATCTTCCTGAAATTTCAAAATCATATCTCTTTTTTTAATTTGTAAGCCAACCACCCTCCTAGTTTATTAGTAGGTTCAAAGTTCTTTTTAAGTTGTTTCAATTTTTTAGTTTTTCAACTGTACATAGATAATTGCTGAAGAAGTTTAATTTGATTTAGAACATTTATCTTTGCAGGTGATTTCTTTAATTCTTTTTCTTTACTTTTAATTTCCTATAAGATCTCACAGGTTTTTCCCTGGACTTTCTTTTTCAATTGATTGAAGAACATTGAAGATGCTGTAATATTGTTTGTGTATTTGTTAGGCCTGTGGTAATGCCGATTATATAGATGTGGGAGCAAAGTAGACATCTGAGTTTGTTGCTACCATAGACTAACTGTAGGAGAAAGAATGGCAGAACCTGGGAGTGGAGTCAAAAGAATCAGCCTAAAATCTCTACATAGCCACAACAGATTAAGTCCAACCCCTCTCCCCCCAATTCCATTAATCCTTATGCACCAACTGACCATTAGAAAATTTTAGGAAAGTTTAGGAAATTTCTATGCATAGGCATGAACAATAAATCAGTTTAATCAGCTGTGGTCCTGATGTCCAGCTGACATTGACACAACTTCTTCACAATGCATGAAGGAAAGTACCAAGAGCTCAGCTGTAATCTATATTACTTTCAGATCCACTAATTGCCTAAGTTTTACCAGTTTGCTCCAGGCAAAACATGTATTTTATGACTGACTGCTGGGTCTGCAATGCCTCAATAGGGCATTTTACGTCAATCTAGCTTTTGGCAAAGCTCTCTGCTGCATAAAGTGAACTGCAAGTGATGCAGCAGAGATGCTATGGCACCAGACAAAAGAAAGTAGGTAAATCACAGCATGTATCTGTGTCCATGCACTGAAGACAGCCAGCTTACTTTAACTTGACACTTTGAAAAAATGCCTTGTTTTTTCTGTGACGCTACTGGTTTGCACCAATAATTAGCCTCAAAACAGCTCATTGGTTCAAAAGTTGATAATTTTCGTCTTTTAAATAAGAGATATAAGCTATAATTCATAAATAATGATTGGGAAAATTAATATCTTGACATTGTCTTGGTTTACTTATTAGAACTTTTTAAAAAAACAACAACAACGTGTTTTATCCTTTTTCCCTAAAACGTCTAATTAAAACGTGTATTCCACTGCTTTCTTGCCAACTGCTAATTACTTCTGGCTGGTAGTAACCCAAGTCTTTATCCACATTTGTCCAGTAAGCTGTCCTGCCCTAATAATCGAGAGTTTTTTCCCCCGCTTTTGAAACTTGGACGACGTCTTTTGAAACAGAAATGCGAGATTCGTTCCCCGCGGTGTAAAGTCACAAAACCGATTGCGACTTGGAGGGGACGGGAGGATGACACGGGGTGTGCAGCGCAGAAAGCGGAAGCAAGCGACCTGTCGCCCTACCCAGGCCTACCTGGAGCGAGCGAGCGAGCGAGGTAGACAGGTAGGCAGGGCAGTGTTTGCAGCCCGAAGGACTTCGCGCATGACCAGATGGGCGGGACAATGGGTTGGGGCTCAGACGCCCCCGAAAGTAACGCCTCCGGGAAAGGGAGACGGAAGCGGGATTGTTCTTCTGGCCATTGCGCCTTTGGCCGTAGCGGGATATATATTTGCCCGCCCTTTTTGTCTGAAAGAGTGAGTGGGGCATTTTATTGTGCGGAGGAGGAGGTTGGAGGTAAATCCAGTCCCAGCCACGGAGCCGGCGAGGCTGGCTGGGTCGTGGGCAGAAAGGCGCCGCTTTTTATCCCGCTCGGAGCTTTGGGGGTAAGGGCGGAGCGGGCTCAAGGTGTGGTAGCGGCAGTAAATGCAAGTTGCGCGATTTGCGGGGAACCAAAGGAAGGGGGAATGGGAAGCAGTGCGGAATTGGGTGGAAAAACGTGTTTCTTGGACGCTTCTGGTGACATCCTGTGGATATTTCCTTGGAAGGAAGGCCCGCTAAGTTTAATGGGAAATGTAGGTCTAAGGTTGTAGAAGTGCACTTTGATGCTGGAAAGTAGTAGATACGTATGGGGGGAGGGAGGGGGGGGAGAATATCTCCAGTCTTTCCCCCTTCCCTCTTTCTCTCTAGGCAGCACAAACTTCGTTCAACAACCTGTCTGTAAGGGTAGGTTTTCTTTCTTTTTTTTTTTGGCTTATTTATCTCTATAAATCCTTCAGAGTTACTAGTTAATCCAATAGTTAGCTGGAAAAAAAAAGTTCAGTTTGAGTTTTTATCCACACAGTTTATTAATCTAAACTGCATCATGTAAAGATGGTGAACTTTTAAAAATATGCCATGATGTCTGGGGTGGGTGAGACCTAGCCCACACTGAAAATCACTGGAAAATAGGGAATTAGAGCTTGCGGACATTGTTTTCTTTTCTAAATTATGGCCACTGTGTTGCTTTTTCCTTTTTATATATTTTGGATTCTCTCAAACTATCCAAGTATCACAGTGTGGTGTGGTGGACTTTGAACTTGTACATGAGGCATTAAGTTCTTTGCCTTCTTTACTGTTGGGGTTTCATGGACTCTGGAAAAGTTTCAAGCATTAAATTATGATAAACCCAATATCAAAGCTAGAGTGACTTGGCAGTTCTGAACTGCCTTACTATGGAAGAGGATTTATAGCTCAATGTTAGCTTTTTCCCCCCCCTGTCTCTGAGTGCAGAAATTTAGTTGGCTTTCTTTTTTAAGACTTCACTTGAACTATTTGTCCCCTAATTTTCAGGGTTTTAAAAAATTATTATTTCTGAAACAGGGGAAAAGTTCACAAATGTCTTCAAGGAATACATCACTGGAGCAGAGAAGTGGGCAGCAAAGTCGTTCTGTCCATTATGATAAAGTATATGTGGATTCCTCTTCCCCAGAAGATGTTGAGGAGATATTAAATTCAGAACCTTTGCCTCCGCCTCTTCCATTACAGCCACCATTTGGACCTGAATTTTATCCAAGTGACAATGAAGAGTCGGCTGAAATGCCTGATCTCAAACCAGTGAGAAAATTCATTCCTGATTCATGGAAAAACTTCTTCAGAGGTAAAAGAGGCGATCCAGAATGGAATAAGCCAGTATCTGCCATTTCAGATGGAACTCAATGTTCTCCACCATCATCTCCAACACTTACTCCAGTGAAAGCAGAGCATATTTCAACACCAAGCTCTTATCAAGATCCATATGGAGGATCAGGGGGGACTTACAATTCACAAAAAGAAGCTGAAGGTATTCTCCCCTCAGATCCATACGGCTCTCTGGGAAGGCACACTCAGGCTCTGACATACAGTGAGAAAGTAGAAGCTTTTAACCTGAGATATTCCTACATGAAATCTTGGGCAGGATTGCTTAGAATCTTGGCTGTTGTTGAACTGCTCTTAGGTGCAGCTGTATTTGCCTGTGTCACAGCTTACATTCACAAAGACAATGAGTGGTACAACATGTATGGCTTTTCACAACCATATGGCTATGGTGCAAGCAGCATGTATGGTGGTTATTATTACAGTGGACCCAAAACTCCTTTTGTTCTTGTTGTAGCAGCACTTGTTTGGATAGTGACTATCATACTTCTAGTACTTGGTATGTCAATGTACTACAGAACTATTCTTCTGGATTCCCACTGGTGGCCTTTAACTGAATTTGGAATCAATGTGGCCTTGTTTATTTTATATATGTCAGCTGCTATTGTCTATGTAAATGATGCAAACAGAGGAGGACTTTGCTCTTATTCATTATTTAAAACACCACTAAATGCTGCTTTTTGCCGTATAGAAGGTGGACAGACAGCAGGAATTATTTTTTTGTTTGTAACAATGATTATATATCTCATTGGTGCAATAGTTTGCCTAAAATTATGGAGACATGAAACTGCACGGAGACACAGAGAGTTCATGGAAGAGCGGGTAAGTTTCAAGTAATATGTGGGCTTCTAATCAAAATGAATGATGGCATATATTGCTTCCATAGAGGTTATTTCCTTAATTTTTTCTCTCTTAAGATTCAGAAAAAAATTGTACCAAAGACTGCTAGGGAGAAATAGAAATTTTAGAAAGTTAAAGTTGCAGATCCCTAGAAAAGTTGTAATAAATGGGTAAAAAGCTATTTTTTGTAATGCATGGATTTAGGGAAAGGCAGAAAAGATTTCCTCTGTAATTCTTCCCACAACAGTTCTTCAAATTTTATTTTTGGGTAATCTGCAAAATTAAAAAAATTGTATTCTCTGTATTGATAGATGAAAGCAAAATATAAGTATCTTCAGAAACAAATAGATAAGTAACTGGATTTTTCTAGTACACTTGCCATTGTGGCTTTGTATATGAGTTCTTAGCCAAGAGTTGTAGTTGAAACCAAAGATGTTATAAAATAGAACTATAAACATAAGCCATGTCTATTGATTAGACTATGTGAGTTTTTATGTAGTGTCTCACAACCTGTTTTTTTTCCTGAATTGCTCTCTAGTTTTAGAAAGTGATATCCATAGTCTTGCTATCAAAAGATTTTCAACCATTTTAATTTCTGTGTACAAGCATTTAATTATGTCAAGTTCCTTAATTCCTATGTAGGTAAAGCTCCTACATAAGCACTTCTTATTCTATCAGCAGCACTGAATAATAAAAATAAAAGATAGAAATGTTGTAGTTGAAACAAAAAATGCATTAAAACAACAATAAAACCACTCAGGGTAGCCTCGATCCTTGAGATGGGCAGCAAATAAATTTAATAATAAATAAAATGGAAACAGTTAACATTTCAAAAGTCTGTTTGTGGAAGATAATTTGCTTTCATACCAATTCTCTGCACAGGTTAATCAAGGTATACAAGCCACTACAATCTATATTCTGTCAATACAAAATGAAATGAATTTTCACACTAGCATTATCAGCAGTTACAATCTGAATGTATACATTTAATATTGTTGTTTCTGTTTCTTTTATTAGATGAAGTCACAATCATTTGCTCCAAAGAGAATGGTAAGAACCAGAACTGCATATGTTCTATTTACTTTGTAGTTACTGAATTTGAGTTACCTCACAAAAGTGTCTGTTTCAAAAAGACATGAAAAATATTAATTCTTGCAAAGAAAAAAAATGTTTTAGTGAAAATTCACAAATGTTGATTTGGTGTTCTACTACTAACAACACCTTATTTTCCAGTAAATGATTTCTGATGAATTCATCCCTGATGAATTTTTACAGCAGTATCTTGCAGATATTGCCACCTGCAAAACCCAATGGAAAAGCATGAAAGATTTGCTGTTTTTATGGGTTTTAAGAGGCAACGTGAACGTTTTCAAAAGTTTAAGTATAATTTCTTTCCCAAGTCATTCAAATGGGATGGTTTGAGGTAGGGCACTAGGTAGTACTTCTGTATCTCTGTAACAACGGTATTATACAAGATGCCAGTGGTACTATTTTAGCTGCAAAATTTCCTGTCCAAATGAATTTAGAGAGTATCTAACACAATTGTTCATTTCAACAAACTAGCACGAGAGGATTGAACTTTTACTTACGTTATACAAACTTGTGCAAAAGTAAAACTGTTAAAAATTCTTTTTACGTAGTATGAAGATCATGAAAATCATACATCCAAGGTAGCAATAAAGACATTGAAGGGTACAGAAATGAAACCTGAAGTACTTAATGGCTATATACCAGCTGGACATATCCCTAAACCAATAGTGATGCCAGATTACTTAGCGTAAGTATTGTATTTTTAATATGCAAACCAGCATTTAAGATCACCATTACGTTAAGCCCTAAACCACAATTTACAAACAACATTGGCTTGATTCCAATAATAAACTAAAAACAAATAAGGCACGTTATAAGATTTTAAAATGTAACATATGAATCAACAAGTGTAGTTCATTGTGAAGGTTAGTCTGTTATTTATTTACATTTATTTGCCACCTTTATTTTTACAAATAACTCAGTAGTGGGGTACATATGCAACACATCCTTATCATCCTATTTTCCCACAACAACAACTTTGTGAGGTGAGTTGGGCTGAGAATGAGTGACTGGCACAAGGTCACCCAGCTGATTTTCAGGTTGAGGCAGGACTAGAACTCAGAGTCTCCTAAGCCTTTTGCTTTAACCACTAGACCAAACTGGCTCTTTTCTTAAAGTTTGCTGCTTAAGCTGTTAATGTTACAGTTTGGAAGAAGATTTCCTAATTTGTTTTAAAATAGAGAGGTAAACTTTTGATTTTTAATTTTTATTAAGCTATGGAGTCAAACATTAAACTGTAATGTGGCTTGTTTAGATTTTATGTGAATTCAGCTATTGCTTGGTAAATATCTTAGGGTTTAACCAATGGTCACTTTGTCAGATCATACTTTAATCGTGTGATGTGTAAATCCATGAACTTATTGAAATGTTTAAAATATCTGATTCAGTCTATTCCACCAAATGTTTTCCAGATAAGTGATTGTCCTGATTTTTGCAATCCAAATATTATATGCCCAGGAAAACAATGATTCTTGTCTTATTGATGCAATTTCTAATAAACTATAAATAAAATGTTTCATGTTACACATTTTAAAGTTAAATTTTCCGTATTCTATAACACACACATTTACAATTTACTAAATTGTTGACATAGCACTGATTGGAATCTTATTGCTTATAGAAAATACCCAGCAATTCGGACAAATGAGGAAAGAGACCGTTATAAAGCTGTGTTTAATGATCAGTTTTCTGAATATAAAGAACTGTCTTCCGAAGTTCAGGCAGTTTTGAAGAAGTTTGATGAGTTAGATGCACTTATGAGGAAGCTTCCTCAGCATTCTGGAAATACTCTTGTAAGTATGAATCAAAAGTTTGTATTTATAAGCAGATATTGAACTATAAGCTAGCTGATCAGTGATCTAATCATGATAATCCCATCATTTTTGGAAGTCATGCATATTTTATATTTCTTACTAAGGTCCATTACTTGTTATTTATGACACAAAAAAGATCTTGTTATATAACTTTACACTATTATCTAACAATAGAATGATTAACTACCAATCACTATATTGCCTGGTCTACTTTCTTGGTATTTGTAATACAGATGCATCTGTCAGGGGCACCAGCTTCTAACAGAGCTCGGAAGTTATGCAATTCTTACCAAAGTTGATCCAACAAGCAAATGATCTCTTTATGGTGACATTCAAACTTTGCCATGAACAACTTACATATGTTAGAATAAAACACATGTGGCATTGAGTTATTGCTATACTCCTCTTCAAGTAGCTATCTTATTTAGTAACTTTTTATGAATATGACAGTAATTTTTTTTAAAAGTAATTTTCTAACCAGTGCGAGCACTTACAAACGAACCATGCACGTTGGAATAAGTAAAGGCTTGTGTGATTATTATGAGAGAACTTTATCTAAATGAGACAGCAGCAACTAATAATCTTTGCAGCCTCTTTCTGTCATGTTCTCTTAATGACCATTTTGCTTCCAAATTAAGGAAAGAACTGCAATTGCTAAACAGGGAGAGGTTATATTGCTCTTTCTGGGGAATCTACCATTCTTTTTTGTTGGTTACAAAGTTTTTGATTGTTTATAATATTGTATACTACCCATAGTCATTATGGTGTCCGAAGATAGCAATGTTAAAAAGTTGACAAATAAACGTAATGGAAAAAAATTGTACAAAATAGAAAATAAAACAGTTATATAGAATATTATAAGTTTAATAAGTAATTGAAACATATTGATATTTTATATTTTTTTCTTTATTAGGAACACGATAGAATCGCCAATGTTCTCCAACAGTATAAAAAGAAAAAGAATGTGAGTATTGTCTTATTTATATATTCATTGTTGTCTTTGACTTATAGCTTACATCAGTCCAGAGCAATAATAAAAACACCACCAGGGATTTACACCAGTTTGCTGATATTAAAAGAACCATTATTGCAAAGGAAATCAGCAATGACAGACTATAAGATTAAAACCCAATGTGTGTGTGTATGTGTGAATGTGGATATACATACACACAAACACACACACACACATAAACACAACACATGCATATCTTATGAATCTTTCTACCAAATGTGCATCTTACATCCTAAGAACTTCTTGCTTCTCATCAGGAAGGACAATTGCGCTGTTCATTGCTATTGCAACAGATCAGTCTGTTCTGAGTCCTTTTGCTTCTAATCTTGCCTGAGCTAATCTGCATATGTCCCTAGTCTGGTGTAAAACCATATCTAGAATGAGGAAGTTCCTAAATTAAGTTCTTGACATCTTCAAAGAAGTTTGAAAAAAATGCCTGTCTGTAATTCTATTGTTTATACTGTACCGGATGGATTCATTGTCCTATTCAATGTAAAATGGATTTTATAGATTCCTGTGTTCTCTCATACTGAAATCAGTGGAATGATTAGTTTTTACTCCATTTACTGATAAATGGAGACAGGATTTCAGCATCAGATCCAAAAACAGCTTGGCTGCTCTGCCATGCCTGAGGTATTTATATCAAACCAAATCACAATATATTTTAAGAATTTTCTACAGCGACTGCCAGGATTTCATATTTGAGCCAAGGATTTCCTATGTATCAAATCCCAATAAGATAGGGATTTGATATGCATAAAATTATATAATATACTTTGTGTATGAAATGGACATCAAAGGTAAGAAAGAACTATTAAGGATAAATTCCTAAGATAATTTATTCTCCAGAATAAAGTTTTCCTTAGATTTTATTTTCATTCTTTTATTCAGGCTATAGAAATACTAATTTCATCAATTAAATGTACTGCTTACAACATTCCAAATGCAGGTAGTCCTCCACTTACAGCCATTCACTCAGTGACTATTCAAAATTACAGTAACATTGAAAAAAACATGTGATCAAAATTTGAATGCTTGGCAACTGGTTCATATGTAGTTGTGTTCTGGGTCATGTGATCACTTTTTGAGAACTTCTGACAGGCAAAGACAATTGGGAAGCCAGATTCACTTAACAGTTATGTTACTAACAACTGCAGTGATTTACTGAACAATTGTGGAAAAATGGGGCACAACTCACTTAACAATTGTCTCATTTAACAACAGAAATCTTGGCCTAAATTGTGGTTGTAAATCTTATATTTTATTACTTATCCAGCTAACCCAAAGGGATGAACATTGTAATTTTACTTACTGAATCGTTTGTATTTCAGGATCCCACATTTCAGGAGAAGAAAGAACGATGTGAATATCTAAAAAACAAACTTTCTCACATAAAACAAAGAATTCAGGAATATGACAAAATTATCAATTGGAATACTTAGAATGACTTTAATTTTACTAAGAAGATTTTTTTACCATTTTAAAATATTTATTGCCACTATTGTATATTTTTCTTGTAAAATTAGTAACTAAAATCTAGTGTGTATATTTTGAACTAAGGAAAAGCTTTATCCACTGTAAGGTGGAAAACTTTCTAAGAATGTAGTTAAACCATGTGCACTTGTTGATCCTATTCTAAAATAACAGATAAAATGTATATCTTTTTACTTTCTAAATTCAAAATATTTGTATTTCTATCACTGAGATATTTTCCTAAATGTGACTATACTGTAAACAGGTATGACTGCCTTAATTTCATGAATAGCTTAGTTACATGAATGTTGTTTTTTAGAGATCCATATGTATTAAAAATTGCTTTATATGCCACTTAACTATGTATAATGACCTACTTGGAGGGACAGGGAACCGGATTCTAGCCATTTCCTCCTTTGGAAGGCAGGAACTTGGATTCAGGTTCTCCACAACTCAGCCATGTGTTTGGTGATTTCAGCTGTAGGAACGCAAGTTCTTAATTCTCTTTTAACAATTCCTAGTGAAATGTTGCAGAGTTTGTGTTTAGGAGAAAGATTCACATCCATGGAATATTGGATTGAGTTCTATTTTGCATTAACAGATTCTTTTTTTTTTCCCTTATTTTTTGGTCTGAGTAAATACATCTTTATATGAACTAATAAATATTTTAGTTATAGAACAAAATTAACTTTCTATAGAGTACAATCATCTTGTTCAGCAAATGTACTCAGCATTTCCTTTGGATAGCCACACATTTTAAAATTAAATAATTTTTAAAGTTTAATATTTGTAAAGCTTGACATTCTAAGCAAAAATTGGAGTTGTATTTTTGTTACCTGCATCTGTTTTGCAACAAAATAGGAATATGAGTTTCCATCTGACAGGGCTGTAGCAATTGGAAATATCTCAATTAAGTAACATATAATCTTTTTGTTGGAGGGGTAGTTACTCCATGTTTTCTTGCTGGACCATATGGAGGTGGAAACAAGTTCTGGGATAAATATCATTCTTTTAAAATAGAGTATGATGTAGAAAGGGACGTAAATCTAAGTGTTTAGATACCTGTCATTTTATTGAAAATCTATCCCAGGGCTGCCAAAATCCCGGCCCATGGGCCGGATACGTCGTGCTGGCCATGCCCACGCCCAATTTAGTGAAGTGGAAAAAAATCCCGATATGTCACATGACACTGCCATGACAATGTGAGTTTGGTACCCCGATCTATCCCAACTGTAATTTACAGGTAATGCATTTTGAGCGTACAGTGCAATCTTTCTCAGAGAAAGTTAACTTTGTGTGGGAGAATATCATTAGGAAAGTAAGTGTTAAAAAACAATGTAATACTATCGAAGAAAAGCTGCATTCAACTAAAATATTTTCAGACTGATACTGAATCCTACTTTTCTGTTGAAAGATAGTGTTATGTATATATCATTGAATTGTCAACTAATCTCACCTCTTAAATTCAGATTGGAAGAGTGATTATAGCTGACTATTTCTAAATAGCTACTTAAAATGTTGATTGGAATGGCAGGTGCAGAAAAATTATTCAGGGCATTAAATGGCACAGTTTTTTAATACAGCTCTTGGAAAATAGAAATTCCACAAACTTATCTTTATAAGTGAGGAGGGAAGTTCATATATCTTTCTACATTTCTATATTACAGGATATCACATTTTTTTTACAGAAGAACCTTAGCACATTGTAGTGATTTTCTACTCTGGAATACTCTACTTCAAAACAATCTCCTTTTAGAATATAATGTTTTATTAAAACTGTTAAACAAGAAGAAAAAAACTAACAAATATAGCTAGGTAAGGAAGAAAAAAATCAAAAAATTCAAGAAAAGAAAGACGTTAAACATAGAAAAGGAAAAATATCATTTTTCAAATAATATACACTACAATGCAAGTCACTTTCTTTTGGTTTCTTTATAGTATTAAGTCATAACAAACCTTCTGAAATACTGAACTGTATATTTTCATAAAATAATGAATAAAACATATACTAAACAATCCATGACCTGTTGTGTCATCCTTTCAGACATATTTACTTACCTACCACTTGGGCAGCCTCACACATCCTCCCTGATTCAAGTCATGTCGCTCTCATCCATCTATCTGTTCTTCCATGAAACTTCTCTCAACTGTACAGTGCCTCTCTCTCACATACTCTCACTCCCTTGTGCACCCTCCCCAATGTTTATGGCACCTTTTGTGCTCCACCAAGCGACGCAACATCTCTCACACCCTTCCTGACTGTACTGTCCCTCTTGTGTTCCCTCACACACACATACATACCAACTGATGCCACACCTTTATGCACCTGATCCTTGCACTCTTGCACACCTGCTTACAAGCTGTGCATCTTTCCTGCTTCCTACGTGGCACCTCTCCTGCACTCCCAAACACACCCATACTCTCTCTCTCACCCTGTAGCAATCATTCATCTGCCTGTCAGCGTGGAATTTCCAATTTCCTGCCATTTTCTCCATTGACCTGGAAAGCTGACAGGGAGCAAGCCACATACTGCTATAACACATTGTGTAAATGCAGTCACTGAGTATTTTTCACATAAAATCTCATTCTGGTTAGGCAGTTGAAGTGACAGGTGCTCCAATTTTGGTAACATACTTAAAAAAGCTACAGAATGTTGTTTATTTATTTATTTGATTTATAGTACCGCCTATTCACCCATGGTGACTCAAGGTGGCTTACACAATGTAAAATCATATTTAAAAAAACAACAACTAACAAAAAGAAATAAATTAATAAAGTACAATAGAACAAAATTTTGGGGGAAAAAAACCCCAACTCTTACCCCCCCACATCCTGACGACAGCGGGTCAAACTAGTCATTTGATGGGTTCCATCCCTTTCTGGGTTCCCCAACCCACTGGCAAAACCAGTGCCTTTCGGAATAGTATTAATGAGGGGGGAATTCTAATCTGAGGGAATGATGTTCCAGAGAAATGGAGTCACCATAGAGAAGGCCCTTCTAGGTCCCACCAGCGGTGGGACTTGCAGCATTCCCTGCTTCCTCGCTCTAATGGGTCAGGTAGATGTCACTGGCAAGAGATGTTTCCTCAGATAACCCAGACCCATGAAGGGCTTTAAACCAGCACCTTGAATTGCAGCTGGAAGCAAACTGGCAGCCAATGCAGCTCCTGCAGGAGAGGTGATACATGTGCACTCCGGGGTCTGCACAAAACCATGCCGGCCGCTGCATTTTGCACCAACTGGAGCTTCCAGATGCTCTTCAGGGGCAGCCCCATGTAGAGCGTGTTACAATAATCAAGACGGGAAGTGACCAGGGCATGAGTGATGGTGAGTAGGGACCACTGATCCAGGAAAGGGTGTAACTGGTGCACAACCCGCAGTTGCGCAAAGGCCCTCCTGGCCACAACCACCACCTGTTCTTCGAACAGGAGTCGTGAGTCCAGAAGAGCCCCCAGATTACGTACAGGGTCTGTTTGGGGTAGTGCCACCCCATCCAAGACTAAAGGTGGTAATTCTCTCTGAACCAACGAACCCCAGACCCAAAGCCACTCGGTCTTGCATGGGTTTAGTTTCAACCCGTTGCTCCCCAACCAGTCCCTAACAGCCTCCAGGCATTGTGAGAGGGAGCACGCAGCAACACTTAACTCACCACGGGCCGAGACATACAGCTGAGTATCATCAGCATATTGGTGACAGATGATCTCATCCAGCGGTTTCATATAAACAGGAGCGGAGAGAGTACCGAGCCCTGTGGAACCCTGTAAAGCAGTGAGTGAGGGTTGGATCTCTCCCTATCAACACTGACTGAGAGTGGCCGCAGAGGAAGGAAGTGAACTAAGACAGCGCAAGGCCTCCCACTCCCATCCCCTGAAGCCTCCCACTCCCATTCCCTTAATGCTTCAGAATAGTTGTAAGATGTATTCTGTTTAGCAGATCAGAATGATTTCATATGTAGTGTGATTTGTCTCAATCTTTTGCCTCTCATTTTTTACTGCATATAAGTAAGTGAATGGTATGTGTAAGTGCTTTGCCAAATATGGGCAATCATAAATGGTAATTGCATTCTGCAATAGTTTATTATTATGCATTCAGCTTCTTACTTTTGCAAACTGATCCTACCACACTGTGTTTAAAATTCAAAAGCTGAAAATGTTTTGAAGGGATTATATTCTAACCATCACCACTAAATTAAGTATTAATCAAACCTCCATGTGTTTGAGGTTTGTATCCTGAGGCAGCAAACTGCTTTATATTACATTCTGTCATTTGCCAAATGTTAATCTTTGTGTTAACAACTCATTTAAATGCTTGACATTTGTTTTTTCAAGATAATTGGTTCAGAGAAAGATACTTGGGACATTATTCCATTGCAAGGCAGTGGAACGTGAAGTGAAAAGAAAAGATTTCAATGCTGTAGAAGAACAGCAACCTGAACCTATCTATAATGATTGGGACATATCAATCTCTTTAATTCATCATTTTTAATAAATGAATCACAGAATGGATAAAGTAAGCATGCTGACTGGAGAATTCTGGGAGTTGGAAGTTCATATATATTAAAAGCTACCAAGTTTGAAAAGCACTGTACCACACCAAACTGGCTCATTTTTTCAGATGTCAATATCCTCCAGAAAATAATTTTCTAATTGCCAGTATTGTATTTTTATCTCATTGGGTGGAAATATCATGTAATTAGATCCAATAATGGCTCTAAAGTTGTCATGATATCATGGTTGTATGTATGCTGCAGTGTAAGAAGTATCTTTGAAATTCAGAAAGTTGCTACACTGAAATCGGAAAATAGATCTGTTGCTATACAGTTCACCAGATTGTGCCTGCCTTGTGGGCAAAGCAGGTAATTAGCACTAATGCGGAAGGCTTTGCATTCAAGGCCAAATTTATTTGCCAATTCTGGGCAAAATACAAAGTACAATAAATTATCTTGAACATGCTACGTTCCTTAGATCCAGATTATTTGGGAGAACAGAGTTTTCTATATGTACTTCTATGCTTACTGAGAATTGCCATTGTAACAACTGGTGAACAAGCTTTCTTTGTTGCCATCCAAGCTGTTTGGAATGCATGCCTACAAAATCTGTGTATTTACAGGTTTTGTCTATTGCTATAATTCCTAATGACTAAATTCCTGAAGGACCTAAGATCTTTATGAGTTTTTTTAAATCTTCAAAACACATATTTTCAACTGCTAATTTGAAGAGTTGATTATTAATTTCACCTGCTATTTGTTGTTACTTGTCATTTTATCTTTTCCATTATAAATGGCTGAGACTATTCAACAATTGGCAGGCAGTATAGCAAGTTACATTTCAGTATAAACAAATACTATAAAATGCTTTGGAGCAAATGGAAGTTTGAATGAAGCATCTTCTTAGAACTTTTAATAGAAGCTACCTCTTTTCCTGGGACCACACAGCTACCCTCATATATTTTGAGATGTTTTTTTGGAATAGAAAAATGCCACACAGCCCTGTTACTACTTTGAAGCTTGAACAGTATTAAAAGTTCCCAAGGGTATATATTCCAAAATTTCAAATGCTCCTTAAAAGAACAGTTCTCAGTCCATGGCCCAGGATGATATTGAATACTGTAAGGGGTCACTGATTTGGCCCAAATTTGATTGGTTTAAAATATTTATATAACTGGCCATCAAATTGGGCAGTTTATAAATAATAAGAAAATAAAAAGCACAAAACAACACTTCTGGTTTCCAGCAATGTGTTGGTAGAAAGAGCCAGGTCTTCAAGCCAAGGCTTTCCAGAAGGCTAGGAGGGTAAGGAGCTGCCAGATTTCAGAGGGAAGATATTTCAAGGGCTGCTAGTGATGGTATGATAACATTTAAGGGAAAGGACCTGGGTGCGGCCACCCTATTGGACTTGGTACAGTGGCAGATATCCTCAGGGAGAGGCGTTTCACAAACAATCTGTTCCTGTGCCACTCAGGACTTTAAAAATGATATCAGAATCTTGAATTACACCTGGAAAAACTAGAAGCCTGTGTAGCAACTGTATAACATGGACAAACTATGCATTACCCAAAAGCGTCTGCACCACTGCACTGTAGACCAGTTGCAATTTCCACATGGTCTTCACGGGAAACCCTCTGTCAAACATATTACAATGATTCCACCAAGAAATGATTAGGGTGTGAATGACTATGAGAAAGGCCTCTTGGCTAGTAATAGGAACTATGCACAAGATAAATCTGTGTGAATCTGCACCCACCCACCTCCACCCCTGGTTGCAATCCTGGCAAGAGTCAGATGATACCTCACCAGATCCAAGAGGATCAAAACTCAGAGCCACTGCATTTTGCTAGTGTTAAATCAACGCTGGTCCTCCCAATCAAACTTTTACAACCTCCAGTCACTGGGCCAACACTGGGACACTGTTGCTTGATCAGCTGTACCCAAATATACAATTGGGTATCATCAATATATTAATGATATTGCATCCATGCTACTGGATGAGTTTTCCCAACAGTTTCATATAGATGTTAAAGAGGAGGGGTGAAATATATGAGCCCTACCTAAGCTACTCCACATCCCAGGGGCCTAGGGTTTGACCTTTCCCCCAATACCCAAACCCGGCTTGAACCTGACACAAAGGAGAAAAATCACGGTGCCTTCCACTCCCAGCCCAGAGTCAGGATAATATCGTCAATGATATTAAATGACACTAAGAGATCCAGGAGTCAGGACAGATGGATTACCACTGTCTTAATAGATGGACTACTATTGTCTGTCATCCACAAGCCTGGTTAACCTTGTTTGAGTGGTTAACCCAACCTGAACCCTGACTGAAAAGAGCTCACTTCATCCAGGGGCCACTACTCACTCAACAATCTTTCCTAAAAATAAATTGGAAACTAGTTGAAAGTTGGGTAATGACTTTGCCATTGCTATGAGTGTCAGCTTTTACAAAGCCTGTGTTGAATGTGATGTATTGGTTGGATTTACTAGTGTCTACATTTATTATGGTATGTGTTTTAATGTAGTTTTTATTGCATGCCTTAATGTTTGTTTTAATTCATTTATTTTGATTGTGTTGTTTTATCGCTAGGCTCCACCCAGAGTCATTGAGTGATGCTGGATGGCAATACAAGTTGAATAAATAAATGAGCTCCAGAAAGTACTGACTGATGGCACAACACTGATTTTTTTTCTTTCATCTATATTTAAAATTAGTCACGATCTCTCCTCAACCATGTATTAAATATTTCTCTTCTGTCACAGACTAAACAATCGGAGTTTGGTAACATTATTTGGTGTGCCTGTCTAGCATCCACTTCTAACATTTCTCCAGGCCACTTGATGTGCACTTCTTCTTATAGCAGTGTTTCTCTTGCTGAGTGGGGAATTCTGAGAGTTAAAAGTCCGCACAACTTAACATTGCTAAAATTGAGAAACACATAGCACCTCTCCCACCTTATAATTCTGAGATGGGGGCTGTCTCCCTGAAGTTGAAAATTCCTTTTCAACTAAACTTGTGTGCGTGCAGTGCCTATTTGCACATTATGACTCCAGTGATAATTACAAAGGAGTAAATAAGCTATAAACCCCATCTGAAACTTTCGATCACCCAAAAAGGTATATAGCACCAAGTTTGCCGAAGTGGCTGTCCCGGAGCGCCCCTTCTTTTTTTGAGATCTCGCCTCCACGGAAGCCAGGCAGAAAAATAAATCGCTTCCCCTTGGAAGAAGCTATCTAGATAGCTACAGTAAGAGGAAAACGCTGGACGAGCCTTTGTCTAATTATTTATTGGCGAGCTGCTACTGCTTGTGGTTGAAACTGTCGGACGGCAGCGAAACAATCTCTGGAAACAAATCCTCCTTGCGTTAAAGGGACTCTCCCACCCTGAAGGACTCATCCGACCAACCTACGGGTTGCCCGCGGGCGAGTTTCAGGTGTTTGGGTCACACAGAGAGACAAAGGCGCTTCTCTTCGCATCTCAGCCTCTTGGGTCCCTCCGCGTCCCGCCCCCGAATTGGCCTGGAAGAAAGCGCTCGGCCAATGGAGCCGAGCGGGGCGAAGGCGCCTCTCCCCTCCCTTTGCTCAGGTATGTAGGTATTGCGCATGCCCTCTCCGGGCTTGGGTGTGGCGCGCGCGAGACAGCCTGCCTGGGCTGCTGAAGGAGGCGATGCGTCTCTTAAAGAAGTGCGAAACCTCAACAGGTGGTTGGAGCTCCGTGAAGGCGACGTAAGCTTGCCTTTCAACGGAGCTGGTGGTCAGGGCTGAGCAGCATTAGAGGCGCTCGGAGGGGGAGCCCGGAAGGAATTCTTTCCCTAATTGTTTTTGCTCCGAATTGAAACTCTGATAAGATAAGTGTCCCTGTGCTTGTTGCAGTCGCGTTAACTGACTTGGAAAGGTACGTCGTTCCCATAGCCTCTGAACCGGGTAGCTCTGATCTCTCTGGATCAAACTAGTTTGTTCAGGCTTCTCCTAAAGTTGAGCAATAGTGGCCAGAGGAGGGTGGGGGAGCCACAGGGAACGCAGGAAATAGGGAGGGGGTGGAATGTGCCTTGGTTTTCTCTTTTATTTTTCTCCTTAAGTTTCAAGGGATATTTATTTATCCCTTGATAAGGATCCCTCGGGGATATTTATGCCGAGAGACAATCAACTTTATACCTTTTAAATTTGGAGGCTGCGTTTCAAACAAGCAACCTGCATTTTTGACTTAGCTTGATGTGTGTTCTAAGCCTCAATCTGTCTATTTTTCCTCTGGAAAGAATTTCTGTTAAATATCCATTTATCAAGACTTACTGTGTTTCCATATACCAGCTAGTTACACTCCTTAGTTGTAGCAAATATAGGTGCATTTAGCAGGTGACTGAGATGGTTTTTAAAAGTTGGCAAATAAACATCTCTCTAATTATTCCACTGTTCCCTGTTATTTATTTTCAGTGTAAGAAAAAAAAACCAGAACAGTGGGATATCATTAGACTTGACAAAAAATTTCTACATGTTCCATAGCATTTTATGATTGAGAAGATTATGCCACATGAAAGCCTTGGTCAGGAAACATCCAAAATTGTACGCTATCTTAACTTTTGTCCTATACCTACTCTACATAATTTCTTGATAGCAGTTTAAGCATTTGATAAAGACAATATATTACAAACTGATTCCATAGCTAGTTTTTAAAGTGCCATTATTTTCTTCTATTGATAAATTGGAAAGCATCTTCTGGTAATGTTAATGCCTATTTTCCTTTAGTATTAATTTGACTTACAAGTGTGTCCAACTTAAATATATCTGGCAGGTACATGAATTTTTCTGCTCTTTTAAAATGAAGTCATTTTGTATTTTACACTGAGCTATTTTTTCCAATCTATGGTTGTGAATATCTTTAAGTTTGCTCTTAAAGAACTAAAGACAAATCTTCAGGAAATTTGCTAAAAAATGAAGTCTTTAGTTTTAGGCTGTGTTTCCTATAAAAACAAACCCAGCTTCTTGCAATATTGCCATCCTGTCCATTAATGTGATTCCTTTAATAATCTTATGTTTGATTTATTCAGATATGTTTAAATAAACACATTTATGGTATTACTTTGGTGAATTAATGTAATATAGCAATTAATATGTTATTATCATCCTAGGTCTGGTTTATAGTTGTAAAACATTCTGCATTTTATTAAAAAACAACAGATGCTTTGAGAACAAGAATATTTTTCAGTAGGTTTGAACTAAGGTTACCCTTAGTTAAAAAAAAAACCAACAAACTGCGTGCCTTGTCTATAGCACGATATAATTCTTTTCTGGTTGTTACTTTTCTTGAAAGAGGTGAAAAATTGTTTCATCAATAAAAGGAGCATTATGAATGGAGCTCCTTTGACATTTCCTGCTACCTTCTTATTTATAAAATATGTTCAGAATGTGAAATTGCAGATT
Organism: Hydrophis major; assembly: GCA_033807585.1. Classification (NCBI taxonomy): domain Eukaryota; kingdom Metazoa; phylum Chordata; class Lepidosauria; order Squamata; family Elapidae; genus Hydrophis; species Hydrophis major. Next base: position 334,722,179 of record CM066329.1, read on the forward strand.
TTATCGAGACTAAAAAGATTACTTACTATAGAAGCTCTGAGGGAGCAAGATCTATGATGCATATTTCAGTGGAAGTCTACATATTAGTTTGAAATAAACAGATGCAGAAGAACTAATCTCCAAATTATGGATATACCTCATTTAGGGAACTGCCTTGTTTAGTAACCATTACAAGGGTGATGAAAATAACCTTGCAACCTATTGCACTTATGGTACAACCTTTGCATGTGCATAAAGCAATGTTGAAGTAAGAACATGAGTTCAATTTCATTTAGAGACCACTTCACTTTGGAAGTGTTGGAATAATTGGTCTCATTTGTGGTCACTGAGTGAGGAGTGCCTGCATTTCTGTAAGATTGCATAGTGAATCTAAACAATTGCCTGTGAATTACCAGGGTAAATTATACAATTAAAAATAGATAGTTGAAAATAACTGATTGTGATATAGAGAATTAATAATTTAATTCATCATTCCAGGTATTCTTGGCTAAAAGATTTGTGTTGCACCATGAACTTAATCTTGAAAATTAGCATTTCACATAGTTGGTAGCATTTTGTTTCAATTCAGTTATTAAATAACTTATTGAAGTATCTTTTCTATAGGTAAAAACATCACAACCCAAGTTCCACTATGTCACCCAAACCTTTTGAAAGTCCTCCACCGTATCGTCCAGATGAATAGTAAATATCTTATTTCATTTACTATAGATAAGTAAAGTACACTATTAAAATATGGATTCTGGCAGTTTTTTCCATTGTTTCTTAATGCAGAATTTCTTAATTCTTTACAATGACAAAGCTATTAAGATGTATGTACAGTGATTAGTGTATTATATTATGACTAAAGCTAAGATACACTGTAGCACCTGCTCATTTTGTTTAAAACTTTTATATATTTTCAAAATAGCTGAATATTTCACAGCAGACACACAAATATTTGGGAGCTTTGAATCTAATGAAATACAAATTTGAGCTGAAAGAGAGGTAAAATGTACTTCTCCAGTAATAGAAATATCACAATAATTGACCATAGCTTCATTTAACCAAGGTATTTATTTTAATGGAAGAAATATTAATTGCTGATCCAGACTGACAGCTAAGTTTGATGAATGTTAATAAAATATATTTTCCATCTGATTTTCTAATTTTCTCTCATATGTCTAAAAAGTACCACTTATGGAAATGACTTCCATCTCACCACAGTTTAATGACTATTACATACATGCACATAATTCCCTACTTCATTAAATCTTTTGGTCAGACATTAGCAGCTGAACACTACTTAATGATAAACATTTCTTGGAAGCAGCAAGAAATCTTACGGACTTTCTACGTGCATATTGTATTTGATCATGGCAGATTATACATATGAATATGTAGCATATATAAATATGTTTTGGAGCAGTGTACAGAAGTAAACTTGATGTTTAATGTTATTTGCTTTGATAAAGTAGTGTCTAATAGTTTTTTTTAAATCTTTGTAGCATACCTTCACACTATTTATCAAGCAACAATACATTTGGTGATAAATTCCATTCTCAGCCTATGCACTCTCAACCAGCGTATTCTTATTATCCGGAAGATGAAGTGCAACGTTTCTACAAATGGTCCTCCCCACCAGGAATAATCAAGATCATGTCAATTCTCATACTAGTCATGTCTATTGGGGTCTTTGCATGTGTTGCTTCTACTCTGGCTTGGGATATGGACATGTATGGAGGTGGACTAGGAACTGGTTTTGGGTTACCTGGCTATGGAGGTTTTGGAACCAACTATGGTGGATACATGGGCAGCAGTGGTTTTGGCTATAATAATGCATATGGCCTTGGAGGAAATTATATTGATCCACGAGGAGCAAAAGGCTTTATACTTGCAATGGCAGCTTTTTGCTTTATTGCTGGATTGATGGCTTTTGTAACTGGGGTTACAAAGACTAAGATGGCCAGGACAAGGAAATATTATCTCTTAGTGATAATAGCAAGCTCTATATTGCTCTTCTTGATGTTCATTGCTGCAATCGTATATACACTAGCAGTCAACCCAACTGCACAAGCTTCTGGATCAGTGATCTACAATCAGATCTATATGATATGCAGCCAGTTTTACACATCCACAACTTCTGGGCTCTACGTGAATCAATACTTATATCACTACTGTATGGTGGAACCTCAGGAGGTATGTAAATAAATTACGGTAGTATCATCCCCAATGCAAAATATTAGTTGTATTTTAAATAAAAATAGAATTAAAACTTAGTTTTATGCAGAAATGATTTCACTGGTTTGTCCAGGACACCGAATGTTAGCCACCCATTTTTTTCAGCAGTATGATTTTTTTTTTGTTCTTACTATAGGGAAACAAAAAAAAAAAAAAGAAAAAGAAAGAAAGAAATATCTTGGTTCTCATTCATTCTAAACAGATTCTGACACAATGCTTGCTAGATGTTTTGGGGGGAATCTTGGTGCTCTGTAAGATTGATTGTTTTCTTGCAGACATTTTATGACTAAACTAGATAGCATCAACAATGCATCAACATTGATGATGCTTTGGGCTACAACACCCCTAATAACTGCCATTAACTTTGGGATTATTGAAATTCTAGTGTACTTCATTAGGAAAATACTACTTCCATAGCTACCCAGTTTAGATAAGAATTAACCTACAAAATTATGCGGTGGAAACTAGAAATTCCTTCATTCTATCATATAAGTTGAGGGTTCCAACAATGGTTTGATTGCATGTGTATACCATTATATGCTTTTACCTGTACATTTTCAGTCCAATTCTATGTTCCCCAAATAAAATTCTACTTCATTTATAAACTCTTTTGCTAAATATATTGGCTGCAGTTGTTTCTATTTGATTAGACTAACTTATGCTATTGCCAAAGGAAACTATGTAAATGGAAAAGAATTTTGGATATATATATTGCATTTGTGCAAGCTTTATTCTTTGTAAGCAAATCAATAGGGGTGGGGAATATGGAATTTATCTGATCATTAAAAAGATGTTTATAATTTTATTGAAAAAAGTTAACTTTATTACATATTTTGATTACTATATTCAAAATGTTTGTATTTGACTGGAAAAATATACTGTAGATTAAACATGGAGAAGATTAGATTCTTTTTTCAGTGCTCCATCAGACTGAATTCAGTAAAATATGAGGGACATATTTATTTACTGCATAAATATTATTGTTAAAATAATGCATACTGTGTGCGTTCATGTAAATAATGCTTATTTCTATGTTTATGAAGCTCTTCCCCAATTTGTTTAGTTTTCCATATAAATCAAAATTTCCCAATATAGTGGAAACAACAGGTTGAATATATTTTTGAATTTTTCATTTTTCAGTTAACCATATAATGATTCCATGTTGTTTATTTGTAATTTGAAAAAGACAGACATTCTATTTAAGATTATTTGTGGCTTTAAAAGCAGTAGTCTAAACATACTAATTGCTTTTTTCCCCAGGCTATTGCCATTGTATTAGGCTTCCTGATTGCTGCAGCTTTGGCTATAATAATATTTTTCGCAGTAAAGACCCGAAGTAAAATAGGTTACTATGGCAAAATGAGTATACTCTGGGATAACACAAAAGGTTATGATGAAACTCCTAATGTAGAAGAATGGGTAAGTCAACTATTTAATATTTATTTGACCTGTTGCAACATTTGTGTTTGTTTTATAAATATGTGCCATGCTGAAATATGCTTTGCAGTAATGTGTTGGTGATGATATCACTTAAAATAAGGCAGAAATATTTTTATCCCTGCTGGAATTACATTATAGCCAATTGTGAATAGTCATCAATATCAGTGTTTCTTATCCTCAATGATTGTAAGAAGTGTGAATTTCAAGTGCCAAATGGTTGGGGAATTCTGGGAGTTGGTCCAGACTGATCTATGTAATAGTTAATTCTCCAATAAATAGTTGTTGAATTGTTGAAAGAAGTTGATTTATAGACAAATAAATGAAAGTGAAAAGAGGAGGATGAGTAAATATGTAAACAGCTGCAAAGATTGCTGCAGAAAAACATGGTTGTCTTTTGGATTTGTCTCAGGATCAGCTGTCGCTTTGTGGGAACATATGTGCTGGCTGCCTCCTTAGTGATTTTAGTCCTTTTTATAATGACTAAATCGAGGCTCTCTCCTTTCCTTCTCTGCCAATTATGCTTTAATGCATCTCTGTTTTTCTCTGCTGGAAGGCAGTTTAGAATGTATCTACATCAATGGTTTCTATTAGAGCAAAAATGAATAGTATATGAATGAATGAATTTTTAATACGGCCTCTGGCCAATCAGGATAATATACGCAAATAAGCAATTGCTTTTATAAGTAGAATTTATATATTATTTTATAGGCAGTTCATTTTAATAAGTTGTTATTTAATTTATCTTGCATTTTGGCCTTGCCTCCATTGGGAGAAGGAATATAGAGGGCAGATGTCAACCTATCTATACGTCCATCCAGTTGCATGCAAATGTTTCAGCTTATCTGGTCAAATTGTCTATTTCAGTTGATTCCTAAGTGAAAAGAAGTTGGTACAATTCCACATGACACAAAGTTAAACAGCCCATTTTTTTTTTACTATTTATGTACAATTTATGAGCCCCAAATAAGAAAATAATTAATATGAGAGAACACTTTATCCACGTCATTATTTTATTTAAAAGGTAACTGTTACAGAGAATGCTGCTTATTTGGTTGTTTCATGTGGGAAGCCACATTTGCAGTTTAAAACATAGTGAATTAGTGTATGAGGGTTTTCAGTAATCCACCTGTGAAGTTCTTAAAGGGAAAAAAAAAACTTCAAGGGGCATAAAGTGCCAGGAATGCCCCTCACCCTAACCTGTGATAGCACAGGGGGTGTTGGCCACCGGTTAGGGTGAGGTTCATTCCTGGCACTTCGTGCTGCAACCAATAAAATGATGAGGTTGGCTTTGAACAACTCAAGTACACCAGCCAAACGGACTACAGCAGTTGAAGCAACACTGGCAGGAAAATGTGCCTGGTGATTGTGTTCATGATATCCTGGGCAGTTGGATCCATTCTAACAGATTAACAGAGTTGGAAGGGACCTTGTAGATCATGTAGTCCAAGCCCCTTCCCAAGGAGGAGACCCTACACCATTTCTGACAGATAGCAATCCAGTCTCTTCTTGAAAACTTCCAGTGATGACGCTCCCACAACTTCTGAAGGCAAGCTGTTCCATGGGTTGATTGCTCTTAATGTCAGAAAATTTCTCCTGATTTCCAGGTTGAATGAATCTCTCCTGGTTCTGTATCCATCCATTATTTCTTGTCTGGCCTTGAGATGCTTTAGAAAATAGCTTGACCCCCTCCTCTCTTGAGCAAGGGGCCACTGTAGACACGCTCTTAGGTAAATCCAATTTTCTTCCAGCTTCATGTTATTTCCTGTGCCACTGGCTACTTCACAACTTTAAAACATAAAGATACTTCCCTCTCTGGACTTAAAAGGTTGGCATTACAACTTTTTCATCTAAAAATAAATAGGCATTATAGATTGAAATCAAATTTTTTATCATATTAGAAATAGTGTTCTTAATTGTCCACTATGTAGGGGGCTTGGAAGCTAAAAATAGTAGCATAAATCTTGTATATAAATTGCCTGTTTGTGTTTGTATTATTCACTGCATCCTGGCACCTTATGATTTAACTGCAACGTTGCTTTGGCATTGGCCTTTATCAAGAAGCTTATTGTAAAGAGACTGATTACTTCATCTAGGGCTTTAAATGAGACAAAGTGAATGTTTCGGTGAGACAGTTTCAGGGCGTGTACTTTATTAACTAATGAACTTGTTTACTCGTGTTTCAACTGATAGAGGAGAGAGTAAAACCAAACAGCAAATCAGATCCTAGTGAATAACTTGTAGCTGTGGTTTTTGTGTTTCTCACAGAACGGTAATTTGTATTTGTGCGTAAGTGTAGACTCTTGAATAGTTCTTCCCCTCATATTATGATTTTGGTCTTGGTAGTAGTTTTCCTTCAATTCTGTTGACACTTTCGTTCTTGTTGTTTTGATTTTTGTTTTGCAAAATAAATAAGGAAGAAAACCACATTCTGGTGACTAACTTTTACTTAAAATTTATGTGGTTGTCATGGACCAATAATCTTTCATGGAAATCATAGCAAAGGCTATGTAAAGAAATGTTTTGGAGAAAATCTGTCCTCACAGGAGGCTTGGTGGAAGGTGGGAGGAGCACTACTGCTCCTTTGCACTTTTGTTGTCATATTTTTTCTCTGTTTCTTGGAGGACTTTGAAATGTACATAACAACTTACTCAGAATTACTCAGTATGCAGAGCCATTTATAGGACATTAATCCATTTCTCCTAGATTATAATTGCTAAGCAAAATTGCCTGAGGATTAAGCAGAAGACCGCAAGATTGATGTTGTCTTCTTTGTGTCCACTAATGGCTTTGGTTACAGAGACTAAATACAGTTATTGTAACTGAGCAAAACATGAAATGGCTTCAACGTTCAGTGCTGAGTGTGTTGAGCTATATAACCTGGGGAGGTGAGTTGTCACAGATTTGCAAACTATATAAAGTGCTTTATATTCATCTGCATAAAAGTAATTTCCCACAGTTTGGAGCTGACTATGCCCTTACAGCTTTTGAGCCCAAAAGCAATTGAGGTAGAGCCACAATTGCTATGTCGATCTGAGTCTGTGAAACTGCTGGGAGTTGCTTCTGAAATGTCCTGAATCACTATAATGCTAAATTATACAGGGCCGTTGTGGTGCTGTATGTAAGGTGTATCCAACTGGTGGCCCCTTGGTCGCATCAAGTCTAGACAGCTAGTAATGTGGCCCCATAAGATCATAATATATACATACATACACACATACATTCATACATAAATGTTGTTATTTATATACATTAAGTATATTACATATTTTATGCACAACCTGACAATTCTTCTTTACTTATTGTGGCCCAGGCAAATCATAAGGCTGGGCACACCTGAAATAAAGTATTAGATTGAACCAGGGAGATCTAGATTGAAATTCAGCGTCAAGCATGTTCCTTTGTAGGGTGTCAGTTCAATGTACTGTATCTTACAAGGATGTCATTGTTGAACTACCATATACACCATATTTGAGTTACCTGGGGTGGGGGCAGAATTTAAATGTAAAAATAGTAGTCTAGCAATAAATCTAACATGTAGATTTATTCTAATACTACTTGAGTTAAGTAGTCAGTAAGTAGCATTAGACTACATTAGTAGTCTAGCACTGTAAGAAAAAATCTAGCATTAAACTGAGATATTTCCCTTATTGTACTAATTCTTCTTGTACACTACAGTTAATTAATACTTCCTGGTTTATGACCACTTTTAGTTGGTGATTGCATATTTAACAGAAAAATGTCACTCACCGTGTGACAGGATATGTTATTAAGAGCTCTGAGTGGGTGTCTGTACAATGACTCCCAAGTTGCTAAACCATCACTTATTTTATATATGAATGGGCCCTCTGTTATTTGGGAATATTAAGAAACATCCACAATTGTTGATTCAGTGTTCCATAAACACCTCCAAAACAATTTACCTAGAATTCTTTCACATGTGACAGATAAATTCAGCATAAACTTGCACCTGAGCATATAGATAGATCTACCAAGAATAGTTATATGATATTGTGTTCACATTCAGATTTTATATGTTTAAAGTCTAAATATCAAAATGTAATCTACCACATTCTTTCTTTACACGTCTATTCTTCCTTTACTTTAAAAACATTGTATACCATTTGTATGGTTACTAATAAAAAAATGACTTTTTCATAATTTAGAATTTGGGCTCCCACCACAAAGATCAACAACAAAAACACTTAAGTATTCTGGTTTTATTCAGTGCAGAGTGCTAGGAACATGGGAAAGACTTATTACTAGAGAATTCTTTACAATAAAGTAGTTTTATCCAGCACTGTATAAGTAAGTTTTTCTTTGAGTAATTTAATTTTCACAGAGCAAAAAAGATAAACCTATGTAGCGTGAGTTTTCTTCCTCTCATGCCAGCTGAGTGCACTTACCTTGTTAATATATTGTTTAACCATAGTTTATTGAAACATTGTGAGTTGCTTCACATATATTGTAATCTGTAAAGTACAACTTGCAAATCAGATAGCTCATTTTATATATCACACTAACCCAGAATCAAACCAAGCCTGGTATGCGTTAGCATAAATACAAGACCTCACCAGAGCTGGCTGCTTCTGTTGCTTTGCTCTGAAGATCTGAAGTGCTATCTTGTGTATGTGAAACGTATATGCTATTTGCAATTCTTTTTCAGGTTTTTAGGCTTTACATTTGTCTCAATTTTTTTTTGAGATGGTAGTGTCAGGAAACAAATCAGAAGAATGTCAAGCACTTTTTCTTTAAAAAAATATTTCTACAAAGCTTCATAAAAAGCTTGAAAAACCAGTTACACTATCTTTTTTGTTTTCCCTTTCTGTTAGAGGAAATCCTAAAGTGAAGCTAGACTGATACCAGTCTATATAATACTGAATATTAGCTGCAGTTTAGAAATACGCTTTTGTGGTATGTAGTTGTGCTTATAACATATACTATCTTATAAAATATATTAGGCCACAGACACAGTCTTAGTGCTCTCTTAGGTCCATGTACATATTAAGCAGCTATTGAATAATCTTAACCTGTTGTCAGCAAGAAATATTTTGCCCTGTCTATAATGTGAGAACACAGATGAAACATCAGCTACCTACCTTGGGAGATCCTTGCTGTTCTGAAGCAACTAGAGAAAGATATTACTACAGTAGTTTTCAACTTACAAGCACAATTGAGCCCAAAGTCTATATTGCTAAGCAAGGCAGTTGTTAAGTGATTTTTTCCCCATTTTATTTCCTTGCCACAGTTGTTAAGTGAATCACTGCAGTTGTTAGGTAAGTAACATGGTTGTTAAATGAATCTGGCTTCCCCATTGGCTTTGCTTATCAGACAGTTGTAAATCAAGTGACCCAGAGTAAATCAAGTGACCCAGTAACAGTCATAAATATGTGCCAGTTTCCAAACATCTGAATGTTGCTCATGTGACCATGGGGATAGTGGTCATAAGTGTGAAAAATGGTCATAAGTCGCTTTTTTCAGTATCCGTGTAACTCTGAATATTCACTAAATGAATGGTTGTAAATTGAGGACTACCTGTATCAATAAATGGACACCTCGCAATATGTTTTTGTTGAAAACATTTGGCACAGCACAGTGCACAAAACTGTAAGCCATTATATGATTTATGTATATATTAATCATGTATTTGGAACCTCGTTTTGGATTTTGGCAATTGTGATTTATTCAACAGATAATTATTAAACAATGATTTACGTGATAGATGAACTATAGCTCTCTTCATGTTTTATACAATATGAAGAAACAAAGCAAGGCTTCAGGATTGTTGTCTTTTTGTAATTAAACACTTAAATAAAAAATATAAACTAGAAAAATAAAGGAATATTTCACTCTAAAAACCCATAAAAATCACTATTAAGCTTCAAGCTTACTTACTAGGAACCATAGTCAAACGAGTGTAAATCATTCTTAACAATGAATTAAATGATTGCCAGCATCTAGTTTCCCACAAAATAGAACCACACATTATATCTCTTTTCTATACATTAAATTAGAAAAACAAATTTGTGGGGTGGTATATATGAAACAAATTATAGTCCAAGGATGATTTCTGATTACAGTAGAATGAAATTCAGATTTAATTTGAAGACAAAGTTATTCTGAAGATCGAATAGCTTGTTACCATTTTTCCAAGGAAGGAATCATTATCAGCATGAAACTCCTAACAGCCTTACAGCAGTAAACATATACAAACCTACATCAGTATACAGTGGTGCTTAAAAGTTTATGAACTCTTTTGAATTTTTAATATTTTTGCATAAAGGTGACCTAAGATATGATCTATTTTCCACACAAGTACTGAAACTAGTTAAAGAGATCCCAAGTAAGCAAATGTGTCAAAATCATTATACTTACTCACTGATTTTAGAGGGAAATGATCCAAAGCCACATAATTTTGTGTGGCAATAGCAGATGAATTTTTGTTTTCAGTACTGGTTTACTCAACTGCTCCTTCCTCTCTCCCCCTGGAGTAGCAATAATTGCAACTAAATGTTTCTGATAATTTGATAGGCCTTGCACATCAGCTTGGAGGCATTTAAGCTTTTATAGAACAGCTTCAACTCAGATAGGCTTCCTGAGGAACTGCCTGCCTCAGGTCCTTCCACAACATTTCTATAGGTTTAAGGTCAGACATTGTCTTGGCCATTCCAAAACATTAACTTTCTTCTGCTTGTGCCATTCTTGGCCATACAACTTGTGTATTTTGGGTTGTTGTCTTGCTGCATGAGACATTTTCCTCTTGAGGATAGATACCCTAACATTCTTCTATAGAATTTGCCAGTTCAATGTTTTTGATTCATTTGTTTAATTGGGTTCTTTTTATCTAGTTTTAAGAGGAGTGTGGCGAATAGATCATGTTTTAGGCCATATTTATGCAGAAATATTAAACATTCAAAAGAATTCACAAATTCTTAAACACCGCTGTACCTTGAAGGAATATATGGACCACTCTCTTTAGATAGCAGATATTGCTTCAGCCACATGGTCTTCTTAGCACGAAGTTATAGCACATGATTTATCTGACCATATCTATTTCTGTGACATCTTGCCTTGCAGTTAGCATTGTTAATCATTCTTGTTAACAAATTCGAATATTTTGGGCTGAACGTTCCTGAATATATAAATGCGACATTCTCACATTTGCCTGGAAGTTCTTTTCGAGTACAACTTATTGATCTGTCAATCTGTCCAGTCCCCATACATACTGGAGTTGGATCTGTAGGTGGATCCTTAAGTAAAAGGGAAATGTCCTTAAATTCTGTTTGGAACAGTGAGTTAAAACAAGTGCAGAATTAGGTCTTCTCTGTTGAATGGATTTCAACCTATTTCATTTCCTGCTGGCTCTCTTTTTGTTGAAAAATGTGGCAGTTCTTAAGATCTTTTTTCCTCCTCTTCGATCGGTATGTGTATTAAGCTTTTAATCAGCATATGTGTCCTGGAGAACTGGGCTTTTGTTGGATTGCTGCTTTCTTACCCAAGCATGATAAACATTTACACTGGTTTAATTGAAATGTTGCTTCACATGCTGTTATGTGGTAAAGAATGCTCCTTTTTTACCTGATAAAAAGAAAACTTTCTAGTAAAACTTCTGTTCTTAGTGTGAGCAGTTGCATGCAAGGATTACTGCTGAAAGATTGGGATTTAGTGACACACTCAAATATTGCAGAAGTAAAACTCAGTCCTCACCATTGGTCATACTGTTTAGGGTGGCTTGGCACTATGATTCATTAATGTTTGCAGAACAGATTTCCTACCTTTACACAATTATAGGAAATATTGTGTGAGGTAATTGCATGATTAATTTATTAATTTGCACAGTGCATTAGTTACCCAATCTCTGGGTTCAAACAAAGCTTTGAACAAGAAACAAATAACACAAGCACTTGGAAAAAAAATATGGTTGCCTGGTTTTTTTAATGTAGCATAGAGCTCTTTCATTTTCCAGGATTACAGGTAGTCCTTGTCTTAAAATCATTTGTTTAATGTCAGTTTAAAGTTACAGCAATCTTCAAAAAAGTTATTTACAACATTTTTTAAAATTTGCACTTACAACTATTGCATCACTCTCACAGTCACATGATCACAATTTGGATACTTGATGTTAAGTCTGGAGCATGGGTGCGAATGATGGAGACGAGCCGGTAAAAACAGTGAACTTCAAACTATTTATTTACATATTGTGACAGCTCAAACTGGAGGGCTGCTATAGCCTTCCTTATATAGGCAACTTATTAACTGTTCAACCAATAGCAAACCTGGAGCGCTAGCTCTGTTAACCAATAGGAATAGCCTATTAATGGCCAATCAGATGCTCCTGAACGGACAAATCCGATCCTGCCATTAACAGCCAATCAGAAGTGCAGGGCCAGAACCCTTGCACTTGACTTCAAGCTCAAGATACTTTATTGGTATTATTCATTCACAACATCCCTTTCCTCCAGCTTCTGCCCACGGGGCGCAGTTACATAGTCCTTAAGGTAGGACGGCTGTTTTGTTAGTCTTTTCGATTTTCGCAAAGTGCCTGGCGGTTGGCTGCACTTCTGCTGAGGTAGATCGTTGTTTATCGGTAGGGGTGCCTCTGGTTCCGAGTTTGCGTTCCCGTCGTCACCAATATCACTGGCCACTCCCTGAGGTGAACTCACTCCGGTCCCTGGTTCTGTTCTTGCGTTTCAGTCCCATTATCAGTTTCTTCAAAAAGGTTTCCCTCAAATTGCAATTCGCTTTCTTCTGTATCTCTCCCCCCCTCAGTTTGGTCATAAGGGAGTTCGGAAGTGTGCGACGGTAGCCGCGATCGTAGTTGATCTATGTGGTGCTTCCAAAGTCTGTCATCAGGGCACTGAACGAGGTATGATCTTGGGCCGGTTACGCGGATTACAGTCGCTTCTACCCACAGCGGATCGCCCGATAAGTTTTTAGCGAATACTAAATCGCCTACTTGGGAGGTACGGCATCGGCTGGTGGATCCGAGTGGTTTTGCCGGTTCGTAGGCTGGGTGTAACTGATCGAGGTGGGAGCAGAGCTTCCGTCCCATTAGCAACTCGGCGGGAGTTTTGTTGGTGACGCTGTGAGGTGTGATGTGCTGTAGGAAAAGGATCCGGTTGATTTCTCGTCGATGTTGTCATAGTCAATCTTTTGAAGAGTCTTTTTGACGAATTGTACCATGTGCTCAGCCCTACCATTGGCAGCAGGGTGTGCAGGTGACGTGAGCGCATGTCGGATACCGCGGTCAGCCAGGTACTGCTCAAAAGACAGTGCGGTAAACTGGGGCCCGTTGTCGGATACCAGAACATCTGGTAATCCATGGGTTGCAAACAGTCTTTCCAGTCTTTTGATGACTGCGTCAGTGGTCGTGTTGCTCATTCGGTGAATCTCGAGCCAATTCGAGTAGGCGTCGACGGTTAGCAAAAACGTGTGGCCTTTGGTTGGCCCGGCAAAGTCCAGATGGATGCGGGACCAGGGTCCCTGCGGCGTCTCCCATTCAGTTGGGGTTGCCTTTGGTGGAGTGTTGCTTACTTCTTGGCATCTCCTGCAAGTTTTAACCCATGATTCGATTTGTCTGTCGATGCCTGGCCACCATGCGTAGCTTCGTGCAAGGCCCTTCATGCACACGATGCCAGGGTGGCCATCGTGCAAGGTTCTGAGCAATGTCGTTGGAGTCGTTTTGGGATAACGACTATCGCTCCAGATGACACAGCCCTTCTGCGAGAACAATTCTGTTTGACAACTTTTGAATGGTGCAAAGTCGTCTGGTACTTGGTCCAATGGCCATCCGCGTTCCACCCATGTGAGGACTCGTGCTAAGATGGGGTCGCGTTTTGTTTCTCTCGCGATGTCATGGGCCGTTAATGGCGGCATGTGGAGTGTCTCAATCTGCAACGCTGTCATCGTTGGTGCAGGATCATTGATAGTTTCAGGGAGCAGTGTACGGCTCAGCGCGTCGGCGTGGGGAATGGCTTTACCTGGACGATATTGTAGCCGATAATTGTAGGCAGCCAAGAATTCTGACCAGCGGGTCATTCTGGGAGAAAGTATGTAGGGAGTTGGCTTGCCCCCCAGCAATGGTTTGCGGTCAGTTACAATGGTGAAAACCCGGCCGTACTTGTACTCATGAAATCTTTTAACAGCTGATACGATCGCCAGGGCTTCTTTATCGATCTGGCTGTAATTTCGCTCGGTTTTCGAGAGCGTCTTTGAGAAGTAAGCAACAGGGGCTTCGTTACCGTTAGGTAACACTTGGCTCAAAATGGCGCCCACTCCAAAAGGCGATGCATCACATGTAATGTTTATTGGCAAAGTCTCATTGTACTGCATTAGTATGGCATCCGAAGTCAGTAGTTTTTTCACATTACGGAATGCCTGCTCTTCTTTGTGACCCCATACCCAAATCCATTTTTTATCTAATAGACGATGTAAAGGTTCAGTGACAGTCGCCTTGTGCGGCAAGAATACATTATAAAAATTGATGAGGCCTAAGAACGCCTGGAGGTCGGTCTTGTTCTGGGGTCTGGGAGCGTTTTTTATTGCTCTCAATTTGCTATCGGTGGGGTGAATACCCTGACTGTCAATTAAATACCCTAAAAATTCAACACGATCGGTACACAGTTTGCACTTATTTCTTTTGACTTTCAAGCCTGCTTCCTGGAATTTTTGTAATACCAGTCTTAAACGCTCCTGTAAGATTTTTGGAGTGGGGGCAGCAATGAGCACATCGTCAAAATAGGGGACAACGCCCTTGATCCCCTGCAATAGTCTCTCCATTAGGCTCTGAAAGATCCCCGGGGCCACACTCACTCCGAATTGAAGCCGCGTACACTTAAAGGCACCTCGGTGTGTTACGATAGTCTGTGCCTGTGCCGTTTTTTCGTCAACCAGCAGTTGCTGATAAGCCTGAGCTAAGTCTAGTTTAGCGAAGACTTTTCCGCCCCGCAGGGAATGGAGGAGGTGTTGTACCACCGGCACTGGATATGGGTTCTGCTGCAGGGCGTGGTTTAGGGTGGCTCGGTAGTCCCCACAAATTCTAATTGAGCCGTCCGGCTTAATTGGTGTCACAATCGGCGTTTCCCATGGGGAGTGGTCAGTTGGCTTTAACACTCCCTGGGCAATCAACTTATCAAGCTGCTCGTCGATTTTTGGCTTTAGAGCGAACGGAACTTGACGAGCCTTAAGGTGGATGGGAGCTATCTTTGGATTAAGGCTAAAGGATATCGGGGTCCCCTTGTACTCGCCTAGCTTTTCCTTGAAGACGTCCCTGAATTCGTGGGCGAAGTCTTCCTCCCAATCACTTCCGCCGATTCAGTTAATGCCAGCCACTTTAATGCCGAGTGGTGCGAACCATTGCAGGCCTAACAGACTAGGCCGGTCCTTATCGATCACCGTCAGGAATAAGTACGCCGTGCGGTTCTTGAATGCAACCCGGACTCGACTGGATCCTGCGACTGGAATTCGGTTCCCCTGATAGTCCTTTAACACGAGCCGTTGGAATTGAAGGTCTTGGCGCCGGATAGTGGGGATGAGGGTCTTCCATGAGACTATTGAAAGAGACGACCCCGAGTCAACTTCCATTTGGCAAGGCCGATTTTCAATGTTCACGTTGACCCGAATTTTCTTAGCGTCTAGTGAAGAGGCATGGCCAATAGTGAGTGTTTGGTGGGCCTCTTCCCGTCTCACTAGACGATTCACGGGTTGGTTTCTGTAGGAGTGGTTTACTGGTTCTCGCCTTACAGGGCGATTCCTTGTCGATTGGCGGAGATTGGTTCCTTTCGAGGTCTGGCTGGGTCCGAGGAGGCTCCTGCAGACCCGTCCAATGTGGCCTCGTTTCCCGCACTCGTGGCAGAGCGCGTCGTGGAATTTGCAGTCAGAGCGGTAATGGTTTGCCCCGCAGCCAGCACACGGTTGCTGGGACTTCAGGTATCGTTCCCGATCGGACCGCAGGCGATGGACCTCTTCTTCGTCGTTGTCTGACGACGAGGAGAGGTCCTCATGGTGGGCTGTCGGTAGCTGCCCTTCTGCGTTAGGTGAAACTTCGCCGGCCGGTGGGTGTGCTGGAGCGCGATTTCGGCGTAGTTGGGCAGCCGACTTCTTGGTCGCCTCCGCTGCTGTAGCTTCAGCTATGGCGTCTTTAAGGGTGACGTCGCCCTTTGCCATTATTTTGCTCTGTATGTTTAGAGCGTCTAGCCCGAGGACTACTCGGTCTCTCAAGGCCTCTTCTAGGTCGGTGAAATCACAAAGGCCTCCCAAGTTCCGGAGGTCTGCAACGAAATTGGCGACGCTTTCTCCTTTCCGCTGGTTTCTTTGATAGAACTCGTGTTGTCTTACGAGCGTTGGAACGGTTGGTGCATAGTGGGCCCTTAGTAGCGGTTCGAGGACGTCCCAGTCCATGGCCTTTGCTTCCGCCGGTTTCGCTAATGCCTTAGCCATTTTGAATACCGTCAGGTCGCAGTGCGTTAGGAATACTGCCCGTTTCTTCCCGGGTGTGGCATCCTTCAGATTATTCGTTTCCAAAAACATTTGAAAACGATCCATGTAGGACTCCCAGTCCTCTTGAGCTGGATCGAACGGAGTGGGTGGTACTAGACCGCCGGAGATGGTTCCGCCGTTGTGTGCTTCAGCCATGTGCTTAGTTGTCTTAGTTGGCTCTGATGTCATCCAATCCCATCCTCGTCGCCAGTGTTATGTCTGGAGCATGGGTGCGAATGATGGAGACGAGCTGGTAAAATCAGTGAACTTCAAACTCTTTATTTACATATTGTGACAGCTCAAATTGGAGGGCTGCTATAGCCTTCCTTATATAGGCAACTTATTAACTGTTCAACCAATAGCAAACCTGGAGCGCTAGCTCCGTTAACCAATAGAAATGGCCTGTTAATGACCAATCAGATGCTCCTGAACGGACCAATCCGATCCTGCCATTAACAGCCAATCAGAAGTGCAGGGCCAGAACCCTTGCACTTGACTTCAAGCTCAAGATATTTTATTGGTATTATTCATTCACAACACTTGATAGCTAGATTGTATGTACGACCAGTTCAATGTCTAATCAAATGATTGTGATTTATGACCCTTTTGACCAATTTATGGCAAAAAAAATGCCAGAAAGAAATGCTTTGAGGAAACTGGATTCACTTAACGATTGCCAAAAGAATTGTTGTAAAATCGGGTCTGACTCAACTTATGAATCCAACAACTTGCAGCAGAAATTGTGGTCATAGTTGTGATCATGTCAAGAATTAATACATGCTTTTTTCTAACTGAAGCCCATATGAAAATCCCTAAGATGACATCAGTAAGTGCTGCTAGAACATGGTCCCCAACCACCAGGCTGCAGCCCACTACTGGCCTGTGGCCTGTTCAGAACTGGGTTGTGCAAGCTGCAGGCAATTTGCGCGAGTAGCAGGTACTTGAACTCATGTGTGCCTGCCACTCACACAGAACTATGACCTCCCCACTCACTGTGCCGCCAAGTTGGAAAGTTTGAGAACTGCTGTCCTAGGAGAAATGGTCATGATGAATGAGGAAAAACCCATCCAGTCCAGTTTGTCACATCATCTCATCAGATGGAAAGTAGAAGTGAGACAGATTATAGAGATAGCAGTCCAGTGTTCTCCTGGGGCTAATATTCAGAGCTGTGCTACTTCTGATTCTAGAGATAGTAGGTATAGCCATTATGACTGAAATTGTAAATTTTATGCTCCATGCATGTTGAAACTCCATTGGTGGCCAATCCCATCGAGAGTCACATAAAACTGAAATGGGTAGCTATATTAAACAAACAGACAATCAATCAATCTTATATTTATTTCTTGTGCTAAATTGCAGTGATTCCTATTATTCCTGAAGAAAACGTAGTGAAAAATGTTGGCAATGGAATCACTCCATAAATTACATTTGTAGCGCAATGGCCTATCACTGGAACTCCATATCTTTGTTAGTAGTGTGCTTCTATTGAAGAAGCTAATACCTCCTCTGCATTCCAATAAGTTGTTGTTGTTTGTTCATTTCCTGATAGTGTTGTGTAATGTTTAAATGTATGAAATCTAAGCAATTAAAACCTGAAGTACTAGATTAATCGTATCCCTTTCAATGTTAAACATTTATCTCGTGTGCTTTTCCAGGTTAAGAATGTAAGTCCAGAGCCAGTGGCAACTTCCCCAGGGATTGACTATCCAGATCGAATTGCCAGTTCTATGGGATACTCAATTTCTGATGCTCCTGCACATCAGATTCGCAAGGACAACTACACAGCTAGTCCGTGAGTAATCATTCCCATTTTTCTGCTTGCTTGAATGAATGCAGTGTATTTGAAAGTGAGGGCAAAAACATGGGTGCAAAGCTATATGACATTTTTCTCCTTTCTAGAGCAACTTTATAGACCACGAATCCTCATTGTATTGCTGTTGGAGAAACTTTTAAAATCAGTGTTATTCATTCTAGCTTTCAGTCCTTTCAGATATTTTTTTCTGCTACTAATTTCTCTTGTTTCTAATTTTGTAAATCATCCCATTTTTCCTGTATAAGAGTAGCATATACAGGTAGCCTTTGAGTTACAACAGTTCTTTTACAGAGCGTTCAAAATTACAGTGGCACTGAAAAAAGTGACTTATGACTGTTTTCACATTTATGATCGTTGCAGCCTCCCCATGGTCATGTTATCAAAATTCAGATGCTTGATGACTCTTATTTATGGCAGTCAGGGTGTCCCGGGGTCATATGATCACCGTTTCCAACCTTCTGAAAGCAAAGTCAATGGGAAAGCCAGATTCACTCAGCAACCTTGTTACTAACAGCAACTGTAGTGATTCACTTAACAACAGTGGTAAGAAAGGTCATAAAATGAGGCAAAACTCACTTATTACCCATCTCATTTAATGACAGAAATTATGGTCATAAGTCAAGGACTACCTGTATTCCATTAAATATTAATATGCTTGCACATGATCAACCCAAATACTTTAACAATTTTAATAACTGGCACTAATGAATATAAATATGAGGTATTAATTGGCCCTAATTAATTCTAGAGTGAGAGGCTTCCAAGGTTTGTCAGACTGGGAAGTTAAAAACTAACCCAAAGAAAGCAAACGATTTTGAAATGTTTTCTAAGGAGAAAATATGGGCATCTCCACATTCACCAGAAATCAAGCTTGCCCTGAAGACTTATCTCATTTTTTTTTGTTTAAATCAAACACTTGTCCTTGATTTATTAACTGTAGTATTTTAAATTAAGTCCATAAATTGAGTTATACATAGTACTCTACAAGCATGTTCAATCTACTAAAAAGTTATAGGTTATGCAGACCTAATGATCAGCTTTTTTAAAAAAAAAGTTCTAAATAGGAGATGAGGGAACCGAAGACTGTTCAAATGTAGTTTTGTATTAATGAAATGATTGTCTTGTATGTATGTTCCAGTTCTAATCTGTATTTGTATAAGATAGCCATTGTTTGGATAAGAACGGTCAATTTGCCTTTTGATAACGTAGTGTATAAATACAAATTAGGTTGAACCCTGTGCTCTGTGAGATTGTCAGGGCTAGGTAAGAAAGTAGAGCTGAGATGGACAAGACAGTCTTGTGATCTGGGAGCACAAAACCACCTTGGAAGTCTTGGGTGCAGCCGCCAGAACCCTTCCAGAGTTTGTCACACAGTTGTAAATAATTGAAGTTAACTTTTTCCCCCTGGCTTTAATTTTTGCTTAGGTTGCTTTCTGGAACCCTTTCTGGAAGTCTTTCCACATGAAACAAGTTATACCGTCATGATCTTGTCTTCGTTTCTTGGAGTATTTTCTACTACAACATCTTCTTTGTGTTGCAGTATAGATTGAATAATATGATTAAAGGAAGCTATGATGAAAGCTACAGTAAACAGAAGGCATGAAGCCAATATTTCTGGGTCTTAAGGCACTTAATCTACTTTGGCTTCCTGATTGGCAGTAATATTCAGTTTTCCCTTAATTTGACTATACTTAAAAGAAAGATGATTATCTGTGAATTGAGAATGTCATCCTGATTTGTTGTTTGGGACTACATGCCTGATTTGACTCTTTAATCCTTAACAAGATGTTCTACCTTACAGTATTTTTCCCCTTGTCCAGTTATATCTTCCCATCTCATCCCATCATTTCTACTTAATTTTGTGTCCTTCTCTTTCACTGCCTTCCTTCCAAATACAGCAACCTTTTCTTCTCGCATCTCCACTTTGTTTTCTTACCTCCTTTATACTGTTTCTGCTGGAAAGAGGAGAGAAGTATGTAAGAGTGTGTGTGTTTGTGTATTTCTGTAGAGGAGGCTGATTTGTATGTGAGAGAAGCAGAGGTTCTTTGGTGCAGAGGCCAATTGGTTTTCTAAATGAGATAATTTGAATCACCAGTAGTTAATAAAAGTTAACCCTTGAGTTAATAGCCTTGTTTAGGGCACTTGGGATGCTATGAATAAAATCTGTAACTTATAATTTTCTTCAAATGTGTAGAATCCTGTTTGCTATTTTATTTATGCATAAAACCTATTTCCTATTGTATGTATATATAACTGCCTGAAATATGCATACTTAGAATGAATAAAATATGCATACGTAAAATTGTGTTCATAAATGCATAAAACATTCATGTTTACAGTATCATTTGGATTTAATAGTCATTCTTTTTTGGATACTACTTTCCCATATTAGTATGTTAAGTCCAGGATTTAGTTGTAATTCAATTTATGCTCCCCTCCCCACTAGTTCTGGCTCTTCTTTTTAGATAGGTTTTTGACAAGTGTGTGTGTATGCATGCAATATATAAATGCATACTTGTAAATATGTATACACACACATACACAATTATGTAAATACAAGTGTTTCACATGCATGTATTCTTTTACAGAAAAAGATTCCAGAATTGGTTTCAGAGAGACATAGTGATCCTAAATTAGTAAAGGGGAGCAAAAGAGATAATGCATAGGACTTTTGTCTAGATAAATATTTCTTGCTGTTTATTTTTCCATGGGAGATGGTGAATTTGTCGTCCTTTGGGATAAATATGATAACATTAGAAAGATCCTTTTAGTTCATATTCTCCCATGTTTTCAACAAAGCAGTATTTTTGCAAGAGTTTTTTATGAGAAACAACAGTAATTTAGATTTCTTACTTCCATATGCTATATATGAGACATCTATAGAGTTTGCTTTCTGATAAAGAAGTATTTTGAGAGTACCATGGAGCTATTTTGTAAACAGAAAGCCCTGCTACTTGCCTTACCAGTTTTTAGAGTGTCCTTCAACACTTTAAAATTTTCAGATTTGCCTACTGATCTTGAAGATTCCTGGTTTGTTGCACCATTTTCATCAGGATGTGCAATTTAGATATATCCTTCATATAGTTGTCAGGTTTTGTCATGTGATACGTTGTAGTTGGTATAGCTGATGTCCATTTTGAGAGGGTTTTAAGGGATGAAATAGATAACTGAAGAATTTAAAACATTTAAAGCACCCAATTTGCTTTCTTCAAACCCACCTACTCGAGATGCTCCAAATTTTTGATGCACGTAGTGGCGGGGGGGAAGGGCATGGTCACATTTTGCCTCCCTGATCTACATGATACAGGGGAAGGTTAAGATTTGCTTTTCCAATGGTAGGTTGTTAAATAAATTATTTAATATATTAGGTTCAGAAAGTGGTCATTGTACACCAGTTTTTTCAAAGTTTACAACTTTATGATAGTGGGCTTTAACTCCCAGAATTCTGGGAGTTGAAGTTTATACTATACATCTTAAAGTTGCCAAGTTTGAAAACTGTTGTAAGCTGTAGGCTTTGCAGACTGACCGTTGTGTTAATGGGCAACAATTGTATTTAGCCATTCAGATTTTGAAAGTGATTTGCCCAGTCATTAATGCCAAGTAATTATGTTTCAATTTTTAGAAGCCTACAACAATCAGTTAGTTGTAATAATCACCTATTGCTTTTTAATTCTATTTCAATGTTTCAAAATATAAATATTTCCAATACAAATATAATTCATATTCACAATTCAGTACATTTTTGCTTTTATTTTTATTATTAGGTAATTACAGAGGAATAACCTAACACCTATTATAACACCTGAAGTATAATTACAATTCTAATTATTAAATATACAACTAATAATTTGTTTATTATTTGTGCCTTTGGAAAAGGATATCAGCTTATACCATAAAACAAAATATAAACAATACAGATAGCAAGACTATTACACTATTTGTCACTGAAAAATAGCCATGTTGTCCATCTATATATCCATGTAACATAGTTCTTTTATACCATTTTTCCCTGCATCATCCAATTAACCCCCTGTATTGTTGATGTTTTGGTATGAACCTGAGAACTAATTATCTTTATTTTTTAACAGGGTACCTGAAGTTGTTGCTCCCTTAAAAGACCTAAAACAGTCCCAGTATGTGAACACTAGTAATTACAATGGGTCAGCTAAGGAGCCCCAGCAGAAAAAGAAAAGAGGAAGAACAAGAAGAGTCAACAGTGATAATTATGATGCTGATTATACCACAGGTGGTGAATCTTGTGATGAACTGGATGAGAACTGGGACAGGTATTGGCTACTCCACCTATTTGGCTGTGTTATAGCACTAATAGCCAGTGGGGGTCTATAGAAAGTAGATTTTAGTTCTAGCAATATCTGTAACTGTATCACAGTTGATGATGATAATGGGGATGGTGGTGATGATTTAAAGGTATATGCTGCCTGATTCCCAGCAACTCTGGCAGATGTTTATGGAACATAAGCGATGCTATGGAAAGAGGAAGGAATAAAATTCGGGGTTCAGTCTCACATTAGGAATCATCAGCTAATATTTAACAAAAAATGATTAAAGTACCTTTCCTGTAATCAAGAAAAATATTAATCCTATCTATGACTGAGATGAAGCTCATGCCTCTTATGAGAGCATGTGTACAATCATTTAAGGTTTTGGAATTCAGTAGAAGTGAAAAATATGGTAGGTGTAATTGCTGTATTAGTAGTGTCATTTAATATCAACCTATAACTATTTGTATATAAGTGTAGAACAGTGAAGAGAAATGCAGCCAAATGTTATATGTTGAAGTGCAGTTTCTGAAACTGTAAGAACATCAAATTTATTTTGATATGCTACCTGTATCAATATCTGATTATAAGATTATAGTGAAGATTTTGATGATTGTTCCCTCCCTTGATGCTTCAGTCTGCCCCTTTGGCCCTTTTTTTCAAATCTAAATTTTAAAGAGTCATCCACAAAATCGGCGTTTTTAAATAAATCTATTAACTGGCTTGCAATGTTTACACTGTCTATATAATTGTTATTCTAGTTAAGTGATTTATCTTTTTGACTATATAATTTTAAAAAAATGTTTGACAGATTATGTCTGGAGTTGCTTGTTTCTGATTGAGTTTTATGAGAAATCAGTCTGGGATAACTGGGAATGTTTAGTGTATGAATATAGTAAATAAATAAAAAGAAGTGTAACCAATTGTTTAAGCCAAAATATAAAATCAGGTTTTTTAAAGGAAAGCCATAACTGCTCTACATTTTGGAAATACGTTCACATTTTAATATTTGTTCAGTATTGCAGTAACCTGCAACAGTATGTTCGTTCATACTAAGTATTTATCTAGTTCATTTTCTTTCCATACATTTAAAAAAAACCACCCACACAAAATGTAACTATAAAAATAGAAACTTGCTTAAGGAAACCTCAACTATTTCATCAGCATTAACTAACCCACATGTCAACATTAAAAAAGTTCCCTGGGTTGGGTTAACAAAGAGTGCAATCTGAGTATAAAATGTTGCTCTATTTTGTAGAAATCATTTTCAACTACAAATGCCTATGCCAAGATGAGAATTGCCTGTAGAAAATCAAATTAGTTGTTATATTTTGCTGTTTGAACAATATACTACTCATTGTGTATAGTATATCTGAAACAAGAATGCAGAAAATATAGCCAGTCAAGTACATTTCAAGAATTGAATTGGGGGTAAATTTGGAGTGTTATAGGAACAAACTAAATAAACGTTTCTTCCCTTAAAACCCCAGATATTTTTTGTTTAAATACATTTTACATAATTTCGTAGCTCTCCAGATAATAGAAACTGTGCATCTATTATAATATGTATAAAAAGATGTGGAATTGCAAATTATTGAACTCCATGTTTGTACATATATGAATACTAATACAAAAGTATTCAACTGTGTAACTGTTATACAAATATTGGAGGGTGAATGAAAGGTGAATTTAACTCCTATGTTAATATACTTTTTTTGCAAACACAAATCAGTTTATTTTGGGTATAATTTGACCATAATTTATAGATCCAAATCATTTTACAAGGTCCATTTTAAATTACTTGTCATCTAGAGAGTATCCATCAGTGTCATCAGACCAGCAAAGACAAGCGTACAAGCGAGATTTTGATGCAGGATTACAAGAATACAAACAATTGCAAGCAGAACTTGATGAGATCAGTAAAGAACTCTCTCGTCTTGACAAAGAGCTGGATGACTACATTGAAGGCAGTGAAGAATATAAGGTAGCCTCTTTATTTAAACTCATATAAACAGACAATTAATGTATTTTTCACTTTAAATTATATAAGGAAAAAGATTATATGTTTGTAATTAATGTTATTCCTAAAGTAATCCTAAAAGTTGGCCCTAAAGTTGATCCTAGAGTTAAAGATGTTGCAACTGCTTTTTATTCAGGTAATGTCCAGAAAATAGGTTGAAGTAATTTGCAATAATTACCCAAACCTT
The DNA here is from genome assembly GCA_033807585.1 of Hydrophis major. NCBI lineage: Eukaryota > Metazoa > Chordata > Lepidosauria > Squamata > Elapidae > Hydrophis > Hydrophis major. The sequence continues at coordinate 334,746,610 of CM066329.1, forward strand.
TTTCAGGTGTCTCACTGAGTGAATCACCTTCAGACTCATTTAACATGAGTGGGATTGCTTCACAGTTTCCTATTTTTGTTTTTTGAAATGTTCTAAAACCTGAAGCAATATATACTTTTGCAAAATCAATAATAGGGTTAAAGACTATTAAATTATTTTGTTTTCAGATGTTTATAGGATACTGAAGAATTAAGATGGAAAAAAATCATGTATAAACAGGACCCAGGAAAAGCACATTAGCATTTATAATCACTATAATTTTGTTTCCTAGAAATTAGCCTTATCATACTTTAAAAGGCTTACAAGCATTTTTCTGTTTACAAATTTCATAGAATAATGGAGTTTATCTAACCAATAATCACAGTCACCTGTGATTAAAACTCTTTAATTTTTGAGCAGCTGAATGGGTAGCAATCTCTGAGCAGTCAGCAATTGCTGATTGAAACTGATGGGAGTTGGAATCTCCCATTTGATATAAACAGTACTTCCCTGATTTAGAGGAAATAGTTAATAGTATTTTAAGGAAACCCTTAAAACTTTTCAGACAATAAGGTCCATTTGCTATGGTGGCTGATGAAGTAAAAGATATTCAGTAGTTCAGCTTTCACATGAGAAAAATTTGTGACTCAATATTCATTGCTTTTTCCTTCCTGACACATTAAAATCTTAACCTTCTTGAAGATCAACTTTATATTCTGAGGTTAGAGAATATTGAAGTCTCTTTTCACTATTTTTTTAGTTTAGACATTCTTCCAGTCTATTCAACAATGGTTAAGAAAAATGCTTTGGGCTTCTTTTACAAGTGTAGTTTTTCTTGTTCCTTTATGCTAATCTTTTTTGATGTTCCTTTCCATACAAACACAACTGAGACCAGAATTTCATTTGTAAGTCATTGCAGTTGTTAAGCGAGACACCCACATGACTCCTTCACTCAATGACTTAACTTCAGCATTCCCAGTTGTGGTTGTTGAGCAGTTACAAGGGTTGTTGAGTGCCTGAGTGCCTCAGGTACAGTGTAAGCCACACAGTACAGCAGTAGGCAGAAGCACTGTGTCCAGCTTGAGATAGTGGCCTAGGGCTTTCAGGAATCTCAGCCAGTTGAAAGTGATTTCTTCAGGTTTGCAAGGAAGCTTGAAAAAAAGACATGATTGCTTTAAAGAGATGCTCATGTTCTGCATGTTTTAACATATCTATACATATTTCAAATATTCCTACTGCAAAGAGTTACCAGCAATTTGCCTTTAAATACATTGGATTTCAATTCAGTGGGTAAATTACCTGAAATTAGGTAAAAGTGGTTTTTCTTTGGGTAATGACACACAAACCCCTTACCCAATTTAAAGAAGGATTTTGTTATTAATGTTAAACAGGATTGTTTAATCAGTGGTTTGGGTAATGAAGGAAAAGGATTGGGAAGTAATGAACTTCTACAAACATGGTTGTCTAATTTGACATTGGGTCTTTTTTCCCCATAGGCTGCAGCTGATGAATATAACAGATTGAAGGATATCAAATCAGTAAGTGGTGCCACTAGGATGGCAATACTCAGTTTTAACTTTAAATGTTCATAGTTGAATCTTTTCAGGTCCCTCATTTACATTTCAAATTGTTTAGTTTATTTTCTTTTTTCTTTACTCATTCTTCATCTCCAGGCTATGTGAGCTACTCATCATAATTCCTGTTTAATAGCATTTCCAGATAGATAAAACCATCGAAATGTCTTTGAATATTAGTAGCTCGGTTGGTAGTTATATTGTTAGTTTGGAGCTCCGAGCTTGGCGATTTGGTTGCAAATGTTTTGTCCCCATTCAAGGAGACATCTTCAGTGTGCTTTGAATTGAACTTTTCTTCAGCTGCTGGTAACACTAGCACTAATTTACATCACACAGATGGTACTTAAAACAAAGGACTGTGACTCAACAACTACAGCCAGTAAATAACCTGAAATCAGACCAGGATTCAGAAAGGTATTTTAAGGCCAGTCTCCCCCAGACAAGCACAATCCAAAGCACATTGAAGATGTCTCCTCGAATGGGGATGAAATGTTTGCAATCAAATTGCCAAGCTCTGAGTTCAAACCAACAACAGATAGAACCATCTTGTAGACCAGCCAAAGAAGGCAGAGGCACTTTCCCCAGAGCCAATTATTAGTCATCTGGAGCTTTATGACATCAAACCTTAAGAAATAAGTCAAAGCAAAGAGGTATATAGTAGTCAAATCTACAATAATTACAGTGATTCAAGATCTAAGAGAGCATAGACTGATCACAGCAACTCATATAGGGTTCAGGGAGAAAGGGCATAAGAACAGTTTGATATTCTCATAGAAAGAGTTTGCAACTAGTAGGAAATGCAGATGGCTTATAAGCAAGCAAGTAGGAATCCTGACTATCCTCCTGCTGGGGGAAAGAACATTCTTATTTCTAGGGCACTTTGCTTAACAATAATATGCTAATTCATGCTAATTGCTTGTGTTTTTATTTTAAGAATTGACCCCCAATCCATCTCAGATAGGGAAAGCTGGAAGGGCATTTGCTATCTGCATCCTTAAGGGGATGGTGGTTGTAAATACCATCAAAGCCTTTATGGTTCAGGGAGGATATGCGTAAGGTAGATGATTTAAATGTACAGAAAAGGCTGCCTTAGTTAAAGCAATTGTAATAGACCTTGTATCACCAGAAACAGAAGACAGGAAATAAATTCAAAAGTTCAAGTGATGGAACTAATACAAGCGATAGTACTAATTCTAATAAATGATAGAAATATAGGATCAATATGTGTACCAACTTATTGTATAAAATTAAAAAGGGCTCAGCTTTGCCTCTGTACAATGCTAAATGTACAATTAGCTCCATATTCAGTACAATAGTTAAAAGTCATTCTTGAAGATGCCAGCATATCAGCATAGCTTGATCTTCTCAATTTCTGATATCAGAACCACAGCAAACAAATATTTCTCTTTTTTGCTTACCTCTGTCCCTAATAAATGATGAGAGTTCTTAATGCCTGGCTTGGCTGACAAAACCAAGTTAGTTACAAGAAAATACAAGTTCATACAGATCTGTAATAATAGTAAGCAGATTTCTGGTTTATAAGATAGAGCCAGATTTCGGGGACATAAACTAGAATTAAAACCTGAGAAATTATCAGAACTAGATAGCACTTACAGGTACCATTCAAAACACAAGTTCAATTCTGGTTACCCCAGGTCCCTATTTTGGTAATATAATTTAAATGAATCAATTTGTTACAATAATCTTAATAGAACCTGGCCTAGCTTCATCCCACTGTTGATTTATATATAACATCTATTATCTATTATGTGTTATAACATCCCAGAGAGCATATTTGGTCCATTGTGATAGAGTGCTATCCCATTAATAAAATAAAACTGTGCTTTACTTAATATAGCTGCTCAATTTGATTTTTAAACAGCAATACTGGATATGTTTACTTAAAAATTCCATAGAAACAAGCAAGAATTACTTATCAGATTGTAATGTGTAAGACTGTAAAATTCTAAAAATTGCAATGACTCTTCTTGGTTGATGCAAATTAACTCACACATTTTATAAAAACAGAGCATTGGTAGAGATGTTTTTTTGCTTGTTTTAAGGCAGTACAATTCTTTGGATTCAATTTGGAAAAGGTGGTTCACAATGCTCAATAGCACAAACAGGACTTATTAAAATAACTGAAGTGGGATTGCCCAGTCTAGAAATAGACCTAGCTGCTTCAATAATTCACAGCACATGCTGCTTTCAAGTTTCTCTGCATTCTGAAGCATCTAAGCCAAATGTAAAGTCAAACAGTTTTAGTTTGTTCAGCACATTGTCGTTTAAGTATCTTTTGTGCTATTATAGCTGTAGGAACTATAATTTCTTAATTTTGAAATATAGGACAATTTAATTGTATTACTGTTCATTATTGTTGTAAAATAAATAGGCTTTTTCAAGTCAAACTTCATTCCTGGCAATTTCATGGGCACATAAATGTTGTTTTCTTGACCTCAAAATAAGAGTGATTATTCATTGTGTTCTTTGGGGTGTCTTATGGCTTCCTAGGAGCCCAATCACCTAGGATGTCCTGGTGATTTCTTAATCAGGTCCCACTTTGCTTAGCTTTTTAAAAATCAGCAAAAATTGACTAGCTACTGTCATCTGCTGTGATTATTTTTATGGATTAAAACAGAAGTATTAGTTACATTAATCTAGCATTGTATTCTTAACATTAACTTTTAACAAGTTTGACATTAATACTACTTTGCACGTTGTCCTCAGTCCGCAGATTATAAAAACCGAAAAGCACACTGCAAGATGCTGAAGAATAAACTGTCCCACATCAAAAGGATGGTCAGTGATTATGACAGTCGGAAATCATAACAAGAAGGAAACAAATCAGGTTGCATAAGAATGCCAGTTTTCATTAAGCTGGGATATCTTTGTGTTGGACAATTTAATAGTGAGAGAGATCCTTTGTATACTTTTATATACTTCATAATATTATTTGTGCCATGTTTACCATGAAATAAGAATTCAGTATATGGGAGGGATCTTTTATAGTTTCACTGAGTCAAGGAATTTTACCACCTATGTTTTCAGGATCAACAGTGGACATCTTGAGCTTTTGCTTTTCTTGTCATTCTTTTCATTCCATTTTTCTCAGCATATTGCAACCTTAATTTCAGAAAAAAATGATAAATATATCTCATTACATCTTAAACAGTATAAGCTATATCCTTTATCCAAAACACCTGTCTTCCTCTCTTATTCTTAACCAATTTTATATATCTAGGTTACTTGTAAATAAAAAACTAGCAGGCTTTTCTTTTAAATGGATCCATTGTTGATCAGCCAGTATAATATATTTTTATTGACATTGTGAAACTAAATGTAAATTTATTCTGTTAAAATCTCACCTTGTATTTTAAGTATCATTTTATTACAGAAATATAATTTTTAGTGTTTTTGACTTGACTGTCCAATTTTTAACTGTTATAAAACACCTGTCTGCCTGTATGTTATATTTGACTATATAAGCAGCTACAATTCTATACAAACTTAATGGGAAGTCCCAAATCATTGAGGTTTATTTCTGATATTGTATGCACATTTAACCAATCCTTTTAAATTACAAAAAAAATCTAGACTGCTCTGTAAAGAAATATCATATCATGGCCATTGTTTTACAACCACATTGGTTAGCAATAGAAAATGTTAACCAATGACTACCTGTAACTTATTTAATGTTATAATGCAATAATAATATTAAAATATTAAAATATGTTAAATAATATACATTTTACCATGAAAACAAGTACTATAAAGCAAGATAATTCAGTTTTTATATTTATTATAATTCTGTTAGTTTTAAATGTGGGCACTCTTTTGACAATTATTTTTGGTTATAATTGATTGAGCACTGGTGCTGATATCGAACCCTGCAGGTGATGGAAAAATTATAAGCGCTGAATTGAAAACCAGATGCATTCATTTGGGCTGTGTTCAAGTGTTGTACCCCATAAATTGAACTGGGAAATTTATTTTCTTTTGGTGGGTCCCTAAAACTGCCCAATTTTAGGTTTCTGACAGTGGCTGCATCTAGAATTCTTTTTGATTAGAAGTGGGGAGAGGTGCTGGGGAATAAAAGGAATGCATGCCATATGATTAGCAGAGGTATATGACAAGTCTAAACAATAGTAGAACCATAGAGTTGGAAAGGACACCAGAAGTTATGCAGTTTGAGGTTCTGTTGGACTCTTGCAGGGTCTGTTGAACCATGTTTTAAAAGAGTCATTGAGACCTGTAGGATTCAGTCATGACTAATAATCAAAATATGACTGTTTGGATCCATCTACTGTACATTTATGTAAGCACTGTAATATTTTTAATCACTTTTTTAAAATAATGGAAATTGTGTTTAAAATATGTGACTAGAATGCAATACCTTACATACTGAAAGACTGGATTTCATTTTGTAATTTGTGATACAGTGTCAATAAAATTCAAATTTGTCAATGTATAAACAATCAAATCAATAGTTTTGTTTCGTATCATATGTGTAGGAACTTTAGGTTTCATTTCATTTCTGAACCATCTTGAGTTTCTTCATGAATGATCAAATTAGAGATTTAGAAAAATTTATCAATCCTTTTTTCTGTGAAAAATAACCAAGACTGTATTCAGAAATATTATATTGGGAACAAATAAACTGTAGATGATCAGGTTGAGCCCAAGCAAAGGGTTAGGCACATCATCATTTGGAGTTCCTTTATTCCCACAAGAGATCTAAGTCCAGCCCCCCTTGATTGTTGTTGATTCTGATCTACTGCCAATTTGCCTTCGCATTAGTAGTTCAGATGTTTGTGGAGAGATAGCATGGAATAAACTTGTAATCATTTGAGCAACCCTGGTTCCTGATTTCTTGCATCTACAGAAATATCCTTGAAATATTTACCTGCCAAATTGGAAATGCAATGCTTTATCAGACCAATTTGGTAGCACAGCTTGGGATCCTATTATTGGTAACCCTAATACAGGGGTCTGAAACACAATTTACCTGGGGACCGCTGGAGGCAGAGGCTGGGTGAGGCTGGGCCACACACAGAAGTGTTTAGCCAGCTAGCGAAGAACGCACTAATATACTTTCATATCATGGTGGGGGCCACAGGATATCATCCTGCGGGCTGCAATTGGCCCGCGGGCCATGAGAATGAGACCTTTGTCCTAATATGTATATTCATCTACTCATTTGATAAGCAATAGGTATTGGAGTCAGTCCCTGCGGATAAAATGGAATTAAAGAACTGTTTAAAAGAAGTTTTAAAAAGATATTGCATTAGATGCCTCTTGCCAATGTGCTTAGATCAGGGGTGTCAAACTCAAGGCCCAGAGGCCAAGGCCCAAAATCCGGTCCACGGGGTGCTTAGATCTGGCCCCTGGGACCACCCTGAAAACAGTGGTCTGGCCCGTGGTACTTCTGCCAGCAAAAACAGAGCTCAAGAGCCATTTTCACTGGCAGAGCACTTTGGCCACCAAAGGCACCCCAACATGAGTGATGAGCTGGCCACACCCACCCAGGCCACACCCCTCCTTGTCCCCCCAACTCAAACACAACCCTGACGCGGCCCTCAATGAAATTGACACCCCTGGTTTAGATGTAACAAACTAATGGACATGTCATATATCAGGAATCCAGAAGTGTGCCTTCCCCTTAGCAGCACCTACTCTCTGGATTGTTCCCCTTGAAATCCAGATGGTCCCTATTTTGGTAATGTTTAAAAGAGCCTGGAAGACGTGACTCTTCACCCAGGCCTTTGGTGAGATAAAGAGATTCCTTGCTTTATTTCATCTGGTCACTTGCAATCTTTTTTCTTGATTTTCTTGTAATTTCTTTTATTGTATTAATAGCTCAGAATCGTTGAGAGTTAATAAAATTTAATAAATTGTTATATACTGTACAAAGATGGTTTTTAAAATTGTATGTATATTGCAAAAAGAGGGAAGAAAAAAAACTTCAAAGTATGTACCTTGCATGCGTTAAATAAATCTAAGCCAAGAGATTGTTCATTTCAGTTTCATTCTGTTTTCCTATTAAAGTAAGCAAAGTAGCTACTACATCAGTAATACTAATGAACTGAATATTGTTATAATTTCATTTGTGTAACTTGCCTGCAACATACATATAACTTGGTAGCAGTCAACCATCTCTTTTAAACTAATGGGAACAGGCTATATAAGGAGAATAAAGCTCAGTAATTCAAGCCTAAACTAATTTAATTATCACAGGAACCATAACAAATATTTTACTATTTTGTATATCCAGTCCATTTCTATTATGCATTTGAATGTTGGCAATAAAAGATATTTACCTTAATCCAAATCTAGTTATTTTTAAAGATCTATTTAATATCAAATAGTTTATTTCTGCTCTTGTCGAATCTTGGGATCTACAAATTTATCTATGATGAAAATTGAATATACTATTATATTCCTGTATTTCCATTGGCCCAAATTTTTAAGATTTCATAAACAAATGAAGTAAATGAGAAATAAGTTAGAAGGCTAAATATTAGAATCACAAGCTATTTTGATTCACAACTCATCCAAACCTGTCCCTTCAGGTGTTGCAAGAAATTGTCTCCTGCTAGAAGAATGTTTTGTTAAGAGCATTAAGTTGGAACCTTATCTGATTAAGAGTAATGTTTGATGCTCCTGTTGTGAACTGGGATATGAAAATACCTTGATCTGCCCTATACCCACAGGGAAGGAATTTCCAAAGCAGAAAAAAAGGAACAATGTACATCATTGACTTCAACTGACAAAACTTAAGTATCTTACAAATAAAAAATATAAATTAAACCTATTCATTCATGCACAAATTCTAGTCACAAAACCACAATAGTATCATGCATATGCAAAGTACCTTATAATCTCTCTCCTAATCCCTGAATGTGCACTTTAATAACAATGTTTTCAACAGCTTTGTGAGTGCTAATAATGAGAATGCAATTCTTATTTCTAAAAATACCTGACTTCATAGCAGTGAGTATGAACAGAGAATATTAATATCTGGATATCCTTTTGCCATAACTCACGGCAGGAGGCAGTATACAGTCTGTCTTGCAAGTGCTCTCAGGACTGCCGATGTTACCAAAAGCAAGCAATCTTCTTTTTAAAAATAAAATAAAAATGCTTTTGTAAAGCAGCAAGCTATGAATAGTTTTTTAAGAAATGTGGAGTTTTGGCAGCAATATTTAGAGGGTATCCAGATATTTCTACATGTTTGTAGTATAATGGTCACCATTCCAAAAGTGTAAAACCATCATCAAAAAAGCCTTTTCTTGTTCACTGATCAGATTAATATCCCTGAAAACTTGACAAGAATAGCTGATCATGTTGCTTGAAATCAATATTGCATTTCATAGGGCATAGGCAATTTGCTATACACTTAGCAACAGTTGTTTTAAGTATGCCTAGTGGAATTTTATCACAGAAAATTGCAGGGTTTTATACAGCTCCAGTGGGGTGGAAATGGGAAATTTTGCAATATCCTTCCCCTGCCATGCCCACCAAGCCATGCCCACAGAAATGATAGTAAAATTTTTTGAATTTCACCACTGAGCTCCCTTAAAAATTCTGTTATCCCTTTTGCTATGCAAAAATTTTAAAACAGCATTACTTATGAAAATCCAACTATAGCTATCCAATGTTTCCAAACTGCAAATGGCAGGTGCAGAGCTCAGCAACCTTCGGCTGAGGAAGAATGGTTTATTACAATTTTACAGTACTGATGGTACAGATCAGAGTAAGAAGCAAACAGTATTTTTTTTAACCAAACCTTTCCTATGCACACCCATACAACTTCCTTAAACTGACCCCTCTGAATCAGGCCAATTCAATCAAACAATCGGTTGCATCTGCAGAAATCAGCTACGGTCTGGATTTAAAGTGCTCCATATTTACACAGACAGCATGTGTGTATAATATTATATACTCTGATGATTCTTTTTTTCTAACTAATAGAAACTATTCAGTCAAATTGAGCCCTCCTTCCTCTTTTGCTATAACTTGTAGCTACGTGGCGAGTTGGAGCGAGGATACATTGGCATTCAATCACAATTGTACTACAATCTATGACCTGCATCCTCTCCCATCGGTTTTTTTTTTTATTGCTCTCACTCAAGCTCTAATGACACCGTACACCTAAATACTGCACATAAAAACAGAACCGTGCGGTGTTGATCCGGAAGGGAATAAAATCCAAAACTCAAGAACTGGGTTTTATCTTTGATACAGCTACGCAAAACAACTTCTTTTCGGTTCAGCAAAAGTTTTACTATACCAAGCGGGTTACTGTACAAAGTCTTCTCCAGAAATCCCCTTTCAAGGATTAAGAAGCCATTGGCTAATAATAATATTTATTCCGCATCTATAGCGTTTTCCCTCTCTCTCGAGCTTTTTCTTCGCCGGAACTATGTTGCAGTGTTTTCGCGCTGCGACCGGAGTGTCTAAAGAAAGGAACGGAATCAGAGAGGAGGAGGCGTTTGGTTGGCTTGTTGCCGGTTCTTTCAGGAAAGAAAGGTGGGTGGATTATTTTTGTTCGTCTCTTCGTTTTTCCAAACAGATCGTTGACGAAGAAAAGGAGGGTTGGTGAATCCCTCCGGTTTCGAGTTTTTTTTTTTTAAAAAACCTTTCTGTCAGCTGAGAAAGGCTGTGAGTGCAAAATGCTTTTCTCTTAAATTTTCTTCTGCTGCTCCTGGGAAGCGAACCTTCCACATCACCCGCAGGAGAGAGGCTGGCTTTTCTTCGACTGCAGCAGTCTGGGCAAAGTTTTGCTCTCGTGTTTTGTGTTACAAATATCGCGTTATTGTTTTCCGTTTCTGAAGTTCTCCCTACAGCCCGCTGCCCGATTGTTATGTCTTTACCTCTCAAGTCAATCATATTTTGAGATTAGTGGCTATATATTTTTTTTTTTTTGCGTTATTTTATAAACTTATATGAATAAATGTGTCAACGTGTAATAACGTTGCTCTTAAGTTATATAAATTCCAAGGGTATACTTGTAAGAAATATTTTCCTAAGTACACAGTAAAAGTTTAAGAACAACCGCTTAAAAACAGCTGATTATTCACAAGTTGGTCCCTCTAGATGCATAAGAATAGTGATGTGAAACTAAATGGCTCAGAATGTATTTAGAAAACAAGGAAGTGGACTGATTTCCCACAGAAGGAATAGAAAAAGGATGTGGAAGTGCCTTCGAATGCAAGGAAAAGATGTTTTCAATGGAGCAAATATACATTAAACTATTTTTCAGAATTGGGGGGGGGGAAACACAGTTAGGTAAATTTGGTCTTGAACACAATTCAGGATGTGGTTGTGTTAACTTTCTATCATTGTATGTATGCATTGTGTGGGAATATGTGTCTGTGTGGCTATCAATACAATGTTTTTAAAATCTTTTTAAGTAGATTGTGATAATTATTTTTGTTACTTAATTAGGAAAACATTGACTCAAAGAAATGGATGATGAACCTGAAAGAACCAAACGGTGGGAAGGGGGTTACGAAAGAACATGGTAAGCTTGCTTTTTCAGTACTTAAGTTTCCCTCCATTTTTTTTTTAAATGTGGCATCCTGCTGTAAGTACATTACAGAATTCTTACTCTTTTTTTTGTTTCTTTTGTTTCTAGGGAAATTCTTAAAGAAGATGAATCTGGATCACTAAAAGCTAGTATAGAAGATATTCTCTACAAGGCCAAGAGAAAAAGGTAAGCATTAATTGAGTATGGTGCATAGTATATTATATTGATATAATTTTATAAGAAATGTGTAAATTTAAATTAAATTCCATACCATTTGGATATGGAATATTCAGCTCTCCCTTGTTTGAAGTTATATTCAGATAAATGAAATATAGCACTGTTCTTATTTTAAATATCCAAAATATGCCCTAGTAATATTTGTTTATTTAAATATTTTACTTCTTTGTTCAGCTAAAAGCACTGAGAGTGATTTTAAAATTAAGCGGGTAGTATATTTAATGCTAATATTAAATAGGTAGGAAATCACATGCCAAAAAGGAAAAAAAGATTTGGACTGAGAAGGTAAAAATGGAATTCAAGCAAACTTTGTAGATAGCTTAATCATATAACAACCAGTTAAAATGTACATACTAATATCAGTTAACATAAATATTTGTGATTTGTTTAACAATTAGGACTCAAATGTCAGTTGAATGTGATAGGATTTATATCTCAGTAAACATAAAAGTATTCCAGTAATGTGATGTTCTTAAGATAGATAAAACAACTTTCATTCATTTTTTGTAAGCACACTGGCACATTAAAAATGAAATTCTGTTGCCTACTCTTAAGAGAAAGTATATATCTACCTAAACACATGCATAACATACATATACACATGCTATATACATACATATATACCTGACTGATACACACACACACACACACACTAATCACTGTCCATTTTGAATACATAGTAGAAAGAGGAAACTTGAAGGTTCACAAGGTTGGTGCTATAATTTCTTCATTTCATTATAATTAAAAATTAAGGTACAATTTGTTTATACATTTTGATGTAAATATAGTAATACAAGTAATGGAACACAATTATTCAATTTGTTTTTAGTAGCTTAAAAGTTTAACTATTCGTGTAAATTGTGTAATTTTTTTCTGTGAATTTTATAGAATTCTAGATACTGCTCTAATGCTCAACATTTATTTTTAACAATTTCTAATTTTGCTGCTCATTTGGTTTAAAATTCCAGTTCATTAAATCTTGTGTTCTTGGAATAGGAGGCTTTTCTCATAGTAACTGATATTCTAGACACCACGTGACTAGATACTGAAATGGGTCTAGACTTGAAGACCATTCAGAAACTATAACTAGTTCAGACTGCAGTGGTATGGGCACATCAGTACAGCAATGTAACGTTATATCATGAGCTGCACTATTTTACCAGTACGCTTCAAGGAGCTTCTGGTAATCTATAAAGCCCCTAATAGTACTGGGGCTGGATATTTGCAGGATTGTATTCTCCAGTTGTATTTAAAACCTTGATATCCTCCAGGTCCAATCACTTTAAAAAGGCACTTTGTAGGATTCAGGAGACATGCCTTCTTTGTTGCCAGATGTGTCCTATAAAACAGTGTATCCTGTAGGAGTCTTGTTATGCTATTTTGGACCAGTTATAGCTTCCTGTTAATATCCAAAGGCTGCCATATGTAGAACGTGTTACAGCAATCCAGATGGGTAATGATCAATGCATGTATTACATGGATTATACCTTTTAGAAAATGTACAAAATGAAATATGCAAACAGCTTACCTAGAGATCATGAACGTTACACTAAATAATTTATTTTTTATTTTATAGAACTTTTGAACATCATGGACAAGTTCGACTTGGAATGGTACACTTTCATTTTCTCATTTTTCTTCAAATAAAATTGCTTAAATTAGACTTAGGCATTAAATGAAGTAGGACAAAGTAAATGGCAACTTCTTGCCTGGATTTCGATGTGGGAGGATCAGGGATTAAGGTACCAGGCTAGAAATCATGAGACTCTGAGTTCTAGTTCTGTCTTAGGCATGAAAGTCAGATGGTTGACTTTGGGCCAATCACTCTCGGTTCAGTCTCACAGGGTTGTGGGAAAATATGGAGGAGAAAAGAGTATTAGGTATGTTTGCCACCTTATTTATAAAAAATAAAGGCAAGATAATAAATGAATATATTATAAATCCCTTTAATTGTGATAAGTAATACATTTCTTGGATTAGTTCAGGTACGTTTTATAATGCTTCAGGTAAAGAATTAGGGTGAAGCCTAAAAAAAATCTGATATCTGCAGTCTCTACTTTACACTTAAGTATTCAAGATTAGTTTCTTTGCTTTTAGTTGAGCTTTGATTTCAGTGGATCTTAATCAAGTTTATGAGTGTTTGCAATTTGTAATTCTACATTAAAGGAATGATAGATTATTTTTTTTGAAAACTAGCTTTGTCATTTTAGGTGAAGTTGTATATAAAGGTACTATTTAATGCTATTTTGGAATACAATATATATAATATGCGCTTCATGTTTTTTTTAATCTTTATAGATGCGCCACCTATATGTAGTAGTAGATGGATCAAGAACAATGGAAGATCAAGATTTAAAACCTAATAGATTAGCGTGTACCTTAAAGGTGATTATTTTTGAAATAATTCAAAATTGTTCCAAATCTATATAAAAAATGTAATGTGGGATTTGTCTAGGAGACCCGAATTCTTATTGTTGACCATAGATTAGTGATCCTTTCTTAGTTTAATGAACTTGCACAATTATTCTAATAGAAGATGGTAAGAAATAACAAGTATATTACCGGAAAAATGAAATATATAAATAAAGACAAATTCCTTGTATGTCCAATCACACTTGGCCAATAAAAAATTCTATTCCAGTACATTGTTCACTATTATTTTTCCGATTCCGTGAATATAAGAGTCTACTTAAATTGGTACTCTTATATGAAAGTACTTATATTGTAGCAGTTTTCCACTTGTGTGAGTATATTAACCTGCTTTGTTTCAATGAATTAGCATGCAGTTTAATCCCAAACACATTAGCAATCTCTGATTTCATTGGAATTAATCCCTAGAAAATGTGTTCAGGAGTGCAGGTAATTACAAACTAGTTCAATTTTAAGTCCTGCTAAACTCAAGAAGTGTCACAGTCAAAAGATATAGGTACATAGATTCCAATTACAATTGTTTTTAACTAAATGTGTGGGGCTGTGCAGAAGTGGGATCATCATTTTTAAAAGAAGCTAATCCTTGAAGTATGCATATTTTTATAAATATAATGATCAGACTTTACAGTATTTTTTGCTATTAACTTTACAGTATTTTTTGCTATTAACTTCACAGTATTTTTGCTATTTTTAAACCACTATAGCTTAGAAATTAGTTTGAAGAGCATTTTTCTAAAGATATGCAAAGAATTCAATACATTTGTCCAATATAAAATAGTATTTGATATATTGTTTTAATGTTTCTCATTTTGCAGCTACTGGAATATTTTGTTGAAGAATATTTTGATCAAAATCCTATAAGCCAGGTATGTGTACTATTGAAAACAAAGTTTCACAGTTGTTGTTTAAACTTCATCTGTTTAAATATACAATTTCTCTTGAAATGTTGATGGTAGTAATAAGTTATTTTGAAGTTTGAAGTCCTGGAAAAGATTCTGATGTTTAAGCAGTATATATGTTATCGTAAATTAAGATTAAAAACCACTAGCATAACTTCCATTTCTGTCCTAGGGAAAACCAAAACTCCAGTGCACATTAATTTTGTACTAACACTTTATTATTGGGTAAAGCAGCATGAAATAGATAATGGAAGATAAAGGATTAGATAGAATTTGAAATTATGTAGGGCAGGATGCTACATGCATAGGGCATTCCTGTAATTACCTTTTTTCCTTAATGTTTGGTAAAGTGGTAGCAATTAGTTAACCAGCTGGAATTGGGGAAGCAAGCATACTTTTTTCCCAGTTGTTGCAAGTGGATTCTTGGCGTGGTTTAGAATGATTGAAGCCAGCATGGATTTTCAATTTACTTGAATGTAATCTTTGTTTGTTTCCTGGATTATAGAGAAATAATGCATTATAATATTTTCAAGCTTTTCAATATCTTCAGTATCTTCATTCCTGGGCTGCTAATTTCACCAGACAGCATTTATCAAGCCTGTTTTGTAGCCATATAAATTAAAAAAAGTTGGGAGGGCGGATCAATGATTCCTAGCATTCTGAAATCTGCATTATCAGATTCCATGGTTTTACAGCACATTTAAGCAATAAATTACACCTTTATGTAACTTAATTAAGATGCAGACTACAAAATATTTCCTAAAGCATTTTGCTCCAGTAAATATTTTGCAATAACTGTTTTGACTCAGTCTTTTTATCAGCAAAATCTGTTGTAATACAAAGAGAAGCAATAGTGTTTTGTATGTGGAACTATCCTATTCTGTCCGTTATGTAAATATAGCCATATCTTTTCTGAGATATAATTTTCATTGCTCAATGAATCCTATTAACGGCAAACAAATTTCTTGCAGATTGGCATTGTTGTAACTAAGAGTAAAAGAGCTGAAAAACTGACTGAACTTTCAGGTATTGATTCTCTGTTTCCTTGGTTCTTATTTCTTCCTGAAATGGCCATTGTTTCTGATATAAATAATATATACTGTATATGTATTTGATGTTGTAAACATGTACATTAAAATGAAGTTTTAATTTTCTAAAAACAGTAACAACCAATACTCCTAAGGGAGTTATTTTCCATAGCCTGGGAGTGAGCTAGGACATTAATCTGTGATGACAGATTAATTTCTTTTTATAGGGAATCCAAGGAAACATATAACAGCTCTGAAAAAAGCAGTAGATATGACCTGCCTAGGAGAACCTTCTCTATATAATGCCTTAAATTTAGCCACCCAAACATTAAAGTAAGTATATGTTGGAAATATAAGAGTGAAGTTTGAATTTTTTTAATTTTATTGTAAAATAGCAGTAAATGATTGCACTAATTATAAGTGATGTTAAAAAAGCAAAAAATTGACAGGGCAATTTAATAATTTTTGAGTGTGGATACATATTTTTGTCTCATGCTCTGGTCTTTTCCTTGACTTGATTTCAGTGTAAAATCATATGCCTTGCCTGCATGCCAAACTGGCTGCCTTAATTTGTTCCTCCAAGTCACTTTGGAATATAAGGATCCTAGAATGGCTTTTCTAATCCTGTTTCCTTTAGCTCTGTTGGATTTCATCATACAGAGATCCCGGTACTTTTGTTGCTGGAAGGTCTTGCATGATTACTGAAATAAGCTAAGACTGTGTTAGAATAATAGCTTTATCAAATTGGTCTTGTTATTAATGATTATGGAAAATTGAAAAGTCTTATATTATTTTTTTCATTTGTGTTCTTTGTCTTTTATCACTATCAAAGTAAACGTCACGTTTGTATATAGCCACACTTTTTCAAGCTAGGTATATGTATAACTTCATCTATCTGTATCAGAAACTTGGGTTTGCTTCTTTCAGTAAGAAAGCATTTAATAAAGCCTTATTCAACTGTTTGCAATTGAAGGTTCAAACAGACCTCACATATCCAATATAATCATAAATACATTTGGAACTTGCTCTTGTAACTATTAGAAGTGAATATTTTATTGTCTTTAGGCACATGCCAGGACATACAAGCCGAGAAGTTTTAGTAATACTGAGCAGCCTTACAACATGTGATCCCTCAAATATATATGATCTAATAAAGGTACAGAATTTATTCTGTTTTATTATTTAATTGTCATACTGGGCCAGTTTGATAATTAAATAATTAACTGGGGTGTTATGAAATATTGGAAGTTTCTTTCCTTTTATAAGTTTCTATTCTGATGGAATGTGTTTTTTTATTTCTGTCTTTTTTTCATCCAAAGTTCTTAAAATCAGTTAAGATCAGAGTGTCTGTTATTGGTCTTTCTGCTGAAGTCCGAGTATGCACTGTACTTGCCAGAGAAACTGGTGGTATGTATATTTATATAAATAAAATGAATTCAGAAATATGGATATGGATTTTTACCAAAGGAAATGATGCACAAAGATCATCATTTTATAGAAAGTTTATATATATATATATTACCCTTCTCTATTTTTCCTGACCATGCAATATAAAGATTTTTTTTATTTATAACCATTTTCTAATGTAGCTTCAATATGCTTCCGGTTGTGTTCAGTAACCATTGTAAAATGTTGTTGTTCCCTGAAAACATTCACGATTTCCCCTTTCTGTTGTGCATTTAAAACATGGCTGAGAAATCTTTTGATGATTGTGGGCGACACTAAACATGTACTGAGTCTCTGTCAACTGCAAGGTGCTGGTGGAAGGAAGTTGGTGATGTGATTTTAAAAAGTTATTTCCGTTTAGAGGGAAATTATGGACTTTTCTGGACTTATGGTCATTTTCTGGTTTAAGTTATGTTAGATATTTTAATATTTATACTCCAGAGTTCTTTTTAAAAGTGTTTTCTGTTTCAAAATGATAAAAAAAAAAACATGCTACAAAGAGGGCTTTGGAAACAGATTTCAGCTCTGGTAGTTTATTGCTACTTAGAGCAGGGGTGTCAAACATGCATTATCACGGCGTCACATGATATATCATAACTTCTTTCCCCTTTGCTAAAGTGGGTGTGGGCATGGCTAACGCGTGACACATCCGGCCCCCAGGCCATGAGTTTGACAGCCCTGGCCTAGAGAAACAGAGGACACTGACATAACAGCAACAGCACGATGGAAGTGTGTTCGGTGTAGCTGCAAGGAACTTAAAATATATATTTTTCAAACAATTGCCCTGTAGCAAATTTTAGATTATTGATGTATTTTCTGTTTTAATAACACAAGAAAATAAATTAGGAGCATATGATAATTTTAATAAAGTGAAAAGGAAGGTAAAAATTCCTTAGTATTTCTTATAAATTGTGCATCTGGCAATCAGAATTGACTAGATCTGACTCTTTGATTGCAATAGAATTTGATCAAAGTATTTTATTCATAATTAAATTATTAAAATTGTTACATTGTAATAGTGCAATCAATGTAATTAATGCTTCACTAATATTTTTTTAATAAGCCTTACAAAAATTTAAAGATAAGTGGATAAGTGGGTTCACTATTACCCACTATGTACTGTTCTTTGTGTATTGGCTAGACTAGGCTCCTAACCCTCGGTCTGTGGCCTGATACCAGGCTGTGGCCCATTGGGAACCGGGCCAGGCAAACAGTGGGTGAATGCGCGAAGCTCCATTTGCGCATGTGTGGGATTAGGTTGTGTACACAAAACCATCCCCCTCCTCACCACCACCACTGCTGGTCCACAGAGCCTGAAAGCTTGGGGACTGCTGACTAGACCAAAAGAGAAAACAATATCTTTCCTTTTTAGAGAACTTCTTTACTTGCAAAGAGTCATTTTTTAAGTCTGCAAGACACTTCTCACTCTAACCAGGCAGGTAGCTTTTGATACATATGTTGGCAGTGGTTGCAACTTCTATTTTAACTTATTTTCTGTATGGCAGGAACTTACCATGTTATTTTAGACGAAAGCCATTATAAGGAACTCCTGATGCATCATGTCAGTCCACCACCAGCCAGTTCTAGTTCTGAAAGTTCTCTTATTCGAATGGGTAAGAATTCTGTTATTTTAAGAGTTTAATATCGAACACACAGCATTTCTGTAAATGTTCTATGCAATTCTGTTTATTCCACTGTTTTAACATGAGAAATGCAGGTCATACTATGGACACCCAGAGGTAAAATTCCTCCAAGTGTATTTTGTTTCTAGGCTCAGCATGCAATGTCAGCAATAACAATAGCACTTAGACTTTACAGTGCTTTACAGCCCTCTCTAAGTGGTTTACAGAGTCAGCATATTGCCCCAACAATCTGAGTCCTTATTTTACCCACCTCATAAGGACGGAAGGCTGAGTCAATCTTGAGCCTTGTGAGATTTGAACTGCCAACAGGCAGCCAGTAGTCAGCAGAAGTAGCCTGCTGTACTACACTCTAACCACTGACCACCACGGCTCATGGTAGCTTATTTTACCATATGTAATGTGTAATCATGTGTACCAAGGTAGTCCTTTTGTTAAGAAACAGCTGTACTGAAAGAAGTTGCATGCTGCTGTTCATTGAGAATTTGTACAAATTGGAACATTTTTTGGATACTATGTCCTATATCTTGCCTGAATGCAAACTTGGACAACATCAATCTTTCTAAGTATTTTTTTTCTTACATAGGCTTTCCTCAGCACACAATTGCACTGATGGCTGACCAGGATGCAAAACCATCTTTTAGTATGGCGTAAGTAATACGTGATTATATATTACATATTTCATTTTCATAGGGCACAATCTTAAGGTATATCAGATCATTCCGTAGCTTGTGATACATCTTTTACATCTTCTGTGTAAATGTAGGCAAACTCAGTTTGACTTTTTCACCCACCAGAAATAGGAGGTGATGTATTGAAAACTGCAAATACATTTTTGATGCAATCCTTTAATCAAAATTAGCTTTCACCAACACCTTATTTTGTTCTATCTAAAAATATTAATCAACTGATCTTTTAGATGTACTAATTGCCAATAATTCAGTTGCTATTTTGTAAGTGGAAATAACCCTTATACATTTTTAGCATTTTATCCATTGCAGGACACTAATATTTTCCCTATAAAATGTAACATAATTGCTGGAAAAATATATTATAAAATAGAAGCAATAGTCATGATTTCTTTGATGTAAATTTCCGTAAGAATCATAATATTACTTGTAGAATCTCCCTTTAATTTTGTTCAAATAATTCAAGCAGATTCAGTACAAGTATTCAGAAAACAATATGTTTCTATATAGGCATCTGGAAAACAGCAATGATCCAGGCCTTACATTAGGAGGATATTTCTGTCCCCAGTGTAGAGCCAAATATTGTGAGCTCCCTGTGGAATGCAAAGTGTGTGGTGAGTATCAGGGCATTTATACTTGTCTACCATAATGGAGCATAATAATATATTCTCCTTTTTCGTTCTTATAGTTAAAAATGAGGGATAAAACTTGTTCCCACAAAGTAGTTACAGCATTTCTGCTATGGTTAAATGACACTTCCTCCATCTTCCATAAATGATCTATATCTCAGTTGCTTCAATTGTGTCACATTCTCTAGAAAATCGTACTTTTAAGCTCTTATATGGGTCCCAAGTGGGCTACTACTATTATTACTTAGTAATTTAAAAATCTGACTCAAATATAGTTAATCTATGCAAGTCTGAAAAGTGGTTAAATATTTGTTGCAGTTTCAGGTAGAAGCAGGGGTGGGATTCTACCAGTTCGCACCTATTCGCTAGAACCGGTTGTTAACATTCTAAGCAGTTCGGAGAATCGGTTGTTAGAAGAAATTACTGGCCTAATCCTGTAAGGAAGGCAGGAAGGAAACATGCTGGTGTTGCTTACAGAAACTGCCTCTCCGTGAACCCTTATTACATTCTTGGCAGGACTAGACTTCCTGTCTCAGGAACTTCTCTGGAGTTTTTTTCCCCTCCTTTGCTTGTGTGGAGTGACCATTCAAAGTTACAACAGCACTGAAAAAAGTGACTTATGACCATTTTTCACACTTATGACTGTTGCAGCATCCCCACAGTCATGAGAGGCCAGGCGCAGAGATGTATGCCTCGATGTGGGTGATGTTGAATTGGCCACGCCCAGGCAGTAACATGACCCCCAAGCCATGTCCACCCAGTCACATGACCACCGAGCCATGCTCACCACCTAAGCCACGCCCACAGAACCGATTGTCCAAAAATTGAATCCCACCCCTGGGTAGAAGGAATTTGTTTACAGAATGAATACAAAATATTTTCAAGTAAGTTGTAATTAGATCAGCTACTATAAGAAATTAACAATGTAGAGCTGATTAAAGTTTTCTCCTGTACTATAAATTGTGGTTTGTTTATCTGATGTGTCATTAACAATGAGTATTTATTAATGCTTAAATCATTCCTAGCTTATTAATCTTTTTCAATTTAGCGCATTGCTAGATTTGAATACATATGTTTTGAGATATCTGAATGGACTTTTTATAGTTTTAGGAATATAATTTACTTGTCTTGCTTTTTATGGCCTGAGTTGAGATTATGACTTAATAGTAATATAAATTTCTGTGTAAGTATTTTAAATAATATTTTAAAAGAGTTACTGATCTATTAAAAAGATAGGTTTACTAGAATGGGAAGTTCATGTGCACTTGTATCTGCCATGTTTCATTAGAAACTTCAACCATTCCATTCCTATGTGCAGGACATTTGTAGTTGATAACACCTGAATGAATTAATTTCATAATTCACTATGACTGAAATCAGTTGTTGTTAGTTGTGAAGTTGTGTCCGACCCATTGCGACCCCATGGACAACGTTCCTCCAGGCCTTCCTGTCCTCCACCATCTTCTGCAGTCCATTTAAGCTTATGCCTGCTCCTTCAGTGACTCCATCCAGCCACCTCATTCTCTGTCATCCCCTTCTTCTTCTATTGCCCTCAGTCTTTCCCAGCATTATGCTCTTCTCCAGTGAGTCCTTCCTTCTCATTAGGTGGCCAAAGTGTTTGAGTTTCATTTTGCCTTTTGGTACTGTCCATGGGGTTTTCATGGCAAAGATACTGGAATGGGTTACCATTTCCTTCTCCAGTGGATCATGTTTTGCGTTTAGACTCAACTATAAATCATGATAATTAATCACAAATGTTGGATTGGCTGTGGCTATTCTGTTAGGACTAGACTTCAATATGCATATGCTCATTATCATATTTTTACTTTTAGGCAGTTAGAATAAGCTTATTCATTTTCTATGTTATATAGCTAAAAATAAGCTTGAAACTTTTATACACTGGACATACTATTTTGGAATGAGAAACAGAGGTTTGATGGACATAAAATATAAAATGGTTTACAATTTAAATTTAGTAAATTTATATTATGCAGGGCTTACACTAGTGTCTGCACCACATCTGGCTCGATCATACCATCACCTATTTCCTTTGGATGCCTTTGAGGAGGTCCCAGTGGAACAGTATATGGGGCAAAGGTATGTAAAGAAAAGGATTATCAATCCAAAATTCCAGGAATTTTGTTCTTCAGCTAAATGGTATATCCTTTAATGTTTCTAGTTAAGTGTTTCACTAGCCCCTTGTTTAAAATACAATATATTCACTACTGAGTAAAATATTTCCAAATTATTTTTTTCAGTTTATGAAAGTATTTCTTTTGGTTCTTATAGTTTTTAAGAGTAATTTAAAGTTTGAGGCAGAGTTCCAACTTTTTGGTAGACAAAAGAGGGCCTTTTCCTACCTTCATCTCACGTAGTGAATACTATTTCTTGGACGGTGTGAATCCCTAAAGAAAACTTCGTTAAAGGTTTCTTTTTGGAGACCATTGTATTCTGTTTATTTATTTTAAATAAAGGGATTTACAACGGCACCACCAATCTTCTTCTAAATCTGATAATAAATTGGAACAAAAACATTATTACACATTTCCTAATAGAACTTTGCAAATATATTTTAAACAGATATTGTCAGGGATGTCAAGGAGAAATCAGAGATCATCATGTAAGTATTTACTAAATTTAAATTGTCAACAGTTTTATATTTTATGTCCATGCAAGTAAGCTTTACAAACATCTTTATATATTAGATTTTGGGCCTTGGAAATAATTATTTTCAGTCTTGACATCAGAATAGGCCAGCTTTCATTACAATGTAATAAAATTATTGCTTATATTAAATAGGGTATTATCATTTGCTTAGCAAAATTTTAAAAAGCATATAAGGGCATTACTCCCGTGTTTCTCACATAATAAGGCCGGGCCTTATTTTTTTTTGACCCCCGAAAAACCGGCTAGGCCGTCTTTTCAGGGGGTGACTTAATTCCCCCCCCTTGCATCCTCGGGTGGGCGGGCGGCGACAGTTTGGATGTTCGGGAGACCTTCCATCACCGTTGCTTTCCCTTCTCCCTTGCTGCCGCGGCATTAGAGCAATGCCACAGCATTTGGCGCAGCCACGTGCGGCCAGTCAGGGCTCCTCCCTGCAACCAGAGCCCTGAGGAGACACTTGGCTTCAGGCGCTCCTGTGGCCGCCTTCTCTTTGCCTCCGAAGGTAAAGCGAATTATTTTAAAAACCTCCGCTCATCCCATCAGGGCCGCGCCGGAGCCGTGTGAGCTGGGCAGAGCCGGGAAAGCGAGCCGTGGTTGTTTCCTGGTTCTGCCCAGCCCACACGGCTCTGCCGCGGCCCTGGCGGGATCAGCGGAGGTTTTAAAAATAATTTGCTTTGCCTTCGAAGGCAAAGGGAAGGCAGTCACAGGAGCGCCTGAAGCCAAGTATACCAATAACAAAAGGCAAATCCTCAAGGTGGGCTGGAAGGAGGTGGCTACGTGCCCCCCGGGCTGCTTCAATGCAAGGTCGTGACTTGCAGCATCCTGCCGTTGCTGCCGCATCCGTTTCGCCGCCGCCTCCCTCTCCAACTGCGAAGCTCGTGTGCTTCGCCAAACGCTCTGAGCGAGGCGAGCTATTTCATACAGAGAGAGAGAGAGAGGGAAAGAGGCCGCCCACTTTTTATCACGCCGCCGCCGCACCACCGGCTCTAGGCCAAACCCTGGGCCTCGCTCGGAAAGCAAATACCGCGCATTAGAGGAAAAGAGGTGCAAACCTCCTTCTGCTTCGCTGCTGCTCAGGGTGGTTTCGGGGGGGGCTGCAGCGAGGCGCGTTTTGCGCGCCTACCCCGAAAGGCTGCAGAAGCGGCATCTCTAGTTTCTAGGCGGTGGGGGATGGTGGCTGCTTTGGAGCTGCTTTTGCGGGACGAGGTGACAGCCGGCGCGGTGGTACAGTGGCTGAAATCAAGCCAGAGCTGCGCCGAAGAGGTAAAACGCGCAACCCGTTTTGGCGACAGCGACGCTTCTTGAAGTTAGCCCTCCTTGGGGCGGAAAGTTGGCTGGCGGGGGGGCGGTGAAGTTTCTTCTCACATTCAAAAACCTGGAAAAGGAAGGCGGGAAAAAAGCAGGAATAGTTGCCTCGCGTTGCCTGTTAGGTGTTCTTCCTGTGCGGCCCTGGAGGTTACGGAGCAGGGCACCTCTGGGGCCTCCATGATTGTGTGCGAATCCGGTCTTTATCTTGGGGGACCACGTAATCCTGACCCCGAGATCCTGTGCACGCCTTCCCGCAATTTCCCTGACCTGTACATGCTTGCAGGTCAGGCTTAGCCGAGGGTCAGTGTCTTTGCAACCCATTCCTTGGGGGAGGGTACATTCCCCCCTTGAAGGCAAAGGGAAGGCGGCGACAGGAGCGCCTGAAGCCAAGTGTCTCCTCAGGGCTCCAGTTGCAGGGAGGATCCCTGACTGGCTGCACGTGGTTGCGCCAAACGTGGTTGCTGTAATGCCGCGGCAGCAAGGGAGAAGGGAAAGCAACGGTGGCGGAAGGTCTCCCGATATGAAGTGCTCCACCAACGCAGGCAGCACCATATCCGGCCATGCAACAAAGTACTTCCTAACGGCAAGTCCCCCCCGCTATTCCCCCCCATTTCGCATGTTTAATATGGGCCTTAATTTGGGGGGAGGGGCTTAATTTGATTTTATGCCAATAAATCATGCTGGGGCTTCCTGTTGGTGGAGGCTGTATTGTTGGAGAAACACAGTACTTTATTAACAATGTGATGGTGTGCTAAGATGTAACTTTTAACTTTTATTTTCCCCCCTCCACAGGTCTACATTTGTAAAGTCTGTCATAGTGCATTTTGTGTTGAATGTGATCTTTTCGCTCATGATAGCTTGCACTGTTGTCCAGGTTGCATTCACAGCCATCCTGGTCCTCCCTGCATGTGATGCCTTTGATTAAATATTACTTCTTGTACATTCCTCTGAGCAGAGAATCCTCACCAGTTATTAAACATCTTCAATAAATTAAGCTAAAGAGAAAGATAAGAAGATGAGTCAGCTGGAGGCATCTCTAAATATGAATTTGTGCACCCATTCTATGATGTATTTAATGGAGACATAATTTTGTGTGTTACATGTATTTGTTTTTGCTACTGTTCTTTTGGAATAATATGGAGTAATGTGCCAAATATATCTTGAAAGTATTAAACTGGACATGTGCACTTAAAATATTAATCTTATTTATAGTTTTTCTTAAATATAATTTCTGAAATTATAAAGGCTATAATCTGACAATTGGAAATAGCTTCATGGCATTTATTTTTATGTACCTGTATATAACGTCTGGATTTACAAAACATGAAGTTTCTTTTCTGTGATACCCTCCTGTGTATCTTAGCTTCCTTTGTCCATTCCATTAAGGATAGGGAAAAGTTGAGATAATGAGTGTGCTTCCTTGTCAATAATTTTAAAGTACTGTGTATTTTGCTGTGGCATTGTTTACAATTTAAAGATGAAAATTTACAAACATCCGACTCTTCTTTATCTTCCAAAGGCAGTAGAGAAAGCTGCCCTCTAGAAGCATAAGATCTATTTGAAATGATTTTTCTATGCAGAACCTTTTATTAGAGATGTGAGTGTAATTAGTGAAACTGGGAATATAATTTTAGAAATTCCTTTTAAATCTGTTAAGTTCTGCTAATATCTAGAGTAAAGGTTGACTCTCCAATGACATCCAAAGCAGCTCATGATAATACTAAAATGATGACATATGTGATTATGTAATTATTATCTATAATGTGAACTCAAAGTGAATGTACTTAATAATCCTGCCCCAACACTGTTGGGCTGAGAGAAAGTGACTGGGCCTAAGGCAGGTCTAAAACTCATAGTCTCCTAGTTTCTAAGGCAGCACCTAAATCATTACACCAAACCTGGCTCTCATGCAAATTATGTATTTATATATTTATTTCAAACATCTGGCTTATGTACCTAAACTGGGGCAGTTGCATTATTACATTTCTGCAAATGTGTATTAATTTTCTCCTCCACCTGCAGACACTATTGTTGCTTTGTTTCAGTCATACCAGTGGTGGGATTCAAATTTTGTTGTTACTGGTTCTGTGGGTGTGGCTTGGTGGGTGTGACTATGTGGTCATGTGACTGAGTGGGTCAAAAGAGAGAAAATTTAACAATGCTCTTAAAGCAGGGGATTGGACTAGATGACCTCCGAGGTACCTTCCAGTCCTGGATTACTATGCTTTTCAAAGCATCCTCTGAAGCTGCGTCTAGTGCCAGGGTTTGTGATACTTCCTCTTTCTCCCTTCCCTCCCTTTTTTTCTCCCTTCTCTCCCTCTTTCTTTTTTTCTCCCGTCCCTCTTTCTTTTTCGTTCTCCCTTCTCTTTCTTTCTCCCTTCCTTCCTTCCCTCCCTCTTTCTTTCTTTTTCTTCCCTCCTTCCTCCCTTCCATCCATCATCCATCCATCCTTTTTTTCTTTCTCTTTCTTTTTCTCTCCCTCTTTCTCTTTTTCCCATCCTTCCCTTTCTCTCTCCCACACCTCCCTCTTTTTCTTTCTTTCACCGAAACCCCTGCACTCTGTTTTGGGCCTAGGAAGCCTTCCTGGAGCCTAAAGAGAGCTAAACGGGTCGCGCACACACCCCGTGCCCTATTTTGGGCCCAGGAAGCCTCCCTGCACTTACCTGGGAGCCAGAACCAGACATGTGGGGACTCCTGGGAGGGGTGGGGCCAGCTGGTCGTTGGAACTACCAGTTTGCCAAACTGGATGTAAAATTAACTGGTTGTAAAATTCACATCCAGTTCGCTCGAACTGGCCTGAGCTATCTGAATCCCACCTCTGAGTCATATCTTTAGCTATAGTTTTAGTAGCAAAGCAGATAATTATTTGTAGAAATGTGCTCCCTAATTTTTTACTGTAATTTATCTAATCATATGTTCTATGAAAAATAAAACCTAAATATGTTTTATTTTCATTTGGCATATCTGTGTATGTCACCAGTCACTATTAAAATCCTGGCTTTTGTTTTCAGAGCAGGTGGGCCCAACAGCAGAGCAGCAGACAGAACCAGTTCGGTCTCTGCTGCTCATCGCTCTACTGGCTCTCCAGAACTGGGCAGAACCAGTCAAATACCACCACTGGGCGGATGGAGACTTGCTCTGTATTCCAGAGCGAAGTGCCCCTCTACTTGCCTCTTTTTCTGTCCCTTGGTGCTGTGTGTATCTTGGCCGCTGGGGGAGATGGGCGACTTCTGTACCCGAGACACTGGCTGGGCCAGCTGCAGCTGATGCTCCGTGTCATAATGGGCTCCAGGAGGAGGAGGGGACGCCACCTCCCCCATTGTGAAGTGCACTAAGTGTAAGTGTGCTGTGTGAGTCCCTGCAAGAGCAGCAAACAGCCATAGAGGCGGCAAGAGCACTGGCATCAGTGTCTCAGGGCAGAGACAAAGACGTGCGTCTTCCCATATTCCTCTTGCCGCCTCCATGGCATGCTTGCTGCTCTTGCAATGCCTTGTGCTGCACACTTAAACTTAGTGCGAGGCACGCACAGCACCAAGAAGAGGAAAGTAGAGGGGTACTTCACTCCCGCTCTGGAATATGGAGTGAGTCTCCATCTGCTGCCATCCCTCTTCTCAGGGCAGGCGAGGAGGGAGGGAGGTGAGGGCGAGGGGCGGGGCCCGCCAGTGGTGGGATCGGGGGGGAACGAAAGAACTTCATTTATCTGGGAAGCTGAAATGGCTCTTGATTTAAATCATATGGTAAAAAGCACCCAAAGAAGAAGAAAGAACAAATTCAGCAAATACAAAAAACAAAACCCAACCCTCACCTGGTTTTGAAAATGGTTCAAGAGGGAACACACACACACACACACACACACACACACACGAGAGAGAGAGAGAGAGAGAGAGAGTTGAGAGAAGGAAAGATGAGAAGGGAGAAAGAAAGTGATGAGAAAGATGAGAGAAATGAAAGATGAGAGGGAGGGAGGAAGAAAAAGACGAGATGAGGGAGAAAGATGAGAGATGAAAGAGAAGGGAAGGAAGGAAGATGAGAGAAATGAGAAAGTGGGAGAAAGAAAAAGATGAGAGATGAGTGAGGAGATGAAAGAAAAAGGGAGAAAGAAAGATGAGAGATGAGAAAGGGGGACAGATGAGAGAGGAAGAAAAAGAGAGATGAGGAAGAGAGACAGATGTGTAAGCATTCCAATCAAACTCTCAATCTACATCACTCAGAAATAGTTCAAGCAAGATTTTATTAGAAAAGTCGTATTGCCACATCTGGGAAAATCCGAATCTGAGAGTTCTGAGTTTTCCCCTTCCCAAAAGAGAAACCAAAGATCCATCCCCTGCACCCATCAGTTCATCACATAGTCCAATCATACAGATACAGTTCTACAGAGGAATTATTGAGTCTGTCTTCTGCACCTCTATAACTGTCTGGTTTGGTTCTGCAACCCAACAGGACAGACACAGACTTCAGAGGATAATTAGGACTGCAGAAAAAACAATTACTACCAACCTGCCTTCAATCAAGGACCTGTATACTGAATCAAACAGAGGGCTGTGAAAATATTTACAGTCCCCTCACATCCTGGACGTAAGCTGTTTCAACTCCTTCCCTCAAAACGACTCTATAGAGCACTTGCACACCAGAACAACTAAACACAAGAATAGTTTTTTCCCTGAAAGCCATCACTTTGCTAAACAAATAATTCCAACAACTGTTCAAACTATTACAAAGTCTGCACTACTATTACTGTTAATCTTCTCATCACTCATCACTCATTACTCATCCCCTCCCACTTGTGACTGTATGACTGTAACTGTATCACTTGTATACTTATGATTTTTATTGACTTTTCCTAGTATGATTTGATTGTTGATTGTACCCTATGACCATCATTAAATGCCGTACCTTATGATTCTCGACTCTTGACAAATGTATCTTTTCTTTTATGTATACTATTTACACCAAGACACATTCCTTGTGTGTCCAATCACACTTGGCCAATAAAGTATTCTATCCTATCATTTCTTCATTCCATCAGAAGATTTCCTCCCAATTACTCTCTTCCAGGTGCAGAGCATTCTGTTCTTGATTCACTGAGAAAGAATGTTGTTGAGTCTAATCTTCAACCCCACTATGAAATCCCCCCCTCCCAAATTCCCAAGCACTAAACTGTGGCAGCCTAGAAGCTTCCAAGAAAAATGGCTTCCAAGGCTGACGAGTGAGAGGAGTGGAGAGAGGGGGAGGGGAGGGAGGGAGAAAAAGAGAGAGAGCGCGAGAGAAAGCTGTTGAAAAGAAAACAGAAAATACTGGGAGCCACAAAACCTGGGTAAGCGTGGCTGGGGTGTGTATCATATGACTGGGTGGGAGTGAGTGATTTGAATTGGCAACACCCAGCCAGGTTTTGTGGCTCCCAGTATTTCTTTTCTATGGGAAACGGGTCCAAATGCCTCTTTGAGTGTTTAAGGTTGCAGACCCCTGCCCTAAGGTATATGTATATATTTTTATTTTGTTTTTCTATTATGTATAATATCTATTTCAAATGAACAATTTTTTTCAATTATAATTAATTGGCTACCAGACTGGTACAATATCCGATAGTATACAAAAAGGTGAAAATAAAAGAAAAAGCAAATTCCAGGGCTGCTGATATTGCTGCTTCTGGCAACATTTTCAGCAATTAAACTGATTTTATTAACATTTCTTTCTTCAGAATTTATGAATGTTTGAGTATAGCCTTTTTAAAAAAAATACCCAAAATTGCTAGTCAAGCATTGAAATATGTGATATTTTTGTAAGACTATCTCCAGCAATAAAAAATGAGTATAGAAATAGGCTAAATTTAGATTATATTATTGTTCCTTACCTTCAACTTTTATCCAAGAAAAGCAATTACATTGTAATCATTGAAACTAAGTTATTTGCTTAAAACATTAACACACTCTCTGATAACTGAAATACTTTTATTGTTTTTTGCATGTATAATAAATAGTTTACGTTTCATTTTATTAGCAAATTTGTATCATCAACACTGTAGCTTTTGATTGGGATTCCAGGAATTTGACAAGTTCCATGGCTTGGAAAAATGTGAAAACTCCTGATTTAGATAACTAATTTCATCTAAGAATCTCTGTATTCCCATCCCCCTCCCAGCAGTAAAGTCATTTTTACCCAAGACTTTGCTACAGAAACTGTTCTGTCCTTGTTTCGCTTTCCACAGATACATTTCTCAATTGTGGAAAGTCCATTTTTCTTACTTCCTCCTTTCTGTAAAGGAAGAGGTTTTTTGTTTTTTGTTTGGTATGTGGGCTGATTCTTTTTCCCCTGAGGCAACTCATTTCAACTGCCTGTGAATCAGGACCTGGAAACAGGTAAGTTCCAGTGCTAAACTGAACTATCAATAAAGGAAGATATTTGTAGCTCAGGGTTGAAATGAGGGACCCTTGGTGCTCTCTGAGCTTGCTTGTTTTCTTGCAGACAGTTCATTACCCAACCTAGGTAGCCCTGATGATGTTACCTAGTTTGGGTAATGAAACGTCTGCAAGTAAACTGAACTATATTTGAGAAGGAATTTGACATTATTTAATATATGGTGTCAATAACAGTGACAATACAAAACAGAAATATGCATTCTTATCTCCTCCTGTCTCTTTTCTGTGTGTTTCATTCGCTGTCCATTTCATTCGGCATCAGTTTTGATTTTTGGGGGGGAAATGAAGCAGTAATTCCTATTTGGCTCAATTGCAATTCACATATCTGTCCCAGCCCACTCTTTGCCCTCATTAAGTTTCAACTTTAATTGAGCTCATGAACAGTGGGTTTGCAAGACTATACAGTCCAAACTTAAAGGGAAAGAGAGGTGATGTCAATTTGAAGAGTTTCCTGTAGATATTGAGAAATAGTGAACACTGCCTGCATTGCTGAGAATAATTTTTTTTAAAGCCAGAATCATGATTTTATTAGTATCACAGCAGGGAGCCCAAAGATTGTTATAATTTGGATTCATTTCCAAGACATTCACACAAATTTGAATTGCAAGTGGCATTTAATCTTCACGCATAAGGAAATGTCCTAGAAATTTGTTTTTGCATTGAACAAGTAACAAGAAAAAATGGTGAGAGAGCACACATAAAACATTTTGTGTGCACAAAATCTATCTCTATATCAGGGGTGGGCAAACTACGGCCCGCGGGCCACATCCGGCCCGTTGGTCTGTCCAATCCGGCCCGCCCCTGAAAAAAAATTGCTGGGCGTGGCGTATTGCCCTGCACCGCGTGGCCCCCAAAGCTGCAAAACAGTGCGGAGCGCTCTTGGAGTAGGAAAGAAAAGAAGAACTTTGCAAAGGCCTCGGCTGAGAGTTTGAAATCACCTTCGAGTGCGACCTCTCCGAAGGTGAGTCTCCGCCGATCCCCCCTTTTTTTCCGGGGCTTCCAGGCTTAAACTTTGCAAAGGCAAAGTTTGCAGGTGGGAGTGTCTTCCCACCGAGGAAAGGGAAGGGTTCCGCCCGGCGGGTGGGTGGGCAGGCGCTCCGGGTTTCCCCTCTGCCGCGCTGTGCAAAGTTTAAGCCTGGAAGCCCTTTTGACTTCCTTTTAACTTGCGGGCACTCGCACCTGGCCCCGA
This sequence comes from Hydrophis major, assembly GCA_033807585.1. Taxonomy (NCBI): domain Eukaryota; kingdom Metazoa; phylum Chordata; class Lepidosauria; order Squamata; family Elapidae; genus Hydrophis; species Hydrophis major. The sequence continues at coordinate 334,778,267 of CM066329.1, forward strand.
GCCGCGTGGCAGAGGGAAGCCTGGAGCACGGCCGGGTCGCCTCCTCCAAGCAGCCCACCCGCCCACCGGGCAGAACCCTTCCCTTTCCTCGGCGGGAAGACGCTCCCGCCTGCAAACTTTGCCTGTGCAAAGTTTAAGCCTGGAAGCCCTTTTGGCTTCCTTTTAACTCACGGGCGCTCACGCTTGGCCCCGAGCCGCACAGCAGAGGGAAGCCCGGAGCGCCGCCGGGTCGCCTCCTCCAAGCAGCCCACACACCCGCTAGGCTTCCCTCCGCCGCACGGCTCGGGGCCAGGCGCGAGCACCCGCAAGTTAAAAGGAAGTCAAAAGGGCTTCCAGGCTTAAACTTTGCATAGGCAAAGTTTGCAGGCGGGAGCGTCTTCCCGCTGAGGAAAGGGAAGGGTTCCGCCCAGTGGGCGGTTGGGCGGGCTGCTTGGAGGAGGCGACCCAGCGGCGCTCTGAGTTTCCCCTCTGCCACACTGTGCAAAGTTTAAGCCTGGAAGCCCTTTCAGCTTCTTTTTAACTTGCGGGTGCTCGCGCCTGGCCCCGAGCCGCCCGGAGTGCTGCTGGGTCGCCTCCTCCAAGCAGCCCGCCCGCCTGCTGGGCAGAACCCTTCCCGCTCATCCTTTGGGTGTCTGCCTCGTTCCTCTCTCAGTCGCTCTCTCGCTCCTCCACCAGCCCAGAAAAGAAAGAGAAAAAGAGGCAAATAGTTATTATTCTCAGCTGAAACAACCAGAAACGAAGGCAAGCAGGCAGGCAGGCAGAACGGAGCACTGGATTGAACCATGGGCGGCTGTGTAGGGGTGAACGGGTGCTTTGGAGGAGCTGCACTGACAGGAAGCCACCCTGCCAGCTTCTTTGAAGCAATTTCTTCCTGGGCTGGTGGAGGAGCGAGAGAGCGACTGAGAGAGGAACGAGGCAGACACCCAAGGGATGAGCGGGAAGGGTTCTGCCCAGCGGGCGGGCTGCTTGGAGGATGCGACCCGGCGGCGCTCCGGGTTTCCCCTCTACTGTGTGGCTTGGGACCAGGCGCGAGTGCCCGAGAGGAAAAAGCAAGCTGCAAGTTGCTGGGAAGTTGCTTGGGCGCTGGGAGCCGCCATCATGGTGAGCGGCTTGTCGGGCACGTACGCGAGAAGGAGGGCTTTTAAAGTGCTGCCCGAGCAGGACCGCCAAGCCGGGAAATGGGGCACCAAGGCAGGGCAAGGCTCCAGCAGCGGCCGAGCTTTAGGTGGGCTTGGATGCCCCTGAGCGCGGTTTGCTGTTTGTTCTCTCCTGGGACTCGCATTTGGAAAGCGTTGAAAGTAGTAGCAGGAGCAGCCGCGGTGTTACTTTTTCTTATAATAATATATATATATATATAATATATGTATATATTATAAAGGACCCATTATAAAATGCAGCAAATTATATATATGAATATTATATATATATATATAATATTCTTATATATAATTTGCTGCATTTTATAATGGGCCCTTTATAATGGCCTTTTATAAAATTGGTTCGGCCCTCGAACACAGATCTGATTTTCCATGTGGCCCCCGACAGAAATTAATTGCCCACCCCTGTACTAGACTTATACTAGAAAAATGAGGCACACGAGTTTTTATATAGGTTTTTCTAATAGCTCAAAAAGTGGGGTAAAGGGAAAGGAGGAAGTAACTTGTAAATCCTTTTTAGTAGAAACTGACTTCGGATTAATAAATACTACTTTCTGTTGATTCCTTGAAAAAAATAAACACTATAATTATTATTACTCTGTGCAATATAGTATGTAATTTCAGAGCCCAGATCATTTATGATGTATGGACTTACAATTTTACTTTGTTTTTAATACCGTAGCATGGCTGCCCAAGAGACTTCTGCAGATATCAGTAACATTTCAGAGCTGGATTCCACTTATATTGAGAGGTTGTACCCTCAATCAAATTTTAATTTTAGCAAAATTATGGAAGAAATGGAGCTAGAATATCGGCAAATTCGAAAGCAACTGCAAAGAGGGTTTAATCCCAGAATGAGAAGTGAAGCCAAAAGGTTAAAAACTTTCCTCTCCCTACCTAATGATTGTAAATCAGGTTGGGCACCCTCAGAAATGGCTGCAGCTGGCTTCTATTATACTAGTGTTAAGACTGCAATACAGTGTTTTTGCTGTGGATTAGTTTTGCTTGCAAGAAGTCTTGAAAGGCCACCTTTTGTGGAACATAAAAAGCTATGGTCCAGTTGCAAATTTATTTTAGGCGAAGAGGTTGGTAACATCTGTAAATATGATATTCGAGTACAGAATCCAGAGAACAATTCTCTAGAAGTAAAAAATAAGCACAAAGAAATGGAGTCAAGACTTGAATCCTTCACCAACTGGCCATCTTATTGCAAAGAGATACAGCCTGCTTTACTAGCTAATGCTGGATTTTTCTATGCAGGTAATCCAAATGTATATTTATTGTCTGATTTCTAAAATCTCCATGCTGCAAAGAGAACATAAAACATTACAAGTTCTTTGTTGAGATGCAAAATTGGTCTAATGGGCTACTAAACAATACTGCTGCAGTCCTTTAATTGTACCACATTTCCAACACGCACTGCTGTTGAGAAATATTACCATTTTTATGTTGATCAGTGGCGCTATTCCTACTGTACACCAAGCCACAAACCCAATTACAGTCAAACTGATGTTTCTGGCAGCTCATTCATATTAACTGGGGTTTTTGGCAATGCAGGGTCCTTATTCATTTTCTCCAGGAGGTGCCTGAACGATAAGCCCCTGGGCCAAAGGAATTATCTGAGGCACCGAGAGGATTCTTATTTTAAATGGTGATATTATTATTATTATTTATGTTTTTGACTGCTGCTTGTAAGTCACCCAGTGACTTACGTATGTAAGATAGGCAGCAATGCAAGTCCAATAAACAAGTAGTCCTGGCGTTTGAGCCCTGGTGGAGCAGTGGTTAAAATGTAGAACTGTAGGCTAACTTTGCCCACAGCCTGGAGTTGAATCCTCAAAATTGACTCAGCCTTCCATCCTTCCAAGGTTGCTAAAATGAGGACCCAGATTGTTGAGGGCCACATGCTGACATTACAAACTGCCCAGAAAGTGCTGTAAAGCATTATAGGGCAGTATGTAAGTTTAAGTGCTATTACTATAGCCAAGTAGAAGTTTATATGTTTTGTTCCACAGGCATCCAATAGAAGCTACAATGAAGTCTATAAATTCAACATAGCATTTTGTATATGTACTATCGGGTGGGATTCTACCTGGTTGGACCAGTTCTATAGAACTGGTTGTTATGATTCTGCAGTTTAAAGAACCGGCAAATTGTGCCACTAGCTGGCCCCTCCCTTCCCTGCCCCACTCAGTTACTCCTTATCTGGCATGCGCACCATCCAACTTGCCTACATTGTGTCTTCGCCTAATTTTTGGTGTTGCTATTTTTCCTCCCCCTCCCCCGACAATCAGCTGTTCCGACTATCAGCTGTGCCGGTGATTTAAATTAGCTAGAAAGCAGGAAATCATTGAACTTCTTACTTTCTAGCTAATCTAAATAGCTGTTGTACTGCTTTGCCTTAGCCCAGGAGGCCTCCCTGAGACCCAGTCAGGGGTGGTATTCAGGAGGTTGTGGGGTAGGGGGTGGAGAAGTGGCCTAAGAGCAGAGCTGAATCTTCCTTAGGGCTGAAGCTTCTATTTTTCAGTCCAGACTCAGGCAGCCGATTGCAGAAAGGTCAATCTGTGAGTGAATCTGATTCTGTGAGCAACTCAATCTGCTTGCCTGCTTTGTCTGATTTTGGATAAAAGTTGCTCTTTTATTTAAATAAAAAAATCAATATTTACATACAAGCCACACCCAGCCAGTCAAGTGACCACCAAGCCATGCCCACAAATTAGGCCACACCCACAGAACCAGTTGTTAAGAAATTTGAATCCCACCCTTATACATACAGGGTGAATCTATTAGGTTTCATACACAAGGATGATTAATGTAGCTTTCCCTATTAATACAATCCTCTGCTTGTTTGGCATTCTTATTGTACTGGTTTGCCTTCCAGAATGATAGCTTCAAAGTACCAAGAGTCAGATGAATAGCTCAGCTCTGTGTAATTGTGTTTCATGCAGGCATAAAAGATACAGTTCAGTGTTTTGCCTGTTCTGGGTGCCTGGGAAATTGGGAAGAAGGTGACGATCCATGGAAAGAACATGCAAAATGGTTTCCTGAGTGAGTAATACACAAGCCAAGTTCACAATCCCTTTATATTCCTGGTTCTAATATTGAAGATAGCAGTATTGTAGTTATATTTCCAGCAGCTAAGACTCCACTACCAGATTCCTTGAAGCAAATCCAAGATAGCCAAATGAACAGAAGAGCCTAGAGTATATTTGATCTGCAGCCACCAACCACAAGGTTGTTGCTAATTATGCCTAAAGATTATCCTTAAAGGAAAGCACCAGTCATTGTAGGGTGATAGTAATATAGCCTCATGGCAACATAATTCAATCCATTCCTGCCCTTCCAGGGTGCTGATTCACTTCTTATTCCCATATATTATAACAAATTACTCTCTCTGGATTGCTTGGGATGAACAGGTAGAAGAAACAACTATTTTCACCATCAACAACCCCAACCTATCACTGTTCCATCTTCTATCACCACCATTCTGAAAATTGGAATTGTAGTCAGATTTCAATATAGTAGTTTCGTTACTAGAAAGACAATGTAAATACTATGAATAAATACATTTATGCATTAATTTCTAGTGGCAAAATTCCAACCTGATTCCCTCAAAATATCTTGGGTTATAATAATCATTGCCAGCTAGCATTGCCAATAATCTGCTACAGCAGACAGTGGAATTTATAATCCAACATTTTTGGCAGGCACCATCTAAAGGAGCATTGCTCTTGGATATTTGTATGCTAGTTCTCAAGTAAAAAAAGTGTTAAGAATCCTGAGAACAAAAACTAAAACAACACATCCTTCTTATTTCATAATATGAAACTCAATTCATACTGAAAATCTCCACAATATCAATTACCCATTACCATATATTACATTTGCGCTTTAAATTCTTGGTCAAATGCCAGGACAGACTGAAATTCCATTAATTGTTCGTATCTGTTATTATAATCTAAAATATATAAATTATTATTATATTATTTTATAGATGTGAATTTCTTCAAAGGGAGAAGTCCAGAGATGAAATTAAACAGTATATTCAAAGTTATTGCGGATTTTTTGACATCACGGTATTCTTTTTTCATTTTTATTTTCTTGAAACATTAGACTATGATTATTTAAGGAGCTACTCTTAATCCTCAAGATCTTAATTTTTTGTTGGAAAGTCTTAGCTAAACCTCCTGAAAAGTATTTTTCTAGATTGTCTTTCTTCACAAAATTAAAAGTTAGAATGTTTGAGTATTGTGGGAAATTAAAGCAGCAATTAAGCTGATGCTGAGATCTGAAGAAAAAAAAAAGAGTCCAGAACAATCCTAACTGGATTACCAAAGGGAGGAAATTGCAGCTGTTCAAGACATAGTCATTTGTCAAAATATAAACTCATGGCAGATCAAAAAAAGGTTACTTGAACAAAACTATTCATGGAGTCCTTATAACAATTTATGTACAGTATTTATAAACTGATTTCAAAGCATCAGTGCAACTTATTATCAAAAAAATAGAAGAAATAGAAACATGAATAAAATAAAAATTCTAACGTTTTGTTTTGTTCAGGGGAAGCATTTTGCAGCATCTGCCAGGAAATGTTTACCTTCTGACCCAGGTATAGTAATGGAAATAGAACTCTAGGCCTTTGATTTAAACCACAAGGAAGCAATGTAGATATCTTGAATTACCACACTTGGCCATTGGCCTCATTACCTGGCTCTTATAGTTATTGTTATCAAAAATGTCTGAAGAATATAAGACTGCAAGATCATGCTAATTGCAGGAATTGATTGCAACAGATAATATTGTCTAGTTAATTTTTTTGTCAAAGCTTTGAAACATTTCAAAATTTGCTGATTTTTATTTATTTACTTAGCATTGTGTTTATTTTAAACACCTTTCATTAAGAACTCATGATGGAGTACATTTTAACTCAAAATAATTTTCTTCTCTAATCCCATCCTATGCATAAATAGTGAACGCTGTATAAATATCTCTGTACACATGAAAAAATGACATATAGGGAAATTGTCATGCCCCTGTCAGAGTCTGAATCCTAGGAGGAAAACGAACAGCTGACAGGGAGTGGGAGTGTGGCTCCATTGGCTGTGGAGGAGGCTGGAGAAAGGAAAAGTCTGGCTGAGCAAAGCAGGGAAGAGATAGAACAAGGGAGAGGGAGTTCAGAGGAAGACCCAGGCTCACCCCCTCTTCATCCTAGGGCATACAGAGAAGAATGGAGAAGAGAGCAATGTGGGTTGCATGGCTTATGGGGGAGGAAAGGGCCTTGATTCCCTTCATTAGCCACACCTGGGAATGAAAGTTTAAAAGAACTGAATGCTGACTGCAGCAGCTTCTGGGAACAAATGTGACTTTATTCTGTGTTATCTTTGCTTACCTTTGTTCCTGGCGTCTTCCCAACCGTGTGAGTTTTGTCATGCCTTCACATCTGGAATTCTTGCTCCTGCACTACCAAAGTAATTACCTCAGTTTCGCTTGATTGGATTTATAGTTACAGTTTGTGTTGAACATGTTTTGGACTTAATTCTCTGCAGTCAAAGGCTGTTCCTGAGAGAGTTTTTCTCCAGCCAGAAGGTAACCTGGACATTGGGGGCAAAGTTGGAGCTAATAAAAGGACTCTTATTAATTATCTGACTGTGTTGTCTTTGTGCCATGCCCCGGGTCATCACAGAAATGATGATCTACAGTTTTCATTATGTTGTTGGTTTGAGCTCAAAGCTTGGCAATTTGGTTGCAAAAGATTCATGTCCATGCAAGAAGACATCTGCAGTGCACTTTGGATAAGAACACTGATGATGTCTCCTCGAATGGGGATAAAATATTTGGAAACAAATCGCCAAGCTCGGAGCTCAAACCAACAACATACCAACCCAAGCTACTACCATAATATTCAAAGACATTTCAGTTTTCTTTATTTACAATTTTCTGGGTCTTTTAAAAACAACATACATTTTCTTCTCTACTATAAATCATGAAAATATGTCTACTTGATGATATCTCAGGCATTTCTTCCTAAACCCTGTGATGTTTTTGATTTCTAAAGAGGATCTAGAACCCTTTCTGAACATCTATAAGGATGAAGAGATTCGGCTGGAATCCTTTAAAATGTGGCCAAAAGATGCACATGCTGACCCAGCAATTCTGGCTAAAGTAGGTTTCTTCTATACAGGTAAGTCTCTTATTGCTCCCCCCTCCTAATAATCTTACCCTTATTTATCAATGTCTGCAAAGTGTTATTGGAGTTTGATTAAAATTTTCATATTTGTATTCAGTTCTAATTAATAATCATCTTCTCTTTCTAATTCCACATCTTAGTATTCTTTTACTGGTTTAAATAATATTTTGAAAATATTTGTACATTATTTTAAGTCAAATCAAAAAAAAGGTTTTTCAAATGATGGCTATATTGAATAAATTTTGATTCAGTCACCTAGGAAACTTGTTTTAATTAAAAAAAAAAGTCCTTGTATATAAAGCAGTGTTTCTCAAGTTTGGTGGCTTTAAGATGTCTATTCTTCAATGCCCAGAGTTCCTGGAATTCTGAAAGTTTAAGTTCACATATCTTAAAGTTGTCAAGATTGAGAAACACTGATGTAGAGTTAAACATTAACAGCACTACGCTAAATATTTAATCTTACTACTGTTTGATGAGGTTCTGCATGCTTGGAAAATGACTCAGAGGAAAATAACTTCGCCTTTGAATAAGTGTGAACACGCAACTCAAGTTTTTTCAACTTTTATGAAAGCCTCAACAAAGGAACAGTTACTTTAAGAGATACTTTGACTTTAAATAATATATTCCTAAAAGTGTCAGCATGTTTTTTCTACCTTTCATAGACTATTCATTAAAATCAAGCAATTATGCTTGGTTGAGCGCTTAACTCTATGTATGTTGCATTTAAGTGTTTAAGGAAGCATGTAGAAAAGTGTCAAAAAAGGAGATGGAAATTTAATATAAGTGATATATTTTGATGTTGTGGCTCTGAGGTTTGAGCCTGCATTGTTAGAGGACGAAGACTCGGACAATGGGGAAGAGCAGGATTTGGAAATGCCTTCCTCCCCAGGACCTTCCTCTTTGGCAATGCCTTCCTCCCTGATTGTGCCTCAGGTGTCGGCAGATAACCGAGAGGGAAGACCTGAGACTAATCAGAAAAAGAAGGAGGGCATATCAGAGTCTCTGACAGAGAATCAAGCAGAGGAATGCTGGCTTGATGCAAGGCAGCATCGCAGGCAAGAGTGTGAACTGCAACGCAGGAGGAAGGGACGAATCAGAGACTGAGCTGAGGGACTGACACACCCCACAGGGAATAAAAGTGGGTGTGTTCGCTCTGAGAGTTTCGTACGGGACAACATGTGACTTATTCAGAGGAGCTCCGGATTATTCTGTGTTGTGATAGTTTGTGTGATTTATATTCCTGCTTTCTTGTTGGACTTGGCAGACAGCGTGTGTGAGACTGCCAAGAACCTTATCAGCTCAAGGAATTAACTCTATAATTACAGGATTTGCTTGCTTATTTGTATTCAATTGGAATTTGGACTTCTCACCTCCTTTGTAAATGTGAGACATAACATCTTGATATATATACCTTTTCTTGAATTGGTATTTTGGACTAATGGAAGGCCACGAAGACCTAACTCTTCACCCACTCACGGGGGTAAAGTGATAGGAGCCTTGGAATGTTGTCAAGGCATTCTATGATGACTAAGGAACCTGGGTTTTAGATTTTAGTGTTATGTTTTTCATGGTTTTATGTTTTTATAGTTTTGTTGTTGTGATCTGTCCAGAGACTCTTGTGTGTCTAATCACACTTGGCCAATATTCTATTCTATTCTATTCTATTCTCCATTCCTGGAATCCACATAGCATCATTGCTGGGCACCCATCTTTCTCAGTCCTTTACTGCATAAGATTGATGAAGGAACATTGGGAAGCTGTTAATTGTTAATGGTGTGGTTTTTTTAATGTTTATTGTTTTTCTAAAATATAAGTTAACATTGATGTCCTAAGTCTCTGTGACCATAGTATGTTCATTCTGTTCTGTAAAACTGCCCTAATTAACATTTTGTCTCACTGAGTTTATGATTTTATGGCATTCCTAGACAAATGTCTTATAGCTCTCAATCCCAAAATCATAAAGTATATTCCCAGGACCAAAAACTGTTAGCTCCCTGTACTAGGTCCTCAAGTCATTTAATTTATTTACAAGAAAAACTACACATTTAAAAATGAGAAGAGGGTCTTCTATTTAAGTATGCCTAAGTCAATCAGGACAAAAGTTGCACTGATCCTACCTGGGCCAAACAATGGCATTCCAATCCCCATTTCCTAGCAAACTAAGTGTCATCATCTGTTCATATTTTCTGACAAGTTAGTCCTTCCAGGTAGCAGCCAATCTCTAATCATCTCATGTATTATCCTATCTTACAGTATGAATAATTATCCTTATCTAACCCCAAAAGGATCAATTCTATGCATTCTGATAGATATTCCCTTCCTTCTACTTATAAGTAAGAGAGTGGAGGCTTTGATTTTCTGATTTTCATTTAGCATTATATCTATTACTTTAATGATCTTGATGTAGTGTTAACAAGTCAACTGAAACAAAAGGGAGTATTACAGATTCTGATCAAAATTAATAGATTGATCAAACATTGATGACAGCATTCTTGTGTGTGTGTGTGTGTATGTGTGCATTTACTGTGTGTATTCACCCCTCCCCCACAATGTTGAACTGCTATTGTCTTTTTTTGTAGGGAAAAACGATATTGTACAGTGCTTTTACTGTAGTGGGTGTGTGAACAACTGGAAAGAAACTGATGAACCTTGGGAAGAACATATGAAATTTTTCCCTCAGTAAGTGAAGATGGTCTCATTACAATATAATTTATAAAATAGTATAACTGTTTGTTTAAAAGTTACAAATACTTGCCAATCTTGTAGAAATGAATTAAATAATAAATAATACAAATAAATATTTGGATAAATATGTATGTTTTAATTGGTTGATTTAATTACTCTTTAAATGGTACTGAGGAGGTCCTCCTAGGGAGTTTGTTCTAACTCCAGTGAAATTTTTTCCACACTGTGGGTCCATCATGTTACAAAAATGAATTCCATAGAGAAGTCAAACAATACATGACAACATAAGCAGGATGTCTTCCAGTCTTCCACTGAAAGTGTTAGAAGGACTGAACATGAATAAATTGTCCTATGGATAGCCTTAAGCACCATTGTGAATTCCTTAACTTTAACGTTAAGAACTGGCAACCAGTGAATCTGTCTCAGCAGGGGAACAACATAGAACTTCACATATTCAAACCCTCCAGAATATGGCAATATGATGGTGAGAAGCTCCACTCACCACCCATGTTGCCACTTTTGGGCCATCTTTAATTTTCTAATTGTATTCAAGAATTGCTTCATGAACAGATTGTAGTGATCCTGTGTTAAAGTTTTGGTGCATCAATCACTTTCCTCCAAATAGTATAGAAGTCTCTCTTTTTATCAAACAGCCAGCCATCAGATGTGGATGTTATGTATGTACCATAGTTAATAAAGTATGAGTTTGAGGTTAAGTGCAGGGTTCTGGCCCTGCACTTCTGATTGGCTGTTAGGCGGCCAGATCGGATTGGTTAGTTCTTAGGAATCCGATTGGCCCCTAACAGAGGATTATTATTGGTTTAAAGTACTTGCGTTCATAGCTCGCTATTGGACAATTCTCACAAAGGTTGCCTATATAAGGCAGGGTTCACTGTTGTTGTTTTGACAAGTCACTATGTAATAAAGAGCTGAAAGTTCACCAACAAAGACTGTCTCCAATTTACTTCAACCCATGTCAGAATACTTAACACTGGCGACGAGGATGGGATTTGGAGACATTTGAATCTGAGAAGCCAGGAAGAGATACCGAGCACGTGTTGAGACGGTGCCATCAATGGAACCATGTCTGGCAGCATCGTACCACCCGCTCCGTTCGATCCAAACCAAGAGGATTGGGAATCCTACATGGATTGCTTCCAAATGTTTCTCGAAACAAATAATTTGAAGGACACCACACCAGCAAAGAAGCGGGCACTGTTTCTGATGCACTGCGGCCCGGCTGTCTTTAAAATGGCTAAAGCGCTGGCGAAACCTCGAGAAGTGAAGGCCATGAGCTGGGACGACCTCGAACCCATCCTGAGAGACCATTACGTGCCAACTGTTCCTACACTCGTGAGACGCCACGAGTTCTATCAGAGAAACCAGCGAAAAGGAGAGAGCGTGGCCGACTTCATAGCAGACCTCCGAAACCTGGGAGGCCTCTACAGATTCGCCGATTTGGAAGAGGCACTGAGAGATCGATTAATTCTGGGATTAGATGCACTAGGCGTGCAAAGCAAGCTGATGGCGAAAGGCGACATCAGCCTTGCTGACGCCATCGCTGAAGCCATGGCTGCGGAAGCGACCAAAAAGTCAGCTGCACAACTACGGCGAAGCCGCACTCCGGTACCACCACCGACAGGCGACATTTTATCCAAGTCTGAAGGGCAGCTACTAACGACGCACCACAAGGACTTCTCTTCGTCGTCAGACAGCGATGAAGAAGGGGTCCATCGACTGCGGTCCGACCGGGACCCTTGCCCTAAGCCCTTACGCCCCTGCGCAGGTTGTGGAGCGAACCATGCCAGGGCCGAATGCAAATTCCGCGATGCACTCTGCCATGAGTGCGGAAAACGAGGCCACATCAGCCGGGTCTGCCGCAGCTTACCAGGACCCAGCCAGGCCTCAAAAGGGACCAACTATTGCCAATCGACAGGAAACCGTCCTGTAAGGTGAGAACCAGTAAACCACTCCTACAGAAATTGAGCATTTCAAAAAGAAGAGGCTCACCATACTATCACTATAGGTCACGCCTCAGGCATGGACGCTAAGAAAATTCGAGTCACGGTAGCTATAGAGAACCAACCTTGCCACATAGAGGTCGACTCGGGATCGTCCCTCTCGATGGTGTCGTGGAAGACGTTAAAGCAACTCATCCCTACAATCCAACACCAAGACCTCCGATTACAACGCCTCATCCTCAAGGACTACCAAGGGAACCGAATCCCCGTAGTCGGGTCTTGCCGAGTCTGAGTCTCTTTTAAAAAGCATACGCGTACTTACCTCTAACGATCATCGACAGAGATAGGCCTAGTTTGTTGGGCCTCCAATGGTTCGCGCCACTTGCATCGAAGTGGCCGGCGTGAACCGAATCGGTGATTGTGAGTGGGAGGAGGACCTTATTTCTGAGTTCAGCGATGTCTTCGCAGATCATTTAGGCGAGTATAAAGGGACCCCAATCTCATTTAGCCTAGATCCAAAAGTAGCCCCAATCCGTTTGAAGCCCCGTCGAGTTCCCTTCGCTCTTAAAGCTAAGATAGATGAACAACTCGACAAACTAATTGCACAGGGGGTGTTGAAGCCCATTGATCATTCTCCATGGGAGACTCCTATTGTAACCCCCATTAAGCCAGATGGGTCAATTCGAATTTGTGGGGATTACCGGGCCACTCTAAACCACGCCCTGCAGCAGAATGCGTATCCAGCTCAAGCTTATCAACAATTACCAGTGGACGATAAGACGGCCCAAGCCCAAACAATTGTAATGCACAGGGGTGCTTTTAAATGTACTCGATTGCAATTCGGGGTGAGTGTGGCCCCAGGAATATTCCAAAGCCTAATGGAAAGGTTGTTACAGGGAATCAAGGGCGTGGTTCCATATTTTGATGACGTATTAATTGCAGCACCAACAAAAATTTTTTTGCAGGATCGTTTGAAATGTGTTCTTAAAAAATTCCAAGAGGCAGGACTTAAAGTAAAAAAGGATAAATGTCACTTATATACTGACAGTGTTGAGTTTCTAGGGTATCGCATTGATAGCCAGGGCATTCACCCTACGGAGAGTAAATTAAAGGCTATAAAAAATGCTCCCAGGCCCCGTAACAAGACCGATCTCCAGGCATTCTTAGGCCTCATAAATTTCTATAATGTGTTTTACCGCACAAGGCGACTGTTGCTGAACCGTTACACCGGTTATTAGATAAAAAAGCATTGTGGGTTTGGGGTTACTGGGAAGAACAAGCGTTTCGGAATGAAAAAAAATTGCTTACATCTGACTCTGTACTTATGCAGTATAACGAGACATTACCATTAGTTATAACCTGCGATGCCTCACCCTTTGGGGTGGGCGCCATTTTGAGTCATGTACTGCCTAATGGGAATGAGGCCCCTGTTGCATTTTTCGAAGACTCTTTCACATGCAGAGCGGAACTATGGACAAATTGATAAGGAGGCTCTTGCAATCGTTTCAGCTGTAAAAAAATTTCATGAATATGTGTATGGAAGGACATTTACCATTGTAACTGACCACAAACCGTTGCTTGGGATAATAGCCGGGGACAAGCCAACCCCCTACATATTATCCCCGAGAATGACTCGATGGTCAGAATTTCTAGCTGCTTATAATTATCGCCTGCAATATCGCCCGGGGAAAGCCATTCCCACGCCGACGCATTAAGCCGAGCACCGCTTCCAGAGACTCTCGACGATCCGGCACCAACGGCAACCACGTTGCAGATCGAAACACTCAACTCGCCACCTATGACCGCCCGAGACATCGCGAGAGAAACCAAATGAGACCACACCCTAGCTCAAGTCCTAGGCTGGGTAGAACGCGGATGGCCATTGGACCAAGTCCCAGATGACTTCGCGCCATTTAAAGCAAGACAGACTGAACTTTTTTCACAAAAAGGCTGTGTCATCTGGGGCGATAGAGTCGTTGTCCCAGAACGACTCCGGAAGGCGCTACTACAAACCCTACACGAGGGCCACCCCGGCATCGTGCGGATGAAAGCACTCGCACGAAGCTACGCATGGTGGCCGGGCATGGACCAGCAAATCAAGCAGTGGGTCAAAGCGTGTACCAGTTGCCAACAAGCCAGCAATGCCCCACCAAAAGCCATGCCTACTGAATGGGAAACGCCACGTGGACCCTGGTCCAGAATCCACCTGGATTTCGCAGGGCCAACCAAAGGATATACCTTCCTGCTGACAGTCGACGCATATTCCAATTGGTTAGAAGTTCATCGTATGACGGCCACAACTTCTGAGGCAGTGATTAAGATCCTCAATAGACTCTTTGCAACCCACGGATTGCCTGACGTCCTGGTGTCCGATAACGGGCCACAGTTCACGGCATTGATGTTCGAGCACAACATGCAGATAGCTAGGATTGGTGACAGTTATAGTTCAGCCATCACAAGTGGTTCTAGATTGGAGCAAACCACATAGTCTGTTGATGGATCCTAGGCCGTGATATAGGTATAGAGGTATAGTTTTATTTTTATTTTTTTTAAAAGGCACAGACTGGTTGGTGTCATATAAAATAGCAAGATTCAAGCAATCATTCAGTGGTGCATCATCTAAGGGTATACAAATATTAGTGATATCTGATATGGTTCATTTTGTTGATCTCAGTTAACACAGCTATTCTTTAAAAATGCATTGCAGTTGTAAGCTATCAGATCCAGAAAGATGGATATCATCGGAAAATAGCAAAATGCAACCAGAGGCTGAGTCACAGCATGAAAAGGTAAAACAGAGCGTAGCTAGGATTTGATTAGGTTAACTTTTTCATAATAGAAAGTAATTTCCATTTGTATAAATAGAAGTATCAGAGAGAAAAAACAAGAATTGTTATTGCTTTTTTGTAATATTCTAATAAATTGTCCGCGGTGTGTACAAATTTTAGATTTTGGTTAGAAATTCAGGTTGCCAGTATAGATCCACACAAGAGTGAGTTCACTGCAGAGGGGGTGATTGCTTTTAACAAGGATACTAGATTATCAGAAACTAAAAGAAGGATGCTACATTTCTTATTCATCTAGTAATTTAGCTTACATCTTATATAGTGCAATACCTCCTTTGCATATTACACAGCATCTATTGGTTGGGCTGGATCTTTATATAATTTTTAGTACCATTAATTGTAAATGGGTGAAATAGAAGAAGGTTCAGTGTCTCAATGGCCATGTTACTTCTTAGAAGTTGATGCTGAGGTAGTGGTGGTGGTGGTCTAGATTTGTTCTAGATTTGTTGTCAGCAACTGTGTCCCAGGTGAACCTTGTACAGTAATCAGTGTGCAATCCCTATGGTGACTGCCTAGTCTGCATATGTGGAAGAGCCATACCAGTGCAGTAAAGGTTTTCATGCTATGATGTTCCACAAGATTCTGTCTTGTCATCCATGAAATAATGGCTTACATGAAATTAATGGGATAGATTGTAGTTGGTGCCACCAACTATTCTGAAGACATCCTCCCTTTGGAATGCCAAGGAGTCTCTTCAAATTCTACACTGGTATCTAATAGCAGGACTAGACTAATGAGAGTGAACAAACAGAAATTTAATAAAGTAAAACCAAGTGTCCTTCAGTGCTATACAGGAACCTTAATATGCTTTTTTTTTTTTTAGCAAACATATTACAATGAGAATTTAAATGAGATAGAAGCTTTCAGCTCAGCCACAACCAGTAAGTATTTTACCACACACAATGGCATGGATCACAGATATTTTGCCTTAAATTTTAAGATAAGTATGTGAAGCATTCAGTTTATTCAGGATCTATATAACCCTGCACTAAAAACACCTGTGTAGCATTTGTATGGAGTTTACTGATTCAACAGGATTTTTTTTAAAGGTTTACATTTAAATTAGCATACCTAAGGTTTCAGGCCAAATGAAGGGCATACAGTCAACTACATTGCACAACTGGATATCAAAAGAGATGCCTTATGTAGATGTTAATTTATAATATACTATAAACCAAGCCTGGTAAGTGTCAAGTCACTGGTCGAAAGTAAGGTATAAATGTATTATGATCATAATATTTGGCTCCTGGTTACTGTTAGATAAGACCCTGCAGTTTTCTTGGCAAGAATTTTGTTTTGGGAATTGGCTTGTTCCTGCCTCTTTTCTAGGGCTGAGAGACTTACACTCTCCTGATTTCTAGCCTGGTGCTCTCTCTCTCTCTCTCTCTGTCTCTATCTCTCTCCCTCTCCCTCTCATCTACATAGGAACGATCATTATTTATTTAAACATTTTAAGTTTACAGAATTATTTTATTTATTTATTACATTTAATTGCTTATCTTACTCAAGCTCTGGATATCTGACAGTATACTAATTCCTTATTATTCTATTATTTTACCTCTATTTATACACTTTTTCATTTTTCTTCCTCTTTATTATTGTAACTAGCCTAGAGTTGCCCTACAGTGAGATAGTGGGCAAATACAGTTAACAAATAAATGAATGAATAAACCCACAATAATATAATATCTTACATTTGGTATTTGAGAATCATTATTGAGGGTGTGATGGTTATTTGGTATTTCCAAAACCAACATTTTCTTGCCAGACAATCCCTTGCTGGATCTTCTTCAAGTTTGCATCTGATCAAAGGGATTAATTTCTGTTTTGCATTTTCATTTTGCTTACCCAGTCTGCAAAATATATAATGCCAATATATTCATGGAGACCAGGAATCTTTCTTACAACTACTTCACACATTTGTGCTTCACATTAAGCAATATTTAATTGTTTTAAAATTACTATTTATGTATTGAAAACAGAGTGACTAGGAAGTGTGTAAGACACAACTTTGCTGTAAGCATAGGATGTCCAACAGGAGAACAGCCACCAAATGGAAATGTACAATTAGAAAAAACAGTTATAGTTAAAACATGTCAAATCAACTTTATCAAGGCAAATGTCTCATTTCTGCTTTTACAGACATTGTTCTGGATGAACATGAATGGTTGCAAAGAAAGCTCTCAGAAGCTTATAATGATTTCAATTTCAGGAAAACATTTTCTTTTGGGGATCACACTCATTTTGCCGTTGACTTGAAATTGCTTTATGGGGATCTGGCCATTGTCTCCAAGGACATCAGTAACCAACCACAGCAGCAGCTGACATTGCCTGAGATCCTGGAGAGCTTTTATTCCATTACAGTAATAGAAGGAGAGGCAGGCAGTGGAAAGACTGCATTGCTTCGGAAAATAGCAATTCTTTGGGCCTCTGGATGTTGCCCCATACTCAGCAGATTCAAGTTAGTTTTTTATTTGTCCCTGAATTCTGGAAAACATGATCAAAGTCTGGCCGACCTTATTTGCAATCAGGTAATAGGGCTTAAAGGGACCTTGACTGAAGATTCTCTGAAGAACATATGCCAAAGTTTAACTAACGAGGTCCTGTTCCTTTTGGATGAGTTTGACACGATGAATGGGCTTCCCTGGGTGATCGAAGATTTGATTCAAAAGAACTATTTGAACAAACACTGCTTGGTTATTGCAGTGCGTCCTCACCAAGTTAGAGGAATTCGCCAACATGCAAACACTCTTCTCAGTATTTTGGAATTCCCATTAAGTAGCATGCTCTATCTGTTAAGAAAACTATTTTCATACAATGTTCGGCTTTTAGGAGACTTTTTTATTCAATTGTCTTACGAAGAGACCATGCGTTCCATGCTGAAGACTCCCCTTTTTGTTGCAGCTCTTGCCTCATACTGGGCTCAGAATCCCAATGGCAACATATTCACTGGTACTGTCATTTTAAAAGCCTACAGATTGTACAGCTTGTTGAAATATCCTCAAGAAGTGGATCGCATGAAAGCCATGATGTCTGCTTGTGGTGAATTAGCTTTACAAGGTGTCTTCAAATCCCTCTTTAACTTCAGTGACAAAGACCTGTCTGAAATTGGGATTAATGTGGAGGAAGCTCTTTACTTTGGATTGCTGAGCAAATTTACTGCCCAAAGGCTCCAGCCACTCTATAAGTTCTTCCACCTTTCCTTCCAAGAATTTCTTGCAGGACAAAAAATGAGTGAGCTCTTGGCTTCAGATGTTCAGTCAGATAAAAAGAAAGGCCTGGAATACTTGCAGCAAATCAACACGTTTGTGAAAATTAATGGGCGCTACCAATATATTTTGAGATATGCTTGTAGTGAACCATCCAAAGCAGTACCCATAATAATATCTCACCTACTGAATTTACTCAGTTGCAAGAAGTCACTTGAAAGCCATCCAGATATTTATCTGCAACAAACTCCAGACCTTAATTTAAAAGGATACGAGCTTATCAGCAAGGCCTCTAGTTTTATTCCAGAGTATCATCACTCAAAATTCATCGAAGCTGTACTGACAATTGCTACTGAGTTAGCCTATCAAAGCAATATGATTTCTGATTGTGCACCTATGATTTTAGAGATTCTGACTGGAAAAGAGTTTCCTTTATATTTGTTGAAAAGTGGATCCATCCATCAATTATGTCTGGATTATCCAGAAAGTTTGTTCTTACCAAGTAGATTTGAGGAAGTGCTTACAGGCATGGAGAAACCTATTGATATGGCTGCAGTGGAAAGTGCTTTTCTCAACTTGAAGGTTCCATCGGTTGAACCAATATACACTCAAGCTTTTCAATTGTTCAGTAATGTTACCCAGCAACTAAAAGAAGACTTAGATTCTATTAATAATTTTAGGAGCTATAGATGCAGAGAGATTCCGGATTCCATAATAACTCCATTTCTCTGTGTGAAAAGCCGTGGGAAGATTCCATATCTGAAATTTGTTGTCAATCACATGACTTCCCTTGAAGCTCCTGATATTGAGAATTTAAAATTGCTCTTCTCATTTTTTGATAATATTGAACTCAATTTGCAAAATTGCAAAGGCCTCCTTGAGAATATCAAGATGGCTATTGAAGAGAACTTGAAGTCTTTTAAAATCTTCAGCTTAGATAATACTGAACTGAATGAGCTGGAAGAAAACCTACTTCTTTCAATGTCTTCACTTGAATCCCTTGACATTAAGTGGAGTGCTTCAGTACCAGGTACTTCTATCTATTTTGCTTTTAATTTATAATGCAATATTCAATATTGCTGGATCTTGCACGATTCTAGGTAGAAATATTACAAAAATATTTTTTTTATAAATAAATCAGGAAATACTGGAGGATTAGGAGCAACATAAGTTGTTGCCAAGGGACAAGACTGCATTTGATTTTGCTTGATTTATTTGAGGACTTCCTTAATAATAAATCTCATTAAGTCTGGAAAGCATGAGAAACCAACTTAACATAGAACACGCTAAATACTGTGTTCACAATAAGCATGCACAGGATTTAATGATAAACCTGAGTAATATAATTTACATATTGATGTACAAATAAATGCATTGCTTATCTGTTTACCTTATAAGTTTCAGAAACTCTTTTTGCAAATTTGGACAAATACACGTTTTTAAAGGAACTCTCGTTGAATCTATCTGACTGCCAGAATATGTCTGATACATATTCCCTAGCGGGATTCAAAAATCTTCATAACATTGAGAAATTGATCCTTTACAACATTCCGTGTAAAACAAATTCTGCCTGGCTAGGTAAGTCTTTTGTGTATAAAATTCAAGAGTATTTTTAATGGACAACTGGTTGCATATGGATGAAAAACTGGGAGATTTAATGCTTTTATCATTTCCCCCCAAAATAACACTATTTTTTTAAAATGTGTCTCTTGTAAGTTATATTAGAACTGAGAATTCTTGCTCCTGTTTCAGAATGTAGTAAGTCCAGCTCAGAGGACTCTGAAGTAGAACAGATAATTTTGGGGCTTCAAGCAGGCACAATCATGTGATGGTAATGTAAGTGTGTAACTAAGAACAGTAGCATCCAGTTGTGTGTTGTATTGTTCCAAACTGTTGAATACTGTACATCACCCAGAGCTATGATGTTTGGGTTTTTTTTTGAAAATTTTATTTGGGTTTTCACAAAAAAACCATAATACAAATAAAACATCTTTTTTTGAAAATAGCATGGTCCCAGGTTATTACTTCTTCATACAGACACAAACTCAATTTCATGCTCATTTTTGTGTTCTGTTCCATATCTTATCACTGTTTTATATTTTCTACATAGTTTTTCTCCTCTTTTAATTTTCTCAACTTTGTTTAGATTATCTCATCTCAGTTCAAATCATTATATTTATACTTTTGTCTGTCCTGTTTCAATTTCATATTATCTTTTCTCATTAAACAAATTTTCCCCTATAGTTACTAATTGGAGCATGACACCTTTGTATCTTTTAATTTTATCCATTCAACTCTTATTTAAGCTTCAATGTATACCTTTACAATTATAACATTCAATATAATATATAACTTCCAATTGAATTCTGCTTAGTACATTCTTAAAATACACACTATATTCTTAAAAAAGATTTTATATACATACACATACACATACACACACACACACATATATGTAAATAAAGCACTCATTCCATTCCAATTCAATTCTATCATTAATATTCATTAAAATCTTAACATCTTTAACATTTCTTTTCAATTAAATATCATACTTCCTTGGGAACACTTATAAACTTTCCATAATTAATTCTCCCCCCACCTCCGTATTTTTCTTCACTTATATTTTATAAATCATTAATAATAATTAAAATGTTCCCATTCTTTTCTAATTTAATTCTCTCATTTACTTTATTTCATTTATTTATTAACAAACATTCCACTAGATTACGATAAATATTTTATCTATCTTTAATCATATTTTCTAAAATTATTTCTATTTGTAATATAACAATACTATCTTATGTACCTTTGCAGAATCGCTTTTACAATTAATTTTTCACTCTTTATCTCTAAACAGGCTTATACTTTTAATTCTTATACCTTTTCCCTTGTTTCTCTATATCTTGTTTCTGTCCTTTATAACTTCTTTTCCTTGCCTTCTTCCCTCTCTTCTTCTCCCTCCCCTTTTACCCCCTTGTCTCTCTACTTCTAATTCTCTCTTCTGTAATCCCCTCTTCTGTTGCTTTCTAATATTATACTTATTTTTCAAACTATTCTTCTTCTTTTGGTTGTTATTTCAAATCTTAAACTTTTCATTCTTTTTCCCCCCTTTCCTTCCCCCCCCCACATAAAATTACTTGATCATTAAAGATGGCTTCTTCTTTGTCCCAATCTTCTTGTTCTGCAAGCGTTTCTTGTTGTTTCTCGTGGTTCCAGATCTCCATTTCTAAGAGTTGAAATATGAAGCCAAAAGAACCTCTCTCTTCTTGTGCATTTTTTTTGTAATTTTTCAGTTCTATTTTCAGTTCTTCTAAAAGTGGTGCCATTTTAAACACTTTTAAACAACCACTCGATTGATTTTAGTCATTTAAATGCAATAACCAAAAATCCAAAGATCACCAAGTAATCCAAATAATCCAAAGCTGTTTCTTCTTGCTTCTTTTTTCCACTTTCTCTTCCTGGGGTTCTATTATTTTGTTGCCAAGTTTCAGTTAAAATGTATCTTTTAGGAATCTTATTGAGGTTTCACTGTAAATTCCTTTTAGTTCCAGGCAGTCTCCTCCATTTTTCCAGATCCTGCCCTTTTATTCTTTTTCTCTCCTTTCCTGCTTTTAAAAGCTTTTAAGTATCCAGAAATCTTTATTATCCCTTTGACATTTTATTTTCAGCTTAAATGTCTATTGATGTCAAAGTGGATTTTTTTTCAATTTCTTGCTTAAGTCTCTTAGCTGTCAGTATAGAGAAGGGAAGAAAAAAAAAACCCCAAATCCTTTCCCTTCCCTCTGTCCTTTGCTGCTTCAAAATCTTCTTTGGGAACAATGTTATTTTTTTATATAGTTTAAATTCCAGAGTACCTTACGTTGTTGCTTTTGCAGTTTAACCCGGTTAACCAAAACTTTCTCTTCTTATCTTCCTCCTGCACATTCTTTTCTGGTTGAGTTCTTCTTTGAGGTGGCCATTTCTGACCACCGCTGCAACCACCTTCGGGAAAGGGAGTAATGGCCAGCTGAGGAGGAGAGATGCGGCTCTCCTCAACCCTGCTGGCAGTCTCCCCCCTCTTCACCACCTCTATGGGGTGGCTTAGCCCCGAAACCAACCAGTTCGGGGCGCTCCGGTGGCGAACATGGATCAAAACCGCGATCACGGTTTCAGTCTGTCGGTGAAGGAACTCAAACCGGAAGCCCCCACCCAGAGCTATGATGTTGTTATGCAGTCTACACATTTAATAAATAAACACATATATAGACCCACTAACCAATCTAGGCAAAATGCTGACAACCCGAATCACTTTTATGCATGCATTGGTGGGACATGGACATACAAATGGTTGGGGACTGAAACGTGATGTTGCAACTGCTTTTTTTGTCTATTTTGAAGCCCCCTCAAATGGGAAGCACTAATTAGAGAAAAGTTGAGTTAAATACTTAAAAGGCATGTGAAAATTTTAATAAATTCACTGCGTTTCATCCTTAAATTTTATTTTTAAATGCAATACATATACCGTTAATGGTATAATCATTAAGAGATTGTATTACCACAAAATCCTAGGGTGCTAAGAAAAAATATATATACAAAAAGTACATATGCTTCAATGCACATAAAATGTTGGTGTATAGCTTTTCCTTCACATCTACCCGTGGTGGTATTCTACTGTTTTGGCCCGGTTCTGCCAAGCTGGTAGCGGCAATGAGCAGTGGACACCAAAACAGTTCTCTCTGCTGCTCTGCTGTTGGGCCCACCCGCCTGCCCGGGTTCCCCTATTCACCTTTATCCTGTTTTTGAAGTGCAGCTGCTTTACATGGCACAAAAGACTGCCATGCGGCAGCTGCTGAAGTGACTGGGAGAGTGCAGGCTTGCGGGAGGTGAGTTGGAACACCTCTGCACCTGCGCAAAGGGTGCGTGCGTGCAAAGCGCGCCCACCAAGCCACACCCACCAAATCGGTGGTAAAACTTTTTGAATCCCACCACTGATATCTACATCATAGACCGATGTGGAAATCAGACTGGAAGAAACTTGCAATTGGTATCATGAGGAACTCGCTGAAAACGAAACTGGCAGATTTGTGCATGCCTAGGGTAAAAAGGAATAGAAGTGAAATATATGCCTATGTAAAATAGATTCCGAACTAACACGAAGTAAATCACCTGTCCAAAAGTAGCTTAAAATTCTTCGCATTACAATGTGCCTTTTCTTTTTCTTTTACAGGTGAACTCATACAGAACTGTCCAAATCTCTCTCTCTTCCATTTGCAAAACTCACCCTTTTTTAATATGGGAGCTCTTATGAATGCAATGTCTTCCTGCAAGAAGCTTACTGAAATTCTCCTCAATGACTTGAATGTTGGAGATGAAGATCTGTATACCCTTAGTAAGAAAAATTGAATGGAAAACTTTTGCAATATTAATACCAATATTATTAATAGATATTAATATAACACTTTTGCTTAGTATCAAACAAGTGACAATTCAAAGGCCACAATGTCCTCAACTTAAACATATATCTCAGAGATTAGAGCCTTCTGTGCTGACCTGAACATACTTGGGAAATGATATGTCTGGTTTGTTTTTCTGCTATTCTTATACACACATTGCTATGAAATAAGAGTGTGGGATGCGCTGAATTGTATTTGTAATCAGAAAGCAACATAAAAGGTTGATTGCAGTGGACAGGAGGAATGACCCAGAGGAAAAGGAGGAAAAACTGATAACCAAGACAATGGTTGAATAAAGAAATTTGAGCCAGGTCAGTACTGTAACCTGAGAAAACAAGAGATATTTCTTTATCTGTTTTGGTAATGGTTCTTTCTCCTATTACTCAAGGTCATTTTTTATTCCAATGTCATTATCACAAATAATCCAATTTCCTTTTCACATAGCAAGAAGTACTATGAACTGGAAGGTTCAGAAGTGTCTATGTTAAAATCTGCAAGATGGTGACTGCGGTATTGTGATCAAAGCCATACTCTCTTGTACATAGGTTGATATTACATTCATATACAAAAGGATAGATCTTAGATTGCAGCGACAGACCCTTGCAGAATTTGGCCATAAAACAACCCAGATAAATGAATTATAAGAAAATTAAAGAGTAATAAAAAGCATTTTATTATTGTAAAAGTATTGGTGATATTTTAATCATGTAATCTGTTGATTTGAATTGAAGACAGTTATTTGTAGTTGTTCATTTATACTGATATTTATTTGTATATGTTGCAGCTGCTGTTTTGCCAAATTTTACAGCATTAAAGATACTGAATCTCTCAAGATTATATTTGGAAAACAAGGAAGGATGCACAGCACTGGGTATGTTTTAACTTTTCATTCCTGATGAATACATCCTGAAGTGCTGGTCTAGAAAATTCAGCATTTATGATATTGCATTTTCTTGAACAGGTTATAGTCTATCTAGACAGTACGGTTTCCTGGGAGACACTCTATCACCACATTTTTTTAAAAAAAATTTTATAACAAATTTTATTAATTTTACAAAAACAATACACAAATAATCCAGGCATAACAATTTGAAAAAAATTTTCTAAAAAAAAAAAAAAAAATTAAAGAAGAAAGCCAATAGAACACACAAAATAATTCCAAATTGTAATATCAATATTTACATTATCTATTTAACTTCATATCTTATCCTGACTTCTCCTTTTCATTCTAGTTATCCAAATTATATTTCTTGCTTATTAAAATTTTATTGCCTTTCATAAACATACAAAACACAGAACATAGAAAAAAAAAACAAAACTAAAACATCTTTTCTGAAGGCTGCTTGATCCCAGGTTGAAACTCTTCACACAGACACAAATTCAAACATCATATTCACTTTATATATCCTTCCATATCTTATCATTTTCAATATCATTCTTTGTCTGTTCTATTTCCAACTATCCATTCATCTTTTTTCTTTTAATATACTTCTCCTATACACTGATTGGAGTTACGCCTTTAACTCATTGTCCTAACTTAAAATTACTTCATATAACAATTTATCTTGGGATTCTGTTTAGTACATTCTAAAATTACACAATAAATTTTATAAAAAAGGTAAAGACCCAGCAATAACTAAATAAAATCTTATATAAGCACTATCCATATCATTAAAAAAAAACACCACCTAATCGTATATATTAATATCTAGACAGTACGGTTTCCTGGGAGACACCCTATCACCACATTTTTTTTTACTTTGCAGCATTAACTTTACGTTCTCTTATGAATTTGAAAGAACTTGTTCTACCGAACGGAGAAGGAATAAGGCATACAGCTACACTGATTGTTCAACAATGTTTCTATTTTCCAAATCTTCGCAAGTTGGTGTTTAGTCAGTATTTAAGTGCTGAAGGCCTGTTGGGAATAGGTAAGTTCATAAAACAAATAATCTCTATACAACTTTTCAGCATAGGCCCATACTCTGTTTATCATCCAGTTGATAGATTTGGCCTGGTCTAACTATTTTATCCCTGAAATACAGAGCTGACAAACACATTTTAAAAGCCCTTAGAGCAATTTTTGACACACAAAAGCCTATCATGTAACTGACATAAATTATGTAATCTTTATGTTGGCATGCATATGTTGTAAATTTGTTTCAACTACATGATGTGACTAAGTACATAATTTGCTTCAATTGAAAGACAATGTAATGCAAATGATATCTTTTGCTATGGATACTTATGACCTAAAGTGTGCAGTAAAAGCCACAGTGATATCCCATACATTATTGTGTTTTATGAAAATGTTGAACATTTTGTAATACTTTAATGTAATTAATAATTCTTGCAACTGATGTTAATTCCATAAATTACATTCTTTGCACAATGACAGTCTGATGCTTGTAAAACCCATTTCCCTTCTTGCAATGCTATTGAAGGCAACAATGCCATTTGTCTGTGATGGTTTCATTTAAATTCCTGCCCGGGAGAGGAATTTGGACATTGCCAAAATGGCCCTTCTAACTTTCTCAGAAGATAGTGAAAACGTTTTTGTAAAAGTGTTTGCTATCCTGGAATAACATTATGTCATGTTGAGGGAAGAGCTAATGCTTTAAAATATTAAAAATCAATATATGTTCAAATGAATCATATCAAGTTTCGTTCCTTTTTATTATAGAGGAAGCTGTGTCTTTTTATGCTAGTTTAGTATTTCTCAACTTTAGCAATGTTAAGATGTGTGGCTTTTAATTCCCAAAATTTCCCAGCCATCATGCTACCTGCACTGTTTCTTTGCAGGCTGTATCCATAACATGAATACCATGTGTCCAATTTATTTTGAAATAATTTCATTTCTCTCATTGTTTTTGTTTCAGCAAAGGTAGCTGTTGCTGGAGGTTTTCAAAAACTTGAATATCTATGCCTGTCAGTCAATCATACAATTAATGAAGAGACTTGGAGAAATTTCTTTCAAACATTGTCGAACATGCCAGACTTACAAACTATGGATTTCAGTCGCCTTGCTACACATCCAATCGAATGCCAAGCAACAACCATGAAGTCTTTCGTCCAATGTGTTTCTCGATTGCCCAACCTCAGGGCAATCAACATGATTGGTTGGTTGTTCGATGAGAAGGATCTCAACATGTTTGAGATTATGAAAAAACAACATCCCCAATCAAAGGACTTAAGCTTAACTTGGAAATTTATATTGCCATTTGCACCTATTATTAATGAATAAAGAAGTGGAATGTAGTTGACTATACCGTATTAACATTAGTTATGCCTTATATTCTCATTTGTCGACTTGTTATAAAATTTATTCCAGTGTCATCATCCTATTACTTTTTTTCACAACCAGATTCCCATTTTTCTGAAAGCTCTTCCCCACCAGTATTGTTAAACCTCTGACATAGCGTAGGCAGCTGAAATAATTTACTCACAGTTCAGCTGTAGCTCAACATCACCAGCAATTCTGTATATTGCTAAAACTTAGGTTTTAGGCCAGTCTTCCCATTGATGGGAAAGCTGAAGTAGTCCAAATTCTGACTTGAAATTCTGACTCGATTCTAAATCGATTGCATAGTAACCACCATGTAATTGCGAGACCACCATCCTAAACCTATCTGGGAAGAATTACAACTATTTTAATCTTTTTTGTCGCATCTGTCAGCATTTTTTTCCATGTTACAATTTTTTTCCTGATTGAGACTTATCTACATTAATTCCATATAGTATTTAGCCTGCTTGCATATCTGTTTTTTCTTTCTCCTTTGCTACACTCAACTGGTAGATCATTTCTGCAGATGTCTTAAAATGTCCATTCTTGCAATAATTTTACAATAATTTTATCTTATGTGTTGTTCTGCTGTTCTTTCAAAATATAATAAACTTCAGGGATAAGGTCATGATCTTGTTCAAGATATCTAAAACTCAGTTCACAACTTGGGCATGGTTTACCCCCTTTAGTCTTGTGATCCTGACCAGAAGAGTTATCCCAATGCATATTAGAAAACCCTGTTGATTTTCTGTCTCTGATTATCTATTAAGCAAGCAAACCTAAGTATAACCTTAATAAATGTAATATATATCATGCATGCCCATGTGATTTATTAGGTATACTGCTAGCCAGTAAGCATAGATTAAAATAGTAAAATAGATTCATATGGTTCATATGTAGTTCTGTAATTGCTAATGTGTGTTCAAAATACAATTATCATATAAACAATAAAAGGAGACATGGTGTGAGACAAAACAGGTTCTTCTGCTGCTATTGTGGCTTCCTTTACTGCTTCAAAATTGAATCAGTGGTGATACCATGGGAGATTTTTAAAATCCTAAAGGGAAAGCAGTGTTTTCTATAGTGAGCTTAATTCATGCAGTGTGTGCATCGTCTGTGTTCTGTTGTGAGGATATATAGCCATCTGGGTATAATCCACATTAGACTCCACAAAGGAAACATGACCATCATGTTAAAAATGCTTTTTTCCTATTTTAGATATCAAGAAGTTTAATAAAAATGAAAATGAAAAATCAATTTGGAAAAAGTTAATTTTATTTCAAATCAGTTGAGTGATAGTAAGCAACCATTCCCTTAACTGATAGGAGAGTTGTTCTAGTGCTGGATAGTCCATGCATGAATATGGTTTTTCACTTAGGTCATTGCTGTGGTCCACAACTACAACATGGAATACATCAAGATAATGTTGCTGTGGAGCTAGCAGTGAAGATTAGTCTTCGTCTTGTTGACTCTAAGTTGACTCTAAGAATCAGCATGTCAGAATTTATCTGAATGTTATTCAATTTGTCCAGAATAAGCATCTAAAAATGAGCACAGGATAACAACAGGAACCGTATCAGTATAAGGCAGTAAAGATAATGTAGACAAATGGGATTAATGACAAATTTTAATCTTTGAGCATTATCTGTTATCCGTGAAATTCCTCTGCTAACAAGGGTAGAAAGGGAACTCCTGTGGGAAAGCAAATTCATTTGGGAATCTTTGCCAATACTATTATGATTTATTCCAGATTTGTGATGGTGGCAAATGTCTGTAACTTGGGTATAGGATGAGCATGAGGATTTGTTTTCCAAGCTCATGGGTTGATTTCCAAACATTTCATTACCAGGCTAGATAACATCTTCAGAAGAGTTTAGGGGATGTCAGTGTTGGTGTTCCTCTGTTTATAAGGATTTCAAATTGTCCAGGGCTTTATAAGTGTAGTGTTCCTCTGTTTCACACAAAGCCTTTATAAACAGAGAAACAGTAACACTGATGTTCCCTAAACTTCGCTGAAGATGTTACCTGGCTTGGTAATGAAATGTTCGGAAATGAACCCCCCAAGCTTGGAGAACAAACCTCTACCCTTATTCCAGATTACTAATAACTGCTATAAATCTGACGCTTAAACACTTATTCTTGGGCATGTAAGATATAAATAATATAAATCGGAAAAATTACTCCCAATGATTTTATCAATCCATACCCACTGCAGTTTGGGATTCAGTAATAGTATTCTATGAGTTATAAATGCTACTAACAATTACAAGACATGCTATTCTGAAGCGATATTTGGTCAGAGACCCACCTCAATATATTCA
This sequence comes from Hydrophis major, assembly GCA_033807585.1. Lineage (NCBI taxonomy): Eukaryota > Metazoa > Chordata > Lepidosauria > Squamata > Elapidae > Hydrophis > Hydrophis major. Next base: position 334,807,348 of record CM066329.1, read on the forward strand.
AAGGAATATCTTGCACTGCACAATTAATGCCAATAAAGATACAACACTTACCAGACTTACTTCAAATGAGTGTGTCTTCCCAAGGTAGCTTCCACTCGGCCCTGCTTTAAACCCTATGCAATGTAATATACAGTTTGAAGTTAAAGGTTAATATATTTTGCAGTCCTGCAAGAAATAGGTAACACAAATAAAAATTCAAGCTAAATTAATCTAAGTTTTTTCATAGGTAAACACCACTTATAAAACCATCCTGAAAAAAGGGAGTAGGAAGGGCTCCCACAATCAAAGGTATTATTAACATTTTATATGCCATTTCATGAGCTATAAAGCTCCTATATTCCCCTTTTAGCATAAACGATACGCAAATGACTCCAAAAATTTTATTGCTAAAATTCCTGGAGCATCATCAATGGTATTTAGAGTTTTTATACACATATTCTCTCACTTTTCCTCACAAAAAATGTTTTTGCAATAAACTTATAAGAATTAAAAAAAAAATGGTTTCTGACCACAAGATTTTGATGTGATTATCTGTCTTTATCACTGATGTTTTTGACATTTTTGGAGAAAATTAAGTTGAGAGAATTTTGTTGTGATAGAAAATGCATTTGTCTTTAAAAAAAAATCTTAAGAACTGCCAGGTTTGTTTCTTTGGCCCAAGCACTTTGAAATATGAATGAAGCATATGAAAAAATAGGAACTGAACAGCTCAGGTGATGAAGAGATTACATTATAGAGCTTAGAATAGTCCAACATAGAACGGTTCCATGTAGACAATTTAATTAAGAGCCATCAACAATGAAGGTCTTATTCCATTCCCTTTTCCTGTAGTCTGGAACTTATGAGCAGAAAGTGTCTTACTATTATTTTTTAATGAAGTTCTGGGAGTCTTTTGATTGAAGAAAAGAATAATTATAAATAATCTTGTCCCTATTAGGTAGTAGTACTATATAGTAGTATTAGTACTAACCTAAAATTACTTCTGCATATTTTTAAAGATAAAACGCAGAGAAGCAGATAGCAAGATTGTTAGGGATAACATTGTTTACCCTAACTGGTTTAGGTAAAATAATAAATATGTTATCATAGTTTATAAGTTAAAGTGTCTGCAACTTTAAATATAGGAATGTAATTAAGGGAGTGGTTGTGAAAGCACTTTAAAAGAAGTAACGGCAGCTTGCTCTCTCTGGCTTTGATGATCCCTAATTACTGCATGGACTCAAGACTGCTTTGCTCGAACGGGAGAGATAAACAAAGGACTGATCTGTAAGTGAACTGACATAGGATATTCTACACGGACTTTGCTAACTGAATATCATTGAATGGACTGACTAAATGATACATGACTAATGGACTGTTATTTTGACTATGCTATAAATGGAATAAACTATATTTTTGATAGCACAAGCGTATCTGTTATTTTTACTGTATGTTAATAAACATACAAGCTTATCTCACTCATTTATCTGTGTGCCTATCTGACTAACGCTGCACATTCTGTTTAGCTTGTCTCCTTAACACTGGTTGGGGAACCCAGGCTTAACACTGGTTATGGGCCCAGAGGCTGCAAAGTCAGTTTAACTAGGATAAAACAGATTTATGTAAAAGTGAGAGTTTGTGTTGTTATACGTTACAGTAAACAGACAGCTGTGTTTTATTAATTATAGTTTTATATCCATATAAGAAAATATGGCACAAGTCAATCTACAAAGTTTGTCCCTTATATCCAAGTTGGATGGAACAAACTATGTATCATGGTCTATGAAATGTAGTCTACTTCTACGAAGAGAAGGTCTGTGGAACATAATTGAAAACCCACCAAACGTAGAAGAATGGGATCCAGAGGATGATGAAGATAGACTAAAAATAGAAGAATTTATGCATAAAAATGAACACGCTATTTGCATAATAGGTTTAACACTGTCTGACCAGCAACTTGTTCATATCCGTGGAGAGCAAATGGCTGTTGGGTGTTGGCAGAAGCTGAAGAGGATTTATGTCCGAGATAACGTTGGTGCACACATAAATCTAACACGGAAGCTTTTCAGGACGCATCTCCAGACAAATGGTGATATGCTGAGTCATTTGGAAACTATGAAAAGCATTTTTCAAGAACTGCACAAGAAAGAGCTTATTTTCTCTGAACTACACCAAGTCTACATAATTCTATCTTCACTAGATGAAAGTTATGACAACTACGTCACTTCCCTTAAAATTTGGCCTAAGGAAAGTTTAACTTTAACTGATATAACTGGCAGATTGATTGAAGAGGCAAGAAGAAGACTTGAAAGACACCAGTTAAGGAGGGAACAACCTCAAAAAGAAGATAATAAATCTCCTACTGCATACTTAATTAAAAAGTGTTTTAATTGTGGAGGAAGAGGACATTTGGCAAGATTTTGTAAAAAAGCGAAGCGCCAGAACGCTGGCCAGAATACTAAAAGTCATCAAAAGATAAATAAAAATTTAGAGTTAGCCATGTATACTAACGGAGCTGTAAAAAATAATTTATGGGTGGTTGACAGTGGAGCATCCCACTGTATAACAAATGATAACAAAAATTTTATTAAAATGTCCAAGAGTACACAGCAGATATCGTTAGCCAATGGCTGGAAACTGAAAGCTAAAGGTCAAGGTATAGCATATTGTTCTTTTATAAAAGAGAATGTAAAAATGTTATATGTACCACAACTTAAGTTTAATTTAATTTCAGTTAGAATTTTGGTTAAACTAGGATATGTAGTTACCTTTAAAGGAGATAACTGCATAATTGAGAAAGAAAATAAGAAAATTACTGCATCTTTAAGAGGTGAATTATATGCGTTAAATGATAATGGTTTAGAGATGGCTAACACGGTTTATGATGATAAGAAACCTCATGATGAATGTATTCACTTGTTACACCGAAGGCTAGGGCATTTAAATTTTAAAATGCTTAAGAAAACTGTTGAATTATCTAAGGGAATAAGTTTAAAACCTTGTAATAAGTATTTGCAATGTAATGCTTGCAATCAAAGCAAGAGCAAGGTCAAACCGGCTAATAGAGTTGATGGATTTACTACCAAAGAGCCTTTAGAAGTAGTATTTGCTGATTTAATAGGTCCGAAAAAACCAAGTGTAGGAGGAGCTCGTTACATATTAAGTATAATGGACCACTATTCTAGATATGGGTTTTGCTATTTAATGAAGAGCAAAACTGAAACGTATCAAAATCTCTTTAATTGGATTAAATTTGCTGAAAGGAAAACTAAAAAGAAATTAGTAACTCTTATAACAGATAATGGTACGGAATTTACAAATAATAAATTCCAGAATAGACTTAGAATGTTAGGTATTCAACATAAAAAGTCTGCACCATACAGGCCACAACATAATGCCTTTATAGAGAGACGAGGCCAAACATTACAATCAATGACACGAACTATGATGTCTGATTCAGGATTACCTGACAATTTATGAGGAGAAGCAATAATGTGTGGTAATCATATATTAAATAATGTTGTTAATTCAACAACAGGTGAATTACCATTCACACTGTGGCATGGTACAAAACTTGATTTAAGTTACATGCACACATTTGGAGCACCAGCATGGGTGCATATCCCTTCACAACTCAGACACAAAGGACAGCATAGAGCTAAAAGGTTATTTTTTTGTAGGATATAAATCTAATCATAGATCTTATAGATTCTGGGAACCAGGTACATCTAGAGTTTACACCAGTGCTAGTGCTAAATTCCTAGAACGTGTAGGATGGAATAGATTAGAGCAAGATTTAAATAATGAAGTAATTATTGAACCCTACAAAAGGCAGAAAGATCAGAATTGTTATAAGAAGAGTCCAATTAAAGAAGAAGTCCATGAAGAGCAAATAGGACCAGAACAAGAGGAAACAGTTGATCAGGAAGAGTTAGATAATCAAGAAGAGTTAATAAAGTCCACCTGTAAATCCTGTAATACCTAGACGTACTACACGTGTAACTAGACCACCTGATAGGTATCAAGCAAGTATAGTTTGCCAAGTAACTAAAATTCCAACTAGTATAGATGAACTTTGGATGTATCCTGCTAAGGATCAGGAGAGTTGGCAAAAGGCAATGGAAAAAGAACTAAATTCATTAAAGGTAATGAAAGTATATGAAGATGCTAAATTACCTCCAGGAGAAAAATCCATTGGGTGCAAATGGATATTTAAAGTAAAAACTGGCAATGATGGGACTGTTACCCATAAGGCTAAGTTGGTAGCTCAAGGATTTAATCAAACTGCATCTGATTACGATGAAGTTTTTGCACCAAGTCTTAAAGCAACATCTTTAAGAGCAGCTTTAGTGTGGGCAGCTAAGAAAAACTATATCATTAACCATTGAGATGTAGAAACTGCTTATCTGCATGCACCATTGCAGCACACTATATATTTGAAAAAGCCAATGATTATAAAAGGCAATAAAGTAAATAGTAATGATTGTTGGAAACTCAAAAAGAGTCTTTACGGGTTGAAACAACCTGGCTTTGAGTGGAATCAATATATTGTGAAAGAATTAAACAATATAGGTTTTAAATCTGGTTTAGCAGATCCATGTATGTTTAAAAGAGAAAATAATGGAACGGTGTCATTATTGTTATTATTTACAGATGATATTGCTTTGATAACTAAGACTAATAATGAAGCTAATGAGATTATATCATTATTAGCCAAAAAGATAAAATTAAAGTATTTAGGTGAAATTAAAAAGTATCTAGGATTAACAATTAACAAAACAAAAAATGGATTTAAGATATCTCAAGAAGATAAAATTTGCCAATTAATTAAAACGTATAAAATGGAACTTTGTAAACCGGCAAAGACTCCAATGAGTCAGGAAGTTTGCCAAGCTGATGATCAAAGTCCCAAATTTGATAAGTCCATATATCAATCTTTGATTGGTAGCTTATCATATATAAGCAATTGGTCAAGGCAGATATAGCTTATAGTGTTAATCAGCTGGCACGTTTTAATTCAGATCCACATCAATGTCATTGGCAATCATTAAAGAGAATTTTAAGATATCTTAAAGGAACAATGAACCATGCATTGTATATAGAACCAAAGGGTGATTTGAGTCTTAGTGCCTATGCAGATGCAAGTTTTGCAACTGACATAAACACTAGAAAATCAACATCTGGGATGGCTATATTATTTGGTAAGACACTAATAGGGTGGAGGTCAATCAGACAACAGCATATCAGCTTGTCCACAATGGAAGCGGAATTTTCATGTCTGTCATTACTATGCACTGACTTGATTTTGTACAAACAGTTATTATTAGACATGGGTATAACTGTTAAAGATTCCATTATTGTGTACGAGGACAACCAGGCAGCCATAAAGTTAGCTACTAGTATTGCTGTAAAAACTAGATCAAAGCATACTGATTTAAGATACTTAAATGTTAGAGAATCTGTAAAAAATGGGCTAATTAAATTGGAATACTACATGACAGAAGAAAATATTGCAGACCAATTTACAAAAGCTCAAGGAGTAATTAAGTTTAAAGAGAGTTGTAACAAATATGATTTAAAGATGTAAATAGTTATATTTATTATTATTTCCTAAAAGGGGAGAATGTTAGGGATAACATTGTTTAACCTAACTGGTTTAGGTAAAATAATAAATATGTTATCATAGTTTATAAGTTAAAGTGTCTGCAACTTTAAATATGGGAATGTCCGGTAATTAAGGGAGTGGTTGTGAAAGCACTTTAAAAGAAGCAAGACGACAGCTTGCTCTCTCTCTGGCTTTGATGATCCCTAATTACTGCATGGACTCAAGACTGCGTTACTCGAACGGGAGAGATAAACAAAGGACTGATTTGTAAGTGAACTGACATAGGATATTCTACATGGACTTTGCTAACTGAATATCCTTGAATGGACTGACTAAATGATACATGACTAATGGACTGTTATTTTGACTCTGCTATAAATGGAATAAACTATATTTTTGATAGCACAAGCGTATCTGTTATTTTTACTGTATGTTAATAAACATACAAGCTTATCTCACTCATTTATCTGTGTGCCTATCTGACTAACGTTGCACATTCTGTTTAGCTTGTCTCCTTAACACTGGTTGGGGAACCCAGGCTTAACAAAGATCTACTTATAAGCACCTATTACTTCTTATAATTAAACAGAAATAGAAAACCAAAATGCAAATAGAAAATAGAATATAAAAAGAAGATGACTTATTGCAAGCCTGAGAAATGAGGAACTATCTCTTTAAACTATATGGTTTAATATTTACACTAAGGTTTTATATCAATCTTTGTATATAGAACATTTCTTTCAAAAAAGCCATATTGCTATATATCACATTTTTATTTATTTTTAGCAGCAATACATCTGATCAGCTGGCATTTTGCCTTTTAATATGGAAAAAAGATGTCTCACCAGGTAATAGCCAGTGTGGTAGCCACTCATATACCAAGCTATTAACATACTTCCTAAAGCTTCATCATCATCAGGTGAATCTGAACTAAGAAGTGGAGGAGGTGGTATCAACTAGAAAAATAATGGACAAATTTATCAGCTAACTTTAGTTTGCAATAGTGTTTCTCAAGGCTGGCTGGATAAATCTGAGTGTTGAAATTCACATATCTTAAAGTATCTAAGGGAGAGAAGCATTAGTTTGTATGAACAAAAAGGAAAGCACTCATTTCAGATACAACAGTGACATTTTAACTAGCTAAAACTACAGTACACCCATTCAGAATTAGTCACTTCAAATTTAATTTAAACATTTTTATTACTGCTTATTAAATTCAGACAAATCCTTAATGTAAAATTAACCAAATTAGTGAAATAAAAATTATAGAGGAACATTGTCATTTCATGACAATTCTCAACTGGAAACTCAGTAATGAAGTTTATTTTTCACTACTATGATATGCCTCTTATTGCCTGTCGTTACTCACCGGTGGTCCTGATGGAAATGGTGGAGACCAGCCAGATAAGAAAGGTGGAGGCCCAGGGAATTTCCTACCAGCCTAAAGCAGCAAAGGATCCTTAATTAATTATACTACCATATTCATGTGTGATTCAACAATCCATAAAACAAACCTGGAGAAACATCAATGGGCTTTTGGGCAAACCTGACATAAGCATCAATCAAACTTTATTATGGTCAAACGCCAGCATAAGGAGGATGGAGTACAGTAAAAACAACCATGCCTATTGGGATTCACTGGCAATAAGGTTGGCATCTTAGCTATATAGCCCAATTGATGCTCTGTGCCTGCTACACAGTGTTTAATGAATGCTTTGGCCTAATTTGGAGAAAAGCCTGAAGATGAGATTTAGTTGTCACTGTCTTTTTCCATGTGGACTGAAAACTATCCCTCAATTCCAAGAAGAAAAAAGGTAATAGTTGAGTATGGTGATAGCCTCCACTTTCTCGAGACCTGTTTCTAGTCTTATGGTGTCATTAAGTACCATTTGTGGACTTGAATGGTCAATCTTAGAAATTTGGACTGAATAAGTTCTAATGGTGCAAAACTAGAAAATGGGCCCAGCTGGGCAAAAAGAAGTTGTGCTATATTGGTTTGGCTTCAAATAATTTCAGTGCTGCAGGAAAGTAGTGGCCACCTTTTGTTTTTGCGAGTAAAACTTTATGTTGAGGAGATGGCCCACCATGGAGTTGATATGCAAGCTGGAGTTAATATAACATAAAACGATGCACTCATTCTAGAGCCCGATAGATAGGGTTAGGAGGAATTTCCAGAAGGGCACTTGTGCTGTATGTAGAGGATGTGGTCACTGGGGCATCAATGTTTTTCTTAGTGAACAATTTCCCTCCCTTCTAACCCTGAATCCCATTTTTACCCAGTGATTTTCTGATGGTGGTGTTGCTTTAGCCCAAGTGGGAAAGACTTGCTGATCTGGAAAGTATTTTGTACCTTGCTAGTTTATTTATTTTCTTAACAATGTTCTCTTGGAGTGATTTTATGTTCTCCAAAATCTCTATTTTAAGGCAATGTTTATGGAGTTTAATTGAACCACAAAACTTTAGAAATATTTCTGTAACTTTGTTCAAATGGATAGGCTTATTTTCCAAAATCCTCAGAAATGTCTTCTGAGTGGGACATGACATGCTTTCAGAAACCATGAAGTAGGGAGTCAAATTTGTGAGATTTACATAGTGTAGATTTGGTGCAAATCAATCTGTTTAATGAAACACTCTTATAGCTGCCCTAGTCATTCTTTTTAACTTAACTGCATGAAGTAGGGAGACAATTAGGTTTTCCCACTGGCACACTACTTGTTGGATGATTTTGTTTATGCACAAAAAAGTAAATGTTTATTTTTTTCAGATTCTCTTTACACATCAATGCAATTCACACAAAGTTCTGTTCTGATAACCAGAGATGCTATTCAGCAGGCTCTGACCAGTTCTGGAGAACAGGTAGCAGAAATTTTGAGTAGTTCAGAGAACCGGCAAATCCCACCTCTGACTGGAGATTTTACAGTATCCTTCCCCTGCCATGCCCACTAAGCCACTCTCACAGAACAGGTAGTAAAAAAAATTGAATCCCATCACTGCTGCTAATGTTCAGTATCAAGGATTAAAAATCTGAGAGGGACAAATACTTTTTCAGACAACTGTGTTTATTAATTTTCTTTAAAATAACCTATTCATTTGCAACAAGGCTCTACAGACTCTGATGGGAATCTTTCCATGCAATATGAACAACCCAAGTATTAAACTGATAGCAAATTTACTTTGAAGTTTCCAATATGCCCTTCCTCATAAAATTAGTTTCAATTCTGCACCTTAAGTTTTAATATAACAAGTATAACTTAATTTTGTGAATTGCCTAGAAAGGTAAAAACTTTCAAACTTGCTTATGAACTTACCCTTTCTGAGCCTTGTGTTGAAGGTGATGGTGGAAGAGGAAAGTGGGAGTTCCACTGCGCTGATTTTGTAGGGTTGTGTTTGCTTTGAGGTGACCGGAAGGAAAAGTCACTTTCATCTGTTGAATATTGAGTCTCATTTTCATTCTAGGAAAAAAAATTTTTTTTATGAATGGCAACAGATATTTAAAATTACAAAACATATACTGTACTTTTTGCTTTCATTCTATTCTCTGTAAAATATACTGTTTTAAGTGCTTTAACTGCTAAAATAATCCGTATTTCAAAAAAAAACCAGTAACTAGTAAAAATGGCGATAATAATAATAAAATAGCCGGAATAGACTGTGGTCACTAAATGAGGACAGGATGCATTTTTAAAATTATATTCTTCCTATTTGGTATAAGTTGTTACATTGGCCTTACCTCAGCAGCACTTTTCTCTTCATTAGTTCCCTCAGTATCCATCGGTGGTAAAAGATCTGACAACTTCTGTTCTTCCCTATTACCATATCCAGTATAAACTACTACACAAGTTCCTTTCTTCCAGTTAACTGAGGCAATAGTGGCTTGGTATACATTGCCATCTTCAGACCAAACTGCGCTACATGCATCATTAACTCTCCACTGCATTGAAAAGAAAAATGTTATATTAATGGTGCTTCAAATCAATTATTTCCTCACCTCACTATGTATTTACTCGCTAGCTCCTGTCATAAAGGTATGGTATTATTTCAGCAAGTATTCTGAACAGTTAGTGACTCCGAATTTACTAATGTATTGATGGAAGGATAAAAAAGCAAATGTCAATAAAGTAGAAGCTGTAGAAGTGGAAGTTTTGTCCTGGTTTGGGATCTGACAGTATACCAGATCAGCTCATATTATACCAGTTTTAAGGAACTATATTGCTTTAAAGATAAATATCAGAGACAAATATCGCATCCTTTACAAATATACATCCTATAATTTTTTGCTCTGGGATTGCTCCAATTGCTTGCTTGAACTTGTACTATGTAATTATAAAAGAAAACAGCCTTTTTGTAAAACAATGCTCATGCTATTTCATAAATTCTTAGATTTTTGTATTTATTTTTATTTACTCTGGTACTTAAATAGGTTTATAATGCCCCAACAAAAGATTCTTTAATTTGTTGCACATAAGCAAGATAGCAACCTTACTAGTTTTATACATTGTATATTTACGGTCTGGACATCTTGTCACTTCAATTAAGTCACTTTTTAAATTTGCAGCTCATGTTTTAAGACTTTCTGCTTTATTATTCCTACTGAAATAGCTTCAATGGGCTAGAAACAAGATTCAAATAATACAAAATGTAGAAGTTTTCATAAACGCACTATTTTATAACAACAGTAAACTAATTTAGCAATTGGAAAACAACTAACCTATCAAAAAAGCTTAATTCTTGGCAAATAACGGATGTCTCAATTTCTCTACCATCAAATTTAATATGAAACGTAATTAGAAAATTGAAACTTTGCCTCCTCTCTGTTTCATGGCAGGGAACAATTTTTGTCTTTTTATTTTAGATTTTTAATTCCTTTTTGAAGTTCATTTAAAAATGCTTTTTCCCCAATAAAACAATTATTAAAAATGGCTCATCTGTTATTAATTTTCAATACAGTGTTCTTCCATATAACCAACAACCTGTTTCTGTGTTGCAGCATTATTTTTCTTTCTACTCTTATTCTTTTTATTGTTTTTTCTTTTTGTTCCACCATTTTGCTCAGTTTTTTCCAAAGGCTCTGAGCAGTCACCATTCTTTAAGGCATTCTGTGGGAGAAAGTAAAGAAATGAGTAAAATAGACATTTCTTCAAGTTGAGCTAGATCGCTGATGGTTACATAGATGTATTTTTATTGGCAACTGGCTTTCCATTGCCTAGTCCAACCTACAGTCTTGGGATTCCTCATAGACTTTCAGTCAAATGTTAATTAGATCCAACTCCCTTAATTTTCAAGTTCATTGGTTCTGTAACCAGCTGCTTAAAAATTCACGATGCACTATACATTTTACAACTACCACTCTTTTAATTGTATTGTGATTTTTTAAATACAGTAGACATATTTTAAACAATTTGAAATAATTATGTAACATATGGAATGTAATAAAACAAAACATGTAAAAAGAACCCTATTGGAATTGTACAAACAATCCTTCAATGACTAAGATTGGTGATGTGTTTGAGTATCATATAGGCAGATGGATTGGTTGTTTCTCTTTCAAACTGTGGTTTCTAAAATGGAGCTCTTAAGAACTTCTATAAGCTTTCAATGTGACATTGGTTCAACTTTAGTTTGCTTGCTTCTACATAAATACATATCCATAAAGATGCTGCTATATTCGAACAACGGTTTAGACACAAGACAAAGAACTTGTAATTTTAGCTATTCAACTAGAATATACAGTATTATTAAATAATAGAAAGTCTATTTAAAAATCTGTATTGATTTTCTTACAAAATTTGTTACAAAAGTAAATTAACCAGAATATGATCGGAGAGCCGAAAAGTAGCCAACCTTGGGGCTCAGTCCTAGCACATGGTTCATTTCCCCCTCAAGATTAATAAATACAATTTTGAAAATAAAATGCCTTTGTAGATATATAAATAAGTTCTTTCTGAAATGTTTTGCATTTTGAGCGCAAGCGCTTTTGTACTTTGAGTACACCTCTGCATTAGGGAAAGTTATTTCTTTAGAATTTTCTGTTTGGTTTCTAGCTAGTTTAACGTTTAAGAATCAAACAATATACGATGTATACATTTTAGGAAAAATTATCCCTATGCATAGTGAGCACAAAATTCCACCCTGCGTTTTACCTTAAAAGATGCAACTGCTTTGTCGTAGGCTTTTATCAGTGCTGTATCATCCCATATATCAGAATCATCACTCTGTGAAAAGCAGAATTGAAAAAAACAAAAAAGTATATATTTATGAAGAAATTAGAAAAAACAAACACAACAGTCACAACAACGAACCATGCAATGTGCATAATCTTGGCTTTCCCTATTACTTTGTTTCAGGAATCACTTATTGGCACGCTGAATTCAAAGCTCTGGGTGGTAGTTGCCTTTCTCGCGTGGAAGGGGATAAACGGCAACTGCACACATTTCGCTGCCCTGCAACAGGATAAAACTCTCGTCTCTGAAATTCCGCCAAACTTCCAACAGTTTTGCTTTGTGTGCAGCGCGGCGGCTTCAGCTCCCGAAATTCGGGCGCTGCTTCTTCTCCCTGCTGAAAGGAGCCTCGTGCTTCCCCGCATTTCGGGCAGCCCGGACGCCCCTCAGACCAGCACCCCGACCCCCACGCGTCCCCTTTGAAAGGAAAGGGTTTATTTCCCTCTTATTTCCTTTCCTCCCACGCGGGACGGCTTCAGAGCCACCGGCCAGCCACAGCGACCGTGGTTATCGCGAAGCACCTGGAAAGGACGCCTGATAGCACCGTACCTGCCCGCCCCCCCGTCTGAACAGGACCGCGTCCTCCCCTTCGCGGGAAGCCATGTGAACTTCCGAGCCAGGGGATAAAAGCGGAAAGCGAGCAGAGGGAAGCGTCTTTCCCGAAGGCCACTTCGCGGCTACAGCTGGCCTCCTTCGCTAAGCATCGCCTGGGAAGAGCTCCGGCCAACGAGGTTTCCACAAGCGCGGGCCGACTGCGCGGCGTAGACGCGGTACCGCCCTCTGCCGGTGGGGAGGCTCCCCGTCTAAGGTCGTCGCTTCGTTGGCAACGGCAGTCCACCGCCACCGGTTGGCTCTTTCTCAGCTAGAGGCTCCAGCGTTTTCCAACAGGGGCCTCTCCGGAAGGGACGCCACGACCTACAAAATTCCCAGCCAACTGGAACAACAGCGAGTGATTTGGGGAGGCATAATCTACAGAAAGCAGCAGGCTGGAAATCAAAATCCCGAACAGATTTTGAATGATTCTACAGCCACAAGCATTACCCTTTTTCAATCCCTGTCGCTAACGGACTGCCAGTGTTCTTTGGCCCAGCCCATAAATTTAATTAATCTGACAATCTTTTACACACAGTCTGACCCATTTCTTTTTGCTTGGATTTAAGATTTTTTAAAAATCCTGTCTTTTATTACTTTTATAAACAATTCAATGTGGTGAGGTACCTAACACTCTTTCCTCTTCTTTTTCCCAACAACCTGTGAATTAGGTTGGTCTGAGGGAGAGTGACTGGTCCAAAGTAATCCACGTTGGTTTTCATGCCTAAAGCAGAACTAGACCTTCCTGTCTGCCAATTTCTAACCTACCTAAAACCTGCTTGCTTAGATCAGCAAAGCTATGGCATATTAAGCACACCATATTTAATTTCACCTCTCCACAAAGTGTATGTGTGTCCATTTGATCACTAATTGGTACAGTACCAAGGAACAGGTGTGTGCCATTTGCTATTAATGCAATTGATTACTACACTCCAAAGTATCTTACTTCCACTGCCACCAGACAGTTTTCTGTTAGCAAACAAGGATATGGTGTTGCAATATTTTTTGACCAAATACAGCAAGGGCTAAATTACACTAAAACTAATGGGCAAAGGCTAAAGAATCTATACTAAGTAATACATAACCAATGGCTGACCAACAGTCATCACCGATTCCCAAGTTGAGGTGGGTAGTAATAGAGCTACAGTATTTGAAATATCTTTACTCTTTACTGTTTTCTACTAGTCCTCTGGTTTTTGCATGAAGTTTTAAGGGTAGCCAGATTTGACACAAAATAGAAAATCCTGTATTTTCCTTACTGCCTCAGATTTGTACCTCACTCTGGCTAACATCAAGCCAGAAAACAAGTGCCGCTAATCCTCACTGTAATGCTGAACTTGCCATGAATGAAAAGGCCTTCCATTTTTTTTACTTAAAATTTTGATACTCAAAAGGAAGGAACCATTCTTGCCAAGTGATTTTATTTCATTCGATGCTGCTATATTATTTGTTCCTCATATATTGCATTTAAAATGGCAATGCATTTTTCAGGATTCTTCTGTAATCCACCTGTTGCATTGGTTTTGAAAATGAAAAAAATATATTTCAAAAATTATTAACATCTATAAGATGGACCTAAAAGTTTGAATTTATAAGAATGATTGAAAGATTTTTGAAAGGTGGATAGGGCTCTTCAGTAATCTGCTATAGAATGCATTTATGATGAAATAGCCTTTTGGACCAAATACTTTACCCAGTGCTTCTTCGGTATTCTGTCTACATTAACACACAGGTTTCATTTGAATCTTGGTGATATCATTAACAAAGCATTGCAATTTTCTTGACAATACAAAAAATACTTTGCCACTGCCTTATTATGGAAAGTTCATCAATTTCCTGGCTTGCATTCAACTTTAGGATATTTGAGGTAGTTTTCCTAATTTGACCCTTTTTTTCAACTCAAAAAGTTAGCCATGCACTGCCACCTACAGAGAATACACAATACATCCTAGTTCATGCAATAAATTTAATCTCACAATTCGGATGCCTACTTAATTATTAGGATTACACTGTTAAATTTTAGTGAATTAAATATAGTACCCCTAAATTCTTTACACAGAATATTGAATATTGAGCCTGATCAACTTGAATGATTAATGATAAAGACTCCAACAAAGACTCTAATACAGTAATTATATTGTTTGAAAAAAGAATTTAAGTTGATTTTTGTAAATACTCTTATCATTCCCAGTTCTATTTCCACTGATTACAGTTCAAAGAGCAGAAAAGAGGGCAAACGTATGAGAAATGGGGTTATTACACAAATCCTGATTTCTAGATGGCAGTAAAGATATCCCATCTCTTTAACTTTCTATCAGCCAACCATTGTCCAAATTTTAGCATCCCAGTAATCCTATTAATGAAGACAAAACACATACTTATCAAAAATACAAATTGACTACTGTATAAGTTAAGATGTTAGGAATAATTTTTCATTCTCAACCATTTTACAGTTGCCATATGTTCTAAAGCAGGGGTCTCCAACCTTGACAACTTGAAGACTTCAATTCCCAGAATTCCTCAGCCAGCTTAGGAACTCTGGGAGTTGAAGTCCACAAGTCTTCAAGTTGCCAAGGTTGGAGACCTCTGTTCTAAAGCATCTTTCTGGAACTGAATCTGAGTAACTATAATCTACAAGTTATTTTTAACCCAGAAGACCAATTTTTACCTAAAGTTCAAGTCAGTCTTATCTAAAATCCAACTATTTTTAAATCCCACATAACTGAAATTTAATAACATCACAAGAAAGGACACAAGGCCATTTCTACTTTAAATTTTATACCAACATATCACACTTAAATCACAACTGCACTTGTTTTAAAATTAAATCATGGCTAACAGCCAATTTTAAAATACCTACCTGTATTTTTTACACTATGACACACTCCCCCTCCCCCCAAAAGTGGGTGGAAATGTCTGTGCGTCTTAGAGTGCAAATAATGGCAAAGCCCCACCCACCCGCCAGCCTCCCAGAATACCACCAATCAGCTGTTCCAGTTTGTGGGGATCACCATCGCCTGAAACTGGTTGAAATGAGACATGTGGCTGAGGCAGCAATGGACGGGTGATCCCAGCAGCCTGGAATAGTTGATTGGCAGTATTCCAGGAGGCGGATCCAACCGCCAATCAGCTGCTTGTGCTAGATCAGGCTGTGCTGAAGCTGACCAGGCGGTTTGCTGCAAGGAGGCAAATTGCTGGGAGGCAGAGGCAGATTTTTTTTTCTTGTTTTCTTCCCTAAAAGCTAAGTGTGTCTTAAGGTCTGGAGCGTCTTACAGTCCAAAAAATATGGTTCTTTGCTGCAATAAAAAAAAAAAATTCTATTTATTCCCTGAAACTCTGACCTAAGACTCTTAATTATCTGTACCTTTCAAACAATGCAATTTGTTCTTTGTATGCTCTAGCACACAGTCTTTGACGTGTTCAGAATTAAAGGTCACCCTGTTTATGCTCTTCCAATTGACAAGTATGCTAATAAAATTTCATTGTTCAGAAGAAGTTGCTGTTCTCAGAAGATTCTCTTGACCTAATTCTAGGTCAGTCTGGTTATGTCACAAGCTGAAACACAATTATGCATGTAAAACTAATTGTTCAAATAAGGTTCTTACCAACTGTCGTGGAAATAACGTTACACATCAATAAATTTAAGCAACCCATTCAGTGACTGCTGCACTTACAACCAAACGTTTTAATCAAAAGATAATATAGTTTATATTTTAATTCAAATTAGATTTTAATTGCAATTTTACATAGACAGAATCTTGGTTTGCAATTACTGAAGAATGGTATTAAATACTCAGATTGAAGTTAGAACACATGATGAAAGGCAAGTTATTTGTGCTATATGCGACAAAGGATTCTCTAAATTATGTTGTATTTCCAGCAATAACTGAAAATCTATTGGAGCTTCTTGAGTACCCAATTCCGACAATATGTCATGCAATATTTTTATTGTAAAAATAATTTATGATTAACTTTACAGCTGACCTTTTATAAAGTGGAAAGCAAGTACAGATACCTATCCTTTTAAAACATCACTTCTGAATATAAGAGTGCTGCCATATACATTTCCTAGCTTACTTGCATATATAAGTGGTATAATCACACAAGCAATTTATTGAGCAAACATTTTTAACAATAAAATACATTCTGGCTATTGCTACTGTGACTAACAGACATGCAAAGGGAAATACAACCTTAAAATCCAATTTTATTGGACCAGATTCTAGTAATTCAGTCAAAGCCAAGTCAGCTGCAAATATACTATACTAACCATACATTCTAAAATAAATGCATACTGGACAAGCAAGTAAGTAGAAGATAAACATTAACCATTTAATGGCTGGCTACTTTACAAATATGTCTTTTTAGGCCCTATATTTTGAGATGCTGCAGCATTATTAGGTCCTCTCTGTAGCCACATATTATTTTGCTCCTGCCTGAAGAGTTTTCTTCTCATCTGCTGCTTTTTGCTTCTGCTGCATAATTTCAGAATCTCTGTAAAAAGGGAAAGAACAAGGTCAGTTTGTGATGCCAATTTTTAGAGTCAGAACATCACAAATAAATCTCAAGTATTGGGCTGAACTCATCAATTTAATATCAATAAATTCAAAAGAGCAACACTTTCAGCTTTTCTGAACACAGAAAATTTTTACATAGGACTTCTATGTACAGGTAGTCCTTGACTTAAGACCACAATTGAGCCCAAAATTTCTGTTGCTAAGTGAGACTTTTGTTAAGTGAGCTTTGCCCCATTTTACAACCTTTCGTGCCAGGTTAAGTGAATCACTGCAGTTATTAAATTAGTAACATGGTCATTAAGATTAATCTGGCTTCCCCATTGACTTTGCTTATCAGAAAGTCCCAAAGGTGCTTTTTCAAGAGGCATCTGGACTTTTTGGTTTTTCTTTGAGGACATTTTGCTTCTCATCAAAGAAGCTTCTTCAGTTCTGACTGGATGGTAGGAAATGGAAGGATTCATACTCCTTGCAGACAGCTGGTCATTTGCATTCTTTTGGACAATCGTTAAGGGCACCTGGAGGTTTTTCTATGTCATCAGTGTCACCTGAGTGGTGCAAATGGGTGTGGAGCCTTCCTGAAACTGCTGAAATGACTGTGTTGTAGACTGGATGATATCATATCCCTCCCTCTGTGTTGAGAGAGTGGTCTTTGTCTTTTAAATGCAGATGGACTGTTGAATCTGGTCCTGATGAATTTGTTCTCCTATGTTGTGCCATGTGTTTATGAAGTGGTGGTTTTGTTTCCCCAATGTACACATTTGCACATGGCTCACTGCATTATACATCATTATACATCATACACCACGTTGCTCAGTTTGTTTCTGAGTGTTTTATCCTTGAAGTGGACAAGCTTCTACCTTTGTGTATTCTTGGGTTTAAGTGTGCACGTATGTTGTGTGGGCTGAAGATCCTCCTGAGATTTTCCAATATTCCTGCAATGTATGGAATGACGACATTGATTCGTTTATTGTTCTCGGTGTTGTCTGTTATAGGAGTTCCTGTAGGTGTCAGCTTTAAAATTCAGCTGTCACATTTCATGGAGGGGGGGTGGGGTGGAGGAGTTGAAAAGTTCAAGGTTATTCTGTATGTCATATTAAGAAATTCCAGTTGCAGTTAATTGGTTCTCGTGATTTATGAAGTGTAGAAGTGGGAGGAGAGAAGGGAGGAGAGAAGGTGGATTCTGTGTAACTCTCAAAAATAATTTCACTTTGGGAAATTGCCTTTGACATGCCAGATCTGTTTCTAAATAAATCAATTGGAGAGAAAATGTCTCGGAGTGATTGATATCATGGATACTTTCTGGATGCCTTACAGAAGGATCTTTTTTGAAATTTGATGAAGGCCCCCCTTGGGAGCCACACATTCTGAGGGCTTCTTTGATGTGTTTTATTTCTTTTTCTTTGCCATTTTTACTGGTAGGCAGGCGTTTATTTAGTTCGGTGGTGTAGGATTCTGATGACTCCCATTTTGATGAGAATCAAAATCTAAATATTGATCTGTGTGTGTGGGTTTTCTGTAAACTTCAATGATAGGGCTTCTGTTCTCTTTAATGTGTACTGCAGAGTCCAGAAAAGCTAGACTAATTTCCTTATCATCTTCCCATGTGAATTTGATTATCTGTCCAGAGAGTTGAGATGTTTGGTGAAGCCTTCCAATTCCTGTGCTCTGATTTTGACCCAAGTATCATCCACATCTATACCAGTGAGTGGATGGAATTCCTGGGAAGGAGTCTAGACCTTATACCAGCTGTCTGCAAGGAATAGAAATCCTTCCATTTCCCACCATCCAGTAAGAGCTGAAGAAAAACCAGAAAGTCCATCTGTCTCTTGAAAAAGCACCTTTGGGACAACCATGACTTTGATCACATGACCCCAGGACACTGCAACTGTCATAAATATGGGTCAGTTGCCAAGGATCTGAATTTTGATCAAGTGATCAAAATGTGTGGTCATGTGAAAAATCATCATAAATCACTTTTTGCAGTGCTGTTGTAACTTCGAACGGTCACTAAAAGAACTATTGTAAGTTAAGGACTACCTGTATTCATATGAAAGGTGTCACAGATTATGCAAATATACCTCTGTTTCCTTTGAGTAGCTGATAAAGCGTCCTCTTTTCTTTTCCCCTTATTCTGTTCTTGAGTTTTCTTCATATTCTTCTGGCGGGAAAGTTCACGCTGGTTCCCACCTGTAAAAGTAACAGTCCAGGTTTTAGGCTAATTACTGGTAATTAAATATTCTATTAAAATATAATTCACAATATCAAATCCAGTTACCAGTGTGGCATTAAAAAGAATATCCTGGGTTCAAGGATGTCTTTTCCATGGCAAGAAACTTCCCTGATTTCCTCAATAGAAGTATATGGGCTAGGGTACAAATCAACATTGGGCAGCACTTATATACTGCTCTTTGAAAATGCTTGCCCAAATTATCTAAAATAAGTTTTGAATATTTAGGAACTGCAAATTCTTAGTTCTTCTAATTAACCTATTATGATTTTTACCCACTGTTTCTTTATAGCAGTCTAAAATGCATTTAAAAGCAAAAGATATCTTTAAAAATGAAAATCTTGCTCAAATAAGAAAAACAAGAATGAACAAAGTTTGGCTGAATATATGCAACCAACTGATAAAATAATGTATGCAAAAGACTATGAAGAACATATAGCAGATAACATTAAAGCAAATATTGTAGACTTAGAATAACTTTACTGTCACTTTAAATGTAACATTTAAATTAAACATATCTGCAGATTTATTTGGAATAGGAACCCAACCAGAGGCTACTGCACTACTAATGATGGGAGTATTAAACGTATCAGAAAAAAATAAGGAAAAAGCAGGGAAACTGAATGAATTACTTGCTTCTGTCTTCACTACTGAGGGAACAAAACAGATGCCAATTCTGAACTGGCAGAATTAACTCTTACATAAACATGATTAAAAAAAGGATGAAACAACTTAAATCAATGCACGCCCAAATGATACCCACTTCAGAATTTTTAAAAGAAATGGATCTGTTCACAAATCATCTTCTTCATGTCTTTCACAGGACTAAAATAGTTTGAGTGACCTTCTTAAAGGAATGATAAACTGTAGGCCAATTACCCAAACATTTATTGCAGGTAAAGCAGTTGAAATATTTAAAATAAAAATAGCCACCATATAAAAGAATGAGAATTGTGTTGTACTCCCTCTTTTTATATATTCCATATAAAATAAAGGGGCATTTGCTTGAGCCACTTTCCAATGCTACCTTGTTTCTCTGGACTTAAAATATGTTTTAGTCTCTTTTGCCTAAGTAATATTTCTTGTGTATTTCCATTAAGATATTTCCCTTGCTCTCTACACACAATACTAAAATAAACAGCAGCTTTCTGGCAAGGAAGCATATGGAAATTTAATTTAAAATTGAGGGCAAGGTTTCACATGACAGAGGTATATATTGTATAATAACACATTGAAAAAATAGTCAGAAAATTTTCTTAAAATGTTAAAATTCAAAGTCACCTATTGAAACTAAATAGTGAGATTCTAGAGGCTGACAGAAATAATACTTTATTATTAAAAGCATAATACACTTTTGGAATTTTCTGCCCATAGTGAGAATAGATAGCCTATTTGGATGTTTTAAAAGGAGGGTAGAAAGTTCATGGACTATTATCATGCCTATTGCTAGAAAGCAACAGTGGAATGTGGCTACTGCGCTAGGTCAGGCTTGGGAATTTCTCAAATACATCCAGATGGCTACAGTGATGCAGAATGTGAGATTAGATAGGTTTATGATTTGATTCAGCAGGTCTTATGTCTGTAAGCAAAATATAAACATTTTAAAAATGCTGAACACCTGAAAATTATTGTATGGCCTTAACATAAAATATGTAATTTTTAAGATTTTATCTGGCATTATAAAATTTAGGAAAACCATATGCATAGTTGCTGAATCTCTTTAGTACAGTTTGGTGATTATGAATTTTAAACTTTAAAATATGTACAATAATTCAATCCTACACATTATGATCTCAGAAGTACATTTTAACTGGGATGTGCTTTTTTATTTTGATCTACTTTTACAATCTATCATATTGTTAGAAATCAGTCTTGAAAATAAGATCTTTTTGAATTCATTTAATTCCAGTCTTGAAAATAAGATCTTTTTGAATTCATTTAATTCCAGTTTTGGCCAATGCTCCTTGTAACTCTTAAAATATTTTTAAAGTCTTAGGGAAAAAAAAAAAAGGGGGGGGGGTAGGGAGAAAAACAATACTTTCTAGGCATACTTAATTTTAAGCAAACCTAATTCTATCCATTAAATGATTTTCTGAACTTAAAATCAATAAAATACATACATATACTACCACAGATAAATTTTACATTACAAGCTCATTTCATAAAAACACGCTAAAAGACAAAACTAAATTAGTTTCTCTCTTAGCCTAACCTATTTTATAGCACTGGTGCAAGGATAAACAAGTTACATGGGCAACAACCATGCATATAATTTTTAGTTCCTTAAGTGAAGAAGCACTATAATCATAAGATATATCTGCACCATGTTAACAAATGTGGGTCCCTGAAAAAAACAACCCCAAGATGTCATGAACATCAGCAAGGACTATACATTCTGTATTTCCAACCCAGAAGACTTAAATATACATTATTGCACAGAAATTGCAGGTTTTTCTATGTTAAAAAACAAAACATGAATAAAATTTCTGGGTTAGCTGTGATATCCACGAAGCAGTAGAGCTGTCTAGAAGGGTTGGTTGAGTTGCAGCCCTTAAAATCATTACTTCTCAGACTTTCAGCTACAATCCAGCAGGTATGTTTTATTTGCCCAATTTGTTTACGGAGTAACTGTTAACTTTAACCATTTTTAAAGCAGATCACAATGAACCATCATCCTATAGAAACCCACATTAGTTCAGTCATAATTACTATAAATTCTGCCGCCAACACCTGCTTAAGGAGATAAGCTAAGGGGTTTCTTTAAAATACCACAGGCTAGACCAGGGGTCTCCAACCGTGGCAACTTTAAGTCTGGCGGACTTCAACTCCCAGAATTCCCCAGCCAGTTGCCAGGGGAATTCTGGGAGTTGAAGTCCCCCAGACTTAAAGTTGCCAAGGTTGGAGACCCGTCCACTAAGACTACAGGGTGGTGCTCAGTTTCTTAACAAAACAACTATTTCCAAATAGGTCCTGAAGAAAACCGAGCGCAACGCGAACACCGGACAGTTTTTCACAGGTTCCCCTCGAAGCTTTTCAGAGCTAACTTTACTGAGCCACAGGCAGATTTGACTGTAAATTCGGGTCAGTTCACCTCGCAGACTTAAAGAGGATGGCCAAGGCTCCCCGTTCGCCCCGGAGAGCGGATCAAAAAAACGCGGAAACGAAGGACCAAAGCTGCCCTTTTCTCCAGCCGGCCTCCCCATGTATACAAAAAAAAAAAAAAAAAAAACCCAAAAAAACACCAAACCCAAAGATTTGTAACGCCCGCCGGCGACGGTAACAAAATCCATAAACCAGGGATGCTTTGCGACGCACCTCGCTATGGCTTCCACTTTATTAAATAGGTTGCTGACCCCAAGATCGCCGCCCACCACGGAGATGCCACGAACAACAGGCAGAGAGGCGCCTCCCTCTCCGGCCTACGGCCTCCGCAAGGCCCCGTGAACTGTCCCGCTCGGCCTCTAACGGGCACCGACCCAGCGGGAGGGACCGCCTTGCCTTCCTGGTGGTGGGAGAGGGCGGTCGCGTCGAATACTTACGGGCCATGGCAAAACAATAACCCCAGCGATAACAACCGTTACGCTCGCAAGCTCCAACTCCCCACCAACCGCTCCAACTACCAGAACCTTCTCCTTGCCCCGCCCGCCCAAGTTTTTATTAAGTAAGGGACCGCCCCCGTGACGTCACGCCGCACATCTCTCCGTCCCGAACGGAGCTGTTCAGGAACGCCCTGCCGATTAGTGCGCTTGCGCAAGTCTAGAAAAGCCTCCTTTGTTTGGATGATGACGTCTGCTTCAGCAGCTGACTCAAGTTATAGTCCTTCGCTTGGGTCGAAACTCGTAGTTTCCAAGTTAGCGGTCACCAGTCAGGTTTCTCTCTTTCCCTCTTTTTGTTCTTTGCTAACAGAATAGCATGATTCAAATAATCCAGGGTTGTTGCCCTAAAAAGATATATAAATAAATGCATATTATGGTTGGTCGACCAACTATTTAACCTGGATTTGGCATTTTTATCCACCGATTCTCGTCCTTCCCATTATTATTCTTTGTTCACACAATGGGAAGTTACAGCTGTCAGTTCTTTAATTGCTATTGGTCTTTATAAGCATTGTGTTTGTCTCAACAACTTAAAACATTATATAAGGGTGCAGTTATGTGTGGATCCAAGTATTATGGTCTTTTGCAAGTAACAGTTGAATTTTCTAAGTGCTATCTCAAATTTTTAGGTATTGGCACCCAGTGGGTAGATAACCACTGGGAATACAGGAACTGCTTTATGCCATAATCTTTCAATTTTGATTTTTACTTGATACTTATGTTTTATGTGTTATCAGCCAATTTAATCAATCTGTATTCAGAAATCCCCTCATATATTAACCACCTGCTTTTCCAACTCTGTTCCCATCAATTTTTGACAGTTTGGTCTAGTGGTTAAAGAATCAAGCTAGAAAGTGAGAGATGTGAGTTCAAGTCCCACCCTTAGCCACGAAAGCCACCTTTGGGCCAGTCATATTCTCTCAATTGATTCAACACACCTCACAGGATTTTTGTTGTGAATAAAACAGAAGCTGTCATGGATATGCTTGCTGCCTTGTGTTATTTGTGAAAATGATAAAGATGGGATACAAAGAAATAATTTTTCATTACTGGTACATGATAATTTTTATATTAATAATTTTTCATTACTGGTACATGATAATTTTTGCAGGTGTTCCAATGAATTATTTTGGTGACTGTTATGTGATTAATTTGGTCTAGAGAAATGTGCTATTGTTCAAAAAGAATAGTGAGAAATTGGAATTGGCTGGTTATAAGATTGTGAGAGGTTTGGAAATCAAGTTCTATGTGTGAAATGATCTATTTAAAGAATCTTGAAGGATTTACAAAAAGTGAAGATTGGTCAAAATAAATGGCTATATCTGTATTTAAAGAATCTGGAAGCATTTAACCTACAAAAAGTGAAGATTGAGATAGGGAAACAATCTTTAGCTGAATCACTGTCACATGGAAGAGGGACTGAATTTTATATTAACAAATTAGAAGTCACTAGGACATATTTTTGAAAATCCTTGGACTCAAGAGACACTTAAGTTATGTCACAATTTCTATAATAATAGAGCTTTACAGTTTTTTTCTAATCTTATGTCTCAGTTAAAATTCTGGAAATTACAGTCCCTCCTTCCCTAATTAATGAAACTGTAAGCTAAGGCATTCTTATTGAAAATAAAGTGATACCGAATTGTGCCAATTGGGGGTGGGGGGGAGAACAAGACGTTAAATTAAATCGGAATGAAATACAGAATTATGGCATAGGCTTCACTATATGGACTAGACTAGAAGACCTCCAAGGTCCCTTCCAACTCTATATGGGATTTATTTATTTAGAAAATATATTTGCCACCAATCCCCTACCAATCCAACGATGTATTAACAAACCACTTCCTTCAGTAGAAATCTGAAACGCAAAACTCGATTTCTGCATTGCAGGCGGTACACTAACCATTAATAAGAACCAAATCTTCCGGCTTACTTTGTCGCAGAATGATGACGCGACCAACGCCATCTAGGAGCAGCTGATTGAAGTCCTGTCCCAGAAAGGAAGGGCGGGGAAGTGGACTGAGCCGGGCCGATGTCATGAGGCCGCCTCGCCGGCGACGCTGGACTTTAGCCGGTGCCGGACCTTCCGCCTCACGACACCATGTTCCGCCGCGCCAGATTTAGCGTGAAACCCAATGTCCGGCCGAATGCTGCAGGGAGAGGCGGGAATAATGGAGGCAGCACGAGCTCAGTTGTCCCGGCGGTCGCCACTGCCGCGTCCGCCACCACCACAGATGCCGACGGTCAACATGACTCGGCACCGACCACCCGGTCTTCTACGGTCGAGGACAGTTCGATGCCCCATCCCGGTGACGCTACCGCCTCTGAAGATCTTCACCTGAGCGGCGACAGTAGGAACAATAGTAGCAGGTAACTGAGGTTTGCTTTTACCCTCTCGCTGTGGTGTCTTCTCAGAAACCGAAGGAGCTTCCTTTTTGAGATGACCCGAGAAACACATTGGAAATTGGATCTGTGACGCTCGTTTAACTACGGTATTTGAGGACCCGGTTTTGACAAAACTTCTCTTAGTAGAGGTTCATAATCATCTTTTGTCAGCAAAACTCCCATCTCAAAGAGATGTGTGAAAGAACTTTAGCTTTGTGTTGTAATAACTGAGCTTTTGGGACTTGAGTCTAGTGACTTGATTCTGTAGTGTGAACATACGGAGTGGTAATTGGCATTAAATGGACTGTAGATATCCTAACAACTTGCTGTTCCAGTATAGAGAAATTTTCCAGGTATAGTGATGATGATGCAGAAGCATTGCATTGACCAAACTCTGATCCAATGATAGTATAGTATCTAAATTGTGTTATTGGTCACCTGTACAATGAATAATGCTTTCAGTATGTTCATAAATTTGAGCTATGTTAATGTCCCTGCCAATCTTGTAACCTTTTAATATCAGCTCTATATAGCTAATTAGATAACATGTAAAGGTAGTCCTTGACTTAACAACAGTTCATTTAGTGACTGTTTGAAGTTACAACAGCACTGAAAAAAGTGACTTTTGACCATATATATTTAATAAGTAAAATAAACAGAACAACACAGGAAGCTGCCATTAACTGCAGTTTAGGGGTTCTTTGAATTGTTGCAGCTTTGATGTGCATGTTATACATAAATTAATCAAGTAATGTCTTTATTTTGAAACTTGATTATTGTGTGAGATCTCCCATAAAATTATATTGTATGAATAAATTACAAATAGGTAGAATTGTTTTTTTGATTTGTTTAAAATGCTTGGTGAACTTTCAAACAGAAGGGCTTGGTCTTTCTATTGCTCCTCTTGAGGCTGCAGTACTACACATACACACACACACACAGAGAGAGAGAGAGAGAGAGAGGGAGGTGAACACTCATATATACATGTGGAGTATATCCCAGTTAATAAATTTTATCCTTGTCATCAAGCTCAACTTGAGATTCATTATTTAGCCCTATTTAATTTTTGATTAGTATTGGGATTTCTGCTAGTGTTAGTATCAGTTTGACTATCTGCAGTTAATGCTCCAAGACATACAGAGCAAGTATTGGGTTACAGATCTAACTCTGAACTCTTTATCTCATTACTTTATGGGATAATCCCATTTTAAAAATGTCTAAATCAGTCAGGGGAGGGGATAAATTGGATATTACAATATTATCACTTTGGATCAACTCATGTCTGAGAAAGCAACTTTTTTTAAAATTCAAAATTAAATTCAACATTTAATATCTATGTGTGCATTGGTTTTTGAGGGAGTTAAAACAATTTGATTTACATCAAGGATTTTTTTGGCAGAATATTCAATTAACACTTAGGTTATTTAATCCAAATGCAACTGCTGCTTCTGAACTTCCCCAGAAGTTAGAGGTTGTGGCTGTTAAGTCAGTAACTCTTTTAGCAAGTTGATGAAATTTATTTTAGTTACTTATGTAACTATTAGCATGATGAGCTTGAATGCTGTACTTTGATAATCATTGAAAGGTTGCATTAAACAATGATAATTTTGTTTCCTGTGATTGTAAATTGAAATTACTGTGATTAATATTTTACTGTGCATTTATTGAATGTTAAATGAAGTTTGATTACAATCACCCTGCCATTAGATATGTAATTCAGGAATTGGTACATTAATCCATATGGTCAGGTCATTTCCTATGATTGTTGGATTTGGGGCTGACATCAACAGAATTGTTAAATTCTAGATCAATTTCTGAATGTTAAAGATGTATGTGTTCTTGGCTATATCCCCAGTATTTGAAATTCACAAGATTCCAAGAAATATGTTTTTTTCAAGCAAAGGATTGACTCAGTAACATTAAAAGGAGAAATCAAACTAGCCCCAAGATTTTTGATAATGTGTTGCTTGTAACCTAATTTATCAGTTTTCAGTACGCATTTAAAGATGTGACCAAAATTATTGAAATTCTATTTATTAACAGTTAGATTGAAGAAACCCAAAACATTTGCAGGACAATTTATGACATAACTAGCCTTCTGAATTCATGACCTTGCATTGTAACATTGTAGTATTTTGTTCTGTTTACTGTGTTACTTTTCTACTACTCATGGCATAAATATACCAAATAAATATTTGTTGATAATACAAGCCCCAAATTTCTGTTGCTAAGTAAGATGAGTGAGTTGAGTGATTTTGTCACATTTTATGACCTTTCTTGCCACAGTTGTTAAGTGAATCACTGCAGTTGTTGAGTTAGTAACACAGTTGTTAAGTGAATCTGGCTTCCCCATTGACTTTGCTTGTCAGAAGGTTAGAAAAGGTGAGCACATGATGCCAGGATACTGCAACCATCATAAATATGAGTCAGTTGCCAAGCATCTGAATTTTGATCATGTAAGGATGCAATGGTTATAAGTCTAAAAAATGGTAATCTTTTTTTCAATGCTGTTGTAACTTTGATCACTAAATAAACTGTTGTAAGTTGAGAATTACCTGTAAACTTGTGTTTCTGGGAAATTGATTTATTGATCTATATTCATTTAGCTATAGCGTCTTAATATATTCGTTTAGGTCTCAAGTTTAAGAATACCAGTATTTTCCATAAGAATTAATTATAATATAGTATAATTATTTGTATAAACTATGGCATACCCGTATTTTCCTGAAAATAAGACCGGGTCTTGTATTAATTTTTGCTCCAAAAGATGCACCCGGGCTTATTTTCTGGTTAGGTCTTATTTTTTGGAGAAATACGGTAATTGTATTTGTCTGTCTGACATCTTAACTGGGCTTATTTGGGGGATAGGGTTTATATTATAAGTGTTCAGAAAAATCATGTTAGGGATTATTTTCCAATTAGGTTTTATTTTCAGGGAAACATGGTAATTACTGTACTACCTTTCAAAAAAAAAAAATCTGTCATTATGTTATTCTATTCTATTAGTTAATATTTCACTTAATTTTCCAGAAATGAAAAGACCAGTGATAAAAGTGGAGATGGAGACTGCAGGAAAAATGTTGAAGGATTTCCACAGAGAAGAAAACGGATATCCACTATGCCTAACCTTATAAAACCAAAAATTGTACCTCCGCCTCCTCCCACTGTTGATTTATCATCAAAATGCTCCCCAAAACAAGGATCTCACTCTCCTGCTTTTAGTAACCTTCTGTTTCAAAAAGAAACATCTTTACCTGAAAAGATCAGTTTGGAAAGTTCTCCCAAGTCTTCCATATTGCCTGAAAAGAAAACTTCTGCTCCTCAAGTGCCACAGTTCTCTCCATTTAAAAAATCTGCTAGTAAAGAACCCAGCCCATGTACACCAGCTCAAAGAAATGATGAAGCCCTTCCGAAGAACACAAGCTCACCCCTCAAAGAAAGACCCACCCAGGAAACACTGATGGAAGAAGAAACAGCACAGACAAAATCTGCTTCAGCAGATAAGAAAAAGATTTGTTCAGATCGTGTGAAAATTATCAAAACTCAGAAGCTAAGGAAGATGCTTAAAGAAGAATTGAATAAAGAGAAAGTACAGTATTTTTGTAATTTTAATCTGAAGTATCAAGGAAAAAAATTCTAGCTTGTTTTTTGGGATGAAGTATCCTATAGTGGTGAATCAGATCATTGATTTTCCCAGCCTAATATTTTTTTCAGTGCTGAATGGCATCATTTCTTAATTTTGGGGAGTGATTCGGCACCAAGTCGTTTTTGGCTCCTAGTGACCATATGGGTAATAGATCTTCTCCTTGATGATCTGGTTTTTAACCAGGTCTTACAGAGAGAAGATTTTTTTAATCATTATCTGGAAATAATAGATTTCATCTTGTGACCTCTTGCATGTAGATCTTGGGCCCTACTGTTGAACTAAGGCAGTCTTCACTTGTGAGAAGTGAAGAATCTCTTGTTATAATATGGAAGTATTACAGAAAGTATCACTATAATCTAGCAAGATCTTTGGTAGCTTGCACTATACCAAGCTTTTCTAGGTAGACACTTAGTTTTGGACTTCAATTACTACTATGAGCTCTGGCTGCCATGGTCAGCAGCAAAAACTAATTCTAATTCTAAACATCTGAAATATATTAAACTGCCAGCTAAACTCTCCAGTGCTTAATATCTGTCTGATGCTTCTGGTAAATAATGGGGATTTAAGTCAATGTGTGATCAATAGGCTGTGACCAGTTGACCGATCTCACCCATTTTAATTCTGTCTTCCATCTAAATTAGGTGAGGGGGTGCAGAAGGTGAATTGGTGTCTGAATATGGTAGCGTAAATTGTACGATAAATTTTCATTTAGTGATAATTAGTTATGGTCTCATTATACATGCACATACATTTTTAAAATTTAAACATATTGTGTTTTTCTGCTCCTACCAACATATAATGTATTAAAATAATTTAAAAAATAAAGTTACACCAACAAAAAATGAAATAAAACAAAACAAGCTAGCAACTGAATATGGCAAGTGGAAAACTCTTAAATATATACAAATAAAATTTGAAACAAGATTTAAATAAAAATCTATGGAATGATAAAAATATATTAATTTATCTTTCTAGAAACAACGGAAATTTAAATATCCTATAATTGAGAAAAATATGCCGGAAGATCGCTCCAAAATGACTATGAGAGATTTTATTTATTATTTGCCTGAAAATAATCCTATGAAGTAAGTGCATATATTCTTTTGTCATGTTGGTACAAATTGTTCTTATTAATTCATTGGATCTGTACGCTCTATATCCTCTAAAAATTATAGGGTACCTTACATGGTTTCTCATTCTTTTTTCTTTACAACAGTTTTGTTAACAGGGCTGTGAAATCTCCGATTTTACGCAGAATTCCGATTTTTCCCCTCAAACACCAATCTACATTTTCCGCGTTTTTTTTCTCAGCTCAGGCATACCGTATATACTCGAGTATAAGCCGAGTTTTTCAGCCCATTTTTTGTGCTGAAAAAAACCGCCCTCGGCTTATACTCGAGTCAGCCGCTACGGCACCATGCCTGGCCTGCGCTGGCGTGGCTGCAACTGATCGCGCCTTCATGGCAGCATCGCCGCCGCGGCTGTCTACCCACTGAGGTCCTTCACAGGCGACCCCAAGCGGCCTCTTCTTCCCCATTAACGGGCGCCCGGGGCCCCCGCGAGCTCCTGTGTTGCGTGCTTCCAGCTTCGCAAAGAAACTGCCAGGCTCAGGCAGCCTCCCCTACCCCCTAGCCTAGCAGCGAAGAGCTGCTCCGGGGGCAGCGAGACAAAGTGCCTGGCTGCGCCGTGGCGGGAGCCCCTGGAGCAGCACTTCGCTGCTTGGGGTGGGTGGGGGAGGCTGCCTGAGCCTGGTGACCCCAAGCGGCCTCTTCTTCCCCATTAACGGGCGCCCGGGGCCCCCGCGAGCTCCTGTGTTGTGCGCTTCCAGCTTAGCAAAGAAACTGCCAGGCTCAGGCAGCCTCCCCCACCCCCTAGCCTAGCAGCGAAGAGCTGCTCCGGGGGCAGTGAGACAAAGTGCCTGGCTGCGCCGTGGCGGGAGCCCCCGGAGCAGCTCTTCGCTGCTTGGGGTGGGTGGGGGAAGCTGCCTGAGCCTGGCGACCCCAAGCGGCCTCTTCTTCCCCATTAACGGGCGCCCGGGGCCCCCGCGAGCTCCTGTGTTGCGCGCTTCCAGCTTAGCAAAGAAACTGCCAGGCTCAGGCAGCCTCCCCCACCCCCTAGCCTAGCAGCGAAGAGCTGCTCCGGGGGCAGCGAGACAAAGTGCCTGGCTGCTCTGTGGCGGGAGCCCCCGGAGCAGCTCTTCGCTGCTTGGGGTGGGTGGGGGAGGCTGCCTGAGCCTGGCGACCCCAAGCGGCCTCTTCTTCCCCATTAACGGGCGCCCGGGGCCCCCGCGAGCTGCTGTGTTGCGCGCTTCCAGCTTCGCAAAGAAACTGCCAGGCTCAGGCAGCCTCCCCCACCCCCTAGCCAAGCAGCGAAGAGCTGCTCCGGGGGCAGCGAGACAAAGTGCCTGGCTGCGCCGTGGCGGGAGCCCCCGGAGCAGCTCTTCGCTGCTTGGGGTGGGTGGGGGAGGGTGCCTGAGCCTGGCGACCTCAAGCGGCCTCTTCTTCCCCATTAACGGGCACCCGGGGCCCCTGCGAGCTCCTGTGTTGTGCGCTTCCAGCTTCGCAAAGAAACCGCCAGGCTCAGGCAGCCTCCCCCACCCCCTAGCCCAGCAGCGAAGAGCTGCTCCGGGGGCAGCGAGACAAAGTGCCTGGCTGCGCCGTGGCGGGAGCCCCCGAAGCAGCTCTTCGCTGCTAGGGGAGGGGGTGGGGGAGGCTGCCTGAGCCTGGCGACCCCAAGCGGCCTCTCCTTCCCCATTAACGGGTGCCCGGGGCCCCCGCAAGCTCCTGCGTTGCGTGCTTCCAGCTTCACCAACAAACGGAGCTGCAAATCTGGTAATCGCTTGCGGAGCCTCGGCACGAACCCCCTTTCCCCGCACTCCCCCCCCCGCACTCCTCTGGCGACAGCAGGCGGAGAAAGCCCCACTTCCCCCTGGCTTTGATGGCACGCGTGAGTTGGCTTCCCACTCTTTTTTTTTTTAACTCTCCTCTTCCTCCTCCTCCTCTCCTCTCCCCTTGTTGTCTGGTCTTCCCTAAGGAAACTCGAGGGCTCACACTTCCAGGTGTTTCTCCCTGTCTTTCTCCCTGTCAATGATCTTTTCTTCCCTTCCCTTCTCTCAGCCCCATCCTCCTTCACCTTTGTCACCACAATCCTGAACAGATGAAGTTTGTACTTCTCAAGAAAGGTTGGATGTTCCTTTTGAGGAGGGAAACTAGTGTGACATCTGTATGTTGACCTACTACTGAGCCATGGCATGTGTGCACATGCAATGGAGGCATGAGGGAGAGCTGTGAAAGAGATGGTGGCTCTCCAAAACAGGATGTACATGCAGCACATACACATGCTTTTTTCTTGCAAGGGAGAGAGTGACTCTGTTTAGACATACAGAGGAGGAGGAGGAATCCAGTTTTGAAGGATTTTAACTCTTGTGTTTTAGCTTGGTTGCTGACTGAGCTAAGGTTTTTGTACTTTTAAAGTTATTGTTGATACCATATTGGTTTTGTTGGCTCACTTTTCCACTTACAGAGCTAGTTTACTTTATCGTAGCCAAGCAAGTAGTACCGCGTAACTGACTGCAAAGACAATTCATACGGCTGTACATAGAGTCTGTGCACGTGCGCGCGCTCGATCGTGCGCGCGCTGGACCCCGGCCTAAGGGACTTCGCGCTTCGCGCTCGTGATGTACGCTTTGCGCACATGCGCTTCGCGCACCTTATTCACTTCAGATTTTTTCAGACTTTTTTTTTAACCAGCTCTCACACCCCTGTGTTAACTTGGGCTCATAGGAACATAGCATCTAAACATCTGAGACATTCAGTCTAGTGGTCTTTTACTTATGAAATATTGGCTTCTATATGTTTTTCTACAGTATAAATTACTAATATATATACAATATGTTGGTTTCTATAAAAGTGTATCTGTATTCTAGCCAAATGAGTAGAAATATAATCAAATGTGGCTAGGAACTTTGTCAAATTAATACAGGGCAAGATTTATTGAAACCAATGACACATTTTTAGTTTTGGTATATATGAAACATTTGCATATTTTTTTTATTCTTTGTAGAAAATTTGACATTCCTAAGTAAGTGGATTTAAATCAGCTTGTTATCTGTTGTTTTCAGGAAATTATTGTTATATTGTGAAATCTGATTAGACTTGTGCTTTATTAACTTGATTCACTATTTGAGAAACCATGTAGGTTTACCTTAATTCAATCTTACTGAACTTTATATGAATAAATTAAATTCAATTTTTGTGTGCAAAAATGCATACTGTAGCATGCTAGCAATTAGCACAATTAAATATACAATTTAATTGCATTTGGACTATGCACTATGAAATTTAGAAGTTTGCTGGATTAAATGAATCATTAAGTATGCACTTTTCAATATTTAATAGGTCTTCATTCATTGAAGAGAAGAAAACAGAAAAGACTTCTACAATGACCCAAGCAAAAGAGTAATTTGTTTCTTTTTTGAAATAGTATTCATGAAATGTATGATCAGTAATACATTTGTAAAAAATAAAAATCGTGTTTGCTTAATATTGCTGAATTTAAATTATTGGTTTAAAACATAATCCTAATCTGTCCATTAATTATGTTGGCCTTTTGGTGAAATCCTGATTTTATTAATTATAATTAAAAATCGGTCATGTAGCATGAATGGATGCTCAGCTGTATACTCTCCTTTTGCTTGTTTCTTTCTTTCTTTCTTTCTTTCTTTCTTTCTTTCTTTCTTTCTTTCTTTCTTTCTTTCTTTCTTTCTTTCTTTCTTTCTTTCCTCTCTACCTCTGTCCCTCCCTCCCTCCCTCCCTCCGTGTTTCTCTTTCCTTCCACTTTCTTTGCCTTTATTACTTTATATTAAGATGGCAAGTATACATAAAATTCCATCCTCCTCTTATTATTTTGCTACTTTAAGCATGTAACCATTATTTTAAGCAAGTTTAATTTAATTCTGAGGTAGCATTCCTAATCCAACTTTTCAGTGCTGTGTTAGAAGTACCTGAGTATTAATGCATAAATAATTCCATACTATGTTTAATGGAGGAAAGAAACATTTGCAATCAAGAAGAGGTCAATTAAAGAATGAAATGTATTGCCCATTCTCATATCCAGTGCCCAGGACCTCATTTAGAGCTGGTGGTATTAAGTTTATATTTGTAAAAAAATGCAATTATTAAGTAAGGTTCTGATGCAATCTTTTATGTATAGGTTTGCTAGTGTAAGGAATAGGAACATATACCCTGAGGAAAATTATACTCCAACAAAAAAAAATGTGATGGATATAATGATTCTTGTAGTGATGCTTTTTTTTAAAAAAAAGGAAATATAAAAAGAGCTTAGTGCTATTTGAACTGTTATTTTCCCAAATTTCAGGCCTGAAGAAAGAATAGTTGCTGATCATGAAGATGAAAATGAAGATGATGATGAAGAAGAAGAACAGGGAGGAGGAGAAGGGGAAAATGATGGCTCTCTTTTAGTCCCTCGGGTGAAAGTTGCAGAAGATGGCTCAATTATTTTGGATGAAGAAAGGTTAGGTCTTGCAGTCAATTTGCATTATAAAATTGGTGTCCATTTATAGAAGGGCTTAATATTGGTCAATATATTTTGGTACTTGAGGTAAGACTTCATTAGGATTGACAGTTTATAAATAAAACCAGCTATAAATTCCTGCCTTCAATTTATCCACTTTTTCTGCTTTTTAAGATTTATATCCTGTGACTTATATTGCAAATTCCATTGGAGCTTCTGGTACTTAATATGGAAAGATCTTCAACTGGACAATTATGTATTTCCTACCCCCCAAAATATTTCTTATACATGTAATCATTGTCCTGTGTCTGGAGGGAGAGATTCATAATCATCTAATTTATTTGTCATGGAAAGATAATGTAAAGTAAAACTAAATATTAAAGAGCTGCTTTAGCAATACTGAGGGCAAAAAAAATATTTCATCAATTTCTCGGTCTTTCTTGGACATTTATATATTTTGCTGTACAGGTGGTCATTGGCTTACAACCACAATTGAGCTCAACATTTATGTTGTTAAGTGAAAAATGTATTGAGTGAGTTTTGCCCCATTTTACAACTTAGTTAAGTGAATCTGGGTTTCTCATTGACTTTGCTTGTCAGGAGGTCGCAAAACGGGATCACGACCCCAGGACACCGCGGCCATCATAAATATGAAGCAGCATCCAAATGTAAATCACATGGGGATGGCTGCAATGGTCATAAGTGTGAAAAATGGCCTTAAGTCACTTTTCTCAGTGTCATTGTAACTTTGAACAGTCATTAAATGATCTGTTGTAAGCTGAGGACCACCTGTATTTCAACACAGGTTGCAAATCTTCTCCATTATTAGCAAGACAATTGTTCCTAAGATGACTTTGCTTCTTATGGCATTTCTTATATAATTATTTTCTTTTTGTTGTTCCTATTTAGTTTAACTGTAGAGGTTTTCAGGACAAAAGGACAGTGTGTAGTGGAAGAAAATGATCCCATTTTTGAGCGTGGTTCCACAACAACATATTCAAGCTTTAGGAAAAGCTATTATACTAGACCATGGTCAGAAAAAGGTGTGTATAATTTAGTGCTGTAGGCATAGAAGCATATTAGGGTGTATAATATGCATCTTACAGTATGTGTCAGTGAAGGATATATGCAGTTTAATAGATACTTACAGATTGCAAGAATATACATGAATTATATTTCCTGCCCAAAAATCAGACATCAATAGAAAAACATATATGTAGGTAAGGTTTGAATTTTGGACTTGGTACTCTCTGAGCTTTGGTTGCTACTCTGCAAATATTTCATTACCCGAGTAGGTAACATCATCAGTTCTATTTGCTGTGGGATTTTCTCCCTCTTTAAATATAGCTTGCTCGAGTCAATGTTGGTGGATGTGTGGTTTTTCCCAGTAGTAGTTCCTTGATTAGGGCATTTATTTTGATAGTTGTCTGGTTTCAGTCCCTGCTTACATATAGGGGTATTAGCCACTGGAAGGGATGTCTTCTGGGTTTTTTTTTGTTTCCTTCTTAGCTTTCGTCTCTTTTGAATGGTGTGAACATATGTCTTATTGATATATATTGATGACTTATTTGTCTGAATGCCAAGCTTCCAGGAATCACCCAATACAACACACCTGACCTACATTGAAACGCCCAGAATCATTGACCTCATCAATCTCTGCATCACTGCATACTTTCAATTTGATTGATACTGTATATTGACAAATCAGAGGCATACCCTGGGATCACCACTCATAGGAGAAACTGCAACGTAAAGTCCAGAAACAATACCTTAGGAACTATCAAGAAGAAAACCATACCCACATGAATATTGGCAGCAAGCTTCTGAATATAAACAGGGAGTAAACCCCACACTCAAGCAAAGCACAGGAAACAGACAACCAAGCTCAGAAAGGAGTAGAGACTCTCAATATCTCAGACTGCCAATTTCCTGAACTTTTAATGAATTATATGGAATAAGAAATAATGCTTGTTGAAATAATTCATCAGGTGATTTACACTTGGTAAACAATCAGGCAATTTTTCATAAATAAATATTAGGATTAGTGTGTGATTTCCAGCTCTAGCTTGTGAATTTGGTGGGATATAGTTCATTTGCAAAGATGTGGAGTGAATAACTTAAAAAGTCCTTTGTGTTTGGGATATTTTGAAAGTTCAGTTATTCTTCAATTAACTGAAACCTTGGGGAATGAACAAAGGGCCTCTTCAACTCTTACTGAAATGTACAATTCATGTAACACATGGTTGGTGCTGATGTGACTTAAAAATAGGAGCTAATTCAACAGTACATTATTTACTTTGTATGCAAAAAGGCTCAGATGCCTGGATATTCCATCTTTTCTCTAGTACTTAAAAGTGACAACCAGATTCTGAATGAAGTTCTAAGTAAGGCAGGTCATATAGTTTCCCTCTGTGAAACACAGAGCATTTTTTGATGATTATGAAAAGAATGATACTTTGAGGTTTAGATTAATCTATAATCTGTTTATTTAAGATCGACACTGATATGTTGAAATGACAATTGCTTTAACCATATTTTATCTTTTTTTAAATTACAGAAACAGACATGTTTTTCTTAGCAATAAGTATGGTAGGAACTGACTTTTCAATGATTAGTCAGCTTTTTCCTCACAGAGCAAGAACAGAAATCAAGGTAAATATTTTCAAGAAAAAAATTAAAAGGCACAAGAAGATATTCTTTAGCTTGTGTATTTAATATTTTATGGTAACTTACTATAAATTACTTTACCTCATTTCAATTTAATCTGCCTCTGGAGATATCAGAGAATATACCAGGCAGTCTTTTGATGTAGATTAACTAGTTCTTGTTCTGTTTTTAGGCTTCTTATTACTTATCATACTGTTGTTATTTTTATTACTATGACTATTATTTCTAATAGAACTAATGTCTATTTATCAGTATGTTTCATTGGATTGCAGTTTTAATCATAAAGAGTTTTTTTCTGATATGAATTCAAAGCATTAACTTTGTTTTTGTTCAAGTAAACTTACTTTATGGATGCTAAAAATTCTGTCTCTATTATCTAGAAAACATACCAGAGAATAAAGATACACAAGCCACTCCTTTCATTATCTCAGTAAGATTAAATATGGATTTAAACTAATATCATTTCTCAATAAAGTAATTATCATGTTACAACTTTCTGTTTTCAGAATAAATTTAAGCGGGAAGAAAAAGTCAATGGATGGAGAATAGATAAAGCATTTAGTAAGTATTGGAATATGATATTTTTTGACTTTGAAAACATTTTATATATGTATTAGTAAAAATTCATTGGACTGCATCTTCACAGTATGAATCTCAGGGTGAAGGGCTTATTTCAGCTGTTGAAATTAATATAGTGTGGGTAGAACTCTGATAATTGAGGAGGAAATTTTTTCTTCTTGTTGCAATTTTTCATGTTTTCTCAAAATCAGACCCTTGACCTTGTAGTATGAGGAATCCAGGCTGAAAATAAGACAATTTTTTCTAGTCTATTAGTAGGAATGGCCTCCAACATACCATTGGATTTAACCCATAACATTTTTCAGACACATATGCGTCTAAGTACTATAGACTTCCTTATCTGTAATATCTACAAAATATTTTAAATTGTTCAAATCTTTTCTAAATCCTGACATATTAAAAGTCACACATTCACTGTTACATGTTTTTTTAAACAAGCAAAGAGTTATTTTAATAAATAAAGTTAATGGTATAGCTACTTCATGTATTCCATTTAATAAAGTATAATTTATGTTCAGTAACTTATCACATCATTTTTTTTTTGACAGAAGAAAAAAGGCCTTTTGACTTCAGTTTTTTTACGAAACTCCTTGAGAAGGTCCTGGAAAATGAGAGGAAGAAGAAAGATAAAGATGCTGCATGTCAGCAACAAAAAGAAAAAAATTCCAATAAGAGAAATACACCAAGATCTCAGAAAAAGCGAAAAGGTAATTTTAATAATACTGAAAATGTTTGGCAAAGTCATGAATAACTTCTCTTTGCTATGTTGCTTTCTGTCCTTTCTAAGCAAGGACAGTAGTTGTAGGACACTTGAACTAGAAGATACACTGATTTTTGTGTGTCCGTGTGCCTTTGAGTTGGTCTTGATTCTTGGTAATTGCCTAGATAAGTCCTTGCATTTTTATTGATAAAAGCAGAATACTTTGATTCTACTTCAATGATCCAAATAATTTTTGATGAAATATTTTGTATATAATATCAGACAACCTGTGTCTTGGATTATCATTTCAGAAATTTTCTCTTACCTAAACAGAAAACATGGAAAGGCAAAATTATCAGCAGGAGTGGGAATGACTTGATTTCCTATTGGCTTCTCCATTAAGTTTCCTTGGGTGAAGTTGGCAGCCAGTGTCAAAAACCAACTAACCTCCCTCCCTTCCTCCCTCCCTCCCTTTTTTCCCCCTCCCCCCTCCCCCCTCCCTCCTTTTTCCTTTCTCTTCCTTTCCCAGTAGGCAGGTAATTAGCTGCTATCTGGTGGAGAAGGAAGTAAATGAGTGATTGGCATGATACAAGTGCAGCGGGACTGGATGATTTCTTCATTGTCTTTCTTCCTGCAATTTTCCCACAGGCACAACTTTTGCTAATAGGGAGATGGCAGGGAGCGTAGGGGTATCAGCAATCATATGAGTTCCTCCCTCATATGAGACAGTTTGTGGGAAACTGTCAGGTTATGTTGAAAACAAGGATCACCTGACTGCTACTGACTGTGGTAGCATGGTAGTAGTGTTGAAGGGGCAAAAAAATAATAATCCACAAATTTAATTTCCTCCAGAGTGAGGGTTCCGGCATTTAGTATGTCAATTTGGGGGATCTTTGTTGACACAGTTTTGCTTTATGATGCAACGTTATACCCAATTAAAGATTGCAAAGTTTCAAACACACACAAAGCATTTTATACTACATAGATATATAATGAGAAAAATAAAGGAAATTTCTGTAAATAACAATTAGCACTTCTGTAACTGACATTAGGAGAGCAGAAGATGCTGTGAGTTTATAAGGAGCAGAAAATGGAATGTTTCCATATTGTTCATGATGTTTGAACAAGTTTATTTTTCATTATTAGGAATACCTTTGCTTAATATTGTATACTTTGATAGATAAAGTTGTAAATGGACAGTCTAACCATGGTCCAGATGAAAATCAGGATGATAGAAGTTCTGACATGGAAATAGAAGTAGATGCTGAAACAGCTGAAAAGGAGAATGAAGAATCTCCTGGCATTTTGGAACAGGCAAAAGAGCAAACAGTTATTGAATCAGCAGTGACAAAAAAGAAAAGGAAAAGAAAGAAAAAAGATTCTGAACAGGAGACAGACAATCTTCTTGAAGAAAGAAATATTCCAACAGAAATGATGGAAGAAAAAAGGACTAGAAAGAAAAGTAAGCTTTTGAAATGCTATTGTTACACCACTGAAATATTATGTCTTGATTTTGCTAATTTCTGAACTTTAATTCAATTCACAATCTGTTCTTAGGGAAAAATATATCGGCTAATGATGAGATAAGTTGCATTGGGGAAGTTGATGATGAACTGGAAGTCCCTAATAGAACAATCCCTGATGAAACTCTTATCATGGATAAAGAACAACTACAATGCTTTATCAGATTAAATGAAGAAGCGGAAAAAGACCATAGGTATAAATTATATGTATTGTACTGTATCAAAGCAATCTTGTAAAGCACAGCACATTTTTATAACTTTCTTTATAAGACTTTCTCCTGTGTGGCTTAATTTTAAATGTTTTTTGTGTAATTTAAGAAACAACAATATATTCAGATTTAGTTCAGTAAATTATGCTGTTTTCAACATGTTGTTGATGAAGTTGTATATGAATTTCAGTCTTTCTAGTATTTAGGGATGTTGAAAACTACTTTTTATTTGGGTGAGGAGAAATCTGTGCCTCCAATAAACAATGAATTGACAATATATTGTGCATTATGAACAAATTTTTCTCTGTTAACTTTTCTCTAGCTATGACAGTCTGGTTATTTTAGATGAAGCTTTTTTTCCCTGTGAGTTTGATTTTTCATTACTATGAAAAGTGATGATTTTCTTTTTTGATTGTTACTATGAGAATATATTGAACTGGTTTATATATTAGTAAGGACATAAAAATGTGAAATAGCTCACTGAACAAATATAGAGCCACTCT
Source organism: Hydrophis major (assembly GCA_033807585.1). Taxonomy (NCBI): domain Eukaryota; kingdom Metazoa; phylum Chordata; class Lepidosauria; order Squamata; family Elapidae; genus Hydrophis; species Hydrophis major. Next base: position 334,847,825 of record CM066329.1, read on the forward strand.
GCTTGCTTGTATAATTTTTTAGGATTAGTCTGTTTCATAGCTTACATATTATATGAAGAGAGAAATTCCACTAGTTCTTCACAGGTTAGAGAAAAAAAAAGGAAAAATATAGATTTTCTATATATTATATTATTTTCAGTATTCAAAAAAATAAACCAGAACAAGAGGATGTCTCATCAGTTACATCTGAGCACCATGTTGAGCAGCATTCAGCGTCTCAAATAAGTCCAAAAGAAAATATAGAAGATTTTGAAAAATCCACTGAAGCCCAGGTAAAATATTTATTAATTTTTCTGTGTTAAAGCTTGCTAATTCTCCTTATTTGAGGAGTATCTATAATAAATCTATATTACAAACACATCACTTTAAAGACTTGTGCTCCATTCCAGCAAAGTCAGTGGCCCCAAATATTTGAATATTGATATTGGTTCTGACAAGGGCTCTTTATTTTTGGAGATAGAAAGTAAGAAAGCTCTCGACTTGCATGTACTGTATAGGTATATAGCCAAATTCTTGGTATTATTGGCTGTAATATGATTGGACTAGGATTGATTAAAAACGTCCCATCGCTAATTTGATAGTACATCCTCCAGTTATTTCTGGCATCATTTCACTTTCTTTCAATCTTTTATTTATCTTTTTACTCTTTTTTTCATACATAGACCTGGTTCATACATTGCATCATAATTGTTCATTTGTTATTTAGTGTGTGTTAGTGTATGAGGATGGTTAAATGCAAGATATAAATAAATTGTTATGAATTTCATAATGAGATCATGCTATTTTGGTTGCTTTGCAGAATGAAGTAGCTGTAAGAGATAAACTGGATAAAAATCAGAACGTGGTAAAGAAACAAATATGTGGTGAAGAAATCATGTGAGTAAAAGTTGTTCTTCCTCCCAGAACCCAACATGAAGTGGGTAGAATGGCTTCCAAACAAGTTTAAAGTGCTTTGTTTTCTATATGACAGTTTAAGAATTAAGGCAATTTGTGATATAGCAAAAGGGTGGGATCAGTTATTTGAAGAAAAATGCATACGTAGGGACTTTCCTTTTTTTTTTATCTTGGTTAAGTTTTCAGAGGCTGTGTTTTACATGCAAAATGGATATTTCCAATTTATTTGCAGGGAAACAGATAGGGCAATTCCTGAAAAGCCCACACAGGAGGTGCAGCTGCAGAACTTTGAATCAGACTTAACAAGAGCATCTGAAAAAATAGAACCTCTAGCATCTAACCCATTAATTGTTAAAGTTTCTCCTGAGTCACTTGTAGAAAATAAAGCTGCTTCCATTTCTGGATTTACTACAGAGGAAACATGCAATGCAAGCAGTGATGTCATAAGAGTAACAGAGTAAGTAATTTATTATGGTTTGTCACACAGTCAGCAGATTAGCATGTAGATTAGATTTGGTATTTTTATCTGTCTATTGAGTCCTTACCAAGGACTTGGAATAGACAGGTGTTTGATGTAGTAAAGTTATTGTTGCAGGATGCAAGCTATTCTAAGTAATGCTGCCTTTTGAAATTGATTGATGATGATTTATCTAAATGTTCCATTTCATCTAAATCACTCTACTGTAGGTTTCAAACCAATTTTTTTTTACTGTTTTTTTTTCTGTAGAGAGAGTCAAAAAGCTTTTGTGGGAAAGATGGAAGTGAGAGGTCGATGGACAAGACCTAAACCTAATATTGGTAACATGTCTGGAAGAAGAGAAGCATCTGCTCAAGGCGAGCTCAAGAAGTCTGGATCTGATGGTGCAGGCGGGGAGGTATTCATTAGTTTGGATTTATATGTGTTGCCTGAAGAACTGAAAGCTTTCAGTTATCTCTCTTGCATAAAACTATTTTATAACCCACTGTATCAGTTAAAATCGAATCAGTATAGAGTATGGCGATCAACAGTTTTTGCTTGAATGTATATGAATGCTGAGTTAGGGTCCTGCAGGGTGTGTCACTAAAGCAGAAATAATTATTGCAATTATTATTTTCTCTGGACTGATGTACAATACAGTAGCAGGACTAAAAAGGGACACATCATGTTTTCGAAATTGTTTTTCAGAGGTTTTGTAAAATTCTTTATTTCTTTAAAAGAGAAAAATATATTTTACACAATCTTGCTTCTACAAACTGGTCGATTAAAAAAAATAGAAACTAATAAATAACTAGTGTCTAGATAAGGTCTGGAACGTATTTTCAATTTCTTTTGGGAAGGAAAAATGTATAATAATCAAAATACATTGGTTAATATTTATACTTTTTGTACATTTTAAGTTTTCCTTGCCATTTAATATACTTCTTTGTTTGGCAAGAACAGTAATAAAACATGAGGAATAGCAAGTTATGGAATGTATTTAAAGGTCTCATCTGCCAGTTTCATGTTTGTTTGCTTTGTGAATGCTCACTAGTAATTTTTCCCAAATGTATGACATGTATTTGAGATGAGTGAAAATTAATATTCTTAAAATGCCAGCTAATTAGAATATAGATTTGAAAGTTGGTAAAATAAAGTGTTTCTAAATTTTATTGATGAGAGTGATTTGTTTTGAAAAGGTACAGCATTCATTCTTTAATTATTTAATTCTCAGGAAATTGAGCAGAATGATGCACCTGGCATCAATCCAGCTGAGATTACTAAAACACATTGCCAGGGCTTGGATGCAGAATCTGCGTAAGTATGAGGAGAAGAACTCAGAATTTGGGCAAGGATTTTCTTCCTTATTCACTAATAATAATAGGAGTAGAATTGATTGCCATCTTTAGGAATTACTTCATTTTATTATTGCCTTTTCACGGTTGATCTTTTAGGAATAAGAACCAATCTACCTCACAAGAAAGTAGCAAGCAAACTGTTCTCAAACCTGCACTATTAGCAAGGGGACGATTTCAGAGACCAAAATTGAATTTAGGAAGGGTTGCTAGAAGGCAAGAATTACCTGGAAGAAGCACTGAGACAGTAAAAAAACCAAGCGAAGCAGGGACTGAATTAGCAAGTGAAGCAGTAATCACTGAAAAGACTGTGATGCAGACTGAATGTAATGATTATCAACTTCTAAATAAGAATACCACTGTAAGTATGCTGTATGTAAAACAATAACTGTCAAAGACTGAATAAATTAGGTATCAACCTATAAAAAATTTCTTCTATGGAATATGTATTGTTTAAGATGCCGTCACTGAATTAATTTGAATTTCTTCTTAAACCATGGTACAGTTTCTCTGTATTTAAAGCATGTGCTATACAATGGTAGTTAACTACCATTAATAAGTCAGTTTGTTCTGTTGTTGTTAAGTCATTAACTAATAAGTCAGTTTGTTCTGCTTATGTACCCATTACAGGTAGTCCTTGACTTACGACCACAATTGAACCAAAATTTTCCATTGTTAAGAAAGGTAGTTGTTAAATGAGTTTTGCCCCATTTTATAACCTTTTTGCCATAGTTGTGAATCAGTACTGGTGTTAGGTGAATCATACAGTCATTAAGCAAAGCTGGGTTCCCTCTTTGACTGTTTGTTGGAAGCCAGGTTGGAAGGTTACAAATAGTTATCACAATTATCCTAGGACTGTGCAAATGTCATAAATAGATGCCAGTTGCAAGTGCTCCAATTTTGGTCATGTGACCATGGAGATACTGCAAGGCTTTAGACAATTCGCCACAGCCAACACGTCATGGCCAATTTGCCGTGGCCAACTCACCATGGCCAACTCAATGTGGGACAATCATGGCAGGACAATTCAACACTGTATTAATCATTTTATTCAATTACTTTTATTGACAATCACATATTCATCAAAATTATTGTAACGCTTGTATTTCTGGATTGATTTCTTTATTTTGTAATTATTGGCCATGATTCCATTGAAATTAATTTAACTTTTATATTTGTTCGATTCTCCTGTGGCAAATTGTCATGTATCATGCTGTTCTGTGGCAAGTGGGTCTCAGTGAGTTTGCTGTGGTGAATTGAGCATGGTGAATTGTCCCATTCTGGCAGCAATGTTCATAAATGTGAAAATCACTTTTTTTCAGTGCCATTGTGTCTTCAAATGGTCATTAAATGAATGGTTATAAGTTGAGGACTACCTGTTTGTGAAACATATATTGATATACTAGAAGCAACTCCTATAGATTGACCCAACTCTTGATTACTATGACTGGAACTTAGAATCCTGGAGAACAGGTTCAACTGAATAGAAGATGGCCTTTATGTATGCTGACAATCATACTCTCTACTTTTGCAGTCAATATAAAAACTTCATTCATGTATGTTGGATTTCTTTCTCTTAGATCAGCATTACTATGGTTGTGCTATATGTTTTTGAACTGCATTATAAGTTTATAATAGAAGAATTCCTTACCACCAGCAGTTCAGTACAGCAATTTGGGAATCCGAACACCTCTGATAAGAGTTTTTCTTTTGTTGTTGTTTCATTGTCCTTTAAAAAAAATAAAGGACTTGTATTATCTAATATGTGAATTAATGACTTTTAAAAACTTTGCATTCTCTGTAAACCATTTTTTTCCTGTAAACCCTTATACCTCAGAAATTTAATCTTTTTCTAGGATGCAACAGCTCATGAAGCTGACAGACCACAATGTGCAGCATTAGAAAAAAGAACAGCTGTCAGCAATGAGAAAGTAGGTGGAGCATATTCAAACCAATCTCCTGTGAAGAAGCCAATAGAGTCTGAAAGTTACACACTACAAAATGCCTCTTTGTCACTTGATATTACAAAGGATGTGGTAATTCCTGCCAGCAAGTAGGTGTATTTTGTTTTAAAAATGGAAAACAAACACCTAAAACCCTTTTTTCATAGGGAAATGCATAATATCTATCTTTATGACATAGCCCATATAGAGCACAGGGCTGGGAACTCGGGGCTCAGCTGTGTCAGCTTCACACTGAGGCTCAGGCCTCTATACACATAAATCTTTTTTCGTCTTTGGCTTAATTTTGTAGAAGAGTACATGACTCAGCTAGCTACATGTTTCATTGCCTCAAAAATTAACCCAATAGTGGGTCATCTATGGCAGTGCATAAATTGTAGGCATCTTTTGTAGCAAGCACAGAGAAATCTGCAACAGGGTGGTCAAAACAGTTAATGATAAGGGCAATCAAGTAATCAAAACCCTGCCCCTTTTTAATGTGTAAAGTATTGCCTACTTATAAAAGAGTCCTGGATTCTACCATGCATCTGCACTTGCCACCTTGATTTTCCCAATTCTGCTGCAGTTTACTTTCTCAGTATTTTCTTTATTTTAATGGATACATGGCTGGCCTCTTAATGGCATTAGGACACAGCTGTTATACAATTACATAATACTTCTTTCTAGAGCAGGACCTGCTGGTTCCCACTTGTGATTCTCAGTTCTTAACACTCTCAATGTTGTATTTCAGCTCCCATCAACCTCACATAATGGTAAATGGGAATTGCAACCCAACAAAAAAGGAGGCCTGCCCTTGTTATAATGCATGAATTATTTATCCATGTTGGGTATATAGTGTCTAATGATGAGTTTAAATAATGGAAATGCTCTACATAATATTTCAGGTACCAAAAGATTCAGATTGGATAAAATATATTACTAACAATCCCCTTTTCCTGCAACAAAGGGCGTTTAGGGTTTCTCTTATACCAATTCAAATCCAATTCTATTTTTAAGCTAGGGTAAATGTTATTCTAAGTAGCAGAAGCTCCAAGGCAGGAGTCCCTCTAGACTTACCTGAAGAGCACATCATTTTTTGTCATCTGAAGGCTACAATTAACTTTGGGTAGGTTATTGAAAAAGGCACTCAAAAAGTATTCCAGAAGTCCAGTATTAAGTAGTGGAATCTGTCAGAATGAAAACTACATTTGATTTATATTATTAAGAAATTTGTTCATTCTCCAATTAAAAATATAACAATTACTCATTTTTGTTGCATTCAAAAGTACAGTTTGATGCAATTTTGAATCAAAAGCTCAACCACAGAGCTTATGAGAATGACATATCTTTTTAAACTTCGAGTTGGATATTTTTTTAACCAAATATGCTTTAGTAGAATTGTCTTCCAGAATCTTCTCAATATTAGTTACAAGCTACATGGAACCATTTTGTAGATTTATTAGGCTCTTAACAAATTATTGCAACTTTTGTCTGTCTGAAAATTATCGTAATTCTTTTTAATAAATTAGATATTGCTATAGTGGGATATTGTTAGCTAAATGTTAATTTCTATAATTTTTTTTATATGTCAAAGTCTGAAATCTTCATGAACACAAAAATTGTGTTTTTCTAAATTTTCTAGTCATAGGTTAATTTTTTTCCCCTTCGTTAATCAGAGATTCCAGTCTTCAGGAAGAAAAAAAAGATAATACTGTTGAAATAGAGCATTCATTGGAGAATTCACAATCAGGATGTAAAAAGAACTTAGAGAATGCATCAGACAGAGAGAAATTGTTAAACACAGTACAACCCCAACTGGATTCTGCAGAAAAGAGCGAAAGTGAATGCAGTGAGACCTCTAATCTAAGTGTAAGATTATTTTAACTTTGTATTTTCTTGTTTGTAATTAATGTGACTTTGTTTTATTTATTTTTTAAAATTTATAAGCCATCCAATTGGAACAATTTAAGGTTTTTTTTAAGACCATTTAAATTTATGGATTTGTAATTGTGTGTATGTATGTACGTATGTACTGTATGTATGTGTCTATCTATGTATGTATATGTATTTGTGTACATTTCACAAAATACTCTGGTTCAGGGCTTATCAAAAGACCAGTTTTTTTAAAGCTTTCTTAAAAGACAGCAGATTGGGATTATGTAAACTTCAGAATGAATATCTCAAAGATCAGAACCAATAACAGAAGACACATGGTTCTGAGGATCCAGAGCATATATTGCTTAGTTGATTGAACATAGAGCATGCCAACCCTATCAGTAGGAAAATCAGAAATGATCAGAGAGAGGCAGTTCTGTTAGTAATTAGGCCCTAATTCATTAAGGGCTTTATAGATGACAAACAGTCCCTTGAAGTGTAGCTGGAAGCTAATTGGTAATGAGAACATTTTGTAAAATGGTGATGATCAATGAGCAACATGGATCTGTGAAAAGTCACACCTACCTATGACTTTGGTGTCAGCCAAGTTTCTTTATGTCAAGTGATAAATATGTCAGGGTCTTAAGAAGTGAAAAAAAATTTCTAATTGCTCTTCCTGAGACTCGTTCCTTGTATGTTGCACTATATTGTAATTTAGAAATAAAAGTGCTTGCATCATGCATTAATTCTTGAATATTTTGATATATTTTAGGAAGCAGCAAAATCTAAAACCTTACCATTTTTAGAAGAATGTCCTACCAATGCTAAAGAGGAGGTTGCAACAAATGAAACCCATCTGTCTCTTCAGAATCTTCCAGGATTTAAGAATGATGCATCAAATGAGAAGATTTCACTGGAACCTGATACCCAGAAAAAAGAATTAGTTGGGTAAGGTTATTGTGGTTTTTAAGACTCTTGATATGAATTTATTTTGTAGACAATTTAGACTTACAATTTACTTGCAGCCAGGTCTGTAAAGGGGGTGGTCAGAACATCATTAGAAAGGGCAAGGTGTAACCCTAATGCTAATCTTTTTTTTGAAGGTTAATGAAATTGATAAGATTAAAAGAGAAGATGTAAGCCATTAGATAACCCCACACATACTTTTTTGTGTGTTTCTGAGTCGTTGATCCAATTGATCCAAGAGCCTTACATCCTCTTAAAAAAACAGCTAAAATATTTAGGTTGACCACAGGGGGGGAGCGGGGGAGAAACATGCTGGGAGCTGCCAAAATATTTTTGTTCTGCTATTGGAAACTAGCAGGCAGCATAGCAATAACACAGTGATGTTGTTAAAAAGTATTTTCAGCATCTCTTTATTTGGATATGTGTAATGTTTATAAAATTTAGGGATACACCCTAGCAGAATGTGCACGGCAGTCAGGCAGTCAGGCAAATATGTGAGATAAACGTTTTTGTAGCTTACACTCAGTAAAAACAGATACACTGTGCTAGTTAAATAGTTTATTCCAGTAAGAGTTTTAGCATAATCAAACAGTCCATATATCATTCACTAGTTCAGTCCGTCCGGAGATTATTTAGTTGCAAAGTCCAGTGTCAAAAAAGAGGTCAGTAAACTTACAAATATCAGTCTAATAATATATCTCCTTGCAGTAGATATATGAAAAAGTCAAACCTTCTTTCTTCCTTCGACGTTCAAAAACTCAGCAGCAGGGAACACGCAGTTAGAAAACCATCAATCCATCAATCCAGTGAGTTCTCTTGCTCCGTCTTATGGCGGTTTCACAACCGCACCCAAAATTACATGCTTTGCAGTTTAAAGTGACACACACTTAAACTTACTATCATAGTTTATATATATTATTTTACCCAAACTATGTTAGGTAACCTTGTTATTCCTAACATACTCCCCTTTTGGGTAATATAATAATATATATATCTATTTGCAACCTTAACCCATAGTCATCACAACTTTCTTTGTGTTTGACTGAACCTTGGGCTTTCATAAATTGATCAGCAATATTTTCTTCAGTCATACAATATTCCAGTCTTATCAAACCATTTTTTACAGATTGCTTTACATTCAGATATCTAAGATCTGTATGCTTAGATCTCGTTTTCACAGCAATATTTGTAGCCATCCGTATGGCTGCTTGATTGTCCTCATATACTACAATGGAATCATTAACAGTTATTCCCATATCCAATAACAACTGTTTATACAGAATTAAATTAGTACATAATAAAAATAGACATGAAAATTCTGCTTCCATTATGGACATACTTATGTGTTGCTGTCTAATTGACCTCCAACCAATCAGTGCTTTTCCTAACAGTATAGCCATACCTGAAGTTGATTTCCTAGTATTTATGTCTGTTGCAAAACTTGCATCAGCATATGCACTTAAAATCAGATCATCTTTTGGCTCCAAATACAATGCATAGTGCATTGTCCTTTTAAGATATTTTTAGATACGCTTTGTCGCTTGCCAGTGTTGTTCAGTGGGTTCAGCGTTGAATCTTGCCAATTGATTAACACTATAGGCAATATCTGGCCTTGACCAATTACTAATATATGATAAACTACCAATTAGCGATTGATAGATAGTCTTATCGAATTTTGGACTTTGAACATCAGTGTGGCCAAATTCCTGACTCATTGGAGTTTTTGCCGGTTTACAAAATTCCATCTTTTATGTTTTTAGTAATTGATAAATCTTATCCTCTTGAGATATCTTATAGCCACCTTTGGTTTTATTTATTGTTAATCCTAGATACTGTTTTATCTGTCTTAATTGCTTTACTTTTATCCTCTTACCTAATAATGATATTATTTCAGTAGCTTCATTATTAGGTTTTGTAATTAAGGCAATAGCATCTGTAAATAACAATAATAATGACACTATTCCATTTGTCTCTTTCTTAAATACACATGGATCAGCTAAACCTGCTTTAAACCTATATTGTTTAACTCTTTAACAATATATTGGTTCCATTCGTAACCAGACTGTTTTAATCCATAGAGGCTCTTTTTAAGCTTCCAACAGTCATTATTTGTTTTATCAACCTTAATTCCTACAGGTTTCTTTAGGTATATAGCGTGCTGCAATGGTGCATGCAGATAAGCAGTTTCTACATCTAAGTGATTTAGTTCTTCTTAGCTGCCCACACTAAAGCTGCTCTCAAGGTTGTTGCTTTTAGACTCGGTGCAAATACTTCATCATAATCACATGCAGTTTGATTATATCCTTGAGCTACCAACCTAGCCTTATGGGTAACAGTCCCATTTTTACCTGTTTTTAATTTAAATATCCATTTACAGCCAATGGACTTTTCACCTGGAGGTAATTTAATATTTTCATAAACTTCCATTTGTTTCAATGAATTTAGTTCCTTCTCCATCGTTCGATTCCAATTTTCCTGTTCCTTTGCAGGATACATTCTAAGTTCTTCAACAGTAGTTGGAACTTTACTAACTTGGCAAACTACACTTGCTTGGTACCTGTCAGGTGGTCTGGTTTCACGTGTTGAACATCTAGGTATTACAGGGCTTACAGGTGGACTTTCATGTACTACCTGTTCCTGGTTGTTCACCTATTTCTTCCTGTTCTGGTCCTATGTGCTCTTCCTGTACTTCCTCTTTAACTGTCCTCTTCTTATTACTGATATGTTGTTTTGGTCTTTTGTAGGTTTCTATGATTACATACTTACTTGAATCTTGCTCCAGTTTTTCCCATCCTACATGTTCAAGGAATTGTGCACAAGCACTACAGTAAACGCTAGATGTACCTTTTCCCCAGAATCTGTATGATTTGTGATTAGATTCATAACCTACAAAGAATAACCTTTTAGCCCTATGTTGCCCCTTATGTCTCAGTTGTGTAGGAATATGCACCCATGCTGGTGCTCCAAATGTGTGCATGTAGCTTAGATCAGGTTTTCTACCATGCCACCGTGTGAATGGTAATTCACCTGTTGTCGAGTTAACAACGTTATTCAACATATGATTTCCACACATTATTGCTTCTCCCCACAAATTTTCAGGTAATCCTGAATCCGACAACATAGTACGAGCCATTGCCTGTATTGTTTGGCCTCGTCTTTCTATAAAGGAATTATGTTGTAGCCTATACAGTGCAGACTTTTTATGTTCAACACCTGCCATCTTCAGTCTGTTTTGGAATTTATTATTTATAAATTCCGTACCATTATCAGTTACAAGAGTTACTAGTTTTCTTTTAGTTTTTCTTTCTGCAAACTTCAACCAATTAAAGAAATTCTGATGTTTCCATTTTACTCTTCATTAAATAACAGAAACCATATCTAGAATAATGATCCATTATACTTAATATATAACGAGCACCTCCTACACTTGGTTTTTTAGGACCTATAATATCAGCAAATATGACCTCTAGAGGCTCTTTAGTTTTAAATCCATTAATTCTATTTGCTGGTATTACCTTGCTTTTGTCTTGACTGCAAGCATTGCAGTGCAAATACTTACTGCAAGGCTTCAGTTTTAGACCTTTAGACAGTTCAACCGTTTGCTTTAGCAGTTTAAAATTTATATGCCCTAAACGTCTGTGTAACAAATGTATGCATTCATCATGAGGTTTAATGTTATTATACACTGTGTTAGCCACCTCTAATTGATTATCATTTAACACATACAATTCACCTTTTAAAGTTGCAGTGACTTTTTTAACCTTCCTTTTCTATTATGCAGTTTTCTCCCCTAAAGGTAACTACATAACCTAGTTTAATCAAAACTCTAACCGAAAGCAAATTAAACTTAAGTTGTGGTACATATAACATTTTTACATTTTCTTTTATGCAAGAACAATGTGCAATACCTTCACCTTTTGCTTTCATTTTTCAGACATTAGCTAACGATATCTGTTGTGAACTCGTGGACATCTTAACAAATCTTTTCTTATCTTTTGTTATGCAATGCGATGCTCCACTATCTATAACCCATAAATTATTATTCACAGTTTCGTTGCTACACATTACTAACTCTAAGCATTTTTTATCCTTTTGATGCCTTTTAGCATTCTGGCTGGCATTGTGGTGTTTTCCTTTCTTGCAGAATCTAGCCAAATGTCCTTTTCCTCCACAATTAAAACATTTTCTAATTGTATAGGCTGTCGAAGATTCTTTAACTTCTTTAGTTTGTTCCCTTCTAAGTTGATCCCTTTCAAGCCTTCTCCTGGCTTCTTCAATTAATCTGCCAGTAATGTCAGTTAATGTGAGGTTATCTTTTGGCAGTACTTCTAGTGAAGTTACATAGTCATCATAGCTCTCATCTAACGAAGACAAAATTATATAAACCTGATGTAGTTCTGTGAAGATAAGTTCTTTTTCATGCAGTTCCTGAAAAATCTTCTTCATAGTGTTTATATGAGTCAACATGTCTCCATTCTTTTGAAGTTGTGTTCTGAACAGCTTCCGTGTAAGATTTATATGTGCTCCTACACTGTCTCGAACATAAATCTTCTTTAAATTCTCCCAACATTTCGCAGCTGTTTCTTCTCCACGAATATGGACAAGCTGCTGGTCACAGAGTGTCAGTCCTATTATACAGAGACCTTGCTCATTCTTCAGTTTATATTCTTGTATTTTCTAGGCATCATCCTTATCCTCCGGATCCCAAGCATCTACCTCTGGTAGGTTTTGAATTATACTCCACAAACCTTCTCTGCATAGAAGTAGGCTGCATTTCATAGACCATGAAACATAGTTTGTTCCATCCAGTTTGGATATTAGAGACAAACTTGGTAAATTGACTTGTGCCATCTTTCTCTGGATATTAAACTATAATTAATAAAACACAGCTGTCTGTTTACAGTATTGTGTAACTACACTAACTCTCACTTTATATAAGCCTGTTATATCGTGGTTAGTCTGACTGTGCAGCTGGGCCCATAACCAGCGTTAGGGATACACCCTAGCAGAATGTGCACAGCAGTCAGGCAGTCAGGCAAATATGTGAGATAAACATTTTTGCAGCTTACACTCAGTAAAAACAGATACACTGTGCTAGTTAAATAGTTTATTCCAGTAAGAGTTTTAGCATAGTCAAACAGTCCATATATCATTCACTAGTTCAGTCCGTCCGGAGATTATTTAGTTGCAAAGTCCAGTGTCAAAAAAGAGGTCAGTAAACTTACAAATATCAGTCTAGTAATATATCTCCTTGCAGTAGATATATGAAGAAGTCAAACCTCCTTTCTTCCTTCGACGTTCAAAAACTAAGCAGCAGGGAACACGCAGTTAGCAAACCATCAATCCATCAATCCAGCGAGTTCTCTTGCTCCGTCTTATGGCGGTTTCACAACTGCACCCAAAATTACATGCTTTGCAGTTTAAAGTGACACACACTTAAACTTACTATCATAGTTTATATATATTATTTTACCCAAACTATGTTAGGTAACCTTGTTATTCCTAACAAAATTGATAAGATTAAAAGAGAAGATGTAAGCCATTAGATAACCCCACACATACTTTTTTGTGTGTTTCTGAGTCATTGATCCAATTGATCCAAAAGCCTTACATCCTCTTAAAAAAACAGCTAAAATATTTGGGTTGACCACAGGGGAGGAGGGGGGAGAAACATGCTGGGAGCTGCCAAAATATTTTTTTTCTGCTATTGGAAACTAGCAGGCAGCATAAAATAACACAGTGATGTTGTTAAAAAGTATTTTCAGCATCTCTTTATTTGGATATGTGTAATGTTTATAAAATTTAAAATAAGTGGGCGAGGCAATCATAGATAGAAAGTGATCTATCCTTTTTGGCTTTTTGCCTCAAAAGTTTCAAAAATTTAACTATGGCTACACTCAAGTTGCCACAAAAAAAGAGATGTAGAGACAAAAGCACACTGTGCTATATGTTATGCCCCTTTGATATTTATATGGGATGTTTATGATATTCATACAAAAGGAAGATGTTACTTTCATTGTTTACTGTCCTTCCCCCTGCTTCTAAGTAGTTAATTTATTAAAACCAATATGTCTCATAATGCATGAAGAATGGTGCTTTATGGTTAAAGTTTGGCTTCTGTAAGTGCCAGAGCCCTGTTTTCCTTAATTTCTGGTTGAAATTGATTTTTTCAGACATTTTATAAATCAACCTAACAAAAACTAAAAGCAAGCTCAATTCCTTTGGACTTTCTTTGGAAAGTCTTTTAGGACTTTAGGACTTGAAAATGCCAAGAAATAACAACATACCTGAGATATTGATTTTCAGATGGGTTTAAGCCTACTATCCAACCCTATAGCATATAGATTCTTCTCAAATGGGCATGTGCCATCATTATATCTCTCTTCAATTCTAATTTTGAAAGTTTGTGGACTTTTACCTTGGCCAAGTTGGATGTACTAACTTCTACAGTTCTGTGGGAGCAATATAAAAACATCCGTTTTCAGTGGTATTACATAAATAAAACACAAGATAGGGATGGCTCTATGGAATCTCTAAGCCGAATGTTCTTTTGTTGCTTTCTTGGGAAGCAAGGAAGATACACATTTATCCCATTTTAAAGAATTTCCCTGGTAGAGAATACATTGTCTATCTGTTGCTGTTTTTATCTGATGCATCTTTCCGGTTGCCTGATTTTGTCCCATGACTCATATCTGTCCTATCTACAATGGACATTTAGTACAAAATTTGGTGATTGCTACTGTTATTTGTACTCCTATTATTACAATAACACATTTTATGTAATTTTATTACATTTATTAATAATTACAGGTCTGTGCATATTTACTGTTATGCTCTCTGGCACAAAGGTAATAATAAAGGTTTGGTTTGATTTGAATATACCATATTTTTTGCTCCATAAGACACACTTCATTGTCTCTGAAAAGTGGCTGGAAATGTCTCAGCATCTTATGGAATATATATTGCCAAAGCCTGGCCCACCTGCCAGCCCCCATCCTTTGGCCATTTTCAGTCTCTGCGCACCCCATTTTTTGCCTCCACATGCCCCATTTTTGGCCTCTCAGGATGCTTGGAGGCCCAAAACGGGACATGTGGAGGCTGAAAATGGAATGTGTGGAGTCCAAAAACGGAATCCATGGAGGACAAAAATGGACTGCAAGGAGGCCAAAAATGGGACGTGCGGTGACCAAAAATGGTGCGCATGGAGGCCAAAAATAGGATGCGTGGAGGCCAAAAACGGGACATGTGGAGGCCAAAACCGGAATGCGTGGAAGCCAAAAATAGGGCACACAGAAGCCGAAAATAGGGCGAATGGAGACCAAAAACAGGAGTGCATCTTATGGTCAGGTACATCTTATAGAGCAAAAGATATGGTAATTCTTACAAGAATAGCATGTTTTTAGGCTTGCACCAAATCTGAACAGTCAGATTGCTTACTGAATCTAATGAGATATTGTGTACTTCCACAAATTCGAAAATATTTTTTTCTTTTTTTCTTTTTTTGGTAAAAAAATTATTTGGGTTTTCACAAAACATAATAGAAGTAAAATTTCTTTGTTTGAGAATAGCATGGTCCCAGGTTATCACTTCTCTATACAGACACAAACTCAATTTCATATTCATCTTTGTGTTCTATTCCATATCTTACTATTTTAACATTTTCTCAATAACTTTTCCCTTCCGTTAGTTTTCTCAACCTTGCTTTTAATTATCTCATTCCTTTCTAAATTCAATTATATATATCTTTTTCTAAGTTTCAATATCTTTCTAATCATTATATTTGTACTTTTGTCTGTCCTGTTTCAATTTAATATTTTCTTTTCTCATTAAACAATATTTTCCCCTGTAGTTACTGATTGGAGTATGACACCTTTGTATCTTTTAATTTTTGTTCCATTCTACTCTTATTTAAACTTCAATTTATGCTTTTACAATTATAACATTCAATATAACACATAACTTCCAGTCGAATTCTGCTTGGTACATTCTTAAAATACACACTAGGTTTTTAAAGAGAAAATATATATATAGCAATAATAAATAAAATACTTATTCTATTCTAATTCAGCTCTATCATTAATATTAGTTATAATCTTTAACATCTTTAACATTTCTTTTCAATGGGATATTATACTTCCTTAGGAACACTTATAATATTTCCATAATTTTTCCATATTTCTTTCATATTCCTCTTCACTTAAATTTTTATAACTCATTAATAATAATTAAATGTTCTCATCCTTTCCTAATTTCATTCTGTCATTCTCTTTATTTCATTTATTTATTAACAAACATTCCATTATATTACAATGAGTATTTTATCTATCATTTTTATCACACTTGTTTCATATTTTCTAAGTTCATTTCTATTTCTAATATAACAATACTATCTTATGTACCCTTGCAGAATCCCCCTTTCAATTAAGTTTTCACCCATTATCTCTGTGTCTTCTAAATAGGCTTATACCTTTAATCCTTATACGTTTTCCCTATTTCTCTATATCCCGTTTCTGTTCTTTATAACTTCTTTTCCTTTCCCTCTTCTTCTCCCTTCCCTTTTTGACCCCTTGTCTCTCTAATTCTAATTCTATCTTCTGTAATCCTCTCTTCTGTTTCTTCCTAATGTTGTAATTACTTTTCAAACTATTCTTTTTTTTGGTTATTTTTTCAGATCTTAAATTTTTCACTCTCTTTCCCCCCTTTTCTTTTCTTTCCTCACATAGAATTATTTGGTCATTGAAGATGGCTTCTTCTTTGTCCTGCCCTTCTTGTTCTACAGGCATTTCTTGTTGTTTCTCATAATTCAGGATCTCTATTTCTAAAAATTGAAATACAAAGCCAAAAAAACCTCTTCCTTCTTGTGCATCTTCTTTCTATTTTTTAAAGTTCCATTTTCAGTTCTTCCAAGAGCGATACCATTTTAAAAACTTTTAAACAACCACCCAATTGATTTTAGTCCTTTAGAGCCAATAACCAAAAATTACCAAGTAATCTAAATAATCCAAAGCTGTTTCTTCTTGCTTCTTTTTTACACTTTCTCTTCTTGGGGTTCTATTATCTTGTTACAAAGTTTCAGTTGGAATGTATCTTTTACGAATCTTGTTAAAGTTTCACTGTTAATTCCTTTTACTTCCAAGTGGTCTCCTCCATTTTTCCAGATCCCACCCTTTTGTTTTTTCCTTTTCTCTCCTTCCTTCAAAGGTTTTTGAAAATCCAGAAGTCTTTCTTATCCCTTTGACATTTTATTTTCAGCTTAAATGCCTGTTAATGTCAAAGTGGATTTTTATCAGTTTCTTACTTAAATCTCTTAGTTGTCAATATGGGGAAGGAAAGAAAAAAAACCAAATCCTTTGCCTTCCCTCTCTCATTCGCCACTTCAAAATCTTCTCTGGGAGCAATGTTATTCTTTATAGTTCAAATTCCAGGATACTTTATGTTGTTGCTTTTTCTGTTTAACCCAATCAGCCAAACTTTCTCTTCTTACCTTCCTCCTACACATTATTTTCCAGTCAAATTCTTCTTTGAGGTGGCCATTTCTGACCACTGCTGCAACCGCCTTCGAGAAAGGGAGTAATGGCCAGCTGGGGAGGAGAGATGGGGCTCTCCTCGACCCTGCTGGTGGTCTCCCCCTTCTTCACCATCTCTACGGGGTGGCTTAGCCCCAAAACCAGCCGGCTTGGGGCAGTCCAGTGGCGAGCACGGATCGAAACTGCACACGATCACAGATTTCGGTCGTCGCTGAAGAAGCTCAAGCCAGAAGTCGAAAATATTTTTTCTAAAGCATTTTCAAAGTATCAGCCTTACTACATGTGCTTTGTTCAAATCCAAACTGAAGATTAGGTGAGAATTCCCTTCAATAACAACTAAAAAATAAATAAAATTTACTGTTCTATTAGATATCAGCGTGCCAATTAAAAATCAATACAAAAATGGACATATGTTTCCTTACAGTTTAGTGATTATATGTATATTATCTGTTAGAAATTCTGTCAATAATACTTTAATTGCCATGACTGTTCATTTTGATTTTCCTCTAGCAAACAGAGGTCACAGGAAGAAAGCAAGCATAGCGATACTCGATCAACACCATTTCTCAGAGGCAGATTCCAGAGACCCAAACCTAACATAGGAGGGATAATTGGAAGGAAAGAAAAGAGATCTCTGGAAGGAAATGGATTAACAACCACAGGAAATCTGGAACTACAAAAATCTGAACCTACCAAAACTCCATCAATGGTATTAAGTCAATACTTTAGCCCTAGAAAAAAAGGCTCATCAACAACTGTATTTTTTAAGACTTCTAAGATCACAACAACTACCAGAGAGTCTGTTGGTTGCCTTTTACCGAAGCTCTATAGAGAGCATTTTATCTTATTGCCTCTGTGTGTGGTTTAGGAGTTATACAGAGGCAGAGAAAAGGGCACTCCAAAGAGTGATAAAAAGGGCACAAAAGATCAGTGGATGTACTCTTCCCTCATTGGAGGATTTGTATAACATGGGATGTAGAAGGAAGATACAAAAGATCTTGAGAAACCCTTCACATCCAGGCCACTTGTTTGAGATCCTACCATCAGGAAGATGATATAGAGTGCTGAAAGCCAGGACAAGTAGATTTAAACATAGCTTTTACCCAAGTGCTGTGATCAGGTTAAATGCAGAGTTATGAATCTGGTGGTCTTAACCTATATATATCCCGGTTTTAACTGTTATTTGTTTTAATTTGTTTTACATTGTTATTTGTATGTTTTTTGGTGTTGTTCAGTTGTATGTTGTGAAAGAGCACCTTATTTCGTTGTTCTCAGGTTCTGAGTACAATGACAATAAATTTATCTTATCTAAGTCAAAGAAAATTTGGTTTTGATTGTTTTTTATTTTACATAGAAATCTTGAATGTTTGGAATTCAATATAAATGGGTTTTCTGTATTGCCACAATTATTCCTTGATATTCAGCATATCACTGCTAAGACTATTTCTCAGTTTAAGATTGAAACTTTTAACTTTCAGACTCAGATCAACGATAAAATTTTACCTGATGAAAACTTGGAGAGTAGCCTAGAAGATGCTGAGAATGTAATTCAGAAAGACTCTCTAGTGCCTAGTACTGGTCAGAATAGCTCCAATCTACATCTCAGGTATGTACTTAAATGTGAATTTTGCTTTATGATCTATGCTAGTAAATCTAAACAAATAATTAAAATAATTAGATGTTGCTTTTATGAACTTACACTTTTTAAGAATATGGCACTCCTCCCCTTGCTTCCCAATCATGTGGTGTTTTCATATGCAGATTTTTTTTCTTTCCTTTTCTGACCTTCATGAACAATTTACAGGAGCACTGAGATAGAATAGAAAGTGATAGAAACCCTTTAGTGATTAGAAACAAGTACACGGAGAAGGAAAACAGAAAAAGGGGCATATTTTAGGAGATGAGGCTGTATACATATGTACACAGTGTACATACCTACATATGAATCATATACCAGATCGATAAAGTTTTAGGATTTGTTAATTTCTTACATTTTTTACACATATACTAATTTGGAAATTTAAAATTTGCCTTTCAATTTTGGATTTAATTTGTTGGATTAGCTATTCTCTTTCTCTTTGAGAAAGGCAAGCAGGGAATGGTTGTATTTTATTTGGTGGACTATCTTACTGAATCTTCCGCAGGATAATAGCTGAAGAGAAAACATTTCATTATTTCAGAATAAAATACTGAAGGCAAGTGTTCATAATTAATTGTTCCTCAACAATAAAAACTCACCTTGTTTTAGTACCTAACATGATCATAACCTGCATTTACATAGCATGCTGTAAAGTAATGATTTATTTATCAAGCTGTTATCCTGTTACAAGTATAATGTTTTTGGTAGCTCACACAATAAGAATATACAATAAAATATAACAAATAGTGAATGGCATTGGGTCCCAAAGTCCCATGGAAAAGCAGAAGTACAGCTCATCTTCCGTTATTTTGAAGGAGAGTTTCTGATTAACATTTGACAAGCAGGCAAGAAGAAGAAAGAATTCTTAAGAATTAATTTCATATCAACATACAAATGCCTGTTTTAAATATCTGTTAACTCAATTTGATACTTTCCATCTTTGGTTGATAGAGAGAAATCCAATTTCCAAGGAGATAAGTCATCTACAATCAAGCCTGCTCAGTTGGTAAGAGGGCGATTCCAGAGAGCCAAATTTAATGTTGGAAGGACTAATTACAAAAACGAAGTACCTGTGTCAGAAGATATTAGTGTTCCAATTGTGGAAGAAGTAAAAGAGATGGACATTAGCAAGAAAGATGATCTATATCTAATTTCAGAGGTTAGCTATCTACTAAATTTATTGAAACTTTTTCCGTACTATTTAACAAATATTTCTTTGTATCATATCCTGTTTTCATTTTTCTATCTTATCTGATGAAGAAGCAGGTATATTGAAAAGGCAGCTGCTAGAGTTTTAATTGTGTGTGTGTGTTTATAATATATGTATGTATGTATGTAATAAATAACAATGATACACTTCTTTAATCTATATTAAATATTTTATATATTTAAGATATATTTATAAAATAAAATATAAAGCATGGATTAAAGTGGTACATTTGAAATTAACTATAGTAAAGGTTTGAAAATCTTCCCTCCTTCAGCCAATGGTGCTAAATGGAGTTCCTAAATGTAGTGAGATGAAAGCTTTTGTGCTCCTCGTTGCTATGGGATAGTGGAATTGTGAGCCTGTATGGAGGCCACAGTTATTTAAGTCTCGCTAAACCATAAATTATTGTGATTCCCAGATGCATCCATAGCTGTCCCACATCTTATAAAAAGAAATCACGCAGTTAATATTTGAGTTTCAGTTAAAATATTCTTAGATTTTTAGTAAACTAAAAATTATAGATATCATTAAGGTACATCACTGTTGTAACAACTTCTTACAAATTTACATGGGATATAAACTACAAATCTGGAGAAATTATGCCAAATATCAAAACAGGAAATGTCAATATTCTTAATTCTGAATTTAATGTGAAAGTGTTTTAGCTATACTCTGATAAGTAATTGGCATGCACAAATTTTCTTCAACATCAAGGATGAAGTCATTGTCCAGGCATCCCCAGATAATTTAGATAGAAAAGAAGGATCAGAATCTATTGAAAGCTCATCAAAAAGATGCATTGATCAGAAGAAACATCTTTCTGAGAAATCATTGGAATGTGGTCTTCTGAAAAACCAAGATGACGTTAAAAGAAAAAAAATGGATGCTCTTGGAAGGTAAAAGAGTTTTCAATAAATAAATGAAAACTTTCCTGAGATCCTAGTATAATCTTTAGTTTCTATATAATGTGGCATAATACTTTCATTAATTTTCCACTCCAAATTTTTCTTGCTTTTTCCTTGTCTTTTTTTAATCAACTGAGTGAATTTGACTGTTTTTAGTTTTCTTTTTTTAAAGTATGATTTATATAACATATAGTTACAAATATGTTTTCAGTTTCAAAACCTGTATGATCTCAATAGTTTTGGTGACTTTTGTTTTTAGTGATACTTTTGACCCTCAAGAAATAAATCATTCAGAAAACAAAAATACAGCTCTGCTCATGATAGGTCATCTGCAAAAGGTAAAGCCAAATATGGCACAAGTTCCTAAAAACACAGAATCCTCTTTAGAAAGAGAAAATAGCAAAGGAGATACAGGAAGAGATGCAGAATGTGATACTTTGTACGGCAGCAAATTTGGAAAAACAGCTCAGTTAATGGTAAGCATAAATTAATCATCCTAAGTCATCACTTGATTAATGTTTTTTTATGAGCATTTGCCAATACAAAATACTTGTTCTTAGAAACTTAAAGCAGCTCATGAGCAGATTTCACATAAGAAATATTATAAAAATGTATTTAAATACCATACATTTGTATATGTGCATGGAGTGTATTTACCATATATACTCGAGTATAAGTCGACCCGAATATAAGCCGAGGCACCTAATTTAACCACAAAAAACTGGGAAAACTTATTGACTCGAGTATAAGTCGAGGGTGGGAAATGCAGCAGCTACTGGTAAATTTCAAAAATAAAAATAGATGCCAATAAAAACTTTCAATAGGACAGTTGAGAATAAGTTTGATGTTCACAATTTCCTCTTTGAAAGAGACCAGTAAATAGGGAACAAGAAGATGAAGAAAAAGAAGTGTGTTTTTTCACACTTTTCACACTGAAGTGAACAAAAATGGCATCATAGGAACAAGCTTATTCTCAGCCCAAAGGTTTGTTTCTGATTTCTTCCCTGATTTAAGGGAAATTTGGGAAACGATCTCACTATCATGAAAGGTTTGATTGATTCACTAACCCAAAAGATGATGATGATGACAGTGGTAGGCAGGAGTCACTCTCTCCCTTGCAAGAAAAAACCAAGAACCGTTCTTATGATCTCTCTCTCTCTCTCTCTCCCCCTCCTCCCCCTCCTCCCGAGTGGACTGAAAGCAGCTGGAGCTGAGGAAATGAAACTGAGTGGAGCGACCTCGGCTCGCGTTGCTTTCTCAGCCTAGAGCTCAGAAAACAACGCGAGCTGCCTCCCCCTCCTCCTCCCCCTCCTCCCGAGTGGACTGAAAACAGCTGGAGCTGAGGAAATGAAACTGAGTGGAGCAACCTCGGCTCGCGTTGCTTTCTCAGCCTAGAGCTCAGAAAAGCCTCCCCCTCCCATGCTTAAAAGTTGCAAAGGAAACACAGAAGCAGGGAAGCGGCTGCCCAGCTTCGGAGCTCCACACCATTTTTTTTTCAGAGGGGAATCTGACTCGAGTATAAGCCGAGGGGGTTTTTTTCAGCACAAAAAATGTGCTGAAAAACTCGGCTTATACTTGAGTATATACGGTAAGTAAAATATATATTGGATTATCCTGATTTTCTGGTGTTAGTGGAAAGCACTCAATCACTTTTTCTGATTTCCTTTTACAAATAACTCTCCCTTGTATATAGATGCAGCCTGCCTTTACTGCAATTGATTTTTAGGGCTGCAAACTTGCATAGGAAGGCAGCAGAAGGAAATATGCTATGCGATGCAGCCCACTGAAAGATTCAAATGATGCTCCTTAAAAATATTTGGAAAAATAAATATATACAGGGAATCCTAGACTTACAACCATAATTGAGTCCAAAATTTATGTTGCTGAATGAGACATTTGTTAAGTGAGTTTTGCCCCATTTTACAACTTTTCTTGCCACAGTTGTTTGGTGAATCATTGCATTTGTTAAGTTAATAACCCGTTTGTTAAGTGAATCTGGTTTCCCCATTTGTCTTTGCTTGTCAGAAGGTCACAAAAGGTGTTCACATGATCAGGGGTCACTGCATCTGTCATAAATATGAAGCAATTGCCAAGCATCCATATCTTGGTCACATGACCATGAGGATGCTGCAATAGTCGTAAGTTTGAAAAATGGTCATAAGTCACTTTTTCAGTGCTGATGCAACTTTGAACAGTCACTAAATGAACTGTTATGAGTCGAGGACTACCTGTATTGAATTTATAGGTGTTCACAAGGTCAAATAATGGTATACGTCTGAGGACATCCCACATGATTTATATGCTTGTCTCCAATCTTAGGACATCCTGGTTTAATTATATCATTTCTGCAATGACCTCATGATAAACATGTCATATTTTGACAACTTTGTATAAGTGCCCTGATTAATATGGCATGTGTTTCTACTCTTTCCAGGGCAGCCACCCGGTACATTTGGTGGAATCTGCATCAACTTCTGAATCAAGGAAAGAAAAAAAATGTACAGAAAACATCGAATTAGTATTCCCAACAAGAAGTAGGCACTTTGGGAAACATGGTTCATCAGACCAGCCTTCAGAGAATGAAACACAAATTAAAAAAGAAATCCCTAAGCTGCTTTCTGTCCAAGAGAAAGAAGTGGAAAACTTAAAAGGGTAAAAGTACACATTGAGTAGTATTATGTCTTGTGTCGGGATGAGAGGGCTTTAAAGCATTCAGGATCAGATTCTAAGGTGTCCTATAGTCAGAAAGATTGTAAGAAGAACAATAGAAAATTCAAAACAAGTCCTATGAAAACTGAAAGAGAGCAAAACTCGACCCAGGAAATATAGACACACGTGAGAGGAGTTAGGTTTCACAACACAAATGCAAATGGCAAACATTTCTTTCAAGCCCAAATACCTCTGAGAGTTTTATATTGCAGTTGTAATTCATTGGCTCTTACTCAGCTGATTCTTTTTTTTTTTTTACTCAGCTGATTCTTATCAAACCAGATCAAAGCAAGTCTAGGTATAGCAAGAGCTTAATTCAGTTATTACTCATTGTGGTTATTCATCAAATGCTTGCAAACAAACACCTGAATATATCTCCACCTTAAGAACATAACATTAGCTCTTCTGGATCAAAAGCCCATCTTACTCCAAGTATCTGAATACAAGTATCTGTATTCATTGAATTTGATTTTGGTGTCTACTGACTTCAAAATGACCACAGATGCTTCTGTTCAGGATGACTGTGGATGGTTCTGTGGTACTTGCAAGCTAAAGACGGAGGCATACTTCTCTCCTGCTATTATTTTTCTGCAACTGGTGTATATAGACATTTTGCCCACAACCCAAAAATTGAAATTGAGACATTGAAATTTCAAGAGAAATAGTACTTGATACCCTTGTCCACCATCAATGTATCAAATATCTTTTAAAATCACTCAAATTAGTGGCCATCACCATGGCCTATCGTAACAAATGTTACAGGTCAATTATGGTCAATTATGGGTTTAAAAAATAGCCTGCTCTAAATACTCTCCTTATCCATTTCATCTGTGCCAGATATTTTAATACGTTTTGATTATGTCCCACATCCTTCTAGTCACCTTTCCTTTGAGCTAAGCAGTTCCATATATTTTAGTTCCCCCCCAAAGGTTGGTGCTTGAATCTCCAAGTCTTTTGGTTGTTTTCTTCTATAGTTTTTTTTCAGATCTATTGCATTGCTTTTCAAATGTGATGGGCAGAACTGGCCTAGTATTCCAACAGTTGGAGTAACATATAGGACATACTACATTAGTAGTTTCTTAACAATCCTTATGCCCTTTTCAGAGTTGCTACTCACTAAGCATCTTCATCTACCTTAAGATAAGGACCGCATTGTGTTTGCCATAGTTGAATTCAGAGAGCTCAGACTATTAAAGTATGTGTAAAATTAGAGATTTTTGCTCCAATGTGTATCACTTATACCTTCAAATATTTAACCCTGTGCCTGTTCATGTCCATTGGTGGCTGCATATGTCAGTCTAGATCAGAGTTTTTAGGCAATCCCAGACCAATTAATTCTTTTTTTTAAATCATAGGCCTTGTTTCACATTTGCTCAGCAAGTGCATAAGACTTGGTAGAATGGTTTGAATGTATTCTTCCTCTGAAAAGTTATTCTTAGGTGGAGGACAGTCTACAATATTTATTTTAATTTGAAATACCACAATATAAACACATTTATACATAAGAATTCTTAAACATCTATTTTAGTAACTCAAATGCCTAAAACCAGATACCTATTATCTTGTATTTTTGATGTTTTAAAACTTACTTTAGAACTATTTGCTTTTGTTCCTTTTTTTGTTAGTTGTACTAATTAAAATATCTCTTTATGATCTAGGAAGCAACCAGGAAGAACATTAAAGCAGAGGAACAAAAACTATGATTCAAAAACATCTTCCACTTCTGAATGTGAAAATGACCATGGTAGAAAAATGAAGCACCAACAAAAAGTTAAACAACATGTCTTCAAAGGCAGAAATTTAAAACCAGCCCCTTGTAAAAAACCAAGAAACGGAAATTCTAAAGTTAATTTGGTAACCCTTAGAGCTTCTTCACAAGAGGAGGATGATGATGAGGATGAGGATGAACCTGAATCAGAATATGAAGCTGAAATTTTTTCACCGGAAGAAGTAAATAAAGCCCCTGTGTTTGTTCCTAAAGGGCTTCGATCTCCAAATCCTGTTCCTATGCACATTGAAGAAACAATGGAAGAGGTATATCAGAAATGCCAACCCAAAAATATTTCCTTTTAAAGTCAGGTGAAATCTGATAAGACATTTCTCAGCTAAATTTTAGTTAAAAGTTGGTGAAGAAAAATTGAGCCCGCAATTTTGGTTGTTAAGCAAGACTTCCACCCAACTGCCTCAGTCACTAACAACAATCTCAAGTCTTTGTGACCATTAAGCGACCATGCAGGAATGCTTTGTGGAGGAAGTTTTCCACTCAGCACCCCCACACATGCAAAAACTTGCTGTGGGTTGTAAGACAGCATGTGGGCCTCCTCTATTCCTCCTCCTCCTTCCCACCCATGCCCCAAAGACCCACCAGTGTGCAGGCCTCTTCCTTCTCTTCCCATTTCCAAGAGGCCTAGCCTTCTTCCTGCCTCACCACACTTGGGTGCACTTACCTTTTCCTTTCTCTGCAGCTGCTGATAGGCAAGCCCAGCTGATATGAAATTCAGCTAGAAAGTTAGGAAGGCCATCTTCCTCAAGGCTAGAGAGCCAGACTTTCTTAAGACTGACTTCCTACCAATGGTCCCTTTAAAAACAAGATTTTTAGAGCTACTTAAAGTACATGAAAGATGTAAATGTGTTTGTGAACACTAGTGGTTTAGTCATTATCACTAGAACATTAATAACTACGTATATCTATGCACTTCTTTCCCCAGTTCATTATTTGTGTCATTATGTGGGCATACAGAAATGTTAAAAATGTCTTTTAGATAGAGTGTTCAATTGTATATACTCGGATAGAGACATGTGCCTTTTCAAACTGAGACAATAGAATAATATGTAGAGGCAAGGCAATTTTCCAAATGATAATTTTGTGTATTCCAGTATAAGTAAATACAATAATGGGGACAAAAAAGATCGTAGAAACATCTTTGTATAAACTCTCCACGTGCATAGTTTATTTATTTATTATTTATCAAATTTATTTGCTATCATCTCATGATTCAAGGCAACTTTGCCTTTAGAATGAGTGAACAAATCAGATACAGAATGGAGGGCATCACATTTTGAAGAATTGGCTTTCTCTCCCAGACTATTGGTTAAACAAATTATTTCGTTTAAGAACATAGGTGAACAAAAGGAAAATAAAACTTGTGCAAATGATTAAAGGATAATTGTTGTCTTGTAAAATTATTATTATTGCAAATGCATTTTGCAACAGCCTTAACATTAATAATTGAGCTGGGAAATGTAATTGTCAGCGTAAGTGTATTTTGAGTAAACTTGGATTTTATAGTTTGCACTTCTATTTCAGTGTAAAACATTATAACATATAAAAAGAGAATCAACTAGATTCTTTTGGACAATTAAAATAATAGTTGTGTTTTTCTCCATGACAGTTGGAGATATATGAGAATGTTGCAGATGAGCCATGTATCTCTCATGATCTAAATCTGTCTATTCAGTCTGTGATGCAAGATGATAGCAAATTGTATATCCCAGCAGTTGTAAGTATGCAAATTTTTCTTTTATGATGAAACATAAATATGCCTAAGGCAGAATTAGCTTTACTGTTGTCCTTGCTTACTGACAACTCATTCAGCAACTGTTAGAAGTTGCAGTGGCACTGAGCAAGTAATATTTATGATTGGTCCTCAAAGTTCTGGCCATCAGAGTGCCCTCATGATCATGTGATTGTGATTTGGGCAGTTGGCAACACCTTGAGCTTATGATTATTGCAATCTCCTTCAGTCGCATGATTATCATTTGTTGACCTTACCTGCCAGCTTCCCACAAGCAAAATCAGTGGGGAAATTGTCAGGGAAGGTTGCAGCTTGCTTTTAAAAATTTTCCTGGCCTTCCTGTACTCATGCCACAGGACCCACACCCCCAACTTCACATAGACCAGGAGTCTCCAGCTTTTCTGGCTTTGTCAACCAGTGGAGTGGGAGAGGGGTTATGTGCACAGCTCAATTTACAGAAGCAGCGAGTGTGCGTGCTCACCACTCACATTAATAGAGCTACGTGCACTCACATGCTTGCCTGTCACTTGCGTGGGCCAGTTCCAAAGGGGCTGTGGCCTAGTACCAGGCCATGACCGGGGGTTGGAGTCCCCTGACATAGACTGTGTTTGATCTCCCAAGGCCTCCCCCAGCCTCCCCATCTCCCTTAGACACTTCCCCCACTCCCCTATGGCACCCTTGAGTTCTTTACTGACGCTTCTGACACTTTCCACTTAACAGCCTGCACATCTTTGGGTTACAATTGCAACCAATCCCAATTGCCATTGTAAACCGAGGACTACCCACAAAAGAGTTAATCTTTGTAACAGTTTATTATCGTAAGCAAGTTGTCTAGTTTCCTGTTTCTCATTTTGCAATTGCTGCTGGCCTTTACTTGCTGTGATTGATTGATTGATCAATTTAACAAGGTTCAGCTACACAGAAAGCAGAACTTTCATTCATTTCCTAACTTTAATTATAATGTACTTAAAAGAAAACAGGGAATTGTGGTTCGCTACTACTATTATTAAAGAGGTGCTAGGATTGTATTGGATTCATTCAAAGTCTCCCATTCTAGGTAAACCTTGATTTGGTTATAGCATTATTTTTTGAGTTGGTTCATTTAATTTATTTTCAAACCGTATCCAGAAGCATAGTAGTTGATTTCTTTTTTTCTCTCTTTCTAAAGGATATTACACAAGAAGAACAAACAAAAGAAACAGGTACATTGTCCAAAATATGCAATGAACTACTGAATGGAGATTTGTTAAATTAAAAATATAGTTTTTACTTTACATGGTGTGTGTGTGTGTGTGTGTGTGCACATGCCTCTGTGTGTGTGTGTATGCATAGAGAAAGGAGATTCCTAAATCCTTCTTCCAGTGAATCAAGCATTAATCACTAAGGTTGTAATTCTATATATACTTATCTAAGAGTAAATTTTGTTGAAAATATAATGATATTTTCAATCATATAATATAAAGAAATGTGATGCATTTGTTGATTTATAAGTCTATTTATTTGGAAACTTTTTAGGAATTAATGACGGAAGTGCTGAAGCAGCCATGACTTTACTTGCTATGAGAGAGCCAGTGTTTCAGTTACATACTGATATCCAAGGTATGGTCAATATTATCACATAAAATGAGAGTGGATAGCCTATAATAGCATTAGCACTTAGACTTATATACCACTTCATAGTGCTTTTATACCCTCTCTGAGTGGTTTAAAGAGTCAGCATATTACCCCCAACAATCTGAGTCCTCATTTTACCAACTTCTGAAGGATGGAAGACTTTTTTTCTCCAGAGTCTACTGAATCACAGCAAAGTTTCTTGCTATTTTGACACTGGAGACAAAATAATTATGCAAAGTCTAAAATATGCTTTTTTCCTGCTGTGTCTCTTATTTCTTCCTGCTGCTATGCAAGCAGAACTATGCTTTTGATTAGTCAAGTAACATTTTAATGATTTCATTTGATTTGCTTTAAATGCAAGAATGTCTCAATAAAGATAAACTGAATCTATCTGCTCTTTTATATTCAGAAAATGAAGTACAAATGGCAGTCTCTTCAGCAAATGAACCAATTCATTCAAATAATACAAATAATACAGAAGGTAACAACGGTAAACCATCATATTCTGAAGAATGCTTGGAAGAAAAGACAGTTGTGTTACTTCCAGACTCTTCAAAAACGCTACTGGTTTCACCACACAAGACAAATAAAACGACCACAGATTTGGAAAAATCTTCACAGGAAACTAGAGTCTGCAGGTTTGTTTTGCTATATTACCCCAAGCATTTTTAAAATTAGGAATCCTACCTATTTTTTAATTCGTAAATATTATTTTGATAACATGCTTCATTGTGTAAAATGAATTTTCCCATCCCAAATTATTTTTTTTTTGCTATATTGTCTCATCTTTGGTGCATGTATACAAGAAAATGCAGAAGTCTACATTATGAGTATTTTTTATGTTGAATCTGAAAACTTTAAAGGTTTTTATAAGTTATGCTTCTATTAAAATGGGACTGTAAGACAATAGTAAGGTATTTGGGGAACTTAATCCAAATAATCAGCATAGCGAACTGCCAACAAACTGGGATTGCCACACAAAACATTTTGAAGATAGTAATCTGCTTTAATTATTAATATTATTAGGATAATTAAATTCTAATGGTAATTTTCATGTGCTATATTCAGAATTATAAACAGCTAAGAACGCAACTTTTATCCAGTTCATATTCAAAGCTATCATATGATATGCTTACGTTAATATTTGATGTGGAGTGTGAAAACAATTCCTGAGTGTCTTTCCTAAATTCCTCCTTTAGTGTTCAATCCAGATTACATCTAGATGGCAATAAAGGGATATATTAAATTCTTTACTCTGGAATTCTGTAGCACAGATTTAGTAGTTCTAAAGTTGTTTGCTGTCTCTTCTACCTAATAATATATCAAGAACTGAGAACATGAGTGATCCTTTTAGTGACTTTTACTTTTGTCTGCAGTACTGTATCTTTGTGTAAAAGAAACAAAACACCCAGGCCAGCAAGATGCAGACTCCCAAAGCCTAAACCAAATCTTAACAGTGGCTCGGTATCTACTAGGAATGTTTCTCAAAAACCTCTAAATCTAAGTTCAGATATGGAAGAATATAAAGAAATCCAAAAAGGTAGTTTTTTGAAGTTTATACTGTAGAAATTTCTGAAATAAAGCCTTTTTGTTTGTGTGGATCAAGTGTTTATCAGCAGAATGGAGGGAGAGGTTATTTTTTTTTAATCTAGGGGCTATGCATAGTTCATTAATTTTGGTATTGTTGAACTATATGAAAATTTATTTTATTTTTTAGGGAATTTATATTGCCGCCTATTCGCACATAGTGATTTAAAGTGGCTTAAAGAATATAAAGCCTCATAAAAACAAAAAAACAATAAAACAATAAAATAAGAGTCATACAATAAATTAATATACTCAATTCACCCACCTACCACCCCCCACCCCCCGCCCCTGGCAACAGCACCTCAAAAGCCATCCATAGGCTCCATCCCGCTCTGGGTTTATTTGTTCCTTGACTGTTAATAGATTAATGATGAAGTCTAAGTGCTTATAAAATTCCAGATCAGTCTATATTTTTAGATAACAAAGACATCTCACAACTAAGCAAAATGTATTTTTGTCTACCTCATCTATGTATTTGTTCCATCTTCCAATACAAAATATATTTTTCCACCTATATCTAAATAGTAACAATAGCTTACACACTTTTCCTGTGTATTCTAATATTTAAAGTAACAGATGACAAAATGTCAGAAAAATCTAGAGAAGAGCAGAAAGTTGAAATGAATCTCCAAATGGATGAGCAGCTTGCTAAAATCAGCACTATGGAAAAGTATGATTTACATTCTGAAAGTGCTGGCCCCGCCATGCAGGAAAATAATATGCAAAGGTATACACTTCACTACAGTTGTATATTTGTTATTTCTCAAAATGTTTGGAGCGATGTTTTGTAATATGTAGTAAATTGTTTGGCAAAACAGATGTCTGCATGGTGAAGTTCTCCAAAATTACTGGGAATATAGTAATGGGAATAAATGATTATTTTGTGTTTTCTAAAAAAAGTAGTCTTCAGTTTTAATATTTAAATATAAATGCTCTTAATTTTCTTCAAATAACTTCGGATGCATGAGAGTAATAAAATATTTTCTTAAAAGAGAATTGGAATTCATTTCTCTTTATAAAGCACCATGTTCTTTACTATTTACATTTCTTAAATTGTGTAGTGCCATTTTTATACAGAATGATTGTGAACCTCATGCCATTAATTTTAAGTTGGTATGGTATAAAAAGGTTCTGGAACAATTTATTGATAAACAGCGTCTAGATTAAAACTATTTTCATTTTTTTGCAAAAGTGGAAACCTGATACAAGAGATTAGTGAAATTGCATCTGAATTAACATCTCCAAAATGTTCTCAAGAAGCAGTGGCTGGTTTATCTGAATCACCAGATAATTTCAACATAAAGAGTAACATTCATGCTTTTGAGTCTGCTGAACACCAGTTTTCTACAGCTGAAGTCGCACAAGTAAGACATGTTAATTAACGGATATAGCTACATTTTGGAATGTAGTATAAAAGGAAAACTGTTGCTAAATAACTGTATGTAAGTTTACAACATTCATCATAATTTGGTTAACCATATTCCAAATTCACCATAGTATATTCTGGTTAATCTTGTTGAGAGATTTTTATGTGTGTTTGTATAAATTGGATGGGTTGCTAATATTAAACTCTGAATTGCACACTTTTACTGCTTTTTCTTTTTATGCTTCCTTTCCAATAAACTATGCCTTTTTAGTAACCATTACTTTATCACTGATTTAAGATTGTAGTTACATTTGCTTTGAAAAAGCATATCACTGTTCTTCCAAAAAGTGGTTTGACTTTCCATTAATGAACAAAGTGTTAGAGGAAAAAAGACATTTGGGTTTAGATGAAGCTACTATAATTACAACTATTGGAGGAATATTGTTTTTAAATTGTTGCATATTATTTTTCTGAGCTCTGTGCTATAGTTGTTTCTAAATATTGTAAATGAAAGGCAAATATGCTGTATTCCATTCTTGATGAATAGTATTGTATGTATTTTCATTTACAAATTATTTCTGTTGTGTTCTGACACTTGCTATTTTTTGAGTTTGTTCATAGTTTTATTTATAAAGGATTTTACCCTGCTTTCCAATTTCTTTCCCTTGAAATCTTGGGACAAGAAGACCTTTATGTGATTTCTGACAGCATGGATAAACATGCAATAGTTTTAGAGTTACATATTCTGGGCACTAGAATAATTTGACATGCTGGATATACTCATTGTGATATTTTTATTCTTAGTCTGAAGGAAACAAGAATGCCAGCATTTCAGCAATGACAGAGATGAGTGCAGGTATGATCTAATATTTAATTTTTTATCTGAACACAACCTTTGTTTACAATTTATTTTTTCTTAGACGACATTTCTGGGATTTAAAATAAAGTATCCTTGCCTTTACCCCATTTGCACATTTCCTTAATACTACCATTATCTGATAGAAGGGGCAAAGAATAATTATTGGGAGGAAGGAATAAAGTGAGACTTAAGTACAAGAAATAGAATAATGAGAATGATCAGAGGACTTGAATTGTAAGAGAGAGAAAAAAGCAGAGAGACACAGAACGTTTTAAGCAGGTTAATATCTACAGGAGTGGTAACCATATTTGCTTACCAGAATAACTTGGGTTATCTGGTTAAACATGCCTACTTTTCCTTACTGTATTTGCATTGCTCAGAAATGCAAACACATGATTTAGAAGTAAATAAGAAAAATTGAATGTTTATGTTCTCAAGGGTTTACTTTTTCTGCTGTTTTTTATTGATACTCTTGATAGTAAGAGGGGACATTACAGATTTTGTAGATACAGAGGAAGAGCCAGAGTTCATTCTAACCCTGGTGGAAATCTCACCTGATTCTGTGGAATGTAATAATATCCCTGCTGCTCTTGCACATGGTTCTGGGGAATTGCTTCCTCCACCGATACTTTTCACCTCAGATAATATGGACTCATTGGAATTGACAAGAGATGAAAGGTAAATATTAAATATTAATATATCTTTAGCATTCAGGTGCTAACTTTTGGAACTTCTTAAGATTAAAGATTGAATTTTGAGCCTAAAACCTCTCTTGATACTGCTTGCCTGGCCTAAAATTCTACTTATTTCTTGAAGATTAATAATCCTTGGTTTTCTTGACCTGTCAAGTGACTTTTGATACCATTAATCATGGTATCTTTCTCAGGGCAGCACTGTGTTATGCTGGTTCTCCTTTTCTCAGAAACTGTTTGCAGTCGGTGTTTCTATCTATCCAATCTAGTCCAGCAAGATAAGCATGCTTTGGCTTAGGAAGTGCTAATTGTCAGGGCCTAGAAGATATGCTTTTTTGCTCTAAACACCTATGCTCTGATATTCTCCCCCCAGTGATTAGGATGACCCTGACTCTGCTAGCCTTTCACAAGATGCTTCTTTGCCCTGGCCTGGGGCCCTGAGGGTGGAAGGATCCCATCTCCTGATTGTGTTAAAAGTCATTAACAGTGATATATATTATTTTTTTCTATGTCTGATGAGAATTTGTTTTTAATTTATTTTAAGATTGGTTGTCACCCAAAGTCACTTTCTGAAATGGGCAACCATGTAAATGGAATAAATAAGAAAGTCCGTATTTCAAGGTCAATCCAATAAAGAGTTCTTTGTTTGCATATGAGAGCCCCTTAACCTTGGGAAGCAAACATGAAACATTTTTTAGTTCAACATGTTGCCAAGCCCAAGGCCTGATTCCAATTTAATCTTGGTCGGTATTTTTCTGGGGACAAATCAAAAATAGAGAGGGGACCTTGCCTCTAAGCCATAGGCAAGTGTTAAGCTTAATATTCTTTCTCTTGAAAAGAGATGTAACAATGTACAGATGGACCTTGACTTACAAGCACAATTGACCTCAACATTTTCATTGCTAAGCAAGATAGTTGTTAAATGAATCACTGCAGTTGTAAGTCAGTAACATGGTTGTTAAATGAATCTGGCTTCTCCATTGACTTTGCTTGTCCCAAATTATGATCACATGACCCCAAGATATTTCAGCCATCATAATTACATACCAATTGCCAAGTGTCCTAATTTTGATCACATAACCAAGGGGATGTTGCAAAGGTTGTGTGGAAAATGGCCATAAGCTACTCTTTTTCAGCACTATTGTAACTTCAAACAGTCACTAAATGAAGTCGAGAACTACCTGTGCTTCAGTATATTCTGAATCAGTGTTTTTCAAACTTGATAACTTTTAAGATCTCTGAACTTCAACTCCCAGAATTCTCCAGGCAATGTGTTAGCTGAAAAATTCTGGGAATTAAAAGTCCACACATCCTAAAATTTGCCAAATTTGAAAAACACCATTCAGAATAAATGAGTACATGCATGTTTAAAAGTTTTAAAGAGATATTTTGAGAAAGAACTGGCTTGTGTGACTTTTGAAAATATTGGGGGATATTCTTTGTAGAAACAAATGCAGAATTAACATACTTCTATTTGAGGCCATGCAAGCTGGAGGCAGGCAAGTTAGCAAAATACATTATAACTATCAATTATTAATTAGAAAAAATGTTTATTTGGAAAATTTATATGGCTGCCTAATTGCTCACAGCAACTCTAGCGGCTTACAAATAGTAAAAACACAGTATAGAAAATAAAAATAAATAAAAACAATGACTCCCCCCCCCAATCCCTTATGAACATATTATAAGATTTACTGCAAAAAGGATCAAAATAACTTTCTGCACCTTGGAGAAGCAGTGCCCATCATCAATGTGCTTGTGATTACTTTTTATGATTCCTGCCTAGTTTCCTATCTTTAAGAGGTTTTTTTTTTAGATTACTTTCTTGGAATAAAACAG
Organism: Hydrophis major; assembly: GCA_033807585.1. Taxonomy (NCBI): domain Eukaryota; kingdom Metazoa; phylum Chordata; class Lepidosauria; order Squamata; family Elapidae; genus Hydrophis; species Hydrophis major. The sequence goes on from CM066329.1 coordinate 334,882,774, forward strand.
TAATAACCTGCAGTGCTGAAAAATACCAGTATTTACAGTCTTTATTTTTAAGAATTCTAAGAATACCTTTCTGTGTATCTGCTATGCATAGATATTCTTGGGAAATGGATATCTGCAGTTTTATGCTTTGTTTCAGAGAGTCCCAACTAGCCTATAAAATGAAAAGATATTGTAGAGACCATTCTGAGAGTGTAAGAGTGCAGTAGGAAGTAGTCTTGCCCATTTAGTTCTGCATAAATGGGCATTTTATTATCATACCTTCTATAGTAGCTATTTTGTGAAAGCATCCGCAAGATGGTAATAACATTCGGTATCTGCCTGTGGTCTCCAAAGATTGCTTATTGCTCTAAACTCATAACAAAGAAAGCGATTCAAACAGCCATATCTTAGAATAAAATCCGATTGGGGTCAGTGGAATAACTTCTGAAGTTAATATTTTATTATTAATAAAACTTTGAATGTAAAGTAAGCTTTAAATCTCAGTAATATCTGAGATTCATATATATGGTATATATACCCATACAGTGTTGGATCCATCCAAGCTTCAGTTGAAGAAAGTGTTGCTTCTGTGACGGACCCGACAGAAAGAGAATTGCATCCATCTTCATCAGAACAATTAGTAGATTTGGGTTTGACTCCTAGGAAGAATTGGAAGAGGTCTTCAATATCTATAGAAGGAAGTAGTGCATCTGAGAAGATAAGGCATACTGTTCCTATAGAAGAACACCTGGAAAGCTCTGATAAGGTTAGATTCAAGGATTCACAAAATATTTATTTCAGAATCCATTATATGTTAGTTACAACTGGATTCAGAAAATTTTGAATACCACACGAGAAAAGTGTGGGAAGATTCTGTACGGTTCTAGTCTTGCATTCTATTGATAACTGCAGATACAAAGTGTCTATGGAGATTTCTCAAATCATCCGGGTTATTGCTATCCCAAAGGTGTTTTTTTAATGGCAACTGGACTTTTTGTTTTTCCTTGAAGACTTTTAGCTTCCCATTCAAGAAGCTTCTTAGATGAGAAGTGAAATGTCTTCAAGGAATAGTTTGCATGCTTGATTTTCTGGGAAGTTGATAGACAGTTAATTTAAGCTATGCAAATAATCAGGCATGTCATTTCCTGATTCTAAAATAACAAATGTATTTTAAAAATATCCTCTACCCTCCAGCTGCACTATTTGGGCATATATTTCTTGATTATAATGTTTGCTGTTTATGTTGTACCTTGCCAGAATTGTTATGGAACCGGAGGTAGGGGGCGACTATATTCATTTGAAAAGCAAATGAACTGAGTTGGCTGTTCAGTACTGAACTCTCTGTCAACTTTAGTTAGTGGGAAAAACTTGCTATGTGGCAGATGTGGTTGTTGCTCAATTGCATATGAAAATCAGGTAGGTTTTAATGTATTAGAATGGTGGATTCTGCTGAAGGAATGGGCTCAGGAGTGTCAAACTCAAGGCCTGCGGGCCAGATTCGACCTGCAGGGCGCTTAAATCCAGCCACAGGGCTGGCCTACAAATATCAAGGGACAAGCCCGCAATGCCTCTGGCAGCTAAATGACCAATATGTGGCCCTACCGTGCCTCATTTTCACCCTCCATGGCCTCCTGCAGCACTCTGTCAGCCAAAACTGGGCCTAAATTGGGCCTAAACCTGGATAAAAAATGGACATGAAACAGGCCGAAAAATGGGCCAAAAGCGGGCTAAAAGCAGGCCCAAAACAGGCCAAAAATGGCCACAAAATGGGCTGAAAAAATGGGGCCAAGATGGACTGAGAAACAGGCCCAAAACAGCCGAAAAACCAGCCTGAAAATGGGCCATGAGGCAGAGTGCTGTAGGAGCCCATGGAGGGTGAAAACGAGGAACAGGATGGCCATGTGCAGACCCCCCACAGCCCATTTTGGCTGGCAGGGTGCTGCAGGAGGCATCATTAGGCAGCTTAAACTCTAAACCATCATTTCATAAACTGAAGCATATTAAAATACCTTACTGTATTGAGCTTTTTAGTCATGTGACTAAAAGGGAAATTGTTTACCAATATTCATTTTTTTTAATGCAGGGGACCTCTCTTAAATTACAGTATATATCAAGAAAAGATGCTGGTAGGTGAAGTTTCTTTTGTTTTCACATGCAGAATCATTGCACATGTGCGTGTTTATATAGACACTTAGGCAATTGCTTATATCAGTCATATTATATATGGATGTGATGGTACTCATTCAAAGAACAGGGCCTTTTGAAACACACCTTTTATTCCATCCCTTTCAGGCAGTTTTAACTTGGCACGGATTGGTGAGAATGGTGTTTGAAAAATATATGAAAAGCCACCTTTGGCATCATAGAACTAGTGGGACTTGGGGCATTGATGAATGCTAATGATTACATAATTTGAAAAATATCTATATATGAACAAAAGAGACATAGCTTGCTTACAAATAGTAAAATGAAGTTAATTTTCAAGAGCTTCCAAATTAATCTGCATTTCTTTGTGTGTGCGCATATGTGTGTGTATGTGTGTGTGTAAAAATTAAAAAATGGAGCTCTCTTGCAAATTTACTTTACTATTTTACCTTACTATTTGCAAGCAAGCCTTGTCTCTTTTATATTATATCAGAAAAATGTAATTTTTCAAAGGAAATAATGTCACTTACAGAGCTACAAGTGGAGGAAAAAGAGCAGCTCCAGTCTTCTCTGAATTTAGGGACTGCATTGCTTGGTGAAACAGATAGTGAAGCTGAACTCGTGTCAAGAATGCTAGGTGCAGCAGGAAAAGCAGAAACAAAGAAAGAACAAAGACTCTGTGTAGCTTACAGTTCTGAACAATCAGAGCAAATTAGAAATACAGAAGCCCTTCCAAAAACATCATTACCCAGGTATGATTCAAGCTTCATTTTTACTTCGTTATATCATTTTTTGATCCTATAATCTTTTATTTAATATTTGTAATGAAGAGAGAAATCTAGAACTATTAAATTATAACTGCTCAGCCTAAATTAACCACTGTTCTATTTAAAGGAACACTCTCTTATCAGTTATAACATTTCCTATTTTGGCAGCCAAATTTGTTAATTAAAATTGTTTCACTAAGATGTTTGCTTTCTTACTGTTGCTCCATCAAAACAATAATACTACATACATTCATTTACTTATACATAATATCTATTTATGTTGCTAAAGAACCTGTAAATTTGTTATATCCCTACTAATCAGCATGTAATAGTTCCAAGCCTATGGAAAATAAATTTATTTATTAAATAATCTATTTCAGGGGATCTCAAATCAATGAATTCAGGGGATTTCTGGGGATACTTTGATAATTTTATTAATTTACTACATTTTGTTACATTAATTTTAATTGTTTTTAATATCATATCAAAGGTCACTTGGATTTCTACCTTTAATCTGTAAAATTAATACTGATGAAGAGATAGCTGATAAAGAGAGCAACAAACCTCCCCAGAAAACCTGTATGCTGATTTTTGAAAATACCCCTGAATGTCCAGCTTCAACTTCCAAAGACAGCAACACAGAGATTCAGGAATACAGTTTATTACCAACAACCATGCTGTCACCTTCAAAATATGAGAGTGGAAGCTGTTCCTCTGTTCAGGTATAGATGAATATCTCTATAAGAAACATGATCTGTTAATAGTACCAGAATGTTGGGAACCAGTCCTTGCCTATTTTCTCTGTTAGGGATAACATTGTTTATCCTAACTGGTTTAGGTAAAATAATAAATATGTTATCATGGTTTATTAGTTAAAGTGTCTGCAACTTTAACTGTAGGAATGTAATTGGGGGAGTGGTTGTAATAGCACCATAAAAGAAGCAAGACAAAGGCAGCTTGCTCTCTCTGGCTTGATGATCCCTAATTACTTGATGAATTGAAGACTGCGTTTTTCCCCTACTGGAAAGGGAGAGAAAGGACTGATTTATTGTAAGTGAACTGACATTGGATATTCTACACGGACTTTGCTAATTGAATATCCCTGAATGGACTGACTAAAAGATACATGACTAATGGACTGTTATTTTGACCATGCTATAAATTCTAAATGGAATAAACTATATTTTTGATAGCACAAGCATACCTGTTATTTTTACTGTATGTTAACAAACATACAAATTTATCTCACTCATTTATCTGTGTGCCTATCTGACTAACGCTGCACATTCTTTTTAGCTTGTCTCCTTAACCCTGGTTGAGGAACACAGGATTAACATTCTCTTGCTATCTTAATTATCTGCATCAGATTCTCCAGAAGATTTTAGAATAGACAGAATGCTTCCAGCCCTCAGAATTAAACCTTTGATTAATTTCATAAGATAGATATTGCAGGCAGGGATGGGATCCGACTGGTATAACTACTGGTTCTGTCTATTAGCGTCATGCATGCATGCGTGAGTCGCGCAAGTGCTATTTACAACCTGCTGAGCTGCCCGGACAGCTGAGCAGCACTGCATGCAAGTGTGCAGCAGTTGGAAAATCCCCTTTTCCTGCTTTTTCAACTGTAGCTGTGTCGCGCAAAGCAGCTGCAGTTGAAAAAGCAAGAAATAAAGGTCAGGTAAGAGCCCGGGCAGGCATGTGGGCCATAACAGCAGCATAGAACTGGTTCTATGTCTGCTGCTCTTTGAAGCAACCGGTTCTACAGAGGTAGACAGAACCAGTAGAAACCCACCCGATTGCAGGATGATTTGTACAGAGAATCATATTGTAAAACACAAACAGAATTACCTGTACCTCTACATGACTAATTCAAACACCCTGCATATGAGGCTTTTACATAATTATTAAACAAGCATCAGATTGTAAAATGTTTATTCTTTTTTTTAGGTTTTACCTGAGGAAGAGGGTTCTGCTAAGGAACAAGAAAAAGAAGAGCAAATAAGGATTTCAGAATATTTCTTTCGTGATATTTTTATGGAGGTGGATGATTCAGAATAACCGTAAAGATTATGGGATGCTTGGTTTCTAATAATCCTAGAAGCAATGTAATATCCTAATTAAACAAATGATTTATGTTTAATATATTTATATTAATATATTAATAGGAACTCGCTAAATGCAAAAAATATTTTCTTTTATTCTGAGCAGTGTGATATTTTTGAAACTGATGAAAAAATGTTAAATATTAAGATGTACATGATCAGAAAAGCTGTGTTTTTGTTTGAATTATGGTACATTTTTCTAAACATTCATATTTAGATTTAGAAATGCAATGAGGAATAACAGAATGATCATATGCTACTTCAACACAGTATTTATGTAAATAATATTTGCTTCTTTTTATGAAGTAAACCTTTATAGTAAGGAGAATATTATCTTTGTAAAATAAACAAAGTCTGGACATTTCAACGTAATTAGTACGTTGTAGGTAACAATATCTGAAGTCAACTTATTTTTATGTATTTTTATAATGAATATATGTGAATTGTTTCAAAAATAATGTTTAATGTCTTTAAATGTACAGACATAAATGTGAAAAAATATTTAAGTTCAATGTACAGAAAGATTATTGTGTTGTTTATCCTGAAGATACATAACCTCGCTATTATTATACATAACCTCGCTATTTAGTGCTAAAGTGCTAAATTTTATATGAAACAATACGCAGCCATTTAAAAACCCAATTATGCCAGTGAAGAGGAGAAATTAAAATCGAATGTATGAGAAAGTAAGAGTTGCCCCAACATCATAAATACGGTTATTTTCTGCTTTATGTAATTTATTTTTTTGTTTTGTTTTTTTCTTATTGCTGTGAGTTACTAGTTTAATAACTCAAGTTATAAACATATTCCATTTCTCATTGAGTTTTGATTTTTTTTTCTTTTTGATTTGTAGTATAATTTGGAGTGAAAAAAGGAACCCCACTATTGGATCTTAAATTTAGGTGTCTTTTTCATTGCAATTAATGATTGGAGATGATTTTTTTTTCTCTAGATATTTCTTAATCTATGCAATATCTATGAAAATAATTGTCTGCATCTACAATTGTTAATGTATACCATTTAAACTAATTAAGAAGCTACTTTTATTTCCTAGATTTATTCTGTGGAAATATTACTATAGGCAGACACTCCATTATTATTGATTTGATATGAAAGGTATTAGCATTTTTAAAAATTCAGACATAGACAATTGGTTGGAAACAGACTTTAAAAAAAATTACAGTAGACCCATTTAATTAATATTTGTCATGACTAAAGATCAGTTTATTTCAGTGCCTCTTCTCTAAAGATATCCAAGTCAGTATTGTAGTTATTAGTAACAAAGTCAGTACTCTATGAGACTTAACAATTCTTTATTGATTTGACTGATTTGAATTTCAGTTTCCTGTTTTAATTTTGCAGTGTTGTAAGGAAATTAAATAAAACAAGAATCTTATTTGTAAAATATACATATAGATAAAACGGATCCAAATAAACATTTCCAATATTGTTTGTAAACAATTAACCCAAATAGTTCCACCATAGAGTAGTGTGTGTTCATATTAATATAGAATATATCCTTAAAAATCCACCATAATCTGCTGTAATAATTTTAAATTTCAATGAAAAAAAGTATAGCACAAACATCTTATTAAAGAAACCAAGCTATAAGGTGCCTTACCTTTCCTTACTAAGTGGAAAGGATGAGAAGATCCTGTTAATTTTTATTATAAACTATAGTATGTTTTCTTGACAATGTTTACAAAATTCTTTAAAATATACAGGTTCCTTTATAGCAAAATCAATGATGACAGAAAAACAAAAACCTTGGTTAATTGACAGAATATCTCATTTTAATTAATATGCAAAAAATTTTGTGAAAAGTTTGATACATATTTTCAGTGGTATGTAATGTTCATATGAAAGCTTTCTGTTTCAAAGAAAGCAGGCATGTATGTAAATTATGTGAATAAAATTTTATATGAATTATTTGTCAAAGTTTATCTTTAACATTTGATGGAACATACAAAATTCAACAAAATTATTGTTAAATATTTAAGAATGGAATAGTATAAGTTTATCAGTGAGAAACAGATTGAAAATTAACTATTTATAAACTATTATATACTGTATACTTCAACTTACAGGTTCATTATTATATATGAAACTATTTCATCTTTACTTCTTACATAATTTACAGAATCAGAATTGGCACTTGTAAATGTGTACTAATTTAAAATAAGGACTCTTTAGGCTGTGAATACTTTTGAAAAAGAAAGTCTGATCTGTTCATTCACATTTAAGTGGTGTTTGGTACTGCTCTGGTCAGCAGAGTTGAGTCACAGGATCTTTTGAATTCAGAAGCAGTGAGTACACAATATCAGTACTTGTGGCTTTATTCCAAAGTAGTAAACATAAGACAATAGTAACAAATATTCATGAGTACGAAAGAATATAACTAAGATAGCAACTACTATATATATGCAGAAATGAAGGAATATTCCAGAATGTTGAAGAATACAAGAAGACAAAGAAAGACCTTCCATCCCTTGTGCCAGTGAGAGAATCCCAAAGAGATTGTTGTAGGCAGATCACTTCAAAGCCAGTAAGCATACATGAACCATCATCCCATGAACCATCATCCCCTTTCATGCTTTTTGACTAGACTATACTGAAATTGCATCCCATGCTTTTAATAGCCTATACAGGCTATGGATCACCAGAATTTCCAACCCATTTCAGATAGCCTCATTTCACTGGAGTTTATAGAAGACAAGTTTAATCTCCTGCGCTTAGACTGCTTTATCTACTTCTTCAAAACTAAGACCATCAAAGTTAAAAAGAATTTGTTTATATCTAGTGGTGGTGAGACCATTTGAAACTTAAGTATCTCTCAGGCTTATTGGATTGATGAGAAATCATTGTTGATCATCCCAATTTACACAGATGTCCCATTAAGGACAAAACAAAACACAGTTGATTTTCATTATTTGTGGTAGCTATGTTCTACAAAAATGCTATGAATACTGAATTAGTGAATATCGAACTATTGCTTAGGGGAAATGCATGGCTCATATTTATAGTAGAAGAACAGAAACAGCATTGCCTTGTTTGACTAGCTAGGAAATTGCGTGTTGGGTAATTCAAATTTTTGCTGCTCGTCGTGTGTCTGCAAATACCTGCAAAAGCAACACAAGTATTGATTATGGAGTTACAAATAAATGTTAGAAAGCAACACATACTGAATGTATGAATGATAAATTGTACAATCCAAATATAACACATTAGTGACTAAAATTAATGCTTATTTCTATATTACATATTCAACCATTACACAGAAATATAGTTTTATGTAACATGCAGTAATGGAAGTGGTACATACCACTATTCAATTCCTCATTGCCGATCTTCCACTTAACATTTCATTTGATCCATATTTATCAAGTATTTTATCAAGTACTTTAACAAGTAAACATTTATTGAAACTACTAGGTGGAAGCTAAGAATTTCATTAACTTACTATTACATTCTGCACAGACTCATTCAAATATCTTTATGGTAGGAACTTACATTTTTCTTGAGAAAACGTTTTAAATAAGACAGCAGTAACTCCATAGCATTGCCAAAAGACTAAAGAGCAAGACTTCAAGGCATTTTCTCTATATGAGTTGGGACTAAATAGTGTATATTGTTGTAGAAATCCTAGGCTTTATTGCACCTATACATTTTATTAATAATTTATCAGGTACTATTGGTTGTGTAATAGAACAGCACAATTCACCTGAAACAATAATCTTGTGCAAGATTACCACAGCTTGCTTATGAAGAAGCAATGAGAGGGAATGGAATAATCATAAATTGAGGATTTCAAGTAGTTTGATTAACCATAATTTATCATGGTAAAAAGTGATGATAGTTGATTTAGATTAAAGCTATTTGAAAGGAACAGGGTAATGTTGAATAAATATATAGAAAATTCTGCCATTTGCTGGTCACCCTGATTTTACAGCCCAGATACAATAGTCCTAGTTTAGATAGCAGGTGTCAATCAAACTGTAATTTACTTTCCCATTCAATCACTCAATCAGTTTTATTACAGCCTTAGACCACAACAAATCAAAATGCTCAATAAATATACAATTAAAAATTCTAATGTAAAATAGTACTTCCCCATTGCTTTTCATCATCAGGGGTCTTCAAACTTAACAGCTTTAAAACTTGTGAACTTCAGCTTCCAGAATTGCTGTTCCAGTCATGTTAGCTCAGGAATTCTGGGAGTCCACAAGTCTTAAACTTGCCAAGTTTGAAGACCCTTAGTGTACGTTTTCTTAAAACCAAACCTCTTTCCATTCTGCCAGTGAGCGTTTCTCGAACAGGCCGGGACACTAATCCGGCAGCTCATAGTTCCCTCTTAACGTTAACTTTTTAAACCTTACCCCGCCGTCTCAGGAGGAAGGGAGCTTCCAGGGTTCCCTCGGCTGGCCCTTTAATAAGGCTGAGATAGGAAAAGGAACCAGCGTTTCGCCGCCTCTTTCCATTGGCTCCGGCGTGGGAGGGGCCGCATGCTTACTTCCAGCCCCGGGAAGTCGTGCCTTTGGCGCCCTAGGCGCCCCCAAGCAGCAATGTTACCGGGCCTAAGATGCCGTCTCTTTGGCTGTCCGCGGGCGGCTGCAGCGGCTCTCGGCCGTGCTTATCACGGCGACAAAGTGGCTACTGTGGGCTCTCAGCCCGATGTCGCTTCCTCACTCTATCAGGTAGGCCAAGGAAGAGGAGCGTGGTGAAGACTTCCAGCGCGTAGATGCTTAGAGATCATCCATTGCTGGCTTCTAGCCTTCTATTTATTTATTTTGTAAGACCTCTGTTTTTATGTGGGGCCGGTGCATAGTAGTCATAATTCCACAGAAGGACGGGTTTCTCGATAAAAGTGAAATCTGAATGAAAGTTTGGCAGCTGTTCTTTGGCCAACCGTGTACCCTTCAGAAAGGCAGTGGCAATTTGTTAAGATCACTAACTTGTTGATCTAGTCCAATGGTCTTCAAACTGGGCAAATTTAAGACTTGTGGATTTCAACTCCCAGAATTTTATTTGTTTGTTTGATTTGTCAATCGCTTAAAAGATAATAGATGTAAGTATGAACATGAGTAAGAATACAGGAAATAGGTACAAATAAATGGGGACAATCGGACAGGGACAGTAGGCACGATGGTGCACTTATGGTGCACTTACAGACCTGTTAGGAATGGGTGAGGTCAATAGTGGTTAGTTTGAGGTTAAAGGAGTGGGGGGTTAGAGGATGTAACAACAAAGTCAGGTAGTGCATTCCAGGCATTGACCACTCTGTTGCTGAAGTCATACTTTCTGCAATCAAGTTTGGAGTGTTTACATTTATTTCTGAGCTAACATGACTGGAGGAGGATATCTGGGAGTTGAAGTCCACAAATCTTAAAGCTATCAAGTTTTGAAGATCCCTGATCTAGTCTTCAAGCACTTGGTCCCCTACCTGCCGCACTGCTTTGTCAATTTCCTCCTCCTTGCCTTGGAATGAAGGCTGGACCTGATTTCTTCTGAATTCTTTTCTGTGATTTATGTTGATATCAAAATTCACTTAGAAAAAGTTCCTTGAAAGAGTAGAGCAGTTGTATTTCTCAGTAATTTGTTCTTCTCATTTAAGGTTCCCTTGGCTCCAGAAATATCTCCAGACCTCAACCTTGGTTAGGTTTCCCCCATCTCCCCTAGTCTCTTTTTCTCCTTGAGTGTGGCCATAGGCAGACAACTGACAACTAAGCCAAAAAGGAAACTGTAGGCTACTGTTCCTACAGTTGGTGATGCTGCATTTGCTTTTGGAAAAAAAAGGCCAGGTTTATAATTCAATTTTGACTTCAGTAAACAATCCACTTTATCGAGAGCAAAATAGATTTTTTGCCTCCAAAAGCACTCACTTTACTGTGAGTCTTGACTACTCAACAAACTATTCTATGTTGCCTAAATGGACCCAGTTACAACCCAAATTCTGCTATATAGCACAAGGATCTTATACCTTATACAAGTGGGCTTAAAACTCTGGTTTTAACTCAGGATTTTTGTGTGGGTGGGAATGTGTTCAAGTCTGTTTTTTCCACTCCTACTGACTACCTGAACAAGTCCCTGCAGGGTTTTTTTGGCAAGGTTTTTCAGAAATGATTCAGACCATTACCTGCTTCCTAGAGCTAATAGAAAGGGGCTGACTCAAATTCACCCAGCAGTTCTGGAGAACCGGTAGCGGAAATTTTGAGTCGTTTGGAGAACTGGGAAATATCACCTCTGACTGGAGATTTTACAGTATCCTTCCCCTGCCACGTCACCAAGCCATGCCCACAGAACTGGTAGTGAAAAAATTTGAATCCCACCACTGCCCAGCTGGCTTTGTGCCTGAGAAAAGTCTAGGACCCGTGTTCTTCTGATTTCTAGCCGGATGTCTTAACTGCCATAGCAAACTGATTTTCCAGGTGCTCCTTTCTCCTCCTATTTACCCACAGCAACAACTCTGTGAGATGAGCTGGGCTGAGAGAAAGTGACTGGCCCAAGGTCACCCAGTTGGTTTCATGCCTAAAGTGGGACTAGAACTCACGGTCTTCTGGTTTCCTTATAGGTAATCTGTCTGTCTTGGGGTCAATCCAACTTTTATTTAGTTTTAGAATTTATTCAAATTGTCCTACTTTTGAGCATGAATGCTTAAGTTTGTGTGTCTTGTTCCCAGAACAGAACCTGCAGGCAAATGACTAAAGATCACTTCTAGCCTTCTGAGCAGCACATGGTTGTCAAATGAAAGATAGGAGTGGTGCATAGAGAGCTTTGTGGTTGTGGCAATTAGATTGCTTGGAAGAAGACTGTGTTAGAGAATGGGAAGGCTGTGAAAATAGTTTGTGGCTTGAATTTTGTAGGATCTAATGGCAGGTGTGGTCTGGGTATATAGTCTTTAAAATGGTTAGGAAGAAGATTTGGAGAAGAGATCAAATGGAACGATTTGTTTAAGAATCAATCTACATGACTTCATTGGTACATCATTCAGGAAAAAAGATGATCTTGTTTCTAAACTGTTGCACATTTACAACAGTTTAGAAGAATGGGCCAACATGAAAATTCTCTGGTCAGAGCAACTATAACACAAAGTATGGTGCAAAGTTGAAGAAGATGCAGAGGAAAAAAAATGATGTTTGCCCTTTGTTGTTTGTCCTCCTCTGCAAATTAAAAGACTGTGAAAAATAAACCTCTGAGATAGAATAGACATAAATGTAATTTGGTGGGATAGTAAGTGTGTATTTAATTTCTAAAATCCTAAGACGTATTGAATACACAGAACTTGCATCAGACTTCTAGCATATATTCTTTGTGTGATTAATAATTAAATTGTTAGCACTCAGTTTCTATTGTCAAACCGAAATAGAAGCAGTTATATTTGCTGTGACTATGTGACATTAAAAGAAATATTTAAGAATCCAATTACTTCATATGATTCACCTAAATTTCAAGATCTAGTTTATATAGACTGCACATTCATGCTTTGCACAAATGAACTTGAATTTATTCAAATTTTCTTGATGTTTAGTTTTGGGTTGATCATTGTATAGTGTTGCATCCAAATTGACATGCCGGTTTGCTTCAGACTATGATTTCAGTTCTGATTTGTAATTTACCAAGTTGAAAAGTAGCCTATTGTGCTTTGTTGATAAAGGAGTTGAACATGTGAAGAAAGATCCATAATTTGTGAAACTGAAGTTTACTTGTACAATCTTGTATCAAGGAAGTCTTGCATCTTTCCACCTGTGTATCTTCCAAGCAGACATCTTTAACTTTGCTGTAAATAGAAATTTATGTTTGAGATTGTTGGGGATTTTTTTTTAAATGCTAAAAACCAGAGGTCTCCAAACTTGGCAACTTTAAGACTTATGGACTTCAACTCTCAGAATTCCTCAGCCAGCTGGAAGAGTTGAAGTCTACAAGTCTTAAAGTTGCCTTTAGTAAGGGGAGACCCTTACTAAAAACTCTCAAATATTTTTGCTTGTTCAAGGATTTTAATAAAGAATAGTCCTTTGAATCCTGAATATAATGCATAAGACTTCAATAGCCATTTTTAAAAATTTGCCTGGATAAAGTTATTTTTATTTGGTTGTACAAAGTATAGTCTTAAGCTCATTGTGCCATATGTTATTTTATATAGTATTTAATTCCCCATCCTCACCTTGGTTTAACCATGAACAAAAGTTTTGTTTATATAGATATAATTACTGGTAATAAGTTACAAATTTTAACTGGTACAGAATGCAACGGCATGGGCAATATGTGTTCTCCCAGAACAGCACATGTCATACCTCTACTCTGAGAGATCCATTGGTTTGTTTCCAGGTCAAATTCAAGGTACTAGTTTTTTACATCAGTGCTATTAACTTCAAGAGATTTGCTGGATGAGGAATTCTGGGAGTTGAAGTCCACAAGTCTTAAAGTTGCCATGGTTGGAGACCCCTGCTCTATGTGATATATGCCACATATGCTGCAATGCCCCTCTGGATTCTAAATAGGACAAACAGACCAAACTTTGTGCAGAAAAATTAATTGACATAAGTTTGACATCAGAACTCGAAACAAGTAACTTCGGAGCATTTTATCTTTCTAGGATATGCTGTTATAGATCTCAAAGTAGCCATCTTGGAATGAATACATTTAAGCTGCATAATTGAGCAAGCTATTGCTGAATTTACATACATCAAAAAGTTTCAGATTACTTCCAAAGGTCTTGACAAACACAACATATTTTTAAAACCATTACAATTGTTAAAAGGCTTGAATCTTCATTTGTGGCCATAAGGTTTTCCTAGAGGCAAATTTAATTTACTTGGAAGTAAATTAGGATTCTCAGCCTAGGAAAATGTATAAAATGGAAAAGAATGATATATTATTTTATATCCAGTTGTAATTATTTAGTAATTATGTTTAAAGAGTGTGTTTTGAAAATGTGGTTTATAAAGCTTAAATAATACATATAGGACAGGAGAAAAAAGGTATACCTTTAATTAAATATTTTTCTAACTAACTCACGTATGATTATTTTTCAACAGGAAAATTATGAACGAATGAAAGCTTTAGTAACAGAGCTGAAAAGACAGTCTGAAAAAATTAGATTAGGTATGTATGAATGCATACTTTTTCTTGTTAAAGTATCTCATATTAGAGTCTGATTGGTTGGTTCTTAAAAGTTACAGTGTTTAAGACAGTCTTTCCCAGCTTGTTGTCTCTGACTATATTGAATTACAACTCCCATATTTCCCAATCAGCAGTCCAGTCCAACACATCTTTAGAGTAGCACAGAAAGCCTTAAAATACTACTAGTGTAATTTAATGATTTAAGGTTTGTTCCTATCTCTGGGCCATTAGATTTTAATAAACATTGAGGGGAAAGAGAGAGTTAAAGTGAATGGCAAGGTTGATTTGAGAAACCTCTAATGGTAGTGCTAGTGTAAGGAGAGCCAGTATTAGCAGAGTTCAGGAAGATTTTACTAAAGGAAAAGAGAAATGAGAAGTATATTTAAAAAGATTAAGTTCAGGAGCTGCAACAATATTCTTACCAATAGTTATGTTCTGTAGCCACTGAGTATTCTTGGTTGTTCATCCCATTGTAGAATTTTCTCCTCCATTTTTGGTCTTTTAATTTTGTGGTTTCTGGGTATAAAAGACATTTAATATTCCAATCTATGATACCTTCATTGTTTGCTATTGTATATTTCAATTTCTGCTACAGAGATCTAAAATTAATTCCGAACAAGAAGGTGATCTGTCCATAAATATGCTGGCTATTTCTATAGATTTTTTTCTAAATTGTTCCAAAATAATAGAAATAACAAAAATATAAGAATAAGGAAAGCTATTTTTTTACTCAAAATTTTCCAGGTCAAAGGCACACTGTAATATCAGTAGGGCAGAGGCTGTATATATCTCTGGGACAACATGTACTGGGGCTGCTATAGAAGACGTCTTTGTAAATCTATATAGGTTTAGATACTTGATTCTTTTTCTCTCCAACTTCTTTGCTAGAGTTTCTTTCTGCTGTTCAAGTCTGACAACTGAGATATTTGGTGTTTTTTGTTGTATTTTGCCAAAAGTCTTCTTGTGTGAGAAGAGTGGTATTGATTGCATTTGCACAAGAACAAGAAAGATTGCATTGGAAGAAGTAAAATTAAGCATTAATGAAACCCTTAGGGAATAATATAACATGGATATTGTTTATGCATGTTGCTTGGTAAATGTACACATTTGCCATATGGCAAACATTGAATTGATCAAAGACTTTGCCTGATAGGTGGTGGAGAGAAGTCACGGAACCTGCATACATCAAGAGGCAAATTGTTACCTAGAGAAAGAGTTGACAGACTTATAGATCCTGGGTAGGTATTTGCTGATTCATTATAACTGTTTTAACATAAGATGCACACATTTCCAGTTTGACTATTTTACTGTTAGATGATTTCAAATTACCAGAGATGCTTATAATTTTGGAATCAGTTAAAATCATCATTTACATGTACTGTGCATTTTTAGTAATTGTGTAGTAGTCACTATGACTATTCCCTGGTCAGAATTAGAAAGATGGGTGAAAATTTCAAAATAAATCAATGTTCCTTTAGAATTAGGTTATTGTACTACAAACTTAAATAGTATATACCTGCCAATATTAATCAGGTAAGAATGTTTCATGTGGCTAGTTTACAAAATGTTCTTTTTCTCATAGATCTCCATTCCTAGAGTTTTCCCAGTTTGCAGGTTATCAGCTATATGGTAATGAAGAAGTGCCAGCAGGAGGTATCATTACAGGCATTGGGCGAGTATCAGGGTGAGGACAGCTACTGCTATATTGTTGGTTTCATTTATGCTTTTACTGTGGTATTTTAATTTCCTTTGCTTTCTAGTATGAGTCATTGATATTCAGAAGTATTGTTTTCACCATTGTATATTGGAAATTTTTCTGAGCAGTTTGTATTGTTGGGACATTATCAAGCCTTTACTGAATTTCGTGGTTAAGTAGGCCACTCCTGCCTTGTCCTTGCTGTCTATGGAAAGCCAGAAAACTTCATCCCTACATTAAGGCATCGCTCCATATCAAACAAGAAGAAGTGATTCAAATGAGGCTGGTTTTATTAATAGATCTGAAGAAGTTGTAATTTCATATGTAAATGATTGTGCCTCATCGGATATTTTTGTAAGCTACAAGTTCTGGTAGCCCAGCCAGGGTTATACCAGGCAACAGGATGACCAAAGGTGAAGGATGCTAGGAGTAGTAGTCCAGTAACTGCAAGAATGTCTCAAAATATCTGTTGTGGCTGTAATGTGTCAGCTTAAAATAGTGACAGATAATTTTGTTGCTGTTAGAACAAGCCAGGTGTTAACACAATGATTTAAATAATTGTTTTATTGTACATTGCCCAGAGTCCCTCTCTCTGGGAGGTGGGTAGCTCAAAAATGTGAAAAATAATTAATAAATAAATAACATGGATTATAGGATTATAGTATTTAGAAGAGTAGCGATAGTTTTCATTCAGCGTTTTAGCCTTACAATATTCTTAACCTTTTTCTGTGTCTGGAATTGTCAATTGCTCTGCTAGCTGGAAATGCTTCTCACTTATTTCATATGAGTTATAATAGAGCCTTTTCAGCATTGACTGATATCTTTTATATTTAAATGTTACAGTATGGAACATACTGTAATGATATGGAAGATTCTAAGGAGAAGAAAAATCCTCTGTTTGTTACAATAGATGCAGTAAGCAGCATGGTGAAGACCTGTTTAAGAGTTATAATATATAATAATAGAATCTCTTATTAAATATGTTTAGAACTGCCAATGTAAGCTCATATTTTAAAGAAAGTTTTATTAATTTTAATTACACAATTAATATTCAATGTGCTCAATTAACTAATAAAACTGAATTTCAGAGTGGAGTGTTTGATTATTGCCAATGATGCTACTGTCAAAGGTGGAACCTATTATCCAATTACTGTAAAGAAGCATCTGCGTGCTCAAGAAATTGCCATGCAAAATCATCTTCCTTGTGTATACTTAGGTAAGCATTAAGTTTTGAGGCAGGTTTTATTTTGTAAGAGACTATTGTTATGACACACAGTCTCTACTGTACCCAGCAATTGGTTGTAAATCCACAATATTTTCTAATTCAGTGGCAGAATATATAATACACGTAATTAACAGCCTTATCTTTGATTTGGCAAAAACTTGATTTATAATTGAGTGGAAACTAATACAGGATATTGGGTTGAACTGATTTTGAAATCTAGAGTTGCAGAGGTAATGGTTACAATGTTTGATTACTCTGTTAATTTACTTATAATGGAAAACTGTAATCAGCCAAGAGCCCGATGTGTTAAGGGTGGTGGGAATGATTTTTAAAGCCAAGTGCTTGGTATTTTTTGTAAAACAGAACAATAATAATGAATAAATAATATAATCATAATAGCTATGTCAGGGTTCCAGAAAACACACCCAACGGAATCAAAACTCTTGAGGCAGGCATATTCCTCAAAGCATAGATTTATTAGGCATACCATATTGGCACATCTGGGAAAAACCCGACTCTGAAGGACCTGAGGTTTTCCCCACCCAAATCAAAACCCCCAAGCTACAAGTCCATCACATGATCCAACCAGGTTGTAACCACCATCCCGGCTGGCTTTGCTCCATGCTTCTTCAACACCTGCTAGAACATCCTTGGCTCCTTCAGGAAAGAATGTTATTTCGACTAGAATCAGCACTTCTGGTTTAAACTTTAAACAATGTTGTTGAGCAATGAACAAGGTTTGCTGTCACTCATTATTTAGCATAATACCTAAAATATTTATCATAACTTCCAAAAAATAACATGGGTAGAATAAAGATATAGAAGTTGGACTTAGTATACATTGTGCTATAGTTTGTGAAACAGAAAAGTATTAAATCTCCAGTGTAATAGTATCTTTTAACTGTGTTTCAATATTTTCTTTCACTGTTCAATTAAAAATGGCAGTCACATCTAATGGACAGCCGAAAGGAATGAAAAGGAATCGCCTTAAGCAATCTATGATTGCACTGAAACTGGCTAGCTGTTCCATCTTCCACCTGGGGTTCTTCTCTTTTTATCTTTGTAAGTTTGTAGGTGGTTTAGATAAAGGATTATGGTTTGGTGGTGAGGGGATTCCTTCATCCAAGAAACTGCCCACCAACAGCTCCTGTTTGCATTGTAGCAATGACAATGGCAGATTATTAACGTTGGGCAGAGAAACAAGTCTGCTTTTTAATTTCCTCTTCCAGACCTGTCTATAATATTGCTTCCTCTGTCTAAGGATTACTTTTAAATAAGATTTAACTGAAATGCCAATTATTAATGCTCATTTTTCTATTTGATCTTAGTTGATTCAGGAGGTGCCAACTTGCCTCGCCAGGCAGAAGTGTTTCCTGACCGTGATCACTTTGGTAGGATTTTCTATAATCAAGCACTCATGTCCTCCCAAAGAATTCCACAGGTAATTTTGTTTAAGAACAAAAGCAGAAAAGTATTGGTGTCAAATATGAAGTTTATGAATACTACTGGAGGGCATGTAGATCATTTGGAACTGAGAACTGTGTAGATGGGTTCCAGTGGTCATCTGTGTTGTGAGACTACAAAGTTATGACTTCTAATGTCTTCAAAGCAAATATTTGTCAAGAATTCATGATTCTTTGAACTTTCTTTTGCAATTGATACAGATGGTCTTCATTTAAGCAGCCACAACTGAGACCAGCAATTGCTCATTAAGTGAAATTGCAACTGTGCTTATGATCTTATTTCAGCTGTCCTTTGCAAAGGTCTAAATGTAAATTAAATGAAGTAGTTGCTAAACAACGACTTTCTGTAACTTATGTCACTTTGGCATCGTCCATCCCATTTGGCAATCTAGTGCCAATGATCCTCACATACAGTGGTGGGGTGATATCTGGGAATGCACCTTGGCAATGGATAGGTACAGAGACTGAGACTGAATACATTCTATTGTCAGAACTGAATTTCCAATATAAGTGGCCAAATTGGAACAAAAAAAAATTAATTGAGACATTTATTTTGGAAAAAATATTCATGATATGGATTATATGACTATATGAATAGTGCTGAGTATGTGGTAGACGTAATAGAAAAAGATACAGTTGTAGTTCTAAATAAGACATGAAATAGTAGGTTTCTCTGTGTGAAAAGTAAACAGATTTATTAACTTTTAAAAAGATGAATGAATGAAGGGGGAAAACAGATAAGATAAAAACAAGATGGGGTCTGCAATTGTATAATTGAAGTCTGTCGCTTTTTTGAAACCTGCATCACAGCCTATAAAAAGGGGAAATTATAGTTGGTATCTTGCTTTTTTTAACACTCTCCCAACAGAATAATATATTGATTATAAATTATTTCCCAGTCTTATTTGGGAAGAATCAGATTAGGAAAAACTAAACTAATGGAAAAAGCAGCCACAGCTAATGAAGGAACATAGATCTAAGTGTGGATCATTATTTTAAATTCTATTAGGAACTGCCGAATATTGTAGGAAGAGATAATTTGTATCTCTTGAATCTCTATTTTGTCAGTTTAATAGAAATAGTGAGGCAGAGGCTTAAATCATAGTAGCAAGAAAGACCTGACAGTCACTTTGATGTTAAAACACAAATGAAGAAAAACAAAATAAAATTCCATCTATTATAAAGGTCAGAGGAATAAACATGCTCTTTCCATTTATGTAGGAGAGAAAAAATAGAAAAAGTTCAGGTAGAAAAATGTCACTGGGTGTTTTAACTAGATAAGTTATCTTATCTTAACCTTAGATAAGTTTTGAAGTAATAACTAACTTACAGTCAGTAGCAAACAAATGACTGAGTTAATTACTGAGGTCAAGAAGAATGACATTTTTCAAAGAGAGATCAGGAGCAAGCAATCTCAGCTCCCTTGCTGAAACTGTCTGTCTGGTAGGCTGGAGATGGATTTTATTTGTTTGTTCATTTATATCCCACCTTTATTATTTTTATAAATAAGGCTACAAATATATCCAATACACCTTCCTCCTATTTTCCCCACAACAACCTTGTGAAGTGAGTTGGGCTGAGACAGTGTGATTGGCTCAATGTTACCCAACTGGCTTTCATGGCTAAGGTGGGACTTGAACTCATGGTCTGTTGCTTTCTAACCTTAGATTAGTTGAAACAGAGGCATCCTTATTGTGACAACCCATGGTGTACTTGTGAAAGATTGTGCAGGTGGACCTGTATGTTTGGGCAGGACATTTGTGGTCTGTGCTCTGGAAAACCATTGCTGTTCAATGTGGTAACTTTAAGGTGTGTGGCCTTCAAATCCCAGAATTCTCCTCCACTAACTAGAGAATTCTGAGACTTGAAACCCACATATCTAAAGTTGCCAGGTTGAAAAATACTGGCCTAAATGATCCCTTTCGGCTTTATGATTTTGTGACACAAAACAATGAAACATAACCCACTAATTATGAACTAAATATGAAATCATTCAATCAGAGCTTAAAGATGCATTTTTGTTACCTATTTCGCCATTCGTTTTTCCCTTTACTGATGTGGTAAATTCTGTTATATAGCAGATACACAATAAGAATGGAAAACTCATTAAGAAGAAAAGTGATTAGGATCAGCACATCTAAAAGAATTGATTGATTAAGTAATTCAAGTGTGTAGGTAGGTGGTATTGATAACATGGTTAAAGGTAGATGAAAAGAACAAAGAAATCTGATCAAAAAAGAAGTGACTGAAGTAAAAGAATTCACAAGGTAGAGAGAGGTAGAATAATTCATAGAATAAGAAATATAAAAAGAAACAGTAATAATTTAGATTTCAACTGTGACTGGATTTTAAAATAGATTAACGGTAAAGGTAAATGTTTCCCCCTATTCAGTAGTGTTTGACTTTGGGACTGGTGCTCATCTCCATTTCTTAGCCCAGGGAGCTAGAGTTGTTCAAATAGTGAAACGCTGTTACCTTCATGCTTTTGAACTGCTTGGTGGGCAAGAGTTGGCGCAAAAAACGGGAGCTCGCCCTGTTAGGTGGCACTCGAGTCTCAAACCGGGCTGTTAGCCTTCTTGCTTACAAACTCAGCTTCTTAACTACTGAGTCACTCACCCCCTTTTAAAGTTGCTAAGAAATCAAATTCATTGCAACAATATGATCTAAGATGAGTGCCTGTGATGTAGAGAAACATAGTTCATACTCCACTGTGCTGATTTCCTGAAGTTAAAGATGACTTTCCAAAGAAACTTGGTGCCTAAAGGAATGTTGAAAAGTTAATCATTAACTTTTAAAAATGATCTTGGATTGGGAATCTGAGATGTCCACAGGCATTTTAGCTGCTGATGGTTGCTGGCACTTGGTTCTGAAACAGAGATTCCATAGTCTTGTTCTAACTGAAGGTTGAAGCTAACCCACTTATACAATGGAATTACATCAGGATAAATGTTGTTTTCCAGAGTAGCCAATAACTTTGGTTTGGAAGAGTAGCCAATAACTTTGGAAGAATTAGGTTTATTATGCATTAGATTCTTAGACTGAAAACACAAGATGATACATGGTTCTGATTTCTTATAAATCATGTTTGGGTTTTTTTGCAGATTGCAGTAGTTATGGGTTCATGTACAGCTGGAGGGGCATATGTCCCAGCAATGGCTGATGAAAGTATAATCGTTGGAAAGCAAGGAACAATATTTTTGGGTGGACCTCCATTGGTGAGTGAAGTATTTTCAAAGGATTAGCAAAGGCTTCCTTCATAAAAACAGATAAATAACTGTATTGTAGGTTTCAGTGTAACAACTAGGTATTGCAAAAATGGATGTTTTGTTAAAATACCAAAATATTTTATATACTGTGGTTGCTTAGCATCCGGCTGGTTGAGTAAAACACATCAAATAAAACTCACCAAGGTCAGACTAAGATACTGCTTAGACAGGAGACATTCAAGAAATGCCAGGACTGAAAACTAGGCTGAGAAATAAAAATTAAAAAAAAAAAAATTCCTAGGAGACAGCAACAAATCACTTCCCAATTGCTTTGTGAAAAATTTATGGAGGTGTCCATAGAGTCACTAGGAATTAAACATAATTTGAAGGCATCATAATTTTTACTTGTATTTTCTATCTACTTCAACAGCAGAGCTGGGCTGATTTTAAAAACTCCACATTTTTTTTAGCTATTATGGATTCAGATGTCTTCCGCATTTCTTGTAAATAGGGAAAATCCTGGTGTTTTTTATATTAGGAAAAAAATGATGTAAACATCTTGTAGTATCCAAGGTATCATAGACAACCTGCATTTTTACAACATAAACTTGTCATTTAAGTGGTCTGCATGAAATACTGCTTTAATTTTATTTATAGAATGTCATTTTACTTAAAGACATGAAATAACAAATAGGGGAAAAAATCTCAGCATGAGGCCCCTCAGAGCTGAGAGCACTAGCCCATATAAATTACAGATAAGTAATTATTTTTGTCCTTCTTATTTGTTTGATCAATTAATATTTTTTGCCATATTGCAATGATTTACTAACTTTTTTTGTCAGAAATACAGTTAAGTACTTTCTAATAATTAGTTATTTTATTTTAAATATAAACATTTCTAGATTTTGGGGAAGGAAACTCTATTGAAATACATTTGAATGACTGTCAGGCTACAGAACTTTTCCCATTCACTCAACTAGAATGAACTTCTTAAAACGCATCCAAACGTATCACAAAGGAATTCTTTATTGAGATGAGACAATTCCTGAAGGAGTTCAAAGCAGCGTCTGAGATCTCTCAGGCATACAGGGATACCTAAGGGAGTTTAGAACCCCTCCCCTTATCTCGATGTGTATTTAGTGAAACAAAAGCCAGTATGTTAATTCCTCCCCACCCCTCTTGTTAAGAAGGAACTATTCAAGAGATTCCCAAAGTACAATCTCACTGTGGAATTTTTTTTTTTTTTTGAAACAAATTTTATTAATTTTAAAGGCAAACAACACATCATTAACCATTAAGTACATAAAACCTCTTAACATTATAAATTTTTACAAGTCGAATAAAACATTATTTTTATACAACATAATTCTAATTTATCCCATTTCCATATGGACACATAAATATCTTTCAGCAAATTTCTCATTATTTCTCTTTACTCTTATTCAATTTCATTTCTTTTCTATATTTATCCATTTTATAGTCATCATATTCATTTCTTTCTGGCTTGTTTACAATTATTCTCATCTAACATTCCTCCAAGGTTTTATTGATTCTTTTTTTTTTTTTTATAAAAAACAAATTTTATTAGTTTTACAAAAAACACAATACACAAACATACAAAACACAAAACATAAACAAAACTAAAAGATCTTTTCTGAAGGTTGTCTGTTCCCGGGTTAAAACTCTTCACACAGACACAAATTCAAACATCATATTCATCCCATATATCCTTCCATATCTTATTATCATTTTCTTTTTTATATATATATATAAAAACCATTTTTATCAGTTTTATAAAGACAATGCACAAAGAATCAAGGCATAACAGCTTATAAATTCTTTTCTAGGAAAAAATAATAATAAAAGACCAATAAAGCATAACAATTCCAAATTATAGTATCAATACTTCATATAGTATTAACTTCATATCTTATCCCTACTTCTCCTTTTTATCCAAATTATTTCTTATTAATTAAAATTTTATTGCCTTTTATCAATATACAAAATCCAAAAAAACAACAACATATATATCCTTCCATATCTTATTACCATTTTCAACAACATTCTTTGTCTGTTCTATTTCCAATTATCCATTCCTCTTTTTTCTTTTACTATACTTCTCCTATACACCAATTGGAGTAACGTCTATAACTCATTACCCTAACTTAAAAATACTTCGTATAGCAATTTTTCTTGGGATTCTGTTTAAAAGATTCTAAGATTACATAATGAATTTTATACTCTAAATACACATATAAAAACACAAACTTATGTACCCTCCAGAATCCCTCTTTTATCCTAAATTAAATTCACCCATTGTCTCTAAATAAACTTTTTCTTTAGGTCTTGCTTCCCCCCACTAAGGCTTCTCCTCCCCCCCTTTCTCTCTTGCTTATTCTTCTCCTTGCCCTTTTTACCCCTTTGTTTTTTCTCCTCGCTTTTCTTGCTCCTTTTCCTTTGCTTTCTAACCTTGCCTCCACCTTTTCGCTCATTTTTCTCTCTTTTGGTTGTTTTTATAATTCTTAAAATCCCCTTTTTCTTATCCTTTTTCTCCTCCTCTCCGGAAGGGACCCATTGTTCATCAAAGATGGCTTCTTCTTCCTCTTCTTCCTTGTCCCAGTCCTTCTGCTGCATAATCAACTTTTCATAAGTACATAACGCCATTTCTAAGAATTGAAACAAAGTGCCCAAAGTATCTTCTTTTTTATATTTTTGATATTCAATCTCTAGTTCATCCACAAACGATGCCATTATGAAAAGGGAAACTTTTTCCAAAACAACCACAAGTATTTTTAATCAAAGACAATCAAAAGCAATTAAAAAAAAAAGTTCCAAAAGTTAATACTTTTCTTCCTTCTTCTCTTTCTCTTTCTGGGGTTAATTTTTAATCAAAGAGGTCCAATTACCATATATCTTCCTTTGGGATTCTAGGCAATCTCCTCCTTTTTCAGCTTCTGCTCCAATTTTTTTTTCCTCTCCCTTCCCACTTGCAATGTCAATTTTAAATAATCAGAAATCCATACCTCCAACAAGGGTTTTCCAATTTCTTAAATTTTTCAATGTCCAATAATCCTTTTGTCTCTTAGCTTCAACTCTCAAAGCAATTCACTTTCAATGTCCAATATATCCAAATATTTCTGCTGTTTCCATGGGGTGGGAGAGTAAAGAAAAAAAAAAAATTCCCTTTAACAGCTTCTCCGCCGCTTTTCGCTCTTCTTAGGGATACAATGTATCCTCCAGCAATTCAAACAGCTCAGTTCCAGGCAATTTAAAAGATGTTACTTGACCCGGCTCAGACAAAACTTTCACTCTTCACACTTCCTCCAGCACAATCTTACCCGGTTGCTGGCTTCTTCGTGGCGGCCATTGCTGACCGCCGCTCCACCGCCTTGGGAAAAAGGGGTTTTTCCGGAGAAGGGGGGGGTCTGCGACACCCCCACCTCCCTATCCGACTCCCCTCTCTCTTCAGCTGTCCCTACAGGGCAGCCATATCCCCCTGACCCATCTGGATCGGGGGTACCTCGACGGCTAGCACAGCAGGAATCGCGAACTGTCGCGAATTCCTGCTGCCCCGAAGCCACGCGGAACCGGAAACTCTCACTGTGGAATTTTTATGACCTTCTCATTTCCTGGTTGTGCCTCTCAGAGGCGATAGTTCTGGCCATCTGGCTTTTCTCCCTCCATCGTATCATGTGTGGGTTATACAAATTCGATATAAGATTAAATATATTCAGGTTACATCAAGAAAGGATTTCTTTATCAGCCCCCCCCCCTTCCACTGAAGAAATGACAGATACATGGATCTGACAATGACATTTTTGGCTAAAATATATTGTCAGGGGAGGTAAAACATGTATTTTGCATTGCTTGTCTTGCAAAAATAGTTGCTTGATGTGTAACGAGTTAGTTTTCCTCTGTAAAGTAATCAGCAAAAGCAGACAGAAAATCAATACCAATTATTGGATAATGAAGGCCTATAATTTAGCACTTAATTAACCTGCTTTTTAATCTCCTGATGAATTTTTAAGCACTAATTATGTCAGTTTAGAAAAATGGGAAAGAACCAGAGTTACTGATTAATTCTCAGCATTTTTTTCCGAATCAAGAACTTTACATGTGGGGAATATTATCAACTTGAACAATAATGGAAAATAAGGGCAAGCAGCTAACAACAATAATTGCATTTATATCTTCTTACAGATAGACAGATAGCAATAGAAGAAAATAGGTGTAGCTCAGGATTGAAGTATTAAGTCCTTGGTGCTTTCTAAGCTTGGTTATTTGCTTACAGACATTTCATTACCTGACTAGGTAATATCAATGCTAGAAGGGAGTTTGGTTTATTCCTTATTTATATACAGTAGCTTGCCTACCGGTGTTGCGTGGAGGTGTGGTTTTCTTCTTGATAGTTCCTTGATTTGAATATTGTTTTCTGCTTGATTGTTTGCCTGGTGTTAATTCTTGCTTATCTGGGTGTTGGCTTCTGGAGATGATTTGGTCTGGTCTTTTTCTTTCCTTCTTAGCTTTAAAACAGAGTGTGCATCCAACACAACAGCACAGGTACATCTGGAAGTGCTCAGCTTTAGTTTTCATTTTTAGGTAAAAGCAGCAACTGGGGAACAGGTATCAGCAGAAGATCTTGGAGGTGCTGATCTTCACTGCAGGTAAAATAACCACTTCTTTCCACCAATAGTTTGGATTGTAATAGCTTTTCATTATGCTAGCTGTTATCTTGTGGTGGAATCCTCTGCTACCACTCTTCTGGTGAAATACTGGTAGTCCTTGGGTTAGGGCCACTTGTTCATCAAAGTTATGACAGTGTGGAACAAGGGGGATTTACAACCTTAATCCTCAGTTCTGGTTGTTGCAGTTTTCCTGGGACCGTGTAAACACAATTTTTGACATACTGTAATTTTGTATTTTAAATCTGCAGGAAATCTGGTGTAACTGATCACTATGCTTTGGATGATAATCACGCACTCCACTTGGCTAGAAAAGTGGTGAGAAGTTTGAATTACAAGAAGAAAGTTGACGTGAGTGTGTATTTTCCTTTATTAGGGGTATATAGAACTTATATAAAGATGCTATTGCTTCATTATGTATTTACTGGGATAGTTCAGAGAAAAATATGAATTTAAAGTTGTTTCACTTTCGGCATAATTTAGCTGATTTCTTAAGGGTAGTTAAAAGTGCATTACAGACTCCTGTACACTTTCTTCTGCTCTTTTTTCTTTCCACCCATTGAATGATCCATTTCTGTTTTCAACTTTGCCAATAACATAGTGCCATTATATCATTATATCTGCTGCACATTGTGAGATATTACAAATATTTGCTGCAAAGATGGGTGGCATATAAATTTAAAAAATTAATACATAAATCCCCCTAAAAGGTATTTTTTTCCAGGGCTTGAATGATATCCATGTGATCCCAAGAAAATATGGGTTTGAGTTAAGGAGGTGTCTACACTCAGCCCCAAAATCATATTGCATGCTGGCAGCGACTGCTTAACTCACAAGATGTCTTTTTTATTATGTAATTGCGGACTATGAGGTAAACCACAGGTTCTCAAACTCAGGGCTATCACATCATCTTGTGGTCATGTGATCTATTTGTGATCTTCACCCCTGGTTTCTGACAGAAAAAGTCAGTGGGGAAGTTGGCAGGAAATCACAAATTATGATTGGGTGATGTCATGCTTAATGACCACAGGTGATTTGCTAATTAATAATCACAGTTGGAACTGACATGGTAAGTCAGATAAAGCCACATGATGTTTCATTACACAGCTGCCATGCTTAGCGATGGAATTGCTATCCCAACTGGTTACCTTATAGCAATAGCACTTAGACGTACATACTGCTTCACAGTGCTTTACAGCCCTCTCTAAGTGGTTTACAGAGTCAGCATATTTCCCCCAACAATCTGAGTCCTCATTTTACTGACCTCGGAAGGATGGAAGGCTGAGTCAGCCTTGAACCTGGTGAGATTTGAACTATCAGTTTGCGAGCAGCCAGCAGTCAGCAGAAGTAGCCTGCGCTACTGCACTCAAACCAATGTACCACCAAGGCTCTATAAGTGTGGGAAGGGGCACTTAGGTCACCCACCACATTTCTGAAGGATTCATATGGCCTAAAAATTGCACAATTTGCTCTGACTGAATGTTAGATTATTTCATATTCAAATCAATAATCGAGCTTGGCTTATAAACCAGATAATATTCAACATGAGTCCAAAAACTGGAGCCTTAGTGCTTCTAAATGCTAGATTTTGGCTTGTTTTTTAAATATATAAAAGTAAGCACAGATTGAAATCCTGAGATAATATACATAAAACCTAGTTACATTTTGGTCATTTTAAAATATTTAAAAATTATGAATTTTTTTTTTAAAAACTTCCATTTTTTGGAATGATTGTGAATTGTGCGATGAAAATATGTGCCTGAAAAGATTGCTAATCCCCTGCTATAGCCTCTTACCTCCGTATTCCACTTGTTTCAAACATTATCCCACTCTCCATTCTTGTTTGCTGAGGATGGAATTCTTGTGAAGTCATGTATTGAATTGTGGGTGATGATAAAACTTGTGGGATAAAGAAAAGACACATATAACCAAGAACCCCATTTTTATTTCTCTAATTTGGTCTGATTGAATCAATAAAGTTGATTTAAATATATGAATACTGTATTGTAGATATCCGGAGGAGAATGGCAATCTAAAATTTAGACTAAATTTAAATTTCATACTGAATATTGTCAACTTTTTAATCTGGGCTTATAGAAAAGAAGTCAGTGTGCAAAACTGATGTATGCTTGAAATCCCTTTAATTCTTGTCTTCTTTTTTGGTACTTCCAATTATCTCAGGTAACAATAGAACCCTTAGAAGAACCTTTGTTTCCTTCAGATGAATTGTACGGCATAGTTGGAGAACAGCTTAAAAGAAATTTTGATGTCAAAGAGGTAAACATTTCTAAAAATGATTTTAAAATATTGTGCCTAGCTAGATCCTTGCACATATGGTTACATACAGGATATCCATGGGACTGCTTAATGTTCTCAATATGGCAGGCTAATCTTAAGAAAATAATATGAATTATGGAAGATTGCTTTATTTTTTTTTTATCATTTTGAGAATGTGAGAGCCCAAGATAACATAATATGGTATAAAACTGTTTTAAGTATAGTTTATGAAACAAAGCCAGATTCACACTTGCAGATGAGTAAATTAATCATGCCTTTTGGCAGTTCTTATACTTTACTTCTTTTTAAGTGGTTCTTTTGTCTTAAACATTTATGTCTTGATCTGAAAAGACTTGGGTGAAGTATAAAATCAAACAAGTGATTAGTCAGGAAACAAATATTCATCCTGGTTTATATATCATTTAAACTATAATAAGTAAGCCAAGAAACCTAGTTTCAAATTGTATTTACTAAACCAAACACAACCCATCAAAATTATGGAATTTAGATTAGTGTAAAATGGAATTCTACTTATGACTGTGTCAGTAGCTAGGTGCTACATCTGACTTTTCTCATTATTATATTTCTAGCTCAGTTTTTGCATTTAGGAATAACAATGAATAGGGTTGAGAACAGAAGTCCTGCCATGCATGTTCCATCTATCTAACAGGCCTCTGCTGCTCCTGCTCTTTTTCAAGAAGTCAAGTTCACAGCTCTTTACTACCAATTTTTGTCAAATCTATTGACACAATTAATCAAGTCTTGAAGTGGCAGGTGATACGATTAGATACACATTTCAGCTTCAATTTTCCAAAGGCCAAATTAAACAAACCACTGCTCATGGTCACAGAACAATCTTGACAAAGTCGTCCAAGGTCTTTAGGTGTGCAAACCTAATACTTAGTCATTGATTGTAACTGTAGGCTAGGAATATTGCTATATCTGGGGATAGTAGCAGCTCCAGAATATTAATGTAGTCTTTGCTTGCTTCCAAGGACATATATTTTGAGTAATGCTTTTAGGGTACATGGAGTTTTAATTTAATAGGTATATATAATGTAGTTTATTAGAACAATCAAGAATATTTTTCTCAAAATGATAAGTAAGCTGGCAGATCAACGGCAATATTTGTTTTACTGCAGTCATAATTTTTAGGTTTCTAGTTTTTTAGAAGGAATCACATTTTAATAAAAAATAAAATGTTGGACTCATTTTTAAAAAAACACTGCTAAGAAGGGCAAGACTAGGCTACCATTACTGTTTCTGTAATATTTTAATTTCCTACTATAACAGATTTTTCAGTTGTACAAGAGACAAATCACCTGAATTTTTACAACCATGTTTAATTATAAATATATATGAATTTAATTTATATAATTTCTGTATATATATGAATTTAATTTATATAATGTCTGTATATATATGAATTTAATTTATATAATGTCTGTATATATATGAATTTAATTTATATAATGTCTGTATAGTTTTGTTAAATCTTTGCAGTTTAAATTTAAATGTGAAAACTATTTTAAGCCAGCAATATTAGGACAGATTAAAAAGATAAGGATACTACATATACAATAATACAGCAGTTATCTCAAAATCTTGCACCCAGTTTCACTAATTGTATAAGTAATATCCCAAGACTGAGTCCTTAGTTATCTCATGTTGGGCTTTACATACTGTGCACAATGCTTAAGTGGTATATTTCACCATTTTTATCAATAAAAATAAGTTATACTGAACTCATTCATTCCTTAATCATAAATAGAAGGAGCCATTTCAGACAACAAATTAAAGCTCCTGTCAGGACTCCAACAGATCCACCCCCATTCAAATCATAAGTCTCTAGCCGCATCTCTCAGAGAAAAGAAAATTGATTTATTAGAAACAGCCATGTTGGCGTTAGCTGGATGCAGCCGATACTAAAATATATCATTCATTTCTTCCTTGACCCTGATTTTCCCCCACCCCCGGATGTATATTCTTCAATGGAACACATCCATAGCCAAGAATCATCAATCATGCTCTCCAGTAATATTCTTGTGCTCTGACAACTTTGGGCCGCCAGGACGATTATTTAGGCACTTAAGGAATGCACTGTTTTCTCCCACTCCCCTTTTCTGGCAGCTAAAAAGACCAAAGAAGTATCTTTTTAGTTGACAACTACATGTGGCTTGGTAGCAAATGAGCACCACATACATTCAAACCTGCCCTACCAATGTTAGAATTACAACCGATTTCACCTTGATTTGTTAGCCTGACATGGGAATCACATAATCACTTATTTGCACAGTACATAACACATATTATGAATGGAGGCTTCTGTAATTCTATAGCTGCAAACTCTTGGGAGATAACCTGGTCATGTAATCTCACCCATATGCAATAACATACTCCTGCTAACACATTTGTTTTATAATTGAGCAGGTGTACTGAACATAAAAACTGGCATTTCTTACTAACTGTTGTAACATAAGTGCATTTTTTTTCTTAATTTTATAATGACACAAAAATGAAACATTTGTGATATCCGTAATTATGAGCAAATATGTACGTTGGAAAAGTGCTTGTTTCCATTATTAATGTCATCATCCAGTCCATTTTATTTGAACTAGTTGGACTGGACATGAATTGAATTAGTTGGACTGGACTCTTTGGACATGGATACAGTTTAAGATGTTATGGAAAACATTTTACTTTGCAGAATAGGTTGATATTTATTACAACAAAATGAGTTGGTAATAATAAATGTAAGTTTCTTCTTTTTATTTAAGGTCATTGCTAGAATTGTTGATGGAAGCAAATTTGATGAATTTAAGGCCTTATATGGGGATACATTAGTCACAGGTATTATTTTTAAATTTTAAAAAATGAAATTATTCTACAATGTCATGCTTTGATTGAATTTATCTACAATGTCATGCTTTGATTGAATCTATCTTTTCAGTTTAAACAAATTGTATGTGATTCTATAGAAAACATTAATTTATTAATTAAGGTAGTAACGGATTTACCACTTCAATACGGGAACTCTAGACAATGTTTTATCTCTAAGTAATACAATGTTATGGCAGATTACATATTTAACTAGCATTTAAGCATGAGTTAAATATGTAATTTGCCATAATATACTTTAACAATAAATGGTTTAGTGCCAGGAATTTCACACTGATCAATCCTCAAAGGCTTTCTGGAACCAACAATTTTTTACAAGTTTTCTGAGAACTACTTTTTCCAAAGAGGGAAGCCGCCATCCTAACTGCTTCCTTTGAATCTTGGGATATGACTTTCAGCAGACTCCAGAATTATCCAATTTGGATAGAAAGGTAGTCTCTCAGAAGTTGAGGCCCCAAGCTTATAAGTAGCAAGCAAAGGCTTGAATTACTTTTGAAAACACATTGGTAACTCTCAAAGAGATATACTGAACTGATATTGGTTGGCAAATACACAGGCCACTCCATTTTCAATCAATTTCTGGTTTATCATCAAGAGCTCAGGTAATCCATTTGCAAGATGACCTCATGCATTCTGTTCGTAATAATGACACAATTGAAGCTGGGCAGAGCCCTTCTGGCCACATCTGTCACCTAGTTTTCTAGGAAATGCGGTGATTTCAGAAGGGCCCCGAAGGCTGCAGGTCTACTCTCCAGAGGGAGCACAACTCAGCTGAGAGTAAAATCAACAGACTTAACAGAATTAACATCAGTATCCTCCTGTAGTAAATTTGCTAGTTCTTAAATTGCCATATTTTAAGTTTGTTGCAGCAAAATCAATTGCTGTGGCTATTGCTATGATAAATATAGCTTCAAAACAATTTGTTTTACTTTTGTATTCCTTTTTTCATTAAGGTCTGGGAACTCTTTAAGTATAAAGCTTGTCAGAGAGAGTTGATAAGAGTATGGTGTTCTCATGCTCTTTTCCACTCTTCTCTTTTCTTTCAGGATTTGCTCGGATATTTGGTTACCCAGCTGGAATAATTGGAAACAATGGTGTTCTTTTTTCAGAATCCGCAAAGAAGGCAAGTGTAAACAACTGTTATTGAAGCCTCTCCCTATTTTTGTAGTTGAGAATCAAAATGCACACCAGAGGCTACAACCTATAGTGGCTGATAGATATTAGATAAGAGCATCTGTGGAGGCTGTTCTCCAGGAATCTGCACCAACTTAAGTGTGCCTGAGTTTATTGCTGGGAATGGTTCTGGCAGCTAGCTCTAGATACAATTGTACTGAAAACATGTGCAAAACATGTGCAAAGTATATCTCCACACTTTTAACAACTGATGCAAAAGTCGTGAATATTATAATGCTGCTATTTTGTCTGTTGCTTATGCTGCTGCCATTTTATTATTTGTTGTGATTTAGCTTGTGATTCATTAGGCTAAGAACTACAGGTAGTCCATACTTAGCAACCACTTGTTCAGCATCAGTCAAAATTACCGTGGTGCTGAAAATTAACCTTACACCCATTTGTGATTTTTGCAGCGTTCCTCAGTCACATGATAGCTATTACAGTCAATATGCATTGTTCTATGCTTGACCCATGTTTTTTTCTCCCCCTTCCCTTGTAGGGCAGAGAGATTGAAAAGAAGAAAAATTCAAGAGAGTAAGCTGTTTGCTCTTCCTTGCATTCAAAACAATGCAATCATGCTAGGAGTCCAGGGCTGGGAGCCACAGTCATGCTATGTAAATAGCTATCATGTTACAGCAGTGGTAGCATTCAAAATTTTTTTACTACCGGTTCTGTGGTTGTGGCTTGGTGGGCATGGCATGGTAGGCACGGCTTGGTGGGTGTGGCAGGGAAAGGATACTGTAAAATCTCCATTCCCTCCCCATCCCACGAACCTGCTTTCCAACTCCTTTCTCCTGCGCAGGGCAACAAAAGAAGACCCAGCCAATCAGCTGGAACTCGGGAGGCAGAGAATAGATGGGGGCAGGGCCAGTCAGAGGTGCATTTGCCGGTTCTCCAAACTGCTCAAAATTTCCACTACTGGTTTTCCAGAACTGATCAGAACCTGCTGAATATCACCTCTGGTTTACAGTACTTTTTTGAAGTCTCTTTCTCTCTAATCTTTCTGTTCTGCAAGGAGAAATGAAGGAAGAAGAAAAAAGCAGTTCTGAAGGCAATTTCTCCTTTTGTCTTACTCTTTTCCACTACTGGTGTGATCATATTGCTTTTATATGTAGAAGAACAAACAGCTTTCTCTCTTGAAATCTTTCTTGCCACACTACAGGAAGGATGGGGAGAAAAAGGCAAACATTTTTTATGGAAAAGCTTTCCTTTGCCCAATTCTGTTATTGGTTATCATGGTTTTCTGGAGTGCTTTAGCCCATAGAGGGAGAGGTTTGGGATGTGACTTGAAGAGGACTTTGGGTGGATGATACAAAGGTGGGATTGCTTTCGGAACCTGACCTATCTTCCCCACTAGGACCCCTGTGGTGCTGTTCTCTGAACATTGATTCCCCTCTTTCAGACTCAGATTGACTGATTGACCAACCATTTGCTCTGTCCCTCTGTTTAGTGGAAGGAGGGCTGAGGTTTGATGGTACATGCTAGGTGGCTTTTACAGCTTCTCTCTCTCTCTCTCTCTCTCTCTCTCTCTCTCTCCCTCCCTCCCTCCCTCCCTCCCTCCCTTCCCTCTCTCCCTCTCCCTCTCCCTCTCCCTCTCTCCCTCTCCCGCCCCCCCCCCCAATACATACACACTCATACTGAATTCCAGAGACTCCAACCTGCTTTGGAGGTCATTGTCATCAGTCTATCACCATGGTGGATCACTCTCTGATTGATTTTTGGCTTCCTGGCATCACTCCACTTTGCAGTGATTGTTAGATTAGCCTGTTAGATTTGCCCATCCTGGGCATCTTAGGGATCTGGATGGAAGTCTCACTGACAACTCCTTATTGGTGGATGTTACAGGATTTGACTCTCGTCCTCCTTGCTTAACTTCTGTTTTAACTGAGTGAAGTCATCTGTTGGTTTTGAGTCGGGTATCATCAATGTGTTAATGGCGCACTAATAATGTACATCTTAGATCAACCAAGTGATGCCATTGAAATTTTAGCCCTGTGTCTGGAGGCTGTGCAGGTCTGGATTGGACACAACAGACTCCATCCTGGTCAAATTCAAGTGTTTTTGTTTGTTGGCCTTTCTAATTGGCTGATATTCCATTTCTAGTCTTTGATAGGGTTGCACTTTCCCATGGAATTCTGATGATGAGCATTTGTTTAGATTTATATCTGCTGTTAATATATCGTGAAGTTGAAGAAGATGAAGTTTTCATTTTTTAGGATAGGATATGGCCTAATAATGGAATGATTAAGCTATTTCCTATTGTCTTTTTATCTAATTTGCAATATATGGGATTCATTGTGCGGCTTAATTTTGAGAATTGTAGGTGATTTAAATTGTGTGATTTGAATTTCTACAGATGCTGAGCAGTTGTAGGTTGTTATTAAGCTTTTCTCAAGGTACCTGCTGCAGTACTTTTTAGTACTTTTTATAGCAGTGTTGCTATTTCTAGGATTAAGTACAGTAGCAAACTGTTACCTCAATTACTATCACCTGCTATTTTACCACATCATTATGTGTTAAAACTTGCTACAATCTATTTTAGCAGTTATTAGGGAATGAGTAATTGCTTCATGGATCAGATTTATAAGAAAGTAAGTCAATGTTACATAGAAAAAGTTTTGTTTTAAATATGATTTCATAGTTTGAGAGATAAAGCCATTTACAAAATTATTTCACTTGAGAAAATGAACAACAGATTCAAATTCAAAATCCTGGCACACATCAAAAACGCAATTTCTTTTTCCCATTTTTTTTAAATAAATGGTTTTAGAAATATTGCTTTGGGATTATACAATGATTTTAACAGCAGATATTATCATATTATTTAATAATTATTTCTCAATAGGTCAACTATCATTTTTTTCTTATCTTTACAGTGCACGCACTTTATTCAGCTTTGTTGTCAGAGAAATATTCCCATTATATTTTTACAAAACATCACAGGTAATAAGTGATTATCATAGTCTATGGAACTGAATTGCAAGACAATAAATATTTGAGCAAATAATTATACCTTTTCTTTCAAATAAGTGTGTAATAGTAATAAATTAATTCTTGCTCATATTTCTGACAACCTTATTTATGAATTTGGGGAATATTGTCAAATGCATACTAATTGAATTACTGTTGCTCTATTTAGGTATTTATTTATAAAGTAGTTTTCAAACTAAGTTTACACTCTGACTGAGTTTTTGTCTGGTGGCCTACCATTTACTTGGGCAGTTGTCATTTAGCAGTAGAGTATAACTCCCTTAACTAATAATTAAATAATTATGAAACAGGTTGTCATAGTTAAGGTCTAGGAGATGGACTTCTAGTTCCATCTTAAGCATGAAACCAGCTGTTGATTTTAGGTCAGTCATTTTCTCTCTCAGCCCAACCCAACTCAAAGGGCTGTTGTTGTCGGGAAAATAAGAGGAGGAAGGAATGTTATGTATGTTTGCTTTCTGGAGTTTCTTATAAAATAATAAAGGCAGGATAAAAGTTTAGCCAATAAATGATACTAGCTAAAAGCTTACAAAGCATCAAACATGTTTGTTGAATTAATTAAAGTAATAAATGAAGTCTTACAGTCTCACTTGCTTTGTTTTTCTAATGGCGAAGCAAGCAAATTTGCAAATATTCTTGATAATGGTCTTAACTCTTTCTCCAATTAGGCTTCATGGTTGGTAAAGATTATGAAGCTGGTGGTATAGCAAAAGATGGAGCTAAGATGGTTACTGCTGTTGCATGTGCCAATGTGCCTAAAATAACGGTTATTATTGGAGGGTCCTATGGTGCTGGAAATTATGGGATGTGTGGAAGAGCATATAGGTAAGCATGCACTTCAACCATAGTATTGTAGATGTTGGGAATGTGTCTATAACATGTGAAAATGTTTTTAATCTAGAAGAGAGTATTGTTATATTGTATGATTTAAAATACCTATGTGAATGAATTATTTAGTTGAAGGATGCCACTGGATTGCATATGGCTGGATATGCCATAGATTTCACTGAATAAATTCCTGTTTAATTATGTTTAATCTATATGGTAGGGTCCCAGATTATGGAACAAAAGGCAAAATATGTTTTGTTTGCTATATGGGCTGAAAAGACCATTAATAGTTTTGAAGGGCAATGAAGGACTTAGGGAAGTTTTACTAATGTTCACATTATTCAGATATCATTCCTTCCTTCTCTGTTCCCTCAGTCATAGAAAGTGAAGGAACGAATTGGTAAACAGCAGAAGATATTTTTATTCTATCATTTGTATTTTTCAGTCCAAGATTTCTTTTTATGTGGCCAAATGCTCGAATCTCTGTGATGGGAGGAGAACAAGCTGCAACTGTTTTAGCTACAGTAATCAAGGACCAAAAAGCAAGGGAAGGGAAGCAGGTAATGTCTATTACATTTGATATTTAGAAATGCTTTAGGAGGGAATGGTCATAATGCTGTATTTGGTGCCATCGCTTTCCTCTATTTTCTTGCACTATAGTTAGTTACTTTTTCTGATAGTATTCATTCAGCATGATCGCAGATGAAGTATGAAATGGGATTCATATTGCAGCTTACAATAGGACTTCAACTATCACTTGCACTTATAGAACCTACATATTAGTACATTCAATAGCAAAATTAGGAATACAAAGGAGTCTAAACAATTTAATTAGTGACCTCCTATCAAATTGTTGTACTTATGTTTTACAAGCCTAGCACTATAAGCAAACTGTTCCAATTAATTCTGTGCTTTAATTCTCACGGGGAATATAACTAAAGAGAAATGTTGATATCTATTTTTTATAACCAAGAGGAGCAAGGAAAACAGTTTTGCAGAGCATTGCATTTTAAAAAATTATCATTTACATTGAAACTATTTTCTTAAGTTCTGTACTGATTTCTGTAAGAGAAATGCCATTAATATTAGTGCAGTTTTGAGCACATTTAATAGGAAATCCCACTGAACTAAACAGATGTCCAATGTAACCAGCATTATTATTGCACATTTAATGCATATTATCTCTTAGAACAGGATGTCCAGTGCTCTTGCAGATGAAAATTGCCAGAGTTCTTATTCCTGTTAATTATCTTTTGTAGTTTTCTGAAGACGAAGAAAAAGCTCTGAAAGAGCCAATAATTCAGAGATTTGAAGAAGAAGGAAACCCTTATTATTCTAGTGCACGGTACGTACAGATGAGGGTGACAGCTTGTCTTTATATGTGTGACAGCTTAAAGATAACTTTTAAGGATGGCTGGAAAAGGAAGCCAGACAGCCAGCTGGCTAGCTTAAGCTTTCTGAATGTCGGAAAAACTGAAGAGACAACATTTATCCTGTCCATTAGTGAAACTTCAGTTAAGCTTGATCTTGTAACTAAACATGATGGAATGGGAGAAAAACTTTGGGAGACAGGGCAAAGAGGTACTGCCAAGGGAACAGTCAGATAAGGAATAGCTTGACAGGTAAGAAGCTCAGAAGTAGACCCTCCCTACTTTGGGTAGGTAAGGAGAAGGGAGTGACTTGTGCTTTCAGACTTTGAAGATTCTGTCAATATGCCATTACAATAAAGAAGAATTAGCTCATCTGATTGCTCAGTAGGTCAGGCTGTTGCTAGGAGTTTGTGGCCTAGCAGTTACAGGGCCTGGCTATGGTGAAAATGTTCTGAATCGGAGAGGATGGGAGTTTCTAACAAAATTTCTCTATCAACGTTTTCTTTTTCTAAAGGTAATATCTCTCTAAATTGTGCTAGGGGTATGGAGTATTGTTAATAGGAACTCTACTAAGTGTTCATTCTGTATGTTTTCTGAATGTGGCTTTCCTTTCACACAGATGAACACCTCCCCCATCCCACCACCCGTGTTAAGTAACAGGGAATTCTGTGCTTTAATTCCTTTTCTGTAAACTTGTTCTGTTGCTCTATTAGTGGACCTACACCGTGTACACAATTATTAGGCAAGTGAGTATTTTGACCATATCATCATTTTTTAGGGATATTTTCCACCTCCAAGCTGTATATAATTTAATGCTTAGTTGGCATAAGCATATCAGGTGATGTATATTTATGTAATGAGGGAGGGTAATAAGGAGATCAACACCCTATATCAAGATGTGCATAATTATTAAGCAACTTCTTTTCCTACGGCAAAATGGTCTAAAAAAGAGATTTCACTGACTCTGAAAAGTCAAAAATTGTAAAAAGTCTTTCAGAGGCATGTAGTACTCTTGAAATTGCTAAGATATTGGGGCGTGATCACAGAACCATCAAACGTTTTGTTGCAAATAGTCAACAGGATCGCAAGAAACGTGTTGAGAAAAAAAGACGCACATTAACTGCCAAAGATTTGAGAAGAATTAAACGTGAAGCTACCAGGAACCAATTATCCTCCAGTGCTATCATATTCTAGAACTGCAACCAGGAGTGCCAGAAGTACAAGGAGTTCAATGCTCAGAGACATGGCCAAAGTAAGGAAGGCTGAAACCTGACCACCACTGAACAAGACACATACGTTGAAACAGTAAGACTGAGCCAAGAAATATCTGAAGACAGATTTTTCAAAAGTTTTATGGACTGATGAGATGAGAGTGACTCTTGACAGACCAGATGGATGGGCCTATGGCTGGATCAGTAATGGGCACAGAGCTCCACTTCGATTCAAACCAGCAAGGTGGAAAAGGGGTACTGGTATGGGCTGGTATTATTAAAGATGAGGTAGTTGGACCTTTTTAGAAGAAGATGGACTCAAAATCAACTCCCAAACCTACTGCAGTTTTTAGAAGACACTTTCTTTAAACAGTGGTGCAGGAAAAAGTCTGCATCTTTCAAGACCACCATGATTTTTGTTCAGGACAGTGTTCCATCACATGCATCAAAAGTTTACTGTGTCTAGCCAGTAAAGACCTTAAAGATGAAAGAATAATGACTTGCCCCCCTTCCTCACCTGACCTAAACCCTATTGAGAAACTGTGGGCCCTTCTTAAATGGGACATTTACGGTAAAGGAAAATGGTATATCTCTCTGAACAGTGTCTGGGAGGCTGTGGTTGCTGCTGCACAAAAAGTTGATCACCAACAGATCAAGAAACTGACAGACTCCATGAATGGAAGGCTTATGACTGTTATTGAAAAGAAGGATGTCTATATTGGTCACTGATTTTTTTTTGAACTGTCAGAAATATTTATTTGTAAATTTTGGGCTTAGTTTATTATTCTCACTTTAACAGATGAAAATAAATGAGTGACATGAGAAAATTTTCATTTTTCATTTAGTTGCCCAATAATTTTGTACCCATAGATATTCTTCTAAGAAAGTCCTAACCTCTCTTTTACCTTTTAAATATTCAGGTTTGAGGTTTATTAACATTTTGGATTGACTGAGAGCACTGTAGTTGTTCAATAATAAAATTAATCCTCCAAAATACAGCTTGCCTAATAATTGCGTGCACAATGTAAAGGATTCTACTAACATTGGTAAGAGGGGAAGCTCCCAAGTGAATCATGAGAGAATTAGTTATTTTTTAATACTGAAGTGCCATGTACGTGCATGCAATGTTCAGGTATTTTAGTTCTCATTACTCATTACTATTTATAAAGCAAGTTTTATATGTGAAATAGGTTGTTGTAACATTGTACACAGTTACCTACCTTCCCATTTTAAAGATGAGAAGTTGAAGCTAAAGAATTGTAATTCTCCATATCTTATCAGAGAAAGTATTAAAAATAATCTTTGGGGAACTGAATAATTTCTCTTCCAGATCACATTTGTTTTCCATGATTCTCTAGAAAGAGTGCTTGGTGTATTTTATAAGGCATTAAGGCAACTAATGTTTCTCTTAAAACAAGTAAAATAAAATATATATTTATGGAATAATTTAAAATTCTTTTACTAATGGCAGTAAACCCACATATATTCTAAGAACTTCAAAAAGTCGTTTGAATTTTTTTACATAAGAATCAAGCTTTCCTTCTAAGGTAACATGTTTTACCACAGCTGATAGATTTCCAGTTGTAACTATGGCTTGCTAAATAGTGTTATATGAGTGTCAATTTAATTTAATACAATTTAATACTCACATGCTTACTTTTTGTGTGTGTGTGTGTATGTGATGGGAAGGTATCTTTGAATCAGGATTGACAACTGGCAACTGCCAAATTGCAGGCAGCTGACAGCAGAAATAGCTTGCAGTACTGCATTCTAACCACTGCGCCACTGACGCCAACAAGAAGCCAATTTATATTGAGGCTGACCCATTTTCAACAACGGAAGTAGAACAGGCTCAGGCCTAACATTAAATCAGTATGAAACCATGGCTTATGAAGCATAGTTATATTAGGAGGATATATCCTGCTAATCTGACTAATACCATGTTATAGCGCTAGAAACTGGGAGACCATGAGTTCTAGACCCACCTTAAGCCTGAAACTAGCCGAGTGACTGTTTCCAGCCAGTCACTTTTTCTCAGCCCTAGGGAGCAAACCACTTCCAAAAATCTTGTAAAAGACTTGTCCATCTTACTGTCAGGAGTCAAGAATGATTGACAGGTACCCCTACCCCCAAAATATAAGATTGAAATGTGCCAGATTAGAAACTTTCATATGCAGAGGTCTTCATTAACAAGCATCATTAATCAGACATCTTTTTAATGAGCTGGATTAATCTGCTTAGAGAATTCTAAAAAGATTTAATCAGTTTACCTTGTAACAAATGTCATGAGCAGCTTTCTCTTGAGTTTTTGTTGCTTTTCTTTGCAGAAGTTGTGTTATGAATTTTTTATAAGGAGACATATGATTCATATTCTCGCCATGGGAGTTGATAGATTGTTCAATAATTAATGCTCTGTCCCACTACTGAAGACGGGCTCTTACTAAACAAAGAGAAAGCTAAAGTGTCTTGGAGAAAGCAATCTTTATTCTACAATGAAAAATCTTTCAAGTGATCAATAAAATCTCCGCTTCCTTTAATGAAATTGTGTTTTGCAGGTTTAAAGGTTGGAAAATTCTTCCTCAGCATGAGACAAGTATTTACAGTATATTTATATTCCATCTTTCCATACAAGCAGATCAGGATAGTAAAATAATACAGTAAAAACAAAAACAACAGTAAATTAAAATTGATGCAGTTTAAAATAATTGAAATACCCGTACAAGCATAAACATTGAAATCATTCTTACAATAGTTCAAAAGGCCCTGATTAAAAAGCTTTATCAATATGATTTTAAAGAAGGAGAGAGCGGAGAGAAATGTAATTCTCAAGAGAATGTGTTCTCTAGTTGGCTAACAGGAGGAAGACCTTCTCTATCAGACTAAATTACCTTTGAAATTACCTTAATAATGGGTATCATTAAAATGTCCTATTTTGCTGATCTTAGTATCTGGAGATTTGTACTGGGATAATGATGCATTTAA
Organism: Hydrophis major; assembly: GCA_033807585.1. NCBI lineage: Eukaryota > Metazoa > Chordata > Lepidosauria > Squamata > Elapidae > Hydrophis > Hydrophis major. The sequence goes on from CM066329.1 coordinate 334,924,883, forward strand.
TAAAACATTTCCAGTTTTCATTTAAATTTCCAATCTTGGTTTATCCTATAGAAAAAATGTTGCTTAGGTTGGATTTTGATTGGAAAAGATGTCAGGACTTGTCAACACTCATAGTTGAAATAATATAACATTAATGTTATCTTGTTCTCTGCCCAGTCCAGATAAAATCAAGCAATGATGAACATCTCAAACTTCAAACTACCTTCAAACTACTTTTTTTCCAGACAAGGATATCATTTGCTCATCCATAAACAAAAGAAATGGCTCTCAAGCTATTTATTTGATTTTTAGAGATTTTATAATTCAGTCAAAGGTTGCACATTCCAATAATTATTAGCAGCCTTTGGCTTTAAAGTACTATTTGTTTGACATTGTACTAAATGTCAAACAATGTACTAATAATGAAACATTCACACTTTTTTTCTAACTTCAGTTCGACTACATTTATTCCAATTGAAATAGCCCATGTGTCTGAAAACACAGGCAGTGAATCTTCAGGGTTTTTTCCTGTAACATATGAATCAGTTATTAACTGTGATGTGTTTCCAGTATATGTCACTGCAAAAGACTAAAAGATAAATATAGAAGAGCTAGGCTGAAGTAATAAGAAAAGGGGAAAGGGGGTTACATAAATTTTTAATTTTTATGATATGTAATCCTATCAGATAATACATACTGGAAATGCAGTGATGACAAAGTTGAAGCAGAGTTGAAGTAAGTTGTAATTCAGCTATGAATGAACTTACACAAATGAAACTCAGTTGAAAAGTGAACTGCATTATTTGCTATAAAATCAGAATATGGTTATGGTACTGTTTGTTTTTGTTTTTGTGACCATTTGTTTTTGTGACATATGTTTCAGATTGTGGGATGATGGAATCATTGATCCAGCTGATACAAGACTTGTTTTGGGCCTTGGCCTCAGTGCTGCTTTCAATGCACCCAGCAAGAAGACAGACTTTGGCATATTCAGAATGTGATATGAAAGGCTTACTAATCGTACTTTAAATAAAATCAAATGACCTAACATAATCAAGTAACAAAATAAAGATTTGTACACTAATGCAGCTGGGTTTAATTTGCATGGCTCTTAAAAATAATTATTTTATTAAATCAAGCTCTAACCCAGTGAAACAGCTGTCAGTATTTGTAATCCATTCAATCTCTGAAAATCAGATCTATCAATTCACATTAAATGTATTATATCAATAGAACAAAAACCAAAAACACCCTGCCCTCCTTTAATTATATGTCTTTTAAAGGAGGGGTGGGTGTTTTTTTATTTATTCTAAGTAGAGAAAGGAAGGATCGAAAATAAAATTCAACAAACAGTAAATATTATTTAAACAATTTCAGATTATTTCTATACAAATCATATTGTAGAAGATTTTTCAATAGTTCAAAGGCTAAGAGTGTATATCTTTCAACAAGGAGGCAGCTTTTGGTGTCTGGTTTAAGAAATATCTTTTCAAGAAGACATAACTATGTGGAGGGATAGGAGTTGGCTACAGTCCAGGCAAGACAGATCCAAATAGATGAATTCACAATTTTAGGAACATAATTTAACAACATATCATTGAATCTAACTTCTAATAATAATGTTATTAACAATATCAAGAAATTTCTTCAAAATTGTATTTATTTTTGTTAAATTTGTTAATAAACAGTTAATAAACTGTTTAGTATCTAAATATACCTTTACCTAATAGACTTAAAATGGGTTTTCAGTATCATAAATTTAGTGGGTGTAGCCAGAGAACTCAAATACTTTGACCACCTAATGAGAAGGAAGGACTCACTGGAGAAGAGCCTAATGATGGGAAAGATTGAGGGCAATAGAAGAAGGGGACGACAGAGAATGGATGGAATCACTGAAGCAGTCGGCCTGAGCTTAAATGGATTCCAGAAGATGGTAGAGGACAGGAAGGCCTGGAGGAATGTTGTCCATGGGGTCACGATGGGTCGGATACAACTTTGCAACTAACAACAACAAACCTGAGAACGTAACGTGTTTTTATATAGTGCTATTTGGAAGATTATATTCTTTCTACAATCTATCAAAAATTAGCAATAAATAAAGTTAATTCTCTCTTCAGTCCTTTTTTAAATAAGGGTTGAACAGGGTCCAATACAATTTATTCTAATTTTACAAATTTTTTGAAGAATTAATCCAAAGAGTTTTTGATGAGTTAATCCAGAGAGTCAATTTTTCTTGAGAACAAAATTAAAACTTTAATTTCTTTCCTAATGACATAAGATGTTTATCTGCTTTTAAATTCACATTGCACAGCACATTTTATCTTTGTTCTATTAATTGCAAGTATAATAATATCAATTGCTTAAGATTTGGTAATTTATATATCTTTAATATAATTAGACTATGTGTTAAGCCTGGTTTCCCCAACCAGGGTTAGGGAGACAAGCTAAACAGAATGTGCAGCTTAGTCAGATAGGCACACAGATAAATGAGTGAGCTAAGCTTGTATGTTTATTAACATACAGTAAAAATGACAGATACGCTTGTGCTATCAAATATATAGTTTATTCCATTTTGAGTTCATAGCATAGTCAAAATAACAGTCCAATAGTCATGTATCATTTAGTCAGTCCATTCAGGGATATTCAATTAGCAAAGTCCGTGTTGAATACCCTATGTCAGTTCACTTACAAGCCAGTCCTTTGTTTTCTCTCCCGTTCGAGCAATGCAGACTTGTTTTCCTTGCAGTAATCAGGGATCATCAAAGCCAGAGAGAGAGCAAGCTGCCGTCTTGCTTCTTTTAAAATGCTTTCACAACCACTCCCTTAATTACTGTCCCACAGTTAAAGTTGCAGACACTTTAACTTACAAACTATGATTACATATTATTATTTACCTAAACCAGTTAGGGTAAAACAATGTTATCCCTAACACTATGGTTAAGCATTTTCATACATTTTTTAAAATTAAGATTGGTTGTATTGGCAGCTGGTACTGTACTTAATACTATGATCCCACTGTTTTGTGTTGCTCTTCAATCATTCTGTCTCAAGAATTTTGATTCCTACTTCATTTTCTTACCAGTGACTTGCAAATATATATATTGATTAATAAAGGAGCAAATGGATTCCAGCAAAGATTGTATTTCATTTTGGAATAATCTTTCTGCAGTGGGAAGTGCTTGATCCTTGCCTTTCTGAATATCATGGCATTTTGCAAGTCACCGCATAGGCAACTTTTGTTTCAGGATTGTGAAATTCATGTGTGATAAAATGAGAGAAATTTTTCAATCTAGTTGAGGATTGGGAATAGAGAACTATATTACTCTGTAAGACAGAGGTCTCAAACTTGGCAACTTTAAGACTTGTGGACTTCAACTCCCAGTATTCCTCAGCCTGCATAGTCTGAGATATAAGTCATTCTCATTTTGGAGATGAGATTCAGAAACAGAAATAATCCTTGTGGATTATGCATCCAATAGCATCTCATTAATGAACTGAATATTGACATTTCAATGATACATCAATCAGTGCAGAAAGATTTTCTATTTCATCATCCACAAGGCAAGTAAACTTGGAAGAAATATGTAGGGAAAAGTAAACTTTAAATGAATCTAACACGTTCACATAATATGCTTTAAAATTCTAAAATATGATGTACTTTCTTGCTCAGAAAGGGGAATACTTTCAACTTTTATTAATACTCCCTTCATAGGCTTGCATTTATCAATTCTTAATATGTCTCATCTGCATGTCTTTACTTTTGAAACCTGAAAAAGATATGAATACTCTATACTAATACAAGGTTGGGCAAACTAGGGCAGGGGGATTGGAAACATTGCATTGAGCTCTGTTGAACCTTTGGGAATTTGGGCATGCAGGTGCTTTGGAAGATGGGACAATTAAACAGCCCACCTGTGCCGTCATTCAGTCTTTAGGCAAGAAGATACAGTTCAAATACATGATTGATTCCCTGCCCAATGATTATCAGTAAGAAGGCTGCTTCCCCCCCACCCTACTAACAGGATAACAAGTGACCCATACACCACTGCCTACTGGTGCCTGTCAGCTTCTTTGCAGAGAGTGACTAAGAACTACAAGTTGCCTCATGATCTAAAGACACTTGGGGTTATCAAACATTAAACTAAAGCACTTCAGCAAGTGTTTTCTTAAAAAACACTTCCTTTGTTTAAATTTATTGCTTTAGGCTGGCATATAATCTATCATGTAAACATTGTTGTGCGGAAACTAGGAAGGAGTGTGTGCATGTTTGCTGCCTTGAGTTACTTATAAAGTAATAAAGACAGGATAAAAATCTAATAAATACAGAACGTAAACAAACTATAAAACAAAAACCAGGCTTTTGTTGAAAATTACATTCTTGGGCTGCAAGTTTTCCAGCAGAGTGGTAATAAATACCTTCTTTGAGAAGGCATAATTCATCAACAGTCTTGAGACAGACAAAAGGACCAATTTATATACATTTCATACCTTTGAAAATAACTGATATATTAACCATGTGAAACAGGTGGTATTTACCAGGTTCTGACCAGTTCTGGAGAGCGGAAATTTTGAGAAGTTTGGAGAACCAGCAAACACCATCTCTGACTAAAGATTTTACAGAACCCTTTCCCTGCCATGCCTACCAAGCCACACCCACAAAACCAGTAGTTAAAAAAAAAATCCCACCACTCATGTTAAAGATACATTTTTCCACTAGGAGACATTCATTATATATATGGCCTAGGGTCAAAATACATTCTTGAATGAATGCAAATGGTATTGTTCCATAGTCACTATTTTTAAACAACAGGTAGCTTGTGAAACATAGTATGGCATGATGGTACTTATAGCCACTGTGGTTGCACTTGAAAAAAGGATACGCTAAAATGAATTATTTGGCAGGGAGGGCAAAGCAAAACATTGCAACCTTACAATTCTAGAGAATGACTCTGGGACTCAGGAGGGAGGGAGGAAAGAAGGAAGGAAGGAAGGAAGGAAGGAAGGAAGGAAGGAAGGAAGGAAGGAAGGAAGGAAGGAAGGAAGGAAGAGTGTTGTGATAATGACAGTGTAACCAGAAATGGTTGGAAGTTACCTAATATGATAGAAAAAGAAAGTAGAATAGGACTGGTCTGTGGAAAAAAAGGGATACTGCAAAAAAAGAAATATCTCTCCTTGGACGTGAGTGTGCCTGTATTTGGAGGCGTGATTCTGGCAGACAGCAACATTAATAACTGGGCAGAGTGACTTTCACATTTTAACACTGCGGGGGTGAGAAATAGTTTGAAAGGAACTCTGAGATAGATGTAAATAAAAATATATTTCTTATTAGGGAATTGAGTCCACCATATATTTGGGTTCTCAGGCTAATTTGCTAGCTTTGCTAATTTGCATTTCTGTGAATTCCAAATGTGCCTACCAGTCAAAAAGATCAGAGATCCCTATAGTAAGTTTTGAAATTAATCTATGCTTACCTCCAGTTATGTGTGCTGGCAGAACATATCATCTGGAAGTTTGAACAAAATGATAAGAATTGGGGCAGTACAAACTAAATTCCAACATTATACTTCAGTGTAGACAACATGAATTTCTGTCACCTTCCACTTCTGACATCTAAACATTATATGAGGGACCCAGACTGTTGGGAGCAACATGCTGACTCTGTAAACCACTTAGAGAGGGGAATAAAGCACTGTGAAGTGATATATAAGTCTAAGTCTAATTGCTATATCCTGGAATAGTTAAATGGTCATTTAGAAACATTCAAATCTAGTTATCTGATTTTTTTTTTCAAGAGGTGGTATAATTCTTCCTCCAATCTTAAGAAGTTGGATGCGAAATAATATATTGAAACAAAATCTGGATGTCAGAGATACTTATTGTAGGAAGTCACAATTGCAGAAATGTTATCAATTTCCCTATTCTGAATAGGGTCACATTCTCCCAGAAGGACTAGGTACACAGGGACAGTTCCGAACCAAAATGGCTATCTGGTGTTCTAATTTGAAGCAAACAACTCTAAATTCCTTAGTTGGTATGGCAAATCTGGCACTTCCTGTAATATATTAAAACATCACATGTATTACTGGGTGTACTGTATTACACTCTATTGGCAGAGGGTGAGATATTTCGGTCTACCTGAGCAATTTGTTTCAGGAACCAGAGACCACATTAAATCAAGGTTGAAATAGTGTTTGTTGTCAGTTTATTTTTGAGGGAAATACATAAGTGTGGCTATTTCCTTTATTATTATTTATTTATTTATATTTCATGTTTGTAGACTGCCCATATTCTCCTCAAGAAGGAGTTCTGATTGGCCTCTGATCTCTTAGCCACATGGATAGGAAATTATGTGAATTTCAGTCTAACTTTCAATGGTGTAAATGCATTCTAACATACAGTTTATAGTTATTTCTTCATCAAATTTATATAGCCACCCATCACACACAAGAAGACTATGGATAATGCACAGTATAACCAGGTCTTAGGGAAAACCCTAAGGGATGAGGCCAATCTAATTTCAGGAGGAAGCTCCATAAGGCAGGCAAGGAAGGCATGTCTTCTGGTACTCACCAGGTGTAGGTTCCTAGCCAATGGAACCTATGGCAAGATCTAATGGGATGGCTGAAATAACTGGGGAGATATGGTCCCTCAGTCTCATGCCATAAAAGACTTTAAAAGTTAAAACTAGTTGAATTGGACTCAGAAGCAACCTGGCAGCCAATGTAACTTGTGGAGCAGGAGAATAAGATGCTGCTCTGGGAGTACACATAATTTTTTGTACCACTGCATTATGTACCAGTAGAAGCTTCCAAATAATCTTCAAGGGCAGATCCGTGTAGAGAGCATTGCAGTAACCCAATCTGGAGGTGAGGAGGGCTCAAACAATTTGATTATTTACCAAATCGATCAACAAAATCAAGTTGCATTCATGCAGGCTTTTTAAAACTGTTCTTTAGAGTCTTAGGGTTCTGCATGAATTCAATGGGATCTGGGAGAGGCTATGGATAAAAGAAAAAATGCACTCAAATGCATTCAATTTTCTGTCACCTAGAATTTTTCTTCTTGATCAGGTATTTATCAGATTTTTTTAAAAAAACGGTTCCCCAGACTGAAAAGGCTTCACAAGTCCTCTGTAAATGTAGTTAATATTTGTCTAACCCCCTTCTTTATGAAAATTAATTTAATTGTCATAAAGGTTTGAATCGGATTTCAGTAGTATTTCTCCTTGACCTTTTGGGCTAGAAGACATTACTGAAAATTTAAGAATACATCTTGGGTGTTCTTACAAAATGATTATTTTGATGGGTCTTATCTATTCACAAATGTAGATGTAACTATTCACAAAACACCATTTTTTACAATGGACTTTGGGTGCTTGTCACTACTCTAAATATTTTACCCAATAATTTAGATTTATAGTTTATATACAGTTTATAGTTATTTCTTCATCAAATTTATAAACTAGTCCATACATTTCCAAAGATAACATTTGGTCCATTTTTTATTTTCTAGGAATTCCTATGAGATCCAGGTGTTGCTTTGGATTTTCTTTGAGAAACAATGAAAGCTGACACTTTATTTTGGAAAACATCAGCTTTTCATTTCATATTTATTTTAATTTTTTAAAAGGCTATTAAAAACTAATGAGAAGGATGTAGAGAGGTGCTATGATTGTATTTATTTATGTAGTTTTAGTGGGACATGTAAACTCTGCCATTGTGGTTTGTACATCATGGTTTATGGCTTATAATAAGAAATAGGTAATCTGAGTCTGCAACTCTCCTATTGTAGGCAATATTTATTTGCTTTTTCCATCCTTCAGGTCAGCTCTAGGATTTAATATAAAGTCTTTTACATTATTGTGCCCATAGTTTCAGAGCAATGAGCTGTATAAATCTTGTGCTAATTATCTTGCATATTAAAAAGTATAATGAGCAATTGCTCATTATAAACCAATGAAATCAAATTTCTAGTTGTAAAAAAGAGAATGAGAAATGGAAAGTATGAAATTACAAGAGACAGAAACAGTTACATAGAATTCTTATTGTACTCAATAAAATCACACACACACACACATTAATTATGGGCATTGACTCAATACTGCATGGAATTGCATGGAATTCTTGAGCTAAAGGTTGCTCTCCATTATATTAGATGATGAACAGTGAAATAAAAGTACATTTATCTATGTATTGATAACATTTCAGCCCAAACTTTCAGCTCATTTCTTTTGACCAGTATGATATCCAGCAAAATCAAGCATATAGAACTCATATATTACTTGTGTAAATCATCTATAGGCAAAATGGACTGGATCTTAATAATAATCCAGCATAACACTGTAAGCTATTGGCTTAATTATGAGTTGCTAATTGGCTGAGTTCACACTTTAAACTATTTAAACAAACCATTATTTACAAACCAAAATGGAGAGATTCACACATAATGCACAAAATGACAGTGTAGTTTGTTTTTGGCTAGGTATGTGATGGCAACGCAATGTAGGGTGCTGAAAACCAATACTGTTCTAAGTTTTTGTTGAGAAGTGACTAGCTAATTTATCTCATAGCTCCTCTTGTATTTTGTTTTCTTTACCTTCTCAGGCTTCTGTCTGCCCCGAAGGAAATTAAGATTCTTGCCTAACTCATCATCAGATTCTACCCTCTCCCATCGCCGCCCACCTCCACCGGTACTCGCTGGTGGAATGACGTATCACAGTGCAATAAGCTTTGTCAACAGTTGACTCCAACAATCCGTATAAAGACTGCTCCGCGAAGCTGAGCTACATTTCAGCACCATGGAGAGCTCTCGCTTTTTCGCCCTGCTTGGAGCCGCTTTGTTGTTGCTTGCAGGAGTCCGCGGTCAGGAAGAAGGCGAACTTCAATCCCGAGCTTTGGATCTCTATTCCACCATGGAGGAAACGTCCCACGAAAAGGAACTGGTATGTTTTCCAGCGAGAAAGCCTCTGAATAGGCGGGTGGGGCTATTACTGATCTCAGCAGCTTCTTTTACTATTTTCCGATGTTAGCCTTAAACTGCTTAGTTCACTCCTCACGTTTTGCTTCAAATTTCACGAGATGCAACTTTTGGCAAACTTAAAGCCATTCTTAGCAGGGATATAGGCTGAATAAAAAGGGAAAGTTGGAGTCGAACAGAAGCTTGAAAAGAAGAAAACTCCTAAATGAGGGCATCGGGTCTACACCTCTTAATATCAGCTCTTCATGTCCACCGTTCCCAAGTGCCCATGAGAGGCCGGCCAGCTTTCTTTTAGGTTGTCAAATGCTTTGCCTCCCATTCTGTATTCAGCTGCTTGATCTATTACTAATAGGCTAGTTCATGTGTCTGCAGATTGAAGCACTGCAGGAAGTCCTGGAGAAGCTGAAAAGCAAACGTCTCCCACATTATGAAAAGAAGTATGGTCAAGTTCCCATGGTGAGTGCGTTCTGATTCTAACTCAGAAAAGTTATTTTTAAAACAGCATATTCCCTGGAGCAGAAGTAGGTTGGTAGGGAGCTGATATCTGATTGAGGAAAGAACTTTTTCCTAGAAAACCACCAATAAAAATGAATTTTTTTCACCCCATTGTATTAATTAATCCTCACATTATCAACATAAGGCTTAATGTTAGCCTTATAATAATAATGTTCTACCTTCCCTCATGTCAAAGGTGTCCTGCTTGAAAATACTGAAATAATGCTTTACAAATGTTCTGTTCCCCCCTTTTTCCTTTTCTATCTAATATCCTAAAGCTGCAAATATATATTCTGTTTTTTGGGATTAAATCCCATGCACTGGATTATGTTGTAAATATGTCTACTTGAAGGAACTTCAGTGCAGCTGTATATTTATTGGAGAGAAGTTTATTTAAATGAAATAAAACCTAGTAGTCATGCTAGATTTTTGCACTTGGATTATAGGTATTCTTTGCATATATTTTAGGCTATTACTTAAATTGAAATGCTTCTGAGACTAAAGTTAAAAAGAATCTGAATAAAACATTGGTCATTCATTTACAGGAGGAATTAGACTCCTTTGCACCAACTAGTATTTTCTGAATTAAATATTAGAACATGGTTGAAAAGGAAAAAGAACCTTATAATCAGTGTAGATTCATATTACGATAGCGAAGTTGTGGGTTTTGGTGTCTTCTATTTTGAATTTTTGACAAAAAAAATTACATCTTGGTTAAAAATGACATCTAACCATGGTTATGATACTTTTTTTAAAAAAAATATTTCTACACATATTGCATTTGAACTTTTTCATGAAGTCTAGAAAATGGATGTTTTAAGCAATTTTTATAAAAAATTTCAATGCTGATACAGAAAGTTACATGAAATATTTTCTCCAATTCATTCATCTGATCTGTTACAATACAGAAATAATTGAATTTTAGCTTTAGTCTTTAAATCAGGTGGAAATGCAAACCTCACACATAGAGTTTGTATTTTTGCAAAAAAAGAAAAAAATTTTTTATGATATTTCTCCTTCTGGCCCAATGCAGTTTCACTCTTGATCTAATTGTTGGTTGCTATTAATGACAGTGTGATGCAGGAGAGCAGTGTGCTGTGAGAAAAGGTGCCAGGATTGGAAAACTCTGTGACTGTCCCAGAGGAACATCTTGCAATACTTTTCTCTTGAAGTGCTTGTAAAGTCAAGTCCTTCCTTCAACCTCTGGAGAGAACAGAAAAGAATCAGTTGCCTTGTCTGAAGAATTAATCCTGAGTTATGGATGCAGGAGGGTGGAGTGGAGTGGAGAAGAGTCTGTATTCATCACATACAAAGTAGTGGGTGGTGGGAGGGAAATGGGTGTAAGGGCCGTACTGTTGCTTTTAGGATTTTTTCTTGCCATTTCTTCTTTCTGTTAGTTTCCTTCTTTGTTCCTGTCCTATTTTTTCCCATATTTGTACACCAGTGTTCAAAGAATAAATTGATATTTTCAAAACTTTATTTTTAAATGTAGATGGTCCCCATGAAAATTGGCTCTACAAAATATATTCATTTATTTCCTCTCAAATGCAAACACAAGGATAAATTAGAGGACAACTAGAGGGGTTAATCAAATTAATGACACATAGGAATGATTCCAAGATTCAAACATTTAAAAATAAAATATAAATATCCATTTCCCAAAAGATACACACATGTATGCCAACTGTAAGAAAACAGTGGCACTATTTCAAAAGTACTTTGCTAAACAATTCTTTCATCTCATTTTGGTAGTACTTTCAACCCAGTACCTCCAGCTTTCTTAGGCAATCATATTTTTGAAATAAATAGCAGAGGAAGAGACATAGACTTTGCCTCCTGACATCTTTTGAGAATAAGATGGAAAGAAAAGTTAGGAACATTTTTCCTTGACAAAATCTGTAATGGAATTCCTGATGTTTCTTTCAGAAAGAGCAGCATAATAGGCAATTAATAATTGTAATTCAAATATATGTCAAATAGTGACACCCTGACCAAGTCATCAGGACAAGTCTTTGTTGACATTATACTTGGTTAATTAGTGTATGTATTGAAGGATATTGCAAAGACCTACTTCAAATTAAAATTGCTGAATATTCATCATCAGTTTTCTCTATTATTAGACCTTGATCATTGCCATATAGTATTGTTTTGAGGACCAGTGTTGAGTGCACATACCAGTGCATTCAAGCAGCACTGTTGTTATATTACTTTGTGTGTTAAGACTTTGTCAGGATTGAGAAGAATTTGGTTGAGCATAAGAAATGAAAGCTTTATGAAATCTATGAGGACCACAACAACTCCCATCTTCTAAAGTTGCAAAAAAATTGATGAAATAAAGAACACTTTCAATTTTGAGATATTACTTCCATAATCTGCTACTGAAGAAAAGTATAAACCCATACCATGTAGATGCCTTTTCTTTTGAGACAATAACCACTTATTTATGTATACAATTAAATTCTGTTATAAAGGGTTCAAGCAACCTGAAGCAGATTTACATGTTTTACAAATATGCATATATCAAACAATGAGAATGGATATTTATAAAGGAAAGATTCTAACTCTGTTACTTCTATAACAATGTATTAGTCAAACTTTCAAATATTTTTCAATAATGTCCTCTTGTATTTTACTAATCTATTTGATCATTAATAAAATCATTGTCACAAAGTCTGTTTCAAGGTAGTATTTTATTTTTATTTTTTTGACTATCTCCAGATCTTTTGGGATAAATATTTAAGCTTCTTGACTGAAGTGATTCTTTTTATCAGCACTAATGTATGCATGAATGGACATGTGAATTGCAATGTTAAAAGTGGAACAAGGCTTTCATCTGACTGGGGAAAAGATAGGGTATAAATTAAAAGAATAAATACTTGTGTTATTTGGGCAAATTTATATATTTGGAATGTGTCTGATACATTACTTTGGATGTATTTTGTAAAAAAAAAATATTACTATGAGAATCAAAAAGTTGGTATGGGCTATTTTGGCAATCAAATCCAACTTCAGAAATTATTAAAGCATCTATAATGAATGATTGATCTTTTTAAACATATTGATTAAAAAAGAACCCATAATTCTATCGGTCTCCCAAAATAGTACATTTTTAAAAAGGGGGAGGGGTAACGGGAGAAGAAAGGTTGATATTAGCTCCAAAATATTGGTAGGTATGTAGTCCTTCAGGCAGATAATTATCTTTGTATTAAAGGCATCATTGTGGGATTTGGGCTCAGACCTACATATTGTATGAAATTCCAAAAATTCCAGAAGTATGTAGTCAATTTTAGACAATTTGGAGTATTGTTGATTGAGTATGGGGATAACATGAACTAATTTTATGAATTAAATTTGATTTCAGGGAAGATTTTTACAAGCTATTTTGCCTTGGCATCAAATCAGAATATCCTTTCAAATCAGAGTTATATTTTATTCCATTATATTAGTCAAAAATATGTCCTAATTTTGCACTCATTATTAGGAGAACTTAAAAGCTTCACTTCCAACAAGCCAAATATACATTTTAAAAGGAGTTTTGAGGTTGGATATAAACATAAATTTAAAGGGTGACAGATGGGTATTCTTAACACAATCCATTTACAAGAAAAGAAGGAGTCAATAAGTCTTAACTGATACTGGACACACTATGCCTATATAGAAGCAACATACATGTAAACTAATGTAAGATACTGTTTTATATTGATTTGGTTCAGTGAATGCATAGTATTCATTTTTAAAAACCATTAAAATGATACTTTTCTTATGAACTCACCTATTAATTGGGATTAGAATGGTGTCTCTTTTGCTGGAATTCTTGTAATAAGGAAGTTTCAATTACCTGGTAAGTGAATGAGCAAAGAGATAGTTCTCATTATCTGTCCAACCAGGACAAATCATAGAAGTATAATCCCAATGCTCATGAATCATAAAGATTAAGCAGCTTTTGAACTAATTCTAATATTTCCAAATTCTTATTCTTATAAATGGAAGCTTATGGATTATCTCCAATGTTAAATGAATATATTTATACAATATTTTTTTTATATTTTTTTGTCCTTCTCTCATACCCTGTTCTCCATGAATCTCAAATCTGCCTCTGAGAATCCCATAACTTTCCAGAACAGAACAGTTATATGGTAATGAATCTTTTTGGATGTTAGAATACCATTCATTCACAGGCATTATTATTATAACAATTAATAAAGAAAAAGCACTAGTTTTGCCCTTTATATTGTGCTTATATTCTCTTATGCAAAAATACTAAATAATAAAATTACGAACAACAAATATGCAACTAACCTTTTATTTGTCTTCAACTTTATATATATAAAGTTACACAAACACAGATAAATCAAACCATTAATTTCAATGTGAACCAAAGGTGACTTAGTACCAATGGTGGGATTCAATTTTTTTTTTACTACTGGTTCTGTGCGTGTGGCTTGGTGGGCATGGCAGGGGAAGGATATTGTAAAATCTCCAGTAAGAGGTGGTATTTGCTGGTTCTCTGAACTACTCAAAATTTCTGCTACTGGTTTTCCAGAACTGGTCAGAACCAGCTGAATACCACCTCTGCTTAGAACGAGTTAAGCCAAATCAATCAAAGTCTATGTTGTGTTGCAAGAAGTGAATTTACTCAAAAGTGACACAAACAAGCAATTCTTGACTGAAGCACTTTGGCTTACATCCATTTTCTTGGTAGTTTTCATTTAAGTTGGCCATCATATAATTTATTTATTTAGAAAATTTATATTGCCACCTACTCGCCGCAACTCAAGGCGGCTTACAAGGATATAAAAACTTCACATAAAAGAAATAAAACTAATATCAATAAAAATAAAATAATTACCCCCTCCCACATGATCATATGAAACCATGTACTAACTTGAATAAATCTGATGTTCTCATTAATGTATCTTAGGATATGAGTTAGGAAGAGATGCTTTTCATTTATAATTGACAATTAATTAGTCAATTAAACATTCCCAGCAGATGAATTAAATATATGAAATGAGGAACATGGAATAAAATTTATATGGAAGACATGTACATGAAATAGTCAACTGAAAGGTATTTGAATGTGAGATTTCTATCCCATTCTCTAGTTTCTTGACAGGGTTGACTTAGCACTGTGCAGTTTATACTCTTTCTGTTTCAGGAAAAAAGATTATGCAGTCACCCAACAAAATGACTTCCACTGTGATGAGGCATAATTGGATGACTTAAGCCTTTTATTGTTAATCCAATCTAGTATTTTCAAGTGCCTTGACTCAGCAGTCTAACGGATAATAAATTTTCTATCAGCAGGTGTGATAATGGCATCTATGTGCTGAAAGGATAAGCATTCTTTCAATAAAACTTCCATGAAAAGTAAACTGAGGTAGGTTAACTTATCACTGTATTTTCAAAAATATGCACGAACATACAATTCTGAAGATTTAAGCCAACAATTAAGAACTGTGGCTTGGAATAGGATAACTTGTCATGGCAAATTTGCCACAACCAACTCATTGCTTCCAACTCGCCATGGCCAACTCGCCTTGGGCCAGCTCACTGTGGGACAACTTGCCTTGGGACAATATTTTAATTTTTGTCAATCACATTTCATTTTGTTCCTCCTTTTGCATGCTTTCTTTAATGATTCTATTCTACCATTTATTTGATATTATGTAACTTTTGTCCCAAGGCAAGCTGTCCCGCAATGAGTTCGCCATGGCGAATTGTCCCATTGAGAGTTGGCCATGGCAAGTTAGCTGTGGTGAGGTGGTGCTAGCAGGTGCAATATCAGGAAAAGTTTTATTTTCTTCTTCCAGAAATATTTTGTGTTTTACATACTGTAGATTGGTCTGCTCTTCCGCTGCTCCTCAGTTGTGGAGTGCTTTCTTGCTGCTATCATCTCTCTTGGAAGAAGGGAAATAGTTTTGTTTGACTTCTTCCCATTTAACATTGGTTTGTGAGATTGATAGGCATCTCACCGGTTGAGTACTTGCTTTCATGTAAACTTAACATAATAGCAATG
The DNA here is from genome assembly GCA_033807585.1 of Hydrophis major. Taxonomy (NCBI): domain Eukaryota; kingdom Metazoa; phylum Chordata; class Lepidosauria; order Squamata; family Elapidae; genus Hydrophis; species Hydrophis major. The sequence continues at coordinate 334,940,352 of CM066329.1, forward strand.
GTGCTAATTATGGTGATGCTCAGAAGTGGGCTGATGCTGGTTTGCACTGGTTCAAGGTGAAGTAGTTACGATTTTGCATCATTTGGCAAACCAGCAAATCCCACCACTGACTGGCTCCACCCCCTCATTTTTGGCCTGTTTTCTGGGAGGTTCTCTGGCTGTTTTTCAGCCATTTTGGAGCCAGTTTTCAGTGGGTCATTTTTTGGGCCAAAAATGGTCTGAAAAATGATCTGAAAACGGCCCCAAAATCAGCCTGAAAACAGTCCAAAAACAGCCTGAAAATGCCCTGAAAAATGCTCCCCAAACGGCCTGAAAATGGCCCCAAAATGGTCTAAAAATGGCCCCAAAAGCAGCTGAAAAACAGCCTAAAAATGTCCCCAAAATGCCCCCCAAACAGACTGAAGAATGAGTGGGGGTGGAGTCAGGCAGTGATGGGATTAACCCAGCTGGCTGAATCCCACCTCTGCCTTTGAAGTGAATGGCTGGGAGGCGGGGCTGGGTGTGATGAGTGACATCACCTACCCAGTCACATGATCAACTAGTCACGCCTATCCAGCCAGAGAACCAGTTGTTAAATTATTCAAATTCCACCACTGGTGGTGCTCATTATGAAGAAAAGGAAGAACAGAACAGTTCTGTTTTTCTTTAACCCAGGTAAGATGCTTCTGACGTTTGTTGTTCAGGAGCGGCTTGACAAGAGGAATACGACATTTGAAGCCCATGTCCAGGATCTGTCTGTGTGTGGTGGCTCTTGATGCACTGACTCCAGCCTCAGTTCACTCCTTGTGAAAGTCCCCAACACTTTTGAATGGCCTTTTCCTGATACTCCTCTCCAGGCTACGGTCATCACTGCTGCTTGTGCACCTTTTTCTTTTCCTTCTATTGGAGGAATCTCTTTGGAGTTAGTTTGAGCAAGACCTTGTTATTTTTACTTTTCCTTTTTTTGAGGTCAGGATTCCAAAATGACTAACTTGGTTTCCCTAGACAAAAAGAGGAGAGCTTTGGTGCATTATGTTTATGTATGGATGTCTAAAGTCTTTATTATCAAATTTCCTGTCTGTTGGTCAGTCCACCAAAATGTATGGATTGGGAAGTCTGTAAAGTGGCAGAGTAGGGTCTTGCTGATGTCAATAAAGCTTATGCATGATAGACGATAGTTAGATATAGGTGATATAGATATCCTTTATGCTTAGCATATGTATTTGCATAATGGATATAAAAGTATGTCATTTATTTGCTTTGTCAGAATTAACTAGATAAATGATGTTGGATCCACAATTTAATATGAAACATAGGATTCATTAAGAAATATTTCATGATATGGACAATAATATCTATATATTAAATGATGAATCTTTTATGATTCAGTTTTCAAAAAGTGGACTCAAGAATAAAACAGGTAAGATCAAAGCTCTGCTTGCCAATGTAGTACACTTAATACATATACTAGTTGGAGCAGTACTTCTTCCCTCACATCTAAGACATCAAAACAAGCATCTTGATATAGATCAGAGAGAAAGTCCAGCATCCTGTTTGTCACCACAATAAGAAGCTGAGAAACTGGACATGAAGGCCGTAACAATTTTCCACTGTTGTAGCCCACCAACTTTTATTAGATGTGCACTGTTTCTGATTTTGAAAGTAGTCTATCGCCAACACGATTAGTAACTTAGAGGTTTACTCCCATGTGTGCATATATGATTTTTAAAAATAACTTACTGTAAATTGCTAAGCCATTATTTATTGTGGCAGCCAATCAGAATTAACTATGTGCTCCATAGATAAGCATTTATTTTTGTCCATCCAGTATCTAGGATTATGAAAGCAGACAAATCTATCCAGCGCTTAATTTTCTCTACCCAATAAAATCCTCTATAATCTCCACTAAATGTTGTAATCTTTTCTTGTCAGATATGTGGTTTAGCTCCTGTAAATTTTTGGCTGCCTTTTTAAAAATATCTTTGCAGATCACCAGAATTCTTTTTGTATGAAATGGTGGTCAAAGATGTATTCATATCCTGCTATGGTCATAGTTTTATATCCAGTTTTATAAAAATGCTACCATACTGCAGGTTCATTTCTGTTCCCTCATACCTTTCATGAAATTTGTATTTTTCATAGCTGTGTCACTTTGAGTTCATATTTCATCTGATCATCAATTTCAATTTCAAGAACTTTTCCAGATCAATGCCTACCATCTCAGTCTGAACCATCACTCATGTAAAATTAAAATTCCTTGCCTTAAAACAAATTCCCCAAATAATGATACAAAGTGGGCTATTTCAGAGATACCCCAAATTTAAATGGTCTTTAGGTTAGCAATCCTTAGCAAAATATGCTGTTCCAACTTTTTAAATATGTTTTAAGGGATATTTTTATAGGGTTCTCTTTTCCCCTGGCAATTAATCATTTCAGAAGCTAACTCTTCATGAAGAGAAAATAAATACACTTCTTCAAATATTATGTACAGTTCTGAGAATTATAGAAAATTTTAACAAAAATTCAAATTAGATTGTGGGACTAGTTGGTGGAAACACAAACTGAATCCTTTGGAGCAAGAGTCTGAAAGTGTTTAACCTAAAAAGAGAAACATAGAAGATTTGAAGATTGATAGCAATCATCAAATACCTGAAAGAATTATACGGATATAATCTCTATTGTTCCAAAATGTAGGATACAGAAAATGTATTTAAGTTACAAGAAGCTGATTTCTACTGAATTAACCATAACAGCATTTTCTCAGTAGAAGCAATTATTCAGAGAAATAGCAAGCTGTTCTTCATTATTGTGCATATTCAACAGAAGCTAGACAACTAACTGATGCTTTTAATTGGATTCCTGCAGTGACCAAAGGATCAGACTCAGTAGCCTAATGATCCCTTCTGATCCTACAATGTAATGACCAGAACACACACAGCATATTCATTCTGCATAATTAAAAGAACAGATTTATTATGTGCCTGTTGCAGATATTTGGCAGATGCCATGGGTTAAGATTCCCAATACCCATGAATAATGGTATCAATTTCCTCTTTTGTGACAATTGATTAACTTTGCAATGACTGCACTTCTTCCATTTTCCATTTCCTGATCCACAAGGCATTAAATGGAGAATAAAGGATTACCAAGTATCCAAAGATTCTTGTTTTGGAAGTAAAGTTCTTTAGGTACCATTAAACTATGCATTGAAATCCTACACATATTTATTAGCTGATAGGTAGGGCTCATTGCCAGGTAAGTTATCAGTTGTATTACAACACAAACAAGTTGAATGTTCAAAAAATTATTTTGCTGTATACTATAACAAACTAAACTCAAAGAAATAAGACATAAAAATATCTACAATGTTCATTGTGTTCTTAGTTTCACACTTCAGAGCATTAGACTGTCATTTTCTTTTGCCAGATAGAAACACTTCTTCCTATTTTAAGATATTATTCACTCCTTTTCTGGTGGATTAAAAATAGTTTACATTTTTCTTTTCAGCATACCTGAGAAGTAACAGTTGTCTGGAGCTTTCCAAAGCAATGTCTCAAATATTTTAATAGGCTTAGAGATGACCAAAGGAATCATCTATACCACCAAACATTTCATGCTTCTATACCTATTGTGATCAGCTTTTTTTTTTACGAAGTAACATCTACAAACAGTTCTATTCATTAATGGTGTAATCACATTTATTCAGAAACAATTATTATTAAGTTTAGTGGGATTTATTTCCAGGAATGATAAATTTAGACAGAGCTTAAATAAAATAACTATTTGGCGCATGTGGAATGGACCACCTGAGTCCTTGGTCTAATTTAATGGCCCCTTGCAGGAGATCAGTTCAGACTGCTACTAAGAATTATTTGACCTCTTTCCATAATCAGTGCTTGGAAGAGAGAGAGAATGGGGGAGGTATGATTTTATTTATTGACTAACTCTATACCTGTGCTTTGCTATGAAACTATATGACCAGGCTTAGTTTTGGGGGAGGAAAATAAGGACAAAAAATGTGTCTCTGCCTTCCAGCACCCATTGGTATTCATCTGGCTAGCATCCTGTCAGTGTGTGAGAGAGTTGAGGACTGTTTGGAAACTGAAGCAGTATTTGCTGTGTGAGCAAGAAGAGACAGGAAGGAGCCTGGGTGTGGCTTAGCTCAACTTTTCTGTACTAAAGCTGGTTGCTGCTGTGAAACTGAAACTGAAACTGAAACTCCTCTTTTCTGCTTGTGTTTTGCATTTGGAAGATATTTCTTTTCAGGTGGGGAGGCGGAGAGCACCAGAGCATGTTAATAATAATATAGGAAATACTAATGCTCTAATGGTCATTCTGAAAAATCCTTTCTTAGTGAGCACCTAGAAGCCAAGAGGAACATAAGAGCCAAATTTCAAGTTTGTAGGCTTTATAGTTCTGGAGATTTATGATGATGCATGGTATTTCACTTTTATATAGAGAAATTTATATATTCCATCTTTATTATTTTTATAAACAACCTAAGGCAATAAACATATCCAACACATCTTCCTCCTCATATTTTCCCCACAATAACAACTTTGTGAGGGGAGTAGGGCTGAGATAGAGTGGAAAATTACCAAGTGACATTCCCTCTAAGGTGGAACTTGAACTCATGATCTCCTGCTTTCCAGCCTGGTGCTTTAATCACTAGGCCAAACTGACTCATTTTGTTTTTTGTCCTTTGCATTCTTGCTTCTATTCCCTGACTGGAAAACATGAGTTCTAGTAAATGAAGATTTTCTCTCTGTTTATATATAGTAGCTTGCCTTGCTAATGTCAGGATATAAGTGAGGTTTTCTCCTTGATAGTTCCTTAATAAGGGTATTGCTTTCTGCTTGTTTTTTTTTTTTAGCCTCCTTGGTAGTTCAAATCAAGTCAGTTTGCAAAGCATACATGTGGCTGTTTGACTTAACTGGAAACATCCCTGCAGAACATTGAAAAGAAAACAAAGTCACAATCAAGATATGTATAATTTATCTTGAGCACTAGATATAGTGCTCAAGCTAAATTATTGAATGTTGGCTTTCTGAGAGCTCTTTGACACTCATTCTTTCTCTGCACATGCAAGCAACCCTGCCTGAGCAGGAGTTGGACTAGAAGACCTCCAAGATCCCTTCTAATTCTGTTATTGTGAGTTGGAAAGTGTTAACAAGATGCAGCTTTATAAATAGAAGAAAATGATTATCAGGCACTTCTTCAGAAAAGAAAAAGGCATTTAGGCATGAAAATAAGAACAGAATATATATGGCTTTTCTTGCATTCTATATAGACATTCTCTCTTTATTTGCTGATATGGACCTGTTCTGGCCAGTTTAGGACTAAGGTGGTCATGTCAACTGTTAAAGTTAATAGAATTTACTTCAAGAGATTTCGTCAAGGTTGCTTGCTACTGTCTGCCTAATCTGCTTATTTAATACTTTCCCCTTTATTAACCTAGCTTTCTCCACAATGGATATGATTACAAAGCTATATTAGTACTTGTGTTCTAGCTACTTAACTTGTGTAAGATTGAATTTGATTGCTAGCTCCTTGTTCTACGCATTATCAAGCTGTCTTGCTTGAGATGGTACTGCATGTGCCACCTGAATATAGGGCTGAAGTGTATTCTTCTCATTAAGCAATAAGTTTTGGTCTCCTTCAAGTCATAGATCTCCATTTGCTAAAAAAGATCCCTTGATATATTTCAGCAATTACCTATGATCAACGGTATTGTTTCAGATAAATGGATTAAAACTGATACTGGCATCTGTCTTTAAATATGATTTAAAGTTTGATGCTTCATTTGAGTGGAGAGAAAAAAATAATCTCCAATGGAATCCCTCAACCTGAGGATGTTTCCACCATTTCTTCAGGTAGGACAGCAATCTGAAATCAAAAATAACAGGCAAAATATCTTTCTCCAGCTCTGCATCTAAGTTGCCAAGGGGTGAAAAGACAGTTGGTTATACAGTGTTCCTTTTACGTCCATTGAAAAAAATCTTTGAAAAAAAGCCTGTCTTGCATTTTTTACAAGACATCTAGACAAGCTCAATCTTTGCAGTTCAGAACCACTTCCTGCTCTGAAAGATTAATTTCTGGAAAATGATAACTATATGAACATGTTCCAGAAGAAAAATGGATCATTCTGGAATGCACCAAAATGTTTTATCCCCAGGCTAGTGAATTTTGCATGCAACTAGTTTTTAGTCTATCCCTAAATTATACCATTACAGGGCTTGATTCAGCTTGAGATGCAATATGTTTCTCGATAGATGACATGCCACTAAAATGGAAATAATGCACATGTTCTGTATTTAGGATCCACAGAAAGTGCCCTAAACTAAGAGCAGTCTATATAAGAGTATATATGTGGGAGTAAACGGAGTGCTTTTTTCCCCGTGAGGCTGGTCTACCAGGGCAACCTGATCTACCAATTATGGGACAGAGCATACTGCTTCTGCTTGTGGGTAGCAATAGCACTTAGACTTATATACTGCTTCACAGTGCTTTACAGCCCTCTCTAAGAAGTTTACAGAGTCAACCTATTGCCCCCAACAATCTGGGTCCTCATTTTACTGATGTCGGAAGGATGGAAGGCTGAGTCAACCTTGAGCCTGGAGAGATTTGAACTGCCAAATTGCAGGCAGCCAGAAGTCAGCAGAAGTAGCCTGCAGTACTGCACTCTAACCACTGCGCCACCAAATAGTTTGGCTTAGAGCCTTGTAAGGCTTTCTATGCTTTTGTGAGCATAAGACAACAATCAATTGTATAGCTGTACTCTGACACATCTGCAATGTCTAGACTGCCTCACACGGAATACATAAATTAGAATAATCTAATCTTGAAGATATCAGCACATTAATCATTGAAGCTAAGCCTAACTCCTCCAAGTCTCAAGCATATGATTTATTAGACGAAGCAGATAAAAGGCCTTTCATGCCACCAGTTTTATGTGGCTACTGCACATCGCAGAGAAGCCCCTAGACTGCAATCTGTTCCCAAGATGGGCAATCGCACTCAAGTAAGTCTTTGTCCTAAATCCTTGCCTGCATTTAGTTTCATATCATTTTATAACATCCAATTTTTTTTGGAACCTGGTGTTGCTCAGAGTCCCTGGAGATATCAGCAAACCTATGAATGATTTGTGACTGCATGTAGCTGTTAAAAAAATATGGGACACAAGCTAGAAAATGATGGGATACCTAATGTAATTTTCAGGGGATTAATCAAAAATCTCTCAGTATAATTTTTTGGTAGCGACAGGAGAACAAAATGGTGCTTCCAATTCCCTGCTATCCTCACTACTCTAATACAATGTCAAAGTACTAAAAACTACTAGGACATAAAATCAGTATGAACAAAACATCAGGGACTTTTAAATATATCTTTCCCCAATTTAGTGCCTTCCAGATGTACAATATGTGGCTAATGGTGTCCTTAATGGTGCCAGAACTGAAGAAGCTTCTTAGATGAGAAGCAAAATGTTTTCAAGAAAAAAAAACTAAGAAACTCCAGTTGCCCTTTGAAAAGCACCTTTGGGACAACCATAACCTGGATGATTGAGAATCTCTATAGACACACATGGTATAACACTGTATGATAAATTATGGAAGCTGCACTCCAGCATTGTACATCTGGAAGGTAACTGGTTTAGATCAGGGGTGGGATTCTACTGGTTCAGACCAGTTTGGGTGAACCAGTTGTTAAAGTTACATCTAGTTTGCTGAACTGGTATTTCAATTGATCAACTGCCCCCCTTCCCACGTAATGCAGGTAAGTACAGGGTCTGTGTGGAGTTTCTGGGAGGGAAAAAAAACAGGCCTTCTGGAAGTCTGGAAACAGGCCTGTTTCAAGCTTCCGGGGGGCCTCCAGAGCCTGGGTGAGGTTGTTTTTGCCTTCCCAGAGGCCCGGAGGAAGCCTCTGGACTCTTGGGAGGGTGAAAACAGCCTGCCTGGGCTCTGGAGGCCCCCCAGAAGCCAGAAACAGGAAGTTCCGGTTGGCCATGCCCACCATGGCCACACCCACCCAGCAACCAGGCAGCAAATCCCATCTATTGATGGGATTTTTGAATCCTACCCCGGATTAAGATCCAGGATCTTGTCCAATATGAATATCACTCAAGCACTAGATTATTTCAGCTGATACAAGATGTCCCAAAGAAGAAAGGTACATGTACTTTAGAAAGAAGAAACACAGCATCCTCACGCTTCTGAGCTGGGGATAAAGAGACCCAACTAATAACATTTGGTCAGCAATATCCTTTAGATCTAACCGTTAATAAAAAGAAGACTATTAAGACTGTTGCCACTATTTATTTATTTATTACATTTATATAGTCATCCATCTTATATAAAACTCTGGATCTCTCCCAATCAAAAATTAAAACAATACATTAAAATTATAAAAATTGAACACATACAATAAAATCAAACACCAACCCACACTTCAAATGTGGTTATCCCAGCTTTTGATGGGAAAGCCAAGACTTTAATGCTTTTCAGAAGGCTGGGAGGGTAGATATTTGTAGTATATGCTATTTTCTATTGAAAATCATGCTCTGGAGAAGCCGGTCAATTTCTACTCAAAAGAATAAATGGTCACAAATCTAATATCAGAAACCACACTGTCCAAAATCTAGTAGGAAAATATTTTAATTCCTCAGGACTCTCACTTTGTAGTAATCTCAATGTGACCATTGAGTACAAGACTTATAGAGACCAGTTTTATCATGAAATAGCTGAGCTAGGAGATTTACAGTGATACAATTTCTCACTGATCAAATACTCTAATCACACGAAGTATGCTAATCAGTTCTGCAGTACATAAGTGTCTATATCACACTTATCTATAGGTAATTTGGTCTCTCACCTCTTTTTTTTTTCCTTTTTACAACTTTGGTAATAATAAACTTGTTAGACTTTAAGATGCTTCAGGATTCCTTATTGTTGATCGGTGAATGCATATCATACATCTGAGGATCAATTTCTCTTTCTTTTCTTTTAATTTAATGATTGTCAGGGAGAGTGTGTCATCACACACACAAGACAAAGAACTAGTAATTGTTTCTAGATTCTTTTATTTTCTTTTAATTGTTCTGAAATTGGACTTTCTGCTTTTATGAGCTTTGCTGTACCCCTGATTTGTTACAGAAAAGGTAACATTTGTGAACTGGAAACCTTTGTTGCTTTATTATTGCAAATCATTGTTCAAGGAGAGATTAACAACAGCAATTGCAATGGACCTGCCACTAAAATCTCACACAAGCTCCATGGAAATGAAATGGGTCACTGTGGCAACTATGCACAACATTTTCATATGGCAGGATCTTTTAGTATCTTTTACCAGAAGACTGATTCTAGGTCTCTCTTAGACATGAAAGCTGGCTGGGTAACTTTGGGTTCTCTCCTAGTTCAATCCACCTCTCAGGATTGTTGTTGTTGTGGGGAAAATCGGATGCAAGAGAATGAGGTATGCTTGCTGCCTTGCATTGATCAACCATAAACATGGGATAAAAACATCATCACCACAATTGTCCCCGAAGAGCAATATTATATTTTTGGAAGATAGTTACCTTTTCAATGCCATGTACTGTTCCATATATTAAAAAAGAATAAAAGTAGTTGTAATATTAGTGCAAAATGAGAAGAGATCGCAGTGACAATTTGAGCTTTTAACTTATATTGTTATGGCCTCAGACAATCTGTAGTCCATCCAAAACTAATCAAATAGCATTTATTATTGTATTGCATTACTTATAATAAATGCCTATTATTTAAAGTCAGAAGCATACTGCCTGGGGAATTCTGGGTATGGAAGATCCATACATCTTAATGTTGCCAGTATCGTCTCTTGTTGTTGTGCCATATCTGTCATCAGACATTGGCAATCATGTTGGCAATACTATTTTTATCAACAGCCACCTGAAAAAGTGCCATTGAGTTTTGTCTAAACCAGTCCCTTAGATTTTGAAGCCATGATGTTCTTCTTCTGCCTGGACCTTGTTTGCCTTCAATCTTTTCTTGGAGGATTAAGTGAAGTATGACAATTTTTTCTGGCCAGTATAACATTGAAAAACATTGCTCTAGTTTTTCAGCTTTCAGTTGTGACTTTAAAAGGTGGAACACCAATGTAAGAAAAGCACTGCATAACACACCTGAATGCATTCTTGATGTAATAGCCCTCAAGAAAATCACAGGGAGACCGAACCTCTTCCTAGAAGCAGTTTCAAATAGATGTTAAACATGAATTAAATAGAGTAGAAGCACTTAGTTTAAGATAGTTTAATAATTGCTTTCTGAATGCGTATTGTTCAATTCATATGCACCCTTTCATGGATGGCAGATGTAATTGGAAAGTGGGTAACGTTTCATGTATCCAGAAGCATCTCATTTTACTCGCTGATCCCAGAACCACATTTCCCAGTATTTTTTTTGTGAGGAATGGAGATAAGAGGATCATTTAAAAAACTGATTAAGGTCTAACAACACAAGAAAATAAGAACCTCATCTTTCCCTTATAAACACATTTAATGCCTTGGCATAAGGTCTGCTCAGTATTCAAAGCTGAGTGTAAAGTACCCAAATCCCTCTTGTACAACATGTCCAAAATAGCTGCTGGCATAAATGAATTGAATTTTCCTTTCAACTCAGGAGTCAGCTTGCTGGGGGATTTTCTTAATGTTGCTACAAGATTTCTGGGAAGCTGTGGCAGGATTTCTATTTCCTACCACTATTCATTCCAAGGAGAGCTGCTACTGGCTGCTGCTGCCAACAGGGAGCTTTTAATGCAGCCATTGTTCCACTGTCTTTCTTGACATACTGAAGGTTTTTTTTTTTAAAAAAAAAAAACATATTTTCTCTCTCTGTTTGAAACAGTTTTCAACTCTTGTCGTTTCACTTTTTTCAAGAGAACAATGGCAAATGAAATGTGTTGTTTCAAGTCGTCCTGTATGCCATTAAACTGAGCAACAACAGATTAGATTCCGAAGTTTTAGTATGAACAGACCACGTATGTTTTTTGCAGTCACACTTCGGCTTTCCTCTTAAGGAGTTCTGGGTGGTATTTCGGCTTTGTTACAATCTTGTGTCCTGTGAGTGTATAAGTGTGCTAATGAGAAGCAATCCTGTTATGTGGACAGGAGCTCATTCAAGCCATGCCAGAAGAGACCACATCTACCCTGGGGTGCAATTCATAGTTTAGGTAGTGATTGTAGTTAGGTGTTAGACTGCCATTGGCACCAAAATTGGCAATGACCTTGGGCAGTGAAGTAACCAGAGTAGAAATGGGATAAGATTATAGACACTTGTGTAAACTGCATAACCAGTTGCGGTTGTGATATGTTGTGATATGATTATGAGAAGTTTCTGTAGTCTACTAAGTAGGCACAAGATACAAAATATGTGTTTCTGGAATTAACTCATCAAGTTTTTAAGATGACTTGATATTGTGATAAAAGGAGAGTTCAGCTATTTCAATATCTGTTGGAAAAGCTACTCCTCTAGGAGCAGATTGTCATATATATTTTTAGAAGGTTGAAAAGTAGAAACCTCACTGTCAAGTTGAAAACAAGAACAGTTATATAGGAAATGAAACTAAGGTAATAGCAGTTGGCACTTTCAGCTTGAAATTTATTTATTTATTTATTTTGTCAAACAATTATAAGATAACAGGTATAAGTATCAACGTGGTTATAAATACAAGAAATGGATATGAATAAGAAAAAAAAAGAAGCAATAGGACAGGGACGGTAGGCATGTTTTGATGCACTTATGCACACCCCCTACAGACCTCTTAGGAAAGCGGGGAGGTCAATAGTAGACAGTCTATTGTTGAAGATTTTGGGGTTTGGGGAAGAAACCACAGAGTCAGGTAGAGTATTCCAAACATTGACTACTCTGTTGCTGAAGTTATATTTCCTGCAATCAAGTTTTGTGTGGTTTATCTTTAGTTTTTATCTATTTTGTGCTCTTGTAGGTAGGACATTGCAATATATAATTTTATATACTATACCTAAATTGAACCAAAGGCGGCGTAGTTCTAGGTTGTCTAGGTCTAAAATTTCAAGTCTGGTGGCATAAGGTATTCTGCTACGAGTAGAGGAATGGAGGATTCTTCTCGTAAAATATTTCTGGACTTTCTCAATTGTATTAATATCAGATATGTAATGTGGGTTCCAGACTGATGAGCTGTATTCAAGTATTGGTCTAGCAAATGTTTTATATGCTCTAGTTAGTAGAGTGATATTTTCAGAGAAAAAGCTATGCAGGATTAGGTTAACAACTGTTAATGCCTTTTTGGCTATGTAGTTACAGTGGGCTCTAGCACTTAGATTATTTGAGATGAGTACTCCAAGGTCCTTGACAAAGTTTGGATCCTCAACAAGGTCTTGCTTGTATTTTATTTTTTGATTTTTTTTGCCAATGTGTAAGGTAGAGCATTTATTTGTTGAGATTTGAAGTTGCCATTTGTTTGACCATTCTGACACATATTCGAGGTCTTTTTGAAAATTAGCAGCCTTGTCAGTGGTGTTGAATATTTTTACATCAGCAGCGAAAAGAACGCAGTTACTCTTAATATAATCACAAAGGTTATCCAGTTATGCAGGTATCCAAGAGATACCATAAGACCTTAGTTTTAGGAGTACTGTGTTTCTCCAACAATACGACTTCCCCCAATAGGAAGACCCAGCATGTTTTCTAGGCATAAAATGAAATTAAGCCCCTCCCCCCAAATTTAGGCCTATTTTAAAACATGCAAAATGGAGGGAAGGGCGGGGGGACTTGCCATTAGGAACACCCCACGGACAGCAATTCCTTGCCACCAGCTGCTCCTAATGGGCGATCATGGCAGAGCGTGGAGAGCTCCCTACTCCTGCCAAGCACCTTTGCGGCAGACCCAAGACCTCCAGCACCTGCCACTGTTGATTTCTCTTCTGCCCATGCCGCTGCCACATTTGGAGCTGCCACTTCCACATTTGGAGCACCATTGCTGTTTGGAGCATCGCTGCCGTTTGGAGCTGCCACTTCTGCATTTGGAGCTGCCTCTGAGTTTGGAGCTGCTGCTTCCACGTTTGGAGCGCTGCCGCTGTTTGGAGCACTGCTGCTGTTTGGAGATGCCGCTTCCACATTTGGAAACCCACCGCTGTTTGGAGCACTGCCGCTATTTGGAGTTGCCATGTCCGCATTTGGAGCTGCTGCTGCGTTTGGAGCTGCTGCTTCCGCATTTGGAGCACTGCCGCTGTTTGGAGCACCGCCGCCCTTTGGAGCGCTGCCGCCACTCCAAACACGGTGGCACCTCCAAATGCGGAAGTGGTAGCTCCAAACATGACGGCGGTTCTCCAAAAGGTGGCAGCACTCCAAATGCAGCAGCACTCCAAACATGGAAGTGGCAGCTCCAAACGTGGCGGCGGAATGGGCAAAAGGGAAAGCAACAGCAGCGGGTGACAAAGGTCTTGGGTCTGCAGCAAAGGTGTTTGGTGGGAGTAGGGAGCTCTCTGCGCTTCGCCATGATCACCCGTTAGGAGAGGCTGGTGGCGAGGCTGCCTGCAGGGTGCTCTAGATGAGGATGCAAGCCCCCCCCCTGAAAAGACGGTCTAGCCATGTTTTCAGGGCTCAAAAAAATATAAGACCCGGCCTTATTCTATGAGAAACATGGTATTTTGTCGTGCATCACTGAATCAAAGGCTTTACAGAAGTCTATGTAAATTGTGTCAATTGCTTTGACAAGCAATTGCCTGATCAAGTTGTGTAGTCCATATGTTTTTACAGTGCAAGAGTTGCAGGTTACAGGACAGTTTCCTTCTGAAACCAAACTGTTTGTTAGAGAGTAGGTTGTTTGTCTCTAAGTGGAGGATAATGCATTGGTTAATAATTGATTCCATGACTTTACAGGTGACACAGCATAAAGGGATTGGTCTGTAATTTTCAACTAGGCTGGGGTCTCTCTTTTTGAAGATGGGAAGGACTGTAGCTAGTGACCATAGATTTGGCAAGGAGCTGGTCCTGAAAGATTTTTCAAAGATTATGCTTAGAGGTTCAGCTATGGCAGTGGATAACTTTTTTAAGAAGTAGGCACAAACTCCGTCCGGTCCAATAGATAAAGATGGTTTTAGATTGCGTAGTGCTTTTTCAACATTGTCTTCTGTAAAATCGATATGTATTAGATCATTGTAGTTGTCTGTGGTTCAACTAGGAAATATTGGGCATGATCCATTGCTGTTTACAAATACTGAGTCGAAGAATGTGTTGAAGAGGTTGGCTTTAATGGTGTCATTGTTGCAGTCTTTACCATTTGGTTCTTTTAGGGGTGGGATGGACCTTGAGTCTTTTAGTTTGTTGTTTACAAAAATGTAGGAAGCGCGGGTGGAATTGGTGCATAGAAGGGTTTCCTCTTGTTTAGTGTGATAATTGGTACATTCAGTCTTTATCTGGTGGCAAAAAATTTTGTATCGGCTTTTAAAGTTGACAATGTGACCAGATTTGTTTTTCCGCCAAAGGGATTTCTTTTTGGATTGGAGCTTCCTTATTGTTATGGGTAGTTTGTTTTTTCTGGTTTGTTGTTATTGGAACATATAGTTTGATGACTCTTTTGACTTCAAGTAAAAATATGTTGCAATGGTCTTCAACAGTATTGCATCCAGTGAATAGAATTTGCCAATCAAGAGATGAGAGATCGTTGTCTATAAGATCATAGTTACCTTTTTTGAAGTTATAATTGGGGATCCTGTTGTTGTAGTGATTTTTGTGAGGATATATGTTGAGACAAAAGTCAATCATGCTGTGGTCACTGTTGGAAAAGGGTTCATTAATTTGTATTCCATAAATTGAATTCAAACTGTTGCAGAAGATGAGATCGAGGCAGTTGTTAAGTCTGGTGTTGTTGGTTACTAGTTGTTCCAGTCCTAGTGTGGTAACGGCATTGTACAGGGTTGTATAAATGGGTTCAGATGTACATTCATTTAGTGTCCAATTTATAAGAGCTAAGTTGAAGTCACCAAGAAAAATGAGAGGGCGTGGGCAGGAGGCAGCCCATGTCTGTAGTGAAGTTAGCTTGTTTGCATGAATTATATCATAGTCAGGGGCACGATAGCAAAGTAAGAAGTGGATTGAGATGTTTAAGGACAGTTCACAGAAGTTGGCCTCGGGAAGAGCAAGCTCTTGTATAATTTGGATCATTTTTAGATTTAGAGACTTTTTATAGAATATAGCAACTCCACCACTGTCGTGTCCGCGAAAAAGACGTCAGGAGTCGGTGACTTCATACAATGCTCTTTATTAGAAGGATTGGAACCGAACCGGTGAAAGGAAAAAAGTCCGCGGCTTTTATTCCTTTCGCCGCGGCGGCCGCGGCCAATGGCAACGCTTCGTATCTCCCGCGCTCTGAACGAGCCAATCACGGGAGATACCAAACGAGCCAATCGGCGCGGCTCGCCTGACCAATTAGAAAGCCCCGCGCTTTGGCCAATCAAAGCGTGGGGATTTCGAGTATGTAAATTAGGACAGAACACCCCTCCCCTCTTGGTATAGTCCTTACGTTGCGTAGTCACGTAGGTAGGCGGGGCTCCGTCTGGTCCTACTTGACCTGCGCAACTCAGTCATAAGCGGGATTCCGGCCTGTTCGGTCGGGTTTTTGGTTGCTCCTGTTCCTGTGCGAACCGGCTGGTCGATCGGGCCGGTTCTTTCTCCGTGGCTCCCACCTGGGCCCTCCGGGTTGGTTGAGCTACGGGTTTCGCCGCTCCCGCTCGGTCTTTCCGGGTCGGTCGAGCTGGCTTTGCTGTCCTTATTCGGCGAGGGGTCGCGATGGCTGCGTCTCGGTAAGTACTGCTGGTTTATTTTGTCTTGTAATCGGTCACCCGGGTATTCCCTCCCCCCTTGGTTTGCGTTTTGGGAGGTGGGTTCGCTTGCTGTCCTCGACCTAAGCTGGTCGATGTGCCGCTTCCATGCCCGGCCGTCTGTCGTTTGAAGCCGATATGAGCGTGGGCCTGTGGTTTGGGTGATGACGGCTGGGATCCATAGGGGGTCCCCCGTCAGGTTTTTGGCATATACGAGGTCCCCGGGTGCGAACGTTCGGTACTTTGTGCTAGAGTCTGGGGGCCGCTCCGGGTTATATGTAGGGTGTAACCTGTCGAGTGGGGACCTCAGCTTTCTGCCCATTAGCAATTCAGCTGGGCTCTTGTTGGTAGTGGTGTTCGGGGTTATGTGTTGTACAAAGAGGAGTCTGTTGATTTTTTCTTGGATCTCCCCGTGGTCCATTTTCCGGATGGTTTTTTTGGTAAATTGGACCATCCGTTCCGCCCTACCGTTCGCCGCCGGATGCGCCGGTGCTGTTAGTGCATGGCGGATGCCCCTTTCCGCCAGGAACTTCTCAAAGTCTAGGGAAGTAAACTGGGGCCCGTTGTCGGAGACGACGACGTCTGGGAGGCCGTGTGTTGCAAAGAGTTTGCAAAGTTCTTTGATCACGGCCTCCGTGGTTGTTGTCTTCATGTCGCTTACCTCCAACCAGTTGGAGTAAGCGTCAACTGTAATGAGGAAGGTATGTCCATTCGTAGGTCCGGCAAAGTCTAAATGGATTCTGGACCAGGGCCCCCTTGGTGTTTCCCACTCCAGGATGGGTGCTGTGGGTGGGCTGGGCCTATTCTCCTGGCATCGCTGGCACCTAGCTACCCAGGCCTCTATCTGCTTGTCCATCCCTGGCCACCAAGCGTAACTTCTGGCCAGGGCTTTAGTTCTGACGATGCCAGGGTGTCCCTCGTGCAACATTCCCAAAACCTTCCCCTGTAGTCTGTCCGGAATGACCACCCTGTCACCCCATAAGATGCACCCCTTAAGCAACGAGAGTTCGGTTTGGCGGTTCCGAAACGTCTTGATGGACTCGTCGTTGTCTTTTTCCGGCCACCCTTTCGCTACCCAATGCAAAACCCGCGCCAGACGCCTGTCTTTATTAGTTTCCCGGGCAATGTCTGACGCGGTTATGGGTAGGTTGGGCAGGGTCTCGATGCTGAGGGTGGTCGTCGTTGGTGCTGGGTCGGAGTCAGATTCCAGTAACGGCGAGCGGCTCAATGCGTCCGCATGCGAGATCGTCTTACCCGGTCTATGTATGAGTTCGTAGTTGTAGGCCGCCAGGAACTCGGACCACCTTGTCATTCGGGGAGACAGAATGTTCGGGGTGGCCCGGTTTCCTGCAAGAATGCCCAGCAATGGCTTATGGTCCGTTACGATGGTGAAGGGTCAGCCGTAGAGATATTTGTGGAACCACTTAATGGCGGCAACTATAGCCAGAGCCTCTTTGTCCAGTTGGCTATAGTTCCGCTCCGGTTTGGTTAGGGTCCTCGAAAAGAACGCGATGGGTGCTTCTTTTCTGTCAGGAAGGGTATGGCTGAGGACGGCGCCGACGCCGAAGGGTGATGCGTCGCAAGTGACGGCCAGAGGTAGGGTCTCGTTGAATTGTATGAGGACGGCGTCGGAGGTGAGGAGGTCTTTAGTTTTTTGAAAGGCGGCTTGCTCCCGTTTCCCCCAAGTCCAGGTCGCCGCCTTGTCTAGGAGCCTATGTAAAGGCTCCGCCGCCGTTGCCTTTTGGGGTAGGAAAACATTATAAAAATTCAGTAACCCCAAGAATGCTTGCAGCTCAGTCTTTGATTTGGGGGTGGGGGTTTCTTTGATGGCCTTGACCTTTTTACTTGTGGGGTGAATGCCGTGCTGGTCTAGGAGGTAGCCCAAGAATTCCACTCGTTCCGTGCACAGTTGGCATTTCTCCCTTTTTACTTTAAGTCCCGTTTCTTTAAATTTAGTTAGGACCTTTCTTAGTCGGCTTTCTAGTTCAGTTTGGTTGGGCACTGACACTAGAACGTCATCGAAATAAGGCACCACCCCCTTGATGCCTTGCAACAACCTCTCCATCAGGCTCTGAAAGATGCCTGGTGCCACGCTGACTCCGAATTGGAGTCGGTTGCACTTGAAAGCCCCTCGGTGGGTAACGATGGTCTGGGCTTCCGCCGTTTGCTCGTCGACCGGCAACTGTTGGTATGCCTGGGCGAGATCGAGCTTGGCAAAGACTCTGCCCCCTCCCAGTGAGTGCAGTAGGTGTTGCACTATTGGGACGGGGTAGGCGCTTTGTTGTAGCGCGCCATTTAGGGTGGCCTTATAGTCCCCACAGATCCTCACCGACCCATCTGGCTTGACCGGGGTGACTATGGGGGTCTCCCACCGGGCATGGTCTATGGGCTGCAATACCCCCTGTTTGACGAGTTTATCAATTTGCTCGTCTATTTTAGGTTTTAGGGCGAATGGCACCCGCCTAGGTTTCAGTCTTTTGGGGGGAACGCTAGGGTCTAGGTCGAACGAGATAAGGGGCCCCTGGTACTTGCCCAGGCTTCCGTCGAAGACTTCTCGGAACTCCTGGGCCAGTCGCTCTTCCCAACCGTCGTCGGCGACGTGGTTGACTCCCGTGAGAGTGATGTCGAGTGGGGCGAACCATTGTAGTCCCAGCAGGCTTGGGCGGTCACGATCAACGATCGTGAGGGGGAGTTGTTCGGTGTGCCCCTTGTATGTCACGTTAAAGTTTTTGGTGCCAACTACCGGGATGCGGTTTCCCTGGTAGTCTTTTACAATAAGTTTTTGGCTGTCTATGTTCCTCCTTTGGAGGCTAGGCACCAACTGTTTTATCTCGTGCCATGCAATCATGGAGAGGTAGGACCCGGAGTCTACCTCCATTTTGCACGGTTGGCCCTCGATGTGAACCACGACGTGGATTTTTCGGGCGTCGTCGGTGATGGCGTGGCCGATGGTTACCGTCTGGTGGGTCTCCTCTCTCTGCCGGTTGTCGCCGCCTCTCGAGAATCGTCCGGTCCGGTCCCATCGGCTGTCCGAGTGGCGGTCTCTGGGTCGGGGGGGTGAGATTTCCCTTCTTCGGTCGTTTGGGTCCCATCGAGGTGGACTGCGGTTTTTCTTCTGGCGGCAGACCCGGGCGATGTGCCCCTTTTTATCGCAATGCCGGCAGATGGAGTCAAAAAACCGGCATTCCGACCTGGGGTGGTCGCCGCCGCAACCGGCACAGTTGGTCCTCGACCTACGACCTCTCCGGTTCCGTTGGTCACGCCCCGTCTGAAGTCGATGTATGTCTTCTTCATCTTCGGACGTGCTGGATGCAGAGTGGAAATCGCCGTGGTGTGTGGTTGTTTCGGTTTTTCGTTCGGCCGACCTTGCCGGGTTGTTGTTTCCGCCGCGGTCCTTCGTGTCAGGTTTGCGCATGCTATCGGCGGAAGTACGGGTTGCTTCTGCGGCTGCGGCTGCGGTGAGGGCGTCTGCTAGACTGATGTTGCCCTTAGCCATCAGCCGGCTCTGGAGCGCGGGGTCCCACAGACCGAGCACGAATCAGTCTCTTAGGAGGTTGTTCAGGTTATCAAACTCGCAGAGCCCCCCTAGGCGCCGCAGCTCGGCGACGAAGTCGCTCAATTTCTCACCCGGTCTCTGGTCCCGCCGGTAGAATTCGTTGCGCCGGATCAGGATGGGGACCTCGGGAGCGTAATGGCGCCGAAGGATAGGCTCGAGGACGTCCCAGTCCATGGCGGTTGCGTCGGCGGGCTTGGCCAATGCTTTGGCCATCTGGAAAACTTCGGTTCCGCAATGGGTGAGGAAGATGGCGCGTTTTAGCGGGCCCAAGGCGTCCTTCATACCGGTGCACTCGAGGTACATGCGGAAACGGTCGGAGAACGATTCCCAGTCCTCGGTGGCGGGGTTGAAGGGGGCGGGCGGTGCGATTTTTGCCATCTCCGTGCTTTGTCTGGCTTCCGTCGGACACGGGGTTCGGTTCAGGGTCTGGATCCCATCCTCGTCGCCAGTGTCGTGTCCGCGAAAAAGACGTCAGGAGTCGGTGACTTCATACAATGCTCTTTATTAGAAGGATTGGAACCGAACCGGCGAAAGGAAAAAAGTCCGTGGCTTTTATTCCTTTCACCGCGGCGGCCGCGGCCAATGGCAGCGCTTCGTATCTCCCGCGCTCTGAACGAGCCAATCACGGGAGATACCAAACGAGCCAATCGGCGCGGCTCGCCTGACCAATTAGAAAGCCCCGCGCTTTGGCCAATCAAAGCGCGGGGATTTCGAGTATGTAAATTAGGACAGAACAACCACCTCTATGGATTTTGCGATCTGACTGAAAAGCTTGATATTCTCTTGTAGTGGTAATGGAGTCTGGGAAAGATGCATTTAACCATGTCTTATAGACAAATATAATGTCAAATGTGGTTGAGGAATGTGGTTGAAGGATGAAGAATTCATGCATTTTATTTGCGAGGCTGCTTGCATTAAGTAGTTTGCATTTAAGATATGAAGTAGTGGGTCTGGAGGAAGTAAGGGGCGTGCATCCCTAACATTGGATGTTTGGGTGATGGATATTGTGACATGGGTTGAGGCTCTTGCTTTTGATACAGTCAACACAGTAATCAATGTATAGATTTGTATTACCTTATTCATGTAATCTTTCGAGCTCAGAACGAAGCTCCTGGGATCATACATGTTGCTGTAAGGTTAGATCAGGGTGAGAACGAAGGAATGAAGAGGAACATAAGGAGACACAAGATTAATGTATATAAAACCATTCATGTATAGATAAAACTCAAGGTCCTCCATGAAAATTAATTTTAGAGAGATTGAAGACCAATAGAAGGAAATTGTTGTTGTTAAAGTACAACACTTGGTTTAATTGTGGTATACACTGTGACAATAATCCCAGTCAATTTTAATGGCTTTAAAACAGGACCACGGAAGGTAAGCTACCAATGCTGATGAATGCTAATTACCTCTTGAATCATAGGCCTTCAATACTGGATGCTGGAACAGTTGAATGGAAGTATCACTTTCCAGTCCAGGCCTAGGAGCTTACCAGATGCATCTAGTTCACCACTGTGTGACATAGAACTTTGGACAAGATGGATCTATGGCTTCATATGTAATATTTTTATATTCTTGCAGAATAATTAAGAACCTTAAATTGGTAGCTGATGAGATGAATCCCCTAGGAATTCAAAATATAAGGAATTGTTTTGGGCATAGTGTGATTTAAAAAAGGAACCAAGGACCTGGTGATGTAATGTATGGGAAACTAGTTGGAAAAGTCATAATAAATGGGAACAAGGAAAATACAGCACTGCTTTACACTTTCTTTCTGTTTGTCTCCTTTCAAGAGACTGAGAACTACCTAATGTGACTGAGGTAACGGGAGGGTGGGGATGAAGGATGCAGCTCAGGATTAATAAGCTATAATAAGAAGCCATCTTACCACCTTAAATGAATTCAGTCTCTGAGGACAGGTGTTGAAGATGCTGACCAAGAACTGTTGACATTCAAAAATCCTGGTGAACTGATGAGATGGTGGGAGGCCAGAGGATGGCACATATAGTCCCAAATGAGGAAAATGAAGAACAAGAACCTGGAGGCTATCTGAGCCAGATTGCTTGAAAGTACAGTAATGTAATGAGGTCAGCATAACTTTCTTTCCTGTTACAGTTAATAGGTTTCCTTGCATGCTTATTGATTGACTGGACTGTTATATTTAATATGAATTACTTGCAGCTGTTCTTAAGGCCACTTGGTGGCACTTGGTATGCCTAAGTATTACTACTGCTCCACAAGCTGTTGTTTGCCAGGTGGCTTCCTATTGCAAATAAGGGTGCTGATTATCAATTAGAAAGCCCTTTGTGGTATAAGGAACTGTCTGTCTCTAATAGTTCCTCTCAGTAAGGGAGATAAGGCAGAGTAGATGTACTCCAGTGCCCTTTGATTAAACATTGCCATCTGCTGAGAATTGCCATCTGCTGTGTCATAACACATGTCTGGAACATCATTCTCCATATATTTAAAGCCTTGTCCTGGACTTTGACAAGGAAGGGGCAAACTTGTTTAATCCAGGTCTTGCTGTGGGGAAAAAAAAAAGGTTGCTGTTGTAGTACTACAGAAACAAGTGAGGGAAGATAGTTGTACATATATCACCATGTGTTCCTAAATGAAAGGTGGGTTGTAAAACAAACATGTTCCTTCGTTTCAATATTGGCAACTTGTGGCATAATGTAAACAATGCAGAGCTGAATTCATGTTACATTTGTGAAAAATAACTCTAAAGACCAATTGCAAAAAAAAAGGGTGGGGGCTGGAATACAGTGGCTTTCAGGTCTGCTTGGGAGTTCCCCAAGGATGTTTTTGTGATGTGAAAAATACTGGACTAATGTCCCACCAGTTAGGTTGGACAAAAAAAATTAGCACCATGGGAAGGCTAAAGCTATCTTTATTGAGATTGGCTATATTAACAGAACCTTGCAAATCTGATGGTGTCCTCCCTGCTTTATATTCCCACAAATCTGGAAATTGCCTGCTTGAGCTGACTATTATCTTGCTTTCCAGGACTTAAAAATGTTTTACCCCTTTTGCCCAGGTAATGGTTCTTGTACAGTTTCCTAAAGTTAATCATCAAACTCTATGGTTATAAAGGTCTTTTCAAGGAATAAAAAACAACACTTTTTTTCCCTGCAGGTATGTTGCAAATCTCCTCCCTCACTTATAGCCATAATATATGTTGGGCATTGTAGGAGTGTCATTCAACAGTTCTGGAAGGCAACAACATGAGGAAGATCTGATTAAAAGGAAATTCTGTTCAAGAATGGCTTCATACTGATATTAACCACTGAGGGGCAGTAGTCATCTACAGTAAAACAGTCCTAAGCCTCACACAATTAGACTAATCTATCTCTCTTTCTCTCTCTCTCTAACAGGAGCATTTAAAATAAATAAATGCATAAGTCTTCAGGGATTAAGAGTTTTCATATTTTTGATACAGTAACCTAGGAATATCTTAGGATCATTCAAAATACTTATTAATAACTCAGGAAATACAGTTATTTATTGCATGTGTCTTATATGTTTCTTCTTTCTTTCAGTTGAAAATTGCAAGACTTTTTTTTTTGAAAAGAATTTTATTGATTTTCTACAAACAAACAAGACAAACAAAACATTAAAACATCAACTCTCATATGTACATCCAGTGTGTCGATTGGTTCATCAGTTTTGTGCATTCATTTTGTAGTCTCAATTACAATTATGTTACATAACAACTCATATTGTCAATCCAAACTTATATATCCTTGTTCTGTACCTTAATTTGAATTCTTGAGATCCCCGCGCTTTGATTGGCCAAGGCGCGGGGCGATCGGATTGGTTAGGCGAGCCACGCCGATTGGCTCGCTGAGAATCTCCTGCGATTGGCAGATTTGAATCGCGGGAGATTCAAAGCAGTGCCATTGGCCGCGGCCGCGGCGGCTTGGAAATAAAAAGCCGCAAAGTTTTCCTAAGAGCCAGTTCGGTTCTGACGTCAATAAAGAGCTTGATACAAAGTCACCGACTCCTGGCCTCCTTCCACGCGGACTTAACACTGGCGACGAGGGTGGGATTCTTATCCTGAACCGAAGCACGTGTCCAACAGAAGCCAGCCAACCGACGAGATGGCCAGCATCGCGCCACCAACCGCCTTCAACCCCGCCAGCGAGGACTGGGAATCTTACACGGACAGATTCCACATGTTCCTCGAATGCAACGACCTGAAGGATGCCACCGGACCAAAGAAACGAGCCATCTTCCTAACGCATTGCGGGCCCGCAGTGTTTAAGTTGGCAAAAGCACTAGCCAAGCCCACCGATGTTACTGCGATGGATTGGGCTGACCTCGAGCCATTACTCCGGAAACACTATGCTCCAGCCGTACCCATCCTCATCCGACGACATGAATTTTATCGGCGGGACCAGTGGTCGGGCGAGAGTTTCAGTGATTTCGTCGCAGAGCTGCGGCGCCTTGGAGGACTATGCAAGTTCTCCAATATGAACGAGGCCCTGCGGGACCGAATCGTGCTTGGCCTTTGGGAACCCATTCTCCAAAGTTGGTTGATGGCCAAGGGCAACATCGCCCTCGTAGATGCCATCTCTAAAGCCACGGCAGCTGAAGCAACCCGACAATTAGCAGACCGCATGCGGAGACCGAACGCCGGGGACCGCACCGCAAACAACCACCCTGCAAGGTCGACCGAGGCCCGACCTGAAACTACCACCCACCAGGGTGAACTCCACTCCACCTTGGGCACGTCCGACGAGGAGGAAGACATCCACCGTCTCCAGGCAGGCCGCGACCAGCGCAGCCGACGGAGTCGTAAGTCGAGGACCGCGTGTGCCGGTTGCGGAGGCGACCACCCCAGATCTGAATGCCGGTTCTTTGACTCAGTTTGCTGGCACTGTGACAAAAAGGGCCACATTGCCCGCGTCTGCCACCTCAAGAAAACCCACAGCCCCAGACGATGGGACCCGAGCGAGCGGAAATGAGAGAGCACACCCCCCAAGACCAGAGACCGCCCAGCAGACAACCGTTGGGAATGGAACGGACGAGCCCAACGAGGTGGCGAGACCCGGCAGAGAGAAGAGACACATCAGACGGTCACCATCGGCCACGCAACAACCACAGATGCCAGAAAGGTCTACGTGGAGGTAGGCATCGAAGGCGAACCCTGTAAAATGGAGGTGGACTCCGGGTCCTACCTTTCAATGGTAGCCTGGCAAGAAATTAAACGCTTGGTGCCTACCATCCAGAGAAGGGAACTAGAAAACCAGAGACTAATCCTCAAAGACTACCAGGGAAACCGCATCCCTGTAGTCGGAACAGGACAGTTCACAGTGACCTACAAGGGGCACACTGAAAGACTTCCCTTGACCATCGTTGATCGAGACCGACCTAGCCTGCTGGGACTTCAATGGTTCGCACCGCTCGGCATCGCAGTCACGGGCATCGACCACATCGCCGAAGCCGACTGGGAGCAGCAACTGGCCCAGGACTTCCAAGAAGTGTTCAACGGCAACCTAGGCAAGTACTGAGGGCCCCCTATATCCTTCAGCCTAGACCCAAACGTTCCCCCGAAACGCCTAAAACCAAGGTGGGTACCTTTCGCACTCAAACCGAAAATCGACGAGCAAATTGACAAGCTCATCAAGCAAGGGGTCCTACAACCCATAGACCATGCCCAGCGGGAGACCCCAATAGTCACCCCAATCAAGCCGGATGGATCAGTGAGAATCTGTGGGGACTATAAGGCCACCCTAGATGGCGCCTTGCAGCAAAGCGCTTACCCCGTCCCAGTAGTGCAACATCTCCTACACTCACTGGGAGGGGGCAAAGTTTTCGCGAAACTCGACCTGGCCCAAGCATACCAGCAACTGCCGGTCGACGAGGAAACTGCAGAGGCGCAAACCATAGTCACCCACCGGGGAGCCTTTAAATGTAACCGACTCCAATTTGGAGTCAGCGTGGCGCCTGGAATCTTCCAGAGCCTCATGGAAAGACTCTTACAAGGCATCAAGGGGGTGGTACCATACTTCGACGATGTGCTAGTATCAGCAACCAACCAGGCCGAACTAGAGAGTCGCCTAAGGAAGGTGCTAACGAGATTCAAAGAAACCGGGCTTAAAGTGAAGAGGGAAAAATGCCAGCTGTACACAGAGTGGGTCGAATTCCTAGGATACCTCCTAGACCGACACGGCATTCACCCCACCGACAAAAAAATCAAAGCCATCAAAGAAGCCCCCACACCCAGGTCAAAAACAGAACTGCAGGCGTTTCTGGGGCTACTTAACTTTTATAATGTCTTCCTGCCCCAAAAGGCGACCGCGGCAGAGCCTTTGCATAGGCTTTTGGACAAGGCGGCTACCTGGACTTGGGGGAAACGCGAGGAAGCCGCTTTCAGAAAAACCAAGGACCTGCTCACTTCGGATGCCGTCCTCATCCAGTACAGCGAGACCCTACCACTAGCCATCACATGCGACGCATCACCCTTCGGCTTCGGTGCTGTCCTCAGCCACACTCTCCTCGACGGAAAGGAAGCACCCATCGCGTTCTTTTCAAGGACCCTCACCAAACCGGAGCGGAACTACAGCCAGCTGGACAAAGAGGCTTTGGCTATCATCGCCGCAGTAAAAAGGTTTCACGAGTACCTCTACGGCCGGACATTTACCATCATCACCGACCATAAACCGCTGCTGGGAATACTCTCAGGGAACAGGGCCACCCCGAACATTCTGTCTCCCAGAATGACAAGGTGGTCCAAATTCCTGGCCGCCTACAACTATGGGCTCACACACCGACCCGGTAAGGCCATCTCCCATGCGGATGCCTTAAGCCGCTCACCGTTACCCGAACCAGACACTGACCCAGCACACACGACGACCACCCTCAGCATAGAGACTCTACCCAACCTACCCATAACCGCGTCAGACATTGCCTGAGAAACTAATAAAGACAAACGTCTGGTGCGGGTTTTGCATTGGGTAGAGAAAGGGTGGCCGGAAAAGGACAACGACGAAACTTTCAGGACATTCCTGAACCGGCAAACGGAACTCTCGTTACTAAAAGGGTGCATACTATGGGGGGATAGGGTGGTCATCCCGGAAAAACTACAAGGGAAGGTTCTGGAACTGTTACACGAGGGGCACCCGGGCATCGTTAGAACAAAAGCTTTGGCCAGAAGTTACGCTTGGTGGCCAGGGATGGACAAACAGATCGAGGCCTGGGTAGCAAGGTGTCAACGATGCCAGGAAACTAGACCAAGCCCACCCACAGCACCCATCCTAGAGTGGGAAACCCCCAGGGGACCTTGGTCTAGAATCCACATAGATTTCGCCGGGCCCACAAAAGGACACACTTTCTTAATAACCGTAGATGCTTACTCCAACTGGCTGGAGGTAAGCAACATGAGAACAACCACCACGGAAGCCGTGACCAAAGAACTCTGCAAACTCTTCGCAACACACGGCCTCCCAGACGTCCTCATGTCCGACAACGGGCCCCAATTCACCTCGCTGGAATTCAAAAAATTCCTAGCGGAAAGGGGCATACGACACACACTGACAGCCCCGGCGCTTCTGGTGGCGAATGGAAGGGCAGAACGGATGGTTCAATTCACAAAAAAAACCCCTCCAGAAAATAGACCATGGGGAGATCCAGGACAAAATAAATAAATTACTCTTCATATAGCACATAACCCTAAACACCACAACAAATAAAAGCTCAGCAGAACTGCTAATGGGGAGGAAAATAAGGTCCCCACTCGATAGACTACACCCCACTTACAACCCAGAGAAACCCCCAGACTCCACCAGCAAACACCGAACCTTCGCACCAGGCGACGCCATCTACGCGAAGAACCTAACCGGAGACCCATTATGGGTACCAGCAATCATAACACAGCTAAGAGGCCCACGCTCGTACCGGCTACAAACAACCGACGGACGAGCGTGGAAACGCCACATCGATCAGTTAAGATCGAGGACTGCCACACAAGACACCACCGACACGCAACCAAACAAAACCAACCCCCTCAACACAAACTAAGAGGGGAGGGGATACCCCGGGAACCAAAACCCAGAAGAAAGGAACCAGCCATACTCACCTACAAGCAGCCAGCACGAAACCTCGCCAGGAAGAGACAGCCAGGCCAGCTCAACCAACCCGGGAAGACTGAGCGGCTTGAAAATAAAAAGCCGCAAAGTTTTCCTAAGAGCCAGTTCGGTTCCTGACTTCAATAAAGAGCTTGATACAAAGTCACTGACTCCTGGCCTCCTTCCACGCGGACTTAACAATCCTAATATCGCTATTAAAAAAAAAAAAGAAATTTTTGACTATACTTTTAATCATTCATGCTTTATGAGACAACAATACTTTAAACAGTTTATTCTGTAACAAATCATATAATCATACCAAATCAATCCTAAAAGCACTTTATAAATATAGTGTCAAATAACAAAGACAAGAAAAAAAATAAAGATATTCCTTACTGTCTAACATTCTATATATTCTATTATCATATTTTATCATCTAGCCATTGATAAAAAAGATTCCAAATTTCATAAAATTGTTTATCCTCTTGCTCTCTAATTTCAAATGTCAATCTACTCATCTCAGCACATTCCAATATTTTCTTAATAATTTCTTCCTGTAATGGTATTTTCTCATTCTTCCAGTTTTTAGCAAATACAATCCTAGCCGCTGTTAATACATTTACAATCAGGTATTTCAAATCTTTACTATATGTATCAGGTAAGATTCCCAATAAAAAGATCTCTGGTTTCAAGTCTATGTGTTTCTTTGTCATTTTTTCCAACCATATGCGAATTCTAGTCCAATATTTTCTAGCGTCCTCACAAGTCCACCACATATGGTAATATAAGCCAGGTATCTGATGACATTTCCAGCATTTTTCAGATTTGTTCTTAAACATTCTTGCTATTCTTGTCGGGGGAAAGTGCCACCTGTAAAACATCTTATACAAGTTTTCTTTATATGCTGTTGACATGGTCATTTTATAATTTTGAGACCACAATTTTTGCCATTTCTCTAAATCAATCCCATATCCAAAATTCTTCCCCCAAACAATCATAGTTTCTTTGACTTGTTCTTCCTCTAATTTAATTCCCAGTAAATAACCATATAATTTTTTAATCACCTTCTCAGTACCCATCAAGATCTTATCTAAATTAGTCTGTTTATCATAGAATCCCTCCATTTTAGAATCTTCATCATACCTTGAATGTATTTGCGCATATGAAAACCAATTCATCCTTATACCTTGTTCCTCTAAGTTTTGAATCGATTTAAGTTCACCCTTTTCATCCAATAGTTCCCCATATCTAACTGTTTCTTCCTTCTTATAAATTACAGGATAGGAAAATGCTTCAATAGTCGATAACCAAACTGGAATTTTCAAATAACATTGTCTTTTTATCTTCTCCCAGTTTAACCACAAAGACTCCCGTATATAATGTCTTCTAAAATAACCCTGTGTTTTAGTTCCCTTATACCATAAAAAAGCATGCCAGCCCAACAGCAAATCATGACCTTCTATGTCAACAATCTAGCCTTTCTTAATGTTATCCATTCTTTGACCCAAATCAAACTTGCAGCTTGATAATACAATTCTCAATTAGGCATTTTTGTAGCCCTTTTTATGACTATCAAATTGTATTAAATTGTAGCTAACTTCATCAGAGGCAGATAGTAGAGCTAAATATGCAGGATTTAAGCTGGTTGATGCAGAGGGAAAGGAAAGGAAGGGAATTATGCAGATATAGGTTCCACAAATTAAAGTACCTTATCAACTATGATAGCAATGTGTTAAAAAAAACACATCATTTTGTTGAGACCTTCTGATTGCCTGAAGCCTTTTTATGCATGTCAATTCAACAATTTCTCACTGGATGCTACTATTAAAATCTTTGCTTTTAATCATGCTTTTTCAGAATTGCAATCACTTTGAGTATGGATGAGCTATAGACTTTTCTGGGAGGTTAAAATACTTTGATATTAGTTTGCTCTTGTTTTGATTTTGATTTAAAGATAAGCCAAGAAATGAAGTGTTACTTGGTAAGATAAATGTTGGGATAGAAATGGCTGTAGCGGAGACTGGTTAGTGGCCAAAAATAAATAAATAAAAAAGAACCAGAAAAGGGAGGGGTTGTATTACAAATGAAATCTCATCTATAACAGCTTCACTGAACTTGCCTCCATGTAACAAAGTATAACAAATTTTACATATCTTAAAATTGCAATCAAATGACTTAATGGGAAAATATTATTATAAACATACCAATGTTCAGATTCACTTTGGCAAAGTGCTTCAGAGCACAATGCAGTGAGGACAAAATAGCTTTCTGTGACTCATTAAAGCAGCCATGTCTTTTTCAAGATCTCCACAGGGCCCTCTCTCTACAAGGGAAATTTCTGTTGCAGATTTGTGAACCTGAAAACAAAAGTGGCAATTTTAATGAGATGCTAAAATATGCAGGTACCCCTTGATTTGTGACCACATTTGTGACCACAAAAAAAATTAGTGGTTAAGTGGCACATTTATTAAGTGACTATTATGTGACTGTACCTGATTTTATTTATCTATTTATTGTTGCCATGGTCATTAAGTGTGGTGTTATGTGATTACAATTTGCAACCTTCCCTGCTGACTTCTCCATTGACTTTCCTTCTTGGAAGCCCATTAGGAAGGTTCCAAATTATGATCACATGATTGCACGATGCTGCAAATATCATAAATGCAAGCTGGTTGCCAAGGGCTGGAATTGTGATCATGTGGCTGTGGAAGTATCACAACGGTTGTAACTTCAGGGATGAGTCATAAGCCACTTTTTTCAGCACCATCATAATCTTGAACTATAGTTAAACAAATCTCTACTGCATTCCTGCTCCTGAGTTTTCCAAATAACCTCTTTCTAATAAAGTCTGAAGCACTGAATGGCCCTGATTATGGTGACTTCACTTGTGGATGAAATGGAGTGACATTGCCAGTCCACAGGTGTTCTAAGTGCCATATTAAAGAGCAAGTGAAGACACAGCAACAATGAAACTCCCCCAAAGTATTAAACTAAAACTTTCTTCAAATTTTTGTTTTCTTTTAAATATGGGTAATAATGAGACTGTTAAAGAACAATAAGCCCCAAATTATAAATATTACAAAGATTTGTGCTGTGTATTTAAATAAAACCAATGGTAGCAAAACTATATTGGGAAGTGACAAGCAGATTGAAGGGAGATATATCAACAATGAACTCTTATTTCTTTACAATACTGCCATCTGGAGTAAGAAGAAAATATGTTTATGCTTATTCCGCTTCATACCACAGAGCTGTAATTTAAGGCTTAAGGAAAGCAGATCCCATTAGGACCAATAATAGTTCTTGGTTGCCTTAGTAATAGGTGTGCTTTCCACTAGCACATTTACCACCTGCGCCTCCATCCGCCAGAAATGATTAGGCAAATGGGTTGTGTGCAGTGCCTCTTGCTTCCGTGTAAAGTACTATAGTGCTTAGAAAGCCATCCTAATGTTAAGGATAAAAACAGAGCTCTTGGTCCCTGCAGTAAAGAAAAAGAGTTAAAGAGAAAAATAATCCTTTTGGTTTACATACACACACTCACACAACAAACGGATACTTCACAATAGGGAACTGCTTCATGAATTGCCTAGCTGAATGCATGTGTGAAAGCTCTCTAGTTGAGCTTTTAAACATTTTTTGTCTAGTATAATTTTCTGCTAGGGTTTTCCTATTCTTCATTCCAACTGTAAACTAGTTAACAGTATTTCAGAGCTGCATGGTATCTTTGTCCAGTCAAAGCACCGTGTAAATGTTTATCCAATGCATTGTTAGAAAAACAAGGTAAATTGGTGTTATTTTTGCACATGGATGGGGAATACTTGATTCTCTATCAAAATCAGTATGTATGTTGGCAATGTTAGAATGCAACAAGGCTTACAGATATCCATTTGTGTTCAGAACAAGCTCATTGTAGAACAGAAACTGCTGCATGTATGGAAAAATTCTTCAGCTTGGCAGAAAATCAGACAAATCCATTGTCAATTACTGTGGAAACTCTGTTAAACCATTACTTCCATTTTCCTTTCTTCTTCTTCTTCTTCTTCTTCTTCTTCTTCTTCTTCTTCTTCTTCTTCTTCTTCTTCTTCTTCTTCTTCTTCTTCTTCTTCTTCTTCTTCTTCCTCCTCCTCCTCCTCCTCCTCCCCCCTCCCCCTCCCCTCCCCCCTCCTCCTCCTCCTCCTCCTCCTCCTCCTCCTTCTCCTCCTCCTCCTCCTCCTCTTCTTCTTCTTCTTCTTCTTCTTCTTCTTCTTCTTCTTCTTCTTCTTCTTCTTCTTCTTCTTCTTCTTCTTCTTCTTCTTCTCTCTCCTCCTCCTCCTCCTCCTCCTCCTCCTCCTCCTCCTCCTCCTCCTCCTCCATCATCATCATCATCAAAAGAGGCTTCTGTTTTTGAACCTCATTTTCAGGATGTTTTCAGTATATTTCAACATCATACGTGTTTTAAAGCTTAGTTTATCATTGTTAGGGGATAGAAGTTGATGTGTCGTTGAGTCTATTTTTTTCTTTACTTGCTATATATCACTCTAGCAAACTGCTGCAGCTCTCCCCACTCTCCATGCTTCCTGCTGTGAAAAAGCCCATAGGAGTTCTCATTATATCTCCTCAACAGGTTTAACTAATGTCTGATTAGCCAAAGAGACTGCAGTTCACTGAATAGATGATAGGATAAAACAAAACAGGATGTTCATATGTTTTTCTCTTAGCTCACAGTTATAGGGTGCAAGACTCTATCCATTAGGGTTTCATGTAATATTTTTTCTTTGGAAAAGACATGATAAACATTCTTTTTTAAAAAATTACATTGCATGAAAATGATTTTTAAAATTATAACAGTAATTTGACCACCACTCTAGAAATCTATACTGAGATAGAGGAATTATTCATCTCATTTTGTATAAACCAGCTAATTTTTTTTGTCAAACATACTTTGAGAAATCTTTCATTTTTTTTAGGATGTGAAAACTTCAGAACACAATCTAAGGTACTGAAATTCAGTATTTTACAGCAACGTATATGGTAGGTTGAAATCAAGAGAACATACCATTAATGGAGAGTTGAAATTACACAATCTCAAAACTAAATTTAAATCACCTGAGATATTAGTTCAGAGAGATATTTTATTCACAAAAGGGAGGTTTCATAAAACTGAAACAGCAGAATTGAAAGACTTTGATTGAATGCTTAATTTAAAAAAATCCTGAAATTTGTATTTCTGAGTATTCAATCCTGTTTGTCGAGTTGAACTGAATTTCTCCCCTGCTCTCACCCCACAAGGGTCTGCTTTGTAGACAGAAATGAGTAGCTAAGTCCTGTCCATGTTCTCAATCAGAGACAAATTATATTTTAGCTCATTGTTTAGTATTTACCAAAACACTTATATTTCAAAAAATGGCAGGCATTTTAATTAATTAATGTGTGTTTTATAAACATAACTGTTTATTTGTTAGTTGATTAATTGTCATTTTTTATTATTTTGTACTGCACTTTATTTTGAACTGTCCTGTGAACCTGTATAGGCAGAAGAGCAGATCATAAATTTAATGATAAATTATAAACAGAATAAAAAGAGCTTTTTTTGAAAAAAAAGTACATCCCTATGTTTTAACGAGTGAAATTGGCATATTAGACCATCTCTAGAACTACCTGGATTGAGAACTAAATTTGGAATATTAGTTGCAAGATGTCAATTCCAAAAATTGCTGCCCACCCCCAGCAAATAAAAATTGTGGATGTTACAGTGAGGGTGGAGGGTAAGAGAACATAATCTTTGGGTAATGTACTGTCCATATTCTCAGAAAGAAATGACTAGGAATAAGGGTATCTGCAGGAGAGTAAATTTAAAGAAAAATAAAACAAGAGTATGGCTGCTAATTGCACAAAGTCATCCTCTTGTTCTCTTTGCTCCCTTCTGTAAACACCACCAAGACATAGAAACATTGGGAAAAAACTAGTGTGGCATCTCCTGGTGACAACAGAATTGTTGGAGCTATTTTCTAAATAGAAGCAGCCAAGAAGTGAAGATGTTTTTGGTGTACTCTGTCATTCAAGGAATAAAGCAATACTTTTCTTAGTTCTTTGACAATGACTTTACAAAAGAGAACAACTGCGTCCAGTTCCACTACCCTAAAATTTAATGAGCTGTGAGTAAATTTGAGTCACCAATAAACTACCTGATAGTTTGGTGAGTACAAATGGCTGCGAAAGGGAACCTATTTCAGAACTCTTTACCTCCTTTCATTGGAATGACACTCTAAAATTGATGGTGTATGTACAAACTCTAATTAACTGTTTCCAAGTATCCTTTCAGTCACAAATAGAGCTGTGGAATGCAGGCAAAGAGCCCAAGACAGACTTTAATCTGTGTGGAGAATTTGTTTTCTGCCAAATTCCAAATGATTGTATGAAAGGGTTAACAGAATCATAGGAAAAGAGATTTATGCAACTAGTCGAAGATATTTTACTTTAATAAAGGAGACCTCCACATCCAAGTGCCACAACTATATTGGGCACCTAGAATTTAAACAAATCTTAAATGACAACCTCTAAGACTCTGAAGTTCAGTCACTTAATTCCAAGCATAGGAATGCTTTAAAAATGCAGCAGCAGAGGGCTGAGCTATGCAGGTCAAAAACAGGCCAGCAGGACAGTAGACTCTTAAGGAACCTCAGCTTTGCATTTGGGTGGAGGCTCAGCTTATTTATTAACCTTCCGGCCAAACAGAAAACACCAAAATAAAATGTTCAAGCCTCAGTCCTGTCATGTTTATCTCACTCTGTTGGTCGGCTTTTCTCCTGGGTTTATTGCTTGTTTATTGGATTGCTGGTCTCAACAAGTGCCAAGCCTTTGACTACACTGAAGTTGCTGTCTTTATATATAAGTAAAAAGGACTCTTGTCTTCTCAAAGTTTTGCCTGAACTTGCCTATCACTGTACTGTGACAGGCATTCATCTTGCTATGTTGTTGGTTGCCAGCAGTACTGGCACATCTTCTGAGTGGTTTTCAAGGGTAGCCTCATGTGCAGCATATTACATAGTCCATGTGCAAGATAGCATGTCCAGCTATCTTGAATGATTGAAGGCCTTGTAGGCACAGGTGTAACTAACATACAAAATATATCTGTGCAAAGGCCTTCCTGGCCACACTGCCGCATGCCATTTCAACAAGAGCTACATGTGCAGAATCCCCATCCTTTCAACTATGCACCTATCCTGAATGGGGAAGTAGAACTCTGTTCTCTAGGATTCCCAGAATAGACACAGTTGACTCAGTCTTGCTAGGGTTGAACTTGAGTCTGGTCCTCTCTATTCAGATCTTCCTAGTCTCCTGATACTGGGACAGGGCTTTGACATTTTGTGGATAACCCAGGGCCAAAAGTTACAACCTGACCCCAAACTGATAGGTGACCTTAACAGCATCATGTAGATATTAAATAAAAGGGATGAGAGCCCTGAGGCACCCTATAGGTTAGGGGTTATGACTCAATCTCTATCCTGTTACCAATGCCAACTGGAACCTCCCATACAGAAAGGAAGAGAGACACCACAGGACAATGGTTCCCATTCTCTGTAGGCAGTACAGAAGGGTATCATTACAAATATTATCAAAAGCTGTTGAGAGAGTGAGGATAACCAGGACAGATGAGGATAACTAGCAACACACCTGTCAGAGCTTTGCCAGAGGTCAGTGGCAAATCCCATCAATACTATCTCATTTTAGTGTAAAATCCAAATAAAAAGGATCCAGATAATCCAATTCATTCAGGATCCTCTTCAATCATAGCCCAATAAGCTTTCCTTGAAAGGAAAAAATAGAGACTGGATAAAAATTGTCCATGACTGTTGGGACCACCTATAACTTCTTGAGGACTGAGCTCATCACTGTCTCTTTCTAAGTAAGTAGATCCACCACCACTATCAAGGAAGTCACCACTACCTCATGTACCAGAATTGATACACAATGAGAATCCAGAAAGATACAATCTGATCCCCCATCACATGCTTATGCCAGGTTGCAACTAAAGTTTTGGCTGGATAATTTACCAGATCCTCAGGGAAAACCCCAAACTTCTTGAACCACATAGGGTCCATTAGTTACCAGGACTAATCTAACAGCTCCTACCTCTCTCAGGTGAGATCGAAAAGCAATCAGAGAATGATTTAACTATTGAAAAGGACTATTGGCAATGTCCCAGTTGCAAGTGGCCCAAGGCAAAAACCAAATCTGATATGCAATCCATGGAATGTGTTGGTGCTTGATGACTTGGGTTGGTTGTCATGGTGACTGTGGCCCTGAAATCCTGATCTGCCACAGATTTATGTCAGCATGGAGCAACTCAACTGCTAATCCAGCAATAGAGTCTAACAATAAACATTACTTTCATTTGAACACGTGTGTATGTGTGTGTGTCTTAAAAATTACTGTCCATTTATCTCTCTACTCCCCTGTCCAACAGTGGAATTGCTGAGTAATAAAATATTGAGATAGAACCACTCACTGATTTTATTTTCTAAAACTGCCTATGAGCCAATTATATGTCTTGGAAATAAAAATAATGTTAGAGATGGCATTTTGCTTTCTCATTTAATTATTTTTAATTCAAAGAATACATAATCAAAAGCCTGTCCTCTGACCACTTGGTAACTAAGGAATCTCTGATTCTTCTAATTCTCCTTTGAAAGAATTTCTCAAGAAAATTCATTGCACTGAAATGAGAATGGGCTAAAAACAAACTGCAGGAGAAAATGCTCTGCCAGCACTCTAGGAACAATGTTGGGAAGACATTCGTCACTCATGACTGATCACTGCTGTATTGCCATATGTTGGTCAGAAAGATATTAGGGAAAATGGCATAAAGGGAAGATCAAAGGCAGGCAACTCTCCATTTGTCAGGAAAAGACTTTTTCAAAAGAGTGAAGGAATTCTAAAAGACAAATATGCTTATTGTCATATTATCATGGCTGACTCACAGGCAGTAAATGAATGAGAGCTGGAATTCAGCTAGACTGCCAGCCAGGAGTTATTACACATCATGGCCCAAGGCCAAGGAAAATGCTCATTGTCCAGATAAAACCCCTCCCTGGCTGGGTAGCCTGGACACCACTTTCCCCTTCCAATGGTTGAGGCATCCTGGGCTCCAAAGCAAAATCCTGTTGGCTACTATGATCATGTATTGAAAGAGAAGCTATTCATCCTAACTAATTATTTATGTAGCTTGTTTATGTACATAATGCTCAGGTGTAATCCATATTAGGTTATCAAAGTCTACCAAGTGAAAACTGCTACCCATTCTCATAAATAGAGTGTGCATAACATAATCAGATGAGCCTTTTGGGCAGAATGAATATTTTCAAAGGAATAGCTTTGCTACAACTATTTTGTGGTACCTTAAGCACAAGTGTATTTAGGAAAGAATAGGCAAATTACACTGTGCAAGCATGATTCATGTATTTTAGAAGTGATAAATGAAGCCTTGTGCTTAAGTGTTGGAAGCACAGAAAAGTGGGCCGATCATGGATATGGCAAAGTGTGAGACATTGCAAGAGAATATGACCTACTTCAAATTTAGCTCTGCATCTTTAAATGTAAAAGGGTAGTGTCCAGATTTCTAAAAACAAACAACTAAAGTGCTTTTCCAATATTGTAATAGGTTTATACTGATGACAAATCAAAATTCATATACCTCATTAAGCACACCCTAATTCTCCCCTCTCCCTCAGCTGCTTTTGCTGGAAAGGCAATGCTGAACATAAACAAGAAATCATCATCGTCTTTTAATGACCCCATAATCCTTTGCGGAGTGGAGTCTGGGCAACTAAATGGAGCTGAGTGTTTACTGGCCAGATGCCCTTCCTGTAGCCATTGCAGAGTTATATTCAGCAGATACATTCTCATCATACCCAGAGAGAGAAATATGGTATCTGCCTCTACCTAGGATCGAACTCACAGCCTCTTGATTGTGAGGTGAAAGCTCCACCTCTAGGCCACCACACCACTCATAAATAAGAAAGAAATGATTTGGATTAGTAATATGCAATAAAAGTTCCCTGAAGAAGATGGAGGAAAATCCACAGAATTTTCACGAGAATCTATAATATAGTTAAGAAACAGAAGACATTGAATGCATATATAAGGTAGGCCAATCTGTCAATCTGTCAAAGGAGACATGAAATATCCCCTCCTTTGTAGGCATTTGGACTTTCCCCTTATCAAAGACAAATCAGATCCAAAAGAATTCAGGAATTCAAATGCAGACTTGAGATCATTCTCAGTGTGCGTAGGCTGATAGTTTTTCACAAAGTCAAAACTAGTTTTCAAGGGCTGTATTTTTCAAAAACTATTCAGAGGAAAACTTTGGACACTGTACGAGTGCATGCATGGCTCTCTCTGTTGTGTGTTAAAGCACACTGTCTCTTGCAGGCTCCAATGCAAAGTCTGAAAAAAATAGGGCACTATACTGCTTTAAGAATTTCTGTTCAGGGAGATGGATTAACTCCCAGGTTCACAAATAGGAAAAACTGTTTTGCTTCAGTATGGAATGTAGGCATTTGTTTTGATAACTTTCCGGACTGATAATACTGAATATGACAAATGAACCTCTAGTGACCTTAAATTCTGATTTGTTTTGATGGCAGCATAAATATCCTTTTATGAAAACGCAGCCTTGATGAGGCCTTGTCTGTAAGGCAGTTTTGTTGAGTCATCTTGGACTCTGCATTGAGATTTAGAATGACTGCAGCTGAGTCATTCCCTCTACCTAAACCCAGTACAAAATAGATCCTATCAAAAGAGTTTGTGCATTTATAAGAAGCGGGATGCTACCACTGAACTGTGTTTGTGTTAGTTAATCTATCAAGGAACAAAAGGAAAACATGAAGTATTTTGATTTTATTTTTTCACTGATTAGAAAAAAATGTAACTGAAAGAAGCTAGTTTTGAAAAAAGCATAACAGTTTTTAATTCAATTTCAATGTAATTATGTCTCATAAAAACTCTTAAGCTATGATTTTAGCCAATTAGTTAAGTGGTATATAGTTAACGGTAATTGTGGCCTCTTGGATGCTTTATTCCTTAACACCCCCCACCCCCAGGAAGAGAGGTATTAATAAATTTCAAGAATGAAGCAGAAGGGGTGAAGGTTTAACACCACCTCAACATTCTGTAAATAATAGTTTCAGCCTAGATAAGCCTATAATATGCTTATTTTATAGTACTGATTTAAATCAAGATTCGACTATAAACTTTACAACTCTGTTATTATTGGACAACAACTAGAGGGCCTTCCACTCAGAATTTATAAGTCAATGTTTTGCTTGGAAGCTGATATTCTACCCTAACTCTTGTTCTCCTGCTAGCTAACCAAATATATTGTTCTAAATATATTCTGAAGAGAATATTTTGAGGATGTTTGACTTCAGGTATTTCCTGCTCTCTCTTCTATAATAAACTCTGATGAAAGATGAGTTGGCCACATTAATATATTTCCCCAAAGAAGGTGGTAGGGAAGTACTGTAAAATTTATGCTGTCTGGCTGGATAGTGGCTTTTTCAAGGTTTAAGAGGTCATATTATTATACAAATTGTGAAGAATTAATAAGACTTAATAAAATAATGAGTGAGGAACAAGAAAATTTATTGGGCTTTAATCATGGTGTTTTCAACCAATTACAGTAATCTGCTTTTATATAATTTTGAGACATAAATATAATTTGGAACCCACAGCAATTAGATTTACACAAGATACCAAGCCTAAAATAAACAAAATCACATGATATATGAATCTGGCCATAGACTTAATCTTTCAAAATTAAAATTCTCACCAGGGAATTTTCCCCCTTTGGATTCCTTTCTTGGCATTACTTATTCATTAAAAATAAATATTTACCTTTCCTTTGGGATGCAAGTTTCCAGAGAGCTAACAGATGAATGATTATTATCAATGAACAATTGATAATAAAGTAAGACAGCTAAGAGAGATTGAGGGCAGGGGGTAGAAAAAAGCCCAGACTGCAGTTACTGCACAATTGAATCCCAACTACCTTTTAAAATGTGTGGTGCATGTAAGAAAGAGGCAGAGCTTCTATTGTGGTGATGGCTGTCATTTGATTTGAGCCCCTGAAAGATAAAATTAACTCTATTATTAGATGATACTTGAAAGAAAGCCTTGTGGCAAAGTTCTTTTTCATTTATGAAAGACAAAACCTAGTAACTATAGTAAATACTCATGTGATCTTGAAATAATTGATTCAACTATCTCAAGTAAAAACAGATTACAGATTTAGGAGATCCAAGATTACAAGGAGGAATAGAAAAATTAGCCTGGAACTGTCTGATCATGCCTGCATTGCCAAAATACAGCACTTAATTTCTTTGTCTAGACTTAGCTTTCTCTTGGTTAATTCCAGGCAGATTCAAGGACACAGCTTAGAAGAAACCCAATAACTGTTATGTAGAATGCAAACCGTATTTGTAACAAAACAATATTAAAACTTTGCACCTTTTTCCTTGACCTCTGTGATCTAATGGCTTGAGAGCCTCATGCTTTGGGGAAATAATAGCACTTAAAACCTGTGTTATAACAAATCAACCTGGTTTCAGGTTGTTTGC
The DNA here is from genome assembly GCA_033807585.1 of Hydrophis major. Taxonomy (NCBI): domain Eukaryota; kingdom Metazoa; phylum Chordata; class Lepidosauria; order Squamata; family Elapidae; genus Hydrophis; species Hydrophis major. The sequence goes on from CM066329.1 coordinate 334,980,381, forward strand.
TCTTTGCTAGATGTAAGAACCACAGCAGAGGCGGTATTCAGCAGGTTCTGACCAGTTCTGGAGAACCAGTAGTGGAAATTTTGAATAGTTCAGAGAACTGGAAAATGCCATCTCTGACTGGACATTTTAGAGTATCCTTCCCCTGCCATGTCCACCAAGCCATGCCCACAGAACTGGTAGAAAAAAAATTGAATCCCACCATTGGTAGAGAGATGTAATAGAATATGTAAATGGCATTAAGGAAAGAGAGAAGGAGTTGCTTCCTATGAATCAGACAAAAAGGCAAGAACTCCCAGTTCTTTAGGAGTCAGAGAAAGAAACATAGGAAAGACATCCCTAATGGATTATGTGATTAAAACAACCTCCTGGAAGTAGGAAGTTGTCTTCAGACTTGCAAGATTCTGTTAAGGAAACTTTACAATAAGACAGAATTATTTCATTTTCTTGGTGTAGTTATCTGGCAGGACTTACAACAGTGACTGTTGGCATATATAGTTAGCTGCTCTTTTCTTATTCTATATCCCATCCTTGACTCTATTTCATTTTAGTTGCGTTTTCAATATATTGTTTGCAATAACACAGCTTCATAGCTTCATTGAGGGTATTCTAGTGATATATCTATTATAATTGCTGTGTGCTTCACATTCTTTGTAGATAGAGGGGTTTCCACAAAAACATAAGGCTGGAAGATCTCAGGAATAGGATTGTACTTTTGTCTTCCAGGCCTTTGAAAATCAATCCTCTTTGCATTGGGCTCAATCCTGTAAATATAATTTAACTACAGAATTAAAATGCCTTGGTCACACATTTTAAGTACAGAAGAGTTGGATGACAAATAATCCCCCTTAGCAAAGAGTAAAATTATCTGTCTGGATGTATAAGATATCTGCATATCAGACCATTAAGAGGGGTTGCACTTTTTGCTTGAAAATTCGTCTTCATCTGTCAGCTTTTCCAACCAGAAAAGGAAAGAACATGACTCTGAAAATGTCATTGGATGGTGACTCTTGGCATTGTAGTTGATGTAGTTGATTGTAGCTTCAAGATTTGTATTTTTTACATGGAGGGACCTTTAGGAGTGCCTTAAAGACGTTTTTCAGTTGTTTTCCATTATTAATCGTTTGGCAAACTGATGAGTCACAATAATCTTGGGTTATTCTTCCTGCCTCCTTCTCCTGTTTTCTTTTTCTCATATGCACAAAATACTTTTTTTCATAAACAACAGCAGTATTTGGTGAAGATCTTTTCTGCACTTTTTGGGAAAGAGAAGAGCAGCAACAGGAACATCTGCAGGGGGTGAGGATTTAAAAAAAGGCAGGATAGGGGTTGTAACTGAAGCAATTGAAGCTCCAATCATTTTTTATCTGCCTTGCATGTTTTGATGTCCTCCCTGGAGGTCCACAGGCAGTGGGAAGTAGCAAAAGTGGTCCTATCAGTGGGACACAGATAACCTTACTTGAGTTATTTTTGCATTTCAGTGACCCAGTTACACTTGTTCTATAACAGCCTACAGTTTTCTCAGCTGTTTTTTTTCAAGCCTTTATAACTGACAAACTTTATAACTGTGAAAGTGTGTGAAGGAATGGGGCAGAGATCCATTTAACAGTGAAGCAGAAAGTGTAGTGGGGTATGTAGGTTGTGGTTAAAAACATCACACATAAAAGTAGGTGAAATTTTGATCACATCGTAATGACTGTTATCTTGAGATTTTTTGTGCATACCCTGTGGGCACCCCTGAGAAACTGGAACTGAAAGGTGACACAGGACCTGAGCCAAGAAAAGCATTAAATAGACCCAATAATTAGGCAAAGTTTGATGAATATATAAAATAAAGAGTAGTGTGATGACCCAGGGTGGGATACAAAAGCAACAAAGTCACAAAAACAGGTGAAGTCCCTTTAATTCCTTCAACTTGGCTTCAAAGATTCACTTATCATTGACTGGAGAAAAAACTCTCCCGCAAACAGTTGCAAAAAGGAAGAACTTCTGTTCAAACTCAAAATACATATAAATTATAAATAGGAAAAAACAACACAAACCACACTGAAGCAATTAAGGAGACCAGGCAGGATAAGGGCTTGAAGACGTCCACAGATATTGAAATACACAGACTGGGAAGGACGCCAAAACTCAGATAAGAACTGACAGACTAGAAATATTTTCACGCTTTGCTTCCAGCACTGGCCCATGCGCAGTTTGTCCTCTTAAACAGTCCTCACAGCCCATAAAGGGGATCAAGGCCCTTTCCTCCCCTGTAGTCCACACCATTCACGTTTCTCCATTATCCGCTTCTCCCTGCGTGCACTAGGATGAAGAGGGGATGGGCCTGGGTCTTCCTCTGAATGCCCAGCCATCCAGTGCCCTTCCCCAGTTTCCCCCACAACCTCCGGAGCCACACTTCCACTCCCTGTCGGCTGTCCCTCCTCTTCCTCAGAGTCAGATTCTAACTGGCATGACAACTAGGCTCACAATATTGTTTATTAGTAGTAAGAAGATATATTATAGGTTATATTAAAGTTGATATTGCCAGGAAGCAATAATAATATCCACTTATTTTTAGTTCTGTCTGGATGATTTATTAAAGCCAACCTTGTAAAGCACCGGATGTTTGTATGTTCATAGCTATCTAGAATGAATATTGCTGTGTCCTGTGCTCTGATTCAGCAGGACTGGGATTTTTAAATGTTTGCGAATCATCCCTTCTTGTTCATTTGCAGATTCCTTCACTTTCCATCTGGAAATCTGCATTTTCTGGAACTGTTTTCTCCAAAACTTTACCCCATAGGCAAGACAGTGAATTTGTTAGGGGCTCTTTAGATAGAAGATAGAATTCTTTATTGGCCAAGTGTGATTGGACACACAAGGAATTTATCTTGGTGCAAATGCTCTCAGTGTACATAAAAGAAAAGATACATTTGTCAATAGTCAAGAATCATAAGGTACAACACTTAATAATAGTCATAGGGTACAATAAGCAATCAAATCATACTAGGAAACAGTCAATGTAAGTCGTAAGGATACGAGCGACAAAGTTACAGTCATACAGTGGGAGGGGATGGGTGATAAGGAATGATGAGAAGATTAATAGTAATTGTAGTGCAGACTTTGTAAATAGTTGGACAGTGTTGAGGGAATTATTTGTTTAGCAGAGTGATGGCATTTGGGAGAAAACTGTTCTTGTGTCTCGTTGTTCTGATGTGCAGTGCTCTATAGTATCGTTTTGAGGGTAGGCGTTGAAATAGTTTATGTCCGGGATGTGAGGGGTCTGTAAATATTTTCACAGCCCTCTTTGAAGCTTACTAATCAAGTGAAACTATTGAGTGACTGAAATGCAATGGCAAGGACATATGTGGTTATGGAGAAACCTGAAATCAATGTTTGTTAAAACAATATTGATTTCTAAAAAAAAAAAAGAGTTATAGAAATATTGTTCCAATAAGAATGGAAAATCATTGTGAAATGTTCTAACATTTGACAGAGGTTTCAAAGTTTGTCAGATGGGTCACATCAGGTCTTATGCCCCTGCCTACATAAATCTGTTGCACTGTCAAATGCCCATCTATATGCATATTCAGTTGAATCTGCCACCATGTTGTGTGGTGGGATGTTTCACTCTGGCCAACTTATCTGGGACATTATGTGGCATTCTTTTCTGAACCTGGTTAGTGGTACTGAATTATTACAATCAAGGCCCTGGGCAAGTAATCAAAACTTGGAGACATCCTCTGTCATTGATCCCCCCTCTCCCCTGGCATAGCTAGCATATTCATCTATTTGCCATTTTGGCTTTGATGGGATCTTCAAAAACCCATTGGCATTTTCCCACAAAGTATAGTATGCTCAGTTTTATAATGTGGAGCTTTAAACCAAAAGATATAGGATTGTCAATTTGGTAGTAGGAAGCACCAGGGTTTGTAGTTTATTATCTTAACAACACTTTGTTATCTTAACAGCATTTAAGGGGAGACAGTTTGATCCCAGGTATAGATATAAGTTGCATTGTGCTAAGAATCCCAAAGGTGCTTTTTCAAGAGGCAACTGGACTTTCTGACTTTTCTTTGAAGATGTTTCGCTTTTCATCCAAGAAGTTTCTTCAGCTCTGGATATTATCATTATGCTGAGAAGGTAGTAAATAGACTACAGTGTCTGTTAAATTTCTCAGGTGACACGAGGGATATTCTGGGTGATACAATGTCAAATATTTACATTCTGCTAATTGTGTTGGCATGTTTGCTACTGCAACTTCCATTTGTACCATCCAGTCATGTAAAAAATTTTTTTTGCCTCCATTTAAACTTCTCAGTTAGTGTTTGTGGAAAAGAAGGTCGGAGGCAACTTTTCATAGTCTGACTACAGAACCCAAGTAGGCACTGAAGCATCTAGCAAGATAGATACAAGTTCAGTGTGTCTGTGTCTGAGGTTCACAAGGAACCTCAGTGTAGCATACACATGGGTGTGTGCATATGTTTAGGGTGACTGGCAAGAATAATGATGGACATAAATGGCAAGGAGGCTACATAGATATATGGAACAACAGGCACAAAGAGCACTGGTGTAAGTCCAGCCAATTGTAACTAATGATTAAATCTATGATTACAAAAATCATGGCTAAGATTGTTAGATGAATCCATATTTATATTACTTCACAGGATTATTAGATTTTGATTTCCCTCTTCCTTTAGAGTACTCAGTTATACAGTTTATCATGTGGGTTAGAAATAATTGACCTGGTGCCTCAGGAAGATGCTTTGTGGAAGGTGATCCAAACCTTTCTTCTGGACTAAATCTGGTACTTTAACCATGATATTATTTACATTAACATTAGTGTAATAAAAACCATGTTCCCTTTTGTAGAACCTATTTGTTCCTCACTCTGTTTAGTGGGCTTCCTGTCCTATGTGCCCTGCTTTACAGAAGAGTATCTTGTTCCTGATGGGCTCTTTTGTCCAAGGCTGTCTGAAAGCTGCAATTTTCATTTAATACAAAAGGCCTTGTTTTTGAAGAGACATGTATAATTTGGAGCAATGCCTTAGACATCAGTGAGACCAAGTCAAATATAATATGGGCTATGTGATGAAGGATAAGAAGTCTGAAGAAAGAAGTTCTAAATATGATCTGGCCTGTATATTTTGATTTCCTCCCCCTTCCATTTGATTAAAAAGTGCTAATCTTCTAAAAAGACCTTAAAAACATGGCTGATACCATGTCACTGTCTAGTCTGGCATCAATAAATGAACTGCTAAGTTTGTTTATGAATAAGCTGTGACAGGAGAACCCCTTGAGGGAGGGCAGATATTATAATGTTTATTTTAGAGAAAGCATGAGTGACTATGGCTGAAATTGCTCTGGCTGTACTGTAGGCCTTTTGGAAGCATTCTTGAGTGATAAAAAGAAGTCTGCTTGGTTTGGAAAAAAGTTCATAAGAAATTGCTCTGTAATCTGCAAAAATGCTCTACAGACTATGCTCACTGCCAATACCAGGTACTGCCAAAATATTTTGAAATCATCCAGAAAAATGAATACAGTGGAATAAGCTTTACCTGTTTCAGCCAGGGGTGGGATTCTACAGGTTCGCACCTATTCGCTAGAACAGGTTGTTAATATTCTAAGCAGTTCAGAGAACCAGTTGTTAGAAGAAATTACTGGCCTAATTCTGTAAGGAAGGCAGGAAGGAAACATTCTGGTGTTGCTTACAGAAACCGCCTCTCCATTAACCTTTATTACGTTCTTGGCAGGACTAGACTTCTTGTCTCTGGCACTTCCCTGGAGTTTTTTTTTTCTCCTTTGCTGGTACTTTGCTTGTGTGGAGTGACCATTCAAAGTTACAATGGCACTGAAAAAAAGTGACTTATGACCGTTTTTCACACATATGACTGTTGCAGCATTCCCCACAGTCATGAGAGGCCAGGCGAGGAGATGCATGCCTCTTTGTGAGTGATGTTGAGTTGACCACGCCCACCCAGTCACATGACAGCCAAGCTCACCAACTAAGCCACGCCTACAGAACCGGTTGTTAAAAAATTTGAATCCCACCCCTGGTTTCAGCTACAATAAAGACTTTCCTTAGAGTCACAAGATAAAAATATAAAGCTCCTTGCTGAGTTTTCTCGAGGGAGCGCTTGCATTATTATTGCCCTGCCATAACCGAAGTTCTCAAGTCACTCTTTTAGTGAGCTCTGTAAACAATTTTGTATTTTTACCTCTTTCCCAAAGGACGGACCTCATTAAGGCTGAAATGCTTAGGCCTTTATTTTATTTGTTATGCATCTTGTAGCATCATCTCCTTTCCTTACTTATTTCTAAAGGATGTGATCTGATTTCTTGTGTTAATGACATACAGAACATTTCTGAAGGTCAGCATAATATAATGGGCCCCTTTATGATGGCTAAATTTCTTTGAGAAAGGAAGGCAAGGGAACTGGATATATTTAATTTGGAATAAAGATATTGGAGGGCAGAGATAATAATGGAACCCAGGAAAAGGTTGAAATCAGTTGTCTCATGTCCTGAGTGCAAGACATGAGTGCATACCCTGTGGGCATATTAATATCCAATTTTGTTAACTAGTTTGCTGAATAAGCCACTCTTGTCTGGTTTGTGCATTGGGCTAAATCATAAATTCCAATCAAGGTAATTTGTTTATAAATCATACTAACGGGTAAATATGCCAACTATATTGTATCTTAGAAAATATATTACAGTACTCCCTCTGTAAGAAAAAACATCAGCCTGGGTCTGTTTAGCAAAAGAATATGCCCCCAGTTACATAGCTAAATAGAAATAAGAATTTGGATTTTCTGACCCCTTAATTATTCTGGAATTCTATAATAGCTTTATCACACTGTTATTTATATCTGTTCAAATCTTTCCAGGTTGATGACCATGAATCTTAACAGTGACTCGTGGTTATCTGTGAGATGGAAAAATGTGATGAAGTCCAGATCTATTCTACATTCTGTGCTGCTGACCCATTCAGGTTAATTCATTTTGCTTGGGGATGTTCTCTCAGCCCCCAAGCAAAAAAGCATCCTAGAGGCTTATCTCCCCATATTGAGCACTTGTGTTATTGTTGTTGTTTTTGCTTCTGCAAAGTTGTCATTTAGGAAGGTGTCAAAGAGCACAGCAGGGCCTTGAACTTCATTTGTCCTGTGCTGCTATTTTTGCATATAATTAAGCCGTAGTTAGTTAACGAACATACTCAAATAAACCAGAGTCAGTGATGTGACCAAACAAAATAATTATTTGGTTTATTCTTGGCTTGTTTTTCTGAGTCCTGTCAAGAAAAATTGGGATAGCTACAGCAGAGGTGTATCAAACTCGATTTCATTGAGGGCTGCATCAGGATTGTGTTTGACCTTGGAGGGGTCGGGGGAGCAAGGTCAGGGGTGTGTGGCTACCTCCATATCACTCATCGAGGCTCCATTTTCGATCACAACAGTCTCCTGCAGCCCTCTGTCACCAAAAACGGAGCTTAGGGAGGCTGTGTGCAGCCCACCCAGGCTCCGTTTTCAGCCACAATGGCATCCTGCAGCCCTCTGCCAGCTAAAACAGAGCCCAGGAGGCCACATGCAGCCCTCCCAAGCTCAGTTTTCACTGGCAGAGACACCGTGGGCTGGTCCTTCCTTGTTTCCAAGGTGGGCCTGTGGGCCAAATATAAGCATCCCATAGGCAGGATCTAGTCCCCAGACCTTGAGTTTGACAGCTCTGAGCTAGAGGTTCAGCAATAGTTAAATATGGAAACTGCAAATAGAGCATGCATACTGTTTACACAAGATCACAATTGCAGCCAAGAAATAAAAGCTGTGAACTGATTAGATTTATTCAAGCAAAATCATATTACTATATGATAAAATAGCTTTACTGTACAGCAATACTTACTTTACTGTACTTTTATTTCAGATTTGGCTCATCTTAGCCATACCAATTTTTTTCCACGTATTTTTTTGTTATAGAAAATAGACTGTTCTTAACACAACATGGTATTTGGTAATAGACAAGGAAGCAAATATTGCTGTAGAGCAGTGTTTTTCAAACTTGTCAACTTGAAGATGTATGGGCAGCTCCCAGAATTCCCAGTCAGCATGATGGCTGGGGAATTCTGGAACTTGAAGTCTACATATCTTAAAGTTGTCAGGTTTGAAAAACTCTGTTTTACAGCATGTGCAAAATATCTAAAACTGTAGGAAAGATACAGTTCCTTATCAGACTTTAAGATGAATATTTGAGGTTAGGAACTCTAAAAATAAGGATATTATATTTTAAAATGCAGAAAGGTACAGATTTTTTTTTCCAAAAAAATTGCATCACTTAATAGTTCTGATCGTGGGGAATAGGATTGATCCACATTTATGTGCCAACTTTTTCTGAATCAGGAGCTCATCATTATCCAAGAGCAAAAAGGATCTTTTAAAAAATCTGCTGCCTTAAAAATCTTATATAAACATATAGAATAATCTGAACAGGAATCTCATACAGTTAATATTAACATTGATACAGTGAAAAAATGAATATTTCATGGTACTGAAAGCAATATACTGTAATAAAGAGTGCAAGCAGCAGCTGATTTTCTACTTAATCGATTTATAATTACATATTCAAACTGCTGTCAAAAGATGGGGCCATTATTCAGTTGATAGTTCCAAGTTGCAGCTAATGGTGGAAAAACCTGTGATTATACCAACATATTGATTTACTTTCATGTTTATTCTCTACTGGGGGGAACAACATGATCATTTATGGACCACTGTCTAGCTTTGAAAATTGAAAATATCAGAAGAAATGAGAACCCACTGTTGTAACACTGCCAAGAAAACTGCATGGGTTTCCATCTGTTCACTTTCATAGATGTACCTTTTTATGCATATTTTTCTGCAAAGTGCTGTGAACAACAAAAATCTAATGGACAATGAAGAGTATAACTGAAGCAGAATCCCGCACTTTACAAAAAAAATGAAAGCTTCAGCATCTTCCCCAAATTTAGCACATTCATCCAATTCTGCAACCTTTTTAACCAGTTGAAGAAAGAACCTTCCTATTGTTGGAATAAATCCATTGTTTCAATTGAAATAACAAACTCTTAGCATAAACTTCTGCTTCTCACCTGGGGAAAAAATTAATATTTTTATTGAGTTATTTCCTCAAAGAACTTAGAATTGGCTGCTTTTAAAGGTATTTTTAATTTTGTAAACTGGGGATGCCTAAACATTTTAAATTATAAATTAATATAAACAATGTTGTAACATATTTAATATAAATTATTAACCCACAAATGACAACTTAATTAACATAAGCAAGATATCTTTAATAACAAAAGCAAGGTCTATGGACAAGAGACCAAGCCCAACGCCACCATGTTCCCAGGAGAACTGAAAGCCTGATTAGTTTTCTCCATTACAAAGTGATCATGTCTCCTTTTGTTATTGAACAGCCTTTGATAAGAAGCTTACAACAATTATATCTTTATTTTATAACAATTTAATATAATTTCTATAATTTTTCTATAATTTCTTTCAAGAAGAAAAATCTTATTAAATCTAATTATTTATAAGATATTGAAGGATTTTTTTCACCCTTGAACCTCCTTTTTTTTACATAATCATATTAGAACAAAGACCAGTTTAAGCTACTGGGAAAATAGCTATTAGAACCTTGCTGCTAATTAAACTTTTAACTCATTTTCTCAACCAAATACCTCCTGTGATCTAATGCTGCCTTAATTTATAGATTCTAGTGGCTTCTTGTTCTTTTCATTCTAAGTGAATGTGTCAAGGGATGTCCTATCCAGGAAATTGCTACATTATTAACTTCCTTCTTGAAAAAATTTATTCCTCTGAGGCATTGCAATCATGAGATAAATTTCAACAGCAGCTTATGGAAAGATTGCCATATTCATTTAAAATTCTGGTTTACAAACCAGATGTAAACCCTCTCTACTTCTGAATTTTTTTTATTTAAACATAGGGAAAGACATATCAATATTATTTTCTCTGGCTAATATTTATGTTGTTTAAAATATCAAATGGCTATTTAAAAGTGTTTCTCTGTGTGTGTCTAAAAATAGTGGCTTGATAGCTGTTTTTCAATGAAAAAAAAAAAGACATTTAGCATATGTCTACACAATATGAAATCAAATATTTCAGATTTGAATCATGTAGGCTAGGTAAAGTTAAAGTGGATAGCAGGATTTTACTGTATTACTGAATAGAGATTTACCTGACAATGGAAATGTGATATACATTTAGCCAGAATTTTTAGACATTCTAGTTGGAGATGTTAGAAGACTTGATAACACACCGTGAAAAAAATCTTCTTAAATATCTCCTAGTTTAGGGCTATCAAACTCATGGCCCATGGGCTGGGTGCGTCACATGCTGGCCACACCTATGCCCAGTTTAGCAAAGGGGAAAAAAAAATCATGATATGTCATGTGATGATGCAAGTTTGATACCCCTGTCCTAGTTGATTCTTTTAGCTTCTGGAGATGGATTTGTTTTCAGGTTTGTAAGGAATTATAACTTTTCAGGTCTAAAAAAGTGTTTTGTTTGCTTATCAAAGACTTGTTTACATTTGAAATAATGGGTGAAAATTTAATGGAAAGGGGGATTCTGCAAAGATACATAAGATAGTATTGTTATATTAGAAATGGAAATAATTTTAGAAAATATGAAGCAATGTATGATTAAAATGTTTGATAAAATAGCTTGTTTCTTTATATTTTGTTTTTGTCTTTTATAACTTCTTTTCCTTTCTTTCTTCCCTCTCATCTTCTCCTTCCCCTTTTTACCCCCTTGTCTCCCTACTTCGAATTTTTTCTTCTGCATTTCCCTCTTCTGTTGCTTTCTGATTTTATACTTATTTTTCATTCTATAGTTTTTGAGTTGTTTTTCCCAATCTTAAACTTTCCATTCTCTTTCTCCCCTTTCCTTTTTCCCCCCACCTAAGATTACTTGTTCATTAAAGATGGCTTCTTCTTTGTCGCAATCTTCTTGTTCTGCAGGAATTTCTTGTTGTTTCTCATAATTCCAAATCTCCATTTCTAAAAACTGAAATACGAAGCCAAAAGAACCTCTCCCTTCTTGTGCATCTTCTTTGTACTTTTTAAGTTCCATTTTCAGTTCTTCTAAAAATGGAGCCATTTTAAACAGTTTTAAACAACCATCTGGTTGATTTTAGTCATTCAAATACAATAACCAAAAATCCAGAATCAATCCAAATAGTCCCAAGTTATTTCTTCTTGTTTCTTTTTCCACTTTCTCTTCCTGGGGTTTTTGTTGCAATATTTCAGTTAAAATGTATCTTTTGGAAGTCTTGTTGAGATTTTGCTGTAAGTTCCTTTTAATTCCAGGCAGTCTCCTCCCTTCCAGATCCTTCCCTTTTATTCCTTTTCTCTCCTTTCCTGTTTTCAAAAACTTTTGATTATCCAGAAATTTTTATTATCCCCTTGACTTTTTATTTTCAGCATTAAATGCCTATTAATGTCAAAGTGGATGTTTTTCCAATTTCTTGCTTAAGTCTCTAAGTTGTCACTATAGGAAAAGGAGAAAAAAAAACCCAAATCTTTTACCTTTTCTCTCTCCCTCACAGCTTAAAAATCTTCTTAGGGAACAATGTTATTGTTTTTATTTAATAGTTTCAATTTCAGGGAACCTTATTTGTTGCTTTTTCTGTTTGACCTGGTCAACCAAAACTTTCGGTTTGAGCCTCTTCGGTGATAGACCAAAACCTCGTCTCTGTGAGGCTTCAATCCGTGCTCGCCGCTGGAACACTATGAGCCGGCTGGTTTCGGGGCTAAGCCACCCCTTAGAGGTGGTGAAGAGGGGGGAGACTGCCTGCAGGGTTGAGGAGAGCCACATCTCTCCTCTTCAGCTGGCCATTACTCCCTTCCCCGAAGGCGGTTGTAGCAGTGGTCAGAAATGGCCACCACAAAGAAGAACTTGACCGGAAAAGAATGTGCAGGAGGAAGAAAACAAAATAATGACACTTTGAATGGTTGGAATCTGCTGGGTATTTGCTGTTTTGTCAATGGCATTATGGGGTTTTGCAAAATGACTATCCTTTTGTCATTAGTTTTCTGTGTGCCAAATATAAAGTCTGTTCAAAATCTTGTATTCACATTTCTTTCCTGTTTCAGAAATCAGCTCTCTATGCTGATACTTACACCATGAGGTATACAGTGGCTTCAAACTGTAAATAGTGTCACTCTGTAAGAAATCTTTTGCCTCTTCACATTTTTGGTTGTAATCTATCTCTTCATTCTATATGTTTGTCCTAAAATGTAGATTTAAAGTCTCATTTAAGATCTACCAGGGATATTTCCTGATTTTAGATAGATGAAGGTGTTCTTACATTCATTTGGTGAAAGACAGCAGGGTAACCTAATCTCTGAATATAAGTAGATAAATTGGCTGACTTTCTGCCTGTTAAGTTACAATAGGAGCATAAAGAATTCAGTTTTGAAAGACCGATCTGCCATATTTTTCTCTATGATCAATACACTACTGTAATGAGGTAGGCAAGTTGTGGCCTATGGATTTTCTCCAGCCCCCAGACCTAAATTGTGTTGAATAACAATGAAAATTAGTAGCTCAGTCAATTTTAGCAGCATCATTGATGAAAAAAAAATATGAATGGTGATGGCAATAAAAACACAAACCATCTCTGAGACAAAACAAACCCATTGCCATTTTAAGCCCCCAATCCTGAAACACTATTCAAAACAGATCAAACATTTTTAGCCCATACCCTTATGGTATTAACATATCACCAATCATCTCCCTATCAGCTCCTGCAGCTGGAAAAAAAATCCTTAGAGCAAAAAACCAAGCCACAAAAAGGTTACCCATCCTACTTTACATTAGATGCATGCATAATTAAAATATTATTATTGATAAAACTGGAGTGATCAGGAGTGTCTCTGACTTGATTTTAAAAGCATTGAAGTGGATGCTCTGTGCATACCTTGAAATTAAGAAAAAATTGATCATATAAATAAAAATTCCTAATTGAAAGCATGGTGATCTTGCTTTCTATTTTATATGTTCATCAGCTTGCAGATATAATGAGAATCTGTGTCAGACTAATTCATTTACAGATGGTAGAAGATAAATAGTCAGCATTCTGTTCCCATCAAGTCTCTGTGTTCTGCAAAATTTTACTACTGTATTGTATGTGAGGATTTTTGCCAGTACAAACTCTCCAAAGTAGGGAGTAATAAATTTGGCATTTTTTTTTTTTGCTTCCCATAGAAAAAATATAATTAAACTTTTTAAAATTTATTTTTGTACTTTTACAAGCATGATCAATTTTCTTGTATTTGATTCCTCAACTCCTTATATTAACCTATCTTCCCTTAGCTCCATTTATTAGTTGCTAACAGAACCATGGACAGCAGATTCTTGTTTTCTGGTACACTATTATGAACTTTAAAGATGTTCCTTTGAAAATTACACATGTGGTTTTTTGAAGGTTTAAGATAATGGTAGACACATGTTTAAAGCTGAACAAGTTTTATCACTAAATGTATATCAAAATTGTTATGATATCTAGTGCTTTCAAGCTGGAAGAGATCACACTGTTTCAAGTGAAACATGGATTTCAGGACTGTACTGAAGAGATAGTTTCTAAAATGTAACAAACCATTAGAGAAACTAAAAGTTTGTAGTTCAAGGCATTACTACTTCACTCTCATTCTCACCTTTCTTTATTCTCCCTTCTTTTTCACACATTAATGCTTGGGTAAACTGTATGCATTATCCAATAAAAGCTCTGCTTCTCTAAACTAAAGTTTAGAGAAGAGCTCTAAGCTAAGTTAAATGTTACAATTATCTATAGATCCTAGAAAAAGCAATTCAATGTAATAATTAGAGTGTTAGAATATGTTCAGGAAGATGCAGTTGAAATTCTATTTAATTATACAGCTCAATAGGTTATTCGTCTTTGCTGTCCAGTGGAATCAAAGAACTTTAAGGTTGTCAAAGTTCGAATAAAACCCCCATTTTAAAAATTTGTCACATAAAAACATCATTTTTGTCATCTGTGAATTCTACAGCATCTGCTGGAAATTGTTGAATCATATTTTGCTTGATTTTAATTTTATTTTTCAGTGGAAGAAGGACTTAGTTTGCTACTTAATAATATCTTGTCATTGGCTCAGTAATTTTCTTTGCAGCTTGTTGTAACTAAATACACTGCAATGCAATGCATTGACATTGAATTTTCTGTAGTACCAAAGCCAGAATTTTAATAAGTTACAAGTTACTTGGCCATAGTTGTACATATTCATATCGTATTTAACTCTCAGGTTTCATATTTTCTCTTAATCCCTTTTCTGCAGTCTTTATATGTGCATTTTCCACGTGTTCTTTAAAGTCGCAACTATTAATGAATGGGGCTTAGATATAGCTAGAAAAGGGATGACTAGATCACTGCAAATCCTCAGAATTTACATAAGATGCCACATGATTCCAAGTACTTTTAAGCTTCTCTGCCTAAATATTAATTAAAATATTTAAATGAGTGACATTTAAAGGTGAATGAAAACTACTCTTCTCATTTTCCTAAGAATCATTTGCCAGTATTAAAACATGGCTACAGGTAGCACACTAACCTCCAATTAAAACCTTCTACTATCTATATCAAAGAAGCAGAATTTTAGCAACAGGCAGCATAGTTTCTTGTAATTTTGAGGAGGCAACCAATGTAAATTGTGTTCAAGGCCTAGAATAGGGCATATTTTGTTAAAAAGCCTTCAAACATGCTGAAAAATCTTCCTGGCTTCCATCTTTGATATGGCCTCACTCATTTTGCAACCATCAAGTCTTTACACTTGGGTAGAACCATCAGTTCTACCCAAATGTGAAGTTTGTCTCCCAAAGGTTCCCTTTTCCTGCAGTGAGATCCAACAAGGAGATTATATTACTATTATCTTGACACAAACAATTCTACTTAGTTGAACCTCCTTCTGAGTATATATGTATAAGATTGCCAAGTTAAGATATGAGTGAGCCTTTAGAACAACATGTTTCAATATGAAGTGTTTTGATTCAGAGTGCCAGCTAGACGTGGCCCTTTCCAGGATTGTATTTTTCCTCTCTATTTCTGTATGTTTAGGTTCATCCTTCAAATATCAATCAGAATTTCGTGGTGATTTAGTATAATCAATTCTTACTGAACTGTCATTGTTTCCTTCCCCATTTTGATTATTTTTCCTTAAAACTTGTTACTACTTTGTGTGAAGTAGCCTTTCAAGGATCAGAGAAAACAAAGCTCTCCTCCTGGGTGGTTGGACCAAGATATGAGATGAGTCCCTTCTGTTGAATGAGTGAGGGCTTACTATATCTAATAGGAACTATGTATTTCTGTGGCTAGGTGTTATGTGTTATATGGTTTAATTTTATATTTATTTTTTATTTTGTTATTTTTTTATTTTTTTGAACAAATTTTATTAATTTTTAAAGATATACAAAACATAAATACACAAAAACACAAAACATAAGGAATCTCTTTTCTGAAAGTTGCTTAGTCCTGGGTTAAAACTCTTGGTACAGACACAAATTCAAATTCATATTCATTTTATATACCATTCCATATCTTATTAGCATTTTCAATTTTCTATATAACTTCTCCTCTCTTTTAAATTTTCTCAATTTTATTTTATTTATCTCCTCTCAATTCAAATCATAATATTTATTATTATTTGTCTGTTCTCTTTCCAGCTATCCATTTATCTTTCTTCTTTGAAAAAAACTTCTCCTGTACACTAAATGGAGTATGATGCCTTTATCTCTTTCCCCTATATTTATAATACTTAATATAGAACACATAACTTACATTGGGATTCTGTCTGGTACATTCTAAAATTATACCGTATTATTAAAACCAATACAAATCTATTCATTAATATTGATATTCATTTATATCTTAAACATTTAGCACATTACTTTTCGGTTAAATCACATACTTTTATGGGAGCACCTATTTTCCATAGTTATTCCCCCCCCACATCACATATTATAGATCATTATTTCATTACAATGTTCCCCTTTCTTCTACTTCAAATCTCTCATTTCACAAAAAGTTTCACTAACATAGTCTAATCATTAATATTAACAATCATTTATATCTTAAACATTTTACCCATTTCAATTAAATATCATGCCTTTGTGGGAACACTTATGCTTTCCAAAATTATTTCCACCCCCACATCACATATCTTAAATCATTGTTTCATTACAGTACTCCCCTTTTCTTAACAAAAATTTTACTAGATTATGCTAAATATTTTATCACATTTTAAATTACATATTATTTCCAATTTTCTATGGTTATTTCTAAATACAAATATAGAAATGCAATCTTATGTACCTTTCTAGAATCCCCTTTTCAATAAAATTTATCCATTATCTCTAAAAATACTTTTGCTTCTTTACATCTTGCTCCCCACCATTAAGACTTCTCCTCCCTTCCTTTCTCCCTTGCTTCTTCTTCTCCTTGTCCTCTTTACCCCCTTATCTCTCCACCTCCCTTTTATTCTGCTTTCCCCCTTTCTGTTGTTTTCTAACATAATGTGCCCTTTTCACCTTATTCTTCTCTTTTGGGGTTGTTTTTCCAGGTCTTAAAGTCTTTTTTTCCTTTTTCTCTTTCTTTTTCCCTTCTCTGACCAAAGTTATTTGTTCATCAAAGATGACTTCTTCTTTGTCCCCATCATCCTGTTGTTCATTCAGCTTTACATAAGTACAAACTGCCATTTCTAAAAATTGAAAAAGAGTGCCAAGGACATCTTTCCCTTCTTGCTTTTCTTTTTCATATTTTTGGTATATAAATTTCAATCCATCCACAAGTGATGCCATTGTGTAGAGAAAAAGTTTTTCCAAACAACCACCCAAGTGCTTTTAATCAGAAATAATTCTCAGAAGTTCCAAAATCACCAAACAATCCAAACAAGCTGTTTCTTTTAAATACTTTCTCCGTTTTCACTTTCTCTTTCTGGGGTTAAAGTTTAGTCACAAAGTTCCCTTTAAAATATATCTTTAGAAGTCTTATTGATGTTTAGTAACTCTTTAGAATTCTAGGCAATCTTCTCCTTATTTCAAATTTTGCTCCAATTTTTTTTTCCTCTCCCTTGCCACTCACAGCCAAAAAGATTTTTTTCATCTGCTGTCACGTTAGGAAGGAGAGTGAAACGAAAAAAAAAATTTCCCTTTTAGGATATTTGCAGCTTGTAACTCTCACTAGAAACAATGTATCCTTAGCAGCCTTCAAGATTCCAGGGCACTTTCTCTTGCCTTGTCCCGGTTGAAAGCAACTTTCATAATTCTTCCAACTTTCTCCCTCCTGCACCTGCTTGTCCGGCTGCAGATTTTTTCGTGGTGGCCATTGCTGATCACCGCTCCTCCGCCTTGGGAAAAGGGGGTTTTGCTGGCTGGGGAGGGGGTCTGTGACACCCCCAAGCCCCTGTCCGGATTCTCCCTGTCTTCAGATGCCTCTATGGGGCAGCTATATCCCCCAGATCCAAATGGATCGGGGGAACCTTGGCAGTGAACGCAGCAGGGATCGCGCAGTATCGCGAATCCTTGCCACTGCCAAAACCTTGCAAACCGGAAGTCTATTTTTTATTGATGTATACCACCCGCAGTTCCAATCTACAATCTACAAATTCATAAAATAAAATGACAAATAGAAATCTCATTAATTTGTTCCTACTTCCCTTTTATATATGGATGACATTGTTTGGGCTATGCAAGGAGGAGCATTTTGGAAATTTGAATGGACTCTTAGAATTTATTTATCAATTCATTTATTTATATGATCAAATTAATACATAAGAGCTGTGATGGTGCAGTGGTTAGAATGCAGTACTGCAGGTTACTTCTGCTCACTCCCTGCAATTTGGCAGTTCAAATTTCACCAGGCTCAAGGTTGACTCAGCCTTCCATCTTTCTGAGGTTGGTAAAATGAGGATCCGGATTGTTGGGGGGCAATATGCTGATTCTGTAAAACACTTAAAGAGGCTGTAAAGCTCTGTGAAGTGGTATAAGCCTAAGTGCTATTGCTATCAAATTAATATATTGCCCATCTCGCTATCTGAGAGGCTCTAAGTGGTTTACAGGTAAAAAGACAATAAAATCTTAACAGCAAAAGAAAAATTTAAAAGGATGGAGAGAGCACCCTCAAGCCACTAACCACCCTCAAGGTTCCATACCACTATTGCTCCCCCATGCTTGTTGATTTAACTAAGTCTTAATATTCTTCTGGAAAGCTGACAGAGGGGTCAATCTCATGTATCACCACTGCTAGTCTTCTGATCCTTTTCTACTACCACAATGTCTGGTGGATTGGCAAATTGACTGGCCTGTCTGGATCTGGAAATCCTATAGAATTTTAGCCCTGTTATTCTTCATGACTTCCTGTGGAATCTCCCATCTGGACCAAGAGTTTAACTCATACATTGTGCAAATATTTCTGTACTTAGTGCCAGCTTCTTTTGCAGTGTATTCTGTTGCTGCTTGCATCTTTCATCATGCCACTATGTGTTGGACTGTCTCTGAGGGCTCTCTGTATACTCCCCACCCACCTATTTCCTGGTTGGTTATAAATGTAGGGTAGAAATGCCCATATATTGTGAAGAGTTTCTGGTCTTAATGCTGATGGGGTAGAAATGCCAGCATACCGCATAGCAATCTCTCCCTCTCTCCCTCCCCTGTCCCCCCTTTCCTCTGAGATGTAGATTGCTGGTTACTCATAACTGAAATATATAATGTCTGAGGTTTTTTCTGAAGTGGAGCAAAGTGCTCTTAGCCAGAAATATCTCAAGCAAAGAGAAAATTGTCGAATCATGCCTCCTCAGCTCATAGCACTGACAACTGAGCCACAAAATACTGGGTTACTGAACGGTTTCATATGCAGGCAGGGAGGACCAGAAATGTCACTATTTTTGTTATTATTGTGCCCTGTTATTATTATATCCTATTTTTAAATGTATGGAAACATTTGAGGAAGACATTGGAGATGCATATTCAGAAGTATTGAAAAAAACATGTTAAATAAGTTACCATTTTTACTATTATATATCATTAATGTTTTTGGATTACTTGAATATTATGGAGTGGATTTAGACTGCAGTTGTAAATCAAGAATAAAGCTTTATCAGAATCAGTATAATAAAATTCATAACAAATCAACAACAGACTGTATGCTCATTTATCTAGAAGTACCGTTCAGTGATCATGATTTTAAATAAAATTTTAAAAAGTTGTAATCTATGATTAACTGAACAAATACACATGGGAGATACTTCTATAAATAATTTTTATGCTTCCTAACTTCCATATAATTTTAGCATTTAGGAACAAAGAAGTACATTGCATTTTTGTTCTTTTGTTTTCTTTTATTTTCTACAGAGGTATTTTTATCAGTAAACAAGACTGTTATATATCATGTCATCTCCCATATTAAAGTGATCATTCACTTTTTTGATCATAACTATAATACAGATTATCTATCACAATTATAATTCAGATGATAATTCACCATATTGTGAAAAATATAGCCCACATTAGGTTGCAATATTTATGTACTAAGAAATAAATTTCTGGAGCATAATCCCACCAATATTGGTTTAGGATTCCAGCCACATAGTAAAAAAAGAAAGTTTTACAGTAAATGATGTCACTTGATTTTATTCTTGTACCAAATTTCTTTTGCTTGAAAGATATTCTGAAATAAATAAGCAATGATAAATCTATTTTTATTTTACCACTTTGAAAATTATCCCAACTGTCATATTGTAAATTCAAGTGCTCTCCTCTATCATGATTTCTAATTAAATTATTCCTGGACTTCTTAAAACTTATAGGTAATCTTAGCCATTTTGGTCTAGTGGTTAAGGCACCAGGTTAGAAAGTGGCAGATGGTGAGTTATAGTCCTGCCTTTGGCATGAAAGCCAGTCACTCTCCCTCAGCCCAACCCCCCTCACAGGGTTGTTGTTGTGATAAAAATAGGAGGAGGAAGAAGTATCAGGTATGCTCTCCACCTTGAATATTTATAAAAATAATAAAGATTTTAAAAAAATGAATAAAAATAATGGATGACTATCCCAATGCATTGAAAATAAATGAATCAGCCCAGAAAAAGGCATAGACAAAATGGGATAATAAAAGGACTTGGCAAAGTGTAATTTTAACAGCTGGTATTCTGATAAACTGTGCTTTTGTATCTGGCCACATTTTTTAAAGGCAGCCATTCTGCAGCACATTAACATCATCCAATAGAGGGTGCCTCAATGCCCAACAAAAGTGTTTACTCCTGCTATGAACAGTTTAGCTACCATGTAATTGTTACCAATCATATGCTCTAGAACAGTGGCCCCCAACCTTTTTTGTGCCACAGCCCAGTACCGGCATCAGCACGCATGGCAAGGCGAGCCGAGCGACCGGCCAGCCAGCCATCCCCCGCTTTTCCCCGCCACCTTCAACTCCTCCTTTGCACCTTTGTCGATGGGCTTTGCGACAGCTTCGGGGCGGTCGCTTGGCTCGCCTTGCCTTGGGTGCTGAAAGAATCCTCGCACCTTAGTTTTGTTCAAAGCCGCCCCCCCTTTGATGAAACTAAGGTGCGAGGATTCTTTCAGGACCCAAACGCTGCTTTCCAACCAGAAAAGCTCACCGGAAGCACTTTCTCATCAAAACAAGATGGCGGCACCCAGCAAACCCGTGGCCCGGTAGAAAATGTTCCACAGACCGGTACCGGTCTGGGGCCCGGTGGTTGGGGACCCCAGCTCTAGAACAGTGGTGGCTAACCTTTTTGGGCTCCTGTGTCAAAAATTGTGAGGGCGTCAGTGTGCCCACACTCGTGTGTCAGCACCCAGAATGCAATGTGCCCCCCATGTCCCCTGTGCATGCGCATGCAATTTCCCCCCCCCACCTCACCCCCTTACCTGCACTGTGCCTCACAGCTGATTTTTCGGCTGGTTTGAGGCCTTTTTCGGCCTCCCAGAGGCTTCAAAAAAGCCTCTGCAAGGCCCTTCAGGACGAATTATAGGCCTGCTTCATCATTTCCGGTATTACAGGAAATTATGAAACGGGCCTATAATTCATCCTGAGAAGCCTTGCAGAGGCTTTTTCCAAGCCTCTGAGAGGCCGAAAAAGCCCTCAAATCAATCCCCCCCAAAAAATCTGCTGTGAGGCTTGCACATGTGCAGTGAAGTAAGTTTGCCTGTGGCTCACGTGCCAGCACAAATGGCTCTGCCAAAGGTTTACCATCATGGCTCTAGAAAAATTGACCCTGAGGATAATATAGCTAACTATTCATAAATAGATGTTAAAAATCAACTGACAAATGCCCAGCATTTTCATATAACAGGCAACAAAATGCAAAGACAGAATGACTCACATTTTTAATATATTTACAAAGATCTAGAATTCTTTTGTCTAGTTCTAACATAAAGTTCTCATAACAAAAATATTCTGAACTTTTAAAATTTAAATAACTTGCTGATATATAAAATGTTTTTCAGCAAGCTAGAGTTGTGTAAAGCTTTGAAGGATGCTTTGGTTTTGATGTTTCATGTTATATCCTGTGGATAAATCTTTGTCATATAAATCCTGAAGATTTTCAATTGAATTAGTTTGCATTTTCAATTTCAAAATTGACTCAAATCATAACATCTCCTGATCTCAAGTCTGCAATGTGAATCAGGTTAAACATAATATACACAGGGCTATTAAATTGTAACTCTTCCACTGTATTTTTCAGGAGCAATGTCCTGGAGAGCTATGTTTTATCATCTAGACTACAGATATTATAGTTTTGCTCTATTCCACAAAAAAACTATCTCATATTCAAAATTCCATGTGTGAAATGAATACATGTTCATTTCAGCATGAAATAGTACTGAATAAAGAACAATTGTAAAGTTTTAGAGAGATCGTGAATATAGTGAATTTTTATTTACTGAGAATATTTTCTTTCTGTAGTAATATTATTGGCATATTCTTTTTAAAGGAATGGGATCTTATTGATAAATTAGGAGAGAAAGAAATATTTCACTGTCCTTTAGATGACAGTGAAATATTACTCTACAAAATACATCTGGATATGGTTTGGCAAGACATACCAAAAGTAGGTCATGTGAAGTGCACATGATTATAAAATTGATGGAATGACATGCCATAATAATAGATCTCATATCAGCAGGGATATACAACACCTCCGAGCTGTGAAAATAGCAGGCAAGATTTTTAAAATAAGTTAACCCTTACCACATTCTGCCTACATTTGCTCAACACACTTAAACTGAAACAGCTGAAGGCTGGTGTTATCCATAGACAACATGCTAAGCTCAGTTAGTTTTAAGCTTAGTTTTATTGTGGCTTGCATTATTGCAATGCAGCCTATTTGGGCAGTTAGTAGTAGTGATTCCTAAACATTTTAAAGATTGATATACTATCGGAATCCCTAAAACTGAGGAAATTTCCTTTTGAGTTTTGAGATTTTGGGGAAATGATTAAATATTATTTATACAAATTAACTTGTAGTTTTGCAAATTTCTCTAATTCCTTCTTAATATAGCTGGATGAATAGCAAGCATTTGCATGTGTCAAGACTGTATCATAGATTTAAAAGATGTATCTTAGCTCCCATGTTTATCTTGTTAATCTGATTACTGGCTCTGTTAAGTTCTGCGCATGGGTGCAAGGAACGGAGACGAGGCAGTGAACAGTCAACTTCAACTCTTTATTAATCATTCTGAACAGAGCCAAAAAACCTAGGGCAGCAGCAGCCCTTTTATAGGGCAGGCTGCTGACCTATTAGCCAATGAGAACATGGAAATGTTAAACCCTTGAACCAATGAAAGTGGCTCGTTAACAGCCAATCAGATTCTCCAGAACGGACCAATCCGATATCGCTATTATCGGCCAATCAGAAGTGCCGGATTAGAACCGTGCTTTTTCTTTGTTTGTTAAAACTTTATTTAAGCGCTTTTATTAGTTCATAACACCCTTCCCCCCGGGTTCCATTTGAGGGGTGCGGTGACGTAATCCCTAAGATATGTAGGTTGTTTTAACTGTCTATTAGATTTGCGCTGTCCCACCGGTTCCTGTCTGTAGTCCGGTTTCGGTGGGACATTTTTGGACATACCTGGTACAGGCGGTTCCGCATTCTCACTGGACAACTCGGTGCCGCTAATTCTGTCATTGTTGTTGTCCTCCGATCTTTGCGGGCTAGCCTCCGTTGAGGTATTCCTCTGTGGCGAGGACACTCCCCTCCTTGATTCTTCTTCATTTATCACGCCTGATTGCTGACTTCCTTCGCTTCTGCTTTCCACCATCTTGAATTCAGTTTCTTCAACACCCCTCCCCCCTCAGTTTGGGAGTCACAGGAGTTGCGGGAACTGGGTTGTAGCCTAGAGCGAAACTGATCTATATGGCGTTTCCATATTTTTCCATTGCAGGTTTGCACACGGTACGATCTGGGCCCGGTGGTTTGAATTACGGTTGCTTCAACCCATAATGGTTCGCCGGAGAGGTTTTTAGCGAAAACTAAGTCACCTACCTTGAACTCGCGGCATTTTCCGCTAGATCCACAGGGTTTCTCTGGCTCGTAGGACAGGTGAAGCCGGTCGAGGTGGGAACGGAGCTTGCGTCCCATCAATAGTTCAGCTGGCGTCTTGTTGGTGACGCTGTGTGGAGTGATGTGTTGGAGTAGGAGTATTCTGTTTATTTTTTCATCAATGTCCCCATAGTCCATTTTGTGGAGAGTTTTTTTAACAAATTGTACCATGCGCTCGGCCCTGCCGTTTGCCGCAGGCTGAGCTGGCAAAGTTAGCGCATGGCGGATGCCCCGATCCGCTAAGTATTGTTCAAACACCAGGGCGGTGAACTGGGGTCCATTGTCGGAGACCAGAACATCTGGCAGCCAGTGCGTTGCGAATAGCCAGTTCAATTTTCGGATGACGGACTCCGCTGTAGTATTCTTCATTTCGTGGATCTCGAGCCAGTTGGAATAGGCATCCACTGTTAGGAGGAACGTATGTCCTTTAGTAGGTCCCGCAAAATCAACGTGGATGTGGGACCACAGCCCCCGGGGGGGTTCCCATTCTGTTGGAGTTGCTCTAGGTGGGGCACTGCTGACTTCTTGGCACTTTAAGCAAGTCTTTACCCAGGCTTCGATCTGTTTGTCGATGCCCGGCCACCATGCGTAGCTTCGTGTGAGCACTTTCATACGCACGATGCCAGGGTGACCGTCATGCAATGTTTTCAATACTGCTTGTTGTAACCGCTCTGGGATGACAACTCTATCTCCCCATCGGATGCAGCCTCTTTGCGAAAAAAGTTCTGTTTGCCGGTTTCTGAAAGGGTTGAAGTCGTCAGGGGCTTGTTCTATTGGCCATCCCCATTCGACCCAGCTAAGAACTCGCGCCAAGACAGGATCTCATTTTGTTTCGATTGCAATGTCTCTGGCTGTTAGCGGTGGTGAATGTAGCATTTCAATCTGGAATGTCGTAAGGGTTGGAGCTGGGTCGTCGACGGTTTCCGGAAGTGGGGCACGGCTCAATGCATCAGCATGGGGAATGGCTTTCCCCAGGCGGTGTTGTAATTTATAGTTGTACGCAGCTAAAAACTCCAACCAGCGTGTCATTCTAGGTGACAATATATAGGGGGTTGGCTTGTCTCCCGCTATAATCCCTAGCAAAGGTTTGTGGTCGGTAACAATAGTAAAACCTCGTCCATACACATATTCATAAAACCGTTTCACAACAGATACAACAGCAAGAGCCTCTTTGTCGATCTGGCTATAGTTACGTTCAGCCTTTGATAAGGTCTTTGAAAAATAGGCAATAGGGGCCTCACTACCATTTGGTAATACATGACTCAAAATGGCTCCTACTCCAAATGATGATGCGTCACATGTAATTGTTAAAGGCAGAGTCTCGTTATACTGCATTAAAACAGCATCTGAGGTTAGTAAGTTTTTCACTTGTCGGAATGCATGCTCCTCGTGGTGTCCCCAGACCCAGGTTGCTTTTTTGTCGAGAAGTTTATGTAGGGGCTCAGCTACGGTCACTTTCTGGGGCAAGAAGATGTTGTAAAAGTTAATGAGCGCCAGGAAAGCTTAGAGATCAGTCCTATTTCTGGGTCTTGGGACATTTTTGATTGCCCTTAGTTTGCTATTAGTGGGGTGAATGCCTTGTTTATCAATTAGGTACCCCAGGAACTCTATCAGTACACAGTTGACATTTATCTTTTTTAACCTTAAGGCCAGAGTCTTTAAATTTCTGGAGAACCATTTTAAGATGCTTTTCTAGTATTTCTCTATTCGGGACTGCAATTAAAATGTCATCAAAGTATGGCACGACCCCCTTGATCCCTTGCAATAGTCTCTCCTTCAGACTTTGAAAAATCCCTGGGGCTACGCTCACTCCAAATTGGAGTCGGTTGCACTTAAAGGCGCCTCGGTGCGTAACGATCGTCTGTGCCTCTGCAGTTTTTTTATGTACAGGCAGTTGTTGCTATGCCTGTGCTAAATCCAGTTTAGCGAAGACTTTTCCACCCCCCAGGGAATGGAGAAGGTGTTGTACCACCGGCACCGGGTAAGCGTTCTGTTGAAGGGCGTGATTAAGGGTAGCCCGGTAGTCCCCAAAAATCCTTAATGATCCATCTGGTTTGATGGGTGTTACAATTGGGGTTTCCCAACGAGCGTGGTCAGTTGCTTCTAAAATACCCTGGGCTATTAATTTATCGAGCTGCTCGTCAAGTTTTGGTTTAAGGGCAAAAGGTACCCGACGAGGCTTAAGGCGGATGGGGGCTACTTCAGGGTTAAGGTTAAATGATATCGGGGTCCCCTTGTACTCGCCTAGTTTGTCTGCAAAAACATCCTGGAATTCCTGGACGATGGCCTCCTCCCAGTCATCGCTTCTGGTTTGGTGAATGCCGGCTACCTCAATTCCGAGTGGGGTGAACCATTGAAGGCCTAACAAGCTAGGCCGGTCACAGTCAATGACGGTCAGTGGTAATGACGCAGTACGATTTTTGAATGATACTTGGACTTGGCTGGTTCCAACGACCGGAATTCAGTTCCCCTGATAATCTTTGAGTATGATTCTTTGGGCTCTGAGGTCTTGACGCCAGACGGCAGGGATTAATTGTTTAAGAGTGTTCCAGGAAACCATCGAGAGGGACGATCCTGAATTGACTTCCATCACACAAGGCTGGTTTTTGATGGCGACCTTCACTTGGATCTTCTTTGCATCTAGCGAATAGGCGTGACCGATTGTAATGGTTTGGTGTGCCTCTTCTCTTCTCGATAAAATGGCCGGTGTTTTATTTCTGTAGGAGTGGTTGTTCCATTGGCGGTTCAAATGTTCCCGACTCACAGGGCGATTCTCTGTGGTCTGGTGGTAGTTGTTTCCCCTCTGAAGTGGGCTGGATCCTTGCTTGCTTCTACAGACCTTCCCGATGTGGCCTCTTTTCCCACAGAAATGGCAGAGTGCGTCGAGGAATTTGCAGTTTGATCGCGGGTGGTTTGCCCCACAACCCGCACATTGGTGCGGTAGTCTTTGATTCTGCTGATGGCGTTGGTCACGTTCAGACCGGAGCCGGTTGACCCCCTCCTCCTCACTTTCTAATGGCGATTCGAGGTCCTCGTGGTGGGTCGCTGTTGTGTGCCTCTCTAGGCGAGGTGAGGTATTGCTGGCGAGTTGACGGAGCGGTGCGTTGGAGCGGTGCATTCAGGCAGCCGACTTCCTGGTTGCTTTGCTGCAGTGGTGTCCTTGATGACATCAGCAAGGTCGATGTCCCCTTTGGCCATGATCTTGCTCTGCGTCGTGGGGTCATCTAATCCCAGAATTATTCGGTCTCTCAGAGCTTCTTCAAGGTTTGTAAACCCACAGAGGTCTCCCAGGTTCCAGAGATCCGCTATGAAATCTGCAACGCTCTCTCCTTTCCGCTGGTCCCTCTGGTAAAATTCATGTCTTCGGACAAGCGTTGGTACAGCGGGTGCATAGTGGGCCCGTAGAAGGGGCGCGAGGATGTCCCAGTCCATGGTCTTCACCTCAGCCGGTTTCACTAGTGCCTTGGCCATCTTAAAGACGGCAGGCCCGCAATGGGTCAGGAACACTGCTCGCTTTTTTCCCATAGTTGTGTCTTTCAAGTTGTTGGTCTCCAGAAACATCTGGAACCGGTCTATGTACGAGTCCCAGTCTTCTTGTGCTGGGTCAAATGGAGCGGGTGGTATGGTGCCGCCGGACATGGTTCCATTGTCGATGTGCCTTCAGCCACGTGCTGTGTTTGGTGCTCTGTAGTGTTCAGTCAGCTCTGATATCTCCGCATCCCACCTTCGTTGCCAGTGTTAAGTTCTGCACATGGGTGCAAGGAATGGAGACGAGGCAGTGAACAGTGAACTTCAACTCTTTATTAATCATTCTGAACAGAGCCAAAAAACCTAGGGCAACAGCAGCCCTTTTATAGGGCAGGCTGCTGACCTATTAGCCAATGAGAACATGGAAGTGTTAAACCCTTGAACCAATGAGAGTGGCTCGTTAACAGCCAATTAGATTCTCCAGAACGGACCAATCCGATATCGCTATTATCGGCCAATCAGAAGTGCAGGATTAGAACCCTGCTTTTTCTTTAAGGTTTGTTAAAACTTTATTTAAGCGCTTTTATTAGTTCATAACAAGCTCAAAGTGCTTGCCAGCATTTCTAGAGCTAGGTTGAATAATAAAGATGATAAAGGGCAACATTTACTCCTTAAACTATGTTCTGGATTTGCATTGTAAACTATCCTATTGGTTTAATTTAGTAATCAATATTTTATGTTTTTGTAGTTTTTGGTCAGGGAAAGAAAGTGACTAGTGAATTTTGGATTTAGAAATAACCTTTTGTTTGCAACTCTAAAAGACAAATATAAGTTATGCCCTGATTTGCATCAGACAGAGCAAACTACAGACTTAACAAAATGTATAATTTAGAATCTTGCTGGTGGTCTGGAACAGGAAGATAAAAGTCTTATTCTTGATCATCAAAATTCTTGATGTGAACTTTAGTTAAATAATTTGTCAGAGTTCCATTCATATTTCAGTTAAACTATGGATGTCTGATTTTAAAATAATACTTTATGGCATGGATGATTGATCACTCAAATCATTTGCCATTATTTCTGCCTCTTTTAGGAATTATTACTTTTAAAATCTAGGAAACTCTGAAAAAAGGGAGTAATATATATAATGCTTTTAAATGTGAATCCTAATCAAAAGCCATTTCAACTTGAATTTATGACAATTTAACCATACATAATAGTTGCAATAAATTCTCTATATAGTAGCATGAATAAAATTAATGTGGGAAATGTTCAGATAATGTGAAACAAATCTGCCTATTTTTCTCTACAAATGGATTCATTATTAGAAGTTATTTTTATCAAGATAATGATGATATTCTTCTCCCCGTTTTCCAAAATACTGGAGCAAAATACCACAAGCCACTAAATAAGATCTTCTGGGAAATTAACATAAAGCCTTAACCAAAGAATAGCTAGTTTAATGTTACTGTTGTAGTCAATTCCCTTCTGAAATTCAAATTCTGTTTTTCTCTTTCCTGTCACATAGTCCATGAATGTGTGATAGAAGAAAGGGATTATATTCATAGGTCATGTTCCAAACTTAACCATATTTAAGTGGTTGTCAAATAAGACCTGGCTTATGTTTAGAGATGCACATATTCACGGATTATGTGAATGTGGGATGAAAAAAAAACAGGATTTAATATTTCATGTGAGATTGTCATTAAAGGACATTTTCCCACTCTCACTGTAGCCCCTGAGTGCAATAAAAAGAATACTTTTTGATATTTCTCAAATAATAAAGAACAGGGGCTCGTAGAACAGAAGTATGCTGATCAAGGGCAGCTCAGGATGTTTTACTTGCTGGGTTGAAGGATTGTATAGCATCCCCTCTTATTTACAGATTGACATCCTCTGATTATCTTTGGCCTGCTATAAAACCACATAAGGTGTGCAAGCTCCATGTCCCATCAATTAAGCAGAGTCATCTGTTGGAACCACAGAACTATCCCTTCTCTGTTGCCAATCCCATCTCTCTGCAGAGGTTCATTTGGACCTGACCTTGCTGTTTGTTTGTTTGTTTGTTTTTAAAAAAAGCCTAAAAACTTGGCTTTTTCTTTGATAGACCAAAGGTCAGATCAGTTTCTGAACCTGATTGGTGGTGGGTTGGCATTTGCATTTTCTCCCCAATGTTTGTATTTGTGATGTGATTATATATTGTACTGTATTTTTATTAGGTTTTAATTTTGTATGACTCTTAGAACAGGGGTTGCCAATCTTTTGGACCTCAGGGGCCACCAAACTCATAATTTTAAAACCCGCAGACCACTAATATGAATCTAGCATGCTGCTCACTGAAGCGCTTGGACTCCCACTGATGGGACGGGGTCCTTCAGGAACTTAGCCTGGCTGCCTGTTTCTGCAACCTTAAATACTCAAAGAGTCATTTGGACCCATTTCCCACAGAAAAACTTCGGGATCTCTCATCTCTCTTTCCCTCCCTCCCTCCCACCTCTCTTTCTTTCTCCCTTTCTCTCTTTTCCTCCACCCCCATCCCCTCACAGGCCAAGGAACACCCAGGAAGGGTTCTGATGTCGTGATCTCCCGCACGTTACCCTCCTTCCCTGTGCACATCAGTCCATCCGCTGCTGGTATCACCCCTGTTGTAGACATGGGTCTGCTGTGGTCCACCAAAATTTTCTCACGGACCACCCATGGGCTGCAACCATCTGTTGGTGACCACTGTCTTATAATATTTTGATTTGGTGCTTATAAAATTAATAAATAAGCATACATACAGAAGTTCAACCACAATGTAGGAAGGAGATGCCATGAACATCCATGGTTCTATCTGCTATAATGTCTGCCAACTGAAAGAGAAGCTTTACTTAATATTTTTGCCTTATAGCAAAATTTTGACACTGAGTGCTGAAATAGGAGTGCATGCATGCATGTGTGGGAGCACCGAAAATCAGAAGAGCAGCTCCTTGGTGCACGCATGGGGGAGTGCCAGAAAATGGAAGAGCAGCTTTTGGCAAAATATTGACCTGTTTTAAAGAAGAAAAATAGTAATGATCATGTTGGTTGTAGGCAATTTTCATATGCTTGGTGAATGGTCAAGAGTATTGCTTCCACCAGATGAGTCCGACTTGTTCTTCAAATAATTTTGCTTGGTGGTTATAGATCCATTTCCTGTAAACAGTCCCGTATAGCATTGATAGCATCTTATACAAGGAAATAGAACTCATGCTTTAACATTCCCTGAACATTACTGCTGTCCATATGAATTAATAACATGAAATTCATTTACTATATAAATATTGGTTTTCCCAAGTTGTTTGCTGAGACTCAACGTAACTTGCTTGGTATTAGTTTTTTATTATGTGTAAACACAGCCATTAAGTGATATAAATGATGGTTTGTAATGTAATGTTATACAGTATGTAAACTCCAACATGATGGCTTATTCAACAAATAATACCTTAGCACAATATGTGATTCCCAACCAACAAAATTGTTAGGGTGATTTCCATTCTATAGTGCCTGGGCTGCAGGTAATCAAAGAGCATTTTGTAGCTTTCAATCTCAACAGGAACAAAAGATCTGAAAAATTATGAGAATTGTATCTGTCCTCAAACCATGGTTAGTGTCTTTGAGCCAATTGTCGTGGAATTACAGGATGAATAGTTACAAACTACTTAAGATACTTTCATCATCCTCCCATCTCCCATTTTTGTTAAATCTGACAAGTATTATTGCCTATTACAAAGTCTTCCAACATAACAATTCATCTACCCATCAACCCAGCAATATCAAACCTGCCAGGACCAGTGATTTATTGCCACAGCAATGGATAGTTGATGCTATAAATCACTGGTCTGAACAACCTCTACATCCCAGGCATGGAACAAAACGATACCAAATTGCTTGAAGAAAAGTGCCAACATATCTCATTTTGGATTCTAATCAAGGCATGTTAATGACAAGATTCTAAGATCAAAGTATTTATCTTAGTATCCTTTGGAAAATCCAAATCTTTTTCATTGATAGATTAATATACTACTAGTGCAATTTGCTTGGTTTTGATATAGTTTGTTTTTCTGAACAGACTCATTGAGGTATGTATACAGGACTTATAGCTTAATAGTAATTTGAAATCAATTCAGATCTTTTAGTTGAGAATGAATAACCAGCTCAAATTATCATATTGTGGACATATTATGTAATGACCTAGTCATCTTGAGAGAGTGTTTGGAAAGATGGAAGATAGAAGGAAATTTAAGTAGAGAAGAACCAGCAGCAATGTCAATGGTCTCAATTACAGTGGTAATGAGAATACAATTGAAAAATCTGAAGCCTGGGAACAGATCTCCTTGGATCTATCTATGTAGTTGATAAAAACTGACTTAACAGTACATAGTCAATTAAAAAAATCATTAATTTGAAATGTTCCTCATTAACTGAGCTTTGTAAACCTTTGTTATTTCTACGTTAGCAATGGAAAAATGATAGCTGATTAATGTGGTGTAACATTTATCTAATCATGGGGAAAAACTAAACTCAAGTTTTAATAATTTTATCAACTGAACTACAATGGCAATATGAAAAAGAAGTGGACTTTCTTTTTGTTTTCCGGAAAAGTTAGATCGTTTGTCTCTTTCATATATTCTGATTGCATTAGGGCTATCATATTAGAGATGCCAAAATTCATTTTTGTTTATTTCTTATAGTGATTTATATAGCTGTCATTGTGACTCCGAGCAGTGATCATAAGAACTAGGAACCTCCTGTAGTTCTCTGGAATTTTATAATATTAGAAAATAACTCTTTTATTAACTATGACTGGCCACCAAATTCCACAAGATCTGAATTGTGGCATCTATTTTGCATTGTGTGAAATAGACTGCTAATTTATTAATTTAATTTTAAAAACTGTCTGATAACTTTCCTTAATTTAAGCCCTTAGGAGATTCACAAAAAATATGATTGTCCTTTGCTCTTATTGTTAGAAACACAAAGCTGCAATATTCCATACCATATAGCTCAGCACCCTGAGTAATTGCTTCTATTTTTCCTCGATAACTACTTGACAAATGACTAACATTGTACAAAAGGTGAGAGACTGACAGAAGTGGTTGTCTTGCCAATCAATGTCATTCTTTGTAACTCTTCCCAATCAACAAATTCCTAAAATAATTGTTGTCGTTTCCTACAGTATATTCTTAAACATGCCCTACTTCATTTTATTTTGTATCTATAATAGAGTTATAGGATCTTGTAAACTTTTTTTGTTAAAAAAAAATCTTTAAAAATATTTCTGTTTACCATAGATCATTATTGCAGATCATTTTATTTCTATAAAAATCTGAAACCTTGTGTAATTTTTCTTTATAATTTTTCTACATGAGTAATTTCATATTCCTTGTAACTTGACCAATATTCATAACATCTTCTAATATACATACCCTCATTTGAATGAGATGTTTCTATTACATTCTGGAAATATGCAAAAGAGTAAATATAGGAAGGAGTATAGAAGTACAGGAAGTCTAAAAATGAACAAAGATAGGAATAAAATGACTTATTCCTTGCATAGTATTTGATTAAACATATTAAGAAAAAAACTTATTTGGTTTAGATTGTAAATATCACAGGCCATAAACCTGTTTTGTTCATTTATTGTTGTTCAACTATGATGCTATCTCATTCATCATCATCTCATATATGCAATACCAAGTGCAAAGCTCAATTATGATTCCAGAAAATCATCATTTTTAAATATATAAAAGAAGCTTTCTTCTTTTTTACAAGGAATTAGAGAACACTCTTCAAGGAAATGATATTTATATGTGCTGGGACTACAAAGTCCATAATTTCAAGACAACATACTCTTTGGTAAGATTTGTATAAGCTTTATGCCCACTAAATCTAGAAAGCATTCACTTGAGCAAGATTACAGTGGGATATATAAGCAATAAGGTTAATGGAACAATGTCAGTATCAGTGATGCATCTTGTACCAGATTTCACTGAACCTCAAAATTCAAAAATATAGAAAAGCAGAAGATATTGTGCTGAGCCAACCCAATCCAATGGGTGTTGTAAGGAGTTGCAACCTGGCATCTGTATTAAATGATATTGAAAAAGTTTTCACCAAATGCTGGATTTGAAAGTAGGCTTGAGAGAGACAAAAGAAAGCCAGGTGTAAATGAAGGAAGGAAGGAAGGAAGGAAAGAAGGAAGGAAGGGCTATTTGAATATTCAGCATAAATATTTAAGTTGAAGGAAATTTGCTCAAAATATGAAATTGAATCTACTGCCTGAATCTGAAATCTCCAATCTGATTCAAATAGTTGTTGAGGTGCATCTGCCTCAATTAAAATTGAATGGGTTTGATTTAGACAATTTAACTGAGATGGATGCACTTACTTAAACCAGATCAATCTTGCTTCCCAAATAAATGCAGCAATTTATATCTAATCAAATGGAAATCTCTGAATCAGTTCATATACTACTAAAAGTATATTCTCTTTTTTTAATGGTTTTATTAGTTTAATAATTCATTTACTGCTTCACCTGTGTCCGTCTGCTTTTAGTGCATATTAACATATTTTCTAATTTGTGGGTATTTTTATTTCTCTATTTATGAGATGTATATGCCACCTTTCATTCAGGAGCTCAAGGTAATCTACAAATATTCCTTCATGATGTTTTCCACACAACCACAAGCTTGTGAGATAGGGAGAGAATGACTAGCTCAAAATCAGCCAATGAGCTGTGATTCATTGTTAATTAGAACCTAAGTCTACCTTTTCTTTTCCAACACTTCATATTTATCCTACTTCCAGAACATATGCTGTAATTGCTATTTAGATTGCTTATTTAGTATCCTATGACTACCACAGTGTAGTAAGTGTAGTATCTTATTCATTATAAAATGTATTTATGATGACTATGATCATGATTTATCATTTATATCTTTTATGTATACTAAGAGCTTATGCATTAAGACAAATTGATTGTGTGTCCAATCACACTTGGCTAATAAAGAATTCTATTCTATTCTATTCTATTCTATTCTATTCTATTCTATTCTATTCTATTCTATTCTATTATCTGGATTGAACAATTTAACAGAAACAATTTTACAGCCTTAACTAAATCACTTTTCTTTTTTCCAGTCCTTATATCACTCAACAATGAGCCACAAAGAAAAAAGAATCAAAGCAACCTACTCAAATCCAGTGAATGATCATCACACCCTTTCCAACTCTCAGCAACCCAAAATTAGATGCACAAAGTTTGATTGGCCTACAGCTGCAATATGAACCTATCAATAATATGGATGAATGGTGTTTTGCTACTACTGTAGTCCTTATTCTACATACATACATACGTACACACACACACACACACACACATACACACACAAACACATATGTATATGTATATATGCAGGTGGTGCATGGAAATCCTATGCACCGCCTGCCCCAACACATACATCGGACAAACCAACAGAAGAATTAGTGCACGCATTGAAGAACACAAGAACTCAATCAAAAAAGAAGAACTGACCTCTTCTCTGGTGCAACACCTCAAAGCCAAGCCACCTCAAAGGATTGACTTTAAAAATAACAGAACTATCGCCAAAACTCAACACTTCAACCACAGAATAATCAGAGAAACCATAGAGATAGAAAAACGCTCACACAGCATGAATAAATGAGATGATACCTCCCGCCTACAAGCCATTTGGAAACCCGCCCTCATTAACAAATGAGTACCTAACATGAAGAATGACACCAGATCCACACCCACAAAGGCCACACAAGATGCTACCACCATACTTCCACATAGAAAGCAGATTCATACCCACACGGATGATGAGACACGACCATGGACCAGAAGCCGTACTGCAGCTGCATCACTATCCGCTTCAAACCCCTCTGACCCATACATGAAGCTAACTGACGCCCAACATGAAGATGTGGCATGACCACGAACGTGAAGCCAAACAACAGGATCACAGCTCACCAGCTCAAATCCCCCGACAACTAAGACTAACCTGAACACAGCCAAGCCCCCACCTGAACAGAATACACCCCCAGCCAATCAGAACACAGCCATCCCCCCAACCAATCAGATCACAGCAAGGCCCCCAACCAATGAGAACACACCCCCAGCCAATCAGAACACAGCCAAGCCCCCACCCAGTCAAGTCGTACTCCCACTGGCAGTTAAAAGAAAAAACAGCTGCAAACTCACTTTACTCCAAGAAGCACAAAGCCGAAGACACAAACCTGAAGATTTTGTTGAAACGTCACCAAATGAGATTTTGTTGAAACGTCACCAAAATACTTCCAATTTTACGCGGGAGAAAATCCAAATAACCAAAGATCCACATATATATACACATACACATATACAAGCTTACATTCCCATGAATAGATTTTGCCTGAACCTGAAAAGAATAGAATAGCCACATGCTCTATATAAAATGCCTCTTTATCCATTTAAAAATAAAGAACTACTCAGAAAAATAGAATTTTCTTTGACTGTGAGCTTTTGTACCCCAGACTGATTAGACATGCACATCATTCATCATATTATCCACACCTATATAGAATAAGTGTAATGTGGAAATTGAGTAGAATTATTTCTAAATTTGTTTTCCTTGTATAACTTTTTTTCTGAGTGATGCATAGTTCTTTTGTGATCACTCAGTTTTTAAGGGATCCGTTCTAAAACCATCTTTAATTCTATTATGAAAAATGTATATAGTTTAAGCCATCTTACACTATCAAAGAAAAGCTCACCTGCAGTGCAGATGTTGCCTAAGATCAAAAATGCATTCTTTATGTTGGATTATTCCCAATACTCTTTTCACAGCATATACCTAACATTAATAGAAGAAATGGCTTTATGCCACATTGTAGAAAGCCTTAAGTCACACTTGGCTTATGTTTTTATAAATATAGAACAAAACTCAGCAAGCTTGTGGCTTTGCTTAATTCACAGTTTTTAATAACAGGAACTCATGTATTACTGTATATTTGTATAGGACAGATGATTTTAAGTAAAAAAATGTTTTGGTGAGGCAGCATTTAGATTTCTGCTCAGTTATTTTCACAAGACTGATATAAATAACAATTGATTAAGAACAATTAAACAACAATTTTTATTTGTTAATAACAATTAAAATATACTTTGCAAATATTCTGACTTTCCCTCATTAAGAGATTTATTCACTGGCAAAGATACAAGAAGGAATGGAAAAATTTTCTAGTTGCTACAAAGAGAGAGTTCATGAGCAAGATTATTTTATTTTCAGTCATATACTGAATGGATGTAAAGTGAGCTATATCACAAGCTTACTTATTTATAATTTCCTGCCTAAAGTAGAGTTCCTGACAGAATAACAAACAGTAAGATTAAGGGCTTCCAAAAATACATTTGTACATTATTTAATGTCCTTGAATGTGACCATGAAATACAGTAGATATTTGGTGATGATTCAAAGAATTCATATTTTGTAAACTTTGCTAAAAACCCACAAACTAAAGTTACAATTCTGTTGTTATTTAGAATACATTCCAGGGCCATAGATTTGATCAGTTCTTTCTTTTTGAGGAAAAAGAGTGTCATCCTTAAGTAATAGAGATGTGCTGCCTCTCTTAGCTCCAACATAAATATCCTTAAAATTTGATGTTGTGTCCTGAGCATGGACGCAAGGAACGGAGACGAGGCATCGAACTGTGATTTCAACTCTTTATTACTAACTTCAGAACAGAGCAAAATACTTGGGCAGTAGTAGCTCTTTTATAGAGCTGGCTGCTGTCACAATAACCGATGATTTGAGTTTACCGCTCTAACAAGCGTCCAATCAGAGAGACCTGCTGTCAGCCAATCAGATCAGCCAGAAACAACTAATCACGACTCGCTATTTGCGGGCCAATGAGAAGTCCAGGATTACGAGCCTGCTGTTAAAGTAAAGCTATTAGGGTTGTTACTGAATGCGTTAGCTTAGTCCTTAACACCCCTCCCTCCTAGGTTCCATCTGAGGGGTGGGGTGACGTATTCTCATAAGTAGGCAGGTTGCTTCACCTGTCTGCTTGATCTGCGCTGTTCCACCAGTTTCTGTCCTGGCTCTGGTTCCGGTAGACTGCTTGCTGAGCTGGGTGGCGAAGATGGTCCTGCTGTTTCGTTGAATGGCTCTGGGCTGTCCTCTCTGCTCTCGCCAATGCTGTCATCCGGGTTCCCTGGATCTGTTTCCATCGCAGTGCTGCTATGCGGCGAGGCAATTTCCCAGCTCGGTTCTCCTTCTGGCGGTGAGTATCCCATGGTTGGTTGTGTAGACTGCTGGGTTCCAATTGTTAGATCATCTGTTATTTCTTTTCTGGCCCCCTCGATGTCCCTTTCCTCCCCAGTTTGAGATTCAGGGGATAAGATGGGAGTAGGTGCTAGTCTGGATCGAAGCTGGTCTATGTGGCGCTTCCACATTTTTCCATCCACAGTTTGTAGACGGAAGGATCAGGGCCCTGTAAGTTGCGTTA
The DNA here is from genome assembly GCA_033807585.1 of Hydrophis major. Taxonomy (NCBI): domain Eukaryota; kingdom Metazoa; phylum Chordata; class Lepidosauria; order Squamata; family Elapidae; genus Hydrophis; species Hydrophis major. The sequence continues at coordinate 335,017,987 of CM066329.1, forward strand.
TGGTAGCGGGGACCCACAATGGGTCACCCGAGAAGTTTTTCGCAAAAACGGGGTCGCCTTCCTGGAATGAACGACACTTGCTGCTGGATCCCAGGGGTTGTTCTGGTGTGTAAGCAGGGTGGAGGTGATTGAGATGTGAGCGAAGTTTTTGGCCCATCAGGAGTTCGGCTGGGGTTCTGTTTGTGGTGCTGCTTGGAGTAATATGTTGGAGGAGAAGCATCCTGGTTATCTTGTCGTCAATGTCTCCCTGGTCCATCTTGTGTAAGGTTTTCTTTACAAATTGGACCATTAGCTCAGCCCTATCGTTGGCCGCAGGGTGAGCTGGCAATGTTAAGGCATGGTGGATGCCCCAGTCTGCTAGGTACTGTTCAAATGCCAGGGCAGTGAATTGAGGGCCATTATCGGAGATCAGGACATACGGCAATCCGTGGGTAGTAATAGCTTATTCAGTTTTTTAATGACCACCTCCGTGGTGGTGCTTTTCATTTTGTGGACCTCGAGCCAGTTAGAATAGGCATCCACGGTTAGAAGGAAAGTGTGTCCTCTTGTGGGTCCCGCAAAATCGATGTGGATATGGAACCAGGGACCACGAGGTGTTTCCCACTGAGTTGGGAGTGTTTCTGGAGGAGCGGAGCGAGTCTCCTGGCACTTGCTGCACGTAGCCACCCAGGCCTCTGCGTATCTGCTTATCTATGCCTGGCCACCACGCGTAACTCCTTGCCAATGCCTTCATCCGCACAATGCCTGGATGTCCATCGTGCAACATTTTCAAAACTTTATGTTGCAATTTCTCCGGGATGACGACTCTGTCTCCCTACAAGATGCAACCCTTTTGAGAGAATAGTTCTGTCTGTCGATTTCTGAATGGCCTGAAAGTGTCATTGGGTTCGTTGTCCGGCCAACCTCGTTCCACCCAGCTGAGGACTCGTGCCAAAGAAGGGTCCTTTTTCGTTTCTGAGGCGATGTCCCGAGCGGTCAGCGGTGGTGATTTAAGAGTCTCAATTTGCAACACGGCTAGGGTTGGAGCTGGGTCATCTATGACGTCTGGTAGCGGAGAACGGCTCAAAGCATCAGCGTGGGGAATGACTTTCCCCGGGTGGTGTTGCAGTTGGTAATCGTATGCAGCTAAAAACTCCGACCAACGTGTCATTCTTGGTGATAAGATGTGGGGAGTTGGTTTGTTTCCTGCTAAAATGCCAAGTAGCGGCTTGTGGTCTGTAATTATGGCAAAGGGTCTCCCATAAACATATTCATGGAAACATTTAATTGCGGACACAATGGCAAGAGCCTCTTTATCAAATTGGCTATAGTTCCTTTCAGTTCTAGACAAAGTTCTTGTAGATGCCTCATTACTGTTTGTCAGGACATGGCTTAAAATGGCTCCAACTCCGAATGGTGAGGCGTCACAGGTAACCGTTAAGGGTAGAGTCTCGTTGTATTGTATTAATACAGCACCAGAAGTTAAGAGGTCTTTTACTTGTTGAAATGCTCTTTCTTCACACCGTCCCCAGACCCAGGAAGCCTTTTTGTCGAGAAGTCTATGTAGGGGCTCGGCTACGGTCGCCTTCTGGGGCAAGAAGATGTTATAAAAGTTAATGAGTCCCAGGAAGGCTTGGAGGTCTGTCTTATTCCTAGGTCTCGGGGCGTTTTTGATTGCAGTTAGTTTTTTTTCGGTGGGGTGGATTCCCTGTCTGTCGAGAAGGTATCCCAGGAACTCCACTCTCTCTGTACAAAGTTGACACTTGTCCCTTTTTACCTTCAGGCCAGCATCTTTAAATTTTTGGAGAACCATTCTGAGTCGTTGTTCTAATAATTCTTTAGTAGGGGCAGCTATTAAGACGTCATCAAAATAAGGCACGACGCCTTTTATGCCTTGTAATAGTCTCTCCATCAGACTTTGGAAAATGCCCGGTGCCATGCTTACTCCGGATTGGAGTCTATTGCACTTGAAGGCACCTCTGTGTGTGATTATAGTCTGGGCTTCTGCAGTCGTCGCATCTACGGGTAGCTGTTGGTACACCTGAGCTAAGTCCAATTTTGCAAATATTTTTCCGCCACCCAGGGAGTGAAGAAGGTGTTGGACCACCGGTACCAGGTAAGCGCTCTGCTGAAGTGCGTGATTTAGGGTGGCCCGGTAATCCCCACAAATTCTTAACCATCCACCTGGCTTTATGGGTGTTACTATTGGGGTCTCCCATTGGGCATGGTCAATCGGTTCCAATACACCCTGGGCTATTAATTTGTCCAGTTGCTCGTCGATTTTTGGCTTGAGTGCAAAAGGTACCCAACAAGGCTTAAGGCGAATGGGAGCTACATCGGGGCTGAGATTATACGATATAGGGGTTCCCTTGTACTTGCCTAACTTCCCTGTGAAAACATCCTGGAATTCCTGGATGAGGGCCTCTTCCCAGTCATCGCTTCCGGTTTGGTGGATGCCAGCTAGATCAATTCCGAGTGGGGTGAACCACTGTAACCCTAACAAACTGGGCCAGTCACGATCGACGACGGTCAGAGGTAGCATTGTGGTGCAGTCTTTGAAGGATACTTGGACATGGCTGGAACCAACAACCGGAATTCTGTTTCCTTGGTAGTCCTTTAGGATGATTCTTTGAGTGCTGAGGTCCTGGTGACAGATGGCAGGGATCAGCTGTTTGAGGGTTTTCCAGGAGACCATCGATAGGGATGACCCTGAGTCGACTTCCATCACGCAAGGTCGATTCTCAATAGCGACCTTTACTTGGATCTTCCTTGCATCTAGTGATGAAGCGTGGCCTATAGTGATAGTTTGGTGTGCCTCTTCTCGTCTCGTTGAAGCGGCAGGTGCTCGATTTCTGTAGTAGTGGTTGTTCCATTGGTGGTTCAGGCGGTCCCGATTTACAGGTGGGTTGCCTGTATCGTGGCGGAGATTATTCTCCCTCCGGCTTGGACTGGACCCTCGCTTGCTTCTGCAGACCTTTGCGATGTGGCTTCTCTTTCCACAGAAACGGCAGAGTTCGTCGAGGAATTTGCAGTCTGATCGCGGGTGGTTTGCCCTGCAACCAGCGCATTGGTGCGGAAGTCTCTGGTTCCTTTGATCTCGTTCTGAGTGGAGCCAGTTGACCTCCTCTTCCTCGCTGTCTGAGGAGGATTCGAGGTCTTCATGATGGGTGGTAGTAGTGTGCCTCTCAGAGGAAGGCGTACTATCACTAGCGAGTTGGCAGTGCGGTGCGTTCACTCGGCGCATTCGAGCGGCTGACTTCCTGGTTGCTTCTGCGGCAGTAGCGTCGGCGATGACATCTGCGAGGCTGATGTCTCCCTTCGTCATGATCTTGCTCTGCACGGTGTGGTCATCTAATCCCAGAACTATTCGGTCTCTCATGGCTTCCTCGAGGTTTGTGAAACCACAGAGTCCTCCCAGGTTCCGGAGGTCGGCTACGAAGTCTCCAACCCTCTCGTTCTTCTGTTGGTTCCTCTGGTAAAACTCGTGTCTTCGTATCAGTGTAGGCACTGCGGGTGCATAATGGGCTTGGAGGATCGGTGTGAGGTTATCCCAATCCATGGTCTTCACTTCCGCCGGTTTGGCAAGTGCCTTAGCCATTTTAAAAACGGCGGGCCCGCAATGGGACAAGAACACCGCTTGTTTCTTGCCAGGCGTAGCATCTTTCAGATTGTTGGTCTCCAGGAACATCTGGAACCAGTCCATTTACGAGTCCCAGTCTTCGTTTGCCGGGTCAAATGGAGCGGGTGGTATGGCGCCGCTGGTCATCCTGCCGTTTGTTGAGTGTGCTCTCAGCCACGTGCTCTGTCTTGTTCGATGAGTGTTTAGTCAGCTCTATCGTCTCCGCGGCATCCCACCCTCATCGCCAGTGTTATGTCCTGAGCATGGGCGCAAGGAACAGAGATGAGGCATCGAACTGTGACTTCAACTCTTTATTAGTAACTTCAGAAAAGAGCAAAATACTTGGGTGGCAGCAGCTCTTTTATAGAGCTGGCTACTGTCACAATAACCAATGATTTGAGTTTACCGCTCTAACAAGTGTCCAATCAGAGGGACCCGCTGTCAGCCAATCAGATCAGCCAGAAACGACCAATCACAACTCGCTATTCGTGGGCCAATGAGAAGTGCAGGATTACAAGCCTGCTGTTAAAGTAAAACTATTAGGGCTGTTACTGAATGTGTTAGCTTAGTCCTTAACACTTGACTTATTAAATACAGTGGAAACAGAAATAGGATGGACAAGATGATGTCCATAGATCAATTAAGGTATCTCAAACATCACTAATATATATATGTAATTCCCCTTTGGTTTCAGTGAATATGAGAGAAATAGGAACAAATAAGATAATAATCTGCTCCCTTATATTGTAAAAGGGAACCAGATAAGGGTTTTAGATTTTTTCCCCCTGCTCTATTGATAGTATTGCTCTGTAAAAAATGATTTTATAATTCTTTTCATTTACATATCAGAGCTCCACACAATTAATATAGTAGAAATAAATTTAGAATTGCATGCTATTTTTATTAAGAGTTTGCTGTACATACTGGAAATCTTATATAATTTTTATAAATTAATCTCTGCTATTTCTTCAGTGACTTTACAGACTTTCAAGGGGAGAGAATGGAGAAGCATATTAGAGTTATTATTCAATGGAAGAAATCTTATATAAACATGTATGGAAATTATATACCAGAAGTAGACAACTCAGTATCGTCAATGTGTTTTAAATGATGGTTTGCACAATATCTGACTATTGGCCATGATAACCAGAACCTGGAGAAACTGCAGTCAAATATAACCAGAGTATACTAGATTATCTACCTCTGATTTTCCATATATACCCTAATATTCTGTGAGACCTATCAGAAATTTATTTTTATTAAGTTTTCTCAATAAAATAGGTGATGGATCTTGGACATTTTAATAAAGAAAGATCCCTCACCTTATTCTAGCCTTATTCTAGCATTATAAATATACAAGTGCTGATAAGAGTAAATATGTTTGATGCACATTATCAGTTTTCCTAGAGGTTCCTGAACAGTTGATAGGAGTGCTTGGATCAGGAACAAACAGGAAGAATTCAATTTAGGCATGTGGCAATCCCTAAATAACTCTCAGATTGATGGCTGTTCTCTTCATTCTCTAATGTTTATCCCATAATCCTGTTTCCTGCAACCTTTTTGTTAACATTTATGTCATTCCATTTAAGATTCTAAATCAGGGGTCGCCAACTTTTAGACCAATCAGGGACCACCAAACTCATAATTTTAAATCCCGTGGACCAGAGATCCTGGGAAAATCCCCCCAAAAGTCTGCAGGAAAATTCCTCACCCCAGTTTCGTACTGATTGATCATTCTTTATTTGGGATCACAGGATTCCGTCTCCAGCTCTGTTCTCGGGATGGGGGGGGGAGAGAGAGAGACTTTTGGCTTCATGCAAAGAAAGCAGCAGAAGCAGCAGAAGTCTTTCTTTCTCTCCCCCAAACTCTGCCAGAAATAAGTGTTTGTGAGACTTATTGCCCTTGGTGCAGCCTCTTGGAGCAGAATGCCTTGCAGGGTCCCAAAGACTCATTTCTGGAGGAGTTTGGGGGAGAGAAAGAAAAACTTTTGCTGCTTTCCTTGCATGCAGCCAAAAGCAGAAGAAGAAAGAAGTGGAAAGAGTGGCCAGTTCCCCCCTGCCCTTTCCTCCCTCCCCTCTCTACCTTGTGTTGTTCGCAATGCAAGCAACGCAAGCCTTATGTTCCCATGGGCCATGTGTGCAGCGCAGCCTTGTGTTCCCATGCAGCCTAATTGCTTTGGGGGGGTGCTTTGGGGGTGACATTTCTCTTCAGACCACCAAAAGTTTCTCGCAGACCACCAGTGGTCCCCGCCCCACTGGTTGGCAACCACTGTTGTAAACCATATTTTAATAAGAAAGCAATTTACTGGGGTTTGCTTGATTTTTTTAAAAAATCTTTGAGCACAGTGTATTAGGTCCTTTTACAATTTAACCAATGGGTTACAATTTCATAATTTGATCTTAAACATTGTAGTGCAATGTTTCCCCCACTGGTTGCTATGATTTTTATAAATAGAAAATGACATTGTCTGAATATTAGTTTTTAAGACTTTAAAATTGATCTGTGTTGCCTACTTCTGAAACAAAAGAAATTGCTTTGAACAAGAGGGTATTTCCCTCTCACCATAATTTTCTCTCTCCAGTCTTTCAAAAACAATGTGACTTGCAATCTTCTTCTGCTGAGTCAGAAATGCTGAGAATAGAGAGTGAAAATCATTGCTTGAACTGCCAAAAAGCAACAACAAACCTCTCTTTGTCCTATTCCATGAAAAATCAAATAAATTAACAAACAAACCAAGCATATGGTTGGTTCTCTCCCACAGAAGAGACAGGGGAACACTAACAGAATTTCACCTCTTTCCTTTGTCTGGGTTACTAAGAGGGGACTCTGCAGCATTCAAGGCAGCATTTCCTTTAAAAGCTCTAACAGGACAACTGGAGTTTAGGAGGAGGATTAAGGCAAGAGCCAACCAAAGATCTGCAGGGTAGCAGGATATCCAACTGACAATTGACTTCAGAGTACTTGCATTTTGCATCAGCTTACCATGAAGTAAAGTCGGGGGTGGGATTCAAATTTTTTAACAACCAGTTCTCTGGGTGTGGCTTAGTTGGTGGGTGTGGTTTGGTGCTCATGTGACTGGGTGGACATGGCTTGGTGGCCATGTTATTGGCTGGGCGTGACCAACTCAATATCAATCACATCGAGGCACACATCTCCTCGCCTGGTCTCTTGTGACTGTGGGGATGATGCAACAGTTGTAAATGTGAAAAAGGGTCATAAGTCACTTTTTTCAGTGCCATTGTAACTTTAAATGGTCACTCCACACAAGCAAAGTACCAGCAAAGGAGGGAAAAAAAACTCCAGAGACATTCCTGAGACAGGAAGTCTAGTCCTGCCAAGAATATAATAAGGGTTAACAGAGAGGCAGTTTCTGTAAGCAACACCAGAATGTTTCCTTCCTGCCTTCCTTACAGGATTAGGTCAGTAATTTCTTCTAACAACTGGTTCTCCAAACTGCTTAGAATGTTAACAACTGGTTCTAGTGAATAGGTGCGAACTGGTAGAATCCCACCCCTGAGTAAAGTACTTCAGATGACAGCGTGGAACACAGGGTTGCAGAGATGACCCACCTCCTATAAAATAGATTTTTTTTTCTCATTATTGTGGCAGACATTTTTGAGGTCAAGTATCTTCTTCAAAACCTTGTATTTGAAATATCATGGCTCTGGATTTTGCTTGAAGAAAAAGAGAATATATCTGCTTCTCAGAATTTGTGATAAGCAGAGCATAGGGAGTAGAAACACAACTACTCCACTTTCAATTTTATAGAGTTGACTTACTCCAATCCCCTGTTTTGTGCAGAAGCTGCTAAAACCCTTTGGACAGATGACTACCCAGCCTATAAAGTCTCCATGAAGAAGAATTCTGAAGCAAACTATTCCACTAACAGTTTTTATTGTTAGGAAATTCCTCCTAATATCTTATCTGTATCTACTTCCCTATTCAAGGGAAGATCAATTTGATTTCTAATCCTGCCCTTCAGGATATCAGAAAATGTACTCCCTCCTGTAATTGGTTAGCCTTTTAAAAATACAAAATCTTCCTTCCTTTTCATCTACACACTTCCATAACACTGGATTTCTCTACTATCCTCACATCTTGATATTTGATAATGTACAAGCTTCCATTGTCCAACCTACCATTTAACAGGGCTTACAACATTACGTCTATTTCTTTTTTTCTTATGTCTATTTCTTTCACAACATTCTTAACCTGCTTACTGGAATATATCATTTCCTACATTTGCATACCGCGAGAGAGGGAGAAAGAGAAAGAAAGAAAGAGAGAGAGAGAGAGAGAGATATTAAGGTTAAAATTAGCCAAACTCATCATGTAGAATCAATGTACCTGGTTAAATCTTTATGATCCAGTTATACATGATATTGTGTGAACCTTATTACTGAGTCATAATATTCAACTATAGTGAACAACTTTTCAAATTACGGAAATAACAATGTAAAGGAATTTTTATTGACTCCTTCCCTTCAATTACAATCATTGTGTTTCCCTTCAAAGTTCCCTAGAATAGATGTAATGACATCAGAGGACAGGCAATGCACCAGAATATGGAAAGCGGGCAAATTCAGTGGTATCATTGCACAAATGGAAATGCTTTCTGCCTGTTCAAAACATCCCTGGATCCAAGCCACAGTTATTAGTTGTTGAGTTCTATTAATATTATAATATCTTGACAGCTAAATCCATTATATATTACCATTGAGATGCTCTTTCTATATCCTTTGTACTTTATTCTTCATAAAGTGATATACTGTTGTGCCAGAACTACCATTAGCCAATTAAAGATAGTTGCAAAGATTCTGAATTTCAAGAAAGGTGGGAGCGTTCATTTGTTTACTTGGTTTATTGCATTTTACTACTGGGATTAGAGAAAATGTATTTCTCTTTGGATAAGAAAACTGGAATTCAGCTGGAGAAAAGACATACTTCAGTAGAAGAAGCTATTAAGATTTCACTCCTCATCCCTCATTTTCATCTGTAACTGAGTATCAATCAGGAATGAGTATTTATGCAATTTCATTTTGCCACATCTCTTATCTTAACCACATCAAGTTCTTTTCTGTTTTTATTTGTACATTTCCTTGTCTGCATTTTAGCCACATGTGTCCTAAGTCACAAGAAGCCATGGCGAATTCATGGCTTCAAAACTGCCTGCAGTCCTCCAAGGATATAATCATATGTTTACATTAATGTACATTTCTTTCATACTTGAGTCAGCAACAGAGTATGTTCTCCTAAGCCATTCTGCTTCTTCCACCTAATTTACTTTGCATCAATCAGGAGACCAGCCTGCATAGCTTTCCCTACAGATTTAATATGGGACAGATTTAGCCAAGTAGCAATTCATATATGATTACATCTTTTACTGGCAGGAAAAGCAACCAAAATTTGCTTTCTGCAAAGTGCAGCAGCTCTCAAGTTTCAAGAAGCTTACTCTTCTTTTTTCCCACTGGGCACTCTCACTTAGATTTTTTTTGTTTCACTATAGGATCACCTTCCCAGAAGATGATGCTTGTGTGTCAAAAAACAAACAAAATGAAGAAACAAAAAATGGATACTTCAGTGATGAGGGAACTTTTGCACAAGTCAGCAGTTCACTCCTATTTCATATTGTTCCTTTCACATGCCTCACAAAAATGTTAAATCCAATCTAAACATCTGGCTCACTGTGTGACCATCCTCTCTGTCCTGTCCTGTCCTGTCCTGCCCTGCCCTGCCCTGTCCTAACGTACCCTAACGTACCCTACCCTACCCCTACCCCTACTTCTGTTCTGTTGTGTTCTATTCTATTATTCCACTCTATTCTATTCTACCCTCCCCTCCCCTACTCTACTCTATTCCTAATTTCATGTCATATCATATTTTGTATTATAATGTATTATATTATCATTATTAATATTGTATTAATATATCATTATGTATTATATATAATTGAGTGACCAGCAAAGAAGATGACAGAAACCAAACAGAAAACAGGGCTGAAGATTGTAGTTTCAACCCTTGATCACATGTGCACTCCCCTCCCCTCACAAGGCAGGCTGTTTACCCAGCTTGGAAGATGCAATTCCCAAGTGGACTCTTATTCGTGACAGGTGGGATAAGAGGAAGAAGGGAAAGGCACAGGGACAAAACCTTTATTTATAGCTGAACCACCAAGCATATTTTGTCCTAGGAACAACCCTTCTCTCTTTTAATTTATTTCATTCATTTATTTCTACATAGAAAACTTTTACCAATGCCAGCTGTTTATGTATTTGATCTTTCTATAATCCCCTACCTATTTGGAAAGTTAACCTCTTTAGAGAATGATGTTTCCTGTGCTAGTTGTGCAACTTTTTTTTCTTTAAAGAAAAATATGTCTCAAAAATGTATATGTTTATATACAATATATGTATTAAATGCAGTTGTCAAACTACAAAAATGTTATCTCGGATTGGTCTGTATAATGAGGGAAGACTCATTCACACAATAAAAGACAAAAGAGAAACTGACCAATAATAGAAAAATAACTGGATTATTTTTGAATGGCAAAATGACAGAGGGAGATGAAAGAATCAAAGATATAGAGATTAATGGGGCTTATGTACAGGTCATGCAAGCAAGAGCTAAAGAAAGATAAAATCTGTCCACTCAAAGGATTACAAACAGAGTGTGGCTTACTTTGATAAGATAACAAGGCCTGCTGCTGATAAAAAAATTACATAAACAAAAATCAGGATCCCAGGCCACAACCACAAGCTGCTTCGGTTTCAGAAGGAGACTTAGGATCCTCACAAGCAGGAATTCATTTATGAGCAAGAGAAAAGGAGCCAGAGATTGAGGAGGGCGGGGGAATATCCAAAAATTGCCAGCTCAATAGTGAATAGAATTAACAAGGATTTATCTCTGGGCATCTGGTGTGCTGACCAAAGTGTTGTCCTGAAATTGTTCCTAGTTTCTTTGAAAGAAGATGGGAGATATAAATTTGTTGCCTGAAAGGATGAGAAGCGGTGTTGGATGTTACATGAGCCCTTGTGTTAGGGATACACCCTAGCAGAATCTGCACGGCAGTCAGGCAGGCAGGCAAATATGTGAGATAAACGTTTTGTAGCTTACACTCAGTAAAACAGATACACCGTGCTAGTTGAATAGTTTATTCCAGTAAGAGTTTTAGCATAGTCAAAACAGTCCATATATCATTCACTAGTTCAGTCCGTCCGGGGATTATTCAGTTGCAAAGTCCAGTGTCAAAAAAGAGATCAGTAAATTTACAAATATCAGTCCAGTAATATATCTCCTCGCAGTAGAGATATATGAAGAAGTTAAACCTCCTTTCTTCCTTCAGCAGCAGGGAACACGCAGTTAACAAACCATCAATCCATCATCGTCAGCAAGCAATCCAGTAAGCCAGCAATCAATCAAGTTCTCTTGCTCCCTCTTATGGCGGTTTTACAACCGCACCCAAAATTACATGCTTTGCAGTTTAAAATGACACACACTTAAATTCACTATCATAGTTTATATATATTATTTTACCCAAACTACGTTAGGTAACCTTGTTATTCCTAACATACTCCCCTTTTGGGTAATATAATAATATATATATATCTATTTATAACCTTAAACCATAGTCATCCCAACTTTCTTTGTGTTTTACTGAACCTTGGGCTTTCATAAATTGATCAGCAATATTTTCTTCAGTCATACAATATTCCAGTCTTATCAAACCATTTTTTTACAGATTGCCTTACATTCAGATATCTAAGATCTGTATGCTTAGATCTCGTTTTCACAGCAATATTTGTAGCCAATCGTATGGCTGCTTGATTGTCCTCATATACTACAATGGAATCATTAACAATTATTCCCAAATCCAATAACAACTGTTTATACTGAATTAAATCAGTACATAATAAAAATAGACATGAAAATTCTGCTTCCATTGTGGACATACTTATGTGTTGCTGTCTAATTGACCTCCAACCAATCAGTGCTTTTCCTAACAGTATAGCCGTACCTGAAGTTGATTTCCTAGTGTTTAAGTCTGTTGCAAAACTTGCATCAGCATATGCACTTAAAATCAGATCATCTTTTGGCTCCAAATACAATGCATGGTGCATTGTCCTTTTAAGATATCTTAATATACGCTTTGTCGCTTGCCAGTGTTGTTCAGTGGGTTCAGCGTTGAATCTTGCCAACTGATTAACGCTATAGGCAATATCTGGCCTTGACCAATTTCTTATGTATGATAAACTACCAATTAGCAATTGATAAATATTTTTATCGAATTTTGGACTTTGAGTATCAGTGTGGCCAAATTCCTTACTCATTGGAGTTTTTGCCGGCTTACAAAGTTCCATCTTGTATGTTTTTAGTAATTGATAAATCTTATCCTCTTGAGATATCTTATAGCCACTTTTGGTTTTATTTATTGTTAATCCTAGATACTGTTTTATCTCTCCTAATTGCTTTAATTTTATCCTCTTACCTAATAATGATATTATTTCAGTAGCTTCATTATTAGTTTTTGTAATTAAGGCAATATCACCTGTAAACAACAATAATAATGACACTGTTCCATTTGTCTCTTTCTTAAATACACATGGATCAGCTAAACCTGCTTTAAACCCTATATTGTTTAACTCCTTAACAATATATTGGTTCCATTCGTAACCAGATTGTTTTAATCCGTAGAGACTCTTTTTAAGCTTCCAACAGTCATTATTCGTTTTATCATCCTTAATTCCTACAGGTTTCTTTAAGTATATAGTGTGCAGCAATGGTGCATGCAGATAGGCAGTTTCTACATCTAAGTGATTTATGATATAGTTCTTCTTAGCTGCCCACATTAAAGCTGCTCTCAAGTTGTTGCTTTTAGACTCGGTGCAAATACTTCATCATAATCACATGCAGTTTGATTATATCCTTGAGCTACCAACCTAGCCTGATGGGTAACAGTCCCATTTTTACCTGTTTTTAATTTAAATATCCATTTACAGCCAATGGACTTTTCACCTGGAGGTAATTTAACATTTTCATAAACTTCCATTTGTTTCAATGAATTTAGTTCCTTCTCCATCATTCGATTCCAATTTTCCTGTTCCTTTGCTGGATACATTCTAAGTTCTTCAACAGTAGTTGGAACTTTACTAACTTGGCAAACTACACTTGCTTGGTACCTGTCAGGTGGTCTGGTTTCACGTGTTGAACATCTAGGTATTACAAGGCGTACAGGTGGACTTTCATGTACTACCTGTTCTTGGTTATCTATTTCTTCCTGTTCATCTATTTCTTCCTCTTCTGGTCCTATGTGCTCTTCCTGTACTCCCTCTTTAATTGTACTTTTCTTATTTCTGATATGTTGGTTTGGTCTTTTGTAGGTTTCTATGATTATATCCTTACTTGAATCTTGTTCCAGTTTTTCCCATCCTACATGTTCAAGGAATTGTGCACTAGCACTACAGTAAACGCTAGATGTACCTTTTTCCCAGAATCTGTATGATTTGTGATTAGATTCATAACCTACAAAGAATAATCTTTTAGCCCTATGCTGCCCCTTATGTCTCAGTTGTGTAGGAATATGCACCCATGCTGGTGCTCCAAATGTGTGCATGTAGCTTAGATCAGGTTTTCTACCATGCCACCGTGTGAATGGTAATTCACCTGTTGTTGAGTTAACAACATTATTCAATATATGATTTCCACACATTATTGCTTCTCCCCACAAATTTTCAGATAATCCTGAATCCGACAACATAGTACGAGCCATTGCCTGTATTGTTTGGCCTCGTCTTTCTATAAAGGAATTATGTTGTGGCCTATACAGTGCAGACTTTTTATGTTCAACACCTGCCATCTTCAGTCTATTTTGGAATTTATTATTTATAAATTCCGTACCATTATCAGTTACAAGAGTTACTAGTTTCCTTTTAGTTTTTCTTTCTGCAAACTTCAACCAATTAAAGAAATTTTGATATGTTTCCGTTTTACTCTTCATTAAATAACAGAAACCATATCTAGAATAATGATCCATTATACTTAATATATAACGAGCACCTCCCACACTTGGTTTTTTAGGACCTATAATATCAGCAAATATGACCTCTAGAGGTCCCTTAGTCTTAAATCCATTAATTCTATTTGCTGGTATTACCTTGCTTTTTTCTTGACTGCAAGCATTGCAGTGCAAATACTTACTGCAAGGCTTCAGTTTTATACCTTCAGACAGTTCAACCATTTGCTTAAGCATTTTAAAATTTATATGCCCTAAACGTCTGTGTAACAAATGTATGCATTCATCATGAGGTTTAACATGATTATACACTGTGTTAGCTACCTCTAATTGATTATCATTTAACACATACAATTCACCTTTTAAAGTTGCAGTTACTTTTTTACCTTCCTTTTCTATTATGCAGTTTTCTCTCCTAAAGGTAACTACATAACCTAGTTTAACCAAAACTCTAACCGAAAGCAAATTAAACTTAAGTTGTGGTACATATAACATTTTACATTTTCTTTTATGCAAAAACAATGTGCAATACCTTCACCTTTTGCTTTCATTTTTCAGACATTAGCTAACGATATCTGTTGTGAACTCATGGACATCTTAACAAATCTTTTCTTATCTTTTGTTATGCAATGCGATGCTCCACTATCTATAACCCATAAATTATTATTCACAGTTTCGTTGCTACACATTGCTAACTCTTAGCATTTTTTATCCTTTTGATGCCTTTTAGTATTCTGGCTGGCATTGTGGTGTTTTCCTTTCTTGCAGAATCTAGCCAAATGTCCTTTTCCTCCACAATTAAAACATTTTCTAATTGTATAGGCTGTCGAAGATTCTTTATCTTCTTTAGTTTGTTCCCTTCTAAGTTGATCCCTTTCAAGCCTTCTCCTGGCTTCTTCAATTAATCTGCCAGTAATGTCAGTTAATGTGAGGTTATCTTTTGGCAGTACTTCTAGTGAAGTTACATAGTCGTCATAGCTCTCATCTAACAAAGACAAAATTATATAAACCTGATGTAGTTCTGTGAAGATAAGTTCTTTTCCATGCAGTTCCTGAAAAATTCTCTTCATAGTGTTTAAATGAGTCAACATGTCTCCATTCTTTTTAAGATGTGTTCTGAACAGCTTCTGTGTAAGATTTATATGTGCTCCTACACTGTCTCGAACATAAATCTTCTTTAAATTCTCCCAACATTTCGCAGCTGTTTCTTCTCCACGAATATGGACAAGCTGCTGGTCACAGAGTGTCAGTCCTATTATACAGAGAGCTTGCTCATTCTTCAGTTTATATTCTTGTATTTTCTGGGCATCATCCTCATCCTCCGGATCCCAAGCATCTACCTCTGGTGGGTTTTGAATTATACTCCACAAACCTTCTCTGCATAGAAGTAGGCTACATTTCATAGACCATGAAACATAGTTTGTTCCATCCAGTTTGGATATTAGAGACAAACTTGGTAAATTGACTTATGCCATCTTTCTCTGGATATTAAACTATAACAAATAAAAACACAGCTGTCTGTTTACAGTATTGTGTAACTACACTAACTCTCACTTTATATAAGCCTGTTTTATCCTGGTTAGTCTGATTGTGCAGCTGGGCCCATAACCAGTGTTAGGGATACACCCTAGCAGAATCTGCATGGCAGGCAGGCAGGCAAATATGTGAGATAAACGTTTTGTAGCTTACACTCAGTAAAACAGATACACTGTGCTAGTTAAATAGTTTATTCCAGTAAGAGTTTTAGCATAGTCAAAACAGTCCATATATCATTTACTAGTTCAGTCCGTCCGGGGATTATTCAGTTGCAAAGTCCAGTGTCGAAAAAGAGGTAAGTAAACTTACAAATATCAGTCCAATAATATACCTCCTCGCAGTAGAGATATATGAAGAAGTCAAACCTCCTTTCTTCCTTCAGCAGCAGGGAACACGCAGTTAACAAACCATCAATCCATCATTGTCAGCAAGCAACCCAGTAAGCCAGCAATCAATCAAGTTCTCTTGCTCCCTCTTATGGCGGTTTTACAACCGCACCCAAAATTACATGCTTTGCAGTTTAAAATGACACACACTTAAATTCACTATCATAGTTTATATATATTATTTTATCCAAACTACGTTAGGTAACCTTGTTATTCCTAACACCTTGGTACCTATGTTGATCATTGGGTCAAATGGCAGGAGATAGGTAAGAGGAAGGGTCTTACATGCTACTCTTGAGATTGTTTCTCATATGATCTATTACTAGATTATGAATCTAATAATTATGAAAATAGCTCCCTCTTTCTATTCTGTGCATCCTTCTCTTCAAAATGTAGCTTAGACAACAACCTCAAAGGCAACGAGTACGTATCTTTCTATTGCCCTCCACAAGTAATGAAACTTCTTGAATGAGAAATGAAACATTTTTTTTTCTTTCCTCAAGGAAAAAAATTCAGTCCAGTTGTGTTTTGAAAAAACACCTTTGAGACAACTATGACCTAGATGATTGAGAATCTCCACAGGCACTTAAATAGCAATGAAACCTTTTTCTAAACTTTATACATTTAAAAAATACATATAGCTTTTGTTTCAGATACAAAGAATGTTTGTTATATAGATGCGCAAAGCCCATATTCTGTCTCCAAGACAGCCACATTGAGAACATGTTTTTTTAATGAGATGTTCTGCAAATTCATATTCAATATTTTTTCAACACTTTATTTATATTTAGAAGCATTATATTTAGAAGTCCTTTCATAAGTTCTTTTGCTGAATTCAAATAATCTACACTGGTAGTGCAACTTTAATACAGTTTTATGACAACTCGTGTTTGAAATTTGTACTTCTGCAGTTCAAGTCTGAATTTGGCATGATTGCTGACACAAAGATGAATCGCTTAAAAAGTTCATTTCATTGGTATATGAAACCTCAGGGTATTTTTATAGGCCCTTTGTTGGAGTTTTCATAAGTGATGATGAAACTATTTGTTAGCTTTTTTAATGACCCATTTAAATTTATACTGGCTGGAACAGAAATCCAGTTTTAATATCACTTCAAGTATTCCAGTTAGAATTCTTATAACAAATTCCATAAAATTCCATGTCTTCAGCAGCTTTGCTAGATAACAATTAGATTCTTTGGACAATTTTGTGAAGCTAATTTTACTAGAATATTAATATATTTCATATGGTAAGTACATCCTTAAATGGCATTTGCCTTTTAAGAAGAAAGATGTGCAACATGAGATAAACACAGTTGCATTATAAAGCGCATCAGGTATTATCTAATACAGCTATAGTAGGGTTATGGCTATGTTTTTCTTTCTATGTTCTTCTTCATCACAGAAGATGCTGGTTGGTTGTTGTGGATTGGTAACCTTCAGGAGAGCACCAGGTTGAAAGGCTGATGTAGGCTGAGTTAATATATTACACTAAACCATGGTTTATTTTAATCTATTACTTTATTGATTGTTTTATGCATATCCGACTTTTATTATTTTTACAAATAACTCAAGATGGCATCTCCCTCCTACAAAATCCCCACAACAATAGCATGTGAGATGTGTTGAGCTGAGAGAGAGAGAGAGAGACTGGCCCAAGGTCACCCACCTGGCTTTCATGTCTAAAGTTTAGGATGCATGCCTAAAGATTAGAAATCACAATCTCTTACTAGATTCAACCATAGTAGTAAGCCTTAAACATTGCTTTATACATTTCAATGTATTAAATCAAAAGCAACCAAACTGTGATGTTTCTGGTGTTTTTTTTTTTTTAGCTGGTTGACAGCTCTTCTACTGGTTGAAAATCTGCTAAACTTATGTTGTTTTTGCTTGTCTGGTGCCTTATTTTCCCCCTGTATAATTAATGCTAGACATTTAATTCAGTTTTACAGAAGGAACTGAAATACTGCCCCTTTGAAATTACTTTAGGTTTCCCTGTCTCAGAACAAATCTAAATGTCATCTTTCTAAATCACTTTCACATTACAGAAAAATGTGCTAAATAAATAAACTGTTCTGACAGATCAATATACTGGAGGTGACTTATTGCTTTACATAAATTAGTTACACCAATAAACTTTCCACCATGATAATATCTTCTATATAGATGAGGTTGGAATCCTGTGGCAATTTGATGGTTGGTCTTCGGTGAAATGGTTATTTAGAGCTATCTGCTCGCTATTTGCTATCCATTAATATCATGTTGCTGAAATCTATGAGGCATAAAACAAAATGTTGGCAGAACTTGGATTATCCAAATTGTAGTCCATAGCTGTGGCCTCAGAATTCAGTTGTGTGTTTCACATTTCAGTAAAGAATAAAGCAGGCCAGGGAAAGATTGGATTGTTTTTCACCATTATCCTTGTAGCATTCAGCATTTTCTTTCTCCCTGGGAAAATTCCATTCATTAGTGTGTCCCGACATTCCTTTCTTGCTTACAAATGCAGCATAAAATCATGGGGAATGCTGCTGTAGGAGGTGAATGTGAGCAACATACACATTGAGACAAAAGAGATGATCAGGAAAATCAAACTGTCAGAGGCACTTCTATTTTAAAATCATTTGAGGGTGTAAAAAGATCAGAGACTTTGTAAAGAGTTATACAGTGCAGACTTTATGACATTTTCTTCAGATAGAACTATTCTATTGTCAGAAATATGGTAAAATAAAATAAAATAAATGAAAACCATGTTATCTATTTAAATAATAATAATCTTCATCATTTGGACTCAATTCCTAAGATTTTTCTCTTTATGTATTGTAAATATAATGCATAAAGCCATTTCCTTGGCATGTCCATCATCTTTAGCAGAAATAAAAGCCTCTTTGTAAGCTGCACCTCTAACTTTCAATATTTTTTCTATTTTATATTATGCACATATGATGAAAGAAAGAATCAAGCCTCAGAAATATTCTACCTATTCATGACTGTGTAATTAAAGCTCAAGAGGTTTAGGCCAGATCATGTATTAATGTCAGATATTTACTTTAAAAAAGCATGCAGATATTAACAGCATCATTATTTGGGTTTCTTTGTGTGCTTGTTTTAAATATATGGGCATATTTTCTTATTCTTTTTTTGCTTTTTTGCTATTTCTAATTCTAGATTTCATTATCAAACATTCTGGATGTCAATCAAAAACCCTACACACAATAGCCGGTTTTCAAAATCTTACAGCATAGAAACTATAGTAGTATTGTATGGGTCATAGCACTATAATTTCAAAATTTTGTTGTTTTAACTGCATGTAAATAATAAAATCTATTCCAGCACATGATTCCAATACACAACTTTCAGAACAGTTTAGGAAGGTCCCACTCTTTTTTTTTTTTTGTTGTTGGTTGGATATTAAGGGCTTACACAATCTTATTCATTGTTCCCTATTTATGCAGAGTCAAAGGACTCAATATCATTGCTTCTCTGCAGCTCAAATAAATTAATGTGATTAGATATGTATCATTTTACAACTCCAAAGGAGAATTTTAAAAGGCAGCAATGGTATTTTTCTGTCTAGCTAGATAAGCTTTGGGTTCTGTTTGAACAAGCTTGATAAATAACATATAGAGTCGGGTAGATGGCTATAATAAAGATGGATTTTTAGCAGGAAAGACTTGGGGATAAAAAGGAGGAAACTAAAGTCTCATTAGAAAGGTAATTCACATCTAAGAGGCAGACTGAATGCCATGTGATGTGTCAGTTTCTATAGTGACTGCTCCCTTTCATTCAAAAGCTCAGCAAGCATTTACAAAAAGCTAAAGCAACGAGCAGGGTGGTGGGATTCCCTTGCCTCTCCCCCCATATTACACAGACAGATTTGCTGCTCTTGAATTGAAAGCACAAAAGATCTTTTGTTACATATTAAAAAAAGAAGGCTAATTTCAGCAGCAGCACAATGGAGAATAGACATTAGAGACTAGAAAATGTCTGCACCGGGCTGCTTTTGATTCTTTTCATCTATGGACCAGAGTCCACAGTAATGGCACTCAGACGTAACGTGTAAGCAGAATAAGAGTTGTAGTTAGTAAGGCACCAAGTTAGTAATTCATTCTCATTCGAGTACTGTTTTCTATTAAAGCTCTGCATTGCAAGTAACATGTAAGACTGCTAACGCAATGTCTTAATGGCTCACATGAAGCATTAATGCACTGTGGTTTGGCTTTTTGACTCAAGGAAGGCATGGCACAAGGAAGACGTGCCATAATGTACCAAAGAAATCAGAAAATCCATAGCTATCATAAGACAATACATTAGTTCAAAATGTAAGCTGTTGTTAATAAAGCTATAGTATCTGTGTTAAGTTCTTGAATAAATGTGTTCTGTAAAACGAATGCCAGCATATCACTTGAACTTTAGTGAAAAGTGAGATCACTGCTGGAATGGTCTGGTCTTGGTGACCAAGTATAGTAATGCATCCACTAACCCACTTGTTGTGTATGTACCATAGTTAATAAAAGTATGAGCTCGAGGTAAAGTGCAGGGTTCTGGCCCTGCACTTCTGATTGGCTGTTAGGCGGCCAGATCGGATTGGTTAGTTCTTAGGAATCCGATTGGTCCTTAACAGAGGATTATTATTGGTTAAAAGAGCTGGCATTCACAGCTCGCTATTGGACAATTCTCACAAGGGTTGCCTATATAAGGCAGAGTTCACTGTTGTTGTTTTGAGAAGTCACTATGCAATAAAGAGCTGAAAGTTCAACATTCAGAGGCTGTCTCCATTTACTCCAACCCATGTCCAAGTACTTAATACTGGCGACGAGGATGGGATGTGGAGATGTCTGAAACTAAGAAGCTAGGAAGTGATACCGAGCACGTGAAAAGACGACGCCACCAACGGAACCATGTCCGGCAGCATCGTATCACCCGCTCTGTTCGATCCGAACCAAGAAGATTGGGAATCCTACATGGATCGCTTCCAAATGTTTCTCGAGATGAATAATTTGAAGGACGCCACACCAGCAAAGAAGCGGGCACTGTTCCTGACGCACTGCGGCCCAGCTGTATTTAAAATGGCTAAAGCACTTGCCAAACCTCGAAAAGTGAAAGCCATGAGCTGGGACGACCTCGAACCCATCCTGAGAGACTATTACGCACCAACCGTGCCTACACTCGTCAGACGCCACGAGTTTTATCAGAGAAACCAGCGAAAAGGAGAGAGCGTGGCCAATTTAGTGGCGGACCTCCAGAATTTAGGGGGCCTCTGCGGGTTCGCCGATTTAGAAGAAGCACTAAGAGATCGAGTAATTCTGGGATTAGATGCACTAGGCGTGCAAAGCAAGCTGATGGCGAAAGGCGACATCAGCCTTGCTGACGCCATCGCCGAAGCCACGGCTGCAGAGGTGACCAAAAAGTCAGCTGCACAATTACGGTGAAGCCGCACTCCGGCAACACCACCGACTGGCGAAATCTTACCCAACTCAGAAGGGCAGCTCGTTACGACGCACCACGAGGACCTCTCTTCGTCGTCAGACAGCGACGAAGAAGGGATCCATCGACTGCGGTCCGACCGGGATCCTTGCCCTAAGCCCTTACGCCCTTGCGCTGGCTGTGGAGCAAACCATTCCAGGGCGAATGCAAATTCCGCGACGCACTCTGCCATGAGTGCGGGAAACGAGGCCACATCAGCCTCGCTTACCAGGACCCAGCCAAACCTCAAAAGGGGTCAACTATCGCCAATCGACAGGAAACCGTCCTGTAAGGCGAGAGCCAATAAACCACTCCTACAGAAATCGAGCTTTGCAAAAAGAAGAGGCTCACCATACTATCACTATAGGTCACGCCTCAGCTTTGGACACTAAGAAAATTCGAGTCACGGTAGCCATCGAGAACCAGCCTTGCCACATGGAGGTCGACTTGGGATCGTCCCTCTCGATGGTGTCTTGGAAGACACTCAAGCAACTTATCCCCACAATCCAACGCCAAGACCTCCAATTTCAACGCCTCATCCTCAAGGACTACCAAGGAAATCGAATCCCCGTGGTCGGGTCCTGCCGAGTCTGAGTCTCCTTCAAAAAGCATACAGCATACTTACCTCTAACGATCATCGATAGAGATAGGCCTAATCTACTAGGCCTCCAATGGTTCGTGCCACTCAGCATCGAAGTGGCCGGCGTGAACCGAGTCGGTGGTTGTGAGTGGGAGGAAGATCTTATTTCTGAGTTCAGCGATGTCTTCGCGGACCGTTTAGGTGAGTATAAAGGGATCCCAATCTCATTTAGTCTAGATCCAAAAGTAGCCCCTATTCGCTTGAAGCCCCGTCGAGTTCCATTCGCTCTTAAAGCTAAGATCGACGAACAACTCGACAAGCTAATTGCTCAAGGGGTGTTGAAGCCCATCGATCACTCTCCATGGGAAACCCCTATTGTAACGCCCATTAAGCCAGATGGGTCAATCCGAATTTGTGGGGACTACCGGGCCACTTTAAACCACGCCCTACAGCAGAATGCGTATCCATTCCGGTGGTGCAGCACCTCCTCCATTCCTTGGGGGGCGGAAAGGTTTTCGCTAAATTAGATTTAGCTCAAGCTTTTCAACAACTACCAGTGGATGAAAAGACAGCCCAAGCCCAAACAATTGTAACACACAGAGGTGCTTTTAAATGTACTCGATTGCAATTTGGGATTAGTTTAGCCCCGGGGATATTCCAAAGCCTCATGGAAAGGTTGTTACAGGGAATCAAGGGCGTGGTTCCGTATTTTGATAACGTATTAATTGCAGCCCCTACCAAAAAAATCTTGCGGGATCGTTTGAAATGTGTTCTTAAAAAATTCCAAGAGGCAGGACTTAAGGTGAAAAAAAATAAATGTCACTTATATACTGACAGTGTTGAGTTTCTAGGGTATCGGATTGATAGCCAGGGCATTCATCCTACCAAAAGTAAATTAAAGGCAATAAAAAATGCCCCCAGGCCACGTAACAAGGCCGATCTCCAGGCATTCTTAGGCCTCATTAATTCTATAATGTATTTTTACCGCACAAGGCGACTGTTGCTGAACCGTTACACCGGTTATTAGATAAAAAAGCATTGTGGGTATGGGGTTACTGGGAAGAACAAGCGTTCCGGAATGTTAAAAAAATTGCTCACATCTGACTCTGTACTTATGCAGTATAATGAGACTTTACCATTAGTTATAACCTGCGATGCCTCGCTCTTCGGGGTGGGCGCCATTTTGAGTCATGTACTGCCTAATGGGAACGAAGCCCCTGTTGCATACTTTTCGAAGACTCTTTCACAAGCAGAGCGGAACTATGGACAAATTGATAAAGAAGCTCTTGCAATCGTTTCAGCTGTAAAGAAATTTCATGAATATGTGTATGGAAGGACATTTACCATTATAACGGACCACAAACCATTGCTAAGGATAATAGCCGGGGACAAGCCAACCCCCTACATATTATCCCCTCGAATGACCCGATGGTCAGAGTTCCTAGCTGCTTATAATTATCGCCTGCAATATCGCCCGGGGAAAGCCATTCCCCACACCGACGCATTCAGCCGAGCACCACTTCCAGAGACTCTCGATGATCCGGCACCAACGGCAACCACGTTGCAGATCGAAACACTCAACTTGCCGCCTATGACCGCCTGAGACATCGTGAGAGAAACCAAACGAGACCACACCCTAGCTCGCGTCCTAGGCTGGGTAGGACGCGGATGGCCATTGGACCAAGTCCCAGATGACTTTGCGCCATTTAAAGCAAGACAGACTGAACTTTTTTTCCCAAAAAGGCTGTGTCATCTGGGGTGATAGAGTCGTTGTCCCAGAACGACTCCGGAAGACGCTGCTACAAATTCTGCATGAGGGCCACCCCGGCATCGTGCGGATGAAAGTGCTTGCACGAAGCTACACATGGTGGCCGGGCATGGACTGGCAAATTGAGCAGTGGGTCAAAGAGTGTACCAATTGCCAACAAGCCAGCAACACCCCACCAAAAGCCATGCCTACTGAATGGGAGATGCCACGTGGACCCTGGTCCAGAATCCACCTGGATTTCGCGGGGCCAACCAAAGGATATACCTTCCTGCTGACAGTCGACGCATACTCCAATTGGTTAGAAATTCATCGTATGACGGCCACAACTTCCGAGGCAGTGATCAAGATCCTAAATAGACTCTTTGCAACCCACAGATTGCCTGATGTCCTGGTGTCCGATAACGGGCCACAGTTTATGGCACTAATGTTCGAGCAGTACCTCGCTGACCGCGGCATCCACCATGTGCTCACCTCGCCTGCGCACCCTGCGACCAATGGCCGAGCGGAACGCATGGTCCAATTTGTTAAAAAGACTTTGCAAAAAATGGACTATGACAATATCGATGACAAGGTCAACCAAATTCTCTTTTTTGCAACACATAACTCCACATAGCGTCACCGGCAGAACTCTGGCAGAACTACTGATGGGATGAAGACTCCGCTCCCACCTCGGTCGGTTGCACCCTGCTTACGAACCGGAAAAGCCAATAGGATCCAGTGGCCGCTATCGCACCTTCCAGGTAGGAGACCACGTTTACGCACAAAACTTATCGGGCGATCCATTATGGATAGAGGCAAGGTAGTACGAGTGACCGGCCCCAAATCCTACGTAGTGAAATGCTGTGACAATAGACTGTGGAAACGGCATATCGACCAATTACGGTCACGACTCACAACGGCCAGTCAACAACTCCCCCATGACCAAACTGAGGGGGGGGGGAGGTACAGAAGAAGATGACGCTCCAGGGAACCTGCTCGAAGGGAGCGACGAATTAAGTGAGACTCAGGAAATGGAGCAGGAAGGAGAATTGTTTGCACCGCAAGAAATTGCACCTGAGCAAGAAGCAGATTCACCGCCAAACAACAATCTACCTCAACAGGATTGCAATCAACCAGTCCAACAAAAATCCGAAAGACTCAAAAGACAACTGTCCTATTTGAAGGACTATATAACTACATCGTAATTAAGAAGCCAGGGGGAAGGGGTGTTGTGTATGTACCATAGTTAATAAAAGTATGAGCTTGAGGTAAAGTGCAGGGTTCTGGCCCTGCACTTCTGATTGACTGTTAGGAGGCCAGATCGGATTGGTTAGTTCTTAGGAATCCGATTGGCCCTTAACAGAGGATTATTATTGGTTAAAAGAGCTGGCGTTCACAGCTCGCTATTGGACAATTCTCACAAGGGTTGCCTATATAAGGCAGAGTTCACTGTTGTTGTTTTGAGAAGTCACTATGCAATAAAGAGCTGAAAGTTCAACATTCAGAGGCTGTCTCCATTTACTCCAACCCATGTCCAAGTACTTAATACCACTGTTGGAAGAAATATCCATCTGGTTCAGTTCCAAGAAAGACATTGGAAACATGGACGCTGATTGGAAAAATGGTTTAATGATGAAGCAGAACCACATTAATTCTGGGCAGCTGACCACATGGAGTTGAGAGTGGGTGGCTTTTATACGCCCTATGGTCTCTGTGTTTGAGCTTCCTGTTCCTGTGCAAGAACAAGTATTCTATTGGCTGTTGTGGGAGTTATATAGGGGTCATAGCTGGCTCTATAGGTTGTCTGAGCTAAGTTTGGTTGAAGTTTGGAGGGTGGTGCAATGTCCTTAGGACAGGCATGTTCAAAATATGGCCCGGGGCCAATTGTGGCCCAACTTCAAATTTCAAGCGGCCCGTAGCCTCTTTTCCCCACCAGCTCAGCTTGTCACTCATCCCTGCCAGCTGGCATTTTTCCCTTCACCACACATTAATTTTAATGGTTCAAAGAATGTCAGACTGAATGGTCGATCCCCACACATTTTCACCTCACCAAATCTGGCCTTCTTTGCAAAAAGTTTGAACACCCCTGCTTTAGGAGTTTGTGTAATATAGTAAGCTCTGCTGCTAAATGGTACTTGGTTAATCCTATTATGTCCGGAAGGGTCATTTCTTAATCCCATTATCCTGAAGCTGAAGGTCTTTTGTTTTGTAGATAGACTGGCCCAATCTTTCTTAATGGGCAGAAAATATCTGCTGGGAGCAGGGAGCTGAGGCTCTGAATTTCTATCTCTTAAGATTTTTATTTCTCTTTTAAGGGAAAAATTTTATCCTGGCTTTTTAAATATTTCTCAAAATATTTCATTCTTTTATAAGGGGGGGAGATGGCTTCCCACACCATTATTTGTGTTCTTCTGCATGTAAACATTTGTGCCTTGTTTTGCTGTAAAATCTTAGAGACAGCTTGAAGAAAAGTCAGGTGAAAGAAGGTAGTAGAAACAAATATTACTTCAAAAAACCCTTAAAATCTTCCCTTTTACTAGGGTAGCAAACCACCATTGCCTTCCATATTACTATCATGGGTATACCAGCAGTTCTGAATTTAGACTCTTTTTCCTAATCTTGCCAATATACTGCTGTGATAGGATCCCATCTCAATTTACTCTTTATTTGCAGCTTGGACCATTAGGGGATGGAGACAACTGGGCAAAAAAACCAAGATGGTTGCTGCAGCCACATGGTCAAAGCCTTGCTGTTTTCCAAATATGCATTGCATGTGCAAAGTATTAAAAGCTTTGTGCATAGTATTGTAGCCACTATCTTGGTTTCTTTGATCTATGGAATATGTCTTCAAAGACATATGTTGTAAATCCTGAAACATCAGTCACTGTCTTGAAAGAACATTTCACTGATCAGCATGTAGCCTAGAATAAAACTTTGAGGCACTCTATTTAATACTAAACTCCATTCCTAGGTAGAGCCATGTATGGATGTAATGCATCCAATTATGAATCCATTTGTTCTATCCAGCTCATATTTTACCATTTTATTAAATGCTATCATCAAATGCTTTGTCAAATGCTTTGTCAAGATACATTATATCCACAGCATTTCACCAATTAATTAGCAATTAATTAATTAGTTTTTTTTTTTTAAAAGGAGATATTTATAGTGTGACATAACTCATTTGTGGCAAACATGTTCAGGTTCTCATTAATTACTGTATTCTATCTAAGTGCTTACAAATATTATGTTTAATCATTTTCTCAAGCATTTTGCTCAGTATAGATATCAAATTGGCAAGTCTGTCATTTCCCAAATCTAAGTTCTTTCCTTTTTTTTTTGAAAAAAAAAATGTTCTTGTCCAGTATTCTGAGATTTTGTCATTCTTTGAGAGTTTTCCATGATTGCAGTTATCAGTTCTGTAATCACTTCCACTAGTCCAGCAGTAATCTAGGATGTAATTTATCTGCCCTTGACTTGAAATGCAAATTCATTTAAATTAGGAAAGTTTTTTTTAAAACCCCTCTGTTACGGGCTAAGCAATTGCACTAATTAAAAGCTTAAATAGTTTTACTTCCACAGCAGGCTCGAAATCCTGCACTTCTGATTGGCCCGCCAGCAGTGGATCTTGATTGGTCATCTCAGGCCGATCTGATTGGCTGTTAACGGGCACTGCCGATTGGACTCCGCCAGCGCGGCAAACTCAAAGCATTGGCTGTTATGACAGCAACGAGCCCTATAAAAGGGCTGCTGCTGCCCGAGTATTTTAGCTCTGTTCTGAAGTCACTAATAAAGAGTTGAGTCATTTCCCGATGCCTCGTCTCCGTTCTTTGCACCCATGCTCCGAACAGAACACTGGCAACGAGGATGGGATGCGGAGACTTTAAGAGCTGATCAAACACTCAACAAACCCTACAGAGCACGTGGCTAAGAGCAAACCGAAGAAGCGGCAGAATGACCAGCAGCGCTATACCACCCGCTCCATTTGACCCAGCTAACGAAGACTGGGACTCGCATATGAACAGATTCAAGATGTTCCTGGAGACCAACAATCTGAAAGATGCTACACCTGGCAAGAAACGAGCTGTATTTCTGACCCATTGTGGGCCTGCCATTTTCAAGATGGCAAAATCACTTGCGAAACCAGCAGAAGTCAAGACAATGGACTGGGACAACCTTGCCCCAATCCTCCGGGCCCATTATGCACCGGCGGTGCCAACACTCATCAGAAGACACAAGTTTTACCAGAGGGACCAACGGGAAAGCGAAAGCATTGGGGACTTTATCGCTGACCTCAGAAACCTAGGAGGACTCTGTGGCTTTGCAAATCTCGAGGAAGCCATGAGAGATCGAATTGTTCTGGGCCTAAGAAACCCCATGACCCAGAGCAATATTATGGCGAAGGGAGACATCGCCCTCGCAAATGTCATCGCCGATGCTACTGCAGCAGAAACAACCAGGAAGTCAGCCGCTCGAATGCACCAAGTGAATGCACTGCATCGCCAACTCACCAGCAACACTACGCCGTTTTCTGAGAGGCACACGACAACTACTCACCATGAGGACCTCGAATCCTCATCAGAAAGCGAGGAAGAAGAGATCAACAGACTCAGGTCAGAACGCGACCAGCGGGACCAAAAGAATCAAAAATCCCCGTACCAATGCTCCAGATGCAGGGGCAGTCACCCACGATCTGACTGCAAATTCCTAGACGCACTCTGCCATTCATGCGGGAAGAGGGGCCACATCGCTAAGGTCTGCAGAAGCAAGCGAGGACCCAGACCAACCAGGAGAGAAAACAATTTCCGACAGACAACAGGCACCCCACCAGTTAATCGGGACCACCAAAACAATCAATGGAACTTTCAATACAGAAACTGAGCAGCCACCACTTCATCCCAACGAGAAGAGGCACACCAGACCATCACCATAGGCCACGCTTCATCCCTTGATGCAAGGAAAATCTGAGTGAGGGTCACCATCGAGAAGCGACCATACGTTATGGAGTTCAACTCTGGATCATCCCTATTGATGGTATCCTGGAAAACCTTCAAGCAGCTGATCCCTGACATCCGTCGCCAGGACCTCAGCACTCAAAACGTCATATTGAAAGACTACCAAGGAAATAGAATTCCGGTCATCAGTTCCAGCAACGTCCGAGTCACCTTCAAGGACCACACCGCAATCTTACCATTGACCATCGTCAATCGAGATCAGCCCAGCCTTCTGGATCTACAGTGGTTTGCACCATTAGGAATCAAACTAGCTGGCATCAACCAGACTGGCAGTGATGACTGGGAAGCGGCCCTCATCCAAGAATTCCAGGACGTGTTCAGCAAGAAGCTAGGCAAGTACAAAGGGTCCCCTATATTGTTTAACCTCAGCCCCGAAGTTGCGCCCATTCGCCTTAAGCCTCGTCGAGTGCCCTTTGCACTCAAGCCAAAGATTGATGAACAATTGGACAAATTAATAGCACAAGGTGTGTTGGAACCGATTGACCATGCTTGATGGGAGACCCCAATCATGACCCCCATAAAACCAGACAGATCGGTGAGAATTTGCGGGGATTACTGGGCCACCCTAAATCATGCGCTCCAGCAGAGCGCTTACCCCGTACCTGTGGTCCAACACCTTCTTCACTCCCTTGGAGGTGGGAAAATATTTGCAAAATTGGACTTAGCTCAGGCGTACCAGCAGTTGCCTGTAGACGCACAGACTGCAGAGGCCCAGACTATAGTCACGCATAGAGGGGCTTTCAAGTGTAACAGACTCCAGTTCGGAGTAAGTGTAGCCCCCGGCATTTTCCAGAGCTTAATGGAAAGATTGCTACAAGGCATAAACGGGGTCGTGCCCTATTTTGATGATGTACTGATAGCTGCCCTGACTAGATACATTTTAGAAAAACGACTCCGAATGGTTCTACAGAAATTTAAAGACGCTGCCTAAAGGTCAAGAAGGACAAGTGCCAACTCTGTACAGAAAAGGTTGAATTCCTGGGCTATCTACTTGACAAACAGGGAATTCATCCTACTGAAAAAAAACTGACTGCCATAAAAAATGTCCCAAGACCTAGGAATAAAACAGACCTCCAAGCTTTCCTAGGACTCACTAACTTTTATAACATCTTCTTGCCCCAGAAAGCAACTGTGGCCGAACCCCTGCATAGGCTCCTTGACAAGAAGGCTTCCTGGGTCTAGGGACAACGCGAAGAATGAGCTTTTCAGAAAGTCAAAGACCTTTTAACCTCAGATGCTGTATTGATACAACATAACGAGACCTTACCTTTAACCATCACCTGCGATGCCTCACTGTTTGGGATAGGAGCCATCCTGAGCTACATCCTACCAAATGGTACTGAGGCACCTATTGCATTTTTTTCAAAGACTTTAGCTAAAGCTGAGAGGAACTATAGCCAACTTGATAAAGAGGCTCTCGCTATCGTAGCTGCTGTCAAACGCTTCCATGAGTACATATATGGAAGACCCTTTTCCATAGACACTGATCACAAATCATTACTTGGCATTTTAGCAGGGGACAAACCAACACCCCACATCTTATCGCCAAGAATGACGCGTTGGTCGGAATTTCTAGCCGCATACGATTACCAATTGCTACACCGCCCGGGGAAAGCCATTCCCCACGCTGACGCTTTGAGCCGCTCACTGTTACCCGATTGTCATAGACAATCCAGCTCCAATACTAACAACGCTACAAATCGAAACCCTTCCTTCTCCACCACTGACTGCACGAGACATTGCCACAGAAACAAGGAAAGATCCTTGTTTAGCACGAATCCTCAGCTGGGTGGAAAGAGGTTGTCCTGACAACAAAATCAGTAACATCTTCAAACCTTTCAAAAACCGACAGACAGAGCTTTTCTCCCAAAAAGGATGCATATTGTGGGGAGACAGAGTTGTCATTCCGGAGCAGTTATAACAGAAAGTCCTGAAACTGTTGCATGATGGACATCCTGGCATTGTGCGAATGAAGGCACTAGCCAGGAGCTACACGTGGTGGCCAGGTATAGATAAACAAATAGAAACTTGGGTGGCCGCTTGCAACAAGTGTCAAGAAACTCGCGCAGATCCACCAAAAGCCCCACCAATGGAATGGGAGACACCCCGGGGTCCCTGGTCCCGCATCCACCTCGATTTTGCAGGACCCACCAAAGGACATACCTTTCTCATAACCATGGATACCTATTCAAATTGGCCAGAGGTCCACAAAATGAAAAACACCACCACAGAAGCAGTCGTTAAAAAATTAAATAAACTATTTGCTACACATGGACTACCAGATGTCCTGGTTTCCGATAATGGTCCCCAATTCACTGCTCTCGCATTTGAACAGTACCTAACGGATCGGGGGATACACCATGCCTTGACCTCACCTGCCCACCCTGCGGCCAATGGTAGGGCTGAGAAAGTGGTCCAATTCATGAAGAAAACTTTACAAAATATGGAACAAGGAGACATCGATCATAAAGTAACCAGGATGCTCCTCCTCCAACATATTTCACCACACAGTACTACAAACAAAATCCCAGCCGAACTCCTGATGGGACGTAAACTTCGATCACACCTTGACCACATGCACCCTACCTACATGCCAGAACAACCCCTAGGGTCCAGCAGCAAGTATCGCATGTTCAAGGTAGGCGACCCAGTTTTCGCAAAGAATTTCTCAGGTGACCCATTGTGGGTCCCCACTACCATAATTCAACTTACGGGGCCTCGTTCCTACCATTTACAAATTGCTGAGGAGAAAATGTGGAAGCGCCACATTGACCAAATTCGTTCCAGACTGGCACCTACCCCTGTCTCTAGCCCTGAACCTCAAACCTGGGGGTGAAGGGAAAGCGAGGGGGCTGAAAATGAGCCAACATACGACGCAGTACGTGAAACCCAAAAATCAACACAACCAACCTCAGGATATTCACCTTCTGAGGAAGAACTGGACCAGATGATAGCCTCGCCACAAAACAGCATTGCGACAGCAGCAAATCCAAGAAACTCAGGAGGCAGCCTTGACGGAAGCAGGGATGACAGCCCCGTGTTGCCCAGCAAAGTGGTTGACCCAGCCATGCCGTTCAGCCCAGCAAATAGCCCATCGGAAACAGAGCCAAGGCAAGAACTGTTGGGGCAACGCAGATTGGGCAAACAGGTGAAACGACCTGCGTACTTGCGAGAGTACATCACCCCACCCCTCAGACGGAACCTAGGGGGGAGGGATGTTACAGGCTAAGCAATTGCGCTAATTAAAAGCTTAAATAGTTTTACTTCCACAGCAGGCTCGAAATCCTGCACTTCTGATTGGCCCGCCAGCAGCGGATCCTGATTGGTCATCCCAGGCCGATCTGATTGGCTATTAACGGGTGCTGCCGATTGATGCCGCCAGCGCGGCAAACTCAAAGCATTGGCTGTTATGACAGCAGCGAGCCCTATAAAAGGGCTGCTGCTGCCCGAGTATTTTAGCTCTGTTCTGAAGTCACTAATAAAGAGTTGAGTCACTTCCCGATGCCTCGTCTCCGTTCTTTGCGCCCACGCTCTGAACAGAACACCCTCCTTGTCTATCCTGAGCTGTAGTTTCCTCTTTATACTAGTGGCACAATGACAGCCAGCTAGGATGGAGAGAAAAGACATAAACTTTGAGTCAAAACATTCTGTCTTCTTGCCAAAGTCACTCCTCATTACATACAGTTGCCTTGCCTCTGCCTTTGCCTTCCCTTATAAAAATGTCCAAAATGTCTGTCTTTCTGTCTCTATTTACAGATCTTGGTAGATTTACCTGAACTTTTTGTTGTGTTTTTCTAATCAAAGATAGCCTTTTTTTTAAAAAAAAAAAATAAGGCTGCTGCATTGTAAATTTTTTGCATTACAAGAATCTAAACTGGTTTAAAATGAGAAAGTCCGGACATATCACATTTTCACGAATCATCATATTTTCATTTGCTATAACCTTCATAACTCTTGTAGCATCATTAAAAAAAATCAGCTGGTTATATTATAATATTTATTGATTAAACTTATCTGTTGCTCATCTTGCTTAGAGGAGACTCTTGGTGGCTCATAATCAATAAAAACAACCAAAAAGGTTG
The DNA here is from genome assembly GCA_033807585.1 of Hydrophis major. NCBI lineage: Eukaryota > Metazoa > Chordata > Lepidosauria > Squamata > Elapidae > Hydrophis > Hydrophis major. The sequence goes on from CM066329.1 coordinate 335,050,402, forward strand.
ATACTATATGGAACAAAATTCTGTCAATCTGATGTCATGATTCCAATACTGAGAAGCCGCCTCTTCCTCCTCCCAGGAGGTAACAAGTAAAATAGCTCATGAAGAGGATCTGTAGCATCACAGAAAATAGTGTGGACGGGAAGGAAGGAAGCAAGATGACATTAAGATGATACTCATTCATAAAGCAAAGTTAATAAACTTTGTACTGAATTTACAACATTTTTCTCAAACCTCACTCTTGATGTGTTTGTAAAATTTGCATTAGAGGCAAGAAAGGGAAAAACCTTGCAAGAAATGTTCATTTAAAGCACTTAAAAGTGGTATGGGGTTAGAGGGAATAATTTGCTTTGTAAATGTATTAGGTGTGAAAGAAAATAATCGATTACCTTGTTAATATAGCTCACATGATGACTTTGTAGTGCAATATGTTTGTAGTCCTTAAGAGTAATGATGCTGCCTAAGCATTTTTCTGGCAGCAGTCGTGAGTCAAATTTCCTGGCTTGTTCACTGCAATAATTCAGCCAGTGGCCTCTTTCTAATGGGGACAACAACCCCTTTAAATGTATAGCAGAATATTGCCAATGATTCATTTTTTTACCATCAAAGACAGAGCTCAAAGAATGTTTCTAGCATACAAGCTGTTAAATGTATCTTTTTCAAAGCAGAATTTACAAGTTACAATAAACATTAATAAATGCAGATCACTTATTGAGAGACATAAAAAAATAATTTCCTTTATTTGATAACAGCATGCATTTTAAAAACCATATTTTTTTCATTTGCAAATATGGTGCTTTGAATCACTGTTGGCTTAGAAGAAATGTGCATGCCATTACAGTATGTGGGGATATACAGCATGCAAGGTTCAAGCCACCATTAAACACAAACCTAATAGCTAATATTTGTAAATACATCTCTACTTTTTCATACATATTGAGAGGAAAAACTGCGAGAGAACAGAAAAGATATTAAAACTTACTGATCACCATACTGTCAGTGTGAGCTGCTCTGGATAATTAACACATCTTTCAGAGGCATCCATAGTGTGAGGTCAAAATCTTTCAGGGGCATCCTTAAAATCCCCTTTTTCTTATCCTTTTTCTCCTCCTCCCCGGAAAGAACCCATTGTTCATCAAAGATGGCTTCCTCTTCCTCTTCTTCTTTGTCCCAGTCCTTCTGCTGCGTAGTCAACTTTTCATAAGTACATAACGCCATTTCTAAGAATTGAAACAAAGTGCCCAAAGTATCTTCCTTTTTATATTTTGATATTCAGTCTTTAGTTCATCCACAAGCGATGCCATTATGAAAAGAGAAACTTTTCCCAAAACAACCACAAGTATTTTTAATCAAAAATAATTCAAAAAAAGTTCCAAAAATTAATACTTTTCTTCCTTCTTCTCTTTCTCTTTCTGGGGTTAATGTTTAATCAAAGAGGTCCAATTACCATATACCTTTCTTTGGGATTCTAGGCAATCTCCTCCTTTTTCAGCTTCTGCTCCAATTTTTTTTCCTCTCCCTTCCCACTTGCAATATCAATTTTAAATAATCAGAAATCCATACCTCCAACAAGGGTTTTCCAATTTCTTAAGTTTTTCAATGTCCAAAAATCCTTTTGTCCCTTAGCTTCAACTCTCAAAACAATTCACTTTCAATGTCCAATATGTCCAAACATTTCTGCTGTTTCCATGGGGTGGGAGAGTAAAGAAAAAAAAAAGTTCCCTTTAACAGCTTCTCCGCCGCTTTTGATCTTCTTAGGGATACAATGTATCCTCCAGCAATTCAAACAATTCAAACAGCTCAGTTCCAACCAATTTGAAAGATGTTACTTGACCCGGCTCAGACAGCACTTTCACTCTTCTTACTTCCTCCAGCGCAATCTTACCCGGTTGCTGGCTTCTTCGTGGCGGCCATTGCTGACCGCCACTCCACCGCCTTGGGAAAAAGGGGTTTTTCTGGAGAAGGAGGGGGTCTGCGACACCCCCAACCCCCTGTCCGACTCCCCTCTCTCTTCAGCTGTCCCTACAGGGCAGCCATATCCCCCTGACCCATCTGGATCGGGGGTACCTCGGCGGCTAGCACAGCAGGAATCGCGAGCTGTCGCAAATTCCTGCTGCCCCGAAGCCACGCGAAACCGGAAACCGGAAGAGAAAAATGAGCGGAAAGGTGGAGGCAAGGTTAGAAAGCAAAAGAAAAGGAGTAAGAAAAGGGAGGAGGAAAGACAAAGGGGTAAAAAGGGCAAGGAGAAGAATAAGCAAGAGAGAAAGGGGGGGAGGAGAAGCCTCAATGGGGGGAAGCAAGATCTAAAGAAAAAAAGTTTATTTAGAGACAATGGGTGAATTTAATTTAGGATAAAAGAGGGATTCTGGAGGATACATAAGATTGTGTTTTTTATATGTGTATTTAGAGTATAAAATTCATTGTGTAATTTTAGAATCTTTTAAACAGAATCCCAAGAAAAATTGTTATATGAAGTACTTTTAAGTTAGGGTAATGAGTTATAGACGTTACTCCAATTGGTGTATAGGAGAAGTATAATAAAAGAAAAAAGATGAATGGATAGTTGGAAATAGAACAGACAAAGAATATTATTGAAAATGGTAATAAGATATGAAAGGATATATAAAGGTTTTGTTATGCTTTTTTTTTTTTTTTTGGATGTTGTATATTGAAAAAAGGCAAAAAAAATTTTTTTTAATTAATAAGAAATAATTTGGATGAAAAGGAGAAGTTGGGATAAGATATGAAGTTAAATAGACAAAGTATTGATACTATAATTTGGGATTGTTATGTTCTATTGGTTTTCTTCTTTTATTATTTTTTCTTAGAAAAGAACTTATAAGCTGTTATGCCTTGTGCATTGTTTATATAAAATTGATAGAAATGGTTTATATATATAATATAAAAAAGAAAATGATAATAAGATATGGAAGGATATATAAAGTGAATATGATGTTTGAATTTGTGTCTGTGCAAAGAGTTTCAACCCAGGATCAGACAACCTTCAGAAAAGATCTTTTAGTTTTGTTTGTGTTCTGTAAAATCAATAAAATTTGTTTAAAAAAAAAAAAAATCTTTCAGGGGCATCCATAGTGTAAGGTCACAACTGTACAAAGCCCCTCCCCTTTTGTAATTCTGTTGCGTTTGGCTGATAGGATCACCTAAATCTATCTAGGACAGGGGTGTCAAACTTGTGGCATCGTATCATCACGTGACATATCACAACTTTTCCCCCCTTTGCTAAACCAGGGGCGAGCATGGCTAGCACGTGACATATCTGGTCCACGAGCCATGAGTTTGACACCCCTGATCTAGGAGCAAGAATCAGCATGAGAACTTCTAAGTAAACATACTCTGGCTGGCTGGCATGTGCTCTTCCTTGTACACACATCACTGAAAAAGGAGGTAGCATCAAGGGAAGCAGACATAGTATTAATTCCAGCCTGACAAAAGAATTTTGAATGGTGTGTACACTATCAGCTGCAGCCTTGATAAGGTGGTGTCTAAATAACTTTCCTAATTCTCCTGCCTTAATCATCCAAGAAGGATGATTTCCCTTCTGGACATTTTGATTCTCAGGATTTGCTGATAATATTTATTGATGGGATATGATAATGATGGACTTGGAAAGTCACAAAGTTTGTGATTTTAAGTACTTTGATAATCAGACAGGGGAAGGAAACCCTGAAATCAACACATCTTATATCTCTAAGCTCAGAAGGCCCTTCTTTTGTCATGAATGAGAAAATTCAGTAGGTGTGTACTTTGGGAGACTCATATGAAACAGTATACTTGCTTTGCAGGATCTGCATATTATGATCATTATCACTGGAACCAGTTATTGCCTAACTTAGATAAACACAGACACACTATACTTGATGTGTCAAAAGATAAATAATACCCAGGTTTCAAACATTTGTCTTAGGACGATATCCATTCAAATTGTTAATCTTCTGAATCTTACAGTGCAATTGTCATCACAAAACAAAAGCATATTCATTTCAAACTGCTATGTGGTTTATTGTGATATACATTTGTTTAGAAATGCATATTGTTTTAATGTATTTGTACGTGTGTTGACACAAAATTCTTCACAGATATCTAACTTTTTACTGGGTGTTAAAAAAAGGAATTGCAACTTTAGACATCATATCTCAGGTACAATGGGTTCAAAATATAACCGACTGCATTATTGTAATAAATAATTATTTGATAGATTATTAAAGGAGCCTATGCTTTGGAAGTATCCCTTGCTATTTAGAAAAAAATGCTTCCCACCTCCCGAACTCATATTTAATGTTAAACTGGAAAAAAAAGAAGATAAAAACATCCTGAATAAGAAAAAAAAAACAATACACAGATGTTTTTTCATACAAAATATTTCATACAAAATATTCCATGTTACAGTAAAATATTGGAGTATAAAATAGGCTGAGCTTGTGGACCAAAGCTGGTCAGTTTGGTCAGGGAGGGAAAACAATAAATACTTACATGGACTGTTTGTTAAAAGAAAAAAAAAGACTGAAATGATGATTATGGATTTGGAGAATAGAAAGGGTTAAAGGGGAAGGGGAAGGAATTTCAAAGTAAGTAGAAAAAAAGGCAGGTGCAGCTACTTAATAGAAAGAAGAATGGAAGTCACTGTATATTTTATTTTTTTTTCCATTTCCCTCCTTTTTTTTCTTGCTTTTACTTTATTTTAAAATGTAATAAATAAATGGATACAAAATGGAGTGTGTGCCTCTTGGGCCTCAGGGAAGCCTCCTGGGCAAAGCAGTAAGACAGCAAGGGGCATCCCTGCACAGCTGATCATTGGAACAGCTGATCAATCAAGAGGGGGGGAAAAAGAAATACCTTAAGACTGGGCAGGGCAGAATGCAGTCAGCAATGTGGGGTATGCGCATGATGTTGCGCATGCACGATAAAGACTGACTGGGCAGGGAGGGGAGGGGCAGATGGAAAGGGGTGGGGCCAGCCAGGGGCATAATTTGCTGGTTCTCTGAACTGTGCAGAATCATAACAACCAGTTCTATAGAACCGGTCCGAACCGGTAGAATCTCACCCCTATAAAAGCTATAAAAGTGAAAGTCAAATAAAACAATGTATCAAAATGGATTCAATTGCAATCTGAACAGAAAACAGTAAAGGAAATCTGACTTAATCTGTCATTTCTATTCAAAAATTAACTAATAACAACCATATATTTGGAAATGTTGTATACAAAAAATAGTATTTTAAAAATATTATAATATACTGATTAACATATAACTATAATAAAATATTGTAAGTAAATATTATAATGTGCATCTCATTCCACAAGGTGCTTCAATAGAAAGATTTGCCTCTTCTGAGCTTGGCATATTTACAATCAAACATTCTGTCTCCCAATAATCTCAATCTATTTTATAATGCATCTGAAGTTATTTTGATTCCTTTCTGGTCAAGAAATGAGCACAACTCTCTGAAGAAAGGATGCTGTGAAGGAAAGAAAATATAACAGGAGAAAAGCAGTTCAAATAATTGTGAATCTCCTGTCAACATTATCTAAGTTTGTACACCCACCATAACTTGGTGATTTGATTGCAACTTAACTGGATACATACTTAGAATCATTTCCGGCTTCAGCTAGCTGGAAGTTTGGATTTTAGCCTGTCTGAGGAAGCTGATTTTCCTTGACAGGCACTTCTTGCTGATTCACTTTGTCAAGTTGAAAAGGTTATCCATTAAGATTTCCTCCAGGTTTTGCAAACTGGAGGAAGATTGGCTGACTACAGTGAGAGACCATGTCACTTCAATCTAAGAGGAGGTTGCTTTGCTTCATGAATGCATTACAGAGAAACACTTTCCTCATCCCTTGTCTCTTGAAGTACTCTGTCACAAATCTGCATAGCCTTGTAGGCCATCTTCCAAGAATCACACAAAATTCCATGAAAACGACAAATGTCATAAAAATTGCATGACATTCACTCTGTAATGAAAGATCCTGCAATGTTAAGGGATATTGTCTCCATCACCTGTAATGAAGTGAAGGGGAGGAGCAGGAAATATATGGAACCAGCTGCGATTATCAAAACATTTTGCAACAAGTTTTACAGCATCAAAATAATCAAAATGAAATCTTTCCAGATTCAATTGTAGATGTCTACAATTGAAACCTTATTGCAGGTGAGCCCTCAACAATTATATGAGTCCAAATTATTGGAGGCTGTCCTTGATCAGCAATTATTATTCTCAAACTGGAAAACACTGAAATGCAGCATTATTTTTTAATGCTGGGTTGCAACAGAAGGAAACTGAACAAGTGATTGAGGTAGATCTGGATCTCTTCAGTTCTATTAACCTAGTGAAACATTATCTAGGTTTGTACACCCACCATAACTTGGTGATTTGATTGTAGCACCTAGAGGTAACTATGCTTGAGTTGCTTCCTAATTACAAATTTTGCTCTAAGCCAGGGCTGTCAAACTCAAGGCCCACAAGCCGGATGCATCAGGAGCTGGCTCCGCCCATGCCCAATTTAGCAAAGAGGAAAAATGTCATGATATATCACATGACAATGCCGTGGTGACATGAGTTTGATACCCCTGCTCTAGGTGGTGTAAATAAAAGCATAGAGGAAGTTGTTTAAGGATAATCCTTAATATATCATTAACACCGATTGACTGAACTATTCTGGGTTAGAAGTGATTAACCTGAGGTAAATCCTGCAAAAAAAAAAAAAGTAACAGAAGCAAAAGATAACTCATGGCAAGATAATTCAATCTCTTTGGTTAACTCAATAACTCTGACCTTACAAGAGGACTGATCCTACTGGCAGAGATCTGATATTGCAGTCAGCATCAAAAGTAATCTGGATAAGCTGATCTTGACATGTAGACAGTGAACTTTTCCTCTCTGTTGCAAGAACTCTTTTTCTCCTCTGCATTTTGAATACCAAAATACTGATTTCCATTGTTCTTGTGGAACAGAACAAAACCAGGTGTGACTTTTATAATGAATGCAATTCTAGTCTGAACCTGAGGACTGTGTCATGTTTCTTTTAAATCAATGTAATCTTTCAGATACATACGTGATGCAGAACACAGAATTAAGAGACAGAATAGTCTTTCATTTTTGATAAATACACATTTTTTTAGTTTCAGATGTAGGCTCAGATTGTAATACATTCAGCTTTTTATTTAACTTTGTAAAATGAGTTAGCTAAAGTCATTTTATTTATATTGAACATTTAGAAAAAGTTTGCACTTTTGAAAAACACTTTCTTTTGGTGGCTGCAGAGACAAAGTAATGATATGATGATTTCCATAACAACCCAGAATTGAATTTTCAATTGTTTGGTGGGGCGGTAGTATGGGGGCTTATTTTCAGCATTAATGGGCTTGTTAAGCATGTCCAAAGCTTAGTATTTCTTACAGTTTTACACTCAAATTTTGTGGGGAATTCTATCTCTATCATTCAGTGGACAGCCCCAAATCTCCAGGAGCTGTAGAAGTTTAAAGGAATAAAAAGGATTGTCTGAGGGACATAAGTAATATAAAGTCCTCAATAAATTAAGTATTGCATTATAACATAATAGAATACAATGCCTGATTGTTATTTTGTGTCCGTGATACAAAATCATAAGCAAAACAATGCACATTCAGTGTGTATTTCCTTTAATATATTACAATAATAATAAATGGACTGAATGTTTTTACTTGTGTGATTTGACTTAACGGATCGAGTTTTCTTCCCTGTCAATCAATTAACAACATAAAATACAAGTTTGATAATATGAAGTGTTTTAAATGAAAAGCTAATACCTTGTGCAATTTTAGTAACTGTGTTATTTCTTTAGAAATTGAAAAGTATTAGTTTTTAATTGCTATAATTTTTTTTGCAATGCATCAGACACTAGGTTAGAAACATCTGGTACGGATTATGCATTCTGAAGCATTTTTTGAAAAAAAAAAAAAGGACAATGAAAGCCTGTAAGATTGATTATAAGGGAAACTGAAATATTTAAAGGAAACCCTCATGAGCATGTTTGCTACCCAATTTAATTTAAGTGTAGCCCATATTGTGGTCTGTTGTGAATCAATAAATGCTTAATAAAGATCATTAAGAGCTTGAAGTAAAGTGCAGGGTTCTGGCCCTGCACTTCTGATTGGCTGATAATAGTGACATCGGATTGGTCCGTTCAGGAGAATCTGATTGGCTATTAACGAGCCTCTCCCATTGGTTAATGGAGCTAGCGCTCCCTGTGCTTCATTGGTTAAATAAGTTAAGAGTTGCCTATATAAAGGGGCCCATCGTGGCCATTAACCTGAGCTGTTTTCACATGTAAATAAAGAGTTGAAGTTCATTGTTTCACTGGCTCGTCTCCATCCTTTGCACCCATGCTCAGAACATAACATGGTCCTTAATAAGAGCTCTTCCAAACTTTGACATTACAACAAGAAGTGAATCATCAGTATCTTGATGTGCTTCAGATATTATGCCACCTTCTATTAGCCACTTAGCAGAAATCTCTTTCAGAAAGAACATCTTATTTTGTTTTCTTTTTTTACTCTTGTTTTTACTCTACTGTTATGGACCTGATGGCTCAGTGGCTAAGATCAGAAAGTCGGCAGTTCAGTGGTTCAAATCCCTAGCACCATGTAACGGAGTGAGCTTCCATTACTTGTCCCAGCTTCTGCTAACCTAGTAGTTCGAAAGCATGTAAAAATGCAAGTAGAAAAATAGGGACCACTTTGGTAACAACGTTCTGTGTGCCTTTGCTGTTTAGTCATGCCAGCCACATGACCACAGAGATTTCTTCGGACAGCACTGGCTCTTCAGCTTTGAAATGGAGATGAGCACCACCCCCTAGAGTCAGAAACAATTAGCACGTATGTGCAAGGGGAACCTTTACTCTGCTTTATTCTGGTATAATTTAGTAGAGACTCCCTGAATATTTACTACTCAGTAAAAATGTATAGAAATAATTTCAATCAATCATCAGCTTTAAATTTGGTTTTGACATTGACTCCTGCTATAGAGGACATATTTCCTCACTCGCTTTGATTTCCAGACAGCTGTTAGCCAGACAAAAAAAATTTCCTTCTCATTTTTTAAACTCAGAGTTTGCTGCCAAGTGTGTGTTAAGCATTGCAGTACTTGCCCTTTGTATTAGAGCTAGCAGTATTTGGAAAAGGATGAAAGCCAAAACGGATGCAGTTGCTGCCAGGTAATGCTACATGCAAAATTCCTTACAGGAAATATGAAAAGGACTGGAAGAAAAAAAATAAAACAAAACAGGCTACTTTGCTGTTTTCTCTCTAGCTTGCCTGTGGGTTTTTTTTTTTTTTTTTTTGAGGCGATGCATTGGTTCTTGGATGTTAGGTAAAATCCAAAATGCATTTCTATCACTCAAGGACTGCACCAGGGTTTGCATGACATCTAGAATGATTCCATTTTGGGAGATTCTGTTTCAGGAATTTTAAGAACTAAATGAGTACATCAAATACAGATATACAAGTCGAGATCGTTTAGTAACTACAATTGGGACTTGCAATGTGGTGATTAAGTGAACCTAAGTGAAAAATCATGTGACCATGAGTGTGCATAATATCTTACTTTAGCTTTCCTTGCCTTAAAAACCTGTGAAAGCTAGAAATACTGGCACTGGTTGCAAAGTTACTTTTTCATCACCATTGTAATTGTCAATAGTTGTTGCCTGAGGTAGTTGCTAAGAACTATCTGTAAAAGATACTGCACTCGTTTTTCCACTTTAAATGCTCCTCATTGTTATGCAAGGAGCCAATTGTGTGTCACTAATCAGAGACCACCCCAAAAAATAATTCTGGAGGTTATATTGCCTGGACTACATTGTCTTAACTTCTGGATATTTAAATTCATGATGCTTTGCTCTACCTTCATCACCTATGAATGAGATTGCAAATGGCATTGTATTAGCGAGGCTTAAGTATGAAGAAGAAGAGAATGTTCTTCTCTTTTCCTCAAAAGAAAAAAAGAAAGTGCTCATTAGGGAATTGGATTTGTCATTAACCATGAATTCAGGACAGAAGAGACAGTGTGGAAATTGATTTTTTTTAATAGGTAATCAGATTGGAAGTTTCATTATGCCTAGTGGCATCCCTTCCTGAACTGCTTGATCTCAGTTTTGGGCTGGCAATGCAGTTCCCCAGTCTGATGATTCTGGAGGATTTCAATTTATCAGGAGGGAATCAGAGGCAACTTGGGAGTTTATGGACATTATGGACTTATCCAGTGGTGGGCTGTAACTGGTTAAAAAACCGGTTCTGTGATCACACACAGCATTCAAAAAAACACCAATTTGAACCTCTACAGGGCAGCCCCGGTAAGTAAAGCAGCTGAGGCAGGCAAAATCCACTGTGTTGTGCAAATCAGCTAAGCTGAAAAAGATGGAAATATAGGACAGGATAAGGAGGGGGGTAGGTGGGTGGGGCCAGCTGATCATCAGAATTACCGGTTCGTTAGAACCGGTCTGAACTAGCAGCAGCCCATCACTGGACGTATCTCAGGCACCTTGGCTTTGCTTCATGTGGAGAGCCATATATTTGTTCTGGTTTTTGTCACTGACACAACATGAACTGAGGCTAGGGTGAATTAATATATGTTGTTTGTCATGATCTGATTCTCTGATTGCAACAGAGTTGGCTGGTTCCACTAACTACAGGGTGGAGGAATAAATTTCATTGGTGCACCATAGGCATCTAATATACTCATTTGGTTTTCAGATGTTACTTAACATTTTCCTATGATGGCCTGTTCTGACAAGACTGTGGTCACTTCTTGGAATGTGAAAGTAGTACCACTCTTAGTCAGGATTTTAATGAGAAACCTCCCTCTTTTTGCTGATCTAGGGAAGTTCTATGATTTATTAAGTAACTCCAAAAATGAAGCAATAGATGTCTATAGGAATGGAAATATTTTTTCTTGTCACAGTCTTTAATTTTCTTTGCTTACTTTTTCATTCCTTTTCTGTGCTTTGCATAACACTTCTTTTTCCAAAAGAAAATAGTGTGTTATGTATATATCTAAGCATGAATGTATATTTTTGTATGAATAATTACAGGTCTCTTAATTATATTTACATGGCACATGGAAACGAAAATTTGTCAGCAACAACCTTTGCAGTTTCTTTATGGTTCAGTGTATGACTCAAAATTAAGAATTTGCTTTAATTGAGTAGACATGATTAATGTAATCCTAAGTAAGCATGCTGTGAGATCACACTTCAATTATTGTTGCAAGAACTCTGGGCACAAAATGTTGGAGGCCATCTATGTCTCTACAGAGTAACCTATTTTTCTGGCTAATTTTTTAAGGCTTTTGAAGAAAATGGAAAACCAAAAGCACAATTTTAATTCTGAAAATCTTGAAAGATAAAAATGCAGAAAAAGGAAATTGTATTGCAAGACTTATAAAATGAATACAAAGGAACACTTAAGAAAAGAATGATTGGTGAACTTGCTAAAAGCTATTTATAGGACTCAGCTATGAATGTGATAGTCATGTATCTTTCTCCTCAGAGGGAAAAAAAAAAACTGAGAGCAATTTTAGTGGAATATAATACTTTGGAAAGGTTAAAAGTATCCCCTCTTATTTCAATGTGCAAATATTCCAAGAAAATTTGCAGTCATTATTATACTTACATTCTTATTAATTGTGGCTGGAATTGTGACTTTAAAAAAAACAAACAGGAATAGACTGTTTTTTTGGGTTTTTTTGGTAAAAGTTTTGTTGATTTTAACAACAGACAAAAAACATATAAGACATAAACATGACATAAAAAAAATAAAAAAAATAAAAATTATAACATTCTTCATAAATTTACAGTGTATCGGTTGGTTTACCACTCCCTTTTGTGCATCCATTTCATAGTCATCAGAATAATTATATTACATAATAACTCACATTATCAATCATCAATAAAATATCCCAATATCATTATTGAACAATCATTTGACTATAATTTTACTAATTCATACTTAAGCGAGATAACTATAATTAAGTTAAATTATTTTATAACAAATCATGAAATCATACCAAATCTATCTTAATAAAATATTCTTAAAAATTATCAAAACCAAGAAAAATTATATATTCATTATTTCCTAAATTTTTAAATATTCTATTATCATATTGTATTATCTAACCATTGATAAAAAAGATCCCAAACTTCATAAAATTGTTTATCTTCTTGTTCTCTAATTTCAAATGTCAATCTACTCATTTCAGCACATTTCCAATATTTTCTTAATAATTTCTTCCTCTAATGGTATTTTCTCACTCTTCCAATGTTTAGCAAATACAATCCTAGCTGCTGTTAATACATTTGCAATCAGATACTTTAAATTTTTATTATATATATCAGGTACGATTCCCAATAAAAAAATCTCTGGTTTCAAATCTATGTGTTTCTTTATCATTTTTTCCAGCCATATGCAAATTCTAGTCCAGTATTTCCTGGCCTCCTCACAAGTCCACCACATATGGTAATATGAGCCAGGTATCTGATGACATTTCCAGCACTTTTCAGATTTATTCTTGAACATTCTTGCTATTCTTGTCGGGAGAAAATGCCACCTGTAAAATATCTTATACAAATTTTCTTTATATGCTGTTGACATTGTCATTTTATAATTTTGTGACCACAATTTTTGCCATTTCTCTAAATCAATCCCATATCCAAAATTCTTCCCCCAAGCAATCATTGTTTCTTTAACTTGTTCTTCCTCTAATTTAATTTCCAACAAACAACTATATAGTTTTTTAATCACTTTTTCATCAGTACCTGTCAAAATCCTATCTAAGTCAGTCAATTTATCATAAAATGCTTCTGTTTTAGAATCTTTAAGATACCTTGCATGTATTTGCACATATGAAAACCAATTCATCTTTATACCTTGTTCTTCTAAATTTTGCATCGTTTTAAGTTCACCCTTTTCATCCAATATTTCCCCATATCTAACTGTTTGTTCCTTCTTATAAGTTATAGGATACGAAAAAGCTTCAATAGTTGATAATCAAACTGGAATTTTCAAATAACATTGTTTCTTAGTTTTCTCCCAATTCAACCATAACGATTCCTGTATGTAATGCCTTCTAAAATAACCCTGTGATTTAGTTTCCTTATACCATGAAAAAGCATGCCAACCCAATAATAAATCATGACCTTCTAATGTCAACAATCTAGTCTCTCTTAACGTTATCCATTCTTTAACCCACATTAAGTTTGCAGCTTGATAATACAACTCCCAATTAGGAAGGCCAAATCCTCCTCTAATTCTAGCATCCTGTAAAAGTTTTAATTTTATTCTCGCTTTCTTGCCTTGCCATATATACTTCAACACAATTTTATTTAGTTCTTCGAAGTAATCCTTACTTAACCTAATTGGTATTGTTTGAAACAAATATAAAATTCTGGGTAAAATATTCATCTTGATTGTTGAAATTCTACCTATCAATGACAATTGTAGGTTTTCCCATTTTTTCAGATCGGATGCTATCTGCTGTTTAAGCTTAATATAATTATTCTCTTTCAATGTAGTACATCTTGATGTCAAATATATCCCCAAATATTTAACTTTGTTCGTAACTTGAATTTTCAATAAATCTGCCAGCTCTTCTCTTTGTCTTAATAACATGTTCTTTGTCAGAATCTTTGTTTTGTCTTTATTTATTTTTAAACCAGCCATCTCACCATACGTCTCTATCTTTTCCAATAGTTTTAGAGCTGTCTCTAAAGGGTCTTCCAAAATAAAGACCAAGTCATCTGCAAAGGCTTGCAATTTAAATTCCTCCTTTTTGACTTTCATTCCTTTTATGTTTATATCCTCTCTAATATTTCTATTTAAGACTTCCAAGGTCAATACAAATAACAAAGGAGATAATGGGCATCCTTGTCTTGTACCTTTTTTTAATATTAATAGAGTCTGTGAATTCTCCATCTATCATTACTTTTGCCGTTTGCTTATAATATACGGCTTCTATTGCTTGGATAAATTTTCTAGCAAAGCCCATCTGTTCCAATAGTAATAACATAAATCTCCAGTTCACATTATCAAATGCCTTTTGGGCATCTAAGAATATCAAAGCCATTTGTTTTTCCAGGTGCGCCTCATAATATTCCAATGTATCCAGGACTACTTTCATATTGTCTTTAATCTGTCTCTTTGGTAAAAATCCATTCTGATCAGAGTGAATAAAGTTATTTAGGTATTTTTTAAGCCTTTCTGCCAAGTTTGAAGCAAAGATTTTGTAGTCTGCATTCAATAAAGAAATAGGTCTATAGTTCTTAATTTGTAATGGGTCAACCCCTTCTTTTGGATTAAGTGTAATATAAGCTTCTGCCCATGTTTCAGGTATTTTCTTATTTATCATAACTTCATTCATGACTTCTAACAGTGGAATGCTCAACGATTCTTGTAATGTTTTATAAAATTCTGCCGGGAAACCATCTGGTCCTGGTGCTTTTCCATTGTTCTGTCTGTTAAGTGCTTCAGTTAATTCCATCATTGTTATAGCACTTTCTAACATTTTCTGAGTTTCATCAGGTATCTTAGGTAGGTTAGCATTTTGTAAATACTGTTTAATTTTTCCTTCATCAAGATCCTCCTGTTTGTATAATTGTCCATAAAAATCTCGAATGATTGCCTTTTTCTCCTTATTACTATAACAAATTTGACCATAATCATCTATTAACTGTGATCTTTTCCTTGACTCTTTCTCTTTTCTCAACTTATATGCTAACCATCTACGTGGCCTATTTGCATCTTCGAAATAGTTCTGTTTAGCACTTCTAATTTTTTGTGCCAGTTCTTCTTTCTCTGCTTGATCCATTTTATGTTTAATTATGTCCATTTTAAGTTTGATATCTTTTTTCTGTGGCATCTTCTGTAATTCTTTTTCCAGTGGAAGGAATAGACTGTTGACAGAGACTCGGTTCATCAGCACCTGTCAGGACTCAAATCCCTGCAGGGATTCATTACTAATTCTTGGAATCTGTTCTCCTTACAACTTTTCCTCTTTCCTGTTTCTGTCTCTTCTATCTGCCTGCTGTGACCAAAGTTAGCAGATGGAGCATGCTCTGCCCCTCCCTTTGGGGCTGCTGTGCAGATTAATTGGGGGGAGAGGCAGCAAAGCTAGTAGATGAAAACTGGTGATAATGACAGGATGATTGCATAGATTTTTGTCTGGGATTTAGATGCAGGTTGAAGCACTGAAACTAGGTTTTAAATCACACTTGATGAAGTTTATAAAAATAGATTTCTCCGTATCTTTGGAAACCTGGCCAGACTAATCAGAAGTAATGCAGAACAACTAGTGCATAAAGTTCACCTAAAAAAATGGTTGACTGCAGTCCAACTTCCAACTATTTGTGTTCTGGCACAGCTATGCAAGCATGGTAAATGTTTCTGGACAGACTAAGTGGATGCGAGCACTCCATTTTGTAAAGTGGTATAAAGACCCACTTCATCCTTTGCTGAAAAAAAAGATAAAGAAAACTGGAGAGAAGGAACAATATGCACACAATTTAAAAGTAAATAAAATCTTATATCAGAGAGTTGGTTGAGCTGTATCTGTGAACCATGGTAGGCTACATTACTCTAGGTCCAATAAATTAAAATTATTGAAATATACCAAATCAAGAACATCTCATGGATGGTTTGTTGTTATTAAAATGGCTAGTTTATTTTTTATTAATAAGTAAAGATAAAAATAATTAATAATAATTTAAAAAAAGAACATCTCATGGTTGGATCCTATTTACTCCAGCAAATTAGCCACAGAATCCCAGAAAAAATCAAGAACAGGCACAAAGAGCAATTGGCTAAGTTTAAATATAATGACTTCATTATGACAGATAATTTTTCTGGAAAAATTGTTTAACAGTACATATAGGCAGAAAAACCACCTTCAATGAGAAAAATTATTGATGGGTTTACTGAGGAAGGTAAGAATAAGCACACAAGCGGCAACCTCTCTGTCAAGCAGCCTTACACATTTACAGTTGGATGTTAGATGCAGTGTAACTAGAGGGAAGGAGAAAATAGAGCAGTCAGAGAAGATTTTAAATGTAGCAAGCTAGTCAGAGGTTAGCTGGGGGGCTATCACAGACAGATTTGCATTTTCCTGTATAACATTGTGCCTCCTTATGTGACTACCTGTTCTGTCCTTCATTAACATACTCGAGATCCCCGCGCTTTGATTGGCCAAAGCGCGGGGCTCTCCGATTGGTCAGGCGAGCCGCGCCGATTGGCTCGCTAAGAATCTCCCGCGATTGGTCCATTCAGACCGCGGGAGATTCAAAGCGGTGCCATTGGCCGCGGCCGCCGCGGCGAAAGGAATAAAAGCCGCGGGCTTTTTTCCTTTCGCCAGTTCGGTTCCAACTTGCCAATAAAGAGCTTTTGCACTAAGTCACCGACTCCTGGCATCATTTCGCGGACACAACACTGGCGACGAGGATGGGATCCAGACCCTGAACCGAACCACGTGTCCGACGGAAGCCAGACGAACCACCGAGATGGCGAAGATCGTACCACCCGCACCCTTCAACCCCGCCACCGAGGACTGGGAATCGTTCGCCGACCGATTCCGCATGTACCTCGAGTGCACCGGCATGAAGGACGCCTCCGGCCCAATGAAACGCGCCGTCTTCTTGACCCACTGCGGGACCGAGGTCTTCCAGATGGCCAAAGCGCTGGCCAAACCCGCCAATGCCACTGCAATGGACTGGGACGTCCTCGAACCCATACTGCGGCGGCACTACGCTCCAGAGGTACCCATCCTGATCCGGCGCAACGAGTTTTACCGGCGGGACCAGAGGTCGGGTGAGAGCTTCAGCGACTTCGTCGCCGAGCTGCGGCGTTTAGGGGGGCTCTGCGAATTCGATAACCTAAACAACGCCCTGCACGACCAAATCGTGCTCGGTTTGTGGGACCCCGTCCTCCAGAGCCGGCTGATGGCCAAGGGCAACATCAGTCTAGCAGACACCCTCACCGCAGCCGCAGCCGCCGAAGCAACCCGAACTTCCGCCGACCGCATGCACAGACCGAACGCTGGGGACCGCAACGGAAACAACAACCCGGCGAGGTCGACCGAGCCCAAACCCGAGACGACCACCCACCAGGGCGATTTCCACTCGGCAACGGACACTTCCGATGACGAGGAGGATATCCATCGACTACAGGCAGGGCACGACCCACGGAACCGGCGAGGTCGTAAGTTGAGGACCAACTGTGCCAGCTGAGGCGGCGACCACCCCAGGTTGGAATGCCGGTTCTTCGAATCGATCTGCTGGCATTGCGACAAGAAGGGACACTTCGCCCGTGTCTGCCGCCTGAAGAAAAATCGCAGCCCGGCACGATGGGACCAGAGCGACCGGAGGAGAGAAAGCACACCACCCCGGACCAGAGATCGCCCCTCGGACAGCCGATGGGACCGGAACGGGCGATCCTCGCGAGGCGGCGACAACCGGCGGAGAGAGGAGACCCACCAGACGGTCACCATCGGCCACGCCATCACCAACGACGCCCGGAAGCTCCACGTCGAGGTATGCATCGAGGGCCAGCCATGCAAAATGGAGGTGGACTCCGGGTCCTACCTCTCCATGATTGCATGGCATGAGATAAAGCGGTTGGTGCCTACCCTCCAAAGGAGGAACGTAGACAGCCAGAGACTCATTGTAAAGGACTACCAGGGAAACCGCATCCCAGTAGTCGGCACCAAAAGCTTTAACATCACTTATAAGGGGCGCACCGAACGACTCCCCCTAACGATCGTCGACCGCGACCGCCCAAGCCTACTGGGACTGCAATGGTTCGCCCCGCTCGACATCACCCTCACGGGAGTCGACCACGTCACCGACGACAGCTGGGAGCAGCAACTAGCCCGGGAGTTCCAAGAGGTCTTCGACGGAAACCTAGGAAAGTACCGAGGGCCCCTTATATCTTTCGACCTAGACCCTAACGTCCCTCCAAAATGCCTGAAACCAAGGCGGGTGCCATTCGCACTGAAACCCAAGATAGACGAGCAAATTGACAAGCTCGTCAAACAAGGGGTCCTGCAGCCCATAGACCACGCCCGGTGGGAGACCCCCATAGTCACCCCGATCAAGCCCGATGGGTCGGTGAGGATCTGTGGGGACTATAAGGCCACCCTAAATGGCGCGCTGCAACAAAGCGCCTACCCCGTCCCAATAGTACAACACCTACTGCATTCACTGGGAGGGGGCAAGGTTTTCGCCAAGCTCGACCTCGCCCAGGCATACCAACAGTTGCCGGTCGACGAGCAAACAGCAGAAGCGCAGACCATTGTCACCCACCGGGGAGCATTCAAATGCAACCGACTCCAATTCGGAGTCAGCGTGGCACCGGGCATATTCCAAAGCCTAATAGAGAGACTATTGCAAGGTATCAAGGGGGTGGTACCTTACTTCGACGACGTCCTAGTGTCGGCAGCCAACCAAGCCGAACTAGAAGGTCGACTAAGGGAGGTCCTAACTAAATTTAAAGAGACCGGACTAAAAGTAAAGAGGGAAAAATGCCAGCTATGCACGGAACGAGTGGAATTCCTGGGCTACCTCCTAGACCAGCACGGCATTCATCCCACAAGCAAAAAAATCAAGGCCATCAAAGAAGCCCCCACCCCCAAGTCAAAGACTGAGCTACAGGCGTTCTTGGGGTTACTGAACTTTTACAATGTTTTCCTACCCCAAAAGGCGACGGCGGCGGAGCCCTTGCATAGGCTCCTGGACAAGGCGGCGACCTGGACTTGGGGGAAATGGGAGCAAGCCGCCTTCCAAAGAACGAAGGACCTCCTCACCTTCGACGCCGTCCTCATACAATTCAACGAGACCCTACCTCTGGCCGTCACATGTGACGCATCACCCTTCGGCGTCGGCGCTGTCCTCAGCCATACCCTTCCCGACAGAAAAGAAGCGCCCATCGCGTTCTTTTCAAGGACCCTCACCAAACCGGAGCGGAACTATAGCCAACTGGACAAAGAGGCTCTGGCTATAGTTGCCGCCATAAAACGATTTCACGAATACCTCTACAGCCGGACTTTCACCATCATAACGGACCACAAGCCGCTGCTGGGAATCCTTGCAGGGAACCGGGCCACCCCGAACATTCTGTCTCCCCGAATGACAAGGTGGTCCGAGTTCCTGGCAGCCTACAACTACGAACTCATACACAGACCGGGTAAGACGATCTCCCATGCAGACGCCTTAAGCCGCTCGCCACTACCGGAACCCGACACCGACCCAGCACCCACGACGACCACCCTCAGCATAGAGACTCTACCCAACCTGCCCATAACCGCGTCAGACATTGCCTGAGAGACTAATAAAGACAAACGTCTGGCGCGGGTGTTGCATTGGGTGGAGAAAGGGTGGCCGGAAAAGGACAACGGCGAGTCCATCAAAATGTTCCGAAACCACAAAACGGAACTCTCGTTGTTAAAAGGGTGCATACTATGGGGGGACAGGGTGGTCATTCCGGAAAAGCTACAGGGGAAGGTTTTGGAATTGCTACACGAGGGGCACCCTGGCATCATGAGGACTAAAGCCCTGGCCAGAAATTATGCTTGGTGGCCAGGGATGGACAAACAAATAGAGGCCTGGGTAGCTAGGTGCCAATGATGCAGGAAACTAGGCCAAGCCCACCCACAGCACCCGTCCTAGAGTGGGAAACCCCAAGGGGACCTTGGTCTAGGATCCATATAGATTTCGCCAGGCCCACAAAAGGACACACCTTCCTCATAACAGTTGACGCTTACTCCAACTGGCTGGAGGTAAGCAACATGAAGACGACAACCACGGAGGCTGTGATCAAGGAACTCTGCAAACTCTTTGCAACACACGGCCTCCCAGACGTCGTCGTCTCCGACAACGAGCCCCAGTTCACCTCGCTGGAATTCGAAAAATTCCTAGCGGAAAGGGGCATCCGCCACGCGCTGACAGCACCGGCGCACCTGGCGGCGAACGGTAGGGCAGAACGGATGGTCCAATTCACTAAAAAGACCATCCGGAAAATAGACCACAGGGAGATCCAGGAGAAAATCAACAAACTACTCTTCACCCAACACATAACCCCAAATACCACAACCAATAAAAGCCCAGCCAAACTACTAATGGGCAGAAAGCTAAGGTCCCCACTCGACAGGATACACCCCACGTATAACCCGGAGAGGCCCCCAGACTCAAGCACCAAACACCGAACCTTCGCACCCGGGGACCCCGTATACGCAAAGAACCTGACGGGAGACCTTCTATGGATCCCAGCCGTCATCACACAAGCAACAGGCCCACACTCGTACCGGCTACAAACAGCAGACGGACGAGCGTGGAAACGCCACATCGACCAACTTAGGTCGAGAACTACAAACCAACAAACCGCCGACGCACAAACAAGCGAAACCAACCCCCACAACGCAAGCCAAGGGGGGAGGGAATACCCAGGGGACCGAATCCAAAGAAAAATAAACCAGCCGTACTCACCGGAAAGCAGCCATCACGACCCCTCGCCAGGAAGGAACAGCCAAGCCAGCTCGACCGACCCGGAAAGACCGAGCGGGAGTGGCGAAACCCGTAGCTCAACCAACCCAGAAGGCCCAGGAGGGAGCTACGGAGAAAGGACCGGCCCGATCGACCAGCCGGTTCCCACGACGGCAGCAGGAGCAGCGGAGATCCTGACCGAACCGGCCGGGATCCAGCCTACGACTGAGTTGCGCAGGTCAAGTAGGACCAGACGGAGCCCTGCCTACCTACGTGACTACGCAACGTAAGGACTGAACCAAGAGGGGAGGGGTGTTCTGTCCTTCATTAACATACTCAAGATCCCCGCGCTTTGATTGGCCAAAGCGCGGGGCTCTCCGATTGGTCAGGCGAGCCGCGCCGATTGGCTCGATTAGAATCTCCCACGATTGGTCCATTCAGACCGCGGGAGATTCAAAGTGGTGCCATTGGCCGCGGCCGCCGCGGCGAAAGAAATAAAAGCCGCGGGCTTTTTTCCTTTCGCCAGTTCGGTTCCAACTTGCCAATAAAGAGCTTTTGCACTAAGTCACCGACTCCTGGCATCATTTCGCGGACACAACACTACCTGTCTCAGAGACTTTATAAATAGACAAAAGAGAGGGATATTCAAGGGTGTTAAAGATTTACTGTTGTAAATACTAGGAACATTTGCTGTACAAGCAGTGGAAAACACTGGTGTTCCTGGTAGAATTTGCAGGTTTGAAACATCTAGTAAAGAAAACATATATATATGTCCAAGACATACATATATATAGTATATTGGCTCTGTATTTTACAAAAAAGGGATTTAAATCAATGGACCACATTTTTATAAACTCCTATCAAATGTTTACCTTATGCAATATTTATTGTCTTATTAGATTATACAATACTGATATAATTTTGAGTGTAATAAAGCAAGCCACATAAAAATCAATTTGTGGCAAAAAAAACCAACCCCATAAACCCTTCAGTAGCCAATGTACCTGACATAAGCATTTGGCATGCAACTGTTTGCTAAGTTTGAAACTACTGTATTTTATTGTATCCAATTGACTTTACAAAAAATGTAATATTTTTTAAAAGACTTTATCGCACAATTCTGCTGAGTCTTCATAGAGAAAGTCTATAATTGCTATGGTTTTATTAGGAAAATGCTTTGAAAATATTAATGTAATAGAATATCATAAATGTTGTAAACCACTCAGATAACTTTTTGAAAAGTTATATACAAAATATGTCATCATTAATCCGTCAAGTACCTTAGGAACTATGTACATGCAACATACAGTACCTAAGGGCACCAGGTTGAGGAAATCGGCACATACACTTAGATTAGAATAAGCCACATTGAGCTGAGATGGATTTATTTCTAACTGGATTACATACATGGCTGCCAACTCTCACGCAATCAGCGTGAGACTCACGCAATTCAACCAATTTTGACTGTCTCACTCTGATAAACGAAATCTCACGCTAAACCCCCAAAATGGAATGTACAAAAATAAATATATCTCTACATTCTCTGATATTCCGAATATCGATATGCCCAAGCCCAAAGTTTCGAGAAGTGAAGCCTCCGATCCTGGGCGGCTTCAGAGGGCGAACAGAGCATGTGCGAGAGGACGTTGCCCGCATTGATTTCTGTACTGGGGTGAGGAGAGAATTCCACGCTGCAGGAAGCGGTTGCTCCTTTCCGCTCTAGGATGTCACAACTCTCTGGGCTTAACCCTTGCGCTGCACTGTGCTCTGGCAGGCGGAGATGAGAGAGACGAACTCTCTATCCCCCATGAAGTACGACTACAGGGCATCCCTGGGCCTTTCTCGAGAGCTGAGCTCCCATCATCCCCTCCCTGCACCCATCTGGTCTCAAGGCCGCTGGGATTGGGGCGCAAAGGCGCGTCCCTCTCCGGCCTCCCTCTCGCAAGGGGAGCTGCCGTGGCTGGCCTCTTGCGCGCCTCGGCTTCTCTGATGGGAAGTCCCTGGAGAGGGAGGGGGAAGAGGGGGGGAGGGCTCCTTCCCGGGTACATTGTGTCCCTCCCCCCGCCCTTTGCACCTAGATATGCACCCCCCCAGCCTCCCCTGGGTCCAAGAGGCTGCAAGAGGGTCTGGCAGGGAGGAGCCTCTCCAGGAAGGGGGTCCCGCCAGAGGGCAGGCTGGAGCGGGGCGGGGGGGCTCGCAAGGAGGGAGGGTTCCTGTCCCCTCCGAGCCCCAATCGCAGCCGGTGCAGGAGTTTCTCTCTTTTTAGGCTTCTTTCCCCACTTGATGCCAGGAACGTTTGGATGCTCTTTGGGAGCCCCTGGGAAGGAATCTCGCCTTGAGGGGTCTCCCCACAAATGCCAAGCAAAGGGGGGGGGAGTGGCCACTGTCCTCTCCTCTCCTCCCCCAGACAATCCAGGACTTCCCTGCAGGGGAGCAGCTGATGGCAGCATTGCTGGGGGTCCCATGCACAGACTGGGAGGGGGGCGTTTGGGGAGTGAAGGACACCAGCCTCCCCCCCATTCTCTCTGTGTGTGTGTGTGTGTGTCCATCTGCCTGCCTGGCCCTTTCCGACCCTTCAGCTGGACTGTGAGGCTGGTGGGTCCAAGACTCAGCCTGGATCCCCCTCCCCTCCGCAGGTGGGAGGCCCAGAGGGTGGGAGAGGGCTGGGAAGGGCCGTTTCTGCCCAGCTCCAAGGCCGGGAACCCTGGCAAGGCCCCCTCCACCCCCGGGGCCATGTGAGGGAGGCTTCTGTGGCCCTGAAGAGGCAGCCTGGAGGGGCCGGATCCCAGGCACTTGGGACGCCCCTCTCAGCCAGGGACCCTGGAGGAGGAGGAGAGCCGGAGTAGCCCAAAGGGACGGAGCAGATGGGCAGAGGCCCAAGAATGTGGACCCTTTCTGGCCAAGATGGTCAGTGAACTGCATTATTAATATCTTACAAATCCGGTTCAAGTACATTGGTGCTGCTTGCATGTATGTATGTATGTATATGTCCAAATCATGACTAAAGTATGCATCAGATTGCACCATTTAAAATGTAAAATTGTCAAAGCTCCCTACCGTGGAAGGGGGGACACCCCCCTTCCACACCATCCCCCCCTCGGTCGCTCCGCTCCCTCGCAGTGTCTCACTCCGAACTATCACTCAAGGTTGGCAGCCCTGTACATAGCTTGAGGTAAGTCATTAGTTAACAAATGGCCATCATACATAGTAATGTATGATAGAGTTTGTGGATTATACATCTGTCCAGCTGAACAGTCCCTGGCAGGTTGGGGTTCTACCAGTTCGGACCAGTTCTACAGAACTGGTAGCTTTGAAGAGCAGCTGACACGGAACCAGTTCTCTCTGAAGATCTTTCCTTCGGTTGGGCCCCCCCATCTGGGCTCTAGGCTGTCCTTTATTCTTACCTTAGTTGCTTTGCATGACACAGCTGAGTGCCACGCGTCAGCAGGAGATGATGATTGCTTGCAGGAGAAGTTGTTTTACAAGTACTGTACACACATGCGCAGCAAAGCGCAAACCGGTTGTTATGCCAGTAGGATTCCACCCCTGGTCCCTGCCTGTCCTGAAGGCAGGTTTGCAGTTTGGGGGTGCTTATAGATCTATCACTGTCATCACAGCCTAGGTGACATTAGTGGCACGGAGTGCTTTTCATCAGCTTTGGCAGATTTACCAGCTGCAACCTTATCTGGACAAAGACAGCCTTGCAACAGTTATTCATGCTCTGGTAATTTCCTGGTTGGGTCATTATAATGTAATGTATATGGAGCTGCCTTTGAAAGCAGTCCAGAAACTTCACTTAGCTTAAAATAGAACAGCTAGACTGCTCACTAGGACTGGCTGATATGAACATATCTGCCATCTATATGGTTGTCAGTCTGTTTCCAGACCTTCAGTGTGCTGGTTTTGACCTTTAAAGACCTACATGGCTGAGGGCCAGCTTATCTGGAACAGCACCTTCTCCCTTATGTACCCACCCTGTCTTTAAAATATTCTAATGAGGCCTTCCTTCAGACTTCTCATCAAAGGAGGTGAGAGGGTCTGCAGAAGGGGGAGAACGTTATCTGTGATGGAACCCAGTTTATGGAAGCTTGTATACTCCATATTAGTATCAATTTGGTGCCACGTGAAGACCTTTACTGTATTCCCAGGTTTTTAAGATGTCTTTTAAGTGGCTTTTAATTTGTACTGTTTGGAGGTTTAATTGGCTTTCTTGCTGCTACCTGTTCTGTGTGCTATCAGACTAATTTTATTTTGCATATTTTTGATTTGATTGCAGAAGTTTTTATGCAAATTCTATATTTAATGTGTTTTATTGTAAACCAGCCAGTTCACCTTAGTTATTGAGCAGTTTAATAAATGAACAAATTAACAATTACTTTATCTTTCCAAGTAGTGGTAGTTCACAACGTTTCCAGTAGCATGGATTTTTTTGCTTGTGTTCAGCAGGTGACATTCTTCATTATAATGAAAGGGTATTGTAAAAAAATTGTCAAGTGGTTGCCTACAAACTATGGGAAGTTACTATTTGGTAAATGGAATATATGAATTCATCAAAAAAACCAATTCTTCATTTCCTTGTCACACTGGAGCAATTATAGTAAGGTACTGCTTGATAAATCAGATTTAAAATGTTATTGTGGTCATAAAGTTACAATATGAAACTATAACTGCATTTAAAATAATGTTTATAAAACCAGGCTCCTAAGATATTTTTTGTCAGCTCCCATTGGGAGGAAGAAGCTGTGCAAACAACATCTGCTCCTGGTGTTTGTGCAACTAAGTTCCGAAATAGATCCAGTAGTAGCCTCAGTGGTGTATTAACCACTCAGCAGACTAAGCATGTGCTTAGGGCACCAGGCCCAAAAGGGGCATCACAAAAATTTTTATGTAGTCTAAGCTTGGCTTCGTTTGTACAGTATGTACAAAGGAGGGAGCCACCAAGATTTGTCAGTGCTTAGGGCACCAGTGAGCCTTAATCTGCCACTGAGTAGTTTTGAGTTATGCTATCATCCAGCTGTCTGGGATTTTACTCAGATATTTTATTGACACAGAGGGTTTACTAACTGGAGGGTGCTGCTGATATTTTTTAGATATCCTAGAGTGAGGCATTCTGCTTATGGCTTGTTCTTATGAAGAATACGGAGAGAAGTGCGGAGTTTATTGTTGACCTGCTTCTTTACTGGTTTTCTTCAGGCCACGAGTTTGACAGCCCTGCTCTAAAGAGATGTGTTTGCCCACATGACCCCCACTCCCCAATATTTAGGAAGTTTTATATATATATATATTTGTTTTCTGAGGTTCTCGCGGGTATTTGTCTGTGGATCTTTGGTTATTCAGGTTTTCTCCCGCGTAAGATTGGAAGTATCTAGGCAACGTTTCGATGAAGTCTCTTTCATCATCTTCAGGCTTGGTCTTCAGCTCTGCGCTTCTCAGAGTGATGTGAGCTTGCAGCTGCTTCTTCCTTTTAACTGCTAGGGATGTGACTTGATTGGGTGGGGGCTTGGCTGTGTTCTGATTGGGTGGGGGGTGTTCTCATTGGTTGGGGGTTTGGCTGTGTTCTGATTGGTTGGGGGGTTGGCTGTGTTCTGATTGGCCGGAGGCGTGTTCTGTTTAGGTGGGGGCTTGGTTGTGCTCAGGTTAGTCTTAGTTGCTGGGGGATTTGAGCTGGTGAGCTGCGATCTTGCTGTTTGGCTTCGAGTTCGTGGTTGTGCTGCTTCTTCATGGTGGGGGTCAGTTCGCTTCATGTATGGCTCAGAGAGGTTTGAAGTGGGTAGTAACATTAAGACAGCATTCTGCACAAACAGAAAGATATCCACCATCCTAAGAAACCCTAAGGACAAAATTGAATTAGAAAATCAAGGAGTATACGAAATCCCCTGCACTGCCTGCCCCACCACATACATTGGACAAACTAACAGAAGAATAAGTGCACGCATTGAAGAACACAAGAACTCAATCAAAAAGGAAGAATCAACCTCTTCCCTGGTCCAACACCTCAAAGCCACAGGACATGAGATTGACTTTAAAAATACCAGAACTATTGCCAAAACCAAACACTTCAGCAGCAGAATAATCAGAGAAGCCATAGAGATAGAAAAACGCCCACACAGCATGAATAAACGAGATGATACCTCCTGCCTACCAGCCATTTGGAAACCCACCCTCATGAACAGACCAGTACCTAACATGAAGAATGACACCAGACCCACACCCCTGAGACCCACACAAGATGCCACCACCACACTTCCAGGTAGAAAGCAGACTCACACCCACACAGAAGATATGACACGACCACGAACCAGAAACCGCACTGCAGCTGCATCACTACCCACTTCAAACCCCTCTGAGCCATACATGAAGCAAACTGACCCCCACCATGAAGATGCAGCACGACCACGAATTCAAAGCCAAACAGCAAGATCGTAGCTCACCAGCTCAAATCCCCCAGCAACTAAGACTAACCTGAGCACAACCAAGCCCCCACCTAAACAGAACACGCCTCCAGCCAATCAGAACACAGCCAACCCCCCAACCAATCAGAACACAGCCAAACCCCCAACCAATGAGAACACCCCCCACCCAATCAGAACACAGCCAAGCCCCCACCCAATCAAGTCACACCCCCACTAGCAGTTAAAAGGAAGAAGCAGCTGCAAGCTCACATCACTCTGAGAAGCGCAGAGCTGAAGACCAAGCCTGAAGATGATGAATGAGACTTCATCGAAACATTGCCTAGATACTTCCAATCTTACGCGGGAGAAAACTCGAATAACCAAAGATATATATATATATATCCATATATATATGGATCTTTGGTTATTCGGGTTTTCTTCCGCGTAAAATTGGAAGTAGGGAGAAAACCCGAATAACCAAAGATCCAAATACAAATACCCCCGAGAACTTCAGAAAACAAATATATGTATGTATGTATGTATGTATGTATGTATCTATCTATCTATCTATCTATCTATCTATCTATCTATCTATCTATCTATCTATCTGTCTATCTATTTATCTCCTGCAGGATTTCAATTGTGAATTTATTTTTTGTTAACTTATTTAGTTTTCAATGGTCTTAATGTTTTTTTAAATATTCCTTTATAGTTGCAAGCTATCTTGATTGACAAATAGATATATAAATCTTGTAATAAAAATGAAATAAAAATATATTGGCAATAGAATTATAATTGATTTTTATATTAGGGCTTAATTAGCATTATTGTGTATTATAAAAACTGTTTAAATATAATTTGCAAATTAAGGAAGATGTAGCAGTATGTATATTTGCAACTCAGAAATTGTGTTTTTTTCCTGCTTGTGCTTTCTAGGATTGAAGGATAGGAAACAAACTAATCCAAAGAAAACTGAAGCTGCCAGCCTAAGAAAGCCTAATGGCTTTGGCCAGTGTCAAGCAATAGAGGACTCACATCTCCCTTGCTCAACCCCACTTCCTCTTCTTTGTAAATTGCTATATAATGAATGGATGCATGGAATTCATTACGACTCCTTCTAAAGAAAATGAATCAACCTGTAATCAAAAAAAAAAGTTTCAGATTGTTTTCAGACCTACCCTAACTCTCTTGGGAGAAAATCATTCTACTATAACTTCAGCTTTTTACCAGGAATAGAGCTGATACATTTTGGTGTGTGTAATCTAAATCACGGGTCTCCAACCTTGGCCCCTTTAAGACCTGTGGGCTTTGTTAGGGATAACATTAGTTACCTAACTTAGTTTGGGTAAAAATAATATATAAACTATGTTAGTGAGTTTAAGTGTGCGTATCACTTTAACTATTAAAACATGTATTTTGGGTGCGGTTGTAAAATCACCATAAGAGGGAGCAAGAGAGCTCACTGTTTGCTGGCTTTTACTGGATAGCTGACAAATGATGGATTGATGGTGATAACTGGGTGTGTTTCCCTCCTGTTGCTGAAATGAAGAAAAGGGGTTTGATTTTCTTCATATCTCTGACTGCAAAAGAGATATATTGCTGGACTGATTATTTGTAAATTTACTGACCTCTATTTTCAACACTGGACTTTGCAACTGATTAATCCCTGGATGGACTGAACTAGTTTATGACATATGGACTGTTTTGACTATGCTATAACTCTTGCTGGAATAAAAAACTATTTAACTAGCATAGTGTATCTGTCTTACTGAGTGTAAACTACAACAACATTTATCTCACATCATTTGCCTGCCTGCTAGACTGCCGTTGCACGTTCTGCTAGGGTGTGTATCCCTAACAGGCTTCAACTCCCAGAATTCCTCAGCCAGCAAATTAGCAAAGTTGGCTGAAGAATTCTGGGAGTTAAGTCCACAGGCCTTAAAGGAGCCAAGGCTGGAGACCACTGATTTAAATAGTGTTTTTATAGGTAATCCTTGACTTACAGTGCAACCATTAGTTTGATTATGCTTTTCAATGGCACTGAAAAAAAGTGAATTATGACAGGTCTTTGCACTTACAATCCTCACAGCATCCCCATGGTCACAGGGTCAAAATTCAGGTGTAGGTAACCGGCATGTATTTATGACAATTTCAGCATTCCAGGGTCGCATGATCATCATTAGGGAGCTTTCCAGCCAATTTGTGGCAAAGTCTATAGGGAAAACCAGTTATGCTTAACTTAATATGATTTACTTAAAACCTGAAGTAATTTGCTTAACAACTGTGGGGGGGGGGAGTAATAAAATTGGGCATGACCCCTTTAACAACTGCCTTGCTCAACAAGAAAAACTATGGTTTCAATTTTTATCATAAATGGAGGACTGTACTTCAGTGCTCAAATGATATATAAAACACCAGAGAACAATATTAAGTTTTGAAACTCAGAGACACACTTGATTATGAAAGGACCTACATCAGATCAAGCAACAAGGCAGCACTTCCAATTTAGTCTGAGGGTAAAATGCCATTTGACCCAGTGGAAATTATTTTAAGAAAACATGGACAAATATCCTATCAAAAAGAACCATTTTTTGCCAAACATATTTAAACTATACTAAGCTTTCTTTGTTTAAATGTATTGCTGCATTTATCAATTATTCAGGTTTTCTGCTTGAACTCATTACTATTATATGCCCATTTCTGTGGAACAGCATCTAACTTATTTTTCTTCAGAAACCAACAGACTAAGCTAATCTTCCTGTGTTTCCTGTAAAAGAAGTAGATTAATTTTCTGTAGTGTTCAGATTGGGCGATAGCATAGAAATTATTAAACTCATGGCTGGGGAAATATTGTTTGCAGGCAGACAACATTTTAACATGTTTACATAAATAAACATATTGCAGGTTAATGTAAATAAAATATTTATATTTAATATGTATCAAGTGCCTTTCTGAAGTCATTCTCAAGTGAGTATGCAGCACTTAAAACAACAAAGAAAGAAGGAAGAAAGCTTAATGCTGAAATGTCAATATCCATCCACAACACCAACTTTGCTTTAGAAATTTGTTTTAACTTCCTAACCACCATTAACCAGTGAATAGAGGCCTCCCTGATGTGTCCTTTACTACTTATTGTTGCTTTTATCTTTTATGTCTGCTGATGGATTCTTTCACAGCAAACAAGGCATACATTTCTAATGTAAAGAAAATCAATCAGTGATAGGAGACTACCAGGAACTAAAGATACCTGGAAAAAAATCTATGACAAATGATTTGTTCCAAGGAGACGAATATGTTTTTTTCCAGGACAATTTTTAATGTTTTAGCATGTATCCACTTAAAAAAAAAACACCTCATACAAGTAATCTTAGCTAAAGGTGAACAATAAATAAGAATGTGTTTCTTATATTTGACATCTGTTCAGAAAGACCTTAGGCAAGCATTATTTTTCCTTCCAGGGCTGAATCCAATAGAGACTTTAGCTATTCCCATTAGGTTGTCTTCTGTGCTGGTATGTTGGAAAGTTTCCTTGAATGGAAGTACATAGTAGGTAATGGCATCAGCATTACTTTAAATGTCAGGCACCTGAGTCTGAGTCACTTTTTAATTTTTCACAATGCCCAACTGTAGCACCAATTAATGATGCTATGAGAAATTTAAATTAGAACCTCCTTTGGTATTCCTATTCTTATTATCCTACAAAGGCATCAAGATTATATTCCCACCTCAGTTTTTTTTTCTTACAACAACCAAATCAATTTCATAACTGAAATTGTACTTGAATCAAGGTTTCCCCAATCTTTGCCCATCACTTTAACCCCAATGCCACACTGGATATCAATGCAGCAATGGACCCAAGCAGCAATAACAAGTTCAGTACTTTTAATACCAAAAGTAGAACTAGAGAGATCTGGTTCTCTTCCTTTCACATGATCTGGAAAACATGCCTTGGGGCATTCTTTCTGCCCCTTGTCTCTGCCCCTTGCTCTGGCTTAATCATTTGCAGCTGACTATGTTTTGTCTGTGCAGATATTGAACAAAAAAGCCTCTATGAAAAAACGCATAAGACTCTTCTGTATATTGCAATATACAGTATGCAAGAAAATATAAGTTCAACCAATGCTTAAACTCACATTGGACAGAAATATCTGATGCATTTATTAGAATTTCTCATCTTTATCTTAAGCTTTCCTACTGAATGAGGAAAGTGGGATGGAAAGCTTATTAATCTGAAGAAAAGCAGTGCAGCTTTTTGCAACTGAAATGAATAAAATGATGAAGATGTCATAGACTTAGACTTAGTCCCTGAGGACAGATATAATGAGAAAGATTAGGGAAGGAATTATACCTGGAGAAAACTCCCGAAACATTTGCTTTATCAAACATTGCCATATGAGGGATTTGTACAAACTCCATTTCTGTCTTCCTAGACAACTCTTTAAATCTGTGTGGGGTGCAAGATGACCACTTCCCTTCAAATATGTGGTCTCAACCATAGCAAGTAGAAAACTCTGTGCCTGCTAGATACATGTCTGAAGAACAAGGCATGGCTCTTTAATTTGCAATAATTGCCCTTAGAAGAAATCTATAGATGATTATGGGCTCTTAACTTCTGCAAGACAATTAAAGGCCTAAAATTAAAGATTCATGCAGCTACTTAATATGCTGATTGGATTTATCTTTATATGCAGCCATCTTGGCTTCTCTATGCTGAGCTGACCGGGGTCCTGAATTTAGCTGCTTTCTCTGTTCATCCAGAATGGGATTTCTGTTAATTTTTAAAAACCAGTTAATCTTTTCCATTAAGTCATTCCTATGTAATTTAAATAAATACGTGGTATTTCTAACTCATACTCATACAGTTACTGGTATCTTTTTAATGGCATATTTTTAAAGAGTGCAAATAGCGACAGCAACCATATAAGTGCACTAGAATCAAACCATTAAAATCATTTAATGCAAATTCAGTTTCATTCTGAAGAATTTTTAATTAACTGTTTTTCTTTTTTAAAAAAACTTGTCTTTCCCAAGATACCTGCAGAATCTGAGTTTTGAATTAGTCCCAGAGTGCTCCTGTTTATTGAAAAAGCCAGGAGCACCATTGGTGGTCCTTGTTTATTCATAGCCTGTTTTTACTACCATAATGTGAGCATCCCATTTCGTCTTTAACTGCAAATGCAGTTTAAAGTGAAATGCAGTTATTCAATTTCTGAAAGCAGAGCAATAATGAAATGGGTACATTCAGCCTGGAACTATTTACTTCCTATTGTATATTCACTTCCAAGTTCTTTTGACTATATGGAAAGTTAGGAGAGGGTTTTTGCTTTTGCAGCTAATATCTTTGAAAAGTCTGTGGGTAATAAACGTCTCCAAACTGACCCCATATTCTGTTTGTAATATCTTTCTCAGAAGGTAGAGTGATGGTATTACTGACAATTGTATCACTACAGATATGATACCCAATTTTTGTAGAGTATTTTTGCCCACCCAATGGAAGGATTGCATGAATCAAAACTGGAAATATAGGAAGTGATGAAATGGGCCTGTTTTTCATCCTTCAAAGGCTGTAGAGGCTTCTCTAAAGCCTCTGGGAGGCCGAAAAAGGCCTCAAATGGGCCAAAAATCAGCTGGGAGGCATGCATATGCGCAGTGCCGGTAATTTTGGCTGGGGCTCGCGTGCCCACACCAATGGCTCTGTGTGCCACCTGTGGTATACATGCCATAGATTCACCATCATGGGTATATATGCATAGAATCTGTCTCCAAATCTATTACAGAGAAAAATGATTCATGTTTATTTCATTTTGAAAAAAAATAAAATGTATAAAATTGCACATAAGCTCTGTTAATTCATTGAAACTTATGCATTTGAGGATTGCATTCCATCAGTTCATTTTTTTCTTGACATAAAGCTTGAAAAAAATAACAAATTTGATAATATGAACAGTAAAAATCCTATCTCCAAGTATATCATTTAAAAAGTTCAAAGTATAGAAATATTAAGGATCTTTAAAAAAAAAACTCACTTGATTAAAATAGTCAAACATTCAACACCTGCTGATAAACATATAGTATTCCTTTATACTGCGTTCTTGGCTGAATATGAGCTAATAATCCTATGTAGTCGGTGTTTTTCTCTTTCTCATTATATGCAGTATTAATAATTTCAAATATATCTAATAACTGAGCTAACAGTAGTCATGAAATAATTGTATTTGAGCTAATTATTCCTGCCTCTTGGCAAATTTTTTAATCAGTAACCAACAGTAATAAATCATTGTTAATTCTAGAGTTGATTTTCTTTTTTGGGAAAGAATTTTGACGATTTAAAGTTCAGATGCTGTTAGTATCTTTATATAATTAGTGAAACGTTTAGCTCCTAATGGGCACTGTGGGTTTAGTCATCCATCATATAGAACCACCACTAACTATTTTTTATGGAATATTCTGTAGTTTATCAAAGTAGAAACCACCAAATGCTATTATTTCACAGGTGAAGAGCACACTTGAGGTTCTATATGACTGCTGATTAAATGAGTCTTACTCATGCCATTCTTCTTTTTATTGAAACATGCTTTATTAATGTAGCTGCTAATTTGCACATCAAACTTAATTTAGGATTTTCAAGACAGATGCTAAAGAATGAGAACACCAAAGGGAGATACCAGGACATAATAAACTTCAAGAAAGTTTATCAAATAATTGACTCTGAATTGTCACAGCCCAAGCAATTCCTCCTTAATCTGCCAGGTGAGCCCAAATGGCAGGGAGGGTCTCCAGAATTTAATTCACAAATGGGTTGCTTTCCATGGGCAAATGGAAAGTTTTGTATTCTCTTTTATTTCCTCCACTCCCAGAGTTGCTTAGTTTAAACATGAACAAAGGAAGATTAGATATTAATCAGGATTAAGCATCTAGTTGTCATTGGGTGCCTGTTGTGATAAAAGAGGC
This sequence comes from Hydrophis major, assembly GCA_033807585.1. Taxonomy (NCBI): domain Eukaryota; kingdom Metazoa; phylum Chordata; class Lepidosauria; order Squamata; family Elapidae; genus Hydrophis; species Hydrophis major. Next base: position 335,084,251 of record CM066329.1, read on the forward strand.
AAATAATTATCCAATTAGAGTTGGAGCAAAATGTTTGTCATCTCACAACTTGCAAAAGTATAGACACCCACACAAAATCCAATAATGGCTATGTTCCAGCTAAAAGTAGTCATATGGTGATCCAAAATCTCTTTGTGCCAGTTCATCTTATCTTTTGGCCCTCTATTGTTTTAGAGAGTAGCTAAGGTTAGAGGAACTACTGTAGGGAGGAGAATCTGCCAAATTCAAATGTTCAGTTTGTGTGAATAGAAGTCTTTATGTATTTCTGTGTATTTTTCTAAAAATATGAGTGCAACAAATGTTGTATAATACATGTATAATATGTTTATCATGCAAAAAATGTTATAACGCTCAGTGACAAAACACATACTTTAAATGCAAGAGGTTTTATGTTCATCCCCCAACAGGAAAAACTCTTGCTTGAAAATCAAGCAAAAAAAAACCTTTACCAATAAAATAGGCAATACTATCAGAGTCTTCTCAAATAGGTCTTCATTTTAAGAAGCCAGACCCGCTTAGAACCTCACAGCTCTTGACCTGAACTTAAGATTCTTGTACTTTTGATAAAGACTTGACTGCGCAGTCTGTCCATGTGGAAATCCAAAGGGCGTAAGAGGTGAATGAGTGTAAGGTGGTTTGAAAAAGACATGTGATCTAGTTGGGGCAAAACTATTATTCCTGGAAGATCCATTTTTGCAGTTATGATCTATGGCAATTATGCTTACACTGCAAATGCATAGGATAGGAGTTTCCAGAATGAACAAAATTATTAGAAAAAAGCAAAGTGCTAGACAAGTCATAATTGTCCAACCTTGCATTTTCTGAGTTAATCCAAACCATGGCTGATTGTCTAGAATCTATGAATTTTGCGCTGGCTCAATAATACCTTATTACAGTAGAACTTTATGTATCTTAAATTATTCAGACTGAACTATGACTCGGCTCCTACTTAGCTTGGCAAGATCAAGAAAGCAAAAATGACAAAGACTTCAGCAAGGTACCTTTAATGATAGTCTTGGGAAAAAAAACTTCTCCAGCTTCATTTATGGTGAATTCATTTACCTGGAATTTTTTCAGATAATCAGAAAATGCTTCTCTCAAGAGTTCCTGCCACCTGATCTGAGCTGTCATTTATAAAATTCCAATAAATTTTTCTTCTGTGTTATGACTGTTAATGTCTAATTTCCCTTGGATTTCTATTTCCACCTCCCCAAAATCTCTCACGATATTTTTGCCTAAAAACTCTACCATGTGACATTGGACTGTTCAGTACAGCATAGCTAATTATTTAAATGATTTAATATAAGCTGTTTCTTGTATTCTTCTTATATCAATATAAGCTGTTTCTTGTATTCTTCTTATATCAATGATCTATGAAGGGATGCATTTCCTTGCTCATAGTTTAGTTGAACATGATATCTAAACTTTCCTGTTAAAATAGCAGAAAAACATATGCTAATTTCATATAATTTGAGACAATTATTAAAAGCGTTACTGTATATTGTGATATACTGAACCTTTCCTCCTTGAGAATTTATTCATAATTTTTGTAATAATTATTAAATATACAGATGTTAATAGGTATAGTGATAAATATAACACAATAATACAATCCAGCATGTAGCTTTTACAAAACAAGCTGAATAAGTTTCTCTCTTAAACAAGTTGTAGCTTTTTACACCTTGTTTAATGTAACAATCATCTTATTCAATATTTCCTTAACCTTCCACATTATATCTGAAGGTTATAGATTTTCTCTATCTGAATAAGACTGGCACTTAAATTATTTTGCCTTGAGGCTATATTTGTTGTTACTGCACTAATGGTATAAAAATGCTGACAATGTCACAGGGTTATTTCTGAACCTACAAAGAAGAAATGGGTTTGATATGTAGAAACTATCCTGTTTGAGCAACAGGCTTTCTTCACATTGCCCACTGTTTGGTGTCATTGATTCCACGTTCCACTAGCTTTTTTGATGAAAGTCATAACTGATCTGAAAGACCTAATGTTCTGAGTGGGGAAGATAGAAAAACAAACACCTGCAACCATCTCACTATCAAGTAAGGCTTTCAAATTCTACCTTAACAATGAAATATATATCTCAGTACTTCTTTTCTTTAATGGTAGCAAAAGGACCTGCATTTACTTTGCACATACAGTATTACAAAGCCACTGATTGGCTTTGTAGCAGAAATTGAAGCTACCAGATCTGGGTTGCAAAAAATCTGGATAACTATTAAGGGATAAAGCTCTCCATATTATTACATTAATTCTAGACAGTCTCTAGATAACTCTAGAATATCAGTAGAAAATCTTTGTTTTAGCAACTTCCATTCATATGTTGCCCTTTGGAACAGAATAATTAAGAGTTGAATCCCATGGCTTTAGATTATTGAATGTCTTCTGATGTCTTTGCACATTAAAATGGAAAATAAAATGCTGATCATGCTAAGGATATGCATTAAGATTCTACTGCATCCTGAGTCTCAGAATGAACTGAGTTAATTTGAGTTAATTATAGGGAGGGTTTTTTTGATTGCTTGGTTCTGAATCTATACTTCACCAAAGCATTATGAGTGCTTTGGCATATAAAAATACTGATAAGGAGAAAGTGTTTACACTGTTTTACACTCTTCCTTGAAATCTGTCAGGTGGACATATAAGAAGGAAAACAGAAGGTGAGTGGTTGATACATCTATTTTCTGAACATGGATTATTTGATCATGGACATTTCATCACAGTGCTTTTTGAGGAGAATATTGAGATTTAATTTATGATTTGTTCAGGTCTAGACTCTCTGCTTTTGCTAGATATACCATCAAAGTAGGAAAAATTAACTTTTGATGAAGCAAGAGAAGAATTGTTTCTAGCTTGTATACTTATGTGGTACTTCTTATTACAACTTCTGGTTTTTTTCCCCTACACCTTTATTTTCCAACGTTTTTACAATTTTTTTTCTCTCTCAAAGCAAAGTCTCCTCTCTGGGTATCCTTTTGCACCTTTTTATAATTTAATCAAAGAAACACTTCCCTCTTTTAAAATCTCTATGCATAATGTTATTTTTATTTTTCACGAAGTCCTGTTTTCTTTTTAATTTCAGTTGGTGTTTTATTTTAATTAAAATAAACACCTCAATGGAGAGTGAGATCTAGATGTGGCCCAGCCCAAGAAGACTGTTTGCATTGGAATTGGGTCTCAAAAAGCTGTATTTGGCATAGTATGCTTCCCTAGGTATATGATAGAAATATACAGGAAGAGACAGTGTTACAAACCATTTTGGTGACCTGCTGGTAAACTAATATTTAGTGGACAGAAAAAAAACATAAATTTGAAGTAGCCCTTTATAATGACACTAAGCATGGGGTAAGTGTTGTATCTCTGAAATTTCTTAAGTGGAAATGGTATACCAATAACAAAAGAATATTTCTTTTTGCAATCACATACATACATTGAATGGAGACTGGGTCTGACATTATCTAAAATGAGTTACAGCCCATTTTAACAAAAACAATACAATAGCAATATGGATACTACATGTAAAAGTTCATATCAGATTATATGCTGGTTTTGATCTAGCATAAGGCTAAGGTGTCAAACTCAAGGCCCAGGGGCTGCCCAGGAAACAGCAAAGGACCAGCCCACGTGCCTCTGCCAGCAAAAACTGAGCTCACGAGGGCTGCATGTGGCTCCCCCAAGCTCCATTTTCACTGGCAGAGGGGCTGCCCAGAAGGTCATCACAGTCAAAAATGGAGCTAAGGAGTTTGTTTTCACTGGCAGAGTGCTCGGACCACCACAGTCACCCCCTGACACTAGTGACATCATGCTGACCACACCCACCCCAGCCCCCCGAGGTCAAACAACCCTGATGCAGCCCTTAATGAAATCAAGTTTGACACCCCTGACATAAGGGATAGAGAGTTGCTCTGTATAAAAATTCTATCATAAATGCCATTATTTTAAAGCAGTCAGTCTAGTAACAGCTATTCTTCAGCCCTCTGTAAATAGTTTGTTTTCTCTTGATCTTATGCATCAGCAATATTTAATGAGTCAGAATGAAAGTTGAACAATGCAAGATATAAATGCCCAGTTGAAGGAAACTAAAGCTAAACCAAGTGCTCTATGAGGGGTACATTTACTAAAAGTTAACCATAACCTCCCTTTTACCCATTATTAATTATAAATTCATCTGCTAAAAATACATGCATTTATCAAGAAATATTTGCTGATATATAGGAATTGGTGTCTGCTTTGCAAAAAAATCTTAAATTCTGTTGGTACTGTGGAAGGTTAGGATATTTGATTGAAGTAAGAAATATGAAGGTACTGGTGATTATGATGATGAGATTATGTGTTAAAAGTGAGTTGTTTTCATAATGGGCACTTCTAAGCCTTTTAAAATTTCAGTTTAAAAAATCGAATTGAGTTGTCTGAATATTACAAATTGTTACTATTTTGACCACAGATTTTTATTCCTGTTGCCAGAATTTGCCTTCTACCCATTAATCCCTATATAGCAACAACATAACATTTGTGCTGAGGTTAGAGCTAACAGCAGGTAGAAGTTTGCTAATGTTTGATAAAACACATACAAACACACACACACACATTTAGAATTTCCAAGATTATAATTTTATTGTCTTTATAGTAAGATCAGAAAGATGTCATGAATGGAATAAGGAACACCCAAGTCCTCTTAGTCCCAGAAAAAAATAAACTAGTTCTTTCCATTGCTTACAAGGGAATAAATTTATGAGAAAAAGTCTACATGTAATGCAGTGAACAAATTTGTCTCTGAATCTGCCCTGCCCAAATGAAACAAGCATATAACTGTTATGGGTATATGTATTTGTATAAAAAGAATAGCTAATTTATTTAAAAATGGAGGAAGGAATGGGAACAATTAGACAAATACAAATACAAAACAATAATGTTAACAGAAAAATAGTTATATTTTGATATTTAGAATTAACATTCCAGTGACTGAAATAAGAAAAAAGACTGTTGTGAACTGCTTAGAATCACTGTGTGTTTGATGGTCATTTACATTTTTAAAATAAATAAATAATGCATATAAAAGCAATGCACAAAAAAATACACAAGAAAACACTGCTATGAAGAGTGAAATGGAAGTTTAAAAACGGATCTGTTAGTCAATCAGATTTTTTAATCTTGATGGGTTGCTTTAATCATGCTTTGAATGAAATCTACTTTGGTCAAAACATGCGACATACTTTCTCTGACTGTCATGTTCCTCTCCCCCTTCATAAACTATTCAGTTGTAGCTTGTGTGCAGTCTTCAAATCCCTCCCTCTCCCTTATAAAAGCAATATGTAGATCAGAATAGGATACAGTACTGCTTGGGGATTTCTGGACAGATGAGGTTAATTGCCTTTGACTTTGCTTATGCTCATCAACTTGTCTCAGTCCATCACCAATCTATAACTTTACTTTTGATCATTGCTTTCTAAATCAGTACCCTTTCTATAACTAAACAAATGAAATACCAAAGTGGCAAGAAAATGGCAACTGCAAAATACTTAAGAAAATGAGGTTGATCTCTATTAATATAATGAGATAATTCCTCTAGGGTTTTTTTTTTTGCAAAAATTAATTTCAGACAAACAACATGCATAGCATTTTAATTTTGACTTTTTAAAAAGTCATCTATTAAATGAATTGTTAGCAACTTTCATAACAACGGGAAAATATTTTATTTATTTAAGAAAATTTATATGGCCCTGCAACTCACCTCAGTTAGTCCAGGTGGCTTATATGGATAAAATCCGGATACAAAAATAACACAAAAAGCAAATTTAGTATCTGGTTTAAAAATGTATTGAAGGAGTATGTATCATAAAGAAAAAACATAATAGTTTTATTTCAAGTATGGAATAAGGCAAATAATTCCTTATATCAAATGAGATACTAGAAAATTCAGCTAAACTGATGCACAACAGATAATGATTGAACTATAGAAACTGAACTTACATCATGAAGGTATAATTAGTATTTAATTGATCTGACCATTTGGCATTGACAAATTATTGAAATTTTGATAAAATATTAGAAATCACATTTCTCATGTAGATGATACATTCCATGAAAAAGAAATAAATATTAATGGTTTTTAAGCTATAGCATATAATAGCAACATAGAGAATATAAGAAACCGTATATGACGTTTATTTTAAAAAATCTAAATGAAAGCTGTGGATGGAACCACACTGGTTATTTCAGTTATTAGGCAGCCCCAGAGATTTTGTTCATTATAGCCATTACAGTTAATCATTTAATAAAATATATAATAATCTATCATTTTCAGTCCTAGTATATCAGATCATGGCACATGTGTGTTGGTGTGTACAACAGTCTCCATTTCCTCAAACTTCAGAAAAACACAAAAATAAATTGTGTCTTTATAGCAATTTCTATGTCTACCATAACTTAAGTATAACATGTTTTGCAAAGTGAGAATAATCTGTTTTGTTTTGATGTTGGCTCTTTGCCCTTCTGGTCCACCACTTTCTGAGGAGTCATTGGCCCATCTTGGAGTGTGACCTTGAGACTCAGTCCTATCTGTCATTACTCAGAACAGACCTTAACATCTGAAGTATTTGGAGCACTTCAAATTTCCCATTGCTAGTACAGGATTATAAGTCCAATGCAAACACAAACACTGTAAACCAGGGGTGTCTAACCTTGGCAACTTTAACCTTTAGCCTGGCTGAGGAATTCTGAGAGTTGAAGTCCACAAGTCTTAAAGTTGCCAAGGTTGGACACCCCTGCTATAGACCTTTTGTCAGTTGCAGGCCATGAAGATGAGAAGAGTTGTTCTGAATTTAGTAACTTTCTCTCATCTCTGCGCAAGAAACCTGATGGAATAGAAGTGCTATGATCTTGAACCAAACCGTAGCAGTGTTTGTCTAGTAATCTACCTCTGTCCCACAGAACTAAATTTATGGTAGTTAGCACTCTTAATTATAGTTTTTGATAAATGCATTATAGATGCCATTGCGGGGCTGGACAAAGAGCTGAAGAGGCACCAATGGCTTGCAAAACCCATTATTCATGTTATCAAACAGACAAGTAATCACACCCAATATTCATGGTTGTTTTTTCACAATTCAATCATTTCTAAATATTTCAATCCTCAAAAGGTTGGAATTCAGTTTTGATCCTAGAATACCTGAACCTGAAAACCTTCCTAAATGGCTCTAGTTTCAGTGATTTTCAAAGACAGATTCAGAGTAACATATTTGGCCACTTGGATCAGATGTTCTGGAGCATCTGAAGCAGTATATTTACATAGTTCTTTGTGGTACAATTCAGTTGAGATCTTGCTCCCACACAAAGAATTCCAATCACTACTATAATCAGAGGCTTGGTGGTAAACCTTTACTGCTGGATAAGCTAATTTATGGGAAGAAAAACATTGAATGCTGAAGGCAAGAGCTGAAGTTTGTTATGATAGCAAAATCTAAGAGAATAACCCTGGTCATGTATACAAAAAGGAAGCAGTAAGGAGGTAAAAGCTGTGCTTGAAGATTGGGACCAAATTTCATTCCACCTTTATAAATATATTGCTCTGTTCCTAAAAACAGCATGCCTGTTAATGTATGTATGTATGTATGTATGTATGTATGCATGTATGTGTTCTCTCTCTCTCTCTCTCTCTCTCTCTCTCTCTCTCTCTATATATATATATATATATATATATATATATATATATATATATATATATATATATGTGTGTGGATCTTTGGTTATTCGGGTTTTCTCCCGCGTAAGATTGGAAGTATCTAGGCAACGTTTCGATGAAGTCTCATTCATCATCTTCAGGCTTGGTCTTCAGCTCTGTGCTTCTCAGAGTGATGTCAAAATGTAGAAGCACAGAGCTGAAGACCAAGCCTAGCTTTGTTCGGGTATTTTCCCACGTCATAATAGTGGTGCTTTTAAAGTTGTAGCAACGTTTCAGCAGAATCTCATCCCATCATCAGGCTTCTGTATAGTGTTTGTCTGTGAGTCAGACTTTTACAGTGGTTTCAGATTTAAATTTGGGGCAGCCTATGCTGTGTCAGAATGGTTTTTTCTTCCTCCTGATTGGTTGAGAGTCTTGGTCTGTGTTTATTGGTCTTGGAGTTATTGCTCTGTAGCTGACTATGGGTCTGAGAGGTATGCCTTCTTTGTGTATTTTTGGGAGGCCGTATAGTTTAGGGCATCTGGAACTATACGGCCTCCCAAAAATACACAAAGAAGGCATACCTCTCAGACCCATAGTCAGCTCCAGAGGAGCACCACTACAAAACCTGGCAAAACACCTAGCAAAAGAGCTACAGCCCCATGCTGAAACAGCAGCTTCTCATGTACAAAACTCATACCACTTCTTGGAAATGATCAAAGATCTACACGTGGAGCAAGAAGATCTGCTTGTAAGTTTTGATGTGGTTTCACTATTCACTCAAGTCCCGATAAAAGAGACCCTCGAAATCATCAAAAATAAATACCAACCAGCTAAACACCTCATGGAACTAACAGAACACTGTTTAACCAACACATATTTCATATACAAAAGACAAAGATATAAACAAATCGAAGGAGCCCCCATGGGATCACCACTGTCACCTGTCATTGCAAACCTGTTCATGGAAGAATTCGAATCCAGAGCCCTGGCTAACGCCCAATCCCACCACCACCCAGCACAGATAAACTCCGTGGCTAAAACAATAATTACTAGAACCAAACGCCTGGCAGACAAGACACACATTAAGACTGAACTATGCACCCTGACTAAAATATTGACAGCCAACGGCTTCCACAAAAGCAAAATCACCAACTTGATCCACAAAAACACACTGAGACATAATAGAGACCCAGAAGATGAACAGACCTATGGAACAGCTGTCCTGCCCTACACAAGAGGCACTACAGACAAAATTAGTAAGATTCTATACAGACACCATATCAAGACTGCCTTCAAAACAGACAGAAAAATAGCAGCCATCCTCAGGAACCCCAAAGACAAAATTGACCTGGAAAACCAAGGCATATACGAAGTCCCCTGTGCATCATGCCCGGCCACATACATTGGACAGACCAATAGAAGAATAAGCACCCGCCTGGACGAACACAAAAATGCAGTCAAAAAGCTGGAACACACTTCCTCACTCATCCAACACATGGAAGCCACAGGTCATAACATCAACTTCAATGGCACCAAAACCCTAGCCACCATAGAAAATCCCATGCCACAGAATCATCAGAGAAACCATAGAGATTGAAAAAAGACCAGAAAGCATGAACAGAAGAGATGATTCCACCAGGCTGTCAATCATTTGGAAGCCTGCACTCACAAACAAAAAAATTTCCACACCACAAGCCAGGCAAACACCTGGGCACAAACAGATCCCCCCTGATACCTCCAGCTCAAACACACCCCAACCAGGCACCCAAATGAAACCCAGCTTCCTAACTAATGATAGCCGTCCATTTACCCGAAGCCAAGCTGCACTAAAGGCCTCCAATAAAGTAACACAATGTTGCTAGCCCCCCCCAAAAAAACAGACAGAAGATATTAGTAGCAGAACACAGAAAACTCCAAGACCAATAAACACAGACCAAGACTCTCAACCAATCAGGAGGAAGAAAAAACCATTCTGGCACAGCAATAGGCTGCCCCAAATTTAAATCTGAAACCACTGTAAAAGTCTGACTCACAGACAAACACTATACAGAAGCCTGATGATGGCAGATGAGATTCTGCTGAAACGTTGCTACAACTTTAAAAGCACCACTATTATGACGTGGGAAAATACCCGAACAAAGCTGAATGCCAGACATGTAAGTACCTGCGAAAACTTTAGAATATATATATATATATACACCCGAACAAAGCTGAATGCCAGATATATATATTTTGTGCAGTCCCCTTATTACTTTTTTATACCAGTAATGACTCATTCAGTTTTGATTCATGCAATCCTTCCATTGGGTGGGCAAAAATACTCTACAAAAATTGGGTATCATATCTGTAGTGATACAATTGTCAGTAATACCATCACTCTACCTTCTGAGAAAGATATTACAAACAGAATATGGGGTCAGTTTGGAGACGTTTATTACCCACAGACTTTTCAAAGATATTAGCTGCAAAAGCAAAAACCCTCTCCTAACTTTCCATATAGTCAAAAGAACTTGGAAGTGAATATACAATAGGAAGTAAATAGTTAGTTCCAGGCTGAATGTACCCATTTCATTATTGCTCTGCTTTCAGAAATTGAATAACTGCATTTCACTTTAAACTGCATTTGCAGTTAAAGACGAAATGGGATGCTCACATTATGGTAGTAAAAACAGGCTATGAATAAACAAGGACCACCAATGGTGCTCCTGGCTTTTTCAATAAACAGGAGCACTCTGGGACTAATTCAAAACTCAGATTCTGCAGGTATCTTGGGAAAGACAAGTTTTTTAAAAAAAGAAAAACAGTTAATTAAAAATTCTTCAGAATGAAACTGAATTTGCATTAAATGATTTTAATGGTTTGATTCTAATGCATTTATATGGTTGCTGTCGCTATTTGCACTCTTTAAAAATATGCCATTAAAAAGATACCAGTAACTGTATGAGTATGAGTTAGAAATACCACGTATTTATTTAAATTACATAGGAATGACTTAATGGAAAAGATTAACTGGTTTTTAAAAATTAACAGAAATCTACAATGTAGCTGCAAGCTACGCCCTATCTTCTGTTACCATTCCCTTGACCACATTTCTTCCTCCCATCTCCCAAGGTCGTCCCAAAGGTGCTTTTTCAAACAGGCAACTGGACTTTATTGTTTTTCTTTCAAGAAGCTTCTTCAATCATCCAGGTCATGGTTGTCCCAAAGGTGCTTTTTTTTTTTTTAAAGAATTTTATTAATTTTCTACAAACAAACAAGACAAACAAAACATTAAAACATCAACTCTCATATGTACATCCAGCGTGTCGGTTGGTTCATCAGTTTTGTGCATTCATTTTGTAGTCTCAATTACAATTATGTCACATAACAACTCATATTGTCAATCCAAGCTTATATATCCAAATATCGCTAAAAAAAGAATTTTTTGACTATACTTTTAATCATTCATGCTTTATGAGATAACAATACTTTAAACAGTTTATTCTGTAACAAATCATATAATCATACCAAATCAATCCTAAAAACCCTTTATAAATATAGTGTCAATATTCTATTATCGTATTTTATCATCTAGCCATTGATAAAAAAGATCCCAAATTTCATAAAATTGTTTATCCTCTTGCTCTCTAATTTCAAATGTCAATCTACTCATCTCAGCACATTCCAATATTTTCTTAATAATTTCTTCCTGTAATGGTATTTTCTCATTCTTCCAATTTTTAGCAAATACAATCCTAGCCGCTGTTAATACATTTACAATCAGGTATTTCAAATCTTTACTATAGATAACAGGTAAAATTCCCAATAAGAAGATCTCTGGTTTCAAGTCTATGTGTTTCTTTGTCATTTTTTCCAACCACATGCGAATTTTAGTCCAATATTGTCTGACATCCTCACAAGTCCAGCACATATGGTAATATGAGCCAGGTATCTGATGACATTTCCAGCATTTTTCAGATTTGTTCTTAAACATTCTTGCTATTCTTGTCGGGGGAAAGTGCCACCTGTAAAACATCTTGTACAAGTTTTCTTTATATGCTGTTGACATTGTCATTTTATAATTTTGAGACCACAATTTTTGCCATTTCTCTAAATCAATCCCATATCCAAAATTCTTGCCCCAAACAATCATAATTTCTTTAACTTGTTCTTCCTCTAATTTAATTCCCAGTAAATAACCATATAATTTTTTAATCACCTTCTCATCAGTACCCATCAAGATCTTATCCCAAAGGTGCTTTTTCAAGAAGCAACTGGACTAAGGAGCTGAAGAAGCTTCTTGGATGAGAAATGAAACATCCTTGAAAAAAAATAAGAAAGTCCAATTGCTTCTTGAAAAAGCACCTTTGAGACAGCTATGATCTGAATGACTGAGAACCTCCATAGACATCTTCCAAGGTCATTTCCACACACCATAACCATGGAATCCAACTGTCTTTTCCTTCTTGCTATTTCCAACTTTGGCATTCTAGTGACTTACAAAGAGCTCATCTCATTGTATGTTCAATCAATTAAGATTGAACTTGATCATAAAACTGATCAGACCCTTCCTTCCTTCCTTCCTCCATTATTTGGAACAAAAGCATGAGTAATCATTCTATCAAAGAACTATATGTGAAATCTAATTGGTGCCATTTGGTCATTGATTACATTATATCCAAGTAATATTTGGTTATATCCTTCTTGGCCATGAAAGGCAGGCCATCCTCCTTTATATTTAAAGTCATTCATAGCAAATAGTATGAACTTCTGTCTGAAAGTGTCCAGTTTCAATCCATCTCAATTCATGAATGTCTAAAATGGCATTTGTTAGGGATAACATTGTTTACCCTAACTGGTTTAGGTAAAATAATAAATATGTTATCATGATTTGTTAGTTAAAGTGTCTGCAACTTTAACTGTAGGAATGTAATTAAGGGAGTGGTTGTGAAAGCACCATAAAAGAAGTAAGGAACGTCAGCTTGCTCTCTCTGACTTGATGATCCCTAATTACTGGATGAAGACTGCGTTTTTCCCTACTGGAACGGGAGAGAGATAAAGGACTGATTTATTGTAAGTGAACTGACATTGGATATTCTACACGGACTTTGCTAACTGAATATCCTTGAATGGACTGACTAAAATGATACATGACTAATGGACTGTTATTTTGACTATGCTATAATCTCTAAATGGAATAAACTATATATATCTTTTAATTTTATCCATTCAAACTCTTATTTAAGCTTCAATGTATACCTTTAAGATTATAGCATTCAATATAATACATAACTTCCAATTGAATTCTGCTTGGTACATTGTTAAAATATACATTATATTCTTAAAAAGAAATTTTATATATATATATATATATATATATATATATATATATATATATATATATATATATATATCTGGCATTCAGCTTTGTTCGGGTATTTTCCCACGTCATAGTAGTGGTGCTTTTAAAGTTGTAGCAACGTTTCAGCAGAATCTCATCTGCCATCATCAGGCTTCTGTATTGTGTTCGTCTGTGAGTTAGACTTTTACAGTGGTTTCAGATTTAAATTTGGGGCAGCCTATTGCTGTGACAGAATGGTTTTTTCTTCATCCTGATTGGTTGAGAGTGGTAGCAACGTTTCAGCAGAATCTCATCTGCCATCATCAGGCTTCTGTTGAACACTATATTCAGATGAACACTATACAGAAGCCTGATGATGGCAGATGAGATTCTGCCAAAATGTTGCTACAACTTTAAAAGCACAACTACAATGACGTGGGAAAATACCCGAACAAAGCTGAATTATATATACACACACACACACATACACTGCTTGCACTGGCACGAAGCCGAAAGCACCAGCCTGAGGATGGCGAGTGGGACCTCGCCAAAACGTCACCAAGATATTCTTAATCTTACACAGGAAAAGACCTGAACACACCTAGACCTACATATATATGTACAGTATATATGTAGCAACAGTGGAAGATAGTATGAAGGTATCTCTAACCTTGGTTTTCTTTTTGCAAATATTTCATTACCAAACTAGGCTTTGACATGTGGGGATGGAGTTTGCTGGCTTTTTATGTAGGGCAGCTTGTCCTATCTACCTTGATTAGGGTTGTTGTGGCTTGTGTACGTGCTTCTGATTGATCATCTAGCTAGTTTAAAGGGCTGTAATATTTCATCATAGATTGTCTATGCCTATTGTGTTGGTGCTTTCTTATCTGTATGATGATTGCTAGATATGACATAAGGAAGGATGTTCCCAGGCTCTTTGCTTCCTCCTTGGGTCTTTGTTTCTTTTGCAATGTTTGCAGATCATGTTTTATTCTATACACCTGTTAACGACTGTTCCATCAGAATGACTGGCTTCTAGGAATTTTCTTACATGCTTGGAATAAGCTTGATCAAAAATGGTTGCAATTTCCCAGTTGTGTTCATGATTAAATTTATCTATCTGTTGGGAAATTAAAGAATGTTCATCATGTCTTCAAACTGCTGCCAATTGGTGTCCATTTGTTTGTAATGCTAAATCAAGACAGGTGGGGGGAAGCTGTCACCCATAAAAAGCCAGCAACTTCCAGTCCTTTTTGTCAAAGCATTGATGACGGCACCTAGTTTGGTACATTTGCAAGAAGAAAACAAAAAACAGCTAAATAGTACAACATATTTAGGTCATGTTAGCTAAAAGATTATAAAATAAGAAAATCAATATTTTTGAAAGGCTCTACATTAATAAAGTCTAGTTAAAAAGGAGTAACTTTTACTTATTTGCAATAGGAAATATTTATTTTCAACTAATGTAGACAAATATCAAGAATTCAAGTTAAAATACTAAATGAGGCATGTAGACATGAACAGAATTTGCTTATTGGTTAGTAAAAAGAAACAAGATTTCAATACTCAGATATGCAATTAGTTTTCAGACAAAGAAGTACTTTGTATGGATTTGGCATTTGGAAAACCAAACACAGCCTGCTGGTAATATTTCCATAGGACCAAATTAAATTTCAAAAGGAAACTCTTAAAGCAAACCCAAGGGCAATAAATTATTTATACCACATAGGAAGAACAGGTCTAAAAATCTAGATTAAAAAGATTTCAGATCCTAAATCTCAAAGATTATACCAATTTACAACACAGCTACCCTCATCATTGTTGTCTCAGCCTTTTAAGATAGTCCATGTGCAGAGCCAGATGAACAAATTCTATTTTATTGTAAGGTTGCATTAACAGAATCTTGCAGGTCTGAAAATACATTTCTCATCTGCCTTTACAGCTGAAGAAACTAGAGAGGGTACCTTCTGAAACATTTGCCATGCCCACATTCCTAAGTGTGGACTACTAAGCTGCCTTTTATCCAACTGTTACTCTGGCTGTGGTTCTTCCCTCTGTCTCCCAAGGTCAATTCCCTATACTACTACATTCCAACATGCCATTATACCATTTTTCACATTCCATGTTTTAAATACGGGCACAAAAATATAACGTATGAAAATGGAAGGCCCACTTGCAGTAAAGAGACAAAGATTCTAGGAATATCATAAACTTAAAAAAAATATTTATTTGCAACTTCAGCAAAACAGATTTAGATAAGATTGTAACTTCAGTAAAACTGGTATGAAACTACATTTTTGTAATATAATGGCAGCGCTGCATCCTTCCCATCCCATCTCCCAGGTTCATTTGAAAACATAAGTAGGCAGCTGGTGACTCCAAAACAGTTTGTAGCTCCATAAAAATGGAAGCGTGATCTCTAAAAAAAAAAAAAATCCAAGAAGAAAAAGCATAATGTAGCTTCATCAACAAAGAAAAAAAAAACCCACAAAGAGAAAAAAAAACTTGTAAACATCACAGTGATACTCCTTTACCCCTTCAGCACCATCATTCTATCCATTCATTGGCAAAAAGTTGCCTGCCTCAATTTAGACAGTGGGATTTACTTTCCTGAGGGTTCAAAGGGGCCTTATGGATAGCTGTCTTTTAATGCCACCATTTCAAATCTTCTGATTGAAATATACATTCATATACACTCATATCCCGGCATGATGCTTTATTGTGGAAGAGAGAGAGGCAGGATTTCTGGGAAGAGATGACTGAAGAACACCCAGAATGTATACCAAAAGTATACAATCATAGCAAGGCATCCAGCTAAAGTAAGCAGGCATCTATATTGGGCAGCAGCTGCAGACAGATGATAACTTTAGTAGCAACACCAAATGCATCATTTCATTGTTGCATAGAGAAAGCAACGATAAACCACTTCTCTATTCTGAAAAAAAACCCCACATAGATGAGGTAGAGAATATAGTTCTGGATGATGGGTTTTCCCAGCTCATATAGCACTCAACATGTTACTGGGGAGGGGCTGAGTCCCTTTCAGGGTACTAATGTGTTTATAATGCAACTAGATTAAAGCCTCTGGGACATCTAGTCACTGAAGTTGCCATGTAGGAAAAGAAAATATGAAGCTGTCAAGATAGAATTACAGCAGAAATTTGGAATGTAAGAAGCACTAACATGGTGAAGCCCAAATTGGTGAAAATTGTTAATTTTGGTTAATTGTTAAGCCTGTGTTTCCCAACCAGGGTTAAGGAGACAAGCTAAACAGAATGTGCAGCGTTAGTCAGATAGGCACACAGATAAATGAGTGAGATAAGTTTGTATGTTTGTTAACATACAGTAAAAATAACAGATATGCTTGTGCTATCAAAATATATAGTTTATTCCATTTAGAGATTATAGCATAGTCAAAATAACAGTCCATTAGTCATGTATCATTTTAGTCAGTCCATTCAAGGATATTCAGTTAGCAAAGTCCGTGTAGAATATCCAATGTCAGTTCACTTACAATAAATCAGTCCTTTATCTCTCTCCCGTTCCAGTAGGGAAAAACGCAGTCTTCATCCAGTAATTAGGGATCATCAAGTCAGAGAGAGCAAGCTGACGTTCCTTGCTTCTTTTATGGTGCTTTCACAACCACTCCCTTAATTACATTCCTACAGTTAAAGTTGCAGACACTTTAACTAACAAACCATGATAACATATTTATTATTTTACCTAAACCAGTTAGGGTAAACAATGTTATCCCTAACAAATGCCATTTTAGACATTCATGAATTGAGATGGATTGAAACTGGACGCTTTCAGACAGAAGTTCATACTATTTGCTATGAATGACTTTAAATATAAAGGAGGATGGCCTGCCTTTCATGGCCAAGAAGGATATAACCAAATATTACTTGGATATAATGTAATCAATGACCAAATGGCACCAATTAGATTTCACATATAGTTCTTTGATAGAATGATTACTCATGCTTTTGTTCCAAATAATGGAGGAAGGAAGGAAGGAAGGGTCTGATCAGTTTTATGATCAAGTTCAATCTTAATTGATTGAACATACAATGAGATGAGCTCTTTGTAAGTCACTAGAATACCAAAGTTGGAAATAGCAAGAAGGAAAAGACAGTTGGATTCCATGGTTATGGTGTGTGGAAATGACCTTGGAAGATGTCTATGGAGGTTCTCAGTCATTCAGATCACAGCTGTCTCAAAGGTGCTTTTTCAAGAAGCAATTGGACTTTCTTATTTTTTTTCAAGGATGTTTCATTTCTCATCCAAGAAGCTTCTTCAGCTCCTTAGTCCAGTTGCTTCTTGAAAAAGCACCTTTGGGATAAGATCTTGATGGGTACTGATGAGAAGGTGATTAAAAAATTATATGGTTATTTACTGGGAATTAAATTAGAGGAAGAACAAGTTAAAGAAACTATGATTGTTTGGGGCAAGAATTTTGGATATGGGATTGATTTAGAGAAATGGCAAAAATTGTGGTCTCAAAATTATAAAATGACAATGTCAACAGCATATAAAGAAAACTTGTACAAGATGTTTTACAGGTGGCACTTTCCCCTGACAAGAATAGCAAGAATGTTTAAGAACAAATCTGAAAAATGCTGGAAATGTCATCAGATACCTGGCTCATATTACCATATGTGCTGGACTTGTGAGGATGTCAGAAAATATTGGACTAAAATTCGCATGTGGTTGGAAAAAATGACAAAGAAACACATAGACTTGAAACCAGAGATCTTCTTATTGGGAATTTTACCTGTTATCTATAGTAAAGATTTGAAATACCTGATTGTAAATGTATTAACAGCGGCTAGGATTGTATTTGCTAAAAATTGGAAGAATGAGAAAATACCATTACAGGAAGAAATTATTAAGAAAATATTGGAATGTGCTGAGATGAGTAGATTGACATTTGAAATTAGAGAGCAAGAGGATAAACAATTTTATGAAATTTGGGATCTTTTTTATCAATGGCTAGATGATAAAATACGATAATAGAATATTGACACTATATTTATAAAGGGTTTTTAGGATTGATTTGGTATGATTATATGATTTGTTACAGAATAAA
The DNA here is from genome assembly GCA_033807585.1 of Hydrophis major. Classification (NCBI taxonomy): domain Eukaryota; kingdom Metazoa; phylum Chordata; class Lepidosauria; order Squamata; family Elapidae; genus Hydrophis; species Hydrophis major. Next base: position 335,102,344 of record CM066329.1, read on the forward strand.
CTGTTTAAAGTATTGTTATCTCATAAAGCATGAATGATTAAAAGTATAGTCAAAAAATTCTTTTTTTAGCGATATTTGGATATATAAGTTTGGATTGACAATATGAGTTGTTATGTGACATAATTGTAATTGAGACTACAAAATGAATGCACAAAACTGATGAACCAACCGACATACTGGATGTACATATGAGAGTTGATGTTTTAATGTTTTGTTTGTCTTGTTTGTTTGTAGAAAATTAATAAAATTCTTTAAAAAAAAAAAAAAGCACCTTTGGGACAACCATGACCTGGATGATTGAAGAAGCTTCTTGAAAGAAAAACAATAAAGTCCAGTTGCCTGTTTGAAAAAGCACCTTTGGGACGACCTTGGGAGATGGGAGGAAGAAATGTGGTCAAGGGAATGGTAACAGAAGATAGGGCGTAGCTTGCAGCTACATTGTAGGTTATAAAAAAGAAGAAAGGAACTTCTCTAGCTTATCAGGCTGAAATGGCATAAGATTTATATTATCAGACTTGAAAGATTGATATCAGCCTTCCCAGGTAGGAAACATGAGTAGATGAGCCAATTCTAATTCTGTAAGGCTCACTAACAGAATCTTGCAAATGAAATAAACATTTTATACAATGACTGTTGAATACCATACATTTTGCACTTGCTTTTAGACAGTATGCATTGGCTTTCAACATGTAAATGTTAACTGCTTCTTCTTCATAAATGCAACTCTAACAAACAATGAATTTATATATATCTGAGAAGCACAGAGCTGAAGACCAAGCCTGAAGATGATGAATGAGACTTCATCGAAACGTTGGTACAACTTTAAAAGCACCACTACTATGACGTGGAAAAATACCCGAACAAAGCTGAATGCCATACATGTAAGTACCCGCAAAAACTTAAGAAAACAAATATATATATATATATATATATATATATATATATATATATATATATATATATATATTAAAAAAAAGTGCTAGCTTCTTTCATGGTATTTGTGTTCTGTCACAAATCCTTTGCATGCATAGTGTTGCAATACATTCTCATGGTAGAAACTCATTTAAAACTGATAAGTTTCAAAGTGCACTTATTTTGTTTGATGTGATTGGTTACTAACGATGACAAGAGGCTTCCTTATTTGATTATTTGGGATATGCCTGTCAATCGCAAGACATTGTTAATATAAAGTAATGTATATTTATGTACTAGTAATATAATTTATCTCTTTAATATTTGTAAATAATTAGAGTGGTCTTTGCAACAAAATTGAAAATTCTTATGAAAATATGTAATGATAATAATAATGGAAATCACCAAACATAAGAGAGAATTGGTAACTTTGTAAGAATTTCTGGGATTATTAAAATATATTTTCTTGTAATTTTGCATTCCACTAACATTTGTTCAGCAATGTTGGGGGCATTAGTCATTCAAATTTCCTAGTAATCTATTTTCAAGTTTGAAAGTTCTGATCTCAAAATAGTCTTTGGTGATAACAATTTCTTCTATTATTATCACTTGGCTGCTTGGATAACAATGTCATTGGAGCTAAATATATGATTGTATCTTATTATAAAGTTTTCAAGTGTTACTGAAATTCTGTCAGATAAAACCATAAGAATGGCCATTTTCTTTTGCCATACCACCTATTGCTAATTTAAAGGGATTTAGTTTAAGATGCTAAAATCCTGTGATTCGCTATATAAACATGACTTTTACCCAAAATTTATGTTTCTCTCAGTTATGGATCTATCTCAGTATTTCATTATACTTGGAATAAAATAATTGTCATTTTGAGATACATTTTGCTTAAAATGTGTTAAAAATTGGAGATTAAATTCAATAACACAATAAAGATAATATATTAATATTGTAATACTAGAACAACATAATCTCAACAGTTTGTGAAATTAATAGTTTTATTAATTTATAATGGGAATGAGTAATGCATGGTCTTTCAGATGCTCCAGACTGCAATTCTTTAAAGATTGATAGAAATTATAGTTTAGCAATATTTGTGGGGCCACATTTTTCTGATTTAAAGCATATCAAAAGTTCATGTGTGTAACAGTAATGTGTAACAGTAAGTCATTTAGTAATATAAAAACCAAGTAAATACCAACATTATATTAATATAATTAATATAAAAAGTTGGTTCAAATCAAACGAGTAACAAAGAGGAAAATGCACAAATAATTTTTCCTAGAATCCGGTATGCCCTTTCATAATTCTAAATTATAAGATGTTAATTAAGAAATAATTGTAGTTATAAAAAGTAAAATGTATCAGTAAATGTAAATCTTATTTATTTTGACAGTGAAATAGTAATAGACTTATATACTGCTTCACAGTGCTTTTACAGCCCTCTCCAAGCGGTTTACAGAGTCAGCATATTGCCCCCAACAATTTGGGTCCTCATTTTACCCACCTCAGAAGGATGGAAGACTGAATGAACTTTGAGCCTGGTGAGATTCAATCTGCCAAATTTCAGGCAACCGGCAGTCAGCAGAAGTAGCATGCAGTACTGCCCCCTAACTACTGCGCCACCTCAGCTCATATAACTGTCAAGTACAAAAGATCAGGTCCGTACGTGAAGGTCCCATTAAACCAATTTTTTTTTTTTTTGCTAAATACTTTATTCACAGGAATCCTCTGAACCAAGGGTTAGAACCTGCTTGGAATTAAATAAAGGGAGTTGGATATAATCCGCTTGTGGCTACATAGAGATTCTAGGCTGATTCCTCTTTTAACTTCACCTCCAGGTTTTTCTACTCCTTCTCCTATAATATCTTTGGTTAACAGGAAAACAAGTCTTCTTTACCTTGAGATTGGCTTTTTTTTGGTAATTTTAAGAGCATGTAAGTGTAGTTATTTACCAAGAACTCAGAAATAGCCCTAGTATTTACTGACAGCCTTCCATCAAGTCCAAATAAAGCATAATTTACCTTCGTGAGATCAGACTAATCCTTTCTTTTATTTTTCAACTGAGTGGACAAAATATATAATTTACTGTTATCAGTAGCATATATTTTCATTTCACTTATTTCATTTGGTAACTTGTAGAAACTTTGAAAAACATTATAGCAGCAGATTCACATTCTAAGCCCAAATGAATTTATCTGCCTTTGATGCCATTACAGTAGTGCTATAAAATTATGACTTGTAATGTGATACATCCATGTCTGTTCCTCATCGTGTTGGTGTCTGAATGAAGAGACCTGCATCATGACACAACACAAACTATGTTCTTTTGCACTGTACTGCAGTATCTTACACAAGTATTTAAAGTGGTAGAATATGCATTGCAAAGTCATGGATGCACATTTTATCAGCTGCTTTCCACCTATGATATGGTCTGCTGATCACATACTTGAGGCCCTTAAATATCATTCCAGCAAGTAATACAGGTATTTAAACTTTTTAAAATGCCTTTCAGTGCTTTGATTTTGTTGTTGTTGCATTTCAATTTAGAGAAAAATATACTATCCTGTAAATGTTTAAATTTAAAATAAATCAAATTATGTCAATATTTTTCCTGGAAACCGTAGATCCATACATCTCTCTGATAAGGCAATACTATCTAACCAGAATCTAACTTTAAAACCCTTTGAATGTAGCAGCTGGATATTTAAAATATGTACATATATGTCCAGGGTATGTTACTTATAATATGATTGGTGCAGATAGCTTCTTATGGAGAATGATTAACGTCCAAGCTGAAGTCAAGAGGGTGATACTGACTTTTAAAATCCTGGGGTCAAGATAATTTAAATTACTGATGCTTTATTTGGTTTAAATACAGGTTTGAGTACCTACTAGGCAGAGGTATAATTTAAATATCTTTGAAAATAGCATCTCTAATCTAAGTTGCTGGTGGTTGCACATTTTCTTCTATAGCAGGTGATTTTTTTTAATTGCACCTTTATTTTTATAAATAAGGTAGCAAACATATCTAATACTTATTCCTCCTGTTTTCCCCACAATAACCTACCCTTGAGGTGAGTTTGGCTGAGAGAGAATGACTGGCCAAAAGTCACCTAACTGGCTTTCATGCCTAAAATGGGACTAGAATCATAGTCTCCTGGTTTCTAGACTAGAGTCTTAACCACTAAACCAAATCAGCTGTCACTGATAAGCTGTAGGATCCAGGGTTTGTGTGTGTGTAGAGGAGGGTATACTCTCATCATATTCATAGTACTTCCTCTTCCTTTCTGCTTTGGGGGAAGCATGTTTACAATGTGTCCAGGAACCCCCAAAGCAATTATTACAGCACAAGCAACAGAGTGGTCAATGCCTGGAATGCCCTACCCGACTCTGTTGTTACAGCCTCAAACCCTCACAACTTCAACCTCAAACTGTCCACCGTGGACCTCACCCCATTCCTAAGAGGTTCGTAAAGAGGGCATACATAAGAGCACCAGCGTGCCTGCCATCCCTGTCTTATTGTTCTCATTTATCTGTATTTATTTCCTTTGTTCATGTTTATGTTCATACCTATACTTGTTAACTTGTACATGTTTGACAAACAAATTAAATAAATAAATAAAAGATATCGATACTATATCAGTATTACTGGTCCAGCAAGAATGGCTGGCCCCACATCTTGGAAAAAAGGACCACAGAGAAATGATCAGAGAAATGATCAGAGAAAAACAGCATGAATGAAACAGCATCTTATCTTTTCTCAAAATATTGTATAGCCAGGAACTGGCTCACTCGGCATATATATGATTATAGATGCTCAATTTACATTTTTCTTTGAAAGCATACCAACTTCTTGTATTAAAATAATGCTTGCTCCATAGTTTGATGATTTGGAATGTTTGACCAATGAGGACATTTGGAATTTTGAAAGCATACTGTTGGTATTCTTACCAAATAATCATAATCAATTCGTTGCCTTTGTTATTACTGGGCACTAAGGAAATGCTCATTCGTAAAACAGTGCATGTATCAAGTGAACAACACATAAAGAAACAATATGTCAAGTACTGAAACTAGAAACCTCTGGTAGAAGACATGCATTTTGAAACACACAACTTAACAAAAATATTCCTGGTAGAATAAAAATATCTTCCCTATTCATCTTATAATGCAATAAAATGCCCATCACTTGCATTTTCTTAGTATTGTTATGTGCTATTTGTTTTCTAGAAGGTTGAGTTTACTAGACCATGTTGCATTCATTACAATAGCTCACTAAAATAAAAAATATATATTATAAAATGTCTCAGATAATGCTAGGAACTATTTTTAGGCCATGCACAGATGTATATTATAAAAAATAATCACAAATTATTTGAAACATCACATTTTCACTTGACTTCGCAATGGCACAGATGATAGATCAAAAATGTCTTACCTGATCCAAAATCTACAAAACAAAACAATCTATCCTACAGAAAATGCATCAATTTCAAATATTGATAAATATAACCCATAAAAGCTCTTGGGGCTTCTCCACAATTTTTAAAATTGAAAATTTGTCCTGAGAGAAAAAAAAGCATATAGTAATCTATGTTGTTCATCCATGAGACATATTTTACGCCAGAGTAAGATATGCTAGACTCTAAAATAAATTTCCTGCAATAACAAAAAGAGGCATAGAAAAGCAATAAACAATCTATGAACAATGACTTTTCAAAGTTAGTATTTTAAAATGTTTGGGATGGAGTATTTGATTTGATACTGAAAGTAAAGTTGCAGACAATCTTATCATGCTTGGGAATGTATCATAATAAAGATGTGTAAGTTATAAATATGCAATATGTTAAAAGGCTCTTATCTAAACAATATTATAAACTCCTGCCATGTGCTCTTATTATCAGTTATCATTCATGTATTCTTAAGAGTTTGTGGATGTAATACTGTTGTTCTGTCAGTTGTGTAAATGTGATTTTTTTGTTTGGTATGCTATTGAACTTTCAGATTACTAAAATGCAAAAACCATGTTGCTGTGCTTGATTATTGAACTTTGCAACCAGATTGCAAAAGGTATTCACTGGCAAAAAATTGCATGAATCCAATATCAGAGAGGGATGTTTTGCACTAGTGTTATTCATAAGCTATTTGATTTAGTGGCTTCACTGTTTCTTCTTTGCTCGGCTCAGTTTTATGACTGACTGGGCAGGTACAGACTATCTGTTTGTTGTTTTTGTTGTCTGCTGTGGAAATTTTTCTATCCATCTTATTTCCATCCTACAGCCTACAATTATCCCAAAAAAGTTGTTTTATTATTTATTTTCTGTCAACTAGTTTGAGGGCACTGTGCTGGAATGGATTATGTGTGAAAGTTAATACAGTTCTGTTTTTCTATCACTTTGCTTTTTTGTTATTATTTTAATGATTCTGCACATTCTTGATTATTATGTACACTGCCCAAAGTCACTAAAGCAGGATAGGCAGCTTATACAAATGTGCTTAATAAATAATAATTAAAAAATAATACATCTCCTATATAATCATTTGAAAACCAATGGCCAACCCATTGGCTGATCTTCTATGGGATGTAAATGTGAAAGTGAGGCTTTTGCCTTGTCTTTGGCAATCGCCACGGGCAAATATTAGTCTTTGCTTGGACTTTTCTTGGCCGCCTGTGTCCTGTGTGTTCTCCGTGTGGCTGTGCCTCCTCCGCGGGATACCCTAATCCTTATTTTCTGGATTAAGATGTTGAAGATGACCCGAAAGAATCATCCGGGAGGTCAGGGGAAATTCGGGTGGGGCCCGGGCAGTCCAAACAGGCCCCATCCTCATTCCTGGCGAAATGTTTTTTTCTGAGCATGGCTGGTTCACCTCATCCTTCCTCCTTCCGGAGGCAGCGATGGGAATGATTTGCTGCAAATGACATCAGCTGCCTGTGGGCAAAGCGGCGGCGGCGGCAGCAGCAGCAGCGCGTGGCTGTGCCGGGTCTCCCCCACCCCGCCTGTTCGTCCTCAGCCGCCGCCGCCGCCTCCCTCCGCCTTCTGGCCAGGTCCCAGCCCCGCACTGTCTCGGTATAAAAACCCACCGCCTCCCCGCCCTCCCTCACTCTCCCAGCTGCCTGGAACGCGGCGGTGCCTCTCGGCGCGCTTCTTCTTCTCACCCCCCCCCCCGCAGAGGGAGGCGCCTTTGGAATTAAACCCTTTCGTCGCCTCCCCTCTTTCCTCCGCCGTCGCCTTGAGAGGGAAGGCGCTGCGAAGGAGGGAGGAGGAGGAGGACCAGGAGGGAGGAGGCGACGACGACGGGCTTGCCAGGATGGCGACGGTGGTGCTGGAACCCGAGTCGGAGCCGTCTTGTAGCCTTCCCAGCGCGGTGCCCCCTTCGCCGAGCCTGTCGCACCGTTTTCTCGACAGCAAATTTTATTTGCTGGTCGTGGTGGGCGAGCTGGTCACCGAGGAGCATCTGAGAAGAGCCATAAGCAATATAGAGCGAGGTAAGGCGGCGGCGTTGCCCTAGTAGTTCCTCCCGCCCAGTTTCTGCTCTCTTCCTTCTCTCCTGCAGGATTTTCGGGAAGGGGGACTTCGTTTTTTTTTTTCCCCTTCCCTCCCCTGTCCCCCCACCCCCTCCAGGAGCGCTGGCTTGGCTGAGGGGAAAGGGAAGAGATCAGAGGCGTCCTACAGGTTGCACAAAAGTCCTTGCTGCCACCGTCTCTTGTGGTGGAAAAAGATACATATATATATATATATATATATAGAGAGAGAGAGAGAGAGAGAGAGAGAGAGAGAGAGAGATTCGCTGCAGTTACCCGAGCTATGATTCTGCCTACGACCTTGGTACCCGCCGCCCCCTCCGTTCCCATCGGAACTTCTGTTCCTTGCCTGTTTATGGTGCAATTCTCGGGGACTACTTGGGCTGATCTCCTGATTCCAGCCCAGTGGAGATCCCAAAAAAGGAAAATCTGATGCAACCACTCCCTTCTCTCTGTCTCTCTCTCTCCCCCGCCCCTACCCCTCTTTTCTCTGTGTGGATGCTTGTGTTAGGAGGGGTGAGGATTCTCTCTCTAGAAGTAGCCAGCCGTGTCAGTATTTAAAACCACCCCCACCCCACCCCAATCTCGGTCCCATTTTTCAGAGAGATTCACACTTCTAGGCGTGCCCTGTGCAGAGAAGAAAGAAAGAAGCTGTAGGGAGGCACTGAAGGGTGTGGAGGCAGCAGTTCTTGCCTGATGACAGAGGAAGACATGGCACCCTTGTAATTGATGGCTTTGTTGTTGTTTTTCTTTTAACCATAGCTGACTTCGAACAACAAGGAGGTTAAGAGTTGATCCCCTCCTCATTCTTAGGAAAACCTTGTTCTCTGGGGATATGGCAATACATCCATATTTCCAGAGATGTAGGACAGGAAGCAGAAGGAAATGAGATCTTGGGAGGGATAATATGTCCAGGGAAATACTGTAAGGTTTTTTTAACTACATGAAATACATTTCCTGGAGATGTATAAGGATGCCTCCGCTTCTGAAACGGGCAAATATGTGGAGTGTTGGGAGTATTTTGCCTTTCCACAGAAAGATCTGCAGTTGACTTTGGCATTTTTGCTGCACCAAGAGGGGCACAAGGAAGGAGGGTGCAGTTGATCTTGAGTTTTACTTTTTCCTTCTGTGAGTCATTCCTCCCCTCCCTATTGTCATCATTGACACACATCCCCCCCCCATTGTAGCACAGAGCAAAGGTCGTTCCAGTCTTTGCTTGCCAGCAACAGTGTCTCCTTTTTCTTTTTTTCTTTTTCCTCCCACCTCACTATGCTGCTGCTAGAGAGTCTGCCCAGAGATACCAGACGTTGTGGTGGGCGTGGTGCAGTCCGCAGTGCGGTCCCTATGGCAGCCCATAGCTGACAAAGGGCGTTTATACAGTCAAGGAGAAAAAGAGAATTAGATTTAGGATCCAGTTGCACACTGTCTGCCTTTGCTCCCTAAAAATTGAGGAGAAGGGGCTTTAGAAAGCTATGGGGCTGCAAAATATGCCACTTCTGAACAGAAATACAGCAGCTTCTTTTGTTTCTAACTTTCGGCCATAAGTGATGTGGAATTTCCCCCCCTCACGCTTTCTGAACATAGTAGAAATATATTTTTTTCAAGACAAATAACATGCAGAAATTATAATTGTAGAGTAAGGAACACTTTATTTGTTCTATCTTACTGTTGTTTGGATACAGATTATTACAGTTTCTTTCAAAAGTCGCAGTACTGTAAAGTTAAGAAAAGCAAAATGATACATATTTTTGAATACCAAAGCTGGTTATATTCATAACCGAGGCAAATTTCCCTTTGATTATTCTTTCCTTAGAAAAGGAAAGAAAAGGATTTCAGCCATTGTCAGGAACCCTTGGCTACATTTAGGTGTGGTTCATAATTACTTTGGGATTTGTTCTTGATTTTGTATTCTAGTAAGTTTGCATTGATAACTCTTTCTGTAATCATACCAAAAGTTGCTGGAAATGATCTTTGATCATTTTCTTTCTAGCTACACCTAAAAGTTTTAGATTAAGTCTGAATTTGTTGCATTTTGATTAATAATTTAATAAGATTAAGGCATTTGATGTCAGTTTTGGCTTCAAGAAAAAGAAACAAAATTCCTATATTGATTTTTGTTTGTTTTTTGTTTTTTTTATTGCATAGTTCAATTGTAGCATTCTTGATACTGGATTCTGAATACAAAATGATGACACTTACAAACATTTGGGGGATTTACCCATGTCAGTCGTTTAAACCTTGATTAGAAAAGTCTAGAGATTTCTTTGTTAAAATAAACAGCAGCTTGATTAAATGTCTAGTTGAACAAGGCTTTTGCAGCAGGGCCTTCCTGGTTTCATGAATCTGCACTCTTAGTTTTGGCCCTTGGACACCACCCTGGAAAGTGCTCAATTAATATGAATCACTGCAGAGAAATCTGAGAGCCCATCATCTATGGATGACGTAGTAAAGGATTATCTTGAATCAATTGAAAAATGTTTTTTTTAATATTACCAAATGAGATTTAGAGATGATAGCTATTTAATAATTATAGAAAATCAACTACAATATTTATTTCCATATATCCATTCTTCACCCCCCCCCCCAATACTTAAAAACCTATGGAAAATCTAACAATTGTAAGTCTGCCCAGATTGCTGATAAGACCTGAACTGACAGAAATGATTGACAGACCTATTTTTATTTTTTAGAAGGGAAATAAACAATCCTTTCAGTAAAATGAAAAATTCCTTTCATTTTAGTAATCACTCATGTTAATATATAAGACCAACTTTTCGACTTTTTAGTGTAGAATTCTGTGTGATAATTGTATGAGAAATGCTGACTCACAGAGCTCTATTGTGCAGACTGATTTAACAGTGGATCTTGAATAGGCTTCCATATTTAATTTCAAACAAGGCTTGCTTTTTGAGAACTTATGATGTATATCTATTGTTTTTAAAAATAATTCTTACAAAAGCCAGTATTCTAAAAATAACTGAATTTGATTACCAAATGCTCAATAACATCTTCCTAACTTAGTGTTCTCAAACGTGATAGTAAGGATTATAAGATTTGATACAAAGCAATCTTTCAGAAATGTCCAGCTAAATCTTTCATTTACCAGAATGAATGTTCATATAACATAAAAATTGAAAATATTTCAGTTCTGTCATATTTGTGTGAATGATCCCGAATATATTATCCATATGTTTCTCATTCTGAAACAATTTTTGTTAACTAGATCCCATAAAATATGAACACTTACATATTCTTTGTATACCTGGAAATGATGTGACATGTATTAAGATTAAGATAAATAAGATTCAAAACATAGCAAACCTGTATATCCTAATATAATAACTGTAGTACCCTGTTTCTCCAACAATATGGCCTCCCCCAATAGGAAGTCCCAGCATGTTTTATAGGCATGAAATGAAATTAAGCCCCTCCCCCCAAATTAAGGCCTATATTAAACATGCGAAATGGTGGGGGGGGCTTGCTGTTAGGAAGTACTTTTGTTGCACACCTGGATATGGTGCTGCCTGCGTTGACCCCGATACGAAGTGCCCCACCAACGCCGAGGTCAACATCCAAGCCGTCACTGCCCACCTGCTCAAAGATGCAAGGGGGGGATTAAGTCACCCCCGAAAAGACAGCCTAGCCATTTTTGGGGGACTCAAAAAAAAATAAGACCCGGCCTTATTATATGAGAAACACGGTAGGTCAGAAGAATTTTCTGTATATCTTATAGAAAAATTATTAATCAGATGTCCTCCAAATAGTTCAAATAGTTTTTAAACACTCTGTACAATTTAGATCAGTCTGATTTTATACTAGTCAAAGATTTGTAGTCAAACAGGAGAAAAAGTTTTAAAAATATGATACATGCTCTATTGGATATAAGAAATTCTGGGTCAATGGGAAGATCTTCCAACAGAAAGTATTGCACGTCACAGTAGATAATAAATGCTGACATTATGTACAATGATGTCCTACATTCCTAATCAAGGCAGAAGTTGCTTTCCGTCAAGTCAAAACTTTTGTGGAAATTTGGCAGAGATTTACTAATGATGTCACAGTTGAAGTGGAGAAAACCGAAGAAGAAATCACTCTTTGGACTTTTTTTGACATTATTGAATTTCAAGGAGTTCCATTAAAAGCAGGATAAAAGCAAACTGATTGATTTAACACAATAATATGGATGACCCTTTGGAAATTTTCAAAAAGGCACACTTCCAAAATTGTGTACTCAGTGCACTCAGCAGATTAAAATATTATTTAATTTCACTGGCTTAAATTTTTTTTAAAAAGGAAGCCTGATGTATTTTTAATAGTTCTGGAAGCAATTAGAATGAAATAATTTCTAGAAAGCATGAACATGGTTTAATTATTTTATTGAACATTTATTTATAAAATATTTTCATTTTTCTTGAAATAAAACAAAAACAAGATTAGCAACTCAGCAGATATGCTACTGAAGCACTGAAAACTGTTGATGTTTTAATTTAGCACAGTCTTATGTTTTTGCTGTGTTGGGAATTCGAATGCTCTGTAATTCATACCGTAATCTCTCACCTTAAACAGTTCTAGCTCAATAGGAGTTATTTCCATCTGGTGTCATGGAACTGGTCTTTTACTCCTATGACAGGATTTTGTCTTCACCTCTGAACTTTTCCAGCCTCCAAATTGCTTCTTCAGAGAGATGATGCCTAGTGATTGGAGCAGATATAATAGGGCAGAGTAAACATTGTTCTACCAGTAGACAAGCTTATAATTGGATTTATTTATATCCATTCATTACATTGCCCAATTTATTTGGAAATCGTCTTACAGGATCATTGTTGAAATAGAGTCTGACAATAAATCTGTCAATAAATCTGTCAATGAATCTGTTTGTCACAATTTTTCCAAACTTCACTTAACCATTACATTTAGATCAGATGATGAAATGTACAACCCAGTTAAAGAATTACACACACACACACACAGAGAGAGAGAGAGGTGTGTGTCTGTGTAATTATCCCTGAACTCAATACAAGCCTGATGATGGCAGATGAGATTCTGCCTCTATAACTTTAAAAGCACGACTATAGAGACATGGAAAAATACCCAAAAAAACTGGAGGCTTTGAAGAAGAGACTGGACAACAATTTGTCTAAATGGTATAGGGTTTCCAGCTTAAGCAGGGAGTTAGACTAAAAGACTTTCAAGATCTCTTCCAACTCTTTTATTCTGTTAATACATTCCATTGTAATAAGAAATCATATTATTAAAAAAACTGTCTAAAAGGCAGAAAGAACATACTGTATGAAAGTTACTATTACCAATACCAAAACACTTTTGGAGCCTGTTGTATTCCACTACAGCTTAAAGTAATTAGTATTTCAAACATTAAATTATTGAGATGAAATTAAACTTTTGAATTTAAAATTCTTTTTACCCAGAATTTCTAACAAATTTGCCTAATTTTCTAGGCCCATTTGTATAACCAATTCTAATAACAGATTAATCTGTTTACATCTATCTCAATCCCAAAATATGGAGAATGCTTTACTAAGGATGTTGTCAGCCCTCCAGGGTAGACCAGACTAGGAACTAAAATCACATCAACTAGTACTACTTTTATTGTAAGGTTATAGTAACAGAATCTTACAAGTCTGAATGGACTTCCTTTTTCCTCCCTCCCTTTATTTTCAGGAAAACTAGGGAGGGTTTTGTCCCAGACATTTACTTGGATTACAGATTGGGTTGGACTCAAATTTATTTTATCTAGCTATTGTCTTGGTTACAGGTCTTCTACCTGTATTTCAAGGGTTTGGGGTTTTTTTGCCCATTACAGATCCTGAAAAGTAGTGGTTATTTTCTGATCTCATTTAGTTTGTGTCAACTACAGCTGTATCCACTCCTCTTGCAGGGCTCTCCTGGGACTCCCCAAATCCTTGCAACTGGTCCTCAAAGCCTTTCCAAAGTTAACATCAAAATTGATTTTAAATGTAACATAAGGGAAAAAATTGGAGAGCAATCTTTTACTAATTTAAGTTATTTAGTCAATTTCAATCCAGTGAGGTAAAACTCAGTTTTTGTCCTATCTTAACCACATTGGGGGGTTCGTCCCCATCTCCTACCCCAGTCCACCCAAAGGCCAAATATAATCCCACCAGAGAAATACTGAACAGCCCCATCCTTCTGATATTACTGCACTGTTGTGTTTGCTGCTTCCTTTAATTAGCTGATACCTGCTGTTCAGGTACAGTGTACAAAGCTATAAAATGTTACGTGCATACAGGTTTGTAGAAGAATTCATATTGTCTTATTGACCGAGCCAATAGAACAGATGGGGAGGGAGGAAGAAGGTGACCTTTTAAAAAATTAATGCAAAAATTAGGACTTGCTTCCAGGCGCAATGGTTAGAGTGCTATACTGCAGGCCGCTTGTGCTGACTATCGGCTGTTCATATACAGCAGGCTCAAGATTGACTCAGCCTTCCATCCTTCGGAGGTGGGTAAAATGAGGACCCAGATTGTTGGGGGAAATATGTTGACCCTGTAAACCATTTAAAGCACTGTAAAGCGGTATATAAGTCTAAGTGCTCTTGCTATTTGCATTTATTATTTTAAAAATTATCGAAGATGATTGCATGCATTTAATACTTTGAACCTGTGTGTCATATAAACAAATGATAGCTTTTAAATTTGTAATACCTTGCTGGAAAATGTTTCAGTGTAACACATTGAATTAAGTTTACTGCTACTTATATAAAAATGTAAACTCAAAATTTTCAAGACTTTACAAGGAAGCATCGATGTATCATCTTGGCTGGCCTCCCATATTTAATTTCCCTTATGCAAGCCTTGCTGATAGTAAGCTAGGAACCCGTAGTGTTGCTAGATTTATTAGTATACAGGAAATCTGCTCAGTAATGTGTGCTGGATACAGCTGTAGTTGACACAAACTAAAGCAGGGGTATCAAACTCAATTTCATTGAAGGCTGCAACATGGTTGTGTTTGATCTTGGGAGGGGGGGGCATAGCCAGCTCAATATCACTCGTGTTGGGGGCACTTATAGTGGCCTGAGTACTCTGCCAGCAAAAACGGTCTCCTGAGCTCTTTTTCAGCTGCGACAGCCTCCTGCAACCCTCTGCCAGTGAAAATGGGGCTTGGGTGGGCCGCGGGTGGGCCCCTCAAGCTCTGTTTTTGCTGGCAGAGGTACCATGGGCTTGTTCTTCACTGTTTCCAGGGCAGCCCTGGGGGCCAGATCTAAGCACTCCACGGGCCAGATCTGGCCTCCGGGCCTTGAGTTTCACATGCCTGGGCTAAAGGGTGTGAGCAAAATAATTGTACCTTTGGGCAGAATAAAACAGGCAACAAAGTTCATGTCGGTCATGTAAATGTCTATTTAATTGATTATATTATGGTTACTGTAGATATGGGGAAAGAACCTGTGGCTTTTTCTACCTTACATACTTAAATGACATAGCTGGCTTTGGGTATTATGCATTTTAACCATATGCTAGAAAGCAAAATAACATCTATATCTTATAACTCTCTTAATTCAGCCTAATTGAAAAGGTAGTTCTGGGGGAGAAATGTAGGACAAAAATCTATGTATATTGTCTGAGCTGCTGGGCAAAGAAAGTGGGTTGGTAGAATCCAAGAATGAATACATTCCCAAGCTTATGTTAAATAGATCAAAAGTTGATGGTTTGTGAAAGGCTGCCATAAAGTTAACACTCATTGTACAGATGTGATAGAGATTAATGAGGTGATTCAAGACAAATGTGAGGTTAAATGAGAAGAAAGCAGTATTTCCTGATGGGACAGTTTGTTCAGACCAGACAAAAGCGTTTCATAGAGCTGGATTTTTCTATGGGGGAAAGTAGATGGAATTATTTAAGAAAGTGGTCCTCAACCTTCCTTGCTCTGCAAACCAGCAATGGCAGGGGATGTGGGGCGAATATGTTTTGCACACACAACCTTATCTTGCTTATGTACAAGTGGAACTCTGCACACACGCCCACTGTTTGCACGGCCCAGTTGGTTTGGGTATCCCTGGTTTGAGACAATGGTGAGAGATGAAAAGGATTAGTGTCAGGCACTATGCTTAGGAAATATTACATTGCCTACCTCCTTCAAACAGAATACAGTTATGGTGGAAGGCCATAAGAGATAACAGTAGTGATGTATGGAAGGCTAGCTGCCAGAACCCTTTATGTTTCTTGTCTTTATGTGTTATAGTTCATTTGGAATTTCATTTAGAACTGTGCCTACTTAGCACAAAAAGGGCAAAATTAACAAGGTGGGAGCATTTTATGGAGAAGGTGCCAGGTAGGATTCCGATCAGTGGTGCGTTGTAACAGGCTATGTCTCCCGGGGTAACTGTTTGGTAATTGGGCAGGATCACAACATGTTTTTAAAATTCCAAGTAAACACATCTGCACAAAAAGTGTTGGCGTACACTGTATAAGCTGGGTACATAAATCTGAGCAGCACACTAATGAGGGCCTTTTCTGGGGTACAGTCCTGATCACTGTTAGCAAAGTGCTTGTATTAACCTCAAAGAGATTCCCGTATTTATCTTGCCGCCGCCACCACCACCCCTCCAATATTTATGTCAGCAAAGTCTTTTTTCACTCAGTTGTTCTTTCACTCATTTTTATTTCTGGAGAGATTTGTTTCATTTTTCTTTGTCTGCTCGTAATTGTTATAGTGATGGATTTTCTGTGGCTGTAATGACAGATTATTTTAATTTTGTTACTTTTTGTAACGCGGTTGAGTGCTTCTGTTGGGAGAAGGAATCCTAGTTTACAAATACATACATGAATTCATAAATATTTATAGCATAATGATTCAGAGAAAGTGTTTTTACAAGTAGCATAAAACAATTAGTCCAATGTTTTTATAGCATGTTCCAAATTGGTTAGCTACATCATCCTTTTGTAAATGCCACATTACCATCCTATAAACTTGCTCCCTAATAAACCAAGTAAAACAGTCTAGCCTTGCTGGGAATAGAGTGCTAAATGAAGTCAGTAACTAAAGAACTAAAGATATATTAGAGAGTCTGTGAGATAAAGGGCTGAGCCTGGTAAGGGGAGGAAGAAAACTGATTTTAAAAACATGATGTGTTTGGAGTAGAGAATTGACAGGTTTATTTTAAAAAGTAAAATCTAAATTATCCATATGTAAAGATAATCTGAGAGTAAGTAAAATGTTGCACTAGATTGTGGGATTCGCATTAAAACCCCATATTTAAGCCATTGAATTGAATTATTAAAAAGACTCGTATGTTTGTCCATCTTATGCACTATAATGCTTGGTTGCTTACAAACCAGAACCAAAACAGTACAAAGCATAAAAAACATCACAGAAACTCTAGGTGCCTCCAGCAAAGTGCAGAGACAGAGGAGGGAGGGAGGGAGCGAGAGAGAGCGTTATGACAATTCACCATGGCCAACTCGCTGAGCCCAACTTGCCATGGCCAACTTGCTGCAGTCAACTCACCACAGGACAACTCGCTGCAGGAAAGAGTTACACTAATATGAAAAATAGTAGAATACAGTCATTGAAGAAAGGATGAAAATGGAGCGACAGAATGAAATGTGAATGGCAAAAAATGCAAATATTTTTTTATTTATTTTGAACAATTAAATAGAATTGTTAAATTGTCCCGCAACAAGTTATCCCATGATGAGTTGGCTATGGTGAGTTGTTCTGCAGTGAGCCATGGTGAGTTGGCTGTAGCGAGTGGGCCATGATGACTTGGCTATGGCAAGTTGGCCACAGTGAGTTGACTGTGGCAAGTTATCCCATTCTGAGAGAGAGGAGAGAGGGAGGGAGGGAAAGAGAGGACTCTAGCTCCACTCCAAGCCAATTAACTTTGGGTCATTCTATCAGCCTAACCTACCTTGAGAGGAAATTAGAAGAAGGAATGCTAAGATTTCTACCTTGAGCTCCTGGAGGTAAACAGAAAAAAAAAGCTAACAATAGTAATTAATATTTCTGTACTTATCCCTGACTACATGTTTATTTTGTTTTAACATCTAGGTATCCGATCATGGGACACAAACCTCATTGAATGCAACTTGGATCAAGAACTTAAACTTTTTGTATCTCGCCATTCAGCTCGATTCTCTCCTGATGTGAGAGGTGAGGTTTATTTTTCTGTTATTGCCTGTATTTGGTGGAGATTAATTAAAAACACCTGTTGCACAATAGGTCTTGGTCTCCATTAAGACAATACAGTTGTAATCCTATATTCACATTCCAGAGACCAAGTCAATTGAGGTTTTCTTTTGGATTAATATATCTAAGGTTACAGTATAAAATTGGTTGTCTCTCTTTTAAAGAAAGCTTTATAGAGGACAACAGACAAAGCCAATATGTAAGCTTGATGTCACAGCCAGTGGCTATAATTCCAGACTTACTGGAAAGTAAATGTTGATGAGATCAGTGAAAATCAATTCACAGGGAATTTACTTTGTTGGGTTATAAGCATATAACTAATCATGTGGTGCATTGTTCTGAGCAAAAAAGATTCTGTTCGTAGGATAACTTAATTATACATTACTGTTTTCCAATAAAAGAATAATCGGATGTGAGTTGCTGCCTTTTGGCAATGTACTCCCAAAGGTACTTTTTTCAAACCTGAATGACTCAAACCTGGAGGACTGAGAATCTCCATAAATATTTTGACAACGTAGTTCTCTGCATTAATAAAAGCTGAAGCAATAGGGCACAATTTCATTGTAGATTAATGTTTTCTTAGTATTACTACAAATAAATATTTCTACGGAATCAGAATAAGTTGTAATTCCTTTTAAATTATAAAAACTGTTGAATCTTGGCTTTAAAAAATGATAGGTATTGTGGGAATGAAGATTATTACTTCCCTATCCCCAGGCTATATTTCAAGCAAAGTGTTCTGACCCAGGCTTCGTCAAATGGAATTAAACACAAACTTGTTTTAAAAGCAAAACCTATTTTATTGCAATGCTGGGAATTACTTTAATTCCCAGCCAGAACTAATTATAAATAATTCCCCAAGATAAGCACAGCCTTTCAGTGCTATGGAATGTTGCCAAAAATAGAAGTATCCAAATAATTATAACAGAAATCAACCAAAGTTCCAGAAAAAACTAAGCAGAGTACACAGAGTTTCAAGGAGAACTCGGAATCTATCAAACTACTTTGCTTCCTGCAAAGATGTCTTCAATGAGGTCTGACTTTTATCTCTTATGGAGGGGCAATCACTTCCCAGCCTTACTCCTGAGTTTCCCCTTCTGTTTCAGCTGCTCTCGGCTTCTAGTAGCTCTGCGCGCACACACACACATACACACACACAAACCGAACAGGTTCCCCTAGGTCCTCTGCTTCACTGTTGCCAGATACCAAAGGCTCCGAAGGCAGCACCCCACTCCCAGATGGTCCTGGCCACATCCCTGCATAGGATGCAGGATCCTTGTCCAAGTCCATTCCAGACTCCCTGACTGGTTTCCTTTCTTCCTCACTGTCTGATTCTGCTGCCATCTGCACCGGCTGCTGGCAAACCACAACACAAAGTTTTTATGTCTGCTATACAGAGGGTTACTTATTTACCCAGATTAGTTTGCTCAAGTTCTATAAAATGCTTCTAACTCCTTGCACATATCCAACATGTTCAAAATTTAATGTGAAGTTTACTGGTATTTATTATAAAATCCTATCAAAACATAGGAACCACACTTTCTTTTAGGAAGGATTAAGATAGGATTTTACTCAAAGTTTCCTTAGCTTAATCATAGCAGAATGAGTAATGGGTCTTCCTGTTTTAGAACTGAGTGGGCAAACTTTAAGTAATTGGAAGTCTCACTTAAAATTGAGATTGGTGAAGACAGCAGTGAAGGGGAGGTTATATAAAATGAGTGAAATTAGGATTATCTCTTTTTCACAAATTTCAGGAAAGACTTTGCTAATTAATGGGAATTTATGGGCTTATACTATAATTTCCATGATGCAGAAAATAAGGCTCCATTTTCACTGTCAGAGGGCTACCGGAAGCCATCCTAGTCAAAAACAGAACCTGGGAGGGCCATGTGCTGCCCTCTTGTGATCCATTTTTGCTGACAGAGACACCGTGGGCCAGTCCTTCACTTTTCCAGAGCAGCTCCGTAGGCCAGATCTGGGTACCTCACAGACCAGCCTCATGGGCTTCTGAGGTATAGCATCAACACAATTGAATGGGATAAAACATTAGTTTCTTCTCTGTTGGCTGGTGATGCCGGCTCTTATAGTGCAACATCTCTAGAGGATTAGATTAGGGAAAGCTTGCATAGTTCTTTGCTTCTCAAGAAAGAATATATGCAGTGCTACAGTTACTTTTAGGGTAAGATCATTAGGAATATAGTTTTGATCCAAAATATTTGGCCTCTGCTTAATGGGATTTGTGTTAAACAGATGTAGATAGGATACATCTGTTCTTGATCCCACATTGGTTATATTAAACATTTCCTGATGCAAAAGAAATCACAGAAACTTCCTGAGATACAGCTTTCTTGGAATATATCGAAGATTTCAAATCTTTGCACAAGATATATTTTCATATATTAAATAATTCTTAAATAATTATAATAAATAATTCTTTACTAAAGAATTATATTAAATAATTCTTTATTAACTAACATTCTCAGTTTAATTAAAATCTTCAAATTTACTCTTCAAGTCATTGTATAAAGGTAAACTTATGAAAGTCTCTACTTCTACAATTAAGTGCACGATAATAAGAAATATAGTGGGGTATTTAGACAGTACCTGGATGATCTGAAGTTAGTCTAGATTATTCCAAGATTAGACATTAAAGCTATTTAATCCTGTGCTAGTCAAACAAAAAGTTATAGGAAGCAGTACTTTAAACACAAGGCTTCCCCTTGCTGTCATTAACCAAAGTCCACCCAGTGGTTTGGCGAGGACCATCCCAATCCAAACCATTCCTGAGTTGGTTCCTCCCAGCCCCAAGTCTCGGTAAAGTGAGATACTGCCTCCAGGTCCTCCCTGCCTATCTCTGCCCTTTTTGGCCATCCTATATCCTGTCTTGTGGGGCCATCAAGTAGCATTAAAACTGCCTGGGTCTTGGGCTGTTTACCATGCTGCGGCTCGGGCAAGCCTCAGGCACTGAGGCTGTAAGAAGACATGAGATGCAGCCCAGCGCAAAGCCATAGCTAACCCAGGCCAGGCCAGCCCGGCCCAGCAGCCCAGCACAAAGAGGCTTCTTGGAGCTCTGGGGTTTGGGGGTTGCAAGAAATCCCTGGGCCACAGTGCAAAGCCCAGCCTAGCCATTTCAGCACTGTGGGGAAGGGAGCTTCTCAGGCACTCTACAGCTCAGGAGGCAAGAAGCCCCTGAGCTGCATTGCAGCATTAAGCCCAGCCCCAGCCCATCTCAATGGTGCAGCGCAAAGAGTTTTCTTGATGCACTGCAGCTCTGGGACTGCAAGTAGTTTGTAAGATGCAGCGCAGCACGGAGCCAATTGTACTGTGAAGCCCAACCCCAGCCTGACCTAGCAGTGTGATGTGTAAAGGTGCTTTTTGGGGCGCTGCAACTCTGACAACTGTAGTAGTCAGTAGTCTGTCCAACTTGAAGTTGGAAGATCATTGTGTTTATTTAAAGCTTTACCATATTTTCATATATCTTGTTTTTAAATACTTATAAGCTTTATAGCAGCACCTCTTCAAACTAACCCATTACTCATCTTTCTTCTAAGTATGAATACTTCTTACTATCTTCATAGGAATTTCATTACAGAAAAGTATACAAATGTCATAAAGCAATATTTTGAAGTGAAAGTATTTTTAATGTTACAATGTAGATTGTGTAAGTACGTAAATACACAAAAATACAGATAGAGAGGTAGAAATTTCAAATCAAGTGACAGGTTTCACATCTATTCAATATAGAAAAGCACAATAGTCAATGGCACAGCAGTTTTATAAGCTTTGAAAGTTGCTCAGTTTGAAAAAGAAATGCAATTCTGTAATACTTTGGGGAGAACAAATTAAACTTTTGGAAGCCTTCTATTAATCACAGAACCTTACAAGGACTCTGGATGTCTGTCTAGTTAATGTAGCTGAAGTTTCAGTGTTAGTTGTTATACTCATTATTCTTAGCAAGAAAGAAAATGGAGACAAAGAGGCAGGAGATTAGTTTAATTTGGCTGACTCATGCAAATGGATCGATGCTTAGTTTCCCCATGGAGGAGTTGCTATTAGCAACTGTGCCATAGCATCACTCCCTTGATGCACAGTAACAGTGAGGCTCAGAATGTAGCTATCTTGAAAGCCTTCTGGATTGTGTTTACTTCTAGAAGAATAATCCAAACACAGTTAATCCAACCAGTAAAATTGCTTTTAATGTCAACCTTTATCTTCTGAATCAGGGTGGGGAATGGGATGGGAGTCAGGAATTCTTAATTCTGACTAAACTTTAAATTCTCAAATAGAAATATTTGCTTACTGAAAATTATGATGCAAAAATATGTTTAAATGAATTATTAGCTGTGCACTATTATAAATATGCTTCATTTTCATTATGGAATGCTGTTCCTTCTCAGTTTGTTTTTCCAAGCTTGATTGCCTCCAAAATTCTGAACTTCACCTACCAAATATCCCGCCAAGCGTGCAGCTACTTTTATGTTTCACTAATGCAAAAAAATTCTAATCAATAAATGATTCATGAATTGCATGTATTTTTAATCTAATTATATTTGAAAGTTTAATTATTCATAGTAGTTAAAGAGCATTCTTTAATCAGGATCGGCATCCTTAGTTTTTGATGCTTGTTATGCAGTCCTAATTGGGGAGAGGAAGATAAACACAAAGCGCAGGAAAGGGAAAGGCATATTCTGCTAAATTTCCTTTTGCAAGGCTATGACCTCAGTGCATTGTCTTGTCTGAAGTTGATTAAATGCTGAATTACAAGATGTTACTGAAGTATCTCATATGGTCTGATACTTCAGTAACATCTTGTAATTCAGTGTTTAATTCAGCGTATGAACTGTCTTCACTGGCTGTACCTCAACATCTGGAGAGAAACTAGTTGGTACTTGCATTAATTTTATTTGAGGGGGCAGGGAATTCATTTGTTCATTCTGGCATTGGAGATTTCTACAACTTCTCTTTAACATTTTATAACAGAAGAATAAAAAATACTCCCCCGGACAATAATAGAAACCATTCCCTCATCTTAATCTTTTTGGTTTGGTTTTGGTTTTTTGAGAGGCTGGCTTTCAAGTCTCTGTTAACTCAAGTAGTTTGACATTGTCTCCTTCCTAGGGCTGAGGGAAAGTGACTGGTTCAAAGCCAACCAACTTTTTGACAAAGTCAGGACTAGAATTCATGGTCTCTATAGAGTTTCTTGCCTTATGCATTAATCAATGCAGCAAACTTTGCTTTGTATTTTGCTAATTTTCTGATAGATACAAGGATAATGTATGAGATACTTTGAACAGGGTGACCACATTTCAAGTTGTAGTCAGAGAATATAGTGGTGTAAATTATAATAGTGTCCTGTTGAAAAGCAAAGTTAAAAAGAGATTCTACCGTGTTTCTCACATAATAAGGCCGGGCCTTTTTTTTTTTTTGACCCCTGAAAAAATGGCTAGGACGTCTTTTCGGGGGTGACTTAATTCCCCCCCTTACATCCTCGGGTGGGTGGGCGGGCAGCGACAGCTTGGATATTCGGGAGACCTTCCGGTTTGGGCCACCGTTGCTTTCCCTTCTCCCTTGCTGCCACGGCGTTAGAGCAACATCGTGGTGTTTGGCGCAGCCACGTGCGGCCAGTCAGGGCTCCTCCCTGCAACCGGAGCCCTGAGGAGACACTTGGCTTCAGGTGCCAAGTGGAAGGTCTCCCCATATGAAGTGCCCCACCAATGCAGGCAGCAATATATCGGGGCGTGCAACAAAAGTATGCAAGTCCCCCCCGCTTCCCCCCCATTTCACATGTTTAATATGGGGCTTAATTTGGGGGGGAGGGGCTTAATTTGATTTTATACCAATAAAACATGCTGGGCCTTCCTATTGGTGGAGGCCATATTGTTGGAGAAACACAGTAGTTCCCCTTCAAAAGGCCTTGTTCAGAATAAGGATAGAGGGAGAAAGTTAAGCTTGGACATCTCTCTTGCTTGAAACTGAAAGGGAATATTACATGTGCAGTAGCCAAATATTTTAAAAAGAGAATGCAGTACAGTAAATACCGTATATACTCGAGCATAAGTCGACCCGAATATAAGCTGAGGCACCCAATTTTACCACAAAAAACTGGGAAAACTTATTGACTCGAGTATAAGTCGAGGGTGGGAAATGCAGCAGCTACTGGTAAATTTCAAAAATAAAAATAGATACCAATAAAATTACATTAATTGAGGCATCAGTAGGTTAAATGTTTTTGAATATTTATTTCAAAGAAAAACAGTAAACTAGCTCTGTAAGTGGAAAAGTGAGCCAACAAAACCAATATAGTATCAACAATAACTTTAAAAGTACAAAAACCTTAGCTCAATCAGCAACCACAAGAGTTAAAACACAAGAGTTAAAATCCTTCAAAACTGGATTCCTCCTCATCATCTGTATGTCCAAACAGAGTCACTCTCTCCCTTGCAAGAAAAAAGCATGTGTATGTGCTGCATGTACATCCTGTTTTGGAGAGCCACCATCTCTTTCACAGTTCTCCCTCATGCCTCCATTGCATGTGCACACATGCCATGGCTCAGTAGTAGGTCAACATACAGATGTCACACTAGGTTCCCTCCTCAAAAGGAACATCCAACCTTTCTTGAGAAGTACAAACTTCATCTGTTCAGGATTGTGGTGACAAAGGTGAAGGAGGATGGGGCTGAGAGAAGGGAAGGGAAGAAAAGATCATTGACAGGGAGAAAGACAGGGAGAAACACCTGGAAGTGTGAGCCCTCGAGTTTCCTTAGGGAAGACCAGACAACAAGGGGAGAGGAGGAGGAGGAGGAGGAGGAGGAGGAGAGTTTAAAAAAAGAGTGGGAAGCCAACTCATGCGTGCCATCAAAGCGGGTTGCTATGGTATCCAGGAAGGTGTTTTGGGGAGCCAGGAGGCCCCTCATCACCGGCATTTTAAGACTTGCTCAAGGACATCGCCATCGTCCAGTTGGAAGGGGGAAAAAAACCCAGAGGTATCTGAGAAGGACGGGAGCCGAGACGGGGCCCTTCGCTTCCTCTCCCCGAGACAGGCCAGGGGGAAGCGGGGCTTTCTCCACCTGCTGCTGCCAGAGGGGTGCGGGGAAAGGGGGTTTGTGCCGAGGCTCCGCAAGCCACCGCCACCTCCTCCAGACGAGCGCCCTGATGGGAGGCGATTGCAGCCGCGACGGCAGAGACCGCGAGGTCAGAAAGAGACGAGGGGCGGCCCCGAAGAGCTCCAACTGCAGCGAAGGCGAGCGGCCACCACTTCCCCGGGTGCAGAAAGCCGAGAGGAGACGCCCGGGCGGCTGCCGCCCCTGGATCCTAACTGGAAAGACCCCATCAGAGGGATCAGAGGGTTCTGCCTGCCCTCGTAAAGAGGCGATTACCAGATTTGCAGCTCCGAATGTCTTTGGTGGGAACATGGTTGCCCGGGGCAGCGTTGGGGACTGAACAGGAGAGCCGCAAACGCCGCGCTCCCCAGGAGAGGGTGGCCCTCTTCCACTCGGTGGCTCCCGCCACGGCGCAAGCTCTTCGCCGCTAGGGTAGGGGGCGGAGGAGGCTGCCTGAGCCTGGCGGTTTGTTGGCAAAGCTGGAAGCGCACAACGCAGGAGCTCACGGGGGCCCCGGGCGCTCGTTAATGGGGAAGGAGAGCTCGCTTGGGGTCGCCTGTGTGGCCCTCAGCGGGTAGACAGCTGCGGCGGCGATACTGTCCTGGAGGCGCGATTGGTTGCAGCCACGCCAGCGCAGGCCAGGCATGGTGCCGTAGCGGCTGTTGGAGGCACTGCGCCAAAGCGGAGGAGGAAGGAAGGCGGGCACGGACAGGCAAAGCAAGCAGGGACCCCCTTCTCCAGCCCCACTTGGGGTGAAGATTAATCGCACGGGCAGCAGGTCAGAGGGGAATCTGACTCGAGTATAAGCCGAGGGCGGTTTTTTCAGCACCAAAAATGGGCTGAAAAACTCGGCTTATACTCGAGTATATACGGTACATTATTTTAAATCATCGAACTACACCTAATTTCTTGCAATGTTCTGTATTGCTTTTGTTTGTAGAATAAGGAAGTTTCTAAGTTTTCATTTTCCTGCTGAATTTAAAAGATACAAAGTTTTGAAAGTAAACAAGTTTTATTTACATTTTTGAAGTCTTCCTGTTAAATGTATTTTAAAAATATTACCTGTCTGAACAGTATAGAAAGAACTTACAATAAAATCTCTTTGGGTACATTTCCTTCAGACACATTTGCTCTAAAGCAGGGGTCTCCAACCTTGGCTCCTGGAAGCCTGGCGGACTTCAACTCCCAGAGTTCCACAGCCAGGTGGCTGTGGAATTCTGGGAGTTGAAGTCCGCCAGGCTTCCAGGAGCCAAGGTTGGAGACCCCTGCTCTAAAGTATAGGAAGACAAGAATTAGCAATGTGTTAATTTAATATTACCCATAGTAATTTCATCCAAGTCTATTGAACTATTGAGGTTGTCATTATCAGTTGCAAATTGCAGGCTCTACATTAAATTTTAAAAGATTTAAATATTCCCCAATGAGGATTCCATAAATAAAGAATATAAATTTTAGAATATTATTTTCTCCACCTATTAAAAATATGGAAGATTGGCAAGGATTTTTTTTCTCCTTTGAGAATCAAAGCAGTCATCGATAACAAGACAACTCCAAAATGTAAGCTTTGGTATTCATATACAAATGCATCATTATGAATTGTCTCTTTGGGGCTATATCACAGTATAGAATTTGGTTATTCCATTTGTATTCATAGAAAGACCTGCTGGGAAGGGTTACTTTGCCCGTAACCATTCCCCCTCCCACTAAACCTGTAATTACATCAAGAATTATAATTTGCCTTTGCCTTCTGCAGGATAATGTCATTGCATGTCAAGTTGGGAATTATAAAGCAGAAGAACACCCTGCTGATGCTGTCATTTTATGTTAAACAGGACAATCTGATTTCCTTCATCTCATAATGATTCAGAGAGGTATACCATTTACTGAAATTAATGGAAATATGTAGATTTCTCACCAATTATAAGCCATAGACAAAATATTTCTAAAAAAATAATTAGAAGTACCAGTATTTCATCTGTTATATTCTACAGTTCAAAGCATAGGTAACATATCTTTTTCTAAATCGGTCAACAAATTTAGCTCTTCTCAGTAACTAGAAAAATCATACACTAACCAAGGAAATAGTGTATCCCATTGTAAAAATGGTTTATTTCCATATATGAGCTCACATTTAAAATAGTAACAAACTGCTGCTTGTTCTTTCCAAGGACAAGTTTTTATGTTGCAAATGTATTGCTTCTTCCGTCTCAGGCAAAAGTCACAAGTTATTTTCCAGTATTGCCAACTTATTTTTCAATAGGACTAAAAATTCTTTAATCTCAGATCAAATAAAAGCATGTTATTTTCCTCTCTCCAGTATATGTGCACCACGGGCTGTTAATGAATTCATTTTACTGGATTGTTCAAAAGCTCTACTGCCTTAAGATAATTAGTCTCAATTTGGCTATCTTTGACAGGAAGCAATCTGCAGGTACTACTGTTCAGTGCTGGGTGGGACTTAATCTATTGCTTATTATCCTACTTTGTTGGGTAGAATATATATGGCTTGATTCCTGAACCTTGAACTTTGAGTTCATTGCCTATATCTGACATATCTTACACAATTGTATCTTTCCTCTTAAGTTTTATTTCTTAATTGATAGCTAAAACTAAGCAAAGTAAAGAATGAAAATGAACCACATTTCTTTTTCTACCCTGCATTTTAATTGGCAGTAGTAAATTCCTTTGTGAAGTGAAGTGAAGGGGGGGAATTTTTCACTTTGGTTTGTGTACTTATACATACATATCTAGCATTCTATTGCCTTTTGAAATAGGCAAGGCTACGTAAGCATATGAAAAGGAGTAACAATGATAACCCAAAGAAATAGATAAAAGGAGGGAGTGGAGTTAAAGTAGCTAAAACTACTTTTCCCAATCACCATTCATTATACCTCTCCATAACTAAACAGACATATTAGTCCATGAGCCAAGACCTGAATTTTCACATATTGGTACCACCCGAGGTGACTAATAATCTTAGGTGTTTTTGGCTTCTTTTATGTCTCTAGTTTATGTTTTGATGTGATAGCCCTTGTTAACTCGTAGCTTAATCGAGGTTATCACTCTTAGAATAGATGCACCCTATGTACACGGAAAGAAAGGGTGAACACATACTTTGACAATATTCTCTATTCTGAACATCACCACGTTTATGCTAATGACCAAATATACTATCCAAAATATCTCCAGAACCCTTTCATTGTTAGTATGCATGAACAGTCTAGTCATGGGCGTCCGGAGGGAGGGTGGGGGGCAAGGGGGGTCATTTGCCACCCCCACCCCCCACGTGGAAAATGAAAAAAATAATAAAAAGAAATACAAGATTTAAAAAAAAGATATGGACGATAATAAAAATTTATAAAATTTTTATCAATAATCAATATTCTCCGACGCAGCTGATGTAATTGAGCTTCTCCCTTTGATTGGTGAAATAATAACACCATTTTATTCTCAAAGCCACCTTCAAAGTCTAATTACAATCTCTAGAACAGCTAAATTCTACCTTTCAAATATGTGTTTACCGTGCTTAGAAAACGCACATTTCCTTCGCTCCATTGCACATATCCTCCAGTCCAACACCCAAAATATTTTTTTTGCCCCCCCCTGCATTTTTTTCTCAGGACGCCCATGACTCTAGTACAGTCATGTTCAATACCATACAAAGCAGCGTTCAGGCACTTTCAACAGTAAAAGTAATGTTCATATTACTTGCAATGGAAGTTCCAATTACATGTAGGGTTGATCTAGCTAATTTTTTTGGTTTAGGCCTACTTTTGTTTGATAATTCAATTTAATGTTAGCTGAAGAGCAGATTCGATTTGTATTAGCTACAGTGTTCCACAAGAATAACAGATCCTGAAATCAATACACTATAGCATACATACGTTATTTCCCACCATCATCTTGGTCAACATCAGAGTCTGTTAGTTCTGCTTGTGCCTCTTCGTCAGTTGCCTGGTTGCTGCAGGTTTGTAGTCTACACATGTCAGTGCACTTGAGACCATTGCTGAGGCAAGTGCACACTGGAAGTTTACATGAGCGCACACACTTGCAGGAGAGGAGCTGTAGCACAACATCAGGGGCAGGGGAGCCACGCATCCACTCAACAACGAGATTCCCATCTTCATCAGTTGTCCAGCCACAGTCCTTTGGGTTTGGGACAGATGGCAAAGGCTCAAGACATCTCCACCAGATGGCAGCCTGATAGTTTGCACGTAGCATATGCATGGACAGGCAGTCCTTGCAAGGAGGAAGTTGGCTTGAGTCCACTTCTCCACGCCTGGCACAGAAGATCTGGTAACGGAGCTTGTTCACCTCTGTTGTGTGAGTGGAAGGATGGTACAGCTGACAGGTGATCTCTTGCAGTTTCTCTGACAGCTCTTCAGATACGTTCCATGAACGCCCGAGTTCGGCGAAGGCTTCTTGTTGAGACCTGTCAGACTTCATCTGCTTTAGAGCCGTCATCTTGCCGCGACCAGCGAATGCACTGATAGTGTCACAACCCGTGAAAGCATGCATACCAATCAGGGCCCTGCAGACACTTAACCCCAGTGCATTGCTGAGTTTGGTGATGTCAAGGAACCTTGTCCGGGCCTTTGTTCCACACTTCTGGTACATGTGGCAAGGTATTTTGTTGCACATCCCCAGGCACAGAACTAGGACATCTGTGTCCTCTGCTGTGACAACAACAGACTCATAGCCAGACTCTGCTGCATGGAGAGCATGGAGAAGTAACCTGGTGTCAGCTTCTTCCTGTGATGATCTCAATTCTGAGACCTCTTCCCAGTGTTCTTTGGTGATCTTGAAGCACAGATGCTCACAGGTAACAAAGAGAACCTTGTCTCGGAGCTTCTCCCTCAGCTGTGGATCCTTCCACTGCTCCACAAGAAACTTGATCAAGGCTGTCTTGTTAGCTGGACTGCATAGGATCTTCCGCCACTGCTGAATCTTGTGCCCAGGTGCAATGTCCTTGAACTGGATTCCTGTGCCTGCACCCCTGTTGGCTCGTTCGACATCTTTGATGGACATCTCCTTGTAGACGTCAAAGACAATATCTACACGATGGCTCTTAGAACCTTCATGGATGACATGGGACAAGGCTGATTCTGCCAGCTGCAAGAAGGTTTGGTCATTCCCTTTCAGCTTCTGGACCAGGCTCATCCCATCAATGATGGTCGCTGATGGCTCTGGGATCACTTCAGCTGGGGCGACATTCTTTTCCAACTCTCTTGCAAGGGCCGCTTTGTTGGTCTTGCGGAGTGACCCATCACCATTGGCCAGTGCCCACGGTAAAGGTCCCAGTGGATGGGCCAAGACTTCACCCATCTGCAGCTTTCTGGTCTCAGCAATCAGTACCATCTGGCCAAAGAGGTTTCTGTCAGCCTTTAGCACCAACTCTTTGCCACGGCCTTTGGTGTTCGTCTTCTTCCTGATGTCAGAGAAAGTGTGCAGCTTCTTCTTTTTCATCCTGTCATGGAACTGTGTAGATGGGATATCTTCTTGCAAGCGCTCTTGCTTGAAGGTTTCGTACGCTTCCTCTCCAATCTTGTAGGCTTCAAGAAGATCCTTGGTCACTTCTGGTGGTGCCATGGAGGCAGTTGACAAGCTCACCAGCTCTTCATGCTCGGGGCTGAAAGGGTTCAACCAGCTGGTCTCCATCAGCTGAACGAGGGACTGCACATCAGCTTCATCTCTTCTTATCCTTGGCAGCTGTAGGTCTGGATGATGGAAGTCAGTGTCATGCTGACCTACCATGTTCCTCAGTTGCCTCAAGTATCTACTGCGGTACTCAGATGTCAGATAGTACCTTGCCACAGCTCCACCTTTCAGGCTGAAGCCCTTGGTGCCTCCTGGTGTCTGCGTGTCTTTGTTAACCGTCTCCTCAATTGTCTGGTCCACAGGTATCCGCCCAAATGGGTTCTGACTCCCAATCTGGACAGAAAAACCTCCCTGCATGAAGTGGGCATGCACTTCAGGGTGTTCTATTGGCAGTCGAGACATTTTGGCATAGTAGTAGGTCAAGAAGCGGGCATAGTTCACCTTGTCATAGGCAAAGCACCATGGGATCATCTGCCTGATTGCTGCCAGGTGAAGCATCCAGTTGCCCTCTCTGGATGCTCGGATCAGGCACAGCATGATCTCTGCCATGTCCAAGTAGGACATCCAGAATGCAGAGAGGTTATCTGCATTTCTGAGAGACTCCAGGTAGACTTTAAACAGCTTTATTGTGTGCACACATGACTCGTTATTAAGCAGGTCTTGCAGTGCAGCCTGAGA
Organism: Hydrophis major; assembly: GCA_033807585.1. Classification (NCBI taxonomy): domain Eukaryota; kingdom Metazoa; phylum Chordata; class Lepidosauria; order Squamata; family Elapidae; genus Hydrophis; species Hydrophis major. The sequence continues at coordinate 335,133,334 of CM066329.1, forward strand.
GACACCGTCGTGGAAGCTGGCAATCTTCTTCAGGGTTTCATCAAGGTGGTGAATGTCTCTTGCATGGTGTTCCTCCAGCCATCGGAGGAATCCTTTCCAGGCAAGCCTCAATAGTGCTTCATAAACCAGCTTGTGACATCTTACTGCTCTGTTGTACTTGCGACCATCCATCACACCATTCACTGAGCCTTCTGCAATGACACCAGCTTCAACACAGAGATCCCTGAGCCCTGCATCTTGAAATCGCTTCCCTATGATGGAGAGCATATTGCAGATTGTGTGGAAGTCTCCCATCCTGACGACGATGCTGTTGAACTTGTCATGTTTCCATACTATCTCAACAGCCTTCGCATAAAGCGCCTGGTCAAAGACACAGACAATCTGGTTCAGCTGAAGGGCCTGCATGATGTGTAGGGTCCGCTCCAGCACTTCATTGACCGTGGACATGTCCTTCCAGTTACACAAACTCCAAAGAGGCTTGAAAACAAACTTACTCTACCTGGAAAACAAACTTAATCTATCTGCCCTTCAAAACTCTTTGTAACGATGTTGGAAGAGAAAAAAACAACATATTAGCAATTTACGAAATACATTTTAATTTGCTATGATGCTCTACATTTACCACAAAAAGTCTCTGCACATGATTTTAATAAATTATCAACATCAATTAGGTTTAATTCTAATGATTTACAGCTTCATTTCGCAAATATATGTGTTATCATGTGATATCACAAGGCCGCTATTCAGTCAAATTGATGGTTTCTTAAAAAACATACAAAGCTACATATCTGAAAAGGCTATCACATCTTAATGTACTTGGTATGGACCCATAAACATTTTAGTACCATTAAGATTTGGTCACCCAAGATGGTACCGATATCTGGCCTGGCCCATGGACTATATCTTTTTCAAGGATCCCCTCAATCTCATCCAACTATAGTTTTCTCATAGTTCTCCTTCCAACAATGAGTTTTCCCCCCTATATTTATTTTCCATTTCAATCTATATTCGTTCTTCCTATATAATCAAACCACCTCAATGTATTTCTTATGTTCAGATCAATTACTTTGCATCCACATTTGTTAAGCACGTGTTAATTTTTGACCCAATAAGTCTTCAACAAAAGCTAGAAAGCCATCATCCCAAATACATTAGAACCTGCATCTCAAACAGCAGATTGGATTGCATGCTCTTGAAGTCTGTTCCAGTTTCCATAATTTTTGGTCATTGTCATCTTTGTTTTCTTTCAATTAGAATTTTATCAGATACTTTTCCAGGCATGCTTAACTAATACCCTAATAACTAATAACTAATCTAATAGCCTGTAGTGTTTGCTTCATTCTTGCTGCTTTTGCTTTTATATAGAAGAACAGTAAGAGCATTCTTTATTTTTTTCAGTTCCTTTTCTCCATATCTGTCTTTAATCATGATCCATTCCAGACTATTACAAAAATCATGGTTTTAGATTTATATTAATTCCTTTGCCATGTGTAACAGACATATTTTAAATCAGGGTATTGGAAACAACCAGGTCATTTCCTAAGCAGCCACTCACCAAAGAGTCATCAGTCTGTCATTCTTGGCTCATGCTACTCTGTCATGATCTCTAATCCAGAGACTACTTTGCAAGCAAACCTATCATTGCTCACATCTCATCAATTAGAAAATAGATTTTGACCACATCCTACCAAATAGAAGTGCACTGACATACTCTTGGGATGCTTGTGCATTGAAAACAAATCGTTTTTTAGTTTTTAATTTCCTTTCTCATAACATTTTGTCACACAGAATATGAATGCATTGTAGCAGTTAAGTACATAATTGCTGTGAACTGGTTGGTCCTTTCTGCTGCTGTGATTTTATTATATGAGAAGAACACTTAATTTCTGGTTTACTCCCACCCATGCTAATTGGGATTTTCTCATGAAGTAGGACTTGAATTTAGAAGTCCTTCTGTTGTCATTTCACAGGCATATTATTTTTATTTGATCATCTTTCTTTAACTTAGTGTAGTCCAGACGTATCAGGATTCCTTGTCCTAGGAGTTATGGTTCAGTGAATCTATGGGTTTCTAAACTGAAGAAGCTGAATTTATCCCTAATAAAGCTATTCAAGTCTGTAGACAAGACTGCAGTCAATAGGCAATCCTTCTGTTCCAGGATTATTAAGGAATTGATTACCCTGAGTTCTGCTATTAATGGCAGGAGAAAAATAGCACTAGTTCACTTTTTCCTCCCTCACCATTTGTCGGTGTATTCAATTGCAATTTCAAATACAGAGTAATTGGTTTATGTTTGATTAAAAACTCAAACCAGACCATTATCAAAAAGAAAGCTTTGGCTTGCTGAAAATTCGGCTTCATTTTTCTATATTTTCTGCAGCATTATATTTTTGAATAGAGTTTTTTGAATTGTATATCTTGCTTCAAATATGCAGCACTTTTGTAGGATTAATATTATCATTCTGTTTTCATTTCCTTTGGCATGTGTGAGTTGCTTTTACTTTTTAACCAGTATGTGGCATTAGAAAAAAATGTTTACAAATATTCACTAATAAAAGAAGAGTTGTATAGGTGCATACACCATGCTGGCATACATGCACCCACCCATCTATCTATCTGTATACATACGTACATTCACATAGATAATATTCCTGTACATCATGTTTAAATTAATGCAAATTTAAGATGCTTTACCCAGGTATTGCATTTTATATGAAATGAATTGAGTATTGTCTTTATTTTGGTTCTTAAAAATATGTGAACTCATAGGTTTGGTAAAATAAGTTAATGTTAGACTTGGACTGCTACGAGGACAGTTATTATCCTTACTTAATAATGAAGGTTACTGTGTGACATAAGTAAAGAGTGGTAGTTATGATAATGAAGTCATTCAGATTATGTTAGTTTGAAGTAATTTGGAGAATAATAGAGGGTGTCTTAGATGAACTAATCCTAAAATACACAGGACTTAAAATATTTAGAAACCTCTAAATAATAAGTGAAGTACCAGTCATGATGGCTTGCATGCATCATCTCCCATCAAAGTGAATGCCTTTTATGTCTGGAAGAAGGTAAATTATTGTAATCCTTACAATTCTCTGTTGTGGCAGTTTACTTCTGTGGATAAGGAGCTGATGATTGTAAATTGTGATAAGTTTTGTGACTGGGGAGAAAGAGTTTTTATTTATTTGTTTCTTTCAGCTTTAGTGCTGCCCAACTCCAGGCTGACCCTGGGTGACTAAAATATTAAGAAACAAAAGTACATCAAAATAAACAGAAATACAAAAAGGAATATTTTAAAAAAACGACAAATTGAGACAAGTACATCAGAACATGTGAATATATCTAAAAGAAAGATTCCCTCCACTCTACCCTGAGAAGACAGTAGGCCTCTGCAAATGCCTAGAGGTTGGGAGCTATCTGGATCTCATTTCAAAGGGCCGTCACCACAATAGAGAAATTATACTTCCTGGGCCCTTGCACCCTAAAATACAATACTATTTGATTGACAGCATCCAGAATATAGCCATTTTATTGCCTCTTTTCAGCTGGGCAAAATCTATGGGAAACAGGAGGTCTCTGAAATAGCTGGCCTTATGCCATGTTTTATAAAGTTTTATCAGTCATAACCAGTATCTTGAATGACATACAGAAGAATTCTGGGAATCAGTATAGCTTGCAAAGCAGATTGTTCATGTGGCCATGTCAACGGCCATGTGACCGTTGCTTGCATTGCAATGTTCTGGACCAATTGAATACTCATTCAGGCTTGGACAGTATCTAGGCACTGGGGCAGAACATCAGCAGCCTTGCATGGCTGGTCTAACATAAAACAGTGATAATTATCATCATCAGTAAAATACTTTTATGTATATAGACATGTATAAGCTGAGACTCTTGTTGGTAGGAGTTGAACCTCTAAGTCATGTATGGGATGCAGGTTCACTGCAACATTTTCTTGGCATGTGGTACTCCACAGCTAGCCTAGAAATGAATGGACGACAGTCATTTAGTTACTGTGAGAACAAGTAAAAAATGCATTTACAAATATTATTGGAGTGTGAGCCATACTATTACTTGCCAAATTATGCCTACTTTTATCTGGTTTGAAAATCATGCCTGCTTCTGTCTATATATATATATATATATTGTTTACTTACCTCTTCAGATCCTAAAGTTGTTCCCAAATACTTTACATTCTAAGTTTCTGTTCAGGTTCACTGGATTGAAATGGGGTCATGGGATGAGAGGGGGAGTAGCTTCCAAATTTTGAAAATTCTTCCTTGGGGATAAAAAATAAGTATACTGGTTTCATCTCTATTTGTTGAGGTTTGAAATGCATAACTTTTCTTGCCTCTTATTATTACTACTACTTTTTTCCTAGTACTTTTCTGCTCAAAAACTGTAGTAAATAAATAAAATCATCATTTAGATATAATAATGATATCTTTCAATAAGTTTATGATGTGTTAAGAATGTTGCAAATATTACAAATTGTTAAAGATCTTAAATACTATTAGCAACAACTGCTGTCTTGAATTGTGCTCAGAGGCAGCTGGGGCTGTCTGTGCTGACATTTCAGAATTGGTGATGTCGGCTCCCATTTGCTGCCTGCTATTCAGAGGATTTTTCATTACATTCATAATAGTCTGAGATCAGAGCTGAGCCTGTATTTTGAAGAACTGCAATGTACTAATTCCATATATGGATAATTTTGGACCTTTGTTTCAGTTCTGGATTTCTTTTTATAACTGTTTAGCCAAAATGCACGCAGTGTGTTCTGCAACAATAACAATGTTACAACAAAGCTTCTGTGTCCAAAAACAAAAAAGCATGACATTGCAGTTACCCTTCCCCCCCATCTCCCCTGCCCCCCCCCTTTTTTTTTGGCTTTCATCCTCTTGGCAGTTAAGCCAAGAAGCTTTGCCATTCATAACTTCTTTCTAAGCATCTGAAACGTTTGTGCAAAGCAAAACTCACAATGTAATACGGGCTGCTGTCTGTTCGGATTTCAATTTGAAAAATAATTGGATGCTATTAAGCACAGCCATTCTTCTCTGGAAATATATGGCTTTTGTTGCTTTGGGATCTGTTTGTCAGTCCTAAGATGAAGAACATAAGTTGTCTATATCCTAACAGTTAAACAGTATGCATCAACAAAACAGCAGAGATTCTGACCAAACTTTAAACTTGAGTTTAATGCCAAAGTCGCAGTCAGCTCCTGGGATAGGCCAGCAACATTAGACTATTGTCAGCTCCCATGAGTGTTGCTATGTATCTTGGTTGCAAGTTAATTAGCAATTTTCAATTTTAAAATTTTAGAGGTTGATTTAAATATAAATGGTAAGATGGATTATGATGTAGAGGCATATATTTATTTTTAGACAAAATCCCCATGCAGATCTTTCAAACGACATGTGATTTGAAGAATATCAGATTCTGGTTCATCTTTAGATATGATTAAGCAATGTAGAATACCATATTTATCAGAGTCAATATAAGAAACTAAATCAGTATTTATTGCAAAGCCTGCTTAATAAAACATACTAACTTCTGGAGAGGAATTTTTGTTCCTTAATAAGTATTTGCTTATTCTTAGCAATTAAATGTACTTGGTCAGTCAAATATTTACTTTCAAGTGTTAGATTGTCTATTTTCTTTTAACTTTCCTGTTGCACCACTGTGCAAAGGCTTTTTCCTTCACCCAGAACTGAAATTCTAGACTTCTGCATGGATAGTTGACTCTGTCCCTTTTAGTAAATAGAAATAATTCTTTGAACCCAACATAATGCACAAGGGACTCTAAATCAGAATAAAGTGTTTCATATGTATGGATATCTAGGTTCCCCAAAATGTTTGTTATAGCACTTATATTGAAGGAAGTTTCAATTCATATGATATTATGCATGATCGGTGGAGTAGAAATATAATTATCTTACTGAGGGATCTGATTTGTCCTCAGGATAAGCCCAAATTACTTGATCTTCATATTTCTTTTAATTTGTGGAATGTTCAAAAATGCTTCTCATTACTAAAAACATTTGATGTTTATATTGAAGATAGTCACATGGTTTTGTTAGTTTTCTTCATGCTGTTTTTCTTTGTCAGCTTCAACTTAACTCATCATCCTACAGTGTAATATAGTTGACTATGTTGCATTCCATAATTAGGAAATGATGCCATGTTGTTTTGACAGGATGATGTCTACCTCTACAAAATAATTTGTGTTGTCACTGCCAATTTGAACATATGCATCCATCTTTTTCTTTGCAAGTCTCACCTTTCATTCTGCCAAAGTGGTTCCAACATGATTTACATTTTTAGTTTTACGATAAATGAAGGGATCTAGATTTAATGGGAATGTTTTATTATGGAATGCAGGGATAGGGAGGAGGAAAATCAGTAAATTACAGTCAAATTCTGACAAAACAGAGAATATGCTAGAGCAGTGGCCCCCAACCTTTTGGGCACCAGCAATTGGTTCCGTGGAGAGATATTTTTCCACAGACTGGAGAGGGCATGGTTTCTTGTGCTGCCTGCATCCCATGGATGAAGCTTTGTTTGTTTATGCTGTCCGATTTCTGGCCACGGACCATTGCTGGTTCATGGATTGGGGGATTGGAGACCCCTTTGTTAGAGAGTAGCTTCCTGGTTTGGAAACTGGGGAGTTAATCTTATCTAAATGAGGTTGTACTCTTTCATATAGAATAATCGTTTTGGAGGTTCTCCAATAAGTCACAATTTTAACTAGAAATCTTTATGTCAAGGAGTGTGTATTGCCAGCTTCTTTGGGAGTAACGTCCGGCTGAGGAATGCTATCCTCCCTTAAATCTGGAGGCAGTTGCTACAGCAACCTGAAAACTTATTTTTTAATCCAGGACTTCCTATTAGATTGACAAAATATTTTTTCTTTGCTTTCCTTTGCCTCCACCCTAATTTTTAAAATATATTTTATTCTACATTGTGTGTTTTAAAGTAAAATTTTAGAATGAATTTTATTGTTTTGTCATAAGTTCTGAACAATTTATTCTGCAAAGCAGTATATAAATTTAAAAAAAAAAAATACATCAAAAAGCCTTCTCAGGAACTATTGCAGCCTTCCCTAACAATGTACTCTGAAGAATTCTTAGAATGGGAACAGTCAATTAGGCAACATGACCTGAAATACAGTTTTATATTCTTTTAAAGAACATAAACATTTATCAGCAAAATTAGCATTCTGTTATATTCATCTCCTATATCTGACTGATAATGATCTTAAAAGCTTTCTTTCCCTTAAGTCATTGAAAGTGTCTCTTACACTGACACCTTGTCATTCTGATGGGATGAAATTTATGAAACTAATTACACAGTGCATGTATAAATTGGCATATGGAAGGCTACGTGTCTAAAATGGCACTTTAGCCATGCTATAATCTAGTCAAACTTGACATTTCCAAGGAAGATAAAAAGCCTTTTTTCTTCAAAAAACAGCTGTGGGTTTTTGCCTGTTGTGCTCTTTGGACTGAAAGACTGAAAATGCTACTGTAATAAATCTACATCCAATCATGGTAATGGAGTATTTATAAAAATAATTCAGGTTGCAGTTGTTTGCACATTTCTTTTGAAGTAAGAGCCACCAAACCTAATGTGGTAGATGGAGTTCAAATGACCATTTTGACCCTCTAAATTAATTATTGAGTTGTACAGTAACATATAGTTTGACCCAGACTATCAAGCTGCATTGCTGTTGCTTTTATGCTTTAAAAATAAGAAACAAAGACACCAATTACCATCAGTTTTAAACAAAAAATGTAAATCTGTTGATTTACTGTTCCCAAGAAATGGTGCATTCTCATAAATCATATGTGGATAAAAATGATTGGAAATCATTTAATGCATATGTAGATTGTATTAATTCTGAATACCGTATATACTCGAGTATAAGTCGACCCGAATATAAGTCGAGGCACCCAATTTTACCACAAAAAACTGGGAAAACTTATTGACTCGAGTATAAGTCGAGGGTGGGAAATGCAGCAGCTACTGGTAAATTTCAAAAATAAAAATAGATACCAATAAAATTACATTAATTGAGGCATCAGTAGGTTAAATGTTTTTGAATATTTATTTCAAAGAAAAACAGTAAACTAGCTCTGTAAGTGGAAAAGAGAGCCAACAAAACCAATATGGTATCAACAATAACTTTAAAAGTACAAAAACCTTAGCTCAATCAGCAACCAAGCTAAAACACAAGAGTTAAAATCCTTCAAAACTGGATTCCTCCTCCTCATCTGTATGTCCAAACAGAGTCACTCTCTCCCTTGCAAGAAAAAAGCATGTGTATGTGCTGCATGTACATCCTGTTTTGGAGAGCCACCATCTCTTTCACAGCTCTCCCTCATGCCTCCATTGCATGTGCACACATGCCATGGCTCAGTAGTAGGTCAACATACAGATGTCACACTAGGTTCCCTCCTCAAAAGGAACATCCAACCTTTCTTGAGAAGTACAAACTTCATCTGTTCAGGATTGTGGTGACAAAGGTGAAGGAGGATGGGGCTGAGAGAAGGGAAGGGAAGAAAAGATCATTGACAGGGAGAAAGACAGGGAGAAACACCTGGAAGTGTGAGCCCTCGAGTTTCCTTAGGGAAGACCAGACAACAAGGGCAGAGGAGAGGAGGAGGAGGAAGAGGAGAGTTAAAAAAAAAAGAGTGGGAAGCCAACTGACGCGTGCCATCAAAGCCAGGGGGAAGTGGGGCTTTCTCCGCCTGCTGCCGCCAGAGGAGTGCGGGGGGGGAGTGCGGGGAAAGGGGGTTCGTGCCGAGGCTCCGCAAGCGATTACCAGATTTGCAGCTCCGTTTGTTGGTGAAGCTGGAAGCGCGCAATGCAGGAGCTCGTGGGGGCCCCAGGCGCCCGTTAATGGGGAAGGAGAGGCCTCTGGGGTCGCCAGGCTCAGGCAGCCTCCCTCACCCCCTCCCCTAGCAGCGAAGAGCTGCTCCGGGGGCTCCCGCCACGACGCAGCCAGGCACTTTGTCTCGCTGCCCCCGGAGCAGCTCTTCGCTGCTAGGCAAGGGGGTGGCGGAGGCTGCCTGAGCCTGGCAGTTTCTTTGCGAAGCTGGAAGCGCGCAACACAGGAGCTCGCGGGGGCCCCGGGTGCTCGTTAATGGGGAAGAAGAGGCCGCTTGGGGTCGCCAGGCTCAGGCGGCCTCCCCCACCCCCCCCAGCAGTGAAGAGCTGCTCCGGGGGCTCCCGCCACGGCGCAGCCAGGCACTTTGTCTCGCTGCCCCCGGAGCAGCTCTTCGCTGCTAGGCTAGGGGGTGGGGGAGGCTGCCTGAGCCTGGCGGTTTCTTTGCAAAGCTGGAAGCGCGCAACACAGGAGCTCCTGGGGGCCCGTTAATGGGGAAGAAGAGGCCGCTTGGGGTCGCCAGGCTCAGGCAGCCTCCCCCACCCCCCCGAGCAGCGAAGAGCTGCTCCGGGGGCTTCTGCCACGGCGCAGCCAGGCACTTTGTCTCGCTGCCCCCGGAGCAGCTCTTCGCTGCTAGGCTAGGGGGTGGGGGAGGCTGCCTGAGCCTGGCGGTTTCTTTGCGAAGCTGGAAGCACGCAACACAGGAGCTCGCGGGGGCCCCGGGCGCCCATTAATGGGGAAGAAGAGGCCGCTTGGGGTCGCCTGTGTGTCCCTCAGCGGGTAGACAGCCGCGGCGGCGATGCTGCCCTGGAGGCGCGATCGGTTGCAGCCACGCCAGCGCAGGCCAGGCATGGTGCCGTAGCGGCTGACTCGAGTATAAGCCGAGGGCGGTTTTTTCAGCACAAAAAATGGGCTGAAAAACTCGGCTTATACTCGAGTATATACGGTAATTGATAGAAATTCTCCTATCTCCCCTTTCTTGTTCCTCTTGGAAATAGCCGCTTTTTTGGACACTCTAAAACAATGAAGAGTTGGTTTGGGCCAATGGAGAAACATCATTTTGGGTCTTTGCCTCTGGAGGTGTTGCCATTATGTCTTTCCTTTTGTTGGTAGAAAGGAGGTCTGGATTAGTATAGTTGGTATACATTATAGCAAATTGCAGGCAGAGATATTTATTACAAAAAGAAGAGGAAGGATAGTGCTGAAGAGTTTTTTGAAAGAGGATTCTCAAAGGCAGTCTCAGCTGCAGATGTTATAAGGAAAATGTGTGATCTTTGAAGACAGTCTGTTCAGGGACTAATTTTGCAAACATTAGAATTATATTCCTATTGTACATTTGAATATATTTAGTAAATATATATTCTATATATTAGCAGAATATAATATAAAATATAAAATAAAACCTTAGCAGAACTCTTCAGCCTGTAAATGTTAATAATGCCCAGGCACTAAATTTCAAAGGTACACTATAGTTTAAAGATTTTTTTTGTTCTATATTAAAATGAATTAATAATTATAATTTGATTGCCCAGCAATTATTTTTATGCTATATTTAGAACTTCTGAGATATTGGCATTTCAGTATAATCTTTTATTTTTAAAAAGAATGTTGCCATTTATCCATATCCTCCCTCTTTTCAATATGTGATTTGCCCTATTCAGATTCATGTAAGAAAGAACATTACTCAGATTGATTGATTGATTTAAAAGATTTATTTGTATGGCTATCCATCTTAAACAAGTTTGGGCAGTGCATATCAGCAATAAAATCCAGTAACTATAAAATATAACCCAAACCATTAAACTATCAAGCAAAAACATTATTTAGATGATGACATAATTTCAGAAGCTGTTAATTTGTATCTTCTGTCATTTACTTAACCTTTCACTGGTGTATATAAAATTTTAAATAATATAGTAATGCATTGTAGTTATAGATCTAGAGAACAGTCCATAAATTAGGTTGTATCTTAAACATGCTTTTCTGACTTCTATATTTCAATCTACTGCCATTCTTAGTATCTGCTCCAGAGGTGATATTCAGCAGATTCTGATCAGTTCTGCAGCAGAAATTTTGAGTAGTTCGGAGAACCGGCAAATACCACTTCTCACTGGCCCCGGCCCCATCTATTTTCTGCCTCCCAGCTGATCGGCTGGGTCTTCTTTTGTTGCCCTGCACAGGAGAATAGAGCTGGAAAGCAGGTTAGTGGGGTGGGGAGGGAATGGGATTTTGCAGTATCCTTCCCCTGGAGTGGGATGGGAATGGAGATTTTACGGTATCCTTCCCCTGCCACACCTACCAAGCCATGCCACACCCACCAAGCCACGCCCACAGAACTGGTAGTAAATTTTTTTGAATTTTTTTCAATCAGTTTGCTTTATTGAGTAGATATGTTTTAAAGTCCTTATTAAATGCATGCAAGAATATATGGGACTGGGAAATTCTGTAATCAAAAAACCCAGATCCTGAAAACCGTGCAAATGAGATGAAGCAACATTGAAAAGGAAATGGAAAAAACAGCCTCTGCATTGGTGTATCATGTTGTATAAACAGAATCATAGCAAGACAAGAGCGGAATCAGATAGTAGAAATGGCTGACTACTGGACCTTTAAATAACAGCACCAAGGTGTTATTTAAGTTTGAAGGGGGGCAGTGTAAAGCCCTTGGTTAGAAAAAAACAAAAATAATAAGAGAGGTTCGGAACAATGTGTGTTACAAAGTTATGAACCTGGATCAATAGTCAAAGAGAAGGAAAAGCAAGCCTCACCATAAAATATGGTAGTCCAAGCAAATACCATTGGGGCCTGGACCTGTAAATGTCATTATCTACACATCCTCAGTCTTTCTAAGTGACGAATGGATAAATGACAATGCTCTTTATTTTTTATAATTGCTCTTCAATTGGAATTGAAATGGAAGAGAGACAGTAACAGAAGGAGGAATGAAGGCATTAGATGTGACTTACTATTCAATTTTTCTTATCTTCCTCCTCTCCTTTGCCAGTTTAACAGGCATACTTCAAAACATTATCAGGCAAAGAAAGCTGGTTATATTTCACAGCATCATCTTTGTTGGGGAATAAACTTTTCATTTCATTATCAAACTATTTATTTGATATATATTCATTTGTGACAGCTAACAAAATTAATAAGTCAAGATATAATTTTTTTAATATACAAATTAAAATCAGAAATAAAATGCTAAAATAATCCTAATGGTAAAATCCTTTTGAACAAGGTGCATCTCATTGTGATCATCATGATTTTGATCAAGAGAGCACCGCTCATGCCAAATGGGCTAAATTTCAGGCTAAATCCACTTTCCTGAATCCACTTTCCTGTTTATCACCCTTGCCTTGTTTGTATTTAATTTTACACAGCCCATTATTAAATATAGACCGCATTACTTCCTTAGAATTGGATGTAAATGAACATGAGAGCTGAGTGGCATGGACATTCTGATAATAGCCATTTCCAAAATTGCACATAGTGTTTCACAATTGCACTTCAGTGTTTCATGGGAGTCAAGATAGGAACCCTATACCTGTAGATCAATATTCAAGTTATCAAATAGTCTTCACAGTACATTCTTCTGGACAGAATGCAACCATTTTAAAAGAATGCCCCCCAATGTAATCCCACCATGGAAGTCTGCTCTAATTTAGTTAGAATGGAAAGAATTAATTATCAGTTCTAGAATTAATTTAATGACATAATTTAATTAATTCCTCAACCAGCATGCTCCAGAATTAATTTAAAGTCGCTGAGGCTGAGAAACACTGTAATAGAGAAAGCTTTCTGAATCTAAAATTCTCTGCTTGGTTGTTATGGATAATGGAATGCTAATTCATCAAGCTGGAGAATTGTGGGGGTTGAAGTCCATACATCTTAAAATTGATGCGTTTTAAAAATACTGATTTAAAGCAATTCTTCGTATGTGTTGGGACTAAAATTAGCTATACTGACTGTAAACAGTTGTATCCCTAAAATATATGGAAGACGCTACGTTGAAAATGTTTGTCTGGAGAATAAATAATTCTTTCTTTAGTATTGTGACATTGCCTTGGATAACAGTGGCCGTTTATTCTACTGAATTGGTTCTGTTATTGGCTGGTATTGCTTCAAAAGTCTTTTAACACAGAGATTCTATTATGACTGAACCAAATGGTATGTACTTTTGATACTATTCCCATTATATTCTTGCTGTTCCAAGCTAGGAGACCACTACATTTCTCCCAACAGTATTTCCTATTATTCAGGACAGTGACTAAGGCTCTTCCTTTGAATTCCTGGTATTTGTGAGCTGTTTCTGACGATTTCTTGAACCATCTTACATATTCAGGGCCAACCAGCATATGCTCATTAATTAAAATGTAGCCCTATTACATCTTTTTCAAAGAGAATTTTTTTCAAACAAGCTTAATATGCAGACTTCTAAAATATAAAGCACGGTAGGAGATAACTTAGGGTTGTTTCAAGCAGTACACATCAATTAGGCAGTGAAATAAGTTTAAACATTAACTTTATGGAAGATCATTGATGCCAGGAAGTATTAGTGGTCTTTAAATAAATTTCAGATGGAGAATTGAAAGAATTAGGATTTCCTAAATGATTTAAATGTTATGAAAAATATGTTTAACTTTTTTAGAATATGCAAAATATTGCACAGAAAAATATAATTTAACCAGAATGGCTTGAAAATAATGTTTAAAAAATGTATTATAGTAGGAACAGCTAAAATAGAAAAAGGAGTCAGGATTAATTTATAACCTTATTTTAATATGTTAAATTGCTTCTTGAGATAGTTTGGTTGAAAACAAGTATCACAACATGCAAATGATTACTCCTTAGTGTCCCCTAAACATCTCAGAAAATTACTGTATTAGAGTCTATAAATCTGTTACAGGAAACCTTTCAAAAGATATTAAAATGTCAGACAATCTTTTGGACTTTATGATATATTGTTTATATTGCATAAAGCTAGTGTTTTAATATGAGATAGCCAAGTAGGAAACTTACAGTAAAAAGCATATACTCTAATATGCCTTCATAAATTTTCTCCTATGAGCCTTTTGCTCCAAGCATCAGGATGGGGGACAGTAATAAAACAATAACATGGAACAGAAAATCCAGGGGTTTTCTATCTGCATGATAAAATGCAGAGTTAATGAAATAAATAAATATGATTTGAATTCTTAGTACAACATATTGAAATATTTCTTTATGGTTAAATCTGATAATTGTTGAAATGATTCCCATGATTTGAATATATTGATTACCTTTTTTTTTGTTGAAACAGTTGAAACAGAAGAGAAAGGAAAGTAGCATTCTAGCAAAAAGTCTGTTTATTTAATTTAAACTTTATCTGTAAGTAGTAACTTAATCAACATTGAAAAAAACAGCTTTGTAGATAGACTATGGTAGATCATCTGAAAAATAAAATGTTGATTATGCTGCTTTGATACACATGTTATGTAGCAAAAAGTAAAATATTTCCACTAATATTTCTACTTAATATCTACTAAGAGACAAAACTATATAAGAAGCAATCCACAAAGAAGTACTAAGGCATCTGGTTGTTTCCTCTTTAAGAAGATAGAAGAAAACAAACAGAAATAAAATGGTGGGATGTGTAGAGAAAATGGAAACATAATACTGGAATTAAGCAAAATTGAAGATGAATCGAGGTCTCAGAACCATAGTTGGGACCAGATCTTTCATCACTAAGTGTTATTGTCATTAAATAATTCATCATGTGACTGTGACTGAATATATGGATATTTTTTTGTTATTGTCATTAAACAAATCTGAGTTATGTCATTGACTTTGCTTGTTGCAATCAGCTGAGAAGATGGCAAATGACAATTACATGACCCCAGGATGTTCAACCATTGGAAATCCATGCAGGCTGCCAAGTGCCTGAACTGCAATCACATAACCATGAGGATGCACAGTCTTAACTGTGAAGACTATTTGTAAATCACTTTTTTCAGCTCCATTGCAACTTTGATCACTAAAAGAATAGTTGTGAGCTGAGGCTATCTCCACAGATGAAAATCCATTGATAATGAACATCCTGATCCTTTTCCACCAGTGAACTCACAACTTCAGCAGATTGTCTGAAAACTGACCAGCTCTCAGGTAGCAGCAGATGTATTTATTCAGTGTTTTACATTACCCACAAGACTTAAGTGTTCCTATAGAGTTGTTGCTTGGCTGCCTAAGGCTCAGGCTGTTCAGTTCACTCTCATACACTATCCAGGATGCAGACCAGGGTATGTATGTGTGTGATAGCAGCAGAGTTGCAGAAGTAAAGAATATAGGACCAAAGAGAATTTAAAATTCAGCAGCATTTATTTCTGCAGCCACCTTTTTCTAAATGTTCTCCCAGCTCTTTCTGTGAGGATAGTGGAAAGTCCTGGCCCAGTGCTATGGGTCAAACTATTTAATGAACATGCTACTATAGGCATACATAATTACCACTTAATATCACTGCTGGCATTCCTTACTAATCCTCCACCTTTGAGTGCAGCACACTGTCATTGAGAATTACAGCATTGCGAGAAAATGGAAAAGAAAATGACACCTTGCTTAGTTTTGGCTTGGCATGAACTACAAAAGCATTTATAATGACAGCTGCACCATTCCTTTTTTTGCTGCCCTCAGCTTTGAATTTTATATATATTTATAAGAAGTTAAGGTAGATATTCTTTTTTTTTTTTTGAAAAAGTTTTTATTAATTTTCTACAAACAAACAAGACAAACAAAACATAAAAACATCAACTCTTATATGTACATCCAGTGTGTCAGTTGGTTCATCATTTTTGTGCATTCATTCTGTAGTCTCAATTACAATTATGTTATATAACAACTCATATTGTCAATCCAAACTTATATATCCTAATATCACTAAAAAAAGAAGTTTTTGACTATATTTTTAATCATTCATGCTTAATGAGCGAACAATACTTTAAACCAGTTTACTCTATAACAAATCATCTAGTCATATCAAATCAATCCTAAAAAATCCTTTATAAATATAATATCAAGTAGCAAAATAATAGCAAAATAAAGATATTCCTTACTATCTAGCATTCTAAATATTCTATTATCGTATTTTATCATCTAGCCATTTATAAAAAAGATCCCAAATTTCGTAAAATTGTTTATCTTCTTGCTCTCTAATTTCAAATGTCAATCTGCTCATCTCAGCACATTCCAATATTTTCTTAATAATTTCTTCCTGTAATGGTATTTTCTCATTCTTCCAATTTTTAGCAAATACAATCCTGGCCGCTGTTAATACATTTACAATCAGGTATTTCAAATCTTTACTATATATATCAGGTAAAATTCCCAATAAGAAGATCTCTGGTTTCAAATCTATATGTTTCTTTGTCATTTTTTCCAATCACATGCGAATTATAGTCCAATATTTTCTAGCATCCTCACAAGTCCACCACATATGGTAATACGAGCCGGGTATCTGATGACATTTCCAGCATTTTTCAGATTTGTTCTTAAACATTCTTGCTATTCTTGTCGGAGGAAAGTGCCACCTGTAAAACATCTTATACAAGTTTTCTTTATATGCTGTTGACATTGTCATTTTATAATTTTGAGACCACAATTTCTGCCATTTCTCTAAATCAATCCCATATCCAAAATTCTTCCCCCAAACAATCATAGTTTCTTTGACTTGTTCTTCCTCTAATTTCATTCCCAGTAAATAACCATATAATTTTTTAATCACCTTCTCATCAGTACCCATCAAGATCTTATCTAAATCAGTCTGTTTATCATAAAATCCCTCCGTTTTAGAATCTTCATCATACCTTGAGTGTATTTGTGCATATGAAAACCAATTCATCCTTATACCTTGTTCCTCTAAGTTTTGGATCGATTTAAGTTCACCCTTTTCATCCAAAAGTTCCCCATATCTAACTGTTTGTTCCTTCTTGTAAATTATAGGATAAGAAAATGCTTCAATGGTCGATAACCAAACTGGAATTTTCAAATAACATTGTCTTTTTATCTTCTCCCAATTTAACCACAAAGACTCCCGTACATAATGTCTTCTAAAATAACCCTGTGTTTTAGTTCCCTTATACCATAAAAAAGCATGCCAACCCAACAGCAAGTCATGCCCTTCTAATGTCAACAACCTATGTTTCCTTAATGTTATCCATTCTTTGACCCACATCAAACTTGCAGCTTGATAATACAATTCCCAATTAGGCAGACCAAAACCTCCTCTAATTCTAGCATCTTGCAAAAGCTTTAGCTTTATTCTCGCTTTTTTACCTTGCCATATAAACTTCAACATAATTTTATTTAAATCTTCAAAATAGTCTTTTCCAAGCCTAATTGGTATTGTTTGAAACAAAAATAAAATTCTAGGTAAGATATTCATCTTAATTGTTGAAATTCTCCCTATTAATGACAATTGCAAGTTTTCCCACTTCTTCAAATCTGTAGTTATCTGTTGTTTAAGTTTAATATAATTATTCTCCTTTAATGTGCTACATCTTGTTGTCAAATATATCCCCAAATACTTAACCTTATTTGTAACTTGAATTTTCAAAAGATCTGCCAATTCTTCTCTCTGTCTCAATAACATATTCTTTGTCAAAATCTTTGTTTTGTCTTTATTTATTTTCAAACCAGCCACCTCTCCATATGTCTCTATCCTTTCCAGTAACTTTGGAGCTGTTTCTAGCGGATCTTCCAAAATAAAAGCTAAATCATCAGCAAAAGCTTGTAGCTTAAATTCTTCCTTCTTAATTTTCATTCCTTTTATGCTTTTATCATCCCTAATATTTCTATTCAACACTTCCAAGGTCAACACAAATAGCAAAGGAGATAGGGGGCATCCTTGTCTTGTGCCTTTCCTTATATTAATAAAATCTGTAAGTTCCCCCTCCATCATTACCCTTGCTGTCTGTTTATTATATATAGCTTCTATTGCTTGAATAAATTTTTTAGCGAAACCCATCTGCTCCAATAATAATAACATAAATCTCCAGTTCACGTTGTCAAATGCTTTTTGAGCATCTAGGAATATCAAAGCCATTTGTTTTTCAGGATGAGCCTCATAGTATTCCAAAGTGTCCAAGATTACTCTCATATTGTCTCTAATTTGTCTCTTTGGCAGAAATCCATTTTGATCTGAGTGAATAAAATTATTTAAATATTTTTTAAGTCTTTCTGCTAAGATTGAAGCAAAGATTTTATAGTCTGCATTCAATAAAGAAATAGGTCTATAATTCTTAATTTGCAATGGGTCAGTCTCTTCCTTTGGTATGAGTGTAATATAAGCCTCTGACCATGTTTTAGGTATCATCTTTTTTAACATAACTTCATTCATAACTTCTAACAATGGGATGCTCAATAATTCTTGAAATGTTTTATAAAATTCTACTGGAAGCCCATCTGGACCCGGAGCTTTCCCATTATTTTGTCTCTTAAATGCTTCATTTAGTTCCATCATTGTTATATTGCTTTCTAGCATTTCTTCAGTCTCTTTAGGTATCTTTGATAACTTAGCTTCCTGTAAATACTGTTTGACTTTTTCTTCATCAATATTCTCCTGTTTATATAATTGCCCATAAAAATCTCGAATAATTTCTTTTTTCTCCTTATTCCCATAACAAACTTGGCCTTGTTCATCTATTAACTTCAATATTTTTCTTGATTCCTTCTCTTTTCTCAATTTATATGCTAGCCATCTACCTGGTTTATTTGCATCTTCAAAATAATTCTGTTTAGAGTTTCTAATTTTCTGTGCCAGTTCTTCTTTCTCTATTAATTCCATTTTATGTTTGATTACATCCAGCTTCAATTTAATATCCTTTTTCTGTGGCATTTTCTGTAATTCTTTTTCAAGAGTTTTATACTCATTTTCCAAGGCCTTAGAAGCTTGCCTTTTCCTAATATTCTTTTTTCTTGTATAATCTATTATCAAACCTCTAGCGTATGCCTTCATAGTGTCCCACACATTTTGCGTTGAAGTATCTTCTTTTTTATTTTCTCTGAAGAAAAAAGCCAATTCCTTCTCCATCCATTGTGTAAAATCTTTCTCCTTTAAAATAGTATTATTTAATGTCCATCTCGATCTTTTTTTTTGTCCCTTCCATTTAATTGTCATTGGGCTATGATCTGCCCAGGTACTTGTTTCAATATTTGTTTCTTTAATATTAGATATTAGTTCTGTTGAGATCCAAATCATATCTAATCTGGACCATGATAAATGTCTATTTGAATAAAAAGTATATTGTTTAGCTTTAACGTTTCTTTCTCTCCAAATATCTTTTAAAGTTAATTCATCTGTCATTTTAAAAAAGGACCTTGGGAGAGCCTTTCTATTTTGCTTTGTTGTTGTTGCTATATAGTCCAGTTTATTGTCCACAATTCCATTAAAATCTCCCATCATAATTATATTAACATAGTCCAGTCCAATTATTTTCATGTGCAGCTTTTTATAAAACTCTTCTTGTTTATCATTCGGAGCATAAATTGCAATCAAGAGTATTTTTATATTATTGTCCATTATTTCTACCATTAATACTCTTCCATCTTCATCCGTGTAAATCAATTTTGCTGGAATAGCCTCTTTAATGTATAAAACCACACCTCTTTTCTTACATTGAGTCAAAGAGGTAAATATTTTCCCTAATTTTGGCTGTAATAACAATTGTTCATGTTGTTTTTTAATGTGAACTTCTTGTAAACAAATTATATCAAATTTTAATTTCTCTAATTTATGAAAAGTTTTCCTTCTTTTAACAGCTGAATTAAGTCCGTTTATATTCATTGTAATCAGTTTTTTTTCCTCCATGATTATGCTTTATATTTAGGTCTAACAGCTCTCGTGGATCTCACTTCACGCTGTTCTTTATTATCCATCTGTCCCCCTGCTGCTCCTTTCTCTTTTTCAGTCTCCAGTTGTTCATCTTGAAACTCAATTGATAAGGCCTCTTTCTCTGCTTCCTCTCTTCTTCCTCCAAAGAATTCTGCATGAAAAAGTTCTGCTTTCTCAATTGAATCAATTCTATATCTCTGCTCTTGCCACCCAAACACTAGTCCTTCTGGAATCAGCCATCTATAATTCACTTCGTTTTCCAATAGTATTTTGGTCAGAAATCGATATTCTCTTCTCATCTCTCTCACTCTTCTGGGTATTTGTTTTAAAACCACAACCTCTTTACCCTTGTATTTCAGTGTTTTCTCTCTTGCTACTTGTAATATTTGCGTTTTAATGGATTTTTTGGTAAATCTAATATGGACTTCCTTGGGTAATTTATTTCTCATCGCATATCTTGTATAGACTCGATATATCTCATCTATTCCATACATCATCTTTTCCTCTGTAATTTCCAAAGCATCTGCCAAAATTTCTATCATTACCGCTGCCAAATTTTCTCCTTTTTCCTCTTCTATATTTTGAAATCTGAGGTAAAATTCTGACCTTTCCATCTCCCACCTCAACATCCCACCTTTTTCTTGTTCAACCGCTGTTAATCTGCTGTCAATATTTCCAATCTTCTTCTCTCTTTGTTTTCCTTCTTCCTCAATTTTTTGGAATCTCTCCTCATACTTAACCATCATTTGTTTAATATTTTCCACTTTTTCATCAGTCTTCTCTATTCTTTGTTCAATATTTTCTGCTCTTTGTTCAATATTTTCTATTCTTTGTTCAATATTTTCTGTTCTTTGTTCAATATTTCCTGTTCTTTGTTCAATGATATCTGATTTTGTCTTGAGATCTTGGATTCCTTGCATAATCATCTGTAACTGTAAAGTTATTTTTTCTTGTTCCTTATCTTGCTTCAACATTGTCTGAATTAAACGTTGTCCTCCAGCTGGTGGGAAAGCAGAGGTAGAAGCAGAAATGCCAGATGGTATTGGTTTCTTGCTCATTTCAATGTTTCCAGAACTTCAAATTCTTCTTAACTTTTAATCCAACTGGTAGAGCAGCCAATTATAATCCAAAATGGAGAACTCCAATAGTAAAAAACACGAAACCAAAGAAGAAACAGAAAAAAAGGAAGAAGAAAGATCTTCAGGTTCTTCTAGACCCTAATCCAATTACGAGATAGTCCACCATAAAAAAGGAAAAAATAGAAAGGAAAAAACAAACAAATCCAAAAATAATAATATTGATTAAGAGCAAAAGAAAAAGGAAAAAAGAAAAAGCAAAAAGAGAAAAAAGAAAAACAAAAGACAAAAAGTTCCTTCAGATTCTTCACACCTTAATCCAATTAAAAAATCTCAATAATCCAAAAAGAAGAAAAAAAAAACAACCTCAACAACAAAGTAGTCCAAAAACATAAATATGAAAAGCAAAAAAGTCCCATTAAAAAAGAAAAGAAAAATAAAGAAGAAAAGAAAAAAAAACTCTGAGGCTTTCCCTTTAAAATAAAAGGCAAAAATAAAAATATTACTAAAATTAAAATTTAGAAAAAGGCTAGCGAATGGGGTATATATAAGAAAACACACTGCACTTTGTTATTTATCCAAGGCTCTTGTTATGACTCTCTTCTCCAGCCGCTTCAAAGCCAAACCTCAAGTGTTGTTGATAACAGTCCAGGAAAGCACCTGCAATAATATTTTGCTGTGCTCTCCCTCTATCTTATCACGTTAAAAAGTCCTTGAGATGAGGTCTTTTTGCAATTCTCTCCAATTCACATAAAGATACTTTCAAGCCTCTAGTTGGCAGTGTTACAAAGTTTCTTAATGCTCTTTCTCCCCGCCCGCCAGAAAAAAGTAATAATATATACAGAAAAAAAAGAAAAAATAGCCAAAGGGAGCCACTATCCTAAAGAAAGTTAAAAAATCAAAGGGAGCATAAAATCAAAGGGAGCATAAAAATATATATAAGAGAAAATTCAATCTGGTTACCTACAAAGTCACGGTAAAATCTTTCCCAAAAAGTATAAAGAAAAGAAAAAAAAAAAACCAAGCCTCAATTTGACATCACTTTAAAAAACGCCGCTCAAAACAATTTCAGTCAAAAAAAAATCTCACAGCTTTCTTCTTTATATCGGATGAACTTTCCAACCTTAGCGAATTTACAGCACCAAAGAGTTTTTCTCACCCAGCCGACACACTTCACTCCAATCACTTTCTTTCCGGAGCTGTCCCGACTTCAGCAGCTATGGAGGCTGCCTCTCCGCCGCCAGCAAAAGGGCTTCTTCCGGATCAAACCAGAGATTTTGCGATATCTCTGGGATCCTGGAACAATGCCCTTCACGATCACCGTCTCTACGGGACGGTTTAGGTCCGTTAGGACCGACCAGGGGTGAAAATATCGGCTGCAATCTCAGAGCCCTGAGATCGCAGCTGTATCGCCGGAACGAAGTTCCGCCTTCTCAGAAGTTAAGGTAGATATTCTTGTCAACAATGTGGCTAAGACAGTTTACTGGCGCCTTTTCTCAAGCCCTAGCCTCTTTTTTTTTTTCCACAAAGAAAAGCTAATTTCCCTTGAGGTTGTATTATTGATTCAGGTTGGTTTTGATGCAGGAATAATGTGAATGTAATGAGCATCAATTGCTTGATGTTATTTGTGCATCAGTATTAAGGAAGATAAATCCATCCTAGGCACTTTTGAATTATAATTTGGTAAAATTAGAAAGCTAGTATTAGTCCATTAAGGAACACATCAGATTGTTATTCTGTGGAATGGTCTATAACTGTAGAGTTGTTAAACTAAATTAAAGCTAATGATATTTAATTACATATGTTTAAATCAAATTAAAATTAAATCAAATCTTTACTATGGACACAGACCTGTATACTAAGCAACCATTTAAAGCCTTCAAAGTAGCAATTCAAACCATAGAAGAAAGCAAAGTAGAAGTTTTTAATTTATATATGTACTCAATTGTCACCATTTTTAAATAGAAGCAGTGTGACAAGGTATAATATATAGAACAGTTTTGAAGAAACATTTATCCCCATGGTAAATAATAAGGGCAAAAGGTCAGCGGTTTGTCTGTGATTGATTAATGGCAGTAGTTTGACAGCAAATTAAACGTCACATAAAGTTGGCAAATGATACAACAAATCAATATATAGTTATAAGAGCAGATACAATTATTTTGGTACCCAACACAGTTAGGTGCACAAAACTTGATTTAAGACAACAGTTTACTTTCATAGAGCACAGACTTTCATACAAAATGATTTGAGTTTTCAAAAGACCCCACAAAGCAATTGGGTAGATAGGCAGTAATTAGAACAATTCTGAGTAGATTGTATTTTCACGAGACAGCTGGTGTCTCTTCTTAAAAGCTAAGGTAGAATAAATTATCCATTATTAAAATTTACCAGCAAGTATCAAGCCAAACTTTTTTTAAAGTTTCAGATAAATAATTGGTTGATTTAGTTTTACATATATTTATCATGTACATAGCTGCTCTTTAAGTGCAACAATTCTTTGTTCCCTACAGATGTTCCAACTAGATACTTCAAAATGTTTTTCATCACTAGCAACTAAGAACCAAACTCTTGAAAAGTGCTATAATTGAAATACCCTCCCAAACCAATGTTTATATTTTGTATGTATTAATTAATTGGATTATGTTTTGTTTTGCAATAAAATTACCTAGTGAAATACCTGAAGGAATATTTTTTTAAAAAATGTAATCCTAAATATTTTCTCAGTTCAATTTTTGGATTTTGGAAAATGCGTGTAGCCTGCAATTCTTCTAAACATATTGCATATTCCAAAACTTGTATTTCTGAAAAAAAAATCAGTATGCTCAAGATTACATCACAAAATGGATTTGAGGACATTATTTTGATAAATAAAAGATGTAGGAGAAGCAAATTACAAAATGCAGATACCTAGAAACACATATTAGAATCTGTTTGATGTTAATTTTGTCAGAGAATCTTTAAATGTATTGTTGAAAATATTCATTTTTTAATTTTCTAATCTGAATTGTTTTTAATGTCCTATTTCTAATTAGTTTCATAAATTTATATAACTGCCTAATTCAACAACAGGGTTGATAAAACAGAGTTGGTAAAACAGAAAAAAATACATGTACAAAAAATGCACAGTAGCTGAGAAAACCAACAATTATTTGTGTCGCCAGGAGACAGATCCCCTCACCCTAAATCATTGCATGACTTCACCCAGCAGCTTCTTATAAATAGTTAAATAGGAGGGGGAGGAGAAAGAACTGAGCCCTGTAGCATTCCACAAATTGTGGCTGTGGGCTGGACTTTTCCTCTGCAACTTGAACCACCCCCAAATGAAGAAGACCCAACACATCAGAGGGCCACCCACCCCCAACCCTTGGAGCAGGTCCTGGAAGATACCTTGATTGATAATATTGAAGGTGGCTGAAAAAGTCAAGGGCAAAGACCGAGACACTATTCTCTTCCTGCTCCCAGCAGATGCCATCCAAGAGTGTGATCAATTTTAAAATCCCAAACATATGGTCCAGAGGCCATGGACAGAATGCTCTCTTCCCTAGGGAGTGGTCAATTCAGTGACAAAAAACACATATATTTTTGGTTCCTGCCTTTTGAAGAGCTTGCTGTTAACAACCTACTCAAAGCAAATTTCCTGTTTGGATTAAAATGTTAAAACAGGAATTCAGTTCCTAATTACCATACTGAAATTTCTGTTAAAATTTGTTCTATTTCATTTTTAAAAATAAAAATAAAAAAATCTGAGATTCAAGTGAGTCTTTAAAAGCAAAATTGTTCTTTATTTTCAAATGAGGGCTTTTTATAGATTCTATTTTGCACACATTACAGTAAAGTTTCCATTTGACAGAAAGAAGTTGAGCTTCAAAAATATCTCTAAGCTAATTTTCAAAGGTACAGAAAATCTATCAGCCTGCTTCTCTTTCATCTTTGTCTTTGCTTTTCAAATGAAGGTTCATTAGAAAGAATTGCTCATGTGACACATGTTAAGTGCCCTGTGCTGCAATATTTGCAGTAAATACAATAAAAGGGAAACTTAAGTGGAATTTTATGAATTCCACTATATTCTATGAATATAGTGCAATTTATTCTCATATAAGCATGTATTGTATTATAATTCCACAGGCATATAATAGTGATTTTGAAAATCAAGGCTTTATGAAATTTTTCTCAAATGTTGAATGTCTACCTTTCTCATAAATTATCAAATAGAATCTTTTTTTAAGATAATATCTCCCTTTATCTTTCTTCATGGAACCGCGAGCAGACATTTCATAGACCCTGCACGTTCAACAGTTGGTTAAAATAGAGAAGTAAATATTGTTACAGTATGTGCTATAATGGTGCTATGATTTGACTAATTTATTGAACATTCCATAGATCTGTGATGAAAGATGTGATTTAAATCAAAGTTGCTACTGAGGAAATAGTATCAAAGTTATGGTGTCTTTATTTACTAATATATATTTTATTATTTCAGAAATAAACTTTATCTAAAAGAAATGGTCTTGTATATAAAACAAATGATATTTAGACACAGAGAAGATAAAACCAATAGCAATGTAAAGGATTACTTGGCCATCTGACTTGCCATAAGAACACACTGAGCAACAGAAATCCTTAACAAAGGTGTAGTGCATCTGTAGAATATTATGCCAGAAGGAAATCTTTTTTACTAGACACCCCGGAATCAGGCTGCAAAAACCTGTATGCCAACAAAGAAATACACAAAACTGTTTTGCTTCCATCTTCTGATCAACTGGATTTTTACACCCCAGATTTTGTAGCTCAAGAGGAGTTTTTATTTAATCAATGGGATGACAGATGTCAGAGACAGATGATCCAAACCGGGGGGGGGGGGGGGGAAGATCCATATACCATCAATATAGAACCAGATCAGCCTTCTTAATATATTGTTGCGTAACATTTTTCCATCCCAGAACACGAATAATTAGAGATAGCATAGCCTTCTTTAACCATGCCTTCTAGTTATATTGAAACCCTAACTCCAAATATTCTCAAGTAGGCTAGTTAGCATATATTTTTATAGAAAGATTTATATATTTATTGCTTCCTATTAGTTTATTATATATGCTGTATACACTAAAAGATACACATATATGTCTGTGTGTGTGTGTGTGTGTGTATCACAAGCCAATTTAACTTACTTAATCTGAAGGCTAGGAATACTGAATATCTTTACCGAAATTGAGAAAAATGGGTGCAACTATAAACTCTATTTAACAAAGTTGAACTTAGTTTTGAGTAAGGAATACAAATAACTTATGGCTCCCATCCAGATTGAAATAAAGCCCATAGGTTCAGTAGGATTTATTTCTGAATGAATATATATGGTGTTTGTGAAAGGAAATGCTTTTAAAGAATTAAGTCTATAGTCTATTTAAATATTCATTATATATTTTAGACTGTTTACTTTACAGCATTTATAGGCTACACCAATCTGATTGATTCTGGTGCAGTATAGGAGCAAAAACACATATCCTTTGTATTAATAATATTAGACATTCTGCTTTATCTCTTTTACTCTTGGGATGTCTTTTTTAATAATGAGTTTGCCATCTGGAGTTTTTAATAAGGATTTCTTTTGAGTGGATTAAAAAAAAGATCTGCCACCTGATTAATTGATGGTATCATTGAAAATCACTATTTTAATCAATTGATATAGCTAATCAATTAAATATTGTGATGCTAGTGACTTTGTATAAACAATATAGAAATTACTTTGAGAAAAGGACAAGTTGGCATTTGAATAAGCATAAATGGCATATTGTTGATCATTACTAATACCAAAAGCTCAATTTTATAATTTTACTAGTACAAATTAGTATCCTGAAGTACATTGAACTGAAAAAAATATATCATTTTTTAAAACTTGTCAATTAAATAGTTTGCTCTTTGCATGCTTTTTTGTCAGGATTTTTTAATAAAATGTGCCACACTTTTTTCCTAAGATGTTGGACTAATTGCCAGTTGGGTGCTTAAACAGTAGCTTTGCCTTTATAATCCCAGTCTAAATTACTAATTAATTTTACTCCCTCTCTCAAACAAAAAAGTACCCATCAGAATTGTTATGAACTAATAAAAATGCTTCAATAAAGTTTATCAAAACCTTTAGAAAATAGCAGGGTTCTAGCCCTGCACTTCTGATTGGCCGATAATAGCGATATCGGATTGGTCCGCTCAGGAGAATCTGATAGGCTGTTAACGAGCCACTCTCATTGGTTAAGGGGGTTAACACTCCACGTTTCTTATTGGTTACTAGATCAGCAGCTTGCCTATAAAAGGGCTGCTGCTGCCCTAGGTTTTCGCTCTGTTCCACAATGATTAATAAAGAGTTGAAGTTCACTGTTCACCGTCTCATCTCCGTTCCTTGCGCCCATGCGCAGAACTTAACACTGGCGATGAAGGTGGGATGCGGAGACGTCAGAGCTGACTGAACACTACAGAGCACTAAACAGAGCACGTGGCTGAAGGTGCATCAACGGTGGAGACCATGTCTTGCGGCACCATACCACCCGCTCCATTTGACCCGGCACAAGAAGACTGGGACTCATATATGGACCAATTCCAGATGTTTCTGGAGACTAACAACTTGAAGGATGCCACTACTGGAAAAAAGCGAGCAGTATTCCTGACTCACTGCGGTCCTATCGTCTTTAAGATGGCTAAGGCACTGGTGAAACCGGCTGAGGTGAAATCCATGGACTGGGACGTCCTCGAGCCCCTCCTATGGGCCCACTATGCACGTACCGTACCAATGCTTGTCTGAAGACATGAATTTTACCAGAGAGCAGAAAGGAGAGAGCGTTGCAGATTTCATCGCGGATCTCCGGAACCTGGGAGGCCTCTGTGGGTTTGCCGACCTCGAAGAAGCCCTGAGAGACCAAATAGTTCTGGTATTAGATGCACCGTACGTGCAGAGTAAGCTGATGGCGAAAGGTGACCTCAGCCTTACAGATGCCATCGCTGATGCTACTGCCGCAGAAGCAACCAGGAAGTCAGCTGCCCGAATGCGTCGCACCAACGCCCCGCTCCACCAACTCGCCAGCGAAACCTCACCTCGCCTTGAGGAACATGCAACGGCAACTCACCACGAGGACCTCGAATCGTCATCAGTAAGTGATGAGGAAGAGGTCAACCGGCTCCGGTCTGAACGAGACCAACGCCACCAACGTAACCAGAGATTGCAGTATCAATGCGCTGGTTGTGGGGCAAACCACCCACAATCAGACTGCAAATTCCTTGACGTGCTCTGCCATGTTTGTGGGAAGAGAGGCCACATCGGAAAGGTCTGTAGAAGCAAGCAAGGATCCAGCCCATTTCAGAGGGGGACCAACCACCGCCAAACCACAGGAAGTCGTCCTGTGACTCGGGAACATTTGAACCACCAATGGAACAACCACTCCTACAGAAACAAACCACTACCCATTCAACGAAACGAGAAGAGGCACACCAAACCATTACAATTGGTCACGCCTCATCATTAGACACAAAGAAGATCCGAGTGAAGGTCGCCATCGAAAACCAGCCCTGCGTGATGGAAGTCGATTCAGGATTGTCCCTCTTGATGGTTTCCTGGAAAACCATTAAACAATCCCTGCCGTCTGGCGGCAAGACCTCAGATTCCAAAGAATCATACTCAAGGACTATCAGGGAAACCAAATTCCAGTCGTTGGATCCAGCCTAGTCCGGGTCTCATTCAAAAATCGTACTGCATCTTTACCATTGACTGTTGTCGACTGTGATCGGCCTAGCTTGTTAGGCCTTCAATGGTTCGCTCCACTTGGAATTGAGGTAGCCGGCATTCACCGAACCAGCAGCGATGACTGGGAGGAGGCCCTCGTCCAGGAATTCCAGGACGTTTTCGCAGACAAATTAGGCAAGTACAAGGGGACCCCGATATCATTTAACCTTAACCCTGGAGTAGCCCCCATCCGCCTTAAGCCTCGTCGAGTACCGTTTGCCCTTAAACCAAAGATTGACGAGCAGCTTGATAAATTAATAGCTCAGGGTGTTTTAGAACCAACCAACCATGCTCCCTGGGAAACCCCAATCGTAGCACCCATCAAACCGGATGGATCGTTAAGGATTTGTGGGGACTACCGTGCCACCCTGAATCACGCCCTTCAACAGAATGCTTACCCGGTGCCGGTGGTACAACACCTCCTTCATTCCCTGGGGGGCGGAAAAGTCTTCGCTAAATTGGATTTAGCACAGGCGTACCAACAACTGCCTGTAGATAAAAGAACAGCAGAGGCACAAACGATTGTTACACACCGAGGTGCTTTTAAGTGCAACCGACTCCAATTCGGAGTTAGCATAGCCCCGGGGATTTTTCAGAGCTTGATGGAGAGACTATTACAGGGAATAAAAGGGGTCGTACCATACTTTGATGATGTTTTCATTGCTGCTCTGAATAGAGAAATACTAAAGGAGTGCCTTAGGCTGGTTCTCCAGAAATTTAAAGACCTGGCCTTAAGGTTAAAAAAAATAAATGTCAACCGTGTACAGATAAAGTAGAATTTCTGGGGTTCTTAATCAATAAACAAGGCATTCACCCCACCAATAGCAAGTTAAGGGCAACCAAGAATGCCCCAAGGCCCAGAAATAAGACTGATCTCCAAGCTTTCCTGGGGCTTATCATTTTTTACAACATCTTCCTGCCCCACAAAGTGACCGTAGCCGAGCCCCTACATCGGCTTCTAGACAAAAAAGCAACCTGGGTCTGGGGACACCGAGAGGAGCACGCATTCCGACAAGTGAAAAACCTATTAACTTCAGATGCTGTTTTAATGCAGTATAACGAGACTTCGCCTTTAACAAGCACATGTGACGCGTCACCATTTGGAGTAGGAGCCATTTTGAGCCATGTGTTACCAAACGGTAGTGAAGCCCCTATTGCCTATTTTTCAAGAACTTTATCAAAGGCTGAACGTAACTATAGTCAAATCGATAAAGAGGCTCTTGCTGTTGTATCTGCTATAAAATGGTTTCATGAATATGTATATGGACGAGTTTTTACTATTGTTACCAACCACAAACCTTTGCTGGCGATTATAGCAGGAGACAAGCCAACCCCCTATATATTATCACCTAGAATGACTCGCTGGTCAGAATTTTTGGCTGCGTACAATTATAAGCTGCAACACCGCCCGGGGAAAGCCATTCCCCACGCTTACGCACTGAGCTATGCACCACTTTCACAAACCGTCGACGACCCAGCTCCAACCATTACAACGCTCCAGATTGAAACGCTACATTCACTGCCGCTAACAGCTAGAGATATTGCGATCGAAACAAAACGCGAGTTCTTAACGCGAGTTCTTAGCTGGGTTGAACAAGGATGGCCAGTAGATCAAACCCCTGACAACTTGATCCCCTTCAAGAATCGGCAAACAGAACTTTTTTCGCAAAAGGGCTGCATCCTATGGGGGGATAGAGTCATCGTCCCAGAGCAGTTACAACGAGCGGTATTACAGACACTGCATGAGGGCCACCCCGGCATCGTGCATATGAAAGCGCTCGCACGAAGCTACGCGTGGTGGCCGGGCATCGACAAACAAATCGAAGCCTGGTTAAAGACTTGTTATAAGTGCCAGGAAGTTAGCAATGCCCCACCGAAAGCAACGCCGACAGAATGGGAAATACCCCGGGGACCGTGGTCCTGCATTCATATTGACTTTGCGGGACCTACTAAGGGACACATGTTCCTCCTAACAGTGGATGCCTATTCAAACTGGCTCGAGATCCACGAAATGAAAAGTACCACAACCGAGTCCGTCATCCGGAAGTTGAACAGATTATTCGCGACGCATGGACTGCCAGAAGTTCTGGTATCCGACAATGGTCCCCAGTTTACCGCACTCCCTTTTGAACAATATTTGGTGGGCCTTGGTATTCGCCATGCACTAACTTCACCAGCTCACCCTGCGGCTAACGGAAGAGCCGAGCGCATGGTACACTTTGTTAAAAAAAACCCTCTGCAAAATGGACTATGGGGACATTGAAGATAAGATTAACAGAATACTCCTTCTTCAACACATCACTCCGCACAGCGTCACCAGCAAGATTCCAGCTGAATTATTAACGGGACGCAAACTCCGCTCCCACCTTGACTGGCTTCACCTGTCTTACGAGCCAAAGAAACCCTGTGGATCTAGCGGGAAATGCCGCGAGTTCAAGGTAGGCGACTTAGTTTTTGCCAGAAACCTTTCTGGCGAACCGTTGTGGGTCGAGGCAACTGTAATTCCAGCCACTGGACCCAGGTTGTACCGGGTGAAAACCTGCGATGGAATAATATGGAAACGCCATATAAATCAGCTTCGCTCGAGGCTACAACCTAGTTTCCGCGACTCCGGTAACTCCCAAACTGAGGGGGGAGGGGATGTCGAAGAAACCGAATTCGAGATGACAGAAAGCACGAACGAAAGAAGTCGGCAACTGGGCGTAACAAATGAAGAAGGATCAGAGACGGGGGTATCCTCGCCACAGAGGAACACCTCAACAGAGGCAAGTCCGCAAAGGCCAGAGGACAACGACGAGAACATTAGCAGCACCGAGTCTTCCAATGAGGAACCACCGGCACCCGACTTGCCAGAAAACGTCCCGCCAAAACAAGGTTACAGACAAGAACCAATGGGACAGCGTAAATCCAATAGACAGTCAAAACAACCTTCCTACCTCAGAGATTACGTCACCGCACCCCCTAAACGGAACCCGGGGGGAAGGGGTGTTATGAACTAATAAAAATGCTTAAATAAAGTTTATCAAAACCTTTAGAAAATAGCAGGGTTCTAGCCCTGCACTTCTGATTGGCCGATAATAGCGATATCGGATTGGTCCGCTCAGGAGAATCTGATTGGCTTTTAACGAGCCACTCTCATTGGTTAAGGGGGTTAACACTCCACGTTTCTTATTGGTTACTAGATCAGCAGCTTGCCTATAAAAGGGTTTTCGCTCTGTTCCACAATGATTAATAAAGAGTTGAAGTTCACTGTTCACCGTCTCGTCTCCGTTCCTTGCACCCATGCGCAGAACTTAACAAGAATGATGCCAAGAAAAGGAAAGTTAGAAAAAGCTATGGCTGGCAGTTGCATTGAAAAATAAACACATTTCCGGTAATATGAAACAAACCGAATCAAAAGGTTTAAAAGGTTTTTAGGCTGTGTTGCCTGATCACAATTATTTCATGATACTAACATGTAGATTTTATTTTAAATGTTCTGCAAAAAAGCAGTTTGCTTCGAAGAATAAATGTCTATAGAGAAACCATAAATACATAAAATGCAGGATTTAAAATTCATTTTTCCCCTTTTATATTTACAGGTCAGAAAATCCTTCACCACAGAAGTGAAGTTTTAGAAACCGTTGTGCTGATTAATCCTTCAGATGAAGCAGTCAGCACTGAGGTAAAGTCATTTTAAAAAAGCATACATATGCTGATATACTTTAATCAAAATTACATGCTATGAGGATAAAATAACTTAAAGCAATTAGACCAGAGATACTTATATTTTTATCTGTATTACTTGAAATGAAATAGAATGCATATCTACTGTTAAGTAAGTTCAACTGAGTTTAGTATGAATTATATTCCGGTAAAGTAATAGTATATATTCAGATTGTAGTCTAATTGTGTTATATTTTTGGTTTCATGCTTATCTCTCATTTTTTCATCCGCTCCTAGACGAAAATAAACCCTAAATATATGAATCAATCAATAAATGATATTTCATATTCCTTTCCATTTCCTTGGTGACATTGTGTATCTTTATGAGGAAAAAGCAAATGATGTGACTACAATATAAAATAACATGCATGGCAGATTGATGGGAGTATCCTGTTTCTCTCAGTGGCCAATCAAATGCTTTTGACAAAACTATAAATACTCAGAGGGACAGGTGACTTTTCCTATTGTTCTCACCCATTCATCTAAACCAACTTGAAGAATAGTGCTCATTCATCAATTTGTTAAAACTGCATATTTTTCTGCTTATTTTAAATTAATTTCTGATTATTACATTTTTCTTAGGGTTTTCTACCAGTTTCCCAAATATTCAAAATCCTGTTGATATTTTTTGACAAATATTAATTCACACATCATTTTTTTTAGATCTTTTAAAATTACAATTTGATTGGTATTTTCTTCTCATTTTTCATGGAGATAATTTTCTGGAAGGTGTTCAAGGTGTTATATTTTTGTAAAATATTTCCAATTGTTATATTTTTGAAAATTCTTGAATCTTTGTCTTTCTTTAACATATCTTCAATTTCTTTATCATCCAAAATCCTGAACTCTTTACTTGCAAGCTGTCTTTTAATTTAAATCACTTAACAAACTGCTCACAATTATTCTATATCTGACTTTTTGTTCATTTCTTACCCTATATGCTTATATAGTTGCCATGTGACTGTGATGGGCTTATAACTCCACTTGCACTGTGGTCTTTAAGCAAATCACCTACATTCATTAAGTGAGACATTACATGATCACAACTTGCTGATTTTACTTCTGGTGTCTCCTTTGAGAAGTTGTTCATTGGAAGCTGGCTGTGAAGCATGCAAATTGTGATCACAGAGATGTGGGGATACTTCAGAGGGTAAGGAATGGCCACAAGGGTCTTGTTTCAGCACCATCATAACTTTGAATGGTCTCTAAACAAGGCAGTTGTTAAGTGAGGACTACCTGTAATTATATATTTCTGACACATGATTTCTTACATTTGGTAATATAGCATTAACAAATCATTAATTCGATTTCTCCGACAACTGCAGGTATAAGGATGAGGTCCTTTTTCTCTGCTAAAATTTATCTCTTGCTGATGAAAATTTGATCCCCTCACACATGGGATATTTTGATCTCAGGTTGGTGCCATTCAAAGCTCTGTGGGACTTTCTTAGAGTTTGGAAAGCTAGGAAATTAATAGCCTGGCTCTTAATCCAGCAAGAAGTCCACTTTGCAGCATTTCCTGTGTGGAACTGGAGCGGAAGTAATTTTCCCATTGCTAGAATCACCCACTTTGGCTCACCTCCTGTGGTTTTCCCTTTCCTGCTAGGTAACAAGCACAGTGGTCACAATTCCCCTGTCCTCCACAGGTGTTCTCCACAGAATGCTTTTGTTGATCCACTCACAGCAGAGGGTCAGGTTTCTCTTTAACAGCAAACTGAAGTCAGAGAAATGGACGAATGTTAGCTTATTTTTCCAAAATTCTCAAACTTCTTAATTTTCACTGGATTTGTTATTCTGTTCTTTTAAATTGATTGGATTAGCAATACTGTTTTGATTTTAAATAGGATTCCCCTTTCATTTTCTAATATATGTGGGCCTTTTTTTAAACAAAACAATCTTCCTCCTTCACTGAAACACAATCATTCCTCCTCTTTTTTTTTTTTTGATAAATACGGTCTGAGGGTAATCTATAATGTCCTTGAAGATTATTGATATTATTTTCCCCCTAAAAAACATGAAGTATAAAAGATGTTCAAAGTGATTATTTGTATCTTCTACTGCAGGTGCGTTTAATGATAACAGATGCTGCACGACATAAACTTCTGGTACTAACTGGGCAGAACTTTGAAAATACAGGCGAACTCATTCTTCAGTCAGGATCTTTTTCATTTCAGAATTTCATTGAGATCTTCACAGACCAAGAGGTTTGTCTCTTAATTATTGCTACTCTGCAACTCATTGGGCCTGAAGTTTTGTTTGTACTTTTGATTGTACAGCAGATTTTGAAGAAGGGTAAAAAAAAAAAAATCTGAAATAGAGATGTCCATCATGCTATTCATTTTTAAAATACTGTATAGACTGCAGGACAAGGAATAAAAGGTAGTCAACTTCTATTTATTTGTTTACAGTTTTTATATCCATCTCCAACCTGGAGGGTTTTTGGACGATATGCAACAAAGCAAATAGATATTGTAAATCCAGAGTATGCAGCTAATTTTCAGTTAATGAGCACTTGTTGAGCAATTGTTCAAACATATAATAGTGCTGAACTAGTGGTAGTTACAATTGGTTCTAAACAGGGGTGGGATTCTATCAGTTCGCACCTATTCACTAGAAATGGTTGTTAACATTCTAAGCAGTTTGGAGAACCGGTTGTTAGAAGAAATTACTGACCTAATCCTGTAAGGAAGGCAGGAAGGAAACATTCTGGTGTTGCTTACCGAAACTGCCTCCACATTCAGTGTCTCAGAAAGGTAACTCTAGGCTGACCAATGTTGTTTCTATCCCAGGGCTGTACCTGAATCCTGCTTAGCAAGAAAATCTTCCCGCCTCCCTCTAATATTCTCTGTTGCTGAAATATAGCCATTTTAACCATCTTTCTCAAAAACAGAAAGCAATGTATCAGGTGAAAGTTATTAAAAAATGAGGTTACATGAAGGCTTCTCTCATTATGAGCATATATTCAAATCAGAAACCAAATACTTTATGAATATATATTCAAATCAGAAGCCAAGTTTGTTTACTAGACAAACCTAGAAGCAGGTTTTCTTTTTTAAACCAGATCTTTTACATCTGTATATTCTAGTATATCTGCCTTCTTCATAGATATAATTACTTTGCTCTTTGAATGTAGATAATGTTACTATTCAAGTCTAAAATAATAAAATTAAATTGGCTCAATCTTTCTCGGAAGTCAGCAAACACAGCTGAGATATATCCATGGCTAAAACCATGCTGGAATATAAATACTTTTGAAATAAAAGAAACTTTCCTTAATATGGAAATGCCTTGGCACTGAGCCTGTATATAATTGCTATTTTTTTCCTGGCAGATAACAGTGTATATTAGAGAAAAGAAGACGTTAGACTAGCGTAATTACTTTGATTTGTACTAGAACACTGAAATCAATTATGGGGGCCAAAGGCAAAATTTTCAGGAAGCACATCCACTTTCTACTGAATCTCATTTAATTTTGAGACATAAATATGAAGTGTGTACAATCATATCATATTTCTGCTTGGTTTTTTTTCAATTTCAGATTGGAGAATTATTGAGCACTACTCACCCTGCCAACAAAGCCAGCTTAACACTTTTCTGTCCTGAGGAAGGGGACTGGAAGAATTCAAATCTTGACAGACACAACCTTCAAGATTTCATCAACATTAAGCTGAATTCTTCTTCTATTTTGCCTGAAATGGAAGGGCTTTCTGAATTCACAGAGTACTTGTCAGAATCGGTGGAAGTACCATCACCATTTGATATTTTGGAGCCGCCAACATCAGGAGGCTTTTTGAAACTTTCCAAGCCTTGTTGTTACATTTTCCCAGGTGGAAGAGGAGATTCAGCACTGTTTGCTGTGAATGGGTTCAACATGCTTATCAATGGAGGATCAGAGAGAAAATCTTGTTTCTGGAAACTCATCAGACATTTGGATAGAGTAGATTCAATTTTGCTCACTCACATTGGAGATGATAATTTGCCAGGAATTAACAGCATGTTGCAACGGAAAATAGCAGAATTGGAAGAGGAGCAGTCTCAGGGCTCAACTACCAATAGCGACTGGATGAAAAATCTAATTTCACCTGATTTGGGAGTTGTATTTCTTAATGTTCCTGAAAGCCTAGGAAACCCTGATCCTAATTTGCAATTAAAAAGAAGTGTAGAAGAGGCTTGTTTTACGTTGCAATACTTAAACAAGCTATCCATGAAACCGGAACCTCTCTTCAGAAATATAGGAAACAACACTGAACCAATTATCCTTTTTCAAAAAATGGGTGTAGGGAAACTGGAAATGTATGTGCTTAACCCAGTCAAAAACAGCAAAGAAATGCAATATTTTATGCAGCAGTGGACAGGTACAAACAAAGATAAAACTGAACTAGTATTACCAAATGGTCAAGAAATAGACATCCCAGTTTCCTACCTAACTTCGATCTCATCACTGATTGTATGGCATCCTGCAAACCCTGCTGAAAAAATAATCAGAGTTCTTTTCCCAGGGAACAGTACACAGTATAGCATATTAGATGGCCTAGAGAAGCTCAAACATTTGGACTTCCTTAAACAACCAATAGTGACACAAAAAGACTTAAGTGGTAACCTGACAAGTCCAGCAGTTAAGCAGACAAAACTGAAGCAGAGAACAGACAGTAAAGAAAGTCTCAAGCCAATCACTAAAACGCTGTCTACAAAGACTGTCAGAAAAGAATCAAGAGAGGAGGCTTCTGACACTGGGAAATCTAGCCCACCAGAAAAGGCTCAAAAAGTAGAAAAACCCATCATCAAAAAGGAAAAACCAGCAAAAAGTGAAAGTAGGCTTTCTGTGACTGAAAAGGACCTAACAGCAAAGGAGCAACAAATTGTGAAATCTGAAACTGTTGAAAAACAAGCCACTGATGTGAAACCAAAAGTAATAAAGGAGAAGCATGTGAAAAAGGAAGTGAAAGTAAAACCAGAAGAAAAACAAGAGGAGAAAGAAAAGTTAAAGAAAGAGGTGCCTAAGAAGGATGAAAAATCCCAGGCCAGGAAAGAGGAAAAGCCTAAAAAGGATGATGTGAAGAAAGAAATAAAGAAAGAATCTAAAAAAGAGCCAAAGAAAGAAGCTGCTCCAAAAGAATCCAAAAAAGAAGAGAAAAAGGAAGTAAAAAAGGAAGAAAAGAGAGAAATCAAGAAGGTTCCTAAGGAAATAAAAAAACCCTCTGCTGCTTTGCCTGAATCAAAGAAGATTACGGCAAAGTCAAAACCACAGAAAAAGGAAGAACCCGTCAAAAAAGAAAGCGGATTTGCTGGGAAACCCAAAGAAAAAGTTAAAAGCAAGCCAGTGAAGAAAGAGCTCAAAGTGGCTGAAAAATCAGCTGCAGCAGTGACTGTTTTGGGAACTGGGGCTGCAACAGTAGCAGCTGTAAGCCTAGCAGCCAGTGGGAAAGAACTTGAAGTCGAGAGGTCACTTATGTCCTCACCAGAAGACTTAACAAAAGATTTTGAAGAATTAAAAGCGGAAGAAGTTGAAGTAGTGAAAGAAACAAAGGAAGATAAAATTAAAAATGAAAGCCAGCTATTTGACATAGAACAAAAGGAAGATTATACAGTTCAAAAAGAAAAAATAGAAGGCCCAACTCATTCTCCTGATGAAGATATCACTGCTGTAGAACCTGAGGGAGAATGTGAACAAACTCCTGAAGAGCTGGAGTCTGTAGGAAAGGATAAGGTTGATGACAGTGAAAAATTTGAAGAGGAAGGAGCAGGATTTGAAGAATCTTCTGAGGCAGGTGACTATGAAGAAAAGGCTGAGACCGAGGAGGCAGAAGTACAAGGGGACAATGAAGAAGTGCCAACAGGTTTCAAAAAGCAAGGCATAAAGGATGTCATTGAAACAGAGGAGATTGAAAAAGAAATGATAGAAGCCCCTGAAAATGAAAAAATGAAAGGGTTAATGTATGATAAAAAAGCAGAATTTAGAATGGAGTATGAGGATCACGATGAGGCAAATTTAGAGGAAACAGCAGTTGAAAAGGCAGAAATGGAAGACACTGAAGAAGAAATTGAAGAAGACAAAACTGAGGAGGTCAAAGATGAAGAGGAAACTGAAAAAATACAAACTGAAGGAGATTATGTCATGGCTGTAGTAGACAAAGCAGCTGAAGCTGCTGAAATAGATGATAAATATGGTTTGCCTATAACTACTCCAACTAAATTGTCAGAATCTTCATCTCCGGCAAAGGAACCAACCTCTTCAATCCATGATGAAACTCTACCTGGTGGGTCAGAAAGTGAAGCAACTGTTTCAGATGAAGAAAACAAAGAAGACCAGCCGGAAGAATTCACTGCTACTTCAGGTTATACCCAGTCCATTATTGAAATATCGAGTGAACCAACTCCAATGGATGGAATGTCAACTCCACGAGATGTAATGAGTGATGAAACTAATAATGAAGAAAGTGAATCTCCTTCC
This sequence comes from Hydrophis major, assembly GCA_033807585.1. NCBI lineage: Eukaryota > Metazoa > Chordata > Lepidosauria > Squamata > Elapidae > Hydrophis > Hydrophis major. The sequence continues at coordinate 335,172,083 of CM066329.1, forward strand.
CAAGAATATGTTAACATCACGAAGTATGAGTCAGCATTGTATTCTCAAGATTTTGCTAGACCTAAAGTTGCTCCTCTTCCTGATGCTTTTAATGGATTATCCGAAGGATCAAAAACAGATGCAACTGAAGGCAAAGACTATAACGTTTCAGCTTCTACCATTTCACCACCTTCCTCGTTAGAGGAAGATAAATTTAACAAAACTTCCTTCCAGGATCTGTATCATCTTCGGGAAAATGAATTCAAAACTATTAATAAATTAGAAATTTCAGAAACTTGGGAGGAGAAGATTAGCCCAACTACAGATGAAAGTCCAGCCCCACTATCACCAGTTGCTAAAACACCTCTTAGTGAACGTAGTGTGAACTTTTCCCTAACTCCTAATGAGATCAAAACATCAACTGAGCCTGTATCTCTCTCAACACTGCCAGAAAAACATCATGAAACCCAGGAAGAGCAGTGTCCCAGCCCTGATGATAAAACATTAGAAGTGGTATCCCCCTCACAATCAGCTGCTGGAAGTGCTGGTCACACTCCTTATTACCAGTCTCCCACTGATGAAAAGTCAAATCAACTTCCAACTGAGATTCCTGGAAAGACAATTGAAGTACCAATCAGTGTTGAAGTTAGTGATGCCAAAGACAATGTTGCAAAACATAGAATAAGCCCAATGGATGAACCAGTGCCTGATTCTGAGTCGCCTTTTGAGAAAGTGCTTTCACCTTTACGAAGTCCACCACTTATTGGTACAGAATCTTCTTATGACACATTTTTAAGTGCTGATATAAAATCTCTCAAAGAAACTGAAATTGCCTTTGAAAAGAATACTGAAACAGATGATTCCATGTTGCAGAAGAGCTCTGTTTCTGAAGTTACTTCGACAAATATTTTCCAGCAGGATGAAAACGATTTGGAGCTAACAACTCCAAAATCAGACAGTCTTCTAGAAAAGAAAAGGGATGATTTAGAAACTTCAGAAATTCAATCTGCATTAGTTTTGGATGAGAGGAAGCTGGCAGAGGTTTCTCCTACTCAAGTGGATATTAGTCATTTAGGCTATTTCAAAGAGGACACTAAAATGTCAATATCTGAAAGTACCGTCTCTGATAAATCTGCAACTCCTGTAGATGAAGTTGTAGCAGAAGATACTTATTCACATATTGAAGGAGTTGCATCTGTTTCCACAGCATCTGTTGCTACTAGTTCATTCCCAGAACCGACCACTGATGATGTATCTCCTTCGTTACATGCTGAGGTTGGATCTCCTCACTCTACCGAAGTTGATGATTCTCTTTCTGTGTCTGTTGTACAAACACCAACTACATTTCAAGAAACAGAAATGTCTCCATCTAAAGAAGAATGTCCAAGACCAATGTCTATTTCTCCACCAGACTTTTCTCCTAAAACAGCAAAGTCAAGAACACCAATACTAGATCATAGATCTCCCGAACAATTGACTATGTCAGTAGAATTTGGACAAGATTCACCTGAACAGTCTTTGGCCATGGATTTTAGCAGACAGTCACCTGAGCAACCCATAGTAGGTGCTGGTGTGCACCATATATCTGAAAATGGTCCCACTGAAGTTGATTTTAGCCCTTTAGACATGCAGGAACATGAATTTCCAAATAAAATATCACCAGTGGAACAAGTATGTTTTAGTCATGAGAAGGATATTTCAGAAATTATTTCAGTTTCTCAGATAGAGGCTTCACCTTCACCTTCTACTTCCTCTGTCCATACACCTTCACAGGCAAGTTCTCCCCTGCAAGAAGAAATCTTATCAGCTGTTACACAGCCTAGTGATATGCCATTACATTCTACATTTCCATCAGACAAAATGCAAAGCTTGGGAGAGAAACTCTCACCAAAGTCTGATTTATCTTCATTGACACCACGGGAATCTTCTCCTTTATATTCACCTAGTTTTTCAGATTCACCACCCATAATGAAAGAAACAATGGCTGCTTCTCAGTCATCTCTATTATCGCTGCATGTATCCCCAGACAAATTGTTTGGCTATCATACATCAATAGTTCAAGATCCTGAGATAAAACATGGCCAAGAGCTTTTAGTATCTAAGGATCAGGAAGATACTGAAGAAACATCCATATCACCAGAACCACTTATTTACTCCTATAAGGAAAGTGGAAGAACCACTAGGTCACCTGAGACTATTAGTTATTCCTATGAAAAAACAGAGGAAGTCACTGAATCCCCTGAAACTTTTGATTACAAGTATGCTACAACAAAGGAAACCACCAGATCAATAGAGACAGATAGTTATTCCTACGAAACAACAGAAAAACCCACCAAGTCACCAGAAGCCCTTGATTATTCTTACGAAAAATCCACAAAACCATCGGACTCTGTCCATTATCCTTTTGAGTACGCAGAGAAAGCTACCAAATCACCTGACATTTCAAGTTATCGCTATGAGAATGACAAATACTTTGTTTCAGAAAAATCTGAAATCCGTCAAGATGTTGATTTATGTCTTGTCTCATCCTGTGAATACAAGCATCCCAAAACAGAACTGTCACCTTCTTTTATAAATCCCAACCCTTTAGAATGGTTTGCAAATGAGGAACAATCTCAAGACCAAGAAAAGCTGTTAATTCAGTCTGGAGGTGCTCCACCACCCTCTGGAGGAAAACAGCAAGCTCGCCTATGTGGTGAAACACCCCCAACTTCTGTGAGTGAATCTGCTCCATCACAGACCGACTCAGATGTACCCCCTGAGACCGAAGAGTGCCCTTCCATTACAGCAGATGCTAACATTGACTCAGAAGATGAATCTGAAACGATACCGACAGATAAAACTATTACATATGAACACATTGACCCACCCCCAGTCCCTGTTCAAGATCGCAGCCCTTCACCTAGGCACCCAGATGTCTCCATGGTAGATCCAGAGACATTACCCATTGACCAGAACCTAGGGAAGCCTTTGAAAAAGGATCTGAAAGAAAAAACAAAAACAAAAAAGCAGGGCACTAAAACCAAGTCTTCTTCTCCTGCCAAGAAGAGTGATAGCAAACCTAAGCAAGTGGCCTCTCCAAAGCCTGCTGGCTTGAAAGAATCACTAGATAAAGTTTCCAGAACAGCTTCTCCAAAGAAGAAGGAGTCTGTGGAAAAAGCCGCCAAAAATATCTCTACTCCAGAAATAAAATCATCTCATAATGAAGAGAAAGATAAGGAAACTAAGAATGCAGCCAATTCTACAACGTCAAAGTCAGCAAAAACTACAACTTCAGGTGAGATAAATTGTAAAGTTAATCTCATATATCGGTTTCCTTCAAGCTATTGCAGCAGTCAAAATCCTCAGACTTCATTGATAGCTCTGGTGTAACTAAATTACTAAAGAGAATGTTGGGATATTTTTCTGTAGCTGTATTTAAACCTGCCAGCTGTGGTAAAATGTTTACTGTGGGAGTTTTGTTTTGTCTTGCACAGGACCATACTATTCTCAAATACTGTTTAGAAACACAGGTAGACAAAGATAAATGTTCATTAAAAAAAAACCAGTGTTTTTCCACCAAAGTTGAATCATACCAAAATCATTCAGGTTAACAAGTCTGAAGTAAACTAACTAACACTAGTTCAATGATTCATATATAAAATAACAGCTGGCAGGTTTAAATAGCATGTTTAAGAATCGATGAGTACACATTCCAGTCCAGTTCAATTTAAAGATGGCAGTTGGGATGTAGAAAATTTTTTTTGCTGTGATTTTTCATGAAACCTTTTTCAAAAGTCGAGGGAGGAATAAAAAGAAGCAAAAACAAACTTACATTTTTCATGAGAAACATAGTCTAAAAGAAAAATAGAAATGTCTATCAAGAAGGTTCCCTAGTCAAATCAAAATAATTGTAGAATGTAGTTTTTCATGTTACAAAAAAGGACTCAAACAGGGGTGTCAAACTGGCAGCCGGTGGGCCAGATGTGTCACTTGCAGGCCATGCCCACCCCAGCTCCATGAAGGGAAAAAAATGTTACAATACATCATGTGTCAGCAATGTGACGCTGTGAGTTTGACACCTGTGAACTAGAAAGTCAGAATGAATTTTAGAACTTAAATATTCAGATCATTTTACACCCCTCACAAATCTTAGAATTTTTAAACAAGGCATTAAAGTTTGTCATAAGGGCTGATACATTATTCCTTCTTGGAAAAATTGTGATTTAAATTGGGATTAGACGGAATATAAATAAACATAATCTGTTACAGGAAAATTGTATGGAAATACATTTTTGAACTTTGCTGAATGGTAGCTGTTCAAATTGATGTTCCTATCCTGTTCATTTCAAGATATTTTGGATTTTAAAACCCATATTTCCTAGTCAGACAAATCCAAGTTAAGGAATTGGAAGCTAATACATCATTGATTATGCTAGTATTAGTTTATAATTATCATTAGTATTTGAGAAAGCAAATGAAAAATTGATGCATTAAGAAATGATAATATTTCTGTCAGTGATTGCTAGAAAAAATTAAACCTGTGTTTAAAAGTCAGAATAATTCAGTGTCTATCTAGATTCAACAACATTGGAAAATAGCCTTAAATGGTTAAAATGAGGGATAATTTTCTTACTTCTTAATAGAAGGAGAATACTGCTCTTAATATACTGTGGTCAGATACTTTGTTTAAAAATAGCCACTGAGCATTGTGTTACTCTCTACTAACTACAGTGATGGTACTAGTGCTTCAATTTATGTTTAAATGTTAAAAAAAGTTAACACTTTTCGATACTGCTGAGTTGGGGAAGGCTGTTACCATCATGGGGTTCACTGGAATTTGAAATCATAATATTAGAAAAAAATGTCAAGAGTCATTGAGAGTTGAGTAGCATATAAGTTTAATACATTACTATTACATATAGAACCATGTGAAATCACAATAAATTATTATCTGTTCACAACTATATGGAATCACAGTTGCAATTTTTTAAGCTGGTTTTGCTGTTTATATGCATTGAGTTTTACCTAAAAACCTAAGATGTCATAATGCGTTGGTGTAGTATAAATGAGGATTCAAGCGGTGTGATCTTTTGTAATTGACAGATGGAAAAATTTTTAATGCACAGATTTTCAAAGTGCCATTCAGGATATTTTGGTATGGCACCCAGTTCTCATATCCACTGGAAGCACGACAGCTGGCTTATGCCATAATGTTTCAGTTTTGATTTTCAGGTCTTATATTATTCTCCATTCTTTGTCTTCTATTCTATTATCCCCTAGTATTGCCACATCAATCATCGATATTTTCTTCTTTTAACCTCAATTATATCTGGTGTATTAGGGTCAAGAATTTGGTGAGCCAAGACTTCTATCAGTTTATTTTCGAATTCCAACAAAATGTTAACCTACACATTGCTGTTGTACACACATTGTACTTAATCAATTAGTGAATAGCGAATAGTCATCTCTTTTCTTATTTTTCAGTCCAAACTGTCCAGTTTAGCTTTTGTTCAGTTAATAATTTCAGCAAATCGTATTACAGATATAGCCTAGGTACTGGCTTTGATATTGTTTTGACCATTCAATTTTCTATTTAGCATTTTTTTCACTCTTTGGATATATTCCTTACTTAATTACATTTTTAATGTGCTCATATTTGATGATATCCAACTGTAAATTTTCCAGATACTTGTAGGCTTTATTCTGATGGTTCCTGGTGGTTTGGTCATTCAGCATTTTAATTCTATTACAGTACTGTTTGTGATTTTACCCCCACTTTATTGCTACTGCATCAGACTTTTCTAAGCAAAATTTTATTGCCATATTATGTGCTAAAAATTCTATAAAGCTTCATCATTCATATAAAACAAATATAAGATTTAATTAGGATTTTTTTTGCTTTTTAATAACCAAGATTTGTTTTCTTCAAAATCATTGAAAGAGGGATCATGGCAATGACAAATAAAGGTAATAATGGAAAACGTATCTCCTAAGGTTGATAAGCTCATATTGTTCATTTCCAACCACCATTTCACAATTTTGTCATCTTCTGCATTATTTTTTCTTTAAACATTCTAATGTTTTTACTGACATTGTTTGTTTCCAGACATGATAATCCAATTAGGTATAAACCAAACTTCATTTTATAAACAGTCCAGACTAGTGCCAGAATCTCTTTTAATTCTTCTTTTTTAGGGGTGAATTCATAGGTTGTTTCAATATTAGCCTGTTCTAGTTCTATTGTTGATAAGTTGATAAGTTATCATTCATGTCGCTTCTATCAATTATTCCTTTATATTTCCAATTATTGTTATCGAGTTTCTTTGACTATTGTACTTTTTGGGGGATCTCTCATTTTCACGAATTTTCAGAACTGAATTCAGTTCTGCTTCCCTGAATATTTTATTTCTGGTAATGAATCTTCTTCATTATACTTTGTCAACAGTCAGCCAAATACTTAGACTGGATTTGACATTTTTATCCTCTATCATAAAGTTCTTCCAAAAGGGATAGGCAGATGTTGTTTGAAGTTTGTATCATCATAGGTATTGTCACAAAATAGTAAATGGATCTAAGTAAGGCTGCCTTTTGCAATTGACTGATGATGATTTTTGTCAATGCTCTAGTTCTTTTGGATTATTATTATTATTATTATTATTATTATTATTATTATTATTATTATTATTATTATTATTATTATTATTATTCTACACAACAATGTGAAATCATTCTGTAGCTGCCATTTCTTTACCCAATGTTGGCCTTCTAAGACTGAGTTCTTTCTTTTCATTTTTGATTAACATTTTGTGCCTGTCCCAGCAAGGTGACAGCAGTTAGACAACTTTGATCTGAAAAAAGGTCAGACATAATTAATAATTTGGTAAGTTATTCCCAAGAAATATTAGACTATGGGCTAGAATAGGAATGTTTTAAAAAGTATCTTGGCCATAGGCAGGAGATTTATTTCAATATGATTTTTCCAAGGAAACTGGAAGTCAAGTTTCAGTCTCTTAATTCTTGTCCTCTTATATTTCATGCTTCTTGTAATAAGTGATATTCAAAACCCATGTGGTATAGTACTTCAGGTACTGGACTATGAACAGGGAAGCTATGTGTTTGTGGATCTAGGGATGCATTATGGTCCCCCTTAGCCAAGAAAGCACACTGGATGGCTTTGGTCCAGTCATTCTCTTCTCAGCCCAATTTCTTTCACAGTTGTTGTGGGGAGAAAATAGATGAAAGGAGTACTAGGTATGCTGCTTTGTGTTCCTGTACCAAAAAAAATTGAATATAAATAAAATCAAATGAATGCATTAATGCATATAAATAAATGCATATAAATAATGCATATAAATAAAACAAACAGGCATGTATGCCTTGAGACACACATGGTTAATAGCTTCTTCTTTCTGTACATATCTTGTTCTGTTCACTAAGTACATTTTTATGGTACAATTATCTGATTTTATCAACTGCTTAAAATTACACAGGATAATTCAAAACCATTAAAAATACATGAACATCACAGCTGGAGCTTGATGTGTCAATCTGTCTGTTAAGTTTGGAGCATGGGTGCGAAGAATGGAGATGAGCCAGTGAAACAGTGAACTTCAAACTCTTTATTTACATGGTGTGACAGCTCAAACTCAATGGCTGCAACAGCCTTCCTTATATAGGCAACTTATTAGATATTCAACCAATGAAAACCAGGGAGCGCTAGCTCCATTAACCAATAAGAGAGGCTTGTTAATGGCCAATCAGATTCACCTGAATGGACCAATCTGATATCGCCATTAACAGCCAATCAGAAGTGCAGGGCCAGAACCCTGCACTGGACTTCAAGCTCAGATAACTTTATTAACACATTTATTCATTCACAACACCCCTTCCCCCTGGGTTCCGTTTACGGGGTGCGGTTACGTAGTCCTTGAGGTAGGACGGTTGCTTTGTTATTCTCGTTGACTTTGGTTGTGCCCCCGATATTTGGCTGCACTCTTGATGAGGTAGGGTGTTGTTTGGTGAAGATGGTGCCTCTGACTGAGTTCAAATTTCCGTTGTCACCAATATCTTCGGTATCCCCAAGAGGCAAACTCACTCCCATCCCTGATTCCTCTTCACGTGTTTCCGTTCCGCTATTGTTCCTTTCATTAAAGTTTTCTGCAAATTCAAGTTCATCTTCCTCCGTATCTCCCCCCCCCTCAGTTAGGGCATCAGGGAACTCAGAGATCCCTGACTGCAGCCTTGATCGTAGTTGATCAATATGGCGCTTCCATAGTCTATCATCGCGGCATTGCACGAGGTAGGATCTCGGGCTGGTTACGCGGACCACAGTCGCTTCTACCTACAACAGATCGCCCGACAAATTTTTAGCGAACACCAAGTCACCTACCTGGAAGGTACAGCATCGCCCGCTGGATCCATGTGGTTTCTCAGGTTCGTAGGAGGGGTATAGGCGGTCAAGGTGGGAGCGGAGCTTCCGCCCCATTAGCAACTCTGCGGGAGTTTTGTTGGTGACGCTGTGTGAAGTGATATGCTGCAAAAAGAGGATCCGGTTTATTTTTTCTTTGATGTTGTCATAGTCCATTTTTTGTAGCATTTTCTTGACGAATTGTACCATGCGCTCGGCCCTTCCGTTGGCCGCAGGATGCGCAGGCAACGTCAGCGCATGGCAAATACCGCGGTCCATCAAGTACTGTTCAAAAGATAGCGCGGTAAATTGGGGTCCATTGTCGGATACCAGCACGTCTGGTAATCCGTGTGTTGCAAACAGTCTGTCCAGTTTCTTAATGACCGCTTCGGTTGTTGTATTCTTCATTTGATGGATTTTGAGGCAGTTCGAATAGGCATCCACTGTTAGCAAGAATGTGTGGCCTTTGGTAGGTCCAGCAAAATCCAGATGGATACGGGACCAGGGTCCCCGCAGTGTTTCCCATTCGGTTGGGATTGCTTTTGGTGGGGCGTTGCTTACTTCCTGGCATTTGTGACAAGCTTTGACCCATGTCTCGATTTGCTTGTCAATGCCTGGCCACCATGTGTAGCTTCGTGCGAGGGCTTTCATGTGCACGATGCCGGGGTGGCCATCGTGCAAGGTTCTCAGGACTGCTCGTTGAAGTTGCTCTGGGACAACGACTCTATCTCCCCAGATAACGCAGCCCTTTTGTGAGAACAGTTCGGTTTGACGACTCTTGAATGGGGCGTAGTCATCAGGTACCTGGTCCAATGGCCATCTGTGTTCCACCCAACTGAGGACTCGCGCTAAGGTGGGGTCACGTTTTGTTTCCATCGCAATATCTCAGGCTGTTAATGGCGGCGTGCAAAGCGTCTCAATCTGCAACGTTGTCACTGTAGGCGCGGGGTCACCAATGGTCTCTGGAAGCGGTGCTTGGCTCAAGGCGTCGGCGTGGGGAATGGCTTTCCCCGGGTGGTGTTGCAGCTGATAATTATAGGCAGCCAAGAATTCTGACCAGTGAGTCATTCTGGGAGATAGTATATAGGGAGTCGGTTTATCTCTGGCTATTATTCCCAGCAAAGGTTTGTGGTCAGTCACTATAGTAAAAACTCGGCCGTACACGTACTCATGAAATCTTTTGATAGCAGACACAATAGCAAGGGCTTCTTTATCAATCTGACTGTAATTGCGTTCTGCTTTTGAAAGCATCTTTGAGAAATAGGCAACAGGGGCTTCGTTACCGTTTGGCAAAACGTGATTCAAAATGGCACCTACTCCGAAAGGCGATGCATCACACGTGATCGTTAATGGCAAAGTCTCATTTTACTGCATTAGTACGGCGTCAGAAGTCAACAATTTTTTTACATTTCGAAACTCCTGCTCTTCTTTATGTCCCCATACCCACATTGCTTTTTTGTCCAATAAATGGTGTAGAGGTTTGGCTACCGTTGCCTTGTGCGGCAGGAATATGTTATAAAAATTGATAAGGCCGAGAAATGCCTGGAGGTCGGCCTTATTTCGGGGTTTGGGAGCGTTTTTGATTGCCCTCAGTTTACTGTCGGTAGGGTGAATGCCCTGGCTATCAATCAAATACCCCAAGAATTCAACACAATCTGTACACAGTTTACACTTATTTTTCTTCACTTTAAGACCTTCGTCTTGGAATTTCTGGAGGACCATCCTCAGCCGATCCCGTAAAATTTTCGGGGTAGGGGCAGCGATTAACACATCATCAAAGTATGGGACAACACCTTTTATCCTCTGTAAAAGTCTTTCCATTAAGCTCTGGAAGATCCCCGGGGCTACGCTCACTCCGAATTGGAGTTGGGTACATTTAAAGGCACCACGGTGCGTCGCGATCGTCTGTGCCTGTGCCATTTTTTCTTCTACCGGCAGTTGTTGATATGCCTGAGCTAAGTCTAGTTTAGCTAAGACTTTTCCACCCCCCAGGGAATGGAGGAGGTGCTGCACCACCAGTACCGGATACGCGTTTTGCCACAGGGCGTGGTTCAGGGTGGCTCGGTAGTCCCCACAAATTCTTATCGATCCATCCGGCTTAATGGGTGTCACGATTGGGGTCTCCCAGGGAGAGTGATCGGTGGGCTCTAACACACCCTGGGCTATTAATTTATCGAGCTGCTCATCAATCTTTGGTTTAAGGGCGAATGGAACCCGACGAGGCTTAAGGCGGATGGGAGCTACTTTTGGATCAAGGTTAAATGATATCGGGGTCCCCTTGTACTTGCCTAGTTTTTCTGCGAAGACGTCCTTGAATTCTTGGACGAGGTCCTCCTCCCAGTTGCTGCTGCCGATTTGGTTGATGCCTGCCACTTCAATGCCAAGTGGAGCGAACCATTGGAGGCCTAACAGGCTAGGCCGGTCTTTATCGATCACAGTCAGGGGTAGGTAAGCTGTACGGTTCTTGAACGAGACCCGGACTTGACTGGATCCTATGACTGGAATCCAGTTCCCCTGATAGTCTTTAAGAATAAGTCTCTGGAAACGGAGGTCTTGTCGCCTGACCGTAGGGATGAGCTGCTTGAGGGTCTTCCAAGAAACCATCGAGAGAGACGATCCTGAGTCTACTTCCATCAGGCAGGGCTGGTTCTCGATAGCCACTTTAATTTGGATTTTCTTGGCATCCAAGGAGGAGGCATGACCGATAGTGATAGTTTGGTGAGCCTCTTCTCGCTTTGTGGGGCGGTTTAGGGTTCTGTTTCTGTAGGAGTGGTTCACTGGTTCTCGCCTTACAGGATGGTTTCCTGTCGGTTGGTGATAGTTAGCCCCTTCCGAGGGTTGGCTGAGTCTTGTAAAACTTCTGCAGACCCGTCCGATATGGCCTCGTTTCCCACACTCATGGCAGAGCGCGTCGCGGAATTTGCATTCGGACCGGGGGTGGTTTGCCCCACAACCAGCGCAGGGGTGTTGGGGCTTCTGGTATTGGTCCCATTCGGACCGCAGTCGATGGACCTCTTCTTCGTCGCTGTCTGACGACGAAGAGAGGTCCTCGTGGTGGGCCATTAACAGCTGCCCTTCTGACTTGGGTGAAAGCTCGCGGGTTGGTTGGTGAACCGGGGCGTGGCTATGGCGCATTCGGACAGCTGACTTCTTGGTCGCTTCTGCTGCAGTAGCTTCAGCGATGGCATCTTTAAGGCTGATGTCACCTTTCGCCTTCAGCTTACTCTGCGTGTGCGGTGACTCTAATCCCAGAATTACTCGGTCTCTCAGGGCTTCTTCGAGGTCGGCAAACTCACATAGGCGGCCTCCCAGATTCCAGAGATCTGCGACGAAATCTGCAACGCTCTCTCCTTTCCGCTGGTCTCTTTGGTAAAATTCATGGCGCCTCACAAGGGTTGGCATGGTCGGTGCATAGTGGGCTCTCAGTAGGGGTTCGAGAACATCCCAGTCCATAGACTTTACTTCTGCCAGTTTCGCTAGTGCCTTAGCCATCTTGAATACGATTGGCCCGCAATGCGTTAGGAATACTGCCCATTTCTTCCCGGTAGTGGCATCCTTCAAATTATTGGTTTCCGAGAACATTTGGAAACGATCCATGTTGGAGTCCCAGTCTTCTTGCGCTGGGTCGAATGGAGCGAGTGGTATGACGCCGCTGGACATGGTTCTGCCGTTGTGCGTTCAGCCACGTGCTCGGTTATCGTTCTTCGATGTTCAGTCAGCTCTGACATCTCCACATCCCACCCTCATTGACAGTGTTAAGTTTGGAGCGTGGGTGCAAAGAATGGAGACGAGCCAGTAAAACAGTGAACTTCAAACTGTTTATTTACATGGTGTGACAGCTCAAACTCAATGGCTGCAACAGCCTTCCTTATATAGGCAACTTATTAGATATTCAACCAATGAAAACCAGGGAGCGCTAGCTCCGTTAACCAATAAGAGAGGCTCGTTAATGGCCAATCAGATTCACCTGAACGGACCAATCTGATATTGCCATTAACGGCCAATCAGAAGTGCAGGCCCAGAACCCTGCACTGGACTTCAAGCTCAAATAACTTTATTAATACATTTATTCATTCACAACACTGTCCAACTTGAGTTTATCATTAGTAGGCAATGTTTATTACTGCAAGCTGAGACAGGACTCTTATTTTTTTATTATCTTTTAGGACCTGGAAATGGGAAACCAACAAAATCTGTAGCTGTGCCTCCAGGACCTCCTATGTATTTGGACCTGGTCTATATCCCCAACCACAGCAATAGCAAGAATGTTGATATAGAATTTTTCAAGAGGGTGAGATCATCCTATTATGTTGTGAGTGGCAATGATCCTGCTGCTGAAGAACCAAGCAGGGCTGTCTTGGATTCCCTGTTGGAAGGCAAAGCTCAGTGGGGAAGCAATATGCAGGTACGTTCTCCAGAATCTATGAAGCAAAGGAAAACCCATTAAAAATAAGATGCTAAGAATCATATTTTAGTTATCTGAATTCAGTAACAAAACCTAAAGGGGAAGAACTTACTTTTGTTTAAAATACAAAATAAGAAAAGTGTTACCTCTAGATTTTCAACAGTTGTCTTTTTACTCAGGAGAGTTGATTGCATAATTTATAATTGATTAATCACGTATTCTGTATGTAATACTATGATCATAGAGACAGTACTTCCTGGAGCAAAAGGAATATTTGTCTTTTTCCACTCCCCTAAGTTGAATTTCAGCTATGAAGAATGAAAACTACAAGATAGATGGCAAATAAAGTTGATAAATAAAGAAAATAATAAATAAATAAAATTTTGGATCTCTCCTCTGATTGCTTTTGCACCTAGTTTTCCCAAATTCCAAACTCTGATATTGAAAAGAATTTAAAAAGGTTGGTGCTTAGAGCAGAATGGGATCAATGAAAATCCAAATGATCCTCAGCACCGCTAACTTTTCACCATGAGCCCCAATGTTTAAAAATGGATCTTTATGGATTTACTCCCATGGAAGGAAATGAAAATATTTCTTTTCAATTGAAGGGCAGAATCAAGAAAACAAAGTAGTGAACACTACTTTCTACTCCCACTTAGCCAGTTTGTTGCTGGCAGGATTTCAGAAAGGAAAGCAACCAGTATGATTTCTTAGTTAACTATTTTAAAAAGAAATAAAGATAGATCTGTAAAAAAATAAAGCTGTATAGATATGGAAGTAACTTCCTGAAAATCAGTGAATCAACATCAAATCGCTATAATATGAACCCAGGAATTTTAAGAGGATTATAAGTAAATTACTATATTCTGTTGTTCACTACTTGCTCTGAATTATTTTGATAGCCCAGCTGAGATTGAACATAAGCCTAGAGAAATCTTAGCAATTGGGTCTACAGTTGTAAGTAAGTGCAGCAGGGTTGTTGTATGTCTTGCCTTCTCATTACTATTTTTGACAACTCTGTTAATACAACATCTTTTTTCAGGCATAGAGATAGTCTTACTAAAAATAAATAACTTAAAGAGGAACAAAAATCTCCTTTTGTGAATTAAGGGGAAAAAAGTTGTGTTGAACTTTTCCACCGTGCACATTCTACTGGCTATGTTGAAATATAAACTTGTTTGGAAATAACAGATCTAGCCCATCTGGAGGGCATCATGGTGTGGAGGAATAATGTTTATGTTGCTTTTCTCACATGGAAGAAAAGGACTTACATTTTATCAAATTTTGCTTCTTTGTGTGCATAATGCTTAATGACATAGTGTATAAAGCTAACTTCTAAGATCATATGCAAAAAGCTTTTCTCTTTAAAAATGCTTCTTGCACTTTTTACATTTATTTACATCTATTTACATAACTACCCATCTTACCAGAGTGGTTCTGGCTGGCTAACATGAATCAAAATGCAATATAAATACAATACATATGTTAAAAATCTACTTAGTTGCATACTTCCCCAAATATTTTTCTGTGCCTCAAATACTTTGCCAAGGAAGGATCCAATTATAGAAAAGAGGCTTTCACATTTCTAAAATAATAAAAAATTTCAATCAAACAAATATGGTAGCAATTACCTAACAGAGTTTTGAAATTTTGAAAACTACTAAAGTGAAAAACTTATCTAAGGATTGTTGTATTTGTGAAATACTGTGTTATAAAAATTTAGAAAGTACATAAATAATAGATGCAATATATTCTCAGTAGTATTTCTCAGGATATAATAAGGATAGTGGTGCCATAATATGTCACTCAACATTTCCTGTGCCAATGTTTGACTGTGCTTGTATAGTTCAACATGGGCTATTTTCAAAGCAGATACACTTCTGAATGTATCCCAGCTTTTTCAGTGAAGGCAGTTCATTATAAATGCTGTCACTGTTGAAGACATTGAAGAATCTGGAAATATCTCTGAAAGGGTCATCCAATGGGTCACTGATTATCTAGTAACAACTAATTGTCTTCCTATATCTAGTTATTCCTTTTGATGATTAAGCTTTCCCAATTGGCCATTCTCCAGATATAGGGGATGGTCTGAGAATATTATGATTGTACTTCCAATACATCTAAAAGATGCCAAATTTGGTAAGATTATGCACAAGTAGACATACTAGTTGGTTGGCAATGCTTAAGACATACTAGTTGGCTGCTTCACAGGGCTTTACAAAACTCCCAGTTTGAGAATTTCATGTTTTAGAGAATTTCAGAATGTTCTGTTTCTTACTGATATGATGTTGTAGGGGAGGGAACCACTGTCAGAAATTGCTGAACCATCCCACGGCAAACAATTTTCCATTCCAAGGTTGTGCACATCCACGGAGTGTCAGGACTGTAGTGAGATTTCTGATTGGTCTTCCTTTTGTACTTTCTCCTCTAATTGCTCTTTGTATGACAGGTGACATTAATCCCAACGCATGATTCAGAAGTGATGAGGGAATGGTACCAAGAGACCCACGAGAAACAACAGGATCTTAACATCATGGTTTTGGCAAGCAGTAGCACTGTTGTTATGCAAGATGAATCTTTCCCTGCATGCAAGATTGAACTGTAAAAAAAAAAGCAATGCATTTCAACTTTAAACTTTGTTTCCAGAAATTCTTGAATTTGAAAATACTTTTTCTAAAAATATAATCCATCTAATTCAGCTGCTGAACTATATATACCTGCCAAATGCTATATACTGTATCAGAGTGATGCAAGTCACTATTTTTTTTCCAGTCTTTGCTAATTGCTAAGGGAAATAACAGTATTCCCACCATAGGGTTCAAATTACTGCAAAACCTGCAGATTCAGGTTCATCTTCATTGAACACTAGGAAACCATGCACTAGCAAACACTGCTGACATACCAGGTTGGGGGCCTTTGCCCTTGGAAGAAACAGAGAGAAAAAAGGTGGAGAGAGAGGAGGGGAGGGGGAAGATAAGTTGGATGGCGTAGAGGTGAATAAAATAATTAATTCCTCATTAGTTACAAAGCAGTCAGTGACTTACCTCCTGCAGTCTAGCATCCTAGAGAAAGAAAGATTTGGGTGTTGTTTTTTTCCAGAGTAGGCATATTTAATTTAGTGACATCTTCGTTAGAATATTAAGTGAAACAGAATGTGGTTTTTGAAGGAACATCGCATTGGAAACACTTACTATTGGCAACTTCCCATTCAGTGTTTCATTGTCACATAACACAGTTCTCTTAGACAAAATATGTAGTTTGAATTCCATTCAGTTTACCATGCAGACATGTTGGTCTAAGGCATGCTCCCAACGAAAATTTAGAGTTCTTTCTAATTTGACAAACTTGCATGCTAAAACACCTGGGTCACTGACAAGTTTACTGAAGCAAAATACCAAAGCAGTTGGGAGTTCCTATGGTAGACAATTTGCCTTAGAAAGTGACTTGAATGTACAAAGATACTTGATGCACTTATTTTTTAATGCAAGATAGCAAGTTTATAAAACATCTGTGTAGGATTATAGTTACACCAATGTGGAACTATGCATGTACTATTGGAAATCTCTCTGATTGGTCAAACAGCTTGGTGCTATGAATTATGTATGTAAGTTGAACACTTCATTGGTGCACCTGAACAGCAAACCTTGCTTGAAGTTATTTTTTACCCCTCTCTTTTTTCCTGCTTCCTGGAAGCATGGAAGAAGAGGTGTTCAGTACCAGAAATTCAAAATTAACAAAAATATATGGGATGTTACAAAAAGGTTGTCTACTTATCTGTACAGTCTCTGAAGCTTTCTTTTGTCTTATATTAGTTTGACTGTTAATTTAAGAGTGAATATAGGGACAAATGTACAGAATTTTTTAAACTGTGCACAAACTTTTAATAGATGAATTTTTAAACATGTTTTGTTTACAGGAAATGCAGAAAAAAAATCAGGTGAAGGCTAATTTTTAGTAGTTTTGTAAGACAACACATAGTGTTATTTTGAGTTCTGGTGAGAATGAAGTACGATAAAACAGTACCATATTAATTGAACGTAGTTTACTGCCAAGAATTATCTTGCAGAGAGCACACTAGCAATATCGTTATGTGTTAGTGGTCAAAGAACTAAGGACTGAAAGATTAGTTGGCTTTCTTTTAAGCAGGCAGCTTGATTGGGGGTTATTCCATGGCTTTATGCAATCTAAGGAGTCATTTGTGATGACACTATTTCAGAGCACCAATAAACACAGCTTATGACTGGGATGGGGGGCAGGGGTTGCATCAAATCAGCTTTGTGATATTACAAGCAGTCCTGTGAGACACCTGTCAAACCCTCCAGTGTTAGTTGGGCAGCAGAGATCTTGACTTAATTTTTCTAGCTATTCCTTTATCCTACACTGTCTTCAGTAAAATTAATTGAAGGATCCTTCCCCAAAGTAAAACCAGAACAGGGTATACTGTATATAATGTGATTCTGTGAAATCATAGAAACATGGAAAATGTAATCCTGATCACAGATTTTAATTGATGAGAACCTCAGCTCCCAGGTACTTCAAAGCTTCTAATTCCTAGAATTACAAGAAGGAGAGTGCCTGATCAGGATTTCTTACAACCAGATGGGATTTAATATTCCTCATCTTTTCCAATTAGCACACAGAAAATCAAAGTATGCAAAACTTATTCAGGTATGCATAATTTCTACAGATTACAGGAATCAATTTTATGTGTGGCTGAGTTTGGGTTGTTTGGTCACACATTGTTCCACTTGGCTTTCTAGCAGCGCCAATTGAATGGTGGTGCTAGCATACCACACAGTATGCAACCACACTACTTTCTCCCTGCCGCTTACAGCACCTTCTAGAGTTGCAGGGTTCTCTGGTTCTTCTCTCATCTTCCCAAACATGCCACCACTCCATTTATCCAAACAAATTACATGTGCCTGGCCTAGTGCAAACGTACTTGCTTATTTTTTTAATGTTCAAGACCACCTACTACCGGGAAGCCTACATTTCATTGTAAGATAGATGGAAATGAAAAGTCAGAAAAATAAGAAAATGTGTGATAACATAGTTCTGATAATAATATTTCTCATGCTGGTATAGTATTTTCATGACCAGAGTACATCTTATCACTACCTGTAATAATACCTCCATTATCCTTGATGTTTTACTTTGTAGCTCTGTACAGAATTTTCACAACCTCATTCTGTCTATAATAGGAATTTGTATTGTTTTATGCCAACCATATTTTCAGAATGCTCTTGATTTCATTAAGTATGGGACAAATACAACATTTTGCTTATTATATGTTATATAATTTATTTTAATTGTTGCATTGTTTATTTTTGTTTTATTTTGCTAATTTTTATATATATATTAATATTACTTTAGATCCTCTTTAATTTGGGCTGGGTAGCCCAATTAATGCTGTGAAATATTGTTTATGTTTTGTGGATTTAAAAATTCTAATATTTTGTTTTTGTTTGATAATTCTAGCAGTGCTATTTTATTTATTATTTTACCTTTATCCAAGAAACACTTCTGTTCTTGTAGCTCTTTATTTTTCTAGGAACAGTGTACTGTAGATGGAAATTCTATGGGTTGGGTTCCAAGTCTTTAAAAAAAATCTGGTATGATTGTGGAGTGAAAAGCTTGGGAAAAATGTATTTTTGAAAGAAGCAGGATAGCTGAATTCCTAATTGTGAATGCTGCTTTTGGGAAATGCAGCAGTGGGAAAACATTGTCCTGATACCCATTAAACAGAAATAACTACATGTTATATAATATATTTCCTGAATGTTATTCTCTCATACCTCATCCCCTTTCTTAGCCCAACGGTTGCTATTTCTAATACAATTCTATAATCATCCACTAATGTGATATAGTCCTAACCATTTGTTCATCCACATTGGATAACCCAGGCCGATAGTACTGACAGAAGGTTAAAATGTAAGAGTTTATTGGACAAAGCTATTGGACTCTACAACACTGTAAGCATAATTATTGCCTTTTACTTATCCAAGTTGGCTACCTTGAAAATATCTGGGTTTCTTAGCAGTGACCATGCTGGCTGGGGAATTCTGGAGAAATTCATCTGGAGAGTTCCTTAATATGGAAAAATTGACTTAGATTATTTATTCTGAGTGGGTGCCAAACTATTGCAATCAGCTCTGCCAAATAACAGTGTAATATTCCATTTACTATTGCTTCAAGATGAATTAATTTTATGAACTCCCTCCCCCAATTTTCTGATTTTAAGCAAAATTTGAAGGATTTACCCAGCAGAAATACATATGTTTAATTTTCTTCTTGCCAAAAAATAAAGAAGAAAAGAAAATGTGAACAATAAGACAAAAAACTGACTAGATCATGGAGGTTGTCAGTCTGTTTTGAACTGAACTTCTGTGAGGATTATTTTTAGTTCATTCTCAATAAACAATATTAAATATATATTTAAATGTGCAAAAGGGAAATTAATTTGCTGTCTCCAGAAAGTGAAAACATAGCAGATGTGTACATCAATAGATCTGCTGAAGCAATTGTCTGAAATCAGCGTGCCAGATAATAATGAATGCCATATCAGAAATCAATTCTGTTGTGTGCAGTAGGACTTATTCCCAAAAAACATATAGGATTGCCACCTTAATAGAGTTCAAATTTGGCCTTGACACTCCTTCACACTTTAAGCACATTATTGATCCTCTTGTAATTATTTTAGTATAGCATCAGAAATATAGTTTGATTGGGATTTTTCTGTGTGTAAACTTCCCTTTTTACTATATGCTTCCCAACTATTGAATTCTAATTCGGCAAATCTTATGGGAATATATGTTCTCTTATGCAGCCTTCCCTATTTTACTGCAGTTCAAATCAGTAGATTACAATTTCCAGCATTGTCAGCCAGCATGCTAATTGCTAAATTTGATAATTTATAGTCCAATAATTCTTGTTTTGGGGAGAGTGGAAGTACCAGTTTGTATAGCTTTTCTCAAAGGTCCCATTTTGCATCACTTCTCAAAGGTCTCGTTTTGCATCATTGATTCTAGCATTAGAACTCTTTTTAATGTTCTGTTTTCTGGCAACTTGCTCCTGAGAGTTGAGGAAAATTTCAGGAATACTTCTGAAAGTACAGGGACATGTAGTGGGCATGACATTGGCATTTGCCCTGCATATGAGTTGATGTGCCTTTTAGATCCAAGCCTATATTTTCTTTTTAAGTTTCTGAATAAAGCTATAGTAGTAGGCTATACAGTTCATAAACAATTGTTTTTGAACAAGCAGGCCTAGGGTTTTGAATGGCAATCAGGACTGAATTTGAATGGCACTCAATTCTGGATTTCTGTTACTGTTGTTTTAGGAAGCTCCTCTAGACTAAACTAAATGGAACTAATAGTTGTGTTAGTCACAGCCCTACATAGTATAGTGACAGTCAATCTGAAGTACCATAAATGCTGTTATTGTGCTCTGTTACTCAGCACAGGTTACTAGAAGCATGGTTCAATATCAGTTAAATTAATAATTCAATATTAATTAATGAAACAAAAGTAGAGTGCTATATGCATTCCAGAAAATTTTATCATTGGTAATATTCCCCTCATTGTGCTGTTATGATAGTACTTTCCCACTGAATAAAATTTAGTGACAGCAGTTTAGTTGAGGTCACATTCAAACTTAAAACAGATCTTTTGCATGCATTTACATTTTCCTATGGTGGGTCTAATTTCTGCAACTACTACATTTTTAATTAATCTTTAATTCTTCATAATTTGTGTTTGACTTCACATACCGTAGTGAATGAATCCAAATGTGTATACAAATATATTTAGCTGTCTTCAATAGATTAAGCAGTTTAGGAACCTTGCAACACAGAACTAAGAAGCTGTTGGTGTTAAGGAAAACATTCCAAGAACTTCCAGCTTTGCTATAAGGAGTTAATTCTGCATTTTCTACATCATGGGTCCTTTCTCCACTAGTAAGCATCTTCTAGAATCATCCCAACATTGATGTACCAGGTTAACAATAATGAGGACAGATTTTACATCACTTCAGTGATATGAATGATGCTATGAAAACATTCTTAAGACACTCACTAGTGGGGCAATGGCCATAGCCTTTTTCTCCATGCATAAGTTCTAGCTCAGAGATAATAGAATTTTTTTGTAGTCTAGAAATATTAGTAATGGGGAAATGTTATATTTAAGCTTACCAAAAAAATTGTAAGTGCTCCTTGATAGTAGAAGAAACCACAAAAATTGGTCTAATTATTGATGTACATTTGGAAACTGCATTGCTTGCCTTGTTAGGGATGTTTGCTTCATTTTTTAAACAAAAATATTTGTTGTGATCTTATAAAAATAACAAAATAAGAAAGCAGCATCAAAACCTTGGACATTTGGGGGGGGAATTGTTTCTCTGCACTAAATTAGTTTAGGAGCTCTAGTTGCCCAGAGCGACTGTTCTATTCATACAAGGCTGGGCTGTAATCACACCAGAAAAAGCACAGCTCTAAAAATCCAGGATGCTTTCACATGATGGCCTGCAGCCTTCTGATTCTTCCAAACCATGGAGAGAAAGTCTTGTTGTGGCTGAGAAGCACCTCACTCCTCTCTCTTGTTCTGAATGGTCTTGTTTGTGTCAGTCTGCAGCTGTGTATGGTTTTATGTCTTATAATCTTTCATCACCTCTATCCTATCAAGTCATATCTAAAGTAGAAAATTAGTTTCCAGTGAAAGTAATATGTAGTGCTTTTATGATATTTGTGTGCAATATCCCCTCTTCCATTGAGGATATTTGATGTAAAGGAAATAAGCTCAGTTCCACAATAAAAAAATATTAAAATAGTTCAAGTGTTGTTGGGTTTTCTTTTCTTTCATTTGTAAATTAAAGATGCAATTTCTATTAAAAAAATCACAACCATGACCATGCAATTACAGATATACTCTCAGACTTTCCTATTTCAATGGGGTGCTTATGGAGTGTTAATTTTGGAATTCTAATCCTTTTCACTTGCAGCTGTCCATCATTTGCCAAACTACAATTTCCCAGCACCTCTTTCTATTGGCTAGGTTGACTGAGTAAAAACTCAGTGCTTCCCTTGCTTTGAAGGTGGAGTTAAACTATTGTAATTTAAGGTTCTTACTGAAGCAGTATTATCAATTCTCACCAGCTTGAACTATTAAAAAATTGAATGCTTTAGCAATGAGAAACCCCAATATGACTCAAAGATTACACCAACAATATATTATTAGCAATTTGTATTCACTTTGGCAAAATCTACAGATGTTATGGGGAAATTGTATTAAAATTAATGAACAATTAGTTATTGCATTAAGCAGCTTGCTTGCCAACACAGTGTTGACAGGAAAATGGGATATTTGCTCCTAAACCAGTTTAGCAAAGTTACTAGATTCTCTATTGTTTGACAATGAAGAAACACAATTTCAATTTTAGCAAGTTTGTATTTCAACAAGCGCTGAAAAGTCTCTTCTATAGTTAGATCAGTAAGCAATAGGAGATTATCCCTGTCAACTGGTGCTCCATTCAAAATCCAAGAAAGAAATAGACTCCATTAATCAGAGAAAAGATATTTTTTACTGGAAATCAAGTGGTAGCAATAAAAGAATTCTGAATCTGAGAAAATGGGGCGTAAATCACATATACAAAGTAATGGCAATGTTCCCACCCCCAATAGTTCAATTGGCTCATCCAATTAAAAGTTGTGTATATCATCATGTGGGCATCTCCAGGTGGTGATGAGGCCTCTGTCCATTGACCTTGACATATTTGATAAAGGGTTGCAGCTGCGCATAGCATAGGATAGAAACCTAAACAAGAATCTACCCCCCCCCCCTTATACAGTTCTGGTTTGTAACACCTCCAGCTCACTTCCCATAACCAAATCCCCGCTCCTCCCCCCATTACTTATGACAGCCGAAAGATGCAAAGCAAAGAAAAAATCTTAAGGGCGGACAATCCCATCGGAAGAACTATAAATTCTTGATCCCAGTTTTTGGATTATATAAGGCAAAATTCTTTAGAATAAAACACATTTTTTAAAAAAAGTAGCAGAAATTATTTATTGTAAAGATTTTTCCTGTAGATTTCCACATTGTATGTTCAATCACAATTCAAAGATTTTTTAAAGAAAGTCTTCTGAAAGGCCACATATGTCCTCTGACCAAAAAGTCACTGCTACTTAAGCCACCTTATAAATAGAATCACTAATTTCCTTCTTTTAAATATGGACACTGGATTTCTTTAATAGACTGAAGTGTATATGCTTTCCTATTCATTGAGGTATTTAAGTATACTGTGAATTGGAAATGGCAATTGAAAATGGTAAACTGCATATCAAATTAATAGGCAAATGATCTTACATTTTCTGAATGTGTAACTAGGCATGCAAAGTCAAAGCAAAAGACTTTGGTTGAAGACAGAATGCTGAACATATATACGCAAAGATGTGCTTTCACTTTTTAAAACAGTCTTGTATAATAAGCAAAGTACAGTAAGAACAGAGATACATTGTCCACATAAGACATTCAATGATGTGCTCTTTGTATCTGCAATTCAGGAATGAAAAAATTACATCTCTTCAAAAAAGGGGTGCTTATATTATTTAAAAAAATTATAATTAAGAATTGATAAATTCAAATGGCAATCCTATACACATCAGGGGGATTACTCATTGGACATAACTGCACATGCCATCACAACCAATGCATTTGTTTCTGATACAGATTTTAGACCATAAAATACTGCATAAACATGAAACCATACATGTAAAATTGAAACAGGAATTATATTCTGGAATATCGTACTATAAGAAGTGCTAAGGTCTGCAGTGCAACAATGGCTAATCTTACTGAGTGTTCTACTTATTAACCTGACATGAAAAATATACACACTAGTCTTTAACAGTTGACAGACAAGATTAGCTCATGTGAAATGCAATTAGAACTTTGCTGACAGAATTGGGGGTTTTATAGCAATTAGCATTTATGCAGCTCATAACCACTGCTGGAAATCCTGAAGAGCAAACGAAGTGATCACTGATCATAAGGTCACAGATCATAAATCTTGCAGGTAGGCCTCGGATTCTATCAGTTCGCACCTATTTGCTAGAACCGGTTGTTAACATTCTAAGCAGTTCAGAGAACCGGCTGTTAGAAGAAATTATTGGCCTAATCCTGTAAGGAAGGCAGGAAGGAAACATTCAGGTGTTGCTTACAGAAACTGCCTCTCTTTTAACCTTTATTATATTCTTGGCAGGACTAGACTTCCTGTCTCAGGAACTTCTCTGGAGTTTTTTCCCCCTCCTTTGCTGGTACTTTGCTTGTGTGGAGTGACCATTCAAAGTTACAATGGCACTGAAAAAAGTGTCTTATGACCATTTTTCACACTTACAACAGTTGCAGCATCCCCACAGTCATGAGAGGCCAGGCGAGGAGATGTGTGCCTCAATGTGAGTGATATTGAGTTGGCCACGCCCAGCCAATAACATGACCACCAAGGCAAGCCCACCAACTAAGCCACGCCCACAGAACCAGTTGTTAAAAAGTTTGAATCCCACCCCCGCTTGCAGGTAACAAGTTCTTTTAGTCATTTGCTTGACAAATGATGTGGCACACTCATATTCTCACTCACTTATAAGCAAGACAAATGTCAAATTGAATTTTCAGTTTATGGAGGACATCATTTCCAAAAAATGCAGAGGCGTATCCAGTACCTTCCAGTCAGTGTTGATTCTTTATGACAGTCTATATTGGATCCTGCAGTTTTCTTGGCAAGATTTTCAGACATGGTTTCTTGCCAGAGCCTCCTTCCTAAGGCTGGGAGTGAGCTATCGAGGAATTCTCAGCTGGCTTTGTGCTGAAAGTGGAACTAGAATTCAGTCTCCTGGTTTCTAGCCTGGTATCTTATTACCCTAAACAGGTTCTTTTTCACTAGATTAAAAGTTATGTTTTAGCATGCGTGCCTAATCATTTGACCAAGAAATAGCAAATAGAGGGAAAAAGGAAAAACTAAATAAAGAATTTGATAGAGATTTCTAGAAAATCTGGAATGAGGAAAGCAAGTTTCAATTAAGTTTTCACCCATTATCTCTGTGTCTTGTAAGTTTTCCTTGTTTCTCTATGTCCTGGTTCTGTCCTTTATAATTTATTTTCCTTTCCTTCTTCTCCCTCTTCTTCTTCCTTCCCTTTTTGACCCCTCGCTCTCTAATTCTGATTCTCTCTTCTGTAATCCTCTCTTCTGTTTCTTCCTAATGTTATAATTACTTTTCAAACTACTCTTTTTGGGGGGTTGTTTTTTCGGATCTTAACTTTTTCACTCTCTTTCCCCCCTTTCCTTTCTTTTCCCCACAGAAATCCTTGGTCATTGAAGATGGCTTCTTCTTTTTCCTGCCATTCTTCTACAGGCATTTCTTGTTGTTTCTCATAGTTCAGGATCCCCATTTCTAAAAATTGAAATACGAAGCCAAAAGAACCTCTTCCTTCTTGTGCATCTTCTGTTTTTTAAGTTTCATTCTCAATTCTTCCAAGAGTGATATCATTTTAAAACCTTTTAAACAACCACCCGATTAATTTTAGTCCTTTAGATCCAATAGCCAAAAATCCAAAAATCACCAAGTAATCCAAATAATGCAAAGCTGTTTCTTCTTGCTTCTTTTTTCCACTTTCTCTTCCTGGGGTTCTCTTATCTTGTTACAAAGTTTCAGTTAAAATGTATCTTTTACGAATCTTATTAAAGTTTCACTGTTAATTCCTTTCACTTCCAGGTGGTCTCCTCCCTTTTTCCAGAAATGTTTATTATCCCTTTGACGTTTTATTTTCAGCTTAAATACCTATTACTGTCAAAGTGGATTTTTGCCGATTTCTTGCTGAAATCTCTTAGTTGTCAATATAGGGAAAAGAAAAAAAAACCCAAATCCTTTCCCTTCCTTCTCTCATTTGCAGCTTCAAAGACTTTGGGAACAATGTTGTTCTTTATAATTCAAATTCCAGGGTACCTTGTATTGTTGTTTTTCCAGTTTGACCCAGTCAGCCCAAAACTTTCTCTTCTTATCTTTCTCCTGCACATTCTTTTCCGGTCAAGTTCTTCTTTGAGGTGGCCATTTCTGACCACCGCTGCAACCACCTTCGGGAAAGGGAGTAATGGCCAGCTGGGGAAGAGAGATGTGGCTCTCCTTGACCCTGCTGGCAGTCTCCCCCCTCTTCACCACCTCTACGGGGTGGCTTAGCCCCAAAATCAGCTGGCTCGGGGCACTCCAGCGGCGAGCACAGATTGAAACTGTGCACAATTGCAGATTTCAGTTTGTCGCCAAAGAAGAGGACATCTGACTTGATAGAGAAGATTCCCACTTCCAGGTGCCTCCCCCCATCGAACCATCTTGGTTTTTAACTTTTTTATTTAACCCTTCTAATTTTAATCGTCCTGTAGTACTTTTTCATTTTTTATCATATCATAAACCACTCAAAATTGCTATATAAGTGAAATGGGGACTGTAAACATTTAATAAATAAGTTCTGATGGTTTTATTGCTGCAATTAGGAAAGGATCATGCGGGATGATAAGCAAAGACCTCCCATGGTTACAACCTCTGACATACTGATGGCTTCTTCACTGACTTCACTTATGGGAAGTGGAAAGATCACAAATCATGATCACATGTTCACAGGGATGCCATGATAACTAGAACTTCAACCACTGGTTGAAAATATTCATTCAGGGCTGACACAGGTTCAAAGGGTCCCTGAATGAATGGATGTAAGCCGAGAGCTATCTGTATTATAATACAGGTAGTCCTCGACTTACAAGTGTTCATTTAGTGACCGTTCAAAGTTACAATACACTGAAGGAAGTGACTTTCAGCTGTTTTTCATACTTACGGCTGTTTTCAGCATCCCCATGGTCATATGATCAAATTCAGACAGTTGGTAACTGGCTCACTTTTATGACAGTTGCAATGCCCTAATGTTATGTGATCCCCATTTGCGACCTGCTGACAAGCAAAGTCAATGGGGAAGCTAGAATCGCTTAACAGTTGTGTTACTAACTTAACACCTGCAGCGATTCACTTAACAAGAGTGGCAAGAAAAGTAAAATGGAACAAAACTCACTGAACAAGTGCCTTGCTTAGCAACAGAAACTTTAGGTTCAATTGTGGTCGTAAGTAGAGGTCTCCTTGTATACTTAAAGTTTATAAATAGCTGCCCAATTTGAACAACAAGGATGTCAACTAAAAAGATACTCTTTTGGTCTTTTTAGTTGCCAGAAAAAGGGAATGGGGGAAAACAAGGCATTCTTGAAATGCCTAGATAATCAACTTGGCAGCCCAAAGTTATCAGAGAATAAGGTGGTTATTGGAGAGCATGATGGATGACTCTTGGAGACTGATGTGTCCCATTGGAGAAGTCACATCCAGGGGGTGGGGGAAAGACCAGGGTCAAGGGGGAAATGTATTATGTGATTTAGTATTGGCTGCACCCAACCACGTGCCAACATGGCAATTTCTAATAAACCAATTTACTTTTTCGAAGATGTGGCTAGAGACTTTTGCTTTGATTGAGGGTGGATTTGTTGGAGCCCTAACAGCAGATCTGTGTGGCATACAGTAATACAGTAAACAAAGGTATAAAAGCAAAATACAAAATGCCAACTAAAAACAACATAAACCAACTAATCAGTGAACAGGAACTAAATCTTTTGCATTCTTCTAGGTGAATTAGCTCCTGATGGCGTTTTTAGTTTTATATTTAAACATCAACTTTGGCAAGAAGTTTGACAAAACAAAATGAAGAGATTTATTTTATTGAGATTTTACTGTATTTTATTTAAAAAGTATATAGTGCCTTCCTAGGTAGAGTCTAGGTCAGCCTCTTTCTCTCACATTCGTGAGTAATAGGAGTTGTAATCTGACCTATTTCAAGGATTGAGAAGAGCTGATCCAGATTAATATTCACAGATCACGGCAGAATAGATGTATTTCTGATTCTCTGAACTACCCTGTAACTCCTAAGTTGGAAAGCTGGGAAACTTGCTTTGATCAAGAAACAACAAAACACGTATGAACACATGGACACATTCAAATTACATTTATTTATTGTTTTCTCTGATTTCAAAATTACCAGCAATTCTTGACCTTAACTGTCATGAAAAACAGCATGTGCTGACGATGACAATGGTTCTTCTAAATGTACTATCTCACCCCAACATTTTTTAAAGAACTATTTGATTAAATGACAGACTTTTGTTCTCAGACACAACAAAGGTAATGTATACTTTCAGAAAAACAGCAATAATAATAGATTTTAGAGAAGGGGATGACATATAGCTGAATTGTGTAAAGATTTAATGCGTGGAGAGCCAAGTCTGTAGAAGGTACTAGACAGGATGAGATTCTGTTTATTGCCAAGACAACCTAAGGCATAATGGAAGTCTATCAGCAAAAGCATCATGTGGCTGCATTTGCTTTTTTTTTCATTTCCATCATTTCCTTAGCTTTCTCTTTCATTTCTTGCTCCCTTTCAATCAGCATTGTTCGCTCTTTTTCCCACTCCTCAAATTTCTCTTTGTATTTTGCAATGTCTTCCTCTTCAGATGCCTGTAGCTTTTCCTCAACAAGTTGAGTAGTCAGAGTTAACAGCTTCCTAGATTCCACCTTGCCAAGAGAGTGGAGTTTAGAATTCAGCTCCTGTCATGGTTAGCATAAGAGAGAGAGAGAGAAAAAAAAAACAACACAGTTAATCAGTTTCAGTACATCAACATAGACTGGTCTGGCTCATATAATTTTTCCTTCCTTTGAAACTGGAATTTGACATTCTACAAGTAGGCCTATTACAGCTAATTCACATTTATTCTTGGAAAATTGCCCTGACCATAATAAAAGAGCATTCAGCCTTTCCCAAAAGGAAAAACTAAACAAATCCACACAATGGTTTATATTTCAGATATTGTATAGGTTTTTTTAGCATTATGTGGTGAGGTATTGTTGTTTTTGTTTTAGTCTTTGTTTTTTTTTGCTGTAATCTGCCCTCCTAGGTTCACACTGTTTGAATTGGGCAGCCCCAAAAATCCAATAAATAAATACACAAACATAAAAATATACATAAACATATACATGCATAAGCTAGGTTTTTTGGCAAAAACAAAATATATTATTTAATAATAACAAAGCAAAGACAACATATATTAGTTTTTAGTATGGTTAAGTGCCGAAGTAGGGTGAGCTTCTAAAAGCATTAATAAAGCTTAACAAAAGCTCATTGCCCTAAAATTGACAAATGGCTTCCCAACCATCCCAATCTTTTAGAGATCTCTGGTCCCACCCTTAGGCTCCCTGCTGACAAGTTGCTTCAGCCAACCTTACAGCTAACAGGTGGGAATAATTAAAGTATTAATTGTATAATAAAAAGATCCCATCTTCTTTATGCTGTTGCACAATAGATTCCTAGATGGCTTTTTTCTAAAGTTGTTTTTGAAGTTATGCTCAGCTCTGGCTAAGCAGCTGTTGAAAATGCTTTCATCCTGCCTTTGGGGTATACAAGGGTGGGCTGCAAGGAGGGACCTTGGCCAAACAGGACATTCCATCCTCAGTATTTCTTGCAACACACTGCAGTGATGAATAAAAAAAAAAATCCACTTAAGTGCTTTGAAATGCAGGGTCATTTGTGATTAGGGCTATTTTATAGGACAGCTTAAGGTTCAGAAGGCAACTTAATTGCCTTGAAAGAGAAACACCCCAGAGAATGAGAAGAAAACTATCTCAGAAAATTTGAACACTAGCAATTTTAAATGTCTATGTATTATTTTTCCAAAAAAGTAACTTACAGTAAATGAATTAATGTAATTTATAAACCTAAGGATTAGCCAGCATTGATTTTTAATAAGATCAGTAGATTTTAGGGGTAATACTGAAATATTTTATTTTATGTTACTTATCTATATATCAAACTATTGTATTTTACTCTGATTTCATTTTAAATTGTTTTTACAGAATTTTATTAATAATTTTGTTTGGACTCTGTATTTTGATATGGGCTATGGACTAATCAAAAACTAACTAAACTAACTAAAAACCAGCTAACTAAACAAATAAGGTCAAATAAGATGCACAGTAAACCGGACTTCTAAATTTCTTAGGCCACAGCCTACTGAATAAAGAACTCTCTTAAATTCTGTGCAGAAATGTATTATTAATCATTTTCTATCATTCACTTAATACATGAACCTTTAATTCTGCCAGGAGTTCAAGATAATATTTGAATCACTAAAATATAACGGGTACAAAACTCTAATTGATTCAGACGGACTGGAGGCTGGTAGTTTATAGTTCCTTTTTTGGAAGATGAGGATGACATTTGCTCTCCTCCCAGCTTCTGAAATTTTAGTCCAAGAGTTCTCAAATATTAGTGAAATGACTCTGAAATGATGTCTGCTTAGTATTTTCAATCATCTATCTGAACCTGGTTTAATTTAGTTTATTTGGGGGCATAATGATGACTACCTAAGGCCGTGATGGGATTTTTTTTACTACTGGTTTGTGGCTAGGTGGGTGTGGCGATGTGACTGAGTGGGCATAGCTTTTTTTTTTGCTGCTCTCCACCCGTTTTTGGGGGCCTTCTGGACCTCAGAGGAACCTCTAGGTTTTTGCTCCCAGAAGGTTCCTCTGGGGCTTAGGAAGAAAAAAAACGGAGCCTGGATGGGGCACACAGCACACACCCCCAGTTCCATTCTGGGACCTTCCTGGCCTCAGAAGAGCCTCTGGGGGGGTATTTTTGCTCCCAGAAGACTCCTCTGGGGCTCAGGATGGCAAAAAATGGAGGGGGGAGCTGAGCCCTCCCTCAATTTTTTTGCCTTCCTGGGCCTTAGCAAGGGGAATCCCGGCACAGCTGATTGTATGAACAACAACAACAATCCCGTTTGCAAAGCAACCCAGCGAGCAATTGCCCGGCTGTTCTCCTTTCAGATGCAAGAGGATAACAAATAAACCGTCATGTCGGACGGTCCTTCCCTTGGATCCCACCGACTTATTACCACTGAGATCCAACGTCCACCAGGGACAATGTAATATTGAACTGAATGAGCCGTCCCCCAACTTGGAGCCCTTCAGGAGTATTGTACTACAAATCCCATCTCTTTCAGCCAGCAGAATGGGAGTTGCAGTACAGTGTATCCGGAAACCGACACGCAGTTAACTTTTTGCCTTGAAGTATTGAAGTTTTGTTGCTGGACGCAGTAAGTATACAGCCAATATTGACTCCTCTGCTGCAAAAAATAACAAAATAACAGGCTTTTCATTTAAGATATCGAGCGTGCAGGCAGCCGGGAGGACGCGGCCGTGAGAAAGAAAGGCTGCGGGGACGGGGCGAGGGAGAGAGAGAGAGATCATAGCTTGTTTCCCGTTTCCTGTTGGAGAAAAGTTTGGAGTCTGTGTGTTTTGGTGTTTTCTTGCTCGGTTTTTGGACTATTTCTGTGTTATTGGCGACTGATTTGGGATTGCGGACATTGGACTATCTGTTGACAACACTGGCCTGACCACTGCCTGGTTTAACGACGCTGAGTTTTGGAAAACGGACTGAAAGAACGGAGCTCGGCGGCTAGTTGACAAACTAGCTAGTAGGTGGCTAAGGTAGACGCTAGCTCGTCACTAGCAACATGGGCCCAAAGAGGGCATTGACAGCTGAGGAGGGCGACGACATTAAGAAGTCTCTGGACTTCTTGTCCGAAGAGATTTCTGTCGTCAAACAGCAGCAGAAGTCCATTCTGAACCTGGTGGAGGAGGTGAAGGCGCTCCGGATCCAGAACGCCGAAAAGGACCGGCGTCTGGCGCACCTGGAGAGCCGTGTGGCGGAGCTGGAGCAGTACACCAGGATCAACGACGTGATCGTGACTGGGCTCCAGATTAAACCCTGGTCATACGCCCGGGCGGTGACCGATGATAGCGGGGGGGAGCCCAGTGAGCAGGATGGCAGCTCCGTGGAGCAACAGGTGGCTGCTTTCCTCCAGTCCAAAGGGATCGAAATGGACCGTAGTTGCATCGAGGCCTGCCACCCTCTGCCTCGGAGAGATGACAGCGACAAACGAGCCATCATCATGAGGTTTGTCAACAAAAAACAGAAAACTGCACTGTTAAAGCAAGGAAGGAAACTGAAAGGAACCAACGTATTCATCAACGAGCATCTGACCAAACAAAACGCCGATATCGCCAGAAAAGCGCGGCTGATGAAGAGGCAGGGGAAAATACAGCACACATGGACATCGAACTGTAAAATATTCATTAAACTAAACGGGACACCAGAGCAAGCCAAAGTTCTGGTCATCAGAAATATTGAGGAACTGGTCAGGTATGAATGAGCATCATCCCGGACTCGAAGGTATGACAGTACACACAACACACCAATATGGCTCATTCATATCCAACTAGGGACAGCTTATCACTAAGGATTGCAGATCATGGTAACCTGGAACTTCAGACATTTCAACACACTGATCATGATCTACTGGATCTGGAGCATGACATAGACCCGGACAATCATTTTTTCTTTAATATCAACAACAACTGCTGCTATTATACAGAGGAACAGTACAACGACACCATTAAAATGGATAACAAACTATCAATAATACATTTCAATAGTAGGAGTTTATATGTAAACTTTAATAACATTAAGGAATATTTAAATCAGTTTATAAAACCATTCAAAATTATTGCAATATCAGAAACATGGATCAATACAGCTAAAGGAATGGATTTTGAACTGGATCAATATGAACTTCACTGTGCAAACCGAAGGAATAAGAGTGGAGGAGGTGTCGCTGTGTATGTGAACAAAAACTTGAATTACAAAGTAGTAGAAAATATGACAATTGTGATTGATAACTTGTTAGAATGTATAACAATTGAAATGTATAATGAAAAAAGTAAAAATGTAATAATCAGTTGCATATACAGAGCACCAGGCTCTAGTGTTGAGGTATTTAAGGAATGGATTGGAGAATTTTTTTCGAAGACTAACCAAAAGGTTGTTTTCATCTGTGGGGATTTTAACATTGACTTGTTAAATCCAAATAAGCACCAAATAACCGATGATTTCATTAACACAATGTACAGCATGAGTTTACATCCAATAATCACTAGACCTAGCAGAATTACCACCCACTGTGCTACTCTAATTGATAACATATTCACCAATGACATTGAAAATAATACAGTAAGCGGACTACTAATCAACGATATCAGTGACCACCTACCAGTTTTTACAATTTATAATAATAGTCAGCTGAGAGATCACCCAGAGAAGAAACTAAAATACAGGCGAGTGAGGTCAGAGGAAACTATGAATATGTTAAAGAATGACTTATTGGCACAAAATTGGGAGAATGTATATAATAAAAAAGACATTGATAGTGCATATGAAACTTTTATAAAAATGTTTACATCATTATATAATATAAATTGTCCAATAAAACAATATGACAGAAATCAAAAGTACAAAGATCGACCATGGTTCACAAAGGGATTACAAAATGCCTGTAAAAAGAAAAATACACTATATAGAGAGTTCATTAAAAAACGAACGAAAGAAGCAGAAAATAAATACAAAAAATATAAAAATAAGTTAATTAATATTATAAGGGTGTGTCGAAAGGAATATTACAGTAAAATATTATCTAATAACAAAAATAACATTAAAGGAATGTGGGACATATTAAACAGTATTATTAAAAATGGTACCAAGCAACAGAGCTACCCTCAATATTTTGTTGAAAATAATATGAAAATTGATAATATGGATGATGTTGTCAACAGTTTTAATAGTTTTTTTGTAAATGTTGGACCAAAGCTGGCAGATGAAATCCCAGATGCATGTTTAGCTAAGAAGTGGAGTGACAACCTTATAGAAAGGAATCCCAGTTCAATGTTCCTTACAGCAGTGGAAGGAAAGGAAATAATAGATATTGTAAATAAATGCAAAGGTAAAACATCTACGGATTTAAATGAAATTGATATGAAAGTTTTAAAAAAGGTCATTATGGGGATTTCAGAACCACTAACGTACATCTGCAACTTATCATTCCAGACTGGTAAATTTCCTAACAGTATGAAAATAGCTAAAGTTGTACCGCTGTATAAAACTGGGGATAGACACCACTTTACAAACTACAGACCTGTTTCCTTGCTTCCACAATTCTCCAAAATCCTAGAAAAACTGTTCAATAACAGACTAGATAAATTCATAAATAAACACAAATTACTCTCCGATAGTCAATATGGGTTTAGATCAAACAGTTCAACATCACTAGCATTAACAGAATCAATAGAAGAGATCACCAATGCCATCGATCATAAATTACACTCAGTTGGAATATTTATAGATCTGAAAAAAGCATTTGATACAATAAATCATGACATTTTAATCAATAAACTTGAGAGGTATGGGATCAGGGGGTTAGTACTGCACTGGGTGAAAAGTTATCTGAGCAACAGGAAACAATTTGTGAAGGTGGGTGAATATTCTTCGTCATGCTTGGACATTGCTTGTGGCGTCCCCCAGGGGTCAGTGTTGGGGCCTAAATTGTTTATTCTTTATATAAATGATATATGCAAAGTTTCTAAAGTATTAAAACTAATATTATTTGCAGATGACACAAGCATTTTTTGTTCTGGGGAGGAATTGCACAAACTACTGGGGAGAGTCATTGAGGAAATACGCAAATTAAAAACATGGTTTGACAGGAACAAATTATCATTAAATTTAAGTAAAACCAAATACATGATATTTAGCAACTGCAATAAAAACATTCACACACATATACAGGTAGATGGGGTAGATATTGATAGGGTGTACGAAAATAAGTTTCTAGGGGTAATAATAGATGATAGGATTAACTGGAAAGCTCATATAAAACATATCCAAAGCAAATTATCAAGAAGCATCTCAGTTCTCAGCAAAGCAAAGCACATTCTGGATCACAAATCACTCCACATACTTTACTGTTCACTCATTTCACCATATTTACATTACTGTGCAGAGGTCTGGGGTAACACATATAAATGTACAATAAATTCATTATCCATATTACAGAAAAGAGCCATAAGAATAATTCATAATGCCGGTTACAGAGATCATACAAATCCACTATTCGTAAAATCCAGAACATTAAAACTCACCGACATTATTCATTTTCAAACAGCTCAATTCATGTTCAAAGTGATACGTAAGGCACTTCCTGGCAATTTACAAAAAATGTTTTTCAACAGAGAAGGGAATTATAATTTGAGGGGGGAGCACAATTTTAAACAACAGAGGGCACGTACAACACTGAAAAGCTTTTGTGTTTCTGTTTGTGGAGTGAGGTTGTGGAACAAGTTAGGTGTGGAGCTCAAGCAATGTCCAAGCATGATCCAGTTTAAAAAGCGATACAGGTACATGGTTTTCACTGGGTACAGGGAAGAGGAAGGGGTCGAACATTCTGGATTTCTTTATTAATTATATTTGTTACTTACTTTCTATCTGCTTATTTGTTTTTGTTTTTTTGTATATATGTATATGTTTAGTACTTCAATTATTTATTATTATTATTATTATTATTATTATTATTATTATTATTATTATTATCATCATTTTTGTACTATGCATTCTATTGATATAAGTTGAATTCATGGGGAAGTGAAGAAGGGGTAGGATTAAATAAGCTTATGCTTCATCCTACTCCTTTTCGGACATGTTATTGTGTATTATTATTATCATTATTATGATTATTATTATTATTACTGTTGTTGTATTGATTATTATTGTCATTCTGCACATGTTCGAAATAAATTACACAATAAAAAAAAAAAAAATAAAAAACTGATTGTTGAGAGGGGTAAAAAAGAAATACATTAAGGGGCAAGCATCAGGCGGGTGGGGTGAGCGAACATCGGGCGGGCGGGTCAAGGAAGCCAGCGGTGACTGGGCAACCAGGTCGGGGGCGTGGCCAGCCAGAACTTATTACCAGTTTGGTGACACACGCTAAATCTTTGTTGCCAGTTCGCCCGATCTGGCAAAATGGCTGAATACCACCACTGCTAAGGCCCCATTTCCCTTTTGATGGAAGACAGTCACAAAAACGAGTCAAGTAGTTCTGCATACGCAAGAACACTCATTGTTTTTATATCTCCTGCAAGCTTTAGCTCATTCTGAAATTTAGCTATTCTAATAAGGGTTCCTACAATTTTAGAAGACCATTTTGCAGTTGTCAGCCCCCATCCATATTGAATCGGATTTGGGAGTGCCACAAGGGAGCAGGGGTGACCGTGGGAATGAAAGTAAAGTGAGAAGGGAGGACAGCCACAACAACATTCTTTCACCGGAGCTCAAGGCCGAGTCGCTGGAGTTTGGAGGGGAGTGACTGGACTTGGCGGGAGTTCAAAATGGAGGTGGGTTGGAGAGTGTGATTTGAGGGTCATCAGAAAAGAAGGCTGGGTGTGAGTCTAATTTAGCAGGGGAAAACCTGGGAATTCAGATTTGGGTTTTCCCAGATGTACCAATATGACTTCTCTAATAAAGTCTTACTTGGATGGACACTGAATTGAGATAGTTTGATTGGAACTCTGATGCAGTCTTCTTTAGGTATGTCCCTCTCCTTCCATTCCCCCCCCCCTCTTTTTTCCTTTAATGTTTTAGAGAACTCTGCATGTATTCAATGTTGGCCTCTTTAGATAATTCCTGTTTTTCTTTCTTGTGGGGACTGTTTGAGGCTGCCCCTGTAACATACCATTTTGTAGAATTTCCCAGTTCTTTCTTCCACCTTCTGACCAATAAAACTCTCAGTGAGGGAGGGCAAGAATAATTTGGACCTCTGACTCTTGGCAAAGTTAGATTCCCTTTAGATAAAGATAATCAGAGTTGGAAGGGACCTTGTAGATCATCTAGTCCAACCCCCCACCCAAATGGGAGACCGTACACCATTTCTGACAAATGGCAGTCCAATCTCTTCTTGAAAGTCTCAAGTGATGGCGCTCCCACAACTTCTGAGGGCAAGCTGTTCCATTGGTTGATTGTTCTGTCAGAAAGTTTCTCCTTGTTTCCAGGTTAAATCTCTCCTTTTTCAGTTTCCATCCATTATTCCTTGTCTGGCCTACAGGAGCTTTAGAAAATAGCTTGACCCCTTCCTCCCTGTGGCAGCCCCTCAAATATTGGAAGACCACTATCATGTCTCCCCTGGTTCTTCTCTTTACTAGACTAGCCAAGCCCAGTTCCTGCAACCGTTCATTGTATGTTTTAGCCTCCAGTCCCCTAATCATCCTGGTTGCTCTTCTCTGTACTTTTTCTAGAGTCTCAACATTTTTTTAATAATGTGGTGACCAAAACTGGATGCAGTACTCTAGGTGTGGTCTTACTAAGGCTTTATAGAGTGGTATTAGTACTTCCTTTGATCTTGACTGTATCCCTCTGTTAATACAATTTAGGATTTCATTAGCTTTTTTGGTGGCTGCTACACACTGCTGGCTCATATTCAGCTGGTTGTCCACGAAGACTCCAAGATCCCTCTCACAGTTACTGCTATTGAGCCTGGTTTCACCCAGTCTACATGTGTACTTTTGGTTTTTCTTGCCTAAGTGTATGACTTTACTTTTCTCTATGTTGAATTTCATTTTATTAGATATGGCCCAGTGTTCTAGTCTGTCAAGATCCATTTAGATCTTGAGCCTATCTTCTTGGGTGTTAGCTATTCCTGCCAGCTTAGTATCATCTGCAAATTTGGTAAGTTTCCCTTCTATTCCCTCATCTAAGTCGTTAATGAAGATATTGAAGAGTACTGGGCCTAAGATGGAACCTTGTGGCACCCCACTGCTTACTTCCCTCCATGTAGACTTAGACCCATTAAGGACTACTCGTTGAGTACGGTTTGCCAGCCAATTGCAAATCCATCTATTGGTGGTGCTATCTATTCCATTTTTTTCTAGCTTACTAAGAAGTAGATTGTGGTCTACTTTATCGAATGCCTTGCTGAAATCTAAATATATTATGTCCACAGTATTTTTCTGGTCTACTAATTTAGTCACTATGTTGAAGAATAAAATAAGATTGGTTTGGCATGATCTGTTTTTAACAAACCCGTGCTGACTGCTGGTTATTACTTTACTTGTTTCTAGATGTTGGCAGATCTGTTTTTTAATTATCTTTTCCAGTATTTTCCCGAGTATTGATGTTAGGCTGATTGGTCTATAGTTTCCTGGATCTGTTTTTTTTCCCTTTTTTGAAGATGGGAACCATATCTGCTCTTTTCCAGTCCTCTGGTAGTTCCCCAGTGCTCCAGGATTTTTGAAAGATATGGTGCAGTGGTTCTGAGATGACCTCTGCCAGCTCCTTTAAAACTCTGGAATGTAATCCATCAGGCCCCGGTGATTTGTTTTCATCAAGATCAGACAGGTGTTCTCTTACTATTTTTTTAGCTTATTTTAACTTTTATTTCTGGTCTGTTTTTTACAGTTATGTTTTTGGTGGGTTGAGCTATAGTTTCTTTTTGTTTGAAGACAGAGGCAAAGAATGAGTTAAGCAGTTCTGCTTTCTCTCTGTTGCCTGTTACATCCTTGCCATCTTCTCTCTTTAGTGGACCGAATGTTTCCTTGATTTTTTTCTTGTTATTTATATGTTGAAAGAAACTTTTTTAAAATTATCTTTGACTTTTGTTTTAAGTCTTCGTTCGTTCTGAGTCTTTGCTATCCTGACTTCGTCTTTGCAGATTCTGGCTATCTGCTGATATTCTGCCTTAGTTGTATGTCCTTCTTTCCATTTTTTGTACTTGTCCTTTTTTTCTTTCAATTTGCCAAAGAGATCTTTGTGTAGCCATGCTGGTTTCTTCTTGGATTTCTTGTTTTTCTTTCTCAGCGGTATTATGCTGGTCTGGGCTTCTATGATCATACTTTTTAGAGTTTCCCAAGATTCTTGAGTTGTTTTCCCCTTTAGGGGAAAGATTCCCCATGGAATCTTTCCCAAGTTCTCTCTGACTTTATTGAAATCAGCTCTTTTAAAATCCAAGACTCTGGTGTCATTATGTTCTGTTGCTTGTGTTTGTGTTATGTTGAATTCTAGTATGACATGGTCACTCTCACCCAAGGTTCCTGCAGTTTCAACTCCCTCTATTTTTTTTATCAAGATAACTGATTATCAAGATAACTGAAAACTAAACATCATCGTTACTTCATACATCTTTGAAAACTGGTTGCCAGATGCAGAAAGGTATCATTTATTTCTTCTGCTTGCACTGATGGTCTATACAAAATTCCCAAAGTGGCGTCATTTTCTCTCTCACTCATTATTATTTCCAGATACTTTCAACATGCTCTGCTGAATTTCTGTTCATGTACATTTTTCTTTTATGTACCATGTAGCATTCCTCCATCCTTTCTCTTGGGTCTGGTTCCTTTTGAATAAATTAGACTGTCATGGCTATGTGCCAATCCTGAGCATCATCCCGATACTTTTCAGTGATACCCATCACTTTATATTTGTCTTTGTTTTCCTGAATTAGGATCTCTAGTTCTCCCTATTTTTTTCATAATCATGTATTAGTGCAGAAATATCAGCATTCTGCTCTACTGACGCTTGGTATTGTGTAAAGCTTGTTCTAGTCTCCTCTGCTCCTTTGTGTTTTGCTTTCCTTGTCTTAATATTTGGATGGATATTAGGTCTTGGACTTTTCCCAACCTTGCCCTTTTGGTTTAATTTAATGTCCTAATGGCAAGCAACAGCAATAGCTCTTAAGACTTATATACAGCTCCATAGTGCTTTACAGCACTCTCTGAGCAGTTTACAATGTCAGCATACTGCACTCTCATTTTATCAACCCCAAAGGACAGAAGGCTGAGTCAGGATCGGCCCATCAGGATCAAACTTCAGGCTGTGGGCAAAGTTAGCCTGCAATACTGCATTCTAACCACTGCGCCACCAGGGCTCATGAGCCATAATAGTGAGATAGGCAAGATGACTGTCAAACACTTTTTTCTCAGGTTTTGTTAAAAATTTATTAAGATTTCATAGCTTTTGAAATGTCAGCAAGGCACTAGGCTATTTCTGACATTATTTTATTTTATTTTATTTATTAAACTTATTTGCTGCCCATCTCATTGCAAGGCAATTCTGAATGACCTGCAAAGTTAAAACCAATAAAACAATACAAATATACATATAGCAATAAGATTATAAGCTATGGTAAAAAGATGGGGAGGGAGGAAACAAGGTATACAGTGGGTAAGGTGGGATTTGCTATTTATTTACTAACCACCTCCAGCATGGCACTCCCCTACTGGGACCCCAAGCCAACTGGCAGAGTCATGTTTTCAGGTCCTTATGGAAGATCAGGGGGTGGGAGCAGATATTTTAGGTCACTGATAAAACATTCACTATTTTATAATTCTTTCTCAATCCTGGTGATTTCTGATTATTTAGATTTCAAATTGAGCATTTAAAATGGGGGTGTCAAACTCAAGGCCCGTGGGCCAAATCTGGCCCACAGGGCCACCCTGGGAACAACAAAGGACTGGCCTGTGGTGCCTTTGCCAGCAAAAACTGAAATCGGGAGAGCCACACATGGGCCTCCCAGGCTCCATTTTCAGCCATGACGGCATCCTGCAGTCATCTGACAGCAAAAATGGAGCTTGGGGAGGCCACGTGCATGGACTCCGTTTTAGCTGGCAGCAGGCTGCAAGAAGCTGCCACAGCCAAAAACGGAGTGATGTTGAGCTGGCCACAGGCACACCAGTACGCATCCCAAAGCCAAACACAACCCTGATACAGCCCTCAATCAAATCAAGTTTGATACCCCTGCCTTAAAATATATACAATAGAGAATATAGTACATCTAGCTTTTTCTTGGGAGATGACAGGAGAACATAGGAGAAACCATACAGAAACTACTGTAAAAGGAAATTAGATTGAGATGACATTTTTAAGTGCTTTAGCAAACAATGAACTTCAACTTGGGTCTTTATCTAACAGGTGTAGTCCAACATTCTAATCATTAAGCTGTATCAGTGCCATGTAATCACTTACATAAAGACATCATTCAATAACTAGTCAAAGGAAGGAAGCTAATAAATCTAAAGCTTTTGAGGTGATAAGGATCCAAAAAGAATAAATATGATGCTGTGATACACATTTTCTATGTCCGATATGAACTCAGAATCACAGGAAAACTTTCCAACAGATATATGATGCAAAGGACAAAAGGCTAGGAGTGACATTTCATTTTAATTATTAGGAGTTTCACTGATTAAGGCAGATGTATGAAAAGTAAAAACAAATTCTCAGCGACCAGGTAGTAGGAAAATAACACTGAACATGTTTTCCTCCAGTAAAATTCCTGTCTGAAACAGTAAGAATGTAGCTCTGTAGCCAAGAACCTGGTGCCATTACTAATGGGGTAGCAATGGAGTCTTATTTCCTCAAGAAGGGAGAGAAAAACAGAAATGGAAGGAAACTGCATACCTTAAAATGCTTTAGATATTCAGGCAGACGAAGCACCTCATTTTCTTCTGGTGGTGTCTGCTTTGGTGCTTCTTCTGAATCTTTGGAATCTTCTGGAGAAACCTCGGGCTCAGGTGCTAGGTGCAAAATGTCTCCCAAAACATCAACCTTTGCAGCAAAAAAGCAAAAATGCCATGGATGTCTTAAAACAACATTAAAAAGTGTCATGTGTGCAAATATTTTTTACAGTTTGTGCATCTTCCTTAACATTTTGAGGACAAAACATTAAAATTAAAAGCCAAACAAAACTTAGGAATTAAATCTGAACAACAAGAGTGGTTTGAAAATAGGATACGTTACCTTATTTTTTTGTTTTTGTTTTTTTCCAAAACTCATGGTTTTAAGTGCAGAAAAGGGCTTAACTTTATGGAAAGCATATATTGTAAACTGAAAATATGAAATGCAATATGTAACAAACTATTTAAAGACCAAAATAGTTTTAAAAGACTGAAAATATTAAGAATTTTTAGGTTGGTTTTTTCATGTTTGTATGTTGGTTGAAGACTGCTATTTGATGAACAGACCAGGCCTTTCTGAAATCACTACTGATTTTGACTCCAAATAAGTCACAGATGCTCTTTGCTGATAATAGTTTGAACCATTGTAACAATTACAAGAATAGATTATAATGTATTATGTTATATAATTTCTATCTGAATCCCTGTTTTGGAAAGAAAAGGCTTCATATCATGTTGTCTATGATTTTCAACAGAATCCTGTACCTGTACCCTTTCTTTGATAACAGGTAAACGAAAAGGCTGTCTGAATGGAAATTTGAGCTACACTGTATTATGAGTTTTTTGAATGTGTTTTCCAGAAGTTGCTATTCCTCAGCACTGCGGAAAGAGTTACTAGACTCAAGGAACAAGAAAGATCAGCTGCATTATCAATAACTGTCAGAATCAGAATTAGCAACGAGATAAGGGCAAAGAAAGCATTTGTCTTGGCTTTCTGGAAAAAATTTTCCCTAAGGGGAAGATTTATTTATTTATTAATCAATCAATTTTCTATACCACCCATCATTCTTACATGACTCTAACGATTTACAAAGAAAAAATGATAAAGTTATACAAAAGCCATAACTAAAAACAACAAATAAACAGAATTAAAACAGAGTTTAAAAGAACAATTGAACAGCTGAAAAAACAAAGGAAGCACTTTCAACCTCGCACGCCCACAAGATTGTATGACGCTCTTGTCCCCCATGCCAGTAGTATTCAAGAAATACTTCAGTGCATATATAAAACAAAGCTATATAAAATAGTGCCAAGAATAGTAGCAACCCAGCTGCTGAGTCACAAATAGACCAGGCCACATTGGCTACTTACTGCTTCCTGGCAAAGCTTCACATCTTCAGGAAGTAAAGCCACATCCTCCATTACTTTCAAGGCTCTGTTCAGATATCCCGGGGTCCACATGAGCGGCATTAGGTGGTAAACAGCTCGCAATCCTTTCTGTAGCTCCACTTTACCTGTGATTTAACAGCTGTTGATGCCATTGTTTAAACCAGAAAACACAGCTAATGCGTGGGGGTCAAAGAGATGTGGCGATGAATATGACACTAGAAACTATGTGAGCATTTTCTTTAAAAATGAATATGGAGTTTTAGGGGGTTGGCAGAAAATTTTAACTGAGATTATAGGATATGGAAAGGGATAGTTTAACACCTTCTTCTATGTAGGCCATAATAACAACAAAATCTCCTCCTCTATTATTGAAGTTACATTCAAAGCAGAAAACAGGTACTATATATATATCAGCTGTCCCCAACCTTTCAGACTGGTGGCCGTGGCAGTGTCAGTGGCAGTGGCAGCAGCGGCAAGGAGGAGTAGGAGGGTATGCTTTTGCATGCAACCTAGGTCCCGGCCATGCATAAATGAAACTGTGTGCATTCACTTGCCATTTGCACACCCTGGTTCCAATAGGCTATGTACCGGTACCAATCCGCAGCTCGGGGGCTGGGGACCCCTGCTGTACAAAATTCCCAGAGGGATGTTAAGAAATCCATTCAGGATGCTTTTCAGTTTCTCCCTTTGCTTTTATAATTCTCTACAACAGGGGTCCTCACATTTGGCAATTTTAAGACTGGTGGACTTCAATGGGAGTTGAAGTCCACAAGTCTTAAAGTTGCCAAGTTTGGAGACCTCTGCTCTACAGTGTTGAAACAACATCTGTAT
Source organism: Hydrophis major (assembly GCA_033807585.1). Lineage (NCBI taxonomy): Eukaryota > Metazoa > Chordata > Lepidosauria > Squamata > Elapidae > Hydrophis > Hydrophis major. The sequence goes on from CM066329.1 coordinate 335,215,532, forward strand.
AGTTCTTCTTGGAGAAGAGTGGTCTGGTTTCAATAAGTATTTCTTGGCCTAGTTGAGATTAAATTCGATATTCTTGTTTATTTATTTGATTGATACAGTTACATTGCAACTAGTGACGTTGGGTGGTAAACAGATTTAAAATAAAGTAAAAACAAATACAAATATTGGAAAAATGTAAATATACAGTAATATTATAAACCAGGCTAAGACTTGGACTTAGACTAAATTTATTGTCACTTTGAATGTACACTAATCAGCATACATTCAAATGAAATTTTGTTGCATACAGCTCTCAAAGGGTCTCCACTTGTAACCAGGTCTTTATGGGTGAAGGCCAACCTGATGCCTAGAGTGTGAATTTTGTTTGACAGTGAAATGGGCAGCATATACATTTCATAAATGAACGAGCATCTTTTATTCTTTATACAAATATATTCCATTAGATCTGGCATAATTGCAAAATGCATATAGCACAACAGAAAATAGCTTCTGACCATCAGAGTGTTCAGGTGAATCTTTTGTCTACAGAAGTAAAGTGATTTGCTAAAGCCAATTCCCTTTTAAACTGATCAGGGAGGGATGTATTTTAAAGATTTGAAAATGCTAAGCAAAGACAGATTTTCAAAAGGATAGCTGAAGTGGGATAAAAATGTGATACTAATTGGTTTACAATTTTGATCTCTACTGCCACTTTTTAAACTGTACCATAAAGTAAGATCAGGATCAGCATCTAATCCAGATGTGTCATCTTCACTCTTATCAGAGCTGAGAAACCAATGCATGCAAAAGGGTAACTATCTAACACGTTTTGATAAAGCCTCTCTCTCACCTGAAGGTAGTATGCCAATTAACAGCTATTCGTAGGGGAGAGCAAGGGAATTTTAATGGACGCAATAAAGCCGTTGTAAAATATAAAAGATACTGAAACAGAGGAAATTCAGACATTATATGCTGAATTTTAATCAAAAGATAAATGCCAGAATGAATGGAAGGGATTAGGAACTATCCCAGAGGGAACATTCTTTCTTCTTTAAATGTTAATGTATGGTTTCTAATACATACTAAATAATAACTGATTTCAGATAAATAATTTCCCATACATACAAGTAGCATTATTAAAAAAAAAACCACAGGGCTACAAGGAGGACATTTCAAACATATCTTTCTCTGAACAGTCCGGCCCCAGTTCAAGTTGGGTCCAAGTCCTATTCAGCTTTAAACCAACACCTACTAATGTTCCTAGTAAGTTCGCTTGGAGGATACAGCAAAGGAATCTATAATGCTACATAGAAAATTTTTAATCTTGGGGCTCTAGTTAGAAAATAGCCAGGGACTTCCTCATATATACCTAAGAAATAATGCTTATTTGTTACCATTTATCCCCTTTCTCAGATGAATATTTTGTGGGAAGATGATTGAGAAGACAACAGAAAGATAGATGCTACCTTTTGGGCTTTTCAAATATTCAGTGGAACTTTGGCCAGCCAGGTGAATTTTGCACTATGTAGACTGAATGCCAATATGATTTGATTTAGTTTTAATTTTGTATTGTGTCAAGGCATGTTAGTATTTAATGGAAGAAATTCCATTTATTCCAAATGAATCAATGAAGCAATACAGAAGTATTATTTCAATTAAAATGCTGTTAAAACTTACCAAGAAGGGCAAGGCCATATAGCTGAGAACTAAATCCTACAGTGTTAGTCTGCTTGAGGCCCACTAAGAACAGAGATGCTCCAAGATTTTTCTCTTCTTCCCACTGAAAACAGGAAATATTGCTTGAAAAATGGGACAGCAGAACAGAGTTATACTCTATTTGTAATGTGCTTCAACAAGCCCTTCTTTAGATCTCATTTTAGGGCTCGCTGCACTCTAAACAGCCTTGGGCTTCATTAATAATTGGGTAGGGAATATCAGGGCTGCAAACGAGACGCTAAAGAAGGGTTGACAAACTTTGGCAGCTTTAAGACTTATGAACTTCAACTCCCAGTATTCAATCCCAGCCAGCATGCATGCCTGGGGAATTCTGGGAGATGAAGTCCACAGTCATAAAGTTGTCAGTTGGCCATTCCTGCTCTGAAGTTCAAAAAAGAACTCACGTCAAAGCACTTCTAAAATATTGCTAAGACAACTTATGGCATGTCCATTATGTAATGAAATGAGGAACTAACTTCAACTTGAAAGCTTTTCTTTTCCTGCTTTTCCTTCCTTCCCTCCCTTTCTCACACTACATGTCCTCTCACACACAGAGAAAGGGGACAGCAATGTGAAAACAGCAACAAGCACAAACAGCAACTTCCTTCACTTGTGGATGCAAATATAACATTTCTTAAAAATCTCAAGATACAAATTGAGCTTCACTGAGCTTAGGACAGGGGTGTCAAACTCAAGGCCCATGGGCTGAATCTGGCCCATGGGGTGCTTAAATCTGGCCCATAGGGCTGTCCTTGAAACAGCAAAGGATGGCCTACGGTGCCTCTACCGGCAAAAACAGAACTTGGGAGGACCATGTGCAGCCGTTTCAGGCTTAGTTTTCAGCCGCGATGGCCTCCTGCAGCCCTCTGCCAGCGAAAGCAGAGCTGGGGGAAGGGTGCGCATAGCCTCCCCAAGCTCGGTTTTTACTGGCAGAGGGATGCAGGAGACCATCACAGCCTGAAACAGGGCCCAGGAGCCCATTTTCACTGGCAGAATGCTTGAGTCACCACAGGCGCCCCCAACACATCGTGCTGGCCACACCCTCTGGCCATGCACCCCGGGCCCCGAGATCAAACACAACCTTGATGTGGCCTTCAATGAAATTGAGTTTGACACCCCTAGTTTAGGAAGAAAGTAAACTGTAAAAGTGAATAGTAGATCCATGATATACTTCAGTTTTTTCGTTTTTTGTTGGTTTTTTTGTCAAGTTTATACACACTGGTCAATAAAATAAAGGGAACACAAAAATAAGACATCCTAGATCTGAATGAATGAAATATTCTTATTAAATACTTTGTTCATTACATAGTTGAATGTGCTGACAACAAAATCACGCAAAAATTAGCAATGGAAATCAAATTTAGCAACCCATGGAGGTCTGGATTTGGAGTTACACTCAAAATTAAAGTGGACAAAAACACTACAGGCCGATCCAACTTTAATGTAATGTCCTTAAAACAAGTCAAAATGAAGCTCAGTAGTGTGTGTAGCCTCTATGTGCCTGTATGACCTCCCAACAACGCCTGAGCATGCTCCTGATGAGGTGGCGGATGGTCTCCTGAGGGATCTCCTCCCAGACCTGGATTAAAGCATCCCCCAATTCCTGGACAGTCTGTGATGCAATGTGACGTTGGTGGATGGAGCGAGACATAATGTTCCAGATGTGCTCAATTAGATTCAGGTTTGGGGAACAGGCGGGCCAGTCCATAGCATCAATGCCTTCGTCTTGCAGAAACTGCTGACACACTCCAGCCACATAAGGTCTAGCATTGTCTTGCATTAGGAGGAACCCAGGGCCAACCGCACCAGCATATGGTCTCACAAGGGGTCTGAGGATCTCATCTTAGTACCTAATGGCAGTTAGGCTACCTCTGGCAAGCACATGGAGGGCTGCATGGCCCCCTAAAGAAATGCCACCCCACACCATTACTGACCCATTGCCAAACTGATCATGCTGGAGGATGTTGCAGGCAGCAGAACATTCTCCACGGTGTCTCCAGACCCTGTCACGTCTGTTGCATGTGCTTTCATCTGTGAAGAGCACAGGGCTCCAGTGGTGAATTTGCCAATCTTGGTGTTCTCTGGAAAATTCCAAACATCCTGCACGGTGTTGGGATGTAAGCACAATCCCCACCTGTGGATGTCGGGCCCTCATACCACCCTTATGGAGTCTGTTTATGACCGTTTGAGCAGCCACATGCACATTTGTGGCCCGCTGGAGGTCATTTTGCAGGGCTTTGGCAGTGCTCCTCCTGTCCCTCCTTGCACAAAGGCAGAAGTAGCAGTCCTGGTACTGGGTTGTTGCCCTCCTACGGCCTCCTTCACGTCTCCTGATGTACTGGCCAGTCTCCTGGTAGCGCCTCCATGCTCTGGACACCACACTGACAGACACAGCAAACCTTCTTGCCACAGCTCACACTAATGTGCTATCCTGGATGAGTTGCACTACCTGAGCCACTTGTGTGGGTTGTAGACTCCGTCTCATGCTACCACTAGAGTGAAAACACCGCCAGCATTCAAAAGTGACCAAACCATCAGCCAGAAAGCATAGGAACTGAGAAGTGGTCTGTGGTCACCACCTGCAGAACCACTCCTTTATTGGGGATGTCTTGCTAACTGCCTATGCTTTCCACAGGTTGTCTATTCCTTTTGCACAACAGCATGTAAAATTGATTGTCAGTCAGTGTTTCTACCTAAGTGGACAGTTTGATTTTACAGAAGTGTGATTGACTTGGAGTTACATTGTGTTGTTTAAGTGTTCCCTTTATTTTTTTTTAGCAGTGTATATAGTAACATATATACTGATAGCAATAGTAGTAGTACAACAGAATGATTCTAACCATATTTATAATTATACTAGCTTATATTACAAATATGCTTCAGTTTCTTTAAATAGGACTATGAAGATAAGATATTTGGGGAGAAGGAAGAGTAACCATGGGGTCAATCAAGGGCCATATACCAGCTGAAATAGGTTGGCAATTTAAATTACACCCAAGGATGTTAAGTCTCTTCAACTTGGCTTTAAATCATATTTTGAAAGTATGGACATGCAGCATTTGAGCATATTATTCTTTAGCCATAACCACAAACATTTCATTATGCAAGTAACTTACCGTAAGTTCTGATTTGGTTGCCAAATATTTGTACATAGTATAAAGAGAGAGAAGTTGGGTGGACACCTTACTGAAATCTTCCTGTATCGTTATCTCAGTCACTGCAGCCATAGCATCTAAAAATAATAAAAACAAACATTAAAATGGTTGCTTAAAATATATTATAATAATGATCCCATCAGTGTATTTATAGAAATGAACGTATCAAACTATTTCAGATTAACATGACATAAACAAGTGATTAAAAATCCCAGTGACATTATGGGGAAAGATAAACAATGTACAAATTAATATTATTTCAGGACTGATATATATATTTGACTGGATTCACATATATTTTAATATACAAATTAAATACCTATACCATTTATTAGATTTATAAATTAAGGAAGGAGAAATATTTTGGTTTTCTTTACCTAAACTATCATTGTCATCTGATTTTGAAGTTTTTAATTTTTCTGCTGTTCAGCTTTACATCTTGATTTTTCTTTTTCTACCGTGTTTCTCCAACAATACGCCCCCCAATAGGAAGACCCAGCATGTTTTCTAGGCATAAAATGAAATTAAGCCCCTACCCCCAAATTTAGGCCTAGTTTAAAACATGCGAAATTGGGGGGGGGAAGGCGGGGGGGAACTTGCCATTAGAAGTACCCCACGGGCAGTTACACCTCACCATCAGCCGCTCCTAACAGCCAATCATGGTGGAGCACAGAGGGATGGGCGTGGATGTCCGGCAGCGTTTCAGCCACTTCTCGTGCCTCCGTAGCTTCCATGGTTCCCACCGGTGCTGGCGCCTCTCTCACCAGCACCGTCTCCAACAACAGCATCTGAGTCGCTCCCACTTTTCCCCCGTCCCCGTAACAGGAAAAAAAAACATTTTGAGGTATCTGGGAGCATTGTGCGCTGCGTTTTGGTTTAATCCCGAGCGGCTGGGTGGGCGTGAGAAGAGCCGAGCGAACGTCTCTGCTGCTGCTACCCTTGGTGCTCCAGCCTCAGGCTTGCCCTCGGCAAGTTTGCAAAAGTCCCGATGCACAGCCCGTTCCTGCATTCCAAGCCAGTGCCATCTCCAACAACAGCGGCAGCAGCGGCGGGAACCATGGAAGTTATGGAGGCGGCTCCCCCACTCGAGAAGCGGCTGAAACGCTTCCATGGTTCCCGCCACTGCTGCTGCTGTTGTTGGAGACGGTGCTGGCGAGAGAGGGACAGCTGCAGCTTGGCCTGGGTGCTTGGAATGCAGGAATAGGCTGCGTACCAGGACTTTTGCAAACTTGCAAAGCCCGAGGCTGGAGCACCAAGGGTAGCAGCAGCAGAGACGCTCACTCGGCTCTTCTCACGCCCACCCAGCTGCTCGGGATTAAACCAAAACACAGCGTGCAGCGCTCCCAGGTACCTCAAAATCTTTTTTTTCCTGTTGTTACGGGGACAGGGGAAAAGCGGGAGAGACTCAGATGCTGTTGTTGGAGACAGCGCTGATGCGTGGGGGGGGGGGAGAAATTAATTCACCCCCGAAAAAACATCCTAGCTGTTTTTTCAGGGCTCAAAAAAAAAAAAAAAAAAAGATCCAGCCTTATTATATGAGAAACATGGTAGAATCCAGGTGATCACATCCAAAATTCATTATAAACTGATCATGTAACTCCCTCCAAGAGAAGTTCCATGTACTCATTATTATACTGTTGTTAGCATGGAAGATATTGGAATGAAAAGTCAATTTAGTTTCCTAATCATGATACTATGGTCTTCCCACAACCTGAAAAAAGCAAAGCTGGTTTAGCAAAGGGAATTTGCCAAACTACAGAATAGTAGAATATCCTATTCAAATATCTGCTGACTTCACAATTTGATCTAATTCTTTGGATAATATTTGGGTCAATTTCATTATTTTGGAAGTGTGAAATAATGGGGAGACATTGATAACATATGAAATGAACTTGCACCACTATTATTCTGGTTTAATTTAATATCCCTAAGTTTCTTGCCCAAATTTTAATCATTTAATTGCAGGGATGCTACAACAGTCATTAAGTGCAAAAATCAGTTGTAAGTTTTCAGTGTTGTAACTTTGAACAGTTACTAAACAAATGTTTGCATTTTGAGGACAACCTATATATCTTTTTATGAGAAGAATTCGGTGACATTGCATCAATCTTGCCACCTGCTTTATGTCTATTATCCCTTTCCTTTTTTAAAAAAATATCTATTCCTGAAATCATGGCAAATTAGTTAAAAAGAAATAGGCTCAAAAATGGCCACGTCCAGAAATTCAAAAACGCACAATGCATATTAAGAGTGAAATACTTAATATATACATAATACCTAATGCTTAATAAATATGTGTTCCTTACTTTCATAGTTCTCATTTTTTATAAAAGAATCCAATAATATATTGAAGGTAAAACTATCTGGAATTATTCCAAACTGTACCTGGAAAAAAAAAATGAGCAGAGAACAAAGTTATGTTAATGTCGTACTTCTAGTAATTCTGAATAGTGGCCTGAATGCATGATATGGCTGAGCAAAACTAAAGAGATGTCTATCAGTAAGCATTCCACTTCTGTTTTGGCTTTCATAGATGGACATGGGAACATAAAGAATTTGCAGAGCAGCTTGTACTAGAAGAAAACAGTTGTTGTACTCATTGGCTAGCACAGGCTTTCGATCACTTGGCCATGTTACATTTTCATACATTTCAGCTCTTGGCATTCTGGGACTGAAGCCCACACATCTTTAAAGTTACCAAGTTTGAAAAATGCTACTTCAGCTGAGGCAGCATTAATTGACATGCTTCAGGAAATCCATGACAGCTTTTCCACCTCCCTTCCATTAAGCTAATCTTTTAATCAAGAAGAGAGGCTGAACTATATATTCAGCAGACCTCATGTTATGTTTTTTTTTCCTCAGCAGCAATTAGGGCACATAACCATCTGGCTACGTGAATGTACCCAGCCACTTTCTACTTGTGAACTTTTACAGGGAAATTAGTACTCTTATTTTTCATTAAACACAAGCATGAGCTCTCACAGAGACACGTATTATATTCTCTTACACGCACAACATAAATGGCCTTAGCATTCCAAGCCAAGGAGAGATGGTATTCTGAAATTTCTGCCATTTCATTTTGTTTCCTGCTAAGCTTTGGCACACCAGGAAAGAAGAACATGTTTTTGTATCCTTTCATCCAAGCCTTCAAAACTTTTAGCAATAAGAACCATTTCCTTTAACTGCACATTGACATTAAAGTTATCTTTGTACCGCTGATGCAGGAGACCTCAAAAATCTAACTTGAGTGCCAGGCAAAAACATAAGACAGTAAATACTTCAAGGAATGTGGTTCTTGGAGCACTGGAAAATGGCTCAGACAGATATTTCTGCTTTTGTTCAAAATAGTTCTCAGTTAAATAAAAGTCATTCCTTTAAATGCTTACTGTAGTGTGTGCAGTCTGATTAAATAAATCAAGCTATTTATCATATCCCTTAATAAACAAATTGACTGCAATCTAGGCAAGTGTTAAAGGTATTCACTGATGGATTTCAGTGGGAGACACATAAGCAGGGGTTAAATTACCCTTTTTGAAATCAAGATAGTATTTCTTTACTTGGGCCAGATCATATCCATAATATGTTAAAAAAGAAAGATTAAAAGATTAATATGTCTTCACAAATAAAACCTACAATAACTATTTATGAATCTTAGAATATACTTAGAATATTACTAAGAAATTACTAAGAAATTTAAAAGCATAAAAGAGAAATGAAGTAAGGAATTATAGTGTTTAGCATTCAAATGTGAATGGAAGACCAATTGGGTATTTATATGTCAGTTCTCTAGTTCTAAAGTTATATTTAAATAAAAAATGATTATTATGTGTCCATTGGACATTTGGATACATTTAAAATAAATCAAAGAAAGAACTAGAGGGGTACAGATGTGGTACTCAAGACTTTTTGGCTTGATATGATACACACCTGATGTGGCTCTATGCTAGAGGATCCCTTCTATTAAACTATTTAGGTTATTTCATATATTAACACTGTTCAAAAAGAATTATTCTCTTTTGTAGATATTCTGGATCTTTTGAATTAAATATTAATGGTTAGGAAAGAATCAAGTGGAAAATGGAAATAGAAATCATGCATTTATGATCATAAAAAGTTTATGATACAAGAACATCAGTTCTCACATCTATTATATAATGGTCTGATCAACGTAATTTTTGCTCTGATTGAATTAGAATTTTTCTCACCAGGAATCCCTGCAAATTATGGATTGACATAATGTTTACATTTTCCTTTTTTCCTTTTCCATTTTTATGCATGCTAAGAAGACTGGTTTAAAAATTAATAATTTAATAGTGTAACGTGTCAAGAATTTCCCATGTAACATTAGTTTTGATGACTATATGAGCAAAGTATGATTTTGTAAAGACATTTGTTTTTCTCTCTTTTGTTAGTTTCCTTTTTTACATACAAAATAAAATATAATAAAATTTAAAAACCTTGTTTTGTACAGTATACAAAGCTTTATCCTGTGCACCAAACTTAAGGCACTTCCTTATCCAGCTGTGGATGATCCAGTCTCTTAAATAAAAGCAATTAGGACTGTGACGAAACCTAAGAGATGACAGAAACGTCTAGAATTATGGAGATTAATGCTGAATTGCAAGGTATATTTACTGCAAGGTGTAGTACATTAATTATACATAAGTAGTATAAAAATGAAGATTTATAGATACTTAAAGAATACCAATTAGTTATGAGATAATTAAATCCATTGTGATACCTATTACCCATAACTGTTCAGTTCAATACAGCCAAATGTTTTTAATTTTTAAAGGCATATAATTCTCAGTTAAATGCTGAAACAGCTACTTTATTCCAAATGTAAGTCAATTGGATTTGAAATATTTAAATGAGATTTTGCAAATTCCTAATTTTAAAGTTTTAATTACTTGGGGCCATTTCATACATCACAATCCAATTGCTCCAGCTGTCAACTGGCAATCACAATCGATTCTGCCCATCAAGAAAATTACAGTATTTGAGAGACATGCAATTCAAAACATCTTTTGTCACATTCTCTCTTTAAATTTCAGATGAAGAACTGTTTAAATTCTAAAATGTAAATGAACAGAATAATCAGTTACAATGTAATAGCAAATCACAATTAGTCACCAGAAAAAAACTGCAGGAAAAAAAAACATGTAAAAGCAAGCTAGATTCAAAGCATCTTTCTTCCTCAGGGACTTACCACCAGAACCAACTATTATTCATATTAAAACAATCACCCTCTGCAGTTATTTTTTTCAGTTCAATGAAATTGAGAAACATGAAATATTTCAAAAATAAATTGTTTCTAACAAAAAATTGTTATACCTCCATCTGAAATATTCCATTTAATTTTACTTTGTACCAGTAGCCTTCATAATTGCTTAATCCTCACTGGACAGTATTGAATGGCTGGGAATTGTTTTTTATTCCCCATTGTGACAAGCAGGTGGAAGAGTTCACTTGTGTCAGATGAAGCAGCATAGCCCAGATATGGGAAGCAAATATTCCAAATGTTTAATTAGCTTGCATAAGTCAGCCTGGAAGTGATATTTTTCCAATTTTCAAGATTATGCTTTTACCATAGAAAGAATGTGTTTCTGAAATGTATGTTGTTAGCTTTTGATTTGTTCAGCTACATGGAACTTGACAGTTATCAAAATGCAAGAGACAGAGAGAGAGAGAGAGAGAGAGAGAGAGAGAGAGAGAGAGAGAGAGAGAGAGAGAGAGAGAGAGAGAGAGAGAGAGAGAGAGAGAGAGAGAGAGAGAGAGAGAGAATGTTCTGCAAACATCCTAATGTGATAGATGGATGTTGTTATGGTTGCAGAAGGATCCACCCTGAAATAATTAGTTCTCTGTAATATATGATCATTAGAGGAACTTCTGCTTGACCAGAGGCCCCCAGGGACTCTCTTCCCAAGTAGAAAAATGCTCTCCAGTAAGCTGTCCTGGAAATGCAAAAGCAGCTCTAAAAACAGCTTTATCAACTGTACAAAGAGATTGGTAAGAAGCTAGATGGCTAAGAATTTCAATTTTAACCTGAGAAACTAAAAGCCGGGCAAAACCACCAAAATTGGAAGAAAAATAAATAGGCTACCTCATCAAATATGATTGGATTAGCAGGTGAAAATGCACACAAAAACCAAGCTACTGTTTTACCTATTGATTTCATTAGCTATACAGAGATGACATTTGGGAGCAGTTGCTAGATCGGTTTCCTGTTCAAGGAAGGATCCACTGCCAGTCTCCTCTTTGCCTAGTCTGTAGTTTGCTATTTTCTCCTTCTTGTGATTGCTGCTTCCATTGAAAAATATTAATAGTGAGAAGAGCAAGGAAACAGATGTCTTCTTCTGCTTCTAAGGACTTGTGGAAACTGATCCTAGTGGAATGCAAACTAATAAGCCGTAGCAAAAATTGATACACTAAGAAAACAAGCCAACTGAAAATATCTTGCTCAACCACTTCCTCCCGCAAAATCAAGCAACATAGAATTCAACTGTCTCTTTATTTTATATTGTCCATGGCTGATTATATCTTGGGAAGAAGAACCGAGCGTCCAGATAGGAATTATAACATGCAGGCAGTGTTTGCTGTCACTCTAAAGTATATGCTTTGAGCTGCTCATAGCTTGGCCCTAGACCTCCCAGTCTTTTGGGTCCTTGTTTGCTTTTTGTATGTGTCTGCACATTAAATCTGATAATTAGCCAGACTTTTTTTCCCCAATAGAGGTAGTCTTTGATTTACCACAGTTTATTCAAAGTTACAATGGCGCTGAAAAAAATGACTTTTTTTTCACTTATTGATGGTTGCAGCATTGCCATGGTCACATGATCAAAATCCAGATACTCGGCAATTGGCTCATATTTATAACAGTTGCACTGTCCCAGGGTCATATATGTTCACCTTTTGCGACCTTCCGACAAACAAAGTCAACGGGGAGGCCAGATTCCCTTAACAACCGTGTTGCTAGCTTAACAACGATTCAGCGATTCACTTAACAATGCTGATAGGAAAGGTTGTAAAATGGAGCAAAACTCACTTAACGATGGTTTCACTTAGCAACCAAAATGGTAGGCTCAATTGGGGTCATAGGTTGAGGACTACTTGTAAGAGGGCCCATGGGCCATGTTTTCCTACTGGCTTTGTTTTTGTTTCCTCACTCCTTCCAGTTCTTGTGGGCAGGCAGTGCCCGAGTTCAGCATCTGCAGCAACCTACCTATGCTAAAGAAGAAACACAGGCAACCTGATCCCTGAGTCCTTATATTCATACTCTACATTGTTTTACAATTTTGTAGCCTTTGTGGTAACTTCTAAAACTATGCCTATGGGTATATTTTTGCCTGGCTGCAAAAATATCATGCTGTCCTTCCAGCCAAAGAGAGCTGATGGTTTTAAACAGAAACGGTTGTAATGGCAGCTTTTCAACAGGAGAAAGATCATGTATACTTATATATGGTTTATTTTTCTGGGAAGATCGGAATTTTTGTTAGTGGGGTAGGATGGTTGAATTGTTGAACTTTCCTGTCAGTCATCCAGATAGCAAACTGGGAGGCTTGTGGTGTTTCTTACTCATTCTCAGTATTTTGAGGGCAGCAGAAATGAATACAATTGAGAGTCAGCTTCAAACTAATTTGTGAGATTTGGAGAGTAAAAAGTGAATTAAAGTTATGTACTTTGTTTACAGTGGCTTCAATTGTACATGGCAAAGTAAATGACCGATCTAAAATTCATATTCAGGATATGGAATGGCTGCAAAACATTTCCCCTACACAACCAAGGATCAATAAAAACACTGAAGACAATTCTAAAGAAAATGATGATAATACTTGTTCTGTAAAATAGGTTCCAAGAATGAAATCATTTTTTTTTTTATAAAAGCATCCAAATATGGAGTTTGAATTTGTTCAGTATAAACCATTTGAAACAATTTCAAAGGATAAAATCTCCTGGGATGTAATCTAGAAAAATGAACTTTTTTCTCAGAGGAAGTCTTAACTTATTGCTAAAAGTGAACCAAAAGAAAAACACCACTGTCTGAATTGATGAAATACCACAACAGTTTAAGGCTACAGAGCTATTTTACAATGAATACCAGTGGTTTGCAAACTTGGATTATGAAAAGGAAGTCAAAAACATACAATTATCTTAAATGTCCTAAATCTTCTTCATAAACTCTCATGCTCATATTACATTCCTAAAGGACATGATTTTATCATTTCCATAATCCTAAAACTAGAAAAATATGGTTAACTATTTAGAGCAAGAGTATCAAACTGGGGGCCCGCAGGCTGGATGCGTCACATGCCGGCCACACCCACCCCAGCTCCACGAATGAGAAAAACGTCATAAAACGTCATGTGATGGCAACGTGACACAGCAAGTTTGACACCCATGATCTTCAGCAGGGGTCTCCAACCTTGGCAACTTTTAAGACTTGTGGACTTCAACTCCCAGAATTCCTCAGTTCGCTTCTTGCCAAGGTTGGAGACCCCTGATCTAGAGTGTATCCCTATTCATTCTCTGCCTGTATCATAAGGTTTTCAGGACAGACAACAATTTAAAAATAGGAAACATCCAATTATATGTATAAAAAAACCAATTGTAATAGCAGGAAAGAAAATTCCTAACCATATCTTATGACTGTCTGACCCATTGACCGAAGCCTTTAAATCAGAACTGATTTAAATTTAAAATAAATCAGAATTAATTGATTAATCTCTAAGTAGCTGACTCAACCAGGATTTCTGAATTTTGGTTGTTCTAAAGCAGCAATAAAAATTCCACTTCATTTACTTTTAGTTAGATTGCACAAGGGAAAAAAAATAGTAATGGTGGGGCATTAGCCAGAAGGTCTAATATTCATCTTTGTCACTTAGAACTAATTTGTGACTTCAAATTTCTTTAATTCTACGTGTGTTCAGCTATGATGGATCCACAGAGTCTAGTAAAAGTCAGAATAATCCTATAAACTAAAACTTTTTCTGCTAAGATCTAAGATCAGTATAACCTATAAATGACAAGGAATCCCTGCATCTATATGACAGAGAGCCTTAGCTCATATCCCTTTTTTGCAGAACATCAGGATGAATAAACAGTATTAATCCACAGATGCTAAAGCAGCCTGAAGCCAAACTGCGGCACTATTTAACAGCAAGAAAGATTCTTCCATCTGAATGAGCATGCTTTCCAGAACATTTATCAGATTATTATAGCCACCATCCCTTTTCACTACTGTCAAGTGAATTTCTCTGAATTGTCCCTTATGGCTGAAGCCTATATATATTACCAAGGGGAGAAAAGGTATGTTGTTCAGTGAATAGAGTGATTGGATACATAGCCAAGATGTTTTCTTCTGTTCCCAAGAAAGGAAGCTATGACATGAAAACATTGACAACGAAATTGTGTGTGCATAGTTTCTTAAGAGAATGGCTGTTGCTTCCTTCTTTTCAAATTAATTTTATAATAAAAAAAGCTCTCTCAAAATCAAGTTATAAAGATCCATTTGGTCGATTTAATTGCTTGACACACTTCTACTTGAACTCTGATATTAAGAACAAAAAAGATTCTATATTTGTTTTCATTAGAGGACTGTTTAAAAATTGCTTGCAGAAAACATCAGTGCCAGTCTGTGCTCCCTTTAAATCCCAAGAAAGAAATACTCAGACTCCATGGTGTAGAGCAAAGTTATCCTTTTACTGGAAAATAAAGTGGAAGCTACAAATCAATTCCAAAACTGAAAAATTGGCGGGTAGAACACACATACAAAGAAATAGAATTGCTCCCAATGATTCTTCCAATTAAAACTTCTGAATAAGCTCATGTGGTCATCTCCAGGTGGTGATGAGGTTTCTTGTCAAATGGCCTTGACACATTTTGATAAAAGCTCGCAGTTGCGCAAAAGAGGACAGAAGATAGGCAAGAAACGGAAAGTTAAAGAAAAGAATCCTCCCTCCCCTTGCTAGCCCAGCAAAGGAATGCAAAACACCTCCAGCCTTCTTCCCCTCCAAAGTCCCCCCTCCCACCGTTGTCATGACAGCCGAAAGAAGTAATAGCAGAAAAGCAACAGTGGAAGATATCTTGAGGCTATCTATCTTGAGGCTGACAATCAGTTATATACCATCAAACTAATTATGATTTGATGAATCAGTTACCTAATTGGTACTGAGTTGCTAGTTACACAGCCTGATTGAAATATGAATAACTGAATCCAGTGATAAAGCAGAAAGGATATTATGACCCCAAAAGTCACTGGAGAACACAAAGATGTTAAGTAGGAGATGGTAAATTTACACATCATAATCTCAATTGGACTACAGGATCAGGTACAAGAAGAGAAACAGACGTCATAGTTAATTAAATTATTGGCATGGATACAACTGTATGTATGTATATGCAATGATTAAAAATGTATAACATATGTATGTATGTATATATGTATACACGTAAAACAAACCATACATATGCATGTATGCATATGCAATGATTAAAAATGTATAACATATGTATGTATGTATGCATACACGTAAAACAAATCATTCACAAGATTGATTTATTTAAGATTAAATTGTTGGACTATTCATAATTTCCTATTTTAAAAAGCCAATTTGGACACTGAAAAAGAAAATTTTAAGAGTCAACTCTTTCAAGCCTTTGTTTATCCTTTTGCTGCTGTATGATTCCTTTCAACGCATCAATTCTGGCATTTAAATAATGTAAGAGGTGTGCCTTTTACTGGATCACCACCTTTTCAAGTAGTGTAATGTGAATAATTTCAAAGCAAAAAAGTCAAATTCCTTTGAATATAACATTTAAATAATTATATTTCATTGATTTTCATTATTTAATTGCACTGTGCATTTCTCTGGTAATTTTTTTACAAAGTATGTTACATAGCACAATTTCAGTCATTTTAGCATTGAAGCATTTGGTAAGAATTTTTCTCTTTTTAAAACGAATTTGTATCACTACCTAGTTAGATATAAAATCAATTACAATTATAAATAAGATGTAAGAAGAGGGATTCTGGTAAATAGCTGAGAGTTTGTGTGTGATGAATAGTGCTTTGTAATTCCAATCTTCCCACTAGCTGTCTGAATCAAGAGTATTCCTCTCAATTTGGTTCCACATAAGCAAAGCTGAAAGAGAAGTCTGTTTATTTATCATAAAGATGCTTCCCCTCAATTGGTGCTTCAAAGATCTGTTGAAATACAGATCCAACTTTGGCAATCGGTATAAATACTATGTCGTCTGAGGGTAAGGAAGAAAGATATAATTCAGGATTGGGCAAATTTAATCCAGCCTGAGACTATATTTATTTTCCTTTCTATTTCTGGATTTGGCAGGTGGGCATTAAAGTAGTGATCTGGGTGATTCTTGAGGAAAAAATTGACAAAATGCTTTCAAGTGTTGGTGAAAAAAAATATTTATTCTGAAAACTGCTATTTTGCCCACACATTTTGATGGCAAGATCCATGATCCTTGAGGGTACCAGGTTGGCAAAATTCAGTGATAAACTGGTATAACACATTGGGATAGGATCAAGCTGGAGAGGATCAAGCTGTTATACATTACTGGGTCCAGATTATTAATAATATGACTCTCAGGATGTGCAGTCTTCTTTAAAGAACCAATACTCAATTCAGGGTGAGTTTCTTTCAGCCTTACCAGGTAGACCAGATACAAGAAACACAGACAGATAAGCTAATTCTACTTTATTGTAAAGATATATTAACAGAATATTGGAAGTCTGAATGTACAATTCTCTCACCATCATCTTCACAGCCTAATAACTTAAGGCAGGTCCTCTCTTAGCCTCTCGTTCTGCTCATTATGCAGCCATATTCTAAGCTCCCACTTACCTTACCATTCCCTAGATACCCTTTCTTCACTCGGTCTCCCAAGGTCATTCCCACATATTACAATTTCTGAAAAGTTTTCTATTTTATCTTGATTTCATGTAAACAACATTCAGTAACTGCTCTGTTAAGATATTTTGCACGCACATTTGCATGCACATAAATGCAGAATCAGTTGACAAGGTATTAAGTGTCTCCCTGTTCCCTTCCAAAACAGCATATAATTAAAGTGTCTCTCTGCTCCATGAATAGAGTATAATTAGGTTGTGTTCAGGGCCCCAAGTCAGGAGAAAGAAGCATTCAATCTATAATAACCAGGAATATAGAATGTACCTTACGTTTATGAATCAAGGCAACGAGTAAACATAGATGGGATGAAAAGGGAGCCTCTATCACATTTTATATGCTGAATGGTACAATCAAGAGCTTTCTCTGTGGCTTTCTGCTATTTGTACTCCTCTAATTTCTAATAATCTATTGTTAGAGACAGAAGATCAAGCATATTTTAATACTAACACCCAGCAAACTAATACATTACATCTCAGAACCATCAAAATGATTGTTTTCTAAATTCCTTATTTAGCAGGGAATACAATTAAATGACATTCATCACACATATTATAGTGCAACTTTTGAGGTTCATATATGATGAGATATAAAAACTTCAGATAACTATATTTATAAAGCTCCCTACTCTTATGGAAGAGAAGAGAACCTTGGAAAGGTAGTGTATCCCAAGCAAGGCAAAAAGGTTACAGTACAAATAGTCCTTGACTTACTAATCATTCATTTAAAGACCGTTCAAAGTTACAACCACACTCAAAAAAGCGACTTATGACTGGTCCTTGCACTTACAACTATCCCCTTCAAAATTTGGGCACTGGGCAACCAACATGTATTTATGGCAGCTGCAGTATCCTGATGTCATGTGATTGCCCTATTTGACTTTCCCTGTTGGCTTCTGACAAGCAAGGTCAATGGGAGAAGCCACGGAACAACATGATTCACTTAATAACTGCAACAATTTGCTTAACAACGTGGCCCAAAAGATCACAAAAATGGGCACCACTGGCTAAACAACAGAAACTCTGATCTCAATTATGATTGTAATTAGAGGACTACCTGTAACTGAATTTCAGACACCCGTTATTTGCTTAGAACTATCCAAGGTACTGAAGCCCATTCCTGTGTAATAATTCCTGAGCATTATTAGGGCAAGATATTCCAACAAATTCACTGTTATCAAAATGGAAAAAACATTTATTCATTTATATCCCACTTATTCTATTTTTTATAAATAATTGATGGTAGTGAACATATATTAAAATCCTTCCTCCTATTTTCACTCTGCTGGCTTTCATGCCTAAAATGGGATTGTAACTCACAGTCTCCTGGTTTCTAGCCTAATGTCTTAATCACTAGATCAATCTGGCTCTTTGAATGAGACTGAATAAATGACTAAAATAGGCATACAGTAATCACTTGCCACTGCTAACTCTTTAGATGCTGAGAAAGGAAGATTGCAATACGAAAACATGAAGTCCCATCCCCTCAATTGTCTGAAGCACTGAAATGCATCTGTTGTGAAAAGATTTGCTAGTGATATCACTGTTGCCCAGGGGACGTCCAGTTGGGTCTCCCTTCAGGTCCCCATGAAGTTGCCCACTGAAGTGGTACCCATTAATCTATTCAGTTGTTCCCTTTTTGAACTTCTGGGTTGGCAGAAACTGGAGCATGTGACGAGAGCAAACCCTGCCCCACAGCAGCAATGGGACTGAAACACGAGCCTGCCGATCTGCAGTCCTGTGTGCTAACCTCGCGAGCCACTGTGGTTCATGAAGTACAATTACATCACTTCTCTCCACCGACGGCTGCAAACCATATGCATGTCAGAGGATCCCTGAAGCATTTTCCAACTGATAAAATAGATAGCATTCCCAGAATTCCTACTGTTTTTTTCCACTGTTAGGAATATTTGGAAAAAGCAAAACTGCAACTCCCTTTGGGCTTTGGAAAGAACTACCTAAGGAACTTTCAGGAAGAACCCGTTTCAATTTCATCTTCTCCAAGCATGTCTTTTAATGGAAATGTTCCCAGAAAGAATGCCATCAGCTATTTAGCTATATTTTCATTAGATTCTTGATTGGGAAGGAGAAAAGGATGCTCCACCCCCAGATGGCTATGCACAATGTGACTAGAAGGAGAAGAAAGTGTAAGGGACAACAACTGAAGTGAAGGAAGACAAGAAAGGCACCCGAAGGCACTGATGAAGAGAGACAGAATGATAACTGACTATGAGGAACAAAGTTGTGTAAAGTGGAAGCAAGGGGAGACAAGAAAGATCTTATTCTTTTTTACATTCAATTACTTATGATACTAACATAGAGAAATTTTCTTCAATCCATAAACATTCATTAGACTTAATTTCCCACAATTCTTAGCAATAGGTTTACTGAGTGAGGAGTTTTGAAAATTAGATCACACAATTGAAGACTGTCCTGGTTGGGGAATGTGAGACAGAGAATGATCAAAGAGGAGAAAAATGATAGTCATTTCCTATTATTTAATTTAGAAAAAAGATGTTGATATACTACCAGTTGAGTGATCCAAAGAAAATAATTATCTAGATGAACCATGTTAAGATGGTGCAATCTTAATGGAAGGTGAAAGCTACGAAACTTACTATTGATCATTCAGCAATTTTAAATCTAAGCAATAAGTAACCTGAAATTAAGTACTAAAGCAACTTGGGTT
Source organism: Hydrophis major (assembly GCA_033807585.1). Classification (NCBI taxonomy): domain Eukaryota; kingdom Metazoa; phylum Chordata; class Lepidosauria; order Squamata; family Elapidae; genus Hydrophis; species Hydrophis major. The sequence continues at coordinate 335,234,997 of CM066329.1, forward strand.
TTTTTTTAAATGTTTGGTAACCAATTCTTAAACGAAATACTTTATAAAATCAGAGATCAATATAGCCATTTACCTGACCCAAAAGTGTTATTTTCAGAAGTAAATTCAGCTAATATTAGCAGATTTAATTACGGAGAAATGATTTCTTCAGTATTACAACAAAATCATGTTTCTATTGCATGCATCTCAAAAGTTTTGTTCAGTGCCATCATGTGGTCATTTTTTGTACTGATATGCTCAAATTACAACCGTTCATGTAGCATCAATTTCAACATTATGAACAGGAATACATGTGTTCTACTTCTGATTTTACTATTTTCTTTCCATTCCTAGATGTCGCATGAATTAACTGAAATTAAAGAAGGAGAGACTTTAAAAAAAAATCTAATGACATATTACAGATTGAGAACATACATGTGCTGTGTTCATGTTCTGGTCTGGTCGAATCCAGAAAATATATGAGTGAGATATATCCAAGGTGAAATATAAATCAGTAGAATCACTCCAATTTATGCTCACTTTGAATGCTCATGCATATGTGAAGCATTTGGAGAAGTGATTTTTCAAAGCAGCTAGTGCAAACAAAATGCTCTTGTTTGAAGCACTCAAGCAACTATGTCAGAAAGCCATATGTGACTTTTGGGAAGGCTTTCCCAGCCTCCACATGTGTATCAATGCACAACTGTTTTGCTAGAATTCTCGACAGCATTGCTGTCTGTGCGCACACACAGTCTAGGCAATGGTTGAAGCAGCTGTGCTGATCCTTCCATGGATGCAGATTGTTACAGCTGTCTCCATGCTGTGAGGAGAGGCACTTTGTTAATGTACTAAATGCATGGCTTTCTGTGCTTTTCCATAGTCCTGGTTAATTTCATTTACTTTCATAAAAAGCATTTTTGTTTGTTTCAGAGTGTAAAATGATTTGAGAAGAAACAAGGAAACAAAAATCTATTTCAAACAACTAAAAATAAGCCGGCCTCTTGGAACAATTCAGATTTGCCTCCCTTTCCAAAGGCAATTCAAAGCGGCACATTAAAGGCTGAGCTTCAAAATGCTACAATTCTTTCTTCCATGCATATTTTTAGGTACAAAGCTTAATGATCAAATAGAATCTAGGCGGGCTTAACTTGGAGGATTTGGAAGGATGTCACCAAGAAATCTTCTTTGTCTGCCACTGCAAGCTCGAAGCGGTAGGAGAAAGCCTAGAGGCACTTACTGATCATGCATCTCCATCAAAGAAAACTGCTTCACAAAGCTGGTTGCTCCTTGATGGTTCCTTTTTTTAATCCTGCATAACTAAAGGAAGCTTTCCTTTTGTCACTTAGCCTATGTCAACCCTGCATCCCATTTGTATGGCGTGCATGTACGTGCCTATACTTCTTTTCAAACCTTTGTCTCTGCAACCCATGAGCTCTTACAATAAAGGATTCCCTATACTTGTTAACCTGGGTAACTAAACTCTACAAAATATGAAAAGAAAACATATTCTGGATTTATTTAAAAATAATCCAGTTATATTTAGGCAAATAAGCCCCACATATAACGTATCTTTTTTTAAAAGGCATTTTAGTGAGATGCTTCAAACAGAGAGAAATAGAAAGTGTTTCCCTCCAGCAATCAGCTATGAAATCAGAGGCAGGAAAGAGGCAACAAGGAATCCCAAACATTGTGTATGGTTTTTTTTTAAGGGCAATAGTCATCATGATATATTTCTTTCGATTCCAAATTTTTTTAAAAAATATCAAAACATAAAATACAAAGAAAATGAAAATAGTGGGAAATTTCTTGAAGATGAAATGCTTTACAAAAGTAAAGTGGGAAGTATTTAGGTTTAAATAAATCTATTGATAGTAAAAAAAAAAAAAAAAAGTGAATGAAGATTTCCACTATTGATGCCATTTAATCGAAATTGACTGGATTTGAGGGGAAGAAAACCTGTAATAACCTAGTATTAAAATGTGCACTATAATAGACCAAGAAAAGCACTAGAGAACAGTGGGGTGATCTGTTGCTATAACAACCTTGCAAGAGATATTCCCAGCATGACCACAGTATAGTAACTTTAAAGCAAGATTCCAGCAAGACAATTTTATTATTATTATAACAATCTTTTTTTCCTCTTCTTTTTTCAACTCAATAGAAATTTGGAAAGAATTTTTGTAAAATGAGATTATTGGGGATATTGTCTGTCTCTCCGTCAGCAAGATAGCTCTCAGAAAACTGAACAGAATGGGTTCAAATTTTCTACTGTATGGTGGGAGAAAACAACAAAGAGTGAGGTAGAAAATGAGCTGGATCACTCTGGGCAGGTGGAGACAAACATTACAGAAAAAAATCCCAACACATCCCAATGGGACAGCTAGCTGAGCCGGGTCTTGGAACGCTGCCAGCTGCTCCATTCTAAGCCCTCCCCCAACTTCCTCTTGGTCCCCATGGCCCAGAGCCGAGCATGTGTATGAGTCCCATGCACAAATACACAAACACAAATACAGATGCAACACAAATGGAAACAAGAAGCACACATAGACACAGACCAAGGATGGAAGAAATTATAGATGCCTTCTAGGGCCATTGCTAGTAAAGAGGCTGGAAAAATTCCATAAGCCACTGTATGCAACCTGTCACATTGCAACCAAATTATTCAGGATATTTAAATGTCTACTTGTTAACATATAGTATATGAAATCGTAACATTAATAACACAATATCAACAATTTCACAAGCCATGACAGAAATTTGTATTGCTGGTGAAGCTATAAGAATGTTTTAGTTAATATCTATAAGACTTAAAAGCAGTCAAGATGGTTATGGCAGAGGTACTCAACCCGTCAGCCATGGCCCACTATCAGGCTATAGTCTATTCAGAATTGGGCTACGTGAATGGTTGGCCAGAGCGCACGTGTGCACAGCTCAATTTCCACAAGTGGCAGGCCATTGGCCATTCGGGCACATGCACGCCAGCTTGCTGCTTGTGCAAGGGCTGCATGCATTTGTGTGGTAGCCCGCCACTTGTGCAAGGGCTGCGGGCGGGCATCGTCCCCTTGTTCACGCTCAGTTCCCCTCCCCCCCAAGCTGGTCCACCAAGCTACAAAGGTAGGGGAGTGTTGGGTTATGGTGTACCAGCCAGTATATCGAGCCATACTTATCTTAACCAATTCTTCGCTATGATAAACATGTTGTGTTGCTGCCCTTAAATATGAACAAGCACTTCTGCTCATAACCAAAACAAATTTAATGCTTACATCAACCTACAGAATCAAAGATTCACATTGCAAACATGTTATGAGGTATTAACCAGCATGTCACAAATATTTAGAGGCCTTTGAAAATTGGATAAGTTTATGTAAAAGTGCAAGAATAAGTGAATGAGAAATCTTGAAACATGTTCTTAATATTTATACAAAGTATATACGCATATGGAATTATTTCCATCAATTCTAAATCTTAGTAATTTTTTAAAAATTAAAAAAATTTTTTTTAAAAAATATTAAAGTTACATTTTTAACCCACTTTGATATTTAATACCACAACCTTTAAAAGATACTGAGATCAAATGCTCTATTTCTACATGTGTAAGAACTATATGTTTAATCACTTACTTCTTTGTACTCTACCATTTAAGATTAGAACACATTCAGATTTATGGAAACCCTTATGAAATGCTTCAATGTGCTGGGTTGTTGGTTCATTCTATCCCTTTTATTATTTACAGTGTTGAATTTGGCTGCATCAGCCATGGGTGTTTTTTGGGGTGGGGTGAGGAGGGGACTTTCTACACCACCTAGAAAATTTTAAGTTTTTCATAAATAAAAACTCCTTGGCACTGAAAATAGAAGACATTGCCATTGCCATTAATCCAAAATATACCCAAGTTTTAAACCACATTAATGCAATTTTTCCCATCTTCCCTCTTTCATTAATGTGAGGCAAGACAGCTGCTGCTGCACTCCTCACGTTTAACCATTTGATCTCCTAATTCTTCACTATGACAACCATATTCTCTAATGTATGCCTGCCCGCAGCATAGCACCAAATGTAAAATGTCAGAAATATAATGGAGGGGATGAAATGTCAAGAAAACTAAAGGACAGCCTTGTATTAAAAACACATATTGGTGACAATTCATGGCATTCTCTTTTACATTTCAAACACAGATTAAGAACACATGGACCAGGCTTGTGATGTTTCATTTCCCACACAGGGGGGCACAAGGGAGGGAGGAAAGAACAGCCCTCTCTTGGAAACACAGCATGAATATGTTATCTAAATCAGCCTCTCTGATTAATGATGTACCCAAGATGGCTACCATCCAGCTGTGCTGCAACTCAGTACTATAGTCACATTGCCCACATTTCATGAATATGTAATTAATTTTAAAAGCCTTACTGTACTAAGCCATGTTTTTCTGCTTAGATTGTACCCAAGAGATGCAGTGACTCTAACCATAAATTGTGGTACAATTAACCCCATCTGCCTTCTTTGGTTATTAAAGCCACTGACATATTTTTTTCCTGTGGCTTAAGATGAAACACCACAGAGTGGTCCACTTTCACAATAAAAAGAAAGAAAGCAGTCAGCCTACAAAAAAAAAAATATTGAATGAAAAAGAGTACAGTAAAAGAATACCTTTCTGAGCACAAGGAGGAAGACAAAAAAGTTGCATTATTTGTATTATACTACAGCGAGCAGTTATCTAGATGGACAAAAACATACCAATTTTAGAATAGATTAGAAAGGAGCTTGGTTGAATGAAGTTATCACTGAACGTGAGTCATGGGCCTTGGCAGCAAGAGTGGCAAGCATTTTGTTTGCCTTCACTGAGGTCCAAATACATTTTTTAAATTAAAAGAGCCAAGATTAATTTAGGCTCAGGAAGGGAATATCACATATAGCAGAGGTCTCCAAACTTGGCAACTTAAAGACTTGTGGATTTCAACTCCCAGAATTCTAAGAGTTGAAGTCCACAAGTCTTAAAGTTGCCAAGTTTGGGGACTTCTGGCATATAGCCTAACAAAACCAGCACATGCCCTTCCAGAATCTTCAGATCAATTTGTTAGGTTGGGGGCTCTTAAGGGTAAGGACGGGGATTGTTTCTTAGAAACTTCCTGTTCCCATTCCCACTTTAAGCCTCCCGCCCCCCCCCCCGCAAATATCCATGGGCACCATGCTTTCAGGTGATATGACAGAGTGACCAGATGGCTTTGCATGGCTCCATCCCAGAATGCAATCCTTGGCCTTCCAAATTCTACTCAGTCCTGAAGAATGCCTGATACAATCTGACTATGAGGTAGCCTTCATTACCACTTCCATTTTTCAGGGATTTTTGGGGAAGCGGGAGGGGAATAAGAAAAAAAATCCTAGGAGCTTAGAATTCAAAGAAACATCCATATTTCAGCTGACAACGTTTTGTTGAAGAACAGCAGGCCACAGTTCAATTCCATCATCCCCTATGAAAAAGTCACAATCCCCATTCAGTATATCAGCTGCCAACACTGTTCCCATTTATGGGCATTGCAACACAAAGAGGTTTTTTTTAAAAAAAATCATCTTTCTTACACTTCACAATCATTTTTACGAACAGTCATAGATGTAGAAGTGAAAAACTGAGTTTCATAAATGTAATGCATTGTACAAATTGCCTTGTTTCTCTGAAAATAAGACCTAACCCGAAAATAAACCCTAGCTTGAGTTTACATGTACACCCAATATAATCCCTACCCCCAAAATAAGCCCTAATTAAGACCCTGCCTACTCCATTGCATGCATACCAGTAGCTATCAAGCTAGGGAGGGATGGGGGTGTGTGCCCCACGTGCCCCACACCCGCTTACCTTAGGACAGTTGCAGCCAGGCCTCCCATGCCCTGACACTTGCCTCGCCTTTCCAGCCCACTTCTTCTGCGGCTGTTTGCTCGCATCACCCCCCGGCCTCTGTTTCGCCATCAGAGACTTTTAGGAAAGACCTCTGCAGCTGAGAAACAAGCTCTGGATTGACACACATGGTGCCCCCCCAGTCTCCGTTTCACAGTCACAGGTCTCTGGAAAGAGCTTCTTTCTTGGCTGCAAAGACCTTTCCTGAAGGCCTCTGACAGCAAAATAGAGGCTGGGGGGCACCGCACGCAGTTGTAGAAGTGGGCCAGCAGCGAGCACATGGGGTTGGTGCTGCAGCGGCGAGGTGAGGCAATGGAAAAGACATCCCGGCAAATAAGACCTAATGCCTTTTTGGAGGCCAAAAAAAAAAAAAGACTGGGTCTTATTTTGCAGGAAACAGGATATTTACTCTTCTAAGCAGGCACAGTATCAAAACACTGGATGTAATGAACAGTAAGATATCCTTTGGGGATTGCCTTGTAAACTCTTCCATACAAGACCACGTGTTGCCACAACCATTTCATTTATCTGGTGCTTCTCAACACTGGCATCTCTAAGTTGTGTGGACTAAACTGATATGAGTTTGGGCCCATCAGAACCATCCTATACCTCCTGTCACTTCACATGTAATAATGCAGGAGAGTAATTACAAAATCCTAAATTTCCTCATGACATTGCAGGCCTCACAAAGGGGAAAAAAATAAGAAAACATTGACTTTAAAAAAAAAAACCATATGCACAGATCACTTGTATATTATTTTGGTGTCTGCATATATTAAAATCAGAGACATCTCCCAATACATGTTGCAGGCAGATTGCCAGAACTGTTTACCATAACATGTTGGCTGCCATCTGTAATTTTCAGCTCCTGCTGACCTTTCTATAATTTCTAAACTCCATTTACCAGCTGTTACTACATAGGCAAGCTAGCTAATAACAAAGCAATAATTAAAAGTTTCTGATGCCGAGAAGATATGCAAATGGCAGGGGTCTCTGAGGACTTTAGTGTTGAATAGCTGATTATCCAGTCACTGTTGCACGTCATAATCTTTTCCTAGAGTTAAACCTCTTGTTTTTATAGAAACTGAGTTTGTAAAGAGCCATGATATTTGAGAATGGAAAAAAGAGTATTGGAAATATATCACAGGGTTTATTGGGGTTTTTTTTTTAATTATTTTTTTAAAAAAATGAACAAGCAACAAAAAGAAGAAAAACAAAAACAAAAAAAAGGGTGGGGTTGTTACAGAAATATAGTATTTGTGGTAAAGGGAAATACTAGCCTCCTCGGGAGTAAACCCCAGTGTTCTAAACTGTAGGTATCTGCAAACTCAGTGCTTACTGAGCATAAAGCCTGTTCTGAAGAAAAGGTCAATGTAGGGGCTGGAAAGAAGGTGAAAGGAGATGACAGATTCAGAGGAGGGCAAAGAGAAGCCTATGGAGGAAGTGTCTGCTGGAATTATCTTTATCAGGCCTGAATAAACATACCCCCCCCACCCTTTTATGATGCTGGCTGTGATTAAGCTCGCTTTCTAGGCACACAATAGAGCTGGTTCCCTCATGTTGGACAACTTTACTTAGAGGACAGGAAGGAGCCAGAGACTTCCCAAGTAAGGAATCGCCTATGTGCTATATGCAGCAAGAGGACAACAAACTGGAAATTGCAGCTTTTCAGACTCATTTATTTCCTATTTACTTTGCTTGTGGGAAACCAACAAGGAAAGTTGCAAATGGTGATTATGTGATGCAGTTTGCTGCAATAAGCACAAGCATGAGCTGGGTATCCAATTGCCCAGATTGTGATTACTTAACCATGAAATGGCCAAAATTTTGAAAACAGGCAGTAAGTTCCTTTTTCAGCACCACAATAACTCTGAACAAGAGCTGAAGAATGGACATAAGTTGATGACTATTTGTATTCATATTCAAAAACTGCTGGAAATACAATGACCATTTTGGATCCTTTTGGGAGACTTGGTGGCAATGGCTCAACAATTCTTGAAGATGATTTCATTTATAGTTAAACAAATATTAACATTTCCTTTTGCCAATACTTAAGGATTACAAAGCTTTATATTCCTGTCAAGTATACAGAGTAGGTTTTGCATATGAGAGTAGCTGCTGGATTCTCATGCTTCATATTGAAAATTGCATATAATTCCTTCTTTAGAAGTATTACAGACTTAGATATGGGATAGACATCCATCTATTTTTTAAAAATATACTGTTAGGGATAACATTGTTTACCCTAACTGGTTTAGGTAAAATAATAAATATGTAATCATAGTTTATAAGTTAAAGTGTCTGCAACTTTAAATATAGGAATGTAATTAGGGGAGTGGTTGTGAAAGCACTTTAAAAGAAGCAAGACGACAGCTTGCTCTCTCTCTGGCTTTGATGATCCCTAATTACTGCATGGACTCAAGACTGCGTTACTCGAACCGGAGAGAGACAAAGGACTGATTTGTAAGTGAACTGACATAGGATATTCCACACGGACTTTGCTAACTGAATATCCTTAAATGGACTGACGAAATGATACATGACTAATGGACTGTTATTTTGACTATGCTACGAACTCATAATGGAATAAACTATATTTTTGATAGCACAAGCGGATCTGTTATTTTTACTGTATGTTAACAAACATACAAACTTATCTCACTCATTTGTCTGTGTGCCTATCTGACTAACGCTGCACATTCTGTTTAGCTTGTCTCCTTAACCCTGATTAGGGAACACAGGCTTAATACTGGCTATGGGCCCAGAGGCTGAAAAGTCAGTTTAACTAGGATAAAACAGATTTATGTAAAAAGTGAGAGTTTGTGTTGTTACACGTTACAGTAAACAGACAGCTGTGTTTTATTAATTATAGTTTTATATCCATATAAGAAAACATGGCACAAGTCAATCTACAAAGTTTGTCCCTTATATCCAAGTTGGATGGAACAAACTATGTATCATGGTCTATGAAATGTAGTCTACTTCTACGAAGAGAAGGTCTGTGGAACATAATTGAAAACCCACCAAACGTAGAGGAATGGGATCCAGAGGATGATGAAGATAGACTAAAGATAGAAGAATTTATGCATAAAAATGAACAAGCTATTTGCATAATAGGTTTAACACTGTCTGACCAACAACTTGTTCATATCCACGGAGAGCAAACGGCTGTTGGGTGTTGGAAGAAGCTGAAGAGGATTTATGTTCGAGATAACGTTGGTGCTCACATAAATCTAACACGGAAGCTTTTCAGGACACATCTCCAGACGAATGGTGATATGCTTAGTCATTTGAAAACTATGCAAAGCATTTTTCAAGAACTGCACGAGAAAGAGCTTATTTTCTCTGAACTACACCAAGTCTATATAATTCTATCTTCACTAGATGAAAGTTATGACAACTACGTCACTTCCCTTGAAATATTGCCTAAGGAAAGTTTAACTTTAACTGATATAACTGGCAGATTGATTGAAGAGGCTAGAAGAAGACTTGAAAGACACCAGTTAAGGAGGGAACAACCTCAAAAAGAAGATAATGAATCTCCTACTGCATACGCAATTAAAAAGTGTTTTAATTGTGGAGGAAGAGGACATTTGGCAAGATTTTGTAAAAAAGCAAAGCACCAGAACGCTGGCCAGAATACTAAAAGTCATCAAACGAAAAAGAAAAATTTAGAGTTAGCCATGTATAGTAACGGAGCTGTAAAAAATAATTTATGGGTGGTTGACAGTGGAGCATCCCACTGTATAACAAATGATAACAGAAATTTTATTAAAATGTCCCAGAGTACACAGCAGATATCGTAAGCCAATGGCTGGAAACTGAAAGCTAAAGGTCAAGGTATAGCATATTGTTCTTTTATAAAAGAGAATGTAAAAATGTTATATGTACCACAACTTAAGTTTAATTTAATTTCCGTTGGAATTACAGTTAAACTAGGATATGTAGTTACTTTTAAAGGAGATAACTGCATAATTGAGAAAGAAAATAAGAGAATTACTGCATCTTTAAGAGGTGAATTATATGTGTTAAATGATAATGGTTTAAAGGTGGCTAACACGGTTTATGATAATAAGAAACCTCATGATGAATGTATTCACTTGTTACATAGAAGGCTAGGGCATTTAAATTTTAAAATGCTTAAGAAAACTGTTGAATTATCTAAGGGAATAAGTTTGAAACCTTGTTATAAGTATTTGCAATGTAATGCTTGCAATAAAAGCAAGAGCAGGGTCAAACCGGCTAATAGAGTTGATGGATTTACTACCAAAGAGCCTTTAGAGGTAGTATTTGCTGATTTAATAGGTCCGAAAAAACCAAGTGTAGGAGGAGCTCGTTACATACTAAGTATAATGGACCATTATTCTAGACATGGGTTTTGCTATTTGATGAAGAGCAAAACTGAAACGTATCAAAACCTCTTTAATTGGATAAAATTTGCTGAAAGGAAAACTAAAAAGAAATTAGTAACTCTTATAGCAGATAATGGTGCAGAATTTACAAATAATAAATTCCAGAACAGACTAAGAATGTTAGGTATTCAACATAAAAAGTCTGCACCATATAGGCCACAACATAATGCCTTTATAGAGAGACGAGGCCAAACACTACAGTCAATGGCACGAACTATGATGTCTGATTCAGGATTACCTGAAAATTTATGGGGAGAAGCAATAATGTGTGGTAATCATATATTAAATAATGTTGTTAATTCAACAACAGGTGAATTACCATTCACACTGTGGCATGGTACAAAACCTGATTTAAGTTACATGCACACATTTGGAGCACCAGCACGGGTGCATATCCCTTCACAACTCATACAAAAAGAACAGCATAGAGCTAAAAGATTATTTTTTGTAGGATATAAATCTAATCATAGATCTTATAGATTCTGGGAACCAGGTACATCTAGAGTTTACACCAGTGCTAGTGCTAAATTCCTAGAACATGTAGGATGGAATAGATTAGAGCAAGATTTAAATAATGAAGTAATTATTGAACCCTACAAAAGGCAGAAAGAACAGAATAGTTATAAGAGTCCAATTAAAGAAGAAGTCCATGAAGAGCAAATAGGATCAGAACAAGAGGAAACAGTTGATCAGGAAGAGTTATATAATCAAGAAGAGTTAATAAATGAAAGTCCTCCTGTAAGTCCTGTATATACCTAGACGTACTACACGTGTAACTAGACCACCTGATAGATATCAAGCAAGTATAGTTTGCCAAGTAACTAAAGTTCCAACTAGTGTAGATGAACTTAAGATGTATCCTGCTAAGGATCAGGAGAATTGGCAAAAGGCAATGGAAAAAGAACTAAATTCATTAAAGGTAATGAAAGTATATGAAGATGCTAAATTACCTCCAGGAGAAAAATCCATTGGGTGCAAATGGATATTTAAAGTAAAAACTGGAAATGATGGGACTGTTACCCATAAAGCTCGGTTAGTAGCTCAAGGATTTAATCAAACTGCATCTGATTACGATGAAGTCTTAAAGCAACATCTTTAAGAGCAGCATTAGTGGGGGCAGCTAAGAAAAACTATGTCATTAACCATTGAGATGTAGAAACTGCTTATCTACATGCACCATTGCAGCACACTATATATTTGAAAAAGCCAATGATTATAAAAGACAATAAAGTAAATAGTAATGATTGTTGGAAACTCAAAAAGAGTCTTTACGGGTTGAAACAACCTGTCTTTGAGTGGAATCAATATATTGTGAAAGAATTAAACAATATAGGTTTTAAATCTGGTTTAGCAGATCCATGTATGTTTAAAAGAGAAAATAATGGAACGGTGTCATTATTGTTATTATTTACAGATGATATTGCTTTGATAACTAAGACTAATAATGAAGCTAATGAGATTATATCATTATTAGCCAAAAAGATAAAATTAAAGCATTTAGGTGAAATTAAAAAGTATCTAGGATTGACAATTAACAAAACAAAAAATGGTTTTAAGATATCTCAAGAAGATAAAATTTGCCAATTAATTAAAACGTATAAAATGGAACTTTGTAAACTGGCAAAGACTCCAATGAGTCAGGAAGTTTGCCAAACTAATGATCAAAGTCCCAAATTTGATAAGTCTATATATCAATCTTTGATTGGTAGCTTATCATATATAAGCAATTGGTCTAGGCCAGATATAGCTTATAGTGTTAATCAGCTGGCACGTTTTAATTCAGATCCACATCAATGTCATTGGCAATCATTAAAGAGAATTTTAAGATATTTTAAAGGAACAATGAACCATGCATTGTATATAGAACCAAAGAGTGATTTGAGTCTTAGTGCCTATGCAGATGCAAGTTTTGCAACTGACATAAACACTAGAAAATCAACATCTGGGATGGCTGTATTATTTGGTAAGACACTAATAGGGTGGAGGTCAATCAGACAACAGCATATTAGCTTGTCCACGATGGAAGCGGAATTTTCATGTCTGTCATTACTATGCACTGACTTAATTTTGTACAAACAGTTATTATTAGACATGTTAAAGATTCCATTATTGTGTAGGAGGACAACCAAGCAGCCATAAAGTTAGCTACTAGTATTGCTGTAAAAACTAGATCAAAGCATACTGATTTAAGATACTTAAATGTTAGAGAATCTGTAAACAATGGGCTAATTAAATTGGAATACTGCATGACGGAAGAAAACATTGCAGACCAATTTACAAAAGCTCAAGGAGTAATTAAGTTTAAAGAGAATTGTAACAAATATGATTTAAAGATGTAAATAGTTATATTTATTATTATTTCCTAAAAGGGGAGAATGTTAGGGATAACATTGTTTACCCTAACTGGTTTAGGTAAAATAATAAATATGTAATCATAGTTTATAAGTTAAAGTGTCTGCAACTTTAAATATAGGAATGTAATTAGGGGAGTGGTTGTGAAAGCACTTTAAAAGAAGCAAGACAACAGCTTGCTCTCTCTCTGGCTTTGATGATCCCTAATTACTGCATGGACTCAAGACTGCGTTACTCGAACAGGAGAGAGACAAAGGACTGATTTGTAAGTGAACTGACATAGGATATTCCACACGGACTTTGCTAACTGAATATCCTTAAATGGACTGACTAAATGATACATGACTAATGGACTGTTATTTTGACTATGCTATGAACTCATAATGGAATAAACTATATTTTTGATAGCACAAGCGTATCTGTTATTTTTACTGTATGTTAACAAACATACAAATTTATCTCACTCATTTATCTGTGTGCCTATCTGACTAACGCTGCACATTCTGTTTAGCTTGTCTCCTTAACCCTGGTTAGGGAACACAGGCTTAACATATACTATTGTTAAACAAGGCTGACACTGAATTAAATGTAATCTGAGAACATTTCTGGACTATAATTCTACACTTGAACTTGCACAACACCTAAGTTGGGATCTCTTAAAATATCAAATTTAGTCTAATTTGTTGTAATAAAGACAGGCTTTCTCTGATGAAATTGTCTTAATTGTTCATTCCAATTGATAATTCTTATTGGCTGATTTTGTTAATTACTGATTGATTTATTCTCATAATTTTAAATTGCCAAGTTGATATATATTCATTTTATATATGTATATATACAAGCATGTGTTTGAACAGTGTTATTCATTTTTATGAATCTCTTCTGTTTTCTCTCCCTTATTACTTGATTTCTTTTTTCTTGGTTGTACTTTTAAAATCTCTAAAAAAAACAGAGAGAAAAGGGGAGAAAGAATGCAGGGATGCTGAAAGTTGTTTGAGATTGGAGCAGTTTATAAGCCCTGAAAAATATCTAAAATTAACCATGGATAAGAGTATATTTGAACCTGGGTCTCCCAAGATTTAGTCCAATACTTTAAACACATTTAAAACATCACATTGCCTCTATTAAAATTCGTCACATTTACGCTCAATTTTGTCATATCAAACTGAAATATCGGTTATTCCACATTTGACAAATATGCCACATATATACTTAGCAATAAATCAGCCCCAAAGTTGAGGCCCCAAACACTTGAAGGAATATGACATGCCAAATAGACTGTTACATAGTAACAGTTAATATATTTCAGCTGACTGGGAGGCAGCCCAAACTTTTTTTTTTTTTTTTGCATTTTCCAGAGAGTGGTGAGAGGAATCTCTAGCAATATGATCATAAGCCTTGAGATCCAGCATTACTCTGGGGCACGAATAGTTGGCTTCCTCTACAGTCATCGCTGTTTAAATGCCACCTAGGCTCAGTGTTGCTTTGGAGCAGAGGACCCCAACCTCCAGTCCATGGCCTGGTATTGGGCGTGGCCTGTTAGGAATTGAGCTGTGGAAAAGGCAGGCAAGCGTGCAAAGCTGCATTTGCACAAGGGGCACATGTGTGAAACCATCTCCTCTCTCCAACCACTGCTTCCCAAAGCTGGAAAAGCTGGAAAAGGACCGCTGCTTTAGAGAATACCACTGACATTCTCTCGTTCTGAAATCACCACAGTGAGAAGATTATTTCCATGATCAAAATTATAGCAGCAAAATTATACTTCCTAACAGGCAACTAATGACTGTATTATGGGTCTCTAGACATCAGTGCTATCCAGAATAATGATCAGAAGTTGATTCTCAAGCAATGTATGATTTAACTAATTGAAGCCAAGAGCTGAGGACAAAGTGTGCAATGAAAATATATGCTCTTGTTATAAAACTAAAAGAGTGGCTTACTTGTATAGATAATATTCAGTTTGATCCACATGCTCACGTGAAGAAATGGTATCTATAAACTAAGGGAAAAATAGTTTAGAGATGATCTTCCAGATAAATCATCGACAGTCTCTCAGATATGGCTGAACATTGCATGGTCAGACATAACTGCAATATAGAAAAAAAATCACTTTAAAGTGGCATAGGGATAAAATTATCACTATAGCACTTTCACTTAATTTGCAATTATTACCTTTACCCGAAAGAAGATTAAAAACCAGACTAAAGATTACTTTTTGTATTTAATCTTCCTTTTTATGAGGAAGTAGTTTTTAAGTATATATGATGATAATTATTCATATCATTAGACTTATAATTACTATATATAGTAGCATAGTACCAATATGACAGTATTATTAGGAACAAAGTCAGGAGCTTCCAGAAATTGGGGATTTAGGATTTAAAGGCAAAGACTAAGTGGAACAAATTGGTGCACCATAAAATAATATTGTACCAGTTTTCTAACATTTTGTTCTATTTCCTCTCACAGGTGGTTTTCTTAAGTTTTTTGTCCTCAGCAATCAGTAATCAATCTGCTACCATTGAAGATAACCAGATTTTATTATGCTGTTCATAAAAATGCCTTCACTTGGAAATAAAAACATGTTTTTACTTTTGCAGGATCCAATCTGGATCAGTCTCTGGAACCAGAGGTTTAGTCTTCCAAGCTTTTGGATTCATGCTAAAAACCATCCTAGCAGAGTGGTGACTGATCCAGATTGCACTCTGCAACATTATCCTGGGACACATATATTCACCTTCATTCATTTTTACTTTTACTGGTACATTCTGGTATGTAGTTTGGTACTGTAGGCTGTAGGGGGGAGAAAAGGTAGAGATGTGGAGGAGGGGAACTAAGAGAATCATCAGCCTAGAGCCATTATGGTCCCCAAAATGAAGTCCATCCTTCATGAATTCTGTTGAGCCTTATTAGGCAACAATTTTGTATAAAATGTTTGTTGACTAGGTTTTTGTATATAAACTTCATGGTGCTGTATATTGTATTTACAATTGTATATACAATTGTATATAAACTTCTTCTGAACTGCAACTTTATATGTGGTCCTGATTTTTTGTGCCTAATATTGGCTACATAAAATATGGCATTCAAATAATTTAATTGGAATTGGAATAAGAAGATGATAAAAGTGTGGGAAATAGGTAGCAAAATCTGAAGAGAATCATTCAAATAACATGGTCCCATTCCATGTAGAGCTTTATGGAGGACAACTGACATCTTGAATTGTACTCAGAAGCCTATTGATAACCAGTGCAGTTCATGTAGCAGAAGTGTTATATAGGCATGTTCTGGCACACCTATAACTGTTCATACTAAACACTACACAAACATATTCTTAATTGCATGTCCCCTGTGGCTCAGAAAAACTTATTTTTCCTTTAGGAAAAAAAAACAATTCAGTTATTGCTTTGCACAATAAGTCTATTTATAGGTTTTAGGGAATGAGGAAATGGAGCTTGCCCTATATACATATCCAAGGAGCCATGAGACAGTAAGTCATAACAAGTCAAAGTAGCTAACTAGTTCTCCCAAGGTTTTAAATAACTATCCCAGTATATGCAGAAAGAATTATATGCATGTAGCAGTTCAACTAAAATACTAGTTTAAAATACCAAGATGTTTATTTTATCTGGTTTATTTTTGTTGAATTGGATGTCATGTTCTTACCCGAGATAATGTTAAAGAGCTGACCGGTAGTTTTTTTTCATAGGTTCTGTCCATCAAATTGGCTAAATCGGCTGCAGGGGAAAACAGCATCTTTAGTTTTTACTCATTAGAGTTACTGGATCAAAAAACAAGAAATGAAAACGAAGTACAGTCATTCCAAACATCTTCCTACATTCCTACATCTTTACAAGGCAATAAAGTGTCATCTAAGACTGAGAATAAACACAGGCAGAACTCATGGAGGTGAGGGGGAAGGGGGAAGGGTCACATTGTTAAATTAAAAATTCAGACGAGCCACAAAGCAACATTAGCTGTTAGATGCAGCAGCAGCAGCACTGGAGTTGGTGAGGTAGCTGAGGCCTGGAGGTATCTGGCAGAGTATCTGTTGGGGCAATGGCAACAACATATCCTTCTGGCAGTGCCAACATTTAGCAGTAGTGAATTCATTGTGTTTTTCAAAAAAACAAATGGCAGTGGGCCACAAGAGATTGCCTGGTCATTAAGCAAAGCAGTCGCTAAATAACATTATGTCTGTGAGGTGGGTTGGGCTGAGAGAGAGTGACCACCCAGCCAGCTTTCATGGCTTAAGCAGAACTTGAACTCACAGTCTCTCGCTTGCCAATGTGGCAACAGTTAATTTCAAACATTAACATTAATTCCTGAAGCACCTATTGAAATATATGACATTGTATCTGTATTCTGATACAGTTAAACTTCCAGAAACTCTGTTGTAATATTCAAAGACAACTGAAGACCATTAACGTAATAATTCAAGAGATGAAGGACCAGATAACAAGCCATGTACAAAGATCAAATTTATCTGTCAACCCAATTAATATAGAAAACAGCACTTCATTTTGTATTCTGTAAAAAAAATCTAGTTAAAAAAGAAAAAGTTTTAAATCAGTGGAACTGTTCTGGAAAACTGCTTAATACTATTTAATAGTTCAACCTCTTCATGAAGTATAAAACTCAGCATCCCTATTTCTTAAATGATGGAACGTAATATGGAAATCTCGTGAATCAACTAAAGAAAATCGTAACCAGCTCTAAATGGCATCCATTCAATAGTTAACTATTACCTCCTAAAATAATGAAATCTAAAATTGCCTATTGATTAAATTCACCTTAAAGCTGTCATAGAAGATTCCTGCTCTTACAAATTGGTGACTCAAGGGACTAGTAACAGGAGATAAAAATGTTTAACTTCCCAAAAATTGCTGGTTCAAAACTAGCTTCAGGCAGTACCAGTCAATAAAGGCTTACTATATAATAGCTGCTGGCATATTCTTCAAAATAGATCAGTGCTGTTAGTGCATTTTTAATGGAACCGCATCAGCATAAAACAGTGTGCAAGTAATTTCTGTAAGGATGCCATGAATGAAAGGGCAGGATAAAGTCTGCATAAGTTACAGTATTTAAGACACTTTAGAGCAGAAAATTCATTTTGCTCCTTAAAGAAAGAATATCCATAAAAGTAATTTGAATTCATTAGAATTCAATATGCCATACTTTTCAATGTGTTTTTCTGAATCTTCTAAATATAAACCTTGGAAGATACAGCAGCTTTCCTGCTTCACCAGATTAAGAATATCAGGGCAGTCCTTGGTCTGAACTGGCAAGGATTACAAAGTCCAGGATCTTGGACTTAAAAGACAATGTAGTTTTCTCATTCAGCTCTTTCTTCAGAACCAATATTCACTGTGTGCTGCATCTGATCTTTGAGCCAGCAAGATCCATTGTGTGCTAATGACCACTGACAGGCTTATCCTTCACTAAACTGTCTTATCCCTTTTTAAAGCTATGTTGGAAGTCATCATTATAACCTATATTTATTTTAATTATGTGCCATGGTAATCTTTTTCTTTGTTCTGAATTCATAATGAGAACAATAAGGAGAGAGAAAAATAACTGTTTGGTTTGTCATCATCTATAATTGTATGAAGTGCTTCCATGTGTCTTTTTCTGGGCTAAAAATCCAAATATGATTTGTTTTCAAAAATCATTTTTGTTCTCCTTTACTATGGTTTTTTTTTTTTTAGCACATCCTACTTTTTTAATCAATGAAAAGCCCAAACACCATTTTCCTCCTCCTCCTCCTCTCAATGAACCTGCTGCATTATACATCATAAAAGTGTTTCATGTTAACTACACATTTTAATTTGTAAAAGAGTAACAAAACCTATGTTTAAATTATTATGGCCATGAACAAAAGGTATATGAGGAAAGTTAGAAGCACCTCATATACCAAGTGTTTCTTTCCATACAGATATATATCAAGTTCCAAATGTAGAATCTGCAGACCGGCCCTGCTGCAACATGCCAGTTCAGAAGTATGAAGGAGGAAAAATCCAGTACAGTAGCCACTCTGGAAGAATATAAGCTTATTACAGAACATTGCTTTCGGGAATCTGCTTATTCTCACCCTCCATTTCCAAATGTGACCTTTTGCTTATAATGTTGCCTCTAGGGACACTTCCATTACAGAGATGGAATAAGCATATAAGTACCATGTTGAGATTGACTGGATTACAAACTGATGTGCTGATCACTTTGATGTATGAGGATAGAATAGCATATTTTTAAAAAGACAATCAGAAATTTACATCTTTTGTCTCTGTATAAGAACGCACCTCCATAGCTTACGGGAAAGCATCCTCATCACTGGTTCTTTTCTCTTCATAGTAGTTTTTGTTGACAACTTAGTTTTCTTGTTTGATTTTCACACATGATTTTTTTTTGTTGCAGAGAGCTAGTCCCTGCAAAGTTAGTCTGACTGACCATTGTTGTACAAATTGTAATTCTCTTTGACTGAGAAATGCTACCACTCACAAAGACACAGCGCCATCTTGCGTTCAAGTAAAAGACACTGCACAACTCTGAATGTCCTAACTTGGCTGCTTTTCCCCTAATATTTCATCCTATTTTGTTTTCAGTGTTATATTTTGGTATATTTAAGAATTTTATGCAAGTTCTGCCACAATGAATTGGTTAGCCTCTAATGACACGGCTACAGTCCTGTACACTACTGAACTGTAAACAGAAGCAACAGCAGCTCCAGACTGGAGCTGTTGAGATGATGAATGATAGAAAACTGCTGCTAGCTAGAAGATACAATACTGCTGTCTATAAATGTCATCTTGGTAATGTGAAAAACAATTAACTTGTTTCCCAGTATCAGGAAGTTGTATGCTTCCTCTACCCTGAAAGAGATAGCCAAGGATACGGACCACAGATAAAAAGAGAAGCAAAAAGACATGATAACATATTCAACATATAAAGAAGTTGCCATAAATTCCTGTGTCTCATATGGTTTTTATCACAACTAAAACATTGCTGAACGAAATGAACATTATTAAAATTTGTCACATACTGTATTGTCATCATTGCTTTCTCAAATATTTAGCCCTACATTAAAAAAGTCAAGCAGGCACTCTTGCTTTGAGAAATCAGCATGTGGAATACTAGTAAATTTAAGTCTAGATCATAGTTCACCATTATGTTAGCTCCTGTAAACCCAAGATTAAAAAAAGACACATTAATTTCCTTACCCAGGCTGTGTTCTTCCTTTTTTCTTTGTTCCCATATTGTACTGTCCACGTACGCTGCTGAAAGAATACCTCTTTTACCTAATAAAAGAGGTCAAAGAAAGTCCTTTAGAAGATTTTCACATTGAAAAATCATTAGTCACTTATTTTTATGCATTATATTAATTACATTAAATGAACCAGGTAATAATTGGTATAGTAGCAATTATTGTTTTAGGAATCATTTAATTTTTACCATCCTTTGGGATTCAGATTCTATAAATTTGGAGCCCTGATAGTGTTTCTGTCGACTCTATTTATAGCTTTAAAATATATCACCTTCACCGCAGATTATATTTATATAAAATTCAATAGCTCTTACCCAATAAATGATTTATTCAGCTGGTCCAATGATAACTATATAGCATTTTCCATTAAAAAAGTTAATTAAAACTTGAAAGGCTATTCTGTTCAATTAATCATACTACCACCTTTTACAATACTGGACAACAAAGTATCAACAGTAGAGACCTTCAAATTTCTAGGTTCTATTATATCACATGACCTAAAATGGACACCTAATAGCAAAAACGTCATCAAAAAATCACAACAAAGAATGTTCTTTCTGCGCCAACTCAGAAAGCTCAAACTGCCCAAGAAGCTGCTGATACAGTTCTATAGAGGAATGACTGAGTCTATCATCTGCACCTCTATAACTGTCTGATTTGGTTCTGCAACCCAACAGGCTTCAGAGGACAATTAGGACTGCAGAGTTAAACAATTACTACCAACCTGCCTTCATTCAAGGACCTGTATACTTACGAGTCAAAAAGAGAGCTGTGAAAATATTTACATACTCCTCGCATCATGGACATAAACTGTTTCAACTCCTTCCCTCAAAACGACTCTATAGAGCACTGCACACCAGAACAACTAGACACAATAACAGTTTTTTCCCAAATGCCACCATTCTGCTAAACAAATAATTCCCACAACACTGTCCAACTATTTACAAAGTCTGCATTACTATTACTATTAACCTTCTCATCACTCCTTATCACCCCATCCCCTCCCACTTGTGATTTGTTGCTTGTATTCTTACAATCTATATTGTTTCCTGGTATGATTTGATTGCTTATTGTACCTTATGACTATTATTGTTGTACCTTATGATTCTTGACTCTTGACGAACGTATCTTTTCTTTTATGTATATTGAGAGCATTTGCACCAAGACAAATTCCTTGGCCAATAAAGAATTCTAATTCTAATCAACATAGCAATTCCCTACATCTTATATTGGTACAAAAGCTTTTTTATTTATAAGATTTACAAATTACTCCATTTTAAGTAAACTCTGAATGACATACAATTCCCATCTTTTATTCTAATGTACAGAAGAAAAACATAGAAAATATGAATTATAAGAACAAACACATCAATAGGAAAAAAGTGCAAAAAGTTATAAAGAAATGCATAGCTTACTTCTAGAGTTCTAATAAATGCAAAACATTGACCCACTAACTGCTTATATAGAAACTAACTTTCCAATAATGTTCCCAATATTTCTTTAGAATAAATATTAACATGATAAAAATTCTAAAAATCCTAACCCCAAAGTGAAAATCTAGTTTTGAGAAGCACCATGGTGAGGATTCAAAAAGCAGAGATGGGTAGTTCTGAAATAACATTCTCAATGGTTTTGAGCAGGCAAGACTTAATATGCTGAAAACCTGAGTAACAGTTCCTCCCACATCCCAATGGTCTCTTTATTATGTACATGTATCTAAATCTTATTTTAACCTTTGCCAAGTGAAGTCCATGAAAGGTTTCCAAAAGCAATCTTGCAATAGCCTAATCTATGTTCCTCCCAACTGTTTGGAAAACAGTATGAACACAGCACAGGAATTGTTGAATGAATGAATGAATGAATGAATGAATGAATGTTTTATTGGCCAAGTGTGATTAGACACACAAGGAATTTGTCTTGGTGCATATGCTCTCAGTGTACATAAAAAGTAAAGATACATTCATCAAAAATCATAAGGTTAAGAGTGCAGTGCCAATACTTCCAACTGCAGTGATTTAATTAGCAACTATGATAAGAAAGGTCACAGGGCAAAACTCATTTAACAAATGTCTCACTTAGCAACAGAAATTTTGGGCTCAATTGTGGTTACAAGTCAGACTATGTGTACATCTAGCTTCTACCCATTCGACTTTTGTTCAGGTATTAACAATACTGGTGAAAACTAACAGGCTGTAAAGCAAGGCACCATCTTGTATCATTGTTTCCCAGAAAACCTTTGGGACCCATTCTTAGAAAACAAAAAAGACAAATTACAGAAATGATGGATTACAATGATAAAGAAGAGCAGGGTGTACTTTATAGATCATGGGGTTGTTATAGTGATTTTTTTTTTCTGAATTGACAAGATTATTCACAACAGCTGTTTCATGTGACTTTTAATCCTTCTAATGTGGCCACTTGCTCCAAAGGATAATGAGGGAAATGGATCAATTCTCCGTGTGATCCTAACTCTTTTATTGTGAGAGCACTATAAACTATTCAGCCCACTGAGCTGCTTGAAATCAATATCCTACGCAAATTGGGAAAAATTTTCCCAGATCATATTCTATGAAAAAAACTAGTTTCTGAATATTTCTGAAGAATTACACTATGTTTCTTCAGTGTACATGAAATAGGTCAATATACTGTATATTATATTGATAGACTTAAAGGAAGCCATATAAATTT
Source organism: Hydrophis major (assembly GCA_033807585.1). Taxonomy (NCBI): domain Eukaryota; kingdom Metazoa; phylum Chordata; class Lepidosauria; order Squamata; family Elapidae; genus Hydrophis; species Hydrophis major. Next base: position 335,257,579 of record CM066329.1, read on the forward strand.
TAAAATAAAGTATTTTATGTAATTGGCCCAAGAAACATTTTTCAGAAGTTTCACTACATTCATGACTATTCAAATCAGTGGAGGAATAGTGTAAACTGCTTTTTGCTCCAAAAGGTTTATTAAGACACCAAAGTCAATCTTAAACCTCATTTAACTTTCTGGTAATCTTGTTTTACATTTTATCATTCAACAATAAAGATCACTGATTGAAACACTTTGATTTATAGCCTGAAAGAAAATATATTTCTTTCATACTTTATTAAAGCCACTTCAAAAACTACACTTTAGTTTAACTTAATATGTGAATCCAGCATTGAGGATTCTGAATCATGTCTTCAAGCAATGTTTGGACCACACAATAGAATATTCAACAAACTGGAATTAAAACTAAAGAATGAATTACCATAACATGGGCCTTTCTTCTTACTGACACTAATCTAGCATTGTTGTGACAGACATTTGACTTTGATGGGGAGTGACATATTTTCTATTGAAATAAGGCGGCTAGGCAACAACACATAAGAAAATCAAAAGGCTAAGCTGGCCATGGTCTTATCCTTACCAATTCCACATGGATATTAAAGAGAAGAGCACATCCTGACGTGCAGCTTCATTCTATGCAAAGATAGGTATAAAGACTCCTGAACTAGTTAGCCTAAATAAATGATCTATAAAAATCGTCACTGGCTATCAAATCACTGATTCCAAAAAATCAGGAAAACCTTCAACTGAAAAAAAAAAAAAACACCTCCAGAACTAAGAATCGTAAAAAACGGACAGATTCTCTGAGGAAGACTCCTATTTTCCTTCCATCTGAAGCGACCCACCTGTCGCCGCCCAATTTTTCACGGTAGTCCGGCTCTGCAGTAACCCACGCTGAAATATGAACGCTGCCATTTTGGCGCGTACCACATCTATGATCCAGATGGGAGGAGCAGTAAGAGAGAAGAAACGCCTTTTTGCTGCTGCGGTTGAGACCAGCTGTTTAAAAGGCACAAAGCCAGAGATGGGGAACTATGGCCCTTTTATGACATGTGGACAACAACTCCCAGAATTCCTGAGCCACTGTAGCTGGTTTCAGGAATTCTGGGAGTTGAAGTCCACATGTCATTAAAGGTCCACAGTTTTCCCCACCCCCGCTAAGTGAAAGCATAGGTGACCATAGAGTGCTAAGGGAAAGAAGGGCACACTTCTTGGCGGTCCTTTAGCGCCTCTCTCCCTGTAGCGGTTCTTCGTATGTCTCGGCGGTAAGATGGCTGCGCTGGTGGTTGGAACCTCCGGTCGACTCCTGCGAAAGGCAGCCGAATGTCCCGCAGCTGGTGGGCTGGTTGCGGACAAAGTCGGCTGTTGGAACTGTTTACAAGGAGGTACATTGGATCTGGTGTTACGAAAAGAAAGGGGGTTGGAAATTCTAGGTCTCTCTTTAAAATGCGATCGAATAAATGGATTAAATCCAGCTCTGAGGTTTCTAATGTATAATCTTCAATAACAACCACAATTTTTTTAAGGTGCTCAAAGTTGTTTTTTAAGGTGGATGACCATACAGGGCTTATAAGTAATGTTGCCTCCTTCACGCATGGGTGAAGTTGCCCTGTCCCGGCAGGCATGTTTTGTGATTGAAGCAAGTCAATCCGAGCCCCGAGGGCTGCGAGCCTCCAAATTGTGGCTTCGAAAGTCAGGCACCCCGAGTTGGACGTGGAGCTGCTAAGACTTTGATCCCTGACTTTGGGAAAAGACACTTACCTTTGCAAGTAATTCAAGCAAGCAAAAAGCATTTATTAAAGTGGGAGGAGAGTGAAGTCTTTTTAGGGCCCAGAATAAAATTATACATACATTGGATACATGTGATACATCAGAAATCAAGTGATCAAAAAATTAGAGATATTAATTGCATGTAAAACATTCATTCTAGGTAACATTTCACAAGTTTCCCAGTTGGGTTTGTAACTTTCTTAAAATTTGCAAGTGCTTTCAGAGTGTGCTCTGTTGTTTAATGCTCACATACCAAAAGAAATGGCCTTGGCTAATTTAGCAACATTTTCCTAAAGTTAAAAAAGAGATCTAGATTTTCATGTTAAAATGCCAATGTTATTTTTAAAATGCTAATATTGAAATTCCACATAAAGTAATGTATTGATTAATCAGGAGCCATATCAATATACAACATGCAAAACAATAATAAGACTTTACATCTATATATATATATATAAGTGAAATACCACTCACGCATCATCACAAAATCTCCAAAACAGTAAAGCCTACAAACTTGAAATTTGGCTTCTAGGTGCTTGCTAAGAAAGGATTTTTTGAAATGACCATCAGACCATTAGTATTTCATATATTATTATAAACACACTCTGATGCTAAGGAGTTCCCCCTCCCCACCTGAAAAGAAATCTGTTTCAAATGCAAAACACAAGCAGAGGAGAGGAGTTTCAGTTTTAGTTTCACAGCAGCAAGCAGCTATAAGTACAGAACAGTTGAGCTAAGCCACACCCAGGCTCCTTGCTGTCTCCTTGCTCACACAGCAAATTCTGTTTCAGTTTCCATGTTTCTGTTTCCAAAAAGCCCTCAATTCTCTCACACACTGACAGGATGCTAACCCATGGATGCTGGTAGGCAGAGGCACATTTTTCCCCCATATTTTCCTCCCCAAAAACCAAGCCTGATCACATAGTTTGGTAGCGAAGTATGCGTATAGGGCTATTAATGAAATAGAGTAAAAAATAGAACTAACCACTATAACTTACCCAGTTAGGTCTGTTAAGCCTGTGTTCCCCAACCAGGGTTAAGGAGACAAGCTAAACAGAATGTGCAGCGTTAGTCAGATAGGCACACAGATAAATGAGTGAGATATGTTTGTATGTTTGTTAACATACAGTAAAAATAACAGATACGCTTGTGCTATCAAAAATATAGTTTATTCCACTTAGAGTTATATAGCATAGTCAAAATAACAGTCCATTAGTCATGTATCGTTTTAGTCAGCCCATTCAAGGATATTCAATTAGCAAAGTCCGTGTAGAATATCCTATGTCAGTTCACTTACAAATCAGTCCTTTCTCCTTTTCAGTAGGGGAAAAATGCAGTCTTCATCCAATAATTAGGGATCATCAAGCCAGAGAGAGCAAGCTACCATTGCTTTGCTTCTTTTATGGTGCTTTTACAACCACTCCCTTAATTACATTCCTACAGTTAAAGTTGCAGACACTTTAACTAATAAACCATGATAACATATTTATTATTTTACCTAAACCAGTTAGGGTAAACAATGTTATCCCTAACAAGATCCACATATGCAGTTCTAAATTATACAACTTCATTCAACTGAAAGGCCATATTTTATATAATATAGGCTTTAAACACACATGAAATATGTACATTGTGATTAATTCTAATTGGTTTTTTTAGGAAATTATAATTATATGCAGGTGACAGTCACAATAAAAGTTAGCATGCTTCACATATTAAAGAATTTAATTTCTGTTGATACTTAGTTGGTTCTAAGCCAAATATATACAGTTGCCACTTTCATTTATCCAGTTTACAACAATTCCTTTGGGGGGAGGGAAACCCTAGATAATTGCAATGATCAGGTAAATCAGCAAGAAAAGTCTAGATTTGGCTAGATCAGCAGTCCCTAACATTTTTGGGCCCATGGAGCAGCAGCAGCAAGGAGCAGTGGTGGCAAGAGGAGGGGATGGTTGTGCGCATCCTACTCCCGTGCATGTGCAAATAAAGCTTTACACACTCTCCCACTGCTTGCACAGCCTAGTTCCTAATGGGCCACAGACTGGTACTGGGCTGCAGACTGGGTGGTCGGAGACCCCTGTACTAGATCATCCTTTTGGACAAATGGACACATCTTGAATTTAAGGAGGATGTTGCTGGACCCCTCTTGCCTGATATCTGTCTGTGCCAGCTATTAACAGCAAAGTCCGTCAGGAGATAGCAGTTCTGCAAAAAAAGATTCATGTCAATTTCATTCCATTGCACCCCAGAAGATACCATATGCATGGGAACAGTTGTAAAGAGGCAGAATAATCCTAATCAGTCCTGCCTGCTGTTTTGAAATAGAATCAAAAGTAGAATCAGCAGAACCAACCAAATGTGCACTCAGTTGATCATGAGCAAGAAAGAAAGCTGAGCAGTTGCTATACAATCAAGGAACCAATCAAGCGGTCAAGCCACCTTTCCCCTGTAGGACTTGTGAAGAGTATGCTGCATCAATTGAAACCCCTGAGTTCAGAAAGAGGCAAACATTTCCACTATTGGGGATTTCATTGTTACTGCCAATGAAAAGTTTGCCCTTTCTGTGAATTCATATGTACTGCAACTGAACCAGAAATAAATCAGTTGTGTTTTAAATTGTTGCATAAGAACACCAATGTCAGTACCTAATTCTGGGTTAGTACAAATAGTGTGTTTATTTGGTTGATTTTTATCTCGCCTTTTGTTCAAGAGCTCAAGGTAGCATTCATGCTACTCCCAATTTGGCACAGTGTATTCTGGAAATATAGCTTAGGAGAGGGAGGATATTAATTATTTACTAATTATTATTTGGGACTAGAACTTTGACAATGTTCTCTGACCATTTTTTCCAACAACATCCAGAGAGAGCCAAATTAAGGAAGGCAACTCCACAAGTACAAAGAGAAGATGTTTTGTGTTTATATAATGTGTTGTCAAAAAGTCAAACAATACAAGAAACAATTTTAACAGTACTAGGCAAGTATGTACCGTATGAATGGGAATCAATGAATAAGAATAAAGGAAGGAATGTGTAAACGGATTTCATAGATTATATTGACCCAGTTCAGATTTAAATTGGATCCATTATTGTGATGGGGTGGACAGTATTAATGCCCAGGAGTAAAAAAGAACCAACGGGTTCTTTTTAGTGAAGACTATAATTAGCAGGCCAATACTGAAAAGTGGATAAGATCAAGTCACACATAGATAAGACCATAATGTTTTATTTTTTACATTTATCTTTTCTACCTTTCAATATTTTGTCTCTGTTTTTAAAACTATGATAAGCTTATTGAAGTGATTGTCCCATCCCTAATGCATATTTCATTCTTTAAAATGGTAGGAAAGTATGGTAATGATTTTCAGCAGTTATTAGACAGCCTGTGACTTGTTGGGTCATCCTTTCAGAGATATTTCCTTACCTAAATAGAGAAACAGAATGACCCTGGGTGGACAAAATGCAGGGGGAGCGGGAATCATTTCTGACTTTCTGCTGGCTTCCCCATCGAGATCCTTGTGGGAAGCTGGTAGAGAGCATCAGAAATCAGAATGATGAGTTTGTATGATTGAGACTTGACACTCATTGTTTTTGAAGAAATGAACTTACATTTATTTTGCAAAATCTTCTACTGTTACAGTAGAAGTGATCCTAGTGGAAACTTATTTAAGTATTACAATAAAATGCTTATAATCATGACATATCAGATTATTATTAATTGCATAATGGAAAAAGTCTCTAAGATCTAGTGTCATTTTTCTAGTTGGAAATAATGGTTATTTGTTTAAGGTTAAAACTTAATTATTTTTAGGATAAATAAACTACTGTATTTTCTTGTTCCAATTTCAGCAAAACGTTATTTATTAACAGAAGATGTTCTGCAGTTACGTAAATTTCAAGAAAAGAAATTGGAAAATGAATATAAAATATATGGACAAAAAGGTATTTATACCAAATAATCATTTGCAAATTAAAATTAAGCAGCATAATTTTAATCTGTGATGTACAAGCTATGATTTTGCTTATCTATATACTATGATAGCTAAGGAACTCCTGTCTCTTTAAACATCTACCACCCAAATAGTATTTATATGCAATGCAATGTTATACAGATAGTCCTCAACCTACAACAGTTCATTTAGTGATCAATAAAAGATACAACAGCATTGAAAAAAATGACTTACGAACCTTTTTCACACTTATAATCATTGTGGCGCCCTCATGTTCATGTGATGAAAATTCAGATGCTTTTCAAGTGACTCGTATTTATGACTGTTGTAGCATCTCTGGGTCATGTGATCCCTTTTGCAACCTTTGGGAAAGCAAAGTCAACAGAGAAGACAGATTCACTTAACAACCATGTTACTAACTGCATGACTCACTTAATGGTGGCAAGAAAAGTCATAAAATGAGACAAAACTCACTTAACAAATGTCTCCCTTAGCAACATAAATTTTAGACTCAATTATGGTCATAGGTCAACACTACCTGTATTTTCTTGCTAAGAATAAATGTATTCATTTATTAATAAATTTATATACTGCCCATCTCTGTGTTCAAATATCAATAAACTTTGGGAGTTTTTATTAGGTAAGTGTCAGAGATATGCACTAGATATGCACTATTCAAAAGTGATTCATAAAATATGCTTCAGATACCTCTGTTAAATATTAAAGCAGATTTGTCTTCTATAAAAAGCTTGAAAAAACAGTGAAGCTATTTCAGTGAATGGGATTCTTAAAACATCTGTTTCTCTTTTTGGGTTATATACCTGAAAAAAAGAAATAAATGTTTTAATGAGTAGCAGAAAAGCATTATACCTAGGTTCAAAGCATGTTTTTATATAATTTTTTGAAGCATGATAGCTCTTGTAGGTATCAGATCTTGTACTATCAAGTGGATAAATCCCAACTGCAATCAAACCACAGAAGAAATATCATGGTTTTTTTGAAACCACAGCCAGACTCATTTCTGACACAAAAGTTTGTTAATTGATAACCAGGAGGCACCTTGTGATAGGTATTGTCCTTAATGGGACTTTTTAGATGTGGGTACACAGGTGCTATTCTATATAGTGCATTAGCTTTAGGAACTGTCAAAATCCTGATGCTTGCAAATACAGTACAGTACATTTGGAGAAATCTTTTGATATGGTAGTTACTACTAAAATATTTTAATGTCAGTTATTTCCAGGAAGATTTCAGATCAAAAGTCTGAACTGGGATACTTTCATTTAATGCCTTCATTTTTTTTACAAACAATTCCATGTTTGGTTTTTTTTGATAAAAGTTTTATTGATTTTAACAACAAACAAAAAACATATAAGACATATGATTGTTCAGTAATGATATTGGGATATTTTACTGATGATTGATAATGTGAGTTATTATGTAATATAATTATTTTGATTATGAAATGGATGCACAAAAGGGAGTGGTAAACCAACCAATACACTGTAAATTTATGAAGAATGATTTTTTTTTTATGTTATGTTTTATGTCAAACAATTCCATATGTTGAAATCAAAGTCAACAGACCATCTAAAAGAACTTCAAACTCTTTTTTAGTTTTCATTTTGACTCAATGTATACTTTGAAATGGCAACTCCAGTCTGACCGGTAAATCATCATTTCTGGGATCCAGAGCATTCCTAGACTTGTCTAAGTATTGTTTAACAGTATTTATTTATTTATTAAATTTTGATGCTGCCCATCTCACCCACAAGTTGATTCTAAGTAGATTATGGGTTTATAGAGCAAGTAAAGAATAATTCAAACATTCAAACTAAAGTATTCCATTCACATAGCAGAAAAAAGCAAATTGCCGCATGAATTTATTATATGGTGTGAATTGAAATTCTGGCAGAACAAGTTTTGCCTTTCAATGAATCAGGTGACTAGATTTCCCAGAGCACACATTAAATTTATAGAGTTATATATTTAAAAGCAGTTCTTTTTAAAGTTCTTGGGTTTATATTTAAAGATGGTCCTGTTTTGCAATAGTTAGAAGTTACAGTAGGGTTGAAAAGATAATTTTACAACTGATCCTTGCACTTATAATTGTCACAACATTTCCATTGACATGTGTCCAAGATTTCAGTGCTTTGCAACCAGCATGCATTTATGACCATCACAGCCTCCCACAGTTACATGATCGTTATTTGCGACCTTCACTGCTGGCTTCCAATAAGCAAAGTCAACAAGGAAGCCAGCAGTAAAATTGCATATCATAGTCACTTGATGTCTTGCTTAACAACTTTATCATTTAGTGATGGGGTTGCCTGTCTCAGATTGTTGTTAAATAAGGACTACCTGAATTCATTTATATCTCCAAGTGTTTCAGAAGTTGCAAAAATCTAGGTAAACACAAAGTGGCAGAAGTAGAAACTCAAAGTCCTTGTTGACATCCAGAGGGTTCTGGTAGCCCAGATTTGGTAGCCCTCATTACCATGATCAGGGAACAGAGGTGCAGTTTCCTGTTCTGTGACTCAGATGAGCCTGCTGTTGCTCTAGCAAACTTGAGCTTCTGGGTGTTAGTGCTATTGTTGCTGCTGAACTGGGCCAAACTCTGGAAACCAGAATATTTTTCTGGTTTGGGGAATGTGCAGGGGTGGGATTCTACCGGTTCGGACCAGTTCGGGTGAACCGGATTAAAGTAATAACTGGTTCACCAAACCAGTATTTCAACCAACCGGCTGGCTCTGTCCTTTCTGCCCCTCCCCTCCCAGAAGCCTCCACACGGCCCATTTTTGAGGGAGGTAAGTGCAGGGTCCGTGCAGAGGCTCTGGGAGGGGAAAAACCGGGCCTTCTGGAAGTACGGAAACAGGCCTGTTTCTAGCTTCCAGAGGGCCTTCAGAGCCCGGGGGAGGCATATGGACCCTGAGGAGGGCAAAAAAAGACCTTCCAGGAAAAAACGGAAGTGGCAAAATGGGCCTGTTTCTGGCTTCCGGTGGGCCTCTAGAGCCCAGGGGAGGCTGTTTTCGCCCTCCCAGAGGCCCCTGGACCCTTGGGAGGATGAAAACAGCCCCCCGGGCTCTGAAGACCTACCAGAAGCCAGAAACAGGAAGTCTCAGTAGGCCATGGCCACGCCTACCCAGCAGCCAGTCAGCGAACCAGTTGCTGGGATTTTTGAATCCCACCCCTGGGAATGTGTCTCATATATAGGATACCTCCCCCCAAAGGGGACTGTTTCAGAAAAAGTAGAAAGTTACAAAATCCTAGGTATAAACCAAAACAACATTCAGCTTCATTTTATTTTATCAATTCTGCAATATTCTGTGTAAGCTAATTATAAATACAATTGAATACAATATAAACAATTCACTCTTTTTTTCGATTACAGATGAGTTTTTCAGAACTGTTGAAAAAAAGTTAGCAAATAATACCCTTATCCTCAAAACTGAATTAATAAATCTACTATATCTATGTCAATCCAAACATGAAATGGAATTAGTCAAAAGAACCATATACAGGTAAGAGTCATTCAGTAATGTGAATATTCATTTGTATTATGTTTGGTCTGTTTCTGATCATGTTACAATAAGGAAATTTTATCATGAGACTATTCTTAATTTTATGTTTGGTTTATTTTTTTCTTTTTCAGAACAATATTGTTCATTAGTAAAATAATGTTCGCATTTCATTTTTTTGAAATAATGCAAACCACAACATAGTAAAAGGAAAAAATATATAGAATCTTTTACCAGCATACAAAATTCATTTGATAGAAAAGAGCTACTTTAGGCAGACTATTATATAAACTCTTCTCTTTTTGAATGGGGAGCGGTTGTCACTATTTTTTGTTGAATGGTATTGAGTGCCATTGGTTTTCTGGAAACTCTAGGCAAGTAACTATAAAATTTCCCAATACCTTGGATCCTGTCTTGTGGAAGATTGAGTATGAATATACTCTGTCCTGTCTGTCTGATCTTCAGGCTTAAATCATCATCATAACAAAAACTATCTTCTACTCAGGTATCACGAAGAGAACAGAAACAGAGCCTTTGGGGAGTTCAGATTTGGACCCATATTTATGAGGTTATGTTATGAACTAGACCTTGAAACAGTTGCACTGGAACTCATCAAAGACCAGGTAAAATTCAGGACTATATTTGTATTATTTTCAGTTTCTATCATTCCAATCATGAAATTCAACCCATAGGGCAATTTATTTTTCCTTTGCAACAGTATTAAAATTAGTGCAGCTTTTTAAGGCCCATCGATTTGGTTTGGAACATTTGGGCTCCATTTAAATTCCTGAAATATCTGGAATCTTGAACCTCAAGTTATACAAATGAAGCTGACAAAAGTTTGGAGATTATCCTGTGCTACACTTGGAATGAGGGATAGTGGAAAGGCAGAGAAGAAGATGGATGAATATTCACCTCATAACTGGAAGTTCATCCACCGGCTGATAGATACAAGAACAAGCATTTCAAGAAAATTAATCAGTTCACTGTAACTTAAGGTTGAGAAATTCTTAAGCGTTTTCAAGATTCTGTACTTATCTCAGATTAGCATTAAAGATACCTTCCTGAAATCCTAGTTATTTCTTAATCCTTGGTCTTGCCAGATACAAGGGATTCAACTCTTGGAAATAAGTCTTGTTTCCCTGGGGATTATTCCAAGGTTTGAGCACAGTCTCCTCTAGTCCATGATTAAAATCCAAAGGAACACATTCCATGATCTGCATTTCCAAGAACTTTTTAAACAGTCTTCTAATAAATCATCTTTTAACCAAATCACCATTGGATAATTTATTTTCAGAAACACTGTAGTAATAAATGTATTTTGATAATTATGTATCTCTTATTTGCAGCTTGAGGGGATGATCCTGAAATTTAAAGCCCTGAATTTTTATCCAAGTGTTTGTCAAGCATTATGAATAAAGTTATTTCCATAGAAACAGTTATTTAGATGAAAACAGCCAATACAGCTATATTTTCTGTTCTTTTCAGACTCTAAATGGCTTCTTTGGAGATTATACATCATTCAATATATTAATGGACATGTTATTTGAAAAGGGTCATTTTGAAGGTAAAGGAAAGATAATATTAATCACCTAATGTAATACAATATAATTGCCACTGAATAATTTGATCTAATAAATTTTGCATGAGTACTTTTGAATGTTACAGAGTTATAACATCTCTTAAAAATAATTATAACTTTCTTAAGTCTGTGTTCATTAGATGTTTGTTTCATTCAGTGAATGTTGATGATACTTGGTACTTTTTAGGAGTTTTTTGAAGTTTTTTTAAAAATTACTTTTTGGGGTAGTGGGAGCTTGGAAAATTTCAAACTTTGACAAGATTGAATTTTGTCAGACCACAACATTAACGTTGCCATGGCACATGACATTGAATGTCTATTAGAAAGGAAGAGACATCGTAGACTATAAGATTTAATTCCAAGAAACTGTGCATAGTACTTCAACTTTATGACATTTAAAACTGAAATTACCACAGTACTTCACAGAGCTCCAGAATGGAATTAAAATTCTTTTTTTAAAAGAATCCCAAATCTCAAGATAAGCTGCCATGACAAGTTTGGAAGATGTCTATCACTTTTAATGTTTTAAATTTTGGATTATACCTTTTAATTATTGAGGGCTTTGTAATGACTCTGGTTCTCTGGAAATATTTTTAGCATTCAGTTTTGAAAGAGCCCTGATGCAGGTGTAGAATGATACATCAAGTTTTTTGCTATCACATAGCATATTGTTTTACTATTATGATACATGGTTTCCACTGAACTATTGCGACCTTAGAATTTAGGTATAAATTATTTCCAATTGCATCCCCAACATGGAGAATATTGGCTACATTGTTCATAACCGTATTCCTTGGCACCTACCAGGTTCCTGCTCCACCCAGTGTCATTTTTAATACATTCTTTAATTGCATTGCGGTAACCTGTGGTATCATCTTGGCTTACAAGAATGCATTTGAATCCCAGAGGCATTCTTGGAAAGTAAAAGTGGTAAGCAGATATATCCCAATGATTCCTCTGGAAATGTTCTTGTCTATTCAAAGATGGGGAAAAGATAACTAGATGAAGAACTTCACAAGTTTGCTTCCTGCTAAATTGTTATTTTTGACTGCCCCACCCACCGTGACAAGCATTGCATAAATCAACTTCTTACCGTAGCGGATTTTTGTGTGTGTGTGTGTATGACAGGCATTCATATGTCCCTTTTGCCTAAAGAGTTGAGAATACTTGAGTTAACATAAAAAAAATCTAGTACTGATAGAGGAGAAAATTTGTAGCTCAGGATTGAAATAAGGAGTCGTTGGTGCTCTCTGAGCTTGGTTGTTTTGTTGCAGATGTTTCATTACCGAAAATAGGTAATATCATCTGATAGTGTGATGTTACCTAGTTTTGGTAATTAAACATCTACAATGAAACAACCGAGTTCAGAAAACACCAGGGAACCCTGAAAGAATCTAGTGGTATATAATTTATTCCGTCAAGTGTTTTTAATAAATAATTTGTTTCAGGTGCAAGTATTATAAATTAGCAGCTGGGATATGTGATTATCTACAAATACTGAAGTAATGCTTAAAATTAAAATTGTATTCCACAGATGCTCTGAACGTGCTATTAGAAATGGACAGAGAAAATGTCAGATTCAGCCAAGACACTTACTTGCTCGCATTTGCAATATGCTACAAACTGGTAATGATATATATTATTTAAATGGTGTTTAATATGATTTTGTGTTTACATTTCTCTTTAATTTAGATGTTGTTTGTTTAGTTTTTGTTTTTCTTATGACTAAACCTATGGCAAAAAGAATATCATTGAATAGCTGCATTCTTTTTCTCTCTGTCTTGTTGATTTCCCTGGAGTTAAACAGATGGTGTTTTATAGCTATTGAAGTGGAAAATTACATGTTTTGCATATAGTCATAGATGAATCAAGAATATCTCTCTTTAGTCCCCATTTAAATTGCCACATGAGCTGTGAATACCATAGAACAGCTACATATTGTGTAAATACATCATAGCCATCAATAATTGCAATAAAACTATGATACACAAAAGCAGATATTTGCAGTCATACAAAATACTGCAGTAGTCTTTGTAGAGGATATACCAAAACAGATGTGAATCAGTCATTTGACCTATATTAAAAAATTCCATAATATCTTTTAATAAATTAAGCTTGCTTTCTATGAAGAAAAGTACATACAGTATTCATCTGGCTCTCTTTCTCCTTCAAGAAACAATAATGTAATAGCTTGGAAGTAATATATCTATGTGAGGGTGTGAAGGAGGTTTGCTTCTTCTTTTACTTGTACCTGACACAGAGACTTGCTGAAGTTTGCTACCTATTGATTTCTAGAAATCCATTAGAGAAGTATCAAATATTAGCTTACCTGAGGTGTTCACAAATTAATTAAAACAGATTGAGCTCCACTTTTCACGGGAGTTTGTAAATGTCCTGTTTTTAGTTTTGTTTTGCTTTTATAATTGGTGAATGGGTTTTTTGAAAATGAGCAATTTTCAGAACCCAAGCATTTAAAATTCAGTAAAGTCCTGCCATCTCTCCATTGTAGTCTGCATTGCAATTTACATATAAATATTAAAAAATCTTGCATCCTGCAGAACAGCCCAGAATCTTGGAAAATTGTTAATACGTTACTTGAAGATAAGTGTCTCCGTGGACATGAGCTTTCAAGAAGAACACAATATTTTATGGTAGCACTTGGTCTGAAACAGGTATAGCATTATTTATTTCTACTATCAGTGCAGTTTGATGTTCTGTATCCTTGGATGTATGTTTGTACTGTAACTTCAATGCCGGCTGCCAGTAATTTGACAGTTCCATTCTCTCTGGCTCAAGGTTGACTCAACCTTCTATCCTTCCAGGGTCAGTAAAATGAGGACCCAGATTGTTGGGGGCAATATGCTGATTTTGTAAACCACTTAGAGAAGGCTGTAAAGCACTGTGAAGCGATATATAAGTCTAAGTACTATTGCTATGCTATTTAAAAGGGATTAACAGTAAAACAAAAACCTAAGGCAGGGGTCTCCAACCTTGGCTCCTGGAAGCCTGGCGGACTTCAACTCCCAGAATTCCACAGCCAGCTTTGCTGGCTGTGGAACTCTGGGAGTTGAAGTCCGCCAGGCTTCCAGGAGCCAAGGTTGGAGACCCCTGACCTAAGGAAACAAATTATAAGAACCCAACAGGCAAAATCTCTTCAACAAATAAAACATCCTACAGGAGTTTGGGCATTAACTAAAGAAGTTACACTTCCTAAGTCCCATCGATGACATAGTTTTATTGAGGAGACTCAAAGCGCACCTACTCTTCAGTCTCGCCAGATACACAGAAATAGTTGGAGATAGGCTGTCCCCTTAACTAGGCCCTTATGCTATGAAAGGCTTTTTAGACAGTAACTAGCACCTTGAACTACACTCAGAAGCCAACTGGTGACTAGTGTACTTGATGGAATATTGCAGTATGCCCATTCTGAAACAGCTGTAGCTTCCACATGGATTTCAAGGGCAGACCTACCTGATTTAGAATAATGTGTTTTTGGCAGGTCTATTTATTATTGAGAGGTTGTGAGAGCCAATTGTTAGGATTTAAATAAAATGTTAGACAATATTTAAAAGTATTACTATTTTTATTTCCTTCTACAGAATGATTTTTTGAAGGCCCAGTACTATTTTTCACAGTTGCAACCCACTGAAAGTATAGTATATGACAATTTAAAGGTAAATATTTTTCGGATTATAAGACACTCCACAGTATAAGATGCACCTAGCTTTTGGGGAGGAAAACAAGAAAAGGGCCATCACCGCCTCCGGGCACCCCATTTTTGGCCTTCACAGAAGGATAGGTGGTGGCGATACCTGCTGACTGAAACAGCTGGTCATCGGTATTCTGGGAGGCTATTCCAACCGACAATCAGCTGCTCATGCTAAATCAGGCTGTGCTGAAGCTGACCAGGCTGTTTGCTGTTTGCTGCAAGGAGGCAAATTGTTGGGAGGCAGAGGCTGAAGGGTGGGGGCCGGTGGGTGGGCGGGGCTTCAGTATCATTCGCTGTATAAGACGCATAGACATTTCCACCCACTTTGGGGGGAGGAAGTGTGTCTTATGCACTGAAAAATACGGTACGCTTAATTTGTGTGTTCTAATGATCGTGTAATCTGATGATATATTTTAAGAGAGAAGATATCCCTTGCCTTAAACAACATATGGCAATCTAGCCTGCTCTATTCCAATGCTAATTAAAAACATTTCTGCCTTATACTGTTTTCTTTATGCCCTTAATTTTTCAAGCGTTTTGATTTGCTTTATGTCGGATCAACGCTGGAAAAACATAAGCAGTTCTTCATTTGCTGTTCATCAACTGTATATTTAAATCATCAAAAGTTAAATTATTGAAATGTGCCAACATTTCTATGATTCACATCAATGATATGATCCTAAGGAATCTTCTTAAAATCTTTTGTTCATAAAAATTTCCATGGCAGCAAATGTCGGAGTAAATAACTCACACAATGTTGAAAGAACAGTGAAAAGTGGGCAAGCAAAGATAATCTCAGAGAACATATGCCATTAAAAACAGGAGCAATTAGTATTCCATTTTTTTCTATTTTATCATGTATGACTCTCAATATCCCAATTTCTAGTGGTTTCAATGCCATAACCACTATATCAAAATATCTTTATTTAAAATTGAAGATACAAAAATCTATATGGGAGTGATAGGTAGAGGGACAAGTGGAGGAAGGGACGGTAGATACAGGACAATCAGTAATCTAATGCTTATTTAGGAACAAAACCATTTTTTCTTCAGATATTTTCCCCGTTCCTCCCTCACATTCATACCAGTTTTATTGGTTTGTTGTAATGAGTTGGACCTGAAGGCAGTGATGATTTCCATAGTCATAGCAAGAATGTTCCTAAGCAGTCCATTTTAGCACCACTATTTTGGGGCTGCATCTCCTGGGAGGAGATTGTCAACATAAAGAAGGTTGCTTTGAAGTTTCAATCCCAGCACGTCCTTTCCCTCAGTTGTATCTGTTACTGTGAATAAAATAATTAAAGAAACAGAAAGGTTCTGTATCACAAGTTTTATTATCATTTTTATAATGAGAGTTTGATACCGAAAAATGTATACTGTACCTGGAATTCGCCACAATCAATGATATAGTTATAGAATCCTTAAGGGTACCACATTCTCTATCTTTTACGAACAGTGCATTTGGTTGATGACCATCAGGGCTACTGGTACAAAGACTCTTGAACTGCCTACTTGGCAGGTTTTTCTTCTGACACAATCCAGAATTTGTGAAAGCATTATTCTTTTGTTACATTTGTATTGAAGATTCTTCTTTTGGCTGCCTTTGGAAATCTAAAGAATCTTTTGCAAACACTGGAAAAAGCTTCAAAAATCAATACATATTTTGTGAGAAAACCTAACTTCTGTAAGGATGTGGTAAGTGAAAATTATTTGATAGAAGCAGGCTTTTTTCACAGCTAGAAATATAGCTCTCTCTTTTTCTCTTTCAGGAAGGGGGGGGGGCTATCTTGATGCATATATAAGTGCACTCAACACTTTTGTAGCCTTTTTTTGCTGCATGCTGAAAGTACTATGAAATCTATTGCTAATTCCTCTCTTGAGCTGTTTTTGTAGCAGCTGAAATGTCACCCCAAATGCAGTTCAAAGGAATAAATTGGAAAGCATTTTATACCAGGAATAAATGTACCCATGCTGTTGTGGATATCTCAGTTGTTTCTCTGACATCTCGCTGAAATTTGCTAGATTATTTGTACTACTTTATATGCTTTATATCAACTGCAAGCATTACTCGTTCAATAGAACACACCCCTGTTCCTGATTTTTCAGATCAAGGTAAATTACACTGTAAAGAGTGAGAATCACTGATCACTGTTATTTATAAATAAATAAATCTGAAAAAAAAATTGCCAATAATTATCTTGAAATAACCATTCGTTTAAACAGCCTCTTAACATATTGATAGAGCTTGCTGAATTTGGTTACCCGCAGGAATATTTTTTCATCTAATTAGTCCCTATTAACAAATATTTTGGGATACGTCTAACAATTCACAAGTTTAAAACATCTCCAGCTTGTAGGTTTCAACTGCACAAGTTAAGCATTGATGCATAGAGCTGCAGATAAATGTAAGTTCCACAGGTGTAGTGCACCTTCATAACAAATCGGCAAGAGGAATTGGATTAGGGTCTTGTTTCTGTAAATTTGATCAAAATTTATCATGCTTTGGCATAGAAAAAAACAGTTCTTTATTGATCATGGTTTGTTGATTTGTTGTAATCTTACAGATCATCGCTGTCAGGGAAAAACTAGAACTCGATCCAGACTTCATTATTCAGTTTGAAGAAATTGTCACCAAGTTAAAAGTCTCAGGACAGATAAATGAACTGACTCTGGATGCCCTGTTGTGTGAGGTACCACATTCCAAAGGGTACAAAATGCAGCTGTTGAAAGGAACAAAACGGAGTCAACGAACTTTACAGCCTCTTCAGTCGTATCTACTAAGTGATTGAATGCACTTTCTCCATCAGGAATTCTGTCCTAGAATCCACCTGCCTCTTTTACAAGATTTTCATTTAGGGTGGGTTTTTTTGGAGGAATACTGATATTCATAAATTATATGAATGGTTTTGCTGGTATATTGCCAAATAAATAATGTAAAGACATAACATAACTTCATAGTAGGCATTCTGCAGAACCAGTTAAAACAATCTGCAGAGAAAATTAGGGTTTGCCAAGCTAATCGAGGCTTTTCTTGATTCCATGTTACCATGTTCATTGGTTTCTATTAGAGAGAAAGTGATATGGAGAAGACAGAAATGACTTTCCCTTGTTCTGTTCTTTTGAGCAATTCACTAAAGGGAAGAACTTCAGTTAGATAGTGTTACATAGTGTTGGGCTAGGGAGATGGAGGTTCAAGTCTACACTTAGCCTCAAAGTTCATTGGGCTTTTTTGGGCTATTAACATATCACATTCACCCTTGGTCACTTAAGCATGATTGGGCTAGTAACCAAATTGACTAGATTTATTCAATATGCCAAACTATAACCATAGAGGCTACATTTGGACAACTATTAAGTCAAAGTCAAATCAGGCACATTTGGATTGAGTTCACCAAATTGGTCTGCCAAAATGGAATTAGTTTGTGAATTATTATTATATTTTTATCCTACATTTATCTCTCTGCCTCAGTAGTGAACATGTCTAATACCCCATCTGTAATTTTCCCCTTGATAGCCACCTTATGAGGTGAATTGTACTGAGAGAGAGTGCCTGGCCCACAGTCAACCAGCTAAAAGAGGCCTACAATTTAGTGTACTGGTTTGTAGAGCAGCATCTTACCAGAATTTATCATAAATTGATATGGTTGTAAAGCAAACCATTGCATGACCGAACCCAATTTTAAAATCATTTTACCACAGTGATTGTTGTTAAATGAAAAATGTGGGTGTTAAGCCAATCTGATTTCACCAATTATCTTTGTTTGTCAGAAGCCAGCTGAGAAAGTCACAAATCATGATCACATGCACATAAGTTGCTGCAACCATAGTAAATGCAAGCTGGTTGTTAAGATCACGCGACCATGGGGATGTTGTGGCATTCACAGTGTTGAGGGTAGGACCTAGCTCACTTTTAGCAAGGCTGCCACAGCTTCAAACTATCATTAAATGAACAGTTATAAGTCAAATACTGCCTGTATAGCAAACTGGCTCATGATATGGCATAATGCTGCAATACATAGTTTATATTGTTAATTTATGATTCATCGTGTAGTGGGAGCACAGTCCATTGGACTCATTCAGATCGTCATAATTAGTTAATTTTGGTATGGGCTTTGTATGGTTTCAAGCAAACCTTTTGGAAACTTCTGATCCAAAGTTCTATAGAAGATTTGGGAAGCCCTTATCAAGATAATGTGAAGTGTTAATACCACTTTATAATGCCTTGGTAAGGCCACACTTGGAATGCTACATTCAGTTTTGGTCGCCATGATGTAAAAAAGATGTTGAGACTCTAGAGAGAGTGCAGAGAAGAGCAAGATGATTAGGGGACTGGATGCTAAAACATATGAAGAATGATTGCAGAGACTGGGTATATCTAGTCTAATGAAAAGAAGGACTAGGGGAGACATGATAGCAGTGTTCCAATATGTCAGGGTCTGCCACAAAAGAAGAGGGAGTCAAGCTATTCTCCAAAACACCTGAGGGCAGGACTAGAAGCAATGGATGGAAACTAATCAAGGAGAGAAGCAACTTAGAACTAAGGACATTTCGTGACAGTCAGAACAATTAATCAGTGGAACAACTTGCCTCCAGAAGTTGTGAATGCTCCAACACTGGAAGTTTTTAAAAAGATGTTGGATAACCATTTGTCTGAAGTGGTGTAGGCAGGCAAGGTCCCTTCCAACTCTGTTATTCTATTCTAAAATACCTATCTTCTCTGTTGTTACCTCCCTCCACCTTTTCCCTGAGCCTACCAATTTATAACAAATTCTTCCATAGTCCTGCCTGATTTCAATTTGTCTTGCTGACTTGGATTGAGAGTTCCTTATTTTTTTTAGCACATATACATTGTTACTTTCATCCGAGTGTGTTTACCAAAATTCAGAATTGCCACAGTATTACCTGGGAAACATGTTTCATAATATCTTAGTAAGGAGTCATTTTCTAGGGAAATAGATATACTATACTGACAGAGTGGTAGATATAAATATGATGCCAAACATGGAAATATCCAGGAAGCTGAAATCCTAAACACTCTGAGGTGGAAATAAGTACTGTTGAACTAAGAGTAGTTGGGATCAGTCTAAATTATATGTGTGTAATGTCTGTATCAGACAAATCAACAAGATTTTATTAATTTGCTTTAGATAGATTTGTATATAGCAACAAAACATATTTCTATGTTCTCCGATCTTCCAATAATGTTTTAAAACTGACTTTTAAAAAAGAGATAATGTAGGAACTGAATTTTTGATTTTTCAATGTCTTGTCAAAATACTGAAACAGACAGTAGAGGGTGCAGTATTCATTCTTTGTAAAACAATCCATCTGATTTGAATGGTGAATGCAAATTATATTGGAGGCAATTTTAAAAATGTATTACCTTTTGTGTTATAAAATTAGTTAACTATAAAATTAGAAATACACTGAGTGTATTTCTAGGTGTGGAATGATTCTGAATTTCACATGGGAAACACATTTTCAGGCAAAGAATAACTTTGGTGTGCTATCTGATAGGTCTTTTGGACTTGCCACATTACCTGCAAACTGAGGAATAATGCATTCCCTCAAGAACTAGATTTAGTCTCAATTTCCCACTTTTAAGAGAGAATGAAGACCTTCCTTATCACCCAGGCTTAGTTTATTTTAACTGCAGTTTTACTTGATTCCCCAAAAGCAACTTACAATCCAGTTTTGAAATTATGGAACATCGTTACCTGCACAAAATTTGGGTGGGTTTACCCTTTCGACCAGCCACAGAGAAGCTGCAGCAGTGTCCTCCTCAATCTCCCTCATTCCATATTGCTGGGTCCCTACATGCCTTGGGCCTGCTTTCCCACCCCACTAGCTCTCTGCAGCCTTTGGGCCTGCTTCCCAACCCACACAGTTGCATACCCTCTCTCCACCCTCCATCACTGATCATTCACTTACCTTCTGTACTGTACAGCCCCAGAGTTTACATTGAGAGAAGGCCACTCCAATCCTCAGCTTGCTTAGGCTGCATGGCTCTGTTTAGGGGGACGCTAATGAGCAGACACGCCTCCTGTAACAACCCAGGGGCTTATATATTTGTTTATAATACTAGCCAAGTACTGGGAAGCTAAAACAATTATTTCTTAGCATTGTTTTAAAAAAACTGCATGGAGGCTATCATTAGGAATCAAGCTTGACCCAAGAACATTTTTTATTCATATACAAATGGAAATGCTTTATTGGAAGGAGAAGAAAAGGGTAGAGGTAAACTGAAAAACTCCTCAAAATCTGCAAATACATCCCTGGCTTATCTAGGCACATCCACTTAAGGTTATGAACTACCTTCTTTATTCAAGACTGGCAAGTTGCTGTCAATCACTGGAGACAATACTGAAGTGGATGAATGATATGAAGTAGATTCCTAGATTATTCTACCATTGCATGTCAAATCTTCCCCAAATTGCAAGAAATAATGGATCAAATGCAGGTAGTGTTTGACTTACAACAGTTTAGTGACCGGTAAAAGTTACTATGGCCCTGAAAGTGACGTATGACCATTTTTCATACTTATGACCTTTGCATCATCCTCATGGTCACATGATCAAAATTCAGAAACTTGGCAACTCTCTCTCTCCCTCCCTCTCTCTCTCTCTCTCTCTCACACACACAAGTTGCAATATCCCAGGGTCATGATCACCTTTTGCAAACTTCTGTCAATGGGGAAGCCAGATTCACTGTGTTATCAACTCAACAACTGCAGTGATTCACTTAATTGTGGCAAGAAAGGTCATAAAATGGGGCAAAACTCACTACAAATTGTCTCAGCAACAGAAATTTGGAGCTCAGTTGTGGTCATAGGTCAAGAACTACTCTAGTTGGAATTCTAAGAGCTGCCATCCAACATATTTGGACGGTTGGAAATGATGGATTAATGGAGTAGAGCACAAATACATAAATTTTGCAGAAACTTCATTTTGCAGTTCTAAAAATAATTGCATTTTGGGGAGGAAGAGAAATAAAGTAGCCCATTCTTTGGGAATAGTTCTCATTTCAGAATGTCCAAAAAAGAGAGAACTGGAATAGAAAAGACTGATGCCTGTATAAAATCCTCTCTGCGGTTAAGCAGTTTCAGGGGAAATTTAAACCACAGAATCTGTTTTCTTGTACTTTTACTACATTTAGAGAGGAACCTGGATTAGCAACAAAGATAGATTGTGGGTTTGGAGTCTCAGGTTTTTCTGAAGATTGAAAAAAGATTTGTTCTTTTAATGTCAAAAAAAGGCACAAGAATATTTTCTAACCCCATTTCTTGACAACAATACAGATGTAGTCTAATATTCTTCCAAAATTGGGAGTAGGAGGAGTTGATTTCCTAGTCTAGCTTATAATTTTGGATGGGTTCCCTCCAAATATTACCCTGCAGATCATCCAAGATTGTTTTGGTGCCGTTACTGCTTAGACAAATAGGGACAAACTAAGACATACAAATCTCGGACGAACTGGTATTTTTGTTATAATTTTAATTGAATTTTTAAAAATTAATTTTAATTTTTTAAAATTTAATTGTAATATAATTACAATTGTAATTAATTGTAATAAAATTAATTGATTATTAAATAGTAAATTATTATTTTTATTAATTGTAATAAAATTTAATCACAACTAATTGTAATTAAATTACATTTAATTTTTCTTAAAATGGGTTACATATTAATAACAGTAATGTATAATGAAGGTATGTGCATAATCAGTCTGAATTAATACACTGTAAAATAAAGGCTTCTTCACTGAAAATTATGAGACCATAATCTACCACACTGGTTCTGTATAGGTTGGGAGACAGATGTTTTTTGACTTCCCAATGTAGGGTTGAGAGAGACTGGTCCAAAGGCATCCAACCATCTTCCATGACAAAGGAAGAACTAGAACCTAAGTCCTTCCCATTCCTTATGTAACACCTTAACTATTATACCTAGCACTGTTTCTCATAATTATTAAATAATAGATTATGCTTACAAACAAAGTAATTTAAAAAATGGAAAAGTCTCAAGCAAACAAATTATTATTCTAAACAAAACAAAAAAACAGATGAAAAAGACAAAAAAGGAAAAGTAACATTTAAAATCCTATTAATTAAAATAGCAAATTATTCAAATATATTAATTATATTACTATTCTGCACTTTGATGATTTTAAATTAATTGAAATCATTAAAATTTTATTTGAACCATATTGAGTCACACTGTTGAATCTTGTCTTCTTCAAAACGGGCTAAGAGGCAGTGGTGGGATTTAATTTTTTTTTACTACTAGTTCTGTGGATGTGGCTTGGTGGGCATGGCAGGGGAAGGATAGTGTAAAATTTCCAGTCAGGGGTGGTATTTGCAGTTCTCCAAACTACTCAAAATTTCCACTACTGCTGAATACCACCTCTGCTAAGAGGTGGCAAATTTCACTAAACCTATTTTTAAAATCTCTTACAATACATAAATATCCTTCTAGAAGAAATCACCTTTTCTCAATAGTTCAACCATGATATATTTAATGATTTTCATAAACTCAGAGAGTCCCAATTTTTCTCCAAGACCTGGCTTAGTTTTAGCATTTATATCTAACCAATAAGGAATTAGCAGTTGACATGTTCATGGCAAATTTGTTACTTTTTCAATTTAAAAACCCTTTTTTTAAAGGTGAGCCAACCTCAAATGAATACATACATCAATACCTAGATTTAAGTCCTGCGTCCTAACTTACTAATGCTTTTATCATTTTTAATGTTTGAAACAGAGTATTTGTAAATGTTAACTCATGACTTGTATGAAAATATGCCTTAAATGCTGCTGAAATAAATTTATAAAGATGTTATACAGCAGCCTGGCCAGAATTGTCCCCAGCCCCCCTGATTCATAGTAGGCCATTGCAGTCATATTTAGATTTAACAATGACAGCAAATGCATTCAGCTCCAATATTCTGTGTATTTCAAATATCTCCAGATGAAAGTGGAACTTTAAGTATTAGGATTTAAGAGCTAAGATTAAATAGGTCTTGAGTCAAAGTAAAACTAACTGCTTATTCAAAATGATGAAGGAAATTTTCTTTATACAAATTAAAAGCCACTATTTAATAGTGTCATAGGAATCCAATCATTACTGTATAGTTTCCAAACCAGGGGTGTCAAACTCATGGCGTCATCTCATCACATGACTTTGTTCCCCTTCGCTAAACCAGGGGTGGGTGTGGCAGAGTGTGATGCATCTGGCCCACATTGCTTTGACACCCATGCTTATCTAAACCAAGGCTTAAGATATTGTGTGAACCTAGGTTATTATGTCTTATTCAATACCTCATAGTGACAAAACCCTGACTTAATCTTCTGTTACCCTATCATAGAAACATTGAAATATGGTTATCATTTCCTTTTGCATAGTAAGATCACTGAGCAGAATGGTTGAATTTACACAGCATGAAAAACCAGGATTTTAAAACTGTTGTCAAAATTATATACTAGTACTAAGCAAAAATAAATATGTTCTTTGAATATGAATAAAGCAGATCAGAAAGACTTTCATAAACACACAATCAGTAATGAAATCTGAATCAAACAAACATCCATTTGTGTTTCTATATTTTGTACCATAAAGGTCAGATCTTTTAATAAGATACAGTGAGTGACATGACATTTAGCTGGCACATTTTCAGGAACTTCATTCAATGAAATAGGTGAAACCAGTAGTATATTTTGCAAAAAAAAAAACACTGCATGAAATTTATCTAGACAGCAAAGCAGTAGGCAGAAATAATTATAGCTAAACTGGCCTACCTAGACATTTAAATAGAAGGTTAATCATATTTCCAAAACCAGCATATTGATATTTAAAATAAATTGAAATACAAATGTATGTAGCTAACTCCAAGCTCTGCTTTCTGTTTCAATATATGGCTAATTGAGTGCCATTAGGAAATAACTAATTTTGTTTCCTAGTAAAGGGGCATATAATAATCTTGCTGGATTTATATAAAAAAAATTCCATGCTTCTTTTCTAACTAGTATTTATCCATTAATTCTAAAAGGAAAAGTTTTATCTTCAATGTAATTAGAATGTAAAGACTTTTGGACTTTGCAAGATAGAGACTTAAGAAAATCCAGACTTTCTCAGAATGAAATGGTCTGATCCATAATTTTGGTTGTTTTTATAACACCAACATTCTCCATAGAGTTATTGACTGTCACTGTTTCCTATCTACCATGTTTCTCACAAAATAAGGCCAGGCCTTATTTTTTTTTGACCCCTGAAAAAAAGGCTAGGCCGTCTTTTGGGGGGTGACTTAATTTCTTCCCCCACCTAGAGCGGCCCATACGCACGTATCTCGCTGTGAGGCCGCTTCTATCGGCAGACGAAAGCTCCCCAAAGGCAGAGTCCCCACTGCTTCAGGGCGTGGGGTGGCTGCCCGTGTCCTTTAGGCAGTCTCTTTCGGGCGATGGAAGCTCCCCAAATGCAGTCACCAGCCACTTCGATCAGCCAGTAGAAGCGGCCTCAGGGCGAATGCACACACACACACTCCCCTCGCCACGAGGCCGCTTCTATCGGCAGACGAAAGCTCCCTTGAAGGCAGAGTCCCAGCCGCTTCAGGGCGTGGCGTGGCTGCCCGTGTCCCTTTGCCATTAGGCAATCTCTTTTGGGCGATGGAAGCTCCCCTAATGCAGTCACCAGCTACTTCAATCGGCCGGTAGAAGCAGCCTCGCAGCGAGGGGAGTGTGTCTGTGTGCCATGCCTCGCCCCGAAGCGGCTGGGGACTCTGCCTTCAAGGGACCTTTCGTCTGCCGAATGAAGCAGCCTCGTGGTGAGGGGAGTGCATGTGTGTGCACTCGCCCCGAGGCCGCTTCTACCGGCTGATCGAAGTGGCTGGTGACTGCATTTGGGGAGCTTCCATCGCCTGAAAAAGACTGTCTAAAGGCCAGGGGACACGGGCAGCCCGGCCTCACCCTGAAACAGCTGGGGACTCTGCCTTCAAGGGAGCTTTCGTCTGCCAAAAGAAGCGGCCTCATGGCGAGGGGAGTGTGTGTATGTGTGTGCTTGCCCCGAGGCCGCTTCTACCGGCCGATCGAAGTGGCTGGTGACTGCACTTGGGGAGCTTCCATCTCCCGAATGAGACTGCCCTAAAGGCGAGGGGACACGAGTTGCCATACCACGCCCTGAAGCGGCTGGGGACTCTGCCTTCAGGGAGCTTCTATTGGCTATTGGGGTATTCTAGCCTAGGCTACCTGCAGGGCACTCCTAAAGGCAAGTTTTCTCTCCATTCCCCCACCCTTCCACCGCCCATTTCTCTTCACCTCGTGTAGTTCTAACGAAAGATGTGAGAAATGGCGGGGGAAAGCATGGCTTGAATAGGCCTAAATTTTGGGGCTTAATTTCACCTCATGCCTAGAAATCATGCTGGGCCTTCCTATTGGTGGAGGCCATATTGTTGGAGAAACACAGTGTTATTTATCATGACTTTGTGTCATTATGATATATTAAATAGATATAACAGATAATTCAAACATTATGTGTAAAAGCTTTTTAGTTGACATTGTATGATCATAATGAAAGAACCAGATGTGAATTTGATGGATAATTATGGATCATTTTGAACTAATACAGTCAGGTTTTTCTGCTGTGACTTCAATGGATGGATTGGAATGAGATGGAAAAAATACAGAAAAAGTGATTGGACTGTAAGGTTAATGGCAGTGATGAGTGGTGCTTGCTGAGAAACAGATATATTTGTTTTAAGTATGTAATTTAAGATTATATATATATTTCTTAAGTTTTCACAGGTACTTACATATATGGCATTCAGCTTTGTTCGGGTATTTTCCCACGTCATTATAGTTGTGCTTTTAAAGTTGCAGCAACGTTTCGGCAGAATCTCATCTGCCATCATCAGGCTTCTGAACACTATACAGAAGCCTGATGATGGCAGATGAGATTCTGCCGAAACGTTGCTACAACTTTAAAAGCACAACTACAATGATGTGGGAAAATACCTGAACAAAGCTGAATGCCATACATACATACATACATACATACATACATTCTCTGAGGTTTTCGCGGGTATTTGTATGTGGATCTTTGGTTATTCGGGTTTTCTCCCGCATAAAATTGGAAGTATCTAGGCGACGTTTCGATGAAGTCTCATTCATCATCTTCAGGCTTGTGTCTTTGGCTTTGTGCTTCTCGGAGTAATGTGAGCTTGTAGCTGCTTCTTCCTTTTAACTGTTAGTGGGGGTGTGACTTGATTGGTTGGGGGCTTGGCTGTGTTCTGATTGGGTGGGGGTGTGTTCTCATTGGTAACATCTCAAAGCCACAGGACATGAGATTGACAGGACATGAGATTGATACCAGAACTATCGCCCAAACCAAACACTTCAACAACAGAATAATCAGAGAAGCCATAGAGTTAGAAAAATGCCCACACAGCATGAATAAACGAGATAATACCTCCCGCCTACCAGCCATTTGGAAACCCACCCTTATTAACAAATGAGTACCTAACATGAAGATTGACACCAGACCCACACCCACGAGGGCCACACAAGATGCTACCACCACACTTTCACGTAGAAAGCAGACTCATACCCACACAGAAGATGAGACACGGCCACGGACCAGAAGCCATACCACAGCTGCACCACTACCAGCTTCAAACCCCTCTGCCCCATACATGAAGTGAACTGACACCCACCATGAAGATGCGGCACGACCACGAACGCGAAGCCAAACAGCAGGATCACAGCTCACCAGGTCAAATCCCCCAGCAACTAAGACTAACCTGAGCACAACCAAACCCCCACCTGAAAAGCCCCAGCCAATCAGAACACAGCCAAACCCCCAACCACAGCCAAACCAATGAGAACACACCCCCACCCAATCAGAACACAGCCAAGCCCCCACCCATTCAAGTCACACCCCCACTAGCAGTTACAAGGAAGAAGCAGCTGCAAGCTCACATTACTCCGAGAAGCACAAAGCCAGAGACATGATGAATGAGACTTCATTGAAATGTTGCCTAGATACTTCCAATTTTACGCGGGAGAAAACCCCCAAATAACCAAAGATCGATTGATCTATCTATCTATCTATCTATCTATCTATCTATCTATCTATCTATCTGTCTATCTATGGTATTCAGCTTTGTTTGGGTATTTCCCCACGTCATTATAGTTGTGCTTTGAAAGTTGTAGCAACGTTCGTCAGACTTTCAAAGTTGTAGCAACATTCGTCAGACAAACACAATACAGAAGCCTGATGATGGCAGATGAGATTCTGCCGAAACGTTGCTACAACTTTAAAAGCACAACCACAATGACATGGGAAAATACCCGAACAAAGCTGAATACCATACATGTAAATACCCACGAAAACTTAAGAAAACATTTGTTTTTGAAAGTCTGACGAACAAAAAATCACCATTTTAATCAACAAAAACACACTGAGACATAATGGAGACCTAGAAGATGAACAGACCTATGGAACAGCTGTCCTGCCCTACATAAGACAAAATCAGTAAAATACTACACAGGCATCACACTAAGACTGCCTTCAAAACAGCATTCAGCTTTGTTCGGGTATTTTCCCACATCATTGTAGTTGTTCTTTTAAAGTTGTAGCAACGTTTCAGCAGAATCTCATCTGCCATCATCAGGCTTCTGTACAGTGTTCCTCTGTGAGTCAGACTTTTACAGTGGTTTCAGATTTAAATTTGGGGCAGCCTATTGCTGTGCCAGAATGGTTTTTTCTTCCTTCTGATTGGTTGGGAGTCTTGGTCTGTGTTTATTGGTCTTGGAGTTTGCTGTGTTCTGCTTGATTGGTGTTTCTATTCTCTATCTATCTATCTATCTATCTATCTATCTATCTATCTATCTATCTATCTATCTATTCTTAAGTTTTCACGGGTACTTACATGTATGGCATTCAGCTTAGTTTAGGTATTTTCCCACGTCATTCTAGTTGTGCTATTAAAGTTGTAGCAATGTTTTGGCAGAATCTCATCTGCCATCATCAGGCTTCTGTGTAGTGTTCATCTGTGAGTCAGACTTTTACAGTGGTTTCAGATTTAAATTTGGGGCAGCCTATTGCTGTGCCAGAATGGTTTTTTCTTCATCCTGATTGGTTGGGAGTCTTGGTCTGTGTTTATTGGTCTTGGAGTTTGCTGTGTTCTGCTTGATTGGTGTTTCTAATATCTCTCTCTCTCTCTCTATCTATCTATCTATCTATCTATTCTTAAGTTTTCACGGGTACTTACATGTATGGTATTCAGCTTAGTTCGGGTATTTTCCCATGTCATTCTAGTTGTGCTTTTAAAGTTGTAGCAACGTTTTGGCAGAATCTCATCTGCCATCATCGGGCTTCTGTATTGTGTTCATCTGTGGTACACAAGCCTGATGATGGCAGATGAGATTCTGCCAAAACGTTGCTACAACTTTAATAGCACAACTATAATGATGTGGGAAAATACCCAAACAAAGCTGAATAACATACGTACATACATACATACATATGCTGCGTGTGTGTGTGTGTGTGTGCGTGTGTGTGTAAACACAGCAAAGAAATGGATATACTATATCTGAAAACAAAGTTACTTTAATTTCTTAGTAAAGGATATGAGGGAAATTAGAAGTTCTGATTTTGGAACAGTACCAAGAGTGGACCTTGAAGGGAAATGGACAGGGAAGAAAACTTAAAAAATGAAACCAACAGGAGTGAAAGTGTCTTGAGTTCAGGAATAGAAAATTTGAGTATTGTTTGAAAAAGTGTCAAGGAGATTGATTTCCCAAGAGAATGAACAGAAAGTGGATGTAAGAAAAAAAAGGATGCGAAACCTGCCTAAAGCCTTATGGAAAAAAAATTCTGTTATGCCAATGGGAAGTATGAAAAATGATGTTTGGTGAAATGTTGAAGTGAAAGAGATTGTGTAAATAAAAAAAATATGCATTTATAAAGTGCTACATGAACAGGGATGAAAAAAGATGGTCTATAATGTTTGTGGAGAGAAAATTATATTTTCTTATATATAATTTTATTAAAAGTTTTAAAATCAAAGGTAAAAATTAATACAAATTAATGCAGGGTAAAAAAAAGTGCAAAAAAGAAAAATAATAGAAAATTATAAAATAACAAAGGAAGGTAGAAAGAGATGGCTTCTCATCTTTACAATAGTTATAAGCACTATTACAAATGTATCTTTCTCTAAAGTTACATCATGATATTGTATAATCTATCTTATTTAATCATCAAAACCATATATCATGTTTTTTTTCTTTTAGACAAAAAGTCCACAAGTGGTTTCCAGTCATGAGAAAAAGACATTTTAAAATAATATAGTCAAAGAGGACAAGGAACCATGAAAATTAAAACCGGGGGGCCGGGAGGGAAATCTTCAGAACAGTTTTGATAGAAAGAGAAATTGTTTTAGAAGTGAGCAAAGAAAATTAAACAAGGCCTCCAGGAGAGTAATAGGTTTAAAAATAAAACTGATAAAATGATTGAGGATGAAACTGAAGTGAGGAAATGTTGGGGTATTTTAGAGAAGTGTATTAAGAATTATATATGTAGAGTAGAAATAAATGAGGAAAGGAAAGTTATAAATGTAGGATGAAGGTGTAGTTTTTGGAATCGAACAAATGTTAAAATATTAATCTGGTTTGTTTACAGATGTGTGACCTGCTTAATAAGTATGAGCAGACTCCCCAGGCTGTGTGGGGATTAGAAGAGCACCGTTATTGTTTCTCTACCCTTTAAAAACCATTTTGCATTAACCCTGTTTTCCTAACATGTTCGGCTTGGTCATTTGGAAGTAGAGGCAAGAGACAAGGGCTGTAGAAGCACCAAAAAGAATTCAGTTAAACCAGTCAAGTATCTTACCACATTTAGTCTGGAATCCCCAAACAAGCAGCCCGTGGACACTCCTCAAGGCATTTATAGTGGCCTTAAAAGAACTTTCTGGGCTGTAGGACACTGCCTAGTAATGTTAGGATTTTCACTGCAACATAGATGCATAGACTGGGCCACAATACTAGCCCAACCTAATGTGTCTCCTGGCAAAAGTTAGTCCTGGTTGGCTGAGCTGGGCAATTGTGCCAAGAAGTCCTGCTCTGTAGAAAGGCCAATTCATTGTCATGCTTCATGGCAGATCAAGCTTCAAGATAGCAACAAGCAGACTGAGCAGGAACAGGAACAAGGGAGAATAGACTACAAAGGTGGAAGTGTTCTAAGAAGAAGAGAAGGAAGAGGCATCCTATCATTAGCACCTGGATGACAAGGGACAATGATGGAAAGCAAGTATGGCATGGAAAGGAGAAGAAGGGGAAGCATCTCAGAAGAGATCCAAAGAAAGTAGAGTATGCTTCTGGCCAGCTATTGAACTGGATCCCCATGTAGCAGTCATAATAATTTTAAATTTGAGATTCCTGAATTAGCCCAAAATACTCTCAATCATACACCAAGTAAATTAACCCTGTTCAGTTAATCATTTATGGGAATGTTTGAACCCTGTGAATCAATCCAATGTTTATAGCAACATTTTTTAAAAAGGGAGAAAAGTATTGTTCTCCCATAGAGCATGCCTTTCCACTAAAGCAAACAAGCAAACATATAAACAAAAATCTCTAAAATAAAAAAGTTTAGACGAGGCTTCCCAAACTAACAGGTGTTAACTGCAGTAGCCAAGCTCTTGCTCCTCCTGACTCTCTGAATGATGGAAAGTGACCAATGATATCCTGACAGTAACATTTAATGCAAGGGATATTCAGTTTCTGAAAAAGTAGGTGAGATCTCAGTAGGTCCCAAACCAATGACTTTTGACTCAGTTATTATGAATCTATGTTGTGGGAATATTTGATTTGGTGGATGGATGGCTTGTGCATGTTGCAGAAACGAGACTGTTCTGAGCATGCTCAGTGTACTTTGTGCATGGAGTGAGAACAGCTCCCCTTTGCTGTATTTATCAGGAGATGTTTCTGGCATTTTTATTTCTGGGTGCCCTGTACCATTTTTTTAAGGCCAGCAAAAGTTCATTTGTAAAATTTCAGGAGACCTACAAATATCAGGATCACAATTTGGCCTACAGTTTGAATTGCAGGCCTGTATGTCATTATGCTATTGAGTTTAATTGTGTAACAGCATAAATCACTATTATTTCAATAGTATAGTTATGCATATATTGACCTATGCACACGGGTCACACTGAATACCTTTATTTGTAACCATTTTGGAACTTTGTACCAAGAGACAATAATCACAGGCTCACCATTATTGGAGAGGCCACGATTTGTTTCAGTCATTTCCTCTTTTTTATCTAAGCATTCCAGCGTTTTCCCCAGGAAATTCTTTCCTATTCATTTTGAGTGTCTTTCAGGGAAGCCAACAACATGAAAGTTCTGAAAAAATGTTGTCTTATTTTGACATCATAATCAGATGTTTCCCCTTTTCAGCCTTTAGAGAAATAGTCCAACAGCCTTCAGAGTTAAAAGAGAGAGAGATAACCAGAATTCGGCAACCTAGTCCAACTGATAAAAAACTTACTAATACAGGGACCATTCATACAACATGCTTAACTGAGTCTTAGATGTGAGACAAATGTGTCATTGAACTCCAAAATGCAGCTAAGTGACGGTGTCCACAAAACCCACCAAGGCTTTTAGATTTTATTAGAAACAGTCCGCGCATTGTTTGGAGTTAAGCTAACTTCACCCACTGAACTAACTCTGAGTGTTATTTGAAATTCCTGACCTCAGGCTGATACCTCTCACCCACCATCCACTGTATAACAGAGGCAGACTGTGTAATCTTTTTCTCTGCAATTGTTTCAGGTTTTGTTCCTGTGCTGAGGCTCTCCAAAGTAGCACCAACCTATCGGTGCAAAGATGAACAAAAATGTCCTATTGGTGCAAAGATGAACAAGCAAGAGAAATCTTGAAACAATGAGTTTCTGGGATGTAGACATGCAACATAACTTAAATTTAAATACTTTAATAATTTCAAATGTAAATTTATTTGGTTACATGGGATGCACTAGAGCTTATTCTTAAGCCAAATTTAATATATTGCCATCTGCTTTTTCTGGAAGTTTACTTTAATAAGGTTCCCCTGGGGTAAGAGCTAGTATAATTAAATATTATTGGGGTAAGCAAGGAAAGCTTATTTAATTCATTTATCAAGGTTGTTCATGTATGTATGTATGTATGTATGTATGTATGTATGTATGCATGTATGTTATTTAGGTTTCTTTGGGTATTTTCCCACGTCTTAATATTTGTGCTTTCATTATAGAGACATTTCAGCAGAATCTCATCTGCCATCCTCAGGCTTGTGTATTGGGTTCCTTTTAATCTTGTGTGTCAGGCTTGGCAGCCACTTTTTGGTTAAACAAAAAATGGCTGCCAAGCCTGACACACAAGATTAAAAAGCACCCCAAGACACAAGCCTGAGGATGGCAGATGAGATTCTGCTGAAGCGTCGCTATAATAAAAGCACAAATATTAAGACGTGGAAAAATACCCGAAGAAACCTAAATACCATACATATAAACCCATGAAAACATAAGAATATGCTCTTTGCTGGCCCCTCTCAGAGTGAGCAATGTTATGCAAACTGTAGAAAAAAAAAGTAAGAAATGGGAAGCCAATAAAAGGTTTGAGAAAATATAGAAAGAAAATATAGTTCACACCAACTTGACACCAACATTATCCATTTACAATGAGACATAGGTTTTATAATATAGGATACTCCAATTTTCCAAATATCATGCATGTTATTCAAATTTATCTATGTAAAGTGTTCTAATTGTCAATTATGTGTGATTGTTGATTTGAGCTTATAAATGCTTTTTTCAGTACTTTCAAAACATCTTGTTAAGTTTGAGCATGGGCAAGAAGAATGGAGACAAGTTTCTGAACGGTGAACTTCAGCTCTTTATTTACATCGTGACTTGCTCATTTAACATCAGTAAAACCCGCCTTATATAGGCAAACCTTGTAACGTTTAACCAATAACAAGCTAGGAACGCTAGCTTTTATAACCAATAAGAACTCTCTGTTAAGGGCCAATCGGATTCCCCGGAACGGGCCAATCCGGTCCGGCCGCTTAACAGCCAATCAGAAGTACAGGGCCAGAACCCTGCACTTACTCCAAGCTCACACTTTATTAATTATATTGCATACACAACACCCCTTCCCCCTGGTTCCTTAGTTCAGGGCGCAGTTACATAGTCCCTTAAATAGGACGGTTGTCTTTTTAGTCTCTTTGATTTTCGTTGTATCGGTTGGTTGCAATCCCGCTGAGGTAGATCGTTGTCTGGCAGTGGGGCTGTCTCTGGTTCAGAGTTCACTTCTACGTCGTTGCCCACATTTTCCGTGATTCCCTGAGGTGCAAACATTTCTCCCTCCGGCTCCGCTTCCTGAGTTTCTATTAAATCGTTGTTTCCTTCAAACGGGTTTCCTAGGGCTTCATCTTCTTCCGTAACTCCCCCCCCCTCAGTTTGGTCATAGGGAAGTTGCGAACTGGCCGCTGCAAGCCGCGACCTTAATTGGTCGATATGCCATTTCCAAAGTTTATCGTCAAGGCATTGCACGAGGTAGGATCTAGGGCCGGTTACACGTACTACTGTCGCTTCCACCCACAACGGGTCGCCCGATAGGTTTTTTGCATAAACCAGGTGTCCTACCTGGAAGGTGCGACAGCGGCCACTGGATCCTAGTGGTTTCTCTGGTTCATACGCAGGGTGCAACCGGTCAAGGTGGGAGCGGAGCTTTCGTCCCATTAGCAGTTCAGCGGGAGTTTTGTTAGTGACGCTATGTGGGGTGATGTGTTGCAAGAAGAGGATTTGGTTGACCTTGTCATCAGTGTTGTCGTAGTCTACCTTTTGCAAGGTTTTCTTCACAAATTGAACCATGCGTTCTGCTCGGCCATTGGTCGCAGGGTACACAGGCGAGGTGAGCGCATGGCGGATGCCGCGGTCAGCGAGGTACTGCTCGAACACTAGTGCAGTAAATTGTGGACCGTTATCGGATACCAGGACGTCTGGTAATCCATGGGTTGCAAAGAGTCTGTTTAGAATCTTGATGATCGCCTCAGAGGTCGTAGTCATCATGCGATTAATTTCGAGCCAATTGGAGTAGGCATCGACGGAAAGCAGGAAGGTGTGGCCCTTGGTTGGCCCCGCGAAGTCCAGGTGAATTCGGGACCAGGGTCCACGTGGTGTCTCCCATTCAGTAGGCATGGCTTTTGGTGGGGTGTTGCTGACTTCTTGGCATTTGGGACAAGCTTTAACCCACTGTTCAATTTGCTTGTCAATGCCCGGCCACCATGCGTAGCTTCATGCAAGGCCTTTCATTCGCACGATGCCGGGGTGGCCATCGTGCAAAGTTCTCAGCAGCGCTTTTTGAAGCCGTTCTGGAATAACGACTCTGTCGCCCCAGATGACACAGCCTTTCTGGGAGAAGAGTTCAGTCTGTCGAGATTTGAATGGTGTGAAGTCATCTGATAACTGGTCCAATGGCCATCCGCGTTCTACCCAGCCTAGGACTCGTGCTAGGGTGTGGTCGCATTTGGTTTCTCTCACGATATCTCGGGCGGTCAGTGGTGGCGAGTTGAGCGCTTTGATTTGCAACGTGGTTACCATTGGTGCTGGATCGTCGAGAGTCTCTGGAAGCGGTGCTTGGCTCAATGCGTCAGCGTGGGGAATGGCCTTCTCCGGGCGGTATTGCAGCCGATAGTTATAAGCAGCTAAGAATTCTGACCATCAGGTCATCCTAGGGGATAATATGTAGGGAGTTGGCTTATCTCCGGCTATTATCCCCAATAAAGGCTTGTGGTCAGTCACAAAAGTAAAAACCCTACCATACACGTATTCGTGAAATCTTTTCACAGCTGAGACAATTGCGAGGGCTTCTTTATCAATTTGTCCATAGTTCCGCTCCGTTTTTGACAGAGTCTTTGAAAAATATGCAACAGGGGCTTCGTTCCCATTAGGCAGTACGTGGCTCAAAATGGCGCCCACCCCAAAAGGCGATGCATCACAGGTTATAGCTAATGGCAAAGTCTCATTGTACTGCATGAGTACAGAGTCAGAAGTGAGCAGTTTTTTAACATTTCGGAACGCCTGTTCTTCACGGTAACCCCATAACCAAATTGCTTTTTTATCTAACAATCGGTGTAACGGTTCAGCGACAGTTGCTTTGTGCGGTAAAAATACATTATAAAAATTGATGAGGCCTAGGAATGCCTGGAGATCGGCCTTGTTTCTTGGCCTGGGAGCATTTTTGATCACTTTTAATTTACTTTCAGCAGGGTGAATGCCCTGGCTATCAATCAGGTACCCTTAAAACTCAACACTGTCAGTACACAATTTACATTTGTTTTTTTTAATCTTAAGACCGGCCTCTTGGAATTTTTTTAGTACTAATTTTAACCGGTCCTGTAAGATTTTTTTTGTAGGGGCTGCAATTAATACATCGTCAAAATAGGCGACCACGTCCTTAATCCCCTGCAATAACCTTTCCATAAGGCTCTGAAAAATCCCCGGGGCTACACTTACTCCAAATTGCAGCCGGGTACATTTAAAGGCACCTCGGTGCGTCACAATAGTTTGGGACTGTGCCGTTTTTTCATCTTCTGGTAATTGCTGATATGCCTGAGCTAAATCCAATTTAGCGAAAACTTTCCCGCCCCCCAGGGAATGGAGGAGGTGCTGCACCACCGGAACTGGATATGCGTTCTGCTGCAGGGCGTGGTTCAAAGTGGCCCAGTAGTCCTCACAAATTCGGATTGACCCGTCTGGCTTAATGGGTGTTACAATAGGGGTTTCCCACGGGGAGTGATCGATGGGTTCCAACACCCCCTGAGCTATCAGTTTGTCAAGTTGTTCATCGATTTTAGACTTTAAGGCAAACGGAACTCGACGGGGCTTTAGGCAAATGGGAGCTATTTTTGGATCTAAACTGAATGAGATTGGGGTTCCCTTGTACTCACCTAAGCTGTCCGCGAAGACGTCCCTGAACTCGGAGATAAGGTCTTCCTCCCAGTCACAGCCACTGACTCGGTTTACGCTGGCCACTTCAATGCCGAGTGGCGCGAACCATTGGAGGCCCAGTAGGCTAGGCCTATCTCTATCGATGACCGTTAAAGGTAAGTATGCTGTGTGCTTCTTGAAAGAGACTCGGACTCGGCAAGACCCGACGACGGGGATTCGATTCCCCTGGTAGTCCTTGAGGATGAGGCGTTGGAAACGGAGATCTTGGCGTTGAATTGTGGGGATGAGTTGCTTGAGTGTCTTCCATGACACCATCGAGAGGGACGATCCTGAGTTGACCTCCATGTGGCAAGGCTGGTTCTCGATGGCTACCGTGACTCGGATTTTCTTAGTGTCCAAGGCTGAAGCGTGACCAATAGTGATAGTATGGTGAGCCTCTTCTCTCTGCAAAGCTCGATTTCTGTAGGAGTGGTTTACTGGCTCTCGCCTTACAGGATGGTTTCCTGTCAATTGGCAATAGTTAGCCCCTTTTGAGGCCTGGCTGGGTCCTGGCAAGCTGCGGCAGACCCGTCCGATGTGGCCTCGTTTCCCACACTCATGGCAGAGTGCGTCGCGGAATCTGCATTCGGATCTGGCATGGTTGGCTCCACAGCCAGCGCAAGGGTCTTCAGCCGAGGGTCCCGGTCGGACCGCAGTCAATGGACCCCCTCTTCATCGCTGTCTGACGACGAAGAGAGGTCTTCATGGTGCGTTGTTGCAAGCTGTCCTTCCGACTTGGATAAAATGTCGCTTGTCGGTGGAGGTACCGGAACGCGGTTTCGGCATAGTTGTGTAGCCGACTTCTTGGTTGCTTCCGCTGCGGTAGCATCAGTGATGGTGTCGGCAAGGCTGATGTCGCCTTTCGCCATCAGCTTGCTTTGGACACCGGGTGCATCCAGTCCCAGAATTATGCGATCTCTTAGTGCTTCTTCTAGAT
The DNA here is from genome assembly GCA_033807585.1 of Hydrophis major. Taxonomy (NCBI): domain Eukaryota; kingdom Metazoa; phylum Chordata; class Lepidosauria; order Squamata; family Elapidae; genus Hydrophis; species Hydrophis major. The sequence continues at coordinate 335,295,048 of CM066329.1, forward strand.
TGGTGAATCCACAGAGGTCTCCCAAATTTCGGAGGTCTGCTATGAAGCTTTCTCCCTTTCGCTGACTTCTTTGATAAAACTCGTGGCGTCTCACGAGCGTAGGCACGGTCGAGGCGTAGTGGTCTCACAGGATAGGTTCGAGGTTGTCCCAATCCATGGCCTTCACTTCTCGGGGTTTGGCTAGTGCCTTAGCCATCTTAAATATGGTTGGACCACAATGTGTCAGGAATACCGCCCGTTTTTTCCCGGCTGTGGCGTCCTTTAAGTTGTTCGTCTCTAGGAACATTTGGAAACAATCCATGTAAGACTCCCAGTCTTCTTGTGATGGATTGAACGGAGTGGGTGGTACGATGCCACCGGACATGGTTCCGTTGTTGGCGTCATCTGTCATGTGCTCAGTGTTCTTCGAAGTTTCGTTGGTTCAGATGTCTCCACATCCCATCCTCGTTGCCAGTGTTAAGTTTGAGCATGGGCGAGAAGAATGGAGACAAGTTTCTGAACGGTGAACTTCAGCTCTTTATTTACATCGTGACTTGCTCATTTAACATCAGTAAAACCCGCCTTATATAGGCAAACCTTGTAAAGTTTAACCAATAACAAGCTAGGAACGCTAGCTTTTATAACCAATAAGAACTCTCTGTTAAGGGCCAATCGGATTCCCCGGAACGGGCCAATCCGGTCCGGCCGCTTAACAGCCAATCAGAAGTGCAGGGCCAGAACCCTGCACTTACTCCAAGCTCACACTTTATTAATTATATTGCATACACAACACATCTGATCCAAACAAGGAACATAGTAATATACTTTAACTATATGTATAACCATTCATTTATTTATATTTTATTTGTGCTCGTTCAGAAATTGTAAAGATGGCATTTATAACTAACTGATTAACAGTGATTATCCAATATTTTACTCATTCCAATGACAACTCGCACCCCTTCTCGTATCCAATTTTAAATAAGAGCTCTTCTAAAGCATCAATTTCTCATGAAAACTATAGATAAATTTTAATTTCTTAGCAATAAGGCTTCAACATGTATAACTCTCTCAAGTGCAACAAATTTAATTGTACTTTCATATAATGTTAAAGTATTTTCCAGGATTTCAAAGATGCCAAGTAATAACTCCCTGGGCTCATAACAGTATGTTTTCAATATTATTTTCATTCCAAAACATTACTGATAGCAATATGTTAAATTCAGTTGCTGAGGCCCAAATATCCAGAATAGTCCATGGTATCTTCTTAAATATACCAATGTTTCCAGCACCATACTAAATATTAAGAGATAAGGAACATCCTTGCCAAGTTTTAATATGGAATATTCCCTTTTCATTCAAAAAATAAAATGTGGTGGAAATTCAGTTTGTTTATAACCTATGTTGTCGTATGCCAAATACTTTTTCAATATCCAAAGAAGCCAATGCTTCTATTTCATTATGATAATACAATGCTAAATGATTTAATATTGTTGGAGATTTGATGTTCTTTCATAGATCAAAATTGTGCAAGATTAATTGTTGAAAGTAATGCTTTTAGTAGTCAAAGTATCTTAATATCTACATCTAATAAGGGCAACTTGGATAATTGGACAAGGTTACCCTTTTGTTGCACTTGTTCCACCACATGCACATATAGGAAACTTGTAAAGGGTGATGTCTCTGGAATTATTCCAACTGAGATAACCAACTGTGTTTGATTTGCATTGGCTGAAATCTGATTTAAGATATTTACAGGTAGTGCTTAACTTACAACTATTTGTTTAGCAATCATTCAAAATTACAATGGCATGAAAAAGTGATTTACAACCAGCAACGGGATACAGATAATCCCATTTTCAAAAGATCTCTTATATGTTGCTACAAGGGAGCAGTCAGATTCCCTTATAGTTTTTATTCCATTCACTGGGGTTCCTGTCTGTTCCCCTTCACAGCCTTTCTGAATTTCTATTCTCCAATAATATAACATATCATTCGCAATTTTAAGAATGTAGCTAAATCCTGTAAATGAATATATTAGATCTTTGGAAGATTAATTCTGATTTTCAAAATTAATTACAGATCTATCATTCAAAGTATGATTTCTAGCATGAACATTTGAAGTTTTCATTTATATTATTTTCTAACTTTTCTGACAATTGTATTTAAATTTAAATGATATCCCAAACTAACCTAAAAATTGCTGATTCTGTGTCTGGAAAAAAAAAATATCAATTTCTTTTTTGTTTTATTTTGTTCTGGTGTTGTTTGTAATGATATCAACCTTTCATATGCCACAGTCATCCCAAATGGGCCCATAGATATTGGCATTCTACAACCACCAAGGCTCTGATTTAGCAAAGTTTTAGTATAATCCTTTTTAGTATGATGCAGAAATTGTAGACAAGGTTACCCTTTTGTTGCACTTGTTCCACCACATGCACATACAGGAAACTTGTAAAGGGTGATGTCTCTGGAATTATTCCAACTGAGATAACCAACTGTGTTTGATTTGCATTGGCTGAAATCTGATTTAAGATATTTACAGGTAGTGCTCAACTTAGAACTATTTGTTTAGCAATCATTCAAAATTACAATGGCATGAAAAAGTGATTTACAACCAGCAAACATCACAATTTAGCTACCAAGCTATATAATACATATGAATATCACAATCTGGCAACAGCATCTTAACAGTAGCAGAAATAGACCAGCCTTTGGTGGATGGAGCAGAATTTTTGAGACCTCCTTTGTAAATTGTAATTACGCTTATTTGAGGATTTATATTATATTTTGCATCTGCTTTAAACCTGCAAGCATATGTGTTCTGTTTTCAATAACTAAGTTTACCAAGTTTTTAGAAATCAAGAACTGAAGCAGCCCTCTGAATGATTCATGGAAACCATATCATGATATTTGTTTGGATCTATAGGGGACATTAGCAATGTCTTGCAATGCAATTGCAATTGTTGTTAGAAATTCTGTTATATAGCATAGATATATGTGTATATATATATTTGTGTTTAAACATTTGTGTGCATGTACACCCACAGAGAGACACAGACACCCATGTGCTGCACTTATTTGCTGAAGCCAGCTATGCCTGGCCCATAACTTGTTAGAAATTCTGTTTATATAGCCCTACAGTTAAGCAGAAAAGCATGTGGTTACTGTGCACTTTGTTTGTTCTGTAGGGTTGTATAAACATAATTTCTAACACTTCTACAACCTACATCTTGGAGGAACAATCAAGTACAAGACAATGCTAGTCTAGATAGATAATCTCTTTAGGCCAGTTTTCTGAAGTTCTACTTTTGTTTATTGAGGGATTAAGGCATTGTTTTATATTCATATCCATAGACATCACAGAAAAAGGAAAAGAAAGGGGGAGATACAAATGGAGCAGCCAAGTAAGTGCTCATTTTTTATCAAGTGTGGAAAATAAACATTTTTAACAATAAAGTACCAGAAATTGTTTAACAAATGCCAGTAACAGTCTTAAATAAATATCCCAGTTTAGGAAAATCTGTTTCAGATTTTAGCAGGTATCTCTTCCTAAAACCACTGGCAGACACACAATTTAAAATAGTAGTTTTGAAATATTCAGTCTTATGCAGTTGAGGGAAATAAGCAGTTTCATCTTCCTGACTCTCTTTTAGCTTTATAAACCCTAATATTAGTGAGTTGGGAAGATCATAAATGCTGTCTAGAATTTCCTGTCCTAATTTCTCAGAGTGATGTGATAAAAGATTAGAACCCACTTGAACTTTCTACAATGGACATTTTCTATTTCTAAAGTGGAGTTTCTTTTACTATATAATATTCATAGATACATATGATTGTTGCCTGGCTTCAAAAAAAAAAGAAGGAAGTTTGTACATCATAAAAATTGCTTCCTATTGCAGTGTGAATAACTCAACTGGTAGCAAATTGGCTGTTTGCCACTCAACATTTAAGTATTGAAGTGTGTCTATAACTCGAACTCTACAACTGTGGTTTGGTTGTCACCTGCCCAACTGTGGGATGAGGAGAACAGACCTGACGGAAATATGTCACACAACACATTTGATTGTCTTTTATTATCTGACAGTTAATAGATCATTCCAGGTTCAAGGGTCTCAAGTCACCTTGTTTAGGTGCATCCCATTCCATAACTAATAAGACAATTGTGTCCTGGAATTTAGTTACTCCTCTGCCCTTAAACTGAAGGATGTTAAAACTTTCTTATAAAATTTCAGATCACAAAGCTAGAAATTACTGTGAGGGGAAGTTACACAAGGAAGCAGACAGGGTATAGATAAGAGAAACAAAGGAAGCCGCTTTCTGTTGCACAGGATATTTCTCTGTCTTGTCCAGTTTTGTCCATCCCAGAGGTGAGCACCCTAAAACACTTCAGCTGTTAGATTCCAGTTCCATTAGCTCCATCCAGCAAAATAAATTTTGAGTCCCAATAGGGTTGTATTCTAATTGGAAGTGACCCAGACATTAGAACAGACTGCCTTTCTGCAATCATCTTTCAATCTGCCGGTGTATTAAATTAAGACACCAAGAAATGCAGATGAACTCTCTCCAAATCATATACTTTAATTCAGTGGACCCTAACCACCAGGGACTGGTTCCATGGAGAGAGGTTTTTCCGCTGCCTGGAAGGAGTGTGATTTCATTTGCTACCTGTATCCCAGAGATGGGACTTCACTTGTTTGTGTGATTCGGTTGCTGGGATGCCGCAGACCAATGCTGGTACAAAAATGGGGGGTTGGGGATGCTTACAGAAGACAATGTTGAAAAAGCACTACACAGTCTTAAACCATCTCTATCTATTGGACTGGACGGAATATGTGCCTACTTCTTAAAAAAGCTATCCACTGCCATAGCCGAACCTTTAAGCATAATCTTTGAAAAATCTTTCAGGACCAGCTCCTTGCCTAACCTATGGTCACAAGCCACGGTCATCCCCATCTTCAAAAAGGGAGACCCCAGCCTAGTTGAAAATTAACAATCTCTGAAGGCGGAGCTTCGTCGCCACGATACAGCTGCGATCTAGGGGCTCCGAGATCACAGCTGATATCTTCGCCCCTGGTTGGTCCCAACGGACCTAAACCGTCTTGTAGTGACAGTGACAGTAAAGGGCGCGTTCTGTAGATTCAGGGGACATCGCAAGTCCCTGGTCGATCCAGAAGAAGCCCTTTTGCCAACGGCAGAGAGGCAGCCATTAGGCTGCTGAAGCTGGGACAGCTCTGGAAGAACGGGATAGAAAGAAGTGTATCGGCTGGTGAGGATCTTTTTTTTTTGCTTGGGACTTAAGAACACTCTAGTATGAGAAGGAATCTGTAAACTTATTGACAGAATTTGAGTTAGCAGCGATTTTTTTTTTTAGTAATGTCAAAGTGAGGCTTGGCTTTTTATTTTTACTTTTTTTTTTTCTTTACTGAATTTCTATTGCTATCTAGTTAACCAGACTGGTTTTTTTCTTTTACATTTTTATATTTACTTGCTTTCTCTTTGCTTTTCTGACTGTTTATATTTTTTAAAATAGAGGCCCCCTTTAATATTTTTTTTAAATATACATAAATATACATACATACTTTTTTTTTCTCTTTTTAGGCTTTTTTCAGGGGGGAAGAAGGGGGAGTGGATTGAAGAAACTTTGTAACACTGCCAACTAGAGGCTTGAAAATATTTTGTTTGAAGTTGAAAAACTCTTGTTTGGAAAACTTTTCTCAAGGCTACTGGAAATGATAAGATAGAGGGAAGAGTACTGGAGGATGTTTATACAGGTGCTCTTTGGAACTTCTATTATTAAATGAATATTTGAAGTTTGGCTTTGAAATTTGTGAAGAAGTCAAATAAGAGCCTTGGATAAATAAAAGGCAGTGTGTGTCTTTTTTTTTAACTCCTTATTAATTGTTTCATCCCTCCCCTCCAACCCCACACTATTTTGTAATATTAATATATTTATTTTTTATCTTTTATAATGTCTCATTTTTACTTATTTTTTTTTAAAGGGGAATATTCTTTTTTTTGCTTTTTTTCTCTTTTTCATGGGGATGTCTGCCTTTTGATTTCTATTTTTGACCTATTTTTATGGCTTTTTTTCATTTTCTGAGGTTTTTCAATTGGATTAAGGTGGGAAGAATTTGAAGAACTCTCTTTTTCTTTTTTTCTTTTCCTTTTTCTTTGCTTATTATTTTTTGATATTATTGGGCTTTATTTTGCTTCTTTTTTTCTCTTCATCTTTTAATTTTTACTTTTGAATTATATTTGCGTATTTTACAATTGGATTAAGGTCTTGAAGAACCTGAAGAATCTTTTTCTTTTTAATTTTGGGCTTTTTACTTATTACTGGTTTTGGTTTTCATTTTTTGTGGTGTTTTCCTTTTTTTAAATTGGATTATAATTGGCTACCTCACTAATTGGATTAAAAGACCCGGAAGACCCTGAGTTATCGAAATGAGTAAGAAAATTTTACCTTCGGGCATCTCAACTTCTGCTCCTGTCTCCCCGTCATCTGGAGGATGACTCTCAACAATGGTGAAGCAAGACAAAGCGCAAGTGGATTTAACGATGGTTATGCAAGGAATACAAGATCTTAAAATGAGTATGGAACAAAGAATGGAGAGTATTGACCAAAGAATTGGAAAGATGGATGAGAAACTTGAAAATTTTCAACAAATGATGGTGAAACATGATGAGAGAATCCAAAAAAATAGAAGAGAAAGACAAGCAAAGAGATAATACAATTGGGAATATCGATAACAGATTGACAATGGTCGAACAAGAAAAAAGTGGGATGTTGAAGTGGGAGATGGACAGGTCAGAATTTTATCTTAGGTTCCAAAATATTGAGGAAGAAAAAGGACAAAACTTGGCAGCAGTAATGATTGAAATTCTGGCTGGAGTCTTGGAAATAACAGAGGAAAAGATGATGGATGGAGTAGATGAGATATATCGAGTCTTCACAAGATATGTGACGAGGAACCAATTACAAGAGAGGTCCATGTTAGATTCACTAAAAAAACTATTAAAAACCAATATTACAAGTGGTAAGAGAGAAGGGGTTGAAATATAAAGGCAAAGAGATTTTGGTCTTAAAACAAATACCTAGAAAAGTGAGAGAGATTAGAAGAGAGTATCGATTTTTGACTAAAAAAGAGGTGAACTATAGATGGCTGATTCCAGAAGGATTAATGTTTACATGGCAAGAACAGAGACACAGAATTGATTCAATTGTGAAAGCAGAAATGTTTTACAAGGAATTTTTCGAAAGAAGAGAAATGGAGACAGAAAAAGAAAAGATTTTAACTGAATTTGAAGAGGACCAAATGGAGATGGAAAAAGAAGAAGGCGCAATAGGTGGACAAATGGAGATCAAAGAACAACGTGAAATAAGATCCACGAGAGCTGTTAGACCTAAATATAAAGCATAACCGTGGGGGGGAAAAAACTGATTTCCATGAATATAAATGGACTGAATTCAGCTATCAAAAGAAGGAAAACTTTTTATGAATTAGAGAAGCTAAAATTTGATATAATTTGCTTACAAGAAGTGCACATTAAAAAACAACATGAACAATTATTGATACGACCAAAGTTAGGGAAAATATTTACTTCTCTGACTCATTATAAGAAAAGCGGAGTGGTTTTGTACGTCAAAGAAACCACTCCAGCCAAATTGATTTATACTGATGAAGACGGAAGAGTATTAATAGTTGAAATAGTGGATAATAATATAAAAACACTCTTGGTTGCAATTTATGCCCCAAATGATAAACAAGAAGAATTTTATAAAAATTACATATGAAAATAATTGAACTGGACTATGCTAACATACTTATGATGGGGGACTTTAATGGAATTGTAGACAATAAACTGGACTGTACAGTTAAAACAACACAACAAAATAGGAAAACTCTCCCTAAATCCTTTTTTAAAATGACAGATGAACTAAATTTAAAAGATATATGGAGAGAAAGAAATGCTAAAACTCAACAATATACTTTTTATTCAAACAGGCATTTATTGTGGTCCAGAATAGATATGATTTGGACATCAACAGAATTATTATCTAATATTCAAGAAATAAATATTGAAACAAGTAAATGGGCAGACCATAATCCAATGACAATTAAATGGAAAGGACAAAAAGGAAGATCTGGATGGACATTAAACAATACTATTCTAAAGGGAAAAGATTTTATACAATGGATGGAAAAAGAATTGGCCTTCTTCTTCAATAAAAATAAAAAAGAAGATACTTCAATACAGAATGTTTGGGATACAATGAAGGCATATGCAAGAGGATTAATAATTGACTATACAAAGAAAAAGAACATTAGGAAGAGGCAAATGATTAAAGCTCTAGAAGATGACCATAAAAAACTGGAAAAAGAATTACAGAAGACGCCACAGAAAAAAGATATCAAACTTAAAATGGACATAATTAAACATAAAATGGATCAAGCAGAGAAAGAAGGACTGGCACAAAAAATTAGAACTACTAAACAGAAATATTTTGAAGATGCAAATAGGCCAGGTAGATGGTTAGCATATAAGTTGAGAAAAGAGAAAGAGTCAAGGAAAATATCACAGTTATAGATGATCATGGTCAAATTTGTTATGGTAATAAGGAGAAAAAGGCAATCATTCGAGATTTTTATGGACAATTATATAAACAGGAGGATCTTGATGAAGGAAAAATTAAACAGTATTTACAAAATGCTAACTTACCTAAGATACCTGATGAAACTCAGAAAATGTTAGAAAGTGCTATAACAATGATGGAATTAACTGAAGCACTCAACAGACAGAACAATGGAAAAGCACCAGGACCAGATGGTTTCCCGGCAGAATTTTACAAAACATTACAAGAATCGTTGATCATTCCACTGTTAGAAGTCATGAATGAAGTTATGATAAATAAGAAAATACCTGAAACACGGTCAGAAGCTTATATTACACTTATTCCAAAAGAAGGGGTTGACCCATTACAAATTAAGAACTATAGACCTATTTCTTTATTGAATGCAGACTATAAAATCTTTGCTTCAATCTTGGCAGAAAGGCTTAAAAAATACCTAAATAACTTTATTCACTCTGATCAGAATGGATTTTTACCAAAGAGACAGATTAAAGACAATACGAGAGTAATCCTGGACACATTGGAATATTATGAGGCGCACCCGGAAAAACAAATGGCTTTGATATTCTTAGATACCCAAAAGGCATTTGATAATGTGAACTGGAGATTTATGTTATTACTATTGGAACAGATGGGCTTTGCTAGAAAATTTATCCAAGCAATAGAAGCCGTATATTATAAGCAAACGGCAAAAGTAATGATAGATGGAGAATTCACAGACTCTATTAATATTAAAAAAAGGTACAAGACAAGGATGCCCATTATCTCCTTTGTTATTTGTATTGACCTTGGAAATCTTAAATAGAAATATTAGAGAGGATATAAACATAAAAGGAATGAAAGTCAAAAAGGAGGAATTCAAATTGCAAGCCTTTGCGGATGACTTGGTCTTTATTTTGGAAGACCCTTTAGAGACAGCTCTAAAACTATTGGAAAAGATAGAAGTATGGTGAGATGGCTGGTTTAAAAATAAATAAAGACAAAACAAAGATTCTGACAAAGAACATGTTATTAAGACAAAGAGAAGAGCTGGCAGATTTATTGAAAATTCAAGTTACGAACAAAGTTAAATATTTGGGGATATATTTGACGTCAAGATGTACTACACTGAAAGAGAATAACTATATTAAGCTTAAACAGCAGATAGCATCCGACCTGAAAAAATGGGAAAACCTACAATTGTCATTGATAGGTAGAATTTCAACAATCAAGATGAATATTTTACCTAGAATTTTATATTTGTTCCAAACAATACCAATTAAGTTAAGTAAGGATTACTTCGAAGAACTAAATAAAATTGTGTTGAAGTATATATGGCAAGGCAAAAAAGCAAGAATAAAATTAAAACTTTTACAGGATGCTAGAATTAGAGGAGGATTTGGCCTTCCTAATTGGGAGTTGTATTATCAAGCTGCAAACTTAATGTGGGTTAAAGAATGGATAACGTTAAGAAAGACTAGATTGTTGACATTAGAAGGTCATGATTTATTATTGGGTTGGCATGCTTTTTTATGGTATAAGGGAACTAAAACACAGGGTTATTTTAGAAGGCATTATATACGGGAATCGTTATGGTTGAATTGGGAGAAAATTAAGAAACAATCTTATTTGAAAATTCCAGTTTGGTTATCAACTATTGAAGCTTTTTCATATCCTATAACTTATAAGAAGGAACAAACAGTTAGATATGGGGAAATATTGGATGAAAAGGGTGAACTTAAAACGATGCATAATTTAGAAGAACAAGGTATAAAGATGAATTGGTTTTCATATGCGCAAATACATGCAAGGTATCTTAAAGATTCTAAAACAGAAGGATTTTATAATAAATTGACTGATTTAGATAGGATTTTGACAGGTACTGATGAAAAAGTGATTAAAAAACTATATAGTTATTTGTTGGAAATTAAATTAGAGGAAGAACAAGTTAAAGAAACAATGATTGCTTGGGGGAAGAATTTTGGATATGGGATTGATTTAGAGAAATGGCAAAAATTGTGGTCACAAAATTATAAAATGACAATGTCAACAGCATATAAAGAAAATTTGTATAAGATGTTTTACAGGTGGCACTTTCCCCCGACAAGAATAGCAAGAATGTTCAAGAATAAATCTGAAAAGTGCTGGAAATGTCATCAGATACCTGGCTCATATTACCATATGTGGTGGACTTGTGAGGAGGCCAGGAAATACTGGACTAGAATTCGCATATGGCTGGAAAAAATGACAAAGAAACACATAGATTTGAAACCAGAGATTTTTTTATTGGGAATCGTACCTGATATATATAATAAAAAATTAAAGTATTTGATTGTAAATGTATTAATAGCAGCTAGGATTGTATTTGCTAAACATTGGAAGAGTGAGAAAATACCATTAGAGGAAAAAATTATTTAGAAAATATTGGAATGTGCTGAAATGAGTAGATTGATATTTGAAATTAGAGAACAAGAAGATAAACAATTTTATGAAGTTTGGGATCTTTTTTATCAATGGTTAGATAATACAATATAATAATAGGATATTTAGAAATTTAGGAAATAATGAATATATAATTTTTCTTGGTTTTGATAATTTTTAAGAATATTTTATTAAGATAGATTTGGTATGATTTTATGATTTGTTATAAAATAATTTAACTTAATTATAGTTATCTCACTTAAGTATGAATTAGTAAAATTATAGTCAAATGATTGTTCAATAATGATATTGGGATATTTTATTGATGATTGATAATTTGAGTTATTGTGTAATATAATTATTCTAATGACTATGAAATGGATGCACAAAAGGGAGTGGTAAACCAACCGATACACTGTAAATTTATGAAGAACGTTACAAAAAAAATTTTTTTTATGTTATGTTTTATGTCGTATATGTTTTTCGTCTGTCGTTAAAATCAATAAAACTTTTACCAAAAAAAAAAAGAAAAGAAAAGAAAATTAACAATCTCTTTATGCTGCGTCACCTATAAAGTCATGGAATCAATTATTAACCAATCCATTATCCTCCATTTAGAGACAAACAACCTACTCTCTAATAAACAATTTGGTTTCAGAAAAAAACTATCCTGTAATCTGCAACTCTTACACTGCAAAAACATATGGACTACACAACTCGATCAGGGCAAAGCAATAGACGCAATCTACATAGATTTCTGTAAAGCCTTTGATTCAGTGGTACACAACAAACTACTCCTAAAACTAAAATCTTATGGCATCTCTGGACACCTATATAACTGGATAGAAGCATTCCTGTCAAACAAACAACAAATGGCCAAAATTGGGAGCATCCTGTCAAATCCTGTACCTGTCAACATTGGTGTCCCCCAAGGCAGTGTTCTCGGTCCAACTCTCTTCATACTTTACATAAATGACCTCTGTGATCATATTAAGAGCAACTGTGTTCTCTTTGCTGATGATGTAAAGCTATTCAACACCACCGACAATACTGCTACCCTTCAAAAAGACCTTGACTATGTATCAGAATGGTCAAACAAATGGCAACTTCAAATCTCAACAAATAAATGCTCTGTCTTACATATTTGCAAAATCAGAAAATAAAATACAGGCTGAATAGTCAAGACCTTGTTGATGATCCAAACTCTGTCAAGGACCTTGGAGTACTCATCTCTAATGATCTAAGTGCTACAGCTCACTGTAACTACATAGCCAAAAAGACATTAAGAGTTGTTAACCTAATCTTACATAGCTTTTTCTCTGGTAATATCAGACAACTAACTTGAGCATATAAAACATTTGCTAGACCAATTCTTGAATACAGCTCATCAGTCTGGAACCCACATTACGTATCTGATGGTAGCACAGTTGAGAAAGTCCAGAAATATTTCACAAGAAGAGTTCTCCATTCCTCTAGTCGTTGCAAAATACCTTATGCCACCAGATTTGAAATTCTAGACCTAGAAAACGCCACCTTCAGTCCTATCTAAGTATAGTATATAAAATCATACTTTGCAATGTTCTACCTGCCAATGATTACTTCAGCTTCAACCATAACATTACAAGAGCACACAATAGATCCAAACTCAAGGTTAACCGCACCAAACTTGATTGCAGGAAATACAACTTTACCTACAGAGTGGTCAATGTCTGAAATATTCTACCTGATTCTGTGTTTTTTTCCCCAAGCCTCCAAACCTTTAACTTTAGACTGTCTACTATTGACCTCACCCCTTTCCTAAGAGGTCTGTAGGGGGTGTGCATAAGCGCACCAACGTGCCTGCCATCCCTGTCCTATTGTTTCTTTTTATTTTTCTTATATGTATCCATTTCATGTATTCATAACTATGTTTATACTTATACCTGTTATCTTATAATTGCTTGACAAATAATAAATAAACAAACAAACTAATGCATTCTCCCCATGCAGACTTGGGAAGAAAAGAATGGTAGTGACCATGATACAGGATGATTTCGTTCTTTTTATAATCATTTTATTAGATGGTGAGGTTATGACATTGCTTTGTCCCAAGGGCAGGATTGGTACTAGCCAAGCTTTTCAGGTGCTACAATAGACAAAGCCAATTTCTCTGACCCAAATAGCTATTTCTCATTTTTATAAATAACTCAAGGCAATGAACATATCTAACACATTTTTCCCACACCAAAAATGCTGTGAGGCGAGTTGAACTGAGAGAGATGTCTGGTCCAAGGTCACCAAGCTGCTTTCATGGCTAAGATAGGATTTGAACTCATGGTCTCCTATTTTCTAGCTTGGGGCCTTAACCACTAGACCAAAATCAATACCATAGATGCCTGTCAATAGCAAAATAAGAATGCTTTTTTATAGAGAAAGGTTTTTCTTTTTCAGCTTAAAATGTATCTGGATGATTATTATTGTGTTAAGATATAACATCTCCAGAGAGTTGGAAATGATCCAACAAAGATCACTGACTGCATGCTCCAGTATACAAGTATAGAGATGCCAATTATTAAGTATAGGCCTCACATACATCATAGACTCAGTTTTACAAAATAGCACTATCTGTCATTCATTCAGCTCCCTATGCTTGTATTTTACTGCTAAATAAAATAAAGCAAGTTAAGGGGAACAAATATGTGTGCTAAAAGATTATTAGAGCTGAACCAGTTCCAGTTCAAGGATGGTAAATTTGGGGGCCCCCATATATCTTTCCTATCCACTGGCTATGACACTTGTGGTGGTTATTGTTGTATCCATCCCTATCCAGAAAGTTACAAGCTCATGAAGACTTGTCTCTTTCTTGACCCCTTTAACGTTTTGCCCACTTTGGCTGTCCAATCTGCTGTGAGTGACAGTAGCTCAGTGCTTTCCAATAAAAAATGTTTTCAAGGGCAGAGCATCTTTAGGTGAGGTTAAAATAAAAGTCAAGTTGATGGCTGCAATCAGGGTTGATCATAAGTTTGCAACTGCCATGTTGATGTTTTTGACTCTCTTGTAACCATCTTCGTTTATCACTTAATATTAATAGTATTTATATTTTTGGTAAATATGAGCAATACAGTTCTCAGTAGAGTAAATGAAAAAAAATATTAAATATATCGTCTCTTCTTTTCTGACATTAGAGTGCTGTAACTCATGTCTGGTAGTAATTATTCCATCAATACCAGTGAAAAACAACACTCTAATTGCTAATTGAAAACAAAAATGCAAAATTAACTACTAGAATTTATACCATTTAACTTTTGTTTGGGAGTTTCAAATATCTGTGGAACTGTTTGCCACATGCTGGCTTGTTTGAATCATCATTGTTTACTTCCAGCTAACCTTTTTCTTCTGTTGCTTAGATGTATCTAGCATGAATCATGTTCACATATACACCCACAGATCCTAAGTGCAGGTATTCAGTATGCTGAAAATAAACAAGAGTCATTATCTATATTTGCTCTAACCCAGTTCAAGTGCCACACTATGCACAGCCATTCAGATATGCCTCTGTAGAGTTTTATCACCAGGTTTTGCATACTATGCAAAATTGTGATATATTGTGATACAAAGCCATCATTTCTGGGAGGAAATATGATTAATTATTCTCACACCATATTGAGCAATATGCTTCTGTTTAAAAATCACAATGGTTAAGGTCACAGAACATATGAAGCCAAAATCAAAATAGCATACATTATGATTTAGAACAATGTGCAAACTCAAAATAGATATTTTTGCTTGGAGGGCATTGGTACAGCAAAAGTCATTTTTCTCTCCTGAAGCTCCAATGTTGTTTAAGATCAGTTATTGTTGTCAAATAATTTCTTCTCGCAGCACTTTCATTACAGATACATTCAAAGGTTTTTACTTGTGGTGGTGAAGAGCCACTTCTGAAAAATTGGGTACTTGAGGATTTTTCAGTTTAACAGTAGGTAATTAACTTTCAGATTAAAACTCCAGTGGTGGTATCAATCTGAGGAGTATGGCTATGGATGGGATTCATATATAGTGCAAAAACACAATGTTTGTAGTTATATCCAAGTATATTGTGTAAATCTTAATTTATGCAATACATCGTGGAGAAGCAAGTTATAACAGTGTATTATTTGAACCAATTCTGTATACATGTCTGCTTCTTCATCAAATGGTTAGACTATAGGGAATTTTCAGAGATGCTCTATTATGCAAAAGGAACTCAGTTCAACTGCCAACAAAGATGCTGAAACAAATATACTATAAAAAGGTCAAGCCTTTTGTACCTCTTTAAAATTTGTTGTTGCATCTAGTAAAGCGGAAACGCTAAGAGCCACATGAGAGTATGGTGGTCCCTCCCAGCTATCAAAGGCACAGAATTTCCTCCACGTGCTGAACGAGTTTACAGTGTTTCCAAAGTACACAATCAAAACCTTTCTCCATTCACGTTGTTCCCTGAAATGAATACTTTACAAAACTACAATTTCTAACCTTTGCCTTCCAAATTGTCCTATTGTTGTAAATTGTTTTCATGTGTGTTCCAGTCATTATTTATATTAATATCATTTTATTTTCACTAGTTTTTAAGCTCAATCTTCATTGCTTTTAGGAAAACCAGGTCAATAAAGGATGTGCCGATACTTAGCTGAGATTACAAAATTGCTGCTTTACTGCTATAGTATAGAGCAGGGCTGTCAAACTCACGGCCCGCAGGCTAGATGCATCATGCACTGGCCACGCTCATGCTCAGTTTAGCAAAGGGGAAAAATCGTGATACATCATGTGACGACGCCATGACGATAGAAGTTTGACACCCCTGGTATAGAAGATTATAGCAGACTCTTGAAAACTGTGAGTTTCCTCCACCTTCTTTTATGCTAAACACAATCAAGGCAAGATTATTTTGATTTTTTTTCTGACAGCTTCCCCTTTCTCCAGATTTAATATATACCTTTATCAAAGATTACTCCACACCTAGCATTTCTAGTGTGCAAATTATTATTCTACCCAAATTTGACTATTACTTATTTCATCATATTTATATGACTGCCCATTTCACAAACAAGTGAGATGCATACAAACATAACAATATATAGACAAGTATTAATATTACTAAAATGTGTGTATATGTATTGTGTGTTTTAGTTTTGTGCCTTTTATAATTTTATAACACGTTTATTTTACTGG
Organism: Hydrophis major; assembly: GCA_033807585.1. Classification (NCBI taxonomy): domain Eukaryota; kingdom Metazoa; phylum Chordata; class Lepidosauria; order Squamata; family Elapidae; genus Hydrophis; species Hydrophis major. Next base: position 335,311,252 of record CM066329.1, read on the forward strand.
AGCTCCCTCAATATTTCATCAGTCCTCTGTTAACATTTAACAAACAGTGGTTAGACAAATGTCTTAGCGTGGTAAATTAATCAGATCTGTGTATCTTTACAATGATCCCATCAAAAATATTTATAAACATGTGTCTGCATACACAGAGAGAGACTGATTAACTTTCCCAGAAGAATATTGGCGTCTGAACAGAGTAGTGATGTAGACAGAATGATCAGTTCTATTCATAGGTGGGTCAACGATTTTCTTAAGTCATTCTAATGCTTGGAATGTAAGAGCTATAGTGGAGAAGATGACTCATTCCTTCTTGCTTTTCCACCCCCACAGCAAAGGCTCAATTTGGGGTCTATTTGCAGAAAAAAACAATAGGAACATTTTTAGAAACAAAAGAAACTTTTGTAGAAAGGCTGAGAGAGAACTTTGGTGCAGACTTCCCTGGACAGATCTTAGATGGACAGTATAATTCTCGCTTGTAGAAGCATTGCTTCATGTCTCCATCTACCTCCAGTTTATGTGTTCATAAATGAACTAAAAGATTGTCATAATCTCCTACATCTCCAGTGCTAATTTCACTGATAAAAAAGATAAAGGCAAGTAAAAGATGCCTCTGAATTTGTTTACTTCTTGAAGAAAGCAATATGGGACATCATAACTGAACCTGTTGGTATATCTGAAAGATATCACTGATATTTCTGTATGTACTTGACAGAAATTACAGTTCAACATTGATATGTCTATTTTTTATTTTATTTAAATTAACAAAATATATTTCACATGCAATTCTGAAATGAATTATTAGATATCAAGAGTAAATTGGAACTTTGGCTGGATTCTATTTACAAAATTACATTAATTGTTACATAGATAAAATATAAATGGTTAATGTTACACCTTATTTGGCTTAGTAAACACAAGACAGTGAACAAATAGCAGAATTCTATTCAACATAACATAGGCCTAATATAAATATTATATTTCAAATTACACTTTCAAGATTTGCACCATCAGCCTCAAAATGGAACAGCACCATGAAGCAGTAAGATGTCAGAGATGATATCCCTGGGCAAATATTTCAACGGAATAAAGGGATGCAGAGACAGGAATCACCTGGTTGCTGAGAAAAATTATATAGATATATAACTATCAAAATCTAATTAACTTATTTAATTCACTACGGTACCATTCTTCCTAAATACTTAATAGTGAAAATAAAATTGCAATCTTATGCTAGACAACCAAAAAAATTTGAGATACCAAAATAGGAACTATCTTTCATATTATGCATTAACTGGGAACTCTCTTTTTGCCACTTTCTGAATATATCTGAGCTCTCCAAGGTCTGCTGTTTTCAGACCAATACCATTTGTTAATTGATCATCATGCTGTTTGATGCTGTTTCTTGTCTTAGTTATATCCACTTATGATGAGATGCAATCAATATTTCTTTCCAAATTTTCACTTGCCTGCTATATACTTCTGCATCTTGCAGAATTCTATACAGCTCTCCAGAATCCCTGTACCTCATGCAGGTAACCCTTGAATTGTAATCACAGTTGAGCCAGAATTTTGGTTGTTAGTCATTGCAGTTCTAAGTTCAGTCATCATGTGACAGGACTTGATTTACAACCATTTTTATGACAGTTGTAAAGCAAATCACTTCAGTCATTAAACCAATCCTGTGGTCATAAGTTCAAATTCAGCTTATCTAATGGGCATTTTTCTGCTAGAAAATGGCAAAAAACAAACAAACCACAAAACAATGTGACTGCGGGATGCTATAACCAGTTGTTGCCAAGTGCCTGAAATAAGATCATGTGACTGCAGGGGTGATGTCATAGTCAAAATGTCAAAGATGGATCACAAATGACTTTTTCTGAGACCTTCGTAACTTTGAATGGTCATTAAGCAACTTTTCAGGGACTACTGGTACTGCTTGTTCTTAAATAAAGTATATTTATTTTTAGGGATATCTTTAAGATTTACTATAAAGAATGCTGCAACTATAGATTTGTGAATATACTCCTGTTACAGAATACATGGAAAAACTACAATTACCAAGGATCAAAAGGAACACGACAAGAAAATTAGCATAAGATGAGATCTCACATCTCTGCAAGAGGTCAAGGTTTCTGTATAGAAAACTTGTGTAATTTAGCCAGGAGGATTGTTTTTGTTTTATGAATAAAACCGTAAGCAAATTTATCACACTTTAATTGCAGGTTAGTGAGGTTCCATATTACTTAATGGAAGAATTAAGCTGAGTTTCCAGGGCCATGTACAACCTCTGAGGTTTTTCTGCCAAACTGAAATGTTAATGTAATGCTTTATTGAAAATTATTATGTACGTAGTGATAAACCACTATAATAATTTTATTTTGGTCTTTATTTGTCTTCTGCTTGTTATTAGAGTGCATCTCCAGGCACAATGACCAAAGGTCAAACACCATCTCCACTTGTCCAAAAAGTAACACAATCCTAATTGAACACTACATCTGAACATCCCCTTAGCCAGTATAGATCTGTACAATAAAGTTTTCAAACTTGTATGCAATGAAACAGAAGAAACATGCCTACTGTTTATTATTGACCTTTTCACATACATGTTCTCATTTTAATATCAAAGTATTAGGATTCAATAAAATGCAAATCATATTATTGCCATAAGCTTTAAAGCAGGCGTGTCCAACCTTGGCATTTTTAAGACTTGTGGACTTCAACTCTTAGAATTCCTCAGCCAGCGAGGAATTCTGGGAATTGAAGTCCACAAGTCTTAAAGTTGCCAAGGTTGGACACTCCTGCTTTAAACTAAGGCCATAATCATATGCACATATACTTACATAATGGCTGCAAGGCATACCATTATTCTCATTTTTGTGCTTTGAAGCAAATGCCAAATTAGCCCTGATACTACGTGTAGCTTTACAAATAAATACTGTATAGATTTTTCAAAATGCAAACAGAACTGAGTGGGTGAGTTGATGATTTTTAGGTTCACAAGATAAACAGAGAAATGAATTTACTTTTCCTTGTCCTGTTGCCATTACCAGGGAAATCCTTTTTCTGAAGATATTTGAATGGAGAGGAAATGTATTAGCACCACATAATTTCTAGTTTGTCCTAAGTAGTCAACTGAATCTGTGTGACTTACTTCCCAAGTCCTAATAGCCATAGGCTTCTATAATATCCTAAACATAGTGACACCTAAGTGATGATGTGTTCTGTGATGTCACGTTCCAAGTTCTATTCTTTCTATTTGCATTGTGGTGTAATATGTAATAAGTATTTTAGAGGCAGAATTTTTACCCTGACATAATACATACTCTGTCACTTGTCCTCCTCTAGTTTACCTATTAACCCAGATGCCTACGCTAACAATATATGAATCAAATGTCTTGAGAATGCTAAATGGCTGAAGCATTAGAATGGAGTACATTGCAATCACTACAACAGCTCTATCCAACCTTTCAAGATCATGTTGCAAAACACTGTTTGAGGGAACTTCTTAAGATGGCTGCTATGGGCAATATAAACAGTTACAAACACCAAAGTACCATGAACTATCATCTCTTCTATACCATCCAGTAAATTGCATCTTATTATGCCAAATTATCTTGGAGAAGGAGCCACATGGGCAGACTTCCAAATAATGCTCTGCCCAACATTTTCATTTTCTTTAAAAAAAAAGAAAAGAAAGAAAGCTTATAGGACCATATCCCAAAATTGCTTTTTCAAGCGGCAACTGGACTTTGTTTTTTCTTTTGAAGATGAAAAAACAAACAACAACAAACAAGAAAGTCCAGTTGCCTCCTAAAAAAGCACATTTGGGACAACCGTTACCTGGATGACTGAGAATCTCTACAGACATTTAGATATAGGACCATATTTCTGATTCTTCTGTTGTTGAAAATATTCCCACACTAATGCAATCAATTGCTGTAAAGGAGAAGAGAAAGTGTTCTTGAATTCCCTCATTATTTCCACCATTTGGGGATCATATTGTGGCAGGATTGAATTATTACTAAGGAGGAGAAATGAGAATTTAGAGATTATAAGGCCACTGGTAAAGATTGCCTTCATAAAATGGGAAGTTTAAATACATGGGAAAATCTGCTCATTGTTTTATTTTCACTTTCTAATTACTACATCTGAATTAATTCAGCTAAAGAACATTTGCCTTTTTTATGGCTAGGTTTTGCACAATTTGAAAGAATATGATAATTCTACTTTCAACAGAGATTTGTGTGCAAGTTTCTCCTTATCTGATATTTATAATCATCAGTCACCAAAAAAGGTAGAATTTCCTTCATTCATATAATATGCATGCGATCAGTAAATTTTATTGTCCAGAAATCCCTAAAAATTATTTTAATAGGGCAATGCTCTTGTGTATGTTTGTGTGTTATCTGTCTCATTGAATTATTCTTCCCAGTATAGCTGTACAAATCATTTGAAATTGTACTCTGCAAGGTATGCTATCATGTATGATGCATCTCTCCTCAAAGCATTAAGGCAATTGCATCTTTTGGAAGGCCTGTGCAGCTGCTTTCATGTCTGTCACAGTTGTCTGTCACTTCCCTTCACTGACAGTTCCACAGAAGTTGTCTGCACAGGTACACGCAAACTATCAAAAACAGTCTTCAATGCAGCTGTGGCAAACTTTCTAGAGGGCAAACCTCCTTTAATTATTTGAATAAGGTGCTTCGCTTGCACATTCAGATGTAGCAAAGGGTCTGTTTTGAATGCTTCACATAGCTCTACTGTCCAGCATAAAGTCCATATAAACTCACGGCACATTCAGTGATTTGTAACGTTGTAATGCAGATCTAGTCAATAGTTGCCTTGATAATATTTTTGAAGAGTAGAATAAGGTCTTTAGCTAATGTAATTTAAACATGGGACACTTAAACCCATGCTGAGATTTTATTGTCCTTAATAACAATAGTAAAAACATAGCATAGTCTACAAGTAAAACAAACAGCCTATTAAAATTATTAAAAGGGCAATTCAACCTAGAAGATGTTTTAGATACTTCTTCATATCCCACATAAAGAACAATGCAGTGATCTCCACATAAAAGTATCTGTGGAAACATAAAGATCACCTCTGTATCACAAGATTACATAAAAATGCTTATTTTTGTTAATCTATCAAGAAAATCTTTTGGGATGCATCTTTCAATATGGAGAAAATAATTAAAACCTTTACTACAATATAATAATCAGTTGATGCAATGATACAGCATTCTTCCATCCTTGGCTGCTTTTCCAGATATGTATGTCACTGAATGGACTTGACTATTATGAAGATATGAAATGGCACTCTAATCCATTTAGGTATTTATTGAAGCTACACAGCGAATTCTGTAATATTGGTCCAGACATCAAGCTAGAAACCAAGAGACTGAATTTATTTCTCGTTTCCCCATGGTAGGGTATATTGATCTAGTAAAGAGCAATTTTATAAATGACAGCTTTTGTATGAAAAGTAGCCCTTCAAGGGTTATCTGCAGAGTGCATGAGGTTATTAACCTGGACAGGTTATGGTGAAAGAGTTTGGAAAGATTAACCTCTATAATTTTACTGTATAAAAACAGGAAATAAGAACACATACCACCACAAAAAGGCTAAGCCTATTCTTTCAGTGTCTGGAATAAGAAACTAGATTCTTCATCATTTCTTATTGCTCAGGCAGAACTGCTTAAGTTTTTGCTTTTTGGCCTTGCCACACAGTATGACAGAATATTAAGAGCCTGGACTGAGCTACAGAGCTGGCAGAAGCAAATAGTGGCATTTTGAGTTAGAGACTAGACAATTCAGGTGGCTGCTTCACACGTGCTTCATTTCCTGCAAGCAAAATAATTATACAAACAAAAGCAAGGATTGTGTAGCCTGGGAAAAGTTGTGATGGGAAAAAAATGCATCACATAGGGAAACATAAAAAAAGATTATCTTGTATGCCATCTATTACCTCAGGACTCTTCCACTTTGTTCTGTTGAACATGTAGACCTGGTCCAAATATTGGGACAAAGTATTGGGAAGAGAAATTAATCTCTAAAATATTACTGTGTAAAAACAGAAAACCTGAAAAAACAAGGAAATATTTGTCTTAAATTACTTTTGCTAGGTTTTTTTATTTTTTCTATCATTTACCAGTCACTTACAATTTTATTGTTCATGTTAGCACAAAACTCTGAAAACACTTCATTTCCCCAAAGATAAGTTCAGTGATGTCCATTTAGATCCCCAGAAAAGCAGCTTGTGACTCCATTTTACTTTCCAGCAGCTCCTTCAAACTCTTGTTTCTATGTTGAAAGTACAAATAGTCAGATAGAGACTGAGTGAATCTATTATTTTCGAAGTGATATTCCTCATTGTTATTCACAAAGTCTCTCTCTACTCGGCTTCGCTCCCTTTTGTTTTCTTGTTTGTCCTCAATGGTGTTTTTGAACTTTTTCTCTTTTTCAACACAGTATGACTCTCTGAAACCCTTAACCTCATTTTCTGTTTGACTTGGAGAATCCTGCAGTCTGCTAGGGTTCTTGCCCTTGTCATGCATGTGAGGAGAATACTGCTGAGCCCTGTGGCAATTGTCTTCTTCATCATGGCTTGAATTTTCTTTCACAGTCTCCCTGTTAGAATGAAAGGAAAGTCCTTGCCTGTGGTTCTTTTGGGAAAGGTCAAAAGGTTCTTCTTGTTCTAGGCTTCTTGAGACATCTGTTTGTGATAGTCTCAGTTGTTCCCTTGTAAAACCTAGGATGTTTTTGAAGAAGACAAATGCATTAACATTTACCATTTACCATGCCATGTCAATTTGTAATTACAGTAACTCTGATCTTCAGCTTTGTGCAGAATATTTTAACTTGTGTCTCATGATTATTTTGCAATTTATGGTAGGGAAGATAAAAAGGGGTTTCTTGGCATTCTTGGCAATTTTGAACAGTTTTTATTGCAGAAATATTGGATTAGTTTGGCCTATTGTAGAAATTCTAGATAATTGTATATATTTTAGACTTTATTGTATATAAGAAATAGGATGACTGTGTGTAGTTACATTCACTATGTGTGACCTTGCTTAATTAGCTGGCTACCTTTTTAGTTGCTATATACCATTGCATGATAAATTGGACACTCACATTTTTTAAAGGCAGAAACATATATTGTATAATCTCACAATGTTTTGGCAATCTCATCCTTATGTTCTCATAAGATCTAAAAACCTAAAATCTTAAAAGATTCCATGAAAGAATACAAAAATACCATGCAGTAAGTAAGCTCACAAATATTTTAGCATAGTTGTAGATACATCTGATTTAATTTTGGAATTTTAGAAATCCTACTTAAGTGCCCACAGATGCTACATTCCTAACTCTCAGATAATTTTGGATATTTGCAATCCCACCCTAACAGGATGATATAGGATTATTCTACAATCTGGAAAAAAAACATTCGGAAATAATTGACCTTTGTAATCAGTTTCAATATCATAATTTTATAAAATCCTTTGTAATTTTATGGATGGGTAAATATATAAATAAATTCAGATGAAGTAGCAAGAGAATCAAATTACACAACTTGGTTTATGGCTCATATCTAATTTATATCTGTATATTATAGCCCATATCCCTACAGCTTGGTTTTATAACTGCAACAATTCATGGAGAAAACATTATTGGAAAATTCATTTGTTAGTGAATTACAAATGTTAGTGAATTACAGGTAGTCTTTGACTTACAACCATTCATTTAGTGATCATTCAAAGTTACAATGGCACTGAAAAATGACATGACCATTGTTCAGCTTTGCAACGTCCCCATCAGAGGTGGTATTCAGCAGGTTCTGACCAGTTCTGGAAAACCAGTAGCGGAAATTTTGAGTAGTTTGGAAAACCGGCAAATACCACCTCTGACTGGCCCCGCCCCCATCTATTCTTTGCCTTCTGCATCCCAACTGATTGGCTGGGTCTTCTTTTGTTGCCCTGCACAAGAGAACAGAGCTGGAAAGCAGGTTAGTGGGGTGGGGAGGGAATGGGATTTTACAGTATCCTTCTCCTGTCACTCCCATCAAGCCACGCCCACAGAACTGGTAGCAAAAAAATTTGAATTCCACCACTGGTCCCCAAGATGGTCATATGATCAAAATTTAGACCCTTGGCAACTGGCTCATATTTATGACGGTTGCAGTGTCCTGGGGTCATGTGCTCACCTTTTGTGACCTTCTAACAAGCAAAGTCAATGGGAAAGCCAGACTTACTTTACAACTGTGTTAACAACTTATCAACTGCAGTGATTCACTTGTAACTATGGCAAAAAAGTTCATAAAATGAGGCAAAACTCACCTAACAACTGTCACACTTAGCAGCAGAAATTTTGGGTTCAACTGTGGTCGTAAGTCCAGGACTATCTTTCCAATTCCCAATATTCACTACCAATAAGAGACCTTGTAAACATGGTAACTATGACTGCTAGGAATGATGATTCAACATGTTTAATGGAGCAAGATTATTATTTTTTTCTCATTAGAACTAATGTCTTTGCAGCTCCAATAATCATGAATATGAGGCAATTGTTGCATGCACTGATTTCCAACAATGCTGAAAATCACCTGGGAATCTGAAAATTCAGACCAAATCATGTTTTAGGTCATTAACTGCTTTCAGTTCAGATATAATACTATCCTGGATCTTAGCCAAAATATTCCATTATACTCATCTTTCATCTGTTCAACAGGTTACAATTGCTGGATTCAACCCGCTGCACTAAGTCATACTGAATTTTGTTGGTTTTGTTTTAGCACAATGTGTGAATCAAGCCATTTCATTATAATTTGTAAACCACGGTTTATGACTTGGTACAATATATGAAACCACCCAATTTAACCAATGTGATTAGGCTAACAATGGCTAAATATAATAAACCCAGTGAATAGGATTTGCCTTTCCACTTTGGACTTTGCTACCCTATAGAGCAGGGGTGTCAAACTTGTGGCCTGTGGGCCAGATGGGTCATGCTCTGGCCATGCCAACCCCAATTTTAGCAAAGGGGGGAAAGTCGCAATATGTCACGTGACAACAATGTGACGACATGAGTTTGACACACCTGCCATGGAGCCTCTTCTTATTTGGCAAATGCTGGTTCAACTAATTCTGATTCTGCTACACAATGAACTTCAGCAACTTCTAGATGCAAAATAATGTCATTATATTATTGGATGAAATGCAAATAAGCCTAGTTACAAGTTTTTACCTTGAGAACGAAATCCTCTTTCCATGACTCCATGTTTGACTTTCATGTGTCTGGTGAGGTTCCCCTTCAAAGTGAATTTGCTGGGACAGTAGAGGCATTTGAATGGCTTGCTGTCAGAATGCAAGTGCATGTGGCCCATTAAATTATGCATACGATTAAATTCTTTTCCACACAGCTGTCAAAAGACCAATGAGAATAAAAGTGAAGCATCTTTTTTTCAAAGAGATTTTGTTTTGTTTTTTCAGATATAGCCTTTTTACATTTAGTCAACTTCTCCACAGTTCTTCAGTTTCCTTTTCTGAATCATAAATCTGCTACATTTCTTCTATTGCCTCCTTTTAATCTCAATCAAACAATGAACAACTCTCTAAATTGTCAGATTAGGATTTTCTAGTTCTGGAAATAAAATGAATTATTAAAAAATTATGTCCTTGAATTGGTGCCTGTAAAGCTTCTAGTTCTAAGAGGCTTGACAGAAATTACTCCAAAGTATATTTTTTACAATGTGTTAGTAAAGAAAGATTTGACATGGCCAAAAATGATGAAGTCTGAGATATGAATCTAAGTGCTGACTATGGGGTATAGATCCAAAATTTGGAAAACAATTCAGTTAATTTCATTCTATAATGACTGAAATTCAACCATCACAATTAGATAGGTCTTCAAGGAAAAGGAATGTCTCTGTAGCTAAATTGTATATGCTTCTCTTTCATTCATTCAAATTTAATATTGTACTCACTAAAATGGGTAGAATAGGGGGCTTAGAAATTACTGAATATTCTTTGAGCTGGAAATAAAATTATAGCCTAAAAATATAAATATAGCAGGCAAGTATTTATATTGGAGGCTGGCTGAGTAAATATAAGGACAAATTCATTTATTGCAGAGTAGTTTCTGAATTGTCTTAGGCCTATTTGAGAAATTGTACAAGCTTAGAAAATATTGGACATAATATAGACTTAGCAGATTGGGAAAATATTTGGAACAAAAATTACACATTAACAAGATCAGTGGCCTATAAAGAGAATATATACAAGAAGTTTTATTGTTGGCATTTGCCACCAATGAGATTAGCCAAAATGTTCCCTAACATAAATCCAACATGTTGGAAATGCAAACAGAATCAAGGTACCTTCTATCATATGTGGTGGTCATGCCTGGAAGCCCAAAAATATTGTACTAAAATATGGGTTTGGATACTGTTATATTCGTTGCTGGAAAGAAGCTCGGGAGCCCGTGACCTAGTTCAGCTCTTTTATTAAGTCCCAAGATCAGCTCGGGTTCTGAAGGAAAAGCGGCGGCTTTTATTCTCTGGCCGTGGCGGCCGCGGCCAATGGCACCGCTTTGAATCTCCCATGATTAGTTTCCACCAATCGCAGGGATTCGCGGCGGGCCAATCAGTGCGACTCGCTTGGCCAATCCGGTCGCCTTGCGCTTACAAATATGTTAATGGATCGTACAGAACACCCCTCCCCTCTTGGTATGGTCCTACGTAACGTAGTCCCGCAAGTAGGCAGGGCTCCGTACTTGTCTACTTGACCTGCGCAGGTTAGTTGGTGCTTGGCTCCCGGCCAGTTCGGTCAGGTTCTGTGTTGCTCTCTGCCGTTGAGGGAACCGCCTGGAAGGTTGGGCCGGGCCTTTTGTCGCAGCTCCCTCCCAGTCTACCTGGGCTGGTCGAGCTGCTGCTGTTGCCACTCCCACCCGGTCTTTCTGGGCTGGTTGAGCTGGCCTGGCTGCTTCTTCCTGGTGAGGCTTCTAGCTGGCTGCCTATTTCTGTTTCGGTGGGTGAGTATTCCTGGTTTCTTTCTGGTTGGGATTGGTTCTCGGGGCCTTCCCTCCCCTCTTGGTTTGAGCTGGGAGGGTTCCCTTCTCTTTCTGGGTGTATGTCTGTGTTTGTTTGCGTGTTGGTTGTGTTTCCCGTGGTTGTTCTTGATCTTATTTGATCGATGTGTCGCTTCCATGCTCGTCCGTCGGTTGTTTGTAGCCTGTACGAGTGGGGACCTGTTATCTAGGTTATGGTTGTGGGCACCCAGAGTGGGTCTCCGGTGAGGTTCTTCGCGTATACCGCGTCGCCTGATATAAATGTTCGGTGTTTGCTTGAGGAGTTTGGGGTTTTTCCTGGGTTGTACGTGGGGTGTAGTCTGTTGAGTGGGGACCTTAACTTCCTCCCCATTAATAGTTCTGCTGGGCTTTTGTTGGTTGTTGTGTTTGGGGTTATGTGTTGTATAAAAAGCATTTTGTTTATTTTTTCTTGGATTTCCCCGTGTTCGATTTTTTGGATTGTTTTTTTTGTAAATTGAACCATTTGTTCCGCCCTCCCATTCGCCGCCGGATGTGCTGGCACTGTCAGCGCGTGCCGTATTCCCCGTTCCGGTAGGAATTTTTCAAATTCCAGCGAGGTAAACTGGGGCCCGTTATCCGACACGATGACATCTGGGAGGCCGTGGGTTGCGAACAGCTTGCTGAGTTCTTTGGTCATGGCCTCCGTGGTGGTGGTTTTCATGTTGCTTACCTCCAACCAATTGGAGTAAGCATCTTCTGTGATAAGGAATGTGTGTCCCTTCGTGGGCCCGGCAAAATCTATGTGTATCCTGGACCATGGTCCCCTGGGGGTTTCCCATTCCAGGATTGGTGCGGCGGGAGGGCTCAGCCTGGTTTCCTGGCAGCGTTTGCATGCTGCCACCCAAGTCTCAATCTGTTTGTCCATCCCTGGCCACCAGGCGTAACTCCTGGCCAGGGCTTTTGTTCTAATGATGCCTGGGTGCCCCTCGTGTAACAACTCTAATACCTTCCCTTGTAAATTTCCTGGGATAACAACCCTATCCCCCCATAGTAAACAGCCTTTTTGTAACGACAGTTCTGTTTGCCAGTTTCGGAATGTCCTGAATGTTTCATTGTCATCTTTTTTCGGCCACCCCTTCTCTACCCAATGTAACACCCGCGCCAGACATTTGTCTTTATTAGTTTCACGTGCAATGTCTGACGCGGTTACGGGTAGATCGGGTAGAGTCTCTATGCTCAGGGTGGATGTCGTGGGTGCTGGGTCGGTCTCCAGGTCGGGTAGCAGCGTGCAGCTCAAAGCGTCTGTGTGTGTGATCGTCTTACCGGGTCGGTGTGTGAGCCGGTAGCTATAGGCGGCAAGGAACTCGGACCACCTTGTCATTCTTGGCGATAAAATGTTCAGGGTGGCTCTGTTCCCTGCCAGGATTCCCAGCAGCGGCTTGTGGTTGGTGATAATGGTGAAAACCCTGCCGTAGAGGTCCTCGTGAAACCTCTTCACTGTGGCGATGATTGCCAGGGCCTCTTTGTCCAGTTGACTTTAATTTCTTTCTGGTTTGGAGAGGGTCCTGGAGAAGAAGGCGATGGGTGCTTCTTTTCCGTCGGGGAGCATGTGGCTGAGCACGGCGCCAACGCTGAAAAGTGATGCGTTGCATGTAACTGCTAGCGGTAGGGTCTCGTTGTATTGGATGAGGACGGCATCTGAGGTGAGCAGGTCCTTGGTTTTGGTGAATGCAGTTTCCTCGCATTTCCCCCAGTTCCACGTGGCCACCTTGTCCAAAAATCTATGCAAAGGCTCCACTGCGGTCGCCTTCTGGGGCAGGAAAACATTATAGAAATTAATCAGTCCTAGAAATGCCTGCAATTCCATTTTATTCTTCGGTCTGGGGGCTTCCTTGATTGCTCTGACTTTTTTCTCGGTGGGGTGAATTCCGTGCTGGTCTAAAAGGTACCCTAGGAATTCGACCTTCTCATTGTACAGTTGGCATTTTTTCCTTTTAACTTTTAGCCCCGCGTTTTTGAACTTCGTTAGTACCTCCCTCAGGCGACTCTCCAGTTCTCTTTGGTTGGCTGCCAACACCAGTACGTCGTCGAAGTAGGGCACCACCCCCTTGATTCCTTGCAGGAGTCTCTCCATGAGGCTCTGGAAAATTCCTGGAGCCACGCTGACTCCAAACTGGAGTCTCTTACAGCGGAAAGCTCCCCTGTGGGTGACTATGGTCTGCGCCTCGGCGGTTTCTGCGTCGACCGGCAACTGTTGGTAGGCTTGTGCCAGGTCGAGCTTCGCAAAAACCTTGCCTCCCCCCAGTGAGTGTAGGAGGTGCTGCACTACTGGGACGGGGTAGGCGGTTTGTTGTAAGGCACCATTTAGGGTGGCCTTATAGTCCCCGCAGATTCTCACCGACCCATCGGGCTTGACTGGGGTGACTATGGGGGTCTCCCACCGGGCGTGATCGATTGGTTCTAGGACCCCTTGTTTGATGAGCTTGTCGATTTGCTCATCGATCTTGGGCTGGAGTGCAAAAGGTACCCGCCGTGGTTTTAGGCGTATCGAGGGGATGCTGGGGTCTAAACTGAAGGAAATAGGGGGCCCTCGGTACTTGCCTAGGGTGCCGTCGAACACTTCCTGGAAGTCCCTTGCGAGTTGTTCTTCCCAGTCTGCCTCTGCGACGTGATCGATGCCCGTTACTTCGATCCCGAGCGGCGTGAACCACTGTAGTCCCAAAAGGCTGGGGCGGTCTCTATCCATGACCGTTAGTGGGAGGCTTGCTTGAAGGTCACTTTAAAATGTCCTGTTCCGACTACCGGGATGCAGTTCCCTTGGTAGTCTTTGAGGATTAATTTCTGGCTTTCCAGCCCCCTTTTATAGATGTCGGGCACCAGGCGCCTGATTTCCCACCATGCAACCATGGAGAGATAGGACCCGGAGTCCACCTCCATTTTGCATGGCTTGCCCTCGATGCCCACTTCCACATATACCTTTTGGGCGTCTGCGTTTGAGGAATGGCCAATGACAACCGTCTGGTGGGTTTCCTCTCTCTGCCGGTTCTCACTGTCCCATCGACCCCGTCTGTCCCGGTTCCAACAATTCTCAGTTGGGCAGTCCCTGGGTCTGGGGGGGGTGCTGTCTTGTCTCTGGTTGCTGTTGTCTTGTCGTCAGGGGCTGTAGGTTTTCTTGAGTCGGCAGGCTCGGGCGATGTGACCTCTTTTGTCGCAGTACCAGCAGATCGCATCGAGAAACCAGCATTCCGATTGCGGGTGGTCACCTCCGCACCCGGCACAGTTGGGTCTCGACTTACGACCCTGTTGGTTGCACCGGTCTCGCTCTGTCTGGAGTCGGTGGATGCCCTCGTCGTCCGTGGTGTCGGTGGCAGAGTCGAGGTCGCCATGGTGGGTGGTGGTGAGTCGCTGGGTTGCTTCTGGTGTCGTCTCGGTTGTCGCGGCTGGATCCCCAGTACCTGGTCTCTGCATTCGGGCCGCGGATTTTCGGGTTGCTTCGGTGGTGGTTGCCTCAGCAATGGCATCAGCGAGGAAAATGTCACCCTTGGCCATCAATCAGCTCTGTAGAAGCGGGTCCCCGAGCCCAAGGACGATGCGGTCTCAGAGTGCCTCGTCCATATCGGTGAAGCCACACATGCCCCTCAGGTTCCAGAGGTCGGCTACGAAGTCGCCGATGCTCTCACCCCCCCCTTCTGATCCCGGTGGTAGAAGTTGTGTCACCAGATGAGGGTGGGTACGGCAGGGGCGTAGTGGCTTCACAGCAACGGCTTGAGGTCAGCCCAGTCCATCTCTTTCACATCTCCTGGCTTTGCAAGGGCTTTCGCCATCTTAAGCACTGCGGGCCCGCAATGTGTCAGGAAAACGGCCCTTTTTTTCTGACCATTCGCTTCCTTGAGGTTGCTACTTTCTAGGAACATCAGGAACCGATCTATGTAGGATTCCCAGTCCTCAGTAGATTGGTTGAAAGTTGCGGGTGGTGCGATGCTGGCCATCTTGTCGGTTTCTTGTCTGCGGCACCACGTGCTCGGTGGGGTTCAATTCTGCAATCCCACCTTCATCGCCAGTGTTATATTCATTGCTGGAAAAAAGCTCGGGAGCCCGTGACTTAGTTCAGCTCTTTTATTAAGTCCCGAGATCGGCTCGGTTCCGAAGGAAAAGCGGTGGCTTTTATTCTCTGGCTGCAGCGGCCGCGGCCAATGGCACCACTTTGACTCTCCCGTGATTAGTTTCCATCAATCGTGGGGATTCGCAGCGGGCCAATCAGTGCGGCTCGCTTGGCCAATCCGGTCGCCTTGCGCTTACAAGTACGTTAATGGATCGTACAGAACAGATACAAGAAATAGTGGAAGATCGAATAGAATTTAAACATGAGTTGTTTTTGTTGGGAATAATTAAAGGGAAATATAGGGAAAAGATTAAATACATTTTACTACATATATCGACAGCAACAAGGATAGTATATGCACAATGCTGGAAACAAAATAATATGCCCTCAGAGGAATTAGTAATTCAAAAAATTCTGAAATGGATAAATTAATGTTAAAATTAAAAGATAAAGAAGAGTCAGAGTATCATTAATTTGGGACAATTGGTATAAATGGTTGAACAATATAAATAAAGATAACAATAGAAATAGAAATAAGAAAATTATAAATAAATGTATATGAATGTATATAAATGTAGATATTTACATGAGATTGCTTTATATAATAATGATGGCACAGCACTGTTAATATTAATGTTAAAAGGTATAAAAGTTGAAAAACAACAATAAAATTTTTTGAAAAAAGAGAGAGAGAGAAATTGTACAAGCTTATTATTCACACACGATTGCTCTCGTTCTAAAACAACCTTCTTGGAAGTTGTTCCTTCAAGGTTGAATGGACTGTCACTTCCAACCTGCCCAGTTGCCATTCCCTGGTGTGATGGAAATGCAATGTATCTGAATGTGACAGGTTGGGCTAACCATTCTTGGAGATGGTGTGTGTTTACAATTGGGATTCCTATTGTTTAAGGGAAAATGCATGGAATGCTAGAGGAAAACTAAACAGATTAAAAGGAAGTTCTGTATTTCCTCTTCAAGCATGTTTCTATTTCTTATTTAATCTTTGATTTGCTCATATTTATTTCCAGCTAATATTTAATTTAATTTGTTCTTTCTAGCAAACAACTGGATTTACTGGGAAGGGAGAAAGGGAAGGAAGAAAAACTATTATTGTACTAAAGCAGTTTAGCTCAGTGAGGAAAGTTGGCCACTGAAATGCATTTTGGCTTTTCCTGTTGGAATATTCTGAGATTAGTTCATACAAAGGCTGTATACTTCATATGAATTGATTGCTTGTTAACTTTTGAGACATTTTAAAAAGAAAACATTATAATTGCTGGCATGACAGAGCAATTCTGTCATTTTAAAGTCTTGTTTTATTTCCTCCCAAATATATGTTGACTGTTCTACTAGACAAATTTGTGGAATAGAATAGAATAGAATAGAATAGAATAGAATAGAATAGAATAGAATAGAATAGAATAGAATAGAATAGAATAGAATACTTGATTGGCCAAGTGTGATTGGACACACAAGAAATTTGTCTTGGTGTAAATACTCTCAGTATACATAAAGAAAATATACATTCATTAAGAATCAAGAATCATAATGTACAACACTTAATGATAGTCATAGGGTATAATCAACAATCAAATCATACTAGGAAACAGTTAATAAAAATCGTAAGGATACAAGCGACAAAGTTATAGTCCTACAATCACAAGTGGGAGGGGATGGGGGATAAGGAGTGATGAGAAGATTAGCAGTAATAGTAATAGTAGTGCACACTTTGTAAATAGTTGAACAGTGTTGGGGGAATTATTTGTTTAGCAGAGTGATGGCTTTTGGGAAAAAACTGTTCTTGTGTGTAGTTGTTCTGGTGTGCAGATAAATTGATCAGCAGAGGTTTGTCAGTATAACAATAGTGTTTAATTATTTTTAAAACAATTCAATAGTCAACTGTCAGATTGGTACACATTTTGCAAAATGAAGCAATGTACAACTAGGTAATTTTAGGCATCCTAAATAACCTTATAGACAACCCATTCTAATTGGTCCTATTGCTATGAAATGTTGTTTAAAATGGAGGAAAGGGGGGAAATGGTGTGCCAAGCAACACAGTCATGGTATAACTTGATATATCTTTGTGAATATTGGCATCATCTTCTGCTACTTTCCTGATTATTTACCATTTTCTTAAAGGTCATGTGAGGCCCTTCTTAAATGCTAAACTATGAAGTCTTCACTTTGCTTCACCATTGAAACTAACCCAAGCATATTTTGGACAAATTAGTAGCGTATGTTGGAACATCATGGTTAAGTTATCCCAGGTTGTTCAGTACATTCGAGGGACATTGCTGAATATAATTCAGCACTCTATTTTAAAAAATATTAGTCTAATAACTATAAAATAAAGAGTCATTCTAGTATCAGTTTGAACAGGCTGGAACTATAATTCTTTTGCAAACAGCAAACAAAGAATCTCAAACATTAACAACGGTTAAAATGAGTCAATAGCTAAGATGAGTGTGTGTGTGTGTGTGTGTGTGTGTGTGTGTTGACATGGATGGGGGACAGCTGTTTCAGTACATTCATGCAATAACTACATGGCTGACCTTGGAAACAAAATTTATGTAATTATTTGTAAGCTAAACACTGCAATCTCTAGCTGGATTAGTATAAGATACTGCAGATAACATGGCTCGTTGGAGAGAAAAAATCCCAGTAATGAGGAAATATTAGCAACAGAGCCTTTCTTCTGCCCTCAGGCCACATCTGGTCTTTGTGATCAGCTCCATAGGAAAAAAGGCTGTTTTGTTTTGCGCTGAGAAACAAGTCCAAGAAAGCCTAAGCCTGCAGAGAGGTAGAAAGGCCACTGCTGTGCTCTCTTACCCTTGTTTTCTTTCTTCTTTTTTAAAAGACAGTTTAATAAGAAGGGTGTTCCTTTCCTGAAAGTAAGAGAGAGAGGGAGAGGGAGAAAGACTGCAAAGTGTCCAAAAGGGCCGTGAGAAAACAGGAAGCTCCGAAAAGTACAAGAGAAAGCAAGATGAAATCTATTTGCAGGCCATTCCCTGGGGACATGCAAGCCATTGTTAAGCAAGCAACTCATACAGCGATATCCTTCCTTCTGTTCAGGAGGAGCATGGTGCCAAAAAGCGGCTATCTGGTCACTGCCTGAACTTGCTGAAGGCCAGCCAACAGCCCCAATTCTCCAGAGGTTCTTGCAAGCAGGCCAATCCCCTTCTCCAAGTGGCCAGTTTCAGCCTCCGCCTGTTGAAACCCTTCAGGAACAAACTGTCAGGGTTTAAAATCAGCCCATTGGATTTCCTTCCCTCTATTGACTATCTTAATTTTTCTCCATCTGACCATTCAGTGCAACAAAGATCAGATGGCTGATTCATGCTTTTTTCCCTCCTGCAAAAAGGTCCAGTTGTGTTTGACTCTGGGGGCAATGCTCATCCCCACTTTTTATCCAAGGGAGTCAGCATTGTCCAAGGACACTTCCAGGATCACATGACTAGCATGATATGTGTCAAGATGCATGGAACACTGTTACCTTCTCACCAAAGTGGTACCTACCAGTATTTATCTACTTGCATGTGTGTATGATTTCAAACTGCTGGGTGGGCAGGAGCTGGTGCATAGTGGGAGCTTACCCTGTTGCGCAGTGCTCGGGTCTCAAAGATGGACTGTCAACTTTCCAACAATAAACCCAGTATCTTAACCACTGAGCTATCACACCCCTCTTTCCTCCTGCATAGATTACTTTATCCAGTGCATTCTCCACAAGGATATAAGTACCTTACATAAGAAGTAATACAAAGAATATTGTTTCTAAAGTGATAAAATTTTACTTTGAGAAGCATTATTCCAAATCCAGGATTGAGGACCTTCTAGATAAGAATCAATATTGATATAATAGGCATCTTCTCATACCAGTAGACCACGGTGAGTTTGCTAACAAAGGATAACTTTGATAGCAATAGTAATGTTGGCTATCTCGATCCCTCTCCAATTAAAAGTCCAATTAAAAGTATTCCTGCCATAGTATTACTTTAAACCACTATGGAACAGCTGCAGTGGTTATGCCCAGCTACCTGGCATTGTTTAAAGTGCACAGATAGGTGGATTCCAGGTTGGTATTATGAATGGACTGTGCAAGGTTTTTGGAGCCTCAGAAATTGACACACCCACCCACCCCCAAACACTGGATATCCATTTTATCTCTGCATAAGCCACCATCCTTCCTAATTGTTTGACAAAGTTACTAGGTACAATATAGATATATTGAAAATATTCATTATTTTCTGGTTTTTCTATAGTTAAGACATTGCCAGTGACTTCATGTGTAGTAGAGAACAGAAATGTCCTCAAAAAAGTAGGTAACTGGCAAGGAAAACAGAAAAGTGCAAGAAAAAAACTCATGACCTTGTTTAGTGTGTGAGAGAAGGATAAATACTATCAGGCTTTGAAAACTCTGCAATTGTAGCCTCTATCAATACAGTAAACTAGAGTTACAGTATATCACGTGCTTTCTGTTTCCTGTCTACCTCAAAGGCAAACATCAGAGCTTCATATGGCTTTCTAAAGTTCCTGCAAGGTGTGAGTGATTATCATAGAATCAAAACCTTGGAAAAGGGTATTTAGGACTTTAGATAGGACTTTAGTTCTCATTTTAGTACAGGAATCTGGTTTAAATCATCTCTAAAGACAGCTGTTCAGCCTTTCCTTGAACATCTCCAACAAAAGAAAGCCCACTATTCCCTTCTTTTCATTATTAGTATTTTTTTCTGTCACATTCAGATTGAATTTGCCCTCCTGTAATTAAAATTGTTATCCCATTTCAGAATGATAGCAAACACACCATGGATTACTTCTGACACCATATGGTGTTTGGAAAAAAAAATGCTGTTTTATTATCCTATCTCAGTTGCTCCCTGCATAATTTTGCTTCCTGTCCTTAATCATCTTCATGGCTTTTCTTTGCACCTTCTCCAGTGTACCTGAACATTTCTTATCTTTGATGCACAGCACTGGATATAATATTCAAGGAACCTGATCACTGCAGAATACAGTATTATTTTCCCAATTTATGGTACAATTTTTAATACCCTGAATTGATTAGGCATGAGAAGATCAATCCTGTATGTTTAATTAATTTAATTTACATATAAACTTTAGATTTTGCCTTGGTCCTGCCTATTTTTTGAGGTAGGCAAGCAATGTTCACTCCTCCCCAACCTGATAGCCATTCTGTTATGAAGGTGTGTTAACATATGATAAGAGTAATTCATTATATTGCCTGATTCCCTATGTAAAACTTAAAAGAGTAACTTCTTTTGACAAGACTAAAAGTAATGGGTATTTTTAGAGCAACAGTAAGGATCAGGTGCAAATATATAATTGCAGTATTTGCACAATTAAATCATCACATATCTTTCATCATTTTTTGTATCACTTTGCTACACAAAACATCCTACTGTTTTGAATTAAATATACTTGTCAAAGCTACCATGCTAAAAAACTCACTAGAGTTTGCTTTGTTCTGGTTTGCTTGTCTTCACTTCACTTCTGGGCCCCACCCAAGGCAAGTCCAGTTTAAAAAGGCTCACCCAGAAAGCATTTCCAGGAGCAAACCAGAGGCCTCCCACCAACAGACGACACTGAGGAGAAGCCAGAAATGAACCAACAAAATGATTGTTGCCCCTCAGGATGGCATGAAATAATGTTGTCTCTGGAGCCAAAGGAGGCTTCGTGGGACAATGTCTGGTCTGCTCACAAAAGCCTGATGAGAATTCCAGTCCTGCAATGTATTTCCCCTTTCCCTGAGGGAGAGAAATGATGAAATTGAGTCACCAATGCCCTAGTTCATATTTACTTCCTCTTGCAGCCACGTGCTGATCCTGTGCCCTCTCAAGAAAAAGAAAAAGAAAAAAGAAAAAAAGGTAAAGCAATCCTAATTTGAGCTCACAGTTGAGGTAAAAGGGATTTTTGCTTCATTCAATAAATAGGGGCTTGGGGAGGGCACTAGAGGTCTTTAGAAACAGCTGCCATCCAAGAGGGTGCTGACGATGAAAAATGAAGACAGGGACCCACTGACTGTATTCTTCTGCAGCTTGCCAGGTGGTTCAGCTATTTCCTTGAAAGGTTAATAGCATTTTCAATAGACTCATTTTGACATGGTTGTGAGAGTTATGCTGGAATTCAATTAATATTATCCTACTTAAAATATGACATTGTCTCCTCTAGTGTTGCTAATATATTTCCTATCTTTAGGTGTAGGCATAATTGATATTTTGTATTGATTAAAAAAAGGCAACATGCACAGACTGGTTCATGTGTTTAGCCTGTATATCAAATTGTTAAATATCCTTGACCTCCCTTTGGAATGAAATGTGCAATACAAATGTCAGATATATTTATCATCAGCAGACTAGCAATTACACTAAGTGCTATGAAATGCAATCTCAAGATGAAGAATAAGACCAAATTTTAAGGCAAAGTCTACATTCCAGTTATAATGCTTCTTCAGTTCAGTCCGTCTTCTCCTATTTGATATCTGATAAATATATTGTAACTGTAGCTCCCAGAATACCTAGCAAACATGGCCTTAATGCCTATAGTTCTGGGAACAGCAAACCCAACATTGCACAAGAATGGAGAAAGTTGATTTAGTGCAGCAACTGAAGAGTCCAAGAATGACACAATGAAACTATGGCTCTATTTCAGGGGTCTCCAACCTTGGCCCCTGGAAGCCTGGTGGACTTCAACTCCCAGAATTCCACAGCCAGCTGGCTGTGGAACTCTGGGAGTTGAAGTCCGCCAGGCTTCCAGGAGCCAAGGTTGGAGACCCCTGCTCTATTTCGTCAGTCCCAAGTACCTCATCTTTGGAAAAGGAGGAAAAAGAACAATTATCAACTACATAACAAATTAACTATCTATTAATCATGCTAAGAAGTATATAATCTTTCTCTTTGCCCATGTACTCTAGAAATGAATATATTTTGGAAATCCAAATTAATAGTATAACCATGTATAGGCACAAGTCTATGTAGGTTCATTTTTTGCATTGTAGATTTGAATGTCAGGTAACAGTCTAGAATAGGAGTGGGGCTTTACCTGTCAAATTATGTATGTCAGCTGTTTGCAGCTTCATCAAATGCCCCAAATAAACCACTGCTTGTTCTGTTGACCCTTAGCTGTGCATTGGCACTGAATGACAACAACCGCAACAAGTGGATTATCCTGGTCTGGTATAAGTAAATAATGAAAAATGAAGTCCCATGTTGGATGGGGAATTCTGGAAGCTGAAGTCTTATAGTTGCTAAGGTTGGAAAGCATTGCACTGACTTTCTCCTGCTTCTGTTGCTTTATAGATCTCTATCCTGTCACACAATGTTAACAGCAAATTAACAATGATCTGCTGCAATGTTCTAGTTCTATTTCCACAGTGCTATGTAAAGGGGGAAAAAAGCTTTTTTTATGTCATCTTCAGATGAATCTTATTCTGTTTTAGTAAATCCATTTTGGGGAAAGATTTCAAATGCAGTATACCACTAGATGTCTATAGAGATTTTCAGTCATCCAGGTCATGGTTGTTCCAATGGTGCTTTTTCAAGAGGTAACTGGACTTTCTGATTTTTCTTTGAAGACGTTTCGCTTCTCATCCAAGAAGCTTCTTCAGCTCTGAACCTTTGGGTTTTCAAATGTAGCTTGATCCATAATCATGATTTTCTTGGAGAAAACATTTTTCAGGGCTTGCTAGAATAATAGCTCCATAATATACCAAACGCGTATCTGTTTTCATTTTTGCAAAAAAAGAGGAAGGGTCTATTTGTTGATTATGGGAGTGCTGGAAGTGGTTGGGGAGGGAGGATGCTCAGGCATGGACAAAGAGTGAACAATGACTGGCTGGCCTTTTTAGTGTTCTGGTATTGGCTAGCTTTCTCTGAACTTGAAAGTACAGTAATTCCTGTAAACTCCAAATTCACACCAAAGTGGAGCACTTATCGGTTAGATTTAAAGTTGGGAGCACTTATTGGTTGGGAGTTTTTGGAAAGAAATACTGTTTTGATATGGCTCAACAAACTGTCTTCACTCTAATTTTCTTAAACATGAATTTATCTCTTTCCTTTTAAAATTAAAGAAGGGTGAAACTTACCAGCAAGCGTAAGAAAGCAGATATGGGACATCATGAAAATGAATCATACTGGTTTGTATGGTGATGTTTGAAAAAAGGTATTTTGAGGTCTTATTAAATCATCTATGTGCTCTGAATTCAATAATATTGATATTTACATATCTCTGTTAGTGCAAAAGTCAGCTAGCCACAGACATAATAATATTTATGACAAGTTGTTTTTGTTGTTTATCATGCAACTTATAATGAATGTCTCAACTCCTACTCCACCAGTGACTTAAACAAAATATTTTGATACTATTTCATTTGACTATGTACCTGGGGTAAGAAATACTCACCTTACACTTGAAAGGTTTGACGTCTGAATGGACAATCATATGAGCTTTGAGAGTTTGTTTCTGCACAAAACTTTTAAAGCAGAGATGGCACTGGTAGGCTCTGATATTGGTGTGAATTAAGACATGTCTTTTCATATTGGCAAGTAGCGTAAACTCCCGGCCACAGATTCCACACTTGTGCTCTTTCACACCCTTGAAAAACATAAGAATGAGGTAAGTGTTGGTTCCTAACCCCCTCTTTTCTATTTTAAATTTCATCTTGTTTTTTGCTGAGGTTGCTTTTTATTTAACCTCTGTGATAATGATTGTTCTTTAGTCTGCTATGATAATAACTTGGGGGGACTGACGAACTAAGAAGTATGTCTATACCAGTCAATTGGATGTGCCAATTGACTGGTGTAGAATTCCAACTCTTTAATAACTCACTCTATTACATATATCAAGATATTGCTTCTTTTTCATGACTTCTTATTTACATGTTTCTAGTTCTGATGATAGATTTTGGTGTCCTGTATACCCTGAAGCATTATTTTTGGAAATGGATCCAAAATGCTTCCCAGCCATCATTTGGGATCAAGACTTTAATGATTTGTATATATCCTTAAACATGGAACAATTTTTCCAAACTGGGTACCTTTAAGAAATGTTAAACTACAGAACCTATACACATAAAGCCATTATGCCTGGTTGGCTAGGGATTTTGGGAGTAGTAATTCAACTATGAAGGGCAGATCAGGTAAGACTGCTATCTATCATGGGTGCTGGTTTATTTAGTTTCTGAAAAATAAGTAGAATATTCTCAGAAGAGTAATTTGGGGTTCCAACTTAAGCTGGGGTTGCTCAAGAATAAATAAAAATGAAATCCAGAAAACTGTGACAAAGGGAATTATTTATTCCCAAAAGCAAACAGGTGAGAGCAGCTGCAGAAACGTGGAGTACAAAAGAGTTGTTTTATAGGGGAGCTTGTTCGGGGTGTGAAAGTGTGTACTTGCTGATTCTAGGGTGGACCTTTGTCAGATGTGGGTATTTGTAGGTACATATCATCTATGATGTTTATTCTTGTGAACATGCAATTCCTCTGGGAGACCATTTTAATTAACTCTGTGTTTACAGACTTTCTCCTTTCATATATGTACTAGACCTGGATAAATTATTTGGAAGTTTAAGGAAATCTGAGTAAAAATCCCGCCATCCTTTGCTATTTTTACTTGATTAACTTAATTTCAGCTTGACTGTCAATTATCTCAATAACATGGATTCTGTTAATGTTTAAGTGAAGATGGAGACAGTAAAAGGAATAACTATATTTTGATATAAAACTTCCCATGGTATGGAAGAGTGTCAGATATCTTTGGGCTAAAATAGCTCAAATTCTGCTCATTTTTGTTTGCTATTATTATTATATTTATGAGTGCAAAAGATACAATACAAAGAAATAAACTTTTGCTTTGGCTCAAAAACTCATAACTTAACTAGAATTAGAAAATAATATAATAATTCACATGAATCTATCAATTCTACCTTAAAATTATTCTATAAACCCAAAAATGTAGCAATTTAATTGTCACTCACAATTACCTATTTCTATAATGAATATTTATCTTTATTATTACATAATACCTCCAGTGTTCCCTCCCCACTCTCCCTTCCTCATTGTAAACTTGTAAATCACATTCCTCTCTGCTGGATCTTAATGGGACATGCTCAGATCTTGTAGTTTCTATGAGACTTCCTACCAGATACGTGGGCAAAGTTGTAGCCTCAACTGTCTTCCACATGTGGTATTTATGCCAAACCTGAATTGGCTGTGTTTGTGAGCCAGATCATCTCCTCTGTTGGGTAGCTGAGGTTCACTGGCTCAACCACAGTGGAAAAGGAATATATCTTTGCAAACTTTGGAGTTTTGGGTCAGATGTCTCTTCCCTTTAAGGGAACTTTTATTTTATCTACCTTTGAGCTCCTTCATTCTCTTCTTTCCCCATAGTGAGCATGTTGCTGTGATGCTGTGCTATATATATATATATTTAAATTGAGTTTAGATCGCTTCCCTTTCATGAAACAATTAAAAGCAGAGTCAGGTGTTTCAAAAAAAAATTGCCAAATACCTGGACTGGCCATGTCAATTAGTGGACGTCTATTGGACAACAACAACAAGCATGGTGTTCTTGAAATTTCAAGATTGGTTACAGTGAGGGTCATTGCTACTGAGACTGAAAGTGTTTCTGAGGTTAGGGAGAAGCAAACATGGTAGTAATCTGGAAGTGACTTCTGTGTTACTTTCAGTTTAGAAGTGCTTTAAAATATTTGCATTTTAGCAGGTCATCAGCACAACTATTGGAGAATCCCTGGCCTTGGCTTACCTTATGAGTCAAGGAGTGCTGCTTCAGGTGATGTGGCTGCACAAATTCCATGCCACATTCAGTGCAAATATATGGGCGAATATCCTTATGCTTCATCATGTGATTCTGCAGCTGGCTTGGGTACTGGAATATCTTGTCACACTCAGTGCAAGTGTATTGAACAGGACCTCGGTGGGTGGTTAGGTGCCTCTTCAGCTGAGACAAAGTTGGGAAGTCAAGGCCACACTCAATGCAGATATTTTCTCTGCCGCTCTCATGCTTGGATTCATGAGCTTTCAACTCACTGGGATAGGCAAAACCCCTTCCACAAATCCTGCAGCTGTAAGGTTTGATGTCACTGTGCTGCATCATGTGTCTCTTCAGGTGACTAGTTTGGGTGAAGGCCTTGTGACACACTTGGCACTTGTGAGGTCGTGTGCCTTGATGAGTCAGCATATGGGTATGCAGATGACTCAGCTGCTTGAAAAGCTTACCACACCGGGAACAAGCATGGGGCTTGATGCCACTGTGCCCCAAGATGTGAGTGACCAAGTTGTATTTGGATGTGTAAGACTTGTCACACATAGGGCACTGCCAACGTTTCTGCTCTCCTCCTACATCAATGTAATAGCTGTCATCAATCTGAATGTTGACATCTACTCTTTCCACTTTTTGCTTCTTTTCAGCTTGCTCATTTAACTCAACCCTTTTGAAGGGAGGCTCCAGCGGCCTGTTTAATGGGAAAGGATTTCTAAAATGCAAATCTGGGGGCATCATAAAAGGAAACATTAGAGTAGGATGAATTTTGGGATAGTATGAATAGGGAGTCTGCAGAAAAGTGGTAGGGCCAGGCCATAGAACCTTGGGCTTTATTGGTTCTTCCTTGATAGGCTGTGTCCCAAAGTGCTCCAGAGTCCTGTAAAAGTGATAGCCAAGGTTGCAGAGGTCGATCATGTGAGCATTGTATTTTGGCTGTGTGGATTCATGCTGAAATATTGAAGGGAGGCTGGGAGAACCTCCATCAACATTTTCTTCAGGTTTCTCCAATGGAGATGTGGGATCTCCTGGAGGGACGCTGGAAGGCACTTTCATTGGCATACTTTTACGTTTACGAGATCCCCCTTCCAAAGAGCTTTTGAAGTTTACTAAGTCTGTGGGAGGGCTGTACCCAAATTGGGCAAGCTGTGTCCTGAATTCCTCACTGAGCGGTGAAGCTATATTGGTGTTTACAATTGGATCCAAGCAGTGAGCAAAAGAAAAGGTTTGTACATTGTCCATCTTGCAATGTGTGTCCTCTTTCTTCATTGCACTGAAGTTCTCCTGGATGATCTAGCTTCCTTCAAATAATAAATAACATTTTAAAAAACCAATCCTGTTCCTGCTTGCTGTTATTTGATACGATGTGTAACTGAGTGGAAACTCTTAAATGACAGTTTAACACAAAGGATGGTGTTATATCCTGTTTTGTCTGCTTTCTCTTTTTAGCCCCAAGTTTACTTTTCTAGGCCAGAAATTTTGGGTTCTGACATTTGTCAGTCTTTGTGGCTTTTAATGAAGAATCTGGTCAACTGTATGCAGTTGTTTATAGAATAGAATTATTTATTGGCCAAGTGTGATTGGACACACAAGGAATTTATTATAGCTGTATACCATGTAACCCCACATGAAAGGATTCAATCTAACTCTTCCATGCATTAAAAATGAGGACAAGCCATGGTTGATAAAGGCTATTTCTGTTGCTCCACTATGGCTGCATTTAGATGTGCTTTTCAGTGTCAGAAGGGTTCATACATATTCAGCTTCCTGTTCATTAAATAATTGGAATGAACTGTTTAGGCCACCATCCTGCTCCCAAATCCATGCTGTATATTCCTTTTGGGTCAAGAACCACCCTTAGTCTCTAACTACTATTCTAGGGACACAGTGGAAAGAGTGTGGTGACCAAAATGTCCAAAGGCAATTTGATTAAATTAAATGTCAATTGCAATTAAGTTAATTAAATATAGTTCAAGTTGATAGCTTGTCTTAACCCATCAATTAAAACTCAGTATTCAGTGGCAAAATGTGTCACAGCTGTGGGGATGGAGATCACACTCAAATATCCTAGTGTGATAGTTGCAATTTGCCTGAATTACTAAACTGTTTAACCGGTAGCTAGCTGGTGGATTAGATAGTAATGCTAGTTTCAGAGAAAGTAAGGCATATCCTGGAACCTGTTAAGTTTCATGCATAGCCAGTTGTTGGTTTTGCATGCAGAACATTTCAAGGGCTACAATCTCCAGATAAAACTTGGGAAAACCTCTCTTGGAACCCCCTTAAGATCTGCCATCACATTATATGGGTTGCTTTTGGTCTTTGAGTGGTAAAAGAGTAGAAGATCACAGTCCCAAATAATACGCATGACCAAAATAAAAAAAAATTGGACTGAACAGGCAGAAACAATGCTATCAAAAAATGGCATTAGTATTATGTGTTTATTCCCCATGTATGTCATTATTCCTATTTTTTTCTCTCACTGTAACATTTAAAGTTTAGTGATTTGGGGAGACACAATAACGCTTATGTACCAAAAGCTTAATTCAGTGAAACATAATGTCCTATGTGCTTAAGTACTGATTTTGCAGGCTGTTACCAGCTGCAGAAATTAGTAAGCAGACAATGAAAAATTGGTGCTATGTGCTTCTACTGGTGTTCAGAATTTAGAACATTAGGATATTGCTTTCAGTACTATACAAATTAATTCAAGTCTTTATATCCATTAGTTATTTAGCCTGTTTTATAATGTTTGTTGAATAAATGTGCAACAAATACATAATCCTTAGTTTTAAGGATCAACAGTGCAGCATCTGTACTTACATTAAATCATCATCTTTGGGCCAAATGGGCTTTAAATGCATCTGCATGAGCTCCAGACATCTGTACATAAAACACAGAGAAAAGAATGACAATTATTTAAATACATCGAGACACAAATTCAAGGTTTCATGCTGTTTGTTGACTGCATAACTGGAAAAAAGATTTCAGGACACTTGTTTAGAGATGACAGACACATGAGATACATAGCTACCTAACTCAAGATAGTTAGTTAACTAGCTAGAGGAAGGGAAGGAGGGAGGAAGGGAGGGAGAGAGAGAGAGAGAGATTACAAATCTGATGTGACTACTGTAACCAAAGATTCTCACTATTGTACCATGTTTCTGAAATAGATATTGCATTTGCTTCCAGTTCATGATAAACTGGAGCTTTTATAGAAGAGACTATATTATTTTCTTTGTTATATTATTATATACCCCAACAGACAGCTGGAGGACAAGGTTTGTCATTAATTCGATTCTTTACACAGTATTAGGAAGTAGAGAGAGCGGTTAAGACATTAAAATAGACACTGGGAGACTGGAATTTTAGTCCTGTCTTAGGCACAAAGCCAGCCAGATGTCCTTGAGTAACCCCAGGAAAAAGGCAATGGCAAAACATCCAAAAATCTTGACAAAAAAATGGCAGGACCTGTCCAAGCAGTCACCAGGATTTGGTGAGTTTGATATGTATTTATATTAGCATATTTTCTCTGCCGTGTTAACTTTGGGGCAAACCCTTAATTTCTGTCCTTTGGACTGACAGCCCTATCCAAATCAATGTTTTCTACAGTTGCTTTCCGAGATGGAAAGAGAGAGAAAGAGATGACGATCTCCATTCAAAGTGAAGTCCCTAATAGTGTATAGTTTAGCCCTTCAAGGCTGCAGATTAGAGAGCTTATCTATGTATTTGTATATCGTTAGAGAGAAGTGCAAGGAATGGCTTTTATGAATTTTGAGTTGTTTTTAACTTTGTGTGGTTTGTCATCCTGTTAAAAGAACAACAGCATCATCCAAATTAAATTTTAATTTATTTTAAACTATGAGCAATGCAACAGAAGTGGGAATATCAATTGACTTCAGCATGAATCACATTTACCTCGGATGACAAGAAGAAAATGTTGGTACACCTACACTGATTCTCAGTTATCCTCACTGCTGCCAGTTTAATGTTCTATTATGCTGTTTCAAAAGAAAAGGTAATTATTTATCATCTTTAGAGGACTGGAACTCCATTCTCTCCTTTTGTACACAACGTTCTTATTTCTAAATGTAGGAAGTAAGCATTAAATACTAAATATGCTGCCAAGTGCAATAGCAAGAGAAAACCAGCTTCCTGTACCTTGAACAGTGAGCAGTGCAATACAACAGCTTTTCTTACGCTTCTTGATAAGATCGTAACTCCAAAATCTTGATCTGCACTAGAACTATTTAAAATACAAGAGTCCATGCTGTGATCTTTTGTTTCAGGTTTTCTGAAGTATACAGAAGAGGAATCTTTTTTTCTATATTGCTTACTACTATGAGAAATCAAATGTTATGTGACATAGCAATCCTGCTGTCCATTTTACATGAAATTCAGTCATTTAATTCTAAAGCCATCACTCAATGCACTTGAGCCTAACCTAAGCATAAAGGAGATATCAATTGTAGTAAATAATTTACACAAAGGCAAAGTCAATACTGAATCACTGTGACTTTAACAAACGAAGGCAAATATATGTGTCTCATGATAACATTGCAGGACCCAATCTGATCGGTCACAGGGACAAGAGGCTTCATTTTGCAAGCTTTCAAACTTGGGTTGAAGCCATCCTCAGAGAACCTCTCTCTACCAGAATGTGCCACACACATTCTGGTAGAGAGAAGATCCCTGAGAATGGGCTCCAGCATTAGTGCGAAACAGAGGTGGTATTCAGCCAGTTCTGACAGGTTCTGGAGAACTGGTAACGGAAATTTTGAGTAGTTTGGAGAATTGGCAAATATCACCTCTGGTTGGCCCCGACCCCATCTATTCTCTGCCTCCCGAATCCCAGCTGATCAGCTGGATCTCCTTTTGTTGCCCTGCACAGGAGGACAGAGCTGAAAGTAGGTTAGTGGGGTGGGGAGGGAATGGGGATTTTACAGTATCCTTCCCCTGGAGTGAGATGGAAATGTGGATTTTGCAGTATCCTTCCCCTGTCTTGCCCACCAAGCCACGCCTACCAAGCCACACCACACCCACCAAGCCACACCATGCCCATCAAGCCACACCCACAGAACCAGTAGTAAAAAAATTTGAATACCACCACTGGTCTGAAAGCTCAAAAGATTAAACCTCTGGTTCCGGTGACGGACACAGATTTGGTCCTGCAACTGTGACATTTTTTTGAGGCTATCTTAAGGGTAATTGATGGTGAGGATCTTGAGCAAGCTCCTCTTTGTGCTACCTTGAACTTCCAGACAAACAGCAGAATATAAATGCATTGCACAAATAACATTAAGTGTATGCTACCACAATCTCTACATTTTTTTAATATAAAAAAGAAGACAAATAAAAAGAGCTAGTTTGGTGTCGCGTACCAGGCTAGAAACCAGGAAACCGTGAGTTCTAGTCGTGACTTAAGCAAAAAGTCAGCTGGGTAATCTTGGCTATTCACATATTGTTAGCGCTTGCAAGCAGGCAATAGCGAACTTTCAGAAAATCTTGCCAAGAAAACCACAGGGCCTTATCGAGGCAGTTGCTAGGAGTCAAGACTGATTTATCTTCAAATAAATAAACTACATTATGGTTCAGTAGGGGGTGAAACAGATATGAATGTGAATATTCATGCTCTCATATCTGTTGCTCAACTTAACATTCTCTATTCATTTGTATCTGACGTTGCATAAAATAACACACATCCTCTATCTTCTTTCTGCGGTTGTTGTTTTGAAACAAATTAAATCATGAACTAAATACATAATTCAAAATAAATAGCTGCTATACAGGGAATGGAGCCTTTCTGTCTCTCTCTCAAATTTCTAGGAATAAGAAAATGCATTCTTAATTTTTAAATCATAAATATCATAATTTTGTAAATCATTAAAATAACATTTTGCTTAATTCAAAATATTCAAATCTGAGAAATATACAAAATTAAAGCAGAACCTTACTCTTTTTCTCCCTATCTCATCTATTTTCACAAAACTAATGGCACTGTTCCTAACGTACGCTTCCTTAAAAAACCAAATTTGCATTGTAAACTGATGAACAAGGAAAGCATGTTGAACAAGGGAAAGTAACACGACCAAAGTGGCAGCGATAAAAAGCAGCTTGATATTGGTAGCATTGTGCCATAAGAGAAATTGTTAATCCCTTTCCCAGAAGAATGGAATGGAACAAGGAAGGGTCTGATGAGGGGATGAAGATGGCTAATGTTGTGAAACTATGCGCAATCAATCATGTAAAGGAATACAGCTTTGATCATGTGGTCACAGATGCCATCTTGAGTTTTTGTACCCCTATCCTTCATTCTGAGATATGGGACATCTCCAATTTTATCTTTTATTTGGAAATCCTTTTCAATTTTGAAAATGTCTCTGCCAGTCTCCAAAGAGACTCTCAGTCATTTTGTGCAAGCTACGGACAAATGATGTTAACACCCTAACTGTATGAGCAAAATAGTTCCAGAATTCGAACTGGGACAGTAGCTTGCTATCTCCATTCATTTTCAAAGTAATGTCCACTCTCACCCCACCTCCCCAGGCCACAGCCCCTGGAACTTTTGTCAGTAGTTCTAGGTTTACAGAAATTAATAGTAATATGGTACTGCTAATAAGAAGCTGTCAGGTGCAAAGAACTAAAACAACTCAGTGAATAGGCCAAAGAAGTTTCTTTATTGTTATTTATTTACAAGAATCTCACCAGGCTAACTGCATTCTCTCGGCAACAGGCAGATAAAGACTTCAAGAGTCTGGCCTCTGTCACTTCCTCCCATGGAGCAACAAACTAGACTGTCTCTTTACACTGTCCCTCTTGTCTGAAATTCCATCACAGAACCTGTAATCCTGAATGGATATATCCTACATCCATTTAAACAAATTAAAAATTGTGTTCTTGATTTGACCTCAAGTCAGCCTGAGAATATATGAACGTAAGAACTCTATTTTCTTTTCAATAATTCAGATGTGGTTTGCTCATGTTCTCCAACTTCTGACTATAGCGCAGTGTTAGAATTCCTGATGTCTTCCCACCTTAATATTAACCAAGTCTGAAGCTGCTTTGCTTCACAATACAGGCCAAGTTAGCCAGGTGTTGTCCTGAGCCTTTTTTTAAAAAATAGAAAAGATGACAGCAAAGATACTATTTTCCCTAAAG
Organism: Hydrophis major; assembly: GCA_033807585.1. Lineage (NCBI taxonomy): Eukaryota > Metazoa > Chordata > Lepidosauria > Squamata > Elapidae > Hydrophis > Hydrophis major. The sequence continues at coordinate 335,344,326 of CM066329.1, forward strand.
AAATAAGAATAATTGCAGATATGCACATTCATTAGGTATGTGTTATCATATTGAAGTGTGTTCTGCATTAGCAGCCATAAAAATATTGGCACCAGTCACTAGGGTGCCCCAAATGTTCAAGGCTTAACTTACTGCTCTTGGATAAGAAATATCATTAGAAAGAAGTTATACTGAATTCTTCCTACGAAGTAATTCTAAATCTGGTTTATCAGAAACTTAACTATTTTTAGCTATTTAGCTACTGTACATAAGGGCTGAAAATTCAGAAGGAGTGGTTGTACAGGCCATCCTTGTTTAGTTACCCTAATTGGGACTAGCAGCTCAGTCATTAAATGGGGCAGTATTTAAGAGAAACCATGATTGTACTTATAATTTTATTTCAGCTTGCCTTTGCTTTATAAAGCTACAAAAGTTGTAACAGCAAAGATTCATCATAAAATTATTTTTTCATCACCATCATAATTGTGAAAGTCACTAAAAAAGGCAGTTGCTAAATGAGGACCTGTAATCCTAATGGCTCCATAAGTCAGTTGACCAAGCATCCTTTATTATGACAAACCTGATTACATTGGGGTTCCTGATTATGACAAAGTCTCAGGTGAATTTGCACCCAATGTATGAACATCTGTGGAGGACATGGGTCTTATCACTGCCTCTCACTTTATACGGTATTTTGTACTTTAATGCATGCATGGATCTTGTAACAAGACAGGAAAAATGGACAAAATAATAACTCAACAATGTTTCTAAATCACTGAAAAATATTTACATGAAGCGTTATAAGCATATTTGAGCCCGCACAGCAACTTAGTCTGTATTGTCTTAAACTACAGGTAGTCCTTATTCAGTGACCATAAATAGGATTGGAAATTTTATTGTTAAGCAAAGCAGTTACTAAGTGAAACAGTTGGTATGCTTATGACCTTACTTTGACTCCTTTGCTTTAAAAGCTGGTAGATTGCTGCCTATAATCATTATCTTGAATGAATTGGAAATAGCAACGGAGTCCACCTCTCAGCCATATCTTAGATGTGCACATAGGAAAGCTAACATCTCAGTTCTCTATGGGAAATTACCTTCAAGTATTGATTCATGCTATAGCATAAAGTATTTTCCCAGCATAAATCATTTCCCTTTTTCTTTTACTTTATACGTAAGTTACTAAAGTGGAAGCGAAGATCTGGGAATTTTTAAAGTTTGACATAGAACATGGTCAAATTTATATCAGATGTATAACTACTTTGGCAATTCAATGATCACATGAATTTGGGCTCTGCAGAGCTTCAAATTTAGAGGGAAAAGGGTGTTTTAGAACAGGGGTTTCCAACCCTGGGTCTGTGGACCGGCATGCCAGAAACCTGGCCATGGAAACAAGCGAAGTACAGAATACTATGCTTCCTCTGGCCCTGAGAAAAATCTATTTCCACAGAACTGGTCCCTGGTGCCCCAAAGGTTGAGGGCCACTGTTTTAGAACATACTGAGCATATTAGGGCTCCCGGATCATCTGTTTGCAACTCTTTAAATTGCTTGCATCTTTTTCTGGAATTGCCTGGTGACCTTCAACAAATAGAGTGCTTCCTATTCATAGGAAAATGTGACCTTGGTTTAAGAGATGCAGAAGCTTTCTGTCTTCAGTTCTGAAGTTTTGTACCACCCTGATATTCATCATTGGGTCCATGTGCAGAAGAGCAAAGCTATCACCCGTATTCAAGATATACAAGCCTTGCTGCTGCTAGAAAGGACAGCTACTGACACAAAGTGAATTTACCAGCCACAATCTATAATGTTTCAGGCATCTCTAAGCCATGCTGAGCTATGATGTGGCTTTTTTAAATGTTTTTACACAACTCGCAAAACAATGTATTTTGGTCATCTATGGAGAATGAGTTATAGACAGACACAGAAATGATTCATCTCAAACAACAATTCAAAGCAAAGGAATGTTTCTACTGTTCCCTTGAAGTAGAATTTGGTTTTTTTGTGATGATTCCATATAGTCAAGTTCAAGAGATGGAAAATTACTGCTCTCACTCTCATCCTATCCTAATATAGCCATTGTTACAAAGACAATTCAGAGTAAGGACAAAAGATACTATCCTCGTTTGACACTGCAATATCATATATTAAGGACATGATCCCCATTGAGTTGCTGGCAAGTATTATTCTGGCTAAGGGGATGGAAAGAGTTACTTTTTAGAAAATGCAATGCAGAAAATCAGGAAAATTCCACATTTAAAGAAGTATAAAACCATGACAGGAAAACTAACAATCATAAACAGGCAGTAAACAGGATCTTGGAAATATGAACCACAGAATATTCATTATTTACCCACCCGGTCTCCCTTTTGTATTGAAGATTTTTGCCTGAGTTTTACAGCATACGTTCCATTTCTATAAGGACCTTGTGTACTGCCTAATGTAATTTTCAGATTTATGTAGCAACTTGGGAGACTCTGAGGAAGACTAATGCAACATCCACAAAACCATTCTGCTGTGGCATAAGGACAGCTCACTTAACATTCATGGAAAGCATGACTGTACTTCACACTGCAGTGGTCATCTTGTACCAGCTAGGCACTCAGGGTGCACCAAAGCCTACCTGAGGCAGTCCAATATGAAAACAGTATTTTTCCTCTTGCTGTGGCATAGTGCCAGCTATGTCAACACATGGATGCAGAGGTTGGCCCTGTGACCAGGTTTATTATATGACTACTTCTTCTCACATAGACCATATATATCACTTCTCTCCATCATTCAATCACTGATTATAGTTGTGATTGCCTGGTCTCCATATGCAATGGCATTTGTGATCTCCAGATATCATCACTGCCAATGTTTAAGAAAATTCCACCTCTTAAATATTATTCACAATCAGGATTTGTCTGAATTTTTGCAGTCCAGATTTGGTAACACTAAAGAAGACTGCAATGACATAATGACGTCTCTTCATACTCTGATGCAGATCTATTGCTTACCAACATGACTAATTCAGGGGAAGGTAATTACTTACATGGATCTTTAGAGAATTTCCTAAAACATCTGCCAATTTAACCCCAAATGTGGTTCTCACTTTTATGAAAACTCATCTAGTTCTTGGTTTATCTTCCTCTTCCTTTAAGCACTATCTTCTTTCTGTTTAATGGATTCATTTCAGGGTTGACTCAAGGCCAAATTATTTAAAATAGACTCTCTACTACAGTTCTGCATAGGTCCAATATATAACACTAGCTGATCATGATTTTAAATAGGATTGTTAGAGATTTTATCATGAACAGTGTAAGTTTTCATAGAACTGTAACCATCATCTTCTTGTAATAATTTTAAGAATGCTTTATCATATTATTAAACTATTCATTTCTTTATGACTCGTTAACAAGGAATACATGATAAATAACCATAATCAAGAACACTGGGGATTGCCACTGCTCTGGCTTATACATTATACTAAACTATATTTTGCTTAAGCCTAATTTACTGAATAAGTTTTAATCAGCTGGGTTCATCCAATGTGTAAAGACCAAACTATTCAAGCAGCATTAACTACAATGTGCAAATCCAAGCACTACCTTTGAAAATTAGTATGAATTAACTGCAAGACAACATTGTTTCAAAGAGCCTTTCCATTCACTGAACGATTAAATATTGCATGTAATACTGAACATTCTCTCTCTCTCTCTGCTATTTCACATGACTTAGTATTTTGGACTTTATCTTAACCAATATTAATGTACTGAATCATTTTGTTCATTTAATAGTTTCCAATGTTTGTTCATTATTTAATTCCTAATTTTGTAGTTTAGGAACAAAGACATGATAGTACATCTTTAAGCAAAAAAGACACCAAACTGTTTGCCTGAAGAAGTTAATTTTTTCCTTATAACATAATAATGGAATGTTTTTTTTTACTTCTATTTTGATTGCTATTAAATTGTCAATTCTCACTCTAAAACAATCTTCAGAATGAATCACTTGAAGCACTAACTACAATATTTTTTACTTTATATTTAAATATGAGAAATATAAAATATGATCTAAAAATTAACATTACTCTGAATAGGTTCAGTACTGTGTACTTAACTGGCCTGTGTACTTAACTGGCCTATATATGAACTTTTCCAAAGATTACTGTTATTTTGAATTATGCTTCAGGTCATAATATTTCTGAGAATGTTAGCTTCTCCTGTATCGCTTATCTCAACCAGAGGAAATTTCATTAGAAAGATAGCCAATAAGCCCATCAATTATATCAGCATACATACCTTTAAAAATTCCAACAAATATCTTAAAGTATTGTAGATAATAGAAAGTTGCATATAATGTCATATGTGAAAAAACCCTCTACTTTGCCATGGACTTGAAATTAAGTCCAAAATTAATTTTTTTTGAGGGGGGGGGTTATTTATTTATTTAAAATATTTCTATATTTGCTCATGGAAGAGCAAAATTCTTCCATGGTATATGAAATAAAAGAAACAAAGAATTACAAACAAAACTAACATTAAAACAAACATCCAGCAAAGCTCTTGTTAAAAATGCACAGAAGTCACAGTTCAGATAAAATCTCAGTCAGAACAATGAGATGCGTTCTTGTTGTGAATAAAATATTTTTAAAGTCTTTAAAATTGGCAGTTATGAATGCTTGATAAACTTCAAGCAACAAAATATGAAAAGCATTCTGGAAAAGGATTCATTTTAGTAGCACAGGCTTAGTTAAGACCAGAAAGTCTGAGCTGCAAAAATCTAGACAATCACTAAGTAGTAGTGTACAGTTAGTTTGCTTGTATCTCTTTGTTTAGTGGCGATTCAGACTTTTGCAGCCAAATTCTGATATCCCCAAATATCATAGTACATAGTACAATTCTATGTATGTATGTACCAACTGTTGCAATTGGTTCAACAATGCTAAGCCTGGACAGGATTGGAGCTTGAGGAAGAGGGCTCTCCACTTAAAATATTGAAGCTGGTAACAACATGTCCCTATTGAGAAATGAACCAATTTTGTACAATGGAACACATTTCTAAAATGTCTCACTATTATATAATTTCCAGACAGTTTCGATGTGAGAAAACAGGGTTTTTGATATGCTGTGAACACTTCATATTTCAACCTAAGTACCAACATTGCTCTGCCTGCAGAAGGAAAGGAAAGGGAAGGGAAGGGAAACGGCACTTTAGTGTGAAAGTAAGGCTTACTCCTAGGTGTCTTGGCGTATAACTAAGATTTAAAATACAGCTAAAATTGTAGTCAACAAGACACTGGGAGGACACAATACATGACTGAGCAGAACAAACCTTGTAACTGGAATTTACTTAACAGAAATGTTGCCTAGATTTTGGTATATTTGTTTATAAAACAGCTCCCAGAATCTTTTGCTGCTTATAATGCAAAGTGGTTAGTCCATTGGTATTGTACACTTTCAGGAAAGAAAGCACTTAAGATATTAACATTTTATACACATGGCATTGTTCATATAATTATAGCCTCCACCCTCTGCTTAAAAATAGGAGATTTTAAAGAGATCATTCAGGCCAGCCCCTGTGCAGACTAGACTAAATGAATTGGCTACAGGACCACATGTAAGTGCATTTCTCAGATGAATTATTATAATTTGATGAATTATTATTCATCGATTTCATGAGGATCTGAAGTATGTCATTCGCATCGGGAAATGAACTAAAACCAAAAGGGTTGCAGCTTTTAGAATGCACTAAAAATTTTTACTGGAGTTGTAAAAATTGTCACCTCTTTCTTAAATTTCAGACTGTTTGATCTGGCATCTAGAAAATGGAGTACTGCATAGTTAATTGTAGAATGCACACACATGCATACATAAACACACATACTAAGTTCCTGCCAAATTGAATTGCTTGGGACCTACAAAGAAGCATGTATTTTTATCTTTCAACTTTCATTTGTTAGTAGTTTACATGCTGCCTTAAGAAATTTTGGAAGGTTAACTTACCAGGTGCTGACCCGACAGTGGTAGTGACCCAATGCTTGTAATTGCTCCCTAATTGGCAAAGTTGTCACTTCTCGTGTGGCAGCTGCAGTGCATTTAGAAAACGTGGAGGGACAGTGTTCCAAATGACTTAAGAAAAAGAGAACAGGAACAATCACTTCATTCTGTTTTTTTTTTTCTTCTTTTCTCAGATGAGTTCTGTACCTTCAGAAAGAAGGAAGGAAGGGAGGGGAGAGGAAGTCAACAACCCTTAGCTTTCCTGCAAAAAAATAAGGAAACGGCAGATAGCCATCTCATTTTCTCAAAATGTTTGGAAAAATAAACCAAAGGGAAAGAAATTCCTCAAGTATTGTATCTTTATGATGGATTTCATAGGGTGAAATTTATAATTCAATGGATGGAATGTCATCAAAACAAACACAATGTTCCAAATACAGAGCCTTGTTTTGGAAGTCAGATGCCCGTATCTGCAAAATGCTACTTGCTTAAGAATATAAACAATGAGAAAGAGAGAGATGGGTCAGCCCCTCCACATTTCCGACACACAGTTGAAACCCCATTCTCAGTATTCATTAAAGTGTACATAAATATAAATAAATAAATTTATGTTTAGAAAGAAAGAGGGGTTTCGTAATAATTTTAAGCCAGAGTTACATATGTTACCATTCAGTACCATTAATTTTTCTGGTCTGGACCTTCCAAAAGCTCCAATTAGATTGAAAAACTGAAATGCAATTCAGACAACACTGAAAACTATTGGAAAGAAACCATGGGTCTATAAATTCAGATTATTCCCTATCAAGATCTACTTCCCTGAAAAGAGAAATTTACAGTGCTAGATATCACCTATAAAGCCTTATAGTATATGGCTCAGCCCTAGAAAGCTTCTTGAAGATCTAACTGCAAGTCCTTCTGTAACCCATAGATGATGCATTTGTCAAAGGACAGATGATTGCTGAAGGTACTCACCTATCAGATGTGATATGAGGGAGCCAAAAGAAGACATTCTGTATGGAGACTCCCTTGCTTTGAAACAAGTGGCCACCCAACTAGCCTGCTAGGAACTTGTAAATACATGGCTATTGAAGAAAGTTTTTGGGCTTTAGGTACGGTAGAACTCCCAACTGCAGGAATAGTATAAACTTGTAATTTTTACCATAACTTTATTGTGCATTTCTGTTTTGTGTGCTATTAAATTGTTGATTTAGAGCAGCATTGACTGAAATGCTTTTAAAATTCATTACTAAGTGAATGGATAGTTGACTATGGTCTATACATAACTCTTGAACTGCAACTATTTCCAGATCTCCAGATGATGGTGATACCATGAAGTACGTTTTCAAAACTATATTTAGAGTTTTAGCTGTTTCCATTGATAGACTATCACAATTCACTCCACATAGGACTTGCTTTGATGAAAGTACAGGAATTTTAGATAACACAAACTCAACAATCAAATGAAAGTCCACTGATGAGATCCAATCATGCTATGATGAAAAGTCTGCTTTGGTTTCTCATTGCTGTCTTAGTACAAATCACAGGATTGTAGCCTTTAGAATTTAGATTGTGTAGGGATTGACTAGCCGATAGACTACTTCTCCAATTTTTATCTTGTCTGGGTGTGGTGGTCTCCCATGGAAAGAATGAGACACAGGCCGGTGTACTTGGGATGGGAGCCCAGAATAAAATTCCAGTGCTTCCTTTTATTGAGATTTTTGTGCATAGTAAGCAATTACATTGTGGTTTAATAATTAGGTATAGTACAGGCTTGTTTGCAGTTGTCTAAGCTGCCTCTTTGTTTGTATTTGTTCTTATTGTTCTCTTTTCTTTGTACTATCTTAGTGACCTTTAGACAGGAATGAATGTATAAGGCATTATATTAATCATTGCTCAAGCTCAGTCCAAAGTTTATTCCCACATCTGGGCACTTAAATACTCAGTGGAGTATTTATTTACCTATCTATCTGCATTTTCAAAGGTCTTTTCTTAAGTACATGGTAGACAGTTTTTACCTGCCTTCTCTCCAAATTATAAAACATATTCTTGTGATATTTCTAAACTCTGTGAACAATAACAATAGCAATAACACTTAAACTTATATACCGCTCCATAGTGTTTATAGCACTCTCTGGGAGCATATTGTTAGCATATTGCCCCCAACAATCTGGGTCCTCAGTTTATTTCATTTACCTTTCTTTTAGGAAATTAGTTAAATTTTACCTGTTTAGCTGGGGATTTAAATATGTTTTGGTTTAATTTTAATATTGATATATTTGTATTGTGGTCATATGTGTGTGTGTGTATTGGATGGAAAGGTGGAATATAAATGAAATAAATACAAATTATATAATCTAAAAATATATTTCATATAGTCAAGACTATGAGGTATGCAAGAATGACTACTAGAAGTAGTTTCATCTTCCTGATATTCCAGTGAGCTGCCACTACTTTAAAGTTAGTTCACTTTCACTTACATATTGAATAATCAACTTCAAAGCAGTTATAGGCTCTCAGACAGAACAATCATATAGGGGCACATCAGAAGAACTCTTCAGTCTACAGCATTTCCCGAAAATATACAAAAGGAGAAAACAAGTTTAAAGGGGTTTTTTTTAAACACAGTTTGCTTAACTTGCATTGTTGAATGGAAGAACATTTTCCTGAATTATATGTGGGATAAATGGAGCAGAAAGAATAGAGACTGAATTAGGGATACTTAACACAGGGTTTTTTAAGTGTACCTTTTCTCCATAATGATTAAGATGATTATGAATAAATATAGCACATATTTATTTTATACCAGGCAACTCTAACTTTTTTTTAAAGCAAAATCAGAATCTTTAGAAATAGGAAAGGAAAGGAAACAGAGTCCTCAGGAAGTAGCTTGGGCTATCATCTTTTTGCTTGACAAGCTAGCTTTCAAGAGGATTCTTATAAAAAAAGAATATTTAGTCTCATGATTTTGTCATGTTTCTTTACAAGACTGTTGAATAGTAATGGTTTTTATCTTTAAAACCATACATGGCATGGGACCAGGACAGAGGTGGTATTCAGCAGGTTCTGACCAGTTCTGGAGAACCAGTAGCGGAAATTTTGAGTAGCTTGGAGAACCAGCAAATACCACCTCTGAATGGAGATTTTACAGTATCCTTCCCCTGCCACTCCCACCAAGCCACACCCACGGAACTGGTAGTTAAAGAAATTGAATCCCACCACTGGACCAGGCTTAGAATATAAATACTAGAATATGAAAAAAATGTGGATTATGAGGCAGAGATAATAGTTAAAGTGGAAATACAACTGATAAGCCAAGAAAATGACCTGGATAGTGATTCCTTATTCGTTTTACAAAAGAAGTTTGTTAGAGCCTTGAGGAAGCTTCTGAGATGGAAAAAAAATGTGAAGAGAGATCAAATCCTACGACAATATCTGAATGAAATAAACATTAATATTCCTGGAAGCAAATGGAAAAAGTACAATGTTGGTTTATTTGACCAATGCTAAAATAAGACACGTTTCTATAGAATTCTGAGAACTCTTTATGAACTTTTGCGGACACCAGGAATGAAAATGTTGATGATTTGCTGGCTTATTTTTCACTGCTTCTTCCTTTCTCTTCCGCCCCTCCTCCTTTTCCTGGAATTTCTGTTCTCTCTTTTCTGAATTTTATTTGTCGTTTCTTTTATTACTGTCTTTTTAAAAACTTCAATAAATATTATTAAATTTGCCTTCTTTAATGACTGTCACAGCACTTTCACATCTCAACTGCTCTTTAACCATTCAAACAAAAGTAATTGCAGGAACTAGAGCTGAGCCACTCAATTTTGATTGCCACCATTGATAAGCGAATCACTGCAGTTTTTAAGTGACTCATGCGGTCAGTAAGTAAATCTGTCTTTCCCCATTGATTTTGCTAGTTAGAAGCCAGTTGGGAAGGTTACAAATGATGGTCACATGACTCCAGGACAGTGCAACAGTCATAAATATAAGTAGTCCTCACCTTATGACCACTGTTGACCCCAACATTTGTTGTTAAGTGAGACATTTGTTAAGTAAGTTTTGCCCCATGTTACAACCTTTCTTGCCACAGTTGTTAAGTGAATTGCTGCAGTTGTTCAGTTAGTAACATGGTTGCTGAGTGAATCTGGCTTCCCCATTGACTTTGCTTGTCAGTAGGTCACAAAAAGTAATCATATGATCCTGGGGCTATGTAACCATCAGAATATGAACCACCAATTGCCAAGCATATTTTGAATTTTGAAGATGTGATTACAGGATGCTGCCATAGTTGTAACTGTGAAAAATGGTCATTAAGTTATTTTTTTCAGTGATGCTGAATTCAAACAATCAGTAAAAGTCTAGGACTACCTGTTCATGCCAGTTGCCAAGTGCCCAAATCTGATCACGTGACCATGTGTAGTTGCTGTAATAGTTATGTGAAAACTGGTCATGTCTCTTTTTTTCAGTACCACTGTAACTTTGAATGGCCACTAAAAGAAAGATTGTAAGTGGAGAACTACCTATTTGAAGGCCTCCATGGAAATAATCCTTTAAGTACTTACTAATTTTAAATGCTGGAGAGAGAGAAAGTGATCCAGGCTAGTTTAGTGGTTAAAGGAAACAGACTGGAAACCAGGAGACTGTGAGTTCTAGTCATGCTTTAAACATGAACCCAGTGGATTGGCTCTGTGCCTCTCAGCCCCAGTTAGCCAAGGGCTAACTCCTTCTAATAATCTTTCCAAGAAAATTACATGGGTTGTCCAGGTAGTTGCTAGAATTCAAGAGTGCTTTGAAGGTACAAGTGCATGAAGACACTCATACACTAGAGAATTAAAAGGACATTTTGCACTTGAATGGGTTCACCCTGATGCTCATATTTTTCACCTTAAGTATTGGAGATATGTAGGAAAAAGAATACTTATATAAATAAACCTTATGAAAATGCTGCACATCTTCAGTGACAGGTAAATTAGTTGTCAGAGAGTTGTTCCATCCTTAAAGCAACAATGTTCAGGCTGTGATGTATTTCCTTGATGGCACTTCAGAGGTGCTAATCAGCAGGTTCTGACCAGTTCTGGAGAACTGGCAAATACCACCTCTGACTGGCCCCACCCCCATCTATTCTCTGCCTCCCGAGTCCCAGCTGATCTTCTTTTGTTGCCCTGCACAGGAGAATGTAACTGGAAAGCAGGTTAGTGGGGTGGGGAGGAAATGGGGATTTTATAGTATCCTTCCCCTGCCACACCCACCAAGCCATGCCCACAAGCCATGTCATGCCCATCAAGCCACGCCCACAGAACTGGTAGTAAAAAAAAAAATTTGAATCCCACACTGTCTTCACTAAAGGATTGCTCAGTTGTGGGGTTAATAAATTATGTTGATATATTTTGTACTTCACAATTGGGCTTTAGATGGACAGAACTAAAAATGTCACCCTCATGCTGAATCTGAAAGTAAAAATAAGTTCAAGTTAGCTGAATGTGAATTCTTAGGCTAGAAGATTCAGATGTATTGGGCAAGTCTACATCAGTCTACTCAGAAGTAAATTTTGTTATGTTCAGAGGGATTTGTCTCAGAGAAGGGTTTATAAGATTCCAAACTTACCCAGAGAGTTAACCTAAAAAGTATTGGCTTCATTTTACATTTACTCAATTTGCAATTCAGTTAAACAATTCACTGGCAAAAAAAACCACATCTGATTTAAAAGTAGTTCCCTTCTGCTTTGTATTCTACACTATTCAGAGTTTTGCAGCATTAATTCAGTGGCAGAAAAATAAACACAGATGGTTGATGCTTCATTTAACATCTTTATAAACATAATAAGTAGATTTTACAATCCAGTTGTAGATTTCTCCGACATGGAGCAAACTCAAACAGAAGTAGACATGTTATAAGTGCAGAGTTTCAGCAGTAACTTCAGCAGCTCAGAAACACACCAGTTTCACTTTAGTTCAGCAGGCAAGCAGAGGAGAGAAGTAGTTTCATTTTCAACAGACAGACTCATAGCTTAACATAGCTTCAGAGCTGCAGAGCTTAACATAGAGCCACCACTAGGCTACTTTTAGTTTCAGTTTCCAGCCTAGGCTAATTCTAGTTTCAGTTTCCAAAACATTCCTCATTGGCTGGCTTAGTTGCTATGCCTATTCATTGGCTGACCTTGTTACCAAGCTCTATTCCAGTTCCTGAATATACTCTGACATACACTAGCCCTAATAAGAAGTGATACATCCAAAACAAAAAATGTCTTTAGTATTTCTTACAAAAAGAATAATTCTCATATAAGAAGACAATGCTAATAAGGTCACAGCTTACTAGTTCAAGGACAGAGTGCCATCTATTGACTTTAAATTTAGCAAGCACTTAGTAGAATCACAATAAGATGCATATTTCAAGCCAGTTTAAGATAAAAATGACTATGGGATCATTTTGATTTCCCTTAAGTAGCAGACAAATGTAGGAACGTGGCAGCTTCTTTTTTCAATACTCAGTATTGAGGAACATAAAGTCTATGATACTGAGAGTAACATGTGGCCACAATAATTAATAATAATAATAATGACTGATAGTTTTATTCCTAATGAATTTGCTCATTGAAAATGTGTCCCAGTAGATGGCCATCTGGTGGTGGTAGTACATTTCACAAGTTAAGCATATGAAGTACTTCTTTTTTATCTGTTCTGAAATCCCCTGCCAATCAGATGAATGACATTGGGTTCTGGTGTTATGAAAATGTTTTTTCCATATCTGATTTTTCAAGTTCATACATTATTTTATATGCCTCTATTGGCATCTCCCCCCAAAAATGCTCAATTGATTTTTATGGGGGAAATCCCTAAATATTACAACCTTTCTCTGTAACAGGTTGAACTTTGTCAGTCACTAATTTAGGCATCTGCCCTTTTTGAGGAATACAACATATACATATATAACGTGTGATCATTGATATAAAGATCTCATGATACTGGCAATATGGTCATTATTTTAATGTATTTTTATAGCAATTATACATTGAGTAGATATTATCCATCAGAAACTCAAAATCTGTAAATAAATATATGCAGGCAACAGAAACGAATAGTTATGTGACTCCTTGTCTGGTAAATGTTTATCAAGATGTCTTCCTGAATAACCCTAGGTAAGTTCATTGTGTTAACTGGTTATCTAAATGTGACACCTAGTGTTCAACTTTAGAGGTAATGATTTTTAAAAAGATACATTTATGGAACATCTCATCATTTCTAGAGCAAACTTACACTCCACATGTCACAAGTTATATTACTATCATGCATGACAGGTAGTCCTTGACTTATGACAACTGAGGCTAAAATTTCTGTTGCTAAACAGAACAGTTGTTAAGTGCTTTTTGCCCCATTTTATGACTTTTTTTGCCACAGTTGTTAAGGGAATCACTGCAGTTGTTGAATTAGTAACACGGTTATTAAATGAATCTGGCTTCCCCATTGACTTTACCTGTCAGAAGGTTGGAAAGGGGGATCATGTGACCCAAAGACATTGAAACCGTCATAAATATGAGTCAATCATCAAACACCTGAATTTCGATCATGGGGATGCTGGAACGGTTGTAAGTCTGAAAAAATCATCATGTCACTTTTTTCAGTATTGTAAATTTGAACGGTCATTAAATGAACTGTTATAAGTTGAGGACTACCTATACTACTGTGCAACTATTTGTTTTTTTGTTTCACTAGTGGAATAATTCCTATTTTGAAGAGAAAAAGGCGACACTGTAGAAATAACTGATACAAAGCAGAAAAAAACACAAGGTAATTATGAGCTTCAATAAAAAGGCTTGTTTTTAATCTTGGCAGGAAGTTTTATCACCTGCACTACTGGCATTTGGCAAGACAGAGATCTGAGAGATTTCTGATCCAAAGTGATTATGTTCTGAAAATAGATTAAAAGTAGAAGAGAGTAGACTGTAAATATAATTAGACAAATATGCCATTTTTTCAGATATATAGAATTTGGTTTAAGGAGATTATTGCAGATGCAACTTTGAATACGTGAATTTTAAACCAGAATCTGAAGGAAGAATGAATCAAATGTTAGTTAGATGAACAAAGTGATACTTTGCCCGACTGCAGACTTATGGACTAATAGCTTCATTTTTGAATGTTTATGATAAATGTTTAAGGCACCATGTTTGTCTATTGCTTTTTGTGCAGAGTGATGTATGATGGGAATCCAATGATAGAAAAATAAAATTTGGTTCAGTTAATTCTTGACAATAAGATGAGATAAAAAAGATCCTTATTTTCCTCTTTACCTATTGATTGAACATGTGGAATTATTTTCATAGGTCCCAACTATGGTACTAGGGAATTATTTCATTTATTTGAAGAACTCCCTCTCTCTGCTTACATGTACACTACCTGTCCCATCAGATCTGGCAGGAGAGACATGTCTCCCTTGTCCTCCTGAAGTACTTTGCCAAACTCCATGTTTTTCTTTTTCTTTTACCTTTTTAAGGGAAAGACCGAGACCTTACATTTGCTATGGAATTCAAAGATTGTTCATATGATGCATTAATTAACGAGCCACATTTTACCCTAGAATCTTGGGCAAATTTAGTCCGTTAATTTATAGTTTAGTGAACCATGGAAACTTCCAAAAGGGTCATGGTTAATCAAGGGAAAGTGTATCATATGAACAGAATCAATATTTCCCAGTGGGGATGCTATATTCCCAAAGCAGAGTCCGTATAGGTGATTTTCTAGTGACAACAGGTAACACAAACTGTTTTAGCTTTATTTTTTGTCACAATAATCACATTTTAAATATTAATCCTCAGAAGGCTAAAAAATTAAAAATAAAATAAGTCTGTATAAATATATTCAGTCTGTAGACATTACAGGAAAGTCATGAGTAAATGAATCCAATATACCAATGCTTGAGAAAGCTTCTGACTTCCTTTACACCTACTTCCACAAATGAATCCCTGTCAAATAATCTCAGTTCAAAATCTATGGAAGCTACCCGAGTTTAATATAAGGTGGGCAGTTATATAAATGTTTTAAATAGGTAAATAAAGTGAAGATTTAATTTTGGAGATTCCTGGTGTATATCTGTGATTATACTGGAAGATCAATACATTAAATCAGAAACCCAGTTACCGAATGAGCACAAAAGGCCTTTCATGAAAGCTCTTTCCCCATGATTATTACCATAATCTTCAAATGTGCCATGATGACAAGTCACTCTAAGAGATTTTACATCTGCATTATGCCACAGGCATACAAGAAGGTGTATCCTATGCATACCAGAAGAAGATTGTAGCTCAATAGCAGATCACATATTTTCAATGCAGATGGTCCCAGGTTCAATTCCCAGCATCTCCAGATAGAGCTGAAAGGACTCATAAATGACTGGTGCTACTCAGTGGTGGGTTCATGTATCTGCTGGGTTCCATATTCAACTATGCCTGCCTGTAATTAAAGACACACTAATCATGGATCCCTCCAACAAGTGACGCTGGTCCTGTTTAGCGGGAAGTGGATGCCTGAACAGGAAGGGTTGGATAGGGAATTAGGTCAAGCTTGTTTGTATCGAGGCTTGCCTGCTCGATTGCAAGACTGGAATGCCACAGTCATCGAGTTGGATTCTGGACTACGCCATTTAAAAGTACGAAGTGATTTGGGTGCTGGACAGCACAGAGGCCCACTCAATCGAGGCAACCAATCAAACCCAGTGTGATATCAGGAATGGAGTGGTTTGGAGAGGAACAAAACTCTACATACCAGCAATGTTAAGAGAAAGGGTGCTTCAAAGATGCCACGATGTTAAACAGGCTGGGCACTATGGTTTTTTAAAACACTCCACCTCGCCAAACACCAATTCTGGTGGCCGTTAATGAGGTCAAACATTGAACGAAATGTGAAAGGGTACAATATGTGTGACTACAAAATCCTGCCCTGGAAAGCCCTTAGGTTTATTACAGACAATGTCAAACCCTAATAGACCATGGCAAGATATAGCCATGGACTTTATAGTGGAGCTACCCAATAGCCATGGATGTACAGTGATATGGACAGTCATTGATCTTTTCACAAAACAGGTGCACTTTATACCATGTGCCAGACTTCCATCTGCCAGAAGTTAGCTATCCTTTTCTTGAAACACATATATTGATTACACGGGGTACTGAGAAGGATCATATCAGATCGAGGAGTGCAGTTCACTGCTCGGTTTTGGCGGGAGTTCATCCGACTGATAGGTTCGTCCCAAGGTTTAAGTACTGCTTACCACCCAAGCATAAACAGAGCTGCTGAATGACTAATGTAGCAATTGAGAAGTATTTGCATTGCTATGTGTCCTATCAGCAAAATGGTTGGCCTGAATTACTGCCATTTGCCGAGGTGGTGTATAACACCACCCATAGTAGTACCGGACAGACCCCATTCAGAATAGTAAACAGAATGGAATTTATCCCAATTCCAGAATAGCCACATGACAGTCTGGAACCCACAACTATGACTAAATGGTCAGAAAAAATAAAAGAGACATGGAACACAGTACAAAAATCCTTACAAGACTTCTGGCATACAAGAAACAGGTGGATAAAAAGAGAGCAGAAACTAAATCCTTTAAGGGAGGGATCTTGTGTACCTGTCTACCAAATATTTAAACATGGGACTACCCTGTAAAAAAACTCGGTCCAAAGTATATCGGCCCATTTCTGGTATTGAAAGTGATTAATCCTGTCATTCTGCAGGTAAAATTACCTTCACAATTTAAATGGGTGCATCCCATTTTTCATGTTAGTTTGATCAAACCTGATAATAAAGAACGACCAGATAACTGAATTGCACCACCTGGGCCAGTACGAGATGATCATTATGAGGTTGCTGACATTCTGGACTCCCGGAAGCATAAGGATGTGTTGCAATATTTGGTATGACAGAAAGGATATCCCCTCGTGGAGGCCTCATGGGTGGTTCATACCAATGTGAATGGCCCTTGGCTCTGCAGCTGATTTCACTGGAAATATCCTATGAAGGCAGGGGACAGTAATAATATTGTATTCTCACCAATCTGTCTCTCTTCTCCAGATAGACCTGTGATAGAGGGGACAGCCTGTCTGGCTCCATATTCAACTATGCCTGCCAGTAATTAAAGATACTAATCGTGGATCCCTCCAACAAGCAATGCCGGTTCCGTTCAGCAGAAAGCAGATGCCTGAACAGGGATTCCCTATGATGCTGCCTCACACTGCTACCTGGGAGTGGAAGACTGAATGGGAATTCCCATGGTGTGGCTGCGGTGCTCCGATATATGAAACTTTAGTGAGGGGAGGACCTATACATTGGGTTCATAGATTTATAAATCGGGTCTTATGGGGTGGATAGAGGGGGATCGGTGATAGGGAGGTACTAGGCTATGGAACGGGAATAAAGACTAAGTAATTAATTAGCCATATTAGGAAATGTTGAATACATGGGTGATTAGAATAGGGTGGTCTGCAGGAGGTAGCTGTGATTAGACGGGTGGGGTAATGCTATAAAGATAGCTGGAAGGCAAATTCTCCCAGCGCTAACCTAGATTGGAATTCAAGCTGTTATCGCCGGATGGGATGTGTGTTACTTGTAGAAATAAATGACTGCATACCTCAATGTTTGTTGGTTTGTATCTCAGGAATACGAACATCCCAAAGACCGGCTAACAGTATCTCACTAAATGACGGACTTCACATGTTGTACTAAGGGACACTCCATGATGGCCAAATTGCAATGGTTGAGTTCAGAGAACATATAAAGCCAAAATGAAACAAACCATGGAAATTTGGTATGAGTAATATTGCACTAAAATGAATAATTTCTGACATTTCCATTGGCTTAATCTGGAATCATTAATTCTTTTCAGTCAACCACATCTTAAAATTATTCCATGCACACATTTTATTGATATGAGATGACAAATGTCATTTATAATGTTAGACTTAAGTTATAAAAGGTAAAGATCAGAGCTCTTTTCACCCATGAATATCATGGTTAAATTACAAGTAAAACTCTGTTTACAACCATTTATTTAATGACTGTTTGAATTTACAACAGCATTGAAAAAAGTGGCTTATGGTTGTTTTTCACATTTATGATGTTGCAACATCCCCATGGTCAATCAAAATTCAGATACTTGGCAGCTGTCATGCATTTGTGATGTTTGCAATGTCCTGGTGTCATGTGATCACTTTTTGAGACCTTCTGCAGCAAAGGGAGAAGCCAGATTTACTTAAGAACTGTGTTATTAACAATTAAGGCAAGAAAGGTTGTAAAATGGGGCAAAATTAACAACTATCTTGTTTAGTAACATAAATGTTGGGCTCATTGTGGTCATACTGTAAGTCGAGAGCTCTCTGTACTATTTTCAGCCTACTTACTTTGGAGTCTTTTCTGAGAATGAATGAGAACTCTTTGGACAGCTTTGAAATCTGAGAAGAAATAATGATAACAACAACAATAATAATACAGTATTTATAAAATAATTGGGACAAATATGGAATCTATAAACCTTGGTTGACATGAAAAGAATTACTAAATTTGAAAATTTGAAAAAGCACATTTGAAATTTAGTTTGCATGTTCAGTATATGTTTTTCATATAGAATAGAACTATAGGATTCTTTATTGGCCAAGTGAGGTTGGACACACAAGGAATTTGTCTTGTTGCAAATACTCTCAGAATATATAAAAGAAAAAATACATTCATCAAGAGTGAAGAATCATAAGGTAATGATAAGTTCTGAGGAATCATAAGGTACTGAGCAATGTTCTTATGCATGTTACCCTATTCCCAGGTTACTCTCATCTTTAAATATGGCAGAATGTTAATAGTACATGATGGTCCGTGGTTTGTTTGTTTTTAACAAACCAAGGAAAAATTTTCCTCTTCGGTGCTTTAGAAGGCTAGAATGACATTTTATAATTCAGAAGTGTTACAGAACTACTGAGTGGTAAATGGTACACTGAGAAATTAAGCTGTGATATAAGGCTGACTCATTCAGGTTTGCATAGTAACAGTTGCTCATCACAGCTATGTGAGTGTAAAATATGCATGTTTATCATTACCAAAAGAAGAAACAAAACCTAATGATTTGGAGCACCAGGTACAATGCCTGACAGAATCAATCAACAACACCTTAATAAATTAATGAATCCAGTAGGCAGCTTGTGCTACCTTATGCATAGTAATGGAATAATTGTTTATCTTGTCACCTTTATGTGCCTTGGTTAAATATTCTGCTTGCATGAATCATCTAGCTGAGCTGAACATTTTGTTCCCTAAAATCATCTCCCCCAATGCCACATTGTTAAGGCTGAGCCATAAAATAACATGGGAATAGCACAATAAAATGAACCTAAGCCAAGTGAGATTTGAGATGAAACTTGTAAAAGAGAGAAGCCAGATTTTGACTGATGGGTAGAAAAAAAATGAAAAGTATGAAGTCTGAATAAATACAAGACCTGGAAGACTTTATCAGATACTTTGTGGTCTGTTCGCATTCCAAGCACATTCCATTTTTAAATTAGGAATTAATTCTTTTAGGAATTAATTCATAGGTTGCTACAACAGTATGCTGCTAGATGAGTTTCCTGACTATTGAATGAAAGAGTACCAAGAATGTATCAAATGCTATTTTACAGAGAGAGGGAGGGAGGGAGGGAATACAGAGTAGGTTGCAAAAGTTGATGATTTTGAAAAATTAAATTAGAAAGCAGATAGGCAAAATCCCTAAATTTGATTTTTGAAAGACAAGCTTTAATTTACTTTACTTTACTTTACTTTATTGTCACTGCACCTTGTACAACAAAATCAAACACCAACTTCAGTGCACATCATGACCATGACCATGAAAATAAACATAAACACACACTCTTCACCCTCCACACATTGAACCGAAAACCTCAACACCACACCAACACTGCACTGTACAGCAGAATTCAAAAGAGCTACTATCCTGGGATAAAAGCCGTTTTTCAGCCTATTTGCCCTTGTTTTTGTTCTTCTGTACCATCTGCCAGATGATAATAGTTCAAAAAAAGGGTTCCCAGGATGAGATGGATCTTTGAGAATGTTTTGAACTTTCTTATGGCAGCGGGAGCTATAAAGCTCTTCCAAAGAGGGGAGAGGGCAACCAATGATCCTCTGGGCAATGACATTAACCCTCTGGAGTGCTTTCCTATCTGCCACTGTGCAATTGGCAAACCATACAGAGGTGCAGTAAGTTAAAATACTCTCTATGGTGCAGTGGTAGAAGGTCACCAGCAGTTTTTCATTCAGTTGTTGTTTTTTGAGAAGTCTTTTCAGCTTTACTAAATTATTGCATTTAGTACATATTAGACTATAGTGACCAGGATCAACAACTAGCATTTTCTTGGTTTCCGCACAGACATGTTCCTTTCAATAGGTAATCAGATTTAAAATAAAAGGAGAATTGCAAATTCACCTGTTTCTAAAATGCTTTGTACCAATAGGAGGGGCAGCAAAGATCAACAGCCTTTCCCTTCTTCTCATTTACAGTAGGATCTTTCATGCCTCTTTGTTCTTCGTTAAGCTTCTCCAGTTTTCTCTAGTATCAAAATTTGAAATCCTTCTACCGCAGAAAAGAAATCCCACCATTTCCTCTCCAGATTTCTGCTTCCATGTTCTTTTATAGGAAACCCAGTAATTAATGTTCATTTTCACCCCAATGCATTCCAGTCAACCTCTTAAATTGGGATAGTTGCAGAAGTGGTACTCAGAAGGTTCTGACCAGTTCTGAAGAACTGGTAGTTTTTTGAGTAATTCAGAGAACCAGAAAATACCACCTCTGACTGGCCCCACCCCCATCTATTCTCTGCCTCCTGAGTCCCAGCTGATCGGCTGGGTCTTCTTTTGTTGCCCTGCGCATAATTTGCAGGAGAGTGCATTCAATTTTCCTAACAGTTAGTCTACTATTACATAAAATGAGGGACAACATTTCAACAAAATGAGCCCAGCAGAGGCTTGTTTACAAATGGAAATGAAAGAAGATTCCAAATTGTTTCTAACCATAAGTACACACTAAGGATTTGTAACAGCATCTGCACCAGAGCCTTGGCAAAGAGCCCTGGACCCACACAGTGCTTTTTAGATGCCTTGACTGTCACCTAAAAAAAATAATGAAGCATGTCTATTGAGTTTCTCAGTCACTGAGGTCAAAGTTGTCCCAAAGGTGCTTTTTCATGAGGCAACTGGACTTCCTTTGCTTTCTCTTTGAAAACATTTTACTTCTCATCCAAGAAGCTTCTTCAGTTCTAACTGAATAGTGGGGAACAGAAGGATTTATACTACCACCTTTTTCTGTTTACAACATAGTCCTTTCAGCAGTTCCAAAATGTCCCACACCCATCTGCACTATTCATATAACCCTAAACCTCAACAACTCTCAGAAAAAAGTGCTAACAACCAGGTGACTGCAAATCCTTCCATTCCTCACCAGTCAGTCAGAACTTTTGTACAATAGTGGAGTGCATCTACAAAATTTCAAGATAGTATTGCAGAGATTAGTGGACTACAGTCTTTGAGCATGACATAACTGATGTGAATTTTTAAAGAACTATTACATATTGCAGTTGTAGCCTTGACACATAAAACCTACACAAATGTACAAAGAAAGCTCTCATAAAGACCTCAAAGCTATAAAACTTGTCAAGACAATTATCTTTTTTAGAATTTGTTAACTATTTTAACAGACTTCTATCAAATTTAACTAGTCTCATACATATTGAATATCTTACTACAGGGTTGTCAAACTCATGTCATCACGACGGAGTCACATAATGTATCGGGACTTTTTTCCCCTTCATTAAACTGGGTGTGGGCATGGCCAGTGCATGATGCATCTGGCCCATAGGCTGGGAATTTGACAGTCCTGCCTTACTACAAATAGGGAGGAAATAGCGGTTCATAAAACAGCATGAACAAGCTTTTACAGAAGCAAAGAAAATAGTGTGCTCAAACACAGCACTCGGAGAATATAACCTACACTTATAGCTTTTCCATCATAATTATAACACTATTCACTGAGCAAACTGCTAGTGAGAGAATATAAAGGAAATATAATATACAACAGAAAAAATAAAGGACCTCTCTTATATTGTAGAGATTGCACCTGATAACGCATTGAGTAGCTAAAGAGAGCCACATCATTGACAGAAGTTGTGACTGATGTGGTTGGAGATTCATCTGTAACTCCTGATTTACCACTAAATTTGTAAACTACCCAGAGTCACTTAGGTGAGATAGTCAATGAAGAACTTTGATAAATAAATAAGCAGACACGTAGCAGGTTGTCACTCTCTATTCACTGGTACTTTTGTGATGACAAATGTTATCATAACAAATACAGTACATAGAGTCTACATTTATGAATATAATTCAGGTTTGCATCTTCATGGGAAAGGTGCAGACATTATACTATTATTATTATTGTTGTTGTTGTTATTGATTTTGCATGCTTCTTATCTAGGACTCTTGTTCAATTAATTACCAGGAGCATTGCTTCCCAGCCTTGACAACTTTATTCTGGGAGTTGAAGTCCACATATCTTAAAGTTGTCAAGGTTAAGAAACATTGCACTGGAATTACATCCTTTATGAACTTCACTAAAGCAGACAACAGAAAGAAAAATACCTCTAAATCTTCTTTAAAAAAAAAAACCCCAAACCCTAACTCAGTATCTTTTGTCCCGAGGCAACTGGACTTTCTGGTTCTTCTTTAAAGGCATTTAGCTTCTCATCCAAGAAGCTTCTTTAGCTCTCCATGACAACCATGACCTGGATGACTGAGAATCTCCACAAACATGTAGTATGCTTTGTTTAAACATAGAATAGACACGACAAAATTTATTACAATTGTCTTAAAACAGGGGTGTCAAACACACGTCATCATGGTGGCATCACGTGACGTATCGGGACTTTCCCCCCCTTTGCTAAACTGGGCATGGGCGTGGCCAGCACGTGATGCATCCAGCCCGTGGGCTGGGAGTTTGACAACCCTGTCTTAAAAGATGAAAAGCAAACTCTCATATAATAGCAACCAACATAAACATTTCAGCAGAGATGAGGATAATTTTCACACACCGCCTACTTATACATTTACTTCTAAAAAGGACAATTACTTAAAAGGCAGATTTGAAAGAAAAGTACACCTACACAAAATGAAGTGTGCTTTATCACCTATATTCTCCTGAAATAAGAATAAAAGCATAAAAAAGTCTGGACTGAATCACTACTGTTAATTAGCCCATTCCTTCAGATACCCCCTGTGTCTGCAAGGTTCTAAACGTTGTGCAAGAACCATTATTAAAAATATTATTTTATGCTTTTCTGTAATTGCTTACAGCATCTTTAAGGGTTATTTTTCCATGACAATTATTTGGTGGCATAATTGTGTTTATTGGTATTATGGGACTCATGATACCTTAGAAACAAGAGATAATCTTCTTCAGTTGGTAGTGTAATTGGAATTTGGAATTAGATGGTAGGCATAGCTACTCACAAAATATCTCTATTGTAGAAGATTAAATTTCCTCCAGGATGCTTTTTACTTTTCCAATGAAGTTTGTACCTTAAAAGCATTCCTATAAATAAATATATTAGAAACTAGAATTTTGTTTTGCTATATAGCAGTTTTCTATGTATTCATTTCTCACCCTTATTTTTTAAAAAATGTCAAAGTCACATCAATCAGATCAAACATTTTCCACTGGATTTTTGGTGATGCCACTTTGGGATTTTGGAAGAATACTGAGAGCTGCCTGAGGCTTGAGATCTTTCAGTTGCTCATTCTATCCTAGAGTGTTATGTTGACTAATGTAATTATATTGTACATGCGTTCCATTTTTTCCTTTGTTATTAAAGGAAACCTAGTATTTTTCCTGCAAGCACTGAATCATCATTTCTGTACTCCACTGAAGCATCATTTCTGTACTCCATTTCATTAAATCTACTCTTATCCTGAAATCTACACAATATATTCTAAAATTTAAAATAAAACATATAGACTACTCTACTTGACGAGGGTAAAGCTATAGACGCAATTTACATAGACTTCTGCAAAGCCTTTGATTCAGTGGTACACAACAAACTCTGTTAAAATTAAACTCTTAAGGCATTTCCAGATCCCTCCATAAGTGGATTATTGCATTCCTGTCAACCAGGAAACAAATAGTAAAAATAGGGAGTGCTATATCAAGCACTATACCTGCTCCAGTTAACAGCGGTATCCCCCAAGGCAGCGTTCTAGGAGCCACATTCTTCATACTCTATATAAACAACCTTTGTAATCACCTTATAAGCAACTGCATCCTCTTTGCGGATGACATAAAACTGTTCAACATCACTGATGATGCTACTGTCCTTCAAAGCGACCTTGATTATGTGTCTGAATGGTCAAACATCTGGCAACTCCAAATCTCGACCAACAAATGCTCTGTTCTACACATTGGTAAAAAAAATCAGTACACCAAATACGAACTATGCGGATATGACCTCATTGATGATGCTCACTCTGTCAAGGATCTTGGAGTTGTCATATCAAATGACCTAAGTGCCAGAGCTCACTGTAAAAGCATTGCCAAAAAGGCATTAAAAGTTGTAAATCTCATCTTATGAAGCTTCTCCTCCGGAAATATCGAATTGCTTACTAGAGCATACAAAACTTTTGCCAGACCAATACTCGAATACAGCTCATCAGTCTGGAATCCGCTCTGTATATCAGATATTAATACAATCAAGCGAGTCCAGAAGTATTTCACGAAAAGAGTACTACACTCCTCTGTTCTCAACAGAATACCCTATATCACCAGGCTTGAAATTTTTGGGCTTGGACAAGCTTGAACTATGCCACCTATGGTTAGACTTAAGCATAGCACACAAAATTATCTGCTATAATGTCCTACCAGTCAATGATTACTTCAGCTTCACCCACAACAATACAAGAGCACACAACAGATACAAACTCAATGTAAACCGCTTTAAACTCGATTGCAGAAAGTACGACATCAGCAACTGAGTGATCAATGCCTGGAATGCACTACCTGACTCTGTTGTTACATCCTCTAACCCCCACTCCTTTAACCTCAAACTAACCACTATTGACCTCACCCCATTCCTAAGAGGTCTGTAAGGGGATATACATAAGTGCATCATTGTGCCTACCATCCCTGTCCTATTGTCCCCATTTATTCGTACCTATTTCCTGTATTCTTACTCATGTTTATACTTATATCTATTATCTTGTAAGCGATTGACAAATCAAATAAACAAATAAATAAATAAAAATAAAAAATTTGCAGAAGACTCTAGAAGAGAAAAAGGCTGTTTGGGATAACTTTTTACTTCTATTATTCCACAGATCATAACATACAGTGCTCAAAAAAATAAAGGAACACTTAAACAACACAATGTAACTCCAAGTCAATCACACTTCTGTGAAATCAAACTGTCCACTTAGGTAGCAACACTGATTGACAATCAATTTCACATGCTGTTGTGCAAATGGAATAGACAACAGGTGGAAAGCATAGGCAGTTAGCAAGACATCCCCAATAAAGGAGTGGTTCTGCAGGTGGTGACCACAGACCACTTCTCAGTTCCTATGCTTTCTGGCTGATAGTTTGGTCACTTTTGAATGCTGGCTGTGCTTTCACTCTAGTGGTAGCATGAGACGGAGTCTACAACACACACAAGTGGCTCAGGTAGTGCAACTCATCCAGGATGGCACATCAATGCGAGGTGTGGCAAGAAGGTTTGCTGTGTCTGTGAACGTAGTGTCCAGAGCATGGAGGCGCTACCAGGAGACAGGCCAGTACATCAGGAGATGTGTCCATAGGAGGGCAACAACCCAGCATCAGGACCACTACCTCTGCCTTTCTGCAAGGAGGGACAGGAGGAGCACTGCCAGAGCACTGCAAAATGACCTCCAGTGGGCCACAAATGTGCAAGGCTGCTGAAACAGTCAGAAACAGACTCCATGAGGGTGGTATGAGGGCCTGACATCGACAGGTGGGGGTTGTGCAGGACGTTTGGCATTTGCCAGAGAACACCAAGACTGGCAAATTTGCCACTGGCACCCTGTGCTCTTCACAGATGAAAGCAGGTTCACACTGAGCACATATGACAGACATGACAAGGTCTGGAGACGCCGTGGAGAATGTTCTGCTGCCTGCAACATCCTCCAGCATGACTGGTTTGGCAGTGGGTCAGTAATGGTGTGGGGTGGCATTTCTTTAGGGGGCCACACAGCCCTCCATGTGCTTGCCAGAGGTAGCCTGACTGCCATTAGGTACTGAGATGAGATCCTTAGACCCCTTGTGAGACCATATGCTGGTGCGGTTGGCCCTGGATTCCTCCTAATGCAAGACAATGCTAGACCTCATGTGGCTGGAGTGTGTCAGCAGTTCCTGCAAGACGAAGGCATTGATGTTATGGACTGGCCCGCCCGTTCCCCAGACCTGAATCCAATTGAGCACATCTGGGGCATCATATCTCGCTCCATCCACCAACGCCACGTTGCACCACAGACTGTCCAGGAGTTGGGGGATGCTTTAATCCAGGTCTGGGAGGAGATCCCTCAGGAGACCATCCCCCACCTCATCAGGAGCATGCCCAGGTGTTGTAGGGAGGTCATACAGGCACGTGGAGGCCACACACACTACTGAGCCTCATTTTGACTTGTTTTAAGGACATTACATCAAAGTTGGATCAGCCTGTAGTGTTGTTTTCACTTTAATTTTGAGTGTAACTCCAAACCCAGACCTCCATGGGTTGCTAAATTTGATTTCCATTGATAATTTTTGTGTGATTTTGTTGTCAGCACATTCAACTATGTAATGAACAAAGTATTTAATAAGAATATTTCATTCATTCAGATCTAGGATGTCTTATTTTTGTGTTCCCTGTATTTTTTTGAGCAGTGTATACTGTGTTCTATGGTATTATTTGCTGTATGATGTATATCACAAACCAAACTCAACTTTTATTTTATTAAAAAAAAGATTTTACACATTTAAATAAAATATTGATATATACATCACATAAGTCCACAAAGAAAATGCTTGTATTTTCTTCTCATGCTAAGTTCATTGATAGTTTGAAACCAAAGGGAGAACGGAATAATAATCTTACCATTAATAAGGAGAGAGCAGAAAAGAAGAGAAAGAATCAGAGAAAAATCACAAAATACAAAGACCTGCAAATAAAAGTAGAATGACTGTGGCAAGAGAAACCAGAAGTAATTAGTATCTTGGGTACAGTCCAGAAAACATAAAATCATCATCAGTCAATAGTAAAAGGCAGCTTTACTTGGAACAGCTTATATACTATCCTGCAACAAAATGTTTAACAACATCAAGCAACATCATCTACCCATCCCAGATCCATACAAAAGCCTCAATAGTTGGATAAAAATGTGAAATTTTAATAAGTCTAAACATGAGTCTAAACATCTGGCTGACTATGTGGCAAACCATAATAATAATAAGACTTATGCATACTCTCCTTCTGCTCTCCAAAACAAGAATTTTCTATAAGAGAGTTCTAGAAACATCCCCTCCCAAGGCTGTACTTTTACATCATTTGAGATGCTATCCAAGTATGCGGTTGATTCCATAACTATTGGCACGCCAGTTATCATTATCGGTTTATCTCAGTATTCAGACTCTTAATTACTTAAGAATTCAGACAATGTGATAGGCCACGAACAATATGTCTAATGTTTAGGTTGTATTTTGTTGTTGAAATTAGTTGTAAGGACTGTGCATATGACGAAAAGCTACGCATTTAGGAACAAAGACAGGAAAGCAGAGAAGGAACTAAAGATGTCCAGGTTCTCCGCAAAAGATGTGATGCAATTTCACCTTCTTTTTACAACGACAGTATATTTTGAAGATTCTGAGATTTCACTGAGGCTCACCAAGTTAAAGAGAAAGCTAAAAAAAGGAGTTTATATGTATTTCATACTGAATAATTTGCATGTCAGTGTATATAGATTGCATGACATCTATATATCTATATTTGAACTTTGCTGGAATGAGTTGCCAAACATCAGCACTTTTGCTGGTGATACTTTAAGTTATCCCTAAAACTTCAGCTTTGTGTGCCAAATACTTTTAAATATTAAATAAAATATTAACATGGACCTTACAACAATATTTATAAAAGTTGCTATAAATCTAATTTAATTCCTGGTTATTTTTGTTTTAAATAATCAATGCACCTTATAGCAGAGCTTCCAGACTAGTGATTTGGAGTGGCTCCAATGTGGGGATAATGTACTAATGGAACTGTATCAGGTTTCAAAGTTCCATTAGGTTTCATAGACTGGTATTGGATGTCCCAGCTTCTATCTGAATCTCATTTCAATGAGCTAGGACATTATTAAAGCCCCAGGCATGCTTTGATTGCTGCCTGTCAAATCTACATGCTGTCTGGAATTCTTGCACCTGTTAAAAATAGTCAAAATCCAATATGCTATACTGCCACAGTATATAACATTTCAGACAAGGAAAGTTTATAGAGACTCACAAATTGTGATTCTAATACTTATATGGGGGAGTTGTATTTGTTTTGCATTCATATTGTAATCTTTTTGATTTCACAGCATCCTTAAGGTGTCATAAGATTGTGAAAGAGCGACTGACTTCATTCAATCAATCTAACCCACTGTTCCTGGGATAGAGAGCACCTGTAGTCCATAAGTGCAGCAGGAAGGCTGACATTTGCAAGGAGAAAATGTAGGATAACAATAACATTACTGTCTATGTAAGATAGTATGTTTCCAAAATCTTAAAATATTGAGCAACCTCCATAATTTGAGGAGGTTCTGTTATGCTTGCTTTTTTTTTTTTACATGACCTAATGACTCAATCTAGGGTAGCTTCTGTTTAGATACTATTATTATACTATTACTATTAGTTTAGAAGTTTTATCTGATCTCTTAACAACACTTGATATTTGATACCCAGCTATTAGAGTAACCTAACAGCGGTTTGAGCAGGTTAGGAAGTTAAATGAAATAACTCTAAAAGTGAGAAGCAATAGTTAATTATGTGTTGGAGTTAGAAATCAGGATGTTCTTTATCTGATTCTTGCCTCTGCTTTTGGCAAGCTGTTTAAACTGCAGCTATTACATATTGGGATGTTCACCAATAATTTAAGTCAAATAATCTACAGAACAATGCGTAGTGACATTAGTCATATCATTTGCCTGTTAAAAATTAAGCAGATACATTAGATGCACTATTTCCTGGTTCGTATATTGTTAACCAGTACTAGTATTTAAAGGAAAATCTGATTTTGATGGGTCACAAATAACGTTTTTTAAAGTGTCATTTTTCCTTTTAGCAAACTATTTCCCAGTGCAACATTATTTGAGGGTTGTTTAACTGAAAAGTGCTTAGGTGTGTTCCTATATAGCAATACAAATCAATCATTCAATAGAAAATAGTTCACTAGAACAGAAGGAGAGGGATTGGGGTAATATAGGGTGAAACGGAGATGATTAATTGTTCAAATAAGAATCAGTACAATAAATATCTTTTAGTGGAAACAGTAATCTTGGCAAGGCAACTTGATGACTTTTGGTTTGGTATGTTGCCATATTTGCAGCAGTTCCTACAAAAAACTCCCGAGTGATTTCAAGTGACAATAGCACTGAGTTCCCTGGATCCCATCCAGAAATGAAACTTAAACTATTTTATGTGGAAGAAGACAAATTCCACAGATCAGTAATTAAAGACAGGCAAAATCTGATCGTGTAAGTGTTGAACTTTGTAAATATGTCTATTTTATTTTAATTTGCCCAATGCTTTAGCAGAATTCAAGATTATAAATGCTTCTATATCAAGACTCACTCTAAAGATTAGATGAATCTGTTTCTACTTGCTTCTTTTTTCCACTTTCTCTTCCTGGGGTTCTATTATTTTGTTACCAAGTTTCCATTAAAATGTATCTTGAGGAATCTTGTTAAAAGTTCACTGTAAGTTCTTTTTAATTACAGTTCCATTCCTTAATTCCAGGCAGTCTCCTCCATTTTTCCAGATCCTGCCCTTCTAGTCTTTTTTTTTTCTCCTTTCCAGCTTTTAAAAACTTTTAAATGTCCAGAAATCTTTATTTATCCCTTTGGCTTTTATTTTCAGCTTAGATGCCTATTAATGTCAAAGTGGATTCTTTTTTCAGTTTCTTGCTTAAGTCTCTTAGCTGTCAGTATAAGGAAGGGAAGAAAAAAAACCTAATCCTTTCCCTTCTCTCTCTCCTTCACAGCTTCAAAATCTTCTTTGGAAACAATGTTGTTAAGTTTAAATTCCAGGCTACCTATTTGATGCTTTTGCTGTTTGACCCAGTCAACCAAAACTTTATCTTCTTATCTTCCTCCTGCACATTCTTTTCCGGTTAAGTTCTTCTTTGTGATGGCCATTTCTGACCACCTCAACAACCGCCTTGGGGAAAGGGAGTAATGGCCAGCTGGGGAGGAGAGATGCGGCTCTCCTCAACTCTGCAGGCAGTCTCCCCCCTCTTCACCATCTCTATGGGGTGGCTAAGCCCCGAAACCAGCCAGCTCGGGGTGCTCCAGCGGCGAGCACGGATCGAAGCCTCGCAGAGACAAGGTTTTGGTCTGTTGCAGAAGAAGCTCAAACTGGAAGTCCCAAAATGATCATATTTTACTTAATTTGTTTTATGACAATTCATATTATCATCCCAGATCTATCCTAGAATCATTTTGTAGATATAATAAGAAAAGAATGCATCTTTATATATTTATTATTTTCTAAAAGTCTACATATTTCATTACTATATTTTATTGTCTAACCATTGATAGAATAGATCCCAAATTTTATAAAATTGTTTATTATCTTGTTCTCTAATTTCAAATGTCAATCTACTCATTTCAGCACATTCCAATATTTTCTTAATGATTTCCTTCTGTGATGGTATTTTCTCATTTTTCCAGTTTTTAGCAAATACAATCCTAGCCGCTGTTAATACATTTACAATCAGGTATTTCAAGTCTTTACTATATATTTCAGGTAAAATTCCCAATAAAAATATTTCTGGTTTCAAATCTATATGCTTTTTTGTCATTTTTTCCAACCACGTGTGGATTTTAATCCAGTATTTTTTAGCATCCGCACAAGTCCACCACATATGGTAATATGAGCCAGGTATCTGATGACATTTCCAACATTTTTTGGATTTATTCTTGAACATTCTTGCTTTTCTTGTCGGGGGAAAGTGCCATCTGTAAAACATCTTATACAAATTTTCTTTAAATGCTTTTGACATTGTCATTTTATAATTTTGAGACCACAATTTTTGCCATTTCTCTAGATCAATCTCACATCCAAAATTCTTCCCCCAAGCAATCATAGTTTCTTTAACTTGTTCTTCTTCTAGTTTAATTTCTAATAAATATCCATATAATTTTTTAATCACCTTTTCATCAGTACCTGTCAAAATCTTATCTAAGTCAGTCAATTTATCATAGAAACCTTCTGTTTTAGAATCTTTTTCATACCTTGAATGTATTTGCGCATATGAAAACCAATTCATCTTTATACCTTGTTCCTCTAGTTTTTTTTTTTTTTTACAAATTTTTATTAATTTTAAAGATAAAACAACACATCATTAACCATTAAATACATAAACACATAAAACCTCTTAACATTGTAAATCCTTACAAGTCAAACAAAACATTATTTTTATACAGCATAATTCCAATTTATCCCATCTCCATATGGACACACAAATATCTTTCAGCAAATTTCTCATTATTTCTCTTTACTCCTATTCAATTTCATTTCTCTTCCATATTTATCCATTTTATAGTCATCATATTCTTTTCTTTCTGGCTTGTTTAAATTATTCTCATCTAACATTCCTCCAAGGTTTTATTGATTCTTTTTTTTTTTTTTTATAAAAAACAAATTTTATTAGTTTTACAAAAAACACAATACACAAACATACAAACACAAAACATAAACAAAACTAAAAGATCTTTTCTGAAGGTTGTCTGTTCCCGGGTTAAAACTCTTCACACAGACACAAATTCAAACATCATATTCAACCCATATCTCCTTCCATATCTTATTATCATTTTCTTTTTTATATATATATATAAAAACCATTTTTATCAGTTTTATAAAAACAATGCACAAAGAATCAAGGCATAGCAGCTTATAAATTCTTTTCTAAGAAAAAATAATAATAAAAGACCAATAAGGCATAACATTTCCAGATTATAATATCAATATTTCATATAATATTAACTTCATATCTTGTCCCTACTTCTCCTTTCCATCCAAATTATTTATTAATTAAAATTTTATTGCCTTTTATCAATATACAAAATCCAAAAAAAAAAAAAGCATATATATCCTTCCATATCTTATTACCATTTTCAACAACATTCTTTGTCTGTTCTATTTCCAATTATCCATTCATCTTTTTTTTCTTTTACTATACTTCTCCTGTACACCAATTGGAGTAACATCTATAACTCATTACCCTAACTTAGAAATACTACATATAGCAATCTTTCTTGGGATTCTGTTTAAAAGATTCTAAAATTACATAATAAATTTTATATTCTAAATATACATATAAAAACACACTCTTATATACCCTCCAGAATCCCTCTTTTAATCTAAATTAAATTCACCCATTGTCTCTAAATAAACTTTTTTTCTTTAGGTCTTGCTTCCCCCCATTAAGGCTTCTCCTCCCCCCCTTTCTCTCTTGCTTATTCTTCTCCTTGCCCTTTCTACCCCTTTGCTTTTTCCCTTCGCTTTTCTTACTCCTTTTCCTTTGCTTTCTAACCTTGCCTCCATCTTTTCGCTCATTTTTCTCTCTTTTGGTTGTTTTTATAATTCTTAAAATCCCCTTTTTCTTATCCTTTTTCTCCTCCTCTCCGGAAGGGACCCATTGTTCATCAAAAATGGCTTCTTCTTCCTCTTCTTCCTTGTCCCAGTCCTTCTGCTGCGTAATCAACTTTTCAACAGAACATAACGCCATTTCTAAGAATTGAAACAAAGCGCCCAAAGTATCTTCTTTTTTATATTTTTGATATTCAATCTCTAGTTCATCCACAAACGATGCCATTATAAAAAGGGAAACTTTTTCCAAAACAACCACAAATATTTTTAATCAAAGACAATCAAAAGCAATTAAAAAAAAAAAGTTCCAAAAGTTAATACTTTTCTTCCTTCTTCTCTTTCTCTTTCTGGATTAATTTTTAATCAAAGAGGTCCAATTACCATATATCTTCCTTTGGGATCCACAAAGACGTTCTAGACAATCTCCTCCTTTTTCAGCTTCTGCTCCAATTTTTTTTTCTCCCTTCCCACTTGCAATGACAATTTTAAATAATCAGAAATCCATACCTCCAGCAAAGATTTTCCAATTTCTTAAATTTTTCAATGTCCAAAAATCCCTTTGTCTCTTAGCTTCAACTTTCAAAGCAATCCACTTTCAATGTCTAATATATCCAAATATTTCTGCTATTTCCGTGGGGTGGGAGAGTAAAAAAAAAAAAAAAAGTTCCCTTTAACAGCTTCTCCGCCTCTTATCGCTCTTCTTAGGGATACAATGTATCCTCCAGCAATTCAAGCAGCTCAATTCCAGGCAATTTAAAAGGTGTTACTTGACCCGGCTCAGACAGAACTTTCACTCTTCACACTTCCTCCAGCACAGTTCTTACCCGGTTGCTGGCTTCTTCGTGGCGGCCATTGCTGACCGCCGCTCCACCGCCTTGGGAAAAAGGGGTTTTCCCGGAGAAGGGGGGGGTCTGCGACACCCCCACCTCCCT
Source organism: Hydrophis major (assembly GCA_033807585.1). NCBI lineage: Eukaryota > Metazoa > Chordata > Lepidosauria > Squamata > Elapidae > Hydrophis > Hydrophis major. The sequence goes on from CM066329.1 coordinate 335,378,126, forward strand.
ATCCGACTCCCCTCTCTCTTCAGCTGTCCCTACAGGGCAGCCATATCCCCCTGACCCATCTGGATCGGGGGTACCTCGACGGCTAGCACAGCAGGAATCGCGAGCTGTCGCGAATTCCTGCTGCCCCGAAGCCACGCGAAACCGGAAGTTCCGTTCCTCTAGTTTTTGTATAGATTTAAGTTCACCCTTTTCATTCAATATTTCACCATATCTAACTGTTTGTTCCTTTTGTATATTATAGGATAAGAAAATGCTTCAATAGTCGATAGCCAGACTAGAATTTTCAAATAACATTGTCTTTTAATCTTCTCCCAGTTTAACCACAGAGACTCCCGTATATAATGTCGTCTAAAGTACCCCTGTGTTTTAGTTCCTTTATACCATAAAAAAGCATGCCACCCCAACAACAGGTCATATCCTTCTAATGTCAACAATCCAGTATTTCTTAATGTTATCCATTCCTTAACCCACATCAAATTTGTAGCTTGGTAATACAACTCCCAATTAGGCAAACCAAATCCTCCTCTTATTCTAGCATCTTGCAAAAGTTTTAACTTTATTCTCGCTTTCTTACCTTGCCATATATATTTCAACACAATTTCAATGCCATATATATTTCAACACAATTTTATTTAAATCTTCAAAGTAGTCTTTTCCAAGCCTAATTGGAATTGTTTGAAACAAATATACAATTCTGGGTAATATATTCATCTTGATTGTTGATATTCTCCCTATTAATGACAGTTGTAAATTTTCCCATTTCGCCAAATCTAGCACTATCTGCTGTTTAAGTTTGATATAATTATTCTCTTTTAGTGTACTGCATCTTGCTGTCAAGTATATCCCCAAGTACTTGATCTTATTCGTGACCTGAATTTTCAATAGGTTTGCCAATTCTTCCTTTTGTTTTGATAGCATATTCTTTGTCAAGATCTTTGTCTTATCTTTATCTATTTTCAAACCAGCCACCTTTCCATATATCTCTATCTTTTCTATCAATTTTGATGCTGTTTCTAGTGGGTCTTCTAAGATAAAAACCAGATCATCTGCAAATGCTTGCAACTTAAATTCTTCCTTTTTAATTTTCATCCCTTTTATATTCTTTTCATCTCTAATATTTCTGTTTAGCACTTCCAAAGTTAACACAAACAGAGGTGATAGTGGGGACCCTTGTCTTGTTCCTTTTCTTATATCGATAGATTCTGTCAGTTCTCCCTCTATCATTACCTTTGCCGTCTGCTTATGATATATAGCTTCTATTGCTTGAATAAATTTTCTAGCAAAGCCCATCTGTTCAGCAGTAATAACATGAATCGCCAATTCACACTGTCAAATGCCTTCTGTGCATCTAGAAATATCAAAGCCATTTGTTTTTCAGGATGTACCTCGTAGTATTCCAAAGTGTCCAAGATGACTCTCATATTGTCTTTGATTTGTCTCTTTGGCAGAAATCCATTTTGGTCAGGATGGATAAAATTATTTAAATATTTTTTAAGTCTTTCTGCCAATATTGAAGAAACGATTTTATAATCTGCATTTAGTAGGGAGATAGGTCTATAGTTCTTGATTTGTAATGGATCGGTCTCCTCTTTTGGAACAAGTCCAATATAAGCTTCTGACCATGATTTAGGTATCCTCTTCTTTAACAACTTCATTCATAACTTCCAGCAGTGGAAAATTCAATGATTCTTGTAATGTTTTGTAAAATTCTGCCGGAAGTCCATTTGGGCCTGGTGCCTTTCCATTATTTTGTTTCTTAAGTGCTTCAGTTAACTCCATCATCGTTATATTGCTTTCTAACATTGTTTCAATCTCTTTAGGTATCTGGGGTAAATGCGCATTCTGTAAATACTGTTTAACTCTTTCCTCACCAATAATCTCTTGTGTGTATAGTTTCCCATAATAATCTCAAATAATTTCCTTCTTCTCTTTACTACCATAGCAAACTTGGCCTTGGTCATCTATTAATTGCGATATTTTTCTTGATTCTTTCTCTTTTCTCAATTTATATGCTAACCATCTACCTGGTTTATTTGCATCTTCAAAATAGTTCTGTTTGGCACCTCTAATTTTTTGTGCTAATTCTTCTTTTTCTATTAGACCCATTTTATGTTTGGTTATATCTAATTTTAACTTAATGTCCATTCTCTGTGGCATTTTCTGTGGCATTTTCTCCCATCATAAGTATATTAACATAATCCAGTTCAACTATTTTAATATGTAATTTTTTATAGAATTCTTCTTGTTTGTCGTTCGGAGCATAAATTGCAATCAGGAGTGTTTTCATATTATTGTCCATTATTTCCACTATTAATATTCTTCCACGTCATCAGTATAAATCAATTTCGCTGAGATGGTCTCTTTAATATATAAAACCACTCCTCTTTTCTTACATTGTGTCAAGGAAGTGAATATTTTCCCTAATTTTGGCTGTATCAACAATTGTTCATATTGTTTTTTAGTATGTACTTCTTGTAGGCAGATTATATCAAATTTTGGTTTCTCTAATTTATGAAAGATTTTCCTTCTTTTAACGGCTGAGTTAAGTACATTTATATTAATTGTAATCAATTTTTTCTCTTCCGTGGTTATATTTTGTAATTTGGTTTAACAGCTCTCATGGATCTTGGTTCACGTTGTTCTTTGGCTTCCTCCTTTCCACCTACTGCACCTTCTTTTTTTCAGTTGTCATTTGGGAGTCCTCTTGGAATTCAATTAGTGAAATTTCTTTTTCTGCCTCTTCCTCCCCTCTGAAAAATTCTATGTAAAATGATTCAGCTTTCTCAATTGAGTCAATTCTATATCTCTGTTCTTGTCATGTAAACATTAAACCTTCTGGAATCAGCCATCTATAATTCACCTCTTTTTAAAGTAATAATTTAGTCAAGAATCGGTATTACCTTCTCATCTCTCTCACTCTTCTGGGTACTTGTTTCAAGACCACAATCTCCTTATCTTTGTATTTCAATGTTTTCTCTCTTGCCACTTGCAACATTTGCATTTTAATGGCTTTCTTCATAAATCTGATGTGAACTTCTCTTGGTAAGCTATTTCTCATCGCATATCTTGTGAAGACTCGATAAACCTCATCTATTCCATCCATCATCTTCTCTTCAGTTATTTCCAAAGCTTCAGCCAGTATTTCTATCATTATCTCAGCTAGATTTTGTCCTTTTTCTTCCTCTATGTTTTGGAATCTAAGATAAAATTCTGATCTGTCCATCTCCCATCTCAGCATACCACTTTTATCTTGTTCAACCACAGTTAATCTGTTATCAATGTCTCCAATCTTCTTGTCTCTTTGTTTATCTTCTTCAATTTTTTGGAGTCTCTCATCATACTTCATTATCATTTGTTGGGTGTTCTCCACTTTTTCATTGGTTTTCCCTGTTCTTTGTTCAATGTTCTCTATTCTCTTTTCAATATTCTCTGATCTTGTTTGAATATTTTGAATTCCTTGCATAACCATCTGCAGGGTCACTTTTTCTTGTTCTTTTTCTTGCCTTAATATTGTCTATATTGAACATTGTCCTCCAGATGGTGGAGAGGAAGAAGTGGAAGTTGAAGAACCAGGAGCTGTTAATTTCCTACTCATTTTGAGGAGTTCAAAATCTTCAAGTTCTTCTAGACCTTAATCCAGTTGTAAAATAACCAATTGCAGTTCCAAATAAAAATAGTAGGGAAAAAGTAGGAGAATAGTAAGAAAAGAGAAGTCAAATAGTAATAATAATAGAAAAAAAAGAAAAAATTTCTTCAGGTTCTTGTATACCTTAATCCAATCGGTTGGTTAGATGACAGTAAAAATTCAAAAATGAAGGAAAAGACCATAAACACACTATTAACACACACAAAAAAGAAAAAGTTGTAAAATCCTAAAAAAGGCAAAAAAGTGAAGAGGCTAAAAAAAAAAGGAAAAATTCTTCAGGTTCTTCAACACCTTAATCCAATTAAGAGGTCTCAAATATAAAAGTATGCATAAAAATAAACCAAAAAGAAAAAGAAAAAAACCCAATATGGAAGGTAGATGGAAAGACAAAAATACCAGGAAGGGAAAGAGAAGAAAAAGGCTACTCCCTTAAAAAGAAAAGGAAGGGAAGCATTAATACTAAAGCTTTTCCTTTGAAATAAAAAGCAGACGTAGAAATTTAATTTCCAAAGACAAAAACAAAAAAACAAAAAAAAAAGACAAGTTCCAGAGAGCCAAAAATCCAAATAGCTATTGCAAAAAAAAAAAGTAAACTGATGAGGAGGGGTAGCACAGCTTAAAAAGAATAAAAAGAGCACACTGCACTTAGTTTGATTATCCAAGGTTCTTGTTATAACTCTCTTCTCCAAAGACTTATCACCTTTTCTTTTCCTAAGCTTCAACACCAGACTCCAGCTGTTGATAGAAACCCAGAAAAGCACCTGTAATAATACTCTCCCATGCTCTTCCCTCTATCTTATCAAGCAGGCAATGTCCTTGAAAAGAAGTCTCAGTTGTTTCTCAGCTTTGTCTGGTCAAAAGAAAAACAGAATATTTCCAAGCCTCTAGTTGGCAGTGTTACAAAGTTTCTTTAGCTTTCACTTTCCCGCTCCTTTTCCAAGCAAAATATAATGAGAATTAATTTTAAAAAAAGGAAAAGATATTTAAAAAATAACTAAAAGAGAGTCTCTGGCTTAAGATATTATAAAATCAAAAAGGAGAGAATATAATATAAAAAGAAAAAAAAACAGTCCAGTTTTAAACATAAGATCATGTGTAGGAAATCCAGCAATGTGAAAAAAAAATATTACTTTGACATTCCTGTTTAAAATCACCACTTAATCACTTCTGTCAAAATTTTTACAGATTCTTTCTTTCCCTTAGGGTGTCCTTTCATGTCTTAAAATAAAGAAAAAGTTCTCACCAAACTGGCACACTCTCTCCAATCTCTTTTGTTTCGGAGCTGTCCCAACTTCAGCAGCTTTAATGGCTGCCTCTTTGCCGCTGGCCAAAAGAGCTTCTCCTGGATCTACCAGGGACTTTTCAATATCCCTGGGATCGACAGGATGAGCTCTTTACATTCACTGTCTCTTCGGGACAGTTTAGATCCACTTGGACTGTCCAGGAGCAAAGATATCGGCTGCGATCTCAGATCTCCAAGATTGCATACCGTATCGTCGTGATGCCAGCTCTGCCCTCCACACCAAGAGATTGGTCCGTAATTTTCAATGAGGCTGGGGTCTCCCTTTTTGAAGATGTGGATAACCGTGGCTTGTGACCATAGTTTTGGCAAGGAGCTGGTCCTGAAAGATTTTTCAAAGATTATGCTTTGAGATTTGGCTATGGCAGTGGATAGCTTTTTTAAGAAGTAGGCACATATTCTGTCCGCTTCCAATAGATAGAGATGGTTTTAGATTGCGTAATGCTTTTTCAACATTGTCTTCTGTAAACTTGATATATTTTAGATCATTGTAACTGTCTTTGGTTCTACTAGGAAATACTGGGCATGATTCATTGCTGTTTACAAATACTGAGCCAAAGAATGTGTTAAAGAGGTTGGCTTTAATGGTGTCATCATTGCAAAGTTCCAACTCCATCTTTACCATAAGGTCCTTTCAGGGGTGGGATGGACCTTGAGTCTTTTAGTTTGTTGTTTACAAAACTGTAGAAAGCGTGGGTGGAATTGGTGCATAGAAGATTTTCCTCGTTTAATGTGATAATTGGTGCATTCAGTCTTTATCTGGTGGCATAAATTTTTGTATCGGCTTTTGAAGTTGGCAACGTGATCAGATTTGTTTTTCCTCCAAAGTGATTTCTTTTTGGATTGAAGCTTCCTTATTGTTATGGGTAATTTGTTTTTTCTGGTTTTTGGAGTTATTATTGGTACATATAGTTTGATGACTCTTTTGACTTCAAGTAAAAATATGTTGCAATGGTCTTCAACAGTATTGCATCCAATGAATAGAAATGGCCAATCAAGGGATGAGAGATCATTATCTATAAGATTGTAGTTGCCTTTTTTGAAGTTATAATTGGGAATCACATCATTGTGTTGATTTTTGTGTGAACGTATGTTGAGACAAAAATCAATCATGCGGTGGTCACTGTTGGAAAAGGGTTCTTTAATTTGTATTCCGTAAATTAAATTCAAACTATTGCACAAGATGATTTCGAGGCAGTTGTTAATTTTAGTATTGTTGGTTACTAGTTGTTCCAGTCCCAGGTTTGTTACAGCATTGTAGAAGGTTGCATGTATGGGTTCAGTTTTACATTCGTTTAGGGTCCAGTTGATGCGAGGTAGATTGAAGTCACCAAGAAAGATAAAAGTGTGTGGGCAGGATGTTGTCCATGTTAGTTGTGAATTTAGCTTGTTTACATGTTCGATGTCATAATCAGGGGTTCTATAACATAATAAGAATCGAAATGTGATATTTAAGGACAGTTCACAGACAATGGTCAGTTCTGGTTTTATTTTTTGACTTTGATTAGTTTCTTTGTATTCTGGAGTTATTTCATTTCTTCTTTTTGTTTTAATTAATGATTGATTTTATGGTGAAATTGTCAGCTGCCTGCAGCCTTTGGGGAATTGGGTGACATGTGAATTAAGAAAATACATAAATAATGGCTGAAAGTTCTTTTAGAAAATGTGATCTCCTGTCATGAAGGTCCTGCATTTAACTGGGACTTTTCCTATCAGTTCCTCTTAAGACCTTTTCCTTTCTGGTCTTCAGGGCCAGAAAACAATCCAACTCCACCAGACCCCCACAAAGTATACACATACATTTTAATACATCTTTTATATTGATTTACTAGGATGAAACAGAGCTTTGATTTCTTGTCCGCTATTTTTATTTATTTATTAGCTTTATATCTAATTCAGGAGCTCAGGAAAATTATTTCTCCTCTTATTTTGTTCCGTAGTGTCCAAAGTATACAGAGTTTTGGTCCAAGGTCCATTGGAGTTGGGCAACCAATAAATTTAAATAAAATCTCTGTGAGGTAGGTTGGATTGACAGCCAACTTCCATGACTGAAGTGGATTAGATCATGGATCTCCCTGCTCCTAATTCAACACCTTAATCATTGCACCAAACTGTATTATATTAGTATAGTACATATGTTTTAGTACACATATCTCTGGGAAAACCATCTATCCAATGACTTTCTGATTAAACTATAACGCACAGATTGTTCAGTACAGAGAGTACAGCAGCATCACTTAAGTTTAAAGCAAGTGCAATTTATTGCTTGCATTATTTTATTCATTAGATATTGAACTTTTTTCAAAACTAAAATGTAGGTCTTCTCACCTTGTGTATATATGTGATTTCTGAAGTTTTAGACTGCTACATTCTACAATAGAGAACACCTAAAGAAATCTTCTCAGAGGTGGGCTGCTGTCAGTTCTCATCAGTTCAGGTGAACTGATAGTTACAATTCTGCACAGTTCGGTGAACTGGCATATCTAACCACTGGCTGGCCCTGCCCCCACTCATATTTCAGTTTGTTTTTCAGCCATTTTCAGGCTGTGTTTCAGGCCATAAAATGGTCTGAAAATGGCCTGAAAACTGCCAAAAAGCAGGCTGAAAAATGGCGGGGGTAGGGCCAGCCAGTGGTGGGATTAGCCCCAACCGGCTGAATCCTACCTTTGCCTTTGAGGCGAGTGGCTGGGAAACGGGGCTGGGTGTGATGAGTGAAGTCATCCACCCAGTCATATGACCAAGAAAACTGTCAGATAAAAGAAAACTGAGTCCAAAGCAGGTTTGCAATTTGAGAAAGCATCTCAGACGTGAGCCTCAATAATTCTTTTGAATGTAAAGGCAGAGGTGGAAGTGGCACATTCAAATTTCCAAGACTATATTTACTGAAATTTACAAAAAAGAAGTATTAGCATTTGGTTACCTGGTTTGACTATTTTGAAGGGCTAATACCATCTAACTTTATGGCCCTGGGGAAAAACTAGGCTGCTGTTGTAAAGTGCCTGATCTGAGCAGCAGAAATAAAGTATATTAGCCCCAAGGAGAGTAGCTGACCTAACTCATTCTGGAGCTTTCCAAAGTTAAATTCATTGTTGGTTACTCCGATAATTTCCCTTTCTTTTTAATTATTAACTTTCTGCCAATAGGGTCTGGCTATTTATCTGGCTGGTCTGGCTGTTAATTAAACCCAGAATTCTTTAAAATCTACCAGTCCACCTGCTATGATGCCACTCAAAATTTTACAAAATTTCCCTGCAAAGAAGAATAGCTTTTGTCTACTTCATGGTTATCTGTGGGGTTCTTTTGGATCAAGAATCAACCAGAATCTATCAGCAATCAAAGATAGGCAAGGACAATGGTCAGGCAGGTATGTTCAAACCAATATATGGATAAACCCAGAGAACATAGTTATACATTGATTTTTCCACTTTAGTACACTATGTAAGGGTTATTCTCATCCTGATAAATGTTCAATAAGCTTTCTCTAAACCAGCAGTCGCCAACTGGTGGGCCGTGAGAAAATTTTGGTGGGCCACAGAGAAATTTCACCCCAGAGCACCTTCTCAAAGCAATTAATCCTGGCTGCGCAGAAACACAAGGCTGCTCAGCCCACATGGCCTGCAGGAACCCTCCTCGCCCACTCACTCCTTACACAGTAAACTTGTCTGCTAAGTTGCTATTTTATCTTTTTCCAACTATCATCTGTTCTAGGAGATTTAGATTAGCTAGGAAGCAGGAAATGGTTGGATTTCTTGCTTACTAGCTAAGCACAGCTGAATCTCCCTTAGGACTGAAGGTTTGCTTGCAAGCAAATTCAGTGCAGTCTCACGGCAAGCAAATTTGAGAGACTGAGCTAGCCGATGGCAGATAGATAGATCACTGGATGATTCTGTGAGCAACTCAATCTGCCTGCTTTGCCTGATTTTGCACAAAAGTTGCTTTATATATAAAAAATTCAATATTTACATACATGGTGTGTTGTGAGTTAATTTTGTGAGCTTGCTTGCTAGCAAATTTTATGAGTTTGCTTGCAAGCAAATTTTATGTGACAGACTGAGCTAGTCAATGGCAGATAGATAGATTTCTGAATGAATCTGTGATTCTGTGAGCAACTCAATCTGCCTGCCTGCTTTGTCTGATTTTGGGTAAAAGTTGCTCTTTTTTAATAAAAAAATATCAATATTTACATAAATAGTTATAATATTTACATACAAGCCATGCCCAGCCAGTAACATGACCAAGCCACACCCACAAATTAGGCCACACCCACAGAACTAGTTAGTGATCCCTGGGATCTAAAATTATGAGTTTGGTGGTCCCTGAGGTCCAAAGGTTGGCGACCCCTGCTCTAAACAACCCATCGCGCAGATCATTCCAGGATATCCCAAACAAAAAACAACACACAAAAATAGAGAAAAATATGAAACAAAAGGGAAAAAAAGTCTAGCTTCTTCTCTGTTACATTAGGAATTTTGTAAGAATCTGAACGAGAATATGTTTCCCCTAAGATACATAGATATGCAGTATGCTAGCTCTAATAGGAGATTGTTGGGATTTATGTATCATTCCTACCTTCATTGTAATGAAACTGGTTGCTGAAAATGCTGTGAAATTTGGGCTTGAGAAAAATATTTACATAGGATTCAGGCATCTGTTAATAGCCTAATATGCTGTATTCCACCATGTAAAGTAAACCACTTAAAACCACGAATGCTATTTTCCATACTAAGCAAAAGAAGAACAGCTAATAGCATGGCTTCACCCTTCCTCAGTGTATCATGTTGTACACACATCTACTTAATTAGCTTTTAAAGGTTCTAAAACTGACAGAATAAAAATCGCAAAAGGATTGTTCTTAGATATAAATTAAACTTTTAATTATAAAAAGATACCTTTTAAAAGCCTTGGCCTATTCTCAAAGGATGTATATTGACACCAATATCTTGAGTTCTTGAGTGCTGAAGTATTAAAAATGTTTGAAATCAGGTATTGTTGTTTCCTTATTGTTGTACAAATAGCACCTTGGGCCCAAGTATGTCTGAGATTAAAGGCCGCTTTTTTTATATCCTGCACCATTCACTGATTTAATAAAGCTTATATAAAATCAGTGCATAGCAGGTATGAAAAACATATTTTCAATGTGATATTTATAATCATGGGCAAGGATCCTGAATTGCACAGAAACTAGTGTAATACTATTAATGTCTGACAATATTTTTCAACATGGAGATCTCCAGATACATTGGAATTTTCAACTAGTTTGGTATCTGACAAAAATGTGTTATATCAGCTGTTATCTATTTTTTTTCAGTGATAATGCCAATGACTGAAATTGAAATTCCCAGAATGCAAAGTGTGTACTCTGCCACTCAGCTCCATTCTGCCTTAATAAAAAAATGGGCAATGCCTTTGTGCATCTAAAATGAAAATCTTACCTGTGTTACTGCAAAAATACTGAGGGACTGAATTGGCACAATATGAATTGAAGCAAATCTCCTGTTTTATCATATTAGAAAGATAGACCAGGTACATACATCAGCTAATCCATCAGCTAATTTTATCTGCTAATTAAGTAATGAGCCAAATTCATTTTACAAATATAATACCAGCATCAGAATTAGAATTACACAATGAAGGTATTGAAGTGGTGAATAGCTTCAGCCTTTTAGGATCAATAATAAACTAAAAAGTAAAGGAATAAAGCAGTCAAGAAATATGCCATAGGTTTGCATTTGGCAGAGCAGTAATGAAGGCACTGGAAAAGATATTCAAATGCTGTGATTGATATATTCATATACCTTCAAAGAACAGATTGTGCCAGTCATAATATTTCCGGGGATACTCTATGGAAATGAAAGTTGGACTTTAAAGAAGCAGGATAGGAAGAATACTGATGCCTCTGAACTTTGTTGAAAAGACTACTGAGAATATCATGGACAGGCAGGCCAAAAAACCAAAACTGATGGATCATTGAATATATCCATCCAGAATTCTCATATGAGGCACAAAGGACCATGTTCGAATTATCCTAGTTCAGATACATTATTCAGGGTCTCTGGAAAAAGCTCTAATGCTGAGAAAGGTGGGAGGAAAGAGAAGAAGAGAATGACCAGCAGCAAAAAGGATGCATTTATTTATGATGGTAATGAGTGCACTGTTGGGAGACTTGAAAGAACAGGTTAGGGATAGTCATGTAAAAAAAATCCATTTATATAATTGCTGGGAGCAAAAAATGACTTAATAGTACAGAATCAATCAATGAAATACCAACAAATGGTAGGCAGTTGCATTCTTCCTCAATCTGTGCAACAAGTTCAAATGGAACATGAATGCTGGAAACGAGTCTCACATGGCTATATTGTGTCTTCTTTTTTTTTTTTACTATGCTGAAGACCTTTTGGACATGAAAAAAATATGAAAACTAGTTTTCAGCAGGCTATTCTTTGGAAATTTTCTTATATGCAAACAAATGTGTGTGTGTGTGTGTGTGTGTGTGTACACACAACTATCTTACAAAAATAGCAAATATGGAGCAGTGAGTTTATGTCATATCCACTTAAGAACAGGATTGCTAATAGGAATTTCAGGGTAGCATATCCAAACAATACATACCATACTAGTCCACCAGGCCTCAGGTTCTACTTACATCTTCTAAGGTCAGTCAGTCAACACCCTCAACATCATCTTCTGGAAGTCTTGGTGGACTTACATGATGGTCTCCATTCAGTTATACGTTCAACAATCCTATGAGATTGTAACTGAGTCATGTTGCCAATTATCTCCATGGCTAAACCTTAGTCTTCTCAGTCCTAAGATGACCCCTTGAATCACTACAACTACTCTCATCTTAGGCAAGATGGAAAAAATGGAAATTGTGATTTTGTTGATTTATGATTAGTTATTATCTAGTTTTTGTAAGCCCAATAGAAGCTAGGTGCAAATTATTATTATTTTTTTGAAAATTTTATTGATTTTTAAAAACAAACATAAACAAACAAAACATAAAACATTTTTTTTGAAAGCAGCCTGATCCTAGGTGACATCTCTTTGTACAGACACAAATTCAAGTTCATGTTCATTTTATATTCCATTCCATATCTTATTACCATTCTACATTTTCTGTATAACTTCTCCCCTCTTTCAACTTTCTTAATTTTATTTTATTTATTTCATCTCAATTCAAATCATCATACTTCTATTCTTTGTCTGTCCTGTCTCAGCTGTCTATTATCTTTTCTCATTAAGCAAAATTTCTCCTGTAATAACTGATTGGAGTATGACGCCTTTATATCTTTCCCTTAAAATTGTAACACTTAATATAATACATAACTTCCAGTCGGATTCTGCTTGGTACATTCTAAAACTACATACTGTATTTAAAAAAAATTAAAAAATATAAATATATAATATAATTAAAACAACAATCCATACCAATACAATTCTATCATTAATATTAATATTCATTTAAATCTTAAACATTTTACATATTACTTTTCAAACAAGTATAATACTTCTATGGGAAGTATTATAAACTTATAAACTTTCCCTAATTACTTCCCCCCCACTTCACTTATATTTTATAAAACACTGAGTAGTTAAAATGTTCCCATTCCTTCCCAGCTCAATTCTCTCACTCATTTTGTTCACAAAAGTTTCACTAAATTACACTGACTATTTTATTCCACTTTTTAATCATTTGTTGTTTCCAATTTTCTAACATTATTTCTATTACAAATATAACAATACAATCTTATGTACCTTTACAGAATCCCTTTTTCAGTTAAATTTTTACCCATTATCTCTGAATAAGTCCTGTTTCTTTATATCTTGCTCCAGACCTTTGTAAGTTATTTTCCCTTCCTTCTTCCCTTTCTTCTTCTCTCTCCCCTTTTTACCCCCCTGTCTCTCCACCTCCATTTCCCTCTTCTGTATTCCCCTTTTCTGTTGCTTTCCAACATTATATCCACTTTTCACATTATTTTTCCCTTTTTTTGGCTGTTTTTTTAGGTCTTAAAATTCTCCATTCTCTTCCCCCCCCTTCCCCTTTCTTCCCTAGATAGAGTTACTTGTTCATTAAAGATGGCTTCTTCTTTGTCCCAATCTTCTTGTTGCGCAGTCTTTTCTTGTTGTTTCTTGCAGACATAGATCGCCATTTCTAAGAATTGAAAAACGGAGAGAAGCTAGGTACAAATTATTGATATGTTTTAAAGCTATTCTTTCTTTACACCCCTTGAGTTAAGAGCTCCATTTATTTCTTAGTAAAAATGATATGAGTTTTTCTCCCCAGAAGTTGGCTTGAAAAAGATACCTTTGTATTGTATATCCTCTGTAGTTTGCCAGTAGAAATAAGTTCTGTAAAAAACATTACTTTCCCCCAAATACTCAAATACTCAATACTGATACTCAAAAAAGGATAAATAAATTCATTTTGTAGATTTGTTCCATGCTAGTTGTTAGGAGAAGAAAATGTTTAGTTGAATGGAATTCTTGCATACCAACCAATAGGTTATATATTTAAAGGAAGAATGTTAATTGTTAAAAAAAATGTTTTATTTGGTTAAATCAAGTGATAGCACTCTGATATGTAACTGATGTTCTTGAGGCTTGCAATTTATACAATATATAAAATGTATGATATAGGGCTATTATGGATTTCAGTTTTGGTATTTACACAGACATAGGAAACAATATGAAAGCTATTCTATTTTTTCACTGAAGAACTTAGTGGAGGGATTAGGAAAAATATAAGAAGCTGGGTGACTTACAATTACACATACACATACACCCACACAAATAGGTTAATATCAAACATTAAAATTCAATTATAGATGATGGGAGCAGGAGGGGGGGCAGGTAGGATCTAACATCCATAATAGGATTGTAACAGTTTTAAACTTTGCACTCACAACAGAATATTCGTATAACGAAGTATTGCTTTGATTATTTATGGAACAGAAAATAAGTTTGTTAAATAAAACAAAGATTTAGCTGGTCTGCTACAATTTCTGGCAATAATGCAACTGCAACGTAGAAATTAACAGGATTTGGCAACTTGGGTTTTTAGAGGCGCTTGGTCCTTTTTTATGGACCTTGGAACTCTCTCCAATATCCAGCAGTGTAATTGTTCAAAAGAAACAGTTGGAAGTGAGAAATGCATGAAAACAATATCATAATCCCTCAAAACATATGACATAACTTTAAAACGTCAACTGAGAAAAAGCTTTTCTTTAAAAAGTGAGAAAAGAAAGAAAAGTTCTAGCTCTTGCTATGCGTATATTGTGACAATCCAAATTTTGTGACATCACTCTACCTAACACAGCTTTTGTCCCTTTCAATTACCTTATGCACAGCCTCTGGTCTCTAAAAAGCTGCTTATCCAGAAACTGAAAATAGGAGACACAGCAATGGCTGTGTTTGCACTACATTTAAACTAGCTAGGCTAGATTAAAATGAATTTGCCTCATTCATGATTCAGTACAGCATAGAAACCCTGATGTTGTCCTAGCTGTGTGTGAACAAGGTCATCATATAAAGTTGCTATTTGTATGATTGGTTAGTTTTTGGTGCACCATGTTATGTAACCATAGCAACTGCGTCTTGTTATCCCAGGTTTAAGATTTAATGTATTGTATGAGCCCAGAATTAAAGTGTCTTGAGTTACATTAGCACGGATATTGGTGATATTGCTATTGGTGACAAAGAGCAAAGGTTTCACCATGGCAGGACAGAAATACAATACAATACAATTCTGGGAAACCAATCTGCCAAGGAGGAATGGAGCTTCCTACCAGTAAGTCTTCTAAGTGAGCCAGGCAATCCAGAAGATCAATAGTATAAAAGGCTATTGAGAGATCCTGGAAAATTAACAAGCCCTCATCTCCTGCCCTTTCTTGATTATATGCAACCCACTAGATTAGAACAATCAAAGCTCATTTAGACCCCAAATTAAGACTTTTTGGAAAATTAACAAGCTTGTATCCCATGTCTTTTCTTCGTTGTATGCAATCCACAAGAACAATCAAACTGGTTTAGTCCCAAAATCAGACAAGAACTCCAAAGGAATAAATGAGTTGCATAATTAGTGTCTTCCAATACAGATGAAATTCAGAAATGAATATCTGGTTCAAAGTCTTGTTCAAAAATGGAAAAAATAAATATAGATAACTCTAATATATATGCATATATGGTAAGATGTATTATGTTGTGCACTGATTTTTTAAAAGGTTATGCCTTACTTTTACCAACCTACATGATTCTTTTAGCCTTCTTTCTTATTTCACATTCATTAATTTGATATAATGTCCAGAAATTAATACATTTTATTCATAAGACAGCACTAAAGCAAATACACTAAACAAAATACACTAATTCGAACTTAATACCTTTTCAAAAGATGGTTTGGGAACGTTTAGAGACATTTAATATTGAACACTTGTTTGCTTTTTAAAAATAATTTTAAAATAACAAGGCAAAAAAGCCGTTAGTGACTTTTTAAAATGCTTTTTAAAAATAAATTTAAAATAAGCAAAAAAGCCATTAGTGACTTTTTAGGATCTCTCTCTGTTGTGCTTTGTATGTAGCTATAGTTACCATAAGAAATTATTTTGTAGTACTACTAGCATATATATTTGTAGGATTTATTATTGAGTCCATGCCAATTGAATTATGCATGTCAGCAAAGGGATGTTTGAGCTCAGAACTCTTGGAATATGTCTCCCTTGTGCTGGTTCAGAGGCAATGAACTACATTAGGATATAACACTGGTACCAAGCAAAACAGCAACTGCTCCATTCCTGAACACTTTACTTTAGTGCGGAATAATTTTTAAAGGTAGATTCTTCACTAATCCTATGGTTTTCATTTCTTGTTTTATTTTCATTTAGATCTATAAAACTGCCCAACTCAGCGCAGATTTTATCTACATGCTGCAAAGTTGTTGCAGTAATTGGAAGAGTGTGGATTAATGTGTTTCTGAGGCTACCAGAAACTACTCAATCAGAAAGTAATTCTTTCATAATCTTTGGGGAAAGTGCCAAATATGGAAATAAGGGTTGTTCCCTTTCCCCTCAAGCATATATTAGAAATTTACAGTTTGGCTGGAGATAATTACAGTTCTACAATCAACTTCTGTTTCCTGAGAATGGGCAATTGATGAAAGGAGGTATTTTTACTCTGCTACCCTTCAACTCCTCAGTCTTTCAAAAACATTGTCAACAATTAGCTGGAAACCATTTCGACGTCAAATTTCAGAAAACAAGAAGCAAGAAACATTTCTCCACCATGAGTTGCCTGCCACAAATCCTACAAGAAAACCTGATTACTTCCCCTCTTAACAAAGAAGAATTAAATTGCCAGTTGTGCCCTATTTTCATATTGATTTTTTTAAAAAAATTATTTGCAGTAGAAAAAATATATACTCTATTTGGTTACTATG
This sequence comes from Hydrophis major, assembly GCA_033807585.1. Taxonomy (NCBI): domain Eukaryota; kingdom Metazoa; phylum Chordata; class Lepidosauria; order Squamata; family Elapidae; genus Hydrophis; species Hydrophis major. The sequence goes on from CM066329.1 coordinate 335,394,503, forward strand.
AAGGGAAGTCATCTTTCCTTTTGAAATATCTGCTAAGGCAGCTAAAAGTCCCTGGACTCTGGAGGTAGATCCAACAATTGGTGAAATTAGGAAAATGGGTGGCCATAAGCTTCTACAACTTGGGAAAGGAAATATTAGTTTTATTGCTGTTTCAAATATAATTGAGCCAGCTTAGGAAATGAATGCAACTAAATTGTAGAATTAGGGAAGTCTGCATATGGCAGAGTCTTGTGTGGAAATGCCTCCCTCCCTCCCTCCCTTCTTAGACTCAGATTATGGCTAGAATTAAATAAGATCTTAAAAGCATAAGTGGCTAAGGTTATTCAGGTTAAAGCTCAGGATTCACAAGTATTTTCATCCCTCTTTCCAATCCAAGATTAGCACATTGAGAGAAAAAAAATAGGGGAATAAATTATTTGCAACGAAGATAGTGTAGTCTGGAAAAGATTACTTTAAAGACCTACAGTGTAACCTACAGTGCTACTACAAAGGATTAGGAGTTCACCTCACAAAGAGTAAAGAGTAATATGTAATGTGTTTACCTGATACCTCATAATCCTCAGTAAATCAGCTTTCAACCTGATGTTGGAGAGTAGGATGATCATGTGGTGAGATATTTGGACAAAATCACAGTCAAGAAGTTGACTGAAGTATAGCAGCACTAGAGTTCAAGAATATAGAGAAAAATATTGAAGGGAATGGGAAAGGTGCATTCATGCCCTTTAATGTCTAAGTATTGAGCATAAGAAATGAACAAGATATAATATTACTTAACAGGCATCATAAAGATTTGATGAGGTGACATTCAGGTTCCTAACATATTGTTGTCTCATTGTTGTCCCAAGAATTCCCATTGTTGTCTTATTCTCAAAAAGAATAAGACAATAAAAAGGGGGTAGAATATTTGAAGAACTGATGCATCAGTACAGAATGAATTGGTGCATCAGTAAAGAAATTGATAAATCAGTACAAGAAGCAAGCACCTTGGGTAAGGACAGGAGTGAGAAACAAAAGTTACATTGCTGTGAAAATATGCTATACCCATCAAAAGACAGAGTTGGCACTTTCCTAGAGCAAATGACAAAGCTTTTACAGAAATCACCGTAAATTGCAGGAAACAGCAGGAAATGGAAGTTTTAATTATATTGATGGAAATGTAACTTTACCCCAAAATAATCTCTTTCTAAATGTATGCAGAACATTGAAAAAAAGGAAAGGAATTTACTGTCCTCAACTCATTCCTGACCAATAGGGAAGAAATGCTTAATGAAGTCTGTGGAGATTCTCAGTCATCTAGGTCATAGTTATCTCAAAGGTGCTTTTTCAGTCCTGAGCTTCAAGCATTCTCTTCTATTGATAGTTTACTAATTTCATGACACGGTCTTTTGGTAGCAAGATAGCCAGAAAAATTAATCCTGCATGCAAAAATATGGCCTGATAGCATCCTTTTGGGATCAAAATGTCTCCCTAATTTTTTTTGCTGGGGGTGGTGGTTAGTGGAAGGAATGTAAAGGACTTAGTCATTCCTTAAATTGTGCAAATGCTTAAAATTCATGAAACCCCCACTCCAGAAATGGGAACTATATTTTTTGAATTTGAATGTGGCCTTTACATTTATTCATTCTTTTAGAGCTTTTACAACCTACACCAATGCTGTAACTATGTATCATTCAAGCGTTTGCAACATTGTATCATTCACATGTAATCATTAACTTCTGTCTCTTCAGTGACCTTTGCAAGGCACGTACAAGAGACAAGGAGATAGACGTTTGTTAATAAGCTTATCCACTTTGTAAAAAATCTGTCCGGTATGCAGCTTTGTAAACATGCACATCCTGATGAGATTACCATGTTTGACTTGAGCTTTTTGATTAAATCATTTTCTTGTAAAAAAGCACAATAAAAGAGCATGTGCCAAGACATTCGGGGCGCGCTCATCAAGAGGAAACTTCGCTTCCTGTCGTTTCTCTTCCCTTCGCTCCCTTTCATGAGCCGCCCATCAGATGTGGGATGGCAGATACCGCATTCTGGTGACCCCGACGTGATTCCCTAAGGGGGATACGCAGCGACGCGCCCATATCTTATCAGCTTGATGGGAGCTGTGCATTGCCAGGCCTGAAGCGAATTGCACGTCATCGGATCTGAAACACGGTCTCGACTTTCGTAAGTATGGGTGGAAACTTTTCTCAACAACAGACGCAGCATCTGAAGGAATTGAGGGAGTTAGTCGCTTCTTCTAAATACTCTGCTAATTTAAAGGGCTCTCCTGTAAAAAAGAAACCTATTGCTACATTATTGGCTTATGTGTGGCAACATTGTCCTAATTATTCAGAGGAAGGGTCCTTAAAAATTTCCAATTGACAAAAAATTGGTGAACATCTCCATAGTCCTCCTCGTGCACCTTTTGGCATTTTGGTCACTTGGAGGAAAATTATGGAGGCTTTAAAAGTCCATTATAAAATAGAAGCAGGGAGTGTGTTTGAATCTCCCCTGCCAAGTTATGATAACTTTTCAATTTTCCCTAACTCAGGCAGAAGCTGCTGCCATTATTCAACAATGCCCCACATGTAGTAAGCAAGGACATTCCATTCCCATAGGAGTAAATCCTAGAGGATTAAAAGCTTGTGAAATTTGGCAAATGGATGTAACTCAGTATCCACCTTTTGCCCCTTGGAAATATTTGCACGTTTCCATAGATACATATTCAGGGTTTATTCTGGTTACTCCTCAAAGGGGAGAAACTGTAAAACATGTCATCAATCATTCAATTCGTACCTTTGCCTTGCTGGGACGTCCAAAAGAAATCAAAACAGACAATGGACCTGCCTATACAAGTTCTGCTTTCCAGGACTTCTGTAACAGATGGGATGTAACTCACAAGTTTGGGATTCCCTTCAACAGCCAGGGGCAGGCTATTGTGGAACGAGCGAACTTATCTCTGAAACGTGCTCTTGATCGATATTCGTTGTGGGAAAAAACCCCGAACCTCCCAGCATTGCAAAATTCTCTTAATATTTGTCTTTACACTTTAAACTTTCTCAATCTGACTGGCATTCCTCCCACTTCTGCTGCTTCACGTCATTTTTCCTCCCCCTCACCCCCGCTTAACAAGACCTCTAGTATATTATCGCAGATTGCCAGATCCTGCCTGGCAGGGTCCCGCTGAGCTTCTCACTTGGGGACGAGGCTACGCTGCGATCTTACTGCCAGACAAAACCACTTGCTGGATCCCTGGTAGGGCGGTTAGACCCTATCATGGGAATTCCTCCGCTACATCTGTATCTTAAAACTCTTCCTGATATTCTTGCCTATATCTTCTTTGCAATTTCTACCTTACTTCAACAAAACCTATGCTTCCTGTCAAAAGACTATTCGTGTTAAAACCATTTCATTAACAGAAGGCTATTATACTTGTTCCATGTGGGTACGTCATGAAAATGCTACCCGTAGTTTTCACTCTGTCACTTCTGTTTTATTTAAAGAACACTCTACCACTCGCTCTTTTGTTCTTTCTTTACTCTTCCTATGGAAAGGAACCTTAAAATCTTTTTCCTCTATTCAATCTAAAACATAGGGGGACCTAAATGTCCTTCTATTGTATTATGGGTTTCCCCACCCCAACTAACATCCTTGATGAATTACCAAATTAATCTTTATTGTCATTATTGTAATTATTATCCTTTTTCTACTAATTGCATTCCCTCCTCATCTCGTAAATGTTCTACAACTAACTTGTCCATAGCCCTCTCTCCTACTTGTCATGCTTTTATATATCCGAACTTTGATCCTGTCAACAAACGATGCTTCAAAAGAACTGTCCATGACGATCCGCAAAAGCCTCATAGAAGATATAATATTGCTTGGATTATAACTGACTTTCAAGGCGTTCGTTTAAGTTCTACAACCAATTCTTCTCGCATAGAAGACTTCTACCCACCACTTCAATTCGATTTGGCAGACGCACCCACACAACCAGGGGATATCCTGCAATCCACACCACTGCAGGAGGAACTTTAACATCACGCCTGAAAGGAATGTATTTTAACCCTGGCAATAATTTTGTTTGGACTTGTTACACCGGTTTCATGGCATGTGTCCACGGGGATGAAATTGTTAAATCCAAATCATTTTGCATTCAAGTATGGCTTGTGTGTATAACTCTGATGATTTTATATCCCTACAGGTACCCATGGAATACCCCTCTTTTGCAAAATCGTAAAGATTTAGATCTGTTATTTTTTAAAAAACAAGGGGGATTGTGTGCTATGCTTAAAGAAGAATGTTGTCTTTATGCTGATAGCAAAAGGGGGGGAGGGGTTTGTTTTCTATTTCGCCATGGTTTACAACCTTTTTAACTGCATTGGCAGGATCATTAATAATCATTATATTGAGATGTATTATAGGACCTTGTTGTTTTAATAGAATATTGCAATTTTTTAAAAATCAATTATCCTCTGCTGATGTTAATGTGCTATTGCAAGCTCATATTATATCCTCAACACCGGACGAAAAAATGTCATTGCTGAGTTACCGCTCCTTGGACAACCCTGACGCTGACGGGTCGCACTCTTGCCTAGATGACGGGGAGAGCGAACATTTCAGAAAAATGGTTCCTGTCTTCTCGGACGAGGAAGAAGACTCGTCATAAATAATAAAAACAGAGGAGATGCTGTAACTATATATCATTCAAGCGTTTGCAACATTGTATCATTCACGTGTAATCATTAACTTCTGTCTCTTCAGTGACCTTTGCAAGGCACGTACAAGAGACAAGGAGATAGACGTTTGTTAATAAGCTTATCCACTTTGTAAATAATCTGTCCGGTATGCAGCTTTGTAAACATGCACATCCTGATGAGATTACCATGTTTGACTTGAGCTTTTTGATTAAATCATTTTCTTGTAAAAAAGCACAATAAAAGAGTGTGTGCCAAGACATTCGGGGCACGCTCATCAAGGGGAAACTTCGCTTCCTGTCGTTTCTCTTCCCTTTGCTCCCTTTCATGAGCCGCCCATCAGATGCGGGATGGCAGATACCGCACACCAATCAATGTATTCTGGATGGGTAACAAAAGAGAAAGCTATAAAAGAATACTAACATAAATATCTCATCCAATACAGATATCTCTTGTAAAAACCTATGGATAGAACCTTGGGAGAATAGGGTCATTTTGGTTGCTTTTTCAAATCCCATGAAGGAGGGAGTTTCAGACCACTAGATTAAAGTATGGATGATACAACCTAAAAGATATGTCACTGAGTGCTGATCCCTCTAATATTGGTTGGGGAGAACTCTTAAAGAAGTTATGCATCTATGGAAAAACTATCAGCAGGCAGTATACCTCAATTGTCCAGATCTTTAATTCCTTATTCAACAACTGGTGGAGCTTGGTAAAAGACTCTAATGCACGATTCAATTACAATCTTTATTCCAAACAGAAATGAAGAATATTTTGGCTATTCATTTTGCCATTTGTTTAAGCTTCTCAAGTATCAGATCTGTGTAAAAGTTAAGAAAGCAACTTAGTTTTTATAATTCCCAAAGTTTCACTCTCTGCCAGATTCTTTACATACTCTCACACACATGGAATGGCAGTGATATCTTACTTGGCAACTGCCAGACTTCCTTAAGTGGGCAGCAACAGGTCTATTTCTCTGCTTCCTAAGTATTATAATTATTGGATAACAGTTTAAGAAAATAAAATAATAGTAAACAGAAAAAAGGAAAGGAACTTTCTAAGATGTGAAACACTGGGACAACACTGAAGCCAGCTATGTAGAGTATAAAATATGCAAATCCAAATTGGACTATTTTCTCTGGTGCAGAGGCACATGACCACACCCAGTCTCTGGCACAGAGAAAACACTTGTTTTTGAAGTTTAGTGAACTCTCTGTATAATAAGGCAAGAATAGGTTTCTTGCATTTTTCAGCTGCACAAATGGTGTGTGTGTGTGTGTGTATGTGTATAATGATTTCTGTTTGTAACTGCGATTCAATACAATTAATGTCCACTGTCTTGCTTAATATTGAAAGGCTAAAATTATGGTTTAATTTCTGTATATAGCAAATACACGTTGAAGATTGTTTCAGTATACAATCTGATGACTAGACTCCACAGTTAAATGATTTCTGTTTTGAGAATAAAAATGGGGGAGAAGGCGGAGCGTCGTTTCGGCGATACAGCTGCGATTTCGGGGCTCTGAGATCGCAGCTGATATTTTCGCCCCTGGTCGGTCCCAACGGACCTAAACCGTCCTGTAGAGACGGTGATCGTGAAGGGCAAGTCCCAGGATCCCAGGGATATTGCAAAATCTCTGGTTTGATCCGGGAGAAGCCCTCTTGCTGGCAGCGGAGAGGCAGCCTCCATAGCTGCTGAAGTCGGGACAGCTCCAGAAAGAAAGTGGCTGGAAGTGAAAGTGTGTCGGCTGGGGGAGAGTCCTGATTTTGAATAATTCTGTTGGAATTTGTTCTTGTGTTCTCCATGTCTACTTGCTTCAGTTTGAAGGAATTGTACTGAAAGCAAAAGCAATCTTTAGAATGTGATTTGAAATGTTTATTGTTCATTTTCTAGCAGAATAGCCATAAAGACAGCTCAGAAAAAAACACAGCAAACTGCATTCAGAAAATATCCAGTCTAAACTTTGCCACAGTGGCTTGCAAATCATGATTTACGATGTTGCTGGTGTAAAGTCAGCATATGATGGCTTATTCAATAAATCATGGCTAAACAAACTACATTGTAATTATGCTAGTGAAGAGTTTTGTAAATAGCACTAGGCTCAGATTTATTTATAATTACCTCAGTATGTTGGAATGTTAGACAGGACAAGGAAATGAAGATGCTATCAAATATGGAAACTTAAAATCTCAGTTTATGAGATAGTAAGTACTGCGTAATATTAAATCAATGCTTCAAAGATATGCTCACCTCTGGAGAGGGCTGGGGAATTCTGGGAGTTGAAGTCCACAGGCCTTAAAAGTGGCCAAGTTTGAAAAACACCGGATTAAAAGGTTAAAAGGCAAATAGTGGTTCTGCTTTAACCTTAGCTGAACAACTGAACAAGTAAAGCTACTATTTTTTTAAAAAAGCATTAATTTTTTCAAAGGGTTCCATGGAATTCACTTTTTCACGCGGCTCGACCGGGTCTTCTTTCTTCGAGGTCTAACTTCGAGGAACCAGTCCGCCGTTTCTAAGGTTACACGCCTCAGCAAAACCCCGCAAGAAGGCCGCTGACTCTTCCACAACGCCTCGATTTCCGACTAAACGGACGGAAAGCCGAGACTTTATTTTTTTTCTCCTGAGCTTCCGTGAGGCGAAAAGGGGCGACGCTGCGAGTGGGCTCAACTCTTCCCCCGCTGTTGGGGCAGATTGGCGCGGCGGAGGTAGGAGAAGCGCAGGAGGTCAGGCGAGAGGCACGGGAGAGGGCGGAGACTGGCTCGTGTTTTGGGGTTAACTTCGAAGTTTCTGACGAGGCCGTCTGGGGATTCTCAAGAGCGGCCGCTTGCATCCCGACGCCTTCCAGCAGATCGGGCTTTAGTCTCATGTTTCCCCTTGAAGAAGAGCCTCTATCTTTAACTCTTCTGCAGGCGAGACACAGATTTTCGTTGTCCTTCAACATGAATTTGTCGAATTGAACTAGTTCGTCGATGCCTCCGGTGACGCTACGGTTCAGCTCCGGTTAGGTTCGGTAGGGCAAAGATTTGGGAGGGTCTTCCAGTCCAAAGCGTCAGTTGAACCAAGGAAAGGATCATTTCACGTGGCTCTAGTATTTCCTTTTTCGCCTGTATTATTATTTTCCAGTATTTGTACTGCTGAAGATGTGCTCAACCAGCCCTGGCTGTGTATAAACCAGTGGTCATGCACGAAGGTATAAATAAGGAAGCTTGACGGGTTTAGCTGGTGGACTTTTCCAAATGCTTGTCAGGAAAAAAAATCGGGTATTTCCACAATAGAGTGTGTATGTATTATCCATCTTCTATAACTCTGGATTTTTTTTTTAGATTTCTTTGTTTCAGAGAAAATTCTCTCATTCATGATAAGATGGAATAGATGTGTCATGTTTAAATTGGTTACTTCTGCCTGGAGGTAACCATCTTAAAGCCTCCATCAGGATTAAAACCGAGTGCAGGGATAATATGACAGCTTCACAATTGGAATCTCAAAACCAGACTTTTTGAATTATTTTTTGCTTTCTGCCTTGCTTTTTAATATACAGATACCCTCAAGATGGTTTTCATGAACTGACGCTGTTTGTCTTTGATAAAAAGTATTTCTCTAGAGTAGCATATATTTACAATTTATAGACTAGCCTCTAATGTTACAAGATGTAATCTGAATACTTCGCAGATGGATATATTAACATTAATTAATAAACTAATATATTAATCATGACAAATATAGCATAGCATTTTTCTGAGGTATCCTCCAGTGTTTTTACTACGATAGTGTTGTTTTATCAAACACAACATATTTCAACCAACTTACTGCATATTCTTTACAATAGCTTCATCATGGAGAACTAATGATGGAAATTTTGGAAGAATAAATTTTTGTTGGCAGAAAACTGCTATGGAAATTAGGTCAATAAAAAAGATGTGACTAGGTTTATCATCCAATAAAGGGGTTTTTTACATTCTCAATGCCATATCCATGTTCCCATATCAATAAATTAAAAGTAGTTACCTTCATAGTTGTTAGTGTGTTGTGAGAACTCACTTATGTTAATTTAGTGAATAGTTAACTAAGATTAGCATGACACAGCCAACTTTTTGCAGCTCTATCAAAGTCCCATAAGGTTCAATGATGTTTATGTGCTATATGAAGGTTTGTATTTTTAAATCAGCTTTTCTGAACAAGGAATCACATTTTAGAAATCATTTTTTAATATCTCAGTCTTCACAAATCATTTTAACTTCAGAATTATCAAACTAAATATAAAAATATTGTTAAATTACTAGAGATTTGCTCGTCTAAATATTTCTATGATCAGGATATTATCATGAAAAAAATTACAAAAAAATTAATAGTGGAAGTTGTATAAAATAAATAAAATCCTATTGTACCTTAGAGGGAAAAGGTTACATTTGATGGTTCATCATCCTGATGACATTAATTGATAAAGATATAAACATTCCAGAAATTTTGGAGCAAGATTTTTTTTCAGGTTCAGAGGAAAATGAACAAATATAAAGAAAAAAAATAAGCTATAATTGATATTTAATTTTGGCACCATTAACAGATGCATATTCATTTTGTTACATTATAAAATGCATATCCAGGTTTGGTCTCAATATATAAAAACTATGTTTGAACTATAATACTAAAATTCTACTTTATTCATATAAGTATTATTTGCATGTACTGTAATGTTTTTAATTTTGTTATAAAGAAAACTACAATGTGTAACTTAAAAATGTGGATTTCCCCCCCATGTTTGCATGTTTGTAAGAAATAGGCAGATACACTGAAGAAAATAATGCACCAACATGCTGAAGCCAAAGAAACTGTATAATTTTCTCCTTCAGGATGGGAAAGATAAAAAAGGATCAGTTACTTTTGACATATTCACCAACAGGAAAAAAAAAGCTTACTAAGAGGAAGTAGGTGTAATTTAAAGGAATATAATTCTGGAATTTTTGATTTTAAGAGAAACAGAATGTAAGTTTAGTGAAGTGCTTATCTAGAATTTCAAGAAAATGGATTTTAATTAAGTTGGCTGCAATAAAAATTAATCAAATAAGGAGATCAAGATGGATGAGAGTTCCCAAAAGTAAGCATTAAAAGTACAACTGCAAAGATACCAATGAGAAAAAAGGAATGCCCACATGGCTGCATAATTAGTGTAATTAAGATTTGAAATCCAAAAGGACATAAGTGAAAAGAAGAACAAATCACCAAGGAATCATGTTTTCTTTATGACCTAGAATGCCTCAAAGAAGCTTGGAATTATAGAGACATTAGAAAAATTAAAAGTTGAGAAGCAGCTGAAGTTGATAAATGATGCTAAAAACCAAAAAGGTTGCATATTCAAAATACAAGCAAAAGAATGTATCAGCAATTCAATCAAGACAGGAAAATATTAACTGGTGATAGATAGAATTTCTGACATAGAAAGAAAGGAAACAACCTTGCACAAAGGTTTTAAAAGAGCTACTTCAGTTCTCTGAGCAGCAGGTTCATTCCAGATCATATCTGCAATAGTGTGATAGACCTGGACTCACTCAATATTGTCATCTAATGCAGATTGCTGTACACATGAAAGCTTATTAAGCTAATAGGATTATTCAGAAACGTTCAGCAACAGGTCAAACTGAAGAGTACATGTATATATGCTGATGATTTTTTTTAGACTTTGGTACTGAATGCAAAAATACAATAGTAGCATTGTAGTATTTGGGCTCTAAAGTCAATATTTTTAAACTTACATAACTAGTGATGCAAATGTCTTGTTGAAAGCATAAGCTGATATAAACTGTTGCAGTTGTCATTAGCTGCATCTGTCCAGAAGATTTAGGCAACAGCGTGTGACTAGAAATGTAAGTGGCAGTTTTAATGCCGTGCTTCCTTACTCTCTTTTGAAATCTGCTGAAATAAGATAGCAATGAAAATAAGCACTGTTAGCCTGGAAGCTTTATCTATCCATCTTATACATCGTGCTTTATAAATACAGATATGTAAAAATATATTGGTACTTTTTCGTATTATATCTAGAGAAAGTAAGTTTTAACTAAACTTTCAGTTCTCTGCATATCTTCTAAGGCAGGGGTCCCCAATCGTTACTGATACATGGCCTGTTTAGGAACCGGACTGTACAGTTGTAGGTAAACAGTGGGCAAGTGAGTGAGTAAATCTTCATTTTTATGTGTAGCTGCTCCCCAGCACTAGCATCACCATCTCAGCTCCACCTCAGGTTATTAGGCATTATATTCTCATAGTGCAAACCTTACTGTAAAATGTGCATGCGAGAGATCTAGGTTGTGTGCTCCTCCTCCCCCTCCCTCAGTCCACGGGAAACTTGTCTTCCAGGAAACCAGTTCTTGGTGCCAAAAAGGTTGAGGAATCCCTGTTCTAGGGTATATAGAACAGTTATATGCAAAAAATTAGCATCCTGGTCAAATTTCTCAGAGTAAAACCAATACAGAAATGTTAGATGCTAGTTGACAAGGGAGTCTCCAAAAGAATGTATAGTTTTAAACTGATGAAGTATGTTTTATGTTATAAAGTATTTTCATGTTTACATTTATGTTAATGTCATGTTCTATATAGTTGGAGATTTGTCACAGCAGTAAATTTTTTGTGACGTACTCTTCCAGTTAATTTGGGAGTGGAGGGGAGGAACAACTTTGTCCAAAATGGAGCATTCTCCTGAGCAGACAAATCCCAACCAAGAGTGAGTCTCAAAAGTTGCTCATAGATTGGTTAAAAGTCTGAGAAGTATTTTTCTATTAGAAGATTGAGTGCTTAATGTGTATTTGTCAGATCCACTGTAGAAAAAAATGCAATTGATTAAAAAGAAGTTATTCAAATATTTCATCCAAGTAAAAGTGCTTGTCAATGTGAAAAGAATATAAATTAAGCAATATGTTCATTAGTAAAACATGAAGTTGTCTTCCTATCACTGTTGCCAATATTATTTGGCCTCCAGTATTAGAAATAGATAAACTGAACACAATTATTTGAATAATATTATTCTACTGTTATTAGATGTCTAATGTTGCTTTCCAATGACTGATAAAAACTTACTTTTTTTTCCTTTTAAACAGAGGAATCTGGTATATCACAAATGATTGAGGTTGGGATAATCAAAGATTTAGTTGATCATGTACTGTAATCTTTAAATCTTACATATTATATGAAGTTTATGATAAACATTTGAATTCTAAATGTAATAATGTAATAAATAGCTTAAAAATTCAAATAAAATTAAATTTTACTTAGCTTGAAATACATGAATGGAGCAGAAATGTAATGGCAAACCAATATCAGACAAATAAATGGTATAAAAGCTTTCTGTGTTAAAAACTAACAATAGGATTTTGGGAACCAAAGGCTGGTTTCATAGATTTTTGTTTTGGATGATCCCTGTTAAGCCTGGGTTCCCCAACCAGGGTTAAGGAGACAAGCTAAACAGAATGTGCAGCGTTAGTCAGATAGGCATACAGATAAATGAGTGAGATATGTTTGTATGTTTATTAACATACAGTAAAAAATAACAGATACGCTTGTGCTATCAAAAATATAGTTTATTCCATTTACAGCATAGTCAAAATAACAGTCCATTAGTCATGTATCATTTAGTCAGTCCATTCAAGGATATTCAGTTAGCAAAGTCCGTGTGGAATATTCTATGTCAGTTCACTTACAAATCAGTCCTTTGTCTCTCTCCCGTTCGAGTAACGCAGTCTTGAGTCCATGCAGTAATTAGGGATCATCAAAGCCAATTAAAGAAATTTTGATATGTTTCAGTTTTGCTCTTCATTAAATAGCAAAACCCATATCTAGAATAGTGGTCCATTATACTTAATATGTATCGAGCACCTCCTACACTTGGTTTTTTCGGACCTATTATATCAGCAAACACTACTTCTAAAGGCTCTTTGGTAGTAAATCCTTCAACTCTATTAGCCGGTATGACCTTGCCTTTGCTTTGATTACAAGCATTACATTGTAAATACTTTTAAAACCTTGTTAAAAACAAGGTTTTAAACTTATTCCCTTAGATAATTCAACAGTTTTCTTAAGCATTTTAAAATTTAAATGCCCTAGCCTTCTATGTAACAAGTGAATACATTCATCATGAGGTTTGTTATTATCATAAACTGTGTTAGCCACCTTTAAACCATTATCATTTAACACATATAATTCACCTCTTAAAGATGCAGTAATTTTCTTATCTTCTTTTTCAATTATGCAGTTATCTTCTTTAAAGGTAACTACATATCCTAGTTTAACCAAAATTCTAACTGAAATTAAATTAAACTTAAGTTGTGGTACATATAACATTTTTACATTCTCTTTTATGAAAGAACAATATGCTATACCTTGACCTTTAGCTTTCAGTTTCCAGCCATTGGCTAACGATATCTGCTGTGTACTCTGGGACATTTTAATAAAATTTTTGTTATCATTTGTTATACAGTGGGATGCTCCACTGTCAACCACCCATAAATTATTTTTTACAGCTCCGTTAGTATACATGGCTAACTCTAAATTTTTATTTATCTTTTGATGACTTTAGTATTTTGGCCAGCGTTCTGGCGCTTTGCTTTTTTACAAAATCTTGCCAAATGCCCTCTTCCTCCACAATTAAAACACTTTTTAATTGCGTATGCAGTAGGAGATTTATTATCTTCTTTTTGAGGTTGCACCCTCCTTAATTGGTCTCTTTCAAGTCTTCTTCTTGCCTCTTCAATCAATCTGCCAGTTATATCAGTTAAAGTTAAACTTTCTTTCGGCAAAATTTCAAGGGAAGTGACGTAGTTGTCATAACTTACATCTAGTGATGATAGAATTATGTAGACTTGATGTAGTTCAGAGAAAATAAGCTCTTTCTCGTGCAGTTCTTGAAAAATCCTTTGCATAGTTTTCAAATGACTAAGCATATCACCATTCGTCTGGAGATGCGTCCTGAAAAGCTTTCGTGTAAGATTTATGTGAGCACCAACGTTACCTCGAACATAAATCCTCTTCAGTTTCTGCCAACACCCAACAGCCGTTTGTTCTCCGTGGATATGAACAAGTTGCTGGTCAGTTAATGTTAATCCTATTATGCAAATAGCTTGTTCATTTTTATGCATAAATTCTATTTTTAGTCTATCTTCATCATCCTCTGGATCCCATTCCTCTACGTTTGGTGGATTTTCAATTATGTTCCACAGACCTTCTCTTCGTAGAAGTAGACTAAATTTCATAGACAATGATACATAGTTTGTTCCATCCAGCTTGGATATAAGGGACAAACTTTGTAGAATGACTTGTGCCATGTTTTCTTATATATGGATATAAAACTATAATTAATAAAACACAGCTGTCTGTTTACTGTAATGTATAACAACACAAACTCTCACTTTTTACATAAATCTGTTTTATCCTAGTTAAACTGACTTTGTAGCCTCTGGGCCCATAACCAGTGTTAAGCCTGGGTTCCCCAACCAGGGTTAAGGAGACAAGCTAAACAGAATGTGCAGCGTTAGTCAGATAGGTATACAGATAAATGAGTGAGATATGTTTGTATGTTTATTAACATACAGTAAAAAATAACAGATACGCTTGTGCTATCAAAAATATAGTTTATTCCATTTATAGCATAGTCAAAATAACAGTCCATTAGTCATGTATCATTTAGTCAGTCCATTTAAGGATATTCAGTTAGCAAAGTCCATATGGAATATCCTATGTCAGTTCACTTACAAATCAGTCCTTTGTCTCTCTCCCGTTCGAGTAACGCAGTCTTGAGTCCATGCAGTAATTAGGGATCATCAAAGCCAGAGAGAGAGCAAGCTGTCCTCTTGCTTCTTTTAAAGTGCTTTCACAACCACTCCCTTAATTACAGTCCTACAGTTAAAGTTGCAGACACTTTAACTAACAAACTATGATAACATATTTATTATTTTACCTAAACCAGTTAGGGTAAACAATGTTATCCCTAACAATCCCAATTAAATTTTCAGATCAAGAATGAAAGCAAATACAGAAGCTGGAGGTGTATTGTAATGGAGGTAAGAGAGCAAGAATAAGTAAAGCATTATGGTATGAACCATTAAAAAAGGGTGGGCTGGGTCTTCCAAATGTTAGAAATTATTGGATAGCTAATCAGTTAAAGGTAGTCCCAGATATTATAGCATTTACTAGAGATTTAATATGGAGGGATATAGAATTGAAAGAATTAAGGGAAATAGGTGATCCTACACAAACGTATTGGTTTATAAAATATATTTTAAAAATAGCTAAGTGAATCCAAAATAGCTTTTTAAAAAAATTGATAGACCTATGGAATAAATGGAGATACTGGTTAATGTCAGGAATTTATCCTTTAACACCGACGGTGGAAATGGAAAAATTCCCTAAGATTAAATTGAAAGAATGGATTAGTAAACTAAAAGAAAAGGATATATAAATGGGAAGATTGGAAGAACAAGATAAAGAATATAACACAACTAAAGAATGTTTTAACAGATATTAAATTTAATTGGTTGAATTTAATACAATTAGATAAATGGATAAAAATGGAAGATTTGAGGAGATAGTTAACAAAATTTGAAATAATTATAAAAGAATATGAAGTGAATGAAGAATATATAGGTAAAGAATTAGGAAAATAGAATATTAACTGAATTGGAAGAGCAGGCAAAAGTTTTACAATTAATTTGGGAATCGGATTTAGGAGAAATAAATGATAATGATTGGAAAATATTTGGAATAGAAGAGTATATAAGAATATGTCAAAGTTAAGGAAAATTGATATAAAGTGATATGGAGGTGGTACCTAACACCACATAAATCAGATAGATGTTAAATATAGAAATATTTGTTGGAGGTGCAAGAAAGGGGTTGGAACATCTATATGTGGTGGGATTGTGATAGGTGCACAAAATGTACGGGGCACGGTGTTTAGGTAAATTAGAGTACTTCTGAATGTAAATTTAGATATGTCTAAATAGATATGAGGATTGCATTACTGTTGCTGGTGGAAAAAACAAGATACAAATCAAACAAAAAAGGAATTGATTGCACATTTGATAATGGCAGCTACATTAGTGATGGCTAAATATTGGGGATGAAATTGGGATATTCAAAGGAATGAGTAGTATAATGAAATTTGAAGTATGGCAACAGATGATAAATTAACAACAGAAATTAATTTTTAAAAAGGGATGATTAAAGTAAAAAATTATAATGAAATAGGGGGGATTTATAGAAACAATGTTGCTGGAAGGCAAAGAGAATAAACTTCAAGAATATATATTGTTTTGGAGGGGATAAGGGTACAATTGGAATATATTGTATATCTTTTAGTAGTTATAGAAGAAAAAATAAAAGAAAAAATAGTCTCGGGGTATGTGACTAATATTTGTATTTTTTCCTTTTTTGTATTTAGATTTGTATGTATTATATTTGTATTCAAAATAAATATTTTTTAAAAACTAATAAGATAATTAGAACAGTTTTGTGACAATACTTTTGACACAGACAAAAGCATCTGTCCGGTGGATAAAATATAAAATAAAGTCTAAACATTTGGCTGACTGTGTGAACAACCATAATAATTTATTCCCCCCAGTGAGACACTAGAAGTGACTCCAATCCCCAGCTCTGCCTGTTCTACCCTTACACATCTTTATTAAACCATTTTCTCCCTCAAACCAAGCATCCTCTCATCTACCTTTGCCTCAGAAAGAACAAAGTCCTTTCACTGAGAAACAAAAGGAACTGAAATAAAAAATGAGCACTAGGTCAGCACAAAAACAGCAGAATTAAACTGCCCGAATTGAAGTTGCTCCAAAGAAACACATAGCACAAGTATTAAAAAATGCCAATACTGTAATATTAAATATAGGCACCAGCTCATTGCAAGAAACAAATCAACTACAGCATTGCTACAATTATAACTGAAGATTTTGCATGAAAAATCCACCAACAAGAAAAACATCCTGTATATATCTGTCTCACTCATGCCACCATAAAATGTCTTTTTCTACTGTTCATGGTTCAGAATAATCAGATGACTTCTCTAGCATTCCCTATAAAAAGGACCCACTTTCATCTCCCTTTTGAAATAACACACATATCTGTAATACTGCTCATCTTGCAACAATGTTTTGTATTCAACTAATTAGTTTAAAAATGCATGTTTTGACAAATATTTTCTCCACCCCATTCTTGGTTCCAACTTCAGAAAAACATCATTTTGAAGCTCTAAAACATTTTTAAATGTGGATACTCCAGATTGACTCCACTCCAAAAATACTATGGAATGAATTGCATGGTAATGAATCTGTAAAAGTTAAGCTAGATCATAGATTCAGCTTACTATTAGGTTCCTTTCTTATAATTGTTACTGGACAACCCATGATCCACTGGATCGTCATTTCAGAGAGATTTCCTTACCAGATACTTCAGTAGTGCCTTCAATAAATGGCACAGCTTCTAATGTAGTTGAAAAGTTCTTAAAAATTCAGGGAGATATTCAGAGATGTATCTGCCTTGAAAGTAGTCCCTGATGAACAGTGGAATATCAGGAATTGACTGCAAGAAATGTTTTAATCACAATTTGTAATATGTTATAATTTTTAGGTCATAAAATGTTTTATAAAATTCACCAAATTTCAATTTCATGGGAGTCATGACTCCCAGTTTTTGGACACATTCAATACCTTGGTTGAACAAGTTTTGGCTCTCCAGATTTGAAAGGCAGAATTTTCAAATTTTGTTCAGCTAATTAACCAAGTTAATTAACCAACCTAGTTTGGGTGTATGCACTGGCATTGGGGATACTCAGGTTCAAGTTCACATTTGCAATTTACAACTTCACTGGAAAACATTTACCAGGTTGTGGGTGAAATGGAAAATGGGAAGAGTGCTATGCCACTTAGACTCCTGAAGGATAAAAATAGAAAAAAAGTATATCTAAAATACATACTATTAAAATGGATTACAATAATTATAAAATCCAATCTAAAATAAAATAAAATTTATTACTGTAGGTAGTCCTTGCTTAGCGACTATTCACAGTGAAAACTGTGATGAAAAACTTTTATGACCAATCTTGCATTTATCTTTGTAGATCTGAAAAGCAAAGAAAAGCTGAAGTAAGATTATAAACACAGGCAGGTTTCAAGTAGAATTGCTCCATCTAATGACTTAGTTTTCAGACCCAATTGTAGCTAAAGAAGGACTACCTGTACATAGCACATTGTGTTGCTGAACTCAGCCAGTATGCTTGGCTTGTACTTCAAAATGTTATATACATGGAGAATTTAGAGTTGAATAAACTATGGTTAAATAGACTACAGACAGACATTGTGTGACTAGCCAGAGAAAAGCATATCACTTCAGGGATAATTTTCAGTAACCTGAAATGTATGAAGGCCCAAGTTCTGTGACAAATTCCCCCAAACCTCTATGTTTTGTATTTTGGTTTTAAATATTTTTACCAATTGTAAATCATCCAGAGTGTCTGGGAATCAGGTGGCATATAAATTTAATAAGTTATTATTTTCCTTGGAAGCAGGTTTCACAGAACAAACACAATGTGGCCTGCAGAGGCTATTAAAGAAAAGTGTTTTCCTTATTGGGATTGAATTACTAATTTCATATTAGTAGTACCCTCATCTATCAATTGGCAGGCTTAAATCCAGGAAGCCCTCTCTGGCACTTGCTCAACAGCTGTCTAACAACTTTGACACTAACATGTAGTGGAAAACCAACTGCCCAGATACAGGAAGTTACGCAGTTGACCCTATACAAAAGATGCCAGGTTTTGACCTTCCTCGCCAGCATTGCTCAACTCTGAACAGGATCCGTACCTAGGACTCACTGTATAAGTGGGGTCTTGTCTCTTCCCCTCAGTGTGACTGTGGGGCTCCTCAACAAAATATCCATCACATTGTGTCTGAATGCCCATCAAGAACTTACACCAGTCCAATGTCTGATTTTTTTCCAACATAGACCACCCTCTCCTCGAATAATTGGTATAAGTAAAAACAATCTACATCGACTCCTGTACAGCCTTTGATTCAGTGGTACACGACAAACTACTCCTAAAACTAAAATCTTACGGTATCTCTGGACACCTGCATTACTGGATAGAAGCATTTCTGTCAAACAGGCAACAAATGGTCAAAATTGGGAGTGTCCTATCAAATTCTGTACCTGTCAACAGTGGTATCCCCCAAGGCAGTGTTCTAGGACCAACTCTTCATACTCTACATAAATGACCTCAGTGATCATATTAAGAGCAACTGTGTTCTCTTTGCTGATGATGTAAAGCTATTCCACACCACAGACAATACTGCTACCCTTCAAAAAGACCTCGACTATGTATCAGAATGGTCAAACAAATGACAACTTCAAATCTCAACAAATAAATGCTCTGTCTTACATATTGGCAAAAAATAATAATCAGAAAATAAAATACAGGCTGAATAGTCAAGACCTTGATGGTCCAAACTGTCAAGGATCTTGGAGTACTCATCTCTAATGATCTAAGTGCTAGAGCCCACTGTAACTACATAGCCAAAAAGGCATGAAGAGTTGTTAACCTGGTCTCACGTAGCTTTTTCTCTGGTAATATTACACTACTAACTAGAGCATACAAAACATTTGCTAGACCAATACTCGAATACAGCTCATCAGTCTGGAACCCACATTACATATCTGATATTAACACAGTTGAGAAAGTCCAGAAATATTTAACAAGAAGAGTTCTCCACTCCTCTACTCGTTGCAGAATACCTTATGCCACCAGACTTGAAATTCTAGACCTAGAAAATCTAGAGCTATGCGCCTTCGGTCTGATCTAAGTATAGTATATAAAATCATACGTTGCAATGTCCTACCTGTCAATGAATACTTCAGCTTCAACCATAACAATACAAGAGCAAACAAGAGATACAAACTCAAGGTTAACTCCATCAAACTTGATTGCAGGAAATATGAGTTCGTCAACAGAGTGGTCAATGTCTGGAATACTCTACCTGACTGGTTCTTCCCAAACCCCAAAACCTTTAACCTAAGACTGTCTACTATTGACCTCACCCCTTTCCTAAGAGGTCTGTAGGGGCCGTGCATAAGCGCACCGTGCCTACCGTCCCTGTCCTATTGTTTCTTTCGTAATGACTGGGTGGACTGGACATTAACATTTGAATCACTATAATAAGTCCATGTATTTGCCATACGCTAAATAAAATAAACTAATTTCATAATAAAATTAAAGGCTTTGCTGGAGAAGACGGAAGAGCTGTGGGGGGGGGAAGCTTTCTCTTCCATTGAGCCTGCCACAAGTCTCAGTGCTCGAGTCCCACGGGCATACATAGGTGGCATTCGTTCAAACGACTTAGAAGCTTACTTCCTGGGTTGTTAAGAGATGCGCGCGCGTTATTCAATCACCTCTCTTCGGCTTCGACGCTTCCCTCCCTGAGCTGCCTTAGCCAGCCAGCCTTGGCGCAGCTGAGGAGACGAACAACCTTGGGTGGTGAGAAGGGCTCTAGGACCCAGGGGAACACGGGCAGCCGGGCTCTGGGAGCCAGATTGCAAATTCTTTTCCGTGACCCAGTCGGCTCCGCGCAGCGCAGAGTAGGCGGCAGCGGCGGCCGAAGCGGAGAGTCTCGAGCAGCAGGTCCGTTCGGCTCGCGGGAACAACGGGTCGATCTTAGGGGGGCGGCGGCTAGGCGTGGGTAACGAAGAGGACCGGGCGCCGCGCTTCCCTTCCAGATTGGGCCTAGCGTCACCCGCCCGACTGCAGCTAACGGCGGCTCCTGCCTGTTGTCTTTGCAGAGCGCCAAGATGGAGTACGAGTGGAAACCCGACGAGCAGGGGCTTCAGCAGATTCTGCAGCTGCTCAAAGAATCGCAATCCCCGGACACTACAACGCAGAGAGCCGTGCAACAAGTATCCTGCACAAAAAGAGCCGGGCAGGGGGAGCGTCCGGCCGGTCGGACGGGCACCGAAGATAGCGAGGCCCAGCGGCTGGGTCGGTTTGCCGCATGACTCCGACCCCGCAGGAGGTGGGGGAAGGAAGAGCTTAAGGCAAAGCGGTCCGCTCCGCTTTGTCGTGTCTGAATGAGGGAGAGGAGGGTTTCGCCTCGTTAATGCCCTGGAGAGAATAACGCCTCTGGGCCTCCGCTAAGGCGACCGACCGTAGCGGTGATCCAGGCCCAGCCCCCGCCTGGCCTGGCGCGGGCTTTGAATCGCGAAGGAAGCCTTGGCGGCGGCGACGGCAAAACCATCGCTCTGCCTCCCCCTCCCTGGGCCCAGGCCCAGCACCTGTTGCGAGTCTGGCGCCAAACCCCGCTTTTCTTTCCAAGGCTTGGCCTGCCTTTATCAGCTCCGGTGTCGGTCACTTTTTCCCAGGCTCGCTCTCGACCACTATCTCTCGGCCTGTGTCTCAAGCTCGTCTTAGTGGAGCGGTAGATCCGGCCCTCTGTGCCATTAAATTCCTTATGGAAAATCCCAACGGACTCCTTTTCTCTCGAATGATCCTTTGTCGATCATTTAAAAAAACCTGGCCGAATAAGTCTTTTGTACCCTTGGCTATCTCTTTCTGTCGGGACATTTTACCGTATATCATTCTTAGCTACCTGAAGTTCTTGTTGGCCCCTCAATTTCATACTGGATCATATTCAGGATAAGGAAAATAATAAACAAACTGCTGTTAGGCTTTTTAAATTGTTTTCTTTTGGTGCATTGAATCTATGAAGGCAAAAGAGAAGTGAGTGAAGTGTTAAGTTTCTGTATATAGAAAATAGTAACTGCATAGTTTTTATCATGGGTAATGCTGAAAATATCAAAGAAGCTTGCTGATTTTTGTTTCAAACTTGTAGTTTTTTTACATGTTGGTGAGTGCTATAATGAGTGTGCTTGTGTATGTAGAATTTTAGGATTTAAATTGTTTTTGCTGCTCAGTGAGGTACAAATTTTGGTACAAACTAGATAGTAAATGCTTTGTCTGTATCAGTAATTACTGTGCCTTTTGTTTGTGCATGTATTTTTTAAAGCCAGGCAGTTTAATTTAAAAAAAGATTTAATGCTAATTCGGGAAACTTTGAATTCTTAGTTTTTACTCCTGCTAAATGAAATTCCATTTGAATAATCTCATCGCCTAAAGAAGTAGTTTAAATGAAATTTAAGTGTAAATTATAAGATAGTGAATGCACAGGAAAATGCAAAAGTATAAAAATACCATATAGTCATTCTTCCATATCATATGGTATGACTATTTACCATTTTGCTTTTCTAGCATATATTCCATAGGTTGTTGATGGGAATACAAATTTAACAGGATTTTGCAAAGATTCAAAAGAGATGCTTTACAGTATGTGTATCAAAATGCATGTGCCTGCATAACCATATGCTGGGAGAGCTGTTAAAACAACTTTGCAAAAGACAGGGCTGCTTTAAATATACAAAGAAAAACAATTTATTTGCAGTCCTATCTCATTTCTTTTGAAAGTGTTACATGGACATATTTTTTTTTAGATTTACTAAATAAGACAATTGTCTTATTTTATGTAAGTACAACACAGTAGATTTTCCTGTTGAATAAAGTACTGTTTTTTACTTTTTAATTTAATCATCTTAACATATTTCTTGAAAAGGAATCTTTCTTAGCAGTTTTATATTTACTGTTTTATATAGGTAATGCTCAACTTAAAACCATTTGTTTAGGGATAATTCAAAGTTACAGTGGCATTGAAAAAAAACATCTTATGATCAGTTTTCATACTTATGACCATTGCAGCATCCCCATGGTCATGTGATCAAAATTTGGATGCTTGGCAACAGGCATGTGTTATGACAGTTGCACTATCCCAGGATAGCAATAGCACTTAGACTTATATACTGCTTCATTATGTGATCATTACATCATCATTTGTAACCTTCCCAGCAGGCTTCTGACAAGCCAGTGGAGAAAGCAAGAATCATTTAATGACTGAATGATTCACTTAGTAACTGCAGCGATTTGCTTAACAACTATGGCAGAAATTTGAAAAATCAGATGTGACTCACTTAAAACCATCTTTCCTAGCAATAGACATTCTTATTCCAATTGTGGTTGTAAGAAAAAAATTACCTACATAGCTAAATTTTGTTTAAATGGATGTTTTATTATTATATTAAATTGCCACCTATGTTACCTTAAGACTACTCTAGGTGGCTTACAACAATAAAATAAAAACATAAAATAAAAAGGAAGTTTAAACAAAGCCAAAGTAAAATAATAGAACAATGAATAAAAATACATCAATATAGCTAGGAAAAAGTTGAATGAATGGGAAGCAGACAATGGTGGACGATATGTGGAGGCTGTTGTCACATGTCGATAGGAATGTGTTGATTCATTGAACAACTGCAATGTTTGCATAAGGACCAGAGGGTTTGTTTAAGGATTGCTTCAAAAAAGATCATAAAAATCGGGTTAGTTGCGTGGGTGCCTCAACTTAGAAACCATCACAACTTATAACAGTAATTCTGGGTTTCATTACAGTCTTAAGTTGAGGACTATTTCTATATCCTAGAAATAGTTTGGAATATGTTATATGTAATATGCCCTCTGTTTAAAAAAAAACCTATGACTGGTAGATATGTTGACAAAGCATATTCTACTCCTAAATTATTTAATATAGCAAGGGCCTGGTAGGCCATATAGCAAACCATGCTCTCAATAAATCTTCTGTCAGGATACTTTCTGTTACTAAAACCCAGACCTCAAATATTTTATACTAGACTTGTCTTGAATCCAACTTATTTGCTAGACTGTTTTTCTCCTTTTACGTAGAGCAGCTTATTTCTATATTCTGATTTGCTTATCAATGGAAAAAAATGACATTTTATTGTCTGCAGCTTACTGTCATAGAAGACATATACGCTACCTGTTTTTATCCACATGCTGGATTTATACACTATAGTAAGTCATAGTGTGATTTGCTTGGTTTGGGTTTAGCATATTAATGGAATCTGTCTATTATATTTTGTAATCCTGTGTGTGTGTGTGTGTGTGTATTTGTAGATGAATAAAACCAAGGTACTTCAGTATTTAAACTCAATCTGTTTTTAAAGAGATGTTTGATATGCTATTGTTCAATATACTAACCTGCTGTTTTGTAAGAAAAAGCAATTCCTTTTCTTTCTGGTGACATGGTTCAGAAAATATTGCAATCATCTATGTATGTCATCAGTACACACAGTGATGTTTTCTCCAAAGTAACTTCATTTGAATTCTCACTTCTATAAGGCTGTATAGAATCACGGCATTTAAATTAGTACAGGATTTTACCAAATTAGACTTTATGTAAAAGACTCTAGCTTGCTTTGTTTTTTAGTTTCAGATAGTAATTTTAGACATTTACCTAGCCTTGCTGAATACAGCTGTGATAATAGAAGTAGAATATAGCCTATTGCAAATATCTATCTGCACTTAATCTGATTTTTGAGTAGGTGTACATAGGGTACAGCTATAATACAATTCAGTAAATGAACACGATGGAATGTAAACAAAATGTAAATTTTATTAACATATTTATAGAATTCCTCAAGCCTTACCAATGTCTGTACCAGGAGGCAATTAAGAATCAGTCTGTTACATGTTACTACTAACATTTGAAAATAATGTATTACAGGAGATAGATTGATATCATTTATATTAAATCTCATTCTGCTTGAAAGTTCCCTGAATATATCTGCCATCTTAAGTAGGAGAGTAATTGAGAAGGATTTTATGTGCATCCAGTAAAGCTGCTTGTGTAGTAGTGGTTAAGGCATGGAATTGTCAGTGGGGAGTCCCTAGTTCTAGTCTTAAGTCTGATCCATGAAAACTGTGCTGCATACCTCAACCTAATCTATCTCAGAGGATTGTTACTGCAGGCGGGAAAAAAGTTACATATACTACATTGAATTCCTAAAGGCAAAGTGGATTAGAATGTGGTATTAAAGGCTAACTGTCCACAGCCTGAAGTTCGATCCTGACTGGCTTTAGGTTGATTCAGCCTTCCATCTTTCCCAGGTCGGTAAAATGAGGACCCAAATTGTTGGGGATAATATGCTGACATTTTCAAACTGCTTAGAAAGTACTGTGAAGAACTATGGAGCGGTATATAAGTCTAAGTGCTATTGCTATTATTAATTATAAAGATAAATCTTCATAGGAAAAAGAAGATGCAGGATGCTTTTTGCATTCTGCTTTGATTAGTGTTACTAATAGTTTTGGGATAAAAAATACCAGTCATTTAACAAGAACATATGTGATCTATTTTGAATTAGCTTTCTATATAAGGGCTGTGGTCCTGATTAAATTTAGTTGGTGTAGTTAGATTGTTGAATTTCCAGTAGTGGGTTTGAAAAAAAAACAAATTAGTTTCACTCATATTTAATAGAATTTTGCAGTGTTTCATATCTTCCATGAAATACCTTTAACAAAATTTTAGAAACTGGAACAACTCAATCAGTATCCAGACTTCAACAACTACCTGATATTTGTTCTTACAAAGCTAAAAACTGAAGGTGAGTTTTATGTTAATTGTACCCAGTAATTACATAACTGTAGATTAATTAGGTCAGAATTTCAAAGGTCCCTGAGTACTTTATTCATCAAAACTTCACTGATTGTTTAGTTCACCAGACTAGATTCTACTAAAATATTTTTCTTTATTCTGTGAACAAAAACAATTGCTCAGAAATAAATGGAATTTATTTTGAAATAAATCTGTTTTGAATAATATAATACATATATTGGACAGTACAAACCAACATTCTAATAATTGCTAAAATATCCTTCCATGGCCACAATGTCTTTAAAATAGTATGCTAAACATTTTATCTTCTGAAATTGGTTTTATGGATAAGTTATCAGTGTCAACTAACTACTTCATGCTCATTTTAGGTTCACTGTAATTTAACATGAATAGGATGAATTACGCTCTACTTTCTTCAAAAATAAATTTTTCACTTGTGCACATTTTCAAAAATAAATGTCTTGTTCAGTCTGCCTAAATTAAGTTTAATTAATTTATTAGATATATAATAATTTTCATATACATTAAATTGGATTATGTACCTTAAATGACATTAAATCTATGTGCTACAATTCATATCACTTGATAATGCCATTATAAAAATGTCATTTGTGCCATTTTACATAATTTGTGTGATTAATCTATGAAATAATTTGCATGATATAGTAAAAAATAAAATTGAATTAAAATAGTCCATTCCATTTGAAGATAGTCCATCAAGATCTGGTAAATTGATATTTAATTGTTTTTGTATTGTATATGGTTGAAAATTGAAATTGTATTTAAAAAAATCAGAGTAGTATTATGCATAATGTTGAATTGGAGCTTAAAATACTCATTGCAATCATTCTGGAAACATTTGGAACTTCAATTCTAGGTTGGAATATAATTTTGAACAATCCTGACAAGAATGGATCAATCAATTTCAAGCTCGAAATGTTACCTATGTCTCAAATTCTAAATAGAGCATTGTTTTTCAGGAAGATACTGTAGTAAAAGTATATCCATTCTTTTGTGAAAACTGCCACAGAAAACTGGATGTATGTGCTTGGTAGTATGAATGCTGTTGTTGATAAACCAGAATGTACTTTGCAAGACAAAGTGTTCTATTTTTAAAAATAAATTTTCTAACTAGCTTTTTTTGGTATAATAATTTCAGAGGTCATAGATTTTCCTATCAGGTTCCTCTATTAACATAATATTGGGAGTCCCAAAGGTGCTTTTTAAAGAGGCAGTTGGACTTTCTCATTTTCTTTGAAGACATTTTTCTTGTCATCCAAACTTTGTGAATCTTCCAAGAAGCTTGGATAAAAAGCAAAATGTCTTCAAAGAAAAAACAGAAAGTCCAATTGCCTCTTAAAAAGCACCTTTGGGACAACCATGACCTGGATGACTAAGAATCTCCATAGACATAATCTTGGGAAATACTGGCAAACTAATATATCTATGGAGGGAGTCATACAATTTAATATTATATTGTAATATTAAATTTTGTGTGTGTGTGTGTTCAAAAATCATTTCATGATTTGAATTGTGCTTGCTAAGTAGGTATATGGAATACATAGGTTAAATGATTTTTCTTTAAAACTTATTACAGATGAACCAACAAGATCACTAAGTGGTCTTATTTTGAAGAATAATGTCAAAGCTCACTTTCACAACTTTCCTAATGGAGTAACTGACTTCATTAAAAGTGAGTGCTTAAACAATATTGGTGATTCCTCTCCACTAATCAGAGCCACTGTAGGTGAGTCATGAATATTTATTTATATACTGTTTCTTTATGCTAAATAAATAAATTGTAAAATAGAAATGTAAACAGTTTTTAAATGTGTTCTAAAGGACTGGGTCTTTTTCTTTTTTTCAAAAACTTGTGTGGGTAATTGATTGGTTCAGATATAGATATGTTAGATGGCTATTATACTAGTATATATAATCATGTGTTTATTCAATATTTATTTCCAACAAATGTATTCCAAGTCTTCTGCTTTTACTTTGTTTCATGATAAAAGTGTAGATGATTATTTTAACTCTTTTAGATGTGGGATAACATGACAATATGAATTCCTCATGCATATTATCAGAAATAATATTTTAAATCTTAAAATATCTTCAATATTAAAAAGTTTTACCTTTGCATTTACTTGACACAGGATCACTGTTCTGCTTCAGGTAATATAATTTGAACATAGAAGATCCTTGAAAGAAATATGTGAAAACATAGGAAAAGATTTGTTACAAACATAGATGCCATGATTAGCTTTAGTATTGCTACCTTGGGGTTTATGCTGTGGTTTTCATACAAAATCCTTTTTTCCCTTTATAATATTTCAACTTGGTGCCTTCCAGCCTCATTGATAATAAGTTTTAGTTTGCAATAAATGAAAACCACAAGTTCTCCATTCTTGTCTTAAATGAGCAACAACATTCCTCCTAAATCTACAAATTGCCAAATCTTTGGGGAAAGTGAGAGGTATTTTGGAACAAATTTGGACGTGCCTGTGGGAATAACAACAAGGAAATCCCTGTTGCACAAACAGAAATTATTTTACTTATTTCATTGTCATAATGGTTTCTACCTCCACAATATAGAATTCAAGTATCTCTACTTATCAGTAGTTGAGAAAGGCAATTGTTGACCATTCAGATGCTGTTGTATTAAATCAGCTCTATTAGGGATAGTAGAATTGGAGACTTGATATATTTGAAGAGTGAAAGTTGATCACCAAAGAACTGCCTTTGGTTCTTACCTTCAGCCATTTGAGCAGATTTTCCCATTCCCTTCCTTAAGCGTATATTCTAATTGTATAAATAGAATTACATATGTCATCGACTTGTCTACTGTTAAACTAATGTTTTATGGCTTCAAGAAATCTGAGAAGTGTACAAGGACATTTTTTTGCAGATTAGCTTTCCACTCAGCTTGAATATCAGCCTATATTTATATTTAAAATGTATGTGTGTATATACTTCTTTACGAACAGACTGCTTTATCTAATCACTTAAAGAGATATAAGTTTTTAAATCTTTTCTGTTGGCCATTCTTATTTATATATTAATTTTTATATTATTAAATTAAAGCAACTTATTATCAATAACTTTTTAAAATTTCCTCAAACAAATTCAAGGTATCTTGATTACAACCATTGCCTCAAAAGGAGAATTGCAGAACTGGCCTGAACTTTTACCAAAGCTTTGTAGCCTGCTTGATTCTGAAGACTACAATACTTGTGAGGTTAGAGTTTGCTTTTCCTAATTAAACTTGTCTTTTTATTTGAAATATGTCAACAGTGTGCTAATTATTATTTTTACTACTTTTATTTTTTTCTACCTGGAGCTGTGAGGTGGGTTAGGCTGAGAAAGAGTGACTGACTCAAAGTCACCAGCCAGCTTTCATGCATGAAGCAGGAGTAAAAACTCACTGTTTTCCAGCGCCTAGCCTGGTGCCTCATCAACTAGACCAAGGATCTTCAAACTTGGCAAGTTTAAGACTTGTGAACTTTCACTCCCAGAATTCCTGAGTTAATGTGACTGGAGGAGGAATTCTGGGAGTTGAAGTCCACAAGTCTTAAAGCTGTCAAGTTTGAAGACCCCTGAACTAGACCAACTTGGCTCTCAGTGATCTTTTACCATGGATATGGGAAGATTTTCTTAGATTCTGTCATGAACCTTGTTTCTATTTTTTTTCCTCCAGCAACAGCATTACCCTTCTTTGAAAAGAAGAGGTATACTCTTTCTTCCACCTGTTAATGGAAATGTATGATGGGAATTAAATCATAGGCAGCTTCTTCGTAATTGGTCATAATGTTCCACATATTATTAAGCTAATTTTGACTTTTGGGTTAATTTTCTAACAATTCTTATTGAAGGAAATAAGCTGTATTAGCAGGGAGAGCCCAGCTAGATTAGGGCCTAGCGCTGTGTTCCAATACCAAAGAGGCTTCAAAATAAGAAGGGAAATAAAGGCTCCCCAAAGTCCTAAAAATCTCCATAAAATTAATAATACTAAAGGAATTAAAGTTAGGCTTGACACTTAAAATCACACACACACACATGATAATGACCGGCTTCAAAAAATAAAATACAAGCAGATACAAAATATATAAAAGAAAACTTACCATTGCATTATTGTAAAATATCATAAAAACTATGCTAAAGAAAATATTGTTTCATCCTTTTATAATTGGAAAATGTTGCCTTTTCCAGGTCATTTTCTGCGGTTAGGGGAGATCTTAGCTGATTAACTAAAGAAAGCATATTGTTGCAACAATAAAGACATACTCGCCTATTCTGCCCTTGAATCTCACTTGAAAGTTACATTGGTTCATCATATGATAGCATGCATACATACTGTTGGCCACCTTCAGTTTACCCATATTATCTTGATGTAATACAAACTTCACTAGCTCCCAATTTTTTTCCAGGAGCTGCTTGTCACTTTAAAACACTACATCAGAGTTCCCCCAACCTTTCCCGCTTTGTGGACCAGCCCAAGGGGGGGGAGGGGAAATGAGATGGTTTTGTGCAACGGATGGGCAAGAGTGTGTGTGTGCGCGGCTCCACCACTTCCATGGTCTGGTTCCGAAAGGCTCAAGGTCTGGTAGTGGGCTGTAGATCAAGGTTGGGGACCCCTGCCCTACATGACATAAGGACAGGTTATTTGCAAGACTGCTCTTTTCTGTAAGTGTCTGCTGGCCTCACCCTGTCTGATCGGGTGGGTGTCCTTTTCACTTAAATGTCGCCATCTAATAGGACCTAGATCTTTTCCCTGCTCTGTGGATCATCCTTCAGCTGGGGAATCAGCCTTTTAATCTTTTGGAAATCTGAAGAGGGCTTGTTCTTCCCCTAGGGATTGGGGTCAGGTAGGTTGGGAGCCTGTGGATGATTTTGTTGGAGGAATCCAAGTGAGATGGATGCGTGCCTTTTTCTTTTGGTTTTATAGTTTTATTGTTTCTTGGTTTTATTGTTGTTTTCAGCTGTTTAGAATTCTGTTTTAAGAGGGGTAGCTATAGAGATCTTTCCATTCAATAAGATGTCTGCTGTATTTGAAATTCAGCCTGCAGTGAGAAAAGGAGGTAATTTTTGAAAGTAATGATGGATCTGATGTCATTATATAAATATCAAAAAAGACAACAAATTATTTTGTAGGGTGCATTTGGAGCTCTTCAGAAGATCTGTGAAGATTCAGCTGAAATCTTAGACAGTGATGCTTTAGATCGTCCCCTTAATATTATGATCCCTAAGTTTCTACAATTCTTCAAACATAGCAGTCCAAAAATAAGGTAAGAAATAAAGTTCTCTAGTCAATTCTTTCAAAAGTTTTCAGGGAACCATTTTAAAGATAGCTAACATGAGTGTACTGCTGAAATTTCAATAATCCATTTATACACAATGCTGGGTAATTTACAAAGGTTTTAAAAATAATAGGAATCAATTAAAGCACAAATAGAAATGGCCAGGCCAAGCAAACCAAATAATGAGCTGAAAGGCCTTTGGAATAAGCAGGGTCTTCAAGGATCTTTTGAAGGCAGACCAGCATAAGGCTATGTAGACTTTGGAGGAAAGAAATATTCTAAGAGGGCAGCCTCCACAACAGAAAAAGGATCCTCCTATGCTCCATTAGATGACATTTTTAAAATAGAGGGGACCTGAATGCCTACCCTGTTGGATCTTACCAAATGGGCAGAGACAATTGGAGACAGGTAATCCTTGAAATATCCATGCCCTGTGTCATGCAGAGCTTTTTAGATGGCAATCAGCACTTTGAATTGCATCCAAAGCCCCAATAGTAACTATACATTTTTCATAGCAGCGTTATTTTCTTTGCATAATCTGATTTATTTTAATCTAGGTTGAAGCCTTGAAAAGTCATTTCATTATTGTATTAGTTCATGTGCCACAAGTTATTCTGTTCACCTGTTCATCTGAAAGGTGTCTAAATTTTGCATTCTGGATATTATCAATCTGTATATCTTAAACTTTATATCAACGGTCACCAACTGGTGGTCCACGAGAAAATTTTGGTCTGCAGAGAAATGTCATCCCCAGAGCACCCCGCAAAGCAATTAATCCAGGCTACATGGGAACACAAGTCTGCGCCACCCACATGACCTGCCCTCCCTGCCCACTCACGCCTTACCTTGCAAACTTGTCTGCTAAGTTGCTTTTTTTCCTTTTTCCAACCATCAACTGTTCTGTTGTGCCGGGAGATTTAGATTAGCCAGAAAGCAGGAAATCGGAAATCGTTGGATTTCTTGCTTTCATATTAATCTTTAGATCTTCCTTAGGACTGAAGCAGTGCAGACTCAGCAAGCTGATGGCAGAAACACAGATCTCTAAGTGAATCTGTGATTCTGTGAGCCACTCAATCTGCCTGCCTGCTTTGCCTGATTTTGGGTAAAAGTTACTCTTTTTAATAAAAAATTCAATATTTACATACATGGTGTCTTGTGAGTTAATTTTGTGAGTTTTCTTGCTAGCAAATTTTATGAGTTTGCTTGCAAGCAAATTTTATGTGACAGGCTCGGGTAGCTGATCTCACAGATCTCTGATTCTGTGACCCACTCAATCTGCCTGCCTGCTTTGCCTGATTTTGGGTAAAAGTTGCTCTTTTGCATAATCTGATATTTATATTTATAAATTTTATAAATATTTATAATATTTACGTACAAGCCATGGCCAGCCAGTCACATGGCCAAGCCACACCTACAAATTAGGCCACGCCCACAGAACCCGGTCGTTAGAAATTTGAATCTCACCCCTGCCTCTGTGTGTGTGTGTGTGTATGGGAAGGGGGGGAGGAAGGAAGAGAAGAGAGGTTACATCACATTCTCTTTCTCTCCATCTCTCTCTCTCTCTCTCTCTCTCTCTCTCTCTCTCTCTCTCTCTCTCTCTCTCTCTCTCTCTCTCAGCATATCAGTTTAATACAGGAATAAGATAAAAAGAAGTATGACATTAGATAATTGCATCACTTAGCAACCACAAGTCCAGGAATTTTCATTGCTGTTGTTAGTTGAATTCCATTGGTCATTACCTGAGGACAAACTACAATCCAAGCCATTGCAGGCTTAATCCCTCCCAATGCCTGAACTTCAGTTTCTTCTAAGATAAGGACTCTTGGCTGTGGTGCCGTTTGCCACTCTGCAACTCAGGCTTCTTGGCTCACTATAGTTCTGGGGCTGCAAAAAAAAAACCCTGAGCCACAGTACAAAGCTGCAGCCATCCGTGGAAGCCTCAGCCATCTCAGGCCAGCTTAGTAGCATGGTGGGTGCAGCTGATTCAGGAAGCGCTAGCCTGTCCCAGCAAAGTAGTGCAGAGCTGCAGCCCCAGCACCATGCCTCTGCTGACAAGGCATGCTTGCCCTGGCTCTTTGTGAGGCAGCAGCTGCCTTACGAAGGGCCAGGCCAGGCCAGGCATGCTTGTTGGCAATAGGAGCAAGAAGACTGCGAAGGTCAGCTAGGATGGCAGGGGCCATGAAGTGCAGGTACTGAAAGAGCCTAGATGGAGCAAGAAGATAGCGGGTGGGGAAGCTTAAGAGGACCTACAGTTGTAAGAGACTGTACAAGTGCCCAAATTTTAATCACATGGCCCCAGGTTGCTGCAATGGTTGTAACTTCAGGGATTGGTTGCAACTCCCTCATTCAGCACGACCATAAGTTTGGCCATTGAACAAATGATCATTGTGTGAAAACTACCTATATAACTAATACAGACTGTTTTTGACATTTCTGACATTTCAAGATATGCAATATACCCATATGCTTTATTCATAATATTAAATAGCAAGTTATTTTTTCCCTTTGCAAAGAGATTGATGTTGAGTTTAATTCTAAGTAGTGGCAAATTTATTCCTTCAACTTTTTACAGTAATATATAATTTTTTTTACATTATGTTAATAGGTCCCATGCAGTTGCTTGTGTCAATCAGTTTATCATCAGTAGAACTCAAGCCCTTATGCTGCACATTGATGGATTTATTGAGGTGCGTGATTCATATTTGGACATCTTGTGGATAATTATGATGTATTTCTCTTTTTCTGAATGCCATTTTCCATTGCTTAAAATAGTCCCATTTGGATTAAAGAGAGAGAAAGTGGACAGTAATATTTCTTTTTTTTTCCTTGATAAAGCGTGGTAACAATTACAAAAATACTTTAAAAAGCTGAGCCAGTAACTCAGCTTTTTTCTAACTCAATTTAGAATTTTCTTTCAGTTAATAATTGCGTTGTTTGTCAGACATTTCTAGGGCCCAAATTTTCTGACTTTTTATTAATGTCTAGCCAAATAAATGGTCTAAATAGTATCTATTTCTCTGACTTCCATCTATGCTGGTGTCTGGTTGATGAGGGTAATAAAGGTAATAACATCACTTTGTCTACTTTTAAACTTACTATTCTCTGCCTGGCAGAATTGATTGGTATAACTTGGCTTGTTGCACTTGGCGTGTCTGCAATACATAGCAATCACTTTTATTTGTAATTAGCTGATCTGAATGATGTTAAGCATAAGAAGAGACAGCTTCCTATATACAGTTCTGTCTTATCTAAGTTAAGTATCTAAGCTGAGAAAACTTTATTCATGGTTTAGATTTTGTTATGTTTATAATGCAATAAAATGTCTGCATTGTTGAATTAATAGAGTGAATATTGTTCTATGACAGTGAGGTCTAGAAAACTCTTTTAAGTCCATTTTTTCCAAATAATGTAGACCACTGAAAGAATCAAGTTGGTAATATAAATTTTAGTTCATAGTTTTTCTTTCTTTCTTTCTTTCTTTCTTTCTTTCTTTCTTTCTTTCTTTCTTTCTTTCTTTCTTTCTTTCTTTCTTTCTTTCTTTCTTTCTTTCTTTCTTTCTTTCTTTCTTTCTCTATTAAACATTTCTAGTTTTTGATTCCCCTTTAACAGAATCTGTTTGCATTGGCTGGGGATGAGGAGTCTGAAGTACGTAAAAATGTTTGTCGGGCTCTGGTAATGCTGCTGGAAGTTAGAATGGACCGTTTACTTCCTCATATGATTAGTATTGTTGAGGTAACATTTTGCATTTATTTAATGAAATGTTTTAAGTTGATAACATTCTTTGAAATAGAGATTTTTGGCAGATGCAACTTTTCCATTATTAAATATATCATAATGCTTGAAAATCAAATCTGTAATTCAGAATTATTTCTTAATATTCTCTTTACATTTGCCTAAGTCTATTTTCTGTCTGTTGTGTATTGCTTTAGTATACAGCACAAAAGTATACAAATACACACACACACACACACACACATATAAAATCAGTCATTTTTCAAACACTGTTGATCACAAAGTCATTTCATAAACAGACAGTAATATAACTGCTAATTACTAAAACAAATTTAATATTGTAAATCCAATCTGCCCTTACCTTTCCATCATAAAATAATATTCTTATTTGCTATAAACTGTAATCAGTAAATCCACAGTTCTTCCTACTGGTTCTTTCTACTACATCATTCAAAATCACATTCACATCTTTTTCTTCCTAAAACCATACTAACAAATATGGAAATAAAAAATAAGAAATCAAAATAGAATGATAGTGAAGCAGTCCCATAGCAAGTGACGTGTGAATCATTTTCTTCTTCCAGTATAATGAAGTTGACTGCTTCAGACATTATCTGGGATGTCCAATAAATATGTTTTGTTAACTAAAGTTCATCTTAAGTTCATTACAAGTATATGCCATATTCTTTAAAATCCAAATATTTGCAGATAATTTTGTACACCTTAGTAGCAATACTTTTAATCGTCTCCCCATTGCCAGCGAGATGAACAGCGAACAAATTTAAAGAAACAAGGAAATTTATTATGTAAAAATTAGTTTCTTGTTAAAGATGCAGCTTTAGGTTTAATTGTCAGTTTAATAAATATTGTTAACTCTTGGAAGGACCCTAAATATGATATCTGCAAAAAAAAACTGCATGTAAAAAACTAATTTGCTATATTTTGTGGAAAAAGAATTTTCATGTCAGCAATCTGAAATCACATGCACACACAAAAAAGCTGTAAAGACCCCCTTCAAAAACAAAACAAATCCAAAAAGAGAAATAGGAAAGGAGAGTATTTTTATTAGGACATCAGATCCTCTATTTTCAGACATGATATTCTTCCGATTAAAATCGGAATTCCGATTTTTTTGGAAATCACCCACCCTCCCTTTCTCCCCCTTCTTCTCCTCCTTCCCCTCCCCTTGGAGGCCCCCTGAGTCGGGAGTTGCTACTGCCAGCGCGGCTCCAGTCCCGCATTGCCTCGGGAAGGGAAAGGCAAAAAGGAAGAGCCGTGGCGGCGCTTTGCAACAGCAGCAGCGGCACCGGAGGCTCAGGCGCAGCAGCTCCTGGTTTTGCCTTTCCCTTCCCAAGGCAACATGGGACTGGAGTCGCGCAGAGCCGTGTCGGCGGTAGCAACTCCTGACAGCCCCAGCCAGACACCTGAGCGCAGCCTGGGCGGTGTGAGCGGAGGTCGCTGAGCATCAGGAAAAGGGAGCTGGGCAGCCACGGACCATCCGTCTCTCCATGCAACACGCCACCGCCCGGCCCTGGCGAGGGAAAGCAGCGGGCGCTCCCTGGGTGGTGGCCTCACCCCCACCCCCAGGGAAGCGGCTGCTCAGCTCTGGAGCTGATCCACACGTGACTGGCTGGAAAGGAAGGGTGTGTAGCGTTGGTGTTGTGTGTGCGATTTCTTGGCTCGTGGCGCGGGTCTCTTTTGGCCGGCCCCAATTTTTTTTTCAGAGGGGAATATCATGCCTGTATTTTCAGTCTCTCCCAATAATTATATAGAATGAAAATATTGAGTAGGAACAATCTCCAAAGCGAAGGTGACTCATTTCCTAGAAAATAAAAGAAGAAAACATTGGAAAAGACATATGTCGTTACTTCAGATGATTCCAAAATAGTAAAATTTATACAGCTTCCGCATCAAAACATTTTATCCTACAATCCAAGAATAAACAATAAGAATAGCAATAAAAGAAAAAGAAGAAGGTTTTTCTCATTTTGGTTAAATACCATAGAATAGAAGAGAATTCAATTCAATTCAATTCAATTTAATTTTCAATTCTTTATTGTCCAAGCGTGGTTGGACACATAAGGAATTTGTCTCCGGTGCATAAGCTCTCAGATACATAACAAATATAAGTGATGAATCATGATCATAGTCATAATCATTATATGAATCATAAGATACAACACTTAGTGATAATCATAGGATACTAAATAAGCAATCAGAATCATACTAGGAAACTAAATGAAACAATATACATTGTAAAGATACAAGCAACAAGGTTATAGTCATAAGTAGAAAGGGAGATAGGCAATAGGAAGGATGAGAAGAATAACAGTAATACAGTCTTAGTAAATAGTTTGACAGTGTTGTAGGAGTTAGTTGTTTAACAGAATTTAGTTGTTTAGCAGAGTGATGGCATGTGGGGGGAAAACTAAAATGAGTTTTACTAAATAAGTTCCCTTACTGAATTCATTTTCTGAGGCAGATTTGGAAAATTATTTTTCTCTTTTACATTCTGTTCCCCAAATTCTACTTTCCAAGTTCAATGCAGAACATGATCCTATATTTCTCAAACATCTAAGATTAAGACAAAGCCTTTCTACAGAATGAGAATGCAAACTCACAGGTAATCAAATTCAATGAGATGCTACATCAGTTGCAATAAAAACAATTCTTATGCATAGAGGTAATTCTCTACTTATAAGTGATAGTTTAGTGACTGTTCAAAGTTACAACAGACTTCACTGGTACTTATGGCCTAAATTTGAAATTACGATGGCCAGACACCACTACCACCCCGGCAGTCATTTGCAGCATCCTGTGGTTTTTTCTGATCGTACAGTGAGGTTCCAAATTAAAACTATGTTTTGGAGAACTATATACAAAAACATGACATCAAATACTGTACAAACCCCATTATATTAATAAAATTACTTGCAACAAATGAACATACTTTGCAGTTTTAAATAAAATGTGCATGAAAACAATGTTTATGACAGCAAAATTTTTCTTGCAAATTTTAAAAACTATTCTTAGTTAGAAATTACACAAACTCTATGAATTTAAAAAGTGAAAAACTGAGGAAACAAATACCTATATATGAACCAGCACAAAACATTCCACTTTTCAAACTTCGTAATATAGTAATAGGCAGTCAAGAAAATCAGTTTGTAATACAATAAATATTTTAAAATTACCAATACAGTACAGGGCACATGCGATATTTGGTTATTCAATAATAAAATGGGGGAGTCTAGGAAGAGAATTTTTCTAAGAGAATTGGCAGAATTCTGAAAATAAAAATGTTATTAAATGTTGAGGAATTGGAGATTAAGACAAATTTGCATAAGATAAAAGGAGAGTTGTATTTTAAGCAGCTAGAATAAAGAGAATAGCATCTGATCTATAGTTACATTAAAACCAATTTTTCCAAATTATCCACATGATAATAGAATGTTATATGAAAGGGTTTTAATTACACTGTATTTTCAATTGTACCCAGTTTCTGTTTCTTTTTACTTTCTTACCAAAATATGTAGTACATGCTGCAAAGAACTCAGGACCAAGATGAAAATGTGGCTTTGGAGGCTTGTGAATTCTGGTTGACTTTGGCTGAACAGCCAATTTGTAAAGATGTATTGTATCGGCATCTTACAAAGTAAGTTAATTTTCCCCTTAATATTATATTGGCTTATTTGAAATGTGTGTGCATGTTAAACTCAGTCTTTAAAAACATTTAAAATTGTTTCATGAATCTTGTAAAGTCATTATTTGGAACATTTAAATTGAGATGGCAGTTGTACCTATGTACTTACTTAACCCAGGGACACATACAAACTTGATACATATTTTTGCATGCTAATAGTTTTTATGAAAATTGTAAAAGCCAGTAATATCAGTGAGAAATTTCATGTGGTACAATCAAGGGGAATGTCTGTTTCTCCATGAAAATACTTTATGCTTTTCCCATACTGTATAACACAACTGCACACCAATTAACTCTCATTTGTTTAAAAAATTTCTGTGTTGTATGAACTGAATGTAATTGCTTCTTTTATCCAAGGAAAGAAGCTGTATTTGTGAGGGAGTCAAATTTTCTTTTCCTATTTATTTAACAAATGTTTGTTTCCTGGTTGGTTAACAGTATAAATAAAGTCTCAATCACAATAACAGTAAATACAATCAAGCCAAAGCATCCATTTCCTTTTTTCTCTGAAAGCTCTGCAGGACAATTCCATCTTTATTAGTTATTGGAAAACCATTGGATGAATACCTGATAGATGGCCCCAGGAAGAGACTGTTGTTGCACCCTCACTTTTCTAAAATTGTCAATTTATTAATAATTTATGCAGCAAAAAACATATTAGAAAAATTACATTTGAAAGAAATCATCCTGAAAACAACTGATAGCCAAATTTTACATGGAATACATAAATTAAAACTAGCACTTTGAATTGTACCTATCAATAATTAGCAGCAAATACAGGGCCTACAACATGGGGCTAAATTACTATGATTGCTATTGTGCAATCATAGTCCATTTGGCTGAGATATGTATGTATGTATATGTATATATGTACGTCCGTACGTGTTTCGATGCATATGTATAACCAAAGAAACACTTTAATATCCTGAAATGGCATCCAGTGGAATATTTTACATTTGAAATATTCTAAAATGATAGTTCATGATTTTAAAACATGCTAATTTTAATTTGATTTGAAATAAATCCATGTCTTAGAAATCCAGGCTCAAATCTTTGACTATTAAAGTGGGCAGACATTATCTCGGCATTTTCTCTTAAATAATTTGCATGAGTTTGATTCATATTTGAAAATTTTAAAGAATGTGAACTCCTGCTTACACAGCTTTAGGAATTGATGTTCCATAATTTAATTAATTTTTCTCTATGTAGGTTGATACCTGTCCTTGTAAATGGTATGAAATATTCAGAAATAGATATCATTCTGCTGAAGGTAGGAATAACTATACTTTGCCTCCAATACCTATGAAATTTTTTTATTTCTATACATCAAGCAAAATGTGACATGTTTCAGTACAGAGCTATATCCCTTTTTGTTGAAATTAGCACTTATATACCAATATATTTTGAAGAGATACTGTTGTACATAGAAGTTATTAACTTCTGATCAAAATACATGATTCAGTGACTTCCTAAGTGAGCCAAAGCTGAGACAGCTTCTATGTGATAAAAAGTGAAACCAATACCTATCAATTTGACTGCATACTTGTTTTTTATTTAAGGTTACTTCCAAATACAAAAGTATATACTATATACAGGTTGTGCCAATTTTGATTCATTTAGGGATGATCAGAAGTATAATAGCAATAGCAATAGCACTTGGACTTATATACCATTTTCCAGTGCTTTACAGCCCACTCTAAGCAGTTTACAGAGTCAGCATATTTCCCCAACAATTTGGGTCCTCATTTTACCCACCTCAGAAGGGTGGAGGACTGAATCAACCTTGAGCCGGCCAGGATTGAACTCCTGGAGTGAGCAGTGTGTTAACCTGCTATACTACATTCTAGCCACTGTGCCACTATGGCCCAGGTTATCCAAATTTTTGCCTGTAACTTTTAAGTGTAGAATTGTATTATTAATAATTATTCGTGGTTTTTAGTAACATTTTATAACTTTATACTTAATTTTATAACTTTATACTTAATCATTGCAAATTTAAACACATTTGGTGTTTTAACTGAGCATCTAAAAGTTTTTTTAAAAAAACACTTGATATAGCATAGAAAAGACCAGGGTATTGTTGAAACATCTCTCTTTCTCTTTTTATATTTTGCTCTTTGGTTTCATAATAGGGAGATGTTGAGGAAGATGAAGCAATTCCAGATAGTGAACAAGATATAAGGCCTCGGTTTCACCGTTCACGAACAGTAGCTCAGCAGCATGAAGAAGATGGTATTGAAGATGAGGATGATGAGGAAGATGAGCTTGATGATGATGACACTATTTCTGACTGGAACTTAAGTATGCCACTTTTCTAACTGAAATGTAAAACATATGAATATACCTGCATATTAAGCTTAATTTAAGAATTGGTCAGAAGTTAGGTATGTTACATGGTTGCATTGAATATGAGATTTGGGTGCCATGATGTTATTTATATTTCATGTTAATGCCCCAAGTCTTCCCCAAATTAAGGGATTACAGGGTTCTAATTGTTGGTTGCATTGTATACTGCCCAGATTTATGTTGTTAGTGAAATGGGTAACTGATCAATAATAAATAAAATATTGATTGCAAAACTATAAAGGATTAAACTCACTGAACAAAAAATCTGGAACACTTTTCCCAACTACAATATTTAAAAGGCATATACTTGTGCACTCTTTTCTTTCCATTTAATAAAATGTAGTAGCCTGAAAATGGGCTAACAGACTCCTGAATGTTTTGCCACCACAAACAGGCCTTCTCATACAATGTTTAGAATGGTAGGTTAATTTTAAATCCTTTGTATTTTATTCTTTGTGACAATTTCCTCATAATTTTCAACAAATAACAAATTGGTTAATACTGCAGAATGAAGTGGAGGGAGGTTTTGAAAGCATAATAGACCATACAAAATATGTATATGTTACATTTCTTTAGGGAAATGTTCAGCTGCTGCCCTTGATGTTCTTGCCAATGTATTCCGTGAAGAGCTGCTGCCACATATTTTGCCCCTTCTAAAAGAACTGCTTTTTCATCCAGAGTGGGTGGTGAAAGAATCAGGCATCCTTGTTCTAGGAGCAATTGCTGAAGGTAAAAGATGTTTGAGGTTCCTGTTGTACTTCATTACTATTCATGGGGAAAAGAAACTGATAAATCTAAACAAGGTGTTTCACACAGAATATATTCCTGCTGCAAAAAATATGAGAATGAAATATGCAAGAATAAGTGATGTGATGGTTTCAATTATATGTATTATATATAATTTAATAACACTTTAGTGAGATACTCGAGAAATAATCTTAAATCTACCTGGAAACAAATTTGAAAAAGTTATTGTGGGTGATAGCAGTTAAATAGTCTCATTCAAAAATACTAGTTTGTACTGATATAGAGCTTAGACACATGGGATGTCTTCTGTTTTAAATTACACTCCCCTGCACACATGCTCCAATGCCCCCATCCCAGATACCTTGGTAAAAACAATAGTGTTGGAGGTGGACAACCAAATGTACCTGGGTTGTTGTGGCTCTTCTTTGCAATTTGGCTGCTTTTGTTTGCTGCCAGTTAATGAGCACAAAAGAGAAGGAGGAAATTTCTCGAATGGTTGAATTAATACCTGCCTATTTAGATGTGAGTAAATGTGCAAAGTGACGTGTGAGAGTAATGAGTTATGGAGTTATAGAGAAAGAAAAAGGATGGTTTTGGCATTTCCTCATCAGTAGTGGTGTTCCT
The DNA here is from genome assembly GCA_033807585.1 of Hydrophis major. NCBI lineage: Eukaryota > Metazoa > Chordata > Lepidosauria > Squamata > Elapidae > Hydrophis > Hydrophis major. Next base: position 335,436,178 of record CM066329.1, read on the forward strand.
GTCCTTATCTTTTGTTCAGAAATGTGCAAAACCCTTGACAAATAATATAGTTCCCGTCCAGATTGTGCTTATTGACAGCTCTTCTTGACAAGGAAAAGCTCTTTAATAATGTTCTTCATGGTCCCTTTTGTAAGAAATACCTACCTTAGTGAAAAGATGAATTCCCCCTCTTAGTTTAATATAGCAAAAGAGGTTAAGTCTCATTTCTCTAAATACTATGTGCATTCTAAAGTCTAGAAGCAGGGGAAAAAAAATAGAGGAAGTAATTTTGTTTCTTCCCAATTCCACATCAGAATTGTTTTCAACTAAGTTATTTTTCAGCACCTTGATCCTTTGTTGAATATATAACTAAATATAATTGTGCATAATGGATTAATATACTTTTTCATTGTTCAATCATGTTTCTCAGACACTGCATGGACAAGTCCCTGCAATTTTTTTGGCAAGGTTTTTTCAGAAGTGGTTTGTCATTGCTTCTTTCCTAGGGCTGAGAGAAAATGACTAGCCTAAGATTACCCAGGTGGTTTTGTTCCCAAACAGGGATTAGAATTTGCAAGTCCTCAAGATGACACCCAACTTCCTTTGTAACTAATGATGCAAAACTGTGAACAGTGACCCCTTCTCTGGCTTGTATATCACAGACAATTATTTATTCCCTAGTGGGCGCTATTTAGATTACTAACTGACATTCTGGATATACATTTAAAATTATTTAAATCAGCATCGATAGGATTTTTGGATGCCAAAGAGGCATTTGATCTGGTTAAATTGAAATTTTGAAGCAAGTTTTTAAATATGGACTTCTTGCATTTTTATTATGTGAATTACTATGGACTTCAGTTACTACAAAGAATTGTATCTTTATCTGTTCAGAATCTTATTAAATTTGTCATCTTTATTTTCATTTTTTATTTCATATTAGAACTATTGGTCTGCCATTTCAGAAAAATGGAAGATACATTGGGTATAAGAATGTCTGATTTTCAACCCAGATTGTTATTGCCCTTTGAAATGATTATTCTGGTGTTGGGGTAATTAGCAAGAAAAGAATTAATGTTTATGTTTACATTAATTGAAGAGAAAGGGATTACAAGAGAGTAAGCTGGCAGTCCTTGCAGCCATTTGTTTAGCAAACATTGGAAGTTACAATGTCACTGAAAAAAAGTTACATACAACTGGTTCTTGTGCTTATGACCATTGCAGTATCCCCATAGTCACTTGATCAAATTCAGGTGCTGGGGAACAGACAAGTATATACAACAGTTGCAGTATCCCATAATCATGCAATTATGGAAGATTTGCAATCTTCCCAGCAGGGTTCTGACAAGTAAAATCAATAGGGGAAGCAGGATTTGCTTAATAACTGCTTAGCTATGTATCTTTGCTCCTCCCTCCCTCCCTTCCAACAGTTCTCTATATTTTTTCCTCTGAAAATTACAGCTGTGATAGATATCATTTGGCATATATTTTTATTTCATATTGTCTAGAAAATTCAGTAAGAAAATCTATAGTCACAACTACAAAGGTATTATGTGATTTATTTGATATCACAGTAGGGATTTAGGAAAATAGTTGTACTGGAGGACTTCTGGTGGCGTTTCTGTCGAACATGGACCAGAGACCGCAATCGTGCAGTCCATGAACCCCCTTGTAGGGGTGGGGGAAGAGGGGGAGACTGCCAGCTGGGTAGAGGGGAGCCACATCTCCCCTGCCTGGCTTGGTACACTCCTCTAGACAGGGAGAAGCGGCAGTTTAATGGCTGCCTTGAAGACGGGAAGTCACCGGGATTTTTAAGTTTTGTGCTGTAGAGTGGAAGTGGTGAGCGGCATATAACTGGATAAAAGACTTTTTTTTTTGAAAACCCCAAAAGCCAGAAAGAAAGAGTTCTCGTTTGGAAGAATGGTAGCTGCAAACTGGGAATAAGAGGAAAATATAAGGTAAAGGAAGAACTGGAAATAAAAGAATTATATGAAATTAGCGATTAAATTTGGACTAATATAGAGAATTGGACATTAATTAGGCATTGGATAAAATGCTGGACTTATTTGGAATGGATAAAATTTAACAAAACTATGGAAAAGAGAATTAAAAATAAGAGCATTTTGAAAAGAAAGTGATATAGAGCACCACCTAATGATTAAAGATTTTCCTCTTTTATGTTTTTATGGAAAATTACTGGTTGCATAAACATTTGAAAGAAGAAATGGAATAAAAGATTATTAATACAACAAAAACCCCAGAAGTTTAAAAAACAAGAGGGGACTATAAAATATAAAGGAATACAATATTTTGGGACTGCTGAAGGTTGACTGACAAGAAAACAGAAGAAAGAGAAAGTGAGAGAAACAGACTTTTGGAAGGACTACAATAGAAAAATTTGATCGTTTATTATACACTGCTCAAAACAATAAAGGGAACACAAAAATAAGATCCTAGATCTGAATGAATGAAATATTCTTATTAAATACTTTGTTCATTATATAGTTGAATGTGCTGACAACAAAATCACACAAAAATTAGCAATGGAAATCAAATTTAGCAACCCATGGAGGTCTGGATTTGGAGTTACACTCAAAATTAAAGTGGAAAAAAACACTACAGGCTGATCCAACTTTGATGTAATGTCCTTAAAACAAGTCAAAATGAGGCTCAGTAGTGTTTGTGGCCTCCACGTGCCTGTATGACCTCCCTACAATGCCTGGGCATGCTACTGATGAGGTGGCGGATGGTCTCCTGAGGGATCTCCTCCCACACCTGGACTAAAGCATCCCCCAACTTCTGGACAGTCTGTGGTGCAATGTGGCGTTGGTGAATGGAGCAAGACATGATGTCCCAGATGTGTTCAATTGGATTCAGGTTTGGGGAACGGGCGGGCCAATCCATAGCATCAGTGCCTTCGTGTTGCAGGAGCTGCTGACACACTCCAGCCACATGAGGCTTGCATTGTCTTGCATTAGGAGGAACCCAGGGCCAACTGCACCAGCATATGGTCTCAGAAGGGGTCTAAGGATCTCATCTCGGTACCTAATGGCAGTCAGGCTACCTCTGGCGAGCACATGGAGGGCTGTGCGGCCCCCTAAAGAAATGCCACCCCACACTATTACTGACCCACTGCCAAGCTGGTCATGCTGGAGGATGTTGCAGGTAGCAGAACGTTCTCCACGGTGTCTCCATACTCTGTCAAGTCTGTCACGTGCTCAGTGTGAAGTTGCTTTCATCTGTGAAGAGCACAGGGCGCCAGTGGTGGATTTGCCAATCTTGGTGTTCTCTGGCAAATGCCAAACGTCCTGCACGGTGTTGGGCTGTCAGCACAACCCCTACCTGTGGATGTCGGGCCCTCATACCACCCTCATGGAGTCTGTTTCTGATCATTTGAGCAGCCACATGCACATTTGTGGCCTGCTAGAGGTCATTTTGCAGGGCTCTGGCAGTACTCCTCCTGTCCCTCCTTGCACAAAGGCAGAGGTAGCGGTCCTGATGCTGGGTTGTTGCCCTCCTACGGCCTCCTCCACGTCTCCTGATGTACTGGCTTGTCTCCTGGTAGCGCCTCCATGCTCTGGACACTATGCTGACAGACACAGCAAACCTTCTTGCCACAGCTCGCATTGATGTGCCATCCTGGATGAGCTGCACTACCTGAGCCACTTGTATGTGTTGTAGACTCCGTCTCATGCTACCACTAGAGTGAAAGCACTGCCAGCATTCAAAAGTGACCAAATCATGAGCCAGAAAGCATAGGAGCTGAGAAGTGGTCTGTGGTCACCACCTGCAGAACCACTCCTTTGTTGGGGATGTCTTGCTAACTGCCTATGCTTTCCACGTGTTGTCTATTCCATTTGCACAACAGCATGTGAAATTGATTGTCAATCAGTGTTGCTACCTAAGTGGACAATTTGATTTCACAGAAGTGTGATTGACTTAGAGTTACATTGTGTTGTTTAAGTGTTCCCTTTATTTTTTTGAGCAGTGTATATCGGCTTAGAGAAAATTAAGGATAATAATGATGTGTAATGTAAAATAAAATAGGTGGTAAGCTGAAAAATGAAATAATAGGGGATAAAGTATTGAAAACCTGTGTGTGGATGAAATGATATTGATATTGAACTAATGAATTGAAATATGAAATGCAAATTTATTTAAAGATGAGTGAAATGGATAATAATATGAGATGATATTATATAAGATTAATGGAAATGAAAGTTTGACTATGTACAAGTGTTATAATGCAGAATCATGTTGCCCATGTGAAGAGATGTGTAAAAATTAAAAAAATAAAACTTTTTATCATAAAAAGTAGTTGTACTGTATTTCCAGCATTAAAGGCTGCATGATACATTTGAAAATTATGGAACAAAAGTAGCCTTTCAGTCCTTACCACATAACAAATTTAACTATGAAACAATCCCAACTTGAAAATGTCAATGAAATTTTTTTTTGGGAAATCATGGACAAGCGGAACAATTTATTTTAATTATTGCAAGAAGAATTTGAGTGATTAAAAACCAAAACATCAGTATTTATTAAAATATTGCTTTATTTCACAAGTTAGTGCTTGATGCATTTGAAATGTTCCAAGACTCTCAAATTGTCAGATTTGAAATGTATTTTAGATGATTATATGACCACTGTATTTTTATAAACAAATAAAACTAATGTGGATATAATTATTGGCAATAATTTGAAGAAAGAATTGGAATAGTAATAGGAAATTGATGGCTAATGAACTTAAAGTATATTAAATATCTTTTATGTGCTTGTAAGCTGAGACTAATTCAGTAAAATATTTTATTTCATATTTGTTATTCACAACAAAATATAATTCAAAATAGTACATGTCATATGTTTGAAGTACAAAATTCGTATTGAGATACTTAATAATATACAAACTTGTTATTTTATTAGTGTGTTTTGGTTTAATATCAATACATTTGATAATGTTTAATACATTTTTTAATACATCTCATACATTTTAATGTTGCAAGCTGCCTAGAGTTGCCTGTGCAGCAACTTTACTAAGTTGGTATATTGACTACCTGTAATAGTAATAGTAGTAGTGGTAGCAACACTATATAATTATCAGATTGTTAAACTATTTCTTACTTCTTTCTTATTTCATTTCATATTCCTACAGGTTGTATGCAGGGTATGATTCCATATCTTCCCGAGCTAATCCCTCACCTTATTCAGTGCCTCTCTGATAAAAAGGCTCTTGTGCGCTCCATTACTTGCTGGACTCTTAGTCGCTATGCACATTGGGTAGTCAGTCAACCCCCAGACACATACTTGAAGCCATTAATGACTGAGTTGCTAAAGCGTATCCTTGATAGTAACAAGAGAGTACAAGAAGCTGCCTGCAGGTAGGTCACAGTATAGAAATGCGAGCCACATAGTAGTCTATAGCAAAGCTGGCTGAGGAATTCTGGGAGTTGAAGTCCACAAGTCTTAAAGTTGTCAAGGTTGGACACCCCTGGTCTACAGTATTGTTTTATTTATTTTTGTTGAGTAGCTCATTTCTAGTTGACTGGAAAAGCCTTTTGAGATGATTTTTAACCATTCTCCTGTAATTATATTTGCTTTTAACAGCTACATTCATTTTTGTTAAATATATAAAAGGATTAAGCTAAATAAGTTCTATTCTAGCCATTAGAATTAGAATATACTTAACAGAAATCTTATAATAATTCCTCATGTCCATCAGAACCTTTGATTCCCTATATAGTGTTAATAGATTTTTAAAAGGATTTACTGTTTTATTTAAGTGGGAAAAGTACATTCCTTCATTCTGTAGACTAATGTTTTCTTTTGTCTTTTAGTGCCTTTGCTACTCTAGAAGAGGAGGCTTGTACAGAGCTTGTTCCTTATCTTGCTTATATACTTGATACTTTGGTATTTGCATTTAGTAAATACCAACATAAGAATCTGCTCATTCTTTATGATGCTATAGGAACTTTAGCAGATTCTGTAGGCCATCATCTAAACAAACCAGTAAGTATCGCCCGGAGTTAAGTTGAGGTAAGATAGGCATCCTATAAATTTTATAAATAAATTGTATATCTGAATTCTACAATAGATCTTGACTATTCATTTCTTTATCAAGCATTCATTCTAGATAAGTATTTTTGGAGATTTCTTGCCCAAGTTATTCATTGCTTTATTAATGATTTTTTTTTCCTTTCTTTTTTTTCTTTTTTCTTTATATTAGGCTCTTAAGAAACATTATAAAATCTGACTTGTTCATGAATTGAATACTACCTAAAACTTTTAAAAAGTATGCCTAGATGTTTTTCTTATAATTGTTGAAATGCTTCAATGATTATCTCCATTATTTTGTCATAACTACAAGGAAGAAAGCAGCAAGGCCGGAACCAGTGATTCCTAGTGATTACTGTTCCAATCATTACTGGAATAGATAGAACCTTTTTGTAAACACACCTTTCCTGCCCAAGGCCAACAAGTGACTGTAAACTATATGTTAATTTGGGAGTGGGAGAAGAATTTTATAGTCTAAATTGCTAAGAATATTGTTGGAGAGTGGGCAATTCAACTGTTGTCAGTTCAAGGGAATCTACATAATTGCTAAAAAAAACCTAAATAAAGTTTTGTAGAGCATAAATTCTGTGAATTTTTCATTGTCTACAGGAATACATCCAGATGCTTATGCCTCCATTAATCCAAAAATGGAACATGTTAAAGGATGAAGATAAAGATCTTTTCCCTTTATTAGAGGTAATTCATGCTGTTGTTAGAAATAGTTCTTTGACTTTTATAAATCGTCACTGTTTAAATTTTCTTCCTTTTGATGCCAGCTTTTAACAGGGAAATTGAGGTATCCTAATTCTGCATCTATATAATTAGGACTAAGACCCATTCACTTCATGAAGATCTTTTGACAAGACCTGATATGTTCTGAGGATTTTCTAGGAATTAGCTTTCTGTGAACTTGTAAGAATGTGTTTCTGAAGGAATTGTAGCATTAAACTGCAAAGAATCAATAGAGAGTTCTTCTGGTCTTGTGTGTTGAAGCATTATGATTATGTCCCTGCACAGTTTCTTAATCTGTGAATACATGAGCTTATTTTATCTTTCAAATTTTTCTCTTTTAAACAGAATTAATGTAGCAAATATCTTAGACACTATGTAATTGGGTACACATGTTCCTTAATTTGTCTCCTGTATTTCAGTGCCTGTCTTCTGTTGCCACTGCCTTGCAATCTGGCTTCCTTCCATACTGTGAACCTGTCTACCAGCGCTGTGTGAATCTGGTACAAAAGACTCTTGCACAAGCCATGGTATTTTCTGTTACCAGTTTTCATACCATTAGGAAATGTAGCTTCAGTGGGATTTAAACTCCTTGATTGATCATAAAATCCTTTGATCAATTTGCTGGTTTGGGGGATAAAAACTAATGAAAATTATACACTGTAATATCGCATACTTAAATCTTTTAAACAATGGTTGTTTTTTCCCCTAGTTGCATAATGCTCAACCAGACCAGTATGAAGCTCCAGATAAAGATTTCATGATTGTGGCTCTTGATTTACTAAGTGGTTTAGCTGAAGGACTTGGAGGCAACATTGAACAATTAGTGGCTCGGAGCAATATCCTGACACTGATGTACCAGTGTATGCAGGTGAGATAAATAATCTCATTCTCTTGCCTTGATGCTGTTTTTATTTTCTAAATAAAAGCAAAGGCTTTTTTCTTTCCTCTTAGGATAAAATGCCTGAGGTACGACAGAGTTCTTTTGCCTTGCTAGGGGATTTGACAAAGGCATGTTTTCAGCATGTGAAGGCCTGCATTGGTAGGTAATTTAATACTGCAAACTCTTATGTATAGTTTGAACTGCCAACTCATATTCATTGTGTTTTATAATTTGACATTAAAAGTCCTTTATATTCTTAAATTGATAATGGTGGCTGGAGTAATAGAAAATTGCCATACATATATGTATACCTTTATGGCTTGGACCTGTTTATAGTGCTTTTATTACCAATGTGCCATGGTGGGGAGAAATATTTTGTGGATTATTTCAGTGAATAAATTCTCATCTAGAATAATGAGAAAGAGGTGCTTGGTTCCTATTTATTTACTTCACTGTCTTTCTGCCTTGGCTTAAAGGAAATCAAGTTTAATACTGATGTATATTCTTCAAGTCTGTAAAGTTTTCTGTCCCGTAATCCATATAATGATTGTAAACTCTCCATTAACCTGCAGTACTATGGCTTACAATGTGATCTGAGTTTCATTTGCATCTTGCTAATAAATAAATAAATTCTGACAAAACAAACAACACACAAGGTGTTCTACACATATGTGTGTTTATTGAATATGTAATACTCACTATATTTGTTAGAAAACATTTGTGAAGTTTTCATTTATTAACTGGATTGCCTCCTTTAGCAGCAGTGATTCCAGCCAAATGTTTTTATACATTACTCGTTGAGCACTGTCACACATTGGCCTCATGGTATTTTGGCCCATTCTTCCTTAAACACTACTTCCACTCCTTGCTGTTTTAGGTTGCCTTGCACAAATTAGGAGCTAATTCAATAATTATTTATTTCCTACCTTTATTTGTTTTTCTCATAAATAATGCACGATGGGTGAACAAGGTGGTTAATACTCCTTTCTCCTCCTATTTTCCCCAAAACAACTCTTGTTACATGCGTTGTGTTGAAAGAGAATAACTGCTGCAGTTACCCAGCTGACTTTCATGCTAAAGTGGGAGTAGAACTCAGCCTCCTGATTTCTAGGTAGCACCTTAACTACTTCACCAAATGGCTCACTGTACATGCCTTAAGTTTTGACACCCTAGGACAGTGCACATTCAACTCAAATCTTGCATGAATTGTTTGCTTTTGAATTTCCTATAATGTTGTAATTGGGATGTGGTTGATGCACTTGTTTGGATATTTCCAAATGTAATATTTCTTCTGTCTTTGGTATTCTGATTTTTTATATATATATAGAATCACTCTTGCATTGTGTCACTCCGATTCATATAAACTTCAATTCATAGACATTGTTCTGACCAAGGCTTCCTGAGACACCCATAGACACACATTAAATCTAAAACCCTTTTATTTTAGTTCAATGGTTATGAATTATCATCATTCACAGCCCATAATGAGTCTTAACCAGTTATAAATAGTCCTATGGAAGTCTGCCATTCTTCAGAAGAAGTCTCATAAGAACACACTTTTATCTTTCTTGAAGTGCTGCCAAGACTAAAGTACCAATTAGTTTTTTAAAACCAAACTGAGCACAAATTCACCACAGAGCTTTCAGGTTCCAAATTGACCAGAGCGAACAATGTTGCTTCCTGCAAAGGTTCCTGTCCCTTTGCACTTCTTTTATATCTTATGGCAATCACCTCCAAGCCTTACTCCCAAGTTGCCCTTTTGTCTTAGCTGCTGTTGCCTTCTGGCAGCTCTGCGCACACTGGGAACAGGCTCCCCTTGTTCTTCTGCCTCGCTGCTGTCAGATTCTGGAGGCTCCGGAGTCAGCACATAACTCCCAGATGGACACAGGACCATCATCCAAGTCCTCTCCAGACTCCCGGACTGGCCCATATTCTTCCCCATTGTCCGATTCTGCTGTCATCTCTGCAGGCTGCTGGCGGACCACAACAGACATATTTTGATGTGCTCTTGTAGAATTTGTTAGTACAATCCAGAATCCATTGTTCCTTCAGTATTCATGAGCCATTTGGATCATCAGGCTGCAAAGGAGCCCCAAACTATGATATTTCTAACATACTTATGTGTTTGAGATGAGACCTTTTCAATGTAACACTGTTTCATTTTCTCCAGACATCATTTCACCATTCATGTCCAAATATTCTGTTTTGATCTATTCACAAATTATTGTTCCAGTAGCCTATTAGATCATTCAGGTATAATTTGGTTGAGATAAATGACAATTTTCTGGAGAATATTCTTTCCTCCCAGTCACATAACTTTTATTCAGTTTCCCTATGTGTTTCCCTATGAACAGTTAACATCAGGTCTGACATCTGACAATACAAAATTGATCTGATCCTTCACTATAATCCTGGGACTTGGGATGGGAATCTCGCATAGTATTGTATATTTTGTACACCACAGAGTTCTCCCTTGACTGGGCTAAGTTCACTTAAAAATATGTGTTGTGAAGAGAAGGTTGAGGGTTCCATTAGTGGAATTCAATATTTGTGCATTTTAATGAGGAGACCTAGATTATCAACTGATTAATTTATACATACAATTCAATTTACTTAATAGGATTTCACATCTTCATGTAAATGATGAATATTACTCAGTGTGTTCAATAAAGGCATGGGAGTATTTTTTATAGTTGTATGTTAATCAGAATCTCTTATAAGACTTGGATTTGGTCTCAGTGCAACTCACAGCACTGATTACAAGCAAGATTACAAATAGTTTTTAAGGATTACATACAAGTTTATGAATAAATAGTTTTTAGGGGTCCACCAGCTTTCTTTTACAACTGTATATGGGTTATGTGTTCAGGGAGATTTTTGATAGAAATTGATTTATCATTTTGCTGGCAGTAGAAAAGTGAACCATGGGCTAAGTGAATTGTCTCATGTTAAATAGTTTAACTGAGAACTTCACATCATTTGGTCGATAATAACAGTTAAATTTCCTTTCAGTGGAGTAAGGTATTCTAAAAGCAGAGTTGTTTCTCTCACTTGTTCTTGTAGGTATTAGTAAGAGATGGTAACAGTTGATAAATGAGATAGAACCAACTCTTCCTTCCAGATAAATTTATGCCATGTTCCAGTGCAGGGGTTGACAACCTGTAGCTCTGAAGCTGCATACGGCTCTTTCGGCCCTCTGCTGCGGCTCACTGTGGGCTGATTCTCATTGGCTGCCCCTCCCTTCCCAGTCATTCCTCGCCTGGCCTGAGAAGATTCTCTCCATATTCCAGAGCAGGAGCAAAGCACCCTGTACTTGCCTTTGCACAGCAACAGTATTCTGCCTTCATCATGGTACATTTGTGCTCAAGGCAGCCCTTGTCTCCCATTGCTTTGGGTTTGGAGCTGTAAGCTACTTCGGTCTCGGAGCTGTTGCTGCTTCCATGGCCTGCCCGCTGCTCTCACAGCGCCTTGCGCAGCACAGTGAAATTTAGTGCACCTCACAATGAGTGAGGCAGGTTCCCTCCTCGACCTGGAGCCCATTATGACGCGGAGCCACAATGTGACCCTGCCCCCACTCTCCCCTGGCAATAGCAGCAGCATCACAGAGACAGAGAGAGAGACCGAGAAAGAAAAAGACAGACAGACAGACACACACACATACACACAGGGAGAGAGAGAAGGTGAACACACTCGAGGCCGGGTGTGGCAAGAGGTGGCTGGGAGGGGAGTGGTGAGGCGGGGCCAGGTGGCAAATAACTTAACCAGTTCTCTGCCCTAATGACCAGCTGGGTCATGTGATTGGGTGGGAGTGAGTGATGTCGAGTTGTCCACGTCCACCCAGTTCCACCAGTTGTTAAATTATTGGCTCCTGGTGTTTTCTGTGGGAAACAGATCCAAATGGCTCTTCAATTGTTTAAGGTTGCAGATCCCTGTCCCAGTGCCTAGGACTGCTGAAGACTGAGGAATGAATAGGAATAAATCCAAACATAAACACAGTCTACTACTTCTATCTGTAGTGTTGTTTATTGCCCAAAACAGAATAAATAATTAGTGTTTATAATTCAGTTTACTGTACTGTTATCTCTTTAATGGGTGTGGATATATCTTAATTAAAGAATAACATACAATCTTGTTTATTTATTTTAATGTTTCCTTTAACAGTAGTCACAACTGTTTCACTTGATCCATCCCTTATCTACACAGTTTTGAATCCTGATCACTGAACTTTGTTATGTTAACTCCCTTAAATAGCTTTGCTTTAATTTTTTCCCATTTCTAGTCTTTTCTAAGTTAGGGAAGAAGTGAGGAACAGAGAAAAATAACTTTGCCAAGCCTTGGAAAGCCACACTTACTATAGTCATAGTTCTCTGTTTTATCATAGCTTCTTTGTTGCTCAATTTTTTTTACCAATTAGTGTATTCTGCAAATTTTTCCTTTCTGATTCTATACGCATCAGTTGGATCATCAATTCTGTTTCTTCTCCTCTGGGGACCCTCTTTTCTTGCTTGGAAACTGCAGCCACTCCGCCTTGTTTCTTGGAAGCATGTATCACACCTCCAGTTGATTCAGAATCACCCAGCAGGAAGGATTTAAAAAAAAATCTGCTTTCCTTGACAGTTCCTTCATAGAAATCTTGTTCCACCTCAAGTTAGATATGATTGCTCACAGGTATTCGAATTACACCAATAATTTCCTAAATGTCTGCAGGGCACTTCTAGTGCATTTGGCAAAAAGACAAAACTCCATCTTCAGACAAATTACAATATCACCATAATCAGGCAGCACATCTTGTCACGGACCTTGTCAAGGACCTCCTCAAGGACCTCCTCAAGGACCTCCTCAAGGATCTTGAGGAGATTAAGTTTTTTTTCCTTTGTATTTTGAGATTTTTAAATGGAAGGAGAAAACAGTTGTGAAGTGGAAGGAAGGAGGGGAGAGAGGGAGGAAAGGAAGGAGGGGAGGGAGGGAAGGAAGGAAGGAAGGCTGGCTGCAGCTGATGGTAAGAGTTCCAGCTGGTGCGAACATTCTGAGCGTTGGTTCTCTCTTGCAATCTCAGGAATCCTTAATAACCAAATGATCTGTTTTCTGCCACCAAGGATCCAGTCACTAGCACGCTTATCTCTCACTGGTTTTCTTTATATTGGTATCATTTTCCAATACATCTTTACCCAACAGAGAAATTTTTTCTCTTGTCTCTCTAAGTATTGTTACAAAAATTTGTAGTCCTGCCTATTGGACAAATAGGAGGAGTAGCCCAGTTTCCAATATATCTTCCTTTTTAGAAAATGGCACTCTGTTGTAAGCCCCAGGTTGCCTTTTCTTCCTATTCAGATTTTAAAGAAAATACCCTATTGCAATTCGTAGTGACTAATATTTAAACCTCAATTTTTATCCTGTTCTCTCATTTCCATATACATATCTTTTCTTCGCTGTGTGATAGATATCAAGTATCTGTTTAGATCAGATTTAGAATTTTCATCGATTATCTTCTGGTTGGATCCTAATAAATACTATGCTTGCTCCACTTCAGAAACTGCTATTGCATTAAAAAAAACCAGGTTCCTATGACAAATGTATCCATATGCCCCTTGTCTGGAAGGGAGATTAATCTTAATACATTGGCATGTTTATAATGGACTTTCCTATTTGGAATCTGAACTTTTTTGTTGGAATTGTTTTTATAAATATTGGAGGGTTAAAATGTCAAAGAATTTTCTGTTAAAATTATATCATGCTGAAGTTTTATGCTACGTTCTAACAAAGGATAAATTTTAATGACAGGGCTTATTTGTGTTTTTTCAGCTGATTTCATGCCAATTTTGGGAACAAACCTAAACCCTGAGTTCATTTCTGTGTGTAACAATGCCACATGGGCAATTGGAGAAATTTCTATTCAGATGGGTGAGATTGGCTTTTTTTTTAATGCTAGTTTGAATGTTCAATTGTGTAGATTTTTTTTGGTCTTGTAGCCACTTATAAACTCTGTCAGCTGTGTTAAAGTGCCTATAATGAAAAGTGATTTTTAATACATTGCTTGTATGTTGTTTTTTTCTAGGTATAGAGATGCAGCCTTATGTCCCTATGGTTTTGCACCAGCTTGTAGAAATCATTAACAGACCCAACACACCAAAGACTTTGTTAGAAAACACAGGTACCCTACAACTGATCTGTTTGCAGTGACTTTTAAAATGTATTACACAAAATTGTAGGAAAACTTGATCAGTATTAAAAATAAGATGAATTTTAGATGCTTGTTCAATCCAGTTGGTTTAATAACAGGTAGTCCTCAATTTACAACTATTTGAAGTTCTAATGGCACTGAAAAAAATTACTTATGACCTTTTTTCACACTTACAACCACTGCAGTATCCCCATGGTCACATGATCAGAATTTGGTAGCTTGGCCACTGGCTTGTGTTTATTATGCAGTGTCCCAAGATGATGTGATCATCTTTTGCAATCTTCTGACAAACAAAGTCAATGAGGAAGCCAGATTAACATAACCCTGTTACTAAGTTAACATCTGTAGTGATTCACTTAAAAATTGTGGCAAGAAAGAACATAAAATGGGCAAAATTCACTTAATTGTGCTCCTGAGCAATGGAAATTTTGGGCTCAATTATGGTTGTAAGTTGACAACTACCTATAAACAGCTCCTGCCAAACTAATTAATTAGCTTCAGTTGCCTTTACTTCTTGATGTTGTGATTCTATCATTGAGCAAATTAAATATTCTGAAGCTGTGTTGGTAGGGGAGGGATCTTCCATTAATGAACAATTTTTTCAAGAGTGCTGCCAAAAGAGTATTAGTTTGTGGCAAATTTGGAGCTAAGGTGATTAATTCCCTACAATTGAGACTAATTGCTTTGTGTTAAGGAAGAACAAATTGGTTTTTCTTCGTCTTGCTGCCATGAAATCATCAATGTTTTTCCCAAAAATTTCTAGTAGGGTTGTTTTGTATCAGTACATAAGACTTCAAAATTTTAGCTACATTATTACATTTTGGTTATATTTATAGTTAAAATAATCCAGTTGACTTCTTTTTATATGAAATAAATTATCAGTTCTTTGCATGTAGCTTACTTGAAGTCTTCATAATTGTAATGGACAACATGATGAAACCAAACAAATTTTTAAGTGGCTGGACATTATACATTGTGTAAACATATACAATTTGGTTGATGTATACAATGGTATTAGAATTGAAGTAGGCTTTATAATGGAATTGAATCTTGTCCTATAACCCTGTGGAACATGTTAACAAATTTTCCAGTATTCTAGAAATTTCTGGTTACCTTTCTAGCTAGCTATCTGCATTGTAGTGTGATAGCTAGACTGCAAATGTTTGTTTATTTTTATAAGTTTTTCCCTCACTTTTTAAATAATTAACTCAAGGTGGCAAGCATATATAATACACCTTCCTTCTCCTAGCTTCCCTGCAACATAACCCTGAGAATGAGTGGCCTAAAGTCACCCAGCTGGCTTTCATGGCTAAATCAGGACCAAATGAAACTGGCACTCTGAATGTGTATTTAAAATCATAGTCTGTTATAGAAATGACTGGTTATCTGAGTTTCAGTTTAAATCAATTTTGGCTTATTTTTAAGGATGCAGGTCAAGTTTCATTCAATGCATGTTTTGTTAAAATACAGTATAGCAGTACATTTATTTCTGTAATGGAAATGAATTATACCTGTGATTTGGCACTTTACAAGGGTTTCAGTATTCAGGAAGAGTTTGTCAATAAGAAGAGGTTTCTCTGTGCATAAATTCTAGAAAACCAGTTTCCTGAAAACTACAACTTAAATTTTCTAAAATGGATACCCCAGACCATACTATATACTACAAATAAATGTTAAATGTATTGCACATTAGATTTGTTGTGGGATATTCTGCTAAAATAATTTAATACCTGAAATCACAATTAGAATTCATAGGCTTAATTATTCTGGCACAATACAGTATTACGCAAAGTAAAATACCTGCTAAACATAAGTGGTACATACTTCTTCTCAGCCAATATATAAATTTTGACCAATGTTACTGTAAAGAAGTTTATCCAGTTTGGGTTTTTGAACCAAAAAGCAATTTGAATACTAATACCAAGTTTTCATGAACAGCGTGATTTAAAAATAAACAAAGCAGAATATTTAATTTTATCCATATGGTCTTATAGGAAAATTATTTTTTTATAATATTGGTATATCCTACACCAAACCTTATAGTGAAAAAGAGCATCATCAGCTTTACTGCATGTGTTCATGAGATTTGTTCACACAAATGCCTGTTTTGGAGTGTTGCATAATGTCTTTTAAGCATAGGCTACTCTGCTTCATACAAATCTGCTGGATTTTAGTATTCATGTAGTTTGCTTCAAATAATCCTTAAACATACCCACACTTTCCCTTTTCTGAAGAATTGCTCTGTGAGCTGAGTGAACACCATTAAAAATGTTTATGGCTACTTTCAAGACAAATTTTCAGACTGAAGACAGGAAAATGTTCAGATAAAGCAGGTTTCTTTTATTATAGTTTGTGGTATCTTTAGCTTTGAAACACTTCACAAAGATAAATAATGTAATATTTACATTATTATTATTTAATATTTACAATAACCCAATAAAGCAAATTTTATTGTGAGAAGCTATGTTCCTATTATCCTCTTTCTTATTACATTCAGTTTTATATAATAAAAATAGCCTTAGGAAATTACTAATAACTTTAGATATAATTCGGTTTGGATTTTCAAATGAATATTTATCACATTAAATGATAATTTTAAATAATACACAAAAATATTAATATTAATAAATAGGTTTCAAATTCCCTAAATAAAAATAGCTGTTGCAATTAAACAGTATTAAGATATTGAATGAAACCATTCATTTGATTTTAATCATAATTTTGGTGTTCTCTCATTCACTTTATTCCTTTTTCCTTTATTTCCCTGCCCTCCGCCAAATAGTATGCCACATATTGCTGCCCTTATTTTTAGGGGTGGTAATGAACAGCACTGGTGAAATCTTATGTTTATTATCATACACAGGTTCTGTTGGTTTCTGTTTCTGAGTTATTTGTTGTTTTTTCTTTATTTTTCTCCTTCCCCCCTCATTTGCTCATGTCTTGGTTGGCGTTTGGTGGTGTATAACCGTGATTGCGTTACCTTAGCAATAACAATTGGTCGTCTTGGTTACGTTTGTCCTCAAGAGGTGGCCCCCATGCTACAGCAGTTTATAAGACCCTGGTGTGTATTATTCAATCTTTTTTTAATTCATTTTTCTTCACTTTCTTCTTTATTCCTTCCTTTCCTCTATTCTCACTTCTAGATGTATTTTTCAGTTGGTTACAAATATCACTGTTCTTAATCATTGCCAACCATGTGACTAATCTTGTCCTATCAGGTTTGTGAGGTTTTTTAGCAGTACTGTTGTGTATATATTTCATGTTGTGGCTAACAACTAATTGATGCATGGGATAAGATTGTCACATGCTTGATGTGTCAAAGCTTGATAATTAAAAGCATTTAAATCCACCAGAATGATAATATGCATGCAAATAGCATAAAACATGAAACACCGCATTACATTACTTCAAAACATTTGCAATTTGACTTGCTGTTTGAAATACATGTTTCTAGATTTGTACCAAATTGCTTGCTTGCTGCTGTAAACAAGTTAAAGATGTTATGTTATGATACATCATAAATTTTATATTGTTGCAGTATATACTGCTTTTACTGATGGACACTTCTATACATAAATATATAAGTGTGTGTGTTCATATTAACAGAAGTATTTAATGGAATACAGGTCACATTCAATATCAGCTGTGGAACATAGAAAAGTAGCTGATTTAATATTGACCACCCTTGGAGAATTAAATAGGGCTTAATATACAAAAAATAATGTAGAATGTATGTAAGATTAATGATGTTTGTGTGGCTTAGTCTTTAAGGTCTTCTAGCTGTGACACTTATTCCATCAAATACTATTAAAATTTAAATTAAAAACAAAAAATCTAAAACTTAGGTTCTTTATTGTATTAGGTGCACCTCTTTACGAAACATAAGGGACAATGAGGAAAAGGATTCAGCATTCCGTGGAATTTGTACCATGATTACTGTCAACCCTAGTGGAGTAGTCCAAGTAAGTCTTGCGTTGGTCTTGGGCAGGGGAAGGGAAATTAATTTAATTTAAACATTTGAATAATCAAATACGATTGATTAACAAAGAAATAAATATATATGAATTTACTTAAGGTTTTGAAAGGGGAATGTGCTAAGTATATAAGATACCAATATGAAAGATAATTGCAATTTGTTAGGAATTTATTTCTGATATTTGACATTGTGGGGCAGAAAAGTATAGTCTTATTTTTGAAATAATTTATTGCATTTCTGTTAATGGACATTTCTAATTTACAATTTCTATAAACATTTGCAGGACTTTATATTTTTTTGTGATGCTGTTGCATCATGGATTAGCCCAAAAGATGATCTCCGAGACATGTTCTGTAAGGTAATAATTTTTTTTCAAAACAGTATATTATTATTTAAATGTGAGGTAAAGAGAGCTTTGTATGGTGCCAAACCACTTTATTTTGGTAATGTGTAAATACTGTTCATCATTTCTAATGTGGATCTGTAATTAAAGATGATTCCATTTTTCCTCCTGCTGTTGCTAAAAGATTTCTTCAGTTAGCTTGCTTTTCCCCTTGCACCAGTAGGCAGGACCAAAGAATGTTTCTTTTGTAGCTCTAGGTGGCAACAAACAATACTTCCCACTAGGTCCTTGGTGCTAACTGTTTTGGTAAGAGCTTTTGGATAAATTTTGCTGTTTACTTTTTGTCCCCATTCCTCTTCATTTTCCCCCTTACAACTTGTCTTTTCCTTTCCTTTCTTCTTTCTAAGGGACTGTCATGGCTTATGATGGTCCAGATAGTCCATCGTTTACATGCAACGATAACTAGGAGCATCTTTCAAATGGCTACAGCAGTCTGTAAAAATACTTGGGTGCTTTAAAATGTATCATCCCTTTCAAAGGATTAACAAGACACTAATATTTGAGCACTTCTGCCTTTATTCCATAACTAATTAAATATTTATTTTGCAAATATCACTTTGAAAAAAAGTTAACTTTAATTTTCAGATCCTTCACGGATTTAAAAATCAAGTGGGAGATGAAAATTGGAGGCGTTTCTCTGACCAGTTTCCTGTTCCTCTAAAAGAGCGCCTTGCAGCTTACTATGGGGTTTAATCTCACGTCTTCAAGCTGCAGTACCATAATTAGAGGTAAATCATTTATCTTTCAACTATCTATGAGCTTCCTGTAGGTTTTTTCCAATACATGAGTTGTTTTGTTGTCTTTTTAGCGGGCACTCTATTTAACTACAGGTAGTCTTCAACTTACAACTGTTTGTTTAATGATGGTTTGAAATAATGGTGCCCTGGGAAATAATATTTTATGGCCTAGCAGTTCGAAAGCATGTAAAAATGCAAGTAGAAAAATAGGGACCACTTTGGTGGGAAGGTAACAGCGTTCTGTGCACCTTCGGCATTTAATCATGCCAGCCACATGACCACGGAGACAACTTTGGACAGCGCTGGCTCTTCGGCTTTGTAACGGAGATGAGCACCACCCCTTAGAGCCAGAAACGTCTAGCACATAGGTATGAGGGGAACCTTTACCTTTTAAAGCACTTTTAACTGTCATAAAACATTGCCGCCTGTGGTCATTTGTTTGTGTATTGGGTTTTTGACAACCATTTGTATTTATGACCAGTTGCCAAGTCCCCTGCAAACGGGATCACCATTTGCAATCTTCACTATCAGCCTCCTTAAAAAGCCAGTGAGTGAGCTGGCAGGGAATGTTGCAAACTGCTGCCACCTGCCAAGAGGACTCCTACTCGTGTCTGGTTGTGGCTGAAAGAGTTCCCTGTTAAAATCTTAAGTAGGCACACAGAATAGAAATCTTTTGGCACACAGCTCGCCACCCCCAAGAGGTGAGAGGGAGTTGAAACACAAGTAAGATTTTCAGCCTCCTGAGTGTAGATGCGCACAGTAAAGGAGAGTGCAGGATGCTTCAGGGCACCCAGGCACAAACTGCACATAATTGTTGTTCAAAGCAGGGGCTGAAAATCGTACTTGGATTTTCATCTCCTAGCAGAGGGGCAGAATGCAGGGTGTCTCAGAGGTAGGGTGGGGGCCCTGGGGGCTTACAGCAGACCACACATAAGTATATTTCTGCTCAGGGGCTGAATATGTGCTTGGATTTTGGCAGAGAAGATTTTCAGTTCCTGAGCAGAAAGACATTCATGCAGCCTGCGCTAGGTCACCAGGGCCTCTCTCACCCCACTGGGGCATCCCACAGTCTTAACACTACAAGATCGTTCAACAACCAAAACTGGAAGTGTCAGGGTAACAGTTGTTGAGTGAAACAGTCATGTAATGTTTTGCTTAGCAACCGCTTCACTCAGTGACCAAGATTTCAATCCTAATTATGGTTGTACGTCAAGGACTTACCTGTATGGATTTCCTACTACTGTTCTAACCCAGCCTTAGCAGAAACAAGAAACTGTCACAAAAAACCCTTGATTGCTGTTTGATTTACCTCTTGTGAATTAATTGCATTCACCCACGAAAAGTCCTTCAAGGAGTTAACTGCAGTACAGACCTTATCAGTTCCTTGAGATAATTGTAAGGCTGTGAACTCCAGCCAAAAGGCTGCAAATTAAGTTTTTGCAAGCGGTCTTTGTGGCAGGAAACACCATGAGCAAAATCTTCAAACATACCATTGTTGTGTCCTATGACAACTACTCCCCTTTCCTTCTATTTATTCATCAACCCCCTCCCCGTTCAGCGTCCACGTGTGCTTTGCTTCCTGAGTCAACTCCTTGTCCTCAGTTGCTCACCCTCTTCTAACTGCTCTGTACATACGTGCATCTGGAACAGGTCCCAGCTGTTCTTCCTTCCCACTCCTATCAGCCTCCAAAGGCAGCTGCTTCTCCGGTAGCTAGGAAATGTCGGACAGTCCTGGCTCAATCTCTGTCTGACACAGAGCATCCTTCAGAACCTTCCCCAGACTCCAGCACTGGCCCAAGTTCCTCCCCAACCTCATCATCCAAGTCTGCCACCAGCTCTGCTGGCAGTGGTGGGCCACAACAACAACTACAAGTGAAGACTAGTTTCTTCAGCAATTCCACAGAGTCAGTGGAACATCCTCATTTAGTTACTTAAACAACTTGATAAAATTTTAAACTAGTTTTAATAGTTTCAAATCACTACATGTACCTAATGCGCTATACAGTAGGCCTTGGTATGGTGTAATGCAATGATTTGTTTCACACAGCACGCTGAATCAACATTAGATTTTCACAATATTCAAAAACACAAGCTAAGTAATCACATTTTAGCTTAGTCTGTTGTTCCAATCCAGTCCTTTCTGTTCATGGAACTTTGCCAGAGCCTACTAAATTTAGTGAAATGTCTTCTGGTTCTCCCATCTGCAGTACAGCAAAGCACTGAGTCAGTGGTAGGATTCACATTTTTTTACTACTGGTTCTTTGGGTGTGGCTCGGGTGTGATTCAACCAGTGTAACAACCCGTTCGGTGAGCTCGTGCTTTGCGTGCACATGCTCACTTTGCGCATGTGCAGAGGGTTTGCTGCTGACCTTCTGCAATCCCCCTGTACGTTAAACAGATGAAATGCGGCAATCCGCTGTGCCATATGAAGCAGCCAAGCTTGAAAACCAGGAAATAAAGTCAGAATAGAACCCAGGCGGGCGGGCCCAGTATAGCTGATCATCGAAGCGAACTGGTTCACTCACAGATGATCTTCGGAGCTACTGGTTTGGCTGAACTGGGCCGAACTGGTAGACTATGACCACTGCATTGAGTGTATACATTGAATTGAAGCAGCCTGAATATGCAAAGATTTGTATATTTTGAAAGCTCCTCATATATAACTTACCATCACCTACTCATAGCGTTTCGAATTGGACTAGATCCGGAAACTGTCCATAAAAATGATTCAAATTCTTTATTGCTATGGGCTTTAATACAGTCTTGAAAACCTGCTAGCATTTCCCTCCTTAACCTTCTCTTACTTTAATATTCAATAGAGCTAAGGTAGAGTATTAACAGATTCGAGTTTTTATCTAATATTTTTTCGTTAAATCATGTTTTTCTCCAAGGTTATCTAGGGTTATCTATGTAAAACTGTCATGTAGTTTCTCCAAGTTATCCTAGGGTTTGCTATACTACCCAGAAGAATAGTCCATTCTCTTTAAAGTTGACTGATTCTACTGTGTTCTAGTCTGTGAGTCCTGTACATCCATCAGTGCAATGGTGTCTAAACTGAACAATAAATAAATCAGTAAGGCAACTAATCTTGTCGTTTTGGATTTTTTTCACACTTAGATTTTTTAAAAACTTTTTAAAACAATCTCAATTTTCAATTCAGTTATGAAGACATCCGCAAATTTTTGTACTCTCATTTAAAAAATGTATAATGAAAACTGTCCCTGTGTGCACTTCATTAGTTCTCTAGAACTGAATTTGGGAAGTAAAAGAGTAATATCTGAATTGTAATTTCTGTGTATCTTACATAAGCTTTTAATAAAATATCATATTTGGAACTCCTAAAATCAGGACTGACTTAAATAGTCGCAGAGACTACCCATAAAGTGTTGACCCTAGACATTAGTGATTTGTATGATTTAATTGAGTTTATTATTTCAGGTATAAGTGGAACTAGAAATATTATGAGATCTGTTGATAAAGATTTAATACCCAAAAATTGAAGAAATAGCAATTAACTTTGAAAATACTATACTAGTGCTTTGTTATGCATATTACAGAGCAACATTAATTTGTATTTCCTATCTGTTGAAAAGTATGTGTTAATCATATATATTATTAAACAATTTGCTTTTGAATAAAAACTCTTCTTTCTTTCTTTCAGGTCCTTCAGTCTGGAAGACTGGGAGGAAGCCTCTGCACCCAGGGAAAAATGTTACCCTTTACTGGGGGGAAGGGTAAACCAGTAGGGAATACAGTACAATCCCAAGCCTACTGGGAGGGGCGGGAGGGAGGTGTTGCCGTCACTGTATTAAGCCGATGTTGGGAAATGTTTTAACATCTGGAGCTTTTGTGGGTGGAAATCTGTCTCCTGTTACAATTCTGCACTGGATGTGAAGATGCGCAAAAAAAGTTTGTTCACAACAGCACATTCTGCAATATTATGGGGAATTGTACCAAAATGAAATTATAAAATAGATCTATAGGGGATATGTAAAGAGAAAATACATTGTGTTCATGTGATAAAGGAAACAGAAGAATGGCAATTACAGACAGTTTAATGGTATAACAAGGGGTTTCTGCATTGTTTCATCTTGATGGGATTCCTAAGTATTGCATGTTGATGAAGAACTAAACAAATGAAGTTAGTACAGTTAAGGTGAAGCTTGCTCCTTGTATTAGGAGTAAGCACTTGCAGTATACAAATTTAAATAACCCCATAATGAAGTAATAAAGGCTAAAGCAAACAAATGAAGCAACCTGCAAGATGCCAAATGAGTCACTCCTTTTCATTTTTAGTGGGGGGAAAATGGGCATTTCAGAAGAAAGATTAATCTTTTTAATTTTCCATTTAAAGGGTAGTAGATATGATTTGATGGTTGTGCTTCATTAGATTTAATTTCTAGAGTCAGGCATAATTCTTAATGTGCAGTTTAAGATTCAGGCATGCATTTTGGGTCATAGTGATCAAGCATATTTTTAATGGGAAAGTTAGCATGCTTACATAAGGAGTGAGTGGTAAACATTACTTACCTTGCGCCGGTTTTGTGTTGCAGTTTACCAATTCGTGCGGTATAACCCTGCATTTAAAATTCTGTGGATTTTATTTTTATTAAGATATAAGTATAAAATACTGTAGTAACAATTAGGCCTCAAAATAATTTTTAGGATCTCTTAGGAATATGATTGATATTGTAATGTGTAACCTGCACAATGTGGAAAGCAGATATAGCTGTGCAAAGTATTGCCTCTGTGCTGTCAGTGTGATGTGCTTTCTGCATGGTTATACTATTAGTGATTTTTATCAAATCTTCTAAAATGAGTTATAAGGTAAGACCTGTTAAAGGTTACATAAATGTTAGTTGATGCCTAAAGACAATTGTAGAAAATTGATGACATGATTTGCTACATTTCAGTGTTTATTCACGCCCAACATATTTTATTATTCTCTCCTCCACAAAGCATGATCTTAAAAGATGCATAAGTTAGTATATGTAAAGCAGGGTATCTACACTGTGTCGGCGCATGTTGGGGGCTCATTGTGTCCTAGAGAGACCACAGAAGGGTGCAGGTTAAAAGCTACAGAGTGAATGTTCGTTTGGATCCTTTTCATTTCATTTGTTTAGCTTTTCTGCTTCCCTTTTCTATTTGCTTGTATTTCTGTGAATAAATCCTTGTTAAGTTTACCTTTTACTTTTCTTTCCATGTGTATTTTCTTATGTACTGTGAATGTGAAAATCTAACTGGTACACTTGACTTTGTGTTACTATAAAAGTGAAAGTGTGATTAATTTAGACTGCATAAAAAGTATCCCATGATGATAAAGGAAAAATGGAAAGATAATAACTCTGCTGGTCAGAAATAAAGCCACACTTTTCCATTTTCCCTTAAGTGCTGCAAAATTAATCTGTGCAAAAAAAGAAAAGAAAAGCCATAACAACCGCCTTACATTTAGCTTCTCATCTTTACATTAAAAAAACATACTGGATAACCATTTTGTAGGGAATGAGTGTATGATTTTGATTCTTTTTAAGGTCTGTTGTATGATTTAGCCATTGCACTGAAGATCAACCTTGTATGAGTATGAATTTATGAAATCTTATTTCAGGCTTTTTTTAATGCATGGGAGCATGCACAAGTCCTATACATTCCTTTTTTTTCCTTTGTAAATTTCATTGGGGTCAAATATATTTGAAAATGATTTATTACAATGTGTCCTGTATAAACGTCTTATGAACAGGTTTATGCTACTATGCCATTAAAACCACTGGAATAAAATTGCATATAGTGATCTACTTTCAACTAACTTATATTGGAAGCCAGAACTTTCAGCTGACCTTTGCTCTAGCTTTTTCAATCAATGAAGTGTAGATATGAATTGCGAAGAAAGTAAATCTTAACATTTATTAAGGCCAGAACTTGCCTTTTGGCAAGAGTTTACATTTCTATAAGGAATTCTCAAAGATAAATTTTTATTTATTTTGGCCCTTCTGTTGTTGAATTTGATAGTTGCTGATAACATTAAAGATTAGCACATAGAAGCTACTTATATAGAGAGATAATTTTATTACATGGGTTAATATAAAGGGATGTGACTGTTCTATTGTAATTTAGCCGATCTCACAGAAAAGTAGCAAAGCAATACTGCAGTTAGAATTAACAAATTAAGGCTTCATAGCAAACAGTATTCATAATGAATAAAATTACAATATACTTGCAGAAGCTGCTTTTGGTATAGAATTTGTGGTAAGGAGAATTCTAATACAACACTAAATTGTAAATCAAATATAGTGCATCATGGGATATATAAAACATAATTCTTTTTGTGTATTTTTGACAGTTTTGAATGTTAATTGAATGTTGTTTTGTAGAATTGTATGTTTGTCTTTGTTACATTCCAGTGTTCTCTGCCTCTTGGCATGCTACAGGCACGGCTTACTAAATCTGCTCCTTACACAGTGAATTAAGTGCTTAGTGTGCTAAACTACAGAAATAGCCGCTGCTAAATGATGTAGATTTTCTACTTGAATATTTTTGTTGTAGGAACCTCAGGAGGTCAGTGTTTACTGTTTTATATATGGCTTTGTTTTTGTGTTGAAGGCCCCTTTGCTTTTGGAAGGATTCTAACAATGAACAAAGATGCTGATCAACCTAAGTTGGTAACAGAAAGTATATTTAAATATATATATAAATAAAAGTATCTCCTTTACACTTTAACTTGACTAATGTAGAGTTTTTGATTGTTAAATTTGTGACTATTAAGGGAAAAAGTCTTATCTAACATCTTTGTTCCATTTCTTTAAATTGAAGGGGAATGGATAACATTTTGTAAGATTTTTATCTTATTTTTTTTCTAAGCTGGTATGTAGAAATCAGGTCTTTGATCTAGATTTCAGTGTTTAATGGTATTTAATTTGAAGTACTATACATTTCAGAGGATTCATTTCCAAGTAAGTATGCTTAGGACTGTAGTCTTGGTTTATTGCCGTGCTGAAGATGAAGTCATGGTAACTTTCATAAAATTCATAGATTTTTTTAAGTAATGTTACTTTTGTAATAAACAATATTGACACTGTGATAATTATTTTTCTTTAGCATTGGCATTGAAGTATTTAAGCTACATAAATACTGTGTAATTTAGATTTATACTATTGTAAGAGGATTTCCAAAGCAGAAATTTCTGTTATTTAGATAAGAAATATTCATACTAGTTTTATCTCAGGTAAATAATCTTGTACCCTTTTGTTTAGATAAGAGGCTTATTTCATAAGAGTACCAATTTGTTGTTCATATAGAACTGCCTAATGTCTTAAACTTTCATATCTAAATTGAGTTACTATGGGACAGCAATTACTTATTTTATTCATATTGAATGAATTAACAAGGATGTATAACATTCTTTTTAAGAGATGAATGCATCTATATGAATAGTACCCAATAATCACCGTAAAATAGACTTTATATTGTGCAGTGCAGTTATGTTCCTGATGTCAAAAAAAAAAAGATTATGATCTGGAATATGTTCATATCGAAGTAGCCTAGGCTTTTTTGGAATAATGAATACCTAAAGGATAAACATGAAAATTATCATTTTTTTCTGATATAAACTACTATATGCCAAGCAGTAATTTCTTAAATTAACATTGCTGTTTGTATGTGAATGATGTACTGTGGTTAGCATTTGGCTCTTCAGGATATTTTGATTTTGAGGTGATTAGATTAACAACTTGACATTTTAATACAGTTTAATACTGCACAGAAATTTCTTATGTTCTTAATTTAAAATGTCTGCAATTTAAAGCTATACTCTTTATACTTGCTTGTCAAATTAAATCAGTGTTTAGGCTGTCCTGACTGAAATTTTAATATGGGCATATAAAGTGCAGTTTCATCACTAAAAGACTAAGTGAAAACGTAACAGAGAAATTTTAATGGTTATATTAAAGTAATTGTTTGATCTTATTTTGCTGGATAGATGCACTTTTAAACAAGATAGTTAAACTTCAAATTAATTTTGATGATATGGTATTTCCCTAACTTTCCCCACCTAATAACTTGATTCTTGTGTGGCAGTTCATTTTAGAATCAGTACTACTTTTGTATGTACAATTAAAACATTTTGGATGGCGCATTTTTGTCATCTTTCTTATAAAGATACTATTCTTTTTCTCCTAATCAACTTTGCCATACGGTTGTTTTTTTGAATTAGATTACTAACAATAGTTAAAATAATGAAGTAGTCACATCTTTCTGCTGACAACTTAGGTTGTACGAGTTTGCTTGAAAGCATTAAATTGGACGTGTTTTCCATATGATATCCTTCAGCAACTTCTCAAACTTTATTAAGTTGATTTTTCTTGTCTGCCTCTGCCAACAAAGCTTCATTTTAAACACAATATGGTTTCAATTTTTGATAAGCTGCTGAATTCTTAACAATTTTGGGGCCACCAAATATTTTGGATCATGCAGAGAATATATATTGTAATGTAGTAATTTTGTATTTACATTTGTATGATGTGATAATAGATGTGAATGTTAATCACTGCTTAACTATGTTAATAAAATTTGTTTAAATAGATGCTGCACTCTGATTCTTAATGAAAAGAGAAGGAGCCATTGAAAATTGATTTGTTTTAATTCATTTATGTAGCTTCCAGTTTATCCTGATATTTGGGAAGTTAGTACTGGCTGCAGGAAAAAACATGTAGATTTAATTAACATAGAATCATTTATATATTTGTGTGTGTGTGTGTATATATATATATATACACACACACTGCTTTTTCTTTGGTTTTAGCAGCAAATAGACAAAATCAATTAGGTTTTGAGATATGCCTCTTTTACACAGTTTAATATGAATTGAATTTCTGTTTTAGGATAGAACAGTTATATTCCAATTGAACATTAAATTATTACATTAATATATTTATTTATATTTGTAACATAAAAGTTGCCATGATTTAATACCTGGCATCAAGACAGTGGCATTTGTTGGATGATAAGTGACTTCAAGGAAATCTGTTCATTGGGTTTTAGTCATAGTTAAATTTCATTTATTCCTTGCAAAAATAAAAGAAGGAGGAGAATTTCCAAAGTTTGGCTTTCCACAGATCTCTAAAAGCATTTCAAAAAGATTCAATTCCTAAAATAAATTGGAATTTATAAAGTGCTCTACACAGATTGCATATCCATTTTGGCACTTCCTAAGGTAACATGATCCAAGTCATGTACAGCTGCACAGATCTTACAACTAGCATCTGAGTTTGAATCTGAGAAATACATTGGCAATATTGAACATAACCTGATCTTACTGATTATCAAACTATTAAGGGTTCCTAGCCATTTTCATAAATATACAAAATACACTGCAATAATATATAATTTTTATATTCTCACCTAAGTAACTGAGTGGTTCACAGCACTTTAAAAAATTATAAAACCTTCAATATTACTTTAAAACTAAAATAACTATGATCAGTGGCAAAGTCCATCCTTGTGTCAAATTCAGCACAGCTATTGCAAAAACCACCATTGCCTGACCCCCAAGAATAATGGCAGAGCCTTGTCTTCAGTGGCTTCCTAAAGTCATAAAAGGCTCAGAACCAATCTAGGATCTGGAGGAATGATGTTCCAAAAGGTGTATGCAACCTGGGTCCTGCCAGATAAACCCTCTCTAATAGATTAGATCTGTAACATGCCTTTCCTGAATACTTTAATCAATACCAGAGTACTTTAAATAGGAATCTTTACAAGACCCCATGGTCTTGGTTGATGAATAGATAGATTATTTAGGAATATATAAGGCCAAATATTTTTAATGGGTGGAATGGAATCTGAAACAGGCATGCATCCAGGAATATTGGGATAATATGAAGTCTAGTTTGCAAAACCCATTTAGATGGAAATTGGTGGATATATAAAAGAAACATTTTGTCATTTGTAATTTATTTACAAATGAAAAATTATTAGAGATGCTCAAAGTACATGCAAGTGAAAATCAATAACCACTTAGTATATCATGTATTTTTATATTGTTTCAAGCTACAAAAGCTAATAGTGAAAATACAACACCAAAGAAACATTTTAAAATATTGACGGTATAATTATATTGAACATTAAAAGTTTTGTATCAGCAGACCGGTTATTTTTATTCTATGAACTGCTTGTCTACGTTCTTGGTTTCTGCTAGCTTTTAAATATGTGAAATGTAACTGATTTTGAAAATATCTGAACAAGGGATGTCTTCTTAATCTTGTTCTTAGTTTGCTTAATAAAAGATGCAATTAAACCAAAGAAAATCAGAATTTAAACTGGAAATCATAGTAGGATATATGAAAAGGCTTATGGAAGGTTGTTAAGATTTAATAGATTGGCAGTTAGGACTGAGAGCATTGTACAGATGGGACATGGGTAGCAATAGACAAAATAGGATATGAATTTAGGGAAATAAGAACATCATGATATAAATTATAACCATGATTGTCAGTATATCTTTTACAGACAAATTAATCTAAAATTTGAACAGAATACTGAGTATGCAGTGCAGAAAGGGTTGTATTTACAGTGTGCTTTTCAAGTTAAAAAATACCTATAAAAATCAACTGATGATAGGTTAAAGGAATATATATTTAAAGAAAATGAATGAACGCACTACTTTTTCGTATCCATACACTTCTGTATTTACATGAAAAGGGTAGAATTTCTATTTCTCCCACTAATTGTTAATTCTTATCCTCTGGAATTTCAAACTAAAAAATAAATAAATACATCTCTTAGTCTTTACATCAACTGCCACAGAAATAGTGAAAGAGCAGGAGTACTAAAGAAAATAAATAGGGAAGGAGATGTGTTATACCGTAGTTTTAGTGGTAGATGTTTCCTTATGCACACTGTGAAAGAAATGCAGATGTGCAACATGAGAAAGATACAATTGGGAAGTAATGGCCTCACACAGGAAAATAATGGATTAAAACGAATATCTCCTAAGGTATATTGAAATATAAAAGAATAAGAGCTCAAAAATTTCAAAATAGGGTAATAAAGTTGGGAAATAAAGAAATAATGTTTTAAAAGGACAAAAACTACAGCCATCTAGCATGATTTGACAAAAAACCAAAGTATGACTTGGCCTTAGATTTGTAGAAGACAAAGACCTATAGAAACCAGCACTCCTTTTAGAGGCAAAATCTAGATTTCAATGAAAGGAAGAATATATCTGAATATATTGATTTCCAAATGGAACTAGTTTTAGAGCTAAGAATGAAATAAAAATCAGGTAGGTACTTTTTTAAAAAAAAGTATAGTATAGAAATAAAAAGTATAGCTGACAAAGAACCAGAGAGCTACAGGAAAGAGTTACAGCATTTGACATTTATGAGTGACAACTCATTGGCAATTGTGTTGGTAAATTTGGAGGAGACTGAAGAAATCTTCATTTTATGAAATAATAAAATGTAATCTGACCCAATATTTACTTATTTTATTTATTTTGTCAAACAATTATTAGATAACAGGCATAAGTATAAACATAGTTATAAATATATGAAATGGATACGAAAAAGAAAAAAAACAATAGGACAGGGACAGTAGGCACATTTTGGTGCGTTTATGCGTGCCCCCTACAGATGTGTTAGGAGAGGAGTGAGGACAGTCTAATATTGAAGATTTGGGGGTTTGGGGAAGAAACCACAGACATGTTTTCTGTTAATGAAAAGATGGCATCTTAGTAAAGAGACTCTTGATTAAGAAAAATATATTCTAGCATAAACCACTCACAATATTGAAAAGCATGTACTATTTGTGATTTTTCATAATAAAGCAAAAAGGGCAATAAAGAACATCTCTGTCCCCCCCTTCAATTAGCTAATCCTCCCTGGCTTTTTCAAAAGATTTGTTTCATTATTTTGTAAGTCAAAGAACTACCTGCATTTCTTTTTATCATAAAACTTTGTCTATTTCTCTCTTTTTGTACTTTTTTCTAATATTGCTTACTCAAAAGACCAGGACAGTGATGAGTATGTCTATTAAAATTATAAACTCAGGCCAAAGAAACCTCATGTGTCAGGGAAAGAACCAGCACAAAACTCCTAAGCATATAAAATTTCCTATAAAACATGGATTTTTCAGGGCTTCCAATTTAGGACCAAAAGGATTTTGTTGTGTATCCTTTCATATGAGTGTTATTCTGGATATACAGAATCCCTCCTCCCAACCAAATAACAAAAATCCTTGTTGAACACCAGCACACCTCTCTATCTTAAAAATAATAATTGACGGCTTCTTCATTTCTGCCCTTCCTCATGGCTTAATAGCCTGGGGCTTGTACCAAGAGGAAAACCAACAGAATAATCATTTCCTCTCTGCAAAATTGACTATCAGTAAGATGTTTGTTTAGTCTCTTGCTTCAACCATATACAGCAGAGGTGTCAAATGGCATCACAGCGCTGTCACATGATGTATTGCAACTTTTTTCCCCTTCGTTAAACTGAATGGCAAGTTTGACAGTATAATTGAGTATAATTGAAATGTGGTCATTTTAGCTGCCCTCTCAGTCAAGGGCAGGTGCACAGTTTTATTTTTTACCTTTGTTTAATCCTTTTGCAAAATAAATAATATATAACAATCGTTCTCTCCTATTGAATTTGGTAAAGGGGTACTGCCCTAAAGTACTGTCCCCAGGAAGTGCTGGAAAACAGGAATTAAATAGAAATTTCTCAATTACAGAGAACATTCTTTTAGTGGATATTGTTATCATAGGGCTTGGAAATCAACTGAAATCTTCACTGCCCCAGAGATCTAAATAGTATGGAAATTGCTAACCATTGCCCTAAATACGTAGTTAGCCCTCATTTAATTTGTCCCTCATTTAGCAGCTGTTCAGTTACCATATTGGTGAGAAAGTATGGTAACTTAAATCTTTGCTTTTACAACTTTCACAATTCTGTAAAGCAAAGGGAAGATGAAGTAAGATTGTATGCATTGTTGCAATTTCTTTAGCGACCACTTTGCTTAACAACTAAGTTGCTGGCCCCAATTGTAGTAACTAAGTGAGGACTACCTGTATAACATGCAGGTTGGGAAATCCTGGGAATTGCAGTTTCAACATAATAGGAAGTTAATAAGTTGGAGAAGGCTGCTTTACATACCATACCAGTAGATCTTGAAGTCTTTTTACAATCAATGTAGCCTTTATGGTTGTGTTTACACTGCACTTAACCCAATGCTGAACCACATTTGTTAAATGCAATCTATATGCATCAGAGTAGTTTGCTGATTTTAACTAAAGACTTGCCTTTCCTTGAACTTTATTTGAAATACAAAGAGCATGATCCAGAAAAAATACTTAGATGCTTCTATGTTTTTTGTAGTGTATATCACTAATATAAAGAGCCTGTAATTAACTGGTGCTTTTATCCACAAGACAAAATTAAGTACAACTACTTTGTTAGGGTTAGGGATACTTTCAGGATGTTCTACTGTATGGAGAAATTGCAAGTACTAATCCGAAACCAATGGTGCCTTTATCATTCAAACTGACACATATTCTTTTTTATACAAATGAAAAGATAATGAAACCATGAGCAAAAAACATGTACAAGTAATCCTGACTTACAACAGTTCATTTAGTAACTGTTTAAAGTTACAACTATTGAAAAAAGTGACATAACCATTTTTCACTCTTACCACCATTGCAGCATCCCCATGGTTGTGTAATCAAAGTTCAGGCTCTTGGCAAATGACTCATATTTATGACAATTGCAGTGTCTGATAGTTTTGTGATTCCCTTTTGTGACCTGACAAGCAAAGTCAATGGGGAAGCCAGATTCACTTAATTAACTGAGTTATTAATTTAACAACAGCAGTGATTCACTTAACAATGGTGGAAAGGTCATAAAAAGGACAAAACTCACTTAACAAACATCTCACTTAACAGAAATGTTGGGCTCAGTTGTGATCGTAAATCAAGGACTACCTGCATTACAAAGGGGAAAACAATGTCAGAACTCTGGTCAAATGCCTATGGAGATTCTCAGCCATCTAGGTCGTGGTTGTCCCAAAGGTGCTTTTCAAGAAGCAACTGGACTTTTTGGGTTTTACTTTGAAGACATTTTGATTCTCATCCAAGAAGCAACTTCAGATCTGGCTGGATGGTGGGGAATGGACTCTGGTCAAATTTTGTTAAATACAATAAGATGAATCTGAGTTGTGCTCATCCTCTGCATCATCATCACCTAGTAAATTATGACCTGAGCTAAATTCACATGCACAACTGTGTTATTTAGCTCTTCGGGCAAATGAACTACAAATCGAAACTACAGTTTACCTTGTCAGCAGGCAATGTTTGAAAAACATTGCCACAGCCAGGTTTATGCCTGTAACCTACAAACAAGGAATCCGCTTGACTTGAAGGGGGGGAGGGGCGCTTTGAATATTTGGGTTCGAGCTCGCCTTTTCCAGCCACCCTAGAAGGATCCTGGGGCCTGCGCCCCCTTTCCACCAGACCTGCAACATCCCCACCCCCGCCAAATCCAGATGCGGCAGACACTCCGCCGCTCTCGGCCTTTCCCTTCCACACTGCCGACCGCCTTAACGCGCCTGCTCAATCCCTTCCCGGTGCGGGGGGGGGGGAGGGAGGCGGGCAGGCGCGTTTCAGCGTCTATGTTGTTTCGAACTTTGGTGCTTGCGCCCTGACCGGTTGTCCGGCGCATGCGCATGCGTCTCTGCTTGCCTGGATTCACAGGAGACGGGGGTTGGGCAAGCGGAGGGAGTTGTGGTTGTGCCGTGAGGGAAAGGGCGGCGTTCCGACACTGTTTCCTCTTTCTTAAAGAGGCCCCCGGTGACGGAAGGAACCGGGCCGAAGCGGCGAGATGGTCATGGAATACTTCCTGGAAAGTTTTTGGGTAAGGGCTGCTTTGCTCGGGACGGGGCAGTCTTTTGTTGGCTTGGAGGGCAGGGTCTGTCACTACAATAAGCAGGGGAAGCGGAGAGAAATCGGGCAGGCAGCTCGGGGAGCCGGAGCCGGCGGTGCCCCTTCGCGGCCCCTGCGCCACTTGGGAGCGGGGTTGGGGCCTGCCGTTGACGGTCGATTGCTGAAGCGGCGAAGGCGCTGGTCGGGACGGAGGCTTTTTTTGTTTGTCCGGGAACTTCGCCCAGGAGCGTCCCGGGAAACGTTGCGGGTACGGCGGACCGACCGAGGTTCAAGGGAGGCACCAGGGACTTTCCTTGCAGGACTCGAGTCCCCCGAGGGTCGTGGTTCGGGGGAAGGCGAGCACCTGCTCGGTCGCCCTCCCATCCATCCGCCTCTTGGTCAACTGGAGGCTTGGCCACCGCGGTCAGCGAGGAGGGTCTTAAGAGGCGACTCGGCCTGGCGGGCTGGGTTTATTTACTTTTCCTTCCTGCCCTCCTGCGAACGAAACACGAGAGCTTCGTTCCCTGTGGAAGTTCCCTCTCCTCCCCCAGGATTTCTAAATGCCACTGATATTTCGTTAAGGCTTTGGGAAATTACAACCACCCCGTCGCGTACGCTTAGTTCGTGTTGCCCTTCTCGGTTCTTTTCCTTACATTTATCATTGCGGGGGGGCGGGGGGTGAGTGTTTTTGAAGAAAATGTCTGTAGACAACGCAAGAAAACAAAGGGAAATGAAGTTATCAGTTGAGACTGTATTGTTATGTGCCTTGAGTACTTGAATTGCACGCTTAGAAGGTTTAGTGGCATTTCAAAAATAAAGGCCAGTTGATCCTGCAGTTTTAGGCAATTGTGCATTTACCAGACTCCGTGCTTGTTTGTATGTGCTACTGGTCAGGGAGGAAAACCAAGTTTTTCCCTCTTTCTCTCTCCCTGACTTTAAAATTTAGGAGGAAACTCTACAAGTAGTCATTAGTTGGGCAAGCCATAATCTTAAAACTATGAACAGGCTGTTAACATAGATGTTGACACTGGTTTAGTTTTAATTACTATCTTAAAAATTATAATGAAATGTGTCTGCAGAATTTAAAAAAAACTATGTAAGTTTAGTTGCCAACTGGATTTGTTTTTCTTGCAAACAATTGTTTAATGTGGGCTAATGGTGGTTAAAGTTGCAAATAGAATGAAATCCATTTAAATAAAAGGAATCTAGGAAATTTCTACTTAAAGAGGCATGCACACAATTATATTGCAAATGGTGAAAAAAACCATTTTATCTTTCATATATATATATATGTGTGTGTGTGTGTGTGTATGTATATGTTTATCTATGTAGTTGAGGTTTGAAGAGCCTTAAAATATTTTCCATCATGGAAATTATTTTTACATTCTCAGATATATTACATAATTACATTTACTCAGAAACTGCTTCCATTGAAGTTAATGAGCTACACCCCCTAACAACTGTAACTTGGCTATATTTTTTGTCAGCGCTGATGCAAAAGTTAGTAACCACAAAATGACTGCTGCTGCTCTGAACATTACCTAAGGTTAGTTTCTTGGACTGAAGATAGTTTTATTCAAGGTCATTGCAACATTTGAGGTAATTATGTAATTACTTATATAGTGAAATCACTTTTTCCAGAATCTGTGAAAATTGGGATGTAAATACTCCATCACTTTTTATGTTTTTGCTTGATGAATATGGACACCTCTCCCCATTTTTTGTGACTACTTTTGATTTGGCAAGAACAGCAACTATTTGAAAGTATGGTCACTAATATGTAAAACATATTGTGCTGTCCCAGTCAGTCTATGGGAATTGGATAGTTACTTAGGAATTATGAGCTGTCCCCTTAAGGGAAGGCATCATGGTAAATGTAGTCAAAGGTATCTTGGGAAATGTCCAGGTTACGTGGCCACATCTGTAATCCCGATTGGTCAGTAATTTGACCCTTGAGAGGTTGGGGGAGTTTTCCTCACTTTTGCCTGAACTCCCTAACTCATGGGAGCTGCTTTCTATCGCTACGAGATGGGTTAGGAGATAACCATCTTTTACTACAAGGCAGATATACAAAGGATTGGTCATTAAAGAAGAACTTCATCACAAACGTGAGTTATGAGGATACCTGATGAACGCATAAATAATTTGTTATGGACGTCTTGTTGAGTTATCTATCTGCATCTGTACAGCTTCAAATCCACCTCTGTCCAGAAGGCAGAAAAGTAAAAGATGGTTATCTCCTATCCCATCTCATAGCGATAGAAAGCAGCTCCCATGATTTAGGAAGTTCAGGCAAAAGTGAGGAAAACTCCCCCAACCTCTCAAGGGTCAAATTAGTGACCAATCGGGATTACAGATGTGGACACGTAACCTGGACTACATTTCCCAGGATACCTTTAACTACATTTACCATGATGCCTTCCCTTAAGGGGACAGCTCATAATTCCCAAGTAACTATCCAATTCCCATAGACTGACTGGGACAGCACACATATTTTTCTGCTTGTTCTCAGTAAACAATACCTATTTCTCAGGAATGCTCTTAATTCAAGTTTTACCTCAGCACCATTACTGATCTTAGCTTATATTGGATGGGCAGTTGGCTAGGAACTTTCCGTATTATTTACAATTTCAATAACAATATTAAAATCCCTCATAATTCTGGAAGTAAATAGTGGCAAATCATTTTCATATTATTACTAAAAACAACATGATCATTTATAGATCCTCCCCAGAAGCCAAGTTTGACTGGAAAGAGTCTTTATTTTTAACTTTATAATCCTGATATTCATATTTCAGTCCACGGCAGATTGCAGAGTCACATGAAACAAGCGTTCATTAATGTTTGTGTTATTTCAGATGCAGATCTTGATAGCGAAAGTGCCTTCTTAATCCTTGTGGCATTCATCATTTTTGTGAATTATTTGGATGAGCATGAAGGAAGTAGTTACTAAGCCTGCCTAAAACACAAAGCAAACAGAAAACAATAATTAGCAGCAAAAGGAAAAAAGCAAACTTTAAAGCTACTGAAAGAAATTCAATGGAAAGTCCAGTATTGAGGTGTCAAGTAAATAAAATCAAAGGAACAGGTATAGGATGAAGGAGATTGACTTGACAGTTGGAAATATGGAATAATCTAGATATTCTTATGGACTATAAATTGAATTGCTTAAAATATTCTTGGGCATTAAAAAAGTTAGCATAATGAAAGATAATTATTCAGCTTTTTTAACCAATTAAGTTGCATAT
This sequence comes from Hydrophis major, assembly GCA_033807585.1. Classification (NCBI taxonomy): domain Eukaryota; kingdom Metazoa; phylum Chordata; class Lepidosauria; order Squamata; family Elapidae; genus Hydrophis; species Hydrophis major. Next base: position 335,473,270 of record CM066329.1, read on the forward strand.
GAGGTACTATGCTGTGTTGCTTCAGATTTTGCCACAGTTGTCCAGTAATGGTGCACATACATTATGAGATTTATTTTCTGTTGTCTAGAAGAAGACATTTTCAGCAAAACAGTAAAAATCTGAACAATTCCACTTGCAGTATTTGGATTTTTCTTATGTTTAGACATTTCTAGTTTAGAGTTCTAGTTTAGCCTAATGGATCAAAGGAAAATCAGCCTTTTTTATTCTCTGAAGTTTGTGCTGTGTAGATATTAATCTTTAATATTTTACAATTTACAACACATTTTGTTTCCTTTCTTGCTTTTGAGTGAATAAATAGGATATGATGCAGTAAGTTTAAATAGGCAGTCATTCTTCCAGAATAAGCTATGTTATCATATATTATACTTTAAAATGATACAGAGAGGCTAGGGTAACCCTGGACTCCGCTCAACAGCATTAATATTACAGTGTAAGGATTCTGTCAAGTTAATATGGTTCACATGTAGTTTTGTGAAGAATTTTCCTCCTTTTAGATTTTCTGAATTTTTAAATGTAGGTTTTTTTTTTCATTCTTAAGGCAAGAAACAAATAAGAATACAAGATATCGATAACATGCAAAATACGTATATGTGAACATTCAATCATAGTTTTCGTACATTGCTACATTTATTAAAAGAAGTTATAAGGATAGTTTATATAATCTACCCACATCTGATAAAAATGTGATTTCTCTGTGAAGTTAATAATCAAATTTTATCAGTAACTTTTTCAAGAATGGTAGTTGATCTTCTCATGTGTAATTATGAGATACGTGTACCCTATTGATTGGAATTAAATAATAACAATTTATCTTCCACCACTTCCTTTATATGGAAGCTGATAAAAAGCCATCTGATTTCCAAATCATTTGCCATTTCCTCTTTTTGTTTTCCTAAATCTGTATCTGTTCTTCTTTTAAGCCTAAAGAGCACCATTCTATTCCAATTCCACTAATTTTGGAGATTGTTCCTTTGGGTTGTGAATGATCATCCATTTTTCAAAAAACAGTTAAATATGTTGAGCCTTTTTTTTAAATTGAGAAAAAGATTTAAGTTAGAATCAAGTTAGCCAAGTTATAAGGGAATCTGTTTAGTATCTCCTTATGTTAGAGGTTTTCATTCTTACAGCTGAAATTCCCTGGGGATTCAATTACTGACCTGTCTTGATAGAATCCTGAGTAACCATCAAAGGAAAGAGTTACCCTATATTAATCTGCATATCATTTTTCCCGTATCTGAAACATAGTTTTTGTGGACATATTATTTATATTATCTATATTTATAAAATATTCCGGCAGAAAAAAACATTTGATGCATGGACTGTCTCCCTGCTATACAGGATTTTCTGAAATTTGAACAGGTAACTGTTATCTGCTATAGGAATGAAATAAGGGGAAATCAGTTATATTGCTTTATTTGGAAGAGATACAATGTTCACATATTACAGCTGTCTTCTAACTATATACACAATGGACCAGAGTTCTAATACAGATTTGGATGATCCACTATGGTTACTTACCAAGAAATAATAATTTAGCAACACTATATTCATTAAAGCTTACCTATTGTCTAGGACTCTATACCCGAAGACTTTAAAAACAGGATTAGCTCTAATGAGGATTTATTTCTTTCAGGTTTGCAGAAATCTAAAAGTTTGGCTATGCTTGAGTAAGGTACATAGTTCGATACAGAAAGCATTATATGGCTAAATTTATTTAAGCTCAGGCCTTTGCACTCTTTACTAAATCTGTTCTATCTCATTGCATATCAATAATGATCACTTAAGTATGGTTATTATCCCTATATGTTGGCTATGTTGTGCTTGGAAAATGATCCATAATGGATACAAATGCTTTTAAACCATTACATTTCTCTTTCTAGGACAAATATTTTTGTTAGTTTATATTACATATATAAACATTGAATATTATTTGTAATTGTACTATTTTCTAACTTGTTTCCCAAAGCAATGTTGCAAATTTATTCATGGTAATATATCTATAAAAGACCGTGTTTCTATCTTGTTAGTAAAAGAACTGAATTGTTTCATTTATCTGTATCAAAATATTGCTGTCAGGCTGCTGTCCTGTTAAACAATATAAATTCAGATATTTTGGAAAATAAGATGATATGTTCCACCTATTCTACATTACTTTGGATATATTTAGTATATGGACAAAACAAGGAGTTCCTGTAATATGTTTCCTGTTTTGTTCTAAGAATTTCAGCATGGAAATGTTCTTGTCACTTGATAATGCTGTTTTCTTGTTAGTGCTTACACAGCTACTTTCATTTCCATGCTAGGATCAGATTTAACTAAACTGATGAAGCAAATAATTGGGTGATAAAAATTCACTAAGTTTGCATTTGTACCTACTGTTTCTAATGTGTGTTTATATATATATATATATATATATATATATATATATATATATGTATGTATGTCTGGCATTCAGCTTTGTTTGGGTATTTTCCCACGTCATAATAGGGGTGCTTTTAAAGTTGTAGCAACGTTTCAGCAGAATCTCATCTGCCATCATCATGATGGCAGATGAGATTCTGCTGAAACGTTGCTACAACTTTAAAAGCACCCCTATTATGACGTGGGAAAATACCCAAACAAAGCTGAATGCCAGACATGTAAGTACCCGCGAAAACTTAAGAAAACATATATATATATATATATATTTTCTTAAGTTTTCGCGGGTACTTACATGTCTGGCATTCAGCTTTGTTCGGGTATTTTCCCACGTCATAGTAGTTGGAAACATTGTACACTAATTGTTTCAGGTGTTGTTGTGAGTTGTTGTGAGTTTTCTTGTCATGTTCTAATATGTTCTACTATGACGTGGGAAAATACCCGAACAAAGCTGAATGCCAGACATACATACATATACATAAACATATACATATACATATACATATACATATACATATACATATACATATACATATACATATACATATACATACATACATACATATATATATATTTGTTTTCTTTAGTTTTCGCGGGTACTTAAATGTATGGCATTCAGCTTTGTTCGGGTATTTTCCCACGTCATAGTAGTGGTTGCTACAACTTTAAAAGCACCACTACTATGACGTGGGAAAATACCCGAACAAAGCTGAATGCCATATATATACATACAGGTACATACAGTACATAAAGGTACATACAGAGTTCAGTTTCAAAGTGTTTCAGTTCAAATAGGTTGCTGATAAGTTTAGCTGAAGACTTTGTAGAGGAAGAAACTAGAAGGTTAGATTGAAGTTATGAGAACTTGGGGAGAGAGTGACCATATCATACTGGAATTATGCATAATGTATAATTCAAGTAAGCAATAAAGTCAAAGTAGTCTTAGAATTTCCATCCATGGAATTTTTCTTAAACTCTCAATTTGTTAAAGAATTGTTTTCAACAAATTGAGAGTTTAACAAAAATTCCATGAATGGAAATTCTAAAGGGAAAACTATTCAGGATTCTAAAGAAACTCTGAAAATGAGATTATACACTACTCAAAAAAATAAAGGGAACACAAAAATAAGACATCCCAGATCTGAATGATGAAATATTCTTATTAAATACTTTGGTCATTACATAGTTGAATATGCTGACAACAAAATCACACAAAAATTATCAATGGAAATCAAATTTAGCAACCCATGGAGGTCTGGATTTGGAGTTACACTCAAAATTAAAGTGAAAAAAAAACACTACAGGCTGATCCAACTTTGATGTAATGTCCTTAAAACAAGTCAAAATGAAGCTCAGCAGTGTGTGTGGTCTCTATGTGCCTGTATGACCTCCCTACAATGCCTGGGCATGCTCCTGATGAGGTGGCGGATGATCTCCTGAGGGATCTCCTCCCACAACTGCACTAAAGCATCCCCCAATTCCTAGACAGTCTGTGGTGCAAGGTGTCGTTGGTGGATGGAGCGAGTCATGGTGTCCCAGATGTATTCAATTGGATTCAGGTCTGGGGAACAGGCGGGCCAGTCCATAGCATCAATGCCTTCGTCTTGCAGGAGCTGCTGACACACTCCAGCCACATGAGGTCTAGCATTGTCTTGCATTAGGAGGAACCCAGGGCCAACCGCACCAGCATATGGTCTCACAAGGGATCTAAGGATCTCATCTCGGTACCTGTTAGGGATAACATTGGTTACCTAACTTAGTTTGGGTAAAAATAATATATAAACTATGTTAGTGAGTTTTAGTGTAGGTATCACTTTAACTGCAAAACATGTATTTTGGGTGCAGTTGTAAAATCACCATAAGAAGGAGCAAGAGAGCTCACTCTTTGCTGTCTTTTACTGGATAGCTGACAATGTTAGATTGATGGTGATAACTGCGTGTTTCCCTGCTGTTGCTGAAACGAAGAAAAAAGGTTTGATTTTCTTCATATCTCTGACTGCAAAAGAGATATATTGCTGGACTGATTATTTGTAAGTTTACTGACCTCTATTTTCGACACTGGATTTTGCAACTGATTAATCCCTGGATGGACTGAACTAGTTTATGACATATGGACTGTTTGACTATGCTATAACTCTTGCTAGAATAAAAAACTATTTAACTGGCACGGTGTATCTGTCTTACTGAATGTAAACTACAACGTTTATCTCACATCATTTGCCTGTCTGCTAGACTGCCGTTGCACGTTCTGCTAGGGTGTGTATCCCTAACAGTACCTAATGGCAGTCAGGCTACCTCTGGCGAGCACATGGAGGGCTGTGCGGCCCCCTTAAAAAATGCCACTCCACACCATTACTGACCCACTGCCAAACCGGTCATGCTGGAGGATGTTGCAGGCAGCAGAACGTTCTCCATGGCGTCTCCAGGCCCTGTCACGTCTGTCACATGTGCTCAGTGTGAACCTGCTTTCATCTGTGAAGAGCACAGGGCTTCAGTGGCAAATTTGCCAATCTTGGTGTTCTCTGGCAAATGCCAAACATCCTGCACGGTGTTGGGCTGTAAGCACAACCCCCACCTATGGACGTCGGGCCCTCATACCACCCTCATGGAGTCTGTTTCTGATCATTTGAGCAGCAACATGCACATTTATAGCCTGCTGGAGGTCATTTTGCAGGGCTCTGGCAGTGTTCCTCCTGTCCCTCCTTGTACAAAGGCGGAGGTAGCGGTCCTGATGCTGGGTGGTTGCCCTCCTATGGCCTCTTCCACGTCTCCCGATGTACTGGTTGTCTCCTGGTAGCTCAGAATGAACTAAAAACAAATGCCAAAACTAATCTTAAGAAGTTTTTTTTTCTATAAGAAACAGGGGAAAAAAGTCAAAGAAACGATCAGTCCACTAATGGGAAGAAGATGGCAAGAAGGTAATGGGCAAGAGGGAGAAAGTAGAACGCTTAATTCATTCTTTGAATCTGTTTTCATGCAAAAAGAAAAAATAGTCCGTCCTATCAAAAACAGCACTGTAGGAAACACAACAGGAATGCAAGTGAAAATAGGCAAGAAAATTGTAAGAAAACACCTAGCCACTCTAGACATGTTCAAATTGCCAGAACCAGGTGGATTACATCCCAAGATTCTGAAGAGGCTGGCAGATGTGATTTTGGAACTACTGAATCAAATTCTTCTGAGCTCCTAGAGCATAGGATAACTACTAGAAGACTGGAAAAGTACATGTTCCAATCTTCAAAAAGGGGGAAATGCGGATGCAGGATTGTACAGTCCAATCAACCTAATATCAATATCTGGAAAAATCCTGGAAAAAATCAAGCAAAAGATTTGTGAGCACCTAGAAACAAGTAAGGCAATATGGAAACTAACATGGGTTTGTTAAAGACACGTCATGTCAGACAAATCTTATTGCCTTATTTGAAAAAGTGATCTAGTGGTTCAGATAAATATTTCAGTCATAGTTTACTCAGACTTTAGTAAGGCATTTGATAAAATAGATTTCAGCTTACTTCTTTATAAGATACAACAATGTGGGATAGATAGTATCACCACCAGATGGATTCACAATTGGCTGACCAACTTGTTGTGTAGTCCTTAGTGGAACTATATGTACATGGAGGGAAATATGCACTGGCACCTCAAGATTCCATCTTAGGCCCAGTAAATGATTCAGATGACAGAATAGAAGGGAAACTCATCATATTTGCAGAAATCACTAAGGTAGGGGAAATAGCTAATACTTTCAGATTCAGATTGAGAAGGATCTGGACAGATTTGAACACGGGACCCTATCCAATAAAATACAGTTTATTGATGAGAAATGAATATACTTTAGGCAAAAAAGTCAGATGTATAAGTATAGAATAGGTGATACCTACCGTAGCTCAGCAGCAATAACTGAGAGGGATCTCGGTGTCCTAGTGGACCACCATTTAAATATGAGTCATCAATATGCTGCAGCTCCCAAAAAAGCCAGTGCAGTTCTAGGCTGCATCAGCAGGGGGATAATATTAAGATCATGTGAATTGATTGTGCTGTTCTATATTGCACTGATAGGAGCACACTTGGAATACTGCATCCAGTTCTAATCATTATGATTTTTTTAAAAGCCACTGGGATCCTAGAAAGAGTACAGAGATGAGCAACAAAAATAAGGGGTCTGGAGGATGAGCAGTGGAGAGAACTGTGGTAGGTATGTCTAAAAAAGAGAAGGACTACTTGAAGGGCTATCACAGAGAAGAGGGGGTTGCCCTATTTTACAAAGCACCTGAGGGTATGACAAAAAGTAACAGATGGAAGGTCATTAGAGAGAGATCTAACCTAGAACTTAACTGACAGAACAATCAGTGGAACAACTTCCAAATTCAGCATTAGAATATATAGAAATGCACTTGTGTAAGCACAATAAACTTTCTATATTCCTCTTTTTTTCCTACTGATCTTTGATGAATTGTAAGCCTTGAATCAAGCACTTCCAAAGTTGTTTTTTCCTCTTCTGGTTTTGTTTCTTTTAGTTCTGTTTTGCTAAACTATTGTATAAACAATTTAGATAAAGAATTAATAAATGAACCCAACTTGTAAAAATAATTGAAGCAACATGACATTTTATGTAGGAGAGATTCATCCAACAATGTGTACAATAATATTTTGAATCCACAATTAATGTTCATTGTACAGAAATGATAGGGATAGTTGGGATGACCCAGAAAACATTTTTTAGACCGTCATTTTTCTGATCTGGCCACTGAACAGTGCAAACTATTTTGCAAAACAAAGCAAAAACTAATCCAAGTGATATGTTTCATTATTGAGAAGACAGTTTCGATTCACAATATTTGTTTTTAGGAGAGAAGCAACCTAGAACTAAGAAGAAATTTCCCGACAGAACAATCTATGGAACAACTTGCCTCCAGAAGTTTGTGAATGGTCCAATACTGGAAGTTTTTAAGAAGAGATTGGACAACAATTTGTCTGAAATGGTATAGGATTTCCTGTCTAAGCAGGGGTTGGACTAGAAGACCTCTAAGGCCCCTTCCAACTTTGTTATTCTATTCCATTCCATTGAAAAAAATTAGGTCTCATTACAAAAGTCAGTGAATTATAGGACTTTAAGATCTTGCATATTGCATCTCTGTGTATACATGGATAAATTTAGTCTTGTATATCTACATAAACACAGAAAATAACATTGGGGGAAAATGTACTCAAATACATCTTCTGCTTTCTTATTAAATTTCTAATCACCATGATGTAAGACCTTGCTACCTTACTGTATAATTTGAATGTGAAAATAACTAATGATCTGGAGTTTTCAATACAGACTCTGTGCAATATTTTCTGCCATTTATGGTGAGCATCAGTGCCAGTTTCAATAAATGAAAAGTCTGCTTTCTTAGATTATATTTGGGATCCAAATCCTTAACTATAAATGAGGAATGATCTATTTATTGACTGCTGCTGTTTATGTGCAAGAACTTAGATGCTTCTTAAAGTAAGCATTGTCAATAACAGCATGATTAATGCCAGGGCTTTTGAGTGTGACAATAATGAATGCAACCCTCTATTTTCTGTACCCCACAACAATAGTTATAGAAAATCCTGCAAGGGGGAGGAATATCCCAAAAGCAAATGGTATTGCTCCTTCCTCATTTCATTGGGGATAACAAGGCAAGAACAAACTAGATGAAGACTGAGACAGAAAAGGCTTGCCTGCTCATTAGTGGTCCTGAACAATCAAATAAACTGCATATTTAGATTGACTGTGCAATTTACTGAACTCAGCTAAGTGGTACAGTACAGATCCTCCCTTGGAGTGCAAGCCACCTAATAGTGAGGAGCTGCAGCAGTGGTAGTGGGAACAGGCAAGTGGGGAAGAATGAGCCCTAGCTACAACCTCATTATGTGGCTGTGAGTACAGCCCAGGGGTCAGCAACCCGCGACTCTGTAGCCGCATGTGGCTCTTTTATCCCTTTGCTGCAGCTCCCTGTCACTCAAAATGTGTCACAACTGCCAATGTGTGACACCCACCAGCATGCAATTTATTGAGCTTTTCAACCTTCGGTAGGCCAACCATGGGTAAATCCAAGAAAAAAAAAGTTTCAGAAGAAAACAGAATGTTTAATTCAACTACATATGCTAAGTTTTGTGGCCGCTCTGGAAATAGTCAGGCATGGGAAGGATTTTGTGGTTCCAGTGTTTTCTTTTCTGTGGGAAACTGGTTCAAATGATTCTTTGAGTGTTTAAGGTTGCCAACCAATGGTATACAACCATTCATCAACCTGCCTTGCCCTATTTCTTCTTAACCTATAGCCCACCTTTCTCAACCTTCTTATCTTGGAGGAACTCTTGAAATAATTTTCTGGTCTTAATGATCTCCTGCATAAACTAACCTGGCAAGTTTTAAAAAGTTACTTTTATAGTGATTTTTTTTCCTGAAAAGAATGCACTTCAGTAGCGGAGACATGGCAGTTGGGGAAGAATAGGCCCAAGCTGGGATGGCCTCACTCATTTTGGACTCCTGAGGCAAAGGGAAGATCTTAATAATAATAATAATAATAATAACACTAGTAGGATAAATAAAAGGCAGATAAATAACTAAGATTCAGTTCTGGTGAAGTGCGTGCGAAAGTACTTCTGTCTACAATTTCAGCAATCACATTTAGTGGGTCTTCAGTAGACCTAACAGCTTCATTGCTTGCCATTACTTTCTGAACAAGGACCATCTGTCCTACATACTTTCAAACTACTGCCATTACCTCAACAGTTATCCTACAGCTATCTCCATAGCCTTAGTAGTCAAAGTAAAATAATAAATAATTAACTGTTTCATGGTAAAATAAATTAATATATTTTATATTTCATGGCATTTTCTTCATCTTTGATTCACTAGAGACTTTTCTATTTATGAAAAGACTTCAGTGTTCTGAACGTTGAGCAAACCAACCAATCTTATTGCGGCATTCATTATCTTTTTAAGTTTGACTTATAGTATATTGTGTGAAGAAGTAACTGGTTAGATAATTTGATGGGTGTATATATGAAGTGGGAAAATAACTAAGGGATAGTTGTATCTTTATTAAGAAATGGAGCCTGTAGGTTTAATCTTATTTAATGCATATTAATAAAGCTTTGTTTATTTTTAAAAATGCATATTTAAAATATAAGTTTCCTAAATTATTTTTCTCTCACTACAGCTGTATAAGGAATCATGTATGAGTAGTCCTTGTATAGCAACCACAATTGGGACTGGCAACTCATTAGGTAAAGCAGTTGCTAAGTGAAACTACAGCTTATGATCCTACTTCAGTTGTCCTTTGGCTTTCAGATCTTATACAAGAAAAGTGACTTCAAATCCAAACATGTTCTTTTTAAAGAATGCACAAGTTTACATATAATTTGTCATAAGTTTGCATCTGTTTGGTTATAACTCTGAATACTATATTATCCTATAACAGTGTTTTTTCAGGCTCTGGAACTGTAGGGTTTGATGAGAACTTGATGGGGTTCTGTGAGAGCAAGAGCAATTCCCCCCTAAATCACTTCAGTACAGTCAATTTTCTGGCACTGGAACTTTGCCTTTTTTATATTGGATGAATACAATTACCTAGAAACAATTATCAGGTCTCGGGGCACCACTTCATTCTGGTTTTGCAGCCAGTTTTTTTGTTATTTAATGATTTTAATTATTTGTTTTGTGCCTTATCTGAACTGTGATGTTTTTATTTTAATCTAGGGTGAAAAAAATAATGGCTTTGATGTCCTTTATCATAATATGAAACATGGCCACACATCTACAAAGGAATTAGCAGATTTTATAAGAGAAAGGTATGTGACCTTTTCAGCTTATTTTTCTGATTTAGAATAATCTTGACTTATGCAAAAATTGAACGAGCGCATTCCTGAAAGCAATTATGCTTAATTTGGATGCTTTCCAGACCAACTTCTAAATATTCCGTAACAACAATGCTGGCAAAAAATTCTGGTTGTTGAAATGTACACATCAGGTTCCAGGAATAGTTTTGTGTTTTTTTCTTTAAATACTTCTCATTGTGTTTCATAATTGTGTTAACACAATTATATAATGCATTATTATCTAATTAATAATATTGTTTAATGTTGTATTATTTTAAAACTTTCTAGAAATTAATTTATGGTCCTGTTTCCATGACATAGTTCACCTTTTATTTACTAGTCAACTTTCTTTGCTAGTGAGTCAGTTTGCAATCACTGAGTTAAAATGTTCAGTCATTTTTATTACAGATATGTGCATGATGTCTATATATTTCTTTATATAGAGAGATAGATATTTTTAGATGGTTCCACTTTTTACTCTCACTGAGGTTTATATATTTTAATTTTTATGGAAATTTTTATTTTCAGAAATTATTTTAAATTGTTTATAATGATTACTTGTATATATTTGTTGATTATTAGATGTACACTGCCAGAGTAATTTTTTGTGAGATGGGTAGCCTTATAAATGTGATTTGTAAAAAAATAAAATAAATATAACACTATGAATCGCATGAGTTAGTGAGGTCCTATCCCCAGCAAGTAGGAAGTTCCTAGTACCTCATGAAACTCTGCATAGGAAGTATTGGCGAGTCTTCATGATATCACACCACTGGCTAGTCAGGCAGGGATGAATGGAAAATGGGATATAGAAAAGAAAAAGAAAGAAAGGAGTCAGCACTTCAAACACTAATCCCAATCAAGAGGAACTCACTTCTCTCCCTTGAGATACCATCTCTATAGATAGCTACCCTTCTGCAAAATTACACTATTTTCTCAATATTCTACCTATTATGGCCAGCATCCAGAAATAGTCTATGGGATAATAGGCTTACCTGCTGTATGCCTTGCAAGAAAAATGAAGTCTTTAATGAAAGCATAAAATTACACCAAATGACTCAGCCATCCCAAAACGTAAGAGTTCCAACAATAAACATAAAACAGGCTGGGGATGTTGGGAGAAAATGTAAAAAAGGAACACATGCCCAGTAAATAGGACATCAGACACAAGACTCCTCCTGCATAATCTATGCCTGTCATCCATGCATCTTCTCAAATACTTTTACACAACTGGGAGTAGAAGCATTTGAGTTGGTGGCCAGCTGTTTGAGCTATGCAATGATTTAAGATATCACTGTAATTATTTGTAATACATGATGACATCTCTGATCTGCATCATGGTTTTCATCTTGCTTGTGTCTGTTGAATTTTGACATGAGAGATGCTCTTAACTTTTTCAAAGGCTTTTCTTCATTTTTCTCTCTGCTGTGAATAGGAGGGAATCCTTCCTGTACTTGACCTGAGTGGGTACCCCAATCTGATGTGGTCTGCATCTCTATTTCACATATGGTTGGTTATTATGAGGGAGTTATTATGTGATTCTGGTGTTTTCTGGAATCTGAATGCTAATGCTGCCAAAAGGATTGTTCCTTTGGAGTCAGGCTATGTGTAGCTAACTTTCTCCTGGCTGCCTAGGTGAAGCATTTGCCTTGTGGAGAGTGAGTTATTTTCTGGTGTTGTGTCATAGAACTAGGGTGAAGAACTCCTTCCCTTTGCCCATTTGATGAATGGGGCTTTTTGGGGACAGGCTTATCTTCTCAGCTGAGATTGGCAGCTATTGGCATGATTTTCATAGAAGAGCTTGAGAGTGTTTTGCATTCTTGTGAATTGTGCCTATTCTCTCCAAATGTTGCTATTTCTTCACCTTTGGAGGTGTGAATTCATTTTTGTTACATTGTACTTTAATTTTTTTAACCATTTTATTTCATTACTGGATATAAATATTTCTAAGTGTTATATTCTACAAGCTCCCTAATGAGCAGAGAGAATTTCATTCTCTGCCATCCAGTGAGTTGGGAAAACAAAGTTGCTGCCTACAACTTTGCCTACGACCAGGATATGAGCATTGCATTCCCAATGGTGATTAGGGTCTTTTCTCATTCCAGCCTTTTCTCTTGGATAACTAGATATGCAAATTAGATGTTTCATTGCAAAATGAACTGGTTCTTTTTGGGTTTACATGTAACATTGTCTAAGTTGACTAAACCCATAACTTATTTTTGTTGTTCTTACAACATTCAGCTGGCAGGATCTGGAAGGATGGCTTTCTTCGCTGCTACCCCCATCTTACGGAACATTGTACCCTCAGTGGCGAGACAAGACCCCACTTAATATTTGGTTTTGCCACTTAACACAGGAATTTAAAAATATGATGTAGCCTTTGGGATGGCTGAAGACATTTCAGCCGCTTTATTAATCTTCTAGCCATTTGAATTTTGTACCTTGGTTTTTAGCTTTACTTGGAAGTTTTAACCTGCTTTAATTCTCCTTAGAGCCGTTCGGATCATCCAGAGAGTGGGAAGGTGCTTCAGTCTGCGTCGTTGAAGGCTGAGCTTAATTACTGAGGAACGCTCCGCCCTCCATCACATGGCTCCCTTGCGTTCCCCAGTTTATGCTCAGCCTTCGTGAGAGTAGGCTGTGTATTTCCCACTTCTTGGCTGATTCAAGAACCTTACTTCAGGAGAATTCCTTACTATTCCAGGTTTGCTTATTATTTGCCTCGGTTCTTCCTTAGCCTCTGCGCATTTGGAATAGTCGCTATAGCAGGGGAGCGTGTTTTTCGCCCCCAGGGGGGATAAAGAGCGGGCGGCTTTCGCGCTCCGGCGCCAATCCCCCCCCCAATTCGGACCTTTTTCCTGCTGCTTCTCCATGCCGCACTCGTAGCAGCTTCATTCGATCGCGCTGATAAAGCGCAGCTGGTGTTCTCCCCCACCGTAAACGCCGATCGCCCCAGGAAGGGGCGAAAATTTACCTAGCTACCTCTGTCGGCCTCTAGACATGCCGGAGAGGCTTATAATTGCTCTGAGCAGCCTGTTGATAAGGGATCATGGGCAGCCGCCATTTTGGGCAGCGGCGCGTGTCGGGCGCCATTTTAAAAGGCCTCATTGGGCTGCGAACAGGCTAGATCTAGTCACAGGCCTTCCAGCCTGTGAGAGCTACAGTGCATTCATTATAATTGGCAAACTTGTTGGTTTTCTGCAGCACGCTCAGGGCAGGAAACTGCAGCCTATCCCTCTCGGTTGTTGCCTGGGAGCTCCAGCTGCCAGAGGCCTCATTCCAGCCTCAGGCGTTTTCATTTGGTGAATTGGAGATCATTAACAGCAACTTCTGGGGTCATTCCCTCCTGGGAGCACCGAACCGGTCCTCGAGTTAAATATTTCTATAATAATAATAATAATAATAATAATAATAATAATAATAATAATAATAATAATATCTATATTAATAAATAGATAAATACTTAAATTATTTATATATATATATTATTGATATATGACTATAACACATTATCAGTACCAATTGGATTATATACCTTAATTGTACGCATACGTATATATATATTAATAATTATAACAATAATAAGGTTATAGATTGTATACATCTAAATTCCAAAAGGGGGTGCGGGCCAGCTGAAAGGACACCCGGCCTTGTTGTAGGTCGAATCCTTGGCGAGCCAACCGCCTTTAGATTTGTATTACAGTCCTTTCTTCTATAATGGCAGATGACAATTCCGCTAAAGGCCCTTCTTTGAAGGCCAGATCCAAATCCTACCACCTGCACAGACAGGTTAAGGAAGCCTCTAAAGAAACTTCCAAGGCTTCTCAGAGAGATGCCCTAAGATGTCATAGGGCACTGGAGAAAGAATTTGACAGGCGATCTAGAGAGGCACAACCGATGCCTCCAGCCCTCCCACCCTCCATTCCTTCTACCTCCAGACACCCCCCCTCCTCCAGATTGCTCTTCTCTCTCCAGGCGCAGCTCATCCCAGGGACACCAGGTCCCCGGACCAACGACCAGACGGATGCCCGAAGCTACATTCATGCCCACGGCCACTGGTCTGCGCCAGGAGGAGGCCGCCACAGTCGAGATCCCTGCTCATATGCAGGCATGGATGGAGCGGGCTATCTGCCAGGGGATAGCAGAGGGCCTTCAACAGATGTCCAGCTCTGGTCCCCCTTCGATGGCGCCGAACATGACTCGCCATCAGTCAGGTCCTCGCCTAGATCGGACCTTCTTCATGGTCAGGTACCTTTACAGGGGGACAGTCCTCTCCCAGAAAGGGAACTGGAGGAGGCCATAGAGGACCTGGATCAGTTCAGGGAGGAGGAGGAATTTGAATGGGGGTCTACGCACCAAGGGGAGCCCCTATCGCAGATAGACCCTATGGAAGGGGACATGTCCGAGGACGAAGGCCTCACTCCCGATTAACCCACCTTTGTGGGTCTGTTCAAGCCACACATGTTTAAATCGCTTCTATTTAAGGCCAAGAACATATCTGGCCTGTCTGTACAGTCCTCCTGGCTCTCCCTTCCCCAGCGAAGGAACAAGAGGACGCCATTTTTAGGCAGCCCATAGTGGAAGCGGAGGTTATTCCGGCCCTGCCCATATTTCACGACCTAGTCTCAAACCAGTTGGATTCTACATCCAGCCAGGACAAGAGGTTCTTCAACCTCGAGTCGAGCTTCTGCAACCTGCTTAACACTCTTGAGGTAGATGAGCCCATCGTTGGCTTAGCATCCTCTTCCTCCCCCAGTGATCCCCTGGAGGCTCTGAAACCCGAGGACAAGAGGTCTGAACTGGCTTTACGTAGGGCTTATCAAGCTGACACCTGGGCCATTAGATCAGCCATGACTGCTTCCTTCTTCACCAGGTCTTCGATCCGGTGGCTCCGCCAATTGAAACAGCATGTTCCCCCCTCTAACGCAAGGGCACATCAGGACATCGCAAAGTTGACAGCCTCGGCAGAATTCTCGGCTGACGCCACCTACCACACGATTAAGTTCTCCGCCCGAGCAATAACCTCTCATGTTACAGCTTGACGCCTGCTCTGGCTCAAAGACTGGCAGGTGGACGTAAAAAACAAGGTTAAGTTGGCCACTGCCTCCATTAAGGGGGACAAACTATTTGGCACCTCCCTGGAGCCATTGCTATCCGAAACCCGAAGCAAGAAAAAAATTCTTCCTCCCCTTTTTCGGAGGCCAGAGTCAAGAGCCCCTCAGCCATTTCGGAGAGGTTCCTCCCGACCTTTCTACCAGTCACCTTTCCCGCCCAGGTATCCGAGACCCCCCTCCTTCTGGCCATTCCAGCCCCAGGATCAAGCCGATCTGGGCGACAGGAACAAGAGGGGCGGCAGCTACAGGCGTTCAGGAGGGAAGCCCTTCTGGCGCACCAGATAGATCCCGTCCCTCCCTTCCCATCGGTGGACGCCTCAAGCATTTCGCCGACCGATGGGACTCCTCCATTTCCGATGCCTGGGTCCGGGACACCATCAGACTTGGTCTCGCGCTTGAATTCCAGCGTGCCTCCCCCACACTTTTTTATGGCATTCCCCCCCCTCGAGGGATCCCACCAAACGCAACTTAATGGATTCAGCTATCCATCATCCCCTCAATATACAGGCCATACAACCCGTCCCACCATCCCAGCGGGGGCAGGGGTTTTACTCCCACCTCTTCGTGGTCCCCAAATCCTCAGGTGGATGGAAGGCTATTCTAGACCTGAAACGCCTTAACCGTTACCTGATCTACCGCAGGTTCAAGATGCACACCCTACAGTCCATTCTACTGGGCATCAGGCAGGGGGACTGGCTATCCTCTATAGACCTTTCAGAGGCGTATCTTCACATCCCAATCCGGCCCTCCCATTCCAAATTCCTCAGGTTCTACAACAACCACCGCCACTTCCAATATGTGGCCCTTCCCTTTGGGTTGGCCTCTGCCCCGAGAACACTCACTAAGGTCCTTGCGGCTCTGGTGGCCCATCTCAAGAACCTCCCGGTTCGTCTCCACTGTTACCTGGATGACATCCTCATCCTGTCTCACTCCAAACTCCAAGCAGAGAAGGATATCAGAGCTACTCTCTCTGCCCTCCAAGAACATGGGTTCCTAGTAAACTAGCAAAAGAGCCAGCTGTTACCATCTACATGGATCACCCACTTGGGGTCCGTCATTGACTCAGTTCAGGGAAAGGTTTTCCTTTTCTCGGAAAGATGCCTTAGCATCCAGGAAACCGTCAAACATATCAGACGGTCAAGAAAGGTAACACTTTTAGAATTGTCTAAATTACTAGGTAAACTGGTCTCATGTATCTTCATTGTTTCCTGGGCCCATTTACACACCAGATCCCTGCAGTGGTTCCTGCTCCCATTCCAAAAGACTGGCAGAAGCAACTCAAAGGCCACGGTCAAGGTGCCTTCAAGGGTCCTCACGTCTCTCCTCAGGTGGACCAGTCCCACCATCAACAAGGGACATTGCTTCAAGGAGCCCCAACGCCTCATCCTCACCACAAATGCCAGCCTGTCCGGATGGGGCGCTCACATCCACTCACTCTCGACACGGCAGATGGTCACAGGTAGAACGGGCATGCAGTATAAACTGATTAGAACTCCATGCCATCCACCCGGCCCTGCGCAACTTCCTCCCTCAGGTACGCGGGCGGCATGTCCTTATACTCACGGACAACGTCACCGAGGCTCACGTCAACCGACAAGGGGGCACCCAGTCCATACGCTTGATGAGAGAGGCCGAGCGCCTCTGCCGTTGGGCGGAGTGCAATCTCCTCTCCCTCAAAGCCAAACACATCTCAGGGGACTCAAACACCCAAGTGGACTGGCTGAGCAGGACCACGGTGGACCAGTCCGAGTGGCGCATCCACTCTTCAGGGAGTGGCGAGTGGAGTCCAAGTGGCGCATCCACTCTTCATCACTCTTCAGGGAGGCAACCATGATGTTCGGTCTCCCGTCAATAGACCTCTTCGCATCCCCCCTCAACACACAACTCCCCAGGTTTTTCTCGAGGTACCCCTCCCACAGGGCCGAGAATCACAATGCCCTCTGTTGCCCCTGACCCACAGGGCTTCTATATGCATTCCCTCCATTAGCCCTGGTCCCCAGAGTCATCCAGAAGCTCATCTCTGAGAAAGCAGAGCTGACTCTAGTGGCACCCTACTGGCCCAGACGCCCATGGTTTGCGGACCTCCGCAACTTATCGATGGCCCCTCCCTGGAAAATCCCCCCGAACAGGATATCCCTTTCTCAGGGGCCCCTCCAACACCCAGATCCTCAGTGGCTCCAGTTAGCCATTTGGAGGTTGAGCGGGAACGTCTAAGAAAGGAGCAGTTTTCTGACCAGGTTATTGATACCATTTTAGCCACCAGGCAGCCCTCAACAACCCAAATATACAACGCCACTTGGAATAGTTTCTGCAAGTGGTGCCATAGTTTCCAGGTCAACCCGCTTTCACTCTCCATCGCTCAAGTTTTGGAATTCCTCCAAGAGTGTCTGAGGAAAGGTCTTTCCCCGAACATCCTGAGGCGTCAGGTCGCAGCCCTCTCAACTGTCATTGTTTGTGACAATCTGGGTTCCCTTTCCCTCCACCCTTGCATTAGGGCATTTCTCAGAGGAGCCACTAACTTGTGTCCCCCAACCGTACACCAATACCCTACCTGGGACCTCAATAAGGTCCTTGTGTCCCTTATTAAATATCCCTTTGAGCTTCTCAGGGAATCCTCACTCCAGTTCCTCACATTCAAGGTTGTGTTCCTGGTGGCCATTACTTCGGCTCGCCGAATATCGGAGATAGCAGCCTTGTCGGTGAGGAAGGACCTTTGCATCTTCCATGCCGACCGGGTGGTTCTCCGGCTGGACCCTACCTTCTTGCCCAAGGTCAACTCAGCCTTCCACAGGGTACAGGAACTCACACTTCCGAACTGTCCCAATCCCTCACGGGAAAGGGAGAAGCTTTGGTACACCCTGGATGTGAGATGGGCCCTCCGCATTTACATTAAGCGTACCCAGCCCTTCAGGAGGTCCGAATTCCTATTCCTTTCCTTTCAACCCAAATCATTAGGCCACAAAGTGTCCCCTTCAACCATAGGCCGCTGGATTAGAGCTACTATCTCCAAAGCTTATTTGTCTCAGGCTCTGCCAGTACCCAGCGGAATAACAGCACATTCCACCAGAAGTGCAGCCACCTTGGCAGCTTGGGCCACCCAAGCTCCAATTGCTGATATTTGTCGGGCGGCCACCTGGGCCTCCCCATCTCCCTTCATTAGACATTATAAGATCAACATATTTGCCTCTGCTGAGCCTTCGTTTGGTAGACGAGTCCTCCAGCGAGTCCTCAAGGAACCGCAGAGATTACCGAACCAGATGGAGTCCCTCCCCTAGGACAGCCAAGCTTTGGTATGTCCCACTCTCTGGATGATCCGAACAGCTCGAAGGAGAATGGGCGTTGGTCCTTACCTGACACGCCATTTCTCTTGAGCTGTGAGGATCATCCAGCCCCACCCTTATTATTTCACTGTCTGGTGAGGTCTTGTTTCGGCCAATGAACCTTGTAGCATAGTAGGATGAGAGCACGATCTTCTCTTCACTCTTGACTTCGCATAAACTGGGGAACGCAAGGGAGCCACGTGATGGAGGGCGGAGCGTTCCTCAGTAATTAAGCTCAGCCTTCAACGACGCAGACTGAAGCACCTTCCCACTCTCTGGATGATCCTCACTGCTCAAGAGAAATGGCATGTCAGGTAAGGACCAACGCCCATTCTGTTTTTAATTTATGCTTTTATTCTTACAATTTATATGATTGTATGATGTTGTAAATCCAAGTCACTTAAGTAAAATAGATAGTGTAGACATTTAAGTAAATAATATGCTTAACTCTGTCCCCATTGACCCTCCAAAGCATATTGTAGAAATAGTGCCTGTATCTTAATGATTTGTCCGTTATTTTATATTAAGTAGCAAACTTGAAGTACAATTTTAAACATGTGAGCTAAAAAATAAGGCTTGTTTAATTAAGTGGGTTCTTCCCAAGTAAAAGTGTGAAGGAGTGCAGCATTAATGAAACAATAAGGCTTGGACTTAAAATAATAAGCTACAAGAAAATATTCTTTGAAACATTTTTTCATTACTAGATTCCTATATATTTGTATGTGTTTAAATTTTGTTTTAGAAATATTTGGCATAACATGTTAGATTAAAGTCTTGGCTGTTTGGTGCTCGGTTTGTTTCTTAGTTTATTAATCCACACTTCATTAACTTTAATATATTTTACAGCATTTATTTCTTCAAAAGATTCATAAAACACAGTTAGACAAGTGGAATAATTAAATAAATAATAATAAAAATATAGGCACA
This sequence comes from Hydrophis major, assembly GCA_033807585.1. Classification (NCBI taxonomy): domain Eukaryota; kingdom Metazoa; phylum Chordata; class Lepidosauria; order Squamata; family Elapidae; genus Hydrophis; species Hydrophis major. Next base: position 335,492,921 of record CM066329.1, read on the forward strand.
CACACACACACACACACACACACAATATTTTCTGTTTTAAAGACATCAGTAAAATCAACACAGGTGGGAAATAATGGAAAGTTTCAATATTGCTTGTTTTTCTTTAAATCCATTATAGAAAATGTAGAGAATTCAAATATATACAAGTAGTTCCATAATGGAGTCCAGAATTTGCATTTTATGTCATCACAGTTGTAAGGTGAAACCAGATGACCAATCTGATTTTATGAATCTTTTTGTATCAGTTGTTAAGCAAACCCATTGTCTGCAATGGATGTTTTTTGCTAGAAATCAGAATAAAATGTTGGTTTCCAGAAAAAGAATGTAATTAGCAATTGTGTGACTGCCGGATACTGCAAATGGCCACAAATGTGGACTGATTGCCAAGTGTCCAAAATGTGATTGTGTGACCATACATTAGAACTTTGAATCTGGGTCATAAGAGAATCCGCTGTAATTTTGAACAGTCATTAAGCAACCAATTGTAAGTCAAGGACTAGTTGTATAATTTAGTTCACAGTTATTGTTGAAACTTTAATGCCAAATAAGAAATTTGAGGTGAAACAGGAGAATAGATCTCAACAGAAACTGATTTTCATCTCTTCAAAACAAGCAGAACCACATGACTATCCACTGATTGCTACTTTTTGTAATCTCTCTGCTCTTTTCTGCTAAATTACAAACACTAAACAGGTTTTGTCAACAGGTTTTGTAAAATATAATTTAGGTCTCTCCCATGAGATATTTCATAATGAGTATTGTAAGAGTCACTGAATGCCTGATTACTCTTAATGAGACATTCAGTCTTCTATCATTGGACTTTCAGACATAAAAACAGTGGACATATCATATGTTGGCAGTTCCCAAACTATCGCAGTTAATAAGATAGGAGATTAAAAAATAGGGTAGAAAGATTATTTCCCTGTAAAATATCTTTCTGAAAAAATACTGCCTGTGTTTTATGATTTCAGTTGTGATATTGTCAGCATCTTTATTTCTTTTATTATATAAGAATGGATTTTCATATAATATTGAAAATTTAAAAATTTGAGAGAACCAGTTTGATAAAATTGTTAAGGCATCAGGCTAGAAACTGGTCCCGTGAATTTTAGTCCCGTTTTAGATACAAAGCTAGCTGGATGGTCTTGATTCAGTCACTTTCTCTCAGTGGCAAACCACTTCTGAAATCTTGTTAGGAAAACTGACAGAAATTTGTCCCAACAGTCTCCAGGAGTCAAAACTGACTTGAAAGCTATTGATGAGAATTGAAATGAGTGAGTTAAAATATACCTGTACAATAAATATACTGATGTAGGCCAACATATCTGCTTCCACAGTTGCAAAGAATTTTGAAAGTCCAAACAAAAGGCAAGTATAGACTAGTAATTCTTAATTAAATTCCCGTGTAGAAGAAATTAGTATAAGTACTAAGAACTATTTCTATCATACCATGTCCTCAAGAATGTTTCATAAATGGATATATATTTTTAATATTTGCAAAAATGGAGTCATGGGCTTTTACATTAATTATTGTAGATAGTACTGAAGAATTCCTCTCCCTCAAATAACAGTGTGTAAGTAAAATTAGAAGTTTCTAATACAGAATTCCACAAAACTGGATAGTACATAAATAACTGTACCAGCTTTTTAGAGTTGTATTTGCCGTAGCATCTGTAACTTGAGCAAGCCGTATTTAATGGAGACTTTACTTTTGAAACCCTTCCACTTGAATAGACCATTGCAGAACTTCTATAGACTCTTTCTCTATTGTATATGTTACTGACAATGTGTGAAAAGCTGGCACTGTATATATGCATGCTGTTTTAGGCAAAGTATGAAATGTCTGTTATTTTAATATGCTATTTATTTTCCCTAATACTTAGGCATTATGCAGAATGACAAGAAGTATTTAGGGAAAGTATGAAAAGAGAATCATGAAAAAGGTTAGGGTTAGAGATAGGGTTCGGGTTAACCGTAATCCTAACCCTTTATTGAAACTATGTATATGAAAATAAAAGAAGAAATGCAAAATAAAGTACAGGACTTTCTTACTGAAAAAAAAAAAACAGGAGAAAAAGATAAGCATTGACCTACTTGTTGCAACAAGGAAGGCTAGAATGGCATTTTAACAGGAGTATTTTCTACTTTGCCCGTTTGCCTTTTGGCATTACATAGAATGTCTAGGAAATAGTGAAACATTAAGTGTTTCATTCTTTAATGTCCCATTTTTACCATTCTGTAGATTTGCAGTAATGGTGAATATCTGTAGCTCTGGTGTAGGATGAGGGTGAAGGTTCGTTCTCCGAGTTGCGGGCTGGTTTCCGAACGTTTCATTAGCAGGCTAGATAACATCTTCTGCAGAGTTTAGGGTAGGGGTCTCCAACCTTGGCTCCTGGAAGCCTGGCGGACTTCAACTCCCAGAGTTCCACAGCCAGCTGGCTGTGGAACTCTGGGAGTTGAAGTCCGCCAGGCTTCCAGGAGCCAAGGTTGGAGACCCCTGGTTTAGGGGATATCAGTGTCAGACTCTCCGCAATGACTCACACCTGACTCATCACAAGATCCTCCCTTGACACACCCACGTTTGACCTATCACAAGACCTACTGACCACACCAAGCCCTTAGAAACAGGAACACTGACATTGACATTCCCTAAACTCCACTGAAGATATTACCTAGCCTGGTAATGAAATGTTTGGAAACCAACCCACAAACTGGGTGAATGAACGAACCCTCTTTCTGCAGATTTCCTAGGCATTCTATAAAATGTCTATTTCACACATTGATGGTAACATATATGATCTCTGAAGGATATAGTTTCCCTAAAGTGCTTGGTCAGAATTTTGTACATCATAGTCTGAGTAATGAATGCTGCACTTGGCTCATCGTTTGTTTTGCATCTATTTGTAAAACAAAAGGTACATTAAATGTGGAACCTTTCAACCCAGGTTCTCTACACAATATACTTTTCAAATACTTAAATGACTTTTAATATTCCTCTGTCCACTGAACTATTCAGATTAATTATTACATTTGAAAGAGTGTGATTCCCAAACTGCAGCACAGTGCCTTGGACCATTGTAATAAACCACAGGGGCAGCTGTGGGATATTTTAAATTTTTATGACCTTAAAGCAGGGTTTGGCAATGTCATATTTTTGTGAAGCTGGGTTTTCAGTGACTGCTATGACAAAAACCAGTGTCGAACAGGAAATGATATTCAATGCAATTCCAGGCTTGAGAATGAGAAACAACAAATACATCCATTACTAAGTAATTGTGGTTATTTAAGAATGAAATTGAAAGATATATTTTTTAATTTCAATTTATGTGTGCTATTTTTTGAAACAGTTGTTAGGTTATAAATACTTATTGTTTTGACTTAACTGTTTAACAAAAAGAACTGCTAGCTGTTTCATTTGGCCTAAGGGCTCAATGAAAGAATTACTGTATATACTAAGAGCATGGTGAACTGAGAAAGTTTCTCAGTTATATAAGGATTTGCACCCTAAGGTAGATATTATGGGAATGATCTATAATAACTAAAAATTAAAGTTAAGAAGGCTTTCACTTCTTCATTTCAGGAAATCTAGCCAGATGAATCGTCTCTATTTTAGAGTCATGAATCTGGTCTAACAAGGGTATCCATTCTAAATCCCAGGTATTTTGTTTCTTGGAAACCAAGGGCACACCTAGAGGGTTAAGAATTAGATAAGCTTTGTGGAGTCTTCCTACCACATGCTTTACATGTTCCAGATGCTTCTCTTAGCTGCAAGGACAAATAATCAAATCATCTACATACTTTCCATGCTGCTATCTTTGACCACGCAATATCTGATAGATGAGCCTCAAAACCGTTTCAGAAGACTGATTGAGTCCAAAAAGAATCTATGCGAAAGAAGTCTTATGGGGTAGAAAAGGTGGTCTGAATTTGTTTTCAAGTGGAGTCTGCCAATATTACTTCACGAAGTTTAAGATGAATGGATAGGAGGATAAATGGATGAATACGCACATGTGCAGGGGGGAGGGGAGATTGAACCGGTCAATCAGTCTTCTATCTTTGGACAATAATTAACTATCAAACTATCAGTGTTGCTCATTTCTTTGCCTCATAAGGTTTGGAGCCAGTGCAGTGGGGGTTTTGCTTACTGTTTGCCATTGGAAAATTCTCTTACTCCCAGTTTCAACGTTTTCGTAGCTTAACTTTCATTATGTGTCAAAGTCCCTCTAGGGTAGAAAATGAGACACTGAACATATTATAAAAAATTATGGGAATGGAGGAGATGAAAGCTGGAATCAATATTGGAAGTTGAAAGCATAAGAATTTGAGATATGGAGATTGTAATATCTTATTGGCCCAAAACAAAGAAGGCATAGAGGAGCTTATTGCTAAAGTAAAAACATAAGTTTAAAATATCTGGATTAATGTTCAATATGTCAATCTTAGATTCCATTCAGAAAAATTAGAATTCTTTAAACAATCATCTTACATATGGTTGTGAAAGCTGGACAGTGAAAAAGAAGAAACGTATCTTCAAATTATGAATTAGGAGATGGTTGTTAAAGATATAAGGGGTTGTAGAAAGAATGACTCAGTCAACCTAGACCAAATAGAGTGATTCTTCCCTTGGGGTAATATCAGCAAGCAGAAGAAAAAACATACATGGGCCGTGATGAGAGCAGAAGATGGAAATATGATGGCTTGCCAAAGTTGAGGCTAGCAGTGGGAAGGAAAGACAAAATAATTTTCCAGGAAAGCAGTAAAAGAAGGAACAAACTCAATGGCATTTAATGCTAACTAATTTTTATCTGCTAAAAATTGAACCAGTTGTTGAGATCAAAGTTATGTACAGGAAATAGTAACTGCAAATATTTGCTAAACTAGGATGATTTTTAAAGAGTAGGCTACGTTTTGGAGGGCATAGGGAATTTTTTTGTTTTTAGAACAGGTAGTTCTCAACTTACAATCAGTTGTTTAATTCAAAGTTACCCAAATCTTGGAAAGGTGGTTTGTGGCCCGTAAAACACTTCTGGCCATTGTAGAATATTGTACCATTCCCTCCCACAGTCATCTGGTACTTTCAGGTATTTGGCAACCAGCTCGCATTCACCCCACAATCATATGATTGCCATTTGCAGCCTTTCTGTCAACTTTCCAAGAAAGTCAGTGAAGAAGTTGGATAGGGAATGTTGCAAGTGGAAGAGATGGAGAGAAATTGAAATCTTTCTGATAGCTGCAGAAATGGAGCTGAAATTCTGAAAATTTTGCAGCCTGCCAAAGGATTTCCCCTCCATGTGCTAAGGGGAGATGAAATATTTCAGCTGACTGCAAGAACATTTGTACTTCTATCAGTTTTTATGACTGCTTAAACTTACCTTCTTAATAAGCTTTTGTGGAATTAAAAAGAGATGGTATAATGTTCAACATATAAATGAGCTAGTTCTCACCTTATGACCACTTGTTTAATGACCTTTCAAAAGTAGGAAGGCCCTGAACGCAGAGACTTACAAGGTCTGTCTGAAGTTCAAACCATTGCAGCAAGCTTATGCGCATGTGATCAAAATTTGGGCACTTGACAGCATGCCTGCCTTTATGACTGTGGGAACACTGCAACTGAGGGGGCCAGAAAGCCTCAGTCAGCTAGGCTCAGCAGTGCACAGATCTCTTGCCTCCCCCTCCCCCTCTCAAGAAGCCTACCCTTCTCCCACCACTCAGCCCATACCAAAAAATCTTGGATGGCACTTAGAAAAGTAGTGTATTGACAAAATTTCCATCTGTCAATTGCAAAAAGCTACTTGGATTTGCAATTGACAGATGGAAATTGATTGGATTTGCTCATGTACTATGCCAATATATTATGGCGTACTAGGTTTAGGAAGAACTCAGTGAGTATGAAGGCCAACACAAGATCCTGCAATTGTTATGAATATAAAAGAAAAATAAAGAATGAGAATATTACAAAATATAAAGTTCTGCAAATAGGAGAACAACTGTGACAAAGAAAGCAAGGACAATACAGTAATAGGCTCCTTGGATTCAGTTCCAAAATATCTGGAGCACCATTTGAATACCATAAAGCATTGACAAAATTATCATGAATCTCAGTATAAGAGGCAGCTTGGAATAGCTTACATTCTGAGATAATACCTTTAATATTTATAAACATCTGCCTATCTCAGGTCTTTGGGAGGATTTCTGTAGGTGGATTAAAACACCAAATCCAGTCTAAATAATCTGGCTGACTGTGTGACCACCCATAATAATGCAAGCTAAGTCTAATTTTATGAGGAAAAACTGTGATGGCATAATAACAGAGATAAGAGGAAGAAAACCAGATTGATGTTTCGTTTGCAAGCAAATGATTTTTCCCCCATTCAAATTCTAGGACAAAGCTTCTTTTCTTTACATATTACAAGAAGGGAGCTGAGGTTTTTTTTTTCCATGCCCATGACACTATTCTAGCATGTTAATACTTTGAAAGTTTATAGTTGTGGAGATGTTGATCTCAGTTTTTTTTCTTCTATTCAATTATGTATCATTCTCAGAGACTTCTTGTACAAGTCCCTGCAGTTTTTTTGGTAAGGTATTTGCAGAGATGATTTGTCATTGACTCCTATCTAGAACTGAGAGAAAGATAGTGGCCCAAGGTTATCCAGCTAACTGTCTCAGGGTCAACTCACGGTCTCTGAGTTTCTAGCCTTTATGCCTTAACCACTACACCAAAATATCTCTAAGTGAGCTCAATTAGGGCTGGATTAATATAATTAGTGATTACTGTTTTATTAATCTAAGAACAATATAGATTTTGCACTTAGTTTGCTAAGCAAACAAAACAGGGTTGTTCTTTTTTCTTAATAGGGCTACAATAGAGGAAGCCTATTCAAGGTCAATGACAAAGCTCGCCAAATCAGCAAGTAACTATTCTCAAATTGGGTAAGTTGATGGAGTCTAATAGCAATACAGCTTGATTCAGATTCTGTTTTAATATCAGAAATACTTGAAAGGCTGATTGAAAGCATTGGGGTGGTTTTTATGCTTTTCTCAACATAATCCCATTAATATTTGTAATTTCAGTGTTATAGTGGTTGTCTGAAATCCCAGAAGAAACAGAATCTACACGTGCTAGAGTTCTTGCTAAGAATACAATGTTTAGTTCCACCCAAAAAAATTCTGATTGTATTCTTGAGGTTGAACTGAACCTCATGAAGTTAACTGGATGTTGCTTTCCTCAACTTTACTTGAAAGCCTTTCAACATCAGTTCTACTGCTGAATTTAAGTCATGTAACTATTGTGAATGATATTTTTTCCAGTTTAATAATAAGATCAGAGCATTCATTTATATTGAATTGCAGTAAATATTTATGGCAATTATACTTGTTTTTTGAGAGATCTAGCTCAAACCTTATCTACATTTAGATGGCTAACTGTAAGCATATTTGCTTTTAGAATAATTAAATAGGCATCTTTTTAAAAATACATGCTACACTATAGGAAAACATTGTATAATATATTACCTTACTTTCAAATGATTTCGGTACTAAACTACTGTCATTTTCATTTCTTAGGACATTTGCACCAGTCTGGGATGTTTTCAAATCATCAACCGAAAAACTAGCATGCTGTCATCTAGAACTTGTTCGAAAGCTGCAAGAACTAATAAAAGAAGTGCAGAAATATGGAGATGAACAAATAAAAGCTCATAAAAAGGTTTTATACATATATATATATATATATATGCCTAAATTTTCTTTAATTGTTTTACATAAAATAGTGAATCGATAGCATTTAACACCTGTATGATATTTAACAGACTAAGGAAGAAGTTTCTGGGACTTTGGAAGCAGTTCAAAATTTTCAGAGTATTACCCAAGCCCTGCAAAAAGCAAAAGAAAACTACAGTTCAAAATGCGTGGAACAAGAACGTTTGAAAAAAGAAGGTGCAACACAGAGAGAAATAGACAAGGTAACTTTTTTAAGCCTTTTGTTTTTGCATTTTTCATACAGATTTTTTTTTCTAGATGAGACAATATTAGTGAGAAGTGTGACATGTTGTTTGCTTACTGGAATAGTTATACATTAGCAAACATTTAAGCCTAAATGTATTATTTTTGCTACTTTATTCCCCAAAAGGTAAATACATTGACTTAAACATTGTGTTGTGCTCTCCTGAAAATGTATACTATCAGTTCTGGTGACTGTATAAGTCAAATATCTTAAAGTAGCCAGTATTCCATAGTCTGAATTTTAAAACAAAAAAAAAACCAATATTGTAGACATGATTATTTTATTTGGGGCCATTATTCATCTGAAATCCAAACAGAAATTACTTCACTCTTAGTACTCATATTTTTCATAAACTGTGGGGCTGTCCTATTTTCGTTTGAGACTACAGATTTTTAATGGGAATAAAAAAATAGATTGAACAATCATTTTCTTAGATATGTTATAATAACACTGTTATGTAGGCTGTTACAGGGAAAAAAGTCATTTTATATATTTTAAAATATTAGATGTTCTGTTAACTTATTATGAGTTATGTATGGTAATAATCTTTGGAAAGCATAAGTGTTCCCACAAAGGCATGATATCTTATTGAAATGGATAAAATGTTCAAGATATAAATGAGTGTTAATATTAATGATTAGCAAATTCTTCGTGAAATGAGATTTGAAGTAGAAGAAGGAAGAACATTTTAATGAAATATAGCTATAATATGTGATGTGGGGGGGGGGGAATAATTATGGAAAATAGGCTCCCATAAGAGTATGTGATTTAATTGAAAAGCAATGAGTTAAATGTTTAAGATAAGAATGAATATCAATACTAATGAATAGATTTGTATTATTTTTGATAATATAGTATAATTTTAAAATGTACCAGATGGAATCCCAATGTATGTTATGTGTTTATATTAAGTATTATAAATATAGGGGAAAGAGATAAAGGCATCATACTCCATATAGTGTACAGGAGAAATACTTCTTCTTTTTTTTAAAGAAGAAAAATAAATGGTTGGCTGGAATAGAACAGACAAAGAATAATAAATATTATGATATGAATTGAGAGGAGATAAATAAAATAAAATTGAGAAAATTTAAAGGAGAGAAGAAGTTATATAGAAAATTGAAAATGTTAATAAGATATGAAATGGTATGTAAAATGAATATGAATTTGAATTTGTGTCTGTATCAAGAGTTTTAACCCGGGACTAAGCAACTTTCAGAAAAGAGATTTTTTATGCTTTTATGTTTTGTGTCTATGTCTATTTATGTATTGTTTGTTTTGAAAATAAAACTTGTTTAAAAAAAAAAAAGAATTGATATTTATTTGAAAGCCAATGAATACATGTAAGGAAAAGTAAAGGTTGATATATATTTATTTTGGTAATCATACAGAAGTTGCTTGTCACTGCCTTCTTCCAGAATATTGTTTTGCTTTTGCCTCCCAGAGTAATCAATAATTCTGGGATCCCTATGCATTAGCAAGAACTTTCAACCTATCCTGGCTAATTCTGCTCCCAAAACTGGCCAGAACTAAATTTATGGAAAAATATCTTCTTCCTCTGATTTGTTTAGGCGGCAGTAAAATCCAAGAAAGCTACTGAAATGTACAAATTATATGTAGAAAAATATGCTGTAACAAAATCTGAGTTTGAACAAAAGATGAATGAAACTTCCAAGGTAAACTTTATCTCCAATTTGTTAAATCAAAAGTTATCTTGAAGTAGATTTGTTGAACCAGAATGTATGTTCCAAGCATATCTAAATCTGAATCCTAGCCATTATATATAAAATAGCAAGAATCTTGGTTTATTTTTAATCCATCTTTATAGACAGTTTTCCTCCCTTTTATTTTGTAGCATTTTGCAAGGAATCTGATAGAAGAGAATACAAAATCCAGGTTAACTAAAAACTATTTGTAATTGAGTTTCAGAGGAAATGTTTGTACATAAATCCTAGCCTTGGGGACATTTTTAAATCTGGGCATGTTTTTCTTTATATGCATTAAGAGCTGCGGTGGTGCAGGGTTTAGAATGCAGCACTGCAGGCTACTTCTGCTGACTGCCGGCTGCCTGCAATTTGGCAGTTTGAATCTCACCAGGCTCAAGGTTGACTCAGCTTTCCATCCTTCCCAAGTTGGGTAAAATGAGGACCCAAATTGTTGGGGGCAATATGCTGACTCTGTAAACTGCTTAGAGAGGTCTGTAAAGCACTGTGAAGCAGTATATAAGTATGTGCTATTGTTATTAATGTTCTTTTTGGGAAGAATTGTTGAATCTGTCTTTTTCATTGCATTAAATTAAAATCTTTTTATATTACAGAAATTTCAAGATATTGAAGAAATGCATCTCTTCCATATGAAAGAGATAATAGAATCTTTTTCAAGGACAATACATGAAATTCATTTACAGATTGGAGAGGTGAGTCATTTATTGTGTTTGATTAATGAAACATTAATGAAAGTTTCATATCTGAACTGCCATCCTATCAAGGTTCGTATTTAATATTTATTGAAATGATTTGGGAAGATTTAAAGGGATAATTGTAATGCAGTTTTTAAATATTGCATTATAATATAAATATTGTATTATTTTTTTATCATACAATATAAAATATTTTAAATTTAAATATTTTCATATCTAGATGGAGCAATTATTTTATCAATAAATAATAGTAAAATATGAATAATGCATTTTTCTCATAACATAATTAAATTTTTATATTTCTGGTTGTTTGCAATACTAGTAATTGCCCTTTGATTATATTTAGAGAACATCTGAGACAGAAGCCAGCATGTGGTTCTTCCCTTTGGATCACTGAGAAATTTTCTATCCTCTCTCCACCCCACCCATTATGTTTTGTCTCGTTTCCTATAATTGTGCACTTTAGAAAAAATATTTACTTCATGCAGTATTGCTGCATTCTGTACATCAGAAAATTAATCCATGTTATTAAAAAGTCTATTATTCTGTACAGATAAAGTAGAGATGTAGGAAATCACTGTAACAAAAAAGCTAGATAAAAACAAGTGATAAATTAGCTTATACCACCTTAGTTCATAAATAACTAGATTTAAACCCATTATAAACATGGTAAATCTTAACAATATTTCATCTTCCTCCTATATTTATTTTTAATAAACGGTGTCATTTTTATTCTGAATTGTTGTAGCAAGCATATGCAGAATTACATCATTCTGGAATTATACCAAAAGGAAAATAGATTTAAATTTTATTGAAAATGATAGACAAAAGGACTGTTCAAAAAATGAAAATATGGCATAAATAAACTTTCATCATACAATCATTCAAATATGGGAAATGAAGCTGCAGCCTCATATTAATTATAACACTACAGTGGCAAATCAGCGAAAACATATTTAACCCATATCTTAGTTAGCTCAATCAACCTTTTTAAATTCTTGGGCCAAAACATTACTTATAGCATTTTTAGCATTCTTAGAAGATTATTATGTCAAGAGAAAAGTTCCCAATCATTTAAAATATTCAAGAATACTTACAGAAATTGAAAAATGTAGACCTCCACAAAAGGAGAAATTAAAAAGGTTTATAAAGATGAAGAGAGAAATAACAACTGGGGGGAAAAAAACCTGTTTGAATTCAGTTAAACAGCAAGGATACAGAAAAAGATACAAAATGGAGACCATCTCTTAAAGTTAGAACAGAAAACAAAAGTTAATGGTCAAAAGAAAAATAATATATTGAGAAAAATGGACAGTGAAGTTGCCTGGCTCTGACTTTCACAGAGGCTGCAAGAACCAGAAGTCAAAATACCTTAAATTTAGAATATTGCAGAGACCATTTCTCTGAGTAAATCCTTCATATTTGATTGCTATAACCTTTATAAGCTTGCCTTGGCTGCAGTGAATGAAGAAGAACTGTCCTGGGCTTCATATAAGTATATATAAAATATAGTTAATGTATCTAAGTAACATTTCCATTATTTTTTATATTTATTATTATCTTGTGGGGCTCCATTACCAGCTGTCCAGGGCTGCATGCAACCAGGGTTGGACACACCTGCTTTCTCTTTCATGTTTAAGCTTCTGCAGTGTTAAAATTCCTCAATAATCTTAAGCTCAACTATTTTTTTTCCTGAAAGGTCCATGAAGAATTTATAAATAACATGGCAAACACAACAGTTGAAAGCTTGATACAAAAATTTGCTGAGTTAAAAGGCACAGGCAAAGACAGACCTGGTGAGTTTTTGTTTGTTTTTTTACATATATTGGTAACTCTTTTTAAATACCGTATATACTCGAGTATAAGTCGAGTTTTTCAGCCCATTTTTTGTGCTGAAAAAACTGCCCTCGGCTTATACTCGGGTCAGATTCCCCTCTGAAAAAAAAATGACCCACCGCCATGTGAGAATGCTCAGACACGAAATCTATCCGACCGAAAATAAGTGTGTGTGTGTGTGGGGGGATTTTAACAGAGGGAAGATGTAGGGAGAAGGCAAAAGCGACGGAAGATCCTTCAGGGGAAACTGAGGGGGAGACTCACCCTTGGTCCAGATGAGCCCCCTTCCCCTTTCTCTAGGCTGAGAAAACAACGCGAGCCGAGGTTGCTTCGGCTCCACTCAGCTTCGTTTCCTCAGCTCCAGCTGCTTTCAGTCCACTCGGGAGGAGGGGGAGGAGGAGGTGGTGGTGGCGGCTCTCTCCCTTGCAAGAAAAAAGCAAGGCGCTCTCCCTTGCAAAAAAAAAGCAAGAGCCGTTCTTATGATCTCTCCCTCTCTCTCTCTCTCCCCGTAATACAGTCAAGCCCTTTCCAGCACGCGGGATCTGCCCCCGCCGCTTTGCACCTTGCAAATGCAAAACCCCCAGGATTTTGCATTTGCAAGGTGCAAAGTGGCAAAGTGAGTGTGTGTGTCTGTGTGTGTGTGTGTGTGTGTGTCTCCCTTCCTCACACCAGCGCGCCTTCCTTCCACTGCTACGCGTTTGGGCTGCTTTGTGCCCCTGTCCCTCCTCGCCGTCTTTTATTTTCTCCTTTCCTTTAGGAGGTGTCCTAAAGGGCTGGAAGAGCGAGGAGGCAAAGTAGCTTCCTCGAGCGTTTCTTGCCGCTCCTCCGGGCAAGATTTATTGGCTGGAAGCGAGGAGTGAGTTGCTCGCTTTCCTAACGAGGGTCTTGGAGCAACAACACCCCCTCCCCCGCCACACCCCGCATCCCCACCCTCGCGCTTCCACCCGAGTTTGGAATAAAAAACAAAGGTGCAAGTGTGAACTTGGTGGGGACTCTCCGCTCGCGAGTTTTTGCGTCGCTTTGGGGTAGTGCTCGGTAAAAGGAACTGGGAGGAGGAGAGCTGCTTAGCCAAAAGTCTGCCTGCCCTTCGCTCAGAAACGAGCTTTTGAGTTCTTCTTCCGCAAAAGCGGCAAGTTCTCTGGGGAGGGGTTTAAGGAAAGGAAAAGTAGTCAAAACAATGAGGAGGAGGGAGGAGGAGGACGGGAACTTTAGGCGGCTCCGGAGCTCGAGAATCTGTCCGACCGGAGGAACAGACTGCGTGGGACGAAAATGTGTCCGACTGTGCGTGGAGGGGGAGGATTGTCGGGGGTGAGTTTCTAAACTTTTTCCAGTGACATAAGCAGCCCGAGATCCCCGATCCTCTTTCCCCCCCACAACCTCGACCAAGCCACGGTCTCCTCCAATGAACGGGAATGAACAAACCAGGATTAGCTTCAAGAGCCACGCGATGATGTCGCAACCCCTTCCAGACGCGGTTTTGCCCTCAAGGATCAGGATTAAAACCAGGCAAAATCATGGCAGGAAATGATCAGCCTCCCTCCCTCCCCACCTTCAGCCCCAAACTGCCCGCCCAGGGCTCCTGAAGGGCTTTCGGTATCCTCGGATGGCACTTCCACCGAGAGGGTGGGGGAAGCGATGATGCCGCAACCCCTTCCAGATGCGGTTTTGCCATCAAGGATCAGGATTAAAACCAAGCAAAATCATGGCAGGAAATGATCAGCCTCCCTCCTTCCCCACCTTCAACCCCAAACCGCCCGCCCAGGGCTCCTGAAGGGCTTTCGGTATCCTCGGATGGCACTTCCACCGAGGGGGTGGGGGAAGCAACCCCGGACCGGGAGGGCGATCAGGTGGGTCCGGGCAGCCAAGCGTATCGTGGGTGGGAAAGGACGGTTCCCCGGACGATAATGGAGGAGGAGTCCCCCCCACCCCCTGCTGGCGAGAGGAGATCCCGTGGGCACCCTCCTCAGGAACGGAACGAAAGCCGCGGGGGCCAATCGGAGCAAAAAAAAAAAAAGCCGCCGATTGAAAGGGACCCACTTGGGGAGTCCAGACGCGACCACGGGGGCCCGAAGAGAGGCTGTAGCGGTGGGGGGTCTTCGTGCAGTCCTCCGGCTCTGGCACTTTTTAAAGCAACTCAAAACTTGGCGCGTCCTCGCCTTCCCTTTCTGCCCCTTCCAAAAAGGTCCCACTCCGGGAGTAGCGAGATACGAGACCCTGCTCTCTGTTTCGGGGCAGGGGAGAGCGAAGGGGGGGAGGGTCTTCCTATTCACCCTTCCATTATAAACTTTAAGATCATTATCTTATTTTCCAAACAACCGCTTCACCCCCGCCGCTTTGCACCTTGCAAATGCAAAAACCCCAGGATTTTGCATTTGCAAGGTGCAAAGTGGCGAAAGCAGATCGCGTGTGCTGGAAAGGGCTTGACTGTATTACGAGGAGAGAGAGGGGGGGAGATCATAAGAACAGCTCTTGCTTTTTTCTTGCAAGGGAGAGAGAGACTCCTGCCTCCCACTGTCATCATCATCATCTTTTGGGTTAGTGAATCAATTAAACCTTTCATGATAGTGAGATCGTTTCCCAAATTTCCCTTAAATCAGGGAAGAAATCAGAAACAAATCTTTGGACTGAGAATAAGCCTGTTCCTATGATGCCATTTTTGTTCACTGCAGTGTGAAAAGTGTGAAAAAACACACTTCTTTTTCTTCATCTTCTTGTTCCCTATTTACTGGTCTCTTTCAAAGAGGAAATTGTGAACATCAAACTTATTCTCAACTGTCCTAGTGAAAGTTTTTATTGGTATCTATTTTTATTTTTGAAATAAAATCAATTAAACCTTTCATGATAGTGAGATCGTTTCCCAAATTGATTAATCTGTTTTTCTTTGAAATAAATATTCAAAAACATTTAATCTACTGATGCCTCAATTAATGTAATTTTATTAGTATCTATTTTTATTTTTGAAATTTACCAGTAGCTGCTGCATTTCCCACCTTCGACTTATACTCGAGTCAATAAGTTTTCCCAGTTTTTTGTGGTAAAATTGGGTGCCTCGGCTTATATTCGGGTCGACTTATACTCGAGTATATACGGTAGCTTTCTTAAGACCATTGAAGACAAGGTTTTGCCATTTGGCTTTGATCCAAATGTATAATGGAAGTCCACTCAATGGTTATATTGATTGTTGTTGATTTCTTAAACCTTGACTGCTGATGATGTTAAATGGTTTTTATAACACTCTTTGTTTATTCATTCAAGCAGCATTATGGCCTAGTGGTGAAGATCAATCCCAATTGGAAGGTTGAGAGTTCAATCCTAGGTAGTGTTAGATATTTCTCTTATAGAATGCAAAGATAGAATGTCTGCTGCAAACTCCATGTGATTGTCATCTGGATAGTAATCGTTCAGCTCCATCCATTCATCCCAACTCTATTCAAAAATAGGGACTACAGGGTCATTAAAGGGGAGTTTTGTTCATTTAGTCATTCTTTTAATTGATTCATTCAGGACCTGCAAGTCAGTATTGACTTATGATGGCTACCTGGGCTAACCCTTAGAGTTTACTAGGCAAAATTTTGGAAGCGATTTGCCTTTGTCGTCTTCTTAGGACTAAGAGAAAGTGACTGACCCAAAGTTACCTTGTTGACTTTGGGCCGAAGGTGGAACTAGAACTCCCAATTTCTCTGTTTCTACCTTGGTGCCTTAACCACTACACCAAACTAACTGTTTTATATAGTGTTTTAAATGTTGTAAGCTATTGAGAGTCATGTATTTCAGATGGGCAGCCATATAAATTGAATTAACAAATAAAATATACTTTTTGCATGTGTATAATTCTACTTAAAAAATAAAATCAGCTATAATTTAAGGATTGCTAAATGGTTCAGAGTTAAAGTTGATACTTTTTACATGGACAATCCTCTTTTAATTCAATTTACCTCAAGTGAAATTGCCTCAGTCTGAAAAGAGTATTTTTTAATGAACCTATATCCAAGCCAGATAAAATTAACATTAATATTTAATTTAAAATTTCACTTTATATTCTTTAATTTAAACATATTTTGAGTCTGGAAATTAATGAATTCCTAAAATTTATTGTGTAGAAAAATAGACCCAAAGCATATCTTCCTTCCTTCCTTCCTTCCTCCCTCCCTCCCTCCCTGCACACATGAGATAGCACATAATCTCATAGAGGTTGTCTGATTTGCTTCAACAAAGATACCCTTCAATTACTTGGTCCTCTATTTCAGGGGAAGACATTTTTCAATTATCTTGGTCTAGGTATTTGTAGGATGGTCAGTTTTGGGATTGTGCCTGCCATGTGCATAGAAGCAATCCAACATTTTCAGCATGCACTGGCACATGCTGTTTGATTGTTTATAGTGCTTATCGGAACTGTCCACTGTAGAAGATCTTCAGTATGAAGTTTTTAGCAGGTGGTATTTTGTGGTATTTTCCAGCAAAACCTTCCTCTGTGCTAAGCAACTTTAGATTTATTAGTCATTACTGTATTGCCCTCAGTGCTGCCCTCAATTAAATTAAATCTGTCCAACCCAGAAGTACTCTGGCAGTGCCGTGGAAAAAGACTCCTCTTAGCCTACTCCCACAGTACAACCCTGAGAGGAAGATAGCTGAGGGGTTTCCAAAGCAGAGCAGGGAAAAACAACATGGTTGCTCTTAAAAACTGTATAAAAATAGGACTTCCGGTGGTGCTTTCCTCGTTCATGGACCGGAGACCACGATCGTGCGCAGCTTCATTCTGTGCTCTCTCGTCAGAGGGTCCTGAGCATCTGCTTTTGGGGCCAGAACCACCTTTGTATGGGTGGTGAACAAGGGGGAGACCACCAGCTGGATTGAGGGGAGCACATCTCCCCTCCCTAGCTATACTCCCTTCCAAAGGTGGGCTGTAGTGGTGATCAAATATGGCCAGCCTGAAGAGGAAGAGCTAACCAGCACAAAGATCATGGTGGAGCGGTGAAGAAGAGGACAGTGTGAAAACTGGGCTAACCAGGCACAATATCTGGACATAAAGGTACCCCGGAATTAAGATTCTAAGGAATGTTTAAAAAAGATAGTAAAAGCGGTGACCAGAGAAAGGAGGTGGGGGGATGGACAGATGAAAGGGGCTTTGAACTTTGAAAGGAAGCCAGAAGAAAATACCTGTTCAAATTGGATAAATATATGATTTTGGCATTAAATAGACATAATTAAAGCTGAACTTGAACATGTCAAAAAAAAAAAAACACACACACACCAGTAACTGATATTTGGACTTATTGGATTTTTGAAATTTAAAAGCCCTAAATAGGGAAGAGAAAGTGCGGAGGGGGGGAGGGCGGAATTTGGATATAACAGAGAGTGCCATCTAGTGGTAAAGGAAAATTTTCGTGATTCTAAAAAAAACACCTGGCTCTTTTAAAAGTGGAATTTGATACAAAGTAAGAGAAACTTTGTTACAATAAAATAGAAACCTTGGAAAGTGAAAACACAGAACATCAAAATGAAAGAAAGAAGCATGAAGAAATTACTCTGGGACTGTTTAGTGATCTTGGCATAAACTTAAATTTATGGATCTTGAACTATTTGATGAATCTGGGAAAAAACAGAGGAATAAATAAAAGCTGATCATTGGAAATAAATATCAAAGACGTTGGTCGAATTAAATTATTGGACAATCGGTTTGGACTTAAAGAGTAAAGAAAGAGATAAAGAAAATATAATAGAAGTGTTTAAAAATGGCAGAACTATTTTTGGAATTAAAAATGGAACTAAGAAACATAAAAGAAATGCTACATGAAAGAGGTGAGTCGTGCTGCCTTGCCTCACAATCATTAGAAATGGCAGTTCTGGAATATGAAGTGCCAGAAGGGGAGTGAGTTGATTTAAAAAGAGGCCATCTACAACGAATAATTGGAGCAACGAATATTAAAGCGAAGGGGAAAAAGAATGGAAATTAAAACTTGGAGATTTGAGGAGGCAATTAAAAAGGGAAATGTTTTGAAAGCCAAACAAAGTAAAAGGAAACAGCAAAAAAGGGAATTACAGAAGAAAGCTTTAAAGAAAGAAGGGAATAAAAACTGGAGTAAGAAAAGGAGGGAAAAAATGAAGGAAAAAGGAAGTAATGAAAGAACCAGGAAGTAAAGAGATACGGAAATCGAACAAAAATGAAAAGAAATTGTTTATTTAAAAGACATAGAGTATATAATGGTTAGAAAAGGATTAAGAAAGGGGATTCTGCAAGGTAACATGGTATATTATAAATGTATTTGAAGTAATAAATTACTTAGAAGGTAGGAAAATATAGACTTTTAAAATGAAAAGATTAGAACTGATGTTTTCTTGTTATTTGTTAAATTATACATAGAGATAAATGGAATAAATGGGAAAAAGAGAAACTATAAGTGTATTAACTGTTTAATGAATTCAAGAATATAGTTGAAATGAATTATGAGAATTGTTGTAAAGAGCTTAACATCAGTTTTTATGATTAATTGAATAGATTAATTGAAATTATTAATGATTTGATGTAACTGAAGGGAAAAGTGCCATGCGGAATCCAGTCTAAAATGCATATGTGTTACGTAGTTGTTAGGAGATCATTGTTATTAATTTTTAGGTGATAATTAAAAAGTCAATTATTATTGGGAATTAAAGAGGAATTAATTAAATGATGTATAAGGTAAGGGGGTGGTCCACTCAAATTTGTGATTGTGGGGGAAAAATTTTGAATTGTTTGAATTGGGATGGAATTTTTGAAATGATAGAATATGCAATGAAATTGCAAACCTGACAGATAAAAGTGTAAAGTATAATGAATATGAAGGTATGAGAATTATTTAAATTAAAAAGAAATAGGTTAAAAAATGAATAGAAAATATATAAAATAAGTCTGAGAAAAGTATTTGAGAAAATTTATACAAAATGTGTAATGTAATGATAGGATATGAAATCAAATGTGAAAGATGAATATATAACTAAGGTCATGTTTGTATGGAAATGTAAAAACCTGGAATCATGCTGTTCACTAAAAATAGATATTTTTGAAATGTGAAAAAATAAAAAAAAACTTTTTCTAAAATAAACCTGTATAAAAATTGAATCAAATTGAATTGAATTCTTTATTGGCCAAGTGTGATTGGACACAAGGAATTTGTCTTTGGTCATAAGCTCTCCGTGTACATAAAAGATATAAGTGATAAATCATGATCATAATCATCATGAATACATTCATTATGAATTATAAGATAACACTTAGTGATAGTCATAGGATACTTAAATAAGCAATCAACAAAAATCTAGGAAACTAAAATATAGATCGTAATCAGTTTGGACCGGTTCAGCCGAACCCGTATTTCCAACAATCAGCTGGGCAGTGATCAGCTATGCCACTTGATTTAGATTAGTTAGAAAGCAGGAAATCGTTGGATTTCCTGCTTTCGAGATAATCTAAATCACATGACACACATAGCTGATTCCCTTCCCCCCTTGCTGTTGTACTTACCTTCAAAATGCTGCTTTTTTCAGGCCCAGGAGGCTTCCCTGAGGCTCACTAGGCCAAAAACAGGGTGGGATGCTGCGAATGAAAAAAAAAAAAGAGAAGGGAAGAAAGGGAGGGAGGAAAGAAAGAAAAAGAAAGAGGGAGGGAAGGAAGGAAAAAGGAGATGAAGGAAGGATCACAAATCTTGGCACGAGATTCAGCTTTAGAGCACAGCAATCCAGGGTGGAAGGTACCTGGAGGTCATCTAGTCCAACCTCCTCCAGAAAGTGAGTTTCTGTCATTTGACACACCCCCAGTCACATGACCCCGTAGCCATGCCCACCAAGCCACATCCACTGAACCAGTAGTAAACATTTAATCCTATCACTGATCGTAAAGATACTAGCAACAAAGTTATAGTCATAAGTAGAAAAAGAGATAGGTAATAGGAAGGATGAGAAGAATATTAGTAATACAGTGTTAGTAAATAGTTTGACAGTGTTGTGGGAATTAGTTGTTTAGCACAGTGATGGCATGCGGGAAAAACCTGTCCTTGTGTCTAGTTATTTCGGTGTGCAATAAAATAAAAGCACTGCCAGTTAATTTATTATTGATTATCAAATTTAATCAAAACTAGTGTCAACTTTCAAAATTTCATAAAAATATGTCACATATATATTATATATACACATATATATCTGTATTATGTTAAGCTAGTGTCAACCAGTGGTGCGATTCAACTGGTGTAACAACAAATTATTCATAGCTATCTTTTTCAATAACTAATTATATAATAATTGTATGAATAATATACATTGAATACTTTTACAATTAGCAGTGGTTTTGGTTGTTATTTAGCAGTATTTCCTTTTCTTAACTTCAGTATTTAATATTTGTATTGCATGTTAAATGTGAAGTGGCATGAGGAGTTAGTAACAGAAAGATTGTGCATGTGTTCATAATGCAAAATTAACCTTTGTGATTGAGCTTTTACATCTAAACACTAGGAACAGTCATTTGTTTTGACAGCAAAATTAATTGAGACTAAAACAGTTGAAATTCCACTTGTATCAAGCTGTTCATTAGGAATTGCACTCTGGCTTTAGTGCTGTCAAAAAAATAACTAGTTCAACTATGATTAAATAGCAGAATGATGGTCGGTCCACTGCATTTGAGAAAGAGGTTGAATAAATTTTCTTCTGCAGAAACAATTCAAAAGTGACATGTTGCAAGAGGGATAGAATGTGCATTGATTTCCAGCTGAGCTGTCAACTGGCACTGAGCCAGACATGCAAAGCTTTGGGGTTTTGAAGCAGCGTGTGAGGCATATGTAGTTTTGAGAAAATTTGTCGTCCTTTCATGCATGACTTCCTACTGGGAGATGGGGGCAGGGAAGGGAATCTGTTGTTTTACTCTAAAACCAGCCATTCAGTTTTCTTATATGTATGAAGAAGAAGTTCAGTACTTAGTTGTTTTTAAGTAGGAGTTGCTTTTGAAAATAGTCCTATAGATTGATATTTGTTAAATGTATTTCACTTTGATTTGTGATTGTTTAGAAAGCCTAATCTTTCTTTTTCTACTTTAATTATTGATGCATTTTAAGAATATTCAAGAATTGTTCACCAATTATTTTTTTCGGCATTCATTGTTTTCTTTCATTTTCTATTTACATATTTGATACATGTTCTAACTGGTCTAATTTAAACTGAGTATTTTAATTGTATCAGTTGACCTGCCATGACCCAATTCTCAAACTGAACTGTTTCAGAGCTGGTACTGATTAAGTGACAGGTGACTTATGAGATCTGTGAATTTTCAAGATTTCTTATTGTTCTTTAGTGCTGAAAATTTCTGTTGTAAAACAAAACATACCATAAGAACGACAAAATAGAGTTGGCTTTGTCCCCATATTTAAAATAATTAGAAAGTTCCTATTTAGATGGATGGTGATAATGATGCTGATGGGTCAGTGATTTAATTTGTATTTGTTTATCCTATTGAAAATTATAGTATAGCCATCTAATTTTCACCATTTAAATTATAAACCTGCTTTTATTTATACATATGATTGAATTTAATGCATATAGAACTCAACTGGGGAATAAGTTTGGAGTTGTGTAAATTTATCTGAGCATTCAGTGGGTGGCAGCATGTGGCCAACCTTGTCTTTTCTTGGAAGCTAAGTAGAATTGGGTCTGTGGTTAGTATTTGAATGGAAGACTACCAAGGAATCTCGGGGCTGTAGATGATTCAGAAATAGGAAGAACATTCAGAAAAAGATGGTGTCCCTAGTTTTAATGCAAAAAAACAATATTGATCTGTCTATGTAGTCACCAAGAGTCAAGCTCAATTTGAAGAGTGTCTTTTATCTTTTTAAATCTTTACAGAATCACATTTTCAATTACTCTTGTCAGCAGCCTAGCTATCTTAACTCTTTAAAAAAAGTTGAAATATATTATATAATATTCTTTTACATGTATATATAATGTCAGCAATAACTGTTATAAATGTATTAATTGTAGGGTGATTATACTTTTCTGTTGATTCAGTGAAGTGAATTCTGGGGCTTCTCATAAGTACAAGCAGAAAAAAATATTTATTTTATCAGTCCCTACTGGGACTGATGATCTTAGGTTTTTGATGATAAAGTAGTGGATTGAACATGGAGACGTCTCCAAATTTGATGTTCCCCCTCTATCCCTTAATCTGAATCACTGATGGAGATATTCAAGAGTTCTGGCCTAAGACAGAGCCTTGGGGTACCCCACTGCATACTTCCCTCCATGTAGATGCAATTCCTGAGGATTACATATTGAGTGCAGTTGGTCAGCCAATTATGAAGATATCTGGTGGTGATGCTCAGACATGATATTCTTCCGATTAAAATCGGAATTCCGATTTTTTTGGAAATCGCCCCCCCCTTCCCCCCCTTCTTCTCCTTCCCCTCCCCTCAGAGGCCCCCTGAGTCAGGAGTTGCTACCGCCAGCGTGGCTCCAGTCCCGCATTGCCTCGGGAAGGGAAAGGCAAAAAGGAAGAGCCACGGCGGCGCTTTGCAATAGCAGCAGTGGCACTGGAGGCTCAGGTGCAGCAGGTTCCGGTTTTGCCTTTCCCTTCCCAAGGCAACGCGGGACTGGAGTCGTGCAGAACCGCGCCGGCGGTAGCAACTCCTGACAGCCCCAGCCGGACACCTGAGCGGAGCCTGGGCGGCGCGAGCGGAGGCCACTGAGCGGCAGGAAAAGGGAGCTGGGCAGCCAAGGACCATCCGTCTCTCCGTGCAACATGCCACCACCCGGCCCTGGCGAGGGAAAGCAGCGGGCGCTCCCCGGGAGGTGGCCTCGGCCCCACCCCCAGGGAAATGGCTGCCCAGCTCTGGAGCTGATCCACACGTGACCGGCTGGAAAGGAAGGTTGTGTAGCCTTGGTGTTGTGTGTGCGATTTCTTGGCTTGCGGTGCGGGGTCTCTTTTGGCCGGCCCCGATTTTTTTTTCAGAGGGGAATATGCCTGGATGCTATCTAATCCACATTTTTCTATCTTATTAAGTAATAGGTCGTGGTCCACTTTATCAAATGCCTTACTGAAGTCCAAGTAAATTATACCCACAGCATTTCTCTGGTCCAATAATTTTGTCATTTTTTTTCGAAGAATGCAGTAAGATTGGTCTGGATGATGTTTTTGACAAACCCATGTTGGCTTTTGGTTATGAGTTTGTTTGCCTAGGTGTTCGCAGATTTGTTGCTAGATTATTTTTTCCATAATCTTCCTAGGCATTGATGTAAGACTGATAAGGTCTGTAGTTTCCTGGATCCACTTTGCCCTTTTTTGAAAATGAGAATTATATTTTAAGATAATGCCTGCCTGCATATATTAGGTTCCTTCCAACTGTGTTAACTCTGTTCTGTTATTACCAAGATCTGGCTCAGGCTGTCTCTGAGATTTGTCCAGATTTTTGGTCTCTCTGTGGCCTTGATACAAGAGCTTGCATGTGTTTGGGTGTGGGTGGGTGAGTGTGCATGCGTGCATGCACATACAAGTGCTGTTTTTGATCATTTTAAATATGTCCTTCCTACAACCAGGAATTCCTCTCCAAGGTAGCTATATGAATATCACTATGCTATTTTGCATCTTATGGACAAGCAATAACGTACTACTGCATAACACAAAATAATTAATTAAAAGTAACATTTTTCTTGTTTTCAGGACTGATTGAATTTGAAGAATGTAATACAGCCAGTGCAGTTGAAGGTAAGTTTTTCTTCATTGTAAAAATGATTTAAAACATGTAAATGTTTTAACATCCAGTATAGGTTCTTTTTGGTAATCATTAGGAATAATCTGTTAAAATATTAAGTGAAATACCTAAAGAGGAACATATGTCTGTTTCGATTTGATAGGATCCATTGTGAGCCACAGGTTGCTTTATATAGAAGCAGCAAAAATATTCTCATAATTATTATTGTTTCTAAATAAGAAGCAAATAGCTTTTCAGCATTCCCATAAGTGTATTCAGTTTTTATTTTTTTTGCATCTGTCCTTTTCCCATTTTCCAACAAGTACAGAACACTTACTAATTGTATTCTCTGGCTCTCCAGAGAATTACCTGTAAAAATTACCTGCAATTTTTTTTAGCATCCTGAGGTTCTCTGATGATTTATTATTGACTTAAAATCTGATCAACATGTTATTCACCTGACGAGGGGCTCCAGTCAGCCTAACTCAAAGCCAATTGATGTCACTTAACAGTTTCCTTCTGGTCAGGACCAGGACAACATTGAGGACTAATCTCCAGGCTAATCATGGGTTTTGATTCCCTGAAAATATTTACGAGCAAATATTAACAGGTGGGGATTGCACTGTGTTTGCCTGGATAAGTTGCCATTCAACTTGGCCAAGCAGATCAAGATTCAGCTTGGCCAAGCAGAATTTAACTTGACAGATTTAATAAAGTAGAGATGTGTTACAGGAGTCATTTGAAATTTTAGGGGCTCATGACAACCACAATGTTTGAGTACCCCGGATATAAGCAGAAATCTTGATTTAGAGCCATGTTTAAGATTAAAACATTGAATGCTTTAATTTTAATGGATTAAGTAGTCCAATTTATTGGCAGTGCTTTTGTAATGACATATGGTAATCTCATGAAATAAATTACCTTCGTATTTGCTGTACGTGTGCATTATTTCAATGTATGCTGAATAACATGTACTTTTTAATTTCTATCTAATAATAATTTACTTGCAGGAATAAAGCCAAGAAAAAGGAAGCATTTTGGATTGTCGGGGATTATTAAGAAGGAAAAAGATGTAGAATCTATGTAAGTATATTTCAGATAAAAATATAAAAAATAATGTTGTAATAAAAGCACAAAAATTATTTTATAATTCTTACTGCAAAATGTCAAGAGCTACTTTTAAAGACTATCAGAAATAGTCCTTTTTACTTATGTATATTCTTCTAAACTTGGAAAATTCCATTTTTGACAAGAGCATTAATGAATTAATTTCTCGCATATATTTTCTAAACATAGGCTTATATATTATTTTATGCAAAATCACTTTCCAGTTCAAATTATGTATATTCCCACAATAATCCACCTAGCGCTGAGAACTTTGTTTATGGGGCTCAAAATACATATTACCGTATATACTCGAGTATAAGCCGAGTTTTTCAGCACATTTTTTGTGCTGAAAAAAAACCCCTCGGCTTATACTCGAGTCAGATTCCCCTCTGAAAAAAAAATGGTGTGGAGCTCCGAAGCTGGGCAGCCGCTTCCCTGCTTCCGTGTTTCCTTTGCAACTTTTAAGCATGGGAGGGGGAGGCTTTTCTGAGCTCTAGGCTGAAAAAGCAACGCGAGCCTAGGTCGCTCCACTCAGTGTCATTTCCTCAGCTCCAGCTGCTTTCAGTCCACTCGGGAGGAGGGGGAGGAGGGGGAGGCTTTTCTGAGCTCTAGGCTGAAAAAGCAAAGCGAGCCTAGGTCGCTCCACTCAGTTTCATTTCCTCAGCTCCAGCTGCTTTCAGTCCACTCGGGAGGAGGGGGAGGAGGGGGAGGCTTTTCTGAGCTCTAGGCTGAGAAAGCAACGGGAGCTGAGGTCGCTCCACTCAGCTTCATTTCCTCAGCTCCAGCTGCTTTCAGTCCACTCGGGAGGAGGGGGAGGAGGAGGGGGAGGCTTTTCTGAGCTCTAGGCTGAGAAAGCAACGGGAGCTGAGGTCGCTCCACTCAGCTTCATTTCCTCAGCTCCAGCTGCTTTCAGTCCACTCGGGAGGAGGGGGAGGAGGGGGAGAGAGAGAGAGAGAGATATCATAAGAACGGCTCTTGGTTTTTTCTTGCAAGGGAGAGAGTGACTCCTGCCTCCCACTGTCATCATCATCATCTTTTGGGTTAGGGAATCAATTAAACCTTTCATGATAGTGAGATCGTTTCCCAAATTTCCCTTAAATCAGGGAAGAAATCAGAAACAAACCTTTGGGCTGAGAATAAGCTTGTTTCTATGATGCCATTTTTGTTCACTTCAGTGTGAAAAGTGTGAAAAAACACACTTCTTTTTCTTCATCTTCTTGTTCCCTATTTACTGGTCTTTTTCAAAGAGGAAATTGTGAACATCAAACTTATTCTCAACTGTCCTAGTGAAAGTTTTTATTGGCATCTATTTTTATTTTTGAAATTTACCAGTAGCTGCTGCATTTCCCACCCTCGACTTATACTCGAGTCAATAAGTTTTCCCAGTTTTTTGTGGTTAAATTAGGTGCCTCGGCTTATATTCGGGTCGACTTATACTCGAGTATATACGGTATATACATCCTAAAGAATGCAGTTAGTTGTCAAGGAGAAGAAAAGGGAATTTGATTGATCATAAAAATCAAAGGGTTGTTTGCTGACTCATTTGTTTTATCTTAAGTTTTAATCATAACTCTATATAGTAGTGATTATTGAAGTTTTTTAGGCATCTCTTAGCACTATATTACACTCCAATCTTTTTTTGTATTAGTGTAAGTTTCATTTTTAATTGATTTAACAGTGTCAGTGCCAATATTGTAGTTCCAACAATAAAAGAAGCACATACTCTTTCCGGGCAATGTAAGATTAATCTACATGCCATTTTTATCCTGCATAAAATAAAGTTTGGATCAACTATATATGTTTTAAGTATCTTTTACCATTTTCTAAAAATATAGTTACTAAATGGTTAAAAAAAGTGTCATCAAAATTATGGAATTCACTTGTCCAACAGCCCCTATCCACTTAGAACATAGAAAAATAGGAAATGGAACAATGTTAATGCCAGCAAATCCTCTTATATTTCATTACTAGATGATTTGTATCTGTAACTACTACACTAAGCATGCTATTGCTGTGTGTGTGTGTGTGTGTGTATTTGTTTTCTTAAGTTTTCGTGGGTACTTACATGTATGGTATTCAGCTTTGTTTGGGTATTTTCCCACATCATTATAGTTGCTTTTAAAGTTGTAACAACGTTTCAGCAGAATCTCATCTGCTATCATCAGGCTTCTGTATTACGTGGGAAAATACCCGAACAAAGCTGAATAACATACATACATACATTTTAAGAATTTTGACTGCAATTGATAGTCTAAACATTTTTATGACTAAATAAAATATACATTGATTCATTGACTTCTAGGATGACAGTAAGAGGTTATGTATATAGCAAGATAAAATTAGACAATACATATAATTATAGCAATTTTCTGATTTATTGATGTGTGCTTTTTTACAGAGAATGTCAAGATGCAGATTCAGTAGTAAGTATATATGAATAATATGAGTGTTTGTGTGTGTGTGTGTGTGTGTGTGTGTGAAAGAGAGAGAGAGAGAGAGAGAGAGAGAGAAAATGAATGAGTGAGTGAATGAATGAATGATGTTAATAGAGATTCTCAGTCATCTAGGTCATGATTGTCCCAAAGAGTGCTTTTTCAAGAGGCAACCAGACTTTCTGGTTTTTCTTTGAAGACGTTTCACTTGTCATCCAAGAAGCTTCTTCAGAGCAAAATACCTTCAGAAAAAAAAAACACCAGTTGCGTCTTGAAAAAGCACCTTTGGTATATATGAATAATGTTACAGTTTCAAGCAAGTGCCAGTTTTATCATCCATTTTCTTTCTAATTATTTTTGGCCATTTATCAGAATTTAACCCAAGATGGCAGAAAAGCAGAATTTTCTGAAGCAACATTACAGTTACTGCTCAAAGTTACTAGAGGGGGATATACAGCCAATCTTTGAAGTTGCAACCATTGCAGTGTCCCCATGATCCCCTGATTACGATTCAGGCAATTGGCAACTGCAGGCAATTACAACTACAAGTGTTACAGCATCCTCAGTCGTGTGATCATCATTTGCAATAAGCAGAGTCATGTACACTTACAGCCGTATAAAGGCTCCTGCTGCTTTTTGTCCCTGAGCAGCATGAGGACGTGTACTCCATAGCGCCTGACCACCGATATTCTGTAGCACCCGCTTGTGGAATTCACCAGCCCATGGCATCCACCTGCCTGCCCATACTTGGTTGTGTGGATCCGCCATGCAGCTCTCGCCAACTGACCTGTTTGCTCAGGACACAATTTCAGCTATGGAGGGACACAATTTTAGGGTTGTAAGCAGGTACGTATGGATTCTCATACCATGTCATGGTCATGTAAGGTCCTCAGTTAATAATCTATCTGATTCCCACTTAATGGCAATGGGGACTGCTGGGAGTGCCATTGCTATGCAATATGATCACATGTCTTTTGCTTTATGAAGGCAATTCTGATCACAGTTATTGTTAAATTATATATACCCAGAATGTCCAGAAAAATCGTAGGCAAAACTTTTTTTGGTCTAATTATAAATATTAATAATAATATTCTAATTACTATTAGAATAATAAAATATTCTTTATGAAAAATTAATGAATTTGATTTTTATTTAAGCAATAATACAATATTAAAAATGAAAATTATCTTTAAGGTTGTTTATTTAAACAGAATGATTTTTGCATGGCTTTGATGGAACTTTATTGGATATACAGTATCTAGTTCTGTTAAAACTAGAATTATGTCATTCATGTAGTTACTGGCTTGACAACTGTTATAATCTATAACTTACATTAACCTATGATATTTACTTTTTTATCTGGATGTTTCACTACTCCTTGTTTAATAATTAGTAAACAAATTCATGCATTTATCTGTTCAGTAAGCTTTTTATTTTATTATTTCCCATGTATCCCACTAGATTAATTCTGTATCAGTTTCAGAATATAAAAACAATTTTCTATATCATTTTAAGACAGTTTCTTTCTTTCTTTTATATATAATTTTTATTAAGGGTTTTGATTACAGTAATAAAAAATAATACAAATTAAATTTAAAGAAAAAAGAATACTAAGTATAAAAAGTGTAGAAAAAAGAATATGATGACCATCCCAGAGTCCCCATAGCATCCCATCAACATTCAGGTGCTTGGCAACTGGCATGTACACATTTATGACAGATGGAGATGCTGGGGTCATGTGGTCATTATTTGCGACCTTTCTTGCTGGCTTCCAGTAAGAAAAGGAGGAATGCTCCAATCTTCCTATGCAAACATTTTATATACCGTATTTTTCAGACTATAAGATGTTCTGAAGTTTAAGATGCACCTAGCCTTTGGGGAGGAAAGCAAGAAAAAAAATCTGCCTCTGCCCAGCAATTTGCCTCCTTCCAACGAACAGCCTGATAAGCTTCAGCACAGACTGAATTAGCACAAGTAGCTGATTGTCAGCTGGATCAGCCACCTGATGATCAGCTGTTTCAGGCTACATGAATTGTCTGCGCCTATTGCCTCTGCACGCCCCTTTTCAGCATCCGCATCCTATTTTTGGCCTCCGTGCTCCCCATTTTTGGCCTGTTCCAATCTCCTCTGCCTGGAACAGGCCAAAAATGGGGCCTGCGGAGACCAAAAACGGGGCACATGGAGGCGGCAATAAGCAATGGCAATCCCTGCAGCTTGAAACAGCTGATTGTCAGGAGGCTGATCCAACCACAATCAGCTACTTCTGCTAATCAGGCTGTGCTGAAGCTGACCAGGCTGTTTGCTGTTTGCTTCAAGCAGGCAAATTGCTGGTAGGCAGAGGCCGATGATGGGCAGGGCTTTGGCAACATTCATTGTATCAGACACACAGACATTTCCACCCAATTTTGGGGGATGTGCATCTTATATACCGAAAAATATGGTAACTTTTATCCAGATAATCCTTTTCCTGCAAGTGTGATGACCCAGAATGGTTAACAAAATCCAAAACATAAATTTAAATGTCCTTTAATGACATTGTTCAATAATATTCAGTTGGAGATAAAATGTACTCAAAAATAGTCTTCAAAAGAAAGCAATATAGTCCAAGTTTAATGAGCAGATAGAGGTGAAATAGAAAACCAAACAAACTACAATGATGAAATTTCCACAGTGGAACAAAAGAAGTATTTACCAAATTCAAGAAGTCACAGACAAGGCACAGTCTGTTGGAAGGACGCCAACCAAGATAACTTCAGATCAAAATAAAACATGCTTTGTTTCCAGCATCTGCCAATACGCAGGTCCAAACTCTTATTCAGTTCTCACACCTGCAGCCCATGAAAAGGATCAAGACCCTCTCCTCCCGAGGAGACCATGTCTCTCTCTTATCCTCTCCTCCCTGCATGCCCTAGGATGGATAGGGGATGGGCCTGGGTCCTCCTCTGACTGCTCAGCCGGCCTCTGCCCTTCCCCAAACTCCTCCACAATCTCTAGAACCACACTTCCACTCCCTGTTAGCTGTTCCTCCTTTCCCTCAGAGTCAGTCTTCACCAGGGGCATGACAGCAAGTCATAAATCAAAGGATGATTGTCTTTGGTGACTAACCTACAAGGAGTGCACTAATGATTGTGTCTAATGATTAACAAAGGTTAATCTTTATTTCATTATAAAGATTTTATTCTTATTACTTGGCTCTGCCTGTTGGCGTGGGGGCCAGATGGGGGAATTCCATGCTGGAGATAGCTGCTAGATTGATGGCAGACTCTATTCCCCTTCACACTCTCTGCTCTCCACCCATACATCCTTTTGCTTGTCATTTTGATAATTCTCGTGTTCCTTTGTCATTGTTCTATTTTATTTTTGTTTGCACTTTTTTCATTCTTTTTTATTATTGTAAGCATCATAAAATAGTGCCATTGCAAGCTAGTTGGCAAAAAAAATTAAGAAATAAAATAAATAAATGAATTACTTTCATAAGAAAAATAAAAATATAATTTCCAGGATATTAAGCAACAGGATAGAAGCCTGATAGAAGCAGTTAAAAGTCATGGATATACTGTGAAGATTGTTGCTTCCAAGCTATGAAGAGTCCATTTTGAGAGTTGTACTGAGCCCTGCTTTGAGAAAGGTGTCTTTAGTCAAGACTTTTAGGCATAAATTAGTTAATTCTTTTCATATAGACTTTTTATATAGCATTTAACTGTTTTCCATGTCGTATTTTAGCCGTTTCTGTCAAGTATGAGTTCTACTGAAACATATTTTAAAATAAGTTTTTTCCTCACAGAACATTCCAGCTGTAGATGATGAAGGGTATAGCATTAAACCTAAAGATTGTCAAAATATCCTTTGTTGTTATTATACTTAGTATTTTTACATATGAAACGTTAAATGATTTTATAAAGCATTCAGTTTGCAGTAGTTGGATACAATATTCATTAACTTGGCATTCTCAGAGTGTGGATCTCAACCTCCTGTGTGTGGTGGTGGGGAAGTGCTGGTTGCAAAATAATGAAGAGAAAGTTGCTGAAGAGTTTTCCTCACAAACTGGTCATTTTGATGCATAAGTGTTCTGAACAGAGAACAACACAACAGTTCTACTACCTGTTCTTCCTCCCCCACCCCACCCCTTTTTTTTAAAGCACACTACTACTCTTTTCAAAAGCAAGGGTGATAATGTCTGGAGGGAGAAAGTTTTTATGCAGACCCTTGTTCTGCAGAGACAGCTATTAGAGACCGCTGTGAGGAAGCAGAAATTGCAAGAGTATTGGGAGGAATACCCAGTGCTAGTCTAGAAGGGGCAGAATAGATGTGCTGTACTGCTACTTCAGTGCAGCTTCATTGACTGTGAGAGGGCCAAATGCAACTTGCAGCCTGCTAGTCTTTCATAAGCTGCAGCATTTTTTAAGTTTTATGGAAAACTGATGTAAGGCAATAAGACATCTTTTCTTTTCCATGATATATGGACTATAATTTAATTATTAAGTAAAAGGAGTATATTATTTTTTTCCTCAGCTCTAACCCCAGTGAGTTATCAGTTTTATTCATTCAGTGGGTTGGGATACATTTGTGATAGCAGTGTTTGGGAACCCTGTATTAATTGGTTGTTCAACCTTTTCCTTAACTGCAAATAACATGCCAAAGAAAACCACTTTTATTCCTCAAGTGATTCTGACTCTGAAGATGATGAACCCAGAAAGTTCCGTGTGGAAATTAAACCTGTGCATTCAGACTGTAGTTCTCATTATACAGTGCCATCTTTGGATGAATTAAAAGAATCAATAGGAAACATCACACTTTCACCAGCTGTATCTGTAAGTAAACTTTATAAGCTATTTAGTATATAGTAATAGTGAAAATATACCATAACTAATACTTTCATAGGAACGTTAACTCATTTAGCATAACTATTTTAAAATGTTTTATTAATGGTTTTTAGAGAAGGAATGGAGCAATTAATGTTACATTCAAGGAATGTATACGAATACAAAAAAATGAGAAAAATAACACCAAGAAAGAAACAGTACAGCTGAGTAGGTTAGCTGTACTGTTTTAAGAACAGTTTTAATAATATTTAAATGTATTTTCTACAGACTTGTGCAGCCCTATATCATAAACTTGTTTTAAAAAGCACGAAAAGTCATTTTAGTTCAAACTGGCATCATTTGTATTTTGAAGTCAGATGTTTTAATTATGTTCAGCTAGAGAGAGATTTAAACTACGTGTGACATGCAAAGAGCTAGATGTTTTCTTGGTTAAGTTCTATCCATTGCCTGATACAAAATACTTTTTGTTGGGCTCCTTTATTCATGCTATCTAAAATGTGAGAAACAGAAAAGAAAAGCTTTCTTCAGTATAGCTAGTTACAGAATAGTCTAAATTTTGTAGGGATGATCCTGAATAACTCCGTGAATCTTTTCCCAATTTGAATTGTTTCAAAAAGGTGGAAGCAAAATCATTTTATCATCCAATATTTCACTCCCATTATCCATTGGCTTTTGTTCTTTTGCAAGTATGGGAAACTCTCCCAGATACCTATTTCTCCCAGGGGAAAAAAATGAAACAGTTCTGTTTGAAGATTTTCCAGAATAGTCCATAGATTCTAATTTATTTATCTTGCTGAATATCTGTAAACAACCTAATCAAGCAGTCCTAGAGGTTTTCAGTATATACAACATATATTCAAAAACTCCATAAAACCCCAATATTGTTGTTTTAAACGGTGCTGGCTACTTTATTACAACTTTCAACTTTATGTAAATTGTGGAAAATCATGATAGTGTAGACTCTAGTGGCCCAAATTTAATCTAGGATGAATAGTTGCAACTTTGAACAACACTTTGTTAAAGAACAATTACAAAATGCAATCAAACAAAAAGTGCTACTTTTAGGTCAGTGGATTTTTTTAAAAAGAAATATTGCCCATTAAAATAACAGGATTATTTTAAAACTTTATTAATACTTTGATGCTTTAGCCTTGAAAATTAGAAGAATGTCATTTTGTACATATAGCATGTACAAAACTGTGTGTAATTATGTTTTCCTTATTTTATTTCCTATGCTAACAGAGACATAGTCCTGTAAGTATTAAATCGTATTTAATTAGCAGTATCATATTACTTAATAAGGAAAATAGCTAGAATATTGTAATTGATTTTTTTATACTGTAATGTTCTGTAATACACAGTTCACTCAAAGCTGCCAGTTAGAGTTATGCCATGAAAATTGTAAAATTGTTTATCCTTATAATAAATTAGTAATAAGACGGGCAATAAAATATAATATTTTATCAACATTTTCAAACTTTGAATCTAATTAGCCTCACATCATAAAAACAGGATTTGATTCACAGATAGTTGTTGACCTACAACCACAATTGACCTTGGGACCATAATTTCAATCATAGGCCATGAAGGCCATAAATCAGGCACCCATGTGACTGGCCTTGATTTTATGACTGTTTTACAATGGTCATTAAGTGAATCAAGTCATAAGTCAAAATACATTCAAAAACCAGCAAAAAACATTGGAAACCAGCAAAAAATGTTGCACATCAGGGTCAAATGTCTATGGGACATTACAACCAGTTTTAGGTGTAAGGTGGTTGCCAAGCCTGAAATGTGATCTGGAGGGAATGCAGTGTTTTACAACAGCCAGAAGTGTTTTAGGAGCCGTAAAGCACCCTTTCCAAAGTCATTGTAACTCTGAACAATTGTTAATGACTGGTATGTACTCTTATTCAACACCAGAAGCCAACCATTTTCTTGAAAATACCAGTGTTTTATCATGATGAATTACCTTCCTTGTCGTAGACCTATAAAAGATGGAACGTAACATCTGTGTAAAAGCACTGACCTATGGCCATCCTGATGTTTCTTTAAGTTCAGTATGATTTGAACAATGCTGCCATTCTTTTTACCTTAGAGCTGAAAACTTGTTCCTTTTAAGTTTAAGCCTAAAAAAAGAAAATATCCCAGGTCTTTCCCAAGTCAAAACTAGGATGGGGACTTGTTTACAAGCTGCATTTCCAAGACAGCTTTTGGAACAGTCATGACAGGCACCTAACATTAGGCAAAATGGTTCCAGTAAACAATATTCTTTTTAAATTGACCATTCAGTAATTAATATCTCATACCAAGGAAGTAAATTTGTATATCAATTTCATATAAGCTACTGTTATGATTTGTTATGTTTATCTAAGTCTTCGATGCTTTTAGTTTCATATTTGTTAAGTGCACATTTTTTACAGGAGGTTCAGAATTCCAGAGCACCATGCAGAGGCTGCCTAAAACCACCTTTATATAGAATAATTGGCTTTCAGTATAGAGTGACAGCTCTTTTTTTAAATCACTCATAGTTGTTATCATCATCATCATCATTATTATTATTATTATTATTATTATTCAGAAATAATATTAGCCAGCTTCACTAACTCAGTTGAGAAAAAAATGGAGGACTTCTGTAGTAATGTCAAGCAACTAAGATGGGATGTTTGTATGGCATAAAACAATTGTGAGGTAATGATGCCATTTGATGTTCAAAATTTAAAATCCTAAACATTTATCCTAAATATCTTATTTATAGCTGTCATTCAATTTGTTGAGGCTAATAAATGAGATTGACTTGGAATATTTCCTACCTTCAATTTCTCCCTTAATTTACAAAGAAAATAATATGTGTTTACTAAAATTTGTTTTCTTCATTCTTGCATTTAGGCACAAATGAACCAGAATGCATCTAGTAAGTTTGTCTGAATTGGTGACTATCAGTGACTTTTTCTTACGTTTATATCAGATTAACTGTCCTTTTTTATGAAAATTGATTTGTGTAAACCATGTTTTTGTATATGCAAATGTATATATAATGTGAGTGCTGGATAATTGAGTTTCCTTCTGTATTGAGAATACACCAAGCAGGTTTTTTCCCCCGACATGAGTAACTTTAAAAGGATATATCTTTTGCTATTTGCTCAAAATATAGTTATGGGCAGTCCTTGGGTTATGATAGTTCACTCAGCAACAGTTCAAAGTTACAACTCCCCCCCCCCCAAAGTACATCCTGGTCCCACAGTTACATGTATTGCAGCACCATGGTGGTTTTTCACCCTTTTGACTGAACACAGAAATGCTGCAACATACCCCGCTGCATATTTCCACCCCTTCCGGCCTGCTATGTCTCCACAGGCACTGGGCCTGCTTTGCTAGACCACAGAATTCCATGTGTTTCTCCCCACACATCACCGATCGCTCACTTGCCTTTCAAATACCTCCAGAGGTTAAGGTAGGGATGAAAGAAGAACAGGCTTGGCCACATGGCAGAAAGGCAACCATCTTTTTCTTGGATGCTGGCGAAGCTATATTCCTTTTGTCATTAGATACTAGCCTTCTCTCCCACCACCACCATTAACTCCACTGGTTTTACATTAGCAGAGTTAATTATGGGGGAAGGAAGGCATACAGTCAACGGCAGACTGCTCCTTCCTACAGGATTGTGTGAGCACGTCCTTGCACATGCTCCTCTTCTTTTGCATGGAAGTGAAACGTTCAAGGACATGTTCCTGCACTAGGACTCGGTGGTCTTCTCCACCCTGAGATACCCCAGGCACATTGAACTGCCCAGGCATTTGATTAACAAATGCATTAGGAAGAGCAGAGGTGGGGTTTGTTCATTTAATGTGATTCACTAAACATTACAGTGAAAATGGGCAGGCTCCATTATAGTCGTAACTTGAGGATTATCTGTAATACCTTAAATACAATATTTGTTAATGAAGTGTCACTGTCATATTAGGTGACATAAAGAATACTTTGGAATATTCTGACACTGGACTATATACATTACTCAATAAATCTTTTAAGTCTAAATCAAATTGAGAACGAATTTTCTTCAAATTATGATGAATTATAATTACTTTAAATGTGTAGATACCTACATGTATTTTTAAGTGATTTTCTTAAAACCCAGTGGGCTATATTTGATAAAAGAGTTAGTCTTCATTACAACAGGAAAGAGAACTAATTAAAAAACCCTATAAAATTTAAAGCTATACTCTTACAAATTCAAAGGGTAAAAATTCATTTCCATGTACAGCCAGACTTGACAGGACTGGAATCTATTATCAGATCACCATTGCTGAAACGAAAATTCAGATCTTTGTACCCTGAGGGAGAGGTTTTTATCATTTTCTTCATTGATATTTGTAGCTGTTATCTTTCCTAATTGATGGGCAAGGGAGGTACTTTTTAATTAAAACAAGTAGGGAAAGCATGCAGGACATTGCTTCTAAAATTATTTCCAATTCTTTAACAGCAGTGGAAGCCATTTTCCCCCTCCAATTAAGTAGCTTGTTGCATCTATTTGTTTGTTTGTGCAAGTGAGTGTGTGTGTGTGTGAGAGAGAAATTTAGATACTGTATATAGATGCACAGTGAATACATATATAATACATATAGAATCTTCAGGAACTAAGCAATGTGGTTTGCATGCATGATGCCTGTGTGTGTGTTCAGGCAGTGTTTTCTACGTGTGTGTTGAAAAGCATGAGGCAGGCTGCATATGCTCTGTTCTGAGTTGCATGATCAGGTAGAAAGGGGTTTAATGGAAGAGTCACCAGTATTCCAAGTCATATCCAACTATTTTTCCCATAAGAGTGCCTGGGAATTTTTCCCAGGAATACTTTTCTCCATAGCCACTCTTTCAAACTCTTAACTTTAGCTATTTTCAAACTCAAACTTTCCTTTGTTTGTTTCTTGAAATAAATTTGATTTCATTTTATTCTAGTTTTTTTTTTTTTAAATAAAAGTTTTATTGATTTTAACGACAGACAAAAACATAAAACATAACATAAAAAAATATCATTCTTCATAAATTTACAGCGTACCGGTTGGTTTACCACTCCCTTTTGTGCATCCATTTCATAGTCATCGAAATAATTATATTACATAATAACTCACATTATCAATCATCAGTAAAATATCCTAATATCCTTATTGAACAATCATTTGACTATAATTCATACTTAAGCGAGATAACTATAATTGAGTTAAATTATTTTAAAACAAATCATAGAATCATACCAAATCTATCTTAATAAAGTATTCTAAAAAATTATAAAAACCAAGAAAAATTATATATTCGTTATTTCCTAAATTTCTAAATATTCTATTATTATATTGTATTATCTAACCATTGATAAAAGAGATCCCAAACTTCATAAAATTGTTTATCTTCTTGTTCTCTAATTTCAAATGTCAATCTACTCATTTCAGCACATTTTATTCTAGTTTTGAAGAGTTACCCTACTTGTTGACAATCCTCAGCCCTTTTCATAACCTATGTCCAATTGTCTGTTGAATTAAAAAAAATAGTTAAGAAGGAAAGACATATGCAGCATGATTCACAATTTTTTTTTTTTACAATCCTTTAATACTGCCCTCTGAATCATGTGATCAGGAAAGATTGAAGGAATGACTTACAGAAAAGGGTTTGGCAAGACTTTAGTTCATTCCCCAATTGCCTCCCTTTCCTCCCCAGGTTAGATTTGACCCAGCATTATTTCCAGCATTCTGTTATGTTGAAAAAAAAAAAAATGGCACAAAGGAAAGGAAAGCTTAATCTAAATGCCCCTTACATTAAATACCCCTTCTGGTCATTTTTAAAAATTTCATATTACAGAAAGCTACATCTTATTTACACCTTGTTCAATTCAAAAGTTTATATACTATTTATGTGTTGAATTTCCAAGGGGGAAAATATTTCAACATAGTAATTTAAGACAATTCTTTTTTCTTTTTCCAGATGTTAGTTTCTTTATTGTTAACTGCTAAAAATAAATTTGTTGCCGTTTTGATATGCCACCTGGGATATCAAGGAAATTGATTCTTTCTTCAGGAACTGTTGGGGTTACTGGCATTGTAGTTCAGCAATATCTGAAAAATCAGAGGTTTAGATGGTTTTTGTTTGTTTAAACAAGGGGTGACCACTGATTTAATACACATATGAATGATTGCCCTTATTGTATATAAACCGAGAACCAATCAATTTAGAAGTCAAAACTTTAGTTTAGATTAATATATAGAATAAAACATTCAGTAAAACTGTTGTGTAAAGGTTTTTGCAACCTTGATTTGTTTATTGCATTGTTTAATATTTTACTTCTTCCACTGAAGTTATATACATATGTTGCATTTGTGGGTAAATTATAAATGATTACATTTAACATTGCAATCAAACAATACCAGATCTGCTTGGAAAAAAATCCAATTTTTTAATTTTCGGGGCTGCCTTTCAACATGACAGATGGTTTTATGGTGATAGAGGATACAATTTTGGTGGCAGGAATCTGATGTTGTCCTTCTTGTTCCTAGAATATCCCCCATATATGATAATTTATATTACATAAGAAACATATCAGAGCAAAATATGACAAAACCAAATAATTTAAATTGTAGTAATATCAATTTTTCTTGAACATTTGAGTGAGTTTTAGCTTCCATTTTTATCAATTGGTATTGAGCTTTTGATAAAAACCTAGCTGATTTTGTTAATATATTATATATTTTAATATATTAAATATATATATTGTTAAATGTATTTTTAACAAGTATATCTTTTTAAATAGGTGAAGAGTTAACAAAATCAAAATTTTCTGCTTCATCTAATGAGTAAGTTTCATATTTGATATGTTTATTTGAAAGGCATTTAATATTATTTTGCAAGATTTTTTCCAGTTTGCAGCATTTACAGCTTGATTTAACATTATGGTTTAGACATTTGGAAAAATGCTTTTGATTTTTTTTTACTTTTAAAATTCAGTCCTTTATTCTGTTTTTTTGTTAATTTGTGCTTAGATTAGAATAAATATCTGTGCCTTGCTTTGGTTTAACTTTTAAAAGCTTTTGTAACCTGAATTTGGTAATTTTATTACCAAAATTACCAAATTTTACCAAATTGAGTTACATTTTATATTTTTTTAACCTTTGCTTATCATTTTCATACTGAAATATAGGAAGCTACAATACCAGCTGAATAATAAAAATTATATAATGAAAAATAACTAGCTATGTTATAGTGATTGATCATTCCACTGTGTAAAATATAAGCTTAATACTGTTTAAAATAAATATAATTTTCTTGCTTTTGTAAGGTAGCATATAATAATTATATTATAAACAATTACAAGCATTGTAATACACTTATATCATATAGAGTCCTATGACAACAATATTATTATTCAATCATACATATAGTTCTTTATGTATGTCTGTACAAGTAGTCTTTGACTTATGATCACAATTGAGCCCAAAATATTCATTGCTAAACAAAACAATTGTTAAGTGAGTCAGGCCTCACTTGTGCCATGGTTGTTAAGTGAATCATGCAGATGTTAAACGGAGATGGCTCCCTCATTGACTTGTCAAAAGCTCCCTAAGAAGATTGTAAATGACAATCTCATGACCCCAGGACTCTGCAACCATTGTAAATACTTGCCAGTTGCCAAGCACCAGAAGTTTGATCACGTGTCTGTAGGGATGCTACATTGGACATAAGTGAAAACTAGGTCATAAATGTCTTTTTTTTTAGTGCCACTGTAGCTTTGAATGCTCATTAAACTATTTTTTGTAAATTGAGGATTAGTGGTACTTTGCTCTTTATAGAAATAAATTAGAATTTTGGTGGCATTGCACCCCTGGCTTCATAGTTTTAGGGAAGTGTGGCTTTATCTTTTCTACTCAGTTTTGTTAAGTCTCCATAGCATAGTATCTCTAATTACTTTTGCTTGTTAAACTAATGGAAAAGAGAAGCAAATCCTTTTTATGTCATAATTACTTCCAAATGTGGAGCTTTTGCATTTTTTTCTATTATGTCATGTGCCTGAGAACATTTTGTTGCCTTTCTTTTTAGCCAGTAGCTCTGAAAGTGGTTCCTTTCTAAAATAGTTTGAGAATACAAATTTCCATGGCAGGATTGGTAGTTTATTGTATATCTGGAGAAAATAACTCATTCTGGCATTGCTTTACTAAGCAGCTGATTGGAAAAGAGTTCTTCCTTTGGAAATAGAGCTATTTGCAACAGATCAAGGTCTCTAACAGATCTGGACATGTTTCTTGTCCTGTTTATTAGAGATCGTCTGAACAATTTTGCCTCCTCTTCTGCATGACAAAATCACATGTATAATCCAGAATAATGACTTATCTTGATCTTAGCACTATGCCTCTGTTGATTCATCCTAAGATTTATTTTTTTTGTATCTTTGTCACATCAATGGTTCATATTCCATTTATGTTCTATCACAAAGCCCAGATCCTTTTTTTTGCATGTACTGCTTCCCATATTCCTATACTTGTGTTTTCAACTTCTGTAAACTTTTTTCAATGAAGGACTTTGCATTTCACTCTTTGACTCTAAATTCATTTTGTTGGTTTCTGCCCACTTGTTCCAACATGCTGAAATCTTGAAAATTGATACTGTTTAAAATGTTTTGTTGTCCATCTATCTTGTGAGCTTGCAACCTTCATCTAAGCCTTTTGAAAATATGTTGAACAATATAGGACCTAGAACTAAGACCAACATTTCCAACTTAAACATTGATATAAATGAGTATTGGTGGTGATTGTTTTTTACCATTTTTCAGGTAGTTTTGTGTCCAACTAAAGATAGTGTATTTTGCTAATGATTTCTTGAAATTAAGGTACACTGTGATTTGTTCTTGATACACTGATGGGGTTCCTTCTAACCAATCTTTTCTAAATATACACCAACTAGCTACTTAATCGTCC
The DNA here is from genome assembly GCA_033807585.1 of Hydrophis major. NCBI lineage: Eukaryota > Metazoa > Chordata > Lepidosauria > Squamata > Elapidae > Hydrophis > Hydrophis major. The sequence goes on from CM066329.1 coordinate 335,534,193, forward strand.
CTGCCAAAATTTTGCCTGTTATCAGTGTTTTACTGACCACTCCATAGTTGCAGTTCCTGCTTTTGTTTCATTCTGTCTCCCCCTCATTTTTTAAAGACACAATTTGTCCTTCTCCATTCTTCTGGCACAATGCTTGCCTTCTGCTGTGATCTTTCAATTATAGAAGCAACAAAAAAGGCTCATTTACCTCTGTCAGAAAGAGATTTCAACCTCTTTAAACATTCTTAGGTATAACTTGTCTGATCTTGGCAACTTAAAATTGTTCATGGTAGCCAAATAGCTTATTTTCTCTTTAATTACTTACTCCTTGTGTCAGTTGTTCTGCTTAGATCCATCTGAACTCAGTTCTCTGTGAAGAAGACTGAAGCCAAATAGTAACTGAGGAACTCTACTTTCTCCCTACTCCTTTGCTGTCCTACCATATTCTCCAAACATCAGGTCCAACCTTTCCTGTTCATTCTTACTTCTGTGGACAGAGGTAAACGAGCCTTTTTTGTTGCTTTTGTCTTCTCTGGCATGCCCAAATTCCCAAAATTCTTTTGGGCATTCTACTCATATTAATTACATGCTAGTATACTTCTTGATGATTGCAATCAGTCTTTCATTTCCTGCGCATGTTCCATTTAACTCTTAACTCGATTAAAAATAAAAAAGCACCCATAATGGTTTCTTAAGTTTTTTTTCTCATTGGAATGATATGCTTCCATATCTTATTTTAAGAGCAGCATGACCGGCCCTTGGGCCAAGTGTGGCCCTACTAATGTGGCCCCACAGAATCATAAACTGCTAATATTATTCTGTGATTTATATGCATTAACTATGTTATATATTTTATATGAAGTTGAAAACAATTTCTCTTCACTCTGTGTGACCTAGGTAAGCCAAAAGGTTGGACACCTGTGTTTTAGAGCATTTTAGAGCATTTTTAGAGCAGTTCTTTGGTTTCCCTTATATTGAGGATTTCTCTAGCTGAGAATCTTCCTATAATTTATTGAAATGGAATCACCTGAAATCTAGTGTAGAGGTAAAATTATGTCCCAGTTGTTCTTCCTGTGGTATCTAACTTCATGATTATATCATTACTTCTTCCAAAATTTTGCATTAATTCTATTTCTTCAAATGGTTCTTCTCTATAATTAGGGTCATATTTTTTATTTTATTAAATTTAAAAATCTATCTTGCAATTCAAGCCAGCTATAGAAGTAAAAGAACCAGTCAATAAGCAGTCAAGAAACTACAGCAATAATCATTCAGCAACTTTCCTCTTCCTTTGCTCTTCCTCTCTTTGTTCACTCAGTCAGCCTAATGGTTTCACCTTGGAAATAGGTCTGACTCATAATAGTTCTCAAATATATTGTTCTCATTTATGTTCTCAAAATAAATGCTAAATCAGAAACTTTCAGAAACTTTTACAAGTTTAACAGTGCTAATTGGGATGGGGAATTCTGTCACTAAGTGACATGGTCCTAAAGCATAATGTTACATAGCCACGCTGATTTACTACAGCAGTTGTGGTTGTTAAGCAAATCCCACACAGTCATTAAGTTAGATGTCTTGTGGTTTCCATTTGTGGACTTCTGCTAGCTTCCCTCATTGACTTCACTTGTGTGAAGTTTCATTGGAAGGAAATATGTATTTACTGGTTGGATGTATCCTTTTTGTCTGCAAACTATTCTACAGAAAGAGTTGCTTATTTATATTTTTGTTTAAAAACTAAAAATACTGGGGCATTCAGCAGAAACTGTCTTACTTTTTGGAGGGAATGAACCTACATATCCACTAGTAAAATCAAAGGCCATTTTGAAGAGGATGGAATGTTTAGATCAGATTGTGCTTAACTGTAGCTGTGAAGACTTACGATGAACATGTCCTATTGTTTTCTCTACATTTGCTTGTATATTTATGCTAGTTTTATATTTTTAATATGACTAAAGTTTGTGTGTATAAGTATGTGTGTATAATTTTGATCTTTTAAAAAGCCCTACTTTCTTCTTCATGCATTATGTTAAATAAGGACCTGTCCTGAACAGTCAAGATTTTTATTCTGCAAAGCTCAATATATGAGAAGGACCATCCTTTGATTCACAATCTGCAATAATAATAGGCAGATCATACCCACAATTAAAACCTTCAGAGTAAGCATAGTGAATTGTCTTGTCTCTAATGCAATCCCAGTAAGTGGCTGTCCCAGTTAGAGAACCGGACCAATAAAAATCTCGAAGATTCCTATTCTTACATTTATGTTTTCTGGAAGGGAAATTCAAAGGTATGTTTATGCAAGATTATTTATGCCAAAATACTTTGGAAATCAATAGTACATGACCTACTTTATTGTTCATTTTATTTAAACTGTCGTTAAGACTTAATTAGATCTCTTAACAGCCAGACATAGGAAAGCAGATCCCTATTATCTTCTTCCTCTCTTGGCAGTTACCTTAGATATGATTTTCAGAAAAAGCTAACTACTTCTCAAAACTCTTTGCTGTCCATCACAAAATAAGTTGGTTTTCCCTATTTAGAATCCTATCTAAGTTCAAGGGAGTATTTTAAAACAGTTTTGATAACAATTAATTATAGTTAACAAGTTTATCTTCATTTATTGATGCTTATCTTCCAAGAGGCACCATATAAGAAGCTGTTAATCCTACAGGGCAGATCAGATCAAGAAACAGATGCTGCATAGACCTAAAACAAATGGTTTATATGAATTGCATTTAATTAAAATTTAAGTATTTTATTGATTTTGTTTTTAAATAGTAAGTTGTTTAAGAATCTTAGCAATTCAGTAAATTATTTCAGTATATTTTGAATTTGCTTAAATTATAATTTTATAATGTTCAATTTTATTTTTATTCTAATTGCCTTAAAACGGTACTCAGTTGTACTTACCGTAATATTAACTAGCTAACTGAGAATACATTTCTGTAGTTGTTAATGAATTTGTGCACTGTCAACTATAATTATATACCTTGCTGTAGTAAGATGACCTAGGGCGGACAATTTTGCATCACCCATTTGCTTTCAGATACCAACTCTGATCAATATAACACATTATCAAGTTTTGTGCAGTAGTACTCAAAATTTATCTGATAAATTACCTATTCTCAGGCTTCTATAAATTAAATTTACTGAACATTTAGTTCTGCCACATTATAGTGTCTTATAAGTTGATATTGCTTTCCACAAATTATCTGTTGCTTCCCTATACCCATCTAAAGCTTCTAACCCTTCTTTTAGATTCTGTTAGATTCTTGCTTTAAATCTTTAATCAAGGTTTCTATTTTATTTTATTTTTACTCTTGATATATCTTTTTGATTCTACATGTTTTTTAATGATTATATGCCACTGTCTTTATGCTGGCCCATGATTGTGATAACAATTTGATTGGTTGGTTGGTTGATTGTAGTAAGTTACATTTTATACATATGTATAATTTGAATTTATTTTCTGATATCTTGTTCATTAGGAAAAGCAACAGCGACCTCTTGGCATGGGATCCACTCTTTAGAAATTCTGGTGATTCATCTTCCCTGGCCTCAACAATGTCGTCATCTTCATCTGGTAACATTTTAATCAATGAAAAATTGAAATTATGCTTGCTTTTTTAATAAACAATTATACTCTACATGTGCTATGTAAAAGTATTATAAAATATACGATTGCAGTCATTCAAATCTGTACTTTTTCATGATAGGATAGTTATTTAGAAGAGTAAGATAACTAGGAATCTCTTTACACTTTATCACATCTAAACATGCTATTCTCTCTTTTCAAAGCTATCTTTTTGATAAAAGCTCTTGCATATGCCATAATGCTAACAAGCACTATTTCGGATGCACAGTAAATTTTGTGAATTGTTATTTATTTAGCATATAGCATGCATTGTCAGGGATAGAATGGAACAACTTGGTATGGCCAACCAGAGGGGAGAACCAAGCTGGTGGGTGAGCGAGTGGATGGGCAGAGCACAGAGCAGCAGTTGTGGGCTCCCCCTTTTCACACTACCCACTGCTGCCACTGTGCTGAGTTCAATGCCATTAAGCAGTAGGCAAGGCAGATGGTGGGGAAGCAATGCTGGGCAGGCACATCCCATGTTCACATCCAGTGCTACCATACTGCCCAAACACCACTATCACTGCTGAACAGCCCGCAGCAGTGGCAGGGTGTGTGAAAATGGAATGTGTCCAGCCACCCCGCCACCCGCCCTGCCCAGCACACTGCTGAATGGTACAAAAACTGCTACCCCACAAACAGCCTGGTGTGAAAATGGGAAGTCCCTGGCCACCATCACCACCACTGTGCACTCCATCCTCTTGGCTATTTCCTCTAGCTACCTGCAGTGAGTTGTCCCTGCAGCGAATTGTCTGTGTTGAGTTATCCTGCAATGGTGGTGCCAGAGGCAACTTGGCATGGTGAGCAGGCCATGCAGAGCTAGTCATGTTAACTTGTCCTAGACCCATCAGAGAAATCTACAGTCCTGACAGCCTAAATTGCTAGTTCTTTATGTTTGGCACTTCCATGCCTATCTTTGGTGCACTGCAGGAACGAACTAGCTTACACCAGCTGACTAGCGGCACTCAGATTGCTGTCTCTTCCAAGTTTCTCTGCAAGTCGCACCTCACATCAGGTTGCGTTGCCTCGCATCTGGCTTGGTCCCATATCAGCTTCTACTCTTTCACACATACAAACACAGCTAGGGTTTTCCCACTGCAGTGATACCAATGTATCTACTCGTAATATTGCATGCTTTCAAACTCCTTGGTAAGCAAGAACTAGGAATCAAACAACGAGAACTCACTTATGGAGTTGGGATTTGAACCACATGAGTGCAGATCATTTCTGGCCAACAGTTCCAGCATCATTAAGCCACTGCACCACCACATTGCCTGTGCTAATTGTTAAAGTTAATAGTGCAATATTCATTAAACAAGTGAACAATCCCCGTATTAAAGTAATATTTTCTACTAGTTTCAACAACAAAATATTTTCTATATTTTGAAACTCAGTAATTTAACTGATTAGTAACTATTTCTACAATCTTATTACAATGTGATTTATTAAAACTCATTATTGATGCTTTGAATATACAATAGCTATAAACAAGATAATGGGAATTTTTCACAGTTCATAAGCTATGGATAATAATTTACAGTTATATAATTCCAGTAGTGTGGTACCTATGGCTGAACTATTTTTAGTTGAGCTGTTTCCTGACTTTTAAAGTTAATCTTAGATGTAAATATTTTGGAACAATTTGCTGTTATTTACTAATTAATTGTACATACGCATTAATATTCTGTAATTGCCTTCCAGGAAGACCAACAACACCTCTTTCAGTAGGAACATTAGTACCTCCCCCAAGACCAGCTTCTAGACCAAAGTTGACTTCAGGAAAACTCAGTGGAATTAATGAAATTGTAGGTTCATTACATCTTAACCCTAATGATATTTACTTCTCTGATCATAGCATTGTTAATTGAAAAATAAGATAATGTTTTTTAATTTTGTTTGTTAGCCAAGACCATTCAGCCCTCCTTTGACCTCCAATTCCAGTCCACCTCCATCAGCCCCTTTGGCACGAGCAGAGAGTTCTTCCTCATTGTCCTCTAATTCACTAAGTGCAACAAATACACCCACAGTTGGTAAGTTATAATCAGCCATGGTAACATTCACACCTTTTTTAGTTTCTGGAAAAAAACATTATTATTTACAGAAATGTGTATGCCACTCAGTTTCATTGTCTCAAAGTGGTTTATAAATGTATAACATAGCATCTAGGCAGTTACACATTCACCCAATACAATCAATAACTCATAAATCAAAAACTATCACCAGAATTAAAATAAAATAAAAAAGAGGCAATGCCTAAATGCCTGCTGTGATGTGCCTGCTTTTTTCAACTTTCCAAAACAATAATTGCAGGACCTAAAACCCAACTAGAATGATTTCAGGCAGTGCTATTTTTCTGTCTCCACCTAACTAGATCTCAGTGATACATTCTAAACCTGTCTATTTTACCATCACTAAATTATAAACACTCTTATTGTAGATGGACATGGTATTTTTCAGGAGCAGCTAGATTCCAAAGCTCCCAACAATTCAATCACTTGGACTCACAGTAGGTGAGACTTGCAACACATATAATGGTAAAAGTTCCACATTTCTGAACTTATAAAAATCTACTGAGAAACACTGCATTTCATTTGTTTCATTTCATTTTTACACTGTTGTGAGGGGAAAATATTTTTATAATTTCTCCGTTTATTATGATCTCATCTTACTATGATTTTGGAATTAATTCTAAGCTCTTTTTCATAATTACAGATACCTGTGTTTCCCTGAAAATAAGACCTTGTCTTGCACGTTTTTTTGCCACTAAAAAAGCACTAGGTCTTATTTGGGGGGAGGGGGTGTCCACTGACTCACTTCACTTGTGTGTGTCGCCCCTGGCCTCCTTTTTATTGTCAGAGGCCTTTGGGAACTTTTCGACTTTAGATAGTTACAGATAGTTCCGGAGTTCTATTATCGGCTACAGAGACCTCCAAGAAAGTGCTTTAGAAAAGGCCTCTGAGGCCAATAACAGAGCTCCGGATCAATCCAGAGCTCTGTTATCAGCTACAGAGGCCTTCAGGAAAGCCTTGCTGGCTGCAGAAGAAATGGGCCGAGGTGTGCAAGGCCTAGCTGTAACTATCTGAAGATAAGTAGTAGGGTAGCTCTACTCCACCCTAGCTTAATTTTTACCCGTGCACCCGGGAGTGGGTGAGGTCTTAATAAGGGCTTATATTGTGTGCACGTGTAAAAATCAAGCTAGGCCTTACTTTCTGAGTAGATCATATTTTTGGGGAAACGGTAATAACTAACTCTTACTTTGACACAACATTTAAAAATATTTTTGCATTGAATTTCCATTAATTAGTGCAGTATTTTGAATTCTGCATCACCTTATACATAATATTTAAAAACAAAGGTCATGAAAAACATAACCGTAGAATTAACAACTTTAAAGTTAACATTGTTTAATTGAAGCCTACAATATTATATATTCTAGGAACTTCACGTGGTCCTAGCCCTGTCAGCCTAGGAAGCCAAGATACGTTGCCTGTTGCAATAGCCCTAACTGAATCTGTAAATGCCTACTTCAAAGGAGCAGATCCCACAAAGTTAGTAAAATAGTAATTCATTTTGAATGTCGTATTTTGCATTTTAAAAAGCACATAAGGTTTCCTTCTTAGTTTTAAACAAATTTGAAACTTCAATACTTAACTGATATATCCCAATCAATAGTAAATTGTATCTCATTTTTAAACAACTGTTACATTTTGGGAACACATAACTACTGCAGTATTTTCATCTCTTTTACTAGACTATTTTATAGACGTTTCAGGTTTACTTTTTTTAAAAAAAAAAATCCATTCTTTCAACATACTCCATCAAACGTATTTCATGTATATACTTACTGTAGACTGGACTTTAAGAAAAATGTACATCCTATGGAACTAATCATTCCATTTCCCCAAATTCTGACCAGAACTTACCCTTGTCTTCTACAACCAAGGTAGTATTTGTATGTACTTGGTTGGGATGAACGGGGTGGGTTGGCTGCACCAACGTTTTTCAAACTCGGCAACTTTAAATTGTGAGTTTCAACCAACATGCTGGCTGGGGAATTCTGGAAGATGAAGTCTACAGATCTTAAAGTTTCCAAGTTTCAAGTTTCCCCAGAGATATAGAATAGCATTTGTATGAATTCTATTTGGAGCATTTCCAAAGATGGTAACTATGCTTTGGATGCTCAGCACTTCCTGAAAACTGCAAAGTTGTTCTGGGAAGGTTTATATGAGGAAAATTGGCTCCCCATTTTGCTTCATCTGAATTCTACAAGATAAGGCAGGCAACTGAGCTCAATAAATGAAAAATGGCAGCTAACATTTGTTTACAGTTTAAATGTATAAATGTACATTTCAAATCCAATCATATATTTTATTATGATTCCAATAATTAGCTGTAAAAGTAACTTTTGTCTTTTTACATTTTTCTCTAGATGTATTGTAAAAATAACTGGTGATATGACAGTCTCATTCCCAAGTGGAATTATTAAAGTTTTCACTAGCAATCCATCTCCTGCTGTGCTTTGCTTTAGGGTAAAAAACACAAGCAAACTAGAGCAGATTCTTCCAAATGCGCAACTTGTGTACAGGTTTTGTATCTTTTATTTGTTATAAAGCCATAATTTTTGTTATCTTTTTATAATTTAATTCTACTTTACTTGGAAAATATGCTTCTTTCATAAATACCCTTATATTTCTTGCATTTAAGTTTTATAATTTAATTAAAAATTATTTTATGATTGTGATAATTAAAATTAACTGTTAACTTCATAGAGGTATTTCATTTCAGAAAACTGTTTGAAATAATGTTAATCCAGTTTTCAAGATGGATTTTTTTAAAAATCCATCTGTGCTATGCTAAACTATGTTATTGTGTTACGTTATGTTATGATGTTATACTTATTGCTGTTCAACTTATACTGTATTTCTAGAGCGGATTACAGAATAAATTGAACATTGTAATGTATGGTCTCAGATTATAGTTTAAAAATAGCTAACATAAGATCAAAAGGAAATAGTGAAAAAACATTATGACCATGTAGATTAGATGCTGTAGATTACTTGCCATATAGATTATTTGCTGTAATGTTCTGAAACATTATTGCTTATTGATTCATAGTTTATTTTACAACTTCTTCAATAACTCTTGCTATTGAAGCTTGATCTGCTTTGTCATTAACTGAGGAAATTAGGCATTAAGCAGAACAACTGCTAATGTGCTAGGTTTAAAGGTCCATCAGCTTCAATGTACCATATATGGCCCCATTTTTATTAGAATACATTCTGACAATTACATTGAAGCCATTCTATAGCTACCAGTTTTGTTTAAAGTTGGCTTACTTTCCAGATATCAACATCTGTAATTTTTTTTCCAGATAATTCAAGATATTGGCAAGGCACAAGAAAATAATATTTCATCTTTTAGCAACTTTCCCTAAATTTTAATGTGGTTGAAGCAACTCCATATAAGTATTACCTATCAGGCACACCTGCCATCAATTACAAAGAGAGACATAAATTGAGTGGAACTTTGTTTTAAAATTGCCAGTCATCATAACCATATGGTGTACTATTAACACATTTTTGTGGGAGCAAATGTCTTTCTCTTTTATCTTCTTGACAACAAGAAAGAGTAATGTATGCCTTACTAAGCATATCTATTTTTGAAGCAGCAGATACAAATAGTTGAACATTCAGAAGACTATATAGGTCTTGTCATTATTTGATTCTGAGTTAAGTTCTGTTGTTCTTTTGTGTCTGCTGATTTTTCTCAGGAAACTGATTCAGAAATGAAAAGACATTCCCACGAAAAGGAGGTTCTCCTGTTATTTCACAGCATCAGAGGAGGATAAGGTTCTCTGTCTAATTGGAGATTAAATTATTTTGTCAGGACTGAAATTCCACATGGTTCCTCTTCTACCCCTCTCCTTCATTTTGGAGACAGTAGACTTCAATGATACCTACCTTGAGATTGTTTTTATTGCAACTTTGGTATCAACATTCTCACTTTTGTCTTCTTTTTAGATGGACCAATGTTATAATCTAACAAGGATCTCTTATGTTTAAAAAAAACTCTTAATCATAATTATTTTGCCTAATTTAGGAAGTCTGTCTCTTTGCATAAGGGCATCTCAGGAACTGAAATTTCACATTTCAGGAACATAATGAAGATGCTTTAATTTAAAACCAAAATCAAACTGCACATAGGGAAAACAATTTATATGGACTAAGGAAACAGAATTATATCTGAAACTATTTATCAGGAATAAAAAAAATTAAATGAAAATCTAATTTTTAAAAGAAAAAACTTTGATCACTGCAGCTTCCAGAACAAAGAGTTCTTTAGTCCAAAATCTAAGAAATGGGGGTGGGGTGGGGGGGTGTTACAATGTTCTCTTTTTTGTTGCAAAATAAGTTCAGTTAAAAATAACATGTTTCTGAATTATTTGTGGAAATACCTCTGGAAAAATAATCTACAATCTGAAATGCACCTCAAATGCAACTTGCAGAAATAAATGCAAAATAAGATCTTATATCACTGTTTCCCAAATCTAGGTAAATTACCCAAAATTGAGCGAAAGTGGAGGGTTTTTTGAGTAATGACACCTGGATCCATTATCTGATCAGTACAGTGACACTTAAATTGATTTAAAGTGTTGTGTTTTACCTATGTTAGTTAAAAGGAACATTTGATAAACAGTTTTGGATAATGAAGGAAAAAGTTTGGGAGGCACTGGCTTAGATCATTTATCATTTCCAGCAGTTCCACTGCACAATGTCATGACCATTGACTTTAAAGACTTCTTGGTGATAGTCATTTCATCCCAAGTATCAGGAGATGTACATAGGTTTTATACATATACCAACACATGCTTACAATCCTATAAAGAAAAATATATTATGCTAGAAATTCTTCTGCCCAAAGTGGTCTTGAAATTTCAAGTAAGACAGTTAATTCTGCTATCATCTGTTTCCTCTCTTTTCTGATATTGAATAGCTTTCTAATATTGGACATCAGTTAACATATTAGCTTTCCATCTGGCCTGTGGTAAGGTCTCTGTATAAATAAATTATGTCAGTCTCTGCGTTTATTGCTTTGCTTTTAATGATGAAAGATAGAAATATCTTCTGGTAGTTTCAAGAAACCAACATTTTTTTCATATGAGATTTCTAAAGCTTCTTCAACATAAAAGAACATTATTATCTATAGCCATGAATTTTCTCAATCTTAGTAACACAGATGCATGTTCTCAACCATGTATTTTTATCATCCTACAGTTGGTGCACTCTTTGAATAGAGAGGGCTCTATTGGTCCCAAGAACATGAAGAGAATGACAGGGTTACCTTCTACATTGCATAATGAAGCTTTTTTTTTTCAACAAAATCCTTAGCTTTGGAAGATTCCTGATATAGGTTTTATATAGGTGCATACACATTTTCAGTACATGAATGCAACAACATGGAAATAAGTGTCATATGGTCCTTAATATTGCAGTCCCTATTAAAATGAGATATAGCGTAGAAGAATATAGAAATAATTTAATGCCACAAACATTTCACAGCAATTGGAAATGATTATTTATAGTTTTTATTGCCATTAATTGAAAATTATCATATAATACTTAAATGTGTTCTCAAATATTAAAAATGATTTGCATCTACTATATTATGATTATCTGGCATTATTCTCATATTGGAGAACAAATACTGGAGTGGAGAAAGATTACAAGCCACATGGTGGATTCATGGTAGAAAGAACATTGAAATGCAGACTGTCAAATGTGTATGTAGCTTGGTCTTCAAATCAGTACACTATAAAAGTTCTTAATTTTATCTTAAAACAAATAGAAAAACTTAAGTTCTACTTCAGAAACATGCATATTGTAAAGGCATAGAGTAGAGCTACAGTTGATATTCAAATACACATAATAACTTGGATAGAAAAAAAAATTTGGAAAGGAAAAAACGGAGAAGAGTTCAGCAGTTAATGTTTTACAGCATCTTTTTGTGTTAGTATAAAAAGTTATACATCTTTAAATTATGATATTAAACAGAATTCTGCTGTATGCTATAAGCAAATTACATGCTTTGTGCATGCAGGATTGGGTAGTAAAATGTGTTCTTCATCTTTTGAAGTATTGTCAATGTGTAAGAAAGGTTTAAATATATGTTTTCATGCCTCCATTTTGTTCACAGTGATCCATCACAAAGTGATTCCAGTACAAGGGATTTTTGGATGGATATGCAAGCTGTCACAATCTACCTCAAAAAGCTATCTGAGCAGAATCCTTCTGCTTCTTATTACAATGTAGAAGTTCTGAAGTATCAGGTAATTTTTGTATTTTGGTGTTGTGAGTTTAAGATCTTAACAAGGCTAGATTGTATTGTTTGCTGACATGAATTACCACCCTACCTCTCTTACTATGTATGTGAAAACAATATATATTTACATAGATTGCTGTGTGCCTTACAGAAATAAGTCTATTCAAAAACGGCATAGCAAATTAACATAGAATCTGCATTTTTAAATTTACTTTAAAAACTGATTCAAGCTATTTAACTAGCTGGTCAGCTAATCAACCAAAACAAAACTTAACCAGCACAGAAAGTTAAAAAAATCTTATTGAAGATAAGATTTGTTGATTTTGGAAAAGAGTACCTCACTGCATGTTCTCTTTTATGTTGGGCTTCTGTGTGTAACCATCTTAGTAGCCTTAGGATTCTGTCATTAGGAGCAAACAGCCAGAAGTCAGCTGATGAGCTATCCAGTACACTGATGAGTTATCATCCAAAGCTGTCATCACCACCATATATCACATCATGTCTGATACTTTTGGAATATTTTGTTTGCTCACTTTACCTTCTGCTTCAGGTATTCAGGTTGTGCTTGGGTGCAGGTTCATTGTTGCTAATCAGTAGAATGAATTATTTTATGTTGCAAGAAGTAGCAAGAATGATTGGATGTTTCCTAAGCAGATACTTAGGAATCCCTAACATCAAAATGTTTTAGTGTCCTTGTTCCTGCTGATTTGCACTTGCAAGCAGCATGATAAAGTCTTCAAAATCCTTAAGTACCTTTATGATACACTGCCTCCGGGCCTGCAGCAAACCTTCCTTAGTGGTGGTAAGTTATTTGCTGATTCCTCCAAGTTCCCAACATTGGCAGCTGTGGACTCAGATTTACTAAGGGATCTGTCTCTTTTCTTCCTGTTACTCTCAGCCCCTAGGCTGTTAACAAAACAGAATGGGCTGACATGGCAAAAAGTCAGCATCATGCCCTTTCTGCTTATGCTGCTTATGCTCAGCTCAGCACTAACCTTAAAATGTTCTATATGTCTTTTGACTTCCTTTTTCAGCTGATCTTGCCTTCCCTACATATAATATGTCTTTATATTCCACAGTCATGGTTTGGGAAGTAAGATTTCCATACTGTGGAGAAGATGAATGTCCCCTAAACTTCAGGAAAGAACTGATTCAAATGATTGAATCAGAAAAGGAAACCTGACTTTGAAAAAAAAGCTATAATAGCAATGCTGTCTCGTTTGTATACATAAAATGCTATGTAATTTGGAAGATTTTTATTCCCTAAATAAGAAAATACAGTAATTTTGTGCTAATGAGGATATTAACTTTTAATAAAAGAAGGGATGGAATCTCTTTTAGTGAATCTGCACAATACACACTTTTAAAACCACATTCTAGGGCTGTGAAATCTCCGATTTTACGCGGAATTCCGATTTTTTCCCTCAAACACCAATCTACATTTTCCACGTTTTTTTTCCCTCATCGGATCAAGATCCTAGCCTAGCAGCGAAGAGCTGCTCCGGGGGCAGCGAGACAAAGTGCCTGGCTGCGCCGTGGCGGGAGCCCCCGGAGCAGCTCTTCGCTGCTTGGGGTGGGTGGGGGAGGCTGCCTGAGCCTGGCGACCCCAAGCGGCCTCTTCTTCCCCATTAACGGGCGCCCAGGGCCCCTGCGAGCTCCTGTGTTGCGCGCTTCCAGCTTCGCAAAGAAACCGCCAGGCTCAGGCAGCCTCCCCCACCCCCTAGCCCAGCAGCGAAGAGCTGCTCCGGGGGCAGCGAGACAAAGTGCCTGGCTGCGCCGTGGCGGGAGCCCCCGGAGCAGCTCTTCGCTGCTAGGGGAGGGGGTGGGGGAGGCTGCCTGAGCCTGGCGACCCCAAGTGGCCTCTCCTTCCCCATTAACGGGCGCCCGGGGCCCCCGCAAGCTCCTGCGTTGCGTGCTTCCAGCTTCACCAACAAACGGAGCTGCAAATCTGGTAATCGCTTGCGGAGCCTTGGCACGAACCCCCTTTCCCCGCACTCCCCCCCCCACACTCCTCTGGCGGCAGCAGGCGAAGAAAGCCCCACTTCCCCCTGGCTTTGATGGCACGCGTGAGTTGGCTTCCCACTCTTTTTTTTTTTAACTCTCCTCTTCCTCCTCCTCCTCTCCTTTCCCCTTGTTGTCTGGTCTTCCCTAAGGAAACTCGAGGGCTCACACTTCCAGGTGTTTCTCCCTGTCTTTCTCCCTGTCAATGATCTTTTCTTCCCTTCCCTTCTCTCAGCCCCAATTTAAAGAAAGAAAGAAAGAAGAGAGAGAGAGAAAATGGGGCCCTATACAAATAGTTTGCCCCATTCACAAACACTTTTTGAACTGTTATACATGACTGTATAGAATTGGATTTCACTGCAAAGTTGAGAGTTGCCTGGTGTTTTTTTCAACCTGTTACCAGCAAATGCCAGTTGCCAGGCAGCAGATTATTTAGAAATGTTTTTTACAGTGGTTGTCCCAGATGCAAAGATTCAAGCCTCAGGTTAGGTATGGAAAAAGTAAAGTGTTTATTCTCAAAAACAGCAGTTGAAATTGATGGAAATAGTCTCCAAAATAAGCCTAAGTTGCACCAGAGAGCATCTAGAACCCCAGAGCTTCCAGGGCCCTAGGCAGGCCCTGGACCCCGGTCTAAGGGACTTCGCGCACATGCGCTTCGCGCACCTTATTCACTTCAGATTTTTTCAGACTTTTTTTTTAACCAGCTCTCACACCCCTGCACATTCAAAAGCATATTTAAGCAGCTTCTGAAATAGAATATAGGGATATGGTATTGTCTGAAACAGGTAGTCATCCTAACAAACAGCCACTCCAAGCATAGTTGCTTGCTTGATCACAACACCCAATCTAAATTAGCAATAGACTCCATAATAGTTTTCCAATCTGCATTGTAGATTTATTGTATTGTATATTTATGTATCCCTAGAAGGTTCCAGCATCCCATATCTATCCATGTTACTTCATTTAATTTTAGCAGGGGTGTATTTACAGTATGGAGCAATTAGCCTAATGGTATGTTGAAAACAAAAGACTAATTAATTAAAAGTCACAAAACAGAGTCTAGTTATAGCACACAACTCAGCATGGAAGATTTGATCCTAGCCTTACCTACACCTTAACATGAAGATGAGTGCACAAAACAGCCCTCCAGCTGACTTCAGTGGTCATGTGGCACACATTATTTTAGGTATTCGGGCCTTAAAAATAAGCACATTTTGAACTGAATCTGGAAATGATTAACAACTGCTTAAAAAGAAAGAAAGAAAGAAAGGTCAGATTCTCAGAGTCCAGTTAAAACTTAAGCAATTGTATTTTTCACTAGGTGAATTTTTCAAAGATAGTCCTACAACAGTTCACAGTAATAAGTGTAGTGCCGTGTTTCCCTGAAAATAAGATCTATTCTGAAAATAAGACCTAGTTTGATTTTATACATGTGCCCAATATAAGCCCTACCCCTGAAATAAGCCCTAGTTAAGATCCCGTCTACTCCATTGCACCTGATTGCACAAGATTGGGCGAGTCACACAAGTAAAAATCAAGCTAGGGTGGGGATGGGGGGATGGAGCTGCCACATGTGCCCTGTACAAACTTGCCTTAGGACAGTTGCAGCCCGGCTCTTTCACACCCTGACACCTGCCTTGCCATGCTGGTCCACTTCTTCCGCGGCCGCTTACCGCTAACTTCCCACCCTCCCATCCTGCTCCTAGCTTCTATTTCACTGTCAGGGGCCTTCAGGAAAGGCCTCTGCAGCTGAGAAATGAGCCCCAGATTGATGCATGCAACAACCCCCAGCCTCCGTTTCACTATCAGAGGCCTTTTTACTCAATTTTTAACAGTTATTCAGAACTATATTCTGAACACTTC
Source organism: Hydrophis major (assembly GCA_033807585.1). Classification (NCBI taxonomy): domain Eukaryota; kingdom Metazoa; phylum Chordata; class Lepidosauria; order Squamata; family Elapidae; genus Hydrophis; species Hydrophis major. Next base: position 335,549,989 of record CM066329.1, read on the forward strand.
AAGAAAAAGCAGAGCTAACAGAATTCCTCCCTGTCCAGGCTAGATGATCGAGGGGAGACATCAACAATAGTTTACAAGTACTGTTGCTGAGAAGATTCAATAGGTTCAACAGAATCAACAAAAGAAGAATCAGGACTCCTCTTTACTAGTTCCTAGTTTAATAATTTCCTAGGCCAGTCAAAGCTATTAGACCCCAAAGAACCATCTTTAAAGCTTAACGCTATTTAACAATTTCCTATTAACATTACATAGAGTTAAGTAATAGATTAAATAATTCCAACCTAGGGCATTTAACTATACAATTATAATTAAATAATTACTAATACCAATAATGAAAACATCTCAAAAACTCTATTTTTATGAAATTAACTTTAATAATACTTGGCTTTTTAGAGACCAAAGGTATATGAAGTGAAAAATGAACTTCAGAAGTCATAAGATTTTTCAGGATTGATCCTAAAAGTTGTTATTTTATTATTTTCAAAGGTATTATCAAATGGTATCCAGTCTACACCTCTGAATCTTGCCACATATTGGAAATGTAATGATAGCACAACTGATGTAAGAGTTGATTACAAATACAATCCAGCATCTATGTCAATGCCTAGTATGTTATCCAATATACAAGTCATCGTACCAGTTGATGGAGGTGTAATAAACATGCAGTCACTTCCACCAGCAAAATGGTAATTTTTTTATGATTGATACATTAAATTCATATTAAGATTCTTGTCATGTCTTCTAAAACCATTTGTGAAATACACTGATTATTGGTGCTTGAAACAGTTCTCATGGAACTGAAAGAGAGAAGTGCTGTGAGACTAATGGGAATTTTATGATGGAATTTTATGAGTGTACAATGCAATTAGGATATTAGAACTATATTTGTCATATAACACCAGTTATTTGGTGGCCTCATGCTACCAATTAGTTTCTGAACTTAATTCAGAGGCGTGGTTATTACACATAAAGCCATGAATAGCTTGGTTCCAAGGTTACATTAAGGATTGTCTTTTCCAGTGGGAATATCTAAAATCTGTTTGAGGCTGATATCCGATGCATACTTGCATTATATTTTTAATTACTTGAATACTTGCCTAAGAGAATAGATGCAGAGTAGCAGTATGGAGAACTGCCAATATATGATTATTTTTTTTCTTACAGGAACTCAGAGCAGATGAAAGCTTTGTGGAAATTAGCTAGTATTTCAGAAAAATCAGAAAATGGCGGTAAGAAGAAATGTTTTAAGTTAACTGTTATAGATTAGAAAACTATCATTAGTATTTTGACAAAAAATAATTTAAAACTAACAGCATATATTCTATATATAGAAATATAAATAATTATTTTTCTCACCAAATTCTCCCCCATCAACACTATCATATTTTGCAATATTTTATGTATTTATTTAGAAAATTTATATATCAAAACAGATATTGAGCCTTATCTTTTTTTTCACAACAGCGTAATTATGAGTATATACTATACTGAGTTGCAGAAAAATAAGTTTTGTCAACCTTTCTCAATACAAGATAAAATGCAAGAAAAAAATGCAGTAATTCAAATTACTTTCAATTTAGAATGAAACATATGCTTTGGTTCACTATATTGAAATGAGATCTTCTTAAACATGTAATAAAGGTGTGTGTAGATCAACCAAACAGACATTTGTATGTCTGTTTTGATCTGAGGTTTATACCAGATTGATCTACATCTATACAATTGTATTGTATCTTTGTCTGTATGCATTAGCCACAATAAAGAAAGCTTGGTATAATTAGTCTTATATATTTTAAAAGATTCAAAAACAACTACAACTCCAATTAATACATATGCTATTAGAAACATGAGATTCAATAGGAAATATATAAAATTACTCCAATCAATTGAATAGCCAAGTAATTTTTAAAAAATTATTGTAAAACAAAAATATATTTTGGTATAGAAAAATACCTAATTATCAATACTTGCAATATCATCTGTTTATAAGAACACTGTGTTAAACATGAGTTGCTGATATGTTCTGCAATAAAATCGGCTGATTGTGTTAGTGTTTTGCAGCAATTGTAATGAAGAATTTTGAGGCACTTTCAACATGAAAAGAAATGTTACTGGAGAAATTTTTGTGGATTTTTAAAATGTATTATCAGTCAAAGATTAATTGTATTGTAGTACTTTTGCTAATAAGCAGACTTCTTTATTATTTCTCTCTCTCCTCCTCCCCCCTCTCTTGAATAGGCTCTGGCTCTCTCAGAGCTAAATTTGACCTTTCTGAAGGACCCAGTAAGCCAACAACACTTGCAGTGCAATTTATCAGTGAGGGAAGCACCCTTTCTGGAGTAGATGTTGAATTAGTAGGCACTGGCTATCGGCTTTCCCTTATTAAGAAGAGGTTTGCCACTGGTAAGAAGGATAATGTTCTTCTGAGGATAACCTATAGAGCTAATCTGACATTCATTGCTGATTTAGAATCATAAGTGTAAAACTTTTTGTAATATGTGTTTGCAGTTCCATAATCCCGTTATCAGTTTATTTATCAAATTTATAAGGCTACCCACTGCACAAATAGGTGACTCTGGAATGGTGTGAAACAAAATGTGTTCTACTTTGAAAAAATATGCACACTATTTTCATTAAAACATGTTTGTATGTGTCTGTGTGTAATATAGGTAGTAAGCACTATATTTTCTGCCCATTCTTCTGGTCCATTTAACAGTTCAGTACCCTGGAAAACTCCTCCTATGTATAAGGGCAACAAAGGGTTTGCATGATAAATCACACCAGGTTCCCTGGCTGCAACAAAGCAGTTCCCAAGGATTCTTCCATCCTTAGAGCCTGAAAGGAAATGGGAGGATTCATGCAATTCATGAAATCCTAATTTTAGACGGAAGGTTGGGGATCATCACTATGAGGACTGAAGTAAACAGTCCAGGATAACAAAACATGTGGAAGCCTACTTTAAAAAATTACTTTTGTATTAATGTTTATTGAAGTACTAATTGGAACTGTTTATGTCTTTCAGGACGATATATGGCAGATTGCTGAACAGCCTGTTAGGAAAACTAGATTATTTTCCAATGAATAAGAAGTTTATTCATTCTCTTACTATCTTTCCAACACTATTTTAACATGCATTAATTTTTGAAAACACATTGCATTGTTTTTGGAGTTTATACCCAACAAAATGCACTTTTGAAAATAAGTCAGTTTAAAAAATATTCTGTTTTGAAATAGCACTGAAATGAACTCCAACAATATAGAAAATCAGATGCAATACTGGGAAACAAGATACTGAAATACTTAGTAGTAATGTAGCCTCAGAGCCAAATAGCAGTTATGTGTGGTATTTAAAGTGTGTGATGCTTTGTGATACCTTAAACAAAACTATATTTTAACTTTCTATAAATACTATTGAAGTATATTTTTCAATTTTCAATATTGCCATTTCATAAACAAAACAGTGGCAAAGTATTTTTTTTGTTTTTACACTTGTATATTCATGTGTCATATCTTATTAGAGATTATCTATAAAAATAACTTTATTTCCATATATCATACATAATTAAATGACCAGTGTTTTATAACAGATAATTTTTAATGTAAAGTGCAATGGTTTTTTTAACTGCAATGTACAACAGAGTTATTTACTTCTGCCATTAGGTAACATGATGGGAGTTGTAATTTTAATTAATGCTGTAGATTATTTATTTTTATATGAAATGTGTAATGTTTGTGCCTTTTCAAAGCTGTGCCTGTCAAATGTTTATGTGCTTCTCATTTCTTGTTTTCATTATCTAGATCTTCCTATTAGTAAACTTGAAGGAAGTAATCTTATGCTTACAGAATGGAAGAATCAATTGTGTTCTATCTTCCATGTACCCCTCAAATTTGCTAGGGAGGCTCTTCAGGACTTCTGGTGCCTATTTGGTGAGGTCATGAGGCATTTAAAGTGGAAAGAAGTCAACCAGCACACTACAATCTCTTTCACTGGAAGATAGGCACAATTGGATATAACTTGGCATTTGGAAATCAAAACAGAAAATAGCCTTTAAAATAACTTCTGTTGGGTTAAATGCAATAAATGCAGCCATTACAAAGGGAACCTTATAACTTTTGTCAGTTACCATATTGTATCAACATTTAAAATATCACCAAAGATGTGTAAAATCCTGAAAGTGCATTAAATTTTAAAATAATAAAAAATGCTACACTTCTGAAAAGTGTAGAATTTCCTCTTCTAGCTACAAAAAGCTGGATTTCATATGCTTTCAAACATAGAATGGATTTAAAGTGTTGCTTATGAGCAGCAGTGTTTTAAAGATCTGTTTTCAGTAAAACAAAAATAATTATTGATAATTTCAATGTTTTATGACCACGAATAAAGAAGCAAATAATAGCCCTAACACAAAGTGACCCATTTATATAAGTTTAATACAAATTCTGTTTTTCGAATGTATCTATATGCCTTTAAAAGATTAAATGCAGAAGTCAGAACTTATTAGGGCAGGTGAATTATATGATCAACAGCACCAGAGATTAAGTACTTTTTCAAATTCTAGTTCCTAACAAAAGCATACATGAAAATCACTAACTCTGGATAATACTCTAATGAATAAAATAATGCATTAAGATGTCAGTGTTCTATATAGCCACTAAATTTTGATGAATCCTTAGCACACTACAAATACAGTTGACATCAAAGTAATGAATACCTAGGATAAATGGAATATCTTTTCCTACCTTTTGTGAGACCATTAATCTCCTACAAAAAGTGGAGAGAAAATATCAGTGATGTTGGAGGGTAGAGGTGTCAGACACCTGAGATGTGGTCTTATTTTAAAGATACATGGATCGATTATTTTCTTTTGTTTTGCTTTTAAAATGAAACAAACCTTTGCCATCACTTCATGTGACAGATATACCTTCAGCAACCCAGCAACATTCATTCTTAAACTGGGATATAACCATCTCTGAGAAGGATACTAAGTTATGACATTGTAATGTATAAGATACTCTGGCTCATTATTGGGATGGGGGGAAATGGCAGCTAATTTTTTTTTCCTTAAGGAAAAAAAAGCCACTTTATTGTTTGATTTTCAACTCTGGCCTCTCAAAATTCTTCAGTTTCACATTTTTAACCAAAAAGGAATCCAGTTGTAATTGTTCTCAGACATAAGTACAAATACTGAAAAGAATGAATAATTCATATATTAATAATTGATTATAGAATTGCAGTCAAAAATTAGTTTTTACATATTTGCCTTGTTTTATAAAAATCTAAGCTCCTAAGATCTCATTAGATCCCAAAAATTCACATAGTGAATTTTTATATTGTAGAATAATTGGTGGAATTTTTAACGGGATTTTAGATGGTACAGACTTTTAATGGATTCTTAATCGTAATCTGCTAATGCAATCAACTATCTGATCAGTTGAATAACTTTTAAAAGTCCGTTTGTTTTGTCTTCCATTTTAATCAAGTATTCTTTCTAAATTAGTGCTAACTTTCAGTACCTTCTAGGCTTACTACCAAATGTTCTCACATATTCATAAAGGCTGCAGGTTATAATTTTGAAGCCATGCAATTTTATATATAATTTTTAAAAAATGCTGTATCTAAATATAGATGTGTATAAATGAAACCTGTCTGGTGGAAATTACATGTAGCAAGCTGGATCTTGCTTGTTTATAAAGATATTGCCTTTGTAGTTGCCTCTTGGGAGAATTTGTAAACTCAAATCTGAAAGGTCTGCAGGTTCTACAAACTGTAAATTAGAGCAATATAAATCTTAGAGAAATTGTAAATACATCTGATCTTTTACAAAAATGTTTTCAAAATTGCACCTATAATAAACATGTAATATATAACAACCTGATTGTTGCTGTTTATATGATTTCATTACATTATGCTGAAGCATTCCATGGACAGTCTTCAGATAAAATATAATTTGATTCTGCTTCACCGTTAGAATGTGTTCCTTTTCTACATATTTTAGCACTATTATGGCTATATGTTAATGAGCTTACTACTACCAGACAACATCAGTGCTCACAGTCTTTTTTTCCAGTTTACTTGTATCAGAATGTAAGAAAAAAAATAGTCTGTTGCTGTTTCCTTTTAGTTTTTGGTAGAATAATAAAAGTCCTCTCATCCTCATTATATACAGAAAAAGAAATGGCTAAACTCCCACCACTTTTCTTTTAACGTTTTTGTATTTCTCTGTGATTTGGGAAAACAATTGGGTGTGTAGCTATGAAGATAATGTAGTACAATATACATTTTAAAATGTAAACTAATTACTGTTAATTCCCCAATAGTTTTTTCCTCCACTGTAACACTCACTGTAATCCAATAGTGTACAATCCATGAAGTTGATATGAAAGTACAGTATGGGAGCAGTTTTGCAATCACTAACCTTTCTCCAACTACTGAAACTATAAATACATATTGCTGTGTTGGCTGGATTATATGAAGTTCTGGTGAATATGCAGAAAGTGGCCTCTATGAGTGAATTGAGCACAAGCATGGGAAGAATTGCTTCCAGTAAAAAAATAGATCATTCACAGTTCAAAATTAAATTTGCTGCAGTTTGCCAAAAACTAGAGCAGAATGAAAAAAGTCCCAAAACAATTTTCTTGAGAATGATTGGGGGGACAGTAGTAGTTCTGAAAACCTCCATCAGAAAATGCTCTAGACTTACTTAGTGCTAAATATTTTCTGTATGTACAGCCCTGTCATATTAGAAAAGTATATATTATTTGCCCAATATAAAAGTTACATAATCAGTGCTGAAGAATTGGAGACCTGCAGTGATTAGACAGACATCTGCAGGTATTAGCATCTTCCAAATGAATTTTTTAAAATATTTAATATATGCCTGGTCTTCCTATCCAAACTCAAAATATTTCACTCTTATTTTTCAAAGCACAATTCTGATTTATGTAAACCAAAAATTTTTTCCCTTGTACACAACTTTAGAATTTTCACCTGCAGCTTAAATGATTTTAAGCATAACAAAACCCCCTAAATTAGGCATCAGTTCCATGCAGAGAAGCAATTTCATGGGACCCATTTAGGCAACAAACAAGATATTCCTCTTATAATGAACTTTCATTGGGATTTCCTCCTGCTGGGATTCCTCAGCTATAGTTACAATGATATTCCTGCCTCAATTACAACTGACATTTGTAGGTATGTTATCTGTCATACCCACATTTAATATTTCTAAAATGTCCGAAGAAACCAATACTGTACCCAACAATTATCCAAGTTGCTGTAAAAGCTTTACGTATTTCTGAGGAAGAAAAAAGTTGGAAGTATTTTTTGTATTCTGTTACATAATCCTTTTCTGCTGCACTAGACATACAGAACGTTTTTAGCATCCCCTCCTCCCACCCCGCAAAAAAAAATATCGAAAAATATGAAAGCTATTACTGAGGGAAGTGGTGCACCTTGTTAAAAGTTTTATCGTGGGCATGCAGTTGCTAGTTTGCACCTGCAAACTCCACTGCTGCACGTCACAATTTAAAATGCCGCCTTCCTTCCTCCCCATCCGAAGAAGGGGGGGGGAGAAGAGGACGGTTTCTATCATTTCCGCGGCTCCCTCTCGGCATCGCCTGTTTGGGAAGGAGCTTCACCCCAGAGGGCGCGCGCGATTTGCTTTCCCGGCGCGGCCTCTGGGACTCCACTGGGGGAAAAGATTCTGTGGCGGCTGCGGAGGAAGGACCCAAGTGGGAAGGAAAACCGCGGGAGCTTCGTGGCTCAAGGTCATTCCGGGCGTCAGCAAACCGGCACTTTCAGCCGCAGGAAAGCGTCCAGCTTCCCGGGGGCCCCCGACGCAGAGACCGTCGAGAAAGGAGAAGAGTCTCTCCGGTGTAAGGTAGCCAGGCTTCTAGTTCCATCCTTGGGGAGCCTTCTCTCCGGTGAAGGGAGGGTGGGAGAAACGAACGGCTGGGCTTTTGCAGGCAAGAATGGCGGCTAGTGTGGAGCAGCTTTTTCACCCCCTCGGATACTGTTCGGGCTTGCTCTCAGTATTTTTTGGAGAACGAGGACGATGCTGTCGCCAACGTCGGCGTAACTCCTTTATTGCGGCTTCTTCGCGCTGCCGCCACCTTTTTCTCAACGTCGCTTGCAGCCACAAAAAGCTGGTGGAGTTGGGTTTGGTGGGGGTGAGGAGCTTATACTCTGTACGTGCAACTCAGTCTTCAAACAGGTTACTGCGTTTGCACTCGAACTCTTTGTCCTTAGCCACCACAGCCCTTGAGCAGGCTGAATGGAGAAGGGAGGAGTGGGGGTGAGGAAAATTGAGTTTTTGGCCGAACACAACTGGAGAGCATCAGTAAGAGCGAGCAGCTGACTTGTCAGTGTGATGTCTTAACTATAGGGTTGGTGGGTTGAACGCTGGAAATTGGGAATGTTTTTTTCACTGTGTTGTGGAGATGCCCTAGTTCACCAGTGAGGAAAAATTCCCACCTCAAAGCATACAGTATCCCATTTGGCAGATCATGTTCCCTGCAAATAAATGTTCATGTTGAAATGGTGATCCAATCATTCCAGAATGCTGTGGTATCTGCTTATCCTATGCCTTTGGACTACTTCTACCTGCCAGTCGTGTGTGTACGTATTTATGTTTTGTTGCTTCCAGTGGTGTTTTTGGCACAAGGCTACCTTTCTTACTCAGAGGCTGGATCTCCTGTTGTGAGTTTGCTCTTTATACATCTCATGAAATGGATTCCAAGCTTTCAAAACTAAGTGAATAGAGTAGATAAAACATAGAGTACTGTAAGATGCCTCATTTTATTCCAAAAAGCTGATATGACTATCCTAAAATGATTCAAAAGAGTTGTTTCCAGATATTTGTACCTGATCAATTTAGCCATGATTAATTAAAATAATCCAGTTTTATAAGTCTCCAGGACACACTGAACTGTAAAGACATATGTATATAAATACATTAATGCTAAATTCACATGGTATAATACAGTAGTCCCCAACCTTTTTTGTACCAGGGACCAGTTTCACACAGAAACACTTTTTCAAGGACCGGGTAGGGGCATGAAGGTTCCAATAATAAATAATAGTAAATAAATAAGCGATGAACCCGTAACTTACCCTTTCCAAAAAGACTCTCCAGTGAACTCTGTTTCTGGCTCATTTTGGGAGGGCTAGCTTGCATTGCTGATGCAAGATAAATACGCGCCAAAGAGTCAAGCGCGGAAGTTAGGCGAGGGCAGAAGTAGTTGTCTTTCAAAATAAGACACCCGGAAGCAAAAACATATTTTTATATATATATTAATCACGATTATTCATTCTTTGCAGCCCGGTACAAAATGATCCACGTACCGGTACTGGTCCGGGGCCCGGTGGTTGGGGACCCCTGGTATAATAGACTAAAATGTGATTGGTGTTCAGTGTGTCGTACAAGCATAGATTGACACTCCTGATATTCTTACCATCATAATGAGGTAGTGGTACATAAAAAAATATCTGGATAGAAAAAGGCATGCAGTAATTTTACAAAAAAAATCTGCTGACAGGAATTTGCTCTTAAGTAACTTCTTTTTGCTGACTTAGCATAAAACAAATATATGTTGTATTATGACTAGCTAAAATATATCAAAGGGAAAGAATGGCATATGCTCATACACTATATTTCTTAAAAATAAAATTACTGCTTGCTACAATTGTTTGTCCCCATTTTCAGCCTCTGCTATTAAATAACTACCTCTGCTATATATGACATTTGCATAGTGGCTGTTAGCGTCTTCATCTTATTGATAGTTCCCTGATACAGGCAGATAGTTTGCTTATGACAATACAATTCTATAGCCTAACTTACTATGTATTTTGAAAACCTACACATTCTGTTCTACTTTATTTGAGGATAGAAATGTGTAGTTCCCTTTTGTCATTTAAATCTTTTTCTACTTGGGGTGGAATAAAAATCACTTTTCAAAACTTAATGTTGCAGAGTATTGCATACATTATTTGGCTCACATCATTTTAATATTTCATAGAATTTAAACAAACTGATATCCTTTGAGTGCAATTACAATGTATAGGCATTATACTACAGTCTACAAGATGTTTAAAGCTTGGCTTTAATTTTGTTCGTATTCTGGAGGATAATCATGTTTCATATTTTTAGTTCTTGGCTAAATTAAGCTGTGATTTTGTATTTGCCTACATGGGAGCCAATTGCATTGGACTTGTTTCTGGATAAGCAAAGTCAAATAAAGCAATGACATTCTACCATGAGAGACTCTCTGGTCTTCAGATTATTAATGTACCTAATCCCTTCCTGTAATACTTTATACAGGTGTGGAACCATTAAAATGATGGATATATTTCAGAACATTTCATCATACCAATGAATTTCTTGAAAATAATTTTAAAATAGTGATGATTTTGAGAATGTTATCAAACTCTTATTATGAATGTTTAACATTTTGACAGAACATCAAGCTAATTAATGTTACTTGTACAATTATTTCACTTTTAGAATTCATAATAAACATAGACATTGTTTTTCTATAATAGAACTTCATTGTTAATTCCATAACCATGCATTGCTTGTATTCTTTTTTCCCTGATTCTGAAAATATTATAAAAATGTGAATGGATGGATGGATAGATGGAAGATAGAATGTGTATGTACGAGAGCCAGTGTAATATTGCAATTAAAACACTAAGCTAGAAATGAAGCTATCCAGGTTGTATAGAAATTGGCTGGGTGATTTGCAGCTGACACTCACTCTCAGCCTTAGCTTAGTAAATTGGAAACATCTATCTACTAATCCATATTGAATCAGCATGGCAGATTTTAGTCCCTAATTTTCAATAAAGAGGCTGGTGGGTTGATTCATGTATCTGTCTTTGTAGCTGTACTACAAGATTGACACAAAAAAGACTTATTTTATACATGTAATTAAAAGGTCCATGCGGTGGTAGGATTCAAATTTTTTTACTACCAGTTCTGTGGGCATGGCTTGGTGGGCATGGCAGGGTCAGAGGTGGTATTTGCCGATTCTCTGAACTACTCAAAATTTCCGCTACCGGTTCTCCAGAACTGGTGAGAACTTGCTGAATACTACCTCTGGGTCCATGTTTTAATGCTTTGTTTTCATTTTTGAACTAAACAGTTGCCAAAATACAGAAAAATGTAAGATGTCTAGATTAGAAGAAACTGGATTAAGGTATATGTTATTTTTACTTTTTATAATAGTTTAAAGCTTTAGTTCTTTGCCTCCAAACTTAATTTTAAGTAGATGTTCATAGAATTGCATAGTTTATAAACTAATCTGATTGCACCAGGTCTTTAACTTACATAGGCTAAACAATTGTCAACCAATGAATTATCTGTCCTGTATCTTGTACTTATTAGGAACTTATTGCTGCATTTTTCACAATTTTGGATAGTTTTTAAGGACAGCTCCATTTATAACATCTTTGGTAAAGTGATCAAACCGGTCAGTTCTTGAGGAAATCAACCCTGACTGCTCTTTAGAAGGCCAGATCCTGAAGATGAAACTCAAATACTTTGGTCACCTAATGAAAAGGAAGGACTCACTGGAGAAGAGCCTAACACTGGTAAAGGTTGAGGGCAATAGAAGAAGAGGACAACAGCAAATGAGGTGACTGGATGGAGTCACTGAAGCAGTAGGTGTGAGCTTAAATGGACTCTGGAGGATGGTAGAGGAGAGGAAGGCCTGGAGGAACGTTGTTCATGGGATTGCAATGGGTCGGATAAGACTTTGCAATTAACAACACCAAATAACCATCTCTAAGTTGTTAAAGATTATATAAGGTACCAGTTTAAAAAACCCACTAATTCAAAATATACCTCCCAACTAAATAGGTATACTGATATGATTTCAAAGTAATTGCATATATAAGCTCAATTATACAGTTTCTGTAAGAACATAATGGATACAGAATGAGAAAAATTCAGCAAGAATATATTTTATATGGATGAATTTTGCTAAAGTAAGAAGTGTGAGCAGGATTAATGAGAAATAAATGTGATTAGAATATGACAAACTCAATAAGCCAATTCTATTCTGAAAGAAGAAAGAATATGATAAAACAAGTTCAGTCTGTCTAGTCTTGTTTTCTTTAAACATTCTCCAGATATTTCAGCTACAAAGCTCAACATTTATGGGTCAAAATGATATCTTATAGTCCAAGACTTCTGCAAGGTACTACAATGGGATAGGCTAAAGTTTTTTTCATGTTCCCAATTCCACAATTTACAATAATGAGAAATAAAGCTACTTCTTTGTAGTCTCTACATCACATGTGCATCACATATATGAGCTGGTGCATCTGTTTAAAGTCTAAATGGAGAATTATTGATAAAATGTAATTACTGATAAAATGTAATGTTGCCTCAAAGAGTAAGAATAATATTGAAGAAGCTAAAAGCTAAGTAGGATCTGATTGATTAGTACTTGAATGACTGACAGACAGACTGATCTTGATGATAGACCACCAGGAAATAATCAGAGCTATAAAATAAAATGGGAAGTAAAAAATAAAAACACAGAATATAGGAACTGTTGTTGCCAAGAAAAATACATGAGAAGCTAGCAAGCTTGATTCAGATAAGATTTTATCATATTATAAATTTTGAAAGACATAAAGGCATGACTACGATATTTGTACTTAGTGTTGTGGCTAATACACAACTAAGTCCCTGCAATTTATTTTAATAGGAGTAACTAAGGATATTCTTTGACTTCTTGTTTAGGTTCATTTAAATACTTTCCCCTTCCAGTCTAGAAAGTCTCTTTCCCTCTTTCATTCTAATTGTGTATTTGATTAGTTAATCCATATTATTCTTATAGTAAGATCAGCGTGCTGACATAGTGGTGACAACATTCACTTGCCGCTCAGAAGCTTGAGAGTTCAATCCTACAGTAGATAGTGGGAAATGTTTCTGTTCTAGGGCACAAAGAAACAATATCTTCTACGAACTCCATGTAGGCGTCAGGAAAGGTATCTGGCCAGTAAATGCTTAGCTCCATCCAGTCACCCTGACTCTACTAGAATAGGAACTACAGGGTCATAAAAACGGAGCTTTTTCTTGTAGTAATCCTTTGGGATTGATTTCGGTATGATTACCTTAGAATTTTCTCATAAAAACCAGAGTTCAACAGCACAGGCCTTATCTCCCTGAAGTCCCTGAATCTGACCATTCCCAACAGAATGCAGTCAATCTGGCAATATGTTTGTAAATAGGCATTGTAACAATAAAGAAGTGTAGACCTGGTTTCTTAGGCTTGACACAGTGTCAGTAAAAGTAGTTTTAGTTTCTCTATGGAGATGATTTCCTAGTTATGCTGTTCTATCTAATAGTGCTGATACTAGGAAGGAAGCAGTGATTTGGACGTTCTTGTTCGCTGTAAAACTTGTTTTAATCTGAGCTTCCTTTTTACTGTTGTTATTAAAGGCAGACTTACTTCCAGAATTTGCAAAAGATTTCCATTGACTTTCTTTTGTCATATCTCATATCTCTGACTGTTCTTTGTTTTTATTCTAGAGCAGGGGTCTCCAACCTTGGCTCCTGGAAGCCTGGCGGACTTCAACTCCCAGAGTTCCACAGCCAGCAAAGCTGGCTGTGGAATTCTGGGAGTTGAAGTCCGCCAGGCTTCCAGGAGCCAAGGTTGGAGACCCCTGTTCTAGAGCTAATAATATTGCACTGGAATATTTTTGGTCTCCACTATCTATAAAAGGGGCAGGTTAACCTTATTTCAACTTTGCAGTTCTACGTCAAGGAAAATCAGTGTGTTTTCCTTTTATGGCCTAATTATATTTATCTTTTTGTTTTTATTTCCAGGCCTACTGGAGAGTTATGTCATTCTGATCTTCATAGAAGAAAACATATTCTATTTCAGTTTGAAGGAGGATTTGGGTAATAATGTATTCAGTTCCCCGCTCCCTATCTGGAATGGAAGGAGATAATGGACATCCTAGAAAATTTATCTCTTTCCTTTTTGTTTTTGGCATTACATTGTTATGTGCTGGGTTTTTGCTATCAATGTTTGTTTTGCAGACATGTCCAAGTGGAGCCTTTGGTGACTGTAAAGGAGCTTTCAAAATTATTGGGCCTCTGCTTGCAGTTGTTGGACTAGTTTGTATAATTTTGGCACAATCCAGAGCCAAAGATTATCTCAGAGATGTGCAATTGCAAGATGATCAGGTATATGGATTTGTTTTTTGTCGAGGAAATTGTCAGTTTGCTCAGTTCCTCGTCTTTGGGTTTTTATTTTTAACAAGTGGGATGCTTATTAGTGTCCTTGGCATATGGATTCCAGGATGCAGTCCAGGATGGCGCTATCAGCAATTTAACCATAGCAATACATCTGGCATTGAACTCCAGGACTGTGGATTTCATTCTGTTCAAACTATGGGCCCTTTAATTGTGCTTATTGGATTATGTTTCTTTGTGATAGCTCATATTAAAAAGAAACAAAACTTAAACCTCATCCAAGAATCTTCAGTCAGTGAAGAACAACTGAACTCTGAATCATTTCAAGTTACAGTCGGTAAGTAAATAAACCAGTGAGATATTTTTATCGGTTATTAGAAGGCAACCCTTGATATCATGCCCCTTCCTTCCTTCTAATATATTTTATTAGTCACTTTAGAGAAATTATATAAACAGGGAAGAAAAAAGAAGAAAAGAAAGGGATAAAAGAGTGGGATACAAAAAGTAAACAAAGGATTCACAAATGTCAGAGAGAGGATATTAATTGAGTTTAAGTAAATGAATATATTAGTTATAAGTTTGAAAATTTCCATTAAACTCTAAGCTAGGCAAAGCATAAATGTCAGGAATCATGATTTATAAATCATAAAAAAATAAAATTGTGAACTATAATAAATTTTGGCCATTTTACCTTGGAAATCCCATAATGTTAAAATAAAATAAAATAATATTTCCCTCTTTATGAAGAGAAATAGAAAAGGGAGTGAAAGAATGCAGATTTTTTTACATACAATACCAATAAAGATACCATCTGTTTCTTGAGATCAATAGTAAAAATTAATTGAATATTTTGCTAAAAATATGATTAATTAACTAAAATGCCATTAACTGGATGACAGATAGCTAGAGTGCTTTACAGTGAAAATCTTATAAGTTTAAACCTGCTAGACAATAATACCGTGTTTCTCCAACAATACGGCCTCCAGCAATAGGAAGGCCCAGCATGTTTTATTAGCATAAAATCAAATTAAGCCCCTCCCCCCAAATTAAGGCCTATATTAAACATGCGAAATGGGGGGGAATGGCGGGGGGGCTTGCTGCTAGGAAGTACTTTTGTTGCATACTAGATATGGTGCTGCCTGCGTTGACTTTGGCGTTGGTGGGGCACTTCGTATCAGGAGATCTTCCTCCACCGTTGCTTTCCCTTCTCTCTTGCTGCCACGGCATTTAGAGCAATGCTGCGGCGTTTGGCACAATCACGCACAGCCAGCCAGGGCTCCTCCCTGCAACCGGAGCCCGGCGGACACACTCGGCTTCAGGCGCTCCTGTCGCCACCTTCCCTTCGCCTTCAAAGGCAAAGCCAATTCTTTTTAAAACGACACCCTACTACCAATACAAAAAAGCCTCCCCTGCCCAAGAGGGCAGCCCAACCCCACGTGGGGAGGTGAATCTCCCGGGACCGCAGCGGAGGATCAGCCCACCCCGGGAGAAGCACCCAGCCGCCATCCCTGCCTGGCGCCAGGCAGAGCACAAAGAGCTTCGGCTGGGGCGCTCAGCACAGCTGACAGGTGGCAGAGCTCTCACCAAGGTAGCGAGCGCCTCACCGCTGGACCCTCTGCTCATCCCATCAGGGCCGCGCCAGAGCCGTGCGGACTGGGCAGAGCCGGGAAAGCAAGCTGCAAGTGCACGCCTGCCTGCCAAACGAAAGAGCCGGGCCGACCCAAGCTTGGCTTCCTTCCCAAGTCGCTCCAGCCCGAATCCGAAGGGGCCACTGGGAGAGGCCACCCGAGGCAGTGCTAGCACCCACCCATCCGTGGACAGGGAGGCAAGGCAACGGCCTGCGCCGCGTCCTCCGAGCTGAGCCCTACCGAGTCAGCACCTCTACCTCATGCCCGTTCTGCTGCAGTGTTTGGAGCTGCCGGCGCAATGTGGCTGCCGGCGCAGTGTTTGGAGCTGCCTGGAGAAGCATGGGGATGGGGATGGGATGGGTGAGGGGTGGAAAGGATGGGTGGCTTCGGGCTCTTTCTGCCGGCCAGGGAAGCAGCGCTGCCATCACCTCGTCTCCCTGTCTGCGGACAGGTGGGCGCTATCACTGCCTCAGGAAGCCTCTCCCGGTGGCCCCTTCAGGTTTGCACTGGAGGGACTTGGGAAGGAAGCCAAGCTCAGGTCAGCCCAGCTCTTTTGCTTGGCAGGCAGGCGCGCACCAGCAGCTCGCTTTCCTGGCTCTGCCCAGCCTGCACGGCTCTGGTGCGGCCCTAGCGGGATGAGCAGAGGGTCCAGCGGGAAGGCACTCGCTGCCTTGATGAGAGCTCTGCTGCCGGGAAGGAGGGCCTGCCTGTCAGCTGCGCTGGGTGCCCCTGGCAGAGCTCTTGGTGCTCTGCCTAGTGCCAGGCAGGGATGGCGTCTGGGTGCTTCTCCCGAGGTGGGCTGATCCTCTGCTGCAGTCCCGGGAGATTCGCCTCCCCACGTGGGGTTGGGCTGCTCGGGCAGGGGAGGCTTTGTTGTAGTAGGGCATCATTTTTAAAAGAATTGGCTTTGCCTTTGAAGGCGAAAGGAAGGCGGCAACAGGAACGCCTGAAGCCGAGTGTCTCCGCAGGGCTCCAGTTGCAGGGAGGAGCCCTGGCTGGCAACGCGTGGCTGCACCAAATGCCTTGGCGTTGCTCTAAACACCACGGCAGCAAGGGAGAAGGGAAAGTAATGGTGGCGTAAGGTCTCCCGATACGAAGTCCCCCACCAATGCTGAGATCAACATCCAAGCTGTCGCTGCCCGCCCACCTGAGGATGCAAGGGGGGGGGGAATTAAGTAGCTGTTTTTTCGGGGGTCAAAAAAAAAAAAAAAAGGCCCGGCTTTATTTTGTGAGAAACACGGTAGTTAAAATAGTTAACATGTTTGTTAAGATTTTTTTTAAAGTATTTATAAAAACAGTGCACTGAAATTGTGTTTTAAGAAATGTTGGGAAAATTTATCATTTCCATATTCAATTATTTTGTCAAACATCCTTATATCAATTCTATGAGTTATGGTATTTCCATGTATTAGGCACTATCATTTGTGATCCATTATAGGAAAATTACCGATGATAAATCATGTGTTTTACCAGTATAGTATGCTTTTTTTTTAAAGAATGTAGGCACACTTCAAAAACAGGAGCCTACTAAGTCTTTCGTGAGTTGCTTTATATTTCTGCTGGGTATGGTTTAAGAAGTTGTACACGTAGTTAATATAAGTCTACTTTATTTGTAGCATGATTAAGGTTCTATCTATAGCCTCATTTGTACAGTTAAAAAGCTGTATAAAACCCAGGTGAGTCTGCATTTTAAATAAAGACATAATTTGGTCTTATAGACATAAATAAACAGAATACTTTATACGAATATTCTTGTAGTATGTCTTGGGGATAGAACATTTTTATGATTTTATTTCAATACAGGTAATCCTTAATTTACAACTATTCATTTCGTGACCGTTCAAAGTTAGAATAGCACTGAAAAAAGTGAGTTATGACTGGGTTAACTGCAACTCACTTAACTGCTTTTGTTAGCAATGGAAATTTTGGGTTCAGTTGTGGCGATAAATCAAGGAATACCTGTACATTATAAAACATACTTGAAAAAATTAATTGAAAAAACAGAAAGTAGTCTAAAGTAAACATTCCAGCTTATGGTGAATTTCTAGTGCAATATTTTTTGGAAGCACGGCTTTCTTATTTACTACTCCAAAGAAATCTGCAGAAGATTTTGGTTTTAAAACATTCCCTTTCTTTTTCAGGTGATACTGTGATGGTTTTTCCTCCTCCACCACCACCTTATTTTTCTAATTGTTCACCACAGGCCATAACTCCTAGCCTGGTAGCAAACGAACTTATTTTAAATGAAAATCCTCCACCATATCACAGTATTTTTATTAATTGGTAAGGGTATTTCTGCTTTTAATTTTAGATACTGAAATGTTTTTAAAAATAAGTAACAAATGAGGCATGACTTGGAAGATTCCTAATTAGGACTTGCCACTTGTTTTCCTCTAACAATTAAAAGAAGCCATTGTGAGGCTTGGAATTAGGTTGGTGTGAAGAGTAATTATTAATTCATATTTTTATTTATTTCTAAATTGGCTATTAATCATGTAACAATAGAAAGATAATCCCACTTTAGCACAGAATAGCTGCCTTCCTTTACTATTACAACCTTGATTCTTTATTAATTCTTTGTTAAGTGCACCTGCTTTCAAGTTTTTAAAATAATTGAAGTATCTATTAATGGATCTCTCACATC
Organism: Hydrophis major; assembly: GCA_033807585.1. Lineage (NCBI taxonomy): Eukaryota > Metazoa > Chordata > Lepidosauria > Squamata > Elapidae > Hydrophis > Hydrophis major. Next base: position 335,568,471 of record CM066329.1, read on the forward strand.
ATGTCTGGTTTGGTCTTAATATTATAAGGTTAGATATAGGAAAAACTAAATAAGCACCTGCATACAAAACCATTGTGATCTTCTTGAAAAATGTGAGTAAAAGTGAAGCTTACTTGGAAAAAAGACATTTAATTTATTATAATTAATTATAGATGATGATTTACATAGATATATGTATCAGGTATAAAATATTTACTTTTGCATACTAGAAAAAGGGAGTGTTAAAATGACATCTGTTCCAGATGTAATTGTACCATAGAGGGCATATAATCATAGAGTTGGAAGGTGCCATTTAGACCAGAGGTCCCCAACCCCAGGCTGTGGACCAGCACTGGGATGCACCATGCCAGAAACCGGGCAGCACAAAGATGCAAAGCCCTATCCATGGGATGCAGGCAGCACACGAAACCACGCCCCCTCCAGTCTGCAAAAAAAAAAATCTCTCCATGGAACCAGTCTCTGGTGCCCAAAAGGTTGAGAGCCGCTGATTTAAACCATCAAGTCCAACCGCCTACATTGTATAGGAATCCAAATTATAAGATCCTAGGTAGATGCTTGTCAGTAATTGCATGAATAGTTCATAGTATTTTCACTAATTTCTCAAACATTTGTCACTGCTCTTAATAAGTATATAAATGTTGATACTATTGTTATACTGTTTGTATTATTATAAAGTTTTATTCTTGTTAGTATTCTTGTCCTCAGCATTAGCCATCTTGGGTGAAATATGAAATATGTCTATGTCTAACATTTTTATTTTTATTTTTGTTTTTGCAGATTATGAATAACAGGCCTACAGAGAAAATGAGTTCCACAGTATCAGGAAACAGTTTGCCTTCTAAAACTTAATCCGTTCATTGTTATTCCTCTGAATCATCTCAGAATTACAAGGCAAAAGAAGCAGCTGTAAATAATGAATGTGTCTTGTCTTCCTCTCCCTTCTGTACTCAGCTGATCCATTACCATCTGCTTATCACCAACTATAAGAAATATTCAGAGCTGAAGTAGAAAGACAGGGGAAGGAACAGGTATAAACAAAGGCAAGAACAGAAAGAACTGCAGGAATTCCAGATAAAAATAAGATGAAAGGAGAATGAAAAATGCTACACCTGCATTTCCACAACCCATTAAAGAGGGCAGTAGGTTGTACATTAGGAATGTCCTACCTTTTTCAAATCAAAGGCTTCCTCCAGACATACAGAATATTTTGGGGGGGTTACCAAAAAAGTTTCCAGAACAAGGGTGGGGGAAATGGGTTTGTCCAGAAACAAGTGGCTACATTTATTTCCTACAAAACAAAGGAAATGTTAGTGATTGTTAGTGTGAAATTGATTGTTCCCTTACCTGTAATATACTTTGCAATCCAGGCCACTTCTCAAACAAATGTATATCTGTTAACTTGCACATCCATTTTTCTTATTGTTCTATGGCAGAGATAGTAGCAGTAGCAGCAGCTCAATTTCATGAAGGCTGCTTGAAATCAAGAGGATATGCTGAAAGATACTTTGACATCTTCAGTATAAAGAAAAGAAAAGAAACCAGGAAGTTGGCTGAACACCCTGCTGAAGTAGGAAGCCAGAATGAGTTTTTAAAAAATGGACAACATGGTAGTTTTACAGGCTTTTATTTGCTGGTGTTAGAATCTAGCAGTTTATTGGTGTTAGAAAGGTCAGGGAAATATAAAGTCATGCAGATATTTTGGAAACTTCATTTGCTGAGTGAGCAAGAAAGGACTTGCTGAGGGGGCAAACAAGTGAGTTGGAAGCTTTGCTGTCATAAAAGTCACCTGACTACTCACTAAGCAGCCAAGTAAAGGGAAAGATACTTTCCTCTATGGAAGCTAAGGAAGAAGAGGAGAGGGGTGGTAGCAGCAGTGGGAAGATGTGCACTGTGATGCTTCTTGAAGAGATTGGTATTTCAAAGGTTTGGCAGTCATAGAATATTAGGAAATGAGTAAGGGAACAGGTACATATTGTGACTTCTTGGTTCACTCCGCTATGCTTCAAAGGTTTGGCCCTCTTCAAGGAGAGGGCACGGAAAAAGTATGAACCCCTGAGAGTGCTGGGATATGCTAGTGCCACTGTCCACATTCAACAACAATCTTGGTGGCTCTGAGAGTCCTGGAGTGGATGGCACACTCTTCATGAGCCACAGGCCACACACTTTCATTTCAGAGACCAAACTATAAGGGAAGCTGCAGCAGAAGCCAGGGCAGAATGCCTGTAAATTCCTATTTCTAAAGAATTGTTCAAGATGGGAACCATCATAAACACCCCTACATGAGATTTAAATACCCAGAGCAAATCAACTACTATTTTGACAATTGTTAGGAACAACTTAATCAACCAGGAAAAAAATCTGAATACTTTGTATTTTTCTTCTTTTTTCCCTGCTATAAAGGCCCAGCAGACATGAGATACTGAAGGTATCTGTGTGACAATTTATTAAATATGATACATAGTATCTTAAATATTTGGTGCCTCAAATGACACATTTCATCTTGCAGAATTAAGGGCCTTGGTGTAGTCATGAGGAATAATTATGAAAGAAACCATAATGTGGAGATTAAAGAGTTGGACCAGGAGTGGGAAGATCCAAATTCAAGTCCATTCTGTTCATCCATGAAAGTTTTCTTTATTTAATTGAATTACTGACTGCCTCAGTTAGCAAATCAATTCTAGGCAGCGTACAATGATACAAATTGTTAAAAAGAAATCTAACAATAAAAAAGATAAATCACATCAGGAAACCAACAATGTACAAACATACAGTGCAGTCCCAGAGTCTGCTGAAAGACACAGGACCTCCTCAAGGTCCTTATAATGCAGGGGTGTCAAACTCATGGTATCATCACGTGACGTATCACAACTCCCCCCCCCCTTCACTAAACCAGGTGTGGGCATGATCTAGCCTATGGGCAGTGAATTTGACAAGCTTGCTATAATACAATATGCAGATTTAAGCAGCTATTCTAAAAGGTAACAACTCTAGGATGCCATAAGATGATACAGGTTTGCCAAAGGGACCTGGAGCATTGCCAATCCTGCGAGATCTTACTGGACAAGCAAAAATAGGAGGGGGGGGAATGGCACCTTCCAGGCCTCAAGCCATAAAGGTGACAACTAGCATCTTGAATTCTATGTGGAAGTTAACTAGTAAAATGTATCTGGAGGGCAGTTTGGGCCATTTACTCATTTCAAGCTCAATGCTATGTATCTATGATGGAGAAAAATAGGTACTGTACTATGCTTAGATATCAGTGCATACCAAATAAAAGCAGTATTATTGAATACATGTGACTCCCCTTTTCTTTTGGACAACAGTTGATAAGCATAAAATGAAGACAGTACAGCCTTGAGTGTTGTCTTAATATACATTTGATGCCAACCATTTATCCTGTACTGGTTAGACTCTAAAGGTAATCTCACAAAAATTCCTAATAGAATTAAATGATACGAGATAAGACACACATTTATATAATTACTATCATTTCTGAGAAGTTCAAGCTCCTGTTTTTCTTTTAACTTCCTGCCTGCATACGGATTATGTTTAGCATAAATCCAGTGAATGCCTCTCATCTACTTAAAGCATTTCTCTAAGAGGACTCTTCCAGGTCTGTATTCCCAAGGAATTGGCTGAGTTCAGCTGATGAACAAGTTTATTTCTTGCTTCGTTGCACTGTAGTGCATTATAAAAAAAAGGATGGAAAGAAAAACAGCACATACAGAGGGGGTGAAAACAAAATGCCAGTTGTCCCTTTTGTATGTGTGTCAAAGTGTGTACTATGAAAAGGTACTGCTGTCATTGCAGAATTTTAATACCCCATTCCAACCTATTCTCAAATTTTCTCTGAAGTTTTGGACTAATATGTCTTGGTTGCAAACTCTAATCAAAGAACAGATAAAGCAAACACTATAATTAGCTTTCTGTGTCTAGTGGTCATCTGGATTTTTGCAGATGAGATCTGTTAGCCCTAATAAAATTGACCTCGCAATGAATTCTAGATCATACACTTTAAAAATTATGCATTTTGTTTGCAATTTTCTTCAGTCATCTATGGAACCTATAACCATTAGGAATTAAGCTTTACTTGTTTTCAAAATTGTAAGAACACATGATGTTATCTTTAAAATGTATTTTTAAACAGAAGGGATGATGATTGACTGTAATAGCCAGGCAGCTTTATGCTATTACATATACTCAGATTTACTAGTTTCCCTTTTGGAAGCAGGCAAATACAGCTTTTAGTGAAAATATGGATTGGTATTAATAATTATTTCCCTTCATGGAGCAGAAATAAAGGCATTGGCGGCACTGATTAAACGGTTCTTGCAAAAAGTTTTATTTTTGAATTTGAACTGTTTTGAACTTGAAAACATTGGTTTTGCAATGCTTGTGTTATCCAAGTGTTCTCTGTATTCCAAGGTTGAAAACAATCCCAATAAACCAATTTCAGACTGCTTTGTAGGGTTTGGGGAGTGGACATAGCATGTTTTTGAAATGTTCTTTGGAAAACAATTATTCCTATTCACCATTACAGAAAAAGTCCTGAATCTAATGTTTATAAATTATTTCTGGGCAGACACTATGTGAACAAAACTTTACTCTTTCTTTGCTCCCCTTCTTGAAACTTCAGAGTCACAATTCTTTTACAAAATGCTTATTACAATCTGCCATAAATACACCTGAGAGCAGATTTAGAAGAACCTCATTTTCCCCTCTAAACGTTTATTTCATTCTACTACATTAATTTAAGTAAAGCTGTTCTTTTAGAGCACCAATAAGAAATTATATGAACTCCTCACATCTACAAATCAAGCATTCTTCATGGATAATTTAGACCAGCTTTAACCATGTTTTCATGGTCTTTCAAAAGAGTGGTAGATTTTTTCTTTAAAAAGAAAAACAGTCATTACTATCTCCAAAAATAGAATTAACTCTTTTCAGAAAAGGTTGACTTAAACTTGTCGTTTGAATATCAGTGTTCTAAAATAGCCCAGCTGACTGACCAGCTGGAAAGTGCTGGGGCAGAGGATGAATCCAGATAAAACCTATCAGTGAACCATATGAACTCCCTCCTATCCTCCTTCAGATTTATTGATCTGTCTGGTAGGGTATTTTTGAACCAAGATGGGCTGACCTGGATGATTGGTGTCTGGTGTTTTTATTTTTTAAGAGTCTGGTTAATATGTCAGTGAGGTGGAGGATAGGAATGAAACCGGAAGGTATTTCCCAATGTGTTATGTGAGTTCTCTCTCTCACTTCACCCATCTTCGCACTGAGTTACCTGCTGGACTATTTTTGGACATGGGCATTTTGAACAACTACTTGTCAGCTTACTGTCACTGAACTTTATTTAAGTGACAAATTGCATGTTTTGCTTGAAAGTCAGCAATTTCACTTTTATGTTATTTAATAACTTTCAGGGGAATGCCATAAAGATCCTCTGCTAATTTGTTTTCTTGTTTCCTCAGTATCTTCTAGTTGTTTCAATTCCCACCCTGATAAATCGATACAGGATTAGTTGTGTATACCAGTGTCTTCTGTAATAAAGACAGCTGCTAAAACAATTGATAACTTTCTCTGCCTTCTCAATATTCTGATTCTCCTTTTTATTCCTTTGTTGTCTAATAGCCAACCTTTTCCCCCACTAACACGTTCTCCTTTTTATTTTTTCGCCATGCTGTTCTTCCTCATCCTCTTTCTTTCTTCTCTTTCTCTGTTCTTTCTTTCTTGTATTATTATTACTGATCTTTTCTTACATTGTTCAATTATTATTTAAATAACCTCCAGACACTATGATTTCTCTCTTTGTTTTTCTTTTCCATCTCTTTTTTTTACAAGCCTCACTTTTTGATAAAGTTTCCCTTTTTGTAGTCAAAATGTGGCTTTATAGAACTATGCTGGCAGTTCCCTTTGCAAGATTAGCAACATATAGTAGCATTAATAGCAATGTTAGAGTAATAATACAGCTACTTATGTGAAAAGATGCAGAAAGCAGCTTCACAGGTCCAGGTTTACAATCATAGAAATATATTCTTTAACAGACAAAGAAGCCTAAATTTAAGTTACAGTACACTGAACCATAGCCACTTTGTGAGTTGTTTAAGTACTGCTTTAATAATTTGTAATGCCTTGAGCTGGACTCTGTAACTGCACTCTTCCTAATAAATGGTATCTGTTCAAAGTATTTATAGTCCTTAGATAAATAGCTTACTTAGATAATGGCTAAAAATATTGAATTAAAACAAAATTGAGTTTAATGCTTCAGCCTTGCAACTGTGTAACGACTAATTTCAAAGGAATTGTGATTATTGTAAATAATAATCAAGACATTTTATACCAACAATTTGTTTATGATTTTACCTGGCCTCTTCTATGAGGTTGACATCTTTTGCTAAACTTTTTATTTACTCATACAGTATGCTTATTAGGAATTACCATAAAAGATTTGAGGTTAAGAAATATCTGTTACTTTGATAATCATGACAATATGAAGTTCAGTTCTAATAAATAATTAAAACCACAGGCCTAAACACATCCATTAGAAACTCAGCATCATTGAACAGAACACAATGGAGTAATGCTGAAATTCCTGATGAGAAAGGAATTTAAAGCTGAGTTAGTTTACTGAAAGAAAAATTAACTACAATCTAAGCATTGCTAGGAAGTAACAAAAGTTAACAGGATAACAAAAGTTAACAGGAAAAGTGGGAGTTTCTAAAAAGGCAAAAAAAGTGGGGAGGAAGCTCATAGAAATCACCAACTGACTGTACAAAATGTCTAGTAAAAATCTGAAAACAAAAAAGGACATCAGAGGTGAAAAGAAGGATAGGCTACCTCAATGAGAAAGATTTTTAGAAATTGTGTCAGAAAAATTAAGGCTCTGGAAGAACAAGAGGTGGCAAAGTATGATGAACAACAAAGATGGCTTGAATGAATGTATTCAAAATAAAGAAAAGGAATCATACAAAATACTCTGTGTTAGGAATAACAAGGTTACCTAACGTAGTTTGGGTAAAATAATATATATAAACTATGATAGTAAGTTTAAGTGTGTGTCACTTTAAACTGCAAAGCATGTAATTTTGGGTGTGGTTGTGAAACCGCCATAAGAGGGAGCAAGATAACTTGCTGGATTGATGGATTGCTTGCTGGATTGCTGTATTGATGGTTTGCTAACTGCGTGTTCCCTGCTGCTGAATTTTTGAACGTCGAAGGAAGAAAAGAGGTTTGACTTCTTCATATATCTACTGCGAGGAGATATATTACTGGACTGATATTTGTAAGTTTACTGGCCTCTTTTTCAACACTGGACTTTGCAACTGAATAATCCCTGGATGGACTGAACTAGTGAATGGTATGACTGTTAGACTATGCTAAAACTCTTACTGGAATAAACTATTTAACTAGCACAGTGTATCTGTTTTACTGAGTGTAAGCTACAAAAACGTTTATCTCACATATTTGCCTGCCTGACTGACTGCCGTGCACATTCTGCTAGGATGTATCCCTAATACTCTGTAAAGATGAATAAGGAGAACAACTCAGCACCTCCTTTGGATCATTCTATTCTAAAAGTCTTTCCCCACTTTTACTTAGCAACAGCATGAATACAGGTAGTCCTTGAATTACAACAGTTCATTTAGTGATCATTCAAAGTTACAACAGCACTGAAAAAAGTGACATGACTATTTTTCACATGACCATTGTAGCATCCCTATAGTCACATGATCAAAATTCAGATGCTTATCAACTGGTTCATATTTATGATGCTTGCATGTGATCCCCTTTTATGACCTTCTGACAAGCAAAGTCAATGGGGAAGCCAGATTCACTTAACAACCATGTTACTAACTTAACAGCTGAATGATTCACTTAACAACTGAGGCAAGAAAGGTTATAAAATGGGGCAAAACTCACTTAACAAATGTCTCACTTAACAACATAAAGTTTGGGCTCAATTGTGGTCATAAATTGAGGACTACCTGTATATCTGATCATCTCTTTTTTTTTTCTACAATGATCTCATGACAGTGTTTTCTTCTCACTCCAGGTCATATTTGGGTCAGATTAAAGTCATCCCTAGCTGTTTCAAATTGAAATTAGGGCTTTCCCCATTAAGCAATTAACAAGCCACAATTGTTTACCTGTGGATACAGCCTGACATATTTTACTGACCAGTTAATGCCATGTCAAATGACCCACAGAGGGTGGGATCAATGTAGCACCCATTGGCTGGTGCCAACATGCCACCCCCCCTTCCATCCCCTGAGTATCCAAGGATATTCTGCTTTGGGCAGTAGAAGATACCAGATCGTTGTAACCAAATAAAAAATAAAAGCAACCTCTAGATGGCAATAAAGAATTTTGATTCTTCCCTCCCCACCCCTCATTTTGAGGGCATTCAGATTTTCCCAGATAAATTTTGCACCTCCAATTATTTAAATGATGATTCTGGAACTCTCTACTGCACTAATTTTTTGCTTGTTCCCTAGGTTGATAGGTTCAAATGTCTGGCAAAGTGTTCCCTATTCATTTAGCCCCAGACCTGATTCTTACATTCTGAAATTGCAGTTTCTACTCTTTTCCTCAATGTGACTACACAAATGTCATTGAAAGCTTTTGAGAGCTACCATTTAAGCTAAGGATTTATAACACTGAATCTGCAGGCACGTGTTACCTCCCCACCCACCCAAATATATTTCTGGATTCTCTCAAAATCATTCTTTTAAAGTGCAGTGTCTAAGACCTTGCGGAATCACCAAATCCCCGGCCTGCAAAATTTGCAAAATGTTGAGTGATAACTTCTGTTCTGGTTCTGGTTCTGGCTCTGGTGGGCTGTCCGCTGGGCTGGATAGCGAAGACTGTGGTTCCGGGTTGCCCATCAGCGCTGTCTTCTGGGTTCCCTAGATCCGCCTCCGTCGCGGTGCTGTCACGTGGCGAGGCCGCTCCCTGGCTCGGTTCTCCCTCAGATGGTGAGTATCCCCTGGGTTGTTGGGTTTCGATTTCTTCTTCATCCTCCTCCATGTTCCTTCCCCCCCCCCAGCTAGAGGTTCTGGCACTAATCTGGAACGGAGTTGGTCTATGTGGCGTTTCCACATCTTACCGTCTGCCATTTGTAGGCGATAGGATCGGGGTCCTGTAAGTTGTGTTATTGTCGCGGGGACCCACAATGGGTCACCCGAGAAGTTTTTTGCAAACACAGGGTCCCCTTTCTGGAATGCCCGACACTTGCTGCTGGATCCCGGGGGTTGTTCTGGCGTGTAGTTTGGGTGGAGGCGATCAAGATGCGAGCAAAGTTTCTGACCCATCAGGAGTTCTGCTGGGGTTTTGTTCGTGGTGCTGTTTGGGGTTATGTGTTGGATAAAAAGCATTCGGTTTATTTTGTCATCAATGTCACGGTGGTCCATTTTGTGCAGGGTCTGTTTTACAAATTGAACCATTCGCTCAGCCCTACCATTGGCTACAGGGTTTGCTGGCGATGTTAAAGCATGGCGGATGCCCCGATCTGCCAGGTATTGTTCGAATGGCAGGGCAGTGAATTGGGGGCCATTATCTGAGACGAGGACATCAGGAAGTCCGTGGGTAGCAAATAGTTTATTCAGTTTTTTAGTGACTGCATCTGTGGTGGTGCTTTCCATTTTTTGGACTTCAAGCCAGTTTGAATAGACATCCACCGTTAAGAGGAAAGTGTGTCCTCTTGTGGGTCCCGCAAAATGTAGATATGGGACCAAGGACCTCGAGGCATTTCCCACTGAGTTGGGGGAGTCTTTGGAGGAGCATAGCAAGTCTCCTGGCATTTACTGCATTTTGCTACCCAAGTCTCTATTTGTCTTTCTAAACCAGGCCACCATGCGTAACTCCTGGCCAGTGCCTTCATCCGCACGATGCCTGGATGTTCCTCGTGCAGCATTTTCAATACCCTCTATTGCAAATTCTCCAGAACTATGACTCTGTCTCCCCATACTGTGCAACCTTTCTGGGAGAACAGTTCTGTTTGACAATTTTTAAATGGCTTGAACGTGTCATCGGTTGCACTGACCGGCCAACCGCGTTCTACCCAGCTGAGGACTCGTGCCAAAACAGGGTCCTTTTTTGTCTCTAAGGCTATGTCTCAAGTGGTTAATGGCGGCGATTTGAGGGTTTTGATTTGTAGTACGGTTACGGTTGGAGCAGGGTCCTCTATAATGCCTGGTAGTGGAGAGCGGCTCAAAGCATCAGCGTGGGGAATGGTTTTTCCCAGGTGATGTTGTAATCGGTAATCGTAGGCGGCTAAAAATTCTGACCAACGTGTCATTCTTGGTGATAATATATGGGGACTTTGTTTGTTTCCCGCCAAAATCCCAAGTAGCGGTTTGTGGTCTGTAATTATGGTAAAGGGTCTCCCATATACATATTCATGGAAACGTTTAATTGCAGATTAAGGCCTCTTTATTAAGTTGACTATAGTTCCTTTCGGTTTTAGACAAAGTTCTTGAAAAGAACGCAATAGGTGCCTCATTTCCATTTGGTAGGACATGGCTTAAGATGGCTCCTACTCCAAATGGTGAGGCATCACAGGTAATCGACAAAAGGAGAGTCTCGTTGTGTTGCATTAATACAGCATCAGAGTTAAAAGGTCTTTTATCTCTTTGAACGCTTTCTCTTCATACCGTCCCCAAATCCAAGGAGCCTTTTTATCGAGAAGTCTATGTAGGGGTTTGGCTACGGTTGCCTTCTGAGGCAAGAAAATGTTATAAAAGTTAATGAGTCCCAGGAAGGCTTGAAGGTCTGTCTTATTTCTAGGTCTCAGGGCTTTTTTGATTGCGGTTAGTTTTTTTTCGGTGGGGTGGATTCCCTGTCTGTCGAGAAGGTATCCCAGGAACTCCATTCTCTCCGTACAAAGTTGACACTTGTCTCGTTTTACCTTAAAACCCGTGTCTTTAAATTTCTGTAGGACTTTTCTGAGTCGTTGTACTAATAATTCTTTAGTGGGGGCAGCTTTTAGGATGTTGTCAAAATAAGGCACGACGCCTTTTATGCTTTGTAATAGTCTCTCCATTAAACTTTGGAAAATGCCCGACGCTTACTCCGAATTGGAGTCTATTGCACTTAAAAGCGCCTCTACATGTAACTATTGTCTGGGCTTCTGCAGTTGCTGCGTCCACAGGGAGTTGCTGGTACGCCTGAGCTAAGTCCAATTTCGCAAATATTTTTACGCCACCCAGGGAATGAAGAAGGTGTTGAACCACCAGTACTGGATAAGCGCTCTGTTGAAGAGCATGATTTAGGGTCGCCTGATAGTCCCCACAAATTCTTAATAAACCATTTGGCTTCATGGGCGTTACTATCGGGGTTTCCCAACTGGCGTGGTCAATTGGTTCCAATACGCCCTGGGCTATCAGTTTATCTAGCTGCTCGTTGATTTTAGGTTTTAAGGCAAAAGGTACTTGACGGGACTTAAGCCGAATGGGAGCTACATCGGGGCTGAGATTAAATGATATACGGGTCCCCTTGTACTTGCCTAATGTTCCTGTGAACACGTCCTGGAATTTCTGGATGACAGTCTCTTCCCAGTCGTCATTTTTGGTATGGTGTATGCCGGCTAGTTCAATTCTGAGTGGGGAGAACCACTGTAACCCTAACAAGCTGGGTCAGTCATGATCGACGACAGTCAGGGGAAGTGTTGCTGTGCGGTCCTTAAATGATATTTGGACGTTGCTGGAACCGACAACTGGGATTCTGTTTCCCTGATAGTCTTTCAGGACGATTCGCTGCGTGCTGAGGTCCTGGTGGGAAATGGCAGGGATCAGCTGTTTGAGGGTTTTCCAGGATACCATCGATAGGGACGATCCCGAATCGACTTCCATCACACATGGTCGATTCTCAATAGTAACCGTTACGCGTATCTTTCTTGCATCAAACGATGAAGCGTTTGGTGGGCCTCTTCTTATCTCTTCTCAACGATAATGGTTTGGTGGGCCTCTTCTCATCTCGTTGAAAAGGCAGGTGCTTGGTTTCTGTAGTAGTAGTGGTTGTTCCATTGGTGGTTCAGACGGTCCTGGTTCTCAGGAGGTTTGCCTATCTCCCGACGGAGGTTGTTCTCCTTTTGGTTGGGACTGGACTCTTGTCTGCTTCTGCAGACCTTCGCGGTGTGGCCTTTTTTTTCCGCAGTTACGGCAGAGTGCGTCGAGGAATTTGCAGTCCGATCGCGGGTGGTTTGCCCCACAACCCGCACATTGGCGCGGACGTCGCTGGTTCCTTTGCTCTCGTTCCGAGCGGAGACAGTTGACCTCCTCTTCATCACTGTCTGAGGATGACTCGAGGTCTTCGTGGTGGGTAGTGATAGCGTGCTTCTCAGTGGCGAGTGGGACCTCGTCGGCGAGTTGGCGAAGCGGTGCGTTCGCTTGGCGCATTCGAGCGGCTGACTTCCTGGTTGCTTCTGCGGCAGTAGTGTTGGCGATGACATCTGTAAAGCTGATGTCACCTTTTGCCATCAGCTTACTCTGCACGTGCGATGCATTTAATCCCAGAACTATTCGGTCTCTTAGGGCTTCCTCTAAGTTTGCAAAACCACAAAGGCCTCCTAGGTTCCGGAGGTCAGCTACGAAATTACCAATGCTCTCGTCCTTCCATTGGTCCCTCTGGTAAAATTCGTGTCTTTGTATCAGTGTAGATACTGCGGGTGTGTAATGGGCCCTGAGTATTGGAGCGAGGGTGTCCCAATCCATGTTCTTCACTTCTGCTGGTTTTGCTAATGCTTTAGCCATTTTGAAAATGGCGGGGCCGCAATGAGTCAGGAACACCGATTGTTTCTTGCCAGATGTAGCATCGTTTAAATTGTTGGTCTCCAGGAACATCTGGAAGTGGTCTATATACGAGTCCCAGTCTTCAGTTGCTGGGTCGAATGGAGCGGGTGGTATGGCGCCGCTGGTCATCTTGCCGTCTGTTGCGTGCACTCTTTCGCCACATCCTCTGTCTTTGTCCGATATGTTCTAGTCAGCTCTATCGTCTCCACATCCCATCCTCGTCGCCAGTGTTAAGTCTTGGGCATGGGCGCAAAGAACGGAGACGAGACATTGGATGGTGACTTCAACTCTTTATTTAACAAGAAAGAATGGAGCAAAATATCTGGGCAGCAGTAGCTCTTTTATAGAGCTTGCTGCCGTCAAACAACCAATGAACTGAGTCTATCGCTTTCACAAGCGTCCAATCAGGGGTTCCCGTTAACAGCCAATCAGACTGGCCAAACCTGACCAATCACGACTCGCTATTCATGGGCCAATGAGAATTGCAGGATTACAAGCCTGCTGTAAGACGAAGCTGTTGAGGGTTGTATCGCTGCGTTGGTTTAATCCATAACAAGACAGAATATTGGTAACACAGCCATGTCCATCCTTCTGACTCTGTTTTCTTCATTCATTGCTACAAATTAGAATTCTGCAAGGCATTAATATAAAACTAGCTAGCTCAGGAAGAAGCCTAAATTAGATGTATTTCAGTTAGGACTTATTTTTATTTGTGAAACTGTATATTATTTGATCCAAAAGCCATTCCCTGAATTTCTATCATAAGCTTAAATCTTAAGTAGTCTGAGGATTCAGGCATAAAAAAGAAATAGGAGGTGTAAGCATAGATAGATCCTGGTGTCTGTATTAGAATTATTAAAACAAGTATTATGAGATTTAAATTTAAAAGTATATCCAAGCAAACAGCTCAGGTATTAGTTATGGCAATGTGTTTTGGCACATATTTTATAGAAGACCAAATGACAGATTCTGGGAACTTAACTTGTAAGAAGCACAAAGAAAGAGAAATAGTTCAAAAGACCTACAGATCTGATAGGAAGCCTATTCACTCAGACTGTAAACAGTGGCCCACCTGTAAACCTGTAACATCTGACTTACCAATTGGGAGAAATCAAAAATCACTTCTTATATCTCTGCTCTTTAGAGAAAAGAATCCTTTAGCCAAGCTCCTTAATAGGATTTATTTGTTAATCATAACTATATTCTAGGGAAAAAATGTAACTTGCCTAAAATGATCCCAAAATGCAGGACCAGGTTATATCCCCAGCTACGGAGGCTCCAGCAACACTTCTTCTTTTTTTACCGTGTCTTTATAATGTCGCCTTCATCTCATCCTGAACCCCTTGAATGATAGCCTTAACTTATTCTCAGCTTTATCTCAGTATTAAAGTAAAATTTTCCTCTTCTGATTTCATCCAAAATCAGCCTTAAAGTGGATAATAGTTCCTCACCCATTATACTACTTTGGAAAGAAGTCAAGTGACTCAAGTAACTGGGAACAGAAAGCATAGGGTCAGAATTAGGATAGGATAGCAACATTCAAACCAGCATCGTTTTCTGCGGACTCAAGGATAGGTGGATAACATTGTAAAATGTAGAGGTATACTTATTCTCACCTCTAATAATCTAGAATCTCTACGTACAGAAGATATCCAAAATCTAAAAACACAAATTGCCAAAGGGAAGAGTGGCAAGACAAGGCAATTTCCCACTTAGTTTTATTTTGAGTTTTTGCTCTAAGTGAGAATGTAATAACAACAAAGTATGAAGGGGATTTATTACCTACCTCACCCCTTCGGTCTACTATCAGTTGTATCTTTTCTACTTTTGAAGATGGGCTGGGTGGCTTAATTGTAATTTCTGCATGAACTTCCTTTAGGTTAGATATAGGTTAGATCAAGAGTGTCAAACTTGCGGCCTGTGAGCTCAATGCGTCACATGCTGGCATGCCAACCCCCGGTTTAGCGAAGGGGGGGAAAGTCATGATATCATCATGTGATGACAACGTGAACCGGGAGTTTGACACCACTGGGTTAGATGTAACCTTGAAGTTATGTGTCAGTATTTATCTCTGGAGACAGGGCAGATAGGATAAGACAAACTTGGAGTAACACAGTATAAACTGAAGGGCCCCTTTAGGATCAGAAAGTCCAGAGTCTGCAGCAGTTTAACTATGTTAATGTTAACAAAGTTCTTGTGTAACAAATAGGAACATTCAGCCTGGAATATTTTTATAAATGTATCCTTTTCCAGGCTATTTCGGAACTGGTCTCCTGTGTAATGGAACAAAACCACAACACTGCAGAAGATACCTCTACCAATGGGTTTCCTGTCTCTCCTTGCCAGTCAAATCACTCCGAAAATCCTGCATCTGAGGATGACAAAGCTGGCACCGCATTACTTTTCTCTGGAATCTTTTTGGGAGTTATAGGAATAACTTTCACCGTGATTGGGTGGGTGAAATATGAAGATGTCATTTACTTTGAATGGACTCGATTGCTTGGACCCACTCTGCTTTTCATGGGCGTGACATTTCTGCTGATTGTTGTGTGCACATTTAAAATATTCTCCTGCAACTCTTGCAACCAGAATGAAGAAAGCTTTACATTGGAATTAGGCAGCCCACCATTCTTCATGGGGTTGCAATGGTTCCTTACTTGCCTTCTCCAACCCACGGAAGGGTTGCTACCAATTCAGCCAATTTGCAGCAACTATTGATCCATTCTGAGCCTGTCTCCACTGTTGTGTCCGCGAAATGATGCCAGGAGTCGGTGACCTCAAATCATGCTCTTTTATTTAAAGTTGGAACCGAACTGGCGCAAAGAAAAAAGCTCGCGGCTTTTATTCCTTTAGCTGCGGCGGCCGCGGCCAATGGCACCGCTTTGAATCTCCCGCGATTCGAATGGACCAATCGCGGGAGATTCTTAGCGAGCCAATCGGCGCGGCTCGCCTGACCAATCAGAGTGCCCCGCGCTTTGGCCAATCAAAGCGCGGGGATCTCAAGAATGCTCATTAGGGACAGAACACCCCTCCACTCTTGGTTCAGTCCTTACGTTGCGTAGTCACGTAGGTAGGCGGGGCTCCGTCTGAGCCTACTGGACCTGCGCAGCTCAGTCGTAGGTTGGATCCCGGCCGGTTCGGTCGGGATCTCCGCTGCTCCTGATGCCATCGTGGGAACCGGCTGGTCGGTCGGGCCGGGCCGCTCTCTGTAGCTCCCTCCTGGGCCTCCCGGGTTGGTTGAGCTGCGGGTTTCGCCGCTCCCGCTCGGTCTTTCCGGGTCGGTCGAGCTGGCCTGGCTGTCTCTTCCTGGCGAGGGGTCGTGTTGGCTGCTTTCCGGTAAGTATGGCTGGTTTATTCTTCTTTGGTTTTGGTCCCCTGGGTATTCCCTCCCCCCTTGGTTTGTGTTGTGGGGGTTGGTTTCGCCTGTTTGTGCATCAGTGGTCTCTTGGTTGGCAGTCCTCGACTTACGACCCCGCCGGTTCCGTGGGTTGCGGCCTGTCTGGAGGCGATGGATGTCCTCCTCGTCATCGGAAGTGCCCGATGCCGAGTGGAAGTCGCCCTGGTGGGTGGTCATCTCGGGTTGGGCCTCGGTCGACTTCGCCGGGTTGTTGTTTCCGCTGCGGTCCCCAGTGTTCGGTCTGTGCATGCGGTCGGCGGATGTTCGGGTTGCTTCGGCGGCTGCAGCTGCGGTGAGGGTGTCTGCTAGGCTGATGTTGCCCTTGGCCATCAGCCGGCTCTGGAGGACGGGGTCCCACAAACCGAGCACGATTCGGTCTCGCAGGGCGTCGTTCAGGTTGTCGAATTCGCAGAGCCCCCCTAGGCGCCGTAGCTCGGCGACGAAATCGCTGAAGCTCTCACCCGACCGTTGGTCCCAACGGTAGAATTCGTTGCGTCGGATCAGGATGGGTACCTCTGGAGCGTAGTGCCGCCGAAGTATTGGTTCAAGGACATCCCATCGCGGTCGCATCGGCGGGTTTGGCAAGCGCCTTGGCCATCTTGAATACCTCGGTCCCGCAGCGGGTCAGGAAGACGGCGCGCTTCATGGGGCCGGTGGCGTCCTTCAGGTCGCTGCACTCGAGGAACATGCGGAATCGGTCGGAGTACGATTCCCAGTCCTCGGTGGCGGGGTTGAAGGGTGCGGGGGGTGCAATTTTCGCCATCGTGGTGGTTCGTCTGGCTTCCGTCGGACACGTGGTTCGGTTCAGGGTCTGGATCCCACCTTCGTCACCAGTGTTGTGTCCGCGAAATGATGCCAGGAGTCGGTGACTTCAAATCATGCTCTTTTATTTAAAGTTGGAACCGAACTGGCGCAAAGAAAAAAGCTCGCGGCTTTTATTCCTTTAGCCGCGGCGGCCGCGGCCAATGACACCGCTTTGAATCTCCCGCGATTCGAATGGACCAATCGCGGGAGATTCTTAGCGAGCCAATCGGCGCGGCTCGCCTGACCAATCAGAGTACCCCGCGCTTTGGCCAATCAAAGCGCGGGGATCTCAAGAATGCTAATTAGGGACAGAACATCCACATCAATGATTTCTGTTCTTAATCATCCTCATTCTGACAATGTCACTCCCATGGGCAGCTCAGCTTTTTCAGAAGAGAATTATTCTGCTTATCTTACAGTGGACACCATAAGTGAAAGATAAGTTATTTGGAAATATTACACTTCAGAGCAAAACTACAATATCCAGATAGAAATATTAAGAAAGTAGAGTTGGTATCATTTCTTGGGTAAAATTCCAGTTACTGCTTTAAGTGAAAGCATTGCCTGAAGCTCTACAGTTTCACAGTTATTGTACTTAAGTAATGCACTGACACGCAGCTTTAATTTTCCATGTGCTGGTGTTTTTCTCAAGTACATTTCTCTCTTATCTTGAAAGAACCTTCTTTTCTGCTAATGTGCACAATAATTTTATCAGAATAAAGGGAGTGGATTACTGGGTATATATTATCACAATCTGACTTTCATGGTTTTCAGACCCAGAGTTTATTTTTGGAGCTTTTGAACATATAAAGTAATGAGAAGGTTCCATTCTACACACTAAACAATTATAGCCTCCAATTTTCTTATAATGATATGTTGGACATTTTCATTTTATGGTACAACAGTGTATTTCAATATGATCTGAACCCTATTTAACTGATGTTTGGTCATATATTAAATTTGCTGCAATAACTAAGATACCAGCTGTTAAATAACACATTTTCAAACAAAAGCATAAGGTTAACAATACTGAGACACACTAATCTCTATTGACCTTTCTGCATCATCAAGCTTTTGTACAGTAAGTGCACATTTGTCTCTCGCTTGCATTTTGCAGGAAGAAATGCAGGCACATTTTGGACATGCATATAAAACCCACCCTAAGTACAAATGTTCAAGACCCCCTGCCTGTTCCCATCATTCCATCTGGCAAAATATATTTGTGATATGTTTTTAAATGCCTCTTTTTATTCATATCTCCTTTGTTTCTTTCGCTGGTTGTTGCATCTTATAAAATGTCTCTCTCCCTTGCTCATCCATCCATCACATTTCTAGGTCAACTAACAGTCTTGAGGAACCTGAAGAGATATTGGATGAAGATCTTTGGAATGATTCCTCACCTCCTCCTTATGAGAAGCTATTCCCACCTTTGCCATAAACAGAGCTGCTTAATATCTCCATAAGAACTGTGTCTACTTCAATAAGACCACCAACATAATTTTAATAAGTATAAACCAGATACATGAATTTTACTGACAATTATTTTTGCTGAAAACAGTTGTTCATTCATCAGGCAGCTGAACTAAATGCAAGTGGACATATTCCTTCTAAGTGTGCAACATTTTGCATTTTGATTTTATCTCTAAAATCACCCAACCTTTCCAGTTCACCTACTCCCCCTGCCCCCTGGGTGCTTGAGTAATATGCAAATGGATAGTCAGTTTTTATTTAAACCTGGGCTATGTGTGAAATCCAGATTTTGGGGGAGGAGAGTAAGAGTAGACTGAGGAATGACCAGTGCTTTTCACACCAAGAAGATATCAAGAAGCAGAAATGAGCACATGGGAATACTGTTTCCTATTTCAGGCTTTACCAAGTCAGTAAATGGAGAATCAGAGACAAGATAGTACTCATAAGTTCAATTACTATTGTAGCAATTCTTGAGCCAAATGGAAGGATGGAACAAGAGACAACCCATAAGTTAAATACATTCTTTTAAAAATTGTACTTAAAAATGTACAGCAATCAATGCCAGACTGATATTAGAAAAGCACTGTCTAGCGGCCCAGAACATCAGGAAGTCAGAAAGAAGTTGAAGATTAAGAGCTGAGCAAGCAGGACAAGATGACTGATGAAAATTTGCCCCAGTGGCTGCTGAACAAAGACCATTTTCATGATTCTGTCTTCAAAACTTACCTTAGCCACTGCTGCTAGATCTCAAGGACTGGCTAATTAGAGGGACTATTAGAAATGGGGCGGGGCTTATCACCAAGTAACAATTCTTTCACTTGCTGGTTTCACAAGTCTTGGACATGAGGCCTCCACAGGAACTACAGGTAGGACCAGGCACTGCAAAGTGGGGCTCCAGATAAACTTATATTGTATGTCCTTAATATACAAATGTAGGACATGTATAATAATGACATATATAATAATTAATATACATTTGTATATTAAACAGTCCCATTCAAGTCAAAAATTGATTTCCCCCACAACTGAAAAACCAATAGGCCAAGGATAGGGAACCTTTTATGGCTCACTCAGGAATTCTGGGAGTTGAAGTCCTTAAGTGATAAAAGAGCCAAGTTTCCCTCCCCCTGTTCTTCTGCTTCTTTATAGTGAAGTGGAAGAGAGATTAATGCAAGCCAACCGACATGTAGTTCAATTTGTTCTTTTGATTGGTACTTTATTAAACTTTGTGTAGGAAAACACTCAGCAAACTGATTGGAAACTCTTCTTCCTGTGCTTTCTTTCTCTTTTCATTGGCATTCTGGAATATTCCAATATTCAAAATTCTGTCACCAAAATTCTGTAAAAAACAGCTGAATCCACATTTGCAAATCCATATTTGCAAATAATGACACCTCAGTCCTGGCAAAGTTCTTGTTAGTTCATTTCATCTTCCTTCCTAAATTTAAAACCCAATAATCTGCAAACCACCACTGATGTATTGTTGCTCTACAATTGCTATAATTTATATCATTAAAGATCTCAAATCCTCTTTTTCCTCATTTTGCATAGCAGTACCCCCTTAATATTTGGCAGACCCCTGCCTGTGAAAAGAAGCCTGTTTTGCATTAGTCAGTAATACATTGAATCATTCCTGCAAAATGATTTATTATGGATTACAAATTCTTATATGGCATTTTAAGTTAATGATTAGACAAGTAATACATCATTGATATGATTGGTTGCATATGGCTCTGATTTTAACTTTCTGTATAGTCAGGAGATTACCACAAAATCTTGTTATTACAGTTCAAAATCTTTTGCTGTCTATAGTCATACTAGTCCCACAGAAGGAAACTGCTCCCCAAATACACATACTTCACATCCAAGGAGTACTTTCATGGGTTCTTCCTCCCCCATAGCCCCCAGAGGATGACAAAAGCTGTAATAAATATATGAATCCAGCATTTCTAAAAGGATCCCATTATGTAAAGCCAGAGAATTTAGAGGAATTTTCATCAACTTAGCGTTCTTCATATGGAAAACACTAAAGAACCTACTGAATGAGAATTTTGGAATTTCAGAATTTTGCAATCCCTTTACAATGGGAGGGCACCAGATTGGGGCCGGGGGGGGGGGGTTAGAAATGGCTTACAGCCTAGGCAGGAAGGAACCAACTGGTTTTATAATATTTTATTTAGCAACCATTTACCAGAATGTGGTATGTGGGAAGTTGAAAACACCATGTTAATCTTCTACAGATTTTACCACTTAGTAAAAACTTTGGAAAGTACATCAATGGAAATTTACTTCATTCTATAGGACTAGATCTCTTTCTATGTAGACAAACAACATTCACATATGTTGATAAGGATAAATATTCAATTTTGTCTTTTCTCCTGCACTGTTAATGACTGGGAAGCATGGAGTCGAATGATGTCATCTTTAAGTCTTAAGTATCTTACATGTTGCCCTAATTATCAATTAAGCAATCTACATCTGGATTGCAGCATATCAAATATCACAAATTCATCCATGCATTGTTGCATTGTTCCTAAGATGACTTGAAGCAATGTGATGTTTTTGAATGTTACTTGTTTGGCAATATTGTAAGCCATACATTAACCAGCCCAAAACAACATCCAGATAACAAATTGACCACATAATCACTTGAATTTATTCCAAGAATAATGAATGATATATATTGATATAAAGTGGAGACAGGCCAGTTTTGGACCACTATTTCTAAAATCAGAAGACAGTGGTCAGGAATCATGGCAATTCCCTAAAATATCTTTAGGCACCAGGCTGCCTACCCCTGACATAGAACATGGATTCAGTACATGGAAGAAGAAAAGTCTGCAAGAATAAATATTACTGTAAATATTACAAGATTAGGTTAAATTATATATGCTTTGAAACCTGGATCCACCTGAACAGCAGCTAATAATGGAGGGAGAGCTGCACAGTGAAGCTGGAGAGAGAACAAGGTGCTTTTTCCCCTGCTGCTTCGGAGCACAACTCTCCCCATGCATATCAGTTGTTGTTTGGGAGATTGGGGTTGGGACAGTTCTAACCCATTTCTGGGATAATGCTAAACTTGTATTCAAATGATGCCTGCTAACCTACTTTGGTCTGGCATAACTATTTGCATGGGAATCCAACAATGAGTGTCTTTTGGGCAGGGGTTTACTGCATCACTGTTCTCATGTAGCATTATTCAGTGGTGCTATTCCTGAAATGTGCTAAACCCCCGTCCATAAGGAGGCCAAGATAGGCCATCCTTTTGAATCCCTACACAAAACATTCTTCCACGAAGAAAAGCCTTCAGGAAGGCCCTCGTTCTTCAAATTACAAATTCTTCAACAAGAATTGAGAGAAATAATTCAGCAGCCACTAGGTGGCTGCAAAAGGCAGAGCAGCCTCAGTTAAGGCCCATAGCATCCCACCCTGCTACCACTAAGCAGTAACAATGCACATTATACTTGTCTCAGCAGCAAGAATTTGCTACTACAGTATATACAACCGGAATTTCCTGAGTGATATGGGCATAACGTGCAATGTAGGATATCGTCAAGCATTGCCAGCCATCAGTGCATTCAGAAAACAATTATATTTTCTTTCCTGTTTATATTTGTGCAACATGTATAATATGCACATGTTTATTCAGAACTAAATTCCATTCAGTTAATAGAATTTACTCATCAATTATAGGCGCAGGAGATTTTAGCTCTAGAATAGAAAGAAAAAAAGAGCTTGCTATGCTCAATATGAACACATGTTATCTACTGAACTTTTCAACACTATTCTTTGTATTCCTTGTAGATGATTTCCTGATAATCCAATAACTTTGATCTTAATAAGATTGTCTGTCCTGGTTAATACTGGAATGACGAATACCAGGAAACTCAAAATTGTAAGCTAAACTGAGATTCCTGAATCACAATGGTAGCAAAGGGTAAGTTTACAAAATGTAAAGTATTGCCAAAAACACATGACTTTGGGAAATCATCAGAATAATGGTTAGCAGGTGAGATTTTGCAAGTTTTAAAAGAAGAACGTTAATTTATTCGATAGGAGTGAACCATAAGCTTCCACCTCCATTCTGGTTCCTGGAAAGACCCTATATCCGATTTCTAGGCGTATCTCCTCAATTTAATTAGCCTCTGACAAATGCAATTTACAGATTGAATTCTTTCCGATAAACAGATTCAGAGTGTCCTATTTGCAAAGAGGTAAGGGGAGAAAGGGGGGGGGGGAGAGAATGGCTCTGCTCCGTGTATTAATCTGCGATCCAGCTGGCTTCACCTCCCACTCCCCAGATCGGATGTGGCTCTCCTAATGAAGCTCGCATGCCATTGTATACATTAAGCTGCAGAGTGTAATTTCGTTTTTGATGAATCCACGGTCCCCATCTGATCTGCATTTGTCTACAAAGAAACCGGAACCCCGCATAAGCATGTATGCGCGTGCGTTGTTCCTTCCCGCGGCCCTCCTCCTCCTCCCCCTCCTCGTTCTCCGGATCGACGTTTCGCAGGCAATTCGGTGGCCGAAACTAGCGGCGCTAGCCGCCTCTCTCAGGCAGAGGGGCGGAAGGGGGGGGGAGGCCCTCCCAGCCCAGTGCCTTTCCACCTAACGGGATCTGCCCGATCACTTTGCCACAGGCTGCCCCAGAGGTCGTCTTGGGGCCCGGGGAGCGAAGGGTCGCTGGTGGGCGTGGTGGTCCTCGTTTGCTTGCCCTTCCCCGGCCACCTTGGCCGATCAGGCCAGAGCGAAGTCGCCTCTGCTTTAAACCTCCTTCGGTTATTTGCAGCGGCGCTTCCTTAAAAACCGCTGAAACCTAGGAGAAGTTGGGTAGTTTTGTGCAATGCTGGAGAGTCGCCGTGCTTGTGCGATTCCGGCATAAGACTGGACAGCTCCGGAAATCTGACAGGACATAGGATAAGACAAAGTTCGGCGAAAACATGGAACTCCTTAAGTTGAATCACGAGCCTCACCTTCAGATGCTTTCAGGGATAATTGCCACAGGAAAAGTGTGTTTAGTATCCCGGCATGGTATATTAAGATTGAAGAAATAGGTTAAAGGTACAGCAAGAATGACCCAGTGAGGATTGGAATTTACATAATTGAGATGTTTACAAATTATAAAAAATAAAAAGTGACCTTGAGAAAGGAGGGACTTTAAGAAAGGTGCGGAATTTGAAATTACATACAGAATGAAGATCAGCTATTTGAATAAATATCTAAACTTATTAAACATTATATAGAGACAGAACAAATCAAAGTTTGCATGATAAAGGGGGATGCAAGCTTTCAAAGAAGCAAGAGTGATACAACAATGGGAAGAGGTGTTTTTTTTTAAATCAATAACATTCACCCCAAGTTATAATCTTGGAGAAAATGGGTAAAAATGTTTTACAGATGGATAGATAATTCCACCAATATTATTTTAAAAAATAAATATAATATAAACATTGGAAATTTATGATAAAGAACACTTCATCATATGTGATAGTTATGCAATGACCCCCCTCCAAAGTATAGAAAAGGTATATTTTTTAAAATATCTAAAAATACAATTTGAATTGAAACTTCAAATATTTTTACTAGGATTGTTCCAGAATACATAGACAAAAATATATATGATTTATTAAGTCACATGTTGGTGGCAGTAAGAACAAATTTGGCAAAACATTGAAAAGGAGTTATTTCACTGACCACATCAGGCTGGGAACTTTGGAGAATATGCAGTAAAGGTGGAAGTAACATATATTCATAATAGAAGTTTAAAACAAGAATGGATCCCTTATGTATCATGTACCACATAAAAGACAAACTTAAGCCATCTGGAGCATGGTTTTTAGGGAGAAAGAAATATCAAACTAAAGGATTCAAGTAGAAATCAGAAACATTTCCTAATATTTTCCTAATATTTGCAATCAACAGCCAGGGTGTAATGGGAAAGAAGTGTATAATTCGTGAGCAAGTCGTTTTTAATATATATTTAATATTTTTTATTTTCCTTATATTAATTTAGCAACCTTTTTCTTTTTAAAAGATTAATTGCAAATCATAATTTTGTAATTTTATTGTATTATTCATACCTGTTATTCCTGATATTTGTATTTTGCACAGATTTTAAAATGGCAAAAAGTTGGTCATAAAGTGGATTTTATATATGTAATTCAGTGGTTCATGTGTTCAGTAGCATGTATCCAATACACCAAACCATAGATTTGTCATGAACATTTGAGTCTAATGTTTGTGCAAATGCAAGGAACATTTTCTGTTTTCAAAAGCTTCAATTGCACAATCCTGATTCAGTTTGTTTTGTTGTATTTCAACTCACGAAATGACAGAATTGGTCCAAAATGACCAAACATTCATCTCAAAATTTGGAAGAATCTATAGTCCCTCTTTAAAAGGAAGTATCATCTGATTCTAATATTTTATGAATTTCATACATTCAAATCCAGTGCATATATAGCTTTTTCTTTTAAAAATGTTCTTCCCATAAACACAAAACACTCAAAGAGCATCCGAAAATTGAATCTGTTCTTTTTTGAGAGCAATAGTTGGAAAATGTTTTGGGATATATAATCTCAGATGTTAGCCATCATATTTCTTGGGGCTATCCTCTACAAGTTTTGATAGAAAGCATTTTGATTAATTTAAGACTAAAGTATCAATTTGCTTTTATTCATCCTAAACATCTTGGGTTTTTTCATTTTCAAACTTTTTCTTCCTTCAATATAAATATTAATAATGGATTATTTAATTTTCCTTTGGCTTAAATTTAGGGACATGTTTTGATATTTGATGCCTCCTCTACCTAAATCAGAATATCTGTTTTTTGTGTTCTGTCCACCTGCCAAGATTTCCAAACACACTAATATTTATGATGCATTCGATATTTTGGTCATATGCTTGGTATGTGCTTTGCATGGAAAAGCTCTTGATCCCGTTAACTTGTTATTTTAAAGCAGTGCTTTTCAAATTTGGCAACTTTAAGATGTGTGGACTTCACATCTTCCCAGAATTCCCCAGCAAACATGGAGTGAACAAAAGCCTCAAAGAAAAAGTCTAAGTGAGGAATTCCCAAAAGCCAAGCACTCCTTTCCAAACATCCACAAAGTTTGCCCAAGTTCTTCAGGGAAGTGGCTGCTTCTAAAGGTGCTTCCTGGGAGTATCCTCACTAGGACTTAGTGGGCTGAAATGGATGGAAATGGAAGTGTGGGTGAGGCTTCATTTAGTATCAGGCCAGGAGAGGGTGGGACCGATTATGGCCTGGTTGCCTCCAGGGTGCCTCTCTTCTTCCTCCTCTGGATGCCTGAAGATGTCTCACTTCATCTGCTACCCATTCTGTTCGGCTGCCCAGCTGTCAAAACAGGGGGTGTCTCTTTCATTCCAACTCACAAAGTACTAAAAAGAAAGGGTGGGGTGCTTTAATGCCTATGTTTGGACACAAGCAATTATCCCTAATTATTGTTTTTATTTTGAGCTTGCCCTTCCTGCTGGAGAGCCAGCAGATGAACATGCTCTATCCTTCCCAGTTGCTTGATCTCAGTGGATTTTGCAGAGTAAGTCAGCAGGGGGGGGAGGAGGGGAGAGGCTTGGAGACTTTCATCTCAATGTGAGTTTAGGGCTGATTCAAACACTTTGTGATGGGAGAATTAACCCCAGGAGCCAGGGCTTTCAATGGCCTCTGATAAGAGATTATACGGGTTGGTGGCAAACTTTTCTTGGCCAATGGTTTTCAAAGCCTTTGGAGCTGTTAAATCAAAGCACTATTCAATTGGGACAGACCCCTTACTCTGACCCTCTCTTTTCTCCTGTTCACTGGTGGCAAGATGCAGCTCCAGCAACTTTCCACTCAGACCTTCCTTACTTAGTGCCGCCAAGAAGAAACAATAGTCAGAAAGCCAGAAACAGGGAAGTCCCTTGTTTTAATCAAAAAGTAATTACATTCATTATGCAGCCAACCTCATAGTCAAACATTTTCCCCTTAATTAATTTGCTTTAGTTGTAGACTTACATGTTAAAAGCAGGGGTAGAGATAATCTTTTCTGTCACCACATTGTTTTGAGAAACGATTGAATTCTGTATTTGAAGAACTGGCTATTGAGTCACATTTGGATAGGTAAGGGCTTCTGGCTGGATAGTTTTATCATTGTTATCAAAGGTCATCTGGGAGACAATCAAACAACATTCTCACCTAACACTGATCAGCCTGCAAGTATGTATGCCAAGGATAGACAAAATAACTATTCTTGCAGTTGCTGAATGACAACTCTTAGTCCTGCATTTCATGGTAGGAAATTCTGAAATGAAGCTTCCTATACCATAAATGTCTCTTATTAGGTAGGCTTAGGGAAGCGAATTACCAATGTGCTGGACTACAATTTCAATTATCCCCAGTCAGCACAACCAAGCTGACAGTGCCTGGAATAGGTGAACAAAAAAACTTCAGGCTCCTTTGTATTACTGGTTTTTCAATGCATCTAGGCATTTTCCCACCAGATGAAGAACACTTTTGTTCTCCAGAAGGATGTCGTTGAATGTATGCGCTTGTGTGTTGTGGGTTTCAATTTTATTCATCGTTAATGTATTATTCTTACCATCATTTTGTCTCATTTTGTAATATTTTATTTCATTTGCCTTTCAGAAAATAGCTGTACTGATGGTCCTCAGATAAATAAACCAGAATTGTTTCTTAATAAAACATCTTAACTGATCCACAAGTTTAAAAAAAGCCAAGTGAATGGGATCTCTGAACCTTTCAAATATGATCAAAAAAGACACAAAGAACCTCTTTAGTTCTCCCATTGGTACAAAGTCTGGTGGCATATTGTCTGCAACTTGTGTTCTAATTATCCTTCTTAAATTACTTCTTCTCACTTCTCACAGTTAATTACTTGTGATCCACAATAAACCATCACTGTTATTTATTACTTATGCTTACATTAGACCTTATATTTCCTCCAGAAGCTCAAAATATTGATTATAGCAGTTCCTCCTCTGATTTAGAGAAAAACATCCCCTTGTCTGAGTTCCAGATGTGGATCATACCCACTGCTTTTGATGTTAATTGTTGATATGTCTTCAGTCAGGAATATATTCTCCAAAACTGTGCACCAGAATGCTCTGATTAATTCATGAACAGTAATGCAAAAGACTCATTACAGAGTAGTACTACTCTATAGTTGTGCTGCAATGTCTCTTGGACTAATTAGTCCAAGAGACATTGCAGCACGACTATAGATTCTGTGTTAAAAACCCTCTAAGAAAGAATATATCAGTTGGCAATGAAGATGAGATTCTGGAACATTGCATAAGCGTAGTGCACTCTAGTCTTGTTACTCCCCAGCCTCTGAATAGTTAAATATTCAGGATAGAATAGTTTCTCTTGAAGCTGGACGAGAGCTATAATGATGCCTTGCTTGGGAGCTGAAGTAAATGATTTTTCTTTCTCCAAATCCATCAGGAAAAAAAAGCTGTTTTGTATAGCTATTTCACTCAGGGGTGGGATGCTACCAGTTCTGCCTGGCTCTATAGTACCGGTAGCTCTGAAGAGCAGCAGACACCAAACCGGTTCTGTGTTTGCTGGTGTTTGGCCCACCCGCCTGCCCAGGCTCTTACCTGTCCTTTATTTCCTGCTTTTTCTTTTTTTTGAAAGTTTTATTTCAGTTTTCACAAAAGCAAAATACAAATAAAACATCTTTTTTGAAAATAGCGTGGTCCCAGGTTATCACTTCTTCATACAGACACCAAACTCAATTTCATGCTCATTTTTATATTCTATTCCATATCTAATTACCATTTTATATTTTCTACATAGTTTTTCCCCTCTTTTAATTTTCTCAACTTTATTTTAATTATCTCGTCTCAATTCAAATCATTATATTTATACTTTTGCCTGTCCTGTTCAATTTCATATTATCTTTTCTTATTAAACAAATTTTTCCCTGTAGTTACCAACTGGAGTATGACACCTTTATATCTTTTAATTTTATCCATTCAAACTCTTATTTAAGCTTCAATGTATACCTTTAAGATTATAGCATTCAATATAATGCATAACTTCCAATCGAATTCTGCTTGGTACATTCTTAAAATACCACTATATTCTTAAAAAGAAAAAATTATATATATTTGTAAATAAAGCACACATTCCATTCCAATTCAATTCTATCATTAATATTCATTAAAATCTTAACATCTTTAACATTTCTTTTCATACTTCCTTGGGAACACTTATAAACTTTCCATAGTTAATTCTTTTTTTTTCTATATTTCTCACATATTTTTATAAATCATTACTAATAATTAAAAATATTCCCATTTAATTCTCTCAATCATTTTAATTCATTTACTTATTACCGAACATTCAACTACATTACAGTAAATATTTTATCCATCATTTTAATCATATTTTCTAAAATTATTTCTGTTTATAACATAACAATGCTATCTTATGTACCTTTGCAGAATCCCTTTTGCAATTAAATTTTCACTCATTATCTCTAAACAAGCTTATGGTTACAATCCTTATATATTTTCCCTGTTTCTCCATTTCTTGTTTCTGTCTTTTACAACTTATTTTCCTTGCCTTCTTCCCCCTCTTCTTCTCCCCTTTCTCCCCTCTCGTCTCTCTACTTCTAACATCTCTCATCTCTTCTGTTGCTTTCTAATATTATACTTATCTTTCAAATTATTCTTCTTTCTGGTTGTTTTTTCTAGTCTTAAACCTTTCACTCTCTTCCCTCCTTTTCTCCCCCCCCAACTTAAAATTATTTTAAAGATGGCTTCTTCTTTGTCCCAATCTTCTTGTTCTGCAAGCATTTCTTGTTGTTTGTCATAGTTCCAGATCTCCATTCTAAGAATTGAAATACGAAGCCAAAAGAACCTCTCCCTTCTTGTGCATCTTCTTTCCATTTTTAAAGTTCCATTTTCAGTTCTTCTAAGAGTGATACCATTTTAAAGACTTTTAAACAACCACCTGGTCCATCTTTCTGCTTCTTTTTTCCACTTTCTCTTCCTGGGGTTCTATTATTTTGTTACCAAGTTTCAATTAAGATGTATCTTTGAGGAATCTTGTTGAAATTTTACTGTAAGTTCCTTTTAGTTACAGTTTCATTCCTTAGTTCCAGGCAGTCTCCTCCATTTTTCCAGATCCTGCCCTTTTATTCTTTTTTTCCCTTCTTTCCTGCTTTTAAAAACTTTTAAATATCCAGAAATCTTTATTATCCCTTTGACTTTTATTTTCAGCTTAGATACCTATTAATGTCAAAGTGGATTTTTTTTCAATTTCTTGCTTAAGTCTCTTATCTGTCAGTATAAGGAAGGGAAGAAAAAAACCCTAATCCTTTTCCTTCTCTCTCTCCTTCGCAGCTTCTAAATCTTCTTTGGGAACAATGTTATTAAATTTAAATTCCAGGGTACCTTATTTGTTACTTTTGCTGTTTGACCCGGTCAACCAAAACTTTCTCTTATCTTCCCCCTGCACATTCTTTTCTGGTAGAGTTCTTCTTTGTGGTGGCCATTTCTGACCACTGCTACAACCGCCTTCGGGAAAGGGAGTAATGGCCAGCTGGGGAAGAGAGATGCGACTCTCCTCAACCCTGCAGGCAGTCTCCCTCTTCTTCACCACCTCTACAGGGTGGCTTAGCCCCAAAATCAGCCGGCTCGGGGCGCTCCAGCAGTGAGCATGGATCGAAGCCTCGCAGAGACGAGGTTTTGGTCTGTCGCCGAAGAAGCTCAAACCGGAAGTCCTATTTCCTGCTTTTTCAACCTCAACTGCTTTGCACGGCACAGCTGAGGTTGAAAAGCAGGGGGAAAGTGGCTTTTCAAACTTTTCAGCTTTCCAGGAGGCACAGCTTAAGGTGCATGCACATGCAAAACGTAGTCGCCAAACCGATAGTAACACCGGTTGAAGAGAATGGCTTGACTTTGGGCACAGAATACAATCATGCAATGAATGAATATATGCATATATTAATGCTCTTAGTGAATTAGCTAAATCGTGACCATGGCAAATTAAGAGAGAGATTCAATGGAGATCAAGTGATGGAAAAGTGTATCACAAAACAGATGGAGTACTGTAAACATCTACAGCAGAAAGATCTAACATTGAATAAAGCATTTATCTTGGGTTTATTTTATATCTCCTCACCTCACCTCTTCTTACATTACATTATATTATCATCTTGCTATTTATCAAATTTATTTTCCATCTTTATTTGCAGTCTCACAGTTGGTGACTCTGAGTGGTTACATGAATATTGTCAAGAAGTTCCTAATCATATAACATTACCTGTTTATACTGCTAAAAACATGGACATTTAATAGGTTTGTTACCAGAAAGCCAAAGATTCCTATCCCCTCCATAACCATAATATAAAACAAAAATGTGCAAGGAGTACATTTGTAAGGGTGATTGAAGAGGATAATAAAGGAGAGCTTTTTGAATGTGTGGACTCCAGAGAAAAATTGCAAGAGTTTCTAAGAAGGAACTAAATATGAGAGTGCGTGGAAGTTGATCTCAGCAAACTTTGTTATGCACAATTTGCAAGCAAGTATGAAAAAATAACCATTCTGCCTATAGTGAGCTCCATTGATGTTTGAGTTAGTTCTAAGTGCACATTTTGGAACAATAATGATTTTTGAATATAAAGACATCAGGGTGTCTGCCAAAGAAAAAAGAAAAAAAAACACCCTACATTTGTCCTTTTTATTTTTTGTTCTGCAGCGGTTCCACATGTTACTGAGTTGGAAATTCCACTCTGTGATAGTTGGGGGCGGGAGAGAGATTGGCATGATGCTCCTAATGTTGTGGGATATCACAGGGTGAATCCTCATTCTCCTAGCAGTGTGGTGGCCTACAGATGAAAATGCTCATCTCCCACTCAAAAGTTGAGAGTTCAATTCTAGACAGTGACAGATGTTGCTCTATCAGGGTGCAAAGGAAAAATATCTGCTATGAACTCCACATAGGAATCAGGAAAGACATCTGGCCAGTAAATACTCAGCTCCATTCAATTGCCCTGACTTCACCCTGATAAAAGAGATTACCGGGTCCTAAAAAGAAAGAAAAAATCCTCTTTCCCCTGTACTTTGATATCTAAGTGAAGCTTCTCGTAGAGGCTATCTATGATTTGGGGTGCCGTATCAACAGTATGTTGATATTACCCAACTATTCAGTGCATTGCTACTCTGGGCAGTGAAGGAGATGCTATTAGTGTCATTTCCTAGTCACCATCAGGTTCTTTGCCACCATTAAAGTTGTCCTGGATGAGCAAACACTTTGTATCTAGGAGCAAAGTCATGATTTGGGGATCCTTTTGATTTTATGGTTCCTGCAAGTAAAAGCCATGGCCAGAAGGACCTACATCCATTTTCAATTTGCACATCAGTTGCAACCAACCTGGGGCAGGTGGTCTTAGCTACAGGAACTCAGACACTTATTACTCCCCAGTTAGACTATTGTAATATACTCTACTTGGGCTGATCTTAAAAACTATTAAAAATATATATTTGGCCCAAAATGCAGCAGTCTGCAAACCTTCTGGCTCCTTTGGGAATGTATATCAATTACTGGTTTGACACACTCTGCTTTGTTTGCTCATTGGTTTCTGAATACAATTTGAGTGCAATTTGTCAAAAGACAGTGAGCTCCATCCTGCAAGGGCTTCTGGTGTTGTCTCATATATGGACTATATTGCTTATGCAACAACTGTTGAAGTTTTAAATATATTCCTTAAAAGAAGAGTGACACTAAACCAAATCGAATGCCATTTTCTTCTTCAAAAGTGTATTGAAGGAACTAAATCTCATTCAAAAAAAGGAAACATTATTCTCTAAGACCCAACTCCTTGGAATCTAGTTACCAGGGGCTAACTTATGAAATATATTTCCAATCATATAGGTACTTATTACCAGGTAGACCTGACATGAAACTTTATTTTTTTCTTTATTGCATTTTTCTTTATTGCAAAGTTACATTAACAGAATCTTGCAAGTCTGAAAGTAAAATTCACATTTATGGCCCAAGAACTTAAGTAGGGTTCCTTCTGAGGATTTTGCTCTTCCCACTAAGTGAATCATATAAAACCAGATACTAGAAGTCAAAATCATAAGATGATGTCAGATTAACTTTGGCCATGTCAAGCGTGCAAATTCATTGGAGAAGTCAATGATGCTAGGAATGGTTAGTAGAACAAGAAGAAGAGGCCAGCAAGGAAACACTCTGGCTTGGTAATATCAAAACTGATACAAAGATGAACATTCAACAACTGAAAGAAGCTGTGCTTAACAATAGCATAGAGAGCTCTTGCTTATAAAATCACCCAAGAGTCGGACACAACTGAATGGTTAAAGCAACAGAAATTTCCATAAGCGAACGTAATGCATGTCTTTACTGTACATGAAGGTCTACAGAACACTGCAGTCTCTTCAGAGGATCTTGATTTTGGCTGAAATGTGAAAATACTAACTCTGCACATGCACAAAACTATTGCATGAACAGATGGTTGGCCCATCCATAATTTTACAGAATACCTAATCATTTTCACAAAGGCCATTCCAGTGTCTACATTACAAGTTTAATATATGATGTAGGAAGAAGACAAGAGAAAACAAGGCTATTCTGGCATGGCTTCTGAGATATGGGCTTTTCCAAATTGTTTTAACCAGCTGTTTTGTTGCTTTAGTTGTGAAACCACTGTGGCAACAGCCATTTCATTGGGTAAACAAAACTATTTTCATCCTTAGATCCTCATGATAAAAGCTATAACTTTAGGAACTGATTATTACAGTGGCTTTATTAATTCATTTGCCATGGACAGAACAGCTTCTCATGATCAGAGTAATTGCTTCTTTTGGGGACATAGGAGCCATCTCACCACGGTGGAATCCTGGGATCATAAACCTGGATTGCTCCCCTGCCCTGTGACTGTTCTGATTTCCTGCACAAACAACCCAGCCACAAGAGATTGCCTGAAGTTATCAGAGGCCTGGCATGAATCTTGGAATCTAGTGACAACATTTGCTAAATGTGTTTCAGATTTGAGGCTGTCCTCAAGTCTGGTGAGTAGGAGGATTTTTCCCTGCTATTTCTGCTGCCAGATTGCATTTGGGTGGCCTTAAAAGAACGTGTTGTAAGCATGTGAACATTTGTAACACTCAGGAAAGTTGTGCTGTGCACATTTCTTCATCGTCCACTGTCATTGCAGTCTGTTGTTCCATCAGTAAGCACACATGCAGGAAAACAGCTGGAAACATCTATATTTGTTTGAAGTGAAAAGCAGAATTCGTAACTTACTTAGCTAGTGCCACCTGGTTGATTTTCTCTGGGAGGAAAATGCAAACAAACCATTATCTACTTATTTCCCAAAGCTTTAACAAAGTTCCCCCCAAGAGGCCAGAATAAGACACCACCGAGAGCCAAGGGTTAAGGCATCAGTCTAGAAACTGGGACACTGTGAGTTTTAGTCCTACCTTAGATACAAAGCCAGCTGAGTGACCCCGACCCAGTCAGTCTCTCAGTCTCATTTATTTGTTTGTTTGTTTGTTTCCTTCTTTCTTTCCTTCCCTCCCTCTACCCCCCCTCTCATCTATTTTTATTAAGAGCAGCTTTGGAAGAGAACACCTTTCTGGGCTATTTTGCCAAGAACAGACACAGAAACCCTTTGGAATGAGAAGCTAACTAAGAAGTTCAGGTTATGCTACAGCCACTAGGGGGCACAATTGGAAACATTCTGTGCATGTGACATGGGTCCTCTAGAGAATCAAGTTATTTCAGCTAGACTGAATCAATAACTGAGGGGCAAGGGAAGCAAACATTTCAAAGTGGAAATCTACTGCTCTTCCAGAAGAGAAGTTTAACTGGGGAGGAGAAAACTCTAAAAAATTGAGTTGGAAAGAGATAAAAGAAAAAGGTGGGAAAATTATTCAGAAAAGGGTTTATTCTACTAAGAATCAATTTATTTTTCTAGGATTTATTCGACACCTTTCTCTTTTCCTAACCCATTCTATGCCTTTTAGACACAGAGTCTCAAGACAGTGAATCACTCCACTGCTCTGTTGCCATGGGGATTAAAAAGTAGGTAGTATCTTTCATGTTTTTAGCACAATAGTTTCAGATCAGTACAAGCAAACAGTGCAATTCTACAACTCTCGTGCGATAAACTTCAGTTGGCTACACTGAACAGAATTAAAGACTAATGAGGCAGGTTGGGATCATAACTCAATGGAAGAACATATGCTTTGCATTCTGAAATTATTACCTGCTCAGCTAAAAAAAGCCTTTTTTAAGGCCAACAATGATCCAGCATTGGCATTGCTAGAGCCATGTTTCAAAGTATAAGTGAAACCAAAAAATGGGTAGATACAAGGACAAAATATCCTTCACTTAATTTCAAGGCAATTTAAATGAATCAAATACAATTAATATGACTATTCTTGATGTTTTTTAAATCAGTTATGCTATGTTAAAAATAACATGAGTAAAATTGTTGTGGAAGCTCTGAGACCTTCAAAAAGATTGCTGCTTACATGGGACCCTAAGGCGTTAGACTAGGCACATTACTCAGGGCTGCCAACCTTGAGTGATAGTTCGGAGTGAGACACTGCGAGGGAGCGGAGCGACCAAGCCCGAGGGAGCGAAGCGACCGAGGGGGGGATGGTGTGGAAGGGGGGTGTCCCCCCTTCCACGGTAGGGAGCTTTGACAATTTTACATTTTAAATGGTGCGATCTGATGCATACTTTAGTCATGATTTGGACATATACATACATACATACATTTTAACCCATAGGCATAAGAAAAAAAATGAGGACACATATTACAAAAACATATTTTTCTTCAGTGAGGGAACTTGACTATGAAAACCAATGAGACATAGCATAGGCCTTTTAGTTTCATAAAAGGTTTGAAAAAATAATTGGGTAATTATTTGAAATGGACTGTGATGTTTCTTTGTCATATATGTATGTGTATGTGGGTATATGCGGGTATATGCGTAATTGTTATATTTTGAGAACTGAATGCAACGAAATTTTGTTTTAATGTATGCTGATTAGTGTACATTTAAAGTGACAATAGTTTTCTGTTCTGTTCTATTCCAGTTCCATTCCAATTTATTCCATTCCATTCCAGTTTCATTCCAATTCTATTCCATTCTAACTTTTGAATAGCTGATGCAGCTTGCATAAAAAGGGCAAAAGGAAAAATAAACCAGGGAACACTTCACCAATGCCCTTAGTACAATCGAAAAACAAATATATTTTTATCGGCGAGGCGAGCGGCTGCTCGGAGCCACCGATCCCCTGAAAAATTACATCTAAAGCAAAATTAGAGGCAAGGAGCTACGGTTTTTGAAGGGTTAAAATTCAGATTAGTTTGCTAGAGAGGTGTGGCCGCGGGGGAAAGAGACGGGGAGGGGAGTTTCTTTCTGTTAAACCCGCCGTTCTTTGGCAAATTTGCAAGCGGATTAGCCTGCTTTAAATTGCAAATCTAAGATGAATTAGAAATAAAATTTGGGGTGGAGGGGGTCTTATTCCACAAGCGCGCCTTTATTCGAGGCCGGAATTCCCATTGCAAGGAAGATCTCTCGGGCCTTTAGCGTGAGATTTCGTTTATCAGAGTGAGACAGTCAAAATTGGTTGAATTGCGTGAGTCTCACTCTGATTGCGTGAGAGTTGGCAGCACTGATTACTTAAAAGCAGAAAATAACACAATGTTGGAATATTCTTATCTGAAAATGCGGATCATCTTAAGCAATACTGAGTTCAATACACCAGTGAACTGACTAGGTGTCATGTGGCTTTGTATGTTCACAGAGTCAGTTAATCATTCCATTCCATAAAATCACTCCACAAGATAGATGAGGTACCATAATATTAATAAAGCAGGTAACTTGCTGATTATAGCAAGGCTGAAAATCAGTGAACTGTGGATTGATTGGGATGACCACTTAATTTGTTATGGTCAAAGAATGGAATCTGGTTAGCTAAAAAAAAATCATCAATTTTGTATATTAGTCTCAATAAACAAATGTTTTCTTAATTTACTTTTTATTGTTTTTAAAATAATAATGACAAAACAGAAAAACAAAACAAAGCACAAAAATAATTATAATAAAAATACATTGTCAAAAAGAAAAAAAACATAGAAAGTATTTTTAAAAAGTGAAAAAGTACAACAATTGAAAAAATGTATAATTTTAGTGTAGAATTTGGTTACAATTCTTATTTAACTGTATACACAATATACACTTGAATAACTGTACACACACACATTTTATATAATTTTATATAATTTTTTATATAAATTATATATAATTTTATATAATTATCATGTTTTTTCTAACCTGATATATTTTATTTTTATTTATTATTTGTCAATTGCTTACAGGATAATAAGTATAAGTATAATTATGAGTAAGAATACAGGAAATAGGTACGAATAAATGGGGACAATAGGACAGGGATGGTAGGCATGATGGTCCACTTATGCACGCCCCTTACAGACCTCTTAGGAATGGGGTGAGGTCAATAGTGGATAGTTTGAGGTTAAAAGAGTGGGGTTTAGAGGATGTAATAACAGAGTCAGGAAGTGCATTCCAGGCATTGACCACTCTGTTGCTGAAGTTGTACTTTCTGCAATCGAGTTTGAAGCGGTTTACACTGAGTTTTATCTGTTGTGTGCTCTTGTATTGTTGTGGTTGAAACTGAAGTAGTCATTGACTAGTAGGACATTGTAGGAGATAATTTTGTGTACTATGCTTAAGTCTAACCATAAGCAGTGTAGTTCAAGGTTTTCCAAGCCCAAAATCTCAAGCCTGGTGATGTAGGATATTCTGTTGCAAGCAGAGGAGTGTAGTACTCTTCTTGTGAAATACTTCTGGACTCGCTCAATTGTAAGAATGTCTGATATGCAGTGCGGATTCCAGACTGATGAGCTGTATTCAAGTATTGGTCTAGCAAAGGTTTTCTATGCCCTAGTTAGCAATTCGATATTCCAGAGGAGAAGCTTCGTAAGATTAGATTTACAACTCTAAATGCCTTTTTGGCAATGCTGTTACAGTGAGCTCTGGTGCTTAGGGCATTAGATATGAGAACTCCAAGGTCCTTGACAGAGGGAGGATTGTTAACAATCATTTTGTTTAAATGAGTCACAGATTTCATTATATTTGTCCATACAATGTCTACATCAATAGGCAATCTGCACATAGGTGGCAAGTATAATCAGTCTTCAATTCATTGAATAAATGGGACCATATATTTATCTTTCCAATGCTGCAATATCAGTCTTTAAGTTATCATAAAGGCATGAAGAATACATTTAGATCATTGAGTTGTCAAATTCCAAGTACTAGGTATGTAGTTCAAAAGAATATTATCCTGAGAAAATTTTAGCTTTTGTTGCACACTTATATTTATATCATCACTACTTTCCCCAAAAAACTTAGTTCATGTAGGACATTGTATACAATGTTTCAAAAAAGCACTATCTTTATTGTATCTCCAACAAAATGCTGTTTTTGACAATCCTTTTATGCAAACATAATGGAGTCCAGTAAATGCTAAATATTATTTTTGTAGTATAAGTCATAATCTGAAGTCCATTGACAATCTTGCAATAGAAGATGGCTTTTCATTGACTTGAAAATATAGGAGCCTCTAACTTTTTATTCCACATATTTCTTTGCATATCAAATTGGCTTATTGATAAGATATATCTATAAAAACTAATAGGTTTTCATGTTTTATTTATTTATTAATTATATTTTATCCACCTTTATTATTTTTATAACTAATTCAAGGAATCCAACATACCTCATGCTTTCCACCTCCTAGTTTCCCCATAGCAACAACCCTGTGAAGTGGGTTGGGCTGAGAGACAGGAACTGACCCAAATAGCTTTCTTATCTAAAGTAGGAGTATAAATCACAATTTATTGGCCAGCACCTTAACCACTACACCAAATTGGCTCTCTTCGGTTTAGTTTTAAAACAAAGTAATTTCAGAAGGACTGAAATTTGCTCTCATTGTCAGATTGCCTTTGAGCTATGATATTTATTGGTTGTGTTTTAATAAGATATTTGCCGAGGGTTATTTGACCCATAGTTTATTCAGTTTTCTGGATATGTATGATACATATAATTATGCATGAACCTCACTGATTTAATTTCATAAAATATGTCCCAAAACTAAATTGTGATGAATAATTTATAGGTTAATAGGTTAATCAAATAATTAGTTGCATATCATTGAGTCCAGCCTGACCCCTAGTGACTGAATGGACAAATGCTCATCATTTCAACCCTTCTCTGACAATAAACCTACAGCTCTTCCAAGAACATTCCACTGATCATTTATTCATTACCCCCATCTTCTATTTTCCTCAGCTTGGCTTAGCTAAGCATAGTA
The DNA here is from genome assembly GCA_033807585.1 of Hydrophis major. Taxonomy (NCBI): domain Eukaryota; kingdom Metazoa; phylum Chordata; class Lepidosauria; order Squamata; family Elapidae; genus Hydrophis; species Hydrophis major. The sequence continues at coordinate 335,607,340 of CM066329.1, forward strand.
CTTTTTTCATAGACCATCATGTACTTTGTATTCCTTGCTCAAAATAGAAAAAAAATCTTTCCAACCTAAAGATCTCAAACTTGTTTAAATGTTTCATTCATGTCCATAGTTATCTTGGTGACAATATACAAAAGTGATTTTCTATTGGTTTCTTCTGATTTTGAAATTTCTTCTTTGAGGTGTGTTGCCTTCCTTCACACTTGCAAAATCCCACCTACTTTCACTCCCCTTTGTGAATTCATTTTAGTTTCTTCCCTTCTATTTGGGCTTTGGAGGCAAGACTGATTCTACCAGGAGTTGTCACTCCCTGTAGCATCAGTCAGCTATCTAAGCTGTCAAGGAAATAAACCCTTAAGAGGAGGGTTAAGCAAATATAGTAATATTTTACAAGTGGACCTATAACAAAAATTGCAATATGCAGTATTTTGTTCAGGCTTCCCATCAGTCATTCACATCTTTTTCCATTATATTTTATTCAATTTATTCTTCCATCATTTTTCTTCAGTTTCCAACAGTCAGTAAGCTTTCCATGTCCACTAATCATGCCCAATCTTCACTGGGTTACCTTGAGAGGTGACTTTCTTTTGTGAATATTTAAAACTGTGTGCAAAACTCAGATTTCCTAATTTGCTGCAAAAAAATGTAGGGATTCTTTCTGGTGTTGTTTTTGTGGTCTCCTTAGAAATCAGCATTTGTTTCTGAAATTAAAAGATAGAAAATATAATATTTAACTCTTTGCTTTTTGTGACTTTTATGCTATTATAGGACTAAAGGAAGCATGACTGACTCATTAATAATTTACACTTCAGTCCTGTATCCCAGAGGAGAATGTAGTTTATACTTTTGTTTGACCGTATTACCAATTAAATTAGAAAGTGGCTTCAAAAGATAGTTTCTTTTGCATGCAATAGGTTTTCTCCATCTGGAAGATATTGAGAAGTACCCACAGGGGACCACATCCATAATTAAAGCTTCAATATATTTTTTTCATGGAGATTGTAACAGATGGCCATAAAATATTCCATGCCTCAAACTGTAATCCTAAATGTATTATTTAATAGTAAATAGTGAATAAATATCGACAGGTTATATCATCTGCAGAATAAAACATAGTACTAGTCAAGATATACTGTTAATCACATTAATATATTGGTGAATTGCAAGAATAAGAATAAGAATAAGAATATTGGGCAGAGAAGCTGGACAGAAAAAAAGAACAGCAATTAAAGAGGAGTCTCACCTAAATAAGGAATTTTTGGAGGGGGGGCAGTCGTATTGATCACATAGATCTCTTTGAAGGTATTTCACACATTGGTGGGCTGAAATGGGTCTCTGATTTTACAGATATGATCTACAAAAAAAGGTTGTAGAGTTTTGTTCATGGTCCTCATTAGTCATTCACAAACTTTTCCATCTTACTCCATTCCATTCATTCATCCCCATGCACAAGTCTCTTCCCCACTATTCATATGCTTCAACAGTGAGATGGGCAGCATATAAAGTTAATAAAAAAGTAATAAAAAATAAACATCCCTGTATGAATTTAGGTTTATTGGACTGGAAATGAGTTTGCCCAGAAATCTTAGCCCTGGGCCTGAACGCAGACTTATGTCAACTCTCACATTCTGGACATACGTTGTGAATCTTGAAGATCTGTTGAGTGGGACAATCAGCATTTACTGGCCTCAGAAGAAAATGGAAAGATTTCTTAAGTAGCAGAAAGAGTACGAGGGTCATGGGAGATGCCCATGTAGAAAACTCCCTGGTTCATTCTGCTCTTGAATCAAAGGAAAACCACAGCAGGGTGGAGTGTCCATCTGTTTTGCTTGTTTTGGCTCTTAGATGGAACTTTGCTTTCAGTCAGTATCTAATAAATGATTTGTGAGCAAATAATTTATTGTCCTTTGCTGATAACTCTTCGGGCATTCTAACTTCAGGCTGGATGCCAAGATGTCTTCTGCCAAGCCCTGCCAGGAATTAGGCAGAAGTAGTGCACTAATGGTGAGGGTGAACATTTGCTCATAAATCTCTTGGCATGATCTGCCTGGAAAAAGAGAGAAAGAAGTTTGAAGGAGCCTGAAGAAGGAGGTGTGAGGTCATTGAAGCTGCTGCCAAAGCAACACTAGTTCAAAAAAAGTGATTATAGGAACAAATTTGCTATTCCTTTTATAATGTAGTTTAAATTTCCTTCTTTATACAGCCTTTAAAATCTATTTTCAAGCTTGTGCTTGTATGAGGAAGGACTGGAGTTCAATGGATTCCATAATGGGACACTTATTGTAGGCTTAAGGAAGAGCTGAGAATTGCATTTTTGGCAAATTTTTCTCTCCTGCTCAGTGCTTGTTTAACTCTTAATCACCTCTATCTTTTTAACCACAATGCTTTATCTTAATTATTTATTGCATTTATACCCTTCCACAATCTGACAGGGTCTTGGTTAAGGAGGGAACCTTTTTTGTTTTCTGGGTTAATTCCCTCACAGTTAATCTAGCAGGAGCCATTAGCAGTGTTAGGTGCCTGGTCATTTTCTTCTCTGTTCCTTTTGATCTGTCTCCCTCTCCCTCTCCCCCCCCTCTCTTTCTCTCTCTCCCCCACTCTCTCTCTTCTCTCACACACAAACATGTACGCTTTCTCACTCTTTCCTTGCCAAGAGACTGCGAAGCATAGGACAGAATTTCAGACTTCAACCATAACAACATAAGAGCAAACAATAGATACAAACTCAAGGTTAACTGCACCAAACTTGATTGCAGGAAATATGACTTCAGCAACAGAGTGGTCAATGTCTGGAATACTCTACCTGACTCTATGGTTTCTTCCCCAAACCCCAAAAACTTTAACTTTAGACTGTCTACTATTGACCCCTTTCCTAAGAGATCTGTAAGGGGCGTGCAAAAGCGCACCAATGTCCCTGTCCTATTGTTTCTTTTATTTTTTTATTTTTCTTATATGTATCCATGTATTCATAACTATGTTTTTACTTATACCTATTATCTTGTCAGCAATTGACAAAAATAAATAAATAAAAAATAAAAATAAAGAATTTGAATTTGAATTTCAGGGACATCTACCTGGGGCACTCCTAAAAAAAATAAAAATGGTAGCTGCAAACATATGTTCGAAATCCTGACCCTCCCTCCTTTACAAATCTTGCATACATGTATAACACTCATTAAAAAAGAAAGTTGCTTACAGCACCATTTTGAATCAAATGAAGGCATGAAGGTTGAGCACTGATGTTTGCCAACCTAGTTTGTAGACTTTGTGAAGTGTCTTGAATCTGATTTGTGCAGAGGTATGACCATTCTTTTCATGATATGGAAGAGATGAGACAATTTACTTCTCCATGATTCCCTTTGCATCTCTTTGTTTTGTCCTCAAAACTATTACCTGATTTTCCAATAGATGGAAGAAGGAGGCTTCTGCACAAGGCACCAAAAGCTGATTCAACTAGTAGTGAAAAGCAGTGTAGCACCATAACTTTGAAAGGATGCTTTGACTCCCAAATCTTCGAAATGAATCATTGCTTTGGAGTCCAGCCATTCTTTCATTCCATCTTAGTTTCAGTATGACTCCCTTTTTTTTTTTTGTTCTGGATTGAAAGTATTATGGCAAAGATTAGAGCATGTATGGAAAACTCATGACTTTTAGTTTTTATGATGATCATGATAATTACGATAATATCACCTCTTTACAAATTAATACGTAACCATCAGAAAAAAATAGATTTCTAAAAAATACAATTTCTGGGATCTTTCCACTTAGGCAATAGGCCCCATGGAGTGGAAGGGAGAATCCAAATGATATGTGCTTGTGGGAAATTTTTACTTGTCCATCAGATCCCTGGGAGATATATTTGTCTTCCCATAGAATATAGGAAACAATTTTCTTGATCAGGGAAGCTGATGAAAAGGGAGAGATTTGAACTTTCTCTCCCTTTCCTGCTATTCTGAAAAGATTGGCATATTTCTGTAGCTATTAGAAAAGGCAACATAGCTGTTTTTGATAGGATGGCTGGGGAAAAGGGAGCAATCCATGTCCATTAACTTTGATCAGAGCATGGTTATCAGTATCATTAGATTTATACAGGGTCCTTCAGCCTGATAGCTAAAATACAGTACCATCTCCTGGAACAATTGCCATCACCATCATCCCGGTTTCCTAAATATGTTGTTGTTGTTGTTTGTCAATTAGTCTATTATTAGTTAACTAATTGATGAAATGAGTTCTCAGTTGTGCAAACAAATTCAAATAGAATTTTCTGCATTGAATAGCTTTGGTGCTTTGCCTGGTTTTAGAATGATATCTCTCAGAATTTCCAGAAAACAGATTTTATATATCTAGACACACCCGCGCACCCCAATAGAAATAGCACTTAGACTTATATGCCACTTCACAGTGTTTTGCAGCTTTCTCTAAGTGATTTACAGAGTCAGTATATTGCCCCCAACAGTCTGGGTTTACATTTTACCAACCTTAGAAGGATGGAATGCCTAATCAAGCTTCAAACCCCTGGCAATCAATAGAATTAGCCTGAAATACTGCACTCTAACCACTTTGCCACTGCAACTCAGTGGTGTTTTATATATATAACATTTTTGACAGGTCCAGCTATTTCTCTCTCATCTCTGACTTATACAGGCCTTCAGTTGATAAAAAAGAACACATGAAATAAGTGGTGGGACATCTGTCACTTTTTAAGGTGTGAAGTAGATCTCCATGCTCTTCTTTCCCAGCTTGCTGAATCAAATTTAGCATCAACACACTTCACTCTGAGGCAGGTACCCACACACGAATTTAGAAATTCACTGTATTGGTTCCAAGAAATAATCCTTCCTTGAAAGCATCATTTGTGCTTATTGAAAGACCAGGGGTTGATACATGTTGGACCTTCTCAATTTGGTGGTTCTCCTGTCATGTTCATGTATAATTCTTATTTGGGAGCACGGGGTTGCTGGATTTTTCATTCATATATTCCAGCTTCTCTTTTTTCTCACAAAAAAGTGATATCTGTTTAGGACAAGAGTCTTCAAACTTGACAGCTTTAAGACTTGTAGACTTCAAATCCCAGAATTCCTGAGCTAACATGACTGGAGGAGGAATTCTGGGAGTTGAAGTCCACAAGTCTTAAAGCTGTCAAGTTTGAAGATTCCCGGTTTAGGACAAGGGCAAGTTGGTTGTTAGGAGCTTCTGCATTACAGTATTATTTTTGGAGGGTGATCTTAGCCTCAGCTGTTATGCATTTGGCAACCCATCAGCTAAGAAGCATTATAAGAATTATCTCTTGTGGTGTAGCAGCATAGTAGAATGTACTGTAGATAAGACAGACAAAAAAGGGACATTTATGAATGGCTGAATTACATCCTTATTTTTTTAATGCACTGTGTCCAGTTTGTTTTAGATCACTCATAAAAATATTGGGAAACAATGCTTCTGATTTTTGCTGTTACCTCAGTGGAATTTAATGAGAAAATTGGTGGGAGAACCATGAAAAAGAACTGGAGCTGGATCAGTGCTGGGATTCAAAAATTTTTACTACCAATTCTATGGGTGTGGCTTGGTGGGCGTGACCCAGGGGAAGGATACTGTAAAATCTCCAGTCAGAGGTGGTATTTGCCGGTTCTCTGAACTACTCAAAATTTCTGCTACCAGTTCTCCAGAACTGGTCAGAACCTGCTGGATACCACCTCTGAGCTGGATGCAATCTACAATCTGAAGAAAAATGGGATCACCAAAAAATATTTTTGCCATTTTTGCCTCTATCCACTGCTGACATGTCCCCTAGTCTAACAGATTTTCCCAGTCTTGTATACCTCAAACTCACCCCAGGTTGATCAACAATTGTATTATTTATGCTACAACTTGCTGACTGTAGGTAATGGCACAATTATAGGACCTTCTCAACGAAGGTGCCAATCTTCAAAATGTCCTCCCCAGGGACATTCATCAAATGTTCATTCTTCTCACATTTCAGTATTTTAGGTGGGCTTTAAGAACTGTTTTGCTTTAAAAAGGATTTTAGGCATGATGACAAGTCATTTTAAAAAATTATTAATGTGTGGTAATCATATATTAAATAATGTTGTTAATTCAACAACAGGTGAATTACCATTCACATTATTGCTTCTCCCCATAAATTGTCAGGTAATCCTGAATCAAAAATATAGTTTATTCCATTATGAGTTCATAGCATAGTCAAAAATAACAGTCCAATAGTCATGTATCATTTAGTCAGTCCATTCAGGGATATTCAGTTAGCAAAGTCCGTGTAGAATATCCTATGTCAGTTCACTTACAAGTCAGTCCTTTGTTTTCTCTCCCGTTCGAGCAATGCAGTCTTGAGTCCTTGCAGTAATCAGGGATCATCAAAGCCAGAGAGAGAGCAAGCTGTCATCTTGCTTCTTTTAAAGTGCTTTCACAACCACTCCCTTAATTACTGTCCCACAGTTAAAGTTGCAGACACTTTAACATACAAACTATGATTACATATTATTATTTACCTAAATCAGTTAGGGCAAACAATGTTATCCCTAACATTCTTTAGTCATTCTTGGACCAGCAAAAAACTATCAGAATGTGAAACTGAGTGTCCCCATTTCCAGTCCCTCTCCTGCCTCAGTTGCCTGTTTAAAAAAGCATTATAACCACCTGGGTTTTCCATCAAGATAATGGGTGGCAGATTTTATACTCCTTTCAATTGTTCTCTCATGCTGTTTTCAGAATTATGGAGTAAAGTTTTATTTCATGCCTATTAATATCTTGAGGCTATACCATGAATTGTGGGGTGAGGAGAGGGGAATCCTTTACATTGTTATTTTATGGAGTTTATACTTCTTCATTGTACATGTGTAGAGTTTAACTGTCTTAATATTCAGACAAACATTTTATCATTTGAAAGCTGTTTTGAAACAACCAGCATATGAAATATATCCGAGTCGATAGAATGAAGTAAATGTTTTGAAACAGAGCTTCTCTAGTTTTCTGGAGAGTAAAAGGAATGGGGGAGAGGGTTGTTTAATACTTCCAACCTTGCAAATTTGTTAATTTGAAGGGCTAACCTGTTAATTACAGTTCTCACGAGTGTCTGTCTCATCACTTTTACCCAGCTGAAGTGTTTGCCCTACATTCATTTGCCATCCATTCCTTGAACTGCAAGGCCAGAGAAAAGCTGATTCAGGGCAGTTTCTGAGTTCCAGCAATGATTTATCCGTATTTTCATAGGTTTCTAGAATCTGCAGCTCTCTGAAGTTTTTTTATACATCAACTGCCAGCAGCTGAAATAATCAAGTGTGCTGGACCATAGGCAACTCTGGAGCAACAAGGTTATGAAATCATTTGTTGGATGCACTCAAATATTGCGTGAAATGACCCAGGCGACATTGGAGGTTATTTGGAGAACACAGAAAGAGTCTCATGGAACACTGAGCATTTCAGCCTTTATTTTAAGACAGTTCAGAAAAGACAAAAGCGTTGTTCAGGGTACAGAAAAGCTACATCTTTAGCTTGTTAACAAGTGAAAGAAAGGTCACAGTATTGTAGAATTGTTTTCAAATTTCATGTATGTAATAGATGCAATTTCATAAATAAGGAGAGAGACAGAGACAGAGACACAGAGATTAAAGCTTTGTGAACTATTTGGATTGGCGAAATCATCCAAATTGAAATATATAAATAAAGTCCAATTCAATTTAGCAGTCTTGATTACTGTGTAGAAAAATATGGAATTAAATTGTGAGTTAATTGTAATTCATAGTGAGGAAGTTTCCATAGATTGTCTGACACCCCCTACCACCCCCCCACCTCCTCAATATGCTCATTTGTTATAGAGAGATGTGTTTGTGTGTGTGTGTGTGTTCCTTGTCCTGCTCTTCCCAATGATCTTATATTTCGAGAGTTCTTTTCTATTTCCATGTGGAAGGACCATGGAAAACCAGAGGGATATAAATGGGGACCACGGACCAACAAGGGGGAACGCCCACTTTCTCTCAGTCTAATCTGCTTCCCAGGATTATTATGAGGCTCATAATGTTGTGTTAGCTGCATGGAGCTCCTTACAGAATATATATGTAATAAATAAATATGTGGCCAGTAGCCAGGAAGTTAAATATTTTGCCCTTTCCCAATTAAATAAAGTGGGTTTAAGAGCAGATTAACTTGTTTTCGGTCAGAATGCCAGGTTCGGGAGTGGACAGACTATTTAGTGTAATGATTTCATCACAGATTTAAAAAGATGTGCACATTTTTTGCATCTGGGCTTAATCTGTGACCAATCCAATGTAAAGATCATGCTGATGGGAAACACCCATCATGTATAGAAAACATAATCGCTTGGCTCATTGTTTTAATTACACTACTCTAGCTTAAATATACTTGCATCACACAAATCTTACTTAGAATTTTTTAGACTGGCAATTCCCTGCGCTAATCTTAAATGTTTCCTTCTATCCTAACACCCTTCTTTCACTGCTATACAAGCTAAAGGCATGAATTAAAAAATCTCCAGTTCAAAACTTGCTTCTGTGTGAAATCATTAAAAGGGTCCTAGGCAAGTCACTCCATCTTAGTCTCAACATTCACATTTACAATATGAAGCGTAATAACACAGCCTAATTCTTCAGAGTTGAAGGGAGAAATAGATATTATACATGTACATGTACACTTACAAATTCTACACAAATGTTAGATTTGTAGTATACAAGGCAGAGTACAACAAGACAGCTGAGTCTGAAATATAATCTCATCTTCCTCCCATTAGGAACTGATTTAGAATTGATTTAGTTGTGTTGAGAGTGATCCTACTGATTTCAATATTGAAGTGGAATTTTGGAGCCAAAGCAGTATCTTCCCACATCCTGCAGCAGCTTTTAGTTGTGAGATCAATATTTCCAGAGACTTGTGACTTCCTTGATTACTATTCCCCAGTAGAAAATATCCCTGTTTTCAGGATGCAGCACCTCCCCTTCAAAAAAGACCACACTGGAAGCCCACCCCGCATCAGTTGTCTGATCTCACCCAGGAAAATCCTTCTGACTGTTGCAACAGCAACGAGAATGAAGCTGTTTCTCTTCAATGGAACGAGTCCTATGCAATGTGCAGTGGAATGTATTGTACACTTAATTAAAGACACATTTTTGCAACCTCGAGTTATAATCAACACATGGTAAAAGGTCATTATTTTTAAAACTTTCAAGCTGAAGCAGTTTGACAGAGGGAGGTGAATCTCTTAGAATCTGGCAGCAATATTTCATCTACTGCTGGACTTTAATAAGTGTAGAAAAGAAATAAATTTAGACAGTATGAAACATAGTTGCATCAGTGTTGGAAGGAATCCCATGAGGGTTTCCAGGTGCTCTCTAGCAAAATTTCTGTCCCAAGCTCAAAAATTGATTTATATACTGAAGATAGAATTTAGTTGGCACTTCCTCCTACAAAATCAACCCTGTCTTGGATGAACTACGGACTTCTAAAAAATACCTTGGGAAATCAAATGAATTCATTTTCCCTCCCACAATTTCTCCTTTAGTCATGCTTGTACCTATATTTTTCTTGCTGACAGTATGGTTATTTATTTGATTTTTTTTACTGTATCTTAATATTATTATCTACTTTTCTGGACTATCAATGCAGCAAGTAAAATCTAAAGAAAAACAGTGATATATTATCACCATTAAAGCAAAGATATATGGACAGACATAGTTATAATTCAGCTAATCTAAACAACATTTTCAGGTCCACTATAATAAAGCACAAGAACAGCATGACCAAGAACACATAATTCTTAAAAGCTAGTGAAACCAATCATTTTTCAAAACCTTTTAGGATATTACAACTGGAGGCATAAACAGCAGAGCCCTTAGGAAGAATGTTTATAAGCTATGGCAGTTGCTACTGAGAAGGACTTATTCTTAGCATCTATCAACCTAAGTAACCTTGAAATGGGCCATTGAATTGGCTTCTGATAGTGATCTTAAAGCACGGGCAGTCTTTCACATGAAGTAGCCCCAGGTCATTTAGAGTTTTAAAGGCTTAAATCAAGATGTTGAACATGGATTCACAATAACCCACAAAAAGCAAAACTGAAGAGAACAGAATTAGATAATGTGGTCTGGCTACCAAATATCAATGAAGGAAACTTATTAGAAGATATGGTCACCAAAGACTAGCAGTGATTTCCAATTTTCTGCTACCGATCCAAATTTCTGCTACCAGTTCTCCAGAACTGGTCAGAACTTGCTGAATACCACCTCTGCTCCTATCCCTTGTAATTGCATACTTTTTCTGACAATGACACCATTTCAAAGGTGTCATTAATATACATTTTTAATGTATATTTTTAATATACATTTTTACTGTGATGTGAATAACCCATCCCTTTAGCTTATTCTTTGTTAAGGAACAATACACTGTCAAACCAGCTCTGTATCTTTGTGGAATATTATTAAAAGGCCCTATCAAGATGGGATAATTTTGGGTAGAATTTCTGTAATTATGAATGTTTTACCAAAGATGTTGTTTTTATTTCAGACTTTACTGATATTGACAACTGACACTCCATTTAAATAATAATAAAAGGACATTTCTAAATGTAAGGAAATGCAAGGAAAAAGTTCAACTACTGCAAAATGCTAAAGAAAGAGGAAATTTGGGTTTACCGGATTTGAAACTGTACTTTGATGCCTGCTGTCTGGTCTGGATGAGAAAGCGGGTGACTTTTCAAAACATGAGATTTGGGAAGATGGCCATGAACTAAGATTTGGGTGGTATACCTGGTACTTATGGTATGACAAGATTAAAATCAGTGTTGATTTTAAGAATCCCTTTGAAGGGTCCTTCGTGCTCTGCTTGTTTTTTTGTTTCATTTCCTCTTTTTATTAGTCAAACTAGGTAACATTATCAGCGCTCGTGCACTAGCACTAGCACTGAAGATGTTACTGAGTTGGGTAATGAAACACTTGCAAGAAAACAAGCAAGCTCAGAGAACACCAAGGAGCCATCATATCAACCCTGAGCTACAAATATTCTCCTTTATAAGAATCACTTTGTAGACATACCTTCCTAAAGGATTGGAACAAATATAAAACATTGTTCTCTATGAAGCTACCTTTTTGTTTGGCTACCTCTGGAAGCTTTTTGTGGTGGGGGGAAAGTAATGGTGAGGTCAACTGCTAGACCTATGGTCACTTTTAATCAAGTAAACTTACCCTCAAGTCCAAAGAAGAGTTGGTGTCAGAAGGATACATCTGTGACTGGTTTACATATGTGCAACTGAAAGAAAGGTTTAAGTTAGATTGAAACAGTTATGGGTTTGATTTTGTAAAAAATGAATTTGAAATTGTATTGTTTGCTAATAATGAACATACTATTGCCAAAACATATACATGGTTATTGAAACTGAATTTGGAGAATGTGAAGCATTGCATGATTCAATATGCAAATTTTTTTGTGTATAACAGACTCCTTGAACAATGAGAAAACATGTGGATGAAGGGTTTAAAATTTACATTAAATAACTATTAAAAGAAAAAATGTATACAATGAATACATTTTATAAAATGAACCATTGGTATTTAACACCCAATAAATTGTCAAAGATGTACAAAGGTATTTTAAATGTAAGTTGGAAATGTAAATGCAAAGAAGAAACTTTTTACCATCTTTGATGGTCTTGTGATAAAGCAAATAAATACTGGGATATGATTCATATTTTAATACAGGAAATTCTTAAAGTGAATATAAAATTAAGCTGTAGACTTCTCTTTTAGCTTTAATGGATAAAGTCAATTGACTAGAGTATATGAGGGTCGTGGTAGATTTCTTATTTCTGAAAGCCAATTAAACCAACGCTTGTGTGAAGTATGGGATATATCTACTATCAGAGCTACAGGCATTTCTAGCAGATGCATTCCTAAATCAATCTGTTAATATATTCAATTACTCTAGTTACCAAAATTTGTGTTGCACAAATTAAAGAAATAATCAAATCCTACTATCTAATAAAGAAATCACACCCTTTTTTTCAAATTCCAGCTGCTAATTTTAGAGAGTCCACCTTTATGAATGAATTTGGCTTTGACAGGACTATTCTAGTTCTCAAGTTATCACCAAATGATATTCAGGCAAAAGAAATCATTTTTACTGGTTTAATGGTACAATATTCTCTTAGATTTTGCTCTGTTAGCCTTTTGAAGTCTGTCGTGAATACTTGCCCAAATAATGCAACATTTTGCCTCTATAATTTATATTACAATGTGGAATAGAAATGGTAAATCAAGTGCTGAATGATTTCTGACCAGAGTTACAGTTAGGCTAATAATGCCTAACTTACTCCCTCATTTCCCCAGGATATATACGTACAAGGAGAGAAAATGATAAACCATACTGGCTCTCTGTGGTGGTAAATAGGGAGACTGCTGGAAAGTTATCAAATCCTTATAATGTAAAAGCAGGGAGGAAAGCTGTCTTGACGCTTTGCTAAATTATTCCAGATAAAAGAGCAGCTTCTAAAGAATGGATTTATTGTCTCAGAGACAGAGCTGGAAACCAGGAAAACCCTTGTTCAATTCTTCCTTGAGCCATAATTTATCAGTTGGCTCTTATTCTACCTTAGCCCTAATTTTTACAATGCAGAGAAGATAAATACTTATTATGATTCTTTATTCTTCATTTATTTAGCAAATTTGTACAGCCACCAATCTTATTAAATATAACTCTGAATGGCATACAACAAAAGAGACAGTTAAAAACAAATATAAACAACTATTCAAAACAATTAATCATGAATGCAACCTAAGACTGGCGGTATGGAAAACATCCTAAATACAATACAGTCATTTTACAGGTTCCCTGTTCTCATGGAATCCTCAAGCTTGATGGAAAAATCAAGTTATAAGGGTTTTCTGGAAATCTGGTATGGATGGGACTATCTTACCTCAGGTGGGGATGGGAGTTATGTTCTAGAGGGCAGAAGCCACAGCAGAAAAGATACATTACTTGGGTTCTGTCAGATGGAAGTATTTAACAAGCAGAATGCATATCCTCTCCCTCCTGCCAGGCCTGATGGATGGATGGATAGAGATAGATGATAGATGATAGATGATAGATGATAGATGATAGATAGATAGATAGAGAAAGAAAGAAAGAAAGAAAGAAAGAAAGAAAGAAAGAAAGAAAGAAAGAAAGAAAGAAAGAAAGAAAGAAAGAAAGAATTGGGAAATGGTAATCCTTCAAAATAACCTAGTCGTATGCTATATTGGATTTTAAAAGCAGCATCTTGAACTGAACCTAGAAACAAACTGAGAATCAGTGCAACTTATGGAGTAAAGATGTAATGTGTGCTATCCTAAGACACACCTAAATGTTACATTCTGCATCACATGAAACTTATGGATGCTTTTCAAGGGCAGCCCATATAGACCCCATTACAACAGTCCATTCTAGAGGTGATTAGGGTATGAGTAACTATGAATAGAGCCTCATGGTCCAGGTAAGAGTGTAACTGGTACTCTACATGAAGCTACGCAAAGGCTCCCCTTTATGTTAATAATGTAAAACTCACCCATAAAATATCATTTGAACATACTAAAATGTGCTCTTAATAAATACTGTGCATTATTTATGTGCATATGGATTAGATTTATACAATGCCTCACCTCTGGGAGTGTAAGGCAAGATTAATATCAAGTGCATGACAGCAATATAGCACTTTCTTCTCTCAATTTTCCCCAAACATCAATCTTGAGAGGTACATTGGGCCATCAAGTAAAAAATGGCCACCTACATCTTTAATGGAAAGTACAATAAACCTGAGGAAGAGATGTGTATATCATATTTTCAGCACATTTCCAGATCAAGGCTGCCAACAAATTAAAGTGAGTTGCAAACATCACATAATTTTCAAGAGATTATACTGAGGAATAATTTGCATTAACCCAGGCATTTCAAAGACCATGACTAGCCTATTGGAGAAAATTTGGAGGCCCTTTAGCTCCCTCACCTCACAGCAGTTCTGGGTAGATTGAAGAATGCCTTCTCCTCTCCAGACATCCTGCTGGCAGCAGAGAGTACTTTAAAAATGGTCTGTCTCTTTCACTGGAAGAAACTTTTGCAGGATCTTAATTCGTTTATGATGAGAAAGAGCCCTTATATTTCCATAACAACATGTTTGAGTCTGACCCAATAAGTTCAACTATTAATAACTTAATTCAATTAATTTAAATAGGTCTCAGTAAAAAAACAATGATTTTACTCTTAGATAAGCAATCATAATTGTTACATCTTGAAACCTGAGTTTCCTTTCTTGGAAACAGTATCTGAAAGCACACATATTTCCCCAAGCCAGTAAATAGTAGATTAGAGAACAGATGGCATCAGGAAAGGAAAATTCACAGCAGTTCCTCTTCTATTAATTGACACTTTCTCCAAATAGTATAGTATACATTTAAACAAGGTTCCAAATCAAAGGCAAAAAGAAAAGATGTTTGTTCTCAACATTTGGCCTTTGGGCTAAGAACAATTATTACAATTCATAAAATGTCCAAATGCTGTACATGTTTACGCAGAAGCAAATCCAACTGAATTTAATGTGGGCTCCAAGAAAGGATCGGAATTTAAAATGCTGACCTAAGGTTCTTGGTTGAACAAAATAAAACAGTTTTTGAAAGGAAAGCGGTAGGCAAGTTTTCCAAAAACTGTGAAGGAAGATCCAGCAGGAATCAATTATTCACTTCTCAAAATATTCTTTATTAGGAATACATATTAGTAAGTGTAGTTAATTGAAACTGAAGAATAGAAGGAAGAAACAACTTTGATCTTTAATATTAACTTGAATCATCCACATTTAGCTTATTTGAATGTGCTCTTTTAAGAGAGAAAATGACACTTAATGTTACATGGATTTCTGCTAATAGATACACAGCAGTGACTGAGGAAAGGGAACAGCTACTAAGAGAAAAAAATCCCATCTGAGTTAGCAGGCAGCAAAACCATAACACAACAGCAACAGCAGCCAAATAATGCAGGAAGGAGTAGAAATTAATTGAACTTCTCAAGAAAACTATGAGACACTTGGCTGAAAGCATTAAATTAAGAAAAATAATGGGAAAGTGGTGGGGGAGATGGAGAAATCCCAGCAAATAAAAGGGAAAACACAGGACTTGCCAAAGAAGCCTTGTCAATGGCATTGTGGCAAGTGCTTCGAACTCAGGCTCAGCCTTTTACAGTTTTCTAGAGGGAGGGAGGGAGGGAGGGAGGGAGGGAGGGAGGAAGGAAGGAAGGAAGGGTTTTGCAATTGATCTGTAAAGGACTGACAGGAAAAATATTTAAAAAATAACAATCAAAAGATAGTAAGTTTCAATCTTAGGATATTTGCTTATTTGATTTTTTTAAAAAATGTATTCAGTATGTCCACTCTAATCCAGTAGAATCCAAAGAATTTAACAACATACATATAACAACAAGGTAATACTAAGGGAGAATAATGCAGTGCCTTAAAAATACAGTCTGTTGAAGCGTCATCTTCTTAAAGAGGCAATTCCTTTCATAGCCAAGGTACTCCTTGCCTAGTCCTTCCAGAGAACTTTTTTGGAGGCGGGGGGGGAGGATTTACAGGAGTTTGTCTCAAGTAAAAGAGTGCCTTAAAAGTATGCCCAGTGCCAAAAAAAAGCAGTTCAGTAAATCACTGAATACAAACCCAGAATCAAATTGCAATACTGCAATAACAATAAAATATAAAAACAGAAGCTCTGAATGTGATGGAAATGGACCGGAGCCAATATTTTCAAGGATAAGCGTCTTCAGTATAATAACCCTCTAAGTCTAGATGATATCAGCTTAGCTTTTGCTGGAACTTGGATGGACCTGGTAACTCCTGAGTGTGAATTGGTTCCCAGTCCCGCACAACAAGGATGTGCTTCGTTGTCCAGTACAAATGGGGCACATCCTGTCATCACTTGGAGTTCCTGAGGGCAATTTTTTTTTAAAAAAAAATGTTAATAAAATTACAGTTTGGGGATTTCCTGGGAATTGGAAGAATTTCTTGTCATGTGGTCAAGCATAGCAAGGGGGACAAAGTTATCCATACTTAGTCGTATTTGCTCTGGATGTGCCAGTAGAACATCAGACAGAGGGCTTGGAGTCAAGCTAATCCTGTAAAAAAAGGCGAGAAAAGGAAAACAACACACTTTCTTTCAGCCCCAACAGATGAGAATATTAGGATTCTGAAGCATTTGCCATTGTAAAATTTCATTTATTCCCAGTGTTTTCACATCCCATAATAATGAGAATAGGTTTTCATCCACAAGGAAGCATGTTGACCATTTGCAAATGGGGGAAAAAAACCTTTGCAAACTCAAAAGTTATTTAGCAAATTAATTTCACTTTTTAAAATTGAACAGATACAGAGATTTCTATGAAAGAATTGTTACCATGTCTTACTGACTACTGCTGCACCTGTTGTCTTCCTGCTAACTGGGTTCCGTTCCTTTGATAACTGTCAGTGCATAACTCTAAGAAACCAGTCTGGAGAGTGCCATGCATGACTACCTCTTGTCCCTGGCAATGTCTGCCAGCCAAGGTGCCAATTAGTGCCAATTGCATTAGAGCACTTGACAACATAGATACCTATCAAATTACAAACAGAATGGTAAGACTCCACAAGACCCTTCACAAGGGTCACTGAAAAGCAATTGGATGATAATAATTTAGTCACTACCTACTCTGGCTGTAATGAAACTAGTGACCTAGAGGTGAAAGGCTATACTGTATATCCTATTACCAATCAGATAAATGTTCAGCTACCCTATTACTCCGATTTTAATTAACCAAGCCAATGACTTGAAAGTGGAGGGGAGGCAGGAATCACATACAACCTGCCTGCTTTAGGTTTTCTTTGGTTTGGAGAGGAATCTCAGCACCATCAGTACCTTGGACTTGGCTGGCCGAAGAAAAGCAAACCATCAAGCTCTAAATTGCCCAGGTTCCCATATTCATGAAGAGAAAAGCTTGACAAAAGCTTTTGTACAGAAGCAATGGGGGCCTGCAGCAGAGGTGGTATTCAGCAGGTTCTGATCAGTTCTGGAGAACCGGTAGCAGAAATTTTGAGCAGTTCGGAGAACCGGCAAATGCCACCTATGACTGGCCCCGCCCCCATCTCTTCTCTGCCTCCCGAGTCCCAGCTGATCAGCTGGGTCTTCTTTGGTTGCCCTGCATAGGAGAACAGAGCTGGAAAGCAGGTTAGTGGGTTGGGAAGGGAATGGGGATTTTATAATACCCTTCCCCTGCCACACCCACCAAGCATGTCATGCCCATCAAGCCATGCCCACAGAACCAGTAGTAAAAAAATTTGAATCTCACCACTGGCCTGCAGGGAACTGCAGGGGAGTGGAAAGACAAAACAGCGTTCTTCATGATGCAGGCCAGATGCATCACACGTTGGCCACACCTTATTTAGTGAGGGGGATGAATTACAATACGTCATGTGACAATGCTGTGATGATACGAGTTTGATACCCCTGATTTAGCCACTTAGGTTGGATGTTATGATGCATGGACTAATCTGTGTCCTTTGCATCATTTCATGACAAGTACCCACATTTGGATATTAGCACAGGCTGTTACAAGTAATACTGCAACAAGGATTACTTCTTTATGACCAGAAAGTGGGAAGGGACCAGTGTTGAGCAGTCTGGTAATGAAGGAGGTGCCATCTGTAACTTGGGGTGTGAATCAGGCCTAAGTCTTGGGAGAACCCAGTGGGAGTGGGGAAAGGGAGACCCAAGGGGTAGGAAGCAGAGCAGGAGATGTCTCAGAGGAGAGAGAAATTGGGAGGGCCAGGGAAGATGGACCTGTGCCTCCAAGGACCTGCCCCACTCCTGAGGCACCCCATGCCCCACTTAATGACCTGTAGGTTTGTTTAACTGGGAAGTCCTGTCAAAAGGAGGCCGGGAAGAACTTTTCTCCAAATAAAAATGTGACACAATATGCTTCCCTTTGGCATAGATTTCATAGAATATAATAAAATGGACAAACCTTTATGGGTAAGTTTATATATTGTTATTAAATATATATCTATACTTAGATATACATTTATGTGAATTATATAAAGTTAATATGTTAAGTTTTAATAAATTTTTGCTTACCCTTTTATTTATGTTTGTTGTTGTCATATAACTTACAAATTACCATAACTACATTATATACAAGTAGCTGGATTTTTAAATTTTTTCCTCATTGCTTTACATATTTGCTTAAAAATTTCAATAACATTCCATTTTTAACTGATTGTTGAATTTTAATTAATTAAACTTTTTCCTGTTTAAAAAATAGGTTCTGAAAAGGAAGTGGCTTTTTTTCTCCCCAAAGTGATGAACTGATCTAGATGCTTTTAGACATGCAAAGCTTGGGAATGAATTATATAAATTGTACATATTCCATATTGCATTGCATTGGAAATCTGAGTTGTGTTATTTTGAATACTTAATTTGCACACAACAAAGAAGCATCTTGGAGCCAATGTTCATGAAAACAAGGATTAACTGCAAACAAATATTTAATAACACATTATTTTGTGTGCTTTTTCCCCATACAGCATGCCACTTCATGTAACTGCTTAAATTTAAATGTCGCCATTCTTATTCTATCATTAACACATGTCTGGCTGGGATAGAACATTGAAAAAGTAAATGTGCCTCAAAATACAAATATTGTTTATGTAAAGGCTGCATGCTTTGAAAAGCATTTTATCTTGTTTTTCCAAGATCTTATCAGTATAATATTATGTGTTTACTCAGAAGTAAGATTACTTCTTATTGAGATGCTTAAGTTTCTTAAACATAGATTAGTTTGTATAAGATTGCAGTCTACATGAATTTTAAATCTTGTGAAAGCCAACATGATAATCAGAGTAATAGAACACTTATCTTATTTCTATAAAATTAAAAACGTGGTAGAGGATTGCTTATATTTATATTTTCTGATTTTAGAACACCATAGACAGAATGAATGATCTAATTTAACATAGTCACAGCAAAAATGTGTAATTTGTTAAATGCTAACATGTATGGCACTGGCTTTAATGGAAATGCAATCAAAGAAAGTTCATCCCTTACATCTGATTTTGGTCTAGGAGTTAGCAGTATAAAGGCTGTGGTTACTACAGGAGTCCTTGATTTATGACCATTCGTTTAATGACAATTCAACGTTCTGATGCCTTGAAGAAAGTGATACATAACTCATCCGTAAAGTTATGACTGTTGCACAACCCCTCACATGATCTCAATTTGGATACTTGCTAACTGGCTCACATTTACAACAGTTGCAATGTCTTGCAGCTATGTGATAGTAATCTTCCCAACTAGCTTCTGACAAGCGGAGTCAATTGGGGAAGTTCTTTGGATATTTGTTGATTTTATATTTATTACTCTATATATCTTCGGAATCTTTATTTTCAAAAACATGTAGCCATAATGAAATTCTAGGATGAAACTTAACAAAAAATTTGCAAAATACACTTTTTATTGTGTATTTTAAAATACACATCTATTTGAGATGTAAATGTTGACACCTTACATTATGCACAGTATCATGGAGCAAATTCATTGCAGTTTCTTATTGTACATTCCTGTTGGATGAAATTACATATGTTTTTGTTGCTAAGCTGTTGATGGACTGATTAATGACTTAAGGGGAGCATTGAGTTTTATCCTGAGTATTTAAAGAAGGATGGAAAGTATGTCGTGCAAAAACAATCTTTTTTTTTCTAAGTCCCACTTCTATCATACTTATCTTTTCTTCTGGATATACAAAATGTCAAAATATGCTTTTTCTCTGCTCTTTGCCCTAATTGGAAAATTCTGCTTGGCAATTTGAATCCATTTTTCATTGTCTTTTAGTAACACCTTAAAACTATTCTTTAGTTGATTATGATTATCACTTGAAACTTTCATATTATCTTTAGCAAATAACCCAAGATTTCCACAGGATTAAAAAGTAAATATTCTTAATGGGAAGCTAACTGTCTGTCAAATAAATTGTAATTTCAGAACTGTGGCCCTTTTCAAAGTTTAACCCTGAACTTGTGTAAAATGCTTTTCTTCTGCCCTCAGAGTCTACAAGAAACTTTTCCACTATGGGATCCAGAAGGATAATTGCCAGAAGGGTTGGGAAGACGGGCCGAGTTTTCTGTATCCTGTACAGATATGGATTTGTAAACTGTACAGATGCAGATAGATAACTCAACAAGATGTCCATAACAAAGTACATTTATTGGTTCATCAGGTATCCTCATAACTCATGTTTGTGAAGAAGTTCTTCTTTAATGTCCAATCCTTTGTATATCTGCCTTGTATCATAAAGATACAAGCGACAAAGTTCCAGTCATACAGTCACAAGTGGGAGGGGATGGGCGATGAGGACTGATGAAAAGATTAGTAGTAATAGTAGTGCAGACTTTGTAAATAATTGGACAGTGTTGAGGGAATTATTTGTTTAGGAGAGTGATGGTGTTCTGGAAAAAACTGCCCTTGTGTCTAGTTGTTCTGGTGTGCAGTGCTCTATAGCATTGTTTTGAGGGTAGGAGTTTAATATTCATTTAAATTATTAAATTAATATTATCACAGCTTCTTGGTTCATAGGACTGGTAATGCTTTACCATTCATTTATTTTAGAGATGAATTTAACTGATCTTTGCTGGGTATGATCATAGGGAGATTTTTTTTTTTTAATGCAGTTTAAGTTGCAACATATGAAACTGGGTTGGGTGCCCCAAAAAAGTCAGGGAACCCTAAGCGCAGTGGCAAACTAAAAGGTTATGGCTGAATAAGGAATAGGCCAGGGTTGCCTTCCGTTGTCACCACAACCCCAAAGGGAGAATGTGCTGTCCAGACAGTATATAGTTAATGGGGAATTGGTATAGTTAGTTAGGAATCAGGAGCTGTCCCCTTAAGAGAATGCATCATGATAAATGTAGTTAAGGTATCCTGGGAAATGTAGTCCATGTCATGTGGCCACATCTGTAATCCTGATTGGTTACTGAATTGACCCTTGGTGGGTTGGTAGAGTTTCCTTCTCTCTTGCCTGAACCCAGCATCATGCTGCTGCTCCACCATTATCGGAAAGAAAGGAGAACTATCTTTTTACACCACAAAGTCAGCTATGCAAAGAGTTGGACACTGAGATGAATCTCGACGTAACCATGAGGATGCCTGATGAACCAATACAAAGACTTTATACAGATGCTTTGTGGAGTTAATCTGTCTGCTTTATGATCAGCTAATGGTTGTAAGGTCCGCAACAGAGAACTATGCCATTTTGCTCCTATTTCCTTGCAGATGGAAAATGGGATCTTAAATGCTCTTCATTATGTCCGTGGTAAAACAAGTGAACTGCAGCTTGGAATAGATAAGGAGAGGATAAAGCCAGAACTTAACCAATTGAAAGGAATTTAAGTCTTCAGGGTCAGATAAAATTACATCTCAGGCAGTGGTGGGATTTAAATTTTTTTACTACTAGTTCTGTGGGCATGGCAGGGAAGGATACAGTAAAATCTCCAGTCAGAGGAGGTATTTACTGGTTCTCCGAACTACTTAAAATTTCCACTACCGGTTCTTCAGAACTGGTCAGAACCTGCTGAATGCCACCTCTGATCTCAGGATACTGAACAAGTTAGAAGCAGTCACAGAACAACTCCCAGTAATCTCTAAGAACTCTGGAGCAGGGATCCATGATGTTAACTGCAGCATGCCTATCCAAGTCCTCACGAATATGCTGCTTGATCATTCATCTGAAGACCTTGTTCGCTTTGAATGTCAAGCTGGCAGATTTGTGGTTTCCTGGGTCCCTCCTTTCTCCCCTTTTGTGAAGGTAGGGGTAACATTTGGTTTCCCATCAGTCTTCTGAGACCTCATCAGTCTTCCAGAGCAGGGGTCTCCCACCTTGGCAACTTTAAGACTTGTGGACTTCAACTCCCAGAGTTCCTCAGCCAGCTTTGCCAGCTTGACATTCAAAGCGAACAAGGTCTTCAGATGAATTATCAAGCAGCATATTCGTGAGCACTTGGATAGGCATGCTGCAATTAACATCAAGGGTTCGTCACCAATAAATCATGCCGGGCTAATCTTGTTTCCTTTGATGGAATTACTAGCTTAGCAGAGCAGGATAATGCACAGGCACAGCATTATCCTCCATTCACACAGCTCCCACCATAGATACTGTGCATTATGGCAGGAGCTGTGTGAATGAGGAAAGCAGGGAGCCCTGAATGGAACCCAGTGCCACAGAAAGATGCCCAAGAAGAATTGTAGCCTTTTAGCAAAGACTTCATATTACACGTTAAAACATACTATGGTTTGGTTTGGGCCTAGCCTGGTGTGGTGAATCCAAGCCAGTGTTTTTCTTCCATTTGCCCTCGTGAACTGCCGAAAACAAAAGGGACACAGCCAATTCTTGCCTGCCCCTTTAACTGCAAGCCGTTTGTGCTACAGCAAGCAGTGCTCCCCAAAACAGAGCCTGGTCGCAAAGAGGTTCCAGGGACACCCTCCTGTCCAAGGCTGGCACTGCAACCTTTGGGGATCCAGGCTCTGGCCAGGCCCCAGAGCACCTCTTTCTTTCTTTCTTTCTTTCTTTCTTTCTTTCTTTCTTTCTTTCTTTCTTTCTTTCTTTCTTTCTTTCTTTCTTTCTTTCTTTCTTTCTTTCTCTCTCTGTCTCTCTCTCTCTCTCTCTTTCTCCCTTTCTCTTGGGCCGCCCGGATAGACGAATACAAATCGATAGAGAACTCTGTTTGGTTTGGCAAAAGTGAGTAATTTCGTTAGAAAACGATGAAATTCAACCCCGAAGGATTCCGCCCAAATATTTAGTTAAAGTAACCCTGTGGGTTAATAAACTAAACAGAGAGGCAGCCCCAGCAAACCTGCCGCAATGAAAACCAGCCTGAGTAAACTAAGGGAAGTTTATAAGAAGCTCGGAGAAGGCGGCGGCGCGGCAGGCAGGGTTAATGGGAAGCAGGTGAGAGGCGGCGGGGGAGGCGCCACCTCCCAGGCGCGGCCAGGTTCACACCAACCGCCCCAGATTCCGCAGCCGCTGCCCGGAACCCCCAGCCCACCCGCTTCCCCGCCTCGCCCGGTTCGACCCGGTCCGGGATAGGCCCCGATGCCCAAGAAAACGGCGGGCCTCGAGAAAAAGCCCTTCCTGTCAACAGCCGCTGCAGCCTCTTTTGAGGGTCTCTAGCAGGAGGATTAAATCTCCCTTCCCGCCAAAGTTTATTTGCCTTACTGGTTCTGAAAAGGCATTTCTAGCTCGCAGACAATACAAAGGGCTTTCCCGTTCTCTGCCCCGTTCCCGGGACTGTATGCAAAAGTGATCTATTGACATTTGGACCCTTCAGAATCGTTTTAATGGCAAAGCGATTGACAGAAGGGCTGGCCCGATTCTTCAAGGGAGGCGAGAGAAGTCGATATCAATGGGAGAAATTGACTTCCTTCTTTTTCTTTCCTTTGTGCGGGCATACTTCTTGACTGCGTTTCGCAGATATTGCAATATTATTATTATTATTATTATTATTATTATTATTATTATTATTATTATTATTATTATTATTATTATTATTATTATTATTATTATTATTATTATTATTATTATATCCCAAATTGAATAATCCCAAATTGAAGGTTTAAGGCAACTCTGCGTCGAAGAAATCCACAGGCGATCTATTTCCAACATTTTCTCCCTAGTAATATAGTTTTTAAATTAAGGTATGTATTTTGTGGGATTTTTTTTTACGTAATGCTTATTGCATACTTAATAGATTACTGTATCTGGTAATATAAAGATAATTTCTATATGCCCCGAGAAACCAAAACATTCATGTTATTTATAGGGTTCTGAAATCGAAGGTTGGGGAACAGAACAACCAAGTCTGAAAACTGGAGCCGACTAGCCTTTTCCACTAGCGCTCCTATCTATACCTCTTTGCTCCGGGTCGTAGATCCACAACAATGTGCTCCTCCCAAGCGCAAGAACGAGAGCTGGTTCCGGTCATAGCATTATTTAGAGCCAGTTGAGTCTAATAAGGCATCAGGCCTGTGAGTTATAGTCCCGCTTTCGGCATGACAGCCGGCTGGGTGACTTTGGGCCAGTCGCTCTTTCTCAGCCCAGCCGACAAGGTTGTTGTCGTGGGGAAAATAGGAGGAAGGAACATCCTGTGCGCTCGCTGCCTTGAGTTATTTATAAAAACAAAGGGCGAGGAGTATGTATGTATGTATGTATGTATGTATGTATGTAAATATGACTCTCGTGAAATGACACTCTTGATCGAGCCCCTCCATTGCAACGGTAACACTTGCAGACGGAAGTGTCCCTCCCACTCCAAACCCAAACCATTTTTTCTTAACCCAGGTAGCATTGGAGGTAGGAAGCTTCATTTTTTTCCTTTGATCGAGGCTTTCCATGTTTCTGATAGAAGCCGCTGTTAAAGAGGCGGAAGATCCTATTAATTCCTGAGGCCACTTGCTTTTTCTCTTCTAGATGAACTGGTGTCGAACGTACTAAGTGGGAATTGTGGGGCGACTGAGCTGGAATGAAAACTCAAATTATTTCCCACCTCTTCGCTTTTATGGGGTGCTTTGGTCTTCCTCGGAGTCAACCAACAGAGCAGGGCTTTGGTCTGAAGGCCGCGTTCCTACCGAAGGCGGCGTAGCTCCTACGTAACCTTTAATCTTCGCTTTAGTCCAGTGTAAATTAATTAATGGCAATTTTGGCAGGGCTTTGGGGTTGCTTCTGAACTCGAAGCGTCGGGGAAGGAGGGAGGGAAGTAACTTGGAACTCTTGGGGGATCCTCGGCCCGCACAGTTCGCCTCGTTTTGCGTCTGGCTGGAGGGATTTCACGGATGGATCTGACTCCTCCTTACCGCGATTTCTGACATCCTCCGCTCCCCTTTCTCAATTTGGAGCTCTTCGTGAGTAGGTGGCAGATTTCCTCTCACGAAACTTGGTTCTAAAGAACAGGGCGGGTTTCAATGGATACGGTGCGCGGTGTTTGATTTCACACTAAAAGAGAACAGCCGGGAAAAACCCTCGGAAATCCACCCACCCACCCACGGTTTAAACCAGAGGCTGGTCGCGGCGGGACCCGGTATTCTCTCACGGACCTGGCAACGTTTGCAAATATTTCCAATGAGTTTGACTTTTGAAGTTCAGGGATTAAGGAGTTAGGATCGCAGTGCGATCCTCTTCTTTCAATTTCAAATAGCAGCGGTGTGTGTGTGTGTGTGTGTGTGGCTTTGAGTGCCGTCGATTAATTCGCACCGAATCGGGGCTAGGGGATCGAGAGGTGGTCGGAGATGGCGGCTTTTCAGTCTTGGAGCATCTGGAAGCGTTGGGTTTTACCTTCACCCCTAAGAAACGAAGCATAAACGTCCTTTCTAAGCCTCATGGCTAGGATCCCAACGCGGAGCAAGTACAGGAACATTCACTGGTCTCCAGTACCGCGAAAGTGATGGAGAGTGACTTTCAAACCAGCGATCAAGGAGAGAAGGCGACGGGGGACGTAGAGCAGGACCTAGGCTGGGCTGGGCTGAATTATTTGCCATTCCCACCCTTCTTCCACTTAGAATGGTGAACAATCGGGCAAGCAGTGTTGTAGTTCTAATGGTGGTGTAATAGGAATACCGTCATAGTACTAATGCTTTAGATCAGTGGTGGGATTCAACAATTTTTACTACCGGTTCTGTGGGCATGGCGGAGGTGGGCATGGCGTGTCAAGGGAAGGTTACTGCATTGCCACCCCACCCAGTAACCTGCTTTCCAGCTCTGTTCTCCGGTGCAGAGCAACAAAAGAAGAATCAGCTGGGACTCTGAAGGCAAAGAAGAGATGGGGGCGGGGCCAGTCAGAAGAGGTATTTGCTGGTTCTCCGAACTGCTCAAAATTTCTGCTACCGGTTCTCCAGAACTGGTCAGAACCTGCTGAATGCCACCTCTGCTTATAACAAGCGACCCAAAGATCATCTTTTGTCTCCGATTCAGAAAATTTCAGACCGCCTCCACTCAGGTTCTTTGGGCTGCCTGCCTCGCAGCATAAAACCTGGACTTTGAGAAGCGTTGATCGGCAGGGCTGCGTCTACTCATTTTTCCCCGCTTGGCAGGACGCGGTCTTAAGACTGGGACTCGGAGTCCCCACATACAGGTCGGAGCTCAGCCAGCCCCTTGTTTGGGCCGAAGCTTCCTCGCAGGATTGTTCTGGTGGATCTAACGTGGGTGGCCCTTGTGCTGCCAGAGGGAAAGCCAGATCTAAAGGACTGCTGGGAGGTGGGTGGGTGGGTAGGAATTCTTAGCCTTCTGTTGGTAACTGGATTGAGAACCCGCTCCCCTTCCTTCCTTCCTTCCCTCCCTCCCTCCCTCCCTCCCTCCCTCCCTCCCTCCCTCCCTCCCTCCTTCCTTCCTTCCTTCCTTCCTTCCTTCCTCCCTCCCTCCCTCCCTCCCTCCCTCCCTCCCTCCCTCCTTCCTTCCTTCCTTCCTTCCTTCCTTCCTTCCTTCCTTCCTTCCTTCCTTCCTTCCGTGCGTGTGTGGCTGAAAGGAAGGAGGGAGAGGCTGTTTGGGGAGGACACCACCCACCGAGCCAGAGGGAGGAGGGTAAAGAAAGCATCGCCGAGGAACGGGGCAAAACGCGGGACATTTATCTCTCAATTGCCCGACATGACAAAGCGGACTTAAGAGGCGTTTGAAAAGAATGCGCCCTGAATGGTTACTATTCAATTTGTCTTTTATTCCCTGCTGGTCCTGGAATTGAGATCAGAAGAAAAAGTGAAACCACATGCCCGGGGTCAGCGGGATCAGGGAACCACCGCAGACAGCAAAGGAAGCGCGGGGAGCTTGGAAAGGGGACGGGGAGCAGAAACCCGGCCCGCCATCGCTTGCGCGCCCCGTTGGAGGAGATGCGGCGCGCAAAAAACCCGCGGCCTACGGGATCAGTCGGACTCGACTGGGCTAAGTAGCGATTTTGTCTCAACCCAAAAGTGCCTGCGGGATATGGTCAAAAAGGGTCAAGGTGGCGGTGGAAGGTCCGCTGGTTTTTAGGTACGTCGGAAGGGTACTTCGATTGTCCCTTCATGGGACGCCCCTGCCTGCGGGCACCTCCACATAGGCAGACAGCAGTAGGGAACCTGCGGGATTCATGTCAAGGGAGAGCAGATAACGGACAACAGATCATCAGAGTTGGAAGGGACCTTGTAGGTCATCTAGTCCAACCCCCCGCCCAAGCGGGAGACCCAACACCAGGCGTCTCCAACCTTGGCAACTTGAAGCCTGGTGGACTTCAACTCCCCAGCTTTGCTGGCTGGGGAATTCTGGGAGTTGAAGTCCACCAGGCTTCAAGTTGCCAAGGTTGGAGACCCCTACCCTACACCATTTCTGACAAACGGCAAATTTCTGACCCAATGCGCCCCGATGCAGCCCCCCCCCCCCCCCCAGTCCAAAGCTTGTAGATCAGGGCATTCAAGGAAAGCGCGGCGCGCCTCGGGACGGCATCCTGCGCAGACAGACGGACTGCGCGCTCTCTCCCGTTGGAGCTGCCTTCGGGCGGAAAGATCCCAGAGCGCTTAGGAGCCTAAAGCGCAGTGGATGGGATCTTTCCCGAGGGATCGCGTGCTTTGTGCAAGGCGACTGAAACGAGCTTCTTGCAGTCCGCCAGCGCCCTGAATCGACGGCTTTTGCCACCAAATGGGAAATTCTTCTTTTGGCAACTTCAGTGTAGAAAGTTCGCAAGAAGTTTGCTTTTCCGAAGCTTTGCTTGAAGGAGCCCGCCTCCCCCAGAGCTCTTCCCCTCTTGACTTTTTGCCAAAATAGAAGCAAAGGCCCAAGAGCCCAGGCAGAAGGAAACCTGGCCGTTATATTTTGGGTACCAGGGCTAGGCCTTAATTAAAATGATGTTTAATGGGTTTGGATGGAGGACTGTTGAAAAAGTTCTTTCAAATCTTAAGGGGTTTATTTTGAAATCTAAATAAAGATCCTTGGAAGCAATTTCGGTAGTATTTCATCACATTTGCTTGCAAGGAACTAAACATAATAAACGTCTGGAAACACCCATTAAGAATTTTTATTTTTAAGGCCTTAGCTTTCATAAGCTGAACTTAATCAGATGCATCAGATGATAGATGTAGAATTAAGATAGGTAGGGGTGGGTGCAGGAGGGGAAGACAGGGTAGCACTAATAGAGATGAAGGTTTTGTGAGAGACATTAAAAGCACTGTATCAATTATCAATTAACAATTATATGTTAAAACCCAATTATGAATTCTTTCCTATAATGCTTGCAAGAAATTAAAGTGATCCAGGTGATTGTAGTCAGAGCTGTAGTGGCAGCCAAGTACAAATCAATTGCTTAGCTACAGCAAGGAATATACTGCAGTCACAACTTTCAGAGAAATCAAAGACGCTTGAGGGGAAAACCCAAGATGTTCTTTCCCATAGCCCTATCAGTAATATCGATGGAAGAATTAAAATAAAACAAGCATAGGAATGCTATCACATCTATCTGTAAGACTAGAGGACGGTTGCCTCTGGCATACGGAGTTTTTATGTTTTAAATTCTTATATGCTATATTTATATTTTAAAATTGTACTCCACATCACCCAGACACTCTCTGACGGAGATGAGTGGTCAAAATGTGAAAAATAAATAACCCATTAATATTAACGTTCAAAATAATTAAGGAAAAACTTCCTAACCATGAGGAACAAGCTTGCCTTCAGAAGTTGTAAGCGGCTTCATCATTGGAGGTATTTAAGAAAAGACTGGACAGTCACAGGTCTGAAATGGTGTTGCTTGATTAGGGAGTTGGACTGGAGTAGAGTTGGAAGGACCCTTCCAGCTCTATTCTGACTGATTCTGATGGATGTATCCTGCAATGAGTTTTGTGTCAGACAACACAACCATATCTCAAAGAGGGAAATGTGTCAAATGACTTTGAATGAAATCTGGCCCCATGTTTGCTCAGTTTGGGCTTCAGGACACAGTCAAGTATAGAATCCCCATGCAAATGAGAGCGGGAATAAGTGGAAAGGAGTGGGGGGGCGTACTCTCCATTCTGTCCCACATAGCGTCCACTGAGACCTTCCTTTGAGAGCAAGAAATTCCTACAACCAAGAAGGGAGCCTACAATTTAATGAATTAAACCTGGACTCCTGCCCTTGACTCTGGGCAAGTCACAAACCATAACATAAAAACTAGTACAAGCCCCAAACAAAACCTTAAACTGATGTTTCCCAACTTGAATAACTTCCAGAACTTTGGATTTCACCTCCCAGAATTCCTAAGCAAATGGCCGCCGAGAATTCTGGGATTGCTTTACACATCTGGAAATTGCTCAGAGGGGAGAAAGTCTAAATATACCAAAACTCCAGAATCCCCATTCCTCCATCAGACTATAATGACCTGGTGTTCCCTGTCCAACTCTTTCTTCCATACAACGTGCTCAGATTCCCTTACCTGACTGCTTCCAAGGCAGAGTGTTTATAGTAGAAACTAATATGGCAATAGCACCTTTCTGTCCCACCCATTCCCCGCTTACCAAGAGAAAGAAGGACCTCTGGTTGGGTTCCACAGGGAGAGAGAGTTTCTTGGTCCTGAAAGCAGCTGATTTCTTTAGAGCCTTCTTGTAGCCTTCTCTTTCTCTTAAAAAAAAAAAAAAAAAAGGCTTTTCTTCCACCATGGAGGTGTTGAAACCTCTTGTCTGGCTTGTCAGCAGCTGTTTTGCTCCTTGAAGAAAGATGTCAAGTTGAACTGAATTCAGGTGCTGACAATGTAGAGAAAAATATATTTCATACCTTGAAAGGGTTGGAAAAAGACAGGTGCTTTTGGAGTAGGATCCCCAAGCAGGTGCCCTCTGAAAATGCTAGCACCAAGCTCCCATAATCCTCAGGAGGACCAAATGAAAGCCTGGGTGTCTCCTGATTGGATTGAATCCAGGGATTCCCTTGATGGTAAAGTCAACCAGCTAATGTCACCATTCCCCAAGGGGCTTTTTCAAGAGGCAACTGGACTTTCTGGTTTTTGCCTGAAGACATTTCACTTCTCATCCAAGAAGCTTCTTTGGCTCTCAGCTCTGAAGAAGCTTTTTGGATGAGAAGCGAAACATCTTTTTTTTTTAAAAAAAAAAAAACCGAGAAAATCCAGTTGCCTCTTGAAAAAGCACCTTTGGGACAATTATGATCTGGATGACTGAGAATCTCCATAGACATTTAGCAATGGTGCCAATCTTTTGGATTCCAGGCAGAAGGCCCAGATTTAATGACATTTATTCTCTAGTTGATTTCCTATACACTTATGTATCAATTGCTAAATAAACTTCCACAGGATCCAGCTGAAAATAGTTTGTTTCATGTTTTCCTTTCCTCTGCTAAATTAGAGATTTTTGTTTTTTGTTTTTCCTTTGAGGAATCCTAACAAGCGTTTAGGGTGCAGCTGGGACTTTGATCTCTTTTGTTATTATTACATCTTAGCAAAGCTGAGAGAGCAACCGATCCTGTCCAAAGCGCTTGTACTGCTAACTCCAGGATCCTTTCGCTGGACGCCTTTCTATCGATTCCAACAATTGCAATTCCTTAAGTGACCGTGATATACTCGTGATATGTGCGTTTGTGTGAGGAATATAACACCAAGGCACTTTACTGTCAGTTGTTTATGAGCGGTGGACAGGCAGCAGAGCCTGTCAAAATCCCAGCCTCGGGCAGTGCCACGTGAGCACGCAGGCCTGAAATGCCGTGACGCCACTGGAGCCACCTCCTCCCGCCAAGCATGTGCTTGGTTTCCATTGGACCATCAAGAAGGAAGAGCATTGGGGGGCGGAAGCTCCAGGGGTGGAATTCAATTTTTTTAACAACTGGTTCTGTGGGTGTGGCTTAGTTGGTGGGTGTGGCTTGCTGGTCATGTGACCGGGTGGGTGTGGCCAACTCAACATCACTCACATCAAGGGGCACTTCTCTTTGCCTGGCCTCTCATGACAGTGGGGATGCTTCAATGGTCATAAGTGTGAAAATTTGTCATAAGTCACTTTTTTCAGTGCCATTGTAACTTTGAATGGTCATCAGTTTTAGACCAAAACTCAAAAAGGGTATCTAAACTCATGTTCAAATGTCAATCTTTCTAGCTAGCCAAGAAGCCTTGCTGAATGTCACTCATCTTGGTTCCTTGTCATTAAAAGCTTTTTTCTGGCAGCTCTGCTTCATTATTCAATTATTTCTTCAAAGTGCTAACTCCAACAGGGGAGTATTTCCTCCCAACAGCAGTGTAAAAAGCTTAAAACAACTCTTCCCCTTTAAGAAAGTACCAGCAAAGAAAAAAACCTTTGGAGACAGTAAGTCTAGGCATACTGCCAAGAATGCAAGAAGAGTGGGAAAAAACAAGAGATTTCTTTCAACAACCTGTTCTCTGAACTGCTTAGAAAGTTAACAACCAGTTCTAGCGAATAGGTGAGAACCTGTAGAATCCCATCCCTGGTCAGCTCTCCCCGCGAGGCGCATGCCAAAGCCCGAGCAAAGGCGAATCCGGAGAGAGCCAGGATAGTCCTGTCGTAGGAGGGGCTCCAGGGAAGCTCCACCCACCCGGTTCCCCACCCCCCTCAGAAGGTCTGTGGCTTGTGGGAATTTTGGTGTCGCAAGAGATGGGTTTTCCTCCTTAAATGAGAGGTGAAAGAAGCCCCAAAGGAAGGGGGCGCCCCTGAGTCTTCCCCCCTCATAAAGAAAAGGGGATCAAGCAGTGGTGGCATTCAATTTTTTTTACTTCCAGTTCTGTGGGCGTGGCTTGGTGGGTGTGGCTGCGGAAGGATACTGTAAAATCCCCATTCTCACACCACTAACCTGCTTTCCAGCTCCATTCTCCTATGGAGGACAACCAAAGAAGACCCAGCCAAGGCAGAGAATAGATGGGGGTGGAGCCAGTCAGAGGTGGTATTCAGAACTACTCAAAATGTCTGCTATCTGTTCTCCATCACTGGTCGGAACCTGCTGAATACCACCCCGGGATCAACCTATTCTCCAAAGCACCTGAAGGCAGGCCAAGAAGCAATGGGTGGAAAGTAATCAAGGGGAAAACATATATAGAATTAAGGAGAAATTTCCTGACAGAACAATTAATCAGTGGAACAACTTGCCCCCAGAAGTGGTAAAATGTTCCAATACTGAAAGTTTTTAAGAGATTGGACAACCATTTGTCTCAAATGACATCAGGTCTCCTGCTTGAGCAGAGGTTTGGAGTAGAAGACTGCCAAGTTTCCTTCCAACTCTTGTTGTTCTATTATTCTTTCATTTCTATTCTTCTTTTATTCTATTATTCTTTCACTCCTGCACTTGGTTTTTTTCTAATTGTCCTTGTTTGCTGGATTCGACTTTAATCAGTGTTTTTAAAGTG
The DNA here is from genome assembly GCA_033807585.1 of Hydrophis major. NCBI lineage: Eukaryota > Metazoa > Chordata > Lepidosauria > Squamata > Elapidae > Hydrophis > Hydrophis major. The sequence goes on from CM066329.1 coordinate 335,639,729, forward strand.
TTTTTTTTTTTAACAACAAAACATTTTTTTTAATGGAGGGGGCATGATGAATGACTAAAATTTAAGGAGTTGGTTTGAAGGATTTTCAGAATTGGGAAAGTACGCTCACGTAAATTCAGTAAAGATAGAATTGGACCTTATTTCATCTTACCACCTTTGGGAGAATGATTAAAAATAGGTTTCAGCTCATTTTTGTATTTGCATTTATTCCCTTAACAACTATTTTATTAAAAATACATTAAAAGTAGATTTTCCTGTTGTCTAAATTATTTGCTGTGCTTTAGTTTTCATGTTAAGTATTTTTTTAAACAAATGTTTATATTTAATCTAGTTGTGGTTTGAGAGAAGGCCTGAAAAGGTTGTGTTTTCTCCATGTGGTGAAGGGAAGAGGGAGCTGCTACCCACAGGCCCAGCTCAGATCAAGATAATACACCCCTGCCTAGGAAACTATAATAAGGGAAATGTGCAAAGAAGGTAAATCTTTTGGTTTTCTTCCTAATTAAACAAAGCTGTAAAAATGGAAGATAATTGGGGAGATCAGTAATATCAACCAGTGTCCAGGGATGAAACAATTAACTACATGGCATCTCCCATTAGCTGAAAAAACTGCTTTAGTTCTTAAAGCATATGTAACCAATCTACTACCATAAACTGGTCAGTTCTGCACAGATATATGGTTATATAATACTGTATTTCTTTATGGTTCCATCACTTCCACGCAAGGAGCAGGGCTTGCAAGGGTACTACATAGGTACATATCAGTTCATACACAGAAATCAATACATAAAGAACTATGTAGTTTACTGAATGTTTGGGATAAATATAGGAAAAGAGTAAGCCTCTATTTTTCCTTGCTTGTTTTGCTATCAAATGTCTATTTTTAGAAAGATGTAAGCACTAAAAAACTTGCTTAATGAGATACAACAAATTGCAAGTTTATATTGTTAACAGATCAAAGTTAAGTTATTTTGAGTCTCTTACTACCCAACGTTCTTCTACACTTAATTAGTTCCAATATTGTACAATAAGAATAGTTTCAAAAATTACAAGAACAAGAAAAATCTTATAATACTGAAAAGTTTCAGTATTTATACTAAATTTATAGTTTATTAATGAAATATACTAACTTAAAAGAACAGTTGGTTAAAGAGAGATCCAACCTGGAACTAAGGAGAAATTTCATGACAGTCAGAGCAATTAATCAATTGCGTCCTGGAGTTCTCCATTGCTGGAGGTTAAAAAAAAAAGATTGGACAATTGGGGATAGAAGATCTCCCAAGTCCCTTTCAGCCCTATAATTCTATGATTCCTTGATTCTGTGAAAACCTGAACAAGTCTAAGACTATATAATTAAATAGATGCAGAATATGAACATATGGATGCAAAGTGGGAATTTCAATGGAAAAAGAATTTAAAATTTACCTTGAATATTATACTCAGAAAGTTCTGATGCAATCATTTTTACTATTGATATATCACTCTAAACCTGATTGCTGAAATGAGTAATTCTTTTACTAAAAATATCCTGGAAATGTAATGAAGAAATTTTGTCCATATGTGGTGACAATGTTGTAAAGCTCAACAAAACTGAAAAATAATCTGTTTGTAGAATGGAACAAATTCTGAAAGATCTAGTCCAATTCTATCCTGAAACTCTTTGTTTTATTAAATTTCACTTAAACCATTATGTTCTTTCAAAATATACAGAACTGGCATTGCGTATATGTTAATAACTGCAAAAAAAACCAACAACCAACAACCACCCTACCTTCTTAACTCAATGTTCCTAATCCAAGCTGTATTTGAATTTCTTTGAAGGGTGCCATGTAGTGAAATGAGATTGATAAATGAACATCTTTGATTTGGGCCATTCCTCATCTAATAATGGAGACAACTGAATTTGCTTGAGTTCATAGTGATTGGCAATTTCACTCTAGGAAGTTAGTTTTTCAACCTCAATAGAAGTTATTATTTGATGCCCACCTATAGATCCCAATTCAAAACTAATGAAATAAATTTAAAGCAATTACTGCTTTTTATAAGGTAACAGTAATATGAACCCTGGTGGTATAGGGGTTAAAATACAGTATTGCTGACTAACTCGTTGCTGACTGCCAGGAATTCGATTCTGACCAGCTCATGGTTGACTCAGCCTTCCTTCCTTCCAAGGTCAATAAAACGAGGACCAAATTGTTGGGGGAAAATAAGCTGACTCTTTAAACTGCTTAGAGTGGGCTGTAAAGCACTATGAAACGGTATATAAGTTTAAGTGCTATTGCTATTTAAAACCCACTTGTTTCTCAGCCTCATTGAGAATGACCAATAATTAATTTTTTCACTTTTTATTTCATTTACTTATTACTTATTGCATTTAGTTTAAATATATCAATAATTATCCCCAAAACAAGCAATATTGAAACAATGGTGTTTCGTGTCATTTTTACAATGATTGCTGCTATATGATTGCTTTGATCCATGATTATTATTTAAATTGATCATACCAGTAATAATATTGTAGTGGAAAAGTTCAGCTTCAGGTTAACTTTGTTCCTTGACCACAAACTGCATCTTATTAGATCCCTTAACTGTTATTTTGCATTAATTTATTTAAGACCCACTTGCTTGGAAATAAGTGAGTGGAAAAAGAACTCCTATTTACTTGTCCTCCCAAGTGTTTCCCAATGCCTAGATGCCTTTGGATTCTTGGACTATGATTACAGAATAACAAAAGAGTTGGAGACCTTCTGATGCAACCTCTTACTCAAATAGGAGACCCTATACCATTGCCTAAGGACTCTCTGGATTTGGATAGTACTTTTTCTGATTCCTGATTTTGGGATAGTTTCTACTGTCATCCACTATATTTATCACCCCAATATCCGAGTAAAAGACTGACTGGATTCCACCTACTTTATGGGAGTTTGGGAATGACTCTAGGCTGGAACAGAACTGTTTCTTCCTAAGGGACTATATGTTTATGTGTTCGTCTTCCAAATTATTTTAAAACTATTTTAAGAATAGTTTTAGTATATTTCTTTCTGTTTGGCTTAATTTTTTTCTTATTTCCATATTTGCTACCTGAAGGCACCCTTTTCCACGGATATTGTATTCTCTTTTTAACTGGAGTATTAATGGCTAAAATACTTGATTAGGATGGAGAAGAACCAGACAGAAGTCAACCTTCTGTCGTGGATATTTACTGGATGATTTGCTGGTTTTGTAATGGTTTCTCAATCCAGTCATCTCACAGGTTGCTTTGTTAACAGTGGAAAAATTGGAGAATGGAATGGGTAATCAAATACCGATACAGTATAAGGAATTCATCTGAAGTGTCTGTAGCAGCATTTTATTGTCATCTGACATTACAAATAGGCAGTACATAGAACTACAACCAACCAATCATAAATAAACCCTAACCCAATGATTATTTGAGGGTAATCTTGTAAGTTTTATGAGTACATAATGTTAGTTTTACAAATCATGGCTCAGGTAACCATGAGTCATTTTGTCAGGTGAACTCAGCCAAATGTGTTGGCTTTTATCATCTCTAGAATTATTACTTTGTTCATATGAATGTTTGTTTACATTTAGTTGATTAATCAAAGCCCAAACAACTAACCATTTAAGATATTTTCAGTTTTGCAATACCCCTTTTGTTAAAAATACAGTCTTTATTTTGAAGCCCAGTAAAGTCACGGAATGAATTTTAATTGATTTAAATGGAGCAGACTGTTATTGCATATAACTGGCATATTTTACCAACCCTGGGGGAACCAGATGCAATCCTGATATAAACAGCTCATGAGAGTCAAAAGGGCTGCTTTTGTTTATTTCTAGGCTCTCCACCGCTGTGTTGAGAGGGGATGAAGCCTGACTGAAGGAATGAACAAGACACTAGTTTTCCGTTAAAGAAATAATGACCACATGTTTTTGTTGAATACTCTGAGTTCTAAATGGTGATCTAAATTCTTACATTACATTCTTGCTTGCTATCATATATTTAAACATTTGTCTGAATGCAAAACACATACTTTTTAAAAATTAATGTTTTCAATTTTTCATCAAATTAGGTTACTTCTGGTTGCATGCCCATCAGCTATTCGGTGGTGAGTGATGCAGTGAAGCCAAAAATTAGACTCTTCAATTCAGTTTTTACTTTTGGCAAATGCCTCCCCTATTTTCTCTCACCATAAAGTTTTCTTAGCAAGATTTTTCAGAAGTGGTTTTCCAGTTCCTCCTTCCTAGGGCTAAGAGAGAATGGCTGGCCCAAAGTTACCCAGGTGGCTTTATGGATAACGGAGGACTAGAATATACATTCTGTTTCTTTTTAGTCTGAACCCTTAACTACTATGCTGAAATGGAATTACCTTAAGAGTAGAAGGTCTGTTAACAGGTCTGTTATATCTTGCTTCAGGACATCATTTACTGAAGTATTCCATAGTTTAGATTAACTGTGGCATGAATGGCATGACAACAATGGAGATATGTAATTGGTATACTCAAAAATGTTTCTCTAGATTATATCGGAATATCAAGTAAGGTGCCACAAGGATCAGTTCTAGGTTCACTATTTTTCATTACTTTTTAATGTTTGTTAATGATTTGGATAAAGAAATAGAGGAAATGTTTATTAAACTGGTAGATAACCAAAATTAGGCAAATTCAAAATTATATTGGTAACATGTTAGAAGTAAGTAAGAGAATAAAACTAAAGTAGGTGCAAAATTATTCACCTAAACAAAAATTTGATGGACAGATTAAAAAAAGAAACAACTGGCTTACAATTATGGCATTTATGAAAAAAAATCTAACAATATGAGCCAAGAATGTGAGGAGACTTCAAAAAAATCAGGTGTGATATTAGGATCCATCAACAAAAATATATTTTCCAAATCGTGGACAGCAGTAATTCCATTCTATACTGTATTAGTCTGAGCAGAGTGTATTTCTGAGGAGATCTGTCTAGCACAGAAAAAGATTGAATTGTTAAATCTGCTAAATCTACTGTATATTCTATAAAATCTATCTGTATGCACATGCAGAAGAACATTCATATAATAAGACATTTTTCACCCTCACCCTCATACATTTCTCTGAACTAAGTACTTCTAAAACAATTCACTTCTAAGTATGTTTATTTGGCTGTTGATTCTATTTAAATAAATATTTGGGAATTGTGTATATTTGTGTCCTTCTGAATATATTTAAGATTTATTATTACAATCAGTAGCTATTTTCAGGAAGATGGCATAAAAAGTAAAGACACACTTGGATTGAATTCACTCCTAATGATTTCATAGGTACAGTATCTCTTCCGCACATATACTGTATTCTGTTTTTTTTAGAATGAGATTCCCATAAATGTTTGCAAACAGGACAAACAACAAAATGGGCATTTGCAGCCTCATAATGAGAACTCTGTCCCTTTTGAAATTGCATTGTGACATTGTACACAAGTCTATAAGCAGCAAAGCCTAAGTTGTGATATCCCAATGTTCATTCTGTTATTCTGACAAAATGTCAGTTGCTGTAGATACCCATAGATGCCCTGTCTGAGACATAAAATAATCTAGTCCAATCTCACTTCTTCCAGTTTGTCTGGACTTCATCTCACGTAATTCTGCAATTAAAGTGTAACGCATCTGGAGGAGGCCAGATTGGGAAAAGCTGACATAAAAGGTAATCGGATCTTAAAAAAAATACTTTTCCATCACCCAAGCATACTGCTTCTTTATGCTTTCCTTCCTTAAATCTTAACTGTTAAAACTTCAACATTACAAAACAGTTTTTCTTCTAAACAGATATGCACAGCCACAGTAGTTTACCCTACAAATCGCATTATATTTCATGCCATGATTTCCAACATTAAAGCAAAGTAAAAGTATTTTATCCACTACTTCTAGAATAGTGAATTAGAATTGAATTCATCAAAACAAATATGGACGATTAATCAACTGTGGTTGCAGTACAATCCTCAACATATATGCCAATTTAAGTAAATAACTAAACTAAGTGCTGGGTTAGAAACTAGAAGACATTGCATTTAGGCTTTCCTTAGATATGAAAACCAGCTGGGTGACTTTGGGCCAGTCATTCTCAGCCCAACTCCTCATAAGATATTGTTAAGAAAATAGGAGACAAGATATTAGGTATGTTCACTGCCTTGAATCTTCTGTCTATTTGTCTGTCTAATATTTATCTCTATGTATCTACTGCAGTATAAAAAAATTAATAATAGTAATAACAACAACTTGAATCTTCATTTCTTATTCCCAACCAATTATGAGTGTTATTCAGTGTGTCTTATTCTCAAATAAGAAAATAAAGGATTGTAATTTAAATGTTAATGTTGATTTCAATATACAGTATGGTAATACCTATTAAAACCCATGGGCCCTGATGTTGCCCAGATCCAATCCATAGAAATGTTCATTTCTATCAAAGATTTCTCATACTAAAATAATATTTTCTATTTCCACTGTGTTGAACTACAATTCTATCATCCATCAGAGCACTGAATGGTTTTGCTGGTTAGAGACGAGATGGACCAGGCCAAATCTAAATGTGGCTAAAAAATGATTTAATGAGTCAAACAATTTGGTTGCAATTTTTGGAGGAGTTCTGGGAATTGTACTCAAAATTTCAGAGGACTTCATGCAGTCTTAGTGCCTGAATCTGAACGCCTGGGCTGTAGTTTTACAGTGTGTGGCTCTATTGTTTAATGGTGCAAGAAAAGCAAAGAAAAACAAGCAAGCATCACAATAGCAGAATTCAAAGGTTTTCTATTATTAATAGAATTGCAGAAAAAGGAATAAAAATCTTCTTTGAGTCAAGTTGTACTGCTAATGATTTCATGGACAACTCCTTGTAGTTTTCTTGGCAAACATTCATAAATGGTTGATTCCCTTTGCCTTCTGGGATTTTTAAAGATTTTAAAGATCCAGACTAGTCTATAACCTTGGAAAACTCTGTGGTGCACAATTGCAAAGGTGTTTCCCAGAAGTCTTCAAGGCTCTATTTATGATGTTCTTCTGTATTTTAATATGTCCCCAGATCACTGTATGAATAATACTTTACTTTTACGATTCGCCATAATGAAAAGTTCAGTGTTGCAGACCTCCTTCAATTGCTTTCCTTTATCTTTAAGCTCATTCTAATAGCCAGCATTTCAGTAAAAAAATTTCTCCCAGACATCTGATGGGTCATACCAAATAATCTTCACTGTATATTGCATAAGATTATTTACTTCTGCTGCGCATTGCTTCCCTTTTCAATGCCATCTAATCAACACTCCTCTTATAATCCCAAAACTAAAGAATTTCAAAGTCTATGCAGAATTTCAGTAGTTTTTAGTAATATTTCACAGAAATATTGATATACAGATGTGAAAAAATATAAGGCACATTTCAGACAGAAAAAGAGCTACATTGACTTGTTTTCTTTCTTTCTTTCTTTCTTTCTTTCTTTCTTTCTTTCTTTCTTTCTTTCTTTCTTTCTTTCTTTCTTTCTTTCTTTCTTTCTTCTAAACTTACACCTCGCTTTCATATGATACAATTCAAGGCAACTTCCATGATGTCCCTTCCTTCTACTTTTCCTTCTACTTTTCCCGCAACAACAACCTGTGAACTAAGTTGGGTGAGACAGAATGACTGCCAGCTCACTTGTGAATTTAGGCAGTCTATAAAGTATTTTATGTGTAATTTACTTAAGCAGAGCACTGAGCTATACTATTGGCAGACAGCTATGATGTGCCAAAAAAAGAAACTTTCTGAAATGGTTGAGATCATCTTCTCAGGAAAATTTTATGCTGAATAAGTATACAATCTTGGTAGAAAATTGCTACATTCTGATCTTGTTCTAGAAAATTCTAAAACAAGGGAGAGGATGAGAATAAGGTTAGATAAGAGAAGGTGAGAGTGGAATAATTTAGAGACCATTTAAAAGACTAGATAGGATGTTGTGTTTTGGTGCATGTATAAAGCAGTGAAAGAAAGGTATAGTATTTGCAATATTTGCAAATCCATTGGCAATTTTTGGATGTAAAGGAAATTATTTGCTGTTTTTTCCTTTATATCCTTCATGTATATATACGATCACTGAGAGGATCCATACCTCTTTGAAATTGAGCAGGCTGAAAGAAAAATCCACAGGAAGAAAAAATGTGCCTACACATTTCATAATTCTGTTAAAAACCAAAAATGTTGCAGGTAGTTTTCCCTTCTTAAAAAAAAAAAAACAGAACAAAAACTATAAAGTTTATTAGTCCTTATTTGCCTGTGGCAGAATATTTCATTCACTCCTAAATAAAAGTTTCATTTTGTTTTGTTTTTAAATTGCAGTTGCCTATAATTTTCCATTGCTAATTAAGGGAAGAAATAAATGGAACAATCTCTAATTTGATCTGAATGTAGCAGGTTATTTTATGAAATGCCAGTTAGAGAAAGGCATAAAAACTTTGTGATCAGTACACATCCTTTCATTTTATATCTTTCCATCCATCCATCCATCCATCCATCCATCCATCCATCCATCCATGTTCAACAGATGGCCATGCTATCTGAAACTGATCCTAGACTAAGTCATCTGGAACCACAAGATCACAACAGATACCATGTGTGTATGTATATATGCGTATGTGCATATGTGTATATAAGTCCTTAAGCATAATTAAGCAATTATGTTTAAAAAGCATTTACAATATTTTGAACATATGTTTATAAAACAAATCCAGAACCTCTACTTCATAATAAAAATCAAATCAAGCCTATTTAAGGTACTTTTTAAGCAGCAGTTATTATAAATTATAACTCTGTAATTTATAGACTAATAAATCTATGTTATAGATTTGTTATATTATATTATAATGTAAGTAATGTATTGAATTTTCTGGGTAAGGGGAGAGGGGGAGGAGCAAGTTATTACCAGCATATTACAAAATATTTTACATATACAAAATGGCAATTGAGAACACAGAAAAATAATTTCTTCTTACCAAGAATACATTTTCTTAGGAAAGCAGCATCTTTGTTCTTTCACATATAGGTATACATTATCCATGTATTGTGAATCTAGATATTTTCAGTTTCTTTACTTCTTTCAAGAAGCTTCCTTGAATCTTATTCCCTCTTGGTTATTTTCAGTTATGCATCAAAGTCAGACAAATTCCAGAACAAAAAGACAGATTTAACAGATCCATATGACTAAACTGAAGCAGAGTTTTTCTGAGTGTAAAATGGAAGATCTACAGGCATGCATACAAATCTGTCTGAGTGACAGAAAAGAAGATGGAATTACAGATTTCGTAAAGAAAACTATAAAATAATGTTCATATTTTAATAAACATCTGGGAAGCTGCTTCTATGGCTTGAAAAGCCACCCACCCACTCTCATAATGTTGGCAAGCTGTTAAAACAAGGAAGTGCAAAGCTTTCTGCTCAAATGTATTTCCTTAATGTTGAAACTTAATTTAGATTGTGTCCATTTTTAAATAGCATATTTATGAACATGGCAGCTGGTTTAAGAAAGAATTGGCTTGTTCGGTGACTGTTATGGCTTCAGTCCATACTCTTTTCACTAAAGAAAATGTAACCCTTTAACTGGATTGCCACATTATGTTATTCAGTTAAATGCTTGTTTTTTTTAAAAAAAAAAATTCTGGAAACCATTTGCAGCCTTTAACAACTTTCATATTTCTTCAGTCTTTACTTCCATGCATTTCTCTGTGACTAATTAAAAAAGTCAATTGTTGTAAATGGGGTTATTGGATTATGCTGCAAGTATTTATTGTTCTGTGGTTTCTTTGACACAGCTATGCAAGAGTCTACACACTTCAGAAGAACTTGTAAAAGGAAAAAGAATACCAACCTTGTATTACAAATTAACTAAAAGTATAGGTAACCAGTACTTAATGTTTAATGTCCTATAAACATAATAAAAGTATACAAATTGTCAGATGTTTTTTCAGGGTGAAAAATGTTCCTCATAAAAGACAAGAATTGTTATAAGAGATCATTATTCCCAGCAATGAACAACAAAAATCCTTCCTATGTTGTTTCTCAAACTTATTGATTAAACATGATTTGGGAGTGGTACTTATTCAAAATCACTTAACCTAGCTATCTCATACAACTCTTTAAGCAGATGTACATAGTAGCTGGGTTCACATAATTCATTAAACTAGATTAAATGGGCTAATATGTTTTAGACCTACAGTGAGTTGGAAAATCCAGTCACTGATAGCATGTTGAGTGAACTGATCATTAATTTACTTGATCATATCAAGTTATTTGTTATGGCATAACGCAGGTCACAAATGCATCGATCGGGTTTTGTTCCTGCAAGTTTAGGGTTAAATATTATGTGATTCAAATCTCAGAATAGGAAAAAGGTAGCTATTTTAAACTACAGGTAGAATGGAATCTTAATGCTCTTTACTGATTCTGATTGCAGAACAATAATAGTAGGGACATCCCTCCACCCATCCTCAGCTTCTATTTGCTAGTAACCCACTACTGAGTCTGTGTGGGTTTGCCCACATTTATTATGAATGTGATGTAAGTAAAGAGGCAGATTTTGCCAAACTGAACGTAACCGTTTCCCAGTCTTAGTCTATATTTTACTGTATTGAAGACTATTGCATGCAATGCCTCTTTTCATTTGATTAAGAAAAATGAAGACCCAGATTCTACTGTTGTACAATACCTTCCTTGAGTGTTCTTAAAATTTATCATCCAGTCCTGATTTCTGGTTTGGCCATCCTTGGTATCACTCAGGAACTTTAAATAATGCATATCTTGATAACAACTGAGACCTTGATAACAACTGAGTTTTTCCCCCGAATGCCGTCACTCTGCTAAACAAATAATTCCCTCAACACTGTCCAACTATTTACAAAGTCTGTGTTACCGTTGCTATTAATCTTCTCATCACTCCTTATTGCCCATCCCCTCCAACTTGTGAATGTATGGCTGTAACTTTGTTGCTTGTATCCTTATGATTTATATTGACTGTTTCCTAATATGATTTGATTGCTTATTGTACCCTATGACTATTATTGTGTTGTACCTGTTGATTCTTGACTCTTGACAAATGTATCTTTTCTTTTATGTACACTGAGAGCATTTGCACCAAGACAAATTCCTTGTGTGTCCAATCACTCCTGGCCAATAAAGAATTCTATTCTATTCTATTCTATTCTATTCTATTCTATTCTATTCTATTCTATTCTATTCTATTCTATTCTATTCTAATTTTGAGCCAGAAGCAAGACCAGAAATTCCCAAAGTAGAGGCTGACTCAAATTGGTCATAAGGAGCAGGGAGGCGGGTGTCACTGGGTGTACATTGGTTTATCACACCAATTTCCCACTTCCTTGAAAATTGAAAAGCGTTGGGGTATTGTTCGGTATAAATCCATGGCAAGTCCTTGATGTATTCTCATGGCAAGCCACAATATCACATAAAGCTGCAGAAAGTGGGCCATTGGCCAATACTGACCATTTTGATTGCCAGAGCCCTTTTACTTTAAGAAACAGCTGATAAAGCAAACTTTGTGAGAGTCCACATAAAATGGCAAAGTGCAGAGGCTGTTGAGTACGGGCTATGAAACTCATCCAACATGTTTCCTTGAAGGTAATATTTGGGTAAAGAAAAACAACAATTCCAAACCTCAGATGGAAGAGGTCTTTTCGTTAGTAGCCATAGTGTAATTCATCTCACCATCTTGATTGGGAGGTGTGACAAAACCAAATATCCTTTTTCTGTTCTCTAAAATGGAGTGAAGATTAGTCCAGATCTTACTACAAACTTAATATTATTCTCCAGATAATTTCAAATGTTGTAATTGGTGTGCAGTCACCTGCCTCATTTATAGACTTTTATAGGTGAGTTCTGATAAACAGCCTTCCACTGGTGCCAGCTTGAACTGATCTTGAAAAACTAAGCAGTCAGACTGCTTAGTGGTTGAATGGGAATCACCATAAAATATCAGCACTGTAGACTAGAAGGAGAATGTAAAAAGAACCAAGAAGAAGCAAAGTTCTTCTCTATTGTTACCAAAACAGCTTCACAGATATGTCAATGAAACCAGAAAAATTCAAGTTTTATTTAGAAAAGATTTTATCTATGCCTAAACATTACCCTAAACTATACAAGTAAACAGAAAGGGGAACGCTAAATTTTTTTTTTAATCTTATGATTCAGATTTCTTTAAAAATACTACAATAAAGTGTACCAGTAGATGGCACTCCAGAATATTGGAGTTTATCCAGAAAATAATAAAATCAGTAGTGCATTACCAGTACTCATCTCTGTAGTTTTGAACAGAAGAAATGAAATAATATTTCTCTGGATAATAGGTACCCTCCTCCAAGCAAGGGCCAGATAACGAAACAAAAAGTATCAAATGCATTTGTTATGCTAAACAGTAGAGTTATAGCAGGGGCGGGAGGGGGGCTTGTACATCTTAAATGGGCCAGTAACAAGGGATTCTGCAGGGTATGGTTAAAAAAAAAGACGGTGCCTACAATGCTATAATCAAAGCTTTGCCCATTGTTAATCCTTGATCACAACCACCATCTTGATTTGTTATTTTGGAAATTTTATTAAAACTTACAATTGGCCACCATCTTGATTTTCTTAATCACACTGTACAGACACCCCAGACCAGTAGAAATGGTGGATTGGAAGCATTACATCATCACACATGTGCATATGCGCGCGCACACACACACACACACACACACACACACAAAATGTTGGATATAGTTCAGCTGGTTTTTGGTGTAAGACCCCAACCTTAGACTTGGTAAATGTAGGAAACGTGAAATATTTCCTGCATATAAGGTATAAGGTAAAGGTAAAAGTTCCCCTTGCACATACATGATAGCTGTTTTCAGCTCTAGGGGGCAGTGCTCATCCCCGTTACAAAGCCAAAGTACCAGCGCTGTCCGAAGGCATCTCCGTGGTCAGGTGGCCGGCATGACTAAATGCCAAAGGCACACGGAACGCTGTTACCTTCCCACCAAAGTGGTCCCTATTTTTCTACTTGCATTACATGCTTTCGAACTGCTAGGTTGGCAGAATCTGGGACAAACAATGGGAACTCAACGTCATTATGCAGTGCTAGGGATTCGAACTGCCAAACTGCCGAGCTTTCTGATCGACAAGCTCAGTGTCTTAGCCACTGAGCCATCACATCCCTATATATAAGATATAGAATACATTAAGCTATTTTTCTGATGTAAATCAACATCATGCACATTATCTTCTTATAATAAACCCTGCTTTTATTATTTTATCTTAGAATTGGAAAAATACATTTTGACGTGGATAATTAGGAATAGTTCTGCTGGGTGCTTTTGATCAGAGTTGCAGCAGTCTCATCTAATAATTAGGGAACTCATAAACTAAAAATCAAGAGGCTACCAATTGACCCATCATAGGTATAAATGTATTACTGATAAAGATCCACTGAACTTTATCCAATTTTTTGTGAATTAATCTCTTTATGCACCACTATGTGGTGTGGAGGGGATTAAATTTCCAAGTTTCTGGAAGGGATGAAATAAAAATGTGACATTACAGCATCAAGATTTGTAATGGTACAGTGGTTGGAATGCAGTACTGCAGGTTTACTCTGCTCAGGTTGCCAGGAGTTTGATTCCTTCAATCCTGGCTGTCTCAAGGGTGACTCAGCCTTCCATCCTTCCAAGGTCTGTAAAACCAGAGAGAACAACCCAGATTGTTGAGGGCAGTATGTTGACTTTGTAAACTGCACTGTGAAGCAGTAATAAAGTCTAAGTATTATTGCTCTTGCTATCAACCAGTCAAATAGGTATATTTCATGGTGTAAAGATAAAATTTTGCTCTGGAGAATCTATTCCAGCAATGTGCCTGAACCACTATATACAGTACATATCGTGGGAAGATAGGAAATGCCTTTATACAGAGTCAGAACACTGACCTATTCAGTTCAAAACGGCTGATACTGATTGGCAAGAAATCTTTGGGATTTCTTGAAAAGGCCGTGGAGTGGGATTTGAACTTCCTGCCCGCAGGCATGATCAAATGCTAACTTATTTGGCCTCCTTTCTAAGACCATTGAATATACTATATTTTGTATCATGTTCAGTTCTAAAGAATGAATTCGTTATTTTCTTTTATAGAAACTTTCTCAGGTGGAAATGGGATTTGGGTTCCCTAAATTTGGGATTGCTTCAGTAATATTGTCATGATCTAATACAGAAAATCAGCTGAATGGGAGAGAAAACAACCAAGAAGCCAGCATAGCTTTTCCAGTTAGATGTACTAGACTAAAATTCCCACCATCCTCAGTGGAGATTATGAGAGCTTTAATCCAGACACATCTGGAAGATGCTTAGTATGGAAAGGCTGTTCTAATCACAACAGCCATTTTGGTGCTCTCCTCCTGAGGACTGCATACTTTACATTTTCCTTCTACAAATAACCGTCCAAGTCCTCCTTTTCAAAGAACCTTTATTAACCCCCCCAACTATTTGCTGTCGAGACTTTTAGGATGAAATCATCATGTTAAACAAATAAACGCCTCTCGGTACAGATCTCTGCTTTGGGAGCAGAGTAAGAAAATAATTTCTGTCTGCTGTCCACAAAAGCGGCTGGAAAGACCGAAAGGAAAATATTATTTTTACTTCATTGTGTGAAATATCATTTTGGAGCATCTGACTCGTTGAGTGTTTGAAGAGTTTTTGCTGGCAGGTTCCAAGGGTCTCCTGGGCTCACCTCATGGGAGTGTTTTCTTCATTAATAAACTTGGTAGGATGTGTGTTAAAAGGAACATGCTATTTACTTAGTAAATAAGGGATGTCAAACACAAAGCAGAAAACTTGCAGGCACTGGGCATTATGTGGGAGTGGGATATGGGGGTAGAGGAAGAGAGGGGGAGTCCTAGAAAATTTGGGAATGATCCGGCTAACTTGAGCCAAACCTGGACTTTGTTGAGAAAACAAATTCAGCCAGAATATCCAAGTGAGGCTATTTCCTTACTGATACTGGTGGGAAAATTGTACACTGTGCCTCAAACCAGCAGGGGATGACCTTGAGAAGGAAAGTTTTGGAATATTCATCATTGGCTACGAATCTATTCTTTAAAAGCCTTCCAAGGATCAGCATTTACAAGCTCTTACTGAGATGAATCAGTGGCAAAGATACAAAGGTTCAACTGGTATTCTTCAGAAAAAAGCAGATAGGCCTCAAGATACCACGAAAAGAGTAGCAACAGTCACTAGGGAGTTGCCAAGTGCTTCCTTCCCTGCCTTGACTGCTCTTATTTGTGGATTGGGTTAGGTGACTTGACTCTTAGGGGAGAAAAGAGTCCCATAAATGGCATAATCCCTGGGAAAAAGAGTTGTTAGTCAATTTCCCTTGACCTTTTAGCTCTTCAAAAGTTGATGCTGAGCTGACTTCCTCCTAAGCAATTAAAAAAATGGGGAAAACAACCCCACTTTGGATCTGAAAGAAGAGCTATTTGTAAAGGGAAATTGATTCCTTCTAAGTATTGGAAGGGAGCATGAAAAAACAAATCAAACAAATCATTAAGCAATGTTAAGCAATTTATCTTCCTGTGCTGGAAAAGTCCATAATGGGCAAGCTTGTCTATAAATTAGATAAATAGTTCGTTTACTAAGTCTTGCATTTCATCCGTACAGAGATATGTTTATTGTACATGGAAAGACACACTTCAGAGCAGTTCATGGCAGGGTCCCCTCTACCACAGCCATCTTGCCACTATTTCCCATTTGTAAAAATGAGTTTTCCACCAGGGAATTTTTGGTATGATTCATCTTGAATCGTCAGTATTTGGGAAAGTTTGCTGATGTTTTCTTAAATTACATCCTCTTGCGGGTCCATAAAAAGTCCTGAAGTTATTACAAATAAACAAATGGAGTTTCTCTTTGTGATGTAAACCAGCTTTGAATGAAGTCATTGAGTGGAAGTTTGATTTGGATTGCTTCTGAAAAGCCCCTTAGACCCAAGGCGGCAATCTGTTTTCCTTCCCAGAGCTAGAAAAATTAGCAAGCAGCTGTTCTAATTCAACCAAGTGGAGAAACCCCCCATGGCTTCATGTCTTGTTTTGATTTCCAGAAGGAAACTAAATATCAAAAAGTCCTTTCCCCAGTCCTCTTTTATGTTTGCAGTTACAAGTTTTATATTGAGCCTTACTAGAAAGAGATTTTGTGTGTGTGTGTGTAGGAAGAAGGAAATACTGTGCCTTCTCTGTGATTTCTGAGTGTGCTAATAAATATCAACAGAAATAGATATTGAGAACTCTATCTTGTAATGCTTCCCTTCCCAACTTTGCTCTTTATCTGTAGATTACTAAATATAAAGACTACTCAAATATAGAACAATAACAAATGTGAACTAAACTATGCAACAAATAAGACAAAAACAGAAATTTAAATTAAAAGAACCTCCCTCCCCAACTCTTAAAAATTTAATAAAATGTAACAAATTACTATAACACTAAAGGTGTTAAAACCAAATAATTCTATATCATCTGTTTGTCTGTCTGTCTGTCTGTCTGTCTGTCTATCAATGAGACAGTCGCAAAAAATACCACACGTTACTGTATTATAATCAGATACAAAAGATAAAAAAGAAAATTAAAGATACCATTGAATTATTCTAAAATATAAAATCTACATCAAGAGATCATATTATTTCCTTATTTGATTAGATTATCTGGGGAAGATAACAGGTTTAGAAATATGAAAAATAAATAAATACTAATAAATAAATAAATAAGAAAAACAAATAAATAAGAAATTAGTATGCAATACTGCCTGTTGCTAGTGTCTTCCCATATTTTGCAATAAAACAATTTATAATATATTTTTAAAGTTTTTGCAATGACATAAATGTTCTTAGCTCTCATTATCAAAACTCAGTCTATTCTCCAGTATAACCAATCATAGATTACACTCCTGGAAATAAGACACCATCTCTACCATATGTTAATCCAAGACCATTAAAAATAAACAACAATTTTCCAACAAAACCTGTAAATCCATAAATTTTAATTCCACATAAATATGGCTGATAAAATAGAAATCCAATGATAATTTTGTAAGTCCAATGGACTGAAGCATCCATCCTCATATAATAATTTCAGTTGAGCCAATGAAAGACTTGCTGGACTATTATCCCAAACAAATTTCTTAAACAAGCTATCGGTTTGAAGAAAGTGTTTGATGTTAGCATTGGGATGCCTTCAGGAACACAGATCAAATGATTTCAATACATTAGATTTGCCCCACAAATATAATGGATTTTTATGGACCTATTTAAATCAATCTTTTGTAAGAGCTCCAATGTATTTATTTCCACATATTTAGACATATTTTAGGAATATAAAGTCCCCAATATTTAATATACACTGTAGAAACAATAAAGCCCAACTCTTTCTATAGTATGTTTTCTATGTTCAAGCCTAAAGATTTATCTCAGTTTATCTTAGTGTACTTTCCAAAATACTGTACAACTTGTAAAAAATTAGGGGAATAGAGTACTTATCCAAAGTAGCTATAATATCACCACCATATCATAATAATTTGTACTCATATCCCTGTGATCACCCAGGGCGTGGCACAAAGGTAACACAGTCAAATAAGCAATAAGATTCCCTTTATTATCTCCAACTTTGCCCCCAATGTCCAGGTTACTTTTGGCTGAAAAAAAAAGTCTCCCAGGAACAGCCTTTAACTGTAGAAAATTCAGTCCAAAACAAGGTATACACAAACTGTAACTTAAAATCCAAAGCAAACCAAACTCAAGTAATTAGTCAGACAAGGAAGGAACAGGAATTTCAGACTTGAAAGCCCGGCAAAACTCACAAAGTTGGGAAGACGCTAGGAACAAAGATAAGCCATGACGATACAAGATAAAGTCACGTTTGCTCCCAACAGCTTTCTGCACACAGTTTGTCTTTTTTATACACTCACTGTGTTCCCAGCTGCAGTTAATGAAGGGAATCAGGGCCCTTTCCTCCCCTGTAAGCCACACAACCCATGTTGCTCTCTTCTGCATTCCTCCCTGAGTGCCCTAGGATGATTCCTCCCTGAGTGCCCTAGTGCAATTATTGTTCTACCTCTTCCCTGCTCTGCCTAGCCGGATTTTGCCCTTCCACAGTTTCTTCCACAGCCAATGGAGCCATACTCCCACATCCTATCAGCTGTTTGGCTTCCTCCTCCAATAGGGGCATGACAATCCCACTGAAGTAATACTTATGGAGTCTGAATATTGCCTTATCATAATAGCTAAAAATTCAAGCAAGAGTGAAAGTTGAGCAGCTCAACTGAGTATCACACTGTAACTCAAAATGATCTGAAATAATTTGGTTTGTTATAACTTTAGTGCAAAGTTGCAACTCATAAATTTCACTCGATATAAAATCCATTGGGAAAACCATATCTAAACATCAGTTGCTTTACAAATGTAATTTCTTTAAAGGTTTGTCTGCATCTAAAGATACTGGTACAACATAATCACAAATGACCTTTACTGTAAATATTGTACAACTATCATTTGTCTTGGAAAGAATAAAGGACAAACCTGAAAAGGGGGATCTTATTCAATGTCTGTATGAGGCCACTGGGTAAGCTCATCTATTGCCATGGTTTGATGTGTCATCTGTACTCTTGCCTAATGACCAGCATAACTTACAACTATAATTCTGGGCTGATTTTCAAACACAAGTCAAGGACTACTTGTATTTTATCTTTGGTATTGGGTGAGGTTGCATTTCCCCAAAAGCAACTTGGGAGTTCTTCTGGATTCACAATTCCTGCTCAAAAAGCAGGTGGCAATTGTGGCTAGGAGGACCTTTGTACAGCTTTGTATTGTCTGCCAGTTGCACCCAAGACGGCCATGGACTTCTTGTAGTTAGTGATGGCCTGAACGCATTAGCTAGGTTTACTCTGTGAGAGATAAGACATGATCTGAAGATAGGGGATACTTCCTGTCAAGCTGAATATCACAGACAACTTGAACCTTGCTGGACAGTTATAGGGAGGAGAAATGTTAAGATTCACTTTTTCAATCATTTCAATGCAAGATGAGTGGCAAATAAATTTAATAAATAAATAAATAAAATCCTTGTAATAATAGCATAGATACATTATTTTTTCAGTCTTTAAACTGCACACACTGGAAACATATGTTCAAAACTGTTTATGAAATGTCTATAAACAACATAAATAAATATTTACTTATAAACAACTGCTTGAATTGCAGACACTTCAGCACTTAACTTTGATCAGAAACACAATCTTCCGGAGTTTAAATTCTTATTTACTGTTAAAAAGTATTTTTAAAATTCTCCCCTGATAAGTACTTCATTAAGCAAACAAATGATATGAAATGTTATATCATTTCATTGTTAAATGAAATGGGGAAAAATTATTGTAAATTCCAAATCACTGATGCTTTGCTTCTCCCACCTCTTTTAATTTTAGCAGACTTTGGTTGTGCAAGCAACATGCCAGTAAGCATAGATTTCAGCCATGAAAGATGGGATCCACTGACCCCTAATGTTTATACCACCAGGGTTTACAATATTGATGTGTTAACATAGTGACCCTTGCCCTACACTAACAACCAAGTTGTGCCTTCATACAGATTGAGTTCACACAGTTTTCAGGGTCCTGACTGAAGCTGATCTGCATCTAAAGAAGATACCTCTCAGCTGCAAAGTCCTCATCAAAAACTGAGAATATGTATTGTTTCATTGTTTCAGAATGATTGTTTTGCAATGAGTTGTTATATTGTCTTAACTAGCCAAGGCCCATTCCTCTATGATTTATTGAACCTCAGTTCACAGAATCTTAATGGGTGCTTTGTATTCCAGGAGATGAAGTCCAACACATCTGAAGATATTTGGTCAGCTTTTCATCTTCTTACATGGGTATCTATGCCACAGACATTAGCGAAAAGATGACCACTCCCATTCCACAGAGTATTTTTAATTGATGCATATATAAACTGGGAGGAGTAATGAGAAAGTATACTATTTAAAATTTAGGAAAATATTATTTTCCCACCAGGGAAGCATTGCATTATGAAATAATGTCTAGACAACAGCAACTAAATATTTATTGTAGCATAAAGTTAACTCTATGGAAAGTTTCATTTGTGTTATTATGGTTGGTTGCACAGTTAGCCAGATGCTTAGACAGGATTTAGCATTTTTATCCATCTATTGAGCCCTTTCTGGGGATATAGTATAGCCATATACTGTTGTTTGATAGTGGTAATGATATTGTTGCAGGATATTTTTAAGCTGTTACAAATAAAATTCTCTTTTGCAAACTGACTAGTGCTCCAGATGTTTTAGGATTGTACTGAAGGCCTCCATTACTATTGGTACTATCTTTTCCACCGTCTTCTGTTTCCTTTTGCAGATCCTTATATGTTATGATTTTCTAATTCTTTCTATTTTATTGCACTGTTTCTAAGTATTATTAGTATCTAAGTATTGTGTATATATCCACAGTAGTATGAAATCACAGCTGCCATTTTGTTTTAGCTGGCCTGGGCTTCAATGCATTGAATTCTTCCCCAGAACCCAGGATGTCATAATACATAGGTATAGTATATGTGTGGATTCAAAGCTTCCTTTGTAATTGACAGATGGAAATTTTGTCAATTTGCACAGATTTTCAAAACAACATTTAAGATTTTTTTTTTCATTAAAAGGGTACACCCGGTGTACCTTTAACTATTGGGACTACCACAGCCTGTTTATACCATAATCTTTTAACTTCAATTTTCAGATATTCTTCTACTATTGTTGCTTAATATTACTATCTTATATTACTATGGTTAGTCACACCGTCAGTTAAATGCTGTGGTTATTATTAGCATCATCCAGGTGTAGCTATAAACATGCAAAAGCAATTTCTGATGATGATAGAAATCCAGGATGTTCTTTTGGTGCTGGCAATGACCAGCACCCTACAAATGCAAATGCATTCAGAGACAGATTAACCACATTTGTGAACACCTGTCTGTGTGCAAAAAAGTTCTTTTAATAGGACAAAATAGGCTAGCCACCCTTTTTTAATTTTCCAGAAGTTATTAAGGCACTAGTCTTTTCATAGATTGTCATTTCATCCTGACATTTTAAATTTTTATTTCTATTGTATGTATTGTTATGTTGGATTGGTGCTGTTTTTATGGTTTTGAGGAAAGTTTGTACTCTGAAAGTTTTAGTTGGTTTTTAAATTATGTGCAAGCCACTGAGACCCACTGATTAGGGCAAGAGAGAAACGTGAAAAACAAACAAGCAAAAACAAACAAGTTAAAAGACCTTCTCATCAGTTCCCCAAATGCTATAACTACCTTCCCCCATCTTTTTGTGTCTACGCAAACCTTTAGTTGTCCTGGTGAACATTAATTGGATAACTTGCTTTTAAAACCTTTCTTTCTCAATGCGTTTCTCATGACTTTCTTCCTAAGTATGATGGCACCGTCCAACTCCAAGTCAGATATGATAAAGCACAGCAATGGAATTTGCCCTTTATTCAGTTATGAATTTGCAGATCACTTCGCATTTTTAATTCCTCACTTCCCATACAAATTCCATTGACATGTTTTTCAAGTGGCTCAATAGGATTAATTTAAGCTTAGAAAACCAGAATTAATGGAATGCAGCTCCATTCCTTGTTCCCTAAAAATCCATGTTGAGATGAGGGGGCAGGGTGATAAAGTCAGTGCAGAATGGCTGGGGATTTTACATTGTCTTTTAGTACTAAGCTGTAGGTGATGCCTGAACTGTGTAAGATATATTTCTCCTTACTTTAATATACTTCTGATCAGCCCAAATAATCCAGGTTCTCTTTCCAAATACATTGTAAAAGGTTTTCTTTGTCTTCTGAATATTTCCATTTAATATTTAAAAGACAAAAGAAAACCAATTAAAGTTATGAATGCATCTGATAAAAACGTTATAAAGGAGTTGTGTGGGAAGGCACACTTACAGTAGCCATCATGAGATAAAGCACTAACTCTTGTTGCAAGAATCTAAAGATAAAGATAGAATGATTTTTGCATTGAGCACCCTGGATGGGAATTCTGGTAATTATGCTCCAACACATTTGGAGGAAGTATATTTACTTTCTCTGCTCTCTTACTTCCACACAGTGTTTGTGTTTTAGTTAAAATTCAATGGTTTATATGATTATTTTCCAGGAGTCAAAAAGTCAGACTCATGCCCTGTGATGCCCATAAAGGAGCTAGGCTAGGGCTTCAATCATGTGTCATCAGCTGCCATCTTGAACCTCTGATCCCTTCCCTTTTTAACACATCCCAGCGATCTCTAAGGAGCTATGTCTAAGGCTTTGGGGGAACATCAGGCACCTCAGGTTTTGTGCCTCTGCTCTTCATATTGCCTGAGCTTGCTAAGGAGGAAGGAGGGCATAAGACTGTGAAAGTCTGCCTAGATTATATCAAGCTAAGGTCAATTCAGTAAGATGTAACTTATCATTTTCATCCCATAGGGTCACATCATTTGATTGCTCCTTGGCTAATTTTGTGCAAGGCATATTTTGGATAAGTTGTTTAGCAGTGTGGCTGGGGTAAGAATGGAGCAACCATGAGCTAACACACACTCTGTCAAGGGAAAAACTTTTGCTGATGAAATGATAAATAAGTCATCAGACATAAGTCTGCTCAACTAAGTTGTCAGTAGAGATGTGTCAGTGTTGTGGCTCAGCTCAAACTTCAAAGCTGCTACTCGAAGAGGACTCCTTCCTCTTCATTCACAGATTTGCACTTGATATGCACCATGGGAATGTTAATTTCAAAAACAGGTCTGCGAATGTTTTAAATAAAGCAGGCCACTTGCAAGCCAGTTAAAACATGCAACAATATAAATGTTTATAGCATGAAAGTTTCCACAAGCAAATTGAAGAATAGCTGGACAATGCCTTTATTGACTTCTTATATCGAGGCTGCAACTATGTGAGACAACATACCAAAGTAGCCATAAACTCTTTTTCTCTACTTTATTCAACTTAAGAGAAAGTTAAGAGAAAGTTGTATATTGAACACTGCAAATATCCTTGGATTGCTTTCTTAAGCAGTTTTATGGTGATGCAAAACCTTATATCAAGTGTGAGAAATCTGTGG
This sequence comes from Hydrophis major, assembly GCA_033807585.1. Taxonomy (NCBI): domain Eukaryota; kingdom Metazoa; phylum Chordata; class Lepidosauria; order Squamata; family Elapidae; genus Hydrophis; species Hydrophis major. The sequence goes on from CM066329.1 coordinate 335,662,894, forward strand.
CCCATGAATCACACACATCCTATAATCTTGTTAGGCTCCTATGACTCTGTTGCCATCCAAATTCAATTGTAGCACTTGGCTAATATTCATCAGTTAAGTATTGTTATAAAATGTGTCATATTTTGTACTGTTTTTTTTCTGCTGTTTTGTCCCATATTTTAGAGTCCACTGCCTAATACATCAGCAAATGGGAAGTGTAGCCCATAGCCCCAACATTTTTGCCACTCCTTCCTTGTTTGAAAATCTTTTTATTTGCACTGATATTTCCCCCCACTGTTCTGAATAAATTTTCCTTTCTTTCTTTCTTCTGGTGTTATCATCTGTTTTATTGGAGTTTAAATGTCAATAATACTTTCCTCTTAGATTTATTTAGCAGTCAGTACATTTTTAGACAGTTTGGGAATCAAGGATTAGAAGTGGGAGAGAAATATAAAATAAATGAGGAAAACTGCTTTAACAGAGATACATTGTGGAACATTGTTGTTTTTTATGTTTACTTTTAAGGTCTGGGAATAGATGTTGCTAAGATGCTTGGTACCATGAACCCAAATGTCTTTTGAGTTGTAAGAATATTTTAGGCTAAGAAACATCCAAGAGAAACCAACATATTGTTGGTCTTTAGGGATAACTCGTGCAAAAAGCATGTGGTTCTTTTTTGTTGGATTTGTCTTTCAAAGCAAGCCTGAAGCCTGAAATATAGACTAAAAGCAAGTAATTTTTAAACAATCTGAGAATGCAGAAGAATATCCAGGAAGTCAGGGAATAACGGTTTGTCCCAGTTCCCATTTTCCATGGCTCTCCTCTGCACCCCTACTGCACATACTTTACTGTGGTCACTGCATATTGAAAATACACAAACATATGCACACGCACACACACACACACACACACACACACACTTTTTGCATCCAGTGGGATAGTTTTTCCTTTTAAAGTGCTGAACTAGGGACAGGGAGCAGGAAAGGGGTGTTAGGGATAACATTGGTTACCTAACTTAGTTTGGGTAAAAATAATATATAAACTATGTTAGTGAGTTTAAGTGTGTGTATCACTTTAACTGCAAAACATGTATTTTGGGTGTGGTTGTAAAATCACCATAAGAGGGACCAAGAGAGCTCACTGTTAGCTGGCTTTTACTGTAGTAGCTGACAATGTTGGATTGATGGTGATTACTGCGTGTTTTCCCTGCTGTTGCTGAGAGAAGAAAAGGGGTTTGATTTTCTTCATATCTCTGACTGCAAAAGAGATATATTGCTGGACTGATTATTTGTAAGTTTACTGACCTCTTTTTCAACACTGGACTTTGCAACTGATTAATCCCTGGATGGACTGAACTAGTTTATGACATATGGACTGTTTTGACTATGCTATAACTCTTGCTGGAATAAAAACTATTTAACTGGCACAATGTATCTGTCTTACTGAGTGTAAACTACAACAACGTTTATCTCACATCATTTGTCTGCCTGCTAGACTGCCGTTGCACGTTCTGCTAGGGTGTGTATCCCTAACAAGGGGCAATGAGGTGATCCTCTCTGCAGGTCAGAAAGAGTCCAAGATGCATGTTGCCCTGTTAGCCTCTGAAAAGCACTAGGTAGAGCAGAAGGGAGCAGCACAATTCCAGACCTTTTTTTCAAAATAGGACCTATCATATACAATTTTCTGGAGCCATGTTTCTTATGACATTAGCTTGGGGAGGGCTGGCAATGTATGATGGATAATCCCTTTAAGTAGGAAAGTTGCAGTGAGTGATTCAAATTATTGCTCCATGAATGTCTTGGCAGAATAGACTAATAAGCCAGGATTTCCTAAGTTTTTAATGCATGTGTGTATTGACTGATTTTGTGTCTCTGTGTGTGTTGTTACTTGAAGGAAAGGCACTTCCTCGTACAAATATAGAAATGATTTCTGTTGAATTTCTTCCCTATTTGTGGCAGTCTTGAAGTCTTGACTGATGCTCAGCTGACTCTATGCTCTTTAATGATCTTATTGGACAGGTGGCAAAGTTTTATCTGGCAAGTTTCCATCAAGATCCAGGAATTTTTGACCAAAGAGGCTGAAGCTTTACTGGTGCATGCTTTGGTGGTGCCACACCTAGTGCACTCATTTCTTGACAGGTGTAGGTGGTCTTCACTTAACAGCCACTCATTTAGTGAGTGTTTGAACTTGTGATGGTGCTGAATGAGTGCTATTCATGAGCAGTCCTTTGAATTCTGATCCTCACAGCGTATCAGTGGTCATATGGTCATGTTTTGCAACATTTTTTACCAGTAAGCAAAGTCAATGGGAAATCCAGCAGGGGGTTGCGAATGACAACCACATGACCTCCTCACTTAAATTGCTGGAATTGCTGTCACTAAACTGCTCAGTCATGTGACATTGTGCTTTATGACTGCATCATTTAACAACATTCAGGTCTCAACCAGAATGTTGTGAATTGTTAATTGAGAATTACCCATATTCCCAATGTATCCTCCATTTCCTAATCCTAGAGCAGGGGTATCCAACCTTGGCAACTTTGCTGGCTGAGGAATTCTGGGAGTTGAAGTCCACAAGTCTTAAAGTTGCCAAGGTTGGACAGCTCTGTCCTAGAGCATCTGGTTTAAGCCATTCCACACCTTCCATGTTCCCATGTCCTGTTATACTGCAAGTTCTTCACAGGCTCCACCTTCAAAGCAGAACCTGGTTTAAACTTAGTGTATCTGTTTGGAACCCTTCAGTCACATCTCCCCAGTATTTTATTCCTGGCCTTCTTTTCCCTTTACAGCTTTCTTGTTCTTTTGAGCAGGCTAGTCCTTATGTTTCCCACCTGGCTCTAGGCTCCAGCCTTACAGGGACATAGTCTGATTTTGGAATCAGCTCCTCTTCATCTCAGGGAACATTTGATAGCTTTTAAAAGGGATTATAGAGACTGTTTTTTTTTTCTTAATGGATTAAGGTAGGACTGGGTATTTTATTCTGCTCTCGATAAAGTTAGTCAAATTGAGATTAGTGTTATTAATGAACATATATTTGCTCTGTATTAATCGAATTCCTTCAAATATGCATCCTTCTGTTTAGTTGGTTTTAGTTCTAAGTGCTGGTTGTGGCAGTGTCAGTTGGATACATATATCTTGTGCGTATAATAATATTATTATACATTTCTTACTTGATTATATTTATAAACCATTCTAAACAACATTTTACATCATATTATTCAATTATTATATTATTATTGACATTATAATTGTTATCTTTTGAATAAATAAATAGTGGACAGTTTATTAAAATTCAGTAGGAGTTGCAGTTGGGAAAATAGCTTGAGGATAGTAGTCTTATGTGAAAATCTAACATAAGGGACAAAACATGCTCCCACCCATACTTATCTTATGATTATATTTTTTTAAAAAATCACAAAAATGTATATTCATATAACATTTGAAGCACATGTTGTGAAGAATAGATGAATATTTGCTTCCCACCACCTGTGTTAGAGCCACTAGTATCTATTGTAAGTATCTCAGTGTACTAAAAAGTTTCATGAGAATGTTGTGCTGAGAAGATAAGGAACATTGGTGGCTTTGGAGACCAAGATACCATTCCAAATAATCTCTGGAAATGAGATATGTGAAAGTTCAAGTTTGCCTTTTCAAAGATCTGTTTAGGCATGAAGAAATGAAATAGAAAGGCCTGTAGCTTTTCATCCAGGGACATCTGCACATTGACTCTAATAACATTAGAATGACAAAAGTAATGCTTATGATGCTTTTTGGGCTATCCATGTAACATCACAACACAGAGAGAAAAAAGGGAGATGTATATCATAGTTCCACAATTCTGCTTTAGTGATCTGATTTCTCCTTTACCACCACTGCATGTGCTCGTTCACAAACACACATCAATACTTTAACTTTCAACTTAAAGCATTTTTATTGGGTAAGTATTCACTAGGAACACCAACTCCCCAATGTGTTCAAATAACTTTCTTCAACCTGATGTACTCTGAGCTTAGACTACAACCTCCTCCACCAACTCTCAGCTGGCAAGGCATTTTGGGAGCTGAGATCAATTCATCTTGTCAATGTCAGGCTAAGAAAACATGTGTTACAGTGTTGAAGAGGGAAAAGTGCTGTTAGAATGATCCATCACCATCATCTTTGAAGAATTGTGCCCAAAAGAAGACTGGGACATCAGCCATCACTTTCCATCAGAGATGGGCTCTTGGAAGATGCATTGATGATAATGTGGAGCCTGGGATAAGTGCAGCTCCAATTTATAGTTTCAAAGTTACTGTCAAAATAGCTGGTTTAATCATTTTTAACCAAACCTTAAAATAACAAAATGAAAACCAGATTCCTTTCACACACACAAACATATATCAAGAAATTAAACTAGTTCTCGAGAACTTTAATGTAAATGACTTAGATTAATTTCTCCAATGATTGATCTTTTAAGATATGTGGACCACTAAGAGTAGAAACTCAAAATTCACTGTTTTTAACTTTTCCAGTGAGGGCTTGGCATGTACTTCCTCTGCACAAAATGAATGCGGCTGCGGGGAAGAGAAGAAAAGAAAGACGACAAAGCCTCTAGCTTCATACTCCATTTACTGGATTATTTTTCTGAAAAGGGTAGAGCAGACACTGCAATGCTAAGTGGTGGGTATTCACCATCTCTTCTCCTTCCCCCTTCCCCCATTTAGACTTGACATTTTGATTCCACAGTTAAAAAACAAATCCGTCTACCTGCCACCCACATCTGACCACCAGATGGTTTCATGTGAGTAAGGAGGACCAATTGCTGAGTGCATTCAAATGACCTCATATATATATCTTCAAACATTGCTCTCTGACCACAAAAATGTATGGAAAACTCAACATCTGTACATGTCTGCCTCTTAAATCCCTGTTGTTTTACAAAATATATTACTTGTCACCTTAATGTCCTGAGCTCCTTAATGGAGAAAATGTGGTTCATTACTTGTGCTGTAAGAATTGTTTGTTGTAAGAAATCCTTAAGTTTCTTACAATGAGATTTAATGCTTTCCTTCAGCTAATGTATTCATTACATCTTTAACATGATTTTAGCTATTCTATAATTGGAGCAGTTCCTTTCTTTGATGTTCTTAGCAAATATTAAAACATCTCTTAATTACAGCAATATATCTAAGGCCTGATCTAGGAAAAATAGTTAAAAGTCCCATCTATTTTAACATTATAGCTGCTGGATAATCATATGGATGATAATGAAGAGACGTGTATTACAACACTCTTGCTTGTGTTCTCCAGGACCTTCTATTATGTGAGATACAAGTATATGTTTTTCAATTTCCTTTGTTTCAGGACTTTTATCTGCAAAATGGATGATAATAAAAAGAAACAAACTGTCTTCTCATATTTAGGCTCTCTGTTTCCCATGAGAAATTTTTTAACAGATAATAATATATCTTTTAAATAGAAAGATATGAAAAAACTATATACCTAGTTTTGTTTCATCGAACTACGAAGGAAGCAAATTCTGCAACCTTTTCCTATCATTAAACTTTTATTATAGATAGGAACATTTGGAAAGCCTCCAAATTTTTATCTATATAACTTTTAAATATAATTGATAAATCATTTAATATAAACATTACAAAAGTTTGAGACAGTGCTTGCTTATTAAACATAAAAAAAAAATCATGCATTTAGGTATTTTTAAATTGAATGTATTTCTTCACCACCCAATTTTTAAAGATAATTTCAATAATTATAAAAGTATAAAATGAAAACAGAACAACAGAATAAAAGTAATCCAGAAAAGGGTAAACGTTAAGGGAGATTAACAGCTGGGGAAGATAAATACAAAAAGATTCCTAAAACATATCAGCATTAAAATTTGGCGTACCACAGAGTTGAGGTCAGTCCACAGGGCAAGTGAAAACTCATCATGAATGAAGAGACATGAACTTTATTTCAGTATATGCTTTTTTCCTTCTCAGAAAGTGAGAAAGGTGAAAAAGCAGCATTTCCTGCTTCAAATCCCAATATATTATTAAATGTAATGCACTGTCATCATGTTATATGTATACACTACTATCTGCTCAATAGTAACAGAAAAATTATTAATATAAAGATGAGTTTTTTTCTTTTTAGTAATTGCACTTGTCAGTGAAATTACTGATCCATGAAATATAAATCATCTAATAGGCTGAAATATCATATTTATATTTTAGGATTTTACATGCATAGTTTTGAAATATTAATTAATATTAATTTCCTTTCTTTTCCTTTCTTTAATTTGTTATAGCCACCCATTTCATTAGATTCTAGGAAGCTGCAAAAGCCAGAAAACATTTTTTTTAAAAGTAAACCAATTAAACACACATAAACAGGCCATCTGGATTAAAATACCAGGTACAGTGGCCTAATCAATAAAACAATACGCACAACCCCAGACCTGAGAACACTTGATCTTTAAGAGCTTTCCAGGACTCCAGGAAAGTGGGCACTATTTGTATCTCTGCCGGGGAAGCTGTTTTCCAGAGGGTGGGAATAATGACAGAGAGGAATGCTTCTTTAGTCCCACAAGACATACTTAATAGAAGGGGGCTGATCTGGGGTGCATTCTGCATTCTGTCTGAACATACCAGGCAGGTGAAAACAATTGGATACAGTCCCTGTGCCTTAGATATCCAGAGCCCATGTGCCGCGGATTTTATAGGAGATTACCATCACCTTGAAGCCCACTGACAATCAGTGAGGTTTTCATAGCAGTGGTGGCACAAGGGTGCAGCATGAAACGCACATTATTACTTTGTACCAGCTGTACCAGCAAAGTGGTCTTCAAGGACAAATTCATGTGGAACACATCGCAGTACAATCAGCCATGAAGCGATGAGGATATGAATCTCAGTTTCCAAGGTCTTCCCTTTCAAGAAAACTGCTTCATAATATACATGTGCAAAGGGCATCCTGGCACAGTTGCCACCTGCTCTTTCAGCAGGAGCTGCAGTCCAAGAGAACCCCAAGGTGCACTCCAGTCTTGGATGGAGATGTGCAACACTATCAAAAACTAGTAATACAGTGTTATGTGATGGATATTCTAGTACTAAATACTGTTCTAAACAGCACTATCAAACTCTTTTTCATGTTGCCTTTCAGTTGTAAAAAAAAAGCAACTTCTTCATCTGTCAGCTACTAAAGTGAACGCTCTCTTTAGAATGAGTGTTTGATATTTACCATGTACTGCGTGTGTATTAACCGAGCAACTATCAGTCATTGAACAATTTGCTATGCCAGATTAAACACATTATCCAAATAACATTGAGATTATACTTGTAAAGCTCCCCTAGATGGGCTGAAAGGAAACAAAGGAGTTCCAAATCAAACTTCCCCCTATTTGATGTCCTTCAGATGTATTGGACTATATTTTAGAGACTAAAATCCGCTACATCTGAAAAGCTCTATTTTGCAAAAAGCTGCCTCAAAAGTTTGTCTAAATAGCAATGCAATCCAAACCCAATTAAGTATGGCTGGGGATATTTTCTCTGCAGGCGAAACCTCTGCACACAAACACATCTATTAATCTGAATTGGCACGGTGAATTCTAATTGGTAGTTGTTAATTTGAAATCATATAAAAACTTTTAGTATAAAATAATTTCCTAGTTAAAGGCTGTTCAATATTTTTGAGTCAAATGGCACTCTTGGAATTATGCAAGGGTGTGGCAAACCCTCATGTGAAGTAATGGCTAACATGATGAATGCAGTCAGTCGCAAAACTTCTGCATCTCAGAAAAATTAAAGCAACAGGCTACAACTATCGCATATTTTTATTTTATTTTTAAATTCTAAGATGAAACTTATTATACATATGCAAAATACAGGTAGTTCTCGACTTACAACCACAATTGAGCCCAAAATGTATTTTGCTAAGTAAGAAATCTGTTAAGTGAGTTTTGTCCCATTGTACAACTTTTCTTGCCACATTTGTTAAGTGAATCACTACAGTTGTTAAATTAGTAATATGGTTATGTGAATGTGGCTTCCTCATTAATTTTGCTTGTCAAAAGGTTGTAAAAGCTGATCACACAACCCTGGGACACTGCAACCCTCAGAAATATGAGCCAGTTGTCAAACATCCAAATCACTATGGGGATGGGGCAATGGTCATAAGTGTGAAAAATAGCCATTTTCAGTGCTGTTGTAACATTGAACAGTCACTAAATGAACTATTGTAACTTTAGGACTACCTGTAGTTCTGATGTTTAGGTGGAACCCAAGGCTTGAAACATACATAGATTGAAACCCAGTTATGCTTGAGGCCATTGCTTCATTTTGCATCTTATTGCTTCCCATTTTTCTTTTAAACTGCCAGAATCTTTAAACATAAATTTGGTGGGGCAAGAATTTGGTGAGTGCCATGAAATCTTTCAAGGATATTTCAAGCCATTCCAGGAAGCCATCTTGAGAGCCCAGGCCTGGCGGAGGTGGTCAGAGAGGTGCACATTCCTCTTAAATAAACAATGTGAATAAAACAAACTCAGAAAAATGTAACAGTCCCAACTTTGCATTGAATTATTTTATTTGTTCTAATCTGTATATATTCTGCAGCAAGTACTTCTGGTCCCTAAATAGAACCATATTTTGTAATTATGTTAAGCTGTAAACAAAACAGAATTGATTTCAGTCATTCAACATGTTATAACTGGAATAATTAAATAGTATTATTCATATCTCTGTCTAATCTCTCTCTCTCTTTTTAAAAAAAGTACAGTAATATGATTTGACTCCACAAATTAACCCCATAAGATCTGTTGTGCATTGAGATAAATCTACCACGCTGACACCTGAGCTCTAAACTTGCTTTCTGTGAAACTCATTAACTGACAACTTTCAAAGGAAGAAATGCCCCTCTAAAATTTTGCTGTCCATGTAATTTCTCCAAGATTTTGATTAAAGCAGAGAAAACCATGCTTAAACCAACTTTCAAAAGTTCAGAGAAGCATTTTTAGTCTCTTGCACTGACACATGGCTCCTTCAAAAGCCATCATCGTGTCATGATGTCAATAGCCGCCATCAGGGGGAAAAGAAAACACCAGAGAAGTTCACTTAATATATCCTAACCGAGGAGGTCATGACAGGACCACGTGCATAAATACTAGAGGTATCATTTTCAGAGGAGGATGTCCTCAACAGGAATGGTCTAGGAAAGAAAAAGCTCCTTTTGGCCCACTCTTTGTCTTCTCACCCTGCACCTTCTGGGTGAACAGTGAGAGAGACGTTGAGCAGGATTTATGCTGGAATGTCATCCCATCTAGCGAGGGTTAAAGGGAAATGTGGCCCTCTAAATGGAAAAAATAATACCATGCATAGGTTAATTTTATCACTAACTACCAGAACAGCACTTCTAATTTTAAAATGCATTGGAGAGCCTTTTTCACACATGTTTTCGGGGCAAATGCATGCAGAAGGAGAACTGGATGATGTGGGAGGGGGAGCTAGCTCCCCTTCTCCAACTGATGGGTATTTATCGGAAGTTTGGAATAGCACTGAATAGATTCTTCTCGTGCAAGTGAATGACCTGCTTTTCCAGGATTCTTAATCGAACATCTGCAAAAGGAGAGAGAGGAGGGGTAAAAAAAAGGTCAAGATGGCACTAAAATTTAAATGGGCACCATATCCAAAGGGTGAGGCTGCAATTGCATGATTTAGTTTATATTTTAGTAAACACAGAATAACCTTTTCAAAAGAGAGTAAGCAGAATGAGAGACAAGGAACAAAGTTTTGCAACATTTTTCAGTAGGGAACAATTTTAGGTTTTCCAACCCTGGATATATTCATTGGGAGGTTTTGTATTTTAAACTGTGGGATTTAATTTATGTGGGCCTTGAATACAAAGCTTTTAAAGGGAGTCCTAAGTATGGTGACTTAAAAATAAAGCCCACATGTTCAGAAGGCTTAGTTTTCAAAATGTGTATTTGGACCACATTCTAATTTTTTGGATTTTTTAAAATTATAGTTATTTACTCAAAGGAGTCTCATGTTCTCCATCATCAAGGGGACAAATATATAGGACTATGGCTCAGGTTGAGATAATGCATTCTTCAGTTAAGCACCTCTTCTATTTGCAACAAAATTGCTTAGAATAAACAAGCACTAATCAAACTCACTGGTCAGTGCAACCTATAATTTCACTACATTCAACCACCATGCTCCTTAATAGAAAATTAAATATTTCAAATGTGTTGTGTTCAAATGTCCTATAAAGAAATCCAAATTGTGCAACCTTAGGGTCACTCCTTTTCAAAGGGGAGACTGCCAATTATTACAGCAATTGCAGGTAATTAAGTCATTATTTCATTAGTAGCAGGGGCTATGGGCAACATCTCTCTCTCTCCCTCCCTCCCTCCCTCCCTCTCTCAGAAGAAGTCCCATTTAGCAGTTATGTAGCAGGCAGAAAACTAGCAAATGGAAGTTTTTCCTGCAAACATGCTACTTTTGACTGTGTCTCACTTTGAATCATTAAAGGTTTGTGGTCAGTCCAGTTGAAAAGGACCCCAGTTAAGCCCTGTCTGAGGAAGAACAAAGGTAATAGGTCCTGCTATTTGCCATTCAGGCTTCTGAAACTAGGCAGCATGAAAATGTTCACATAATTTCTGGTGAAAATAAATGAGATGAGGGGGCAAAACCCGCAGGAAAAGAGGAGAAAGGAGATAGATGGGTGGAAGATGAAGCAAAGAGAACTCTCTTTTAGTAAGTAGATAAGTTAAATTCCCCATTTCTTCCATCAGTTCCTATTCATTTTGGTGAAACAAATTTTGTTGCAGAATTTTTTTCAAAGCAGAAGGAAGTTCTGGGGACAGTTCTGTTGAATGGAGAGTGGTCTTGCATTTGCTTCATTGTGTGGTTGCTGTACTTCAATGCATTGTGAGGAAACTCCTTTATGCCATTTCAAGCAGCAGTTATCATTATTATTAATGATAATAATTATTATTATCATTATCATTATCAATCTGGAAAATTTCTCCTTCCCTTGCAGAAATTCAGAAACACGGTCCATCCATTTTGTCTGATGACAGACTGTAACTTCGTGGTGTGTTTCAATAGGTCATGGGTACCCAGCTGTATTCTCTGCTTTGACTTGACAAGGGAGGTTAGCATTTGTGATGCAGCTTCTTTACTGAAGCCAACCTGGTGAAGCATGTTTCTATTTGTCTTTTCTGGACACGCAGAATCTTCAGGCTGCTTTAGTTGCATCCTTACACTGTAATTTGAGGTTAAACATACAAGCAGAGGTACTTGTTCCAAACCATAATAGTAGCAAATTGGCAAAATGTGCTCGGTAACATCATAATACAAGCTCTGCTTTTTTTGTATTTATATCATAATGTATACAAGTACATATCAGGCACATTTTGCATCACTAAGTCACAACAAATGCATTGTCATTTGCCCTTTCTTGCCTCCTTCTTGAAGACACCCATACTAACAAGCCCTTGAAGAACCTCCAGCATTGTGTGTCCAGTAGAATAAAATATATGTAACTCAGGGTTGAACTGTTGAACTCCTCTTGTGGGAGGTTGGGTTGAACTGTTGAACAACCCAACCTCCCACAAGTGGAGCAGTATAAGAACATTATGCAGAAAGTACAAAAGCATTGCAGCAATCCAAAACAGCAGAAACACAGATTACCTATAGAAAATCTTGCCAACAAAATGAATACCTACACAACTTTATCAAAATGTCTGACCACTCAACCCTCTATAGGACAAGGAAAACACAAGCTATGAAAAGATTAACAGTACCATATATCAAAAACTTCTCAGGAGAAAAATCAACTGTTACAAACATATGGTATTACCATAGCATATTTAAAGTCCTCCAAAACATTTTACATTCCCAAAAGATCCAGTACTCTAAGAAGAAAAAAGAGAAATCATCTGCAATATACAATGTAAGATCCATAACAGACACTGTGTAGTATACATAATCAGAAAGCATGAACACAGGGGTGGGATTCTACCAGTTCGCACTTATTCTCTAGAACCATTTGTCAATAATCTAAGCAGTTCGGAGAACCGGTTGTTAGAAGAAATTACTGGCCTAATCCTGTGAGGAAGGCAGGAAGGAAACATTCTGGTGTTGCTTACAGAAACTGCCTCTCCATTAACCCTTATTACATTCTTGGCAGGACTAGACTTCCTGTCTCAGGAACTTCTCTGGAGTTTTTTCCTCTCCTTTGCTGGTACTTTGCTTGTGTGGAGTGACCATTCAAAGTTACAACGGCACTGAAAAAAGCGACTTATGACCTTTTTCACACTTATGACTGTTGCAGCATCCCCACAGTCTTGAGAGACCAGGCGAGGAGATGCGTGCCTCGATGTGAGTGATATTGAGTTGGCCACATCCAGCCATGACCACCAAGCCATGTCCACCCAGTCACACGACCACCAAGCCATGCCCACCACCTAAGCCCTGCCCACAGAACTGGTTGTTAAAACATTTGAATCCCACCCCTGCATGAACACCAAGTAGCAGTCAAAAAACACAATGAAAACTACTTAATCTTACATGGGCACACTCAGGTATAGTTTCAACTGGAAAACCTAGAGCATCCTAGGACAAGCTACATCTAGAATGCTAGACAAAGACGGAATCAACAGATAATGCATACAACTAAGCCATATTTACACATCATTCAAGAGACAATAAAGAAATTATGGAGAAAAAAAAAGACCAGAACACATGCTCTCCAGCAGCCAACCCCCAGGGAAGTAAAGATTTACACCAGGCAAACAATCAACTGTAAAGGAAGGAGCTAAACTATATGAAATTTAAGTGAAGACAAAAAAAAAGCACATATACAGTGGTGTTCATGGAGTTAGAAAGAATTAAAATAATCAATATGGCAAATGGAGAATTTACTCTGATGCAAATGCCATTTGTGGCTTGTATTACATCTGCCCTCTTGCCAATTTTACTTTTACCTGTTGATGCTGTTAAATTCTGTGCATGGGTGCAAGAAGTGGAGACGAAACGATGAACAGTGAACTTCAACTCTTTATTTAACATTGTGGAACAGAGCAAAAAACTACGGCAGCAATAGCCCTTTTTATAGGCAAACTGCTGATCAAATAACCAATAAGAAACGGGAAGCGTTAGTTCCCTTAACCAATGAAAGAGGCCCACTAATAGCCAATCAGATTCTCCTGAACGGACCAATCAGATGTCGCTATTATCGGCCAATCAGAAGTGCAGGATTAGAACCCTGCACTTTTCTAAAGGTTTTAATAATCTTTATTTAAGCACTTTTATTAATTCACAACACCTCTTCCCCCCAGGTTCCGTTTAAGGGGTGTGGTGAAATAATCTTTGAGGTAGGCAGGCTGTTTAGATTGTCTATTAGATTTTTGCTGTCCCCCCGGTACTTGTTTATAATCTTGTTTGGGCGGGACGTTTTCTAGCGAGTAGGGTGCCTCCGGTCCTTCATTTAAAAACTTGGTGCCGCGAATGTCCTCGTTGTCCTCTAGCCTTTGTGGGCTTGCCTCTGACGAGGTGTCTCTATGAAGCAAGTCCACCACCCTCTCTGATCCTTCTTTATGCATTAAGTCCGAATGCTCACTTCTTCCACTCATGCTTTCTGCCGTTTCGAACTCGGTCTCCTCGGCATTTCCTCCCCCCTCAGTTTGGAAGTTACTGGAGTCGCAGAAACCAGGTTGCAGCCTTGAACGCAGCTGATCAATTTGGCGCTTCCATATTCTTCCGTCGCGACTTTTTACTCGGCACGACCTGGGTCCTGTGACTTGGATTACAGTTGCCTCAACCCACAAAGGATCACCAGAAAAGTTTCTAGCGAAGACAAAGTCGCCTATCTGGAATTCGTGGCATTTCCCATTGGATCCGTGTGGTTTTTCTGGTTCGTACGATGGGTGTAGTCGGTTAAGGTGGGAGCGGAGTTTTCGTCCCATTAACAATTCAGCCGGAGTCTTGGTGATGCTGTGCGGAGTGATTTGTTGAAGAAAGAGTATCCGGTTAATCTTATCTTCGGTATCGCCATAGTCCATTTTATGTAGGGTTTTTTTTGATGAATTGTACCATGCGCTCGGCTCTTCCATTGGCCGCAGGATGCACCGGCGAAGTTAGCGCATGGCGAATACCACGGTCCGCCAAATACTGTTCAAAAAAAAGCGCAGTAAACTGGGGGCCGTTGTCAGATACCAGAACGTCTGGCAGTCCATGGGTTGCGAATAATCTGTCCAATTTCCTGATGACGGATTCGGTTGTGGTACTTTTCATTTCATGGATTTCAAGCCAGTTTGAGTAGGCATCCACCGTTACTGTGTCCTTTAGTAGGTCCCGCAAAGTCAATATGAATACAGGACCATGGTCCCCTGGGTGTTTCCCACTCTGTTGGGGTTGCTTTCGGTGGGGCATTGCTAACTTCCTGGCATTTGCCAGAAGTCTTTACCCAGGCCTCGATTTGCTTGTTGATACCCGGCCACCACGTGTAGCTTCGTGCGAGCGCCTTCATGCGCACGATGCCGGGGTGGCCTTCATGCAAGGTTTTCAATACCGCTCGTTGCAGCTGCTCTGGGACGATGACTCTATCCCCCCAAATGATGCAGACTTTCTGGGAAAACAGTTCCATCTGTTAATTCTTGAAAGGACTGAAGTTGTCAGGGATTTGATCCAATGGCCATCCTCGCTCGACCCAGCTAAGAACTCATGCCAAAATGGGATCGCGTTTGGTTTCGATCGCGATATCTCGAGCTGTCAGTGGTGGTGATTGAAGTGTCTCAATCTGGAGCGTTGTGATGGTTGGAGTTGGGTTGTCAACGGTTTCTGGAAGTGGTGCATGGCTTTGTGCATCAGCGTGGGGGATGGCTTTCCCCGGGCGGTGTTGCAGCTTATAATTATATGCAGCCAAGAATTCTGATCAGCGAGTCATTCTGGGAGATAATATATAAGGGGTTGGCTTGTCCCCCGCTATAATCCCCAGCAAAGGTTTGTGGTCAGTACCTATAGTAAAAACTCGCCCATAAATATATTCATGAAATCGTTTAACAGCAGAAACGATAGCAAGAGCCTCTTTATCGATTTGACTATAGTTACGTTCAGCTTTTGATAGCGTTTTTGAAAAGTAGGCAATAGGGGCTTCATTACCGTTTGGTAACACATGGCTCAAAATGGCACCCACTCTGAATGGTGATGCATCACATGTAATCATTAAAGGCAAAGTCTCGTTATACTGCATCAAAACAGCATCTGAAGTCAATAAGTTTTTTACTTGTCGGAACGCGTGTTCCTCTCGGTGTCCCCAGACCCAGGTTGCCTTTTTGTCCAACAGACGATGTAGGGGCTTGGCTACGGTCGCTTTGTGGGGCAGGAACACGTTGTAAAAATTGATAAGGCCCAGGAAAGCTTGGAGATCAGTCTCTGCCTTGGGGCATTTTTGATTGCCCTTAGCTTGCTATCGGTGGGGTGAATGCCTTGTTTATCGATTAAGTACCCCAAAAATTCTACTTTATCTGTACACAATTGACACTTATTTTTTTTTTACTTTAAGGCCAGAGTCTTTAAATTTCTGGAGAACTAACCTCAGGCGCTCCCATATTATTTCTCTAGACGGAGCAGCAATTAAAACTTCATCAAAATAAGGTAAAACCCCTTTTATACCCTGTAGTAGTCTCTCCATCAAGCTCTGAAAAATTCCTGGGGTCACGCTAACTCTGAATTGGAGTCGGTTGCACTTAAATGCACCTCAGTGCGTAACGATTGTTTATGCCTCTGCCGTTTTTTTATCTACAGGCAGTTGTTGGTATGCCTGTGCTAAATCCAATTTAGCGAAGACTTTTCCGCCCCCCAGGGAATAGAGAAGGTGTTGTACCACCGGTACCGGGTAAGCGTTCTGCTGAAGGGCGTGAATCAGGGTGGCTCGGTAGTCCCCACAAATTCTTAACGATCCATCCGGCTTGATGGGTGTTACGATTGGGGTTTCCCAGGGAGCATGGTCGGTTGGTTCTAACACACCCTGGGCTATTAATTTATCAAGCTGCTTGTCAATCTTTGGTTTAAGGGCAAATGGAATTCGATGAGGCTAAAGGCGGATGGGAGCTACTTCAGGGTTAAGGTTAAATGATATCGGGGTCCCCTTGTACTCACCTAATTTATCTGTAAAGACGTCCTGGAACTCCTGGACGATGGCCTCTTCCCAGTCATCGCTGTTGGTTCGGTGAATGCCGGCTACTTCAATTCCAAGTGGGGCGAACCATTGGAGGCCTAACAAACTAGGCCGATCCCTGTCGACTACGGTTAGTGGTAGGGATGCAGTACGATTTTTAAATGAGACATGGACTTTGCTGGATCCAACGACTGGAATTCGATTTCCCTGATAGTCCTTGAGTATGATTCTTTGGAATCTGAGCTCTTGCCGCCGGATGGTGGGAATTAATTGTTTAAGGGTCTTCCAGGAAACCATCAAGAGGGATGATCCTGAATCGACTTCCATCATGCAGGGCTGGTTTTCGATGGCGACCTTCACCCGGAACTTCTTGGTGTCTAATGATGAGGCATGACCAATTGTAATGGTTTGGTGTGCCTCTTCTCGTTTCATCGACTGGGCTGGTGGTTTGTTTCTGTAGGAGTGCTTGTTCCATTGGTGGTTCAAGTATTTCCAATTCACAGGACGACTTCCTGTGGGCTGGTGGTAGTTGGTCTCTCTCTGAGGTGGGCTGGAACCTTGCTTGCTTCTACAGACTCTTCTGATGTGACCTCTTTTCCCGCACACATGGCAGAGTGCATCGAGGAATTTGCAGTCTGATTGTGGGTGGTTTGCCCCCCAACCAGCGCATTGGTACTGCACTCTCTGGCTATGTTGATGGCGTTGGTTTCGTTCAAACCGGAGCCGGTTGACCTCTTCTTCATCACTTTCTGATGACAATTCGAGGTCCTCATGGTGGGCTGTCATTGCCTGTCCTTCCAGGTGAGGTGAGATTTCGCTGGCGAGTTGGTGGAGCGGGGCGTGGGTGCGGCGCATTCGGCCAGCCGACTTCCTGGTTGCTTCTGCTGCAGTAGCATCAGTGGTGGCATCTGTAAGGCTAATGTTGCCTTTCGCCATCAGCTTACTTTGTGTGGCTAGCACATCTAATCCCAGAACTATTCGGTCTCTCAGGGCCTCTTCGAGGTCGGCAAACCCGCAGAGGCCTCCCAAATTCTGGAGATCCGCAACGAAATCTGCAACGCTTTCTCCTTTCTGCTGGTCTCTCTGATAAAATTCATGTCTTCGAACAAGCATTGGTACAGTTGGTGCATAGTGGGCCCGTAGAAGGGGCTTGAGGACATCCCAGTCCATGGACTTCACCTCAGCTGATTTGGCTAGTGCCTTGGCCATCTTAAACATGGTCGGCCCGCAGTGAGTTAGGAATACCGCCCGTTTCTTTCCGGTAGTGGCATCCTTCAAGTTGTTGGTCTCCAGAAACATCTGGAATCGGTCCATATATGAGTCCCAGTCTTCTTTTGCCGTGTCGAATGGAGCGGGTGGTATGACACTGCTAGACATGGTTCAGCCGTTGGTGCATCTTCAGCCATGTGCTCTGTTTAGCGCTCTGTAGTGCTCAGTCAGCTCTGTCGTCTCCAAATCCCATCCTCGTCGTCAGTGTTAAGTTCTGCGCATGGGCGCAAGAAGTGGAGACAAGACAATGAACAGTGAACTTCAACTCTTTATTTAACATTGTGGAACAGAGCAAAAAACTATGGCAGCAATAGCCCTTTTTATAGGCAAGCTGCTGATCAAATAACCAATAAGAAACGGGAAGCGTTAGTTCCCTTAACCAATGAAAGAGGCCCGCTAATAGCCAATCAGATTCTCCTGAACGGACCAATCAGATGTCGCTATTATCGGCCAATCAGAAGTGCAGGGCCAGAACCCTGCACTTTTCTAAAGGTTTTAATAATCTTTATTTAAGCACTTTTATTAATTCACAACAGATGCCATTATGACTTATGACTTCTTCAAACTAGTCTAGGGGAAAATGTTGGGTTTTTTTTATATATAAACCTTCCCTAACATCAGATAAGCCCCCATGCATAGATGGTGGAATACTTGTGCAATCATTATGAGAAATGTTAGAAGAAAGAAGAGATTTGCAACCTCTGTGAAGCAACTCTGTTTTTTTAATTTTTTTTTTGCTGAAAGTAGAGTACAGATTTATACAATGTTTAAGTCAAGCAAGTTCAAGTCATTAATTCATGACTAGCTGAATTAATCAAAGCACTATTCTGTGAGACCATGTGATTATTATAGAGCTTAAAATCTGACAACTTCATGGAATTAACAATTTATTCTTTAACCCAAACCAGTGCAATCAATCCAATGTCCATAAGTGTATTTCTGTTGAATTGGTTGCCTCTGACATTTGAAGCGCTTAGTGCTTGGGTTCACACCATCTCCACAAAATCTCCCCATGATCATACACCCAACTTTCTACTTCTTCTCCATCCCCACCCCATGCAATCCTCACCTTGCACAGGGGTGCAATTTCAATTCTTTTCCATCATGAACATGGCTTGACAGACACAAATGGAGGATGATATAATTGGGGTTGCTTTAAAAAAGAAGTCAACTGACATAATATTGCTAGTAACTTGACAGCTTTGTGGAAAGTCTTCCCAAAGAATCTCAAGCTGGTCACACCAGAGGTTACAGAGGAGGGTTAGGCTCTCTTCAGCTCAGCCTTTTAGGAGCTTCAGCCATATTTAGTTTGACCTGTGACATGACCTAACCTTAAACAATAGCTTTCTGGATATGCTACATGACCAGATCTTGCCAGTCACTGCCAAATTAATGAGCCCATGTCATTTTTAGTTTACAGTTCGGCTGTAAAGCAGCCAAGTGGAAAATGAAGCCAGGACCATTAAGGACCCCTCGCCCACATTTTCAAAGCATATCTTGCTACCCTTTTCAGCTCCTAATCATTGTTTCCCCAATTTCAGTCTCCTCTCGTTTCCCTGGGTCAGAACCTCTAGAGAAAGTGGAAGAATTGCTAGGAAAAGCAAAGGCTACCTGATAATAACTGTCACAGGATCAATCAGCAGTAATCCAAAAAGTAATTCCTCATAAACAAAAGTATTAAATGGTTCTAAACAATGTGAGTCCATCGCTGCCCAAACACAAATACAAATATTCGTCCTAACTGTCAAATAGCCCGGGAAGAGTTTATGAGTGGATGCGATGCTCATAGATTGCAGCTGCAGTTCTAAAAGGGAGCTCAGCAACTAGTCCTCAGGCATTTGTCTGAGTATATGGAGAGCTTCGCACTGTGTCTCACGAAGAATTAAACACTTGTTCTCTTCCTTCTTCTCTCTTTGCCCACTATAGATTCAGCTGTGAGCAGGCAATAGCCCAACAATGCCAGTCCTTGACACTAGACCTGCCAGTGAATCACTATATTCTGCAATGCTTCTATGCCTCTCAGACATGAACCCTTAGGATTCACTACTATATTTTAATGTGCAGCTTCATTTACACACAGTAGAGCGCTCCAACAACTCAAAAAGCAGACTATTCCAGAGCAACAAAACACATTCACTTTATGAGCTCCATTAATTAGGGTGGGATAAGGTTCGGCCAGGATGAGAAGAAATTAGAGCTTTCTCTCTTCACACATTCTCTCTTCTGTAGGGGCCTTTTTCTACCAGAATTGCTTCTAACAAGATCAATTTTACACCAAGATGAGCCCTTATGAGAGTATCCATGGGGATGAGGAGCTGTTCTGACCCAGGCTTCATCAAATGGAATTAAACAGAAACTTGTTTTTAAAAGCAAAACCTATTTTATTGCAACACTGGGAATTACTTTCATTCCCAGTCAGAACTAATCTTAAACAGTTCCCCAAGATCTTTCAGTGCTGTAGAATGCTTCCAAAAAACAGAAGTCTCCAATTAATTATAACAGAAACCAACCAAAGTACCAGAAAAAAACCAACCAGAGTTCACAGAGCTTCAAGGAGCACTTGGAAGCTATTGAACTACTTTGCTTCTTGCAAAGATTTTGTCGTTGAGGCCTGACTTTTACCCCTTATGGGAGGGGCAATCACCTCCCAGCTTTACTCCCGAGTCACCCCTTCTGCTTCAGCTGCTCTCATCTTCTTCTTGCATGCAATCAGAGACAAAAAATGCACTTTGCACAAGAAATGTAGGAGGATCCATGTGCATGGCAGTGATTGGTCATCTTGTAGGCGTGTACTTTCTGCTTGCATGGCCCAATAGGAGAACAGAAAGCAACCTGGAAAGATTGGTAGTAATGTTTTTAGCTGGAATCACAACTATGCAAAACAATAGCATTTAGCAACAGCACTTAGACTTATATACAGCTTCACAGTGCTTTACAGCCCTTTCTAAGCAGTTTACAGAGCATATTGCCCCCAGTAATTTGGGTCATTTTAGCGACTCGGAAGGATGGAAGGCTGAGTTAAAACTGAGCTGGTGAGAATCAAACTGCCAAATTGCAGGCAGCTGGCAGGCAGCAGGAATAACTGCAGTACTGCATTCTAACCACTGTGCCACTGCAGCTCATTACAATATAGCAATTAATAGCATATCACAAATTTAAATCCAGACCAGAGGAACCAAAAGGAAAAATAAAAATTATTTTCGCTTGCAAATATGGTCACTTAATCATTCCTTCAGTTAAAATATAACAGTGGTACAATTAACATTAAAAGAGGATGAATGCTGGATAATATAACTAAATCTGATAAACACTGCAAATACGATTACTAATATATTAATGTTAGTAAAAAGAGATATTGAGAACATGAAGATTGATACAAAATAACTCATTGAAATAATGAATAAAGAGAAAAATTGTATATTGAGGTTAAATTTCATAATATTGTTAAATGTATTAAATATGGAAATACTGTTATATTTGTTTTAAAATGTAAGACATCTAGGGGTCATATTGTTCACACAATGATACGTTTGTAGAAAATAAAAATAAAAAAACTTGTTTAAAAAATCATTCCTTCAGTTTATCAAGACACGAGACAACTAATAGACTCTTCCAGGGGTGGGATTCAAATTTTGTAACAACCAGTTCTGTGGGCGTGGCTAAGTAGGCATGGTCATGTGACTGGGTGGGTGTGGACTTTTTTTGGCAGCACCCGTCCATTTTTTGCCTTCCTGGGCCTCAGGGAACCCTCCTGGGGGTGCGTTTTTGCTCCCAAAAGGCTCCCCTGGTGCTCAGGAAAAAAAAAATGGAATCCCCCCCCCCTCCATTTTTTGCCTCTCTGGGCCTCAGGGAAGCCTCCTGGTGAAGCAGTAAGTTAGAAAGGGGAATCCTGGCACAGCTGATTCTAGGACAAGCTGATCGTCAGAAGGGGAGAAAAAAAGAAATACCTTAAGGAGTAACTGGATGGGGAAGAATGAAGTCAGCAATGTCAGATATGCACAAAATGTTGCGCATGCAAGATAAGGACAGACTGGGCAGGGAGGGGAGGGACAGGCAAGGAGGGGTGGGGCCAGCCAGGGGCATGATTTGTCGGTTCTCCAAACTGCGCAGAATCATAACTGGTTCTATAAAACTAGTCCGAACTGGTAGAATCCCAACCCTGGACTCTTCAGAGTAAATTTTCTGGAGACATACTGTATTGAAATACAACCATGATTGGAAGCTATCTAAAAAGCAGGGACAGCTATCAATACAGAGAAATATTGGAGGGAAATCTTTAAGGAGAACAGAACACTGCAAGATAGATACTATTCTTGATAGCAACTCAGTTAGGATGTTGACTGATTATTAGGTAGGTGGAAATGAAAGGGAAATAAAAACATATAGTGACTGGAAAAAACCAGACAAAACTTAATTAATTCTGGCTTAGTGGAACTCAACACCAAAGTTCTTTGCACTTGAGTGATTTACTAGAGATGCCATTATTTATAGACTACTATTAACTTAACTGATGGGTTTTAAATAATATAAGCAAAATAACAGCCCAGTGATAAGAGAAATTCTTGTCTTAAGATTATTACAATTGAAATAGGGTAAAGAAGACAACTTAAAATGGATTATACGGCTTAGTGATAACTACATGGTTTGTATGTCTGTGTGGGTTGTGCAATTGAACAGGTATGAACATTCTTGTTCAGCCACATTTTTTAATGTTATTATCAAATCACAAGGATCAGATAAATCCTTTAAAGCTTTATGCCATTTACTGCCAAGAGAAACTTAGGATGTGAAACCAACCTACTGCTAAAAATAATATTTGCTTGGCCTGTGGTTTGATCACAAACTCTAGTCCAAGGTTTGCATAACATGTTGCCGTTGTGGATGAAAATGAAGGAAGAATTGGAGTTCTTTAAAACTTTCAACAACTTTTGCTACTAGCAGTTTAAAAGTTTAACTTATATTTTGAATAGTTTCAGTCCCTATTTGTATATCATCTGAAATCAAGCATCACAGAAAGTGTGCTGTCCCAGCCAGTCTATGGGAATTGGATAGTTACTTAGGAATTATGAGCTGTCCCCTTAAGGGAATGCATAATGGTAAATGTAGTTAAAGGTATCCTGGGAAATATAGTTCATGTCACATGGCCACATCTGCAATCCTGATTGGTCACTAAATTGACCCTCGGGGGTTAGGGGAGGTTTCCCTCCATTCTTGCCTGGACTCATGAACTGATAGTAGCTTCCTTCTTTCGCAACTGAGATGGGTTAGGAGATAATCATCTTTTACCTGCAAGGCTGATATACAAAGGATTGGTCATTATAGAAGAACTTCATCACAAATGTGAGTTATGAAGATACCTGATGTACCAATAAATGTACTTTGTTATGAATGTTTTGTGGAATTTATCGATCTCCATCTGCACAGCTACAAATCCACCTGTGTGCATAAGACAGGAAATAAAGCCTTAATTTTCAGAGAGCCAGGGAATCCCATAAAGGTTTAGAACTCAGTCATTTAAACCTACACAATGAACTGCATTGAAACTCAAGAGATTATTCTCTAATGACATTTGGGAGGAAGGTTGATGTTCAGTGCTTTTGAATGCCAACATACATCCTCAAATGTCTTCCCATAATCACAGAGTTATCTAAAGCTAGCCTAAGATTTGAGTGCCAAAGATAAAAAGGCTCTATAATGCTCAGAATTCTCCATTCCATGTCAAACATTACTCCTGGAGAAGGAGTAATGAGTTAGCATCCCTCAATATAACCCAGGGTGGTAGCCTTCATTAAGAGGTTGAGACTCAGCTGTGTGGTACACACAATTCTATACTCAAGAAAGAAGAACTCA
The DNA here is from genome assembly GCA_033807585.1 of Hydrophis major. Lineage (NCBI taxonomy): Eukaryota > Metazoa > Chordata > Lepidosauria > Squamata > Elapidae > Hydrophis > Hydrophis major. The sequence continues at coordinate 335,686,155 of CM066329.1, forward strand.
GTAACTTCCTAGGTAGCTGGTAAATACTACCTACATTTTATTTCAATTTGAAATCCTTTTATTTCAAAAATAGATTATAAATATTTTTTAAAAAAATGCTTATTAAAAAAACAGAGGCAAACCATTTGCTAAGGATGCTGAAGAAAACTGGATGGATCTTTACAGGTAATCTCCCTTTTTAAGGAATTCAGAGTATTATTCCAATTTCTGATAATTTTGTTCTCAGAATAGCCCTGTAAGAATGCCAATTCTAATATTTGCTGTTGTCCCTGCTCTTTATCAGCCAGAAGTATCTACAGGGAGGAATAAAAAAAGCAAGGACTGCATTGATATCTATACAATTAAAGGTCTGCCCTTTTTAGTCTGTAGAGACAGTCTCTACCTGGTGAGCAACAGTTTGAACTTAGTACTGAACAAATGGTAGTTATGGTTAGTCCTCAAATTTACAGCCCATCTCTGCCCTTTTGGCTGTTCTCTACTCTGCATAGCCACATACCCATGTCTCTCTCTCACACACACTCAAACTGACCTTCCATTGTCTTCTTCCTTGTGCCATAGCTGCTGGCTCTCTTACTATTGAGACAGCTGCTGGCCCTTCACAAGACCACACATGCCTTGCTTGGCCAAACCTACTTCATCACAGCAAGAGGAAGAAGAGAAAATGGTCAGCTGCAGATGGCAGGGTAGGTGGCAGAGGAAGAATGCAAAGTGGCCAAAAGGCAGAGATGGGAGGCAATGGGGACAGAGGGGAAAACTGAGGCAGATGCATCAGGGGAAAAGTGTGAGCTCCTTGCATAATGACAGCATGATCTTCACTGTCACTAACAGTGTGGTAATGATGTTTCACCTAACAACTGCTTCATTCAGTGGAATTGGAAATTCCAATTAGAATCATTCAGGAAGGACTACCTGCATTGTAATTTGATTTCATGGACTTGATTGCAAGGTTGTGGCTGCCATCTTAACTTTCTGACTCCTTTGCAAATAATCCTGTGTGCATCCCAAAGAATATGGTTTAGTCATACCTACCCATAATATTAATACCCACAGTTTTTCTTATTTCTTTTACTTACACATTCTTATTTTCATGTATTGAGTGCACCAGTTGCAAATTACATGGAAGTAATAGTTTAAATACATTCAGTGCCTATGACAGTGTTACATGATCCAATAAAGCAGGAGAAGGATGTTTTAAATTCTTAACTGCAATTATTTATCATAGAAAATCAGTTAAAGGAATTATTGTCATCTTGCTTGAAAGCCAAGAGAATACCATATGACTTATGAAAACCCATGCTACCAGCATGTTTTACATTCTGAGCACAGAATGGGGAAACACAGACTGTGAGGAAACAGTTGTAAGCATGAAGCCGCAAGTTGCAGCGGAGAATGGTGCTGAGTTTCATCGTGTCCCTCGAGCAATCAAGGAGCTTCTGTTCATACCCTGCATGGCTCTGTGTGTGTGTCCTGAGCCATATAGAATCCAGACTCCTGAACATAATCCAGCCTCCAGATCGTCTCAGCTAGCTTTCCTCGTTTTACCACTCTGTTCCTTGCCAGAAGTGTTTTGAAATTTGGCAAAACCCGAACACAGCAGCTTGAACTGATTATAAAATATAAGCAAGCTGCACTCTAATTTGTAACAGTTATTTTCAGTGCAGAATGTTGGATTTAATCATTTAGAAAAGGGTTTGATCTAAACGAATGGAATATCTTAATGAAGATGATGCCGTTCTATCCACTGAAACTCAGTGTGTCCATAAGCGAGCTGTGCCTATGGAAATATTGCCTGGTATGAAGTAGATAAATCCAAATCTCTGATTAGACCTGGCTTATCCAACTTTGTGCCTTTCAAATGTCTTTTTTTTTAAATGTCTCTCAGAATTCCAAGCTAGCATGTTGGGAAATGAATTCTGGGAGTTGCAGTTGTCCTGAAATATCTGAAGGATTTTAGACTGTAAAAAACTATTGACAAGGTTTAATGGGAGACAAGCCATTGAAGCAATACATTGGCAAGTCTGACAGAATGAGGTAATAATGAGTTTTGCTAAAAATGTATGGTGTTGAAGAATGAAGACGATAGTACCAGTAAATATTAGCAGACTAAAAAGCTAGTGGATGAATTATTGAACCTGTTAGGTCTACCAGAGCTTGCCAATTTAAAAAGCAAAGTAAAAACTGGAATGGGTCCTCATTTTTGCACTTTGGCTTTATTTTTAAGCTACAAACAGGAGAAATAGCTCACTACATCTCTAAGGTGCAATAGATTTAAATGACTGCTTCAATCACACAGTTGATCTTGTTTTTGCAGTGACTAGCTGATTTTCCTGGTTCCATTCATTACTGTAATGTAACTTTTTTCATTGGTATGCTATTTTAGAGTGAACAATCTTTTATTTAAAGGCATTGTCTGTGTGAAGGGCAATATGTCTGTCTTAAAGATTTTTGGGAGTGTGATTTTAGCAGAATTAACTGTTCCATATCTCACAGCTGACTGCATTGAGGACTACCATGTTTCTCATATAATAAGGCCGGGTCTTTTTTTTTTTTTTTTGAGCCCAGAAAAAATGGCTAGGCTGTCTTTTCGGGGGTGACTTAATTCTCCCCCTTGCATCCTCGGGTGGGTGGGTGGCGATGGCTTATATGTTGACCTCGGCATTGGTGGGGCACTTCTTATTGGGAGACCTTCTGCCTCCATTGCTTTCCCTTCTCCCCGTGCTGTCGCAGCGTTTGGAGCAATGCCACGGTGTTTGGCGAGCCATGCGGTTGGGGGTGACTCTTATGAGAGTTTTGAATTTTAGATCTGGTCTTGGATACATGGGAGCTTAATTCACTATAAAATAGTTTATGTCAACCTTGATAAGAAGGCAGATTTATGCACAGGATCCAGGATGTTTAAAAAGTTAATGATAACAATAATTCCTTGAACAAACCTGAAGACAACACAGTTATTGTCAGTAACAGTTATTCTTCTGTTAACTAACTATTATTAACTAACAGCATAGTACCATGCAGCCCAGTGTTTCTCAGTCTTGGCAATTCTAAGACATGTAGATTTCAGTTCCCAGATTTCCTCAGCCAGCATGATCAAGAAGGTTGAGAAACACTGCTGTAGGCACTAAACAGTATAGACAGAAGAAAAAGTGATATAGTTCCTCAAGTTTCATCTTCTTTCTTTTCAGTACACCATCCTTGGATTCCTTTCTTACTGGCTGCTATGTGAAAGCAGACAACAAAGAATAGAGAACACACTGGAAGGAAATCAAGTTTTCTAAATTAATGTGGTTGTGTTGTCAAAGGTCTGCAAAGTTGGAAGCTCAGAAGAACTTAGCTGGGATTTTTATGTTAAATGTCAAAAAACAAGGTAGCCAGGAAACTGTTCCAATCTGGATTTAATTCAGAAACCACTGGGATTTCACTTGAAGTGAAATAAATTGGCAAGGGTTCCCTAATCCATATATTTAAGACTTAAAACTCATTCCATTTTTTTCTCCATTTTGATGTTGTGGTTGGCTTTTTAGATTGTAAATTGCACTAATTGAACCATGTGGCACTGCTGGGTTTTGCTGCCAGAAGCAAGGATATTATTTATAACAGGAAGAACATAGAAAACCGACAAAGCTTTTTCTTATTTGGCAGTTTCCAAATTTGTTGACAACTTCTGTGATTAGAGTAATGGAAATCCAACACATCTGAAGGGTTAGGCCAGGTTAGGGTTAGGGTTATGAACAGTGGTGGGATTCAAATTTTTTAACAACTGGTTCTATGGGCATGGCTTAGTTGGTGGGTGTGGCTTGGTGGACATGTGACTGGGTGGACATGGCTTGGTGGTCATGTTATTGGCTGGACGTGGCCAACTCAATGTCATTGAGGCACGCATCTCTTCGCCTGGCCTCTCATGACTGTGGGGATGCTGCAACAGTCGTAAGTGTGAAAAATGGTCATAAGTCACTTTTTTCAGTGCCATTGTAACTTTGAATGGTCATTCCACACAAGCAAAGTACCAGCAAAGGAGGAGAAAAACCTTCCAGAGACATTCCTGAGACAGGAAGTCTAGTCCTGCCAAGAACGTAATAAGGATTAACGGAGAGGCAGCTTCTGTAACCAACACCAGAATGTTTTCTTCCTGCCTTCCTCACAGGATTAGGCCAGTAATTTCTTCTAACAACCGGTTCTCCGAACTGCTTAGAATGTTAACAACCGGTTCTAGTGAATAGGTGCGAACTGGTAGAATCTCACCCCTGGTTAAGAATGCCAATTATTGGGAAGTCTTAAATTATATCTCAGTATCAAAATGGGTCTTGATGATTCAACAAGATAGCTCATTAATATCTCTGATGGGATTGAATTTGAAACTCATAGTTGAAATTCTTGAATTAAGGTAGGTAATGTCAGCTGATGTCCCATATTCTTTATTGTTGTTAATCCTTCACATATTTATCCTGAACTGAGTGAGGTAATCGCTCAGTAGATGTTCATGGAATGGCTACGTAAACCATTCCATTACTATATTATATAATAGACACAATTCAGTACAAAATTAAGCATGCTTAAATCACTTACTTCAATTGGATTAACTATCATACATTTTATGTTGGACTATGGCTTGCATTGAGTTTTGGGAAGATATTTGTGTATTATAAACACAGAGTTCAGTCAATGTAGTTGGTCTTTTTCATTCCTAACAATCATGGTGTTATAAATCATTCTGGCAGTGGCTGGCCTGAAGACTTGTGCCTGTTCTTCTGGGACAAGGTTGAAGCCAACCAAGATCCTATTAAAAGATTCTATTAAAATACACATATAGGATGATATGATGGCTAAGCAGTTAAGATGTTGGGCTTGTTGGCTGAAAAGCTGGCAGCCCAGGTTTGGGATCCAAATGCCAGCCCACTTAGCAGTTTAAAACATGCTGCCAAATTAGCAGTTTAAAACATGCAAATGTGAGGAGATAAATATATACCACTTTGGTAGGAAGGTAACAGAGCTCTGTTATGTCATGTGGCTACATGACTATGGAAATGTCTTTGGATAGTGCTGGCTCAATGGCCTTGAAACAGAGATAAGCACTGCCCCACATAATCTGCAACCACTAATGGAGTAAAATTTGCAGAGGCTCATTTACCTTTTACTTTACACATATAACAAACTGCCCTTGTGTAATTGCAACCCAGGATTTAATGCAAATATGTCAGACCAACTTCTGATCTTGTCACATTTTGGCACTTGCCTCTCATTGATGTAATGACATAATTAGAGACAAGCCTAAAGAATCTTCACTAAATGATGATTCTGAACAGTGGTGGGATTCAATTTTTTTACAACCGGTTCTGTGGGCATGGCTTGGTGGGCGGGCAGAGGAAGGATACTGTAAAATCTCCAGTCAGAGGTGTATTTGCCGGTTCTCCAAACTACTCAAAATTTCTGCTACCAGTTCTCCAAAACTGGTCAGAACCTGCTGAATACCACCTCTAGTTCTGAATATACACAACAGCTTTCTCAATTTGATGTTCTCTAGCTATGTCAGTAGTTCCAAAATTCCAAACCAGCTCATAAAATCCGGCTATTGAGTTACTGAAATGATAACAAAGAGTACATGTGCACATGATCAAAGGTTTTTTTTTCTTCCTCATTGTTCAGTTATAGCTTCCCCCCTCCCCCACTGTCCTGGAGTTTGGGTTTCAAGCACCAAATACTCTGTGTGTGTGTGTGTGTGTGTGTGTGTGTGTGTGTGTATATATATATATATATATATATATATATATATATATATATATATATATATATCGTATATACTCGAGTATAAGCCAAGTTTTTCAGCCCATTCTTTGTGCTGAAAAAACTGCCCTCGGCTTATACTCGAGTCAGATTCCCCTCTGAAAAAAAAAATGGTGTGGAGCTCCGGAGCTGGGCAGCCGCTTTCCTGCAGACAAGCCCCACTTCATGGACTCCGTCCATCCTCGCTCCCATACACCCACCCACCCAAAGCGACGAAGTCCCCCAATCGCGCGGCCCAGAATTGCCCTCCCCTCAGGGGGCAGCAACGACGCCTGGTGTTTCCCGAGACAAGAAGCTCCACCGTGCAATGAAAGCGCCCTGGCTCTAGGCTCAGAAAACAACGCGAGCCGAGGTTGCGTTTCCTCAGCTCCAGCTGCTTTCAGTCCGCTCGGGAGGAGGGGGAGGTGGTGGCGGCAGCTTGCGTTGTTTTCTGAGCTCTAGGCTCGCGGGTTCAGAAAACAACGCGAGGCGAGGTCGCTTCGGCTCCGCTCAGCTTCGTTTCCTAGCTGCTTTCAGTCCGCTCGGGAGGAGGCCACCACCACCTCGCCCCCCTCCCGAGTGGACTGAAAGCAGCTGGAGCTGAGGAAACGAAGCTGAGCGGAGCCGAAGCAATCTCGCCTCGTGTTGTTTTCTGAACCCGTGAGCCTAGAGCTCAGAACACAATGCAAGCTGCCCCCACCACCTCCTCCCCCTCCTCCCGAGCGGACTGAAAGCAGCTAGGAAACAAAGCTGAGCGGAGCCGAAGCGACCTCGCCTCGCATTGTTTTCTGAACCCACGAGCCTAGAGCTCAGAAAACAACGCAAGCTGCCGCCACCACTTCCTCCCCCTCCTCCCGAGCGGACTGAAAGCAGCTAGGAAACGAAGCTGAGTGGAGCCGAAGCGACCTCGCCTCGCGTTGTTTTCTGAACCCGCGAGCCTAGAGCCAGGGCGCTTTCATTGCACGGCGAGCTTCATCTCGGGAAATACCGGGCGTCGTTGCTGCCCCGAGGGGAGGGCGATTCTGGGCTGCGCAATTGGGGGACTTCGTGGCTTTGGGTAGGTGGGAGCAAGGACGTTGACTTTAAGCGCTGCCGACCAAGTGTTTCACAAATACCAGTGGGACCTCCGTCCACCACCACCCCTCCCTCTTTTGCCTCCTTCCTTCTGATCAATCAGGTTTTACCAGTATTTGCTCACAGCTGCGTTTTCTCTTCTGCTGTGCTAGGCATTGAACGCGGGGATTTCTGATTCCCCTTACACGCGCGTGGATATGCTGTGGGGCATTTTCTTCCAAATGACCCACTGGCAGAGAACACTGACTTTCATAATAGTGAGATCATTTCCCAAATTAATTGATTCACTAACCCAAAAGAAGATGTCGATGACAGTGGGAGGCAGGAGTCACTCTCTCCCCGTAATACAGTCAAGCCCTTTCCAGCACGCGGGATTTTGCATTTGCAGGGTGCAAAGCGGCGGCGGCAGATCGTGCGTGCTGGAAAGGGCTTGATTGTATTACGGGGAGAGAGAGAGAGAGAGATCATAAGAACGGCTCTTGCTTTTTTCTTGCAAGGGAGAGAGTGACTCCTGCCTCCCACTGTCATCGTCATCTTCTTTTGGGTTAGTGAATCAATTAAACCTTTCATGATAGTGAGATCGTTTCCCAAATTTCCCTTAAATCAGGGAAGAAATCAGAAACAGACCTTTGGACTGAGAATAAGCCTGTTCCTATGATGCCATTTTTGTTCACTGCAATGTGAAAAGTGTGAAAAAACACACTTCTTTTTCTTCATCTTCTTGTTCCCTATTTACTGGTCTCTTTCAAAGAGGAAATTGTGAACATCAAACTTATTCTCAACTGTCCTAGTGAAAGTTTTTATTGGTATCTATTTTTATTTTTGAAATTTACCAGTAGCTGCTGCATTTCCCACCCTCGGATTATACTTGAATCAATAAGTTTTCCCAGTTTTTTGTGGTAAAATTATGTGCCTCGGCTTATATTCGGGTCGACTTATACTCGAGTATATACGATATATATGGATCTTTGGTTATTCGGGTTTTCTCCAAATTCACTCTGAGAAGCGCAGAGCTGAAGACCAAGCCTGAAGATGATGAATGAGACTTCATCGAAATGTTGCCTAGATACTTCCAATCTTACGCGGGAGAAAACCCGAATAACCAAAGATCCACATACAAATACCCGCGAGAACCTCAGAAAACAAATATATATATATATGTATGTATGTATGTATGTATGTATATATATATTCTTAAGTTTTCGCGGGTACTTACATGTATGGCATTCATGTATTTTCCCACATCATAGTGGCTGTGCTTTTAAAGTTGTAGCAATGTTTTGGCAGAATCTCATCTGCCATCATCATATATATATATATATTAAAGTGCTATTTTAAATCCTAACTTGGCTACCCAGGGCTTTTTTTAAGTATCTTTGGGTGGCTCTTACTGCATAACCCAGCTGATGGGTTGTTGATAAAATAAAATAAGGCAGAAGGAGGACCATATACATCCCCTTGAACTCCTGGGAGGAAAGATGAGCTGAAAGTGTAAGTCAATAAATAGACTGAGGTCAAAGGGCTTGGTTTCGAACATCTCTCATTTTACAAATAAGCTAATGGAAGAGATGTTTCTTATTATCAGTCCTGGTTATAATATTTGCACATCACATGGTTTTAATCAGTATAGTCCAACGCTGTTTTTCTTACTGCCTGTCTCTTTTTCAGCATGCAGAGTCGAAGATGAAGTATGTTAAAAGAGGTTGGGAAAACTCCAGTCTTCTTTTTATCCCTTCCTATCTCCATTTTTCTTTTTGAATCAGAAGAAGTGGAAGTGAGTCACCACATAACCAGCTTTCATGCAAGTCATAAAAGTGATCCTCCTTCTTTCATTCCTCCCTTCATTCAGCATTTTATAGTTCTGGGTACTGGGTTGTAATTGCATATCAACATCTTCAACTGCATTTATGACTGTTTTTGTGTATTCATAACAGTGAACTCTGTTAATGATTACAGTGTTTATGGCTGGGATTAAACACGGGAAGTTTTAAAGCTGAAACACCAATAACATGAGAAGATAAAGTGGCTTTCCGTGGCATATACTTTTGCACTACTTTCTTTGTGCAACTGAAAATTCAGCACAGGATATAGTAATAGCTATTGGAGGACTCTTAAGATTTAAAATGTGACCAGCTTTTAAGATTGAAATTTGACAAATTGAATAAAAAAGATGAATAGGAGGTGTCCTTAATGATCTCTGAGCTTGGTTGTTTTCTTACAAACATTTCATTACCTAATTTGGGTAATGAAACATCTGCAAGAAACAGCCAAGCTCAGAGAGCACTAAGAACTCTTCATTTCAACCCAGAGTTACAAATATTCTCCTTTAAAGACCTATACATTTGTTGTATTATGTAATGATAATATGTAATTGCTATGTAATTGCTATTTTAATTGTTTACTTCAAAATTGTTATTTTTGTTTTAAAATTGCTTTAAAGTGCTTCCTGTTTCTTCCTTTTCTTTCATCACATTACCCTAATTTTCAAAATCCTTTGCAAGTGATCAGTTCAGAACTCAGACAAAAGTGAAATTTCCTCTGGTTGGCGGTTGCAGCATGTGGAGAAGGCTCAAAACAAGAGCCTTTGAAAAAGGAAAACAAAAGAGAACCTGCAACGGGCACTCTGAATATATCTTTAATTTGCCTCAGCTCTACCCATCACTTGCATGCAAAGATATCACAACTCATATAATTCTGAGTAGGAAAAAGCTTCCTTTTCTCTGTTTCATATGATGATAGGCAGCTATCATCATATGTTAGATGCTGAGAGCAACCACCAGGAAAGAGCCAGTAGCTCATTGGAAAGAACCCATGTAAGCAGAGACATCTTCAATCTCAGATCTCAAGCACGGGGGCAAAGGGGGGGCCTAAGGTCATGGAGATAAAACTAGAGAAGAAGAAGATAAACAATTAAATATTTGAATCAGGTCAAGGCTCCTTCTGAAGTTTGTGCTAGCAGCTGCCCATTTTTTCAGGGGACATGCCATCCGACTGGTGACTATAAGATAGAGTGGTGGATTAGCATATGTTTTAGTTGCTATCTGGTACATTAACACTGACACAACCCTAGCAAACTGTAAAGCATCTCCTCCAAAGAATTGGGAGGGGAGAGAGAGAGAAAGAGAAGTTGTATGTTTAAATTCCAACCAGTTAGAAGCAACAGAGGCCCCAGTCTCCTGATATCTTAACTAGAGCACCCATCTGTATGGAGGCATGTTTCCACAGGTGCGGCTTGGTGTCAGCTAATGTTTAACATATGTATGTCTAAACAATTAGACAGATCTCTTTCTGCTCTACAATGCATGCATTGTAATGGCTCCTGCTGCACAATGGGAGGTTAGACAACTATTTTAAAGTTGTCTCATTCTTTGAAAAGTGAAAACAAAAAAATCCAGTCAGCAACAAGCTCTCATCCCCTACTGTATCTGACTTTCACAAAGCAGTTGTATATTCTAGAGACAATTTCTTATACCTCAGGTGGCCACAACAGACTGAAGCCCTGAAGGTGGCAAGGATTCTGGGTTTGGTGGCTTTGCAGAGGCCAAAGACACTTCCAGTGCTGGAGCAGATTGCAGGCAGACAACCCATTTTGTTTATCTCCAAAAGAAAAGCACTTTCTGGGTTGGGCAAAGAATCTGCAGCAGTAGGGCAGGAACAGGATGCAGACAGGAAGGATGAATTGGGGGAGGATGAGCAAAACTAGAGCCTACTTGAATGAAAGTGCATGGCCTAATCAAAATCCAATAACAAGCTCATGCCTTCAGCCGCAAAGAACAGGGGTGTCAAACTAAATTTTATTGAGTGCCGCATCAGGGTTGTGTTTGATCTCTGTGGGCCAAATGAGTGTGGCCAGGGTAGGCATGGTCAGCTCAACATCCTGCAACCCTCTGCCAGTAAAAATAGAACCCAGGAGGGCTGTGTGGAGCCCTCCATGGCTCTGTTTTCACCGGCAGGGAGTTGCAAGAGGCCATCACAGCCAAAAATGGAGTCCAGGAGGGCTGCACACGGCCCTTGTGAGCTCCATTTTCACTGGCAGAGGCACTGCAGGCCAGTCTTCCACTATTCCCAGGGCAGTCCCGTGGGCCAGTTCTAAGCATCCTGTGGACTGCATTCGGTCTGCGAGCCTTGAGTTTGACACCCCCTGGCATAGAGGTATTGGGAATTATCTGCCTTGTTTTGGAAAAAAAATAGTTGGAAGATTACAAAAATAACCTGTGCATTCCCAGAATGCAGTCAATGTGTCCCTTTTGCTTGAAAAAAATAAAGGACAGACAGACAGCTGTGTTAAAGTGATATGCTCCATTCTGAAAGCCAGCAGAAAAGTGCTTGCTCTCATTGTTGATCTCTATTCTGCTTCAGTCATTAGAAGGATGAATTGTGCTGTCCTTATTGGTTTAAAGCAGAAGAACACTGTTTTTCAACCTTAGCAACTTTGAATGGACTTCAACTATGAAAAGCTTACACTCGCTGGGGAGTTCTGGGAATTGAAGTCCATGAATCCTAAAGTTGCCAAGGTTGAGAAACACTGCAGTAGAAGTTAAGGAGAAACAATTCATATCCTCTAGTTTAGTTTTCCCGCCCAGAAACAAGATAAATACAGAGTTGTCTTATCTTTACCAGAGCTGATAAACCTGATGAGTGTTATAACAACAAAGTGACAATCAGGCCAGGTTAACTCTTTATGGCTCTACTGTAAAAATGAAACAAATTAAGAATTGTGAAAACATTTCCGGAAGTGTGAATATTGTAAATAAAGGCAATATCTAAAATGTCTAAATGAGCTGTTAAAAATAAAATGGGAAAGAGGAGTAAAAAAAGTCAAGATGACAGTGATAACAACATAATCAAAGTTTTTTTTAATCCCCCTGCAAACAGAGTATTGTTTTTGAGACTGGGAAGGAAAGTAATGGGGCCACACAGTTTTAGAACCACTGTCCTAGAAGTTGTTGTTTAGCTGTGATTAGAGGAGCATTTTAAGAGTATTTTGGCAGTGTTGCAAAGCATAGGGACACTATTTGGTCATTAGAGATATTATCCTCACTCAGTAAGGCTTGGAACAGAAGTAGGACTAAGACTAGAAATGGGGATTGGATTCTGTAACAGCATTATTATACACCAGTTCAAGGACAAGTGGATTGCACTTGAACTCAATAGTGGAAAAAGGCCCTATTTTCTTCAATAATGATACAACTGGTCCTCGATTTACAAACAGTTGCTTAGCAACCACTCAAAGTTACAACACAGCCAAAAAAAGGAGCCTACAACCCAAATTCAAAGTTGTGATGTCTGCCCCTCCCCCACAGTCACATGACCACATTTTGGACACTAAATAACTGACCCATTTCCAGTGTCCTGCAGTCAAGTGATCATCATTTATGATGTGTTTGCCAAAAACCGGCATTTACTTCCAGTTTCTGGCAAATAACATCCCATAGCAAACAATGGATTTTCTTAACATAGTGTTTGGCTAACAACTACAGCAAAAGGGCATAAAATTGGATGACACATAATGACCACTTTACATCCATCACAACTTACAATCAAAACTGCAGGCTCAATTACAGTCGTAAATCAGGGACTATATGGGTAATGAATGGAATACTAAATGTTACAAGCCTGATTAATTTGGGCAAATCTCAGATTCCTTGTTTTTTTTTTATGTTTCTCAATTCTGCATATTTGAGTTTATCGGCTAGAATCTATTAGTTTTCTTCAGAGTGCTACAAAACAACATCAAAAGATATTGCATTGTTAAGTAATTCTTTATAAAAATAGGCCATGCTTTTGTAATGCTTTTCAGCCATTCTGAACTGTGGCATTTCCTCCCCTTAAACATACATTTTAGTTGATTTGTTCGTGTCAAGATATCATGTCGGACATACAGCTGATGTGCCAATATAAACATTAAAGGGAGATTAATATTTTGACAGTGAACTATTCTTGCAGGAAAAAAAAGAGGCGGTTTACTGAGCTTTGAATCAGCAAGCTGGGGCTGTAACTGAAATGCACCAGAAATGATTTATAGGGTTCAATGATACTAACATCATAAATCTTACCCTGCATGCAGGTAAAGCCAGCACCATGCCCACTATGCTCATGCCATAAACCATTTTAATGTTTCTGTCAGGGGAGTTAATGCTCATCTCCTGACCACAGAAACTGCATGGACTCTTCAAATGACAAAAGAAGGGAAGGATGTGGAAATTTACAGATGATAAACTACATTAAAAGCATATTTATTATCTAGTTATGACCCTTACAAAGGAAAATAAATCTACGGCCAAATATCATTTCAGCAACAAAAGGACATTGCTTGTTCAATGTTCCCCAAAGTTTGGACAGAGTTCTTCAACCTGGTGCCCTCCAATTGTGTTGGACTGAAACTGCCATTCATGGGAATCCATTGCACCTTCTCTAGCTGGTATAGGGCCAATGGAAATTGATTTAGTGATTGGCTAATAAGACCAACAGAAGAGGACACTGCTATTATTTTTTAAAACCCTGTTCATTTTTAATTCAAGCCTTTTCTGTGATTCAACATTCAACTTCCAGAGTTAGCCACCAAAATATTCTTTTTCATTTTAAGTGCAAATATACTCTCAGGCACAAAAGCCAGGGTCAAATAAACAAATAGCTACTTTCTGTATTTGTCAAAGAGCAGCTTTCCCAGAAAATAGGGATACAGGATTTTACGTATTTATGAAAAGAGAATATAATTTTAAAAGTTATTGTGATATAATGAAATGTATATTCCAGACTAACTTAATTAGCAATGATTATAAAATAATGTTGATAAGTACAAAATATAATATAGATTTGTTTTCTTTTAGTTCCAAGTTGATATTTTTAAGATTTTTTTCATTTTTCTTATTAATATTAAAGAGTGTCTTGTTAATTGTGCATGTAGGCTTTTTTATTTTTATTTGTCTTTATGGTTAAATATTGTCTTTTAAATTGTGTACATATAAGGAAAATAAATAAAATATACATATATTTTTAAAAGCCTCAATCCCTAATCTACAATATGACAAAAATCTCTGAAAAAAGTGATTGTATTGATTGAAACTTAATTTGTTTCTGGAACTTCAGATATGAAGTCATGAGGGTCAATCAAAGTACAAATCTAATTCAACACTCAGTGTGGATGTTGGCTAGTTATTGAACTGAAGGCCATGATTTTACTGTTTTTAACAGTAATAATGTCTACCGAATGACATGTTTTGCAGAAGAAATGTTGTTATACAATTCTCATGCTTCTACTCTGCTGAAGACTCTGTTTTACTCTTTGTTGAGCTACACTGAGTTTTTATTTAGACAACACTAAAGTTAGATAATGTTAAATCCTGATCAATGTGACATGGACGCTTTAGCCATACAGTTAGTTAAATATCTTCCTTGGCAACCAGCATTATTGTTTAAAATAAAAATAACAAAATTAGCATTTGTAATTCTATATATCTAACTATACTTCATTATATGTTTTCATTAATTAGAAATGAGTCTATTATGAATAGCTGCATCCCCTGCACAAGAGACCAACTGACAGCTTCAATGCTGGTTGGGGAATTCTGGGAGTTGAAGTCAACACATTTTAAAGTTGCCAAGTTTGAAAAATACTGATTTAGTTCAAAGCTCTGGGCTTTGGCTCTGAGGTCCAGTTCTAGCTTTTGGACCAATTAAAGCTTATCATATTCTTAACTCTTGGTTACACAGAGACATTCTGTAACTATAACAACATGGTGCTGCTGCTACTAATATAATGGCATGTTAATTTCTAGTCACAATGTGTCGGGCAGCATCAGGAAACGCACCACAATTCCTGGGTCTTTCAAAATCAGTCTCCCAGAAATTGTATGAGCTTCCTATTTTGTTGCCTGTGCTTCTGGATGTGTGCATGAAAGATGCTTTGTTTATTTTTCTGGCACACAGTTAACTTTAACTTGTGATTATTTAAATTGAAGAAAACATCTCTTGACATCCTTATGAATCAACATTTGAAGCAAATCATCTCCATTTGCTGAGAGAGAGAGAGAGAGAGAGAGAGAGAGGATGAATGCATTCTAGCTTGTGTCAATCCACACAAATTTCAGTGCTTTTATTTTAATCTCAAAGACATTAGGTTATACAAACAGAATGAAGCAGAACAATGTGAAATAGCTTTTCTGGATTTACAATATAATATTTTGCTTGGCTAGTTGCTGTATTCATTTTATGAAGAGCTTTGTAATCATTCTGTTATGAACTAATAAAACGCTTAAATAAAGTTTTATCAAACCTTTAGAAAAAGCAGGGTTCTAATCCTGCATTTCTGATTGGCCGATAATAGCGATATCGGATTGGTCCGTTCAGGAGAATCTGATTGGCTGTTAACGAGCCACTCTCATTGGTTAAGGGGGTTAACACTCCATGTTTCTCATTGGTTACTAGATCATCAGCCTGCCCTATAAAAGGGCTGCTGCTGCCCTAGGGTTTTTGCTCTGTTCAGAATGATTAATAAAGAGTTGAAGTTCACTGTTCACTGTCTCGTCTCCGTTCCTTGCGCCCATGCGCAAAACTTAACACTGGCGACGAGAATGGGATGCAGAGGTGTCAGAGCTGACTGAACACTACAGAGCACCAAACAGAGCACGTGGCTGAAGGCACATCAACAGCGGAAACCATGTCCAGCGGTGCCATACCACCCGCTCCATTTGACCCGGCACAAGAAGACTGGGACTCGTACATGGACCGGTTCCAGATGTTTCTGGAGACCAACAACTTGAAGGATGCCACTATGGGGAAAAAGCGAGCGGTATTCCTGACCCACTGAGGACCTGCCATTTTTAAGATGGTTAAGGCACTGGCGAAACCGGCTGAGGTGAAATCCATGGACTGGGACATCCTCGAGCCCCTCCTACGGGCCCACTATGCACCCACCGTACCAACGCTTGTCCGAAGACATGAATTTTACCAGAGAGACCAGCGGAAAGGAGAGAGCGTTGCAGATTTCATCGCGGATCTCCGGAACCTGGGAGGCCTCTGTGGGTTTGCCGACCTCGAAGAAGCTCTGAGAGACCAAATAGTTCTGGGACTAGATGCACTACATGTGCAAAGTAAGCTGATGGCGAAAGGTGACATCAGCCTTGCAGATACCATCGCTGACGCTACTGCAGCAGAAGCAACCAGGAAGTTGGCTGCCCGAATGCGCCGCACCAACGCACCGCTCCGCCAACTCACCAGTGAAACCTCACCTCGCCTAGAGGGACACACAACAGCAACCCACCACGAGGACCTCGAATCGTCATCAGAAAGTGATGAGGAAGAGGTCAACCGGCTCTGGTCTGAACAAGACCAACGCCACCAGTGTAATCAGAGACTGCAGCATCAATGCACAGGTTGTGGGGCAAACCACCCATGATCAGACTGCAAATTCCTCGACGCGCTCTGCCATGTTTGTGGAAAAAGAGGCCACATCGGAAAGATCTGTAGAAGCAAGCAAGGATCCAGCCCATTTCAGAGGGGACCAACTACCGCCAAACCACAGGAAATCGTCCTGTGAGTCGGGAACATTTGAACCACCAATGGAACAACCACTCCTACAGAAATAAAACACTGGCCAATTCAACGAAATGAGAAGAGGCACACCAAACCATCATGATTGGTCACGCCTCATCATTAGATGCAAAGAAAATCCGAGTGAAGGTCGCCATCGAAAACCAGCCCTGCATGATGGAAGTCGATTCAGGATCGTCCCTCTCGATGGTTTCCTGGAAGACCCTTAAACAATTAATCCCTGCCGTCTGGCCGCAAGACCTCAGAACCCAAAGAATCATACTCAAGGATTATCAGGGAAACCGAATTCCGGTCGTTGGATCCAGCCTAGTCCAGGTCTCATTCAAAAATTTTACTGCATCTTTACCATTGACCATAGTCGACTGTGATCGGCCTAGCTTGTTAGGCCTTCAATGGTTCGCCCCACTCGGGATCGAGGTAGCCGGCATTCACCAAACCAGAAGCGGCGACTGGGAGGAGGCCCTCATCCAGGAATTCCAGGACGTCTTTGCAGACAAACTAGGCGAGTACAAGGGGACCCCAATATCATTTAACCTTAACCCTGAAGTAGTCCCCATCCTCCTTAAGCCTCATCGGGTACCTTTTGCCCTTAAACCAAAACTTGACGAGCAGCTTGATAAATTAACAGCCCAGGGTGTTTTAGAACCAACAGACCATGCTTGTTGGGAAACCCCAATCGTAACACCCATCAAACCGGATGGATCGTTAAGGATTTGTGGGGACTACCGAGCCACCCTGAATCACGCCTTTCAACAGAACGCTTACCCGGTGCCGGTGGTACAACACCTTTTCCATTCCCTGGGGAGCAGAAAAGTCTTTGCTAAATTGGATTTAGCACAGGCTTACCAACAACTGCCTGTAGATGAAAAAACAGCAGAGGCACAAACGATCGTTACGCACCGAGGCGCCTTTAAGTGCAACCGACTCCAATTCAGAGTAAGTATAGCCCCAGGGATTTTTCAAAGTTTGATGGAGAGACTCTTGCAGGGGATCAAAGGGGTCGTACCATACTTTGATGACGTTTTAATTGCTGCCCCGAATAGAGAAATACTAGAAGAGCATCTTAAATTGGTTCTCCAGAAATTTAAAGACTCCGGCCTTAAGGTTAAAAAAAAATAAATGTCAACTGTGTACAGATAAAGTAGAGTTCCTGGGGTACCGAATTGACAAACAAGGCATTCACCCCACTAATAGCAAACTAAAAGCAATCAAGAACCCCAAGATCCAGAAATAAGACTGATCTCCAAGCATTTCTGGGGCTCATTAATTTTTACAACATCTTCCTGCCCCACAAAGCGACCGTAGCTGAGCCCCTACATAGACTTCTTGACAAAAAAGCAACCTGGGTCTGGGGGCACCGAGAGGAGCACGCGTTCCGACAAGTGAAAAACTTATTAACCTCAGATGCTGTTTTAATGCAGTATAACGAGACTTTGACTTTAACAATTACATGTGATGCATCACCATTTGGAGTAGGAGCCATTTTGAGCCATGTGTTACCAAACAGTAGTGAGGCCCCTATTGCCTATTTTTCAAGAACCCTATCAAAGGCTGAACGTAACTATAGTCAAATCGATAAGGAGGCTCTTGCTGTTGTATCTGCTGTGAAAAGGTTTCATGAATATGTATATGGACGAGTTTTTACTATTGTTACCGACCACAAACCTTTCCTGGGGATTATAGCGGGAGACAAGCCAACCCCCTATATATTATCACCTAGAATGACTCGCTGGTCGGAGTTTTTGGCTGCGTACAATTATAGACTGCAACACCACCCAGGGAAAGCCATTCCCCATGCTGACGCACTGAGCCGTGCACCACTTCCGGAAACCGTCGATGACCCAGCTCCAACCCTTACGACACTCCAGATTGAAACGCTACATTCACCGCCACTAACAGCTAGAGATATTGCGATCAAAGCAAAACGCGATCCTATCTTAGCACGAGTTCTTAGCTGGGTTGAACGGGGATGGCCAGTAGAACAAACCCCTGACGGCTTCAGCCCCTTCAAGAACCGGCAAACAGAACTTTTTTTGCAAAAAGGCTGCATTCTATGGGAGGAGAG
This sequence comes from Hydrophis major, assembly GCA_033807585.1. NCBI lineage: Eukaryota > Metazoa > Chordata > Lepidosauria > Squamata > Elapidae > Hydrophis > Hydrophis major. Next base: position 335,704,603 of record CM066329.1, read on the forward strand.
AGTCGTCGTCCCAGAGCGGTTACAACGAACAGTATTAAAAACACTGCATGAGAGTCACCCCAGCATCGTGCGTATGAAAGCGCTTGCACGAAGCTACACATGGTGGCCGGGCATCGACAAACAGATCGAAGTCTGGGTAAAGACTTGTTTAAAGTGCCAAGAAGTTAGCAGTGCCCCACCTAAAGCAACTCCAACAGAATGGGAAACACCCTGTGAAAACCTGCGACGGAAAAATATGGAAACGCCATATAGACAGCTGCGCTCAAGGCTACAACCTAGTTTCTGTGACTCCGGTAACTCCCAAACTGAGGGGGGAGGGGATGTCGAAGAAACCGAATTCGAGATGGTGGAAAGCAGGAGCGAAAGAAGTCAGAAATCGGGCGTGATGAATGAAGAAGAATCAGGGAGGGGAGTGTCCTCACCACAGAGGAACACCTCAACAGAAACAAGCCCGCAAAGATCGGAGGACAACAATGAGAACATTAGCGGCACTGAGTCATCCAATGAGGATACAGAACCACCAGTACCTGACTTGTCCAAAAATGCCCCGCTGAAACTGGGTTACAGACAGGAACTGGTGGGACAGCGTAAATCCAATAGACAGTCAAAACAACCTTCATACCTCAGGGATTACATCACCACACCCCTTCAACGGAACCTGGGGGGAAGGGGTGTTATGAACTAATAAAACACTTAAATAAAGTTGTATCAAACCTTTAGAAAATAGCAGGGTTCTAATCCTGCACTTCTGATTGGCCGATAATAGTGATATCGGATTGGTCCGTTCAGGAGAATCTGATTGGCTGTTAACGAGCCACTCTCATTGGTTAAAGGGGTTAACACTCCACGTTTCTCATTGGTTACTAGATCAGCAGCCTGCCCTATAAAAGGGCTGCTGCTGCCCTAGGTTTTTGCTCTGTTCAGAATGATTAATAAAGAGTTGAAGTTCACTGTTCACCGTCTTGTCTCCGTTCCTTGCGCCCATGCGCAGAACTTAACACATTCCATCTCAACATAATACAGAGTGCGTTTTAATGCCTGGTTTATTCTAGAGCACGGGTGTCAAACTCGCAGTGTCACATTGCTGTCATGTAACGTTTCGCGATGTTTTTCCCCATCGTGGAGCTGGGGTGGTGTGGCCTGTGCAAGATGCATCCATGCCTCTGTACTAGAAGAACAGCTTATTTTCTTCCAAGTCAGCTTTTTTGTGTTCAGGTCCTGCAACCACTAGTCCTAATAATCCAGTAAATAAATATTGATTAATAATCTAATCAACTGATATTGGCTTTTATATTTTCATTTTATGTTACTAATGGTAAGCTGCTTGGAGTCTTGGAGAAATGGAGCCATGTGTAAGCCAGATGAATGAATGCCAGGTTGTCCTCAGGAAGGTTCAAAAGAAGCCATGAAGGGGGATGGCGTCATGGCTGCCATTTTCCCTTGTTTGAAATTTCCCTCTCCCCCGTGATGATCCACAAATGAATGACTTGAATGAATAGATCCACCTGCAAATGATCACATTGACTTCTTTCAATGAAATTGATCACTTTTTTTGTTGTTGTTTAGAAGCCAATAACAAACAAACAAATATTCCAACATATTTATGTGTTCTGAACAACAGTTTATTTTCTATTTAGACCCAAGGTTGCTTGTAATTCCTATTTCAGTCAAAGTCACAAAATTGAACAGCAATGTTTGGAGAAATACTGAGAGCTGTACATACATCTGAAAGAACTGCAGATATCTTGAAGAGCTGCTCCCACAGTATTGGGACAGGATGCTTGATTGCCACACGAGGGGTCATTTTCTCTTAAAACATGTTACCCTTTTAAAAAAGAAATCAATCAAATTCTTAAAGGTCTAGAGTGATTATACCAAATAGAATCATGGAGCTGAAGCCCTAATTCTGTAGTGTGTAAAGATGAAATAATCCAAAGGTTCAATTCATACAAAATAATAAGCCTTTGGAGTCCTTAGTGTTCTCTCCTCTTGGTTGTTTTCCTGCAGAGATTTCATTACCCAACCTAACATCAATAGGATTCCACTGTTCAACCCTGAGTTAGAAATATTCTCTTCTACTAAATGTTGAATTGCTTAATCATGGATTACTAAATATGAGTTGATTCACACAGCACAACCATAAAAAGTGATTGAGTTCACAAAATTCTATGCCTTATTCAAATCATATTTTGGCATAATCAACCAAATAGCTCTAATATTTTTAAATTGCACAGGCATTAACATGAAAAAAGCACAACAGAAAAATGCTTGGCTTTCATGTTCCATTTCAGGTACCCCTTTTATTAAAAAAACAGCATCTTATCCAAATGGCTCCTCATTGTTGAGGCTATATGTATAAATTTAAATAACAATACTTTTGGAAATCTATGATGATATAGTAGAACCATTTTCTCATTTGGCTTTCAAAAAATTAGGGTGGAAAATCCATCTTCTCTTGGGATTGCATTCACCAATCTCACCCACTTCCATTATATTGGATTATGACTACTGTACTAAAATCCACAGTAGAATAGATAGATGGTCAGATGATGGGATTTGTTGTTGATACATTGGGTGGTTTCCAGGTCAACAAAGGGGATCTTTGGGTAAAAACCTTCAGGTTAGGGAATAGGACCCCCTTGCCCCTCTGTCCCTCAACTATGATTTAATCAGTCACATTAGATTTCCCTCAGTCTGGTTCCATCCAGAAATATCCAAATGACCTTTCGGGGGATTTTTTTCCATCAATTGTCTTTGACTTGCACTATGTGAAATGATGATTATGCCCACAGGAATTTCTTCAGAGTGCTTAAGCCCAAAAGAAAAACATAGCACCAACCCTTCCTCTAGAAGAGGACAAACATTTCCTTAAACTTCAGCATCTCAAGGGGAAAATTGACAGAATAAACTTTTCACCCAGAAAGCCGGCATAAGCAGCACTGGAGCTGTGTCCAGCACCTCCTCCCTACATTCTTGTATCATTGACTTATCTACTGTTTTGCCAATAAAAGCAATCACATTCTCTGATTCCAGCTTTATTACTGTGGAAAAGAGGCCAAAGTCAATGACATTATTGTATCTTTTTATTAATGGAAAAAAAGGTGTGGAAGCCATCAACATTTCAGCTCCTGTGCTTCTGTTACTGTCGGCTTGAACATCTTCTCCCAAAAATCAGTCAAGGGGCAGTTTCTGGAAACAATAATAGATTTAATATAAGGCTAATGCTACATCTATAAAACCATAACAAATGTACATTATACAATCATACAACCTCTCATAACCTTTTTTGTCATAAAAACTTCCTTTAGTTGCCTTTACTTTATGGCACAAACATGCTGGGACCTTTTATTTTTGCCATGTTCCTAGGACATCTTCACATCAACTCCAGCTAATGAATGAGACAGGCTTAAGATTTCTTAGCTGTACCAACATTAAAGTAGCACTTCTCCACTAATTCCTATGACATCCAAAAAGATCCATTAAAATGCTTTAGATTTTGTCATTCATTGCTTTAAAGAGAAGAAGTCGGGTGACTCACAGTGATTGAAAGAAAGACAGAAGGGGGATTGGCAGTCAGGACGTTGTGTGAGTAATTTTTGTGTGGGTACAATTTTCTGCCTGCTCAAGAATGGGTGGATAGCACTCTTAAACCAAGCAACAGGATAAGAGCAATAATTCTGGCTCCCAAGGATTAAAACTCACAATTTCACATGGAAAAGTCCAAGTCACAATTTCCCTGACATCTTCAGGTATGGTTGAAATAGGCCGCCTTGAGTCAGAAGAGACGGGTTTGGCTTCATGGAACACAGAAGTTTCTTTAGGTGTTCTGGGTTCGTTGCTCTCCTGGATGAAAAAGATTTGAGAATGCATCTGAATGACGTTAATGGCACAAAAACACTCACTGCTTCCTGCAAAAATCTTTCCTCATATTTCCCAAAATTCAACTGTCCTATTAGAAAAATAGGCAATGGGTTAGTTCTTTGTAAAGTATAGAATAGAACTTGGATTCAAATTATATAGTTTGGGTTGGGCTAGTTGCTAGAGAGAGAGAGAGAGACTCTAGAGAGCAGGGGTGTCAAACTCAAGGCCAGTGGGCCGGATCCAGCCCATGGAATGCTTAGATCCGGCCCACAGGGCCACCCTGGAAACAGTGAAGGACCGGCCTGCAGTGCCTCTGCCAGCAAAAACAGAGCTTGGGAGGGCTGCATATGAGACCTTCCCAAGCTCCATTTTCACTGGCAGAGGGTTGCAGGCAGAGGTGGTATTCATCAGGTTCTGACCAGTTCTGGAGAACCGGTAGCAGAAATTTTGAGTAGTTCGGAGAACTGGCAAATACCACCTCTGACTAGCCCCGCCCCCATCTATTCTCTGCCTCCCGAGTCCCAGCTGATTGGCTGGTTCTTCTTTTGTTGCCCTGCACAGGAGAACGGAGCTGGAAAGCAGGTTAGTGGGGTGGGGAGGGAATGGGATTTTGCAGTATCCTTCCCCTGCCATGCCCACCAAGCTATACCCACCATGCCCACAGAATCGGTAGTAAAAAAAATGTGAATCCCACCACTGGTTACAGGAAGCCATTGCAGCTAAAAACGGAGTTCGGGAGCCCATTTTCACTGCAAAGCACTCAGGCCACCACAGGTTCCCCCAACATGAGTGACATCAAGCTGGCCATGCCCACTCTGGTCCCCCAAGATCAAAAACAACCCTGATACTGCCCTCAATGAAACCCCTGGTTTGACAATCCTGGTATAGAGAGTTTCAATTAGGAAATAAAGAGAGAAAATATGATTCTGCTTCTCTGGTCACGTGCATCACTTGAGAAGTCATAAGTATTTTTAGGCAAGTATATGGCTGTAATAATAATAGAATCACAATCCTTTTATAGGTTGGACCTTGTTATAACTTAGAGGAGGCTCTGGATCCAAGCAAGTGTTTCTTTATGTCCCTGGATGATGGCATGATACTTTTTTCCTAGCATTTCCTGTGCATGTTTGCAGAAATATTCTAGGCAGGCTTACTAAGAACTAAAAACTGCCTCCCATATTCAGCAGAGTAAGGCAGAATGAAGCAAGATGCAGGAAGAGGTCAACAAGATAAAAGACCCCCACTAGGGTTGTTGTGAATTAATAAAAGTACTTGAATAAAGATTATTAAGAGCTTGAAATAAAGTGCAGGGTTCCGGCCCTGCACTTCTGATTGGCCGATAATAGAGACATCGGATTGGTCCATTCAGGAGAATCTGATTGGCTATTAACGAGCCTCTCCCATTGGTTAACGGAGCTAGCGCTCCCTGTGTTTTCATTGGTTAAATACTCAAGAGCTTGCCTATATAAAGGGGGCTGTTGCGGCCATAGAGCTGAGCTGTTACACATGTAAATAAAGAGTTTGAAGTTCACTGTTCACCAGCTTGTCTCCTCCTTAGCACCCATGCACAGAACATAACACTGGCGACGAGGGTGGGATGTGGAGACGTCAGAGCTGACTGAACGATGAAGAACTATAACAGAGCACGTGGCTGAAATGCACCAACGGCGGAACCATGTCCGGTGGCGTCATACCACCCGCTCCATTCGACCCGGCACAAGAAGACTGGGACTCATATATGGATCGTTTCCAGATGTTTCTGGAGACCAACAATTTGAAGGATGCCACTACCAGAAAGAAACGGGCGGTATTCCTAACTCATTGCGGGCCGACCGTATTCAAGATGGCCAAGGCACTAGCGAAACCGGCAGAAGTAAAGTTTATGGACTGGGACGTCCTTGAACCCCTGCTGAGGACCCACTATGCACCGACTGTGCCAACGCTCCGTAGAAGGCATGAATTTTACCAGAGAAGTCAGCGGAAGGGCAAAAGTGTTGCTGATTTCATAGCGGATCTCCGGAATCTGGGAGGCCTATGCGAGTTTGCCGACCTAGAAGAAGCCCTGAGAGACCGAACAGTTCTTGGATTAGATGCTCCAGGCACACAGAGTAAGCTGATGGTGAAAGGTGACATTAGCCTTAAAGATGCCATCACTGAAGCTACTGCAGCAGAAGCAACCAGGAAGTCGGCTGCCCGAATGCGCTGCACCCACGCCCCGCTTCACCAACTCGCCCGCGAAATTTCACCCCAGTCAGAAGGACAGCCTATGACAGCCCACCACGAGGACCTCAAATCATCATCAGAAAGCGATGAAGAAGAGGTCCACTGACTTCGGTCCGAACGAGACCAACGCCAGAGATCGCAGGACCAATGCGCTGGTTGTGGAGCAAGCCACCCCTGGTCAGAATGCAAATTCCTCGACGCGCTCTGCCATGTGTGCGGGAAAAGAGGCCATATCGGACGGGTCTGTAGAAGCAAGCTAGGACCCAGCCAGCCCTCGAGGGGGGCTAACTATCGCCAACTGACAGGAAGCTGTCCTGTAAAGCGAGAACCCGTGAACCACCAATGGAACAACCACTCCTACAGAAACAAAACCCTAAACCACTCAACAAAGTGAGAAGAGGCTCACCAAACTATCACGATCGGTCACGCCTCATCTCTTGATGCCAAGAAGATCCGAGTGAAAATGGCCATCGAAAACCAGCCCTGCCTGATGGAAGTCGATTCAGGATCGTCCCTCTCGATGGTTTCCTGGAAGACCCTCAAGCAGCTCATACCTACCATCCGGCAGCAAGACCTCAGATTCCAAAGACTCATACTCAAAGACTATCAAGGAAATCGAATTCCGGTCATTGGATCCAGCCGAGTCCGGGTATCATTTAAGAACCGTACAGCATTCCTACCCCTGACTGTAATTGACAGGGATCGGCCTAGTTTGTTAGGCCTCCAATGGTTCGCTCTACTCGGAATTGAAGTAGCCGGCATTCACCCAACCTGCAGCAGCGACTGGGAAGAGGATCTCGTCCAAGAATTCCAGGACGTCTTTGCAGAAAAACTAGGCGAGTACAAGGGGACCCCGATATCATTTAACCTCAATCCCGAAATAGCTCCCATCCGCCTTAAGCCTTGTCGAGTTCCATTTGCCCTTAAACCAAAGATTGACGAGCAGCTTGATAAATTAATAGCCCAGGGTGTGTTAGAACCAACCGATCACTCTTCCTGGGAAACCCCAATGTAACACCCATCAAGCCGGATGGATCGATAAGAATTTGTGGGGACTACCGAGCCACCCTGAACCACGCCCTTCAACAAAACGCTTAGCCGGTACCGGTGGTGCAACACCTCCTCCATTCCCTGGGGGACGGAAAAGTCTTCACTAAACTAGACTTAGCCCAGGCATACCAACAACTGCCTGTAGACAAAAAAACAGCAGAGGCCCACATGATCGTTACGCACCAAGGTGCGTTTAAATGTAACCGACTCCAGTTCAAAGTAAGCGTAGCCCCGGGAATCTTTCAAAGTTTGATGGAAAGACTATTACAAGGGATAAAAGGCGTTGTCCCATCTTTTGATGATGTGTTAATCGCTGCCCCGACTTGGAAAATACTAAAGGATCACCTGGGGTTGGTTCTCCAGAGATTTAAAGACTCAGGTCTCAAAGTTAAAAAAAACAAGTGTCAACTATGTACGGATCGTGTAGAATTTTTAGGATATTTAATTGATAGTCAAGGCATTCACCCCACCGATAGCAAACTTAGGGCAATCAAAAACGCCCCCAAACCCTGAAATAAGGCCAACATCCAGGCTTTTCTAGGTCTTATCAATTTTTATAACATTTTCCTGCCTCACAAAGCAACCATAGCTAATCCCCTACATCGTTTGTTGGACAAAAAAGCAACCTGGGTATGGGGACACAGAGAGGAGCAGGCATTTCGACATGTGAAAAATTTATTGACTTCTGATGCTATTTTGATGCAGTATAACAAGACTTTGCCTTTAACGATCACGTGTGATGCATCACCATTTGGAGTGGGCGCCATTTTGAGACACGTTTTGCCAAACGGTAGTGAAGCCCCTGTTGCCTATTTCTCAAAGACGTTATCAAAAGCAGAATGCAATTACAGTCAAATTGATAAAGAGGCCCTTGCTATTGTGTCTGCTGTTAAGAGATTTCATGAATATGTGTATGGCCGAGCCTTTACTATAGTGACTGACCATAAACCTTTGCTGGGAATAATAGCGGGAGATAGGCCAACACCTTTTATATTATCTCCCAGAATGACTCGCTGGTCAGAATTCTTGGCTGCATATAATTACAAGTTGCAACACCGCTCGGGGAAGGCTATTCCCCATGCCGACACATTGAGCCGTGCACCACTTCCGGAGACCATTGATGACCCCGCTCCGACAGTTACGACACTGCAGATCGAGATACTTCGAACACCGCCACTAACAGCCTGAGATATTGCGATTGAAACAAAATGCGACCCCATTTTAGCACGAGTCCTCAGTTGGGTCGAGCGCGGATGGCCATTGGACCAGATACCTGACGACTACGTCCCATTCAAGAATCGACAAATGGAACTATTTTCCCAGAAGGGCTGCATTATCTGGGGTGATAGAGTTGTTGTCCCAGAGCAGTTACAACGAGCGATACTAAGAACCTTGCACGATGGCCACCCCGGTATCGTGCGCATGAAAGCCCTCGCACGAAGCTACGCGTGGTGGCCGGGTATCGACAAGCCGATCGAGACATGGGTAAAAGCTTGTCACAAATGCCAGGAAGTAAGCAATGCCCCTCCAAAAGCAACCCCGACTGAATGGGAAACACCGAGGGGACCATGGTCCCGTATTCATCTGGACTTTGCGGGACCTACCAAAGAACACACATTTTTATTAACGGTGGATGCCTACTCGAACTGGCTTGAAATCCATGAGATAAGAAATACAACAACCGAATCAGTCATCAGGAAACTAGACAGACTATTTGCAACACACAGATTACCAGACGTTCTGGTATCCGACAACGGGCCCCAATTTACCGCACTGTCCTTTGAACAGTACCTGGCGGACCGCGGTATTTGCCATGTGCTGACTTCGCCGGCGCATCCTGTGGCCAACGGAAGGGCCGAGCGCATGGTACAATTCGTCAAGAAAACCTTGCATAAAATGGACTATGGCGATATAGAAGACAAGATTAACCGGATACTCCTTTTGCAGCATATCACTCTGCACAGCGTCACCAACAAAACTCCCGCCGAGTTATTGATGGGGCGGAAACTCCGCTCCCACCTCGACCATCTGCACCCATCATATGAACCTGAAAAACCACACGGATCCAGCGGGAAGTGCCATAACTTCCAGGTAGGCGACTTGGTTTTCGCTAGGAACTTTTTGGGCAATCCGTTGTGGGTCGAGGCAACTGTAATCCAAGTAACCGGCCCCAGATCGTTCCGCGTGAGATGTTGCAATGATAGAATATGGAAGCGCCATATTGATCAGCTGCGTTCAAGGCTACAGTTGGGGATCTCCGAGTCCCCTGACTTCCAAACCAAGGGGGGAGGAGATACTGAGGAAGCTGAATTTGAAATGGCAGAAAGCTTATGCGGAAGTAATGACCGCTCAGAGGCAACACGTGAAGAAGGATCGGGAATGGGGGTGAGCTAGCCTCAAGGAGATGCCAAGAACATTAGCGGCAACGAAAATTTGAATACAGAACTAGAGGCACCCTCTTCACCAGATAATGTCCTACCCCAACAAGACTGAAGCCAAAACCGGGAGAACAACGTAAATCAAATAGACAATCAAAACAACCTGCCTACCTCAAAGACTACGTGACCGCACCCCTTAAACGAAACCCGGGGGGAAGGGGTGTTGTGAATTAATAAAAGTACTTGAATAAAGATTATTAAGAGCTTGAAATAAAGTGCAGGGTTCCGGCCCTGCACTTCTGATTGGCCGATAATAGCGACATCGGATTGATCCGTTCAGAAGAATCTGATTGGCTATTAAGGAGCCTCTCCCATTGGTTAACGGAGCTAGCGCTCCCTGTGTTTTCATTGGTTAAATACTCAAGAGCTTGCCTATATAAAGGGGGCCGTTGCGGCCATAGAGCTGAGCTGTTACACATGTGAATAAAGAGTTTGAAGTTCACTGTTCACTGGCTCGTCTCCTCCTTAGCGCCCATGCACAGAACATAACAAGGGTCATGCCATCAAGGCTCATCTCCTTTTTATATGAGTGTTGTGTATGTGACACATGGAAAAAGGGTCTTTGATCACTGGTTGCAGCTGCCATGTTGACTTTTTTTATATATACTCTTCTTGAATATGCCAGGGAGCAATAGTGTGGATGCAGTGCAGTCAGCTAGAGACAGATCCTATTTCTCAGTCCTTATACTGAAAAAAAGTTGGAGATGACATAAAATGTAGTATAATTCAACTAGACTGCACCTATTATGTGGCCTATCTGGCCAAAGAATCCCATGCACGGGCCCTGGCCTGGTTTGAATGATGGTCTTGCTCAAGAAATAAGCTTTTTCTAGATAGTAAATTTTCCTGCATCCACCTACCAGTGGTGGGGTTCAAATAGTTTTACCACTGGTTCAGTGGGTGTGGCTTGGTGGGCACGTTTTGCATACGTCCACACACTTCGCATGCGTGCATGCACCAAACACATACTTTGTGCAGGCGCAGAGGCATTTCAACTCACCTCCTGCAAGCCTATACGATCCCGGTCGCTTCAGCAGCTGTCACGCAGCACTCTGCTGTGCCACACAAAGCAGAGGATAGATTCAGAGGATAAAGGTGAGTAGGGGAGCCCGAGCAGGCAGGTGGGCCCAACAACAGAGTGTTGGAGAGAACCAGTTTGATCTCCGCTGCTCATCACCGTTAGCAGCTCGGCAGAACTGGGCCAAACTAATAGAATACCACCACTGATACATACAGCAACCATATTTTCTTGGAAAAAATAAAAGACAAACCTCAAAAGGGAGCAGATCTTAAAGAGATCTATATAGATAAAAATGTTTATGGTTTTTAACAGGGGTGTCAAACTGTGGCCTGTGGGCCAGACGTGTCACATGCAGGCCACGCCCACCACAACTCCATGAATGGAGGAAACGTCACGTGACGGCAACGTGACATGGCGAATTTGACACCCTTGGGTTACAACTTTGCTTTATAAAATAAAATTTAAGAGCAAAACTAAGAAAATAATTAAAAATTTGGAAGGACAGTTTTTTTAATAAATAAAGGACTGTCCTTTGTAATAAAGGGCATATTATCATTGTAAGCATATTATATATATAAATGCAATGGTTAGCAAAACTGCAATAGCACTTAGACTTATATACCGCTTTATAGCTCTCTCTAAGCAATTTACAGAGTCAGCCTATTTCCCCCAACAATTTGGGTCCTCATTTTACCCATCTCAGAAAAATGAAAGGCTGAATCAACCTTGATCCTGGGAAGATTTGAACTGCCAAATTGCAGGCAGCCAGCAGGCAGCAGAAGTAGCCTGCAGTACTGCACTCTAATCAGTGCACCACTGTGGCTCATAGATGTTGCTCAATATATGGCCCTGGGCATGCACAGAACAAAAACCTCTCAGCCTTAAGTACCTTGAAGTTGTATCATAAAGGTAATTTTTGTTGACCTCCTTAAAGAAAACCACTGTCCCTCCTAAGGTACAATAGATGCTATTTATTTGTGTATTTATTTCAGAACATGAAAGAAAAAAACCATTGTAGAGTTGGTGCTCTGAAAAGAACCAAGGACTTCACCGTTCAACCCTGAATTACACATATTCTATTATAAGAATCATTGTCCCTACAAGTTTTTACCGTGCACTTGAAGTGGAACACTTCATAAAACAGTAAATACAGAGACAAAAGTCAAGAGGTAAACTAAGTTTTTATTGGACTTTTTAAAAGTCTTGAGGAGTTTTGAATATGTTTTTATTCCGTTCAATCTGTTTCCCAGAGATAACTTTGATTCATGAGTTAATTTTAGCATTTTTTTACCATTATTTTTATTATTGTTGTTAAGGCTTGGCCATTTTTCGCGTGTCAGTCAGTTTATTTTCTGTGACATGACCTTTGAATTTATAGCAGGTAATTAAAATGTCTATGCAGGCTCTCTATCGCAGCCTGTTCCTACTTTATTTTTAGACATGCTTCTTCTCTTTCTAAATTGATTTTGAAAGATTGTGGCTGTACATTTGATGACCTGTGTACGTTTATCAAGGATGCTGCAGTGAAATGCACAGCATTGGAAATCCCATCTGAATATTCAACTGCTTGTTGGCAAGAGTATGTTAACATGTCATTTCTGTCACTGACTTTCAATGCACTTCATGATGTAGTAAAAGCGGCTTCTTGCAGAAGCCTGGCTTCATAAAAGTGTTCCTGCTCCTTGATGTTCTCAGCAGAGGATGGGAAGCAAAACACAGCTTTGAATAGCTCACATTGATTGCAGCAAATCGAGTGTAAGAGGGCAAACAGTATATCTCTGACCCAAGCTAGTATGTAACAGAACTGAACATCTATTCAGAGTCACTGGACCGGGTCCAAGTCATGAGCGTAAATTTACTTGTATCATCTTTGCAGAGAGGATTTGTAGTCCCTTGTGCCTCTGTTTGATTCTGGAAGACTGTTTATTTGTTTAGGCCTGTAATGATATTATCCACAGGGCTAGAGCCACACAGGGAGGATCAGGAATTCCTGCTGGAGAAACTATGTGTTTTATTACCCTGACAGCCTTTCATGACACAAGCCAATGGTGACTTTTGTTTGTTGATACTCTCTGCGGCTGTTGCTCCTTCTCTCTTGCAAAATGGAGGAGTCTAAGCTTAGAAAGAGCAAAGTAGAATTTGGTGCTGCAATCCATGGGCTTCTCTCCCCCCCCTCTCTCTCTCTTCACCAGAAGTCACAAAATATTCTTAGAGGTATTCACATTTTGTAGTACAGCGCAGGTAGTCCTTGTTTAGTGCTATGGTGATCAACTTTTTTACAATGAGAAGGAGGACACAAATAAATTGAAGAAAAAAAACAAAGCCACTTGCACACGGCGCACTCTTTCAAAACAAATCTCCTGTGCGGAGCACATGTATCTCATAATCGTGTCTCGACATACTGTACCGAGCCTTGATGAATCATCATGTCAAATACAAATACGTCACATCACACATAACAGATCGGATCGGCATTGATCAAATATGGAGATTTACAGATTAGTCTTCAAATATCAAAAAGGAGGATATGTAGGAAGACACTTTTTGAGAGAGGACAAAACTTACAAAAGAAGGACTGTCCTCCCTAAAGGAGGATGATTGGTCACCTTATTAATGACTGCTTTGTACAGTAACCATTTACAATTACAAGAGTGATAAAAAAGTAACTTTGTAACCACTTCTCGCACTTACAACCTCAAGGGTCTGTAAAGCAAAGAAAAGTTGAATCATAAGCACAATTTCACTTTCATTTAGTAGGTAATAAAATTGCAAGTGATGGTCACATGTTGTGTTGCTTAAGAACTGCATCAGGTAATAACTAAATTTCTGGTCCCAATTGTCATTGTTAAGTAAGGACCATGTGTACGTAATTTTCAGTACCATCATGATTCTGTGTGGTCACTAAACAGAGTGGTCAATTAGCAATGAAAAAATATGTATACCTGAAAAAATATGTATCAAATTGCACCTTTAAACAACTGCCATTACCAGTAAGTGTACTTGGGGATAGAAGCACCCACGTTAGGGCTGTGCAGTTTTTGGATTCAAAGACATAAAGATGCCTCAAAGGATGGGGTGGTATGAATTCACACCTTTAATCCAAAGGCAGTAGCTCAGGATTGTGGGGAAGCTGCAGTTGTATAATCCTAGGAAAATGTGCAACTGCTTTAAATAGTTGCAAACAGGTGCTGCCTTCATGCCTCCCTGGATTCCTAAGCACTCTTTTGCCTTCTAATCTGAAGCACTGCACAGCGGTAACACACACAAACACACACAAATGCACAATATCATTAATTTCTAAGTAAGTTTATACAAGAAATAAAGATACCAAGATTCCTTACTCATTTGCTTCAAGTGTACAGGCAGGTTGTTGTTACTCAACACATCTAGATGTCCAATAAAAAGTAAATATATCGTTAAATTGGACTAGACTACACTCAGGCAGTTCTCCTGAAAATTTTACCAAAATGGTAATTTTTTAAAAAATAAATTTTTATTCTTTAAAATCAAAAATACAAAACTCTCGTTTCTATTAACAGTATATGTATCATTGTATATACATATTTCACATTTGTGACTATACATCATTTTTATCTTTGTTCTTCACCCCATTCATACCACCTATCCCATATCGCATAATAATCACGGTTATCCTTGCCTCTTAGTTCCATCATGAATTTGTCTAGTTCAGCACAGTCCATTATTTTTTGAACAAAATGGTAATATTTCTACTGCCTTCCTCTGGGAATTTTTTTTTTTTAAATTTCCCAGACGCAACAATATTCCTAAAATTCCCAGGCAGTCCCCTCATCAAAATTGTAACTGTGGCCAACCCTGATGAGCTTCTAGGTCAGCCAAAGTCATCAAGGTGCTGAATACAGGAATAAATTTACATATCTGAGACAGGATAACTACAGCAAGGAGAACCTTGGAGTGCAGCGTTCCTGCAGCTGAAGATAAGTAAATGCCATGGCATCCATTTTTTTCCAGCATGCATACATTTACGGAAAAAAAATGCTGTTTTTGTAGAAATTCATGGAATAAAAGGCACAACCCTCTTGAATAATTTGGAAATGATGGATTTCATTGTGGGTTTAATAGTCCCAGAATAGACTCTAAAATGCAAAGTCAGGTTAAATAAATCTTATCTCAAAGATGCTGTTCAAATGCAACTGGACTTTCTCTGGGTTTTTTCCTGGAAAGCTGAAGAAGCTTCTTGGATGAGAAGCAAAACATTTTCAAAGAAAAACCCAAGAAAGTCCAATTGCCTATTGATCAGCACCTTTAAGACAACTATGACCTGAATGACTGAGATTCTCCATAGACACTTGTATAAATCTTGTCTATTTGAAAGTACAGTATATACCTTTTTGTTAGCAAACTAGAAAGTGAATCTGAAGAATTCAGTTTTGAGCAAGAAAGCAATATTTTCCCATCCATCTCCCTTCTGAAATTCAGAATAGCATATTATAATAAATCCGAAGCTACTATTGCTTCTGGAAGCACTGATTTTACCCTAGTTCTGCTGAAAACTCTTAACCTGCAAATAACATATAATATAGACAGAGCAGGGAAATTATGCCAAGATTCCACTTGTGTTTACATGATGTCCACTGTACATACCATGAGGTATTTAATATAACTTTTCTTCAAGAAATGCATAGGTTGCATTTGACACCCCCCTTAATACTTTCCTTAGGTTCCCCAGAACCCCCAGTCATTTGCCAACCAATTTAAGCAGCAGAGTTTGCTACCATTGTCTGACAGCAAAGTGTCTCAGGACCGAACAGAATGACATTGCAATCCATGGAGGAAAATGGAAGGAAATGGGAGAAAGGAGAATTAAAGGAACAGAACTACAATGAATCAAAAAGCTTACTAAGGGCTGCCACCTCAGAAAATGTAGTGGGAGGCTTGTTTTAGTGTGACTTAAATTTTAAAGAATGCCAGGATTATTTAAAGAGGCAGTCCTCTATAGAGACAACCAAGGATGCTCATTTTTCTTTTTGAGTTGATTGATTTTTCTAGTTGAGATTATCTGAATCTTCCCCCTTTTCTAATACCTGTGGCCCGATCCTGCCCTTTTGTAGAGTGTTGCCCCAAGCATACAAAGATTTATCCTAAAAAAATGTATAGAATATAATGGGGGGAAAGCCCACACAAAATCACTTTATACATAAAACAGGGATCTTTGGAGTTTATTTGGGTTTGTGAGGTTTTTTTTAAAAAAACTTCATTCCTGGCACTAATTCGGCACCATCAAATTGCAGATAATTTTTCATGACAACTGGAGTGTTGAATTTGCCTGAGTAGTTTTTGTTTAATCCTACTGGATTTATTTTAGAGAGAGGTGCCGAACACTAACACGCTAAATATAGACAATTTTGTCAACCTACTGCAGATAGATACATAGCACTGGGCTTTTTTTTTAAAAAAAAATGTTGGTAGGGGAAGAGTCCGTGTATTTTATGAAAATCAGCCACTTTCTGCAGGGCAGGTTATATCTAAACAGCCCTCCAAGGGTCTTTAGCAATTGTATAAACAGTTCAAGCAATTGCCAAAAATCATTTACAAATAAAGCTTTTGCCGAGCCTTGTCCAAACTGAGCAAAAAATTACAATGCTTTAGCTCTCTTTTCCCTCTTCTTTCCATTAGGGGAAGAGAGGGGGAGGGGAAGGCCAAGGGTAACAAAGAACATTGGTTATTCAGCTTGACCAGCCTGAACTGGAACTCCCTCTTTGCGCTGACCAGTGCTACATATAGGTTAATTTCCACATGGAGCTGCAGAAATTCTATCCCTGGTTTGTGAAGTTCAGGTCAACCAAAGCATGTTAATCTGTTTAGCATGTGTGCCTTGTGGAGGAGGCAGACCACCATCAAGCCCCGGGAGCTGCAGCAGCCATCACCACGGTCCTTGGGGGTAGTTAATAAAGAGCTGAAGGGAAAAGCATTTATAAAGAGCTCAGTTTGTGAGGGGAGACAGCTTGAGGCCTATGTTTGAGGTTTCCAGCCTCGAGGAAAACTGAGAATTACACAGATTGCTTATAGCAGAAGCTACCCAAACACTCTGCATCAGGGCTCCAAGTGAAAGAGAGAAGAAGAAGAAGAATGGTTGACAACATCCAGGTGATTGAGGAGGTGTTAGAAACTATTGCTGCAGAAAGAGATCCCGCTGAAGTCTTTGGTCCCGATTCAAAAGGGACAATTTCCCAGGTGGGGGGTTGAAGGGGGCAAAGGCAGACCACGTTTCTCACAAGCTAATTCCTACCAAATTCAATTTGATCCAAATCAAATCTTTATTACTGTTGTGAATGCATAAGGTTTAATAAAGAGAACTTGAGCTTGGAGTAAAGTGCAGGGTTCTGGCCCTGCACTTCTGATTGGCTGTTAATGGCAGGATCGGATTGGCCCGTTCCGGGGAATCCGATTGGCCATTAACAGAGAGTTCCTATTGGTTAAGGGAGCTAGCGCTCCTCGATTGTTATTGGTTAATAGTTATTGGGGTTGCCTATATAAGGAGGGTTATAACTGCCATTGAGTTGAGAAGTCACCATGTAAATAAAGAGTTGAAGTTCACCGTTCCAGAGGCTTGTCTCCATTCTTTCTCACCCATGCTCCAAACATAACACTGGCGACGAAGGTGGGATGTGGAGACGTCTGAACCGACGGAACTAAGAAGAAACACTGAGCACGTGGCTGACGACGCTACACAATGGAACCATGTCCGGCGGCATCGTACCACCCGCTCCGTTCGATTCAGTGCAGGAAGACTGGGAGTCCTACATGGATCGCTTCCAAATGTTCTTAGAAACTAACAACTTAAAGGACGCCACAGCGGGAAGAAACGGGCAGTGTTCCTAACGCATTGCGGTCCAACCATATTTAAGATGGCTAAAACACTAGCAAAACCTAGAGAAATGAAGGCGATGGATTGGGATGACCTCGAACCTCTACTAAGAGATCACAACGCACCGACCATGCCTACGCTCGTGAGACGGCACAAGTTCTATCAGAGAAACCAGCAAAAAGGGGAAAGCGTCGCCGACTTCATAGCAGACCTCCGAAACCTGGGAGGCTTCTGCGGATTCACCGATTTGGAAGAGGCACTGAGAGATCGAATAGTTCTGGGATTAGATGCACCAGGCGTGCAGAGCAAGCTGATGGTGAAAGGTGACATCAGCCTTGCCGATGCCATCGCCAATGCTACTGCAGCAGAAGCAACCAGGAAGTCAGCTGCACAATTACTCCGCAACCACGCTCCGGTACACCAACCGACAAGCGAAATTTTATGCAAGTCAGAAGGGCAGCTTTCAATGACACATCACGAGGACCTCTCTTCGTCATCAGACATCAACGAAGAAGAGGTCCATCGACTGCGGTCCGACCGGGACCACCACCCGAAGTCCCTATGCCCTTGCGCTGGCTGTGGAGCCAACCATGCCAGGTCCAAATGCAAATTCCGCGACACGCTCTGCCATGAGTGCGGAAAGAGAGGCCACATCGGACGGGTCTGCCGAAGTTTACAAGGACCTGGCCAGGCCTCAAAAGGGGCTAACTATCGCCAATCGACAGGAAACCGTCCTGTAAGGCGAGAACCAGTAAGTCACTCCTACAGAAACCGAGCTTTACAGCAAGGAGAGGCTCACCATACTATCACTATTGGTCACGCCTCTGCCTTGAATGCCAAGAAAATCCGAATCACAGTAGCCATCGAGAACCAGCCTTGCCACATGGAAGTCGACTCGGGATCGTCCCTCTCGATGGTGTCCTGGAAGACCCTCAAGCAACTCATCCCCACGATTCAGCGCCAAGACCTCCGTTTCCAAAAACTCATTCTTAAGGACTATCAAGGGAATTGAATCCCTGTCGTTGGTTCCTGCCGAGTCCGGGTCTCCTTCAAGAAGCACACAGCGTACTTACCGCTAACTATGATCGATGGTTCGCGCCACTTGGCATTGAAGTGGCAGGCATAAACCGAATCAGCGGAAGTGACTGGGATGAGGACCTCATCCATGAGTTCAAGGACATCTTCGCGGAAAGTTTAGGCGAGTACAAGGGGACTCCAATTTCGTTCAGCCTTGATCCAAAGATAGCTCCCATCCGCCTTAAGCCCCGTTGAGTTCCGTTTGCCTTAAAGCCGAAAATCAATGAACAACTCGACAAACTAATAGCTCAGGGGGTGCTAGAACCTACCGATCACTCCCCCTGGGAAACCCCAATCGTAACAACCATTAAGCCAGACGGGTCAATCCGAATTTGTGAGGATTACCGGGCCACCCTGAACCATGCCCTACAGCAGAATGCATATCCAGTGCCGGTGGTACAGCATCTCCTCCACTTCCTGGGGGGCGGAAAAGTCTTCGCTAAATTAGACTTAGCTCAGGCATATCAGCAACTACCTGTTGATGAAAAGACGGCACAGGCACAAACGATTGTGACGCACCGAGGTGCCTTCAAATGTACCCAGCTCCAATTCGGAGTCAATGTAGCCCCGGGGATTTTTCAGAGCCTGATGGAGAGGCTCCTACAAGGGATTAAAGGCATCGTCCCCTATTTTGACGATGTATTAATTGCTGCACCTACAAAAGAAAATCTTACGGGATCGTTTAAAATTAGTCCTACAAAAATTTCAAGACACCAGTCTTAAGGTAAAAAAGAATAAGTGTAAATTGTGTACAGATAGTGTTGAGTTTTTAGGGTACCTAATTGATAGTCAGGGTATTCACCCTACCGACAGTAAACTAAGAGCAATAAAAAACGCTCCCAGGCCTCGGAACAAGGCCGATCTCCAGGCGTTCCTAGGCCTCATCAACTTTTATAATGTATTTCTACTGCATAAAGCAACGGTCACTGAACCGTTACACCGGTTGTTAGACAAGAAAGCAAACTGGGTATGGGGTCATAGAGAAGAACAGGCGTTCCATAACGTAAAAAAACTACTGACTTCTGACTCTGTACTAATGCAGTACAATGAGACTTTGCCGTTAAATATCACATGTGATGCTTCACCTTCCGCAGTGGGCGCCATTCTGAGCCATGTACTGCCTAATGGTAACGAAGCCCCTGTTGCATATTTTTCAAAGACACTTTCAAAAACTGAGCGAAATTATGCCCAAATCGATAAAGAAGCCCTCGCAATTATATCGGCCATTAAAAGATTCCACGAGTACGTGTATGGCCGGGCTTTTACTATCGTGACTGACCACAAACCGTTATTGGGAATAATAGCTGGAGATAAGCTGACTCCCTACATATTATCCCCTAGGATGACTCGCTGATCAAATTCTTGGCTGCTTATAATTATCGGCTGCAATACCGCCCGGGGAAAGCCATTCCCCACGCTGACGCATTAAGCCGAGCACCGCTTCCAGAGACCCTCAATGATCCTGCACCAACGGTAACCACGTTGCAAATTGAAACACTCAACTTGCTGCCATTAACTGCCCGAGATATTGTGAGAGAAACCAAACGTGACCCCACCTTAGCGCGAGTTCTGGGCTGGGTAGAACGTGGATGGCCATTGGACCAATTATCAGATGACTTCACACCATTCAAGACTCGACAAACAGAGTTATTCTCTCAAAAGGGCTGTGTCATCTGGGGCGATAGAGTCGTTATCCCAGAACGACTCCAAAAAGCGCTGCTGAGAACCTTGCACGATGGCCACCCCGGTATCGTGCGAATGAAAGCCCTCGCACGAAGCTACGCATGGTGGCCGGGCATCGATAAGCAAATCGAAAATTGGGTTAAAGCTTGTCATAAATGCCAGGAAGTGAGCAACGCCCCACCTAAAGCCATCCCTACCAAATGGGAGACACCATGGGGACCCTGGTCCCATATTCATTTGGACTTTGCGGGGCCGACCAAAGGCCACACCTTTCTGCTAACCGTGGACACCTACTCGAATTGGCTCGAGATTCACCGCATGACGAACACAACCACTGAAGCGGTTATCAAAAACTTGGAAAAACTATTTGCAACCCACGGATTACCAGACGTCCTGGTATTCGACAACGGCCCCCAATTTACAGCGCTGTCATTCGAGCAGTACCTGGCTGACAGCGGCATCCGACATGCGCTCACCTCGCCTGCGCACCCTGCGACCAATGGCAAAGCAGAGCGCATGGTCCAATTCGTTAAGAAAACCTTGCAGAAGGTCGACTACGATAACATTGACGACAAGATCAATCGAATCCTTTTTCTACAACACATCACACCTCATAGCGTCACCAACAAAACTCCAGTCGAACTGCCAATGGGACGAAAACTCCGCTCCCACCTCGACTGGTTACACCCAGCTTATGAACCGGAAAAACCACTAGGATCCAGCCACTGTCGTGCCTTCCAGGTAGGCGATTTGTTATACGCTAAAAACCTATCAGGCGATCCGCTGTGGGTGGAGGCGACAGTAGTTCGTGTAACCGGCCTGAGATCCTACCTTGTACAATGCCTTAACGATAGACTATGGAAATGCCATATCGATCAATTATGATCGCGGCTCCCATCAGGTGTTCCTGAACTCCCTTATGACCAAACTGAGGGGGCGGGAGATACGGAAGAAGATGAATCCCAAGTAGAAGAAAACCTGTTCGAAGAGAACGACGGCGTAATAGGGACACAGGAAGTGGAAGCAGAGAGGGAAACAGATGCACCTCAGGGAATTACCGAGAATAATGGCAACGATGAAGAAATGAACTCTGAACCAGAGGCGACCCCGTTGCCAAACAACGATCTACCTCAGCGTGATTGCAGCCAAATGACACAGCAAAAATCAAAAAGACTAATAAAGCAACTGTCCTACCTAAAGGACTATGTAACTGCGCCCTTCAAACAGAAGCCAGGGGGAAGGGGTGTTGTGAATGCATAAGGTTTAATAAAGAGAACTTGAGCTTGGAGTAAAGTGCAGGGTTCTGGCCCTGCACTTCTGATTGGCTGTTAGCGGCAGGATCAGATTGGCCCGTTCCGGGGAATCCGATTGGCCATTAACAGAGAGTTCCTATTGGTTAAGGGAGCTAGCGCTCCTCGATTGTTATTGGTTAATAGTTATTGGGGTTGCCTATATAAGGAGGATTATAATTGCCATTGAGTTGAGAAGTCACTATGTAAATAAAGAGCTGAAGTTCACCGTTCCCGAGGCTTGTCTCCATTCTTTCTCGCCCATGCTCCAAACATAACAATTACAATCATAGACAAGGACAGTGAGGGGTAACCTTTTCGGCAACAAGTGCCCAAAGCACGTGCTTGCTTGCACATCCCCCAAATGCAATGCATGTGCATCCCCTGTGCATGCACACCCATCCCCATGCATGCACACACATCCCCACACATATATGCATGTGCCCCCATATATGTGACCCACTTTAGGCATGTGCAACAGAGAACCAAAGACTAGCTGGCTGGCGGGAGGCTGGTCTTCGGTTCTCTGCATGTATGCACGCATGTGTGGCAGAAATGAGTTGGTGGGAACGGCTCGTGGGCCTACGGAGAGGGCTTTGTGTGCCATTTCTGGCACACATGCCATAGGTTAGCCATCACACGACTAGGATAAAGAAGGTGAGATATGGGCAATTAAAAAGCATAGGAGATACATCAGACAAAGAAAAAAATTGTGAAACCTGGAATATATATATATAAGAAAAAGGACCCGCCTGGATGAACACAAAAATGCAGTCAAAAAGCTGGAACACACTTCCTCACCAGTCCAACACATGGAAGCCACAGGTCATAGCATCAACTTCAATGGCACCAAAACACTAGCCACTATAGAAAACCCCAGCCACAGAATCATCAGAGAAGCCATAGAGATTGAAAAGAGACCAGAAAGCATGAATAGAAGAGATGATTCCACCAGGCTGTCAATCATTTGGAAGCCTGCACTCACAAACAAAAAAATCTCCACACCACAAGCCAGGCAAACACCTGGGCACAAACAGATCCCCCCTGATACCTCCAGCTCAAACACACCCCAACCAGGCACCCAGATGAAACCCAGCTTCCTAACTAATAATAGCTGTCCATTTACCCGGAGCTGAGCTGCACTAAAGGCCTTCAATAAAGTAACACAATGCTGCCATCCAATCAAGATACAAAAAGAGCCAAAAAAGGGACAGAAGATATTAGAAAAACCAATCAAGCAGAACACAGCAAACTCCAAGACCAATAAACACAGACCAAGACTCCCAACCAATCAGGATGAAGAAAAAACCATTCTGGCACAGCAATAGGCTGCCCCAAATTTAAATCTGAAACCACTGACTCACAGATGAACACTATTCAGAAGCCTGATGATGGCAGATGAGATTCTGCTGAAACGTTGCCACAACTTTAAAAGAACAACTACAATGATGTGGGAAAATACCCAAACAAAGCTGAATGCCATCGGCTTCTGACCGTGATTAAGGCCAAAGTTTCTGTGGCTAAGTAAGACAAGTGAATTGTTAAGTTAATTTTGCCCCTTTTTATGACTTTTCTTTCCACAGTTGTAAAGTGAATCACTATATTTAAGTTAGTTACACAATCGTTAAGTGAACCTGGTTTCCCCATTGACTTTGCTTGTTGGAAAAGGGATCATGTGACCCCAGGACTCTGCAACTGTTGCAACTATGGACCAGTTACCCAGAGTCTGGATTTTGATTATGTGACCACGGGGATCCTGCAACCCTCCACAGTCATAAGTGTGAAAAGGGGTCTTAAGTCATTTTTTTGAGTGCCATTGTAACTTCAAAGGGTCATGAAATGAATGGCTGTAAGTCAAGAACTACCTCTATAATAAAGCAAGAGTCTAAAGGAAGCTGAAAAGAGGGGTAGGAGCATTAAATGGTATAGAGCTCTCTAGTAATAATAAAGGAGAATATTTATATCTCAGGGTTGACATGACTCACTCTCATGAGTGTAGATCATCTAGTATGGCGGACCAGATGCTCATTAAATCTAAATTATGGCATGGATCATCAATGAATTTTAAATGTTGCTGAGCAGAACTGGCAATATTGCATATGGTGGTAAGGTCTGAAAGCAATAGGGGAAAGATTGCCAGGGGTGGGATTCAACCGGTGTTACTACCAGTTTGGTGATTATGTTTATGTGCCACGCAAAGCAGCTAAGGTTGAAAAAGCAGGAAATAAAGGTCAGTTAACAGCCCAGGTGGGTGGGTGGGCCAAACAGCAGCAGACACAGAACTGGTTCGGTGTCCGCTGCTCTTCACAGCTACCGGTTCTATAGAGCCGGGCAGAACTGGTAGCATCTCACCACTGGGGATTTCCCTATGTTACTGTATGCAGTACTGTATGCAGTAATGGTGAGATGAAGCTGGTGTCTCTGTGGAGAAGCACATGCTCTGTTGCCTACCAAATTCATTGTTACTTAATCCCTTAAGTGTGCATGAACTTTTGCTCTAGCCATCGCTACACAATATGGAGACACTGTTAAGGAACATATAATTTTTGCTAAAAAGTAAGGTAGGACATTCAGATCACAATGACAAGTTGATAAACATTAATAAATATTTTTCAGTTTGGGATGCTGAGTCCATGGGAAAGCCAGAATTCATAAGATCCTTTCTCCAGGAGTTCAAAGGGGAGTACTTTGTTCCTTAATCACAACAAGAGATCCATGAGTTTGTGTGGGCTGGGGGATATGAAAAGGGGTGGGATTCATTTTTTTTAACAACCAGTTCTGTGGCCATGGCTAAATTGGTGGGTGTGGCTTGGTGGTGATGTTATTGGCTGGGCGTGGCCAGTTCAATATCACTCACATCGAGGCACACATTTCCTTGCCTGGCCTCTCATGACTGTGGGGATGCTGCAACAGTTGTAAGTGTGAAAAATGGTCATAAGTCATTTTTTTCAGTGCCATTGTAACTTTGGATGGTCACTCCACACAAGCAAAGTACCAGCAAAGGAGGAAAAAAAAACTCCAGAGAAGTTCCTGAGAGAGGAAGTCTACTCCTGCCAAGAATGTAATAAGGGATAATGGAGAGGCAGTTTCTGTAAGCAACACCAGAATGTTTCCTTCCTGCCTTCCTTACAGGATTAGGCCAGTAATTTCTTTTAACAACCGATTCTTCGAACTGCTTAGAATGTTAACAACCGGTTCTAGCGAATAGGTGCGAACTGGTTGAATCCCACCTCTGGATATGAAGCAGTGGTGGGATTCAATTTTTTTTTACTACCGGTTCTGTGGGCGTGGCTTGGCTTGGTTTGGTGGGCATGGCAGGGGAAGGATACTGCAAAATCTCCATTTCCCCTCCCCCATTCCAGGGAGACAGTTACTGCAAATCTCCATTCCCTCCCCACCCCACTAACCTGCTTTCCAGCTCAGTTCTCCTGTACAGGACAATAAAAGGGGACCCAGCTGGGACTCGGGAGGCAGATGGGGGCGGGCCAGTCAGAGGTGGTATTTGCCGGTTCTCCAAACTACTTAAAATTTCTGCTACTGGTTCTCCAGAACTGGTCAAAACTGCTGAATATCACCTCTGCTATGAGGGATAATGATTTGAGTATGGATTTGAACCTCAGACTCCCCATTCCTACTCTAAAACCTATCTATTAAACAGACCTTCTCCAACCCGGGGATGTCCTAGGATGTCAAATCTGGATTTTGGAATTGGTTCAAAATACCATTACAGGCAAACATTTTATGCATCTTCTACTTTGATGTGTTTCATCACAGTGTTTTTTTCTGTAGCCTTGTCCTTTTACATTTATTACAAACAACATGAACATTAATTCTTCAAACACATTTTGAAGGTCTAATTAATGTAGCCTACCCAATTCAATAAAATTCAACCTTTTAATAATGGGATATATATAGTGTACATGAGTTTTCTATTTGTATAACATTATTTTGGATCCCAAACCTGAAAAATTGGAAAGTCTAGACTCTAGGGATTAGAGCTCTCCAACAATTTTCAACATGTTCACAAAAATGCAAGTTTTCAGAGGAAGTTTTCAGAGGACTGTTTCATTGTAGAGCATATAGCTAGCTGCCAAATTGATTTAAATGTGTTTGGATGTGTCCTATTGAACTAACAGAACAGCTAAGAAGCCCTTGGCGTTGGTTTCAAATCTCCATCTCTGTCTTTCTTCCTCTCTCCTTACCCCACTCTATTTTTTTTGTTCAGACATAGACACTTAAAACATTTTCAGTTAATCAAAATATTTGCTGATGAATATTTATTTTTACAAGATTTTGCTTTTGGCTTTAGACTTCCTTTTAAACAACACATAGACTGCAGTATTAATTTGCTATAAAACCAAGTAAGATTGAGATTATTCTGCCCTGGCTCTGGAATCAGTCACTGGTGCGAATATATCTATTAGAGTAAAATAAGCAATTAGAAGCACATCTTTCAGCATTCAACCGCTTAGCATACCATGCTGCAGCCATATGTCCCAAAAGCAAACAAAAGGAAGGGTGAACTCTTGAGGCCTCATTCTTGATATCACTCCACCAACCAAAAAAAAAAAGAGAGAGAGACTGAACAAATACAGTAGAGGGAGGGATATCAAATAAGCTGAAGGTTGTTTTAAAACTTTGAATAAACTTTTCGCCCTTCACACTGCCAAACTCCTGCCATGGGTCCATCCATCCTTACCTAAGTCTCCTACCCATTCCAGCTAAACTAAACAATAACTGACAAAGAACACCATTTCCAGCCTTTAAGTGACATCAATCATTATTCCATGTTTCTGGCCACAACTGGGCCCACAAGGCGGCTTCCACAATGTCTATCAAAATACAAAAACAGACCACAAGTGTCAATCCTGCCTACCAGGATTTGTGACTTTCTTCCACTCAGGGACAGCATCAAGAGCTTTATAACTTTGTTTTAAGAGCCACATTTTTTGGCCTTTAACACACAAACACTAAAAAATGCAAAATAAAAAAAAATGTTGTCTCTTTGTTTAGTCCTGAATGGTATTCTTCCAGGGGCTAGGCAATTCTGGGAAGTCCAAACATCTTGAAGATGAATGAAAACTTGCTGGTGACCTTCTACCGCTGCACCATAGAGAGCATTTTTACATACTGCACCTCTGTATGGTTTGCCAGTTGCACAGTGGTAGATAGGAAAGCACTCCAGAGGGTTAATGTCATTGTCCAGAAGATCACTGGTTGCCCTCTCCCCTCTTTGGACGAGCTTTATAACTTCCGCTGCCTTAAGAAAGTTCAAAACATTCTCAAAGATCCATCTCATCCTGGGCACCGTTTTTTTGAACTATTATCATCTGGCAAATGGTACAGAATAATAAGAACAAGGACAAATAGGCTGAAAAACAGCTTCTATCCCAAGCCAGTAGCTCTTTTGAATTCTGCTGTATAGTGCAGTCTTGGTACGGTGAGGGTTTCAATTCAGTGTGTGGAGGATGAAGGATGTGTGTTTGTGTTTATTTTCATGATTATGATGTGCACTGAAGATGGTGTTTGATTTTGTTGTACAAGGTGCAATGACAATAAAGTAAACTAAAACTAAAGTTGGTAAATTGGAAAAACACTGGGTTGCCCCTTCCTTCTTTGGACCTGGAGTGGCAAATTGGGAGATTTCCTGAATTTGCCCACCAGTTCAAGAAACAAGTGGCAACTCTGATCAGGAAGACTTTGCATGATTTCATCTTCTACACAAATTGCATCTTTTTTCCAGACCAAAAGGGGCTCTGGATAGTGACTCAAGCTCTGAAGACCTCATGGGTGGATTATTGCTATGTGCTCTTCGTAGGGCTGTCCTTGAAGATCACTTAGAACAGGGGTCTCCAACCTTGGCCCCTGGAAGCCTGGTGGACTTCAACTCCCAGAATTCCACAGCCAGGCTGGCTGTGGAACTCTGGGAGTTGAAGTCCGCCAGGCTTCCAGGAGCCAAGGTTGGAGACCCCTGACTTAGAAGCTGGGATGGTCCAGAATGTGGTAGCACAAGCAGTGATTCCCATGAAGCTCTGTTCCATGAGGCCTCCAGATGCAATATCAATTGCTGGCTATCACTTTTAAACCCTTTCATGGCATCAAGCCTGTTAACGAAACAGTTCTTCATAATTCCAATAGAAAAACAACAATCTACCTCTTCTCTGCTGCTGAAGATGAAGAACCAATGATTTGCAGCAGAATCATTAGGAAGGAAAGAAGAGGCAAGTTTTTCTCTTTGTCAGGGACTATTGACAAAGGGACTCTTTTGTCAGGTTTTTCTCTTTTGTCAGGGACTTCTAACTCTGTTAATCTGTTAAGATGATTCCACCTCTAGACAGTTGCTGTGCTGTGCTCCATTCCCTCCCCTCCTATCCCAGAGTTGGCAGGAAACAAGGTCACCTTAAATTCACAGGCCCAATGGCACGCCCAATGGCATACCAAGACAAATTCCTTGTGTGTCCAATCACATTTGGCCAATAAAGTATTCTATTCTATTCTGTTCTGTTCTGTTCTGTTCTGTTCTGTTCTGTTCTGTTCTGTTCTGTTCTTTATCTGGAATAGATCTATGCTGTACTGCTGGCCATACAATTTACAAGGTCAACTTTCTAAGGCGGGGTCTCCAACCTAGGCAACATTAAGACTTGTGGAGTCTTAAAGTTTCCAAGGTTGGAGAGCCCTGTTCTAAGACATATGAAGGAGCCCCAGAAAATGCCATCTGATACAGGTAGTCCTCAACTTACAACAATTCATATAGTGACTGTTTAAAAAGTCACTAAACAAAATGACCTTTTTTTCACTTATGACCACTGCAGCATTCCCATTGTCATGTAATCAAAATTTGGATGCTTGGCAATATTTATGATGGTTAGAGTCTCTTGGTGACATGTGATACCTTTTCTGACAAGCAGGGTCAATGGAGAAGCCAGATTCATTTAACAGCCATGTTATTAATGCAGTGATTCACTTAACATCTGTCTTGCTTGGCAACAGAAATTTTGGGCTTAATTGTGGTTATAAGCTGAGAACTACCTATATATGAAAAACCGTTTGCCATGCGCACTATTCTGGTTACTCCCTGCCCTGTATTTTTCCCCCATGGTAGTTCAACTGATTGAACATCATTATCATCACAGGATCCCAGTGGGTTGGTCAGTGGGACCAGAGGTGACCGAGCCAGATTGGATCCTTCAACATTATCCTAGGACACATACATTCACGTTCATTCATCATTATCATCTTCCCTTGAAAGTATGGGTTAACTGATCAGCTGTTTAATCTATGATCACTAGATGGCAGCAAGGAATTAAATGGTTGTCTTTGCTGCCATCTGGTGGTCGTGAAAGGAAGACTACTGTTATCCAATGTTGCTGAAGAGCTGGAGTCTTAGGATTTCATTGGGAACAGCAATCATTGGAAAGGGAATTTTCTTGCCAGGCAGAATAGAGGCTTGGTATCTTCTAGATCCATCAATCTATCACTTGCCCCAAGTACTGTATATACTTTGAAAACTAGCATCTTCTAAACATGGGGTGATCCACAGCACAATTTCTGTAGAATTGTACAGCTTATGTTAATAAAAACAAATAAAGACTTCTCTGCCTTTGACTAAGAGCAAGTGTGTGCAAAAAATGAAGGGCAATTTATAATTTTTCCCTGACAGTATAAAATTAATTGCTGCCTAATTTCATCTCCCATTCTGAGTTTGAGTACATAAATAATATGAAGTAATTCTACACTTCAGAGGATTCTGTCACATTTTTAACTCAAACAGAAAAGACAAAGTGACTGATTTCTTATAGTAATGTTGGTAACACTGAATAATCTTCAATAAAGATTACTTCCAGCAAAATTAATTTAAAACTTGCCTTCAAAGTCGAAATACAACAAAGATATATGTATAGCACATTCCAGTTCCATCCATTTACATGGAACAGTATGGAGGATAAATTGGAGCCCTTTGGCCAGTAATGTTGCAAGTCCAGAAAGGATTTGAAGTCCTCAGTGGGGTTATATCTGGGTCTTCCCTCCAGATTTTGATCAAGAGTGTGTCCTTGTTCTCTGGAAATTTTTGTTTGCTTAAGAGTAGTGATGGATTATGCATATCAGTCCCATTGTCAGATAAACAAGGAAGAGATGAAAAGGTAAGATAAATTGATGAAACAAATAGCTAATACATTTATTATAAAAGGTTGCTTATACAGAGAAAGAGTGTGAACTATATTTTGTTGAATGCCTTAGCAAAACCTCCACATTAAATGGGGAGAAGTTTTAAAGAAGGCAATTGCTGAGACATGAATTGCAAAGGCATGAGCCAGGATTAAAGCAGCCATCCTTAGGTACAAATGAATAGTTCCCTTTGACTTGATCAAATTTATTCCTGAGAAAACTTATTTAAAACTTTTCATGTGTGCATTCAAAGCAACCTTCTCTGATCTTCACCCAGGAATCACAACAAATACAGAAGATGAGCGGGGAGAGAGATGGAAAACATGAAGTTAATCCAGCAGCTGAAAAAAATGTCCTGATCAAATGAAATAGCTGATTTCTTTGGAACAGGATATCATCTCTGAGAATAACAAATAGTGCAGATCAGAGGTGGGATTCAGCAGGTTCTGACCAGTTCTGGAGAATCAGTAGCAGAAATTTTGAGTAGTTCGGAGAACCGGCAAATACCACCTCTGACTGCCCCCTCCCTCATCTATTCTCTGCCTCCCATTGAGTCCCAGCTGATCGGCTGGTTCTTCTTTTGTTGCCCTGCACAGGAGAACTGAGCTGGAAAGCAGGTTAGTGGGGTGGGGAGAGGAATGGGGATTTTATAGTATCCTTCCCCTGCCACGTCTACCAAGCCACGTCCACAGAACCGGTAGTTTGTTTTTTTTTAATCCCACCACTGGTGCAGATAATAATTAAGAGGCCAGAGCTTTAGAAACCTGTATATTAATCTTCTGAAAACAAATTTCTGCTAAAAGAAACTGAAAATCCTGATGGCCATTTAACATTACCACTTTAGTGATTTTCACGTTCTGCTGGAATCCACAAGCTAAGCTGTAGTTTTGCAGAATTCCAGGTACCACAAGGAAATACATGGAGAGAAGGTAACAGCACTAGCAATGAAAAATGTTAGCAAATGACACCGAGAAAAGGATAGAAATGGGTGTAAAAGATTATTCTAGAGCCAAGGAAAAGCAGAAAAGAAGACTTCAAGGTTTTTTTACTTTCTGATGCTTCAAAGATTAATTGTGGCAAATAGCACAGGGAACTCTGCATAAAACTAGGTGTATAGGAACAGGGCCATAACCAGCATAATGCGATGTCGGCTAGTGGAGCCTGGGGGTTTCTCCAGGTTATACGTAGGATGCAAATGGTCTAGTGGTGAATGGAGTCCCCTGCCCATGAGTAGTTCTGCTGGGCATTTGTTGGTAGTTGTGTTTGGCGTGATGTGTTGTATCAGCAGCATTTTGTTAATTTTCTCTTGGATGTTGCCGTCTTCTATTTTCTGAATGGTTTTTTTGGTAAACTGAACCATTCGTTCCGCCCGCCCGTTTGCCTCCGGGTGAACGGGCGAAGTTAATGCATGTCTGATGCCATGGGCAGCCAGGTATTGTTCGAATGCCAGTGCCATGAACTGGAGCCCATTGTCGGACACTATCACATCTGGCAACTCATGTGTGGCAAAGAGTTTGTTAAGTTTGTTATGACAGCTTCGGTAGTTGTTTTTTTCATGGTGCAAACTTACAGCCAATTAGAACAGGCATTGATGGTTATCAGAAAGGTGTGTCCCTGAGTGGGGCCGGCAAAATCGAGGTGGATTTGCGACCAGGGGCCTCTGGGTGTTTCCCATTCCAGGGGTGGTGCTGCGGGGTGGTGGTGGATCGCATTTGTTGACAACTGTTGCATGCGCCCACCCATATTTTGATTTGCTTGTCCATCCCTGGCCACCAAGCGTAACTCCTTGCAGAGCTTTCATCCAAATGATGCCCGGGTGCCCTTCATGCAGCATGTCTAAAACAGCACTTTGCAATGTTTCTGGTATCACCACCCGATCTCCCCACAGTATGCATCCTTTTTCAGTAAAGAGTTCAGTCCGCCGGTTACGGAAAGCTTTAAAATGTTCGTCTTTGTCGTTTTCCAGCCAACCCCGTTCTACCCAGCTCAAGACTCACGCCAGCCGCGTATCTTTTTTAGTCTCGCGGGCAATGTCCGGCACGGTGAGGAGTGGCCTGGGTAGAGTCTCTATTTGGAGGACTTGCGTGGAGGGTGCTGGGTCATCTAACATGTCCAGAAGGAGTGAGAGGCTTAAGGCATTGGTGTGCAGAATGTCCTTGCTGGGGTGGTGGGTGAGCTGGTAATTATAAGCGGCCAAGAATTCAGACCATCTTGTCATGCGAGGTGATAGGATGTTGGGGGTGGCCTTGTTGCCCGCCCATATGCCTAGCAGGGGTTTATGGTCAGTAATGATTGAAAAAGTCTTACCGTAAACATATTCATGGAACCTTTTCACTCCGGTGATAACTGCTAGGGCTTCCTTGTCCAGCTGATTGTAGTTTCTTTCCGGCTTAGACAGGGTTCTTGAAAAGAAGGCAATGGGTGCCTCTTTGCCATCTGGTAGGTTATGACTGAGGATTGCCCCCACTCCGAAAGGTGATGCATCACATGTCATCATTAGTGGTAGAGTTTCACTATACTGGATGAGGACTGCGTCAGAAGTTAAGAGGTTTTTTATTTGTTGAAAGGCGTTTTCCTCTTGTTTTCCCCAAATCCAGGAGGCATTATTGTCCAATAGTCTATGCAATGGTTCCACCACGGTCGCCTTTTGGGGTAGGAAAACATTATAAAAATTAATGAGTCCTAAAAACACCTGAAGTTCCGCTTTGTTTTTTGGTCTGGGGGCTTCCTTGATGGCTTTAAGCTTTTTCTCTGTGGGGTGAATTCCATGTTTGTCAAGGAGATATCCAAGAATTCAACCCTCTCGGTGCACAGCTGGCATTTCTCTTTTTTAACTTTCAAGCCAGATTCTTTAAATTTTTGGAGCACCGCCCTTAGGCATTTTTCTAGTTGTTTCTCATTGGTAGCTGCCAGTAATACATCATCAAAATACAGCACTACTCCCTTGATGCCTTGCAGCATTCTTTCCATGAGGCTTTGAAAGACCCCGGGTGCTACGCTGATGCCGAATTGGAGGCAGTTGCATTTAAATGCCCCCCTGTGTGTTACAATCGTCTGTGCTTCAGCAGTTTCTGCATTGACTGGTAGCTGTTGATAGGTTTGTGCCAGGTCGAGCTTTGCGAAGACCTGGCCTCCCCCCAGTGAGTGTAGGAGGTGTTGGACTACTGGCCCGGGGTAGGCGCTTTGCTGCAGGGCATGGTTGAGGGTAGCCTTATAGTCACCACAGATTCTTATGGAGCTATCTGGTTTGATGGGGGTGACTATAGGCGTTTCCCAACGGGCATGATCGATGGGCTCCAATACCCCTTGGGCGATGAGCTTATTTAGTTGCTTGTCTATCTTGGGCTTGAGTGCAAATGGCACTCGCCACGGTTTGAGGCAGATCAGGGTGACATCTGGGTTAAGGTTGAACGAGATTGGGGACCCCTTGTACTTGCCTAGGGTGTTGTCGAAGACCTCTTGGAAATCTCATGCAAGGGCCGCTTCCCAATCTTCTTCATTGGTGTGGTGGATGCCGGCCACTCTATCCCTAGTGGCTCGAAACATTGTAGTCCAAGTAAGCTGGGACGATTTTTGTCCACGATGGTGAGTGGCAGGATGTTGGTGCGGTCTTTGAATGTGACTTTGAAGTGCCCGATGCCGGTAACAGGAATGCGGTTCCCTTGGTAGTCTCTGAGGATCAGCTTTTGCTCGCTTAGCTCGTGTCGGCGTATGCTGGGTATTAGATGCTTGATGGTGTGCCAGGATACCATGGAGAGGTAGGATCCCAAATCTACTTCCATAGAGCATGGTTGGTTTTCGATGTTTACCGTTATGCGTACTTTTCGGGTGTCTATGGCAGAAGAATGGCCGATGACAACCGTTTGATGGGTCTCTTCTTTTTGCGGCGCTTCGTTGAATCGCTTGGTTCGGCCATCTCGGCTCCATTGGCTGTCAATCTGGCTATCCCGATGCCTTGGGGGGGGTGCTATCTCATCATCTAGGGCTGCTGCCTCAGTGCCGAGGGCTGTGCTTGCATTTGTTTTGGCAAACCTTTGCGATGTGCCCCCGCTTCTCGCAATGCCGACAAATGGTGTCAAGAAAACGGCATTCAGAGCGGGGTGATCGCCTCCACATCCAGTGCATTGGAACCCTGACTTACGACCTCGTCGGTCTTGTCGATCACGTTCCGATTGGAGCCGGTGAATTTCTTCCTCCTCGTTGTCACTGTCAGAGGGGGATTCGATGTTGCCGTGGTGGGTGGAGGCGGTGTGTTTCTCTGGTGTCGCGGCCGTCTCGCTGGCAGGATGACGATCGGTTGTATTTGCTCACTGCATACGAGCCGCTGATTTGCGGGTGGCTTCTGCTGCAGTTGCCTCAGCTATGGTGTTGGCGAGTGAGATATTGCCTTTTGCCATCAGCTTGCTTTGTAGTGTGGGGTCTTTTAGGCCGAGGACGACCTGATGTCGCATGGCCTCTTCTAGGTCTGTGAAACCCCACAAGCCTCCAAGGTCCCTTAGATCAGCCACGAATTCGCTGATGCTCTCACCTTCGTGCTGGTCTCTTCGATAAAAATCATGCTGGTGAATGAGAGTGGGCATGGCTGGAGCGTGGTGGTTTCGGAGGATGGGTGCAAGGTCGTCCCAGTCCATCGCCTTGACGTCTGCCAGTTTTGCCAAAGTCTTAGCCATTTTAAATATGGCGGGTCTGCAGTGTGTTAAAAATACGGCCCGTTTCTGGTTTCCGTTGGCGTCCTTCAGGTTGCTGCACTCTAAGCACATCTAAAACCGATCGATGTAGGACTCCCAGTCCTCAGTAGCCGGATTAAAGGGAGCGGGTGGCGTGGTGTTGCTGGCCATCTTGATGGTCATTTTCTCGCCGTTTGCCACGTGCTGGGTTGTCTCGTTGTCTTCTTTATCCCACCGTCGTCGCCAGTGTTATGTTCGGAAGGTTGGGCTCATAAAGACGAGAGACTTCAGTTCAGTAACAACAGCTCTTTATTTATCGGCAGGAACAAGTCTGAAAAACTATTAGCTGCAGTGGCTCTTTTATAGAACTGGCCATGGCTTGGAGGCCAATGACGCTGCTTCAAGTCTCCCGCGCTTGGTTTCAATCAAGCGCGGCAGACTCTTAGCGAGCCAATCACAAATGCCCTGGCTGTCCAATCAGGTAGCGGTTGCAATGGACCAATAGGAATGTGGGCTTTCAAGTCTCTGAATATGGAACAAGGCACACAGAATGTTATCTGGTCTTTGTTAAAAATAATATGACCTGGGACACTCACACTGAAATTTGAGTGGAAGTGCACAGATGCTTCAGTTATATCTTTAATGAAGATTCCATTTCAACCATATTTCCTCCTCAGCAAAACTGCAGAATACAAAAATCACTATCTTTAACTTCACAGTTATTTTTTAAATACTTAGGAATTTATTTGTCTCATGGTTATGAACCTGCACAGTAAAGAATAGTCTCATGTCCAACTTTACAAGTGCCTGATTCACCTTCGCTTCATCCAAATAAAATGTAGAGATGATATCTATGGCTATGAAATCAAATGAGTAATGGTGATTATTCATTTAAATCTTCTTTTTTAAAAAAAACAAATTTTATTAATTTTTAAAGACAAACAAAACATAAGACATAGGAACATAAAACCTCCTTTCTAAAAGCTACTTATAGGTTTTAACAAAGCAAATGAAACATTATTTTGTACAGCATAGTTCCAAATTATCACATTTCCATTTAAGCACATATATATCTTTTCCAAATTTCTCGTTATTTCTCCCTTTACTTTTATTCAATTATATTTCTTTCTATCAAGGTTTTCTTAATTCAATCAAACATAAACACACAAAATACAAGACATAAAACATAAAACTTCTTTTTTAAGTGGCTTAGCCCCGGGTTACATCTTTTTTACAGACCTAAATCAAATTCATGCTCACCTTATATACCATTACTTATCTTATTTACCATTCTATATTTTCTATATAACTTCTCCCCTCTTTTCACTCTCTTATTTATATTTTGTTTATTTCATCTTAATTTAAATCATTATACTTGTATCTTTTGTCCATTCTTTTCCAATTATCTATTTATCTCTTCTCTTTAACAGAAAATTTCCCCTGTAATCACTGGTTGAAGTATGATGCCTTCTATCTTTCCCCTTAATTTAACACTTGAAATAATGCATAATTTCCATTCTGATTCTGCTTAGTACATTCTACATGTTACATTTTAAAATAGGAAAATGATAAATTTGTAATATAGTTAAATATATAATTTCCATTCTAATTCTACTTAATACATTATTTTTTTTTAAAAAAAATGAAGTAATAAATTTATAATAACATTAAATCAATAGCAGATAGTTAAACATTTTACACATTCCCTTTAATATTCTATTACATATTGAAATCTATCATTATTAAGCATTTTAATATTTTAATATTTTGTTAGATCTTATAATATTCCAGTTTTCTATTTCAAATACAAATCATTTAAATCTTCTTAGGTAACATATTTTGGTGTGTGTGTGTGTGTGTGTATGTATGTGTGTGAGAGAGAGAGGCCCCAAAAAAGAGCCAGCCAAGCTGTGCAGCATCATAGAAATCTGATTGCTCATTGTGGACAGGGATGAAAAATCAAGAGACAGGGTGGAATGGAGCATCATCAAAAAGAGCACTTCAGGCTCTTGTTTGATTGATCATTTAACTTAGAGCAAGCTAGTGGTGGTATTATACTGGTTCAGACTGGTTTGAACGAACCGGTAGTAAAAAAAATGCTACCATTGGCTGAAATGGTATGCCTTTTTTTTCTTCCGATGATCAGCTGTTCTGACAATCAGCTGTGTTAGGATCCCCCTCATTGTCTTACTACTTTGTCCAGGAGGCTTCCCTGAGGCCCAGGAGGTAAAAAGGGGGATGCTGGGAGGATGCTGCGCTCCCCCCGCACTCTGTTTTTTGCCTTCTGGGCCTCAGGGAAGCCTCCTGGGAGCAAAAACGGGCTACTAGAAGGGTTCCCTGAGGCCCAGGAGGCAAAAAAAACCAGAGTGCAGAGGCGGTGGTGCTGCTGCTGCTGCAAAAAAAAAAGAAGAAGCCACGCCCACCCAGTCACATGGTCATGCCCACCTAGCCACACCCACCAGGCATTCCCACAGAACCAGTAGTAAAAATACTTGCATTCCACCCCTGGAGCAATCCCAATTCTCCTCAATTCTCCTCCAAAGAACAAAATCAGTTAATTGATCCACATTAGAAAAACAAGTGTATAATCCATCTATGGGCATATTGAATAAAATCTCACAAGACAGAGTAGCCTAAAATGGAAATTGGATACAACACAGTGTAGGAACCAGTCATTGTCTTAGCCTGTTGTGTACATTAAATCTAACTACTTTTATATGTTTGGATTTAGCATGTTAAATAATACATCATATGTTTTTGTTAATGTGGGCTTAGTCCGTTGTACAAACCTAAAATTTGTTACATTATGGCCAGGACTGGTATAATAAAAACAGAAGAAAAATCATGGTCAACATCCATTATTGAGTTTTCTGACTAAAACTTTCAGTTTATTTCCTGAATGTAAGTTTCTTAGTTTAAAAAAAAAAGTTGCCATGTCACCAATAAATTACAAATATGAATACCTACTAGACTAGAGCATATATGTTATTACATTTCCAAGTTACCCTTCCATTGTGAAACTTTTTTTTTTGTCTCTCAGTTCCTTAATTCCAAAATTGGACAATACAATTTACAAGCCCCAAGTAACAGAAGCCTGAAATATTCAGAACATGTTTCTTGAACAAATAACACAAACCCTGGCACATGGGAACACATGATTTGCTTCAGACATGTTTCATTTTGTCATCGCATTGAGTGCAGAGACTTTCTCTCTGGGTGCAAGAGTGATTGATATCCTTGGAAGAGAAGCTTGTAGGAACATGGAAGTTGCCAAAGCAAACACGTTGGAAGGAAGTGTTCAGAAGGGACCTCTACAGCCGATCTCAGTTTAGGGAGTTCACACAGGGGTGAGACAGCTAGCTGTAGAACAAATACAAACAATTTGCACACTTCATCTAAATAAATTATATGCAATATTTGCTTTTTGGTAGTTAACAGACCATAGACCATCTTTCCTTCATGTCCACACAGAATTGGGGCAGAATGTCTGCTTTCTTTGTCTAATGATTTGTAACATTTCTTTCTCATGAATGGATTTTTACCCTTAGGTCTTTTCCATTTTATTTTCCCAAAGCTGTGGCCGTTCTAAAACAGAATGACCTGGACTGTTTCCAGGTAGACTTTTAAATATATGATGTGGCCAGTTCATTACAGCAGTATAATAGGACCTCCAGACAATAAAGTCATAGTTTATATCAGGCAATGTTTTATCTCCTTTCATCTGTTTTTGTCCTTAAGAGAGATAACTCCTCTAGACAGAAAGACTTGGAATAGAAGCATAAATCTCTGAAAGTGTTGATGTTGTATTTCATTCCCATAGTTTGGGGAGGGGAGCTTTGACAGTGGTAATATTCATCAAACGTCTCCTTCCTACTTGATTGCCTGAAACCCTCAGTTTTAAACTCTTTTTTTGCTTGTACTCTAGAGTACCAGAATTCTGAAGGAAAAAATGCACAATCTAAACAGATACATTTGCTTGTTTGGTCTGTGGAAGAAAATGGTCCAATTATGTTAAATGGTTCCCTATCAAACAATGGGAAGTGAGATTGTATGCTCCAAAGCAGGGGTCTCCAACCTTGGCCCCTGGAAGCCTGGCGGACTTCAACTCCCAGAATTCCACAGCCAGCTGGCTGTGGAATTCTGGGAGTTGAAGTCCGCCAGGCTTCCAGGAGCCAAGGTTGGAGACCCCTGCACTAGACAGATGGTCCCTGAAACTGTTCTTCAAATGTTTTAGCTTCCAGCCTCAGGATCATTTTTGTTGCTCTTCTCTGCTCTCTTTCCAGAATCTCAACATCTTTTTTATATTGTGGTGGTCAGAACTAGATGCAATATTCCAAGTGCGGTCTTACTAAGACTTTGTAAAGTGGTATTAGAACTTCATGTGTTCTTGTTTCTATCCCTCTGTTAATGCAGCCTAGGACTGCACTGGCTTTTTTTTTTTGCTGCTGCCACACATTGCTGGCTCATATTTAAGTAATTGTCCACTAGGACTCCAAGAGCCCTCCCACAATTACTGTCATTAAGCCAAGTTTCACCTAGCCATGTTTTCCATGCTATGCTTTTCACCTAGCTTTCTATGCTATGGGAAACTAGCATCTCAGAAAGACAGATTAGACAATTCCTCTCTATGGCCCATCTTTGTAACTG
This sequence comes from Hydrophis major, assembly GCA_033807585.1. Classification (NCBI taxonomy): domain Eukaryota; kingdom Metazoa; phylum Chordata; class Lepidosauria; order Squamata; family Elapidae; genus Hydrophis; species Hydrophis major. Next base: position 335,743,572 of record CM066329.1, read on the forward strand.
CATGGAGTTTGTGTTCCAGTATATAGAATTTTCCAATAGCCTAAAATGGAGCAATCAAGCAAAGTTTTATACCCAATATGTAAAAGGCATAACATGCGGAATGGTTTGCCCTAACATGTGTAATCTATAATGTCTTATGAAAGCATATAGTGACAATTACATTTATTGTAGTTCTACTGCAAATATAGTATATTTCAATAATATATATGTGTACATAAATAAGTATAAACAAAAATAAAGATTAAAAATACATACATACATATCTGCTTACACATGCATCCCTTAAAGGAGTGAATGGACACCTCGTTTGGGCAGGTCAAGCTTGAATCATGCTTTACTGACATCTTCCAAAGTTAGGTCAGTCGTTACAGAAGCAGATGTCTTTGAGGAAACTAGGTTCCAGATTGCTTCTGCAGCCCAGTCCAAAGTGATCAGGGAGACCCGTTCCTAGAGGGGAGGGAACCAGCTGGAACTGGCATTAGTTAAGAAAGCTGACCCCTCCCCTAAGGGAGCTCTTTTGCCCCTAGAAAATATAAAATAACACAGAAGAAGAATTGTGGCCAAAAGCCAGAGCACCTATCTGCAAATTGATTTCTATTCCATCTTGGGCATTTGCAAGTTGGGCTGGGCACACAAGCTGAAATCCTGAAGGGCATTTGTCAGTCAGTGTTGGCAGTGTTAAGTTAGAGGAATCTATGGCCTGACACCCTACTAAAGAAAGCCCTTATGTTTTATTATTGGTAGAGGAATATAAGTATTAGAATGATAGTCAGAAAATAGACACATGATAGTCAGAAAATTTTGTACAAAAATTTGTATATATAAATTTGTATACATGCTCTTTTGTTTTGATTTCTGTTTTATGGCAATTGGAATGCCATGCCCAATTACACTGTATTCAATATATTTATCTATAAACAATAAAAATATATTCAAAAGAAGAGAGAGAAAGCTCTCATGTTTTGAATAGCAGCAAAGTGCAAGAAGGTTCTAAGAGCAAATGAATGCCCCACCACTTGGGCATTTGGGATTTTTAGAGAGAACAGCTGTCCATGGTCTGAATCACCAGGATCTATAGAATTCTCCCAAATTCCTGCCCTCTGAAGAAGCTGCTCTGCTTCCACTGAGGCAGCCACTCTCTGGTTTTCTAGAGCGCCAATCTTCCCTCTCCTTCAAAAGCAGCTTGAAGGAAACCTAGTTCATATTCATGTTTGCCCAGTTCAGGGATGTTTTCCTCATGTGGCGTCAACAGAGTGGTTGTGATGTTATGATTGAAATTCCATCTGGTTTTATGGTTGTCACACTGGCACACACAATGCAGATAAAAAGACAGTTTTTTTATCACAATCAGTTGTGGCTGCCTTCTTGACTTTTTTGACCACATGATGAGAACAGTCTGGTGACAACTTCAGAGGGCAACATAATAAAGGTTACTTAAGCACATTTAAGCCAAGCAGATCCCCAAAATAAGAAAGGGAGAGGGAGAAGAAAAAAAGTGTCTTGCACACACCACCTTATTCTGTGTTAGGTGCATTTCTCCAGTCCTATATAAAAAGATCCAGGCACTTCCTCTGCATGGGAGCTACAAAGGCTTCCAGCCTCCTTTCCTGTTGAGTAGCCCACTAAGAAGGCTGATACTCAGCAGCCAAGAGTCCAGATAAAGCGAGAGGGCCTCAAAAGGGGAAACCAAGATCTCATTACCCTGCAAATCCAGAGGTGGTGGTGGAGGATGAGGCAGAGTCTTCAGTGGTTGAAAACTCAAATTCTCCAGCCACCCAGCCACTCCATGCCCTCAACCAGATCTGGGCAGTCTCTGAGTTTTGCCTGGAAGAGGAGCAATGCAAAAGCCAGGAATTGCCTGGAATTCAATGACCTGCTTGTGGGAAGGAGAGCAGAAAGAAAATGACTTCCAAACCACAGTCTAAAAGCAGCCACTGACCAGCCTCTACCAAGTTCATTCCTCCCACCATAGTGGGTAACATTGCCATGCCTTTCATTTACTTACTGACACATTTGCCCAGCCAGATTTTGTATGGGAGTGGAACAGAGTGGAGTGGAAGGGAAGGGATGGGAGAATTGGGAAGGAAGGGGCTTTCAGCCAATGACTGTCTTGGTTTCTCATTTGCCAGAGGGGAAAAGGTTCTGGATAGGGACATCCAATTATCTGCAGGCTTTCTGGACTGGTATCTTCCAAGGTGGTGAATAACCCATCCCATCATGCCCATTCCTCAATGGATATTAGCCAGGCAAGTTATGGATGAAGAACTCAGTCTAGGCAGAGAGTCTTTTGAATGTTAGTAGCTCAGGTTGATAGTTAGGCTGTTGGTTTGAGATCCTAGCTTGGCAGCTTGGTTGCAGATGTTTCACCATTCGATGAGACATCATCAGTGTGTTAGACTGCAGGGGTCTCCAACCTTAGCAACTTTAAGACTTGTGGACTTCAGTTAAAGTTGCCAGGATTGGAGACCCCTGTGTTAGAGTGTCTTTGTCTGAAGGGAATTTAAAACTGTGTGATTGTTTCTCTTGAGAAAAGGCGTTCTGGGAGGATGCAAAGCCCAGGGAAGCCCTCTCATCTCGGCAGCTTCCCTGAAGCCCAGCCTGCTACCAGTAAGGACTTACTCCCCAACCAATCTGAAAAGATGTAATGTGCATCTTTGCTGAGAAGCTTATTTTGACAACTTTGAGCAAAAGATCTTTGCTGATGCTTTGCCCGGTACCCTCCCGAAGTGTTGGGCTGCATCATCTTCAATGTTCATGTTGTCTGGGGATTATGAAAGATATCATCCTGTATCAAGTTCTGAAATCAGCCGCTAATTATTCTGCAGTGTTTTAGCCTATTTGCCTATCAGGCCGCATGATAAATTTAGATTTCAGAATTTCATGTGAACCCTTCTAAATCGTGTCCACTTGCAAAATTGTACTTAGTTAATCATGGTTAGCATGCACGAACAATACCAACATTCCATGCTACTTCACACAGTTTAAGCTTTCCAGGTTCACTATTTTAGGAGAATTTATCCAGGTTTGGCAGCTTAACTTGTGGATATTATTCAAATAATGCTGAAAAACCTGGAAAATCCAGTTGGGGACCAATGGCCAAGGGGAAATTTTATGTGTTTGCTAAGAGTCAGCCCTGATTCAAAGGCACATACATTTTATAAGCAGCGTCAGTCAACGAGATATAGACGAAGGTCTTCAAACTAGCTTTAAGACTTGTGGACTTCAACTCCCAGAATTCCTCCTTCAATCATCTTAGCTCAGGAATTCTGGGAGTTAAAGTCCACAAGTCTTAAACGTTTGAAGAGCCTTGATACAGTCTCTAGTGACCAATCAAGCTTTGATTGGGATAGCTCACTCCTCATCAGGGGTCCCAAGGTAGGAGACTGGAAGGAGCCAAATGAGATTTTACTGGCTCAGAAGCTGTTACCTACCCTGGAGGACAGTACAAAGCAGAAACATGCCTACCAAACAATGCCAGTCAGCGGAGCCCACGTCCCTTTAAAAATCATGCTCTCTTCTGGGTCATCACAAAAGGGAACATCACACCTTCAAGAGGGTGAAGATCTCTCCTGTGCCAGTCCCAATCCAAAGGATGCGTGGCACAGATGGGACAGATGCTTGATGGGAAAACCCCCATATGGGGAAGCGGTTGGGCTAAGTTGGAGTTTTCAGTATCTTTCTAAAAAGCCAAATCAGGGATATTTGTACAATAGCCTACAGCTACAAAAAAAGGCAAAGCGTAGCTGAATTTTAGCCGTAGAAGCCTTAACCAACGTCTTCTGCCTATATTGGGCCCATTTATGTGACTTGAGGAGGGGAGAGTTTTCCAAAACCTCAGTGACCACAATGCCTGGCTCAACGTGCAGGCAAACACTGTCCTTCCGTGTCTCGTGTGAACAGCTGCCTCTTAATCCATCGTGTCTGGGTCACCTTATTAGATGGGGAAAAGGTCAGTCTCAGGCAATAAACGGACTTCTCTGGATTTTCTCCTCTGCTCAAATCAACACCACGATCTTGGAATGACTCCGTCTGTTTCCAGCAGGCCTTAATAATAGGGGCGACGCCTCCATTGTTGATCCGGAGTGCTATTCCGTTCTGGTTCCCTCTCATAAGCTAAAAAAGTCGTTTCCATTGCAATTCTGCATTAACCTAAGAAGAACAAGCCTTGCTGGCTTCAGTTTTACTTTTGGGTAGGCGGGCACTGGACTAGGTTATTGGAAATCTTCCCTTCGGGTAGTCCTCAACTTATGACCACAATAGAGCCCAACATTTCTGTTGCTAAGTGAGGCATTTATTAAAAGTGAGTTTTGCCTCATTTTATGACCTTTCTTGCCACAGCTGTTAAGTGAAATGCTGCAATTGATGAGTTAGTGACCTGGTTGTTAAGCGAATCTGGCTTCCCCGCTGACTTTCCTTATAAGGGGATCACAGGACATTGCAACCATCAAAAATATGACTGCTATTTGTCAGAAATGGTGCAGGATCTTCTGCTGAGAGGGGGGTTGGACTAGATGACTTACAAGATCCCTTCCCCCTCTATTCATCTGTACCTAATATGAGTCTTCAGCCCCCCGAAGTTGCGCCCCTTGCTTGGTAAGCCGGGCAGAAAGACCTGACCCGATTGTAAAAGCCCTTTTGGGGAGGCCCACAGTTGTGCGCGCGATCCAAGACAAGTCCCGCCTTTAAAGAAAGAGAGGGGGCTTCCACACGGAGAAGAAGGTCCCAGGCAGTTCTTGCGTGGCGCCCTCCCAGGACGGCAGTCCGTTTCTGCGAAGGAGAGAAGGGAGCCTCCCGTTCTTGCTGGACTTTCTCTCAAACATCGCACTCGGGTTCGCCGGCATCCAAGCAACTTCCCGTAGTGCCCCGTCTCCTCTTCCGAAAGCGCCAGAATTGATGCCTCAGAGATGGCGGGTCCCGCCTTTTCAGTTCAGCTTGATGTAAAATGCCCTGAACCAGAGGCCTCCAAACTTGGCAACTTTAAGACTTGTGGACTTCAATTCCCAGAATTCTCCAGCCTGAACCCCCCCCCCCCCCAACCATCTAGAGAAGCGCTCCTTCCGAAACACACATACACACACCATATACTCCTTGTGGGATCCGCATCTGGAGGACACCACTCAAAAACTGCTGGCTGTGGGGGATGAGGACTGAAATCCAACACACCAGAAGATACCAGCTGGCTTAATACTACTACACTGATGATCAGCTGGGTTTGTCAGCCAAGAGAAGGAGGAGGAGGAGGAGGAGGAGGAGGAGGAGGAGGAGGAGGAGGAGGAGAAGAAGAAGAAGAAGAAGAAGAAGAAGAAGAAGAAGAAGAAGAAGAAGAAGAAGAAGAAGAAGAAGAAGAAGAAGAAGAAGAAGAAGAAGAAGAAATAATTACACCCTAGTAAAGGGCCAAGAAAACATTGTCACAGAGCATGCAACTACAGGCACATTTATACCATTCACATCCTTTTTATGCACCACACAACCAGTATTAAGAAAATCTTTCCTACAAGCAGCATTACCTAAGATTTATCTCATGCCTGCTCCTTAGAGATTCTACCAAACATTTGTACTGAAAATAAGATCAAATATGTGCAGCTTGCCAAATAAACCAAAAGTTTCGTTTCTCATCCAAGAAGCTTCTTCAATTTGCTCTTCAAATAATTCCTGGATATTCGGGCAGAAAAGTCCATAGGAAGGGAGTTAGTTCGGAAGAACAATGATGCCCCCCTCAAGAAATTCTTGGGAAAGTTAGGTTAGACTGCCTCCCCAGCCTTCTAGATTTCTTTCATGGTTTTCACTATTTTAATTTGTTTTACTGTAAATTACCCTGAAAAGTGCAAGTAAATAAAATAAAGTTTTCTGAACTTATGCTAACTGTACTTGTGGGTTATTTATTTTCAACTAAAAGCAAACTCATAGCTCCCTATAGCCTCCGCCCATCCACCCCAAACAATTGTGGGCACTGACTAAGAATAGAATTGGCCTGGTTCCTACATCGAATGCATTTGGGAACTGGGATAGGTGAATCCAACCCACCCATATTGTTCCCTGGTTCTACTCAGAGCTAAGATGTGTCTTGAATGAAAGCAAACAAAAAGGAATGTTTTACTTTTTAGAGAGGATGCTTTTATCAAATTCTTTATAATGTTATCGGGTGAAGATTACAATTCAATCAACTCTGTATGAAATCCTACTCGAGGATTACTGGAGGCTTTCAAGAAGAGACTGGACTGCCATCTATCAGAAATGGTGTAGAGTCTCCTCCTTGGGCGGGGAGGTTGGACTAGATGACCTATAAAGTCCCTTCCAATTCTGTTATATTTTAATAGTAACACCTTGATTAGCTCGAAAACCATATGCAAGTTATAACACTACAAAGGTCTCTTCGGAAAGAATTCCCAATACGTCTCTAATATTGCTTAAATCTCTCAATTTCCTGCCAGGATTTTGAGGCCAGAAAATATCCCCCCCCCCATTTTAGGAATGTTATTGTAAAATAAAATGTATTTGTAACTCACTGTATGTCTGAGAGAAAAAATAACACCTGGTTGTTTACTACAGGTGCACTTGGATGTGTTTGGACGGCAGAAGAATTGTAACCAATTTCAAATCTAGGTCTTTCCAGAGCCTGATGGTGCTTTCCTATTTCCTTTCTCGTTTGGGATCCCTGGGATTGATTCCAGGTGAACGGAGCTCCTCCTAGAAGTAGATTTCAAGCATCAATAACCCAAGGCAAAGCCAGTTGGGACTTGGCACTGGGTACAAGCAGCCCAACTCCCGCCTTTACACAGCTGTTGTGATATTGATGCTCAGAGTTAAAGTCAAGGAAAGAATATTGACTTGCATCGAAGCACATCCTAAATTACAACCAACCCACAGACTACTACTAAATGAGTATATTGGTCCCAATTGAAGACAAATTTACTGTAATGCAAAGCTTTTCCTGTTTCTTGTAGGCACACGTATTTGAGCTTTAAGTTATGACCCTTGAAATTCAGATAATGGGTCCTGAAGTGTGGTTTCCTTTGGCATACAAATTGGCATCAGTTTCCTGAAATGGTCAGGGGTAAATAAATTCAACCCGCCATGACACAGCTAACTAACTAAAGCATTCCCGAGTGCAGCAGAGTAAAAGCCACGGATTAAACCTAGTGGATTTCACTGCACAAACACAGATGACATGCATTTCAAAGCATTCTCCTTCCTGAAGAGGGCAGATCACCAACTACACTGTCCAATAAGAGTTGGGTGCGCCATTCGAAAGCTTTCCCAGGCAGGGCTAAAAATGCCATTCCTATTTGTGGCTTCCTTGTCTTTTGAGATGATTCTTTTACCACTACCACCACCACTACTACTACTACTTCTACTACTACTACTATTATTATTATTATTATTATTATTATTATTATTATTATTATTATTATTATTATTATAGAAGTGGGTCAATTTATGATTATTTTCAGTGACTGGTTTAAGTATAGGTCCCCCTACAACAACTCCTGTTGCTGTGCTCGGATGGTGATGGAAGCCACAAGGATGGGATCAAAATGAATATCATCTTGGCTTTTTTGACCACACTCCACCGCCTGAGCAAAGTCCTGAGCATCATCTAGCTCAGAACAGTTCTAGCAATAGCAATAGCACTTAGACTTATATACCGCTTCATAATGCTTTAGACTTAGAGCCCTCTCTAAGCGGTTTACAGAGTCAGCATATTATCCCCAACAATTTTTGGGTCCTTCTAGAATTTGGATGAATGGTGGCTAGATTATTATTAGTCGGGTTCACACATTGGCGCAAGTTTACTTTTGGATTACTGAACCATCCACAGAGATTTGAAGCTGCATACAAACCTGATGACTTGCCAGCCACAAGATCTGGGTTCCCGCATCACCCCAACCTACATGCCGGTTTGACCCGAGTGCCCGTTGTTGAAGACGGAGCTTACTTCTACATCGGAAAGAAGATATTTTTTTTCCAATCCTTCCGTCACCATCACTAACCCAGCCCCACCGCGCGACTTCTGAAACTACAAAGCCCTCTGGGGTCGGCAAGCCGTCTCTTTGAGCCCGCGGCACAATCTTCCGAGGGTTTGACAAGGACCTCCTTAGCTCGACTCACGGTTACCAAGCAGCCGACCATACCTTGCCTTACAACACCCGGCAAAAAAAAAAGGAAAACAAAACAGCTGCTATTAAATAACCTTGGAGGAGGGAAGAGAGTATGTTGGCCATGTGTGTGTGTGCGTGGCGGCGCGAATCTAAAGAGGTTTCATTAAAAGGTTTTGAAAACGGCGTGGACGAGTTACTTCAGTTATTGAAAGAACACCGACTGAATGAAGTCGCTTTGCGCTTCTTTTCCATTCAGGGCGATTATTGAAGAACCCGCAGTAAAATTCTACCTTCTACAAATGGAAATATCTACTTCCAAGTTTAGAACCGCAGCAGAGAAACTTAAACAGAAGGGAATGTAGCTCCTTGGGGAGGGGGGGAGGGGGTCGAAACGCTTCTCTTCCAAATCGGGCCGCTCAACGCAGGATTTATGTACAGCTCCCGTAGTTCATCTATTTTAAATTATTACTCCTGAACAGGTGAGAGCCTGATTATTTATTTATTTTTGGATCAACGTTTAAATAAAAGAGGCACTTGGCAGAACCCGGAAAACAAACCCAGAGCGAAAGCAAAAGCGACCTTAACCCCGCTCTTCATATCCTCCTTGCGAAATGCAGGCCATTCGGTTAACGGTGATATTGACGATGACGAGAGCAATAACCCCGATGTTAGGCAGTTGGCTTTTCCACGTCCACCTGTACCCGTAGGGCATAAGCTCAGTAAATTTGAAGTATTCCCATTGGTTTCCAAAATTCTCCCCCCCCCGCCCCGCCCATCTCTCTCAGAATGTGACAACGGGCTATTTCCACGGGAATGTAGGACGTGGGGCATTTATTCCCTCTTGTAGGCGAGGGATAAAACTGAAACTCCACCAGATGGGCTATCTTGTGCGTTGGAAACGAGCCTTTTGTTTCAGGCTTGGTCAATAAACCAACCACCAAAATAAAAGTGTCGACGTCGTGGGGCGAGCCACTACCAATCTGCAACATCCAAAGATCCTAACTCTTTGTGGGACTGAACTATGCCGCTATTTATTTATTTGCACTCTGCACACGCTCGGAGGATCCTTATTTTTTTAATGTTTCAAGAAGTGAGAGGAGCACTGAACATTCCCCGGAGAGGAAGAGGAGGAAGAGCGGGGGGAGGGGAGGAGGAGGGCGTCGTCTTGGCCGTTGTGGGAGGCCAAGATAAAGGCTGAGAGTCTCTTTCTCTGCTTGCGCCCCCCCCTCCGGCCTCCTTTCTCCTCTTGCCTTCAGATTTGCCCAGCAAAGGCAAGATGGCAGAAGGGGGAGCCTCTGTCTCCCCCCTCCCCTTTATGTGATCTCTTTGGTCCCCTAATTAGGGCTGGATCGGGCAACAAGAACTCCCAAACATTTTAATCGAGCTCTTTTCAATGGAGAGGGATAAATGGTGGCGACTGTTACCGCCCCACTGAAAAGCTGCTCTCCCATGGTGGGTATTCAGGGCTCTTTTCACAAACTCGAAGCAAGGGTCTGCACAGCCCACCGAGTTTCTAATTAGTCTAATTAGAGAGGAGGATTGATAGATGGCAAGATAGGGAAAGGAGTGAGGGCTATGCTCAGCTCTGCCAACCTGCCTTTCAGAGTGGCTTTACCTTGATAAAATAATAGTAACAAATCATTATTTTACATCAAATCCCCCAGAATATGAAGTCAAAGCTGACAGTTCCTTAGTTGGTATTGGCTTTCATATGCATCAAGTTCTTCCAAGAACCAAGAATGACAAACCTAGGATATTGCAATGTAGTGTATGGGCAGATTCAAGCAACGTGACTTCTGTGCAGTTGACTGATAGAAATTTGACCGGTGCATAGATTTATTGAGATAAAAGTAAAATAAAATGTGTGGCCTGGCCTTCCCCATGGAGAAATAGGTTGGCTTTTAATTCCAATAGTTTCTTGCTAGCCAGGCTTTGGTGAAAGCTAATTGGCAATTAAACCATGTAAATTATAATTATACAATTACAACTCCTACCCAAAACAACGAGATTTCATTTTGAGGAAGCAGATAGCATTACATAATAAGCTTAATACTGACTAAATTGTAGTCACAGTGTCATTTTTTTGGTAAGATCCTCAGATCAGAGTCTTACTGTTGTGTTATTATTCATCATCATTACTGGTATTACTTGAGAAGTGCAGTGTGAATTAATGGACTCTATAAACAAAAACTCAGTATTAATTTAAACTGTTTAATGATTGTGCTTCTAATTTCCTAACTTTTGTTGTAATGTGAATGAATAATCCTTTCTTGTTGAAGAATGAAGACTTCATATTAAATGAGAAAATGTTTTGATCCTCTTATGAAGTAAATTCAGATTCAATCCGGATCTTTACTACAGGAATTTCAATAAACCAGACCCATTATAATGGTTTATCATTATTTTAAATAAACAATTTTATTATTAATTTTATGCTGTACTAGACATAAAAAGAAAAAAGAAAACAACACACAAAAACAAAAGGGAGATACAATTCATGCCCAGGACTTCAATCTAGGATCAATATATGCTCAAATTTGAATTCCAAATATGAACTGACTGTCCATTGTTTTAAGTATTATTCATGTCTTTCGTTATGTATTTAAACAATTGGGCTAAGTGTCTTTTTAATATGCAGCAGTATGATGCATTAGCCCAACCCTTGACAGCCCGAGTTATGGAAATGTATTGTACTTCCTCCCATATATCTATTCCTATTTGTCCTGGGGGCTGAGAACTATGGGTCCTGAAATCCAGCATATCAGAAGCACAGTGGATTAAGGAAGCCAAGTTTAAAATGAACCTAAGGACACGGAGAGCTGAGGTCTCCGGGGCCCAGCCAGCGAGTCCATCTGAACGAGAAGGATGTGTTCCAATGTTTATCCCACAGCAGAATCTCTCAGAGTCTCTTCCCTAACAACCCTATTGAAATTCAATGAAACGTAGTTCCTGGCAATTCGAAACAACTATAAAGTAGTTTTTCGGCGTTTTTTTTTTTTCATTCTAACCTCCCTCCCCCTCGCCTTACGTTGAGCGAAAAGAGCTTTCGCAACGCTTCTTCTTCCCTTTTTCCTCCTCTCCGATTAAGTTCAATGAAGTCGGGTCCGCATTTGGGAACCTATATCTTTCTGTCTGTCCCTTGGTGTCACTTCTTTGTCCTTTCCAAGCCTCCTTTGACCGACTGGCATGGCTGAAAATCGGTGACACAACTTCTCCCCACTGGAGGTAGGAAAGACGTTCCGTAGAACGAAGCGGTACACCCCCCCCCCCCCAAAGAATGATGAAAACTTCGCCCCGCGAAGCAAGAGTTGCCCGGCCCCGAATGTTAAAAGTGCAGGCTCGGCTTTCAACAGAGAGACGCTCTTCTTTCGCTTCACGTCGAGGACAAGGCGAGGGTCGGCTCCGCTGAGCTCATGAACCATCCAGACGCGCAGCTCTGACACCGCTTTTGCCAGGAAAGGGGAAACGGGGGCGGGGGGGGAGAGAGAAGCGAAGGTCGCTGGGTGCCCAGCCGGCGAATACATCTGGGCGGGAAGCAGCAGCCCCGCGATTCTGAGGCGACGCAGCGAACTGGGATATATAACCTGACAAGAAAGAAAGAAAGAAAGAAAGAAAGAAAGAAAGAAAGAAAGAAAGAAAGAAAGAAAGAAAGAAAGAAAGAAAGAAAGAAAGAAAGAAAGAAAGAAAGAAAGAAAGAAAGAAAGAAAGAAAGAAAGAAAGAAGAGAAATGAAGGCAGGAAGAAGAGAAAGGAAAGGAAGAAAGGAAGAAAGAAAGGAGAGAAAGAAAGAAGAGAAAGGAAGGAAAGAAAGGAAAGGAAAGGAAAGGAAAGGAAAGGAAAGGAAAGAAGGAAGGAAGGAAGGAAGGAAGGAAGGAAGGAAGGAAGGAAGGAAGGAAGGAAGAAAAGAAGGAAGAAAGAAAGGAAGGAAGGAGGAGGAAAGGCGGAGCTGAGGAATCAAAAGCCAAAAGCGGAGCAGAAGGAAAAGCAACAGCCGCCTAGAAGGCGGAGGGGGCGAAGCTGCGGCTCAACCGCCGCCTCTGGACAGGCGGCACTGCTGTGCGAACCGCAGCGGACGCCTGGCTTTGCTCGGAGGCCCCGCCCCCTTCTCTGCAGCTCCCGCTTCTCGGACCTAGTTCTGGACTCTGGAGAGATTCTGGACCAATCAGAGGAAAAGGAGGGAGGAAGCAAGCAAGTGGTCGAACCCAAGCCGAGGCCCAGGGCACGTGGCCCCAGCGACGCGCGCCGTTTCTTCCCCCTCTTTGCTTTGCACGCAACTCACGACCTTCCCTCGCTTGGAGGGCTTTCCTGCTCGGGAGCCGGGACGGGGTGGAGCTTAAGGGCCTAAGGCTTAGTTTAAATAAACCAAGCCTCGGTTTGTTTCAGGAAATGAGGCTGGGCCACAAGTCAACCTAATTGCAAGGTGGTGGCTGAGGGACAGGTGCCAAGCCAGCTGCTCTTAGAGAGAAGGAAGCAGGGAAGCTCTATGTCAGGGGTTTCCAAACTTAGCAACTTTAAGATTTATGACTTCAACTCCCAGAATTCCTCAGGTGAGGAATTCTGGGAGTTGAAGTCCACAAGTCTTAAAGTTGCTAAGGTTGGAGACCCCTGCTCTACGTTAACAGGCGTCTGCATGTGTCCTTTGCAGTGATCCCCTGCCTTGGGGTAACCCTCTCAGAATCTCCCTCTTGGAAGGCTGAGCTCTAACTTAAACCGTCCCTGCTGCCCCCCACTTTCTGCTCCTCTTTACCCTCTCCTGAGAATCATTTCTTTCAACCTACTTTAACAGCTGTGAAAATGATTTCTAGCTAAATCCCATATCATGCCGCCCTCATTCAGACATGCCATTCCTGTGAATGGGGCACGGGGAACGGTGATTTCAAAGCAACTATTCCCGAGCACACAAAGTATACTGTGCCTTCTTTCGTTTATTTATTGATTCAGGATTGAAATGTGGTGCATCATTCAAAAAGATTCTTAAAATGGAGAAAGTGGAAATGAGGTTTTATCGAAATGAAATGAATTTTATCTCTCAAACTACTTTTCTTCTTCCACGCCAGTTTAATCACTCCGGTTGCATTCTAAATAAAAATGATTTCTGACCCATTAAACCTTGGCATTGTGTGAAATCCTACTAACAGTAAAGGCCAAGATACCATGTGATTTTTAAGGTTGCAACCCCGTTTAAACCAGTGTCTTCATTCTGGTTGAACTGTATCAAAAATTAAAAGGCAGAACACACAAACCACAACTTCCGGTCCTTGGTTTGTTCTGCATGCAGGTTGCTCTGGCAACTGTTGTGGACAAGCCTGACGTGTCAGAGGTAAAAGCTTTACCAGCCTGGTTCTCTGGCTCAGATTTGAGGGAGGGTGAGGGGTGGAGTGCCTTAGGCCTTAGGCCTCAGGCCCCTTAAATCCTGAGACATTATCTAAATGAGTATAACTGAGTGTGAATATAATGGCTTGGTGTATATTAAGTATAGTACTCATAAGTACTGCACTAATTTGTACTAAGAACAAGTCTTTATCCCCCTCAGAATTCCAGAACTCCATTTAACAAGTCCCAGAAGATTCCTTATTGCCTTAAAATGCTTCAGAGTGTTCACAATTAACTCCCCTTCAGTTTCTGTCTAGCCAACAATTCTTACTTTAAAAAACAGCTCAAAAGAATGAACACAAACAATGTTACCTCCATTCAGTTGGACTGAACCCCATAGTCATATTGTTTACTTGAAGAGGGCTCCAAAATGAATCCTACCCTCCTAAATTGGCTTGTTGTTCTGATGCAATGAAAAATTCCATCCCTGTTGTTGAAATACCAAGTACCAAATACCAAGTCCACCACCAAGTACAGTACAGTGAGATGATTTCCTAATCTTTGCCTAGGGCATCAAAATGGAAGCCTTCTAGAAGGAAGATTTATAGAAATCCCAACAGGACTACGAAATCAAGGAAACATTTGCGGGGAGGGAAAGGCAATGGCAAATCACTCCCATGTCATCATGAAAATAATGGATGTCTCTATGAAATATAGAGGTACAGCTCAACCTGTTTCACTCAACCCAATCACCATAACCCTATAGACTGGATTCATGCAACGCATTAGGTTACATCATTATTGGCTAGCTTGTAGTCTTGTGAATGCAGTCTTTGTCATATGGCACAGACATTTGTGCAAGCTTTTGGACATATCTGGACCAACGAAAATGTTATTTCCCTGCAACTGTGTGTAGAACGAGTTCAAAGTTGCTAGATACACACTTTAAAGTTATCCACCATTAAATCAGGAGGATAACAGCACTTCTTCACCATGGTCCCTCATTCTCGACAATCTAGAATTTAAAAATACTGGTAGATGGTTAATATGAGGCATCAATGAGTGGACCATTTAATTCAATAAAAGGACTAAAATACTGAGAATTTCAGATAGAAGACTTTCCTCATTGAAGCTACTTCATGAATGTTCATGGGGGAACAAGGGCAGGGATGAAATACATACATGTGTAATGTAACCATGTGAATGTCACCAGTTGCGTACTGGTATGATACAAATATATAATTGCACTGTCAACATGACACCATCAATTACTTCAGCAGGTCGATGTCATCATAGCTTGTTATGGATACTGCTGACCTGGTGGGTGCCAATGTGGGATTTTCAGACTGTGTTTACATGAGACACCAAATTATCAGTCAGAATAGAGGTGGAAGGGACCTTGGAGGTCTTCTACTCCAACTCCATGCTTAAGCAGGAAACTCTATACTATTTCAGACAAGTGACTGTCCAGTCTCTTCTTAAAAACATCCAGTGATGAAGCACCTACTACTTCTGAAGGGACAAAACATGGTCGTGGGCTAGCTGTGCAGGAGGAAATTATGACATTAAACTATGGTGCAAAAAAACCAACAACAAGTGTTTGGTAGCCTCTTTTGCTAGTAAAATGTTAATAAATAAATAAATAAAATAAAATGGTAATAAAGGACATGAGGTGCAGCTCATAAAAACTTATGTTTTTATATAATGTGTATTAGTTGGAAATGTGCTGTCAAACATCTTAAAATTCTATGGGAAAACTAATATGTTAAAGTTAAAATATATATGCAGCATACCTGTACTAGCCATTATTTATGACAATTAACAGGTAAAAGTTTCAAATCCTGTTTAGTCTTCAAGTATTATCAGATTTTCATTACTTGATTTTTTTTTCCATGATAGAAAAGTTGCTGTTTTGCCTTGATGAGCAGTAGTGAGAATTCGGGGTCCTTCCTATTTCCTTTTCAGGCATTTTCTGTTTATGCCATTGCTTTTTAGATGGTAAGACTGCTGCCAGTCTTATTACTGCTATTGTTGTTGTTTGTTGCACAGTCACCCAGATGTTTAGACTGGATTTGACATTTTTATCCACCTGCTAAGTCCTTCCCAAGGGCCTGGGATAGACAAAACTGAAATAGGTATAGTCACAGGTATTATTATTATTATTATTATTATTATTATTATTATTATTATTATTATTATTATTATTATTATTATTTCAAATAAAGAACAGGATAAAAACCTGTTGCAAATATATTCAGCAAAATGAATTCCATTAGATCCTGAAGCCTCGGATAGCTTTCTATTTAGCCTTAAACCTCAATCTTTCACAGACAGTCTGCAAAAGAAAAAAGCAAGGAGACAAAGAGAAAAGTGACTGGTTTAACGAAGAAATGTTTTATGAAAGAGCAAAACTTCCTGCCAAGGTTCCATATCTCCTCTCCAGGGGGATTGCAGTCTGACAAAGCAAACTATGGAAAGCCCACTAGGTCATTTTCTCAGGATACTGTTTATCGCTTGGGGAAGGAGCAGTGGTTTTGAAATGTTACCAGGAGAAGAAAGGAGAGAAAATGATCTGGAAGGGAAGGTGAATAATCCTTTCAGCTGTTACCATAAGAAGAAAAATGGGCTCTTGGTTTTCTTTTTTTGGTCCTAATAAAATCTCATGTCTCCAAAGTTTTTGCCTGATTGCAGATAAATTTGCACAGGCAGATTCTGTGAACTTTTATTCTTCAACAATTCAATTTACAGGAATGTTGCACAGCTGTATCATGTAGAATGTATTTGAAGTTATTCTTATCAGGATCACACAACCCACTGGCAAGCAAAAATGTCTTAGTGGGCACAAAAGGAACCAGAGCCAAAAGATTACTTTTCAATCCAAAGATTGAGAGTTTGTTTGGCAAAGAATTTATGTGAGTGCTTGAAGTCATACATTTCTTATACACACACATAACCTGTAGCTTTTGCTTCCCTCTTTCGCCCTATCCCTCCTCCAACAAAAAGTAGAGATATAAAGTTGCTGCATGCCAAGCTGAAGTTTACCTGCAATCCAAAATCCATTCACTCCAGAGCATTTGACCCAAAGTCAATATGATTAATTTCCCCAGTACTCTGGGTATGATGAATGTTAAGCTCCATA
Source organism: Hydrophis major (assembly GCA_033807585.1). Lineage (NCBI taxonomy): Eukaryota > Metazoa > Chordata > Lepidosauria > Squamata > Elapidae > Hydrophis > Hydrophis major. The sequence goes on from CM066329.1 coordinate 335,760,122, forward strand.
ATTTTCAGTCTTCAAGTTGGGCACCTAGCTTCATGCAGGATAACTTCTATGGCTGCCATTCCTAGGCACCATCAGAAGGGGAATTCATTGATGTTCCATAGGAACAGCCTTCCTTAACCTGGCTCTTTCAATCGGTAACTTTCAATTGCCAAATTTCTCAGCCAGTAATGGGCACTGCTGAGAATTAAAGTTCTCTTGTCTAGAGATTATCAAGATTTTTTTTTACAGTTGAGGATTTTAACTGACCTTCAGTATATTATGATTTATCATCCTGCTTAATTTTACATTCATCCAGGATACACCACCTCAAGTAGTTCTAAATGTTATCCTTTAACATTGTTGAAATAGCAGGCAATTAAAAATGCTGTTCATTTCTAGTGTACCCTGTATCTACCCACCAAGTTATGTGTTCAGATACTTTCCTATTGAAACACCCAGGTATTTTGATAGGTACTACAACAGGCCTTCTCTGTAAGGTTAATCCTCAATATATGGACTCACAAATTATCTGACTACATTTAAGCCTAGGGTGGTTCCTGAACTATGTGTCACTGGTTAATCTATGATACAGGCTGTCGAGTAACCAGTTTGTTAAATAAATAAATAATGGAAATTCAGCCTTTTTTTGCTTTCCAAGCGGAGGGCTCAACTCTATAAATATTATTCAAGCCCTACATACCAGAAATGAAAAACAATAGGATTTACTTCTAAGCAATCAGATCTTAGACTGTACTGCAGTCGAATTATCTTTCATGTGGAATTAAGAGCCTCTGATATTCAACATTAAATAATCCCCCTGTCCTCTATCCTAATTCAGAGCGATTTTCTGAAAGTTGCAATACTGGCTTTAATGCCCACGCTGGTGTTGGAACCCAAGGCAACAAAGAGGGAAGGCCCTTTGAAAAATCAAGGTTACCCACTCTAGATAAGAGAATCTGGACCTTCGGTTGTTCCCCCAGATCCTTCCTCCAGCCTTCCTACCTTCCTGGATCGGGGTGCGCGTGAATTGGCATTCCGTCCCTCAGGTAGGAAGAAAAACCACCCATTACTCCCTGATTTCATTGGGGCTACTCAAGAGCAAGGCACTCTTCGTTCAGGAAGAGGACCTTGAGGAGCTTCCGAAGAACGACTGGATGGCACCTCTTCCAACCGAACGGTTTCAAACGTTGTTTCCCTCCTCAAAAAAACAACAACAACCAAAAAACAAACAAACCCGTAACTTAGAAACTAGCAGGGGAAAGGAGGCAGACGAAGAAAATTCATTACAACAGAAGCCACCCCAGCCTGCGTAATATTCCGTTAGCTTAAGTTTACTTCAATTTATCACAGCTCAATCAAATCTAGGTTCCGTCCAGTTCCGTTTCTTTTCCAGTGTGGCCTGTCCGTGCCACTCAACCCGCAGTCGCCTTCACGGTTTCCAAAAAGTTGCCGGCTCGACTCATCACGTCTTCTCCAACTTGGGGCGGCGCTCAGGATGTTTGGACGATACAACGTGCCAGAATACATTTCCCCAGGACAGAGTAAGGTCGCCTTCGGGTTGGCCCAAGAGCCCTGGGCCGACTCAGCCGGGCTTACGAGGCTTCTCTCCGTCCGCCCGACAGCAATGAACGGCCGCAGTCCGCTTCTAGCTCGGAGCGCACCCAGGAGCCCGAGGCCAAGAGCGAAAGCCTCCTTCGTGCGCTCCCCGAAGTCCCATCCCGCAAACTGGGACGTTCCGTTCTTGCTTGCCAAAGAGTTTGGCTACGGCGTCCCGATTTCTGCAATTCAGCCGGAGCTGAACCTGAATTTTTTCGCCCTCCGTTCTTCCCATTCTACAAATCGGTGCTTTAGATCTCGCATTCGCCTTTGTGACTGTTGCCGCTTCAATCTGAGAGGCCTACCCTTATTTTAGCCTATCGTTGGAACTTGAAGCGGAGCGGAGAAAGTACTTCGAATGTGACTCTCCCGACTTAAAGAAAAATCCAGAGCAACTACTGGGTTGGCCATATTTACTTATAATCCCACCCAACACTCAACAAGTCCAACTTCGGGATGGAAAACAGAGGGGGAAAAGGGGGGGGGGGAATAGTTGAACTGAATGAATTGATTCTATTTTTAGATAATGCTCACAGTGTAGCCCTCATTCATTTTGTTCAGGTTTGCTCCCCAAAGCAGAGTTGCAGCCTCAGCTAGATGATAGATGGATGGATGGATGGGATGGATAGATAGATAGCTGAGAGAGGGAGGGAGGGAGAGAAGAGGAGGGGGAGAATCAGAAACTTAAAATAATGGACAGTGGCAATTTTGATTCACCATACGCCCAAGTCCACTTGTTAAATGCATTTCCTTTTAAATAACCACTTAGTAGCAGCTTTACAATAGTAACATGTCTTGTAACCTTGGCCCCACTGAATTGAATAGAAAGAACATCTGAATTTGAGGCCTTAAATTTGCACTAGACTGAATTGAAATTATCTCTTTGCCCCATATATCTATCTAAAAGCACTTTGGTCACATCAGTAGATACATACTTACCATTAAGGTAAATTATATGTGTGAGATACAAGTTATTGGCTGTTTCTTTTCAGATTTTGTTCCACACTCATTTCTATTTTTTAAATTACTTTTCTGATATTTATAATTTCAGAATTGTTGAAATTCCTGAGTGGTCCTTTGGCATTTTATCAGAAGGTTTTTGGAAATCTGCCATTCTAGTATATTTCCTACATCATAAATCATGGAAAATGTTCATAAAGAAATGTGCTTCCAAAATAAATGTTCATTGGAACTTTTCAGAATTCCTGGCTGATCCCACCTATCAATCATAGCTTCCTACACCTTTTTTTCTAGGATATAAACCTTTGGCTTTTCAGCAATCCTTAAACAAGCAACACTCCTCAAACTACAGCAGTGCCTGTGTTGATCCTTATTTCCCCACCTATTTCCCAGTTCTTAGGGAATGCCTTGCCTTTGTGGAAGGATGCGGGCCTTCAGGACGATAGTCTACTAAAGTGCCATCCATTTGAATGGGATTTACTCCCAGTGAAGTCACTGTGTCCACAGTAAATCTCCAGGGGCTTTCACAGGATGGTCATGAGCATCAGTTGAATCTCGGGTTACAGGAACACGCGGAGAAATCAAAGCCACCCCCCACCCCAACCAGACTGCCATTCTTTCTATTCAGATTATACCAAATCAGCAAAAAACCCAGCCCCAGACCAAAAGAGCAGCTTCAGAGTCCCCCTTTTTACATGCAACCTTCACTCACTTCTTCGTTTCCACTCATTGTATATGTGTATGCCCAGATGCATGGCTCACTTTTTTGTTGTTGTTCCTACATTACACTTTCCCATGTTTTATTTCATTAATACAATGTTCAGGCTTGGTAAACTACACATTAAACCCTGAATTAATTATATGGAATGGCTTTGTGCAGCATCTGAGCCTAAAGGGAACAGGTTGGCTGGTCTGTAGCTCAACTTCTCCAGCACACAAACGCAGTACATGGGCTGTTTGAATTGAGCCAGGCTGTCTAGACAGAATTTTTCTTTTAGCAGTTGCGGAATTGCTAAAGGTAGCAAGGAGGAAGTAACACACAGGTAAAGCCACCCTGCATGCCTGCATTCAGAGAGAAGGCCTGCCTCCTGTTAGAACTGCAGGGATGCTCAACCGAAACCAACACCCATTGATTTGGAAATTGGGCAGTACTCATAATTGAGGCCCTTGTGAATAGGAGGTCCAATGAAAGGACCTCAACTTCACTCTCCTTGCTATCCCAAGTGTAATATCACCCCCCTCCCAATATCATAGGGGGGTGGACTATTAAAAGACCTTAAAGGTCCCTCCAAGCCTGTAATTCTGTTATTGTATCTTCTTCAGTCTCTCCCCCTCCAATTAACTGCAGCATAGGCTGCCTTCTGGAATTCCAGGGAATGCTGCTGTGTCTTCTTTGCTTCACTTTGAAATCCTTGCACCTACCCCAGCATGCATTGCTAAAAAGCAAAATAAAACACAACCAGAATTTATGGGTATTATTTTTTCCAAAGGCTCTAAGTAAAACTCACCTCTCTTGACAGCTTCTCTCCTTTTTATTATTCCCAGTCCTATCTCTGTGCCAAGAATGGGAATTGCTTAAAGCTTCAACTTGTCTGGGAGGCCCTTTCCCACCTATTCTCCTTCCACCAAGCCCCGGCAATTGCAGGTTCCACTGCTTTTACAGAACAGGAGGAGGCAAGGCTGCAGCAGTCTTTTGACAACGGGGGGATCCTGTACGTGTGGCTTCAACATTGCCCTACTGGGTACCACTGAGATCCTTCTCCCCAGATCCACAGTCTTCAGGACAAGGGCATCAATTCTGTACAGTGCAGGAGCCAGGGATCCGCAAGGTTTATGTGCCAGGCATACAAATCAGGTAGAGCTTCTATAACACCACCCATTTTGACGTCTTTGACCAAACTCTGCCTACACACTGGCTTGCACATGGATTTGAGTCAATCCTGGGCATTTTAAACAGAGGTGGGAAAATTCTTGCTTGAAATCTTAAGAGAGGTGCTCCTGTCTTTAGTTGCTTTCTTTCAACATAGCAAATTTGAACTAGTTTTAGCCTTGGCAAAAGTTTGCTTGTTTATGGTTTAGCACATTGGGCATATCTAGCAAAATTGGTCAGCTTATGGAAGAGTGAACACACAAAATGGGATACTTTAGTCAAGGGGTCTCTAACCTTGGCAACTTTAAGCCTGGCCGACTTCAACTCCCAGAATTCCCCAGCTGGGGAATTCTGGGAGTTGAAGTCGGCCAGGCTTAAAGTTGCCAAGGTTGGAGACCCCTGCTTTAGTCAACAAGTTCGACCTGTTCTGTGAAGGCAGCCAATGTGGCTGCTGAATGGGCCCACAGACTAAGAAAACAGTTTCTTAGATTACCAGGCACCAAAAGCCCCTCCTGCCCGGCAATGAATTGGAAGAGGCCTAAGCAAACTGCCCTGGCTGGCCTTTCACCAAAGGCACACAAGGCCCAGAGCAACTCTGCAGGGTGTGGGCAAGCCAGAGAAGGCCTGACCTTTCTTCACAGATCTACTCAGGCTTCTAAGCCAGCTGTCCCTATCCCAGGCCCGGGGAGCGACCTTTACATCCCAATCGTGCTTCTCTTTCCTTGGCCCAAAAAGCCCTCCAGCCCAGCGAAAGCAGAAACTGCAGGGCTAAGCTCCTCAGCAGAGGCACACAAAGGGCGCAGCCCCGGGCAGAGCAAGCTGGAGGGAGGAGACCCCCATGCGAGAGAGTCCCGGTCAGGTTCCCGCAAGCCCCATTTCTTCCCGCAAGCCCCATTTCTTCCCGCAAGCCCCATTTCTTCCCGCCACTGCAGTTTAGCCTGGCTTTCGACTTTTACTCGCGGACCACTGAGAGCTGGTTTTTGGCCTACTTTGCCCCTCCTCCGCTGCTTCCCATCTTAAAAGAGTAAAATTCAGGACTTACTCGGAGGATTTTTCTCCACGCAATTGACCAATTTCCCCTGGAAGGGGATGGAGAACCCCCCCCCCCACAAAAGGACACCGAGTTGCAGGAAGAGCAGGCAACCCTGCGAAACCGAGCAAGAGCCTAGAGCTCACCACCTGCGACCTGTTGGTTTGCAGCTGGCTTCCACAGGTCCTCAGATCTCCTTTTACCATCGGCTTCTTTTGCTGGGCCACGAAAGGCTTAAGGCTTGGTTTAAAGGAAAACAAAGCGAGGAAGCGCCCTAACACAGGGGATTCAGGCCTTGCTTTCCTCCGTGGTGTGACCAGAGTCTCTTTCCCGTGGACTGGAAGCAGCTGGCCTCCATGGAACAGGACGGAACAGAAGACCAAGGCCAGAAGGAGGCAGCCTCAGGAAGCAATAGGTTTGGAGGGCACAAAAGTGAATCCTATTTCTTCCTGAAGAACTTGCTTGTGGAGTGCAAATTTCCATTTTGGAGTGCTAAAACCGGCTTTATAGGTGTCTCCATCAGGGCTGTGAACTGGGTCATTTTTCACATGCAGGGGGATCCCAGGACAACCCAAAGACATGCCCCGTACTCTCTCAATGCAGTCCTTGATCTGGTCTTGCTGCGGAATCCCCGCTTAGTGATTGATAGCACCATCCAGCCCTCGCTGCGCCCATTTCCCAGTCACTGACCGGCTTTATGACACCACGCTATGACTGGGTGATGTTATAAATCACTCATGTCGAAAGTACCTTAACTTCCAAAGTCCTTCTCCAGAGGACCCTTCCATCTAGTTAATTGCAATTCAATGAAACAGAATTTACTTCTGAGTAAACCGGTATAAGATGTAGCCTGACCACCTAGGGTGATTATTAATTTACTGTACATCAACAACAAAAAGAGAGAGAAAAATTAGCTCTGAGTCTGTGTTAAAGTGATAACCAAGGCAGTTGCAAAATACTGGCATTTAGTCTGAGCCTAGAAAATGCATGTAGTGTAATAATAGTATAACCATAACTGCATTTGGCACAACCTGGATTTACCTGCTAAAAGCATAAAAGAAAGTGGAGGCAATAAAAGTGAAGAAAGCATAAGTACACCTCGAAAAGCTGGAAACTCACTTAAGGACTGAGTTATGGGGACGAAAATCCAGAGATGGGATGAGCTCTATGTCGCCATGAGCTCTATTTTGCTCTCTGTCCCTCCCATCCCCTAATGGGATCTAGGCATTAAAGGCTGAGAAAACCCAACAGGCGGAGGCTCCAGTCCTAGGCCTTTTACTTCTCCGGAGGGGAAGTAGTCCTATTTTATTTAACTGATCCCCTGGCAGGGATGGATCTGGGAGTAAGGCCACAGGCTCAGATCCCTCCCGGCCCAATGTGACGCCCACGCTTCACCCAAACTGACCATGCGGGCAAGATTTAAGGCACACATCTGCATCGAAGTTCATTTCTATGTTTAATCAGTTCCAGAGCGAGAAAACCCGACCCTCAAAAAGTGGCGCTAGATTTAAAAACCATCAAGGGAGGGAGGGAGATGGGTGGGTGGAGGACTAAGAAAAAAGCATCCTCTTGCCATTGTATTTATTACAAACTCTAGAAAAAGGTTATGCGGAAAATAACCAGGTTCCTTTCTCCCAGAGAAAGATTTGTGGAGTTAGAATAGGGAGGGGGGGAAGACTATAATCCCCTTATTCATATTAACCAATTAATATCCGAAATAGTCAGAATGCAAATAAGATAAACGGCTTTTTGCTCCATCATTCCCACCTGGAATAAATAATAAGTATCTTGTTGTATAACAAAATTTCCGCATTGGGAAGTTGACTCCCCGCAAAGGGGAGAGTTGGATTGCAAGAAACGAAACGGGGCCATATTCCAAAAGCTTTTCAGGCATTGCAGATCAGAAGGGCCTGTGACCCCCTTCCTACCCCCTTCCGAGAAGTCTATTTTTGCTCACAGCAAACCCAGGCAAGAAAGTGGGCCTGCCCCTTGATTACTTTGGTTTTTGCGATAAAATAAAGAAAACGCCATGCCTGGGATCAGGGATGAGCTAGAATTAAAGGTAAAACAAAAAACTTTATGGGGAATGCATTTTTGGAGACGAGAAAGGAGAAAAAGACTACAGCCGAATCGAAAAGAATCACAGACATTCCCTTCCCCTCCTTGGAAAAAAGAAAGCGAAGAGAGAGATGCCTTGGCGAGATAGCAGCTCTGCGGCTGCTTAAGTGACACCGCCGTGTGTGGCATTGGGAAAAACCCGGGCCGCGTATAGCAGGCCTTCATTACGTTTCCAATAGATAACATTTGGTTAACTCGGTCCCTAGATTACAACGCGACATAATAGCCCGTCAGCAAAGGCAGGGCTTTTTGTGTGGTCCTTCTGCGGGGGCCAGGAACTGAAACATTCGCTCTCCCTTCGCTAAGTCATTTTAATTCTAAATCAGCCTTATTCTTCCCTGAAGCGGGGGGGGGGGGGGGGGGGAGGAGGAGGAGGAGGAGAAGAGGAAGGGAGCGTCTTAATAAAACCACACTTTGCAGTTTGGGGAGAAAAAGATTAGGAGGAGGAAGGGAGGGGGGACAATTCCCCCCCTCCCCGTTTGTTTTTCAGCCCAGGGTTTCGGCTTGATCTCCACAACGCCTCGCTCCTGTGGCTGCGCATTCAAAGCTCCAAAGGGGACTCCAATCTGCACGGGAGCAAAGTCCCTCTTCAGCAAGCCGCTTCGGAGTCCCCTTAAAACAGGGGTCTCCAACCTTGGCATTTAAGCCTGGAGGACTTCAACTTCCAGAATACCCCAGCCAGCAAAGCTGGCTGGGGTATTCTGGAAGTTGAAGTCCTCCAGGCTTAAAGTTGCCAAGGTTGGAGACCCCTGCCTTAAAAGACGGTAGGGGTTTGTCCTTCTCAGCATCTGCTCGGCCAAACTGAATTGCCCGCTTCGCTACTGACCCTTTGGTGTGGGGGTCCCTTTCTTCCCAGGGCCACGGCCTCGAGCAGGCAGCCTCCAGTAAGGGCAGAGGCTCGAAGGGAAGGGCAGGGGTCACGGAGGATTCCCCCAGAGAAGTCCAGCCATAACAAAACATGGAGGGGCTGGAGCAGCTCACCTTCAGACCAAGCCTCAATCGCGCACTGTGCCCCTCACCGCGGATACAAAATGGCCAAGGGAGAGAACGCCGCTGACCCCTTAACTGTCCAGGAAGAAGAAGGCGCCCGCAGCAGAGAAAGGGCAGCAGAGAAAGGCCTCTAAACGCAGCAGTCCTTGCTGCTCTTTCAGCTTTGGTCTCTCACCTCTCCAAATACACACCTCACAAAGCCTCCCCAAGTCACAATCATTTCTGGGAGAACTTTTGAACAAATGACAATGTAGATAGTTACAAAATGAAAGATCAGCATAGTTTCCTGAGTTTTTAGGAAATTAGAAAATTCATTTAGAAATCACTTTGTTTATATCTTTGAGGAGTCTGGCTTTTTAAAAGATATATAGACATTGGTTATTTGTTCCCAAGACAAGAAATCGGGTTGCCCCCTTCTGAATCCTTAGGAAAACCAATATTAATGCAGATAAGAGTTGCTAACACTTTAAAATGATTCCCATGACTTTGTGACAAATAAATTGCATTGTCTTCGAATTGAAACATTAACTGAGAGCAACAAATTTGCACATAATGAAAAATCTAGGCAACAGTTTTAGGGACTAAGGAAATGATTGATTGTCACAGTTTAGGAAAAGTAGACTCAAGTTAGGCAGCCAGATCCAGAGTTCTACAGTTGAGTTTTGCCAGAGGCATCATAGTATTCATAGTTATACCTAAAGAGTTTCAGGAGAGAGGTGTTGGCTTCCTGTTTTTCTGCTAAGCACCTGCTCAATGCACTGAGTGCACTGAGTGCTACAGTGCAATCAAGTTTTTAGTGAGATAATACAACATTTTTCAGCATAGTTCCCATATTCCTGGCTATTAAAGCTTTGAACAATTCTGTATGGTGGGTTTTTTTTTTTCTGGAAAAGAACACATGAAGCATTTATTTATATAGGTTTTTTTCCCCCCCAAAGGAATGTGCTGCTCCTTTACAGTATACTATAGAATGGAACAGTATTCAAATATGCCTTACAAATTAATAATGATTACTCTTCCTTAAGGCAAACATACCTAGGAATATGGTTTTAGAATTCCTTAACATTTGTGTTAAATTTAATTTTTTTTGAAATACCAAAATATTGTAGAGGTAGCTTATTTCTAGGTATATGCAGACATTTCAAGGAAAAGGCTCTTTTTGTCTGAACTGAAAATTATTTCAAAATTAATACATCAGACCAGTTACTATATTTACCCTATAATTAGCAACATGTAAGTTTTTTAAAAATCTGTTTTAACTGCTCATCGGCTTTCAAATTGCCAGACCAGCTCAAAGCATTTTCTATACTTCTATATATTTAAAAGCAATATAGTAAGTGCTTAATATCTGTCTGAAGTTAAGGCAACTCTGTTTAATAGGATGTTGTTGTTTTTTTGAGAACCATACCTCCTCTGAGAAAACATTTGCTGCTATGATTGTTTGTTATTGTTATTTTTATTCATCTGCCTAAATATTGATAGAATTAGAACTACAAATACATTTTCACAGGGCAGAACACTAACGACCCAAAGCCCTAAAGCCAATAGCGGGATTTATTTTCTTGAAAAATCATTTGCTTTATTTCCGGAAATATGTTTAAAAAAAGCGTTTTTTGTTTTTTTAAAAAAATTGGAAGGTACAATAAAATTTGTCAGTCCTCTTAACAATAATCCTGATAAAGAATATGCATAAAATACAAATTGAAAAGGCAAAGAGCCTTCCATTCATACATACCCCAGATTAAAACGACAATGACAATCTCTTCTATGTAAACATTTTGATCTTTCCGTGCAGAAGAAGTACGGGGTGGGGGCGGGGAATGAGCGGCAAAAGACGACTTTCCCATGTCCCCCCTCCTTCCTTCCTTCCTTCCTGGGGGACTCCAGCGCGCTCTGCAGCGGAAAGTAAATAAAACTTTTAAAAAAGAAGATATTGTAAAGGGCGGGAGGGTGGGGAAGGACGGCGTCTGTTTTCAAAGCAGAGAGCCGAGGACCGTTTCTCCGCCATCTGTCTCTGCAGCATCTAGAAATGGCTTTGCATAAATAGAGGTACGGAAGAAGGAGCAGACCGGAAGGCCAGAGACAAGCGATTAAAAAAAGGGCACAGAGAAACCAACCAGCGAGTCGATCTGTCCGGAAAGGTCTCTCCGCGTCGCTGCTCTCCAAAGCCGAAGGGAGACGAGGCTGGCCCAGGCAGCTAGCAATTGGAAATCCTGGCCGCGCGGCTTTCCATGCTGCCCAAGGCCGCCCCGTGGGGCAGAGTTCCCAGAGAGGCAGCGGCGGGAGAAGCCAGCGAGGGCGAAGGCGACGGCGAGGCCATCAAAGTTCGTGCCAGGACCGGCAGTCCCGCGGCCTGAGACCCGCAGCGGTTCCCCAGCCCGGGGCTCACGCTGCCTCCGATGAGGCTCTCAATGGAGAACGGGGAGCGCGCCAAGGCCGAAGTGGTCTTGGTGGCGGCCGCGTGCAAAGAAGCGGCCAGCGACGGGCCGAGCTGGGCCGCGTAGTTGAAGCTGGTAGTCCGGCCCAGCTCCGGTCCCGCCGCCACTGCCGGCCCCAGGAGGGAAGGCGGGGCAGGTGGCAGGACGGGGCCCGACGGCGACGGCCGCCTCTCCTGGGGCTGGAAAGCGAAGAGAGTCGAGGGCGCCGGGTAGGGCTGGAGGTGTAACCCGTAGCCGCAGCTGTAAGGCCCGTAGGCGTACGCGGGGGGTTGGCCGGGGTGCCCGGGCGGCGGCGGCGGCGGCTGTGCGGCCGGCGGGTGAAGGAAGGCGGCCGCGGCGGAGGGTTCGAGCCCACGGAGGAGCAATTCGGAGGGCGGTAGCGGCTGCCTCTTGAAGCGCTTCCTGCGCCGCAGGAAGCTGCCGTTGTCGAACATGTCGGCGGACTCCGGGTCCAGAGTCCAGTAGTTGCCCTTGCCCGGATTGCCCGGCTCGCGGGGGATCTTGACGAAGCAGTCGTTGAGCGACAGGTTGTGGCGGATGGAGTTCTGCCAGGCCGGGAACTTCTCGCGGTAGTAAGGGAAGCGGCCGCTGATGAACTCGCAGATTTCGCTCAGCGTCAGCCGCTTCTTGGGGCTCTGCAGGATGGCCATGGTGATGAGCGCGATGTACGAGTAGGGAGGCTTCACCAGGCTGCTCTTGCCGCCGCCCGCCGCCCTGAAGGGTCCCGGCTGAGAGGAGGATCCGGAGGACGAGGAGGAGGGCGAGGAGGGCGAGCCGGAGCCAGGGGACCCTGCCGGCGCGCGCCCCCCCGGGGACCTGGGCAGTGAGATGGCCTCGTCCTCCTCCCCGTCGTAGGGACGCCGAGGAGGGGGCTCCTCCTCGTCGTCCTCATCCTCGTCGCCGCCCCCCTCGTCCTCTCCCTCCCCGACCACGTCGATGTCTGTCTCTTCGGTCAAGGCGGAGGCGGACATCTCCGCGCTCAGAGTCATCGCTTGGCGGAACCGGGCATGGGCGCAGCGGGCGGGGAGGCAGCTGCTCGCGGGAGGTGTCGGTCCCGGTCAGCCGCGCGCCGCTTTGGGCCCGGCGCTCCTCCACCAGCCGGAGTTGGCTTGCCGGACTGAGGGAATGGCTTCTCCGGCGGGTGGGCGAGCCGGGAGCTTGCTCCCTTTCGCCGTTCCCCTCAGTTAGGAATGAACCCTGCGGGGAAAGCAACCGCGACGCTTCTCGGGGAGGCTGGCAAAAGCAGCGGAGCCCGCGGACGAGCTTAGCCAGGCTGAAGCCGTGCCCAAAGGGGATGGCCTTTTCTCCTCCCGCGGGCGGGCGGGAGGGGCGGGGGGCGCAGCGGAGAGTCACATGGCTCCAAACGTCAGCGCCACAACCGGGAAAAGAGCGGCGGGATGGGGAGGGGGAAGCGGGATCCGAGCGAGCGAGAAGAGGCCAGGCGGCAAAACCGGAGCCTCATTCCGGACCTAAAAAGACCCGCTGGGAACCTTGGGGTGGGGGAGGGGCGCCCCCGGAACTCCTTCCCCCTCCCCCCTCTTCCCCGCCCCGCCAACCGGACCGCTTCAGACCTTCCTTCGCCTTTCCCCTCCCCCTCCGAATGGCGGGCAGTTGTTATTTGTTTCTTAAACTGGAGGCAGCGGAGAGAAAGTACTTCGGAATAAAAATAAGAGATCCGAACTCCAGCGTTGCCGCCGAAAATGTCCCAAAATGTGAGAGGAAATTGTCCAATCGCTGCGCAGGATCCAGTCAAGGAGCAACGGAGAGGGGGAGGGACGGGGACCCCCAAAGAAGACATTCTTCCCCAACCCTTTTATGCGCTGGGAAGCAGAGAAATGAAAGCCCGATTTGGGGTTTCGCCCGGCAGAAGGCCGGTTGGTTGGAAACCCTGCAGGGATGGAAGTGAACGCCAATCCCGAGGTTTGTCAATCGGCTGCTTGTCCCCTTATGCTCAACGGGGCGTGCTTCGGTCGAGGAGGTCTTGGAGTCTAAGTTTTGGCTCTTCTCTTCAGCCTGACCTTTTACCAGGAGGACCTTCGCTCGGACCACCCGAGGACACCTGGGGGTGGGCGGGTTGACCGTGAAGCCCGGCTCGGTTTGGCAGCGGAGTAAATACACCGAGCCTTTCCCGCTCCACCGAGATTAAAACAAGAAACTGTTTTCGGGAAGGCGAAGCGATTAAAAAATATAACATGCCTGAAGCCGGTGGGATTTTTTTTTACTCTCTCTCTTTAAACATGATTTGATAATGATCGTTTCAATGGGGACGAACCAACTTCTACACTGTCGACCTTTGTTTTCTCTTTTATTCCTCCCTTTTCCCCGCCCCTAAACCCTCCGCTGGGCATAAATTCATTTGGTAAAAGAAAAGACGGGCTCTATGCATTTCCAATCCTAAAACATCGCAGTACCCTTTTCCTCAGAAGTCAGGCTTTAGAGAGGAGGCTCATCATCCCCGGACAAGAGAGCGCGGTGGTTCGGCCGTTTATCGCTCTCTGCAGCCGAAGGCGGCCGCCGGGATGTCTGAAAGGCGGGAGAGGGCCCGAGCTTCTGTGTTGCTGTCGCCAATGCGCCGCCAGGCGGAGCGACCTACTTGCAGAGCTGCGCTGTCTCTTCCGTGACCCGCATTGTGATAACGCCCTTTCCCTGGGACTGGGAGCGAAGAGGCTGGTTTGCTCCTTGCTCTCTTAGTGAGCGAGTAGTTTATCAAGTGGGCACACTTAAAAAGTTATTTAGGCGGTGAATTAAAAACATTTAAAAAGTGTAGCAGTGTGTGCATATTCTGTGCGTGTGTACTCTTCTTTGTGGGTGGGTGAGCGAGAGAGCTAATAACAAAGACCAAAGGAGACCAACACGTTTATTTCTTTTTGCTCCTTATTACAGTGTGCGTGTGTTTGTGTCTGTGTGGGTGTAGCAGTCTGTATTTGTGTGTAAATAAGTACATTCAACCAGATCCAGAGCAAATTTGTTTGAAAAATATTTCATGCTTTAAAACTTCTCTTTCCCATTTCTCCCTTATATGTATTTATACATCTATAAAATAATTTTAAATACAGATCATTAAATAAAAAATAAGCAGCATTTCAGATTGGATGACTGTTTAGAGAAATCTCTCTGCTCTTGCAAAAAGAAAAATCCCATTTTCTTTAATAGCTTTCTATATAATTTCCTTGATGAAATTATACCAATAAGATCCCTTCCAGTGTAATTGCCCTGCTTCTTCAAGTATAACCAAGGGTTTCAAAATCAAGGGGTGCAACTCTTATGCTTTGATCCTAAATATATTAGAAATACAATTCTCATTCTTTCTAATAATATATTTTAATTATATATTTAATACTTTGTTTAACTCAATTTAGTTCAACTGGTAGATAAAAATCAATCTGATATATAGACATATAGTAATTATATTAACTATACTTATTAATAAGGCTAAAATAAGGCAATGTACACCAATCATGCTTCTTTACTCTGTTTAGAAGCCAAACAAATTTATTTTCTTGGGATTTACTTTCAAATAAACGTATAAGAAATTGCAGCCTAAAGGAAATTCCATTTAGTTCAGTGTATTTCTAGATTGCGCTAGCAAACTTTTTTTTAATGTAGCCAAGCCTTAAAGATTGGACTAAAGAACAAGTGATATTGTTAAAAAATCAACAAATTCCTTCTCTGTATATAGCAAGTTCTATTATTAAATATTTGAACAAGGAACCTGGCCTCCTAGGAATCACAGTTACGAACAAGGATTTGGAACGATTTGTTAGAAGAAAACCATGCTGATTTATTGCTTATTTACAATTTTTGAAGTTGCTGATAACACCAGATTGTACTATCGTGTGTATTGTTTTATCTTTATTTCAATTTTCTTCCATTTCAGACTGTTTCAGTTGGAGTTGAATTACATGGGAAATGTTTGCATCTGGGCATATTTCCCCAGAAATAAGACTTAATTTCTAAGGAATTACATGTACCTCTCTTTTCTCTCTTTTTTTTTTTTTTGCTGAAGAATAAGCCTAAAGTGGGGAAATTTCCATAGAGATCAAGTATTTAGTCGGCTTTGGGGGACGAGAGAGGACAGATGGATAAAGAATACAACATTTATTAAATCAACGTGAGGCAGGTGGATCCCTTCCCTCAGATACACAAGGGGCTGGAGATATCATCAGATCTGTTAATGCCGAGCGATAAACGCTCTTCCTAGGATGAGGTCACCCGGAAGGGATCAGAAATGTAAATAACCACCGACTTTATTCCGTAACGAGAGAAACGGAGATCCTGTGACACGCCCGACGGCTGGATTCGTTACGGTTTATATTCAACCGTCCAACATTCCGGTTTCACTCCGTTTCCATTCGTCTCTTCGACGGTTGGGAAATATTGTGCCTGATCGCTCTGATCACAAAATAAGACTTCCATCTTTTAAGCTCCTCCAAACCCGTGGGAAAGGAAGACACCGTTAACCCTCGAGAGAAACGACCGGTTCTTGACTGAGTGAATCGGAGTGACTCGCGTGTTTGAAGGGCAGATAATCTCTGACCCGGTCGCCATCTTTCACCGAGCCCGGACTGCGGCAGTAAAGACAGAAGAAGCGACTCAGGAGAATTACGACGGAAAAGTTCCCGGCCGCCGTCGGTCCAAGCCTGAGGCAGAAGGGCCTGCTTAGGGCAGGGATGTCCAACTTTGGCAACTTTAAAACTTGTGGACTTCAACTCCCAGAATTCCTCAGCCAGTTGGCCGAGGAATTCTGGGAGTTGAAGTCCACAAGTTTTAAAGTTGCCAAGGTTGGACACCCCTGGCTTAGGGTCAGACCTGAAAACCGATGCCCAAATCGGCTAGCTCCAGATCTAAGAAGTTTAGCTGCCCTTTTCTCTCTCAGGGCAGCTGTGAATCGCCCTGCGGGACGAACAGAAGCTGGCAAGTTGCAACACCCCCACGGCAAAGGGGAGGGAGCATCCCCTCTTCCCCAGAGAACGACGGCCGCACTCTCTCCAGAAGCTCGCCGCGAAGAAAGGGGAAATGTAGGTGCGGAGCAAGGTTCTGGTGGCGTGGCCGCCTCCGCTAATCTTCGGGCCGCGAACTTCTTCAACCAAACCGGTCGACTGGCTGTGCTAGCTGGGCATTGTGTGGGCCGCAGCTCAGCTTTCTGGAGGGCGCCAGGTTACAGAAGGCCGTCGGGGTAGCTGCCTCCTCGGCTTCTTGCTCCTCAGTGCCCGGGAGAGTCGCCGGAGTGACTTCGTAGAGGAATGATGCCACCTACTGGCCACCCCATCAGAGGCTTGCACCGCCTCAAAGAAGCTATATTTTAAGCTGGCTGGCTGTTCTCCGATAGATCCCTGGGCTCTGACGGTAAACCATTGCCCCCTTTTCTCTAGCTCAGGGGTCCTCAAATTTGGCGACTTGAAGACTTGCGGAGTCCATTCTGGGAGTTGAAGTCCGCAAGTCTTCAAGTTGCCAAGTTTGAGGACCCCTGAGCTAGCTGGTGGCATTGCAAAGAATGCTTCTTCTTCAAGGTAGTCTAGGTTTTCCCCATCACTTGTCTGTTCAGACTCATTCTGTTCCCGCTTTGGATCCCAACTTTTGTCATCCCCATCGTCTTCATTAGTACCCTTTTAGCATGATCTGGACTGTCCTACTAGGTGCATTTTTTAAAATGGACAAACTTGGAAGAAGCTAATTTCAAAAAAGTAGAGAATTATGACTTGTGAGATGATTGGAAGGATCGCTTCAACTACAGGCATGGTTTTAGTAATGTTATTTTGTTCTTCTGCTGGAGTTGGTGACTGGACATTTTGTCTTATGAAAGAGGTTCCCCAAGCAACTCAAGATTAATTGTAGTTGTCTTTTCTGCAAGGAGCTATAATTTGTTGGGGAATTCTCATGTATGTTCACAAGCAAGAGAAGCCATCTGACTAGGGCTGTTCTTCATTGTTGTTGAAGCACTGTCCACTAGAGATGCTGCATTGGGATCCTGGGAAAGGATGTAGATACAGATATTGCAGACAAGTGTCACTTGCATGTCCCCCCAAAAAACCTGTTGGACATTAACTTTAAAGCCCAATACAGTTGTATGGTCTTGCCCATCCTTGAGTCAGCACCAACACTTTACTGGCCTGAAATTTTCTCATCAGTGCTATTCTGTATTCTCCTCTGTTTCAGGTCATCATAATCACCTGATCTCTCTTCAAAATGTCTGATATATACATACATACATACATATATACATATACACAGGAGTGGGATTCTACCAGTTTGCACCTATTTGCTAGAACTGGTTGTTAACATTCTAACATTCTAGTTTGGAGAACTGGTTGTTAGAAGAAATTACCGGCCTAATCCTCTAAGGAAGGCAAGAAGGAAACATTCTGGTGTTGCTGACAGAAACTGCCTCTCCTTGTTAACCCTTATTACATTCTTGACAGGACTAGACTTCCTGTCTCTGGAACGTCTCTGGAGTTTTTTTTCCCTCCTTTGCTGGTACTTTGCCTGTGTGGAGTGACCATTCAAAGTTACAATGGCATTGAAATTTTTTTTCACATTTACAACTGTTGCAGCATCCCCACAGTCACAAGAGGCCAAGCAAAGAGATACATGCCTCAATGTGAGTGATGTTGAGTTGGCCATGCCCAGCCAGTCATATGACCACCAAGCCATGTCCACCCAGTCACATGACCACAAGCCACACCCACCACCTAAGCCAAGCCCACAGAACTGGTTGTTAAAAATTTGAATCCCACCCCTGCACACACACACACACACACACACACACACACAAAATAAAGCTTCGGATAGCATTGGAATAAGAAAGAGAACTATGTTAACTCTGGAATAAAAGGATATTCAGTTTGTCTCACTCATGTCTGGAGACAAGATTATAGCAAGTTCATCACGTGAAAAGAGTTGCTGCACTGATATTTTCAGATGTAGAAAAAGCCTTTTCTAGCCTTTGTTTGTTTATAGTTCTGAAATATATAAACCTTGGATATAAATTTATTAAATGGGTAAGTTCAATTTATATTTCTCAGAAAAAAACAACTGTTAATAAAGAACTAACAAAACCTTATATGATTTAAAAAGAGACAAGGATTTCCACTGTCTCCACTTCTGCTCATTTTAGTTCTTGAAGTACTAGAGACATAAGACAAGATAAGAGAATTATGGGAGTTAAGATTAAAAAACAAATTTATAAGAGTATCTGTGGATGTTAATTCTGAAAGATTAACTAGAGACAATAGAAACATTAATGGGAAAATTAAATGACTTTGGTTTTAAGATTAATAATCAGAAGGATGATAACAAAAATATGAAAGTAGAAGACCAAATACAATTGATGGAAAAAAGATTTATAAAAAAGTACAATGCTTGGCTATTACTATAACAAATATGAATTGCATGCTATTTCAAAATAATTAAGAAATGAAATAAAATTAAGAAGGACATATGGAATAGGAGGAATTAAAATTATCAGCATTGGGGGAATCTTTGTCATAAAAATAAATGTTTTGCCAAGAACGGTGTTTTTGTATTAGACAGTGTCTATTTTGACAACTGATATTCCATTCAAATAATGACAAAAAGACATACCTCAATTTATAAGGCAAGGAAAAACCATGAATTGAATATAAAGTGTTAAGAGATTCAAAAGAAAGAGAAGAACTGGGTTTACTGGATTTGAAATTGCATTTTACTGGTTGCTGTTTGTCTGGAATAAAGAATTAATGTTGCTGAGAAGCAAGCTTTTTTTAACAATTAAAAGATCATGAGTGACATGGATATTTATGGTACATTAAGGTTAAAGTTAATGTAGACTTTAAAATCAATTTTATATGTGCCATATTGAGAATATGGAGTAAATATAAACCTGAGTCATAATGAAAAATATGTTTATGGATCTCAACTTAAATAGCTTTTCATAGAAGATAAACAGATGAGGACAAATAGTTGGAGTACTGGGAATTATTAGAAAACTATCAAGGGGAATTTAAAATCAAACCAAAAGAGCCACTAACAGCAGAAGATTATGGTTTTCATTGGTTTTCCCCTTTAGTAATCAGAAAGATTCCAAATGGACAGAATGACCAATGGCATGGAGCAACATAAGACAAAATGTGAAGTACAATTGTATACTGATAATGAACGTTTAATTGCTAAAATATATATACTTTCATTGAAATTTGAAACGGGAAATACAGGTTAAATAATGTATGATAAAATGGGCCAAGAATTTTGGTTATAATATATAGATGGATCAATCTGAAAATATATGATTAAAAGGATTGAAAGTTATATGTTATGATCCCAAACAGAATTTTCATAAAATGACACTATTGTTGGTACATGATACCAGAGAAGTAATCTAGAATGTGTAAAGACACTTTAAATGTATTTTAAAAATGTGAAAAAAAAGCAGGAACAATTTATCATGTTTGGTGGACATGTAAAAAAGCTTTAAAATTGGTTTCAAATATATAATTTGCTGTAGTGGGTTTTAAAGATTAATATTTAATTGAAGTGAGAATGTTCCCTTTTAGAACTGCAGTAATGGATAAACAGTTAGAAAAGAGCCATGGAAGATTATTTCAATATACGATTACTGTGGCGAGATTACTATATGACAAAGATAGAAAGATTCAACTAATGGAAATATTGTGAAATTTACAAATTTTGCTGCAATGGATAAATTGCTTATATTTATTAGTGACTGGAAAGCTTCTGATGTATGATTTTGATAACTTTGTCATGATGTTGTAGATGAGATTTTGGTACAGCTACTAATAAGGTGATCTACCGTTTCATATTTCTCATTGCACAAGTGTCATTTACTGTTGTTACTGATATGTTGAATTTTTGCTTCCATGGAATTGGTCTACAAGACTTGTTCTTGGGCAGCCAAAATGAAGCATTCAGTTTCTTCCTTCAAGAGCTGAATTCAGGGCAATAAGAAGAGGCACAACGATATTATACACCATTAAAAGAAATAAAGAAAAATATGCCCAACAAAATAAATTAGAACAAAGAATCAAGGAATTAGAAACTCAGCTATAAAACATCCCAAAAGATTGTAAATTGAAAAATCAGATGATAATAACTAAACATAAATTAAATTTAATCGAACAAAAGGGAATGGTTTCAGAGTTGAATACAGCTAGACAGATATTCTTTGAACAGGCCAATAAACCAAGAAGGTGGTTGGCCTACAAACTTAAAAAAGAAAAACAAAAAAGATTGATCTACCAACTAATAGATGAAAATGGGGATGCCCAACAAGGAGTAGAACAGACAAAAGAAATTGCATGTACATTTTTTGAAGATCTTTATAAAAAGAAGGAGGTAAACGAGGATATGATAAGAAACTATTTGGCTATTACTAAAGATAAAATAATCAAGGAGATGAAGGAAATGTTAATTAGAGACATTACGTGGCCAAAGTTAAAAACAGCAATAGAAAACCAAAAGAACAATAAAACCCCAGGACCTGATGGGATACCAGGGGAACTTTATAAGAAAATAGGAGAACAAATAGGATCTCTCATGATGGAAGTATATAATGAGGTCTTACTTGCAGCAAGAATGCCGGATTCATGGAAGGAGACATTGATATTGCTGATCCTGAAAGAAGACTCAGACTTACGACTTATACAAAATTATAGACCAATTTCCCTGTTAAATACTGATCATAAAATATTTACCACAATTATAGCAAATAGATTTAAAAAATATTGAATGAGTATATACATAAAGATCAAAACAGATTCCTTCCCAATAGACAAATTAGGAATAATTTAAGAATAGTACTAAATGTTTTGGAATATTACGAAGCCCACCCAGAAAAACAAATAGCCCTTGTATTCTTGGATGCACAGAAGGTCTTTGACAACCTAAATTGGCAATTCCTAATTCAACAAATTTACAATATGAATTTAGGCACTAAATTTGAAAACATTATGACTACAATTTATGACTCACAAAAGGCGAATATTATAATTAATGGAAAGTACACGCGCGCAATAAAAATAGAGAAAGGAGTTAGGCAGGGATGTCCATTATCTCCCTTGCTCTTCATATTATCTTTGGAAACATTGCTTACACGAATTAGACAGAACCCAGGAATAAAAGGACTCAAAATTAAGAAAGAAGAATATAAACTCGTCATTTGCGGATGATATGGTTTTTTTCATAGAGGAACCAATTGAAACAGGTCAAGAACTATTGAAAGAGTTAGATCAATTTGGGGAAGTTACAGGACTTAAAATCAATAGGGAAAAAATGAAATTAATAACAAAAAATTTAACAGAAAAACAGAAATTAAAATTGCAAAGGATAATGGGATTACAAATAGTAAAAAAAGTTAAATACTTAGGCATTTGGTTGACGACTCAATGCAAAACCCTAATGGAAAATAATTATAATAAACTACTACAGCAAGTCAAAAAAGATTTAGATATATGGGTCAAATTGCAAATCTCTTTACTAGGGACGATTGCCATTATAAAAATGAGCATTCTGCCCAAATTTATTTACTTATTCCAAACTATACCAATAAAAAAACATAAAAATTACTTTGGGGAACTTAACAAGATAATCACCAAATTCATTTGGCAAGGGAAAAAACCGAGGATAAACCTAAAGGCAATGCAAGATATGAAGCGCAGGGGAGGTGTGGCACTCCCAAATTGGGAAATATACTATAGTACAGCCTCCTTACTTTGGTTGAAAGAATGGGTAAACCTACTGAATAAAAGAATCTTATTTCTAGAAGGCCACGACTTACAGAGGGGGTGGTATGCATTTTTATGGGACACTGGAAAAATCAAACAGAACTATTTCCACAGACATATAATTAGAGATTCCTTATTGGCTAATTGGAATAATAAAAGAAAAGCTTTATTTAAAAATCCCAATCTGGATCTCAACGATGGAGGCGATGATACATCCAAATAATCTAGATCTTAACAAAATTATAAAATACAAAGACCTTCTTGATGCGCAAGGATCTTTAAAATCATGGCAAGATCTCCAAGAACAAGGGCTACAAGTAGACCGGTGGGCTTACCTGCAAATTCAAAATAGATATAGTCAGGATAAGAAAAATTTTGGAATTTATGCTAAGTCACAACAATTAGATAAAATCCTACTAGGCCCAGATAAAAAAATATAACTAAATTTTATAATTATTTATTAGAGATAGAATTAGAAGAGGAAGTAGTCAAAGGCAACATGATAGCTTGGAGTAGAGACACAGGACGTAGCATTACATTATTAGAATGAGAAAAGGTCTGGACAATGAACAATAAAATCACAAAAGCATCAACATATAAAGAAAATGCCTATAAAATGTTTTATAGATGGTATCTCTCACCCTCGAGAATAGCGAAGATGTCTCCTAATGTGGATCCGAATTGCTGGAAATGTAAAAAAGAAACACGGAACATTCTTTCACATGTGGTGGTCCTGCACTGAAGCCCAAAGATACTGGCACAGAATAAAAATATGGCTAAGATGAAACAACGGCGGAACAAATTGAATTAAAACCAGAATTCTTCTTACTAGGGATATTTAATAGACAAATTTCTAAAAAAGTCAAATATATAATTCTTACTGCAGCCAGAATAACTTTTGCACAGTGTTGGAAACAAGTAGATATTCCAACAGAGGAAATGGTCATTCAGAAAATAACAGCCTGTGCAGAAATGGATAAATTAACCTTAGCACTTAAGGAAAAAGGAACATCAGAATATTATAAAAGCTGGGAATGCTGGTATGACTGGATAGAACAAAAATAGAAAATATATTAGTAAACATCGTAAAATGTAAAAGAGGTAATTATATACTTGCAATAAGATGTATTTGTAAATATGTCACCAATATTGATAACAAACAAGGAACCATAGACTGTCAAGAATAGAATTGCTAGGTTTTTTTAATCGTTTTTTTCTTTTTGTATGTTGTATATGTGTTTGTTTGACATTTT
Organism: Hydrophis major; assembly: GCA_033807585.1. Taxonomy (NCBI): domain Eukaryota; kingdom Metazoa; phylum Chordata; class Lepidosauria; order Squamata; family Elapidae; genus Hydrophis; species Hydrophis major. Next base: position 335,783,071 of record CM066329.1, read on the forward strand.
AGTTGTATAATTAATAAAGTTTTTTTTTTAAAAAAGAGCTCAATTCAGTTTTTGTTTTTACAGTCTTAAATAATCTTATGTAGAGCAAATGGGAAATTTTCAACCCTTTTTAGCCAATTCATAGCCACAGTTTGTTTTGATTAAAATGCTGTTAGTAATCCCATCAAAAGTACAAATAACAGAGGTGACAATGAATTGCCTTGGAAGATTCCTCGTTTGATTATTATTAGTGTATGGAATTGTTACATTGGCCAGACTATGGAATCGCACAAATAGTAGTTTAGCTGCTTGTTTACCAGCTCTGTCAGGTACACATTTGCACGCTTCCCATCACACAAGGCGATCTAGTTTCACCAGAAAGAAAGACAAGTGGTTCTTCCTGCAGTATCATCCTAGACTCCCTCCCTCCCCAGAGCAGCCTCACAAACAAGCACAATACATGTGAGGGTTCAGAAAGCAGGAATCTGACTGACTGCAGAGTACCCGCTCATCTCCCCACGAAAGTGGTACCAATTCATCTACTCACATGGAATATGCTTTTGAAGCTGAGGTGAAAGATGGGAGCTCACCCTGACACATAGCGTTGGGACCCAAACTGCTGGAGCAGAAACCATCTTGAACATCATTAAGCCATTGAGCCTCTATTGCTGTGAAGAATATCAGAAACTACTTTGTATTTTTTTTCTTACTTTTCCATTTTTTAAAAAAACCTTTTTTCTTTCACTTCTTGCTTTCTTTTTGCTGTTTCCTTTTCTTTTTTCCTTAACTTTATATTAATTTGCATTAGTTTTCTTTTTTAAAGACTTCAATAAAAATCGTATTTTAAAAAGGAATTGTAATGATGATTTGATGACGATAATGCAAAATATTCTCCAGGATATTTGCAAGTGTGGAAACAGAAATTTTCATTATTTATCCTTAAATGTGAACTCTAGGCAGCTCCTTGCAGATAGGATCACCTTTGGGATTCTAGTCGTCTACCATAAACTTATTGCCTTGCTGGCTATTCGGAGGTCCAGGAATACATTTACCTGAAATAAATATTCTGCTTCAATTTCAGAGACAGAATTCTGTCTTAGGTGTAGAAAACCAAAAGCCTATCCATTGTGAAGATGAGAAGCTATTTACTATGTTGCAAGAAATTTTTACCCTAATCCCAATTTACACCAATAAACAGTGAAACAACAATGCTTTGAAGTTTTATTGATTTGTGACCATAGTGTGTTCTTAAGACAAAATTTATATGTAAAGAAGCATTTTTATCAAACTATTTATGTACATCATCTTTCTGCTTACCTTATTAGGAACCACCCATAATTATTGGTATGTGTTTGCTTCTATCTCAGTAACTTATTTTAAAAACAAGGAGAAGTGTTTTTAATTTGTATATGGCCTGTGCTTCACATCACTTACCGTATATACTCGAGTATAAGTCGTCCCGAATATAAGCTGAGGCACCTAATTTTACCACAAAAAACTGGGAAAACTTATTGACTCGAGTATAAGTCGAGGGTGGGAAATGCAGCAGCTACTGGTAAATTTCAAAAATAAAAATAGATGCCAATAAAAACTTTCACTAGGACAGTTGAGAATAAGTTTGATGTTCACAATTTCCTCTTTGAAAGAGACCAGTAAATAGGGAACAAGAAGATGAAGAAAAAGAAGTGTGTTTTTTCACTTTTCACACTGAAGTGAACAAAAATGGCATCATAGGAACAGGCTTATTCTCAGCCTAAAGGTTTGTTTCTGATTTCTTCCCTGATTTAAGGGAAATTTGGGAAACGATCTCACTATCATGAAAGGTTTGATTGATTCACTAACGCAAAAGATGATGATGATGACAGTGGTAGGCAGGAGTCACTCTCTCCCTTGCAAGAAAAAACCAAGAGCCGTTCTTATGATATCTCTCTCTCTCTCTCTCTCCCCCCCCAATAAAGTCAAGCCCTTTCCAGCACACGCGTGCAATCCGCCCCCGCCCCTTTGCACCTTGCAAATGCAAAACCCCAGGGTTTTTGCATTTGCAAGGTGCAAAGCGGCGGGGGCGGATCGCGCGCGCGTGCTGGAAAGGGCTTTACTGTATTACGGGGAGAAAGAGAGAGAGGGAGAGATCATAAGAACGGCTCTTGCTTTTTTCTTGCAAGGGAGAGAGTGACTCCTGCCTCCCACTGTCATCAACATCTTCTTCTTTTGGGTTAGTGAATCAATTAATTTGGGAAATGATCTCACTATCAGAAAACAACGCGAGCTGCCACCACCACCTCCTCCTCCCCCTCCTCCCGAGTGGACTGAAAGCAGCTGGAACTGAGGAAATGAAGCTGAGTGGAGCGACCTCGGCTCGCGTTGCTTTCTCAGCCTAGAGCTCAGAAAAGCCTCCCCCTCCTCCTCCCCCTCCTCCCGAGTGGACTGAAAGCAGCTGGAGCTGAGGAAATGAAGCTGAGTGGAGCGACCTCGGCTCGTGTTGCTTTCTCAGCCTAGAGCTCAGAAAAGCCTCCCCCTCCTCCCCCTCCTCCCGAGTGGACTGAAAGCAGCTGGAGCTGAGGAAATGAAGCTGAGTGGAGCCGAAGCAACTTCGGCTCGCGTTGTTTTCTCAGCCTAGAGAAAGGGGAAGGGGGCTCATCTGGACCAAGGGTGAATCTCCCCCTCAGTTTCCCCTGAAGGATCTTCTGTCGCTTTTGCCTTCTCCTACATCTTCCCTCTGTTAAAATCCCCCCACACACACACACACTTATTTTCGGTTGGATAGATTTCGTGTCTGAGCATTCTCACATGGCGGTGGGTCTTCCCCCCAAAAAAAACAGTTAAAAAAAGAAAAAACAATATATCCTCAAGCAAGAACTTTTCTGCTTCCGATTACTCCCATGCTTAAAAGTTGCAAAGGAAACACGGAAGCAGGGAAGCGGCTGCCCAGCTTTGGAGCTCCACACCATTTTTTTTTCAGAGGGGAATCTGACTCGAGTATAAGCCGAGGGGTTTTTTTTCAGCACAAAAAATGTGCTGAAAAACTCGGCTTATACTCGAGTATATACGGTATTTTCTTTCCATCAAATGCTGTGCTTTGGATACCTTTTCTACTTGACAATTACTTCTAGCTAACACCTTAAATGTGGCTTTGGTTATGGTTGCTAATGCTTTCTGGTATAGAGGTCTGCAATGTTCATTCCTATTGAAATTGTCCTCCTTCTCTCTTCTGAGTTTTATCTTTTCCTATGAGGAAATGGATAGGGTGGTCTATTTCAGAAGGTCTATTTCTTATTACTTGCTTTTATGCATCAAGACTTTCTGGGGGGGGGGCAAATTATTCATTAAAAGTATTTTTTTTTTACTAAGTGTGACTTTTATATCATTGAAACTTACAACTCGCTCTATTTCTATACTGTCTCAGTCTCACCCTGCCTATGGAAATCCACTTAATCCTGGTTAATTCACCTGGCTGTCAGCAACTTGCGGCATTTTGGTGCCAGCCTTATATTTATTTAAATTAATTGTTACTCTTGCTGGATTCTTGTTCATTCACTTTGCTGGCCTGAAAAGTTAGTGTGATTCTGATTTTGCAGTCACTGATATTTATGCTATTGATAGTTTAGAATGGTTACAAGGCTCTTCAGTTGGATAGTGCTGAATGATTGGACTGCAATATTACCATCAAAACAACAACACACCCCTTTTCAGCACCCAGCATGGCCCTTTGCAAAAGCCTCATTTCCATCTAAGTCAATATCCGAGGAAAAAAATTCTCAGTCCTCAGTTCTCCAGCTGTCACTCCTCTTCTGGAAAAAAAATGAAAAGAAAATCAGAGAGTTACACTTTAACTACTTCATCCACTGGAACATCTTGACTCAGAATTTATACTTGTGTTAAGGCAGCTGCTGTGACTTATTCAGGAAATCATGATTCAAGCAAATCATGGGGTAACATAATGCATTTGTTCAATCAGCCATATTTGTTATCTTTCCCTCTGTCTCTTGCACTCAAATACACTGTACCCCCAGTATGGGCACGCAAAGTTCCAGAATGTATTAATTTCTCCTCTCTCAGTGCATCAGATCAAAAACGTTCCTTCCATTTGCTACTTCAGTTTAGCTTTAAGTACTCATCCCTATTTAAATTGCATTCCTTCCATCTCAATTGGTATTTCAATGGGCTTGGAAAAAGCAAGGGTGAGGCACAGCCAGGCTGTGACGCCATGTCATTTAAGTGCTGGACAGACAATGTGCTTAGTGTAGGTCAGCTGGAAGGAAATGACAGTGATTTTAGCCTTTGGGCATCCATTTCAGAATGGAGGAAATTGAAATCCTGCTAGTGGAAATAACTTGAGAGTGGTCATACTAAGGTAGTATTTCTAGGCATAGTCATAACATTGACTGACCAACTGCATTGCTGGGCTGCACTATCTGGATTGTAAAAATCCAAACAGCCACTAGATGTTAGCAAAGAAAGATGGAAAATTCTAATATTTTGCTGCCAACTTGTGGCTGTTTAGAGTTTAGCAGCTTAGTCATAGGATGCCCCAGAAAGGTGCAGATAGCATGAAACTTCACAATAGACTCTAAAAGTCAGAGCTTTTCCCTACCTTTCAGCAGTTTCCTGATTTTCTTTCACACACAGATTGAAATTGCACTCCATTGGTTCTTTTATTCAGAATATTCCCGTGATTTTGATTACAAAAGGATTACAAATAACTTAAAAGGGGCTCACAAATTCTGTAATCAGGCTTGCAAAAGGGGAGCCCTGTCAAAATTTGCTAAGGGCTTTGTACCTCCGGAAGCCCACAATGGGTTACTGAAGTCTGAGAAATTTGTGATACACAAATTAGATTTTTCAAAGTAAGTACAGCAAGTGGCATGCTGAACTAGTGAAATTATTGTTTCTGTGTTGGATGCTGGTGAATGGAAGTATAGGCATTTGTATCCACAGTGGTGCCAAACATGATTAGTGGCATCAAGATGCAAAGCCTGCCCTGCCATAGTTGTATTAATGATGTCACACTTAAATATGGAAGGAACAGACTATGCATTGCAACATACATTTTGTTACTTTCTATTCTTGAAGATACCTTTTGGGGGATCAAATGTTATTGCATCTTCAATTTTTTTAGTTTTCTTTTTGTTTGGGTTTTTTGTTTACTTGCCCCCAATTTTTATTTTTTATTTACTTTTGTTTGTGTTATTATAAAATACCTTGTACTTCTGATTTCTTTTCCAAAATTCCCACTGATTTCCCCCAAAGTAAAATATGTCTGCAGATATAGGCAGTTGTCCTGAGAAATAAAATGTTTATGTTGGCCTGGGGCCCCACAAGGGGATCAGCATGATGGAACTGGTTGATCCAGTAACAAGAGATCCCACTGCTCCACATTCTGCCCCACTTTCCCCATGTGCCCTTAGATCTTAATCTTTTGTTTTTGTTTTATTTATGTTGTAATAAGGTAGATATATTTTTGATTACTGTAAGCCACACAGTTATCTTATGGTAAGACAGGCAGTCAATACATTTTATAAATTACAACACATAAAATATGGCAATATGGTAACAACAACATCACAAATTTTCCATTATTTAATTTTGTGAAAAGAAATTACTCATCATGTGAAAGGTTTTTTTGGCTCAGATGTACAAAGAACTTGACTGACCTAAAGTATTATATACCTAGAATGGAACAAAAGGGACCCCACCTATTATTCCAATCAGACTTTGAATCAGCATACAGAACAATGTTGAAAAAACTAACTTTAAGATGTGTGAACTGACACATAGCACGCTGGCTGGGGAATTCTGGAAATTGAAGTCCACCCATTTAGTTACCAAGCTGAAAAAACATTAGTAGACATTAGACCCAAGAACAGTCCCCCCCCCCCCCCAAAAAAAAAGCTATCACTCTGCTAAAAAAATAATTCCCTCAACACTGTTCAACTATTTACAAAGTCTGCACTACTATTACTGTTAATCTTCTCATCACTCCTTATCACCTATCCCCTCCCACTTGTGATTGTAACTTTGTCGCTTGTATCCTTACAATTTATATTGACTGTTTCCTAGTATGATTTGATTGCTTATTGTACCCTATGACTATTATTAAGTGTTGTACCTGATGATTCACGGCTCTTGATGAATATATCTTTTCTTTTATGTATACTGAGAGCATTTACACCAAGACAAATTGTGCGTCCCAATTACACTTGGCCAATAAAGAATTCTATTCTATTCTATATTCTATTAGCATATAGAGTGACTGCAAAAACTGATTGTTTTTCAATCTCACTCCACACAAACTTGTTTATTTCCTTCCTAGTTTTTCAGCAAGTGCAGGATCTGTTAGGAATATAAATCGCCTAACAGGTATTTGGGTTAGAAATATATAAACCAGGATAAACATTTAAAACTGTAACTTTAAGAAACTGCAAAACTAATTGGGTGTGGTTTCTCAAACAGCCATAAGATGGAGCCAGAAACCTGGGTTGTTTAGTCTGAGTCTCAGAAGAGAGTTTGAGAGTCTGTTTCCTTGTTGGAAAATATTGCCGTTGCTCCATTTCTTCTAATTGACTGATATTAAGGGATTTAATGTAAGTCTGATACTGAACTGTTTTTGACACTGGAATTTGATATTTGGATTATCCCTGGATTGAAAACTGACTGATTTAACTTGCGAATGACTTCGGATTGCTTATTTTGGACTTTGCTTAAATCTTTCTGGAAGTAAAAACCCACGTTTCCTGTACAGTGTATCTGTGTACTGTGTGTGTATTATTCAAACACTTCTCTCAAATACGTCTCCCTGTATGCGCTCATTCTCCTAACGGGGAATTACCTCAACGGGATCTATTCTTTTTGGATCAGCCAAATCTCTAAGGAACTAGTCTCTTGATTTTTAGCCTGGTGGTTTAACCACTAGACCGAACTGGCTCTTACTCTGCAAGACGCTTATACCTCGGATCGAAACGAGACCCACCTAACAGAATCAGCAACTGGAATTATCGTTCCACCTGCAAGCACCCTATAATTCCCAGCCCACTGGCGGAAACGTCACGGGAGAGAAGACTGAGCTGCAGCCTCCCACTCCGCCAGCGTCCAGCGCTGAACTGCAATGGGAACTGCGAAAAGCATGGGGGCAAAAATTCAGTTAGTACGCATGCGTAGAGTCCGGGTTGCCTCACAGCGTCTCTCTGCCTGTTTTTTTCCTTTCCGGCGGCCATCTTGGCTCCCTCCGCGTGCGGCTCTCAGGGTCGGCGGTTTCCCTCCTGCGGCTTTTCCTGCTCGCTTGCCGGGACCCGCCCGTTTCGTCCCGCAAAGGTAAGGCAAGACATCCCCCCCCCCGCCCACCCAGGAGCAAAGTGGGAGGGAGACAAAAAACAGTCGCAGGTGGCAGTCGAGATCGGTTTCTGGGACAGCCCTTGTGAGCCTCTCTTGAGTCGGGAAGACGCCCGGGGCCTTGAGCGCGTAGTGAATCCCGGTGCAGCCTCCGGAAGTGGCCGCCTGATTTCGGTCGCTCCGCAGCCGTCGGCACTTGGGGGAGCGGACGTTGCCTTCTCTCATGAGGAAGGGCAATTGCTCGTAGGCTGAGCCGAGCAAGGCCGGGGCGTGGAGGGCGGAGGTCCTTTGAGGGTCCCTTTTAATCCCGCCGGCCCCGAAGCGGTGCGGCTCTACTCGTTTTAACCATCCCGTTTGCCTTTTTTTTTTTGCTTTAGATGAAAGAAACGATCATGAATCAAGAGAAATTAGCTAAACTGCAGGCCCAAGTGCGCATCGGTGGGAAGGTAAGACGGGCTGCTTCCCATTTCTCGTACCTCTTCAACCTTGCACGAAATTAGGATCTTAACCGTAGCCATTTTGGGGGGTGGGGGGCTTGCGGTGGCTTGGCCCGCAAAGCCAGATTACATCTGGTTTTTTCATGGATTAAATCTTTTTTTCCTTTTCATGGTTCGTTTAAGGCGTGACTTTGTAACTGGTTTGGAGGGGCGAACTGCGAGATAAACCTCGCCTGGGTGGTCTAGTGTTACGCAGATTCGTTAGAAAAGCATTTCGTGAAAGTTATTCACAGAAAGTGTTTTTATCTTTTTATTTTTTTTAATTAGAAAAACTTGATTAAACGTTAAAAAGATATATGTTTTTAGATAGGCCTCGTTTTTATGTGATATTGTTAGGTAGGTGAACAAGTAAATCGTAGCTGATTGATGAGTTTTCTAAAATCACGTACGGTTTGGCTAAGTGAGGACAGATCTGGTTAATACTCGAGTGAAAGACCACCAGAAAAATAGCAAGAGTTGTAGGTTGGGCCATAAAATTTAAAAAAAAAAAAAAATCCCAGAAAGAACACAGCGTCCACCATTTTCACATTGTTGCTACTAAAACTGTAATTATAAGGAGCCATTTTTGAGGCGAGGTGTTTGAGGAAGACTGTTCCTTAACTGGCATAGCCATTCATTGGTAAAGAAAAAGCAACTAAGGCCATTTTGTTTTGGAGAAAAACTAGGTACATTTAGAAACAAATGCAAAGTGCTTATATCTTCATTGGTTTAATCAAACACTGAATTGAAAATTCTTCTAAAGAAAAGCATTACATTCACCATACTCTACTTTGCATGTGGTTATATTTGAGTTGATGTTAGTGCTGCTAATGAAAAGGGATGTTTTCATGTTATAGTAACCACAATTATTAGTATCAGATAAATATGCTTTTATTTCTGGCAATTTGTGAAAATAACCTGATAAAGATTATTTGTTAGCAATACATAATGTATTAAAGATATACCGTGTTTCTCATATAATAAAGCTGGGTCTTCTTTTTTTTTTGAGCTCCGAAAAAATGGCTAGGCCGTCTTATTGGGGGGGTGACTTAATTCCTCCCCCTGCATCGGTGGGCGGGTGACGACGGCTTGGACTGACCTCAGTGTTGGTGGGGCACTTCATATCGGGAGACCTTCCTCCACTGTTGCTTTCCCTTCTGCTGCCGCATTTGGTGCAGCCACACAGGGCTGGCCAGGGCTCTTCCCTGCAACTGGAGCCCAGGAGAGACACTCGGTTTCAGGCACTCCTCTCACCGCCTTCCTGGGCCTTTTTCGAAGGCAAAGCCTATTCTTTTAAAAACGACGCCCTACTATGACAAAGCCTCCCCTGCCTGAGAGGGCAACCCAACCCCACGTGGGGAGGTGAATTTCCCGGGGCCACAGCACAGGATTGGCCCACCCTGGGAGATGTGCCCAGCCACCATCCCTGCCTGGCTCCGGGCAGAGCGCAAAGAGCTTCGCCTGGGCGCCCAGCGCAGCTGACAGGCAGGCCTTCCTGCCCGGCAGTGGAGCTCTGGCCAAGGCAGCGAGCCCCTCCCTGCCCGTGCCGCATCCTCCGAGCTGAGCCCCGCTGAGTGAGTGCTGATGCCCATGCCGCTGCAGCATTTGGAGCGTCGCCGCCGTGTTTGTAGATGTATGGGGACGGGCTGGGTGAGGGGTGGAAAGCATGGGTGGTTTCGGGCTCTCTCCGCCAGACCCTCCAGCCAGGGAAGCAGCGCTGCTGTCGCCTCACCTCCCTATCTGTGGATGGGTGGGTGCTATCACTGCCTTGGGCGGCTTCTCCCAGGGGCCTCTTCAGGGTCGGCCTGGAGGGACTTGGGAAGTCAAACTCAGGTTGGTCTGTCTCTTTCGCTTGGCAGGCGTGCGCGCACCCATGGCTCACTTTCCCAGCTCTGCCCAGCCCGCTCAGCTCCAGCACGGCCTTGGGATGAGCGGAGGGCCTGGCGGGGAAGCGCTTGCTGCCTTGGCCAGAGTTCCGCCGCTGGACAGGAGGGCCCACCTGTCAGCTGCTCCGGGCGCCCCAGGCGAACCTTTTCACACTGCCTGGCACCAGGCAGGGATGGCGGCTGGGCACTTCTCCCCGGATGGGCCGATCCTGCGCTGGAGCCTCGGGTGATTTGCCTCCCCATCTGGAGTTGGGCTGCCCTCTCGGGCAGGGGAGGCTTTGTCATAGTAGGGCATCGTTTTTAAAAGAATGGGCTTTGCCTTCGAACGATGCCCAGGAAGGTGGTGACAGGAGCGCCTGAAGCCGAGTGTCTCTGCCAGGCTCCAGTTGTAGGGAGGAGCCCTGGCCGGCCCTGCATGGCTGTGCCAAATGCCGTGGCAATGCTCCAAACGCCGCGGCGGCACAGGGAGTAGGGAAAGCAACGGTGACGGAAGGTCTCTCGATACGAAGTGCCTCACCAATGCCGAGGTCAACGCATGCAGCACCATACCCAGGTGTGAAGCAAAAGTACTTGGCGACAGTAGGGAGGTTGGTGGCGAGGCATGGCTGCCCATGGGGTGCTCTTAACGGCAAGCCCCCCACCTTTCCCCCCCCCCATTTTGCATGTTTTAAAATAGGCTTAATTTCATTTTATGCCTATAAAACATGCTGGGACGTCCTATTGGGGGAGGCCGTATTGTTGGAGAAACACAGTAGGCAGTAATGAATCACATACTGTTACTAAGAAAACTCTTTGGACATTTTTTGAGGACTTCAGGAGTTGGGTTTTACTTAACACAGACTTTATCTTTTTATGCTACATGTTCCTAAAGTAAAGATTTAACAAATTCAGTAAGACTTTTTCCATCAGACAGATTGCTAAACCAATGGCACACCACCACTGCTCCGGAATATAGTCTTGTGGCTACTTATATGGAAGAAAGCCTATAAATTAGTTATATGGCTGTCTTGCATAGATACATATGGTATTCTGTTCAGTGATTAAACATGGTCTGTGTACAAAATGGTGTGTATTATACCTTTCTGATACCATCAGTATTAGATTCACTGTGCATAAGAAACCTATCTTTAATTAAGGGTGGAGTCTGGAATTTCAGGTCCCAGCAAGTTTACAGCTGGAACATATAATTTTCATCATATACACTAAATGGTATTAAGCGTAAAGCAGTATAGCTTTTGCACTGAAAATAATGTCTTAGCCTATGAATTTAGTTGATTCAATTGAATTAAACTCTTCATGTTTTCAGCGTATGGTATAGTACTGAAGGTATTGGGTTCATACTCTTAGCTAGGAAGCTTATTGAGCAGCATTCCAATCTTTCAGTCCAGTCTATACCTCATGGATCATTATTGCTCATAAAATTAGGAGAAAAATTGCTACTGTATATTTGTCACTTTATCCTGGTTGATTAATTGGCACCCATCATTTGTAAAACACTTCAGAATTGCTTAATTAGAATTATTTTTTCTGCATATACAAGTAGCTACTTGTACAAAAATGTGGAAATCCATTTCCATGAAGAATAATCGATGTGATTCAAAAAAAGGACTGTGTTAAAACGTTGACTCACCATTCAGCAGTCATTAAACCCACTGACTTAAAATACAATTCCAATCTAGCATGTTTTATAGTTTTCCTTTTTTTTTTTTTAGTCCTCATGGCCTCCTGACAGAATTTCACTCACAATTTTTTCCTTCAAAGAAAGAACCTGAACTTTGGAGGATGTTTTGTGGAAAGGGGCTTTTTTTGGGTTTGATTTATTGTATATAATATATGTCACCTTCTAATAATGAAAAACTGATGGGTGCAACAGTATCTGCTTTCATTTTCTTCACAGATGCTTTGTATGTTTGCCTATGAAAATTGAATTACTTAAAGAAAACAGGGTATAAACTGCCAAAAGTATTTAACAATGTTTCAGATCTTACTGTTTCTTCTGTTAGAAGTTATTGAGCTCTTTAAATATATCTGTGCTACTAATGTTCGTGTTAATTCTCTGAAAAATATATTTTCAGCATTTGGAATATAAGTATAATGAATAATATGTATAAGTCTGTTTTCAGCTAATTTTATTGAATTTGCTTCATTCTTGTTTATCAGTGGAATTGCTTAGCTTTAGTGCTTAATGCATCCAGAGATAGAATTAGGCTGCCTGACATTTACGTGCTATGCATAAGTGTTTAAAGACATTTTGAAGACTTTAAAATGTACTTTTTATCTTTAGGGTACTGCTCGTAGAAAGAAGAAGGTAGTTCACAGAACAGCTACAGCAGATGACAAGAAACTGCAGTTTTCCTTAAAGAAATTGGGAGTAAATAACATATCTGGGATTGAAGAGGTAACAGCTTTTTCTTTCAATGCTTATAAAGACTTGACAAAATGCTGCTTTTAAGAAAACAGAGTTAGTAGGAAATGGGTGAAATGGAGGGCATTCATATAAAAATGTATTCGTACAATTAATATATATTTTTCATGCATTATAGGTCAACATGTTCACCAACCAAGGCACTGTAATTCACTTCAACAATCCTAAAGTTCAAGCCTCACTTGCTGCTAACACTTTTACAATCACAGGTCATGCTGAGACAAAACAGCTGACTGAAATGTTGCCTAGCATTTTAAATCAGCTTGGTGCTGATAGTCTGACAAGCCTGAGAAGACTGGCAGAAGCTCTACCAAAACAATGTAAGTAAAGACCCACTATAATTAAGAATGAATATTCTGGAAGCATTTCTATTAAGTACCTAGATACATAAAGGCTTGCGGTCTTTATGAAAAAGATGCTAAATTCGGGTTTCCATGGGAATGCATTCTTAATTAGAACTTAATATATTGTTCATTATTTTCACTTGATAATCAGATTGAAGAAGACATGATAAACAGGAGATCTTTTTGACAAATGGATAAAAGATCTATATTAAAAGTATATTCTGGATACTGAGTTATGCAGAGAAGATTTGAGAAAAAGTTTTTGTATAATTACAGACTGGGGCCACAAAGACTTCACAATAGGTATAGAGTTAGTGCTGCAGGGATTATAATAGCATAAGAAGAAAGGATAAAAATCAAGTTTTTGGAGGAATTGTGCTTTTAAAAATAAAGTGGGTGCATTCATCTTAGTAGACAATAGGATTATTTTCTTATTCCACTAAAAAAAACCCTTTATTGTGACTTGGATGTAAATCAAAGCAGGGTTTTTTTTTAGTGGAATAAGAAAATAATCCTATTGTCTACTAAGATGAATGCACCCTCTTTATTTTTAAAAGTACAATTCCTCCAAAAACCTGATTTTTATCCTTTCTTCTTATGCTATTATAAAATTTTGCCCACAAGTGTAACTGTATCTTCATGCTTGTAATAGAAAATAGACAAAAATTGTTGCCTAGTAATTAGAAAAATGATTCAGTGTGTCATGCAAAAAAGTATTACCTGGAATTTTAGATAATTGAAATGTCTTTCATGGCTTCTTCCAAAGAGTGGAATTAGAAAAGACTGATGATAACTCTGTTCCTCTATTGACAAGACATTTTTAATGACTTGAGAAAACTGCAAGTACATTTTTTCTTAGTTCCTGAACAAAAGAGAAATGTTAACATCTTCCCTTGACTAATTAGTATGAATAGCCAGATTTTCTGCGTATGAAGAAACTGGTTGAAAATATCTGGTGTACTTTTTCAAGGCTAAAAGAAGAAAGAAATTGGTTGAAAAATATTACAAGTTATGATCTCAAATACAACACTTAAATCAGAAGTGCTTTTGATTTACCTTGGGAGCAGTCAATATTTTTTCTAGCTTGAATAATGTTGGACTGATTCTTCCTTATTTTATTATGTGCAATTTTGGACTCCTTGCCAAAAAGCAAACAATATATGCGTGAGATCTTAATTATTTTGAAAAATGGCAGGTAACAAAATTCTAGATATACTTTGGATGGCCTATTCCTGTATTAAATATATTACATTCACAAATGTGTCTGTTTGGAAGTGCCATTGAATTAAGTAAGACTCATTCTGAGGCAAGTGAATAAGAAACATGATGCTTCATCCATGTTTTAATATGTGATTTCAGCTGTGGATGGAAAAGCACCTCTTGCTACTGGAGAAGATGATGATGATGAAGTCCCAGGTAAAAATTGTTAATCTCATTTATTTTTAAGGTCAGGATTTGAAAAGATTTGTGTTCTTACCACTTTATCTGGAAGTATTTTTCGCCCAATTTTTGTTATGTCCAGAAAAGTGGAATGTGGATTAGACTTCTGGTGTATATAGGTAAGCCTCATGTTACAACAGAAGTTGGGACTGGAATTTCCATTGCCAAATGATGCAGTTGTAAAGTGCAAAGTTACCCGTATGATACCTAGGCACAACAGTTCAGGCATCCCTGATTGCTGCTGTTAAATGTATTGCCCTGGGTTGTCAGGCAAGGACATAACATGATTACTTTTGTGATTTCCTTTCAGCTTCAAATACTGAATTTGAAACAAGTATTTAAACATTAGTACCTCACAGGAATAACTGATAAGTACAGTAGACATCAACACAATAATGTTCACAAGTGAACATTCGCTTGCTGGAACCTGGGAACGGTCATAGATGGTAGCCATATGATTGTGGAATTCTGTCACAATTGTGAATAGGCACTGAATGCTTGGCTGCAGTTGCATGACCATGGGGACATTCCAACAGCTGCAACTCATGGACAGGCTCTTGTTCAGTGTTGTCATAACTTTGAATAGATGTAACCGAAGGACTGCAATTGATCAAAAATAGTTGCATTACAATGCATTGCTTCCCTCAGATCAGTTGTGTAAGTATATGAGGTAGAGATAGTTGTATAGTTATGCAGGAAGCTTTAATACTTAATGCCCTCTGACAGATATACAATTCTAAAATGCTTTCAATGTTAGCATAAAGCACAGGACTTTTTCCACTAGGGAAAAAAAACCTCATTCCATTTTTTTTCCTTTGCAGATCTCGTGGAGAACTTTGATGAGGCTTCCAAAAATGAAGCAAATTGAATTGTCATGTCCAGTAAAACTTGAAAATTATGTGGAGCTGCTATTTTATATTGTGACTTTTACTTGTAATATTTTATACTGATCTTAGTCTTAAGATCTGTAATATTTGGAAACTCAATTAAATGCAGCTCTCTTCAGTTGTTAATGCATAGTGCAAATGGGCTGGAAGCGCAAAAAATGGAAAAGTACTAAGTCCAAAAGCTAATAAAGACTAAATTTTAGGCAAATACTTTATTAGTATTTTTATATACAATTAAAACAATCACTTGTGAATAGTGGTGGGAAATGAAGGTTCTTGGTTTTAAATTTTATTTGATAAAAACCTAAAATCTTCCAGAGCCACCTCTTTTGCATTACCTATTATTTATGCTAACATATAATAAAATGGATTTAAGTTCACAATTAGATTATTGATGGTGGTTCAGCTTTTATCTGGATAAAAGACAGGTTAGATTACTCAGTTATAGATAGGCTGGCACTAACCTTTTATTTAAAGGTTTCATGGTTGGCTTAATCTTCATTGGGTCTCCCCTTGATATACTGGACTTCAACTCTTCAAGTTCTTAACAGTAGGATATCTTTATTAGCTGAGAATTATACAAGAAATCTGATATTGAGCCAAAAATGGAGAAGGCAAACTTAAAAGGATGTTATTTAATATAAAAAAATTCCTTTGTTTATTTAAATGAATATGTATGCATGATCTTTGCTAACATATCTATAGTGTGGACAATGCAGAATAATATCACATGGCTTCAGAAGAGCCTAAAGGCATTTACAATAGACTTTCAATAATAAAGGAAAAATCTTTGAGTTGCTGAGATTTTAGTGATAGGGTGATTTTTTTTTTAGTTTATTCTTTACAGCAATTGTTTGCCATTCTCCTTTCCATGTGGAAGTTAATATAAATAAATGTTCAAAATAACTACACATCGATAAAACTACCATCAGGAGCTGTTCTGGTTTCTTTGCTTTTATTTTTAAGACAGCAGTTTATTAACAGCAAATGACTATATGTTGTCTTGAACTGGATCATTAGGAGAATTGTGTTCATTATATCTAGATGCAAAGAATACTGAATTTGAAACAATTGCTTAGATCAAGGGTCTTCAAACTTGGCAAGTTTAAGACTTGTGGACTTTTAACTCCCAGAATTCCTGAGCTAACATGACTGGAGGAAGAATTCTGCAAGTTGAAGTCCACAAGTCTTAAAGCTATCAAGTTTGAAGATCTCTGATTTAGACATTGGTATCTCACAGGAATAATTTATAAGTACAGTAAACATCAACAAAACGTTCACAAGTGTACAGTTCATGACAATGCATGTTGTCTCAGTTGAATGAATCTTGATTTTTAGATAAAATAACAGCTGCACTAGTGCTTGGACAAAAGCTTGTAGAAATCTGTATTTCAGTCTAAGACCAGAGAAGGGCTTTTGTGACAAGTTACCTGTTTAAAAAAGATAGGCACAGGCAAGATGAATAATTTGACATTTGTGCTATGCTCTAAAATGACACATAAAGACGACTCTCTTTTCTAGTGTTTATTTTAGAAATAGTAATTAATCCAGCCCATGGATAAGTAATCTATCTTGGGTACTATTTGGATGAAAGAACACCAGGAAAACCTAGAACTTATAGGCTGCACAGAAAAGTTGAAACAATTTCTTGGAGGGTCATGGCAAATCAGTTTCATATTGCCATTAATGAAGAAATGAATGGCAAATCCTTGTCTTTGCCTTAATTATAATTTAAAAAAGCAGTTAAGATGCATGAAGTAGTAGACAGCATTCCATTTTAAACAAAAATATGCTCATTAAAATTGACTGCTGTAGATAAGTTCTTAAGATTGCTTAAGTCTGGGGTAGTTATATAGTAGGAAAGTATCCAACACTGCCATTTACCCCAAAAGCTATAATTGTGTTGGTGCAGCCTAGTTGCTTTCAATAAAACTTCTGGGACCAGAACTGCGGTCTTCAACATGCTGTTGCAGAAGACAAATTATTCACATGACTAATGTATTTTTATTTATATGGTAATGAATACTGTGTGCAAATGGTGTGCTAACATCTTTTACAATATTAGTGAACTACAGGAAAAACTGATTACTATTTAATGGTGAATTGGAAGCATGGAATAATGGCAATATATAGCTTGCTGCTAGTTATAAATACTGAGGAAAAGCTATTTATAAAAAATACCATACAAAAACATGAAAAAAATCATGATAGACAACAGCTCAAAAACACAATTTGTACTTCATATAAAACACTCCGAAAACAGTTTAAAACTGTAGGTTTGCTTTTCAGTCACAATTTTATAAAACCAAAACAGCATTTTATCTCAGAAGGCTTGAGAATATAATAACATATAGTATATTAAATATAAATTGAGAGATGCATACGTTTTTGGCCACCTAAAAATAAGTAGCAGAAGCTAAAGGATTCTCTTTGGCTAGTAAGATTCTCATAGTAGGCGAATCTACCATATATTAAGTATTGCACAATTTCCCCACAACAGTTTAGAGGCATATGTCTATTTTCAATGAAACATGTTTACCTCATGCTTTTTGTGTCTTATGTGAGAATTAACAATTCCATACATGCAATAAAGATAATTTTCAGGATAATATCAATGCATGGGTTGAAATTTTGTTACAATCGACTGTAATTTCACTTAGTGGTATTTTTTATAACATTCCTAGAACAAAAGGCTTTGAACCAACATTACAATAAGATACATTTATTTTAGGTGGGTCTTAATTAAAACACCAATATTTTTAATTGTAATAGTGTGCTAATGTTAACAATTTTGTTCGGTCATCCCAGGTTATAGCTTCAGCCAGCAATATTTTTGTTTTTTGTGTATATATTATTTCTCTATCCAATTCAAATACTTAATCTATAGTACAAAATCATATTAAACCTGTATATTTCAATAGAGGCACTGAAATAAAACAAGCTATTTGTATAAAAAAGTCTGTTCTTCTAAGATTTTAGAAGTCAGTTGTAAACATTAAAAATCCTTTCTAAAAACAGCAAAGAACTGATTGTTGTCTATACATGAAAATAAATAGACACAAGAACTACACATTATAAAACCCCTACTGGCACTAACTGAATCAAATTAATTTGATTAATACAGTCTGAAAAGCTATCTTGCTATCAGTTTGAAATTTATAATTCATCGGTATGTAATATAATTTTGTGTATTGTCATAGTACTTTTAACAATTCATTTTTCAAGTGCATACATGAAATAGAAATAAATAGGTAAGTTTGAATTTTAAACATGGTCAAATGAACATGGTTCACCTAAAATATAACTCAAAAGAAAAAAAAACTGAATGAATCCCTTAACATTTTTCTGAATTCAGCTTTCAAGTGCTGTTATTACCCATTCTTGTATCTGAACATTGAAACAGAAATTCTAATGTCATAGATCCTACTATAAAATATTGGAACAATAAACCAGCACTATGGTACAGGAAAGGTTTGCTGGGGCAAGAGGCAGTCTCTTCTACTTATAAATCAACTGCTAAATATGCATGTCACCATTTCAAGCACATTTGGTAAGTATTAAGAATGAAGAACGGACTAAGTTACCAATTAAGAGATGCTTTTATACTGAAGTCCATTTCTTCTCTTATTCCATAGCTATTATTCTTTGATATTTTGAAGGAGTGATAATAAATGAGTCTCAATGACCTGTTGAACTGAAATAGACGAAAACATGGTTAGCATTCAATTATTTAAACCAGGAACTTCTAAAAGCACTAAAACATGTGAGGACTAGAGAGATTTTGTAATAGTTGATATATGCATTAGGCATACACCTATTAGTTTCCAATACACAATTGATTACACTTGTGAAGAAAAAGAACCAAGTTACACCCAGCAATATACCTAATTCAGAGTAGCTGTGGTTAGGGATGTTGGGTGGGAGTTCAGACCCAAGATACAGATTTTCTACCCTTCACTTCTATATAGAAAAAATAAAGATTTGCTGTTCAAATGCATTGTTAGGAGTAATGGCTGTTCCCAAGCCTTGACATTGATAATAGCATAGCTACCATCCTGTATACATATGTATACATGTACACAATGTGTCACTGAAAATACATTTATGCCTTGTGTAGCCACACATGATGGTTTTTTTAGATTATTAAAGTTCTATTGTGTTATCCCTTGAACGTGCTGTACTACAACCAATTGGTGAAAAGCTTAGTTCTAACTGTACAGTGTGTGTGTGTGTATGTGTACATACACATACATATATACATATACACAAACACACACAGACACACACACACACAGTCATTATCCACACACACTTTACAAACAAACAGCCATTTATAACATTACGAATATTTTTATCTTGACATTAAAAAGGAATTGATACACATAATATTTATCTTTGCTTAGCTATGTAAAGAGTAAAGAATGCTGTTCTTTAAAGAAGCAGTAAGAAACACTTGGGAGGACTTCTGATTTAACAGGCCTGATTTAACAGGTTCTAAAATGCCCATTCGAATATGCATAACAAAACCTATTAAGTGGTTAAACTAACCAACTGACAGTAAAAAGGACAGCAATAGTAAAAAGGACAGCACTTGAATACTCACCACTACGATGGCCCAAGGCAACAGCGAGATCCATAGAATTATATCCAGAATCAGTTTCTACAGTTGGATCAGCACCATGTTCTTTTTAAAACAAAATGACATTTAGGAATATGTACATGAAGGTTAAATCTCATTGTTTAACATGTTCCTGAACTCTTACTTCACAATGCCCTTAGGGTGCTCCAGTGAATACATTGACAGTTCCATTTATTTAGCAAAATACCCCACACTACCTCTGAATTCACTGCCACAACACAGTTTGGGCACTATAGGTTTAATTTGTATTATTAATAATTACCTAAGAGTATTTTGACACATTTCACATGATTCCCATGAACAGCATAGAGCAAGGGTGTACCGCCATTCTGAGGAGAGAAAAAAATTAAAATTTCCTTTGCACAGCTCAATGATAAAACCATTTGTCCCAAAATTTCAATTTATTTATTAGCAAAGTGTATCATATGGTCCCAATTCATCTTTTCCTTATCAAAGCAAGAGAAAGAGAGGTGGATTTTCTTTTGTGAACTAGACTTTAGCTTGCACCCACTAATTAGATGGCCTTCCGGTGGTTGGGCTACAACTCAGCCTGATGACCAGAATGCTATAGGAAGCATTTAGGTATCATGGCTACATGGAATGTGGAAAGGAACTACAAGCCATAGGTGCCCTCAGATCCTGGAAAAATAACAAGAAAGTGTTCAGGAATTAAACCAGGTCAGAGAAGTTGCCATTCTGGTATTCTAATAGTTTTGTAAGATGACACAGAGCAGAGATTGCAGAAAAATAAGACATGGTAGGTATTCTTTCCCAAGGTTAAAAAAGAAGAGGAAGAAGTAGAAAAGAGGGATGTACAAGATTGAATACATTATAGGAAAGTTGTAGAATAATATGTTAAAATGATAGACCTTTATCTTGTTTTTGTGTCAAGCTTAACTTGATGAACTTAAGTCCCTTGAAAATTATCTTAGCCATTTTGATTGGCATGAAGAGCCAAAACCCAGAATTATACAGTCAAGTAAAATAAAGTTAAATATGTTTATACAATCCAATTTACCATATCAACTATTCACAAAATGAAGAGTATCCAAAAAAATTCTAAAACAGACATTCACCCTTTAAGCTCTGCTGGGGGCATATCAAGTGCTGTGATATGTACCCGAGCCTTGGTCTATGAATAGGTAGGTAGGTTGGTAGATAGATAGATAGATAGATAGATAGATAGATAGATAGATAGATAGATAGATAGATAGATAGATAGATAGTTATGGCACTTGCACTCCCACTGAGAAACTTACCCAGTCATATTCATTTACATCAACTCCACAATCCAGTAGCATCTTGACAATGTCTGTATATCCTTTACTACATGCTAGTGAAAGTGCACTCTCTCGTCCTTTCCCCAAGATTTGTGGGTCTGCACCCTGTCAGAAAAAGCAGCATTGGTTTCATTATCAAGATCATTCATGTGTAGAACTCATGAATCAATCAAATGATCTCCTAAGTCCAAGGATCAAACCCATTATAACATATAGCCATTTGCTTCTTTAAAATGAATGCAACGTCTCCAAACAGCCAAGGAATAATTTGCTTGAATGAGCCACTCTTTCTTCTTCTTCTTCTTCTTCTTCTTCTTCTTTTTTGTAAATTTTATTTGAGTTTTCACAAAAAGAAAAAAAATACAAGTAAAACATCTTTTTTGAAAGCAACATAATCCCGGGTTACATTTCTTCATACAGACACAAATTCAGGTTCATGCTCATTTTTATATTCTATTCCATATCTTATTACTATTTTATATTTTCTGCATAGCTTCTCCCCTCTTTTAATTTTCTCAATTTTATTTTAATTATCTCATCTCAATTCAAATCATTGTATTTATATTTTTTGTCTGTCCTGTTTCAATTATCTATTATCTTTTCTCATTAAACAAAATTTCTCCTGTAGTTACTGATTGGAGTATGACGCCTTTATATCTTTTCCCTAAAGTTGTAACATTCAATATAATACATAACTTCCATTTGGATTCTGCTTGGTACATTCTTAAAATACACACTGTATTCTTAAAAAAAAAAAAAATTATAAATGTATATAATTAAAACAACATTCCATTCCAATTCAATTATATCATTAATATTCATTAAAGTCTTAACACCTTTAACATTACTTTTCAATTAAATACCATACTTCTATGGGAACAATTATATGCTTTCCATAGTTAATTCCCCCCCCCCTTCACTTATATTTTATTCACTTATTTTATTCACAAACATTTCACTAAATTACACTATTTTATCCCTCATTTTAATCATACGTTGTTTCCAATTTTCTAAAGTTATTTCTATTACTAATATAACAATACAATCTTATGTACCTTTACCGAATCCCTTTTTCAGTTAGATTTTCACCCATTATCTCTAAATAGGTCCTGTTTGAAGGGCTTCGGTGACAGACAGAAATCCGCGATCGTGCACGGTTTCTGTCTGGGCTCGCCGCTGGAGCGCCCCAAGTCGGCTGGTTTCGGGGCTAAGCCACCCTGTAGAGGTGAAGAAGGGGGAGACTGCCAGCAGGATCGAGGAGAGGCACATCTCTCCTCCTCAGCTGGCCATTACTCCCTTTCCCGAAGGCGGTTGCAGAGGTGGTCAGAAATGGCCACCACAAAGAAGAACTCAACAGGAAAAGAATGTGCAGGAGGAAGAAGTGAAAGTTTTGGCTGACCGGGTTAAATTATAAATGCAACAACCAAGTTACCCTGGAATTTAAACTTACAAAAATATAACATTGCTCCCAAAGAAGAGTCGGAAGCAGCGAAGCAAAGTGAAAAGGGAAAGGTTTGGCTTTTTTTCCCTTCTCTCTCCTTCCCTATACTGACACCTAAGAGACTTAAATAAGAAATCAGAAAAATCCGCTTTGACATCAATAGGCAATTAAGCTGAAAATAAAACAAAATGCCAAAGGAATAATAAAGATTTCTGGACATTAAAAACTTTCTTTTTCATAAGCAGGAAGGGAAAGAAAAAGAATAAGGGCAGGATCTGGAAGAGGGAGGAGACTGCCTGGAATTAAAAAGAATCTAAAGTAAAACTTCAACAAGACTTCTAAAAGATACATTTTAACTGAAACTTTGCAACTAAATAGTAACCCCAGGAAGAGAAAGTGAAAAAAAAAGTAAAAAAGAAACAGCTTGTGTGTATTTGGATTATTTGGTGATCTTTGGATTTTTGCTTATTATATTTGAATGACTAAAATCAATCGGGTGGTTGTTTAAAAATTTAAAAATTATACAATGGCACCACTTCCGGGTGAATTGAAAATGGAACTTAAAAAGTACAAAGAAGATGCACAAGAAGGGAAGGGTTCTTTTGGCTTCGTTTTTCAATTCTTAAAAATGGAGATTTGGAACTATGAGAAACAACAAGAAAAGACTGCAAAACAAGAAGACTGGGACAAAGAAGAAGTCATCTTTAATGAACAAGTAATTCTATGTGGGGAAGAAAAAGGAAAGGAGGGAAAGAGAATGGAGAATTTAAGACTTAAAAAAACAACCAAAGAAAAGAAAAATAATTCTTTTACTTATCTTTAAAAATAAGTATAATACTGGAAAGCAACAGAAAAGGAGAATACAGAAGAGAGAAATAGAGGTAGAGAGACAAGGAGGTAAAAAGGGGAGAGAGAAGAAGAGAGGGAAGAAGGAAAGGAAAAGAAGTTACAAAGGACCGGAGCAAGATATAGAGAAACAGGACCACTCTTTCTTCTTTTGCATAACTCTTCCTCTGTTGCAGTTTAAAGTAATTGCTTCTTAAATCTGACCCTTCAGTCAGTTTTTTTAAATAATAACCTTTACATTCCTAAAGAATAATCACATATCTTCACTCATTGTATTTTCCACTATCCCTCTTTTAGAACAGGAATGCAAAATAATAGTTTAAGTACTGATGAATCTATCATTTAATATGATTCTAGGGAAAGGGTTATTTATTGCTCCTATGAAAGTATTAGACAAGGGACATATAGAAATAGAGAAATGGACAATTGATCTGGATATGAAATTATTTCTATAAATGGAAAAATACTAAATAGGAGACTAATGCAGTATCATTTATAACTGCAGATCAAAACACTTTGAGCTCTACTGATGTTACTTACATACCTTAAAGAGACTGACGCCCACAAAAGGCCGACAGCCCTAAACCTTGTTCCCCAGATGTGTTCTGAGTCTTTATACTATTATCCCACCATCTGTTTGGGGCAGTAGTTTGATACTTCCGCTGCCACCATCTATTGTGGTAAGAACAGCTCTGGTCATAACAAGCAGCTTGCAAATTATTTCATCCAAAAGAAATCCAAAAGAAAATCTATCATTCTGGAAAGATAACAAGGTAGCAATGGATTCCTACAAATTAAGAATCCTCTGCCTAAAATATTACAGACCACAAGGAGATGGTTCAAAATATTAGAGATCATCAGAAAATTCTAAAGGAAAAAATCCATCTTCATGTGTATAGCCTGAAACACGGAGGAACGTAAAAATTAAATATCCAGTTATATAATTTATATCAAGAGATAAAGAAATATAGAATATTTTTTTTAAAAAAAATCCCTAATTCAAATTCCTAGTTACCGTATATACTCGAGTATAAGTCGAGTTTTTCAGCCCATTTTTTGTGCTGAAAAAACCGCCCTCGACTTATACTCGAGTCAGCCGCTAAGGCACCATGCCTAGCCTGTGCTGGCGTGGCTGCAACCGATCGCGCCTCCAGGGCAGCATCACCGCCGCGGCTGTCTACCCGCTGAGGGCCTCACAGGCGACCCCAAGCGGCCTCTTCTTCCCCATTAACGGGCGCCTGGGGCCCCCGCGAGCTCCTGCGTTGCGCGCTTCCAGCTTCGCCAACAAACTGCCAGGCTCAGGCAGCCTCCTCCGCCCCCTACCCTAGCAGCGAAGAGCTGCTCCGGGGGCTCCCGCCACGGCGCAGCCAGGCACTTTGTCTCGCTGCCCCCGGAGCAGCTTTTCGCTGCTAGGGGAGGGGGCGGAGGAGGCTGCCTGAGCCTGCGGTTTGTTGGCGAAGCTGGAAGCACGCCCGTTAATGGGGAAGGAGAGCCCGCACCTCCGAAAGTCTTTTCACCGTTGAGGACTGAACAGGAGAACCGCAAACGCCGCACTCCCCAGGAAAGGGTGGCCCTCTTCCTCTCGGCGGCTCCCGCCACGGTGCAGCCAGGCACTTTGTCTCGCTGCCCCCGGAGCAGCTCTTCGCTGCTAGGGGAGGGGGCGGAGGAGGCTGCCTGAGCCTGGCGGTTTCTTGGCGAAGCTGGAAGCGCGCCCGTTAATGGGGAAGGAGAGCCCGCAGCTCCGAAAGTCTTTTCACCGTTGGGGACTGAACAGGAGAACCGCAAACGCTGCACTCCCCAGGAAACAAACTGCCAGGCTCAGGCAGCCTCCTCCGCCCCGCCCCAGCAGCGAAGAGCTGCTCCGGGGGCAGCGAGACAAAGTGCCTGGCTGCGCCGTGGCGGGAGCCCCCGAAGCAGCTCTTCGCTGCTGGGGGGGGGAGCCTGCTTGAGCCTGGCGACCCCAAGCGGCCTCTTCTTCCCCATTAACGGGCGCCCGGGGTCCCCGCGAGCTCCTGTGTTGCGCGCTTCCAGCTTCGCAAAGAAACTGCCAGGCTCAGCCAGCCTCCCCCACCCCCTAGCCTAGCAGCGAAGAGCTGCTTCGGGGGCAGCGAGACAAAGTGCCTGGCTGCGCCGTGGCAGGAGCCCCCGGAGCAGCTCTTCGCTGCTGGGGGGGGGAGGCTGCCTGAGCCTGGCGACCCCAAGCGGCCTCTTCTTCCCCATTAACGGGTGCCCGGGGCCCCCGCGAGCTCCTGCATTGCGCGCTTCCAGCTTCGCAAAGAAACTGCCAGGCTCAGCCAGCCTCCCCCACCCCCTAGCCTAGCAGCGAAGAGCTACTTCGGGGGCAGCGAGACAAAGTGCCTGGCTGCGCCGTGGCGGGAGCCCCCGGAGCAGCTCTTCGCTGCTGGGGGGGGAGGCTGCCTGAGCCTGGCGACCCCAAGCGGCCTCTCCTTCCCCATTAACGGGCGCCCGGGGCCCCCGCGAGCTCCTGCGTTGCGCGCTTCCAGCTTCACCAACAAACGGAGCTGCAAATCTGGTAATCGCTTGCGGAGCCTCGGCACGAACCCCCTTTCCCCACACTCCCCCCCCCGCACTCCTCTGGCAGCAGCAGGCGGAGAAAGCCCCACTTCCCCCTGGCTTTGATGGCACGCGTGAGTTGGCTTCCCACTCTTTTTTTTTTAACTCTCCTCCTCTTCCTCCTCCTCTCCTCTCCCCTTGTTGTCTGGTCTTCCCTAAGGAAACTCGAGGGCTCACACTTCCAAGTGTTTCTCCCTGTCTTTCTCCCTGTCAATGATCTTTTCTTCCCTTCCTTTCTCTCAGCCCCATCCTCCTTCACCTTTATCACCACAATCCTGAACAGATGAAGTTTGTACTTCTCAAGAAAGGTTGGATGTTCCTTTTGAGGAGGGAACCTAGTGTGACATCTGTATGTTGACCTACTATTGCCATGGCATGTGTGCACATGCAATGGAGGCATGAGGGAGAGCTGTGAAAGAGATGGTGGCTCTCCAAAACAGGATGTACATGCAGCACATACACATGCTTTTTTCTTGCAAGGGAGAGAGTGACTCTGTTTGGACATACAGATGAGGAGGAGGAATCCAGTTTTGAAGGATTTTAACTCTTGTGTTTTAGCTTGGTTGCTGATTGAGCTAAGGTTTTTGTACTTTTAAAGTTATTGTTGATACCATATTGGTTTTGTTGGCTCTCTTTTCCACTTACAGAGCTAGTTTACTGTTTTTCTTTGAAATAAATATTCAAAAACATTTAACCTACTGATGCCTCAATTAATGTAATTTTATTGGTATCTATTTTTATTTTTGAAATTTACCAGTAGCTGCTGCATTTCCCACCCTCGACTTATACTCGAGTCAATAAGTTTTCCCAGTTTTTTGTGGTAAAATTGGGTGCCTCGACTTATATTCGGGTCGACTTATACTCGAGTATATACGGTATATGTTTTACATATTTTTATAGCAACCAAAAGTTTTCTGAACCAAATGGTCCTCTTGTTAAATTTCCTGCACTTCTCTAGTTGCTAAAGATCCAAAAATTGATCATACGCTGCTGAGGAAGATAGAAATGCTTTTTACATCCAGCCTATCTCTTTAAACTCCTTTCTGGTTTCAGAAAAGCAGGAGAAGTTAGAAAATCTTGCTCTGTACTAGACAAAGAAACCATTTTCACTCACAGGGATATGGCTTGTGAATCTAAAGTCTGCCATGCAGATTCATAATACTTGCATACTCATTTCTCAGTTTTTATATTTTCTTGGTACTGATGCAACTTCTTTAACAATTTACATTCAGATGGAAAGAAACATCTGCTTGTAGCATCACTAGGCATATATAAAATACAATACAATTTCACTTACATTTTGGAGTAGAAATTCTACTACTGCGATTTGCCCGTGAGCTGCAGCCCACATTAGAGGAGTAAAGCCTTCTTCATCCATATGATTGATAACATTTTCTGTTCAACAAAACATGCAGGTGAATTCTCTTTCCACTTATTCTGCCCTTGAATTAGCCAACTGCTGCCAAAACTTGCATCCCATTCATAGTACTTTGGGGGCTGAAAAATATGCTTTCCATCTCCATTTGGCTGGAGGTTCAACCATGTTTGAGCTACATAATCCATCTGACATGTTAAAACAGATTTTTTCTGTTTTTGTTTCTCTTTAGTTTAAATAAATTATGTTTTAATCAGATAAAATCTTTTTATATATATTCCTACATCAATTCTCTATTACAAAAAAAAATCCTAAGAATTTCTTGCTGAAATTAAAAATATAAACACTCTAAAACACTCATTATTAGTTGTTCACATTCATCAAATAGTCAAAAAGGTACACAGGTTGATCTCAGAGGGAAGAAAAAAATTATCTGTGACAACACTGCAATTTAAGCAATATCATAGGAAATCCTGTCAGAAATGAACAATGACCATAAGAAGCAGCTTGTATAATATAAGTAAAACTTTGATTAAAAAACATGTTCCCTTGCTCATGTCATATGATTCACCAAAATTAAGGATACCTTGAATAATAATTTCATAGTACTATAATAAAAGGTTTGCTAATAAATATATTTTCCCAATGAAAAAAATGTAGAAGTCCCATAATGCAAGACTATCTACTGCTTTTAAATCTTTTCTTTCTGTAACACTGGTACATAGTTTTAAGTATATATATCAGTATTTGTATCAATGCTGATATAAAATGATTTGACATGATTAATTGAACTAAAATGATTCTGAACTTATTACAAAGCAGCTGGAGAAAAAGAATGAAGGAAGGAAGAAATGGAAACTTTCTTTAAAAAAAAAGCCCTAATACAGACCCCACCTAGCACCATATTATCTCTGCCAAAACCCCCAGAAAAATCCAGAGATAAATTCTTACCTTGTTCTATACGTGTAGCTAAATATAACATTTCTCCCTGAGCTGCCAGCTGGTGAACAGACAGAGCTGCAAAGGAAATAGTAGAAAACTATATTAACAATTCAGTAAATAACTAAATTCGGTGGATAACCAGGAATCCACAGACACATAAATTAGGTTTATACTACAAATTGTACTAAGATATGGTTTGTCTTTAACTACATTTATTATACTATATCACTTAGGTTCACACACTGAACTATAATCAAACCCACCAATTCTCACATTGGTTTGGTATATGAAGCCAATCACAGGGTTAGATACTGGTAGGACATATATTAAGAAAGTGAGAGCTTCACTTTAGTAATAGTTCAGTTACAAAGCAATATAACTGTATCTTTCATTGCTATAAAGCAACATGGCTGTACAAGTTTTACAATATATCTTTCCTGAGTAAAGCACTTGTGTGGAATTCTTGATGCAGAGCTTGGTTGTTTGCTTGCAGATATTTTATTATCCAACTACATAGCATCAATGCTTGTGGGGGTGGGATTTGCTCTATTTATATACAGTACCTTGCCCTGCCAGTATTGATGGAGATGTGGTTTTCTTTCTGGTACTGTAGTTTATTAATTACAGTATTGTTTTCCGCTTGTGTGGAATTAATCCCAATTTAACTGAATGTTGACTACTGAACAGGATGTATTCTGGTCTTTTTGTTTCCTTCTTGGCTTTTTTATTTTCTCTTTTGAATGATAGGTAAATGCGATTTATCTTTACAATTTCAATTTATGACTTTAATAGAGTCTGCCCATCATAGTCATAAATCGTGGCAATTTTAAAATGGGTCAGTTACATGACCAACCTGATTTTACAGCCTTTTTGCTGTGGTTAAGTAAAGCAATGGTTCCCTATGGATGTGATTTTTGACAAAATATCATAAAATGTAGTCATGTGACTGCGGGGAGCTGCAAATAGCCATAAATGCAGCCATGTTGCCAAGTGCCTCAATTCTGTCACGACTGCTGTGTCAGTTGGAATTTTGAATCCAGGTCATAAACAGCTCCAAGATAGGTCCATCATAACTTCAAATGGTCACTAAGCAACTGGTTGTAAAGTTAGGACTACCTATATGTGTCTATTGATAGCTAATTTGTCTAAGTGCCAACTTAAATGAATTCCCTAGTGATTTTGGATTTATTTTGGTTTAGGATGCAGTTTCTCAGTAGAAACTAGGTTGAGTCTGTTCAAGCATTATGAGATTAAGTTTTTATTGCTAGATGGCAGCAATGAATACCCTCTGCTAGTCTTCTACTTACTTGTCCTATATAATGGCTATTACAGTCCTGACATTGTATGCTGTAGGACTTCTGTTTTTCTTCCTTGGGCTACTTAGTCTTTTGGTTTATTTAAGATTTTTTAATTTAAAGATTTATATATATTATCTTCAACTGGTAAAGTACTTCTCTGGGTCTGTGGTAGAAAGCAGCCAAAGTAGCTTGAAGGCTCCTGAGGACTTCTGTATCAATATGTATTTCTGGGACTGTTCTCAAATTTAATTCTTTCTATAGAGAAACACGTACAGTTTACAAGCAAAGGTGTTGTAGAAACTTCATTTCCTCTGTGCTTGTTAGTTAAAGTAGTTGATTGCTTGATAGGTGAAAAATGCTTAGTAGTTGATGGAGTATAGACGTGTCTCACTTGAATCCCAGGAGAAGGAGAAGTATGGATGTTGCACTCAGCTAGGTTAAAAAAAAAGCTACTGTCAGAATGTCATATGGTATAACAATAATTTATTATATGAAGCAATGTGGTCGTTTCATGCTTTATTTAGATAACAACAGAGCTTATCCTCAGTTCAACATTTGCATAGTTAGAAGGACAAATGTAAAATGCAAAATAAACCATAGACTCAGGCCACTTAAGGCAAATGAGATTATGTAGGCAACCTTCATAATATGCCTGAAGATAACCTGCTAAAATATTTTTGAATCCTAGCTTGTAATGATAATCTAATTATCTGACTGAAAAAAATATTTAATCAGGATTCTGCTCATGGTACAGGAAAAAGATGGCATTGATCACACTCTTGAATGGCCTGTAGTAGCAGTGGGATGGAGCCATCCTAGCTTCATCTCATTTCCACTACACTAGGGAATTGGGGGTAGGTGCATTGTGCTGTGTTGATTCCTTTCCTTTCTCAAAGGTCTGTTTCAGTTGGTGTTAATAAGAGGGGAGAAGTCCAGTCCTTAGTCCCTACTTGTGCAATGTTTCAGGGCTTCGTTCTTTCTCCCCTCTTGTTTATAATCTACATGAAACTGCTGGGTGAGGTCATCTGACAGTTTGGGATGAGGTATGACCAATATGACTGGGAACACAAGTATATCCAAGGACCTGTTTTGTAGTTAATATAGTCATTATAATACCATGGGTGCTTTATTCTCGCCTGCCATATATTTTAATGTTTGCATTATTTTAATTATTATTTAAATGTTGTTTTCCTGCCCAGAGAGATGGGCAGCCATATGAAATAAATATTACTCTATTTAGTAGCTTGGATTGGACAGACCCAATCATAATAGAAAATAGCAGGACCTTGTATTTTTATTCCCAAATTATTGTGTATATATCTGAGCCTAAATATTAAGTCAATCCATAAACGTGGAAAGTTCAGGTCACTTTACATATAAGAATGGCAGAAAAATGACAAATTTTCCACAAAAGTGAAAAATAGAAGGAAAGAATATTAGATATACTTGCTGCCTTGAGTCATTTATAAAAATAATGTACAATAAATAAATAATAAATAAATAATAGCAAAGAAAACAGGAAAAATGTTGGGTCAGATAAGATAGAACATCAAATCAAATTTAAGTCCATTCTTTATAAAAAAAAAATACATTGTTCAACTACACCCATACACTCATTTCCCTTGATAGCATTATTGAATTTTTTTTTTTTTAAACTGACCTTTAAATAATACTGAAGCCACTTCAAGGTCAGAATTCACTTGATCTTGAATATTTTTGCTATCCTCTTCATTCAAGGACTTGACAAATCGAGAACATACATTCATATCAAACCTATTGGGCAAGATGAATTTCATTCCCATGGTAACACTCTGAGGTGGTCCTTCCTCCACACTGGACTCAAGGTGATGTTCAACTTTAATATCTGGCATATGAGACAAGCTAAAGGTGCTAGCACAATCTTCCACAATTAGCTGGGTATCAGCATCTAGATTGGTTGAAGACTCCATGATCTGAATTTCAATTATGTAATCTGTTTCTCAAGGTATTTGATGTATTCTTTTTTTCAGTATTGGTGTTTGAGATTTCTAATAATCTATAGTTGGAAACAAAATACCAGTAAATTAGAACACTGAACACTGATTCAGTTTACTGTGCAAAAAATAGCAGTCACTACTATAAACAACTAATTAATTCTGAATAGTGTAGAATATTCTCCATCTTCTGTACATAAGGAAAATCCCAAGATAGCCTCTAAAATTTCTATACTGGACTCGACTCAAATCAGATTTTTACTATGTTACAAGGGAATCAATCAGTTCCTGATAGAAGTTTTAAAAATTGAGAAGGACTTCTTTTCATAAACAGTGACTGATGATCTCACATAGAGCTACATATTAAACATACATGGCAGAGTACTTTGGGGATTTATCTTTGCCAGTTTTGTTGCTGGTTTCACTATAGGCAGGGCTAATGCATCCTGAACATAACATTTATTTTGGATAAAAAACTACATTTAAATTCCACTTTTAAAACCATTCCATTCCATTAAGTTCTTTGGGGGGAAAACATGTAAACAAAGACAGCTTACAGAACATACATGAAACATCACATTTGATCATAGCAACAGTACTTCACAGTTATACCGCTTCACAACACTGCCTTCCCTAAGCTGTTTACAGAGTCAGCTTATTGCCCCAACAATCTGGGTCCTCATCTTATCTCACAGTATTTTTCTTTTTTTCAGAAAGGCTCCCTATGAATTGCAACACAAAACCAGTACAGGCAGTCCTCGACTTACAACAATTCATTTAGTGACTGTTCAAAGTTACAACGGCTTATGACCATTTCCCACACTTTTGACCTTTGCAGCATCCCCACGGTCAGATGATTTACATTCAGATGCTTGACAGCTGACTCACATTTATGACAGCTGTAGTGTCCTGGAGTCATGTGATCCCCTTTTGTGACCTTCCGACAAGCAAAATCAATGGGGAACCAGATTCACTTAACAGCCATGTTATTAATTGAAGAACTGCAGTGATTCACTTAACAAATGTGGCAAGAAAAGGTGTAAAACGGGGCAAATGAGAAAAATTATCACTTAGCAACATACATGTGAGGCTCAATTGTGGTCGTAAATTGAGGACTGCCTGTATCTTTCCATCGGACACCTCTAAGTTATTGTTTGTTGCCGCATGAATGCGACACAATTGCAACCAATTTAAATGCCCTAAATGGCATGCCTGTGAGACCTCCTCACCTCCAGAACCGGCATCTAGCAGAAGGACCTCCCCTTCGCAGACCCGGCTTACTTAAGCCGACCCGGGTCTCTCCGATCTAAACTTCGCCACTAGAGGTTCCTCTATGGAGCGGACGCGTCTGTTCCCGCCACCTCTCTGGCTTCACTTCCACAGGTCGCCGAACCCTTCGTCTCTCACCTCGGCATCCTTCAACTCCATTGTCTCGCTTCGTTCCCCGCGCTGCAGCGCCCAGTCGCGGCTGTTGCGATTCCGCTCCATAACGTCACTTCCGCCGAAGCACACCAGGAGACTCAGAAACGGAGGCCGGCTCTGCTGCTCCCGGTTACTACCCGTCAGCTGGGCTGCCAGTTTCCAGAAGGCCGCGAGAGGGCAATACTGAGGAACTCTAGGAGTTGAAGTCCACAAGTCTTAAAGTTGCCAAGGTTGAAGACCCCTGTCTTGGAGGTTTGCTCAAGAGAAGCTCAGTTCAAGACAAGGAAGACGCTCTGGATTAAGAATGGAGAAAATTTAGAGCAACGCAACCCCCTATTTAAAAAAAAAAAAAAAAAAAAACAATTGTTGAGGACAGGGAGGAACCGCAAAGCCGTTTCCCTCCGGCTTATTCTGCCCCCTTCTGACAGAGGAATGAAAAAAATAAGCGGAAAGGAGCGCGAAAGCGCCTGCGAATGAGAAAAACAGTCTCCCTGTGCAGGCCGCTGCAAAAGTTACAGAGGAGGCGCGCTGTGATGACGTATTCGGAGCCGCTACACTAGCGCTGCGATGGCGGCTCCCTTGGTGGCAGCGTGAGAGTGAGGAACCAGAGGACCAGGTAACCGCGATCTGATTGTAGGGGGGAACTCCCACAGATGCGAAAGACCCCCCCCTCCGCCTCTGAAAACAGAATGGTTTCCTTCCCCTGGAATAGCTGTTGCATTTTCGGCTTCAGTTCCTCCTCTCCTAATATAGGTAGACGGTAGCATTTCAGTGGCAAAGAAGGCAGAGGAGGAACGGATGCTACTTTCCCCACCTTGTCGTCTACCTTCCAGAAAATGCTGCAGGAGCATTAGATTAACGCTTCCTTGTTTGCCTGCATTGTTGTGCAGGTTGGCCTGGAAAGCCTTCAAGTGAATTCTGAAAGCAGCGCTTTCCCATGTTTGCAATCATTGGTATTTGGGGCAATGTTGCTTCTGAATAAAGTTCCTTGGGGCAGTTGTCCACTGGCGTTCCTGCTATCAATGAATTCTAAAAGTAACTGCAATAAGAAAAAAGTGCCCCGTGTTATCTGTTACCAATCTGATTTCTTTTAAAATGGAAAAGAGTGGGCAGAAATTTTATTTTATTTTTTATTTATTTGTTTGTCAAACATGTACAAGATAACAAGTATAAGTATGAACATAAACAAAAACCAAAATAAATACAGATAAATGGGGACAATAAGACAGGGAGGGCACACTTGTGCACTTATGCACACCCCCTTTATTATTTATTTATTAATATTTACTAATTGAGCATAAAACCTGTAGGGTCGTAAACACAGTTTATGAACTCTTAATATATCAGCTATAAATTATCATTTGCAATTTACTATGTATGTGATTGTTGACATTGAGACTTTTGCTCACATCCCTCTTCAGAGGTTGTAACTATTGTCTCTAAGGAAAAATATAAAACCTGAATGGAAAAGTGTAATAGAATAACAGAATTAAAACATACCCTGGAAGTCTTCTGTTCTCATTCCCTGTTCAAGCAGGAAATCCTATCTCATTTCAGATAAATGGTTATCCAATATCTTCTTAGAAATAGAATACTTATTTTAGATTATGTAACAAATGTAGTGTAGATTATTGTAGAATGTTACCACCTCCCATTTCAAAATGAATGAAACAGGTTAGTCCCCAACAGTAATTTGAATTCTAAGATTTATTTTGCACATTCATTTTTTAGATAAAAGAAGATTGGAGAATTGTCTATTTACTTGTTTTTTTATTTGAAACAACCCGTTTGCTTTTTAGAAAATTCTAGCCCTATGAAGTTTACAGATAGAAGATTGCTTTCTGCTCCTGGAGAAATTTCATTTAAGAAACAATGGCAAATTACAAGCCTGTAATAGTTCAGACATTTCCCAAGCTTGGAGAAAAAATTACAAAGGATACTTTGTATTGGAAGAATTATAAGGTAATAACACATACTGTAGTTAATTATAGGAACTGAAACTGAAATTCTTTGTAAATATTACCTGATTTGTCCCAAAGGTGCTTTTTCAGCAGGCAACTGGACTTACTTTTTTTTCTTTTGAAGACATTTCGGTTCTTATCGAAGAAACTTCTTTAGCTCTGACAAGATAATGGGGAATGGAATGGTTGTCTCTTGAAAAAGAACCTTTGGAACAACTATAACCAGGATGACTGAGAATCTCTACACACTTTTAGCATTACCTGATTTGATTTTTTTAAGTGAAAAAAGAAAAAAATGCAAAATTTGTATATCACTTCTGCATTCTCCCATTCATGGATGTACCTTGATTTAATGAATCCTCAGTTTAGCTAATTTTAGAATCAATGGATCAGATTTCATCCAAACATCCCCCCATAAATGCCAGATAACTTGATTGCATTACGGTCTGGGTGAGGTAGTTGAAATTGCGATAATTTCACCTACATTTTACAAAACTACAGCAATTATGCAAAATATGTTAATGTTAATTTTTGAGAGCCAATTTAGTCTAGTGGTTAAGGCACCAGGTCAGAAATCAGGAGAGTGTGAGATAGTCCTGCCTTAGATAGTAAATAGTTTTCTAATAACTTTGTCTTTAAAAGGATAATAATGTTTAATATACTATCTTTGTTCAGACTCCCATTCAGATAAAGGAATTTGGTGCAGTGAATAAAATAGACTTTTCTCCAGTTCCTCCATATAATTATGCTGTCACAGCCTCATCAAGGGTAAGATTTAAGTTAAATTTTGCTTTAAAATATCTACATTTTTTTCACATTCTAATTCTACTTTATATTACAGGAATGGGGTATTTCTGCAAATTCACTTGCTATATCATCCTATTTTTACTGCAGTAGAATAAATATGTCCATTTGCTGAAGGAGGTAAAACCATGCATGGGAAATTCAGTTCTGTTATATGGAAAGGGCTTTTATAATCCCATAGTATAGACATTGCTACAAAACAGAGTTACTTTTTGGCCATTTCACATTGGCCACACCAATATCTGTGCAATGAAAGTCAGAAGGTTATGGTTATTGACTTTGGCGCAGGGCACATGGATAATGATTCTTGCAATAATTGAGACCATAAGCAACAAGGCTTTTGGCTTTTTCCAGTGTCATTCTGAATTAAAATTTGTGCATTATATGTTGTTTTAGATTCACATATATGGGCGATATTCACAAGAGCCAATCAAAACATTTTCTCGCTTCAAAGATGTAGCTTATTGTGCTACCTATCGAGAGGATGGGCAACTGCTTGTTGCTGGCAGTGAAGAGGGCAGCGTTCGGATCTTTGACATTGGTGGGAGAGCACCATTAAGACAATTTGAAGGCCACTCCAAGTAAGTATGGGAACATGACTGTACTTGATTCATTGCCTAATTGTTTCAATCTACAATTGTACTTCGGAGTAATTGAAATTTCAGATGTGAGAAAACATATTTGAAGCATCCGTTTTCTCAGCTAATCAACAAATGTGTTAATTATGTTGCAAATACAGTATTTATAAGTAAGTTATTATTATGTCTATTAATGTCATTAGTCACAGTGCATTGATTCAAAATGATTCGTGTATGTATATGTAAAATGTAGTCTTTTGGCATATATTTTTCACATTCATTTTTGCTGCATTAGATCTGATTTTATTTAATTGTGACAGAAAACCTGATTATTTATTTTGGTTTTAATTAATGTTACTGAAAATATTAACAACCTGGAAACATTTGACTATTGATCCAAGCAGTGTTTTCAAAATTGTATGTTTTAAAAATGTGGCTGCAGTTTGTCTCTTTTTATGAATAGTACAGAATTTTAAAATATGAATTGTTGAATATATTTAATTTGCTAATTAAAATTTAGTTTTTTTATTTGCAAATTTTATAGGGTGCTCAAATCTGAACTAACTCATATAATATCCTGTTTAGCACATCATGCTTAACCCAGAATAACTGGATCATTGTTACCTTGATGAGTGAACTCAGCCATTTTATTTGTATTTGCTATGTGAATTAGATGGACAGCTTCCACCTATTTATAAAGATTATTTTCTTAGATCTTTAATGTATTGTTCTCAAGTCTTGTGTTAATTAATTTTAAACAATAGAGATGATTTCAGATCCAGACTTTAAGTATCTCAGATAATCTTCACATAATTCAGAAAACCATGCTAATCAGTACTCTGAAATAGTAGAATATACAGTGTTTCATGCTTTGAAGGTGCTGTATTGACTACAGCAAAAATTGACATGGCCTTATATTTATTGTTTTTTGTTATTGTGATTTATAGAGCAGTCCACGTTGTAGGATTTCTGTCTGATAAATACCGAATAATGTCTGGAGCAGATGATTACACGACACGGGTCTGGGATGTTTCAACTTCATCTGAAATAGCCTGCTACAAAGAGCACACAGATTATGTAAGATGTGGCTGTACTAGTAAACTGAATGCAGATCTTTTTGTAACAGGTTGGTGATTAACTTTACATTTACTTGTGACAAAATGACTTCCTGAGTGATGTTTTCATTACTGTTACAATATTATCGTAATTATAAATTTCTTATTTATGTTCAAATATATTGATTTTCCTGATTCAGCTTGGTTTTCTGCTCTGTATTTCATTTTGCGGGGGGTAAGAATGACAATCCTAATTTTAGGTTGGTAATTCAAAAATTCTTTAGACATTTTGGAATCAGAACATGAAATCCTTAGATGGCACATTTGACCTTAGATTATAAGACACTTTATGTTGAAAACTTGGTTGTTGTTGAGTGTGTTTTATTGTTTTTAATGTTTGTAAGACATTATACATTGTAAGACAGCCAGTAAAATAGAATAGAATGCTTTATTGGCCAAGTGTGATTGGACACACAAGGAATTTGTCTTGGTGTAAATACTCTCAGTATACATAAAATATACATTCGTCAAGAATCATAAGGTACGATGCTTAATGATAGTCATAGGGTACAATAAGCAATCAAATCATGCTAGGAAACAGTCAGTATAAATCAACAAAGTTACAGTCCTACAGTCATAAGTGGGACGGGATGGGTGATAAGGAGTGATGAGAAGATTAACAATAGTAGTGCAGACTTTGTAATAGTTGAACAGTGTTGAGGGAATTATTTTTTTAGCAGACTGATGGCTTTCGGGGAAAAACTGTCCTTGTGTTTAGTTGTTCTGGTGTGCAGTCCTCTAGAGTGTCGTTTTGAGGGAAGGAGTTGAACCAGTTTATGTCCGGGATGTGAGGGGTCTATAAATATTTTCACAGCCCTCTTTTTGACTCATGCAGTATACAGGTCCTCGATTGAAGGCAGGTTGGTTCTTGACTTACAATCATTCATTTTGTGGCTAGTAACAAAAGCACTGATAAAGTGACCCATGAATGGTTTTCACACTACTGCTGCAGCATCCCCATAGTCACGTGATCAAAATCCAGGTGCTTGGCAACTTGGATTATTTATGATGGTTGTATTGCCTCAGGATCATGTGATGACCATTTGTAACCTTCCCAGCCACTTCTGAAAGCAAAGTCAATGAGGGAAGCCAAATTCATTTAACTACTACATGATTCACTTAACTGCAGTGATTCATTTAACAATGGGCAAAAAGTCATAAAATGAGGTGCAATTCCATTAATAACTGCCTCATTTAGCCACAGAAATTTTGAGCTTAATTGTCGTAAATCAAGGATTACTTATAATCAGTTTGTCAGTTTTCCAAATTGGGCAGTTAGAAACAGGCACCTAAACTACAACAAGCTTAATCGAAACAAATAGGACAAGCTGCCACATAAAAAGCCAACAAATCCCATTCCTTTGTGTTAAAGTACTAACAAAATTAGATTGTGTTTTAAGTCTGAAGAAAAGCACATATGCTGTTCCTTCATGTGTTGTGACGCACTAAATCTTTTCTTTTTCTGGCATACATTCTAGGTTCCTATGACCATACAGTGAAAGTATATGATACACGGACAGACAAAAGCATTATGAAGATAGAACATGGGCAACCAGTTGAAAGTGTTAATCTGTTTCCTTCTGAAGGTCTTCTTGTGACAGCAGGTATTTCTTTCAATCAGAAGGGTTTTTTTTCTATCTTTCTTTGCCATCTTCATTTTAAACAAAACATCCTGTTTTTATTTCCATATGCAAAAACTCTGTTCCTCAGTTGTTGTTGTTTTCATGACACAAGCATCGGATGGGGCAGATATGAAGTCCCTGTGACTGCTTAATGCATGCTGAGATTTGCAACCCTTTTCTAGATTACAATCTAGTTTCTTTTGCTGCACTCCAAGTGAAAGTGCTGAATCTATTAAAAGCTATTTTGTTAGTAAAAAGGGGGTAATTAATAGAATGGGAAGAGAAGTAAATTATGGATATTGGCTTCCAAAATGTCTGTATAAAATACTATTTTAAAAAACTTTGCAGGTGGTCGCTACATTAAAATCTGGGATATTCTTAAAGGAGGCCAGCTATTAGTGTCCTTGAGAAATCACCATAAAACTGTAACCTGTTTGTGTTTGAGTAGCTCTGGTCAA
Organism: Hydrophis major; assembly: GCA_033807585.1. Taxonomy (NCBI): domain Eukaryota; kingdom Metazoa; phylum Chordata; class Lepidosauria; order Squamata; family Elapidae; genus Hydrophis; species Hydrophis major. The sequence goes on from CM066329.1 coordinate 335,822,162, forward strand.
AGGCTTCTCTCAGGCTCCCTTGATCGGTTTGTATTTTTCAGCATTTTCTATCAAGCTTTTTATGGTTCTGTGCAATGAATGCATATTCATTAAAAAATTGAAAAGTGGACATATAGCTTAGTGGCATTCCCAAAGTATTGAGTGCATTTCTTCCATTTTCTGAAGACAAAGGTGAAACTTGCAAGCTTACTGAATCTCAGAATCAGGGCTTGATGTCTAATGATGTGATTTTGGTGCCAGTAATAGATCGCTGTCTTTTCATTAGCTGGATAGGAAATATGACCATTTTAGTCATATATATGAACAAAGAAACTCATTCACAAGAAGGGGTACATAGAGTTGCAACCATATATACAGATGTTTGTATGGCAACTGCATAAATCAGTGATAGAGGGATCACTTAGACAACTTGAGGTAACTTTTGAAATTATTTTTCATTCCCATTCCTGAAGGGCTGATGATGTCATGGCATCATGTGTAAAAAGCCTGGAGATATTCTTCAGTGTTTGACTGGGAAGAGTGGGGACTTTGGGAGTTGTTGTTTCAGGTATATTCAATCTTTCAAAGAAAAAAAAAGTTGGTCTTGCCTGCTGAAGCAGTAGGAAAAGTAACTGCTCAGTTAAGGCTATTAAATCATATGCTACATTGTGTACTTTATTTTATTAAATACAGGTATCCCTTGACTTAAAACCACAACTGAGCCCAAAATTTATATTACTAAGCAACAGCTAAGTGAGTTTTGCCCCATTTTAGAACCAACCTTGTCACAGTTGTTAAGTGAATCACTGCAGTTGTTAAGTTGGTAACACAGTTGTTAAGTGAATCTGGCTTCTGACTTTGCTTGTTAGAAGTTTGGTGATCACATGACCCTAGGATACTGCAACCACCATGAATGCATGCCAGTTGCCAAGCAGCCAAATTTGATTATGTGTCATGGGAAGGTCCAATGGTTGTGAACGTGAAAAATGGAAATGTCACTTTTATCAATATCATTGTAACTTCAAACGGTCATTAAACAAATGGTTGTAAGTCAAGGACTACCTGTATTGACAAAATTACAGCAAAGGGATGACTATGGTATTGATATTTTCTTTTTTAGGCATGTGAAGGTTTACAGTACAACTTCTTACAAAGTAGTGCACAGTTTTAACTATGAAGCATCAATTCTCAGTCTTGCATTGGCAGTAAGTAGTATAACCTGGTGGGTAAAAAGATAACAGTCATTTGTGTCTGTGTATTGTTCTAGGCCAGTGGTGGCTAACTTTTTTGGGCTCCTGTGCCAAAAATTGTGTGCGCTTGCACGCTCGCACTCACGTGCCAGCAGACAGAAAGGCAATGTGTGCCCCCCACGTCCCCTACGCATGCATGCGTAATCCCCACCCACTCACCCCTGCTGCCCTCTTACCTGGACTGCGCCTCACAGCTAATTTTCGGCCGGTTTGAGGCCTTTTTCGGCCTCCCAAAGGCTTGAGGAAGGCTTCTGCAGGTTTTTGCAGGCCAACAACTAGCCCCGTTTCATCATTTCGGGTATTTTCGGAAAAACAGGAAGTGATGAAAGGGGGCTAGTTTTTGGCCTGCGAAGCCTGCAGAAGCCTTCCTCAAGCCTTTGAGAGGCCGAAAAAGGCCTCAAACCAGCCGAAAAATCAACTGTGAGGCGTGCACATACCGAGTGAGGTAAGCTTACCTGCAGCTCGGGTGCCAACACAAATGGTTCTGTGTGCCACCCGTGGCACACGCCATAGGTTCACCATCATGGTTCTAGGCCAAATATGTTTGGCTTGCTTTTTGTTTTAACATAATGCAGTGAACCATGCTATTTTATTTTGTAGGAATTCAGATTTTGTCAGTAAAAATGCTTATCAATCTTAAGTTTTTGAATATAAGGTGCTGGATACAAAGACATTTATAAAAATAGATCCTGTTAAAGAAGGTGTTGTGCATATGCCATGCTTTTCAACTATATTCTTCAAATTTACATAATTGCCCAAATAAATAACATATCTGGCCCGCTAATAAAGAAGTAGGAGAAAAAACATGCACATAACAAAGCAAATAAAAGAGATTTACCGAGGTATAAGCCACAATGGAATACTTAATATATGGTTAGAATAATTGGGCTAAAAAACTTGATTGGGCTTAACCTCAAGCCTGGTAATTTAATATAGTTTTATTTGATTAAAATCTTTTAGTCTTGACATTGTAGAATGCTTCTTTGTGTTTAATATTAGGGATTAATTTCTCTGTGAGGCAGTATTTTCATAAAATTAATATAATTGAACTTTTTAAATAAAGTTTTATTGAGTTTTAACAAAACAAATAAAACATCTTATTTGAGTACAGCATGGTTCTGGGTTTCTATTTCTAATATAACAATACTATCTTGTGGACCTTTGCAGAATCCCTTTTTCCATTAAATTTTCACCCATTATCTGTAAATAGGCCCTGTTTCTCTATATTTTGTTTCTGTCCTTTATAACGTCTTTTCCTTTTTTTCTTCCCTCTCATCTTCTCCCTCCCCTTTTTACCCCCTTGTCTCTCTACTTCTAATTCTCTCTTCTGCACTTCTCTCTTCTGTTGCTTTCTGATTTTATACTTATTTTTCACTCTATTTTTTGTTTTTCCCAATCTTAAACTTTCCATTCTCCTTTCCTTTTTCCCCCCCCACCTAAGATTACTTGTTCATTAAATATGGCTTCTTCTTTGTCGCAATCTTCTTGTTCTGCAGGCATTTCTTGTTGTTTCTTGTAGTTCCAAATCTCCATTTCTGAAAACTGAAATACGAAGTCAAAAGAACCTCTCCCTTCTTGTGCATCTTCTTTGTACTTTTTAAGTTCCATTTTCAGTTCTTCTAAAAGTGGAGCCATTTTAAACAGTTTTAAACAACCACCCGATTGATTTTAGTCATTCAAATACAATAACCAAAAATCCAGAGATCATCAAATAATCCAAATAGTCCCAGGCTGTTTCTTCTTATTTCTTTTTCCACTTTCTCTTCCTGGGAGTTTTGTTGCGATGTTTCAGTTAAAATGTATCTTTTGGAAGTCTTGTTGAGATTTTGCTGTGAGTTCTTTTTAATTCCAGGCAGTCTCCTCCCTTCTAGTTCCTACCCTTTTATTCTTTTTCTCTCCTTTCCTGTTTTCAAAAGCTTTTAATTATCCATAAATCTTTATTATCCCTTTGACTTTTTATTTTCAGCATTAAATGCCTATTAATGTCAAAGTGGATTTTTTCCCAATTTCTTGCTTAAGTCTCTTAGCTGTCAGTATAGGAAAAGGATAAAAAAAAATCCAAATATTTTTCCTTTTCTCTCTCCTTTGCAGCTTAAAAATCTTCTTAGGGAACAATGTTATTGTTTTTTAATAGTTTCAATTGCAGGGTACCTTATTTGTTGCTTTTGACCTGGTCAACCAAAACTTTCTCTTCTTATCTTCCTCCTGCACATTCTTTTCCGGTCAAGATCTTCTTTGAGGTGGCCATTTCTGACCATTGCTACAACCGCCTTCGGGAAAGGGAATAATGGCCAGCTTGGGAGGAGAGATGGGGCTCTCCTCAACCCTGCAGGCAGTCTCCCCCTTCGAGCATGGATCGAAGCCTTGCAGAGACGAGGTTTCGGTCTGTCGCCGAAGAAGCTCAAACCGGAAGTCCCAAATGCATATTCATCTTATGTATTCAACTTCATATCTTATTACTCTTTTTCCAACTTCTCACTATTTCTCCCTTTACTTCTCTTAATTTTCTTTTATGGTTATCTCATTTTCTTCTTATTCAATTGTATTTCTTTTACCTAAATTTCTATATCTTTGTATTCATTGTACTTATACTTTTGTCTGTCTTGTTTACAATTTCATATATTCTCTTCCAGCATTCTTAAGCAAAATTCACCCTATAATTGCCAATCGAAGTGCAACACCTTTAAATCTTATTGTTATTATGATATGAAATCTCATTAAACATTGAATTTGTGCATTCTAAAATTATATAACATTCAAATTTCTAATATTTATTTTATATCATGTAAATCTCATCATTCAGACTCTGCTTGGTAGTTCCCCTTGAAAATGTAAAAAGAAAAATTCTAAAAACATAGCAAAACAATATATATATATATATATATATATGTATGTATGTATGTATGTATGTATATATGTATATATGTATATATGTATATATATATATATAAAACATTAGTAAACAAAATAGTTATTCAAAATCATTCTAGTACTGGTATGAACCTTGTAAATCTTTCACGTTTCTTTTCAATATCTTTCAATCTTTGAGAACAATTGAAATGTTTCCCTCCCTTCATTATTACTTAACTGTTAATAAGCATACCATTGGATAGTCATACAGTTTTATACATTATTTACTATTAATAAGCAAAATAATTATTCCAATTCATTGTAATAACTGGTATAAATTTCCTTATAAATCTTTCACATTTCTTTTCAATATTTTATCAATCTTTTGAAACAATTGCAATATTTCCTTCTCTTCTTTATTATTGCATTAATTATAAATAAACATACCTTTAAATAACAATACAGTTTTATCTCATAGATTATTTACTTATTTGATTTCTAACTCATTACAGTATTCTGTCACAACACTATCTTTTATACTTTTGCAGAATCCTCACTTTTAACTTAATTTAACCATTGTCTCTGTGTTTTCTAGCTGAGCAAATACCTTTAATCCTAGTAAGTTTCCCCTTTTTCTTTATTTCCTGTTTTTGTCCCTCATAAGTTCTTTCCCTTTCTATCTTTCCCCCCTTTTTCTCATCCCTTTTTTTATACCCTTCTCTCTCTAATTTTCCCTTCTGTGGTTTTCTTTACTGGTTCTCCTTGCTGTTATACTTTTTTTTCAGACTATTTTTCTTTTTGGCTCTTCCCTTTGATCTCAAACTTTTAACTCCTTTCCGCCTTTTCCCCCTCATTACCACACTTTACATTATTTGATCATTGAAAATGGCTTCTTCTTTGTCCCGCCCTTCTTCTTGCTCCTGAAGCTTTTCCTTTTGCTTTTCATAGTTCAGGACCTCCATTTCAAGAAATTCAAATACGAAGCCAAAGGATCTTCCTCCCCTTTCTGCATCTTCTTTCTGTTTTTTAAGACTCATCTTCAATTCCTCCAGGAGTGATGACATTTTAAACACTTTTGAACAACCACCCGATTGACTTTAAGTAAAAACAGAAAAAGAAAGAAAAAACCAATGCCAAAAACTTTTTTTTAAAATCACCAAATGATCCCGACTGTTCCTTCTTGTTTCTTTCCTTTACTTTTCCTTCCCGTGCGTTACTGTATCTTTTAATAAGATTTCAGTTACAATGTATCCTCGGGAGTCTTTTCAAAGTTTCACTGTTAATCATCTTTATTTTTCCAGGTGGCACTCCATTTTTCCATTATTCCAAGTCCCACCCTTTTGCCGCCACTCTTCTCCTTTTTAGGGCTTTAAAATGACCAAGAAAAAATCTTTATTCTCCTTTTGACACTTAGATTACAGTTTAAAGTTGCCTATTAGTGTCAAAATAGATTAATATAAATTTCTTTCCATACCATTTGTAATTGTCAATATAAAGGTAAAAAAAGGGTTTTTAACCTCCTTTTCTCTTTCTTTCACAGCTTGATGATCTTCTTTCAGAAGTATCCCTCTAGGTACTTTTAGATTCAGGGTACCTTGCTTAGATGTTCTCTATTGTTTAGCCCTGTCTGTCCTGCTTTCCTCTTTGTCTTCCTCCTGCACAATCTTATCCAATCGGGTTCTTCTTTGAGGTGGCTATTTCTGACCACCGCTGCAACTGCCTTCGGGGAAGGGAGTTTAGACCAGCCAAGGAGGAGAGATGCGGCTCCCCTCCACTCGGCTAGCAATCTCCCCCCTCTTCACCACCTCTACGGTGTGGCTTCAGCCCCGAATCCAAAGAATCGGAGCACTCCAGCGGTGAGCACAGATTGAAATCACGCACAATCATGGATTTTGGTCTGTCCCTGAAGAAACCCAAACCGGAAGTCAATATCATTGAACTTAATGTATCGATTAAACCAACTTTGTTTTCCTTTATAGCCTGAGGATGAAGCTTTGGTTGTAGGCATGACAAATGGCATACTGAATGTTAAACATCGGAAGCATGAAGGAGTAAAAGAGGTTTTGCATCGGAGAAGGCCTGCATACCGAACCTTTGTGAAAGGAAAAAATTATCTACCAAAGCAGGTAAGCAGAAAAAAGTGTTCAGAGAAAGCCTTATTTTTTTTGTTAGTGAATAGCATAAAGAAGTTAAGATGTGAGGGGTAAAATTGGGCTATATTTCACTGCATATTAACAAGAGTTAATAGGGGACCGGGTTGGAAAAGCTGATGTGGGGTAGCCAATTAAAAAGAAAAATAAACAAAGATGCTACTGGTTAACTGGATACTAAACATTTAAAATGTTAAGCATTAAAATATTAAGCATTTAAAATACAGATGTGGGCAGGTAGCAAACATGGTGATTGAAGTAATCAAGTTGCACTATATTCAAAGTGAAGTGAACAAAGTTTGGAAGGCCTTAGAACAGTCTGATGTCTACTGAGACCATCTCTCACTGAGTTAATTGAATCTTTTTTATCATGTAAAAGGATCTGTTTTATTTCTATCATAAGTATCCTGCCTGGTCTTCTACTGCATAGATGACAGTTTAAATCAGTGAAGAATTAAAATATAAAATGACACAAAAGCATGATTATTTGAAATATTGAAAACGTAGTGGGGTTCATACCAGGAAGTTCAAAGTGTACTTATGGTCACTGAAGACACCTTTTCTCTTGGCTTCCTCCAGTGAGCTCTGCCATTGCATACAGATACAGAAGAACATTTCCACTTTTTTGTATGGTCTGTGCAGGGAGTTTGGGGAAATAGTCCAGAAGGTATTCTGGATTGCAGTGATATTGTTTAAGATAACTGCCTAAAATTACCTAGTCAGGTGAGAACGCAGAAATCAGTACCCCCTTTTTTCAATGCAAGAACCTTGCAAGAACAAACTATATCTGTTATAGATTCCATTTGGCAGAGGACGAGATTAATTAAGACAAGAAGAAAATGAAACTAAAACAGGATTTTTTTACTGCTTACGTTGTTGACTGTTCTTTGACTCTTTTCCTGTCATTAGGAAGATTTATTTGTCAGCAAGCCTGTGAAGAACTATTTGAAGAAATATGACAAGTTTCTGCGAACTTTCCAGGTTTCCAAGGCTCTGGATGCAGTACTTCAGGTAAGATAATGTTACTTGAACCATCTGCTTTATTTTTAAATACACCGCAGTGGATCTGGTCAATATTTTCATAAATATAAGCCTTCTGCTATATATGCAATAACGTTGGTACTACGGTGGTACTGTTTATTAGTGCACGGTACTAATAAACAGTATTACTAGTGTGGAATACCAAATGTAATGTTAAATGGTATTGGAGAATTCCTCTGTAGATTTTATGTGAAGAAGTATGAAGGACTAGGAAAACAAAGACATGACATTGTTTTGAGTATTGCTTGTTTAACTAGAATCTCTTTATATTTTAATAGAATTTTACAAAGCTCTGATCACATTGTAAATTGCAGTACTTCAGGATCACAGAAGAGATAGGTAGTCCCAAGGTTCACAAACATTCTCTTATTGCTGTTTACACTTTGATTCCTAAAGTAGCAAAGTGGTTTTAGGTTGGTAAAAGATGCTGCTAAAAGCGTTTCAGGTTTTCAAATTTGTTCTATATCATCCAAAGGAAAATAAAAGCTCTTCCCCCTGCCATTAATATTTCCTGAAAATTTCTATCTTCAGGCAGAGCAACCTTTAATCCAAATGGTGGGTGGAAAACTGAGTGTGGCCTGGGGACTGGATTGAGTTCTCCACTGCTGTAGCAAATTGAAAGATAACAGGTTAAGTTCTCCCTCCTGAAGGACCTTCATAGACAGCACTCTTCTGCCTATGAAAGGAGTTGAGGGCCATTGCTTTCCATTTCTTGCCTGGACAAAGGCCTTTGGTAGAGAGCATCTTTCCCCATCTTTCACTGCATGGCAGGCTTTTGTTTGCAGGAGAAGGCAAAGTGGTGAAAAGTGAACGTAGTTTTCACCTAATGTGTTTCCTTCTTGAGAACAGTGATGAGTGGCTAACAGAGAGCTGTGTTTGAAGGCAAATCACACAATAATGCCAGAAGGGAGAAGGTTGTTTGAGGAAAGAACTGAGACTTACTTGAGGCCATGTGGGTCAGATTAGATTTGGTTGGAGCCAGGCAGTTAAGTGGTTTCACCCCAACTCAGGTTGGCTCTGTAGGATTTCATATTGGTGCCTTTCCTTCTTGGAGAAGCCAGATTTTGAATTATGCACCATTTGTCTGCAAATCATATATACTGTGCCATGACCTGGAATCTCTCCCCACTTCAAGTTGTTATATCAGCACGTAGGTATTTTTTAAGGAAAAGTGGAATTAAAAGATTTTAGTACACTTTTTATATGTAGCTGTTACCTGCTTTTCATCATTAAATGTGAATGGGGAATGAGCCATTTTTAAAATATAATTTATTCATATAAGAAAGCAACATACAAGATTACCTTGTCCTAGAAATAACTGTAAATTAAATTATGTTGGTTTGGGGAAAAAAAAAAAAGTGTTTCATTAATGATCCTTGAACAGCTCCTTGCAATCAAGACCCTTAACAGATGTGTCCTTGGTCCAGCAATTAGACAAGATTGCAACAAGCTGTTCTGAATGGCTTTTAAATGTAAACTGTTACATTCTGAATTAACTCATTTTTCTTTATGTTGAAATGCCTGAGGACATTTTATTGTAAAAATGTGTTCTTGAATACTTTCTACTTCTAGGGCCCTGGAAAAAAGAATCCACCTGAAGTTACAGTTGCTGTCATGCAAGAATTAAACCGCAGAGGAACCCTGAAAAACGCACTTGCTGGGCGGGATGAAAAGCAGCTCAGTGTCCTCCTTTCTTTCTTAATAAGGTTAGTTGTCAAAGACAACTACATAGTAATCCAAATTGGAATAAATTGCCTGGGATATTCTAATTTTAGAATGATGGGGTTTTCAAATTCTTTTTTTAAAGTTTGGATGAGTTTCATTGAATCAAAGGGGATGGAGAAATATCAGAATATCAGAAAGAACTTAATACAATAATGCGCTACAGTCTGATTTAAAAACCACAGTTAAAATACAGTCTCCACCCAAGTGGCCCATAATGTTTAAACAATGTTTAAAGCATTATTCTGCATGAAGAATTAATACTTAAATCAACTTAATGGGTAGCATCTTGACCCCAGATTATAATTTGGGGGGGGGGGTTAGTTTCAGGGGACCAGTGCTAGGTGGAAAAAAACTCCTAACCATGTAATTTGGAAGTTATTTCTTGATAAGGAAGAGGAATTTCCTTTCTCCAGTAGGTCATTAAAAGTGAAAAAAATGGGCATTATAGGAAGTTTAATGCCTGGTTATTAATTACATTTGCAGAAATGTGACTGATGCAAGATATGCTCCTATACTGATAAATGTTGCAGAACTCATTACAGGTACGTTCATATGTCAAATAACATGAATAAAGTTGACGTTTACCCAGATATTTCAAAACTACATGCATTTTGTGGTTCATGGAAGAATACAATCTACAAAAAACAAAGAGGTAGCTATAATTCAATGGGAAATTGAATGCTTGCATATAAGGAAGTTTCAGATCTAAGCACCTCGCAAGTCAGATCCAACCAGCGGGCCTTAAGTTTAACACCCCTGAACTTGAGGGCATCTTGATCTTGTAGGATCCAAGATGGAGGTGGTGGTGGCTCAAGAAGGCTCATGGATAATTTTGTATCTCTTTGTTGCCATGTCTCTCAAACTGGTGCTGGTTTGTTTTTTTTCCAGTTATTTATTTTCAGTTAGTGAAGCAAGGAATTACAGACATCACTTACTCCATCCTTTTCTGTAGTAACAAGACTCTGGCTGCCAAATTAGTTTCTTATTTATATCTTGCTTAAAATTGTTCTAGAAAAAAGGCAGTTGGGAATTCTTAGTATGTCTTTATCCTCATTAAGTACACAAATTCCATTAATCTTTATCTGTTCTTTTCCAGATATATATATGCCTGTGATTGGACAATCTTCAGTTATTGATAAGCAGTTTCTGAAACTTCAAAATCTTGTAGAGAAAGAGATTGATTACCAAGAAGAATTGCTAGAAGTTTTGGGAATGATGGATGCACTGTTTGCTACCATGACAAGAAAAAAATCCAGTTCCATGGATGTGAACAAAACAGTGGAGCTATAAAAAAACACTGGAACTGTGCTGAGAATTTTCACCAGTGGAATCTGCATTTAGCTCTTATTTGCACCCCAAAGTAAACATTACTTTTGACTGGAGAGTGACATATCTTCTGAAATATTTTAATGCAGCCAGGTGGATTTTTAAATTCAAATGCTGTTTTATATTAACCCTTTTATTTATGCAAATTCATCAGGCTTTTCGTTTTAGATTATTCAAATATTTTTCTAATCATTACAATTGTCAGCTGCTAAAGTAGAAATAAATGCCAGAACATGTATCTCTCATGGAACCATTTGTATTTAATCAGGTCTGCTTTCATTTGGGAAAACCAAACCTTTGGAGATGTTTCTGTGCCAACTTTCAACAAATTTTTTCTATAAAAATATTCTGTATATGTATAGTATCTAAGAATACTTATGCTGAATCTTTAAAAATTTTAAATTCTAAGAATTTATTATAAACGTGTACTTTCTGTTGACTCAGCAGATGAAAATAAATGATAACAGTTGGCAAAATAGTATGTTTTCTCCTTCACATAGTATTAATAAGAGCATGTTGTCAGCCAACAACTAGGATTATTTACGAATCTAATCCAAGTAGCAAATTATTCTTGGACAGTGTGGGATTGTCTGATTATTATTTCTAATTGCCAAGAATGCACATTTAAGCTTCTACTACTAAAAGACTATGTGTCACCAAGAGACTTGTTAATGAACATATGTTTCCAGCTTAGTCCTTCAAGTCTTCCAATGACGCACTAATTGCTACTATAATTGAGTCCATCCATCTTGCTGCCGGTCATCATGGTTTTTTTGCCTTCCACCTTTCTCGGCTTTATATACTTCTCAAGAGAGCTATGTCTTTGTATAATGATAATTCGATCCTGGACATTTGTGCTTCAAATGAAAACTGGGTTGATTTGTTGAATAACCCATTTGTATTCTTGGCTATGAATGGTATTTTCAGGAGTCTTTTCTGAGGTCAAAGTTCAAAATCATCAATATGCTTTTCATCTTGCTTCTTAAAAGTACAACTTTTCCCTTCCATAAACAGGAAAACCATTGACTGCATAATTACAATCTTTGTTAGACACAGAAATATCATAGCAGTGAATATCTTCCAAGGCCTTCATTGCTATTCAAAAGAACTAGCATACTACTTGACTGCTGGTTCTTTTGCTGTTGATAATTGATTCTTAAAAACAGAAGCTATCTATCTCTTCAGTAACAATGGTTACTGTTAAGCCTGGGTTCCCCAACCAGGGTTAAGGAGACAAGCTAAACAGAATGTGCAGCGTTAGTCAGATAGGCATACAGATAAATGAGTGAGATATGTTTGTATGTTTATTAACATACAGTAAAAATAACAGATACGCTTGTGCTATCAAAAATATAGTTTATTCCATTATGAGTTCATAGCATAATCAAAATAACAGTCCATTAGTCATGTATCATTTACAAATCAGTCCTTTGTCTCTCTCCTGTTCAGTAGGGGAAAAAACACAGTCTTCATCCAGTAATTAGGGATCATCAAAGCCAGAGAGAGAGCAAGCTGTCGTCTTGCTTCTTTTAAAGTGCTTTCACAACCACTCCCCTAATTACATTCCTATATTTAAAGTTGCAGATACTTTAACTTATAAACCATGATAACATATTTATTATTTTACCTAAACCAGTTAGGGTAAACAATGTTATCCCTAACAGTTACTGTTCTTGTTATCATTAGCATGGCCTTTGTTTAGTATTGGTCCCATTTTTTAAAACATATTTCTTGACTTTAATACTAGAACTTGTAAATCATTTACATATTCAATTATCAGAGAAGTCTTACCAGAATGGTTTACCATTGATGTCTCCCATGCAATATGAAATTATGGTTTTGCCATTGTCATTAAAGTAATCATCTGCCTCAAAGATCTTTTTATATCATTCTTGCCCAATATTGGTGCCTGCTGAGATGGGGATTATATAATCTTAGCATCCCTTATTCATCCTTTCCATGAACATAACACCACCATAATGAGACAGCCCAGCAGGATTTGAGGAGACCCACTCTTATGCTGCACTTTAAATTAGTAACTTTAGAATTGTATGGCTGGAAATATTTGATTAATAACTAAGAATACTACTAGGTCAGAATGCTGTGTATCTGTTAATTGAATTTCTAAAATTCTAAAATTGCAGACCTTTCATCAACCTGGTCATTTCCAGGGGTGTTGATCATAATGCCTTTGACTAATGGGATTTGTTGTCCAAAATATTTATTAAGTACCAGTTTGTTATCCAGATTAAGCCATTCTGTATGCTGTGACCTAGTAATTCTCAAATCAGTTTAAGATGTGCTATACTTTAGGTTTTTCCGGTTTTTGCCTGGCTTCAGGGCAGCAGGAATTTGCGACCACTCGCGATTCCTGCTGTGCTAGCCGCCGAGGTACCCTCGATCCAAATGGGTCAGGGGGATATGGCTGCCCTGTAGGGACAGCCGAAGAGAGAGGGGAGCTGGACAGGGGGTTGGGGGTGTCGCAGACCCCCTCCTCGTCCTGGAAAACCCCTTTTTCCCAAGGCGGTGGAGCGGCGGTCAGCAATGGCCACCACGAAGAAGTCTGCAACCGGGTAAGATCGTGCTGGAGGAAGCAAGAAAAGTGAAAGTGCTGGCTGAGCCGGGTCAATCAACATCCTTTAAATTCACTGGAACTGAGCTGTTTGAATTGCTGGAGATACATTGTATCCCTAAGAAGATCGAAAGCTGCGGAGAAACTGTAAAAGGGAACTTTTTTTTTTCTTCACTCTCCCACCCCATGAAAAAAGCAGAAGAAGATTTGAAATTTGTTTGGGCACTGAAGGTGAAATATTCTGAAAGTTGCTTGGACATTGGACTTAAAAATTTAAGAAATTGGAAAACCTTTATTAGAGGTATGGATTTTTGATTATTTAAAAATTGATGTTGCAAGTGGGAAGGGAGCGGAAAAATATTGGAGCAGAAGTGGAAAAAGGAGGAGATTGCCAAGAATACTAAAAAAAGAAATATGGTAATTGGACCTCTTTGATTAAACAGTAACCCCAGAAAGAGAAATAGAAGAAGGAAGAAAAGTATTAACTTTTGGAACTTTCTTTTTGAATTACTTTTGACTAAAAATACTTGGGTGGTTGTTTTGGGGAAAGTTTTTCTTTTCAGGATGGCATCGCTTGTGGATGAACTAAAGATTGAATATCAAAAATATAAAAAGGAAGAACAAGATGGAAAAGATACTTTGGGCACTTCATTTCAATTTTTAGAAATGGCGTTATGTACTTATGAAAACTTGATTACGCAGCAGAATGACTGGGACAAAGAAGAAGAGGAACAAGAAGCCATCTTTGATGAACAATGGGTTTTTTCCGGGGAGGAGGAGAAAGAGGATAAGAAAAAGGGGATTTTAAGGTTTGAAAAAAACAACCAAAAAAGAGAAAAATGAGAGGAAAGGTGGATGCAAGGTTAGAAAGCAAAGGGAAGGGAGTAAGAAAAGGGAAGAGGAGAGACAAAGGGGTAAAAAGGGCAAGGAGAAGAATAAGCAAGAGAGAAAGGGGGGGGGAGGAGAAGCCTCAATGGTGGGAAGCAAGATCTAAAGAAAAAAAGCTTATTTAGAGACAATGGGTGAATCTAATTAAGGATAAAAGGGGGATTCTGGAAGGTATATAAGATTGTGTTTTTATATGTGTATTTAGAGTATAAAATTTATTGTGTAAATTTAGAATTTATTAAACAGAATCCCAAGATAAATTAAGTGTTATATGAAGTACTTTTAAGTTAGGGTAAAGGCGTCACTCCAAATAGTGTATAGGAGAAGTATAGTAAAAGAAAAAAGATGAATGGATAGTTGGAAATAGAACAGACAAAGAATGTTATTGAAAATGGTTATAAGCTGTTATGCTTTGATTGTTTGTGCACTGTTTTTGTAAAATTAATAAAATTGGTTTATAAAAAAAAAGAAAAGAAAATGATAACAAGATATGGAAGGATATATAAAATGAATATGATGTTTGAATTTGTGTCTGTGTGAAGAGTTTTAACCCGGGATCAGGCAGCCTTCAGAAAAGATGTTTTAGTTTATGATTTGTGTATTGTGTTTGTAAAATTAATAAAATTTGTTTAAAAAAAAAAAAGATGTGCTATACTTTAAATTGACAAAAACAAAACAAAACACCACAATCTGCACAAGTAGCACAGAGATATATTTATATAGATGCAGCGGTCAGTCCATAATTTCAGCATGATAAAGGGCCAAATCTTATACAGCTCAATGAACAATCATGTCTGAGGGAACTTGCTTATTTGTTAATATACTTCAAAAAATGAAGTTTACACCCTTGCAGGTAAATTTTTCTACTGTGATAGAATATTCACAGCTAAGTATGCAGTGTTGCTTTCTGCTGCCAGTAACCTGATGACAGCTCGATAGCAGTGATAAATTCCATTTTAAGATGAGTTCGTGTTTGACTCTATCCTGTTACAGCCTCAAGAGTGACCTTATGATATTTATTTTCGTTGAATTTATTGAATGTTGAACTGATTCAATGTTCTCCCAAAATGTTCCCTTACAGTGAAGGTATGAATGGAAATGTCAGGATATTGGTTAGTGTTTTTCTCTCTTCTCCCCCCCCCCCCCCCCGCATTACATAGTGACACAGACATGGTCATGAAACACAACCCACACAGTTTCAGTGAAAGATAAGAAATATAAGATCCCTCCAGGGTCATTGGGAATGCTGGCTGGTTCAGTGCTGCACCTTAACAATGAAATAAGCAAACAAAGTTTTGTAATTTACCTGTAAGCTTTCTTGCTCTGAGTAGCTGTTCGGAGAAGTTATATATTTTTCCCTGAAATATTTTTAGTTATTGAACAAATGTTATGACTCACAAGGTTATTGCTTTCAGCATGAGACAATATTGTTGGCAGAGAGAGAGTCCACCTGACAAGAACAGGACATTGAATACTCTGAAACTAGAAACTGACACACACACAAAAGTTACAATAGTCTTATTTATTAGCATAATCCCACCTACAACTTCCAGTATCTTAAACAGACATCTATTGTTTGATTTTGGTGGTGACTTATTTAAGTGCAATTGATTAATGTGTTTTATTAATTGAAGGACTGGTGACTGAATTAATTTTGAGTGAGATCTATTCCCTCACCCTTCTTTATGATACCTTTAACAAGCTAAAATTATATAGGTAATGGCTCAACTAATCCAAAAAGGTGTATAATTTAAGACCTGCTCCCTTACCCTGTTATCTTCTTGAAAGCAATCTTCTTATACAGTAAATATACACTCCTGTTAAAATGCTAGGATTTTGAGATGTAGAAAGTCAGACTAAGATAAAGCACTTCAGAATTTTTCCACCATTAATATAAGTTGTACAGCTCAATTGAAAAAGTAATTGAAAACTTTTAGGGCTAAAATTAACAATAAAAGTACAATAACATGTACAAGTTGCATATTTTTAATATTCTCCCATTTGCCCAATGGAGGGACCACAACATAAGGGAAAAAGGAGAAGATAGGGCACTTTTGAGTTCTGTGAAAGTGCCACATGGTTGAAGGTGGTGAAGCTTATACCCACACGAAAGAGGTCTTAGGTGGTAGTGGAGAAAGGAAACAATCTACTTGAAGTACATGGAAATAAAGGTCAAATTCTCTTACTGTTTCTCAAAACATTGGAGAAGCAAATGAAGATATTGTGGTAATGATTCCTATTGCATATCGTCTTTTTATCCAGGAAAGTTTTAATAACTCACCCTTCAATTTAGATGAAAATTTGAACAGACATTTGAACTGTTCAAGGATCTAACAAGTTGCATGCTCAATGCCACTTAATTCAAGGGAAGAAATAGAATTTTTGGGAAATCTGAACATGATATTGTGAACTTTTTTCTGAGACTAGGAAGTTAATTAACTGGGGACAAAAAAATTAATCTTGTTCAAATTCACAGGTGATTACACTTCATTGCTCTGAAAATTCAGTTCTATGCTAAAAAAAAACCTTCAACACTCTTTCAAGAACATTCTTAATCTCTATTTATTATTTAATCTATTTATTTGATTTTGACACCATCTGACTCCAGTCCAACTCAGTTAACAATGTACAGTATTGATAATATTTTTATCAGTGATTTAGCTATGCTCACTAATTGTTTTACATGAAATTGATCTTCACATAAATATTGCAATATATCTCTTTGGGATATTTCTTTTACATATCTCTTTGGCCAAGATTTAATTATTAATTTTAGTTGCAGCATACATTTACATTATATGTTCTAATTTGTACTGAGTGGCATGGCAATAAAATGATATCTCACCTGCTTACAGTTGTACTCAGCATTCCTCATCAAATTGGTGAGAGATTTTGATTTGACTCACAAAGCTAAAGTCAGGTTTACTATATTCATATTGGACATGCCTTAGCCAATAAGTGGAAAAACTGCTCATTAAATTTGCAAATGGCACATAAATGGTGATACAGCTTTTTAAAAGGATGATTTTACAATCATGTTTTGGATAAACACGTGTCCTTCATCTGACAAAAATGTATATAAAAAAACACCCACCCTTGATGGATCATTTTCTGTCATCAGTTTTCTATGTTTCCATAATATTCAGAACTGAGCACAATAATCAAGGTGGGATCTGACCAAAGCAGAAAAAGAATAACAACTTCCTTTAATTTGGAAATTATGCTCCTATAGATGCAGCCAGAAACTGCATTTTGTGAAACTACATACACTATGGACTCATATTCAGCTTGCAATATACTATTTCATGATATTCTGTGCAAGTATTATTACCAAGGGAGTGATCCCTTGTCTGAAATGGTATAGGGCATGGGTTTCAAACTTGATTGTGTCATGTGACGTATTGTGATGTATCGCGGTGTTTTTTGCCTTTGTGGAGCCAGAGTGTGTATGTGGCCTGCGTGTGACGCATCTGGGCCACGGGCTGCCAGTTTGATAGGCTTGGTATAGGGCTTCCTGCCTGAGCAGTGGGTTGGACTAGAAGACCTTCAAGGTCCCTTCCAAGTCTGCTATTCAATTCCATTCCATTCTCTCAGCCTGTCTCTGATTTGATTTGATCACAGCACGTTTCTGCTACATTTTGTTACTTTCAGCCAATTATTCAGATAATTTTTTAATTTTAGAAAAAAATCCTATCAGTTCAACAGTTTACCCAGAGAGATGCTAAACTTTCCCTCACAGAATCTGCTTAAGCAGTGGCTAGACAACCATGGTTTTGGGATGCTTTAATTTTAACTTTTGCACTGAATGAAGATTTAGATATCATGGTTTAAGTAAGTATATTTAGTTTCATGAAAAGAAGGATTAGGGGTGACATCATAACCATGTTCCAATATCCAAGGGGCTGCCACAAAGAAGACATAGTCAACCTATTCTCCAAAGCATCTGAAGGCAGGACAAGAAGCAATGGATGGAAATTAACCAAGGACAGAACCAATCTAGAACTAAGGAGAAATTTCCTGATAAGGAGAACAATCAGTGGAACAATTTGCCTCCAGAAGTTGTGCTCCAACACTGGAAGCTTTTAAGAAGAGATTGGACAAGCATTTGTCTGAAATGGTATAGGCTTTCCTGACTAAGCAGGGGTTGGACTAGAAGACCTCCAAAGTCCCTTCCAACTCTGTTATTCTATGTATGAAATATATATGTAATGAATTGTTTAGAGTGTCACAAGATTACTAGGTTTGCCTAACTTGAATCTTCTTTAAAGTATAATTTATATTATTTCATTAGCAACTCTAATGAAATATTAGAATTGCTAAATCAATAGTAAGCACCCAAGGCAGTCATTTTCATGATGAGGAAGATCTTTAAATATCCTCCTGAGACTTGCTTTAATAGTAAAAAAGGTTAATAAGTCTCTTAATTCATACATTATTCTAAAAGCCAAGTTTGGGAGGAGGTTCAAAGTGTATTTTGTCCAAAATATGTTATTTGTTACAGAAGTTTCATCTATGTTATTATTACACCAGAGTAGTAGTAAAGCTTTACCATGAAAATTTTGCATGCTATGTAATCTCTTAGTTCTTTTTTTTTTGAAATTTTTTTTATTGATTTTAACAACGAACAAAAACACATAAAACATAAAAAAACACCATCCTCCTTCATAAATTTACAGACAGTGTATCGGTTGGTTTACCACTCTTTTTTGTGCATCCATTTCATAGTCTCTATTGTAATTGTATTGCATAATAGCTCATATTATCAATCAACAATTATATAACCTGATATCATTATTAAACAATCATTTGACTACAATTTTATTAATTTATACTTTAACGAGATAACTATAATTTACTTAATTTATTTTATAGCAAATCATAAAGTCATACCAAGTCTATCTTAATAAAATTTTATAAAAATACTATCAAAGAAAAAAAAAGTTTATGTTCATTATTTCCTTAGTTTCTAAATATTTTATTATTATGTTTTATTATCTAGCCATTGATAAAAAAAGGTCCCAAACTTCATAGAATTGTTTATCTTCTTGTTCTCTAATTTCAAATGTCAATCTACTCATTTCAGCACATTCCAATATTTTCTTGATAATTTCTTCCTATGATGGTATTTTCTCACTCTTCCAATTTTTAGTAAATACAATCCTAGCCACTGTTAATACATTTACAATCAAATACTTCAAATTTTTATTATCAGGTAAGATTCCCAATAAAAAAATCTCTGGCTTCAAATCTATATGTTTCTTTGTCATTTTTTCCAACCATATGCGAATTCTAGTCCAATATTTTCTAGCGTCCTCACAAGTCCACCACATATGGTAATATGAGCCAGGTATCTGATGACATTTCCAGCACTTTTCAGATTTATTCTTGAACATGCTTGCTATTCTTGTTGGGGGAAAGTGCCACCTGTAAAACATCTTATACAAATTTTCTTTATATGCTGTTGACTGCCATTTTATAATTTTGAGACCACAATTTTTGCTATTTCTCTAGATCAATCCCATATCCAAAATTCTTCCCCCAAGCAATCATTGTTTCTTTAACTTGTTCTTCCTCTAATTTAATTTCCAGCAAATAACTATATAATTTTTTAATCACTTTTTCATCAGTACCTGTCAAAATCCTATCTAGGTCAGTCAATTTATCATAAAATCCCTCTGTTTTAGAATCTTTAAGATACCTTGATTGTATTTGTGCATATGAAAACCAATTCATCTTTATACCTTGTTCTTCTAGATTTTGCATTGTTTTAAGTTCACCCTTTTCATCCAATATTTCCCCATATCTAACTGTTTGTTCTTTCTTATATGTTATAGGATAAGAAAAAGCTTCAATAGTTGATAACCAAGCTGGGATTTTCAAATAACATTGTCTCTTAATTTTCTCCCAGTTCAACCATAAAGACTCGCGTATATAATGTCTTCTAAAATAGCCCTGCGATTTAGTTCCCTTATAACACAGAAAAGCATGCCAGCCCAATAATAAATCATGTCCTTTTAATCTAGACTTTCTTAATGTTATCCATTCTTTGACCCACATTAAATTTGCAGCTTGGTAGTATAACTCCCAATTAGGAAGGCCAAATACTTCTCTAGTTCTAGCGTCTTGTAAAAGTTTTAATTTTATTCTCGCTTTCTTACCTTGCCATGTATACTTCAACACAATTTTATTTAATTCTTCAAAATAATGCCAAGCCTAACTGGTATTGTTTGGAACAAATATAAGATTCTAGGTAAAATATTCATCTTGATTATTGAAATTCTACCTATCAATGACAATTGTAGATTTTCCCATTTCTTCAAATCAGATGCTATCTGCTGTTTAAGCTTAATATAGTTATTCTCTTTCAATGTAGTACATCTTGATGTCAAATGTATCCCCAAATATTTAACCTTGCTCGTAACTTGGATTTTCAATAAGTCTGCCAGTTCTTCTCTTTGCCTTAATAACATGTTCTTTGTCAGAATCTTTGTTTTATCTTTATTTTCAGACTAGCCATCTCACCGTACATCTCTATCTTTTCCAATAGTTTTAAAGCTGTCTCTAGAGGATCTTCCAAAATGAAAACCAAATCGGCATGAAAATCAAAAAGGAGCAATTTAAATTGCAAGCCTTTGCAGATAATCTGTGTTAGTTCTTGCAATCCCGAGAATGAACTATTTTTGCCTGTTATGTTGCTTTGGAATTATTTGGCAGCAGTATCTGCCCCTTAAATAGAACAACCAGGAAACTATTTAGGTGTTAAGTCTTTTGTTTTGAACACTTACTCTTGAGTACTAAGATGCAAGAAAGCAACCAAGCTCAGAGAACACCAAGGCTAATTTTCTAATATTACAGAGAATTTAATTTCATTTTGGGAATTTCTGTATTTATACTTTAAATTTATTATCTGCATAATAATATAACACTGTGACTTTCTCTCTCACACTTCCTAAAATATGTCTTTCTGTCCAAAGCATGCTATTGAATATTCAGGAGATGTGGAACCAAGTTAGTTTTTTTTTTAAAATTCTTTCCTGGCATATCCTTTCCCTCCATTTTGTGTAATAGGTCCATGGCAGTTTTGTAAAATAGATTAACTATAGTAGTTGTGTAGCAAATTTTAAGCTTTAAAGCTATATACTACTGTTAAAAGACTAATTTATTCAGAACCTTGTCCTAGAGTCCTTGCAACTAGTGTACTAGTTTTTCAGTAGTTGTTTTCATCTCTGCTTTGCTTTTTGTATCTTTACTCTTGTGAAATTTTGATTAATTTATCAAAATTTGTGCATTAAAAAAATAGAGTTTAAAAAAAGGTACTGTTCATTGCCATAATTATCAACACAGTTAATTTCTATATGTTGAACCAAGATAGGGAGAGAAGGAAGAACACAACTTTAAGTCTTAATGCTCACATGCATAAAAGTACTTGACTTCCCATTTTCTCTTGTTAAAGGATACCCTTTAATTTCGTTCTTTTTTGTTCACTAAATCAGGAATGGGGAAAAAAAGCAAATGCAGCTCCACAACTTAAAATTATTTTCTTATGTAACATTTCTACATTTTAACTGATTTCTTTTATCTTTTGAATTCAGGCCCAGTGTAGCCTGAATCAGTCCAACAAGCTGAATTCATACAACCCTCGTAAGTCATAAAATAGCTATATTTTAGATTAACATAATGGAGAAATAGTCTCATTGAGGTGAACTAGTCCTTCTGCATCAGACTCTGTATGCTGGTTTCTCCGTCTAAATAGGGCCTAGGAAAAATGTCTCCATTCTCTTTTCCCCATCTTTTTCGACCACAATCTTTACACTCAGCGCGACCTCGACGCTGGCGGTTTCCAGCGGAACAGATCCGCGTTTGGTGCCCCCTCTCTACCCGCCGGGATCCACCGGAGGTCGCTCTCTCCCTCTCCGACGAAGCTTCCACCGAACGCCGGCTCCCCGTGGAGAAGCGAGGGCTGTTTCACACGCCAGAGACCAAGCGGGCGAGTCGTCAAAGGAGCGGCCGGCCCAGCCACTCCTTTTCACCGCTTGGGGCGGCTTTGCCTGCCGCTCAGTAGCAACAAGTCTCTGAGTGGGAAGCTCCGCCCCGCCAGGAACCCGGGAGCCCCCGAGGTGGCGAGAGCAGCAGCCGGCTACGGAGCGAGGCAGCCGGCGACTCCGAGGGCGCGCGCTCCTTGCTTTTGCGGGGCTGGCGAAGCACTGCGGCCCCGGCTTCTCACCGGGAGCCGTTTCGAGACTATCCCGGTGGAGGGAATGACAGGTAACGTCGCCGGTGCGGGGAAATGTGGCTCCGCTTTCCCATAGACCCGGGGATCGTGTTTGGAGGGGCGGGGGAAAAGGAGAGGTTCGTTGGGATGCAGGAAGGCTCCTGCTTTTTCTTTTTAACCGATGGACGATTTATCCAGATTCCGCCTTGAAACCTTCCTCCCCCTTTCTTTGGTAAAAGTTGCCTTGCTTCGAATAACATTGATCCAGCAGGTGCAGTTCTGGCTATTGTGAGACAGCGCTTCTTTAAAAAAAAAAAAAAGGCTCACCTGGCGTCTTTGGAGGGTCTTCCCACATTTAGACGAGGGGCTTAGTTGTCTGCTTTGACTTCGTGCGGTCTTGAGAATGGGTACCATATTGAACGTGGAAACCCGGGGCAAAGGGAACAAAGCTCTTTTATCAAGTTTAGACCAATCGTATTGCTGTAGGCTAGCGGGATTTGCATTTGCAAACAGGTTTTCTGTGTGGTCTGAAAAACAATACTTTTCCATTTTGGCCACAATGAAAAGTTTTGTGTAAGTTCAAGTCTTAAATGCATTTCTGTGAATTTCTGTAAGAGGCAAGTCTCTAAAGTTATCCATCTCAAGCAAATGCGGTATTGTTATTGTTTAAACTACACTGGGAAACAATGTTTACTTTTCCGTATTTCCCAGTAAGGAGTTCTGTGTGACTTAGAGGCTTGTGTTACAGCAGCCATTTTCTACCTTTAGCACAAGAGCAGCTCCTTAATTGAAATGTAGTAGAATAGGTCTGATTTAGGACTTGTCTGCACTGGTGCCATAAAACATGTTAAACTTGATTTCACAGTGAAATTCATGCCTGTTTCACCTGTGCTATCTGCCTTAGGCATACCTTAAAATCAGTTCATGTTTGGAAACAGCTGACTTTAAAAAAAAAGGACCAAGGTAGGTTTCAATTATTTTTATAGTGCAACCAGTTGAAATACAAACAAACTTTTAAGAGGACAAAAGGAAACTACATATTGTAAGCCAATTCTCTATTTCTCTTCTGCATTGTGGCATATTTGTTAGAAAATTAGAACTGATTCCTTTTCCCATATCCTCCTTGATTTCTAAAGACATTTATTGTGAGTACTTCAGCCCTGTGGGATGCAGTTTTCATTTGCCAACCTGGATTGTGGGGAAAACCAAATGTTTAATTTTGTTAAATATATTTTATAAAGTTTTCTTAGCATAATTTACCACCTTTTCTTGTTACCTTGACATACTGTATTGACGTAAATGATTTTGCATAGCATACCAGTATAAAAAATACAACAAACAAATGAACAAAATAAAAGAGTTCTAAACTGCAGCATTGTTGTCATATCCCCATGGCTGACCTTCAGTGGAAGCTTATAATTCTTCAGATTGTTTTGTTGTTTGTTATGGAGAAAATAAAGTCTCCAGTAACTTAAAAGAAAGCTGTATATTTTATCCCTTGTTGTAGTTAGCTCTCTTATCTTGTCTGGCAGGGTGATTGCTACTGCAATTTCTTTGTGTCAGGTGTGAATAAGTGATCCATTATCTTGGTGCAAAAACATAGAGGTGTTTCAGCTCCCCAGAAGAATGCTTACTACAACCCCATATGAGTCACTACTATCGGCTTGTGCCTTGCTGATTAGCATCTGTTTTTGTTTCATGTATGTATTATGTGTGGTTGCATCATTTAATTGCCCTAATGAAGAAGCACAGAAAAATCACCTGTTTTCAGGAAGCCTGATATTTCATTTGGATTTGCTTTTCAGCACCAGTTTGGCGAATACAGGCAATTTCATTTCCAGATGTGTAAGGATTAAGCAATCAATATAGAAATTCATAGAAACAGAGATTGCTTATAGAGCTCTGTGTGAGTGATCAAGTGGTCTTGTTTTTTTCCAGTTAAGAGTTGCTCCAGAGTATTCTCAGTGGGGTCCAGCAAGGAGCTCTCTTGAAGAGTGTGATTCCTTTTTCTTTACATCTGCTGAAATCAATGGTATGTGAGTGAATAAGTGTCCTTCCACATTTAATTGGAAGAGAAGAAATTGTATCATTAGCTGGACTTTTGCACTCATGGTGGAGGTATCATGAGTTGCATTTTGTGCTGTGCCTGTCTAAAGAAGTACGGAATGCAAAATGTGTTCATTGCTTTGGGTTAAATGCAAGCTGTTTTAATAAAATAATGGCTTTGTTTTAAACAATACCTAGAAGAGTGGCAGCATTAGTGAACATTTATTAGCAAGTCTATGTTCTTGTTGAGGAAAAAAAAACTTTCTTTTTTTGTCTCTGCTTTGAACTGATTTCAGAAAGGTTTACAACAATTAAATAAAATAAAATAAGTTTTAACCAAATAAACATCAGATAAACAACTCATGCATATAATTGAACACTTGAGAGAACCTGCAGACAGACTGGGATTTGCCATTCATAAGTGATTTGAGATATTTTGTAACCAACATTAAACGAGATTGTCCTTGGATGGAACAAAGCAAGTGATAGAATAAGGTTGCATGCTTTTTAAAGGAATTGGTTGCATAAAACTATTGCATAAAGTCTATAGCTTTAGAGCTTCATTACTTAAATGCTATGTAAATTCCCTCGGCATCTGTTCACTCAGCCTTCCCATTTTGAGGGTAAAATGATGTTACAGTATATTAACGTGTAAATGGGAATTACTGCCACTGTACTTGGCAGTGAAGGTGATGGAGGAAAACTTCAAACCAAATTCCCTCAGTAAAAAGATCTTTTAACTGCATAACCTGCTCACCAAGTCTTTCCCTTTTCTCCCAAAGTGGACCAACAGTGCTTTTCTTTGTTGGATTCTAAAGGCTATTTAAATTTGAGTCCTGTTTGTTCGATAAAACTTGTGTTTCTATATGGATTAATGAAAGTTTTGGAAGTAAAAATATTTCCCTCACTTAGTTTTAAAAGTGACCCCGAGAAGCACAATTTAAATCTAGAATAAATGTGAAAAACATAAAGATGAAATTGGAAATGGAATAATGCGAGATGCTTTATGTAATCTGATGAAATTATGATAAAATGTGGGTATAGGTTTCCCCAAAAAGTCTGCTTGCATGAAGTGAGGCCTAGTGTGCTGACCCCGAGAAGCACAATTTAAACCTAGAAGAAATGTGAAAAACATAAAGATGAAATTGGAAGTGGAAATAAATATAGTGGTAGGAAAGAGGGACAGTATCACAAAGTAACCAGTGAGAGTTTTTATTTAATTCTACCTTTTTTATAAGTAACTCAAAATGGCACACTTCCTACTCTTTCTTCTTCACATTTTCACCACAACAACCCTGTGAGATTTACTAAGATAGTTATACAAAGTGGCTGTAACTACTATAGAAAAGGTTTGAGGATTATGTTCCAAACTAATTAAAAGCAATCATCTCTGGGATGAAAAATGATCCAGCAATATGAAGAAATATTAGAAAAAAGACTAGAAATTAAAGTACTGTCATAATGCTATAACTGAATATGTTTATTTGTGTACATATCTGTGCGTATGCAATGATATATACAATATTATATATGGGTTAAGTTACCCTGTTTCTAAAAGAATGCCATAGGGTTCAAAAAAGTTACAGAAATGGACAATCAAAATAATGATTAATGTTGATAAAACTGGATTGTAGTGAGGAAAATATTACTTGGGCAGAGGAGGGATATATTTAATACAACGATACTTCTCTGCTCTTTTCACATCATAAAATAGTTTCACAAAGAGTTTCCCCCCTCTCAAAATCCTAGAATTTCTTCTTGGAAAAAGACAAGTCCAATTAGTTGAAGTAGAACATTTCAACTCATGTATTGCTAATTTTAGGTACCTCCACAGGATGTGATAGCCAGTATAGCCAACACTAGATAGAAAAAGTTTTTAAAATTCTAAATTGGTTTTTCTTTAATTTCATTGTTATATTTATTTCCTAAATCTTATGTAGGAACTCAGGTGGCATGCCTAATAGTCTTTTTACATTTCCCCCCAAACAGCTGTGTAAGGGCAGAATTAGATTGCTCTGAAATCACTCAGCATCTGTGGCTGATTGTAGATTGGGCCTAGTTCTCCCCAGTCTTGCTTTGACTGCTATATTATACTATCGTTTCAATAGTGAGATGAGTAGCATATAAATTTCATTAAAAAAAATATTGACAATTTTGGACATAGTAGCTGTGGAGGTAAGGGTTGGATTTGAACTGCCATTCCACATGGATGGAGATTTAATTTCTCCATCTCTGAGCAGCAGCCATGAATTAATTACATTTCAGAGAACAGTCCTGTTTGCTTTGGTTGAAACAGTCTGATACTCCCAGTTATGCTGTGCATCTCCAGATAGTACATTTAGTGAAATAATAAAAACTTGAGTATGAGAATATATAGGGAAAAAGACATTCCTGCAGAATGCCTATAATCTATCCTATGCTGTTAAAATAATTGTAAAGATATAAAGCAACAAAACATTAATCTATATTAAAATACTAATATTTGTGGATAGTTGTGATGAGTAATAAAACAATGCATCCATAAAATGCTGAATAGCAAGGTAAAGAAAAGTGTATCCAGCACATGCCTAAATTGAAATAAGATTGACTCATGTTTTGTCATTTTGGGAGTATGTCTGCAACTACTGAGTAGAAAAAGTCTTCTACTTGAAGGAAAACAAATTCCTAGCCTAAGGCATAATTTAACTAAAGCTGACATCTAGTTTAAAGTGTGTGGATGTGTAATGCAAATCTATAGAGAGAGAGCATGCTATGCATGTGTGCATAGGACACCTTGCATTTCTCTTCTAGAGTTAGCATTTTGCCAGCAACTTGAACTAGCACAGTCAGTCTTTCCCGTGGTAGCACAAGTGTGAGTGGCTAAAGAGCTGAGCAGGACCAAAATTGAACTCAGTGAATAAGTAAATAAATGTTTCGGAGAGAGTAATTATCCCTAAATGGGTGTTAAATCTGTAAATGTATACATGCGAATAATATGCGCTTGGAATCATATAACCTTGGCAGGCCAAAGCCAAATTAATATAAAAAGAAGTGAGACTAAAGTACAAGAGCCAATGTGGTGTACTGGTTAAATGTTAGATGAAGAGTTGGGAAGCCCAAATTCTGCTTGCCCTCAGCTGTGAAAACTCTCTAGGGGATTTTCTCTAAGTCCAACTTATCCACAGATTTGTGGGGAAAATATAAGGTAGAGAGCTTCCTATGCTTCCATCAGCTCCTGGATGAAAGGAGGGATATAAATGAAGAACACCCCCCCCCCCCCAAAAGTGCCTTAACTTCATCAGCTTTGCAGCTGCCTAAATCTTCAAGGGAGGGCCAACCTTCCATCCTGTGACTGGCAGAATGCTCGTTGGTATCCAGAGAAGGACATCCTTTCTGAGACAAAATTACTGTATCAATGATCTCCCTTCTGTGATAATGCTGGTTCCCTCCAATATTGATATATATTGGACAGTTTCTAAAAATACATGTTTCTATGTTGGTCTTTCCATCAGTAACAATATAACAATAAAAACAATATAAACACACACACATACATATATGTGGTTATTTTTCTTTTTACTCTGTTCCTTTTTTGCCTTGATTTTTAATGACATCGTTCAATTATAGACAACTTAAAGGATTTTAAAAATTAAAAGTGCTATAGAAATACCTTTAATAAAATAAAACAACAAATAACCGTGATTTGTGACCATTAATTGGCTGGTCATTATGGTTTTTTGCTAGTTCTTTGAGCACCAGTGTTCTCCTTGCAGTAGCTGAAATATCAAGATGACTTGCAGTGACACCCCACTAAGCATGTCTTGTAGAAGTACAGTATATAGAACTGCAGCCAAATTTAGAACAAAATGTACAACTTCTGTTGAAAGCCATAAAAATAATGACTGGAACTTGTAGTTTATGCACTATTATAGGACCAGGTGAGATTTTAAAATTAATATGTATGTCCCAATCACAAAGATGCAATCTTCCAACTTCTTAATCAACTTTTACTGTAATGCTGCTTCAAAAAAGAAGTTGCAGAAGGGTAGGACAAAAAGTTTGTTTGCCTGCAAAGGAGATTGGGTCAAGGTTAGGCTTTAACCTTTGTATGCAAATAAGTTGATATATTCTCCATCTTTAGCTCTTATAATTAGCGGTTGTGAGATATTGGGGCTTTAAATGCAGGTGATAGAGAAGTTAATCTGTCACTGCGTTGTCAAGACATGTCAACTTAGAATCTTCGTGTTGTGTACAAATGAGAGAAATAAATATGCTTTACTTTGCTTCTTCCCTTACCTCTAGTTTTGACATGCTCATAATTCATTAGACCATGATTAGAATTATGGAGTTGGTAAACTACCATTTGTTGTTCCTGTACTCTTTCACATTTGGATTTGCAAGTTTGTGGGCATCATGCTTATGCTTCAGTGTGCTATTTTTGGTTCTGAGATTTTCATTCATTCAATATTTAGTCTTCAGTCAAGTTTTTTGGGTGCAGTTTATAATATGTAAATGGATTAGGTTGGAGTAAGATTATGATTCAGATTATTCAAATTTAATTTTTTGAGGAAAAGGAAATGAGTTAAACATTAGGCTAAAGAATAAAATTGGTCTTATGCTTTAGACTGTAGTATGGCTTCCTGAAAAGACTAAAGAGCCCTACATTTGTCAGCACTACATCTGTTTAGGCTAGTTGCTTCGTATTAGCTACTTAACAGAGGTGTCAAACAGGAAATAGATGGGAGCCAGTTCTTTGGGTTAAGCTGTCTGCTTGAAAAGTCAATAGGAAAGTATGATTGTTCCACATAATGTAAAAAATGATACAAAAATGCATATATACATGTATCTGGGCTTGGGATATGTATAAAACTGAAGACTATATTTGGAATTTTGAAAGCATGTTTGAGATTTTCTCACAGAAAAGTTGCCATGGTGAGCATATCCAGTCCAAGAAGGCAAGCTGGTGAAGTTGCTCTCTCACTTCCCCCCCACCGCCACTCAATTCTCCTTATCTTTCTAACTTATTTTAATATTTTTTCCCATTGAAAAGTAGGCATAGTTACAAACAAAACACTGGATTATATGGCCTCCATTTTTCATTTTTGTAATGGTCAGAGGCATTCTTGCAAAAAAGACTTTCTGGTTATATCACATGAAAAACCAACACATGAAATCAAACCTGTAAAAAAGCAGGCCGTGACCCAGAATTTATTGTTCTTATTTAAAAGGTGAAAGATTCCATAGAAGTAGTTCTTTTGATCCTAGCCTTAAGTGAACATTCTTTTGTGTCCTGTTTGTCACAATCCATAGTTTTACTTAATTCATTTTACTTATTCAGTTATGCATATTGAATTCTTTCAATGTATAGATTTCAGGTTTTTCTCTGACTGCATGGATTCTTTAATACTGTATATTGAGTACATTGAGCCATTTGTGTTGTGTGGTACTAAATATTTATTTTTCCATCTTTGGATTTACAAAGTAGTTGGCAGGTCCTGGATGCTGTTGTGTGTTCAAACAATAGCAGCATGAATCTTTCTGATAAAAGAAAAAAAATACAGTTAATTGTGTGCTCAACCATCACTTTGCCAGCAGTGTTTTATGTTATGTTCTCTGCTTAATCTGATTCATTTTCAAGGAATGCAAGCTAAAACAATTGTTAACAAAATCCCCTTTTCTATTGAAACAATTTACCATGTTTACACAGTGTCTTTGTTTTTCACTTTTAGGCAAGCAGAGATAATTCAATGAAGGCTTTTGCTGTGGGGAATTTTTTTATATGCAGGTTCTAATGTATACTAAGGAGGTTTGCATCACAATGAACATAATCCAATGCCTCCCTTTTCCTCCAGGAAGAAGAAGAAGAAAAAAATATTGAATTTTGCTTCATCTTTGAGACAATTCACCATTTTAAGAATGCTTGCTTCTGTTCATATTCACAATCTACTCAAATTTGGCTAACATTACTGCTTATGATATTAACAAGATCTTGTACAAGAGCAGGAAGTCAAAGAGGATCAATTATGTGTCCTGTTGCACGTCCGTTTCAGGAAATACCATTAACATGGGATTCTACCAGGGCTTATTGAAAGGAAATAATGAGCATTTTCTAAAACAATGACTGTGGCTATCCTTCTGCATGGAAGACTGAGGATGTTCCCTAGAGTGTTTGATGCTTGAGATATTGCTTAGCATAATAATTGTTAGAAGTGATATAAGGATAGCTGTCACATATCTTTTCATTCCCAGATGTGTTTGGCATATGTTTGGGCAGACAAGCATCTAATCATGTTGAGTTTCTAGTGGTATTGAATGAGTTAGAGGTGAAATATATCTGCTTTCGTTAGGGGCTATTACTTTATGGTTGAGCACTAGCAGCATATTCCTAATGTGGAGACCTTACAAAATGCTCAGGTAGACTGCAATCTACTCCACATTTGGAAAACCACTGCAGTCATTGAAAAAACACAGTTAAAAAACTTTGGTACTTCTGAATTCAAATTCCCAGCATCTTACACAATCAACCATGTTTTGGGGAATGTTGGAAGCTGTAAGTTCAGAACCTCTGGAGTGTCTAATTCTTGTACAGAATCTGTTGTAAATAGTTGAAAGAAGCAGACTGAAATACTATAAAGATTTTGGGGATATAAGAATATTAGCCATTGAAATCTAGTCTGGAGAATAATTTTATAGTTACTGGCGGTGTTCTGAGATAACCTCTTGTCTTCATATTTTCTGCAGTCTGATACAATTGCCTTTTGACAAAAATAATTGCTATTTAAACCTGAATGCCAAGAGTAAGCAACCTCAAAAATATTTTACTTTTATGGACTTTTGCTGGAGCCTTTCACCAAGTATAAACAAAGAGCATTCTAAGTGTAGAGACCTATCTTGAGCAAAGTGTTTTAATAAAACACAAGCTAGAAAATGATATTATAGCAGCCTTTTAAGCTGGCACCCCCTGGAGTGAGAGTAGACTTTCTAGAATTTAAAGGCACTAGACAGTAATTTGAACTCTTTTGTACTTAGATATTTGGTATATAAGCAGTACTTGCTTTCTTCTTAGGGCTTAATGTTTATAATCTATTTCAGTAGGATACAGATTGCAGATAATTATTATAGACAGCTGGCATTGCCATTTTCATAGCTGAGATTGAACTATGGAGAAGAGAGACTAACAGCTGAATCTGATCTGATTTGAGAATAATTATGGACCAAAAGGATTAAGTACCCTTTAATCAACTTTTTCTACGTCTTTCTTTTATCTTGTATCTTAAAAATGATGAATAAGTGTATAGAAAAACCAATTTTTTTTCTGAATATAGACTAAGCAAAAGTTGCATACTTTCTTGTTTGACGTTGCGTAGAAGGAGCATCTGGAGAATAAACTACATAATTTCAACTTTGATCTACTGTCAGATCAAAATCTTTATGGTAAAATAAATTATTTAGAAAAAGAAAAAGTACATGGATAGAAGAGAATCTTTGCAAATAATTAAGGTAACACTTAACACAGTTCTGTAGTAGTAATACCTTTTTAACTAAATAAATTTATTTTGTTATACTGGAGAAAAGTAGATCTGGAAGAAGAAATGTGTAAGTAATTCCTGACTCATTGTACACTGTGTGGTACAAATTACAGACTGTGCTAAATAGAGGTGTAGTGAGTTTGCAAAATATTCATTTTGAATAAAACGAAGAAAAATTATCAAGAACAACTTCCTTATTTATATTTCCAATACGATTTTTGTTGTGTTGACAATATTTTGCAATTCATTAAATTCAAATATCTTCTGAGTAATTTCACCAGAGGTTTTGGAGATGTTCATTGTGGATTTGTTGAAAGAAGGACATTACAGAATCTTTAACTAAATATAGTTTTAATAAACTAATTACTCAGTTACTTAGTACAGTATTACAATCCACACAGTCTGAAAATAAACTTCTTGCTCTTTGGTTTTATACCTCAAATTCCTTTGTCTCTAAACATCTATTTCTTAATTCTAATGCATGAAAATATTTCTTTAGTTACCTCCCTACTTTTCTGTCTACAGAGAAAGGAGGGCAATTTGTGGCCATCACAACCCACTCTACTGTATCATTAAATCTAATCAATGGACAGCAAAAAAGGATTTACATAGTTGAAAGCAACAACAGCAACATCCAACTGGGGAAAATGATTAGGTTTCCCTCAGCCTCCCAAATCCAGATTCTACTTATGTGAATGAATCAGTTGTTTTGTAAAATCTTTCCCACAGCAATTCTTCATCTATTAAACTTGACTAACCTCTCTTTACCTTATTCTTTTAAAAGAAGAACAAAGTCAGCATCTATGTACTTTATCTCTCTCTATTCAGTGCCCAACTCCTACATATGCATCAGCTTATCTTGGGCACACACAAAGTGATAAGAACAAGGAAAAAAATTGCTGCCCAGGTTGTCCTAATGGAAAAAATACATCTTTGTTTCCTATAAAACCTAACCGACTTAATTTCCATGTAAACCCAATTTCATTTAGGATGTGTCTGTCCAGTAACCAATCCCATGCCTATTCTTTCTTATAGTAGTTTCCTATGTGCTGTATTAGAAATTGTATCATGTAGAAAAGCAACTCCTATTAAATAGAGATTGCTGCCAGAGTGCAGCTATATAATGAATTCAAAATCAGTACCTTTCCTTGTGAAACAAGCTAACTTTTCTAAAGTGCCTCATTCAGAATTTTCAGAACATGTTAAGGTTACTCTTAGGAAATAACTTCTGGATCGGCTTCTTGTTCAAAATGACTGCTAAGGAGACACACCAGTCATATATATTGGAATATTACCTGCTCCCCTTCCCACCTTCATTAAGCCCCTTGTCATCTAGAATGCTTGGGCTTAAAGGAATTCTTGGAAATATAAATGATCCTTGCATTTTGCAACTTATCAGCTCTTCATTCTTTAAAAATTAAGATCCCTTTATTATTATTTTTAAATGTAAAGGGGCAGATGGACACAGTCTGATTGTCATTAAGAGGGGTACTATGTACATAACAGAGGTTGAAAAACATCCATTTTCCTTTGTACATCGCTAGAGGATTGGGGAAATTCCCTTACCCCCAACTAATCAGGTACTGATTCATGCCTGGGAAGAATATTTTAGAGAGCTATATACAGAACCTGACTATGTAACTAAGGAAAATCAAATTAGTTTGGACCAAACTCCTTATTGGCCCCCAGTTACACCAGGAGAGATATCTCGGTTGACCAGTGTTGAGGTATTCCCCGTTAGGAGAATGAGTGCACTCAGGGAAATGTAGTGAGAGTGGTGTTGAATAACACACAACCAGCATACAGATACACTGAATAATAAAATGTAGGTTTTACTTCCAGTAAACAGGTGAACAAAGTCCAACAAACAGTCCAAATCATACACGGTTAAAGCAGTTAATATCAGTCCAGGGATAATCCAAAAACGAAGTTAAGTATCATAAACAAAGTTCAGTAAATAGAGTTTGCTAACAGTTGCAAGACTGACAACCTAACGACAACCAGGCAATATGGCAAAACAGGAAATGCAAGGAGAAAG
Source organism: Hydrophis major (assembly GCA_033807585.1). Taxonomy (NCBI): domain Eukaryota; kingdom Metazoa; phylum Chordata; class Lepidosauria; order Squamata; family Elapidae; genus Hydrophis; species Hydrophis major. Next base: position 335,855,747 of record CM066329.1, read on the forward strand.
AAACCAGGTTTCTGGCTCCATCTTATGGCCATTGGAGGAACCTCAGCCAATCACAATTACAGCATTCTCTTAAAGATACAGTATTAAATTACTATCCTGGTTTATATATTTCCAACCCAACTGTTAGGTGACTATCATTCCTAACAACCAGAACGAGCTAATAAGGCACCAGGTGCTGATAATGTCCTGCCAGAAATCATCAAAAAGAATGCCAGTTGGTGGGCTCCACTTTTAGCATCTCTGTTTACATTTATAGATAAAACGGGCTGTATGCCAAGAGCTTGGGGAGTAGCAATTATCACACCAATTTATAAAAAAGGTAATAGAAATGTTCCAGGTAATGATAAACCTATTAGCCTTCTGAATGTTATTTGTAAATTGTATGCCAATTTACTAAACTATAAACTTCAGGATTGGCTAGTATCCGGGGGGATAATCAAAGATGAGCAAGCTGGTTTTAGAGAAGGAAGATCATATTTTGGTACTTCAGCATCTGTTTCAAAAATACATGAAAAAAAAAATCCTCGCTTTTTGTGGCCTTCCTTGATTTTAAGCAGGCCTTCAATTCAATATCCAGGAACACTCTCTGGGAGAAATTAAAATGCACTACCATCAATAAACGCCTCCTTTTCCTCATACAAAAATTGTATGCTAATTCCACCTTGAAAGTGAGGTGTAATCTTCAAGGGACTTTAACTGGTCCAGTAAGGGTACAAAAAGGGGTACAGCAAGGTTGCATCCTGTCCCCCTCCCTTTTTAACTTCTATATTAACCCCCTGATTGATCTCTTGCAGAAGTCTGATTTACATCCTCCTAATGTAGCACAATGTCAAATTCCAGTTCTCCTATGTGCCGATGCTGCTGCTATAATTTCACAAACTCCCATAGAACTGAAGACAGCAATTATGGCAACACTTGAATATTGTGCACAGAATAAGCTGGTCTTTAACTTTGACAAATCAAAAGTTTTAGTTTTTGCTAAAAGACCTAGACAATACTCCTGGAAAATAGAAGGACATAGTTTAGAACAGGTTAGGACATTTAGATACCTCGGGGTGGTTTTCCACTCGTAAGGGACATAGAAAGCACACCTGGATCACACATTGCAAGCAGCCTATATGTCCTGAAATGCAATTAAACATTTTTTTACAAAGTTGGAGGGCAATTAGTACTTGCAGCCTCAAAACTTTTTGAGGCCAAAACATTGGCACAAATTCTATGTGAGGCACAAACAGGAATCCTTGTAAAAAAAAGACTTCCTAGAACCTATACAAACCAAATTCTTGCGAGACATCTTAGTTGCACCCAAAGGAATTCCAAATGTCCAGTTAAGAATCGAGACAGGCATGCCTCAAATTGAGGTAAGAGCTTGGAAGATGGCGATCATTCATTGGCTAAAAATGCATTTCTTTCAGAGGGACTGACCCTGCTAGTACTGACTGATAACTACCCCTCCCCCTGGAAGCGGGTGATAGACTACAAGCTGGACTCCTATGGGCTCTCACCAGTTTTCTTAATGTCCCTAGACTTTGACCAAGCAAAGCAAGTAGTAATCAATAGAATGAAGGAAATGGAGTTGCAAGAAGAACTAAATAGGTTGGCTTGCCACAGAAGGGACAGAATCAAACAGGGAGTGTGGAAATCGGCAAGTTCTCCATAGAGCTGCTGCGAGCATCCAGAGTGGGAGGTGCTCCAGTCTTCACTCTTACAAGCTGAGCTATAATTGAGGAATGCTCCTCCTCCTCCACGTGACTCCTCCATAGCATTCCCCAGTTTTAGCTCAGCCTCGCAAGAGACAGGCAGCACTAGCAGTTCTTCCTTGGCCGATTTAGGATTCTTTATAAATCTCAGGTTTGATCTTCCTTTATTTCCTCCTTGGCCCCGCGCATTTGGTTCATCTTGAATTAGTGAAAGGAGCGATTTTTCGCCCCCCAGGGGGGAGATATGTTTTTTTTTTAGAGCTTTTTGCCCCCCCACCCCCCATTCTGCTCTCTGCCATTTTTAAGCCGTCCTGCCCTTAAGCAGCGGCTTGTATTTGTGCTTTCCATTGTGCCCCGTTGTGCCTTTCCCCCACGAACGCCTTTGAGAGAAGGCAAGCTTCCTTCTCTGCAGTCCCTCTTCTCGCCTGCATTCAGGCTAGTTTTTGTTGTTGTTGAGGGGCTTTTTTCGTCTCTGAGTCTTTGCGCCGGAGCCGGCGGCCATTTTGGGTGTGCCTCGTGGCTGACCACCATTTTGTTTTTTCACGATCTTGCTGCGATGATTCTCAAGGCCCATAGCGGGACCGGCAGGCCGTTTGGAGCCTAGCTTTCTAGAGAGTATTGTGGTTCTGTGCCCTGTTGCCCCGTTACTAGTATTCATTGGCTAATTTCCGCAGCCCACTCAGAGGCGAAGGCACCAACTTACCATTTTGTTTGGGAGGCTGCCTCAGGAGGCCTTTCATTTTTTTGCTTTTTTTGTTGTTGTTTTTCTGGCCTCAGCATTCATTTGGTCTATTGGCTAATTAGAAATATTCCTTAGTTTTGTTACTTATTTCAAAAAAATAAAAATAGAATAAAATAATATTTTTTTTTGCTTTCAATTGGCATACCCCCCCCCCAGCACTTCAGTTTGATTAGGCCCTTTTTTGGTCTCCTCCCCCTCCAAACATATATATATATACATACATACATACATACATACATACATACATACATACATACATACACACACACACACACACACACACACACACACATATACAAACACAAAATAACATAAAATAAAATTATAAATAAATTACAATACAACCAAAATTTTTTTCCAAAAGGGGACGCGGCTCAACTATAGGACATCCGGCCTGCATTGTAGGTTGAACTTCCAGGCGTGCCAACCGCCTTTTTGTTTAATATCATTCTGTATCTGTTTTTTTTTTATTAAGGCAGAGGATAATCCCAGCGTACCTTCTTTGAAGGCTAAATTAAAGTGCACCATTTGTGCAAATGGGACAAGGACTCATCCAAAGCTTCTCAGAAGGACGCCTTAAGGCACCACAAGGCTTTGGAGAAGGAGTTTGACAAACGTTCCAGGGACTCTCATTCTGTAACCCCAGCTCTTCCCACCCCCTCTACCTCTACTCAACTTCCCCCTCTGCCAGAACAGCCTTCTCTTTCCAGGTGCAGTTCACCCGTCCAGAGCCCCCAGGCCACTCGAGCACCTGAAGCAACATTCACACTGGCCGCTGCAGGCCTATGCCCAGAAGGTCCACCCACAGACATCATCCCAGACAGTATTAGAGAATGGTTGCAGCTGGCCATCCGCCAAGGGATCGCGGAAGGTATCCAATAGTTGTCCAGACCAGGTTCTCAAACAATGGCACCCGAGGTCGAATCTGTTTCCGGAAGATCCCTCTCCAGACTGGAATCACACCATGGTCAGGTACCTTCCCAAATAAAGCCCCCCTTCCCAGAAGGGGAGGAAGAACAGAAGGAAGAGGAAATGGGCTTTGAACCCTTCAGGGAAGAGGAAGGGTCAGATGGGGGGTCCCTACAATACTCTGAACCCTTTTTCGAGGTAGAATCAATGGAAGGAGAGATGTCAGAGGACGAGGGCATATCTCCTGACCAACCCGCCTTTGTAGGCCTGTTTAAGCCTCATTTGTTTAAGTCCTTGCTATTTAAGGCGAAAAATATTTCTGGTCTGATTTCCCAGTCACCTTCTGATCCATTTCCAGCAGCCTCAGGGGCCCCAGAAGATACTATATTCAAGCAGCCGGTCGTAGAGACCGAGGTCATTCCTACTCCACCAATTTTCTCTGACTTAGTAGTGAGACAATTGGCCTCATCGGGGAGCCCCCCGCCCCTTCCAGTCAGGACAAGAGATTTTTTAATCTCGATACGGATTTCTCTGTCATGTTAGACATTCCTGAGGTGGATGACCCCATAGTGAGGCTAGCATCATCCTCTAACCCCACTGATGCTCTGGAAGCGCTGAAGCCAGAGGACAAGCGGGCCAAGGTGGTGCTACGGTGGGCGCACCAATCTGATGCTTGGGCCATTTGATCTGCCACGGCCGCATCCTTTTTCACTCGATCTTCCATCAGATGGTTCATACAGTTGAAGCAGCATGTCCCCCCATCGAACACTGGGGCCCATCAGGACATTGCCAAGTTCATGGCCACAGCGGAATTTGCGGCCGACACTACTTTTCACTCTGTGAAATTTTCTTCTCGGGCTATCTCCTCGCATGTTACAGCCCGACGGCTGCTTTGGCTTAAACACTGGCAGGCCGACATTAAGAATAAAGCTAAATTGGCTTCTGCTCCCATCTCGGGAGGCAAATTGTTGGGCCCGGCCCTGGAACCATTATTGATGTAGAGGCGGAATAAAAAGAAATCCCCCCGTCTCTTTTTCGCAGGCAAGAGTCCAGAGGGTCCCAACCCTTTCGAAGGGGCTTCTTTCATGCCTCTTTTCAGAGACCCTTCACCCCCAGATATCAGAGTTCCCTGCCATTTCGGCCGGCCTATCAGGACCGGGGTGACACAGGGAACAGGAACAGGAGGGGGGTCAGCTGCAGGAGGCCCTTCCGGAGTGCAGGAAGTAAAGGGTCCCGGTGTCCCAGATAGGCCTTCAGCCACTTATCCCATTGGCGGTCGCCTCAAATATTTTGCCGACCAATGGGAATCATCCACTTCTGATTGCTGGGTTAGGGACACTGTCAAATTTGGCCTCTCCCTTCAGTTTCAGTTCCCCCCTCCGGAGCACTTAATGGTTTCTCCTCTTTCCAGAGACCATACTAAGCATGCTGTCATAGAGGCCGCTATCAAACACCTCTCTGAAATCAAGGCCATACAGCCTGTGCCACCTTCGCAGCGAGGAAAGGGGTTTTACTCACTCCTCTTCCTAGTTCCTAAACACTCTGGGGGTTGGAGGCCCATTTTAGACTTGAAGAGGCTCAATCTCTACATTGTCCGTCATAAGTTCAAAATGCTTACACTTCAGTCCATTTTGCAGGGCACCAGGAAGGGAGACTGGCTTACCTCCATTGACCTCTCAGAAACACACCTTCACATCCCCATTCATCCTTCATTTTTCAAATATTTGAGATTTTGCTACAACAGCCAACATTTTCAATACGTGGCCCTTCCCTTTGGTCTAGCCTCGGCTCCGAGGACCTTCACCAAGGTATTGGCAGCTTCAGCAGCTTACCTCAGACACTTCCCTATCTGCATTCACTGTTACCTAGACGACATCCTCATACTATCCCCCACCGGGCGTCAAGCCGAGAGGGACACTAAAACCACCCTCTCGGTGCTTCAGGCTCATGGTCTCCTCGTAAACTGGGAGAAGAGTCAGCTTAACCCTTCCACCCAAATAGCTTACTTAGGGGCAGTGATTGACTCAGTTGAAGGGATGGTTTTCCTTTCTCCTGAAAGGTTCAGCAGTATCCAGAAATCGATCAGGGTCATTAGACGGGCAAGAAAAGCCTCATTGCTGGACTTATCCAAATTACTTGGCAAATTGGTTTCATGCATATCTTTTTTTTTTTTTTGAAAAAGTTTTTATTAATTTTCTACAAACAAACAAGACAAACAAAACATAAAAACATCAACTCTTATATGTACATCCAGTGTGTCAGTTGGTTCATCATTTTTGTGCATTCATTCTGTAGTCTCAATTACAATTATGTTACATAACAACTCATATTGTCAATCCAAACTTATATATCCTAATATCACTAAAAAAAGAAGTTTTTGACTATATTTTTAATCATTCATGCTTAATGAGCTAACAGTACTTTAAACCAGTTTACTCTATAACAAATCATCTAGTCATATCAAATCAATCCTAAAAAATCCTTTATAAATATAATATCAAATAGCAAAATAATAGCAAAATAAAGATATTCCTTACTATCTAGCATTCTAAATATTCTATTATCGTATTTTATCATCTAGCCATTTATAAAAAAGATCCCAAATTTCGTAAAATTGTTTATCCTCTTGCTCTCTAATTTCAAATGTCAATCTGCTCATCTCAGCACATTCCAATATTTTCTTAATAATTTCTTCCTGTAATGGTATTTTCTCATTCTTCCAATTTTTAGCAAATACAATCCTGGCCGCTGTTAATACATTTACAATCAGGTATTTCAAATCTTTACTATATATATCAGGTAAAATTCCCAATAAGAAGATCTCTGGTTTCAAATCTATATGTTTCTTTGTCATTTTTTTCAACCACATGCGAATTATAGTCCAATATTTTCTAGCATCCTCACAAGTCCACCACATATGGTAATACGAGCCGGGTATCTGATGACATTTCCAGCATTTTTCAGATTTGTTCATAAACATTCTTGCTATTCTTGTCGGAGGAAAGTGCCACCTGTAAAACATCTTATACAAGTTTTCTTTATATGCTGTTGACATTGTCATTTTATAATTTTGAGACCACAATTTCTGCCATTTCTCTAAATCAATCCCATATCCAAAATTCTTCCCCCAAACAATCATAGTTTCTTTGACTTGTTCTTCCTCTAATTTCATTCCCAGTAAATAACCATATAGTTTTTTAATCACCTTCTCATCAGTACCCATCAAGATCTTATCTAAATCAGTCTGTTTATCATAAAATCCCTCCGTTTTAGAATCTTCATCATACCTTGAGTGTATTTGTGCATATGAAAACCAATTCATCCTTATATCTTGTTCCTCTAAGTTTTGGATCGATTTAAGTTCACCCTTTTCATCCAAAAGTTCCCCATATCTAACTGTTTGTTCCTTCTTGTAGATTATAGGATAGGAAAATGCTTCAATAGTCGATAACCAAACTGGAATTTTCAAATAACATTGTCTTTTTATCTTCTCCCAATTTAACCACAAAGACTCCCGTACATAATGTCTTCTAAAATAACCCTGTGTTTTAGTTCCCTTATACCATAAAAAAGCATGCCAACCCAACAGCAAGTCATGCCCTTCTAATGTCAACAACCTGTGTTTCCTTAATGTTATCCATTCTTTGACCCACATCAAACTTGCAGCTTGATAATACAATTCCCAATTAGGCAGACCAAAACCTCCTCTAATTCTAGCATCTTGCAAAAGCTTTAGCTTTATTCTCGCTTTTTTACCTTGCCATATAAACTTCAACATAATTTTATTTAAATCTTCAAAATAGTCTTTTCCAAGCCTAATTGGTATTGTTTGAAACAAAAATAAAATTCTAGGTAAGATATTCATCTTAATTGTTGAAATTCTCCCTATTAATGACAATTGCAAGTTTTCCCACTTCTTCAAATCTGTAGTTATCTGTTGTTTAAGTTTAATATAATTATTCTCCTTTAATGTGCTACATCTTGTTGTCAAATATATCCCCAGATACTTAACCTTATTTGTAACTTGAATTTTCAAAAGATCTGCCAATTCTTCTCTCTGTCTCAATAGCATATTCTTTGTCAAAATCTTTGTTTTGTCTTTATTTATTTTCAAACCAGCCACCTCTCCATATGCCTCTATCCTTTCCAGTAACTTTGGAGCTGTTTCTAGCGGATCTTCCAAAATAAAAGCTAAGTCATCAGCAAAAGCTTGTAGCTTAAATTCTTCCTTCTTAATTTTCATTCCTTTTATGCTTTTATCATCCCTAATATTTCTATTCAACACTTCCAAGGTCAACACAAATAGCAAAGGAGATAGGGGGCATCCTTGTCTTGTGCCTTTCCTTATATTAATAAAATCTGTAAGTTCCCCCTCCATCATTACCCTTGCTGTCTGTTTATTATATATAGCTTCTATTGCTTGAATAAATTTTTTAGTGAAACCCATCTGCTCTAATAATAATAACATAAATCTCCAGTTCACGTTGTCAAATGCTTTTTGAGCATCTAGGAATATCAAAGCCATTTGCTTTTCAGGATGAGCCTCATAGTATTCCAAAGTGTCCAAGATTACTCTCATATTGTCTCTAATTTGTCTCTTTGGCAGAAATCCATTTTGATCTGAGTGAATAAAATTATTTAAATATTTTTTAAGTCTTTCTGCTAAGATTGAAGCAAAGATTTTATAGTCTGCATTCAATAAAGAAATAGGTCTATAATTCTTAATTTGCAATGGGTCAGTCTCTTCCTTTGGTATGAGTGTAATATAAGCCTCTGACCATGTTTTAGGTATCATCTTTTTTAACATAACTTCATTCATAACTTCTAACAATGGGATGCTCAATAATTCTTGAAATGTTTTATAAAATTCTACTGGAAGCCCATCTGGACCCGGAGCTTTCCCATTATTTTGTCTCTTAAATGCTTCATTTAGTTCCATCATTGTTATATTGCTTTCTAGCATTTCTTCAGTCTCTTTAGGTATCTTTGGTAACTTAGCTTCCTGTAAATACTGTTTGACTTTTTCTTCATCAATATTCTCCTGTTTATATAATTGCCCATAAAAATCTCGAATAATTTCTTTTTTCTCCTTATTCCCATAACAAACTTGGCCTTGTTCATCTATTAACTTCAATATTTTTCTTGATTCCTTCTCTTTTCTCAATTTATATGCTAGCCATCTACCTGGTTTATTTGCATCTTCAAAATAATTCTGTTTAGAGTTTCTAATTTTCTGTGCCAGTTCTTCTTTCTCTATTAATTCCATTTTATGTTTGATTACATCCAGCTTCAATTTAATATCCTTTTTCTGTGGCATTTTCTGTAATTCTTTTTCAAGAATTTTATACTCATCTTCCAAGGCCTTAGAAGCTTGCCTTTTCCTAATATTCTTTTTTCTTGTATAATCTAATATCAAACCTCTAGCGTATGCCTTCATTGTGTCCCACACATTTTGCGTTGAAGTATCTTCTCTTTTATTTTCTCTGAAGAAAAAAGCCAATTCCTTCTCCATCCATTGTGTAAAATCTTTCTCCTTTAAAATAGTATTATTTAATGTCCATCTCGATCTTTTTTTTTGTCCCTTCCATTTAATTGTCATTGGGCTATGATCTGCCCAGGTACTTGTTTCAATATTTGTTTCTTTAATATTAGATATTAGTTCTGTTGAGATCCAAATCATATCTAATCTGGACCATGATAAATGTCTATTTGAATAAAAAGTATATTGTTTAGCTTTAACATTTCTTTCTCTCCAAATATCTTTTAAAGTTAATTCATCTGTCATTTTAAAAAAGGACCTTGGGAGAGCCTTTCTATTTTGCTTTGTTGTTGTTGCTATATAGTCCAGTTTATTGTCCACAATTCCATTAAAATCTCCCATCATAATTATATTAACATAGTCCAGTCCAATTATTTTCATGTATAGCTTTTTATAAAACTCTTCTTGTTTATCATTCGGAGCATAAATTGCAATCAAGAGTATTTTTATATTATTGTCCATTATTTCTACCATTAATACTCTTCCATCTTCATCCGTGTAAATCAATTTTGCTGGAATAGCCTCTTTAATGTATAAAACCACACCTCTTTTCTTACATTGAGTCAAAGAGGTAAATATTTTCCCTAATTTTGGCTGTAATAGCAATTGTTCATGTTGTTTTTTAATGTGAACTTCTTGTAAACAAATTATATCAAATTTTAATTTCTCTAATTTATGAAAAGTTTTCCTTCTTTTAACAGCTGAATTAAGTCCATTTATATTCATTGTAATCAGTTTTTTTTCCTCCATGATTATGCTTTATATTTAGGTCTAACAGCTCTCGTGGATCTCACTTCACGCTGTTCTTTATTATCCATCTGTCCCCCTGCTGCTCCTTTCTCTTTTTCAGTCTCCAGTTGTTCATCTTGAAACTCAATTGATAAAGCCTCTTTCTCTGCTTCCTCTCTTCTTCCTCCAAAGAATTCTGCATGAAAAAGTTCTGCTTTCTCAATTGAATCAATTCTATATCTCTGCTCTTGCCACCCAAACACTAGTCCTTCTGGAATCAGCCATCTATAATTCACTTCGTTTTCCAATAGTATTTTGGTCAGAAATCGATATTCTCTTCTCATCTCTCTCACTCTTCTGGGTATTTGTTTTAAAACCACAACCTCTTTACCCTTGTATTTCAGTGTTTTCTCTCTTACTACTTGTAATATTTGCGTTTTAATGGATTTTTTGGTAAATCTAATATGGACTTCCCTGGGTAATTTATTTCTCATCGCATATCTTGTATAGACTCGATATATCTCATCTATTCCATCCATCATCTTTTCCTCTGTAATTTCCAAAGCATCTGCCAAAATTTCTATCATTACCGCTGCCAAATTTTCTCCTTTTTCCTCTTCTATATTTTGAAATCTGAGGTAAAATTCTGACCTTTCCATCTCCCACCTCAACATCCCACCTTTTTCTTGTTCAACCGCTGTTAGTCTGCTGTCAATATTTCCAATCTTCTTCTCTCTTTGTTTTCCTTCTTCCTCAATTTTTTGGAATCTTTCCTCATATTTAACCATCATTTGTTTAATATTTTCCACTTTTTCATCAGTCTTCTCTATTCTTTGTTCAATATTTTCTGCTCTTTGTTCAATATTTTCTATTCTTTGTTCAATATTTTCTATTCTTTGTTCAATATTTTCTGTTCTTTGTTCAATATTTCCTGTTCTTTGTTCAATGATATCTGATTTTGTCTTGAGATCTTGGATTCCTTGCATAATCATCTGTAAAGTTATCTTTTCTTGTTCCTTATCTTGCTTCAACATTGTCTGAATTAAACGTTGTCCTCCAGCTGGTGGGGAAGCAGAGGTAGAAGCAGAAATGCCAGATGGTATTGGTTTCCTGCTCATTTCAATGTTTCCAAAACTTCAAATTCTTCTTGACTTTTAATCCAACTGGTAGAGCAGCCAATTATAATCCAAAATGGAGAACTCCAATAGTAAAAAACACGAAACCAAAGAAGAAACTGGGAAAAAGGAAGAAGAAAGATCTTCAGGTTCTTCTAGACCCTAATCCAATTAAGAGATAGTCCACCATAAAAAAGGAAAAAATAGAAAGGAAAAAACAAACAAATCCAAAAATAATAATATTGATTAAGAGCAAAAGAAAAAGGAAAAAAGAAAAAGCAAAAAGGGAAAAAACAACAACAAAAAGTTCCTTCAGATTCTTCACATCTTAATCCAATTAAAAAGTCTCAATAATCCAAAAAAAAAAACAAAAAAAAACCAACCTCAACAACAAAGTAGTCCAAAAACATAAATATGAAAAGCAAAAAAGTCCCAATAAAAAAGAAAAGAAAAATAAAAAAGAAAAAAGAAAAAACTCTGAGGCTTTCCCTTTAAAATAAAAGGCAAAAATAAAAATATTACTAAAATTAAAATTTAGAAAAAGGCTAGCGAATGGGGTATATATAAGAAAACACACTGCACTTTGTTATTTATCCAAGGCTCTTGTTATGACTCTCTTCTCCAGCAGCTTCAAAGCCAAACCTCAAGTGTTGTTGATAACAGTCCAGGAAAGCACCTGCAATAATATTTTGCTGTGCTCTCCCTCTATCTTATCACGTTAAAAAGTCCTTGAGATGAGGTCTTTTTGCAATTCTCTCCAATTCACATAAAGATACTTTCAAGCCTCCAGTTGGCAGTGTTACAAAGTTTCTTAATGCTCTTTCTCCCCACCCGCCAGAAAAAAGTAATAATATATACAGAAAAAAAAGAAAAAATAGCCAAAGGGAGCCTCTATCCTAAAGAAAGTTAAAAAATCAAAGGGAGCATAAAATCAAAGGGAGCATAAAAATATATATAAGAGAAAATTCAATCCGGTTACCTACAAAGTCACAGTAAAATCTTCCCCAAAAAGTATAAAGAAAAGAAAAAAAAAAAACCAAGCCTCAATTTGACATCACTTTAAAAAACGCCGCTCAAAACAATTTCAGTCAAAAAAAAATCTCACAGCTTTCTTCTTTATATCGGATGAACTTTCCAACCTTAGCGAATTTACAGCACCAAAGAGTTTTTCTCACCCAGCCGACACACTTCACTCCAATCACTTTCTTTCCGGAGCTGTCCCGACTTCAGCAGCTATGGAGGCTGCCTCTCCGCCGCCAGCAAAAGGGCTTCTTCCGGATCAAACCAGAGATTTTGCGATATCTCTGGGATCCTGGAACAATGCCCTTCACGATCACCGTCTCTACGGGACGGTTTAGGTCCGTTAGGACCGACCAGGGGCGAAAATATCGGCTACGATCTCAGAGCCCCGAGATCGCAGCTGTATCACCGGAACGAAGCTCCGCCTTCTCCCGGTTTCATGCATATCTATTGTTCCCTGGGCCCAGCTACATTCCAGATCCCTGCAGTGGTTCCTCCTGCCTTATCAGCGTTCCAGAAGGAGCAATTCAAGAGCCGTGGTGAAGGTTCCTCCAAAGGTTCTCGCCTCGCTCCTCTGGTGGACCAGACCCGCTACCAACAAGGGACATCTTTTCAAGGAGCCCCAAAGGGTCACTCTCACAACAGACGCCAGCCTATCCGGATGGGGGGCCCACATTCAGTCACTTGCAGCTCAGGGAACTTGGTCAGCAACCGAGCGACGCTGCAGCATCAACTGGCTGGAGCTTTACACAGTATACCTGGCCTTACGCACCTTCCTCCCTCAAGTGCGAAGGCGCCATGTCCTGACGGACAACACTACAACCAAGGCCCACATCAACCGTCAAGGGAGCACTCATTCCATCAGCCTCATGAGGGAGGCTGAGCGGCTCTGTCGGTGGGCAGAGGTCAACCTCTTATCCATCAGGGCAGAACACATCTCGGGGGTCTCAAATGTTCAAGCAGACTGGTTGAGCAGGGCCACCTTAAACTAGTTGGAATGGCGCCTGCACCCCTCCCTGTTCAAGGAGGCCTCAGCGATATATGGTCAACCACTGCTGGACCTGCTTGTGTCACCGCTCAACGCCCAGACACCGAGATTCTTCTCATGATATCCCATCAAGGGGGCAGAGAACCACGATGCCCTACATTGCCCCTGGCCCGCAGGGCTTCTATAAGCATTTCCCCCCCTCCCGTTGATTCCCAAGGTGATCCAAATGTTGATCCTCGAGAAGACGGAAGTTCTTCTGGTGGCCCCATATTGGCCCAGGAGACTGTGGTTTGCGGATCTTTGCAACCTGTCATTGGCCCCCCCCTTGGAGGATTCCGCCAGACAGGGTCTCGCTGTCCCAGGGACCTCTTCACCACCCAAATCCGCAGTGGCTTCAGTTAGCCGTCTGGAGGTTGAGCGGGAGCATCTAAGAAATGAGGGCCTGTCCATTCAGGTCATCAATACCATCCTGGCAGCAAGACAGCCTTCGACCACCCACATATATAACGCAACCTGGAACATTTTTTGTAAATGGTGCCACAAGTCCTTCATCAATCTGCTCTCCCCATCAATTGCACAAATCCTGGCCTTCCTACAAGACGGGCTAGACAGGGGCCTCTCCCCCAATACCCTGAGAAGGCAAGTCGCAGCTTTATCAACTGTTGTCTCTGGCAGCTCTTCTGGCTCGCTTTCACACCACCCTCGTATCTGAGCATTCCTTAGAGGTGCCACCAATCTGCACCCTCCAGTAATTCACAGATACCCGACCTGGGATCTTAATAAGGTTCTTACGGCATTGACTAAACCTCCCTTTGAGCATCTCAGGAGGGCGCCGCTTCAGTTTCTCATGTTCAAAGTGATGTTTCTCGTAGCAGTCACATCTGCTCGGTGGATATCTGAAATAGCAGCTCTGTCCGTTAGAAAGGATCTATGCATTTTCCACGCTGATCGAGTGGTTCTGCGACCAGATCCTTCTTTTCTGCCCAAGATCAACTCGGCCTTTCACAGATCACAGGAACTTATTCTGCCAAATTTTTGCCCCAGACCTTCTCAAGAAAGGGAAAGGCTGTGGCATACTCTCAATGTCCGACGGGCACTTCATATCTATATCAATAGCACTCATCCTATCAGGAAGTCAGAGTCATTGTTCCTGTCATTTCAACCAAAGATGCTGGGTTTCAAAGTATCCCCGTCTACTGTTGGCCGTTGGATAAGAGCTACAATATCCAAGGCCTATTCATCCCAGGCGCTTCCGGTTCCTAGTGGAATAAGCGCTCACTCTACAAGGAGTGCGGCTACCTCAGCAGCCTGGGCTACTCAGGCATCGATACATGATATCTGTCAAGCGGCTACCTGGGCATCTCCATCTCTCTTTATCCGCCATTACAAAATCGATGTCTATGCTTCAGCAGAAGCGTCTTTTGGCAGACAAGTCCTTCAACAAGTGGCGAGAGACTCAGAGGAGATTCCAGACCAGACGGAGTCCCTCCCGTAGGACAGGCCATGCTTTGGTATGTCCCACTCTGGATGCTCGCAGCAGCTCTATGGAGAATGGGCGTTGGTACCTACCTGACATGCTCTTTCTTGTCGAGCTGCGTAGAGCATCCAGCCCCACCCTAATTGGTCTGTCTGGTGGGGAATCCTGTTTCGGCCAATGATTCTAACAATTTATAGTTTAGAAATGTGTAATAGTTAAGATGAGAGGATAGTTGTTTGTCTTCTTGTCTTTGTAAAACTGGGGAACGCTATGGAGGAGTCACGTGGAGGAGGAGGAGCGTTCCTCAATTATAGCTCAGCCTGTAAGAGTGAAGACTGGAGCACCTCCCACTCTGGATGCTCTACGCAGCTCGACGAGAAAGGGCGTGTCAGGTAGGTACCAACGCCCAATATCTAAATGATCTAATCTTCCCAAAACAAATCATAGGTTTCTTCAGAGCCAGATTTAATATTTCCCATTCCTTCAGGGCAGGTATAAGAAAACACCAGTAGCAGAACAGGTATGTGTGGTAAAGAAGAAGTTGAAGGTATCTCGCATGTTTTATTGTACTGTGAGTTATACAGATTTTATAGGTCATTGTATATTCTCCCCTTACTAGAGAGATTGCCAGGGAGGGCAGACAATTTTTAAGTAGGCTTGCTCCTCCAGGACTCAAACCTGGCTATTATGCATGCAGTGGTAAAAATTCTGTGTTATTGCAATGTCTACAAGAAAAAAATTGATTACAGAATTATAGCTGTCGATTTGTGCCAAGTTTTGGAGATAGAACAATCTTTGGAAAACAATATTTACATACCTACTTATTGGCTCTCCACTTATATAAACCAGGGAATGACCCTAACTGTTTGAGAACATGTATTTTCTTAACAGGGATGTTTTTATCCACTATTAATGTGTTATAATGTGTCAGTACTATTTTTTATATATATTGTAAATAGTGATGTCTATTGTTGGTCTAAGGCCGTAATAAAGTTATATTCTTCTATTTTTCCATCTACCTTTGGAATGTTAACTATGAAACTGTTCCTGTTTCAACTTTTCTTTGCTTTACAGACCTGCAAAGATCATAAATGTGAAGATTGATTGTAAAGTTATTTTTTCATCACTGTTGTAACTGTGAATAGTTGCTAAATGAGGCAATTGCTAAACAAGGACTACCAATAATAAATTTACTGTTGCATAAACTGTCTTGAATCACAATTGCTATGTCAGAGGATTATAGCCCTGAGGATAAGAAATAGAGCTGGGAAAAATTATCTATATCTGGTTATATTGTTAATTTTGGCTGAAATATTGAAGGTTTGAAAATGAATGGAAGCTGTGTTTACATTTGAGAAAGTTTGAACATAATAATATTAATTCTTTTGTAAGAATTCTCAGTAACTATTTCCGAGCAAAATCAATGTTTTTAAGGAACATGTGAGGAGAGGCAGAGTATACTATGGAGTCCAAACTGCTTTATTTATTTTTTTTTAATATTAGCATTTCAGATGTCATATTTGTGTCAGTTTATTATTTTGATCACAAAGGATTTAGCTTGTCTGATGTACAGTGTTTTGATAGCATTATCAAAATATACTCTTTCAGGTTTTTTAAAGAATGTCAAATATAGTTACAAAATTTGAATTATTTAGGTAATTATTATTTTTCATTAATTAGGTATTGTCTTGTTTCTGTTACATAAACTGTGGGTAATGTAATGTTTCATTTATTTAAATTGCAAGCATTATTTGGTGAGTCTCCAAATGGAAAGTTTATTAAACTTATTGGCACCTGGATGACCTTACACAATGCAAATTCAGTTAATTTTAAATAGTTTTTGTAAAAAAAAAAAATGGTTGTAAACTTTCCAAACATTGCACCTGTTGTGTTTTCCTTCTTATGGAGGATAATGAAAAAAGTGACTGCTTTTACAAATGTATGGGACAGAGAATTGCTTGTGGAACTCTTCAGATACCATGGTGATGGTCTTAGTATTTTTGACTATCCACAGTATAGTATCAATGCTTTGCAATTAAGTGTGCAATAATTATCTTGGTTTGCTCTATTTGCAGATGTTGCAATGATGGAATTGAGCTGCACTGAAGCACCTCTTTATGTAAGTTCCACAACTTTAGACTTATGCCCTTTTCGTTTGTTTGGAATAGAGGCTTATTGAAAGGAAGCATGAATGAAGCAAAATATTGTGTCTTGCTTGACAGAATCTGAAAGCTATTGAATGCTGCTGTCTCATTCTAACTGGGCCATGCCTTTTATGTGCACTGTTTCTCATTGTTCTTGGGGTAATTTTCAAATTGTGGTATACAGATATTTTTACTTAAAGATAATATAACTTAATTTGTACTTAAAGCTAATTTAAACCATTTTAAAGTTAAATCATATTAGGATAGAAAATATTTAAATCAAAAAATATAGACATCATTGCAAATATACCCATTATCTTAATAGCTCCACTCAAATGAAGAACTTCAAACCACTACTTCATAGTGAAAAGCTACTGCTGGATAGTCCATGATATAATTGGTACCATTAGAGCAGAATTATTACCCCCTTTATTTCTCTCAGCACAATAAGCAGGAGACACTCAATGCAACTGGGCTAATTTATAGTGCGATGAAGTGAGTAAGGTAACATGTATTACAGGAGGCCCTATATAACCATTAAGTTTGGAATTTAAAAGAATGAACTATGCATGGAATGGATGAGAGGAGAGCACTCTCTGGAGTTGAAGTGATGGTAGATTCTGCATTAGGAGTATCTTTAACATACTGCATTTATTTGCAAGGATGCTTTGACAATTTTTAAAATAATATTTCTTACCATAGTGAAAATATGGTTTAGAAAGGTAAGTTTCTCCAGAAATGTAATCTGATATTTAGTGCATGATTTTTTCTTGCTGTATCTGCCTATTTTCTATTTTTGTAATTGAGGTTGAATTAAGCTAATTTTAATAGCTCTGAGCTTTAATGGTCTATGTATACTTGAACGGCAAGATGCAATTTTTTATATGAATAAATTAGTTCCTGTAGTTCAAATAGGGAAATGTAGGCAAAAGTAACAAGATATCAAATTCTGATAGGAGTCCTGCGACTATGTTGAATGACCATCTAATATCTTCATTCTTCCCTAGCCTGATATAATCAAGGATTTTATCAGATTAAAGAAATTTTAAATCACCTGCTTTGGAATAGTTGCAATATTTCTGGGGATTAAAAAGCAAATTTAATTTAAAAAATGAATACATGTTTATATTTCATTGTATTTTATAAGAAAACATATATTTATAAAAATAGATTAAGAACTTATTTTTAATCTCTAAATATTTTTTAAGTTGAGAGAAGTAAATTACCCCTTATAATCTTTTAAATTTGACTTTAGTATTTTACTTAATTGATGTATCTTAACATGAAGATACACTCCAGATGTGTCAGGTTAATGGTATACTATCTGAAAGTAATGGCAGATTGGGGAAGGCTAATCAATCAGGCTTGGTTGAGGTATCAATTCTAAATGCATTCTACTAGCAAGAATGACATGCTAAGCATAATGGTTCAATTCATATAGATGTTAAATCAGGGTTTGAATCATTTTGGAATCATGGTATATGGAACAAGCCATAATGGTCAACTGTGTTGAATTACAGTTCTTTGCAGTCTTTTTTGCCACTGGCCAGCAGGATGTTGAAAAACAAAATGCTCTTTAATGGATGATAAATTAAGAACAAACAGATCAAATTTTGTACTAGATAACGGTTGAAACAAGTCATGAGCTTCACTGCTAAATGGCATTTTTTGTGCATGACATTTTGTTTTTTTGTCGTGATTTGTATCATATCCTTCAGAAACTACCTGCAGCAGATCACAATTGACCATGATGGCTTAGATGGCATAAGTAATAGCCCCAAAACATCTAGATGGTAGTAGAAGTGAAGGGAGGGAACCATCTCCACTAGATAAGAGTGAAATGTGGAAACTTCGTTTTGATAACATAATGGAATTAATATCTACCAGTAAATGATTGGGGAATTGTTTTTAATTTATTACATAGAGAGTAATACTGTTGATACTACAATTATTTTTTAAATATGTAGCTTGACTATACTGCTATTACTTAGGTTGTTGACTATATTTTTAAATCAGTTACATTTCTGTTCAAAGTTGTATAAATAAGAAAAGAAATCCTGTGGTAAGATGGGCAGCCAACAGAATGTCCAGTAAAAAGATTTAGAATAACATATTATAATGATGAGTATCCTTTGAAAATCTTGGATCACAAAATCCATCATTCCTAGACTAGTAAGCACAGCCAGTGGATCAGAGGTGCTATTCAGCCGGTTCTCACCTACTCGGGCGAACCAGAAGCAAAAATTTGGCGTGGGTCGCCGAACCGGTAGCAACATCTAGCTGGCCACGCCCCCAACCTGGTCACCCAGTTTCCGTTCACTCGCTTGCCCCACTCACCCAATCCTCGCTGTCCCAGTTTAAAGGAGGACTGCTTCCCTGCCCTAGCCATGCATTTTCAAGCAGCCACTTGAAAACACATGACTGTGGGCAGAGCAGCGGTCCGTTAACCTGCAAAACTGTTCCAAGGCTGGATTCTTTATGGACACTAGAAGTATCGCTTCCCCTTGTGAGTAAAGTGCCTGGAGCGAGAGGGAAAGAACGCTGGGGGGGGGGGGGAATCCAGCCATGGGGAAGTTTGCAGGAGCTTCAAATGCGAATCCATTGATCTGCAGAACTTCTCTAATGCTGGATTCACTTCCCCTTGTGAGTAAGGTGCCTGGAGTGAGAGGGAATGAAGGCTGACAGGTGTGTGTGTGTGTGTGTGAGAGAGAGAGAAAAGAAAGAAAAAGAGGAAGGGAGAGAAAGAAAGAGGAAGAAAGAAAGAAAAAGAAATAGGAAGAGAGAGAGTGGTGTGTGTGTGAGAGAGAGAGAAAAAGAAAGGAAGGGAGAGAAAGACAGAAAGAGACAAAGAAAGAGAAAGAAAGAAAAGGAAATAGGAAGAAAGACGGAGAGAGACCGAGAAAACTCTGTGCTACTATTTTTAATTGTTCCATTATTTATCATGTGTTAATATTTTACACTGTTTCTGCACCTAGAGTGATTCTACTGCCTTTCTTTTGCCCAGGGCTACCACATATTTTTCAGGGTTTACATGCATTCAATGTCTATAGTCCAGAGCATAAATACATGTGTGTTTAACTGAGTTGAAAGGGAGTTTGGAGGTCTTCTAGTCCAAGCCCCTGCTCAGGCAGGAAAACTGAGGATGCCAAACTCTGAGTAGAGGTCCTGGGAAAGGTGTCAGAATAACACTTAGAAGGGACTTTTGGGGGATCTCTATACCATTTCAGAGAAATGGCTGTTCAGTCTTTTAAAAATTTCCAGTGATTGATCACCCAAAACTTCTGGGGACAAGCAGTTCCACTGGTTAATTGTTCTCACTGTCAGAAAGTTTCTCCTTAGTTTTAGGTTGCTTCTCTCTTTGTTCACTTTCCATCCATTGCTCCTTGTTTGCCTCCTGGTGCTTTTGAAAATACATCCCCCCTCTTTCTTTGTGGTAGCCCCTTAAAAGCCTGTTGCCTATATCATAATCTTGAGTAAAGCATGTGAGCCATTTCCTCCTTTGAGTGGTCCATGAAAGTACATCTATAGTATGCAGATAATAAAGTCAAAAAAGGTGAACAACATTTTTACAGAACTATAGATAAGTTGAGGCTGGGTGACAAGGAATGACTGGGAGGGGAGGAGCCAGGTGAGGCACCCCTTGATGTGAATGACATTGAGTTGGCCATGCCCACCCAGTCACATGACCACCAAGCCACGCCCACCAAATAAGCCGCGCCCAGAGAACGAGTAGTAAATTTTTTTGAATTCCACCACTGCAGTGGATGATATAATTTGTCATCAAATTTTGAAGGAACTGTGCTAGGGAAGATTATATCAATATACAAATAAATGTGAGCAGCCTGACAAATAAATGTGAGCAGCCTGACCTTGTATAAACAGGCATACAGATGGAAATCAGTCACAATTGTGTTCTATTGATGAAACAGCAATAGCCTATGGCCCAGTAATGGCCCAGTAATTGCCTTCTAATGTAGTACATAAACCTCTTGGGATTCCTTCCATTAGCGAAACTCCTGCCTTATTAGTATATCTTCATGGAAAACACAGTCAAGTTGGTATTTAAATCAGACATAGAGAGCAGTTCTTTTGTCTGTTTTCCTTGAATAGATTACTGACTTACTGTGTTTGGCTGAAATCTTATACAATACATTTGGAGTTTGAAGATTTGAATGAATCACAATATTTGTGTAAGAAGGAGATGGTGAAAATAATCTACTTGAGTTTCAATCTTTTTACAGCTTGGCATAGAACTCATCAGAGCATAAAAAGATGATACACATGTGAGTTCTGTTTTATTTGAGGGAATATAGAGGGAGAGAAAGATAGTAAGGTTGATTATTTCATTTGTCAATACGGCACCCAGCAGAAATCAAACAAAATACCATTTCAATTTTCACTTGCTCAGTGAAGTAGTGAAAATCTCAACTTAAAAGCTGGCAAGGGAGTCACTGAAGGATGAACATATGAAATTCAAATTACATTGTTGAACATAAGGATGCCGGGAATGTGACATGCATATAGGTTTGAAATCAACAGGGTTTTAACAAATGTCCTATTTGTTTGGCGGAAATTATATGATGCCTGTAATATACTAGTTATATGGTAGTATTAGTTAATTGTTTGGGGATGTAAAAATGGGGGTGGTAGGACAGTAACACATGTGTTGGAAATAAATTCATTTGCTTTTTAATGTACAGACTATGATCTTACTGAAATTAAGTGCAAATATTGTGCATTTTCATTATTTCTGAGGCCCATTTATATCCTGGAGACAAACTATTTAAATAAATTCCAGTTGATATCTCTTCTTAGTAATAACTTTTGTGATATTAACCAGGGGTGGGATTCAATTTTTTTAACATCCGGTTCTGTGGGTGTGGCTTAGTTGGTGGGCGTGGCTTGGTGTCATGTGACTGGGTAGACATGGCTTGGTCATGTTATTGGCTGGGCGTGGCCAACTCAATATCACTCACATCGAGGCACCATCTCCTCACCTGACCTCTCATGACTGTGGGGATGCTGCAACAGTCGTAAGTGTGAAAAACAGTCATAAGTGACTTTTTTCAGTGCCATTATTGTAACTTTGAATGGTCACTCCACACAAGCAAAGTACCAGCAAAGGAGGGAAAAAAACTCCAGAGTCCTGCCAAGAATGTAATAAGGGTTAACAGAGAGGCAGTTTCTGTAAGCAACACCAGAATGTTTCCTTCCTGCCTTCCTACAGGATTAGGCCAGTAATTTCTTCTAACAACCGGTTCTCCGAACTGCTTAGAATGTTAACAACTGGTCCTAGCGAATAGGTGCGAACTGGTAGAATCCCACCCCTGATATTAACTGAGACAGTGCATGGAATTTAAATCACACAAATATTCTCAAATTTAAGATTTGGAAGTAGAAGAGCATTATGTCATAATTTGTGATTTTAACTTTTGTTTTTCACTTTTTTTTAATTTCACATTTACAATATAAAAATTAGATCTTTTAATAGGAAATAATGTAGTGATCTGTCTTTTTCAGTGTTTTGTTTTACTGTACTATAGTAATACTAAACTATAGTATACTATACCAGACAGTTTGGTACAAGTAAATAATTTGAGGCAAATCAATCTATTTACAGCATAAAGTTAAAAAACTTTATATGTTAAGGCATTTTTACTTGTTTGACATTTTAAAATATGATAGCATTTTAAATTCTCACATTCATTTGGCAACAGCAATGATGGCATGTTCTGAGAATGTGAATGACCTTTCAAAGCCATTTTAACTTGGAAGATCTGGTCAATCTTATGTGTTGTTGAAATGAATGTAAACTTGCATAAGTTCAGAGGAAAACTTGATGTTGCACTGCTAGCATAGCAAATAGTATTCATCTAATGTGTGAGCCAATTAAAAAAGCTCTTTTGTCAAATGTCAACATACTTCTAGACTAAATGACAAAACTTCATAGTTAGCTATTAGGTGATATGTACAATCGCTTTATGTTCCTTCTATAAATTGAAAAGTTCTTTTGATCTCTTTGTATTCTGCAAATAATCTTTTCTTTTCAATCTTTCCTCTGTTGGCTTTAGTTGACTCAAGGCTAAGCAAAATAAATTAGTTCCTAAATGGATGCCTTTAATTCATTTAGTCCCAGGGAGCTCATCTTGGTTTGTAAACTTTAAAAATTACAGTATAACCTTATGCTACCCCCAGATTGGAGAAGGCTATAGTATTGTTATTGTTTAGTTATGAATGATCAAATTTCACCAAGATCTTTCTTGTAATTTCTCTGTTATTCAAGCAGAATATAATTTATTACTAGCCCTACCTAGCAGTACAATTTAAATATGCTAATGGCATCATGTAAAAATACAAATGTTTATTGCAAATAATATTTATAGTTTCTAAAGATTTATATTCAAAGATTAATAGTTTATAATATGTAGCCATATGCATATGTTTTTCTAATCAAATTATTTTAAGAATGCTCTTTATAGATTCAACAGAAATAAAAGTATATTCAGATTAAAGATGTGTTGCATAATTTTTTCTTTCTTTTTATCTTGCATCTTCTTTTACCTTTTTTTCCTGATCTTTATTTTCATTTGTAGTTTATATTACAATAAACTTTAATAAAATATTATTATTGGTATTGCTTATTTGTGTATGTGTGTGTATGTGTATAAAGTTAATCTGTGGTAAGATGTGCAGCAAACAAACAAATAAATTTCTGAAAGTGATTAAGAAATAAGGTTCAGTGAACCTTATGTCCATATAGGCTACAATATGAGTTTGGTTGAAATCCCTTGCCTCCCAGCTACTCAACTCACAAGTCAACCACAGAAACCTCAGTTCCCGCAGTCGACTCACAAGAAGCAGCTGCCTTAGCCTGAAAAGTGGGCGAAATCATAATCTTTCCTTTTTCTGGAGAGACTTTGCCAGATGAACTTCACTGTCTGGCTGCTGATCCCTGCCACAATGTTCTTTCTGGTTCATTATAAATTTTTACCTGAAGTCAGGTAAGACAATTTCTGAATAAAAAATAAAGTGGTTTTAGAATTGAGATTTATAGCTCTGGCTGTAAAGCCTGATAAAAAATTTGTCTGCTATAAGACATGAGTCAGGCCTCAGTCCAGCTCATTAGCCCTGCCAAGAAATCAGACAGGAAACAGGATTAGATGAACTAATTCTATTTTATTGTAAAGC
This sequence comes from Hydrophis major, assembly GCA_033807585.1. Taxonomy (NCBI): domain Eukaryota; kingdom Metazoa; phylum Chordata; class Lepidosauria; order Squamata; family Elapidae; genus Hydrophis; species Hydrophis major. Next base: position 335,879,298 of record CM066329.1, read on the forward strand.
CAAATTAACAGAATCTTGCAAGTCTGAACATACAAACTTTCTGCTGCCCTTTTAACTGCAGCAGGTCTTTCCTAAGTTTCTTTCTCTGACATTTTAAGCCACTGGGAGCTCCTGTCTCTCTTGTCTTATTGTTTCCTAAGCAGCATCTCTTTCCCTCTTTCGCCAAGGTCAGTCACACAAGTTGCTTGAGCTGTAGTAATAGTAAGTCATCCAGAATCATTGAGGAATAGATGGCATAGGAATGTGTAAACAATAAATAAATAGATCTGTTCTTCACTAAAAATTTGGAAGTACACCCTAAAGTCTCCCTGTAATAGTTCCATATTGCAGTGCATAAAAAGGTAGAATATTTAAGAATTAGCATTTAATTTCATCCTGGACTGCTTTGATCAATCCTGTATTCAGCTTCAGTGTACTTATATTAAGCTTTGATTTGGGAGACCACAGAGACCTCTGATGAATACAGTGACTAGATATAGTTAAAAACAGTGAATGATAATATTAATTACAAAATATTTTGATTTTTAATTGTTATATGTAGTAGAGCTTGAAAATCAGTTTTGATCTTTGGTTTGTTCAAAAATTCTAGATAATGCATTTTGTCATCGCAAAGTTTCTGTGGTAACATTTTGTGAGCCATTGTATTTAATTCTAGACCCGGAATAACCTTGTGACAATTATCTCTAGCAGTGATTTTTCAAGTATGAAAATATTAGTAAGCTTTATGATAAATATCTCTTTGAGGACCTTTGAAACTATTCTGCCTGGTGCTTCAGTTTAATTATAACTTAATTAGAAGTGCGATATATATAGGGAACTGGTTTGGGACTCTTATGATTTTAATACAAATATAGATCTGAAATCTAGTATATATACGTAATTTGGTGCTAGGCTAACTTATTTAGACAAGTTGCATTAAAAGCAAACAATCACTTCCTAAGCACTAGATAAACACAACTGATAATTTGTGAAATATACATTGGAATAAAGTATGGAATTGCAGAGAGCAGGACAAAGACTATATCAAGCAAAAGGAAAAATATGATTTTCTTTAATTGAACTCTCTGTATAGAAGAAAGATTAGCATATCTTGTTTTTTAAGGAAAAATCCTGATTAATTAAATCCTAATTAATTAACTGGTTGTTCTGAACTGGCTTGTTTAGCTTTTCACTACACTAATAATTTACTGGGCAGCATAAATAAAAGAAAGCCATTTTTTTTTTAATGAAAAGCCAGTATGGAACACTTCAATCCCCCAGTAAATTCTGCCACTGATCTTCAGTTTTCCATTGTTGAAAAGGGATTTTTAAAGACTGATTATGTCACGAAAGAGTTGAATTGTAATAAATAAACCAAGAAATTTAATTTTATTCCTTTGACTTGAATTGAGTAGTTATCTTTAAATTATTTTTTACTCGGCTCCCTAATACAAGATAATGTGATAATTTCAATAGAGTAGAATAGAATACTTTATTGGCCAAGTGTGACTGGACACACAAGGAATTTGTTTTGGTGTAAATACTCTCAATATACAGGTAAACTCGAAAAATTAGAATATTGTGCAAAAGTTCATTTATTTCAGTAATGCAACTTAAAAGGTGAACCTAATATATGAGATAGACTCATTATATGCAAAGCAGGATAGTTCAAGCCATGATGTCTCATAATTGAGATGAGTATGGCTTACAGCTCATGAAAAACCCAAATCCACAATCTCAGAAAATTAGAATATTGTGAAAAGGTTCAATATTCTAGACTCAAAGTGTCCTACTCTCATCAGCTAATTAAGCCATAACACCTGCAAAGGGTTCCTGAGCCTTTAAATAGTCCCTCAGTCTGGTTCAGTAAGAATCATGGGAAAGACTGCTGACCTGACAGTTGTGCAGAAAACCATCACTGACACCTTCCATAAGGAGGGAAAGCCTCAAAAGGTAATTGCAAATGAAGTTGGATGTTCCCAAAGTGCTGTATCAAAGCACATTAATAGAAAGTTATGTGGAAGGGAAAAGTGTGGAAGAAAATGGTGCACAAGCAGCAGGGATGACTGCAGCCTGGAGAGGATTATCAGGAAAAGGCCATTCAAAAGTGTTGGGGACTTTCACAAGGAGTGGACTGAGGCTGGAATCAGTGCATCAAGAGCTACCATATACAGACGGATCCTGGACATGGGCTTCAAATGTCATATTCCTCTTGTTAAGCTGCTCCTGAACAACAAACAACGTCAGAAGCGTCTTACCTGGGTTAAAGAAAAACAGAACTGGTCTGTTGCTCAGTGGTCCAAAGTCCTCTTTTCTGATGAGAGCAACTTTTGCATCTCATTTGGAAACCAAGGACCCAGAGTCTGGAGGAAGAATGGAGAGGCACACACTGCAAGATTCTTGAAGTCCAGTGTGAAGTTTCCACAGTCTGTGTTGATTTGGGGAGCCATGTCATGTATGCTGGTGTTGGTCCATTGTCCAGGGTCAATGCAGCCATCTACCAGGAGATTTTGGAGCACTTCATGCTGCCTCCCGCAGACGAGCTTTATGGCGATGCTGACTTCATTTTCCAACAGGACTTGGCACTTGTCCACACTGCCAAAAGCACCCAAACCTGGTTCAATGACCGTGGGATTACTGTGCTTGATTGGCCAGCAAACTCGCCTGACCTGAACTCCATAGAGAATCTATGGGGCATTGCCAAGAGAAAGATGAGAGACACGAGACCGAACAATGCAGAAGAGCTGAAGGCCGCTATTGAAGCATCCTGGTCTTCCATAGCACCTTAGCAGTCCCACAGGCGATAGTTCCATGCCACACCGCATTGAGGCAGTAGTTGCTGCAAAAGGGGCCCAAACCAAGTACTGAGTACATATGCATGCTTATACTTTTCAGAGATCCGATATTGTTCTATGTACAATCCTTGTTTTATTGATTGCATGTAATATTCTAATTTTCTGAGATTGTGGATTTGGGGTTTTCATGAGCTGTAAGCCATAATGATCACAATTATGACAAATCACGGCTTGAACTATCCTGCTTTGCATGTAATGAGTCTATGTCATATATTAGTTTCACCTTTTAAATTGCATTACTACAATAAATGACCTTTTGCTCGATATTCTAATTTTTTGAGTTTCACCTGTTCATAAAAGAAAAGTTACATTTGTCAAGAGCTGAGAATCATCAAGTACAACACTTAATGATAGTCATAGGGTACAATAAGCAATCAAATCATACTAGGAAACAGTCAATATAAATTGTAAGGATACAAGCAACAGTTGTGAAATTATTGATCTTAATAATATGAATTATAACTAAAAATTAATAGAACAATAAAATTGTTGCAATAATAGTAGGAAATCGGTACTGTCTGTACCGATGATATTTTACCATGTATTTATATATCTCTTTCCCTATACACATCCAATAGTGAGTAACATATCTGAGATGAAATGGATACAGTTTCTAAAATTTTCTGCCATAGAGAATAGAGGAGAATAGAACAGAATAGCAGAGTTGGAAAGGACCTTGGAGGTCTTCTACTCCAATCCCTTACTTAGGTAGCAAACCCAATACCATTTTATGTTCTGTCTCACCTGTAGCCACAAGGTGAGAGTCCAAATGTCCCAAAGGAATAAACGAACAGACAATATCAGGAAACAACAGAGTTAACTTTCCTCTGTAGTCGTTGTTGGCAGCTTTCCCAGAAACAGTCTTCAAACCCAGATAAGGAGCCGCACGATAAATCAGAGCCAAAAGGCAAACAGAAGGCGTCTTCCGAACAAGGATCTCTAGCTAACACGCCTCCTTATATTTCTCGAAGGGGCGTTTCAGTCTCTCTAATTAGTCTCTGATTTGACGATTCCTTTCAAATTGTGCTTGACGTCTCAGCCTATGTCTAGTCCTTGCATCAACCCAACATTCATCAGTTTGATCATCACTCAAAGACTCTGGCACATTCTGTGGATCAGCTGCTGATACCTGAGGCATAATTGATGTGGAAGGTTCTGGAGAGGAAGGTGATTCCGACATTTCCTCATCCTCCTGGCTCATGTCTGCATCTCCCATTAAAGCAGGTTCAAATTCCAATGCCAAACCCTCCTCATCACTCGAACCTGTGTCTTCTGACACATCAGACTCAAAGTGCACAGCAGGCTCAAACCTCCCAGTCACAACAATTTTAGATTAATGGTTGTCCAATCTCTTCTTTCAGTGTTGGAACATTCACAACTTTTGGAGGCAAGTTGTTCCACTGATTAATTGCTCTAACTGCGACGTAATTTCTGTTTAGTTCTAGGTTGCTTCTCTTCTTAATTAGTTTCCATCCATTGCTTCTTGTCCTGCCTCCAGGTGCTTTGGGGAATAGCTTGACTCCCTCTTCTTTGTAGAAACCCCTGAGATATTGGAATGCTACTATCATGTCAGCCTTAGTCCTTCTTTTCATTCAACCAGATATACCCAATTCCAGCAACTGTTCTTTATATGTTTTAGCCTCCAGTCCCCTGATCATCTTTGTTGCTCTTCTCTGTGTACTCCTTTTAGAGTCTCAACATCTTTTTTTACCTCACGGTGACAAAAACTGGCTTTAGTATTCCAAGTGTGGTCTTTCAAAGTCATTATAAAGTGATATTAACACTTCAGGTGATCTTGATTTTATCTCTTTGTTAATGCAGCCTAGAACTATGTTGGCTCTTTTTGGTAGCTGCAGCACACTGCTGGCTCATACTTAAGCGATTATCCACGAGGACTCCAAAATCCTTCTCACAGTTATTACTATTAAGCCAGATAGTTGGGTTTTTTTTGCCTAAATGTAGAACCTTATTTTTTCACCATTGAATTTCATTTTGTTAGGTAGAACCCGATGTTCAAGTCTGTCAAGATCCTTCTGTATCTTAAGCCTATCTTCTGGAGTGCTTCCTATTCCTGCCAGTTTCATATTGCCTGCAAATTTGATTTAATCTATGTCCTCACCCAGATCCTTGATGAAGAGGGTCTAAAACAGTGCTTTAGAGTACCCCTCCAAGTGTAAGGCATCCAGAAAGTATCCATGATATCAATCACTCCAAGATATTTTCTCTCCAATTGATTTATTTAGAAACAAATCTGGCATGTCAAAGGCAATTCCCCAAAGTGAAACTTTTTCGCATGTTACACAGAATCCACCTTCTCTCCTCCCTTCTCTCCTCCCACTTGTACACTTCATAAATCATGAGAACCAATTAACTGCCACTGGAATTTCTTAATATGACATACAGAATAAGCTTGAACTTTTCAACTCCTGCAACTTTCTTAAAAAAAATGTGGCAGTTGAATTTCAAAGCTGACAGACCTTGAAAACTCCTCCTAAAAGAAAAGGAAAAAAAAAACACATACAGGGTTAATACATTGCCCTAAACCCCCTCTCCCGCCTCCATGAGGACCCTTCGGTTTGTGGGGAAAATCCTCATGGAGTTGGTTAACCAATTGATCATCATGAACATCCCAACTCTTTACCCAACTAGCATCTGATAGGGGGTATCCTTTCCACAAGACCAAATATTGCAATTGGCCACTGTGTAATCTAGAATAGAGAATAGAGAATTTTTTGAATCTCATAATGTGTTTGCCCCTGTATCATTAATGGTTTAGGGGGAATGATTGGCAGTGGTCTTATCATTGATGCAGTAGCTGGTTTTAGTAAATTACAATGGAACACCAGATGAATTTTCCCCAATAGTCGAGGAAGACTTAATTGGACAGTGACCAAATTGATTATTTTTGAAACAGACCCAATAATTTTGGACCCAGCTTCTTACTGGGCAGTTTCAACCTAAGATACTTGGTCAACAAATATACTTTGTCCCCTACATTAAAAGGTGGTTAAAGGGATCTATGTTTATCCGCCTATTTTTTATATTTTTTTGCAGCTTTGTTCAAAGTTTTTTTGGTATCTTCCCACCCTTTCTTTAATAAGTTCATCCATTCTGTTAGGGACATGGATGAGGGAGGTTGTCTATGCAATTCTGGCATCGGGACAAAATCCATTCCACTGTTGATTTGGAATGGAGTCAATCCCGTGCTGCTATGTACTGCATTACTGTAAGCAACCTCTACAAAAGGTAATAACTCAGCCCAATTTTCTTGTTGATAATTTACATAGAACTAATGTATTGTTCAATCATGGCGTTAGTCCTCTCCACTGCTCTGTTACAAGCAGGATGGAAAGCTGAGGATAACCCTTGAGAGGAACCCCCTGAATACTGGCTGGGTGGTGCCTCTCTGGAATAGGGGTCCCTGTGTCCCCGCTGCCGGTTGGGGCTGCAGTTGTGGTTGCCAGGAAGAAGATGGGTGTGGCCTGGTTCCCTGGTCGGGTGGAGGGGAAGTGGCTGCTGTCTGCTGTCTGGGAAACCCCCCTTCAGACCAGGGCTGTGTTGGTGCTGGCTGCCATTGGCATTGAATCCACCCCTGGCCAGGATAAAATTCCTACCCTGGAGCGATACTCTCTGCAGGGGGCAAAATTCCTTGTGGAAAATGAGACTGCAACATACCTCTGTCAGTTGATACTTCTTTCTGGCTTCCACCAACTGGCATCTGTATAGTCTCCTCATTCCTCGCGATACTTGGGTAAGTGAATATGGGTGGTCTCAAGCTTCCACCCATCCAAAGAGACTGAGACCAAACCTGTCACCTTTAAATTCTGGAACGGTTGATGTAAATCTGCCCTTGATGGCCTTCCAGGATAAATCTGGGGGGTGTCTTCTTGGGAGAATTCTGACCCCAGTTGTCTTTCTTCCCTCCAATCTGGCAGAATAGCAATATGCCTGGGGCTAGAAAAAGATTTCTCTTCAGACAGCTGGGTTACATCTGGGTTATAACAACTTCTTGAGTTGAAATGCTTCGGTATAGCTCCCAAATCTCTTTCTCCTACTGCCATTCTGAAGGCATCCATCATCTCCTCCAAACAAGGGCTGGCAGGTTCAATTAATGCTCTGGAGGGAGGGCCCCCACACGCTTCCCCCCTGCACATCTCCAACTTCGGCTGATTGTTGATCTTTCTCCATCCCTGGGAAAAGAACTCCGGGGTGTCAGCCAAGCCCCCTTCAAAAAATAAAAGATCACTTTGGGAAATAAATGTAAGGCATCCAGAAAGTATTCATGATATCAATCACTCCAAGACATTTTCTCTCCAATTGATTTATTTAGAAACAGACCTGACATGTCAAAGGCAATTTCCCAAAGTGAAACTTTTTCGCTTGTTACACAGAATCCTCCCTTCTCTCCTCCCTTCTCTCCTCCCACTTCTACACATAAATCACGAGAACCAATTAACTGCCACTGGAATTTCTTAATATGACATACAGAATAACCTTGAACTTTTCAACTTCTCCAACTCTCTTAAAAAAATGTGGCAGCTGAATTTCAAAGCTGACATCATGTAGATGTAGTTCCATTGAGGACTTCATGTTGAGTGCGGTTGGTTGGCCAGTTGCAAATGCCTAAGATTTTTCTATCTTATCAAGTACAGGTAGCACTTGACTTACAACCACAATTGAGCCCAAATATTCTGTTGTTAAGTGAGACATTTATTAAAAGACTTTTGCCTCATTTTATGACCTTTCTTACCACAGTTGTTTAGTGAATCATTTCAATTATTAAGTTAATTTCAAAGTTGTTAAGTGAATCTGGCCTCCCCATTGACTTTGCTTGTCAGAAGGCGGCAAATGCTGATTACACGACCCTAAGATACTGCAACTGTCATAAATATGAATAAGTTGCCAAGCACCTGAATTTTGATCACATGACCATGGGGATACTGCAGAGGTTGTAACTGAAAAATGCCCTTTTCCAGTGCCATTGTAACTTTGAACAGTCATTAAACAAACTGTTATAAGTTGAGGACTACCTGTAGTAGGTTGTGGTCTATTTTATCAAATGCCTTACTGAAGTCCAAGTAAATTATATCCACAACATTCCTCTGGTCTACTAATTTTGTCACTTTGTCAAAAATGCAGTAAGATTTGTCTGGCATGATCTGTTTTTTTACAAAGCCATGTTGGCTTTTAGTTAATATCAGCCAGTATGTTCACATAAGATTTAGTTAGCTTTTACTGCAAAATATGAATTTATCCTCCTTTTGAAATGATTTTAGTCATAACATCTGGGACAAATTTGGAAATGGTCTTGGTTTTTCTGGTTTTACTCAGAAAATGCTTGTGAGTGTATAGTACTTGAAATAGATGTTTACTTTCAGTCCTTTTCTAGATCAGGTTACTATTGCCTAGAGAGAGGGTCAAGAATACTTTTTTAAACAATGGCCTTTAAAGTAAGCACGCAAGGCATAGACTTTTTATGGAAAATAATGGTTACAGTTCTCATTTTGTTGCAATAAACTAGTTCAGATATAGCAAGGAAAGTCAAAGAATGAAAAAAATTATGGAGAAATAAATAATATCCATGAGGATCAGTGTAAGCAGTTCCTTGCAGACGGAAGCTTTAGTCAGACTTGGTTCTCTGCCATTCATATGGCAGCTATTGAAGGAAATTCATCTCTCTCAGCTTTGAATTGCTGGTTACTGAACAGCGAAACAGTAGTTGTGATTTGGATGGAAACATCTTAATCTATTTGGACCCAAGTGCACAGTTTGTATTTTCCAATCATATCAAAGTGGGAAGATGTGGATAATTGTGTGAGCCAAATATAGTCATTGGAGTAAATCCTTGTAGCTTGTAATTATTGGTGATTGCAGAATGATAAAACTGAAAGTCTGCCTGAGAAAGGATAACTGACTACAATTATCTATAATTCAAAAGACACAGAAATGTAGGTATTTCTTAGTTTGACACTAAGATTTTTTTAAAATAAAACTTTCCAAGGCTGTGTAAAAAGGAGTCGTAAGTGTAGAGAGAATATAATCTACAAGCCATAGTTAAACATGAAATGTATTTAGTTGGACACAGAACTATTATTCTGGATATTCAGAAATATAATGGATAGCCAATGGTTGCAATTTTGCAACCTAAAATAAGAAGATAGATCTTGGATCTTTCTATGTTTTTTCAATGTTCTTCTATAGTGAGCAGAATTGTTGGTGTGCCAAACAGATGGAAGGGGAGGCTAGACAAAGAAAAGGATCAAAGAGCAGGTGCAAATCCCTGTGTCTGCTGAATCACCCAGTTAGTTAGGCAACGTGAAGTTATATTCGCAATTTGCAGGTTCTATTAGGGAACAAGCTGGGTAAGCAACATTTGCCAAACACTTTTGGTTGGGATTCTAGAGCTACTTTAAGTACATCCAGAATTATTTTTTAATATGTCTATCTAGAAATAGTACTTTTTAAAAGCCACCCCTTCCATAAAATTTTCTATATGTCCCTAAGGCAGGTAGTGTGTGTGGTGTGTGTGTTTGGATGGTTGGGTGGGTGGGTTTGGTTTACCTGCCTTTTGAGTCTGAAGTTTGGACTCAGTTTTCTTGGCAATATTTTGGAAATAGTTTGCTATTGCCTGGTTCCTAGGACTGAGAGCGAGTAACTGGCCCAGGTCACCCAGCTGGCTTCATGCCCAAGGCAGGACTGGAACTCAGTATCTCCTGGCTACTAGCCGGATGCCTCTAACCATTACGCCAGATTGGTTCTCCAAAGCAGATGAGTCCTGGGATAATTGCATCTGCAGGAGCATGATGGCGCAGATTGGCAGGCTAAGTACTCTACCTACACACATACTTGTGCAGTGTTTTCCCTGGACTCTCATGATGGCTGTGTTCAACATTTAGGGGTAGTCCTTCCCTGACTATAGTAGTCCTTAAGACACAATCAGAATCTCGGTTATTGAAAGATTTAGTAGTTAAATGCTTAATGTCTGCAATCCTGGCATTCCCATTTGTGGTAGTTAAGCAATCTCATGGATTGTTAAGTAAAGTGGAGGAATGCCCCAAGGGTTAAGGAGGCCCTGGGAGCCTGGCAAAAGCTATGGGGTCCACTGGCATGTGGAAACTTGCCTGAGAAATTTGGGGTTCTCCTTGTTACACCATGTCTAGGATTTTACTCTGAAAGTGCTTCCCGCCCACAGTTTTCAGTTCCAGCATACAGAAGAGCAGGCAGCTCTTTCAGTCAGCCCCAGGCACAAGAGGAAGTCCTCTTGGCAGGTGATAGCAGGTTGCAACATTCCCTTCTTGCTTCCTCATTGACTTTCTGGGGAAGCCGGCAGAGAATATTGCAAATAGTGATCACAGGGCATTTGGCAACTGATCATAAATGTAAACAGCAATGCCCATCACCAAGATCACAGTCACTTGATCATAGTGGGGCAGTCCAATGTTTTGCAATGGTTGAAAATATTTTACAGCCTCAAAGCATCCTTTCTGAGGCTGCTGTTATTTCAAACCATTGTTAAGTGAATGGGTTCTAAATCAAGGACTGCCTGAATGACTGTGGTGTGGATTTCTTCTTGTGATGCTGATCAGATGGCTTCTTTTCTTTGTCATTTGTGACCTATTCATGGGGGAAGAATATCACATAATTTCATATATTAACAGAGGAGGTAAGTCTGTTTTCTTTTATTATTTTATTATATTATTTTATAACATCACAGGGTTTAAGAAATTGATTTAAATATTGTAAGGCAATTTAGAAATTTTAAAATTTAAAATGCGGCAAAATCAGGAACAAAAGAGGCAGTAATGTAGAAACAGAGTATTTTTTGATTAAGTCAAAAGTTTTATGAAACAAAATAGTTTCTGTCATCTCCCCCAATAGTTTTTAAAAATGATCTCTACCCCAGTTTTAAATGTAGCTTGCATTTAATAGATGGGATTATTTACTAATAATGTCCACTAAAAAATCTTTGGGATATTGGAAATAATTCTCTGTTCTTGGGATTGTAGCTCATGTTTATACCTGCTCTTCATTTTTATAAAGTAGTAGTATCTGTATGCACACCTAAGCATAGGGATGAAGAAATCAAAGATGTGGAAGAAAGTAGTTCCAGGTGCAAGGGTGTGTCAGATTTACACAGATTGAATTAATTTTCACCTTCCAGCCAGGAACAGAAAAACATGCAATTGTAATTACTAAGATCTTGATTATTATTTGGATGTAAGAAACCCACATATTTGAGTGTACTGCTATAATGTCTGTAATGTGAAACTAATTAAGCCAATAATAATTTTTGTCTCTTGATTTCTAATATGGTTAACCTTAGTTTTATTGCAAAAATATTTTGAAGTGTTGGGAGTTTTACTCATTTTGCAGGAGACAAATGACTCAAATTGATGTGAATAGTAGGTTAAGTAATAATCAGAGCACTACTTAGCTTAGATTAGCAACCCACCAAATTTAACAGTCATTTTGCCATCATAGTGATACAGACGCTTTAAACACTTCTTGCAGATTTCTAGAAATAAAAATTAAAAAAACAAGAAAATTGTTAATAGCACCTGTCTGATCTTGATGAATATAAATCACCGGAACCTGATGGTTTATATCTCAGAGCTGTGAAGGAGCTGAGAGATGTTATCTCAGAACCATTGTACCATATCTTTCAAAAATCCAGGAACACCAGGAAATTCCCTGAGGATTGGAAAAGAGCTGATGTGGTTCCTATCTTCAAAAAAGGAAAAAAATAAAAACAGACCCAGGAAACTACAGGCCAATTAGCCTAATATCAATACAAGTATTCCCTGATTTACAACCACAATTGAGCCCAAAATTTCTGTTCCTAAGTGAATCATTTATTAAATAGGTTTGCCTCACAAAAATAGCAGGCAGTGCAGGTAACAACCAGACTTGGCAATAGCTAAGAGCAGGAAAGCTGAAGAAAGAGACACAGGAGCTAATTCTAGCTGAACAAGACTTAAGAACAAATGCATACAAAGCCAGAATTGAAGAAACAGCAACAGACAACAAATGCTGTCTCTGCAAAAATGAGGAAACAGTAGACCATCATGTTAGTTACTGCAAGATTATTCAAGGTGACTGTTGTGAATGAATAAATGTTAAATAAAGTTATCTTGAGCTTGAAGTCAAGTGCAGGGTTCTGGCCCTGCACTTTTGATTGGCTGTTAATGACAAGATCGGATTGGTCCGTTCAGGACAATCTGATTGGCCATTAACAGGCCATTCTCATTGGTTAATGGAGCTAGTGCTCCGGATTGCTATTGGTTGAATAGTGAATAAGTTGCCTATATAAGGAAGGCTATAGCAGCCATCCAGTTTGAGCTGTCACACCATGTAAATAAAGAGTTTGAAGTTCACTGTTTCTACCGGCTCATCTCCATTCGCACCCATGCTTCAGACTTAACAATGGCGACGAGGATGGGATGTGGAGACGTCAGAACTGACTAAACAACGAAGTAGACAACCGAGCACGTGGCCGAAACTCACAACGGCGGAACCATGTCTGGCGGCGTAGTACCACCCGCTCCGTTCGACCCAGCGCAAGAGGACTGGGAGTCCTACATGGACTGTTTCCAAATGTTCTTGGAAATGAATAAACTGAAGGATGCCACAACCGGGAAGAAACGGGCGGTATTACTGACGCATTGCGGGCTGACCGTATTCAAGATGGCCAAGGCGCTAGCAAAACCGGCTGAAGTGAAGGCCATGGACTGGGACATCCTCGAACCGCTACTAAGGGCCCACTACGCATCGACCGTTCCAACACTCGTAAGACGGCACGAGTTCTACCAAAGAAACCAGCGGAAAGGAGACAGCGTTGCCGATTTCGTTGCAGACCTCCGAAACTTGGGAGGCCTCTGCGATTTCACTGACCTAGAAGAGGCTTTGAGAGACCGAGTAGTTCTAGGATTAGATGCTCTAAACGTGCAGAGCAAAATAATGGCTAAGGGCAACATTAGCCTTGCTGATGCCATCGCTGAGGCTACGGCAGCGGAAGCGTCTAAGAAGTCGGCTGCCCAACTAAGTCGAAACCACGCTCCGACATACCAACCAGCCAGCGAACTTTTACCTAAGTCGGAAGGACAGCTTTCGATGGCCCACCATGAGGACCTCTCTTTGTTGTCAGACAGTGACGAAGAAGAGGTCCATCGATTACGGTCCGATCGGGACCAGTACCCGAAGTCCCAGCAACCGTGCCTTGGCTGCGGGGCCAACCATTACCGCTCTGATTGCAAGTTCCGTGACGCGCTCTGCTACGAGTGCGGGAAATGAGGCCATATCGGACAGGTCTGCAGAAGTCTCCTCGGACCCATCCAGGCCTCGAAGGGGGCCAGTTTTCGCCAATCGACAGGAAACCGTCCTGTGAGGCGAGAACCAGCAAACCACTCCTACAGAAACTGACCCGTGAATCGCCTAATGAGGCGAGAAGAGACTCACCAAACAATCACTATCGGTCACGCCTCTTCATTGGATGCCAAGAAAATTCGAGTTAAGGTGGACATCGAAAATCAGCCTTGCCAAATGGAAGTTGACTCGGGATCGTCTCTTTCAATGGTCTCCTGGAAGACCCTCAAACAACTCATCCGTACCATCCGGCGCCAAGACCTGCAATCCCAAAGGCTCGTGCTAAAAGACAACCAGGGGAACCGGATTCCAGTCATAGGATCCAGCCAAGTCCGGGTTTCGTTCAAGAACCGCACAGCGTACTTACCCCTGACGGTGATCGACAAGGACCGGCCTAGCCTGTTAGGCCTGCAATGGTTCGCACCACTTGGCATTGAAGTGGCAGGCATTAACCGAATAGGCGGTGGTGACTGGGAGGAGGACCTCGCCCACGAGTTCAAGGACATCTTCACAGAAAAGCTAGGCGAGTACAAGGGGACCCCGATATCCTTTAGCCTTAATCCAAAAATAGCTCCCATCTGCCTTAAGCCTCGTCGAGTTCCGTTCGCACTAAAGCCAAAAATTGACGAACAGCTTGATAAGTTGATAGCCCAGGGAGTGTTAAAGCCAACCAATCACTCTCCCTGGGAAACCCCAATCGTGACACCAATTAAGCCAGACAGCTCAATTAGAATTTGTGGGGACTACCGAGCCACCCTAAACCATGCCCTGCAACAAAATCCATATCCGGTGCCGGTGGTGCAACACCTCCTCCATTCCCTGGGAGGCGGAAAAGTCTTCGCTAAACTAGACTTAGCTCAGGCTTATCAGCAACTGCCGGTTGATGAAAAAACAGCACAGGCACAGACAATTGTAACGCACAGAGGTATCTTTAAGTGTACGCGGCTCCAATTCGGAGTCAGTGTAGCCCCAGGGATCTTTCAGAGCCTAATGGAGAGACTCTTGCAGGGGATCAAAGGCGTTGTCCCCTACTTTGACAATGTGCTAATTGCTGCCCCCACTCCAAAAGTATTATGGGATCGTTTAAGACTGGTTCTACAAAAATTCCAAGAAGCAGGCCTTAAGGTGAAGAAAAATAAGTGCAAGCTGTGTACAGATCATGTTGAATTCTTGGGGTACTTAATTGACAGTCAGGGTATTCACCCTACCGATAGCAAATTGAGAGCAATAAAAAACGCTCCCAGACCCCGGAACAAGGCCGACCTCCAGGCGTTTTTAGGCCTCATCAATTTCTATAACGTATTCTTGCCGCACAAGGTGACTGTTGCTGAACCTTTACATCGCCTACTAGACAAAAAAGCAAATTGGGTATGGGGTCAAAGAGAAGAACAGGCGTTCTGTAATGTAAAAAAACTACTGACTTCTGATGCTGTACTAATGCAGTACAATGAAACCTTACCGTTAAATATCACATGTGATGCATCGCCTTTCAGAGTGGGCGCCATTTTGAGCCATGTATTGCCTAATGGTAGCGAAGCCCCTGTTGCTTATTTTTCAAAAACGCTCTTGAAAACCAAGCGAAATTATAGCCAGATCGATAAAGAAGCCCTGGCAATTGTATCGGCTGTTAAAAGATTCCATGAGTACATGGACGGCCGGACTTTTACTATAGTGACTGACCACAAACCGTTGCTGGGGATAATCGCTGGGGATAAGCCAACCCCCTATATTCTATCTCCCAGGATGACCTGCTGGTCAGAATTCTTGGCTGCCTACAATTATCAGCTACAATACCGCCCCGGTAAAGCTATTCCCCACGCTGACGCGTTGAGCCGTGCACTGCTTCCAGAAACCATCAACGATCCCGCGCCAATGATGACAACGTTGCAAATCGAGACACTTCATACGCCGCCATTAACTGCCTGTGATATCGCGAGAGAAACAAAATGCGACCCCATCTTAACACGAGTCCTCACATGGGTAGAACGCGGATGGCCATTGGACCAAGTACCAGACAACTTCGCACCATTCAAAAGTCGTCAAACAGAGTTGTTTTCTCAAAAGGGCTGTATCATCTGGGGCGATAGAGTCGTTATCCCAGAACGGCTCCAACAGGCACTGCTCAGAACTTTGCACGATGGCCACCCTGGCATCGTACGCATGAAGGCCCTCGCACGAAGTTACGCATGGTGGCAAGGCACCGACAGACAAATCGAATCGTGGATCAAAACTTGCCAGAGATGCCAAGAAGTAAGCAACGCTCCACCAAAGGCAACCCCAACCGAATGGGAGACACCACGGGGACCCTGGTCCCGTATCCATCTAGATTTTGCTGGGCCGACCAAAGGCCACACATTCTTGTTAACCATCGACGCTTACTCGAATTGGCTTGAGATCCACCAAATGAGGAACACGACCACCGAAGCAGTCATCAAAAGACTGGAAAGACTGTTTGCAATGCACAGATTACCAGACATTCTGGTATCTGACAATGGGCCCCAATTTACCGCGCTGTCTTTTGAGCAATACCTGGCTGACCGCGGTATCCGACATGCGCTCACTTCGCCTGCGCACCCAGCGGCCAACGGTAGGGCTGAGCGCATGGTACAATTTGTCAAGAAAACGCTACAAAAAATAGACTACGACAACATCGACGAGAAAATCAACCGAATCCTTTTTCTACAGCACATCACACCTCACAGAGTCACCAACAAAACTCCCGCCAAGCTGCTAATGGGACGGAAGCTTCGCTCCTACCTCGACCGGTTACACCCAGCTTCCGAACTGGAAAAACCACTCGGATCCAGCGGCCAATGCCGTACCTTCCAGGTAGGCTATTTAGTATTCGCTAAAAACTTATCGGGCGATCCGCTGTGGGTAGAAGCGATGGTAATCCGTGTAACCGGCCCAAGATCATACCTTGTACAGTCCCCTGACGATAGACTTTTGAAGCGCCATATCGATCAACTATGATCACGGCTGCAGTCAGGCAATTCCGAACCCCCTTATAACCAAACTGAGGGGGGGAGATACAGAGGAAGACGAATTTCAACTAGAGGAAAATCTTTTCGAAAGGAACGATAGCGGAACAGAAACGCGGGAACAGGAACCAGGGATGGGAGTGAGTTCACCTCAGGGAGTTGCCGAAAATATTGGTGACAATGAAAACGCGAACTCTGAACCAGAGGCACCCCTTTCGCCAAACAACGCTCTACCTCAACAAGAGTGCAGCCAAATGCCAGGCGCACAGCGAAAATCAAAAAGACTAATAAAACAACTGTCCTACCTCAAGGACTACGTGACCATGCCCCATAAACAGAAGCCAGGGGGAAGGGGTGTTGTGAATGAATAAATGTTAAATAAAGTTATCTTGAGCTTGAAGTCAAGTGCAGGGTTCTGGCCCTGCACTTCTGATTGGCTGTTAATGCAAGATCGTATTGGTCCGTTCAGGAGAATCTGATTGGCCATTAACAGGCCATTCTCATTGGTTAACGGAGCTAGCGCTCCCGGATTGCTATTGGTTGAATAGTTAATAAGTTGCCTATATAAGGAAGGCTATAGCAGCCATCCAGTTTGAACTGTCACACCATGTAAATAAAGAGTTTGAAGTTCACTGTTTCTACCGGCTCGTCTCCATTATTCGCACCCATGCTCCAGACTTAACACTGACTACAAGCAGTGGCACCATATAGCAATAGTGGTGCATTGGAAGATTTATAAGAAATATCATTTGCATATGAGGAAGAACTGATGGGATCATAAAAAAGAAAAAAATAATAGAAAATGAAGAAGTTAATATGCTCCAGGACTTCAGATTTCAAACAGACAGATACCTGTCACAAAATGCCCCAGACTAAACATTGTTGATAATAAAGACAAAAAAAATCTGGACATTGTAATCCAGCATAATGGAAGAGAAAGAACTGGAAAAGATAACAAGTATAAAGATCTGCAAATAGAAATGGAATAACTGTGGCAAAAGAAAGCAAAGATAGTACCAATAGTAATAGGTGCCTTGGTGCAATCTCAAAACAACTGAAACATCAATTATACACCATTGGCATGGACAAAATCACCATCAATTAATTGCAAAAGGCAGCTTTACTCAGAACAGTTTACATCCCAGGGGTGGGCTTCTACCTGGTCAGACTGGTTCTGTAGAACTGGTTGTTATGATTCTGCGCAGTTTGCAAAACTAGCAAACCACGTCACTGATTGGCCCTCCCCCTCCCCCTCATTCCTTATCTGGCATGCACACTTCCGTTGGATTTCTTGCTTTCTAACTAATCTAAAAGCAGAGCTGAACCTTCCTTAGGACTGAAGCTTCTATTTTTCAGTGCAGACTCAGGTAGCGGATTGCAGAAAGATAGATCTCTGAGTAAATCTGTGATTCTGCAAACAACTCAATTTGCCCGCCTGCTTTGACTGATTTTGGGTAAAAGTTGCTCTTTTTTAAAATAAAAAATTCCAATATTTACATAAATATTTATAATATTTACATACAAGCCATGCGCAGCCAGTCACATGACCACCAAGCCATGCCCAGTCAGCAAGCCATGCCCACCCAGTCACATGACCACCAAGCCAAACCCACAAATTAGGCCATGCCCACAGAACCGGTTAAGAAATTTGAATGCCACCCCTGTTACATCCTGTGGTAATACCTTTAATACAATGAAACATCAACATCTGCCTATCTTAGGTCCTTTGGAAGGACTCAGTAGGTTGATAAAAATGCCAACTCCAGTTTAAACATCTGACTTCTGGGACTAACCATAATAATAATAATGGAAAATTATATTTGAGTTTTTATTTGAGTGTATTTAGTAAATATATTAAGTTCTTGCAAGAGTCTGTACCTCGGAAATGTTCTAAGTCCATTAATTGCTCACTCTTCACTTACCTTTTATAGTAGTTAAGTTTCTAGTTTTAGTTTTCTGTTGTAAAGAATGATCATCTGGTAATACTCTGTTCAGTTGATTTAGTTTTCATTTTCTTAAGTGAAAACTTATAGACATGTTACATTTCATCAAAAACACTTTAGACACTTGTATTTTGGGTGGTGGTGGTGGTGAAGTAGTGATTATCCTCTCCTAAATTTGCATGCTGTGTTATACATGCTCAGTGAAAAGAAAAAAAAATCATTCTGGATGTTTTAAAGAACCCTGCATAGAAATTACTATCCTGAATTTTATTTGGAATAGTTAGAATTTCAACTTGGTTAAAATGGGTAATATAAACCTCATTGAAAATGTTTTTTTCCTGGAAAATGCACATTTGGAAATATCTTTTCTGTAAATGAACTTTGGTTTCATTTGATGAAATTATATTGTCAGCTATATGTTCGTTTTACTAGTAATATAATATATTTTCAAAGAAAAATGGGATCAGAGCTTAGGTCAAGGTCAAGGTTCCTCTGCACGCTAGTCATTTCTGGCTCTAGGGGGCGGTGCTCATCCATTTCTAAGCCGAAAAGCCAGCGCTGTCTGAAGACGTCTCCATGGTCATGTAGCTGGCAAGACTAAACATTGAAGGTGCACAGAGTGCTGTTACCTTCCCACCAAAGTGGTCCCTACTTTTTCCATTTTCATTTTTTACGTGCTTTCAAGCTGTTAGGTTGGCAGAAGCTAGGACAAGTAACAGAAGCTCATTCCATTAACATGGCCCTAGGGATTTGAACCGCTGAACTGCCAACCTTCTGATTGACAAGCTCAGAGTAACCTGTTGGTGATAATAATTCCTGTTCATAATGTTTGCCAGTCATCATTTCCTAAGTTTCATCTGATTCATTATCAGTTAGTTCTTTTGTATCCTGTTTGCCCATCACACCCAGATAGCAAATAAGCAAGATCAAGTTTGCATCAAAAGTAAAGCTAGCCCTGGGTGTTGCCTGTAGAATGATGGAGCCTTATGCTTTGATGCCAAGGTGTCAGACTGATCCATTGTCCATCATAGTACAAAAAACTGTGGCTGTACTCTTCAATAATGTTTTAATTAAAGAAAACCTGAAATAACACGACCAGAAGGAGCTCCACCTACATTTGACTGATTGGCACTTGCAGAGATTAGAAAAACAATATAAAGTTGGTACTCTTGTATAGTTATCTGGAGATGGGGGACTCTGGAGATTTGTTTTTGTGTACATTCTGAACTTAGTAATTTATACATAAAAAGATACATTCTACTTGGTGTTTATTTAATGTTTAAATGCTATATTTTCTCTACTTCAACAAACAATCCTCAAGTCCTGTTTAAATTAATTTACATTTTAAAAAATAGTAGGAATATATGGCACACACTCTAATTTTAGGTGCTCCAGAGAGTTGTTGGTGGCTGTGCTTTTCAAACCATATCAAATGATATGTATGCATGCATATATGTATGTTAGCATGTGATGGAATCTCTTAATGCATGCCTACTGATTCATACATATCCTTTGGTTACATACATATACATGCATGCATGTTTTCACACTGGAAGTCCAGATGTTATTTGAAGCAGTGATGAGCTTTCAGACTGGGTAGCAGTGGTCTAGTTGTCTTGTTTTAAAACAAAAGAAAAGGAGGCCACCAACATCCAGCCCAGAGCTCATCCCTGCTTCATTGATGCCAGCCATTAAGGTTTACACCATCAATAGTCATTTGTTTGGTTTTGCCTTAGTAAATTGTATGAATTCAGTCATAGCTGAACCTGAATTCAGTACATTTTCTCTTAGTATTCTTAAATGTGTGAGTAAGAAAATGTATACTGTTATTGAGGGGATTTTAGTGAAGACGAGAGAATATTTGGCTCTGTCCATTGTGGCATTTTGCTCCAAATAGTTTTCTCTGAGGAATAAAGACTTTTGAAGGCCTCTGTGTTAAAAAAGATATTTTAAAGTATTCATTTTTGTTATTTTACTTGTTAACAAGTTGCTATTGTCAGATAAGGACAATTTTATTGACTATTGTTAAAACTACATTATTAAAAATAACAGTAGCAACAAGTATGCAATTCTTATTTTAGGGAAACACAGCTCCATCTACACTTCCTCACCAAAACAGATCTGATTTTTTGCTATTGCTCTCTTGTATATTTTATTCTTTTGAAAACCCCCTTTAGAGTTATGTAATGGGGTTATTTTTGGTTTGTTAATTTCAGTTTCTCAGAAAAAGTGTGATTTGTTTATACTTTTGTAAATCCCGCTTTGAACTGAAAAACATTTATTACAACCCATCTACAAGTAAACATTTTCCACCTCACTGAATACAGTGTAAAAACTTTAACCATATTAAATTTTGTAGAATATGCCCAGTCTATATTGCCAGCTCTCTGTAATTAGAAATGTTTCTCTTATGTGACATAGCATTAAAAATATGTCCACTTTCTAGGGGCAAACCATTATATATGGAAAGTTTGACAACGTTCTTCTAGAGGAGGCTGAATTTTACTTTGTTTACAAAGGATCAATACAGAAACATGTGGTTTTTGCCAAGCAAGTTACTGAAAACACTCTTGAATCTATCATTCCAGGTGAGTGATGTAGCTCTGCTACATTGTCCATTTGTCTTCTTATTACAGCATTTTAAACTGTGTTGGAAGGGCTATTAATTATTGAATTTTGATTATTTAATTGTTATCACAATGGAATCCAAACAACAGGAAGAGAGTTTTTGTCTCTTGTGTACAGTTGCTGGGCTAAGATGTAAAGTCTGTTTCCAGATAACTGACTAAGCATAGTAACCAGTGGTGGTTGAGTTGCCCAAAATGTCTAACCTTTTCTTAGGAGACACTGCATTTTCCACATTGCTTGATTTCTCCTCCTTGAAGTCCAAGCATTATTTATTGGTTTAAAGAATCAGGAATGAAAACCTTTTATACATTCCAATCTAAAGCCTTATGAAAGCATGACTTTGAGACATAGGCAATCCCTATCTTGTTCTCATGCAATATCCAAGCTATTTTTTAATCTTCTTCAGATTGTAGACCAATCTGGATTCTGCAGTTATCAGGTGCCTTGATAAGTTGCTTTCCCTTCACATTTTTGAATGCTGTCCTTTCAGCACCATTATCATGCCTTAGCAACTGCAACTGGACCAAAAATTTTGGTCATAGGTTGTTGTGGTCACTAAACGAGTTGCCCTGACCTGATTCTATTTCACAACTGATTATACAACATTACATGAATCATGTGGTTGTTAAGTAAACATTAAGCAAATCCACTCCTCTGAATGGGCGTTCTTTGCAAGAAACTAGTAAAAATGCTGGAAACTGGCAAAAAAATTGTGAATTGTCCCATGACTGCGTAATATTGTAACTGTTCTTAAAGGTGAACTGATTGCCAAAGCATTTGAAATGAAATCATGTGATCACACTGAGGAGGGGTGCACACTGAAGAGGGGTGCAACAGGGCAGGACAAAAGTAGCTTTTTTGAGGTAACTTTGAACAGTTGTTAAGTGAGGACTACCTGTAATCAAGTAACTATTGGGAAAATCCTCTACCCCTGACATGCTAGAATCAAATATTGATGAATGCAGGAGTAATTATAGTACTATTTGCATGGCCAGGCAGTCTTGCTGTGTCACAATGGGTGATCAACTTTAAAGCTCACGTAATGCAAACCTTTTTGTTTATATTAATAAACACCATCTTCACTGATGGGGCAACTCTATGTGTGTTTTAACCATAAATTCCAGAATTCCCAGCCAACATAATGTGGCTAGGAATTCTTCTGGCATGTTCTTCTGCCTGAACTAGTTGGTGTTCTGGCTGGATATTAGTAACACTTGCATCTCAATACAAGTGGACGGTACAAATTGCACTGAATAAAAAGGATCAATGTAAATAAGGCAACTGAAAATTGAAAAATATATCAATCTTTCTGTTATTTCTAATATTTCTATGCATGGTCAATATACTGTATTTTCAGTCAAGTGTATACATGTGTGTGTAGTACATGGTGAATACTATCAGTTGTTTATTTCCCCCCCTGCACATATAGTATATGAGAATGGAATCGGACTTTAATTCTAGTTTCTCATACTTTAAGAAATGGCAATAAAATATATTTTTGTAGAGGCATGTATTGACTATATAACACTTAATTGTTATACTTTTTCAGCTCATAGAAAACAAGAAGATGTTTCTGTCTTTGTGGTTATGTATGGAAAGGAAAGTGAATTTGTGATTCTGGGTTCCTCGTGTATTACCTTCAAGCATGACATTGCTTGTGAATTAGCCTGTTTCTTGGTGAGTCAGGCCAACTGTCTCACTCCCTCCAGTCATCACACCCTTCTCAGTCAGTTTGATTTGATCGAGAGAGATTTGCAGTCAATGGATCATGATGTTATGCTAGCCATGGCCTGTGAAGAGATTCCATCTTCCTGGAATATTGTTGGGAAAAGTACAGAAGATGGTAAGTAATTCTTATTTAATTAATTTATTTATTTTATAGCATATGAAATTAGAATTATATCCTGCCTTTCATCCAACAGCTTGAAGTTGAACATGCAACATTCCTTCCTCCCATTTTCTCCCATCACAATAAAATTGTGAGGTAGTACATAAAATCTGTACCAAAATTATCCATGATTGGGGATGGACTTGAAGCTGTGCCTCCTTGGTTCTACTATATCTTTGTTGCCGTATCACTCTTTTACTTTGCTTATTCTTTTCTCATGTATTCTGATTCTTATTATTTTGTATATATTACCAGCATAAAGATCAAAGACAACTAGTACAACGGAAATTAAATTTAAATTGTAAAATTAAATTAGGCACCAGAAATTAAACAGAATATTATAAACTGGTTTGTATCCTATTACTGTTAATATATAAAAAAGCCAATGAGCTAGGAACATTACAAAGCAACCAGATTTTTTTAAAAAGTTGTTTCCTTGGTACATCTAGCTCAGTTCATGAATAATGCTTGTCAGTAACTGTTGAAAATTCAAAGTTTGCTAACAAGATTAATGTGGCACCAATATGAAGTTTTCACTTTGATTACTAGCAGAGGAACATTTTTTTCTAATTTAAAACTGTTATGTAATAACATGTTCTTGTTATATAAGCAAAAGAGACATCCTTTTCATTGAAGTGGTGAAAAGAATGCTGTAGTGCAGGAATTTTGCTAACCAACAGCTTATTTATTAGAACTGCTAATGTTTTGGCATTGATTGATTTAACCTTTATTGGGTATGATTTGTGTTTAATAACACCATCATTATGGTTAAATATAACTGGTTATATTTGGATTTTGAATTCCATTGAAAACCTGGGGTTTGCTTGTGCATGGGAATTGTTTAGCAAAAGTAGATTTTATCTTATTTATATATTTGTTTTTAAATGTTTATCCTGCCTTTCATCCAGAACTCAAACAATATACCATTACATAGAACGTCTGTCTCCCTGTGAGGCAGGTAAGGCTGGGAGAGAGTGACTGGCCCAAAGTCAGCCAGTGATTTCCATGATTGACAGTGGAGTTGTCTCAGATCTCAGTTCTAGTCTAATTCTTTCATAGTTACAAATGTTCTTTTGGGAACTTTGAGATATGCAATTCACAAAGTAATTATGCATAATCATAAAGATTACACAAAGAGATCTTATATATGACTTATTGAAGTTTGACTTTAAGTTTCATGCCAAAACATTTATCAAAGCTGGACTTCTTCTAAAGTGATAGCTGCCAGTGAAATTGGGCGAAGAAAGCACTTCCATTCTCATAAGGGTCCATAATTGGGTCTGGTGCCTGTCTTTGTAAGAAAGTAAAATCCAGTTTATTTAGTTCCAGTTATTTTTTTTTTTCCTAAAGAGTTTCATATAGGACATAATTATATTAGGATTATAAAACATTTATCGTTACATAGGATAATGTGATGAATAATATGGCTCTTTACCTACCCATCTTCCCAAACTGCAAGACTATGTTACAATGCTTTCTTTCAATTGGTTTGCAAATCAGGAATGCTATGAGATAAAACTGGCAGAAATCTGGAGAAATTCCTAATTAGTTTGGTGACAAACGTTGATAAAAGCCAAAGGCAGAAAACAACCTTTGCCAATGGGTTCCCTTCATATATATTAGACAGTTACTTTTATGTTCTGCAGATAGCATAATCTATGCAAGCTATGGAGTTGTTGAATACTGAAATTCAAGCATCTCAGGACCATCCCAGATGCTCTAGAGTTTTGGAAGTGTTAACATGAAGAAATTTCTGACAGTGAGAACAATCAACCAATGGAACAGCTTGCCCTCGGAAGTTGTGGGAGTGCCATCACTTGAGACTTTCAAGAAGAGATTGGACTGTCATTTGTCAGAAATTGTGTAGGGTCTCCCCCTTGGGCAGGGGGTTGGACTAGATGACGTACAAGGTCCCTTCCAACTCTGATTATCTGTTAAGTGCAATTTAAATAACCCGACTATTTCTTAAATAACCTAAAGTTACTTACGTTTTATTCTCTTAGGGTTGCCTCCCTCAGTTCAGTGCTAAAGCACTTCATATTACAAATTTTGCAATAAAGTTAAGGCATGTTATACTTTTCATTCTGTTCTGTCTTGTAACTAAGCCTGAGTAATCATGTGGGCAGTGGAACAGAATGAAACATGGGGACTTATTGATGGATTCCTTGATGCCATGGTGCTTCAGACATTTGGCTGGTTTAGGAAAGTGTGCTGTGTTAGATACCCATCTCCTATTTTGATAAAGAAATATTTATAAAGAGCAAAACTAAGATTATGATTCCTTTCATTCCTTTTGGGAAGTCAGTCCAAGGTATGTACAGGAAACAAAGTTCAAAGAAACAAAATTCAGCATGCTTATGGGAAAAAGCTGCTGCCACCTATTCTACATACACTAAAATTGAAATGTAGGAAAAACAATATTAGTACATCTATGTGAAGAAATAGCCTTTATAGCAGAATATTATAATTTCACTAATACTTTGAGATGGGCAGCAAATAAATTTAATAAATAAAAGGAAGGATTTATATTTTTTGGTAGATCAGGATTTTTGAGATGAACTGCAAAAAAGCTTAGTTATAGCTGGATTCTTCCTGCCACAGGAGCAGGCAAGCAAGCCACTTAGAAATTTCAACTGTGATCTAAATTGGGATCCCTGAAATATCTATCCTAATTAAGTATAAGATTTGGATAGAGTCATAAAGTCCATCTGCGGATTTAGACCTTATGATAGGCAGATCACAAAAGAAATCTCCACAATCCACTTACTTGCTCCTATTGAAAGTGCCAAGCAGGGGGCTGGGGAAACTTGTTTCATTTTCATCTACTGAAAATAGTCATAAACTATTCTTTTTTTCTATATCTTTGTCCTTTCTATATACATTTTTATTTTACTGCAGCACTGTTTCTTATTTTTTATTATCTCCTCTACTTTTTTTTTTCTTCGTCATCATTTTTTGTTCATTTTTTTTTATTTTTTACTTTGAAAAACTTAAAGCTACTGCGGAAAAGAACCCCCTGCCAAACACCATGGAGGATATCAATGGAAAATCTAACTTTGTATTGATTCTCCAAAAAACTACATGTCCATTAAATCATCAGAAGTCAAACCTGACCTTAAAAAAAAAAAGGCTATTTGCCTTGGTGCCAATTTCCCTACCCATCAGGCAGTGGCATAATGATTGCTGCTATTATCAATCATTCAGGTTCTCCTTGCTTTTTCAGATGTGATTTACCTAATATCGATAATGTTAGTTACCATTGGTAGTATTGTGAAAATCATGCTATATTTGGTTCTGTTGTTCTGTGGCCAGCCATGGTGCTAGATTCCCCATAATTCAAGAACCAATGAAAAACAAAATATGTATCTGCCAAAGAATGAATTTAAAGACTTGTTTCCAGCAGAGGTACTTTCCCCCCATTCTTCTGAGATAAGCCTGCTAATGGTTGCAAGGAAATGAGAGATTGCCAGGAGTAAGAACAAATAGCAGCTGAGACCAGGGCATCCCATCTGGCCCTGGTGAAAGGTCCTAATGGCAGAAGGGTTCGCACAATTCATGATGGGCCTTTCTGAGCCTCTGCGCCTTTGGCAGATTCCTCATATTAACCCTGCCAACATCAGATGGTTCTATGTTAAGCTTATTTGGCTGACTGTAACTACTTAGCAATTCAATTCAATTAAGTTCAATTAACTCTTCAATTTCAGATGTTGAATAATGCTTTCTAGGAATTATTTTATTATGAAATTCGATTTTTACCAAGCTCTAATGTTTGTTAGCATTAATACTAGACTTTAATTAAAACTTCAAGAAGGAAACTTATTTAACTTTCTTTCAGAAATTGGAATTATTTCCTGTTTTTATTAATGCAGGGTAAAGATTTCCTCAAAGTGGATTAATAGTGACTTATTGCCCAATATATTTGTCATAGGATTCTGTTTTTCTGCAATGAACATTACATTAGCTCTATGTTGTTTTAATGTTAACAAAACCTTGAGTCCCATTTTTCCAATGCACTGCATTGCTTATCAAACGAAACACAAACAAGACTATCATTGGGCTGCATTTAGCACATTGTGTTGCGTTCTTAAACACTCTGATAAGAACAGTTGTTTGAGTGATGTATAAATCAGTACAATAATACAGTCCAACTATAAATAGCTCTGTCACAACAACAAAAGAAAACAAAACAAAAGAAACAATAACAACAAACAGAAGCAGCAGAGCCAGTATAGTGGTTGTGGTCTTGGACTCGGAGGCCTACTCTCTCCTAAACCAATGAAGTTCACTGGATAACTTAATACATCACTTAATAGCCTAAATAACCTATGTGGTGAATGTGGAGAAAACTGCTGTGTGCGTGCTTATTTGTTGCTTTGAATTCCTGGAGGAAAGGTGACAATTAAATCTGACAAACAAACAAGTGACAACATAAAGTCGCACACAGGCAGAAAAAAAAATCCTAACAATAAAAGAGGCCAAATCTGTGACATATTAAAATTATTTTTAAATGCTTAGGAGAATAAAAAGGCATTCACAGGGCACAAGAAAGTCTACGGCAGTGGTCCCCAACCTTTGTGGCTTGGCAGCCAGGCTAGGATGGGGGGAGGGGAACTAGGCCACATGAGGGGCGGGCTGGTGCACACGTGCACACACTCCAGCCATGCACTCACGTGGTCCAATTTTTAATAAACCACGACCCAGTAGGGGGTTGAGGATCCCTAGTATTGGTGTGTGATAAGCAAGTAATGTGAGAGCATTCAGTGATTAGAAGTCATCCTAAAAATCACACAGTGCTTTGTCAGTTAGGAAAAGAGAAATTTTCTCTTTTCAAAGAAAAGTGTTTTGCTTGAAAGGCATCTGTTCTACTGTTGACTATGTTGACTATGTCAGCTTTGGAAACCTTATTCAACACTGCCACATAGCTTGAGAAAGTGGGAGGGGGTGATTTCAATTGTGTAGCTAGTTCTAAGTAGACAAAATAGAATTCTTTTGTTAGTTCAAAGTCATGAAGTATGGTGCAGGAATAAAAAGGAACTTACTTTGGGATTGGTTCATGTGATGTGATGATGTGGGAAAAGGGGATGGATTGTAGATTGGGACATTGTGGAAAGTTCCGGGGAATTTAGTTACAAGATTTCTCAGATGTGCCAGGTGCTATGCTAATAAAGGTACCTTTGAGATGACGCTTGTGTCGGAGTTGCTGATTGGAATGAAAGTTTGCTGGAATGTTGACAGACTATGTATTATATTGCAATTATGTATTGTTTTCTGCCACAGTTTAATTTTTGTGATTGATTGTTATATGTGGCCTTATATTCTTTTTTAGAATATATTTTCTAAACTTTAAATACAGGTTTAGGGAGGAAGTAATCTGCCTGTGTTCAAAACTAAGACATCTGAATCTTAATTTATCTAGTCATTCATCATACCTCAGTATTAGATGATAGCTTCACTAAAGACTATGCTTCAGTAGTTCCTGCAATTTAAGGTTATTGATGAGTTTCTTTCAGCTTAAATTACTTTGAGACACCTAGTAGCAAAAAATATTCATTTATTGATAGAAGTCGATCAATATTCTATTGATAGACACTCTATTATGTGTGAGTCATCAGTTTTATGTTTTCTTCTATCAGCATTAATAAACTTTCATTGTACAGGTGCCATAACACTTGTTCTTAGATGTTTTGTCCCTTTGCAGTTCAGCTTGTTTTAAATAAATCAGCAAACAATAAACGGTACTTGAATCTTATCACAAACTTTTCAAAATATGGGTTTCTGCCAGCATGCACAGTTGTGGTTTGATTCATAGTAAAAGCATATACAGAACTTTTTTGCTAAGAACAAAAAAAAAGTTGGTGGCAGATAGCAGGGTGTGATCAGTTTTCAAGCACAACCTTGGCTTTCAGGGTTGCTCAAGGTAGGAAATTACCTACAGTATTAGAATCTTCAACTGATTTTCAGGGAAAAAAATATTGGGTTTGAAAGCTTGTCAACACATTAAAAGTGTAAAAGAAGATTAAGCCTGAAACAACTGAAAACTGTAAGCCTGTTCTGATGCCAAGTCTTCCCTTCAAGACACAGCGAATATTTCCTACTTCCTTCCTGAAAATAAATGAACTTTATCATTCAGGGACAACTTAGTCACTTCTGTTAGGAGAAATATTTGTTTTGTTTTAAATAATTTTAAGCAAGGAAAGGGATTCAGGTGCAAGAAAGAATAGGAATATTCATGTAATAGATTAAACAGATTGGTTTTAGCTCTGCTATTATCCCTTAAACATTATATTTTGACTACAAACTAGAGAACTGATACAAATCAAGCTCTAGAATACTGTAACTTGGCTTGCAACATTTCCAGCCCTTTTAAATAACTTGACTGCTGATTTTTCAAGAGACAGCTTGATGGAAACTAGTTCTTTAAAACTGGGAATCTTTCAGTTCTCAAATGAATTTTCTAGCTTTCTACTCATGTCTCATTTTGTTTTAATCATTCACTGAATTAGAACAAATGTTCTTTGTTCTGATGGTGTAAATTTGAGAATGGGTTACATTTTGCTGAAACAGCAGGCTTGTTCATCTATTTATATTATGAACTTGAAGTACATTGGAAGAGGTTAGTATATAGGAGTCTTATTGGCTGCATCCATTTACATGGATTATATTAGTAGTAAACTAAAAGAAAGATAAATCTGGATGGAAAGCAAATCTTTTAGAAAGAAGATAACAACAAAAGGGGTAAAATGCATACAACACATTTTCCAGATTTCTTACCTTACTTTCTTATAGTTAACTCCCACTGAAACCTGAAGCTTTCCCAATAAGTATGTTCATATGAAACAACCTTTATAGGTTGTAGATATTTGCAGTGGCCAGAACCTCTGATCGAAAAAAAGGTTAGAGCCCAAGCAAAGACATGAAATGAGTGTTACATGAAATAATGCTCACTGGTTTAAAATGGTTGGCATTGGTTGATCTATTTGCATATATCTATTTTCTCTCACAAACTCCTGCCCTACATTACACAAATGCACAAAAACACACATTTGACTAGACACAGAGTAACTGTCTGGATTCAGTAAACATGCTTTTTCTGTAAGAAGTCCAACTGAAGTCCATGATTCTTCTTAGATAAACATAACACTACTGCTCATGTTTATTCCAGCTTATTTCTTGAAAGTTGGCATAAAAATTAGGGAAAGGAGTTTTGGCGGTATTGAGGTGTTTTTTGCCCTTTACTTTGCAACATGGAATCGTTGTTCCAGGGCTGGAAGGAAAAGGAAAAATATTCCGGCTTTCAGTTTAGTTCCTTTTATTCCAAGGTCGAGACTTCTGATCATATTCAGTCCTGGTGCTAGTTGCATTCTTTTCTCCTTTCCTTCAAGAGCAAGATGTAAATCTCTGCAGTGAAGAGTTTCTCAACCATGAACCTCTCCATGAGATTCCAGTCTCCTGATTTTTTCGATCTGCATGTAGAGCCTTTATTGATCGAGAAGGGTCTCCAAAGCAGATATTTATTGTTCTCATATGATGACAAGGGAGAGAGGTTCACATTACTATAAAGTGTCCATAGAATCTTCTCTTGTCTATTCATTCATACACTTTCAAGAGGCTCTGTCTCTCTTAGCATACTCTCAATCAATGACACGGCAGATATTTAGAAAATTCATTATGGATCACAATTAATTTTGCTCTTCATTTTCCCAGACTACATTGGTAATATCAACTTTTGAACTAATCTTAGCATATGCTATTCATGTGAGCAAATGTTTAGGCTTATTATGTTGTTCCTGAGGTCAGTGTACAAAAATTTCCTCCTGTTTTGGAAGTTGACTTCTGATTTTCCAACTACATCATCAGAAGGGAACATATGTACAGTTTCATAACTGTCTGCATTTGTTTATGTTGGCTGAGGAAATGCCTGGTTATAATATAAAATGTGTTGCTGTCTTTGTCTTTATGGAAGCCCAGATTGTTAATTAAAGTCATGGGAGAACAAACATAAATGTTATTCTGTACTTTCATTTTCATTTTTCATTTGCTTTTATGTTAGTCATAAAACATATTTATTGTGTTAGACCTGTATAGACAGTTATGTCCCGCTGAATGACTTTAGGCTACTCCCTTTTTTAATTTAGACTATTTTACAGGATTGCTGTTTGGGTGGCAAATGGCAACTGAGAGTAAGTAGTTTTGCACTGCTTAAAACAAAGGTGCAGGCTATCACTATAGGAAACAGCGAAATAAATATTGAGGAAGTTCTTACTGGTTTTTTCTCATAGACTCTGTATTGATTCTGGGCATCTTTATTATAGGATGGTCTCATAGGGGAATGCTTTGCTTAAACGTATGCTGGTTAGGCTTTGGAGTTGGCTTAATTTCCAATTCACTTTCATTTACTTTCGCTAACTGAAATAATGGCCATGATGTATGCTATGTTTGATTCTACTGTCAATCATGAGGGTAGACTGTGAAGATTATGCTGTTTCATTCTATGTTCAGGCTTGCATGCAGATTCAACAATATGAATATTTTTCATCTCAGGCCTTTAAAGTGGTTGGGCTGTTTTAAATGCAATTAATTGGCTTGATCCCACAGTTGAGCTGCTAATTAGTTGAGAGCTTCTGTTTTAGTGGTGATGGAGGAATAGAATAAAAGAGGACAGAACTGAGAAAGGTGAACAGACCTTTCAGAAGAGACCACCAGGAAGAGATCACAGAAACCCTGGAAAGGGGTGGGGGGGAAATAACAAAATGAGAAAGAGCAAGTTTTTAAGAAAAAGAAGCTGAATTCATTATATTTGGAGAATAACATAACAAAATGTTTTAGAAGCAGGCACAGGTTTACCATACTGAACATGGCTGAAGAGTCCAGAGGAGGAGTGTAGAAGAATATCTTTAATTGGAAAAGAAGTAGCAGGAGCAGTTGTTTTGTAATTTTCATTAATATTCCAGTGAGAAAGAAATTTCTCCCAAGAAAGATGTATGTTTCCAATGTTTACTTAGTGTGTGCAAGTATAAGACTGAATAGAGAATAAATGAAAACAGGATAAGGCAATCTGTTTTTAGGATGAGGATTATTTTGACTTCCAAGAGTTATTGGAAGTATGTCCAGTAACAGAATAACAAAATAGTTATTTTGCCATCTCATGTTTGTGGTTTTGGCAACTTTGGTCTTTGAAGTGGAAAAAGAGATGCATTTTGCTTTGCAGAATCTTAATGCATCATTTTCTACCCTTAGTTTGTCAAAAAGAACACGAAGTCATATACTGTAGTCATAATCATCCATTCTACTGTTTACATTATGGTATTTGATTGGAGGGTGTACAGGGAGAGATTTCAAAATAGGGATATGGGATATGGATGTAGGATATGGATTACAATAACCGTACATGGGAGAATACATAGCCAGATTCATTCTGTGGATATATCTAGGCATATTTGTGTGGAAAACATATTGAATCTGCTACTTGGTCCACAACATTACTGGATGCTTTCCTTCTCACCTAAGCTGATAAGGCACAAATAAAAGTTTCATTTGTCCAGGACCTAGTAGAATGAAAAACATTTAGTGGTTCGATCTTCTGATTGAATGAGGGGCGGGGAGGGGACATAGTTCACTGAATTTCCCATGCAGGCCTTTAATCATGGCTGCTCATACCTTTTGACCCTCTCAGATCTATGTGACAGTTTTTGAAATAGAAAATAAATAAGAGTATACTAACATCTGAATTTTAATATTACAATTTTCTGTTCATTGGCAAAGTATAGCTTGTTTTGGCTAATCTTAAAAGCTTAGCAGAGTTAGACTTGGTTAATGTTTGGAAAAGAGATCACCAGGAAATCACAGGCTAGATAATTAGTCTAAAATAAATCTTCAGAAAGGCAGAGGCAAACCATTTTCATACTGTTGCCAACTATATCAGGTCCAAACTCTTTGTTTGGTACAATGGAAGGGTCCTGCAGAGAAAACCCCAAATCTACATTGTTCTGAAGTATTCCCAAATCCTCAAGCAGATTTGTAGCCTGCTGAGGAACATGAGGCTTATGTTCTATTCTGCTAATGAAATTTGTGCTGGGTCAATTAGCTTAAAGACTGCATTGTTATAATTCAACAGAAATTGAAACATGCTTGTATCCATTGAAAAATTGAAGAAATAAATTAAATAATTCCTTTTTCCCAAATATGATCTCAAGCCTTCCTTCCTTCCTTCCTTCCTTCCTTCCTTCCTTCCTTCCTTCCTTCCTTCCTTCCTTCCTTCCTTCCTTCCTTCCTTCCTTCCTTCCCTTCATTCCTTCCTTTCCTTCCCTTCCCTTCCCTTCCCTTCCTCAATAAGTGACTGTGTGACAAACAAAAATAAATTAAAAACAGTTATAACTAATGATACATAATTAAAATATGTAGCAGGGATTGCTATAGGGATTCTATTGAAATAACCTTTCTTTTTACTCATCTGTGTTGATAATCAAGTTGCATTGTTATATTAAAAGATGCTTATAGTCCAGAAGAATAGGATTGTTGATTTTTAATGCAAAACCTATACATGTTTTTATTTTAGAATCTAAATGCAAAGAAACACTTCTCCATCTTGCAATGAGATTGGGTCTGGTTCAACTTTCGCAGTTCCTGTTATTCCAACCAGGTGGAACAGTTGCAGTCACTTTACTTAACGAAGAAGGATTGACACCATTGGACTTGGCCTTACAGAATGGACATATCAGTCTTGTTGAAATGTTTTCCAAGTAAGCAGTATGGCTTGATATGAAAGAACGGGAAGAAAGAAATTCAATGACTACTTTTGTTTGTACCTCTCTTAAATTCAGTGAATATTCTGTTGCAGATGTTTAAATGCAAATACTCTATCATAGGGTTTTTCAACCTTTGCAGTTGCTGCTTGGCCTTTAGCACCCAAAATTTCCCAGCAAGCAAGTCCATTACTTAGAATTCTGGGAGTTGAAATCTATCTGAAAATTGTCAAGAGTAGAAAATACTGCTTAATGGGAATACAATATAATTTACGAGTTTATGTCTTGTTAAAGATTATAATCTCATATTTGGTTTACTTAAAGTTTTATGTGCTTATTCTTAAGATTTATGGGTAGATAATAATTCTGTAAATAATGAGTAAATAGAATACAGTAGAAGAAAAATCCAGCTGCATCTAAAAACTTATTAGAAGGGTGGGCAACCCAAAATGGCATCTGTTTATATGTTCTTAGGGAATATCCAAAGTATTTAGGAAATATCCAGAATTTCTCTCTCTCTAATGTAGACATGTATTCACTGGATTTGGTAGTTGTATCTTTTGTCCTTTTTATGAATTTAGCTTCTCAAAAGGTGCTAATTTATAAGAGATTAGAATATACTCTTATAGCAAAACAGCAGTATTCTGTCATTTGTGTTCCTCAACAACTTAGTCATTACCATTATTTTTCCTTCTCCTTACCTGACTTGCTTTTCAACTACATATAGATTTCTGTCTGCCATGCACATACAATCAAGCACCCCACTCACAAAGCTTCAGTGAAATAGAACAGATTTTTAAGCTGTTTAGGAGTTCATTTCCTGCTGAAGTTCTGAAGCAATATGTTGCTGCTGATTAGACAACTTGGCTGGCACCATCTATTGTACCACAGACCTGCCCTGGAGATCCTCCCTACAATTGACTTAGCAACAGCCAAGTTGTCTGAACTGTATTTTAAAGTTGCCATGAATGTTCTATGCAAACTGAAACAAGTAAGCAAGGAGATTTGTGATTTATAAAGGGAAATAGCCCTTTTTGGGATATTTATTGGGGTTTTTGGTTTGTTGTGCACAAGGCCACTGTACCACATATGGGTAAGATAATCTTAAAATGAACAAAGAGGGTAGTTCGGAGCCAGGATTCTGACAGTTGTCTTGTCCAAATGCACCCATTCTCATTGTCCAGTCATGATAGTATTAAATAGGACACAGAGAGAAAATGAGCAAGAAAAAAAACCCCGTTACTTCCCCCTTCTTCAAATTTACACTGCTGTTTTGTTTTTAACTTTATACAATATTCGGTTTGTATGAATTTATGCATTCTTTGTTATTACCCTTACTATGAATGTCTCACTTTTTTGGAACATTCAAACAATACAGCACTCTCTAGAGACTATTTTATATTGTGGTATGCTTATGAGCTGGTATGCTGCTGGTTTATCTATTGAATCTGATTTGTGATTAAATAGTCTGCATTTTTTTAAAAAGTCATCGGAAAAAAAATCAGCTGTACTTCTTTTTTTTCATCAGAATTCTTCCAA
This sequence comes from Hydrophis major, assembly GCA_033807585.1. NCBI lineage: Eukaryota > Metazoa > Chordata > Lepidosauria > Squamata > Elapidae > Hydrophis > Hydrophis major. The sequence continues at coordinate 335,914,215 of CM066329.1, forward strand.
GTTGGAATTGTTGATTCATGGGCAAAAAACTTTGTTTAGCCTGAGCATTCCATAATATTTTTTTCCATGAAATCTTTGGAATTAGTCAGATTGGAGTCTGAAATTATGGAATGCAGTGAGAGAGGGACTTTGTATAGGTTTGTGTTCCATGTTACACTTGTCCTGACACTTTTACTCTAATCTCATGAATGTGTTGTTTCAGAAGGCAGATCATCCATCCTTTTGAGATTTCTAAAGTGGAACTTGATGAAAATGCTGTCCTTCAATTTGCTTATTCATCAGGGACTTTGTTGCTTACATTTAATCACACAACAGACCATTCGTTAGAATCTGATGTACAGCTCTTTAGGAAATACTTCTGGGATAGAACTTTTATACAAAAGGTAAGTGCCAAATGTAATATAGTGAAACATTATTTTGTTTTCAATTTAAGAAAAATGCTGTTTATTCACATTTGAATAGAGTGATTGATCATTTTTTAATTGTCAACTGGTCTTGCTAATAGGAAATAGGATGGGGGAAAAGAATACTATGATGCCTTTAATACAAATAATTTTATTGTAAAATCAGGATTGTGATCTAGAATTTACATGGTTTAATTTAAACAGCGTAGTCTAGTCAAAAGTGTATGTGAAGCCTGGTATCTAAATTTAATTATCCTGAAATGTCTAGAAAATATAGTGAAATCAGGGAAATCACTTTGGTTACTAAACCAAGAATTGTAACATTTCACATTTAAATTCAAAGATGCTAAATTGCAATTTCCAAAACAGAATCTGATGGAGATGTAATTACCCCTTGATATTTTTATATTTTAAAAGTTACAATACGATTGTTAAGCTTGAACAGTGAAATAACATGCTCAATAATGTATAGAAAAATGTTGAAAATAATGTGCAAAAATGCATCGTATTGAAAACAGCCATTTGCAAAAGTGCATGATTACAAAAATGCTATATTAAGAAACAAGCATAAAAATTCAAATGATTTTTATGAAGCTAGTTTTTATTAAACTTTTATGAAAAGTGATGTGGAAATTGTGAAAAACCACATTCTAATTAATTGCTGCATGTATTTTACTTTGTATATACATATAAGTTGTACATACGTTCAAGAAAAGCAAACCTTGTCACTTATAGATAACAATCAAGTTATGTACATTTGAAGAAAGAAATAAGCTATTTTATGTATGATTCAGCAATAAGGCCTTTGCAGTACAAAATTAGAAGGAAATGTCTGAAGGAGTGCATAGTCCATAGAATAAACAGGATGTCCTGGGCAGACAAATAGTACAGAGGTTGAACAGAATTTGGAAGACAGATTATAAACAAATCTTATATAGCTGCAAAAGATTAATGTAACCTGCTGGAAATTAAATTGTTCTTGGGGGAAAGGTAATATATGCTTGAAAATTCAAGATGAATCATCACTTAAGAATAAGAATTACAGAAATGTAATAAACTTTGAACACAAATTGCTTATATGGGATATAATGTTATTCGGGACAATGCAGCTATATATGAGAAAGGTACTGAATAAGACTAATATAAATTATAAAAAGAAGTTGAAGATTTTGCCTTGAAATGGAGAGTGAAATCAGCAAGGCATCCAGAACAATCTCTTTTAGAAATACTTGATTTCTAGTAATTCTCATAGACTGAATAAATGATTTTCTACTTTTAACAAAGAAGTATAATTCATATACATCCTGAATTTGAAGGTAGCAACCTGATTGAAAAGTGTCAGATAACATACTTCCTCTAGAATTCTCTGCAGCTGAATCTCCATCATAAAAGTTGGACAGTACACTGCTGGATCCAGAGAGGGCCTTTTTAAAGAAAAATGTGCAGCATAGCTTTCTTAAGACTTGTTAACATCATCTCCTTTCTGAAGTAGGTTGTTGCTGGCATCCCAACTTTTGTTGTTGCATCCCTGCAATCCCATATAATAGCCAAGATATGGATTCCGTGTAATTCCATACTAGTCATGTGCCTAGCTCACAAATGGCAGGAGTCATAGCAGAATGCTTGGAATCCACAGGACGAAAGGAGCAGAAAGATCACTGCCTGTCCTTGAGTTTGGGGAGATGAAATCCAACCAGTGAAGAGAAGCATGGTGATTACCTTGATGAAGGAACACAAGAACCATTAAGAGAAAATAAACAATAACTCGGTCCTGGGAAAGAAGAAAACAGGAGAAAAAAATCAAAATAATTTCATCTTGATTCTGTTTAGTATATGAGGGATTAGAGGAAAACTAACAGGCTTTCAAAATTTTGTTATACCTTATATATATTATATAGCATATACCTATATTTAGGTATATGCTACCTTAAGTAGCATTTCTAAAATCTTTCCTTCATTTCCTAACCTGGCCTATCTTGAAGGTCTGAGAAATGGACAAAGTCAGCAATATCACTGTTTTGCTTAATTGGGTCACAGTAAAACCTGCCAGGTCCACCTCCTCATTCACTACCAGATTGCAGATGAGCATGCTGTTATTATGAATAAACCTAGAATTTACCAGCAGAATATGACAAGCACAATAATGAAAGTCCAGCCAAAATGTCTACTGTACTACTAATCAGAAAAGTACTAACAGACCCAAGAACATGCCCATGAGTGAGTGGAGGAATTTTTAGAAGTATAGACAATGAGGGATGCCAGAAATAAATCTGAGGATTGTATCGCTAAAATCTTAAGATCAAGAATAACAATTAAAAGCTTTAAATACTTCAGAAGCAGGAAATCGGCTAGGGAGGCAGTAGAGCTGTACATAGAAGGAAGCTATAGTTGTGCCAGTAGGGAAGCTGAGGACATTGCAGAGAACCTGAATTAATTGTTTGCTGCTGGTTTAATCCAAGAAACTCATAATTATGTGGGAAGAACTTGCTTTGCAGCTTTTCTTCATACTGGCATAAACTAGTTTCTGGTGCTGATGTTGGCTTAGTAAGGAGAATCTTATATGACCAGGGGCTTTCCATGATGCCGGAAGAATCAGCCCATTGTCACTCTCCTATCAGCAAGATTCACACCAGCAGCCAAAACAACTTGGAGCCTGAGAAGAGGGATGACCCAAATTGCTAATCCTCAGCACCTGCTTCTTTTACCTGTTGGATCTTCTTGGTGGAGAGCAAGCTACAGAATATCAGTTCAGGCTGAGTCCCTATCTCAGCCTTTTGTTCCCTAGAAATAATCTACTTGACACTATTTATTTATTGTTAGTGCAAGTGTTGATTCCTTTCTTATTTGACAGTGTAATTCCTCTACAATAGTGAACTTGAAGCTTTATTTTTATTTATTAATCAAACTTGCTATGCTGTCAAATCATCAACTGTGTAAACCTCAGTAAGTACAATGTCCAATAAAACAAAACCACCATAATTCACAATATCAATATGATAACCAATATATCAGATATAACCAATACACAGAATGCATACCAAATTTGAACAGTTTTAGTCTTCACAATCTCTGGAAGGCCTTCACTGAGGATGTCAACCTAGCTTTTGGAAGGAAGCTGTTCCAGAGTGTTTGATAGTTTTCTGGCTTCATCACTCTCACGATGTGAAAATGAAGCACTTTGAGTTGTTTCTCTTGGGAGGATCTTTTCAGATGAGCTTAATCAGGGAGTCCTGAAACTTTTGCCAATCTTGTATACCTTTATATATCAAAACTACCACTTTATTGGTGACCCGTACAAGGTCCGCAAGATAGGTTGACCAACTATAGTCTGTAAATGATCTTCACTTCTACTTCAAATAGAATTGATTGCAGAAATCTAACTAGGAGGTGATAAGGCCGCGAATCATCAACTCATTTTGTCCTTTCTATACCTATCTATATCTGGATAGGGGACATCCTGAGGAAGGTCCTCAATACCTGGTTGTCTTATTAGGCCTGGGGCTCCAAGGGAACTAGAGACAATGCTTAGGTGGCTCCATTTCTGAGCTGCCTATTTATCTTCCCTCTTCACCTAGGATTTGTATCTCTGCTTTTATAATGTTATTAATATGATTTTTATGTTTTCTTATAAATAGTATTTTTATATATGGTTTTCTCATTTGTTGTCCATTGTCCAGTCACCTTTGGTAAGATGTGTGGCTATACAAATTTGATTAATAAATAAATAACAATAGTGAACTCTTTTTCTTTTTCAGGTCAATAATTGAATATAGGTACTGGCTTAACTTAGGTTTACTTAGCTTCAAGCTATGATCTAACATATGTAGCATGTTGGAATAGTATTCCTTCCAGATATATCCCAAATGTATTTGGACATCAATTCCTAACTCTCTGTTGCTAGAGATTTGCTTTGCTGGCTGTGCTGACTGCTGCAGGCATCTGCCTGAGGGCATCTGGTCAGTAACAAATTCGGGCAGGTTACAGATTAAACAGATAATCAGAGTTGGAAGGGACCTTGTAGGCCATCTAGTCCAACCCCTGCCCAAGCAGGAGACCCTACGCCATTTCTGACAGGGAGTCCAAACTCTTCTTGAAAATCTCAAGTGATGGCGCTCCCAAAACTTTTGAAAGCAAACTGTTCCATTGGTTGATTTTTCTCACTGTCAGAAGATTTCTCATTTATTTCTAGGTTGAATCTCTCCTTTTTCAGTTTCCATCCATTATTTCTTGTCTGGCCTTTGGGCTCTTTAGAAAATAGCTTGACCCCTTTCTCTCTGTGGCAGCCCCTCAAATATTGGAAGGCTGCTATCATGTGTCTCATGGTCCTCCTCTTCACTAGACTAGCCATGTCCTGTTCCTGTTACCATTCTTCATATGTTTTAGTCTCCAGTTCCCTAATCATCCTGGTTGCTCTTCTCTGTACTTTTTCTAGTGTCTCAACATCTTTTTACAGGATGAAGTACTCTAGGTATGGTCTTACTAAAGCTTTATAGAGTGGTGTTAGTACCTCACTGGATCTTGATTGTATCCCTCTGTTATTGCAACTTAGGATTGCATTAGCTTTTTTGGCTGCTGCTGCACACTGCTGCTTCATATTTAGCCAGTTGTCCACGAAGACTCCAAGATCCCTCTCATAGTTACTGCTATTAAGCCCAATTTCATCTAGTCTATATGTGTACTTTTGGTTTTTCTTCCCTAAGTGTAGGACTTTACTTTTCTCTACATTGAATTTCATTTTGTTAGATACAGCCCAGTGTTCTAGTCTGTCAAGATCCAACTGGATCTTGAGCCTATCTTCTTGGGTGTTAGCTATTCCTGCCAGTTTAGTATCATCTGCAAATTTGGTAAGTTCCCCTTCTATTCCCTCATCTATGTCGTGAATGAAGATATTGAAGAATACTGGGCCTAAGGTGGAACCTTGTGACACCCTACTGCTTACTTCCCTCCATTTAGACTTAGACTCATTAATGACTATCGTTGAGTATGTATCAGTCAGTTAAGAATCCATCTGGTGTTGGTACTATATATCCCACTTTTTTCTAGCTTACGAAAAAGTAGGTTGTGGTCTACTTTGTTGAATGCCTTGCTGAAATCTAAGTATTGTCAAGCCTGAAATTGACTTATGTGTAGCCATTTTAGTTAGGCTTAGTATATATTCTTTTTCTTACTTTGTCTGTGGCAGTCATGGGGGGAAGGGTTTCAGTCTTGCCACATTACTAAGAGAGTAGGAGTAGAGATAAGATAAAGAGAATTGTTTTGGCTAGGTGATTCTCCTTCCCATGGGAAACGAGCTGTCCATGCTTTGGGGCCTTGAGGTGGAGATTTATGGCATCAAGCAATGTTGAATTACTTCTATTGGAGAATGTGATTTTTGGGGGGTTGTTTCTAACTTTTAATATTATGGGGTAATTCAGGTTGTGTCAGATCCGGAATTACCCTGGACTTTGCCAATTTGATGCTTTCCTAAATAGAAGAATTTGTCTTGGAAGATGGACTTTGTTCTTTTCTTTTCAAATGGATTTCATCACTTGGAAATCTGACAGGTATATTGCATTACATTAGAGTACTCTGTGGATATATTACTCTGTGAATTTGTGTTGTGCATCCTATATGAAAAATATAAAATAACAATAACACAATGAACATACTAATTAAACTAATTTATTATTTTATTTTTTTTAAAGAATCTTACTCCAAAGCAAGCTGAAACATTGGGAGGAATGCAGATGCCTTGCAACTCTATAACATCTAAAGAAGGTATTTTCTTTCTCTATTATATGAAATTATTTACAATCCATTATATTGTATGTGTAAAATACATCAAAAGGCTTTCATCTTTCTTTTGTATGCCAAGGCACAGTTTCTTTTTAACCAATATCTGCAGAATTATGAGACAAAACAAAGAGAAGCTAAATATGATAATCTATTTTAAATACAGCAATAATAAATATAATTCCAAAGTATTTAATTAAAAATCATACCTTTGGAAGAATTTTAGAGGCTGTAGTCTAACTGAGAAAAAAGTAGCAATGGCTTTAGCTTCAGTAGCAGTGTTGAAAATATGTCTGATTATAGATTTAATGGGGCATAGTGCATGTATCAGTTGAGCTCTCTGTTCCCTACAAGGGCAAAAATGGATGTTTTCTCAATATGGTGGACATGAGCCAGTGATGGACATTGATGCTTGTGAATGATTATCCTATTGCCATGTGCCCTTCCTCTCTCAATAATTCAGCGCTCACAGTAGTGCTTGCAGAAAAATTATCTTCCATTTCTTTCACCACTTCTTATTTCAGCTTGCTGACAGAATTTGCTTTCAAAATGGTCTTATTAAAGAAGAGGATTTTGTTGAATTTTTCATAAATAAAATGTGGTGTCACATACTTTACAAAGATTTACAAAGTTGCTAGATTGTTGTATGAGAAGGCTTTCATTGCCCAATTCTCTATCCAGTGATTTAGTTTCCCTGATGCCCACACTTCACTTAAATCTAGAAGAATTCTTCCAGTTTGACTTTTTCCAGATTGGAAAGTGTAAGCACTCAGAGAAGCTTCAGAGGGGTCGATTTAAATTAAAAAGCAAAAACAAAGCAAAAGTCCAACACCCCCCCCCAAATCCTTCCCCAATAAATGACATCACTCCTCAAAGGCTGTTAAATCTGGCTTTTGATTACAGAAAATAAAAGTTTGCATATTTCTTCTAGAGCATCAGATGGAAATTATAAAACAAACAAGGCACAGAAATGTAATCTGAATTATTTGATCATGAAACAGTTGTGTTTCACAATTCATGTTTACCTAGAAGTAAATCCCACTGGGCTCTCTGTATACATAATATGAAATGATCTCATAAGAAAAATAATTTAAACTATTGATCTAGTATTGATATTCTAAGTGAGCTTTAAGGTTTATTTTATGGAACTGTAAAACATAATGCTTTGTTTTATGATTTGCATGTATTACATCAGCTATATTAGTTATGGTGACATATCTGTAAATCTCTTTTAATTTAATGTTCATTAGTTAACTTTGAAGTTAAGTAAGTGTCTTGTTTGTTAAGTGAGCATTTTAAGAGAGAAAATTTTCAACAAGTCCTTAGTCAATAATGATCTCATTTCAGAATTTAAAAATTGGATAGACATTTCAGAGAAGAGATTAGACCATTTTGGAAACTTCCAGATGCCAAGAGCTAATTTGTCTGGAAATTATAATGTTGAAGTTCAATGTATCTGAAAAAAACTAGAAGAGGACACATGAAACTATTTTCTGGACATTGATTTAAAATTTTCATTGTGTTTACAATATTTATAAATCACTGCATTGTTTGTCTGTCTTTTATCATACTTAAAAAAATCTGTCTTGATCAATATGGCATTGTAACAACAAGAGGCACATCTCTTCTTCTTAATCAGTGATGTGGGACTGCCTGTCAGACTTACATACTTACATATTTCCAGCGTAGAAAGGCTCATGTGATGTTTGACAATTACTAAACTCAGTATGTAGGCTTTCAAAAATGAACTGCTAGAAAAGGGTGGGCTCATCCTTTAAACCTTTTTCTTTAAGAACTAACTGAATGTGTACATGAAGTACTTTAGCACTTAGGGCACAGGTCTCCAAACTTGGCAACTTGAAGACTTGTGGACTTCAACGCCCAGAATTCCTCAGCCTGCATAACATTGAAGTCCACAAAGACTTAAAGTTGCCAAGTTTGAGGACCCCTGATTTAGAGTCATATAATGAGCAGTTGAAAGGAACCATGAGGGTCTGCAGTGTATAGGAAGACCTTCGACAAACATTATCTGTTGCAGTTTAAATCAGAACATTAGCTTTACTAATTTATTTATTTGACTTAACCAAAACTTATCAACAGAGTTTGTCTTCAGTTCTTCTTTAGGACTCAACAGATGTGACTTTTACTCTCTAGCAGGTGGGGGGGGGGGAGGAAGTAAGATTAATTCACTCAATGGGAAGAGGATTTTCCTAGGGAATGGGAATAGCTTCTTCCAAGGAGGAAAAATCAAACTGACCAAGCAGTGCTTTAGATATCTTGATCAGCTGATTCATGTAATGCTTGTTTAACATAAATCTGAATTTTACAAACTAAGAAGGGATTAATTTAAAATATCATGAGCAGATTTTTTTTTCAAAGAGTTCTCAATTATGATAGACTGTCTGTAGTCAGGATCAATGTTCTGCCTGATGTTGCTCTGTTTTAATTCTGCTAAGAACTTTTCCCTTCAGCCCAGCTTTTTTAAAAAAAGAATAACTTTGGATTTACCTGCCCAGAGCCCTGAAATACAGAACTAGGGAAATATACTTGTATCAAATCTGAAAAGGCAATGAAAATCTGTGTAACTGTACCAGTTCCCAAATAAATATGATTTTAATGTACCCTTATTAAACCAATAAACCAAAATTGTGAGGTATAAAAAGTATACCTGTCCAAATAAAATCAATGTAGCCAGCCTAGTTAAAGTATTTACTTGTTACTTGCTTATCTAAAGAAGTGAATTTCAGAACATGTTCAAAATACATCGCAGAGAGGATAGTTGAAATAAATTATTAATTCACCTACTGGGGATGCTGTCAGGCAAATAATTTTCTTATGGCTGCTTATTTCTCTTCTCAGTACTGCTTAGTTTTATAGAACACAGAGGATATGGAAGTTAGCACCTTTGAAGAGATTTGCTTTATCCATTCAAGTAAAATGCTTAATCCCAGGTCTGGCCACTAAGAAATGATCTAATATCTAAATTCATTTTCCTAAAACCCATAGTGGGATGATAAAGGCACAGTCTAGCTTCTTTTAGGTGTGCCATTTCATTAGAGATTGTTTGGGGAAGCATGGATTGAATTTTCATTTTTCCTGGTGTTTCTGCATGGGGACATTTTTATGGAGCACTGTTTCAAGTATGTTTTGATCTGGTCATGTCAGGGCAAAAGATATCTGGCCATGTCTTTTGTTCAAAGGAATGATCAAACAAGTAGGGAATTTGAACATATCAAAGGCATAAAAGGAAGTAGTAATGCTTAGAAACATTTATGGCTCTTGTTTGAGTCATCATCTTAGCTTGAAGCACCTACTGGAAGTGTAATATTCAGGAATTTAAAAAAAATGTTTAAACAGGTAGGAAAATTATGGATGTTCCCTCCCAAAATCATGGTAGCCTAAATTGTTATCTGAGGAAGATCACAATAGAGTACCCATAGAAGGATATTTGTAATTGTTTTGACACCTTTAGGGATAAAATCAGGCAGAATCTCTCTATGGCAGTGAAAATACACAAAGAACAAATTAAAAATTTCTACTGTTTTGTGACTTCCAAATCATCTCCTTGAAGCAGATGCTTCCTTCAGTCTCATAGAAGGTTCATTCCTTGCTGTTAGTTCTGAATATTTACGACTGTATGTTGTGCCATCATGATATTTCTAGGTTATAGAGAATTACAATCAGATATAAATCTCTTTACAACAGAATTCTGCTGTTTTTATGTTTGAGTTTTTAATAAATAAATATTTAGTCTTTGACATCGATTTCAGAAATGGCTACTGACTGGTTAACAGCAGTTTCCTCCTGGAAAGAACTTAATGTAGAAATAAAACAAATTGTAAATGTTTAATTTGCTGTAAATTAAACAGGCTAGAGAATTACTGCACACAGAATGACATTATTATGTAGGCAATATTTTGATGGCTTTTACATTGTATACATTGTTTTTCAAGAAAGATTAAAAAAACACAAATAGTCCTTGATCCAGCCACCAAAATTTTAATTTGCTTTTTTAATAAATTCAAGTTATAGATGTGTAGATTCTGTAATGTTTTGTAAATCTTTGTGCAAGATCTTCGTGTGAAAGGTGGATTTGCTTTCAGTGTAATTTGTAAAGGAGAAACTTTCCCCTTCAGGTGGGGTCTGTGATTTGCAAAAGAATGCATGATTCATTTATGCTTCCTCCTTCCTCCCTGCTTTTATGCAATATTTGAAACCCAACTTTGCAGTGTAAACTCAAAAAACAGATCTGCATCCAGTGATAGAAACTCGATATAAAAATTGGCTAATGTAATAGAACTACTGTAAATGGAAAAACAATGCTCACAGACTATTCATTGCTTTTTTGGCAAAAATATTATTTTAGTTTAACCATGTAGGTTGTAGAAAAAGTTGGAGTTCTGCAAAACGTGCTCAGGCACAGAATATTCATGCTTCTCTTGCATAATATTGGCACTGTTTATGATCAGGGGAAAATAAATTAAAAATGATTTTAATGCATCAAGTCCTTATTCCAGACTTTTGAAAAAGAGCCAGGAAATAAAATAATAACACAAATGCAGTTGTTTCCTGTAGTCACAAGAAAAGGAAGGGCAGTTAAAAAAAATACATGAAATTGCTACTCTTGTTTACAAAGTCAAAATCTCAGGCTTACTATAAATGACTTTGCTGCTCAAGAAGTATTAATAAATAAGGATAATTTGAGATTAAATTTGCACTGTGCAGCATACCCCTTTAACGAGGAAATCTTGTTGAAATTAACCCATTAAAATAACACAAGAAGTTATTGTACAGCCGCCTAACATTTCAGCTATAGTCATGAGATTTGGAAGTGGTGAATATAGTAAAGAAACATTGTTTGGTCTTTGTATATCCTTCTGTTTTCCTCTTTCAGTGGGTGTCTGGGAAGGGGAAATAAAAAGAATTACTTCTAACTGTTGGCAACAGGGAACTAATGAGAAACTGTATTTCTTTAAACAGATCTTATAGATGTTGCATCTGAGGAACCACCTCTTAAAAATGAAGATTTGACGGTATATAGTTAATCCCCTTTTTATGAATTGCTAAAATCTAATGAGACACCTATATAATCATGCCTATATTGCACACTTTGCCTTGACAGCACAACACTTCACAAAATCCCAGCTGGGCTAATGACAGCTAAGTAATGCTTTCTTCTGAATATGTTTCAAGACCAATTAAAAAGTCTCTGAGATTTTACAAAAACATAGTCTTGCTGTCTGCTAATAATATATTTAAAGAAAAACAGCCTTGTCTCATGCTTAAACCCTGATACTTGTGACCAGTCATTTATAGTTAGGAATCTGTACAGGATCAGGGACAAATTCTAAGAATAAATGGTTTGCATGGCTGGAGCTGTTTTCTATGGGCATTTTACTTTTCGTGTTATTGCATAAGGCAAATGATGCTTTGCTAATAAGTGTTAGATCAGTGGAAGACCTGAAGAAACAAAATTGTTTTGGATACTTGAACATGTGACCTTCCTTATATTTAATTGCTCCACTGCTTTTAGTATAACCTATTATGGGGTTTTACCTGGAGATATTTCCTTATAAAACCTCTTTTGATTGGCAATGGCAAGACTTACATTTAAAATCTTCAGCATAGCAAAGCATGTTTTTTCCCTCTTGAGCCCTGAAAATCCTTGCCTTGGATGGACTTGTGGCTTATAATGATTTAACTGTAACTCCAAATATCAAAGATCTTAGGCAGGACATAATTCATGTCTCCACCTATTTTCTGGTATGGAAATGACTAAATGACTTGTGGGCATATTCCCAAGTCTTTGAATTATACAGGAAATAAAAGGTAAGCAGATGTTTTTGATACTTTATGATCTGCATTGTCGGCTTCTTGATAGTTCAAAGTTGCTGGAAGTGTTGTTTTTTTATATGGTGCCTCTAAAAACTGCGACAGCTAAAATAGTTTCCTCCTCCTCCTCTTATAATAAGCTATGCTTGCTGTTGCCGAAGTTGCAATATAAATTCTTGAATTTGTACTACTTTCCTGAAGTACTGGATGTGTTCTTGACTGTTGAGATTTTTATAAAAGCTCTGGTTTGTTATTTGAGAATATTGGACAAGAGCTTATTGTAAAAACAGATATTCTATTCTGAGTGGCTAATTTTGCTTGACAGTTTAGAAAAATTAATGTTATATTCTGAAATGAACCAGAGCAGAAAAATGCTTTTGAAAAATATATTGCGTTCTGAAATTTTTCAACACAATTTATTATAGATTACATACTAGAACATAATATTATTTCCATTTGTTTTGTAGTTTCAACAAGAACATATAATTCATCCACAGGAAAATGAAGATAAGAATGCATTGGATTTAGGTAAGAAAATTTTCAGCTATGTACTTGTATTTTAAAATTCCATTTATTATCCCTTGTGAATGGAAATAACTGTCTGATGGCCTGAAGTGCTAGGTTGCAAATGATAGGACAGAAACTTGTCTCCCATCTGTCGGCTCTTCTGTGCACAAAGATGCATCAGTTCAAGATTGGTGCTATGCTGCTTTGTCACACAGTGTCACAGATGTTGGGTGAGTGTTCACAAGTTAAAGCAATTAACTATTCATTTGCTGATAACTCTAGAAGAAACAGTGCAAATAATGTTGTTGTTTTTTTGCATATCCTCTGAAGCTATGCTGTGTAGTGGCATATGGGTGGGTATAGGGATTTTGTCCTGCCTTTTCATTCTTCAGAAGTATACCTCTCCATCTTAAAGTCAAGATACCATGGCACCATGTTACTTTCCTCTTCATTGCTTTGAAGAGAAGGGCTGAAATTTCCGTGAAGAAAGAGCAGTTGATTTTTTAATTGTTGTTGTTTGTTGTTTAAGTATTGATTTCATAGAGACCCATGGTCACTTCATTGTGATTTTCCAACCATTCTTGCTGATTTCTCACAAGCGAAGTGAATGAGGAAACCAGCAACTGTTAGAATTTCTAGGCAGTATTATTTTCTGTGCTGATGTGGGATTCCAGGACTTGGAATAACAATATATATGAAAGTTGATATTAAATGCAGAATTGAGTATTGCAATGCTTTTTATATATTTCTTTTAAACAATAAGCATATACAGGTAATCCTCTACTTATGATCACAATTGAACTCAACATTTCCCTTCCAAAGCTAGGCAGTTGTTAAGTGAGTTATGCCCCAATTTACGACCTTTGTTGCCTCAAATATTAAGTGAATTGCTGTAGTTTTTAATAACATGGTTGTTAAGTGAATCTGGCTTAATCTATTGACTTTGCTAGTCAAAAAGTCACAAAATGGGGATCGCATGCTCCTGGGACTCTGCAAATCACCATAAATAAATACCGATTGCCAAGAGTCTGAATTTTCGATCACATGAGCATAGAGTTGCTGCAACAGTCGTAAATGTGAAAAATAATCCTAAATCGCTTTTTTCAGTGCTGTTGTAACTTTGAATGGTTGTAAATCGAAGACTACCTGTAGAAACCACTGCCAATAAATAATTTTTTAAAAGTACGTTCTAAATTGGTTCTTCATAATTTATTAATTATAAATAGACAGTGCTTATGGGGATTTCAGTTATGAAACCAATATTTCACACTTCTGGCATTAATTTCCACTTTATACTTTATATATTTCTTCATTCCATTAACAGCAGCATTTTAGTTGTTTATAGACTAAAGGAGAAGATAATCATATTGGTGTGAAAACATCAATTGGTACACATTTTAGTAATGGGAAGCATGTTGTTGTTTTGGGTTTCTGTTTGCTCTCACATTTATTTCTTTTCTGCCACTTCATATATTGATTTTTGCATTTATACATTTACATTAATTCATTAAATTTTCACAAGCACAAACATTTTATAGTTACTAGTTTTCTGGGTGAAGATAGATTTTGCCCAATATTCTTAAGAGGGGTGGTGCTTGTCTCCATTTCAAGGCTGCTGAGCCACTGCTGTCCTAAGACGTTACTGTGGTCATGTGGCCAACATGACATTGTGGACCACTGTTTCCTCCCATCCAAGTCATATCTATTTATCTACTTGCATTTGCATGTTTTCAACATGCTAGGAGGGTAGGAGCTAAGCAAATGCTCATCCTGTTGTGTGATACTTGGGTCTCAAACTCTGTTGGCTTTCCAGCTGACAAGCCCAGTGTCTTAACCACTGAGCCATCACATCCTCCCAGTGAAGTGAAGAAGACTAAAAAAAATAGAGAAGAAAACTAAGGAATAAGAGCTTATAAAAAGATAATATGATATGGAAATCAATAAGAAAGAAGAACAAGCTCTGGATGTTAATTAAGCAAGACATACACTGGCAATGATCCAAATAAAGTAAAGGATTGATGAGACAAATAAAATGGACAAAAATGGGTTTCTCTGCCACTGCAATAGCTCAGGTTATTGCATTGCGTTGGTTTCCTAGGCAGTGATGGGCTTTATTTTATGTTATCTAGTTAAAAAGCACTGTTCAAAAAGTAAATTAAATTCCAAACTCTAACCAAATGTTTCTATTTCTCCTTAGTCTCTCTGTTAAAAACATTGCTTCTGGCCTCTACTATCTCTTTACAGAATGATTATCCGTATTTTTGTGAGGAAGGGAAGAGCTGGAGTTAAGTTAATGCTAAGTGTAAACTATTGCTTTGCATCAAAAAGTACAGATATTATCTCTGTCATTTCTAGTTAGGACTCTACTTTTTGGAGTATCTGCTAGCCAGTGTCCTGGGTTAAATGGATCAGACTCTGTATATAGGAGCTTCCCTAAGCTCCTATTCTAGATCATATTATTCTATCCATTCATATGAAAGTTAAAGATATTGCTTATAAAAAAGATTTGGCACTCAATAGCAAAGGAACATACAGGAAAAATTGACAGGTGTTTTGAAGTGATGCACCACACATTTATAATTTGTAATTATATCTTATGTTGTTGCTTTATCACCCACATTTCAGAAGAATTCCCACAGAAACATACATTTAGCTTAATATTAAAAAAAAATTACAGACAGAGATTTTACAAGTCAAACTCAGCTGCTGGTGATTCCATAGACACAATCATGAAGTTTTCTTGGCAATAATATGGAAATAGCTTCCCATTGTCTTCTGGGGAGTTTTTCAAATTTCCAGTTTAGTTTAGAACCTGAGTTCTCTAAAGACTTGCTACCTAAATACTAAGCAGGCCTGAGATTGGTTAACTTTTTAGAAACTAGAAAAAGCTAGTTTGGTACTATTGTTGTTAAGACATTTTACATTAAAATAGCAGCAATTCTTTAAAAAGCTAAATGCTTATTCCTATTTTAAAACATTCCTAAGCCCTGAATGTTTATGTTCTTTTATAACATTGTATTGGTACCTTTTAATAGAAATATATTCCATTTCTAAAACTCAAAATTTATAATGCCCAGTATTCTAATAGAAAAAGTATGGAATGCTAAAGGGCTGCAATTTTAAATAATAAGAGTCTGGATAAAGCACTTTTAATGTTGTTCATGTGATTTGGCAGCCAATGTTTTTATTTTGTTGAGTTCCGTGGCTTATATTTCTGAGGAGGAGAAACATTCTACTGGCCACAACTTAATCTTCAAGAGATAAAAATCTCAGAGGCCAGATTGTTGGCCTCACTCACAGTCTGACCAGAGTAGCAAAAGAACATTTTAAGGAGTCTGAGTTTTGGGTGGGTTTTATATTGTTCAGTAATTCCCATTTAATTGCTCATAACTTTCAGGCGTTGAACAGAGTGATCTGCTGCATTGTGAGAACCACTTGGGCTATACTGGAGTCTGCAAACTTTGCTTTCAATTCTTTAAAATCAGTTTCCTTAAGAGTAGGATTATAAAGGATTTTAGTTAATCCCCCCTCTCCCCGGAAAGTAGGTATGACAATAGAAAAGGGATTTGGAACAAACATTTGCATGCTATTCTTTAGGGTGCCTTCTCCAATCAGGCATCTTCCAGATATATTGGTCTGCAATCTCATCATAACAAAGGAGCTGATGGGAATTGAAGTCCAACATATTGGGATGATTTTGAATGAGGCAGATTTTGGATATATGCCAAGCTAGGATAATTAAACTCTATATCTCAGTCTTATTAATAGGATTTTGTGAGTATTGAAAAATCTATTTCAAGAAATACAGGCCGAATAAAATTAGATAATCCAATGCTGTATTGTATCAATTTCCAAATGAAAAAACTATAGTTTATCATTATGGCAATAAATCACAGAATGTCCTTGTTCCTACCACCTTAAGCCATAGCTCGGAGTTTTAATTTCAGCATTTTGCTTCCATTTTTATTAGCCATAGTTCAAAATTACTTTTGCATTCAAATTAATTATGCTTGGTTTTAAGAAAGATTACTTGAAACAAGTGAACTTCCAAACCATGGTGTTTGAATGTGGCTTGTTTTAATTAACCATGATTAAGAGCAAGCATAGTTTGGCTTCTGATACAAAACCTTTTGCATTAAAGTGGTTTTGTCAGTGAATATTCCCAGTGGCCTGATAACCAATTAAAGGGTTGTAGGCTGTATAGCTTCAGAGCATTTCTTCAACATCTGTTTATACCTCCTTAAAATAGCGGCATTTTTATATCTGTGCAGTTGCTGTCTGCTCTGTATCTTTTCTATTATTCCAATTCCCTTTTTACATATATTAACATTTTAAATAAGATTTATGTCTTTGTCATATAAATTCCTGAATGACAGTAATATAAATAGTGTATGATTTGAATGTCAGGTGGAGCTGAGAGAGACTGTTAAGTAAAGAATTAAGACTTACCAAACTCTGGAGCACTATGACTACAGTACTCTGGAGCACTATGACTACAGTACTTTGAGAATCGAGTCATGACATGTTAAGTGTTTTCAAAGCAATAAAGGCTGCTTTGTATTTTAAAATATAAGATTTTTTTATTCCCAATATAATAAGACGAGATTTATAGATAATCAAATACAGGAAATTGGGTTATGTTTTAGATGAGACAGATAGGAGAATTGTTTAATTGTCTGAACTGTATTTCAAGAAAAATGACCAAGAAGGCCTTTATTAGGTCTATTTTCCTAATTTCCTTTAAAAAAGAAAGGAGAGCAAACATAGATAAAACTGTACATACAGTTTGTATAGTATGGAATCCATAACTGTATGCTTGTTTCAATTTAACTTTAAAACATCTCTTTTTCCAAATACTCATTTGCTTCTTTTTTCAATATGCTGAACTATCAAAAGTTTGTTCTTCTTTCATGTGAGCCTATCAAAATATTTTGCTTGAGACTGTGTGCAAAATAATTTCTTGCATATTCCAGAAATATGAATTCGGATGATCTTGCAACTAAGGGAAACACAGCTTCTTCCCTCTTGGACTTCCTTGCATTTTTATTCAATGCTGCCAGTAGCATTGTTTGCTTTGATCCGTGGATTATACTGCTTGTCTTTCAAATCATAACTGGAAACAATTGCTTTGAAGTGGGATCCCTCTTGTAGACTTATATGGTGATATTAATCAATTTGCTGACCTAGACATCATAGTAAGTTAAGAACTAAGCTACAATCAAAAAGTGAAACCTTACTATGGACATTTTTTGACAAGATAACATGGCTTATCACAAATCCATCTGGAGATTCTCTTATACCAATCTTCCTTCTGTCCAAATGTATAAATCAGAGAGGAAACCTCTGGTTTTTTTCAAGCTTTTTTGGATTTGTTCTAGTGGACAATGTGGCAATTTCAAAACAAATGAGTGATTTAATGCAGTCCATGTGTAACCTACCCGTGGGCATAATTTTTAGCTACCATAAGATACGTTATTCAAACATAGTTGGTGAGCAAAGATTAAAGTTTGGTGAGATTGCGATTAATTATTAATTTCTAGAGTTTAGAAGTTTGTTCAAATTGAGCTTCCTGGTGGGAAGAAAAAGGGTATAAAATGTATTTTTTGCCTTTTCCAGAAAAGTGGCTCTTGGTATTGGCTTAGCAAGAAACATTCTTGTGCCATTTTAAACAATAGCAAATATTTCATAGAATAAACCTTTGTAGGCAAGATACTAATGTTCAAAATTCAGGAATTCATATATATTGAATATTCAAAATTATTTTTTTGTATGAGTTGTGAAGCTGTCACCTTCTCTATTGCAGCAAATGTTTCAAGAGACGACGGTTAATTCTTTGAACTGAGCAATCTATCCCATGATATGGTCATTCCCTATGATCAGTTTCTAGGCAGCTTGGGATTTTCTCTTGAATGAAGCAAGAGTTGCTAGCTGGAAGAATGTTTTCGTTGCTTGGCTATTCAACAAATCTTCCCTATCTTCCCATGCTTCTTTTTGATCTGCAAAGTTTATAGAATACCATTGAGGTGAATTTTTAAAAAATGGACCTTTTTCTTCCAGATAGAGATGACCCAAATATTGACATTTTTTTTAATTGTTCAGTTTCTTCTGTTTTGATAAACACCATTTTGCTAGAATTGTCTGTAACTGTTCCTTTTTCACCGTAATGCATGTTTCTATTACCAGTGACACTGTTTAGCTACATAGCCTTTCATTGGCAACTTTTCTGATTGCCTTTGATTTTTTTTTTCAAGCATTTCAAAGGGCTTTTCTAGTGACTCTTGCCTTCATGTTATGTCTCCAAAATATACGTCTTGTAATTCATTATTAGCACTGCCATTGAGTACGCTGCTTTTACTTTGTCCAGTATTAAATAATTCAACTTATTCAGTCCGAAGGATTTCTCAACATTTATCCAGTGCCACAATTCCAAGTCACTAGTTTTTCTTCATTCACCCTTTGAGCTTTCACAGCCATATATTTCAGTTGAGAAAGCTGTAGTCCTGACAATACATAACTTTGTTGGCAGCCTTAGCTCTCTGCACCCTACTAGGCTTGTCATGCTCTTAAAGAGAAGCAAATCTCTCTTTAGCTCACAGCTACAGTTTCTAACGCTATGAACACTGAGCCATGAAGATAAAGATGTTCCTTCATGCTCCATACATCACATTTTTCTGCACATGGTTGGCATTGCTTGTAGACCCAAACTTATCGGTTTATTCTCTTTTTTAAACACTAAGCAGCAGGCCAGCTTTGCACTCTCTTCTTTCACTTTCAACAAGGCATCCTTTAAGTGTCCCTTGCTTCCAGTCATCAGTCATCAAGACTGTTAATTTTTCTCCTGGCAGTTTTAATTCCAGTGCCTACTTCATCTAGTTTAACATTTTCCATAATAAAGTCTTTGTAATAGTATATACCTTGGCCTATTGTGTCTCCTATTCTCCTATCTCTGTTGAGCGCTCCATATTCTGTTCTGATTGTTGCTGCCTGGTCACCATACATATTCTTCCATAGAGGGATGAGATGACCTGGTACAATCAATTTTTTAAGGGCAGTTTACAACTTATGATCTAAATGAAGTTTTTAACTGTCGTTAATAGTCTTTTTTTATAAGCAGTAAAAGTCTTTTTTATAAGGGTTAAAATGGACATTTTTTGACAACTCTTCCTTTTTTCCATTACCAACCAAGTGTTAATCATGTGACCTGGAGCACTCTTGCCTCTTTTGAATCCAACTTGTATGTCTGGTTGTTCTCATTCCATGTTGTTGAAATCTGGAAATCTTATTCATAATCTTACTAGCATATGCAAGAAGCACAATGTTTCAACAGTTTGAGCATTTTTAGCAGTTCCCTTCTTTATCCTGTCAGTTATGCTAAGATGCATACATTTTTCCAGAGACTAGATTCCTAGCCATAATAAAAATAAGAAAGAGTGAAAATAAAGCAGTATCCCCCTAATATATTTTGTCAGAAAGGTGTTTTTTTTAAAAAAACTTTATATACATTTGAATTTGCCCTCTATCTTAAACTTGGACCCTGGACCACATGTGCCCCCTACCTTTTCCTACTTCCTCTGCGTTCAGTGGTCCCATCTCCTCAATTCTGCCTAAATATTTGCAAAGATAGAGATAAAAGGGTATGGCAACAGTGGAACAAATGCTGTAAAATATGGTAAATCTAAAATGTTTTTAATGAACTGAAATAAACACCAATGATTATGATTCACAGAGTAGTGATTGGGGATCTATCATGTCTTCACTTTCTGAAATTATGGGCTAGAAATATCTAGTACAACCATTTTATTTGTCCAGAGGCAGTTTAGTTCTGTAGTTTGGCTAAGATTTTTAGTTCGTTTATAAAAAAAAATCATGGCACTTTTATCTTTAATAAATATACCCCAAGAAAATTACAAAAAAGTATCAAATAACCAAATTAAAACTAAGACCTTAAAAATCACAAGGAGAGGATTTTTATGTGGTTGGAGTGAATCTTACTTAGCTGAAGAAACTCTTTAAATGGTATAAATCAAGTTTGATTTGGAAATTTGTCATTATGTACCTTCTTGAAAGTTCAACCGGCCCATGGATAGAAGAAATATTTCATATATTCTGAATTCAGGCTTTATAAAGTGTCTAGGAATTATACAGCAGAGCAGCATGGTTAAAAGAGCATTACCTTGTCTCAGTCTGTATCAGCTGTGCTTTCTGAACACTTTTCAAAACCATGCCAGTAGACGGCAGTAGTAAATAGCCAGTGTTCTCAAAAAGCAAGCAAAATTCAAATAGCTCTTACCTTATGGCAGGGGTAAGGAACGTTGGCTCTTTTATCATTTACGGACTTCAACTCCCAGAATTCCTGAGTGAGCCATAAAAGGTTCTCCATCCCTGGCCTACTGGTTTTTTCAGTTGTGAGGGAAATCAATTTTTGACTTGAATGGGACTGTTTAATATACAAATGTAGGACATATTTTTATATATATTCTTTGTATGTCCTACATTTGTATATTAAACAGTCCCATTCAAGTCAAAAATTGATTTCCCTCACAACTGAAAAAACCAGTAGGCCAGGGATGGGGAACCTTTTATGGCTCCCTCAGGAATTCTGGGAGTTGAAGTCCATAAGTGATAAAAGAGCCAACGTTCCTTACCCCTGCCTTATGGGATAAATGTAAATAGGTAAATGTTACAAACATGACATAGATACCTTATGCAATTGTGTGCTTAATGAAAATATTACATAATCTGAATGGAATGTGTAAAGGCTTGTTTAAAAATGCTGACTAGGTAAATGGGGATTCTTAAGCTTGAATTTGTTTCACAGAAAGAGGCTAAGAATCACTGGTAAAGTCTGGAAAATAATCTGACACAAAGCTTTGTTTTGAGTAAACATCATCTCTATGTATGACACTATAGTTGACCAAAGAGTGTTTTTGTTACTTATTTCTCACCTTGTAATGCAGGAGTAAGCCCAAGCAGCTTCAACCCTTGAGCCCTTTTCTTTAGCCCTTAAAGGCTTCCACATGGCACTGAAATTTGGCAGCTATACACCTATTTACATTCGTGCTTAAAAGTGTGAGAAACCTTTTGAATTTTCAATATTTTTTGCATAAAAGTGATCCAAATCATAATTTCTTCTCCACGCAAGTACTAAACTATATAAAAGGAATCCAGTTAAACAGAAAGATTATATTTGTTCATTTATTTTATTTCAGTGAAGACCTGGATTTTCACCCGGGCTCTAGGATCAGGATGTTCATGGAGCTGGTATGGGGTGGGTGTTGAGTTAATGAGACTTTTACTTCAACATTGTTTATTGCTGTAAATGGACTTTTTAGTGTACAGGTAGTCCTCGACTTATGACTACAGTTGAGCCCAAAATTTCTGCTGCTAAGCAAGATAATTCAGTGAATTTTGCCCAATTTTACAACCTTTTTTTGCCTTAGTTGTTAAGTGAATCACTGCAATTGTTAAGTTAGTAAGACAGTTGTTAAGTGAATCTGGCTTCCCCATTGACTTTGGTCCAAAAGATCTCAAAAGGTGATTACCCTGGGACCCTGCAACCATCATAAATATGATGTTGTTAAATTCTGATCCTGTGACCATGGGAATGTTGCAGTGGTCATCAGTGTGAAAAACGTCCATGTCACTTTTTCAGTGTTGTTGTAACTTTGAAGTGACTGTTACAACAGCAATATTTCAGGGCTGCCAACCTTGAGTGATAGTTCGGAGTGAGACACTGCGAGGGAGCGGAGCGACCGAGGGGGGGATGGTGTGGAAGGGGGGTGTCCCCCCTTCCACGGTAGGGAGCTTTGACAATTTTACATTTTAAATGGTGCAATCTGATGCATACTTTAGTCATGATTTGGACATATACATACATACATACATGCAAGCAGCACCAATGTACTTGAACCGGATTTGTAAGATATTAATAATGCAGTTCACTGACCATCTTGGCCGGAAAGGGTCCACATTCTTGGGCCTCTGCCCATCTGCTCCGTCCCTTTGGGCTGCTCCGGCTCTCCTCCTCCTCCAGGGTCCCTGGCTGAGAGGGGCGTCCCAAGTGCCTGGGATCCGGCCCCTCCAGGCTGCCTCTTCAGGGCCACAGAAGCCTCCCTCACATGGCCCCGGGGGTGGAGGGGGCCTTGCCAGGGTTCCCGGCCTTGGAGCTGGGCAGAAACGGCCCTTCCCAGCCCTCTCCCACCCTCTGGGCCTCCCACCTGCGGAGGGGAGGGGGATCCAGGCTGAGTCTTGGACCCACCAGCCTCACAGTCCAGCTGAAGGGTCGGAAAGGGCCAGGCAGGCAGATGGACACACACACACACACACACACAGAATGGGGGGGGGGAGGCTGGTGTCCTTCACTCCCCAAACGCCCCCCTCCCAGTCTGTGCATGGGACCCCCAGCAATGCTGCCATCAGCTGCTCCCCTGCAGGGAAGTCCTGGATTGTCTGGGGGAGGAGAGGAGAGGACAGTGGCCACTCCCCCCCCTTTGCTTGGCATTTGTGGGGAGACCCCTCAAGGCGAGATTCCTTCCCAGGGGCTCCCAAAGAGCATCCAAACGTTCCTGGCATCAAGTGGGGAAAGAAGCTTAAAAAGAGAGAAACTCCTGCACCGGCTGCGATTGGGGCTCGGAGGGGACAGGAACCCCCCCTCCTTGCGAGCCCCCCCGCCCTGCTCCAGCCTGCCCTCTGGCGGGACCCCCTTCCTGGAGAGGCTCCTCCCTGCCAGACCCTCTTGCAGCCTCTTGGACCCAGGGGAGGCTGGGGGGGGCGCATATCTAGGTGCAAAGGGTGGGGGGAGGGACACAATGTACCCGGGAAGGAGCCCTCCCCCCTCTTCCCCCTCCCTCTCCAGGGACTTCCCATCAGGCTGGGGAGCGAGAGAAGCCGAGGCGCGCAAGAGGCCAGCCACGGCAGCTCCCCTTGCGAGAGGGAGGCCGGAGAGGAACGCGCCTTTGCGCCCCAATCCCAGCGGCCTTGAGACCAGACGGGTGCGGGGAGGGGATGATGGGAGCTCAGCTCTCGAGAAAGGCCCAGGGATGCCCTGTAGTCGTACTTCATGGGGGATAGAGAGTTCGTCTCTCTCATCTCCGCCTGCCAGAGCAGAGTGCAGCGCAAGGGTTAAGCCCAGAGAGTTGTGACATCCTAGAGCGGAAAGGAGCAACCGCTTCCTGCAGCGTGGAATTCTCTCCTCACCCCAGTACAGAAATCAATGCGGGCAACGTCCTCTCGCACATGCTCTGTTCGCCCTCTGAAGCCGCCCAGGATCGGAGGCTTCACTTCTCGAAACTTTGGGCTTGGGCATATCGGAATATCAGAGAATGTAGAGATATATTTATTTTTGTACATTCCATTTTGGGGGTTTAGCGTGAGATTTCGTTTATCAGAGTGAGACAGTCAAAATTGGTTGAGTTGCGTGAGTCTCACGCTGATTGCGTGAGAGTTGGCAGCCATGATATTTGCAGTTACAACATTTAGTGAACAGTCACTAAATGAATAGTTATGAGTTGAGAATTACCTGTATTACATTTTTATTTCATCTTCTACCCAGATTTCCTTCAAATAAAGGGGTGGCTATATAAGTTGAACAACAAGTTATATTCTCATCATGTTTTCATGCTCTATAAATTGATTCTCTCTTCCCCATTCTCCTAAGCTTACTAGTCTTATCATGTGCAATTTCATATTTAAACTAAAATCATAGAATCAGCTTGTTCACTTTTCAGAAGTGTTAAACTTATTTTCATTTCCTTGGGAAAAGCAGGCAAATATACATTGTGTGCTGACCACTATCATCTTCATTAAGAGCAATAATTAAAACAATGATGAAGATCTTGAAGTACTAGAGTCATGCAGAAACCTAGACTATCATGCTATTTCATACACTTATGTCTATTTCATACACTTGTGACATTATTAGAATCACCTTATCAGGGAGATAGACAGCATATAAATAAATAATAAATAAATATTTTGAAGACTTGCCATCTCCAGAAATAAACTAGCCAGCAGTGGAGGTTCGCGATAATCAATAAGGAATGTATGGTGACAATTGCTAAATTAGAATTATGCATAAAGCTATGCTAAGCAAAATAATCGGCATTGGTGAGTTGAGTTTATACAGTATAATTTGCTAAATGCATAAATTCTACCTTAGTGAACTCTGTAGTTGCAGGCACAAAGATGGACACAGTTGTTACTGCAACAATGCCAGGTGGGACTAGATTGCCATTCTTATGTGAACCCTTCAAAATTCCCATTGCACTTATTAAACTTAAGAGAGACGGAAATTCCCATTAGTATCAGTATATATTATCAGCAAGCTCAAGGGAATGATCAGCTTATTCATACATATTAGTTATGATGATTACATATTGGCTTTTTAAAATGGATAATATGCTTTTCTAGCACAGTTGCTGAACATTATTATATAACTTCATCAATCACATATCTATTCTATTTTTAAAAAATTGAAAGGTGAATTTTAAATAATTTTAATTGGCCCTGTTTATACACATATTATTTTGAAGAATTTAATCTGCATTTTTTTTCTTGGCAAGACTGTTATTAATCTGTAACTGAGTGTGTGGGTTGGCTAACCATCTAATTTATCAAGAAGTCCAGGAAATCATTTCATATGTTATGCTGAAATGGATCGATATATCTCATTGGTTGGAAATATGACTGAGGAAAGACATTGCTGTTTCTTAAATTGATCATTTTGTACACACTTTCCCCATTGAGTAAAGAGCAAAAATAATGTATGTGAGATGTTTTGAATCTTGGTTAAAAACTACTAATCACAAATAGGTTAGTTTTGTGTTTACACATGAAACCTTTAAACAAGAACACTAACTGTAGTTTTCTGTAGTGTAATGATGGGGAAAGGATAATGAGTTTTTGTTGAATACTAATCGCCATTGGGTTGTTCAGGGAGA
Organism: Hydrophis major; assembly: GCA_033807585.1. Lineage (NCBI taxonomy): Eukaryota > Metazoa > Chordata > Lepidosauria > Squamata > Elapidae > Hydrophis > Hydrophis major. Next base: position 335,939,668 of record CM066329.1, read on the forward strand.
TTGTATAAGAATGAGAGACTTGTAAATTAATCACTAGGTCTATTGTAGATCCAAAGGAGGGCAAGATAGCTCTGTAAAGGTGCCAACCTTACAAATATCTTTATGTAGCTTGTGAAATTCAGACATAATGACTGGGGGGAAAAGTGGTTTTTAGAAGTAACTTGTCCAAAACAATCATAATAAGATGGTGGTTGTGGTGGAAAGAGCATGCTTCCTTTTTAAAATTAATGGACAAAGCATGTCTGCCAAAGTTATAAATTATGAGGGGAATCCTGAAACAAAGGAACTCAGGAATATGATTAGAGTCACCAATTATTGGTTTGAATCTTGCGTTCAGAGATGGCTCATGCTTTAAAATAATATAAGACGATTAAATATTTTACCTTTGTAAAACACAATTAAGGAAATAATTGCTCTAGTTTTCTATCTCATTCTGAGACAATGCAAAAGTTCTTTTCCTTCTCAAGCAACCCTGATTATTATTTACTGAGGTTTGGAAAATGAAAAGGCAAGTTACTGATTAATTGGCACACGGTGACCTTTCCAGTGACTGTAGACTAGGATAAAGCAGCCTCAGTCCTGGGTGCACATCTTATTTTAACTTGACTCTGTCTGCTTTTATGTTAGTTCATGTGCATTAAGGCAGAGAACGGACTCTTATTGCTTCTTCTGGGTTTAGAGAGCAATTACATTCTGTAGGGTTCAATTTTTTCATTTCCTATTGTTTACCTTGCTGCTCCATACAACAGCTAGTTACCACTTGAAAGAGGTGTTTGATTAGCAAGAACAATGGATTCAGATTCAGATACACCTTTTCATTATTCTTGGCCATCCTTACCTAAAATGAAGATTCGAAAAAGGACATCCAAACCAAAAGGTAGATAATTTCTCCCCCCTTTATCTTATTCCTCTCCTTTGTTTGTTTATTTGATTTAATAAGTGCATACAGAAGAAAGTCGATAGTTCTGGTGATTTTTCTCATTTCAAAATATTTAAAATACTGTCTCACAGATGACAAAAAGTTTGAAAACCAGATTTCCCTTTCTTTTCACAATGTATGGATGATCTTTGTCTCTTTTAAGCTAGTTTGGTTTTTTTTTTTAATATGCATGCCTTCAAGTTTGAAATCATTTTATTTAGCAGAAACTATTTACGATTTCATTAGAACTTACTTTAAGCAGTGTTGAGCAAACCTTATGCCAGATATGTATTTTGAAAGATAATACAAATGAATGGTCTATCAGATGTGATCTGTAAATAGCTCTGTTTTTATTTTGCTTTGTTTGCCCGTGAGTGAATTTAATTATATCCCTAGAGGCTCTTACAGTGAAAGCCTATTGGCTCATTTACAGGATCAGGTGTATGAGATTTAAACAAAAGAGAAAGAAACTTTCCTTCTGATATGAAACTTAGTCTTTAATGGTTAATCTAGCAGTTTCAGACAAAAACAAGGACATTTTTATAGAAAGATATATTTAAAAAGCATTGATTTAGCAAGGCAGTCAGGACTGTTAACGGAGGTTAGATATTGTACCAGAATTATGGTCACGCTTCTTTAATCAGCCCTGGCTTTAAGCCTGTTTCCAGCACTGCTTTAATGCCCTGAATGGTTTTGTTCAAGGTTATTGAAGGCCAACTTCTGTGGACTTTCCTGGGGGGGAGGGGGGCTTTTTTATCTAAGTTGAAAAGGGAAAGAATATTTCTTCAGTGTTAAAAAAATTCAGTACTAATAGTTACAATGCTACTCCCAGTGTGAGACTTGTCATGTACCCAAATTGTTTTTTCAATAGCTAGTGGACATCTTTTTTCTTTACTTAGGCTTGCTAGTTTTCCAGTTTTATAACTTGTTTTATTTTTCAGTTCTTCCTTATTTTTATCTTTTGCTATTTCTGTCTTGACTTCATTTGTTTGTGGACCTGCTTTAATTGACTGATATGTATCGTGTTTCCTAAAAAAATAAGACACATCCCAAAAATAGGCCCTAGCCTAATTTTTTTGGGTGAGACTAATATAAGCCCTATGCCAAAAATAAACCTGGGTGATGGGTGTGACCAACACAAGAGGTGGCGAGTACAGGGGGGTGTTGATGGTGTCTGGCAACCTGCTGGACCCTTGGCGCAGCAAATCACTTCATTCCCAAGTGCCCAAACACTTTTCATCCAGAGGGAGATGAAGCTTCTTCTGTTTGCAAATAGAGTGTTTTAAAATGGAGCTAATCCCTCTGTTTCAAAGTGCCCCATTTGCAACAGATGAAGCTTCCATATTCTGTCATTTCTCTGTCCACATGAAAAATGTTTCTGCCCTCAGAAGGCCTATAAGCTGCTTTGGCCGTGGGCAAGCAAATGGAGGGAGGGAGTGGGCGGGTAGCCACAAAATAAGACATCTCCCCAAAATAAGACCTCTTTTGGTCCACCCCAGAATATAAAACCTGGTCTCATTTTCAGGAAAACATGGATATATCGTCTCCCCTTACATTAATTTGTTGAAAATTTCAACGAGCTTCAGCTGTTCTGCATAAATGATAGTCAAAATATTATGAAAGAAAGTGTGTATAACTGTGGTAAAATGAAGGTATGCAAACTAAGAATTGAGTTTTAAAAATATAATTAACAGCAGATTATCATGAAAGAACGTGAACATTTGTCATGTGTTACTGTAATAATTTATAATAGACTATAAATGATTGAAAAAAATTGACTCAGATATACTTGTTTTTGCTTTTAGAAATAGTTTGATTGTTCTTGGGATCATGAGAGCTGAAGAATTGATTGCTGAAATGATATTTCCCATATTTTCTCCATAGACAAGTTCAACAATGAATATATATTTAGACCTGGAACTGTTCCATTATTTTTCCCCATGCCATTTTCCCATTAAAACTGTCCTTTTCTTCTTTCAATATGTATTGTGAGATAAAGATCTAGGCAGCAATCTACTGATCTGAATAGGATCTGACAAAGTAGAAAGAAAAACTCTGTTATCACTGACTTGGACATTTGAGTTAAATTTACTCCCATTTTTATTGTCCACCGTGACTCGTTACTATAAAACAAAAAACCATCTGGAAATCCTACCACAGATGCTCTATGTATCAGTGTGTTCCGAAGGATATTTCCAATTCAAGTGTTTATGTGTATTGTGTCACTTGTTAAATAGGTTTCAGGTATCACTGAAGTCCATTCTTGATTTTCCTGTATTTTTTCTGTTATATTTCTTTACAGGAAACAAATTAATAGGGAAGCACAGAATAATCAGATAGTGGCTTTAATTGGTAATGGTAGTCTTGAACCTTCATCTGCATTCAAAGCTGAAGAAAGAAGGAGATTTTAGAAACTCTACTATTAGGAAAGTGATAAAAACATAACCAACATAGAATAGCATAAGCTGCACATATAAAATATTAGATATGTTCTATCAGAATAATATTCTTCCAGTTACAGTCCTTGTGCATCACATCATGATTATCATGATCATGATCATCATCATCATAATTTTATTTGGTTTTTCAGATGAGTTTCTGAGATACACAGCATGTAAAATTAGAGATCTCAGATATTCTATTCCAGAAATTCTAGGTCTTCACACTCACATTATACATCCTGCTTTGGGGTAGCAGTTTGGTAATTCCTTGGGGGATTTGGAGTTTTAATTTTGAAAACATAAATACAGAGTAAACATGACAAAGGGTATAAAATTATGCATGGTTGTACAATTGCTTTATTTTTCCTATTTTAAAAATACTAGAATCTTGGATAATTGGTGGGAGATCAAAAACTGATGAAGAAAAATATGTCTCCTAGCAAACAGATTCAGTATGTTTTTACATTTCAGATGTTGTGGTAGATACCATACAAACTGGGTTAAATACATTTGTGGAAGGTAAGGTTTTTAATGGCTATGAGTTATGTAGGTTATTTATTTACTTAAAGTTATTCCTAGTGGTTACTGAGGGATTTCCTTCCCAAAATTGGTATGTATAACTCTGAAATTGAAGAATAGTTATTCTTTGACACTTTCCATAAGATTTATCGAAGAGCTTAGGAAGACTTGAGTACTGATAGAGAGAAATCTAGCTGATTCATATTAAACATGTGTAGAACTTGATCTGCATTGGAGACAAAAACAAAGAAGCCCTTCTCCGCTTTGGGTAGTAGAGTAGTAACTGAAGAGACTTTTCCAAAGACTAGTTGTTGACTTACATAGTCTACTGACAAAATCATTGCTGTCTATTCTGGTGGGATGGTTGAGATAGTTACTTGTCCACATTTTAAATTAACAATGTGAGCAGTTTGCTTATATGGGTTAAACCAGCCACATATCCTTTAGACGTCTTCCTATCCTGGATAAAAGAAGTGCAGGTGAGGTGTTGGTTATTTATCTGATCAGCTATATTTCTCTTCGTCATATAACTTAAGTACCGTATATACTCGAGTATAAGCCGGGTTTTTCAGCACATTTTTTGTGCTGAAAAAAACCCCCTCGCTTATACTCGAGTCAGATTCCCCTCTGAAAAAAAAATGGTGTGGAGCTCCGAAGCTGGGCAGCCACTTCCGTGTTTCCTTTTCAACTTTTAAGCATGGGGGTAATCGGAAGCAGAAAAGTTCTTGCTTGAGGATATATTGTTTTTTCTTTTTTAACTGTTTTTTTGGGGGGAAGACCCACCGCCATGTGAGAATGCTCAGACACGAAATCTATCCAACCGAAAATAAATGTGTGTGTGTGTGTGGGGGGATTTTAACAGAGGGAAGATGTAGGGAGAAGGCAAAAGCGACGGAAGATCCTTCAGGGGAAACTGAGGGGGAAACTCACCCTTGGTCCAGATGAGCCCCCTTCCCCTTTCTCTAGGCTGAGAAAACAACACGAGCCGAGGTTGCTTCGGTTCCACTCAGCTTCATTTCCTCAGCTCCAGCTGCTTTCAGTCCACTCGGGAGGAGGTGGTGGTGGCGGCTCGCGTTGTTTTCTGATAGTGAGATCATTTCCCAAATTAATTGATTCACTAACCCAAAAGAAGAAGATGTTGATGACAGTGGGAGGCAGGAGTCACTCTCTCCCTTGCAAGAAAAAATCAAGAGCCGTTCTTATGATCTCTCCCTCTCTCTCTCTCTCCCCGTAATACAGTCAAGCCCTTTCCAGCACGCGGGATCCGCCCCCGCCGCTTTGCACCTTGCAAATGCAAAAACCCCAGGATTTTGCATTTGCAAGGTGCAAAGTGGTGAAGGCAGATCGCGCATGCTGGAAAGGGCTTGACTGTATTACGGGGAGAGAGAGAGAGAGGGAGAGATCATAAGAACGGCTCTTGGTTTTTTCTTGCAAGGGAGAGAGTGACTCCTGCCTCCCACTGTCATCATCATCATCTTTTGGGTTAGGGAATCAATTAAACCTTTCATGATAGTGAGATCGTTTCCCAAATTTCCCTTAAATCAGGGAAGAAATCAGAAACAAACCTTTGGACTGAGAATAAGCCTGTTCCTATGATGCCATTTTTGTTCACTGCAGTGTGAAAAGTGTGAAAAAACACACTTCTTTTTCTTCATCTTCTTGTTCCCTATTTACTGGTCTCTTTCAAAGAGGAAATTGTGAACATCAAACTTATTCTCAACTGTCCTAGTGAAAGTTTTTATTGGCATCTATTTTTATTTTTGAAATTTACCAGTAGCTGCTGCATTTCCCACCCTCGGCTTATACTCGAGTCAATAAGTTTTCTCAGTTTTTTGTGGTTAAATTAGGTGCCTCGGCTTATATTCGGGTCGACTTATACTCGAGTATATACGGTACTTGTTATGCCATTAATGATGCAGGTTTTCTGGTAATATTTATAAAAATATAGGTTGGAAAAAATTGTCAATCATCTATGTGGATCAAATTTAATAACTACATCCCAATCGGTTCCGACCCTCTTTCAGTTTCACAAGCTTGGTGAAATGTTCAAAACATTTTCACGTACAGTAATTCTTTGGAACTTAGAAGCATGAGTATTGCCAGAAGAAAGTTTTGGCTTCTCTCATTAAGCCTAACAGAAAGAAAACATGTGGAACACAATTTTGAAGATCTGTCCTTTTAATCCTGAAATTCAAACATAAATTTTACATGGTATGAGGTTGTATACTTTATCCAACATAATTTATACTGCAGATATTTTCCCTTTTTGGTTTCATAGCTTTCATTCTTTTAAGTTATAGATTAACTGACGTTAACTTTGCTGGAGGAAATTCTGGGAAGCTATTTGAAAACTATTTGCTATTTTTTTCTAGGTGATCGTTTTTCATTTTATTCTCTGACACATGCCTAAAATATATGAAATACACTGGAATGTTACTAAATGGTGTTTAAGCATTTTTAATTGTCCTTTTAAAATTCATATGGGCATTACTTTCTATACACAGTAAATAGATCAGAATTATTAGCCTATGCTTTGTGGTTTATTTAATGAAATAGCTGCTGTTTTATTTATTATAAGGATTTGCATGCAACCTCTTCTATAGATTCTAAGCAGGTTATGATCAATAATACTTTATATATTGATAGTACTGAAAAGATTGAAATGTTGAAGTGTTATATGATGAAAGTAAAGCATGAAAGAGACTAAATAGGAAGCTTAGCAAATGGGTCAAAATTTAGCAGAGAGTAAAACAGGTGTATGTGGCATCACTATTGCTTTTATGGGGATTTTAAAGATACATACATATTATAATACATTATACATTATAAAAACTCTATAATACTAGTTGAGTCACTACACTGTATGTTGAGTGGCAAAATGGAAATGTGTACTTTTGTATGCAGATGCTATGGTGTTGATGACTGAGAATCCAAATTATTTGCAGTACATGTTACATATATTGTATGATGGAATGAATATGGATATAAAATTAATATAGAGGGAAACACTGGAGAAGTTTTAAGCTATGCAACTATTTGTAAAAAAAAAAGTTATTTGTCCAAATAAGTGAAGACTATACTCATAGGTGTATAGTTTATTTTATTATATGAAAGTGAGACATCAAGAGAAGCATAAAAATAAGTTAAATGCAGTGGGAATAGTTTATTTAAGAAATGTACATGATAAAAAGAATGGATGGACTCAACCATGAAAAGCTAATAAATAAATGTGGGATGAATATAAAAAAATGAGTTGACCAACAAAAAAAAATACATTGAGGTAGTTTAGTCTTATAGAGAGAATGAAGACTGAATTACAAAACAAATGTTTGCTGGAAGAAAGAATGGGTTGAGAGGAAGGGGAAGAGTTAGAATGTCATGATTAGATGAAGATAAGAAAAGAGAGAAATGAAAAGTTTTAATATATGAAACAATATATGAATTGATATATGGGAACAAGAAAGCAAAAATGGTTCACTGTTGTAGAAAAGTATGAAAAGATACAATGAATTGTGTTAGTGCAAACTAGATTTAATTAGATTTCCTTTCCTTTCCTTTTTTTCTTTTTTGGTCTTCTTTTTCTTATTAATCCTAACTTTTTCTATGTTTTGTTTAATGTTGTTTGCTTGTAAGGAAATAGAGTGATTGTTGTGCTGTATGTTTATAAGTAAAATGTTAGCTTCCCACCCTCTTTCTAGGGTGGGAATACATCTTATGAAAAGACATTTGTTTTAAGAATTGTCCAGGCCACATTTAATTTAATTTTAAGCACAAGAAAGAAAAACAGGATCCTTTACCTGTCCATCAAGCATTAACTTTTAGGCATCATAGTTGGCAGGAAGACAAGCCATAAGATCACAATCTTCATATTACAGTGAGATGTGGCACATTTCTATTTAAATTATACACTAACAAATGCAAATCTATATCCTCTTTCTTTAAGTAATGTGTTTCCTCTTTTTGAACAATGCACACTTATAGTTATTATATTTGGTACACATAATGTACCAAATTGTATTTTGGAAAATAATGACGACAGCTGTGCATATGTATACGGTAGACTCAATAAGCATAGAATAGAGAATACTGTTGGTGAATTTGTAGAATTCTAGCTTTTGAACACAATGATGTGTGGAACAAAATCTAGAGGATACATATAGCTTTTGTCAGCTGTCTTGTTAGAGAAGACAAAAGTACATCTGGCCTAGAATTTTAACCACAACCAGATGTTCCAATAATTAATACAAGCATTAAAACACCTTTAAAAAATGTTTTAAAGTACCAATTTTTACATGTGAATTTGGATTTTTGGTTAGAAAACTGATCTCTCTTGATTTTATAATCGTCTACATAAACCACAGTCAATGAGTTAACACTTAGTGATACTCGTGCTCTAAAAAATGCATGGAACTTCAGGAATGTGATTTATCATCTGCACAATAGATATTTCTTTGTCATTTTTTAAACTGGATTGTTTCCTCCAGTAAAAATAAATAACTAATGGAATCAACGTGTAATTAATTTTCCTGCCTAGTGAATTAGAAGTCTTGAAATACCTTTCCTATTACAGTAGTCTACGGTATGGATGAAAATAGAAAACTGATGAGCTCCTCTTTTATAGCACTCTGTTAAGGTGTTACAAAGTTTAAGAGTCTGCTATAGATATTTGATTACTAAATCCATTGGAATTTTCAATTATTTAGGACTTAATGAAAAGCAAAACAGAACATATACTTTAAAAAAAAAATGTTCTGGATGGGCCACACCCTGCTGAAGAGTGTGGCCATCTAGCTCTTCTTCCAGGCCTTTGGCAAGGGTGACCAAAGCTTATTTTAAGCAAAGTAGTTTTCCTTTACTCCCAACTGTTTATTATCCTGCCATCTTTTACTCTTCTTTTTGTTTCTTGGTGTTTTTAATGTTTTAAACAATTTGTAAACTGCCTAGGTTGCTGATAATCAAGCAGTGTACTTCAATTCAATTCACAGTCTGGTACCGGTAAAAACATAACAGTTTAGTGTTATTATTATTATTTGCACAAAAATCTTAAATCACAGCTGCCAGGTCTTTAGCTGGTGTTCACCTTCATATGCATTGACTTCATTACAACATAGGATGTTGTAATGAATCAGGATGATGTGACGTTGATGCTCTTATGCATCTTGGTACAAATGATCTGTCCCAGAAGGATGTATCTTCTGTGCAGAAAGACTTCCAGAGCTTGGGGTATGAACTTAGTAGTATGAGCTATAGGATCATCTTTTCAGAGGTTCTACCAGTATACAAGGAACAAAAAGGGAAAGGCCAGCATGTAGCGGAGTTTAATGTGTGGCTAAAGGAATGGTGTAAAAGGGAAGGCTTTGGTTTTATTAGTCATGATGTCTGCAGCTGGTCCAGTGAAAAGCTGTACAAAAGAGATGGTTTGCATCCATCAAAAAAAGGGACTGAGTTACTTGGCATTAAATTCACAGATTTTCTGGATAAACATTTAAACTGAACAGTGGGGACAGAGAATTAATTACAGAACATTTCTTTCCCCAGCAACCTAAAACTAATAAGGATACCAGTGCATGTAAAATAGATGTTTGTGCAGGTGAGATTATCAGCCTTGCTGTCAACCAAAACCAAGCATTTAATAGTGAGTGCCATACCATGTGTATTAATCAAACAGGTGGCAAGAAAGTAGGGCCAGGCAGGCATAACACAGGTTATGTAGACAGTAAACACAGCATCAGACAAAAATATCTCAAGTGCCTATATACAAATGCACAAAGTCTGAGGAACAAACAGAGTGAAGTCGAACTACGAATACATGAAGGTAGATATGATATAGTTGGAATAACAGAAACTTGGTGGGATGAAACACATGATTTTAATATACTAGTAGAAGGATACAAACAGTTCAAAAAAACAAAACAAAAAACACCAGACCCCATAAAAGAGGAGGTGGAGTTGCACTGTATGTAAAGGACCACTAAATTGCTACAGAAATACATGAAACCAAAGATGAAAACCTAGAATGCATATGGGTCAATATAAAAGAAAAAAGGATGACATGGTCATAGGTGTATATTATAGGCCACCCAATCAAGCAGAAAAAATAGATGTTCTTTTTGCCAACCGACGAACAAATATATGCAGGAAACACACAATAGTAATGAGAGACTTCAATTATCCTGATATCAGTTGGAAAACTAATTCTGCACCAAGTGAGAAATCAAATAAGTTCCTAACCAACCTAGCTGACAACTTTGTTGTCCAAAAGGTAGAGGGTGAAACTAGAGGGACAGCCATACTGGACTTAATTCTTACAAACAGAGAAGAAGTGATAGAGGGAGTTGAAACTGCAGGAACCTTGGGTGAGAGTGACCATGTCATACTAGAATTCAACATAACACAAACACAAGCAATAGAACATAATGACACCAGAGTCTTGGATCTTAAAAGAGCTGATTTTAATAAACTCAGAGAGAACTTCGAAAAGATTCCATGGATGAAAATCCGAAAGGGAAAAACAACTCAAGAATCTTGGGAAACTCTAAAAAGTATGGTCATAGAAGCCCAGACCAGCACAATATCGCTGAGAAAGAAAAACAAGAAATCAAAGAAGAAACCATCATGGCTGCACAAAGATCTCTCTGACAAATTGAAAGAAAAAAAAGACAAGTACAAAAAATGGAAAGAAGGACATACAACTAAGGCAGAATATCAGCAGATAGCCAGAATCTGCAAAGACGAAGTCAGGATAGCAAAGACTCAGAACGAACGAAGACTTAAAACAAAAGTCAAAGCTAATAAAAAAAGTTTCTTCCAACATATAAATAACAAGAAAAAAAATCAAAGAAACAGACTGTCCACAAAAGAGAGAAGATGGCAAGGAACTAACAGACAACAGAGAGAAAGCAGAACAGCTTAACTCATTCTTTGCATCGGTTTTCACACAAAAAGAAATTATAGCTCAACCCACCAGAATCATAACTGTAAAAGACAGACCAGAAATAAAAGTTAAAATAAGCTAAGCAAAAAAAAAAAAAAAAGTAAGAGAATACCTGTCTGATCTTGATGGACACAAATCACTAGGGCCTGATGGAGAGTTTTAAAGGAGCTGGCAGAGGTTATCTCCATATCTTTCAAAAATCCTGGCGTGCCAGTGGACTACCAAAGGACTGGAAAAGAGCTGATGTGGTTCCCATCTTCAAAAAAGGGAAAAAAACAAACCCAGGAAACTATAGACCAATCAGCCTAACATCAATACCTGGGAAAATATTGGAAAAGATAATAAAAAAACCCAGATCTGCCAACATCTAGAAACAAAGTAATAACTAGAAGTCAGCACGGGTTTGTTAAAAACAGATCATGCCAAACCAATCTTATTTCATTCTTCTTAACATCTTCATCTAATCATGACATTCTCACTCTTCCCCTTCTTCTCAACCCATTCTTTCTTCCAGCAAACATTTGTTTTGTAATTCAGTCTTCATTTTCTCTATAAGACTAAACTACCTCAATGTAGGTTTTTTTGTTGCTCAATTCATTTTTTATATTCAGCCCACAATTATTTATTAGCCTTCCATGATTGAGTCCATCCGTTCTTTTTTATTGTTTACAGTTCTTAAATAAACTATTCCCACTGCATTTAACTTATTTTTATACTTCTCTTGATGTACACAACTCTCACTTTCATATAATAAAATAAATTATACTCCTATGACGCCATCTTCGCTTATTTGGACAAATAACTTTTTTTGACAAATAGTTGCATACCTTAAAACTTCTCCAGTGTTTCCCTCTATATTAATTTTATATCCATATTCATTCCATCACACAATATATGTAACATGTACTGCAAATACTTTGGATTCTCAGTCATCAACACCACAGCATCTGCATACAAAAAGTACACATTTCCATTTTGCCAATGAACATATAGTATAGTGACTCAAGTGGTATCATAAAAGTGGCCAAAATTATGGCATGCAAGATGAACAACCATACATGTTTTCTAAAATAAATAAATGGTATTTCTGTTCGCTAGTTTATCATTTTAGGTTACTAAATCAGCCATGTTAAAAGTAAAAAAAATAAAATATGGTAATGAATTCTGTTTATTTTTTATGTGTTTAAAACATTTTGCTATTTGAAAACAGCAGATAACAATATCAGGTGAACATTCTGATCATGAATTTGAATGGACTTTTCTTTAATGCAAGATATACTGGTACATGGATACTAAATTCTATTATTTATATCCTTTAATCTTAGTATTAAAGTGCATCATTCTTTTAAAATATTTTTGTGCAGGTGTGCATATATTACGCATATAATCCTAAACAATTTCATAAAATTATTCACAAACTTCTCAATGGTCAGTGTTAATCAGGGCCTATGCCAGTCAGTAGGATTAAAAGAGATGAAAGAGATGGATAACTATGTATGTTTCTCCTCATAGAATTATTAGGAGTATTAACACCCCTTCAGGAAAGAACATTGGAGGAAAGAGTTAATCCTTCTCTAGGATTGATTTCATTTATTTAGTACTATTGATTAGTTGATAACCTCTAAGTTCTGTTACAATAAAACAATGTTTCATTATTCAGTTCGGTTAGCTCCTTGTTTATTTGGACAGATTATATCCTGAATGAATAAACTATGAGGAAACAAATGTGTTGGCAGGCAATGTAGGATACACTGAGATTTCACTACTTACTATTTAGTATTTTACTTCCTTTTCTTTCTCTCTCAAATGATTCTACCTGCTGTCTTCAAGCCCATTTTGAAATGTTATAGTAGAAACATTAAAAAATAATAAGCAGTTGAGACACCTGTTGCATTATTGAATCTCCTTCACAATTTGGCATAATTGCAGTGGGTCATGCGGAGAGCGTGGAAGAGCCAAGTTTAAGGAGAAACAACTAACCAAAATTCAAAGTATATCCTGGAAACAATCTTAGTCCAGCAAAAACATTGTATTGCACTGATAAGGGAATGGAGGAAGCTGAGTAGGTCCACCAGAACCAGAACTTGTAGTTCTTGTGGAACTCCTTTAGTTTGGAAAAAAAAACTGCTGGTCAGATTCCTCCTGTTTTTAAAAATTTCATTTGATCTTTCTTTTTTAAAAGAAAAATCATGTAATCCTCCCTCTAGTAGACTCAGATATGGGGTTATGTGGGAAACACTGCTGTAATAATTCAGATTAATACTTCTGTTAATCTGAATTATGTCCATATTGATAGATTCATTGATGACAGGAATTATAAAGATAGCCTTCCTTTTATGTGATTGAGATGATAAGGAACCTTTATAATAATTTTTATTGGAAAAGTTGGAGCTAGAAAGATAGGACAAATGAGCAGTATTTTGGTGACCATTAACTAGCTAAGGACTACAAAGTACAAAGGCCTAGTTTACTTTTAAATTATAGTTCCACTCTTTCAAGACATATAACCACCTAGAGTGTTAGGCATCCAGAAATTGTCCATGGTAATCAATCACTCCAAGACAAGTATAATCTCCAACTGATTTATTAGGAACAGCTCTGGTAATTCTATGGCATTTCCAAAAGTGAAAGTCATTTTCAGCCCAGTAACACAAAATCCACCTTCTCTCCTCCCACTTCTACACTTCATTAATCATGAGAACCAATTCACTGCAGCTGGAATTTTTTAATGCGACATATGGAATAACCTTGAACTCCACCCCTCCTTCCATTCCTTCTTGGCAGCTGAATCTCAGAGCTGACATAGAGTCTTTTTGATACAAGATAGGTCGTAAATAAATTCAATCAATCAATCAATCAAAAATATACAGTAGTTATCTATTATCCAACACTAGATGGCTATAAACTATAGTCAAGAAGGGCTATAAGTTGCCCATCACTATTATAAACCCCATACTAGCTAATTGTCAAAATAATTCATTCCTTCTTCTTTATCTAATTCCTCAATCTTCAAATATGATGGGATTATAACTCCTAGAATTCTAAACCAGCAATGACCAATAGTATTATCTGGAGGCCATGATGTTCCATGAGTACTAGAATGACTCTGATTTAGAAGGCTGAATGTGGAAACAACAACGAGAAGAGGAGGAAGAAAAAATGGACTAATAACTCCTCTTGCCTCAATTGTTCTACTCATGAGATGAAAACATGCATGATTTCATCAAAATTATATATTTCTTCTGAATTACCATGTAAAAAAATCAATTTTCCTATTATTTTATTCCAGCTCAGCAATATTCCCCATTTGAAGCTTATAGGAAAAGACCAAATCCTTCCACCTTCTTTGCTGCAGCAAAACTTTCTGCTATGCTCAATGGAAATGATGAAGTATATGCAAACCGCATGGTAGTAGATGAGGTAAGACTGACAGGTGTATATTGAGATTAGTTATGTGTGGCTATTGAAAGTATGTGATTATATCAAGTTATGAATTGCACAATTAGTATTTGTTTATTTTATTTTAAGGGGAAGCAATAAGAGAAATGTTTATCATTTATAACCTAAGTGTGTTAACACACATGCACACACAAATGTGTTGGCCAAAAATTACCTGCTGATATTTAGAGGAGCTTTTCATAATTCTGCAACAGTTTGTGGACTCTGCTTTTTCTCAAACTTGTATAGTATTGATACTTAAAAAAAAGTTTCTGGAGTAAAATTCTCTCTTTTTTAAAAGATGAAAAGTAAAATGTAAAACTTTTGTTTAAACAGGATACCAAGAATCTTGCACTTAATTCTTCTGAAATGTCTCTTAATCTGTACTAAGCCATGTCATTTAATTTTGGGACTGATTGATGTCAAAGTTTATGAATTATAAATTAAAGAAAAATCTTTTAAAAGTTAAAAAAATACGAAAGACCTGCAAGCAATGGTTTTGGTTTGCAAATCTCAGCTTCCTTCCTTTACTCCCCTTAACAACTGAATGAATTGTACAAAAATATTTTCTGGGTCTCTATTTCATCCCTATTTCATACGTGCTACCCATCTCTTTCCTGCACAATTTATTCCTTCCACTATTATTTTTGTCTGTTTCATGTACCCATCCAAATATCTGTTTTATGCTCTTCTCTCTTATCTCTCGTATCTCATGCACGTATGTCCCCCCTCCCGGGTCAGATTTGTACCTTCAGATGTTGCTGGATCACAATTCTTAGTAATTTTACTGGGAAAGCCAGTGATGAGGCTGAAATTGTTGTTCAGCATCCTCCAGAAGATGGCACTTCTTCTTCCCTATCATAGACTAATAGGAATCCTTGTCCATGGAGTTTAGTGTTATCTTACAATTAGTGTGGGAGACTACACTAAATAATTGTAAATGTTAAATAAACAGTATACATTTTATTTAAAATGTTTATGTGTCAGCTTTGGAAGCCATTTTTTACTTGGAAGCTTCGATTCTGCCACATTCAGTGCCTGGGAATTTGGGAGGGAGGATTTCATAGTGAGGTAGAAGATTAGACACAACTTTCTTTCTCAGAGAGTCAAGGACATGTTGCCCGGCACCTGGAGGGAAGTGACCGGAAGGATGTCTCCAGTTGGGACGAAGATTTGATTAAGCCAGATCTGATGGATGCAGGACTGATGGATGCAGGAAATAGATTTTTGATTTTCTTTTGGGAAGAGAAAATCCAGAACTCTCAGATTCGTGTTTTCCTAGATTTACCAATATGACAACTCTAATAAAATGGAATTTTGAGGAAATGTTTGTCTCAGAGTTTATTGGTTTGGAGTTAGTTAGTTGGAATGCTGACATTAGGTTTGGTGTAACAATAGTAATATAAAATTTTAATTTTACTTACCTATCTGCTATCTGGTGTTTGTTTTCTGAGGAATTGCTATGCTTCCTTCTTGCAGAATTTTTATTTCATTTTGATACCTGATAATATTATAGATATTGAATGAATTCTTGGAGCATAACACTAAGAGTATATTCTGCCATCACTGGGTTCCTGATCCCACTGAACTTTTTCTGTTGGGATATTAATGACATGATGGTTCTAACAGCTGAATTTAGTTTTACATCATTTTGCTTTATTTAGTATTTAACATTAATAATTTTATCTCCATACTTTAGTTGGAAGATGCTGGTGTCAAGTACATTAATAACACCCCGAGTACTTTGGAAACTAACACAGATTCAAGTAAAGATCCAAAAGTGTTGAAAAATATTCCAAGCAACAAAAATCTATCATCAGTTATGATACCCAGCTTGGATACCTCAGGTTCTGACATGCCATCAAAAAAGACACATGCCTTTAGGAATCTACGGAATCATCGTTATCCCTTTATTAAAAAACGAAGGTGTGTGATAGTTTTTGATTGCATTGTTATAAAAACAGTAATTCTTTACATATGTATGTTTGTCCTATAAAATAAATATGGGTTGCATGGGTTTCAAAAGGAATGTTTTGGATAGGATTCCAAAACTTTTCATGCGTCTGTTCTGCAAAAGTGCATCCTGCTGGTTTTAATATTTTTTATCTGCTTTCTGAAAACATAACTAAGTAAAAGTAATCAAGAATGACTTTTACAGAATATTCTCTCTTCATTCCCCTCTTCCCTACTCAGAGAAGCATATTTAAAATTTCCCACCACTGTTTTTCTGTTTCTGAATTCATGCTGCCCCAGTAAATGTGAGTTTCGTGGTGTGTTTGCTGAGGTATTGTTGATTTTTTACCCAAAAGGTTATATTTTAACATTCAGGGAAATGTTGTCCTTTTCTTAATGCATGCTTCTAATTTCTTGGATTTTTTTCTCCAGGTATTTTAACTATGGTTAAGGTTGGGTAGAGTGGATCAAAGGACAATACACTTTACTTATTGTACATAACTACTGTAAGCTACTCTAGTAAATTATTGTATGTTTGTGTTCCTTTGCTCCCAGTTCTAGTCTTGATGACTTGGATATTGACAGTGGAGATGAAAGATCCCATAACTGCTATTCTTCAGTGTCTTTCAACTCTTCTGCAATCTTGCCGAGTGATAGGGAGCAGTTAAGTGCTTCAGAGCCCACCACTAGATTGGACGACAGCATGAACACAGCTGAATCTCTTCCTTTGTCCAGCAGTTTACAGTCCAAGGTATCATTGTTTTCATTTTCCCATAAAATTAATAACACTTATTTAATTGATGGGAGAACTTATTTATACTTATATTTCCCCCCAAATGCCATAGTATTATTATTTTTAAAATATTTGGAATTTATCAATAAATTTTACTAAAAGGAATTTTTCATAAGAAACATCATCATCTAGTTTTGCAATTAAAACGTTTGTAAAAACTAAGAAAGAGATAGAAAAATTTCAAAATATGCTGTTTGTTTTATATGTTTAGGAATCTCTACTTTCGGGAATTCGTTTGCGTTCATATTCTTATACTTCACCCAAAGTCTTATTCGGAAAACCACCGTGTGCTCAGGAATTTATTCAATGTGATTCAAATGATGGTGAGCACTAATATTTTAATGTTCTTATATTTTTAAAGCAAATTAGCATGGTTAATTCAGCCCCAAGTTAACTTTAGAGTCGGGTATTAAGTATACTTTTCATATAAGATGAAATGATTTTTCTCAGTTGCAAGATTCAAATTACTCACATATATCCCTTTTTCTAAATCAGATTTATATCTAACTATTGATGTGTGAAGATAGGCAGGATGAACAGATGTATTAAATTTTCTCCCTATAATGTACATCTTTCATCTTTTATTTATTTATTTATTATTTATTTATTTGATTTGTCAATTGCTTACAAGATAATAAGTATAAGTATATACATAGTTATGAATACATGAAATGGGTACATGTAAGAAAAATAAGAGGAACAATAGGACAGGGACGGTAGGCACGTTGGTGCGCTTATGCACGCCCCCTACAGACCTCTTAGGAAAGGGGTGAGGTCAATAGTAGACAGTCTTAAGGTTAAAGTTTTTGGGGATTGGGGAAGAAACTACAGAGTCAGGTAGAGTATTCCAGACATTGACCACTCTGTTGCTGAAGTCATATTTCCTGCAATCAAGTTTGATGCGGTTAACCTTGAGTTTGTATCTATTGTGTGCTCTTGTGTTGTTATGGTTGAAGCTGAAGTATTCATTGACAGGTAGGACATTGCAATGTATGATTTTATATACCATACTTAGATCAGACCGAAGACGGCGTAATTCAAGGTTTTCTAGTTCTAGAATTTCAAGTCTGGTGGCATAAGGTATTCTACAACGAGTAGAGGAGTGGATAACTCTTCTTGTGAAATATTTCTGGACTTTCTCAACTGTGCTAATATCAGATACATAATGTGGGTTCCAGACTGGTGAGCTGTATTCGAGTATTGGTCTAGCAAATGTTTTGTATGTTCTAGTTAGTCGTGTGATATTACCAGAGAAAAAGCTACATAGGATTAGGTTAACAACTCTTAATGCCTTTTTGGCTATGTAGTTACAGTGGGCTCTAGCACTTAGATTATTAGAGATGAGTATTCCAAGGTCCTTTACAGAGCTTGGATCTGTTGTGTCCGTCGGAAATGATGCCAGGAGTCGGTGACTTGTGCATTAGCTCTTTATTGAGTACAGGAAAACCGAACTAGCGCAACGGAAAGTTTTCCGGCTTTTTATTCTCTATCCGCGGCAGCCGCAGCCAATGGCATCGCTTTGAATCTCCCGCGATTCGAATGGAACAATCGCGGGAGATTCTTAGTGAGCCAATCGGCGCGGCTCGCCTGACCAATCAGATTGCCCCGCGCTTTGACCAATCAAAGCACGGGGATTTCAAGAATGCAACGTAAGATACAGAACAGGATCATCAACAAGATCTTGACTATTCAGGTTGTATTTTATTTTCTGATTTTTTTTTTGCCAATATGTAAGACAGAGCATTTATTTGTTGAGATTTGAAGTTGCCATTTGTTTGACCATTCTGATACATAGTCAAGATCTTTTTGAAGGGTAGCAGTATTTTCTGTGGTGTTGAATAGCTTTACATCATCAGCGAAGAGAATGCAGTTGCTCTTAATATGATCACAGCGGTCATTTATGTAGAGTATGAAGAGAATTGGTCCTAGAACACTGCCTTGGGGGACACCACTATTGACAGGTACAGAATTTGATAGGACACTCCCAATTTTGACCATTTGTTGTCTGTTTGACAGGAATGCTTCTATCCAATTATGCAGTTGTCCAGAGGTACCATAAGATTTTATTTTTAGGAGTAGTTTGTCGTGTACCACTGAATCAAAGGCTTTACAGAAGTCTATGTAGATTGTGTCTATTGCTTTGCCCTGATCGAGTTGTGTCGATCAGATCTTTCAGATCAGATGAGATCGAGATCTCTCATTTTTGTACACTTTAGGTTATACAGCATCTTACTGAGGTTTTGAAAAAGGAAGAATATTTGCTTATTAAATTTATATGATTGCTTTTGTTTAGGAGCAAAGGCAGCATAGATGGTCCCAATTTTCCCCACAATAATAATTGTCTGAGGTAGATTAGCCTGGGAACAGAAAATTAATTTCTGTGGCCAAAGATGGATATTGATATTATAATTGGTCACAAAGTCATCCAGGATTGGCATTTTTGCCCACCTATTGAGTCCTTGAGAACATGGGATAGCAGATGTTGTTTAATAATATTAAAGGTGTTTTTGCAGGATGTAAGCCATCTTCTGCAATTTATTATTATAATAAACACAACATGTGAAATTACAGCTGCCAGTTCTTGGACGTTGTGATGTATCAGTGTAGTATATATATGTGTGTGTGCATTCAAACTGTGTGCTCTTTTGTAATTGAAAGACAGAAATTCTGTCAATAAACATATTTTCTAAATCTGTCCAAGTTTTTTGGTATGGTACCTAATGTGTCAATAACCAGTGGGAACACGTAAATAGTGAGTTTATGCCATAATCTTTCAGCTTTTATATTATTATTATTATTATTATTATTATTATTATTATTATTATTATTATTATTATTATTGTTTCATGGATGTTAGTATACAATAGTCATTTTTAAATGGAATGAATACAAATGAATTTTTAAATGGAAATCTTATGCTGTCAACAATGACTGACTGCTAAAATATAATTATTTTAAACATTTTTTTTTTTATAGAATCACACACATTCAGCTTGCATGACAAGTCAGAAAAAAGGTATGTTTTAAGTGTGTGTATGTGTGTGTGTATATATGTATATGTATGTATATATGTGTGTGTGTGTATGTGTGTGTGTATATATATATATATATATATATATGGATCTTTGGTTATTCGGGTTTTCTCCCGCGTAAGATTGGAAGTATCTAGGCAACGTTTCAATGAAGTCTCATTCATCATCTTCAGGCTTGGTCTTCAGCTCTGTGCTTCTCAGAGTGACTCACTCTGAGAAGACTCACTCTGAGAAGCACAGAGCCGAAGACCAAGCCTGAAGATGATGAATGAGACTTCATCGAAACGTTACCTAGATACTTCCAATCTTACGTGGGAGAAAACCCGAATAACCAAAGATCCACATACAAATACTCGCGAGAACCTCAGAAAACATATATATATATATATATTCTGAGGTTCTCGTGGGTATTTGTATGTGGATCTTTGATTATTCGGGTTTTCCCCCGCGTAAGATTGGAAGTATCTAGGCAACGTTTCGATGAAGTCTCATTCTTCATCTTCAGGCTTGTGTCTTCGGCTCTGTGCTTCTCTCACTCTGAGAAGCACAGAGCCGAAGACACAAGCCTGAAGATGATGAATGACACTTCATCGAAACATTGCCTAGATACTTCCAATCTTACGCAGGAGAAAACCCGAATAACCAAAGATAGATCTATCTATCTATCTATCTATCTATCTATCTATCTATCTATCTATCTTATTGGTAATAATTGCAAAGTAGAGGCTGTTTACTTGAGCAATGTAAGAATTTCAGCATCAATCAGATATGCTACTTGAAATTAACTTGCAATAATAACTGGATAAAGTACAAAAATGCATGTATACTGAAATTGTTCCACATTTAAATGATAAAAGAACGCAGATATTTATTTTTTGTATTTTATGAATTCAACAATGTCATATATTTTATTATACATTTTAACTTTGTAAGATGTTAAGATATTTCCTGGTATATTTTTAGGATTCAAGAAGAAGAATGGGATAAGTACATAATACCAACAAAATCAGAATCTGAAAAATATAAAGTTAGCCGAACATTCAGTTTTCTAATGAATAGAATGGCCAGTACACGAAATAAATCTAAGGTAATTTGTGATCAATGCATTATGGGAGAGAAAAAAACACCCCACCAAAACAAAACAAAAAAATCTTAAATATTATGAGTACTGAATTGTGCTTGTAATTAAAGTATGAGCACTAAAATGCAATTCTTATGAATATTTTATAACTTGACAATGAGAAATATTTTTTTGGACATAATGGAAAACATTTTTCATTTGCAAGTGGTTTTAAAAAAAAAAAAGCACAGGAAAATAATTGCCCTACAGTGAAATGATGATATCCTCTATGTTAATGTAGGATTTATCATTCCATTGTCAGAAATTCTATGCTAAATAAATAAAGGGAAAAGGGACAGAACTCAATAAAAGGAGAAAAATCAGAGGGTTTCTTTTGGATTTGTGCTAAATATTTCCCTTCTGATTTTGGAACCATTTGGGAACATTTTTAAAAATTGGTTCATGTCAATATTTTTCCAATCTGCTACTCTTTTAGTTCCATTCTGACTTTTACAAACTCTTATTTTGGAAAAAGTGTCGTAAATAGTCCCGTGTAATCATGCAGATATGAAGATATTCAGAATTATCTTAAGATGATCCCTACATCCCTGAATGATGTAGCTTTCAGAAAGTATCATCATCGTCAGTGATTATTTACTAGTTCCACTTTTGTTACAATAGCCAGCATGTGCAAAAGTAAGGATTATTTATTTTATTTTAGGCTTTCAAGCCTAAGGCAGGGACTATAATTCAGAATCTCCTTGTTTCTAATCTGGTGCTTTTAGACCAAATGTTATTTGAATCAGGTTATTTTACTGTGGTTTATATAAATATGTAAGAATATGATTTCTATGCAATAATGTTCTACAAAATGGAGAGGAATGAAAAGATTATTCATTGCTTCTTTTGAGTGGAGTAGTTGACTGCCTCTGGAGATACTGATGCTGTATCGCTCTGTGAACTAAATTTGTAATTATTTATATTTTTCATTTTGGTTATTAAGGCAAAAAACAAAGATGCCAAAGAAAAAGAGAAAGCTAACAGGCATCACTTTGGTTCTGGATCGTGTGCTGGCGTAATGCTGTGTTTCACATGTGAAAAACCACTGTTAGGGAAAGAATCATTGCAGTGTTCTTGTAAGTAACTATAATTTGTGTTCATAGAAGTTGCTTTCTCCAACACTGTTGTAGAAAGTTGCTTGTATTTGTAGATTGGTTCCAAACTTCGTCATGTGTAGAACAGATCATAGACCCAGAACCACAACTTACTTAAGTTCCTTAGCTAACTTACAAGTTCCTTAAGTCCCTTAACTTACGGTAAGTAAAATTTTTGTGGGATTACTCAAAACATGAGTAAATATAGATTCAATCCTATTTCTTGATTTGAGAATAATTTGCTTAGTTTAAGACACAGTGCTTGTATCATAGGTGCTAAATTTCAGGATTCATCCATAGGCACATTGGAGACTTTATTATCTTTATATTGACTAGCAGCAGTTTGTCATGCCTTTAGGAAAAACATTTCTAGTTCTGAGCTGTTGTAGCCTGAATTTGGAACTCTTCCCACAAACCTATAAGATTATTATCCCACAAGATATAGTGATCTCTTAATTAGGTGTGACCAACACAATAAAGCTATATTAACAACTTAGCATATTAAATATCTAATGTTAACTCTGCCTAGAACAGCTGCTGGGTTTACATAGTTTTGAATTAGATGTTCCCTTAAATCAATTTCATCTTTATATATTTCCAAAATAAACTTAAGAGTTGTAAATATTTTCTTTTCGCTATTCCACAAAATGAAGCCAAGGAGATCTTTTTAGAAATTTTAAGGTGAAGACTCTAAAAAAAAAATCAGTTCTACCCCCAACCCTCCTCTTGGACTAAACCTGCATTTATTTTTCTTCCTCTTGATTAGTTCCAATAGATGAAATGAGCCTAGAAATTGAAAGAAAAATAACTTGAAGAGATATATAAGGGAGCTATATGATCAGGATTTAGTATAGTTCATTCATGCTTCTCTGCCTTCTCAAACATCGATCTCTCAGTTTAAACATGGTTGGGACTGATGTGAATGTAAACAGACAGACCTGTTTCCAAATCATGGCATACCTGAGGGATCACCTTTCTCCAACTTTTCTTCCCACCTGGTATATTTGGGCAGAGTGAATACATTCCATTTTCCCTTTATCAAATGCTGTGGGACTGAGGAAAGCATGTCTTCTCTGTCATAGCGCCTGCCTGAGATAGGGTCTGTGACAACTCACCATGGTTAATTTGCCACAGCCAACTTGAAGAACAACTTGCCAGGGTCATCTTGCCACAGGACAACTCGCTGCAGGACAAGAATTACACTAATATCAAAGAAATGGTGGAATAGAATCATTAAAGAAATGACGCAAAAGGAGGAACAGAATAAAATGTGAATGGCAAAAATTAAAATATTTTTATTTATTTTAAATAATTAAATAGAATTGTTACATTGTCCCATAGCGAGTTGTCTGTGATAAGTTGGTTGCAATGAGTTGACCATGGGGAGTTGGCTGCAGCAAGTTGGCTGTGGCAAATTGTTCCATTCCCACCTGATATATGGCTTGTGGCATCTTGCCAGGGGTTTTGGAACGTCCTTAAGACTTGGCTTTGGTCTTTGGTTGGGATTAATTTATTTGCATGGTCCTTATCAGGCTTGTACTGGGTTGTTTTAGTCTGAGCTGTCAGAATTTATTTTCAACAGGGTTTTTTTTTTAATTTTGTAAGCTGCCCAGTCTGTTGAGCTGGGCAGCTATAACAAATTAAAATCAATCAGTAAATTTCATGCTGTTTGATTCTCAGGGTAATACTAGAGAATAATTGTTTCTCATAATATAAACGTAGAAGGGGTTGTTTTCTTGGTGGCAACCTCCTGTTCTGTATGATGTGTGGTTTTGGCCTAAGATCCAAGACATACTGTACTTCTTTATCCTTTTGGTGAAAATTAGTTGGGACTTTGCCGATTTATATAACTTTTCCAACCCTTTTGAAGGAACCAGCTGGAAAACATTAAGACAAGAATTATTTCTAAATGAAAGTTGAACACTCTAAAATTGAGATTGCAATTGAGAGAACCTTTTCTTGCTTCCTTGCAGATTGCAATGCAGTTGTGCATAAAAGTTGTAAGGACTGTGCTCCTGCATGTACAAAAGTAAGTTTTAAAACAAATACTTGGGGATGTCATTGCTCATTGTTACACTGTTCTGCTTCTATTTTGTTGTTTTTGAGTGTAACAAATCAAGAAATTTATATTATATTGGGTGCGCAGGTAGTCCTCCTTTACAATGGCAATTGGGACTAAAACTCCATCTCTAAGGCAGCAATGCCACTATGCTAACTTATGGCAGAAGTTCTGGCAGTGCCAGCTACTGTCATTAGGCAAATCATGGATGGTCACAGTACTCCACAATTATGTGAACACCATTTGTGTCTTCCTGCTGATTTCCTCATTGACTTTGCTTCTCAGAAGCCAGCAGTGAAGGTCACAAATGGCAACCACACGATTGTGCAATGTTGCAAGGTCAGCTGATTGCCAAGTGCCCAGATTGCAGCCACATGATTATGGGTACACAACAATTGCTGCAACCATGAGGACTAGTTAGTTCCACTTGTTCAGCACTGAATAATTGTTGAACTTCGAACAATTGCTGAATGAGTGGATGTTAAGCAACGACTACCTGTAAGTTTTATGCTAGAGTAATAATTTCAGGTAAGCAATTCAAGTGAGTAACTATTGTTGACCTATAGAAAAAAAACCCCAAGGCATTAGTTGTGGTAATAAAATCATTACCCATAAATACAGTGAGAGTCACTAATATTTATATTTTCCTAAACTCTCTTGCTTAATAGGTTTGTTGCTTTGTTTCTATACTGAAGGTCATTTTGTTTCAGTCTTTTTGTTTAGGCTTCCTTAATACAATGACTTGTCCTTTTTTATATTTGCTTACTATGATTTGCTAGTTATGTCACTAGTATGTACACCACTTATTAGTTGTCACTACCTTTTGTCATGTGGAACCAACTAAAAAAATTAGACCTGTGGTTTTTCTGCATGAAGTGGAAAATTATTCCAAATTCTTTCTATCCTGAATTTTGATTTTCTCTGGAAGAAGTAAACATGGGATTTTGATTCCTATGTTGTGATAAATAGTCACAGGAATTTTTCCACAATTTTGCCTTGTCCATGACTCAGACTTGTCCATTCTTTCTCTGTCTCTCTTCATATCCCAATTAATTCTTGAGAAAAGGTGTTTATTTGGATGGATGATTTGACTGCCTTTGGGGAATTGGTTTCTCAGGTGACTGTACATTAGACTAGTGAAGTAGCTGCTTCAAAATCATTGCAAGAGCATAATAAACTGAAAATTTAAATTGTAATGAAACAAAGGTAAGAATAGCATCATCTTCCTGTTTTGTTAAATCCAGAGGCTGTTTATATTATCAGGTAGAACAAAGAGGAATGGTGCCCCTTAGTGTACGCCAGGGGTGTCCAACCTTGGCAACTTTAAGACTTGTGGACTTCAACTCCCAGAATTCCTCAGCCAGCTGGCTGAGGAATTCTGGGAGTTGAAGTCCACAAGTCTTAAAGTCTCACAGTCAGAATGACATAAGTTCAATGAATAGCATCATATTATTGACTTTTCCCAACAGTGTTAGTTATTTTAAAAATGCCTGTCAAAAATTCTAAAATACATAATGATTTATAATAATTATTATGCCTGGTACATTAGCAAAATTCTAGCAATTTGCAACTTTACTATTAGGGTTATGTAAAAAATGGAGCATCATAGGTCAATATAAAATCTTTCAATAAAATATGATCACATATGCATAGAAATGTTCAATTACCTCTTATTTATTTAACCAATTAAATAAAGTTTATATTTAATATATTTAATAAAATTCATATTAATGAAAACATCCTTCTTTACCAGAAATTACAAGATAGAAGTTATGTTAAGAACAAGATACAAACTGTCCAGACAAGTAAGTTAAAGAGTAAGAAAGTTAAAAAGTATAAATTGTTTTTCTTCTGTTATTTTTCATATTTTGTTATTAGTGGCTGTCTGTGGGAGAATGGACAGCTTTTGTTGATTTTTCCCTTCATGCCTTTCCTAGCTTTCTAACAAAGGTGTCCTTGAATATCAGATTTTTTGTTTTAGGGGAGGAGATAGTTTGGAGAGCTGTAAACAAACATCGGCAAATATTTGCTCTATATTTCTATGTTCTTTATGGGTCTCCACTTTTTCCATGAGAGTAGGTAGTACACTTCTCAGAATGAACCCATTCACTAATCCAAGATATTTAACTTGCTTCACTATCAACTCCAAGATTTTCTTTCATACAATAGTTTCACCATAACTTCTGACAGCATACATTCAATAGTTAAATTAAACAAACATTAAAAGCAGAAATACCCAATCTATGGCCATATTTATTGGGCCACATATAGCCTTCCAGCTATTTGATGTGATCCTTGTAATTGGGGTGGGCTTCAAAAATTTTAGCAACAGGTTCTCTGCCTGGTTGGCGAGTGGCTGGGTGGGCATGGCCATGATGGGCATGGCCTAGTTGGGCTCCTGCACCACATGGGGGGAGGGGTTTGCTTTCTCCGAGTTCCAGAGGCTTTCCTCGAGACTCTGGGAGCCTTCCCAGGCTCCGGAGGCTCTCTGGAAGCTGGAAACGGGCTTGTTTCCAGCCTTTCTGAACTTTTTTGCCCTCCCCAAGCCTTCGCATGCACACTGCACTTACCTGCATCCAAAACAGGCTACATGGGTTCTCCTGCGAGGGTGGAAGGGTGGAGATGAGGAGGATTTGGGAGTTTTCCACACTGTGCAAAATCTTAGCTAGAGGTTCTCCTGAACCCTTGCGAGCCTCCAGCAGCCCACCCTTGCTTGTAATCTACTCAAAAGTTCTTGTCATTTTTAATGTGGCAGAAAGATGAAATTATTAAATGTACCTAAAATAATCACACGAAGATTTTTAATGATATTTAAATTTAACTTATTTTAAAACAGACTTCCTCCATTTTTGAAAGTGAGGTTTGTAATATGCAATTCAGATAGCCCTCAGCTCATTATGTACCCTAGTTCTAAATTAAGACTTGGAAAATTGGACTTCCTGTCATGCCACTGACACTGAGGGAGAGGAGGAACAGCCAACAGGGAATGGAAGGTTGGCTGCAGAGGTTGTGGAGGAGGCCGGGGAAGGGCAGAGGCTGGCTGAGCAAGCAGAGGAGGACTCAGGCCTCCGTCCCCTATCCATCCTAGGATATGCAGGGAGGAGAGGATAAGGGAAAGATGTGGTCTACTCGGGAGGAGAGGGCCTTGACCCTTTTCATAGGATGCAGGTGCGAGAACTGCATAAGAGTTTGGACCTGCGTGTTAGCAAACGCTGGAAACAAAGAGTGTTTTATTCCTGGATGAGGTTTATCTTAGTTGACGGACTATACCTGGTTCTCTTCTTGAAGTTTATAATTAATTATCCTGGTCTGTCATGGAACGTTCTTCAGTGTGGTTTGTTTTTTGTTTTTTATTGCTTCGTTATCTGCTCTTTGAGTTGTGTTATGATATGTACAGAATAACCCTTGAGTAATAAGGATATGCACATGGAAACGTTTATGACAGTAGTTATGAATAATTATTCAGCCACATACAGATACACTAAATTAGGTTAAAGTTTACTTTAAGAAATAGCACAGTCCAATAAATGGTCCAGGTCATATATGTTTAACAGTCTTTTTCATTTACAGTAAACAAAGATATTAAAGTATAAGCACAACAGCAACAGAATGTCAGAGAAACAGAATGTCAGAGATACAGAATTTCAGAGAGAGAGCAAGCCACGATCTCTAGCCTTCCTCTTATGGCAACTTGCAACACAATCAACCAATTGGAATACAGTGATTTTGTCTTAAAGCTACAAACATTCATTGTTGGTTTATATATTGCCAACCCAACTAATTTTACAGATTCCTAACATTCTCCCCTTTGGATAGGTCAATATATAATACATTACATCTTTAAGCCATAATTCTTACAACACTCTTTATGCTTAATTGCACCTTGAGCTTTCATGAAATGATCTGCAATATTATGTTCAGTCATGCAGTATTCTAACTAAATTAATTTATTTTGAACACACTAATGTTCAAATATCTCAAATCAGTATGTTTAGACCTTGTTTTAACAGCTAAATTAGTAGCCATACTAATTGCAGATTGATTGTCTTTATAAACAATAAACGGATCACATACAGTAATTCCAATATCCTTCAATAATTGTTTATAATATATCAATTCTGTACACATTAATGATAAACATGAGAATTCCACTTCCATAGTGGATAAATTAATATGTTGTTACCTAATAGACTTCCATCCTATTAAAGCATTACCCAACATTACCACTATACCTGATGTTGACTTATGAGTCATTATATCAGTAGCAAACTTGCATCAGCATATGCAGTTAACACTAATTCACTACTTGGTTTTAAATATAATGAATAATGGATTGTGTGTTTTAAAAACCTAATTATTTGCTTAGCTGCTTGCCAATGTGTTTCATTTGGTTCAGTGTTATACCTAGCCAATTGGTTTACACAGTAAGGTATATCTGGTTTAGACCAATTACCAAGATATGATAGACTACCAATTAAGGATTGATATATTTCCTTATCAAACATAGGGCTTTTAATATCACTATGTGTAAATTCCTTACTCCTTGGTGTCTTAGCAGATTTACAATGCTCCATGTTATAGCGTTTTAATAATTGGCTAATCTTCTTGACTTGCGAAATTTTAAAACCTTTATTTGTTTTCACTATATCAAGACCCAAATAATGCTTAATTTCCCCTAAATTTCTAATCCTGAACTTTTTCTATAATCTATAAACAATATCATTTGCTTCTTGTTCAGTTTTAGTTATAATTGCTATGTCATCCGTAAATAACAGTAATAGAGAAATTAAACCATCTTTTTCTCTTCGGAACAAACAAGGATCAGTTATACCAGCTTCAAAACCTATTGAAACTAATTCCTTTACAACACATTTATTCCATTCATAACCGGATTGCTTTAGACCATAAAGACTTTAATTTCTAATAATTAGTTTTTCCATCATCCTTAAACCTAATGGCTTTTTCATATAGAGGGTATGTTGTAAAGGTGCATGTAGATATGCAGTTTCAACATCTACATGGTTATTTTACATTTATTCTTAGCTGTCCAAACTAATGCTGCTCTCAATGTATTTGTTCTCAGACTAGGTGCAAACACTTCATCATAGTCCTTATCTGACCAAGCAAATCCTTGAGCAACTAATCTTGCTTTATGGGTAATAGTCCCATCCACACCAGTCTTTATCTTATACACCCATTTGCAACCTATTTCACACTCACCTAGTGGTAACTTTACATCCTCATACACCTCTAAATCCTTTAACGATTTTAACTCCCCATTCATAGCTTCCTGCCAAGCTACTTGAACCTTTGTAGGATACAGTTTTTTTTCATTGAAGTTAGAAGGTTCTGTATTAACCTGACATGCAATGCTTGCTTGAAATATGTCAGGTGGACGTTTCTCCTCCTAGGCAACTCAGTACATGCTGTTGGCATGTCCTCTTCCTTTACCTCCCCTATCAAATCTTTGTCTTCTACAGTCATAAAGGGTTTTTCCATTGATGATTCCTCCATTGAGGATTCCTCCACTATCTTATCATCAATATTATTATCATCAGGATTATCAATAAACAATGGAGTCTCAACAAGAACATTATCCTGTTCAAGAAAGCCAACATGCTCCAGAAATTTAGCACTTGTACTGCAATATACATTAGTAGTACCTGGCTCCCAAAATCTAAATGATCTATGATAGTTTCATAACCTACAAAGTATAATTGTCTCCCTCTATGCCCCTTTTGCTTACTTGCATGGAATATGAACCCATGCTGGGGTAAATAACTGAGATCTTGCCTTTCTCCATGCCAATGAATAAATAGTAATTCACCAGTCATTGAATTCACTTTGTTATTCAAAACATGGTTAGCACACATTATTGCTTCACCCCAAAGTTTCTCTGATAAACCAGAATCCGAAATCATAGTCCTAGCCATAGCCATGTTTGTCCTCTATGTTCAATATATGAATTATGTTGTGGTCTATAAGGAGCAGAACGCTTATGTTCAATGCCAGCTTTCTGTAATGTGGCTTCAAATTTTCTATTGGTAAATTCAGTACCATTATCTGTGACTAAGTAATAACTTTCTGTTTCTTTTTCCTTTCAGCAAATTTTAGCCAGTTTACAAAATGCTGGTATGTTTCTGACTTCGTTTTCATTAAATAACAGAAACCATACCTGGAAAAATGATCAATTATGCTTAATATGTAACAGGCTCCACCTAAACTAGGTTTCTTAGGTCCAATAATGTCAGCAAAAACAACATCTAATAGTTCACTGGTTTTGAATCCATTTACCCTATTTGCAGGAGTTACTTTGCTTTTTTCTTGATTGCAAGCATTGCAATTTAAATACTTTGTACAAGCTTTTAATTTTATACCATTAGATAACTCAACAGTTTTCTTTAGCATTTTGAAATTTATATGTCCCCTACACCTATGGAACAGATTAATACATTCATAATGAGGCTTTTTATTCTCATAAACTGAGTTAGCATTAATTAATGGATTATCATATATAATAAATAAACCATTATCCAATCTTGCAGTAATGCTTTTACCCTGTTTTTCAATTAAACATTTACCTCCCTGAAAGGTTACAACAAATCCTGCTTTTACCATTGTTCTTACAGATAGCAAGTTAAATGTCAGTCTAGGTACATATAACATTAGTAAACATTCATTAATACATGAACAATATGCAGTACCTTCTCCAGTTGCTCTCAATTTTTATCCATTAGCCAATGATACATGCTGTTTACTCTTTGTCATGTTAATAAACCTCTCTTTACTTTTAGTTACACACTGCGATGCTCCACTGTCAACTATCCATATATCATGGTTTACAGTTGTAGTTGTACTTGATATAGCTAAACTAACATCTTTATAAGATCTCTTTATATTAATAGCATTCTGTTTCTTACCCTTTTTATAGTATCTGGCTATATGACCTTTAGCCCCACAAGAAAAACATTTCCTAACAATATAGGCAGGAAGACAGTTTTTCTTCCTGTGGTTGTATTTCTCTCAGTTGATTTCTATCTTGCCTTCTTCTTGACCCTTCTAACAGTCTTCCAGTTATGCCAGTCAATGTAAGTTCATCTCTCTTTAAAACTTCCAGTGAAGACACATAATCATCATAAGTTTTATCCAAAGAAGAAAGAATGATGTAAACTTGATGCAGCTCCGAAAAAATCAGCTTCTTTTCTTGTAGCTGTTGTAAAGTCCTTTTCATAAACTCCAAATGAGCTAACATATCGCCACCTTTTGTAAGACGGGCTCTAAACAGTTTACGTGTAAGGTGTATATGTGCACCCACACTATCTCGAACATAAATCCTCTTTGAAATGTCCCAACACCTAGCAGCAGATTCTTCACCACAAATATGGACTAGCTGCTGATCACTCAGTGTCAGTCCAATTATACAAAGAGCCTTTTCATTATCCAGGTTAAAGTCAGCTATTTTCTTTTTATCTTCATCATTCAATGGGTCCCAAGCTGTCACATCCGGTGGACTATTAACTACAGTCCATAATCCATCCTTATGCAGAAGTAGGCTGCACTTCATAGACCAGGAAACATAGTTTGTTTATCCAACTGGGTTATCTGGGATATACTGGTTGACTGTTCTTGTGCCATTTGTAGTTTAACAATAAACCTCAAGCCACTGGCTGAATATGAAACTGTATATTCACACTTGATTCTCAATATCTCTTTGGGCCCATAACCAATGTTATGATATGTACAGAATAACCCTTGAGTAACAAGGATATGCACATGGAAACATTTATGAAAGTAGTTATGAGTAATTATTCAGCCACATACAGATACACTAAATTGGGTTAAAGTTTACTTCAAGAAATAGCACAGTCCAATAAACGGTCCAGATCATATACGCTTAACAGTCCAAAGAATATCCAATTACAAAGTCTTCTTACCGGTTGCCTTTTTCATTTATAGTAAACAAAGATATCAAAGTATAAGCACAACAGCAACAAAATGTCAGAGATACAGAATGTCAGAGAGAGAGAGCAAGCCACGATCTCTAGCTCCCTCTTATGGCAACTTGCAACACATTCAACCAATCAGTGATTTTATCTTAAAGCTACAAACATTCATGGTTGGTTTATATATTTCCAACCCAACTAATTTTACAGATTCCTAACAAGTTGGACTGTATTTCTTTCATTATTTTTAAATACTGTTTACTCTTTTTGAACAACTGTTAATATGTGAACTCTTCACATAATCTGACATTGTAGAAGTTAAAGTGAGTTTAAAAATGTGAAATTGAATGCAGAAATTAGAGACTATGAAATATGTTTTAGTAATCACAGATGGAGGTAGGAACAAATTGAGGTATGTTAAAATAACATTTCAAATTACATTTCATTTTGATAAATAATTATCCATGCTCTGTGTTAAAAGACTTTTTAAAGCTATATTTCAATTTGACATATGTCTACTTATATATAAATCTTATTAAATTCAGTGGGACAGTTATTAGTATATTAGATTTAGAATGTGGTTGCAAAGGCAGTTTATGATATGTTACTGCCTTTGCAGTCACATTCTAAATTGGTAGGGGATGCAATCAAAGGATGCAGTGGGTGAGTAGAAACATTTTTTCCTATCTTAGCTATATACTGGAGGAATATAGGAAGCAGCTGTACAGTCATATGTTTACTGTCAAAGACAATATTGTTTAAACAGATTGACAGTTATTCTCCAATATTTCTGAAATGAATCGGATTCTGGGATATTTCATGCATCTCATGAAGTGAGCATTAGTTCACAAAAGTTTATGGCTTTTAATATAATTCTTTAGGTGCTACTAGATTCTCCTGATTTCGGCATACAGTTCATCACGACTGTCTCTCATACATGGATAGAATACATTGCTTAAATCTAACACTGTATTTTTTGATTTTCCAGATCTATCATTCAGAGATGCTCCACAGCCAGCATTCTTGGCAACTCTGCCTTCTACCACAATTCCCATTGGAGTATCCCTTATGAAAAAAGAAGCATTACAGCAACAACACTCCTTATCCAGAAGTGTTCCAAGTACCACTTCTGAAAGGTAGGCCACAGTCTCCAATGTCACAGTTAAAAAAAAAACTTTCCAAGTGAATCACTATATTTATATGATTTTGTTTTATCCGTAGAAAGAGTATGTCCTCACTGGAGCCAGATACTAATACCAGCAGTTGGAGATCTAGGTCACACTCCGAAGAGCTGCTGCAAACATTAGGTTCTACTTCATCTGTTGACTCTTTTATAATTGAAGGTAAACCAGGAATTCACAGTGATATCATTCACACAAAATTTATTCGATATTAAAATTATTCCATATTAAAAAATTAAAAGGGATTAATTAGTGATCATGTAATGATGAGAAACATGGCTCAAAATTTAGAAATCAGCATTGTACAGCTGATCGAAACTCTTTTTTCAGATATCTAAAAATATTGGAAATTTTTAAGAGGTGCCATCACTGTATTTCTTTAAAGTGTCTTTTTAAAAATGAATGTAAATTTGCCAGTACTACAGGATTACTGTGTTTCTTGAGCAGGAAGCCAATTAATGAAGTGTTAGTTCCTTCATAAACGCTCAGAAAACTTCTCCAAGCAATACCAAAGAGATTTTAAGATAAAGAGTAGTCAAACTGGATATGGTTTATCATATTCTTTTCTTAATTTTAACAGGATTAACCTTTTGCAAAGTCAGTGACACTTAAGTTTTTCCTTAACAGAATATAACATTCATCTTGAGATCTCCATTTTTAAAGTAAAGTGCATCCCATTAAATGCTACCATTATTAAAAATGGATTATATATTAAAATACACAGATGCAAACATTATAGGAAATTGATAACCATATCTCCAGATTCATAGATGCATTAGTACACCTTTGGAGTATTAAAAATCAGCACACAAACTAATCCTGGAATACTTTTTAGTCGTTCAATTGGTATCTGAATTTAACGTTCCTATCTTTTATGTTTAAGAATGGCTTTTATTTTGCTATAGATGATGTGGATACCTCTTTATGGAGTGACCTCAGCACTGATACATTGGAATTTGAGGCAGAATCTTGGAGTCTGGTTGTAGAGCCTTGGTTTTGTAACCAACAAGAAAAGGATGTTATCAAGCGACAAGATGTAATCTTTGGTTAGTTTGCTATAGTATCCTTTATATTTTGTCATAAAAAAATATCAATAGGAAACAGACAGCAACACAAACAAAAATTATTTAATACTTTAAGATCAGAGATTTATTGTTCCTAATAATTTGGAACATAACAAATGAATAGATATAAAAAGATATAATAGCAGTAATACACTTACATTAATAAGCCATTGCAATGGGCTCCAATGACATATAGCAAGTCCTGCAAAGACTGCCATAAATCAAAGGCCCCAAGCTTATCTCCAATCCTATCCTTTATACTGTATTTTTCTTCTAACCACATACACACTTCACAACTTCACGAACTGTCACTTAAACACGTGTATACATTGCTTTCAGTTCCTCATTTCTAATAGTTGTATTCTTCCTGTTTGAAACTTATCCATCCAAGTGTATACTTTGCAAAAATATGTTTTCACAGTTAGCAATGGCTCAGCAGGATTACAAATAGTTCTGGTATATTTTGAAACCATCAACTTTGGTTCACATCTCTTTCTTCTGGGGCCTGCTATCATCCATAGGACTTATTGAATCTAATAGATAAATTAGCTATATCTTTGATTCTCACAGTTTCTATATAGATGGTTGGAAGTGAAAATATAAAACAGCTTTCTCTAATTTGGCACTCAACAAATGTGTTGTATTCTACCAGCAGGATCTGATAATAGGAATTGTAATCTAAAATATATGTTGCAATCAGTAGTGAAATAAAATTTTAAAAATGCACACTAGTTTCAGAACTTATATTTTATTTTTGTTTTTGTAACTTTGTCTCTTTCTGAGAAAGAGAGAGCAGATATTCTCCATTTGTATTCAATGTTATCTCAGTTATGCAGTAATCTGATTAACTATTATTTAATATTCTTAATGGATATTTGCTTAAAAAGATGTTTTAATCCACCTTTATCATTTTTATAAATAACTATAAGCAGTGAACACATCTAATCCTTGCTCTTATTTTCTCCACAATAACATCTGTGAGTTGGCAGGGCTGAGAGAGAGTGACTGAACCAAAGTTATTTAGCTGGCTTTCATGACTAAGGCAGCAGGACTAGAACTCACAGTCTTTTCTAGCCTGGTGCTTTAATCACTACATCAAAGGCAATCAAATTAATCAAACATCAAAGTGCCTTAACCACTAGGCCAAACTCTCTCTCATCTAATAAGAGTGTTTGGACAGAATGATAGGACATGCTCAATAATCATACAGTGCAGAGCACTTTTATTTAGGATTACAGGCAGACAGCTATGACTCCGCCACTCCTCCAGCGCTGCATGCTGTTCTTCCTTTCCGTGTTTTGTTCCAAGGAGTTTATCACAGTTGTGAGTATATTCGTAGATTCTGTAGGCTTTAATCCCCATCTCCTCTTTTCAGTTTATTTCTTGCTAAAGATGCATTTATACTTCTTCAGACCTTAGGTGTTCCCTAATGTCCTGATAGCACCCCTTATGTTGGAATAGTTATTCAATATATAAAAATACATATAGAGAGAATCTACTCTGAAACATATCTACCATGACTTATTGAATTTTATGGTTTTTTTTATGTAGAACTGATGCAAACAGAAGTCCACCACATCCATACCCTCTTCATCATGTCCAAAATATTCAGAAAAGGGATGAAAGAAGAACTACAGCTGGACCACAGCACAGTGGACAAAATATTCCCTTGTTTAGATGAGCTGCTAGAACTTCACCAGCAGTTCTTCTGTAGGATGAAGGAAAGGCGACAGCTCTCAAGTCGGGAGGGAAGTGACAGAAATTTTGTGATCAGCAAAATTGGAGATGTCCTTGTGCAGCAGGTAGAGCACTGAACAGAATTATACTTTCAGCAGGGTGTTTGCAAAGATATAGTCATTCTAAGAGAAACCACTTACTTAGTAATTGTTCAGAATTAAAAATGTGACTGAATAAGGGGGATTTATGACCAGTTGTCACTGTTCTGACCATTGCAGTGGATCAGTAGTCATGTGATCAGGAGGCAGGCACTTGATGTCCAGTGTGGTCACATGATCAACATTTCCAACATTTCCTGCTGACATGCCACAAGCAAAGTCAAAGAAAAGTGGGCAGGAAGTCAGAAATTGCTCACATGCTACACTCTGTAGTGCTTGTTCACAGCATCCTCTTCCCCCACAGCATTCATGCATGTGCCTAAGCTTCAGAATGCCTGCTTGTGACACCCCCTGCAACACCCATGTGCCCACATGCATTCCAGAGCCCCAGCCTGAAGCAGTTCCCCCCCCCCCCCAAGTGTCTTCCTGTTTCGCTTATCCACACCTGTTGACTGGGACTCTCATCTTTTCACACTTAATGACATGCATGCTCCAGGACAAAGGTCAACAACTTGAACTGCCAGGATTGCCCTTTGCTAAGGGATGCTGTGATGACCCAGAGTATATCAGAAATATAACAAAAAATAAAATGTAACTAAAAGTCCTTTAATGCCTTCAACTTGGCTTCACTGTTTAATTGTTCACAGTGGAGGAGTAAACTATTTTCAGAATAACATTTCAAAGGAAAGAAACACAGTTCAAATTCAAAGAACCGATAACAAAGCAAAACTCCAAAACAAACCGCACTGAATAAAGTTCTACGACAGACCAGGATAGATAATTGCCAACTTCAGGAAGATAACCAGATACAGTCCATTGGAAGAACGCCAACCAAGATAAACCTTTAGGAATAAAACTTTAATTTGTTTCCAGCATCTGTTAGCATGCAGGTCCAAACTCTTATGCAAATCTCACACCTGCAACCCATGAAGAGGATCATGGCCCTCTCCTCCCAAGTAGACCACATTTTACCCTGATCCTCACCTCCCTGCGTGCCCTAGGATAGATTGGG
This sequence comes from Hydrophis major, assembly GCA_033807585.1. Classification (NCBI taxonomy): domain Eukaryota; kingdom Metazoa; phylum Chordata; class Lepidosauria; order Squamata; family Elapidae; genus Hydrophis; species Hydrophis major. The sequence continues at coordinate 335,977,005 of CM066329.1, forward strand.
GATGGGCCTGGGTCCTCCTCTGACTGCTCAGCCGGCTTCTGCCCTTCCCCAGCCGCCTCCACTACCTCTAGAGCCACACTTCCAGTCCCTGTTGGCTGTTCCTCCTCTTCCTCGGAGTCAGTCTCCACCAGGGGCAAGACAGATGCAATCACTTGATATTACACTTTATGATTAAATTATTTAGCAATGGAAATTGCAGCCACTATTGCCTTGATAAGCCCATGATTATCTATATATCCATTTTTATGATCCTGGTCCAATCACAACCACATCTCCCCTAAATATGATAATCCTGAAAGAGGAAGGCCTTAACCTTCCTTTGACAACATTTTCATGATGTTTGAGATCACATAGCAAATGCTTCCCTTTATTTTGTGTGAATCTTCCAGTCTATAATGCTTTTCTGATGCACCAAATAGATTGGAAGGGGAAAAAAATCTATTTGGGGAGTGGGAGAACCAGTTTGCTTACATATTCAGTATGCAGCATAGCGATAATTCTACCGATGCTCTATTGAATTGCTACTATTTTTTCAGTTTTCAGAAGAGAATGCAAGAAAAATGAAGACAATCTACGGGGAGTTTTGTAGTCACCAAAAAGAAGCAGTTAGCCTTTTTAAAGAATTGCAGCAAAACAAAAAATTCCAGAATTTCATCAAAGTAAGTTGATAATATCTATCACAGTTGTACAAAAGTTTATCTACTTTAGGAGAACTGTTAACGTGAGAAATGGTACAGCACATTAGCTTAGCATTCTAATAAATAGTTCAAAAATAGTTTTTCCTAAGTATACCACAAGGTGGCTCTATTTTAGTGCAGTGTGGCTGATAGTACTGACTTTCAGAATTGTAAGAATTGCGGCCAATGGAATTCCTGTGCTACATAAAAGGCTTCCATTTATACAAAACAGTTTTCTTACTTTTTAATTTTGTTAAGATTTTCGAGGTGGAGTGTGAGTCTCTAAGGAAAGGGAAAATCGATTCCTGTAACAGTATCTTTTTTTGTTGCGGATAGAACTCATTATATTTCATCCAATATAAAAAAGCCATTGAATGTTAAGGCAGAAGAATTGGACATTGGGCATTGTACAAATGGAACAAAATAAACAAATAAATAAATACACGGCTCTTTTATAGAAGTTGTCTTCTATTTTTAATAAAGTAATAATAGACACTATTATTTTCATTCCAAAATGGCTTATCATTAAAGGCATATGAAATTAAAAAAATAAACTATCTTCAGTGTTTCTGATTATTTGAATAGTTAAAAAAAAACAAAAAATTGCATATGCGCATATTGGCTTATTTGCTGTTGGCTTATTTGTACCTAGTTACAAATAAGATAGTAACCTTTCCCATTCTAATCGGAGAGGTCCACATTGGAGATAAAAGTTTTTTATTTATATAATATAACAATATACTTTGTTAGTATTTTATTTTTTTATTCTTTCCTCTGAATGTTCAGACCACCTACCAGCTTTTGTGATTCATTGGAGTGAGGGACAAGCAACATCTAGGTAAAAAGGTCAAAGTGGCAATCACAGCAGCACAGTTGAAGCCCAACTCTTTGTGTGGGTGTGCAGGATTGATAAATATATAAAAGAGATGGGTTTTTGAAACTCTTGCTATTGGAGTCATCTTTACTTTTTTTTCTATTTTTAACTATCCCAGGTCATTTTCTTTGGCACTGTAGATAACTTATTCAAAATTATTATAAAATTCCTTAGTCATTTTCCTGCATCAGCCATATAACATGGCAAAATGAAGTGAATAATAAAAGCTCAATATCAGATGGATTGAAACAAGAAATAAAATATATAGAAGATTGTCTTCCATCACCCAAACAGAGAGACTTTAAAATCTAAGTGACATTTTATATCTAGCAACCTTGAAGGCTGTATATTAAAAGTTAAATCTCTTCTTAAAGCTGCGGAATAGTAATCTTTTGGCCCGGCGTCGAGGAATCCCAGAATGCATTTTGCTAGTCACTCAAAGAATCACAAAGTACCCAGTTCTAGTTGAAAGAATATTACAGTATACCAAAGGTAAGCAATAATTTTCTACCTGCTTCATGACTAAATCTTATGGTGTGCTTAGCTAACTAACATCAACACATCAACATTACTTTAAAAATTTCTTATACAAATATTTCTTTTTACAAATTTCAGATTTTTCTTATTTTGCAAATAACTTATTTTGCTATAAATGAAAATGAGGTGTGTTTCATATATTCGTTATTTCTCTGTAAATTTATTTGTCACCTACGTTGCTGTGGGGCTTCTCTAGGTGGCTTACAACAGTAAAAAGGAAGAACTGAAAAGAGTGTAAACAGAACTAAAATAATAATAAAATAAACAATGAAATGGAACACAAGAAGAATACATCAACAAAAAGATTAATATGATAACAAAAAGGTGGATAGGTGGACAGCAGAGAACAAGGGAGGGGAGGTGGAGTCTGCCATCAATCCATCAGTAAAATGTGCTCTATTTTATTGTTTTTTATTGGAGAATTGCAACGAAGTAAACAGATTAAGCTTCTAACCTTGAAAAAAAATTACCTGAAATATGGTAAAGTTTCTAGGATCTGAAGTAGTTGAAGTCCACATAGCCTGGGCATTCGGGTTGGGAAGGTTGTTGTACCTAATCAGTGGCCCAATAAGGGGGTCTTTGTAACTCCCAAGTCCAGTAAACAAAGGTGTAAGTAGAGGAGGAGATGGTAGGAAGAAAAAGAAGTGGAAGCAAGTCTAATTGTGGTGTCAGGTTCTATACTCCCATGGTCATGGTCCTACCAGAACAATGCAGATGTGGAAATAATTGTTCTACCAGAACAATGCATCCATGTGGTAATACTAAGAGATTAATGCGGCAACACCATGGATGATTCTTCTAAACCACAGGTGTCAAACTCTCTGCATCACATTGCTGTCACTTGATGTTTTGTTTTGTGACAGTTTTCCCATTCGTGGAGTTGTGATGGCCGTGACCTGTGCCTGACACATCCGGCCCACAGGCCGCCAATTTGATACTCTGTTCTAAACATTAAATGAATTTTGAGATTTCTGCTTTTAAAGTAGCAAACATTGTATTTTGATTTTAGGATTCCATGAGTTACGAACCATTCACAAAACAGATTTGAAAATAATGCTCTGGTTCTTTCTTATGAAAATCCATTCTAAATACTTAAAGAGAAGGGTTTGCTAACATTATGTGCCTTTTTATCTTTATACAGAAGGAACAGAAGAACATCAAGATTTGTGTAGAGCTCTTAACCTTATCAAGGATATGATTGCAGCAGTTGATTTGCAAGTCAGTGAATACGAAAAGAAACAGAAGTTGCTGGAGATTCTTAGTAAAGTTGAGAACAAAACATATACCAAACTGAAAAATGGACATGTTTTTAGGAAACAAGATTTGATCAAGAAACAGAGAACGCTTTTGTATGAAGGTTTAGTCTACTGGAAGACAGCTACAGGACGTTTCAAAGGTTATTAAAATTCAACTTCCTTGTATACTTTCAGTGTGCATCATCTGTACTTTTCTAAAGAAAGTTTTTGTTACAAATGTATAAGTTGCTAAAAATATGAAAAATGTCTTAGAGTATAGATAGGATAGCAATATGTTGATTAAGTTTATGGCCTTGATATTTTCTCTCATTAATTTTCTCCAGAGTTAAGTTTGTCTGAATCCTTTATTTTCTGTCATAAAAATAAGAAATCAGTTTATCTGATTGTAGCACACCCAACACTAGCAATCTGTTTTCCAATATAGTATGAAATCACATTAGAACATTAAACCTGTTCAAATGTCACCTGTTAGGTGTAAAATTATATCTTCAAGTTAAATTTATTTCATTAGCCTAACAAGTACACTGTAGTAACAAAAAAAGAAGTACAAAATTAAGAAAATAATAAAATCAAGTACATAAGTTAACTCTGAAATAGCAAGCTTATGCTCAAATTATGTCATCAAGATCATTCTGAATTAAGGTGCTAACATAGATGGGCACTTAAAAGAATTATAGGCAGCTTCCCAGATGAGTCTGTTGCAGAGGGAAGTGTCCTTTTCTGAAAATTTCTCCCATTGACACTTGGTGTACCTTAAATATTGAAGGACATCTGGGAAAGGGTCCAAGTAAAATTTTTAACAGACAGACTGAAGCAAGTGAAATGAAGACTGAAGCAACTAGATGAACTGGTTGTATTCCCTGATTCTGGTACAAATAATCCTCATTTAGCAACCATAATTGGGACTGCTAAGTCAGTCATTAAGGGAAGTGGTAGCTAAGCAGAGCTACAATAGATTATGATTTTATTTCAGCTTTTCTTTGCTTTACCAGCCTGTGTAGCTTGTCATTACGAGAATTGCTAGTCATTGATCAACCGTGAACAGTAAAGTTTTTCATTATTGTATCTGAAAATTAGCACTAAATGGCAGTCACTAAATGAGGTATTAAAATATAAAACATAAACCAAAAATTCTTAAAGTGAAGAAATATATTAATAACTATATTAGTTGGTATTGTTTCAAAATACTGCTGGTGATAAATCTATGGATGTCATTTCATTGAATACAAATCACTGAGCTCTAGTCTGGGAGCCTCAGAGGGAAGTGTGCCCACTTCCTCAATTTATAATGTGTTTTCATAGGATGTCCCATTCTAATCAGTGCACCTAGTGAATGTCTGAATGTTGTACTGTGATGTGAATGTTAAAGAATTGAATTTATTTTCATTCGATTTGTCTGATATGAATGATTGGTCTATAATGCAATTTTCTTTTTTTAAAGACATTTTAGCTCTGCTTCTAAATGATGTGATGTTGTTTTTACAAGAAAAAGATCAGAAGTATATATTTGCAGCTGTTGTAAGTATAAATGTTTAAAAACACTTTAAATTATCTTAATTGGGAAATTGTGTCTCTTATAAAAAAAATAAATATTGGGACCTTATTCAAGCAAAATTAAGCATTTTAGATGGCAATCTTGAATCTGTGTAAATTTGGATGAATTTGTGTTCAAGTCATTGAAAGAAAATAGCAGATTTTGTCAAAACTATAAAATGATAAATTAATTTGAAGATTCCCTTAATGATTCATACTAATGATTTAATAGCAGATTAAGTAAAATATAATTACACTCTTTACTAAATGATTTGGGGGTGGGGGGGGGGCTGTAGCATTCCTGAAGTTGGTTGTATAGGTGCAGATTGCCAAGTACCTGAATTTGAAACCAAGTCATAAAAAACTTTTGGGGGAATCTTTCATGACTTTGAACAGTTGATAGACAACTAGTCATAAATTGAGGTTAATCTGTTACTTTCCTCAAATTGCAGCTTATATATTGTAGTGTGTAGGAGGTGACAAACCCATACATGTTAAATATTATTCCAGATAATATAATGGATAGATATTCAATGCAGGGCAGACTGAGAAATATTTAGACACAATGCACCTTAGAAAGTGTATAGAAGAACAAAAGAAAGCTCCAACAAACCAATTATTGAAGAGGAAACAAAAGGAGCAATAAAGATAAAATTCAATAACCAGGACCAGGTGGGCTTTTAATGTATTATAAGACATTTCATGGATTCTGATTAAGCCATTAACTTAGGTAATGAATGAGATTCAACAGTGTCAAGCATTTTTGTCTTCCTTTAATTTCTGTGTTATTCAGTGAGGAATATTACAGGCTGTTGTCATACAGACCTGTTTTGTTACTTAATGTACACAGCAAGCTTTTCAACAGCAATATTTGCAAAAAAGATGAATAAATTTCTAATTGAATTGAAACATCCTGATCAGACCGGATTTTTCCTGGCATGAAGGATAATGCTTTGTAAATACATTTTGAATAGTGTTATAGTGAAAGGACAAGCTTGCTCCTGATCACATTATTCACCTTTGTTCACAAAAAAAGATACAACAAAATAATGTTTCCAGAAATAGTTGACATAGTATTATATTGAAATGATTTAATTTAGATGGTCACTCAGATCCTTTTATTCAAAATATACTGTAATCATCCTCATTATCTTCTTTTAATGACCCCATAATCCCTTGTGGGGTGGAATCTGGCCAACTGAATGGAGCTGAGTGTTTTACTAGCCGGATGCCCTTCCTGTTGCCAATGCAGAGCTTTGTTCAGCAGATATATTTTCATTATGCCCAGAGAGAGAAATATCTGTTCTCTACCTAGGTTGAACTCATAGCCTCCTGATCGTGAGGCGAGAGCTCTAACTCTAGGCCATCACATCACTCACTCAGAATATTCTGTGATTTGCATTTTTTCTGTGATCTGTATAGGACCAGAAGCCTGCTGTTATAGCTCTTCAGAAACTTATTGTCAGAGAGGTAGCCAATGAAGAGAGAGGGATGTTCTTGATCAGTGCATCCTCCACAGGACCTGAGATGTATGAAATTCATACTAGTTCCAAAGAGGAACGCAGTCACTGGATGAGGCAAATCCAAGAAGCAGTGGAAAGGTATATACCGGAACATTGGTTACCGCTTGCTCACTCTTTCTTTATTTTAATGTAAAAAAATTCTCCTTAGAAATGTTTGTTAACTACATCCTACCAAAATAAAATACACGTGACAAATCTTGGAAACATATACAAATTTGAAGATTCTGAGATTTGATCTAATAGACTCATACTGATTCTTGCTGTTAAAAGTTATAAAATGAAGCATATGTCTTTCCATATCAGGCTATTTGGGATATTTAAATGGCAGTATGAATTGGGATCTGACTTGCAAAGAAACTTTTCTACTAGGGAGGACAGGAAGAATAGTAAGGTACCATCTTTGTGGCAGTTTAGTGTCATTGGTAAGCATGTCATTTATGATGTCACATCTAGCCTGATTTTTAAAGTAGATGGTGGCCAACTGCTTAAATGCAATCTTTATTTCTGTTTAATATTTCTTAATCAGAAGACAAAATGAGGGAAAAATATATCTGCTAACTTCATCAAATTATAAATATCTCTACAATGATTCCTTTAAATTAACCCTATTAAATTAGTATGACTGAAGCTGACTTTTCCAAATGGATTCCTGTATATAATGTTTTATGGAAAAAAAAAAAAAAAGATCACTTTAATCTGTTTTGCTTATATGGCATCCCTGAAGTTGCCCGGAAGAAGAAGGCAAAATAGGTGATTCTGATGAGGACCGAAAAATAACTGAAGCCAGAGTGGCCAAAATTCAAAAATGTCAAGGTATAGTGTAATGTTTTCTGGCACTTTAAAACTAATACATTCATCCATTAGAGTGGACATAATCTTAAGAAAAAAATGTCCCTTCCTCCATTAGATATTTTATAAGCATGTCTGTGCATTAGGATTCCTACCCAGCGCTGTTTCCTCATTGTGAGCTAACCATAATGTGTATGTGGTTGCTTCCCTAGGGATGGGATTGCATGCAATTCATAATAGAAATACTAAATTTTAAAATGAAAATCACAATGTGAATAATTATGGTTCCAGCATAAATAAGTAATAATTACTATCGCCATATTTTTTAATCTTAATAGTGCATGTTTTTTTGTATAGTACTCTTGAATAATCAAGACCAGCAGATCTGTAACTATTTAGAAGAGAAACTTAATATCTATGCAAAGCTTGGGAATATGAGTGGTTTTGAAGAAGTTCAGGCGGAACCACATCTACTTATTAAGCCCGACTCTGGAGAAACTCCTCAAGTGGCTTCACTTCTGGCAGCAGCCCTCAAAGAAGGTAAGTCTGTGTCTACATATAAAGTATTTTTCTTCTTCTCCCCCTCTGCCCCTTGTCACACTTCTTAGTATTTTAATTAATTTCAGGTTTAAAAAGTTTGAAAGCAAGCATTCAGAATTCTCCCCAAAAGGGTTCATTGTAGCTCCAAGGTACTTTCTAACTTCACTAACTTTTTGAGTGGGGATTTCCAAAGTCACTGAAAAATCTGTAAAGACAGACTGTCTCGTTCTATGGAAAATCATATGGTTTTCTTTAAACTCTACTGTATGGAACTCGGAAAAGGATTTTTTTAATTAACTAACTAGGAAACCCTGTAAGTGACTGTAGGCCTGTGCTGGGGAAACCAGTTTGGGTTTTGACTACTGCTTTACTCTCCATTGCTTTCTTGTCTGAAATTCAGAACTTATAGGCTCCAGGTGCCTCTGACCATTTTTTGAGCCCCTTTAAAAAAAGGAACAAAAAAAGGTATGTAGGTCTAGGTGTGTTTGGGTCTTTTCCCCGATCCCAAAACCAAACAAACTGACACACGCCAAGAACACAGACCCCAACCCCAAACTCGAAGCCAGAGTAAAACCCAGAATGCTACATCACAGCCACCTGCTCAGAATATCACATCAGAAAACTCAGGAAATTACACCACAAGAACTCAAGAAATTGCAGCACAGCAAATGATCCAGGATATCACAGCACAAGACCAAGGATACCACAGCAATAAGTCCCACAACCCATTACCCAAGCCATTACTACACAGGAAGCTAATGGAAAAGAGATCAAAACACAAATGACCCAGGAAATTACAGTGCAGGACCCAGGATACCACAACAAAAGAACTCACAAGCCCATCACACAACCCATTACCCAAGCCATTAAAACACGAGAGGCTAATGGAAAAAAGATCACTACAAAACAAATGACCCAGGAGATTACAGCACAAGATCCAGGATATCTCCACAACAAAACTCACAAGGCCATCACACAGCCCATTATACCAACATCAACTCCATCAACCAATCAAGAGGCAGCAGCGTAGCCAACCAGCCCAGCACACCAGCCCCCCCCCCAATATTTATAGAGAGACAGCAACTCCGATCACACTCTGCTTGCACTGGCACGAAGCCAAAAGCACCAGCCTGAGGATGGCGAGTTGGACCTGTCAGACTTTTACAGTGGTTTCAGATTTAAATTTGGGGCAGCCTATTGCTGTGTCAGAATGGTTTTTTCTTCCTCCTGATTGGTTGAGAGTCTTGGTCTGTGTTTATTGGTCTTGGAGTTTGCTGTGTTCTGCTACTAGTATCTTCTGTCTGTTTTTTTTTTGGGGGGGGGCTCTTTTTGTATCTTGATTGGCTGGCAACATTGTGTTACTTTATTGGAGGCCTTTAGTGCAGCTTGGCTTCGGGTAAATGGACGGCTATCATTCGTTAGGAAGCTGGGTTTCATCTGGGTGCCTGGTTGGGGTGTGTTTGAGCTGGAGGTATCAGGGGGGATCTGTTTGTGCCCAGGTGTTTGCCTGGCTTGTGGTGTGGAGATTTTTTTGTTTGTGAGTGCAGGCTTCCAAATGATTGACAGCCTGGTGGAATCATCTCTTCTGTTCATGCTTTCTGGTCTTTTTTCAATCTCTATGGCTTCTCTGATGATTCTGTGGCTGGGATTTTCTATGGTGGCTAGGGTTTTGGTGCCATTGAAGTTGATGTTATGACCTGTGGCTTCCATGTGTTGGACAAGTGAGGAAGTGTGTTCCAGCTTTTTGACTGCATTTTTGTGTTCATCTAGGCGGGTGCTTATTCTTCTATTGGTCTGTCCAATGTATGTGGCCGGGCATGATGCACAGGGGACTTCATATATGCCTTGGTTTTCCAGGTCAATTTTGTCTTTGGGGTTCCTGAGGATGGCTGCTATTTTTCTGTCTGTTTTGAAGGCAGTCTTGATGTGGTGTCTGTATAGAATCTTACTAATTTTGTCTGTAGTGCCTCTTATGTAGGGCAGGAACAGCTGTCTGACTCACAAACACCATACAGAAGCCTGATGATGGCAGATGAGATTCTGCTGAAACGTTGCTACAACTTTAAAAGCACCACGTGGGAAAATACCCGAACAAAGCTGAATGCCAGACATATATATATATATATTTGTTTTCTTAAGTTTTCACGGGTACTTACATGTATGGCATTCAGCTTTGTTCGGGTATTTTCCCACGTCATAGTAGTGGTGCTTTTAAAGTTGTAGCAACGTTTCTCTGAGAAGCCATAGAGATTGAAAAAAGACCAGAAGGCATGAACAGAAGAGATGATTCCACCAGACTGTCAATCATTTGGAAGCCTGCACTCACAAACAAACAAATCTCCACACCACAAGCCAGACAAACACCTAGGCACAAACAGATCCCCCCTAAGACCTCCAGCTCAAACATACCCCAACCAGGCGCCCAGATGAAACCCAGCTTCCTAACTAATGAAAGCCGTCCATTTACCCGAAGCCAAGCTGCACTAAAGGCCTTCAATAAAGTAACACAATGTTGCCAGCCAATCAAGATACAAAAAGAGCCCCTCCCCCCCAAAAAAACAGACAGAAGATATTAGAAGCAGAACACAGCAAACTCCAAGACCAATAAACACAGACTAAGACTCTCAACCAATCAGGATGAAGAAAAAACCATTCTTGCACAGCAATAGGCTGCCCCAAATTTAAATCTGAAACCACTGTAAAAGTCTGACTCACAGACGAACATTATACAGAAGCCTGATGATGGCAGATGAGATTCTGCTGAAACGTTGCTACAACTTTAAAAGCACCACTACTATGACGTGGGAAAATACCCGAACAAAGCTGAATGCCATACATACATATATATATATATATGTGTGTGTGTGTGTGTGTGTGTGTGTATAGGTTTTCTTAAGTTTTCGCGGGTACTTACATGTCTGGCATTTAGCTTTGTTCGGGTATTTTCCCACGTCATAATAGTGGTGCTTTTAAAGTTGTAGCAACGTTTCAGCAGAATTTCATCTGCCATCATCAGGCTTCTGTCTGGTGTTTGTCTATGTTTGTCTACATACATATATATATATATATATATATTCTTCATCTTAGGTACTCGTCTGTTCATGAGGGCGGGTTTCCAAATGGCAACAAATTGGAAACCTGCCCTCATGAACAGACAAGTACCTAACATGAAGAATGACACCAGACCCACACCCCTGAGAGCCACACAAGATGCCACCATCACACTTCCACGTAGAAAGCAGACTCACACCCACACAGAAGATGAGACACGACCACAGACCAGAAGCCGCACTGCAGCTGTATCACTACCCACTTCAAATCCCTCTGCCCCATACATGAAGCGAACTGACCCCCACCATGAAGATACAGCACGACCACGAACTCGAAGCCAAACAGCAAGATCACAGCTCACCAGCTCAAATCCCCCAGCAACTAAGACTAACCTGAGCACAACTAAGTCCCCACCTAAACAGAACACGCCTCCAGCCAATCAGAACAACCCCCCAACCAATCAGAACACAGCCAAACCCCCAACCAATGAGAACACACCCCCACCCAATCAGAACACAGCCAAGCCCCCACCCAATCAAGTCACACCCCCACTAGCAATTAAAAGGAAGAAGCAGCTGCAAGCTCACATCACTCTGAGAAGCACAGAGCTGAAGACCAAGCCTGAGACTTCATCGAAACGTTGCCTAGATACTTCCAATCTTACGTGGGAGAAAACCCGAATAACCAAAGATCCACATACAAATACCCGCGAGAACCTCAGAAAACAAATATATATATATATATATACACATACACACACACACATACACTGAACTGAGTCAGTTGAATTTTATTTGCTGTGATGAAGATTGTACATTACCAGTAGACCTGATATTTTTCCCCAGAAGAAGTTTTTAATAGATTTTTTTTTGTCCCTTATAAATCATGCATTACAAGGATGACTTGGAGGTGCGAGAAACTTCTAATGCAATTTACTGGATTCCCTGCATGGATTGCCCCTATGACTATGTAGGACAGACAGGGAGAAAGCTAAGCATCAGATTATAAGAACACAAGTGAGCAGTTAAACGAGGAGATTCAAACTCATTGATAGCCTCATATTGCAATGAACAAGGACATATATTCCGTTTTGCAGCTACTAAGATTGTTGGCCAATCAGGGACAAAAATGGCTAGGGAAATGATTGAAGCCTGGGAAATGGGCCCCTTGTCAGTCAACAAGCGTGCTGGTTTATCACCAGTTTACTAGATTCTTAAAAGTCAAGGGCATGGCAGGAATGAAACAAGGAAACAACCAATCAGTGACTTAGTGGCTACCCATCAAAGCCCAGTTAACAACTAAAAGGCGCACACAACCAGGAACCACATAAATATATATGTTGAGTGTTCTAGAGAGAGGAGCTCCCTTAGGATGGACTCCAACACGAGTCCGAAAGCTTGAAAGAATAATATTAAGTGTAGCTAAAGTTTGACATGTTATATATAAATTATTATATCTAATTGATTAAACATTATCAGTCGTATGTATATGTATGAATACATATGACTGATATTTATAGGCTAATCATTGATCACAATAAACATCTTCTCTTTCTTTCTTATAAGTGATATAAGAATTACTGTTTACTTCATAGACACAATAAACACCTAAATGTTTGCTTTTGTTGCAGCGGAAAACCTTCATACAACAGTAGCATTATTGCAAACGAAAGACACAAACCACTCAAAGGAAGAGAGTGGTGGTGATTCATGTTTAACAAATCTTAGTGAAACTGAAGAATGTGAACCTTTCACTGATTGTTAGTAAGAGCTAATATTTTTAATCACCCACGGCTTAGATATATTTACCATGATTGTTTCAAAATATGAAAAATCTAATACAATATACAAAGATACTTGCTAGAAGAATTAGGTATGTCACTGGTACTTGCACTCCTGACATAAATGTTTCAATCAGGTATGTGCTAATGTGAATGCCTATAAACTGTGAATGGATTTAGTCAACTCAATCCTTATTATTGCAAAAATTGAGAAATTCTTAATCTGAGACAATGATTGAACGGCTTGTATGCCATGTTTATTCGCATGCTTGGGCATTACTTGAAAAAAATAATAATCTGGCCTTGAAGTCTTAAAGATATTTGCTGTATTGATAGCGTGATATTGCATTTATTTTTCTATCACAAAAAGGGAACTTGCATTTCTGTATTATAGTAACACCCCATTGGCACAAAAGTAAAACAAAGATATAATTTCTTTGATTTTTAAGATGAGAATGCAAACATTAACTTTAAATTTTTTGAAAGCAAGTAAAGTAGGTCTTCAAAACTTAGACCTTCCACCTAACTACAGTGATAATTGATGGTTCTCCAGTACCAGTTAAAATAAAAGTTCTGTTAGAAAGGAGTTCCACCAATACCAATTGCACATATATGCTTATTCTTGGTGATTGAACTCGACATTTTATTTAAACATTCTTAATGGTACAAAAAAATTGATGAAAAACCGAATAGCAGTATCCCTACTTGGACATGGGGGAAATCTCAGGAAAGAAAGGGTAGAAAAAGAACAAGAAAAGAAAGCAAAGAATGGAATGCTAGAAATAATATATTGAATCCAAAATAATTAAAGAGAGACAGGCATTTAATTTTTCAATTCTAAGTCATTTTTTCCTCTTGGCATTAATCTCTAGGTACAGAACTACAGAAGGCAGAGAAAGAAATTTGTAATTCTGACATGCACTATGAAAACAATGTAGCAGAAATGGATTTACTAGATCAGGTACTGTACTTTCATATGCTCCTTGAATGGCATTATCTAGGCATTGAATTTAGTCCTTTTCCTATTCTCTTTTTTGTTTGTACTTTCACTTTATCTAGTCTTTATGCCTTCTTTTCTTCAAATCTGCCATTAAATAGCTGCTTAATATTTTGTGCATGAACTAAAACATATTTGTAAATAGCAAAAGTTTTAGATAATTTCCTAGGCAGACCAGAAGATGGCAATACAGTTCCACAAATAGTCTAATGTAATTCTGTTTGTAGGAAGAAAATGCCTCCTTTTCTGCTTCTGCACAAACTGAGGTAAGATGGATATCTTATAGCAATCTATTAATATTTCCTACTCTAAGTTTATTATGTTTTGTAATTCCTATCTCATCCTCAATGTTTCCTTCTTTCCTTAGGTTGTGCAGACTATCCAGAATTTAACACGGCTCTTATACAGCATTCAGGTGATTATTGCTTAGCGAATTTAATGGATTTTTAAAAATTGTACGTTAAACAGCTCACAGCTTTTCTGATTTTCAAAGAACTGTTTACAGTTTAGCAGAAGATTTACAAAAAGTCTTCTCTGAACATTATCCTAATCTTTGAAAAAATTGTTCATTAACTATAAAGAGCTGGAAACTAGTATACAGTGGATTAGTTAGGAATTTGTCTTTTTGTGTTGTCTTTGTTCTTGCATATCAATTTGAGGAAAACAATCAATTTAATTTAAACATCAGTGTAGCATTTATTTTCTCCTAAAGTACATGATTGATTGAGCCTAACTAAGGTGATAGGCCCCTGAATTGTCTCTACTACAACTTTAAAGTCTGAAGTTAGTTTTTCCTTGAAGGATAGTCAGAGAAAATTCTGAATAGATATTCAACATCATGCATGTATTTATTGTTCGCATGAAAATAAAAATATGAAATTAGAAAGAAAACAAATAAAGGAGAATATTTGTAGCTCAGAGTTGAAATGAGTTGTCCTAGGTGCTCTCTGCTTGTTTTCTTGCAGAAGTTTCATTACCATAAGCAGGTAACATCATCAGTGCTACTAAGGAGTGCTAAGGAGTTTGCTGTCCAACCATTCTATAAAATGTACTTCAGGGTTATAAATATAAGCAAATGTAAATTCTATCCAAGAAAATTCATCCCATGTGGACAGAAAGAATCATCAAAGATAACTGTGAATCCCCAAAACCTGGAAAATCAAAGTATAGGACATCTTAGTTAAAGCTGGCTGAAATGATAGGATAATGAGCAAACTTCAGGATTTTTCAAAGCTCACTGTTGGAAGTTTGATTCTGAGGCATCAAGTCATTTTCTATTCTTGGCAATCATATAAATCTGTGATGGCGAACTTATGCCATATGTACCAGAGGTGGTACGCAGAGCCATTTCTCTGGACATAGCAGCCATCGCCCATTGCTCTTCCGGGTTCTGGCGCATGCATGCGCCAGAACCCAGAAGAGCAATGGACGATGGCTGCTATGTCCAGAGAAATGGCTCTGCGGCCAGCTAGTCTTCATGTGCGCAGGAACGCTGGAAACCGGAAGAGCAGCTCCCCGGAGTCCATGCATGCGCCGGCCAGCTGGTTTTCACGTGCACATACATATTAGAAACCAGAAGACCATATGCGTGTTGGGAAGCTAAGCTTCTGGTTTCTGGCGCTCCCGTGGACACATCAGGAAGCTGCTCTTCCGGTTGCGCGCACTCCCATTTCAGCAGTGCTGAAAAGGTTAGACAACACTGATATAGATATTTGATTGATTGGAAATTTGGACCAGTTCTAATAAAGGCATTATTGAGATTTGAAGCATAAAACATGTCCAAAGTTCATCTGAATGATAATAGTCATTCTCTATGTGTTGTTCTATGTGTTGTTTAGAAAAGTCCATATGTCTAGAATTGACAATTCTCATAGTTTTGTCCAAGTGTTAATGTTCTGATCTTAGAGCTTAGGCAAGTGCAAGCATCCTTCAGATAATGTGACCCCAAACTTAAATATTTATTGTAAAAGGTGGAGGAGATTCTGAGATTATGGCTGGGATATATATGACCTCTGTTGAAAGCACTTCCTATCTCACTTAAGAATATCTTTATTTCCAGATAAGCCAGAATTTGTAAAATTGTATGGTATAGTGATCCAAAAACCATAATGTTAATCATAGGATTAGTGCAGAAAATGAACACATGTTATTATCTGAAAATGGAAACCGTATGTTAAATGAATAAAACAACAAACATTGTCTTAGACTTGAATGTGGAATTTTCTTTTAAAAGCTATTATGCATTAAATGTTGATATTTTATAAAAAGGAATAGAACAACTGATAGAAATTATTACTGCATTTTGTTTTGATGAAAAGGCAGCCTTGACTATCCAGGACACTCACATTGAGATCAATAAGCTGCTTCTGCAGGAACATGAAAGGTCCAGCTTGAGCCACAGTCCACGGAGCACTTTCTTTCTCGAACAAGAAAAACACAGAAACTTAAAAGAAGAATTCGCAAATATTCATAAACTCCAGCAGCAATTTCAGCAAGAGCAGCAACGATGGCACCGTGAGTGCGAGCAGCAGCAACAGGCGCATGAGACAAGAGAGAGCAGGTTGCTGGAGAAGGAGAAAGAATGCTGTAACCAAGAAGAGTTGCTTTGCAAAAACCGTGAAGAGCTGGATAGCCAGTTCCAAGATTATCAACAGAACCTACAGAGACTCCAAGAGAGTCAAAGGATGGTGGAGAAGGAACGGGAAACTGTCAGGTTGCAACAAAACATTTTGCACCACTGGAAACACAACCATCAAAGCAATCTGCCAGCAGTCATCTCATCGGGAAACAACGAGGTATGCAGCATTTCCAAACATTATTAAACTTGGTGATGCATCTCCTTCAAGCCCCAGCTGAGGTAGTCCAGTTTCATGAGCTAACACATGAGACTGAAAACTAATAAAGAACCCATTGAGTTTATGGCTGAGATAATATCTGAATCACTACCTTATTTATGTAACTCAGAAAAAGAAGAGATAAAGGTTGATGGGAGATTAATAACTTGTGATGAGCTTAATTACTTATAGTGATTGCTTTAAGTTTCCAGCATTCATACTACTATTTTACTAGAAATACCAAACTCCAGGCATTGTCACTGAAAAGCCATTGTATCATTCTGATGGACAAGTCAGGGTGATCAGGATGATCTAGGAATTGAAAAGGTGGGAAGGAAGCCATTGGCAGTGCAACACCACAGAGGAAAAACAAGGGTGTTATTCTAGAAGTGGTATTCAGCAGGTTGTAACCAGTTCTGGAGAACCGGTAGCGGAAATTTTGAGTAGTTTGGAGAACTGGCAAATACCACCTCTGACTGGAGATTTTACAGTATCCTTCAACTGCCACGCCCACCAAGCCACACCCACATAACTGATAGTAAAAAAATTTGAATCCCACCACTGTATTATACCATGTTTCCCCGAAAATAAGACCTGGTTTTATTTATTTTTTGCCACCAAAAAAGGTACGAGGTCTTATTTTGGGGGGATATCTAATTACTGACTCATTACTGATTGATCTGAAGGCCTTGGATGGTGAAACAGAGGCCGGAGCAACGTGCACGAGTAGTGGCAAGTGGCCATAGAAGAAGTGGGCCTGCAAGGCAAGGCAGGTATCAGGGTGTATGAGGCCTGGTAAGTAGGGCATCTCCAAGCTTAATTTTTACCCATGTGCCTCACCCCACCCCACCCCACAAACCCTGGAATGGATGGGCTCTTAACTTGGGGTTATTTTAGGGGTTGTGTTTTTATTGGGCACATGTATAAAAATCAAGCTAGGACTTACTTTCAGGGTAGGTCCTATTTTCAGGGATACACAGTAGTTAGAGTACAGTATACATACAATAGAGAAATGCCTGAAGTCTTCAACCTGAATGTGCCTTTGAGGTCTTCTCTATAATATGTGGGAAATGAGAAGTACCAGTTACGATTCTTAGGATTTCTCTATCCACAGGAAGTGTCAGCCAGTGGAATGAAGATAGCAAAATTTGTTGTTTAAGAGTTTTTGTAGTTTATGGACTATAATTTAGGTATCATGCTTTTTCATTTACAGGTGATAATTCTACTTACATAATGTGAGAAGCAGGATAATCTCAAAATTAGCTTCTTTTTAAACAGCAGACAAAACATAGAAAAGTAGCAACAGTCTAATCTAGTGCTTACTTGGAGAAAATTATAGCATATACTTGTTTTAAGAAGAGAAAAAAATAAGAACTATTCCAAAACATGCCCCCTCCCCTCCCTTCTTCCCTCCCTCTCTCCTTTCCTTCGTCAGGTGAAGTTGTTTTAGTGTTAAATTATTATTTTTTCCACAAATTGTTCATTGCTTGAACTTGCTACCTGCTCTTGAGTCTCATCTTGGCAACAGATGAATAAAATGAAGGGTTTTTCTTCTTTTTTGTTCAAAGCTGGTTAATTACTTCAAGATATAAGACGGAGATTTATGGTGGCAGGAAATGATAAAAATTTGGCCTGCTTAGACTTCCTTTTGTATTCTTATATACAGATAATGGGACCTGTTCATTTGGACAGTTTTTGTGGTGAGAATTCAGCCATCATAAAAGAAACTCTAGTACAGATGTCATTAAACCACCTCAACAGATCCAATTCTCTAGCTTACCAAGACTGTGGGAATAATGTAAATTTAACAGATTCAGAGTTACCAAGGAAAACTGAAAATCAGGCCAACTTCAACATGGATATGCAAACATTCACCGTTGATCCCTCAAAATCAACAGGATCTCGCCATCATCCTTCTTCCAACACAAATCAGTCAGATGCTTGTAACAATCGTAAGTTATAATTCAATACACATATCTCCAGTAAATAACATAGAGAAAAAGTAATGTCTGTTTTTTTTTTAACTATTCTTATTTATTGAAATAAATCTTTGAAACTTCTGCTATTAAGATAAGGGGGGGGGGAGAATCACCCTCTTTTAAGATTTGAAAGTTTTATGCATCTCTCCCAGCCCAGCCAAATCCAGACACAAAGGAGAAGCAAATATGAAAGCAGCTTACTTTTAAGGTTTGCAATATTTGCTCACCTAATTTCCCTTAATAGTGCTCTTGTAAATCCATACTACCTATCTTAGCTATGTAGATATAGTAGCAAACCATAGGCTGTGAAGGGACTTTGGATATTTTTTCTATGTATAGTGTACAAATATAGTGTACAAATGAGATATTGTAAATCTGTGGTTGCTCTAGCTTTCCAGTCGCAAAACAACTTTGGCAGCTTGGTTCAAGATGATAAAATCTGAAATCAAATTAAAAGCTGCACATATAACCAAAGTCAGCTGCTCAGATTCAACAAAGTGTATGGAGCTCTAGTAGTATAATGGTTAGAATGGAGTATTGCAGGCTAACTCTTCCCAATAGTCCGGAGTCTTGACGACTCAAAGTTGATTCAGCCTTTTATTCTTCTGAGGTTGGTAAAATAAAGAGCCAGATTGTTGAGGGCAATTTACTGATGTTGTAAACTGCCCACAGAATGCCATAAAGCTCTATGGAAAACTACATCAATGTAAATGCTATGTTACTATATTTTATTTCTTATAGAAGAAAAGTGGCAACAAGTTCTTCATTTTTAGCCTAATATTTTTTGAGGAACATAGAATAAAATTTGGGTCATATTTAATAGTGTCATTCTTCCACATGTATCAAAGCCAATAAGTAGAATCTCTGATCACGAACACTGCTGACCATTACCAAATCGGGTTCCAACAAAAAAATTCACAAAGTTTTTGAATCTGGTCATGAACACATACTTGGGTGGTGATCAAACATGACCCCTGACCCAGAAATTCCTGAAGACAAAACATTAGAAGATGAAGAAGTCGCCAAAGTTATGGAACGAATTAAAGTTATGACCAGAGGTTCTACTGTACTTTGATTCAACTTATTCAAACCATAGTATAAGCTATGAATAAGCATGGCCATTTCAGTAGGTTAGATCAAGAACGGGATACAGAAATTAGAAATTGTTTCATGGTAGCCTTGTTCTTTTCCTACTCCTGAAGAGCCTGAGGAATCCTTCAGTAATTATATTCTTTAGGCATTAAAAATCTTTGGATTCATGTTCCATTATGTTTTGTGTGCAGTTGCCTTCAGTTACATAATCAAATGGTTCTTTAATAATTATATTAGAATGTATATATTGGAAGTGTTTTTTGTTTTCTTTTTCACAGTTTTAAATACAACTAAACATTATTGCCTAAGTGAGAGTGTGATGGCTATAATAATTATAAATTCTATTGGATTCCTGTTTAATTTCTAGAAAATTACAGTGAATGTAACAGAACTGACAAAAATAATTTAGGATCTCTTACAGTCTTTTATTTAGATTTTTTTTTTATAAGGACATCAAATCTAAAAGAGAGTCATATGTATACACTGTATCAAACCATTTTGCAAACAAAATAAAATAATGAGATTAGATACATTTAAAATGTTTAATGCTTTTCAGATTTTACACAGTACCAAATATATTCTACTGGGTAATCTCACAAATATCCTTCCTTCCCCAGAAATATTAGTCCAGAGAAACTTGTAAGAAAATGCAAATATTTATAGGTGGAGGCAGTTTGTTTGCTCCATTAAATGCTTATATAGATTTGGACTACAAGGTGTTTAATTGAGAGTTAAAGGTTGCTGTTCACATAATTGGCAATTGTTGGTTTCAGTGCATATGCTTTACAAATTGACTTGAGGCAAGTTCTCCCAAATGGCAAAACTCAATACTAGATATTGCAGGCTTTGTAACAAAAGGCCTGTCCCTTAGCTTAAAAGCAGGAAGAAAATGATTGAAAGACATTACATTCATGCCAAGCTAATGGTTGTCTTTTATGTAGATTAATAGCCAATTGTTTTATTAATTAGAATAGGAAGGAAATGAATGTTTACATCACACAAGGAATCTTGTTGAGATTTCTCTGTAAATTCCTTTTAAATCGAGGCAGTCTCCTCCATTTTTCCAGATCCTGCCCTTTTATTCTTTTTCTCTCCTTTCCTGCTTTTAAAAGCTTTTAAGTATCCAGAAATCTTTATTATCCCTTTGACATTTTATTTTCAGCTTAAATGCCTATTGATGTCAAAGTGGATTTTTTTTTCAATTTCTTGCTTACGTCTCTTAGCTGTCAGTATAAGGAAGGAAAGAAAAAAAAACAAGTCCTTTACCTTCCCTCTCTCCTTCGCTGCTTCAAAATCTTCTTTGGGAACAATGTTATTTTTTTATATTTTAAATTCCAGGGTACCTTACATTTTTGCTTTTGCGGTTTAACCCAGTCAACCAAAACTTTCTCTTCTAATCTTCCTCCTGCACATTCTTTTCCGGTTGAGTTCTTCTTTGAGGTGGCCATTTCTGACCTCCACTGCAACCGCTTTTGGGAAAAGGAATAATGGCCAGCTGAGGAGGAGAGATGCGGCTCTCCTCAACCCTGCTGGCAACCTCCCCCCTCTTTACCACCTCTATGGGGTGGCTTAGCCCCAAGACCAGCCAGCTGGGTGCTTCAGTGGTGAGCACGGATCGAAACCGCGCATGATCATGGTTTTGGTCTTTCAGTGAATAGACTCAAACCAGAATTCCCTTTGCTCTACTTTCCTGATGTGCCTGTGGAGCTGGTGCCTCGAACATGGAAGGATGGATGGATAGATAGAGACAGAGACAGAGACAGAGAGACAGATGGGTAGGTAGGTAGGTAGATATATTGATAGGTAGATAGGTAGGCAGGCAAGCAGGCAGGAAGACAGACAGACAAACAGACCTTTTGGATGGATGTATGGATAGGTAGGTAGGAAGGTAGATAGATAGATAGATAGATAGATAGATAGATAGATAGATAGATAGATAGATAGATAGATAGATAGATAGATAGATAGATAGATAGATAGACAGACAGACAGACAGATTGGTAGATATATTGGTAGGTAGGTAGGTAGGCAGATAGATGGATTGATGGAAAGATGGATAGATAGGTAGATAGATGGATGGATGGATGGATGGATGGATGGATGGATGGATGGATGGATAGGTAGGTAGGTAGACAGAAAGACAGACAGATAGAACTTTTGGATGGATGGATGGATAGATAGATTGGTAGATAGGCAGGAAGGCTTTGACCACATGCCCAATATCCAGGATCCCGTTCAACCAAGCCCACCCCTCTTTGTAGTTGCCGTGCCTGACAGCAAGTTCACAGGCTGCCCCTCCCGCCTCCCAAGCACACCCTCTCACATCGTAGAGGGCGGTGCTGTCACCTGCTTCCTGGAGCCAGTACAGGGTTGAGGAAGCCCAGGGCAGGCAGTGGTGAAGAGTTGGAAAAGTAGAGCAAAGCCGTGCCACCGCTGTTGCGTTTGAGGCACTGCCCCCGCTGTTGCGTTCGAGGCACTGCCCCCTGCAGGCACGTTGGGAAACATAGACTCTGGAGCCGGCACCTCAACGGGGGAAACTGCAGGGCTGGCCGACGCCTCAAATGCCCCCCTGTCACCACTTAGCGTCTCCCTGCCACCCCCTTGCCTCTTAGCACCCCCCAAGGCATCCCACCGCCCCCCAGGTGGTGGTACTGCCCACTTCGGGAACCATTACTCTAAGGCCTGTCTGAGCTAAGAATTTTATAAAAGTATATGGAAAACTGAAACCAGCTAGCTATCCTGCTTTAATTTTCATCATGGAAAAGAGATAGAATGTAAAACAAACAAATAAGCAATATGCATTGAATCCATTATATTTTCTATACAGCAATAGAATGACAGCCTGAAGTATATTTTGTCTCAGAACAAAACATAATCATAAATTGAGATTTCTTCTACATTTATATTAAAATGCTGTGATTAACTAAAGCAGACTTTGTGACATGAACATAAGTTGGTGTGATGCTGGTTAGGGAATGCTGGAAGTTGAAGTCAACACCTCTTGAATTTGCCGAAGTTGAAAAAAACAACACTAAAGCATACCATATCACCAATGGACAGCATCTGTGATAAGAGTCCACTTGGTCCACTCTTGACTGTATCAATGTATATTTGAAAGAGTTATCTAAAAAGCAATGCTAAAACTAAGCAATTATATAAAGTGAGATTGTGAAGAAATGGTTAAGCATGTTTGCATAGAAAGTGCATGAGGTAATTCTGCAGTAGAATTTATAAATACATAATATGAATTATGATGCTTTATGTTTCCAATGTTTTATTGTATGTTGAGAATAGTATGCAATATTATTAGTATGCTAATAATAATCTGGACCGCATCACAGAAGAAAGATTAATATTAAGCTGCAGAATTGCCCTATTATATTAAACTTTTGAAAACAATTTTATTTTTAATGAGTAAATAAGCAAAGAAAAAATGTACTTTGAACAGTTTAAAAAGTACAAAAGCTAGCTTTATTTTATTATTTGTTTTCTTTAATACCAATATTCTATCCATTTCTTTTTTTAAAATAAACTTTATTCAGTTTTCAAAGGTTTAAAAACATAAAATAAAATTATACACAATTATATTGACATCAAGATATCATTTACATTTCCTTATTTTATTTCTATACATTCTGTCTTGTTACATTACAATTGCATATTCTTTTCCTTATTCTTATTCTTAATTTATATTACATATTTTCATCACATATTTCTATTTATTCTATATTCAATATCTGTATAGTTTCTTATTCTTTACTTAATCACAACATTGTTTTTGTTACTATTCTTAAACCAGCCCTCCCAGACTATGTTGATTCCTCTTTATCTTTTAATTTTAGAGTCAGCTTGTCCATTTCTGCACAGTCTAATATTTTCTTTATGACTGTTCCCTCTGATGGTATATTTCCCTGTTTCCAAGATTGTGCATATGAGTCCTAGAAGCAGTCAATATATGCAAAATAATATATCTATCCTTTTTACTATAATTCCCTTTTATTATCCCTAATAAAAATAGTTCTGGTTGAAATTCAATTTTTTGTTTTATTATTTCTTCTAACCATAATCGAATTGTATTCCAATATTTTTTGACTTCTGGACAAGTCCACCACATATAGTTAGGTACCCCTTTCTTTTTTACACTTCCAACATTCTGGATTTTGATTCGCAAATATTTTTGCTAACCTTGCTGTAAAACATTTTGTACATGTTTTCTCTATATGCTGTAGACAAAGTTAATTTATAGTTTATCCCCCACATTCTTTCCCAATGTTCCAAATCTATATTGTGTCCCATGTGTTTTGCTCATCCCACCGTTGTTTCCTTAACTACCTATTTTCCATCTTAAAATTTAAAAGAAAATTATGCATTTTAGATATCATGTTTTTTCCCCCTTGTAGGATTTCATCTAATTATTGCCTATCCAAATAAAACCCATATTCCTCTTTGTTTTTATACCTGGCCTGTACTTGCACATATGGCCACCAGTCTATTTCTATCTTTTGTTGTTGTAACTCCTGTAGTTTTTAGTCTTTCTCGTTCATTTGACAAATCTTTGTAATATCTCATTTTCACCAAATCCGTTGTGTTCGGATAGATTAGTGCCTCCATCGTTGACAGCCAGCGTGGTATTTTAACATAATGGTTCTTCTTGATTTTACTCCATATCTTAATTAATGCATCTTTATTTATTTATTTTTGTCAATTGCTTACAAGATAATAGGTAAAAGTAAAAATGTAGTTATGGATACATATAAGAAAAATAAAAAAATAAAAGATACAATAGGACAGGGATGGTAGGCACATTGGTGTGCTTATGCATGGCCCCTATAGACTTCTTAGGAAAGAGGTGAGGTCAAAAGTAGACAGTCTAAGATTAAAGTTTTTGGGGTTTGGGGAAGAAACCACAGAGTCAGGTAGAGTATTCCAGTCATTGACCACTCTGTTGCTGAAATCGTATTTCCTGCAATTAAGTTTGGTGCAATTAACCTTGAGTTTGTATCTATTGTTTGCTCTTGTATTGTTATGGTTGAAGCTGAAGTATTCATTGACAGGTAGGACATTACAGTATATGCTTTTATATACTATACTTAGATCGGACCAAAGGTGGCGTAGTTGTAGGTTTTCTAGGTCTAGAATTTCGAGTCTGGTGGCATAAGGTATTCTGCAACGAGTAGAGGAGTATAGAACTCTTCTTGTGAAATCTCTAATTTGATGTCTCTGAAAGTAGGAATGTTGTTTATTTTTTCCATCCCATAGGAAACTATGCCACCTTCTTTGCAAATCATGGCCTTCTATTAACAATATTCTTTTATTTTCTAAGTTAATCCAATCTTTAATTCATACCATGGCTGCTGCCTGGTAGTACATTTCCCAATCTGGGAGTCCATCCATTTCATTCTGATTCAGAGCTGAAATATAATTTACTTTTTTTCCTCCTTTTAACAGCAATAGCACTTAGACTTATATACTGCCCCATAGTGCTTTAAAGCACGTTCTGGGTGGTTTTCAATGTCAGCATATTGCTTCCAACAATCTACTAAATATTCTAACATTTTATCATCTGTCCAAATTCATGGGCAGCGATTGGCAAGATTGCAAAGATCCTTTTGAAAAAAACAATAGTTCTATGGTGGATTGGTTTTTCCTCCACTAAGAATTTTTTTGCAATTTTCCCATTTCAAAAGAAGATGAGAACACTTAATTAACTGGGCTAGTTGTTGCAAAATAAGCAGAGTTCTTTTTTTTTTTAAGTGTTTCTTTATAGGTTCACAAAAACACTGATCAAGGTGATTGCCACAATATTCTCTTGGCAGGACAACTGTTTCTTTCCCCTCATGATAAATTCACAGAGATATATTTAAAAGCTCTAGGTTCCCTTTTCATTATTTCTTATATAGAGCCCAGCTGTGTTTAATGAATTGGGAAAGAAGCAGGCCAATAAAAGGTATGTTCATTGTTAGAAGAATAATGAATGGATCATGTGTATGTATATAATTTTACTGCAAAACTTCAAAAGCTGAAAGGAAAGGCAGCTTTAATACTACGAATTTGAGAGAACAATAGAAATGAACCAGCAAGGATCATAAGATAAGATGAAAAGTAAGTAGTAAATGGCGGAATAAAGCTTTTGGAAATCCTAATTTATTCAGTTTAGCTGCTGCCCCGACTTCAGAACAATGTAGTAATAATTATAAATGCATATGTCACCTTGTTCCAACAACTGACTCTGGGCAATTCACAATATAACAAAAATGGAATTTAAAAGGCCAAAGTTAGCAAGAACAATGACAAGATAAAGAACAAGATGGAAAATCCAGCCAACAGCACAAATAAACAGCACAAATAAACATATGTTAATAAAACAATAGACTCCCTATCTCAAGGCTTGCGAAAATGGCTAGGTTACAAACAACTAAATAGATGGGAAAAGAATAAGTAGAGATTAATACTGAAGAGGAATGAGATGCTTTGCCCTAAAAACTGCACTTCATATTGATCTGATCTCAGATGTCTCTTCTGGCATTTCATCTCCTTAGTTCATAGAAGAACCAAGGGACACATATTATGAGATGCCACGTAGGAGCAGTCCAGCACCAGGACCTCATCTGATGCCCATACCAAGTACTGACCGAGGATTCAGTTGACTGCCGATCAGGTCCAAGGAAAAACCACAAAATCTCCTTGGAACTTGATAGGTCTATTAAACATTGGATACAGACTGATTTAATAAACCACACTTTCCCGCAGAAATGGAAACTAATAGGATGCAAAATGTACATATGCTTTGTGTGTCCAATCACACTTGGCCAATAAACAATTATATTCTATTATTATAATTTATTCACATCCTTGGATCCTAAGACCAAATGAGCCAAGGAAAAGAGATTAGATCTTGTTGTATAATGAAGAATACATTTTTTTCTTGTACGTCTTTCTTCACTGTAAATTTGGAAGACACCAAATAATAGAAATCTCCTGCAGCAATTCTGGAGAGTATCATAACAAATACGTTTTGAATTAACATCACAGACAGTTATGCTTTATACATTGTGATATTTTAATATTTTCCAAAACTCTGCTCTCTGTTTAGTTATGAAGATATAATGCAGATTATTTGGCCTATAATGCAGATTAATGGATCTATACTAAGGCTGATATTAGGTGGTAGAGTTGAAGTGGATTTTCATTTTGTTAGAAATAAATGTACTTAAATAAATTTAAATGATTATATTTGAAATAAAGTAAAAGTTTCCCATCCAGCAACATTTCAGTAATATATTATTTTCACCTGACTCCAAGGCTTAGGTTTTGGTTTCCCTAGACCAGAATTTATCAAACTAGCATCTTTCAGACGTGTGGACTTCAACTCCTAGAATTCATGCTGGCTGAGGAACTTTGGGAATTGAAGTCCACACATGTAAAAATTGCTAAGGTTGAGAAACATCGTCCTAGACTTCCAATCTAATTCTCCAATGCATTGTACCTTGCAAATTCTGTTGCTAGTTGAAATGATAGCTTTGTGCTTTAATGGAAAATGTTCAGCCACAAAGACTTGAGCTGCAAAAGGAATTTTCCCTGCTTTCATCTTTGCAATGTAAAGTCATAAGTTACTTTACTTGGTTTGAAGACCAAGAACCAACTGTTCTTTTGTGGTCTTGATATTATATTTAATTTTTACACAAGTTTTGGGTAGATAATTTGATAGTTATATAAATGTATTAGAAATATTTATATACTTGAATAATAATTTTATTAGATTACTAAATAGAATTGTAACTACAGCTATAAAATGATATGGCTCTTATTCTTTCACATTTTTTCATTTAGTTTTTTTTTTAAAGATTTGGGTTTGATATCTTCAGATTTTGGAGAAATTGATCATAAACACTTACTATTTATTTAAAAATATGGCATAATTTTTCTTGAATCAATATCAGAAATAGATATAAATAAGCATACTTTCTGATTTTACCTGTGGCTTTTTGATATCATTTCTCCAAAATATGTTTGGGGCATTATGGCAGTATCATTGTTGGCTCTTAGAGAAGTTAATTGCAGAAGTGGTTTCATTTTAGCTTTTGAATTTTTCTCATCATTGTTAGCATATGAAATTTTTTGTATAGTTGTTAGCATATGAAATTTTGATTAGACCAAAGAGCTGATTTCCAGTTCCTGGAAATTAGAGATCTACACAAAATGAAAATAGATTTTGATGAAGCATTGTTTTGATTATATTGTTTCAAACAAAATAAAATCTAGAGCTGTGTTTCTCAACTGTGGCAACTCAAAGACATGTGGATCTTAATTCCCACTATGGAGAATTTTGGGACATGAAGTCTACACCTTTTAAACTTTACATTATTGAGAACACTGATCTAGAGGGGTCCTAGTGTGTTTGTACTGAGCATAGAGGGCAAAGGTGGTGTAAGGTAACCCCTCTTTTCTCTCCAACACTGACCTTGATGCCTTCCACTCAGTCTTCTCTTCCATCTGTAATGATGACCCAGCAAGAAATCCCATCAGCTGACTGTCTCTGATCTTTCCTTACCCACTCTTATTAGTCAACTTCAATGTACTGACTTGTGTGCCTGTTCCTTAGAGCAGTGTCTCCATAATAAAAAAATGGCTTCCAGATACTGATGCACATGCCATCAGAAGGAAATCCTTTAGCACTGTTTCTCCTCAACCCTTTAGGCTCCACGTTTTTTTATAGAGCAATCACATGTCAATCCATATCTAGAAAAAGAAACCAATTACACAAACCAAAATATCCCACATCCATGTTTTAGTTCAGGTACAAGCACTCAAAATAGCTATTTTGCACGTTGAATGGTATGACATTTCTCACGACATGTAAAAAGTACAACGGATTTACTTTCACTATGGTATTTTAGCAATCATTTGTGTCATCTGTTATGCCCTGGATTTGTCCCAGAACTGTGCCACTTTTAAGATGAACTTTGAAAACATGCAACAGCAGGATTTCCTGTTCCACTTTCAGAATGATGGTGTCACACATGGGAAAAATCATCCTTTTTGTAAGGGAGACTGTGAAATTGTGCCTACTTACCTAAATAGCAGCCAAGGATCGGTACTTGATTAAACTAAAGCTTTTTCTCATCATTGGCTTCCGCTTTCTTCTAAATACTTTCTCATTTCTGGAACTTTCCAATACAAATCCTTCTGCGTTTTCTCTTATCAGAAAAGCTGACACTAATCATTGTTTGGTGACGCCACATTTAATGACTCTTCTAGTAAAATCTGTATTCCTAAACTTCCATTATTCCATATTCTGGCATATAGAATGAGAATAAATATATCATTACTTTTGTCAGCTTTGGAAACCATATTAAACCCAGAAACTTTCATGCTGCCACATTCCTGTGCCTGGGATATTAGGAGGGTGGGGTTAGAGTGTTAATAGTTAGGCATAATAGCATTCTTCTTTTCGGTCAAGGTCATGTTCTTCCTACACCTGGAGGAAGAAGGGTTGAAGGGATGTCTCAAGTTGGAAGATCTGGTGATTGGACCATGTGATGGACTGATGGGTGCAGGGGTTGGGTTTTGATTTTTGATTTACTGAGGGAATACCCTGAACTCTCACATTCGGGTTTTCCCAGGTGTGCCAGTATGACTTTTCCAATAAAAAGAAACTTTGAGACAGGCATTTTCTAAAGTGGCAGCCGCGGTATTATGTAAAGAGAAGAAAGTTGGGGGAGCTTAGATTATGTGTAGATGCCAGTGACATGGCTACTTTCTTTGTAAAATGCTTGCTTAAGTCTTTCCCCCACTCCATACTGTAAGACTGTACATTCCTAGTTCTCTTAATCTTTTCTTGTAAGGTCAGTGATTGGTGACCCTGATATTGAATCTCATATCTTTAGAAACAACTGACAGAATAAAAAATTGAAACAGTGCCTGAACTGCCTTTAAATCATGCATTATTCAAATAGTGCTGTCATGACAACCCTGGAAAAGGTACAGTAATGTTTTATTGGAGCAGTTTTTCTAATGTGTATGTATCCCACTGAGCTGCACAGAAGGTACATACATTATATTAACAATTCATTTTGAATTTCTCAGAAAACACAATCCTGTTGGATGTTAGTGTACCTTAAAAGACAGTGAAATGTTTATTTTAAAGTAAATATTTTGAACATTTTGAATATACAGTACAACATGTTCAAATATACTTTTAAAAAATATACATATGCACTCTAAATTCTCCAAATACTACTTAAATTGTGTTGAGGCATTCACATTTTGGACTTCTTGTATTGGGAACTAAAAGATGACAGTGCATTTAAGAGGCTTTTCAGATGCTGCTGGCTTGTTCTCAAGAAAAATTTGTAACCAGAAGTGAAGATATGTTTGGTGGCTAGCAATAAAGTGCTGGAAAGTGACATCTGCCTGGGTCAGACACATGTCTGAAAAAAAGGTTTTAGGCATTTGAAGCTGGTGCTGCTACATGCAAATTCAGCCTTTACTAAAAATTATTACCCTTCAGCTTTATGCTATGTAGGCAGCATTTAGAAACGTAGCATCTTTTCTGCCTGGCCATTGTAAAAAGTTGCTTACGCTGAGTCATGTAATTGGTCCATGAATTTTGTATTGTTTGTACAAAAAGCAGTTGTTAGACTCTGAGGAAGGGCTAGTCTCCTTACAAAGGCACCAACTGCTCAAAATGGTTATTCCCTTAGTTCCCAGTCTTTAAACCTGCCAGAGACTGCTACCTTAAAGTCTCTTAATGAGGAATAACCGTCTGGAGCACTTGTGGGTGTTCTCTCTCCTTGTCCAGAAAGGAATTATTGAGGAACTGGTTTTTTTGCCAGATGTTCATTGCCCCACAGTAATCAGTTCCACTTTCATGGAATTGTCTTCAGTCTGCCATTTCTTCCTTGGAAGACCTAACATGCAATCTATAAGATTCACCCCAAAATATTTAGAAAGCATAATTTATCAGGCAGCTCTGAGGTAGTGCCCTCCACTAAATAGCCATATTATCTCAGGATTGTGGGAGATGAATTTCAGAGTTATTGGGGACACGTATAAGGCTGCAATATATGTGCTACTTTACATTGATTGTAAATATTCATATTTTCATATGAATATTTTGTGTTCAGGAAGTACTGTATGCTGAAGAATAATACTTTCATTTATAGTATGTAGTATTGAATATTTGAAAGTCTGCTTAATTTCAAAGGATTTTTTTTTTAAAAAACAATCCCCTTGACTTTAATAGTCACCTAAAAAGCTTACAGTGACAGAGAAAGAATTAAGAATAGGTTGGTTTTCTTTTAGTGTTTGAATCCAAGGCATTCAAATGGGGCTGAAATTTGCCCTCATTTCCAAAAGTTAGTTTTGAACATAAACACATTCATGCTGTGCTTGTTTTTGAGCATAAATACAATCATGCTGTGCTGGTAATGAAGGCATTTAGTCCTTGGGAAGACATTTCTCTGATATACAAGCGCTTGCTCTCAGCTTGATGAACTTTTAGGGATGGTGATGGGAGGTGAATGGTTCCCTCCCCCCAAATTTTACAATATTTGTAATTCTTCCTGTTAATTGGCTTTTAAGGAGGTTCTCATAGCCAGTTCAGTGGGTTGGATCCAGAAATGGGCATTTGTAGTTTCTTTGTCTTCCAGAAGTGTTTCCAGATTACTCCCTGCACAAGTTAATAAAAAGAAATTCAGGTCGTTTCCGTTCCCAGAATAAGTGGAACCCTGTGAATCAGGATTGTGAGAAACACCTGGAGTCATAACAAATAGTTTGACAAGTTTAATAATTGCAGCACATTCAGGCCAGGAACAGAGTTTTCAGTGTTCTATTTAAAATGGAACCAATCTGGGTAAATTCTTGCTCAAGGCTCCTCATGTAAACAAATTCAGCAATAAGCAGCACAAGAGTTTCTGTTGCAGCTCAGCTCTTGCATTTCACTCAACTGAGCACTCACTGGATTATCTTTTTGATTTTTTAAAAAGTTTATTAAATATTTAATTAATATTAATAATATTCCTTTTATTTTCTTGTGAGAAAAATATGAAACAGTGACACTACATGTTTCGGGCAAATTTGTTACAAGGAAATCAATTGAAGAGGCAATTGTCCTAGGAAACGAAATCACACAAGTCTAAAACTAGTGATTTAATTTGTTATTGTATAATTATGGCCAAAGTGGGAAACAGACATATGTGAGGTATTTTCATATGCCAAAATAAATAAATAAACAAACACTGGATACTTTGCACTTTGGCTTGGTGGCTGATGGTTATATTTGATTGCCTTGTTTTAGTCAGTAAATATCTTGGGCTGGTCCCACAAAGTAGCCATTAAGAATTTGTTTGAATATAATCATTTACCAGGGCTTACATGCATAGTGCAAGCCAAGAAGTAATTTTAATCTATGTATGCCTTTATGTTCTAGATATGAATGCATTGCAGAGCCAGTACCCAAGATTACAAGATTTTGATTCAACTCATGGCAACTTTCAGTTACTTCACCCTTCAGATGTTCTGCTTCATAATTTACCTTGTGACATGGAACAAGATTCAGAAAATGGTGGCATGGAAGAAAAGATTGTTTATCTCTAATCCCTCGTTTGTAATATTAATACAGTAGCACTTTGGGGTAGCTTTTCTAATTGTAGTTATTCTGTATACAAATTGCTTTGCCGGTATATTATTTATTTCAAAATACAAATTTTCCCTATCCATAGGATACAAATTAAGTTATTTTTTAAAATATACCTGTAATATTTAAATTGTGACATTTGAACATTGATGGGCTCTAAAACTACACCTGGTGTATATATGTATATATACATATGTATTTGTATGTCTGAAGTAAGATGATCAACATTGGACTAGGTTAAATGGAAAGATTTTTGCTTTAGATTATGTACACTATAATTTGAGCAGCTAAAATTTAAGAATGCAACTTCAATTACAAAAAAAAGCACCAAGTGATAACAAATGATGTAATGGAAAAACAGAAACAAGAACCTCGGTCTTTGGCTGTTGTACTTTCTGAATGTACCATAGTGGATTTATTACAGAATTTTATAAGCATCAGCCCAATCATTACCTCAGGCTGCTTCCCTTCAGATGCATTGAATTTCAGTTCATGTAACCAACAAGCATCAAGTTGAAGAAGGCATTGTTCTCAGTTACTTTCCAAGTTACACGACCACATTACGTCTTTCATATTAGTTTCATAACATGTACACAGACATGATAGTGATCTGAAATAATGATGAAAAGCTCTTGAAATAAAACCTCTTCTGAATCATTATAGCTTTTTCAGTTGAATTATCACACTAGGACCTCTGTCACATTATAGTTATTTTTATCTTGTTTCAGTTGTGAACTTTTTGATCTGTAGTCTAATGTAGTCCTAATATTATATCTTAACAGCAAAGAGTTTTAGTAAATAATTAATGGCCATATATTTGTCACTTCAAGCTACATTTGTTTACTGTATCATTCCTTAGTAGATATTTTTGTTATTTTCATCAACCATGGACAATATCTTTTGCTTTCCAGGGACCAGTTTTATGTATTGCCTTAGAATTTGTCCTTAACTATTCAGAGTGGCCTTTCATATCAAAAGCAGAAAAACTCATGGCATTTCTCTTTCACATAGGATAGAAGGCTAGGAAGTGGAATAAGAGCAAATGCAGGATTTTTCCTATTTAAACAATAAACCAGGTTACACCGATTTCTTTTGTACATGCATGGGCTGTGAATCAGTATATATCTTTCAGAATGCAGAGCTTTGATGCCCTATGATAAATAAGGATCTTTTCTGTACATTTTGCAAATGAATTGTATACTTTTTGAATGGAATTACTATTTTCAATCTCCAAATGTGTATTTCTGTGTATGTATATGCACTTATACAGCAGACTATGTATGTAATTTTCAATATGAAATTGAAGCTGAGCTGAATATAATTCCTAGTGATCACATGGACACATCAATGTACTTTTATTGATTATAATCACAAAGTAGTATCCTAAAACTGTCTTTTGGAAGTTCCTTCCTTCCTTCCTTCCTTCCTTCCTTCCTTCCTTCCTTCCTTCCTTCCTTCCTTCCTTCCTTCCTTCCTTCCTTCCTTCCTTCCTTCCTTCCTTCCTTCCTTCCTTCTTACCTACCTACAGTTGCAAGTGGGATTGCTTGCTTATGAGTCCATTCAAAGATCAGGTCTGATCGCATTTAGCTTTTTCAAAAATAGCCAAGATTCTGTCATAAATCAATTAACTGCAGATGGTTTCATTTATGGTTGCTACAGTGGTGAGATTCTTAGTGTTTCAATGAGTTCTAATTCTTGTAAGCAAAGAGGGTCTGGGTAGGTTGCCTTAGGATTCAATCAGTAGTGTTAATAAGTGCTTGCCATCTCCTCACTCCTACCATTCAATACTTCCTTCAGAGAACTCTGTAGCTATGAATGCAATTTCTCTGCCACTCTATATGTGTTTACTGATCACTTAACTTAAACTTAATTTAAACAGCAAACCTGTAGCAGTACTGTATGTTCCACTTGGTGAAAATTATATGTTTCATGTCCCCCTCCCCTTCCTTTGTTTCAGCTATGGATGAAATGTTAATCCTGTATCTGCAGGAGTTGTTTTTCTCACTGGATAAATGGCCTCCCAGGTGTCCCCTCTTGTAGATCAATTTGACACAGTCTAAGTCTAGAAATATACCCTTGTATGCTGCTTGGTTAGCTTGCTGAATTTTCATAATTTACTGAAATGGGACATTTCACAGTGCATGCTAGAATAGCCCCATAGTAAATTGAAGGCTTCTTGTGAAAGAAGAGGGAGGGGCTGTTTGTTGATTCATGGAGAACTAAAAGGAGGGGGAAAGTAAACTTATTGATTAATGGGTTTACAGTAGATAAAATTTGCAGATAGGCTTAATTCTCAGAGCTAGCTATTGGTTTTCTAAATTTGGGCAATGATTAGCTGAATTTGCTCTGTAAATTCCAGGACGATGCTAAATCAGTCAAGTTCAACAGAGGGGAGGGAGATAAAATGGGGAATTTTATTGCAAATTGGATAAAAATATTAAAATGGAGGTCAGACAGCATTTCACATCTATGTCCAGGCAAAAATGAAATATAGTAGAAACAGCAGTGGCTGTTAACAGGTAAAGGTAGAATGTGCACAACCAACCCATAATATATTGGAGTCCATTTACTACTAGTACTCACTGCATGTATACTACACAGTATATGTGTTTCACATACTTTCTTGGAAAGAACAATTGCCTACTAAGCTATTTCTTGCACTGCACTGTGCCTGTGGAAGGGAAATTATGTCACATCTTTATTTACAATACTTTCAGTGATCTTCAGACCTTTAACATTAAGTATTGTCTATTTTGCTTACCCATATTCACAATAAAAGTAAATTTTATCAGTTTATAGCTTGCCTCTGTACTTATAGGAAAAGAAAGATTTAAAACGTAAGCCAACGTGCTGAATCTAGTTGGTCTTTTAAGCAGTCTGTATTCTATCAGTATCCATCATTTAGACATTTGTAATGTTTATTTGAATTAAACATGAGCTTTTAGAAACATTAAGAATTCATTAGCTCAGTATTAGAGACTTAATTCCTTTCAACACCCAAGAAATACTATAGAAGAAAATTTCAATGTCATCTCATGAATATCTGGGTTATATGTTAAAAAAAAAAAAAAGATTGCAACTTTGCTTGATTGCAGCCATTATCTTGACTTTTTTTTATCATTACTTTACCCCTGGACATCCCAGTACAGTCTACATAGATGAAGGTCAACTTCCTAAGTGGATCTGGCACAGGGTTCATGAAGCAAACCAGTTTCGCTATATAGTAGGTAGGGACAGTGGGAATCTCGTTCATCCATTCATGTGCGTCACTAATTAGATGATGAGGCATTTGGCTAGGGTATCATAAATTATCAGAGAGGCAGATCTCTCTGAGCGTGAAAATTCGTTAGAGATGGTCACACCAGTGGAGTCGCCGCTTGTGGCAGTATCATGAATCACATATCACCCAAGGTCCTGACTCAACCTTGCCTGGTTCCATGCATAAATGCATTGTAGCATTTGAGCGAGCCAACGATGGTAAGGAGACCAATGTCCCTGCAGTCTCTACGGCTCAAGCCCAAAGTCCGTAGCCCAGCGCCAAACGGTTCATACAGCAGACCTCGGTTGGAAACAATAACAGGGAGATGGTGGACCAAGATAGATGAGATAACGGCGGCCCATAGCTGAATATCAGCAACACGATCATATGTCTGTATTTGGAGACCTTGATGTCTCAGGTCCCCTGCATTCGATAACCAGACACAATGGAGATATCCATGACCCAGAGCCAGTGGCAGGACCCAGTGGATAGTCTGGAGGCACTTCTTAATGGCTTCCTGTGAACGGCTGGGGAAAGTGCGGGAGCAGCAATGTATAGCGGTCTTTCTTGAGCATCCCAGTCTTCCAAAGATGGTCAGATGCAGAGCTTCATCCTCCTCCTGGGACCACATCAGGCACTTGGTAGGTAGAGCGGCTATGTGTTCAGTGTTAACTTCGACAAGTTGACAGTATCGTCGATACGTATTCAGGCCCCGCTTGGTGGAAAACTGGCGGCCACAGGAGCATGCAAAGCCAGTACTTGGTGAATCGGTTCGGGGACATGTGACACTAGTGGTTCCATCTATACTGCTGGAGTCCTGAAGTCCAGAGGGACCAGGACTCTTTTTCCCTGTACATTCTGTAACCAACAGTAAACCCCCTGCTAGGTGGTTGGTCCGACGGGGTGGCCTGGGTCTTGGCTCGGGCACAGGGGGGCATATAACCCATCTGCACCTTCTCTAGCGGTCGCCACTAGGGGGCGCCCAGGCCGTGTAACCATTAATACCCATTAAGAGATACCCTTAAGAGAGTCATAGTTACTCCCACCGTTTACCCGCACATACAAAATATAGCAGCTACTATCTGTGTTTGTGACACTTCAATGACATTGTCCTATTCAATTTCTTTAGATGAGATTTCCCTTTAAAGCATGGTCATCTAATTCATTCAGAAGCATCCCAATACTTCAGGTACAGACAAATGGAGAATAAAGGAGCACAAGAGTGGAGTTTAAAAAGGAATAGT
This sequence comes from Hydrophis major, assembly GCA_033807585.1. Taxonomy (NCBI): domain Eukaryota; kingdom Metazoa; phylum Chordata; class Lepidosauria; order Squamata; family Elapidae; genus Hydrophis; species Hydrophis major. The sequence goes on from CM066329.1 coordinate 336,013,607, forward strand.
GAGCCTTTGTGCTTTGCTGCCAACTTCCAGATATATTTTAATCCAGATAAGTAGCCTTTTCTTTTAGCGTTGGTTCCCGTCTCCCAAGCCGTGTAATGTAAGATTCTTGAGGCTGACACCCAGGATGGTCTAAATCTATATATCAGTTCTTTTGGGCTCTTCTACTGAATCTGCATATCAATAAGGGCTCTCCTATCTTCTGCTTGGGCAGAATATGCTACTTTTTTTTTCAAAAAAATAAAAATAAACACTATTTGATGCTTTGAGACAAATGGTGCTGATGGAATCATTTAAAAGTAAAAAGAGTCAGGAGCCTAGATGAAATGATAAATGCATATCAGGAAATGTGTTCATGAGTTTCAAATTATTTTGCAGAAACAGCTTTTTCCAGCTCTTATGTTCTTGAGTATTCCAGAAAGAATAAACTGCTGCTTATATTTGAACTGGATAGTGAGATGGTAGCATATAAATTTAATCAAAAGTAATGTGGTGGGGATAAAACAATTCCTTGCTTTATTCACTCAAATGTACAATGTTGTGCTGTCATATGAAGCACACCCTAGACCAGCCTGCACAACTTGTAGAGGGAAAGATCCTTGCAGGCTCAAAGGAGTATATGACATGCTGATCAGCTGTGGCAGCTAGTGAAGTGTGGCAGCAGTGCTAGAGCTGGTAGCAGCAAGGCATGGAGAAGGAGGCAGCATGCCTTGGTGAATGAGGTAGTGAATTTATTACTTTTAAACAAAATGTTGGTGGGGCATGCCAGGCTGCTTGGTAAGCCGCTCAGAGCATATGGTCTATATGTTGTATAGTCTGGCTTAGACTGTAGAATATAATACTTATCAAAAGGCCCTCAAAGAAAATCAATGACTTTTTCCATCTGGAATGATCCTGACTCCAGGTGGAAGTATATAGCACTAATATGTTTCAAATAACTCACCTATTACAACTATCCATCTTTAAGGGAATGATAAAATAGTAGTGGGCTACCTCAATTTATATAATACTTATGACAAAATTGGTTCACAGCAAAGGCAGATTGACTATAACAACAGCAGTCACAGTCACAGCAGTTCAGTCCAGAAATGACCACAAATGTTGTATGAACTGGATTTGTAGAATGTATCTTTTGGCCAGGACTGCCAAGCTGGAACCATGAGGATCTCCAAATTATAAACTATGTCAATTTGAGGAATACTACCCCAGTTAAAGTCAAATATAGAACAACTCAAGATCTAGTGTACCAAAACCCTTGGTCTTGCTAAGATTAAGCCCAATTCTACCCCATCCGATCCCCCATATCTTTCAGACACCAAGAAAGATGTTTGACGGCATTGCTTGGCAAGCTTGAGAAAGAAATACACAGTTTTGTATATTGATGTTATGTAGCTCCATGACAATAAATTGTCTCAACTGTGGTTTTATGTATTGGCTAAATAGGAATAAGGAAGGAGTTTAATCTTTAAGCACCTGCAATGCTGGGGTCTAGGACTAGACCTTTCCCCTCCTGTCCCCTTTCCTTAGCAACACCAACTGGAACCAACCCATCAATTAGAACCTTCTACCCCAATACCAGTGTGAACTGGTGCTAGTATACCAATGGCCTCAAAGGGAATGGCCAGGATGAATGCACCAACTCCATGCCAAGCTTAGCAAATACTATCAAGCAGGGCAATCAGTGTCATCTAAGCAGGGGTGAGATTCTACCGGTTTTATAGAACCCCTTGTTAACTTTCTAAGCAGTCCAAGAACCAGTAGTTAGAAGCAATCTCCTTTTGTTTCTTTCCACCCTTATTACATTCTTGGCAGACAGCCTAGACTTACTGTCTCTGAAGGAGATTGTTTTTTTTTTCTTAAAGGGGAAGGGTTGTTTTAAGCTTTTTACACTGCTGTTTGGAGGAAATACTCCCCTGGAAATACTTCTTGGCTAGCTAGAAAGATTAACATTCAAATGTGAGTTTACATACCCTTTCTGAGTTTTGGCCTAAAACTGGTTTTTGGTGAAGTTTAATTCTGTGCTTGATGATGTTTAATCTTGTATTTACCCTGTTTCTCCAACAATATGGCCTCCCCCAATAGGAAGTCCCAACATGTTTTATAGGCATGAAATGAAATTAAACCCCTCCCCCCAAATTAAGGCCTATATTAAAACATGCGAAATGGGGGAAATGGTGGGGGGGCTTGCCATTAGGAAGTACTTTTGTTGCACACTCGGATATGGTGCTGCCTGCGTTGACTCCAATACAAAGTGCCCCACCAACGCCAAGGTCAACATCCAAGCCATCACCACCCGCCTGCCCGAAGATGCAAGGGGGGGGGAATTAAGTCACCCCCCCGAAAAGATGGCCTAGCCATTTTTTCGGGGTTCAAAAAAAAAAAAAAAGACCTGGCCTTATTATATGAGAAACACGGTACTGATGGGATAATTTTCCCTATTCAGCTTTGTTTGGAAGAAAAAAGATTAATCTCTGTTCCTGAAAAGAAACTGGTTTGAGAAATCTGCTAGTTCCTGTGTCTATTTGTTCTGGTAATTGTTTTAACAAGTAACAGCTATTGTTGTGATTTAATTATTTGTATTGTGTTTGAATTTTTGCTGCCTCATGGTTTCTTTTTCTATCTGGGGAGGTGGTCTTCCTTCATTGCTTTAGTGGTATCTGGCACTGTCCTTTTGGGGTGTATTTCCAAGAGGCAGGATGCAAGTTGGCAGTGATTTTCTTACTGCCTTTCTGAGGGCCATGTGACATTTCCTTAAATTGGATGATTTCCTTAGGACATCTTATGAGATGAGTGAGACCAGCTGGTATCTTTAAGTGGTACAAATGAATCTAAGGATTGCTTCTCCTGGGTGTGCTCTTTCTAGAAAGCTTAAATGACCTATCTGCAAAAGGATTTCACTTTATGAGCAAGAGTTGGTTGCTGACAGTTATCATTGCATTTTAACTGTTTAATTCCTTAAGGTGCTCTGGCAACCTGCCTGATTTGTAACTCTGGCTTGCAGGTATTTTTAATCTAATGATTGGTATCTAGGGCAGCTTTTTGCAAGCAAAGAAGCTTTTTGTATTTTTGTACAGGTAATCCTTGACTTACAACAGTTCATTTAGTAACCATTCAAAGTTACAACAGCACTGAAAAAAGTGATTTATGACCATTTTTCACACTTTTGACCATTGCAGCATTCCCACTTTCATGAGAGACCAGGCAAGGAGAAGCGCCCCTTGGCATGAGTGATGTCAAGTTGGCCACGCCCACCCAGTCACATGACCACCAAGCCACACCCACAGAACCAGTTGTTAAAAATTTTGAATCCCACCTCTGCATCTAAGTGCTATAATCTGGCTGGAAACCAAACTGAAAGGGATCTAGATGATACTGCTTCACTTCTTTCTTCCAAAACTAACAGGTCAGCAAAAACTGACACACTCAAGGTAGGAGAATAAAAGACTTCAGTTTGCAACAGAATAGTGCTGGACCAAGGTTGACATATTAGTTCTTTCTAGGTCTCATGACCCATACTTTTTTTTATCTTGAACAGAAATCCAGTGATATTCAACCCTTGCTTTGGACTCTGCTTTTGGATTTTGGGACTATTGCCAGATTCCATTTTAGCCAGCTACAAGTCTACAAAACTTGCTGATCTGCAGCAGAGCAAATGCTAGTGCTAGTGCTAGTGCTAATCAGTGCTAGTGCCAATCAGCCAATGTTTTGGCAGCATTTTTAGAAGCTACATAACTAACCAGCATCAGCAATTCAGTCTTGAGACTGTCTCACTTTTATGCATATATTAGAACATATTTATGAATGTGTTACCATATGAATTCCTGAAATGTATTCCATTTTTGGCAACAGTCCTCATTCCATTACAGTGGCAAGAACTATTTCTTGGCCATTAGAGAGTATGAGCCAGCAGTATGCTCCAGCTGCCAAAAAGGCCAATGCAATCCTAGGCTTCAGTAACAAAAAAAAAAAAAAATAGCATCAAGATCATGAGTAGTGATAGCACTGCCTATGTGGCATCACTGAGATCCTACTTGGAATACTGCATTCAGTTCTGGTAGCCACAATATGAAAATTATGCTGATACCACAAAAAGTATGCAGAGAACAGCAAAGATGATAAGGGATCTGGAGGCTAAATTGTATGATGAATGATTAGTTTACTTTAGTTTGTTGTCATTGCACTTCGTACAACAAAATTAAATACCATCTTCAGTGTACATTATGACTATGAAAATAAACACAAACACATATCCTTCACATTTTATACATTGAATTGAAAACCCCTGTTATTGCATCAACATTGCACTATACAGTAGAATTCAATAGAGTTACTTCCCTGGGATAGAAGCTGTTTTTCAGCCTATTTGTCCTTGTTTTTATTATCCTGTACTGTCTGCCAGATGGTAATAGTTCAAAAAAAGGATTCCCAGGATGAGATGGATCTTTGAGAATGTTTGGAACTTCCTTAAGGCAGTGGGAGCTATAAAACTCTTCCAAAGAGGGGAGAGGGCAACCAATGATCTTCTGGACAATGACATTAACCCTCTGGAGTGCTTTCCTATCTGCCACTGTGCAATTGGCAAACCATACAGAGGTGCAGTATGTTAAAATGCTCTCTATAGTTCACTAGGTAGGTCTATCCTCATGAAGAGAAGAACTGGGGGTGACAAGATAGCGGTCTTTCAGTACTTGAGGGCTGTCATAGAGAAGAAGGATTGGCTTATTCTCCAAAACACCTGAGGATGAGCAGCAATGGGTGAAAACTTGTTACATAGAGGTCTTACCTAGAACCAAGATATGTTCTGCCAGTTAGAACAATTAATTGAACAGTTTGGCTCCTGGAGTTATATCCTTGTGTTAGCAGAAGTGGGAAAACATCACATTTGCAGTAAAGGAATTAACTACTGTTAACTACTGGCAGAGTTTGCCTTGATAGTAACCCAGAGATAGGCTGAGGTTACTCTGTGCATTCAGTAATTAGTAGGGTGTTTCCATGCTAGAGAAAGCAAGATGGGTAGATGAGACCATTGATAGAACTATAGAAGGCTATCAGTAGCTATTAATTATGCATATGAAAACCTCCATGATCCTCTCAAAGGTGCTTTTCCAAAAGCAACTTGACTATGTTTTTTTCCCCTTGAGGAAGATGTTTTACTTCTCATTTAAGAAGCTTCATCAGTTCTGGCTGGTGGCTGATGTGGCTGGTGGTGGAAGGATTAGTGCTGATAGGTTTCATAGAAACATGGTCACATAATTGAGTTAGCACAACACATTTGATTCAAGCAGGTTTGTTAGTATTTTGTAACTGGGTCAGTTTTTCTGGCCTTCCTGGTGGCATCAGATGGTCAACATGAGAAAGGGGGTGCTGGCTTAGATACATCTTTAATCAGATCCAGACTTTGATAACTACTGCATAGACACTTCCGCACATACCTCTTCAGATGCCAGCTTGGGGGAGGATGAACCAGTTCCTGGCACATCAGGAGAGGAGTTGGTTAATGGCTCCAAGAAGCTGTCTGAGAGTGATTTGGCTGAAGCACAGGTGCAGCAGGACAGCCCTGAGGTGTCAGATGGAAAAAACATGCAGCCGATCAGGGATGAGGAAGAGGAACTGCCTTCTGCACTGATCCAAGAACACATAGGGCAGAGAAAAGGCAGCGAAGGTCAGCCAGATTACTCACAGGAAAGCCTTGCCTTTCTTGGTGGGCTACTATTTAGCACAGTAGACAGATGGAGGCAATGCTGGGAACAATGTACTCATTTCTTAACTGTGTGTTTTTGGTTGTTGTGATTCCTGTCTTGCTTTGGATTGATACTGTGCCTTGACTTGGATTGTGCCTTGTGAACTCTGGTCTTTTCTTGCCTCATGAGCCTTCTTATATTATGAATTTAATTTTGTCTAGTGGGTTTATTTTAATTGGGAAACTTTCAAGTGCCCTGTAGACTCATTGGTCATTGCTCTGTGGACTAGCATTATTCTGCCTGTGACTGGACTTAATTAGGATAGTTCTGGGTATTTGGTGAAGAGAATTGCTGGGGAATATTAATATACCTACTAATAAACCCACTAAGACATGGTTACGTGTGTGAGTGAGTGAGCAGGAGAACACACAGGCAGAGCTATTATGTTTTTCCATTTCTATTTTCACTGGGCTAAATTGTTTCACAAGTTGTATCAAGTTCTTTTAAGTCTGGATTATAAACACTGTTATTTTGACAGTAGCATTTTTTCCTATCATGTTCCTCTAGTTCAAAGTATGCTTTGGCCTGAAATTACGAAAACAGTTGTTTTGTTTCATATACATCTGTTTTCCTGCCTATTGATTTCCGAATAACATCCTTCAGTGTTTCCCCACCCAGTCATTGAAAATTCCTTCCAAATTGAGATAGGAAGCAATCTTTAAAAAGTATATTGTAACAAGTAAAGTTCTGAGTATCCTGTTATTCAGGGTCATAAGAACAGCAATATGGAAGTAACTATTTCAAAATCTCAGTTATAGTTCTTCTTATTTACATTTTTCAACAAATCTTTTCTCTGATTCCCAAAGAATTAGAAGTGAGAAAAGAAAAAGAAAATTAAATGAAAAGAAAAAACCCAATATCTAAAATATATGATCCTATAATTCCCAACATTATTAAAATATTCAGACCCCAAATATAATGACTAGAACTGATTTGGACTTATTCACATAATCTAAAACTTACATAAACAATTGGAACTGCCAATTGAAAAACACTGGATTCATTATTCTACATATTTAAAAGAATCAAAACAAAACACTCAGCCTGTCCAAGGAAGAACATTTCAATGGACAATATTATTACTCTCAGTCTGCAGGGCTATTTTATTAAACACTACATGGAGGCTTAAGATGATAAATTTTGTCTGTAAACAAAAAGACAGGGCTGTTATTTTCCCCAGTAACAAAGAGATGTGACCAAAAGGAACATGGGAAAACGTAAATCATGTCTTATTTCTCTGTCATTTTCACTTCAAAGATGGGAAGAGAAGATTATAGTTCAGTTTCTCTTTGCAAAATAGAAACAACCCATTTCTCTGCTCCTCTTTTAATTCTTTAGTACGTGGCATGGCTCAAAGGCGTTACGGATGTGGAATCACCTTCTGGCAACACTTCTGGCTTGCCTCTCTTTTCAGATTCTGGCACCATATGTGGTCTAGACTGAAGTCTGAATATTGACCCAGGGGAGAAGGGAAGTGATATGTGGTGTTGATGTCTTGTTCCTGGGGAGGAAGCATGATGATTTCCTAGTCCCATCTGCATTAACAATAACAACATCCCTCAGTCTGGTATGTTTCAGATGTGTCAATCTAAAAGTATTATAATTTCTTAGTCAGATTTTGATCAGGGAATTATGGGATTGGTATTTCAACATATTTGTGAGGCATGATATGCAAAAAGAAAAAGAAAAAAGAAAAAAAGCTTCACAATGTCATCTTTGTAAGATTCCAGCAAAACTTCTTCCATTGTGATTTTTATCACATTCTCAGAAATGATAATTTTGCAATCAAAATAATCTCCATTAGAGCTATCAAGGGCATCAAACCCTTTCATTGTTTATTCCAGCATGACAATGGAAAGAAAGAAAACACATGGTTGGGTTTAGATTGTAGCTGAGGCCTATGTAGTATTTAGTATACTATCAACAACTTTGGATACCTTGCGCTTTCCTCTCCTCTCCTTCCTTTTTATAAATAAACGGTAAGCTTTCCAAACAATCCTATGTATTAGGCAAATAAAGCATTCTTATAAAATGAAAATGATAAGGGATTGTAGCCGAGGGATTATTTGGAACGCATTCACTTTCTCAGAAAACAAAACCAAAAATAAATTAAGATGGTAGGGAGCATCTTATGAAGATTGAAGAGATGATGGGAAGCAATCATCAGCTTGCCTTGTGCTAAACTGATGTTTTATGATATCCGTGGTATGCATTTTATGAACTAATAAGCTTATCTAGGAATTCAAAAATAATTTGTGATCCTAACTATAGAGCCATTCTGCCCCACTCCTACTGTTACATTTACAATGGATCTCATTTCCTGATCAAATAATAGAATGTACTATTTTTACTTCTGGGGATTCTGTTACAAAAACTGTGAAGACAATTATGGTTTGCCTCATTTCTATATAAGTCTCATGGGAGATTAGTCAGTTTTTATTAATGCAACCAACAATGTTGGGAAGGGAGGGAGGGAAGTAGGGAAAAGCCTCCCATACCAGTAGACAAAGAAATATGTTTTGCCACTGAATTGTGCTATTGCTAATTCAGTCTGAGGAAACATGCAAAGAATTTGCATTTAGTACTCCATTTTTAAAAAACAGCTTAAGTTAGAATACATAAGTAATGAAAAATAAAATTTCAATAAAGACAGAAAAGTATTCCAATCATCAAACCTAACACATTAACAACATGTGACTCATTTAATCTTCAAAGCTTTATCCTGAAAGTTCTATAATAGATTTAGTCGATATTGTTTTGCAAGGAAAAAATATACCCACAGTTCAGATTAATTTCTACTTACTGTTTGAATAACAATTTTGTATTATTAAATAAGAGAATAACATTCTTTTCAACTTCATGGTACAATTGTACATGTTTAAAGAGACAAAAGTTCTTTCTCTTACTAAATTCTTCCCTTTTCATATGAGTTATCTCTTTGAACCCATCTGTTGCTGTTATACCGAAGTTTATTAGAAGATCAGAAATACCCATTTAGAGATGTTAATTTTATAGGAGTTTACACTAGCTTCATTATATTAAGTTAACATTATATTAGCTGGTTATAACTTAAAAAGCATGCAAGAATGCAACTTCTGATGTGGAATTACTACTAAACAAAGCTTAATTTAGAAGACTCTAAGCAACTCCCATTTTTCCCGCTAGAAGTCTGAATTGATAAACCCATAGCACGACTGATATGAATGAAACCAGAATCTAAATGAGGCTGGATAAGTACTTAATATTTGTGAGGATGAAAGCCTCAGTGAACAGAAGTTGGTGGTACCATAGATGAGCAGATTATCTTTTATCATTTCCAAAGTGCACCAAGGGGATGTAGTCTAAACATTGAGTCTTTTTAATAATGTTTGAGAGCCCTGGGGGATGCATGGTTGCCTTAATAATGACAAATGCAATAATTCATGCTTTAAACTCTGTCCACTTTTGAATGTGCTTTTCGACATGCCAGGCAAAGCTTAAGTGGTCTTTAAACTGTCAGATAGTACACTTCTATAATAACTTTATTTTGTTCCAATTTTTGTTTTTTATTAACAAACTTTATTCAGTTTTCACATTAAAAACAAAAATCTCTTTTTAGTGGACAACATATTTCTGGGTCATCATCTTTACATATACAAATATGACAGAAATTATACATTGATATATGCATACCTAATTCTATTATTACCTTTTCCATTCCAAATTTTCAATAAGGAGAGAAACAAACACATTAATTCTAATCTCTTTCATTAATTTCAATCAATTTTGTTTCATTTCAATTATTTCAAATATAATCCTTTAGTATTTGTTTTTAAACATAAAGATTAAACAATATGTGTTTGCCTAATAAATAATAATAAAGTTTAATTCTAAATTCTTTCATTAATCCCAATCTAAACATTTTTAAATTTCATTTCAATTATTTCAAATATAATCCTTAATATTTATTTTAAAAATAAAAATAAACAATATATATTTACCTAATAGTGGTAATAATGAAGTTACCAGTGTCTCTCCTTGCTTTTAATAATCTATATTAAACTTATTAATTTAGCTGGTTCTTTAGTCTGTCATATTCCCTTTCCATTACACTTTTTTTTATAAATTCTAAATTAATACAGATCTTAACACACCCACACAAAAAGAAAAAAAAAACAAGTATAAGTTTCCCCTCTTTTACTATTTTGAGTGTGACACCTTAATGATTAGAATATACCTTTATTCCCTCATCTTAATTCCCAATAAACCATTAGTCATTACATCTTTTCAATTGGATTCCACAGCATATTTCCTCCCCTCTTTAATAAGAGTTATCAGTATCTATATTACCCTATTTTCTAAATATTTTTAATTGCAGAAATATTCTTATTACCCCTTGTCACCCTGCAGAATCCCCTTTTTAATTCATCAACCATTATCTCTGAAAAGGCAATTTCCTTTCAACATTTTACTAGTTCTGTGTTTTTTCTTTCACATGCCTGTTTCTTACTGTTTCTCCTCCCCCTCTTTTCCCCATGTCTTTTCTCATTTCAACCCCTTTTCTGCTGAGTCTTTCTGCATTTCCAGACTTCACAAGTATTCCTTCTTTTAATTGTAAAGAAACAATTCCCTTTCAACATTTTATTAGTTCTGTGTTTCTTTCTTTCATCTGCCTGTTTCTTACTGCTTCTCCTCCCTCTCGTTTCCCCATAACTTTTCTCATTCCAATTTATCTTTCTTAATATCTTCCTTTCCCCTTTTCTGCTGAATCTTCCTGCCTTTTCTAATTTCACAATTATTCCCTCTTTTAATTGTTTTCTTGAAATTCAACTTTTTTTTTAACCTTCCTTCTTTCCCCACTTCTTTGTAACGTTCTTTGTGTTAATTGTCTATTTAAAATGTCTTCTCCTTGAGTCAATTCCTGCTCCTCTGAAAATCTTTCTTCTTGTTCTTCAATCTCCATTTCCATTTTTTCGAGCACAGAGCAAAGTGATTTGCCTCTTTCCTGTAGTAATTCTCTCATATTTTTAAGTTCCATTTTTAAATCCCAAAGAGATATCATCATTCTTATATTTTATGATCCTTAAAGTCCACAAAAAGAAACCACTTTTACTTTCCTTCTTTCTTCTTTCAATTTTTTAAAGTTCTCAGCTATTCCAGTCCAGGGTTTATACCAAAAACATCAGTCAGTCCCACAAACAATCTTTCCTTCCTTGCTTTTTCCTTTATTCTGGTTCTGCTTTCACTTTCTAAAGTTCTTACTTTGTTTCAATATTTCTGTAATGTTATATCCATACCAGTTCATTCAAAAACAAAATGCTTTCCTTTTTATTTGAACTAAGTTTTTATCAAAAGGTGACACTCTCCATTATACAAAGTCTTCACTTTTTTCCCCTATATTTTTTTTTAAGGTTTTTCAAACCTCAATATTCCAACACAATACAGTCTCCAATTTGTAAACTTTATTATTATTATTCTTTGATAATCTTAAGTCCAACTTTAGTTTTATATTTGATTATTCCCAAATTATTTTAGTCCAATTTCATTAAATCTTTAATTCCAGCTTCTTCCTTTCCCGGTTCGAAGCCCCATTTAGCTGTCAAAAATATTTTCCTTTTTTTCTCTGTCCCTTTGTAATTTCGCCGCTCACTTTTCTTTTCTTAAAAATTCTATGTTACCTTAATCCCGGGGTACTTTTATTTGGTTATATTGCCCAGTTGTCCCGGTTCAGATGTTATCCACCTCTTTCTTCACTCCTGTACAAATCTTAGTCAAGCTGAGTCATCCTCTTCAGGATGGCCAGTTTAGACCATCGCTGCAGTCGTCTTCGGGAGGAAAAAAAAATCAAGCCGGGGGGGGGAGATGCAGCTCCCCACAAACAGGCTTGCTGCTTCCTCTTACTCCGCTGCCCCTCCAAGGCAGTTTCAGCCCATAATCAGGATAATTGGGGCTCTCTGACGAAAGAGCACGAACGATAGTCGCAGAGAGTTGCGATCTACGGTCCGTCGGTGAAGAGGCTCCACCTTCTTCTCCCCGTTCCAATTTTTGTTTTATTGTATTTAATTTTTCTCTATTCTGATTTTAAATCTAAAGCTTTTAGAACACTTATACTGATTTTAGCTGCATTCTGTCATATGTTTTTGAGGGTTTTTTTCTTTTGCTGGTCATTGAATGTAGCTAAATAAATTTGATTTGACATGATTTGTACATTACTTTTACAATTTCCTCTCTATTTGAATTCATAGATATGAAAAATCTATCTTGCAGGAATTTCTCATAGACCAATACAATGAAGTTGATGCAAAGTGATACAAAATATAATAAATAAATATGAAGACCCTTTATAGACAGCTTTAAAACTATTGGAAAAGATAGAGATGTATGGTGAAATGGCTGGTTTAAAAATAAATAAAGACAAAACAAAGATTCTGACAAATAACATGTTATTAAGACAAAGAGAAGAGCTGGCAGATTTATTGAAAATTCAAGTTACGAACAAAGTTAAATATTTGGGGATATATTTGACATCAAGATGTACTACACTGAAAGAGAATCACTATATTAAACTTAAACAGCAGATAGCATCCGACCTGAAAAAATGGGAAAACCTACAATTGTCATTGATAGGTAGAATTTTCAACAATTAAGATGAATATTTTACCCAGAATTTTATATTTGTTCCAAACAATACCAATTAGGTTAAGTAAGGATTACTTTGAAGAATTAAATAAAATTGTGTTGAAGTATATATGGCAAGGCAAGAAAGCGAGAATAAAATTAAAACTTTTACAGGATGCTAGAATTAGAGGAGGATTTGGCCTTCCTAATTGGGAGTTGTATTATCAAGCTGCAAACTTAATGTGGGTTAAAGAATGGATAACGTTAAGAAAGATTAGATTGTTGACATTAGAAGGTCATGATTTATTATTGGGTTGGCATGCTTTTCTATGGTATCAGGGAACTAAATCACAGGGTTATTTTAGAAGGCATTATATACGGGAATCGTTATGGTTGAATTGGGAGAAAATTAAGAAACAATGTTATTTGAAAATTCCAGTTTGGTTATCAACTATTGAAGCTTTTTCGTATCCTATAACTTATAAGAAGGAACAAACAGTTAGATATGGGGAAATATTGGATGAAAAGGGTGAACTTAAAACGATGCAAAATTTAGAAGAACAAGGTATAAAGATGAATTGGTTTTCATATGCGCAAATACATGCAAGGTATCTTAAAGATTCTAAAATAAAAGGATTTTATGATAAATTGACTGATTTAGATAGGATTTTGACAGGTACTGATGAAAAAGTGATTAAAAACTATATAGTTATTTGTTGGAAATTAAATTAGAGGAAGAACAAGTTAAAGAAACAATGATTGCTTGGGGGAAGAATTTTGGATATGGGATTGATTTAGAGAAATGGCAAAAATTGTGGTCACAAAATTATAAAATGACAATGTCAACAGCATATAAAGAAAACTTGTATAAGATGTTTTACAGGTGGCCCTTTCCCCCGACAAGAATAGCAAGAATGTTCAAGAATAAATCTGAAAAGTGCTGGAAATGTCATCAGATACCTGGCTCATATTACCATATGTGGTGGACTTGTGAGGAGGCCAGGAAATACTGGACTAGAATTCGCATATGGCTGGAAAAAATGACAAAGAAACACATAGATTTGAAACCAGAGATTTTTTTATTGGGAATCGTACCTGATATATATAATAAAAATTTAAAGTATTTGATTGTAAATGTGTTAACAGCGGCTAGGATTGTATTTGCTAAACATTGGAAAAGTGAGAAAATACCATTAGAGGAAGAAATTATTAAGAAAATATTGGAATGTGCTGAAATGAGCAGATTGACATTTCAAATTAGAGAACAAGAAGATAAACAATTTTATGAAGTTTGGGATCTTTTTTATCAATGGTTAGATAATACAATATAATAATAGAATATTTAGAAATTTAGGAAATAATGAATGCATAATTTTTCTTGATTTTGATAATTTTTTAGAATATTTTATTAAGATAGATTTGGTATGATTCTATGATTTGTTATAAAATAATTTAACTTAATTATAGTTATCTCGCTTAAATATGAATTAGTAAGATTATAGTCAAATGATTGTTTAATAATGATATTGGGATATTTTACTGATGATTGATAATGGGAGTTATTATGTAATATAATTATTTTGATGACTATGAAATGGATGCACAAAAGGGAGTGGTAAACCAACCGATACACTGTAAATTTATGAAGAATGGCATTTTTTTTATGTTATGTTTTATGTCTTATATGTTTTTTGTTTGTTGTTAAAATCAATAAAACTTTTATCAAAAAAAAAATATGAGTGAGAAAAGTTCTTATGCTTACAGATGTATGAAATATTTTTTATATCTCAGACTTATACTGGTAATTAAAATGGTTGTTATTGCTGACTGCCGCAGATATATTTATTTTATCAGGAAAATTAGATTAATTATAAAGAAAAGGGGCATTTAAAAGGAAACTTCTGTCTTATATTCTATGGTATAATAATTGTTCTACATGATACAACATCTAAAATAAATTCACCCCTCTGAAGGAATTTGTTTTATGATTGTTAAACTCTGGTATTATGGAAATAATGTAGAAATATATCAATAATAACTATAATTTGAATGAATATGGTACATAATAGTTTCATACTAAACACAGCAGAGGTTCAGCATGGTCTATAAAAAAGGATGGTTGCTATGGTAACAATATGGAACTTGAATTAAGGTCTTAACCAATGTTGCAAATGATGCTATATTATTTTAGCTTTCTGCTTGTAATTAGTATATATATATGGAAATGTGTGTCTGTAATAGGAAGTTGTGACAACCTTATATTTTTCACCTACTTTCAAATATCTGAACTGCCTGATATATTTTTTTAAAATGACTTCTCAGTTAGGGTTTTGAGTCAGTTGAAAGTGAAATTGTTGTCTTTGTCCTATGTTTGTGCTTGCTTGAAGTAGCTGGAGCTTTAATATTACTGCTGGGCCTGTAATAAAAATGCGAATGTGTCACATTTTGATGAGCTCTGTCACACTTGGAGCCTTTTCTCATTTTCATGTGATAAGTACATCACTAACATATCCCGGCAACCTCTGTTACTGGTATGTTCTCACGACTTGTCCTTCATCTGAGCCATAGCCCATTTCTAAAGCAGCCTGAAGTCATTCTGATCTGTACCAATGTTATTGTACCATTTCCCCCTTAACTACTTCATAGGGTTTGCAATGTATGCATTCTTAAGTTAGATGAACATTTAACATAAGTAATTCTGGCGGATAACTCAATCAAAACCTTATTTTTGCTGTCTCAACAATTTGATTAGTAGTGCAGTTTGAGAATTTCTGTTGTTCCCCGTAAGGTGGTATAGTGATCCTCTGTTATGAACCAGGTCGCCCAAACAGAGGCAACATTCGATAGAGACCTTTATTGCTCTGTTAAATCACCAACAAATGCCCCTACAATAGCCCATAAAAGTTCCACCCCAAACTTCCCTGAAGGCAGCCAACCACAGTCCCACAAACAAAAGCCAATAATCATCATACCCAAATTGTAAAGGCAGAGAGGAAGTCCAAAAACAAGGTGCAAGTCCACAAGACAAGGTCCGTAAATCATATACAAGATTCAAGGTCTTCAGGGCAAGGGCAAGAGTCCACAAACAAGGTTTGAAATCCACAAGGTTAGGATTAGGATCCAGAGCAGAGTATTTCCAAAGCCAGGGAAGTGCACGCCAAAGCAAAACAATTGTTCCCAACAAAGACATCCTCCCCCAGCCTCTGCTTAAGTCATCTCAAACCAGGTGTTCCTTGTGAGGTGAGGCAGGGCCACCTTCTCATGAGCAGCCTTGCAGACCTTCTTTGAGCTTGCCTCCGCTCCACTCTCTGTGCCTTTGGATTGAGTAAGGGAGGCAGCTGGTCCTCATCAGAGGGAATCTGCTGCCTCTCAACACCACTGCCTGAGAGGTCTGGGACAGCATTGTCCTCAGTCCCTGGCCTTTCCAAATTTCCCCGGGGAGACATGCTAGCCCCATGGATGGTCTTGGTTTCAACTCCTCCTCCTCCAGACCGGAATCTGATGGGGCCATGATACCCTCCTCCCCTCTGATTCCTGGATCCTGTCTTCCAGCCTGTTCTGCTTTGGGCAGTAGGAGAAACTTGTTACAGTATTTCCAATTGGGTTCTCTCTCTGTACTGTCAGATCATAACTGATCTCCAGTTTGGATCATTTTGAGCAACTGCTGACCTGAGGTGGTGATGAGGAGGCTTCATGATGAAGCAAGAATGAGAAAGAGAGAAAGCATTCTTTTTCCTGCTTTATTGCATAACATTCACTGCCAGTTATTTGGTCGATTTTAAATATGGGTTTAGCATTTTTTTGGAACAGCATTAAATTCATGTCCAGAAGAGATGATAGTTGCACTTTTTTTTTTTTGCTTGCTAAAACCAACCTGAGTTCTAACAGATTTATTTCCTCCCTAGTTCCATTTCACACAAGGTGATTGGTGAATACTTTCCTTTCAGTACAATTAATAGTGAATAACATAACTTGGCTTTGAGAAAGACATCTTTGCATTTTTATGTCAAATTAAGTTTCATTGAACGAGTCATTATTGTTCAGCCAAATCCTAATGTCCTTCCTTGTTTCTGTAAACATTTTCAGGAAAAATATAGGGGACAATTTACAACTTAATCTTACAATTATTTTATTTTAAGATAAGGTGATCTCCCCTTTTCTCCCTGTCGTGTCCTCGGAAATGATGCCAGGAGTCGGTGACTTCAAATCATGCTCTTTTATTAGTGTAGGAACCGAACTGGCGCTATAGAAAAAGTTAGCAGCTTTTATTCCTTTAGCCGCGGCGGCCGCGGCCAATGGCACCGCTTTGAATCTCCCGCGATTCGAATAGACTAATCGCGGGAGATTCTTAGCGAGCCAATCGGCGCGGCTCACCTAACCAATCAGAGTGCTCCGCGCTTTGGCCAATCAAAGCGCGGGGATCTCAAGAATTCTAATGAGGGGACAGAACCCCCCTCCCCTCTTGGTTTAGTCCTTACGTTGCGTAGTCCCATAGGTAGGTGGGGCTCCGTCTTAGCCTACTGGACCCGCGCAGCTCAGTCGTAGGTTGGATCCTGGTCGGTTCGGTTGGGGTCTCTGCTTCTCCGGATGCCGTCGTGGGAACCGGCTGGTCGGTCGGGCCGGGCCGCTCTCCGTAGCTCCCTCCTGGGCTTCCCGGGTTGGTTGAGCTGCGGGTTTCGCCGCTCCCGCTCGGTCTCCCCAGGTCGGTCGAGCTGGCCTGGCTGTCTCTTCCTGGCGAGGGGTCGTGCTGGCTGCTTTCCGGTAAGTATGGTTGGTTTATTCTTCTTTGGTTTTGGTCCCCTGGGTATTCCCTCCCCCCTTGGTTTGTGTTGTGGGGGTTGGTTTTGCCTGCTTGTGCATCGGTGGTCTCTTGGGTGGTCGTCCTTGACCTTAATTGGTCGATGTGGCATTTCCATGCTCGTCCGTCTGCTGTTTGTAGCCGGTACGAGTGTGGGCCTGTTATTTGTGTGATGATGGCCGGTATAATGGGTCTCCCGTCAGGTTTTTTGCGTACACGGGGTCGCCTGGTGCGAAAGTTCGGTGTTTGCTGTTTGAGTCTGGGGGCTTCTCCGGGTTATACGTGGGGTGTAATCTGTCGAGTGGGGACCTTAATTTCCTCCCCATTAACAGTTCGGCTGGGCTCTTATTCGTTGTGGTATTTGGGGTTATGTGTTGGGTGAAGAGTAATTTATTTATTTTCTCCTGGATCTCCCCGTGGTCTATTTTCCGGATGGTTTTCTTAGTGAATTGCACCATCCGTTCCGCCCTACTGTTCGCCGCCGGGTGCGCCGGTGCTGTCAGCGCGTGGCGGATGCCCCTTTCCGCAAGGAATTTTTCGAATTCCAGCGAGGTGAATTGGGGCCCGTTGTCGGAAACGACGACGCCTGGGAGGCCGTGCGTTGCAAAGAGTTTGCCGAGTTCCTTGATCACGGCCTCCGTGGTTGTTGTTCTCATGTTGCTTACCTCCAGCCAGTTGGAGTAAGCGTCTATTGTTATCAGGAAGGTGTGTCTTTTTGTGGGCCCGGCAAAGTCTATGTGGATCCTAGACGAAGGTCCCCTTGGGGTTTCCCAGTCTAGGACGGGTGCTGTGGGTGGGCTTGGCCTAGTTTCCTGGCATCATTGGCACTTTGCTACCCATGTCTCAATCTGTCTGTCCATCCCTGGCCACCAAGCGTAACTTCTGGCCAGGGCTTTAGTCCTAACGATGCCAGGGTGCCCCTCGTGTAGCAGTTCCAGAACCTTCCCTTGTAGTTTTTCTGGAATGACCACCCTATCCCCCCATAGTATGCACCCTTTTAATAACGAGAGTTCCGTTTGCCGGTTCCGGAATGTTTTGACAGACTTGTCATTGTCCCTTTCCGGCCACCCTTTCTCTACCCAATGCAACACCCGCGCCAGACGTTTGTCTTTATTAGTCTCTCGGGCAATGTCTGACGCGGTTATGGGTAGGTTGGGTAGAGTCTCTATGCTGAGGGTGGTCGTCGTGGGTGCTGGGTCGGTGTCAGGTTCTGGTAGCGGTGAGCGGCTTAAGGCGTCTGCATGGGAGATCGTCTTACCCGGTCTGTGTATGAGTCCGTAGTTGTAGGCCGCCAGGAACTCGGACCACCTTGTCATTCGGGGAGACAGAATGTTCGGGGTGGCCCGGTTTCCTGAAAGGATTCCCAGCTGCGGCTTGTGGTCGGTTATGATGGTGAATGTCCGGCCGTAGAGGTACTCGTGGAATCTTTTTATGGCGGCAACGATAGCCAGAGCCTCTTTGTCCAGCTAGCTGTAGTTCTGCTCCGGTTTGGTGAGGGTCCTTGAAAAGAATGCGATGGGTGCTTCTTTTCCGTCGGGGAGGGTATGGCTGAGGACAGCGCCGACGCCGAAGGGTGATGCGTCGCATGTGACAGCCAGGGGTAGGGTCTCGTTGTACTGTATAAGGACGGCGTCCAAAGTGAGGAGGTCCTTTGTTCTCTGGAAGGCGGCTTGCTCGCGTTTCCCCCAAGTCCAGGTCGCCGCCTTGTCCAGGAGCCTATGCAAAGGCTCCGCCACCATCGCCTTTTGGGGCAGGAAAACATTGTAAAAATTAAGTAGCCCCAGGAATGCCTGTAGCTCCGTCTTCGACTTGGGTGTGGGGGCTTCTTTGATGGCCTTGATTTTTTGGTTTGTGGGGTGAATGCCGTGACGGTCTAGGAGATATCCTAGGAATTCAACCCGTTCCGTGTATAATTGGCATTTCTCCCTCTTTACCTTGAGCCCGGTCTCTTTGAATTTGGTTAGGACCTCCCTTAGGCGACCCTCTAGTTCGGCTTGGTTGGTTGCCGACACTAAGACGTTGTCGAAGTACGGTACCACCCCCTTGATGCCTTGTAATAGTCTTTCTATTAGGCTTTGGAATATTCCCGGTGCCACGCTGACTCTGAATTGGAGCCGGTTGCATTTAAATGCTCCCCAGTGGGTGACTATGGTTTGCGCTTCTGCCGTTTCCTCGTCGACTGGCAACTGTTGGTTTGCCTGGGCGAGGTCGAGTTTGGCGAAAACCTTGTCCCCTCCCAGTGAATGCAGTAGGTGTTGCACTACTGGGACGGGGTAGGCGCTTTGTTGCAGCGCGCCATTTAGGGTGGCCTTATAGTCCCCACAGATCCTCAACGACCCATCAGGCTTGATCGGGGTGACTATGGGGGTCTCCCACCGGGCGTGGTCTATTGGCTGTAGGACCCCTTGCTTGACGAGCTTGTCAATTTGCTCGTCTATCTTGGGTTTAAGTGCGAATGGCACCGCCTTGGTTTTAGGCGTTTTGGGGGAACGTTTGGGTCTAGGTTGAATGATATAAGGGGCCCTCGGTACTTGCCTAGGTTTCCGTCGAAGACCTCTTGGAATTCCCGGGCCAGTTGTTGGTCCCAGCTGTCGTCGGTGACGTGGTCGATTCCCGTGACTGCGATGCCGAGCGGGGCGAACCATTGCAGTCCCAGTAGGCTTGGGCGGTCGCGATCGACGATTGTCAGGGGAAGCTTTTCGGTGCGCCCTTTGTATGTTATGTTGAACTGTCTGGTTCCGACTACCGGGTTGCGGTTTCCCTGGTAGTCCTTTACGATGAGTCTCTGGCTGTCTAGGCTTTTCCTTTGGATGGTAGGCACCAAGCGCTTTATTTCTTGCCATGCTATCATGGAGAGGTAGGACCCGGAGTCCACCTCCATTTTGCATGGCTCGCCCTCGATGCCTACCTCCATGTAGACCTTCCGGGCGTCATTGGTTGTGGCGTGGCCGATGGTGACCGTCTGATGGGTCTCCTCTCTCCGCCGGGTCTCGCCGCCTTGTAGGGATCGTCTGTTCTGGTCCCATCTGTTGTCAGAGGGGCGATCTCTGGTCCGGGGTGGTGTGCTCTCTCTCCTCCGTTCGCTCTGGTCCCATCGGGGCGGGCTGCGGTTCTTTTTGAGGCGGCAGACGCGGGCGATGTGTCCCTTCTTGTCACAATGCCGGCAGATCGACTCGAAAAACCGGCATTCGGACCTGGGGTGGTTGCCTCCGCAACCGGCACAGTTGGTCCTCGACTTACGACCCCGCCGGTTCCGTGGGTCGCGGCCTGCCTGGAGGTGATGAATTTCCTCCTTTTCGTCAGAAGTGCCCGATGCCGAGTGGAAATCGCCCTGGTGGGTGGTCGTCTCGGGTTGGGCCTCGGCCAACCTTGCAGGGTGGTTGTTTCCGCTGCGGTCCCCAGCGTTTGGTCGGCGCATGCAGTCGGCGGATGTTCGGGTCGCTTCGGCGGCTGCGGCTGCGGTGAGGGTGTCTGCAAGGCTGATGTTGCCCTTGGCCATCAGCCAGCTCTGGAGGACGGGGTCCCACAGGCCGAGCACGATTCGGTCTCGCAGGGCGTCGTTCAGGTTGTCGAATTCGCACAGCCCCCCTAGGCGCTGTAGTTCGGCGACGAAGTCGCTGAAACTCTCACCCGACCGTTGGTCCCGACGGTAGAATTCGTTGCGTCGGATCAGGATGGGTACCTCTGGAGCTTAGTGCCGCCAAAGTATTGGCTCAAGGACGTCCCAGTCCATCGCGGTCGCGTCGGCGGGTTTGGCAAGCGCCTTGGCCATCTTGAATAACTCGGTCCCGCAGTGGGTCAGGAAGACGGCGCGCTTCATGGGGCCGGTGGCGTCCTTCAGATCGCTGCACTTGAGGAACATGCGGAATCGGTCAGAGTACGATTCCCAGTCCTCGGTGGCAGGGTTGAAGGGTGCGGGGGGTGCGATTTTCGCCATCGTGGAGATTCGTCTGGCTTCCGTCGGACACGTGGTTCGGTTCAGGGTCTGGATCCCACCTTCGTCGCCAGTGTCGTGTCCTCGGAAATGATGCCAGGAGTCGGTGACTTCAAATCATGCTCTTTTATTAGTGTAGGAACCGAACTGGCGCTATAGAAAAAGTTCACGGCTTTTATTCCTTTAGCCGCGGCGGCCGCGGCCAATGGCACCACTTTGAATCTCCCGCGATTCGAATAGACCAATCGCGGGAGATTCTTAGCGAGCCAATCGGCGCGGCTCGCCTAACCAATATGAGTGCCCCGCGCTTTGGCCAATCAAAGCGCAGGGATCTCAAGAATGCTAATGCGGGGACAGAACACTCCCTTGCAGACTGTAGCAGGAGCTCAAATCTGTACAATTTCTGTTCATTGTTTTTAATTCCAATTCAGCCTTCGAAATTATACCAAGTTAAACAGAAGATGAAGGACTTGAGTCATTGACATCATTTTTGTTGTTGTTGTTATGCATGCAACTTAGTAAAACAGAAGAGACAACTAATTGAATCAGAAAATGGTTTATAATTCCCCTCTGGGACAGTTGTGAGTGGGTGGCAAAAGTCCCAGTAGTATATTCTATACTACTGAATATAGAAACAATTTTCAAACTTTTCTGTTTCATTTGAAAACTGTACTGCTAAAGTAAAAGAGAATTTGTCTTGGTTAACTGGTAAGTAGATATCAACAATGGCTTCAGCATTCAAACGATGTGTTTATAGGCTCATTCTAAGAGCACTGTTGATCATTATTATTGTTTTGAAAAGTAATGCAAGAATGGTGGCTCCTGATAATGGTTCCAGGAAAATGAACATAGCAAACACTTCATTTTTATAATAGAATTTTGAGAGACTCTCTACAGATCAAACATAGTTTTGTATTCTCCTATTTTCTTGTTTCATTAAGGGTGACAGTTTGTTTCATGAATGTTAAAATAAAGAAGGGATGTGAACATATTTCTAGCTGCTGTCACTTCTAAGGAAGAAATCCCAGTTTATGTTGCTTGCATCTTTTAGACATAGGCTCAGTACATATTAAATTTATAGCCTTCTCCCCAATATAAATGTAAATTATTTTTGCCTCTGCAGAGATAGTTACACCAGCTCAGGAAATATCTCCCTCTATATGTCTCCTGGAGGATTATTAAATGTACAACATTGGATTTGCTGAAGATATTAGCATAGAACTATAATTCTAGAAGTAGCAAAACCAGAGGTGGTATTCAGCAGGTTCAACATATTTTATATATATGTTTTGTTCTGAAGAATGCTCAACAAGTTTTAGAATGTAGATTCAAGCATTATTCCAAAATGGATTAAGAATTATCCAAATACCACCATTATAACTATATCTATATATTATTAGCTGTTTTGGTCAATGGTGGGATTCAATATTTTTTTTTACTACCAGTTCAATGGGTGTGGCTTGATGGGCATGGCAGGGGAAGGATACTGTAAAATCTCCAATCAGAGGTGGTATTTGCAGGTTGTTGAGGTAATTCCCTGTTAGGAGAATGAGCACATATAGGGAGACGTATAGAGAGTCATGTTGGAATAATACACATAGAGCACACAGATACACTGTACAGTAAATGTAGGTTTTTACTTCCAGAAATGTTTAAGCAAAGTTCAAAATAGGCAGTCCAAAGCCATTCACAGATAAGTCAGTCAGTTTTCAATCCAGTGATAATTCAATAACAAATTCCAGTGTCAAAAACAGTTCAGTATCAGACTCAATCAAATCCATGAAAATTAGTCAGTTAGGAAAAATGAAGCAACGGCAATACTTTCCAACAAAAGGAAACAGAGATACACTCACACTCTCTTCTGAGACTCAGACTAAACAACCCAGGTTTCTGGCTCTATCTTATGGCTGTTTGACAAACCACACCTAATTACAGTTTTGCATTTTGTTAAAGGTACAGTTTTTAAAATGTATATCCTGGTTTATATATTTCTAACCCAAATACCTGTTAGGTGATTTATATTCCTAACACAGGTTCTCTGACCTGCTCAAATTTTCTACTACCATCCTCCAGAACTGGTCAGAATCTGCTGAATACCACATCTGGTTTTGGTTCTTCTAGAATTATAGTTACATGTTAGTGTTTCAATAATTTTGAGGCAAATGTTTGCCAATTTATTCTAGCATATTGGTATTTTAATTGCCTTGTTCCAGTAATTTACAGTTTTTTTCAATTCCTTTTGAGCTACATTGCTGTTTTTTGGTATTGAATAGCTACATTGTTGAAATAAAACTTAGTTTTCTTCAACACTTGTGATAGCTAGTGTGTTGTGTTAAGTATTTCTTTGTTTGAATTCAGGAATCCTATTTTTTTTTTAAATATAATCATCATGGAGTACTTTTTCAACATTATGTTCATTCATACCAATACTTTGGGGCACTAAATCCATATATTTTATGTAAAGCTCAATGTATCATTTCTCCCCACTACTCATGTCTTTTCATATAATCTGTTAGAGATATTTTTCTGTAGCCACTTGTTAGGTGATCAACAGACGTTGAATTTTTTCTTTGCATAATCTGCATTTGTTGTTGATTTTTGTTGTTCACTTATGTTGCAAATATTAATCATTTCATTTCCTTCTTGATGGATCCAGTCTGAAGCCATTGCCAAGTTTCGTTACTTTTCATTTTGTCTTTGGTTTTTTAGACTGACTAGGCAGAAGTTACCTTCCAATTTTTCATTCACTGTTGTAACATTTTGTTCTTTATGTCACCTTTGATTCAGTCACATTCAAAATATTTCCTTGCAGATATTATTTTAACTCTTTGTTTCCTTTTATGTAATCATTTAAGCCACATATTTCATCTTCCACTGATTGCTTTATTTGCAACAAACCATGACCACTAACCTTCCTCACTACATACAAACAACTCCGTTCACATTTCAGTCAGAGGTGATATTCAGCAAGTTCTGACCAGTTCTGTACACCCGATAGCAGAAATTTTGAGTAGTTCGGAGAACCGGCAAATCCCACCTCTGACTGGCCCCGGCCCCATCTATTCTCTGCCTCCCGAGTCCCAGCTGATCGGCTGGGTCTTCTTTGGTTGCCCTGCACAGGGGAACGGACCTGGAAAGCAGGTTAGTGGGGTGGGGAGGGAATGGAGATTTTGTAGTAACCTTCCCCTATCACGCTCACCAAGCCACACCCACAGAACCGGTAGTTAACATTTTTGAACCTCACCACTGATTTCAGTGTAGTACATTATCTGTTGTCAAGTCTTGCAATCTAAAATAGCTAATTCAGTTGTGCCCAATCACATTTCAGGAACAGCTGAAACAGTAAAGGGTTTGCTTATATTAATGCCATTCCACTTTTCCACTTTTAAAAGTTTTCTAATTTGTTTTATAACTTCAGAGCTTTTCTTTTTGCCCTGGGCACACAAAATATAGCATGCTTCTGAAATAACAAATACTATATTTTTACATTTCTTCCATTGTCAGTGCTTTGCTTTTAGTACCACTCTAGGTCAATTCTATCTAAATATTAAATTTCCCCTTTTTAATATTACTAGTATTGGCCAGTTCTACAATTCAAATTCTAAGCTAACATAATCTAGATTTCTCATTTCTCTAGATGAATTGTGCATTGTATTTCAAAGTTGTTGTCCTTAAATGGATAGCTTATAGTCTAATGGTTTTTTTATTAAAAATTATTATCAATGGAATTACAGTCATATTGAAATGGAGGAATTAAAGAATTTCCTCAAAAAATTCTCTTCTAATGTTAATTTCTTCTGTGTTTGCCTAATCACATCTTCTTCACATATTTCAACTTAGTTCTATTTTTATTTGTGTTTATATAAAATCCAACTTCTGTGCCAATCATTAATTTTTCCCCTCTCCATATGTAAAGATATATTTCTTATAATTCAATCTACACTGAGAATAATTCCAAGAGTTCCATTAAGATGATTTACAATGAATTTTATTCACAAAGAGATTTATTTGAATTATCAATAAGGCCTGCAAACTAATAAATGCAAAATTTGGCTCCTTAAATTTAAAAAAAAACATCTTCAGTGTTACTTTTTTTTTTGTTTCTGCCAGTTTCCAGTTGCTTTCCAGAATTCATTTGGTTAAAAAAAAACAACAATAAATTTTATAATTTTCCTTATTCAGTCATTCCAATGATCTGTCTGAGTAGAACTGAGCCAATGAACTTGGGCTGTTCTATTTGGCCAAGGTTCAGCTTTATTGTCTTTGAGCTGCTCCTGAAAACCAATACCTAACTATTTTATTTGCCCTTTAGGTGCTTCGATGAGAAACAAATCTCTGTCTACAGATTTTAAGAGCCTGGCTAAGTTTAATGCTTATTGGGGAAATGGAAGCCTAATATTTATAGGTAGTATTATGTCTTCTATTTGGTCGGCACAAATTTTTACCACTATTCCCAGCACTCCATCTGGACCTGCAACTTTACTAGAGTTCACAGCCTTCAATATAGCTCTCACTTGGTGTTCGTACAAGGTGAGTGGCTGGGAGTTGGAGGGCTGGTGGGCTGGGGCTACAGGGTCAGGTCTTTTCACCTCATAGTAGGCGAAGAAGGTGTTCAGTTCCTCTACCAATGAAGCATCAGAGCTGACTGTCTTCGTTGTATTGCCCTTGTAATTAGTTAGGTGCTGCATTCCCTGCCACACTTGCTTCAGGTTGTTGTCTGCTAGATGCTTCTCCACCTTTTGTTTATATTTTTGTTTAGCCTTCTTAATGCCTCTTCGTAGGTTTGCCATGACCTCATTATATTTTTCTCTGTCCCCTGCCTTAAAGACAGAATTCTGAACTATCAGAGGTATCCATACCTCTGTAGACATCCAGGGTTTACAGATCCCATTTTTTCTGATGCACTTCTCCACTGATATGTTATCTTTGCACACTTTGATATATGAGAGTATAGCGTTGGTATATTCATGCAGTTCTAGATGTTCAAATATGCTCCACTCAATGATTTCAAAGCAATCCTGCAACTGACTGAGAGCACCCTCTGGACAGATTTTAACAGTTTTCATAACTGGCTGAGTTCTTTTCCTAAGAGGGATATACCTCAGGCATAACAGCAGAGATTGGTAGGACATTCCCAGGTGGGGGAGGGGAATTGCTCTGTAGGCCTGTTTAAAGTTAGAGTACATATGGTCTAAAATGTTCTCCCCTCTGGTGGGGCAATGCACATATTGCACAAACTTAGGGAGAACTGTCTTTAGAGAAGCTTGGTTACAGTCCCCAGCCACAACAGAAATGCCCTCTGGATGAGTTTGCTGCTGCCTTGAGATAACATCTTAGAAAGCACATGCTGACATTGGCATCAGATTTTTAACATCTCTTTGCAAATGGCCAGAGTTCCATCATGCTTGAAAGCAGCCAATATCATCCCAGTCACAAAGAAAACAACCTGAACGGATACAGACCTATTGCACTAATGTTTGTAGTGATGAAGTGCTTCGAGAGACTGGTTCTTCAACACCTCAGGTCATGCCTCCCTCCAAATTTTGACCAATACCAGTCTGCCTACAGGAGGACTAGGTCAACAGGCAATGCCCTATGTTCTGCAATAAGTCATCTAGAGAAACCTGGGAACTACGTCTGTTGTGGAGCGGCGGCAATGACTGAGACAGACGCAGGCTCAAGTTAACAGGCTTTATTCTGAATGAATAAAGGGTCGCTGCGGCTGCCGAGGCTAACTGACAGTCAGCTGGCGGTGACAGCTGATACTGTTTGACAGCTCCTTTTATAGTCGGCTGTCAAACGGCATCAGCCAATGGGAGCAATGGGCACTCCCGCGCTCAGGCGGCAGACCAGAGGGAGGACTTGTCAGTCAGCGGACATAGCACTCCTTCCCCCTGGCCACGTGCATGCGTAGTCCTGCAATCTGGTAGGCCGTCTCCGCTCACGGAGAGATCATCGAAGGACTAGAGGCCTGCTTGCAGGTAAAATGTCCCTTGCTTGCTGGGAGTCGCCCGGAGATCCTTGCTGGCCATCAGGAGACTTTGCCTGAGTGTCCGGCTGCTGACCAGGTAGGTCTTTTCGACTGGTTTGCTGCAGGGACGATTCAGGAGTTGGCTGGTAGGCTGGATCGTCTGGCGGGAAGCGGTTCGTGGCTGCAGGGTAGACCGGGTCGCTCGGCT
The DNA here is from genome assembly GCA_033807585.1 of Hydrophis major. Taxonomy (NCBI): domain Eukaryota; kingdom Metazoa; phylum Chordata; class Lepidosauria; order Squamata; family Elapidae; genus Hydrophis; species Hydrophis major. The sequence continues at coordinate 336,040,853 of CM066329.1, forward strand.
GGTCGGCTTCAACAGATGGTTGGAAGATCGGGGCCTCAGGCGAGTAGGCTTCAGGCGGCTGGTAGGCTGGCATGTCTGGTGGTCCCTGGGAGTCGGCTGCAGCTCTTGCCCAACGCCTCCTTAGCTGGTCTATGTGCCAGCGCCACACTCGGCCATCTTCCAACAGGATCCGGTAGGACTTGGGTCCTGTAACAGAAACTATCTGCCCTGGCATCCATAGAAGGTGCCCTGCATAGTTTCTGGCATAAACCAGGTCCTGCAGGGCAAATCCCCTGGCAAGGCTGTCAGAGCCTAAAGGAGGCCAGGGGCATAGTGGAGGTGCAACCTGTCCAAGGTAGTCCTGAGATGCCTGCCCATCAATAGTTCTGCAGGGGACTTGTTGGTGGTGGTGCATGGAGTAGAATGCTGGCTGAGTAAGTAAGCAGACAGCTTGAAGTGCCAGTCTGCCTGGCCAAACCTTGCTAAGGCTTCCTTTACAGATCTAACGGCCCTCTCCGCTATCCCATTGCTTGCAGGGTGAAAAGGGGCTGTGAGGGCATGCCTGATGCCCAGGTTGGCTGCAAAGACCCCAAACTCACAAGAGGTGAACTGGGGGCCATTATCTGACACCAGGGTGTCAGGAAGGCCATGCGTGACAAACAGTCTGTCAGGGCTTGCATGACAGCCAGCGTAGTTGTGGAGGGAAGTAGAGCCACATCAATCCATTTCCAAAATGAGTCTACTACGACCAAGAAGGTCCGCCTATACACAGGGCCAGCCAGGTCAATATGCAGTCGGGACCAAGGGGCCCCAGCATCCTCCCATTGAGTTGGCACAGCTGTTGGAGGTGCTGATCTGGTTGCCTGGCAAGGCTGGCATGTGCTTACCCAACTGGAAATCCAGGCATCCAGGCCTGGCCACCACATGTAGCTGCGGGCCAGACCCTTCATCCTCACGATGCCTGGGTGGCCTTTGTGAAGGGCTTTTAGGATTGGCTCTTGCAGCATGGCGGGTATAACCATCCTGGTCCCCCATAGTAAGCAACCCTGTAGTGAGGATAGCTCATGCCTGCAGGTCTTAAATGGGATGAATTCAGAGGTATACTGAATTTCAGGCCAGCCCCTCCCCACCCTGTCCAGGACTTGGGAGATTACCTTGTCCCTTCTGGAGTGGGCAGCAATGTCTTCGGCTGAGATTGGTAGGTTGAGTTTGTTGCAATCAAAAATGGCGTGGATTGGAGCGGGGTCTTCTACTGGTGTTGGCAGGGGGCATCTGCTAAGGGCATCTGCATGGCACAGGTTCTTCCCGGGGCGATGTACCAGCTTATATGAGTAGGCAGCTAGGAACAGCGTCCATCTGGTCATCCGTGAGGACAGTACCTGTGGGGTTTGCTTGTCTCCTGCTAAAAGGCCTAAGAGTGGCTTATGGTCTGTTATGAGTTAAAAGTAATGACCATAAAGAATTCATGGAATTTTTTTACAGCAGCCACTGCTGCTAAGGCTTCCTTGTCAATTTGACTATAGTTCCTTTCTGCTGTGGAGAATGTTCTTGAGAAGAAGGCAATTGGGGCCTCGGAGCCATTGGGTAGCCTGTGGCTGAGTACTGCCCCTATGCCAAAAGGTGAAGCGTCTGCAGCTAGAACTAGGGGAAGTTCTTGGTTAAATTGGACCAAAACTGCATCTGAAGTTAGCAGGGATTTGACTGCTTGGAAAGCATTGGCTTCTTTCTGCCCCCAGTGCCAGTGGGCTTTTTTATCTAAGAGTCTATGTAAAGGTTCAGCTATAGGAGCCTTGTGTGGCAGGAAAGCTGCATAGAAATTCAGTAGTCCTAAAAAGGCTTGTAGCTCTGTCTTGTTAGAGGGAGTAGGTGCCTCATGTATGGCCCTAACTTTTATTTCTATGGGATGGATTCCAGAGGCGTCAATTCGATAACCAAGGAAGTCTATTTGCTTAGTGGCAATGGTGCACTTGTCCTTTTTTTATTTTAACCCATGCTGCCTAAAACGGTCAAGAACTGACCTAACCCTGAGTAATAATTGTGTTTTGTTAATGGCAGAGACTAAAATGTCATCAAAGTATGGGACTACTCCTGGGAGTCCCTGGAGGATCCTTTCCATCAGGGACTGAAAAATACCTGGGGCCACACTAACTCCAAATTGTAAACATTTACATCTGAAAGCACCCCTGTGGGTAACTATTGTTTTCAAGTCAGCAGTGTGGTTGTCTACTGGGAACTGCTGATAAGCTTGGGACATATCAAGTTTTGCGAAGATTGTGCCTGGCTCAAAAGAGTGCAGCAGGTGTTGAATTACCGGGATTGGGTATGCACTAATTTGGAGATAATGGTTGAGGGACGTTTTATAGTCTGCGCAGATTCGCACGCTGCCATCTTTTTTAAGGGGGGTGACAATGGGTGTCTCCCATTTTGCGAAATCTACTTGTTCTAGTACCCCTTGTTTAATTAGCTTATTTAGTTCAGATCCAATTTAGGGCGAATGGCAAATGGGACTCTACGAGGTTTTAAACGAATGGGGGTGGCTTGTGGGCTCACCTCAAATGAGATGGGGTACCAGAATAACATCCCAGCTCATTACTAAAAACATCAGTGTAGTCCCTGAAAAGGTTATCTACCTCAGTATTCACCACAGAGTGAATACCAGTTACACTAAGGCCTAGGGCAGGGAACCAATCTAGCCCCAGCAAGCTGGGAAGGACACCATCTACAACCACCAGAGGCATGTGGCCTCTAAAGTTCTGGAATTGAATAAGGAACTTGCCTTTCCCTAGGACTGGAATGGTCTTCCCCTGATAGTCTTGAAGAGTGAGGTGGCAGTTGAGCAGCTTCTTCTTGGAGAGTGTAGGGAGAAGCTTCTTCAGGGTGGCCCACGAGATGATTGAGAGGGCAGACCCGGTGTCCACCTCCATCTGACAGGGTCTACCTTCTAGGAAGACAAAAAATCTTATTTTGTTAGATCCAGGGGTGGTATTGTCAGAGTGGTAACAAGTGTAGCAATCTTCATCTTGCCTTTGGAAGGAGGCAGCAGCTTGAGGTCTTTGTGAGAAGGTTTTTTCAGCCTGGCAAACCCTAGCTATGTGGCCTTTTTTCTGGCAGTTTAGGCAGATGGCGTTTCTGAATCTGCAGTTAGACCTGGGATGTGCACAGCTCAGACAATTAGGTTGCTGTCTGGCTGTTGGGTTGGCATTTCTTCTAGGCACCTCTGGTGGGGGCCTTGGTAGCCTGAGGCGGTTTACCTCAAGTGGTTCCTCTTCTAGGGACACCTCATCAAAGTGAATGGCAGAGTTCCCTTGCTTTATGGGGTTCCCCTGAATCTCAGCTGCTGACAGCTCTGATAGCTCAGCAGCCTGAGCTTCTTCAATTGCCAGATTTAGGGTTAAATCCTTTTTAGCTGGTAAACGCCTCTGTAATTTAAGGTCTCTAACTCTTTCTACAATTTTGTCCAACAACATGTCTTCTAAGTAATCCTTAAACCCACAGTGTATGGCAGCTGATCTTAAGGCTGCCATATACTGACTAACTGTCTCTTCTTCAGCTTGGACTCTCCTTCTAATAGCTAGCCTCCTAGCTATTTGAGAGGGTTTGGGGGAGTAGTGGTTAGATAGAATTCCTTGCAACTCCTCCCAGGGATTAGCCTTAACAGAGCTTGGGGACACTAATGCTGAGGCTGTGTCAAAAACTGCAGCCCCACAGAAGCTCAGAAAATAAGATCTTTTCCTCAGGTCAGTGGCTTCTGTCAGGTTGATAGCATTCAGGAAACAGTCAAACCAATTCATATACGACTCCCACGTCTCACCCGTCGGTTGGAAGGGAGGGAATGCTGGGTTTGTGCCCATCTTGGAAATGGGGGTGCTGATTTCCTCAGCTGTGGAGGATTTAAATTCGCGTCTTTAAAAAGGCGCTCGCTTCTGTGCCTGACAGGCAGCGGCAGACTCCCAGCTGGGAGTTTGAAGATTGCGCTCGTGGAGAGTGTCAGCAGCAGTGATGTATTCAGCTCTTGCGGCTTTGGCTCTTTTTGACAGTGACTGTGCTCAGCTGTCTTTGCCTGGTTGTCTCTTATCGTATCCCGCCCTCATCGCCACTGTTCTGGAGTGGCGGCAATGACTGAGACAGGCGCAGGCTCAAGTTAACAGGCTTTATTCTGAATGAATAAAGGGTCGCTGCAGCTGCCGAGGCTAACTGGCAATCAGCTGGCAGCAACAGCTGATGCCGTTTGACAGCCCCTTTTATAGCCGGCTGTCAAACAGCATCAGCCAATGGGAGCGATCGGCGCTCTTGCGCTCAGGTGGCAGACCAGAGGGAGGACTTGTCAGTCAGTGGACATAGCAACATCAGAATGCTTTTCATAGATTATAGCTTGGCCTTCAAGACCATTTTGCCGAGCATCCCCATCAAAAAGTTGACTGACTTGAATTTTCCTTCTCTCACCTGTGACTGGATTAAAGACTTTCTGAGAGACTAGCCACAAATAACCTCCTCTTTGAAGCTCAGCACTGGCTCTCCTCAGGGTTGTGTGCTTAATCCCTACCTGTACTCATTGTATACATATGATTCTGTATCTTCTGATCCACCCAATGTAATTATCAAGTTTGCAGATGATACACCGTACTGAGTCTTATTACAGGAGGTGATGCATTAGCATACAGTGAAGGGAACCAGAAGTTATCCACATGGTGCTCAGATAATGCCATTTTTTCTTTCTTTCTTTTTTAATGCAACCCTAATGTCTTTAGTCCCTTTTTTAAAAAAAAAAAACAAAATTTCACAAAGATCTCAAAGTCACAAAGCAAACCAAATCAATTTTAAGTTGTTGTTTTTTTTAAATCCAATGTCCAGAAATCCTTTATCCCTTGGCTTTAAATTTCAAATTGAGTTACCTTCCGTGCCCAAATAGATTTTCCAGATCTCCGTCTGCTATTTCTATGGGGAGGGAGAGTTAAGAAAAATTTTTTTTCCCCTTAACAGCTTTAACTGCAGCTTTCCAGTCTTCTTTGGGAAACAATGTATCCTCAGGCAATTCAAACAGTTCAGTTTCCAGGGTAATTAAGAGTTGTTATTGTCGGGAGAAGGCGGAGCTTCGTTCCGGCAATACAGCTGCGATCTCGGGGCTCTGAGATCGTAGCCGATATTTTCGCCCCTGGTCGGTCCTAATGGACCTAAACCGTCCCGTAGAGACGGTGATCGTGAAGGGCATTGTTCCAGGATCCCAGAGATATCGCAAAATCTCTGGTTTGATCCGGAAGAAGCCCTTTTGCTGGCGGCGGAGAGGCAGCCTCCATAGCTGCTGAAGTCGGGACAGCTCCGGAAAGAAAGTGATTGGAGTGAAGTGTGTTGGCTGGGTGAGAAAAACTCTTTTGTGCTGTAAATTCGCTGAGGTTGGAAAGTTCATCCGGGATAAAGAAGAAAGCTGTGAGATTTTTTTTTGACTGAAATTGTTTTGAGCGGCGTTTTTTAAAGTGATGTCAAATTGAGGCTTGGGGTTTTTTTTTTTCTTTTCTTTATACTTTTTGGGAAAGATTTTACTGTGACTTTGTAGGTAACCGGATTGAATTTTCTCTTATATATATTTTTATGCTCCCTTTGATTTTATGCTCCCTTTGATTTTTTAACTTTCTTTAGGATAGAGGCTTCCTTTGGCTATTTTTTCTTTTTTTTCTGTATATATTATTCCTTTTTTTCTGGTGGGGGGGGGGAGAAAGAGCATTAAGAAACTTTGTAACACTGCCAATTAGAGGCTTGAAAGTATCTTTATGTGAATTGGAGAGAATTGCAAAAAGACCTCATCTCAAGGACTTTTTAACGTGATAAGATAGAGGGAGAGCACAGCAAAATATTATTGCAGGTGCTTTCCTGGACTGTTATCAACAACACTTGAGGTTTGGCTTTGAAGCGGCTGGAGAAGAGAGTCATAACAAGAGCCTTGGATAAATAACAAAGTGCAGTGTGTTTTCTTATATATACCCCATTCGCTAGCCTTTTTCTAAATTTTAATTTTAGTAATATTTTTATTTTTGCCTTTTATTTTAAAGGGAAAGCCTCAGAGTTTTTTCTTTTTTCTTCTTTATTTTTCTTTTCTTTTTTATTGGGACTTTTTTGCTTTTCATATTTATGTTTTTGGACTACTTTGTTGTTGTGGTTGTTGTTGTTGTTGTTTTTTGGATTATTGAGACTTTTTAATTGGATTAAGGTGTGAAGAATTTGAAGGAACTTTTTGTTTTTGTTTTTTTTTCTCTTTTTGCTTTTTCTTTTTTCTTTTGCTTTTAATCAATATTATTATTTTTGGATTTGTTTGTTTTTTCCTTTCTATTTTTTCCTTTTTTATGGTGGACTATCTCGTAATTGGATTAGGGTCTAGAAGAACCTGAAGATCTTTCTTCTTCCTTTTTTCCTGTTTCTTCTTTGGTTTCGTGTTTTTTACTATTGGAGTTCTCCATTTTGGATTATAATTGGCTGCTCTACCAGTTGGATTAAAAGTCAAGAAGAATTTGAAGTTTTGGAAACATTGAAATGAGCAGGAAACCAATACCATCTGGCATTTCTGCTTCTACCTCTGCTTCCCCACCAGCTGGAGGACAACTTTAATTCAGACAATGTTGAAGCAAGATAAGGAACAAGAAAAAGTAACTTTACAGATGATTATGCAAGGAATCCAAGATCTCAAGACAAAATCAGATATCATTGAACAAAGAACAGGAAATATTGAACAAAGAACAGAAAATATTGAACAAAGAATAGAAAATATTGAACAAAGAGCAGAAAATATTGAACAAAGAATAGAGAAGACTGATGAAAAAGTGGAAAATATTAAACAAATGATGGTTAAGTATGAGGAGAGATTCCAAAAAATTGAGGAAGAAGGAAAACAAAGAGAGAAGAAGATTGGAAATATTGACAGCAGACTAACAGCGGTTGAACAAGAAAAAGGTGGGATGTTGAGGTGGGAGATGGAAAGGTCAGAATTTTACCTCAGATTTCAAAATATAGAAGAGGAAAAAGGAGAAAATTTGGCAGCGGTAATGATAGAAATTTTGGCAGATGCTTTGGAAATTACAGAGGAAAAGATGATGGATGGAATAGATGAGATATATCGAGTCTATACAAGATATGCGATGAGAAATAAATTACCCAAGGAAGTCCATATTAGATTTACCAAAAAATCCATTAAAACGCAAATATTACAAGTAGTAAGAGAGAAAACACTGAAATACAAGGGTAAAGAGGTTGTGGTTTTAAAACAAATACCCAGAAGAGTGAGAGAGATGAGAAGAGAATATCGATTTCTGACCAAAATACTATTGGAAAACGAAGTGAATTATAGATGGCTGATTCCAGAAGGACTAGTGTTTGGGTGGCAAGAGCAGAGATATAGAATTGATTCAATTGAGAAAGCAGAACTTTTCCATGCAGAATTCTTTGGAGGAAGAAGAGAGGAAGCAGAGAAAGAGGCTTTATCAATTGAGTTTCAAGATGAACAACTGGAGACTGAAAAAGAGAAAGGAGCAGCAGGGGGACAGATGGATAATAAAGAACAGCGTGAAGTGAGATCCACGAGAGCTGTTAGACCTAAATATAAAGCATAATCATGGAGGAAAAAAAACTGATTACAATGAATATAAATGGACTTAATTCAGCTGTTAAAAGAAGGAAAACTTTTCATAAATTAGAGAAATTAAAATTTGATATAATTTGTTTACAAGAAGTTCACATTAAAAAACAACATGAACAACTGTTATTACAGCCAAAATTGGGGAAAATATTTACCTCTTTGACTCAATGTAAGAAAAGAGGTGTGGTTTTATACATTAAAGAGGCTATTCCAGCAAAATTGATTTACACGGATGAAGATGGAAGAGTATTAATGGTAGAAATAATGGACAATAATATAAAAATACTCTTGATTGCAATTTATGCTCCGAATGATAAACAAGAAGAGTTTTATAAAAAGCTATATATGAAAATAATTGGACTGGACTATGTTAATATAATTATGATGGGAGATTTTAATGGAATTGTGGACAATAAACTGGACTATATAGCAACAACAACAAAGCAAAATAGAAAGGCTCTCCCAAGGTCTTTTTTTAAAATGACAGATGAATTAACTTTAAAAGATATTTGGAGAGAAAGAAATGTTAAAGCTAAACAATATACTTTTTATTCAAATAGACATTTATCATGGTCCAGATTAGATATGATTTGGATCTCAACAGAACTAATATCTAATATTAAAGAAACAAATATTGAAACAAGTACTTGGGCAGATCATAGCCCAATGACAATTAAATGGAAGGGACAAAAAAAAAGATCGAGATGGACATTAAATAATACTATTTTAAAGGAGAAAGATTTTACACAATGGATGGAGAAGGAATTGGCTTTTTTCTTCAGAGAAAATAAAAAAGAAGATACTTCAACGCAAAATGTGTGGGATACAATGAAGGCATACGCTAGAGGTTTGATAATAGATTATACAAGAAAAAAGAATATTAGGAAAAGGCAAGCTTCTAAGGCCTTGGAAGATGAGTATAAAATTCTTGAAAAAGAATTACAGAAAATGCCACAGAAAAAGGATATTAAATTGAAGCTGGATGTAATCAAACATAAAATGGAATTAATAGAGAAAGAAGAACTGGCACAGAAAATTAGAAACTCTAAACAGAATTATTTTGAAGATGCAAATAAACCAGGTAGATGGCTAGCATATAAATTGAGAAAAGAGAAGGAATCAAGAAAAATATTGAAGTTAATAGATGAACAAGGCCAAGTTTGTTATGGGAATAAGGAGAAAAAAGAAATTATTCGAGATTTTTATGGGCAATTATATAAACAAGAGAATATTGATGAAGAAAAAGTCAAACAGTATTTACAGGAAGCTAATTTACCAAAGATACCTAAAGAGACTGAAGAAATGCTAGAAAGCAATATGACAATGATGGAACTAAATGAAGCATTTAAGAGACAAAATAATGGGAAAGCTCTGGGTCCAGATGGGCTTCCAGTAGAATTTTATAAAACATTTCAAGAATTATTGAGCATCCCATTGTTAGAAGTTATGAATGAAGTTATGTTAAAAAAGATGATACCTAAAACATGGTCAGAGGCTTATATTACACTCATACCAAAGGAAGAGACTGACCCATTGCAAATTAAGAATTATAGACCTATTTCTTTATTGAATGCAGACTATAAAATCTTTGCTTCAATCTTAGCAGAAAGACTTAAAAAATATTTAAATAATTTTATTCACTCAGATCAAAATGGATTTCTGCCAAAGAGACAAATTAGAGACAATATGAGAGTAATCTTGGACACTTTGGAATACTATGAGGCTCATCCTGAAAAGCAAATGGCTTTGATATTCCTAGATGCTCAAAAAGCATTTGACAACGTGAACTGGAGATTTATGTTATTATTATTGGAGCAGATGGGTTTCGCTAAAAAATTTATTCAAGCAATAGAAGCTATATATAATAAACAGACAGCAAGGGTAATGATGGAGGGGGAACTTACAGATTTTATTAATATAAGGAAAGGCACAAGACAAGGATGCCCCCTATCTCCTTTGCTATTTGTGTTGACCTTGGAAGTGTTGAATAGAAATATTAGGGATGATAAAAGCATAAAAGGAATGAAAATTAAGAAGGAAGAATTTAAGCTACAAGCTTTTGCTGATGACTTAGCTTTTATTTTGGAAGATCCGCTAGAAACAGCTCCAAAGTTATTGGAAAGGATAGAGGCATATGGAGAGGTGGCTGGTTTGAAAATAAATAAAGACAAAACAAAGATTTTGACAAAGAATATGCTATTGAGACAGAGAGAAGAATTGGCAGATCTTTTGAAAATTCAAGTTACAAATAAGGTTAAGTATCTGGGGATATATTTGACAACAAGATGTAGCACATTAAAGGAGAATAATTATATTAAACTTAAACAACAGATAACTACAGATTTGAAGAAGTGGGAAAACTTGCAATTGTCATTAATAGGGAGAATTTCAACAATTAAGATGAATATCTTACCTAGAATTTTATTTTTGTTTCAAACAATACCAATTAGGCTTGGAAAAGACTATTTTGAAGATTTAAATAAAATTATGTTGAAGTTTATATGGCAAGGTAAAAAAGCGAGAATAAAGCTAAAGCTTTTGCAAGATGCTAGAATTAGAGGAGGTTTTGGTCTGCCTAATTGGGAATTGTATTATCAAGCTGCAAGTTTGATGTGGGTCAAAGAATGGATAACATTAAGGAAACATAGGTTGTTGACATTAGAAGGGCATGACTTGCTGTTGGGTTGGCATGCTTTTTTATGGTATAAGGGAACTAAAACACAGGGTTATTTTAGAAGACATTATGTACGGGAGTCTTTGTGGTTAAATTGGGAGAAGATAAAAAGACAATGTTATTTGAAAATTCCAGTTTGGTTATCGACCATTGAAGCATTTTCCTATCCTATAATCTACAAGAAGGAACAAACAGTTAGATATGGGGAACTTTTGGATGAAAAGGGTGAACTTAAATCGATCCAAAACTTAGAGGAACAAGGTATAAGGATGAATTGGTTTTCATATGCACAAATACATTCAAGGTATGATGAAGATTCTAAAACGGAGGGATTTTATGATAAACAGACTGATTTAGATAAGATCTTGATGGGTACTGATGAGAAGGTGATTAAAAAACTATATGGTTATTTACTGGGAATGAAATTAGAGGAAGAACAAGTCAAAGAAACTATGATTGTTTGGGGGAAGAATTTTGGATATGGGATTGATTTAGAGAAATGGCAGAAATTGTGGTCTCAAAATTATAAAATGACAATGTCAACAGCATATAAAGAAAACTTGTATAAGATGTTTTACAGGTGGCACTTTCCTCCGACAAGAATAGCAAGAATGTTTAAGAACAAATCTGAAAAATGCTGGAAATGTCATCAGATACCCGGCTCGTATTACCATATGTGGTGGACTTGTGAGGATGCTAGAAAATATTGGACTATAATTTGCATGTGGTTGGAAAAAATGACAAAGAAACATATAGATTTGAAACCAGAGATCTTCTTATTGGGAATTTTACCTGATATATATAGTAAAGATTTGAAATACCTGATTGTAAATGTATTAACAGCGGCCAGGATTGTATTTGCTAAAAACTGGAAGAATGAGAAAATACCATTACAGGAAGAAATTATTAAGAAAATATTGGAATGTGCTGAGATGAGCAGATTGACATTTGAAATTAGAGAGCAAGAGGATAAACAATTTTACGAAATTTGGGATCTTTTTTATAAATGGCTAGATGATAAAATACAATAATAGAATATTTAGAATGCTAGATAGTAAGGAATATCTTTATTTTGCTATTATTTTGCTATTTGCTATTATATTTATAAAGGATTTTTTAGGATTGATTTGATATGACTAGATGATTTGTTATAGAGTAAACTGGTTTAAAGTATTGTTAGCTCATAAAGCATGAATGATTAAAAATATAGTCAAAAACTTCTTTTTTTAGTGATATTAGGATATATAAGTTTGGATTGACAATATGAGTTGTTATGTAACATAATTGTAATTGAGACTACAGAATGAATGCACAAAAATGATGAACCAACTGACACACTGGATGTACATATAAGAGTTGATGTTTTTATATTTTGTTTGTCTTGTTTGTTTGTAGAAAATTAATAAAAACTTTTTCAAAAAAAAAAAAAAAGAAAATAGCTTGCACTTAAACATCAGCAAAACCAAGGAGATGGTATTAGACTTCTGGAAGAAGAGAGAGGAACCTGCCCCACTTTACATCGGGGGGGGGAGGGCTGTGTGGAGAGACGCTCCTCTTTCAAATTCCTGGGAGTAACTTAGTGAAGATCTCACCTGAAAAAATAATACGATCCAGGTAGTCAGGAAAGCTCAACATTGATTCCATTTCCTCAGGGTTTTGCAGAAAAACAACTGGTGACCTCCTTCTACTGGTCTATGATAGAAGGCATCCTCACATATTGCGTTGCGGTATGGTATGCTGGCTTGACAGCCGCAGACAGACATTACAAAGGGTGAGGAGTACAGCACAAATATCATGGGCTGTCCCCTAATTTCACTAGATGAAATTGCTAGGACTTCATGTCTTAGCAGAGTGAGGAAAATCCATAGGGATGATTGACACCCTGGTCCGCACTTCCTAACTCTCCTACCATTGGGCAGGAGATACAGAAGCATAGTCATCCTAACGATCAGGCTGAAAAATAGCTTCTGACCTTGGGCTGTCAGACTTCTGAATGCAACATAAGACCACAACTATTTAGTAGGATCGACTTGCAGGGCCGGCACAATGTGCAACATGTCTACACTGGTGCAATATAATATAATGTAATGTTAAGCACATATATATATGTAGGATTAGGATTTTCTTTCTTTCACTTACGAGTTATTGAGATGTATTCTGTGTTTTTTTGGGGGGCTGCACTAAGGGAGGCTCATCCAATCTCATTGTACACATGTTGTGCATTGACAATAAAGGCATTTTTTATGGCATGTTGTTCATTTGAATTTGAATATACAGGTTGTCTGCTTCCTGAAGCTGAAGAATAAAATCCTGTGCAATATACATTCTCTTAATAATAACTCCCATGCATATTTCTCAATACGCTTTTAAATCTTTACCTATGGATGTAGGATGAATTGGCTATATATAATATTTAATACACTGAAGTTGGCTTGGATGGAAAGAGTATTCTTTTGCACAAATTATCCCTGTTGTAAGTTATCTTATCATGGATATAATTGTATTGCCAATTATCTGTTTGAACATTTGTATTTTATTTTTCCCATAACTGTTACACAAGATTAATAGTAACTAATTAAGATGAACCTATAAATAGCAACATGTTTAAAATATTAGGCTATAGGAAAAAAGTATTGTATATAACTTAAGCAGCAGACAAAATAAGTCATTGCAAATTAAAACAGACCCAATAGTTAATTGTCAGACCCAAATAGGTATCCAATATAAAGCCCAACAGGCTCAAAACATATTCAAAAGTCTAACATGCAACCCTTGCCTGACTTCTACATTTACAAAGGAGTATGATAGAGAAGGGAGTGTAGATTGAACGTGAGCATCCATGAAAGAGGGAAAGGGACAAGAATGACATCACATATATGACAACTTAATCATTTGATTACAACATTGCTCACAAATTATTGTTTTGTGGCACCATGGTTTATTGTTTTTTCATAGAACAGAACAGAATAACAGTACCTCTCCACCCCCCCACCCTAACTTTCACCTTTCCCAACAATAAATACGTTTATAAGTATGACTAAAAGATATATGAGAATACCGATTATATGGTAAAAAAAAAAATCCCAATTTTCTTGTGGTGAAAAAAATATTACTGGAATTAAAATGAAGATTAAAACACAATTTTTAGTACAGTATTAATTTCGAGTTCACACCTCTTTGTATGTACTTGCATTTATTTTGGATCAACTTTAATACCTGAAGCTGTAGAGACAGAATGTTTAGTCATTCTTCATTCGTCAAAATGGTGCTTCTGTCTATGCTCTCTTTATGTTGATCTGAACTTCACTTAGAACAATTAGACTGAGGAAGTTCTTAGACATCAAGATTGCTCCTTGGAAGTGGATGACAGAGTTTTGTAACTCTCAGAGGATTTAGCCCCAGTTGAAACAAAGCAAATAGTTTCAAATGGTGTGCACTGATCTAATTCCTTTGTTGAGATATAAATAAAAGCCAGCTGTTCCTTGGGCCATTAGATATCTTTAATGTATGTCTTGCTGTAAATTTGTGTGCACATACCTGCCTTGATCCCCTTTAGTTTCCCTGCCCCAGCTGTGCATCCTATTTAATAAACAGATGCAGTGTAATTTTGTTCTCAGAGAGGAAATAATGCAATCTTACAGATGGAGCAAAACATACCTTTATTTATTAATTTTCTATGACTGCTTTATCTCAGCAAGTAGGTAGTAAACAGTCTTAAAATAAATTAAAAACAATTCCCACCATGAATTCACAAATTAAAATACACAACAGGTGAGGAAGGTATCACAACCAACAGTTGCTAGTCCTACCAGGTGATGGGATCCTTCATACCTTCAGGGCCCCAGGCCTGGTGACAGAACCAGGTGTTCAACCCTTATGGAAAGCAAGCAGGTTAGGGATCATCTTAATCCCTAGAAGAGGAAGAGAAGGAGGTGAAAATGTCATAAGGCATTTAATATACGTACAATTTTATAATCTAAATTTCATATGAATAATAAAAGATATAACTGCATGCAATAAATAACAAAGCACAAAGGAAACCTGAGCAGTAATATTTAAATTAAACAAATACGGAAATTCAGTAAAGAAGAAAGAAAGAAAGTGTCTATAAAATGAAAATCAGTCATTGGCCTGGTAAGCCTATAATGTATCTCAGTTTCTCAAGAAAGCAATTTCTTTCCTTTTTTATAGACCTGTTGGGGTAGAGAGCCATAGTACAATCTTGCATTATCTTGTCTGGTAGTGTTTGGATCAAAAATTGCACTCAACTTGATCTTATTCCATATTTGGAGGAGTTAATTTTGAACCTGAGTAGTAAACCTTAATTATAGCACAAGTGAAAAGTCTGTCTCAGTTTGGAATCTTCCAGGTATGTTGAACTACAATTTACAATTTTCCATGAAGGTTAAGTTTTATATTCAGCTTGGAGAAACTGAAATATAAAATTCTATTATATTAATAAACCATAGAATATCGGTTGGACTGCCATTTGTCAGAAATGGTGTAGGGTCTCCCACTTGGGTGAGGGATTGGACTAGATGACATACAAGGTCCCTTCCAACTCTGATTATCTGTTATCTGTTATCTCTTTATCTGGTTTCATATTCCTTACAACATGAGGGCAGAAGGAGAATTACATAAGCCACCTTCAATTTCTTAAAGAAAACATGGGATATCAATAATATTTGTGAAATTTCCATTCCTGAACATTTAGACTACTTTTATTTGATTTCTCAACTATATCAACTTCAGCTTTCTAAACTATATCTCCTTATCTAATTATTAATTATCCTAAGATGGAAACAACTAGTATAGCACCATTTTACCTGAAAACAAATCAACCAAAACATGAATTTTATGGGTAATAAACTAATAATAATATATATATATATATCTACAGTTACAAGCTACAAAGTCTGAAAAAAAAACTCTATGAACTCAGCTTTAACCTTCAATCACAGCCCTACCTCAACCAATCCACCATCACCCAAGATTAGGCACGCACGCCCCTAACTACCTCAATTCCAACTACTGCTGGCCTTAAATGCAAGCTACTCAATACAAGAAGCCTTGCGAATAAAATACCTGAATTTCTCCTCTTACTAAATATGGCTAAATTCGACATCATATTCGTCTGTGAAACATGGCTCAACGAATCTCTCCCTGACTCCATTACCACAGTAAGAGACTATCATGTTTACCAATTAGATCATGAAATTTGTAGAGGAGGTGGTGTTGCTATCTTCTCTAAAAAGTCCTTACATCTAAAAAACATCCAAGTTACCCAGGAGCTTGCTCTTCCTGAGACCATAATCTGTGAACTATCCTTAAATATCACATTTTGATTCTTACTATGTTACAAAGCACCTGATTATGACATCAAACATGTAAACAATCTAAATATACTACTAACATGGGCAGCATCCTGCCCATACGCTTTTATCTTTCTTGGTGACTTCAATCTACCTCATATTGACTGGACCCTAAATGAATGTACAACTGAACCCATACACGCAACCTTCTACAATGCTGTTACAAATCTGGGACTGGAACAACTAGTAACCAACAACACTAGACTAAAAAACTGCCTCGATCTCATCTTCTGCAATAGTTTGAATTTAATTTATGGAATACAAACTAAAGAACCCTTTTCCAGCAGTGACCACAACATGATTGACTTTTGTCTCAACATATGCCCACACAAAAATCATCACAATGATGTAATCCCCAATTATAACTTCAAAAAAGGCAACTATGATCTTATAGACAACGATCTCTCATCCCTTGATTGGCAATCTTTATTCACTGGATGCAATACTGTTGAAGACCATTACAACATATTTTTACTTGAAATCAAGAGTCATCAAACTATATGTACCAACAACAAATCCCAAAACAAAAAAAAAACAGATTACCCATAACAATAAGGAAACTTCAATCCAAAAAGAGATCACTCTGGCGGAAAAATAAATCTGGTCACATTGCCAATTTCAAAAGCCAATACAAAAATTTATGCCACCAGATAAAGACTGAATGCACCAATTATCACATTAAACAAGAGGAAAACCTTCTATGCACCAATTCCACCCGCACTTTTTACAATTTTGTAAACAACAAACTAAAAGACTCAAGGTCCATCCCACCCCTGATAGGACCTAATGGTAAAGACTGCAACGATGACACCACAAAAGCCAACCTCTTTAACACATTCTTCGGCTCAGTATTTGTAAACAGCAATGGATCATGCCCAGTATTTCCTAGCCAAACCACAGACAACTACAATGATCTAATACATATCAATTTTACAGAAGACAATGTTGAAAAAGCACTATGCAATCTAAAACCATCTCTAGCTATTGGACCGGACGGAATATGTGCCTACTTCTTAAAAAAGCTACCTGCTGCCAGAGCCGAACCTCTAAGCATAATCTTTGAAAAATCTTTCAGGACCAGCTCCTTGCCAAAACTATGGTCACAAGCCACGGTCATCCCCATCTTCAAAAACGGAGACCCCAGCCTAGTTGAAAATTACAGACCAATCTCTTTATGCTGCATCACCTGTAAAGTCATGGAATCAATTATTAACCAATCCATTATCCTCCACTTAGAAACAAACAACCTACTCTCCAATAAACAATCTGGTTTCAGGAAAAAACTATCCTGTAATCTGCAACTCTTACACTGCAAAAATATATGGACTACACAACTTGATCAGGGCAAAGCAATAGATGCAAACTACATAGACTTCTGTAAAGCCTTTGATTCAGTGGTACATGACAAACTACTCCTAAAACTAAAATCTTATGGTATCTCCGGACAACTGCATAACTGGACAGAAGCATTCCTATCAAACAGACAACAAATGGTCAAAATTGGGAGTGTCCTATCAAATTCTGTACCTGTCAATAGTGGTGTCCCCCAAGGCAGTGTTCTAGGACCAACTCTCTTCATACTCTACATAAATGACCTCTGTGATCATATTAAGAGCAACTGCGTTCTTTTCGCTGATGATGTAAAGCTGTTCAATACCACAGACAATACTGCTACCCTTCAAAAAGATCTTGACTATGTATCAGAATGGTCAAACAAATGGCAACTTCAAATTTCAACAAATAAATGCTCTGTCTTACATAATTGGCAAAAAAATCAGAAAATAAAATACAAGCTGAATAGTCTGTAAAGGACCTTGGAATACTCATCTCTAATGATCTAAGTGCTAGAGCCCACTGTAACTACATAGCCAAAAAGGCATTTAGAGTTGTGAACCTAATCCTATGTAACTTTTTCTCTGGTAATATCACACTACTAACTAGAGCATACAAAACATTTGCTAGACCAATACTCGAATACAGCTCATCAGTCTGGAACCCACATTACATATCTGATATTAGCACAGTTGAGAAAGTCCAGAAATATTTCACAAGAAGAGTTCTCCATTCCTCTACTTGTTGTAGAATACCTTATGCCATCAGACTTGAAATTCTAGACCTAGAAAACCTTGAATTATGCAGTCTTCGGTCTGATCTAAGTATGGTATATAAAATCATACATTGCAATGTCCTACCAGTCAATGAATACTTCAGCTTCAACCATAACAACACAAGAGCACACAATAGATACAAACTCAAGGTTAACCGCACCAAACTTGATTGCAGGAAATATGATTTCAGCAACAGAGTGGTCAATGTCTGGAATACTCTACCTGACTCTGTAGTTTCTACCCCAAAAATTTTAATCTTAGACTGTCTACTATTGACTTCACCCCTTTCCTAAGAGGTCTGTAGGGGGAGTGCATAAGCGCACCAACGTGCCTACCATCCCTGTCCTATTGTTTCTTTTATTTTTCTTATATGTACCCATTTCATGTATTCATAACTATGTATATACTTATACCTATTATCTTGACAAATCAAATAAATAAATTAAATAAATAAATAAAACTTAAACATCAAACAGTAGACCTATACCAATCTTCTATAATGCATATATATACTTATATCTCTGTATACATATTTATTTTCTAGCATAATGCTTAGTGCAGAGATTCTTCCATTCAGGTTATCAAAGAAAGCTACTTTAAATATCATTCTGTTCCATATAAATGTACAATTGCAATAATAGAAATCCATAATTTATTTTATGTAAATTCAAAGCAGCTTGCTTAGTTCTTTGAAGATTATTAACTTTCTGAGTGGTTCATCTTCTTAGTTACAATAATGACTCCATGATTTATCCATGGCTGTTATATCACAGATAATAACTGTTGATATCCTTGGAAAATATTCTTAATATAAAACATTTCTTTCTGGAAAAGAAAGAAACTTGTAAAATATAACCTATTTAGTTATGTGTTCTTTTTTCTGAAAAATAGGATTACAATAATCACACACTTACAATAACAACAAATTCATTTTAATTAATATTGCCAATATGTGACAAGTAAAGTATTAAAGCATGATATTAAAACTGCTTATGTGCTGCACACTGTTAGTATTTCATGCTCTAAATTTATTCAATATATTTCAAACTGAAATTTTCAGAGACTGTGCCATGCTTGAAAAAATTTAATGCCTTCATAAATACCAAATGCCCTAGTGCATCAAATTATTTGAAAAATAAGTTGAAAATACAGGAAAACAGATGCATGGTTTATCAGCAGGAAATATTTTCTTTTTATACAAGGATGTGAACTCTATAATATTATTTCATTATATGAAATGCATTCTATTAATCTTACATTCCCTTCAGAATAGTTTCAAGGAACATTTGACAAATGTACTTGAAACAAACAAAGTTTTATAAAAGTATTCATTCAAACAAGGAATTAGGTTTTTATTCACAGATATACTGAACACCTTTAGAGATATTACTAGAAGCATTTATCTAGGGTCCTCCAAGATATTTCAGCAGACTGCTCTAATTTCAAGTTTGCCTCCTTCCCCATTAGAGCCCCCTTGCTCTTTCTCACTCTTTCTTTTAAAAAAAGAGACAGCTATGCTTTTGTTTCAGAGTAATAAAAAATCCGAGTTGTGAGCTGGTTCCAGTTTTTCACTATATCTATGGCAATAAGGCTAAGCTGTACAAGTAACTCTGTTGAGGATCAAGCTAAAAGTCCTATCTATGTGTAGCATATGCAAGCCAAAATAGAAAGGATTGTGTGAGATGAACTTAGCCGGTTCTATAATATAGTATAATAATTTCAGATAAAGGGGACTATTGACAACAACTAATTACAGCTATTATCTAAATTATGTTGATAGATATGATTTGGAAAATATATTCATTGGTCCTGCTGAAAGAAAAAAACATATTAATGTCCAACTGTATTAAATATCTGCTATAAATTAACAGAGATCTTTCCAGAAGTGGCCACCTAAATTGCATGCATAAATCTTTTTGGCAGGCCTATGAAGGTGTAATGAAATCAGACCTGTTATTTGTGGTTGATTAAGTGCCCATCTGTGCAAATAAATTTGTGGGATTTCTTTGAGTTATTGGAGGTTGCAAATAAATTCTGCAGATCAGTCCCACTATCAATGAGCAAAGGAACAGAATCATCACCTGGTGGCCAATGCATATGAACTATTGAGTGTGTCAGTTCCTAGCACTATAAGCATATACAGTTAATAAATTCTCTATTAGTTGGCCACATGCCCTGAGAGCAGTTTCATTGCTACAATTATCTCTGCAAACTATGTAACAGCACACCTTTTTCTCTCTTCAGATTTTATGCTGAATGTTTGGAGGATTAAGATTATTCTTTTCTACTTAGTTTAACACTATCAGAGAAACTTGCATGCAACTCTTT
Source organism: Hydrophis major (assembly GCA_033807585.1). NCBI lineage: Eukaryota > Metazoa > Chordata > Lepidosauria > Squamata > Elapidae > Hydrophis > Hydrophis major. Next base: position 336,060,935 of record CM066329.1, read on the forward strand.
CTCCACTGCACTCCTATGTTTCCCAAATACCTTGTGCAACTGTATTTTATTTTAAAATAAAAACATGAATCACCACCATTACAATTATATATATATATATGTATATATGTATGGCATTCAGTTTTGTCCAGGTATTTTCCCACGTCATTGTAGTTGTGCTTTTAAAGTTGTAGCAACGTTTCATATATATGTATATGTATAAAGCTACAACTTTAAAAGAACAACTACAATGATGTGGGATAATACCCAAACAAAGCTGAATGCCATCCATACCCGTGAAAACTTAAGAACACACACACACACACCGGCTTGATCCACCAAAACACACTGAGACATAATAGAGACCCAGAAGATGAACAGACCTATGGAACAGCTGTCCTGCCCTACATAAGATGTACTACGGACAAAATTAGTAAGATACTACACAGACATCACATCAAGACTGCCTTCAAAACAGACAGAAAAATAGCAGCCATCCTTAGAAACCCTAAAGATAAAATTGATCTGGAAAACCAAGGCATATACGAAGTCACCTGTGCATCATGCCCAGCCACATACATTGGACAGACCAATAGAAGAATAAGTACCCACCTGGATGAACACAAAAATGCAGTCAAAAAGCTGGAACACACTTCCTCACTAGTCCAACACATGGAAGCCACAGGTCATAGCATCAACTTCAATGGCACCAAAACACTAGCCACTATAGAAAACTCCAGCCACAGAATCATCAGAGAAGCCATAGAGATTGAAAAAAGACCAGAAAGCATGAATAGAAGAGATGATTCCACCAGGCTGTCAATCATTTTCAAGCCTGCACTCACAAACAAAAAAATCTCCACACCACAAGCCAGGCAAACACCTGGGCACAAACAGATCCCCCCTGATACCTCCAGCTCAAACACACCCAAACCAGGCACCCAGATGAAACCCAGCTTCCTAACTAATGATAGCCGTCCATTTATCTGGAGCCAAGCTGCACTAAAGGCCTCCAATAAAGTAACACAATGTTGCCAGCCAATCAAGATACAAAAAGAGCCAAAAAACAGACAGAAGATATTAGAAACACCAATCAAGCAGAACACAGCAAACTCCAAGACCAATAAACACAGACCAAGACTCCCAACCAATCAGGATGGAGAAAAAACCATTCTGGCACAGCAATAGGCTGCCCCAAATTTAAATCTGAAACCACTGTAAAAGTCTGCCTCACAGATGAACACTATACAGAAGCCTGATGATGGCAGATGAGATTCTGCTGAAACATTGCTACAACTTTAAAAGAACAACTACAATGACGTGGGAAAATACCTGAACAAAGCTGAATGCCATATATATATATATATATATATATATATATATATATATATATATATATATATATATATATATATATATATTATATATTATATATTACAATATATATTATATATTACAAAAAAAATTATGAAAGAAATAAAGAAACTCATGATTATCATTCTTTGTTTAATATCCATATGCTTATGGATTAACATAATTTAAATAGGATAGTATCTAATGAAAAATTGAGTGTATAAGTTATATCTCATACAGAGAATTCTCTTTTATAGAATTGAGGGTAAGAAAAAGTGGGCATGAAACTGTTTTATCAACACAAATAAAGAGCTTTCACTGCTTTGGTAAGATTTTACAGCCAATGTCCACTCGGAAAAAAATAATCCAAAATTTGAAGACTTCATTTTAAACTACATTTATTACTAAAACTCTTGCCTGGGATCATCTGGTATGAAAGAATTCAGCATATTAAAATGGACACCGAAACCAGGAATCCAAAGCTAGGTTGAATGCCTGTCATCAACTCTCCCAGGGAATAACCTTGGAAGGCCATGAAATTCTCAAATTGCTAAGAATCTGAGACATTTTGCTTTTGATTATAAAGATACCCAAAAGACTAGGTTGGATTTCGTGGGGTAGCTTCTAAATACACAAAATAGTTATCTGGAGAGTAAAAAAACCGAAACCTCTCAGAAACAAAGAACTTATCAATGCCAGTAGGAAGTTAATAAATGTATGATATTTCTTACACCATAAGATACAAGAGTGGAAATTTTAAGCCTTCGTCCCTTCCCTCCCCCCAAAAAACCTACTGACTTTCCACATCCTGATCTTCTTCCTTCATTTATGCAGTTACTTAGTAGCCATTACTGCACTACCTATCTTCCTGTAAGTATCTCACCTGCAATTTCCACTTAACACCTATTTGTGAAAAAATTAGGATTCTTACAATCTTCTGGTAAATAAATTTCTAGTTCTGGGCAAGCCTAGATTTCCACATGTGCCATCTCTCTTGTGGAAATAGCATTGGTTGTTGATTTGCTTCTGGGTGTAATTCAAGGTGTTGGTTGTTACCTTTAAAGCCCAACATGGTTTTGGATCAGGATATTTGAAGGGCTGTCCTTCCCCAGTCATATCTATCTGACCCACCAGAGCTGGGAAGCAGAGAATATTACAGGTCCACTCTCTTAAGGACATCCATGTAGCAGAACCAAGAAAAATAGCCTTTTCCATAGCGACTCCATCCCTGTGGAAATAAGATTGGCTTCTCTTTGACATTTTTTCATGGTTCTGCCAAGGAGCCTGGGGAGCCAAGGTGGAAATTGTTGGGTCTGATTGTTATCACTAAGATGGTGGAGATTTTTGTACAGGCCTTTTTTTTTATAAGCTGCACAGTCACCATGAGTGAGTTGGGCAGAAATATAAATTTTCTTATTAAATTAATAAAATAAAATGGAGGGGAAATTATTTATTTTATTTTATCAAAATTAATATGGTCAATCATGCCAGGAGACTCTAAACTAGTATCAAAATCCAAAACATGGTTAAAAACATTTAAAATATGAACCAGCAAGAGTGCCTAATTAAAGCAGCCACAACAATCTTAACATTTCTATAACAAAGTTCTTGCTGTTATAGCAGAAAGTCATGTGTGGGAGTAAGTAAAATAACCTTGACAGAGACAGCAGGGGTGGGGTTCTACTGGTTTCAACCGGTTCGGGTGAACTGGTAGTTCTGGTGTTTGGCCCCGCCTACCTGCCCCTGGTCTTTCCTGTGCTTTATTTCCTAGGTTTTTTTTTTAGCACAGCTGATTTGTGTGGCAGAGTGGTTTGCTGTGCCTCAGCTGTTTCAGTCACTGGGGCTGTAGTAGAAGGTAAGTAATTCAGTTGAAAATGGGCTTTTTTAAAACATAGAGCACACACGCAAAGCATGCGTTTGACACACACGCGCTCACCAAACCAGTTGTCATACAAGTTGAATTACACCACTGAGAGACAGGTGAGATCCATTTCTAAACAAATGAGAGGAAAATATGGCTAAAGTCCAAAACAAGCAAAACAAATGTAAAAATGACATATGAATATAAGAGTGGAGAAATAAAGCAGAGGCCAATCTAAATAAAAGTAGTTGTAACCTTCAGGTAGAATTGATTTCTTGGTCTGGTCTACATATTGGGCTGACAGCATGTGACTAATGGTTTTAGTTCTTCCTCCTCCTAAAGATAAATCAAACTCACAAGAGATAAACAAATCAAAAATTATTTTTAAAAAAGTTAACATAAAAGATATAATTTAAAGAGATATATACAGTGCTTCCAGCACATTACAAGATGATGCTGGTCAAATTTATAATTAATAACTTTGAGAGAAATGTATTTCAAGTTATTCATAGGTTCCCCAAAAATTAATAAAGAGAAAAATAAATATTAAAGTCAGACTGACATCACACATATTGTGCAGGGATATTAGGAATAAGAAAAAAATTAAGATTCAAAACTTGATACAATGAGTAATTAGATTGTTAGCTATATCTTAGAGATGACCTGCATCCTAATACAAAACTCCTTTTTGTCTCTGGACCTTTCTCAGCTTCTTGGGATCAGAGCAGGAATTTATCAGAGTTGTTGGGGACAAGCTGCATCCCATCTCAGGCACAGTAATTTTTTTCTGCATGTCTCCAGAGTTCTTGTTCTTTAAAAGAACAGAGCGTATTATTTTTTCTGGCAGAAGGAGAGTTGGAGGAGAATCACTCTGTATAGTATCTCTGTGCCAAAACCCTGTGTGTGTGTGTGTGTGTGTGTATCAGGAGGCAGACACAATTTGTTGATCTAGGAATATTAGTTGGTTGGGAGCTACCTTGCAACAGTGATACTGAACTGCTTAGATTAGCATAAGAATTACAAAAAAAATTAAGCAATAACAATTTCAAGAGATCTTTCACCAATGTGCGGAAATGGAAATGTTACTTTGCCTTTGTCAACAAAATATTCCTTTGTGCATTTTATCCAACCTTTTCTTCTCATACAAAATGGAATCTTTTCAGCATAAGTGCTCATAAGATAGAGGGAAGACATGACATGTAAGAACAAGATTGTTTCCTGGTAGCAAAAAATGTGAATATCTACATCTTATTGAATCATATTCTGAAAAAGAATTTTCCACCTGATCTGTCGCATTAGCCAGTGGTGGGATTCAAATATGGTTGCCACCAGTTCGGTGGGCGTGGCTTGGTGGATGCACTTTGTGTACATGCACACACTTTGCATGCACTAGGGATGCCAAACGCACATGTTGAGCTGTTCTTACTCGCCTCCTGCAAGCCTACATGATCCCGGTCATTTCAGTAGCTGCCATGGGGCGCTATTCTATGCCACACAAAGCAGCTGCACTTCAAATTCAGCAGATAAAAGTGAGTATGGGAGCCCAGGCGGGTGGGTGGGCCCAACAGCAGAGTGGCGGAGAGAACCGGTTCGGTCTCCACTGCTCATTGCTGCTAGTGGCTCACCAGAACCGGGCAGAACTGGTCAAATACCACCACTGGCATTAGCATATTTCTTATCAATATTTTCATAGGCTTTTTTGTGAGGAGAGAGAGACTTTGGAGAAAACTGGTCAGATTTATTTGAGTTGTTCGGTCTGTACTACAATGTTCTAGGTATTTTCTTTTTTTTTGTTTGTTTTTAAAATAAAATTTGTAGCATTTATAATGTTTGTTTTAGCAGTGTTTACCATTAATTTCAAGAGTATGGCTTATTAACTTTTCATGGAAGTTTATACTTCTATTTTTATCATAACTATTTTATTTTAACATATTTAATAAAACTTCAAAGAAATAATAGTAACTATCATGAGGTTAACTGAATGCTGAAGTCCTTAAATTATAGTTTAGTTAGTTTAGTTAATTATAGTTTAGTTAATCTCGGATTTAGATGAAGTGAAGTGGAGTGATTTCACATTGGCTTTTGTTTTTTAACAACAACTTCTTGGGTACCTAATTTCATTTTATGTTTTTTGAATAGATCAGTATGACTTATCTACAGTTGAATAGCTTGAAAAATACAGCAGAATCATTTGGTTATTTGCCAGCCTAAAATTTAATTTTTTTCTCCTCCAAGAGTTATTCTTTAATTTTTATATTAGTAACCATGGAAACATGAATATTGTATTAAAGAATGAGGCAACAATGTGCATGGTACAATAATATTTGAAAAATCATAATGTTTTCTTAGAACTGGAACAGATGAAGTATAACATGTTTTCTTTTTTAAAAAATTTCAAAACAACATAAAGGGATTTTTTAAAATATAGCTACATACTGTAAATAAAATCCAAGTTTTATACTCTCAGTAAGTTATATTTTGTCCCATAACAGTCTAAGTGCCAAGGCTCCTCAACTAATTATGAAAGGCACTTTTGCCGAATAGATAAATGAGATTAGGCTGGGAAATTTTATATGTTGAAATAGGCAGGATCTTGTTAAAATCCGTTATCATTCCAATGCTGGCTATGACAAAGGACAAAATGAGCTCAGCCAGAGATAGAAAGGAGCTGTAGATGTGCTTTTGTGTGCATATTTAATGTAAATGTGATATTATCTGCATTGTACACATAAACCAATAGGACCATTAGTGAAAGATGTGAAACTGAGAGAAGCGATATCATAGAGGATTGTGAAGATCTGGAGTAAGAATCCTGGAGGTCTAATTTTGATTTCTGGACTGAAAGTTTCTTATACCTATAATGGACAGATTGACAGATAACTATGCTGTGAGATTCTGCTCTCACTTTTCCTAAATAACCATTTTCATCCTCCAGATATAGTCCTTGACTTACAAAAGTTTGCTTAGTGACCGTTCAAAATTACAATGGTACTGAGAAAAGTGACTTATGACTATTTTTCACACTTATGACCATTGCAGCATCCCCATGGTCATGTGATTTACATTCGGATGTTTGACAACTGACTCACATTTATGATGTTTGCAGTGTCCCAGGATCATGTGATCACTTTTTGCACCATCTGACAAGCCAAATCAAGAGGGAAACCAGATTCACAACAACTGTGTTACTAATTTAACAACTGCAGCAATTCTCTTAACACATGTGACAAGAAAAGTTATAAAATGAGGCAAAACTCAACAAATTTCTCAGTTAGCAACATGAGTGTTGGGCTCAATGAGGGTTTTAAGTTTGCCTTTTACCTGCCCATAAAATAGAGATAGGGTTTTGTAGATCCAAGAATTCCTAACTATTGACCAAAGTGGTTCAGAATTCGCTTCAGGGTTGACATCTATGAGAGTGTAGACCAGAGGTGGTATTCAGCAGATTCTGACCAATTCTGGAGAACCGGTAGCAGAAATTTTGAGTAATTTGGAGAACCGGCAAATACCACCTCTGACTGGAGATTTTATAGTATTCTTCCCCTACCATGCCCACCAAGCCACACCCACAGAACCGGTAGTAAAAAATTTGAATCCCACCACTGGTGTAGATTCATTCGTCCCAAGGTGAGAGATTGAGAAACACCAAGCTAGAATTTCATTGTAGTCTCACTAGGTAATTCCAAAGCTCACGATTTGCATTGTCTTGCAGGTATGCTAATTCATCTCATCATAAGGCTAAGGAAAGTTTGCTTAATTTGAATCTTCTATATAAACAATATTTATTCATCATTGACTTGGTTATTTGTCTTATCTTGCAAATGCTCAACAACATTAATCTTCTAGCATAAATAATTGATATTTATCTTCCTGTGATATTTAAATACCCATATTTCTCTTTCAGGAAGAAGTGCCCTCTTTCAAAGTCTGAACTTTAAAGTGCTGTGTTTTGCAGGGATTTTGTCATTTATTTTGAAGAAATACTTCAAATTCTCAACCCTCATTCCTCCCTAAGCTCTCTCTCTCTCTCATCAAATTATCTGAAGCTCTGAAGTATAGGAGAAATGGGTATAATCAGTCACTGTAATTAAATGTTTCATATTTTATAAGAAAATGCAGAGTGGGGAGTTTCTGCTTTCTAGCATACAATATTTGTCCTGGTACAGCTGTTACATGCTAACACATTAATCCAAGCAGCAGGTTTTTCTGTTCCAAACCCTCTCTTTATAAAAAGCTACTTCTGTTTAAGCTAGGGTGAAATGTTAGCAAAGATAAACCTCCGTGTGTTCTGCTTGATAGCTACAGTAGAATAACAGTCATATTGTGTTGAGAAAGTCCAGTTATGGTTCCCAATGTAAATTTGGTTTCTGTCTAGTTATTTATTTTTGTGCCTTCAAATCAGTGTTGATTCCTAGCAACTGCCTGAACAAGTCTCTGAAGTTTTCTTGGCAAGATTCCTATACTGGCTTGCCATTGTTTCCTAGGACTGAGAGACAGGGACTGGCTCAAGGTCACCCAACTGGTTTCACGTGTCTGTTAGGATGAGAACTAGAACTAAGCAGAAATGTCCCAACAGAGACAACAATTAACCAATGGAACAGTTGTAGGTGCTCCATCACTGGAGTTTTTAAAGAAGAGATTGGACATCTGTCCAAAATGGTATAGGGTCTCCTACTAATACAGGAGGTCAGACTAGAAGAGCTCCAAGGTCCCTTTCAATTCTTTTATTCACTAATTTTGAGAATCCACTGTTGTGAATGCATAAAGTTAATAAAGTGTGAGCTTGGAGTAAAGTGCAGGGTTCTGGCCCTGCACTTCTGATTGGCTGTTAAGCGGCTGGATCGGATTGGTCCGCTCCGGGGAATCCGATTGGCCCTTAACAGAGAACTCCTATTGGTTATGGGAGCTAGCGCTCCTCGTGGGTTATTGGTTAATAGTTACAAAGATTGCCTTTATAAGGCGGGTTAAACTACTATTAAAGTCAAGTCAACATGTAAATAAAGAGCTGAAGTTCACAGTTCAAAGACTTGTCTCCATTCTTTCTCGCCCATGCTCCAAACATAACACTGGCGACGAGGATGGGATGTGGAGACATCTGAACCAACGGAACTTTGAAAAACACCGAGCACGTGACAGACGATGCTACACAATGGAACCATGTCCGGCAGCATCGTACCACCCGCTCTATTCGATCCAGTACAGGAGGACTGGGAGTCCGACATGGATCGCTTCCAAATGTTCTTAGAAATGAACAACTTAAAGGACACCACACCAGGAAAGAAATGGGCGGTGTTCCTAATGCATTGCGGTCCAACCATATTTAAGATGGCTAAAGCACTAGCCAAACCTCGATAAGTGAAGGCAATGGATTGGGATGACCTCGAACCTCTTCTGCGAGGTCACTACGCCCCGACCGTGCCTACGCTCATGAGACGGCACGAGTGTTATCATAGGAGCCAGCGAAAAGGAGAAAGCGTGGCCGACTTCATAGCAGACCTCTGAAATTTGGGAGGACTCTGCGGATTCGCCGATTTAGAAGAAGCACTAAGAGATCGCATAGTTCTGGGATTAGATGCGCCAGGCGTCCAAAGCAAGTTGATGGCGAAAGGTGACATCAGCCTTGCTGACGCCATCGCCGATGCCACTGCAGCAGAAGCAACCAGAAGTCGGCCGCACAACTACGCCGAAACCGGTACCACCACCGACCAGCGAAATCTCACCTAGTTCAGAAGGGCAGCTTCTGACGACACACCATGAGGACCTCTCTTCGTCGTCAGACAGCGACGAAGAAGGGGTCCATCAACTGCCATCGACTGGGACCACCACCCGAAGCCCTTACGCCCTTGCGCTGGCTGTGGAGCCAACCATGCAAGGTCCGAATGCAAATTCCGTGACACACTCTGCCATGAGTGAGGGAAGCGAGGCTACATCGGACGGGTCTGCCGAAGCTTACTGGGACCCGGCCAAGCCTCAAAAGGGACTAACTATCGCCAATCGACAGGAAACCGTCCTGTATGGAGAGAGCCAGTAAACCACTCCTACAGAAATCGAGCTTTGCTCGGTCATGCCTCAGCCTTGGACACCAAGAAAATATGAGTTACAGTAGCCATCGAGAACCAGCCCTGCCACATGGAAGTCGACTCAGGATCGTCCCTCTCGATGGTGTCCTGGAAGACCCTGAAGCAACTCATCCCCACGATTCAACGCCAAGATTTCCGTTCCCAAAGACTCATCCTCAAGGACTACCAAGGGAATCGAATCCCCGTCGTCGGTTCCTGCCAAGTCCGAGTCTCCTTCAAGAAGTGCACAGCGTACTTACCATTAACTATCATCGATAGAGATAGGCCTAGCCTACTAGGCCTCCAATGGTTCACGCCACTCGGCATTGAAGTGGCCGGCATAAACCGAGTCAGCGAAAGTGACTGGGAGGAAGACCTTATCCATGAATTCAGGGACGTCTTCGCGGACAGCTTAGACGAGTACAAGGGGACCCCGATCTCGTTCAGTCTAGACGCAAAGATAGCCCCTATCCGCCTTAAGCCCCGTCGAGTTCCATTTGCCTTAAAGTCGAAAATCGATGAACAACTCAACAAACTGATAGCTCAAGGGGTGTTAAAGCCCATCGATCACTCCCCCTGGGAAACCCCAATCGTAACACCCATTAAGCCAGACGGGTCGATCCGAATCTGTGGGGACTACTGGGCCACTTCGAACCATGCCCTCCAGCAGAACGCATATCCAGTGCCGGTGGTACAGCATCTTCTCCACTCCCTGGGGGGCAGAAAAGTCTTTGCTAAATTAGACTTAGCTCAGGCCTATCAGCAACTACCTGTTGATGAAAAGATGGCACAGGCACAAACGATTGTGATGCACCGAGGTGCCTTTAAATGTACCCGGATTCAATTCGGAGTTAGTGTAGCCCCGGATATTTTTCAGAGCCTTATGGAGAGGTTATTACAGGGGATTAAGGGCGTGGTCTCCTATTTTGACGATGTATTAATTGCAGCCCCTACAAAAAAAATCTTACAGGACCGGTTAAAATTAGTTCTAAAAAAATTCCAAGAGGCCGGCCTTAAAGTAAAAAAAAACAAATGTAAATTGTCTACTGACAGTGTTGAGTTTTTAGGGTACCTAATTGATAGCCAGGGCATTCACCTTACCGAAGGTAAACTAAGGGCGATAAAAAACACTCCCAGGCCACGAAACAAGGCCGATCTCCAGGCATTCCTAGGCCTCATCAACTTTTATAATGTATTTTTACCGCATAAAGCAACGGTCGCTGAACCATTACACAGGTTGTTAGATAAGAAAGCAAATTGGGTATGGGGTCACCGGGAAGAACAGGCATTCCGCAACGTGAAGAAACTGCTCACTTCTGACTCTGTACTCATGCAGTATAACGAAACCTTGCCAAGGTTAAATATAACTTGTGATGCGTCGCCCTTCGGAGTGGGCGCCATTTTGAGCCACATACTGCCTAATGGGAACGAAGCCCCTGTTGCATATTTTTCAAAGACACTTTCAAAAACTGAGCGAAATTATGGACAAATCGATAAAGAAGCCCTCGCAATTGTGTCGGCCATTAAAAGATTCCATGAGTACGTATATGGCCGGGCTTTTACTATCGTGACTGACCACAAAACATTATTAGGGATAATAGCCAGAGATAATCTGACTCCCTACATATTATCCCCTAGGATGACTCGATGGTCAGAATTCTTAGCTGCTTACAACTATCGGCTGCAATACCGCCCGGGGAAAGCCATTCCCCATGCCGACGCATTGAGCCGAGCACCACTTCCAGAGACTCTCGACGATCCCGCACCAACGGTAACCACATTGCAAATTGAGGAACTCAACTCGCCGCCATTAACCGCCCGAGATATCGCAAGAGAAACCAAACGTGACCCCACCTTGGCGTGGGTCCTAAGCTGGGTAGAACGCAGATGGCCATTGGACCAATTATCAGATGACTTCACACCTCGACAAACCGAGTTGTTCTCCCAAAAAGGCTGCGTCATCTGGGGCAATAGAGTCGTTATCCCAGAACGACTCCAGAAAGCACTGTTGAGAACCTTGCACGATGGCTACCCCGGCATCATGCGAATGAAAGCCCTTACGCGAAGCTACGCATGGTGGCCAGGCATCGACAAGCAAATCGAACATTGGGTTAAAGCTTGTCCAAAATGCCAGGAAGTGAGCAACGCCCCACCTAAAGCCATTCCTACTGAATGGGAGACACCACGCGGACCCTGGTCCCGTATTCACTTGGACTTCGTGGGGCCAACCAAAGGCCACACCTTCCTACTAACCGTCGACGCCTATTCAAATTGTCTCGAGATTCATCGTATGACGACTACAACCTCCGAGGCAGTTATCAAAACCTTGGAAAGACTATTTGCAACCCACGGACTACCAGACGTCCTGGTATCCGATAACGGGCCCCAATTTACAGCACTGTCGTTCGAGCAGGAGCTCACTGACCGCGGCATTCGACATGCGCTCACCTCGCCTGTGCATCCTGCGACCAATGGCAAAGCAGAATGCATGGTACAATTTGTGAAGAAAACCTTACAAAAGGTAGACTACGACAACATTGACGACAAGATCAATTGAATTCTTTTTCTACAACACATCACACCGCATAGCGTCACCAACAAAACTCCCGCCGAACTGCTAATGGGATGAAAACTCCGCTCCCACCTCGACCGGTTACACCCAGCTTACGAACCGGAAAAACCACTAGGATCCAGCGGCCGCTGTCGTGCCTTCCAGGTAGGGGATTTGGTATACGCTAAAAACCTATCGGGCGAGCCGTTGTGGGTGGAGGCAACAGTAGTTCGTGTAACCGGCCCAAGATCCTATCTTGTACAATGTTTTGATGATAGACTATGGAAGCACCATATCGATCAATTACGATCGCGGCTTCTGGCGGGCAGTCCTGAACTCCCCTATGACCAGACTGAGGGGGGGGAGGTACGGAAGAAGATGAATTCCAAGGAGAAGAAAATCCATTCGAAGGGAATGAAGGTATAATAGAGACTCAGGAAGTAGAACCAGAGAGGGAAACAATTGCACCTCAGGGAATTATAGAAAATTTGGGCAATGACATGGAAATGAACTCTGAACCAGAAACATCCCCACTGCCAAACAATGATCTACCTCAGTGTGATTCCAGCCAAATGACACAGCAAAAATCAAAGAGACTAATAAAGCAACCGTCCTACCTAAAGGACTATGTAACTGCGCCCTGCAACAGAAGCCAGGGGGAAGGGGTGTTGTGAATGCATAAAGTTAATAAAGTGTGAGCTTGGAGTAAAGTGCAGGGTTCTGTCCCTGCACTTCTGATTGGCTGTTAAGCAGCTGGATCGGATTGGTCCGCTCCGGGGAATCCGATTGGCCCTTAACAGAGAGTTCCTATTGGTTATGGGAGCTAGCGCTCCTCGTGGGTTATTGGTTAATAGTTACAAAGGTTGCCTATATAAGGCAGGTTAAACTACTATTAAAGTCAAGTCAACATGTAAATAAAGAGCTGAAGTTCACAGTTCAAAGACTTGTCTCCATTCTTTCTCGCCCATGCTCCAAACATAACACCCACAGTCCAGGTTTCTAGCCTAGTACCTTAAGCGCAATATCAAATTGGCTCTCTTTCCATCGAATGTGATATAGGATTTGGTTTATGCCTATGTTCCTGAAAAGGTTTGAATGTAACTAAGAAGGGATGTTTCTTCCTTTTCTCCAATTTGAAATGGCTCATGTAATGGACATTCGTTCAGCAAATTGCCAATATGGCACGAATTTCATATTAGCTTGTGTATCTGTAAGTCCAAACATGGCTGAATAGAATGGTGACTGCCTCTGAGCAAAAGAGGGTCCAAAAACAGAAATACTGGCATGCCAGCTTTATAGATTACAGGGCTTCAGGAAGGAAAGGATCATTTGTTATCATGGTGAATATTAAAATTTTTAGACTTGAACACATTGGAATATATTTTTAATAGTCAATCTTCTCACTCACAGATCTCCCTCAAATTGCTCTAGGCTAGAGGTGTCAAACTCCCATCATCATGGTGGCATCACATAATGTATTGGGATTTCCCCCCCTTCACTAAACCAGGTGTGGATGTGGCCAGTGTGTGATGTATCGAGTTTGACAGGCCTGGTCTAGACCCTTTCTGCAGAACAATAGATTAATATTCAGAAATACATGGATTGTAGAAGAAACAGAATGCAACCAAGAGCTTATTTTTCTTTCAGAGATTGCCATGACCACTCCCATAGCATCTGAATTCATCTACAGATAAGCAAATAGCCTAAATTAAGAACTGGCAACCAACATTTCAGATCCAAAAATAGGGAAATATAGAAAAATGGTTTTTACTCTTCTGGAATATTTTTTATACACTTGACAATACATTATGTCTTTCAAACTTAAAGGGATGCTCATTTGTTCAACCAAACCGTGATTTTCTTATACATTGAGGTAAAATGGGCAGCCTATAAATTTTATAATTAACTAAATAGATAAATAATTATTTAATTCATTATACTTGCATCATTAGTTAGGAATCTTTCAATGCTGTGGAAGGCTTCAAGGATAGGTTTCAGTTTGGTGGATTTTAAGTCAACAGAGCCAAAAAAAGAAAGCACTTTTAAAACAAACAAGGACATTTGTTGAACACAGCTTTCTCTTCCATGCTTTCCCAGAAGTAAAAGGTCTCAGCTGAAAGCAATTCTCCAAATGTGGCAATGTTAAATTGATATGCCCTTTGACATAAAAACATGTATGGTATAAAGCTGAAGCCTTCTTCTTCTTAGGTCTTATCCCACCTTTTTATATATAACTCAAGGCAATTAACATGCCTAATACTTTCGCTTATTTTCCAAACAACAATAACCATATCAGCAGGGTAGGCAGAGAGAAAGTGATTGGCTCCAAACTAGCTAGCTAGCTTTCATTTCTAAGGGAGTTCTTGAAATTTCCTAGTTTCTAAGCCAACATCTTTACTATTATACCATATTGGTTCTTTTACGGTGAATTAAATAGTAAATTTGCTATACAGGGAGCATCATCAGTTGGTTCTTTCAACAACTTTTTTTATCTTAGCCAGTAGAAAACTGTCTATAGAAACAGTTTTCCTTAATATATTTGAAAACATTTGCTATTTGCTCAGTGTAATGTTATATATACCAATTAAAATATCTGTTTCACTGTCTCATTGGTGAAATAGCAAGTGAAAAATAACAAATTAGAAAAACTAGAATTAGACAAATTAGGCTCAATCCCATAGAAGATTGATTTTGTATATGGTAACCACAGCAAGATTACTATTCGCGCAATAGAGGAAGTTCAGTGAAATTCCGACAATGGAAGAATAAATTGTCAGAATTGTTGGAAATGGCAAAATTGATCTGGTTGGTCATGAAAAAAACAATAAGTATTTCTCTGAAAGACTAGAAAACTTTTTGCTAAAAGAAGAAAAATTTGAAATTATGATTTCTGGATTTAATGATTGGAAAAGATGAAGATTAAATAAGGGGATGAAGGGATCTCTGGAATAGTTAAAAGGAGATTAAGAGGAAAGGATGAGTTTGTTAATATCTTTTGAAAGGAAGGTTGGGAGTAATGTGCTTTATTTCTTTAGTTATTGCCTTTTCTTATGTATTTGCTTTGTTTCTTTGCACTTTCTTCTCTCTCTCTCTCTCCCTCTTTCTTGTTTTAGATTTGCTTTCTGCTTATGAAAAAATAAAAATAAAATTATTTTTAAAAAGGCAAAGGAGTACAGCTAGCAAAAATCTTCTGAGTAATCAAAACAAACTGTCCTAAAGGAAAGGCAAAAATTAAGATATTGATTTAAACTATTGGGATTCTGGCGTGTTTCTACCTATTAAGGACCAAGCTAACGCATTCATTAACAACCCTAATAGCTTTACTTTAACAGCAGGCTCGTAATCCTGCACTTTTCATTGGCCCGCGAATAGCGAGTCGTGATTGGTCATTTCTGGCTGATCTGATTGGCTGACAGTGGGTCATCTCTGATTGGACGCTTGTTAGAGCGGTAAACTCAAATCATTGGTTGTTGTGACAGCAGCCAGCTCTATAAAAGAGCTGCTGCTGTCCAAGTATTTTGCTCTGTTCTGAAGTTGCTAATAAAGACTTGAAGTCACAGTTCGATGCCTCGTCTCCGTTCCTTGCGCCCATGCTCAGGACATAACACTACCATAGGGTTTTATTTTTGAGGCTCCCATTAAGAAAATCTGATGCTCCTCAAGAGATGGAAATAAAGGTTGAAATCGGCTGTGTTGTGTCCGCGAAATGATGCCAGGAGTCGGTGACTTCAAATCATGCTCTTTATTTGAGGTTGGAACCGAACTGGGGCAAAGGGAAAAAGATCGCGGCTTTTATTCTTTTAGCCGCGGCGGCCGCGGCCAATGGCACCGCTTTGAATCTCCCGCGATCCGAACGGACCAATCACGGGAGATTCTTAGCGAGCCAATCGGCGCGGCTCGCCTGACCAATCAGAGTGCCCCGCGCTTTGGCCAATCAAAGCGTGGGGATCTCAAGAATGCTAATAAGGACAGAACACCCCTCCCCTCTTGGTTCAGTCCTTACGTCGCGTAGTCACGTAGGTAGGCGGGGCTCCGTCTGAGCCTACTTGACCTGCGCAGCTCAGTTGTAGGTTGGATCCTGGCTGGTTGGGTCGGGATCTCTGCTGCTCCTGCTGCCGTCGTGGGAACCGGCTGGTCGATCGGGCCGGGCCGCTCTCCATAGCTCCCTCCTAGGCCTCCCGGGTTGGTTGAGCTGCGGGTTTCGCCGCTCCCGCTCGGTCTTCCCGGGTAGGTCGAGCTAGCCTGGCTGTCTCTTCCTGGCGAGGGGTCGTGATGGCTGCTTTCCGGTAAGTACGGCTGGTTTATTTTTTTTTGGTTTTGGTTCCCTGGGTATAACCTCCCCCCTTGGTTTGTGTTGTGGGGAATGGTTTCGGCTGTCTGTGCGTCGGCGGTCTCTTGGTTGGTAGTCCTCAACCTTAGTTGGTCGATGTGGCGTTTCCACGCTCGTCCGTCTGCTGTTTGTAGCCGGTACGAGTGTGGGCCTGTTATTTGTGTGATGACGGCTGGTATCCATAGTGGGTCTCCCGTCAGGTTTCTCGCGTATACGGGGTCGCCGGGTGCGAAGGTTCGGTGTTTGCTGTTTGAGTCTGGGGGCTTCTCCGGGTTATACGTGGGATGTAACCTGTCGAGTGGGGACCTTAGTTTCCTGCCCATTAATAGTTCGGCTGGGCTCTTATTCGTTGTGGTATTTGGGGTTATGTGTTGGGTGAAGAGTAGTTTGTTGATTTTCTCCTGGATCTCCCCGTGGTCTATTTTCCGGATGGTTTTCTTAGTGAATTGGACCATCCGTTCCGCCCTACCGTTTGCCGCCGGGTGCGCTGGTGCTGTCAGCGCGTGGCGGATGCCCCTTTCCACTAGGAATTTTTCGAATTCCAGTGAGGTGAATTGGGGCCCGTTGTCGGAAACGACGACGTCTGGGAGGCCGTGTGTTGCAAAGAGTTTGCAGAGTTCCTTGATCACGGCCTCCGTGGTTGTCGTCTTCATGTTGCTTACCTCCAGCCAGTTGGAGTAAGTGTCAACTGTTATGAGGAAGGTGTGTCCTTTTGTGCGCCCGGCGAAGTCTATGTGAATCCTAGACCAAGGTCCCCTTGGGGTTTCCCACTCTAGGACGGGTGCTGTGGGTGGGCTTGGCCTAGTTTCCTGGCATCGTTGGCACCTTGCTACCCAGGCCTCAATTTGTTTGTCCATCCCTGGCCACCAAGCATAACTTCTGGCCAGGGCTTTTGTCCTAACGATGCCAGGGTGCCCCTCGTGTAGCAGTTCCAGAACCTTGCCTTGTAGCTTTTCTGGAATGACCACCCTATCCCCCCATAGTATGCACCCTTTTAATAAAGAGAGTTCCGTTTGGCGGTTTCGGAACGTTTTGACGGACTCGTCGTTGTCCCTTTCCGGCCACCCTTTCTCTACCCAATGCAACACCCGCGCCAGACGTTTGTCTTTATTAGTCTCTTGGGCAATGTCTGACGTGGTTATGGGCAGGTTGGGTAGAGTCTCTATGCTGAGGGTGGTCGTCGTGCGTGCTGGGTCGGTGTCAGGTTCTGGTAGCGGCGAGCGGCTTAAGGCGTCTGCATGGGAGATCGTCTTACCCGGTCTGTGTATGAGTCCGTAGTTGTAGGCTGCCAGGAACTCAGACCACCTTGTCATTCGGGGAGACAGAATGTTCGGGGTGGCCCGGTTTCCTGCAAGGATTCCCAGCAGCGGCTTGTGGTGAAAGTCCGGCCGTAGAGATACTCGTGGAATCGTTTTACAGCGGCAACGATAGCCAGAGCCTCTTTGTCCAGCTGGCTATAGTTCCGCTCCGGTTTGGTGAGGGTCCTTGAAAAGAACGCGATGGGCACTTCTTTTCTGTCGGGGAGGGTATGGCTGAGGAC
This sequence comes from Hydrophis major, assembly GCA_033807585.1. Classification (NCBI taxonomy): domain Eukaryota; kingdom Metazoa; phylum Chordata; class Lepidosauria; order Squamata; family Elapidae; genus Hydrophis; species Hydrophis major. The sequence goes on from CM066329.1 coordinate 336,078,608, forward strand.
AGCGCCGACGCCGAAGGGTGATGCGTCGCATGTGACGGCCAGAGGTAGGGTCTCGTTATATTGTATGAGGACGGCGTCCGAAGTGAGGAGGTCCTTTGTTCTTTGGAAGGTGGCTTGCTCGCGTTTCCCCCAAGTCCAGGTCGCTGCCTTGTCCAGGAGCCTATGCAAGGGCTCCGCCGCCGTCGCCTTTTGGGGCAGGAAAACATTGTAAAAGTTCAGTAGCCCCAGGAATGCCTGTAGTTCTGTCTTGGAATTGGGTGTGGGGGCTTCTTTGATGGCCTTGATTTTTTTGTTTGTGGGGTGAATGCCGTGACGGTCTAGGAGGTATCCTAGGAATTCGACCAGTTCCGTGCATAGCTGGCATTTCTCCCTCTTTACCTTGAGCCTGGTCTCTTTAAATTTGGTTAGGACCTCCCTTAGGCGACCCTCTAGTTCGGCTTGGTTGGGTGCCGACACTAGGACATCGTCGAAGTAAGGTACCACCCCCTTGATGCCCTGCAGTAGTCTTTCCACTAGGCTTTGGAATATTCCCGGTGCCACGCTGACTCCGAATTGGAGTCGGTTGCATTTGAATGCCCCCCGGTGGGTGACTATGGTTTGCGCTTCCACCGTTTGCTCGTCGACTGGCAACTGTTTGTAAGCCTGGGCAAGGTCGAGCTTGGCGAAAACCTTGCCCCCTCCCAGTGAGTGCAGTAGGTGTTGCACTACTGGGACGGGGTAGGCGCTTTGTTGCAGCGCGCCATTTAGGGTGGCCTTATAGTCCCCACAGATCCTCACCGACCCATCGGGCTTGATCGGGGTGACTATGGGGGTCTCCCACCGGGCGTGGTCTATGGGCTGTAGGACCCCTTGCTTGACGAGCTTGTCAATTTGCTTGTCTATCTTGGGTTTAAGTGCGAATGGCACCCGCCTTGGTTTCAGGCGTTTTGGGGGAACGTTTGGGTCTAGGTTGAAAGATATAAGGGCCCTCGGTACTTGCCTAGGTTTCCGTCAAAGACCTCTTGGAATTCCCAGGCCAGTTGCTGCTCCCAGCTGTCGTCGGTGACGTGGTCGACTCCCGTGAGTGCAATGTCGAGCGGGGCGAACCATTGCAGTCCCAGTAGGCTTGGGCAGTCGCGGTCGACGATTGTCAGGGGAAGTCTTTCTGTGTGCCCTTTATAGGTGATGTTGAAGTGTTTGGTTCTGACTACCGGGATGCGGTTTCCCTGGTAGTCCTTTACAATGAGTCTCTGGCTGTCTATGTTCCTCCTTTGGAGGGTAGGCACCAAGCGTTTTATTTCCTGCCATGCAATCATGGAGAGGTAGGACCTGGAGTCCACCTCCATTTTGCATGGCTGGCCCTCGATGCCTACCTCCACGTGGACCTTCCGGGCATCATTGGTGATGGCGTGGCCGATGGTGACCGTCTGATGGGTCTCCTCTCTTCGCCGGTTATCGCCGCCTCGTAGGGATCGTCCGTTCCGGTCCCATCTGTTGTCCGAGGGGCGATCTCTGGTCCGGGGTGGTGTGCTCTCTCTCCTCCGGTGCTCTGGTCCCATCGTGCCGGGCTGCGATTCTTCTTTAGGTGGCAGACACGGGCGATGTGTCCCTTCTTGTCGCAATGCCGGCAGATCGATTCGAAAAACCGGCATTCCGACCTGGGGTGGTCGCCGCCGCAACCAGCACAGTTGGTCCTCGACTTACGACCCCGCCGGTTCTGTGGGTCGCGGCCTGTCTGGAGGCGATGGATGTCCTCCTCGTCATCTGAAGTGCCCGATGCCGAGTGGAAGTCACCCTGGTGGGTGGTCGTCTCGGGTTGGGCCTCGGTCGACCTTGCCGGGTTGTTGTTTCCGCTGCGGTCCCCAGTGTTCGGTCTGCGCATACGGTCGGCGGAAGTTCAGGTTGCTTCGGCGGCTGCGGCTGCGGTGAGGGTGTCTGCTAGGCTGATGTTGCCCTTGGCCATCAGCCGGCTCTGGAGGACGGGGTCCTACAAACCGAGCACGATTCGGTCTCGCAGGGCGTCGTTCAGGTTGTCGAATTCGCAGAGCCCCCCTAAGCGCCGCAGCTCGGCGATGAAGTCGCTGAAGCTCTCACCCGACCTCTGGTCTCGACGGTAGAATTCGTTGCGTCGGATCAGGATGGGTACCTCTGGAGCGTAGTGCCGCCGAAGTATGGGTTCAAGGACGTCCCAGTCCATCGCGGTCGCATCGGCGGGTTTGGCAAGCGCCTTGGCCATCTTGAAGACCTCGGTCCCGCAGTGGGTCAGGAAGATGGCGCGCTTCATGGGGCCGGTGGCGTCCTTCAGGTCGCTGCACTCGAGGAACATGCGGAATCGGTCGGAGTACGATTCCCAGTCCTCGGTGGCGGGGTTGAAGGGTGCTGGGGGTGCGATTTTCGCCATTGCGGTGGTTCGTCTGGCTTCCGTCAGACACGTGGTTCGGTTCAGGGCCTGGATCCCACCTTCGTCGCCAGTGTTGTGTCCGCGAAATGATGCCAGGAGTCGGTGACTTCAAATCATGCTCTTTATTTGAGGTTGGAACCGAACTGAGGCAAAGGGAAAAAGATTGCGGCTTTTATTCTTTTAGCCGCGGCGGCCGCGGCCAATGGCACCGCTTTGAATCTCCCGCGATCCGAATGGACCAATCGCGGGAGATTCTTAGCGAGCCAATCGGCGCGGCTCGCCTGACCAATCAGAGTGCCCCGCGCTTTGGCCAATCAAAGCGCGGGGATCTCAAGAATGCTAATAAGGACAGAACAGGCTGTTCATCTGGATTCTAGAAGACAAGAAAAATACCATTTTTTTTTCCTTCCAAAGAGAAAGCACACTGACTGGAGAATTCTGGGAATTTAAGCCCACACCTTTTAAAATTGCTGAGGAAAAGAAACATTAATCTACAACACCCTGAATCATTTGCAAGGAATATATTTAAAAATTTGAATTCAAACTACGTATTTTGAACATGTGTGTGTGTATATTTTAAAAGCTCCATTTTGAATTCAAAAAGTCTATTTTACATTTAAAATAAGCTATTTTGATTTCTTTAGGGATATTTTGGGCTTAAAATGGAGGACTTCAAATTTAAAACAGAATTGCTTTAAACTTGACACTTCCATCATGATTAAAACAGCCTGTTTCAAATTTGAAAAACTTCTAATCCAAAATGATTTGTTTACCACTTTTTGCAACACACGGGGAATCAGTGATTAACTTATACTTCAAGAAGCAAGTTTGTATGGAAAGTATTTTCTAGACATAGAAAGTTTAAAAATAATAAACCAAGAAGGGTTTTGACTAATAAGAAACAATTTCTCATCCTAACAACATTAAAAAAAAGAGTAGAAGGCAAAAAGTCAATTCCAAATGTGCTCTGTTCACCCCACCTTCTAGAATCTTATCACTTGAAGATTTCCCCCCCTTGGAAATTACCATTTAAAATGTCTGTTTCACTGTCAAAAGCATTGACTGCATATGATTGTTTTGGTCTCCTCATTACTGTTTCCTTTAACATGTTCTTTGATTTCCAGACTAATTTTTCTTATTTCTTTGGTCAAATAAAATATGAAATGTTATAAGAGGCACATGAAACATATTTACTAAAATCTAATCTCCAAGGAAAGTTAAGACAACCTATTTAAGCAGCCATACACCTAAATTTAATGAAATAACTTGTGGCATGAAAAAATTAAATTAAAGAAAATTAAAACAAAAATCAGGATCAGGGTTACTGTGAAAAACTATTTGGTCTAGAAAACAAAAAAATTGAAAGTATTATTAGGGCACACAAGGAGACATTGAAGGATATTAACAAAGGAAAGATGTATTTTAATGTTTTCAGTGAAATAACACATACAATTATTACTAATGCCACCTGTCCACGGGTGGGATCCAACCTGTGTAACTACCGGTTTAGTGATTTTACATTTTGCACGCTGCGCGCACGTGTAGATCATCATCATCTAGCTGCCTGGATAGCTGAGCAGCGCTGCGTGCAGGTGCGCAGCAGTTGAAAAAGCACTTTTTTCCTGCTTTTTCAACCGCAGCTGTGTCGCGCAAAGCAACTGCAGTTGAAAATGCAGGAAATAAAGGTCAGGTTAGAGCCCGGGTGGACGGGTGGGCCAAAACAGCAGCAGACATAGAACTGATTCTTTGTATGCTCTCTGTTTGCTGCTTTTCATAGCAACCCGTTCTACAGAAGTGGACAGAACCAGTAGAATCTCATCTGTCAGTTTGGAGTTATGTGTCATCAATAAGCTATTCATTCCCAGCTAGACACTGCCACCACAGATTGAACTGTAAATGTTGTAAAAATGCTAACTTGGTGTCTGGAGAATATGAGTGACTGGGATAGGCTCAAACTAACTCCAGCAAAGACAAAATTACTATTTGTCTGGAAACATCTTTGCTCAGTGATGGCTCCCATGAGGCTCACCTTCAAGGAGTAGGTTTGTACAATATTTCAGACCCACAATTTCTGTTGGAATGGCAGGTATTAGCGATGGCCAGGGTTTTGGTTTTTGACCAGCTTAGGCTTCTTCTTCATCAGTTTTGGGGTTCTGGATTACTATCTGGATTGAGAAATCCTTTGGACAGGAACTTTGTCCTGATTATCATGTATTTAGTCTACTGTAAAATGCTGTACCTGGGGCTGCCCTTGAAGACTATCAGATGTTAATGAGTAAGAACTGTTATTTTAAAGCAGGTCTCCAAATATGGCAACTTAAGGGTTGTGGACTTCAACTCCCAGAATTTTTCAGCCAGTTTTGCTGTCATAAAGTAACACTGAATCTTCGTTTGATCCACTGACTACCAAAAGACTATGTGTCGTGTCCGCAAAAAGACGCTCAGAGTCGGTGACTATCATTCAAGCTCTTTATTAAACAGTTGTGAACCGAACCAGCGAAAAGGAAAAAGCTCGCGGCTTTTATCCTTTTCGCTGCGGCGGCCGCGGCCAATGGCAGCGATTCAAGTCTCCCGCTCTTGGAGTGAGCCAATCGCGGGAGACTTCAATCGGGCCAATCAGCGCGGCTCGCCTGGCCAATCAGAAATCCTCGCGCCTTAGCCAATCAAGGCGCGGGGATTTCGAGTATGCAAATTCAGGACAGAACACCCCTCCCCTCTTGGTATAGTCCATCACGTTGCGTAGTCACGCAGGTAGGCGGGGCTCCGTCTAGCCCTAGTTGACCTGCGCAACTCAGTTGCAAGCTGGATCTCGGCCGGAGCGGTCATCTTTTTGGCTGCTCCTCCTTCTGTGTGAACCGGCTGGATGATCGGGCTGGTTCGTTCTCCGTGGCTCCCGCCTGGGCCTACCGGGTCGGTTGAGCTACGGGTTTCGCCGCTCCCGCTTGGTTTCTCCGAGTCGGTTGAGCTGGCCAGGTGGTTTTTCTCCGGTGGGGACTCGCGATGGCTGCGTTCCGGTGAGTACTTTTGGATTATTTTTTCCTGCGCTTGTTTATTCGGGTATTCCCTCCCCCCTTGGTTCGTGTCTTGGGGGTTGAGGTCTGTTGCCGTTCGCGACCGGAGCTGGTCGATGTGTCGTTTCCAGGCTCGCCCATCGGTGGTTTGGAGCCGGTACGACCATGGACCTGTGATTTGAGTGATGACGGCTGGGATCCATAGGGGGTCCCCCGTCAGGTTTTTCGCATAAACTAAGTCACCGGGGGCAAATGTCCGGTATTTGGAACTGGAGTCTGGGGGCCGCTCCGGGTTGTATGTTGGGTGTAACCTGTCGAGTGGGGACCTCAGCTTCCTGCCCATTAGTAATTCGGCTGGGCTTTTGTTGGTAGTGGTGTTCGGGGTGATGTGTTGTATGAAGAGGAGTTTATTGATTTTGTCGCTGATCTCCCCGTGGTCCATCTTCTGGAGGGTTTTTTTCGTAAACTGTACCATCTGTTCCGCCCTACCGTTCGCCGCCGGATGCGCCGGTGCTGTTAATGCGTGGCGGATGCCCCTCTCCGCCAAGAACCTCTCAAAATCGAGGGAAGTAAACTGGGGCCCGTTGTCTGAGACGACGACGTCTGGGAGGCCGTGCGTGGAAAACAGTTTACACAGTTCTTTGATGACGGCCTCCGTGGTAGTGGATTTCATGTCGCTTACCTCCAACCAATTGGAGTAAGCGTCAACTGTGATCAGAAAAGTATGCCCATTCGTTGGACCCGCAAAGTCTAAATGGATTCTGGACCAGGGCCCCCTTGGTGTTTCCCAGTCCCGGATGGGTGCTGCGGGTGGGCTGGGTCTGGTCTCCTGGCAACAGTTGGCATTTGGCGACCCATGCCTCTATCTGTTTGTCCATCCCTGGCCACCAAGCGTAACTCCTGGCCAGGGCTTTAGTCCTGACGATGCCAGGATGACCTTCATGTAGCATCTCTAAGACCCTCCCTTGCAATCTGTCCGGGATGACCACCCTGTCACCCCACAAAATACATCCTTTAAGCAGTGAGAGTTCAGTCTGGCGGTTTCTGAATGTTTTAATGGATTCGTCATTGTCCCTTTCAGGCCAACCTTTTTCTAGCCAGTGTAGGATTCGCGCCAGACGCCTATCCTTAATAGTTTCCCTGGCAATGTCCGACGCGGTAATGGGTAGGTTCTCGATGCTAAGGGTGTTTGTCGTTGGTGCTGGGTCAGGATCAGAGTCTGGTAAAGGCGAACGGCTTAAGGCGTCCGCGTGCGAAATTTTCTTACCTGGCTTGTGTAACAGTTCGTAGCTGTAGGCTGCCAGGAACTCGGACCACCTTGTCGTCCGGGGTGATAAAATGTTCGGGGTGGCTCGGTTTCCAGCGAGGATGCCCAGCAATGGCTTATGATCTGTCACAATGGTGAACGGGCGGCCATACAGGTATTCGTGGAATCGCTTAACGGCGGCAACTATAGCCAAAGCTTCTTTGTCCAGCTGGCTATAGTTCCGCTCCGGTTTAGTCAGAGTCCTGGAGAAAAAAGCGATGGGTGCTTCTCTTTTGTCGGGGAGGGTATGGCTGAGGACAGCGCCGACGCCGAAAGGTGATGCGTCGCAAGTGACAACTAAGGGCAAGGTTTCGCTGAATTGAATTAGGACGGCGTCGGAGGTGAGGAGGTCTTTGGTTTTTTGAAAGGCGGCTTGCTCTCATCTCCCCCAAGTCCAGGTTGCCTCCCTATCCAGGAGTCTATGCAAAGGCTCCGCCGCCGTAGCCTTTTGGGGTAGGAAAACATTATAAAAATTCAGCAACCCTAAGAACGCTTGTAGTTCCGTTTTAGACTTTGGGGTGGGGGCTTCTTTGATGGCTTTCACTTTTTTAATTGTAGGGTGAATGCCATGCCGGTCTAGAAGGTAGCCCAAGAATTCCACTTGCTCTGTGCGTAGTTGGCATTTTTCTCGTTTAACTTTAAGTCCCGTCACTTTAAATTTTGTTAAGACCTGTCTGAGTCGGTTTTCTAATTCGGCTTCATTTGGCGCCGCCACTAATACGTCATCAAAATAGGGCACCACCCCCTTGATGCCCTGTAGCAAACGTTCCATCAGTCTCTGAAAGATGCCTGGTGCCACGCTGACTCCGAATTGGAGTCGGTTACACTTGAAGGCCCCCCGATGGGTCACGATGGTCTGGGCTTCCGCCGTTTTCTCATCTACTGGCAACTGCTGATATGCCTGGGCGAGATCGAGCTTGGCAAAGACCTTGCCCCCTCCCAGTGAGTGCAGCAGATGTTGCACGATTGGGACTGGGTAGGCGCTTTGTTGCAATGCGCCATTTAGGGTGGCCTTATAGTCCCCGCAAATTCTCACGGACCCGTCTGGCTTGACTGGGGTCACTATAGGGGTCTCCCATCGGGCATGGTCTATCGGCTGCAACACCCCCTGTTTGACGAGCTTGTCGATCTGCTCGTCAATTTTAGGTTTCAGGGCGAATGGTACCCTCCTAGGTTTTAGCCGCTTGGGGGGAACCCTTGGGTCTAGGTCAAATGAGATAAGGGGCCCCTGGTACTTGCCCAAGCTTCCATCGAAGATCTCCCGGAACTCCTGGGATAGCCGCTGTTCCCAACCGTCGTCGGCGACGTGGTTGACTCCTGTCAGCGCGATGTCAAGCGGGGCGAACCATTGTAAACCCAGTAGGCTTGGGCGGTCGCGATCGACGATAGTGAGTGGCAGTTGTTCGGTGCGGCCCTTGTAGGTTACATTAAAGCTCTTGGTGCCCACTACCGGGACGCGATTCCCTTGGTAGTCTTTTATAATGATTTTCTGGGCATGAATGTTCCTCTTATGGAGGGTGGGCACTAGCCGTTTAATCTCGCGCCATGCAATCATGGAGAGGTAGGACCCGGAGTCCACTTCCATCTTGCATGGTTGGCCTTCAATATGGACTTCTACGTGTACCTTTCTGGCGCCGTCGGAGATGGCGTGGCCGATGGTCACCGTCTGGTGAGTCTCTTCCTTTCGCCGATCGTCGCCGCCTCTTGAAGATCGTTGGGCACGGTCCCACCGACCGTCCGGTTGGCGCTCTCTGGTCCTGGGCGGGGGGCTTTTCTTCTTCCGGTCGTGTTGTTCCCATTTGGGCGGGCTGCGGGTCTTCTTTTGGCGGCAAACTCGAGCGATGTGACCCCGTCGTTCACAATGCCTACAGATAGAGTCAAAAAATCGGCATTCTGACCTGGGGTGGTCGCCGCCGCACCCGGCACAGTTGGTCCTCGACCTACGACCTCTTCGATTCCGTTGGTCGCCGCGTCCCGTCTGCACACGATGTATGTCCTCCTCGTCTTCCGACGTGCTGGAGGTTGACTGGAATTCTCCGTAGTGTGCGGTTGATTCGCTTCTAGGGTCGGCCGACCTTGCCGGGTTGTTGTTTCCGCCCTTTGCGTCAGATCTTCGCATGCTGTCAGCAGACGTGCGGGTTGCTTCTGCGGCTGCGGCTGCGGTGAGGGCATCTGCTAGGCTGATGTCGCCCTTGGCCATAAGCCGGCTCTGGAGTGTAGGGTCCCATAGGCCGAGTACGAATCGGTCTCTTATGAGGCTGTTCAGACCTTCAAACTCGCAGAGTCCTCCTAGGCGCCGCAGCTCGGCGACGAAGTCGCTCAATTTTTCGTCTGGTTTCTGATTTCGGCGGTAAAACTCGTTGCGCCATATCAGGATGGGGACCTCGGGGGCGTAATGGCGCCGCAGTATAGGTTCGAGGACGTCCCAGTCCATGGCGGTTGCGTCTGCCGGCTTGGCCAATGCTTTGGCCATCTGGAAGACCTCTGGTCCGCAGTGCGTAAGGAAGACGGCGCGTTTTAGCGGGCCCGGGGCGTCCTTCATTCCGGCGCATTCAAGGTACATACGGAACCGGTCTGAGTACGATTCCCAGTCCTCGGTGGTGGGGTTGAAGGGGGCGGGCGGTGCGATCTTCGCCATCTCTGCGCTGGAATCTGGCTCTTGTTGGACACGGGGTTCGGTTCAGGGTCGGGATCCCACCCTCGTCGCCAGTGTCGTGTCCGCAAAAAGACGCTCAGAGTCGGTGACTATCATTCAAGCTCTTTATTAAACAGTTGTGAACCGAACCAGCGAAAAGGAAAAAGCTCGCGGCTTTTATCCTTTTCGCTGCGGCGGCCGTGGCCAATGGCAGCGATTCAAGTCTCCCGCTCTTGGAGTGAGCCAATCGCGGGAGACTTCAATCGGGCCAATCAGCGCGGCTCGCCTGGCCAATCAGAAATCCCCGCGCCTTAGCCAATCAAGGCGCGGGGATTTCGAGTATGCAAATTCAGGACAGAACACTATGTGTCCAGTTTAAAGTGTTGATTTTAATCTATAAAGCCTTCCATGACTTGTGAGTTCCAGTATGTATCCTCCAAATGGAATCTGCCTGGCCTATTCAAATAGATAGGGAGGAAATATTTAGAACCCCAATCCTATGAGAAATTAAAGTGACATGGACCTGAAAGAAGTCCTGGTCTTTTGTGCAGCAGGTTCTGACCAGTTCTGGAGAACCAATAGCAGAAATTTTGAGTAGTTCAGAGAACCAGCAAATGCCACCGCTGACTGGAGATTTCATCGTATCCTTCCTTTGCCACGCCCACCACAGAACCGATAGTAAAAAATGTTGAATCTCACCACTGCTTTTATGGTATATGCCAGGGCTGTCAAACATGGGGGCCGGATGCATCATGCACTGGCCACACCTACACCCGGTTTAGTGAAGGGAAAAAAAATCCTGATACGTCATGTGATGCTGTCGTGACAGTGAGAGTTTGACACCCCTAGTATAGGCTGTGGGATATCTTGCTTCCTGGAGATACACCTGGCACCATCTTTAAATATTCTTGCATACAGTCCTAAGAGTCTTTTGTTGGATATTGGGTGATTATTTCAGTGGGGTCAGTGGTGGGATTCAAATTTTTTTACTAACGGTTCTGTGGGTGTGGCTTGGTAGGCATGGCATGGCTTGGTGGGCATGGCAGGGGAAGAATACTGTAAAATCCCCATTCCCTCCTCACCCCACTAACCTGCTTTCCAGCTCCGTTCTCATGTGCAGGGCAAACAAAGAAGACCCAGACGATCAGCTGGGACTCGGGAGGCAGAGAATAGATGGGGGTGGGGCCAGTCAGAGGTGAGATTCCACACTACTCTACATTTCCGCTACGGGTTCTCCAGAACTGGTCAGAACCTGCTGAATAACACCTCTGAGTGGGGTGTATGTGAGTCTGTGCTTGTGTTTTTATCTAGACTGCTGTTTGGAATGCTGAAGTCTGGATTTTTGGGGCGGTCTTGCTTGCTCTTTGTTTATGTTTCTAATTCTATTATTGTAAATCATCTGGAATCTCAGGGAGTTTGTCAGTATAGAAATGTATGAGGCCTGGCATGTTATATGAAACCAATAGATTCATTTTTGTTTTTAAAACCTTAATGTGTGAAAATAGGTTTTCCTTTAAATATTGCTGTTCTGGCCTAAATATTGCTGTTCTGGTTTTTAATATTACCATTATACTTCATGCCTGTGAGCAAACTGATTTTTCATTTTTTGTGCACTCAGGGACTTAAGGATGCCTAAAAGTGTACTAGACAAGTTGTTTTAGTTGTTTAACATATTTCTAATAATGAATGTTTCCAGTGGCATTACAAAGATGTTGGTGATATAAATGTGTGTGTATATTTGAATATAGGCATTGCTGACTAAAACCTGAATGAATTTTCAGAAAATATTAAATGAATTGAATAATTCACATTTTAGTTAACTCATTTAGCACCTATTTATTCTTTACCCTGTTTCTTCTTTTTCTTACCATGGACCATTTTAAAGTGCTCCATATTTTCTACGTTCAACTTATATTTGTGTTTTTGTTAAGATACCCAGTTCTCCTTTCCATATAACATACTGGGAAAAAGCACAACCTTATAAACAGCCTTTTGGATAATTTTTTAATATCTTCATCTATTTGGCTGAAATAGAAGCATCTGGGTGAAGAAATTATGACACCACATTGAATATAAATCTTAATTCACTGGATTCCAAAATACCCAAGAAATCTTGAGAGCCTCATTCCTAAGAATCAACGTATATTTAAGATCTGTATTTTCCATTAGGAAAAGAGGATTAAGCAGACAGAACTTCAGTGCCCGAAGACAGGCTGGCCATGGTGATATTTCTCTATAAATGCTATTGAGATAAAATCCTTTTTCTCCACATAGAAGAATTATAAGGCTTCGTCCTGACTACAGATGGAATATAAATAGCCAGGCTTGCATTTGCATACCAAAGCAAGGAATCTTTAGATAGAGCAGGAAAAGCAACAACTTGAAAGCAGATTTCACAGTAAGAATCTATTAGGCCAGACATGAATGAAAGCAAATCAGTTCATCTAATCTCTCCAGGAAAAAGGATTTCAGCACAAAGCAACACAGACTGAAATGTCTGAGCTCAGGCTGACAGCCAATTTCCATAGAAAAGTGTGGAGAGAAAGATACTACTTGTTGGTAACCAGAGGTAAAGCCAGGATGAAACATAGAGACCTGCTGAATACTTAACCTCTCAATTTTATAATAAAGTCTTATCGCTTGACAAAGAACATTGAAGTGATTTTATAGTACTTTGAACTATCTAGGAAGGGGAGGATTAGCTTTTCCTTGAAAATACTTTACCCAGTTAAATTGCTGCTCACAGCATCACTAGAGGAGGCCGCTTTTTCAGCTGCAGATGGACATCACTGAGAATAGAAAAAATGCCTTTGCTAGATTATTATGATTGCTATTCAGAATTGAAAATACTAGGGTCTCTGATTACCATTTTTGACTCTTATTTTATTTTAGTGTATTGCTAGGGGTCTACAAGGGTAATTAACCTCTAGTCATTTGAATTGTGGATTGCCAGCAATGGTCTTTCTAGTATGCAAAGACAGAAGATGCAAGATGTCGCAGTCAGAAACAACGTCATAAGCAAGGCAGGTGACAATTAAAAATGAAACAGAAAAAGTAGCATTTGCAACTATGATCCTACATCTATTTTTAGAGCAGAAAAAATTTATGTCAGTACTTTAAATATACTCCAGTTGTACAGAAAGTAAGAAATAAGGTGAGCTTCAAGCCCTTATTAGCTACCCCGAGTAACAAATTTGAGATGGACAGTCATAATAAACCAACCAATCCAACTAACCAACAACCAACCAACCAACCAACCAATAAATAAATAAATATTCCAAGTGCTGAATGTGGATCAGAACTGCTCATTATCTTCTCAGGATCAGCTCAGAAGGGCAATGTTCCATGAGCACAAGAATGGAAGAGGAAAGGACAAAGTACCGTATATACTCGAGTACAAGTCGACCCGAATATAAGCCGAGGCACCCAATTTTACCACAAAAAACTGGGAAAACTTATTGACTCGAGTATAAGTCGAGGTTCGTGGGAAATGCAGCAGCTACTGGTAAATTTCAAAAATAAAAATAGATACTAATAAAATTACATGAATTGAGGCATCAGTAGGCTAAATGTTTTTGAATATTTATTTCAAAGAAAAACAGTAAACTAGCTCTGTAAGTGGAAAAGAGAGCCAACAAAACCAATATGGTATCAACAATAACTTTAAAAGTACAAAAACCTTAGCTCAATCAGCAACCAAGCTAAAACACAAGAGTTAAAATCCTTCAAAACTGGATTCCTCATCATCATCTGTATGTCCAAACAGAGTCACTCTCTCCCTTGCAAGAAAAAAGCATGTGTATGTGCTGCATGTACATCCTGTTTTGGAGAGCCACCATCTCTTTCATAGCTCTCCCTCATGCCTCCATTGCATGTGCACACATGCCATGGCTCAGTAGTAGGTCAACATACAGATGTCACACTAGGTTCCCTCCTCAAAAGGAACATCCAACCTTTCTTGAGAAGTACAAAATTCATCTGTTCAGGATTGTGGTGACAAAGGTGAAGGAGGATGGGGCTGAGAGAAGGGAAGGGAAGAAAAGATCATTGACAGGGAGAAAGACAGGGAGAAACACCTGGAAGTGTGAGCCCTCGAGTTTCCTTAGGGAAGACCAGACAACAAGGGGAGAGGAGAGGAGGAGGAGGAGGAGGAGAGTTAAAAAAAAAAGAGTGGGAAGCCAACTCACGCGTGCCATCAAAGCGGGTCGCTATGGTATCCAGGACTGAGACGAGAGCCGAGACGGGGCCCTTCGCTTCCTCTCCCTGTGACAGGCCAGGGGGAAGCGGGGCTTTCTCTGCCTGCTGCTGCCAGAGGGGTGCAAGGGGGGAGTGCGGGGAAAGGGGGTTCATGCCGAGGCTCCGCAAGCCACCGCCTCCTCCTCCAGACGAGCACCCTGACGGGAGGCGATCGCAGCTGCGACGGCAGAGACCGCGAGGTCAGACAGAGACGAGGGGCGCCCCCGAAGAGCTCCGACTGCAGCGAAGGCGAGCGGCCACCACTTCCCCGGTGCACGGCGGCGGGGCAACTCCTGGCGCAGAAAGCAGAGAGGAGGACACCCGGGCGGCTGCTGCCCCTGGATCCTAACTGGAAAGACCCCATCAGAGGGATCAGAGGGTTCTGCCTGCCCTCGTAAATAGGCGATTACCAGATTTGCAGCTCCGAAAGTCTTTGGCGGGAACATGGCTGCCTGGGGCAGCGTTGGGGACTGAACAGGAGAGCCGCAAATGCCGCGCTCCCCAGGAGAGGGTGGCCCTCTTCCACTCTGCGGCTCCCGCCACGGCACAACCAGGCACTTTGTCTCGCTGCTCCCGGAGCACATGCGCTCTTCGCCGCTCGGGTAGGGGGCAGAGGAGGCTGCCTGAGCCTGGCGGTTTGTTGGCGAAGCTGGAAGCGCGCAACGCAGGAGCTCGCGGGGGCCCCGGGGGCCCGGTAATGGGGAAGGAGAGCCCACTTGGGGTTGCCTGTGTGGCCCTCAGCGGGTAGACAGCCGCGGCGGCGATGCTGCCCTGGAGGCGTGATCGGTTGCAGCCATGCCAGCGCAGGCCAGGCATGGTGCCGTGGCGGCTGTTGGAGGAACTGCGCCAAGGCGGAGGAGGAAGGAAGGCAGGCGCGGACGGGCAAAGCAAGCAGGGACCCCCTTCTCCAGCCCCGCTTGGGGTGAAGATTAATCGCATGGGCAGCAGGTCAGAGGGGAATCTGACTCGAGTATAAGCCGAGGGCGGTTTTTTCAGCACAAAAAATGGGCTGAAAAACTTGGCTTATACTCGAGTATATACGGTATTTGAAGTTCAAAGCAATAATAAGCACAAAGTTTAATAGCTGATTGACTGATTATTGGCAGCAATATCAGGAACCTCCCTTTCGACCACTGGCATTCTCCCATTAGTGGAATTGAACTTGCAATATTGTACAATCTAACAATCTCAGTTTCAATTTCATTCTTTGGTTGTATCAGGCCTCCATCAGAGTCTGAATCTGCAGGAGGAGATGAGCTGGAACAAAAGGCAACAGAGATTGAGAGGCTCTGTTGGCCTTGGAAGAAACTGAGGAAGGGTAGAGTCAGTTTGGGCATGGCTTTTCTGAATTAGTAAGGCCTGCAGACAGAGAGGAGCAGGAGACAGAGTTTGGGAAAAGAACAAGGACTACCCCTCTTGATCCTATAATAAGGAGGGAAGAGAAAAGGTGAGATCGATGCAGATTGAGCTGGCTATGAGGGAGGAGAATGCCCTGCCACCTTTCACAAGGCTCGCCTGGGGACTGAGATGTAAGGAGGTGCCAGTGGGAGGGGCATTTGTCAGGAACAAGCAATGAATCTGTGGAGCCTCACAAGTTGCCCTTGCCATCTTCTGGAGATTGCTGTACTCTGTCTTGTGGGGCTTGCCCGGTTTGACTGCTTCGCTGAACTTCTGCCTCTGGTTACTGTTTGGCTAACCTGGCTTATTGGATGCTGGCCCTGCTTGCTCTGTGGCTAACCTGGCTTAGTGGACTACTCACAGTCAGAGACTTCTGAAGGTGTTATGTTTGGAGCATGGGTGCGAATGATGGAGACGAGCTGGTAGAAACAGTGAACTTCAAACTCTTTATTTACATATTGTGACAGCTCAGCTCAAGGGCTGCTATAACCTTACTTATATAGGCAACTCATTAACTATTCAACCAATAGCAAACCTGGAGCGCTAGCTCCGTTAACCAATGGGAATGGCCTGTTAATGGCCAATCGGATGCTCCTGAACGGGCCAATCCGATCCTGCCATTAACAGCCAATCAGAAGTGCAGGGCCAGAACCCTGCACTTGACTTCAAGCTCAATGATAACTTTATTGGTATTATTTATTCACAACAGAAGGTGCATGTGAAAGCTTTGCTCCAGGACTTGTCGTGTGTCATGCCCTTGGTAGAGTTGGACTCTGAGGGAGAGGAGGAACAACCGACAGGGAGTGGAGGTGTGGCTCTGGAGGTTGTGGAGGAGGCTGGGGAAGGGCAGAGGCCGGCTGGGCAGTCAGAGGAAGAACCAGGCCTATCCCTTCTGCATCCTAGGACACACAGGGAGGAACAGAGAAGGCAACAACTTGGCTTGCGAGAGAGGACGTGGCCATGATCCTCCTCATTGGTTGCAGCTGGGGAGATTAGTATATAAGAGAGACGGTTAAAACACAGCATTGCCAGAAGCAAAGCATGTTTTATTTTGGGCTGAAGTTATCTTGGTTGGTGTCCTTCCAACAGACTGTGCCTTGTTATCTCCTTGAATTTGGTAATTACTTATCCTGGTCCGTTGTGGAAATTTTGTCATTGTAGTTTGTTTGTTTGTTTATTTCACCTCTATCTGCTCATTAAGTTCAGACTGTATTGCTTTCTTTTGAAGACTATTTTTGAGTACGTTTTATCTCCAACTGAAAATTATTGAACAGTGGGGCCAAGTTGGAGGTATTAAAAGGACATTTATTTATGTTTTGGATTTGGTTACATTTGTGTTACACTCTGGGTCATCACATAGTGAATGTGGGGATGTTTGGGGGCACAGTTGGAGCAATAAAGGGGAGTTAGACCTGTTCTCTAGTTGTGTTACTTTCATGCCACACCCCAGGTCATCACAGGTTGCACATCTTACGGGTTGATAACATGCTGCATGAGCTACTTTCAGTTGAGATTCAGTTCAGGGACAGTTACCCTGGCATTTTCTTTGTAGAATTTGTTACAACAATTCAGAATTCAGAATTTTATCAATGATGGAAAACCATCTTTGTCCAGAGACAGTAAATCAGGTCAAGCTATGATACTGCTACCATCACACATAACACATAGGATAGGTTTTTATGTTGGAATGCATTGTTTGTTTTTGCCAAATATAAAGCTTATCATTCAAATAAACATTTACATTTTAGTTTTGTCAGTCAAAAGAACATTTTTCCAGTGACATTGGCTTATCATTGTGGCTTTTCACAAACTGTAAATGAACAGCAATGTTGTTTTTGGAGAGTAATGGCTTTCTCCTTGGAACCCTTCCATGCACATAATTGTTCAGTGTTCTCTTGATGATGGTTTCATAAACACTGACTTTCACCAATGTAAGAGAAGATGCTAATTCCTTAGATGTTACCCTGGAATTATTGGAGACTTCCTGGAATATTACACACTTTGTTCTGGCAGTAGGCTAGTAGAGTCCAAACTCTTTGGTATTAATTTTGTAACTTATTCCAGGCTGATTGAGCATTGAAAACTATTTTTGGAGGACCTCAGAAATTTCCTTTGTTTGAGCTATGACACACTCATATATACATGTGTTGTGAAGCATAGACTCTAATAGTAAATACCAGGATTCTGTTCTTTAAATAATGCAAGATTACACATTCTTGCAGCTGATTATCTTCCATTTGATTCATTCTAATTGCCTCTTCAAATGAATTGAGAATAGCAATAGCAATAGCACTATACTGCTTTATAGTGTTTTACAGCCCTCTCTAAGCAGTTTACAGAGTCAGCATATTGCCCCCAACAATTTGGGTCCTCGTTTTACCCAACTCGAAAGGATGGAAGGCTGAGTCAACCTTGAGCCTGGTGGGACTTGAACTGCCAAATTGTAGGCAGCTGGCTGCAGAGGTAGCTTGCAGTACTGCACTCTAACCTGCACCACAGAGGCTCCAAGAGATTCTGGAGATTCACATACGGTACTTTGCCATAAAACAAAAATTGGCTTTGGATCAAGTATAGTGTTTTTGACTCATTTGTTTAATTGAGATCTCTTTATCTAGCTTTAGGATTTGTGTGGAGAACAGATCAGATTTTAGATTATATTTTTGCAGAAATATTGAAAATTCAAAAGGTTAACAAAGTTTTAACCACCACTATAAATGTGCTGTTGCTTCAGTGAAAATGGTTTTCCAATTATGTGATAGATTTGGTGAAAATGCAGGTTAACAGAGACCATGATCAGCTTTCTCCAGACTTGGAGATACTATGGCCTTATCTTTCAGATGCCCACCATAACCTGCCAATGCCACTGAAGATATAAGGATCATCAAATTCATGGTTCTACAGCTAATCTTTTAATACCTTTTAGTAAGAAAGGAATAAGAAATAACTTAAGTAGAAAAATGATTGGCTAAACCACATGGATAATTTGACTTGGGCTCTAGGAAATGCATGCAGGGAGAACATAAAGGAAATTTTTGCAACTGTAGCGCTTCTGTTTCATTAGTAAACCACCAGTGAGTGATTTGACTGCGGCGCAAGAGAAATGAGGATTATGGAATAAAAATAGCTTTTGAGAGTGGGGAAAGAGAGGGTTTTATTTAATGTTGCCAAGAAAATAAAATATCAGCATGTAAAATAATTAGGATGGAGGTGCTAGGAATATACAGTAGGAGCTCTTATTTGGTTTTCTACAGTTCTAATTCAATGTATTAAATTAAAATTTCTTTTAGAAATTATTAGAATTTTGGGAAAATTTTCATGGGTGAGGGTGTGGTGTTCCTGTATTTATTCCAAGGGTCACCTTGATGTCTGCTTAAATGTCCCATTTTTCGATATGCAATCAACTCTTCTGCAGCTTCTTCTCATGTCTGTTACATTCCATCATGAGGGAACTCCTCTCACCATTTTTCCAGTTGTTGCACTAAAGGGCACTTATTCCTTGACAAATTGTCACAGTAATTTTGTTTCTACTGCAGGGTTTTTTTTTTTTTTTTTAAATTTCCACACAATCATTTTGCCCATTAATTTAATAGAGTATTCCAAGAGAAGTTGCATGTTCAAACTCCACTTGGCAATTTCCCAATACTAATCACTCTTGCTGCTTTCTTCCTTCTTTGATTTTTTTCCCTCAACATATACAGATAGTCCTCATTTAGTTTGTTGAGTGAGGTGGTCGCTAAATAAAATGCTGCAATGTTCACTTTTTTATTTTAACTTTTCCTTGCTTTATGGGACTTGCAAAAGTCATGAATAGGCGATCAGTTGCAACGTTACTTTTTCATCATTGTTATAACTGCAAATGGTTGCTAAATGAGGCAGTTGCTAAATGAGGACTACATGTAATGTCATTAAAATGTCTTTAGAAAGCATAATTGAATGAAGAATTTTTGCCAAAGCATGACTACCTTAGGTTCTATTTAAAGATGATCTTTTATGCAGACTATTGCAGTATAAATGTTTGCATGGTATATTTTAGTACATTGGATCAGTTCAGGCAGATAGGAGCATTCATGTGTGTTAGATAAGAATTTATGGAAGCCAATGATAATTCCTCCCCCCCCCCCACCAGTTCTGTGGCATGGGATGGGTGTTCTTTGGAAGGATGAACACAAAACATTTTGAGCATATGGCCAAGACTATATATATATTCTCAGCAGGGTCACCCAAAATGTGAATGTCATCCCAGTTACTCAGCTAAAACAAGCAGACATCTACTGTATATTGAGCAGCAGTGATATAGAAAGATGCTGGAGGAAGACAATTACTTTAATGGTACCGGCAAAAACACCGTTCATACTGAGCAGAAAAGGGCAATGGTAAACCATTCCTGTATTTTTACCAATAAAAACACATGGATAGAAAATATAAAATGATTGATGTTCTAATGCCAGATGCATTCACGATGCAACTAAGGAAGTATTGAGGATCTTTCGGGTACTAATGGTATATGTGACATGGCTAGATTAATGCCTTCAGGATGTCTAGTTGCTGATGTTGCCATACAGGAAAAGAAAATCTAAAGCTGCAAAGATAAAATTACAGTGGAACATAAGAAGCATGAACACAAGGAAGTTCAACAAAGATGAATTAAATGATTACAAATTGGAATCTTAGACAGCAGTGAATTGCTATTGATTGGGAATCAGACACTTCAGTCATAAGATTCCAACATTTATTTCTTAGGACATGAAAAGTGAGGAAAAACGGTGTTGCTTTTATAGTTAGTGAGAGTATAATAATAGTTTTTAGCTACAATGCAATCAATGACCTAGTAATATTGATTAGATTTCATAGATAACCCTTTAATATCATGATAGTTCAAGTTGATGCTCCAACCATTGATGTAGAAGAAGACGAGGTAGATGATTTGTATGATCAAGTTCAACTTGAATTTGACAAAACATGCAAGCAAGCTGTGCGGCTAACAATTGGTGACTTAATGCCCATGTGGAAATATGAAAGAGGAAAATGTAATTTAATTGTATGAAGCAAGAGACCAATTGCATCTCCAATGATTTCTTCATAGCTAACAACAAAAATGATCACCAGATGGAGAAATCAAATTGATTATATTATTGCTAAAAGGAGGTAGAGGAGTTCAATTATAGCATCAAAGACATAGCCAATTGCTAATTGTGGAAAAGATCTTGAACTGCTCCGTTGCAAGCTCCAAGTAAAACTAAAGGAAAAAGAAGAAGAAATATTATCAGTTTCCAAGATACAATCTTAAATATACTTACCATTTTCAAGAACATCAGAAATCCCTTTGATAATCATCAGAGAAACTATGGAATGAATTTAAAGAAGTTAAAGGATAAATGTGAAAACAAACAAAAATTAAGAAAAAGAAGAAAGCAAGGTTAGAACATACTGCAGAAATTACCAAGAAAAGAAGGAAGCCAAAGCCAAAAAAGCCAATCTCAGAAAGAAACCTAGCAAAAGAGTTTAATAGAGTTGTTAAAATGAACAAGAAGTAGTATTACAACAAGGTCTGAAAAGGCATTGAAGATGGAATCAAACATGGAAAAACAAGGGAAGTGTTTCAAAAGATACCTGAACTTAAAAGAAATCTCCAGCTTTGAACTGGTATGCTAAAGGACACCACTAAAGGACACTTTGAACTGGTATGCTAAAGGTAATAACTGCTTCAAAGAAGATAAAAGGAAAATGGAAAAATTTATTGAAACTCTATGCAGGAAACTTATCAAGATCCACAAAATTTTAAAAGATAGTCTTTCTTATAAGATCCCCTAGCATGAAGAGAACGTTAGTTCAGCACTTCTGTTATTACCAAGTTGGAAAGCTACAGAAACTGATGAAATACCCACTGAAATATGGCAAGTAACAGAAGAAATATTAATCAAGGTTTTAACCGAACTATGGCAACAAATCCGGAGAAAGACAGATTGGAAGAAGAGGTCTGTCTATATTCCAGTGCCTTCCCATAGGAGACTTAACAAGCATACATTAGCCTTAATTTCACAAGCTACAACATAATACTTAGGGTTATCCAATGCAGACTACATGGAAATAGAGATGACAGATGTACAAGCTGAGTTTAGAAAAGCCCAAGGAACTTGAGACATTACTGTTGATGCATGTTGAATAATTGAAAAAACCAAGTCAGTATGTACTTCCTTAATTGAAGAAATGCTGTTGGGAATGGGAATTCCAGAATATCTCATTAACCTTATGAGTCCGACAGGACATAGTGGTTCTAGATAGGCAAAGGAATGTGTCAAGGCTGCATACTCCCTCCTTATTTATTGTACCTATATGCAGAATATAATAATTAACGGCAACTCAACTGGAAGAACAGTGTGGTTTAAAATTGGAGGAACTGGTGCTGTGCTGATGACACTACCCTAATAGCTGAAAATGCAAAGGATCTGCAAGTCTTAGTATTAAAAGTAAAAGAACACAATGAAAAAAATGTGACTAAAGATAAAATATAAAGAAAACCAAATTAATGAGAAGAGATGGGACAATCAGCTTTAGAATTGAGAAGATACGGAAGTGGTGGATAGTATCTGTGATTTATGATCAACCATCAACAGTAAAGAAACCAGCTGTCAAGAGATATGCTATAGAGTAGCATTTGATAGACCAAGCATCAAGGCTATAGAAAATACATTTAAGTGTCATAATGGGCCTATACTTACAAAGATCAGAATTGTGCAAACCATGGCATTCCCTATGACATTCTATCAAAGCAGAAATTTGACTTTAAAGAATGAAGAGAGGAAGAATATTGAACCTCTGGACTTTGGTATTGGAGGGCTCCCAAAAATATGGTGGACAAACAGGAAAACAAATTGATGGATCAATTAAAATCAACTTAGAGTTCTCACTTGAGGCACAAAGGACTAGACTCAAATTATTTTACTTCGGAGGCATGATGTGAAGATCCAGTTCTAATGCTTTCTAATGCTGGAAAGGTAGGAAAAAAGAAATAAGAGAATGAGTAGTAGCAAGACTCAGTTAAAGAGGTGATGTGTAGGAAACATGAAAAAACAAGTTAGGAATAGATTGACCTGGAGAAAAATTATCCTATGTGATTGCTAGAATCGAAAATCACCTGATGGCACATAATCAATTAAAAATATGATTATTTGGATCCAACAATGTGAATAGAAAGAACATATATAACTGCAGCATTATACAACCTTGTATCCATCAATGTCTTTGACTCCAGTTTTTATCATTCAATCTAGTAATAAAGCTGGTTGGGGATGATACACGTGGGAGAAAGATGATACTTTTGAGTCAGTGTTGACTCCTAGAGACTGCCTGGATAAGTCTCAAGCCCTTGTAGTTTTCTTGCCAAGATTTTGGAAATGGTTTCTAGCTATTGTCTTCTTCCTATGGGTGAGAAAGAACAATTGGTACCAAGGCATGCTTATAACTCACAATCTGCCTGGTGCCTTAACCACTACACCAAACTAGGTCATATAAATTTTGTAGCTCAGCATATTCTAAGTATAATTGGAACAACTCTTGACACCAAGTTGGAGAAGGCTGCCAATAAACCTGATGATCCATGAGCCAACAATATCTTAGATCAAAAGCAGATACTAGTGCTGCAAAGCAGAAGGGTTTGACTTTGTATGAAAGCAATGTTTCTCAACCTCAGCTACTTTAAAATTGTGGACTAATTGGCTGGCTGGAGAATTCTGGGAGTTGAAGACCACAATAAAACTTTGTTTGAGAAAGGAACTTGGTTTCTCTTCTACTGCTGAATATTTCATAATTCAGGTTTCAGATAAACAATCTTTCTGCATGCTGGGAAATGTGCGAATTGTTGAGCAGGAAACCACAGCAAACGAAACATATGCTCTTATCATGGGAACAGTTGTGTCACTTGTCTAAACATCTCTGAAAGAATCTTAGAGAAGAATCATCTCAGGTAATTTGCATTTTGGTAGATATACTACATATAGCTTCCTTTTAACACAACAGACATATTTTTTTTCTGAGTTTCATATTTCATATTTTCTGAGTTTCATATTTCTAGAAATATGGATAAATTATAAAACATTGGAAAATTTTATATTAGGTGATTATATTCTTATTTTTTGTCTAAACTGCTTTGAGGGCCCTAACTGATGATAGCTTTCCAGATTTTTCAACAAGAGTTGTTCCAATTATACATAGAATGACAAGAGATTCAACTTGGTTTCATAAAAATGAGAGCAAAGATTTTTTAATATACATTCTTTCATCAACAGCCCTCTTATAAAGAAATCAGAATTAGCATTTTTGAGAGAATCAGAATAAAAAATGAACTATTTAAGGCTCATCCACTCTCTCCCAAGGAAAATGAAAAAAAAAAAAGTATTCTGAATACTTCTTTTCAAGATCCAGGGTTCAGTCTTTTCTAATGGACATTCCTTGTTCTCATCTTTGCAAAAACAAAAAAACTTTATTCCTAACAGATCCTAGCAACAGTATAAAATATCTCCTGGAAATATTCAGCCATGCATGTAGATACAGATAACCAGTTTCAAAGGGTTTTTAAATATTTGAATGCTAATTCACCTGCATTAATGCAAAGATTGCACTTTTTTCCACATTCTTTTTTTTTTAAACAAATTTTATTAATTTTACAAAAAACAATACACAATCCAGGCATAACAACTTGAAAAATCTTTTCTAAAAAATAATAATAATAATAATTAAAGAAGAAAGCCAATAGAACATATAAAATAACTTCAAATTGTAATATCAATATTTACATTATCTATTTAACTTCATATCTTATCCAGACTTCTCCTTTTATCCAAATTATATTTCTTGCTTATTAAAATTTTATTGCCTTTCATAAACATACAAAACACAAAACATAAACAAAACTAAAACATCTTTTCTGAAGGCTGCTTGATCCCGGGTTGAAACTCTTCACACAGACACAAATTCAAACATCATATTCACTTTATATATCCTTCCATATCTTATAATCATTTTCTTTTCTTTTTTTTTATAAACCAATTTTATCAATTTTACAAAAACAGTGCACAAACAATCAAGGCATAACAGCTTATAAATTCTTTTCTAAAAATAATAATAATAATAATTAAAGAAGAAAACCAATAGAACATAATGATTCCAAATTATAATATCAATATTTACTTTATCTATTTAACTTCATATCTTATCCCAGCTTCTCCTTTTCATCCAAATTATTTCTTGTTAATTAAAATTTTATTGCCTTTTATCAATATGCAAAAAAAACCATAACAAAACCTTTATATATCCTTCCATATCTTATTGCCATTGTCAATAACATTCTTTGTCTGTTCTATTTCCAACTATCCATTCATCTTTTTTCTTTTACTATACTTGTCCTATACACTAATTGGAGTGACGCCTTTAACTCATTACCCTAACTTAAAAGTACTTCATATAACACTTAATTTATCTTGGGATTCTGTTTAGTAGATTCTAAAATTACACAGTAAATTTTATACTCTAAATACACATATAAAAACACAATCTTATATACCTTCCAGAATCCCCCTTTTATCCTTAATTAAATTCACCCATTGTCTCTGAATAAACTTTTTTTCTTTAGATCTTGCTTCCCACCATTAAGGCTTCTCCTCCCCCCTTTCTCTCTTGCTTATTCTTCTCCTTGCCCTTTTTACCCCTTTGTCTCTCCTCCTCCCTTTTCTTACTCCCTTTCCTTTGCTTTCTAACCTTGCATCCACCTTTCCTCTCATTTTTCTCTTTTTTGGTTGTTTTTTCAAATCTTAAAATCTCCTTTTTCTTATCCTCTTTCTCCTCCTCCCCGGAAAAAACCCATTGTTCATCAAAGATTGCTTCTTGTTCCTCTTCTTCTTTGTCCCAGTCATTCTGCTGCGTGATCAATTTTTCATAAGTACATAACACCATTTCTAAAAATTGAAATAAAGTGCTCAAAGTATCTTTTCCATCTTGTTCTTCCTTTTTATATTTTTGATATTCAGTCTTTAGTTCATCCACAAGCGATGCCATCCTGAAAAGAGAAACTTTCCCCAAAACAACCACCCAAGTATTTTTAATCAAAAATAATTCAAAAAACGTTCCAAAAGTTTATATTTTTCTTCTTTCTTCTATTTCTTTTTCTGGGGTTACTGTTTAATCAAAGAGGTCCAATTATCTTGTATCTTTCTTTGAGATTTTAGGCAATCTCCTCCTTTTTCCACTTCTGCTCCAATTTTTTTTCCTCTCTCTTTCCACTTGCAACATCAATTTTTAAATGATCAGAAATCCATACCTCTAATAAGGGTTTTCCAATTTCTTAAATTTTTAAGTGCAATGTCCAAGAACTCTTTTGTCCCTTAACTTCAACTTTCAGAATAATTCACCTTCAGTGCCCAAACAAATTTCAAATCTTCATCTGCTGTTTCCATGGGGTGGGAGAGTGAAGAAAAAAAAAGTTCCCTTTAACAGCTTCTCTGCCGCTTTCGATCTTCTTAGGGATACAATGTATCCTCCAGCAATTCAGACAGCTCAATTCCAACGAATTTAAAAGATGTTGATTGACCTGGCTCAGCCAGCACTTTCACTTTTCTTGCTTCCTCCAGCACAATCTTACCTGGTTGCTGGCTTCTTCGTGGCGGCCATTGCTGACCGCTGCTCCACCACCTTGGGAAAAAGGGGTTTTTCCAGATGAGGAGGGGGTCTGTGGCACCCCCAACCCCCTGTCTGGCTCCCCTCTCTCTTCGGCTGTCCCTACAGGGCAGCCATATCCCCCTGACCCATTTGGATTGGGGGTACCTCAGAAGCAAGCGCAGCAGGAATTGCGAACGGTCGTGAATTCCTGCTGCCACCGAAGCCACATGGAACCGGAACCCCACTTTTTTCCACATTCTTATGATACATTCTCCATGTATTCTTCTCATGTAATTGAACAGTCTTATGTGTAGCTAATGATGGTTAATTGCATGTATGAAGCACATGCTGATGGAAAGCTTACAGTATATTACTACCTATCATAATGCATCATGAAGTACTTTTAAATTTTTCCCCTTGATGTTTAGTTTTGAAAGCTGATAGAAGAAATAGCAGGGAAAATTGGAAAAAAATTAGAAATAGAGAATAATATCCTCTGGACTTCTTTTAAGCTATGGAGAACAAAGTGATTTATGGTTGCAAAATAAAAACCTCATTTAGAGACATCCATACCAGAAGTAGGTTAAGGACCCAGCTTTAATTCAAAGTTAACTTCAAAGACTCCCTTGAGCTAAGCTTGATTCCTAGTGACTAGAATGTTGTTGTCTTAGCAGTGGTGCAGGACTGATTTGTCCCATCTTCTCCCTTAATGTTCTTCCAAGATTTCAGTCCAGCCAATGCCACAGAATTCCCCAGAATTCTCTTGTCAAAGAACTGACTAGTCTTAATTTCCTCACTCTGACCAGATTGACCAAATAATTTAATTTATGTGCATTTAATTACTTGCAATTAATAGCATTGCTATCTATATATTTAATATTTTTCTCGTATTGAATATTATGTGAAACTTGTGATTCACTGATCAGAGATTTTAGGTGTGACATGCAATGCTGCAAGCTCAACTTAACGAATTAAGTTAAGAATACTACTGCATTTCTTTCTTCCACTTGGGGTCAGCATTCAGCTGATCTGCAAGAGTCTTTTGTGTGCTAGAACACACTTGGAACCAAAAGTTAAATAAATAAAACTACAGTGCCTGTTGGGTGAATCTGTAATCTAGAAATACTTTGCTTTTCAAAAGATACCATTGTGACTGAGTTTATAAGGCAACTGGGAAGCCTACTAACACATGTAAAAACAAAAGTATTCATAAACTATACTTTAATTGTTTTTAGGGGTCAGTCAGATCACATAATGATTTTATATTCTTATTTCAGCTTTCCTTTGCTTTATAGACCTATGAAAGTCACAAAGGCAAGAATTGGTGACAAAGCTACTTTTTTTTACCACTGTCTTAATGGCAAATGATTGCTAAATGAGGCAGTCACTAAACAGGGACCACTTGTTTCAAGATTCGCCCAGATTCTTTTCTTGCTTCCGGATATTTTAATTTTTTGTTACATTTCTTTGCTACCCATCTCCCCAATAAAGTGTCTGTGGGACTATGTTAAAGCCAGAGGGCTAGGGGAGAAGAGTGAGATTGGTTATAAATAAGCAGCTGTTAGTTGATTGCTATCTTGGATCCCTTCCCAGTCTCCATAATATGTTGGGTTTTCAACAGGGGAAGCCATGTATATGTCCCCCTGAAGCGTCAGGCTTCTTTCAGCCAGTATGACAATGATTGTAAGTGATGTAGTTTTAATTTTGAGGACACTGAGTTTAACATCTTCATTCTCAAATGCTATCCGATCTTGTCTTAGCTTTTGTTCTTCCATTGCTTGACTTGCTTCAACTCAAAATTCTTTCAAGTTATCTAGTGCAAACTAGAATCATCATATCCTGTAGATTAGTAGCCTAATTGTTTAGCTCATAGATAATGTTGAAAATTGGTTGTGTAATTGGTTAAAATGTGCCATCATTTTCCCCATATTTGAGGTGAGAGAAGAAGTGGACATAACTATTTCTTTACTTTAGGCCCAATAGGAAGGGAGGGAAGGAGGGAGGGCGGAAGTAAGGGAGGTCCAATCCTGCTTAAAACAGGGGAAAAAAGGGAAAAGCAGGGATTACCCATGCATTTTATATCATCTCATTATCATTATCAACATATGATAATAGTTGTCATCACATACTCAAAATAAATAAACACGTTTGCTAGTTTAGCTCTTTTTTTTAAAAAAAAGTGGCGTATAATTGAATTCTTAAATGAAATATAGGTATGTAGGTATGTCTGTGTGTGTGTGTGTGTGTGTGTGTGTGTAAATATATCAATAAAATGCTGACTAATGCAGTGCTATTTTACATACATTGTATATTTGGAACTAAAGACTTGGAAGTAATTTACCCTAGTCAATATCAAATTCATATTTGATTTTCATCCAGTGGAAGAATAGATTCTATGCTTTCTTTTCTACCTAATTTCCACATCAATCTGTGAGTGTAAAATACAAACTAGACATTCACATTATTATATGCTGATTTATCTGCCATGCATACAAAATGTGCAATCTTTGCCTGACATTTGGCACATATCTTTTTCTCATATTCACATTTCATATGCCTAGGAATATGTCACAAAATTTAGACAAATGATATCCAACAGAAAGAATAACTGTGTTTCAATCCATGTTACTGATTTGGGCATCACAGATCATTCAGGTCATGTACAAATACAGAAAACTGAAAATTTCCAACATCTCTTTTGCAATCTCTCTTCATACAATTGTTTTTCCACCTGATCAAAGTCACAATTGCTCTTCAGGGCAGGATGGATACAGTAATAATAGTTGCATGACATAGCATGAGCACTGTGCAGACAATCAAAATTAAATGTAGATGGTATGTGATTAGGGATCAATGATTGTTGTAATCCATAATCAGTTTTCACTTGCATCTCTAGAAGAAGATTGAGAATCAGACCTTAACTGAAGCACTTCTTTTCTTGTAAATTACCTAGAAATTCATCAGGAAAAAGGCATAGAATGCTGAAGGCTTTTAATTTAATCAGCTATTTTTAGGATAATTATCCTTGGAAAGAAAGTCATTGGTATCATTGATATAATAGGGTGCTGATTTCAAGAAAAAAAAATATTTTTTTCTCCCCAGCATTAATCAGGGGAAAAAGGAAGCCTTTAAAGTATTGATTAATTAGCGTGCAGTTCAGCTTTGTTCTGAGAAGTTCACTAAAAGTTCTTGGACCATATGTACATATGTAGTTTCAACTTTCTTTGGTACTCTAGACTGTTATTGTTATGAACTAATAAAACGCTAAAATAAAGTTTTATCAAACCTTTAGGAATAGTAGGGTTCTAATCCTGCACTTCTGATTGGCCGATAATAGCGATATCGGATTGGTCCGTTCAGGAGAATCTGATTGGCTGTTAACGAGTCACTCTCATTGGTTAAAGGGGTTAACGCTCCAGGTTTCTCATTGGTTACTAGATCAGCAGCTGCCTATAAAAAGGCTGCTGCTGCCCTAGGTTTTTGCTCTGTTCAGAATGATTAATAAAGAGTTGAAGTTCACTGTTCACCATCTTGTCTCCGTTCCTTGCGCCCATGCGCAGAACATAACACTGGCAACGAAGGTGGAATTCGGAGATGTCAGAGCTGACTGAACACTACAGAGCACCAAACAGAGCACGTGGCTGAAGGCGCATCAACGGCAGAAACCATGTCCGGCGGCACCATACCACCCGCTCCATTCGACCCGGCACAAGAAGACTGGGACTCATACATGGACCGGTTCCAGATGTTTCTGGAGACCAACAACTTGAAGGATGCCACTACTGGAAAAAAGTGAGCGGTATTCCTGACTCACTGCGGACCTGCCATTTTTAAGATGACTAAGGCACTGGCGAAACCGGCTGAGGTGAAATCCATGGACTGGGACGTCCTCGAGCCCCTCCTACGGGCCCACTATGCACCTACCGTACCAACGCTTGTACGAAGACATGAATTTTACCAGAGAGACCAGCGGAAAGGAAAAAGCGTTGCAGATTTCATCACGGATCTCCGGAACCTGGAAGGCCTCTGCAGCTTCGCTGACCTCGAAGAAGCGCTAAGAGACCAAATAGTTCTGGGTTTAGATGCACCTCACGTGCAAAGTAAGCTGATGGTGAAAGGTGACATCAGCCTTGCAGATACCATCACTGACACTACTGCAGCAGAAGCAACCAGGAAGTCGGCTGCCCGAATGCGCCGCACCAACGCCCCGCTCCGCCAACTCACCGGCGAAACCTCACCTCGCCTAGAGGGACATACAACGGCAACCTACCACGAGGACCTCGAATCGTCACCAGAAAGTGATGAGGAAGAGGTCAACCGGCTCCAGTTTGAACGAGACCAACGCCACCAGCATAATCAGAGACTGCAGCATCAATGCGCAGGTTGTGGGGCAAACCACCCACGATCAGACTGCAAATTCCTTGATGCGCTCTGCCATGTTTGTGGAAAAAGAGGCCACATCAGAAAGGTCTGTAGAAGCAAGCAAGGATCCAGCACATTTCAGAGGGGGACCAACTACCGCCAAACCACAGGAAATCATCCTGTGAGTCGGGAACATTTGAACCACCAATGGAACAACCACTCCTACAGAAATAAACCACTAGCCAATTCAACGAAACAAGAAGAGGCACACCAAACCATTACAATTGGTCACGCCTCATCATTAGATGCAAAGAAGATCCGAGTGAAGGTCGCCATCAAAAACCAGCCCTGCATGATGGAAGTCGATTCAGGATCGTCCCTCTTGATGGTTTCCTGGAAGACCCTTAAACAATTAATCCCTGCCATCCGGCGGCAAGACCTCAGAACTCAAAGAATCATACTCAAGGATTATCAGGGAAACCGAATTCCGGTTGTTGGATCCAGCCTAGTCCAGGTCTCATTCAAAAATTGGACTGCATCTTTACCATTGACCGTCGTTGACTGTGATAGGCCTAACTTGTTAGGCCTTCAATGGTTCACTCCACTTGGGATCGAGGTAGCCGGCATTCACCAAACCAGAAGCGATGACTGGGAGGAGGCCCTCATCCAGGAATTCCAGGACGTCTTTGCAGGCAAACTAGGCGAGTACAAGGGGACCCTGATATCATTTAACCTTAACCCTGAAGTAGCCCCCATCCGCCTTAAGCCTCATCGAGTCACTTTTGCCCTTAAACCAAAGATTGACGAGCAAATTGATAAATTAATAGCCCAGGGTGTTTTAGAACCAACAGACCACACTCCTTGGGAAACCCCAATCGTAACACCCATCAAACTGGATGGATCATTAAGGATTTGTGGGGACTACCGTGCCACCCTGAATCACGCCCTTCAACAGAACGCTTACCCAGTGCCGGTGGTACAACACCTCCTCCATTCCCTGGGGGGGGGGAAGTCTTTGCTAAATTGGATTTAGCACAGACGTATGAACAACTGCCTGTAGATAAAAAAACAGCAGAGGCACAAATGATCGTTATGCACCAAGGCGCCTTTTAGTGCAACCAACTCCAATTCGGAGTTAGCGTAGCCCCAGGGATTTTTTCAGAGTTTGATGGAGAGACTCTTACAGGGGATCAAAGGGGTCGTACCATACTTTGATGACGTTTTAATTGCTGCCCCGAATAGAGAAATACTAAAAGAGCGTCTTAAACTGGTTCTCCAGAAATTTAAAGACTCCGGCCTTAAGGTTAAAAAAAATAAATGTCAACTGTGTACAGATAAAGTAGAGTTCCTGGGGTACTTAATCGATAAACAAGGCATTCACCCCACCAATAGCAAACTAAAAGCAATCAAGAACGCCCCACAACCCAGAAATAAGACTGATCTCCAAGCTTTCCTGGGGCTCATTAATTTTTACAACATCTTCCTGCCCCACAAAGCGACCGTAGCTGAGCCCCTACATAGGCTTCTCGACAAAAAAGCAACCTGGGTCTGGGGGCACCGAGAGGAGCATGCGTTCCGACAAGTGAAAAACCCATTAACCTCAGATGCTGTTTTAATGCAGTATAACGAGACTTTGCCTTTAACAATTACATGTGACGCATCACCATTTGGAATAGGAGCCATTTTGAGCCATGTGTTACCAAACGGTAGTGAAGCCCCTATTGCCTATTTTTCAAGGACCCTATCAAAGGCTGAACGTAACTATAGTCAAATCGATAAAGAGGCTCTTGCTGTTGTATCTGCTGTGAAACGGTTTCATGAATATGTATATGGACGAGTTTTTACTATTGTTACCGACCACCAACCTTTGCTGGGGATTATAGCGGGAGACAAGCCAACCCCCTATATATTATCACCTGGAATGACTCGCTGGTCGGAGTTTTTGGCTGCGTACAATTATAGGCTGCAACACCACCTAGGAAAAGCCATTCCCCACGCTGACACGCTGAGCCGTGCAGCACTTCTGGAAACTGTCGACGACCCATCTCCAATCCTTACAACACTCCAGATTGAAACACTGCATTCACCGCCGCTAACAGCTGGAGATATCGCGATCAAAACAAAACGCAATCCTATCTTAACGCAAGTTCTTAGCTGGGTCGAATGGGGATGGTCAGTAAATCAAACCCCTGATGACTTCACCCCCTTCAAGAACCGACAAACAGAACTTTTTTCGCAAAAAGGCTGCATCTTATGGGGGGATAGAGTCATCATCCCAGAGCGGTTACAATGAGCAGTATTAAAGACACTACATGAGGGTCACCCCGGCATCATGCGTATGAAAGCACTCGCACGAAGCTATGCGTGGTGGCCGGGCATCGACAAACAGATCGAAGCCTGGGTAAAGACTTGTTTTAAGTGCCAGGAAGTTAGCAATACCCCACCTAAAGTAACTCCAACAGAATGGGAAACACCCTGGGGACCGTGGTCCCGCAGCCACATTGTCTTTGCGGGACCTACTAAGGGACATACGTTCCTCCTAACAGTGGATGCCTGTTCAAATTGGCTCGAGATCCATGAAATGAAGAGTACTACAACCGAGTCCATCATCCGGAAGTTGAACAGGCTATTCGTGACGCATGGACTGCCAGACATTCTGGTATCCGACAACGGACCCCAGTTTACCACTCTACCCTTTGAACAATACTTAGCGGACCGGGGTATTCGCCATGCGCTAACTTCGCCAGGGCACCCTGCGGCTAACGAAAGAGCCGAGCGCATGGTACAATTTGTTAAAAAAACCCTCTACAAAATGGACTATGGAGACATTGAAGATAAAATAAACAGAATACTCCTTCTCCAACACATCACTCCACACAGCGTCACCATCAAGACTCCAGCTGAACTATTGATGGGACGCAAACTCTGTTCCCACCTCGAATGGCTTCACCCATCTTACGAGCCAGAGAAACCCTGTGGATATAGCGGAAAATGCCACGAGTTCAAGATAGATGACTTAGTTTTTGCCAGAAACCTTTCTGGCAAACTGTTGTGGGTCGAGGCAACTGTAATTCAAGCCACTGGACCCAGGTCGTACCGGGTGAAAACCTGCGACGGAAAAATATGGAAACGCCATATCGATCAGCTTTGCTTGAGGCTACAACCTAGTTTCTGTGACTCCGATAACTCCCAAACTGAGGGGGGAGGGGATGTCGAAGATGTCGAAGAAACCAAATTCGAGATGGCGGAAAGCAGGAATGAAAGAAGTCAGCAATCGGGCGTAACAAATGAAGAAGGATCAAGGAAGGGCGTGGCCTCACCACAGAGGAACACCTCAACAGAGGCAAACCCGCAAAGGCCAGAGGACAACGACGAGAACATTAGCAGCACCAAGCCTTCCAATGAGGAACCACTGGCACCCGACCTGCCCAAAAAGTCCCACCGAAACCGGGTTACAGACAGGAACCAGTGGGACAGCATAAATCCAATAGACAGTCAAAACAACCTTCATACCTCAGAGATTACATCACCGCACCCTCTAAATGAAATCCGGGGGAAGGGGTGTTATGAACTAATAAAACGCTTAAATAAAATTTTATCAAACCTTTAGGAATAGCAGGGTTCTAATCCTGCACTTCTGATTGGCCGATAATAGCGATATCGAATTGGTCCGTTCAGGAGAATCTGATTGGCTGTTAACGAGCCACTCTCATTGGTTAAAGGGGTTAACGCTCCACGTTTCTCATTGGTTACTAGATCAGCAGCTTGCCTATAAAAGGGCTGCTGCTGCCCTAGATTTTTGCTCTGTTCAGAATGATTAATAAAGAGTTGAAGTTCACTGTTCACTGTCTCGTCTCCATTCCTTGCGCCCATGTGCAGAACATAACAGTTATGACTAACACAGAAGTTTTCAATCAAAACTGCACATCTTAAGCATGGCTGGTCCTCCAAATCACATTTGTTTCAGCAACTGCAGGGTAGGGGTGGCTAGAAGAAAGGTAGAGAATCAATTGCCCTTAATTTTTAAAACAAAGGTTGGGTTTCACTGAATGATTGTACAATGTGAATGCATTTAGTTCAAACATGGTGACATTTATTAGCTTAAAAATATTTCCTTACCTAAGTTTTGCATATCACACAAAATCTTTCTTCATTTTTAACTGTTGAAAAGTAATCTTAAGACCGAGCAGTTGCATCTAACAAAGGATTGGAAGAAAAGGGAATAATTCTTTTGTGCTCATCACCTTCTCTCATCCTACTTTCTCCTAGATTTAACATTTCGTAGCTTCTGCCACCTGTTGCTCTGCATGTTTACTCATAATTAAAGTGCGGTATGCAAGATGCACAGGTTTTATGACACTCTTTTAACAGAGCCCTTGTACAGAAACACACTAATGTAGGATTAACATTGCTTTGCAAGTCATAGAAATGCTTACATTCGCTGAGTTTCTTATCTGTGCATTATTCTGTACAGTGTCTATAGATAGTAACTGCCCTGAAGTTGGCCTGCAGCAAATGACTCAAGCAACAAATTGTACTGAAACTTATCTGAGACTAATTGTTTCTAAACTTGGTAACTTCCCTGACAATTTGGTGACTCAGCCGCAACCCTCTTCCCTGCAAATTTTAAAAATGTGATTTACATTTGCAAATATATTTGGCTACAAAACAATATAAATTTACCTGAGAACAATGTCAATTGCGAGCAACATGATGCTCTTCACAGCAGTGAATGTTAAGTGGAAGTTACTCTTTTCATTTCTTCAAATGAAACATCCTTTATGTTGGGAAGCAGGGGAAATTTAACTGCTCCATTTTTTGAAGGGAAAAATCACAGCGTGAAAACCAGACTTAGCCAACATGTTAGAAGAGGGAGGTAGGACAGATAGTCTGCTCCTAAGCCTTGGCTTATAAATGCTAAGTAATGGTCCTAACCCTGGTGCCATCTCAGATGACTACAATGTTTTGCCTCTACAATAGCGGGAGAGATAGAGGCAGAGATGAAAAGATACATTTATAAAAGTTCTTGCCTAGAATGAGGATTTGTTCTAAATTGAAGGGTGCAATAGCCACACTACAATAGCCTTTAAAAGAAACAAGGAGAACATCTCATCAGGGATATTTTGCATTCCCCTCAAATTGTGTCTTATTCATTTATGCAAATAATAATCAATAAATCTGAGTATGAATACAGTCTCAGATGTTTCCTTCCATTACTTGCATGTATGCAAACTAATAACCCAATTCCCACATTGTATTAAAGAGAAGAAAAAAAGGTAATGTATATAGTTTTCTCAGTTTCATTAACATGAATTCACAAATCATGTTTTCTAAAAAGGGATTGAAATTGGATGTTTATGTAGAAAGAATGCCTTTTATAAGTATGTAGATAATGTAAAATTGATTTTCTGGTTGTTCCAAATCTGCAGGATTGGTAGAGAAGTAGATAGATAAGAAAGTCAAGATGGTGGCCAGAATTATGCATTAGAATTCCTGCCCCTAGATTACATACATCATGATATATGTTTAAAATGGTGGGACTTTGGCATTTAGGGTTTATCTTGAATTTTTTGAACCCTTTATACAGGGTTGTATTTCTAACTTTTTAGGGAATGAAAAAAATGGCAGCAGAAACTTAAGTATAGTCCATTTACACTGCTGTCAACTTTAATTGTGATTCTGCATGTTATTAGTCATGATGGATAAATATCAAGGGAAAAATAAGTGACCCAACTTTAATAATTGTCTTCAGGCAGAAATGATTTAGGTGACTCCCGTGGACTCAGTTTAGACAATATGCCCCTAATTGTTATGTATCCTACACTTTATACAGCATTTGTAATATCATGAATAAACAGATGGAAGAAAAATAGAAACTAAAACATATATTGCAAGAGCTGCATGTAAAGATTGCATGGAGAGGTTGACATATCATATCAAGACAGGGATATCTAAACATAATCTTTTCATAAAGACATGCTGTCATAAAGACATGCAGTCAGAGGCGGACCCAGGCCCATCCCCTATCCATCCTAGGGCATGCTGGGAGGAGAGGATCAGGGTAAAACGTGGTCTACTTGGGAGAAGAGGGCTATGATCCTCTTCATGGGTTGCAGGTGTGAGATTTGCATAAGAGTTTGGACCTGCGTGCAAACAGACACTGGAGACAAATTAGTGTTTTATTCCTAAAGAAGGTTTATCTTGGTTGGCATTCTTCCAATGGACTGTACTTGGTTATCTTCCTGAAGTTGGCAATTATCGATCCTGGTCTGTCGTGGAACTTTATTCAGTGAGGTTTATTTTTGGTTTTTGCTTCGTTATCAGCTCTTTGAATTTGAACTGTGTTTCTTTTCTGTGAAATGTTATTTTGAAAATAGTTTATTCCTCCACTGTGAACAATTAAACAGTGAAGCCAAGTTGAAGGACTTAAGGACTTTTATTTACGTTTTGGTTTTTGTTACATTTCTGATA
This sequence comes from Hydrophis major, assembly GCA_033807585.1. Classification (NCBI taxonomy): domain Eukaryota; kingdom Metazoa; phylum Chordata; class Lepidosauria; order Squamata; family Elapidae; genus Hydrophis; species Hydrophis major. The sequence goes on from CM066329.1 coordinate 336,115,057, forward strand.
CACTCTGGGTCATCACACATGCTTGATCCATGGTCTTGATCCATGGAAATAAATCAACCAGAAAAAAAGCCACCTAGATCCTTTGGTTTCCAGAAGTCATTCTAAAGGGATGTAAATATTTTGGAAGGCATATTTTGTAATATTGTGTAACATCACCTCTAGAACGTTGTTGATATTGGTATAGTGCAGGATGAGTTGTTATACTCTAAACCATGGGTCCCTAAAACTTGGCAACTTTAAGACTTGTAGACTTTAACTCCCAGAATGCCTCAGCCAGAAAGCTTAAAGTTGCCAAGTTTGGAGACCTCTGCTTTAAACTAATCCTTAAATATTAATATTATTGTGTTTACTGGGATGCATGTTTCTGTATATGAATCTTAAAACTTTGTTCATTTTGTTCAAAAACAGCTTTTGAAAAAGGCAGCTGTGCAAGCACAATGATTCAATGTAATCACAATGATTACAACTTCTTTTCAGTTGTAATTTTTTTTCCTGTTTAATTCAGAAGTAATCCATTGTTGGGGATGCATCTGATGAGTGGCAAGGAAGCACAGAGTGGGTGGGGTCATCTGACAAAATAGATAGTCAGGGCTCTCTTTCTCTCTTTGATTCTCCCTTCACTGTTTCATCAGCATCCAGCTCAGTGGTGGGATTCAAATTGTTTTACCACCGATTCGGTGGGTGTGGCTTGGTGAGCGTGCTTTGCCTAACGTTGGCGCGCAGCTTTCCCCACACAGCTGAGACCTGCAGAGCCAATTGGATGAAAGGATAAAGAAGAGAAAAGCGCAGGAGTGGGTGGGAAGGCCGATCCTGCACTTTTCTCTTCTTCTTTCAGCTGATTGTCGGAGGATTTTTTTTATTACCCTGAACCAGTCCGAACCACCATTGATCCAGTTGAATAAAAACTACATTTAGTCCTTAGCATAAATCTGAAGTCATTTCTTACATATTATCAATGGAGTGGGATGAACTTAAACAGAACATAACCTGAATTTAATTTAGGGACTTCAAGTTGTCAGCCTTTAACTAAAGGAAAGCTGTTCTTTTTTCATAACCAGGAACTGAGAAGATAGAATTGTAAAAACAAAGATGTCTTAGAAAGATGTCAAGAATATTAGAAAGGCAGGATTTACCTTGTAGAAAAGAAAAAAAAGAATCCAAACGTAGCAAATGACAACTGGAATTGTTCTGGCCTGAAAATGATTAACAAGGGCGTAGTTGAAATGGGATTCATTTTACGATGGTTGCAATTCAAGTTGAAAAAGAAACACTGCCAATTTCTGTTATTTTTAAGACAGATACGTAGCTGCGGTTAAAACAGCAGGTTTTAATACTATTTTAGTTCTTGAACTTAACAATACAGTGAGCAACAGTATCTCTAGGAAGGGTAAAAATTATCAAGATGATTATTGCAACAATTAAAACACCACTTCTCTTTTATATGTCTCACACATGGGGAAAAAAGGAGTGACTACCATGTTGACTTTTTTATTTTCTTTGCAAACATCCCTCTAAATGATTAGTAATATATGACATATTTTGATATATTTTAGCCCAGTTTAAATTGATATCTCTTAACACATTCTGCAGACAATTACAATGATACTGGACATCACCAGACAGCATAGACAGAAATCAAATTGATTATATTCTTGGTACAGGGAAGTGGAAAAACTCAGTTATAATAATGAAGACATAGCAAGGGAGTGACTGTGGAATAAACAGGCCATGACTAAGTGATGTGCAATTTCCAAGTCAAGCTAAAGCAAAGGAATAAAGGCAATGGTTTCTGCAATAGGATACTGAGCTTTTACCTTCCATTTTCAGGAAGAATATCAGAAATCACTTTGAAGTCCCGAATGTCACAGATAAGGAGCCACAGCAACTGTGCACTAAATCAAAGAAGTTATTAAGGATGAGATGCAAAAGGCCAAAAGGTTGCAAGACTGAGAAACAAACAAATAATAAAAAAAGTGAACGGGTAAAACAAGGTGAAAAGACAAAGATCTCAAGAAAAAAAAACTTAACAAAGAGTTATTAAAAGAGACAGTTTGTTAAATTAAAAAAAAAAAGAACCAATTTGGTCTAGTGGTTAAGGAAAAAGGAAGAGGAAGATCATGAGTTCTTGTCCCGCTTTTACCCTGAAAGCCAGCTGGGTAACCTTGAGCTGGTCACTCTGTAAGAAGAGATTGCACAAGCATTTGCTTGAAATGGTATATAGGATTTCCTGCTTGAACACTTCCAAGACTTCCAAATGGTGGGATTCAATTTTTTTTACTACCGATTCTGTGAGTGTAGCTTGGTGGACATGGCAGGGGAAGGATACTGTAAAATCTCCAGTCAGAGGTATTTGCCAGTTTTCCAAACTATTCAAAATTTCTGCTACCAACTTCCAGAACTGGTCAGAACTTGCTGAATACCACCTCTGCTTCTAACTCTGTTAGTCTGTTATACTCTGTCAACAACAGAGTTATTGTTGTGGGGAAAATAGGAGGAGAAAGGTATGTTGGATATGTTCATCATCTTCAATTATTTGTAAAAATAATAAAGCTGGCAACAAAAACTTTTTTAAAAGATAGGAAGCAGTATTAGAATCAAATATGGAAACCACACAATAAAACAAAGAAAATTTTCAAAAGTTTTAAAATTACTATGCTAAAAGACCCAATGGTCAGGTAGTATCTGATTCAAGAATGTCAAAGATGGAAGGAATATATGGAAATTCTGTGCAGTAGAGATGTCAACTTCCAAAATTCTTAGGAGATACTCACAAAGCCTCTTGAGGATGAAGTCAGATCAGCACTCAAGTGATTACCAACTTTGGAAGGATACAGCAATTGCAGATATTTGACTAGCAACAAGACGAATTGGTAAAGGTTCTACAAACTATATCAGTAAATCTGGAGAATAAACAGCCAGCAGATTGGAAGAGATAAGTCTACTGTACATATTAATATCAAAGAAAAGAGAACAAAAGATATTGTTCTATTGTACAATATCCTTAACCCTAGGAAAAGACTGAGGAATGATAAGAGATATCATTGCTGATACATGCTGGATAATTGAGAAAGCCAAAGATAATGAAAAAGAAATCAATATATGCTTCCTTGATTATAAAAGGTGTTGCCTTTTATGGACCACATCAAGCTGTAGAATGTGCTTATGAATATGAGCATCCCAGAATTTCATTGTCTTCATGAGAAAACATATGCATGTATGTATGAATTTGTTTTCGTAGATTTTCACGGGTACAGGTATGTAGGTCTAGATGTGTTCGGGTCTTTTCCTGTGGAAGATTAAGAGTATCTTGGCGACGTTTCAGTGAGGTCCCACTCACCATCCTCAGGCTGGTGCTTTCGGCTTCGTGCCAGTGCAAGGCATACACATATACACATACACACATACATATATATATACAGTATATGCTTACATATATAGAGAGAAATCAGGAAGTCACAATTTAGAGAGACATGGTGAAACAAATGGACTGACTCCAGGTTGGCACAAAAGTAAGGCAAAACTATATATATTCTCTGCTTATTTAGCCAACCCATAGGTGGTATATATAACCTGAAAGAGTTAACATATACCCATTTTCAGTTTCACATTAAACCACAGTGATAATCTATAAACCAGCAACAATTTATGGCTTCAGACTTTCATTTACTTCCCTGAAGCAAATCATAGATTATTCACTAACCTCATTCATAAATCATAATAGTCTAAAATCAAATGAACCACATTAAAGTGTAGCACATTGACCAACAGCTATAAGGATTATTTAGGGAATAACAGTGGAATATTGCTGGTTGAGACTTCCATCTGTATATTCTCCTAAGGCTTATGACTCTATTTCAACTTCCATCAGTGCAAGAAAAATGATTTTTCTTTTACAGTCAAGAAAAAAAAATAGTCAAATTGATCCCCCCCCCCCTCCGAACCTTGAGTGCTTATCTCAGGGAATTAGTAAAATTCCTCGTTCTGGGTTTTTTTTTTTAAAGCAAATGAAACCAAGCAAAATTTTCTTCTTAGATAAATTGGGCATGCTGTATTTTTAAGACAGATGCTGAAAATATTATTTTCTTCTCCGTTTAAGCCTTTCTTGACCTTTTGGGGGGCATGGACTTTGATAATGGATGAAACCTTCACCATTAATAAGCTTTTCCCTGCTTATTTTCTAAAGGGTCATTCATGAGAAAATAATAACATTTTCAGGCACCCAGAAAAGGACCCTTGAACTCAGCTCAGGGGTGACCAGGCACTCTTATTAATCCCTGCAGGCAAACTTTTCACTGAATTTCTTGTTGTCAGCACTGGACATAAAGACTTTGACCTATACTTATTCCCCAAGCTTCTCAGCCTGAACACTTATTGGTAAAGTGGGCTCTCCCTTTTCTGCGCCATTGAATTTCAATCTGAGGCAAACATAAACCTTAAAAATTATATATTTATTTCCATGCCATCTTTCTCCCAGATAATATCTTTTTGTCTTATTCTTCATGTTAATGAGGAGCTTGTACAGATTACCAGAAAACTTATTTGTCAATAAGTATTCCTGTCAGGTTGGTCTGAGAAGTACATTTTCTTCTCTCTTCCCACTTAAAAGACAAAATTAGGGATAGAACGTCATGGAAAAAATCTATCTAGATGGGTGATAAGAACCGACACCAAATTAATGGCATATAACAGATCTATGTATCCACCCACCCAGGTCAAGATGCATATAGCCATATTATTTTGATATGCATTTCTGTTGTTAAGAATAAAATAATAAAAAATTAAAGAGCTTCCATGATATCTCAGTTTTACGATTTGAAGTATCTGCTGTACTCTCTCTAATGATTTCCTTATCCTAATCTATGAACATGAACATTATTAGCAGTGAGAGTTTTCCTTAATACTTTACTGGCTTAGTAAAATCTATCCCAAACTATAGAGCATACATTACAGTTTTGCAATTTCTCTGCATCTTGGCAGTAATATCAATGAATAATAGCTTTTTATTAATTACAATATTAGTGCCACTTTTCTGAAATTGGTATTTTTTGGTATGGTAACAAGGCTTGTGGGCATCAACATCTAACTCTTAAAAAGTGAGCAGGAGTAAGAAACTTTAGGAATTTAGCACCCAAACTCATCATTAGAAAAGGGATTGTTCCCATTTGAAAAAAAAAAATGAGAGACCAATATTTTAGTTTTCTTTTAGATCTGACCAGTTTTCTTTCATGCTGTTTTTCAATTATAGAGGTAAATATTCCTTTTTGGCCAACAGGCAGCTTTGAAGTTTGGTGCTGCAAAGTTCCAGTTAGCTGCTCAAATTCCTTTCCCATTTTGGTTGATGAAATGCCTGGTTCAGATCCTGGAAGTTATGACAATAGACATCTTGGACCAGATTATTTTTTAACAGTAGACTATACTTTTATTTCTTTGTATACATAAAATGCAGACATCAGATGCCAGAAGTAATAAGTCAAATAACCAACTTTTTTTTAAAAGACCATTTTTTAAAAGTTTATAGCCTTCCTTTTTGATGGTTGAATGACTTGTTAAACATCTGCATTCTTTTTGCACACATTTTTGCAACCACTCTCTGGGTGCTCTGCTTTTCCATTTCTTCCTCTCTACATGAGTTATGTGGCAATCTGTTCTTTCTGAGAAGCTTGGGCTTCCATCTTTTGCCACAGAGTTTGGTTTACTTATTTATTGAGAATTATTTACAATTTCTATATAAAGTCACACCCTCTGCTTTTTTAAAAACCATACATGAAGTTGCTTGACAATCAATGTCTTATCTCTGACATGCTAGGAAAGCAGAGGACATGACAAATGGAAACTTTAGCTTTATAGTCATCTATATTCACAAGATTCAGCAGGGATATTTTTCTCACACTTGCTTGGGGAACTGTCGTGTCCACGAAAAGGATGCCAGGAGTCGGTGACTTCAAATCATGCTCTTTTATTAATGTAGGAACCGAACTGGCGCTTTGCAAAAGGTTTGTGGCTTTTATTCCTTTAGCCGCGGCGGCCACGACCAATGGCACCACTTTGAATCTCCCGCGATTCGAATAGACCAATCGCGGGAGATTCTTAGCGAGCCAATCGGCGCGGCTCACCTGACCAATCAGAGTGCCCCGCGCTTTGGCCAATCAAAGCGTGGGGATCTCAAGAATGCTAATGAGGGGACAGAACACCCCTCCCCTCTTGGTTTAGTCCTGACGTTGCGTAGTCACGTAGGTAGGCGGGGCTCCGTCTGAGCCTACTGGACCTGCGCAGCTCAGTCGTAGGTTGGATCCCGGCCGGTTCGGTCGGGATCTCTGTTTCTCCTGATGCCGTCGTGGGAACTGGCTGGTCGGTCGGGCCGGGCCGCTCTCCGTAGCTCCCTCCTGGGCTTCCTGGATTGGTTGAGCTGCGGGTTTCGCCGCTCCCACTCGGTCTCCCCGGGTCGGTCGAGCTGGCCTGGCTGTCTCTTCCTGGCGAGGGGTCGTGCTGGCTGCTTTCCGGTAAGTATGGCTGGTTTATTCTTCTTTGGTTTTGGTCCCCTGGGTATTCCCTCCCCCCTTGGTTTGTGTTGTGGGGGTCAGTTTCGCCTGTTTGTGCGTCGGTGGTCTCTTGGTTGGTCGTCCTCAACCTTAATTGGTCGATGTGGCGTTTCCATGCTCGTCCGTCTGCTGTTTGTAGCCGGTACGAGTGTGGGCCTGTTATTTGTGTGATGACGGCCGGTACCCATAATGGGTCTCCCGTCAGGTTTCTTGCGTATACGGGGTCACCTGGTGCGAAAGTTCGGTGTTTGCTGTTTGAGTCTGGGGGCTTCTCCGGGTTATACGTGGGGTGTAACCTGTCGAGTGGGGACCTTAATTTCCTCCCCATTAATAGTTCGGCTGGGCTCTTATTCGTTGTGGTATTTGGGGTTATGTGTTGGGTGAAGAGTAGTTTGTTTATTTTTTCCTGGATCTCCCCGTGGTCTATTTTCCGGATGGTTTTCTTAGTGAATTGTACCATCCATTCCGCCCTACCGTTCGCCGCCGGGTGCGCCGGTGCTGTCAGCGCGTGGCGGATACCCCTTTCCGCTAGGAATTTTTTGAATTCCAGCGAGGTGAATTGGGGCCCGTTGTCGGAAACGACGACGTCTGGGAGGCCATGCATTGCAAAGAGTTTGCAGAGTTCCTTGATCACGGCCTCCGTGGTTGTTGTTTTCATGCTGCTTACCTCCAGCCAGTTGGAGTAAGCGTCTACTGTTATAAGGAAGGTGTGTCCTTTTGTGGGCCCGGCAAAGTCTGTATGGATCCTAGACCAAGGTCCCCTTGGGGTTTCCCACTCTAGGACGGGTGCTGTGGGTGGGCTTGGCCTAGTTTCCTGGCATCGTTGGCACTTTGCTACCCAGGTCTCAATTTGTTTGTCCATCCCTGGCCACCAAGCGTAACTTCTGGCCAGGGCTTTAGTCCTAACGATGCCAGGGTGCCCCTCGTGTAGTAGTTCCAGAACCTTCCCTTGTAGTTTTTCTGGAATGACCACCCTATCCCCCCATAGTATGCACCCTTTTAATAACGACAGTTCTGTTTGGCGGTTTCGGAATGTTTTGACAGACTCGTCGTTGTCCCTTCCCGGCCACCCTTTCTCTACCCAATGCAACACCCGCGCCAGACGTTTGTCTTTATTAGTCTCTCGGGCAATGTCTGACGTGGTTATGGGCAGGTTGGGTAGAGTCTCTATGCTGAGGGTAGTCGTCATGGGTGCTGGGTCGGTGTCAGGTTCAGGTAGCGGTGAGCAGCTTAAGGCGTCTACATGGGAGATCGTCTTACCCGGTCTGTGTATGAGTCCGTAGTTGTAAGCCGCCAGGAACTCGGACCACCTTGTCATTCGGGGAGACAGAATGTTCGGGGTGGCCCGGTTTCCTGAAAGGATTCCCAGCAGTGGCTTGTGGTCGGTTATGATGGTGAATGTCCGGCCGTAGAGGTACTCGTGGAATCTTTTTATGGCGGCAACGATAGCCAGAGCCTCTTTGTCCAGCTGGCTATAGTTCCACTCCAGTTTGGTGAGGGTCCTTGAAAAGAACGTGATGGGTGCTTCTTTTCCGTCGGGGAGGGTATGGCTGAGGACAGCGCCGACGCCGAAGGGTGATGCGTCGCATGTGACAGCCAGAGGTAGGGTCTCGTTATACTGTATAAGGACGGCGTCCGAAGTGAGGAGGTCCTTTGTTCTTTGGAAGGCGGCTTGCTTGCGTTTCCCCCAAGTCCAGGTCGCCGCCTTGTCCAGGAGCCTATGCAAAGGCTCCGCCACCGTCGCCTTTTGGGGCAGGAAAACATTGTAAAAGTTAAGTAGCCCCAGGAATTCCTGTAGTTCCGTCTTCGACTTGGGTATGGGGGCTTCTTTGATGGCCTTGATTTTTTGGTTTGTGGGGTGAATGCCGTGACGGTCTAGGAGGTATCCTAGGAATTCAACCCGTTCCGTGTATAATTGGCATTTCTCCCTCTTTACTTTGAGCCCAGTCTCTTTGAATTTGGTTAGGACCTCTCTTAGGCGACCCTCTAGTTCGGCTTGGTTGGTTGCTGACACTAGGACGTCATCGAAGTAAGGTACCACCCCCTTGATGCCTTGTAATAGTCTTTCCATTAGGCTTTGGAATATTCCCGGTGCCACGCTGACTCCGAATTGGAGTCGGTTGCATTTAAATGCTCCCCGGTGGGTGACTATGGTTTGCGCTTCTGCCGTTTGCTTGTCGACTGGCAACTGTTGGTATGCCTGGGCGAGGTCGAGCTTGGCGAAAACCTTGCCCCCTCCCAGTGAGTGCAGTAGGTGTTGCACTACTGGGACGGGGTAGGCACTTTGTTGCAATGCGCCATTTAGGTGGCCTGAAAGTCCTTACAGATCCTCACCGACCCATCGGGCTTGATCGGGGTGACTTTGGGGGTCTCCCACCGGGCGTGGTCTATTGGCTGTAGGACCCCTTGCTTGACGAGCTTGTCAATTTGCTCGTCTATCTTGGGTTTAAGTGCGAATGGCACCCACCTTGGTTTCAGGCGTTTTGGGGGGACGTTTGGGTCTAGGCTGAATGATATAAGGGGCCCTCGGTACTTGCCTAGGTTTCCGTCAAAGACCTCTTGGAATTCCCGGGCCAGTTGTTGCTCCCAGCTGTCGTCGGTGACGTGGTCGACTCCCGTGACTGCTATGCCGAGCAGGGTGAACCATTGCAGTCCCAGTAGGCTTGGGCAGTCGCGGTCGACGATTGTCAGGGGAAGCCTTTCGGTGTGCCCTTTATATGTGACGTTGAAGTGTCCGGTTCCGACTACCGGGATGCGGTTTCCCTGGTAGTCCTTTACGATGAGTCTCTGGCTGTCTAGGTTCCTCCTTTGGATTGTAGGCACCAAGCGCTTTATTTCATGCCATGCTATCATGGAGAGGTAGGACCCAGAGTCCCCCTCCATTTTGCATGGCTCGCCTTCGATGCCTACCTCCACGTGGACCTTCTGGGCGTCATTGGTTATGGCGTGGCCGATGACCGTCTGATGGGTCTCCTCTCTTCGCCGGTTTTCGCCGCCTCATAGGGATCGTCCGTTCCAGTCCCATCTGTTGTCCGAGGGGCGATCTCTGGTCCGGGGTGGTGTGTTCCCTCTCCTCCGTTCGCTCTGGTCCCATCGGGGCGGGCTGCGGTTCTTTTTAAGGCAGCAGACGCGGGCGATGTGACCCTTCTTGTCACAATGCCGGCAGATCGACTCAAAAAACCGGCATTCGGACCTGGGGTGGTCGCCTCCGCAACCGGCACAGTTGGTCCTCGACTTACGACCCCGCCGGTTCCGTGGGTCGTGGCCTGTCTGGAGGCGATGAATTTCCTCCTCGTCATCGGAAGTGCCTGATGCTGAGTGGAAATCGCCCTGGTGGGTGGTCGTCTCGGGTTGGGCCTCGGCCGACCTTGCAGGGTTGTTGTTCCCGCCACGGTCCCCAGCGTTCGGTTGGCGCATGTGGTCGGCGGATGTTCGGGTTGCTTCGGCGGCTGCGGCTGCGGTGAGGGTGTCTGCTAGGCTGATGTTGCCCTTGGCCATCAGCTGGCTCTGGAGGACGGGGTCCCACAAGCCGAGCACGATTCTGTCTCGCAGGGTGTCGTTCAGGTTGTCGAATTCGCACAGCCCCCCTAGGCGCTGTAGTTCGGCGACGAAGTCGCTGAAACTCTCACCCGACCGTTGGTCCCGACGGTAGAATTCATTGCGTCGGATCAGGATGGGTACCTCTGGAGCGTAGTGCCGCCGAAGTATTGGCTCGAGGACGTCCCAGTCCATCACGGTCACATCGGTGGGTTTGGCAAGCGCCTTGGCCATCTTGAATACCTCGGTCCCGCAGTGGGTCAGGAAGACGGTGCGCTTCATGGGGCCGGTGGCATCCTTCAGATCGCTGCACTTGAGGAACATGCGGAATCGGTTGGAGTACGATTCCCAGTCCTCGGTGGCGGGGTTGAAGGGTGCGGGGGGTGCGATTTTCGCCATCGTGGAGATTCGTCTGGCTTCCGTCGGACACGTGGTTCGGTTCAGGGTCTGAATCCCACCTTCGTCGCCAGTGTTGTGTCCTCGAAAAGGATGCCAGGAGTCGGTGACTTCAAATCATGCTCTTTTATTAATGTAGGAACCGAACTGGCGCTTTGCAAAAGGTTCGCAGCTTCTATTCCTTTAGCCGCGGCGGCCGCGACCAATGGCACCGCTTTGAATCTCCCGCGATTTGAATAGACCAATCGCGGGAGATTCTTAGCGAGCCAATCGGCGCGGCTCGCCTGACCAATCAGAGTGCCCCGTGCTTTGGCCAATCAAAGCGTGGGGATCTCAAGAATGCTAATGAGGGGACAGAACAGGAACCACTATTAAAAGTTGGAAAGATATGACACTCAAATAGGTTTAAAAATCCCACTCAACTGGGAATCTATTCTTTAAACTCAGTTTTGTTAATTAACATTGCACTTCAGAGCCACAGAAGAATGGCTCAAGATTATAGTTATTATCCTCTAGAACAGTCATGAGTTCTTGGGCAATATAAAGGAAAAAAGTTATCATTAATTTCACTGAGAAAACCTGTCATACCCATAACAACATTAAACTAAATTCTAACTTTTTGTCTTTAACTTATTCCTGAATTCAATTAAACTATATCCTATTACAATATATTGCATAGCATTCGAGCAATTTTCCACAATGGGGATAATTGGGCACAACGATGTTTATGTTATTTGCTAACTTTTGCCAATGTTGCTGAAAAGGCTAAAATTAGGAGACAGTATTATTCCTGTGAATGAATAAATATCAAATAAAGTTATCTTGAGCTTGAAGTCAAGTGCAGGGTTCTGGCCCTGCACTTCTGATTGGCTGTTAAATGGCAAGATCAGATTGGTCCATTCAGGAGAATCTGATTGGCCATTAACAGGCCGTTCTCATTGGTTAATGGAGTTAGCGCTCCTAGGTTGCTCTTGGTTGAATAGTTAATAAGTTGCCTATATAAGGAAGGTTATAGCTTCCATCCTTTTTGAGCTGTCACACCATGTAAATAAAGAGTTTGAAGTTCACTGTTTCCACCGGCTCATCTCCATTATTCGCACCCATGCTCCATACTTAACAATTATATTTTTTTAGGAGCCTATCTTTCCTACACTTCTGTCATGTATGAGGCAGGCATTTTAACATCAACCCTTGCTATTGTTGATGCAAAGCATTTAAGATTTCTAAAAAGGCTACCAGAAGCTATGGCTCTAAAATTCTACACAACCCCCATATAGCAGCAAGAAGATAGATTTTTCTGTTCCCACTTGGAAACATGTTGTGCTCAGTTGGACATTTGGAACCCAGATCTGATAACTTTATAGAATGCACCCCATCTATTGATCAGAGGTGGTATTCAACAGGTTCTGACCAGTTCTTTATAGAATGATAACTTTATAGAATGCACCCCATCTATTGATCAGAGGTGGTATTCAACAGGTTCTGACCAGTTCTTTATAGAATGATAACTTTATAGAATGCACCCCATCTATTGATCAGAGGTGGTATTCAACAGGTTCTGACCAGTTCTTTATAGAATGATAACTTTATAGAATGCACCCCATCTATTGATCAGAGGTGGTATTCAACAGGTTCTGACCAGTTCGGGAGAACTGGTAGCAGAAATTTTGAGCAGTTTGGAGAACCAACATATACCAACTCTGACTGGCCCTGCCCCCATCTATTCTCTGCCTCCCAAGTCCCAGGTGATTGGCTGGGTCTTCTTTGGTTGCCCTGCACAGGAGAACAGAGCTGGGAAGTAGGTTAGTGGGGTGCGGAGGGAATTGGGATTTTACAATAACCTTCTCCTGCCATGCCCACCAAGCCACACCCACCAAGCCACACCATGCCCACCAAGCCACGACCACAGAACTGGTAGTAAATATTTTTGAATCCCACGATGCTATTGATGGTCTCCTTTCTATGATAGTGAGCTACCTGTATGTAATGACATACCTTCCAGGTATCTACCATTTAAATTTCTCACCATTATTTAACATAGTACTTTCTAGACATACTGAGAAATAAAAACAAATGTTCTCCACTTCAGCCACTAGGAACTAAGTGATTCCAAGCAGGTATCAACAGAGTGTTGCCGGAATTCAGTCATTGTGGGAGCTGTGCTGTCTAAAAATGGCTTATGTTAATGCAATGTTGGCACTGGGCTTCTGCCACAAATCCTGCAACTTTGCATGAGGGAATTGAGGGAACTGAGGAATTTCTATCAAAATTCAGTGCCCCAATTTACCCTATCCAAAATTCCCTGAGAAAAATCAAACATCTGCAGAGTATTATGTCCCATATCAGTATCACTTTGGCAAGCACAACTCATTCATGAGCTGCACCCAATATGGCAAATTCTGAACCTCTGGAAGTCATAAGATTACCTATGATTTTAGTCTATATTTGCTCTTCCATATTTCTTATTGTGCTCCTGCAGTTACTGTCATGTGAGAAGAAGGTGGATAGTTCCAGTAGTTTATCCCCTCCCTTTGCCATTGTTCTGCATCTTCCATATTTTGTGGCTGAACTTCTGCATCAGAGAATCTTTTTTACTCAAGTAGGCTCACCACAGAATTAGTACTAGGAATGTGCTGATCAGATTAGATCCAATCTGTTTTATTACAGGGCAGATTTGTGGTCTGGCAGATCTATATACAGATTCTTAATAAAATGTTTGGATCTAAATATGTTCTTTTAGGAGCAGTGGAAATTTGCATTTAGTTTTGAAAATGTATGGCATAGAAATGCTTCTATGGTTTTTCCTTTCTTTTCATTAAAAAATGACAGACAACTTTTCTTTGTAGCCCTTCCTAGACTGATCATACAGTATGTAAATGTTGCATGGCTTCACCATGATTACACCAGGAAATGTTATAAAAGCAAAAACTTCTGATGTAGCTGCACTGCTATAAATATCTTAAGCATTTTTACTATGAGGAGGACAAGGAAGGATGAGTTCTGTGGCTATATTGTACATTTTTAAAAGTGTTCCCTAAAAGGGATAAATCATAGTTAGACTTTATTCTGCTAGCATCCATCCCTTCATGGATGTACATGGGAGTAAAAGAATCCCAAACAGCTGTGAGTGGTATATGTGACAAAAATTTTCTTTTGAACCCAGATTCTATATCATGAAGGAGACCTATGCAAATTTCAAAATGTATATGATGGAACTGCATGCCTTATTTTAGGGAGAGTATAACTAAATATATTTTATGCCTTTGTTAAAATCAAATCTTATCTGAAATATGAAAGAGAGAAGTTCTTGTTTTGCACAACTTCTGAAATGTTGGTGGGGAAACAACAGCCCAGCCTGACACTCTATGTGAATAATTTTTGACAATTTCTATTTCCATGCTATAAATATATTGCAGCCCTAAGTTAAATTTCATCTTAGCTTCCTGCAACCATATGCCTTTCCTTTTCTTCCTCCCTCCTACGGCTCTGAACCTAAGCAAATGAAATTATGAAAAGCCTCACTTTTCTACTGTTCCTCTTTAATGAAAATGGAGTGTATTTGAAGCCAAGTGGCAGATGGTGCTTGCAAAGCTTGGAAATGCAGAAAAATTCTAATTAAACCATTAAACTTGGGGATGAGAAACAGCAGTCACCTATTTTTTTCATCCTCCTTTTTGATAGTCACACAGAAGACATGACAGCAGACGGCACAAACCCTTTGAAGCTCACTCTTCATTGATCCTTGGGGAACTCAGAATGGCAAGGGGTAGTTAATTTAAAACTAATTGAGAAATCTCTTTCCTATCTTTGCATAAAACTGGGTGACGGGACTCATCTGGTCTTCACATTCATTACAGAATGAAAGTATGCAGAATAATGGAAGGGAAGATGTTCCCTCATTTGCACTTCCTGTTCTCTGTTGGTGGAAAAAGCCATGGAAAAGGAGTGGTGGGCTCAAGATTTAACTCTAACACTGCCTTCCCTTAAAAAAAAAGACTTCTGAAAAAATGATAGGGGAAGCAATCCTTGCCTAGGGAGAGGTTGTTCCAAGGAAGGGAAGCTCCATGGAGAATGCATGCCATCAAGCTTGTCCCGTCACAAGTCAGGTTAGAAGATGAGGCTTGGTCTCCCAAAACGGGTGGGCAAAATCTATCTAGGTCAGAGATGTAGGCATTCATTAACCCAGGTTCTAAGCCATGGATGTCCTGTAGGTTAAACTGCATTGAGAAACATACGATGGCCAATGCATCCCCCACAGGATAATAAGGCTGCCAGAAAACACACAAGACACCATAGTTTGGACAAATGAAATTTCTGGATGGGTTTCAAGGGCAGCTACAGGTAAAGCAAATCAGAATTATTCAAATTAGAGATGACAAGCATTTGAGGGAATGTCCTCAGAATATCCTATTCCAAGAAAGGTTGCAAAGGATTGATCAAGCCAGAAATGGGCAGAAACCACAACCTTTAATTGCCCTTGTAGCAAGAGACATGAGTTCAGAACAGAGGTGGTATTCAGCAGGTTCTGACCAGTTCTGGAGAACTGGTAGCGGAAATTTTGAATAGTTTGGAGAACTGGCAAATACCACCTCTGACTGGAGATTTTACAGTATCCTTCCCCTGCCACACCCACAGAACTGGAAGTAAAAAAATTGAATCCCACCACTGGTTCAGAAGGATCTCCCCCCAGATTGTGGGTCTGCCTCTCTGCGAGAGCACAAATCTATTAAGAGTCACATAAAGATAAGTCATAAATAAAGATTTATTTATTTTCATCTGGTAGGACGATCTCCTAAAATTTAAAAAAGACCCAGCTTAAATTGTAAAGAATAAGATACTGAAAATATTTTATTGGTTAGAAAGATAAAACTAATCATAATATTTCTAAAATACATATGTATAATAACAAACAGGTAACTGCATATCATGTCCCAGTATTTTTAAAAATATGTTTAATATAACAGAATAGATGAATAGCAGATGTGGTTTTTTTATTCTTTGTGCAGCCTAGAAATCTAAATTCAGTGAAGATATCCAAGGGTGCTCCTAGTATTAACATTTAAATTAGCATGCAGGAACCAGTTCAAAGATAATGAATCAATGAGAGTGTCTAATATGAAGCTAGCAATGCAGCCATTAGGAATTAGTAAGAAATTATCTTGGTTTGCATTTTAATACAAATTTATCAAGCTTTGCATTTCATTACTACAGAAGTAGAAAAGTACTGTTTTAAATGGGCATTTCTACATTTTCTGATGCAGTTCTTTTAAAGAGACATATAGAAAGACCTATATTATATAGGGAACACTGCTTCTAAAATTTGTCTTAAAAATAAAACTCGGGTATGTCCTGTTTTGGGAAGCTGTCCTTGGATGCCACATTCAGAATCCCAAAGCTAGAACTTGTTCACGGCAGAAATATGGTTCAATTTTAAATTTAAATTCACACAAATGTAAATTTAAAGCAAATGGGCAGACAAAATACAGCGAGATGAGAGGATTTGGAATAAATACAAAATCTCTTCTGATTTTAGAATTCTGAGCCAAACTCCACGTGGCTTTTATTTGTTTGTGTGCTTTTTAGAATTAAGTTTTGAAAATCCAATTTAAATTAGGCCATGGAACTTTGGAAATGCAAGTATTCACACCTGGAGGGTGCCCATTGCAGAAGTGAACACTTACATGTCCCAAAGTTCCATGGCCTAAAAGGCTATTTCTAAGAATACTGGGATTTGAAACCTACACAACTGGAGGGCTTTGGATTGGGTTTTTTAAAGCTCAGGAAAGTTACTTTAATAAACATGTGATGAATCACAATAATTTGTCAAAAAGTTTCTGGCTGTAAAACATGGATTCTGAAGAAGTCTTGCCTGGTCCTCCCAGCCACTCTTTTTATTGACAAGCCAACTTATATAACTGAAACATGATGGTGATGAGCTGTGTTCTGAACATCTGGTTAAGCTCTAGCATTTTTGGAACATCGTTCAAAGTTTGACAAAGGAAAATAGGTGCAGTGGTTTCAATTAAGTGAACAACTCAAGGCATAGCAATCCAAATGAATAACTTACATGGCTGGGGCTATGGTGGAATATACACTTAAGAGATGCATTTTCGCTACAGTCAGGGAGACATGTTTTACCATTTAAATAGTTGAAGCTGTATGTTTTTAAATTCCACACTGTGTCTCATACTGGAGCAAGTTTGAAAGTTCATCGTGTTGACAAAATTGTGTTGTTAGTTAAGGTGAGAGTAAGACTGACAGATATTTTACATTAAATATTTATATATGTCTTTCTTAACGGAAGCTTATATATGACAAAATATCAAAAATAAAAGTACAGGCTGTAGATTACATACTCCTACACCATAGAAACCACTCATAGAAGGCCAAAGTTTATAGTTTATTGCAAACTTTGCTAAGCAGGCCATAAAAAATGCATTTACGTTTGTGAATATTTCATATTGGATATAATTTTGGAAACATTTTTGTCATTCTGAGACTGGGAGGAAGTTCTAAGCATTTCCCATGTAGAACAAATGCTGCCACTAGGAAATATATTCTTAATTGTAGGTCCTTCAGTGATGCTCCTTGCTTCTTGTGCAGCTGTATCTTTTGATGCCTATAGGAAAGTGACCCAAGAGCATAACATAAAGTAGATTTCCCCTTGTGGGAGGAATCTGGCATCATAAGCTTCTCAGAATCTAAACTCCTGCAGTTATTGAGTATTTGAAAAGGGAAAGAGAGAGGGAGAGGGAGGGAGGAAGGGTGGGGGGCAATGCCAGAGCAGACTGCAAAGCTTGGGTCTATGAGCTTAAAACCAAATAATAACTTTATCCTTAACAGCTGGTTTCTTTGGTTTCCTCTCATTGGAATCAAACCAGGATAGGTTCAGCAGAGGACAAAGAAATGCTATTCTAACAAGCCAAAGTTGTTTATTACCCACATTGGATTTTCCATTCCTTGTCCTTGCTAACATAATTGATATAAATGCTAATAGAACTGTGCAAAGTGTTTGAAAAGGGTTCTTTGCAAAGCATATTAAAGCATCTCTCCTCAAAGTGATAAGGCCCCTGAATTTTTTTCCCTGTGGCTACTTCAAAAGCTGTACATGTATGTGTGGTGCAATGCATTTGCAGATAACACTGTTGTTGGGATCAACAGTAACGTTAAGCAACTGACCTGCATATAATGTAGACGTGATTATGGACAGCTTTTGAAAAAGCCATCCTGGAATCTACTGAGAGATATAACTGCTTAAACATTTTAAGGAAGATGTTTTGCTTGTCTCAATGCACCTTTTGAAAAAAAAAAAAACCCTCTTTAGAAAACTTTATGCAGCTCTAAAAAATGAGATATTTCTTGCACAAATCATAAAACAGAAAGATTGAAGGATATATGGCAGGTACAAAGGATGAATAAAATGAGAAGCGCAGGAGACAACCAGGCTCATAAAAACAGTTTTTTCCCCCCTCCCTTCTCCATTGTCTGAAGTAGCCATGCTGAACCTGGTATCTTTCAGATATGCTGATTTTATCTTCCATCATCCCCACCAAACCATGTGGCCTGGTAGCAATGGGAATTATAGTGTAACACATCTGAAAGATTAGTAGGTCAGACGCTGCTAATGGTCTAGAGGGACTGGAAGCAACCTTTGCTGCTGTCCATGGCTCTACAAGGTACACCAGCTTTTGCCTAGAGCCAATTGTGTGTCTGCGGGAAGATGAATGAGAAACAAGGAGAAACTGTGTCTGGGTCAGTTTAGTATCTGAAATGACATTATTTACTGTATAATTTATTCCCCTTCTTCCCCCAGGCATTCATTTTGTTCTGTTTGCCACTATCTTTTCTAGTTTTAGGCTCCTCAGAAAAATATAAAAACAGCCTCTTTCTCTTTCTTTCTCCTGAATAAATTTCTTGCCAATAATGTTGCTTATTGTCATACTTGGAATTGTGGAATTCTCTCTCTCTCTCTCTCTCTCTCTCTTCTCTCTCTTTTCTCTCTCCCTCTCTCCCTCTCTCCCTCCCTCTCCCCCCTCTTTTTTGACAATTAACAGCTCTGATTGAAAAAAAATCCATTAAAATTTGTGACTGATTATTAATAGAAATTTTAGTCCTTTGATTGCATCATTGCTCCATATAAACTAGCTCAAACGAAATTTGTGCTGACCCAGAAAATGATCATTCTTAATAAATCATAATCATGAAAATGAATTAGTACTACAGCCCATCTGTTGTGAATGCATAAGGTTTAATAAAGTTATCTTGAGCTTGGAGTCAAGTGCAGGGTTCTGGCCCTGCACTTCTGATTGGCTGTTAAATGGCAGGATCGGATTGGCCCGTTCAGGGGAATCTGATTGGCCATTAACAGAGCCTTCGTATTGGTTAATGGAGCTAGCGCTCCTGGGTTATTATTGGTTAAATAGTTATTGGGTTGCCTATATAAAGAGGGCCTTAGCTGCCCTTGTTTTTTGAGCAGTCACCATGTAAATAAAGAGTTGAAGTTCACTGTTCCAGAGACTCATCTCCATTCTTTCTCTTCCATTCTCCAAACTTAACACCATCCTTCCACAGATCCCTATCAGTGTTGTTTTCACAGGGAATAATTCAGCAGATACTTTCATCCTGACCCAGCATCACACCCTTTTTCTCTGGCTTTTTAAAATATAAAATAATATTTTATTTTAAAATATAAATAAAATATAAATACAAGACCTCTGAAGGTTAAATAATTTGGCCAATCTTTTTGCAAGATCAGATTCAGGCTTTTAGTCAGTTTTGTCAGTTTAGATAGAATGGAAGTTATGAAGAACAAATTCAAGTGGTGTTCCATTTTCCTGAAAAAAAAAGCTGAGATGTTTGTATGAAGTCTATCTAACAGACAATCAGGGTTGGAAGGGACCTTGTAGGTCATCTAGTCCAACGCCCCATCCAAACGGGAGACCCTACACCATTTCTGACAAATGGCAGTCCAATCTCTTCTTGAAAGTCTCAAGTGATGGTGCTCCCACAACTTCCGAGGGCAAGGTGTTCCATTGGTTGATTGTTCTCACTGTCAGAAAGTTTCTCTTTATTTCCAGGTTAAATCTCTCCTTGTTCAGTTTCCATCCATTATTCCTTGTCTGGCCTACAGGCACTTTAGAAAATAGCTTGGCCCCTTCCTCTCTGTGGTAGCCCCTCAAATATTGGAAGACTGCTATCATGTCTCCCCTGGTTCTTCTCTTCACTAGACTAGCCAAGCCCAATTCCTGCAACCGTTCGTTGTATGTTTTAGAGTAATCATCCTGGTTGCTCTTCTCTGTACTTTTTCTAGGGTCTCAACATCTTTTTTATAATGTGCTGAACAAAACTGGTTGCAGTACAAGTCATAGGCTGATTTCTTTTTCTTTCTTCTACAGGCAAAAATTTCCTACTCATTCACAGTCATATAGGACTCTGATCATAGACTGTTGTCTCTGTGCAAACCTTTCACAGAATTAGAGATTTGGAAAAAAGACATACAGGCAATTCAATACAACCTTCTTCTCAGTGCATGGATATGGATCAATGGATGAGGGACAGTCCACCACTATTTTGGGTAATTGGTTCCACCAATGTGAAACATATTTCCACCTAACTTTCAAGTGAAGGTTCCTTCCCGTAACTGAAATTCATTATTCTCTGTCCTATATTCTGGGTACTATAGAACAGGTCTTATTCTTTTCCTATGTAGTATCTTTTCAGGTTATTCCTCTCTTTATTAATTTTCCAAACTAACTATTCTCCGTTCCTTCAATCTCTTTACAGCTTTTGTTTCTAGTGACTCTCCTTGACCTTCTCAGAATCTGTTTCAATTTATTTGAATCTTTTTCAAGCCGTGGTGCCCAAAACTCGAGAAAGTACTCAAGACAGGATCTGAAGGTTGATTTTTAATGGCACATGGGTTAATGTTGAATTATTTCTTCTCAATGAAAGCCAGTTGGGTGTAGAGCATGCAGTTGTTAAAGTATCAGGTTAGAAACCAAGAGAAGCCATAAGTTCCAATTTGTTCTGTCCTATACATGAAATCAAGCCAGTCATTCTCTATCAGCCTAAGAAGAAGGCAATGCCAAACCACTTCTGAAAATCTGTAGGGATTCGTCTATGAATTCCTAGGAATAAACACTGGTTCAAAAGTTGTTTTTTTTTAAAAATCCTCTTATGCTAACTAATTATTTTATTCGGTTAGTAATACTCAGCCTGAATTTGATTTCTATGACTGAGCAATTGTTTTTTAAAAAACAAAAACTGGGACATCGTTCTAAGTTACTTGAATCTACCTTGACAATCCATGCTTAATCCACTCCATGTCACAAATTCATTCCAAGCAGTGTTGCGATAAGAAGCATTCTCCATTGACTTTAGGTTTTAAGCTTTTGGCCTATCCAGGTTTCATATGGGCCTTTCTTGCCCAAATTCTGTGCTACCCAAATTTGAGAGGGTAGGACCTAGGAAACTTTTTATCAAGAATTCCTCCCCTCCTTCAGCTTTCTATATCCTTTGCAAATCCCTTGGTGTTATATTTAACAATAATTATTAAATTTATATGACTGTCCATCTCACACAAAGTGACTGTGGTGACATACAGTAAAACTGGCAGTTAAAACAGTCTATAAAATGAGTTAAAAACAATAAATGTAAGTAGATTAGTAAATAAACATGGTCTGAATAAAGAAACTTTCTATGAGGAAAGAAATTATATATAATATAGTCAGTACACAAGCTCTCTATTACAAGGGTATCTACAGGTGTGCCGAAAAAGTTAAAGTTTAAGAGATTTCATCTTCTAATAATTTCCAAAGCTCCTTTTGTGATATAACATGGAGAATGTCCAGTAATGACAAAAATCTGTCTTGTCCTTTAGCACTGAAGGGGAACCATACAGTATTTAAAAGTAAAAAGTATTATGCAGAACCACGGAGGCTGTAGGCATGGGAGGCATTAATTTAGTTATGGAAATGCTTTGATGAGCATGGAATTATGGAAATAGATGGTTGTTCACATCCTTATGAACTATGGGAGTTATAAGGCTTCTTTATGCTTTAACATATCCTTACTGAATTGAGATAAATATCTTTTGGGATTGAAATATAGAAAAATACATCACCAGATATTACTATTGTTGTTATTTTCTTTTACTTAAGACATAATATATTCTAAGTAAACTGCAAAAATAACTACCTCATCTATCAACATAAAACCAAATGACAGGCAGCAGAGTAATTTATTAAACCATGGTAGTGTTTGGCTCAGTTGGGAAGAAAATGATCCAGAATGCCCTTTAGTATTAACTTGCAAGCTGTGTAACTGCTTTCCTTATACAATGCTAGCTTTCACATTTAATTTTCTCATTAAAAAGAGAGAGTGAGAGAGATTCCCCTCTGGCTTTTTTCCCCTTTAGAGGTGTTGATTGAAGAATACAAAGGCTAGGATTGCTTGAATGGCAGTTTATATCTTTGATGTCATTCAAACATTGCCTGTGAGATGTTATCCTAAAATTAATTATCTCCAGTGCAAAATGTCCTTTGTGTTTATTTTTGTCATGATGATTGTCTTGCTAATTGGGTACTCAGCTACTCATTATGGAGTTTCTTTCAGTATCAGTTTGAGTCCCTTGGAAATGATGTTTTTTAGTTCTGTGCTACCTGTCAATCTCAATGACCACAGAGGTCAGAATGGCTGCAGGGCAGTGGACTGAATAGAACTTGGAACTGAATTGGAGAAAGAGCTAACAATGTGCAGTATCTAACATTATGTTCACAGATGAGAGGCTAGCTTAATAGCAGTGAAACGTGAAAGGCAGCCAACCCATTCCTAGATACTATCTCATTTGTCCATCTTAAAATTTTTCATCTCTGAGGGTAGAGAATTAAAGATATGTCATTAAAATATAATCTTTGGAATTTTAAAGTCCTTCTCTGTTTCCCAGTTTCCTGGAGGTATCCTTGAATGGTATTAGTATTGAATATTATAGATAACTAAACGTATCTTTACTTGTTTCTGATTGGCCATGTGAAGGCCTTAGCTGCAAAGTTCCAAAGATATAAAATTATTTAAAGGCTATCACTAGCATATTTTGCACTATATCTAGAATCATAAGGTCTTCAGTTGCTGTGAAGAGTTTGGCATCAAGCTTATCTGTTCCCTTTTTATAAATAATGAACAACAGAATCATGAAATGTATGCATTGGAAAGTCAATAAACCCAACTCCCAGCTAAGAATAGAAATTTGGTAAATGATCTCTCCAGTAACGGTTATCTAGTATCTGTCTGAAATCACTAAGAGATCAAGAGTTCTTCTTTGTTCTAGAACAGGGGTATCAAACTTGCGGCACCACAGCTGCATCATATGATATATTGGGGCATTTTCCCCCTTTGCTAAACTGGGCATGGGTGTGGCCAGCGTGTAACGCATCTGGCCTGCAGGCCACGAGTTTGATAGCCCTGTTCTAGAAACATTGTTCTATTTCTTAATAGAAATAGATAATAATAACAATAGAATGTTTTTGCCATTAGGAACTTCCTTCTTAAAGCCTGATTCTCCTTTCCTTTAATTTCAATTTATATATTTTGTTTTGTTCAGTTATAAGGAAAATAAATTTCTCTCTTCCTGTACAAGTAGGCCTTTTAAATATTTTAGACCATGTTGTCAACATTCTGTGTGGAGAGAAGGTCAATTCTCAATGTCAACTCAACACTTTGTCTATTGATCCTGTTTAGCATAGTGATTAACATGCTGGATTAGAAACCAATAAAACCTGAGTTTTAGTTTTTCCTTAGGCACAGAAGTTGGCTATGGGCCAGTCATTTGTTCTCAGTCTAACTAGTTGGGGAGAAAAGAAAAGATGGAAGTTTTTTGTACATTCCCTTGAGTTGTAGAAAAGTAAAGTGGGATATAAATATAATGAAACTGTGTCTTCTTTTCTACAAACTAAAGATACTCAGTTACAGAATCATATAATATTCCGTAGCAGCTAAATGAAAGCAACACAAAAACAGATGTCTGCTTAATTATTCAGTCCTCAGAACAAAGGTTAATTATAAAAAGCCCCAGCAAGTCTATAGCTCATATTGGCCAGAAGGCTCTCCTGCTAGATAGGATGATAAACTTATTTTTTTTAGGTCTCAAGGCTGCTTTCAGTTGAACAGCAATGTTAGATGGGAAAGTTATTAGCATAACATTTCCCAAGGTATATTCTAGCAATTGTATGGTCAGGGCTGCTATAAAGTGAGGTGGGACAGGAGATGAAATATTTGATTATCAGTAGTAGCCAAAAAATGACTCCACCCTGCTGTCAAAAATCAGACTATTAAAAACATGGGATAAAATGAAGTAGATTTTTGTGCATAAAAATTGCAACCATTGGTTAATTTGGCATTCAGATAATTTTTCTTTTAAAATATCTTCTGATGTTTTTAATAAAATGACAAAAACTTAAGTGAGTAGAACACCTTTTCTATTTTGGGCACCCCCCTGGATTTAAAGATTTCATTCCAGGATTCTCAACAAAAGCTATGCTGACTGATGATGAAGTTCCCTGCATTTGGAATCTGCACAAGATAAGGAAAGATAACCATATTCTATCCACCGAACCTTCTTTTTTTTTTGACCTGGATCATTTGCAACTTGCTCTCCCAAGCTTAGTACAAACAAAATCCCAGGCTGTTCTTGCTCTCAAGCAAATAGCACCCCCTCTCCTTCAGACTTAATCATCTAAAAAAAGGTATATTTAATACCTGGTTCAGATTGGCATATCTTAGAATAGGAAGAAAAACAATTCCTATGCACGTAATTAACCATTTTCTGATTTACATGTTCACTCAATGTAAACATGTGTAAACATGTTTATATAGTACGAATCTGCAATAAAATCTTGTGAAGTTCCATACAAAAGAACATTACTTCAAAATGCAGTCAATCAACTGTTTCTTCCAACCAAATTCTGCTATGTCTTCTTGTAAATCCTTCCCATTTATTACTTTGCTTGCTCAATCATCATTGTGCAATACGGAAGAGGGGAAATGAGAATTGGGTTTAAACTTTTAAACATAGGTGTTTTTATATTTTTTTCTTACAATTAAGAAAAAAAGTCATTTTTAAATTTTTAAAATTATTTTGCCTATGGTTGTCAACACACATCACTGGGTTTGCTTCTGAATCTCAGAAGTCTTGGTGTAATCTTTATTTTTTATGAATAATTTCACATTTTCAAAATATGGTGGTGCTTGTGGTTTCTTTAAAATGTGCATAATAAACAAGTTCTTTTTAGGATCATTTGAGAAGATAATTATAAGCAGTATTGGAGAACATTTGAAAAGACAAAGTATAACCAAGACTACATATGAAACTACATAATTTTGAGCTGCCTGATTGGAAATATCACTCGGGAATCAGATCTGATATACTTCGTCTTCAATGTATCTTCAGTATCTTTTGATTTGTCAGTCTTTATAGAAAGTGTTAACTAATGTTTGAATGAGTCTCTGATGACAGTCACAACCCAATAAAGGTGCTATATGTGCTTTTTGATTTGTTGTTCACCGATGAAATGATCATGTCTGAGTTCTTTCACTTTTCCTCCTTGTTTGGAATCCAGAGACTGGTTCTATATTACAGTGGATCCCAGTGGCATGTGCTGCTACACAGTTTAGTTTTCATATCAGGCATGAATGAAAGAACATAAAAGATGGATTCTCCAATACACCTCCCACAGGCATCAATATTTCATACTACTTCTTACTCAGCGCAATGTTAACCTCCCCTTGCAGTCTCTTTACAGTCACTGCTGTTATCTGTAGATATGATTCTTGTGGGATACTCATTTCCTGAAATACTGCATTATTTTTAACTTGCTTTTCTTCATTAAGAATCTTAAGGATGTTGGAAAGTTGTGCTGCCCATGCAGAGGGAGGTGGATTATTTATATATTTTGAGCCCTCAATTTTTTTATTCTAAAGACAAAGGAGATTCAGCTCCAAATTCATGAAACTGGCGTAAAATAAAATTTTACAATATTTTTGTGAAATCGCCCAATGTTATTTCTCAAGGATTTTTCTGATAATAGAAAGTAAATGTAATTACATTTAGAACCAGATATCCATAATACTGACATCTTTAATGCTGCTCTTTTCCACTTCTCTCATTCTTATGCGTTGCCTTCAAATCTCCAAGTATACTTTTGAATAAATTATCTTTTGTGCCTCCTGGCTTCTAAAGAGCATACATAGACACACAGGTCATGTTTGCATAATTGTTTGCATATTTAACCTGCTGAATACTGGGTTAGGAAAGATTAGTTTTAACCGAAACAGATAAGGTGACACAGCTTCTACTTATTCTGGATGTCCAACTGTTACTGTCTCAAAATAGGTGGAAGGAGCGTTGAAGGGACAATGAAAGACATGTAGAAGCTCTTCTAAGCAATTTTCTTTATTGCCAAAATTTTACCAAACTAAAGTAGACAACTTGAATCTGCATGGAACATGACTAAATTGCCATGGCTCTTAGAACTGTTAAAACAGGCATAGGAAGTGCTGGTAGGAATTGATCAAGGTCTCCAACTTGGGCCTCTTGGCTAATAGCACCTGGAAACGGTAGATGTAAATCTTATTAATCCACACATAAGAGCAGACATGAAAAAAAATGGACATTCCCCAGACTAGAGATACAAGAAACCATAAACAATGGTAAGAGACTGAGTCTGCATGTTATTCTTGCTGATATCGTCGACAAGTGAGAGTTTATTTATTAATTCAGCAAATTTATATGGCCATCCAACAATAACTCCAGACCTCTTACAATTCCCATTGTATGAGTTGCTGAGGATTATCCCTTCTAACATGTTTACCACATCCTTGCTCTTCTTGATCTCTCACTTGGATATAGTTATTTGCTATAAAAGCATTTTATTTTATTTTATTTTATTTTTATTTGTCAATTGCTTACAAGATAATAGGTATAAGTAAAAACATAGTTTTGAATACATGGATACATATAAGAAAAATAAAAAATATATAAAAGAAACAATAGGACAGGGACGGTAGGCACGTTGGTGCGCTTATGCACACCCCTTACAGACCTTTTAGGAAAGGGGTGAGGTCAATAGTAGACAGTCTAAGGTTAAAGTTTTTAAGGTTTGGGGAAAAAAACCAAAGAGTCAGGTAAAGTATTCCATACATTGACCACTCTGTTGCTGAAGTCATATTTCCTGCAATCAAGTTTGGTGCAATTAACCTTGAGTTTGTATCTATTGTTTGCTCTTGTGTTGTTATGGTTGAAGCTGAAGTATTCATTGACTGGTGGGACATTGCAATGTATGATTTTATATACTATGCTTAGATCGGACCAAAGGCGGCATAGTTCTAGGTTTTCTAGGTCTAGAATTTCGAGTCTGGTGGCATAAGGTATTCTGCAATGAGTAGAGGAGTGGAGAACTCTTCTTGTGAAATATTTCTGGACTTTCTCAACTTTGTTAATATCAGATATGTAATGTGGGTTCCAGATTGACGAACTGTATTCAAGTATTGGTCTAGCAAATGTTTTGTATGCTCTAGTTATTAGAGTAATATTACCAGAGAAAAAGCTATGTAAGATTTGGTTGACAACTCTTAACGCCTTTTTGGCTGTGTAGTTACAGTGGGCTCTAGCGCTTAGGTCATTTGAAATGACCAAGATCCTTGACAGAGTTTGGATCATCAGCAAGGTCTTGACTATTCAGCCTGTGTTTTATTTTCTGATTTTTTTTTTTGCCAATATGTAGGACAGAGCATTTATTTGTTGAAATTTGAAGTTGCCATTTGTTTGACCATTCTGATACATAGTCGAGGTCTTTTTGAAGAGTAGCAGTATTGTCTGTGGTGTTGAATAGCTTTACATCATCAGCGAAGAGAAAGCAGTTGCTCTTGATATGATCACTGAGGTCATTTATGCAGAGTATGAAAAGAGTTGGTCCTAGAACACTGCCTTGGGGGACACCACTGTTGACAGGTACAGAATTTGATAGGACGCTCTCAATTTTGACCATTTGTTGTCTGTTTGATAGGAATGCTTCTTTCCAGTAATGCAGGTGTCCAGAGATACCGGAAGATTTTGGTTTTAGGAGTAGTTTGTTGTGTACCACTGAATCAAAGACTTTACAGAAGTCTATGTAGATTGCATCTATTGCTTTGCCCTGATCAAGTTGTGTAGTCCATATGTTTTTGCAGTGTAAGAGTTGCAGATTACATGGAGTTCCGGTTTGCCAGGCTTCGGCGGCGGCAGGGATTCATGATCCTGCGCGATCCCTGTTGTGCTAGCCGTCTTGGTGCCTCTGATCCTGATGGGTCTGGAGGATAAGGCTGCCCCGTAGAGGCAGCTGAAGATAAGGGGGACATGGATAGGGGTTTGGGGGTGTCTCAGACCCCCTCCCCAACCGGCAATACCCCCTTTTCTCAAGGCGGTGGAGTGGCGGTCTGTAATGGCCGCCTCAAAGAAGCCGGCAGCTGGACAAGATAGTGCTGGAGGAAGAAGGAGAAAGTTTTGAAGTGAAAGTTCTTTGGCTGAACCAGGATCTTAAGACACATTTAACATCCTGAAAACTTTGATTTTTCGAATGATACTTTGTTTCCAGAGGAGATTTTTAAAACGGCAAATGGAAGTGCTGAAAGGGAAAGTTTACTCTCCTTCCTTACGGAGTTAACAAATGGACATTGAAGAACCTGCTTTTTTATAGAAGGTAAAAATTTAAAGCTTTTTGTTACAAGTGGGAAGGGAGAGGACAAAAAAAAATCTATATTAAGATTTTGTTGGAGGAGATGCCTGGAAGATTTTGAGACTAGAAGTTAATTGCAATAAGGCTTTAAAATACAGACTGAGTTTTTTTCAACTGGAAAAAACCCCCAGGAAGAGAAAGTGTAAAGGGAAGAACTTTGTGCTCTGTTTGGACTGTTTGATGACTCTGGGATTTTGGGGAACTGTTTTAATCTTTGAAGCTATCTTGGTTGTTTGAAGAAGAAGAAGAGGGAAAAAGAAAAAAGAAGAAAAGGTTTATAATGGCTTTATCTGTTGATGAACTAAGAAAGGAATATGGAAAAACAAAGAAAGAAGGCAAGGACGCTTTGGAGGAAGCCTTTCATTTTTTAGAAATGGTGCTTGCTATTTATCAGCAAACACAACAACTGTTGGAGGAAACAGAAGAAGAAGAAGAAGAAGAAGAAGAAGAAGAAGAAGAAGAAGAAGAAGAAGAAGAAGAAGAAGAAGAAGAAGAAGCAGCCATCTTTAATGAATCCAAAAGTATGATTAAGAAAGAAAGGAAAAAGAGATGAAGGAAAATGAAGGATTTTAGACCTAAAAAAGCACCCAAGAAAGAGAAAAATAAGATGCAAAATCAATACAATGTTAGAAAGCAAAAGAAAAGAGGAATACAACAGAGAGGGGAAGCTAAAAAGGCGGAGGTTAGGAGGGGTAAAAAGGGGGGGGGTGTAAAAAGGCCAGGTGGGATAAGAAAGGAAGGGAAAAGGGGGGGAAAAGCCACAAAGGTATGGAACAAGATGGGAAAAAGCAATTTTTTTTAGGGATAAAGGGTAATGTACAACTTAAAAAAAAAAAGATTCTGCAAGGTACATAAGATAGTATTGTAGTATTTGTATTACAAATAGAAAAATAGAATTCTATAAGATCTAAAAAAAAAGATTAAAATACTAAAATGCTTAATAATGATAGATTTTAAGATTTAATAAAATATTAAAGGGAATGTTTAAAATATTTAGTTCAATTATAGAGCTTAATTGACTATTGTGTTGATGTTATTATAAACTTATTATTGCAACATTTGTTTTTGAAATAGATAATTGGAATGTTACAAGATTTAATACTTAATTATGTACTTAATTATTTTATAGATTTACTATTTTCTCTTTTTCTTAAAATTTAGTAGGTAGAATGTACTAAGCAGAATCAGATTGGGAACTAGGTGTTATTTTAAATGTAAATTTAGGTGAACGATAGAAAGGCATCATACTTTGATTAATGATCTCAGGAGAAATCCTTTTTTTATATATAGGGAATGAGATAAATGGATAATTGGAAAAGAATGGACAAAAGATACAAGTATAATGATTTAAATTAAGATGAAATAAATAAAATAGAATTAAGAAAAGTGAAAAGCGGGGAGAAGTTATATAGAAGATATAGAATGGTTAATAAGATAGGTAATGGTATACAAGATGAGCATGAATTTAATTGAAGTCCGTATAAAGAGAGGTAAACCGGGGCCAAGCCACTTTCTAAAAGAAGTTTTATGTTTTTGTGTTTTGTGTGTTTATGTTTGTTTGAGAATTAATAAAACCTTGGAGGAATGTCAGATGAGAATAATTGTAAATAAGTCAGAGGGAAATATGAATATGATGACTATAAAATGAATAAATATAGAAAAGAAATGTAATTGAATAAGAGTAAAGAGAAATAATGAGAAATTTGCTAAAAAAAAAAAAGAGTTGCAGATTACATGATAGCTTTTTCCTAAAACCAAATTGTTTATTAGCGAGTAGATTGTTTGTTTCTAAGTGGAGGATAATGGATTGGTTAATAATTGATTCCATGTCTTTACAGGTGATGCAGCATAAAGAGATTGGTCTGTAATTTTCAACTAGGCTGGGGTCTCCCTTTTTGAAGATGGGGATGACCGTGGCTTGTGACCATAGTTTTGGCAAGGAGCTGGTCCTGAAAGATTATGCTGAGAAGTTCGGCTATGGCAGCGGGTAGCTTTTTAAAGAAGTAGGCACATATTCTGTCCGGTCCAATAGATAGAGATGGTTTTAGATTGCATAGTGCTTTTTCAACATTGTCTTCTGTAAAATCTATATGTATTAGATCATTGTAGTTGTCTGTAGTTCGTCTGGGAAATACTGGGCATGATCCATTGCTGTTTACAAATACTGAGCCAAAGAATGTGTTAAAGAGGTTGGCTTTAATAGTGTCGTCATTGCAGTCTTTACCATTAGGTCCTTTCAGGGGTGGGATGGACCTTGAGTCTTTTAGTTTGTTGTTTGCAAAATTGTAGAAAGCGCAGGTGGAATTCGTGTGTAGAAGGTTTTCCTCTTGTTTAGTGTGATAATTGGTACATTCAGTCTTTATCTGATGGCATAAAATTTTGTATTAGCTTTTGAAGTTGGCAACGTGACCAGATTTGTTTTTCTGCCAAAGTGATTTCTTTTTGGATTGAAGCTTCCTTATCATTTTGGGTAATTTGTTTTTTCTGGTTTTGGGAATTGTTAATGGTACATATAATTTGATGACTCTTTTGACTTCAAGTAAAAATATGTTGTAATGGTCTTCTACAGTATTGCATCCAGAGAATAGAAATTGCCAATCAAGAGACGAGAGATCGTTGTTTATAAGATCATAATTGCCTTTTTTGAAGTTATAATTTCGTTGATTTTTGTATGGACTGACATTGAGACAAAAGTCAATTATGTTGTGGTCACTGTTGGAAAAGGGTTCTTTAATTTGTATTCCGTAAATTGAATTCAAACTATTGCAGAATATTTGATCGAGGCAGTTGTTAAGTCTAGTATTGTTGGTTACTTGTTGTTCTAGTCCCAGATTTGTTACTGCATTGTAGAAAGTTGCATGTGTGCGTTCAGTTGAACATTCGTTAAGGGTCCAGTTAATATGAGGTAGATTGAAGTCACCAAGAAAGATAAAAGCGTGTGGGCAGGATGCTGCCCATGTTAGTAGTGTATTTAGTGTATTTATTTTTGTCATAATCAGGGGCTCTGTAACACAGTAAGAATCGAAATGCGATATTTTAGGACAGTTCACAGACAATGGTCTCAGGAATAGCAAGCTCCTGGGTAACTTGGATGTTTTTTAGATGTAGGGACTTTTTATAGAAGATAGCAACACCACCTCCTCTACAGATTTCACGATCTGATCGGTAAACATGAGTTTCTTACTGTAGTATTGGAGTCAGGGAGAAATGCATTGAGCCATGTTCCACAGACAAATATAATGTCAAATTTAGCCGTATTTAGTAAGAGGAGAATTTCAGGTATTTTATTTACAAGGCTTCTTGAATTGAGTAGCTTGCATTTAAGGCCACTTGTGGTTGGAATAGAGGTAGTAAGGGGTGTGCATGCCTAGTTTTGAGTGATGTTGGATTGGATGGGGTGGGTTGGATGTGGAGTTGTGGGTTGTGTGACTTTTTTTTGATGCAATCAGCTCTGTAGTCAATGTATAGGTCCGTTTCTCCATTTTCTAGATGGTTTTTGAGTTCTGCGCAGAGTTCACGGGAGCAGATTCTTTGCGGTATGGATAAGTCTGGTCCTGAGTAAAGTTTTTTGTGATTGGGATTGGTTTTTGCAATGGCATTTATTGTATGAATGAATATGCGTTTGCTGGACTCATTTTTGTATATAACTCTACAAAATCTTGGGGCCACAGAGCCGTCATTGTATTTGTACCCATGGCTGTTGTGACTCCGGGATTTGATTCTGGTCCATTGGCAGATGTGAGCTCGAGTGAGGAGGATCTGGCGCTGAGATTTGAGCCTGCATTATTAAGTGATTTTGAAGGTAGCCAGGATGAGGAAGTGGACTTAGCTATGAGAGACGAACCTAATTTATTGAAGGTGTCAGAGTCCTCTCCCTCCCCCGAATCTCCCTCTCTGATTATGCAGCAGTCAGTAACAGATCATCAGGAAAATGTGCGAGAGGTTTCAAGTGAGGAGGAGGACTTTGAGGGATCCTGGCTTGACATAAGAAATAGACGGAGATTGAGACGTCAATCTCACTTGGGAAAGGAGTGTCAAGCCAGTGATTAATTAATGAGACTAACACGCCCCCTTAGGGGATAAAAGGAAACGGATTGGCTTGAGAAATTTGCCAGAAGCAAAGTGTCTTGTTAGAGCAAAAGTACTGTGAAGATTATCTGAGGCATTGTGATTTATAGGCACTTCAGGATTGCCAACAGATTTCAGAACTACTGCTGAGGAATGGAAAAAGCAGTTATCTTTGTTGGGCTTTGTTTTTGGTTGCTTATATTTTTGGAACTTTAGAATTTTGATTGCTCACCTGTGGATACAGGTGAGACATAACACATGGCCATCTCTGGTTATTTCAATGATATATTCAGGAGAGATGTTTGTTGTATTTGAGATGCTTATGATATCACGAACTTTGGTGATGACATCTGATTCGTTGGTGTCTTTGAGACCAAAAAAGATGGCATTTGGATGTTTCTGTTCACGTTCCATGGTGTCTCTGATGAGTAAGGAGATATTATTTGGGGAATTTTTTGAAGGGATAGTAATTGTTTGTGGCTATGGTTTGATGGTTATTTTTGGTTGTACTTGTGATTGTAGTTGAGGTGGTGGTTGTGGTTGTGGGATTTGATTTGGAGCTGATAGGTACTCACTTATCTATGCTGTATTTTTTTTTCAAGAGAAATTAGGCTTGCTTGTATAGTTGTTTCAAAACATGTTGCAAAGTGTTTTTCTATTGAGTGAATGAGTGATTCTATGCTTTCAACTTTGTCAGGTAGGGTACTCAGTTTGTTTAGCTTAGGAGAGCATGATGGACATAGGTAAAAGAATGTATCTGAATTTTTAACCATATCAGCTAGGCTTTTGTTTGCGTTTAAGCATGCAGGCTGGGCTAGATTGTCGCATAGGCGGCATTTGATGTAAATTTCGCTTTCATTGATGGTTTCAAGACATTTGAAACATGTCTGGGAGGTCATACATAACTCAAGGCCAGAGTACTGGAAGGGCCACCTTACTCTCTCATTGTTTTCTCCAATTCCATTAGGGCAGGCAGAAAAGACACATCCTGGGCCCTGTCAATCAGGGATTATCATCTATTCTAGCCACATCAAAAAGAAGGATGCCTTTTCCATAGCTGTGCCTGCCTTCTGTAAATACTATATTACCTAAGGTTGGTTGGCTCCAACTGTTTTGGAAAGCCTTGAAGATTTGACAAAAATATAAAAGAAGAATTTTATCCACACTGCTGGCCTATGGTGTTTTCAAAAGTCACTTTTTGTTTACTTGGCTGGGAAATTGTCTTTTTTTTTTTTTTTTTAATATACATTGAATTTATGTTTCTTTTCTTTTACTCTGTATCAGCCAGCCAAAGATGAGATGCTATATAAATCAATTTAAATAAATAAATGTGGAGATTTGTAGAAAATCCATAATGCAATATTGGTTTTCTGAATAACCAATCATATTTAACTTGCTTAGTTCTTACTCTCCCAACATATCTTGATAAAATAATGTTGTTTGGAGGCAAGTGAACAGCACTATTTATCAAGCTATGTTGGGAGCATATGAACCTAGCCAGTTAATCAATAGATGAGCTATGCTAATTGCCCAAAGGTAACTATAAGAAAAATAGAATCATTTGTTCTTTTAAAAGATCCAAGGAAAATCTTTTTCTTGGGTCACAGACTCATGTTGTGCAGCTTGCCATTTTGGGTGCCTCTAAATTGGCTGCTTTAGGCAAAGGTCAGACTGTGGTATTAATTACTTGCTATTACCTAGAAAACGTAATTTCATGGCCTCACAATGGGCTTATTTTCTTCTTTACAGTGACTGACAACTGCTTGATCATGAGAATAAACACTTGATAAAACTGAAGCCATTAATAGCAAGTAAGAAAAGTTTCACCAAGGAGCTTTGAAACACTGCATCTTCCCCAGTCTTTTCTTTTAAATTAAATCATATGTATGGTGACCTTATGCCTCTCCTGAATTAATTGTACCCATCTGTCAATAAGCTCAAGTTGCTCTCAAATCAAGGTTAGTTTTTTCTGACAATACCATGAAAACAAAGGTGGTATTCAGCAGGTTCTGACCAGTTCTGGAGAACCGGTAGCAGAAATTTTGGGTATTTTGGAGAACCAGCAAATACCACTTCTGACTGGCCCCAGCCCCAGCCCCATCTATTCTCTGCCTTCCTAGTCTCAGCTGATCGGCTGGGTTTTCTTTAGTTGCCCTTCACAGGAGAACGGAGCTGGAAAGCAGGCTAGTGGGGTGGGGAGGAAATTGGATTTTGCAGTAACCTTCCTCTAGGAGTGGGGTGGGAATGGAGTATTACAGTATTCTTCCCTTGCCAAGCCCACCAAGCCACACCATGCCCACAGAACCGGTAGTAAAAATTTTTGAATCCCACCACTGCATGGAAATGACTTGAAATTACCTTTCTGTTGTTCTGATATCCCGCCCTGGCCTTATAGCCCTGGACTTCGTGTAGGTCTCCAGAAATGCCTGCAAAGTATGGAAAAAAAAGAAAGATGGTGGATGTTATGGTGATGATTGAAATACCACCCATTTTTTTTTACGTTGTTGGAAGTTAAAACCCACCGCTCTCCTAGAAAAATGAAATATTTTAGGATATGTTAAAAACGACAGAATATTTCCCCTAAAAGAGAAGTGGAAACTCAGAGAGGCCGAAACTCAGTCCTCCCACCTTTGTTAATGGGCCATTAAGACCTGAGCTAGTCTATTCTACACAACAGAAGTCTATCTCCTTCAGGCAGAGCCATTCAATTGCCCTTCATTGCACCACCCACCAAGTTTCAACCAAACGTAGCACACAGATAAAGCTAGCTATGACCTCTGACAGCAACCAATCAGAATGCTCTTCCTGTGCTCCAGAAAGTTCAAAGCCAGAAAGGGTATCAAACCTAGGGACTCTTAGAATTTCTTCCCTTTTCTTTGCCCAAGAACTCCAAGGCATGTGATCCTGTCCACCATTAAACCATCTTTCCAAACAGTTTCCAGTGTCTTTTTCCCCACTTGGAACTGAATCCAGAAGGATATTTTGTCCAACAACATGTGTATAGATAAATAATGGATGGAATTTCAATTGGCACCATCACGTCCACCATTTTGATTTTTTCTTTTTACCATACCTACTACACACCTCTGATGGTCTCCACCAGTGGTGGGATTCAATTTTTTACTATTGGTTCTGTGGACATGGCTTGATGGGCATGACAGGGGAAGGATACTGTAAAATATCAGAGGTGGTATTTGCCGGTTCTCCAAACTACTCAAAATTTTCGCTACCAGTTCTTTAGAACTGGTCAGAACCTGCTGAATACCACCTCTGTCTCTCATCCAGGTACAACCAGATCCCAGCCTGCTCAGTTACCAAGTCCAGAAAGGATCATTTTTCTATGCTGTAAATGAAAACGATCCAGAACAGATGTAGGCTTCAAGGTAGCTGAACTGTTAAATTATTTACAATGCTATCCAAACCGCACTTGGAGAAAGAAGTAAACAGACTAAATGATCCCACTGACAATATATTTTCCCTCACTGTAATTCATACAATTGTCTCCTGCATTTAAATAAATGTAAAATAAAACAATTTGAATGTTTTGCAGAAATACAGGTGAAGTAGAAAACCTTCTTTAGCTTTGTTATGTCATGACAATTTCCTTATGTGTTTTTTTTAAAAAAGTGATGGGGCTGATTATAAGAGAATTACAAAATTTTAAGGCCCTAGAGAGACAAAGCATTTTGGGACTTGTATAAGCAGACCAGAACATGTGTGTGGTTTGTCTGATGTTTATTGGGCAACTTCCTTTAAAATTGTGCATAAGCTATCAAAGTCTTGGTGCTGGCACAAGCAAAAAGCATATCTCATTTTCACATGTTCTTTTCCTCTATTCTTCCATAACAAAATTAGCAAAGTATTTGGCACATTTGTTTTTGTAAATGTTTTTTTCCCCATATGTTGCTCTGAGCTTTCATCAGCATCAGCTTCATTCTGGCAGACCAAATCATCACGGTTAAGAATGGAATTATTTGCAAGTGAGCTGGCACCAGTATGTTTGATGATGTCAAATTCAACAACCCTGGTATGCCAAATTTTACATCAATTATAGAAAGCAACTGGTAACTTAATCTTCTCTACCTATTATGGTTGGTCCTTTTTCTACAATAAGAAATCCCTGTTTATCTGGACTAGTTAATGGTTTAAACTGCTTGTTGTTTTGCAGTTGACAAATATTGTGTTGCTGGTTTTATAGAAGTAGAAAGCACACATTCAAAAAGTAAAAAAACCTTAGAATTTATAATTTAATTTTATAATTTAACTGTTATAATCCCCCCTTTATCTCTCTGTATTTTTTCTTTTTCTATATTTTTTATCTGTTATAGTACTCCTAAAATGTGAACATCTAGTATTTGCTTATGCCTCCAACAAATGAAAAAACCTTTCAGAAGCAATCTTTTCCGGAACCCTCAGATTATTCTATTTGAAGCCTGAAAATTGGACAACAGAAAATATGCTTGTTGCATCATTCCCTGCATATGGTAGAACCTATGTTTGAATTTTATTATATCATAACTTTTGTTTCTTGTTCAATTTGTATTAACACAATTCCTTTAAGTTTCATTATAAGAGTTAATTTCCAGATTACCACTCTGTCTTCCTCATGTTTAGTTTATCAATACCTTCTTAAATTGTGTCCAGAAATAGACAGATGACCCCACACGAGATCTGGTTAAATAGAATTGAACTGCATAATTTCATTTTATAAGCTTGGTACTTTTGTTGGATTGCTTTAGTTTCTTTAGTTGCCACATTGTACTGACTCATGCCTAATTCCTAGTATATTAAAGCCTCCTCTCAGTTTTGTGCTCTTTGCAATTTGATGAGTATCTCCTTTAACTTTCACATTGAGATACCACTTATTGAAATTCAAGTCAAATGGT
This sequence comes from Hydrophis major, assembly GCA_033807585.1. Taxonomy (NCBI): domain Eukaryota; kingdom Metazoa; phylum Chordata; class Lepidosauria; order Squamata; family Elapidae; genus Hydrophis; species Hydrophis major. The sequence continues at coordinate 336,152,248 of CM066329.1, forward strand.
GGGGCTTAAGAGACAAGGCAAGAATGATAATTACCATGAAAGGAAGCAGAACTAGTGCTGCTATATTTGTGCAGAGTTATTCAGGAACCTTTATGTTAAATGTTTTGGGTAGGAACTTTGGCTGAAAATATTCTAGCTACCCATTATTGCCATGACAGCATAAATGACTCTACTAAAGAATTGTACATCACAATCCTAGCATCTTTTAAAAAGCACATTTATATAAGAATCCTTTACCATGCTGTGCAACCTATAATAAAGTATCAAGAAGAATTGGAAAAATTTTTAAAACTGTAATTACAAACAATTTAAAATGAATTAGAAGTCCTGGAATCTAGATGAATAGGCATGCTTTTGCCTAGCATTAAAAAGATTTACATGCAAAGCAGAACATTGGCGAGAGCCAGAAGTTGTATTCAGCAGGTTCTGACCAGTTCTGGAGAAATGGCAGTGGAAATTTTGAGTAGTTTGGGGAACTGGCAAATACCACCTCTGACTGGAGATTTTACAGTATCCTTCCCCTGCCACGCCCACCAAGTCAAGCCCACAAAAGTAAAAAAAAAATTATTGGGGAAATTACTGGGCATTCCATAGCAAGAACCTATTAAAAGAATAATTTCTACTGTTCACCGCATAATGTATCCCTAGAATAGGAGGCAACAAAAAAAGCCCCCAATATGAGTTCTTAAAGCAAGTGTGATAACATGCGATTACAGACTTTTTAAATTAATTGGTCCCATAAGTTTACTGAAAGTCAGTAAAACTATTTCAAGATCGCTAGGGTTGATTATAAAATTTGAAATTTTGGTTACCGTCTTCTGCACCAACTGAAGCTTGAAGTTTTATCAAGGACAGTGGCATGTAAAATCCACTGTATTCAACTGTGAAGTTATTGAACATATTCAAAAGGTTATTAGACTATAACCAGGAAAGAACACAAATGATATATCAGTGTAATCTAGTAGAACTACTTTTCATCTGATAAAACTGAATTTATTAGAATTCCCTGTGTGGATATCTTCAATGGCAATATAACATTGAACAAATCAAATTGCATATCTATTTACTACATTTGGGGGCCACCAATCCCAATGCCATCATCATGTAAGGCTTCAACTAGAGTTTGATAGAATTTACCTAATCCAAAGGCATGTGTTAAGCCTGAGTCTAACACCTCCAGACTCCAGAGCCTTCTTTGATTCAAATATCATGGAAGAATAAAGCTTCCTTAATGCTAGTCCTGCTCATTTTTAAAAAAATCAAAATTAGACAAACACTGATATGCCTTCTAAGAACTATTTCTCACTCTCTCTTACATCCTCCACCATTGTTTTTACTTTCTTCTTTCTAGCTTATGCTCAAAAATACAGCTGGAAGGAATCAAATGTCTGCCTTGCAAAACCTTTAAAGGAGTATGGTTCAGTCTTCACTTAATGCCAAAAGTATCTGGAAGACATTGAGATTAAAAGACTACATATAAAAGTAATGGCTCCATATAAACCAGAGAAATATTATTTATTTTTGACATCTTTTTTCCAGCCAGAAACCAGTCCCTTCCAGTAATGGAAGCCAATTCTATCCAATCAACATCACATTATCAAGTGGCTTTGGATTGCTCTTAATCGTCTTATTATTTTACAGCTTCAAAGTTTGGGATCAATTTATTTAACAAGTCCTTTGGGATTGGTTTTATTCTAATGTTGAGTTGGCCTCCTTCTGTTGTGAGCAAAAGGACGCCCACAACCAAAAGTTAATCCCAGCTGTTCCTTCCCTCCCATCACACTGCCCTGCCTCCTACCTATCTAAAAGAATACTAACAAAACCAAAAGTTAATTTGAAAGTCATGGTAACCGTACCAGCAGGCAATAAAATAGTAATCAATTTCTATATCACACTTCTAATGAAAAGTCAACATGAGGTTTGTCATTTATTTGCAGCTGATTTCTAGAACATTAAATTGTGCAAGTCCTGAGAGAAGAAAATGAATACTTCCTAATCAAATTACAAAATATTTAGTACCTGGGCACCCACATCTACAGCTCATACTGAGTTTCATATGTAAGTTATAGAAGTGCATTGTACACAAATCTCTGACCTCCTCTTGGGCTACCATCTCAGTTACCAAGAGTAACTTTCATTTAATTTAATCAGGCTGAATTTTGGGCAAAAATACATAGACTTACACTGCAAAAAGCAGATAAACAGTGCTGAACCACATTCAATCCACACTGATTACATTTTCAGTCATGCTGATCAAATGTTTGAGTACAAAAATTCAGAACACAGGAGACAAAAGTATTTTGCATAAACCTGATATCGTTTCTTCATTTTTAAAATGCAAAAAACACATTCCTGTGTTAGGGGTAGCACTGTTGTTAGGAAAAAAGAAAACACTGGACATATGTACAAAAGTTTATAAATGTACCCAGAGAGCTGCACTCTATTTTTCAGAAAATCTAGAACAGGGGTGGGATTCAACCGACATTACTACCATTTTGGTAACTATGTTTTGCATGTGCATGCGTGAATGTGTAAAAAAAATAACCTGTACCACTTGGATAGCTGAAAAGCGCTGCCCTATACCATTTGACACCCTGGCCCTATACCATTTCAGACAAGTGGCTGTCCAGTCTCTTCTTAAAAGCTTCCAGCTATGCTACGCAAAACAGCTGAGGTTGAAAAAGCAGGAAATAAAAGACAGCTAAGAGCCCGGGTGGGCAGGTGGGCCAAACAGCACCAAACACAGAACCAGTTCAGTGTCTGCTGCTCTTCAGAGCTACTGATTCTAAAGAGCCGGGCAGAACCAGTAGCATCCTACCCTGGTCTAGGAGAGACATGATAGTAGTGCTCCAATATTTGAGGGACTACCATAAAGATGAGGGGAATCAGCCTATTTTCCAAAGCATCAGAAGATAAGATGAGCAACAATGGATGGAAACTAACCAAGGAGAGAAGCAACCCAGAACTAAGAAGAAATTTCCCAACAGTGAGAACAATTAGTCAGGGGAACAGCTTGCCTTGAGAAGCTGTTATGGGTGCCGCCTTGCTGGAAGCTTTTAAGAAGAGACTGGACAGTCACTTGTCTTAAATGGTATAGGGCAGGGATGTCAAACTGCAGCCCACTGGCTGGATGCATCACATGCAAGCCATATGCCCATCGCAGCTCCACGAATGGGAAAAACCTCATAAAATGTCACGTGGTGACAACGTGACTTGGCAAGTTTGACACTTGTGGTATATAGGGTCTCCTGTCTGAGCAGCAGGTTGGACTAAAAGGCCTTCCAACACCTTCTACTTCTTTTATGGTTCTCATTAAAGAGAAACTTATCCATGGATAAAACACACTTGTCTGTAGCAGGAAGCCTATTAATAAGAATGAATAGAATAGAATAGAATAGAATAGAATAGAATAGAATAGAATAGAATAGAATAGAATAGAATAGAATAGAATTCTTTATTGGCCAAGTGTGATTGGACACACAGGGAATTTGCCTTGGTGCAAATGCTCTCAGTATACATAAAAGAAAAGATATATTCACCAAGAGCCGAGAATCGTCAGGTACACAGGGCTGGCAACCTTGAGTGATAGTTCGGAGTGAGACACTGCGAGGGAGCGGAGTGACCGAGGGGGGGATGGTGTGGAAGGGGGGTGTCCCCCCTTCCACGGTAGGGAGCTTTGACAATTTTACATTTTAAATGGTGCAATCTGATGCATACTTTAGTCATGATTTGGACATATACATACATACATACATGCAAGCAGCACCAATGTACTTGAACCGGATTTGTAAGATATTAATAATGCAGTTCACTGACCATGAATAATTGAAGTTCCTGACTTGTAACTGCAGTATTCTACCTCAACTGACTTTATTAGCTTAGTGATGTACTATAGACCACTATAGGATGAATTCAATGTGCAACAAAAAGACAAAAAACCCGAAACAACTACAGAGATAATGCAAATACATCAATGGGTATTCTTCTTTCTGTATCAAATACCATACTACATGCCAATATCAAATGCTATAGTCTCAGTCTTTAATTATATACTAACTTGTTGACTGAAATAGGGGTTCATAATTTCAGACATGTATAAACTAAACATTTAATCAAATAATGAGTGCTTCATATAAATATACATATTGTTAACTGTAAAACTCATCTACTGTATTCTGAAGCTTGGCCCTAGCTTTCATCATAGAAGCTATAGAACCAAAACAAAGCCCTGGTAGAGACTAAAAAATACAGCAAGTGCAGCTCTTGATTCACAAGGAAACTCTGGAATAGTAGTTGAATGCCACAGGTTAAATACTACACTTCATCACAGATGAACTGTCAACTCTAATAATTTAGCGGGTTTCTGGTGTGGCGGCCTGCTGTGCGGCCGTACAATATTTATTGGGTAAGTTTAGATTCTGAACTTAATGGTCTTACTGCTCTTTGGATGGTAAATTGTGTTAAGATTAGAATATGTTCTAGTTGAGTCAGGGCTATCCCAATTTGGGGCTGAGAAGCCTACTGGCATCAAAAAAAGTTCTTATTGAGTCCTTATCTAAGGGTTTGAAAATATGATAATAATGTAGTACAGTCCTGTCGATCTGGTGCATGGAGACCTAGGATTTAAACTCAAAGGAGAAAGAGGAAAAAGTGATTCCTTCTTCTGAAACAAAGCCATTACGGAGTGGCTTCCATTTAACCACCAAAGATGTTTCTTTATTTTCTCTGGCTGGATTTCTGACCCAGGGGAGAAAGACCATTTAAAAAAGCAAAAAGGACAGAAAGAACACCAAGAAAGAATGGGACAACCCCCCCCCCCAAAAAGAGATCCAACACAACTCTGAATAAAATTATTATTATTTTAAATTTTATTATTATTATAATTATTATTACCACCCCTTTACACGCCTTATGCTCTCTTTTAGATGATCCAAAAGAGTCTTCCCAAACCAGCAAGGCGAGAAGCGCGCCAGGCTGATCTATAAAGGGGCTGGGCAGCTTTTTTGCAAAATACTTAATAGAAAGGTTGGAGGACTGACAGGATTACATCTCTGGCAGTGGACAATTCAGCTTTGCTCACCAGGGTTATTACTGGCCGAGGCTGTTGCCCGCAAAAGAGGCTTTGCCAGCCCCCTCGTGTCCTTCTTTGGAAAGGGCAGCTGGCTTGTCCCAGAGGACATTGCAGAGAGGGAGAGGGCGGGGCAAAGTGGCTGCGAGCGCCCCGGGCGGGAAGAAGCCTCCTGCTCTTCGCTTTCCTGAAGCGATTTGCTAATGATCGGCATCATGCACAGTTACGGGATGCCGGCAGAAGGATTAAGGCGGGAAAAGAGGCGCGGTGGGGTGGCTGGGCAGGGCGGGGTGGCTGGGCAGGGCGGGGCGGCGCTGGGAGCTCATCCTTCTCCTAAGCTAAGGGGAATATTCGGAATATAATCAGAGAATGTAGGGATATTTTTGTACATTCCATGATTTTGGGGGTTTAGCGTGAGATTTTGTTTATCAGAGTGAGACAGTCAAAATTGATTGAATTGCGTGAGTCTCACGCTGATTGCGTGAGAGTTGGCAGCCCTGGGTACAACACTTAATAATAGTCATAGGGTACAATAAGTAATCAATAATATTAGGAAACAGTCAATATAGATGGTAAGGATGCAAGCAACAAAGTTACAGTCATATAGTCACAAGTGGGAGGGGATGGGTGATAAGGACTGATGAGAAGATTAATGGTAATAGTAGTGCAGATTTAAGATTGCCTTGTGAGATCTCAGACGTCTAAGGTAGATCAGCCTAGGCAATCAAATTCATGTAGGCTTATACTACTTTTATTATAAAAGTATGGCAATAGAATCTTGTAAGTCTGAATGTGCTTCTCCCCTGCCTCTCTTTATCTTCATGAGAAAACTAGGAAGAGTCTATTCTGAAATGTTTTCTCAGTTTACAGTTCTGCCCTAGACTCAGATTTCCTAAATCTTAAACTATTGTGTTGGTAACAGGACTTCCTTGTTTCTGAAGGCCCGCTATATCAGGCTGCAATGAGCACTGCTGGGGTTCTTGAAGTCTTTGCATATATGCAAAGATTCTCTGGATGGAGATCAGCCTTGACCGGAGAGACAAGGACCTACTTATTGCCCCTCATAGATGAATCTATACTAGCTTTAATCTGACCTTGAATTTCTCTGCTCCATAATGATCCACAAGGAGATCCCCAAAGATGAAATGGTGACCAAAGCTACTCAATCGTTGTCCCTGATCCTTTCTTACATTTGTTGTGTGCATGGCATTTGCACTACCATCTTGATCTTTTTGGGCACTGCATGTGACTAACCCTTGCTATCAAAGGCCATAATGTATTGTCAGAGCAAAGCTAAGGAATATTGGGAGGGTGGGGGAAGGTTCCTTGTCTTTCTACTTCTTATTGTATTGCAGAAAATGCAATATAGCAGTTTCTCAATTGCCAGCCAAGTTATAGTAAGACATCATGACAAGTGGACTTAAATAATAAAAACGAAGCTTCTGTTTATCTATATCTTGGATTGCAAAAAAAGTATACAAAATTCAGGAAACCTCTGATTAAATACTTCATCAAGTTGCAATGATCCACTTGGATGCATTTTGCAAGATATATCTTTTAAGAAGCTCACATGTTGCAGTTGCACTCCAGATTTCCAGACTAACTGCAAACAAACAAGACAATCTGCTGCTGTCTGAATTTTCTAATAGAATTTTCTGGCAATTCTATATATCCTTGGAGGTGTTTGTTCAATGCTAATGTTCTTTAGCTTTCTGGCAGCTAATTACATACAGGATCTTGGAACAGACACTCATTTCTTTTGACCAGAACTGCTGTAAACATCTCACCTGTCTTTTAGTGATACATGATGTTTAGACTCCTTGTCATCCAGGAACCAGCTTAAACTCCAGCTACATTCTGCAAATTGATAATGAAAGCAGCTGTTTGATTTGTTAAGTTAACTGTGCATGAATTCGTACTATCAGTGTTCTAATAACAGAGCAAAGGGTGAAGAGAACCTGTTGAATTCCCATTCAAACCAGCCTGGTTTTATGGTAAGGAAAGCTAGTAGCATTAATAGAACATTGGAGGCTCCAGATTTCCCATCTCAGAAACATGATGATCAGGCCCAAAGGCAAAGTTCTTGCTTTCAGCTTGCTTTTGTAAAGAACTTTGTAGGGGAGATCTGGTTCATCTGCCAAAAAAACATGGGGATGGACTTTATTTTCCTGGCTCAGCATTAAATATATTCAGTCCCTCTCAAACCACCATTCTTTCACAGTAACAGATAGACAATAATCCACTTCCACTGTTGTTCCCTAATAGGTGGTATTTAAGGAAAGATTCAGAAAATGATAAACTTTTAGGTTTGATTGCTTCATCTTCCTTGAATCTCAGGACCATATTAGTTGGAAACATGGGGAAGAGGCCTTCATCCTAGATAGAAAATGACTAAAATAATGATGATTTGTATCATTGTTACTATAGTTGAACAGAAGACTGGAGAGGTCATAGAGTTGTAGAGAAGGACCAATGCTTAGATTAGTTGCAGGATGGTCTAAATTAAAATTCTCATTCTACCCCAAATGGCAATGACAAAATTGATGTCTGATGTAACCATCTATAAAATCATTATGAGGCTAAAAAGGTGAGAAAGATAATTAAACACTCTCTTCATAAGCGTTGCTGCCTATTTCATCAGATTGGATAGGCAGGTGTGCTTTGGGCAATTTCTCCTGAAATTACCCCATTTCTCCTGAGAAATGGTAATATTCTGGAGATCTTTGAAAGGGCTCTTCCCACAAGTCTTTGTTTATAAAGAAGTTAGAGCCCATTAAAGTTCAGTGATGTGGGAGAAGTGTAATATTTGGGGATATTGGAAATTTTTGCAGTGGTTTTATGTTTTTGCTGTTTGTAAACCACCTGGTGTTATAGCACAACAAAATGTGTGTGTAGTGGGGGCGGAGGGGGGTAGCTTCTTGGACAAAGAATGGAATGGCCAATTAAATCCCAAACCATTTCTATGAGGTTTAATTCATTGCTGACTTTTCTCTTTGAGTTTCAAGAAAATATAATTTATCTGAGTTAATCTGGATTTAATCATCATCCTTCTTATAAATTGTAACAAACATATATTGCTTTTTGTGAAATTTATTCTCCTTGTTGACAGGCCTGACAAACATTTATCATCCACTTCCTCTTTCTGAAATTAACTATTGCCAATAGTACTATATTAGATTCTATCCAAAAAGAACAAATTTCCATTCATCTGGAATACCTGCTGAGTATTTGTAAAAAAGATAAAACTTGAGTACTGTAGTGGGTCATAATTCTTTATGTATTTGTTTATAGAGTTCGATAAATGTTCTGAAATAGTCATTGAAATCCCTGTAGTAGGCAGTGGCTTGGGGAATTTGTTGAATGGATAAAGAAGATGTAAGAATTAATATTAGGGGCAGTTTCATAATTTTTCAAGAGAATTTACACATGCTGTCTGATATTCCCAGGCGGACATGTATTTTCAGGAGGAACAGATGGAATTGAACACTGAGTTTGGGGATGTTAATAATCAAAAGTGCATTTTTAAATTATCATGCATATTATTGTGAGAAATGTTACTTTCGTTGTTGTTGTGGATATCTAAAACAACCTGCCCATTAAATTAACAGCTAATTTGGGTAAAGAGCTGATTTAACATATATATTTTGTTCCTTACATTGTGAATACATTTTTTTTTTTTTTTTTAGCAGCTGTCGTGCCTTTGAGCACACAAATATTGAGCCAGAACTTCAAAGTACTCTTACTAATAGTTTGGTATTCTGTAGATACACCATTAGCTTTCATATATGTTTTTGTGGTAGTATTTATAATTCATAAACCACACATTTTTCGTACACACCCAGGAACTTGTTGAAATTTGAAAAAAATGCTCTAGGCATTGTTGTTATTTATTACTATTAACCTTCCTCCTCTTTAGGGTTTCAGAGCTTAGTCAGGTAAGGATCCAACATCCCAATCCTCTTCTATAGAGTGTTAACCTTTTCTGGTTTTATTCTTAAGTCTGGAAAATGACAGCTTTGTGAATTGTATTTAATAAAAATCAAAAATGTGCAGAGCAGTTGGCTTATGAAATATTATTAATTGTATAAATTGCATGATGGAACTAAACAATTTTTTTGTCCCTCCCACTATTTAGCAACAAATGATGGTCATTTTCTTTCTTTTTAGGTTAATTTCAAAGGTGCATGTTATCATGGGCTGCTTTTTCAAGAACAACTAGATTCTAGTTAGAAGTTCTTGTCGTGCCCTCGAAAATGATGCCAGGAGTCGGTGACTTCAAATCATGCTCTTTCATTAAAGTAGGAACCGAACTGGCGCTTTGCAAAAAGTTCGCGGCTTTTATTCTTTTAGCTGCGGCGGCCGCAGCCAATAGCACCGCTTTGAATCTCCCACAATTTGAATAGATCAATCGTGGGAGATTCTTAGCGAGCCAATCGGCGCGGCTCGCCTGACCAATCAGAGTGCCCCGCGCTTTAGCCAATCAAAGCGCGGGTATCTCAAGAATGCTAATTAAGGGACAGAACACCCCTCCCCTCTTGGTTTGGTCCTTACGTCGTGTAGTCACGTAGGTAGGCGGGGCTCCGTCTGAGCCTACTGGACCTGCGCAGCTCAGTCGTAGGTTGGATCCCAGCCGGTTCGGTCGGGATCTCTGTTGCTCCTGATGCCGTCGTGGGAACTGGCTGGTCGGTCGGGCCGGGCCGCTCTCCGTAGCTCCCTCCTGGGCCTCCCGGGTTGGTTGAGCTGCGGGTTTCGCCGCTCCCGCTCGGTCTCCCCGGGTCGGTCGAGCCGGCCTGGCTGTCTCTTCCTGGCGAGGGGTCGTGCTGGCTGCTTTCCGGTAAGTATGGCTGGTTTATTCTTCTTTGGTTTTGGTCCCCTGGGTATTCCCTCCCATCTTGGTTTATGTTGTGGGGGTTGGTTTCACCTGTTTGTGCGTCGGTGGTCTCTTGGTTGGTAGTCCTCGACCTTAATTGGTCGATGTGGCGTTTCCACGCTCGTCCGTCTGCTGTTTGTAGCCGGTACGAGTGTGGGCCTGTTATTTGTGTGATGACGGCCGGAACCCATAGTGGGTCTCCCGTCAGGTTTTTTGCGTATACGGGGTCGCCTGGTGCGAAAGTTCGGTGTTTGCTGTTTGAGTCTGGGGGCTTCTCCGGGTTATACATGGGGTGTAACCTGTCGAGTGGGGATCTTAATTTCCTCCCCATTAATAGTTCAGCTGGGCTCTTATTGGTTGTGGTATTTGGGGTTATGTGTTGGGTGAAGAGTAGTTTGTTTATTTTTTCCTGGATCTCACCGTGGTCTATTTTCCGGATGGTTTTCTTAGTGAATTGCACCATCCGTTCCGCCCTACCGTTCGCCGCCGGGTGCACCGGTGCTGTCAGCGCGTGGCGGATACCCCTTTCCGCTAGGAATTTTTCGAATTCCAGCGAGGTGAACTGGGGCCCGTTGTCGGAAACGACGACGTCTGGGAGGCCGTGCGTTGCAAAGAGTTTGCAGAGTTCCTTGATGACGGCCTCCGTGGTTGTTGTTTTCATGTTGCTTACCTCCAGCCAGTTGGAGTAAGCGTCTACTGTTATAAGGAAGGTGTGTCCTTTTGTGGGCCCGGCGAAGTCTATATGGATCCTAGACCAAGGTCCCCTTGGGGTTTCCCACTCTAGGACGGGTGCTGTGGGTGGGCTTGGCCTAGTTTCCTGGCATCGTTGGCACCTTGCTACCCAGGTCTCAATTTGTTTGTCCATCCCTGGCCACCAAGCGTAACTTCTGGCTAGGGCTTTAGTCCTAATGATGCCAGGGTGCTCCTCGTGTAGTAGTTCCAGAACCTTCCCTTGTAGTTTTTCTGGGATGACCACCCTATCCCCCCATAGTATGCACCCTTTTAATAATGAGAGTTCCGTTTGGCGGTTTTGGAATGTTTTGACGGACTCGTCGTTGTCTCTTTCCGGCCACCCTTTCTCTACCCAATGCAACACCCGCGCCAGACGTTTGTCTTTATTAGTCTCTCGGGCAATGTCTGACGCGGTTATGGGCAGGTTGGGTAGAGTCTCTATGCTGAGGGTGGTCGTCGTGGGTGCTGGGTCGGTGTCAGGTTCCGGTAGCGGCGAGCGGCTTAAGGCGTCTGCGTGGGAGATCGTCTTACCCGGTCTGTGTATGAGTCCGTAGTTGTAGGCTGCCAGGAACTCGGACCACCTTGTCATTCGGGGAGACAGAATGTTCGGGGTGGCCCGGTTTCCTGCAAGGATTCCCAGCAGCGGCTTGTGGTCGGTTATGATGGTGAATGTCCGGCCGTAGAGGTACTCGTGGAATCTTTTTACGGCAGCAACGATAGCCAGAGCCTCTTTGTCCAGCTGGCTATAGTTCCACTCCGGTTTGGTGAGGGTCCTTGAAAAGAATGCGATGGGTGCTTCTTTTCCGTCGGGGAGGGTATGGGGGAGGACAGCGCCGACGCCGAAGGGTGATGCGTCGCATGTGACGGCCAGAGGTAGGGTCTCGTTATACTGTATAAGGATGGCGTCCAAAGTGAGGAGGTCCTTTGTTCTCTGGAAGGCGGCTTGCTCGCGTTTCCCCCAAGTCCAAGTCGCCGCCTTGTCCAGGAGCCTATGCAAGGGCTCCGCCACCATCACCTTTTGGGGCAGGAAAACATTGTAAAAGTTAAGTAGCCCCAGGAATGCCTGTAGTTCCGTCTTCGACTTGGGTGTGGGGGCTTCTTTGATGGCCTTGATTTTTTGGTTTGTGGGGTGAATGCCGTGACGGTCTAGGAGGTATCCTAGGAATTCAACCCGTTCCGTGTATAATTGGCATTTCTCCCTCTTTACTTTGAGCCCAGTCTCTTTGAATTTGGTTAGGACCTCCCTTAGGCGACCCTCTAGTTCGGCTTGGTTGGTTGCCGACACTTGGATGTTGTCGAAGTAAGGTACCACCCCCTTGATGCCTTGCAATAGTCTTTCCATTAGGCTTTGGAATATTCCCGGTGCCACGCTGACTCCGAATTGGAGTCGGTTGCATTTAAATGCTCCCCGGTGGGTGACTATGGTTTGCGCTTCTGCCGTTTGCTCGTCGACTGGCAACTGTTGGTATGCCTGGGCGAGGTCGAGCTTGGCGAAAACCTTGCCCCCTCCCAGTGAGTGCAGTAGGTGTTGCACTACTGGGACGGGGTAGGCGCTTTGTTGCAGCGCGCCATTTAGGGTGGCCTTATAGTCCCCACAGATCCTCACCAACCCATCGGGCTTGATCGGGGTGACTATGGGGGTCTCCCACCGGGCGTGGTCTATTGGCTGTAGGACCCCTTGCTTGATGAGCTTGTCAATTTGCTCGTCTATCTTGGGTTTAAGTGCGAATGGCACCCGCCTTGGTTTCAGGCATTTTGGGGGGACGTTTGGGTCTAGGCTGAATGATATAAGGGGCCCTTGGTACTTGCCTAGGTTTCCGTCGAAGACCTCTTGGAATTCCCGGGCCAGTTGTTGCTCCCAGCTGTCGTCGGTGATGTGGTCGACTCCCGTGACTGCGATGCCGAGCGGGGCGAACCATTGCAGTCCCAGTAGGCTTGGGCGGTTGCAGTCGACGATTGTCAGGGGAAGCCTTTCGGTGTGCCCTTTATATGTGATGTTGAAGTGTTTGGTTCCGACTACTGGGATGCGGTTTCCCTGGTAGTCCTTTACGATGAGTCTTTGGCTGTCTAGGTTCCTCCTTTGGAGGGTAGGCACCAAGTGCTTTATTTCATGCCATGCTATCATGGAGAGGTAGGATCCGGAGTCCACCTCCATTTTGCATGGCTCGCCCTCGATGCCTACCTCCACGTGGACCTTCCGGGCGTCATTGGTGATGGCGTGGCCGATGGTGACCGTCTGATGGGTCTTCTCTCTTCGCCGGTTATCGCCGCCTCGTCGGGATCGTTCGTTCCGGTCCCATCTGTTGTCCGAGGGGCGACCTCTGATTCGGGGTGGTGTGCTCTCTCTCCTCCAGTCGCTCTGGTCCCATCGGGCCAGGCTGCGGTTCTTTTTAAGGCGGCAGACACAGGCGATGTGTCCCTTCTTGTCACAATGCCGGCAGATCGATTCGAAAAACCGGCATTCGGACCTGGGGTGGTCGCCTCCGCAACCGGCACAGTTGGTCCTCGACTTACGACCCCGCCGGTTCCTTGGGTCGCGGCCTGTCTGGAGGCGATGAATTTCCTCCTCGTCATCGGAAGTGCCCGATGCCGAGTGGAAATCGCCCTGGTGGGTGGTCGTCTCGGGTTGGGCTTCGGCCGACTTTGCAGGGTTGTTGTTCCCGCTGCGGTCCCCAGCGTTTGGTCGGCGCATGCGGTCGGCGGACGTTCGGGTCGCTTCGGCGGCTGCGGCTGCTGTGAGGGTGTCTGCTAGGCTGATGTTGCCCTTGGCCATCAGCCGGCTCTGGAGGACGGGGTCCCACAACCCGAGCACGATTCGGTCTCGCAGGGCGTCATTCAGGTTATCGAATTCGCACAGCCCCCCTAGGCGCCGTAATTCGGCGACGAAGTCGCTGAAACTCTCACCCGACCGTTGGTCCCGACGGTAGAATTCGTTGCGTCGGATTAGGATGGGTACCTCTGGAGCGTAGTGCCACCGAAGTATTGGCTCGAGGATGTCCCTATCCATCGCGGTCACATCGGCGGGTTTGGCAAGCACCTTGGCCATCTTGAAAACCTCGGTCCCACAGTGGGTCAGGAAGATGGCGTGCTTCATGGGGCCGGTGGCGTCCTTCAGATCACTGCACTCGAGGAACATGCGGAATCGGTCGGAGTACGATTCCCAGTCCTCGGTGGCAGGGTTGAAGGGTGCGGGGGTGCGATTTTTGCCATCGTGGTGGTTCGTCTGGCTTCCGTCGGACACGTGGTTCGGTTCAGGGTCGGGATCCCACCCTCATCGCCAGTGTCGTGCCCTCGAAAATGATGCCAGGAGTCGGTGACTTCAAATCATGCTCTTTTATTAAAGTAGGAACCGAATTGGCCCTTTGCAAAAGGTTCGCGGCTTTTATTCTTCTAGCCGCGGCGGCCGTGGCCAATGGCACCGCTTTGAATCTCCCGCGATTCGAATAGACCAATCGCGGGAGATTCTTAGCGAGCCAATCGGCGCGGCTCGCCTGACCAATCAGAGTGCCCCGCGCTTTAGCCAATCAAAGCGCGGGGATCTCAAGAATGCTAATGAGGGGACAGAACAGTTCTAGCTAAAGATAGAAGTTGTTTACAAAGGAATAATTGATCTGATGAAAAAAAAGTATCAAAGCATATAGAATCAGGCTCAAATTATATTTTGGACATAATATGCAAAGACCTAGCTATTTGAAGAAGTCTATAACGCTGGGATGGGAAAGATGGAAGAAAAGAGAAGAGGTAGCCAGCAGTAAGATGGATAAACTCAATTGTAACTGTGATGGACACACTGCAGGACAACATGAAGGAGCAGGTTTGAGAAAGATCCTCCTGGAAAAAAAATCTGTGTGCCAATTTGATGGCATATAATATAATAAATCAGTCAATGAAAAAAGTTAAAAGATAAGCAAACCTAGAAGGTTGACTCAACTTTCCATCCTTCAGAGATCAGTAAAATAAGAACCCAGATTGTTGCGGGAAACATTTTAAACCACCCAGAGAATGCTGTACAGCACTTTGGAGCAGTATATAAGTGTAAGTGTTATTGCTATTACTAAATGCAGTGGAACAAATAGTTACTGACTGAAGCAGAAAAAGGCATTACTTCAATATTCCTTGAGAAATATGAATCATGAATGTTCTTACTCAACATGACCACTGCAGAAAATGAAATTTTAATTTTCAACCAAGAGATCATTATTATTGCTACCGATTGCTAATAGTAGGAGTAACAAGAGAAGTATCTGTTTTGAGCTGGAATTCCACCCCACCAAAACAAAACAACAACAACACAACAACAACAAAAAAAAAAACCCAAAAAAGCAAGAGGGGAAAAAAGTTATGCATAACTTTTATAATCATAAAAGATAAGCATATTAATCTACATAACAGGAATCTTGATTTTCTAGATAGCTGTTCCTTAGGCAAGGAAATGCATAAATATGTAGGATTTAATCTAGACATTCTATGAATGGGGTTTATCTCATAAGGAATTCCTGTTCACGGAGGGTGGAAGAAAACGTCTGCCAGACTCTGATTTTCATTCCTCCTTGAGAAGGACTCACTGGAAGAACATGGAAAAGGAGCAGGGAGGTTGCAGGGCATAAGAGAAGCAGTGGGAGTAGCCATTCTTCTCTCTTAGATCAATGTTCCTTCATCTTGGTAGCTTTCAAAATTCCCCAGTCAACATGCTGGGGCCACACATCTTAAAGTTTCTACAGTTAAAAAACACTGCTTTAGAGTTTAAATCCATCTTTTCTAATCTGGTATTCTTCAAATGTGTTGGCCTTAATGAATGGATCTTTTGGAATCCACTTTCCAAGACATCAGGAAATAACAGACTGGGGAAAATTGCCCTACAATCTATATTCCTATATCTATAATCTATTTCTATATATAATCTATATGGACAACTTAATAAATATGGAATAGAAAAATGTTTTTTTCAAGCCGTCAGCAGTCAAGTGGGAAATAAGATATGTTAACATTTCACCTTTCAACATATTTGCAATAGAAACATAATATCTTTATATTACTGAAATTCATACATTTATGTACTTCATCTGCAATAGATATTCTACTAAATACTATCTTGATAAGCTTGATTCAGACAATACATGATGTACATGAGCTGTAATTTGTCCAGGTTGAGGATTCTTTTGTGAAACTCAAATCTTCATATCGGAAATAGTTAACATAGTCATTGTGATTTTAAATTCATGGAAAGTTTTTTTTTAAAGTGGCTACAGCTTGTTGAAATTATACAATGTTGAGTGCTGACAGATAAATGGCTCAATGGTTTTGGATGTAACATAGTACAATCTAAGTGACTTTAAGATAAGGGTGCAGTAGCTAATAGTAGTAGCTATTATCTTATTGAAACATAAATTGATGGTAAAAATCTCAGGGAGCAATGACCAGATTTTTATTAAGTTATGTTTACGATTGTAACTCAATTCTCTCTCTCTCTCTGTATCTCTGTATTCTCTCTCTCTCTATATGTATATATGTATGGCAGGGACAGATCACATTTATTGTTATGAACTAATAAAAGTGCTTAAATAAAGTTTTAACAACCTTAAGTAAAAAGCAGGGTTCTAATCCTGTACTTCTGATTGGCTGATAATAGCGACATCGGATTGGTCCTTTCTGGGAAATCTGATTGGCTGTTAATGGGCCAACTCTCATTGGTTCAAGGGTTTAACACTTCCATGTTTTTATTGGCTAATAGGACAGCAGCCAAACCTATAAAAGGGCTGCTGCTGCCCTGGGTGATTGCTCTGTTCAGTATGCTTAATAAAGAGTTGAAGTTCACTGTTCACTGCCTTGTCTCTGCTCCTTGCGCCCATGCGCAGAATTTAACACTGGCGACGAGGGTGGGATGCGGAGACATCTGAGCTGATTGAACACTCACAGAGCACCAAACAGAGCACGTGGCTGAAAGCACATCGACAGCGGAAACCATGTCCGGCGCCGCCATACCACCCACTCCATTTGATCCGGCACAAGAAGACTGGGACTCGTACATGGACCGGTTCCAGATGTTTCTGGAGACCAACAACTTGAAAGACACAACTATGGGGAAAAAGCGAGCATTGTTCCTGACCCATTGCGGGCCTGCCGTCTTTAAGATGGCCAAGGCACTAGCGAAACCAGCTGAGGTGAAATCCATGGACTGGGATGTTCTTGTGCCCCTTCTACGGGCCCACTATGCACCCACCATACCAATGCTTGTCCAAAGACATGAGTTTTATCAGAGGGACCAACGGAAAGGAGAGAGCATCGCAGATTTCATCGCGGACCTCCGGAACCTGGAGGCCTCTGTGGGTTTGCAGACCTCCAAGAAGCTCTGAGAGACCGAATAGTTCTGGGATTAGATGACCATACAGCGCAGAGCAAGATCATGGCCAAAGGGGACATCGATCTTGCCGATGTCATCAAAGACACTACTGCAGCAGAAGCAACCAGGAAGTCAGCCACCCGAATGCGCTGCACCAACGCACCGCTCCGTCAACTCGCCAACGATACCTCACCTCGCCTAGAGAGGCACACAACAGCGGCCCACCATGAGGACCTCGAATCTCCATTAGATAGTGATGAGGAGGAGGTCAACCGGCTCCGGTCCGAACGCGACCAACGCAACCCGCGGAATCGAAGATTACCACACCAATGCGCGGGTTGTGGGGCAAACCACCCGCGATCAGATTGCAAATTCCTTGATGCACTCTGCCATTCTTGTGGGAAAAGAGGCCACAACGGGAAGATCTGTAGAAGCAAGCGAGGATCCAGCCCAATTCGGAGAGAAAACAACTACTGCCAGACCACAGGGAATCGTCCTGTGAGTTGGGAACACTTGAACCACCAATGGAACAACCACTCCTACAGAAATAAAACACTTGCCACTTCAACGAGATGGGAAGAGGCACACCAAACCATTACCATCGGCCACGCTTCATCGTTAGATGCAAAGAAGATCTGAGTGAGGGTCGCCATCGAGAACCAACCTTGCGTGATGGAAGTTGACTCAGGGTCATCCTTCTTGATGGTTTCCTGGAAGACCCTTAAACAGTTAATCCGTGCCATCCGGCATCAAGACCTCAGAGCCCAAAGAATTATACTCAAAGATTACCAGGGGAACCGAATTCTGGTCGTCGGCTCCAGCCAAGTCCAAGTATCATTCAAAAATCGTACTGCGTCGTTACCGCTGACCGTCATCAATCGTGACCGGCCTAGCTTGTTAGGCCTTCAATGGTTCGCCCCACTCAGGATCGAGGTAGCCGGCATTCACCAAACCAGAAGCGACGACTGGGAGGAGGCCCTCGTCCAGGAATTCCAGGACATCTTTGCAGACAAACTAGGCGAGTACAAGGGGACCCCGATATCATTTAATCTTAACCCTGAAGTAGCCCCCATCCACCTTAAGCCTCGTCGGGTACCTCTTGCCCTAAAACCAAAGATCGAGGAGCAGCTCAATAAATTAATAGCCCAGGGTGTTTTAGAACCAACTGACCACGCCCGTTGGGAAACCCCAATTGTAACACCCATCAAACCAGATGGATCATTAAGGATTTGTGGGGACTACCGGGCCACCCTCAATCACGTCCTTCAACAGAACGCTTTCCCGGTGCCGGTGGTTCAACACCTTTTCCATTCCCTGGGGGGCGGAAAAGTCTTCGCTAAATTGGATTTAGCGCAGGCGTACCAACAACTGCCTGTAGATTAAAAAAACTGCAGAAGCACAGACGATCATTATGCACCGAGGCGCTATTAAATGCAACCGACTCCAATTCGGAGTGAGCGTGGCCCCAGGGATTTTTCAAAGTCTGATGGAGAGACTTTTGCAAGGGATCAAGGGGGTCGTGCCATATTTTGATGACGTTTTAATTGTGGCCCCGAATAGAGAAGTACTAGAGAGATGTCTTAGAATGGTCCTCCAGAAATTTAAAGACTCTGGCCTTAAGGTTAAAAAAAATAAATGTCAACTGTGTACAGAGAAAGTAGAGTTCCTGGGGTACCTAATCGATAAACAAGGCATTCACCCCACTAATAGCAAAGTAAGAGCAATCAAAAATTCCCCAAGACCCAAGAATAGGACAGACCTCCAAACTTTCCTGGGGCTCATTAATTTTTACAACATCTTCTTGCCCCAGAAGGCGACCGTAGCTGAGCCCCTACATAGACTTCTCGACAAAAAAGCCACCTGGGTCTGGGGACACTGAGAGGAACATGCATTCCAACAAGTGAAAAACTTACTAACCTCCGATGCTGTTTTAATGCAGTATAATGAGAGTTTGCCTTTAACCATTACATGTGACATGTCACCGTTTGGAGTAGGAGCCATTTTAAGTCATGTGTTACCAAATGGTAGAGAGGCCCCTATTGCCTATTTTTCAAGGACCTTATCAAGAGCTGAATGCAACTATAGCCAAATTGACAAAGAGGCTCTTGCTGTTGTATCTGCTGTGAAACGGTTTCATGAATATGTATATGGACGAGCTTTTACTATTATTACCGATCACAAGCCTTTGCTGGGGATTATAGCGGGAGACAAGCCAACCCCCTATATATTGACACCTAGAATAACTCGTTGGTCAGAGTTCTTAGCTGTGTCCAATTATAAATTGCAACACCGCCCGGGGAAAGCCATTCCCCACGCTGATGCATTGAGCTGTGCCCCACTTCCAGAAACCGTCGACGACCCAGCTCCAACCCTCACGACACTCCAGATTGAAACCCTACATTCACCACCGCTAAAAGCCAGAGACATTGCTATCGAAACGAAACGAGATCCTGTCCTGGCACGAGTTCTCAGCTGGGTTGAACGAGAATGGCCAGTAGAACAAACCCCTGATGACTTCACCCCTTTCAGAAACTGGCAAACAGAACTTTTCTCGCAGAAAGGCTGCATCCTATGGGGAGACAGAGTTGTCATCCCGGAGCGGTTACAACGAACAGTTTTGAAAGCATTGCATGTTGGTCACCCCGGCATCATGCGTATGAAAGCGCTCGCACGAAGCTACGCGTGGTGGACAGGCATCGATAAGCAGATTGAAACCTGGGTGAAGACTTGTCTAAAGTGCCATGAAGTCAGCAGTGCCCCACCTAGAGCAACTCCAACAAAGTGGGAAACCCCCCGGGGGGCCGTGGTCCCGCATCCACATTGACTTTGCGGGACCTACTAAGGGACATACATTCCTCCTAACAGTGGATGCCTATTCCAACTGTCTCGAAATCCACAAGATGAAGACTACTACAACTGATTCAGTAATCCACAAATTAAATAAACTATTCACAACACATGGACTGCCAGACATTTTAGTCTCCGATAACGGACCCCAGTTCATGGCCCTGGCGTTCGAACAATACTTAGCGGACCGGGGCATCCGCCATGCACTAACCTCACCAGTGCACCCTGCAGCCAATGGAAGGGCTGAGCGCATAGTCCAATTTCTTAAAAAAACTCTCCACAAAATGGACCATGGGGATATTGACGACAAACTGAACAGAATACTCCTACTCCAACACATCACCCCGCACAGCGTAACCAACAAAACACCAGCTGAACTGTTGATGGGACGCAGGCTTCGCTCCCACCTCGACCGTCTCCACCCGGCCTATGCGCCAGAGAAACCCTGTGGATCTAGCGGAAAGTGCCGCAAATTCAAGGAAGGCAACTTAGTCTTCACTAAAAATCTTTCCGGCGAACCGTTGTGGTCGAAGCAATCGTAACCCAAGCCACCGGACCCAGATCATACCGTGTACAAACAAGGGACGGGAAAATATGGAAACGCCATATAGATCAGCTTCTCTCTAGGTTGCAACCCAGTTCCCACGACTTCTGTGACCCTCAAACTGACGGGGGGAGGGGATGTCGAGGGAACTGAATTTGAGATGCTGGATGACAAAATCGAAGGAAGTCAGCAGCCCAGTGCGTCACCTGAAGAAGAATCAGGAATGGGGGTTGCCTCGCCACAGAGAAATACCTCAAAGGAGGCGAGCCTGCAGAGACCGAAGGACAACAACAACAGAATCAGCGGCGCCAAGTCGTCCTGTGAGGATGCAGAACCGCCTGTACCAGATAAATCAAAAAACGTTCCACCGAAACCGGACTACAGACAGGAACCGGTGGGATAGCACAAATCTAATAGACAGTTGAAACAACCTGCATATCTATGGGATTACGTCACCGCACCCCTCAAATGGAATCTAGGGGGAAGGGGTGTTATGAACTAATAAAGGCATTTAATAAAGTTTTAACAACCTTAAGTAAAAAGCAGGGTTCTAATCCTGCACTTCTGATTGGCCGATAATAGCGACATTGGATTGGTCCTTTCTGGGGAATCTGATTGGCTGTTAACGGGCCAACTCTCATTGGTTCAAGGGTTTAACACTTCCATGTTTTCATTGGCTAATAGGACAGCAGCCAACCCTATAAAAGGGCTGCTGCCGCCCTAGGTGATTGCTCTGTTCAGTATGCTTAATAAAGAGTTTAAGTTCACTGTTCACTGCCTCGTCTCCGCTCCTTGCACCCATGCACAGAATTTAACATTTATAATATGACAAGTATGAGAAAATAAATCAATTTATTTCTCTCTCTTTCTAAAATTAGTGTGTTTAATTACAGCATGGTTGATCAGGCTGCCATACTTGGCAGGCCTTGTCTTGGCTTGGAAATGATGCAGGGATTCTGTCTGGTTCATTCTTCATTGATGGAATTCTACCAGCAAATACCAAGAAAGGAAAATAGGTTGGGAAGTTGAAAACATCTCTAAATAAGGCAATAGCAAATCACATAATCCAGTTACTGAAAAAAAAATTGCATTACTAAGTCACCTTAGTAAAACCTGATTTGAGGGTTCTTCATTTTTTTTCCTTGCTACATTATTGTTTTCCATTAGCACCTGTAGGTTTTTCATTCCAGTGTACAGAATTTAGGAAGAAAGACATCTAACTACTCTGTATGTCTTTTCTGAACTATATAATTCCTTAACTACAATAGATGGCACTTGTATTTTTAAACCCTGCATGTTAAATGGCACTGTCGTTTATTTCATCCCTATATTCATATTTCATTTGATGATAAATAATCCCAACTGGCTATTGGGATTGCATCTGTTTTTCTACCTTAAAACACTATCTACTGAATCAAAAATTGTAATCCTAGCTCAGTATAAAATAAATCCCCCCCCCCCCAGAAGTCTGCTTTCTGCTTTTCTCTTTCTATAGCATTCTTCTATGTTGGATAATTGCGTCTCCATACCATCTTAAGTTACAGGACAAGATAAAATAAACTACTTGTGGTTGACTGCTACATGGTGCTAAAATAAAAGCAGATGAGAGCTGCATTTTGAAGGCACTGAAAAGCTATGAAAGATCTATGGATTTTAAAAGAAGTTCCAAGAAAAAAAAAAAACCACGTGAAAATAATTAAATGCTTACACTCAGCATAAACTTTGGAAGGGAATTTGACCACAGATCACTTTAGAGTAGCAACCACATTTTAATACAGAGAAAAACACTTCATCTAAATAAACTCAAATCTGTCCTTAAAAGCTGATCAGAATCCAGTAAGGCTCTAATCAATTCAATCTCTAAATTTATTTAATTGGATGTGGCTTCATTGCAATCTGTTGAAGTCTGAGTTTAGAATAAAGCAACTCAAGAGAGGGTAATACCGTGTTTCACACCAAATAAGGCTGGGGCTTTTTTTTTTTTTTTTGAGCCCTGAAAAAATGGCTAGGACATCTTTTCGGGGGTGAATTAATTTCTCCCCACCCCTGTACACTAGCGGTGTCTCCAACAATAGCGTCTGAGTCACTCCTGCTTTTCCCCCGTCCCTGTAACAACAGGAAAAAAAAGATTTTGAGGTACCTGGGAGCACCGTGTGCTGTGTTTCGGTTTAATCCCGAGTGGCTGGGGGGGGGCGTGAGAAGAGCTGAGTGAGTGTCTCTGCTGCTGCTACCCTTGGTGCTCCAGCCTCGGACTCTGCAAGTTTGCAAAAGTCCCAGTGCACAACCCGTTCCTGCATTCCAAGCGCCCAGGCTGAGCTGCAGCTGTCCCTCTCTCGCCAGCGCCATCTCCAACAACAGCGGCAGCAGTGGCGGGAACCATGGAAGTTACGGAGGCGGCTCCCCCAGCCGAGAAGCAGCTAAAATGCGGCACTCCTAATGGCAAGTTTCCCCCCCTGTCCTCCCCCCAATTTAGCATGTTTTAAACTAGGCCTAAATTTGGGGGGAGGGGTTTAATTTCATTTTATGCCTAGAAAACATGCTGGGTCTACCTATGGGGGGGTGTATTGTTGGAGAAACACGGTATAAAAGTAACAAGAACAGATAATGACAAGTAGCTGAGCTGAATTTTCAAGTTCCCATTTTACTGTGAATGAACATGTAGAAGAAAGAAGATATCAGGATCATCTTTATTTTATATTCATTTTTACATCAATTGGCTCCCAGTATCTGGGCAGTCTATAAATAAAAACACAATAAACAATAACATAATGCAAAATAAGAACAAAAGTTGCCCTCCTTCCCTCAAAAATCAAGGAAACAAGGTGGTTATTCCTCTGGACCTATTTGAAGAGGTCTCAATGTACTGTAATTCTATATTTAAATATCAATTTATTTTAACATTATAAATTTTGTAACCCACGCCCATTAATTAAAATGTTGATTTTAATAAATGAAGTTTTAGGAAAAAATATATTGACAGATGCAATTAGAAAATCTTTACAAAATGTTTTATTGTTGCCATTTAGCACCATCGAGATTGGCCAAGATATATCCAAATATGAGTCCAATATATTGGAAGTATAAACTAACAACTGGTACTTTCTTTCATATGTGGTGGTTATGCCCCAAAGTCAAAAAATTCTGGAGTAAAATTAAAATTTGGCTGCAAGAAATAATGAATGAAAAAATAGAACTCAAACCAGAAATGTTTTTATTAGGGATAATTACAGGTGAATATAAAAAAGAAATTGAATATCTTATAATACATATTCTGACAGCAGCGAGAATAACCTATGCTCAAAATTAGAAACTGGAGGATAATCCCACGGATAATATGTTAATTAAAAAAAATTATGGATTGTGCAGAAATGAATAAGCTTACTATGCAGTTGCAAGAGAAGGAAAAAAAAGAATTCTATACGGTCTAGGGGAAATTGTATGCTTGGATAGACAACAGGAATAATAGATAATGTATAAGGTAAATGTGAACAATGTATATATGTATATAGATATGAATAAGGGAAGATGGGAAAAACCGATGCTACAACAAATTGCAAATATTGTAAACATGTTTGTGGTTTTTTAACATTTGTAAAACTTTAATAAAAATTATTTTTTTAAAAAAGGAAATGTCTGGATGTGGTAGAATGTAGGTGCTCAAGTGACAAATCTTAAAAGATCCTGCAAATTACCCATACAACACCACAAGTTTACTTCTTTTTCAATCATCTAGGTCCAAAGGACTAACTGTACATATATATTTATGGCTTTCACATTACATAGAATGGATCAGAGGTCTCCAAACTTGGTAACTTTAAGACTTGTGGACTTCAACTCCCAGAATTCTGGGAATTGAAATCCACAAGTCTTAAAGTTGCCAAGTTTGGGGACCCCTGGAATAGATCAAACACTAACAACTATTAGTGAGATGGGGACAATCACACAGAAGTATACTGTAACTGGGGAAAAACCCAACATTTATTAATATTTACTAACACAATAGTATGGTTAAGCCATGGCAAAGGCTGTTGAACTGGCAACTGGAGCAGTATCTCACAGTAATGTTATTAATTGCAAGTAGTTTTCTGAGAAGGGATAAAGATGGTTGTCTCTTATTTACCTTGATAGGTTATTTCTTACTGCAGAGTAAATGCTCTGACTTTCCCTCGTTTGGCTACTGTGTTGAAGGTCATCAAAACACTGTGAAGTAAAATATCTCTTTTGTTCTTCAAGACACAGCTTTTGTAAGGGATGCATCACACAAAGCATTATAGAAGCAGATTCATTCCTTCAAAGCTTTGTAGAGGCTTATGGTCACAGCAGGTGGCTGCAGAGAATTATCATTAACTGATCTTGAAATAAGCTAAGCAGAGTGAGATCTGTTTAATACTTGAATTGGAGACGACCAAGAAATCCCATGGCTATATGCACTTTGAAGCAACTTCCATAATACATCCCAAAAATCTACCTGGACATAGACATATAATAATTAAACAATCAAGTTTGATTCCAATCTTTGATGGGATACAACTATTTTCCATAGTTAACAAATTATGTAAGCTAGTGCTCTGTAGGATGTTCAGTTCTACTTTTGCCATCCTTGCTCTATTGCTACCCTGTAATGTTTGCTGATAATTGTGTGTCTGTGTGGACAGTTTGATATGATCCTTTGTTCATTATCAGCCAAAATCAATGGTAATTTCCAGAAGTATTACATTTATATACTGTTTTCCTCAGAAATTTTAGATGAAATGTTTGATATACACAGATAGATGACTTAATAATTTTCTAAACATGCACAGGGCTCATCCATACAATATCCATGCCAACCATTTTTTAAATAGAGGTCATCACAACAGCTTCTAGTTTTTGCCAGCCTGTTTTTGAAACAGGTTACAGCTGGATCAAATTGAACTGAAAACAAATGAGGTTTTCCATGGGAAAAGGAGAGGATCAGGGTAAAATGTGGTCTACTCAGGAGGAGAGGATCAGGGTAAAATGTGGTTTACTCAGGAGAGGGCCATAATCCTCTTCATGGGTTGCAGGTGTGAGATCTGCATAAGAGTTTGGACCTGCGTGCAAACAGATACTGGAGACAAATTAGTGTTTTATTACTAAAGAAGGTTTATCTTGGTTGGCATTCTTCCAACGGACTGTACCTGGTTATCTTCCTGAAGTTGGCAGTTATCTATCCTGGTCTGTTGGGAACTTTATTCAGTGTGGTTTGTTTTTGTTTTTTATTTCGTTATCGGTTCTTTGAATTTGAACTGTTTTTCTTTCCTTTGAAATGTTACTTTGAAAATAGTTTACTCCTCTACTGTGAACAATTAAACAGTAAAGCCAAGTTGAAGGCATTAAAGAACTTTTATTTACATTTTGCTTTTTGTTATATTTCTGATATACTTTGAGTCATCACACCAAATCTTGTTGCCCAGCTTGGCACCAATAAGTATATATCAGATTTTCTAGCTCTCAGAAAGAGTGGTGAACAGAGCAATGATGTCCATTTGTGTATGTGTGTCAAATTTGCAACAGAGCAAATTTACAATGCAAACTACATTTCTTTTGTATGTGTATGCATCCACTGATGATTCCTATCAACTGGTATTTAAGGGATTTAATTTATATCCCTTTCCTCCACAAATTTATCTCCTCTTTTAAGCCCATCTGAAATGATTTCCTGTGATGCAATAAAATGCTACTGTGGCTCTCAAGTAGACATTGTTTAATTGTCAGCCATGCATTGCACGGGAGCAATTGTATCTGAGCTTTTTTTCATATGCTAAAAGGTCATCATTTGCACACTGAAGCCACTCAGAGTGACAAAATGATATATAATTATAGGATCAGTTCAAAGGGAACAATGAATCTCAGAGAATGGGCAGCAAGACCAAAAATAAATATGAAATTATGATGAATAAAGTTTTATATACAGTCCTTTTAGTCTGATGGGTTGTAATGTCATTATTACATTTACACTTTCCCATTGCTAGGGTATTTTCTAGTCTCTTACGGAAATCTTTTTTTACTTTCTGAAGAAAAGCTGATGAATTTTTCACTTTTGACAGATAATACTTAATTATCCTTCATTTTTCAAATTGGTTTGAAAGCCTTTAGGAATTATTTTTGTGTGTGAGGGGGACAGAGAATTCATACTGCACTCTCCCTATTTCCCGTGTTCTTTTCAGTATAAGCCAAAATTGCATGATAACTTTTCCAAAGATTATTCTTCTGGGATGAGTACTAACAAGTGGCGTGGAATGATCTGTCTTTTTCCTTTAAGGAAAAAAGTAATTTGAATCATTCTCAGTGCAGCCTGCTGCTCCCATTTCATATCCTGAAAGTCTGTTTGCCTCCTCCGCATCCCAGCATCCAAACAGCTGAAACTCATGGCCTGCCAAACTCCAGGCAGTGAGAGGACAGCTCATCTGAGCCAAGAACAGCCTTGAGAAAAGAAGGAAGCCAGCCAGCAAGATGGGACAATGGGTTGCTAGCTACACACACACACAAACACAAGATCCATGACATCTTGAATTTTTCAATGTTCAATTTAAATTCTTGAAATAGTGAGAAGTTACATACATTAAAAGAAGTTGAAACTTAGGAAATATGGTACAAACATCAGTTAAGGCAGTAAAAAGTAGCCTTATTGGACAATGAGGCTTCTGGTCAATGCACATAAGTTATCTTTTTAAAAATGAAACATTTCTTTGTACAGTACTGCAGTCTATAACAACCATTGTTAAATGCTGCTTGGTTTCGAACATCCCTCCCCTTCATACTTCAGTTATGCCTATGTAGTGGTAGATTTTATATTTATATAAATGTAAATCAGTAATTTCTGCAGGCAATTTTGACTATTTCATTACTGAGCATATTAAATTCACTCATCACATAAACATAGTCCAGAGTGAGCCATTGAGTGTTAGCACCTAATTTAAATTCATATGACAAGGAATTCTGAGAAACAAACAGCTAGTGAAATAGGCTAGGACAAAAAGGAGAACATAAAAGAAGAAAGACAGATACAGGGAACTGACTTCCTGGGTAATAGCAGGGAAAAAGGAGGATTATGAACACAACCACTGCATAATTTTGTTCAGGAATGAAGCAACAAGCAAAACTGGGAGGAAATGTAAGGACTATTAGAACATAATATCGTGTTTCTCACAAAATAAGGCCGGGCCTTTTTTTTTTTTTGACTCCTGAAAAAACGGCTAGGCCGTCTTTTCGGGGGTGACTTAATTTTCTCCCCCACCTAGAGTGGCCCATACACACGTACCTCTCCACGAGGCCGCTTCTATCGGCAGATGAAAGCTCCCTTGAAGGCAGAGTCCCCAGACACTTCAGGGTGAGGCATGCCTATGCATCAGGTTCCCAACTGCAAACTCAATGCAACTGGAAACTTAATACAACTTCAAACTCAATGCAACTGCAAGCTCAATGCAATGTACATATGCTGTTGTCAGAATAAATATCAGACGACCCCAAGATTCCCGCTGCATTTCTGCTTCCTGAGCCAGCCAATCTTCTTCGTCCCCTCAGATAGCCCTGTTAGGAATAACAAGATTACCTAATGTAGTTTGGGTAAAATAATATATATAAACTATGATAGTAAGTTTAAGTGTGTGTCATTTTAAACTGCAAAGCGTGTAATTTTGGTGCGGTTGTGAAACCACCATAAGAGGGAGCAAGAGAACTTGCTTGCTTGCTGGATTGACTGACTATGCTGGATTGATGGTTTGCTAACTGCGTGTTCCCTGCTGCTGAGTTTTTGAACGTCGAAGGAAGAAAGGAGGTTTGACTTCTTCATATATCTACTGCGAGGAGATACATTACTGGACTGATATTTGTAAGTTTGCTGACCTCTTTTTCGACACTGGACTTTGCAACTGAATAATCCCTGGACGGACTGAACTATAGTGAATGATATATGGACTGTTTGACTATGCTAAAACTCTTACTGGAATAAACTATTTAACTAGCACAGTGTATCTGTTTTTACTGAGTATAAGCTACAAAAACGTTTATCTCACATATTTGCCTGCCTGACTGACTGCCGTGCACATTCTGCTAGGATGTATCCCTAACAAGCCCTATCCCTCTGCCTTGATTTCCCACTGTAACCACTTGGATCACAAGAGGGTTGCTAAAGAAGCTTTTGTCTTCTCCTGTCCCATTCTTTTAAACTTCTCTCTGCAGCCTTGGAAATCCTCTCCTGGAAACTCCATCCCAGCTCCAACCCTGTTTAGTTTTCATCCTAGACAAGCCCCCTCCCAGGTGCGCTCTGAGAATCCAAGGCTTGTTTCCTCCCCCCCATCTCTGACTTGAGCAGAGCAGGCACTGGGGTGGACAGGGAGGGGGCGGAGTGGAGGGGCTCCTGGTTTTTTTGCCTGAGCTGGGTGAAAATCATCCTGGTGGCCCCAAAGGGTGGTCTTTCAGATTGCTTTAATCACCAGGAGAGGATTTCCAAGGCTGCAGAGAGAAGTTTAAAAGAATGGGACAGGAGAAGACAAAAACTTCTTTAGCAACCCTCCTGCGATCCAAATGGTTGCAGTGGGAAATCGAGGGGGGGGGAGGGGATAGGGCTATCTGAAGGGACAAAGAAGAGCGGCTGGCTCAGGAAGCAGAAATGCAGCGGGAATCTTGGGATCATCTGATATTTATTCTGACAACAGCACATGTACATTGCATTGAGCTTGCAGTTGCACTGAGTTTGCAGTTGCAATGAGTTTGCAGTTGGGAACCTGATGCATAGGCACACCTCACCCCGAAGCGGCGGTGGACTCTGTCTTCAAGGGAGCTTTCATCTGCCGATAGAAGCGGCCTCATGGCAAGGAGAGTGTGTGTGTGTGTGTGTTTGCACCGAGGCCACTTCTACTGGCTGATCGAAGTGGCTGGTGACTGCATTTGGGGAGCTTCCATCGCCCGAAAGAGACTGCCTAAAGGCAAGGGGACACAGGCAGCCCTGCCACACCCTGAAGTGGCTGGGGACTCTGCCTTCAAGGGAGCTTCTATCGGCTATCAGGTATTCTAGCCTAGGCTACCTGCAGGCCACTCCTAAAGGCAAGTTTTCTCCCCATCCCCCTGCTCTTCCCCCCCATTTCTCTTCACCTGGTGTAGTTCTAATGAACAATGTGAGAAATGGCGGGGAAACGCATGGTTTAAATAGGCCTAAATTTTGGGGGCGGGGCTTAATTTCACCTCATGCCTAGAAATCATGCTGGGCCTTCCTATTGGTAGAGGCCGTATTGTTGGAGAAACATGGTATTTGCTGAGCTATTGTTTATTAGTCTTCTCTAATCTGCTCATTCCAAGGTCATTCTATTATAATTAATACAGTATAATCCCAAAACAGCATATGGACAGTGGAATTCCAGATGGAGATCATGGCTATAGTTGACTGGAGAGGGCTGGTGGGCATTTCAGTTGCATGTTCTGAAAAGGATTTTCAAAAATTGAACAGTTAGTTTTGATGCTTATTATAAACAGTATAACAAGCTACATGGAAATCCCTTACCAATGCCAACCTTTACCGATCTCACCTATTTAATAGCTGAATGGAAATCATCTGGAAATCTAAAAGTTGTAGACTTAATTGGAAGTGAAAGAAAAATTCCAGAAGAAGGCAATAGCAACCATCTTCCATATTATTGATAAGAAAACAATACTGACTTTTTCATGTAGTGCACAGAAAAGGTTACAGAGAATTCTTCAAGAGATGAAAGATGCTACCCTTAAGTCTTTTGTCCTTACAGGAGTCTAGAAATATTTCTGTTGCTCAGATGAATATCTAGTTTTATAATATCAACCCTCTAAGTTAGACCAAACCTGCAAAAGAAAGTCAAACAGTCCAGCACCACTTAAATTACAAGATTATAGTATCAGAATCTGAATGTCCTTCTCCCCTCCTTTCCTTTTTGTTCATGAGATCTAGGAAGGGCAATATATGAGACTCTTTCTTAAATTTCTAAGTGCACCCAACTTTCTTTTATCTGATTATTGTCTTGGTTGTAGCTCTTTATCCTGTTCCTCAATATTATTCCTTTTGTCCATTATAGTTCCTTTCACACTATTTCCTTCCTAATTTTTAAAATCAGTTTGTCTACAAATTTCCAACGTAGAATAGAGGAGACTATACTTCCATATTTTATTTCAAATAATAAGTGATGGAAAATTCTGTAAAGAAATGTATTAGTGGAAATGTTACTTTTAGAACTAATTAATAGAAGCCTTGCTTTTCTTCATAATAGTATTCTGGAAAAAAAAGAAGAGATGTCTAGTGGGTTTTGGTTGTTAAGCAATAGCAATAGCACTTAGACTTATAAACCACTTCACAGTGCTTTATAGCCCTCTCTAAGTGACTTACAGAATCAGCATATTTTCCCCAACAAACTGGGTGTTTATTTTACCTCAGAAAGATGGAAGGCTGACTCAATCTTGAGCCAGTGAGACTCGAACTGCAAACTGCTGGCAGCCAGCAGAAGTAGCTTGCAGTACTGCATTCGAACCATTAAGCCACCACACTTCCATGTTTATTTGTCATTTTCCCTATATTTTTCTCTTTCAATCATTTTTCTATCACCACCACACAAATACAATTAAAGTCAGTGTTGAGCAGCCAGTCAGCTTCAGTGTTCCTGCTCTACAGGATCTAATTAGTTACTCAAACATGGAAAGGTTGTCTCACTCATCGCTATTATTATTATTTCTAGTGTGAAAATGTTTTTCTTATTAAAATGTCAGAATTAGAATCTAACACCACTCTGTTCATATAAAAATGTAGGCATACCTAAGATTGAGAGCCATTTCCTTAAAAACATTTTCAATTAAAATAATTTTATATCTGAGAGATACTCAGAAGAGGTGTGGAAAACAAAAGAAAGAACTAAGAAAGTTAGAGTTCCAAAGTTGCAGAATTAGACAGTCCAGTCAGACCCATTTTGGTACTGGATGTTTCTCCATATCAGTTGCTTAAAGCAATATGAAATAAGAATTAAAAAGATGACCTGAAGAAGTTAGTATGAAGGAGAAGTATATAGATTCAGGAAGAAGCACTTAGCTTTTCAAGTACAAACTAGCAGGACTAGAAATAGATAACAAAGCCAATATAACATCCTATTCCTTGTGATGTGCTGCAGCTAACATAATTCTGTATTCTGCTACTTTCTCTATCTCACCTCTTTTCTGTACTTCTGTCAAATAGAGAACAATTTGAACATTTCTGAACTTAGCAGTAGCCTACATTTCTTTACATGATAGGTCACTGAAAATTTATAAGGCACATTTTATATTCCCTTCTGAGTATGTGCTACAGCATTAATAAGAAGTGATTTAAAAACCATTGCTTAGTTGAACAGCTTTACTTGATTCTATGAAGTAAAACAATGCTAGATTGATTTTTTTTTAAAAACCATGCATTTTCCAATTTTAACAAGTTCTGTGTTATATTATAAATAAAGCACAAGAATGATCTACTATAGTGGTTCTCGACCTGTGGTCTGTGGACCCCTGTGGGACCGCAGTGGCATCACAAGGGGTCCGTGAAGGCTTCAAGAAATGTTATAATTTAAATACTGAGTTAAGTCTTAGTGGTCCGAGGCAGAGGTGGTATTCAGCAGGTTCTGACCAGTTCTGTAGCAGAACCTGTAGCAGAAATTTTGAGTAGTTCAAAGAACCATCAAATGCCACCTCTGACAGGAGGTTTTACAGTATCCTTCCTCTGCCACAACCACCAAGGCACGTCCACAGAACTGGTAGTAAAAAAATTTTGAATCCCACCACTGGTCCGAGGCCATGGTCTGTGGCCACAAAAGGTATTTAAAGGATGTCTGTGGTGAAGAAAAGATTGAGAACCACTGATCTACAATAGAAAATATGCTGAAGAAATACTGAGTACATTTCTTTTCAACAAATCAAATAACACAACCTTGCATTTAAAAAAAAATCAAACTACAGATCTTCCTTTGGACCTCATTTCTCATCGGTGGAGATAAAGGAGCCTTTGCCTCTGTCTAACAACTCTAATTGTCTGCAAGCTGAAACTTTCAAACACAACAAACCTGACTAGGCTAGATGTCTTGCACGAATTGCACAAAGAACTGAAACAGGAACACCTGGGTAGGAAATGAAGGCCTCTATCTGATTACAGAGGCCATACTCCAGATCTTCTGATTTTTTTGGTTGAAATATGCCAGAGATTGAACTGCTACATTTTTTTCCTACCCTTGGTTTCCAATGGGGAATAATCAACTATTGCTGGTTTATGTCAGATTTGCCTGTACTGAATCATAATTCTGTTATATATGTGGTTTATGTTTAACATTTACATTTTGGACACCACTTTTCAAAAAAAAAAAAAATTACATTTCAGCAGGCAGAGTCACAGCTGAGAAGTACATTGCAATATTCTGACAACTAATCAGAAGCAGGATTAATCTTAAGTGTTCTAAACCATATACTAACCTGGAACTGCAAATCTGCTTAGTTACCTTAAAGATTAACAAGATCTGAAAAAATTCTATTAGAGTGTGTCAAACTTTAGATAAAAAGTTACAGATCTTGTCCTAAGATGAATATTCAATCTATGAAGACATAGATCCATGGAGTAGGCAGCATCAGGCTATTTTTCTCACAACCCATGTACTTATTATATGTTCAAGTTCTGCTCCATTCTCAGTTCAAGTTTTGTGGATTTTAAAATTGTTCTAGAAAGTCAAAAATATCCATTTATTTTTATTCATTTATCTATTCTTCATTCATTTTGTTGTTTTATCTGTATAACTTTGTGCCTATGTTGAGTTCTAACATGTTTGAATATTAGTGTGAAAACTAAGTTGGGTTACTCTCTCTAACTTTATTTTAAACCACTTAGCATTTGTTCACTATGCCAAACACAGCATGGATATTCCAATATGTTTTTATGTTTCTCTTAACATACGTACTTTTCCTAGTGTTCATTTACAAGAAAATTTTCCTTAATATAATGCATTTTTGTCACTACTTTCCCCTAACACACTCATTGGTCTGCATTTTTCCTTATTACATTGTTTTTACTGTATCACAAAATTCTAAAATGCTGATTTAGTACTCCAGTTTAAACAGCCAAGTCTCATCAGGCAGAAAGGATCATAGAGAGCAAGGAATGGGAAGTCCAAGAAGAGGCAGAGTTGCCATGAATCTTGGTATGTTTTCCAGAGGATCAAAAAACACAGTGTAACATCTAAGTCACTGGAAATGAATTCCAAATGTGTGAACATTTTGTTCCCAGAATTCTCTCCAATTGCTAACTAAAAACACTGCAATTTTGATGCTGATATGCTGTAGTTGGAGAGCATTAAAGCTTGGAAAGGTTATTCAAGACAACATAGTCCTCTCAGGAGTGAGTCAAGAGAAACAAACGAATTCAATAAAAATCTGGGGTGAATAAATTTCTTCTCTATCCATAATGAATTCCATAATAATTGCCTCATGAACAGAAATGGCATCTGTTCATAGAAAGTTATACTCACTTGAAAGGCTGCATATTTCCGTATATACAGTAATAAAGCAGTCTTTTGTTGGACATTTGTCTTCTTATTAAGCTAAAGCAAATTTTCTAAGTAATACCTCAAAGCAAGTTCTAAATTAATGCCTTTAATACAAATGCCATAATCTTTCTGATGGGGTACATCTCATAAACTCACTCTCACAATGACAAAGATTCTATTCCCCCTATAGCATGTGATGGTTATTTATATTCAGAATATATTGGCAGATTCTTATGAGCTTACCAATCTTTAAAGTGCTTAATACAAATGCTGAAATACATAACAGATGGATACCTCACCCCGAGATGAATTCATGATGGGCACAAAGCTGTCAACACATCATTCACAAGCACATTTTTATTTGTTCGATGTGTTGCCCACTTTGCTTCAAGAAACAGATTAACATTATTGGATGCAATCAAACCCTTTTTTCTCCCCCCCCCCCGTAGAACAGTTCTTGAATACTTTTTCCCATTGTCAATACAATTTTAGCAAGGCAGTTGGGGTGTGTGTGTTAGTTGTCAAAGATTTTAAAGTTTTAAAATTTTCTGCAAATGTACATGGAGTGTGTAATATATATTGATTAGAGAAAATACAGCACCAACAATTTTTCGTTTTAATGAAGGCATTCAAATGTGGATATTAGTTGAAACTATACTGCCTCTATTCAGTCTGCATTCTATGTCTATAATACATGTTGTTTCAAAAGTTAAACTATCAAGCTTATCTCCACAAATTGGACCATTGTATTTCAATGGAAATTTTTCAAACCATTGTAGAACAACATTTTTGCTTGGTTATGTGCTTTATTTTAAGTTTTATTTTAAGTGAGGGACCATTCAGTCACTTTAGAATCCATAACAATTGATAATACAGCAAAATGTTGGAATACTAGGAATAGCCAAAAATAAATACGTTGAGGAATGTTTGCCATTTTTCAAGCAAGAAGAGAGACTGATTTTTTTTAGTCATCAATTTACGACCACAATTGAGCCCAAAATTTATGTGAAACATTTGTTAAATGAGTTTTGCCCTATTTTACAACCTTTCTTGCCACTATTGTTAAGTGAATCACTGCAATTTGTTAGGTTAGTAACACTGTTCAGGGAATCTGGTTTCCTCATTGACTTTGCTTTTCAGAAGTTCACATAAGATGATCACATGATCCCCAGGACACTGCAACTGTCATAAATATGAGTCAGTTTCCAAGCATCTGAATTTTGATCACATGACCATGGGGAGGCTGCAATGGTTGTAAGTCTGGAAAATAGTCATCAGTCACTTTTTCCAGTGCTGTTGTAATTTGAAACAGTCAATAAATGAACTATTGTAAGTCAAGGACTACTATATAATAGGCAGGTTGCTTTACAACCTGGTTGTGATATGTCTAGACCAGGGGTTGCCAACATTTTGGACCTCAGGGATCATCATTTTAAATCCCATGGACCAGAGACCCTGGGAAAATCCCCCCAAAACTGCAGGAAAATTCCCCACCCCATTTTCCTACCGATCGATCATTCTTTATTTGGGATTGCAGGATATCATCTCCAGCTCCGTTCCCAGGGGGAGGGAGAGAGAGAGAGAGAGAGAGACTTTTGGCTTCATGCAAGGAAAGCAGCAGAAGCAGCAGAGGTGTTTCATTCTCTCCCCCAAACTCCACCAGAAATGAGTCTTTGTGAGACTTGTCATGCCAGCTCAGCCTCTTGGAGCAGGATGCCTTGCAGGGTTCCAAAGATTCATTTCTGGCAGAGTTTGGGGGGGGGGGGAGAAAAAAAGACTTTTGCTGCTTTCCTTGCATGCAGCCAAAAGCAGAAGAAAAAGAAGTGGAAAGAAGCAGCCTGGTAGCCAGGCCAGGCGCATGGGGTAAGTGTGGCAAATTCCACCCCTCCGTCCTTTCCCCCTTCCCCTCACTACCTCATGTTGTTCACAACGCAAGTGATGCAAGCCTTGTGTTCTCACAGGCCATGTGGGTGGCGCAGCCTTGTGTTCCCATGCAGCCTGGATTAATTGCTTTGGGGATTGCTTTGGGGGTGACATTTCTCTAGGGAACATCAACATTTTCTCACGGATCACCAGTGGTCCCCGGCCCACTGGTTGGCAACCACTGGTCTAGACTAATCTATACTGTTCTGTGAGGTACAAAGGTTGTGTAGACATGGTGGGCTTCTCCAGTTTCTTCATTAGAATGATAGTTAATGCCTGGAATGCTCTACCCGACTCTGTTGTTACAGCCTCAACCCCTCACAGTTCCAACCTCAAACTGTCTACTGTGGACCTCACCCCATTCCTAAGAGGTTCATAAAGGGGGCATGCATAAGTGCACCAGCATGCCTACCATCCCAGTCTTACTGTCCCCCATTTATCTGTATTTACTTCCTTGTTCATGTTTATGTTCATACTTATACCTGCTATCTTACACATGTTTGACAAACAAGCAAGCAAATAAATAAAAGAGCTGCAGATGAGGAAAAGCAAAGCCTATCGAATAAACCTTGATGGAGAGATGGAAGATCCATTACCAAAGCAACGCAGAGAGAAACATTTCTTGAATTCAAACAATGAGGGTGGATTTAAAAAACGTCTCAGATAGACACTCCCTTAGTTCACATGAATATAAAAGAAGTTGCAACATTGTATTACCACAGCAGATCTCAATGTGGTTTTAGGCTTCCATGAAGTTTATTTTTCGTCTGGTTTCTGTATATATTTGACAAGCAACCTATACAGCATCAATCTCCACCCCTTCCCCTTCATTTCTGATCCTATGGCAAAGGCAGGCAGCCTGAGGAGGATTCTCCCCCCCCCCCAATATTAAATGAATGTATATTTTGCAATTTTTTCCAACGCTTCTTAAAGTCTGGCACAGCAATTGGGAAAGTAATGATGAGATCATTTATAGTTCTCAAGGATCTATTAATGAAAGGAGTAGCTCTGAGCTTAACCTGTAAAAAGTAGAAGTGCCCTCTCCCAGGTGGGCAGCAGCACTTATTGGCAATCTAACTGGGAAAGGGTACTTTGAAAGTAGAATAGAAAAACCTGACCTGACGCTATTTTGAAGATAAGGGATTAGCAAATGGCAATGTCATTCAATTCTTTCAAAAATGATTGTCTGCTGGTTTTACAACACAGCAATCAGGCAATGCATTTCAGCCTTGAGGCTCAGACAAAAGTATATAGTTTGACCTGAAGAGATGAGCAAAAGATAGATTGCTTGGCATTTTTCCATTTCAGATCACATGAACAGAATACATCAGCAAATTTTTTGTTTTAAAAGAAAAATACTTTCATCAATCCCCCCTTACAAGTAATAATTTGAAATAGAAAAAATAGAATTACTGATTCCCTTTCATCCTTTCCCTCCAATTTCTCTATTGAAAACAGTTTTTCCAGATAAAAATAGATCACTGGATTACCATAGCCAGAATATTAACTTCTGCTTAGCAGATGTTTCTCCATTCTCTGTCAATTCAGTGAGGGCTACTCTATGTTGTATGTATAAAAAAACTGGAAAAAACTATCATGTAATCTGCAACTCTTACACTGCAGAAACATATGGACTACACAATTCAACCAGGGCAAAGCAATCTACATAGACTTCTGTAAAGCCTTTGATTCAGTGGTACATGACAAACTACTCCTGAAACTAAAATCTTACGGTATCTCTGAACACCTGCATTACTGGAAAGAAGCATTTCTGTCAAACAGGCAACAAATGGTCAAAATTGGGAGTGTCCTATCAAATTCTGTACCTGTCAACAGTGGTATCCCCCAAGGCAGTGTTCTAGGACCAACTCTCTTCATACTCTACATAAATGAGCTCTGTGATCATATCAAGAGCAACTGCGTTCTCTTTGCTGATGATGTAAAGCTTTTCAACACCACAGACAATACTGCTACCCTTCAAAAATACCTTGAATATATATCAGAATGGTCAAACAAATGGCAACTCCAAATCTCAACAAATAAATGCTTTGTCCCACATATTGGTAAAAAAAATCAGAAAATAAAATACAGGCTGAATAATCAAGACCTTGTCCACACTCTGTCAAGGATCTTGGAGTACTCATCTCAAATGACCTAAGTGCTAGAGTCCACTGTAAATACATAGCCAAAAAGCCATTAAGAGTTGTTAACCTAATCTTATGTAGCCTTTTCTCTGGTAATATTACACTAATAACTAGAGCATACAAAACATTTGCTAGACCAATACTCGAATACAGCTCATCAGTCTGGAACCTACATTACATATCTGATATTAACACAGTTGAGAAAGTCCAGAAATATTTCACAAGAAGAGTTCTCCACTCCTCTACTTGTTGTAGAATATCTTATGTCATTTGACTTGAAATTCTAGACCTAGAAAATCTTGAATTATGCCGTCTTCGGTCTGATCTAAGTATGGTATATAAAATCATACATTGCAATGTCCTACTTGTCAATGAATACTTCAGCTTCAACCTTAACAACACAAGAGCAAACAATAGATACAAACTCAGGGTTAACCTCACCAAACTTGATTGCAGGAAATACGACTTCAGCAACAGAATAGTCAATGTCTGGAATACTCTATGTGACTCTGTGGTTTCTTCCCCGAACCCCAAAAACTTTAACCTTAGACTGTCTACTATTACCTCACCCCTTTCTTAAGAGGTCTGTAGGGAGTATGCATAAGTGCACCAACGTGCCAACTGTTCCTGTCCTATTGTTTCTTTTATTTTTTTTCATTTTTCTTATATTGTAACCATGTATTCATAACTATGTTTTTACCTATACCTATTATCTTGTAAGCAATTGAAAAAAACAAACAAATGAATAAATAAATAAATAAATAAATAAATAAATAAATAAATAAATAAATAAGGTGTTCTCTAGATTAGAGAGGCTAGCTTGCATAGAATAGCATGAGCATGTATGGAATAAAACTTATCTTGGTATTTGTGCTTGTCCCATGCTGGACAAACTGTTCGTTAAATCACCCAGAACTCTGCTAACTACTAGCATAGACTTTTGCTTAAGACACAAGTATGAATAAAGCTGACAATCTTGCCTATACCTTCTCTTCACAGCAGACTTTAGAATGAACATGTGACTCAGTCATTCTCGACTGGGAACAATTCATCCAGAAATCTGCTGGAGATCTGAGAATGCAATTACAGCAGAGAAACAGTTGCATTTCGCCATCCTTAGTACCATGATACAATCCCTAATAGGAACTTATTCTTACTTGGGCTCTGTGGATGCATTTTCTGTCTTCTTTCAAGAGTGCTGTAGGCATCCCTTTTGGCATTTTATCCCTGAAAGTTCCTGATAGTATAACAAAAAAACCTTGGAATTGTTGCAAAACGAAAGGCCACATAGGAGCAAGAGATAGTATATAGAGATAGTTGCAAAGCATGTACTCAGGACAAGGAAAAATTAAGACTAAATGGAGTGGAGAAAATGAGAAGTTTGGTTATCCCCCCCACCCCCAGAAAAGGGGATGGAAAGGGCTAACTGTAGAGCCAAAGTAATGAATGAAATTAAAAATAAAAATGATTAAATGTTCTGGGCCATGGACATTATCTCACCAATTTGATCCTGTTCATGAATTATTTCCCCCTAGAATTAATAGCATTGTGTGACAAAGCCTAATAGGCATCATAACAGATCATGTTATGTACAAGTTTATGACAGCTGCATGCACATAGACTAGCTAGATTAATCTTTTCACTACTCCCAATTCTTCTTCTAAAAAGGAAAAACCTTCAGAGATCCAAGGCTTTCACCACTGAAATGAAAGTTCACTTAAACAGGTCAGTCCTCTTAAGGAAGATGAGATGTTCTTTTCAGCTTGAGCTACTGTTCCTTTTCCACATGGAAATCATAGCATGTTATTGAGTCTGCCCCATCATCTGAGCTCCTCACCTTGGGGATGAAAAGGAGAACACATGCACTGAAGATGAGTTTTTATGCCGGATTAAATGTCCATCACTTTTGTTCAATTCTCTTGGAATGAAGCCTTGAGAAAAAAATTGCCATGAAAAGGTTGAAGGAGAAAAACTTGGCAAGGTTTTAAACAGGGATGCAAAATTGAAAATTTAGAAACTGTGACTTAAAGTTATTTGTATGAGCTATTAAAAAACATGAATAAAATATAAACTAAAACTAAGCTGTCTCTCCCTTCAGAAATGTATTCAGTTCTTTAAGGAGCCACCACCAGTTGGAAGACAGACCTACAGAAGTCATTGATTATTTCCAAGAGTTCATATGTAGCATTGCAGATTAAGTCCTTGGAAGGGAGGGGAGAACACAAGAGATTGATGACTTAGAGACTATATCAGAGGGAGAGGAAAAGAAGGTGAGCGTGTATTGAGATAGATAGATAGTCTTTCCAATTCAAGTTTTCTCCTGCTTTTTTTGGAATGTGAAGTTATCATGAAAACCAAGGCCTATTTTATGCCAACTATGATCACTTAATGTTTTGTAATATGATGAATTATCATTGGAACTAGCTGTTGCCTAATTTAGTTAACACTTCTGAATTGGGCTGAAACTAAAGTGAAGGGATGTTGCAAGAGTACCGTATATACTCGAGTATAAGCTGAGTTTTTCAGCCCATTTTTTGTGCTGAAAAAACCGCCCTCGGCTTATACTCGAGTCAGATTCCCCTCTGAAAAAAAAATGACCCACCGCCATGTGAGAATGCTCAGACACGAAATCTATCCGACCGAAAATAAATGTGTGTGTGTGTGGGGATTTTAACAGAGGGAAGATGTAGGGAGAAGGCAAAAGCGACGGAAGATCCTTCAGGGGAAACTGAGGGGGAGACTCACTCGGGAGGAGGGGGAGGAGGAGGAGGTGGTGGCAGCTCTCTCCCTTGCAAGAAAAAAGCAAGAGCCGTTCTTATGATCTCTCCCTCTCTCTCTCTCTCCCCCCGTAATACAGACAAGCCCTTTCCAGCACGCGGGATCCGCCCCCGCCACTTTGCACCTTGCAAATGCAAAAACCCCAGGATTTTGCATTTGGAAGGTGCAAAGTGGAGAAGTGAGTGTGTGTGTCTGTCTGTCTGTCTGTCTGTCTGTCTGTTTGTGTCTGTCTCTGTGTATGTGTGTGTGTCTCTCTCTCTCTCTCTCTCCCTTCCTCGCACCAGCGTGCCTTCCTTCCACTGCTACGCGTTTGGGCTGCTTTGTGCCCCCCTCCCTCCCCGCCGTCTTTTATTTTCTCCTTTCCAATGAACGGGAACAAACAAACCAGGATTAGCTTCAAGAGCCCCGAGGAGCAGCAGCAGCAGCAGCAGCACCCAGCATCCTCAACTTGAAAGTTACTGCTGGGTAAAGGAGCCGCTCTTGGAGCTCGGTGGTGCTTTGCAAGAAGAGTCAGCGAGTCTGCGCCAGGAGTTGCCCTGCCGCCGCGCACCGGGGAAGTGGTGGCCGCTCGCCTTCGCTGTAGTCGGAGCTCTTCGGGGGCACCCCTCGTCTCTGTCTGAATTCGCGGTCTCTGCCATCGCGGCTGCGATCGCCTCCTGTCAGGGTGCTCGTCTGGAGGAGGTGGCGGTGGCTTGCGGAGCCTCGGCATGAACCCCCTTTCCCCGCACTCCCCCCCGCACCCCTCTGGCAGCAGCAGGCGGAGAAAGCCCCGCTTCCCCCTGGCCTGTCTCGGGGAGAGGAAGCGAAGGGCCCCGTCTCGGCTCCCATCCTTCTCAGATACCTCTGGGTTTTTTTCCCTCTTCCAACTGGACGATGGCAATGTCCTTGAGCAAGTCTTAAAATGCCGGTGATGAGGGGCCTCCTGGCTCCCCAAAACACCTTCCTGGATACCATAGCAACCCGCTTTGATGGCATGCGTGAGTTGGCTTCCCACTCTTTTTTTTTTAACTCTCCTCCTCCTCCTCCTCCTCTCCTTGTTGTCTGGTCTTCCCTAAGGAAACTCGAAGGCTCACACTTCCAGGTGTTTCTTCCTATCTTTCTCCCTGTCAATGATCTTTTCTTCCCTTCCCTTCTCTCAGCCCCATCCTCCTTCACCTTTGTCACCACAATCCTGAACAGATGAAGTTTGTACTTCTCAAGAAAGGTTGGATGTTTCTTTTGAGGAGGGAACCTAGTGTGACATCTGTATGTTGACCTACTACTGAGCCATGGCATGTGTGCACATGCAATGGAGGCATGAGGGAGAGCTGTGAAAGAGATGGTGGCTCTCCAAAACAGGATGTACATGCAGCAAATACACATGCTTTTTTCTTGCAAGGGAGAGAGTGACTCTGTTTGGACATACAGATGAGGAGGAGGAATCCAGTTTTGAAGGATTTTAACTCTTGTGTTTTAGCTTGGTTGCTGATTGAGCTAAGGTTCTTGTACTTTTAAAGTTATTGTTGATACCATATTGGTTTTGTTGGCTCTCTTTTCCACTTACAGAGCTAGTTTACTGTTTTTCTTTGAAATAAATATTCAAAAATATTTAACCTACTGATGCCTCAATTAATGTAATTTTATTGGTATCTATTTTTATTTTTGAAATTTACCAGTAGCTGCTGCATTTCCCACCCTCGACTTATACTCGAGTCAATAAGTTTTCCCAGTTTTTTGTGGTAAAATTGGGTGCCTCGACTTATATTCGGGTCGACTTATACTCGAGTATATACGGTATTTCAGAGGGAATAATAGTGATGTGTCAAAAAGTAGAGTTCAAACTGTATATTGTAATCATTAGTGTTACAAAAAGAAATAATGGCAAAGGAAGTAATAATTGCTTTGAAAATATTGGAAAATGGTAAAGCTATCGGTACAGATGGTATAATGGAAGAAAAGTTAATACAGAAATATAGTTTGCCTGAGAAACTGTTGTAAAGCATAGCAAATGTGTAAGATTGCACCCACTCCTGACGATGAGAAAAAATACCATTGTTTTCCATTGTTCAAAGGGAAAGGTAGCAAGAGTTGAATCATGGAA
Source organism: Hydrophis major (assembly GCA_033807585.1). Taxonomy (NCBI): domain Eukaryota; kingdom Metazoa; phylum Chordata; class Lepidosauria; order Squamata; family Elapidae; genus Hydrophis; species Hydrophis major. The sequence goes on from CM066329.1 coordinate 336,195,103, forward strand.
CGCTTTGTACTAATGTAGAGTTGAAGTTTGTTTGTTCAATGTGATAAAAGAGTAGAGGACAGAAATAAAGCATGTGCAAGAATAAATGGAATGCTGAACAAGTGGGATGCTTAGCAACTGATGTCCCCTTGGTGGTTTAATTATTTATGAAGAAATGTATGAAAAAAGCTTGTGGAGATATTAGAAGTGTGTTGGGACATGAATACACACATACTTTTGTTTATGGACAGTGCTACACTGCTGGCTGAAAACCCAAACAGTTTGCAGCAGACATTGGTAGCATTATATGATGATGGAATGAGGAACAGGGAATGGAAAATCAATGTACTGAAGGCCAATTGGTGATGCTTGATAAGGAAAGGAGTAGAGGATTATAAGTTGTACACAAGTGACAAATAAGTAGAACAAGTAAATAGATTTATGTAGTTTGATAGAATGTTAGCTAAAGATAGGGAAATACGTGAAGAAATTCTAATATGTATAAATGTAGGTAGGAAGAAGATCATAATGTATGGATTGTTATGAGGCATGATTGCTGAAGAAGTAAAGATAGTTAATCTTATAAAGACTTTGAAAAATAATTAGCAATAGGCAAGCTCTGAAAAACATCTAATAGTGAAACTGCTAATTCTTTCTCTTTATTGTGATGCTGGTCAATACATTCAACGTATGTTGATATAAACAATCATCTACAGTATGCCTTCTATTTTTGGAAATACATTTATTTTTATTTATATTCCACCTGCAGGCCCCTTTTAGCCAAAGGGAGCTCATATGGAGGAAGAAAGATGGAGACAAACAACTGCAAATGCAATGGTTCTTTTCTGATCAGTTATTTATGGATAACTGCAGGCACTTTCTTTTTGACTTAATAAGTAACATGTCTTGTCACTAAAGTTTATTTTACCAGTAGTGATCTTCATTGTTTGGAATGTCTTTGCCTGATATAATCATGCTCAGTCATGTATATGAAATGGGCAGCCCTGTAAGTTCAATAAATAAATAAATAAATAAGATAACATAAATAAAAATATGTCCTATCCCTATGTTTAAAACCATTTTAAACAATTTGTTTCAGTCCTGGTCTATAGGAAATGACCACATTGTATTTAGCAGTTATTCCTATGTTGATGTTCATTTTATTCTTACTGGACATTGCCCAGAGCCCCAAGTAATTGACATGATTTATATATATTGTAAATAAATCAGTTTCCATGTCTGTAACTTCTAGCACCAAACCAGTTATTGTAGAAATGATACAAAACTTATCCTTGTTATTGCTATAGTGGTACAAAAAGCAGTTGAATCTTAAGTCACTGAAAGGAAAATGGCCTAGTATACTTATACTTAAAGACACATAAGAATGTACAGATACATAGAGTTGGTGAATTATAATTGCCAGTTTAAATACTGTATTATAATGAAACCATAAATGTCAAGACATAATACTAAGTTCTCATGGGTCTATCCAGCCATGCCATGATACAATGTAAGAGTTTCCAGAAGTACAAGGAACAGCAACATCAGAAAGATACTTGTTCAGCAGCTCTGATACAAAATGCCTTTCAGTTCTAACACATCCTGGACACTTGCCGAGATCAACAATATAAAGTAATGTGGTGTAAAGGTCAAATTAACATAATAGGCATATAATACAGCAACCTAGAATTTTCCTTAATGACAGAAGATACTTCTTCCTCCAGAAATTGTGTCATTAACACAATTGAAGTTTTTAATAAGGATAAAATAATATAAATGTGGTTCACTAAATGGCAACAACATGGGATATCAAAGCTTAGAGGTCCAGTGATAATTCCTTGGTTTGGAGAAAAGTCTGGATGCTAAAGAGAGCTCTGAATGATTGGGAAAATTCTTGAATGTCATGAGGAAATCTTGCTTTGGGAGGAAAAGCTTACTTTTTGACGTTCTCTTGGATCCAGACTGTTGTGTCTTCGGAAATGATGCCAGGAGTCGGTGACTTCGTATCAAGCTCTTTTATTGATGTAGGAACCGAACTGCACTATAGGAAAAGTTCACAGCTTTTATTCCTTTAGCCGCGGCGGCCGCGGCCAATGGCACCGCTTTGAATCTCCCGTGATTCAAATAGACCAATCGCGGGAGATTCCTAGCGAGCCAATTGACGCGGCTCACCTAACCAATCAGAGTGCCCCGCGCTTTGGCCAATCAAAGCGCGGGGATCTCAAGAATGCTAATGAGGGGACAGAACACCCCTCCCCTCTTGGTTTAGTCCTTACATCGTGTAGTCCTGTAGGTAGGCGGGGCTCCGTCTTAGCCTACTGGACCTGCGCAGCTCAGTCGTAGGTTGGATCCCGGCAGGTTCGGTCGGGGTCTCTGCTTCTCCGGATGCCGTCGTGGGAACCGGCTGGTCGGTCGGGCCGGGCCGCTCTCTGTAGCTCCCTCCTGGGCTTCCCGGGTTGGTTGAGCTGCGGGTTTCACTGCTCCCGCTCGGTCTCCCCAGGTCGGTCGAGCTGGCCTGGCTGTCTCTTCCTGGTGAGGGGTCATGCTGACTGCTTTCCGGTAAGTATGGTTGGTTTATTCTTCTTTGGTTTTGGTCCCCTGGGTATTCCCTCCCCCCTTGGTTTGTGTTGTGGGAGTTGGTTTTGCCTGCTTGTGTGTCGGTGGTTTCTTGGGTGGTCGTCCTCGATCTTAATTGGTCAATGTGGCATTTCCATGCTTGTCCGTCTGTTGTTTGTAGCCGGTACGAGTGTGGGCCTGTTATTTGTGTGATGACGGCCGGTACCCATAACGGGTCTCCCGTCAGGTTTTTTGCGTACACGGGGTCGCCTGGTGCGAAGGTTCGGTGTTTGCTGGTTGAGTCTGGGGGCTTCTCTGGGTTATATGTGGGGTGTAATCTGTCGAGTGGGGACCTTAATTTCCTCCCCATTAACAGTTCGGCTGGGCTCTTATTGGTTGTGGTATTTGGGGTTATGTGTTGGGTGAAGAGTAATTTATTTATTTTATCCTGGATCTCCCCGTGGTCTATTTTCCGGATGGTTTTCTTCGTGAATTGCACCATCCGTTCCGCCCTACCGTTTGCCGCCGGATGCGCCAGTGCTGTCAGCGCGTGTCGGATGCCCCTTTCCGCTAGGAATTTTTCGAATTCTAGCGAAGTGAATTGGGGCCCGTTGTCGGAAACGACGACGTCTGGGAGGCCGTGCGTTGCAAAGAGTTTGCCGAGTTCCTTGATCACGGCCTCCGTGGTTGTTGTTTTCATGTTGCTTACCTCCAGCCAGTTGGAGTAAGCGTCTACTGTTATTAGGAAGGTGTGTCCTTTTGTGGGCCCGGTGAAGTCTATGTTGATCCTAGACCAAGGTCCCCTTGGGGTTTCCCATTCTAGGACGGGTGCTGTGGGTGGGCTTGGCCTAGTTTCCTGGCATCGTTGGCACCTGGCTACCCATGTCTCAATCTGTTTGTCCATCGCTGGCCACCAAGCGTAACTTCTGGCCAGGGCTTTAGTCCTAATGATGCCAGGGTGCCCCTCGTGTAATAGTTCCAGAACCTTCCCTTGTAGTTTTTCTGGAATGACCACCCTATCCCCCCATAGTATGCACCCTTTTAATAACGAGAGTTCCGTTTGCCAGTTCCAGAATGTCTTGACGGACTCGTCGTTGTCCCTTTCCGGCCACCCTTTCTCTACCCAATGCAACACCCATGCCAGACGTTTGTCTTTATTAGTCTCTCGGGCAATGTCTGACGCGGTTATGGGTAGGTTGGGTAGAGTCTCTGTACTGAGGGTGGTCGTTGTGGGTGCTGGGTCGGTGTCAGGTTCCGGTAGCGGCGAGCGGCTTAAGGCGTCTGCATGGGGATTCAATGAGGATTCAAATAATAATAATAATCAAGATTATGTCTCTGATGATATCATTAAAGTCCTTTTGCTACAAATATACCCACTTTGACCTTGTCATAAGTGCCCTTGCAATGTAGAAGGCTGAGCAATTGAGTTTTTCTATCCTACGTATGTATTTTTATGCACACCCTTATGTAGACACACATATCAATTTTATAACCTGCATCCCCTTTTTCTCAACAGGTTCAAGCCTGTTGTGAGTATGTGATATTATGTGATGTGTGTGAGAAATAGTCTGCCTCATTTTATACATGTGTTTGTGTATATATGTTACTGTTATAATCAGGTTTGGAATAGATCACTCTCTCCTTATAGCTGAGAATACTAACTGATTGCTATTTTTTGGCTGTGTCTCATGCAGTTATATATGTCAACATTAATTTGTACTTCATTTCTTAGAAGCCAATACTTTCAATTTCGGAATAGCAGAGCAATGGGAATACTGCTTTGCTAGATACAAAACAGTTTCGAGGACGAAGGGCAGTTGCTGTTCTAAAATATTCTTAATAAACTGTCCAGATTCTCTCTAGCTTGAATCTGCCATGATTCCACCCAGGCGACCACCCTTGCTTATTTATCCACCACACAGCAAAAGCAGAAATCCAGCAATGTGTCCAGTCTGCCTGGACTGATCTTAAACAGGGCTAGGTTTTTCATTGGGGCTTTGGCAAGGGCCTGTACATTTAATAGTACACACTTGCTAGACGGTGCAACTTCCTCATCCCAAATTTTGATTTATCTTTTTGTTTAATGTTCCATTTTAAGTTTGTTTCCAATGGGGAAAAATTCATCTTCTTTCTGCAGACACACCCCACCCTTAATTCTGTTAATCCTTCTGTTTTTAAATCAAAGTCAGTAAAAACTATGGAACATGAAAAGCTGTTTTGTTAGCTGTGCTTCATGTTGGCCAATTGTTAAGTAGTTGCACCTACAAAGATTATTGATCTGTTTTTATAGTAGGACGATCAAGTTCATTGCTGAATTATCAACAATTGCTTTTTTCTAAAGAATTGTTCTAGCTGAATGGCCCTCATTATTATATATCATACTGTATCCATTTAAAAAACCTTTAAATTCTCATCTGAATTTCACCAAATTTCACACTTTGAAACTTCTTGTATTAATCCTGAAAATAGACAATTTGGACTTTGAATCTTCCACTATGATTTGACCACATAAACTTTAGAGAGAACAATCAAATGCAGGCCTTAATGTACATATTTCATATGTTCATAATTTATGTATCTATAGTTTGTCACTTCCCTTTTGACAGTACAAATGAATAATATTATTTTAATTAGGAATCTGCGGGGGACCCTGAAATTTTGAAGAAATTAGTTATCTACCAAAAATAAATGCATAAATGCCTTCTCTAGTCAGGAAAAAAGAAATTATTTTCAAATGATGAACTGTGGCAATATTCAACCAGTTTGACTGCCTTTTCATTCCCCTCCTCACTATGTAAAGTTTCCCCATACATGTATGTTAACAACACTTCTGTGAAATTTCAATTTTTAACACAGTATTTTAGAGAAAGTCTTTAGTGGTGCTCACCATCTGCAAGTTATGAACATCCCATAGCACTCCCTGCAAGTATTTATTAATCCATAAACTCTCTCCTTTTGTTCCAAGAAATTGTATAAGTAAAACTCCACCAGCAATTTGGACAGGGAATACAGAGATTTTTGTCCCAATTTTTCTCCCAATTTTTCTCCCAATCCTATTGGACTTTGTAGAAGCATTGTAGGAGCTAATTGTCTTTCTGCATCCAAAACCTAATTAAAACTGATTTATTGGACAGATGTCATGCCTATGGCATTGGCCATGTTTTCTCAATATAACATAATATCTTTTAAAAAACAATTTTTTTTTCAGCTCACATCACAATAGATGGCAACACTAAATAAACATTTGAAAAAGTTAAGCAGCATAGCACTTAGATCAAAGTACTTAAGATAGTATTTAGATAGTACTAAGTTAACATATGGCACAACATAGGAGAACAAACCCATCAGGACAAAATTCACCAGTACCTCTGCATTTGAAAGACAAAGGCCACTCTTTTGAAGATAGGTTTAAAGTGGGGGTCAAAGAGGCCAGCTATGTTAAAATTGAACAGCCTTCTCTCAACAGACATGGAGGGATAGTGGTGACTTATTCCCAGTTTACAACACAGTTCTTTTAACAGTTCCAAGAAGGTTCCACACCCACTTGCACTATTAGGTGACACTGAAGGCACAGATAAACCTCAAAGTGGATTCAATGACTCTCAGAGAGTGTGCTATTGACCAGATGACTTCAAGGAATATAAATCCTTCCATTCTCCACCATTCTATCAGAACTGAATAAACTACTTGTATGAGAAGTGAAATGTCTTTAAGTAAAAACAAGGAAATTCCAGTTGCCTTTTGAAAAACATCTTTGGGACAACCATGACCTGGATGACTGAGAATCTCCATAGATACTTAGATCGAAGTCCACCAAGACAATCCAGGGTTTTCAACTAGACTAGAAATATAAATCCCAGAAGATGGCAATAACAAATCACTTCTACATTGGTGCCAAGAAAACAACATGAACATGTGTCACTTACTCTCAGTTGTGCAAGCCCCTTTTTTGTTTTCCTTTCTTCAAAAAATAATCCCACTAATTCCCATTAATTCAGGGGCATTGCTAATGGGCTGTTGGTTTTGCATTTCACTATTTTGGAAATTCTTTTGTTTTTCTCTTGTATATGAGGTAACATGGCTAACAGAATGTGAGGAAGACATAGAACAGCATAGTGCTCTTGTTAACATGTAAACAAAGAATAAAGTTAATGTTTATTAAGTAACATAAAATGGATTGTAAACATATCTTTAGGCTATCAACTCTTGCCTTCCCAGACACTAAATATAAATTTATAAACCTGTCATTCTGAAAGTGGGAGATTTTCCTAGGGCTAGAAATATGGGTTACTGCATCATCAGACTTCCCAACACTCCCTGAACTTCTTCCCACTTCTTCCAAAATATAAATTAGGAGGAGTGCCCTGCATTATCATGCTTTAAGTGACAGTTCTAATGAGCAATTATAACAACACATCTATTTAGCTACAGTTCAGCTCAGTGCAAAAGAGACGTTACCTTAGATCACTTTGCTTAAACAAAAGTTTGGAGGAATAGAAGCCAACTTATTAGTAAGGCAAAGATCACCTTTGTTGTGAATTAATAAAAGTGCTTGAATAAAGATTGTTGAAACCTTAAAGTAAAGTGCAGGGTTCTGGCCCTGCACTTCTGATTGGCCAATAATAGCGATATCGGATTGCTCCGTTCAGGAGAATCTGATTGGCTATTAACGAGCCCTTCTCATTGGTTAAAAGAGCTAACGTTCCTGTGTTTTCATTGGCTAAATACCCAAGAGCTTGCCTATATAAAGGGGGCTGTTGTGGCCATTTTTAGAACTGTTGCACCATGTTAAATAAAGAGTTGAAGTTCACTGTTCATCAACTTGTCTCCACTTCTTGCGCCATGCACAGAACTTAACACTGGCGATGAGGGTGGGATGTGGAGACGTCAGAGCTGACTGAACACTACAGAGCGATAACTGAGCACGTGGCTGAAATGCACTAACGGTGGAACCATGTCTGGCAGCGTCATACTACCCGCTCCATTCGACCCAGCACAAGAAGACTGGGACTCATATATGGATCGCTTCCAGATGTTTCTGGAAACCAACAATTTGAAGGATGCCACTACTGGAAAGAAACGGGCGGTATTCCTAACTCATTGCGGACCGACCATATTCAAGATGGCCAAAGCACAAGCGAAACCAGCAGAAGTGAAGTCCATGGACTGGGACATCCTCGAACCCCTGCTAAAGGCCCACTATGCACCGACCGTACCTACACTCGTTAGAAGGCATGAATTTTAACAGAGAGATCAGAGGAAGGGCGAAAGTGTTGCTGATTTCATAACTGATCTCTGGAATCTGGGAGGCCTATGTGGGTTTGCCGACCTCGAAGAAGCCCTGAGAGACCGAATAGTTCTGGGATTAGATGCACCAGGCGTGCAGAGTAAGCTGATGGTGAAAGGCGACATTAGCCTTATAGATGCCATCGCTGACGCTACTGCAGCAGAAGCAACCAGGAAGTCGGCTGCCTGAATGTGCCACACCCACGCCCCACTTCGCCAACTCACCAGTGAAGTTTCACCTCACTTAGAAGAACAGGCAATGACAGCCCACCACGAGGACCTCAAATCGTCATCGGAAAGCGATGAAGAAGAGGTCAACCGGCTCCGGTCTGAACGAGACCAATGCCAGAGATCGCAGTACCAATACGCTGGTTGTGGGGCAAACCACCCCCGATCAGAATGCAAATTCCTCGACGCACTCTGCCATGTGTGCGGGAAAAGAGGCCACATCGGATGGGTCTGTAGAAGCAAACAAGGACCCAGCCAACCCCCGAGGGGGGCTGACTATCGCCAATCCACAGGAAGCCATCCTGTAAAGCGAGAACCCTTGAACCACCAATGGAACAACCACTCCTACAGGAACAAACCCCTAAACCACTCAACGAAGCGAGAAGAGGTGCACCAAACTATTACGATTGGTCACGCCTCATCACTGGACGCCAAGAAGATCCGGGTGAAGGTGGCCATCAAAAACCAGCCTTGTATGATGGAAGTCGATTCAGGATCGTCCCTCTTGATGGTTTCCTGGAAGACCCTCAAGCAACTCATCCCTACCGTCCGTGACAAGACCTCCGATTCCAAAGAATCATACTCAAAGATTATCAGGGAAATCGAATTCCAGTCGTTGGATCCAGCCAAGTCCGTGTCTCATTTAAAAATCGTACCACATCTCTACCCTTGACTGTAGTCGACAGGGATCGGCCTAGCTTGTTAGGCCTCCAATGGTTCGCTCCACTTGGAATTGAAGTAGCCGGCATTCACCGAACAAGCAGCAACGACTGGGAAGAGGCTCTTGTCCAAGAATTCCAGGACGTCTTTGCAGATAAACTAGGTGAGTACAAGGGGACCCCAATATCATTTAACCTCAACCCTGAAATAGCTCCCGTCCACCTTAAGCCTCATCAAATTCCATTTGCCCTTAAACCAAAGATTGACGAGCAGCTTGATAAATTAATAGCCCAGGGGGTGTTAGAACCAACTGACCATTCTCCCTGGGAAACCCCGATCATGACACCCATCAAGTCGGATGGATCGTTAAGAATTTGTGCCACCCTGAATCACCCTGAATCATGCCCTGCAGCAAAACGTTTACCCAGTACTGGTGGTGCAAGACCTTCTCCATTCCCTGGGGGGCGAAAAGTCTTCGCTAAACTAGATCTAGCCCAGGCATACCAACAACTGCCTGTAGACAAAAAAGCGGCAGAGACCCAACCGATCGTTACGCACTGAGGTGCATTTAAATGTAACCAACTCCAATTCGGAGTAAGCGTGGCCCTGGGAATCTTTCAAAGTTTGATGGAAAGACTATTGCAAGGGATAAAAGGCATTGTCTCCTATTTTGATGACATTTTTGCTGCTCCGACTCAAGAAATACTAAGGGAGCACCTGTGGTTGGTTCTTCAAAGATTTAAAGACTCGGGTCTCAAAGTTAAAAAAAAACAAGTGTCAACTATGTACGGATCGAGTAGAATTTTTAGCATATTTAATAGATAAACAAGGCGTTCACCCCACCAATAGCAAACTTAGGGCAATCAAAAACACCCCAAAACCCCGCAATAAGGCTGATCTCCAAGCTTTCCTAGGCCTTATCAATTTTTATAACGTCTTTCTGCCTCACAAAGCAACCGTAGCCGAACCCCTACATCGTTTATTGGACAAAAAAGCACCCTGGGTTTGGGGGCACCGAGAGGAACATGTGTTTCAACAAGTAAAAAACCTATTGACCTCCGACGCAGTTTTGATGCAGTATAATGAGATTTTGCCTTTAACGGTTACATGTGATGCATCACCATTCGGAGTGGGCGCCATTTTGAGCCACGTTTTACCAAACGGAAGCGAAGCCCCTGTTGCCTATTTTTCAAAAATGCTATCAAAAGCAGAACACAATTACAGTCAAATCGATAAGGAAGCTCTTGCTATTGTATCTGCTGTCAAACGATTTCATGAATATATTTATGGGCGAGCTTTCATTATAATAACTGACCACAAACCTTTACTGGGAATAATTGCGGGAGATAAACCAACCCCTTATATATTATCTCCCAGAATGACTCTCTAGCCAGAATTCTTGGCTGCTTATAATTATAAGTTGCAACATCGCCCAGGGAAAGCCATTCCCCACGCTGACGCATTGAGCTGTGCACCACTTCCAGAAACCGTTGACGACCCTGCTCTGACTGTCACAACACTGCAGATCGAGACACTCCAAAAACTGCCATTGATCGCGATATCACGATTCGCGATATCGCGATTGAAATTAAATGCGATCCCATTTTAGCATGTGTCCTCAGCTGGGTAGAGCGTGGATGGCCATTGGACCAAATCCCTGACAACTACGTTCCCTTCAAAAGTTGACAGATGGAACTGTTTTCCCAGAAAGGCTGCATCATTTGGGGCGATAGAGTCGTTGTCCCAGAGTGGTTACAGTGAGCGGTACTGAGAACCTTGCACGATGGCCACCCCAGCATCGTGCACATGAAAGCACTCGCACGAAGCTATGTGTGGTGGCCGGGCATAGACAAGCAGATCGAAGCCTGGGTAAAGACTTGTCACAAATGCCAGGAAGTCAGCAATGCCCCACTGAAAGCAACCCCAACAGAATGGGAAACACCCAGGGGACCATGGTCCCATATTCATCTGGACTTTGTGGGACCTACGAATGGACACACATTTTTATTAACAGGTGATGCCTACTTGAACTGGCTCAAAATCCATGAGATGAAAAATACAACAACCGAATCAGTCATCAGGAAATTGGACAGATTATTTGCAACACACGGACTACCGGATGTTCTGGTATCCGACAACGGGCCCCAGTTTACCACACTTTCTTTTGAACAGTATCTGTCAGACTGCGGTATTCGCCATGCGCTAACTTCACCGGCGCATCCTGCGGCCAATGGAAGGGCCGAGCGCATGGTACAATTCATCAAAAGAACTCTACATAAAATGGACTATGGCAATATCGAAGACAAGATTAACCGGGTACTCCTTTTGCAGCACATCACTCCACACAGCGTCACCAACAAAACTCCCGCTGAGTTATTGATGGGATGAAAACTCCGCTCCCACCTCGACCGACTACACCCATCGTACGAACCTGAAAAACCACACGGATCCAGCGGGAAATGCTGTAATTACCAGGTTGGTGACTTGGTTTTCGCGAGAAACTTTTATGGCGACCCATTGTGGGTCGAGGCAACTGTAATCCAAGTAACCGGACCCAGATCGTACCGAGTGAAATGTCGCGATGATAGAATATGGAAGCGCCATATTGATCAGCTGCGTTCAAGGCTGCAGTCTGGGGTCTGTGATTCCAGTGATTTCCAAACTGAGGGGGGAGGAGACGCTGAGGAGGCTGAGTTTGAAACGGCGGAAAGCACAAGCGGAAGAAATGACCGCTCAGACACAACATGTGAAGAAGGATTGGGGACGGGGTAAACTCGCCTCAAAAGGATACCGAGGACATTAGTGGTAATGGAAGTTTAGATACAGAACCAGAGGCACCCTGTTCACCAGATAACATCCTACCCCAACAAGACTCTAGACAAATACCGGGAGGACAACGTAAATCAAATAGACAATCAAAACAACCTGCCTACCTCAAAGACTACATTACCACACCCCTTAAACGGAACCCAAGGGGAAGGGGTGTTGTGAATTAATAAAAGTGCTTGAATAAAGATTGTTGAAACCTTAAAGTAAAGTGCAGGGTTCTGGCCCTGCACTTCTGATTGGCCGATAATAGCGATATTGGATTGGTCCATTCAGGAGAATCTGATTGGCTATTAACGAGCCTTTCTCATTGGTTAAAAGAGCTAACGTTCCTGTGTTTTCATTGGCTAAATACCCAAGGGCTTGCCTATATAAAGGGGGCTGTTGAGGCTGTTTTTAGAACTGTTGCACCATGTTAAATAAAGAGTTGAAGTTCACTGTTCATTGACTCATCTCCACTTCTTGCGCCATGCGCAGAACTTAACAACCTTTATCTTAATACAGGCATAAAGTAAGCAAAGTCTCTGTTATGTTAATTTATGAAATCTTCATAATACACACATATTGTTTTAATGAAATAGTACAACAGTGACTTGCCACTGCTTTTTGCATGGGATTCAGTAATTTCCTAACCTAGACTAAAGCTCTGAAGTTTCCTGAAAGGGTTCCATGTAAGTACTAACCAGATCTGACCTTGCTTGGGGCCCACCACAAGCAAGGTAGAAGGCAAAGAGGATTAAAACACAAAATGTGGACAGAGCAAAATCTATCAATGGCAAATCACGTTTGTACTGGATGATTTTAACTCTTTTTCCATCCAGCCTACCTCACAGGGTAGTTTCTTTTTTTCATTTTTTACAGGGCTTATAGTCCACTGTCTCTGAGTGGCATATGACTGTCTGATATGTAATTGGGTTAGAACTATACCAGGAATTCTCAACCTTTTCTTCACCATGAACCCCTTTTAAATACTTTTTCTGGCCACAGATCATAGCCATGGACCCCCAAGACTTAACTCAATATTTAAATCATAACATTTCTTCGTCAACATTTCTTTGTGGATCCCCTATGATGACATCACAGCCCACCTCAGGGGTTCGTGGACCAAAGTTTGAGAACCACTGGAGTATATAATCAATTTAAATGAGAATAGCAACTACATAATGTTCCTAAGAATTGTGAATCAGCAATAAATTGTATTTACAATCATAATGAAAAACACAACCTTCTGAGGCAAGAAGAAATTACAACCCACCCTCTCATCCTAGTTTGGTAAAACATTATGATTTTTACCAGGAGGGAAAACCAAATGTGTATGAGGAAAATTTTTCTAGAGAAGAAGGTAGCAATTGAAAAGACAGGTATATGTGACTGCTGAGGGTAGCATTCTCTGGTCCAGGAGACATCTAGCAAGTCTGCCTTATGAGAACTTATTGGGCATGCAGAAGTTACTGGAAGAAGTGAATCCCACAGAGAGCCAGGCCTCAACCCATGAAATATTTAAATGTGAAAACTAGCACCTTGAATTTCACCTGGAAGCCAATAGGCAACAAGTGTAGTTCTTAACTTCTGCATTCTAGACTAGATGAAGTTTCTGAATTCTCTTCAGGAATACAGTAGCCCCATGTAGGTGCCATTGCAATAATCCAGTTGAGATCTGACTAAGGCATGAGTGATCATGAATAATGCCTATCTTTCAGGAAAGTTCACAACTAATATAGATGAACTATTCGATGCTATTGTTTTTATCAACTAATGCATATGAATTATTTGATGCCTATTGTTGTTCAATAAACCCAAACTGAGAAGGGTGGGTTATGTATAATAAAACCTTCTGCAACCAATAAAACAGTTAAGATCTTAATATCAGCATCAATTAATTAAATAGACCTGTAAGCATATATAAAAATTAGGAACTTTACCTGATTTTAAAACAACCTTATCTAAATTTCATAAAATTGTAACATTGCAATTCAGCCAAAGCACAATAATTTCAGGGATGTAGAAACTTCACTCCTGAGGTTGGTAGTCCCCAAGCAGGTCTGGCATTCAGCAGCAAAAGCCAGAAGCTCTGAACCCTAATCTTATTCCTAACCCTGGATTGAAGGCAGGCTGGATGAAATGGAAATTAGCCTCACATAATCAAACCACCTTCCCGGAGAGCTCTTGCTTCCAGCATATTTCCTAATGCCCATCTAATTATTGAATCTCTTTTGAACCCCCCATGGTCCCATTCTTTTCTGTGCTCCTGGAAGTTCCACTCCTACTAAAGAATAGAATAGAATTCTTTATTGGCCAAGTGTGATTGGACATGCAAGGAATTTGTCTTTGGTGCATTAGCTCTCAATGTATATAAAAATACATTCATCAAGAATCATCATATACAACACTTAGGGATAGTCATAGGATACTAAATAAACAATCAAAATCATACTAAGACACTAAATAAAACAATAATTGATCTCTTCTCCACATATGTTCAATTATCTCCATTTCACAATTACTCCACGAATAATCTAGACAAGAACAATGCCAATTCTGTAGCCAGTTTTCCTTCAATATATAGCCAATACCATCCACACTAACCTCACTGTACTTAGGATGATAGAAGGCTCCACTCTGTACCCTTTTATCTATCAACTTCTTGATGCTTTTCTAACCAGGTTTCAAATAGGAAAGACAATTCAGTCCTCTCACACCTTCTTTTCATATCCTTCCCAGATCCAAACATGTTTGTAATGTTCTTATCATTCTGCCTTATCCTACTTCTTCATGGCTGCAGCATCCTGGGTTACCCCCCAAAAATATTTTTTTGGCTAATAAAATAACCCTCAAATAGAATATGTTACTGAGACCTCTAGGTGCAGATTAATGTTCATGTAAACAACAAAGCAGGGTGCTGCAATATAAAAGTTGTTTTAGCAATAAAAAACAAAATGGTGTCAGCTGCATTAGATCACCCAGCTTTGGATAGTGAAAGTCTCACCCTCTCTCTTTTCTGTTATTAATGATCTTCTGTTGGTCACTAGTTAGGCCACCAAGGTTAGCCTGGCTTGATTCTTTCATTTTCTCTTCCAATAACTAGAAAACAGCATCTGTTGTCATGAAGAAAAATTGAAAGGGAGATTCTATCAATGGTGTTTTCACATCTTGGAAGAAAGGAAATATTTAAATGTCAGAAGTAAATAAGTGCACTGATGTATTTGTAGAGATCACCAGAACCTGAGCTGAAATAAAAGAGAACTTACTTTTTACTGAAGTTCCTTTCTTTATCTGGCTTTATTACAGTCTGACCAATACAAAATAAGTTAAAACAAAGCAAATACAACCCCAAAATATAATACTTTCACATGATATACTTCCATTAACAAATCTGGAAATCATATAGGCTTATAGCTATGGCACAATATCTAGTAATTAAAAAGGTGACTTCAGGATACTTGTTATTTTTTTTAAAAAAACTTGTAAGATAACATTGATCAGGTCAATTGGGCAACTGAGCTTGCCATTCTGCATAGAAACTACTCATTTGAAAATGTACTTTAAGGTTTAAGCACAAGGCATTGCCTAAGAGCTATTCTTAATTCTATAATGGGATTCCATTACACCTGCCTTCCATAATTTGAGAGACGAGCATGCTAAAAGTTCCTCTAGGAAAAGCTGATTAATTTGGGGTGTATGATAATTAGTGTGTAGGTAGTCTCTCCCTTAATACATTTAGGATACAACATAACCTATAAGCTTCTGATTAATTATTTTGAATTTCAGTACCTCCTACATTTTAAAAATAATCCCTATGGATTTATTGTAACCCATATCTGGAAGGAAGTTGGGGAATACGCTACAGTGAAGCAACTGGTTATTTATCAGTAGATACCATTTAGATTTAATGTTATCAAATAGTAGATGGAGCAGAAGTTCTGTGGTAGCTGGATAGATATTAATGAGTATTAATTCAATAATCAGCCAATGAATCAGCTGTTTCAGTGCTAGTCAGCCCAGTGTCTAGGCTATGTACAGTATTTGGAGGTATAGAAAATATGGCTCTAAGAAAACGTTATTTTAGTTACTCATATGGTTGGAATTTTACGACAGGGAACAGTTGCTCATTGCAAGGAAGCTGAACAATTGAAGGATAAATTACATTTTATGGTAATTATATTATACCTCATATTAGGTGTAAGACTGACATTTAATTAAAACCACTAGTGCCTCCCTTCCAACTGGTTTCATGATCAGTTTTTTTTAAGGGAACAGTCATTTATGTTATCTAAAAAAACATTATCTTTTAAAATTTCATGGAACAAAATCAGTCAGACACCTACATTCTTCCTTGTTTGACCACTATCTTTCTATTAAAAGACAGATTATTTTATATAAGGAACCTTAACCATAAACACCCTTATTCCTTCACAGAAGTGGGAATGAAAAAGAAGCTCAAAATTGTCCTGCATTGATTTCCTTTAGCGTAAGAAAGGAGAAAGAGAACCTCAAACTGTCAAGATTATGTTATTACACTTTGCAACAGTAAGAGTTGCAATTATCCTTTTGAAGCCTGTTTCCTAGCATAGATAAATTCTTCAGCCTTCTCAAATACTCTGGGATATTTTCCAGGTTATGGGTGATGTTATGAACTAATAAAACGCTTAAATAAAGTTTTATCAAACCTTTAGAAAATAGCAGGGTTCTAATCCTGCACTTCTGATTGGCCGATAATAGCGATATCGGATTGGTCCGTTCAAGAGAATCTGATTGGCTGTTAACGAGCCACTCTCATTGGTTAAAGGGGTTAACACTCCACGTTTCTCATTGGTTACTAGATCAGCAGCTTGCCTATAAAAAGGCTGCTGCTGCCCTAGGTTTTTGCTCTGTTCAGAATGATTAATAAAGAATTGAAGTTCACTGTTCACCGTCTCGTCTCCGTTCCTTGCACCCATGCGCAGAACTTAACAGGTGAGGAAAGGAAAAATAAGCCCCTTGCCCTTTTGTAATAGGCAAAGTTCTTTCCTTTTTGGATTCAAAATTCCCAGCTGGGAGAAATGCAAAATGATTTGGTCAGCTGCATTGAAAGTCAGAATCAGTTTATTAATAGGAAGGCAGGTAAGAAATTTCACAGCATTCCTAGGATTAATCGAATCTTGTGAGTAGAGAAACCCTTTTTTATACCCTTCAGATCCTTTGATTTTGTAAGTTTGAACCTTTGAGGTCTTTGATTTGTGTGTGTGTGATGAGTTCCTGTCTTTTGATGGGATCTCTTCCTGGGATCTTGGTAATTGTTTTATAGTAGCTGCTTGTTGCATTAGGTTGCAATATCCTGAGTTTCCTGTTATGTCTTTTGATTTGCTTTTCACAAGTTTA
The DNA here is from genome assembly GCA_033807585.1 of Hydrophis major. Classification (NCBI taxonomy): domain Eukaryota; kingdom Metazoa; phylum Chordata; class Lepidosauria; order Squamata; family Elapidae; genus Hydrophis; species Hydrophis major. The sequence continues at coordinate 336,211,996 of CM066329.1, forward strand.
ATAGCTTGCCATCTATTTTATTTCTATGGGAAAGGATCTTAGCTAGTTTGTAGGGTTTTTTCTCTGTATCTCTTGCCTATAATTTTCTCCTTCCTTTGTTGAGAAAAGTAAGCTGGCTCCAGCTATTTTAATAGCCCTACTTGACAAAGGGTGGGGGCTGTTTTCCTAGAAGAGAATCGTAACTTCCAACACATGCATACATACATACATACCAGAGGTGTTATTCAGCAGGTTCTGACCAGTTCTGGAGAACCGGAAGTGGAAATTTGGAGTAGTTCGGAGAACCAATAAATACCACCTCTGATTGGCCCCACCGCCATCTATTTTATGCCTCCAGAGTCCCAGCTGATCAGCTGGGTCTTCTTTTGTTGCCTTGCACAGGAGAATGGAGCTGGAAAGCAGGTTAGTGGGAGGGAATGGGATTTTGCAGTTATTTCCCCCTGGAGTGTGGTGGAAATGGGAGATTTTGCAATATCCTTCCCCTGCCATGCCCACCAAGCCACATCCACAGAACTGGTAGTAAAAATTTTTGAGTCTCACCACTGATACATACATATGTACGTACATACATGTGTGTGTGTGTGCACATGTGCATGTGCATATGTATGTTTGTGTATGTATACACACACCTATATTTCCAACTTATATGATGTAGCTAGTATCTTTCTTTTAAAAAGGCCCCTGGGGTGGGATAAGGAACAAAAACAACAACAAAAATGCCTACAATTTTGTGTCTATAAAAGTCTCCTTGTTATTGATTGTACTTCTCTTAAAAATAGCAAAAACTTCAATTCAGGTTCAATTTGGTATTCTTTGATTTTTGACACAAATATTACGAAAAATCAAGCATTCCATGCTAAATTTGGCAAATTCTTTTTTTCCCCAGCCAGCTTTTCAAATATAACAACCGACAAGCAAATTAACAACTGACATTGTCTAAAGGTTAAATGAGAATTTCCCTGTATTCATTTCACATGAACAGAAATCCAACTGATGAGGTATTAAAACATACACATACAGGCAAATATTCTTAATAAAAGGGACTCAAAGATTATTTTTTTGGGGGGGGGCACATTCATTTGTAAACAGCCATTTTACTACACTTGGTTGATTGTCGCTAAAGCTCATTTACTCCCCTGCCTTTGGTTAGATATATGGCCCATAAATAGTGGCTGGGCACCTTTTCTCAGATATGCCATTGTAAAAGCACAGCATGGTTAGGCTTCGGGAAAGCGGCTGGGGCTCATGTGCTTTGCACATGCTCACAAGTGATATGCCCCGTCTGTGTGAGCTGGTACCATCTGTGGTGCCTGAAGCAGCGTCTGGGAGGCTGTAACAACTCAATTTCAGGCCAGAGGTTTTGAAAAACATGAGATAATTACTATTCCCTCTTAGGCAAAAGTCTGCCTGTGTGCAGTTCTGGGAATGCCACATCTGCTAAAGACATTAAAAGAACCGTTGCTGCTTATCGGTGTTACAATAAAAATAGTCATCAATCTGTACAGAAACACCAGTTCTTTGGGCTCGACTGGCTTTAATATCCAGAAATTATGTAACCCTTATATACTCTTTGTTGATATTTCTTTTCCTTTTTTTCTTTAAAAAAAAAATTGTAATCCAATACACAAGAATAAACACTACTGAATTCACTGAGGCTTATTTTTGAGTCACTATGTATAGGATTGCACTGTGGGTTACAAGAAGTTTCTGAACCATAAACAAATATAGCAGAGATGATTCTTGCATTTAGATTAAAAAAATACAGCGAAAAGACTACTAGACTACAAATAAACTCTAATCTTTGAAACAGAGTTTCTATAAAATACTTTGAAACAATTTGAAACCAGTCTCCAGAATACAAGTTGAAAAAGATGGTGAAATTTTAAAAAATGTGATATAATAAAAGTAAAATGCCCAACCCAAAGGGAAAAAAAAATAAAATTATTGTTTTAATTCCTTCTTTTAAAACCCATTTCTTCTAATTAAAGACCAGACAATGTTGTTAGGTAGCAATATATTATAGAGCACTTGGGTACCAGATATTTTATTTTCCAATCCCTCATTAATACATTTAAAGATGAAAAGTTTTTGCTTCAAACTCCAAAAACAGAAAACAAGGAGGGAACATCATTAGCCTGTCCATAATCTCTCTCCAGATGATTGATTGATATGTGCCATCAAGGCATTTTTGACTCCTAGCAACCACAAAGATATATTTTATTCATGACAATCTATCCCTAATCTGTTCTGAAAGAGTGTGCCTTTATTCTTTCTATAACTTTCTACCTTGCTGCTGGTAAATTATATGTTGACATTACCTAATTGGCATGGACTAAAATTGACACGTTCATCCAGAAAAAAAAATGCTGTTTACTATTTAGGACATATCTATGGAGATTTCTCAGTCATACAGGAATTGGTTGTCCCAAAGGTTCTTTTTTCAAGAGGCAGCTGGACTTTCTGGTTTTTCTTTGAAGATGTTTTGCTTCTCAACCAAGAAGCTCTGACTTCCATTCCCCACAATACAGTCAGAACTGAAAAAGGTTCTTGGATGAGAAGTGAAACGCCTTCAAAGAAAAACCAGTTGCCTCTTGAAAAAAGTACCTTTGGGATATTTGCAGCATAAAAAACAAAACAAAACAAAAAAACTGTTGCTTTCAGAGTAAGAAAGAATATAACACAGATAGTACCTATGCATAATGCAATATGTGACTAAATAACATTAATTAGATTTTATGGACAACTTTTAATATGATGATTATAAAATATTATGGTTCAAGCACTAATGAAGAAGAAAAAGAGCTTGACAAGTACTATGGTGAAGTTTAGAACATGCAGGCAACATATGCTCTTTGTGGTTGTGGATTGGAATGCACAACTGGAAATATTGAAGAAAATCTAGCTGGAATAAATGGCCAAAGAAACAGATCTATAGAGAACACCTTCTCTATCAGGCCTGTCACAGTCTGATCTCCTAGGAAAGTAAAACTCCATTTGATTGAAGTGAACAGGCACTTTTGCTAAAGATGTTGATTGCAATAGAATCAAGCGGAATCTGAAATTCCCGTGCATCAATAAAAACTAGCCCCTTGGTTGCCCCAGCCCTCCCCCCATAGTCCACCTGTATACAACCAATCTGGCATTACCAAGATGATTTGGGAAGAGCTGAGGTGATTAGGCTGGTGAAATTCCACTCTCAGGATATGTGGACTTATGTGAAGATGCTAGCATGGACTGGATTCCAAAATGCTCTGTTCTTCCTCAACTATTAATTCCCCCTCCCAATTTCCCATCATAAAGGTATACAGCTTTATTGCCCATTTGTTTTCTCCTCCCTTCCCCTATTGAGGCAGAATGTCAGCAAGGTTGATGGATTTGATATTCAGTTTCTATCAATCCAATGAATGTCAGCAAGGTTGGTGGATCTGATACTCAGTTTCTATCAATCCAATGATTTAATCATTGCTAACACACACTTCAAACAACAAAAATGATGCTTGTTATGGAAAACATCAGATTGAATACATAGAAATAAAACTAAAACATATGAAGAATGATTACAGGAATTGGATATGTAGGGGCGTGTATAAGAACACCAATGTGCGGACCGTCCCTGTCCTATTGTTTCTTTTATATATATTTTTTATTTTTCTTATATGTATCCATGTATTCATAACTATGTTTTTATTTATACCTATTATCTTGTAAGCAATTGACAAATAAAAATAAATAAAATAAACAAAATAAATATTCTAATGAAAAGAAGGACTAAGGAGACACGATAGCAGTATCCAATATTTGAGGGGCTCCTGCAAAGAAGGGGCAGTTAAACTATTTTCCAAGGCAAGACAAGAAACAATGGATGGAAACTACTTAAGGAGAGAGGCAACCTAGAATTAAGATGAAAATTCCTAACAGTGGGAGCAACCAACCAATGGAATAGCTTGCCTTTTGAAATTGTGGGTGCTCCATTACTGGAGGCTTTCAAAAAGAGATTGGATAACTATTTGTCTGAAATGGTATAGGCCCTATAGGGTCTCCTGCTTGAGCAGGGAGTTGTACTAAAAGACTTGCAATGTCCCTTACAACTCTATTATTCGATATTCTATGTTCTAATTTACCATATTAGACTACAATGAGTGAGACAAAGCAGACATTTGGCCTTGAGCTAACTGAAGGAGTGACAGCTGACTGTATGCTCTCCTTGAAAGTATCCATTCTATATGTTGGATATATGTTGGAGAAGATGGATTGGAAGAACATAATATGGTTTAAAAAGAAGCCAGAGAAAAGACCTCTCAATACACTAATGTTTTTAATGCTGCTCTGATAACTGAAAATGCGAATGATCTGAAAGCTCTAGTATTGAAATGACAGAGCCTAGTGGGAAAAATGGAGCTAAAATTGAATATAAAGAAGAAAACATAAATGACCACATGTACAGTAAATAACCTAAGGTACAACAATGAAGTTATCAAAATGATGGATAGCTGCTGCCTTTTGGGATCTATTATCACCAGTAAAGGAAACAAATGACAAAAAAAAGAAACCACCACAGACTAGCACTTAGTGAAGTAGCCAGGAAGGTCTTGGAAAAGATATTAGATACTATCATGTATAAAGATCAGACATGTGCAAGGAATGCTTTCCTCTGTGACTTTGAAGAAATTAGAGTTTGAATAAACAGGACAGGAAGTGTACTGAAACTTTTGAATGTTGGTGTTGGAGAAGATTCCTGGGAATGTCATGAAGAGCAGGGGAGAGGAGGGGACAATAGAATAGAATACTTTATTGGACAAGTGTGATTGGACACACAAGGAATTTGTCTTGGTGTAAATACTCTCAGTATACATAAAAGAAAAGATACATTTATTAGGAGTCGAGAATCATAAGGTACAACACTTAATGATGGTCATAGGGTACAATAAGCAATCAATCATACCAGGAAACAGTCAATCTAAATTGTAAGTATACAAGCAACAAAGTTACAGTCATACAGTCATAAGTGGGAGGGATGGGTAATAAGGAGTGATGAGAAGATTAACAGTAATAGTAGTGCAGACTTTGTAATAGTTGAACAGGGTTGAGGGAATTATTTGTTCAGCAGAGTGATGGCTTTCAGGGAAAAACTGTTCTTGTGTCTAGTTGTTCTGCTGTGCAATGCTCTATAGCGTCATTTTGAGGGAAGGAGTTGAAACAGTTTATGTCCGGGATGTGAGGGGTCTGTAAATATTTTCACAGCCCTCTTTTTGACTTGTGCAGTATACAGGTCCACGATTGAAGGCAGGTGGGTAGTAATTGTTTTTTCTGCAGTCTTAATTATCCTCTGAAGTCTATGTCTGTCCTGTTGGGTTGCAGAACCAAACCAGACAGTTATAGAGGTGCAGATGACTGACTCAATTCGGTCATCAAAAGAAATCAACCCAGAATTCTCACTCGGGACACAAAGGGTAGGCTTCAATTACCCTATTACAGATATATTATGAGAAGACCTAATTCTCTAGAAAAGAATTTCCAGAAGAAGGCTTTAATACTGGGAAGAATGGAAGGAAGAAAAAGGGAATGGTGACCAGCAAGGTGAATGTGTTAAGTTATAGTTACAATGGTCCACTGTTGGAAGACCTGAAGGATCATGTTAAGTACAGATCAACCTGAAAAAAAATAATTATCTATGTGGTTGGAACCAACTTAATGGCATATGATCATCACTAATCACAACAAAAACTTGAAAACAGGAAAGCCAAGAAAATGAAGAGTGCTTATCAATTGTAAAACAGATCATTTACAATTTCTAGAATTTATCTTTTACAAGTGATAATACTGCTCTTTTTGTGCAATTTTGAATAAACAGTAGATGAGATAGAAATAAATTGTTTGAACATGCATGATGGCATTAAGAGCACAGAAATCTGGATCTAATTTGGGGATAATAGAAGATTGTGTACAAGAAAGCACCGCAATAGAGATGGTAAAACAACAAATAAAAACCCCCAACAGCTTAGCATACATTGATTAGAATAATAATCTTTGAGTATATCACTGCAAGATGTTCAGCTATATCTTAAATAATTCTCTATTAAATGAGAATTGTAATTATTTGCCCAATTAGCTACATTCCTAAGTTTTGTAAATTGGTAATTTTCTGTATGTATGTGCAATTGCATGCAAACTACAAGATGGACTCAAAACAGCACATTTCTCATCAGTCACTTAGCTTGGCATTCTCACAAAAGTGAAAGCAAAGCAGCAGCACAGTAAATTAGGAAGCAGTTTCTTAGAGAAATCAAATTCTTTCCCCATTCCTCCATTTCAGAACCAGGAGCAACATGTTTGTACTGTCTATATGTGTTGCTCCCAGCATTTGTCTGTAAAGGTAGTCCTTCACTTATGGCCACAATTGAGCCCAAAACTTCTGTTGCCAAACAAAACATTTGTTAAGTGAGTTTTGTCCCATTTTACAATCTTTCTTGCCATCGTTGTTAAATGAATAAATTTTATTGTAAATGTTATGTCCAGCACGGCAAGGAGACCAGGACTCAGTGACTTGGTTCAGCTCATTTATTGGTCCTGAGAATGGCTCGGGTTCCGGGGGAAAAACTGCGGCTTTTTATTCCCAAGTCGCGGCGGCCGCGGCCAATGGCACCACTTTGAATCTCCCGCGATTAGTTTCCATCAATCACGGGAGATCCTCAGTGGGCCAATCAGAGCGGCTCGCTCGAACAATCGGATCCCTGCGCGCTTTGACCAATCACAGAGCGGTGTTTACAAGAATGTAAATGACCATACAGAACACCCCTCCCCTCTTGGTTCGGTCCTACGTGACGTAGTCCCGTAAGTAGGCGGGGCTCCATACTTGGCTACTGGACCTGCGCAAGTCAGTTGTTGTTTGGCTCCCGGCCGGTTCGGTCGGGTTCTCTGTTGCTCTCGGCCTCGTTGATGGAACTGCCTGGAAGGTGTCACCGCTTAGTCTTTCTGGGCTGGTTGAGCTGGCCTGGCTGCTTCTTCCTGGTGAGGCTTCGAGCTGGCTGTCGGTCGGTAAGTGTTGCTGGTTTCTTTCTATTGGGTTTTGGTTCCCGGGGTATTCCCTCCCCTCTTGGCTTGTATTAAGGGGGTTGTCTGTGTTTGGTTGCGTGTTGGTTGTGTTTCCTGTGATTGTTCTCGATCTTAGTTGATCGATGTGGCGTTTCCAGGCTCGTCCGTCAGTTGTTTGCAGCCGGTACGAGCGGGGGCCTGTCAGTTGGGTTATGGTTGCTGGTACCCACAGTGGGTCTCCGGTTAGGTTCTTTGCGTAGACGGCGTCGCCTGGTGCAAAGGACCGGTGCTTGCTAAAGGAGTTGGGGGGTCTCTCCGGGTTGTATGTGGGGTGCAGCCTGTCTAGTGGGGACCTTATTTTCCTCCCCATTAGTAGCTCTGCCGGGCTTTTGTTCATTGTTGTGTTCGGGGTTATATGTTGTATGAAGAGCATTTTATTTATTTTTTCTTGGATTTCCCCGTGTTCGATTTTTTAGATGGTTTTTTTCATAAATTGAACCAACCGTTCCGCCCTTCCGTTCGCCACTGGATGTGCCAGAGCTGTCAATGCCCCGTTCCACTAGGAATTTTTCAAATTCTAGCGAGGTGAATTGGGGCCCGTTGTCCGACACGATGACATCTGGGAGGCCGTGGGTTGTGAATAGCTTGCTAAGTTCCCTGGTCATGGCCTCCGTGGTGGTGGTTTTCATGTTGCTTACCTCCAACCAGTTGGAGTAAGCGTCTACCATTATAAGGAATGTATGTCCCTTAGTGGGCCCGGCAAAATCTATGTGGATCCTGGACCATGTTCCCCTGGGGGTTTCCCATTCCAGGATCGGTGCCGCAGGAGGGCTCGGTCTGGTTTCTTGGCAGCGTTCACATCTTGCCACCCAGGCCTCGATTTGCTTGTCCATCCCTGGCCACCAAGTGTAACTTCTGGCCAGGGCTTTTGTTCTAACTATGCCCGGGTGCCCCTCGTGTAACAACCCCAATACCTTCCCTTGTAGTTTTTCCGGAATAACAACCCTATCCCCCCACAGTACACACCCTTTTTGTAGTGAGAGTTCTGTTTGCCAGTTCCGGAATGTCTTGAATGCTTCGTCGTCGTCTTTTTCCGGCCACCCTTTTTCTACCCAATGTAACACCTGCGCCAGATGTTTGTCTTTATTAGTTTCTCGGGCAATGTCTGACGCGGTTATGGGTAGATCGGGCAGAGTCTCTATGCTGAGGGTACTCATCGTGGGTGCTGGGTCAGTGTCTAGGTCAGGTAACGGCGAGCGGCTCAAAGCATCTGCGTGGGTGATAGTCTTACCGGGTTGGTGTGTGAGCCAGTAGCTGTAGGTGGCAAGGAATTCAGACCACCTTGTCATTCTGGGAGATAGGATGTTCGGGGTGGCCCGGTTTCCTGCCAGGATGCCCAGCAGTGGCTTGTGGTCTGTGATAATGGTGAACGTGTGGCCATAGAGGTACTCGTGGAACCTCTTCACTGCTGCGACGATGGCCAGGGCCTCCTTGTCCAGCTGGCTGTAGTTCGTCTCTGGTTTGGTGAGTGCCCTCAAGAAAAAAGCAATGGGTGCTTCTCTTCCATCCGGGAGTGTGTGACTGAGGATGGTGCCGACGCCAAAGGGTGAGGCGTCGCATGTGATGGCAAGTGGTAGGGTCTCATTGTATTGGATGAGGACGGGATCGGAGGTGAACAGGTCCTTGGTTTTCCTGAAGGTGGCTTCCTCGCATTTCCCCCAAGTCCAGGTGGCCACCTTGTCCAAAAACCTATGCAAAGGCTCCGCCGCGGTTGCCTTTTGGGGCAGGCAAACATTGTAAAAATTAAACAGTCGCAGAAATGCCTGCAGTTCAGTTTTATTCCTGGGTGTGGGGGCCTCCTTAATGGCTCTGATTTTGTTTGCAGTTGGGTGGATGCTGTGCCAGTCTAGGAGGTATCCTAGGAACTCGACCCACTCTGTGTGAAGCTGGCATTTCTCTCTCTTCACTTTTAGACCGGTTTCCTTAAATTTCGTTAGCACCTCCCTTAGACGACCCTCTAGTTCTCGCTGGTTGGTTGCTGACACCAGCACATCGTCGAATTCCTCTCCATGAGGCTCTGGAAAATCCCAGGTGCCATGCTGACTCCAAACTGGAGTCGGTTACAGCGAAACGCTCCCCGGTGGGTGACTATGGTTTGCGCCTCAGCAGTTTCTGCATCGACCGGCAGCTGTTGGTATGCTTGTGCCAGGTCGAGCTTCGCGAAAACCTTGCCTCCCCCCAGTGAGTGTAGAAGGTGCTGCACTACTGGGACGAGGTAGTTGCTTGGTTGTAAGGCGCAATTTAGGGTGGCCTTATAGTCCCCGCAGATTCTTACCGACCCATCGGGCTTGACTGGGGTGACTATTTAGGGTGGCCTTATAGTCCCCGCAGATTCTTACCAACCCATCGGGCTTGACTGGGGTGACTATTTAGGGTGGCCTTATAGTCCCCGCAGATTCTTACCGACCCATCGGGCTTGACTGGGGTGCCATCGTTGTTAAATGAATAAATTTTATTGTAAATGTTATGTCCGGCGCGGCAAGGAGACCAGGACTCAGTGACTTGGTTCAGCTCATTTATTGGTCCTGAGAATGGCTCGGGTTCCGGGGGAAAAACTGCGGCTTTTTATTCCCAAGTCGTGGCGGCCGCGGCCAATGGCACCACTTTGAGTCTCCCACCAGGCGTGGTCGATTGGTTGTAGGACCCGTTGCTTGACGAGCTTGTCAATTTGCTTGTCTATTTTTGGCCTGAGTGCAAAGGGTACCCACCTTGGTTTTAGGCGTATCGGGGGAATGTTGGGGTCTAGGCTGAAGGAGATGGGGGGCCCTCGGTACTTGCCTAGGGTGCCGTCGAACACTTCCTGGAAGTCCCGTGCCAGTTGCTGTTCCCAATCGGTCTCGGCAGTGTGGTTGATGCCCGTGACTTCGATGCCGAGCGGTGCGAACCATTGCAGTCCCAAAAGGTGACTTACTTCTGGTTGGGCCTCAGTCGCCCGTCCTGGGTCGGTGGTCATGGTGCGGTCCCCGGTGTCTGGTCTCCACATGCGGTTCGCCGATTTCCGGATTGTCTTGGCTGTGGTGGCTTCAGCGATGGCGTCGGTGAGGGCGATGTCTCCTTTGGCCATCAGTCGGCTCTGTAGGACTGGGTCTCAGAGTCTGAGTACGACGCGGTCCCGTAAGGCCTCATCCATGTCCGAGAACCCGCACATGCCCCCTAGGCTTTGTAGCTCAGCCACAAAATCACTGATGCTCTCGCCCGCTCTCTGGTCCCGCCGGTAGAAATCGTGCCGCCTGATGAGGGTGGGCATGGCGAGGGCATAGTGGTTCCAGAGCAATGGTTCGAGGTCAGCCCAGTCCATCTCCTTGACGTCTGCGGGTTTCGCTAGAGCTTTTGCCATCTTGAACACTGCGGGCCCGCAGTGTGTCAGGAAGATGGCTCTTTTCTTCGGCCCGGCAGCGTCCTTCATGTTGCTACATTCGAGGAACATGAGGAATCTGTCGGTGTATGATTCCCAGTCCTCGGTAGCGGGATTGAAGGGCGCGGGCGGTGCGATGCTGGCCATCTCGTCAGTCTCGCTTCCTCCGGACACGTGTTGGTGGGGGATTAGCCTTGGGATCCCATCCTCGTCGCCAGTGTTATGTCTGGCACGGCAAGCAGACCAGGACCCAGTGACTTGGTTCAGCTCATTTATTGGTCCCGAGAACGGCTCAGGTTCCGGGGGAAAACTGCAGCTTTTTATTCCCAAGCCACGGCAGCCGCAGCCAATGGCACCGCTATGAATCTCCCGCGATTAGTTTCCAGCAATCGTGGGAGATCCTCAGCGGGCCAATCAGAGCGGCTCGCTTGACCAATCGTATCCTTGCACGCTTTGACCAATCACAGCGCAGCGTTTACAAGAATGTAAATGACCGTACAGAACAGTAAATATGAGTGAGTTGCCAAGCGTCTGAATTTTGATGACAGGACCATGGGGATGCTGCTGTGATGACCCAGGGTGGGATACAAAACAAACACAGTCAGAGAAAACAGGTGAAACCCCTTTATTCCTTCACTTTGCTTCCAAGCTCCGAATATTCTTGACAGAAGACAAAAAACTCCCACACAAACAGTTACAAGAAGGCAAAAAGCAACAGAAACCAGGCAAGATAAGGGCTGGAGGATGTTCAGAGATAACACACACTTGGAAGGACACCAAACTCAGAGAGGAACCATAAACTAGAGATATTTCCACGCTTTATTTCCAGAGTTCGCCCGTACGCAAGTCTGTCCTCTTATTCAGTTGTCACAGCTGCAGCCTATGAAGAGGATCAAGGCCCTCTTCTCCCAAGTAGACCACCTCTCTCCCTTATCCTTTCCTCCCTGCATGCCCTAGGATGGATAGGGAATGGGCCTGGGTCCTCCTCTGCCTGCTCCTCTGCCTGCTCTGCCCTTTCCCACAACCTCTGGAGCCACACTTCCACTCCCTGTCAGCTGTTCCTCCTCTCCCTCAGAGTCAGTCTCTACCAGGGGCATAACAGCTACAATGGTTATAAGTGTGAAAAAAGAACTAAGTTGTAACTAAGAACAGTCACTAAACTAACTGTTCTAAGTCTAGTGCATTGCTCCTAGCATTTGTCTGTTGTTGGAGAGCCAGCTTCCTCCAGCTTCTGCTACGTTCTCCCCACCCACCTCCACCCTTTCATTCCCATCTTCCACAGGGCTTGAAGTGAATCTGAGAAACTATTTTCCAATTGCTTAGGTGAGATCATTCTGGAGGGTTGTTCTGCTTTCCCTTGGGGACAACTCACATTCCCAGTCAATCATTGTGTGTCAGGATTCTTAGTCATCACTCCTCTGAAGAGAATAGTTAATCTGATTGACTAGAAATTCGGGTGGGGGAGCACTGGTTGCCCCACTGAGATACCTATCAAGAAATTAGAGAAGATACTAGATTTGGAAATAAAAGGGCCAGGCAATTCAAATTTCCTCACTGTATTTCCTCAATTCCATTTTTTTATTTATAAGTGGATTGTTCTTTGTTAATTTAATTGCACTATGATCCTTTCTCTTCTGAAAGACAGCAGCTCCTCTTCTATTCTCTGAAGGGATAATCTCTTAGTAACATGTAATTGAGAGACAATACACACAGCAAAAAAATTAGAAAATAATAGGCTGGCTACTTCTGAGATTCCTCTAGTATAAGGATGGCTCTAGACCAGGCACCTAATGTCTCAGCTGGACGTTTGAAATCATATTCACATTATAAGCAAGTACAGTATTTACCTCAATACTGCTTTGAGTTTAACTAGGCACAGGGGTGCGGTTCTACCAGTTCACACCTATTGGCTAGAACCAGTTGTTAACATTCTAAGCAGTTTGGAGAACTGGTTGTTAGAAGAAATTACTGGCCTAATCCTGTAAGGAAGGCAGGAAGGAAACATTCTGGTGTTGCTTACAAAAACTGCCTCTCCATTATCCCTTATTACATTCTTGGCATTCTTGGTTTTCAGGAACTTCTCTGGAGTTTTTATTCCCTCCTTTGCTGGTACTTTGCTTGTGTGGAGTGACCATTCAAAGTTACAATGGCACTGAAAAAAGTGATTTATGACCATTTTTCACGTCTACAACTATTGCAGCATCCCACAGTCATGAGAGGCCAGGTGAGGAGTTGCGTGCCTCAATGTGAGTGATATTGAGTTGGCAACGCCCAGCCAATAACATGACCACCAAGCCACCCCACCAACTAAGCCACGCCCACAGAACTTGTTAAAAAATTTGAATCCCACCCCTGACATGTTCATAACATACTAAGGAGCACTTTAAATAAATATTTTAAATGCATGCTTGTTTCCAAAAAGAATTACTTTGGATTTTTTAAAAAGCCAAACAAAATGAAAATTCTCCCATAGGGGCAGAAGTAGGGGTGTAGGATGAGGAAATTTTGACTTTAAGGATATCGGAGTTTCAGAAGTATGTTTACCCTCACTCAGCTCATGATTTATTGGTAGGGGTTTTTGCAGGGGGATTAAAAAGTTATGACATTGACTGTGACTATACAATCAAAGCATCACCCATATAAAAAAGGGGGTAAATTTCAATCCCACAGTGGTTATCTTTTTTTTTTTTTTTTTACAAAATCCTATCTTAAGGATGCTCCTGTTTATTCCTAGACCAAATTTTTTTTTTAAAAAAATGAAACTGTTGACCATGAGAGTTAGTCATATGGAAACTGTATATTACAGTATATAACATACATTTTAAAACAGACTTAAAAGCTTCCTTTAAACACAGAAAATCTTAGTCATGCCTTTTATATTCCCTGATCCCTTCCCAAAACATTACATGTCGTCCCCGACAGCCATCTCAACGTTGTCCAGCTGTGTTTCTGACCTCCACCACAATGTAGGAAGAAGGTGACAAGAGTGCATTTGCTTCAATTTATATGGCCATCCATCTCATCATCATGACAGCTGCACAGCTACCAACAAATAAAAGAAACATTCACATGACTATATTACTTAGCCAAGCTTGTTGCTTTTAACTTTCAGCACAAATATAGATGGTATTACTTGCCTATGTACAGGTGCTGGGGGGAGGGGAGAAGCATTCTAACCTTGTATTTGGGGTGCATAGACCATATAATGTTTCATCTTGACCAGGAATAAAAAATTCTACCAAAGAATTACTCAAAGCTTTGCAGCTTGTAGCATTTGCAATACATTTTAGCTCATTTCTTGACTACAGCTATAAAAGGGAGTATTTACTTGGCAAAATATCTATAGTTGTATCCACACTTCTTTGTTTTGTAACATGTGCATAAATACATGTAGCATACATAATGTAGCATGCTAGACTTCTTTATCTTGTAGCATACTGTACATGTATAGCATACATAGCATGCTATATACAAATAGAGCAAAATTAAAGATGTTTCTCAGAGATATCACTATATATATTTGTTTTAAAAGTTTTTGTATTTGATTGCAATAGTACAGCTAATAGTAGATCTAAAAGTCCCACTTTTATGTTTGTGTGTGATGATGTGTAAGATTTAAACTGCTGCACTTGGATGTTTTTTAAAAGTAACTCTGTTAATGTCGGTTACACAAGGGCACCATCAAAGAGAGTTGCCATCTTCCAATAATGCTGAGACAAGATATTAGATGACGTACCAAGAATCATAAAAGTTAACCTTGGAATTAATTTTTGAGGCTGGCAATTACCATGTAATAAAGCAACCACTAAAGCAGCAGAAATCTACCAGGACAAATTTGTTAAGAAAGAATTAATTGACAGAAAAAGATTGTTCCACATGAATTATTGACAAACTGGATTCAGGCAATATCTTTATATGAAATTTATGCCAGAAATCTACCAGTATGTTGTTTAAAAGTGGGGATGGAGATTGGATAGTGGACAACATCTTTAAAAGGCAATGTGAGAAATAAACTGAAATCTCTTATGTGGCAGTTTTCTCAATCTGGTGTCTTCCAGATGTGTTGGACCAACTCCCATAACATCCTGGCCAGCTTGTTTAATACAATACATCTGGAAGACACTTGATAGGATAACACTTCTTCATACTGTCTAAGCTTGTTCTGTGTCATTTATTATATTTAAACAGAAAAATAAGCAAAAGTATTATTATACTTGAGAATTTCTGAAAGGATCAAAAATATAATATTGGACATAACATGATAATAATGCCTATTAGAAAATCCAATTTTATTTTTTAAAAGTAATTGGTGTGAGGCTATTCCTAATGGATCATTAACTACAGCACTATGTTGCTTCACTAACCATTTAAAGGACATATTGCCGCACCATGTTACCTTCCCTTGCAGTCTAAGGTAAAATCCATGTTTAAAAGTAGTTATTCTCAGTTTTTCTCTCAATTATAAAAATGGGTAACAGGCAGGATATAGCAATTTAATCCCATCCTTCACATCTGTCATTTTTTATTCAGAGTGTAAGAAATGGGGAGAGTTAGGAACCTGGTGGTGAAAGAGACAGTGCTCTTCTCCACTTTCCTTAAACTTCTTGACATGTTTCCAGTTATTTTCTAGAAGACTGCAGGAGATGTCAAAAGGCCAGGAATGAGATCATTGCCAAGATGGTGGAAAATAGGACAAAAGAAGAAGGAAAAAAAACCTTTAAAAGATAGCTGCTCTGCCTGCAAGCCTTGGACCCAAGCTGATTAATCATGTTATAATCACTGCATTTGTGTTACTGAAATACTTCTAGAAAATAGCAGATTGTAACTATATATAATATAGGGCAAAACAGAAGCAAGTCTCATTCAACTTTTCCTATGATCTAGCAATTCCTCAAAGTCTGTTCATTCTCAAAGTATGAACAATTGCCATATTATTCAGTTCTCATTATTTGCAGAAATCATGTAGCAGCATATCTGGTACTCTGGTGCTTGTGTAAAATTTCTGTGACATGAGACTTGTATAACAAGAAGATGGGAATGATGTGCTTTATTTTAAGAGAATTTTCCATGTAATGACCATATAACTGAATTACAGCTAAATAAGCTTGCTAGGTCTGAAGATGAGCTCATTGCACAAGAATGTGTTTAAATTATCTCAATGTTTAAATTGATCCTCTTAAAAACACCCAAAGGCCTATTGCTCTTTTTTTTTCAGAATAATAATTTCTCATTTTAGATAGCACTTGCAGAGATGGTATGGTACCCAGCTAGGGAAGTCTGCACTTGGAGTAAAATATATATGCCAAAATGGCACCTGCAGCACATATTTAAAATGGGTCTTTGGTCACATAGTTATGGGCATATATTGCCTTTTGTTTGACTGCTCCCCAGGGGTATCTCTTGTACATTGTGTTGCCAATCTTGGCAGCAGGACTAGGGGGCTGTGATGCAAAAGCCAGGGGTGGTATTCTACAGGTTCACACCTATTCCCTAGAACCGGTTGTTAACATTTTAAGCAGTTTGGAGAACCGGTTGTTAGAAGAAATTACTGGCCTAATCCTGTAAGGAAGGAAACATTCTGGTGTTGCTTACAGAAAGTGCCTCTCCGTTAACCCTTATTACATTCTTGGCAGGACTAGACTTCCTGTATCAGGAACATCTCTGGAGTTTTTTTCTCCTCCTTTGCTGGTACTTTGCTTGTGTGGAATGACCATTCAAAGTTACAATGGCACTGAAAAAAGGGACTTATGACCATTTTTTACACTTACAACTATTGCATAATCCCCACAGTCATGAGAGGCCAGGTGAGGAGATGTGTGCCTCGATGTGAGTGATGTTGAGTTGGCCACACCCAGCCAGTCACATAAGCACCAAGCCATGCCCACAGAAATGGTTGTTAAATAATTTGAATCCCACCCCTGGCAAGAGCTAATCAATTTACTTATCTCCAGGCTCTGAATTAAATATGGTGCATTGATTTGGTTTTCCACAGCCATGTGCAGTAAAGCAAAATAGTAATGACCCAACCACAGTAGTCCCTCAACTCATCATATACATATACATGCTGACTACAGTGTCCTCTTCCTGATAAAATATGCTCTGCTTTTATCTTCATGGAGCTAAAATGAAAGAAATAATTAAATAACAATAAACTGCTCTACATTTTAAGACATGAGTGGGCAATTAATTTCCCCAAGGGGCCACATGAGAAACTGGGATGTTGTTGATGATTAAACTAATAGGTGCATAGGCACACAGGCTCACACATATGTAAATTGGAAAAAAAATAGCAGTTGCCTTCAAAATAAAAGCAATGCAGTCCATTATGTACATAGCATATACTTATTTACATTCGATTTCTAATTTCTGATTGACTTCACGTGAGCCAGATGGAAAGTCAAAGGACGGGATGTGGCCAGGGGCTGTAAAATGCCCAGGCCTGTATTAAGAGATAAACACCATGAAACTCAATCACAGTTCATAGTTTTTATACCTTTCAACAAGGAAGATTCTCAGGCAAAGCATTGAGTGAGCTTCTAATTCCTATAACAAATTTACTTCCTGTTGGTTACTGATGTTGGATTATGTACCAGTTTATCAGAGAATCTTTTCATAGTGCTGCAGCTGCAGTGAAAACTAGAAGCCTTATAACTTGTAAAAAAAAAAAAAAAAAGGGCACTGACATTCTCACTGCTATCAGGAAAAATGGGGGAAGAAAGGCTCCATTGAGAAACAGGAGACAATTTTGTTCTGGCACCATCTGTAGATTGAATAATTAAGTTAATTTATGCATACATGTCATTTATCAGCTGCTTCAATCCAAATAGCATAAAGATATTAGTAATTAACCAGTTACAAAGAACTATTGATTACAGGTAAACCTTGATCACAGTTGAGCCCAAAATTTATGTTGCTAAGTAAGACAGTTGTTAAGTGAGTTTTGACTATTTTTTTTACCTTTCTTGCCACAGTTGTTAAATAAATCATTGTGGTTCAATGATGCATTGGCTCCCATTCTTCTTAAGTCAATATGTTGATTGAACAATTCTAGGAAACACCTTGAAGATTATTTGAGGACTTTGCTGATTCTGTGTGAATATGAAGAAGTATGCCTCAGGAGTTTTCAAAATCATATTTGAAGGGCTAATTATTGTTCTATTGTGTTGTTAGATTATCCTCTTCAGCTGTAATTAGCTGGTTTCATCACCCCCCACCCATGCATTCCTATTATGATCTATTTCAGGGGTGTCAAACTCATGGCCCACGGGCCGGATGCATCACATGCTGGCCAACCCTACCCCCATGCTAACTTTTAGTGAAAGGGGGGCAAATCATGATATGTCACATGATGAAAATGTGATACTGCAAGTTTGACATCCCTGATCTACATAATTGACAGCTTGCAAAGTTGTTTCTAGCTTAGCAAACACCTGATACAAATAACTCATTGGAAAAAAGATTATTTACAGCACTGTATATATCATGTCTAAACTTTAACTTTTAAAAATATTGCATGAAACATAAAATGGAATTGTGTGACTTAGGACGCATAGAGCTAAAATTCTTGAAGTATTTAGCAATTAACATTGAAAAGAGAATAATCTTTTATTTTCTAAAGCTGTCCTTTTTCTTCTATCTAAGAAGAATACAGTAAAAGCAAATAAACTCTTGGACATTCCACAATACTTCCATATCTTTTTTGGACTGATTTCCAGAATTAAGTGATATCAATACCACCCAATACTGGTGCAAACGGAAATAATAACATGAACTCCGTTTTATGAACTCTGATGAAATTTTGTTTGGAGGCCCGAGGACTGAACAGCTTAATCATTAATTCCTTTTCAAAGGTTCCTTGGTCAGGCTATTGTGTAAAGTTTCCCAGATGGGAAAGGAAAGTTTTTTTAGTCCATCAAATATCCTTATCAGGCCCCTGCAAGCCAGCCAAGTTTGGGTTGCAAGAATATATCTACCCTTTGAGTGAAGGTTTAAATTTTACATTTAAATGTATTCTAAACATTTTGCACTTCACTCAAGACAAATTCCTGCCCTGGGAAACTGAATTAAAAAATAACAATAAGAGAGATGCCCAGAGACATTGAAGTTTGGTGAAACTTGGCAATACAAAATTGGGGGAGGAAAGAATGGCCGTCCAAACAACATATGCTATCTCTTAAACTTTTGCTCTTTGGAGAATAGGCAGGGAAGGAAAATGACAAAGATAAAATCTGCAGCTCCCATCACAGAACCAGAAAAACCTCTGGGGTGTTTAATAAGAAGATGATAGTTAAAACATTTTGGAAAGCTGTTTCATAGTCTGATATCTCAAGGAGCTGGGATTTGATGGCTTCTGGTAAATGTATTCTTTGTCTATAATCTAAACAATTTCAAGAAAAGAGGCCAGAGACATAGAACAGTCTTCTGATCTGTTAATGATAATACAATACTAAAGTAACCAGGAAAATATAGACAGAGGATGCCAATAAAATAATAATTTAAAATCTGAAGTGATTACAGGAATGCAGATAACCAAACTGCAAATAACCATTAAGCCCATGCTGAAATGGTAAAGGATTTGGAATGACCACAATATCACCTGATTAAGTTAAGGAGAAATTAATTTCAATTCATACAGACTTTCTCCATTAGCTTTTGCCTCTTCTCATTTTGCAGAAAACTGCAAATGCGCTTTCTGGAAACAAAAGAGGTCTTGAATTAACATTTTTTCCATCCAGGTGCTTTTCAGATCCAACCTTTCTGGCTTCGTGGACTGGCTGTTGCATCAGTAGCAATGGTGGCAGTGGAGGCTGGGGGGAAGAAGATGGTTTCATTTGCACAACCTAATCTCATGCATGTACAAATGAAGCTTCGTGCACTCACCCGCTGCTTGAGCAACCTGGTTCCCAACAGGTCATGGACTGGTATCAGTACCAGGTTGGGTACCTCTGTGCTAGATTACAGTATCCACTAATCAGATCCAGTCTAAGGCTGTTTCACCAGTAGTTGTACTTGATGATGTTGTGCTTTTAAAAAGTGATTTATTTTCTAAATAGGGCATAGGCACCTGAAGGATAGGTCAGTCATATTTTTATAAGTAAAACAAGATGGAAGTAATATGTGTTATGAAATTCAAAGACACACTGATCAGAAGCTTGTGAAAATAAAAGCTATTTTCACAGATGTTTTTTGTTGTGACCTATTGAACTACTCAGTCAATTTAGTATGTTTATTTATAAGAGAGCACACAAGACAGGAGACCACAAGGTGCTCACCTTTAGGAAAAGAGACAAAGTGTAGCAATGGGGTGGAGCAAAGATTAGGAACTCAATGAGATCCAGATGTTTGAATGACAATATTGAAAACCACTATGCTGTTTATTATGCATTGAAGTTAAAGTCCAAAGTATCTAGAACACAGGTGTCAAAACTCCACGTCATGTTTTGTGACATTTTTTCCCATTTGCGGAGCTAGGGGGGCATGGCTTACATGTGACTCATTCAGCCCAGGGCCGCCAGTTTGACACCCCTGGTGCCAGGTAGAAGGTGCCAGGTTGCCTACTCTTAAGATAAAGGGACTTTTCAGGCCACCTCCAGTTTTTGTTTGAATTTCTCATTTGGAGCTTTCCATGGTCCTGCAACCATCAAGTTTGGTTTTCTGCCTTACTTTGTGGGCACCTGACCTGGCAAGAGATTTTCTCTAATTCCCATTTAATCAGAGAATACGATGGATAGGAAAGGAAAAGCTATATATGCATAGGTCAACATGACTGTACAATATGACTACTTCTTAACCTCAAAAACCATAAGTGCTGGAGAGTTGAAGTTCAGACACCTTAAAGTTGTCAAGGGTGAGGAACATTGCTACAGAACCTTTTCTCATATACTGAATGTGCGGCCACAATAGCTGCCAAAAACATTAGTGAGTAAGCAACATAACTGCACTCACGTATTTTGAAATATATGACGATAGCTCGAAAAATCCTTTTTCCTATTCAAAAAATTGGAAAATATCCTTGCCAAGTATTTATGAGATTCCAGACTCATGAGCTTAAAACTCCATAGCACTATTCTGTCCTTTTTCTACATTATATTCTCAATATGCCAGCTAGAAAGATCATCCAGCCAAGAGAAAATAATGCCTTGCAGAGGATTTTCCTTTAGAATAAACATGAGCCTATAAAAGGAATGAGTTGAATGGCTTCCCTATAATCTTTGGCACATTTAGCTATTGAAAGCCACAGGATGATAAGGGCATCTATGGCTTGCATTTTTTTTTAGCAACTTAGATAAAATGATTTTGAAAATGTGAGGTGTCAGACACTCTCAAATGTGCCATTAACTGGGAAATTAGCAAAGGTCATGCTGATGAAGAGATAACTATACAAGACCAGAACTTGTCTTTAGAAATTCCCCATAGATCACAAATGGTGCTTTGCAAACTCAAGGAGCTGACTTGTGATAATGCTATTTTCCAGAAGGCCAGGAATGGTGGGACAATGATAATCATCCCTTTCAGTGCCAGTGCTATCCAACTGCCTTAATTCAGATTAGAACAATGCATTAGAAACATCCAACTAAATTGCTGCACTTGACAGTTAGGGATTAATAAATCAGAGTAGGCTGGTTCTATTTAACAGCATTCTGTGGGGTCAGATATATAAGCTGACACATTTTTGTCCCAATTACTAATTAGAAATCTGGAAGAAAATTTGCCACAACATAATACTAAATGGTCAGACGACTAATTGCAGCTGCACCAAGGGAAAGAAAGCCTCTTTCCTTCAAAGAACCCACTACTGCTTTTGTTTACAAAGAGAAAGAAATCTGGCAGTCTCATAAAACATACAGAATGAATGCAAGTCTTCTCTGGCTCGGTGCATAGCTAGGCTTCTTTTTAATATCAAGGGCAGTATGAGCACTCTGTGACTTTGAGTAAACTGCAGCTCCCAGGGCCATGGTTCCAACTGAAGGCACTCTGCCTTCAAAGACAATGTCAAACGATCAACTGTCAATGGTACAACTTCAGGATATTCTCCAGATTTGGAGATGATTTCAAGGTTGGAAGTAGGAACATTTTGGCTGTGGAAGACCTATTTTTTTTCCACTCTTAAATGTCCTTCCAAACCCCAAAACAAAGTGAAAAATTGGGCAGAAGATTTCTGATCTTGGTTCTTCTGGTGATGTTAGAGCATGATATATGGTCTCCTACAGCCCTTCAGAAAACTGAGACTGAGTGGCAGCCCCCAAAGATTGACCACGACTACCCCAGATGGTGGGTAGGTGTTAGTTTTCATCACATGCATATACAGATTGTATCACCTAAACCCAGAGGTGTGTGTGTGTGTGTGTATTAATGACAGTTATGATTGTGCCTATTCTTTTTTTATGGGTGTCATGGACACCCCTGACCAAATTGGGCCTTAAGTGCATCACTTCTTGTTTAATAACATGGCTTCCAAGACCAGCCTGTGGCCTAAATATTGTATAATTGAACTTTAATGGCAAAATGTTGGATTGGGGGAGTGGGGGTAATGTTTGAATTTGAGGAGCACTTTTGAGAACAAAGGGTCCAAAGGCTTTCTGAAAGAAAATGCAAGCTCTCCCCCTTGAAATTAGGTCAAAACAGGCTCAACATTTTCATCATGTTACTAAAAGCTTCCCTGCAGTCTATGGCAAGTTTGGAAGCTAAATTCATTAAAGCAGCCCCCTCTTGTTTTCAGTCTCCCACAGAACCTGACTTTCTACCATTGACCTCACCCCCTTCCTAAGAGGCCTATAGGGGGTGTGCATAAGCGCACCAATCGTGCCTATCATCCCTGTCCTATTAATTTTTATTTTTCTTATAAGTATCTATCTCATGCATTCAAAACTATATTTATTTTTATACCTGTATCTTATAAGTGATTGACAAATTAAATAAATACTAAAAATACTTTTAAAAAAGCACCCCTTACTTTTGTTACAGAATTAATTATAATGAATAAATTCTTTAAAGCAGCATTTTTTTTCTTCAGGCTTATGGGAAAATCTGAACAAAAAAAATGGGATGATTTAATGAATAGCAGACAACGCTGCACTTGAAGTGTGAATCACTTCTTCCTAATCATTTTTAAAGCATGCAAGGCTCTACTATATATACAGGATTCTAAAGGCCATGCAATACACAAACACAAACACACAGAGAGAATTCCTGTTTATACAAAAGGATGACGCCCTGAAGTCATTTCTAACACCAACATGTGAATCTGGATGCCAGGGTGATCCATTCATTTGGTATTATATTTTTTCTCTTTATTTTTAGGGACACAGAATAGTCTGTTGTGAAAGAAAATGCAGGAATTGGCAAGTAATCATCTCTTCTGATTAACGTGACAGCCCGCCTACAGCTGGGATTCTTGTATAGAATCAACTTTGTTGCTGAATTTTCAGTAATTATATAACTACACAAAATGCTGCTTTGGCAAAGGAAATTTGGTAAATAGGAGGGGAAATACTGCAAATAGAAAACATGTTTGTAGTCTGAAAAGGATATCTTCTAGCATTCTGCTTTCTGCTTTAATCCAAATACAAGCCATATGTACATTTCCATTTGTTTCAGGTGTTTAATTAGTAATCTTCTATTTAGAATGTTTCGATTTTGGCGTTCCCTCTCAAAGACCTTTCACAGGAGGAAAAACAGATAAAACCAGGCCTTTGACTTGTGCTTTCAAATAGTTCTTCCATTGTTACTTTAGTCCTGTGTTTTGAAACTTTAAAATGGGGCCTGCGAAGAAAAAGAAAACTTAGTTCTTCCCATTACTCTGGGGGTGGTAAAGGATAGAGAATTTGTTTTGTTTTTTTTCCCACCAGCCCACCTCAATTGTTTTCATTAGAAACTTTTTGTTTTATCTGAACTGACGTTTGTTCCAGAAACTCACAAAAGGAAACTACCCTAAAGATGACGTGTTTTTTTACCCTAAAATAAACAGATTTCAGTTGCATTCATGGTGCTGGTAAAAAAGATAGTAAACATCCTTAGCTGTAATATACAGATAATGCAATGGAAAGCCTGTTAGCAAGATTTGACCAATTAGGCAGAAAAAACCCTTTTCCCAGACCAGTTTGTTCAAAGACAAGTCATATCTGTAGATGTTGGCCGAAAAAAAGTTGCTTGTCTATACATAGCCTTACGTCCTATTCCCAATTTAACGCTTTATTTAAGTTCCCAATATATCATCTGGATATCATCTAGATATCAACAGTAACCCATGAAGTTGCTGTAAAGGCTGATTGGAAAAGAAGGATCACCGCTTTTTGCAAGTTGTAGTCATTTATGAGATAGTGGCATTCTTGCCCAAAATTCAAAAGGTGGGGGGAGGAAATTTTAATGAGATGTGGTGATCTCTTGACAAAGAGATGTTTGTGCATGTTAACATAAGAAGTCTTGGTCTTCTGGATATCAGAAGGACAATTATGAAGGCCATGATGTCCATAGGAATGTTATTACCAAACTCTGATTTGTGTGGCTTTAGCTGATGATGCAGTGACCCTTCTAAAGAAAAAGACTGGGAATAATTAATCTTGAAAATCAATGTGCCTCTATTAAATTGAAGATCTCCTATAACATGATTGCTTAATTATTCTTTGCAAGAGAGAAATAGATAAAATGAAACCTGTGGTCCCTGAGAGTGTAAGGCTGATTTTTCATTCACTTAACTGAAAAGTTGGTCTCCAAGAGGGAAATATGGCCTTGACCTCTTTCTTCTGGGACTCAGAGGCTGGTACTTTCAAGGAGAAGTTTGGGAGGTTGGCCAGAGCCAATATGGCAGGACGAACATTCTAAATATTGGAAGAGCTACCCCACCCTTTTTCATATGGTAAATTCCATGCACAATTTGACTATTCTTTTCCAAAGAGAATATAAAATTTTCTTCTTGGAATAATAAAAAAAATTAAAAAGAAAATAATATAACTAATAGTACATGTATTGATGGTGGCTAGAATATTATATGCACAATATTGGAAAAATGAAAATATACCTCCAGAAATAAAAATAATAAGAAAAATTATGGCATATGCAGAATCTGATAGATTATTTTTAGAAATAGAAGACAAAGGAGAGTCTAAATATGATAAAACCTGGAATAAATTTTATAATGATTATATAATAGAAGACAAGATCGAAATACTAGTACCGTGTTTCTCATATAATAAGGCCGGATCTTTTTTTTTTTTTGATCCCTGAAAAAATGGCTAGGCCATCTTTTCGGGGGTGACTTAATTCCCCCCCCTTGCATCTTAGGGCGGGCGGCGACGACTTGGATGTTGACCTCGGCGTTGGTGGGGCACTTTGTATCACGGTCAATGCAGGCAGCACCATATCCGGGTGTGCAACAAAAGTACTTCCTAACAACAAGCCCCCCCGCCATTCCCCCCCCCATTTTGCATGTTTTAATATAGGCCTTAATTTGGGGGGGGGGCTTAATTTCATTCCATGCCTATAAAATATGCTGGGACTTCCTATTGGGGGAGGCTGTATTGTTGGAGAAACAGGGTAGTTATGATTAGTTTAATTAGTAATTAATATTTTAATAAGGAGATTATAAATGATGAAGTAAATGTATTTATGTATAACAAGGATAAGTTGGATGTTTTGGGTTGTATTTGCATAATTAAAATTAAAAATAAAAGAATGCCTAAGATTGCTCTGTTAAAAATTATCTCCTGGCTTATTTTGCAATAAATTGAAGTGCAATACAATTTCCAATAAAGTCTCCTAATGTATGGGATGCAATTATGCACATAATTTATGGAAATTACACAGGTGGCATAGAAAAGATACTAAAAATAATAAAATAGTTCAATCCTTAATTCAATAGAGGAAGTGAAGAAAACTTTGAAAAATAATAAAATCATTCTGTTCGGTTTAAATCATTATGTTAAAAGTCATTCTGTTCGGTTTAAATCATTATGTTAAAATTCCCTTCAAGACTATGTTGATTCCATGGACAATTGCAGATAGCTTTTTAAAAATATATACTAAAGTAAACATTCTTATTCCATGTTTAAGTCTCATCAACTTTGCATGAAATTTATTCTATATTTTTTTCCTGAATAATCACAATAATCAGCCAAATAATCCCTCACTCGTCCTCCCAATTGTTTATATGTATTCAAAAATGGAAGTTGGATGCTAAACTACTGAAAAAGTTTCATATGTTTTTAAATCCGGCAACTTTGATATGAAACATGATTTTTTTTTTTCTTTGCCAACTGTACTCTTTTCTCCACTACTGGAGGCTTTACAAAGTTTGCTTTTCCCACAGTTTCTCCGAGGTTGAGTTAATAAATCTTATTTAATGACTGATTAGAAGCTGCTTTGTATTCATTTAAATATTTATGGATTAGAAGATAGGGAGGTAGAGAGGAGAGAAGAGAAGCAAATTTTCACTGCTATTGTTTCATTGTATTTAAACCTACAAAACAGTAGAAGCACTTTTATGAGTATTTTTTTAATTGTTGGACTATTCTACAAAATGCATTTCATATATTACTAAGCTATCTCCAGTATATCAGGTAAGAATTTGGCATATGACAGGAATACTGTTCTTTCTGGAATTTTTTTGACTTTTCAAAATCAAATAAAGAGAGGGGGGGAAGGGAAGGAGGGAAGGAGGGAAGGAGGGAAAGGGAGAAAAACACAAACTTCACTTCACAATAAGTTTATTCTTCTTGTTTTAAAGAGACCAATTGCTTTATTTTAAAAAACATTGTGGAGAATTCTAGCTACACAACTCCCAGGCAGTGTCTAATTTGTCCCTTAAATGAGAAGGTCATGGTGCTCTTATCTGAGAGGAATCTTTTGGGATCCATCCCAAATTTCTGTTGAATTATTATTTTAATCCACGCCTATTAAAAAATTCCACATAGCCTGTTCTCTCAGCTATAATTTTATCTTTTCTTGATTTTTATCTGCTGTTCAAACTTGGAATGTGTGAATCATCAGCTGCAATTTCATAAAACATAAAGAATTGCACCATCCTTCAAACTAGTGTACTCTTTGACAATTTATTCATAAGACATGCAGTTATTGCAGAGGAGGTTATACTGCTATAAAATTATATGCAGGGAAAAATAGATAAAAACATTTCAGGAAGAAGTCACCAAACCTTCTTATGCTCTCAATCCCTTGCAGAAAGCCAAGTTCATGAAAAGTACTATTAGACATGCAGCTGAAGATACATATGGACTTCCAAGCCCCACAACCCAATGCACAGAATTCTTCACAGACTGTATGCATGTTATCATCAGTTTCTGGCTGTTCCCGTACTTGGCATGATTCTGTTCATTGAGTGTAAGATGAAATGTATCTGTGAGAAAATCCTATTCTCCAATGAGACAGAGAGGAGAATTGAAGATATGTAAACAGGGTTTCCAGTTAATTTGATTGGCTTTAACATACTGTAGTTTCAGCTTGAATCCATCATTCAGAAGAGTCTTCCTTAAAAAATGAAATCATATGCCTTAACTGTGACACTTAATATAGGTAGTCCTTGGTTTATGGCCACAATTGTGGCTTCACTTCAGTTGTTAAGTTAATAGCATGATTGTTAAATGAATCTGGCTTCCCCTTTGACTTTGCTTGTCAGAAGGTCATAAAAGGTGATCACATGAGCCCAAAACACTGAAAAGGTCATAAAAGATCATTTGCCTAGTGTCTGAATTTTGATCACATGATCATAGGGATGCTGCAATGGTCATAGGTGTAAAAACTGGTCATAAGTCACTTTTTAAAGTGATGTAACTTTGAATGGTCACTAAATGAACTGTTGTAAGTTGAGGACTACCTGTAATATAATATCACGTTGGGCATGGCTCAGCCTCCCTTTTTCTGAGGTCTCTATAAAATACAGAATTAGAATAAAATGCCAATCTCAGTACGTAGAAAGAATACTGATTAAGCAATATAGAAATAATTAATTTATTTTGCTCAAAGCTGTTTTTCAAAGAAGCAAGGAGATTTAGTTATGTAGCTAAAAGCAAATAATGGTTTAACATTAAGTATGAACAAGGACAGTTTTACATTTATAACAACAGCTCTGCATAGCATCTGATGCTGCATTATTTAAGTCTAAGAACTCACATTGCACAAGGTTTTGTGTCTTGGTTATTTCTGGTTAGGAGGAAAACAGAGAATCCCACTGTTGGGTAATATTTCCATAACTTAATATAGCTTGAGAGGGAGTAGAATCTTGAAGGCATCTCTAATTCATTTAAGAGATACAGATTCTTGAATTCTCCTCTCACAAGCAGTCAAATGCAAAAACCAATTTCCCAGTTCATGGCCAGCAATGAAACTACTTTAATAAATACAATTAACATTCAGAATATGAAGTCATTCTATAGTTATTATTTATTTATTTAATTTTATTTATTTTGTCAAGCAATTATAAAACAACAGGTATAAGTATAAACATAGTTATGAATACATGAAATGGATACATATAAGAAAATAAAAAGAAACAATAGGACAGGGATGGTAGGCATGTTGGTATTTTATTATATTATACTTAAATGGTAATATTTTACAGAGTTATTTGCAATGATGACTTCATTATTCAACCATAATCATTCAGCCATAACCAAAACAGTTCATTCAACCATAATCCTTTTCCAAAAAACAACTAACACAGAATTTCAAAGCACCCTGTCAATCAGTCCTGCAATTTTCAGTGAGAGGACGGAATATCTAAGACTTTCATCCTTTCGAACTCTTTTCAAATAATTTCTTTTCAGAACAAAACCTTTGATTGTAGTTTACATTTTACATTTACAGTTTTGTTGTTATTATTTTCTTTTACTTCCTAATGGATTATTTGATGCCAAGCATCATCAACAACTGTGACCTCTGGACTTTAAGGGTCTCCTTTCCTTCAGAATAAATATACTTTGTGTCTCAGCTGGTGTCTTTGATCTGTAAGTTATATGGCTTTGTGTTCTCTTTATCCTGCACAAAAGTCAGTGAGAAACTTTCACAATCCAGATTTCACTTTTATAGAAATTCTCTAGTAGAATCACAACAAACCATATTTGTGTACTTATAGAAAAATTGATGAGCAAACCACTGTATATCAACTTTTAACTTGTGAATAAATGCATGTGTGAACATGACATGATTCAGAGATAACGAGATCAGCAATATGAAGAAGCATTTCTAGTAGAACTAGTTTTGTGAGCGAGATGTCTTATGAAAATGTACAACTGTAATACCTAAAGTTCATTTAAAAGTTATTTATTTATTCCTTTTATGAATTGCTACATAATTGTCAGAGCAAGAATGGGAAAAAAGCAGCATTTTATTATTAGAGTCGCCAGTTGTTAGAATAATCCCCAGTCAGTCTGGCTGGCTATGTTAGTTGAGGAAGCGATTGCGATTGTTCAATGTTCATGTTGGAGTAAGGTGCCTTAATTCAGTAACAACACCTATAAACAACAATCACCATAAAGCTAAAAAAATCTAGAATGAGACTTATACAGAATAGCTGAAAGCATCCCCCTCAAATATCAGTATCACATAAAGCTTAATTTTCAAATCAGATTTTTCTTTTGTAACTGTTTTATGCATCCTCAGTCTATTGCTTTAGGTATTGTACACTTTTGCTATAGTGGTGGCAGAGATTCAGGCTCCACCTTGTTAGCTTGTGATGACCCAGGGTGGGATACAAAATAAACACAGTCACAAAAGAAGAAGAAGAAGAAGAAGGACCCTTGAGATAAAGATACCATGTTGCCCTCACCTAGAAGCATTTTGCTCAAGGGCATCCCCAGTAAATTTGAAGCAGGTGTAGATGTCTTCCTGTGCAGGAGGCCATTATTTTCCTGAAGAAGACTTCCTGCACAATGGACAACTCAGACAATCAGACACTCAGCTCCAGGCTCTTTGGGAGTTGACTACAAGTAATCTGCATACACTTGCCGAGTGTCATAATCAAAACTCTTCATTATATTGCATTTTTCTGTCCTTGGGCAACATCTGCTGGGTAGAAAACATGAAAGAACTGGATGTACAACTTGATTCACATTAACATTCAGTTGCTAGAGATACATTAGCACACTTTTATGACATATAACTTCAATGATATATCTGGAACATTTTCTTATTTAGAATTTCTGTTTGTTGTGGTATTGCCTAGAAACTACAGTTCATAGTGCAGGAATCCAGGGCACAACCCAGTGCAAATAGATAAGAACAGTCCAGGTTTACATACAAGAGATTACAGGCAAAGACAGCATAATTTATAGTAGCGTTCCTGAGAAAAAGTATGCAGAAAGAATGAGACAGAAACAAATGGGCCTGTGTAAATAGGGATGTTTTCTAGGCATTCTTGATATTCACAACTGAACAAATTCAATGCTATCTGAAATATTTCAAGTTAAGACAGATAAATCAAATCTTATAAGATTGTGATTTTTAAATAATGATGATATGTAATTTTATTTCAAATATTGATTTTATTTTCCTATCTCTTTGTTAGTACTTGGATTCTTTGTCTCTCCTGAGACGAGAGATTATGTTCTCACAAATAGACTGTGGAGCTCTAAAAATCTATTTTTTTATTTTAAATAAGTATTATTTCGTGTATGGCATATCATACATGGACTTGCAATATCTATTAACATTTTACCTAGATTAATAAAACACAATAAAATATAAAGGTTAAAAAGATCTATATTCAGATACCAAAGTCTAGGCCATCTAACCACTGAAGTGCAGCATTATTTATATTAAAAAAAAAAATCCTATGCTGGACCAGTATATGCCCTCAGCTTACAGCTGGTCACAATGTGATCTACAGTTTGATGCGGGTCCCCACAGTTGCACTGAGGGAAGGATGCTAAGCCCTATTTATACAGAGAGTCCTGACAGGTGCTATATAAGGTGCAAATCCTATTCTGAATTGCCCATTGCTAATGTGATACTTCAAAGCTTGGCATCTTTTTAAAGAAAGTGTGTGAAGTCTTGTTGAAAAAATTTCTTGCACTCTTCTGTATATCAAATTTAGGAAAACCACAATGATTACATCAGATACATCAAACTCATGTCATCATGGCAGTGTCACATGACATATTAGGACTTTCCCCCCTTTGCTAAACCAGGCATGTGCATGGCCAGCACGTGACGTATCTGGCCCATGGGCCAGTAGTTTGACAGCTCTGGATTACATGTACACACAAGACAGAACCATGATAGTGAGGAGTTTCTCTTTCTATGGATCTGTTCATATGTACACAAAGGCTCCAAGTGGTGTATAATTGTGCTGTAAGCATAGTGATGCACTGATGCAACTATGGGAAGTGAGGGATCTGCTTATCTCCTCATATCTCTAAACCTTTTGCTTTCAGTTGTGTAAACATGATTAATTTCTAAAATATTATTAAACTAATCAGTTGCTAGTGAATGTAGGGATGACCTATATTTCTGAATGTAATTTTATGCAAATTGATAATGCCACTGAAGAAAGGGTGCAAAGAACTCCAGAGTACTGAATGATGTAGTATCACTTAACAGGGGAAATATACATACTTTGAAACTGATTCCTACTAGGTTAATCATTTAGGACATTCCCCCCCCTCCCTTATTTTTCCAATACAAATTCAGTTTAGTTAATTTGTGCATACTGAACAAATGGTCGACCTAACAGAAGGGACAGACAGATCTCAAAACAACACATTTTGGGGGAAAAAAGTCAGTTTAATAACTCTTCTAACCACAGTGTTTAAAAGCAACTGAGAAGTGCTAGAACAACATAATAAAGCCATAAAGAGGGTTAAAATAGTCTTCCCTATTAATTAGCTTTCATCAGTTTTGGCCATTGCTTAATCCAGTTCAATCCAGAGCTTCAGAAATTATGCAATAGTCTGTTTCAGTATCGAGATTTGGAACAAGATTTAGAAAAAGGCCGATCCTAACTGCTTTGTTTTTCATTGATAAGATGGTGGAGATTGATGAGGAGAGAAAATTGCCCATTTTGTAATAGAATTACATTTTCACTGACAATGTTCTTTTGTCTGGGAAATTCCCCTGCCAAATATTAGTTGATGATATTTTTTT
Source organism: Hydrophis major (assembly GCA_033807585.1). Classification (NCBI taxonomy): domain Eukaryota; kingdom Metazoa; phylum Chordata; class Lepidosauria; order Squamata; family Elapidae; genus Hydrophis; species Hydrophis major. Next base: position 336,243,533 of record CM066329.1, read on the forward strand.
GCAAATAGAAACTAGCTTAGTAAGGAAAAATGGGGCTCAGGCAGTAGCATAATGAATAAACCTGTTGAATTTTTGCATGAAATAGATCAATTACTAGGCCAGATAGCTAAGCTATCTAGTATTTTAAAATATTAAAATATTTGCACTATTTCCATTAATTATGTCATTTGCATATTATCATAAGGATGCAAGAAATGTCATTTCCATGATTTGTATAAGTACCTTAATATCATAAAATGATGTAAACTGATGCACATAAAGTATATTTGGATTAAATAGCCTGCTCCCTCTGAAGAGTCCATTACATATACTCAGGATGGAGGATTAGTGAAATGAGGCAGATTTAACATGCAGCCAGTGAAACATTAAGAATCTCTCAATCACCATATAATAATGTCTTTGCATATTCTCTGCAAGCTTTGTGTAGAAGTATTGCAATAATCATTTTTGATTTGAGGATGTAACAGTTGCTATAATCCAACCCTTCCCTCCCTTCTCTAATCTCCATGGTGTTTTGTGCAGTGGCACATATTTTCCAATAACCTGAACCTCCAGAGAAGGAGATCAGAATTAGAGGTTTATGGATGTCCATAATCATGATGAAATAGATTCAGAACTACTTGCTCCTTCTTGGAGAAATGAATGTCCATTTTGAATATCCCACTTCAGGTCAAGGTTTGTGTTATGGACTAAGCCAACGCAGCAATACAACCCTAAACAGCTTTACTTTACAGCAGGCTTGTAATCCTGCACTTCTCATTGGCCCGAAAATAGCGAGTCGTGATTGGTCGTTTTTGGCCAGTCTGATTGGCTGTTAACGGAGCCCCCTGATTGGATGCTTGTGAAAGCGGTAAACTCAATTCATTGGTTGTTTTGACAGCAGCCAGCTCTATAAAAGAGCTGCTGTCGCCCAAGTATTTGCTCTGTTCTTATTTTACAATAAAGAGTTGAAGTCACCATTTGATGTCTAGTCTCCGTTCCTTGCGCCCATGCCCAGGACATAACACTGGCGATGAGGATGGGATGCAGAGACAATAGAGCTGACTAAGTACGCATCGAACAAGATAGAGCACGTGGCAAAAGAGAGCACGCAACAAACGGCAAGATGACCAGCGGCGCCATACCACCCACTCCATTTGACCCAGCAACTGAAGACTGGGACTCGTATATAGATCGCTTCCAGATGTTCCTGGAGACCAACAATTTAAAAGATGCGATGCCTGGCAAGAAACGAGCGGTGTTCCTGACTCATTGTGGCCCTGCCGTTTTCAAAATGGCTAAAGCACTGGCAAAACCGGCGGAAGTGAAGACCATGGATTGGGATACCCTCGCCCCAATCCTCCGGGCCCATTACGCACCTGCAGTACCTACACTGATTTGAAGACACAAATTTTACCAGAGGGACCAACGGAAGGACAAGAGCGTTGGAAATTTCATAGCCGACCTCCGGAACCTAGGAGGCCTTTGTGGTTTTGCAAACTTAGAGGAAGCCCTAAGAGACCACATAGTTCTGGGACTAAATGCACCACACGTGCAGAGTAAACTGATGGCGAAAGGCGACATCAGCCTTACAGATGTCATCGCCGACGCTACTGCCGCAGAAGCAACCAGGAAGTCAGCTGCTCGAATGCACTGAGCGAACGCACCACTTCGCCAACTCGCTGACGATAGCCCACTCGCCGCTGAGAAGCACGCTACCACCACCCACCACGAAGACCTTGAGTCATCCTCAGATCACTGTAGAGGAAGAAGAGGAGGTCAACTGACTCCGCTCGGAATGAGAGCAAAGGAACCAGCGACATCCACGCCAATGCACTGGTTGCAGGGCAAACCACCCGCGATCAGACTGCAAATTCCTCGACTCACTCTGCTGCACTTGCGGAAAAAGAGGCCACATCGCAAAAGTCTGCAGAAGCAAGTGAGAGTCCAGTCCCAGCCGAAGGGAGAACAACCTCCGTCAGGAGACAGGCAAACCTCCTGAGAACCGGGACCGCCTGAAGCACCAATGGAACAACCACTACTACTACAGAAATCAAGCACCTGCCTTGTCAACGAGACGAGAAGAGGCCCACCAAACCATTACCATCGGCCACACCTCATCGTTCGATGCAAAAAAGATCCGCGTAAGGGTTACTATTGAGAATCGACCATGCGTGATGGAAGTCGATTTAGGATCATTCCTATCGATGGTATCCTGGAAAACCCTCAAACAGTTGATCCCTGACATCTGCCACCAGGACCTCAGCACGCAATGAATCATCCTGAAAGACTACCAGGGAAACAGAATTCCAATTGTCGGTTCCATCCACTTCAAGTACCCTTCAAGGACCGCACAGCGACGCTTCCCCTGACTGTCATCGATCGTGACCGACCCAGTTTGTTAGGGTTACAGTGGTTCGCCCCACTCAGGATTGAACTAGCCGGCATACACCAAACCAGAAGCGACGTCTGGGAGGAGGCTTTCATCCAGGAATTCCAGGACGTGTTCACAGGAACATTAGGCAAGTACAAGGGGATCCCTATATCATTTAATCTCAGCCCCGATGTAGCTCCCATTCAGCTTAAGCCTCATCAGGTACCTTTTGCCTTCAAGCCAAAGATCGACGAGCAGCTTGATAAACTGATAGCCCAGGGCGTATTGGAACCGATTGACCATGCCCGCTGAGAAACTCCGATAGTAATGCCCATGAAGCCAGATGGTTCGTTAAGAATTACTGGGCCACCCTAAATCATGCTCTTCAACAGAGCGCTTACCCAGTACCTGTGGTTCAACACCTCCTTCATTCCCTGGGTGGCGGAAAAATATTTGCGAAATTGGACTTAGCTCAGGCGTACCAGCAACTACCTGTGGACGCGACAACTGCAGAAGCCCAGACAATAGTTACACACAGAGGCGCTTTCAAGTGCAATAGGCTCCAATTTGGAGTAAGCATGGCGCCTGCAATTTCCAAAGTTTAATGGAGAGACTATTACAAGGCATAAAAGGCGTTGTGCCTTATTTTGACGACGTCCTAATAGCTGCCCCCACTAAAGAGTTATGAGTACAACAACTCAGAAAAGTTCTTCAGAAATTTAAAGACGCTGGTCTGAAGGTAAAAAGGGACAAGTGTCAACTTTGTACGGAGAGAGTGGAGTTCCTGGGATACCTTCTCAACAGACAGGGAATCCACCCCACCGAAAAAAAACTAACCGCAATCAAAAATGCCCCGAGACCTAGGAATAAGACAGACCTCCAAGCCTTCCTGGGACTCATTAACTTTTATAACATCTTCTTGCCCCAGAAGGCAACCATAGCCGAGCCCCTACATAGACTTCTCAACAAAAAGGTTTCCTGGGTCTGGGGACAGCGTGAAGAGAGAGCATTCCAAGAGGTAAAAGACCTCTTAACCTCTGATGCTGTATTAATGCAATACAACGAGACTCTACCTTTGACGGTTGCCCTGTGATGCCTCACCATTTGGAGTGGGAGCCATTTTAAGCCATGTCCTACCAAATGGGAATGAGGCACCCATTGTGTTCTTGTCGAGAACTTTGTCTAAAACTGAAAGGAACTACAGTCAACTTGATAAAGAGGTTCTCGCTACTGTATCTGCAATTAAACAGTTCCATGAATATGTGTATGGGAGACCCTTTACCATAATTACAGACCACAAGCTGCTACTTGGTATCTTGGCAGGAAACAAACCAACTCCCCATATCTTATCACCAAGAATGACACGTTGGTCAGAATTTTTAGCCACCTATGATTACCGATTCCAACACCGCCCAAGGAAAACCATTCCCCACGCTGACACTTTGAGCCGCTCTCCACTACCAGACATCATAGACGACCCTGCTCCAACCTTTGCCGTATTGCAAATTGAAACCCTCAAATCACCACCGCTGACCGCTCGAGACATCACCTTAGAGACAAAAAAGGACCTTGTTTTGGCACGAGTCCTCAGCTGGGTAGAACGGGGTTGGCCAGTCAGTGCAAGCAATGACACGTTCAAGCCATTTAGGAATCGTCAAACAGAGCTATTCTCCCAGAAAGGCTGCATAGTGTAGGGAGACAGAGTCATAGTTCCGGAGATATTGCAATATAGGGTATTGAAAATGTTGCACGATGGACATCCAGGCATAGTGCAGATGAAGGCATTGGCCAGGAGTTACACATGGTGGCCTGGCTTAGACAAACAAATAGAAACCTGGGTAGCAAAATGCAGCAAATGCCAGGAGACTCGCTCCACTCCTCCAAAAACTCCCCCAACTTAGTGGGAAATGCCTCAAGGTCCTTGGTCCCGTATCCACATCGATTTTGCGGGACCCACAAGAGAACACACTTTCCTCCTAACAGTGGATGCCTATTCGAACTGGCTCGAGGTCCACAAGATGAAAACCACCACTACAGAGGCGGTCACTAAAAAACTGAATAAGCTATTCGCTACCCATGGATTGCCGATGTCCTGGTCTCCGATAATGGTCCCCAATTCACTGCCCTGCCATTCGAACAGTACCTGGCAGATCAGGGCATCCGCCATGCCTTAACATCGCCAGGTCACCCTGCGGGCATTGGTAGGGCTGAGCGAATGGTTCAATTTGTAAAACAGACCTTGCACAAAATGGACCACGGCAACATTGATGACAAAATAAACCGGATGCTTCTCCTCCAGCACATAACCCCAAACAGGACCATGAACAAAACCCCAGCTGAACTCCTGATGGGCCGGAAACTTCGCTCGCATCTCGATTGCCTCCACCCAAATTACATGCCGGAACAACCCCTGGGATCCAGCAGCAAGTATCAGGCATTCCAGGAAGGTGACCTCGTGTTTGCAAAAAACTTCTCGGGTGACCCATTGTGGGTCCCCACGACCATAACGCAACTTACGGGACCCCAATCCTATTGCCTACAAACTGCAGAAGGTAAGATGTGGAAACGCCACATAGACCAACTCCGTTCCAGATTAGCACCGGAACCTCTAGCTGGGGGGGGGGGAAGGAACATTGAGGAGGCTGAAGAAGAAATGATAATTGAAACCCAACAGCCTACACAACCAACCAGGGGATACTCACCATCCGAAGGAGAACCGAGCCAGGGAGTGGCCTCGCCGCGTGACAGCACTGCAATGGAAACGGATCCAGAGGGCCCAGAGGACAGCACTGATGTGAGCAGGGAAAGCAGCCCAGGGCCACAATCTTCACCATTCAACCCAGCTAGCAGCCCACCGGAACCGGAACCAGGACAGAAACCGGTGGAACAGCACAGGTCAAGCAGACAGGTGAAGCGACCTGCCTATTTACGAGAATACGTCACCCCACCCCTCAGACGGAACCTAGTGGGGAGGGGTGTTATGGACTAAGCCAACACAGCGATACAACCCTAAACAGCTTTACTTTACAGCAGGCTTGTAATCCTGCACTTCTCATTGGCCCAAAAATAGTGAGTCGTGATTGGTTGTTTTTGGCCAGTCTGATTGGCTGTTAATGGGGGGACTTGATTGGACGCTTGTGAAAGTGCTAAGCTCAATTAATTGGTTGTTTTGACAGCAGCCAGCTCTATAAAAGAGCTGCTGCTGCCCAAGTATTTGCTCTGTTCTTTCTTTACAATAAAGGGTTGAAGTCACCATTCGATGTCTCATCTCCGTTCCTTGCGCCCATGCCCAGGACATAACAGTTTGTACAACATATGTTTTTTCCAGATGTATGGAGATTACAATTCCTACTATGGACTTGCAGCATGGTGAAAGGTTGTATTGATATTCTGAAAGTTATTGTCTCATCATCTCTGGAGAGCATCAGATAGAGAAATAAGTTAATTATATATGATGTAATTCTCCTGCCAGTCACAGATCAGTTACTTTGAAGAACATCATGGGTGTCAAACTCACAGCATCACATTGCTGTCATGTGACATATCACGATGTTTTTCCCCTTCACATAGCTGGGGTGGGCATGGCCTCTGCATGATACATCTGGCCCATGGGCCACCAGTTTGACACTGTAAAACTGTAATTTGATTAAAAAAACAGATTTACTGGCAGATGATAGCACCAATAGCAAGTGTTCCTTTCTGAGCAAATTGACAAAAATTGATATGATTCCAGAAGATAAATCCACTGTTCATTACTAATCTCTTTGCATTCTTCCATTAGCAGGAAGGGTAGAAATAAGTTTTTGCAAATTACCTTTTCTTCCTGAAGTTACATGATAAATTCAAGAAATTGCGGAGGTAAATTTGTCGCAATTGCCTTCTCTTTGCTTTCATGGAAACCTTCATTAGAGTGATGGTATAATATTGGACACATGTCCATATTTCTATGCTCCAAAGAGTGAAGCAGAATATTGGTTCAGCCATATGTAGAAAAGTACAGCATGGATTGGAGCCAGTTATTTACAGTATCAGATTATTAACATTCAGTGTAAATAACCCAACAGTCTCCCTGGAAAGAAACAGGTTTTTTTTGTCTTTAGTGTCATTGCTAAACAAATTAAAATAAGAAAATATCATCATTTTTATGTTTAACATAGAACAATCTGCCAATAAATCCCATTGTGTTGTGTGTCCATGCTTTTCAAATATCTGAATATCACATTTTATATCTGAATATCACAAATATCACATTTTCTATGTTGCCACTTATGGATCAATCTCAACTATACAATTTATGACCCCCCCCCAATGGAGATCTAGATTGAAGTAGCCAAAAAACAGCAAAGCGGGGAAGACAAAAAAAAGCCCTCAGTTGTTTTCTTTAAGATGAACCAGCTGCTTTCCTTGTCTAGGATTTTATAGAGAAGGATTTTATAGAGTAATTTTATAAAATTGCAAGAGGGCCAATTACAAGAGGGGCAAAAGTCATTTGTTCTGCATTTCAATTTTCCTGATTTACATTTCTGGAATCAGTAACTGTAATTCACTCATCTTCAGTGGTGGATTAAGGCTCACTGGTGCCCTAAGCAATGACAAATTTTGGTGCCCCCTCCTTTGTACATACTGTTCTGTCCCCTCATTTGAATTCTTGAGATCCCCGCGCTTTGATTGGCCAAAGCGTGGGGCGCTCTGATTGGCCAGGCGAGCCGCGCCAATTGGCTCGCTGAGAATCTCCCGTGATTGGTCAATTCGAATCGCGGGAAATTCAAAGTGGTGCCATTGGCTGCGGCCGCCGCGGCTTGGAAACAAAAAGCCGCAAAGTTTTCCTATAGCCTCAGTTCGGTTCCTGACTAATAAAAAGAGCTTGAACGCAGTCACTGACTCCTGGCTTCTGTCCACGCGGACATAACACTGGCGACAAGGGTGGGATTCTCATCCTGAACTGAAGCACATGTCCGACGGAAGCCAGCCAACCGACGAGATGGTCAGCATCGCGCCACCAACCCCCTTCAACCCCGCTACCGAGGACTGGGAATCTTACACGGACAGATTCCACATGTTCCTCGAATGCAACAATCTGAAGGATGCCACGGGACCGAAGAAACGAGCCATCTTCCTAACACACTGCGGGCCCGCAGTGTTTAAGATGGCAAAAGCGCTAGCCGAGCCTGCCGACATTACCACGATGGATTGGAAGGACCTCGAACCATTGCTCCGGAACCACTATGCTCCAGCCGTGCCCATCCTCATCCGACGGCATGAATTTTATCGGTGGGACCAGCGGTCAGGCGAGAGTCTCAGTGATTTCATTGCAGAGCTGCGGCGCCTGGGAGGACTATGCGAGTTCTCCAACATGAACGAGGCCCTTCAGGACCGAATTGTGCTCGGCCTTTGGGACCCCGTTCTCCAAAATCGGTTGATGGCTAAGGGCAACATCGCTCTCGCCGACGCCATCTCCGAAGCCACGGCCACCGAAGCTACCCGACAGTCAGCAGACCGCATGCGGAGACTGAACGCCGGGGACCACACCGCAACAACAACCCTGCAAGGTTGACCGAGGCCCAACCTGAAACCACCACCCACCACGGTGAACTCCATTCGACCTCGGGCACGTCCGATGAGGAGGAAGACATCCACCGTCTCCAGGCAGGCCGTGACCAGCGCAGCCGGCGGAGTCTTAAGTCGAGGACCGCGTGTGCCGGTTGCGGAGGCGACCACCCCAGATCCGAATGCTGGTTCTTCGACTCCGTTTGCCGGCACTGCAACAAGAAGGGTCACATCGCACGCGTTTGCCGCCTCAAGAAGACCTACAGCCCCAGGCATTGGGACCCGAGTGAGCGGAGACGAGAGACCACACCCCCCAGGACCAGAGACCGGCCAACAGACAACCACTGGGAGTGAAACGGACGAGCCCAACGAAGCGGCGAGGCCAGGCGGAGAGAAGAGACACATCAGACGGTCACCATCGGCCACGCCACAACCACAGACGCCAGAAAGATCTACGTGGAGGTAGGCATCGAAGGCGAACCCTGTAAAATGGAGGTGGACTCCGGGTCCTACCTCTCAATGGTAGCCTGGCAAGAAATTAAACGCTTGGTGCCTACCATCCAGAGAAAGCAACTAGTAAACCAGAGACTAATCCTCAAGGACTACCAGGGAAACCGCATCCCTGTAGTCGGAACAGGACAGTTTACAGTGACCTACAAGGGACACGCCGAAAGACTTCCCTTAACCATCGTCGATCAAGACCGACCTAGCCTACTGGGACTTCAATGGTTCGCACCGCTAGGCATCGCAGTCACGGGCATCGACCATGTCGCCGAAGCCAACTGGGAGCAGCGACTGGCCCGGGATTTCCAGGAAGTGTTTGACGGCACCCTAGGCAAATACCGAGGGTCCCCTATATCCTTCAGCCTAGACCCCCACGTTCCCCTGAAACGCCTAAAACCAAGGCGGATACCGTTCGCACTCAAACTGAAGATAGACGAGCAAATTGACAAGTTCGTCAAGCAAGGGGTATTACAACCCATAGACCACGCCTGGTGGGAGACCCCCATAGTCACCCCGATTAAGCCTGATGGGTCAGTGAGAATCTGCGGGGACTATAAGGCCACCCTAAATGGCGCCTTGCAGCAAAGCGCTTACCCCGTCCCAGTAGTGCAGCATCTCCTACACTCATTGGGAGGGGGCAAAGTTTTTGCGAAACTTGACCTGGCCCAAGCATACCAGCAACTGCCGGTCGACGAGGAAACTGCCGAGGCACAAACCATAGTCACCCACCAGGGAGCCTTTAGATGCAACCGCCTCCAATTTGGAGTCAGCGTGGCACCGGGAATTTTCCAGAGCCTCATGGAAAGACTCTTACAGGGCATCAAGGGGGTGGTCCCATACTTCGATGATGTACTAGTATCGGCAACCAACCAGGCCGAACTAGAGACTCGCCTAAGGGAGGTGCTAACGAGGTTCAAAGAAACCGGGCTTAAAGTGAAGAGGGAAAAATGCCAGCTGTACACAGAGCGGGTCGAATTCCTAGGATACCTCCTAGACCGACACGGCATTCACCCCACCAACAAGAAAATTAAAGCCATCAAGGAAGCCCCCACACCCAAGTCAAAAACAGAACTGCGCACGTTTTTGTGGGGCTACTTAACTTTTATAATGTCTTCCTGCCCCAAAAGGCGACCGCGGCGGAACCTTTGCATAGGCTTTTGGACAAGGCGGCTACCTGGATTTGGGGGAAACGCGAGGAAGCCGCCTTCAGAAAAACCAAGGACCTGCTCACTTCGGATGCCCTCCTCATCCAGTACAACGAGACCCTACCACTAGCCATCACATGCGATGCATCACCCTTCGGCGTCGGCGCTGTCCTCAGCCACACGCTCCCCAACGGAAAAGAAGCATCCATCACGTTCTTTTCAAGGACCCTCACCAAACCGGAGCGGAACTACAGCCAGCTGGACAAAGAGGCTTTGGCTATCATCGCCGCAATAAAAAGGTTTCACGAGTACTTCTACGGCCAGACGTTTACCATCATCACCGACCACAAACCGCTGCTGGGAATCCTTGCAGGGAACAGGGCCACCCCGAACATTCTGTCTCCCTAAATGACAAGGTGATCCGAATTCCTGGCTGCCTACAACTACGGACCCACACACCGACCTGGTAAGACTATCTCCCATACGGACACCTTAAGCCGCTCACCGCTATCTGAACCAGACACTGACCCAGCACCCATGACGACCACCCTCAGCATAGAGACTCTACCCAACCTACCCATAACCGCATCAGACATTGCCCGAGAAACTAATAAAGACAAACGTCTGGCGCGGGTTTTGCATTGGGTAGAGAAAGGGTGGCTGGAAAGGGACAACGATGAGTCTGTCAGGACATTCCGGAACCGGCAAACAGAACTCTCATTACTAAAAGGGTGCATACTATGGGAGCGTAGGGTGGTCATCCCGGAAAAACTACAAGGGAAGGTTTTGGAACTGTTACACGAGGGGCACCCGGGCATCGTTAGGACAAAAGCCCTGGCCAGAAGTTACGCTTGGTGGCCAAGGATGGACAAACAGATCGAGGCCTGGGTAGCAAGGTGTCAACTATGCCAGGAAACTAGGCCAAGCCCACCCGCAGCACCCATCCTAGAATGGGAAACCCCCAGGGGACCGTAGTCTAGGATCCAGATAGATTTTGCCGGGCCCACAAAAGGACACACTTTCTTAATAACCGTAGATGCTTACTCCAACTGGCTGGAGGTAAGCAACATGAGAACAACCACCACGGAGGCCGTGACCAAAGAACTCTGCAAACTTTTCACAACACACGGCCTCTCAGACTTCCTCGTTTCCGACAACGGGCCCCAATTCACCTCGCTAGAATTCAAAAAATTCCTAGTGGAGAGGGGCATACGACATGCGCTGACAGCCCCAGCGCATCCAGCGGTGAATGGTAGGGCGGAACGGATGGTTCAATTCACAAAGAAAACCATCCAGAAAAACGACCACGGGAAGATCCAGGACAAAATAAATAAATTACTTTTCATACAGCACATAACCCCAAACACCACAATAAATAAAAGCCCAGCAGAACTGCTAATGGGGAGGAAAATAAGGTCCCCACTCGATAGATTACACCCCACGTACAACCCAGAGAAAACCCCAGACTCCACCAGCAAACACCGAACCTTCGCACCAGGCGACGCCGTCTATGCAAAGAACCTAACCGGAGACCCATTATGGGTACCAGCCGTCATAACACAACTAACAGGCCCACACTCGTACTGGCTACAAACAACCGACGGACGAGCGTGGAAACACCACATCGACCAGTTAAGATCAAGGACGACCACTCAAGAGACCACCGACGCGCAACCAAGCAAAACCAACCCCCGCAACACAAACCAAGAGAGGAGGGATACCCAGGGAACCAAAACCCAGAAATAATAAACCAGCCATACTCACCTGAAAGCAGCCAGCACGAAACCTCACCAAGAAGAGGCAGCCAGGCCAGCTCAACCAACCCAGGAAGACCGAGCAGGAGCGGCGAAACCTGCAACTCAACCAACCCGGGTAGCCCAGGAGGGAGCTGCGGAGAGCGGCCCGGCCAGACAGACCAGGCGGTTCCCACGACGGAGTCTGGAGAAACAGAGACCCCGACCGAACCGGCCGGGATCCAACCTACGACTGACCTGCGCAGGTCCAGTAGGCAGAGACGGAGCCCCACCTACCTACGGGACTACGCAACGTTGGGACTGAACCAAGAGGGGAGGGGTGTTCTGTCCCCTCATTTGAATTCTTGAGATCCCCGCGCTTTGATTGGCCAAAGCGCGGGGCACTCTGATTGGCTAGGCGAGCTGCGCCGATTGGCTCGCTGAGAATCTCCCGCAATTGGTCAATTCGAATCGCGGGAGATTCAAAGTGGTGCCATTGGCCGCGGCCGCCACAGCTTGGAAATAAAAAGCCACGAAGTTTTCCTATAGCCTCAGTTCGGTTCCTGACTAATAAAAAGAGCTTGAACACAGTCACAACTCCTGGCTTCTGTCCATGCGGACATAACACATACTGTGCAAACGAAGCCATATTCCCAACTTTGTGGTGTCCCTTGGGCCTGGTGCCCTAAACACTTACTTAGTCTGCTTATACACTACTGCTTATCCTACAGATTTTTGCAGTTCTACAAATATTATGTTGTAACTGATGGGTCAAAATATGTACATATTAAAGGAAATCGTGCCCAAAAGGCATAAATATCAACATCTGTACAAAATATGGACTTTTCTAGGTACCCCCAAAAGATGTAAATGAACGAAACAACTTTGGATTTGAAAGAAGAAGAAAAAACATATTCAGCAATTCTCAGACAATTCTGTTGTATTTTGATGGAGATATCTTTCTGGCTCAAATGTATCTTTTTGACTCAGTGGGCACTTGTGCAGTGTTGAAAGCAGATTACAATGATTGCTAAATGGAGGGATTCACTGATTCAAAACATTATAATCACTGCTCTCTAATAAAGCAGCCAGCACTGCCATCTCTTCTAGTTCAAATAGATCTCTATTGGCAAGTCTTTTTTTTTCTTTTCTAGGCAGGTTGGTATTAAAAATAAACATTATGCTGAAAACTATCACTTTGTTTTGTAGCACTTTATTTTATTAAAAGAATCATTTAGAGCAGGGTTGTAAACTCCTGGCCCATGGGCCAGATGTGCCACGTGCTGGCCATGCCCAGTTTAGCAAAGGAGAGGAAATCCCAATACATCATGTGATGCCACCATGACAACATGAGTTTGACACACCTGATTTAGAAAATAGAGAACCTAATCAGGCACCAGGGAAGGTATATTAGTTGTCTTAAACTTAAGCTTTCAGACCAGAGAGATTCAGATGTTATGTTATCTCATTTCCCTATGTATGAGATTTTCAATCCTCTACCCTTGGAGAGGGAGAATTTGTCTATTTTTTAAACAATGTACTGTATATACTATGTGTATATCCAGCTGCATTGACTGGAAGGCACCACATATTCTGTTTTGTTCTTTATTGAGACTCTTCAGATACGGGTAGCCAGATGTTGTCCTATGAGCTTGCATTTGTCCTGAAAACAAATTTGTGCAACTAACCGCTTGTCTACTGGCAGAATTGCTATGGAAGCAGCATTTACTCTAAAGCAACAGAATAAAATAAAATTTTGACAAGGATCCACATTTGTGATATGAGAATATATAGTAGCATCAACAGAGATTGTCACTCATTCACATCAACTTCCCTGATAACTTGTACAAATTAGTGTGATTGTTTAAGGTTAATGGTTGATTCCTATTGGAGTTTTCCAGCTTTCTTTCTCCTCTAAATTTCATGTTTGTAAATAACAAGTTCTTGACTTATTAAAATGATTATTTTCTGTGGTGGCAATTCCAGCTCGTCATGAAAATAGCTTAACAGCCTCTTACTCCGAAGTACTGGCTGCTGTTTTAACTTCAAGAAGTATCCTTTTAATAATTTATTTTACCAAGGGATTAGAAGTTCCTTATTAAATCTAAATTAGATGGATGTTAGGGGAGCTTTAATTCAAATAATTTTAAATTTCAGAAATGAAGTAGGAATATAATAAAGCCTTTTTGTATCTTGGGGCCACTTACACAGAGCTTTTTTTAGCCTTCACTTTGTCCCAGTTCACTTCATCAATAGAAAGGAAAGAAAGTGTAGCAAATAACATTTAGGTTAATAAATATCCATCCAGCTATAAAACTAGGTGTCTGTAAAGAAGTCATTCATCTGTTTCAAAATGGCAGTCTTTTTTTTCCCAATGTCAGAGTAAAATTTAGATATCAGTCAGTCAGTGGCTTGTAGAGTTGGAAGGAAACGGTTTCTTGGGTGTACTTTTGATCTCCTGCTTCAGGACAAACAAGAAAAAAATTTTATGTACCAAAGACTGTATGGGTCTTTTGACAACAAGTTTGGTCGACTTATGACAAAATTGTGGCCAGATTTTTAATTGCTAAGCAAGATGGTTGTTAAGGGAATCACACTCAATTTTATTATCTTTTTTACCATGATTATTCAGCTAATCACTGAAGTTGTTAAGTGAATCATTGTAGTCGCTAAGTGAATTTGGCTTGCCCCACTGACTTTGCTCAAAGGAAGCAGGCTGGGAAAGTTACAAATTACAATCCTGTGACCATAGTATGCTGCAACCATTGTAAACACATGCCATTTGCCAAGTCCCAAAATTTTTATCACATGACAATGGGGATGCTGCAATGGTTATAAGTGCAAGGACCAGTTATAAGTTACTTTATTCAGTGCCATTGTAACATCAAATAGTCACTAAATGAATGAATGAAAGTTAAAGACTACCTGCAAACACAAAAGTTCTGTTCTTGAAATGCACTAAAGGCTTTTGCTATGATCCACATTGTTCATCATGGTATTAGTCCTATGATTCTTTATTTTAGATATGTAGAATCCATGTTTTTTTAAACTTTCAGCCCAATTTGGTACTTACTATGGTAGTTTTATGCTTCCAAGCAGGGTTTCTTACTGTTTCATACTGTTCACTGTAAATTCACTCTGTGTTCTTGTTCACTTTATTAAAATGTATTTCATCTCACTTTATTGATTTTTAAAAGATTTTAAAAATAATCTGTGTATGTTATGTATGTAAATCGTTAAAATAAAAGCGAGCTTGGGGTAAAGTGCAGGGTTCTGGCCCTGCACTTCTGATTGGTTGTTAAGCAGCTCGATCGGATTGGTTGGGTTCAGAGAATCCGATTGGCCCTTAACGAAGGACTCTTATTGGTTTTGGAGCTAGCGTTTTACAGCTCCCTATTGGTTATTTCACATTAAGGTTGCCTATATAAGGCAGAGTTGTTGTTATTAAAGACACAAGTCACTATGTAATAAAGAGCTGAAAGTTCACCAACTAAGACTGTCTCCATTCATTTCACCCATGCCTGAAACTATATCACTGGCGTCGAGGGTGGGATTTGGAGACATCTGATCTTAAGGAACTTGGAAGAAAACAGAGCACGTGTTAAGACGACGCCACCAACGGAAACCATGTCCAGCGGCATCGTACCACCCGCTCCGTTCGATCCGAACCAAGAAAATTGGGAATCCTACATGGATCGTTTCCAAATGTTCCTTGAAACAAACAACCTGAAGGACGCCACACCAGCCAAGAAGCGGGCGCTGTTCCTGACGTACTGCGGCCCGGCTGTCTTTAAAATGGCGAAAGCACTCGCGAAACCTCGAGAAGTGAAAGCAATGAGCTGGGACGACCTCGAACCTCTCCTGAGAGACCATTACACGCCAACCGTACCTACACTCGTGAGATGCCACGAGTTCTATCAAAGAAGCCAGCGAAAAGGAGAGAGTGTGGCTGACTTCGTGGCAGACCTCTGACACTTAGGAGGCCTCTGCGGGTTCGCAGACTAAGATGAAGCACTGAGAGACCGATTAATTCTGGGATTAGATATGCTAGGCGTGCAAAGCAAGCTGATGGCGAAAGGCGACATCGGCCTTGTTGACGCCATCGCCGAAGCCACTGCTGCTGAGGCGACCAAAAAGTCCGCGGCGCAACTACGGCAAAACCGAAACCCAACAACCCCACCGACAGGTGACATTTTACCCAGCTCAAAAGGGCAGCTAGCGACAACGCACTACGAGGACCTCTCTTTGTCGTCAGACAGCGACGAAGAAGGGGTCCATCGACTGCGGTCTGACCGGGACCCTCGCCCTAAACCCTCATGCCCTTGCGCTGGTTGCGGGGCAAACCACCCCAGGGCAGACTGCAAATTCCATGACGCACTCTGCCATGAGTGCGGGAAACGAGGCCACATCAGTCGAGTCTGTCACAGTTTACCGGGACCAAGTCAGGCCTCAAAGGGAACCAACTTTCGCCAATTGGCAGGAAACCGTCCTGTAAGGCAACATCCAGCAAACCACTCCTACAGATATCGAGCGTTGCAGAAAGAAGAGGCTCACCATACTATCACTATAGGTCACGTCTCAGCCATGGACACTAAGAAGATTCGAGTTACAGTAGCCATAGAGAACTAACTTGCCACATGGAGGTCGATTCGGGATTGTCCCTCTCAATGGTGTCGTGGAAGACATTAAAGCAACTCATTCCTACCACCCAACGCCAAGACCTTCGAATGTAACGTCTCATCCTTAAAGACTACCAAGGGAATCGGATCCCTGTGGTTGGGTCTTGTCGAGTCCGCATCTCGTTTAAAAAACATACGGCATACTTACCTCTAATGATCATCGATAGGGACAGACCTAGTTTGTTGGGCCTCCAATGGTTTGCTCCACTCGGCATCGAAGTTGCCGGCGTGAACCGAGTCGGTGATTGCGAGTGGGAGGAGGACCTTATTTCTGAATTCAGCGATGTCTTCGAAGATCGTCTGGGCGACTATAAGGGGACCCCAATTTCATTTAGCCTTGACCCTAAGGTCGCCCCGATCCATTTAAAGCCCCGTCGAGTTCCGTTCGCCCTTAAGGCCAAGATAGATGAACAACTTGACAAACTAATTAAACAAGGGGTACTGCAACCCATTGATCATTCTCCATGGGAAACTCCTATTTTAACCCCCATTAAGCCAGATGGGTCAATCCGAATCTGTGGGGACTACCGGGCCACTCTAAACCACGCCCTCCAGTAGAACGTGTATCCAGTGCCGGTGGTGCAGCACCTCCTTCATTCCCTGGGAGGTGGAAAGGTTTTTGCTAAATTAGATTTGGCTCAAGCCTATCAACAATTGCCCGTAGACGATAAAACAGCCCAAGCTCAAATGATAGTAACGCACAGAGGTGCTTTTAAATGTACCCGATTGCAATTCGGGGTAAGTGTAGCCCCGGGAATATTACAAAGTTTAATGGAACGATTATTGCAGGGAATCAAGGGTGTGGTTCCGTATTTTGATGACGTGTTAATTGCAGCTCCTAGTAAAAAAATTCTGCAGAATCGTTTAAAATGTGTTCTTAAGAAATTCCAAGAAGCGGGACTGAAAGTAAAAAGGGATAAATGTTATCTGTATACCGACAGTGTTGAATTTCTAGGTTATCGCATTGATAGTCAGGGTATTCACCCTACTGAGAGTAAATTAATGGTGATAAAAAATGCTCCCAGACCCCGTAACAAAACAGATCTCCAGGCATTTTTAGGCCTTATCAATTTCTATAATGTGTTTTTACCGCATACGGCGACTGTGGCTGAACCGTTACACCGGTTATTAGATAAGAAAGCATTGTGGGTTTGGGGTTACCGGGAGGAAAAATCGTTTCGAAATGTAAAAGATTTACTTACATCTGATTCTGTACTTATGCAATATAATGAAACATTACCATTGGTTATAACTTGTGATGCCTCACCGTTTGGGGTGGGTGCCATTTTGAGCCATGTGCTGCCTAATGGAAACGAGGCCCCCATTGCATACTTTTCGAAGACTCTTTCCCATGCAGAACGTAACTATGGACAAATAGATAAGGAAGCTCTTGCAATTGTGTCAGCCGTAAAAAAATTCCATGAGTATGTATATGGAAGGACATTTACCATTGTAACTGACCACAAACCTTTACTGGGGATAATCGCTGGGGACAAACCAACCCCCTATATATTGTCCCCAAGAATGACTTGATGGTCAGAGTTCCTAGCTGCTTATAATTATCAATTGTTATATCGCCCGGGGAAAGCCATTCCCCATGCCGACGCACTCAGCAGAGCACCGCTACCAGAGACTCTCGACGATCCGGCACCAACAGTATTGGCGTTACAAATCAAAACGCTCAACTCGCCCCCTATGACCACTCGAGATATCGCGAGAGAGACCAGACGAGACCACACCCTAGCTCAAGTCCTAGGCTGGGTAGAACGTGGATGGCCATTGGACCAGGTCCCAGATGACTTCGCGCCATTTAAAACAAGGCAGACTGAACTTTTTTTGCAAAAAGGCTGTGTCATCTGGGGCGATAGAATCGTCATTCCAGAACGACTCCAAAAGACGCTGTTACAAATCTTGCACGAAGGACATCCCGGGATTGTGCGGATGAAAGCACTCACACGGATCTATGCTTGGTGGCCAGGCATGGACCGACACATCGAGCAATGGGTCAAAGCCTGCACTAAGTGCCAATAAACTAGCAACGCACCGCCAAAAGCTGCACCGACCGAATGGGAGACGCCACGCGGACCCTGGTCCAGAATTCACCTGGATTTCGCAGGGCCGATTAAAGGACATACATTGCTGTTGACTGTCGATGCATACTCTAATTGGTTAGAAATTCATTGAATGACCAATACAACCTCCGAAGCTGTCATTAAAGTCCTTAATAGACTCTTTGCAACTCATGGATTACCGGACGTCCTGGTGTCCGACAACGGACCACAGTTTACAGCGCTAATGTTTGAACAGTACCTTGCTGATAATGGCATCCGCCATGCGCTCACCTCGCCGTCGCATCCTGCTACTAACGGCCGAGCGGAACGCATGGTCCAATTTGTAAAAAAGACTTTGCAAAAAGTGGACTATGATAATATTGATGAAAAAATAAACCGCATTCTGTTTCTACAACACATCACTCCGCACAGCGTAACCGGCAGAACTCCCGCAGAACTTCTCATGGGGCGAAAACTCCATTCCCGCCTCGACCGACTGCACCCTGCTTACAAGCCAGAAAAGCCTGCAGGATCCAGCGGACGCTACCGTACCTTCAAGGTAGGCGACCCCGTTTATGCAAGAAATTTATCGGGCGACCCGGTTTGGATTGAAGCAACGATAATACGCGAGACTGGGCCCAAATCCTATATTGTAAGATGTATTGATGAAAGACTGTGGAGACATATTGACCAATTACGGTCACGACTCATATCGGCCAGCCAACAACTCCCCCACGACCAAACTGAGGGGGGGGAAGGAATGGAAGAAGACGACATTCCAGGGAACCTGTTCCAAGAAAGCGATGAATCAAGTGAAACTCAGGAAATGGAGCAGGAGGAAGAATCGTACGCTCCAAGGGAAATCACACCAGAACGAGAAGCTGAGCCACTGCCAAACAACATTCTACCTCAACAGGACTGCACGCAGCCAGTCCAAAGAAAATCTGATAGACCCAAAAGACAACCGTCCTATTTGAAGGACTATATAGTCACACCATAATTGAGCCAGGGGGAAGGGGTGTTATGTATGTAAATAGTTAAAATAAAAGCGAGCTTGGGGTAAAGTGCAGGGTTCTGGCCCTGCACTTCTGATTGGGTGTTAAGCGGCTCGATCGGATTGGTTGGGTCAGAGAATCCGATTGGCCCTTAACGAAGGACTCTTATTGGTTTTGGAGCTAGCGTTTTACAGCTCCCTATTGGTTATTTCACATTAAGGTTGCCTAAAAAGGCAGAGTTGTTGTTATTAAAGACACAAGTCACTATGTAATAAAGAGCTGAAAGTTCACCAACTAAGACTGTCTCCATTCATTTCACCCATGCCTGAAACCATATCAGTGTATATTTCTCTTTTCAGTTTTTCCTAACACAGATAACTTTCTGCAATATTCTGTAAATAGAGATTACACATACATTCTCTAAGACATGTTTCAGATGCCTATTTGGCTGGGGTGGCATTATATGTATGCATACAGACATACAGACATGCACACACACACACACACACACACACACACACACACACACAAGATAAGGAACAAAAAATTTATACATACTTCATTTCATTTATTTTGTTCAAAAAAGAAAAAGTTTCACTAAATTACATTGAATATTTTATCCCATTTTATAATCATGTTGTTCCAATTTTCTAACATTATTTATAATACAAATACAACAATACAGACTTATGTACCTTTACAGAATCTCTTTTTCAGTTATATTTTTACCCATTATCTCTAAATAAATCCTGTTTCTTTACATCTTGTTTCAAACCTTTGTAGTTTCTCCTCCCTTCCTTCCTCCCTTGCTTCTTCACTCTGCCCTTTTTACCCCCTTGTCTCTTTATCTCCATTTCCCTCTTCTGTATTCCTCTTTTCTGTTGCTTTCTGACATTATATCCACTTTTCACATTACTTTTCCCTTTTTTGGTTGTTTTTTTAGGTCTTAAATTCTCCATTCTCTTTCCCCTCTTTCCCCTTTCTTCCCCGAATAAAGTTACTTGTTCATTAAAGATGGCTTCTTCTTTGTCCCAATCTTCTTGTTCTTGTAGTTTCTCATAAGTAGAGATCACCATTTCTAAAAAATGAAAAATGGAGCCAAAAGAGTCCTTCCCTTCTTGTTCCCCTTCTTTATATTTTTTAAATTCCATTTTCAGTTCATCCTCAAGTGATGCCATTATAAAAAAAATTTTTTAAACAACCACCCAAGTATTTTTAATCATTGAAATATAATTTCCAAAAGTCCCAAAGTCACCAAACAGTCCAAAAACACACAAGCTGTTTCATTTAACACTTTGAGAGAATTGAATTAAGAAGGAATGGGAACATTTTAATTACATAATGTGAAATGGGGGGGAAGTAACTATGCAAAATTTATAAGGGTTCCCATAGAAGCATGATACCTATTTGAAAAGGAATGTGTAAAATGTTTAAGATTTAAATGAATATTAATTTTAACGATAGAGTTCAATTGGTATGGATTGTTGTTTTAATTATATTATATATTTATATTTTTTTCTTTTCTTAAAATATAGTGTGTAGCTTTAGAATGTACTAAGCAGAATCCAAATGAAAGTTATATATTATATTAAGTGTTAAATTTAGGGGAAAGATATAAAGGCATCATGCTCCAATCAATGATTACAGGACAAATTTTGTGTTAATGAGAAAAGATAATAGACAGTTGAAACAGGACAGACAAAGGATATAAGTATAATGATTTAAATTGAGATGAAATAAATAAAATAGAATTAAAAGAGTGAAAAGAGGGGAGAAGCTATATAGAAACTGTAGAATGGTAATAAGATATGGAATGGTATATAAAAGTGAGCATGAATTTGAATTTATATCTGTACGAAGAGATGTAACCCGGGATAAAGCTGCTTTCAAAAAAGATGTTTTATGTTTTCATGTTTTGTGTTTGGTTTGTATGTTTGTTTTTTAAAAAATTAATAAAATTTTTGGGAAAAAATTATACATATTGTAGTCCCCCATCTTAACTTTTTAATCTGCAGTTATCTTATCAATATTAATATATAGGCTGAAGATATTGCTGCTAACTCAGAAAACTCATTTATATTATTAAATATACTGAAAAATGGAAAGAAAAAATATCTTGAGTGAAAATGTGTTTATTTCAATTAATAAAAGATACTTAGAAATTAGATAATGGGAACCTAGGAGGAACTGAAGATTATAATTAAAGAGGAACATTCAAATACAACTAGCAATTACAAAATGAAGCATTTTAACAATGGACATATTGAAGGGTATTTTTTGATCAATCAACAATGGACCTAGAAGCTAAAGAATATCTGCCACTGCAAGTAGAACGTGTTTAAATGATATTATGGAAGAGAAACAAGTTTTACCTGACAAGACTGAGATTGATTTGTAAGTGGATTTAAAAATGGCAGGCTACAAGAATGCCTGGAAAAATATGTTACATTATATGCCCAAAAGAAAAAACTGAGGTCTTAATAATTAAAAGGAATATACCAATAACAAACCAAGAAAGGTGACCTGGATATTTTTCCTATATTGAATATCCAAAGGAACTTGTTAAACTTTTGAAGAATTGTGTGAGAAGGAACAAAGAAAAAAAAGAGAGAGAAATCAAATTCTGGAATGTTATTTGATGGAACTAAAAAAAAATCAAGATTGTTAAGTAAAAGAGAGGAATATAAAGGTGGCTTACTTAATTGGGGTTAAATAGCTAAATTATTTTTGGTAACTTAATGGACTTTTACTGACATCGTCTGAAATGATGATGCTTTATGGATTTATTTATAGATAAGAGATGGGATATGGAAGAATCAATCATTTGTTGTGAAATGAGAAATAACAGAATAGAATAACAGAAGGGACTTTGGAGGTCTTCTAGTCTAACCCTTTGCAGGTGACCCAATACCATTCCAGACAAGTGTCTGTCTAGTCTCTTTTTAAAAGCCTCCAGGGATAGCACACTCACAACTTCTGAAGGCAAGCTGTTGCACTGATTAATTGTTTTCACTGTTGGGAGACATTAGTTCTTGGTTGCTTCTCTCACTGATTAATCTCTATCCATTGTTTTTTTTTCTTCCCTTCTAGTACTTTGGAAAATAGGTTGACCCCCCTCTTCTTTGTGACAGCCCCTCAAATATTGGAACACTGCTATCATGTCATCCCCAGTCCTTCTTTTCAAAACTAGACATAATTCCTGCAACCATTTTTCATATGTTTTAGTCTCCAACCCCCAATCATTTTTCTTGCTCTTTTCTGCACTGTTTCCAGAGACTTACCTCTTTTTTATAATGTGATGATCAAAACTGGATGCATTATACTAAGCGTGGTCTTCCTAAGGTTTACTAAGTACTAAAGTGGAACTATTACTTCTCATAATCTTGATTCTATCCCTCTGTTAATGCAGCCTAGGATTGCATTGGCTTTTTTGGCTGCTACCACACACTGTTGGCTCATATCTAAGTGGTTGTCCACGAGGACTCCAAGATCCCTCTCACAGCTACCGCTATTGAGCCAGGTTTCATCTAATTTATACCTGTATGTTTGATTTTTCTCACCTAAGTGTAAAACCTTATTTTTCTATACACTGGATTTTATTTTGTTATAGGATTCTTGTTCAAGTCTGTCAACATCCATCTGGATTCTGACCCTATCTTCTTAGGAGCTGGGAGTATTCCTGCCAGCTTATTGTCATCTGAAAATTTGATGAGTTCCCCTTCTACTTTTTCTATTTGTATTTTAAGAGAAAACTAAAAGTTACTAAAATTATATGTGTGATGAAGTGGAAAATTATTTCTTTATATATATTTTTCTTTTTCTTTACTACACTATTTTTTCTTTCTTGTCTTTCTTTTTTTTCCTGCATCTTCCATTTTTTATTTTCATTCTTTTTTAACTTGTATTAATTTTTATTGTTGTTATTTTAAAAAATACAGCATAGATTGAGCCTAGATTTTACTTGCATGTGAAATCAAATCTGTTCTGTCCCCTCATTAGCATTCTTGAGATCCCCACGCTTTGATTGGCCAAAGCGCGGGGCACTCGGATTGGTTTGGCGAGCCGCGCCGATTGGCTCGCAAGGAATCTCCCGCGATTGGTCTACTCGAATCGCGGGAGATTCAAAGCGGTGCCATTGGCCGTGGCTGTGGCAGCTAAAGGAATAAAAGCCGCGAACTTTTCCTATAGCCCCAGTTCGGTTCCCACATCAATAAAAGAGCTTGATACTAAGTCACCGACTCCTGGCATCATTTCTGAAGACACAACACTGGCGACGAGGGTGGGATCCAGATCCTGAACCGAAGCACGTGTCCGACGGAAGCCAGACGAATCTCCACGATGGCGAAAATCGCACCCCCCGCACCCTTCAACCCTGCCAGCGAGGACTGGGAATTGTACTCTGACCGATTCCGCATGTTCCTCGAGTGCAGTGACCTGAAGGACGCCACCAGCCCCATGAACTGCGCCATCTTCCTGACCCACTGCGGGACCGAGGTATTTAAGATGGCCAAAGCACTTGCCAAACACGCCGACGCGACCGCGATGGTCTGGGACGTCCTCGAGCCAATACTTCAGCGGCACTATGCTGCAGAGGTGCCCATCCTAATCCGACACAACGAGTTCTACTGTCGGGACCAACAATCGGGTGAGAGTTTCAGCGACTTCGTCACTGAACTACGGCGCCTAGGGGGGCTGTGCGAATTCGACAACCTGAACGACGCCCTGCGAGACCGAATCGTGCTCGACCTGTGGGACCCTGTCCTCCAGAGTTGGCTGATGGCCAAGGGCAACATCAGCCTTGCAGATACCCTCACCGCAGCCGCAGCCGCCGAAGCGACCCGAACATCCGCTGACCGCATGCGCTGACCGAACGCTGGGGACCGCAGCGGGAAAAACCACCCTGCAAGGTCGGCCGAGACCCAACCCGAGATGACCACCCACTAGGGCAATTTCCACTCGGCATCGGGCACTTCCGAATGACAAGGTGGTCCGAGTTCCTGGCGGCCTACAACTACGGACTCATACACAGACCGGGTAAGACGATCTCCCATGCAGACGCCTTAAGCCGCTCGCCGCTACCGGAACCTGACACTGACCCAGCACCCACGACGACCACCCTCAGTATAGAGACTCTACCCAACCTACCCATAACCGCGTCAGACATTGCCCGAGAGACTAATAAAGAGAAACGTCTGGCGCGGGTGTTGCATTGGGTAGAGAAAGGGTGGCCGGAAAGGGACAACAACGAGTCCATCAAGACATTCCGGAACCGGCAAACGGAACTCTCATTATTAAAAGGGTGCATACTATGGGGGGATAGGGTGGTCATTCCAGAAAAACTACAAGGGAAGGTTCTGGAACTATTACACGAGGGGCACCCTGGCATCGTTAGGACTAAAGCCCTGGCCAGAAGTTACGCTTGGTGGCCAGGGATGGACAAACAAATTGAGACCTGGGTGGCAAAGTGCCAACGATGTCAGGAAACTAGGCGAAGCCCACCCACAGCACCTGTCCTAGAGTGGGAAACCCCAAAGGGACCTTGGTCTAGGATCCACATAGACTTCGCCGGGCCCACAAAAGGACACACCTTCCTTATAACAATAGACGCTTACTCCAACTGGCTGGAGGTAAGCAACATGAAAACAACAACCACGGAGGCCGTGATCAAGCAACTCGGCAAGCTCTTTGCAATGCACGGCCTCCCAGATGTCGTCGTTTCCGACAACGGGCCCCAATTCACCTCGCTAGAATTCGAAAAATTCCTAGCGGAAAGGGGCATCCGACACGCGCTGACAGCACCGGCGCACCCGGCAGCGAACGGTAGGGCGGAACGGATGGTGCAATTCACTAAGAAAACCATCCGGAAAATAGACCATGGGGAGATCCAGGATAAAATAAATAAATTACTCTTCACCCAACACATAACCCCAAATACCACAACGAATAAGAGCCCAGCCGAACTGTTAATGGGGAGGAAATTAAGGTCCCCACTCGACAGGTTACACCCCACGTATAACCCGGAGAAGCCCCCAGACTCAACCAGCAAACACCGAACTTTCACACCAGGCGACCCCGTGTACGCAAAAAACCTGACGGGAGACCCATTATGGGTACCGGCCGTCATCACACAAATAACAGGCCCACACTCGTACCGGCTACAAACAACAGACGGACGAGCCTGGAAACGCCACATCGACCAATTAAGATCGAGGACGACCACCCAAGAGACCACCGGCGCACAAGCAGGCGAAACCAACCCCCACAACACAAACCAAGGGGGGAGGGAATACCCAGGGAACCAAAACCAAAGAAGAATTAACCAACCATACTTACCGGAAAGCAGTCAGCACGACCCCTCGCCAGGAAGAGACAGCCAGGCCAGCTCGACCGACCCAGGGAGACCGAGCGGGAGCGGCGAAACCCGCAGCTCAACCACCCCGGGAGGCCCAGGAGGGAGCTAGGGAGAGCGGCCCGGCCCGACCGACCAGCCGGTTCCCACGACGGCATCCGGAGAAGCAGAGACCCCGACCGAACTGGCCGGGATCCAACCTACGACTGAGCTGCGCAGGTCCAGTTGGCTAAGACGGAGCCCCGCCTACCTACGGGACTACGCGATGTAAGGACTAAACCAAGAGGGGAGGGGTGTTCTGTCCCCTCATTAGCATTCTTGAGATCCCCGCGCTTTGATTGGCCAAAGTGCGGGGCACTCTGATTGGTAAGGCGAGCCGTGCCGATTGGCTCGCTAGGAATCTCACGCGATTGGTCTCCTCGAATCGCGGGAGATTCAAAGTGGTGCCATTGGCCGCGGCCGCCGCGGCTAAAGGAATAAAAGCCGCGAACTTTTCCTATAGCCCCAGTTCGGTTCCCACATCAATAAAAGAGCTTGATACTAAGTCACCAACTCCTGGCATCATTTCCGAAGACACAACAAAATCTGTAAATGTCTTATCCAAAACAAATAAGTTCTACTAGAACACAATATATGGAGGACCCTTTAGGAGAATTCATGTTTTTATTATGTACATTGCTATTTCAATACAAGAAATTCTTCAATCACTAAAAAAAAGTAAATGAAATAGATATGACTTGATTCGGGTTCCTTTATAATTTCTCTAGCAGTTTCTGCAAGCCATTATGTTTGAATTTTACGCTATGGATCAAAATTTTTAAATAGAAAATATTAGTCATACAGATACTCAACTTGTATGCATGTGTCATACAAGCTGAAACTTTATGATGATCTTTTTGTTTGATATTGATTTAATGGATCAGGGATCTTCTTTTTTCCCCCTTTTATTACATTTCATGAAACCATGAACTTGCACAGTTCATAAGGGTTTAAGTTCACCTCAGTTTGGAACAGTAAGTCATCTATAGAATGCTCTCCAGTTTGGATTTGGTTCACGACACTTTCTAATTGCCTTATTTTCTCCTCTTTTCTGTAAAGAAAAGCCTCTGGCTAAACAGATAATCTATTATGAAATGTTTTGTAACTGATCCAGGCAGCTCCTACAGAGCTTCTCAAATATTTTATAATCTTTGTGAAGTAAAATCATATAAAATATGAGCATGAGAAAAAAAAACCCCACCCTTTAATGCTGCAAATTATAATTCTTAAAAATATGTATGTGTGTCAATATTATACTGATTTATCTAGAAGTAAGGCATATACTCTAAGCAAATAAGATACTGAACTTTCTGGTTTTTCATTGTGTCTTTGTTATCTGTTGTGTCCTGCTTTTTTCTAATATTTTTTGCCATATTTGTGATTCTCTTCTTCCTTTGTGAACCATTTACTCTCTCGGAAGAATTAGAAATAAACTTTTATCTACTCATTGGATACAAGTGGAATATTGAAATTCTTTACAAATTTTTCCAGGAAATTTCTTCAACAGGTGTTGACAGTACCACAATTACCTGAAAAGGCTCATATGGGTTTTTCCCCTCATGTTTCTGTCAGGATTTAATTGAAGTATAGAAGCAGAGGTGTTACTCAGCAGGTTCTGACCAGTTCTGGAGAACCGGTAGCGGAAATTTTGAGTAGTTTGGAGAACTGGCAAATACCACCTCTGACTGGCCCTGCCCCCATCTATTCTCTGTCTTCTGAGTCCCAGCTGATCGGCTGAGTCTTCTTTTGTTGCCCTGCACAGGGGAATGGAGCTGGAAAGCAGGTTACTGGGTGGGGAGGGGAATGGGGATTTTACAGTATCCTTCACCTGCCACACCCATCAAGTCACGCCCACAGAACCAGGACTAAAAAAATTGAATCCAACTACTGTATAGAAGCCATTGAAGCTGCAGACCACTGAAGAATGGATTGTACAGTGAAGGAAGGGACCTGTCCCTTGAACATTTCATTATGAAATATACATGCACTTCAACCTCCATCTATAGAAGGTCCTCTGAAATTCTCTACTCCACTGAAGTAAGAAAATTGTTCTTATAAAAATGAACCAGAGCAGATGAAAGAAGATAGAGGACTTAGACTAAGAATAACTTTATTGTCACTTTGAATGTATGCTAATCAGAATACATTAAAGTAAAATTTCATTGGATACAGCTTTCAAAGGGAGAGCTTTGTTTACCTCCAATATACACTACATAAACATGGCAAAATAAATAAATATAAAATTGTGCATATACCCACATAACATTATATGACACAAAGAAACAACACAGTTTAGTTCAGATGTATACATGGAGATGTTCTGTTCTGGGACTAGGGTGACATGGACTCCAGGAGTTATTGCTGAATGGTAGTTATGCTATCATGCAAAGTAAAGTGACCATCTCAGGCATTTGCTGATGAATATTAAATGTCAGATGAGATCAATGAGGAACCATCTGCCAAGATATTGTGGCCCCAGGTGACATATAGCTTTTGAATGGCATGCTGAGACCCATACCTACATACAAAACATGCAATTAAAATATATACATTTAATCACATTCAAGCATGTCATATTTATTTATATGTTCTGGCAGAAAATTATGGTACTGTATTGGTTTCATGCAAGGTTTTGAGAACACACCTAGCTCTGGAATAATATAGTGGTTATTTTTACATAAACACCATTTGTTAAACAAATATATTACATGGACTTTGATTTTTATTCAGGGAAGAATTTTACAGACTATGTAGTGAAACCTAATCTGTCTACTGTTAATTTATATACAGTAGTTCCATCTTGAGAAATTTAAATTCTTCCTTATGATTCGGTCAGCTATATGGTTGCAAAACATTCCTGTGTGCAATGACAATATTACTCTTTCCATTTAAAATATGTTTGCTGCAGTTGATAACAAGCAAATGATCTGGGAGGCTAGAACCATGCATAATGTGAACACAAATGAACTTTTTTTGCCTAGCAAAACAGAATAAAAATCTAACATTTTTTCCATTCATATATTCAGATGGAGCTATTTTCTTCAAAAACAATATTCTAAAACGATCTCATTGCAAATATAATTTTCCTTTTCCACTGTTTGTCATGGCAAGCATTTTCTTTTTACTACCTTCAAGTTCAATTTCTTAGTAAAGAAATATTGTTGTATGCAGTTTTATATGTTATACTGCAAAAAAAAAACTTTTGATAAAATATAGTAAAAGAGCCTTCAGTCAGAAAAGTATTTTTTTTTTAATATTTCAGAAAGTTTTAATCCCTCAGGAACAAAAATAAAAATAAAAGCACGCACAAAAATACACTTTAAGACAACATTTAGGAACCTGCTGCATGTTGAAGAGGGATATTTTCTTCATCTGAAATTCCTTCACACGAAGTAAGTCTGGTATTTGTTTGTATATGTAATAGCTGTTATAATATTTACATACTGATAAAATTGTAAGTTTAACAGGAACAACTATAGCAAAGATTTGATAATAGCTTTGTTTTGTATGTTTGGTATCAAATTTGTACAGCAATATGAAAGTGTGAAAAAGTCACACAGATGCTATATTCTATCCAGTAAAGAACCATGGTAGGAATTTAAGGGCAAATTAAACATTTTTTCCTTTCACTACGCAGAATTTAACCATGGATTTCATTGACCAAAAATAAAATGGATAAACTATGGTTAGTCATAAATTAGAACACTTGCTAAGCAACTGACCATTAAGCGAGGACACTTGTATTTGGTTTGCCAGTCATATGGCCACCAGGCCACGCCCACCCAGTCACATAGTCACCAAGCCACGCCTATCCGGTCACATGACAACAAGCCATGCCCACCCAGTCACATGATCACCAAGACACACTCATGAATTAAGCCATGCCCACAGAACCGGTTGTTTCAAAATTTGAATTCCACCCCTGATGTTCTACTTGCAGATTTCCTAGATACATCCAGTTAGCCTTTGAGAGAAACAGAATACTGGGCTTTTGTGACCACCTCTAACACTGGTTATTTTTCTGTTCGTAGGTTTAAAATCTCTTTGGTTTACTTACATTTCATACTTGATATCTTGATTTTGTTAGTTCTGTAAGCAATGATGAACGTTGGGGCTGAATGGCCATGCTCCAGTTTTTGTTTGTCTTTCTGAGTGGCATCTTTTTTTTTTTTTAACAGTATATGGAAATCTATTGGCAAACAATACAGCATTTACAACATTAATGTGATATGTTTGAAACAGTTCTTGATTGCCAGTACATAGCCAGCTGCATTTTGCAGCAATTTTAGTTTCCAAAGATAGTTTAGTTTCCAAAGAGTGGCATCTTTAAAGCAGAGGGAACTGCTTTGGGGTATACCCTTTGGCAGCCAATTGGTATTGAAATAGGCTGATAAGGGTTTTATATTTGAACCTAGTGAGTTGATCACAGATTGATCCATGACATGGGAATCCTGCGACTCATGAAAGGTTGTGCTTTAAACAAATGTATTAGTCAGAAAAGGTGAAACCAGACTCCAGGCTTACATGGCACTCATAGCTCTTATATTTGATTGTTCCTTTTAAATTATTCTTGGTACTGAAACTTATTTTTTGTTGTTATTGAAAATACTAATGATGAGAGAGGGCCGCTGCATATGCTGCATCGGAAGTTCCTGAATGCTCACCAGTCGTGGGATTCAATTTTTTAATTCTGTGGGCGTGGCTTGGAGGGCATGGCAGGAGGAGGATACTGTAAAACCTCCAGTCAGAGGTGGTATTTCCCAGTTCTCCGAACTTCTCAAAATTTCCCCCACTGGTTCTCCAGAACTGTTCAGAACCTGCTGAATACCATCTCTGATGCTCACACATGTAATAGAGCTAATTTTCCTCTTTCTTTCTTTCTTTCTTTCTTTCTTTCTTTCTTTCTTTCTTTCTTTCTTTCTTTCTCTTTCTCTGTCTTTCTGTCTCTGTGCTCTCTCTCTTACTTTCTTTCTTTCTTTCTTTATTTCCAAGCACTGTGAAATTTCAATACCTAAAGTGATTATTTCTTGGTAATTATATTTTACCAAAGAAATCAGAATCTCAAGATTTACTTAGATACAATTCTCCATTCCAATATTTAAAGTTCAAATTAAGTTCAGAATATTTTTCTCAAATGGAGCATCTTTGATAATTAATTTGGGGGCACCAACCACGCCACTTGCACACAGAAGATCTTCAATATGCAGTTTAATCAACTATAGGTTTTACACAAGTATTTCTCTTTTGTGAAATAATCCTTTATTTAAATAATGCTCCCATAACTGCATGAATTTTCTGTTTCATCAGCTTAAAGACCTGATATTATCAAATTAAGTCTTGTATGGATCTTGCAAAAAATGGGAGTGTGAGAATAAAAATAGAAAAATTGAGGAAGTGGGAGGAAAATAGCTTTTCCTACTATCAAACACTTAGTGAGTCCAATCATAGTGGAATGACTGAAACCAAAGTCCATTGCTCAACCTAAGACAGCCTTCATTTTGCAGACACAAAGTTTCTTCTTGGTCCTAAAATTCCACTTATATTCCCATGGCACAATTTGTAGCAATCCAATCAATCTTATTAGAAAAGGCTTTTTAAAATGTGAGTAATAAATTTAAAAAGTGGAAATAAGCTTGCAGGGAGGAGGATGGTGAATCTGTTGCTTCACTTGACATCCTGTTCAAGAGGAGTAAAGTTCCCACACAGAGAAATGCTTTCCTTGCGGCAAACAAGGTTAGATTCACTGAACCTGGCCTGTAAGAGTCTTATTTCTTCAATGCTCAGGTGAGCTTTTTAAACTGCAATTCAATCAGACTTCAAAATGACATTAAGCTGCTAGATAATATGGGAGTTTTAAGCAAAGACTGATATGTTAAAGTACTGTATAAAGCACCCAGCAATCTAATTTCCTAGACTGTCATAGAAATATGACAGGTAATTTTATGACTTTTTTCACTTTTTGGTAAAGCACATCAATTATAAATCAAAGTAGGTTTTCTATTATTCTGGTTTTTAAAAAGAAGTTAAATATGGTAATATAGGTATTTCTTGTTTTGGCCAGTGATGCAGTATTGGGGAATCTGCAGAGAGGGGAGATGTCAAGAACATTAGGGAGGTGCTCACAATCTTCGCCCTGCATAAAAAAGAGGCAGAACTTCAATCACACAGTCGTGGCCATCATGTTGGTGTTGTTTTCACTTCCTTGAGGTCTCCGGTATGCAGAATGATGGGAAGAATAACTAAATAGTGTTATGTTTTGAGCATGGGTGAGAAAGAATGGAGACAAGCCTCTGAACGGTGAACTTCAGCTCTTTATTTACATAGTGACTTCTTCAATTCAACAGCAGTAAAACCCGCCTTATATAGGCAAACCCTGTAACGTTTAACCAATACCGAGCTCTTATAACCAATAAGAACTTTCTGTTAAGGGCCAATCGGATTCCCCAGAACGGGCCAATCCGGTCCAAACACTTAACAGCCAATCAGAAGTGCAGGGCCAGAACCCTGCACTTACTCCAAGCTCACACTTTATTAATCTTATTGCATACACAACACCCCTTCCCCCGGCTTCTTATTTCAGGGCGCAGTTACATAGTCCCTTAGGTAAGACGGTTGTCTTTTTAGTCTCTTTGATTTTCGTTGTATCGGCTGGTTGCAATCATGCTGAGGTAGATCGTTGTTTGGCAGTGGGGCTGTTTCTGGTTCAGAGTTCACTTCTACGTCGTTGCCCACATTTTCTGCAATTCCCTGAGGTGCAACCCTTTCTCCCTCTGGCTCTGCTTCCTGAGTTTCTATTAAACCGTCGTTTCCTTCGAACTGGTTTCCTAGGAATTCATCTTCTTCTGTACCTCCCCCCCCCCTCAGTTTGGTCAAAGGGGATTTGCGGACTGGCCGCTGAAAGCCGTGATCGTAATTGGTCGATATGCTGTTTCCAAAGTTTATCGTCAAGGCATTGCACAAGGTAGGATCTGGGGCCGGTTACACGTACTACTGTTGCTTCCACCCACAACGGGTCACCCGATAGGTTTTTTGCATAAACCAGGTCTCCTACCTGGAAGGTGCGACAGCGGCCACCGGATCCTAGGGGTTTCTCCAGTTCATAAGCCGGGTGCAAGCGGTCGAGGTGGGAGCGGAGCTTTCATCCCATTAGCAGTTCAGCGGGAGTTTTGTTGGTGATGCTATGTGGGGTGATGTGTTGCAAGAAGAGGATTTGATTGATCTTGTCGTCAATGTTGTCATAGTCTACCTTCTGCAAGGTTTTCTTCACAAATTGGACCATGCATTCTGCTCGGCCATTGGTCGCCGGGTGCACAGGCGAGGTGAGCGCATGGCGGATGCCGCGGTCAGCCAGGTACTGCTCGAACACTAGTGCAGGAAATTGTGGGCCGTTAGCGGATACCAGGACGTCTGGTAATCCGTGGGTTGCAAATAGTCTGTTTAAAATTTTGATAACCGCCTCGGAGGTCATAGTCGTCATGCGATGAATTTCGAGCCAATTCGAGTAGGCGTCGACGGTAAGCAGGAAAGTGTGGCCTTTGGTTGGCCCCGCGAAGTCCAGGTGAATTCGGGACCAGGGTCCACGTGGTGTCTCCCATTGAGCAGGCATGGGTTTTGGTGGGGCATTGCTGACTTCTTGGCATTTGGGACAAGCTTTAACCCACTGTTCAATTTGCTTGTCAATGCCTGGCCACCATGCGTAGCTTCGCGCAAGAGCTTTCATTCGCATGATGCTGGGGTGGCCATCGTGCAAGGTTCTCAGTAGCGTTTTTCGGAGCCATTCTGGAATAACGACTCTATCGCCCCAGATGACACAGCCTTTCTGGGAAAAGAGCTCGGTCTGTCGAGACTTGAATGGTGTGAAGTCATCTGATAACTGGTCCAATGGCCATCCGTGTTCTACCCAGCCTAGGACTCGTGCTAGGGTGTGGTCGCGTTTGGTTTCTCTCACGATATATCGGGCGGTCAGTGGCGGCGAGTTGAGTGCCTCGATTTGCAACGTGGTTTCCGTTGGTGCCGGATCGTCGAGAGTCTCTGGAAGCGGTGCTCGGCTCAATGCGTCGGCGTGGGGAATGGCTTTCCCCGGGTGGTATTGCAGCCGATAATTGTAAGCAGCTAAGAATTCTGACCATCGGGTCATCCTAGGGGATAATATGTAGGGAGTGGGCTTATCTCTGGCTATTATCCCTAACAAAGGTTTGTGGTCAGTCACAATAGTAAAAACCCTACCATACACGTATTCGTGAAATCTTTTCACAGCTGAGACAATGGCGAGGGCTTCTTTATCAATTTGTCCATAGTTCCATTCCGTTTTTGAAAGAGTCTTTGAAAAATATGCAACAGGGGCTTCGTTCCCATTAGGCAGTACGTGGCTCAAAATGGCGCCCACCCCGAAAGGCGATGCATCACAGGTTATAACTAACGGCAAAGTCTCGTTATACTGCATGAGTACAGAGTCAGAAGTGAGCAGTTTTTTAACGTTTCGGAACGCCTGTTCTTCACGGTAACCCCATAACCAATTTGCTTTTTTATCTAACAATCGGTGTAACGGTTCAGCAACAGTTGCTTTGTGCGGTAAAAATACATTATAAAAATTGATGAGGCCTAGGAATGCCTGGAGATCGGCCTTGTTTCGTGGCCTGGGAGCATTTTTGATCGCTTTTAATTTACTTTCGGTAGGGTGAATGCCCTGGCTATCAATCAGGTACCCTAAAAACTCAACACTGTCAGTACACAATTTACATTTGTTTTTTTTAACCTTAAGACCGGTCTCTTGGAATTTTTTTTGGACTAATTTTAACCGGTCCTGTAAGATTTTTTTTGTAGGGGCTGCAATTAATATATCGTCAAAATAAGGAACCACGCCCTTAATTCCTTGCAATAACCTTTCCATAAGGCTCTGAAAAATCCCCGGGGCTACACTCACTCCGAATTGCAGCTGGGTACATTTAAAGGCACCTTGGTGCGTCACAATAGTTTGGGCCTGTGCCGTTTTTTCATCTACTGGTAATTGCTGATATGCCTGAGCTAAATCCAATTTAGCGAAAACTTTCCCGCCCCCCAGGGAATGGAGAAGGTGCTGCACCACCGGAACTGGATACGCGTTCTGCTGCAGGACGTGGTTCAAAGTCGGTGGTCCCCACAAATTCAGATTGACCGGTCTGGCTTAATGGGTGTTACAATAGGGGTTTCCCACGGGGAGTGATCGATGGGCTCCAACATCCCCTGAGCTATCAGTTTGTCGAGTTGTTCGTCGATTTTTTATTTTAAAGCAAACAGAACTCGACAGGGCTTTAGGCGAATGGGAGCTATTTTTGGATCTAAGCTGAATGAGATCGGGGTCCCCTTGTACTCGCCTAAGCTGTCCGCGAAGACGTCCCTGAACTCATAGATAAGGTCTTCCTCCCAGTCACAGCCACCGACCCGGTTTACGCTGGCCACTTCAATGCCAAGTGGCGTGAACCATTGGAGGCCCAGTAGGCTAGGCCTATCTCTATCGATGACCATTAAAGGTAAGTACGCTGTGTGCTTCTTGAAGGAGACTCAGACTCTGCAGGACCCGACGATGGGAATTCGATTCCCCTGGTAGTCCTTGAGGATGAGGCATTGGAAACGGAGATCTTGGCGTTGAATTGTGGGGATGAGTTGCTTGAGTGTCTTCCAAGACACCATCGAGAGGGACGATCCCGAGTCGACCTCCATGTGGCAAGGCTGGTTCTCGATGGCTACTGTGACTCGGATTTTCTTAGTGTCCAAGGCTGAGGCGTGACCGATAGTGATAGTATGGTGAGCCTCTTCTCTCTGCAAAGCTCGATTTCTGTAGGAGTGGTTTACTGGCTCTCGCCTTACAGGACGGTTTCCTGTCGAATGGCGATAGTTAGCCTCTTTTGAGGCCTGGCTGGGTCCTGGCAAGCTGTGGCAGACCCGTCTGATGTGGCCTCATTTCCCGCACTCATGGCAGAGTGCGTCACGGAATTTGCATTCGGACCTGGCATGGTTGGCTCCACAGCCAGCGCAAGGGCGTAAGGGCTTTGGGTGAGGGTCCCGGTCAGACCGCAGTCGATGGACCCCTTCTTCGTCGCTGTCTGACGACGAAGAGAGGTCCTCATGGTGCGTTGTCGCGAGCTGCCCTTCTGACCTAGGTGAGATTTCGCTGGCCGGCGGTGGTACCGGAGTGCGGGTTCGGCGTAGTTGTGCAGTTGACTTCCTGGTTGCTTCTGCTGCAGTGGCATTGGCAATGGCATCGGCAAGGCGGGTGTCACCTTTCGCCATCAGCTTGCTTTGAACGCCCGGTGCATCTAATCCCAGAACTATGCGATCTCTTAGTGCTTCTTCTAGATCGGTGAATCTGCAGAGGCCTCCCAAATTCCAGAGGTCTGCTATGAAGTCGGCCAAGCTTTCTCCCTTTCGTTGGCTTCTCTGATAAAACTCGTGGCGTCTCACAAGCGTAGGTCGGGGCGTAATGGTCTCGCAGGATAGGTTCGAGGTCGTCCCAATCCATGGCCTTCACTTCTCGGGGTTTGGCTTGTGCTTTAGCCATCTTAAATAAGGTTGGACCGCAATGCGTTAAGAACACCGCCCGTTTCTTCCCGGCTATGGCGTCCTTTAAGTTGTTCGTCTCTAGGAACATTTGGAAACGATCCATGTAAGACTACCAGTCTTCTTGTGTTGGATCGAACGGAGCGGGTGGTACGATGCCATCGGACATGGTTCCGTTGTTGGCATCGTCGGTCACGTGCTCGGTGTTCTTTGAAGTTTCGTTGGTTCAGATATCTCCATATCCCATCCTCGTCGCCAGTGTTATGTTTTGAGCATGGGTGAGAAAGAATGGAGACAAGCCTCTGAACGGTGAACTTCAGCTCTTTATTTACATAGTGACTTCTTCAATTCAACAGCAGTAAAACCCGCCTTATATAGGCAAACCCTGTAACGTTTAACCAATACCGAGCTAGGAACGCTAGCTCTTATAACCAATAAGAACTTTCTGTTAAGGGCCAATCGGATTCCCCGGAACGGGCCAATCCGGTCCGAACGCTTAACAGCCAATCAGAAGTGCAGGGCCAGAACCCTGCACTTACTCCAAGCTCACACTTTATTAATCTTATTGCATACACAACAAATAGCATCTAAAGCAGGGGTGTCAACCTCAAGGGGCCCAGGCCCGTGGGGCTACTCTGGAAATAGCAAAGGGTCTGCCTGAGGTGTCTCTGCCAGCAAAAACAGACTTTGTGGGGGCTTTGTTTTCACTGGCAGAGGGTTGCAGGAGGCTGTCACAGCCAAAAATGGAGCTTGGGAGCCTGTTTTGCTGGCAGACCACTTGGGTTGCCACAGGTGCCTCTGACATGAGTGATGTCAAGCTGGCCACACTCACCCTGGCCATCAATGAAATCAAGTTTTACACCTCTCATCTAAAGGGTCACAAGTTCTCGTCTTTCAGAAAGAGGGAAAGACAGAGAGAATTCACCTAGCAAGTCTATTTCCTACACACGTGCCTGCACGTACAATTTCTCATCTAGACATGCAGTCTGAATACAATTACTTTCTGCAAATGTGCTATCCTCATTTGATCTTAAGCAATGAGGACAGAGGGTGCAACTTACCATCCTTAGGCACTTACAGTCCTCTGCTTGCTTTCAGAGCTCTCTGCAAGAGATCAATTCAGATCCATCTCTCTCTTCATTACAGCTGCTTCTTCAGAAGAGACAGAAAAGGAGAAAGAAAAGGAGACATATGTGACAAAGCAAAAAAATATTGGAGTAGTGTTCACATCTTAATACAGAAAATTCTCAAAGTGAATATTAAGATAAAACCAGAGACTTTTCTTTTAGGCTTAATGGATAAGGAACTTGAAAAAACCCTGGAACATTGATGTTATATATGCTGACAGCAGCAAGAGTACTGTATGCACAAAATGGAAAGATAGCTTGGTTCCCAGAATGGACAAATGTCTGCCAAAGTCCATGGAATTAGCAGAGATGGCTAAATTGACTGCTTTGATTAAAGAAAAACATGCACAATTAATTTTGTTTCTATTTGGAAACTGCTTTTGGGATTTGAGCTTGCAGTGGGGAAAAATGAAACCTGTTGATTAGATAGGTTTGTTGTTATTAAAATGGCAAGTATTTATTACTATATAAAAGTAAAATGTTGAGGTTTTATGTTATTACTTTATTCTATTGCATCAAAAAGAGTGGGAAGTCAATGCTTTTTATTCTTTCTTTACCCTACACTTTTTCCTCTTTCCCTTTTCCTCCTTTATTTTTCTATTATCTTAATTTTTCCTTGCATTTCTTAATTTTATATTTTGATGAACTAATCAAATGTTTAAATAGCAGGCCCTGTTCCTGC
Organism: Hydrophis major; assembly: GCA_033807585.1. Classification (NCBI taxonomy): domain Eukaryota; kingdom Metazoa; phylum Chordata; class Lepidosauria; order Squamata; family Elapidae; genus Hydrophis; species Hydrophis major. Next base: position 336,281,273 of record CM066329.1, read on the forward strand.
TATTAAATATTATGAGGATCTTTGCTTGTATGGGTTATATTTATTAGTATTTACCATATTAAAAATTTCAGTTGAAAAAAAGAATAGAGATAATCTGGTTGTCATGTATGCATTACTAATGTTTCAGTTTGTAGATTCTGGATCCACTCACTTGGTCTTCTTTACTTGGTAACCATGCTAGCCTTACAAGGGTGAAGAAGGTGCTTTTTCGCTAGGAGACACTGAAAATTCTTTTTATATAATTCCTTGTGTGTTTTTGCCATGTCATGGTGGGTGATAACCCGCTACATCCATAATTTTATTGTGTGCCATCATTTCCAGAAAAGAAAATTTATCCAGCTTGTCATACAGCCTTTCTGTCACTGAGTGAAGGCATAGAAGGTAAGATAGGGACCTGCAAGATGGGAGTCTCTTTCCTTCTCTAAACCACTGCCCTATATCAAAATAGTCAAGCTCAAGTCTACCATCCATTATGGGAATTCATCCAATTACACTTTTCCAACTCAAGTCCATTGTAAGAACACAAAGAAGGGAGATCGTTCATAAAATAATAATAATACATTGGAACAGGTTCCACCCAGCAAAAATATCTTTAATATTATTAAACAACAGCACTTGCATATCCCAAATCGGGGAAGACTCAATAAGTGGATAAAAATACCAAATCCAGTCTAAACATTTGGCTAACTGTGCCTACCCATAACAATAATCATGTAATTCAGGCCATTCATTAATTAAGACCAGGGAATGAAAGGACAGGTAGTGGCATCTGGTCGTCAGAGCATGTGATGCCATTATGCAAGACCCACCCTTACAAAAGAGTGGTTTTGCATCATGATGTTACTTCCTTGCTGTGCCTCATTGGCTTTGGTCTAGCTGAGAGAACCGGTAGTGGAAATTTTGGGTAGTTCAGAGAACCAGCAAACACCATCTGTGACCAGTCACACAGCCATCTATTCTCTGCCTCTTGAGTCCCAGCTAATCGGCTGAGTCTTCTTTTGTTGCCCTGCACAGGAGAACAAAGCTGGAAAGCAGGTTAGTGGTGTGGGGAGGAAATGGGGATTTTGCAGTATCTGCCACGCTCACCAAGCCACACTATGCCCACCAAGCCACACCCACAGAACCAGTAGTAAAAAAATTTGAATCCCACCACTGGGAGGATTCCATACATTCCGAATCTACTCCTCACTTATCCAGTGTCTCACTTGAGGTCAATAGTTGGAAAGGAGATCATACAAATGCACTAATGAAATCTAAGGTCTGAGTTGTTTTCACTCTCTGACACCAAGATTACAAGCAATTGAAAGTCATTATCAAAGTAGCAAAGATTTAGTGCACCTAAAAACTAGTAAGGGTACAAGATGCAAAAGTAACAGGACTCAAAAGCAGTAAGTGTGACTTTTGAAGAAGTAATGGAATCTACCTGAAATCATTTATAAAAAAAACATTTTACATTGGTTGGTTTTTTTAAAAAATTATATCACACCTTTCTTCCAAGAGTTCAGGGCAGCTTGCTGTATGTGGACTTCTCCATTTCATCCCCACCGTAGCAATTCTGTGAGGTAGGTTGGATTGAGTAAGAGTCCACATGTAGCTTCCATTCCTATAGGACACCTGTCTCTGAGTCTCCCCTGCGCTGCTTCAATACTCGAACTGGAGGAGGGAATAGCATAATGGAACTGTTTCTTTGATTAGTGAAAGAAACTCTGGCCCATGTTCTTAATTCATATTTTTTTTTAGTAAATTTGCTGAGATTATACATTAAAATTAGTAGGATGCTTCATAAATATGTGGTGGTGGTGTTAGAACAAAACACATGCAATCAGCACCATCTCCCTAGGGCACATCTGCACTTCCTGTGCTGGTCCCACCAATTCTTAAATGCAGGAGCCAATAATGTTGTTCTCTCATTCTCAGCTCATAAATGCACTCCGCCCTTGAGTTTTCCAGCTTCAATCCAAAACTGATGTTTTCCAGCCTCAGCTTTCTTAAGCCCTTCAAAGCAGCCGATCTCCAGCACAGTTCCTATCCATTGTGAGCCCCAGCTGGTGGGCTCCTGCTTCCAGCAGCTGGTCATTGTCTTGTACAGTCATTTTATATTTTGTCTGTTTTGAAAGAAAAAAAAGAAAAAGAAAACAAAGCCAAAGACATTTTCCAAAGTCAAAACCATAATTTTGTATTCACACATCATTTTAAACTTGGATAACTAAGCCAAGAATATGTTGTTAGTTTTTCCTATTTTTGTTTCCATCTTGTCATCCAGATTTTTACAGTCCAGGACTGATCTCTTCACATTTGTTCCTAAGCAAGATGCCATGTTGAGGGCTTAGGCAATGTTTCTGTGATGTCCTGGACCATGCACTTTTGTGCACTACACAAATGCAGAGCCACATTTGACAAAGTCTAGCATTTCCATATTTTCCCCTAAGTTTAAATGGTACAATTTTTCTCTTGGCCCCCCATACACATGGAGGATTTTTTTTAAAAAAATATTTTTGTTAATTGTTCAAACTGTATTAAGAATGCTCTGGGCTTAGGCTACATTTTTAGATTACATTTCTAATTTTCAGACATTTGGATCTGGTGTTTAGAGGCTATAAGCAGATTGCCCATCTCTGTTGACTCATCCAATAATTTGGACTTGTCTCCTCCCCCATTCCCCATTTTTCTGCATTCATCATATGTGTGTGTGTGCATGTGAGCATGCACACACACACACACACACATATGTCCACAGTAATTTTTTTAGAATTAAATCTAGAATAGCATGAAGGCAAGAACAACAAAAAGTTTTTTTAAAAATTGAGCATCAAAAGAATCAAATACTTGTTTGAAGAGAAATATTTTCAGCAACATGATGTTTTTAAGGCTTATGAAAAATCAGAATATAGAAAGAGCTATGAGAGTTTAAACTATATTCTTCAGAAGAATGTGATGGTTTTATAGCACCTTCAATTCAACTTTTCAAGGTTGAATTTTCCAATTAGTACAACACTCATTCTCTTTAATTCATTGTACAATCAGAAAAGCTTCAAATATAGCAGTGGCTACCATAATTATTCACAGGTAATAATGAATCCATCTGCAAAAACCTTTTCCAACATATGAACACAACATGAATTTTTTACTCAATATGCAAAGAGGATTTCATAGACTGTTCTGTCCACATTCTTCCAGTTGTATTTAGTCACTTAAGCTACTGTATCACTAGGTATTCGAGAAGGTCACTACTGATTGCTTACATTGAATTTTTGAAGTTAGTCAGAGAGCCCCATGTAATTGGTTTATCACCCTTTTTATCTCTATCATAAATGGTAAATTCTGTTGAATGTGTTTTGTGTGGGTAGAATTAATTATAATAATCGCAAAAGATATTTTTAGTACTCTTGAATTTCCTACCTACAGTTTTGGAGTCTAATTAAAGGTCGAGATAAATTCTTAAAACATTGAATAGGGGTCACCGGGTTATTTTATTGTTGTTGTTATACAAAAATACATTTACACCAATTGATACTTCCAGATCCTTGAAACAGGAATGGTTACTTTTTAAAAAATTAAAAGCAAAGAAACTGTTAAGAAAGTACAAGTAATGACACTAAACTGGGGGAGCAATACTTTTCCTTTTAATTATCCTTCATATCTCATTTTTATTTCCTCTTCTCTGTCAGACAGTCTCTATTGTGTAATAAATCACATTGTTTGAATATATTATAATAAACTGTTCACTCTGAAGTACTGCATAACCCACAATTCCTTTTTCTCATAATAATAATAGTGTTTTGACCTTTTTCTTGGTTTGTTTGTATGGCTTTGTTTCTCTATTCCGTTGTTTTGTAATATGCAGCTTTTTGAATATTACACTAAATTCCAATTTTGATAAAAGAAAGGGGGGAAAAACATTCCTGGGCTTCTTAGAGGAACTTCATGCCACCCAAGTTGTAATGTCAGTGAGCTAGTTTAAGGCCCATCTAGCCAGATTATATTTTTTCTTCTTCTCTCTTTCTTTCTTCTTCTTTGTGTTGCTAACTTTGAAAGTTGTAATATCAATGACTCAAGAGTAAATATCACTGAGTTCCATATAACTAGTTTCTTTCTTTTTTACATTGAATTATATGTTAAATTTCTGCAAAAAGTAAAATATAAGGAATTAAGAAGGAAAAAAATAGAGAAAGTGAAGATAAAAGGGAATAAGGAAACAAGAAAGTAGTTTATGAGCTTTGAAAAATGGAACCACCCACATCTCTCGTCTTGGACCACAAAATACTGTTTAATAATGACAATGTTCTCTTAGGACAAATCAAATAAATTAAAAGCTCTATGCCTTAAGAACTAGGGGTGTGACTAGTTAATGTCAGCTGTGGTTCCTAAATAATTCTGACATCAATGTTGGTGGTCGCTGTAAAATGCAAAGAGCTAAAATGCCATATAGGCCAAAACAGTTCTGGGGGGGTGGGACATTTGGAGTGAAAGAAACCAAGAAATTGCTTGAATGGGTGGAAGAATGAACAGCCTTGCCAACATTTACAGTTTTATAGCAACCTTTGTAGTTTATTATTTGGATTTATTCCCAATGTTGTTTAGTTGTGCTAAATCGGTTGTAAACATTTCACATAAAAAAGGAAGAGAGCATCATAAACTCAAGATTTAAGTTCTCATATATGTCATACAATCATAGAATCTTAGGATTGGAAGAGATCTTGAAGATCATCTATTCCAGTCTCCTGCCCAGTGTAGGATTCCTCATGAAGTCCCAGACCCACAGCTCTCAAAAGTTTGCTAGAAAGTCTCCAATAATGGAGTGCCATTATTCTGTTCCACTGCTTAATAGCTCTCATAGTCAGAAAATTCTCCCTTATTTAAGGTTGGAATCAGCCCCTGGAAAGCTTCAGCCTATTGGCTCTTGTCCTACCTTCAGGTATTATAGAGAATAAATACACATCTTATTCCCCGTGGCTGCCATTCAAGTACAGTACTAGAAAACTGTTGCTGTGTCTTCCCTTAGTTTTTTCTTCGTCTTCTTTATGCTAAACATATCCAGTTCCTTTAACTCTTCTTCATGGGATATAGCATCTAAGCCTGTCATTAACTTTGTTTCTCTTCTTATTCTTATATATCAAGACCAGAATTGAGCACAGTAATCCAAGTACAGTCTGACCACTGCAGCATAGAATGGAACTATAATTTCCCATTATACCTCTGTCTTTGGATAAACAAAGAGCTGTTAATGTTGAATACAGCCAGGACATTTATATTTTTCCCTAAACTTGGGTGCATGTGATTTTTAAACTATATAAAAATATTTTTATCTATTTTAGTGTACAGATGTGATATCCATTTTTGTCTACAAATGTCAGCGAACTAAGTTAATTATCTTGCCTATTGTGTCTGCGCAGGCGTAGCAACCTGTAACAAAGTAGCGCAGGAGATTTATGTGTATTCTATTGGATAGTAGCGGGGTGGGCAGATGATATAAATAGGCTGCCCGCCAGCGGGAGTTTGTGCTTGTTCAGTTACACTGTAGCCATACTTACCATGTAACAAACATTTGAGTGGATCCTGACTCATGGTCATTCTTTCCAATTCCCGAATTTAACATTTCCAGTTATAATATTTCATATGAACCTGAAAAACCACATGGTTCCAGCGGGAAATGCCGTAACTTCCAGGTAGGCGACTTGGTTTTCGCTAGGAACTTTTCGGGCGATCCGTTGTGGGTCAAGGCAACTGTAGTCCAAGTAACCGGCCCTAGATCGTACCGCGTGAGATGTCGCGACGATAGAATATGGAAGCGCCATATTGATCAACTGCGTTCAAGGCTACAGTCGGGGATCTCTGAGTCCCCTGACTTCCAAACCGAGGGGGGAGGAGATACCGAGGAAGCTGAATTTGAAACGGCAGAAAGCTTAAGCGGAAGTAATGACCGTTCAGAGGCAACATGTGAAGAAGGATCGGGAATGGGGGTGAGCTCGCCTCGAGGAGATGCTGAGAACATTAGCGGCAATGAAAATTTGAATACAGAACGGGAGGCACCCTCTTCACCAGATGACGTCTTACCCCAACAAGACTGTAGCCAAATACTGGGAGAACAATGTAAATCAAATAGACAATCAAAACAACCTGCCTACCTCAAAGACTACATGACTGCACCCCTTAAATGAAACCTGGGGGGAAGGGGTGTTGTGAATTAATAAAAGTACTTGAATAAAGATTATTAAGAGCTTGAAGTAAAGTGCAGGGTTCTGGCCCTGCACTTCTGATTGGCCGATAATAGCGACATCGGATTGGTCCATTCAGGAGAATCTGATTGGCTATTAACGAGCCTCTCCCATTGGTTAACGGAGCTAGCGCTCCCTATGTTTCATTGGTTAAATACTCAAGAGCTTGCCTATATAAAGGGGGCCATTGCGGCCATAGAGCTGAGCTGTTACACATATAAATAAAGAGTTTGAAGTTCACTGTTCACCGGCTCGTCTCCTCCTTAGCGCCCATGCACAGAACTTAACAATGAGCTTATACTGACTGACTTTGAGCATGATCCTAGAAGGCTGCATTAATAGTTAATCCACACTAAGAGCTTTAATGGGATCCATTTAGTAATTGCTACTAGCAGTGAAGCACACAGCAGCTATATTGAAAAGTCATGTGTTGACTTGAGACCTCATGTTTTAGAGTTGTGCCCACTGATTAGTTGGATGTCTGTAGTGAACATTTTTCAGTACTACTATGGTAACAGATCAGCCCTGGGTCAGCTTCACTTATGAGAATAATAGGAATGAAATTAAGATGGAAATCTTAACTAATTAAATACTTAAAACCATTCAGCTTTAGGAATGTGAACAAATATTCTGTTGATTGCAGTGGCTTTGCTGACATCAGAATCTTGAGCCTGCTGATAAAATTCTGAGTGAACGAATGACATCTTATCTGCTATACAGGGGGCTGAATACCAAAGATTTCTTACATTTGGCCTTTCTTCTTATTCACCTTGGATGTTCATTGAACTGCTATGTGTTATCAGAGGCCAGAAAAGGAGATGGGGGAATCCAGATATGGGTTAATGTTCCTAGTGTTACATACTATCTTGGCAGTTGAAAGTGGATCTTGGACACTGAAAACCATAGAGGCAAAAGTTTCACTACTAACCCTGGTGCCAAATTTGTAGCACTGTTTCCCATCAGCCAAAGCCATTTTATTTTCTTTCTCACTTTACAGAAAAAACCCCTTTTTGTTTTGCAGTCTATTTTACATTTCTACTGTGGCACCAATCATTTTATACATGGGATGAATATACTGTACTTACTGAAGAGCAGTAAGTAAGTTATTCATTGTTGGAATTGGTTAATTTAAAAAAATATTCTGCTGGATCAGTCTTAAGGCATGTCCTGTTGACATTCTGTAGTGAAAAGAGTAGCTGACCAGATGTTTTCAGGAAATTTACAAGCAGATAGAAGAATGATAGCCCTCTTCTATTTCAAGCTCCCCATTTACTGGCATTTAAGACACACTACCTATGATTCCAGACATGGTAAATAGACTGTAGAAGCATTTTTTTTCTGTTTGATTCCGATTTCATTTTCATTTTTAACTTATTGTGGTCACAGAGCAGTACAGTGGTTCTGATTTAATGTGAACTTAACCAATGAGGTTTATAAAATATGATTTTTGGCTTAGTATCACGAATATATGAACCAGGAAACCATTTTTGTTCAACAAATAATGGCTAATACAAATCATGGATTGAAATGTGTGAATACAACCTGTGATGAATCTATTCCCCTTGAATTTGTCTGTACTCCTTTAAATTATCAAAAAGATTGTTGTAACAAATTGTTGTAAGAAAAAGTACATTCATAGAGAGGTCTACAATCTCCCTCTAGTCTGTCGCCCAAAGAGGACCCTATTTCAGCTGAAGAAAATTTAGGCTGCTGTCAATTGAAACCTGTCTCTTCATGCTATTAACTCAAACATGCTGGCTGCCTTTCAAATCCTGGCAACAACTCAGTGAAAGCAGTAGTCCTCTTTGAAAGACTACATATTTAAACAAATTTAAAACAGCACTGACTGCTGGAGTCTTATGATGGATCCTTCTACCTTCAGCTAAATAAAATGCTGGAGAGAATAAGGAAGGCGAGTTAAAGGAGGAGGAGGAGGAGAAGAAGGAAGAGGGGGAGACTACCTTTTTCCATGGTTTTGCAATTACTATGTTTTGGATAAATTATCTGATTTGAAGCAAAATTACAGACACTTTCCTTATGAAAAAATTAAATTTAAAGAAGTCCATCTCCAAAGCAACAGCATCTTTTGTAACTGGGCAAACTGTATTGTCTCTATGTGTTATCTATCAATTTAATCCTAAACTGATAAAATGGGTAAAAAAAGTGTATACTTCTTATTTTGTACATTTTAGTCTGTCAAAGGTACAAATTACATATTGAGTAGAGCTTCACATAAAAAGGGCAGGCTTTGATTTAGCCTGCATTGAATCATTTTTTTTCTAAGGCACCAATCCGGCCTGATCCAATTATTTTAGCTAGTACAAAAAGTATACACTCCTATTTCTACAGATAAAAATGTAGCATATCTTTTAAGGAAACCAATACAAGTATAATGAAGCACAGTTGTCTCATTCATCACAAGAATAATGAGCATTTTGAGTAATGGATACCACAGCAAGATAAACTATGAGAGATATCATGACTTGTACTATTACCCAATACAGTTTCAATAAGCATAACCTGGCTGGGTCAGTTTTATTTGATACTTGCTCTCATATTCTGGAGGACTACAGATGAAAAGGCTAGTGTTAGTTTTCTAGATAACATCTGGTGTCAGTTTTCATCCCTAACAGATGGCTGTCCAACTTTTCTTGGACATCTTTGAGGAGAGACAGTCCATTATCCTTCTCAGTAACTGATTCCTTCATTGAACAGCATTTAATGTTTAGAAGTTTTCCTTATATCCCCCACAAACCTCACCCTTGAACTTTAACCCAGAGACCTAAGGCTACCATCTGTCTTGGATAAGGCAACTCTCAGGTATATGTGAGGTCATAACTCCAGAGAAAGCCTTCCTAAAGATTTTCTGGTTGAACTGTGGTGCACATATGGACAGTTCAGTGATAAGTTATGCTAAAAGCCTTGCTTGGGCATCTCGGTTGCAATTTAAGGGTAAGAAAATTTGGATAATTTTAGTAGGAAAGTCTAATGCTCTTCAGCCTTAGTTATAGATGGTGACATGTAAGACAGCAAAATTTCTACTGTAAGACAACATGGTATTAACCTGATATAGGACATTGTGCAATTACATCTTCACTGATCTGCAGCCTTCATGGCTTCCAACAGTAAATTCTCCCAAATGCCTTACCAGGATTTCTCCTTACGAGGCATATTTGTGTTGCAATGTATGAACCACCCTGGAAATTTGAGAATAAGAGAAAGATGTGTCACAAGAAACAACATCAAAATAAATGTGAAGAAAATATTCAAGTGTTCTGAGAATAAAGTGAAAAGGGGAGAGACATGGGGAGAAAATATCTAAGAAATTGCAAAGTGGAGTTTCATGCAATATTAACTCAATATGTTGGAAATTCTTCTACAACTATTTTCAGCCTGCTCTAACATTGTGCCAGTATTGTGGGCATTTTTGTAGCCTGGCTTTTACATATCATGTGATTAGGTCTTTCCTTGCCCTCTTTTTGTTTTTTTGACTCTTGCACCCACAGAAAGTGGTTTCATATGTAGAAATAAATTTTAAACTGGCAGAACTGACACTTGCTTTATCCTAATCCCTCCCCAGTTATGGTTAATGAAATAAACAGTATCTTCTTATGAGAAAAACTCCTGAGCAAGTTTTGTTAGCTTATTTTGTACATCTTGTTTCTCACAGGGAAGAAAATGAGAAATTGCAAGGCAGATTTCAGTCCAGCATTAATATAAACATTTAACAAGGCTACTCTTACTGAACTGTAACACAGTTTATGCAAAACAGGAAATCCCTGTGTCTCAAACTAAGCTATAATTAATCCAACTTTCTTAGTACTGCTGCTTATTGCTAACATTTGGAGACCTAACTGAAGGATCTTATCATGTTCATGGAAGAGAATTCCATTACAATGAGTGGTACCTACTCCTAGCAGCCTCCCTTCTCCATTATAATGCCTTCAGAACAACATTTTTGAGAATTTCCAGCTGGTATCTTCTGAAACTTCATATTCTAACACTTCTGGGGCTTCAGATTCTGGATCGGAAGTCACCCTTAAGATTTGCACCTTGGGAAAGTAAGTCTGGAAGACTGAAATATTAATAATTTGACAGTCATTCTTTGTGTGACTTCTTCTGGAAATTATGCATGCATCATACAATTTTAAAAGGTAATTGTGAAGTCTTCCTTATAATTAGCAGTTAAAAATATTACTCAGCAAGTTTCAAATAACGAAAGCACATGTTAGCATTTTTAAAAATAAATAAAAAGAAACATAACTCAATATTTCCCCCACTTTTAGAAGTGTGTAAAATGGCATCAAATGCTTGTAGATGCTGGAAAAATTGTAATATTTTAAACTCAAAGGCTAAGATCTGAAAAGCTGTAATCCAAAATATCTTTTTGTTGTTGTTGTCTCCAACCAGGGAAAATATTTCTTATGTCAGCTTTGAATGTGACACAGAAACCTGAAGCATGGATGGGAGAACAATGAAATTAACTACTTTGTATAGTTAACTATTTTGTATAATCTTCTGATTATATCCAGTGTTTGAGCCAAACGAATTATGTGTTCAGGTGGGAACTTCATAAATGCCCCATGAAAGAAATTGCATTTGCCCTGTATTTTTCCCTACAGATTTTCATTTAGCTTCTTGAAAAAAAAATTCACTTTTGAAATTTCTTTCCAATGAGAACAAAATTTCATAGAAATCTTCATCGGTACAGTGAGGTGTGTTTGCAATTATTCAGTTACGAAATAGCAAAGAATATGCATGAAAGTTCTGTCCTTTCATGCATGTTCATTGTGCAATAATCTCTACAGTGTCTCCAGCTCTCCAGCTTCTTACACTTAAATTAATTCCCAAGGGAAAACACAGGAGGAATCTTCCAGTATGTAAAACACCAATGGAAGGTGTGAGCAGGCAAGAGCTCACAGTGAGGGAATTATGTGTAACAGATAATAGAGAGACACAATAACAGCCTCCTTCACCTCCAACAAGAAAGGGAGCTTAAAAGAGTATCTGACAGCTCAAATGTCTAAGAATAAATCATAAGGGGAAACATCACAAGGAAAGTCCAACTGAGCTTTTTTCAGATGGGGACAAGTGAATATCACTGAAAGATACAGAAAAAAAAAATACAAAGTCAGCTGTAGCTGGCTCTCCCTCACCATACACCCCAATCATCTCCAGCTATGAGTTCTTATTCTCAGACAGAAGTTTTTGCAAACAAAGAAGACTGTTGAAAAATTGCAAGCCAGATTTCAGCATATTTTCCCCACAGACGTATCTTGACTTGTGGTATCTTGTAACAACTGATTTTTGGAGGGGAATGGGGGACATGTATTGTCCTAGAAGCATACTGCATGGTATGTTTATTCATTTGTTACTGTAATGCCAAAATACATAGAGGGATCAGGAGAATAGATTCACACCAGACCTCATATTATGACTACATCTCTCACAGAGTGTACACCTTTTCTGCTTTAGAGAATATTACACAGAACTTTAAATGAGAAAGGGAAGATTATTTAAAAGGAAGAAAAAACGTATTCCCACTTACCCACAGCCCTTTCCACTAAATTTTCCACACATGCCTCTATCCTTTCTTCCCTGGGAAACCATCAGATTTACTTTCTAGATTCCCACTTAAATCCCTGTCCTTCCTTTTGCTGAGTGAGAGTTGCAGATGGGGATATGCAGAAACTCCCCAAAATACAGATTCCACTTTTGTGCTCTGTGGAAAGGGAACTTCATGAGGACAGTGGTGACACCCAAGCAGGAAAAGCCCAAAGGGAACATCAGGCCAGCCATAAAACAAACTTGCATAGAAAAAGAGATTTAATAAAAGGTATTGAAAGAAGCCCCCTAGACAAAAGCCAAGTAATTAAGAAAGCTAGGGAAACAAGAAAAAGAAATCCCTTACAAACAACAGGTCATGCCAAATCAGCAAAAACAAATAGACAAAAGACACGAAATAAATTCCATAGCAGACAGGAGATTGCCACAAAACAAATATAAGAAAATATTAGGATGAAACTGATAATCCAATCAAACCACCCTCCAGAGTTTACCCTTCAGCGGAAATGAAGACAACCCCTGACAGGATTTAAAACATAAAGAAATACAAACACAAGCACTCACACACAAAAGGAGAAAAAAAGTATAAAAATCAGGGGTTTATTATACAAAGCTAGCTAGCCCCAGGAACTCAGACTTCTTGCTATGTCTCGCCTTCCTGAAAAATAAAAAGAACCAGCTTTCAAGCAGTTCTCTGTATCCTTGCACCGGAGCCCTCCCAGCAGGAAAATCGAATCCTCAGAAGAAAGGCATTTTCCAAGCCTTTCAACAGCTCTTATATAGTTTCAAATCTCTTTGGGGAAATCAAAATTGAAACTCTGCATAGTCCTATATTGTTATAATTTTGTCAGAGTAGAAAAGGATAGTTCTGTCGGCTTTAATGGATTATCTTTAGATTTATGATTGTTCAATACTGTACTGAGGAGACACTTTTTGTAAATGTTATCTCCATGGATCTGAAGATTTACTTTTTTGCATGTCTTAATAAGGCAATAGAAGCACTCTAGCAAGGAAAGAAAACTGCCGTTAATGTTGCTGAATGGGGAAAGATGGTTCCACAGAGATGGTAAAAAAAAAAAAAAGATGGCATTTCTAAGGCTGTAAAGGAAACCCTATTCATTTTATGAGGTGCACATAAACAGAGATAATGCCTATAAAAACAGGCAAAGTGTCAATTGCACCCATCATGGCCACCATTTTTATTTTTTTTACTGTAGTTTGAAAACTACTGACTTCTCTGGTAAAATTCATGCCTTCTAATGAGCGTTGGCACAGTCGGTGCATAGTGAGCCCTCAGCAGGGGTTCGAGGACGTCCCAGTCCCTAGACATTACTTCTGCTGGTTTTGCTAGTGCCTTGGCCATCTTGAATACGGTCGGCCCACAATGAGTTAGGAATACCGCCCGTTTCTTTCTGGTAGTGGCATCCTTCAAATTGTTGGTCTCCAGAAACATCTGGAAATGATCCATATATGAGTCCCAGTCTTCTTGTGCCGGGTCGAATGGAGCGGGTGGTATGATGCCGCCGGACATGGTTCCGCCATTGGTGCGTTTCAGCCACATGCTCTGTTATCGTTCTTTGTCGTTCAGTCAACTCTGACGTCTCCACATCCCACCTTCGTTGCCAGTGTTATGTTCTGTGCATGGGCGCTAAGGATGGAGATGAGCCGGTGAAACAGTGAACTTCAAACTCTTTATTTACATGTGTAATAGCTCAGCTCTATGGCCGCAATGGCCCCCTTTATATAGGCAAACTCTTGAGTATTGAACCAATGAAAACACAGGGAGTGCTAGCTCTGTTTAGCCAATGGGAGAGGTTCGTTAATAGCCAATCAGATTCTCCTGAATGGACCAATCCGATGTCGCTATTATCAGCCAATCAGAAGTGCAGGGCCAGAACCCTACACTTTACTTCAAGCTCTTAACAATCTTTATTCAGGTACTTTTATTAATTCACAACAACTGGGGTTTTGGATTCTTTCTAAATCAGACTTGAAAGCTTTCCGAACTGGTGTTTTGTCATTGTTTCAGTGTCAGGTTGAAGATTACAGTAGATTATTATCCCAAAAAGGCTCATATATGCTGCTGTAAAATGAGCAAAGTTTATTTCATGAAAGTTGTTTCCCTCAGGTGTGATCAATCTATTCTCAATGTACTTCAGATGTTCCAGACCTGACTTCATGCTGATTAAATTACAGCAGCAATTTAACTTGCTTTCCTCCCACCACACCATCCTTTCTTCTTAGATTTGTACTTTATAAGGTTCAAGCTCCAGGAATTAAGATTTCAGACTTGCTGGTTTGTTCCTCAAAACACTCATCAGTCAGGAACTCTGGATCAAGGGCAAATATGCACTGGCAGGAGTAGAAGCAGAGCAGTGAGGTCATCACCCCTGTTTGATTTTAGTGAGTGACAAGTTTATATAATCTTTTAACTGGATACAAACCATAATAGCTCAGTTCACAGCCACACAGTTGCATGTGGGTGCTTGGGGCTCCCTTTTACAATCAATTGGCATTGCTATTGCTATGAACTAATAAAAGCGCTTAAATAAAGTTTTAACAAAGATTAAAGAAAAAGCAGGATTCTAATCCTGCACTTCTGATTGGCCGATAATAGCGATATCAGATTGGTCCGTTCTGGAGAATCTGATTGGCTGTTAACGAGCCACCCTCATTGGTTAAAGGTTTTAACACTTCCATGTTCTCATTGGCCAATAGGTCAGCAGCCTGCCCTATAAAAGGGCTGCTGCTGCTCTAGGGTTTTTGCTCTGTTCAGAATGATAAATAAAGAGTTTAAGTTCACTGTTCACTGCCTCGTCTCCATTCCTTGTACCCATGCACAGAACTTAACACTGGCGACGAAGGTGGGATGTGGAGACATCAGAGCTGACTGAACACTACAGAGCACCAAACAGAGCACGTGGCTGAAGGCACATCGACAATGGAAACCATGTCCAGAGGCGCCATACTACCCGCTCCATTTGACCCGGCACAAAAAGATTGGGACTTGTACATAGACTGGTTCCAGATGTTTCTGGAGACCAACAACTTGAAGGATGCCACTATGGGAAAAAGGCGAGCAGTGTTCCTGACCCATTGCGGGCCTGCTGTCTTTAAGATGGCCAAGGCACTAGAGAAACCAGCTGAGGTGAAGACCATGGACTGGGACATCCTCGTGCCCCTTCTACAGGCCCACTATGCACCCGATGTACCAACGCTTGTCCAAAGACATAAATTTTACCAGAGGGACCAGCGGAAAGGAGAGAGTGTTGCAGATTTCATCACAGATCTCCGGAACTGGGAGGCCTCTGTGGGTTTATAGACCTGAAAGAAGCTCTGAGAGACTGAATAATTCTGGGATAAGATTATCCCATGACACAGAGCAAGATCATGGCCAAAGGGGACATCGACCTTGCTGATATCATCAAGGATGCTACTGCAGCAGAAGCAACCAGGAAGTCAGCCACCCGAATGCGCCACACTAACGCACTGCTCCGTCAACTTGCCAGCGATACCTCACCTCGCCTAGAGAGGCACACAACGGCGACCCACCACGAGGACCTCGAATCGCCATCAGAAAGTGATGAGGAGGAGATCAACTGGCTCCGGTCTGAACATGACCAACGCCATCAGCGGAATCCAAGACTACCGCATCAATGCACGGGTGGTGGGGCAAACCACCCACGATCAGACTGCAAATTCCTCGATGCGCTCTGCCATTTCTGTGGGAAAAGAGGCCACATCGGGAAAGTCTGTAGAAGCAAGCAAGGATCCAGAAGAAAGTCTGTAGAAGCAAGCAAGTCTGTAGAAGCAAGCAAGGAAACAACTACCGCCAGACTACAGAGAATCGCCCTGTGAGTCGGGAACATTTGAACCACCAATGGAACAACTACTCCTACAGAAATAAAACACTAGCCATTTTATTGAGAAGAGAAGAGGCACACATAACCATTACAATTGGTCACGCCTCATCGCAAGATGCAAAGAAGATCCGAGTGAAGGTCGCCATCGAAAACCAGCCTTGTGTGATGGAAGTCGATTCAGGATCATCCCTCTCGATGGTTTCCTGGAAGACTCTTAAACAATTAATCCCTGCTGTCCTGCATCAAGACCTCAGAGCCCAAAGAATTATACTCAAAGATTATCAGGGGAACCGAATTCCGGTCATTGGATCCAGCCAAGTCCAAGTATCATTCAAAAATCGTACTGTGTCATTACCACTGACCGTCATCAACTATGACCGGCCTAGCTTGTTAGGCCTTCAATGGTTCGCCCCACTCGGGATCAAGGTAGCCGGCATTCACCAAACCAGAAGCAACGACTGGGAGGAGGCCCTCGTCCAGGAATTCCAGGACGTTTTTGCAGACAAACTAGTTGAGTACAAGGGGACCCCGATATCATTTAATCTTAACCCTGAAGTAGCCCCCATCCGCCTTAAGCCTCATCAGGTACCTTTTGCCCTTAAACCAAAAATTGACGAGCAGCTCGATAAATTAATAGCCCAGGTTGTTTTAGAACCAACTGACCACGCTCATTGGGAAACCCCAATTGTAACACCCATCAAACCGGATGGATCGTTAAAGATTTGTGGGGACTACCGGGCTACCCTTAATCACGCCCTTCAACAGAACGCTTACCGAGTGCCGGAGGTACAACACCTTCTCCATTCCCTGGGGGGTGGAAAAGTCTTCGCTAAACTGGATTTAGCACAGGCATACCAACAACTGCCTGTAGATAAAAAAAAACCATGGAAGCACAGACGATCGTTACGCACTGAGGCGCCTTTAAGTGCAACCGACTCCAATTCAGAGTGAGCATAGCCCCAGGGATTTTTCAAAGTCTGATGGAGAGACTATTGCAAGGAATCAATAGGGTCGTGCCATACTTTGATGACTTTTTAATTGCTGCCCCGAATAGAGAAATGCTAGAAAAGCGTCTTAAAATGGTCCTCCAGAAATTTAAAGACTCTGGCCTTAAGGTTAAAAAAAATAAATGTCAACTGTGTACTGATAAAGTAGAGTTCCTGGGGTACCTAATTGATAAATGAGGCATTCACCCCACTAATAGCAAACTAAGGGCAATCAAAAACACCCCAAGACCCAGAAATAGGACTGATCTCCAAGCTTTCCTGGGGCTCATTAACTTTTACAACATCTTTTTGCCCCAGAAAGCGACGGTAGCTGAGCCCCTACATAGACTTCTCGACAAAAAAGCAACCTGGGTCTGGGGACACCGCGAGGAGCACGCATTCCGACAAGTGAAAAACTTACTAACCTCAGATGATGTTTTAATGCAGTATAACGAGACTCTATCCTTAACGATTACATGTGATGCATCACCGTTTGGAGTAGGAGCCATTTTGAGTCATGTGTTACCAAATGGTAGTGAGGCCCCTATTGCCTATTTTTCAAGGACCTTATCAAAGGCTGAACATAACTAGAGCCAGATCGACAAGGTGGCTCTTGCTGTTGTATCTGCTGTGAAACAGTTTCATGAATATGTGTACGGACAAGTTTTTACTATTGTTACTGACCACAAATTATCCCTTTGCTAGGGATTATAGCGGAAGACAAGCCAACCCCCTATATATTGTCACCTAGAATGACTCGCTGGTCAGAGTTTTTAGCTGCGTACAACTATAAATTACAACACCGCCCAGGGAAAGCCATTCCCCACGCTGATGCATTGAGCCATGCCCCACTTCCGGAAACTGTCGACGACCCAGCTCCAACCCTTACAACACTCCAGATTGAAATGCTCATTCACCACCGCTAACAGCCAGAGACATTGCAATCGAAACAAAACGAGATCCTGTCTTGGCGTGAGTTCTTAGCTGGGTCAAAAGAGGATGGCCAATATAACAAACCTCTGACGATTTTACCCCTTTCAGAAATTGGCAGACAGAACTTTTTTCACAAAAAGGCTGCATCCTATGGGGAGATAGAGTCGTTGTCCCAGAGCGGTTACAATGAGCAGTATTGAAAACATTGCATGACAGTCACCCCGGCATCGTGCGTATGAAAGCGCTCGCACGAAGCTACGCGTGGTGGCCGGGCATTGACAAACAGATCGAAGCCTGGGTAAAGACTTGCTTAAAGTGCCAAGAAGTCAGCAGTGACCCACCTAGAGCAACTCCAACAGAATGGGAAACCCCTCGTGGGCCGTGCTCCCACATCCACGTTGATTTTGCTGGACCTACTAAAGGACATACGCTCCTCCTAACAGTGGATGCCTATTCCAACTGGCTCGAGATCCACAAAATGAAGAATACTACAACAGAGTCCGTCATCCGAAAATTGAACAGGCTATTCGCAACGCACGTGCTGCCAGACATTCTGGTCTCCGACAACAGACCCCAGTTCACCGCCCTGGCATTTGAACAATACTTAGCGGATCGGGGCATCCGCCATGTGCTAACTTCGCCAGCGCACCCTGCGGCTAATGGCAGGGCCGAGCGAATGGTACAATTTGTTAAAAAACTCTCCACAAAATGGACTATGGGGACATTGATGAAAAAATAAACAGAATACTCCTGCTCCAACACATCACTCCGTGCAGCATCACCAACAAGACACCAACTGAACTGTTGATGGGACGCAAGCTCCATTCCCACCTCGACCGGCTTCACCCTTCCTATGAGCCAGAGAAACCCTGTGGATCTAGCGGAAAATGCCGCGAGTTCGAGGTAGGCGACTTAGTTTTTGCTAAAAACCTCTCCGGCGAACCATTATGGGTTGAAGCAACCGTAATTCAAACCACCGGGCCCAGATCGTACCGTGTGCAAACCTGCAATGGAAAAATATGGAAACGCCATATAGATCAGCTTCACTCTAGGCTACAACCCAGTTCCCGCAACTCCTGTGTCTCCCAAACTGAGGGGGGAGGGGATGTCGAAGAAACCGAATTTGAGATGGTGAAAAGCAGAAGCGAAGGAAGTCAGCAATCGGGCGCTGACTGAAGAAGAAGAATCAAGGAGGGGAGTGTCCTCGCCACAGAGGAATACCTTAACAGAGGCTAGCCCGCAAAGATCGGAGGACAACAACAACGACAGAATTAGCGGCACCGAGTCGTCCAGTGAGAATGCGGAACTGCCTGTATCAGATATGTCCAAAAACGTCCCACCGAAGCCGGACTGCAGACGGGAACCGGTGGGACAGCGCAAATCTAATAGACAGTTAAAACAACCTATATATCTTAGGGATTATGTCACCGCACCCCTCAAACAGAACCCGGGGGGAAGGGGTGTTATGAACTAATAAAAGCGCTTAAATAAAGTTTTAACAAAGCTTAAAGAAAAAGCAGGGTTCTAATCCTCCACTTCTGATTGGCCGATAATAGCGATATCGGATTGGTCCATTCTGGAGAATCTGATTGGCTGTTAACGAACCACTCTCATTGGTTCAAGGGTTTAACACTTCCATGTTCTCATTGGCTAATAGGTCAGCAGCCAACCCTATAAAAGGGCTGCTGCTGCCCTCGGGTTTTTGCTCTGTTCAGAATGATTAATAAAGAGTTGAAGTTCACTGTTCACTGCCTCGTCTCCGTTCCTTGCACCCATGCGCAGAACTTAACATCTATAATAGTGAACTAGGAAAACTTTAATGTAAAATCTGAATTATGCTGAAACAGGTTTTCCCTCATTCTCTCTTCAGATAAACCAACATGTCAAGACAATATAATTTGCCCATCCAGCAAAAATATATTTTAAAAGCTCATATCCTCACTATCCAAAAGTTACTATACATGCATTTGAATATTTGGGGAATTTTTTCTATATGCCTGTTTGCCTTATGCAACTTCAAAACATCCACAGTCACAAAACATCCATTCTCTGCAATGGCTTTTTTCACAAGAGATGGATGGAGAACCATTATACAGTTTAGTCTTCTTTCCTGGCCAGTTTTTGTTGTGAGTAGGTACATCTTTGTCCTCATATTCTTTTATTTTTTTATACTAATGTTGCTGTACTCTTTATTCTAAGATCATAAATGTTTGAAGGATTTTCATAGATAAAATCCTGACTTGGTTCTCCCAAACAATATTAAATTTACTAAGTGCTTTTAAAACAATTTCCTATCTTAACCCCACTCACCTTTATGATGATTCAAGTAAGAAGCATTCAATAAGACATGTAAATTATACCTCAATCACAGAGCCCTAAACATTGATTGGGTGCCATGTTTGTGAAGATTTTTTTTAGCAGGAATGTTCCCTGATCTATTTCTCCATCTTTATTGTGGATATCATCCCTAATTTTTCCAACAATTGCATATTAAAAAATCAGCATCCTGATCTAAGGGCATTCAGTTTAATAATCTTTCAGAACTGGCCTAGTAACTGCATAGTATGCTTTTCATTATGGTATGGTCACAGTAAGGGGAAATCTGGCTGCTAAAAACTCAAAGCATGATTGGGGCGTTATTATCGTCCTTCAATGTGTTTGCTTCCTGAGAATTATTAGAACACTAACTCTTGGAATATTATCAAACCTCTTTTTGTGTAATGAAACACAATATTTATTGAGCTCTTATTTTTCCCAAGAAACATTACAAAGAATTAGATTAAGCAGCATAATAAAATTAAAAATCTCTGTTTTATCGATAGATTACAAGAGAAAGAGAAGGAAAATGTTTGCCATAGGTTATATAATGATTACAGCTGAGAAAAATATAATGGGTTATTTTTTAAATTGCTGGGTGGGGAAACAAATTAGCTCAGATTTTAGAACTCAAGAAGGCAAAACATCCACCACAAGTAAGATTATCTTATTATGAGAAGCCAAGTTTCTGTGTATTATTCTAGGTAGGTTTATTTTCAAGAACCATATCTAAGCACCATTCCTGGAATGCCAAATATGGCTTAGTATATATTATTTAAAAGGCTTATATGTGGCAACACATCTTAAGAAACACAATCCTCGGTGGTTCACAACAGTTGTTTGTATAACTGTCATAAAACCAAGTAAAGCGAAAGAGAGGGGAAAAACAGGTGCCACAAACAATCTCCTTCCATGAGCCAACATCACTATCTCTTTTTTTTTTTTAAACAAATGTTATTAATTTTACAAACACAATACACAAAACATAAACTAAAACATCTTTTCTGAAGGCTGCCTGATCCCGGGTTAAAACTCTTCACACAGACACAAATTCAAACATCATATTCATTTTATATATCTTTCCATATCTTGTTATCATTTTCTTTTCTTTTTTTTTTATAAACCAATTTTATTAATTTTACAAAAACAGTGCACAAACAATCAAAGCATAACAGCTTATAACCATTTTCAATAACATTCTTTGTCTGTTCTATTTCCAACTATCCATTCATCTTTTTTCTTTTACTCTACTTCTCCTATACACTATTTAGAGTGACGCCTTTACCCTAACTTAAAAGTACTTCATATAACACTTAATTTATCTTGGGATTCTGTTTAATAAATTCTAAATTTACACAATAAATTTTATACTCTAAATACACATATAAAAACACAATCTTATATACCTTCCAGAATCCCCCTTTTATCCTTAATTAGATTCACCCATTCTCTCTAAATAAGCTTTTTTTCTTTAAATCTTGCTTCCCACCATTGAGGCTTCTCCTCCCCACCCTTTCTCTCTTGCTTATTCTTCTCCTCGCCCTTTTTACCCCTTTGTCTCTCCTCTTCCCTTTTCTTATTCCCTTTCCTTTCCTTTCTAACCTTGCATCCACCTTTCCTCTCATTTTCCTTTTTATTTGGTTGTTTTTTCAAACCTTAAAATCCCCTTTTTCTTATCCTCTTTCTCCTCCTCCCCGGAAAAAACCCATTGTTCATCAAAGATGGCTTCTTGTTCCTCTTCTTCTTTGTCCCAGTCATTCTGCTGCATAATCAACTTTTCATAAGTACATAACGCCATTTCTAAAAATTGAAATGAAGTGCCCAAAGTATCTTTTCCATCTTGTTCTTCCTTTTTATATTTTTGATATTCAATCTTTAGTTCATCCACAAGCGATGTCATCCTGAAAAGAAAAACTTTCCCCAAAACAACCACCCAAGTATTTTTAGTCAAAAGTAATTCAAAAAGAAAGTTCCAAAAGTTAATACTTTTCTTCCTTCTTCTATTTCTCTTTCTGGGGTTACTGTTTAATCAAAGAGGTCCAATTACCATATTTCTTTTTTTAGTATTCTTGGCAATCTCCTCCTTTTTCCACTTCTGCTCCAATATTTTTCCGCTTCCTTCCCACTTGCAACATCAATTTTTAAATGATCAGAAATCCATACCTCTAATAAAGGTTTTCCAATTTCTTAAATTTTTAAGTCCAATGTCCAAGCAACTTTCAGAATATTTCACCTTCAGTGCCCAAACAAATTTCAAATCTTCTTCTGCTTTTTTCATGGGGTGGGAGAGTGAAGAAAAAAAAAAGTTCCCTTTAACAGCTTCTCCGCCGCTTTCGATCTTCTTAGGGATACAATGTATCCTCCAGCAATTCAGACAGCTCAGTTCCAGCGAATTTAAAGGATGTTGATTGACCCGGCTCAGCCAGCACTTTCACTTTTCTTGCTTCCTCCAGCACGATCTTACCCGGTTGCAGACTTCTTCGTGGTGGCCATTGCTGACTGCCGCTCCACCGCCTTGGGAAAAAGGGGTTTTTCAGGACGAGGAGGGGGTCTGCGACACCCCCAACCCCCTGTGCAGCTCTCCTCTCTCTTCGGCTGTCCCTACAGGGCAGCCATATCCCCCTGACCCATTTGGATCGGGGGTACCTCGGCGGCTAGCACAGCAGGAATCGCGAGCGGTTGCGAATTCCTGCTGCCCCGAAGCCACGCAAAAACTGGAAACCGAGCCATCACTATCTTTAGGTACCAAGATAGCCCTAGAATAGATAAATAGAATACTTTATTGGCCAAGTGTGATTGGACATACAAGGAATTTGCCTTGGTGTAAATACTCTCAGTATACATGAAAGATACATTCATCAAGAATCATAGGGTATGGATTTCCGGTTCTGCGTGGCTTCGGGGCAGCAGGAATTCACAACTGTCCGTGATTCCTACTGTGCTTGCCGCAGAGGTGCCCCGATCCACATAGATCCGGGGGATGTGGCTGCCCTCTAGAGGTAGCCAAAGAGAGAGGGGAGCCGGACAGGGGGTTGAGGGTGTCGCAGACTCCCTCCTCATCCAGAAAAACCCCTTTTTCCTGAGGTGGTGGAGCGGCAGTCAGTAATGGCCACCATGAAGAAGCTAGCAACCGGGTAAGATTGTGCTGGAGGAAGCAGGAAAAGTGAAAGTGCTGGCTGAGCCGGGTCAATCAACATCTCTTAAACTCTCTGGAACTGAATTGTTTGAATTGCTGGAGGATACATTGTATCCCTAAGAAGATCGGAAAGCAGCGGAGAAAGCTGTTAAAGGGAAACTTTTTTTTTCTACACTCTCCCACCCCATAGAAACAGCAGACGAAGATTTGAAATTTATTTGGGCATTGAAGGTGAATTATTTTGAAAGTTAAAGCCAAGGGACAAAAGACTCTTAATAATTTAAGAAATCGGAAAACCCTTATTGGAGGTATGGATTTCTGATCATTTAAAAATTGTTGCTGTAAGTGGGAGGGGAGAGGAAAAAAAATTGGAGCAGAAGTTGAAAAAGGAGGAGAATTTTGCCTAGAATTTTAAAGAAAGATATATGGTAATTGGACCTCTTTGATTAAACAGTAACCCCAGAAAGAGAAGTAGAAGAAGGAAAAAAATGTATTAACTTTTGGAATCTTTTTTGGAATTATTCTTGATTAAAAATACTTGGGTGGTTGTTTTGGGAAAAGTTTCTCTTTTTATGATGGCATCGCTTGTGGATGAATTAAAAACTGAATATCAAAAATATAAAAAGGAAGAACAAGATGGAAAAGATACTTTGGGAACTTTATTTCAATTTTTAGAAATGGCGTTATGCACTTATGAAAAGTTGACTACGCAGCAGAACGACTGGGATAAAGAAGAAGAGGAACAAGAAGCCATCTTTGATGAACAATGGGTTTTTTCTGGGGAGGAGGAGAAAGAGTATAAGAAAAAGGGGATTTTAAGGTTTGAAAAAACAACCAAAAAAGAGAAAAATGAGATGAAAGGTGGATGCAAGGTTAGAAAACAACGGAAAGGTGGAAAGCAGAAGAAGAAAAGGGAGGAGGAGAGACAACGGGGTAAAAAGGGCAAGGAGAAGAATAAGCAAGAGAGAAAGGAGGAGAAGAGAAGCCTCAATGGTGGGAAGCAAGATTTAAAGAAAAAAAGCTTATTTAGAGACAATGGGTGAATCTAATTGAAAAAAAGGGGGATTCTGGAAGGTACATAAGATTGTGTCTTTAAATGTGTATTTAGAGTAAAATGCTTAAGATATAGATGAGTATTAATATATACGATCAGTTTTTTTTTAAATGATATGGATAGTGCTTATATAGGATTTTATTTAGTTATTGCTGTGTTTTTACCTTCTTTATAAAATTTATTGTGTAATTTTAGAATGTACTAAACAGAATCCCAAGATAAATTAAGTGTTATATGAAGTAATTTTAAGTTAGGACAATAAGTTAAAGGCGTAACTCCAATCAGTGTATAGAAGAAGTATATTAAAAAAAAAAAAGATGAATGTATAGTTGGAAATAGAACAAACAAAGAATGATATTGAAAATGATAATAAGATATGGAAGGATATATAAAGTGAACATGATGTTTGAATTTGTGCCTGTGTGATATTACAATTTGGAATTATTTTGTATGTTCTATTGGCTTTCTTCTTTATTATTATTATTATTATTATTATTATTATTATTATTATTATTATTATTATTATTATTATTATTTAGAAAAGAATTATGCCTGGATTATTTGTGTATTGATTTTGTAAAATTAATAAAATTTAAAAAAAAGAATCATAAAGTACAACACTTAATGATAGTCATAGGGTACAATCAACAATCAAATCATACCAGGAAACAGTCAATATAAATCATAAGGATACAAGCGACAAAGTTACAGTCCTGCAATCACAAGTGGGCAGTGATGGATGATAAGGAGTGATAGAAGATTAACAGTAATAGTAGTGCACACTTTGTAAATAGTTGAGCAGTGTTGAGAGAATTATTTGTTTAGCAGAGTGATGGCTTTCAGGAAAAAACTATTCATGTGTCTAGTTGTTCTGGTGTGCAGTGCTCTAAAGTGTCATTTTGAGGGAAGGAGTTGAAACAGCTTATGTCCAGGATGTGAGGGGTCTGTAAATATTTTCACAGCCCTCTTTTTGATTTGTGCAGTTTACAGGTCCACGATTGAAGGCAGGTGGGTAGTAATTGTTTTTTCTGCAGTCCTAATTATCTTCTGAAGTCTGTGATGTCCTGTTGGGTTGCAGAACCAAACCAGACAGTGATAGAGGTGCAGATGACAGACTCAATAATTCCTCTGTAGAACTGTATCAACAGCTCCTTGGGCAGTTTGAGCTTTCTGAGTTGGCGGAGAAACAACATTCTTTGTTGTGCTTTTTTGATGATGTTTTTGATGTTAGGTGTCCATTTTGGGTCATGTGATATAGTAGAACCTAGAAATTTGAAGGTCTCTACTGTTGATACTGTGTTGTCTAGTATTGTAAGAGGTGGTAGTATGGGAGGGTTTCTTCTACAGTCTACCACCATTTCTACAGTTTTGAGTGTGTTCAGTTTCAGATTGTTACGTTATACCACGAGGCAAGTTGTATAACCTCCTGTCTGTATGCAGAT
Source organism: Hydrophis major (assembly GCA_033807585.1). Taxonomy (NCBI): domain Eukaryota; kingdom Metazoa; phylum Chordata; class Lepidosauria; order Squamata; family Elapidae; genus Hydrophis; species Hydrophis major. Next base: position 336,306,783 of record CM066329.1, read on the forward strand.
TCATTGTTGTCTCGAATGAGACCAATCACTGTTGTGTCATCGGCAAACTTCAGTATTTTAACAGATGGATTGTTTGAGATGCAGTCATTGGTATATAGGTAGAAGAGAAGTGGAGATAGCACACAGCCTTGGGGGGGCCCTGTGCTATCTCAGGTATCGGATGTGATTCCACACAGCTTCACTTGCTGTTTCCTGTCTGTTAGGAAGCTTATGATCCACTTACAAGTGTGTTCAGGTACCGTTAGTTGGTTTAATTTACTTAGAAGAGTGTCTGAAATGATGGTATTGAATGCTGAACTGAAGTCTACAAAGAGGACCCTTGCGTAGGTATTTGGAGATTCAAGGTGTTTTAGGATGTAATGCAGAGCTATGTTAACAGCATCATCTGTCGATCTATTTGCTTGGTATGCAAACTGCATGGGATCTAACAGCGGATCCGTGATGGTTTTCAGGTGGGATAGCAAAAGACCTTTGTTCTGTCCCCTCATTAGCATTCTTGAGATCCCCGCGCTTTGATTGGCCAAAGCGCGGGGCACTCTGATTGGTTAGGCGAGCCGCACCGATTGGCTTGCTGAGAATCTCCCGCGATTGGTCGATTCGAATCGCGGGAGATTCAAAGTGGTGCCATTGGCCGCGGCCGCCGCAGCTAAAGAAATAAAAAGCCGCAAAGTTTTTCCTTAGCCCCAGTTCGGTTCCTACTCAATAAAAGAGCTTGATACTAAGTCACCGACTCCTGGCATCATTTCCGACGACACGACACTGGCGATGAAGGTGGGATACTGATCCTGAACCGAAGCACGTGTCCGATGGAAGACAGACGAAACTCCACGATGGCGAACATCGCACCCCCCGCACCCTTCAACCCCGCCAGCGAGGACTGGGAATCGTACTCCGACAGATTCCGCATGTTCCTCGAGTGCAGCGACCTGAAGGACGCCACCGGCCCAATGAAGCGAGCCATCTTCCTGACCCACTGCGGGACCGCAGTGTTTAGGATGGCCAAAGCGCTTGCCAAAGCCGCCGACGTGACCACGATGGACTGGGACGTCCTCGAGCCAATACTCCAGCGACACTACGTTCCAGATATGCCCATCCTCATCCGACGACATGAGTTCTACCATCGGGACCAACGGTCGGGTGAGAGTTTCAGCGACTTCGTCGCCAAACTACGGTGCCTAAGGGGGCTGTGCGAATTCGACAACATGAACGAAGCCCTGTGAGACCGAATCGTGCTCGGCCTTTGGGACCCTGTCCTCCAGAGTCGGCTGATGGCCAAGGGCAACATCACCCTCGCAGATACCCTCACCGAAGCCACAGCCGCCGAAGCTACCCGAACATCCACCGACGGCATGCGCCGACCGAATGCCGGGGACCGCAACGGGAACAAGCACCCTGCAAGGTCAGCCGAGGCCCAACCCGAGACGACCACCCACCAGGGCGATTTCCACTCAGCATCGGGCACTTCCGACGAGGAGGAGGAAATCCACCGTCTCCAGGCAGGCCGCGACCCACGGAACCGGCGGGGTAGTAAGTCGAGGACCACCTGTGCCGGTTGCGGAAGCGACCACCCCAGGTCCGAATGCCGGTTCTTCGATTAAATCTGCCAGCATTGCGACAAGAAGGGACACATTGCCCGCATCTGCCGTCTCAAAAAGAACCGCAGCCCTCCACGATGGGACCAGAGCGAACGGAGACAAGAGAGCACACCACCCCGGACCAGAGATTGCCCCACTGACAACAGATGGGACTGGAACGGACGATCCCTACGAGGCGGCAAGACCCGGCGAAGAGAGGAGACCCATCAGACGGTCACCATCGGCCACGCCACAACCAACGACGCCCGGAAGGTCTACATGGAGGTAGGCATCGAAGGCGAGCCATGTAAAATGGAGGTGGTCTCCGGGTCCTACCTCTCCATGACAGCATGGCAAGAAATAAAACGCTTGGTGCCTACCATCCAAAGAAAAGTCCTAGACAACCAGAGACTAATCATGAAAGACTATCAGGGAAACCGCATCCCTGTAGTTGGAACCAGACAGTTCAAGGTAACCTACAAAGGGCGCACTGAAAGGCTTCCCCTGACCATTGTCAATCGTGACCGCCCAAGCCTACTGGGACTGCAATGGATCGCCCCGCTCGGCATCGCAGTCACGGGAATCGACCACATCGCCGACAACAACTGGGAGCAACAACTAGCCCGGGAATTCCAAGAGGTGTTCGACGGAAACCTAGGGAAGTACCGAGGGCCCCTTATATCATTCAGCCTAGACCCAAACGTCCCCCCAAAACACCTAAAACCAAGGCGGGTGCCATTTGCACTTAAACCCAAGATAGACGAGCAAATTGACAAGCTCATCAAACAAGGGGTCCTACAACCCATAGACCACGCCCGGTGGGAGACCCCCATAGTCACCCCGATCAAGCCTGATGGGTCAGTGAGAATCTGTGGGGACTATAAGGCCACCCTAAATGGCGCCTTGCAACAAAGCGCTTACCCCATCCCAGTAGTGCAACACCTACTACATTCACTGGGAGGGGGCAAGATTTTCGCTAAACTCGACCTCGCCCAGGCATACCAACAATTGCCAGTCGATGAGGAAACAGCAGAAGCGCAAACCATAGTCACCCACCGGGGAGCATTTAAATGCAACCGGCTCCAATTCGGAGTCAGCGTGGCGCCTGGAATATTCCAAAGCCTAATGGAAAGGCTATTACAAGGCATCAAGGGGGTGGTACCTTACTTCGATGATGTCTTAGTGTCAGCAACCAACCAGGACAAACTAGAGGGTCGCCTAAGGGAGGTCCTAACCAAATTCAAAGAGACCGGGCTCAAGGTAAAGAGGGAGAAATGCCAATTATACATGGAACGGGTTGAATTCCTAGGATATCTCCGAGACTGTCACGGCATTCACCCCACAAACCAAAAGATCAAAGCCATCAAAGAAGCCCCCACACCCAAGTTGAAGACAGAACTGCAGGCGTTTCTGGGGCTGCTTAACTTTTATAATGTCTTCCTGCCCCAAAAGGCGACGGCAGTGGAGCCTTTGCATAGGCTTTTGGACAAGGCGGCGACCTGGACTTGGGGGAAACGCGAGGAAGCCGCTTTGAAGAAAACAAAGGACCTCCTCACTTCGGATGCCGTCCTTATCCAGTACAACGAGACCCTACCTTTGGCCGTCACATGCGACGCATCTCCCTTCGGCGTCGGCGCTGTCCTCAGCCATACTCTCCCCGACGGAAAAGAAGCACTCATCGCGTTCTTTTCAAGGACCCTCACCAAACCGGAGCGGAACTACAGCCAGCTGGGCAAAGAGGCTCTGGCTATCGTCGCCGCAGTAAAAAGATTTCACGAGTATCTCTAGGGCCAGGCATTTACCATCATCACCGACCACAAACCACTGCTTGGAATCCTTGCTGGGAACAGGGCCACCCCGAACATTCTGTCTCCCCGAATGACAAGGTGGTCCGAGTTCCTGGCGGCCTACAATTACGGACTCACACACAGACCGGGTAAGACTATCTCCCATGCGGACGCCTTAAGCCGCTCGCCGTTACCGGAGCCTGACACCGACCCAGCACCCACGACGACCACCCTCAGTATAGAGGCTCTACCCAATCTACCCATAACCGCGTCAGACATTGCCCGAGAAACTAATAAAGACAAACGTCTGGCGTGGGTGTTGCATTGGGTAGAGAAAGGGTGGTCGGAAAGGGACAACGACGAGTCCGTCAGGACATTCCGGAACCGGTAAACGGAACTCTCGTTAGTAAAAGAGTGCATACTATGGGGGGATAGGGTGGTCATCCCGGAAAAACTACAAGGGAAGGTTTTGGAACTGTTACACGAGGGGCACCTGGGCATCGTTAGGACAAAAGCCCTGGCCAGAAGTTACGCTTGGTGGCCAGGGATGGACAAACAGATTGAGGCCTGGGTAGCAAGGTGCCAACGATGCCAGGAAACTAGGCCAAGCCCACCCACAGCACCCGTCCTAGAGTGGGAAACCCCAAGGGGACCTTGGTCTAGGATCCACATAGATTTTGCCGGGCCCACAAAAGGACACACCTTCCTAATAACCGTAGACACTTACTCCAACTGGCTGGAGGTAAGCAACATGAGAACAACAACCACGGAGGCCGTGACCAAAGAACTCGGCAAACTTTTTGCAACACACGGCCTCTCAGACGTCGTCGTATCCGACAATGGGCCCCAATTCACCTCGCTAGAATTCGAAAAATTCCTAGCGGAAAGGGGCATCCGACACGCGCTGACAGCACCGGCGCATCCGGCGGCGAATGGTAGGGCGGAACGGATGGTTCAATTCACAAAGAAAACCATCCAGAAAATAGACCACGGGGAGATCCAGGACAAAATAAATAAATTACTCTTCATCCAACACATAACCCCAAATACCACAACGAATAAAAGCCCAGCCGAACTGCTAATGGGGAGGAAAATAAGGTCCCCACTCGATAGATTACATCCCACGTACAACCCAGAGAAACCCCCAGACTCAACCAGCAAACACCGAACCTTCGCACCAGGCGACGCCGTTTACGTGAAAAACCTAACGGGAGACCCGTTATGGGTACCAGCCGTCATCACACAACTAACAGGCCCACATTCGTACCGGCTACAAACAACCGATGGACGAGCGTGGAAACGCCACATCGACCAGTTAAGATCGAGGACGACCACCCAAGAGACCACCGATGCGCAAACAGGCAAAACCAACCCCCACAACACAAACCAATAGGGGAGGGAATACCCAGGGGACCAAAACCGAGGAAGAATAAACCAACCATACTCACCTGGAAGCAGCCAGCACGAAACCTCGCCAGAAAGAGACAGCCAGGCCAGCTCAACCAACCCGGGAAGACCAAGCGGGAGCGGCGAAACCCACAGCTCAACCAACCTGGGAAGCCCAGGAGGGAGCTACGGAGAGCGGCCCGGCCTGACCGACCAGGCGGTTCCCACGACGGCATCCAGAGAAGCAGAGACCCCGACCAAACTGGCCGGGATCCAACCTACGACTGAGCTGCGCAGGTCCAGTAGGCTAAGACGGAGCCCCGCCTACCTACGGGACTACGCAACGTAAGGACTGAACCAAGAGGGGAGGGGTGTTCTGTCCCCTCATTAGCATTCTTGAGATCCCCGCGCTTTGATTGCCCAAAGCGCGGGGCACTCTGATTGGCTAGGCGAGCCGCGCCGATTGGCTCGCTGAGAATCTCCCGCGATTGGTCGATTCGAATCGCGGGAGATTCAAAGTAGTGCCATTGGCCGCGGCCGCTGCAGCTAAAGAAATAAAAAGCCGCAAAGTTTTTCCTTAGCCCCAGTTCGGTTCCTACTCAATAAAAGAGCTTGATACAAAGTCACCGACTCCTGGCATCATTTCCGACGACACGACAACTTTCAAAGATTTTCATAACTACAGATGTTAGAGCAACTGGTCTGTAGTCATTCAGTTTCTTAATGGAGGGCTTCTTTGGCACTGGGATGATGGTAGAACATTTGAAGCAGGAAGGAACATAACACATCTCTAGTGATCCATTGAAGATTCGGGTAAAGATGGGGACCAATTGGTCAGCACAGACTTTTAAGCAAGAAAGAGTTATCTTGTCTGGCCCTGGTGCTTTTCCTGGCTTTTGTCTGTGTAATAGATCTTGCACTTTTTTTTCTGTGATCACCATAAATTGTGAGCCCAATGGATTGGGGCCAGTTGTAGGAGGCTTGGCTGTTGTTGGTGTGTTTGAGATGTGGGTTGTGGAGATAGGTGGCTGTAGTTTTTTTTTCAAACCTGCAGTAAAACACATTCAGGTCATCTGTTAGTTGCTGATTTCCTTCCTCCTGGGAAGGAGGTTTGCTGAAGCCAGTGGTGTTTTTAAGAGTTTTCCACATGTTTGCTGGTTCATTTGTTAACTTTTCAGAGTAGCTAGCTTCTTTTTGCTGCTCTGATCTCTCTTGTTAATATGTTTCTTGCCTGTTTGTATAGCATTCTGTCACTTTTTCTGTAGGCTTCCTCTTTGGAACGACGTAGCTGCTTAAGTTTAGCTGTCCTATAAGTTGGAGGAAGAACCAGCTGGTTAAGACCTGATGGAAAGTTAACATGCTGTAGAATATATGTTAAATAAAACAAAGATGAAATCTTGCAACTTTATAAAATGACTTTTTGGAATGCTTCTGCATTGCATTGTATATGGGGCTGCTTTTGAAAGTACCTCAAAAGTCATAGCTGATTAAGTATGGAGCTGTCACATTTTGCCCATGTGACACTTCTGCTTTGCAAGCTGCATTGGGAACTGGTGACTTGAGCTGCATTTCAAGATTCTGGTCATCACCCTTAAAATCTTTGGCTTGTGGCTTATGTTACAATCTTTCCCCCATTATTTCTGCCCTTCCTCTAAGCTTTGGCAGGAACACCATTCCCCAAGTTCCATCAGGAAGCAGGAGCATCTGGTGAGACCCCAGAGACCTGCCTTTATAGCCACCCTAGCTCTGGAACAGAGTGATTTGTGATCCTGCAGGATATATATTGTTTTGTTTTATTGCTCTCCAGCATTGGTAGTTTGTTACTACATCACTTGCTGGGTTATGCTTGTCGCTTTTTGTAAAAAAAAATGCTGCAATTAAGGCAACCAGTGAATGAATGAATGAATGAATAATATAGATTTTATTTTTGAAACAACAACTTTAATTCCTCTTTCCTCATTTGTTTTGGAACAATACTTGCTTTCTAGAGCAGCAGTTACTGAAAAACTGGACTTTGTTGCTGGTTTGCCCAGGCAGAATAAGAGTAAATTCTGACAGCAGTTCAGCTTTGTGCATCCATGTCATGAGGCTAGTATACTTATAGCTAAAGCCCTCTAAGAAGCACTTCCAGGTTTCCTTCTCTGCTTTGTTTGGACAAGGCAACATATAAATGTTCATTAGAGAACTGAAAGTACTCTGCAAAGTATAAAAAGATCACCTGGTTATTTAGGAAACATTGGATTCCCCCCAAACCAACCTAGCTATAATTGCTCTTTATAACCTGAGAATCTATAATTCCCTGAATATATTTCTCCACTAACTTTTTACATTTCTGATAAATATTAATCAGGTTTCCCTTCTTAGGCTAAGAAGTGCCAAAAGATGCATATACAGTGCTCACTACAGAAGTGATAATCTAGAGACCTCTGTTTTGGAAAGCGTTTTCAAGAGTGCCATGTTAAAACATATAATGGATGCTTCTAGTATTTTCATTTTACTCTTTACACCAACCCCAAATCACAAACAAAAAATAAAAAGTAAAAAAAAATCCAGGATTTTGATTCTACTCCTTTTGGAGAGATCCACTATGCATATTAGCTAGTTCTTTTAAAAAACAAACAAACCAAATATTAGAGCCTAAAACCCCTGGGGTTGCCCTGCAACAACCAAGCTTTACTTTCCGAGCACTGAGCATCTTTATTAACAAAACCAGCCCTTATATTAACAAAAAAAATTCTCTTATATTCCTTTTCAGGAGTCATGCCTGGTAGATGCTTCCATGTTCCCAAAGCCTGGAATATGTCTTTGTGTTAAGGACTTCTCTACTCCCTCTGCTGCTTGACAACACATATGAACTATTCTTAGAATTATATTTTTAAATCATCCTGGAGGAAAAGATACGGTCACTAGGCGACTTTGCTTTTCCCTTCAATAATCTGTTATATTTGGGGATATTAATAGCTATATTTAAATGCAAAGGTTAAAGGTAATAGGTGAAGATCTCTGACTCCTGGCTCTAAACTATTGGGATTATCTCCAGAACTCAGACAGCAAAGCAAAAAGGTCATGGAAGGAATTCAGTCATTGCGTTAAGATTTGAAGGAAACTCTGCGTCTTCCTCAATATTTATAATTCACTTTGAGCTCCAGAGAAAATTCAAAGGGGAAAATTGAGGCAAAAGTAATGTAGAACTAAAACTAAAAAGCCATGACTGCATTTCCTATGTCCTAGGAAATGAGAACTCTGAAGCTGGGGCCTTAGAACAATTAGATACACCTAGAAGATCAAACCCAGATGCTTAGAGTATATTCCCAGGAAAAAAACAGTAAACATTCTGACATCATGTTTGGTAATTTGTTTTTAAGAAATGCAAGGTCTATCCAGAGATATTTCAGTCTGATAAAAATCAGCATCCAAAACATATGTCTGAATGTTTTTTATAGAGTCTGTCTCTGACCATCTGACCAAGAGGACTCTCGGCAGATGAAAAGAAGTGTTTGAAACAACACCAAGCCTTTACATGAGATACTTTGCAGCATCATTTTCTTGATATGAATCCAGAGTTGGTCTTCTACAATTATAAGCAAGATCCCATAGATGAGATTAAGAAAAAGCAATAGCAGATTATTACTTCCCCACTTTTTTTGCTTTGTAGTTGCAATTATCCCAGCTTCCTAAAATGGCAATTATACAAAATGAATTATGCTCAAGCCTGATCTGAGCACCTAAGGTGTTTAAAATTTAAGTCCCAAATCTCCTCCCTTATTACTAGCTCTAATTATAACCATACTGATGATTTATAAAGCAGAAGAGGATTATATTGCACTGTGAAGCTTATTTGAACATTTGGAAGATAGGACTGACCCTCCAGATTGTCCTATTGCTAACAACTTTAGGTTCCCAGAGTGACAAATCCCACTGGTGAGTAGGAAAACACCCCCAGAGAAGGATAGTATAACCACATTGACAACCATGCATCAACAATTTGTTTAAGTCAAAACCAGGCAGGAAACAGATCAGGAACTAATTGAAAGATTGTTAAGTCCACTACAGAAGTTCACCTACGATGTTGGACAATAGCAGCATTAAGATTAGCACAGAATATTAAATCCTAAATCCCGGAAGAAGAAAAAAACACAATTGACCCTGTCTCCAATAGACCATTGTTACCAATGTTTGGAAAGGGAGTGTCTGAATTCAAACCAAGAATACATTGTACTGTAAAATCATTCTTGGAATTAGAGTGCAATTCATTGGTCTCATTATGGGTATCCAACTAGGACATGACTTCTTCTTAGCCTTTTGCTCAGCTAATAACTGAAGATTCCTTTGTATGCTGCTTTGGGAGTTGGGGTGGGTGTTCTGTTCTGCCATTTGACAGCTGATCTTGAAAGACCGTGTAAGAGCCAAACTACATATGGTATTATTCGTGTTTTTTGGAAAAATATACTTTAAGCTGACCATTTCTTTTCTGAACGAAATAAATAGCCAAGATACATGAACTGGAAATCAGAACCCAAGCCAATTTCTCTATTCCCAAGGAAATAATAATTGTACTGTATTATGATTTAATAAATACACTGATGATCATTACAACAACAAAAAATGTTTTTGGAAGACACCAGTATAGAGTTTTCATTTTCTAAAAAATAAAAATATTGAGAATCTACTCCAGGTTCTTGGATGAATCTTAAGCCAATCAAAGACAACAGTCTCAAATAACATGAATTGTTATGCCCCTGGCCTAAGCTTTTTGCCTTAAACCTTTCCAATATGTAATAAATGTATATATAACATTTTGAACCACACAATAATTAAAAATAAGATTTTCATTTACCATCAAGTAATTTTCATTTATCATCAAGTAATTTTTAAAGATAAACCTGAGTTCTATAGTTGATTTTAATGAGCAATCTTTAATATGCAAGGAGGGATGTTCTTGAATATTTGCTTGTTCTGTGAAAAGCTGCTGCTATTTTCCAAACTAGCATAAACTGAATTTGAATAAAACAAGAGTAAATGTGGAGGGTCCATATATCTTATGCTTTTAGCAACATTGTTCTTGAATTTCAGTGGGGAAGTCTTCCATGGTTCTTTTGAAAATAAGCAGAACTTCTGCATAATCAGAAACCTTGATAGAGCCAAGTTCCCAGTTGGTGATAGCTTCTGCTTCTGCTCAAAGAATACAAGTAGACTTCTTTTACCCATGTATATATGGAGGTCATGTCCACTTGGAGTTTGGGGCAGCATAACCAATTCCTTGCACCGGTATTCTCAAAACATGTGGAGAGAATCAAGTTGCCATTCCAATTCCATTCCTCTCTGATGTATCACATTCAATCAGTTAATTTGTGAGCTTCTTAAAAAATATAACTCACAAGGAAAATGACTCCATATATATTGTAAAGTTAAGACTTGATCTTTTCCTCTCATGAAGCAATCATTGTTTTTTGTGTTTGGAGTTTTTTTTTTTTTTTTTACAAATGAAAAAGTGTCAGCATTTACCACTCATTCATTCCATATCGTGGAATATTTAACTGAATGGATCAATAAAGGCTGCCAATTGCATGTTCACAGACTCACTCCAAATAACAGGAAGTGATGCAAAGGGAGAAGATCCTGAATTGAGGGTACGGTTGTAGTTGCAAAGGCTGAATACAGACCTTAATGTGAACATTGGAAACAAAGTGTGAGCATGATCCCAATTTCTTTCTCCTATCCCTGAATCCATGAAATACAAAAATCAAAGCCACCTAAATACCAACTTTGGAATTCCCCAGATATGCTTGAACAAATATTTTATTTAGCTCGGTAAAATGTAGTTGGAAATCTGAGATTTCCTTCCCAGGAAATGGATGGATGTATCTTCAGTCTGACAAAGCAGCTATGGGTTGTTTCAGTCTTGCTTTTTATGTAAATAGGCTTCCTGGGGATATATAGAAACTTACTGGGGGCTGGGGGACATCTTAAACAATGTCCTGAATTTCTATAGAGAAATTGAGGTTTACTTCTTTCACAGTCACTGGGTTTACCTACAGTTGAAGGTAAAATAAAATCAGGGTTTGGAAATATATTATAGAAGTGCTATTTCCCAACCTGCAAAGTCTCAGTTCTAGACTCAGTTGAAGATATATGTTAAGTTCGGTGCGTGGCGCAAGAAGTGGAGATGAATCGATGAACAGTGAACTTCAATTCTTTATTTAACATGGTGCAACAGTTCTAAAAACGGCCACAACAGCCCCCTTTATATAGGCAAGCACTTGGGTATTTAGCCAATGAAAACACAGGAACGTTAGCTCTTTTAACCAATGAGAAAGGCTCATTAATAGCCAATCAGATTCTCCTGAACGGACCAATCCGATATCGCTATTATCGGCCAATCAGAAGTGCAGGGCCAGAAGCCTGCACTTTAAGGTTTACTTTAAGGTTTCAACAATCTTTATTCAAGCACTTTTATTAATTCACAACAATATATATCCCATGTTTTCACTTTTGCATTGGATTGGGCTGCAATTGTTGCAATCCCATGGTTGTCTGGAGAATTCTGGGAGCTGAAATCCATACATCTTAAAGTTGCCAAGTTTGGGAAACCTTGCCTTAGAAGTTTGTCAGGCAGAGCTCTTTGTGTGTTTGTGCTTGTTTCTGCTGAAATTTTCAAGCAAAATATGTTTATTCTGAATCCCTTTTCAACTAGCGCAAACATTACATTTAAAAAAAATGTTTTCCCAGTTGCCCTTTTTCTTATTATCACTGTTTATTTGCAATGGTTCTTGAAGGCTGAAAATAACTAAAAGAAAAGCAGCCAATTAATCCAATTGGATGTTTTTGCGCTCAGGCATAGCACTTTCATTGGGTGATATCTGTAGTCTTTCCAGTGAGCAAATATATACAATAAGTGAAGCTTTCAAATGAGAGGAAGTTGTAGAGATCTAAAATTTTTGATAAATAATCTGATTGAACCATTAATTCATAATTCAAGGAACATTAAAAAATCTTAGTGGTAGATGTGGCTGGAAATAATCTTCATTTCCTGAATAGCATAGATCTAAGACTGAAATCATGAAACTATCATAAAAAGGGAATAAATATCTCTGTCTGGCTTTACACATTCACAACTATGTAAGCTGCAAAAATAAAACAAACACAGTGCATTGTGGAAACAGACTGTTGAACAGTAAGCATGTTTGGTTCAAACCTTGATTTTTTTTGCAGCATTTTGAGAAATACATAAGATTTAAGATAAGGTGTAATAATATCAGAGAGGGGAAAAAACAAGGAAGATCAGTCCTATAGAAATACACAATGATTGGAAATGGAGAAGAGTTTTTCTTTTGTTTTCATTCCTTTCTTTTCCTTTCACTAATGCTTCTACTTGTGCACTGCCTCATTAGAGGATTATTTTAGATCTGATTGAATCTTGCAATGCCTTGTATGGATTGCTATCTGAAGAAACAATCATTACCGCAAAGGTAGATTATTTTCCAAGGTCTTTTTGGCCCTAATTTGTATAGATTGACAGTACCGTTTCCCATCACTTTGAGGTAGAGAAAGTCAAAATGCTTAATGTAATCCAAAACAAAGACAATCCCAACCTCACTCAGATTCCAGGGTTGCCATCCTGATAACACCTATTTGTGTGGCAATCTATTCCAGCTCACCTTTTGAATGTGGCCTCCAGCAACTAAAATCTTGACCCTTTCCTGTTCTCCTGATTGAGCACAAAACTGGAATGTGTTACACTTTCAGATAGAATGCATATTCAATTTTCTTGTCTCTGAAAATCAAAATATCAATAAGCCATTCCAATCTGTTCATGTCTCATGTATCTGAATCCCAAAGGTGGTTTTTCAAGATGCAACTGGGCTTTCTGTTTTTTCTTTGAAGATTTTTAGCTTCTCAACCAAGAAGCTTTTTCAACTCATCCAAGAAGCTTTTTCAATCTTCTTGGATGGGAAGAAAAACCAGAAAATCCAACTGCATCTTGAAAAAGCACCTTTGGGATGTTGGAAGAAATATTCTTCTAGGTTCAGTTCCAAGTGGGGAAAAAGGCACTGGAAACATGGAGGCTGTTTGGAAAGATGGTTTAATGATAGGACCACATGACATGGAGCTCCAAAGTGAAAAGAATGATCACATGCTTCAAGATGTTGGGTGAAGTAAAAGAAGGGCCAAGATGTTGAGAGACTCTTAGTTATATACCCTCTGTTCACCTTAGTGTTTCCTGTTCCTGTGTAAGAAATTTATTCCATTGGCTGTCAGACTCCCAGGGGCGGGGGTCTTAGCTAACTTTGTAGGCTTTGTCTGGACCACATGGCTTCTTCTGAATGCTGTCTGATGCAATCTTCCCAGGCCAGGTGGTGAGATGGGTAGAGACCTTTGTTATGTAGAATACTCTAGCTCAGGCCTTAATGGCTTGCCCATTAACAAAGGTGGAAGTGAGCTTCTGCTTCTGAGGTGAGTTTCTGTTTCTGAGTTTCTACTTCTCTTTTTAGGGGAAATATTCTGCCTTTTAGTATATTCTAAAATATTTTATTTTCCTAGGAGAGGGGAGGGTTTTGATTTCCAACAGGGACAACCATGACCTGGATGACTGAGAATCTCTATAGATGCACTTGAATCAATTCACCGGACAGAAGTGAGGTATATTTATTATATTCACACACATTCTACCTCCCCAAAATGTGAATGATTCATTTTAATTTAATACAATTAGATGTATACCTTCACATCTGTTAAGATATCCGAGATTTATTTAAATGTTGGTTGTTGAAAGTGACAAGGAAAAGGCAAAATCCTGCCTTCACTGTTATTTGGTCCTGAATGGGAAAAACTGCCCCAAGAATTCATGAAATGTACCTAATAAAACTGTGTAGAAAATTCTTGACTACATCTTATGAGCCATGCAATCATCAGACCAGGGAACTATCCTTGAAGTATCAGCAATGCTCATCTCTGACTTAATAGGGATCTGATCAAGAGCTCCTGCTTTTTCTATTTGGATTGGTTGGTAAGAGTCATCCATGCATGGTATATATAGCTCAGCTTATTGGTAGCTGTAGCAATATACTGGACAGCCAAGGTAATTATGACATCCTAACCCAAATTCTTCTGTTGATGGAGCATCACCTAAATATGTAGCTCAAAGACACTTTCACTCCATAGAAGGAGAAAGTTAGCTTTATTATGAGATGGAAATGTGGACAAAACACTCAGTGAGATTAAATTTTAACTTCTGCCAATCTAAATCTCCTTAGGGGCTCTCAGTCTATTTTTGTTGTTATTGAAACTTATTTTAATATTAATATCATATTAGCAATTTGTCAAATTGCTGCCAGCTGAGTGGGGGAAACAGAATCTGGATCTAAATTTCTAGCCACTTCAAGTAGAGAAAATCTTGCAACAAAATATGATGGATCAAAATACAGCCAAAGATTGATTTTGATTTAGCATGGAACAGGCTGTCCAGTGACCACAATGATGTTTCAAGTGCAGAAAGTAATCTAGCAGCAAGATGCTTGTTGGGTATTCTAACGTGGCACCAAGACTGACATTGCAGTAGCTAATACAAGGGAGACACATGTAAAGGCTGAACATAGTTAATAAGGCAAAGATTTATGTGTAATAGATAGAAGTACAAGAAATGTCAATGTTATTGTTAATTCACAATTGTAATAGTAGTTAACATTTCATTAACATTTAGATAACGATTTCAAGTCTTCAAAACACCTGTCATGCATTATCTCAGTTGTATAAATAATGATTGTCTTTTTTTTTTTTTGAAAAATGTATTATTTATTATACGAAATTAGAAATGTATTTTTATCATGCCAAAAATGCTAACATGGTTTTTTTGAAGAAATCCTTTTTTTTTATCAAATTTTTATTTTATTTTTAATACAATCATTCCATCTTCAGTCAAACAGTGTGTTGTCTGGGTACAAACATCTTTGTTAAACAATAATCAAAGTTACAACGTCCTTCATTACATATTCATTCTGCAATATTTAACATAGTAATGTCCACCTATTAATTATACTAATTGACTATACAATATTAATGTAATAGTATTCAACATGTTAGTCATCATATTAACTTATCTCTTTTAACACATCTTTATTTTGTTTCCCTATTTCTAACTCCCATTTTTATTATTTAACCATTGATAGAATAAACCCCATACCATGTAATATTCAGTTTACTCTTTCTGCTTAATTGCCAATGTTAATCTATTCATTTCCATACATTCTAGTATTTTCCTAATCACATTTTTATCTGTAAGTATCTCTTCACTCTTCCAATTTGTGCAAATACAATTCTGGCAGCAGTCAATATATGAATAAGTTACTAAATGTGCATTTTCTTATAATATTCTTCAGGTAGGATCCCCAGTAAAAAATATTTCTGGATTTAAATCAATATGTTGTTTTATCATTTTTTCAAAACATGTATGTATTTTGGTCCAATATTTTTTCGCTTTTGAACAGGTCCAACAGGTCTGGTAGCACTTCCAACATTTAGCCGATTTATCTTTAAACATCCTTTCCAGACATGCTGGCGCAAAATGCCATCTAAAAAACATCTTGTATAAATTTTCTTTTTATGCAGTTGACATCATTAATTTGTAATTTCTATCCCACAATTTTTGCCATTTATCTAGTTCAGTTGTGTAACCATTTTTTTTTGCCCATGCGATCATTGTTTCCTTTACTAGTTCCCTCTTCCAGTTTAATGTGTAGTGAATAACTATACATTTTTAATCAGTTTTTCTTCTACTTCTCTTAATATTTGATCTAATTCTGTTAATTCTGTATAAAAACTGTCGTGTCCGTCGGTAAAGAGATCAGGAGGCGGTGACTAGGTTTCAGCTCTTTATTGGTCCCCGGAACCGATCTGGCTCCAAGGGAAAAACAGCGGCTTTTTATTCCCAAGTCGCGCCGGCCGCAGCCAATGGCACCGCTTTGAATCTCCCACGATTTGTATCCACCGATCGCGGGAGATTCTCAGCGGGCCAATCAGCGCGGCTCGCTAAACCAATCAGATCGTCCCGCGCTTTGGCCAATCAAAGCACAGGGTTTCAAGAATGCTAATGAATGTACAGAACAAAAACCATATAGTTTTGCCTCTTTCTCATATCTAGAATGTATCTGTAATTGTAAATACTGTGTCAAATCAATCTCTTGATCACTCAGTTCTTGTTTATTTTTAAGTTCCCCCTTCTGATATCTTTGTATCTAACAATATTTTCTATATCAAGAACATTTGGGTGAAGCAATGCTTCCATTGTTGAGAGCCAGATTGGTATTCTCAAATAGTGCTGTTCTCTAATTTTCTCCCATACTAACAATAGTGCATTCCTAAGATAGTGCCTTTGAAAGTGCCATGTATTTTGTTTTTTCCATACCAAAATAATGATTGTCTGGTATCATTAGGAAAAATAAACTCTGGATGGAAGACCAGGATCTTCTCAGCAGAATGAACAGAAGAAATTCCAAAAGTTGGTAATCTGATGTATTGCTCAGAAGCAGGCACATTGAAAAATGTTACATTGAAAAAAGGATCAGAAAGGTTTCCGGTTCCGCGTGGCTTCGGGGCAGCAGGAATTCGCGACAGCTCGCGATTCCTGCTGTGCTAGCCGCCGAGGTACCCCCGATCCAGATGGGTCAGGGGGATATGGCTGCCCTGTAGGGACAGCTGAAGAGAGAGGGGAGTCGGACAGGGGGTTGGGGGTGTCGCAGACCCCCTCCCCCTCCGGAAAAACCCCTTTTTCCCAAGGCGGTGGAGCGGCGGTCAGCAATGGCCGCCACGAAGAAGCCAGCAACCGGGTAAGATTGTGCTGGAGGAAGTAAGGAGTGAAAGTGATGTCTGAGCCGGGTCAAGTAACATCTTGCAAATTGGCTGGAACTGAGCTGTCTGAATTGCTGGAGGATATATTGTATTCCTAAGAAGATCGAAAGCGGTGGAGAAGCTGTTAAAGGGAACTTTTTTTTTTTCTTCACTCTCCCACCCCATGGAAACAGCAGATATGTTTGGATATACTGGACATTGAAAGTGAATTGTTTTGAGAGTTGAAGCTAAGAGACAAAAGGGTTTTTAGACATTGAAAAACTTAAGAAATTGGAAAACCCTTGTTGGAGGTATGGATTTCTGATTATTTAAAATTGATATTGCAAGTGGGAAGGGAGAGGAAAAAAAATTGGAGCAGAAGCTGAAAAAGGAGGAGATTGCCTAGAATCCCAAAGAAAGGTATATGGTAATTGGACCTCTTTGATTAAACATTAACCCCAGAAAGAGAAAGAGAAGAAGGAAGAAAAGTATTAATTTTTGGAATATTTTTTTTTTTGAATTATTCTTGATTAAAAATATTTGTGGTTGTTTTGGGAAAAGTTTCTTTTTTTATGATGGCATCACTTGTGGATGAACTAAAAGACTGAATATCAAAAATATAAAAAAGAAGATACTTTGGGCAGTTTGTTTCAATTCTTAGAAATGGCGTTATGTACTTATGAAAAGTTGATTACGCAGCAGAAGAACTGGGACAAAGAAGAAGAAGAAGCCATCTTTGATGAACAATGGGTTCTTTCCAGGGAGGAGGAGAAAAAGGATAAGAAAAAGGGGATTTTAAGAATTATAAAAACAACCAAAGAAGAGAAAAATGAGCGGAAAGGTGGAGGCAAGGTTAGGAAGCAAAGGAAAGGGAGTAAGAAAAGGGAGGAGGAAAGACAAAGGGGTAAAAAGGGCAAGGAGAAGAATAAGCAAGAGAGAAAGGGGGGGAGGAGAAGCCTCAATGACGGGAAGCATGATCTAAAGAAAAAAAGTTTATTCAGAGACAATGGGTGAATTTAATTTAGGATAAAAGAGGGATTCTGGAGGGTACATAAGATTGTGTTTTTTATATGTGTATTTAGAGTATAAAATTTATTGTGTAATTTTAGAATCTTTTAAACAGAATCCCAAGAAAAATTGTTATATGAAGTACTTTTAAGTTAGGGTAATGAGTTAAAGGTGTCACTCCAGTTAGTGTATAGGAGAAGTATAGTAAAAGAAAAAAGATGAATGGATAGTTGGAAATAGAACAGACAAAGAATGTTATTGAAAATGGAAATAAGATTTGGAAGGATATATAAAGTTTTTTTTTTTTTTTGTATATTGATAAAAGGCAATAACATTTTAATCAATAAGAAATAATTTGGATGAAAAGGAGAAGCTGGAATAAGATATGAAGTTAAATAGATAAAGTATTGGTTTGTTCTTTAATTATTATTATTTTTTTAGGAAATAATTTATAAGCTGTTATGCCTTGATTGTTTATGCACTGTTTTTGTAAAACTGATAAAATTGGTTTATATATATATATAAAAAAATGATACTAAGATATGGAAGGATATATAAAGTGAATATGATGTTTGAATTTCTGTCTGTGTGAAGAGTTTCAACCCGGGATCAGGCAGCCTTCAGAAAAGATGTTTTAGTTTTGTTTATGTTTTGTGTTTTGTATGTTTATGAAAGGCAATAAAATTTTAATAAGCTAGAAATATAATTTGGATAAAAGGAGAAGTTTGGATAAGATATGAAGTTAAATAGATAATGTAAATATTGATATTACAATTTGGAGTTATGTTCTATTGGCTTTCTTCTTTAATTATTATTATTATTATTATTTTAGAAAAGATTCTTCAAGTTGCTATGCCTGGATTGTGTATTGTTTTTTTTTTGTAAAATTAATAAAATTTGAGTTTAAAAAAAAAGAAAAAAGGATCAGAAAGAGAACAGGAGACAAAAAAACAGGGTGTCACAAATAATAAAAAATTGTTAGAAAAAATAGGTGATTCCATTCAGTTTTATTTCTGATCCCACTTAGCACCTGCTTCAGTTCTGCCCATCGTAGTCCTGCGATTCTTTCCTATAAATTTGTTCTACAGGAATCAGATCCTGTGCAAGGAAAAACAAACAAACAATTGGATGCTTGAATGAAACATGAATGAATCTAACATGTTTTAAAATAAGTGATGCACTACACATGATTCATTCCCAAAGGGCCATTATATCCAAATTACCCAATTCCACTGCTGCTGCTATTTGACATGCTAAGGCTAAAAAATAGAACTTTGCTTAAGGCCATTTGCAGAGTGAGTGATAGAAATATTAATAATGAGCAAATTCTAAGATATTGTCACATGCGTTTTTCCATAATTGCTTCAAAGTGGCCTGAACTCATACAATAGAGACCCACTTTATTCATAGGATAAAATATTTGGTGAATTCTATTCATCTACCCCTTTGTAGGGTTCTTCTACACATGGCCAGAGTTAAGCATGCTCAAAGTCTTTTCTTCACTTCTATCTAAACATGGCCAAATATGTCCTTTTTCTTTTGTGCCCCATGACAATATCTTCATTTCATCCCCGAACCTTGATCGGGCAGCCAAGTCATTCTGAGCTGCAATGGCATTAAAGTAGCATTTCTCCTCCTAAGGTGACACTATCCAAAGGAAGCATCAAGGTGCATAAAAATTAGGAATCAGTAATAGAGATAGCAAAGTGGTATAGTTGGAAGGGTAGTTGGCACAACTTGTCAGTAGGGAAAGACTCTCTGTCTGGCTTTCCCACAAAGCCAATTTTCTCTGTTGAAAAAACACCACGTATCTCAAACTGATATGAGTAGTTTTGGACACAAGTTAGTAGTTTCTCTTGGATCAGGACTGTCAAACTCATGGCCTGTGGGCCTGATGCGTCACACGGTGGCCATGTCCATGTCCAGTTTAGCGAAGGGAAGAAAAGTCACAATACATCACATGATGCCACTGTGATGACACAAGTTTGATAACCCTGTTTTGGATGTTATTGATAGATAAAAACAGATTTTTTGGACTATAAAATCAGTTAGACAGTAACATAGTTTCAGTCATTTGAAAGTGTCACAATAGATTAAAGCCTGTCACTGTCTTCAGTGTTGTTTATCTTAGCGGAAGCCTAAAACAAAACACACTGATTTTATCTCCATTTTTCAGGTGCAGGCTCTTGAAATTCAAGGACTCACCCAAGACAATCACAACCTGTGTACAAAATTTGGAAACAAAAGACTCAGTAAATGAAAGTTAAAAACATAGCAAAGATACATTTTCCTTTCCTTCAGCCTTATAAGCAATTTAAAAAAAAACCCATCAAAAAAACCCATGCTGCTGATAATCCTGCTTTAAGGCTGACATTTGTGAAATCACAGAAAAAAATTCCACCATAAGGGCAGGTCACAGGCCCTGGCAGTCACAAAAATGAAGGTGAAATGCTAGTTGTGGTACAGACATACTGTATGAGAACAACTGGCTAGACAGCTCTATGCAATGGAAACCAAAACCATAGAATAAGACAGGAAGTGAAATAAATTGTGGTGGCAGACATGGTTTGTTATAAATCAGCAAAACTAAAGAGGTCAAGTTTTCCTCAAAAGGTTGAAACAGTGAGCACTTTAAAAAAAACCTTTCATTGCTTCTTCAGATAGGTTATTTTGCTGGATAAAATAAATGCATTTTTGAGTCCTTTCCCCCCTAAAATATTGGACTTGTGCTTTATATCATGTGCTGGTTAGAATTAATTCCCTCTTGATGAGAACAGGATACACTTTGTGTTCCAAACAGAAAAGCAACAAGCAGAGCCAATTGTGGGTATCCTCACAAAGGTTATTTGGCAGCTGCTGACGAGATCAAAAAGGGGCTACTTTAGGATGTCATAGCCCAAAGATGCAGAATGGAAGAAAAATGATTATAAGAACATGAAATGACTCAGCCAACATCTATTACGGATATCGCCTTGCTTTCTCTTTCCTTTCTGCTGCCTTTTTCATCAACCCGTAGGCCCTGTAATCTAATTTCTCATCTCTATCCTATTTTCTCTAGCATTTCCCAAGCCATTTTTGATAACAGCTAAAAGATAGTGAATGAGCGGATGTAAGCAGTTGGAGAAAGAGTATAATCCCCATAACATGGCAGATATGAAAGTTCCTATGGAACATTGCTGGTAGACTGCATTGAGATGATTTCCTACCTTTTAAAAATAATTGCCTCTATCTTGAAAACTACTGAAGAAAGTCCTAAGCCTTGGAAAGTTTTTTGACAGTTGCCCAGATAAGCTGGAAATAACCTCCTTAAGCCAGAGCATAAAAGAGCTAATTGGAAAATTACACTGAAAAAGTGACTGTACAACAAAGTCTTCAAAACTTAATGCTATAATAAATCTGCCATTCTTCAACATGAAGCACAATAGTTTATTATTTTGATAATAAAGATTAAGATCCTACCTATAAGTCACATTACTTATATTAACATCAAGTGGCTTTCTTTTTTAAGTAATACTAAGCCTTCTTAACTGGTTTTTTAACTACGATTTGCAGCATTATGAGTAGGGGAGATTTAAAGCTTTCCTTCCTTTCTGCAATTCCAATGTCTTTTCTATCCAGGGCATTTGTATTTATATAAGATCTGCCTTTTGGAGGTTCAAAATCCCAGAAATATATGAATAAGAAAGGTTTGAGCAAAGGAAACGTAAATCATCTAAGAGAGCTAAGTGACTGCTTTATTTATTTAGATATTTTTAACTTCTCTTTGACTACAACAGGCCCTTAGCAGGGATGGGCTGCTAGGGGCTTGCAGGGGCTTGGGCGATCTCCTAGTAAGACTCTGCGGGGCTCGGCGAGCCCCCAAATCCCACTCCTGGCTGGCCCCACCCCACTCTGCCCTGATCACTGGAGCTTTAGTGCAGGAGTGAAGTGGCCCTGTACTTGTCTTTGTGCCACATTTGCACTCAAGGCAGCCCTTGCCTTCCACCACACAAGCGGGGGGAAGGAGAGAGAAATAAGAGAGAGAAAAAGGAATTCTCCCATTTTCTCTCTCATATCTCTCTATCTCTTGCACACAGGTGCGCACACACAAGCAGGATGCCCTCCTGGGCCAGGATCACAGTGGCAGCAACGGCAACTCCTCCTCCCGCTGCCTCCACTGTGTGCTCACATGAGTAGCTGGCCACGCTGCGCAGGAGAACCAGAGCTCTTCCCTCATTGCATTCAGCAGCGGCAGCAGCTGCTCCTCCTTCCTGAGGGACCGTGGCTGGCACTGAGATGCCTGCAAAGGATGTGGAATCATAAAAAGCAGCTGGTCATGACCAGCTGCTTTTTGCGATTCTGCGTTCTTTGCAGGCAGCTCAGTGCCAGCCATGGTCCCCTTCGTGTCAGCAGAGGTAGGAGAGAGAAATGAGAAAATTATGGAGAGAGAGAATGAGAGAGGAAAGAGAGAAACAAATGAGAGAGAGAGAGAGAGAGAGATGGGGGAGAGGGACACAGAAATGAGAGACAGCTGGAGGGAGAGAATAAGAGAGAAGGAAAAGAGAGGGAAACAAATGAGGGAGAGAAAGAAAGAAAGAAAGAAAGAAAGAAAGAAAGAAAGAAAGAAAGAAAGAAAGAAAGAAAGAAAGAAAGAAAGAAAGAAAGAAAGAAAGAAAGAAAGAAAGAAAGAAAAGAAAAAACAGGGGGAGAGAAAGAGAAATGAGAGAGAGAAAAGGGGAGAGAAAGAAAGAGAAATGGGGAAATGATGGACGAAGAGAATGAGAGAGAGGAAAAGGAGAAACAATTGAGACAGAGAAGGGGAAGAGGGAGAGAAATGAGAGAGCTGGAAGAAGAGAATGAGAGAGAGGGAAATAAATGAAAGAGAAGGGGGAAAGAAAGGAAGAAAGAAAATGAAGGAAAGAAGAAGGGGGAAATGGGTTGAAAAAGAGAAAAACAGAAATGAGACAGAGGGAGGGAGGGGGACAGAGAGAGAGACCTATTTCCCACAGGAAACACCAGGAGCTACAAAATCTGGGTAGGCATGGCTGTGGTGTGTGTCATGTGACTGGGTGGGCGTGGTGTTGAGTTGGCCACACGTGACCACCTAGCCATGCCCATCTGATCAGATGACCACCTGATCAGATGACCACCTAGCCAGGCCCACCCAGGCAGTCATTAGGGCAGAGAGCCCCTTGCTAAAAAAATTTGAAGCACACTCCTGGCCCTTAGTATGCTTAGAACTTTTACAAATGTAATAATTAAATTTTTAGGAAGCCTAAAAATAAAGTAAAGAACTAAAAAAGTAAAATCAAGGGTGTCTTAAAGGGCATTAAAAGGTCATCAAGACACACCTAGAAAGAGTCCCATAGACTTAACATGCAGCCAGATTCCATATTTCAGTCAAGCAAAGCCCTTTTTAGGAGTTACTCAAGGGAGTAGAACTCATTAGAAAAGTCCTTCTTTCCAGAACTTGCATTGATGAGATTAAGAATCTTCCGAGGTTGCAACTGAAAGACAAGCAACTGACTAGGCCAATGTTTCTCAACCTCAGGAACTTTAAGATGTGTGGTCCCTCAACTCCGAGAATTCCTCAGTCAACTGAGGTTAAAAAAAAACACTAGCCTAGACTTT
The DNA here is from genome assembly GCA_033807585.1 of Hydrophis major. NCBI lineage: Eukaryota > Metazoa > Chordata > Lepidosauria > Squamata > Elapidae > Hydrophis > Hydrophis major. The sequence continues at coordinate 336,329,971 of CM066329.1, forward strand.
GGTTGCTTGTCTTTCAGTTGATGTAACAGCTGTCTCTGTACCTGTTGTGAATGCATAAGGTTTAATAAAGAGAACTTGAGCTTGGAGTAAAGTGCAGGGTTCTGGCCCTACACTTCTGATTGGCTGTTAATGGCAGGATCGGATTGGCCCGTTCCGGGGAATCCGATTGGCCATTAACAGAGAGTTCCTATTGGTTAAGGGAGCTAGCGCTCCTCGATTGTTATTGGTTAATAGTTATTGGGGTTGCCTATATAAGGAGGGTTATAATTGCCATTGAGTTGAGAAGTCACTTTGTGAATAAAGAGCTGAAGTTCACCGTTCCAGAGGCTTGTCTCCATTCTTTCTCGCCCATGCTCCAAACTTAACACTGGCGATGAGGTTGGGATATGGAGACGTCTGAACCGACGGAACCAAGAAGAAACACCGAGCATGTGGCTGATGGCGCTACACAACGGAACCATGTCCGGCGTTGTCGTACCACCCGCTCCATTCGATCCAGTGCAGGAAGACAGGGAGTCCTACATGGATCGCTTCCAAATGTTCTTAGAAACTAACAACTTAAAGGACGCCACAGCCGGGAAGAAACGGGCGGTGTTCCTAACGCATTGCAGTCCAACCGTATTTAAGATGGCTAAAGCACTAGCAAAACCTAGAGAAGTGAAGGCAATCGATTGGGACGACCTCGAACCTCTACTAAGAGATCACTACGCACCGACCATGCCTACGCTCGTGAGACGGCACGAGTTCTATCAGAGAAACCAGCGAAAAGGAGAAAGCGTCGCCGACTTCATAGCAGACTTCCGAAACCTGGGAGGCCTCCTGTGGATTCGCGGATTTGGAAGAGGCACTGAGAGATCGAATAGTTCTGGGATTAGATGCACCAGGCGTGCAGAGTAAGCTGATGGTGAAAGGCGACATCAGCCTTGCTGATGCCATCGCCGATGCTACTGCAGCAGAAGCAATCAGGAAGTCGGCTGCACAATTACGCCACAACCGCGCTCCGGTACACCAACCAACAAGTGAAATTTTACCCAAGTCAGAAGGGCAGCTTTCAACGACACACCACGAGGACCTCTCTTCGTTGTCAGACAGCGACGAAGAAGAGGTCCATCGACTGCGGTCCGACCGGGACCACCACCCAAAGTCCCTACACCCTTGCGCTGGCTGTGGAGCCAACCATGCCAGGTCCGAATGCAAATTCCGCGATGCGCTCTGCCATGAGTGCGGGAAGAGAGGCCACATCGGACGGGTCTGCCGAAGTTTACAAGGACCCAGCCAGGCCTCAAAAGGGGCTAACTATCGCCAATCGACAGGAAACCGTCCTGTAAGGCGAGAACCAGTAAGCCACTCCTACAGAAACCGAGCTTTACAATGAGAAGAGGTTCACCATACTATCACTATCGGTCACGCCTCTGCCTTGGATGCCAAGAAAATCCAAATCACAGTAGCCATCGAGAACCAGCCTTGCCACATGGAAGTCGACTCGGGATCATCCCTCTTGATGGTATTCTGGAAGACCCTCAAGCAACTCATCCCCACGATTCAGCACCAAGACCTCCGTTTCCAAATACTCATTCTTAAGGACTATCAAGGGAATCGAATCCCTGTCGTTGGTTCCTGCCGAGTCCGGGTCTCCTTCAAGAAGCACACAGCGTACTTATCGCTAACTGTGATCGACAAAGATCGGCCTAATCTGCTAGGTCTCCAATGGTTCGTGCCACTTGGCATTGAAGTGGCAGGCATAAACCGAATCAGCGGAAATGACTGGGAGGAGGACCTCATCCATGAGTTCAAGGACGTCTTCACAGAAAGTTTAGGCGAGTACAAGGGGACCCCAATTTCGTTCAGCCTTGATCCAAAGATAGCTCCCATCCGCCTTAAGCCCCGTCACGTTCCGTTTGCCTTAAAGCTGAAAATCAACGAACAACTCGACAAACTAAAAGCTCAGGGGATGCTAGAACCTACCGATCACTCTCCCTGGGAAACCCCAATCGTAACACCCATTAAGCCAGATGGGTCAATCCGAATTTGTGGGGACTACCGGGCCACCCTGAACCACACCCTACAGCAGAATGCATATCCGGTGCCGGTGGTACAGCATCTCCTCCACTCCCTGGGGGGGCGGAAAGGTCTTCGCTAAATTAGACTAGAGAAGAACAGGTGTTCCGTAATGTGAAAAAACTACTGACTTCTGACTCTGTACTCATGAAATACAATGAGACTTTGCCGTTAAATATCACATGTGATGCTTCACCTTTCGGAGTGGGCGCCATTCTGAGCCATGTACTGCCTAATGGTAATGAAGCTCCTGTTGCATATTTTTCAAAGACACTTTCAAAAACTGAGCGAAATTATGGCCAAATCGATAAAGAAGCGCTCGCAATTGTATCGGCCGTTAAAAGATTCCACAAGTACATGTATGGCCGGGGTTTTACTATTGTGACTGACCACAAACCGTTATTGGGGATAATAGCTGGAGATAAGCCGACTCCCTATATATTATCCCCCAGGATGACTCGCTGGTCAGAATTATTGGCTGCTTATAATTATCGGCTGCAATATCGCCCGGGGAAAGCCATTCCCCATGCCGACGCATTGAGCCGAGCACCGCTTCCAGAGACTCTCGATGATCCTGCACCAATGGTAACCACGTTGCAAATTGAAACACTCAACTCACCGCCATTAACTGCCTGAGATATCGCGAGAGAAACCAAACGTGACCCCACCTTAGCGCGAGTTCTAGGCTGAGTAGAACCCAGATGGCCATTGGACCAATTATCAGATGACTTCACACCTTTCAAGACTCAACAAATAGAGTTGTTCTCTCAAAAAGGCTGTGTCATCTGGGGCGATAGAGTCATTATCCCAGAACGACTCCAAAAAGCACTGCTGAGAACCTTGCACGATGGCCACCCCGGTATCATGCGAATGAAAGCCCTCGCACGAAGCTACGCATAGTGGCCGGGCATCGACAAGCAAATCGAAAATTGGTTAAAGCTTGTCATAAATGCCAGGAAGTGAGCAACGCCCCACCTAAAGCCATCCCTACCGAATGGGAGACACCACGGGGACCCTGGTCCCGTATTCACTTGGACTTTGCGGGGCCGACCAAAGACCACACCTTTCTGCTAACCGTCGATGCCTACTCGAATTGGCTCGAGATTCACTGCATGACGAACACAACCACTGAAGCAGTTATCAAAAACTTGGAAAGACTATTTGCAACCCACGGATTACCAGACGTCCTGGTATCCGACAACGGGCCCCAATTTACAGCACTGTCATTCGAGCAGTACCTGGCTGACCGCGGCATCCGACATGCGCTCACCTCGCCTGCGCACCCTGCGACCAATGGCAAAGCAGAGCGCATAGTCCAATTCGTTAAGAAAACCTTGCAGAAGGTAGACTACGATAACATTGATGACAAGATCAATCAAATCCTTTTTCTACAACACATCACACCTCATAGTGTCACCAACAAAACTCCCGCCGAACTGCTAATGGGACGAAAACTCCACTCCCATCTCGACCGGTTACACCCAGCTTATGAACTGGAAAAACCACTAGGATCCAACGGCCGCTGTCGTGCCTTCCAGGTAGGCGATTTGGTATACACTAAAAACCTATCAGGCGATCCGCTGTGGGTGGAGGCGACAGTAGTTCATGTAATCGGCCCAAGATCCTATCTTGTACAATGCCTTGACGATAGACTATGGAAACGCCATATCGATCAATTACAATCGCGGCTCCCATCGGGCATTCCTGAAATCCCTTATGACCAAACTGAGGGGGGGGGGGAGATACGGAAGAAGATGAATTCCAAGTAGAAGAAAACCCGTTCAAAGGGAACGATGGCGTAATAGAGACACAGGAAGTGGAACCAGAGAGGGAAACAGATGCACCTCAGGGAATTACCGAGAATAATGGCAACAATGAAGAAATGAACTCTGAACCAGAGGCGACCCTGTTGCCAAACAACGATCTACCTCAGCGTGATTGCAGCCAAATGACACAGCAAAAATCAAAAAGACTAATAAAGCAACCGTCCTACCTAAAGGACTATGTAACTGCGCCCTGCAAACAGAAGCCAGGGGGAAGGGGTGTTGTGAATGCATAAGGTTTAATAAAGAGAACTTGAGTTTGGAGTAAAGTGCAGGGTTCTGTCCCTGCACTTCTGATTGGCTGTTAAAGGCAGGATCGGATTGGCCCATTCCGGGGAATCCGATTGGCCATTAACAGAGAGTTCCTATTGGTTAAGGGAGCTAGCGCTCCTCCATTATTATTGGTTAATAGTTATTGGGGTTGCCTATATAAGGAGGGTTATAATTGCCATTGAGTTGAGAAGTCACTATGTAAATAAAGAGCTGAAGTTCACCGTTCCTGAGGTTTGTCTCCATTCTTTCTCGCCCATGCTCCAAACTTAACAGTACCCATGTTGGTTTCTGTGTGATCTCCAAATTTGTGTTGCAAGGGCTGCCAGTCAACTGGAATACACAGGAAGGCCTCTGCAATACAGACAGTCACTCTAAAAACACAGAGGGGTGTTTCTTAACTGACACTGTGATTTCTTAAGGGGAAGTCTGTCTATAAGGAGGTGTATAATTTTGCATAATGTGTACACGAGGCTCAAGTCTAAAAAAAGGATTGTTCAGAACTAAAATCCAATTAGCTTGGTTTTAAAGCTCGAAGAACTTCCTCTGTCATTATTCCGTTTATATTTATATTATAGTTGGACCAATATTAAGAAATGCTTTTTACTACTAACAGTAACAGTAACAATAGCACTTAGACTTATATACCACTTTACAGTACTTTAAAGCCCTCTCTAAGTGGTTTACAGAATAAGCATATTGCCTCCAACAATCTGGGTCTTCATTTTACTGACCTCATTTTACTTCATTTTACTGAAGGATGGAAGGCTGAGTCAATCTTGAGTCAATCAGGATCTAACTCCTGGCAGTGGGCAGTGATAGCAGGTAATACTTCCCTTTTACCACTCTACCACCACGGTACTCTGTTAGAAGTACTAACAATTTCTACCACTAGTCAAGACAGGGCTTCTCAAACTCTCCCATGCAGCAACCCCCATAATGATAACATGAATTTGTGTGGTCTTCCCATGAAAAAAAGCTAATGGTGGTGCTCGTCATATTTTTTTCTATAAAGTAGAAAAGTCAGACGAAGCTTCATGCCTCTGAGGTAAGATGACTTCTCTTTTGAACGCAAATGCTATAGGGTAAAAAACAAAAACAAAAAACCCCATCAGGCTTCATGCAAGCTTCTGAAACCATCCTGTTGCTTTGCATACAGTATATCTTTGCATCAAACTCAAGGAAAGGACTGTGAGGAACACACTCCCTGGAAATCCTTCATTCACTGTTTTTACAATTGCCTCACCGAACATTCTATCTGACACTTCGTGAAAGGCTGGATTCAAACTGAAGACCTTTATCCCTTTCTTTTTCTAAACTTCTTTTAAGTACAATGAAAAATATGTATATATTTTTTGTATTTGCTTTTTAAATACAAAAATAAAAATGACTCTATTTAAGGTACTTTTGTGGTGGAATTCAAATTTTTTTACTACAGTTTCTGTGGGTGTGGCTTGGTGGGCGTGGCAGGGGAAGGAAAGTGTAAAATCTCCAGTCAGAGGTGGTATTTGCTGGTTCTCAAAATTTCTACAACCTGAATACTACCTCTGCTACAGACTTTCCCTAACCTGGTTTCTGCGAAATGTGTTGGAACTTGTAATGAATAGGGACAAATCCTGTTTCAGGAGATTCATACAATGAAAAATTTAAAAAACATGGGCACAGAAATTCATAGCCTGCAAAAATCAAATGCTGAAATGTGGGCATTCTGTAGGAACCATGGTGACAGAGAATAAAAAAGACAAGCCATGCATTGCAATAGGACCCCTCTGTCTTTTGTATTCACATCCCAATGTCAGATACAGATGCGTAAGTACATGTCCCAATGTCATTTGTTTTCCTCGCTGACATCTCTTTGCTGTAGAGGCAAATGGACTTTTCAAAAGAGAGGGAAGTTGGACCCATTTTTTTGTTCCCACTGAGTCTCTTCCCCAGGGCTGGCTAAAAGCCAGATATGAAAAGAAAAAAAAAACCCCTCTCTGTCTGGATCAATGATCAGGAAATTTCAAAGCAAGCTGGGGACCAAAAGAGTTAGATCCGATATGTTATATGCTTTATTTAATTTATGGGCTAAACTGAGCTGTGGTGTGAGTGTGTGAGTGTGAGTGTGAGTGTATGTGTCTGTGAGAGAGAGAAAGAGGGAGGGAAGGAAGGAGAGAGGCCTGAAGTCCATCTCTTTATAAGTAATTGTTTATTTCTACTTTTTTTCCTTCTCCTTTTGTGACCTTCAAAAATTTTCTTGTTCTTTAACAAGTGTGCCAAGTTTGAGTATACATTCCATCATTGCTCTGTCCATTGCAGTCCTTGGCTGCCAGAATTTTTAATGAACAGTCCATCAAAAAGATTGTTCATATCTCTTTTTCAATGATTTCAGACAATGCAAGTCTTGACCCTCATTTGTAAATCCATTGTAGACAACCAGTGGGAAAGTATTTAAATAAATGTTCATTTTGCTTCCCCTATTTCTTTTGACACTGTGCAAGACCAATAGATCTTCTGAAAAATAGCAGTGAATGAAGATATGTAGCTGAATACATTTTCTATTTCATTTGATCTTTGCTATATATTAATACTGAGATCTGTCCACCAAAGTTCAAAAGAATTTATGAAGAATAAGGCATAAAATGGTTTGCAAAAGAAAAGACCCATAGTTCTACATTAATTATCTCTCCCCCCTCCTCACCATCTCTTACACCTTTCCTTCATCCCTCACTGTTTCTTCTCTTCCCCTTTCTTGACTCTTCCTTCCTTTCCTGCCTTCTTCCTTCCTTTTCTCCCTCCCTACTCTTCCTTCCCTCCCTGTCATTCTGTCATTATCTCCCCCCCCTTACATTCTCCCTTTTTCTTCCTCCCTTCCTCACTGCTCCAACCTCCCCCTACTCCTTCCTTCCATCCTTCCTTTCTCAAATGTATCAACTTTCATCCTTGGGAGTCATGTGTCCCAGATTTTGGACATATTAGCATTTACAATAGCATTTAGACTGATATACAGCCCTCTCTAAATGGTTTACAGAGTCAGCCTATTGCCCCAACAATAGGATGGAAGTCGCTGAGTCAACTTGAGTCTGGTGAGATTCGATCTGCCCAACTGCTGGCAGCCAGTGATCAGCAGAAGTAGTCTGCAATACTGCATTCTAACAACTGTGCCACTGTGGCTTATAACCTATAAGTTAGACAATTTGATTTAGCTTGGTCCAAAAATTGTTGCCCTATGATGGACCATTAAAAGGCATGACAATAAGACCTTTAGTAGTGTATAGATAAATCAAGGCAGGGCTACAAAGAGCTTCATATAATAGAAGTTTCTGTCTTAAACCAATCCATGTTATGCAGGAAATGGGAGCTTATAAAGAGCAAGACTTGGCACTAAAATTCTTCTCTAGCCTTGTTCCTGGCAGATTCTTTATGTTATTGAGCAGTCCAGAAGACTCAGAGGGAATACATGGAGGTCTGGTTTAAGGGCTTAATCTTAGCAGCAAATACTTAATCCAGTATGTTAAACTAATCTGTACTTGTTCAAATTCTATAACATATTTCGCAAGTCAAACATGCACTCAAACTTTGTGCTCCAAGGAACAGCAAATACAAAAATATATATTTTATAAAATATGTCAGCAAAAGTGCCTGATACTAAAAGAAAAATCACTACAAAAGGATTGTAGACTAAAAAATAAATTAAGAGAATATTGTGTTTATGAACATCTGAATTCCAGTCATTAAACAACAAGGTGAAAAGACTTGTGGACTTTCAAGGGAAACATTGGAGTCGACATTGAATGGGTCTTTGAAGTAGACCAATAGGCTTTTCTTATATTCATATAAATGCCAACTGTTTCAAACTACTTTTCTTTAAAATAGACAAGACACCTAAATAATGGGTTATGAAGTGTAGATTATTTCCATAGCGTTATACCCTGGCCAATGCTCTGTTCTATAGAGTAGCTAAAAGTCTATGCACATGGCAACCAAACTGGATATTGCATTGTTCATAATTGTGTTTTATTAGTGTTGCATATCATGACTGCATGACCTGTGTAAATGCCATATGGTAAATAAATCAAACAATCAGATGAAGAATTATGGACTTTTTTTTAGTTTGCTCAATTGCAAAATGGCTAAGGTTTCAGATTGCCTGAATTTTATGAAATTTTCCCTTGAACAGAAATGTTTTTATCAAATCCTAGTTGTGTTTAGTATTCATATGGATTACCTTCTTTTTCTTTTTAAATCTTGCTAATCTTCACAGACTTGGAAACAATTTAACAGATGATTTTCAAGTGATTATTCTGTAATCTACGTTGGAAGAAAATTCTAGCTCTACTTACTTAGATATTAACAACATGTTATGCATTTTATATCATTATATTATGTCAAATTAATTCTAATTGAAAATGTTGTGTCTGGGAAATGGAAAGGTTGCTATACTCAAGGGAATTTGGTTAAACTAAACTAACTAGTGGTATACATCAAAGAAGTCACACCTCTTAAAATTTCCCGTGAGAAACAATGATACATATAGATAACAAAGCAGCTTCCTGTGGCATCAGATTGTTCTGGAGATCATGTTGCATTTTATTACATATTAGTAGTGGGATATATAAAAAAAAATAGGCACACCATATCATGACTTAAAATTGAAGGGTCATTGGATAGCTGGACAGAGCTAAAGAAACTCTAATGTTCTTACCATCCCAGTGGTTCTGATTTTTGCAACTCAATGTAGTATAATTAACCAAGAGACTTAATTATCTCACCTTTTGCTTACATCAAGATAGGGTTCATGGGATCTTTTGCATTTGGTGATTAATTGCAATAAAGTTAACAATTAGTTTTCCTTCCAGAAATAAAACTTAAAAGAGATATCCAGTGTAATGCACTGAATCCCCTCTATGTTTTTCAGGGCACATGATAAGATAGGTGGTTAAGGAAGCCAATACTCTCACTGACCCAACAGACAGGCATGGTATAACCTGCTTATTCTGTTGGGTGAAATTCTGAACTTCTACTTATGGGTCTTCCTAACCACAGAACAACACGACTAAAATGGTTTCAAATTATTATTTTCTTCTCCTGGCATCTTTTCTCTCCTGACAAAAACTCAATTTTTATAAGACTTAACAGAAAAAAAAAGGTAAACTGTAGGTTATTTGGGGCCATGTGCAGCTTAGTTTTTTTTAAAAAAAAAGCCCTTTGAAGGGTAGGAGGGAATTTTCTGTTCTCCTCTATTTCTTTGTTATATCAAACCAAATTTTCATTGTCCTCTGATCATTACAGTACTTAGCTCCATTTAATTACCATGATGAATTATCCAGCTGCCATTGATCTCCTTGTTCCTACTTGCCCAAGTACTAATGGGATGTTAATTTTGTCTTTTGAAAGTGCAAAGTCTGATGTGGATTTTCTATTTATGTATGTTAATGACTAGTCAAAAGGAATTTGAGACTGGCAGTACATGACTAATTGGTCTGTTTGTTTTACTGTCTTCTTTGGTGCTGCTGATAACATTCCTCTCCCCTTCTCCCCCTACCCCAAATCAAATTGACTACCAGCTGGGAAAACCACTTAGACTTATTTAAGAAGAGGGGAAAAGGCAAGGTTGGAACAGAAACAAGATAAGTATTGTAAGTCATGCAGCTGAATCATTTTGGAAGGGAGGGGAGAGGAATGATTAGCAGCCTCTGGATGGAAAGAGCAAGGGCATCCAAAGTGGGGAGGGGACAGAGATGAGATTTAATGAGCTATGTGAACAGGATAAAACTGCAGTGTAATTAACTCCAGACAAATCTTATTGATGCTTCAGCAATGAACCTGCAAGTTGGGAGCAGCCTTCATCTGCCTTTGAATTAAAGCTTAATTTTGTGTCAAAGGGCAACAGAAAGCTCTGAATTCTAAAGCAAAACAACAACAACAAAAAAATCAATGAACTGTGTGAGGGGGAGGATCAGTACCTACTCTAGCTCACCCTGATTCCTTAAGGAAAGGTTACTGAAGCCAAATTGGAGAGAAAGCAATATATATGATATATACCATATACAGGTCAGGAGACATTTGGGTCTGCAGAAATCCAGCTTGGAGTCCCCTTAACCCATATTGTGCTACTCTCCTTCCAACACTGTATTCATTTATTTGAGCATAATTTACTCTCCACCTTTATACCCTCTATTACATTCAAGGCATTTATCTGGGTAGCTTGAAGTTTCACATGCTTCTGAACAACAAAGCAATTTCCATTTAAGGAATAACTAAAGAAAATCCTCTTTATCTTACAGTTGCAGGATGGACTATATTCCTGTAGACTTTCTAGGAATCTACATTGTTCCCATTTCACTTCCTATTATTCTTTCACACGCTCTCCCTATGCCAGGAGTGTCAAACTCTATTTCATTGAGGGCCACATCAGGTTGTGTTTGACTTCAGTGGGGTGGGGTGGGTGTGGCCAGGGTGGACATTATCAGGGTAGGCATGGCCAGCTCGGTGTCACTTGTGTCAGGGTGCCTGTGGTGGACCAAGTGCTATGCCAGCGAAAATGGGCTCCTGAGCTCTGTTTTCGGCTACGATGGCCTCCTGCAGCCCTCTGCCAGTGAAAATAGTGCTTGGGAGGACTGTGCATGGCCCTTGTGGGCTTCATTTTTGCTGGAAGAGGCACCATGGGCCGGTCCTTCACTCTTTCCAAGGCAGACCTGCAGGTCAAATCTAAGCACCCCATGGGCTGCATCCAGCCCCCAGGCCTTGAGTTTGACACCTTTGCCCTATGCCTTTCATTTTGCTTCTGAGTTATTTATTGTTCCAGACTCTTTTCCTTTTTCAGGATCACAATTGTTCTGATAAATTCCCTTTTTACCCTCTGGAGGAGTTTGTGAGTGGCATCCATTTCACCAAGCAATTAAACCTGTTTTGAATTTTGAGTTTTCTAGGCTCCTGTTACTGGTCTACCTGATTTTTTTTTATTATCTCCTAATTTGATAAACAACCCCTTTATGTCTTCATGCAAATAATTAATAAAAATGTTGAAGACAACTGATCCTTGAAGTATCCGATCAGACACTTTCCTCCGATTTAAAGAGGGAATGAATGAGTATTATTTGAGTACAATTTTCAAGCCATTTAGATATTGAGTTAAGTGTCATGCCAATTTCACTCACACTTAACTAGCTTGCAATTAGTAAGTCAGTCACAGGATATGCTTGCCAAAATCAAGGCATATCCTTTACAAGGCAACAATATTGGCTCTTGTTTGAAGGGAACCCCTTAAAATGCAACTCAGCATTTGAAATGATCAGTATTTTCACTGAAGGCAGAAAAGGTAAATGGATTGTGTACCATCAACTTGTTTTTGACTCCTAGCAACCAGGTAGATATTCTCCTTGATGATCTGTCCCTAACCTGGTCTTTCAGGTCTTTCAATGGGATACCCATAATCGCTGTAACTGAATCCATTACTTGCTGGTGTCCTCCCTTTCTTCTTTTTCCTTCTGCCTTTAAAACATGAAATCTTGGAGAGCTGGGTCTTTCATAATGTGTCCAGAATGTAGTCAATTAAAAAATACAATCTCACAAATTATCTCTGAATTTTGAGTTTCCCTTCATACACTATACACTACCTGCACTGAGCTGCTGAATTAAATGGACCAAAATAGCAGAGAAATAGAATTCAGTGTGAGAAAAGAAAAGGGCCATAAATGAACAATTTGCCTCAGGCTCTGTCATAACAAGGGCCTGGCTAGAACATCCCCATAATTTATTCATGCTCTGCTTGAAGGTCTCCATGAGGCTCCCCCGTTCTTTGAGACGTGGATTCTGTTCTGTACCTTCATTTGCATTCTTGAAATCCCACGTTTTGATTGGTCAAAGCGTGGGGTGATCTGATTGGTTTAGCGAGCCACGCTGATTGGCCCGCTGAGAATCTCCCGCGATTGGCGGATATGAATCGCGGGAGATTCAAAGTGGTGCCATTGGCTGCGGGCGCCACGGCTTGAGAATAAAAAGCCGCAAGTTTTCCATTGGAGCAGATCGGTTCCGGGGGCCCAATAAAGAGCTGAAACCACAGTCACTGCCTCCTGGTCTCCTTGCCGAATGGACACAACACTGGCGACGAAGGTGGGATCTCAAGGCTGAACCCCATCGAGCACGTGTCCGCCGGAAGCAAGACCGACGAGATGGCCAGCATCGCTCCTCCCGCGCCCTTCAACCCCGCTAGCGAGGACTGGGAATCCTACACGGACAGATTCCTCATGTTCCTCGAATGCAGCAACATGAAGGATGCCACTGGACTGAAAAAACGAGCCGTTTTCCTGACACACTGCGGGCCCGCAGTGTTCAAGATGGCGAAAGCCCTCGCGAAACCCACCGACGTCAAAGCGATGGACTGGGATGACCTTGAGCCCTTGCTCTGCAACCACTACACCCCCACCGTGCCCACCCTCATCAGGCGGCACGACTTCTACCGGCGGGACCAGAGACCGGGCGAAAGCATCAGCAACTTTGTTGCCAAATTGCGGAACCTAGGAGGCATGTGCAGATTCTCCGACATGGACGAGGCCGTATGGGACCGAGTCGTGCTCGGACTTCGAGATCCAGTCCTCCAGAGCCGACTTATGGCCAAAGGCGACATCACCCTCGCCGATGCCATCGCTGAAGCCACCGCAGCCGAGGCTACCCGGAAGTCAGCGAACCGCATGTGGAGATCGGACGCCAGGGACCGCACCACGACCACCGACTCGGGACGGGCGACCGAGGCCCAACCGGAAGCAAGTCACCGCGAGACCACCACCCACCATGGCGAATTCCACTCCGCCTCCGACACCTCAGACGACGAGGAGGAAATCCACTGGCTCCGGGCAGGAAGTGACCAGTGCAATCAGCGGGGTCGGAAGTCGGGGACCACGTGTGCCAGTTGCGGAGGCGACCACCCGAGATCGGAGTGCCGTTTCTTCGATGCAGTCTGCTGGCATTGTGACAAAAACGGCCACATCGCCCGCGTCTGCTGACTAAAGAAAGCCCACAGCCCCAGACAGCGGGACCACAGTGAGCGGAGATGGGACAGCACACCCGCCAGAGCCAGAGATCACCCAGCTGACAGCCGATGGGACCGGAGTGGGCAAACCCGATGAGGTGGAGAGACCCAGCGGAAGGAGGAAACCCACCAGACAGTCATCATCGAACACGCATCAACCACCGACGCCCGAAAAGTCTACGTGGAGGTAGGCATCGAAGGCAAGCCATGCAGGATGGAGGTGGATTCCGGGTCCTACCTCTCCATGGTCGCCTGGCAAGAAATCAAACGCTTGGTGCCTACCATCCACAAGAAGGGACTGGAAAACCAGAGACTAATCATCAAAGACTACCAGGGAAACCGCATCCCGGTAGTCGGAACCGGACAATTCAAAGTAACATTTAAGGGCCGCACGGCAAAGCTTCCCCTAACAATCGTGGACCGAGACCGGCCCAGCCTTTTGGGACTGCAATGGTTCACGCCGCTTGGCATCGAAGTCACGGGCATCAACCACATCGCCGAGACTGATTGGGAGCAGCAACTGGCACGGGACTTCCAGGAAGTGTTCGACGGCACCCTAGGCAAGTACCGAGGGCCCCCCATCTCCTTCAGCCTAGACCCTAACATTCCCCCGAGATGCCTAAAACCACGGCGGGTACCTTTTGCACTCCGGCCAAAAATTGATGAGCAAATTGACAAGCTCGTCAAGCAAGGAGTCCTACAACCAATTGATCATGCCCGGTGGGAGACCCCAGTCAAGCCCGATGGGTCGGTGAGAATCTGCGGCGACTATAAGGCCACCCTAAATTGCGCCTTGCAACAAAGCGCCTACCCCGTCCCCGTAGTGCAGCACCTTCTACACTCACTGGGGGGAGGCAAGGTTTTTGCGAAGCTCGACCTGGCCCAAACATACCAACAGCTGCCGGTTGACGCAGAAACCGTGGAGGCGCAAACCATAGTCACCCACCGGGGAGCTTTCCGATGTAACCGACTCCAGTTTGGAGTCAGCGTGGCACCTGCAATTTTCCAGAGCCTCATGGAGAGACTCTTGCAGGGCATCAAGGGATGGTGCCCTACTTCAACGATGTGCTGATATCGGCAACCAACCAGCGAGAACTAGAGGGTCGGTTAAGGGAGTGTTAACCAAATTCAAGGAAACCGGGCTAAAAGTGAAGAGGGAAAAGTGCCAACTTTGCACAGAGCGGGTCGAGTTCCTGGGATACCTTCTAGACCGGCATGGCATCCACCCCACCGAAACTAAAATCAGAGCCATTAAGGAGGCTCCCACACCCAGGACTAAAATGGAACTGCAGGCATTTCTGGGACTGCTTAATTTTTACAATGTGTTCCTGCCCCAAAAGGCGACCGCGGCGGAGCCTTTGCATAGGCTCTTGGACAAGGCGGCTACCTGGACTTGGGGGAAACGTGAGGAAGCCGCCTTCAGGAGAACCAAGGACCTGCTCACCTTGGATGCCGTCCTCATCCAATACAATGAGACCCTACCACTCGCCATCACATGCGACGCCTCACCCTTTGGCGTCGGCGCCGTCCTCAGCCACACAATCCCGGATGGAAGAGAAGTGCCCATCGCCTTCTTCTCCAGGACACTCACCAAACCAGAGCGGAACTATAGCCAGCTGGACAAGGAGGCCCTAGCCATCGTCACAGCAGTGAAGAGGTTCCATGAGAACCTCTACGGCCGCACGTTCACAATCATCACAGACCACAAGCCATTGCTGGGCATCCTGGCAAGGAACCGGGCCACCCCGAACATTTTATCTCCCAGGATGACAAGGTGGTCCGAATTCCTTGCCGCCTACAGCTTCCGGCTCACACACCGACCCGGTAAGACTATCATACATGCAGACGCTTTGAGCCGCTTGCCGCTACCCGATCTAGACACTGACCCAGCACCCACAATGAGCACCCTCAGCATAGAGACTCTGCCCGATCTACCCATAACCGCATCAGACATTGCCCGAGAAACCAATAAAGACAAACGTCTGGCGCGGGTGTTACATTGGGTAGAGAAAGGGTGGCCGGAAAAGGACAACGACGAAGCATTCAAAACATTCCGGAACCAGCAAACGGAACTTTCACTGCAAAAAGGGTGTGTACTGTGGGGGAATAGGGTGGTTATCCTGGAAAAACTGGGGTTCTTACACGAGGGACACCCAGGCATAGTTAGAATGAAAGCCCTGGCCAGAAGTTATGCTTGGTGGCCAGGGATGGATAAGCAAATCGAGGCCTGGGTGGCAAAGTGTCAACGCTGCCAAGAAACCAGACCGAGCCCTCCCGCGGCACCGATCCTGGAATGGGAAACCCCCAGGGGACCCTGGTCTAGGGTCCACCTAGACTTTGCCGGGCCCACCAAGGGACATACATTCCTAGTAACCGTAGATGCTTACTCCAACTGGCTGGAGGTAAGCAACATGAAATCCACCACCACAGAGGCCGTAACCAAGGAACTTTGCAAACTATTCGCAACCCACGGCCTCCCGGATGTCATCGTGTCGGACAACGGGCCCCAATTCACCTCACTGGAATTTGAAAAATTCCTAGCGGAACGGGGCATACGACATGCACTGACAGCTCCGGCGCATCTGGCGGCGAACGGAAGGGCGGAATGGATGGTTCAATTCACGAAAAAAACCATCCAGAAAATCGAACACGGGGAAATCCAAGACAAAATAAATAAAATGCTTTTTATCCAACATATAACCCCGAACACGACAACGAACAAAAGCCCGGCAGAGCTACTGATGGGGAGGAAAATAAGGTCCCCACTTGATAGACTGCACTCCACATACAACCCGGAAAAAAACCCCAAACTCCTCCAGCAAGCACCGGTCTTTTGCGCCAGGCGACGCTGTCTACGCAAAAAACCTAACCGGAGACCCACTATGGGTACCCAGCAACCATAACCCAACTGACAGGTCCCCACTCGTACCAGCTGCAAACAACCGACAGACGAGCCTGGAAATGCCACATCGATCAAATAAGATCGAGAACAGCCACAAGAAACACAACCGACATGCAACCAGACACAGAAAATCCCCTTAACACAAGCCAAGAGGGGAGGGAATACCCCGGGAACCAAAACCCAGAAGAAAATTAACCATACTCACCAGCAAGCAGCCAGCTCGAAGCCTCACCAGGGAGAAGCAGCCAGGCCAGCTCGACCAGCCCAGAAAGACCGGGTGGGAGCGGTGAGAACCGCAGCTCAACCAGCCCAGGTAGACCGGGAGGGAGCTGCGACAAGCGGCCCGGCAAGGCCGACCAGGCGGTTCCATCGACGAGGCCGAGAGACACAGAGAACCCGACCGAACCGGCCGGGAGCCAACCAATGACTGACCTGCGCAGGTCCAGTAGGCAAGTGCGGAGCCCCGCCTACTTACGGGACTATGTTACGTAGGACCAAACCAAGAGTGGAGGGGTGTTCTGTACCTTCATTTGCATTTTTGAAACCCCGCGTTTTAATTGGTCAAAGCGTGGGGTGATCTGATTGGTTTAGCGAGCCGCGCTGATTAGCCCGCTGAGAATCTCCCGCGATTGGCGGATACGAATCGCGGGAGATTCAAAGTGGTGCCATTGGCCGCGGCTTGAGAATAAAAAGCCGCAAGTTTTCCCTTGGAGCAGATCGGTTCCGGGGGCCCAATAAAGAGCTGAAACCACAGTCACTGCCTCCTGGTCTCCTTGCCGAATGGACACGACAGATTCCTTTTGTAATGTCAGTTTCAAAGATCTTGCTTTTATCTTTTTAGTGTTTAGAGGGAACAGAGGTTTCTTCATGGTGATGCCAAAACTTTGGAACTAGCCTTGTAGCAGCAAAGAAATATGAGCTTATTTTAGAAGATAACTTTTCTGTTGTTTTTCTGCTGTAGGTTATATATTGCAAGCTTCTTGCTGGCTTGACTTGGTTGTTTTTTCTGAATTACTGTTTTTGTCACATTTGACTTGAAACCTTTCTTTAAGAACTGGAAGTAGGAAAAACTTTTACTAGCATAAATATACAATGATTCTGGCTTTTGTCCAGGTATTAAAATTAAATGTTAAATTACAGCAGTTGTGACTGCTTTAAATACCAAAAATAGCCTTCTAAACTGAGTCAGAAAACAATACAGATAATTTAAATAAATGGTCAACTAACATACCTAAAACAGTTAGGAAAATTATAATAAGAATTCTAAATAAATGGAAAACAAAGTAAAAGGACATAATTTTATGTGTGCATTTTCCATTCTTTCTAATGTAATGCTCTTCAGCATGTAATGAAATGCATCTGAGTATACCAGGCTAAAGAATGTGGCACAAAAGCCACATGTATGTCCCCAGAGTCTTGGGTGTTGCCTTCAGACTTCTACACACTGCTGATTTATCGTTTTTTAGCAGGATAATTTTAGTCATTGTTCCTTGTTCTCAGAATGCTGAAGTTGGCAGAAATAATGACAGTCATGGATTATCTTTGAACTGTCTCTCAGAACTTGTGGAGCACAAAGAGTGGTAGAATGGATTATGAGCATCCCTAACCACTGATTCTTTTTCAATCATAGATGCACAGAGAAGTAGAGGAATTGTATTACATATATAGACAACTCTTTCATAAATCTCACTCTTATCAAAACTGTAGACTTTTAAATCCTCTCTGCTAAGAAAAGAATCGTTTTAAATTTGGCAGTATAAATTCTTTCCAAAAAAAGAAAGCCATTTCGGAAAGTGCTAGCAAATTTAGATTAGAGTCCTGTTCAGTGAACAGCAATTAGAAAAGCACTGAGTTTCCAGTTCAGATAGCAAAATGTGCCAATGGGTTTCTACTGGATCAGGAAAGAAATTAACATGACTGCACAGAACACAGCCAACAGCAAGATGACACACTGCTGTGCTGCTGCAGTGTGAGCTTTATGTAACAAAAGAAATTTTTGGAATAGCTTTTTTTTTTACTTAGATTACTTTTTCTCAGCTTTAGCAACTTTAAGATGTATGGATTTCAACTCTCAGTATCCTGGAAATCTACAATCTTTAAAGTTGCCACGGTTGAGAAACACCGTTTTAGATGAATCTAAGTATGTCAATGAAGGTTATAAAGCATTATTTATAGCCTTTGTCTCATCCTCCTATCGGCAAAACTTTTTTTCCCTTTTGAAGTCTGCCCATTTTAAAATGGCAATTTATATCTCTTGCCACATAAACATAATAAAAGAAGACCAAAAAGAATATAAACTTCAAACAAAGCCAGCATCATAGTGAAGAAAATGGCGCCCTGGATCAATGTCATTCTTTCTTGTGTTTCTTGGTGATGGGCAGCTTGAAGGCCTCTTTTCTGCTTAAGTGTGAGTAATCTTAAAATGGACCAGCAGCTTCCTGAAAACTTTGGTGACAAAGACTGCATTTAATATTTTTTGCAAAGTGGGTGGGCCAAAAAAACACAGTGGACAAGGCCAATATTGTTCATTTTTGGTTTATGAAAGGGGAAAATTTGTGGTTTTGTTATATTTCAAACTTCATTAAATCTGCTTTAACTGCTGCTTTTGGGTATTTTCTGACTGGAAATAGAGAAATTCTACCACCAATTTTAGCCACCATATAAAGTCCAATGACCACTTTCCAAAGGAGATGGAAAGTACAAAGTACACAACCAAAATCTGGCAAATTAAGACAGGGGATTCAAAAGGTATTTTCATCAAGATTAGTCCAAGCCCATTTGACTTGGGTCTCTACCCGTGAATTCCTAGTTGGATGAGACAAAATGGGTTCTTCTGGTTTTATGTATTTCTTGGTCAATATTTGTAATTCGTTTTGGGAAAGGATTTGTTTTGGCAAAGGGCCCTCTGATCAGAGGCTGTACGCACTCTTAAAGCCACAGTTCCTTCAACTGTGAAATAGACCAGTTTCAAATAGAGGACTATAACTTTGTAAATTAAGACAAATGACTGCTGTAATGCTATCTTGGGATTTTTAATCATCTGCAATCACAATCTTATGCAAAATATGCATAAGGCATTATATATTATTCATGTACACCTATAGTTCAGGTGTCTTGGAATAGTTGGATACATGTATATGAGAGAATGCATGGGCAATGAAGAAAAGCATTATTTTATATAAATATAAATTTTGCTGCTAATATTTTTGAACAAGAGTCATCATTATCCTTGGAAGAAAAAAGAATAGAACTCAGGTAATAAGCAATTTATCTTAGCTAATTCTGGTGATGACAGTTCTCCACTTTTTAAGAATCTCAGACAACTCATACACTAAACTTTCTTTAGATTCTAAACACAGAGCCAAAAGTTGTGTGTTACAAATTATAAATACAACTTTTTCCTTGTAGTCTACATTCAGTGCTCCATCCACTATCCAGCAAAGAAGTTGCAGCCATCCACGAAGCACCAGGAAATTCTGCTGATTTTATTGCAATGTATTTCTTAGTAATTATGTTTATTTAGCCAAGTTTCCCACTTTAATCAGTTGTTGAACTAATTGACCAAACTCAGCCAAGAGAACTTTGACTAGCCACTCAGATAGCTTTCAGGAGTTTGGAAAGGATCAGGAAGGATGTAGTTATAATGACAGAGTTGCTATTCTGTACAATAAGCAGGGTAACATCCCCTACCTGCACCAGGACTTTGACACCATATTTGGAATATTCCCAGGGCAATATACACCATTTGAAATGTGATTGGGTATTGATAGCAATTTAAAGCTTATAGCAGGCATCCCACAGATAATTGCAACATGGAGAGCATTTGCCTTCCCTGATGGCCTCAGTTGCCACAAAATATCTTTGTTTCCACTGGCATTGAAGGGTACAATCTGCACTGCTACCACACCACCCGATGCTGAATTAATTCCATTATCCTCTCCTAGGCATGGGAAGTGAGACATGACTGCTAAGAAGGAAGGAGAAAGTCTGCATGGTAGCTGGTTCTGTTTTAGATGAAGGGGAGGGCTGTTCAAAACCAGATCAAATTGATTTCTGCATCTGAAAATATCACACAGAATGTTGATCATGACTGTCCAAAAATTTCAAGAGACTATAAGCTAACAGAATGTGAAAATGTTGCAGGGGAACAACATAATTTCCATGAGTAAAAAAAAAAACACAGGATGTTCTCCAACTGTGGTTGCCAACTTAAAAAAAACACACATTCTGGCAGGGTTTCTTGTTTGGCACAATGAGGGATCTAGATTACATAGCTGGCTGCAGCAGTATATCTGCCTGGTGTTCAGCATAGTAGACTTGTAAATGCAATCTAACAAAAGGGAAAAGGGCTAAGCCTGGCAAGTTAAAACAGCTCTTCCTGCCAGCCTCTCTTAGTCCTGCTCTGCATTTAAACAGATGCACAAGGAAAATTTAAGAGCCAAAAGAGGCCTCAGAGTATGATTAACCATATCCCCACCCCCATGCAAATTAATCAAGCAAGTTTAGGTGTTAACAGATCTACTTGCTCTTGATGGGCAGAGATGACTAATGTCTTCTTGAAGTTTGCCAAAGAACAATGCTAGCCTTCTTCTCAGTTGGCAATCTCCCCTTGGCTCCAACTCAGTACTTCTTCCCGCTTGGACCCAGATCAATTTATAGATGACCCATTGTCATTATATTTGAAGGCAGCATACGTCAGCAACTGGAACCTGGTTAATTGAGAGTACTTAAATGACCCATCCTAATCATAAACTTTGTATCCACATCAGTGGTGGGATTCAAAAAAAATTACTACCGGTTCTGTGGGTGTGCCTTGGTGGGTGTGGCTTGGCTTGATGGGTGTGGTTTGGTGGGCATGGCAGGGGAAGGATACTGCAAAATCCCCATTCCCTCCCAACTCCTGGGGGAAGGTTACTGCAAAATCCCATTTCCTCTTCACCCCACTAACCTTCTTTCCAGCTCCGCTCCTGTGCAGGGCAACAAAAGAAGACCCAGAACAATCAGCTGGGACTCGGGAGGCAGAGAATAGATGGGGACGGGACCAGTCACAGGTGCTATTTTCCAGTTCTCCGAACTGCCCAAAATTTCTGCTACCGGTTCTCCAGAACTGATCAGAACCTGCTGAATACTACCTGATCCACATGTATGTTCTTCAGTGGTGTGAAGCAGTAGGAGACCAAGAAAGAGACAAATGGCTTCACCCAGGCCAGAATACATATAAAGCAAACATGGGGTATGAAGCCCTAAATATGAAGCCCCTCCTCTGAATCTACAATTCCTGCTGCAACAGAAAATCTATTTCAAACTGAGCAGCTGAGTAGGGACTTCACAGAAGTGATTTAAGAGCAGAAATGAAGGTATGCACTACAAATTCTGTTCCCCCAAGTCTTTCCATTTCCTATAATTATTGTTTGCCGGAGTGCCATAGTATGTGTATGCCCATTATTCAAACATGACTGGAACTTTTTTTCTCTCTATTTCTTGGCCCATTTCCTTTGTAATGACAAATGACTGGTATTATCACAGCCACCTGGAGAAACAAAACAGATTAGGAAAGTGAAATGCTTCTTCTCATTTTACCTCCACCTTATGAAATGGTAGAACCCCAATATCCCCTGGGCTACTCTCTTGTTATTTCTTTTTCAATAAGTATATCCACCAATGAACAGCATTCTGGGAAGAATTACACACTCCTTATTCTACATAAGAGCACAGAATTACATTTTTATTCATGTATGGTGAAAACCATATACCCTGTGGATATTCCTTGGTTTTTTTTTTCTTTTAATATAAAATTTTGCCAAGGTGTAGTTTGCATTAGATGTTTAACAACCAAAGGATAATAAAAAAATACTAAATATGCAGTAAATGTTATATTTCATAATCTCTGCATAAAATAATTTGAACAAGGCTTCTCTCTCCATATACCCTGGGTAGTAAAATTAGAACAACTCTTTAACTCTGATGGCACATACCGTATATACTCGAGTATAAGTCGACCTGAATATAAGCCGAGGCACCCAATTTTACCACAAAAAACTGGGAAAACTTATTGACTCGAGTATAAGTCGAGGGTGGGAAATGCAGCAGCTACTGGTAAATTTCAAAAATAAAAATAGATACCAATAAAATTACATTAATTGAGGCATCAGTAGGTTAAATGTTTTTGAATATTTATTTCAAAGAAAAACAGTAAACTAGCTCTGTAAGTGGAAAAGAGAGCCAACAAAACCAATATGGTATCAACAATAACTTTAAAAGTACAAGAACCTTAGCTCAATCAGCAACCAAGCTAAAACACAAGAGTTAAAATCCTTCAAAACTGGATTCCTCCTCCTCATCTGTATGTCCAAACAGAGTCACTCTCTCCCTTGCAAGAAAAAAGCATGTGTATGTGCTGCATGTACATCCTGTTTTGGAGAGCCACCATCTCTTTCACAGCTCTCCCTCATGCCTCCATTGCATGTGCACACATGCCATGGCTCAGTAGTAGGTCAACATCCAGATGTCACACTAGGTTCCCTCCTCAAAAGGAACATCCAACCTTTCTTGAGAAGTACAAACTTCATCTGTTCAGGATTGTGGTGACAAAGGTGAAGGAGGATGGGGCTGAGAGAAGGGAAGGGAAGAAAAGATCATTGACAGGGAGAAAGACAGGGAGAAACACCTGGAAGTGTGAGCCCTCGAGTTTCCTTAGGGAAGACCAGACAACAAGGGGAGAGGAGAGGAGGAGGAGGAGGAGGAGGAGGAGGAGGAGGAGGAGGAGGAGGAGGAGGAGGAGGAGGAGGAGGAGGAGGAGAGTTAAAGAAAAGAGTGGGAAGTCAACTCACGCGTGCCATCAAAGCGGGTTGCTATGGTATCCAGGAAGGTGTTTTGGGGAGCCAGGAGGCCCCTCATCACTGGCATTTTAAGACTTACTCAAGGACATCGCCATCGTCCAGTTGGAAGGGGGAAAAAAACCCAGAGTTATCTGAGAAGGACGGAAGCCGAGACGGGGCCCTTCGCTTCCTCTCCCCAAGACGGGCCAGGGGGAAGCGGGGCTTTCTCTGCCTGCTGCTGCCAGAGGGGTGCGGGGGGGGGCTTTGCAAAAAAAAGAGAGAGAGAGTGAGTGAAAAAGAGTGTGAATGAGAATACTGACCGCTCTTGCGACGACGGAGGTGACTTAAGATGACTCCCCGTGTGGGAAGTCACCCGGCACACACCTCCTCCTTCCAGCCTGCTCGAGTAACCCCCCCCCCCCGCGTGCGCTTTCGTGGCTGCTTGACGCACTGGGAGAAACCCGAAGCGGACGCCGCGGCCGAGGCGACCAAGAGTTGCTGGCAATTCCCTTCCCAGCTTGCACTGCAGTCTGAAGGGAAGAAAAAGCCTTGCTGGAGCCCAGCCCGCCCTTCGCTTTCCTCCTGGGCTCCCCCGACAACTCCACAGACAGCTTCTCTGCTGTCTTACTAACAAACCCTGCCAACCCTCTGTCTCGCTCTCAATCGCTCTCTCTCTCTATGTGTGCGAGGTCAGACAGAGATGAGGGGCGCCCCCGAAGAGCTCCGACTGCAGCGAAGGTGAGCGGCCACCACTCCCCTGGTGCGCGGCGGCAAGGCAACTCCTGGCGCAGACTCGCTGAGCCCTGCAAACGGCCAGCCGAAAGCCGAGAGGAGGACGCCCGGGCAGCTGCCGCCCCTGGATCCTAACTGGAAAGACCCCACCGCCGCCACCGCCTCCCGCTCAGGCAGGGTCCCCATTCCCCTGGCCGGCCAGGGGCACAGCCGCTTCCCACTCCCGAACAGCCCGGGCGCCGCTAGTCAGCCTTGCTCAGCGCCAGGAGCGGCATTGCAGGCGCAGCCTTTTGCAGAGCCGAGCCAGGCCGCGCCTCACCTCCTTCTCTCGCTCTTGTAAAGCGCCGCCGAGCTCCAAGAGCGGCTCCTTTACCCAGCAGTAACTTTCAAGTTGAGGATGCTGGGTGCTGCTGCTGCCGCTGCTGCTCCTTGGGGCTCTTGAAACTAATCCTGGTTTGTTCGTTCCCGTTCATTGGAAAGGAGAAAATAAAAGATGGCGGGGAGGGAGGGGGGCACAAAGCAGCCCAAACGCGTAGCAGTGGAAGGAAGGTGCGCTGGTGCGAGGAAGGGAGAGAGAGAGACAGAGAGACACACAGAGAGAGAGAGACAGACAGACAGACAGACAGACACACACTCACTTCGCCACTTTGCACCTTGCAAATGCAAAATCCTGGGGTTTTTGCATTTGCAAGGTGCAAAGCGGCAGGGGCGGATTCCGCGTGCTGGAAAGGGCTTGACTGTATTACGGGGAGAGAGAGAGAGAGGGAGAGATCATAAGAATGGCTCTTGCTTTTTTCTTGCAAGGGAGAGAGCCTTGCTTTTTTCTTGCAAGGGAGAGAGCCGCCACCACCACCTCCTCCTCCCCCTCCTCCCAAGTGAGTCTCCCCCTCAGTTTCCCCTGAAGGATCTTCCGTCGCTTTTGCCTTCTCCCTACATCTTCCCTCTGTTAAAATCCCCACACACACACACACTTATTTTCGGTTGGATAGTTTTCGTGTCTGAGCATTCTCACATGACGGTGGGTCATTTTTTTTCCAGAGGGGAATCTGACTCGAGTATAATCCGAGGGCGGTTTTTTCAGCACAAAAAATGGGCTGAAAAACTCGGCTTATACTCGAGTATATACGGTAGTTTTCCTCTTTAATTGCTGATGAAGGATTGAGTTTTGGTGTTCCTACCCAAGTTAAAATATATCTGTATCTAATTGTGCATTCAGGGCCAGGCCTGCTGTTGAACATAATCAGGCACTAGCCACAAGAGTGAGATAGTAAGAATTGGAGAGCTGAGTTAAATGTTGAAGAGCACAATGGTCTTCAAGTGATCTGCTTGTGTGCAAGGCAGGGGATGGGCAATGCTATGGTTTTGGGATTCAGCTTCCATTAGCTTCATCCAGTGTAGTTAATGAGAAGTGACTGAACTAATTTGGAACACTGAAGAACAGTAGGTTGCATAGCCCTTCCCTGAGCTAACCTTCATCTCTCAGATCTTATAAAAGACACTAACTTCCTATCAATGATAGATCCATCTAGGCAGCTTCTGAGAATATACTATGAATGGAAAAATGCCATATTGAATATCAATTGTTCCCTTGATGCCCTCCAAGATCTGAAAGCAAGGCAAGAGCAATATCAGTCATAAAACCTCCCCCTCCCCAATTGTTCCAATCTTTTTTACCTTACAGCCAGAAACTCATCTTCTTTCCACATTGTATCCTGACCTTTATCTGTCTATTGAAGTTGCAGCTTCCTTCAGGCTGCCACCATGTACTTTGTCTTTCAAGTGCACAAGGACAGCCAAAAATATTGTTTTCAAAGCTCTCTGTGTTAGAGATTATTCCATGAATTAAGCGGAGGTGGGGGTTTGTTCCCCATGGTATACCACCAACAAATGGTGGGGCGGCAAGGTACGCCTCTGAAATGGAATGGGAAGGGAACCCTTTTATCTTTTGAACAGGAAGTAAAGTATCTTGCTCAGAAAACCATGTCCATCAGGATAAAAGAATTCTTGTCCCAGGTGCATCTTCACAAGAACACAGGAGAGCGCAAGATTTTTTTAGTTTACCGTAAACCTGGCATGTGGCCATCCAAGAGAAATGAAAGCAAAAAAAAGAGCAAGACAATATTTTTTTATGAGAGTGGGTACAGCTAGGATGAATATACTGTATATCTTCTGTCCCATTTATCAGAGGGGGTTAGAACAAGATGGACAAAATGAAGATACCTTACCCATTTTGTAAGGGTAGTCATGGTCAGTAGATCAAGGTGGCAATACATATCATAACTCTTCATCCAAGGCACCTCAGAGGATACTACATACATTGGTTCTGGTGAATTATCGCTGAAGGTGCCAGACATGCTGCATTTATTATGAATCCTTCAGGGTCTCTTGAATGCATGCCTGTTTTAACTCTTGTCTTCACCTATATTGTTCTGAAAGTTTCTAGTATATTCTTCTGGTGGTTTCAAGCGTCTCATTTTCTCTTTCCATATCCTTTGCCAAGTAAATAAATTCAAGTTTTATTTTCGGAGAAAGTGGCTCCCTGTTTGCTCTCTGGTATATAGAGTTATGCATAAATCTAAATCTAGAGGCTGATATCATGTTATAGCTCCAGAGAATAAGCCTCAAAGTATTAAACAATAAGAAAAAGTTCCCAATTACAATACAGATGAGCTATATTTTGTCCAGGTGTTTGATGAATAATCAGTCGGGATACAAGAATAATATTTTGTTTAGACAGTTCAGTAGAGACATTTATTATAGATCTGTATTGATCTTTTCAACTCTTAGAGTATTATGCTGCTGGTGGTATCATTTGCTTTTTCTCCAACATGGCTATTTTTGCAACCATGTCTGCTTTGTCATATTACATAATGTTCTCTGTATTATACTGAACTTTTTACTTTGATCATTTTACTTTGAGCAATGTGCAGATAAATCCCCACTGTATTTTTTTTTTAAAAAAACCACCCTTGCTTTGTCTAGTTCATCAGATTTCTTTGTCTTTTATTACAATCCAACTGGTCCAAAGGGCTAGAAAGTGATATAGTCCATGAAATTGACTTCAGGAGTATCTTTCTTATTCTGAACATAACATTACAGTTTTATGTATGGATGCATTGAGAGCTTATGAAATGCCATTTAGATGCTGTTCTTCTTACTTTCCCATCCCAAAGATGTGTCATTGTGCCTGGACATATGTTATACATACACCATCCAGTCCTCTGTTTGTGATGTAACCTACTTTTTTATCTTGCTAGCTCAGGTAGAATTTGAAGATGTTCCTTAGGGATATGTCAGAGAGTTACTATCTCTGTTCACTTTTTTTCCCTTTCTGCATAACTGTATCAGTGTAGCTAGAATTGTGAAGTGTGTGGGAAAGCTGAGTCTTTCACTTGGAAAATTCACACTCAGTCCCAAATTCTGTTTGAAAATATAATGGAAGAACTCTTAAGAGTGACTCCCCAAATTTAGCTTATTTTGCCAGGCAAGTGGTTTAGATTTATTTACTTTATTTAAATAATATTTTAAGCCACCCAACTCAAAATCTGTGGCTTTAGGCAGCATACAATAATAAAAACAGTACATATCTTTTAAAAGCCCTCCCCCAATATTTGAACATTCAGTATTCATTTGACAGAATCACAGGATGAAGCAGGAGGCATAATCTTTCTCTATCACCCGTGCATTGCAAAAATAAAAGGTAGTGGAGTGAAGCTACCCAAATACAGTACAAGCAGCTCACATATAATAATTCTGCTTGCACAAGATTTGAAATCATGCTAGGTAAGAGAGATTGAATGTGTGAGGACCTGAAAACCTGAATTATTGCTATTTACATAACTATTCCCTTGATAGGAAATACAATGCTAAGATTGGTCCATAAGTAAATGGGACTATAAGCACAGGTGAGAGTGTCAAAGACCCAGACTTTAATAACTGGTCACATAAAGAAAAAAAATTGAGTAGGTAGGTCAGCAGAGTAACGGAAATAAAGAGAAGTTGGAGGCCAAACATTTTGGCAGGTTAGCAAAAATATTAGAAAATGTAATGGTTAGAATGTTGACCAAAATTATAGAGAACCAGGATCAGGTCCCAACTCAAATGTGAAGTTCACCAGAGAATCTTTGCTAATCTTTCTTTTCTAGCTTAGTCTATCTTATAAAGCTGATGTAAGATCTCAGAGCAGAGAAATATGTATCTTACATTATGTAAATCCATCTACAAGGTTTTACATTACTTCCATTCCTCTTCTAGAGAAATGGGGGGAAATCTTTAACAGTACACAGTGTTTTTATGTACTACCTCCTGATGATCTCCATAGGGCAAATGTAGATTATAGGTATTATAAATCAGAAAGAATATGTCAAGATAAAAAGGTCCCTATTCGAAGGCATGAGTTCCTGAGGAAGAGTCAGGGGACAGAAATAGGCCAAATAAAAGAGTGAGAGAAGAAGCAGGAGACTGGAAAGGAAGCTGGACAATGCTTTTTGGAAAGAAAAGTGGATCTTGAGTTTTACTACATACAGTAAAACTTCATTTTTCAAAACCATGGTTCAGCAGATAGATAGATAGATAATAATTTGATGGATAAAATTTTATTTTAGAGTTCAAGTTAAACAACAGACAAAAATTTCCAAAGCAGTCTGGACAATTAACCTCACTGTATCATTAAGTAACTGATTTTTTTATATCAATTGTATAAATTTATGTCATTTGCATAATTACTATTGATGCAAATGTCACAAATAGATGCAATTCACAACAGATGTGTAATTATGCAAATGACGATGTTCACATTCACTCAGATTTAACAGTTCCTCTTTCTCTAAAACTGTCTGTATGGGTTTCATTTACTTATCATTAATCTTTCTATCAATATTTTTATATAGCTCAACATTTGATGAATTTTTCACAACATTTTATAAAGTTACTGGATTTTGTTGTTTTGTTGACTAGATATATACAGTAGCTCAGATCATGAAAAAGCATGATATATCTATCAAGTTTCTGAAAAGCAGCCAAAATCGCCAAGCCAAAAAATCCTTCCCAAACAGCCTTAGATGGAAACAATTAACATCTCAAATTTATATTCTCTTTCAGAAAGCAGCTAAAAGGTATTCAAAAGCAACAATACTGGCATTCATTGACAAAAGCTCATCTTGGCTCATCTGGAGCCTTTGCCAGCACATGTTCATTCTTTCTTTAGCTGGATACCAAGCAACAATGTAAAATCCATGTCTTCTGATGAGAATGCTTTCAGCAGTTGTTACTTTAAAACAGTCAAATGAAGGCCATGGTCCTTAAAAAAAGAAATGAAATAAAATTGGCTCCAGCAATATTTGTACAGTCTACCATCCTGTGGGCCAGTGCCACCTATATCAAATAGTTTCAGTCTTCTGAAAGATACAGATGATAAAATTGATAAATCTGTCTCATATATAGAAGTAAAATGAACAAAGATGGAATGAAAAAGCAAGCCATCCAGAAAAGTCAGCACCACATAAAAATGATTGTGTGTTGTTGAGATTTGAAGACCGTGACCAATAATAAGAAATATACAATCATATATACTTATCTTGATTTCAGTAGGAGAATATTCAATTTATTTAACTCAGCCAAATATATTCCTTTGTAAAAGAATTCAGCAGCAAAGTATTCTACCTTGGCTTAAGTTCACATTGTTAGAATTTTATCACAATAGATATCCTGGTAATACATAGCAACTTATCAAATTTGATAAATATGGAAGAGATTAAGACTTATATCTGCCAAATGAGGTTACTCTGGATTGAATTTAGTAAATGAAATGGGTCTTAAACACTCCTTAATATTACTATTTCAACCCTTGTAAATTATGAAACACCAGACTTCCACTATATCAAATATTAATAATATACTACAATATTCTTTTAGTACAGTTTTTGAAGCATAAATATGATAAAATTTCATAACAGCTTTAAACAGTCACCCAAGTAAGTTTACTATCATATACAATTAGTGCTCGTAATATCTTCTATTAGGGTAGAATATTTGAGGAAGGATACAAAGTAAGATGTTTCCTTCCAATGTAATACTTGAATAGATATTTTAGATAGATGAATAGATGAAAACATGTTAACATTATTTTCTGAGCACATCATGGAAATAGCATATTCAAATTAGCCATTTATGTGGTTTCCTTTTCCTATGATACTGTACTGCTAATCTTGTCTATCTAAAATACAAACTTGATTCTGATTTATTTATTTATATTATTTGTATAGCTGTCCATTTCACATGGACTCTGTATGGCATACAGAACTTTTTAAAAAATAAAATTAATTTAAAAAGTCACAATTAAAGAAAATAACGACAAAACAGCAAACAAAACAAGAGAGGATAGTATAAACTAGAATAAGGGAGCCACTACAAAATCTCCCTTGTTCCCTTGGACTCTCAGTCCTGACAGTTTTACAATGTTTAGAGGATTGAGCCAATCTGACTTCCGGGGATGGGAGGAGAACATTCCACAAGGATACTCTTCATGTAGAGCACATGACAGAAATCTTAATAGGAAGTGACTAGGAAATGAGTGACAGTGAGCACAGCCCCCAGTCTAAGAACAGGCATGACTGGCACACAGCATGAAATTGTGCAAAGGCCCTCCTAGCCACAATTGCTATCTGCTCTTTAAGAAGGGGTCATGAATCCAGGAGGACCCACAGATTCCTTATCTACCCTTAGAATTTTCTAAAACAAAACCACCAAAAATGCCAGATGGGTGTTGGATAGAAATATCTTGTCAACAACCATCCATCTCAGAATTCCAGAAACAGTACACAATTGGAGTACATTTTTAGTCTGTAGGAGGAACACAGGTCCAGACACATTCTGCCTAAGGCAGGGTTGGTATTCTTTGACTTCTATCTCTTTGGATAGTCGCTGGTCTTCCTGCATTGTTTAAGGGACTATTTGTCAAGAGAAGAGTAATAGATGAAAGTATTTTCTGCTGATTCATACAGTGATGGTGAATTTAAAGTAAATTTGGTTTTACAGCAAAAGTGAACCAGCTAGATATAACAGTAGAGTGCAATGGATGATATTTCACAATTTTAAACTTCTTCAAAAGATTGCCTTGGATTCAAATTTATTCAAGGAAAAGGCTTATTGAATGCAGTTGGAGCTAGGGTAAATTCAGTTCTTTTCTAAATGCCCACTTTTCCCAAATCAAATTAAGACTTTATTATGCTCCTTGGCCAGAACCCAATAAAATCTGACATGTACAGTATAATGGAACATTCAATATTCAATTTTCCTACATAAGCGATGTTTCTGCTGCAGATGGACCTTCTGTCCCTTGATGATGACCTCTTTGTGCCATATCCACATTATCCATGTTATAAGTGGTGTTAGGTATCCTGTCAGCTATAAGATATTTACACTAACTTCTTCAATAAAGTTGAGAAGATATTTTTAATAATAACCATAATATTAAGACAGAATAAAAAGTACAATCTAGAAAAATGTCCTGGACAAATTTCATCACACTTTATCTTCATGCAGTAGTGGAACATTCTGGAATTTTCCCTCCAGGATAACTAAAGCAAAAGTCTTAAAGTGAGCTATGGAAAAGGTCCATTTATAATTTGAATAAGTATACATTTATCTTGCAAGCCCATTGAAATCAACAGACTTAATGGAATAATCTGTTCTAGAATCAATCAAAGCATTGATTGCCTATTGTTATAAATCTCTTACCTTTCACTAATATATTCATGAACCATAGTTTTTGTTCAACATAGTTAAGTGATAAGACTTGAGCCAAGAAAACTTTCAAAAATACTTGATGTCAGCTTTGGAAGCCATATTAGTACCAGAAGCTTCCACACTGCCACATTCCTGTGCCTGGAAAAGTAGGACAGGGGAATTATAAAGTGTTGGTAGTTAGACATAATAGCATTCTTCTTTTCTGTCAAGGTCATGTTATTCCTGCACCTGGAGGAGGAGTGGTTGAAGGGATATCTCTATCTGGGGTGGATGGTGATTGGACCATGTGATGGATTGATGGGTGCAGGGGTTGGTTTTGGACTTTTGAACTACTAAGGGAAACCTAGAACTCTCAGATTCAGGTTTTCCCAGATGTGTCAGTATACCTACTCTAATAAAAGGAACTTTGAGAAAATGCCTGTCTCAGAGTTTTTAATTGGAGTTGGGTTTTTCTGGAACCCTGACACTTGGCCAATGTAACCCACAACACATACAAATTGTTAAACAATATTTTTAAGACAGATAAACATATGGGACACTACTTTGGGGGGGAGCATTTATTGTTGAACACAGAAAAGTTAAGCAGGCTACACCTGGATATGTGAGAGACCACCCAGGAAGTACTAGGGCTATCATCAACAGCTGGAAAAACCATCCAGAAGAATAACTGTTTTAAGGAACACTATAAACAATGGGATACTTTTAAGGAATGACCAACTGTAACAGTGATGTGTGCAATTTCAGTCACCCTCCTGAGGATCCAGAATGATTAGGTTTCTCGGGACTGAAAAGCAAGAAATCAAGAATATATGAAAAAAGAAGTTACCTTTTTGGTTGAGGAAATAAGATAATTCACCAGGAAAGGAAGAAGGAGGCACCTGCCAATCTCCTCAGGGAAAGGAAAGATTAGCATATAAACAGGTCTAATTTTATCCAGGGCATCTTCTGAGAGGTATTACATAAAGCAGGAAGTTTGTGAAAAGCTTACCACACACCTATCTTCATTCAAATAGAATCTTTTGAAGTTCTGCATATTAATTGAGAGGAAATTGAAAATCTTATACTTTACATTGCTAGATTTTATTAATTCTTGGTGCCAGCAATTAATTAGGGAGATATGGAAATAAAGAAGAAAATCAAATCCAACACATTATTATTCAATTTTACAATAATTAACAAGTTTGGAAGCAGCAGAATACATGCTCTACATGAGGCTCCAGGTTCAAAATTCTCCAAAAAGGCTGTGCTTGCAAAAACAGAAACCAAGTACTGCCAGTTCAAAAGCATAGGGCTAGATTAAACAACCCTCTGGTCAGATTTAATATTGCATATTAAATCTGTTCCTTAAAGTGAAGAAAAGATGGTCCAAAATTTGGAACCGCTCATTTAAGCTAGGTTGTTGATTATAAATTCAATTAAATGCAATGTAATTAAATGTGTACTCTAAAAGAGAGGCCTCACACAGAGAATGAAAGTAATTATGTAATTCTTTGAACTGAGAAGCCCTATCTATCATAAGGCATCTTGCTCATTCTTCTAAAGACAGTAGGTGATGAGCAGGCTGAGCCCGAGCAAGAGATCAAATGCATCATAAATCTCAAGTCCCTTCATGCCCACAAGAGATCTAAATCTAGCCCACCTTGAATTCCATTGATTCTTATTTACGGCCAATTTGCTTTGACTGTTAGTAGTTCAGATTTTTGTAGAGATCATAAGCTTGCAATAAGCCTTTATATTCATTTGAACTGCCTGGACTTCTGATTTTCCCATGCTTGACAGGGACATTCCAAATAATAACCAGTTATAACAGTAAGGCATGGCCATTGGTGTTCCCATATTTTTTGTACCTGGCCAAATGACTTTTACAAGAGTAAAGTATGTGGCCATGATTACAGTAAACTAGGTGTCTCTTTTAGTCATGATTTTGATTAATTTCTAAATATAATGATAACACAATGACTATATGTATAATTACAAAGCATCTTGTTTGTACAGTCTTAAAAATCTTCACAATTGTCCTAGTGAATTCAGAATTAAATTTAAATGAAATCTCCTTCAAGTCAAGCCTGATTCTTGGTGATTCCATGGGAATATCCAGGTAACTACATGTCAACAGTATAGTTGGGTTCTCCATTCCCCCCAAGCAATCCAGTCTGGCCTACAATAATGTAGTTTTCTGGAAATCTACACCAATGATTACCATATATACTCGAGTATAAGTCGACCCGAATATAAGCCGAGGCACCCAATTTTACCACAAAAAACTGGGAAAACTTATTGACTCGAGTATAAGTCGAGGGTGGGAAATGCAGCAGCTACTGGTAAATTTCAAAAATAAAAATAGATACCAATAAAATTACATTAATTGAGGCATCAGTAGGTTAAATGTTTTTGAATATTTATTTCAAAGAAAAACAGTAAACTAGCTCTGTAAGTTGAAAAGAGAGCCAACAAAACCAATATGGTATCAACAATAACTTTAAAAGTACAAAAACCTTAGCTCAATCAGCAACCAAGCTAAAACACAAGAGTTAAAATCCTTCAAAACTGGATTCCTCCTCCTCATCTGTATGTCCAAACAGAGTCACTCTCTCCCTTGCAAGAAAAAAGCATGTGTATGTGCTGCATGTACATCCTGTTTTGGAGAGCCACCATCTCTTTCACAGCTCTCCCTCATGCCTCCATTGCATGTGCACACATGCCATGGCTCAGTAGTAGGTCAACATCCAGATGTCACACTAGGTTCCCTCCTCAAAAGGAACATCCAACCTTTCTTGAGAAGTACAAACTTCATCTGTTCAGGATTGTGGTGACAAAGGTGAAGGAGGATGGGGCTGAGAGAAGGGAAGGGAAGAAAAGATCATTGACAGGGAGAAAGACAGGGAGAAACACCTGGAAGTGTGAGCCCTCGAGTTTCCTTAGGGAAGACCAGACAACAAGGGGAGAGGAGAGGAGGAGGAGGAGGAGGAGGAGGAGGAGGAGGAGGAGGAGGAGGAGGAGGAGGAGGAGGAGGAGGAGGAGGAGAGTTAAAAAAAAGAGTGGGAAGCCAACTCACGCGTGCCATCAAAGCGGGTTGCTATGGTATCTAGGAAGGTGTTTTGGGGAGCCAGGAGGCCCCTCATCACTGGCATTTTAAGACTTACTCAAGGACATCGCCATCGTCCAGTTGGAAGGGGGAAAAAAACCCAGAGGTATCTGAGAAGGATGGGAGCCGAGACGGGGCCCTTCGCTTCCTCTCCCCGAGACAGGCCAGGGGGAAGCGGGGCTTTCTCTGCCTGCTGCTGCCAGAGGGGTGCGGGGGAGGGCTTTGCAAAAAAAAGAGAGAGAGAGTGAGTGAGAAAGAGTGTGAATGAGAATACTGACCGCTCTTGCCACGGCGGAGGTGACTTAAGATGACTCCCCGGTTGGGAAGTCACCCGGCGCACACCTCCTCCTTCCAGCCTGCTCGAGTAACCCCCCCTCCCCTCGCGTGCGCTTTCGTGGCTGCTTGACGCGCTGGGAGAAACCCGAAGCGGACGCCGCGGCCGAGGCGACCAAGAGTTGCTGGCAATTCCCTTCCTAGCTTGCACTGCAGTCTGAAGGGAAGGAAAAGCCTTGCTGGAGCCCAGCCTGCCCTTCGCTTTCCTCCTGGGCTCCCCCGACAACTCCCCCGACAACTTCTCTGCTGTCTTGCTAACAAACCCTGCCAACCCTCTGTCTTGCTCTCAATCGCTCTCTCTCTCTATGTGTGCGAGGTCAGACAGAGACGAGGGGTGCCCCTGAAGAGCTCCGACTGCAGCGAAGGCGAGCGGCCACCACTTCCCTGGTGCGCGGGGGCGGGGCAACTCCTGGCGCAGACTCGCTGAGCCCTGCAAACGGCCAGCCGAAAGCCAAGAGGAGGACGCCCAGGCAGCTGCCGCCCCTGGATCCTAACTGGAAAGACCCCACCGCCGCCACCGCCTCCCACTCAGGCAGGGTCCCCATTCCCCTGGCCGGCCAGGGGCACAGCCGCTTCCCACTCCCGAACAGCCCGGGCACCGCTAGTCAGCCTCGCTCAGCGCCCGGGGCGGCATTGCAGGCGCAGCCTTTTGCAGAGCCGAGCCAGGCCGCGCCTCACCTCCTTCTCTCGCTCTTGTAAAGCGCTGCTGAGCTCCAAGAGCGGCTCCTTTACCCAGCAGTAACTTTCAAGTTGAGGATGCTGGGTGCTGCTGCTGCCGCTGCTGCTCCTTGGGGCTCTTGAAGCTAATCCTGGTTTGTTCGTTCCCGTTCATTGGAAAGGAGAAAATAAAAGACGGCGGGGAGGGAGGGGGGCACAAAGCAGCCCAAACGCGTAGCAGTGGAAGGAAGGCGCGCTGGTGCGAGGAAGGGAGAGAGAGAGACAGAGAGACACACAGAGAGAGAGAGAGAGACAGACAGACAGACAGACAGACACACACACACACACACACACACTCACTTCGCCACTTTGCACCTTGCAAATGCAAAATCCTGGGGTTTTTGCATTTGCAAGGTGCAAAGCGGCGGGGGCGGATTCCGCATGCTGGAAAGGGCTTGACTGTATTACGGGGAGAGAGAGAGAGAGGGAGAGATCATAAGAATGGCTCTTGCTTTTTTCTTGCAAGGGAGAGAGCCTTGCTTTTTTCTTGCAAGGGAGAGAGCCGCCGCCACCACCTCCTCCTCCCCCTCCTCCCAAGTGAGTCTCCCCCTCAGTTTCCCCTGAAGGATCTTCCGTCGCTTTTGCCTTCTCCCTACATCTTCCCTCTGTTAAAATCCCCCCCCCACACACACACACACTTATTTTCGGTCGGATAGCTTTCGTGTCTGAGCATTCTCACATGGTGGTGGGTCATTTTTTTTTCAGAGGGGAATCTGACTCGAGTATAAGCCGAGGGCAGTTTTTTCAGCACAAAAAATGGGCTGAAAAACTCAGCTTATACTCGAGTATATACGGTAATCAGGTTCAAATCTGCTTAATTAAAAAAATCACCTGGTGCTAAGATGATTGATTAGATGCCAAGGCTGTATAAAATTCTTCAGTCCAGGAATGGAGCATTCTAGAGAATTCTAGACCATACCAAACTTTTTGTCAGACCTTGCTGTTCCAATTTAGATTTACCAGAAGGAAATCCTATAAAACTGAATGGAATCATCATAGTCTGAATTATCCTTGAAACTGAATGTCTAGAAGGAAATGAATATTCTAGACTTCTTCAGAACAATCAATTTCTGGATCATCCCTAGAACGTGGAATGAACTATCACCATATCCTCATATTTTTCAGATAGCACACAAGTTAATAAAAAGAGTTCCAAACTGAGGAATTATATCATTTTCTCATATATGAATCAATAATTCTGGTTCATTTTTAAAATAAACCACATAAATAAAGTGTGAATAGTCATCACTCAGAACAATTAACCTAAAAGTGTCTTTATTTTAGGTAATTACCATACATACTCGAGTATAAGCCGAGTTTTTCAGCCCATTTTTTGTGCTGAAAAAACCGCCCTCGGCTTATACTCGAGTCAGATTCCCCTCTGACCTGCTGCCCGTGCGATTAATCTTCACCCCAAGCGGGGCTGGAGAAGGGGGTCCCTGCTTGCTTTGCCCATCCGCGCCCGCCTTCCTTCCTCCTCCGCCTTGGCGCAGTTCCTCCAGCAGCCGCTACGGCACCATGCCTGGCCTGTGCTGGCGTAGCTGCAACCGATCGTGCCTCCAGGGCAGCATCGCCGCCATGGCTGTCTACCCACTGAGGGCCACACAGGCGACCCCAAGCAGGCTCTCCTTCCCCATTAACGGGTGCCCAGGGCCCCCGCGAGCTCCTGCATTGCGCGCTTCCAGCTTCGCCAACAAACCGCCAGGCTCAGGCAGCCTCCTCCGCCCCCTACCCTAGCGGCGAAGAGCGCATGCGCTCCGGGGACAGCGAGACAAAGTGCCTGGCTGCGCCGTGGTGGGAGCCGCCAAGTGGAAGAGGGCCGCCCTCTCCTGGGGAGCACGGCATTTGCGGCTCTCCTGTTCAGTCCCCAATGCTGCCCCGGGCAGCCATGTTCCCGTCAAAGACTTTCGGAGCTGCAAATCTGGTAATCGCCTCTTTACGAGGACAGGCAGAACCCTCTGATCCCTCTGATGGGGTCTTTCCAGTTAGGATCCAGGGGCGGCAGCCACCTGAGCGTCCTCCTCTCGGCTTTCTGCGCCAGGAGTTGCCCCGCCGCCGGGCACCGGGGAAGTGGCGGCCGCTCGCCTTTGCTGCAGTCGGAGCTCTTCGGGGGCACCCCTCGTCTCTGTCTGACCTCGCGGTCTCTGCCGTTGCGGCTGCGATCGCCTCCTGTCTGGAGGAGGCGGCAGTGGCTTGCGGAGCCTCGGCACGAACCCCCTTTCCCCGCACTCCCCCCTGCACCCCTCTGGCAGCAGCAGGCGGAGAAAGCCCCGCTTCCCCCTGGCCTGTCTCGGGGAGAGGAAGCGAAGGGCCCCGTCTCGGCTCCCGTCCTTCTCAGTCCTGGATACCATAGCAACCCGCTTTGATGGCACGCGTGAGTTGGCTTCCCACTCTTTTTTTTTTTAACTCTGCTCCTCCTCCTCTCCTCTCCCCTTGTTGTCTGGTCTTCCCTAAGGAAACTCGAGGGCTCACACTTCCAGGTGTTTCTCCCTGTCTTTCTCCCTGTCAATGATCTTTTCTTCCCTTCCCTTCTCTCAGCCCCATCCTCCTTCACCTTTGTCACCACAATCCTGAACAGATGAAGTTTGTACTTCTCAAGAAAGGTTGGATGTTCCTTTTGAGGAGGGAACCTAGTGTGACATCTGGATGTTGACCTACTACTGAGCCATGGCATGTGTGCACATGCAATGGAAGCATGAGGGAGAGCTGTGAAAGAGATGGTGGCTCTCCAAAACAGGATGTACATGCAGCACATACACATGCTTTTTTCTTGCAAGGGAGAGAGTGACTCTGTTTGGACATACAGATGAGGAGGAGGAATCCAGTTTTGAAGGATTTTAACTCTTGTGTTTTAGCTTGGTTGCTGATTGAGCTAAGGTTTTTGTACTTTTAAAGTTATTGTTGATACCATATTGGTTTTGTTGGCTCTCTTTTCCACTTACAGAGCTAGTTTACTGTTTTACGAATACGAATACGAATACCTTTATTGTCACTATCCACGTGTACAACTTGCATCATACGCATACACAGTGAGATTAAGCATACACAGTGAGATTAAGCATACACAGTGAGATTAAGCTTATATTCAAAAACATTTAACCTACTGATGCCTCAATTAATGTAATTTTATTGGTATCTATTTTTATTTTTGAAATTTACCGGTAGCTTCTGCATTTCCCACCCTCGACTTATACTCGAGTCAATAAGTTTTCCCAGTTTTTTGTGGTAAAATTGGGTGCCTCGGCTTATATTCGGGTTGACTTATACTCGAGTATATATGGTAAATAAGTCCAGATAACCAGGCAAATTTTTAAAAAGTAAAAAGAGAGGCAATATTAAAAAGTTACTGGAAGAAACTATTATTAAAATGTTTTTCAAAAAAATATTTTTTAATTATAATGATAAAGG
This sequence comes from Hydrophis major, assembly GCA_033807585.1. NCBI lineage: Eukaryota > Metazoa > Chordata > Lepidosauria > Squamata > Elapidae > Hydrophis > Hydrophis major. The sequence continues at coordinate 336,368,876 of CM066329.1, forward strand.
ATACTTTATTTTTGTTTGTTTTTAAAATCCTGATTAAAATTATTTGTGTGAGAACAGATTGCTCAAAAGGTCTAAAATGTAACGAAGTTAAATATGGCTCTACCAGGATATAAAAAAGGCAATTTTCTTATAGCAAATTAGACTATTGATCCATTTAGGCTATTATTATTATGTTAGATTAAAACGTAGTTATTTATTTATATATTGATGGCTCAGAAAACTGTTATTACTTTTGCTTTAAAATGGTATTCGTATTTAGTGAATCAATACACTAAAAAGTATTTCAATTAATCCTGATTAGCAAATTGTCCAAAAATAACCTTGGTGCAATCAATCCTGATTATCAATGTAGATTAGAGATACCCATCTACAAAAATCCAGGTAGCTACTAGACAGCAGCAAAGGGATACATAAAAAAGACAGAACAGATGAAGCTGTTCCCTGTCTGTCTCTGATCTGGCCTATAAAAGCTTAGATAAGTTTCTATATTTAAAAGATTAGTGATTTAGGTAAAAGTGAGCTTGCCTATCTTATGCACAGTGTTAATACATTTACCTTTTATTTCAAACATAATGAAAACATTTATTGATAGCTGGGCTAAGACTATTACCTGTAATACGTTTACAGGTATTACAAGTAAACAATATTTTTAGCCTTTGCATACATATTCAGCCCTGCTGAATTCAAATTTCCAAAGTGCTTTGCTCTCAGTCATTGTCCAGATTTGTGCAGCCTCCATCTGGGTAGCCCTAATGTGAATGAAAATGTCAGATACTAAACCTGAATTATTTGTTTACTTGTTTGTGTACTTGTTTGTTTAGGATACAAAGTTAGGGGGTATACTATCTACCTCTAGTGCAGGGTTTCTCAACCTTAGCAATTTTAAGGTAGGTGGACTTCAATTCCCAGAATTAGGCTTGGGGAGATGAAATCCACCCATCTTAAAGTGGGACTAGGACAACTTGTCACAGCCAACTCACTACAGCCAACGAGTTTGCCATGGCAAGTTGTCTCATTCCATCTTAAAGTTGATAAGGATGAGAAACACTGCACTAGAGAGAGGCATCATCTTCCTACTTCCAACTGAGAATTTCTTAAAGTAGGAAGGAGGGGGAGGAGGAGGAGGAGGAGAGGATGATGATGATCATCATCATCATCTTTACTGGAACACTTAGATGACATAGCACTCCATGTTATTTCTACAATGGTTTCTATTTGTCTCTGAAAACTCAAAGAAGCCAGGATGCAAAGTGTCTACACAAAGTTACATTTCCAATGCATCCACCCAGTGCTGTATCTGGAAGCAGTCCACCATTTAAAATGTGACCTGCCATCATATGTGCTCCAGAGCTATGGCCTTTCCCATTACCTTAAGATAGCAAAAACGCTTAGACTTAATACCACTTCACTTTACCACTTTACATTCCTCTCTAAGAGGTTTACAGAGTACATATTGCCCCCCCCCCCCCTCAAAAAAAAAAATCTGGATCCTCATTTTACCAACCTTGGAAGGAGGGAAGGCTGAGTCAACCTTGAGGCGCTCAGAATCTAACTCCTGGAGTGAGCAGTGAGTTAGCCTGCAGTATTGCATTCTAACCACTGAGACACCACAGCTGTTCTTGCTCTGATATCTACTGCTTTGGCTTATTGATATTCTGTTTATAGAGATATGATAAACTTTTGAGTTTCTCCATGAATGTAACTCATATAAGGGTTCTGATTACAAAAGTATTTGGAAATCTTGGGACCCAAAATATATTTCAGGCTGTGCCTTTTTCTTTATTTAGCCTGCTGCTGCTGATACCATTTAGAAATTTTCATAGAACAAAGCATTGCAGACTTTTAAACATGCTCATTAAGTGGTTGGCGTCAGCTTAGCTTTTTATTATATACAGTTATGCTAAGTGGGTTTTCCCCCATATATTCTCAACCAGCGAAAATCCTGCTCAAAGGCTAAAGGGAAAGAACTGATTGTATCATTTTTTTAAGTAGACCCAGAGGACAAGAATAGTCATGTAACTTCTAAATTGATGTTTACCACAGAACGACAGGTATAACAATGCAAGGAATGCTGAAAGCACATCAACAGGTATAGCATGTTCCAAGCCTGAGAAAAGGAGATTCTGTGGAGTTTGTGGGTGCAACCAAATCAAAGTGAAAACTTGAGCTACCAAGTCTTCACACACAAAATGAAAAATTATGGGAGTTGCAAATGCAGGTTCTGGTGCAAATGTCTGAACCTAAACAGAGAACTCTGAGGGAGACAAGCAAGACTTTAAATTACTAACTAGTCCTTTGCAGCTATTTTTGTAAGTACAGAGAGGATGGCAGCATACTCTCCAGTCTTGATCCTACCACCTTTTATCTCCCCATTTTTATTGGGGCAGTTTGAAAAGGAGCAGTAAAATCTACTGCTGCTGCTACCACCTACGGATGATGACACACAATTCCCAATAATGCAGAGGTGAAAGTTTCTTCCAATTCTTCCCCTCCCCACCCAAACAAATCTCCCTGTCCCAAAGGCTTTGATTTTATCACTTTCTCAGAATCGGAGAGCTTTTGAGTTGACTTTCCTGTTGCAAAAGAGAGGGTGCTCACAACTGTTTTCCAATCTTGGAAGAAACAGAAGGCATCACTTCATGATGTCTGGTCTTTGGATTTTTTTGAAATGTGGGAAGCCAGGATAGTTGCAGATTCCTAAAGAATAGATCTAACATGTGAAGTCCTAAGATACCTCAAACCACCAAAACCTCATCCTTCATCCATAAGATTGCCACCAACGTTTTTGTCTCTTTGGAAAACACTTCAAAAGCAATTTCTGTTGAATTTAATGAGCACAATTTAAAAAACGCAGAAGACATTTTCAACATAGCATTCCTTGATCATACAAAATAGTCTAACCACATACATCTGAACTTAATTACTATCTGTCTTTAAACAATCTGTCAATCCAGCATAGAGAAACTGGTCCTGGAGGATATCACCCCCACCTCCTTCCCCTCCACCAATATTACCATTTGTGAAAGTTTGAAGGAAGCATCATCTTCTCAAGAGTCAGTCACACTAGCTTGATCAGTAGTGCAGTTATCTTGAGATTGACATGACTGGCAGTTTTTGCCAATCTTTGCCTCTCTTGCAATTATACAGTATAATGTATGACTGGCACTATTACATTTCATTATGTAATAAAACAGTGGGAAAGGATCTAACTCTACTTTAAATGTCTAAGGATTACAAAATATTAGTAAGCCTTGTGAGCTAGTCTTTTAATTTTCTTTCTCTTGTAGTTTATCTGTAATGATAACATTGTGGACATGTTAAAATATGAAATATACCTTAAGGAACAAACCAGCGGAAGAAGGCAGAGCCTCCTTGCTGACAAACCATGGATCATGACTCTCTGCGGCTATGGTCTGTGCTTTTTTGTTGGAGACCCCCGATCATTACGATTAGGGGCTGAAGCTGCCTTGGAGGGGTGGTGGAGTAAGGGGAAGCCACAAGCCAGGTTGAAGGGAGCCGCATCTCTCCTCCTGGGCTTGATCTTTTTCGCCCCGAAGACGACTGCAGCAGTGATTTAAAATGGCCACCCCGAAGAGGAGGACTCAGCTGGATTAAGCTTTGTGCAGGAGGGAAGAAAGAGGTGGATAACATCTGAACTGGGACAACTGGGCAATACAACTAAACAAAAGTACCCCAGGATTAAGGTAACATGGAATTTTTAAGAAAAGAAAAGTGAGCGGCGAAATTACAAAAAAAAGCCAAGAAAATATTTTTGACAGCTAAGTGGGGCTTCGAACTGGGAAAGGAAGAAGCCGGAACTAAAGATTTAACAAAATTGGACTAAAATATTTTGGCAATAAAAAGGCATAAAATAAAGCTGGACTTAAGATTGTCAAAAATAATAATAATAAAGTTACTAATTGGAGACTGGACTCTGCTGGAATATTGAGGTTCGAAAAACCCTAAACAAAAAAATAGGGGAAAAAGGTGAAGACTTTGTAAAATGGAGATTGCCACCTTTTGACAAAAACTTGAGCTCAAACAAAAGGCAAAGCATCCTGTTTCTGAATGAACTTGTGTGGATATAACATTAAAGAAATATTGAAACAAAGTAAGAATCTTAGAAGTGCAAGAAGAACCAGAATAAAGGAAAAATCAAGGAAAAACTGACTGCGGGTTGATTGATGTTTTTGGTATAGACCCAGGGCTGGAATAATTGAGAACTTTAGAAAATTGAAAGAAGAAAGAAGGAAAGTAAAAGTGGTTTTTTGGGTTTTTTGGGGTGAACTTTCATGATCATAAAATACCAGAGTATGTAATGATGATATCTCTTCAGGAATTAAAAATGGAACTTAAAAATATGAGAGAATTACTACAGGAAAGAGGTGAATCACTTTGCTCTGTGTTAGAAAAAATGGAAATGGCGATTGAAGAACAAGAAGAAAGAGCTTCAGAGGAGGAGGTTGAATCACGGAGAAGACATTTTAAATAGACAATTAACACAAAGAACATTACAAAGAAGTGGGGAAAGAAGGAAGGTTAAAAAGTTGAGATTTAAGAAGGCAATCAAAAGGGGGAATACCTGTGAAGTCAGGAAAGGCAGAAAGACCCAGCAGAAAAGAGGAAAGGAAGATATTAAGAAAGAGAAGAATATAAATTGGAATGAGAAAAGATATGGGGAAAAGAGGAGGAGAATCAGTAAGAAACAGGTGCATGAAATAAAGAAATACGGAAATAGTAAAACGTTGAAAAGAAATTGTTTTTTCAGAGATAATGGTTGATGAATTAAAAAGTGGATTCTGCAGGGTGACAAGGGGTAATAAGAATATTTCTGCAATTAAAAATATTTAGAAAATAGGGTAATATAGATACTGATAACTTTTATTAAAAATTAAGGGAGGAAAATATGCTGCGGAATCCAAATGAAAAGATGTAATGATTATTAATCTTCTTAAAAATAATGGTTTATTGGGAATCAAGATGAGGGAATAAAGGTATATTTTAATCATTGAGGTGTCACACTCAAAGCAGTAAAAGGGGAGAAACCTATACTTGTGTTTTTTTTAGTGTTAAAATTTGTATTAATCTAGAATTTATAAAAAGAATGTGTAATGGAAAGGGAATATGACAGACTAAAGAACCAACTAAATTAATAAGTTAATATAGACTATTAAAAGCAAGGAGGTAACCTTTGGTAACCTTTTTATTATTATCATTATTACTATTATTATTATTATCAGACAAACACATATTGTTTATCTTTATTTTTAAAATAAATATTAAAGGATTATATTTGAAATAATTGAAATGAAACAAAAAGATGTTTTGATTGAGATTAATGAAAGAGGCTAGAATTAATGTGTTTGTTTCTCTCCTTGCTGAAAATTTGGAATGGAAAAGGTAATAATAGAATTAAGTATGCATATATGAATGTATAATTGCTGTCATATTTGTATGTAAAGGTGATGACCCAGAAATATGTTGTCCACTAAAAAGATATTTCTGTTTTTAATGTGAAAAACTGAATAAAATTTGTTAAAAAAAAAAAAAAAGGAACAAACCAGAAGTACATTATGTCATTTGTAAATGCAGTTCATTTTAGCCCCTTTTAGTTTTTAATAATATAATAAGGAAGCTTGTGGTTGTTCCTGTTTTATGAGAAGAAAGATGAATCTTTTCTTTGCGTATTACTGAGATATATGTTTTATGAGAAGAACGATGAATCTTTTCTTTGCGTATTACTGAGATATATTCCTTCACCTCTCCTTCAGAATCTGGAATCATCCAGATTAAAGTAGAGAAATTGGAAGTAAAAGGTGGAACACATTTTATACTGTCACTTTTTCAGTTTTTGTTTCTGCCAAAATATCCAAATATCTTCATGACACAAGAAGTTGCTCATTTGTGCATTGCTACCATGCATTATATTTATGAAATACATGAAAACTTCTGAGTTGTATATATGGGTGAAGAGCCCACAGCTCTGTATTCTCACATCATTATCCATTGTTCAGCAGGTGAATGATGTTTCTTCTGGCTGAATTGTAGTGGATCAAAGTTACTCAAATAATTATCTGAATAGATAATAAGAAATAATTTCAATTGCACTGCTTTAACTAATATATAAAACATTATTTCAGTAGCAGCAGCATTGAATAATGCCTGCTTTAACAATTGCTTAAGAGCTGTTTAAAACTTTAAATCAGGAATGGCAATCTGATGACCACAGATACTCTAAAATGGTGTCTGTGAAAATCCCAATATAATAATATTAATAATATTGTTCAAAATCTTGTGATTTCAAATCCTGGAGGGTGACATCTTGGAAGAATTTAGGAGAATATACTGATATTCCATAACATTGAAGAAATCATGAATTACAATATATGGACATTCTTACGCCTTATGAAAGCTTGGCATTATCATATGGAATCCCAAAAAGGTGTGTTGAGTCACCAAAATCTGCAAAATATAGACAGTTTGTGTGAAATTTGGCTCAGTTGTTGCTATTTTTAGATTTTTAAATAAATATATAGAACTTGCAACATCCTATTTAACAGTCTTGTTTGCCTGAAAATTATTAATTCCTACCATAAGAAGTTACTTTATTTTTAAGATGGCATATTCTATCTCAATTTGAGTAGAGAATAAGAGTTGTAAAATTCTAATCCCATCTTTTCTTAAAATATCAGAAAAGGGAGACAGAAAGAGATGATTCAAGAAATCATGACTGCGTGCAGGATTTTACACAACTTCCATCCCCACTCTGGGATGTGTGTGTGGGGGGGTGTCTCTCTTTTTACCCAGTGTATATCCTGTGTAGTGTTACCAGTTGCACTAACTGCCATGAGGGAAATAAATAGTAAAAGTAAACAAGTGGTAGATTGGGGATAAATTTGGTATGTAACACCAATTTTATCCCCAATCTACCACTTGTTTACTTTTACTATTTATTTCTGTTGTGTCCGGCGCGGCAAGGAGACCAGGACTCAGTGACTTGGTTCAGCACTTTTATTGGTCCTGAGAACGGCTCGGGTTCCAGGGGAAAAACTGCAGCTTTTTATTCCCAAGCCGCAGCGGCCATGGCCAATGGCACCGCTTTGAATCTCCCACGATTAGTTTCCACCAATCGCGGGAGATCCGCAGCGGGCCAATCAGAGCGGCTCGCTCGACCAATCGTATCCCTGTGTGCTTTGACCAATCACAGCGCGGCGTTTACAAGAATGTAAATGACCGTACAGAACACCCCTCCCCTCTTGGTTCGGTCCACGTGATTAGTCCCGTAAGTAGGCGGGGCTCCGTACTTGCCTACTGGACCTGCGCAGGTTAGTTGTTGTTTGGCTCCCGGCTGGTTCAGTCGGGTTCTCTGTTGCTCTTGGCCTCGTCGATGGAACCGCCTGGAAGGTGTCGCCGGGCCTCTTGTTGCAGCTCCCTCCCGGTCTACCTGGGCTGGTTGAGCTGCAGTTTCCCAAGCCGCAGCGGCTGCAGCCAATGGCACCACTTTGAATCTCCTGCGATTAGTTTCCATCAATTGCGGGAGATCCACAGCGGGCCAATCAGAGCGGCTCACTCAACCAATCGGATCCCTGCGCGCTTTGACCAATCACAGCGCGGCGTTTACAAGAATGTAAATGACCATACAGAACAATTTCCCTCATGGCAGTTAGTGCAACTGGTAACAATATGTCTTGTTAATACAAAACTGTGGCTATCTGATGGTGTCTTTCCAATGTGAGAAATACAGAGAAAGAATCAGGTATTTTCCTATCTGACCCTTTATCTATATAACTCCGGTTTTGCAGGAATGGAGGTATATAAAATCTGAAGTAGAAAGATGTTTTTCCTCCTTTTGAAGACACAACATGCTTGATTACAGAATTGCAGACATTTTTTCAGGTCTGTGTGAAATACCTCACATTTTTCAGAAGTCTCTTCAGCTTCTATGATTTCCACTATCTGTCCACATAGCTGGCTGTTAAGAAACTTAGGTTTGCTGCCAGTAAAAAAAAATCCCATAACAATACAAGGCGGTAGAGTTAGAGAGAGAGACAGAGACAGAGACAGAGAAATTATTAAAAATTATCTGCACAATATAGACATTTTGCGGACTTTTTGAAAAATCCTCAGTTTTACACATTCCATCCAAACAACAAATCCACTCCGGCAGCATCCTTTTTTGTTCTGTGTTCCCACAATGCTACCTCCATTTCTTTCCCATATGTGGAATTGAAGTCCAGATATCTTAAAGTTACTGAAGTTGAGAAACACTGATCTATTCTACCCCACAGGGGAAAATCAGTGCTCTTTTGTCAGAGTCATGATAAGTCTGGCTCCATAGAAAAGCAATTGGGAGGGGGGAGAGGTTACCAGTTTAAACCAGTTTTGGATATTTTTTTCAATGTTTAGATTCTTTTCGCAGTATTTCTGAACAATTTAAATGCTTTACTGTACAGTTTGGATACTGATGATCTGTCCTTTCCTTGTTCCAGATTTTAAAAAGAAAAGATGAAGGGAAAATGGTTCAGAAATATATTGTTGCAAAATCCTTGAATGTATCAAGCTGAAACATGGCAAGGCAAAAGTCTTCCAGAGGTATGGGCAATGTATATTCAAAATATACAGATAAAGAGAACCAAGAAGAAGGGGAGAGACTAAACCCCATTACCAGGCACATAAAAAACAACACAGGTTTTTAAAACAGCATTAAGACTTGACTATACAGAATAATATTGATCAGTTTTTCTCTTTTGTCACTGGGGATCCAATTAATAGAGAGGAAATAGAGAGTATACACTCTCAATTTGCTCTCTATTTGCATACACATACATGCATATACAAAGAGAGAGAGACAGAGAGAGTCCAAAAGTATAAATTGGAATGCTGCTGTCTTTCTATTGTTACAAAATTATCATTCTCTCTGTCTCCATGATTACCCGGACAGAGACAATCTATTTTCTAATACAAGGACAAACAAGGAATTGAAAGTTAGACAAAATAATATCAATGTCTTGTGTATATGAAATTCATTCATGTTTTAAAGGGGCTCACAATTTTCAACAGCAAATTGAGTTTTTATTGCAAGAATGTAGGTTAATCAGTCTTTCCATTACATTGATAGAGAACCAGTTCAAAAGCTCAGAGTGAGTATATTTCTTCAGTCCAAGATTTTATTGTAGGAGTTTGTAGTTTCTTTCCAGCTATGCAATGCAATTTTTACAATACCCCCAAGCCCAATGTATCATCAATTGGCCAATTCCAAAATTTTTCTACATAATTTAACACTACACTTGCACCTTTAAACTTAGTTCTCTTTGCAGTCCCAAAATGGAATAACCAAAGAGCACACCCAAACAGTATGTGTTCATATTCCTTCAAATATATTACATCTGCAACATTACAGGTTTGATGCCAATCTTTATCAAACCTCCTCTGGGCTACCAAATAAAACATAAAATGCATTTTTAATGAATTAATCTTCTATGCTACATCTAGAGATGGTATTCAGCAGGTTCTGACCAGTTCTGGAGAACCAGTAGCAGAAATGTTGAATAGTTCAGAGAACTGGAAAATACCACCTCTGACTGGAGATTTTACAGTATCCTTCCCCTGCCACGCCCACCAAGCGTGAACCAGTAGTAAAAAAATTGAATCCCACCACTGGCTACATCAAATGCTCAGTAAATTCAAAGTGCTTCATAACTTCATATATTGATAAATTCCATATTTTTTGTATATAATTTAATGTCACATTAACATCTTTAATTTTATTCCTGTCAGGAGATTGATTTGGAAATAGTTAATGAAGTATTTTCTCCAGAAACTTTGATTGAAATTATTTTTAGAAAGAAAGTAAAAAATTACAACATAAAAATTCCAGTGATTAATCAACTGTCAAATGATCTAACTATATGGGAAATTTTAAGGCACATTTTTGCTAGTTTTCTCTCACTTTGTATATGATATTTGAATCTTTTCTCTTTATGAAAAAGACAATTCACTTCTGACACCCATTTTATCAGTGTGAAAAGCAACTCCCACAATTCCGTTCCCAAAATCCGTATTAACCAATTCATAATACTAAACCAAAATGACTCAGTAACCTCCAAAGATTTTTGGATTTTCAGAAATGTGAGCTTTGAAGAATCTCTGGATTTTTTTAAGTTTGGGGCATATGAATTTGAATGTGCAAAGTTAAGTAAGTGTACATTAAAATGTAAGCGAAACACTCATTTTATCCATTTCTAATCACAACTGACTTATCCTATTAGTCTTCAATGGATAAAAGGTTAACTGAACTTTGGAATTTGGAATCTCATGCATATCTGAAGTCCCAGGTCATTTAGGGCAATAAGTGCATTTATTGAAACCTACTAATTGTTTAAATGAAATGATCTTTTGCAAGTTCAATCAAAGATAAGTTTTCTTCTGTTGAATTAAGCATGCATAGGATTGCAACTTGAATAATATTGTAAGAATCAACTTTCTAAATAATTTGAAAAAGAACCATAGTTTTACTAGTTTCTACCAGAGATATGGATTTTGTTTAGACTACATAACACTGCCACTTGTAAATAAAAATATTAGTAGTATTACACTTGAATATACAACTAAAATATCTATGATACAGCTGCCATGCTAAGTATCCATGCTAAGTATAACATGCCATGCTAAGTATCCAACACTCAGCTGGTTATTTGCATTTGGTAGGTAGTAAGGGTACCAATGAAGTAAAAGATAATTACTTGTTTGTTTATTTATTAGGGCTGTTCAAAGAATTTCTCTGGAAGGCTCAGTGCAGCTGCTTTTAAGGTTTTCCCAGGGTATCTGCACATGTGGGTGCATGCACAGACAATGCTGTCATTGGGATTGATGGTAAAATAAAGGAGAAGTCACAGCTGCATCAACACTTAGAGGAGACAGGGTTTTCTTGCATCAACATTTTATAAAATACTGCTTCAAATACTGTATACAGCCTTCTTATTTATTACATCTAAGTCCTTTTTTCCCCACAGGAGTTCCATGTAGTATATACAGCATTTTCTTATGTTTTGTCTCCCAACAATTAAATGAGATTAATTATGCTGAGAACTGGTGATGTAAGGTCAGCTGATGAGCTGCCAAGGTGACTGGTGTTATGAACTAATAAAGGCATTTAATAAAGTTTTAACAACCTTAAGAAAAAGCAGGGTTCTAATCCTGCACTTCTGATTGGCCGATAATAGCGACATCGGATTGGTCCCTTATGGGAAGTCTGATTGGCTGTTAATGGGCCAACTCTCATTGGTTCAAGGGTTTAACACTTCCATATTTTTCATTGGCTAATAGGACAGCAGCCAACCTTATAAAAGGGCTGCTGCTGCCCTAGGGTTTTGCTCTGTTCAGTATGATTAATAAAGAGTTGAAGTTCACTGATCACTGCCTCGTCTCCGTTCCTTGCACCCATGCACAGAACTTAACACTGGTGACAAGGATGGGATACGGAGACATCAGAGCTGACTGAACACTACAGAGCACCAAACACAGCATGTGGCTGAAGGTGCATCGACAATGGAAACCATGTCCGGCGGCGCCATACCACCCGCTCCATTTGACCCGGCACAAGAAGACTGGGACTCGTACATAGACCGGTTCCACATGTTTCTGGAGACCAACAACTTGAAAGACGCAACTAAGGGGAAAAAGCGAGCAGTGTTCCTGACCCATTGCGGGCCTGCCGTCTTTAAGATGGCCAAGGCACTTTTTTCCTGTTTTTGCGTGGCTTCGGGGCAGCAGGAATTCACGACCGCTCACGATTCCTGATGTGCTAGCCACCGAGGTACCCCCGATCCAAATGGGTCAGGGGGATATGGCTGCCCTGTAGGGACAGCCGAAGAGAGAGGGGAGCTGGAAAGGGGGTTGGGGGTGTTGCAGACCCCCTCCTCATCCTGAAAAACCCCTTTTTCCCAAGGCGGTGGAGCGGCGGTCAGCAATGGCCGCCACGAAGAAGTCTGCAACCGGGTAAGATCGTGCTGGAGGAAGCAAGAAAAGTGAAAGTGCTGGCTGAGCCGGGTCAATCAACATCCTTTAAATTCGCTGGAACTGAGCTGTCTGAATTGCTGGAGGATACATTGTATCCCTAAGAAGATCGAAAGCGGCGGAGAAACTGTTAAAGGGAACTTTTTTTTTTCTTCACTCTCCCACCCCATGAAAAAAGCAGAAGAAGATTTGAAATTTGTTTGAGCACTGAAGGTGAAATATTCTGAAAGTTGCTTGGACATTGGACTTAAAAATTTAAGAAATTGGAAAACCTTTATTAGAGGTATGGATTTTTGATTATATAAAAATTGATGTTGCAAGTGGGAAGGGAGCGGAAAAATATTGGAGCAGAAGTGGAAAAAGGAGGAGATTGCCAAGAATACTAAAAAAAGAAACATGGTAATTGGACCTCTTTGATTAAACAGTAACCCCAGAAAGAGAAATCGAAGAAGGAAGAAAAGTATTATCTTTTGGAACTTTCTTTTTGAATTACTTTTGACTAAAAATACTTGGGTGGTTGTTTTGGGGAAAGTTTTTCTTTTCAGGATGACATCGCTTGTGGATGAACTAAAGATTGAATATCAAAAATATAAAAAGGAAGAACAAGATGGAAAAGATACTTTGGGCACTTCATTTCAATTTTTAGAAATGGCGTTATGTACTTATGAAAAGTTGATTATGCAGCAGAATGACTGGGACAAAGAAGAAGAGGAACAAGAAGCCATCTTTGATGAACAATGGGTTTTTTCCGGGGAGGAGGAGAAAGAGGATAAGAAAAAGGGGATTTTAAGGTTTGAAAAAACAACCAAAAAAAAGAAAAATGAGAGGAAAGGTGGATGCAAGGTTAGAAATCAAAGGAAAGGGAGTAAGAAAAGGGAAGAGGAGAGACAAAGGGGTAAAAAGGGCAAGGAGAAGAATAAGCAAGAGAGAAAGGAGGGGAGGAGAAGCCTCAATGGTGGGAAGCAAGATCTAAAGAAAAAAAGCTTATTTAGAGACAATGGGTGAATCTAATTAAGGATAAAAGGGGGATTCTGGAAGGTATATAAGATTGTGTTTTTATATGTGTATTTAGAGTATAAAATTTATTGTGTAAATTTAGAATTTATTAAACAGAATCCCAAGATAAATTAAATGTTATATGAAGTACTTTTAAGTTAGGGTAAAGGCGTCACTCCAAATAGTGTATAGGAGAAGTATAGTAAAAGAAAAAAGATGAATGGATAGTTGGAAATAGTTGGAAATAGAACAGACAAAGAATGTTATTAAAAATGGTTATAAGCTGTTATGCTTTGATTGTTTGTGCACTGTTTTTGTAAAATTAATAAAATTGGTTTATAAAAAAAAAGAAAAGAAAATGATAACAAGATATGGAAGGATATATAAAATGAATATGATGTTTGAATTTGTGTCTGTGTGAAGAGTTTTAACCCGGGATCAGGCAGCCTTCAGAAAAGATGTTTTAGTTTATGTTTTGTGTATTGTGTTTGTAAAATTAATAAAATTTGTTTAAAAAAAAAAAGATGGCCAAGGCACTAGCGAAACCGGCTGAGGTGAAATCCATGGACAGGGATGTCCTCGCGCCCCTTCTACGGGCCCACTATGCACCCAACGTACCAACGCTTGTCCGAAGACATGAGTTTTACCAGAGGGACCAACGGAAAGGAGAGAGCGTTGCAGATTTCATCGCGGACCTCCGGAACCTGGGAGGCCTCTGTGGGTTTACGGACCTCGAAGAAGCTCTGAGAGACCGAATAATTCTGGGATTAGATGACCACACGGCGCAGAGCAAGATCATGGCCAAAGGGGACATCGATTTTGCCGATGTTATCAAAGACGCTACTGCAGCAGAAGCAACCAGGAAGTTGGCCGCCCGAATGCGCTGCACCAACGCACCGCTCCATCAACTTGCCAGCGATACCTCACCTCGCCTCGAGAGGCACACAACAGCGACCCACCACGAGGACCTTGAATCTCCATCAGAAAGTGATGCGGAGGAGGTCAACCGGCTCCGGTCCGAACGCGACCAATGCAACCAGCGGAATCGAAGACTACACCAATTGGTTGTGGGGCAAACCACCTGTGATCAGACTGCAAATTCCTTGACGTGCTCTGCCATTCCTGTGGGAAAAGAGGCCACATCGGGAAGGTCTGTAGAAGCAAGCAAGGATCCAGCCCAATTTGGAAAGGAAACAACTACCGCCAGACCACAGGGAATTGTCCTGTGAGTCGGGAACACTTGAACCACCAATGGAACAACCACTCTACAGAAATAAAACACTGGCCACTTCAACGAGATGGGAAGAGGCACACCAAACCATTACAATCGGTCACGCTTCATCATTAGATGCAAAGAAGATCCGAATGAGGGTCGTCATCGAAAACCAACCTAGCGTGATGGAAATCGACTCAGGATCATCCCTCTCGATGGTTTCCTGGAAGATCCTTGAACAATTAATCCCTGCCATCCAGTGTCAAGACCTCAGAGCCCAAAGAATCATACTCAAAGATTATCAGGGGAACCGAATTCCGGTCGTTGGATCCAGCCAAGTCCAAGTATCATTCAAAAATCATACTGCGTCGTTACTGCTGACCGTCATCGACCGTGACTGGCCTAGTTTGTTAGGCCTTCAATGGTTCGCCCCACTCGGGATCAAGGTAGCCGGCATTCACCAAACCAGAAGCGGTGACTGGGAGGAGGCCCTCGTCCAGGAATTCCAGGACGTCTTTGCAGACAAACTAGGTGAGTACAAGGGGCCCCGATATCATTTAACCTTAACCCTGAAGTAGCCCCCATCCGCCTTAAGCCTCGTCGGGTACCTTTTGCCCTAAAATCAAAGATTGACGAGCAGCTCGATAAATTAATAGCCCAGGGTGTTTTAGAACCAACTGACCACGCCCATTGGGAAACCCCAATCATAACACCCATCAAACTGGATGGATCATTAAGGATTTGTGGGGACTACCGGGCCACCCTTAATCACATCCTTCAACAGAACGCTTACCCAGTGCCGGTGGATGCCTATTCCAACTGGCTCGAAATCCACAAGATGAAGACTACTACAACCGATTCAGTCATCCACAAATTAAATAAACTATTCGCAACACATGGGCTGCCAGACATTCTAGTCTCCGACAACGGACCCCAGTTCACCACCCTGGCATTTGAACAATACTTAGCGCACCGGACTATCCGCCATGCATTAACCTTGCCGGCACACCCTGCGGCCAATGACAGGGCCGAGTGCATGGTCCAATTTGTTAAAAAAATTCTCCACAAAATGGAGTATGGGGACATTGACGACAAACTAAACAGAATACTCCTACTCCAACACATCACCCCGCACAGCGTCACCAACAAGACTCCAGCTGAACTGTTGATGGGACGCAAGCTCTGCTTCCACCTCGACCGTCTCCACCCGTCCTACGTGCCAGAGAAACCATGTGGATCTAGCGGAAAATGCCGCGAGTTCATGGTAGGTGACTTAGTCTTCGCTAAAAACCTTTCCGGCGAACCATTATGGGTCGAAGCAACCATAACTCAAACCACTGGGCCCAGATCGTACCGTGTGCAAACATTGGACAGAAAGATATGGAAACGCTATATAGATCAGCTTCGCTCTAGGCTACAACCCAGTTCCCGTGACTCCTGTGACTCTCAAACTGAGGGGGGAGGGGATGTCAAAGAAACCGAATTTGAGATGGTGGAAAGCGGAATCGAAGGAAGTCAGCAGCTGGGTGCGTTACATAAAGAAGAATCAGGGAGAGGGGTTGCCTCGCCACAGAGGAATACCTCAACAGAGGCGAGCCCGCAGAGACCGGAGGACAACAACGACAGAATTAGCGGCACTGAGTCATCCAGTGAGGATGCGGAACGGCCTGTACCAGATAAATCAAAAAATGTTCCACGAAAACCGGACTACAGACAGGAACCAGTGGGACAGCACAAATCTAACAGACAGTTAAAACAACCTGCATATCTATGGGATTACATCACCGCACCCCTCAAACAGAACCTAGGGGGAAGGGGTGTTATGAACTAATAAAGGCTTTTAATAAAGTTTTAACAACCTTAAGAAAAAGTGGGGTTCTAATCCTGCACTTCTGATTGGCCGATAATAGCGACATCAGATTGGTCCCTTCTGGGAAGTCTGATTCGCTGTTAACGGGCCAACTCTCATTGGTTCAAGGGTTTAACACTTCCATATTTCTCATTGGCTAAAAGGACAACAGCCAACCCTATAAAAGGGCTGCTGCTGCCCTAGGGTTTTGCTCTGTTCAGTATGATTAATAAAGAGTTGAAGTTCACTGTTCACTGCCTCGTCTCCGTTCCTTGCACTCATGCGCAGAACTTAACAACTGGCATTTTGCTTCTGAATCTCCCTGGCCTAGTTTAATCCTAACCCCTACTGGTATATCTCTAGTTTTTCTCTGACTGCTTGTTAAGGAAGCACACAGACTACAAATGTTCAGTTTTATTCATTATGGAACATTCTTCATGGCAGAATATGATACACATTTGGTGCCATGGATATTTTCCATTTTATACATTTTATGCAATTCATAAAATTTGTAAATATTGTAAAATCTCTTGTAAAGATTTATTTTCATGAAGAAAAGAGCACTTCTTATGTTCAAGCATTCTGGGGACTAACTGTAATTACTGTTCATACAGTCAGATAAAAGTTAATATTTTGTTTAACAATTGCATCTTTGAATTACCTTAAATATTATTTTAAGGAGTAATTAAAAGATTGGTGCAATCACATGGCTGCTATTAATGTTGAATATTTTTTAAAAAACTATTTTTTAGAGACAGAGAGCAAGGAATGACCAGTTGCAGAAACTGATAACCAAGCACTACATAAAGTGAGCATAATGAAATATTCATTTTTCCCTAGAAAATTTAGAAGTGTTCAGGTAGTCCTTATTTAGCGATTTCATGGTTTAGTGATAATTCAGTGGTAATGAAAAAAGATAACTTTAGGACTGATCCTTGTACTATAATCTTATAAAGTAAAGCAAAAAGCATTGTAAAGAAAAGGAAAGCTGAAATAAGATCATAAGTACAGTTGCACTCCATTTAGTGACTTGCTTTGCTTAATGACGGAGTTGTTAGTCCTAACTATAGTCACTAAACAAGAACTTCCTGAACAGTATAATAATACAGAATGGAACACTGTACTTCTAAAATGCATTTTAACAATAAAAACCCTTCACTTATATTTTAGATTTGAAGAGACGTTTATTGTGTGGATAATATTTTTCTTTTAAGTCAGGGATAAATGACTTTTTATGAAATGAGGAATGCTTTCCAGTCCAATAAAAATCAGTTTTCAGGTTGGGTTTGTTTGTTTTCTTCAGATGTTCAGCACAAATGGGATTATTGGTATTCTCAGTAACCTGAGAATAAGAGCAATATATTTAATATAGGGATAGCTAGGATAGACAAATTCTTTGGAGATTTGCAAGGTCTTTAGCATCTAGAAGTTGAAAAGTAAGAAAAACTGACAGCAATAAACAGTTTGTATTTATAAATAATTACCACATATACACATGTATAAGTATGTCTGCAGATAAATTTTTACAACTTATCAATTTTTAAACTATAATAGTATGAAAAATGTGCCATTCATAAATAAATTTATCCTCAACGTTCTTGTATATTTTAATTTTCACAATTGGCTTATATGTATTTTATATAAAAGTGCTGTTTATAAAAAGTATTACCATATATGCCCATGGATAAGTTAAAACCTTTTATTTTTTGGCTACATTTGGACACCTTGGCTTATTTGCAAGTGTTTTGAATTAGTTTACTTCTTATTCATAATGCAGAGCATTTCAGTGGGAACCTTTTCTTTGTAAGGTTTTGTTGTTCTAGAAACTTGATTGTGATTTTGATTATAAAATAGGAAGCAGTGGTGTCTACGGGTGGGTGAAAATTGTCAAGATGGCAACTGTGACTAAGTGATCAAACCTCTGCTCAGATCAAAACAGGGCATGTGATATACATAAAAAACTGGTGGATTGTGCAGTTGTCATCTTAACTTTTTTGACCGCCTCCTCCATGGATACCCCTATTAAGAAGGGCCAACGCCAAGCAGCCAAGGACACCTACACATCTGCAGAGGCAGCTGGGAACAATGCTTGAAGCACTTTTTCAAACCTGGAAGAAGTAGGTTCTATTGCAAAACACTTCTTGCTCAGGCCGAAAGAGTCATACAGTATAGGGCAGGGGTGTCAAACTCGCATCATCACAGCATCATCATGTGACATATCACAATTTTTCCCCTTTACTAAACCGGGTGTGAGCGTGGCCAGCGCATGACGCATCCATCCTGTGGGCCATGAGTTTGACAGCCCTGGTGTAGCGAGAAGGACAAAACACCACGAGACCTTCATAGAATAAACTAAAATAAATGTACTTCTCTCTGTAGCTGAAGAAATACAACCACTTTCACAGTGAGGAGAGACACATACTCAGGGTCTTCCTTTGAGAAATGGATAAGACCAGCACAAAACTATTTTATTTAAATTTAGTTAAAAACATGATTTTTTCATGTTTTTACCATCACATTAAAAGCTTTAATTTATTAACTTAGTTATTTTGAAACAAGACCAAGCAACCTATTGTCCTTTATATTTTTTTAATTTGAGAGTTGTAATTCACAGGACCTGGAATTCAACAAGTTGTTCCTGTTCTGAATGTTATTCAGATGCCATCACCAGCAAGATGTAGGGCAGGGCTATCAAACTCACAACTCATGAGCCGCATCTGTCATGCGCTGGCTACACACATACCCCGTTTAGCAAAGGGGAGAAAGTTGTGATATGACACATGACAACACTGTGATGATGTGAGTTTAACACCCCTGATGTAGGGGGATTACATGTAGAGCTGGGCTTGCAGGTTGTGAATCTCTGCTCGATGGCTCAGACTTTTCCAAGACCTAAAGCTTCAGCACATAGTTGGACTGTATTAATGGATACAGGTTCTGCTAAACTGCGGTTGACCAAGAATAATTATCCATTCTGACCAAGAGCAAAGGTGGCTGTAATTCTTTTTATATACAACAGTCATCTGTTTGAAAGACTTTCAGTTAGACAGGCTTCTGTTAAGCCCAATTTTGTTTTAACATAGACTACACTAAAAAGATCATTAGTATGACAACTCACATGTTTCATTTTTTTAGGAAAAAACATAATAGGTATTAATCACAATTTTGATTTCCTTTTTTAAAAAAAGACAAAAAAATACACATGCACTAAACTGAATAAGAATAAAATTTCACACAATGCTAAATATGATTGCATCATTAGAATCAAAAAGCAATGTATGAAGTGGTAGATGGATTAAAAGGCAGAATCATTTGGAAGGACAGAAAATTATATTTAGCTACATTTCATTATTTCATATATTTATAACACTTTGCTTACCCTTTTTCTTCATTTTGCATAACAAAAGAAATACTATTATAGGTTTGTACGTGTGTATGCACGTACACAAACAAGCTGTTCACACACCATTTGCAAACTACCAGTTGCTATAAAACCTAGGCTCTTAAAGATAAATAGTAAAGATGTAGTAACTGTTAAAGCTTATATATAGTCCCAGAATTACATTCATGACTAATAAAGAAGCTGCAGGGCAATTACTGATAAGGTATTAGTTAAACTGCCACATTTGTGTCCTGATATAAAAACAGGATTAGTTTTCAGTTTCTCAGTTAATACCCAATTGTTTGCTAAACTTCACAGGGCATTTTTACACATTGCATTAATACAGACATCAAAGTAAGACAGCAAAGATAATATTTGTAATTCTATAGAAACTTAACATTCAATCCCACAAAAAAAGCCAACCACAAATTCTCAGGAAGAAAACGCTCCAAATAGTTACCTGGGGAATACTACAGAAATAAGGAAGTTCCCTTCCTCACAGAAAGATTGAATGTGCATTAATTGCTAGGCACATTCTAAGCTTTTTAAAGAGAAAACAAATGAAACAGGAGTCCACATTTTGGGGGGTGGGGAAGCATCATCAGTTGGCCTGGCATTAGCAATCTGCTGAATCTTTGATTCTGTTTCTCCCTGGTTGTCACCTGCTCTCCCTCCAAGCTCATGAGCAGAGACAAGAGCTAGACTTTCCTCCACCACCACCATCCCATCTCCCTCTTCAGTCTACCTGAGCCTCAAACAGGATTATACTGTATATTTTGATCAAGGTCTAATCTAAGTGTGGCTCAAAAACTGATCGATACTGAAAAGTTAGCAAAGATTTATTGTAAGGAAATTACCCATGAGCTGAGATGGAAATGTTGGTTTTGGAGACCAGGAGCCAAACTCGTTTTTCCCCTGTATGGCATAATTGTCTATTTCATAAAATATCAACATATTCCCAAACATCATTTTCTTCCTGAGATCACTTTCCTTCAATGCACTCTCCTGTTTTCAGGATTTGTGAATATTCCTGTCTATGCGCTTGCTTTTTTATTCAGTTAGCTTATAAATATTCAATCTAGTGAGGTAACAGCTCTTTGATTGTGTGAGATCTGGGAGAGTGGGTGCAAAGAACGGAGACGAGGCATCGAATAGTGACTCCAACTCTTTATTAGTGACTTCAGAACAGAGCAAAATACTAGGGCAGCAGCAGCTCCTTTTATAGAGCTGGCTGCTGTCACAACACCCAATGATTTGAGTTTGCCGCACTGGGAGCGTCCAATCAGCAGTGACCCACTAACAGCCAATCAGATCAGCCAACAATGACCAATCACGATCCGCTATCAGCGGGCCAATCAGAAGTGCAGGTTTACGAGGCTGTCGTGGAAGGAAAATTATTAGAATTGCAAGCTAACGTGTTTGCTTAGTTCAGAACACCCCTCCCCTCTAGATTCCGTCTCAAGGGTGGGGTGATGTATTCTCGCAGGTAGGCAGGTCGTCTCACCTGTCTACCTGATCTACGTTGCTCCACCAGTCTTTGCCCGGACTCTGGTTCCGGTGGGCTGTTTGTTGAACTCAGCGGTAATGGTGATCTGACTTCTCCGTTGGGTGACGCGGGGTTGTCATCTCTACTCCTGTCACGGCTGTCATCTGGATTCTCTGGGTTTGCTGATGCCGCCGTGCTGCTTCATGGAGAGATGACCATCTGCCCCAGCTCTTCTTTGGAAGGTGAATATTCCAGGTTTGGTCGCGCTGATTGCTGGGTTTCAAGTACTGGGTCGGGTACTAGTTCGTTTTCGGCCCCCTCGATTTTCGGTACTAGTTCGCTTTCGGCCCCCTTGATTTCCCTTCCCCCACTTGTTTGGAATTCAGGGCTTGTGAAGGGGGTAGGTGCCAGCCTGGAGTGTAGCTGGTCGATGTGGTGCTTCCACAGTCTCCCATCAGCAGTTTGTAAATGGTAGGAACGGGGACCCGTAAGTTGAATTATGGTAGCGAGAACCCACAATGGGTCACTGGTAAAGTTTTTTGCAAAAACCAGGTCTCCTACCTTGAACATGCGATACTTGCTGCTGGACCCCAGGGGCTTTTCCGGCGTGTAGGCAGGGTGTAGTTGGTCAAGATGTGATTGAAGTTTCTTGCCCATCAGGAGTTCGGCTGGGGTTTTGTTTATGGTGCTGTTTGGAGTAATATGTTGGAGGAGAAGCATCCTGATCACCTTGTCATGGATGTTCCCTTGTTCCATCTTGTGTAAGGTTTTCTTTATGAACTGGACCTACCGTTGGCCGCAGGGTGAGCCGGTGATGTTAAAGTGTGGCATATCCCCCAGTCTGCTAGGTACTGTTCAAATGCCAAGGTGGTGAATTGTGGGCCATTGTCTGAAACCAAGACATCTGGCAAGCCGTGTGTAGCAAATAGTCTGTTTAGTTTTTTAACGACTGCCTCTGTGGTGGTGCTCTTCATTTTGTGGACCTCAAGCCAGTTGGAATAGGCATCCACTGCTATGAGAAATGTATGCCCCTTGGTGAGTCCCGCAAAATCAATGTGGATATGGGACCAGGGACCTCGGGGTGCTTCCCATTCAGTTGGTGGTGCTTTTGGTGGAGCTGAGCGTGTTTCCTGGCACTTGTTGCAGGTGGTGACCCAGGTTTCTATTTGCTTATCTATACCTGGCCACCAAGCGTAGCTCCTTGCTAGTGCCTTCATTCGCACGATGCCCGGATGTCCATCATGCAATAGTTTTAGGACCTTATGCTGCAGCCTTCCTGGAATGACGACTCTCTCTCCCCATAAAACACATCCTTTTTGGGAGAAAAGTTCTGTCTGCCTGTGTTTGAAAGGCTTGAAGGTATCGTTGAGTTTGTTGTCAGGCCAACCTCTTTCCACCCAGCTGAGGACTTGTGCCAAACAAGGGTCCTTCCTTGTTTTGGATGCGATGTCTTGTGCAGTCAGTGGTGGTGAAGAAAGTGTCTTGATTTGTAGTGTAGCTAGGGTTGGAGCTGGGTCATCCAGGACTTCTGGTAGCGGAGAGCAGCTCAGGGCATCAGCGTGGGGAATGGCTTTCCCTGGTCAGTGTCACAGTTGGTAATCGTATGCGACTAGAAACTCTGACTAGCATGTCATTCTTGGTGATAAGATGTGGGGAGTTGGTTTATCCCCGCCAAGATGCCAAGTAATGGTTTGTGATTGGTGATTATAGAAAAGGATCTTCCATATACATACTCATGGAATCGTTTGATTGCAGACACAATAGCGAGAGCCTCTTCATCTAGTTGGCTATAGTTTCTCTCAGTTTTAGATAAAGTTCTAGAAAAAAATGTAATGAGCGTCTCAGTACTGTTTGGCAGGACGTGGCTCAGGATGGCTCCTACTCCAAACGGTGAGGCGTCACAGGTGACAGTTAAGGGTGAAGTCTCGTTATATTGTATTGTATATATTGTCTCGTTATATTGTATATTGTACCTTTTAGCATCTGATGTTAAAAGGTCTTTTACTTGCTGAAAAGCTTGCTCTTCTCGATGTCCCCAGACCCAGGAAGCTTTCTTGTCGAGGAGCCTATGCAGGGGTTCAGCAACAGTCACCTTCTGGGGTAGGAAGATGTTATAAAAGTTAATGAGTCCCAGGAAGGCTTGGAGATCTGTTCTGTTCCTAGGTCTCGGGGCATTTTTTATTGCAGCCAATTTTTTTCTCAGTAGGGTGAATTCCCTGTTTGTCAAGAAGATAACCAAGGAATTCAACCCTCTCAGTACATAGTTGGCACTTGTCCTTCTTGACCTTCAGGCCAGCATCTTTAAATTTTTGGAGGACCATTCTTAGTCGCTTTTCTAGTAGACTTCTAGTGGGGGCGGCTATCAAGACATCATCGAAATATGGTACGACCCCTTTTATGCCTTGTAGAAATCTCTCCATCAGACTTTGGAAGATGCCAGGTGCTATGCTCACTCCGAACTGGAGTCTATTACATTTGAACGCACCTCTGTGCGTGACTATAGTTTGGGCTTCTGCGGTCTCTGCATCTACGGGCAGCTGCTGGTACACCTGGACTAGGTCCAATTTTGTGAATATTTTTCTGCCTCCAAGGGAGTGAAGGAGGTGTTGGACCACAGGCACGGGGTAAGCGCTCTGCTGAAGTGCGTGGTTTAGGGTGGCCTTGTAATCCCCACAAATTCTCAAAGATCCATCAGGTTTTATGGGGGTTACAATTGGGGTCTGCCATCGGGCGTGGTCAATCGGTTCCAACGCCCTGGGCTATTAATTTGTCCAATTGTTCATCAATCTTTGGTTTGAGTGCAAAGGGCACTCGACGAGGCTTAAGGCGAATGGGCGCAATATCAGGGCAGAGATTAAACGATATGGGGGATCCCTTGTACTTGCCTAGCTTCTCGGTGAAAACTTCCTGGAATTCCTGGACAAGGGCCGCTTCCCAGTCATCGCCTTCAGTCTGGTTGATGCCCACCAGTTCGATTCCTAGTGGCACGAACCACTGCAAGCCTAGTAAGCTGGGTCGATCTTTATCGACGATGGTAAGAGATAGGGTTGCGGTGTGGTCTTTGAAGGAGACTTGGACGTGGCTGGAACCAGCGACTGGGATCCTATTTCCTTGGTAGTCCTTTAATATAATTCTCTGAGTGCTGAGGTCCTGGCCCAGGGATCAGCTGTTTGAGGGTTTTCCAGGAAACCATTGATAGGGAAGACCTCCATAACGCATGGTCAATTCTCAATGGTGACCTTTACTCGGATTTTACTTGCATCAAGGGATGAAGCGTGGCCGATGGTGATGGTTTGGTGTGCCTCTTCTCGTCTGGTAGAAGTGGCTGGTGCTCAATTTCTGTAGTAGTGGTTCCATTGGTTGATTGGGCGGTCCCAATTTACTGGTGGGGTACCTGTTGTCTGCTGGAACTTATTTTCTCTTCAGTTTGGGCTGGACCCTCACTTGCTTCTACAGACCTTTGCAATGTGGCCCCTCTTTCCACAAGAACGGCAGAGGACGTCTAGGAATTTGCAGTCTGATCGCAGGTGGTTTCCCCCACATCCAACACATTGATATGAGGGCTTACGATTCCGTTGATCTCACTGATCGCATTCTGACCTGAGTCTGTTGACCTCCTCTTCCTCGCTTTCTGATGAGGATTCGAGGTCTTCATGGTGGGTGGTCGTTGTGTGCCTCTCAGAAAGGGGCGTAGTGTCACTGGCGAGTTGGCAGTGAGGTCCGTTTGCTCGGTGCTGCTGACTTCCTGGTTGCTTCTGCTGCAGTAGCATCGGCGATGACATCTGCAAGGCCGATGTCCCCCTTCGCCATAATCTTGCTCTGGGTTGTGGGGTCTCTTAGACCCAGAACAATTCAATCTCTCATGGCTTCTTCGAGATTTGCGAAGCCACAGAGTCCCCCCAGGTTTCTGAGGTCCGCGATGAAGTCTCAAACACTCTCACTTTCCTGTTGGTCCCTCTGGTAAAACTCATGTCTCCTGATGAGTGTTGGCACCGCTAGGGCATAATGGGCCCGGAGGATTGGGGTGAGGTTGTCCCAGTCCATTGTCTTGACTTCAGCTGGTTTTGTGAGTGCCTTTGCCATCTTAAAAACGGCGGGCCTGCAATGGTTCAGGAATACAGCTCGTTTCTTGCCAGGCATAGCATCCTTCAGGTTGTTGGTTTCCAGGAACATCTGAAACCTGTCCATATACGAGTCCCAGTCTTCATTAGCCGGATCAAATGGAGCGGGTGGTATGGCACCGCTGGTCATTCTGCCACTATTGGTGCGCCCTCAGCCACGTGCTCTGTTAGCGTTCAATGAGTGTTCAGTCAGCTCTATCGTCTCCGCATCCCATCCTCGTCGCCAGTGTTAGATCTGGGAGACTGGGCGCAAAGAACGGAGACGAGGCATCGAATAGTGACTCCAACTCTTTATTAGTGACTTCAGAACAGAGCGAAATACTAGGGCAGCAGCAGCTCCTTTTATAGAGCTGGCTGCTGTCACAACACCCAATGATTTGAATTTGCCGCGCTGGGAGTGTCCAATCAGCAGTGACCCACTAACAGCCAATCAGATCAGCCAACAACGACCAATCACAATCCACTATCAGCGGGCCAATCAGAAGTGCAGGTTTATGAGCCTGTCATGGAAGGTAAACTGTTAGAATTGCAAGCTAACGAGTTTGCTTAGTTCAGAACAGATTGATCATTAGAGACCACTACCTAACATGCAATACAGAGTACCTGAAGTTTGGGCCTTATTCTTTTGTTATTTGTACATGGGTAAAGTGACATTGTTATTTAAGATTAAGGCTACTTCTTTTACAGAAATCCAATTTGATGTGGTTGTTAGAGAGTTCTAGTTCCACCTTAAGCACAAACCAGATAGTTGACCTTGGGCTAGTCACTCTCTCTCACCTCTGGGAAGTAGAGGGGAGAGAGAGAGAGAGAGAGAGAAAGCAGGGCCCAATGCCAAAAGTAAATAATTGTAGGCCCATATTAAAAATCTAGGAAAGGGTTATTTCTATTGTACAGCATAATTTTTTTCACACCTTCTTCTGCTGCTGTTCTAAGTTCTACAACTATTTTCACTTTCCAAGTATGGTAGTTCAAAGAAATCCAAAATAAACCCACAAACTGTTTGCTAATTTGTTTGTTTTTTTTAAATGCCTGGGTTTGGATTCACATATCATGTTCATGGTTTAATTAAGTTTACCAAATAAACCATAACAACCTTGTTTGGGTATAGTGCTAAGTTGTGAACCATGATTTATCAATCCCCTTGGCTGAATTCACACATTAGACCACTTAATTCTTTTTTTAATTCAGAAAACTGTACAGATCTAAACTGAAAAACCTATCAAAATTAGAAAAATTGAAAGAGGTAGCCTGAAACTTATGAGTATCAAATGTATTTGGTAAGGATAGTTTCAAACCCATGAATTGGACTCCTAAATTGGTTTAAATCAATTTTCAAAATGATTTAGGATTTCTGCTCAATAGATATGCTGCATAAGTGCCAACTCTCAAAGTTTGTCTGACATGAACCTTTGCCTTGAAAAAGGATTTATTCCAAACATGTAGGAATAGATATAAATACTATTAAAAACACCAAGGTCGCTTTGTATACTCTTAGCTTGGACTACATGCTCAGCTGAGGAAAGGAGTTTTTCTTTTCAGCAATGTTCCAAGAAGCCAAATATCTTGGGCTAGTTGTCCTGCATAGAAATCCAGGCTCAAAAGAAAAAGAAAAAAGGCTAGTAGCAAGGTATTGTTGAATCACTTGTTTCTGAATCTAATCTATTCAACTTGTTAAAGCTGAGCAAAAATTAACTAAGATTACAGAAAGATGCTTATGCTTTTGAAAGATTAAGGCTTATGTTTGTTTGTATCTCACCCTCCCACCCCATCCCCCATAAGTACCGATAGAATCATCCTAGGAAAACCATATGCTGTTTAGTCTTTTCTTAGAAACTGAAAAGCCAGATTGTGATCTTCCTTTTGGAAGATCACACTTCAGGATACAATAAAAATGAAAATCAAATTTGATGAATAATGCATATAATCAAATAGGAGCAGTAATCACCACTCATACATGCCCCCTGGTGATGATGCAGGCCCAAGAAAGGCAACATGGCAAAATGAGTGTCTCTGCTTCCCTCTTGCACCTGGATTTTGTTAATGTGTAGGTGGGGAAATGTAATTATCATCACCTTGACAGCCTGATTATGTCTAGCAGTTTGGGAGTTCTTTAGACTACAGAGATTGTTGAGTGGTACTCAAGACCACCATGAAACTCAGCATCATAACATGTTTACTCAGACACACTAGGCCAGTTGTGCCCAAAACTTCTTCAAGGAATTCCTAACATAAAAATAACAACTGTTTTTCTCAGCCAATGCTGATTCATATGATAGAATATTTGGTTTGGAATGAGAACTTGATGTCAGCCTCCCCTTCTAAAGTCTACATTTTTATTACTTTATGCTTGTGTATATATGTGTGAGAGATAAATTTAATTTGAATATCCCATAAGCAGCTAGTTTAGCAGATGACCAACAATTAAATGATTCTCTGGCAGATAACTTTGAAGAATAAATGGCTTGGTTCATATAATCTTTGTAATAATTTAATAGGTTAAGTTTTTCTTGATGCATTCAGTCTGTTCAGTTGTCTTGAGACTGTGATTAAATGAGGAAATCATCAATTAATCCCAATATTGTCTAAATTAGAAAATCATAGTTTCTTTTTTCCATTTTGGATTGAACGAGAATACTAAAACAGTAAAAATAATACCAAAAAATATATCACTTTCTTCCAAGATTAACAACCATAATTTCTCAGTTTGGACTTACTTGATGGAAACAGCAAAGGGCTTTATTATTTAGTGAATAGTAATCTCATGCATATCTTGGATGATAATGTAGCCATGATTGCTGCCTGTCAGAACAATCTGACCAGCCTCTAAGCTATTCCTGTGTAAAGTAATGTCTCAAAATAGATGGGGGTATTCCAAGGACTGTTGCTAGTTGCACTACTGAAAACACTGCTACAAAATGCAGATTCTGGAGAACTGGGACAATTGATCATGTATGCTATCTATTTTGGTAAAACAGATAAGTTCATTTTAATTTTATCAAGTTTTTTTAATTGCAACTGACTTCCTAATAAAACAATAATTAATACTTATACTTGCACTTATTTCTATAAAAATTAACTTAAATAACTATTGCATAAAATTATATACTTTACAGAAAGTACTTCAGGATACAATAAAACTATGTATTTTATAGAAAAATGAGTCTATTATATAAAACTATGAAATTAAAAAAATACTAAGATACCAAAGAAGAAGTTAGAAAGAAAGAAAAAATGATAAAACCAATTTAATATTTGTACCCACTAAAGCTCATTAGTGGCTAATTCTGCTAACTATGTTTCAGCAAAGAATGTGCAAATGCCAAAAAGATGACATATCTGATCATCAGAAATGGATAATTGTGAGATTTCCGGGGCCTCTGTTGTTTGTCCTCAGAAGTGTCAAATTCAAGGAGCTCTTTCTTAATTATCTTGGGCCTAATAAGAAGAGACAACCGCTGCTTCGCAAAACACCAGGACAACTATTAATTCTGTCATTTCCATTCACCCATAAGTTCCACTGCTTTGGCTTATTGTATGCAGTACCTGTAAAATCAGCTTGCTTTAAAATTGCACTAATGTCCTCTAAAATGCTCTTAAAAAGAAAGAGCTTCAGGAAGACAGCATAAAATAACTGTTGTATGAAATTAAATGCTGTTCCTATATAATGGTCTGAGGATTGCGTCTTGTGCCAAGGAGCTGAAATGAGATTCATACTATTTCCACATACTTGAACACCATAGCACAAAGTGCATTTTCTTATATGTAGCCTAAATCTAATCAACATAAGCTTTAAATCCATACCCAGATTTAATCGTTTCCTCTTCGTTATTACTTTTTATTAGTAAAGTATCAGCCTTCTCTATCATAAGAGACAATGAAGGTATAAAAGGTATTCATAATCTGTTTAAATAAAAATAATTAAAGAAATGATTTCCTTCTTGTTGTAACCATCCTGGAAATATATTATGTACTAAGGGTACATAATATACCCTTAGTACCCTTATACCTTCCTGGAAAAAAAACTGAAGACGCCATACTGGAAATACGTTGTAATAGTTAAAATCTTGGAAACCATGAATAATATTTTTTAGAAAAAAACTTTATTCAGTTCTGTTTCTCACCAATATCACATCTATAGAATCATTAATCCTACTGGTCACCAAAAGTTAAGAAAATGCCTTTCTTTCCAGCTGAGTGTAAATGCAGCTGTGCATGTATTACTTCCAACAGAAAAGAAACTATACAATCATATAAAAGGATCCCAGCCACCTTCACTTGTTAAAAGCCCAACTGATTTTTCTAAAATATGTCTTCAGAGTGTTCTTTATATTTCATCTTCAAATCACAGAGAAGTCTTTGTGAATTCATAGCAGTGTGTAAGAATAATCCAGGGAAAGAGGTCAACTACTGAGCCAACATTTTATGAGTAATAGTAGAATGTAGATCAGAGGGGAAAGACTGCAGGGCAATATTTAAAAAATAAATAAATAACAAGGTCAGGATTGCTTTGTATACTGTACTATTTGTTGCTCCATATGCAGTCTTTCAGAAAAAGTATTCATGAGTTCACCTCCTTGATCTTCCAACACTTTCCTGAAAAATTGATCTTAAAAATTAGGACCCACTCTTATCTCACTGGCAGACAGATTCTGGATGGCATATAGTCAAAAACACAAAGACCTAAAAGCCATATACAGATACAATACATGAGTAAAAGAGCCAGATACAAACAGGAATAAAGTAAATTAAAAGACAGGGTAAAGATCATGACAGAATGATTTCATTTGAAGGCAAACATCCAGAGAAACTGAGTTAATTTTAAAAAGCAAATCTGTGACTTTCAGTAATACACTCAGATTATTGAAAATAACAGAATATATCAACAATAAAAAGTAATAATTGGTTCCATTAGAATGTAAGAATATCAAGGCAGCAGATGAAAACCAAATATTTAGACAATGCTACTGATAAATATAGGTAGACCTGAAAAGGACTCAGTTTATGGGCAGGTTTGTTAGTGGAAATGGCAATTCTTCAAATGGCCAGATTCCAAGTCTCAAATAACTTTAAAGGTAAACATGCTCTTTTGAATAGTTCTCAGAAATGTGTGGTCAGATAGAAAACTGTGTCAGAGCTGATACACTGACAGTCCCATTTTAGAGCCTCCCAGCTGTAGCCTGGAATTATGTTCCTTTGTAGGCCTTCTTATCCTTTGCTGGAAGAAACTAGTCTGTATTTTTCCTTTAATTTTTCAACAGACCGCAAAAGTAATTCAATGGCACTTCTTTAAGCAATTGAAGTTTTGCAAAATTATATATGTGTTTTGAAAGTGTAGAGCCAATTTACTATAGTGGTTAAGGCATCAGGCTAGAAACTGGGAAATCATGAGTTCCAGTTCCACTTTAGGCACCAAACCAGCTGGATGACCTTGGGTCAGTCAGAGCTAGGAAGGAGGCAATGACAAACCACTTCTGAAAAACCTTTCTAAGAAAACTCCAGGAACTGGTTAAGACAGTCTCCAAGAATCATGAATGGAAGAAAAAAAAAAAAGAACTTTAGGTAAATGACAGAGATGGACATAAAAGATATAAAGTATTGGGGAGTCTCAATAGAATGGGTGCAATTTTGGTGGAAACTGGAAAGCCATGGATATCTGGAACTGGAAGATCATGAGTGCAACAAACCAATATCAAGGACATATGAAACCTAGAATATTTTCAAAATTTGTTGTTGAGAATATAGATTTGCAGACAGATCAGTTGCCAATTGTAAAAATTGGGACGATATAAAGCAAGAAATTATTTAACATGTTTTAATCTGAATTTGTTAACTTTGGCAGGTAAGGAATTAAAGTAGAAAACATTTATCAAGAAATATATTGCTTCTCAGTTTTTAATTGTTGAACCTATAAAATCCAGACGTATGCTACTGGTTTGTATAAAAAATAGGTCTGTAATAAATGATATATTATAACTGTCTGCCTTTTCCATAATTAATAGGTAAGATGTTGGGTATATTTTATCTTTAGATCTCTTCTAACTTTTTTTTTTACTTCTTAATACTACTCATTAACTATGGGAAAGTAGTTATAAGAGGATTGCTAGCCCATAGGAAAGTTGTGGCCACATCCAAATGCTCTATTGATATTCCTTTCCCTTTTATTAATCTGTCAAAATTAATAAAATGTATTTTAAAAGGAGCAAATAAAGTTAAAAAATGGTTTCTTATGATCCCTAGTTTCATCAGATTCCATATAAAAGTTATTTTTGCCAATTCAACAGTGAGACAACAAAGAGAAATTGGAGGTCTTCAGTTGCAGTCTCAAGCCCTTGAGAAAGCATTCCAGGGTTCGAACAACAGAACAGAAATTAGAATTAGAGACAGAGCTTCAATATTTGACTCCTTTCCCACCTAATATTAGAGTTCTGATGGTGCAAGAAAGAAAAATAGGGGAAATGGGGGTTTAGGCATAGGTCAGTAGAAGCCTCCCACTTTCTGTCTTGTCTCTCCAGAAAGAGAAATCATTTAAATCAGCCCTTGAACTATTTTAGATTGTTTTTCTCTTGGGAAAGTGAAAGCACTTTTAAAAACTGCCAGGAAAATAAGAGTTGCAAACATTATTAGAAGACAATATATGTTGCTGAGAATTCAATTGTGGGAGTGTCTTTGGTGCTCCCTGACCTTGGTCATTTTTGTGCAGATGTTTAATTACTGGGCTAGGTATCATCTTTAGTGCTAGAGTGGAGTGGAGGGTGATGTGTCCACTGTTGTGAATGAATAAATGTGTTAATAAAGTTATCAAGAGCTTGAAGTCAAGTGCAGGGTTCTGGCCCTGCACTTCTGATTGGCCGTTAATGGCGACATCAGATTGGTCCATTCAGGTGAATCTGATTGGCCATTAACGAGCCTCTCCCATTGGTTAATGGAGCTAGCGCTCCCAAGTTTTCATTGGTTGAATAGTTCATAAGTTGCCTATATAAGGAGGGCCGTTGCAGCCATTGAGCTGAGCTGTCACACCATGTTAATGAAGAGTTTTGAAGTTCACTATTTCACCGGCTCGTCTCCATTCTTCGCGCCCACGCTCAGTACTTAACATCCACCTTGGTAGTTCCTTGATTAGGGTATTGTTTACTGCTTGATTATTTATCTGGTGTTAACTTTGGTGTTAATCTCTCCTTGTCTGGGTGTTGATGAAAGTCCTTAATGGTTCTAAGTCTACATGGAGGGAAGTAAGCTGTGGGGTGCCACAAAGTTCCATCTTAGGCCTAGTACTCTTCAATATCTTCATTAACGACTTAGATGAGGGAATAGAAGGGGAACTTACCAAATTTTCAGATGATACTAAGCTGGCAGAATAGCTAGAACCCAAGAAGATAGGATCAAGATACAGATGGATATTGACAGATTAGAATACTGGGCCATATCTAACAAAATGAAATTCAAAGTAAAGAAAAGTAAAGTCCTACACTTAGGCAAGAGAAACCAAAAGTACACATATAGACTGGGTGAAACCAGGCTCAATAGCAGTAACTGTGAGAAGGATCTTGGAGTCTTAGTAGACAACCGGCTATTGTAAATATGAGCCAGCAATGTGCAGCAGCCAAAAAGGCTAATACAATCCTAAATTGCATTAACAGATGGATACAATTGAGATCAAGTGAGGTATTAATATCACTCTATAAAGCCTTAGTAAGACCAAATCTAGAGTAATGCATCCAGTTTTGGTCACCACATTATAAAAAAGATATTGAGACGCTAGAAAAAGTACAGAGAAGAGCGACCAGGATGATTGGATGACTGGAGACTAAACATACAAAGAACAGTTACAGGAACCTCTCGCGTGCCGGGGGAAATGGCTCTGCATGCCACTTCTGGCACGCATGGCATAGGTTCACCAACACAGGTGTAGGGTCTCCTGCTTGGTGGGGGGATGGACTAGATGACCTATAAGGTCCCTTCCAACTCTGTTATCTGTTATCTCTTCATCTTTACTTCTTCCATTAGCTGGCCCTAGACTCTTCATCTCCTCTTTGGGAATGCTGAGAAAAATGAATGAGATTGCCTACCCCATCCCTCATCCTGTTTTTTGCTTTTGCTGGAAAAGTCTTCCATTGCTCGATCAAAGAGATGTAGTGTTAGCATAATTCTACATAACTGTTTTGAAATATGCAATCTAGTCTCTAGTTTTGGATAAATATTTAAGTGTTGAAGATATCATCTTTCCTTCTTTACAGGATCATCAAAACAAGACAATATGACAGTCATTTGTGACTCCTAAACAAAGGCTGAATTCCTGTTTCTATTTCTTCTCCCCATACAGATGATCAAAGCTGACTTCACTACTACAATATATTTTTCCCAATTTTCTATTCTCTCCAGTAACCCTTTTGAGGCGGGATCCAACCACATCTAAAGAAAGCTTTTGAGATTTCAGTGAGAAAAGTTTTCAGATTTTGCCATGGGGCAGTGGGACATACAGCATCATTTACATGTGCTAGAAACAGGAAAATTTATCTACCTGATGATCTTATGCATTATTTCCATTTTAGGAAAGGGATAAAAGCCCATTAATTAGTCAATATTTCCCACCTAGCATTGGTGGGAAACTTTGATTGAACAAATTATATTCAATTTAGCTTTGGTCTTAGCACAATTGTCATATGTAAAGTGTTAGGGTTTGCAGGGTAGATATATTAATTTAAAAAAATAATAATTCAAAGTAAACATTGCAAAAATTAAAGATACTTAGATGATAGTATCTAAACAAAACTTTGAGTAAGAAGAAAATGTCATATGTAGCCAGCTGAAAATTATGTTCCTTTAAAATAAATTATCTCACTTGAATAAAAAATCACATTTCTGGGATTCACTCTCAAATAAAATTTATATATAGCAATTTACACAGTACTAATTTTTTTCATCACCTTCCTTTTTAATGCCTACTAGGACTTCATTCACTTTTAAATCATTTAACCATTTTGGGCAACTGAAAAATGCTTAGTTAGCTATTTATTGTTATTTATTTCCATATTTTCAGTTGAAAAACTTGTAATACCTATGGACAAAGTTGTGCTTAAAAAAGTAATCAGAAGAAACCCAGGCTGGACTAGAATAATGTCATTGCAATCTGAGTGTTTTGTGTGAGTGAGGGGGTGGGGAGAGAGAAGGGAAGGAGGGAGGGAAAGGTGTGTGAGAGAGATAATAAGGAATGAGAATAGATTCTCATAATGAGGTCCGTAACTATGATTCAAATGAGTGGGGAAACAATCTGAAGAATTTGGAGCCGGGTAATGAATTTCCTTTGAAGTTTTGGAGCCTTGTGCATGTCTGTGGCAGATTTGTAAACAATTACTGCTTGTTTGCAAGAAACCAGCAGCTCATGGGAGTTTTAGTTTGTTATTAATTAAAGATTAGCCTTTTCCACCTCATAAAGAAAAAAAGAATACAAATAACTATAGACACCTTGCCTCTCCCATTGAAGAGGTACATTCTGCATACTTCCTCAGCCAAATGTTAGGAGAGCTTCCATGCAAAAGCCTCATCTTCCGTGCAAAAGCCTCTTTCTGTCACACTGGATAAACTAGATAAGCTATAAGCAAAACAATATATGGACACAAATTATCAAAAATTGCAGTGTCCAAAAGCCAGTTCAGTCCATTACATAACTTAATATGGGAAAATTAATTATAAAGATAATTTCAAATAGCTTTACTGAAATGAATCCAGTGATTTTTTTCAGGATTAAAAAAGATAGCAAGATCTCTTGTCATGCGACATATGTTAACCTGTTCATCGGTTCAAGACTATTAAACCTATTTATTCATGGTTACTGAAGTTGCCACCATGACAAAGCCACCTGATGGAATACAGAAAGCAAAGTGTTAAAAGTCTTCACGCCTTCAATGAAATTCACATTTCATTGAATATATATTCAGTGGTTTGAATGTGTAATTGTGGAATCATCAAATAATATCCATAGATCTTGACTCAAGGCAATCTCTTCAAACCTAATAATCCAATATATCAGTTATGGCTCCATAACAGATTAATAGTACCTTATTAATGTGTTGGATAACTAGCTTATCTTGTCTGACTGATATTGGATAACTTGTACAAGTACTATGGATTAAAAAATGATATCAATCTCCCCACATCTCTAGGGATGTTGGATTTCACTTCTTATGCTTCCTTGGTAGCATAGCCTTATAGTGGTTGATGATTATTAGTTGAAACTTGACACATCTTGACAGCAACAAGTGGGTGTATGTTGGTCTTTTATGATGAAAGAAATCCTTAATTATTGCAAAAAAATAAATATTTGGGTTGAAAACCTGAAGGCCATGTCATTTTATTATATTATTTTGGATATTGCTGAATACCAGAATTAGACTTTCAAGAGCATGCAGGTGGGAGCAGAAACATTTCCTCCTTGGATGGCCTTACCAGCTGGTGCAGCTCACCTGTTGTTTGCTAAGCAGCCAGTATAACCCTTGAAAGAAGGAGAACAAAGCAAAAGAGGATCATTTCACTGTGTAAACCAAGAAACAAAACATGAATTTCCACCAATGCCTGAACATACTGTACAGTTGAACAATTATGCAGTTGCACAGCTAATTTTTCCCTGAGTGAATAAATGCTCTTAATTGATTTTTTTCATCAGGCACAACAAGAGCTTAATAGAGGATGGAAAGAGTTTTATATAAGAAAGAAGGTGAACAAGGAGATACTTATTGCTACTTAACCATCTTATTAACACTGGATCAAGAACAAGATGAATAGCAAGCCAGCAATTTCAGTCCTGGAATATCAGACACAGCTTTGGAAATGTATCAATATTTCTATGTTGGTGTAAACTGAGTTTACATCCACTGAGTTTACATATATTAAGGCTGAGGTACATATATGAAAATCAACCCTGGGGCATTCTTAGGTTACCATCAATTGTAATGTTGCTCCATAAAAAGTGATCAAATAAATAGAAGGTTTATTATGGGAGATTAAAATGATTCATTCAGTATTAAAGATAATTTGGCAATTGTTCTGGTGTTTTTCTTCCATTAGCACCAGGAGAACAATTGAGATAAGGGGATTCCCATCAGGGAGACCCCACAAATGAAATGCTTCTAAAAATTTGTATGTACAATCAAAAGTTTCACAGTACAGAAAAAGATGAATGCTCAAGATCAGTATTGAATGAAAAATGAGGAAATGAGAAAATCGGACAATCTAATTTTAAAGCTACCTTAACAATAGCATTATAATGAAACATAAATAGCCAGGGTACATTGTATATTGAATTGGCTATAGGTGGAATAGAAAAAGTGATATGATGATAACCCTTTTACACAGCCCTACAATGTTAAATGCTCACTTGGACAACCTCCTACAAGTTAGAAAGATGGACCTCCAGAACACCATAGTGAAAGAACAAGTAAAATATAAGTATACGCTGAAGTGGTTGCTTCTAATTTCAATATCTGGATGAATACAAAATAAAGTGATAGCAACTCTATTGAATATCAAGACCATCTGGATGTATACAACAAGTAAAGTTGAAAAATTTCATACCATATTCAGTAGCATAGCATACAAAATGCTGAATGCAATATTTTTTCACCTGCTAACTTCTTAGTTATTTGATTTAATATGGAGCACAACAGTTTGGATGGGGGACTAGTATGCATCCTGAATCATAACACTATACACCGTAGGGTCATCCATAGTAAGGTCAAAAAAGTTGACAGTTGTAATTATGCAATCAAAGCTCTGACCCTATTTTATGCATGTGGCATGCTATTTTGATTTCACCTACAGATGCTCATGCACAGTGGTGGGATTCAAAAATTTTTACTTCCAGTTCTGTGGGCGTGGCTTGGTGGGCATGGCAGGGGAAGGATACTGTAAAATTGCCATTCCCACCCCACTCCTGGAGGAAGGTTACTGCAAAATCCCATTCCCTCCCCACTCCACTAACCTGCTTTCCAGCTCTGTTCTCCTGTGGAGGGCAACAAAAGAAGACCCAGACAATCAGCTGGGACTCAGAAGGCAGAGAATAGGTGGGGGCAGGGCCAGTCAGAGGTGGTATTTGCTGATTCTCTGAACTACTCAAAAATTCCGTTACCGGTTCTCTGGAACTGATCAGAACCTGCTGAATACCACCTCTGCTCCTACATCACCAGTCTTCAAACATGCTGCCAGAGACTATTTTTACTACCTCTTATGAATTACCAGACAGTTCTTACAGCTGCTGCAGAAAGGAATTTCTGAAGAAAAATGGAGGTGGTGGGAGTTCACAGATAGAAGATTATTGCAAGTAGTCCTGACATACAATAGTTCACTTAGTGATCATTTGAAGTTACAACAGCACTGAAAAAATGACATATAACCATTTTTCACACTTATGTTCATTGCAGCATCCCCATGGGCATGTAGCTTATATTTGGATACTTGAGTCACATTTATGATGGTTGCAGTGTCCCAGGATATGTAATCCCCTTTTGCAACCTTCTGATGAGCGAAGTCAATGGGGAAGCCAGATTCACTTAACAATGGTGTTACTAATTTAACAACTGCAGTGATTCATTTAACAAATGTGGCAAGAAAAGTTGTAAAATGGGGCAAACTCATTGAACAAATTTCTCACTTAGCAACATAAATTTGGGGCTCAATTATGGTCATAAGTTGAGAACTACCTGTATATGAGTCTTACCACCACCCCTAGTTTTTTTTAAAGTCTAGATGAGGTCGCAAGATTCTGCAACACCTATCAGTTCATAAATTTGCATTAATAGTGGATCAGTAATAGTGCCAAACATCTACAGTAGATGGATCACAATGCCAATGCCAGTGTACTAATATATCAAATCAGGTGTCCCATTTTTTTGCAAGCTATTTCAAATGTGCCCATATGACAAGGAAGCTGTATTTGATCAGTTCCCAAGCTGGTAGTATGTGAAAATCACTATTCCCTAATATAAAATTGGGTACCATTTTCCTAAGCTCTTAATCTCATTGTACTCATTGTACTCCTTTCAAACTAAGAAAAAGTTTGAAAAAGTGAAACATACATAATTAAATTCTAAACATGTGCACTTAAAAGAGAACTATACAATAGATATAATAATACTTATTCAGAGAGCAGAAAGAGGTTACTTTTTAAAATTATCTCAGCCTACAAGGGGGTATGTCTAATGATTCAAGAATGTCATGAAGAGTTCGTCAAAACTCTACATTTGTAGCCTCATTTCCCCTACTTATTTTTTCTTTTTTCTTTTTTTCCTTTTGGAGATGCTTAGAATACAAATTAAACCTTGCAGTTTTTCCTGTATTTTACTCCTGCCTTAGGCACAAAACCAGGTAGATGACTTTGAGCCAGTTATTTTCTTTCAGCCCCAGGAAAAATGCAATGGCAAACCACTTCTAAAAATCTTGCCAAGAAAACTGCAGGGATGCATCCAGCAGTTGGCAGAAATCCACACTGACTCAAAGGTACGGAATAAGAACAGTGTTTCTTATAACCTTGAAGTCTATTTCTGTTTTACAAAACACTTTTGAAGATTAAAAGAAAACAATTACATGGGTAAAAATAGCATCCCATAATGGTGCATTAAATAGTAAAGAAAAGAGATGCACTCATTGTTTGCCACATATTGCAAAATTATAGTCCTCAGCCATCTTATGCCACTTGCCATCTTGGTAAGCGCTTCTGGGATCTGAGGTTCAACAAAATCAGAAAAACAATAGGTGCCTGACCCCATAGAAAACACAGGTATTTTGGAAGAGAATAAAAATTTCAAACCACAGCATTTTTGTATTGCTTTCATTTTAGACCATGACATACAGCTATACAGATTAAGGTGGAGTTTTTTTTGTATTCAACAATAACTCAATTGTCTTGGTTTTATTAGAAACTGTGTATTGCAGACGTTTGAAATACTCCGATCAGCAAATCCAGGCATGCTTAACAGAGAAAAAACATTTTTAACAGCCCAGGAATCATTAATGATTATTAAATTATTATTGAATAAAAACTATTCTTATAAACAAGACAATGGCAGTTATAACAAGTTTTGGGGGGAGGGTTCTTTTAAAATATCATGTTACAATGCTTAGCAGAAGCTTAAGAAATAATGAAAGAGCCTTCCATTATTTACCACTGGTTACCCTCCAGATGTGCTGTAATTAAAAATCAGGAGTCCTAGCCAGCAGGGGT
The DNA here is from genome assembly GCA_033807585.1 of Hydrophis major. Classification (NCBI taxonomy): domain Eukaryota; kingdom Metazoa; phylum Chordata; class Lepidosauria; order Squamata; family Elapidae; genus Hydrophis; species Hydrophis major. Next base: position 336,408,150 of record CM066329.1, read on the forward strand.
TTTCCTGGCTAGGAGCCATGACGGCTGGCAAACCTGGGAGTTACAGTCCCCTGGGAGTTACAGTCCCCATTGGAACAATGCCAGGTTAGAGAAATATAATGGTTGTTAAGACAGTTTTTACTGTAGTTAACTTTTTTGCAGCTGAACATGTTGTGCAAGGCATATCCATTTACTTAACTGATGAAATAGTGTGCAAAACTAGGTTAATTTGTTGGCTCAGTTAAACATGTTCCACAAATGCAAACTAAGGGTCCTTCTTTTACTGCTAGCTTCAAGGACTTTCCATCTATCTTAAAGATGGCAAAAAAACCCGTACATCAGCATCAAAGGTTTTGTCCTAAATTACTGCAATCATATTACAAGGAATTGATGACAAAGGCCATTTCCCCATTAATGACTTATAGTTGTCATCTCTCTTTGAGGCAACCTAGTTCTTGTTCTTGTTGTCTAGTTAGTATAATGGTAGAAAACTGCCGTGTCCGTCGGCAAGGAGACCAGGAGGTGGTGACTAGGTTTCAGCTCTTTATTTAGTCCCCAGAACTGATCTGGCTCCGAGGGAAAAACAGCTGCTTTTTATTCTCAAGCCGCGGTGGCTGCGGCCAATGGCACCACTTTGAATCTCCCATGATTCGTTTCCACCAATCATGGGAGATTCTCAGTGGGCCAATCAGCATGGCTCGCTAAACCAATCAGATCGCCCCGCGCTTTGGCCAATCAAAGCACGGGGTTTCAAGAATGCAAATGAGCGTACAGAACACCCCTCCCCTCTTGGTTTGGTCCTACGTAACGTAGTCCCATAAGTAGGCGGGGCTCCGCACTTGCCTACTGGACCTGAGCAGGTCAGTCGTTGGTTGGCTCCCGGCCTGTTCGGTCAGGTTCTCTGTGTCTCTCGGCCTCATCGATGGAACTGCCTGGTATGTCTTGCCGGGCCGCTCGTCGCAGCTCCCTCCTGGTCTACCCGGGCTGGTTGAGCTGCGGTTTTCGCTGCTCCCGCCTGGTCTTTCCGGGCTGGTCGAGCTGGCCTGGCTGCTTCTCCCTGGTGAGGTTCCGAGCTGGCTGCTTGCTGGTCAGTATGGCTGGTTCCTTTCTTCTGGGTTTTGGTTCCCGGGGTATTCCCTCCCCTCTTGGCTTGTGTTAAGGGGATTGTTTATGTCTGGTTGCGTGTCGGTTGTGTTTCTCGTGGCTGTTCTCGATCTTATTTGATCGATGTGGCATTTCCACGCTCGTCCGTCGGTTGTTTGCAGCCGGTACGAGTGGGGACCTGTCAGTTGGGTTATGGTTGCTGGATACCCATAGTGGGTCTCCGGTTAGGTTTTTTGCGTAGACAGCATCACCTGGTGCAAAGGATCGTGCTTGCTGGAGGAGTTTGGGGGTTTTTCCGGGTTGTATGTGGGGTGCAGTCTATCGAGTGGGGACCTTATTTTCCTCCCCATTAGTAGCTCTGCCGGGCTTTTGTACGTTGTCATGTTCGGGGTTATATGTTGTATAAAAAGCATTTTATTTATTTTGTCTTGGATTTCCCCGTGTTCGATTTTCTGGATGGTTTTTTTCAGAAATTGAACCATCCGTTCCGCCCTGCCATTCGCCGCCGGATGCACCAGAGCTGTCAGTGCGTGTCGTATGACCCATTCCGCTAGGAATTTTTCAAATTCCAGTGAGGTGAATTGGGGCCCGTTGTCCGACACGATGACATCTGGGAGGCCGTGTGTTGCAAATAGTTTGCAAAGTTCCTTGGTCACGGCCTCTGTGGTGATGGATTTCATGTTGCTTACCTCCAACCAGTTGGAGTAAGCATCTACGGTTACTAGGAATGTATGTCCCTTGGTAGGCCCGGCAAAGTCTATGTGGACCCTAGACCAAGGTCCCCTGGGAGTTTCCCATTCTAGGATCGGTGCCGTGGGAGGGCTTGGTCTGGTTTCTTGGCAGCGTTGACACCTTGCCACCCAGGCCTCAATTTGTTTATCCATCCCTGGCCACCAAGCATAACTTCTGGCCAGGGCTTTCATTCTAACTATGCCCGGGTGCCCCTCGTGTAACAATTCCAATACCTTCCCTTGCAGTTTTTCCGGGATGACCACCCTATCCCCCCACAGTACACACCCTTTTTGCAAGGAGAGTTCCGTTTGCCGGTTCCGGAATGTTTTGAATATTTCGTCGTTGTCCTTTTCCAGCCACCCTTTCTCTACCCAATGTAACACCCGCGCCAGACGTTTGTCTTTATTGGTTTCTCGGGCAATGTCTGACGCGGTTATGGGTAGATCGGGCAGAGTCTCTATGCTGAGGGTGCTCATTGTGGGTGCTGGGTCAGTGTCTAGCAAGCGGCTCAAAGCGTCTGCATGTATGATAGTCTTACCGGGTCGGTGTGTGAGCCGGAAGCTGTAGGCGGCAAGGAATTCGGACCACCTTGTCATCCTGGGAGATAAAATGTTCGGGGTGGCCCGGTTCCTTGCCAGGATGCCCAGCAATGGCTTGTGGTCTGTGATGATTGTGAACGTGCGGCCGTAGAGGTACTCGTGGAACCTCTTCACTGCTGCGACGATGGCTAGGGCCTCCTTGTCCAGCTGGCTGTAGTTCCACTCTGGTTTGGTGAGTGTCCTGGAGAAGAAAGCGATAGGTGCTTCTCTTCCATCTGCGATTGTGTGGCTGAGGACGGCACCGACGCCGAAGGGTGAGGTGTCACATTTGACGGCGAGTAGTAGGGTCTCATTGTATTGGATGAGGACGGCATCCGAGGTGAGCAGGTCCTTGGTTTTCCTGAAGGCAGCTTCCTCACATTTCCCCAAGTCCAGGTAGCTGCCTTGTCCAAGAGCCTATGCAAAGGCTCTGCCGCAGTCGCCTTTTGGGGCAGGAAAACATTGTAAAAATTAAGCAGTCCCAGAAACGCCTGCAGTTCCTTTTTAGTCCTGGGTGTGGGGGCCTCCTTAATGGCTCTGATTTTGGTTGTGATTGGGTGGATGCCATGCCAGTCTAGGAGGTACCCCAGGAACTCGACCCGCTCTGTGTAAAGTTGGCACTTTTCCCTCTTCACCTTTAGCCCGGTTTCCTTGAATTTGGTTAGCACCTCCCTTAGCCGACCCTCTAGTTCTCGCTGGTTGGTTGCCAACACCAGCACATCGTCGAAGTAGGGCACCACCCCCTTGATGCCTTGCAAGAGTCTCTCCATGAGGCTCTGGAAAATTCCAGGTGCCACGTTGACTCTGAACTGGAGTCGGTTACATCAGAAAGCTCCCCAGTGGGTGACTATGGTTTGTGCCTCTGCGGTTTCTTCGTCGACCGGCAGCTGTTGGTATGCTTGGACCAGGTCGAATTTCGCAAAAACCTTGCCTCCCCCCAGTGAGTGTAGAAGATGCTGCACTACTGGGACGGGGTAGGCACTTTGTTGCAAGGCACAATTTAGGGTGGCCTTATAGTCCCCGCAGATTCTCACCGACCCATCGGGCTTGACTGGGGTGACTATTGGGGTCTCCCACGGGCATGGTCAATTGGTTGTAGGACCCCTTGCTTGACGAGCTTGTCAATTTGCTCGTCAATTTTTGGCCTGAGTGCAAAAGGTACCCGCTTTGGTTTTAGGCGTCTCTGGGGAATGTTAGGCTCTAGGCTGAAGGAGATGGGGGGCCCTCGGTACTTGTCTAGGGTGCCGTCGAACACTTCCCGGAAGTCCCGTGCCAGTTGTTGCTCCCAGTCGGTCTCGGAGATGTGGTTGATGCCTGTGACTTCGATGCCGAGTGGCGCAAACTATTGCAGTCCCAAAAGGCTGGGTCGGTCTCGGTGCACGATCGTCAGGGGAAGCTTTGCAATGCGGCCCTTAAATGTCACTTTGAATTGTCAGGTTCCAACTACCGGGATGCGGTTTCCCTGGTAGTCTTTAATGATTAGTCTCTGGTTCTCCAGTCCCTTCTTTTGGATGGTAGGCACCAAGCGTTTGATCTCTTGCCAGGCGACCATGGAGAGGTAGGACCCGGAGTCCACTTTTCAGGCGTCGATGGTTGATGCGTGGCTGATGGTGACCGTCTGGTGGGTTTCCTCCTTCTGCTGGGTCTCGCCACCTTGTCGGGTTCGCTCGCTCTGGTCCCATCGGCTGTCGGCTGGGCGATCTCTGGTTCTGGGGGGGTGTGCTGTCCCACCTCTGCTCACTGTGGTCCCGCTGTCTGGGGCTGTAGGCTTTCTTTAATCAGTAGACGCGGGTGACGTGACCCTTTTTGTTCCAGTGCCGGCAGACTGCATCGAAGAAATGGCACTCAGATCTAGGGTGGTCGCCTCCGCAACCGGCACACGCGGTCCCCGACTTACGACCCCGCCGACTGCACTGGTCGCGTCCTGCCTGGAGCCGGTGGATTTCCTCCTCCTCCTCCGAAGTGTCGGAGGCGGAGTGGAATTCGCCATGGTGGGTGGTGGTCTCGCGGTGACTTGCTTCCAGTTGGGCCTCGGTCGCCCGTCCAGGGTTGGTGGTCGCGGTGCAGTCCCCTGCGTCCGATCTCCGCATGCGGCTCGCTGACTGCCGGGTGGCCTCGGCTGTGATGGCTTCAGCGATGGCGTCGGCGAGGGCGATGTCGCCTTTTGCCATCAGCCGACTCTGTAGGACTGGATCCCAAAGTCCGAGCACGACTCGGTCCCCTAGGGCCTCGTCCATGTCGGAGAATCCGCACAGGCCTCCTAGGTTCCGCAGCTCTGCAACAAAGTCGCTGAGACTTTTGCCCGGTCTCTGGTCCCGCCGGTAGAAATTGTGCCGCCTGATGAGGGTGGGCACGGTGGGGGCATAGTGTTTGCGGAGCAAAGATTCAAGGTCGGCCCAGTCCATCCCTGTGACATCAGTGGGTTTCGCTAGGGCTTTCGCCATCTTGAACACTGCGGGCCCGCAGTGTGTCAGGAAGACGGCTCATTTTTTTGGCCCGGTGGCGTCCTTCATGTCGCTTCATTCGAGGAACATGCGGAATCTGTCCGTGTAGGATTCCCAGTCCTCGCTAGCAGGATAAAAGGGCGGAGCGATGCTGGCCATCTCGTTGGTCTTGCTTCCGTCGGACACGTGCTCGATGGGGCTCAGACTCGGAATCCACCTTCGTCGCCAGTGTCGTGTCCGTCGGTAAGGAGACCAGGAGGCAGCTCTTTATTTAGTCCCCAGAACCGATCTGGCTCCGAGGGAAAAACAGCAGCTTTTTATTCTCAAGCCGCGGCTGCGGCCAATAGCACCGCTTTGAATCTCCCGCGATTCGTTTCCACCAATCACGGGAGATTCTCAGCGGGCCAATCAGCGCGGCTCGCTAAACCAATCAGATCGCCCCGCGCTTTGGCCAATCAAAGCGCGGGGTTTCAAGAATGCAAATGAGCATACAGAACAAAAACCCTAAAAGACATTGTATTATACATCATTAATGAGGATCCAATGAAAGCCTAACTGGTTTTACATACCCTGAGGTTGCACCCGGACAGCACTGGAATAAGGTGGGGGAAAAATCACTTTATCTGACTTGCAAAAATATCATTGGGACAACATTTATCAGCCATTGGGAGATGCTGAAGATAGGTGCTATGCAGCAGAGGTGGGTTGCCCAGATACCTCAAGGATGGGATGGTTAGTGTTAGGGGTAAGTGGACAGGGAGTAATCTTTTTGCAATATTTTCACCTGCTGTTTAAAATCTTCCAGTGTACAATTTCATTTCCAGTCATTTCTGATATAAACTTCTGATGGATTGCAGGTTCCTTTTGATTTACAGATTACCTTTTTCAGTGTCACTTTCAATTATCATCTATTACAGTTTTTCTCAACTTTGGAACTTTAAGATGTGTGGCCTTCAACTCCAAGAATTCCCCAGCCAGCACTGAATATTGGGAATTGAAGTCCACCCATCTTAAAGTTGCCAAAGTTGAGGAACACTCATCTATATCATGAACCATTACACTCCTTTTAAATTAATGGTTTGGGATTTTTTTATCTTTTAAAAATGGTTTGCTTTTCTTTGAGTGACAGGTTCCCTAGCTATTTCCCTCATTATTGGATTTTCTGTAGGTTTCACTTTTAAATCAACAATAGAATCAGTCAGTTGTGAACCTCCGTCACAAAGACAGCACAGTTTATTTTGATCTTTGGTTCTTTTTTGAATCTATTGTAAGCACATTCACATTTGCATTTCATCCTGACTACAGTTCTATAGTGTATATATAGCAGTGGTTTCCATGGAGACAACTATATCAAACAGTCCCTGAAATATAAAATTTTCCTTTGTTAAGTCATATTCAAATATTTTCCTCCAGGTTCCCTCAGAGTAGCTAATCTCTCAATGAATTTTTTAACCTTTCCCCAAATTATAATGTTCAGGTATTCAGTTGCATACATTGCAAGGTATTCTGCCATTTGTGCATGTGTGCTCATGAATCCTGAAATGCTGTGCAATTAATTTGTAATTTTGCCAAGTGTTTGCATAATTACAATTTATGCAATGCTGAATTGCAATGCAGAATTTTTCTGTAGAACAGTAAAGTTTCTTAAGATGTATGCTTTTCTTCCTATAACATTTTTCTCAGCAAATATTTTATTTGTGTCAAAAAAAACCTGTTCAAGTTTCATTCATTAGTACCACTATCAAATACATTTATTTTTCCAATACCTGTTGCCCAATTTTTCACTGTGTCTCCATGTTATGTTTCTTCTGTTTGCTTGTTTTAGTGCCCTTTTCTGATTTTCTGGAAATACAATGAGGCTTTTCTTTATGATCTCATCTTTGTCACCACTCTTGTGTCTTTTATACTGCTCAAACAAACACAAGAGTCAAAAGTAATTTTTTTCCTGCTGTTTGCTTTGCTGAAACTTCTTGAAGAATTAATTCCTATGTATCTGCAGGATTACAACATATACACACAGCCCAAGGCAATCCGCTAACAGTACTAGAGTAAAGTCAATGATAACAGCAGTCCAATACACTGCAACTACCTGAAGACCAGTCCGACTTCAGGTAGTCCTCTCTACTTACAGACATTTGCTTCAAAGTTACAACAGCCCAGAAAAAAGTTACTTATAATCAGTCCTTACACAACCGTTATAGCTTCCTCACAATTACATGATTGTGGGAGCTTCATCACTGGAGGCTTTCAAGAAGAGATTGGACTGCCATTTGTCAGAAATGGTGTAGAGTCTCCTACTTGGGGCAGAGGCAGGATTAGACTAGATGACCTAGAACAGGGGTGTCCGTGGGCCACATATGACCCATGAGATGCTTAGATCAGGTCCGCAGGACCACCCTGGATACAGCAAAGGATCGGCCCGGAGTACCTGTGCCAGCCAAAATGGAGCTCGGGAGGTTGAAATTGTCTCTTGCAACCCTCCCGCGCAGCCCTCCCAAGCTCCTTTTGGCTCTGTTGGCTGGCAGAGCACTCGGGCCACTACAGGCGTCCCTGACATGAGTAATGCCAAGTTGGCCGTTAACACCCGGCTTCCAATGTTAAACACAACCATGATGCAGCCCTCAATGAAATCGAGTTTGGCACTCCTGACCTACAAGGTCCCTTCCAACTCTGTATCATTATCTGTAATCTGTATGATAAAAATTCAGGCACATTACAAGTAACATGCATTTGTCACAGTTGCAGCATCCCAGAGTCATGTGATCACCCTTTGTGAACTTCCCAGCCAGCAAAGTCAAAGGAGGAAGTTTCATTTACTTAGCCACTGCAGTGATTCACTTACACAAACATGTTTTTTTTAAAAAAAGCCATAAAATTGGGTGCAACTCATTTAACTACTTACTTAGTAATGGAAATTCTGGTCTCAATTGTGGTCATAAGTTGATGACTTAAACCTATTGTTCTCATGGGCTGGAAATCAGTGGTGGGATTCAATTTTTTTTACTTACCGGTTCTCTGGTCATGGCTTGGTGGGCATGGCAGGGGAAGGATACTGTAAAATCTCCAGTCAGAGGCGGTATTTGCTGGTTCTCTGAACTAGTCAAAATTTCCACTACCAGTTCTCCAGAACTGGTCAGAACCTGCCGAATACCACCTCTGCTGGAAATGATATGAAGGTAGTGTCATGGGAACTGTTGTGTATGTACCATAATTAATAAAGTATGAGCTTGAGGTAAAGTGCAGGGTTCTGGCCCTGCACTTCTGATTGGCTGTTAGGCAGCCAGATCGGATTGGTTAGTTCTGAGGAATCCGATTGGCCCTTAACAGAGGGTTCGTATTGGTTAAAAGAGCTAGCGTTCATAGCTCGTTATTGGACAATTCTTACTGTTGCAGCCGCGAAATGATGCCAGGAGTCGGTGACTTAGTGCAAAGCTCTTTATTGATATGCTGGAACCGAACTGGCGAAAGGAAAAAAGCCCGCGGCTTTTATTCCTTTCGCCGCAGCGGCCGCGGCCAATGGCATCGCTTTGAATCTCCCGCGGTCTGAACGGACCAATCGCAGGAGATTCTTAGCGAGCCAATCAGCGCGGCTCGCCTGACCAATCGGAGAGCCCCGCGCTTTGGCCAATCAAAGCGCGGGGATCTCGAGTATGTTAATGAAGGACAGAACACCCCTCCCCTCTTGGTTCAGTCCTTACGTTGCATAGTCACGTAGGTAGGCGGGGCTCCGTCTGGTCCTACTTGACCTGCGCAACTCAGTTGTAGGCTGGATCCCGGCCGGTTCGGTCGGGATCTCCGTTGCTCCTGCTGCCGTCGTGGGAACCGGCTGGTCGATCGGGCCGGTCCTTTCTCCGTAGCTCCCTCCTGGGCCTTCCGGGTTGGTTGAGCTACGGGTTTCGCTGCTCCCGCTCGGTCTTTCCGGGTCGGTCGAGCTGGCTTGGCTGTTCCTTCCTGGCGAGGGGTCGTGATGGCTGCGTTCCGGTGAGTACTGCTGGTTTATTTTTCTTTGGATTCGGTCCCTTGGGTATTCCCTCCCCCCTTGGCTTGCGTTGTGGGGGTTGGGTTCGTTTGTTTGTGCGTCGGCGGTTTGTTGGTTTGCAGTTCTCGACCTAAGTTGGTCGATGTGGCGTTTCCACGCTCGTCCATCTGCTGTTTGTAGCCGGTACGAGTATGGGCCTGTTGCTTGGGTGATGACGGCTGGGATCCATAGAGGGTCTCCCGTCAGGTTTTTTGCATATACGGGGTCCCCAGGTGCGAAAGTTCGGTGTTTGGTGCTTGAGTCTGGGGGCCTCTCCGGGTTATATGTGGGGTGTAACCTGTCGAGTGGGGACCTTAGCTTTCTACCCATTAGTAGTTCGGCTGGGCTTTTATTGGTTGTGGTATTCGGGGTTATGTGTTGGGTGAAGAGTAGTCTGTTGATTTTCTCTTGGATCTCCCCGTGGTCTATTTTCCGGATGGTCTTTTTAGTGAATTGGACCATCCGTTCCGCCCTACCGTTCGCCGCCGGGTGCGCCAGTGCTGTCAGCGCGTGGCGGATGCCCCTTTCCGCTAGGAATTTTTCGAATTCCAGCGAGGTGAACTGGGGCCCGTTGTCGGAGACGACGACGTCTGGGAGGCCGTGTGTTGCAAAGAGTTTGCAGAGTTCCTTGATCACGGCCTCCGCGGTTGTCGTCTTCATGTTGCTTACCTCCAGCCAGTTGGAGTAAGCGTCAACTGTTATGAGGAAGGTGTGTCCTTTTGTGGGCCCGGCGAAGTCTATATGGATTCTAGACCAAGGTCCCCTTGGGGTTTCCCACTCTAGGACGGGTGCTGTGGGTGGGCTGGGCCTCGTTTCCTGGCATCGTTGGCACCTAGCTACCCAGGCCTCTATTTGTTTGTCCATCCCTGGCCACCAAGCGTAACTTCTGGCCAGGGCTTTAGTCCTCACGATGCCAGGGTGCCCCTCGTGTAGCATTTACAAAACCTTCCCCTGTAGCTTTTCCAGAATGACCACCCTGTCCCCCCATAGTATGCACCCTTTTAACAACGAGAGTTCCGTTTGGCAGTTTCGGAACGTTTTGACCGACTCGTCGTTGTCTCTTTCCGGCCACCCTTTCTCCACCCAATGCAACACCCGCGCCAGACGTTTGTCTTTATTAGTCTCTCGGGCAATGTCTGACGCGGTTATGGGCAGGTTGGGTAGAGTCTCTATGCTGAGGGTGGTCGTCGTGGGTGCTGGGTCGGTGTCGGGTTCCGGTAGCGGCGAGTGGCTTAAGGCGTCTGCATGGGAGATCGTCTTACCCGGTCTGTGTATGAGTTCGTAGTTGTAGGCTGCCAGGAACTCGGACCACCTTCTCATTCGGGGAGACAAGGATTTCCAGCAGCGGCTTGTGGTCCGTTATGATGGTGAAAGTCCGGCCGTAGAGGTATTCGTGGAATCGTTTTATGGCGGCAACTATAGCCAGAGCCTCTTTGTCCAGTTGGCTATAGTTCCGCTCTGGTTTGGTGAGGGTCCTTGAAAAGAACGCGATGGGCGCTTCTTTTCTGTCGGGAAGGGTATGGCTGAGGACAGCACCGACGCCGAAGGGTGATGCGTCGCATGTGACGGCCAGAGGTAGGGTCTTGTTGAATTGTATGAGGACGGCGTCGGAAGTGAGGAGGTCCTTCGTTCTTTGGAAGGCGGCTTGCTCCCGTTTCCCCCAAGTCCAGGTCGCCGCCTTGTCCAGGAGCCTATGCAAGGGCTCCGCCGCCGTCGCCTTTTGGGGTAGGAAAACATTGTAAAAGTTCAGTAACCCCAAGAATGCTTGTAGCTCAGTCTTTGATTTGGGGGTGGGGGCTTCTTTGATGGCCTTGATTTTTTTGCTTGTGGGGTGAATGCCATGCCGGTCTAGGAGGTAGCCCAGGAATTCCACTCATTCCGTGCAAAACTGGCATTTTTCCCTCTTTACTTTTAGCCCCGTCTCTTTAAATTTAGTTAGGACCTCCCTTAGTCGACCTTCTAGTTCGGCTTGGTTGGCTGCCGACACTAGGACGTCGTCGAAATAAGGTACCACCCCCTTGATACCTTGCAATAGCCTCTCCATTAGGCTTTGGAATATGCCCGGTGCCACGCTGACTCCGAATTGGAGTCGGTTGCATTTGAATGCTCCCCGGTGGGTGACAATGGTCTGCGCTTCTGCCGTTTGTTCGTCGACCGGCAACTGTTGGTATGCCTGGGCGAGGTCGAGCTTGGCGAAAACCTTGCCCCCTCCCAGTGAGTGCAGTAGGTGTTGCACTACTGGGACGGGGTAGGCGCTTTGTTGCAGCGCGCCATTTAGGGTGGCCTTATAGTCCCCACAGATTCTCACCGACCCATCGGGCTTGATCGGGGTGACTATGGGGGTCTCCCACCGGGCGTGGTCTATAGGCTGCAGGACCCCTTGTTTGACGAGCTTATCAATTTGCTCGTTATTTTGGGTTTCAGTGCAAATGGCACCCGCCTTGGTTTCAGGTGTTTGGGGGGGACGTTAGGGTCTAGGTCGAACGAGATAAGGGGCCCTCAGTACTTGCCTAGGTTTCCGTCGAAGACCTCTTGGAACTCCCGGGCTAGTTGCTGCTCCCAGCCGTCGTCGGTGACGTGGTCGACTCCCGTGAGGGCGATGTCGAGTGGGGCGAACCATTGCAGTCCCAGTAGGCTTGGGCGGTCGCGGTCGACGATCGTTAGGGGGAGCCGTTCGGTGCGCCCCTTATACGTGATGTTAAAGCTTTTGGTGCCGACTCCCGGGATGCGGTTTCCCTGGTAGTCCTTTACAATGAGTCTCTGGCTGTCTACGCTCCTCCTTTGGAGGGTAGGCACCAACCGCTTTATCTCGTGCCATGCAATCATGGAGAGGTAGGACCCGGAGTCCACCTCCATTTTGCAAGGCTGGCCCTCGATGCGTACCTCGACGTGGACCTTCCGGGCGTCGTTGGTGATGGCGTGGCCGATGGTGACCGTCTGGTGGGTCTCCTCTCTCCGCCGGTTGTCGCCGCCTCGCGAGGATCATCCGTTCCGGTCCCATCGGCTGTCCGAGGGGCGATCTCTGGTCCGGGGTGGTGTGCTCTCCCTCCTCCGGTCGCTCTGGTCCCATCGTGCCGGACTGCGGTTTTTCTTCAGGCGGCAAACACGGGCGATGTGTCCCTTTTTGTCGCAATGCCAGCAGATTGATTCGAAAAAGCGGCATTCCGACCTGGGGTGGTCGCCGCCGCAGCCGGCACAGTTGGTCCTTGACTTACGACCTCGCCGGTTCCGTGGGTCGCGCCCTGTCTGGAGTCGGTGGATGTCCTCCTCGTCATCGGACGTGCCGGATGCCGAGTGGAAGTCGCCCTGGTGTGTTGTCGTCTCGGTTTTGGGCTCGGTCGACCTTGCTGGGTTGTTGTTTCCGCCGCGGTCCCCCGTGTTCGGTCTGCGCATGCTGTCGGCGGAAGTTCGGCTTGCTTCTGCGGCTGTGGCTGCGGTGAGGGTGTCTGCTAGGCTGATGTCGCCCTTAGCCATCAGCCGGCTCTGGAGGGCGGGGTCCCACAAACCGAGCACGATTCGGTCTCTCAGGGCGTTGTTTAGGTTATCGAATTCGCAGAGCCCCCCTAGGCGCCGCAGCTTGGCAACGAAGTCGCTGAAACTCTCACCCGATCTCTGGTCCCGCCGGTAGAACTCGTTGCGCCGGATCAGGATGGGTACCTCTGGAGCGTAGAATGGGTTCGAGGACATCCCAGTCCATCGCGGACGCATCGGCGGGCTTGGCCAACGCTTTGGCCATCTGGAAGACCTCGGTCCCGCAGTGGGTGAGGAAGACGGCGCGTTTCAGTGGGCCGGAGGCGTCCTTCATGCCGGTGCACTCGAGGTACATGCGGAATCGGTCGGAGAACGATTCCCAGTCCTCGGTGGCGGGGTTGAAGGGGGCGGGCGGTGCGATTTTCGCCATCTCGGTGTTTTCGTCTGGCTTCCGTCGGACACGTGGTTCGGTTCAGGGTCTGGATCCCACCTTCGTCGCCAGTGTTGCATCCGCGAAATGATTCCAGGAGTCGGTGACTTAGTGCAAAGCTCTTTATTGATATGCTGGAACCGAACTGGCGAAAGGAAAAAAGCCCGCGGCTTTTATTCCTTTCGCTGCCGCAGCCAATGGCACCGCTTTGAATCTCCCGCGGTCTGAACGGACCAATTGCGGGAGATTCTTAGCGAGCCAATTGGCGCGGCTCGCCTGAGCAATCGGAGAGCCCCGCGCTTTGGCCAATCAAAGCGCGGGGATCTCGAGTATGTTAATGAAGGACAGAACACTTACAAGGGTTGCCTATATAAGGCAGAGTTCACTGTTGTTGTTTTTGAGAAGTCACTATGCTAATAAAGAGCTGAAAGTCACTATTCAGAGGCTGTCTCCATTTACTCCGACCCATGTCCAAGTACTTAACAGGAACACAGCAGAAAAAAAGAAGAATCTAGAGCAGAGTTGGGGAACTATAGTCCCTTTATGACTTGTGGACTTCAACTCCCAGAAGTTCCCCATCCCTGATCTAGAGTATGTGTGTATTATAATGCAAGTGGGAAAAGGACCCAAAATTACCTCACAAAAATAATCTCTATGGAATTCATCCCCACAATGACCGCTAGACTCACCATCATAGCGTCTGATGCAACTGAATTTTTTGTCAAAATAGTGAAGTACACAGGAACAAAAGGAGTAGAGTCTGCCCTACATGACTTTAGAATCATTTGATTCCTTTTGCCCCTACTGCAGTTGCTTATACTGATCATGTCACCAAAATGAAATGAAGGTTCAGAGCATTCCATTTCATTAAAGAAAACAATCTACAGTTTTTTGTTCCTGGGCAGACAGGATCCTATAAACCTTGGTACTATTGATCTTCTTCACTCCATCATATTCCCTTGAAATTAAATATCTAAGTGGGTATCTGTGCTCTAAGGTTTCCACTCCAGGGTTATGAAGGGCAATGGCACATTTTCCATGCACTGTAAATTTAAGCAGACCTTTCATGGGGGGAAAAACATTCTGTCTTGATTAATGAGCAACCCAACTATCCTAAATTTTCCCAGCAGAGCTTTCCAATAGGTAACAGAAAGAAAGTAAGGTCGTTATATCACATTAAGAGCATTAGGAGTATTTTGGAAACTTTTGTAAATGCTTTTATGAAATAAATGTCAAAAACCCTGAAGGCATGAAATACAGAAGAAACGCTTGCATTAAGAGTTCATAACAGCTGTATGGACACACACAGAGAGAAGAAGAAGCTGTAATTCCTTTCTTTCTCATAAAACTATGACTACACCTCAATAGTGGGATTCAAATTTTTTTACTACTGGTTCTGTGGATGTGGTTTGGTGGGCGTGGCAAGGGAAGGATGTAAAATCTCCAGTTAGGTGGTATTTGCCGGTTCTCCAAACTCCTCAAAATTTCTATTACTAGTTCTCCAGAATTGGTCAGAACCTGCTGAATACCACCTCTGCCTCCTCTACATTTGAAAGAAAATAATCCAGGGTTTTTTGAGGCATCCAAATTAGCTTTATCAAAAAGATATATCAATAAGAGATTACAGGGTTGTAAAAAAAAAAGGAGGTTTTTTTTTTTAAATACTATGGTTATTTTATCAATATCACCTGATGCTGATATCTGGTGAATCAATGGTTTGGTGCCTAGGCACCCAGGTCAGATAGTGTCACTAGAATTGGCTTTCAACTGCTCTCCATCACCACCATATGCCCTTGAGTCCCTGAGCAAGAATGATGAAAGTAATAATAAGAGGAAGAAATATGTTGGTATTATCATTTTACTTAATTATAATAATGATGAGGATGTTATCCATTAAGTTGTGTACAATTCTTGGCGTTTCTATGAGCCCAATCTCTCCATGTCTTCTGATCATGCACGTGTTTTTGAGTTGTTCTATGCTCTGGCTGGGGTCAGCTTGATGGTATCCAGCCACTGTGTCCTTTGGCAGGCTGTTTTCCTTCTGCCATTAATTTTTATAAGCATAATTGCTTTCTCCAGTGAATTTCCCCACAAGACATGGCCAAAATAAATGAGATGCAATTTTGTGATTTTAAGTTATAATAATTTATAGTAATATATAGATTTAGATAAATAGAATGGTGCAGTAGCTTAGAAATTAAGGTGCTCACCTTACACTCGGAAAACTGAGAGTTCAATCCTAGGCAGCTAATAAATATTTCTCTATTAGGATGCAGAGAGAAAGCATGTGCTGGAAACTCTGTATAGGTGTCAGGAAGGGCATCTGGCCAGTAAATGCTTAGCTCCATTCAGTCGCCCTAACTCCACCCTGATAAAAAGGGATTAGAGGGTTGTAAAAAGAAAAATATATAGATATAGATATATAATATAGATATTATAATAATGGATGTTCTTTGTTATATTTATTTTGATTTCAGTAAAGTCCTATATAATTTTCAAAGTTTCAAAGCAATATCAAAAATATTAAAACAGAGTAATACATAAAAATACTGTTACATATTTGCTTGCTTGCTTGACTGGCAGACTGATTTTTAACACAATTAATTCAGAAACTCATGAGGGTGTACAACAATCTTCCTGTCTCCACACTTCCTCTATCAATCCTTTGAGATAAATAAACTAAGAGCTTAGATAAACTGGCCCAAAGTTATTAGGCACATCATAAAAACAAAAATCAAGGTATTTGCTTAGTATCAAATGAAAATGAAGTAAATGTGAGGAGAGCTACCTACAAAGGCTTTCCATAAGTGGGGTACTATTACTGAAAATATTATTCCCCTCAAAAAATATGTATTACCTTAGTTTACCAAGGGATTATATAGATACTATATAGTGATTGTTTATATGATTACTGAGGTCATTTGTTCCCAACTTCTGCTAAACTACTTTCTAGAACTGTCAGGCAAGGCTCACTGTTTGCCATCTAAAAATCCCAAGATCCCTTTCACTAATATTTTTTTCTGCCTTGATTTGTTCTGCTCTCAGGAATGGTGGGATGGAGATTAATATAATGTTTTTACTATAATTATTATGATTATAATAATTATTATAATTATTATGATTATTATTTTATCATTATCAGGATTATTATTAAAAACAGCAAGAATTCATCTCCATTCCACCATTCTTGAGAACAGAACAAATCAAGGCAGATAAAAATATTAGTGAAAGGGTTCTTGGTACTAAGAAAACTAAGAAGTAGAATTTTTTGTTTTAGCCACCCTACTAAAAACAATATGGTTTCTTCAGATTTCTAATAATTAGATGTCGGTTGACCTTGGACTAAATTGCTCTCTTACTTCCACACCAGATATATTTTGAAAATAGCACAGTAAGATACTTCAAAGCCTGTAAATCTATGGAGTGCACTGTCTCATAAGCACCTTATAAATAGCAGCATTTGAGCAACTTCCCATATGTAAATGTAACTCCAGTTATTGTTTTCCACCAAGGACATATCAAAAAATATATTGCACAGATGCTGCTTTTAAGGAACATAACATTATGATATATTGCTAGAGACCATCTGATTTTCCACAGCAGAGATAGGATGCTTTGTTCTATACTGATAATAGTCCATAAAACAAACATAGATAATGCCAGAATTAAATAAGGCTTTGCTGTAATGTTACAGAAAGAAGGCTTTTTCATGAAAAAAGGTTTCTATTTTCTGTAAGATTTTTCGTAATGTGCTCAATTTCATCAAATTGGAAACAGCAGCATTACCAAAGCACTCATATTAATGCTGATTTAATCTGCAAATGAGAAAAGAGCTTTGAAATAAATAAATCAGCCAGAATCTAACATTCACTCTATGGTGAAAGGAAGAAAAAGGGCAAAATTGTTTATTTTCATTGGAAAAATAATAATTGCATTATTGGCTGTGCACAGCACAATGGAGAAAAATGTCATTTAAAGACTTGCTTTAAAAAGGCTCACTGTCAGGAAAAGATTGAATAATAACGGCACAAAGAATAAGCAAGAGATTCCAATCTCATTCAAGATTTGCTATAGGAATGAACACTCTAAGTGGGAAAGGAGAAAATACTGTGTTTAATGCAATGCAGTAAAATTATACTTGCTAATTTATTTATTTATTTATTTAATTTGCATGCTGCTCATCTTACCAGAGGTGACTCTAGGTGGCTTACAGACATTCAATTAAAATGTACTATTAAACACTGGGTGCACAATGGCTCATTGGTTAAAACATGCTGAGCTTGTCAGCTGACAGATGCAGCTTGAGACCTGAGTGTCACACAACAGGGTGAGCTCCCATTACTTGCCCACCTAGCAGTTCAAAAACCTGCAAATGAGAGTAGATAATAGGTACCACTTCGATGGAAAGGTAACAGCATTCTGTGCACCTTGGCATATAGTTATGTTGGCCACATGACTATGGAAATGTTTTCAGACAATACCAGCTCTCTTGGCTATGAATCGGAGATAAGCACCATCCCCACTCTTTAAAAGAGTGAGACAAGGCTGGACAGGGAAACCTTTACCTTTATAAAACATTAAAACAATAAATATGAATCATAAATTAAAATTCACTTAAAAACAAACTAAGCAGGCTGGAGAGGAAGAGACAAAATGCACCCAGAAAGGAAGTGGGGCGTTATCTACTCTATTACCCATCCCAAAGTGCCATACTCCCATTGGGACCCCAATATAATTGTATACAGAAACCTAGAAGAAAAACTATTTATGTAATGTTTTTCAAAATAGGTGTTTTGTCCTCTGTTCTAGAATCATGGTGGACAAATTAAAAGCCTTCAGTGATGCAAGGGCCAGGATTAATGTTTATGAAATCTGACAGGGAAGGTGCAAAATTAGTGTTCTTCTGTATCTTTGAAGTTTTCTATCTCTTCGAAAGTACTCTTTAGACATAGGGTTTATCCCAAGTTATGGGGTTTTAACCTAAGCTGTTCCAAAGAGATGCATATCAAATTTGGATTGCTGCCTGGGGAAATTTTCCCAAGATCCACATATCATATATCCCTAAATATTATGTCTCCCCTTTAATTTCAGGTGAGCAAAACAAAATTCAGTCGTTTCAGAATTAACTCAAATCAAAAACAAACCCCCACAAGAGAACGGCTGGAGTAATTCTAAAACACAGCAATAAATCCACACTCTGTCCGGCAATCCTGGCGTAGCAGTAATTCACAAACCTCAGAGATTTTGCTGCATGTCTTCACTCCATTTAGACACTTTGCTTCTGGCGAGTTCCACCAGCCCAGCCGTGTCCTTTTATCCACTTATGGAGCATATTAATTTCCCTAATTAGTTACTGGCTCGACGCCTCCTCCCTAATTGAGATTGGCGTCTGAGCCTCCTTCTGTTTCTGATGTCAAGCCATAGGTTCTCCAAGTTTTGTTCTCCACTGGAAAACTCTCTCATGCCTTCCTTGACAGCCATTCCAGGCTGCTGCTCAGATAAAGAACCAGAGGAGGTCGAAGGTCCTGACAACTCCATTAAATCAGGTTTATCTCCCCTTGTTATCATCTCCTCATCCTGGCTACTATCCAAGTCACTAAGCAATGCCGGCTCATATTTTGCTGCCATATCCTCATCGCTGGAACTCATATCTGCCACAGGAGCAGATTCCAAACCCGGAGTCACAACACCTAAATATACAGATATCTGAATAAGCTAATGAAATATGACTCTAATTCTTTATTTCCCTTTGAGTCCCTCTAAGAATCTTAATCTCTTTTCTGCCCAGCTTCTTCTCCCTAACTTCATCATTATTCCCTTAAATCCCTAATCACACACAATAAGTAGTTACCAACATTTGGAAATAAAGCATTTAAACTATACTATTAAATTTGAAAATGGTAATATGTAACCCCTTTTTGGGAAAAAAAAAAAAACCCTATTAACAGATTTAAAATACATGGAGTATTCCAGAATGGAATTGAGGTTTAAATATGACTGGTGCAAAATTGCATATAAGAGCTAAATAAGCAGTTATTTTTGCTGTAATAAAATCATACATTAATGTAGTTACCATTAATTTCCATTTGCAAAACAAAAATATATTTACATGGTATGGTTATGAGTTTCAGTGCTATATTACTTCTCTAATACAGCAATAGAATTTTGAACAGGTTGATAAATAGTAGGAGTGTACCTGATATCTCCCACTGGCCATGCCTAGAGAAAGCAAACCAGATAACTCATTTTGTGGACACCTTCAAATAATCAGTTTTCTATATACTTCATGCTTGGCAAAGTTGCAACACCTTCCTGCTCCCCACCCCACTCCCACAACTTTGGCATTTTGCATTCTTCTATTTCTAGGAAAATAATTTATTTATTTTCTAGCAAAATAAAATATAGTGGATAAATAATCTCTCCTTTTTTCCAGAGGATTTGAAAAGCCTCTAATCCCAAAGGTTAACCCACAATTCTTCAATATAGTGCACTGGAATCCATTCAGTACTGTGTACTGTCCATTCAGTACATGTATTGTGTTGGATGCACTTGGACAATATCCTTGGGACAATGTAGAAAGCCTATTCATTTTTCAACAGTATGCTCTTCAAATTAAATGAGTTATGATGTAGATAGCAGGTCTCAGTTTGTCCTGTCTGGAGTATTTTTTTAGAAAAAATCAATCTTTCCCTAATGGCTCTAACAGCAGTTTGGTTTGCAGAAATCAACAAATCATGACATTTTATCACGGGGAAAAAAGATTGCTGATTTCTACAAATCAAACTTGCTCTACCTAACTAACTTACAGAATTGGACACTGAATAAGTCAACAGACTAAATCAGCATGATGAAAAGCTATCTGTTATATTTGATTTGGGTTGCAACAGCTAAACACTTTTGAAATCTTGCCAAGAAAACTGCAGGGACATGTCCAGATAGTTGCCAGGAATTAGCACTGGGTCAAAGGCACAAATATAGAGAAAGGACAAAAACCTCATACTTGGATGAATAAATGTAATACAAACCAAAATAATTGAAGTCTCCTTGCCAGGTTATGTCTCTTCCTCCTATGCTTGGGATAACCCTTATTAAAATCACTTCATTATTTATTTGTAATTAAGAGAGATTTTTTTCTATAAAACTGCAAAACCCTGTGAAATTAATATAGTGCAGTTATTTTGTACTGTATGCCTTTAAAACCTTTAAAAACCACTGCTGCCATTACTGATGGCTGCTCTGTTGCCTTTTTTTATCTGAAGTTGTAAGATGTTTTGTTTTTGTTGTAACCATACAGATGAAACTGCTATCATCCTAAATATCTTCTTCTCTGGAGTTTTAATCTGGGGTAATAAAATGAAACTGCTGGTCAAACATTTTAAAAGAAGGTGTGGAATCAAGATACAAATGGCAGGAAGAAATGGAACATCAGAAAATATGACTGTTCATACATAGCTCAGAACATGATCTTCTGTTGGGGAGAATTTTTTTCCTCACTTTCCAGCGATAAGACAAGAATATGAACTACTGACCTTTCAAATGAATTAATTTATCAGACAGACAAATGTGAAGGGGATTTGGAAGCCACAGAGGAAATTGTTAAAATTGTTATATTTACGGCCTAAGATACGGCTGTCAGGCTTATAAAAACTGCACACTGTAAGGGAAGAAGAAGATGTATTTATCTTCAAGCAAGACACAAATTCTCAGCTAGTAACCCCATGGAACCCTATTATATCTCACAGAAAATGCAGTTTTGCCCGAGGACGCAAACTTTATAACTTTGGCAGCTGTAAACTGCAGTTTTATTAGCACAAAAGTCAGAAATAGAGATGCAAAAGAGTTTGTCACAAGGAATGCTGGGAGTGAATGTGGACAATCCTGTTAGCAGCAGATTTCATACCAGTGGCAACACTACCATCAAATGATATTTGTTAATGTTAAAATAAATGTTCATCTGCATCTTGGAAGAAAATTACAGGTAAAGAAAGGTGATTCTGAAGGAGAAGATGACTTCTGAGAGGAACTTAGGGAGTTATGTTTTTATCTGTTGCATTAAAAACTGAATGCTGTATTCATAGCACTGCTGTTTACAGAAGAAAATGGTTGCTTAACATGTAATGTGGCATGTCCATACACACCCATTTACATGAGAACAATTTCCTACAGATTAGCTAGTAGGAAACAATTTTGATTCATGAGCAGATTTAGGGATAAGAAGAAAACACTCATTTGTCTAGCTGCTTAAAGTAGCCTGTAAAGGTCTTTTTAATAATAATAATAATAATAATAATAATAATAATAATAATAATAATAATAATAATAATAATAATAATAATAATAATACCCTCTGGGAAACTAGTCATGAAGAGATCCACTAGGTAAGAAGGTCTAAACTTGAAGTGTCATCCTCATCTACTGACAAGCCATGTTTCATCCTGATTCACTGGGGCAGATTAGCTGCAGCCCAGGTGGCACAGTGGTTAGAAACAATATTGTACACTAACTCTGAACACAGCCTGGAGTTCGATCCTGACAGGGATCAAGATTGACTCATTCTTCCATCCTTCTAAGGTTGGTAAAATAAGGACCCAGACTGTTGGGGGCAATGTGCTGACATTGTAAACCACCCAGAGAATGCTGTAAAGCACTGTGAAGCAGTATATAAGTCTAAGTGCTATTGCTTTGCTAACAAATGGCAAGTAAAATCTCCCTCGGCTGTCTCACTTAGTTTTGATGAAGCACTGCAGCACAGGGCATTTACACCCCAATCAATTTGCAGGTAAATAAAGAACCATCCTGCTGTCAACTCTGAAGCTGGCTTGATCAAGGCCATCTTGGAGGCTTTAGCATTGCTACACTAGTGATGAGGGATAGGGTTGGGGGAATAAAGATAGTTGGGTATTTGTAGCCAAAACAAAATAGTTTTCCCTGAGAACCAAGGACATTCACACAAGTGGTGGAAGAGAGGAAGAAAAGTTTCCAAGCAACCAGACGGCACCATGATTGGACCATGTGACTAACAGCTTGGGAAAGGGGGAAAAACATTTATTTTTAATTAGGTGAAAACTGTGGGAACCTTTAGAGTCAGTTTTCACCAGTCTGTGTCAATATGATATACCCAATAAACCTGTCCTTAGAGGAATCTGCTTGCCTCGGAGTTCTGTTTGCTATGGGTGTATTACTTGGAACCCTAACACTGGCTGTATGAAACAAGCTTGAGTCTGCTGACTTATAAGCAGTTTTGCTGCCTGTTTTTGCATGCAGCAAATATAAAAGATTCCAAAAGGAAGATAATCAGGTGGACAAACAGAGGTGTTTTTTTAATCATCCTAGAATGCGGCCCCATAGGATATATAGGGCCTAAACATGTTTGTTCAAGTGTTAGATGTTTGCTTCATGCTTGTTTTGTTCACAGCTATTCTCATTCTTAGCTCCAACATTTATTCTACGTTCCTAAATATTCTGCATAAAATCACTGCCCATTCACATTTATTAAGCTCAGTTTTATATTTCTTTTTATGACAAACGCAACATTTAAAAACATAAAATGTTGTGATAGTCTTCTACAAAATATTATTCGCCCCTACAAACATGATCTCTTATTTTGTTGGGAGCATCCATTCACCCTCATTGCTAGTCAGATGCTATTGATGATTGACAATTCAGTTTCCATTTGCTCTTTATCACCCTGCCTGTAAAAACAGCTCCTATTATTTGCATTAGTCTCCATGCTAAAGTCCTTGAGTTCAGGAAGTGCCACAGATTATACATATCAGCAAATCTTCCTCTTCAAACCACAAAATGGAAGATTGCTTTCAGCACATAAAAAAGGTCAAGACAATCAAAAACAAACATTTGCAAAGGCAAAGGCAGTGCACAGAATTACTGCAGAAATTAATTGGGTTTCTTAGTTTTTCTCCCTTTAAAGATTGCAATGCAAAGAGTGAGATGTGTGTGAATTGAAAATAAGTCTGCCTTGAGCCACTCAGGAGGGATGAAATGTTGGGTAAACAGAATGGTCTTAATATAGGTGCATATACTGTATATTCTTCCTGGAAGTACATTTCCTGGTCTTTCTTTTCTTTTAATTCTACCACTTATTTCCATGATTTCCATAATTATTTTAATATAATATCACCTAACTTGGCATTGTGAGAGAGAAAAAACAGTTCCCACCCTATCATTTTCTGAATAAACCACAGCTGGTTGGGTTCATCCATTGCATCAAACACGTTCAAAGAGTGCTTCTTTCAGCAAAGCATATCATTTGTGAATAATTGACTTTTTTATTTGAGTGTGTTGGCTGCTTTCTCTTACTTTTTCTTTTGGTTTAAAACACTGCATTTTTTCATCTTATTTTTGAACTATTTTTCTCTAAAAGGCTCCAGTCCATTAAAACAAAAAACAAATACATAATTGTGCACAATAATTACAACATATTAGAAAGATTGACCTGAAAAATGACATTTTGTCAAAAGCAGATTACACTGAGGATTCACAATTTGGATGAAAAGCAACTGCAAGATAGACAAAGAGACAAAGAGAGAGAGAGACAGGCAGACATCTTCATTCCAGGTACTACTGAAAGAACTCCATTCAATTTTCGGAGCAACTTTTTTTTTTCTCCCAAAAGTAGTTTGCCTTTCTAGGGATAAGAGAGAATGACTGGTACAAAGTCTGTCAGCTGGACTAAACTAAGGCAGAACTTGAACTCACAGTCTCCCCATTT
The DNA here is from genome assembly GCA_033807585.1 of Hydrophis major. Classification (NCBI taxonomy): domain Eukaryota; kingdom Metazoa; phylum Chordata; class Lepidosauria; order Squamata; family Elapidae; genus Hydrophis; species Hydrophis major. The sequence goes on from CM066329.1 coordinate 336,431,635, forward strand.
CTAGCCTGATGAATGTCCAACAGATACAGGGGGCACCAAGGTCAGCAAATGCTGTTTTCCATATAAATGTATGTTATTTCATTTACTTCAACCAGGACTGTCATATTTCACTGTCTCTTGCTTATTGCGCTAGATTTATCCTTGCATTAATAGAAACAGGTGAATTAGGGGTGTAACGGAAAAGAAGGAAAAGTTTCATCTCTTAAATGCTCTTTTTCTGATGAAAGGTGCTCTTTGGTTTAAAATGGGTTTTAATATTTCCCATCCAGTTTAGGGCAACAGATCTAGATCGTAATAATCTAAAAATCCATTAGATGGTAGCAAAGAGTAACATTGCTGCTATCTAACTGCTTAATAAATTTTTGTAGCCCAAATCTGGCAGGCCTGGACTCTAAGGATTCCTTCTTGGCTTTAATTCCTAATCCCATGCATTGCTAATCTGTGTGATGAGTCACAAAAACTGCAGACTGAAGCATCTTTCCTAAACTACCGTATATACTCGAGTATAAGCCGAGTTTTTCAGCACATTTTTTGTGCTGAAAAAAAACCCCCTCGGCTTATACTCGAGTCAGATTCCCCTCTGAAAAAAAATGGTGTGGAGCTCCGAAGCTGGGCAGCCGCTTCCCTGCTTCTGTGTTTCCTTTGCAACTTTTAAGCATGGGAGGGGGAGGCTTTTCTGAGCTCTAGGCTGAAAAAGCAACGCGAGCCTAGGTCGCTCCACTCAGTTTCATTTCCTCAGCTCCAGCTGCTTTCAGTCCACTCGGGAGGAGGGGGAGGAGGGGGAGGCTTTTCTGAGCTCTAGGCTGAAAAAGCAACGGGAGCCTAGGTCGCTCCACTCAGTTTCATTTCCTCAGCTCCAGCTGCTTTCAGTCCACTCGGGAGGAGGGGGAGGAGGAGGGGGAGGCTTTTCTGAGCTCTAGGCTGAGAAAGCAACGCGAGCTGAGGTCGCTCCACTCAGCTTCATTTCCTCAGCTCCAGCTGCTTTCAGTCCACTCGGGAGGAGGGGGAGGAGGGGGAGAGAGAGAGATATCATAAGAACGGCTCTTGGTTTTTTCTTGCAAGGGAGAGAGTGACTCCTGCCTACCACTGTCATCATCATCATCTTTTGGGTTAGTGAATCAACCAAACCTTTCATGATAGTGAGATCGTTTCCCAAATTTCCCTTAAATCAGGGAAGAAATCAGAAACAAACCTTTGGGCTGAGAATAAGCTTGTTCCTATGATGCCATTTTTGTTCACTTCAGTGTGAAAAGTGTGAAAAAACACACTTCTTTTTCTTCATCTTCTTGTTCCCTATTTACTGGTCTCTTTCAAAGAGGAAATTGTGAACATCAAACTTATTCTCAACTGTCCTAGTGAAAGTTTTTATTGGCATCTATTTTTATTTTTGAAATTTACCAGTAGCTGCTGCATTTCCCACCCTCGACTTATACTCGAGTCAATAAGTTTTCCCAGTTTTTTGTGGTTAAATTAGGTGCCTCGGCTTATATTCGGGTCGACTTATACTCGAGTATATACGGTATATCCATGCAAAATGGCTAATTCATAGCAACTATAAAACTTTCCCGTTCAGATTGGCTGGGCCTGTGAATAACAATAGCCTTTTCAAGTCTGGGTTATATCAAAGAAACTGTCTACATCACCACAACTCAATTTTATTATTTAAAAAATGTATTTACCCCCTTTCCTCATTAAAAACTAATCTCACTTGTATGTCTTTAGGACTGTCCCTTAAAAACTCTTGCACCTATTTTATCTTTTCTTTCTTGGATTTTTTTGTGAAAGGCAGAATGTGGTCATAGCACTGGAAAATCATAGAAGAGCTATATATGAAAATGGTAATATATATTCTGTGTGTGTGTGTGTAAAGATTTATAGCAAATGAGACCTGTTCCACATTGGAAAATGACTGTGGGTGATTTCTAGTTTGCTTTGCACCCAGCACACTCTCAGCCAATCGCTCTATCCAAATCAAAGCAAGAACATTCAATTAGAAAAAAAAGTATAGCTCAATATTTATTGATTGGAGGCAAGATATACGTAGGCTTTTTTAAAAACAGTCGTGGAAGCCTCCTGAGGAATCTGGAATACACATCTTCAGTCTTTGGACTAGATTCACTTAGGGATCTTAAATCTTCAATAAGCAGAGCTCTGAGTGGAAAGCTCATCACTAACTTTATTGATGTTTTCAGCTCTAGTCATATAATTGCCATCTCTGCTACCAGCAAAATGCAGGATTGTGCTGGTAGGCTTACAACCCAGTTAATAATGGCATTTCTTGGTTCCTTCCTGCAAACAGAGGATTAAAAAAATAATATCCAGGTATTTGAAGGATTTATTTTGTTCTATAACTTTCTGGTTGATTTTCCAGCAAAGTGTATACTGGCCAATCTTTTGGTAAAAGATCACTACTACGCCTGTCTTAAGTAAGTGATAGTTTTTCTTCTCTACGATATGAACCTAAAGCTTGCCGGCTCAGTTTTTCTATTATGGAAAGGATAGCTGCAACATCAGCAAATAAGAGAACTGGCGTGAGTTTATTAGCCATTCTAAAGGGATAGAATTCACTATTTTTCAGAGCTTGAATTATACCATTGATTTTTTTTTTCTTCCTAGCTTTTTTCCTCAAATGCAGAATCTGCTTTTTTTCAGTTGTAGTAGGAATCGACCAACCAGCTTGTCACCCAAATCTAATGTCATAGAGGGTGACTGGCTCAAAGTTTCCCAGAAGGCTTTCATACCTAGGATGCAACTATGATGCAACTACAGGAAAATAATTGCAATCAGCTTTCCTTCCACTGAGGTCCTGTATATTATATGAGCCAGAAAGAGAACTGTGAAAATATTTACAGACCCCTCACATTCTGGACATAAACTATTTCAACTTCTTCCCTCAAGACAATGCTATAGGGCATTGCAGGCCAAAACAAGCAGACACGAAGACAATTCCCCCCCCCCCCCCCATGCTATCACTCTTCTAAACACTGTCCCACAACACTGGCTATGCCCAGGCATGTCAATCCACCTAGTAGGGCTGTATTACCCATTAACCTTCTCATCTTTTTATTTTTCCTATTACCTATTTCTTTAGCTTCTTATATAACTTTGTTGTTTGTATTTCATAATTTACATTGGTTGCCTTTATTTAGTATCCTATTATGATTTATGCTGTTTGCTTATTTAGTATCCTATGACCATCACTGAGTTTGTATCTTATGCTTTATGATGGTTGTATTTTATTAGTATGGTCATGATTTATCACTTGTTGCTTGTATATACACTGAGAGCTTATGCACCAGAGACAAATAATTGTGTGTCCTATCATCCTTGTCCAATAAATTATTCTATACTATACTATACTATACTATACTATACTATACTATACTATACTATACTATACTATACTATACTATAACTCTGTCTCCCAGTTTCTAGCCTGGTGCTTTAACCATTTGATCAAAATGTCTCTCTTTTATATATTAATAATTGGAATGGATACAGGAGTTTAAAAGAATGGAAGTAATCTTACATCATTTCTTTTTGATTCAAGACTGACACTAAAAGATAATCTAGAGTACATTGAACAGCAAGGCAATTTCCAAAATTTCATTAAAGGTGAATTTAAGGTGAGGGAACTCAAGGAAAATCACTTAGATCACTACTGAACTAGCATGCAAAATGCACAATCCAATCCAAGCCTCAGGAAGATCAAAGTAGCTAGTCCAAGAAAATATTTTAAAAATGAATAAGTTACTACAAGTCAGAATGCTAAAGAATTCTGATATTTGATTTTTTGAGCAAATTTAGCCCAGTTATCCAACTGAGCAGTCTTTTTCTTTTCTCCTATAAAAGTTAGTAAGATTTTAAAATCTAACATTAGCTGCCACATATAACAGTCATTAATAATCCCTGGTGTTAGATGTCAGATGTTCATGTATAGAAATGTAGCTTCTAAATCACAGGAAATTCAGAAGTACATCTAGTCCTTAGGTTACAACCCTAATTGGCACCAGAATTTGTCACTAAGCAAACCAATAATTAAGCAAAATATCACATGACCAAAATATCACTTAGGGGTTGGGGTTATTAGACCAGGTTCCTATAGTCATTAAGTGAGGACGTCACGCCTTTTAGCTACCCCATCCAGCACAACCTTGAAATGAGAGATACAAAAGAAGTTCTGGGAAACAGATTTTTGCCTCCCTTAAAAGCTGCATATATTAAACTTCAATGGCAAGCATTTGTCATATCTACAGATAAAGCAATGATTCAGGCAAACCATAAAACAGGTAGTAATCCAGCCTGCAATCTGACTTCAGTCTTCATCATTTCTAATCAAATAACAACAATAAGACAACATGTTTATAGTGTAGAGATATGAAGGACACCAAGTTTTGTGTGCCCAGCCAGATAGGTTTTTATAGTATGTTTACCTTCAAATTATCCTTAGATGAATATTATCAGATACAATATCCTAGAACCCAAAACAAGTTTCAACTGAACACCCAGTGATCTGAAGGCTCTACCGGAAAGCGTATTTACTTGATGCCAAATGAATGTACTCTGTCAGAGATGGATGTTAGAAATTTAATCAAGATGATATATTCACTGTCAGTTATTTCATTTCATCTTTATTTTCTAGGGTATATGCTAATGAACATGTACAAGCGCTTATGTAGCTACTTCCATTCAATGTTCTTCCAATCTCACTAAATTTTGGAATATATCACAGTAAGTATTGCATCTTTGGTAAATTAAAGCCTGAAGGTTCCTTATTGTGCAGATATTAGAACAAGCAAATGAAATGACATTCATCAAATTAAGCTTTATTTAAAGGCATTGGTTTGGTGTGTTTGGCAGACAACAAAAATCAGGTACATACCAGTTATTATTCAATGTGTGATATTTACCACTGCAAACAACTAAAAATAAGTTTTAATTTTCTGATTGGTATATCTTCAGAGCTGTCTACAAAGTTGATCAAAGCATGAATAGTATAAAAGTAATCATTTCAATATGGATGTACTAATTAGCATGCAACAAGAACTGTCAACCCATGTAGAAAAAAAATAAAATAAGGCATTCTCTTTGACAATAGAAAAAAAAGTATCTCGATTTATCAGCATTTTAAAATGTTGCCAATTGTGTTATCAGTGGAAGAAATTGCTAAGTGAATATATCTGCATTTTAAAAATGAGTTTTTTCACTCTTCTGCATAGTCAAATTAAATAGGTACAACTACTCCAGGATGGAATAGAGTAGACCCTTACTTGATGTAGTTGTCTTCCATATTTCCATATGTTGTTAAAGATGGCAAACCTGCCTGAAAAAAGAAATGGCAACTCTCATTCAGCACCACAACACATACATTTAAAAAGTCAAATATTAAGGCTCTTTCATTGGATGGATTTATCTTTTACTATTTTTTGAATTTATTTTTTAAATCTCAAGATTGTTTCAGATGAGTTGACTTTAAGCTTTTGACATGTGCCTAATAATTCTTTTAAAACCTAGGGCTGAAACTGCTGGTTTCCTAGCAAAATAAGTAATTGTCACTCAATTTATGCTCATTAAACAATAAAATACAGATTTTTAAGTAAGAAATCCAGAAAACAACTGAGAAATTATATACCAGTTATCTTAAATAAATTGAAATAGTACAGTAATTAAAATAATTAAAGAACAACAACCAGGTATCCAGATGAATAAGCCTTGCTAAAAGAAAATCAGCATAAATTCCACAATGTTTTAGGGGTGGTTTGTTGTTTTTTTTTTGTTTTTTTTTTTGAGAATATGAACAGCATTATGCATGTATTTTCAAAAAAGCCCTTCATCATTGTTCCTTATCGAAAGCCGTTGACTTGAGTTTACTCAATGGTCAGCAGATAAGACAACCTGTCTTTTCACAGATTAATTAATTAAAGAACAAAAAGCAAATATAGAAATAAATGGGCAATTTATAGTACTTACTGGAGGCATGTAAAAATTAGATCTATGTTGGGTCCAGTGCTTTTTAACTGTAGGAATAACCAAAAAGGACACTAAGCTACTCAAAAGAAAAGAATGTGTGGAAGATCTCCAGAAGGAGCTCTTTAAATTGAACTGCTAGTTCACTAAATCACAGACTCAACTTAATAGCAATAGCACTTAGACTTATATACCACTTCACAGTGCTTTAAATCACAGACTCAACTTAATAGCAATAGCAATAGCACTTAGACTTATATACCACTTCACAGTGCTTTAAAGCCCTCTCTAAGAGTCACCATATTGCCCCCAAATAACCTGGGTCCTCATTTTACTAACTTCGGAAGGATGGAAGGCTGAGTCAACCTTGAGCTGGTAAAAATCAAATTGCCAAACTGCAGGCAGCCAGCAGTTAGCAAAAGTAGCCTGCAGTACTGCATTTTAATCACATAAAATGAGCTAGTTTGGTGTAGTGATTAAAGCACCAGGCTAGAAACAAGGAGACTGCGAGTTCTAGATATGCTGTAAGCACAAAGTCAGCTGACCTTAGACCAGTCACTCTCTCTGTCCTAAGAAGCAGCGGTGGCAAACCACTTCTGAAATATCTTGTCAAGAAAACTACAGGGATTTGTCCAGAAAGTCACTACAAGTCAACACTGACCTAAAGGCAAATACACACACAAAAGATTGTAAGTAAAAAAAATCTACATTCACTATAAGTTGATGGAATTGTCCAAGAAAAAGTTTTTGGAGCCATGGCAGATATTTCAATGAAGTTGTTGTGCCTGTATATAGCAGCTGTGAAAAAAGCAAATTCCATGCCAAGAAATTTTAGAAAAGGGATAGAAAATAAATCTGTCAACACGGTTATGTTACACATACCCATGGCATGTCTGAATATAATTTTAGTCATCACATCTGAAAAATGATAAAATGGAACTGGAAAAGGTGCAGAAAAGGGCAACAGGAGACTCAAATACTACAAGAAAAAGCTAGAATGTTTGGAACTCTAGCTTATAAAAAAGCCAAATAAGAAACATGATTGAATATATAAAACTATGCATGGCATGGACACATTCATCTCAAACAATAGAACCAACTATCATCCAATTAAGCTGATGGGAGAAGATTTACAACAAAAAAAGATTTAGAACAAAGTACATACATCACATAATTAACCACTGGAATTCATTACCACAATTCATAGTGATGGCCACTAACTTGCATGACTTTAAAAGGAAATCCAATAAATTCATGGTCTATCACAAGCTATTGGTCTTGAAGACTTGGTGGCAGCATGTCTCCAAATACTAGTTGCAAGGAAGTACAATGCTCAAATTGTCTGTCTCCTATTTGTCAGCACCCTAGAGGCATCTGAGTAGCTACTGTGAAAAATAAGATATTAAGCTGAAGTTGATTTGTTCTTATGTTCTTCTCTTCATCATTCTTCTTAATCCATGTCCTTGAGGATTTAGGACCATTGTTTCTTGGTACACTGCCAGACTGCTTCCAGAAAGTCTTCCTTTTATCTCAACCCTATCAGTTTAGACTTTACTTTTCTGAAGCATTAGGAATTAAAATTCTTTACCACCATAAGAAATAAGGGGTCAAAATCCTTCAAGTTTGGGAATGCCAATATTGTCCAAATCCATAACGCCACATTCCTATTTCAGTAAAAACTAATTTACCAATTGAGCATAAAATTGTAGCTTCAGAATTATTGCTGTCAAGGGTTCCATCTCCGGGCATTAAATACAGTGTATTAATGTATTCATGCATTAGTATCAATTCTTATGGAAACAAAAGTTAATTTAGGTAGCTATTTATCTTCTGGGTTTAAGGTGCTCCCACACAGTATATATGGTGTTATGGTATTTGATAAGGCATAACGGAACAATAACAATACCATTAATCCCAGATTTATGGAAGAAAACCACAAATTACTCAGTGCAAAAATGCCTTTTAGAAGTGTTATGCTGACATGAATGGAAATGAATTGGTTGCTCCCAAAACTTAATCTTCAGCATATTGGTTTCATTGGGCTTCTATTTGACAACTCTACTCAGTAATGTTCAAAGAGAGGCCAATTCTAATTCTATTGAATTCATACCAAGAGTTACTATGAATCTGCAGACTACTTGCCTTTTTATAATCTATTTAGTACATAGGGAAAACAATATGGTGACTTCTAGTTAAGGAAAAATGAAACTTGGTTTTAGAGGTGGAAGAGGCAAATTTTCACTTGCATTTTAGATGTTCTTATTTGATATAGGGAGGTTGAGGTGAGGAGGATTACTTGTAGCATTGGCACAATAGAACAGGGAATTTTCAAAAACGTACAATAGAGTGCCTTCTGCTAATTTGAGGAAGACTTCAAATCAGGTCTCATTAGCCAGTTCCTTTTATTGTTTTCTAGATTGTTTTATAATCTGTACTTCCATTTCAAACTGCTGTAAATTACAATTATCACACAGTACTTGTTAACAATTATAAAATTATTCTCTATTGTTGTACGTTCATACTCTACTTTCAATCACCTTTCCTCCCCTCCTCACATTGCTTTCCTGATACACTCCCTCCAGGGGTGGTATTCAAAAATCCCAGTAACCGGTTCGCTGCCCAGTTGCTGGGTGGGTGTGGCCATGGTGGGCATGGCCTATGGGAACTTCCGGGAGAGCCATTTTTCATCTTCCCAAGGGTCTGGAGGCTTCCCTGGAGCCTTTGGGAGGGTGAAAATGGTCTCCCCTGGACTCCGGAGGCCCTCCAGAAGCCAGAAACAAGCCCGTTTCTGGACCTCCAGTACTTCCAGAAGGCCCTTTTTCCCCTTCCCAGAGCCTCCACACAGACTCTGCACTTATCTGCATCAAAAATAGGCCGCATGGAGACTCCTGGGAGGGCAGGGCCAGCCAGTCAGTTCAAATACCGATTCGGCGAACCAGATGCAAATTTAACATCCGGTTGGCCCGAAGCAGTCCAAAGCAGTAGAATCCCACCCCTGACTCCCTCCCACTATTTCATGCTGAGATTTACTAGGTCAATATTCAAGTAAACATGATATCAATAGCAGATAATGTTAAGTACTTGGACATGGGTTGGAGTAAATGGAGACAGTCTTTGAATAGTGAACTTTCAGCTCTTTATTAGCATAGTGACTTCTCGAAACAACAACAGTGAACCCTGCCTTATATAGGCAACCTTTATGAGAATTGTCCAATAGCGAGCTATGAACGCAAGTACTTTAAACCAATAATAATCCTCTGTTAAGGGCCAATCGGATTCCTAAGAACTAGCCAATCCGATCTGGCCACCTAACAGCCAATCAGAAGTGCAGGGCCAGAACCCTGCACTTAACCTCAAGCTCATACTTTATTAACTATGGTACATACATAACACCCCTTCCCCCTGGCTTTTTAATTATGGTGTAGTTATATAATCATTTAAGTAGGATGGTTGTCTTTTAAGTCTTTCGGATTTTCGTTGGACTGGTTGATTGCAATCCTGTTGAGGTAGATTGTTGTTTGGCAGTGTCTCTGCTTCTTGCTCAGCTGCAATTTCTTGTGGTGCAAACAATTCTCCTTCCTGCTCCATTTCTTGAGTCTCACTTGATTCGTCGCTCTCTTCGAGCAGGTTCCCTGGAACGTCATCTTCTTCTTCTGTACCTTCCCCCCCCCTCGGTTTGGTCATGAGGGAGTTGTTGAGTGGCCGTTATGAGTCGTGACCGTAATTGGTCGATATGCCGTTTCCACAGTCTATTGTCACAGCATTGCACTACGTAGGATTTGGGGCCGGTCACTCGTACTACCGTTGCCTCTATCCATAACGGGTCGCCTGAGAAGTTCCGTGCGTAAACGCGGTCTCCTACCTGGAACATACGACAGCGGCCACTGGATCCTATTGGCTTTTCCGGTTCGTAAGCAGGGTGCAACCGGTCGAGGTGGGAACGGAGTCTTCATCCCAGCAGTAGTTCTGCGGGAGTTCTGCCGGTGATGCTATGTGGAGTTATGTGTTGCAAAAAGAGAATTTGGTTGACTTTGTCATCGATATTGTCATAGTCCATTTTTTGCAAAGTCTTTTTAACAAATTGGACCATGCGTTCCGCTCGGCCATTGGTCGCAGGGTGCGCAGGCGAGGTGAGCGCATGGCGGATGCCGCGGTCAGCGAGGTACTGCTCGAACATCAATGCCGTGAACTGTGGCCCGTTATTGGACACCAGGACGTCAGGCAATCCGTGGGTTGCAAAGAGTCTATTTAGGATCTTAATCACTGCCTCAGAAGTTGTGGGCGTTATATGATGAACTTCTAACCAATTGGAATATGCGTCGACTGTCAGCAGGAAGATATATCCTTTGGTTGGCCCTGCGAAATCCAGGTGGATTCTGGACCAGGGTCCACGTGGCGTTTCCCATTCAGTAGGCATGGCTTTTGGTGGGGCGTTGCTGGCTTGTTGACAACTGGTACACGCTTTGACCCACTGCTCGGTTTGCCGGTCCATGCCCAGCCACCATGCATAGCTTCGTGCGAGTGCTTTCATCCGCACGATGCCGGGATGGCCCTCGTGCAGGGTTTGTAGTAGCTTCTTCCGGAGTCATTCTGGGACAACAACTCTATCGCCCCAGATGACACAGCCTTTTTGTGAAAAAATTTCAGTCTGTCTTGCTTTAAATGGCGCGAAGTCATCTGGGACTTGGTCCAATGGCCATCCGCGTTCTACCCAGCCTAGGACTCGAGCTAGGGTGTGGTCTCGTTTGGTTTCTCTCGCGATGTCTCGGGCGGTCATAGGCGGCGAGTTGAGTGTTTCGATCTGCAACGTGGTTGCCGTTGGTGCCGGATCGTTGAGAGTCTCTGGAAGCGGTGCTCGGCTTAATGCGTCGGCGTGGGGAATGGCTTTCCTCGGGCGATATTGAAGGCGATAATTATAAGCAGCGAGGAATTCTGACCATCGGGTCATTCTAGGGGATAATATGTAGGGGGTTGGCTTGTCCCCGGCTATTATCCCTAGCAACAGTTTGTGGTCAGTTATAATGGTGAATGTCCTTCCATACACATATTCATGAAATTTCTTTACAGCTGCAACAATTGCGAGAGCTTCTTTATCAATTTGTCCATAGTTCCGCTCTGCATGTGAAAGAGTCTTCGAAAAGTATGCAACAGGGGCTTCGTTCCCATTAGGCAGTACATGACTCAAAATGGCGCCCACCCCGAAAGGCGAGGCATCGCAGGTTATAACTAATGGTAAAGTCTCGTTATACTGCATAAGTACAGAGTCAGATGTGAGCAATTTTTTAACATTCCGGAACGCTTGTTCTTCCCGGTAACCCCATATCCACAATGCTTTTTTATCTAATAACCAGTGTAACGGTTCAGCAACAGTCGCCTTTTGCGGTAAAAATTCTTTATAAAAATTAATGAGGCCTAAGAATGCCTGGAGATCGGTCTTGTTATGTGGCCTGGGGGCATTTTTTATCACCTTTAATTTACTTTCGGTAGGGTGGATGCCCTGGCTATCAATCCTGTACCCTAGAAACTCAACACTGTCAGTATATAAGTGACATTTGTTTTTTTTCACCTTAAGTCCTGCCTCTTGGAATTTTTTAAGAACACTTTTCAAACGATCCTGCAAGATTTTTTTGGTAGGGGCTGCAATTAATACATCATCAAAATACGGAACCACACCCTTGATTCCCTATAACAACCTTTCCATGAGGCTTTGGAATATCCCCGGGGCTACACTAACCCCAAATTGCAATCGAGTACATTTAAAAGCACCTCTGTGCATTACAATTGTTTGGGCCTGAGCCGTCTTTTCATCCACTGGTAGTTGTTGATAAGCTTGAGCTAAATCTAATTTAGCAAAAACCTTTCCACCCCCCAAGGAGTGGAGGAGGTGCTGCACCACCGGAACTGGATACACATTCTGCTGTAGGGCGTGGTTTAAAGTGGCCCGGTAATCCCCACAAATTCGGATTGACCCATCTGGCTTAATGGGCGTTACAATAGGGGTTTCCCATGGAGAGTGATCGATGGGCTTCAACACCCCTTGAGCAATTAACGTATTGAGTTGTTCGTCGATCTTAGCTTTAAGAGCGAATGGAACTCGACGGGGCTTCAAACGAATTGGTGCTACTTTTGGATCTAAACTAAATGAGATTGGGGTCCCCTTATACTCGCCTAAACGGTCCACGAAGACGTCGCTGAACTCAGAAACAAGGTCTTCCTCCCACTCACAACCACCGACTCGGTTCACGCCGGCCACCTCAATGCCTAGTGGCGCGAACCATTGGAGGCCTAATAGACTAGGCCTATCTCTATTGATGATCGTTAGAGGTAAGTACGCTGTATGTTTTTTGAAGGAGACTCGGACTCGGCAGGGCCCGACCACAGGGATTCGATTTCCTTGGTAGTCCTTGAGGATGAGGCGTTGAAATTGGAGGTCTTGGAGTTGGATTGTGGGGATAAGTTGCTTGAGTGTCTTCCAAGACACCATCGAGAGGGACAATCCCGAGTCGACCTCCATGTGGCAAGGCTGGTTCTCGATGGCTACCGTGACTCGAATTTTCTTTTTTTTTTGTTTTTTTGAAACAAATTTTTATTGATTTTAAAGATAAAACAACACATCATTAACTATTAAATACATAAACACATAAAACCTCTTAACATTGTAAATCCTTACAAGTCAAACAAAACATTATTTTTATACAGTATAATTCCAATTTATCCCATCTCCATATGGACACACAAACATCTTTCAGCAAATTTCTCATTTTTTCTCTTTACTCCTATTCAATTTCATTTCTCTTCCATATTTATCCATTTTATAGTCATCATATTCTTTTCTTTCTGGCTTGTATAAATTATTCTCATCTAACATTCCTCCAAGGTTTTATTGATTCTTTCCTTTTTTTTTTTTTATAAAAAACAAATTTTGTTAGTTTTACCATAAGCACAATACACAAACATACAAACACAAAACATAAACAAAACTAAAAGATCTTTTCTGAAGGTTGTCTGTTCCCGGGTTAAAACTCTTTACACAGACACAAATTCAAACATCATATTCAACCCATATCTCCTTCCAAATCTTATTATCATTTTCTTTTATATATATATATATAAAAACCATTTTTATCAGTTTTATAAAAACAATGCACAAAGAATCAAGGCATAGCAGCTTATAAATTCTTTTCTAAGAAAAAATAATAATAATAGACCAATAAGGCATAGCATTTCCAGATTATAATATCAATATTTCATATAATATTAACTTCATATCTTGTCCCTACTTCTCTTTTCCATCCAAATTATTTATTAATTAAAATTTTATTGCCTTTTATCAATATACAAAATCCAAAAAAAAAAAGCATATATATCCTTCCATATCTTATTACCATTTTCAACAACATTCTTTGTCTGTTCTATTTCCAATTATCCATTCATCTTTTTTTTCTTTTACTATACTTCTCCTGTACACCAATTGGAGTAACATCTATAACTGATTACCCTAACTTAGAAATACTACATATAGCAATCTTTCTTGGGATTCTGTTTAAAAAAAATTCTAAAATTACAAAATAAATTTTATATTCTAAATATACATATAAAAACACACTCTTATATACCCTCCAGAATCCCTCTTTTAATCTAAATTAAATTCACCCATTGTCTCTAAATAAACTTTTTTTCCTTAGGTCTTGCTTCCCCCCATTAAGGCTTCTCCTCCCCCCCTTTCTCTCTTGCTTATTCTTCTCCTTGCCCTTTCTACCCCTTTGCTTTTTCTCTTCGCTTTTCTTGCTCCTTTTCCTTTGCTTTCTAACCTTGCCTCCATCTTTTCGCTCATTTTTCTCTCTTTTGGTTGTTTTTATAATTCTTAAAATCCCCTTTTTCTTATCCTTTTTCTCCTCCTCTCCAGAAGGGACCCATTGTTCATCAAAGATGGCTTCTTCTTCCTCTTCTTCCTTGTCCCAGTCCTTCTGCTGCGTAATCAACTTTTCAAAGGAACATAACGCCATTTCTAAAAATTGAAACAAAGCGCCCAAAGTATCTTCTTTTTTATATTTTTGATATTCAATCTCTAGTTCATCCACAGACGATGCCATTATGAAAAGGGAAACTTTTTCCAAAACAACCACAAGAATTTTTAATCAAAGACAATCAAAAGCAATTAAAAAAAAGAAAAAAAGTTCCAAAAGTTAATACTTTTCTTCCTTCTTCTCTTTCTCTTTCTGAATTAATTTTTAATCAAAGAGGTCCAATTACCATATATCTTCTTTTGGGATCCACAAAGACGTTCTAATCAATCTCCTCCTTTTTCAGCTTCTGCTCCAATTTTTTTTTTCTCCCTTCCCACTTGCAATGAGAATTTTAATAATCAAAAATCCATACCTCCAGCAGAGATTTTCCAATTTCTCACATTTTTCAATGTCCAAAAATCCCTTTGTCTCTTATCTTAGCTTTCAAAACAATCCACTTTCAATGTCTAATATATCCAAATATTTCTGCTTTTTCCGTGGGGTGGGAGAGTAAAAAAAAAAAAAAAAAAAAATTCCCTTTAACAGCTTCTCCGCCGCTTTTCGCTCTTCTTAGGGATACAATGTATCCTCCAGCAACAAACAGCTCAATTCCAGGCAATTTAAAAGGTGTTACTTGACCCGGCTCAGAGAGAACTTTCACTCTTCACACTTCCTCCAGCACAGTTCTTACCCGGTTGCTGGCTTCTTCGTGGCGGCCATTGCTGACCGCCGCTCCACCGCCTTGGGAAAAAGGGGTTTTCCCGGAGAAAGGGGGGGTCTGCGATGCCCCCACCTCCCTTTCCGACTCCCCTCTGTCTTCAGCTGTCCCTACAGGGCAGCCATATCCCCCTGACCCATCTGGATCGGGGGTACCTCGACGGCTAGCACAGCAGGAATCGCGAGCTGTCGCGAATTCCTGCTGCCCCGAAGCCACGCAAACCGGAAGTTTCCCGTGACTCGAATTTTCTTAGTGTCCATGACTGAGGCGTGACCTATAGTGATAGTATGGTGAGCCTTTTCTTTTTGCAAAGCGCGATTTCTGTAGGAGTGGTTTACTGGTTCTTGCCTTACAGGACGGTTTCCTGTCGATTGGCGATAGTTGGCCCCTTTTGAGGCCTGGCTGGGTCCTGGTAAGCTGCGGCAGACCCGGCTGATGTGGCCTCGTTTCCCGCACTCATGGCAGAGTGCGTCGTGGAATTTGCATTCGGCCCTGGCATGGTTTGCTCCACAGCCAGCGCAAGGGCGTAAGGACTTAGGGCGAGGATCCCGGTCGGACCGCATTCGATGGACCCCTTCTTCGTCGCTGTCTGACGACGAAGAGAGGTCCTCATGGTGCGTCGTAACAAGCTGTCCTTCAGACTTGGATAAAATGTCGCTTGTCAGTGGTGGTACCGGAGTGCGGCTTCGCCGTAGTTGTGCAGCTGACTTTTTGGTCGCCTCCGCAGCCATGGCTTCAGCGATGGCGTCAGCAAGGCTGATGTCACCTTTCGCCATCAGCTTGCTTTGCACGCCTAGTGCATCTAATCCCAGAATTACTCGGTCTCTTAGTGCTTCTTCTAAATCGGCGAACCCGCAGACGCCTCCTAAATTTCGGATGTCTGCCACGAAATCGGCCACGCTCTCTCCTTTTCGCTGGTTCCTTTGATAAAACTCGTGGCGTCTCACGAGTGTAGGCATGGTTGGCGCATAATGATCTCTCAGGATGGGTTCGAGGTCATCCCAGCTCATGGCTTTCACTTCTCGAGGTTTGGTGAGTGCTTTTGCCATTTTAAAAACAGCCGGGCCGCAGTGCATCAGGAACAGTGCCCGCTTTTTTGCTGGTGTGGCGTCCTTCAAATTATTCGTCTCAAGAAACATTTGGAAGCGATCCATGTAGGATTCCCAATCCTCTTGGTTTGGATCGAACGGAGCGGGTGGTACGATGCCGCCGGACATGGTTCCATTGTTGGCGTCGTCTTATCACGTGCTCGGTATTGCTTCCTGGCTTCTTAGGTTCAGACGTCTCCAAATCCCATCCTCGTCGCCAGTGTTAAGTACTTGGACATGGGTTGGAGTAAATGGAGACAGTCTTTGAATAGTGAACTTTCAGCTCTTTATTAGCATAGTGACTTCTCGAAATAACATCAGTGAACCCTGCCTTATATAGGCAACCTTTATGAGAATTGTCCAATAGCGAGCTATGAACGCAAGTACTTTAAACCAATAATAATCCTCTGTTAAGGGCCAATCGGATTCCTAAGAACTAGCCAATCCGATCTGGCCACCTAACAGCCAATCAGAAGTGCAGGGCCAGAACCCTGCACTTAACCTCAAGCTCATACTTTATTAACTATGGTACAAACATAACAGATAATATTTGTAGCTCTATGGAACTGTGTGGTTCTTGAGCCTCTCCAAGGAGTAAGCACTCACGAGCACCAGTGATGTTACCTAGTTTGATAATGAAATATCTGCAAGAAATCAATCAAGCTCAGAGAGCACCAAATCCCCACAAACATGATATCCATCTTTTTTATCTCCACCTTTATCATTTTTAAGCCTTTGACTATTTTGTGAAGCATTTTGTGAAGGAATGCCTAAATATCATAATTCTCCAAATTCTTCCAACTTGATGGAAATTAGCCAAGAAGTAATATTCGCACAATGCCATCTTTGTATAAATATAATTCCACTCCCAAAGAAAGCATAATAATCAAATGTGAAATATTTTCTAGATATTAATCAGAGAAATTCTAGACATTATACCTTATTCATTAAAAGGAAGATAAGTTTTTTCCCAAAAAGAATTGTTTGCAATAATAAGTGTACGTACCCTGAAAATACAGTAATAACAGAAGACACAACTGTTTTTCTTTTCTTTCTAGTACTTTCCTACAGGTGCAATGTCTGGTTTTTTTCCAGCCAAATATTAGAAATTTGACTGACCAGCTTATTGGCCAAGCTGACATCACGGGCTGACTGTGACTGGCCCAAAGTGATGCAACCAGATTTCATGTCTAAAATGAGATTAGAATTCAGTCTGATTTCTAGCTTTCTAGCCTAACCAATAGACCTGGCTCTCAATGATACATTTAAGTGTGAACAGGAAAATAATAATGCACAGTCAAAAATGACAGAAAGGTAAAGAAGACATAGAGGCAGCATACAAGCAGCATACACAAATGACAATTCTAAATTATCCAAATTGTCAACTGAGTGAGAGTCTTCATGGATTTAAACTTTCTCTAGAGCAAATACTCACTCTCTATTCATAAAAGGGGAAAGAAGAAGGAGCTCAGCATACTCATAGAACAAGTTCTAACTAATATAACCTGAAATGTTAATGTGATCTCCTAAACGCTTTAAAAATGTATACTTTTCAATTCTGGGATCCAACATGAGGTGTAAAGTCAAGTATCTGTTAAATGCAGGCAAATCAAGAAGTACAATAGCATGGATGCACTTTGTTTTATTTAAACACAGGGCCTTGTTGAACCAGGAAGTCAGAGTTTGGGCACCAAAATGGATGAAGCCAAGATTAAAAACTAAATTTGACTGAAGTGAATTTAAATTAAATTTGGTGAATTAAATACAGTTAATCTGATAGCTTCAATTTCCCTTTCAGTCACATACAAATAGGCTGTGGAGATGGAGAAAGGACCGTGTTAAATCTATGTAGCAGCATAGACACAAAGTCTGGTCCCACCTTTGGAATAAATCAACTTGACAAAAGCATCCGCTTTCCAGGATCAACTTGACTGAAGCATACACTATTCAGAAAAGCTTTGAATAAGACAGAGAGATAAAAATATGAAATAAAGTGGGATGATGCATACACAGCAGATGGATAATACTGATTGTTGGTAATTTCCTCAAGATTTAGAAATGAAACAAGGTGGCTCAGAGAACTGCCGAATATCCTTCCTGCCAGGAAAAAAAATAGAATTCTCTGACATTAAACAATCTGCAACTGATCAAGAGCTTGGCAAGGATGGCTCACTGATTCTTCCCATGCTCAACACAATGTAGTTTTAATATTGTCTTCAAAAGTAATATTAATATTTCATCAAATGCGATATTAAGGGAAATATTAAGCAAGTTATGCTGAAGTGTCTTAATGTTAAGTATTTGTATTTCAGGCTAGGGTGCTAGCTTCTTAAATTTATCCCATCTTTAATATTGTTGTAGTCTAGCAAATCTAGCAAAACCTGCTATCCTGATATGACTGACACAAATAAGAAAGAGGTAGACAGGCTGGGCTACTACCCTTTTCTCATTTCTTCTATACTATCTCAGCAACTATGTAATTAATCCTGAATTAAGAAACAAAGGCTTTGATTCGTACTCAACATCTGATCTGCAAAGCAGATAGGCTTGCCAAAATCACTCTGCTTCTTGCTCCAAACATCATTGATTAATTGCACACAGTGAATACCACACTGTGACCTGTTTTGCAAAGCATGAGTTTGCTGTGGCCACATCACCTTTGCAACATCAGCCCTCTGATGAACAGCTAGGCAGCAACTGATAAAATGCAACGAAGCCCTTCCTGGATAGAAAACTAATTACATGGTGCCAGTAATTCGGGCCAGTTTCATTTCCATAAATGAGATGCAGCTGAAAGAATGGTTGTAGCATAAAATAAGTTAAGGCATGACAAGATCTTTCGTTGCATAATCTTTCATATTAATATGAGTAATGGCATTCTTGTCAAAATCAAAGTATTGGTAATAATGAAGCTGTAACTGACCCCTATTTAACAATCAATCTTTTTAGTTATAAACTTTAAATGGTCCAATAAATAGATTAACTAGAAAATGTTCATTAGTCTTTCCCTTCTTTCCCTTGTTCAAAAGAGGATGGAAGGTTGGGGTCAACCCGATCCAGGTAATGAAATGAGTGCTTCATTACAGAATGAAGAGTTATAATGGCACACCCAGTTCAGAACTAACTATTTATGACATACAGATATGCAGTTTCTTTCCAGTTTCTGTTGCTGTGCACAGCCTACAATCTAAAGTAAAAGTCACCAGAAGAGTTTATCATCCTTATTTTCTTATGGAATTTCTTCAAAAATTATCCAAGAATTATCTTGCAAAATTTACAGGAATCCTTTTCCCTCTCCACATTTTGTCCTCTTCCACAATGAAATTACCTGGTCAGAATGATTTTCACGGGTACAGGTATGTAGGTCTAGGTGTGTTCGGGTCTTTTCCCGTGTAAGATTAAGAGTATCTTGGCAACGTTTTGGCGAGGTCCCACTATATATGTATGTATGTATGTATGTATGTATGTATGTATGTATGTTTGTATGTATGTATATTGTCGTGTCCGTCGGCAAGGAGACCAGGAGGCGGTGACCAGGGTTTCAGCTCTTTATTTAGTCCCCAGAACCAATCTGGCTCCGAGGGAAAAACAGCGGCTTTTTATTCTCAACCGTGGCAGCTGCAGCCAAGGGCACCACTTTGAATCTCCCGCGATTCGTTTACACCAATCGCGGGAGATTCTCAGCGGGCCAATCAGCGCGGCTCGCTAAACCAATCAGATTGCCCCGCACTTTGGCCAATCAAAGTGCGGGGTTTCAAGAATGCAAATAAGAGTACAGAACATCCCTCCCCTCTTGGTTTGGTCCTATGTAATGTAGTCCCGTAAGTAGGCGGGGCTCCGCACTTGCCTACTGGACCTGTGTAGGTCAGTCGTTGGTTGGCTCCCGGCCGGTTCGGTCGGGTTCTCTGTGTCTCTCGGCCTCGTCGATGGAACCGCCTGGTAGGCCTTGCTGAGCCGTTTGTCGCAGCTCCCTACTGGTCTACCCGGGCTGGTTGAGCTGCGGTTTTCGCCGCTCCCGCCTGGTCTTTCCGGGCTGGTCGAGCTGGCCTGGCTGCTTCTCCCTGGTGAGGTTCCGAGCTGGCTGCTTGCTAGTGAGTATGGCTGGTTCCTTTCTTCTGGGTTTTGGTTCCCGGGGTATTCCCTCCCCTCTTGGCTTGTGTTAAGGGGATTGTTTATGTCTGGTTGCGTGTCGGTTGTGTTTCTCGTGGCTGTTCTCGATCTTATTTGATCGATGTGACATTTCCACGCTCGTCCGTCAGTTGTTTGCAGCCGGTACGAGCGGGGACCTGTCAGTTGGGTTATGGTTGCTGGTACCCATAGTGGGTCTCTGGTTAGGTTTCTTGCATAGACGGCGTCACCTGGTGCAAAGGATCGGTGCTTGCTGGAGGAGTTTGGGGGTTTTTCCAGGTTGTATGTGGGGTGCAGTCTATCGAGTGGGGACCTTATTTTCCTCCCCATTAGTAGCTCTGCCGGGCTTTTGTTCGTTGTCGTGTTCAGGGTTATATGTTGTATAAAAAGCATTTTATTTATTTTGTCTTGGATTTCCCCGTGTTCGATTTTCTGGATGGTTTTTTTCAAAAATTGAACCATCCGTTCCACCCTTCCATTCACCGCCAGATGCGCCGGAGCTGTCAGTGCGTGTCATATGCCCCGTTCCGCTAGGAATTTTTCAAATTCCAGTGAGGTGAATTGGGGGCCGTTGTCTGACACGATGACATCCGGGAGGCCGTGTGTTGCGAATAGTTTGCAAAGTTCCTTGGTCACGGCCTCTGTGGTGGAGGATTTCATGTTGCTTACCTCCAACCAGTTGGAGTAAGCATCTACGGTTACTAGGAATGTATGTCCCTTGGTAGGCCCAGCAAAGTCTATGTGGACCCTAGACCAAGGTCCCCTGGGAGTTTCCCACTCTAGGATCGGTGCCGTGGGAGGGCTTGGTCTGGTTTCTTGGCAGTGTTGACACCTTGCCACCCAGGCCTCGATTTGTTTATCCATCCCTGGCCACCAAGCGTAACTCCTGGCCAGGGCTTTCGTTCTAACTATGCCCGGGTGCCCCTCATGTAACAATTCCAATACCTTCCCTTGCAGTTTTTCCGGGATAACCACCCTATCCCCCCACAGTACACACCCTTTTTGCAGCAAGAGTTCTGTTTGCCGGTTCCGGAATGTTTTGAATGCTTCGTCGTTGTCCTTTTCTGGCCACCCTTTCTCTACCCAATGTAACACCCGCGCCAGACGTTTGTCTTTATTGGTTTCTCGGACAATGTCTGACGCGGTTATGGGTAGATCGGGCAGAGTCTCTATGCTGAGGGCGCTCGTCGTGGGTGCTGGGTCAGTGTCTAGATCGGGTAGCGGCGAGCGGCTCAAAGCGCCTGCATGTGTGATAGTCTTACCGGGTCGGTGTGTGAGCCGGAAGCTGTAGGCGGCAAGGAATTCAGACCACCTTGTCATCCTGGGAGATAAAATGTTCGGGGTGGCCCGGTTCCCTGCCAGGATGCCCAGCAACGGCTTGTGGTCTGTGATGATTGTGAACGTGCGGCCGTAGAGGTACTCATGGAACCTCTTCACTGCTGTGACGATGGCTAGGGCCTCCTTGTCCAGCTGGCTATAGTTCCACTCTGGTTTGGTGAGTGTCCTGGAGAAGAAAGCGATAGGTGCTTCTCTTCCATCTGCGATTGTGTGGCTGAGAACGGCACCGACGCCGAAGGGTGAGGCGTCGCATGTGATGGCGAGTGGTAGGGTCTCATTGTATTGGATGAGGATAGCATCCGAGGTGAGCAGATCCTTGGTTTTCCTGAAGGCAGCTTCCTTGCGTTTCCCCCAAGTCCAGGTAGCCGCCTTGTCCAAGAGCCTATGCAAAGGCTCCGCCGCGGTTGCCTTTTGGGCAACCAACATTGTAAAAATTAAGCAGTCCCAGAAACGCCTGCAGTTCCGTTTTAGTCCTGGGTGTGGGGGCCTCCTTAATGGCTCTGATTTTGGTTGCGGTTGGGTGGATGCCATGCCGGTCTAGGAGGTACCCCAGGAACTCGACCCGCTCTGTGTAAAGTTGGCACTTTTCCCTCTTCACCTTTAGCCCGGTTTCCTTGAATTTGGTTAGCACCTCCCTTAGTCGACCCTCTAGTTCTGGCTGGTTGCTTGCCGACACCAGCACATCGTCAAAGTAGAGCACCACCCCCTTGATGCCTTGCAAGAGTCTCTCCATGAGGCTCTGGAAAATTCCAGGTGCCACGCTGACTCCAAACAGGAGTCGGTTACATCGGAAAGCTCCCCGGTGGGTGACTATGGTTTACGCCTACGCGGTTTCTGCGTCGACCGGCAGCTGTTGGTATGCTTGGGCCAGGTCGAGTTTCGCAAAAACCTTGCCTTCCCCCAGTGAGTGTAGAAGATGCTGCACTACTGGGACGGGGTAGGCGCTTTGTTGCAAGGCGCAATTTAGGGTGGCCTTATAGTCCCCGCAGATTCTCACCGACCCATCGGGCTTGACTGGGGTAACTATTGGGGTCTCCCACCGGGCGTGGTCAATTGCTTGTAAGACCCCTTGCTTGACGAGCTTGTCAATTTGCTTGTCAATTTTTGGCCTGAGTGCAAAAGGTACCCACCTTGGTTTTAGGCGTCTTGGGGGAATGTTAGGGTCTAGGCTGAAGGAGATGGGGGGCCCTCGGTACTTGCCTTGGGTGCCGTCGGACACTTCCTGGAAGTCCCGTGCCAGTTGTTGCTCCCAATCGGTCTTGGTGATGTGATTGATGCCCGTGACTTCGATGCCGAGAGGTGTGAACCATTGCAGTCCCAAAAGGCTGGGTCGGTCTTGGTCCACGATCATCAGGGGAAGCTTTGCCGTGTGGCCCTTAAATGTCACTTTGAATTGTCCGATTCTGACTACCGGGATGCGGTTTTCCTGGTAGTCTTTAATGATTAGTCTCTGGTTCTCCAGTCCCTTCTTGTGGATGGTAGGCACCAAGCATTTGATCTCTTGCCAGGCGACCATGGAGAGGTAGGACCCGGAGTCCACCTCCATTTTGCATGGCTCGCCTTCGATGCCTACCTCCACATAGACTTTTCAGGCGTCGGTGGTTGATGCATGGCTGATGATGACCGTCTGGTGGGTTTCCTTCTTCCGCTGGGTCTCGCCAGCTCCTCGGGTTTGCCCGCTCTGGTCCTATCGGCTGTCGGCTGGGCGATCTCTGGTTCTGGGGGGTGTGCTGTCCCGTCTCCGCTCGCTGTGGTCCCACCGTCTGGGGCTGTAGCTTTGTTTAATCAGCAGACGCGGGCGATGTGACCCTTTTTGTCGCAGTACCAGTAGACTGCATTGAAGAAACGGCACTCAGATCTAGGGTGGTCACCTCCGCAACCGGCACACGCGGTCCCCAACTTATGATCCCGCCGACTGCGCTGGTCGCGTCCTGCCTGGAGCCGGTGGATTTCCTCCTCCTTGTCCGAGGTGTCGGAGGCGGAGTGGAATTCGCCATGGTGGGTGGTGGTCTCACAGTGACTTGCTTCCGGTTGGGCCTCGGTCACCCGTCCAGGGTTGGTGGTCACGGTGCGGTCCCCTGTGTCCGATCTCCGCATGCGGTTTGCCAACTGCCAGGTTGCCTCGGCTGCGGTGGCTTCAGCGATGGTGTTAGCGAGGGCGATGTCACCTTTGGCCATCAGCCGACTCTGTAGGACTGGATCCCGAAGTCCGAGCACGACTCGTTCCCATAGGGCCTCGTCCATGTCAGAGAATCTGCACATGCCTCCTACATTCCGCAGCTCTGCAACAAAGTCGCTGATGCTTTCGCCCGGTCTCTGGTCCCGCCAGTAGAAATCATGCCGTCTGATGAGAGTGGGCATGGCGGGGGCGTAGTGGTTGCAGAGCAAAGGTTCTAGGTCAGCCCAGTCCATTCCTGTGATGTCAGTGGGTTTCGCTAGGGCTTTCGCCATCTTGAACACTGCGGGCCCGCAGTGTGTCAGGAAGACGGCTCATTTTTTCAGCCCGGTGGCATCCTTCATGTTGCTGCATTCAAGGAACATGAGGAATTTGTCCGTGTAGGATTCCCAGTCCTCGCTAGCAGGACTAAAGGGCGCGGGTGGAGCGATGCTGGCCATCTCATCGGTCTTGCTTCCATCAGACACGTGCTCGATGGGGTTCAGACTCGGGATCCCATCCTCGTCGCCAGTGTCGTGTCCGTCGGCAAGGAGACCAGGAGGCGGTGACTAGGGTTTCAGCTCTTTATTTAGTCCCCGAAACCGATCTGGCTCCGAGGGAAAAACAGCGGCTTTTTATTCTCAAGCTGCGGCGGCCGCGGCCAACGACACCGCTTTGAATCTCCCGTGATTCGTTTCCACCAATCACGGGAGATTCTCAGCGGGCCAATCAGCGCAGCTCGCTAAACCAATCAGATCACCCCGCGCTTTGGCCAATCAAAGCGCGGGGTTTCAAGAATGCAAATGAGCATACAGAACACACACACACACACATATATATATGGCATTCAGCTTTAGAAAACAAATATATATATATTTCACTATATACTATACTGTTCACTATACAGAAGCCTGATGATGGCAGATGAGATTCTGCTGAAACGTTGCTACAACTTTAAAAGCACAACTACAATGACGTGGGAAAATACCCGAACAAAGCTGAATGCCATATATATATATATATATATATATATTTGTTTTCTTAAGTTTTCGCGGGTACTTACATGTATGGCATTCAGCTTAGTTCGGGTATTTTCCCACGACATAGTAGTTGTGCTTTTAAAGTTGTAGCAACGTTTCAGCAGAATCTCATCTGCCATCATCAGGCTTCTGTATAGTGCTATATAGAAGCCTGATGATGGCAGATGAGAATCTGCTGAAACGTTGCTACAACTTTAAAAGCACAACTACTATGACGTGGGAAAATACCCAAACTAAGCTGAATGCCATACATACATATATATATATATATACACACACACATACATACATACCAGTGGTGGGATTCAAATTTTTTTACTACTGGTTCTGTAGGCACAGCTTGGTGGGCATGGCGGTAGGTAGGCATGGCGTGTCAAGGGAAGGTTAATGCATTCCCTCCCCACCCACTGATCTGCTTTCCAGCTCTGTTCTCCTTTGCAGGGCAACAAAAGAAGAACCAGCCAATCAGCTGGGACTCGGAAGGCAGATAATAGATGGGGGTGGGGCCAGTCAGAGGTGGTATTTGCCGGTTCTCCAAACTGCTCAAAATTTCTGCTACCGGTTCTCCAGAACTGGTCAGAATCTGCTGAATACCACCTCTGATATATGCATGCATACTTACATACATACATACATACATACATACATACATACATACATACATACAGTATATATATATATGAATGTATATATATTATATGAGAAAAAAGAATGGAACAGGAAAAGGTAAGTTTCAACCTTCTTCAACATAGTATCAAATATAAAATACATTAACCTTGTGATCCAAAATTAAATAGTATTTTAATTTAGTTTTAATCAAGTATTTCTATAATCCCAAATTGTTTTAATCCTTAAATTCCAATATTAACATAGCATTTGTTTTATTCAAGCAAAAAGTCAAAAAGTGGTTTTCACATAGAAATAAACTTAGACAAGCTATTTTAATTAAAGTAATTTAATTTTGCCATTTCAGCCAATTCTATTAACTTCACCATTAATTCTTCCATTGTGAAAATCTGTAGTTATAGTCAGTGAAGGCAGTTGACATTTACAGACTTTTTTTTACAAAAAAATAAAACAGAAGATGACTAAATAAATAAATAATTCCTAGTTTTTAGTATTCCTTGCCAGCAAAAAAACCAACCGATTCTTTTTTTGTCTGTAACTGGCGATCGTCAGCAGAAAACTAGCCAGATAGGTGGGCAGGGCTGATTTTGCTAGCAAGCAAGGAACAGTATGTGCAGTTATCGCAAGTCCCACCTACAGCAACAGCATGACTTCAGCATATAAAGGAGAGCTTACACAATGATGTCATTTGGCAGGATGAGCTTGCCACTGCTTGTTCCACTTTGCTGTAGATTGAAGATAAAATGACAAAACCCCAGAGTGATCTGAAAGTCAGCCTTTGTTACCTAGGCAAAGAAAGTAAAGGAAGGAAGGTCTGAATAAAAATGCTAGATTCAGTGCCCTTATTGACTCCAATTACTGCGAGTATGTATATTCAATTATGATTGGATTGTGACAGAGGAGGGGCACAGGAGGAGCCTAGAAATGACAAAAGCTACAGTCACCTTCTTTCCCATTGTTTATTGACTAGTTTCCTGCTGGCTAATAATGTGCAGAAGATGAAGTATGGCAAAGCCAGAGGAATCAGCCACATTACTTCTGCAAATCAGTACAGATTCAATGGAGGCAGGATAAAGATTGACACTGGCAGAAGCGAATTTCATGCTAGAACAGCTTTCTGTATCATAGCAAGATGACCAGAAAGCCGTTTAACTCAACAGAGGGTTAAAGAGTCTTATATTTGATCCATCTATCACAGGGGTGTGAAACTCGCAGCATCACGTCATCATGTGATATATCATAACTTTTCCCCCCTCCCATGAATGCATCTGGCTGTGGATTACAAGTTTGACATCCCTGATCTATAGGAACCCTCTGTCCTTTTAGTCCCATGTGGATTCTAGAGCAGATTAAACTATATTTTATAAATATATTTTAACCAAGGGCATCTGTTGGATAGGTAAAAAACATTAAGATGTCAGCTACAACCAAGTGTTGACCCCTTTTTTAGCATCTGATACATATGTGATGCAGAAGTTAGGGCTTTGACTGTGAGCTTGCAGCTACTATCTTGGTGTTTTCAAAGTCCACAGCAGATACCCCTGTATCCAGATCAACCCCTTCAATGCCCCATTGGGCTGTTGCCCCTTTTGAATCTCATTCTAAATGTGTACCAACATATAACATGCCCATCTTGTAAAGTGCTAGTATATGCAAGAATGCTATTTCTCTCAACAATGCCCATGCTCCATTCAGTTCATTCATTTCATTCATGTTGTTACACTATGTTGTTAACCATCTTGTATGGCTGTAGCCATATCATTGGCCTTTTTATCTTCTTTATTACCCACTAATATTGGTATTATTATCATCATCATCATCATTATCAATTGCACAGTCAGCCAAATATTCAGACTGGATTTGGCATTTTTGTCTATCTATCGAAGATAGGTAGGATACCAAGGATAGGCAAATCTGGATGTTTGACAGTTGTTGTTATTGTTGTTGTTGTTTTTGATACTTTGTTCCTTTGCATATACACTGAGAGCTTCAGCTTCTAATCACATTTGGCCAAATAAATCTATTCTGTTCTGTTCTTTTCTATTTTGTTCTATTTTTTATCCTACCCCAACTCTCCTCTCCTCTACTCTACTCATGTTATTCACTTTTATAAGGTGGCAAGTATAAGAGCAGTGTTTCTTAATCTCAGCAACTTTAAGATATGTAAACATCAACTCCCAGAATTCTCCAGCTGCTGGAATTTAGGGGATCTTAATAGAGGATCAGTATAGGATAGCTCAATAAAAACACACAGAGAGATTTTTCTTTCTAGCAAATTACAAAGGCAAAGTTTATATGTACAGGATTTTCTAGTGAGAAAAAATAATCCAGCCCTGCCCCTCTATTAACCTGATTTATCTTGAGAGTCCCACCTAAAAAGATCACATCCCAGAGCATTTTGCAGGTTTTACAACTGGTCTCAACCCCAAACTACACTTTTCTAGGCACTACATTCAATTTCTTGATTATCCTTGCAAGAAGAGTCCTAGACAATTTTACTACAGATATGAATGAAGCCACATGCACAACAGTTGATCATCTGTTGCAGTGCAAAAATGCCAAGAACTTTGATGTATTATCTAGGGTTTAAACTGAAGGCTATTTCTTCCCACCTTCCTGGATTAACAGAAACTTGGTGTGGCCCTTGTTGGCCTTGTAATTGGGCAAATTGCAACATCCAAATTGCAACTCTCTCTCTCCCTTTCTTCCCATGACTGGCAAGAAAAAAGGGAAGTAGAAAAATTGCTCCTTTCTGCCTATTACCTATTTCTTTTTGGGTCAATGAAATGTTATCATTTTCCCTTTGTCAGATCTTCAGTTGCTATCACTAGACCCCTTAATGGAGAGTTCTATTTCAGAAAACTAATAACAGAATGGGAGGCAATTTTGTGGGATCATCCTGATCAAATGAATAGTGACATAAAGGCTGATCCACATAGCACACTTACCAGATTGACCTATTTTCTGAGTTTTTAAATCATAAATTAACCATATTGCCTTAATTTGTGCAATGTACAAAGTAATAAAAAAAACTAAGTGAAATAAAAAAATTGCCAAGTTTAATATGTTGTACAGAGGTTCTAATTCTTTCTCTGACCTGCTTGTATGAATGGTTTTCTATGATTTCATGAGTTGAGATATTTTATGTTTACAGATATATCTGCTTCCTTTCATCCGAATGGCCCCATTCTGCAGTCATTCATTTACCATTTTACACAGTAAAACAATATGGATCTTAAATAGCCAAAAATTTATTTAATTTTTAATTGCTCAGGATTAGAAATTATTTGTGGCTAGAAAGATATGTCAATCTTCACAACTCTCAGGGGAATAATCTGCTTATGTTTATTACAAGGTATAACTTTGTAATATGTTGCTGTCATATTAAATCTTTAATTATGTGGTTTGGAAATTAAATTAATGTAAAAGGATAACTTGAGAAAGAAACTGGCTGTGAA
Source organism: Hydrophis major (assembly GCA_033807585.1). Taxonomy (NCBI): domain Eukaryota; kingdom Metazoa; phylum Chordata; class Lepidosauria; order Squamata; family Elapidae; genus Hydrophis; species Hydrophis major. Next base: position 336,460,160 of record CM066329.1, read on the forward strand.
AGCCTATGGCATATTTCCCAAATATATGGTTGTTTTTATATCACCCACAAGACTTAATGCATTTTTGAATTCATGGACTTATGTTTTAAGGTGCTCTTTTGGTCACCTACTTAATCAAAGAAATGAGAAATAAATGTTGCCAAAATTAGAAAGACTTACTGGTACTGTTCTCAGTTACTGATACTTTTAAAAGATAAAATTAAGAGTTGGAGTATCTTAAATACTCCAAGAAAATAAGATGTAGTTATTTATTTTTCTGTTTGTTTGTCAAATTTCTCTGCCGTGTAACTGCAGAATTATTCTGAACAGATTTCAGAATTCCAACCTAAAAACATATAAAGTCACACACATAATATAAAATACTAGTATATGAGGACAAAAACCCACACTATACTTCCATATCACGCACAATTAGATGGAGATCCACTCAAATAAGAACAGAGGCCTAAATAAGCATTGTGCAAGCATTACAACTGGTTTTAAAGCAAAACTTTGGTTCCGAAACACCTTAATAATTTTAATGTTACAAAATGGAAGGCTAAGTTGCAGGAACATATAGCATAACTACGAGGAGGAGGAGGAGGAGGAGATAATATGGCATTCCCTTGGACATTTGAACAGTCTCTTCCTTTGGGGCATTCAGAAAATTAGAAAAAACATAGTTGTTCAAATTGATGCTAGAAGCAAATTATATATTTGTCCCTATAACAGTGGAATTTGGTTCTTAAATATGATTGAATTATGGTATTTTGTAATTTATTCCCAAAGCTTTTTCCTTGGTAATATTACGGATTTGGGCTTTTTAGATATTTTGTGTTTTGATGTTATTTTTAACCCCAATTACAGTGGTTTTTCATTTATCAAACAATTGATGAGTTCCCCAGTTATCAAGTGTAAGAAGGAGACATGAAAAGTTAAAAGGCAACTCAGTTCTCCTGATATAGTGTCATAGATCAGCAACATTTCATTTGTTAGAAAATTTAAAGCAGTTTGGATAGATTCCATGTCCAAAATTTCACATTTTTGTGAAGTATTACAACATACTACAGCACTCACAATTGGTCTGTGTACTAGTAAACACCTAGATTTTAATAAAAAGTTTATGTATTTGGCCAAGTTCTCAGCTTGCACAAAGATAATTCAAACCTCTAGTCATTCAAAATACAATTGTTCTACACAAAAATGTCATAAAATACACAGCTGAATTCATTTATGTTCCTGTAACAAGTTACAAAGTAAGACAGAGATTAGGAATAATCATTCATATTGCAGAAACTGATATGCTAGTGTCAAGCAGCTGTTTCATGTGACAATTCAAATTAGATTTAATATATGGCACTGTTCATGTTTCAGTCATTAAAGTAAAGTGATGTAGAAACAATATACTATGATAACAGTTTGCCAGATGGGCATTACATGCAATACGACTAATGTAATTGAGCAAGTTTTACTGTTCACTCATCTCCTTGGGATCAGAGGTATTTAGTTCTTGTTATGGTCATAAACTAAGTTATGTGATCATGTTTTTCTCTTGGTGTAGAATTGAAAGAGGGGGTGACAGAAAGAAAGAACTGTAGAAATTTCTTATGGTAAAAGTGGTAATGCTGGGTTACAATTTTTCAATATTTCCTCTTGTCTACATGCAATAAATATTGCTAATTCTATTTTGTTCACATTGGTCAGTTTTTCCTAAACTAATGTCTACCAAGTGTGTTATGACAATAAGCTTCAGTATATTCTTTTGCTTTTCTGAGATTTTTATCTGTAGTCAGCAACTCACACACCTTGGTCACACTTATGGTTTGCTTCTTTTGGTCCTCCTGGCTGGTCTAAAGTAGATTATACCATATTTTCAGCTACCAATATTTCTTATTTAAAATCAATTAACATCCTTCCTCATGTGCTAAACCTGGACAATTGTTGCCATGTCTTTAAGATAGATCAGGCTAAGAAACCAATGGTCTACAGATCTAAAACTTTTTTTAAACAGCTATAGTAACAGAATTTATAAGTGTGAATGTGCTTCCCCATTCCCTCATTTGCTAATTGGGAGGTGATCTGAGAAATTTACTCAAATTATTTTCTTGGGCTGGGCTCAAGCTATGCTTTTCTTATCATTGCCTTAGTAGTGGTTCTTCCTCCTGCCCTTCAAGGCCTTCCCTGTTCCCTCTACAGTTGTAGAGAGTAGAGAGAATGACCTTTGTTAGGAATGTAAGTCACCTAACAGATATTTGGGTTGGACAATATGTAAACCAGAATAAACATTTTAATACTGTCTCTTTAAGAGAATCATAAAAGTGTAATTGGGTGTGGTTTCTCAAATGGCCATAAGATGGAGCCAGAAACCTGGGTTGTCTTAGTCTCAGAAGAGAGTGTGAGTGAGTCTCTGTTTCCTTCTATTGGAGAATATTGCCATTCCTCCATTTTCCTAATTGACTGATATTCATGGATTTGATGTAAGTCTGATACTGAACTGTTTTTTTACACTGGACTTTGTTATTGGATTATCCCTGGACTGAACACTGACTACCTTACCTGTGAATGACTTTGGACTGTGTTTGAACTTTGCTATTGAAAGTAAAAAACCTACATTTATTGTACAGTGTATCTGTGTGCTGTGTGTGTATTATTCAAACACTACTCTCAAATACATCTCCCTGCATGCGCTCATTCTCCTAACGGGGAATTACCTCAACACTGGTTATGGGCCCAGGCTATACCAGGCTCAGATAGCTGAGAGTTAGTGTGAATGCAGAGTACTGTATACAGACAGCTGTTTACTGTTTAATTGTGGGTTACTATCCTAATAAAGATGGCACAAGTCACTTCAACAAGTCTATCACCGATAACCCAGTTGGATGGAACAAACTATGTTTCCTGGTCTATGCAGTGCAGTTTACTTCTGCGTAGAGAAGGGTTATGGACTGTAGTTCAAGATCCACCGGATGTAAATGCATGGGATCCAGAAAATGAGGATGATGACAAGAAGCTTGCTGACTTTAAACAGAACAACGAACGAGCTCTTTGTATAATTGAACTAACACTGAATGACCAGCAGTTAGTCCATATTCGTGGAGAAGATACTGCTACTAAGTGTTGGAAGAATTTGAAGAGGATTTATGTTCGTGACAGTGTAGGTGCACACATACATCTTACACGTAAACTGTTTAGAGCACGTCTTCTGAAAGGTGGAGATATGTTAGCTGATTTAAACTTCATGAAAAGAACTTTTCAAGAGCTACATGAAAAAGAACGGATATTTTCAGAGCTGCATCAAGTTTACATCATTCTTTCCTCATTGGATGAATGTTATGATGGTTACGTATCTTCACCAGAAGTCCTGCCCAGAGATAAACTGACATCAACTGACATAACTGGAAGATTGTTAGAAGAAGCAAGAAGACGGCTGGATAGAGACCAACTGAGGAAGGTAAAACCACAAGAAGAGGATTTATCTTCAACTGCCTATTCTGTTAGGAAATGTTTTTCTTGTGGGGCTAGGGGATATATAGCTCAATTCTGTAAGAAGGGAAAACAACAGAATACTTGTAATCACCAGAAGTCCAAAAAGAATGTCAGTTTAGCTATGTTTAGCAATTCAACTGTAAACCATCATTTGTGGGTTGTTGATAGTGGAGCATCACAATGTATTACTAAAGTTAGAAAAAGGTTTGTAAAGATGTCCACAAGTAAACAACATATATCATTGGCAAATGGATGGAAGATTAAAGCATCAGGTGAAGCTACTGCATATTGTTCTTGTATAAACAAACATTTAACTATGTTATATGTACCTAAACTGAAATTTAATTTGCTATCAGTAAGGACTTTAGTTAATCTTGGTTATGTAGTAACCTTTAGGGGAGATAACTGTATAATAGAGAAAGAGAGTAAAAGTGTTACTGCTACATTAGAAAATGATTTATATGTGATACATGATGACCAGTTGAAGATGGCTAACTCAGTTTATAACAATGTTAAGCCACATGATGAATATATACATTTACTGCATAGACATCTAGGGCACATTAATTTCAAAATGCTCAAACAAACTGTTAAATTGTCAGAGGGAGTAAAATTGAAATCCTGTAGCAAGTATTTGAACTGTAATGCTTGTGGTCAAGAGAAGAGCAAGGTTACTCCTGCAAACAGACTAAATGGGTATAAGACCAAAGAACCTTTAGAGGTTGTTTTTGCTGACATAATTGGTCCTAAGAAACCTAGTCTAGGAGATGCCTGCTATATTTTGAGTATTATGGACCATTACTCACAATATGGTTTCTGCTACCTTATGAAAAACAAAACAGAAACATTCCAACGTTTCTTTAACTGGCTAAGGTTTGCTGAGAGAAAAATGAAGAGTAAAGTAATTACTTTAATGTAATTACTGATAATGGGACTGAGTTTGTTAACAAAAGATTCCAAACTATGCTGAAATTGGCTGTTGTTGAGCATAAATGTTCTGCACCTTACAGACCACAAGATAACTCGTTTGTAGAATGAAGAGGGCAAACATTACAAGCCATGGCTTGTACTATGTTATCTGATTCAGGTTTACCTGAAACACTGTGGGGTGGAGCCAAATGTGTAATAATCATGTTTTAAACAATGTAGTTAATACAACAACTGGAGAATTGCCATTCACTCATTGGCATGGCAGAAAACCAAATTTAAGTTATTTACACACATTTGGAGCTCCAGCATGGGTGCATATTCCCTCACAAGTAAGACTGAAAGGGCAACATAGAGCTAAGAAGTTATTTTTTGTGGGTTATGAGGCCCACCATAAATCATTTAGATTCTGGGATCAAGGCACAGTTCGTGTTTTTTGTAGTGCTAATTCAAAATTTCTAGAGCATGTTGGGTGGGATAAACTGGAACCGGAACCCAGCAATGATATTATTATTGACACCCAAATATTCCCTAAAGATAAAATCATTAAACCACAAATAGCCATTAAAGAGGAAGAACAGGAGGAAGTAGGAGAACAGGCACTGGAGAAGGTGGAAGAACAGGAGCAGGGGCACAAAAAAGTCCACCAGTAAGCCCTGTATTACCAAGATGTTCAACCCAAGTAACATGACCACCTGATAGATATCAGGCTAGTGTTGTATGCCAAGTGAATACAGTTCCAAGTAACTATAGTGAACTAAAACTATATCCTGCTAAAGATCACGCTGCTTGGCAGAAAGCAGTGGATAAGGAACTGGAATAATTAAAAAGACTGGAGGTATACGAAAATGTTAAGTTAACACCAGGTAAACATGCCATAGGATATAAATGGATATATAAACTTAAGACAGGTGTGGATGGGACTGTTACCCATAAAGCCAGGTTAGTAGCACAAGGGTTCAATCAGACAGCAAATGACTACGATGAGGTGTTTGCACCTAGTCTGAAGGCTACTACATTAAGGGCAGCATTAGTGTGGGAAGCTAAGGAGAAATATATCATAAATCATTTGGATGTAGAGACAGCTTATCTGCATGCACCGTTGCAACACACTATATATTTAAAGAAACTTTTAGGTCTCAAAAATGATAATACAACTGATTGCTGGAGATTGAAATAGAGTCTTTATGGCTTAAAGCAATCAAGATATGAGTGGAACCAATGTATAGTTAAAGAATTAACTAAGATAGAATTTGTAGCTGGCATGGCTGATCCATGTTTGTTTAAAAGAGAAAATAATGATGGTCATTGTTGCTATTGTTTACTGATGACATAGCATTAATCACCAAAACTGAACAAGAAGCTACTAAAATAATCTCACTGTTAGAGAAGAAATTTAAGATAAAACAATTAGGAGAAATCAAACAATATCTTAGTTTAAAGATAGAAAGAATTAGGGGAGGATACAAAATCTCACAGGCAGATAAAATTAACCAATTACTAAAAAGTTTTAAAATGGAACTTTGTAAGCCGGCTAAAACACCAATGAGCCAGGAGTCCTATTTTTGATAAGAACATTTATCAGTCCTTGATTGGTAGTTTATCTTATCTCAGTAATTGATCAAGACCAGATATTGCATACAGTCTTAATCAATTAGCGAGATTTAACGCTGAGCCAACTGAAAGGCACTGGCAAGCTGCTAAACTTGTGTTAGGATATCTGAAACAGACAATGCATTATGCATTGTATTTGGAGCCTAAAGATGAACTGAATCTAACTGCATATGCTGATGCAAGTTTTGCTACAGACATAAATACACAAAAATCTACATCAGGTAGTATAGTATTATTGAGAAAAGCATTGATTGGATGGAGGTCTATTAGTTTGTCAATAATGGAGGCTGAATTCTCATGTTTATGTACAGATTTAGTTTTGAATAAACAATTGCTAATTGACATGGGAATTGTAACAGATTCTATGACGATAATCAATCAGCAATACAGATGGCTTCAAATATTGCTGTTAAAACAAGAATGAAACACACAGATTTAAGATATTTAAATGTGAGACAATGTGTGCAAAGTAAGATGATTAAGTTAGAATACTGTATGTTAGAAAACAATATAGCAGATCATTTTACAAAGGCCCAAGGCTCTATAAAGCATAAGGCTAGCTGTGAAGATTATGGACTTAAAATGTAAGGTGATATATATTGTCTTACCCAAAAGGGTAGAATATTAGGAATGTAAGTCACCTAACAGATATTTGGGTTGGACAATATGTAAACCAGAATAAACATTTTAATGCTGTCTCTTTAAGAGAATCATAAGATGGAGCCAGAAACCTGGGTTGTCTTAGTCTTAGTCTCAGAAGAGAGTGTGAGTGAGTCTCTGTTTCCTTCTGTTGGAGAATATTGCCATTCCTCCATTTTTCCTAATTGACTGATATTCATGGATTTGATGTAAGTCTGATACTGAACTGTTTTTTTACACTGGGCTTTGTTATTGGATTATCCCTGGATTGAACACTGACTGCCTTATCCGTGAATGACTTTGGACTGTGTTTGAACTTTGCTATTGAAAGTAAAAACCTACATTTACTGTACAGTGTATCTGTGTGCTGTGTGTGTATTATTCAAACACTACTCTCAAATATGTCTTCCTGTATGCGCTCATTCTCGTAATGGGGAATTACCTCAACAACCTTGACAGAAAATGAGAAAATCCATTATCAAAGCAACAAACAAATTAATGTGGGAAGATAGAGATTTATTTAAAAAAATGCTTAAGACAAATGCCCCCTAACTGATATAAAGATAAAAGTGGGGAAGAGGGAAAGCACATTCAGATTTGCAAGATTTTGTTACTATAGCCATTCTAACAAAACAAGTTTTATCCTATGCAGTATCTTGACCTGATCTACTTTGTCGCAATGACAACAAAACAGTTGAAAAAAGGAAAACCCTCATAATCTTTTTGTCAAGTGCATGCTCTCCTATGGGAGAGTTGCACTGTCTTCAAAGTTATCGAGCTAGTACATGTTGGGTGAATAAAGTTGTGCAGACTATTGCATGCATGTTATTTAACATGCAACTTCTGTAGTCCGCAAATAAGACATTCATTTGCTGCAGATTTCTTTTTAAATATGCTGCTGAAAGTAAGCCTGTGTATTCTCCAACACATATTTTAAAAGATTTCATTTAGGTTAACACCACAAGCTTCAGAAAATTACACTACAGTTTCCAAAGTTTGATTTTTGCCAAAGTTTGATTTTTGACACGCATTAGAAATATTGAATTTCCATAATTTCCATTGTCAAAGGAACCTGAATTCCCACAAATCTGAGGGGATCAGATTGACAAAAGCTGTATTAGGGATCATCACAAAAACTCTGCCTGGCCTTAGCTTTGCTTTTGTTCTGGACTAGCAGGCTCGTAATCCTGCAAACCTGATTGGTCTGCTAGCAGCAGGTTGAGATTGGTCGATCCGGGCTAATCCGATTGGCTGGTTAACGGGCTGCCGAGATTGGGCAACCCAAGCGTGGCAAGCTTAAATCCTTGTCATTGGATGCTTTAGCAACAGCGAGCTCTCTAAAAGGAGCTGCTGCAACCAGGCTTTTTTGCTCTGATCAGAAGTCACTAATAAAGAGTTGAAGTTACTATCCGAGGTCTTGTCTCCGTTATTGCGCCCATCCGCCCAGACATAACAGCTTTGGTTCTTACTTGTTCCTGCCACAATTTCAGTTTTTTCTGTGACTAAATCAGTCTGACTCTTACTGGCCTTTACAGCAATGATTCACTCTCCATTTCAATTTTCCAATTTAAGTGAAGAAATGAAGTCTTTCACACATGTATGCATACATCGTTTTCTTTGGGAGAACTAAAGCTTTATTAGGCAAGCAAATCCTCAAAATAGAAGAATTTAGAATAATAGACTTTCTATTATAAATGATTGTCACATGTACCAAAAGTAACCAAACCAGAATAGATCAATTCTACACAGATATGGTATATTAAATCTGCCTGTGATTTACAGATAGCTACTTTCATACATACGCTTTCAGACACACAAAACACCCTATTATCTTCCAAAGGCCTCTATACTTTTCTCGTAGCCAAATCAATGAGACTTGCATTTTTGGCAGCTCCCACCTTCAGACAGGCTGACCCTCTGCTTTGTATGTCTGATCTCTTCATAGTCAGTGGAAACAAGCCAACCATGAGGGTTCCCTTGGTGCCAGACTCTGTCAGCCAGATAGCTTGTTTGCACATACTGAGTGTCTTTCTCAGCTGGAAGGAACTACAGTTATAAAATAACAGATTTAGGCATCAATTTGCAGACCCCTTAAATTGGATAAGTGCCATTAAATTCAGGCTATTCTAGAAAACCTGGCTGAATTCCACCTTCTAAGTTGGAATTGGGTGGATTTGTTTTTGCATCTTGCAAATATCACTATCCTGTGAAAGTATCTCAAAGCAAACCTCTAGGTTTTATACCCTCACCCAGTGTGCAAATTGACTGGAAAGAAGCTTGTTCTCAGCTTATTCATATTATGAAGTAGCCTAATCTCAGATAATGCTATCTATGTGTTATTTATCATTGCAAATGATTGCAATGCCTATCAATTCTACCTTCTGTGATTGGAGACAATAAGAATGTAAATTGATAGGAGGGATAAAATGTCAACTGACATAGAGCATAGGATCAATTTAATATGAAATTGTGCGTTAAATCACCCACTCCTCCAAACTACAGTATTATGAACAAATAGCTTTGGGTACAGTTGTCAGAGAAGCAAACATCCTTTTACCTTGAGTAAACAGACAGGTTTTATGTTTGCTTCCACATTCAGAACTGTACTCACCTGCAGAGCTTTGTGGGTATAAAAATATCCTGGCATCTTTTCTGAAGCCTTCACAACTGCTCTTTCCAGTGTTAGTCTGCAGCATATTTCTTAATTGCTTCTTCCTTTGTTGCTGATAGCTGATTCTAAAAGGCAGAAGCTATAGACAGTACTACTTGATATCTTCATTGTCAGTGCCAAGGTTGGTTGTTGTAGCTGATGTCTTTAGTCTGGACTACCTTAGGTTTAATTTTAATGCCATTTTCTCACTGTGCTTCTTGAGTTTTATTAATAGAGCTTGCAGATCCTTTGCATTTTCAGCTATCCGACTAGCATCAACAGCCTAGTACATATTGATGTTTTTTCCCTCACATTTTCAAACCGCATTCATCTTCTTCCAATAAAATTTCCCTTAATATATATTCAGCATATTGGTTGAATAAATAAGAGAATATACAGCCTTTATTATGGGACTGATGAACAGGACAAACTTGTTCTAATAACAATTAATTAGATTTCTATGGCCAACAAGTCAAAAAGACTTAGCGCTGCCCAAGTCTTTAAGAATCAAGGTCAGGCCTTTGAGCCTGATGGACTCTGTGGTACAACTTATCAGTGCCAAAGGCTGACATAAAAAAAATTCTTCATTGCATATACTGGAGTAGCTGATATCAATGGATCACTGATATCAGATCAGTGATAACCATTAACCAGTAAATGAATCATACTGAGAACTTTGTTTTTTGCTTGGCAGTTGGTTGCATATTTCATTGGAAAGTTTTCCACTAGCAGTGGCAAAAGTTTGCCACTAACAATGCTCAGATTCCTTAAATATATTGATGGGATAAAGTCTGTTTTTAATTTCCTTGGGCTAGATAGAGATACAGATTAACAGAGTTGTCTCTCCCAGTGTCTTCCCCGGGCTCCTTATAGATCAGTGGTGCATTTTTCAGTGGGAGGAAGGAACGGGTAAAGATTTACTGTGGACCCGAGTCAGAAACAACTTAAAAAGTGAAGACTCCAGAGTGGAAGGGGTGAGTGTGGAGATTAAGCGGCAATGGCTTAGTTTGTGTTTTTACCCTCTAACTCTGGAAGTTAAATGGCAGCTTGAGAAAAGAGTGATTAAAGGAGGAAAAAAAGGGGGACTAGACAAGAAGAGGTGTGAAGAAGGTTTTTATTCAGGAAACCTGCCTTTTGAAACTGAAATTGATTGTGAATTCTGATGATGGAAGAACTGGAATGGTGTCTACAGTCTCCATTTAAATCAAACCACCAAAAATAATTCTAAATAACCACCAATTGGGGAGAACAAAGAAGACTCACGGAGAATTGATAGTCTCCATATAAATCACCCAGCTCCATTTAAACAATCCAGCTGATTAGTCAGCCTGAATTTAAATTCCCACTCAGCTGATTGGACAACCTCCACTAAACCCCCACCCAAATCTCATCCTTTCCAAACTCCAAAGTAGATGATTGGTGAACTCATTCAAATCTTCTCCATTCAAATCTATCAAACAGCAACACTTTCTCTTTAAAATAAAAACAAAACAAAACAAAAAACAAAAAATGTGGCTTTAAGGAAAAACAAAGGAACTTTACACCACAAACCTCCAATACTATACTGCGTCCACTATTTCAGTACCTCAAGACCAAATATTTATAGATAATGTTTTGTCTATAATAATTGATTTATCATATAAAAGTATAATAATTAATTAATGACCACTAATTTACTGATTCATTGAACTGATAGAGATTTAATACTGTATCATTATTATCTAGTCTATTGATTGATTGATTGATTCTTAGTAATAAGTTGATTGATTGATTTTTAGTAATAAGTAACCTTACTTTTGATTTGTTCTCTAACTTATCAATTAACATTTATTAATTACCAACATTCATTAAGTAACTGTCTACCTATCACATTAATTAGCTATTGTAATTGTTTAGTGTACTATTGTCATTGACCATGCCAGCCAGAAACTCCAAATCCTCCACTACCAAACAAGAACAAAAAAATAATATCTCTACCAATGACCTCCTGTACATGCTTCAGATGTCTTAAAACCATCAATGAAAGTGAAAATAATATCAAATGCTACTTATGTGACAATCAAGCCCACCTTGTCTGCTTAAACTTAAACAAAGACCTAGCTGATCTCCTAAAAGCATCAGATACTTTCCCTTGTCTATGTCCATCATGTTTTCCTAAGCTAAACAAACCAAGTACCCTGCCTGACAGAGCTGATAGCATAGAATCACTCATGCACTCAAATAGAAAAATGCTTAGCAACACGTTTTGAAACAATTATACAAGAAAGCCTAATTTCTCTTGGGAAAAAAAATACAGCACTGATAAGCAACTACCTAACAGCTCAAAATAAAATCCCAACCCTACAACCACCACCACAACTACTACCTCAACTACAATCACAGCTACAACCAAAAATAACCACCAAACCACAATCACAAATAATTACTATCCCATCAAATAATTCCACAAATGATATCTCCTTACTCATCAAAGACACCATTGAATGTGATCAGAAACATCCAAATGCCATCTTATTTGGTCATGAAGACACCAACGAATTAGATGACATCACCAAATTTCGTAATATCATAAGCAACTCAAATATAACAAACATCTCTCCTGAAGATATCATTGAAGTAACCAGAGATGGCCCTGAGTCCAAATACAATGATGGCTCGGTGGCCCCAAAATTTTATAGAGTTGTTTGCAAAAATGAGTCCAGCAAACACATATTCATTCATACAATAAACACCATTGCAAAAACCAATCCCAACCACAAAAAACTTCACTCAAGACCAGACTTATCCATACTGCAAAGAATCCGCTCCCGTGAACTCTGCAAGGAACCCAAAAGATATCTAGACAATGGAGAGAAGGATCTCTATCCGCGCTGATTGTATCAAAAGTAAGTCACACAACCACAACTCCACATCCAACCCTACTTCATCCAACCCACCATCACTCAAAACTAGGCATGCATGCCCCTAACTACCTCAATTCCAACTACAACTAGCCTTAAATGCAAGCTACTCAATGCAAGAAGCCTTGTGAATAAAATACCTGAATTTCTCCTCTTACTAAATATGGCTAAATTCAACATCATATTTGTCTGTGAAACATCGCTTAATCCATCTCTCCCTGACTCCATTACCACAGTAAGAGACTATCATGTTTACAGATCAGATCATGAAATCTGTAGAGGAGATGGTGTTGCTATCTTCTATAAAAAGTCCTTACATCTAAAAAACATTCAAGTGACCCAAGAGCTTGCTCTTCCTGAGACCATTGTCTGTGAACTGTCCTTAAATATCGCATTTTGATTCTTACTATGTTACAGAGCCCCTGATTATGACATCAAACATGTAAACAAGATAAATTCACGACTAACATGGGCAACATCTTGCCCACACACTTTTATCTTTCTTGGTGACTTCAATCTACCTCACATTAACTGGATCCTAAACTAATGTAAAACTGAACCCATACATGCAACCTTCCACAATGCTGTAACAAACCTGGGACTGGAACAATTAGTAACCAACAATACTAGATTTAACAACTGCCTCAATCTCAATCTCATCTTCTGCAATAGTTTGAATTCAATTTACAGAATACAAATTAAAGAACTCTTTTCCAACAGTGACCACAACATGATTGACTTTTGTCTCAACATACGTCCACACAAAAATCAACACAATGATGTGATCCCCAATTATAACTTCAAAAAAAGCAACTATGATCTTATAGACAACGATCTCTCATCCCTTGATTGGCAATTTCTATTCACTGGATGCAATACTGTTGAAGGCCATTACAACATATTTTTACTTGAGGTCAAAAGAGTAATCAAACTATATGTACCAACAACAAATCCCAAAACAAAAAAAAAACAGATTACCCATAACAATAAGGAAGCTTCAATCCAAAAGGAGATCACTTTGGCAGAAAAACAAATCTGGTCACATTGTCAACTTCAAAAGCCGATACTAAAATTTATGCCACCCGATAAAGATTGAATGTACCAATTATCACATTAAACAAGAGGAAAACCTTCTACACACCAATTCCACCTGTGCTTTCTACAATTTTGTAACCAACAAACTAAAAAATTCAAGGTCCATCCCACCCCTGAAAGGACCTAATGGTAAAGACTGCAATGATGACACTATTAATGCCAACCTCTTTAACACATTCTTTGGCTCAGTATTTGTAAACAGCAATGGATCATGCCCAGTATTTCCTAGTCGAGCCACAGACAACTGCAATGATCTAATACATATCGATTTTACAGTAGATAATATTGAAAAAGCACTACACAATCTAAAACCATCTCTATCTATTGGACTGGACAAAATATTATGTCCATTGTCATAGCTGAACCTCTAAGCATAATCTTTCAGGATCAGCTTCTTGCCAAAACTATGGTCACAAGCCACAGTCATCCCCATCTTCAAAAAAGGAGACCCCAGCCTAGTTGAAAATTACAGACCAATCTCTTGATGCTGCATCACCTGTAAAGTCATGGAATCAATTATTAACCAATCCATTATCCTCCACTTAGAGACAAACAACCTACTCTCTAATAAACAATTTGGTTTAAAAAAAAAACTATCCTGCAATCTGCAACTCTTACACTGCAAAAACATATGGACTACACAATTTCATCAGGGCAAAGCAATAGACACAATCTACATAGACTTCTGTAAAGCCTTTGATTCAGTGGTAAACGACAAACTACTCCTAAAACTAAAATCTTATGGTATCTCTGGACAACTGCATAACTGGATAGAAGCATTCTTGTCAAACAGATAACAAATGGCCAAAATTGGGAGCATCCTATCAAATTCTGTACCTGTCAACAGTGGTGTCCCCCAAGGCAGTGTTCTAGGACCAACTCTCTTCATACTCTACATAAATGACCTCTGTGATCATATTAAGAGCAACTGCGTTCTCTTCGCTGATGATGTAAAGCTATTCAACACCACAGACAATAATGCTACAGTATTGTCCTTACAATACTTCAAAAAGACCTTGACTATATTTCGGAATGGTCAAACAAATGGCAACTTCAAATCTCAACAAATAAATGCTCTGTCGTACATATTGGCAAAAAAAAAAATCAGAAAACAAAATACAGGCTGAATAGTCAAGACCTTGTTGATGATCCAAACTCTGTCAAGGATCTTGGAGTACTCATCTCAAATGACCTAATTGCTAAAGTCCACTGTAAATACATAGCCAAAAAGGCTTTAAGAGTTGTTAACCTAATCTTACATAGCTTTTTCTCTGGTAATATTACACTAATAACTAGAGCATCCAAAATATTTTCTAGACCAATATCAAATACAGCTCATCAGTCTGGAACCCACATTACGTATCTGATATTAACACAGCTGAGAAAGTCCAGAAATATTTCACAAGAAGAGTTCTCCATTCCTCTACTCATTGCAGAATACCTTATGCCACCAGACTTGAAATTCTAAACCTAGAAAACCTATAACTACGCCGCCTTCGGTCCAATCTAAGTATAATATATAAAATCATACATTGCAATGTCCTACCTGTCAATGAATACTTCAGCTTCAACCATAACAATACAAGAGCAAACAATAGATACAAACTCAAGGTTAACCGCACCAAACTTGATTGCAGGAAATACGACTTCAGCAACAGAGTGGTCAATATCTGGAATACTCTACCTGACTCTATGTTTCTTCCCCAAACCCCAAAAACTTTAACCTTAGACTTTCTACTATTGACCTCACCCCTTTCCTAAGAGGTCTGTAGGGGGTGTGCATAAGTGCACCAATGTACCTACCATCCCTGTCCTATTGTTTCTTTTATTTTTCTTATGTGTATCCATGTATTCATAACTATGTTTCTACTTATACCTATTATCTTGTAAGCAATTGACAAACCAAATAATATAAATAAAATAGAGTTGTAGGTCATTTAGTCCAACTCCCCACCCAAGCAGGAGACCCTACACCATTTCTGACAAATTACAGTCCAATCTGTTTTTTTATATATATATAAATTTTTATTGTTTTTTAAAAACAAACATAAACAAACAAAACATAAAAACGTCAAATCATCTTCCATATATGTACATACAGTGTGCCAGTTGGTTTACGAATTGTTTTGTGCTTCCATTTCATAGTCCAATTATAATTACATTGTATATAATCTCGTATTTTCAATCAATATATTAAATACATTAATATCATTATTAATCAATCATTTGACTATACTTTTATTCATTCATGTTTTCCAAAATGATCATATTTTACTTAATTTGTTTTCTGACAATTCAGATTATCATCCCAGATCTCTCCTAGAATCATTTTGTAGATATAATAAGAAAAGAGCACATCTTTATATACTTATTATTTTCTAAAAGTCTACCTATTTCGTTACTATATTTTATTGTCTAACCATTGATAGAATAGATCGCAAATTTTATAAAATTGTTTATCATCTTGTTCTCTAATTTCAAATGTCAATCTACTCATTTCAGCACATTCCAATATTTTCTTATGGTTTCCACCTGTGATGGTATTTTCTCATTTTTCCAGTTTTTAGCAAATACAATCCTAGCCGCTGTTAATACATTTACAATCAGGTATTTCAAGTCTTTACTATGTATTTCAGGTAAAATTCCCAATAAAAATATTTCTGGTTTCAAATCTATATGCTTTTTTGTCATTTTTTCCAACAACGTGTGGATTTTAGTCCAGTATTTTTTAGCATCCGCACAAGTTCACCACATGTGGTAATATGAGCCAGGTATCTGATGGCATTTCCAACATTTTTCAGATTTATTCTTGAAGATTCTTGCTATTCTTGTTGGGGGAAAGTGCCACCTGTAAAACATCTTATACAAATTTTCTTTATATGCTGTTGACAATGTCATTTTATAATTTTGAGACCACAATTTTTGCCATTTCTCTAGATCAATCCCATACCCAAAATTGAAAGGATATCATACTTGTTCTTCTTCTAGTTTAATTTCTAATAAATATCCATACAATTTTTTAATCACCTTTTCATCAGTACCTGTCAAAATCTTATCTAAGTCAGTCAATTTATCATAGAAACCTTCTGTTTTAGAATCTTTATCATACCTTGAATGTATTTGCGCATATGAAAACCAATTCATCTTTATACCTTGTTCCTCTAGTTTTTGTATAGATTTAAGTTCACCCTTTTCATTCAATATTTCACCATAGCTAACTGTTTGTTCCTTTTTGTATATTATGGGATAAGAAAATGCTTCAATAGTCGATAGCCAGACTGGAATTTTCAAATAACGTTTTCTTTTAATCTTCTCCCAAGTTAACCACAGAGACTCCCGTATATTATGTCTTCTAAAGTACCCCTGTGTTTTAATTCCTTTATACTATAAAAAAGCATGCCATCCCAACAACAGGTCATGTCCTTCTAAAGTCAACAATCTAGTATTTCTTTTTTTTAAAAAAAAAAAAGACAGATAAAACATTATTTTATTTTATACAATAACATAATTCTAATATATCCCATTTCCACTTAAATATCTTTTGGCAGATTTCTCATTATTTTTCTTTACTCTTATTCAATTACATTTCTTTTCTATATTTATCCATTTTATAATCATCATATTTATATTTCCCTCTGTTTTGTTTATAATTATCCTCATCTAGAACAATCTAGTATTTCTTAATGTTATCCATTCCTTAACCCACATCAAATTTGTAGCTTGGTAATATAACTCCCAATTAGGCAAACCAAATCCTCCTCTTATTCTAGCATCTTGCAAAAGTTTTAACTTTATTCTCGCTTTCTTACCTTGCCATATATATTTCAACACAATTTTATTTAAATCTTCAAAATAGTCTTTTCCAAACCTAATTGGAATTGTTTGAAACAAATATATAATTCTGGGTAAAATATTCATCTTGATTGTTGATATTCTCCCTATTAATGACAGTTGTAAATTTTCCCATTTCGCCAAATCTAGCACTATCTGCTGTTTAAGTTTGATATAATTATTCTCTTTCAGTGTACTGCATCTTGCTGTCAAGTATATCCCCAAGTACTTGATCTTATTCGTGACCTGAATTTTCAATAGATCTGCCAATTCTTCCTTTTGTTTTGATAGCATAATCTTTGTCAAGATCTTTGTCTTATCTTTATCTATTTTCAAACCAGCCACCTTTCCATATGTCTCTATCTTTTCTATCAATTTTGATGCTGTTTCTAGAAGGTCTTCTAAGATAAAAACCAGATCATCTGCAAAAGCTTGCAACTTAAATTCTTCCTTTTTAATTTTCATCCCTTTTATATTCTTTTTGTCTCTAATATTTCTGTTTAGCACTTCCAAAGTTAACACAAACAACAAAGGTGATAGTGGGCACCCTTGTCTTGTTCCTTTTCTTATATCGATAGATTCTGTCAGTTCTCCCTCTATCATTACCTTTGCCATCTGCTCATGATATATAGCTTTTATTGCTTGAATAAATTTTCTAGCAAAGCCCATCTGTTCCAGCAGTAATAACATGAATCGCCAATTCACATTATTTTCTGTGCATCTAGAAATATCAAAGCCATTTGTTTTTCAGGATGTGCCTCATAGTATTCCAAAGTGTCCAAGATGACTCTCATATTGTCTTTGATTTGTCTCTTTGGCAGAAATCCATTTTGATCAGGATGAATAAAATTATTTAAGTATTTTTTAAAAAGTCTTTCTGCCAATATTGAAGAAAAGATTTTATAATCTGCGTTTAGTAGGGGGATAGGTCTATAATTCTTGATTTGTAATGAAACGGTTTCCTCTTTTGGAACAAGTGTGATATAAGCTTCTGACCATGATTTAGGTATCCTCTTCTTTAACATAACTTCATTCATAACTTCTAGCAGTGGAAAATTCAATGGTTCTTGTAATGTTTTGTAAAATTCTGCCGGAAGTCCATCTGGGCCTGGTGCCTTTCCATTATTTTGTTTCTTAAGGGCTTCAGTTAACTTTATCATCATTATATTGCTTTCTAACATTGTTTCAATCTCTTTAGGTATCTGGGGTAAATTAGCATTCTGTAAATACTATTTAACTCTTTCCTCACCAATATTCTCTTGTGTGTATAGTTTCCCATAATAATCTCAAATAATTTCCTTCTTCTCTTTACTACCATAGCAAACTTGGCCTTGGTCATCTATTAATTGTGATATTTTCCTTGATTCTTTCTCCTTTCTCAATTTATATGCTAACCATCTACCTGGTTTATTTGCATCTTCACAATAGTTCTGTTTGGCACCTCTAATTTTTTGTGCTGATTCTTCTTTTTCTTTTAGACCCATTTTATGTTTGGTTATATCCATTTTTAACTTAATGTCCTTTCTCTGTGGCATTTTCTGTAGCTCTTTTTTGAGTCCTTTATACTCATCTTCTAATGCCTTAGAAGCTAATCTTTTCATGGTATTTCTTTTCCTTGTATAGTCTATTATCAAGCCTCTGGCATATGCCTTCATTGTATCCCATACATTCTGGATTGATGTATCTTCTTTTTTGTTTTCTCCAAAGAAAAAGGCCAATTCTTTCTCTATCCACTGTGTGAAGTCTTTTCCCTTTAAAATAGTATTATTTAAGGTCCATCTAGATCTTCTTCTTTGTCCTTTCCATTTAATTATCATTGGATTGTGATCTGCCCAAGGACTTGTTTCAATATTTATTTCTTGAATATTAGATATTAATTCTGTTGACATCCATATCATATCTATTCTGGACCATGATAAGTGTCTATTTGAGTAGAAGGTGTATTGTTTAGTTTTAGCATTTCTTTCTCTCCATGTTATCTTTTAAATTTATTTCATCTACCATTTAAAAAAAAAATTAGGGAGAGTCTTTCTATTTTGCTTTATTGTTTTCTGTGCTGTGTAGTCCAGTTTGTTGTCTACAATTCCATTAAAATCTCCCATCATAACTATATTAACATAGTCCAGTTCAACTATTTTCATATGTAATTTTTTATAGAATTCTTTTTGTTTGTCGTTCGGGGCATAAATTGCAATCAGGAGTGTTTTCATATTATTGTCCATTATTTCCACCATTAATATTCTTCCGACATCATCAGTATAAATCAATTTTGCTGAGATGGTCTCTTTAATATATAGAACCATTCCTCTTTTCTTACATTGTGTCAAGGAAGTGAATATTTTCCCTAATTTTGGCTATATCAACAATTGTTCATATTGTTTTTTAATATGTACTTCTTGTAGGCAGATTATATCAAATTTTAATTTCTCTAATTTATGAAAGATTTTCTTCTTTTAACGGCTAAGTTAAGTCCATTTATATTAATTGTAATCAATTTTTTCTCTTCCATGGTTATATTTTGTAATTAGGTTTAACAGCTCTCATGGATTTTGGTTCACATTGTTCTTTGGCTTCCTCCTTTCCACCTACTGCACATTCTTTTTCAGTCATCATTTGGGAGTCCTTTTGGGATTTAATTAGTGAAATTTCTTTTTCTGCCTTTTCCTCCCCTCTGAAAAATTATGTGTAAAATGATTCAGCTTTCTCAATTGAGTCAATTCTATATCTCTGTTCTTGCCATATAAACATTAAACCTTCTGGAATCAGCCATTTATAATTCACCTCTTTTTTAAGTAATAATTTGGTCAAGAATTGGTATTCCCTTCTCATCTCTCTCACTCTTCTGGGTACTTGTTTCAAGACCACAATCTCCTTATCTTTGTATTTCAATGTTTTCTCTCTTGCCACTTGAAATATTTGTGTTTTAATGGCTTTCTTTGTAAATCTGATGTGAACTTCTCTTGGTAAGCTATTTCTCATCGCATCTTCTCATCTTCTTGTGAAGACTCGATAAACCTCATCTATTCCATCCATCATCTCTTCAGTTATTTCCAAAGCTTCAGCCAATATTTCTATCATTATCTCAGCTAGATTCTGTCCTTTTTCTTCCTCTATGTTTTGAAATCTAAGATAAAATTCTGATCTGTCCATCTCCCATCTCAGCATATCACTTTTATCTTGTTCAACCACAGTTAATCTGTTATCAATGTCTCCAATCTTCTTGTCTCTTTGTTTATCTTCATTTTCAATTTTTTGGAGTCTCTCATCATACTTCATCATCATTTGTTGGATGTTCTCCACTTTTTCATCGGTTTTCCCTGTTCTTTGTTCAATGTTCTCTGTTCTTTGTTCAATGTTCTCTATTATCTTTTCAATATTCTCTTATCTTGTTTGAATATTTTGAATTCCTTTCATAATCATCTGCAGGGTCACTTTTTCTTGTTCTTTTTCTTATCTTAATATTGTCTGTATTGAACGTTGTCCTCCAGATGGTGGAGAGGAAGAAGTGGAAGTTGAAGAACCAGGAGCTGTTAATTTCCTATTCATTTTGAGGAGTTCAAAATCTTCAGGTTCTTCTAGACCTTAATCCAGTTGTAAAATAACCAATTGCAGTTCCAAATAAAAATAGTAGGAAAAAAGTAGGAAAATAGTAAGAAAAGAGAAGCCAAATAGCAATAATAATAGAAAAAGAAAAAAAAATTCTTCAGGTTCTTCTATACCTTAATCCAATCAGTTGGTTAGATGACAGTAAAAATTCAAAAATGAAGGAAAATACCATAAACACCATGAATGCACACACACACAAAAAAAATTGTAAAATCCTAAAAAAGGCGAAAAAGTGAAGAAAAAGGCTAAAAAAGAAAGGAAAAATTCTTCAGGTTCTTCAACATCTTAATCCAATTAAGAAGTCTCAAATATAAAAGTATGCATAAAAATAAATCAAAAAGAAAAAGAAAAAACCCAATATGGAAGGTAGATGGAAAGACAAAAATACCAGGAAGGGAAAGAGAAGAAAAAGGCTACTCCCTTAAAAAGAAAAGGAAGGGAAGTATTAATACTAAAGCTTTTCCTTTAAAATAAAAAGCAGACATAGAAATTTAACTTCCAAATACAAGGAAAAAAACAAACAAAGACAAGTTCCAGAGAGCCAAAAATCCAAATAGCTATTGCAAAAAAAAAGTAAACTGATGAGGAGGGGTAGCACAGCTCAAAAAGAATAAACTGCACCATGCACTTTGTTTGATTATCCAAGGCTCTTGTTATAACTCTCTTCTTCAAAGACTTATCGCCTTTTCTTTTCCTAAGCTTCAACACCAGACTCCAGCTGTTGATAGAAACCCAGAAGAGCACCTTTAATAATACTCTCCTCTGCTTTTCCCTCTGTCTTATCAAGCAGGCAATGTCCTTGAAACAAAGTCTCAGTTCTTTCTCAGCTTTGTCTGGTCAAAAGAAAAATAGAATATTTCCAAGCCACTAGTTGGCAGTGTTACTTTCTTTAGTGTTTCACTTTCCCCCTCCTTTTCCAAGCAAAATATAATAAGAATTAATTTTAAAAAAAAGAAAAAGATATTTAAAAAGTAACTAAAAGGGAGTCTCTGATTTAAAATATTATAAAATCAAAAAGGAGAGAAGAATATATAAAAAGAAGAAAAAAAAACCAGTCCAGTTTCAAAATATAAGATCATGTGTAGGAAATCCAGCAATGAGAAAGAAAAAAAATATTACTTTGACATTCCTGTTTAAAATCGCCGCTTAATCACTTCTGTCAAAACTTTTACAGATTCTTTCTTTCCCTTAGGGTGTCCTTTCAAGTCTTAAAATAAAGAAAAAGTTCTCACCAAACCAGCACACTCTCTCTTTCCATTCTCTTTCATTTCAGAGCTGTCCCAACTTCAGCAGCTTTAATAGCTGCGTCTTTGCTGCTGGCAAAAAGAGCTTCTCCTGGATCTACCAGGGACTTTGCGATATCCCTGGGATTGACAGGATGCACTCTTTACATTCACTGTCTCTTCGGGACGGTTTAGATCCACTTGGACCATCCAGGAGCAAAGTAATCGGCTGCGATCTCAGATCTCCAAGATCGCATGCCATATCGTAGCGACGTCAGCTCCACCCTCCAGGAACGCATCGAGTCCAATCTGTTCTTGAAAGCCTCAAGTGATGAAGCTCCCACAACTTCCAAAGACAAGCTGTTCCATTGGTTGTTCTCACGATCAGAAAATTTCTCCTTATTTCTAGATTGAATCCCTCCCTGATCAGTTTCTGTCCATTATTCCTTGTCTGGCCTTCAGGTGCCTTGGAAAGTAGCTTGACCCTCTCCTCTCTGTGGCAGCCCCTCAAATATTGGAAGACTACTATCATGTCTCCCCTGGTCTTTCTCTTCACTAGACTAGCCATGCCCAGTTAGAATAATAATTCCTTTCTTTTAAAAAAAACTTTCACCATTTCTTACCCTATTAACTGAAGATAATTACATCCATTCCTATAATACATATTCAATACTTATATTTCCATATTGCTACTGAGTAAATTGTTCAAAGATTTACAGTTCACATAATAAGCACTTAAAAATGTTTCCTAAAATTATTCATAATAGCCGGAGGGAAGGAGAATATGTTATTTAACAAAAATTTTCTTATTTCCTCTCTGTATTACTGAAAAGATGCATAACATTTCCATCAAAAATGAATAACAATTTGTGCCAAAGGCTAAATAATAAGCAATGCAAGAAAATGAATCTGTAATTATAATGAATATCTTAAGGATGTTATTAAAATGTAATGGAAAGATAAGCATGGGTGGTCCTGAAGCTGCTGGTCTTTTCTAAGGTGATGAAATCTGTTCCCTAATGAACCTATTTAAGAATATAGTTGTGTTTGGTCTTAGAGATGCTCTTGTGTTTTTTTTATATTCATTTGTTTGTAATTAAGGTTAACCACTCAGAGTTACAACTGAGAGCTGGGCAATCAAAAATTGCTTAAATAAATAAAAATAAATAAATGGAATTCCATATAATTAACAAGGGATCACACTGCCCCAGTTTATTATCTGTTACAATGTATCATTGTAGTA
The DNA here is from genome assembly GCA_033807585.1 of Hydrophis major. NCBI lineage: Eukaryota > Metazoa > Chordata > Lepidosauria > Squamata > Elapidae > Hydrophis > Hydrophis major. The sequence goes on from CM066329.1 coordinate 336,483,353, forward strand.
TGTGTTTATACTACAGAATAGAATTGAAGTTTTCCCATTCTGTCCATGTCTATTACAGTCCTAAGCCTGTCATCAAGGGATAAATTATTTGGTTATCATTAAAGCAAATAGAATATTCCATGAAAGGTTCTGATTACAAGCAGTGTTTCTTCCTTCATTTCAAAGTATTCAGTCATAGTCAGGGTGACTGATTTAGCTTGCTACAAAGTAGAGATACATACTGGATTTAGTTGAATACCAAATTCTGAGGCAGCACAGTCTAATTTGCAACAGATTTTCATTTTTCCAAGATGGAACAGATCAGTCTAAATTCACCATCTACTGAACATAAAACACTGAGGGGGAAAAAAGTAGAGTATGAATGATAGATGTATTGCTCCATCTTCAAATCAAAGAAATCTTTGTCATCAAGCAATCATTGTTTACTTCAATTATAGCAACTTTAAAATGGGGCTGAAGCCAGCGTGGGATTCAAATTTTTTAGCAATTGGTTCTGTGGGTGTGGCTAGGTGGGTGTGTCTATGTGATTGGCTGGGCATGGCTTTTTGCAGCAGCAGCAGCAGCAGCCCCCCTTTTTTACCTTCTGGGCCTCAGGGAAGCCTCCGGGGGGGCATTTTTGTTCCAAGGAAGCTTCCCTGGGGGCCAGGAAAGAAAGAAACGGAGCCTGGGGGGCACGCACAGCACCCCCACACTCCATTTTGGGGCCTTCTGAGCCTCAGGGAAGCCTACTAGGCGAAGCGACGTTGCACAGGCGTGATAAGGACTGACTGGGAGGGGAGGAGAGGGCCAGGTGGAGAAGAGCGGGCAGCCAGGTGAAGGATTTGCCGGTTCTCCGAACTGTGCAGAATCATAACTGGTTCTATAGTACCAGTTTGAACTGATAGAATCCCATCACTGGCTGAAGCTATCCTGTGGCAGGGCGAGAGTTTACCATATGGACTTATCCTAAGCTGTTCAGTGTTTTAAAAAGTCATGTTAGTTAGCTCTGTAAGGGCTTATTTTATGGAAAAACTAAGTTAATTTCTTAAATCCCTGCCTCACCCTAAATAGTTAGCTCCACCTCATTCAAGAAGACAAATCATTATTCTTTATGATAATCTCATATCTTTCCACAAAAACTATTCAGACTAAAATTTCCTGACATTCTGTTGAGAAAAAATGTTAGAACCATTCCTGATTTATGCTATGCTAGATTATGGAAGGATTTGTCCCGACTAAAGTCATTCCATGTGACCAATGATCCTCCAATGCTATTGTCTTCAGTTCTGCCAATCTTGAAGGCCAGAGAACATTCAGAAAATACTATCAGCAAAATTATGTTTAGTTTCTTTTTCTCCACCTCACCAACAGAGAATTCAATGATATTTGAATAGTAGGTTTCTCCTGAGCTACTATTGAACAATGGCACTTAGACTTATATACCACTCCACAGTGTTTTACAACACTCTCTGAGTGGTTTACAAAGTCAGTATATTTTCTCCAACAATCTGGGTCCTCATTTTACCAACCTTGTAAGGATAGAAGGGTTACAGATTAACAGAGTTGGAAGGGACCTTGAAGGTCATCTTGTCTAACTCCAATCTACACCATTTTTGACACATTGCTGTCCAGTCTCTTCTTAAAAGCTTCCAGTGATGAAGCTCCCACAACTTCTGAAGGTAAGCTTTTCCATTGATTGATTGCTTTTACTGTCAGAAAATTTCTCTTTATTTCCAGGTTGAATCTCTCTTTATTCAGTTTCCATCCATTATTCATTGTCTGGCTTTCAAGCGCTTTGAGCTGGTCAGTGTCAAACTCCTGGCAGTGGGCAGAGTTAGCCTGCAATACAGCAGTCTAGTCACTGCATCACCATGGAACATTATATGGATTATTTACATGGATTACTTTTAATAAAACCATCCCACACATACACATACAAAAGAAAATTACTAGTTCTCCCCATCCATATTCTTTATGTATTCATGTGTATTTAATAGTGATTTGCAAATAACATAATCTGAAAGATTGCTATGATGGGTGGATATTATGCAAGAGAAAGTTGAATAAATACACACACTCATCAAAAGTTCTAATCTGAAATCCACTAAAGTCTTCTTGAACACTCTGTTTCTGTTCCTCTGCTTCATTTAAATCAGAGGTGGTATTCAGCAGGTTCTGACCAGTCCTGGAGAACCACTAGCAGAAATTTTGAGTAGTTCAGAGAATCGGCAAATACCACCTCTGACTGCCCCCCTCCCCCATCTATTCTCAGCCTCCCAAGTCCCAGTTGATTGGCTGGGTCTTCTTTTGTTGCCCTGCACAGAAGAACATAGCTGGAAAGCAGGTTAGTAGATGGGGACAGAATGAGATTTTGCCGTATCCTTCCCCTGGAGCAGGGTGGGAATGGAGATTTTGCAGTATCCTTCCACTGCCACACCCACCAAGCCACACCACGCCCACCAAGCCATGGACATAGAAATGGTAGTAAAAAAATTTGAATCCCACCTCTGTGACTTGGGATTCTCTGAAATACTGGCATGCCTGAAATTTTACAGCCAAGCAGTAGAGTAGAGTGAATGTAGTTGCAGCTGGATTAAAACAAGGTGGAAATATGTTCTAAGGTTAAACAGTTTCTCCACCAAACAATTGCTCCAGAAACAGGATGCTGTATCTCTAAGAAATGGAGGAGAGAAAGAGAGTAATGCCTGGCATAGGAAGCATAGGAACTGCAAACAGGGTGAAGGAAAAGCTTCCACCGATCTGAAAATGGTCCACCCATAAGGATTTACAAAGTCATAGCAATTTGAAAGAAAGTGACAGTTTTGCAACCATTTCAAATACATCAGAGCAATTAAAAGCAAATTCAATCAGCTGAAAAAGAACCCACACAATAGTATGAGACCAACGAGCTTCCGGTGGCGCTTCCATCGGTGACGGATCGAAGTCCATGGCTTTGACCCATGCTCTCCTGTTGGAGGGTTCTGAATGGGGGAGAAACCACCCTGGAGGGATAGTGGAAAAGGAGGGGACCACCAATCAGGTTGAGGGGAGACATATCTCCCCTCCCTGGCTAGGTATACTCCCCTCGAAGATGGGCTGGCTGACTGGGACATAAGATTGTGCAGGAGCGGTGAAGAAGCAGACAATGTGAAAACCAGGCAAGCCAGGTGCAATATATGGACATAAAGGTACCCTGGAATTAAAATATAAAGGAATTTTTAAGAAAGACTACAAAGCGGAGGCCAGAGAGAGGGGGGTGAAGGGTGGAAATAAATAAAAGAGGCTTTGTACTTTGAGAGGAGCTAAATTGAAAGAAGAAGCTAGAAGAAAATATTTGTTTAAATTGGATATTCTGGCACTAAACAGGCATAATTAAATGCTGAACTTGAAAGTATTAAAAAGAAATAATTGGATTCATTGAATTATTGAAACTAAAAAGCCTCAAATAGTGAAAAGAAAGTGGAAGGAAAGGGTGGAACTTGGACATAATAGAGAGCACCACCTAATGGCAAAGGAAAAATTTCAGTGACTCTTGAAAAAGTGCTTGGTTCTTTCAAACTTGGAACTTGATACAAAATAGGAAGAACTTTGTTACAATAAAACAGAAACCCTGAAAAGTGAAAACACAAAATATTAAGATAAAAGAAAGAAGCATGAAGAAATTGTCTTGGGATTGTTTGGTGATTTTGGCACAAATTCAAACTTATGGATATTGGATTATTTGATGACCCTGGAGAACAAAGAATAACAAGGAGTGCCAGAAGGGGAGGAGTTGATTAAAGAAGAAGCCAGCTTTAAGGAACAAATGGAACAACGAACATTAAAACAAAGGGAAAAAAGAATGGAAATTAAAACTTGGAGGCTTGAGAAGACAATTAAAAAGGGAAATATCTGGAAAGCCAAATAAAGAAAAAGGAAACAGCAGAAAAGGGAATTACAGAAGAAAGTTTTAAAGAGGGAGAGGGACAAAAACTGGAGTAAGAAATGGAGGGGGAAAATGAAGGTAATAAGAGGTAATAAGAGAAAGAACCGGAAAATAAGTAAATATGGAAACAGAAGAAAAATAAAAAGAAATTGTTTAGTTAAGAGACATGGAGATAATGGGTAGATAAAGACTAAAGAAAGGGGATTCTGCAAGGTAATGTATTGTAATACATAAGAATGTAGTTTTAAAAGCTAATGGAACTAATATTTCTTTTTTAATTGGTTTCTTTTTTTAAGGGTTATTGTTAAATTATATATGGACATAATTGAAATAAATGTGAAAATTGGCAGGTATGATAAGAAAATGAATTATACTTAGTAAAACAAACAATACAATTAAAATGAATTATGAGGATTCTAATGAAGACTAATGTTAGTTTTTATAATTAACTGAATAGATCAATATATTTGAAATAATAAATGACTTAGAAAGTAATTGAGGGAAAGAATATCATGCGTAATCTAGCTTAAAATATATATGTACATATGTGATATATAGTAGTTAGGAGATTATTGTTATTAAACCAGAATGTGATAATTATAAAGTGACTATATTATGATAAATTTTGATTATGGATTAGAGTGGAACAAATTGAGGAATGTACAAGACAAAGGGGTGGTACACTCTAATTGGTAATTAAAGGGGGAAACTTTTGGAATAATTAGATTTAAGATGAAACTTACTGAATAATGAAACAAAAGTATGCGATAAAATTGCAAATGTGACTGATAAAAGCATAAAGGTATAATGAATTTAGAATAAAAAATAAGAATGTTAGACTATAAAACAAGACAAGAATATTTAAAGAAAAATAAATTAAGTTAAGATATAAATTGAAAATGGATTTAATAAGTGTAAAGTAAATAAGAATATTGGAGCAAATTTATGAGAAAATGGAAGTAATGATATGATATAGAATTGAATGTGAAAGATAAATACAGTATATACTAAGGTCATGTTTGCATTGAAGTATAAAAACCTGGAACCACATTGTTCACTGAAAGATATGTTTTTAAAATGTAAAAATAAAAAACGTATTGCAAAAAATATAGTATGAGACCAACCAGATCAAGAGCTAATCTTAACATGACAAAAAAAAATGGTTTGGAAGTACCCCAAGTTAGATTAGACCAATAGCCCCTAGGACAAGGAATGATAGGAAAAATTGTGAATTTCCCAATCAGCCTCTGAAAGTGGATTAGGTAAGTCTCTGAATAAGCACACTGCAGGAAATCCCAAGACATTGACATAGGATAAATTAACATCAATGGTAATAAACCCGGGAATCCTGGTTTAATCACTGAGGAGATCTACAAGCATCACTATCCACATGCATTTAGAAGGAGGGAGAGGGTTTTCTCTTTTTCTATACAGGTTTATTTCTTGGGATTAGCTATTCAGGATTGCATGCTTGTTGTTAAATGACATGAGGCAACAATGGACAAACTACCTATTTTCTTTTTTTATTTTCTTTCTTCACCCCTCTGTAAGTAGACCAAGGTACCTTGATTCAAAAATTGTTGTCCTATAATACACCATTTTGCTCAGTGAAAGGTCATGCCAATAAGAGTGTTAGTAATGTGCCTATTTGCATTCTCTCCCATTTGAGTACCTTAAATATTTTTCACCTCATTTTGTCAGGAGAATTCAACTTAAACCAGATAGGCCAACTCCGATTTTATTTTCCTTGAGTTCACTTTGCAAAACGGCTTTGCCACATTTTGCCACTGATTCCATTTTACAATGGTTTAATAGGGATCCATCATTTTATATGGACTCAGAATGATCCCTGATGCTTACCAAAACTAAACTTACACCTATTTTTCATTTGTTCATTAAGAATCTCAACTTTACCTGTCCAGTTAGCCTTATAAAACTTGACTATTTTGTTTTTATTATTTTATTGCTTTGTATTCTTTGACAGTTGTATTCATTTGGTTCAGACAAATTCATTCATTTCATTCATTTGGTTCAGACAAATTCATTCATTTCCTGCCTGAGTAGGCAGTTGGATTAGAAGACCTGCAAGGTCCATTCCAACTCTGTTTTTCTGTTATTCTGACGCTAGATATCAACATCCAAAAAAAGTGAATAAGACTCCTTCCATTTTTTCCTCAGATTTAAATTACCAACAGAGGGAAAGAGCAAGTCTGGTGCAGAGGTTAAGGTGTTGGCTTAGAAACCAGGAGACTGTGAGTTTTAGTTCTGCCTTAGGCATGAAAACCAGCTGGGTAACTTTGGATCACTCTCCCTCAGCCCAAGTTGTCTCCCAGGATTGTTGTTGTGGGGAAAATAGAAAAAGGAAGAAGCACTAGTTTTGTTCATTGCCTTAACTTATTTATGAAAATAATAAAGGTGTATAATATAAAATAATAATAAAAAAAATCTAATAAATAAATAAAATAAACTCTTGTGAAAATGGCTCATGCATAACCACATGGTCCTTATACCTGTCTTGTTCCTGGTCCTAATCCAAATGTCTTTCACTGTGCTTGACTTGTATGCCTCTTGTCTGCATTTTGTCCTATCTTGGCGTGGACTTCTGAACTGAGTTTTGACAAATCCTTTTGAATTCCCACATACACCCCTGTTCTCCTGCCTCTTGACCTGGAATAGCTCTTGAACATTGACTGTGATCTCTCTCACGATTCCTGACCTTTTGGTTTCTGACCTGGGTTGACCCTTATTAAAGGTCTGACCTGGGCTTCTGGCACTCATTCCACAAGTCAATGATTGAGCAGGAAAAAGAGACAAAGATTTTTTAGGCTCATATCAATGCTCTATTATGCTGACACTAAACCCAGTGGGATTTTGTAGAAGTCTAGCCTTTTTTCCAAAGCATTTCTGATGGCCTACTGAACTACAGTTCAAATCTTGACTTGATCTGTGTAACATTTTAAAGAGTGATTTAAATCATTAACATCTCCAAACAGGTGATGTACTTGTGTCACCCATGGATTATCAAACACTTAATCACTACTCTTTTATTCTTAGGTCCTCACCATCACCAGGACTGACAGAGTTTCAATAAGTGAACCCAGATCATAGAAGAGTCATGGAGTGTAGTTCTGTACTACTTAGAGGCAGAGCCAAATCATAAAATACACTATTTCTCTAAAGCATCTCCTTCAACTTGAGGCCCTCCAGATATGTCAGACTATACTGTTCAAAATAAAATAAAGGGAACACAAAAATAAGACATCCTAGATCTGAATTAATGAAATATTCTTATCAAAATACTTCGCTCATTACATAGTTAAATGTGCTGACAACAAAATCAAACAAAAATTATCAATGGCAATCAAATTTAGCAACCCATGGAGGTCTGGATTTGGAGTTACACTCAAAATTAAAGTGGAAAAAAACACTACAGGCTCATCCAACTTTGACGTAATGTCCTTAAAACAAGTCAAAATGAGACTCAGTAGTGTGTGTGGCCTCCACGTGCCTGTATGACCTCCCTACAATGCCTGGGAATGCTCCTAATGAGGTGGCAGATGATCTCCTGAGGGATCTCCTCCCACACCTGGACTAAAGCATCCTCCAACTCCTGGACAGTCTGTGGTGCAACGTGGCATTGGTGGATAGAGCAAGACATGATGTCCCAGATGTGCTCAATTGGATTCAGGTCTGGGGAACAGGTGGGGCAGTCCATAGCATCAATGCTGTCGTCTTGCAGGAACTGCTGACACACTCCAGCCACATGAGGTCAAGCATTGTTGTGCATTAGGAGGAACCCAGGGCCAACCGCAGCAGCAGATGGTCTCACAAGGGGTCTCAGGATCTCATCTTGGTACCTAATGGCAGTCAGGCTACCTCTGGCGAGCACATGGAGGGCTGTGCAGCCCCCTAAAGAAATGCCACTCCACACCATTACTGACCCACTGCCAAACCGGTCATGCTAGAGATGTTGCAGGCAGCAGAATGTTCTCCACAGCGTCTCCAGATCCTGTCATGTCTGTCACATGTGCTCAGTGTGAACCTGCTTTCATCTGTGAAGAGCACAGGGTGCCAGTGGTGAATTTGCCAATCTTGATATTCTCTGGCAAATGCCAAACGTCCTGCATAGTGTTGGGCTGTAAGTATAACCCCCACCGGTGAACATCAGGCCCTCATACTACCCTCATGGAGTCTGTTTCTGACCATTTGAGCAGCCACATACACATTTATGGCCCACTGGAGGTCATTTTGCAGGGCTCTAGCAGTGCTCCTCCTGTCCCTCCTTGCACAAAGGCAGAGGTAACGGTCCTGATGCTGGGTTGTTGCCCTCCTACGGCCTCCTCCACGTCTCCTGATGTACTGGCCAGTCTCCTTGTAGTGCCTCCATGCTCTGGACACCATGCTGAAAGACACAGCAAACCTTGCCACAGTTCACATTGATGTGCCATCCTGGATGAGCTGCACTACCTGAGCCACTTGTGTGGGTTGTAGACTCTGTCTCATGCTACCACTCGAGTGAAAGCAGCACCAGCATTCAAAAGTGACCAAACTATCAGCCAGAAAGCTTAGGAATTGAGAAGTGGTCTGTGGTCACCACCTGCAGAACTACTCCTTTATTGGGGATGTCTTGTTAACTGCCCATGCTATAACTGCCCATGTCTATTCCATTTGCACAACAGCATGTGAAATTGGTTGTCAATCAGTGTTGCTACCTAAGTGGACAGTTTGATTTCACAGAAGTGTGATTGACTTGGAGTTACATTGTGTTGTTTAATTGTTCTCTTTATTTTTTTGAGCAGTGTATATCTCTCTGAATCCACTGATCAGACTGAGAATTTCAGGAGACCAACACATCATCCGGAGAACATCAAACTGAAGAAAGTTATTCTAAAGAGTATATCTGTTCCATGTGATATGAGAATAAACCAAATCATATAGACACAATCCAGACTTTGAGTCATAAACATAAAAGAAAAAAAACCCCACAAATCACCACATTTGGCTACATAGATGACACATAAATACATGTAGAAATTAAACTAAAAGGTTTAACCGCTAAGAAATATCTATAAATTTTACACATTGAAATGTTGGGTCTGACTGTATCTAGTCTAAAAGGAATTAGTGACACAGAATTTTGCGGAGCAGATAGGAGAAAAATATTGACTCCATCCACCACCCATAAATCAAATGCAAAGGGAACAATGGAAATTAACTGAATTGCTGATTGAACAATATAAAAATGTGAGCAAATGGAAAATGTTTAGTTCCACAAGTAAGGTTTCCTGCAGCCAAGGTTCACCCATCCTACTGCTAAGCTCTCCACCTAAAGAGAATAATCATTGATCTTCTGGACTGGTACTATCAAGTGCCTTGTGGAGCTATGTTGCTGCTCTTTCACCTTTCTACGCATGCTCTACTAGATCCCACCAAAGCTGAACAGAAATTACTCAAACTAGGAAAAAAAACCCAACTTCTCATAAACTGGACTAGACCCAGACAGAAAGTACTTCTGCCTAGTAGATAAATAGCATTAGTTTCTTTTATTTTCTGCTTTTCCCTATCCATGCAACTCCGCGAAGCATTTGCTTTACTGCCCAAATAAATCATGGTAACCTCCTGGATCAGCTCAAAAGACTGAGAGTGGGCAGCATGGTATTGTGCTGATACGCCCCCCAATCTTTCAGGACCAACTCCAATCGATCCCACTCTCAGCCCTTACTTTGTGGAGTGCCACAGATTTAGTGCTTTCTCCCCTCCTTTTTAAGATGTATATGAGACTGCTGGGTGAGTTCATCCATCACCATTGGGTAAAGTATCATCATCTAATCACCCAATTATATATCTGAAAAACCATGGCAAATGACATGATTCTATCGTATCCCAGGGTTTTGAAGCTGTGAGAGTCTGAACAGGGAAAAACAGGTTTCAAGTGAACCCTGATTCAACTGATGGGGCCCACTGGGTCCAGTACTATGCTATTTTTAGCACTGGATGGAGGTTTCATTGGCCCAGGAATACTAGTGCCTAATCTGGGGGTCCTCCTAGACTTCCAATTGCAGCTCAATTAGCAAAAGGCAGTTGTGGCCAGGAGGTCCTTTGCCCAGCTTCATCTTGTGCACCAGTTGCATCTATTCCTGGATTGGTAGGCCCTGCTTATAGCCACTAATGCCTTAGTTACTTCCAGATTGTATGATTGTGATGTATTCTATGTGAAGCTCTCTCAAACAGTACCTGAGGGTACATTATAGCAGGGGTCCCCAATCACCAGTCCCTGGACCGGTACCGGTCCGTGGATCATTTTTTACCGGGCTGCAAAGCTTGGGCGCTGCCATCTTGTTTCGACAACGTTTCCGGATTTTTGGTTGCTTCTGGGTTTTCGATTGGAAAGTGGCGTTTGGGTGCTCGCGCCTTAGTTTCGTTGAAGGCGGGGCAGCTTCGAATGAAGAGCATCCCGATGGCAGTGGAGTCTTGCGTTACTCAGGTACCGATCCATGGAAGAATAAATAATTGTGAAACCGGTCCCTGGTCCAAAAAAGGTTGGGGGCCACTGCATTATGGAACATCTTTCCCCCAAAATTAACTCCATGTCTTTGGATTTTCTGAAAGACCCTCAAGACCTGGTTATATGATCAGGCTTGAGGCTCCCAGACTCCTGGTAGACTTGCTGAAATGAGTCTATTGTTAAGATGATCATTTTATCCCTTTCTTTGCCTAGGGTTGCTTTCTTTGGTTTTTATATTTATTAATATGTTTCTTCCATTTTATAATTGTGGATCTTTACATTGTCATTTTATGTCATGCTTCTGCACCAACCAGAGTTGTCTTTGGGTGAGATGGTGGTGATATACATTTGAAAAATAAATAAACCTGCAAGCACAAAACTTTTTTTACAGATAAAAAAATCAGATTGGGGAGGAAAACTGGTAAGATGATAGTATCGGTACAACAATAGAAAGTTTTTTAATTAGAGGCTAGACAGTCACCTCTTCAGGATAATTTAATCAGTTTTCCGGCACATTACAAAGTAGGTGATCCTTATAATCCCTTCCAAGTCCACAATGCTATGATTCTGTGAATAGCTGGAAATGACCACCACTCACCATATGCTTACAGCTGGTTCTAAACATCTTTTCCATGGTTCAGTTTAGGCAAAATAAAAGTCTTGGCACATATCTAATTTTGTTTTTTATAAACAGGTTTGAATTACGTCAGGCTTTACAATACAGTCTCTTGCATGCACTAAGCACATCTACGCCTCTTAAACTAGCTTGCACAATTCCCACTGTTTAAATAAGAAACAGAATCCAGTCCTAGGAAGTTCATTAACCCGGTGAAAACAGGGCTAATGAATAAGTAACCCCTCAAATACACAAGACAATTGTTTCTGTTTGCAGATGTAAATGCTCCTAACACCAGCTGCCTCCTGGCAGACAAACCCTGTCACTCGTGTCTTTGTGACTCTCTCTCCCATTCTTGACATTGTGGAAGAGCTGGGTTTGTTTATGGGAGCCAAAAATCAGAAGGACTTTGGTAATAGTCCCTTTGCAGACTAACACATATTATTAAAAAGCATACGCTTTCCTGAACTACTGCAGTCCGCTCGGTCAGAAGGCATCTGCCGGCATCTTTTCAAACCAACAAATCTTATTCTGAATTTTATTTTATTGTTTTGTGTTTTTTTTGTTACCAAAAACATCACTCTCCTCCACCAGGGCTCATTTCATCAGATGCAGTGAGATGGTTAACGCAAAAAGGAGTTACCAGACTCCTTTCCATTCTTGAGAAAGCCTTTTTTTATTACCAGCTCCTTATTTTATTCTTATAGTTCCTCTTTAAGAGAAGAAAGGGGAGCTTTGAGTTGGAAACAAAAGCTTGAGCTTCTGCTAGAGAGAGGGTTAGCTCCTAAGTGGTCATTTAGGTCTGTATTGCCCAAATACAATCACTTTCAGCAGTGTCATGACCTATGTCAGTTTGCTATCTACCAAGCCTCTTGACAATGTGCTGAGATAGCAGCATTCAGAAGATAAAGCTTTGTTCCCAAGAAGTTATCTCACAGTGTATAATGGGTGAGTAGCCTTCGCTACAAAACAAAAGCCATCTTCTTTCCTCAGTTGGTAGATACAATTGAAGCTAACTGATTAACCACTGAAAATTACAGGATAGTACTGCATGTTGTCCTAAAGGAAAATAATTTCAAAATGTGTAATGGCTACAGTAATGGCTATGCCTTGAGTTTTCAACATGGCTTTTGGGAGTTGCAGTGCAAACATTGGATTGTTGATACTCATCAAGCTCCCAACTTGTTTTCTTTAGATTTTTAAAGATTTTTTTAAAGGGAATATGAGCAAAACAGGGCATCAGCCTCAGATGCACCCTGAGTTTCTACCACTGGTTATTTCTCTCAGGTATTTGTAAAAAATAAAGCATTGGTGTGGCTAAACTCAGTGCTGAATACTGTACATTTTGTGATATATGGCATATGGATACTGTGCTGAACCATTCTATGAGTTCCCATAATATGCTTTCAAAATTCCAAATGGATCCATTGGCTCAAAAGAGAGAGAAGGCTGACTAGGTTTGTGCCTTTTAATCTCAGAATTTAAGCATCAGCTTTGTGCTACTAAATCAGTCTGTTGGTTTACTTTGCATTGTGTATTGTGGAGCTGTCTGGAAAAATGTTCTCCAGGTTAACCTTCTGTGACCCAGTGGCCAGCAACTGTATTGGGGGAAGGGGGAACCCCCAGAATTCCCAGCCATTGTGGCCATCTTTGTTTCCAGATCTACCTAGTGCTACAACTGAATTCTAAAAAAATATCAGTCAGTTAGTTTATCTAATTAAGGTTGAACAGTGTCAAACATTTTAATATCTACTTTTGAGCACTTTGGGAACCACAGAATTGTTGCTTCTATATGCAGACATTCTGCATACAGAAGGTCTTCTGCAATCATGACATAAGCCTAAGATTGAAAATCAGGCTTGCCAGATATTAGATCTTTTCTATCCTGCTCTACAGAGTATAGAATTGGTCTCTGAAAGAAAGCCTCTTGAAGAGACTAGAAGCATTTGAAATGTGGGTTTACAGGCAGCTGTATAAGCTGGGTTGACAAAATCAGAAATGAGGAGATGATAAGTCACCTGGGAAAGCCAAGGGAAATCGTCATTAAGGGGAAATTTCATTAAAAAATGAAAGTTAGAATATTTTGGACATGTGATACAACACCCAGAAAAATACGACATACTTCACTTAATCCTCCAGGGTAAGACTAAAGTCAAATGAGATCCAAGCAGAAGAAGAACACCATGGCTTCAAAATATAAAGGGCTGAGGTTGGACAAAACTCAGCAGCACTTTTTCGTGTGGCTGTTGATAAAAGTAGGATTGCCAACATCCGATGATGGATATGGCACAAGAAGAAGAAGAAAATACCTCTGTATTCAACTAGACCTTGTGTCTGTCTAACACACTATTTGGCATGGAGATAGCTTTTGGGCAGACTTTTCTACTTACAGTATTGTTGTTGCAAATGGCAGGGAATGGACCATGCAAGTAGAATCAATTGTATACACAGAGAGAGAGAGACACACAGAGAGAGAGAGTTACAGAATACAGTTCAATCCTCCTACAATGGAAGAATGGATGGCAAAACTGATGGAGATGGAAGAGATGGCAAAATTAGCTGTTTTAATTAAAGTATCCAGTTTTGTTTTTACTTGGAAACTGCTCCTGGACCTGATGCTAGAAACAGGGGGAAAAAAGAAACTTTGATTTTGGCGTTTGATTATTAGATTAGACCATTGCTATAGAAATGGCTAGCATGTACTAAATATGTAAATTAAAATTTGAGGTGTAACCGAATTTTGTACTTTACTGCATCACAAAAAGTTAGAAGCCAATGCTTTTGTTTTCTTCTCTCTTACGATGCACTATCTTCCCATTTTTCCCTTCCCTATTCCCTTATTATTTATGTTTCTATTTCTGTTTTATAATGTAATAAACTTCAATTAAAAATAATTAATACTATCAGGCAAGGGCAAATGATATTTTTCCACCTGGAGATTTTCTTTCCAACTTCCAACTTTTTTCAGCTGATGCTGTAAAAGGTTTTCAGAGAAGTTAGTCCTGAAATTTGTAGCACATTTTCTTTCTATTCTTAACATTTGGTGGTACATATGTGAAAGCATCATGGAAAAGTGATGATGACAAGAGGGGGAAGAGAAGGATTGTTTCATTTAAAAAAAAAAAGATGATATTCCCATTAAATTTTAGCAACCTGAAATTTTAGGCAATCCCAAGATAAGCAAATTTCCTCCTCTTAGGTCCTGTTCTTACTTGCATTTCTGAAAACATGCGGAGTTCAGGATTATCCATGATCAGAACCAGAACTGAGCTCTTTTTTGAATGGTCTGCACACTTTCAATAGAAACTGCAAAAAGACAAAAGATCGCCTTTATCACACTTCATTTTGGAGAATGGAAAATGAGCTGCTTATAGCACAAGGAAATCCATTCATCCCACATCTGTCAAGCTGTCTGGTTCCTCTGGATATTTCAGCACAGGTTTCTCAAGATTCATCTGGCAAAATATCAATACTGGCTTGCTAGAGTTTCTGAAAAATGAGCGAGTGAAACCCAGCATACAAAATGCATTATGACCAACGATTTCTGTTGCATATAATTTAGTGCCCATAAAATGCAAAGACTTCCCTGCAGCTCAGAGCTTTTCCTGCTTCCACAGGGATATATAGGCGAGGGAGAGTTGGGGAGCTTCCCACTGAATTCTAGACTGACTCTTCAGTCGTCCAAGACCCATGAATCAAACAGCAATGGTGACCCTGGTTGCTATAACGTTAAATGCAGACTTTGGATTCTGGAGCTCTTCCAACTGTCTCTCATGGCAAAAAGCCAGGCATTCTCAAGGGGTAAGATTATACTGGGAAAAGGAGAGCTACATTGAATATTACTGGCCTTCCTCCAGCATCTGTTAGGAAAATCTACTCAGATCCAAGGAGAAACACTTGCTGCAGATAACCAAAGCCATTACACATTTGCAGCCATGACACACTATATATAATACTGTGCAGAAAAGGAGTTAGAAATAAGTATCGACCTCCATTGCCAACCATGGCTTTGGTCAATCAACCTTTCAAGTGACACTTTCAGTAAGATCATGAGATTAAAGTAGGCTGCTGGTCCAGGTTGTATCCATTCCATACATAAAAAGGAGCCATTGTTTCATAAACAGTCGTATCAACATTTAAAAATTAAATGCACATGTAAATAAAATTAAAACAAGTTTAGTTTTTGTCACTCTCCAATGAATTTCTTTGTTTGGCTATCTCCTTTTTGGAATACAGGTGAAACTCGAAAAATTAGAATATACTCCAAAAGGTCATTTATTTAAGTAATGCAACTTAAAAAGTGAAACTAATATATGAGATAGACTCATTACATGCAAAGCAAGATAGTTCAAGCCGTGATTTGGCATAATTGTGATGATTATGGCTTATAGCTCATGAAAACCCTAAATCCACAATTTCAGAAAATTGGAATATTACATGCAATCAATAAAACAAGGATTGTACATAGAACAATATTGGACTTCTGAAATGTATAAGCATGAATATGTACTCAGTACTTGATTTGGGCCTCTTCTGCAGCAATTACTGCCTCATTGCAGTGTGGCATGGAAGCTCTCAGCCTGTGGCACTGCTGAGGTGTTATGGAAGACCAGGATGCTTCAATAGTGGCCTTCAGCTCTTCTGCATTGTTCGGTCTCGTGTCTCTCATCATTCTCTTGGCAATGCCCCATAGATTCTCTATGGGGTTCAGGTCAAGCAAGTTTGCTGGCCAATCAAGCACAGTAATCCCACGGTCATTGAACCAGGTTTGGGTGCTTTTGGCAGTGTGGGGAGGTGCCAAGTCCTGCTGAAAAATGAAGTCAGCATCCCCATAAAGCTCGTCTGTGGAAGGAAGCATGAAGTGCTCCAAAATTTCCTGGTAGATGGCTGCGTTGAGCCTGGACTTAATGAAGCACAGTGGACCAGCAGCAGATGACATGGCTCCCCAAATCAACACAGACTGTGGAAACTTCACACTGGACTTCAAGCATTTTGCAGTGTGTGTCTCTCCAGTCTTCCTCCAGATTCTGGGTCCTTGGTTTCCAAATGAGATGCAAAAGTTGCTCTCATCAGAAAAGTGGACTTTGGACCACTGAGCAACAGACCAGTTCTGTTTTTCTTTAGCCCAGATAAGACACTTCTGACGTTGTTTGTTGTTCAGGAGCGGCTTGACAAGAAGAATACGACATTTGAAGCCCATGTCCAGGATCCATCTGTGTGTAGTGTCTCTTGATGCACTGACTCCAACCTCAGTCCATTCCTTGTGAAAGTCCCCAACACTTTTAAATAGCCTTTTCCTGACAATCCTCTCCAGGCTGTGGTCATCCCTGCTGTTTGTGCACCTTTTTCTTCCACACTTTTCCCTTCCACATAACTTTCTATTAATGTGCTTTGATACAGCACTTTGGGAACATCCAACTTCTTTTGCAATTACCTTTTGAGGCTTCCGCTCCTTATGGAGGTTGTCAGTGATGGTGTTCTGCACAACTTTCTGGTCAGCAGTCTTTCCCATGATTGTGATTCCTACTGAACCATACTGAGAGACCATTTGAAGGCTCAGGAACTCTTTGCAGGTGTTATGGCTTAATTAGCTGATTAGAGCGAGACACTTTGAGCCTAGAATATTGAATCTTTTCACAATATTCTAATTTTCTGAGATTGTGGATTTGGGGTTTTCATGAGCTGTAAGCCATAATCATCTCAGTTATGACACACCATGGCTTGAACTATCTTGCTTTGCATGTAATGAGTCTATCTCATATATTAGTTTCACCTTTTAAGTTGCATTACTGAAATAAATGACCTTTTGCATGATATTCTAATTTGTCAAATTTCACTGGTAGAATACAGAATGTATTCCTCTTTTAGCAAACCATGATAATTAGACAAAACTGAGGAGGACTAGCAATTCAACATGGAATCACATAAACTATACAGAAAAGTATGAAATTTTTTTTGGAAAGTAGTACCACACACTTTCTATGGCCTACCCAATTTCTTGCCTGCAGGTTTTTTGTGAGAATAAAACTCAAATGAGCTTCCTTGTTAATACTTATTTTGTGATTGTTTCTTTTATCTTTAAATTCCTGTGAAACCACATTTGTAATGTGAAAGCATACAGCTCCCTAACATGTCCTCAGGGGAGTCTATCTCATTTGCCTTTCATTTTTAAAAAAAAGGAGAAAAGATGACACATTCTGTGATTTCTCTGAAGTATTTCCATCTCAGGGGTAAATTCATCCCTGAAGGAACTTCATTGACCTCGAGGGAGGGATTAACTCCCACTGAGGTTAATGGGGGTTGCATGCTTTGCTGCATGCATGTTAAAAGAGGAAATTACCCATGTGTTATCTGGTGATTGTGCATTTACCCCAACACTTTAGCAAGGGGAAAACAGACAGACACTATTTTCTTCCTAATGTTCCTATAAATCTCATGGTTGTTCTTTGAAAATAGACATTTATAGATTCCAATCTTTTGATATAAATAGCGATGCTATCTTCCCTGAACAATAACACGGGAAATTAACAGATATCTTTGCAGTAAAAGTATTTGCAGAACAAAGTAATGTTATTTTAATGACTCTCCAAACATAGAAGCATATATTGATAATATTATTACCTGTATAACAGCAATGGGGGTGTTTCCTCCAGTAAATACTTCCTTTTTTCCTCTTTACATTAACAACTATGTATTCCTAGACTATGTATT
Source organism: Hydrophis major (assembly GCA_033807585.1). Classification (NCBI taxonomy): domain Eukaryota; kingdom Metazoa; phylum Chordata; class Lepidosauria; order Squamata; family Elapidae; genus Hydrophis; species Hydrophis major. The sequence continues at coordinate 336,501,089 of CM066329.1, forward strand.
CCTTGGAAATAGGCTATTGTAGGTACCCTTCATTCTATTTTCTTTCATAATAAATAATATGATGTGATGTGCAAGGAAATAATGGGCAATATAAAATAGAATAGAGCTGGAAGGGACCTTGAAGGTCTTCTAGTCCATACCCTTATACCATTTCAGATAAGTCCAGACTCTTCTTAAAAACCTCCAGTGATGAAGCCCCTACAACTTCTGGAGGCCAGCTGTTCCACTGGTTAATTGTTCTCACTGTTAGGAAGTTTCTCCTTAATTCCAGGTTGTTTTTCTTCTTGATTAGTTTCCAATCATTTCTTGTCCTGCCCTTTGTTGCTTTGGAGAATAATTTGGCATACATTATTTTTGATCTTTAAACTTCTTGATTCTCTCTCTCTCTCTCTCTCTCTCTCTCTCTCTCTCTTTGGTCCAACTTTCTCTTTCCAGAAACAAACATTTGGCAATGTAACTACTGGTAGTAAAAGAACTTATTTCCATTTTTATGTAGGAAAAGTATTTTTCATATAAAGATAGAAGATGTCTATCTACAAGATACTCAATCCACAAGATCAGTGGCACCCAATAATGCGTTGTTGCGATGACCTTTATTTTGCAGAATAACATCTCACCACAGGATTTTTTTCAAAAAGCCACTAAGTCAAAGTGATTAATTTAAGTTGGTCATTCTTAGGTTATATATTGAAAGTATTGCCTGTATGTTAATTTGATTCCTGCTTCTAGATAAAATTGATATTTTTAATTGTTGCATTAATGTTTTCTATAAATATGGACCATATGGTGGTATAGAAATGAAATGAAATGACAAGATGAACAGAAGTACCCTCTATATCTAGTCATTTTTGTTTCTTCTGACATAAATTCATACCTCACTATCTAACTTCTATCTGTTTCCAATTTACTGGCATGTCTTGAAATGTCTTCATCTAGTTTTCTAATTTTAATAAACATTTTACTATGAAGTACATCTACTTGCTCTAGTTCTTTACTCTTTAAGTGTACATTGTGAAAATTCAGACCCAATTCAGGCCCAGTTCTTTGTATTTTGTGATTTTTCTCCAGTTGTTTCTCTTTTATTGTGCTGTTTCCAGGTACTGCCACATTAAACTACCATATTTTTGTACTATAAGACACACTTTTCCCCTCCCCCCAAAAATGGGTGGAAATGTCTGTACAACTTATAGAGTGAATGTTTCTGAAGCCCTGCCCACCCAGTGGCCCCACCCTTCGGCCTCTGCCTCTCAACAATTTGCCTTCTTGCAGCAAACAGCAAACTACCTGGTCAGCTTCAGTAGAGCCTGATTTAGCACAGGCAGCTAATTGGCGGTTGGATCAGCCTCCCAAAATACCGCCAATCAGCTGTTCCAGGCTGCAGGGTGTCCATTGCAGTTGCCACCCATCACCACTGCTGCCAATCGCTGCCTCCACGTGTCCCATTTTCAGCCTCCACGCGTCCTATTTTCAGCCTCTGTGCATCCCATTTTTAGCTTCTGCACATCCTGTTTTCAGCCCATTCCAGGTGGAGATCCCTGCAGCCTGGAACAGCTGATTGGCGGTTGAAGCTGACCAGGCTGAAGCTGACCAGGCTATTTGCTGTTTGCTGCAAGGAGACAAATGCTGGGAGGCAAAGGCAGATTTTTTTTCTTGTTTTCTTCCCCAAAAGCTAGGTGTGTCTTATAGTCTGCAGCATCTTATAGTGCAAAAACTATGGTATTTTGGCTTTCTTATCAACAATTGTTAAGTCTGGGGTGTTATGTGGTAGGTGCTTGGCTGTTTGAATTTTAATGTCCCAGAGTACTTTAGCTTTTTCATTTTCTATTACTTTGTCTATTTGTGATCCCATAGTTCTTGCCTGTGGCAAATGACACTTCTTGTAGATATTCCAATGCAACCATTGTTGCTACTTTGTCAGGCTGTTGTTTGTAGCAGCTAACTAACCAATCCACTGTTTATTATTATTGTTGTTGTTGTTATTTGTAATTCACAATTGGATTTACAGTCCAATATTGGTGGAATCTTACCAATTCAAGTCCTAAGAATTATTAAGTTGGGTCCAAGAATATAGGCAAATCCAAGCAGAGTAGGGTTGGGTGTGTTTTGTTTTGTTTTGTTTGTAAAATTAGAGTATTCAAGTCTGATAAATTCAATAATTCCAGATAATGCATATTATTATTTAGTTTCCAGTTGACAACGACAGCAGAATACCAGTATTAATTAGTGCCAATAATATGTAGTGTAACTAGCTCTTAGCTAACTTTAAAAGAATTGGACAAATTACACAGCTCTCTGAGGCCTTTTTAAACCTACCTGGTGGTAAATCAGCTGTATCAGCGGGGTTAGGAGTCTCATCCTCCCGAGAAACAAGAAACATATATAATGGACCAGCCATCAGTCCTCCTCTGGATGGGTGGAATGAATGGCATGCCCTCTGGAGGCATTAAGTCATTGGAAAGGAGGCGTTTCCTTTTTCTCTCAGCCTGTCTTTTGTAAAGCTCACACTCCTCTGCTACTCTGCCAAAATATTTGACCTTCCTTTGACAGAGGCCTTAGAATAGTTTTCCTCTATCAGATGGTTCTACTTTCATATAATTATTTGTTCTGGAAAGTCTTTGATCTCTACTTTCCTTGCAAACTGCAGCCGGTGGCACTTTGAACTCCATAAAGTACCCATTTTAAAGGACCTGGCTACAAAACCCATAGTGCTTAATCCCTAACAATAAGGTGTTAATTGGTCCCTTGGATATTCAAGCCACAGGCTTTTGTATTTGTTTACAGCATCTGGATTTCCTCCAGATCATTTTAAGTAGTGTTAGGGAGTGTTAGAGACAACAGTTCTTTTATGACACCTTAATTTCATTACTCTCCCTCTTGTGTTAAAATTGGGTCTAAAAGAATCAAGCATAAGGGACTAATACAGTCTACATCATGTAAGTGTCTTCCAAATGTGTTAGCTTTCAGTTGTTATATTATCAGTGAGGTGAAGTAAAAAAAAACACCTCTTTCTTTTTACAAGGATTCTTGCACAAACATTTCATTGGATATTTGTTGGTACCCAGACTTTAGTGACATCATAGAAAATAAAAAGAAAACTCAAAAGACACACACTTTCAGTTAGTAATATCTTAGCATGGACAGACTATAATGCTTTGTAACAACATAGAAAATTTAAGTGCTATCTCTTCAATGCTTTCATCATGACACAGAAATGCTATCTCTGCTAGTCTCTATTCAATTATTTGTTATTGTTGTTGTTGCTGCTGTTGTTGCTGTTGTTGAACAATTCTTCAGTAATGTCTTCTTGATTTCCTAGTCTATCCTATAGTTCTTGGGTGAACAGATAACGTGGTATCAAAAGTTCAATTTTAGTTAGCAATTTGAGATCAAGCAAAATCAGCTATATGTTTCCTCATAATAGAGAAAGTCTGAGCAATTCATAGATTTGTTTAACAAAAGAGTTTTTAATTGACTAATATATCAGGAAACTGGTTAAAGAGTACAGCTATACACAAAAAAGATTGTTAGCTTTAAGATATTGCAATCTTAATGATGCAAAACAAGTTAATACTGTACAATTATTTCATAAAAAGTACCTTTCATTAGCATGTGTGACAATTCCTAGGACTCTCTAAAAATGGGACCCCTGAGCATTCTCTAATAAAATTGTTCATCTTTAAGATGTCATGTTACTGCTTTTTGTTCAAGAAAATATTTTTTAAGAAAAAAAACCATTTTCCAAGATTAAATTGTGTGGTAGCTCCATTTAACTCCAACATCTGATGGTCAGAAGGTGATGAAGTGAAAGGCTGAGATTTTTCCCATGTGCTGATAAGGTTTATGGTTCACACAGTTCTCAGAACTAAATGCAAAGGTAAATGTCAGAGCAAATGCAGTTAGTTCTCACAGGCTTGTTTTGAATCGGTGCCTCCATTCCCTGGCTCTAATTTTTTTTCCTTTTGATCTCCTGCCAGCAGATAAGTAAACAAGGAGATTGATAGAGTGGTTTCTTTTAAGCTTTTTTTTTCCTGTTCTACTTGGGACAATTTTGTAAATTAATATCAGAATGCCTCATGATGATACACAGCCAATTTTTTTTTTTTTTGGATGATTTGGAAGCTATCAAAAGAATTAGAAGTTTTACTACCTAATCAAATAATACAATGAAATTCTATATTGTATAAGGTCTGATCAAGATCTATATACTCACAGATGTATTTCATGATGTGATCAGTAATATAATTTATACTTACTTTGATGTTTTATTACTTTATTTCACATTTCCCCTCAAGTTTAAGATGGTAAAAAAACAATCAGGTGTGGACTAACTGCAAACGCTTGGAAGTATTCTTGTTGTGTACAATCCTTTTTATGTTTTTGTGGAAATTCTAAATCCTGGCCAATCCATCCAAAATGACAATGTAATATGAATATTCCTACAGCTACATTGTTCCTCTTTTTTGGATTTAATCTTTATCTTCCCTTACAGCCAAATAAGGTAATGATGAACTTCAAAATAATAGAATGGATCTTAAACCTTCAGCAGGAAGATTACAGTTAAGTTTTAAGTGGTCTCCAGCTTTAAAAGAAAAAAAACCCTCCAAATTTGGGTACAGAATGAAAGCTGCTTTATATTGCCCATCTTTAGAGTGTAATTTGCTTCAAGATTTAGCAAGTTGACACAATTATCCTTCTGACTAAGGTCCTGGAGTAGGATCCTTAAAGAACTGAAAACATTACGACACTATTCAGTCTACAGTATGTACATCTGGGGAAATTAATGGGAGAATTTTCATCAAAGCCTCTTATCAGCAGTTTCAATGAACAGAAATAGGAATGGCTGGAGAGGAAACTGGACTGAAAGAAAAGAGAATGTGTGCAAAAGACGTGGAGAAAATAAGAAAGTAAAAGATAATGGAAAGCTGAGTTCTTTGTGTGAGGCAAACAGAACCGAGATCACATACAGTGGCATCCATAGAACCCTGTGGGGTTATTGATGTTAAATAAAACTACAAATACAGTATATCTATGGTCTAAGTCTCAATCTTGCCAACTTCAATATATGTGGATTTCAATTCCCAGAATTCCTCAGAAGTCCAAACTGCTAAAGTTGAAAAATATTGAAGTAGAGAAAATGGTATGGACCTTAAAAGGTAATTTATAAAACCAATGATATCTGATACAAAAATAAAAAAAAAGAATGGAAAAAGGCGTGACTAATAAATGGGACCTAAGAAATTGGGGAAAAGGAAATCAGAAATCAGAAAAAAAAAAGTGGAGTGTCTCTGGAAAACGAGCCTCTCCCAAACTGAATTATTTTCAGAAGCCTCACAGAAATTAGCATATTTATTTAAATTAAATGAAAAGATTCAAAAATTATCTTAGTAATCAACAACCAATGGAGAGCTCTTCTTACTCTGATAATGCTACTTTCTGTTGTTTCAACCCCATCAGTTACAGGCTGCAATAACTGGTGGTCACAGATACACACAGAGATTCGGAACATAATATAACAGCATTTGTGGGAATCCACTTGCTGTTTTTTATTTCTGAAACATAACCTGGTTGCTCTTTTGAGGGTGGATGGATTGTCTAACATAGTACTGATTATATGGTTGTAACTAATAGATTTTAATCAGATATTCAGAGGTGGCGGACTCAATCTGAGAACATTTTAAAAGTCACATGCCTCCTCCCACTGCAACTGATTTCTTCCTAAATTTAAAGTCAAGTGTTCACTTAAAACTCTCAGGTAGAATCTGTGATTTGAAAAGATTAAAACATAAAAACAAGCCAACATTAAAAATAAGAACAATGTTTCTGATATATTTGCCCAGTTACAGATAAATTATATCTACCTTAACCTTTCTTACATTTTCATTGAGAATAATGCAAAGGGAAATGTAAAGTCACTTAATTTTTTACTAGACTTTCCAACAATTTTCAGCAAAGGAAAGTATGCACTGTTGAGAATGATGCAATCCTTTCATTAGCTAGTGCTTTTGAAACGTTCCAGCTGGGTAATATTTTTATTGTTTTTATTTTAATATCCAGTACTTCTGATTTTAACAGGAAAAAAAAATCTGGAAGCAGATGGACTCATGCCTGAATCATTTCCTGTAAAAAGTCTTTCAAAATTAACTCATTATCTCAATTGTAGTTTATAACTGTGGCAGGAATAGCCCACGGCACATATCTCTGCGTAAACAGTTCTCCTCTCCCACTTAGGTCTTGCCCAATTCAGCTAATTGGTGTAACCCTCCCTTTTTGCACAATAATTAAATGTTTTAGAAGCAAAGGCAGCATCAGTGTAAACCATTTCACTGCATTTCCTATAGCTGTCAGATATGAAGTCTTTTAACTTCCAAAGTTGTGCTTTGGGAATGCTTTTTACAAATCTCGTCCCTTGGCTACGGATGAAATCAGCACCATCCCACTGGCATGAAAATGGATGAGACTCAGGGAATAAACCGGATGGAAATGTGATATTACACATAAATCAGAACCCAGAACAGGAATAGGCAACTATCATTTCACACCAGCGGCAAAAACAAATTGAGTCTCCTCTGTTTGCCTGCTGGGTAAGGAAGATGACTAAGTAAGACAGGAAAGAAGGTTAAAAAAAAAGGAAGGTTAAAAACAAGAGGAAAGAAAAGGAGAGGTGGAGTTTTAATTATTATTATTTTATTCAGTGCTGGATTAGAAAGTGGAGAGAAAATGTGCAGAAAATACAAACCAAAGAATGTTGACAAAATGCGTATCAGTGATCAGTTGAGCCAAGATTTACTGATTTTTTTTTAAATTTCTTAAATCACTGTGTCATAATCAAGTCAGTTGATCAGTTAAATCAATTTGGTCTAGTGGTTAAAACACCAGTCTAGAAATCAGGAGAGTATCAATCCTTGAGTTCTTGCATGTGTTGAAGACATATTCATAGCATTCCTTTCCCCCACAACAACAACTCTGTTAGGTGTATGTTGTTGGGCTGTGAGAAAGTTGCTGGCCCAAAGTCACACAGCTGACTTTCACACCTAAAGTGGAACTAGAACTCACAATCTCCTGGTTTTCTAGTCTGGTGCCTTAACCATTCGTACGCAAAGCTTGGCCCAGGGATACAGAGAATCTGACAGGGATACCAAGAGGAACTGGATATGGATAATCTAGAGAAAGGAAGAGCTAGGGGTGACATGATAGCAGTATTCCAGTATTTGAGGGGCTGCCACAAAGAAGAGGAAGTCAACTTATTTTCCAAAGCACCAGAAGGCAAGACAAGAAACAATGGATGAAAATGAAAAGGAGAGAAGTAGGAATTAAGGAGAAACTTCCTAGCAGTTAGTACAATTAACCAGTGAAGCAGCTTGCCTTCAGAAGTTGTAGGTGCTTCATCATTGGAGATTTTTAAGAAGAGACTGGACAGCCACTTGTCTCAAATTGTATGGGGTCTCCTGCTTGAACAGGGAGATTGGACTAGAAGACCTCCAAGGCCTCATCTAGCTCTATTCTGATTGATTGAGTCCTCAAGCCCTTTAAGGCCACCCACTGCCTCCTCAGGGGACATCAAGGCAACAACAAGCCATAGAAGCAAACAGCCTTTGTCCAATCCTTTGGTTTTATCTGTAATTATCCTTGGCTAGTCCAGAGTCATCATTCAATATCACTTTTTTCTGTTTTAAAAGTATCCACAGATTGTGAATTGTGCATCAGGGCAGCAGAAGCAAGCTCCTTTTTATTTCCACACACCTGATGAGACCATGATTTCATTCCTAATAAATTAAGAATGTAGAAGCAATTACAAATTGTTAAATGATGGCTGGGATAGTTGCAGCTGGGAGCAGCCCAAGTACAATGTTACACACTGAAATAATACACGTGCTGTCTGAAGAATACACACACATTCCAAGACAATGAGGTCCCAGATCTAAAATTATCTAGCTGTATCACCAGTTTGACCACTAGAGATTTAAAATAATGAATCTCTATTGTGGAGATAAACTCCTTTAAAAGTAACTGGTGTTCAGAGGGTGCCTTTGGTATTTTAATCTCATTTCATGGATGCTGCTGATTGACAGTCCTGTGAGGGTGTGAAACTTCCCAGGAAAGTTACCAGTGGGAGGGAAAAGCAATGTTGTTGAAACGATCACACACAATAGACCATCAGAGAGAGAGGCAGCAAAATTTAGGAATGATCAAAGGATAGGAGGACATTAGTATAGTGCCCAGTCCTCTTAATAAAAATCAGAGTATCGTGTAAGGTCCATGACTAAATTAAGCAAATACTAAACTAAAAAAACAGGAGAATGAAAACACAGACAAACTTTAAAGATAAGGATATAATGAAAGCAGCTGACATTCGTTCAAATAAAAAAATCCAGATATCTATATACAAGTAGCGATATTATATAAGGGAGGCATTTTTAAAAGACGTCCTTTTCTTCTGCTGCTAAAATGTGTTCTAAAATGTTTCCAAAGAAAATGCGGTAAATCAGTGAATTAGCTGAAGCAAAATTATTTTAAAAGGGAAACAATTATCCTTATTTGTTATTAAACTGTTGCAAAAAATGGATCATCATTGCATCTAGTCAATAGCAGTTTTCAAATATTAACACCTTTCATGAATGTCTGTTTGTCTTTATCCCTGGATAAAATTGCAAAAATTGGGACATCTACAAAATGTCAACAGAAAAGTAGAGAACGTTCTACTTCTGCTGCAACCAACAGTCACCCAAATTTTTGCCACTCAATTCTGGTAGCCATAGTGAATACTATAGCTCATGTGCAAATTATCAGTTGATGTTGCAATCATCTCTAGGACTATCCCATATAACAGTAGTGGTCAATCTACTTTTCTGATGTCAATAATGAATTAGTTGCAGTTCAGCAATATTCAGACAACCACAGGTTTTCGATCTGCTTTAGTCAAATGGTTCCATAATGCCAGAATTTCAGGGTCCACATCAAAGGTGGATTCAGAAAAAGAGTCATAAATTCATGTGATACCTGTATATCAATTTTCCATCAATAAAATATAGGAAAGGCACAGCTGCAAAGCCTGAGATACATTTCATTAGCGGTGTTTATTTATTGTTCAGATTTAATAGCTAACCAATTAACATTACGACTAAAGACACCCCACTTCATCTAACTTATATATAAATGAAGTAGCAACATTTTGCCAAAGCAATGAAAGACTAATTCTTTATATTCCTTTTGTTCATTATTATATTTTAATGCTACTCATTCATACTTTGGGTTAAAAGTTCATACATAAAAGCTTCTATTGAACTTATTTCATTTTAAAACTTATACTTTTTTAAACTTATATATCCCTGAGAATGAGTCCCAGCATAAGTCTGAAAGCTCAGAAGACTAAACCTCTGGTCCTGGTGACGGAGCCCAGATCAGATCCTACAACTGAAAACATCTGGATGGTGAATATACTTGTGATGCTAGAGAAAAGACCTGTTACAGGTTGATGCAAAAGAGTTTTTATTTACAACAAGTCTATAGGAAAGTGAAATCAAATACAGTAGCAGAGCAATCCGTCAAGGAAAACCGGTTTACTTTGTAGTATTCTTCAATTTAAAACATGTAATTCAATAGGTTGTAGAATAAAAACTGGCACTTTCATTTTGTCCCTTCTTTGTGCAATGGCTACATGGAATCCAGTATCAAACATCTAACTTCTCATCAGAAAAGTAACTGAGGAAAATGGCAAAGGTTATAGAAGCAGAGAATGACCAGAAATACTACCATTAGAATCAACAGATCCAAGCAGTTGTTATTATGATTTAAACCCATGGGAAATATAACCATTGTTATATAAATGTAATTTATGAGAAATATGTTGCATGTTTTCCAGGTAGAAAATAGCACACCATTAAAAGACTGGCTGTTTTTTTTTTTAAAAATGATAGTATACTGTAGAATATTGTCTTGCTGACTGTAACGAGTAACGGAAGCAAAATCTGGTTCAGTACATAATGGAAGCCTGTTGCTCTTGAAAACCCAACCTTCTTTCAAACAGCTGTTGTCTCACTGCCAAGAAGAAAATGAAAGCCACTCTCCTTTTCTCCTGACATAGTAAGAACCTCAGCAACCTGCTGACTTTAAGAAACCTTATTTTCCTTATCACAATATAAATAACACTGAATGTTCACCTCAGCAACAATTATTTAATAGAATGTGCTTAGTTTGACAAATGAGCCGCTTAAAGAAAAAACTTTGTTATTCTCTGGCTTCACCTCTGAAAACTAGAACGACAGAGAAATCTAAAGCTTCATTTGGACTAAGTAGATGCTTCACCACCACAATGTGTATGTGTGCATATATGCATGTGTACATGTGTATACATATGCACACATTTTTTTGTTTTCAGACATGGAACTAGAATATTCTAGTGTGGGAGCTGGAAGAGGATGCTTCCAAGAGGTGGGAAGGAGTGTAACTTTTTCCCAAATATTTCACAGTCCCACATTCCTTTTGCTGTGTTCAAAGACTAGCAGCAGTCCTCCCTCCGGTCCGCCGCCAGCGCGGGAGCACCGATCGCTCCCATTGGTTGTTGCTGTTTGACAGCCGGCTATAAAAGGGAGCTGTCAAACGGCATCAGCTGTCGCCGCCAGCTGGCTGTCAGATAGCCACGGCGACCATTTATTCGCTAGAATAAAGTTGTTAGCCTTTAGCCTGGCTCCGTCTCCCTTTGTAACCGCCGCTCCACAACACTGGTGACGAAGGTGGGATACAGCTAAGACGACCAGGCAGGAAATCGAGCCGAAGTCACAACAAGAAAGAGCCAAAGCCGCTACGCGCTGATCGAGTCACCGCCACTGACGCTCTCCAAAGAGTGCAAAATTTAAAAGCCCTCTCAGCTGAGGAGCCGAACGCTGCTCACAGGCACAGCCAGAAACGCTTTTCTAAAAGCGAAGACTCTATTTTTTAAGTTTCTGCGGGGCCACAGTTTTTGACACAGCCTCTGCGCTAGTGTCCCCACGTTCTATAAAGGCTATTCCCTGGGATGAGTTCAGAGAAATCTTGTCAAATCACTACTCCCCCAGACCCTCTAGGATAGCCAGGAGATTGGCTTTTAGAAGAAAAACTCAGGCTGAAGGGGAGACTGTGAGTCAGTACATGGCAGCATTGAGATCGGCTGCCATACACTGCGGTTTTAGGGACTACCTTGAGGACATGCTGCTTGATCAAATTGTGGGAGGAGTAAGGGACCTAAAACTGCAAAGGAGGTTACTGGCTAAAAAAGACTTAACCCTAGCCTCAGCTATTGAGGAAGCTCAGGCTGCTGAATTGTCAGAATTATCAGCAGCTGAAATTCAGGGGAACACCCCTAAGCAAGGGCAGGCTACAGTCCACTATGATGAGGTCTCCCAAGAAGTGGAAGAAGAACCTCTTGAGATAAACCGCCTCACGCGTCCAAGGCCCCCTCAGGGCCACCTAGGAAATACAACAATCAGACAGCCAAACAGCAAACCCCTTGTATAAGCTGTGGGGGCAACCACCATAGATCAACCTGCAGATTCAGAAACGTTATCTGTCTGAACTGCCAGAAGAAAGGGCACATAGCCAGGGTTTGCCAAGCTGAGCAGGCCTCCATACAAAGACCTCAAGTTTCTGCCTCCTACCAAAGGCAAGTGGAACATTGTTACACTTGTTACCATGCCAACAACAACACCTCTAGGCCTAACAAATTAAGCATTTCTCTTTTTATACAAGGTAAGCCCTGCCGAATGGAAGAAGACACCGGGTCAACCCTCTCCATCATTTTGTGGACCTCCCTGAAGAAGTTGCTGCCTTCACTCTCAAAAAAGAAACTGACCAACTGCCACCTGACTCTTTGGGATTACCATGGGAAGACCATTCCAGTCCTGGGTAAGGGAAAATTCCTCATTCAATTCCAAAACTTTAGGGATCACTTGCCACTGGTGGTTGTAGATGGTGCCCTTCCTAGCTTGCTAGGATTAGATTGGTTTCCTGCCCTAGGCCTCAATGTTACGGGAATTCACTCTGTGGAAAATTCTGATGTAGATGCCCTTTTTAAAGACTACTCTGATGTTTTCAGTAGTGAACTAGGCTGCTATTTAGGCACCCCCATATCTTTTGATGTGGGTCCACAAGCCACCCCAATTCGTTTGAAACCTCGGAGGGTACCTTTCGCCATTAGGCCTAAGTTAGATGCTGAATTAGATAAACTTATCAAACAGGGGGTGCTAGAACAGGTAGACTTCGCCAAGTGGGAAACCCCCATAGTCACCCCCTTAAAAAAAGATGGCAGCATGAGAATTTGCGCTGACTATAAGACGTCCCTCAACCGTTTCCTACAAATTAGCACATACCCAGTACCTGTAATCCAACACCTGCTCCACTCTTTTGAGCCAGACACAATTTTTGCAAAGTTAGACATGTCCCAGGCATACCAGCAATTTCCCGTTGACCAACACACTGCTGACCTACAAACTATAGTTACTCACAGGGGCGCATTTAGATGTAGACGTTTGCAATTTGGAGTTAGCGTAGCCCCTGGCATTTTCCAATCACTCATGGAAAGAATCCTCCAGGGCCTACCTGGGGTGGTTCCATACTTCGATGACATTTTAGTTTCTGCCACCAACAAAACACAACTTTTACTCAGAGTGAGATCTGTCCTTGACAGGTTTAGGCAAAACGGGCTTAAATTGAAAAAAGACAAATGCACCATTGCCACCAAACAGGTAGACTTCCTGGGTTATCGAATTGATGCATCTGGAATTCACCCCATAGAAAGTAAAATTAGGGCTATTCACGAGGCACCCACTCCCTCTAACAAAAATGAATTGCAGGCCTTTTTGGGACTCCTTAATTTTTATGCTTCCTTTTTGCCTCACAAAGCCTCTGTAGCTGAACCCCTACGTAGGCTCCTAGATAAGAAAGCCCCATGGCAATGGGGACAAAGGGAAGCCCACGCCTTCAAAGCAGTGAAGTCTCTCTTAACTTCAAACTCTGTGTTGGTTCAGTTTAACCCAAACCTGCCCCTAGTGTTAGCCTCTGATGCCTCACCCTTTGGTATAGGAGCTGTATTGAGCCATAGGCTCTCAAATGGATCAGAGGCACCCATTGCCTATTTTTCAAGAACTTTCTCCGCTGCAGAGAGGAACTATAGTCAGATCGATAAGGAGGCCTTAGCAGCTGTGGCCGCTGTAAAAAAATTCCATGAGTTCCTTTACGGCCATAGTTTTGAACTTGTAACAGATCACAAACCTCTATTAGGACTACTAGCTGGGGATAAGCAAACCCCACAGGTGTTATCCCCGAGAATGACCAGATGGACTCTATTTTTGGCCGCCTACTCTTACACACTGGTACATCGCCCGGGGAAGAACCTGTGCCAGATGCCCCCTGCCATCACCAGTAGAGGACCCAGCTCCCATCCACGCAATTTTCGACTGCAATGAACTTAACATACCTTTCTCAGCTGGGGATATTGCTGCACACTCCAAGAGGGACCGTGTTATTTCCCAAGTCCTGGACTGGGTAGGGAGGGGGTGGCCTGACATTCAGTTCGCCCCTGAATTCATGCCATTTAAGACCCACAGGCAGGAGTTTTCTTCACTACAGGGCTGTCTGTTATGGGGGACAAGGGTGGTCATACCACCCACCTTGCAAGAACCAGTTTTAAGGGCACTGCACGAGGGTCACCTTGGCATCGTAAGGATGAAGGCCTTGGCCCGCAGCTACGTCTGGTGGCCAGGATTAGATGCCCGGATTGCCAGCTGGGTTAACACGTGCCAGCCCTGCCAGGCAAAAAGAGCAGCCCCTCCAGCAGCTGCCCCAACCAAGTGGGAAGATTCAGGGGGCCCTTGGGCCAGGCTGCATGTAGACCTGGCTGGTCCCATACAAGGGAGGACATTCCTGGTGGTTGTAGATTCATTCTCCAAATGGACTGAAGTAGCCTTGTTACCCTCCACCACAACGCTGGCTGTCACAAGGGCCTTGACCAGACTGTTTGCTACTCATGGACTTCCTGACACATTAGTTTCAGATAATGGCCCCCAATTCAGTTCTAACGAGTTTGCCATCTTCACAGCTAATCTGGGCATCAGACACGCTCTCACAGCCCCCTTTCATCCAGCAAGTAATGGAATGGCAGAAAGGGCTGTCAGGTCTGCCAAGGAAGTTCTGGCCAAGCTGGGCCAGGCAGACTGGCACGCCAAACTATCAACTTACCTACTCACACAACATGCCACCCCGTGCCCTTCCACCAACAAGTGCCCTGCTGAACTGTTAATGGGCAGACGCCTCAGGACCACCCTGGACAGGTTGCGCCCCCACTACGCTCCCAGCATGCCACTAGCCTCTGACAGCCATGCCAGGGAATTCACCCTGCAAGACCAGGTATACGCCAGGAACTATGCGGGGCACCCCTTATGGCTGCCAGGGCAGATAGTCTTTGTTGCAGGACCCAGATCATATAGAGTCCTTCTGGAAGATGGCCGGATTTGAAGAAGGCATGTAGAGCAGCTGAGGAGGCGTTGGAACAAGACTGCCACCGAAATCCCGGTCTACCCGCCGCCGGACGAGCCAGTCTACTCACCACCAGCCAACCCGCCGAAGGACCTGGTCTACCTGCCGCCCGACAACGCAACCAGCCGACCGCTGCGGGAAGACTCACCTGAGCAGCTGCCAGAAAGCAGTCCAGGGATGGCCAGCAACCCTCTGCAGGTTCCAGTCACCGCCCGGGAGGAACAAGACGCACCAGCCGCCGACAAGCCTCAGGAACTTCAGAGATCGGGCCGCGAGCGAAAGCGGCCATCATGGCTACAGGACTACGCATGCTCGTGGCCAGGGGGAAGGAGTGCTGTGTTCAAAGACTATCAGCAGTCTTCCCTCCGGTCTGCCACCAGTGCGGGAGCGCCGATCGCTCCCATTGGTTGATGCCGTTTGACAGCCGGCTATAAAAGGGAGCTGTCAAACGGCATCAGCTGTCGCTGCCATCTGGCTGTCAGATAGCCCCGGCAGCGGCGGCGACCCTTTATTCACTAGAATAAAGTTGTTAGCCTTTAGCCTGGCTCCGTCTCCCTTTGTAACCGCCGTTCCACAACACCTTTGACTGGAAAATGTTGCAGATTACAGACCATATACTCCAACCAGGCACAATATTTTTTAAAAACAACCAAAGTCTGTTAGTCTACACAAAGTTATAGTTACTTTAGTTTCTTGTAGTAAGAATATTTGCCTGGCTCTATTTATCACATAGTTGCACTCCAGTCCACCCACGCAGAGTTCTACATCCATGCAATTTTCTGAACAGCAAGGCCCTTTCTGGACGCAGAAAGAGAGATTTTATTTCCCAATCTAGCAGAAGCCCTTGAACTTCCTGAATGATCTCCTGAATACTAACTGGGTCTGAGCTTATTTAGCTTCCAAGATCAGCCATGTTGCACAGATGTGCATATCAATAAGTAGCATCCTAATCCATCACCCTTGCTTTCCATCTTTACAGAGTATCGATCACTTAATGGGAAGTCATTTGTATTTGAAAGCACATCTCTAAATCCTTGTGCATATGTAAGCTTGAACTCATGGAGCAAAGACAGATATTGTACCTTTCACATTTCAGATACCTCAGCGAGACTGCAGCAAAATGACACAGCAGAAAGGTGTGGCCTTTGATCGGCCCTGCAAAGTCTAAATGAATACGGGACCAGGGTCCTCGTGGTGTCTCCCATTCAGTAGGGATGGCTTTAGGTGGGGCGTTGCTCACTTCCTGGCATTTATGATAAGTTTTAACCCAGTTTTCGATTTGCTTGTCAATGCCCGGCCACCATGCGTAGCTGCGTGCGAGGGCTTTCATTCGCACAATACCGGGGTGGCCATCGTGCAACGTTCTCAGCAGCGCTTTTTGGAGTCGTTCTGGGATAACGACTCTATCGCCCCAGATGACACAGCCTTTTTGAGAGAACAACTCCATTTGTCAAGTCTTGAATGGTGTGAAGTCATCTGATAATTGGTCCAATGGCCATCCACGTTCTACCCAGCCTAGAACTCCCACTAAGATGGGGTCATGTTTGGTTTCTCTCGCGATATCTCGGGCAGTTAATGGCGGCGAGTTGAGTGTTTCAATTTGCAACGTGGTTACCGTTGGTGCAGGATCTTCGAGAGTCTCTGGAAGCGGTGCTCGGCTCAATGCGTCGGCGTGGGGAATGGCTTTCCCCGGGCAGTATTGCAGCCCATAATTATAAGCAGCCAAGAATTCTGACCAGCGAGTCATCCTGGGGGATAATATGTAGGGAGTTGGCTTATCTCCAGCTATTATCCCCAATAACGGTTTATGGTCAGTTACGATAGTAAAAACCCGGCCATACACGTATTCGTGGCATCTTTTAATGGCCGATACAATTGCGAGGGCTTCTTTATCGATTTGGCCATGATTTCACTCAGTTTTTGAAAGTGTCTTTGAAAAATATGCAACAGGGGCTTCGTTACCATTAGGCAGTACATGGCTCAGAATGGCGCCCACTCTGAAAGGCAAAGCATCACATGTGATATTTAATGGCAAAGTCTCATTGTACTGCATGAGTACAGAGTCAGAAGTCAGTAGTTTTTTTACATTACGGAATGCCTGTTCTTCTCTATGACCCCATACCCAGTTTGCTTTCTTGTCTAACAACCGGTGTAACAGTTCAGCGACCGTTGCTTTATGCGGTAGAAATACATTATAAAAGTTGATGAGGCCTAGGAACGCCTGGAGATCGGCCTTGTTCCGAGGCCTGGGAGCGTTTTTTATTGCTCTTAGTTTACTGTCTGTAGGGTGAATACCCTGACTGTCAATTAGGTACCCTAAAAACTCAACACTATCTGTACACAATTTACATTTATTCTTTTTCACCTTAAGACCGGCGTCTTGGAATTTTTGTAGGACTAACTTTAAACGATCCCGTAAGATTTTTTTGTAGGTGCAGCAATTAATACATCGTCAAAGTAGGGGACCACGCCTTTAATCCCTTGTAGTAGCCTCTCCATCAGGCTCTGAAAAATCCCCGGGGCTACACTGACTCTGAATTGGAGCCGGGTACATTTAAAGGCACCTCGGTGCGTCACAATCGTTTGTGCCTGTGCCGTCTTTTCATCAACAGGTAATTGCTGATATGCCTGAGCTCAGTCTAATTTAGCGAAGACTTTTCCGTCCCCCCAGGGAGTGGAGGAGATGCTGTACCACCGGCACCCGATATGCATTCTGCTGTAGGGCATGGTTCAGGGTGGCCCGGTAGTCCCCACAAATTTGGATTGACCCGTCTGGCTTAATGGGTGTTATGATTGGGGTTTCCCAGGGGGAGTGATCGGTGGGTTCTAGCACCCCCTGAGCTATTAGTTTGTCGAGTTGTTCGTCGATTTTCGGCTTTAAGGCAAACGGAACTCGACGGGGCTTAAGGCGGATGGGAGCTATCTTTGGATCAAGGCTGAATGAAATTAGGGTCCCTTTGTACTCGCCTAAACTTTCTGCGAAGACATCCTTGAACTCATGGATGAGGTCCTCCTCCCAGTCACTTCCACTGATTCGGTTTATGCCTGCCACTTCAATGCCAAGTGGCGCAAACCATTGGAGACCTAGAAGACTAGGCCGATCTTTGTCGATTAGAGTTAGCGGTAAGTACGCTGTGTGCTTCTTGAAGGAGACCCAGACTCGGCAGGAACCAACGACAGGGATTCTATTCCCTTGATAGGGAACTTAAGAATAAGTTTTTGGAAACGGAGGTCTTGGCGCTGAATCGTGGGGATGAGTTGCTTGAGGGTCTTCCAGGACACCATCGAGAGGGACGATCCTGAGTCGACTTCCATGTGGCAAGGCTGGTTCTTGATGGCTACTGTAATTCGGATTTTCTTGGCATCCAAGGCAGAGGCGTGACCGATAGTGATAGTATGGTGAGCCTCTTCTCGCTGTAAAGCTCGGTTTCTGTAGGAGTGGCTTACTGGTTCTCGCCTTACAGGACAGTTTCCTGTCGATTGCCAATAGTTAGCCCCTTTTGAGGCCTGGCTGGGTCCTTGTAAGCTTCGGCAGACCCGTCCGATGTGGCCTCTCTTCCCGCACTCATGGCAGAGTGCATCGCGGAATTTGCATTCGGACCTGGCATGGTTGGCTCCACAGCCAGCGCAAGGGTGTAGGGGCTTCGGGTGGTAGTCCTGGTCGGACCGCAGTCGATGGGCCTCTTCTTCGTCGCTGCCTGACGATGAAGGAGAGGTCCTCGTGGTGCGTCGTCGACAGCTGCCCTTCTGACCTGGGTAAGATGTCGCTTGTCCGTTGGTGTACCGGAGCGCGGTTGCGGTGTAATTGTGCAGCCGACTTCCTGGTTGCTTCTGCTGCAATAGCATCGGCGATGGCATCAGCAAGGCTGATGTCACCTTTCGCCATCAGCTTGCTTTGGATGCCTGGTGCATCTAATCCCAGAACTATTCGATCTCTCAGTGCCTCTTCCAAATCGGCGAATCCGCAGAGGCCTCCCAGGTTTTGGAGGTCTGCTATGAAGTCGGCAACGCTTTCTCCTTTTCGCTGGCTTCTCTGATAGAACTCGTGCCGTCTCACGAGCGTAGGCACGGTCAGTGCGTAGTGATCTCTTAGTAGGGGTTCGAGGTCGTCCCATCCATTGCCTTCACTTCTCTAGGTTTTGCTAGTGCTTTAGCCATCTTAAATATGGTTGGACCACAATGCGTTAGGAACACCGCCCGTTTCTTCCCGGCCGTGGCATCCTTTAAGTTGTTAGTTTCTAAGAACATTTGGAAACGATCCATGTAGGACTCCCAGTCTTCCTGCACTGGATCGAACGGAGCGGGTGGTACGACGATGCCGGACATGGTTCCGTTGTGTAGCGCCTTCAGCCACGTGCTCAGTGTTTCTTCTTAGTTCAGTCAGCTCAGACGTCTCCATATCCCATCCTCGTCGCCAGTGTTAAGTTTGGAGCATGGGCAAGAAAGAATGGAGACAAGCCTCTGGAACAGTGAATTCAGCTCTTTATTTACATAGTGACTTCTCAACTCAATGGCAGTTATAACCCTCCTTCTATAGGCAACCCTAATAACTATTAACCAATAACCATCGAGGCGCGCTAGCTCCCTTAACCAATAGGAACACTCCGTTAATGGCCAATCGGATTCCCTGGAACGGGCCAATCTGATCGTGCCGTTAACAGCCAATCAGAAGTGCAGGGCCAGAACCCTGCACTTTACTCCAAGCTCAAGTTATCTTTATTAAACCTTATACATTCACAACAATTTCACTTCAATTTGAATTTTTCTAAACAGTACACAATTAGAGCAGCAATATACAACACACTAAATAAATTCGTTAAATGTAACCATTTTACATAAAAATAAGCGCATTTGGAGTTGAGGTCAAACAGTCTTTGAATGCTTTCCTAAGTAGCCAGATTGTCACAAGACTTCCTCTCTGTATCATTCCAATTTTATGTACTGTATGTGCAAGCGCATCACAAGACTTCCATAGGTTACAATACCTGCAAGTTCTCAGCAAGTTTGGTGTAATGACAAACTCAAGAGTTCTTGCCTGGACATTAATAACCCAGATTGTGAGTACCATATTATTTAATTAAATTAATTAATTAATCTATTACTTGTCTTTTCTTGTTTAAATCAAAATCATTATTTCTTAATTTGCATAGATATAGAGAGCTATAGAGATATATAAACATTCACAAATTTTATGCAAATATAGCTATATCCTCAATTTTGTTGAAATGACTTGTGCTTTTTCTTGACTGACTTTTGTTTTCTTTAAAGTCCAATTCCTATTAAAATAGTTTGAGGAAATCCTAGCTGAAGAAAGGAAATAGTTACATGTAGCTAACACAGGAAACTGGTTTTCTCTGATCTAGATTGGGACATAAAATGACACAGCTGAACAAAGCTTGGTAATGTATTGTTCTTTCATAGCAACTCATCATTCCCATTATAAGCATCTGTAATAGCGATATTGTGGCAAACTTAATTTGAAGATGAGGATTCCCTTTGTAGAGGAAAGCCAAAATTTATTCTGCAGGCATTTACAAGCTTTAGAAAGGACTATGTGTATTTGTCTCTAAAGTGCCAAAATCTCTTTCTTGTTTTAATCTCAAAGAGGAACATTTGAAAGCACTTTGTAGATAAATTAGAAAGACAGAAACAAAAGAGTACAGGATGCATGGAGGCATTGGGGGAAAAAAGAAGAAAAATTTTATGTACAATATAGCAAAAAGTGGCAACAGCTGGCTGACCTTAGCTGGTCTCAAAAAATGTTAAGAACATTGGACCTGGTTAGTACTTTCATGAGAATTCATCAGGAAACACATTGAAATTTTTTAAAAATCACTTTCAGCAGACACCATTGGATATAAAGCAGAGGGCTCTATAGCAATAACGAATGTAAAATATGGACATTTCCTGACAGCTAGCACAAAATAAAGAGTGAACATAAATTAATGATTATTTTATCTGCAGTATTTTTTGGGGGGTCAGTCTTTATATCAGATCTACATATAACATGTGGCTCACCGAGCCTTTTTGAGTGCCATCAAACATCACTGGTAATAGAATAACAGAGTTGGAAGGGACCTTGGAGGTCTTCTAGCCCAGGGGTCGCCAACCTTTTGGACCTCAGGGACCACCAAACTCATAATTACAAATCCCAGAGACCATTAATCGTGTGGGTGTGGCCTAATGTGTCGGTGTGGCTTGGTGGTCATATGACTGGCTGGGCATGGCTTGTATGTAAATATTATAAATATTTATAAAAATATTGAGTTTTTTATATAAAAAAGAGCAACTTTTACCCAAAATCAAGCAAAGCAGGCAGGCAGATTGAGTTGTTCACAAAATCACAGATTCATTCAAAAATCTATCTATCTGCAATTGGCTAGCTCAGTCTGTCACATAAAATTTGCTAGCAAGCAAACTCACAAAATTAACTCACAACATACCATGTATGTAAATATTGAATTTTTTATTTAAAAAAAGAGCAACTTTTACCCAAAATCAGGCAAAGCAGGCAAACAGATTGAGTTGCTCACAGAATCATTCAGTGATCTATCGATCTATCTGCCATTGGCTAACTCAGTCTCTCAAATTTGCTTGCCATGAGTCTGCACTGAATAATAGAACCTTTGGTCCTAAGGGAGGTTCGGCTGTGCTTAAAAGCAGAGCCGAAGATCTAAAGACTATCTAGAAAGCAAGAAATCCAACCATTTCCTGCTTCCTAGCTAATCTAAATCTCCTGGCACAGCAGAACAGATGATGGTTAGAAAAAGGTAAAATAGCAATTTAGCAGGCAAGTTTGCCGGGTAAGGAGTGGGCAGAGAGGGTTCCCAAGGGCCACACAGCCTTGTTTCTGTGCAGTTTCTGGGTGCTCTGGGGGTGAGATTTCTCTGTGACAAATGGTTTTCTGAAAGTGCCAGGCAAAATCCACCACTGACCTGAAAAACACACTGGTGGCCATTTCCATATAATGAGATGTATGAATCACCTTGGGAGACAGGGCAACATTTGGACAAAAGATATCTCAACCCAGAGAAGGAACAGGGACAGAGGAAGCATCTGAGACCCTCCTTAGATCTTCTGGAAAGTAAATGTGGGAAAAGGGGAAATGCTTTCAGGCTTGCACAATTCTGTTACTTTACAATAAAGATGCTGTTTATATTCATGGTTTTGGTTTCTCATATAGACTACATTGAAGGGCTGACACTCCAACACCCCACACCCAACATAATCATTGCTGCTAATTCCTGAAGAACTGATTGGCACAGTAGCTATTCATTTGTGGACCATAATTCTTTTCAATATCTGTTTCTCCTCTATGAGTTCATACTATAACTTAATTTACAATAATGAATTTATAGTTTTTTAGTTCACAATCCTGAATACAATGGCTCAGAAAAGATTATATAAAACATATAATATACTAGCTAGCTTGCTTCCTATGATATTCAAAATGTCATTGTGACATTCAAAGACATCTGCTTCAAAAAAATTAGGAGGAATAGAGGCATAGACTATCTGCATGAGATCTTATGTTTGGTCAATGCCTTCCTATCTAAATTTACCTCCTTTATTTAATTTTTTGAAAAATCTGAAAATGAATTCCTCCCCCCCATACCATCTTTTATAAAACCAGTTTCATCTCATATAATGGCTGCTTGTGTAACTCAAGGACTTCACAGCATCTCAGTACTTTTAATTAAGGGTCAATTGAAAAAAGATATTTAACCAGCATTCATCATCAAATTTAAATCTTGTTCCAGTAATTAAAGGGATTTTCTTAATCTAGTTTTTACTGTTAGGAGGTTATTTCAGTCAGTTAATTAAAGACTGTTTCTTAAGCTTTTCAGTCAAAGAAAAACAAAAGGCAAAGAGATTAAAAAGTGTCGCAGAAAAAGTATTGAAATTATTGCTTGGTCTCTTTAATTAAAAGCAATAGGCCTAATTTATTACAAATGGCATACACATTCATGTTTTAAAATGTTTTTAAACTACTTTGGTATACTTAAAGGAAGAAACAGCAAGCTCTCCAGCTGTTGCACAGATTTAACATTTATAAAAATGAAGTAAATAGCATGTTTTCCCCCTTTCATCTGTTTTGATGTGGTAGATTGTGTATAAGAGATGGACATTGTATAGGTTAGGTTTTTTCCCCCACTCTTAAAGCGATTAGAGAGTCTTAGATTTAGAATATTTTGAGTAATAGGTCCTTTCTAAATGACTTTCAGGATAGTAGAAAGGGTTGGGGAATCAAAGGGATTGTTTCCCAAGAGCAGTATTTCCTGATGGTATTGTTACTAGCATCACATTTAATAGACATTAAGTTACCTGTTTCACCTCAAGTCCCAAATATTCCCCAAAAGTGTAGAGCACAACTATTAGACCTGCTTATTTCAAGTTCCAAAAGAGCCATAAAAGTGGTACTAAACAGGATACAAATGGTCTGTAGGTTGCCATGGAATTAGAGGAGCTGCATGATTTTCTCTGTCCCCTTCAAGCTTAATCATTAATTCTGATGTTAATGCTATTACATCCTGCAGAAAAAAGCCCTTCAGAACAAAGACCTCCTCACCAAGTATCAGCAAGAGGGCAGCTGCAACTAGCAAGGCACCTTGCAGCAAGAAAAATGAAGGAGCATTTATTTTTCCATTCTTCTTAACCACCACCCATTTATACTTCCTTCTACTCAAAATTTAAATTATATCTTCTTCAGTTCCTCTTTGTCCTTGAATTATTGCTTTTCAGAGATCATCTCCGCAATGTCTAGCATGATTTACAAGATCCAAAAGCATTCCTGGCAATTCCTCCAACTTCATGAAAGTTCAAATATTGAGGCAGAAGAGCTTTATCTCTCCATCTAATCTGTATATTCATTGTTAATAGCCACATTAAAAGCAACTTATAAAACATTACATTACAAACAACTATGTTCGATAAAAACTCTTTAAAATAATCCTGATATTTAAAAATACAAATATCAAAAAAAAAATACTTTACTACAAGCCACCAGTAAGAAAACAGAAGGCACAGAAGCATAAATAAATGAGAAACCATGGTGCAGAGAGCTGACAAGGCTTGGTACCAGCTGCATCCCAACAGGAAGTGAATTCCAAAACCAGGTGTTTCTATGAAGCAGGTCTCCTCTTGGGGTCCCTCCCTAACAGATCCCCTGGCAAATACCGTATAGCAGGCTGCTTTCCATCAGCTCTATTTTATTTCATCAGTAAAATAATATTTTCCAAATGCAAACAGTAAAAAGCACATGGATTAAAATATTCAGCCTAGTTTTAAATAAAAATAAATAAATCCAGCAACAGTTATTTACTCAAGTCAAGTCCATCCAGCAACAACCCAATAGCAGAACAAACAGCCCTATCTAACAAAATGAAATTCATTGGTAACAAAAACAAGGTTCTACCTTTAGACAAGTAAAACCAAATGCAGAGGCATAGAATAGGTGGTTTCTGGTTCAATAATAGTAACTGTGAGAGTTACTATTGGAGTCCTAGGGGACAATCACTTAAATATGAGCCAACAGCGTGCTGCAGCTGCCATAAATGCCAATGTAGTCCTAGGCCAAGGGTCTTCAAACTTGGCAAGTTTAAGACTTGTGGACTTCAACTCCCAGAATTCCTGTGCTAACATGATTGGAGGAGGAATTCTGGGAGTTGAAGTCCACAAGTATTAAAGCTGTCAAGTTTGAAGACCCCTGTCCTAGGCTGTATAACAGAAGGGTAGAATCAAGATCATGTGAAGTATTAATACTGCTTTATAATATCTTGATAAGACCACATTTGGAATATTGCATCCAGTTTGTCACCATGATATAAAAAAGATATTGATATTCTAGAACAGGGGTGTTAAACTCATGGCCCGGGGGCTGAATGCATCACACACTGGTTTAGCAAGGGCGGGGAGAAAGTCACAATACGTCATGTGATGACGCTGTAACAACACAAGTTTGACACTCATGCTGTAGAAAGAAGGCAGACTAGAGCAACAAAGATGATTAGGGGACTGGAGGCTAAAACCTAAGGACAACGGTGACAGGAATTGGGTGTGTTGGTTAAATGACATGATAGCAGTGTTCCAATAGCAAAGAGGCTGCCACAAAGAACAGGGGTTCAATCTATTCTCCAAAGCACCTGAAGTTGGGATAAGAAGCAATGGATGAAAACCAATGAAGAAGAGAACTGACTTAGAACTCATGCTGTAGAACTCATGCTGTAGAACTCATAAGGAGAATTTCCCTGACAGAACAATTAAACAGTAGAATGATTTGCCTCCAGCCAACACTGGGGAATATTTAAGAATATATTTGTTTGAAAAGATATAGGGTTTCCTGCTTGAGTAGAGGGTTGGGCTAGAAGGTCCCTTCCAAGGTCCCTTCCAACCCTTTTATTCTGTTACATATTTGAGATTCCCCTCAAGGGGTGTGCATAAGTGCACAATCGTGCCTACCGCCCTTGTCCTATTGTCCCCAATTATTAGTTCCTATTTCATGTTTTAAACTTATGTATATTCTTATTTCTATTATAATGGAAGCGTTTGACAAAATGAATAAATAAAAAATAAATGAAAAAGGCCTAGCCACTTTTGGTGTAATGGTTAAGGCAGAACGCTGGGAATTCTAGTCCCACCTTAGGCACAAAGCCAACTAGATGACGTTTGGCCAGTCACTCTCTCTTAGCCCTAGGAAGGAGGCAATCGCAACCTCTTTTATTACCTTTTTGCTGCAATTGTTAAGCAAATCATAAGAACCTGCTTCCTCCATTGACTTTGCTTTACAAAAGCCAGTTGGGAAGATAGGAAATGATGATCATGTGATCCCAGGGTGCTGCAACCCTTATAAATATATGCTGGTGGCCAAGCTCCAGATTGTGATCACATATGATCACATATAAGTCTGCTATGATGATTCTAAGTGTGAGGATCAGTCATAAGTCTTTTTTTTTTTCAGCACTGTCATAACTTCAAAAAGTTGCTAGACAAATGATCATGTCATGCCCTTGTTAGAGTTGGATTCTGAGGGAGAGAAGGAACAGCTGACAGGGAGTGGAGGTGTGGATCCAGAGGTTGTGGAGGAAGCTGGGGAAGAGCAGAGGCCGGCTGGGCAGTCAGAGGAAGAACTAGGCCCATCTCTCTTCATCTTAGGACATGCAGGGAGGAAAGGAGAAGGAAACAACTTGGCTTACGAGAGAGGAAGCAGCCATGATCCCCCTCATTGGTTGCAGCTGGAGAGAATAGTATATAAGAAAGACAATTAAAATACAGCGTTGCCAAAAGCAAAGTGTGTTTTATTTTAGGCTGAAGTTATCTTGGTTGGCATCCTTCCAACAGACTGTGCCTTGTTATCTCTTTGAAGTAATTACTCATCTTGATCCGTTGTGGAATTTACTTCATTGTACTTTGTTTTGGTTTTTTATTTCACCTTTATCTGCTCATTAAGTTTGGACTATATTGCTTTCTTCTGAAGACTATTTCTGAATAAGTTTTATCTCCAACTGAGAATTATTGAATAGTGGGGCCAAGTTGGAGGCATTAAAGGACATTTATTTATGTTTTGGGTTTTGTTACATTTGTGTTACACTCCAGGTCATCATAGATCATGTCAAGGATTACCGTACTTCACTGGATGTGTTAGAGCAGGGGTGTCAAACTGGCAGCCTGTGGGCCAGATGCATCACATGCAGACCACACCCACCCCAGCTCCATGAAAGGAAAAAAATGTCACAAAATGTCATGTGACAGCTGATGCTGTGAATTTGACACCTGTGTGTTAGAGTAAGGGACAAACAAATATTTACCCAGACTTAAATATTGTACATCCTCTAATGGTGCTTAGACAAATGAATCCCTGTTGTCAGTTCACTGTGACTCCAAGTTACATTGTCTAGAAATATGACAAATGACATGTCACCACTTTATTTGAATAAAATTTAATCACAGCAGCTGCTAGCAAAACTTGTAACAAATCCTCTAATTTCACTCTCAACAGAAAGGCAATTTCCAGCAGCTTTCCCCATGTTAGATTTTAAGTATACCCCAGCTCTTATCTTGTAGACAAACTGTAATGCAGCATACATCAGACATAAATTTGTTGAAAGCTGCCTTAGAACAATGTACAATGAATGAAGAGAACCAAGCTTGCCAGTTCTTTGTTTTTTTAACAGCCAAATCATCAGTCTAAATTGTTTCCGTACTTTCTGAATAATACTGCATTCTGGCTACCTTGAAATGCTATCAAGAGCACAGAACCAAACATAAGCATTACATCACCAGACTAATCTCTCATTGGATGACCAATGATGCAGCAATTTATGTTACCTAGCAACATCTTAGGGTAGTTAACTCCTTTTGCAGGTCTTCCTCACACAGCAGAGTAAGCCACTTTTTAAGTATCTTTCAAATGAACTGCTTTCAGAAATACCAGTGGTATGTAGTACAAGTCTTTAAAGTTAAAAGATTGCTCCCTGTCTCCCAGTTCACCATCAAAACACATGCTTTCTATGCGGAATGATCCAGGCTCAATCTCCAAATAATGGGATATTTGAAGTCTGGGTCCCACCAAGCTCCAGTGGGAGGAAATCCAATAGACTATATTAGTAGATGGAAAGAAAGCAGATTTTTATATTCCTTTGAGGCTTGCTTTTCAGTATTGCCTCAATGTGCATACTATTATTGTTTATTCTTGGTCAAGAACAAAAAAAAAAACCATGGGGATCCTAATATCCTGCAACAGTATTTCTCAATCTTGGGGGCTTTAAGATATGTGGACTTCAACTCCCAGAATTCCCCAGCCAACATGGCGGATGTTCCATTACTGGAGGTTGAGACTAGACCCTTCCATAATATGTTTTGCTGTGTGGACTTCAACTCCAAGGATTCCTCAGCCAGCATGCTTGGTGTGAAATAGGGTGTTCTGTCCTGAATTTGAATACTCGAAATCCCCGCGCCTTGATTGGCTAAGGCGCGGGGATTTCTGATTGGCCAGGCGAGCCGCGCTGATTGGCCCGATTGAAGTCTCCCGCGATTGGCTCGCTCCAAGAGCGGGAGACTTGAATCGCTGCCATTGGCCGCGGCCGCCGCAGCGAAAAGGATAAAAGCCGCGGGCTTTTTCCTTTTCGCCGGTTCGGTTCACAACAGTTTAATAAAGAGCTTGAATGATAGTCACAGACTCTGAGCGTCTTTTTGCGGACACGACACTGGCGACGAGGGTGGGATCCCGACCCTGAACCGAACCCCGTGTCCAACAAGAGCCAGTTCCAGCGAAAGAGATGGCGAAGATCGCACCGCCCGCCCCCTTCAACCCCGCCAACGAGGACTGGGAATCGTACTCAGACCGGTTCCGAATGTACTTGGAATGCGCCGGAATGAAGGACGCCCCGGGCCCGCTAAAACGCGCCGTCTTCCTTACTCACTGTGGACCAGAGGTCTTCCAGATGGCCAAAGCATTGGCCAAGCCGGCAGACGCAACCGCCATGGACTGGGACGTCCTCGAGCCTATACTGCGGCGCCATTACGCCCCCGAGGTCCCCATCCTGATACGGCGCAACGAGTTTTACCGCCAAAATCAGAAACCAGACGAGAAATTGAGCGACTTCGTCGCCGAGCTGCGGCGCCTAGGAGGACTCTGCGAGTTTGAAGGTCTAAACAGCCTCATAAGAGACCGATTCGTGCTCGGCCTATGGGACCCTACACTCCAGAGCCGGCTTATGGCCAAGGGCGACATCAGCCTAGCAGACGCCCTCACCGCAGCCGCAGCCGCAGAGGCAACCCGCTCGTCTGCTGACAGCATGCGAAGATCTGACGCAAAGGGCGGAAACAACAACCCGGGGCAAGGTCGGCCGACCCTAGAAGTGAATCAACCGCACACTACGGAGAATTCCAGTCAGCCTCCAGCACGTCGGAAGACGAGGAGGACATACATCGCGTGCAGACGGGACGCGGCGACCAGCGGAATCGAAGAGGTCGTAGGTCGAGGACCAACTGTGCCGGGTGCGGCGGCGACCACCCCAGGTCAGAATGCCGATTTTTTGACTCTATTTGTAGGCATTGTGAACGACGGGGTCACATCGCTCGAGTTTGCCGCCAAAAGAAGACCCGCAGCCCGCCCAGATGGGAACAACACGACCGGAAGAAGGAAAGCCCCCCGCCCAAGACCAGAGAGCGCCAACCGGACGGTCGGTGGGACCGTACCCAGCGATCTTCAAGAGGCGGCGATGGTCGGCGAAAAGAAGAAACACACCAGACGGTGACCATCGGCCACGCCATCTCCAACGGCGCCAGAAAGGTACACGTTGAAGTCCATATTGAAGGCCAGCCATGCAAGATGGAAGTGGACTCCGGGTCCTACCTCTCCATGATTGCATGGCGCGAGATTAAGCGGCTTGTA
This sequence comes from Hydrophis major, assembly GCA_033807585.1. Classification (NCBI taxonomy): domain Eukaryota; kingdom Metazoa; phylum Chordata; class Lepidosauria; order Squamata; family Elapidae; genus Hydrophis; species Hydrophis major. The sequence goes on from CM066329.1 coordinate 336,529,986, forward strand.
CCCACCCTCCATAAGAGGAACATTCATACCCAGAAAATCATCATAAAAGACTACCAAGGGAATCGCGTCCCGGTAGTGGGCACCAAGAGCTTCAATGTAACCTACAAGGGCCGCACCGAACAACTGCCACTCACCATCGTCGACCGCGACCGCCCAAGCCTACTGGGTTTACAATGGTTCGCCCCGCTTGACATCGCGCTGACAGGAGTCAACCACGTCGCCAACGACGGTTGGGAACAGCGGCTAGCCCAGGAGTTCCAGGAAGTTTTCGATGGAAGCTTGGGCAAGTACCAGGGGCCCCTTATTTCGTTTGACCTAGACCCGAAGGTTCCCCCCAAGCGGCTTAAACCTAGGAGGGTACCATTCGCCCTGAAGCCTAAAATTGACGAGCAGATCAACAAACTCGTCGAACAGGGGGTGTTGCAGCCGATAGACCATGCCCGATGGGAAACCCCTATAGTGACCCCAGTAAAACCAGACGGGTCCGTGAGAATTTGCGGGGACTATAAGGCCACCCTAAATGGCGCATTACAACAAAGCGCCTACCCAGTCCCAATCGTGCAACATCTGCTGCACTCACTGGGAGGGGGCAAGGTCTTTGCCAAGCTCGATCTCGCCCAGGCATATCAGCAGTTACCAGTAGATGAGAAAACGGCGGAAGCCCAGACCATCGTGACCCATCGGGGGGCCTTCAAGTGTAACCGACTCCAATTCGGAGTCAGCGTGGCACCAGGCATCTTTCAAAGCCTGATGGAACATTTGCTACAGGGCATCAAGGGGGTGGTGCCCTATTTTGATGACGTATTAGTAGCGGCGCCAAACGAAGCCGAATTAGAAAACCGACTCAGACAGGTCTTAACAAAATTTAAAGTGACAGGACTTAAAGTTAAACGAGAAAAATGCCAACTATGCACAAAGCAAGTGGAATTTTTGGGCTACCTTCTAGACCGGCATGGCATTCACCCTACAATTAAAAAAGTGAAAGCCGTCAAAGAAGCCCCTACCCCAAAGTCTAAAACGGAACTACAAGCGTTCTTAGGGTTGCTGAATTTTTATAATGTTTTCCTACCCCAAAAGGCTACGGCGGCGGAGCCTTTGAATAGACTCCTGGATAAGGCGGCAACCTGGACTTGGGGGAGACGGGAGCAAACCGCCTTTCAAAAAACCAAAGACCTCCTCACCTCCGACGCCGTCCTGATTCAATTCAGCGAAACCTTGCCCTTAGCTGTCACTTGCGACGCATCACCTTTCGGCGTCGGCGCTGTCCTCAGCCATACCCTCCCCGACAAAAGGGAAGCACCCATCGCTTTTTTCTCCAGGACTCTGACTAAACCAGAGCGGAACTATAGCCAGCTGGACAAAGAAGCCTTGGCTATAGTTGCCGCCGTTAAGCGTTTCCACGAATACCTATATGGCCGCCCGTTCACCATTGTGACAGACCATAAGCCGTTGCTGGGAATCCTCGCCAGAAACCGAGCCACCCCGAACATTTTATCACCCCGGATGACAAGGTGGTCCGAGTTCCTGGCAGCCTACAGCTACGAACTGTTACACAAGCCAGGTAAGAAAATTTCGCACGCGGACGCTTTAAGCCGTTCCCCCTTACCAGACTCTGATCCTGACCCAGCACCAACAACAAACACCCTTAGCATTGAGAACCTACCCATTACCACATCGGACATTGCCAGAGAGACTGTTAAGGATAAGCGTCTGGCGCGAATCCTACATTGGCTAGAAAAAGGTTGGCCTGAAAGGGACAATGACGAATCCATTAAAACGTTCAGGAACCGCCAGACTGAACTTTCACTACTTAAGGGATGTATTTTGTGGGGTGACAGGGTAGTCATCCCGGACAAATTGCAAGGGAGGGTCTTAGAGATGCTGAATGAGGGTCATCCTGGCATCGTCAGGACTAAAGCCCTGGCCAGGAGTTACGCTTGGTGGCCAGGGATGGACAAACAGATTGAGCAATGGGACGCCAAATGCCATCGTTGCCAGGAGACCAGACCCAGCCCACCCGCAGCACCCATCCGGGACTGGGAAATACCAAGGGGGCCCTGGTCCAGAATCCATTTAGATTTTGCGGGTCCAACAAATGGGCATACTTTTTTGATCACAGTCGACGCTTACTCCAATTGGTTGGAAGTAAGCAACATGAAATCCACTACCACGGAGGCCGTCATCAAAGAACTGTGTAAACTGTTTTCCACGCATGGCCTCCCAGACGTCGTCGTCTCAGATAACGGGCCCCAGTTTACTTCCCTCGAGTTTGAAAGGTTTTTGGCGGAGAGGGGCATCCGCCACGCATTAACGGCACCGGCGCATCCGGCGGCGAACGGTAGAGCGGAACGGATGGTCCAGTTTACTAAAAAAACCCTCCGGAAAATGGACCACGGGGAGATCAACGACAAAATCAACAAACTCCTCTTCATACAACACATCACCCCAAACACCACTACCAACAAAAGCCCAGCCGAACTGTTAATGGGCAGGAAGCTGAGGTCCCCACTCGACAGGTTGCACCCGACTTACAACCCGGAGCGGCCCCCAGACTCCAGCTCCAAATACCGGACATTTGTCCCCGGTGACTTAGTTTACGCCAAAAATCTGACGGGGGACCCCCTATGGATCCCAGCCGTCATCACTCAAATCACCGGTCCATGGTCGTACCGGCTCCAAACCACCGACGGGCGAGCCTGGAAACGACACATCAACCAGCTCTGGTCACGTACGGCAACAGACCTCAACCCCCAAGACTCGAACCAAGGGGGGAGGGAACACCCGAATAAAATAGCGCAAGAAAAAATCCAAAAATACTCACCGGAACGCAGCCATCGCGAGTCCCCTCCGGAGAAGAACCACCTGGCCAGCTCAACCGACTCGGAGAAACCAAGCAGGAGCGGCGAAACCCACAGCTCAACCGACCCGGTAGGCCCAGGCGGGAGCCACGGAGAACGAACCGGCCCGATCATCCGGCCGGTTCACACAGAGGGAGGAGCAGCCAAAAAGATGACCGCTCCGGCCGAGGTACAGCTTGAAACTGAGTTGCGCAGGTCAACTAGGACTAGACGGAGCCCCGCCTACCTGCGTGACTACGCTACGTGATGGACCATACCAAGAGGGGAGGGGTGTTCTGTCCTGAATTTGAATACTCGAAATCCCCGCGCCTTGATTGGCTAAGGCGCGGGGATTTCTGATTGGCCAGGCGAGCCGCGCTGATTGGCCCGATTGAAGTCTCCCGCGATTGGCTCGCTCCAAGAGCGGGAAACTTGAATCGCTGCCATTGGCCGCGGCCGCCGCAGCGAAAAGGATAAAAGCCGCGGGCTTTTTCCTTTTCGCCGGTTCGGTTCACAACAGTTTAATAAAGAGCTTGAATGATAGTCACAGACTCTGAGCGTCTTTTTGCGGACACGACATAGGGCCTCCAACTAGATGATAACTGGCTAACACTGTTTTTGTTTTCAGCATGATTTCCCATTCAATTTTAACTTGTTACTAGCATTTCGAGCATTTGTTTCAATTTTACTCTTTCCTACCATTCCCATAGAAATCTCCAAAATAGGGATTCATGCATTTCTTTTTCTTCCAGAGTTTTGATGCTTCCTGGGCATATATTATACATTATCCTAATGCATTTTATATAAGACTGCTCTGAGAAATTAGTGCAATATTCTGACAGAACAGCATTGGACTCTTTATTAACTGACTGGTGACTTTTCATTAACTGACATTAAGAAACTGGTGTTGACCCAAACGCTGGGAGTGAGAAGAAAAGAACTCCTGTCAGTACCATTTTGTATATATTTGTAAATTTGAGAGATTATCTCTCCAGCCTTCCATTGCATTCCCAATACAACCCTCTATAGGTCTCAGTGCAGCTTTCCTGCCTCTTATTTGGTTGTATTTAATATTTTATTTGATATGCACATTTAAGACCCATCTAAATATGTATGCTAAAATTGAAAATGTTATGTATGTTTGTAGGTACAAATATTTGTTCTATATTTACTCCACATGGGTTGTTTTAATGCTGTATTCTAAAATTAGCAATCAAGATTCAGCATATGTGTAAGCACAGTATATTTCAGTTGCAATAAAAAAGATTTTTCACTTCCATCCCAAATGGAATGTTCAGCCTTGAAATTAAATACAGCAAAATTATCTGCCACTCTTCAGATTTCTTTTTTCCTGTGCCTATCTTCTGGCTTCGTACTGTGCACAAAGGGGATTCTTCCCCATCTCAACAATTCCATTTGTCATTTTTCGCTGGCAACAATATGGATTTTCTTTTAAGAGAAAAAACAGCCGGTGAATTTGGACAGCCACTTCAGACAAAACAGATGGTCCAAAGCAAGCAGCATTGAGTAGTATCTTTTCTTGATACCTGCTGGAAATAATGTTCTTCCTGTGTGTTCTGGGAAAACTGAAAGCAAGTGTAGAGACCACCTGCAGCCTATCCAAAGTCTGCCAATGTTTCTTGCAAAACCAGCCCCAGAGAGGTGGCAAGGACTATTTGATTCTAATCCCCTCTCTACCAAGGCTTTCATTCAGACTTTTCCCCCCAGATGAGAAGCTCTGCTTTTTCAGAAAACTTTGAGTGAAAACAAGGCATTTCTGCTCTTAGAGGTCAAGATCTGATTACAAGCAGAGATAATGTACAGCTGGCTATGTAGGCTGATTTTAGACTTATGTTCTGCTTTAGACAACTACAAATAAGGATAACAATCAGATGGAAACAAATAAAGGTAGCAATCAAATAAAAATTATTCTCCCTCTCATGTTTTTTCCTTAGATCTTTTTTTTCTGAAATTGCTGCAATTGTTGTTCCTTAAGCTTCAAAATATGTGTTCCAAAAAACTAAAACATAGAATTTTGTTCACATAGGCATATAAATCAATTATATATTAATTTGAAGCATTCTCAATAACTTTACTAGAATACAAAGTAATGAACAAACACAAAAGGAACAATTTTTAAATGAAATAAATTTCTTTATGACAAATTTCCTTGAATCATCTTTGGCTTGCAGTACAAGGCATGGGAATAAAAGGAATGCTATCTGAAGATAAGAAATAATGTAAAGTGGTTGATATTATTTTTGACAATGTCAATATTCTGCAAATATTGATTCTACCATTTTAAACAAAAGGAACAAGAATCAAGTTAAACAAACTATATGTACCAATATTTTTCAAATAGAAAAAACATTTATTCTTATTGGCTGCTGTTACAAAACTCTTTTTCTCCTCTTCTCTTTTTCATCCCTCCCTCTTCCTCCTTTGGAAGCAGAATTGATGGAAAAAAACATTTGCTATATAATTTATTCATCTTTTCCAATATTCAAGGAAGGATATTTATTTATTTATAAATGTATTTCTTCTCAGAAACAAAATTGTTATGAACATTTGCAGCCCATATTGGCTAGGTTGAAACATGTCATAACTTCTAGGAAGGTCAACTCTTGGAAGCCAACTTGGTAAGTTAAAAAAGGGCATGCAGTAAAGTCCAAAGAGAAATGACTAAAAGAAAGGTGCAGAGCAGGCAATTAAGGAGAATATACCAGAACAACAGGGAATAGTAGGTGAAGGAAATTGCAGAACAAAAAACAGGAATTTAGGCACAATAGCTACTTATTTGATCATAGACTTCCAATTGACTTATATTCAATCTTAGGAAGCAACTTTTAGTCTATACAACAAGACTTCATTTACCTGCCCCCAAATCTTGCTACCAAATCAATTCTCAGTTTATCTATACCTAATAAATAATAACCATAACCACTTAAGTTTTCTCCAGGAACCAGTAAGCCTAGGTCTTTTTTCTCAATAGTTTGTATGTTGGCAATCATTTTGTTTGCTTGTTTGTTTGTTTTTACAAACATAAAAATAGGAAATGGGAACACCCCCAAAAAAACAAAACAAAAATGAACTGAACATTTCCTTATTAGGAAGCACTGTTCTGCTACAAGAAGAGAAGAATATATTCCAGGTTTGGGGCCAGAATCCAGCATGGACCCCCAGAAAGAGCTGCTCTTTGAAGTGGGTGGAGATGAAGCAAGGCAAGAGCCTATTGAACCTGACCAGGTCTCATGGAGTGGCCCTCAGGAGTGGATGAATGCTGTCATAGCAGCCACCACTGTGAGTAGAAGATTCCTAAAGGACAGAACCATCTATATAAAAGTTTTTAATAAATAAATAATAAAATTCATTATTATGTGATTTTTGCCAGCATAGTCAATTTGTGTTCAGCATCTGGAAGCATGCCAATACTTGTTCCTGCCAAAACCACTTGAACAATTTTCTGCTAAAACGCTTTTCTGCCCTCACTCATATTTATCATCTGGTTATACAGTTGTTAGTTGTTCATTTTTGTTTCCTGCTATTTCTGCATTGCAGTTGCTATTATTGCTACTGTGGGCTCAAAATGATCGTGAACATATTGTCCAAAAGTTAAAAAGAAGTCACCCAAGTCACTTTTGAATAGTGATATGGGAGACATATTAATTGGATGGATGGATGGATGGATGGATGGATGGATGGATGGAAAAAGGATCTCTGTAATACTAGAGATAAAACTAGACATATTACATCATGCCAAATGGTGAATGATCTTCAACCAAATGGTGAATGATCTTCAGCCCTAGGAGGAGTGCTTAACCTGGTTGAATTTACAATACACAACATAAAAAAATTACATAGTAAAAACATTTATAGTGTCATATGGTATTTTACCCCTTGGTCTATCATGATAATCATGCCCACTGGAAATTCAGCTGTAGAAAATATGGAGAAAATGCTTTCCTTGTACATATATTATGAAGCAAGGAAGAAAATAGCTTTGGGTAAATGACGGTTCATGAGCATATTTGTCAGTGCACCTGTGTTACAAAATATATCACCACATTTTGCAACTCTCTTTTCCACCTGTTCAATATCTATTTGCAAATTCAGTGTATGCAAGGATTTCACATAAAGTAATGGAAATCTACATATTGTGTATGTGCCTTTAAGAACTGGATAAATAGGAGAATTATCTTCCATTGTAGTTCAATAGAATAAAAGGAAATCTGAAATCAAATAATGGATTTTGTTAAATTAAAAATTAAAAAATGTACTTGGTTACTTTATCAAATCCAGCATCCAATTTCACATGGGACTCAACAGATGTCTGTGGGAAACTGACAGATAGCACATGAAGTTAATATTACTTCCTTGTATGATCCCCCAACAACTAACAGTCTGATCCCTGTGATAGCCTTTGGCCATAACAACTAGGTTTAGCCACTGACAAATAAAAGCCATTGTTCACACTATGGTTGCATCACTATTTGCCACAGAGATCACTATAAAGTGAAGGTATATGGACATGAATATTCATTTCCCTGAAATTGCAAAGACAAATCAGAAGAAAATATTAAGTAATGTTCATCTAGTAAACTTTGTTAATGCTAAATGTGATTCTCACTCAAGTTTTCTAAGAACATTGGAAAATTTCTCAATAAATAATCTGAGTTTCCCTTTGATAGTTCTCTCTGGCAAAAATAAGAATTCATGAGATGCTGTAATGTCATGGTTTGTGCTTGGATAAATCTAGAAGGATCATATGTAGGTGTTGGACATATGGATAGGAGGAAGGATATTTGTAAGAATTTATGTTGCATAAATTTATACCACCCTCAAGCAGCTGTTTATTTGGCTCTTCTTTAGTTAAAAATAATCAAGGATGAATTAAAACAAAAAGTTTGCTTCAGAATGAAAATTTAGAATTGTTTTCTGTCACTTAGCAACCATTCTGCTTTGTTCAAGGACTAGCAGCAGTCCTCCCTCTGGTCCGCCGCCTACGCGGGAGCGCTGATCGCTCCCATTGGCTGATGCCGTTTGACAGCCAGCTATAAAAGGGAGCTGTCAAACGGCATCAGCTGTCGCCGCCAGCTGGCTGTCAGATTAGCCTCGGCAGCCGCAGCAACCCTTTATTCGCGAGAATAAAGTTTGTTAGCCTCAGCCTGGCTCCGTCTCTCTCTGTAACCGCCGCTCTACAACACTGGCGATGAGGGCAGGATGCAGCAAAGACGACCAGGCAAGACAATTGAGCCAAAGTCACAGTCAGAAAGAGCTGAAGCCGCTACGAGCTGATTGAAGTCACCACTGCTGACGCTCTCCAAAGAGCGCGAACTTTAAAGCTCCCCAGCTGAGGAGCCGAACGCCACTGACAGGCACAGCCAGAAACGCTTTTCTAAAAGCGAAAATTCGAAGTTCCCTCAGTTGAGGACACCGATGCTGCCACTCTAATAGCCTCAAATCTGACATTCCCTCATTTCCAACTGGGGGCAGAGACATGGGAATCATATATGAACAGATTCAAATGCTTTTTAAATGCCATTGATTTGTCTGAAGTCACGGACCTGAGGAAAAGGTCCTATTTTTTAAGCTTCTGTGGGGCTACTGTTTTTGATACAGCCTCTGCACTAGTGTCCCCACGTTCCATAAAGGCTATTTCCTGGGATGAGTTGAGGGAAATCTTGTCTAACCACTATTCCCCCAGACCCTCTCAGATAGCTAGGAGACTGGCTTTTAGGAGGAGAGTTCAAACTGAAGGGGAAACTGTGAATCAGTACATGGCAGCATTAAGATCAGCTGCCATACACTGTGGATTTAGGGATTGCCTTGAGGACATGCTGCTTGACCAAATTGTGGGAGGAGTTAGGGATTTAAAGCTTCAGAGGCGGTTACTGGCTAAAAAAGATTTAACCCTAGCCTTAGCTATTGAGGAAGCTCAGGCTGCTGAGCTGTCAGAACTATCAGCAGCTGAAATTCAGGGAAACACCTCAAAGCAAGGGCAGGCTACAGTCCACTATGATGAGGTCTCCCAAGAAGAAGAAGAAGAACCTCTTGAGGTAAACCGCCTCACACGTCCAAGACCCCCCCCCCCAGGGAAAAACAACAGCCAGACAACCAAACAGCAACCCCATTGTATGAGCTGCAGGGGTAACCACCATAGATCAATTTGCAGGTTCAGAAACGTTATCTGTCTGAACTGCCAGAAGAGAGGGCACATAGCCAGGGTTTGCCAAGCCGAGCAGGCCCCCACACAAAGACCTCAAGTTTCTGCCTCCTTCCAAAGGCAAGTGGAAAATTGCTACACATGTTACCACGCAGACAATACCACCCCTAGGTCTAACAAAATAAGCATTTCTCTTTTTATAGAAGGTAAGCCCTGCCGGATGGAGGTAGACACCGGGTCAGCCCTCTCCATCATTTCGTGGGCCACCCTGAAGAAGTTGTTGCCTTCGCTTTCAAAGAAGAAGCTGCTCAGCTGCCACCTGACTCTTCGAGACTACCAGGGGAAGACCATTCCAGTCCTGGGTAAGGGAAAATTCCTCATTCAATTCCAAAACTTTAGAGGTCTCTTGCCACTGGTGGTTGTAGATGGTGCCCTCCCTAGCTTGCTAGGACTAGATTGGTTCCCTGCCCTAGGCCTTAACGTTACAGGGATTCACTCTATGGTAAATTCTGAAGTAGATGCCCTATTTAGGGACTACTCTGATGTTTTCAGCAGTGAACTAGGTTGTTATTCAGGCACCCCCATATCTTTCGATGTGGGCCCACAAGCCACCCCAATTCGTTTAAAGCCTCGAAGGGTACCCTTCACCATACGGCCTAAATTGGATGTGGAATTAGACAAACTTATTAAACAAGGGGTGCTAGAACAGGTAGATTTCGCCAAGTGGGAAACGCCCATAGTAACCCCCTTAAAAAAAGATGGCAGCGTGAGAATTGGCGCTGACTATAAAACGTCCCTCAACCGTTTCCTCCAAATTAGTGCGTATCCAGTACCTGTAATCCAACACCTGCTCCATTCCTTTGAGCCAGGCATAATTTTTGCAAAGTTAGACATGTCCCAAGCATATCAGCAATTTCCTGTGGACCAACACACTGCTGACCTACAAACTATAGTTACACACAGGGGCGCTTTTAGATGTAAGCATTTACAATTTGGAGTTAGCGTAGCCCCAGGCATTTTTCAATCTCTCATAGAAAGAATACTCCAGGGCCTGCCTGGGGTGGTTCCATACTTCGATGACATTTTGGTCTCTGCCACCAACAGAACACAACTATTACTCAGAGTGAGATCTGTCCTTGACAGGTTTAGGCAAAATGGGCTTAAATTGAAAAAAGACAAATGCACCATTGCCACCAAATAAGTAGACTTCCTTGGTTATCGAATTGACGCTTCTGGAATTCACCCCATAGAAACTAAGGTTAGAGCTATTCATGAGGCACCCACACCCTCTAACAAGACTGAATTGCAGACCTTTTTAGGACTCCTGAATTTTTATGCATCTTTCATGCCCCACAAGGCCTCTGTAGCTGAACCCTACATAGGCTCCTAGATAAGAAGGCCCCCTGGCACTGGGGGCTTTGCCAATGCTTTGCAGGCAGTAAAGTCTCTTTTAACTTCAAACGCTGTGTTAATTCAATTCAACCAAAATCTGCCCCTGGTGTTAGCCTCAGATGCATCACCCTTTAGCATAGGAGCAGTATTGAGCCATAGGCTCCCAAATGGATCTGAGGCACCCATTGCCTACTTTTCCAGAACATTCTCTGCTGCAGAGAGAAACTATAGTCAGATCGATAAGGAGGCATTAGTTTCTCTATGGCCATTGTTCTGAACTTGTTACTGATCACAAATCACTATTGGGATTGTTAGCTGGTGATAAGCAAACCCCACAGGTACTATCCCCAAGAATGACCAGATGGACTCTGTTTCTGGCCGCTTACTCATACACACTGGTACATCGCCCGGGGAAGAACCTGTGCCACGCAGATACCCTCAGCAGATGCCCTCTGCCTACACCAGTCGAGGACCCAGCTCCCATCCACGCAATCTTTGACTGCAATGAACTTGATCTGCCAGTCTCAGCTGGGGATATTGCCGCCCACTCCAAAAGAGACCATGTGATTTCCCAAGTCCTAGACTGGGTGGGGAGGGGGTGCCCTATTTCCCAGGGATCTGGAATAGGCAGACATTAATAATATTAAAAGTGTTGTCACAGAATATACGCTGTACTAAGTAAAGCTACCTTTTGTGATTGACTGTGATTTTGTCAAAGCCAATGGTGCCCCATATGTTTGGGATTGCACCCAAGGTCCTTTTACTATTGTAACTGTTTCTTGCCATAGACATTCTACTTCTATTTGCCCATTTTTACATTTTCTCCAATTCATTCTGTTCTGTTCTGTTCTGTCTAATGTCTCCAGGTACTACAATATCCAATATCCCAACTTTTTTGTCTTAAATTATTAATACTAATTATTATTATCATCATCTGTTCATAACAATATGAAGTCATAACTGCCAGTTCTTTAGCTGGTGTTGGCCTCCGTACACATCAAGTTCTTCCCAAGAACCTAACATGATGTAATGTATCAATGTAGTATGCATGCAGATCCAAGCAGATTGGCCTTTTGCAACTGACAGATGGAAATTTTGCAAATCCACAGATTTTCTAAGAGCCATGCATGATTTTGGGGGGCATGACAGCCAGAATGCCAATAACCACTGGGACCCATGGCCAGTTTATATCATAATCTTTCAAATTCAATTTTCAGATCTTGATAGTGATCTTCACCAATTCTTTGTCTTTTATTCTGTTATCTTCTAGTATTGCCACATCAGTTATCTATAGTTTCTTCTTTTCAGCCACAGTTATTGGCATGTTATGAGCCAAGATTTTATCAGTCTATATTCAAAATTCCCACAATATTTTAACCTGTTCATTTTCAACTACTTTTTCAATTATTGTTCCTGCCAATTTTCCATTCCTGGTACATGATCATTTTCCTAGATGTTCCAGTGAATCATTTCAGTGATTATTTATGTCATTGTACTACTACTATTTACATTTAATATAGCTTCCCAGCCCATGGAACCTGGGGGCTTACAATACATAATACTAAATTAAAACAACTAAATATAATACATAATGTAAATAGTTAAAAACAAAAACAAAATTAAATAAGATAGCCTGCCATGTATGAATCAGCCATTGCTTGTTTAGTTAACTTGAAACTATCTTCAGCAATCTGGTATCTTTCAAATATGTTAGATTCAATTCCCATTCTGCCACCTAAGTAGATAGAGCTGAAGCTTAGCACATTTGAAGAGCAGCAGATGTGTGATGGCTGAATTAAAGCATCACAAAAGCAATATAGAATCCCAGACATCTCCAAGTATCATCTAAGAGTACGAGAGTAAAATAACAACTAAAGTCTAAAGACATAAGAAAAGGATTAACAACCACCTTTGTTGAAATTTTGCTTCCTATTTCAGGGCTCCCTATCTTTTCAGAAATAAAGATTATGGTTGCTCAGGCAACTAAGCAAAATAACATACAGAAAGAAAAAAGGTGCCTAATCTAGTTTCCCAGGATTCACAAAGCACTATTAGTCTAAAAGCCTAATCTAAACCTAATTATATAGGATCCATAATTTGCTTAATCAAACACATGATCATGTGTTTGGTCATGCCCTGCACACATTTCTGCTCTGCAGGTTGGCTTGTATACTTGATTATAAGGTCACAACTCATTAAGGATGCTTTCCATTTGTGAATTATTATAGAAGTGACATAGAAGACAGATTGCCTTGTCAGCAATTTTAGGCACTGAAGCATATGCCATCTCATGCATTTATTAACCGAAGCCTAGTTCACTTACTTGGCCAAGTTGGTGACTAATTGTTCTGAATGCAGAAAATCTGACATTTCTATTTAAAGGATACCATGTTTGTCCTCTGTCCAAAAGGTTGACTGGTTGAAACAGATCAAACTGAAAAACCAAGAAACTTAAAAGAGAGCAGGAGACCTTAAGCTTCTATCATTAGTTCGCCTCTGGGCAGAAGATTGAGCATGAACAAACTATATCTGATTATAAACTTTCCAACTGTAATAATATACAGTGTACAATGTTTTCTAAATTTACGTCTACTCATATACTCAGAGCAGACATGAAATCTAATGCAAATTAAGAATGTATTTTGTCATCCTTTGAGTGATCATTTATGTCCTTATTTACAATTTTGCAAGATCCTGACAGTCAAAATCAATACTGAACCACATAGTTCACATACGTCAACCAATTTGATGTAAAGCAGTTATTTCCCAAGAATTAATCTATTAGTGACAAAATGGTCACAACAGTTTTAAGAAACTAAATTCTTCATTCAAATTTTGCAATGGTGTCTGGAAAATGTTGTTTTTATGTGTAAAATAAACACAATTCATGCAAACAGAACATCTTTTTTGATCTGTAAGTTGTCTGGCAAGAAATTTGGCCTCTTCCTGAACATAAAGAACCTCAAGCTCATGATCACTGTGAGAAGTGGGAAAGAGATAAATGCATGCAAGAATTCACTTTCCTAGGATCACAGATCGATCAACTCAATGAATGCTGTCTAGAAATAAAGCATCAAATCACATTGGGTCGCCCAGCAACAATGAGGATGAAGTGAATATGGAAAAGCAAGAACATCAGCCTGGCAACTAAGTGCAGATTAGTTCACATTATCATGGTTTTCATAGCTGCTTACAGTTGTGAAAGTTTGACAATGAAATAGACAGTTAAAAAATTGCCTCATTTGAACTGCGGTGTTGGAAAAGGCTCCTGTGCATTCTTTGGACAACAAAAGTGACAAACAAGTAAGTCGTAGACTATAAAATTTCACACATATCACTGGAAAGCAAAATCACAAAATTCCACCTTATTTATTTTGGTCATGTGATGTACTCAAATTAATTGGAAAACATAATAATATTGGGAATGGTCAGTAGTACAAGGAAACAAGGCTGCACAAAAACACAGTGGCTAAACACCATCAAAACCAACACCAGCCGGAGTATAACAACTGGAAGAAACCATGCAGGATTGGAAAATGCCAGTCCATGGAATCACTAAGAATCAAACATGATTAAACAAACAGCATCTGTCTGGAAGTTTTCTAAATGAAATATGAGTATCTTACAGCAGTAGTACTTACACTTATATACTGCTTCATAGTGCTTTATAGCTTTACAGCACTCTCCCATCTAGTCAGCATATTGCCCTTAACAATCGGGTCCTCCTTTTACCAGCCTCAAAAGGATGGAAAGCTGAGTCAACCTTGAGCCCATCAGGACTGAACTCCAGACTGTGGGCAGAGTTTGCCTGCAATACTGCATTCTAACCACTGCACTACTTTGGTTCCTATGCAAAATAAATAACAACTGAGTTTGATTTTTTTTTTACTCTAGAAAAAGGAGTCCCTGTCTTCTTTAGAAAAGAGCCTCAAGATCTTTAGACCTATTCTCTCAATGCTCTTAATCTAGTCACTAAGCCAGTTGAATCATTTTATCAGTAGTTGTGACAACACAGGGTCACACTAACTAGTCCCCCTCCCCCAAAAAAATCATGTTAGCTGCCATCCACATGGACATCCAAGGCAGGTGAGCAAATAATGTTCAAAGTATTATGCATGTTGTATCATAATCCAAATAACATAAATTTCATCATTTTTATCTTTTGCACAATGACATTATGACACGTGTGGCGTCATTGAGACTTTTCCTGAACATCTATAGCCACCTGGTTCCTCCAAGAAGTTTATGATATCCCATAAGCTTACACCAGGAGAGTACTAGCAAGGCTTCATGAAAAGTCTAGCTCCTTTCCTATTAACTCAGAAGGCAGCAGTGAATGTGCTTTGTCATTGCAATCGATCGATGCTTTGCAAGTATACATTAACTGCCAGTGATAAAACCGAATTTTCTAAGGAGAGCTTCCTTGTTTAGCAATTCTTTATCTCCAGATAGTATTAGGAAGACTAAAATCAGGCAAAACTGGTTAATTAATGGGGCTTTTTTGTGGTCCCAGTATGCAAAAGATTGGGTGAATTGAATTTAACTTTGTACATGACTGGTCAATTGTGGATTAACAATTTGAAGATCACCCTTGATTCAATTAAACCTTTTTTGTATTCCCATAATACCTAATCCCTGCTGATGTATTTAAACATATTGAAGGCACAACAGTAATTTACTTGAATTGCGCTACTTATACATACAAACTGTTTACAGTCTTTAATTGTTTTTCCCTAATAGAAAATGCACTTTCCAGCAGTCTTCTCTCTTTTTGGGGTCTCCCTGGTCATGTGCAATATTGACTGTCACTTCTGCCAGTTCCTGATTATGTTTTGCTGCATTTGTATGGCATTGTAAGCTGCCCAGAGTCATTTTGGATAGCAAGATGGACAGCATATAAGTTTAATAAATAAATAAATACAGTATGACCCACACGCTCTAATGAAGTTAGAAAAAAAGGGAGTGCTGCATCTGAAAGACATTCTTTGAATACATATTGGTTGGAACCTGACTAGGAAAAGGATTGGAGCAGGGCTATAGAAGGAGATATGGGAGACCCAGATACAAGATTCACTCACTGCAATGGGAAATGGTTAGAAATATGGAGAATTCCCAAAGAAAATACAATGTTCCAAAAGCAAGCAGAGGTGTGCATTTCTACCTTGCAGAAATTTTCCAAATGCTATGGAAACACTATCGACAGCAGAAGTCTGTGCTTTTTAGCAAGAGCAAATATCTGCCCATAAAACTAGCTCTTTGACATTCTGCAGGAGACAGCAGTGTAGACATAAACGTATATTCTCAAAATGGCATTCCATGTTAGGTGCAGTTAAATTTATGACCTAAATTTGCCGTGTTGCATTTTCCTACCTACTGCATGATCTGCCACACTCTTTTTGAACAGCAACATGTACTGTTTTATCATGTTGAAATGTGGTGAACCAATCTTATTACTGCTTGTGGTGGTTTCCTCATTCTTCTGAGCAAAATCCTGGTGTAATGGGATGTGGGAATGAACTTCATGACCAGGTGGAGAAATAGCATATTAGGCAATAGTCAGACAAGGAATGGCTTAGCCCACAGAAGGAATGGGGGCATGGAAAATTCTCAGAAGGAACCCTCCCTAGTTTTTTGTAATATAAACATGATAGGAAAAAGATGCACTTTCAGACTTGCAAGATTCTCTTAATGTAACCTTACAATAAATGTAGAACTAGTATTTCTGAGTGTGCTTCTTGTCTGGACTTCCTCGGAATGCCAACACCTGGATTGCTGCTCCAAAATTTAGTTGAGCTAGCACACCTGATTCTACTCATAATAATTGAAGTCACACTCAAGTCTATTATTTAATAAAACCATTTCACTGGGGAGCCTAAATAACTGCAGTATGAAGTTTCTGCAACCTATAGTTCTGTAATTCACTTGCCGGAGCCCATGTGATAAAAAAATATAACAGAGATAAAGGGAAAATTGTTTTTAAATTATGTTAGATTTCTTCTTTGTTAATTCATTCATATTTTATTTTCTTGACAACTACAGCATAAGGAAGCCAGAGCCACATAATCAAAGCCCTACCTCTTTTTACATGTTAATTTAAAAGGGGACAAGGCTTCAAACTCATGGTCATATAGCCACTATTTTGACACACACACAAACACTGCTGACAACAGTATAGGGTTTTCATTTGAGATTCTGATGCTGTTCATTAAATTTTTTGTAGGGGTTGTAGCAGTGGTGGGATTCAAAAAAATTTACTACCGGTTCTGTGGGCATGGCTCAGTGGGTATGGTGTGGCTTGGTGAGCATGGCAGGGGAAGGATACTGTGAAATCTCCATTTCCTCCCCACTCTTGAGGGAAGGTTACTGCAAAATCCCATTTCCTCCCCACCCGACTAACCTGCTTTCCAGCTTCATTCTCCTGTGCAGAGCAACAAAAGAAGACCCAGCCGATCAGCTGGGATTTGGGAGGCAGAGAATAGATGGGGGAGGGGGCAGTCAGAGGTGGTATTTGCAGATTCTCCGAACTACTCAAAATTTCTGCTACTGGTTCTCCAGAACTGGTCAGAACCTGCTGAATTCCACCTCTGGGTTAGAGTTATTTTTAGGACAGAATTAAAATTTAAACAGTCCCCTTTCCATATTTTACATGTATTATTTGAGATTTTCAATTAAAAAGAATGTATTCATTTCACGAGTCAGATCAGTAAGAATAGAAAACTGCTTACTGTAAGGAAAAGTTCTTTTTTCCTGATAAATTACCTCTTTTTGAGGTGAGAGATATATATATATATATATGGCATTCAGCTTAGTTCGGGTATTTTCCCACGTCATAATAGTTGTGCTTTTAAAGTTGTAGCAACATTTCAGCAGAATCTCATCTGCCATCATCAGGCTTCTGTATAGTGTTCATCTGTGAGTCAGACTTTTACAGTGGTTTCAGATTTAAATTTGGGGCAGCCTATTGCTGTGCCAGAATGGTTTTTTCTTCCTCCTGGTTGGTTGGGAGTCTTGGTCTGTGTTTATTGGTCTTGGAGTTTGCTGTGTTCTGCTTGATTGGTGTTTCTGGTATCTTCTGTCTGTTTTTTGGCTCTTTTTGTATCTTGATTGGCTGGCAGCATTGTGTTACTTTATTGGAGGCCTTTAGTGCAGCTTGGCTTCAGGTAAATGGACGGCTATCATTAGTTAGGAAGATGGATTTCATCTGGGTGCCTGGTTGGGATGTGTTTGAGCTGGAGGTATCGGAGGGATCTGTTTGTGCCCAGGTGTTTGCCTGGCTTGTGGTGTGGAGATTTTTTTGTTTGTGACTGCAGGCTTCCAAATGATTGACAGCCTGGTGGACTCATCTCTTCTGTTCATGCTTTCTGGTCTTTTTTCAATCTCTATGGCTTCTCTGATGATTCTGTGGCTAGGGTTTTCTATAGTGGCTAGGGTTTTGGTGCCATTGAAGTTGATGCTATGACCTGTGGCTTCCATGTGTTGGACTATTGAGGAAGTGTGTTACAGCTTTTTGATCGCATTTTTGTGTTCATCCAGGCGGGTGCTTATTCTTCTATTGGTCTGTCCAATGTATGTGGCCGGGCATGATGCACAGGGGACTTCGCATATGCCTTGGTTTTCCAGGTCAATTTTATCTTTGGGGTTTCTAAGGATGGCTGCTATTTTTCTGTCTGTTTTGAAGGCAGTCTTGATGTGATGTCTGTGTAGTACCTTACTTATTTTGTCTGTAGTACCTCTTATGTAGGGCAGGACAGCTGTTCCATAGGTCTGTTCATCTATTATGTGTCAGTGTGTTTTTGTGGATCAAGCTGGTGATTTTGCTTCTGTGGAAGCCGTTGGCTGTCAGTACTTTAGTCAGGGTGCATAGTTCTGTCTTAATGTGTGTCTTGTCTGCCAGGCATTTGGTTCTAATAATTAGTGTTTTAGCCACAGAGTTTATCTGTGCTGGGCGGTGGTGGGATTGGGCGTTGAGGTAGAAGTTAGTGTGTGTTTTCCTCTGGTATATGGTGTGTCCTAGTGTGCCATCTGTTTTTTTTTTTGTAGATTAGTACATCTAGGAATGGTAGTTGTTTGTTTGTTTCTGTTTCCATGGTGAACTTGATTTTGGGGTGTGCGCTGTTTAGGTGTGTTAGGAAATTGTTTAGGTTTTCTTGTCCATGGGGCCAAATCATGAATGTGTCATCAATGTATCTTAACCATAGTTTGGGTTTGAGGATGGCATTGGCCAGGGCTCTGGATTCGAATTCTTCCATATATATATATATCCATATATATATCCATATATATATATGCATATATAGCACCTCAAAAAGAGGTAATTTATCAGGAAAAAGGAACCAGGACAAATTATGCACCAGGTAGAACAATTTATATCTAGTGGTACAAACATATAAATAAATATTACAATTTATTTACACATACAGAACATTTTACCAACCTAATCTGCAATACTATGAACAAGGTAATTTATCTGTCTCCTCAAACTGTTATTGATGGGTAACCTCAAGATACTTGTTCTCCATTCTTTTTTTTTTTTGAAACAAATTTTTATTAATTTTAAAGATAAAACAACACATCATTAACCAGTAAATACATAAACACATAAAACCTCTTAATATTGTAAGTCCTTACAAGTCAAACAAAACAATATTTTTATACAGCATAATTCCAATTTATCCCATCCCCATATGGACACACAAATATCTTTCATCAAATTTCTCATTATTTCTCTTTACTCCTATTCAATTTCATTTCTCTTCCATATTTATCCATTTTATAGTCATCATATTCTTTTCTTTCTGGCTTGTTTAAATTATTCTCATCTAACATTCCTCCAAGGTTTTATTAATTCTTTTTTCCTTTTTTTTTTTAATAAAAAACAAATTTTGTTAGTTTTATCATAAGCATAATACACAAACATACAAACACAAAACATAAAACATAGACAAAACTAAAAGATCTTTTCTGAAGGTTGTCTGTTCCCGGGTTAAAACTCTTTACACAGACACAAATTCAAACATCATATTCAACCTAAATCTCCTTCCATATCTTATTATCATTTTTTTTTATATATATATGTATATAAAAACCATTTTTATCAGTTTTCTAAAAACAATGCACACAAAATCAAGGCATAACAGCTTATAAATTCTTTTCTAAAAAAAAATAATAATGATAGACCAATAAAACATAACATTTCAAGATTATAATATTAATATTTCATATAATATTAACTTCATATCTTGTCCCTACTTCTCTTTTCCATCCAAATTATTTATCAATTAAAATTTTATTGCCTTTTATCAATATACAAAATCAAAAGAAAAGCATATATATCCTTCCATTATTACCATTTTCAACAACATTCTTTGTCTGTTCTATTTCCAAACATCCATTCATCTTTTTTCTTTTACTATACTTCTCCTGTACAACAATTGGAGTTACATCTATAACTCATTACCTAACTTAAAAATACTACATATAAATCTTTCTTGGGATTCTGTTTAAAAGATTCTAAAATT
Source organism: Hydrophis major (assembly GCA_033807585.1). Classification (NCBI taxonomy): domain Eukaryota; kingdom Metazoa; phylum Chordata; class Lepidosauria; order Squamata; family Elapidae; genus Hydrophis; species Hydrophis major. Next base: position 336,549,896 of record CM066329.1, read on the forward strand.
ACATAATAAATTTTTTATTCTAAATATACATATAAAAACACACTCTTATATACCCTCCAGAATCCCTCTTTTAATCTAAATTAAATTCACCCATTGTCTCTAAATAAACTTTTTTTTTTTAAATCTTGCTTCCCCCCATTAAGGCTTCTCCTCCCCCCTTTTCTCTCTTGCTTATTCTTCTCCTTGCCCTTTCTACCCCTTTGCTTTTTCTCTTCGCTTTTCTTGCTCCTTTTCCTTTGCTTTCTAACCTTGCCTCCATCTTTTCGCTCATTTTTCTCTCTTTTGGTTGTTTTTATAATTCTTAAAAACCCCTTTTTCTTATCCTTTTTCTCCTCCTCTCCGGAAGGAACCCATTGTTCATCAAAGATGGCTTCTTCTTCCTCTTCTTCCTTGTCCCAGTCCTTCTGCTGCATAATCAACTTTTCAACAGAACATAACGCCATTTCTAAGAATTGGAACAAAGCGCCCAAAGTATCTTCTTTTTTATATTTTTGATAGTCAATCTCTAGTTCATCCACAGACAATGCCATTATGAAAAGGGAAAACTTTTTCCAAAACAACCACAAGTATTTTTAATCCAGGACAATCAAAAGCAATTAAAAAAAAGAAAAAAGTTCCAAAAGTTAATACTTTTCTTCCTTCTTCTCTTTCTCTTTCTAAATTAATTTTTAATCAAAGAGGTCCAATTACCATATATCTTCTTTTGGGATCCACCAAGACATTCTAGACAGTCTCCTCCTTTTTCAGTTTCTGCTCCAATTTTTTTTTTTCTCCCTTCCCACTTGCAATAACAATTTTAAATAATCAAAAATCCATACCTCCAGCAAAAATTTTCCAATTTCTTAAATTTTTCAATGTCCAAAAATCCCTTTGTCTCTTAGCTTAGCTTTCAAAGCAATCCACTTTCAATGTCTAATATATCCAAATATTTCTGCTTTTTCCGTGGGATGGGAGATTAAACAAAAATAAAAAAAAAGAAAGTTCCCTTTGACAGCTTCTCCGCCGCTTTCGATCTTCTTAGGGAAACAATGTATCCTCCAGCAACAAGCAGCTCAATTCCAGGCAATTTAAAAGTTGTTACTTGACCCGGCTCAGACAGAACTTTCACTTTTCACACTTCCTCCAGCACAGTTCTTACCCGGTTGCTGGCTTCTTCGTGGCGGCCATTGCTGACCGCCGCTCCACCGCCTTGGGAAAAAGGGGTTTTTCCGGAGAAGGGGGGGGTCTGCGATGCCCCCACCTCCCTAACCGGCTCCCCTCTATCTTCAGCTGTCCCTACAGGGCAGCCTTAACCCCCTGACCCATCTGGATCGGGGGTACCTCGGCAGCTAGCCAGCAGGAATCGCGAGCTGTCGCGAATTCCTGCTGCCCCGAAGCCACGCAAACCGGAAGTTCCACTTGTTCTCCATTCTTAAGGTTCCTTATCTTTAAACTGGATATGAATAGAATAAGCTCTCTAGGTAGGACATGCCTTCAAAAAGAAGCCTATCCTTGGACAGCCCTTCTGATGTGTCCCTTGAAAGTAAGACACATCTCTCATTCCAGTTCTTCAGAAATCACACTCATTTATCTTCATCTTTCTGAGGAATGGCACAGACAGAATTTGTGATTTGCATAAATTGTTCATTGTCCAGAGACCAATTGGTGGGTGGAGAAGGCATAAGTATCTCTATAGAAAAAGTCATCTTTATTGAACATTATCTCCACGAATTTTGGCAAAAGAGAGCTTTTGTTCTATAAGGCTTCAGAGGAAGTACAAAAAGGAAAAATATGTAGAAAAAAATAGAATAACATGTTGCTATAGTTTGCATCATAAGAGTTTTTAAAACATTTCTAGAATATAATAAATACATCATATAAAGCAAGTCTTTCAAATATTCATGTGTAATAAGGCAATCATATATCTATAAAGCTGGCATTAAATAATGGACTTCTAAAAATTAAAACCAATTAAAATGATAAAACAGTACATTTTATAAATTATCTTGGTATTTTAAAACTATGTGAATGTCATATAAACTGTGATATTATCATTTTAAATGAATAGAATAGAATAGAATAGAATAGAATAGAATAGAATAGAATAGAATAGAATAGAATACTTTATTGGCTAAGTGTAATTGGACACACAAGGAATCTGTCTTGGTGTAAAATACTCTCAGTATACATAAAGAAACGGTACATTCATTAAGAATCAAGAATCATAACATATAACACTTAATGATAGTCATAGGGTACAATCAACAATCAAATCATACTAGGAAACAGTCAATATAAATCGTAAGGATACAAGCAACAAAATTACAGTCTTACAATCACAAGTGGGACGGGATGGGTGATAAGGAGTGATAGAAGATTAACAGTAATAATAATGTACACTTTATAAATAGTTGAACAGTGTTGAGGGAATTATTTGTTTAGCAGAGTGATGGCTTTCGGGAAAAAACTATTCTTGTGTCTAGTTGTTCTGGTGTGCAGTGCTCTATAGTGTCGCTTTGAGGGAAGGAGTTGAAACAGTTTATGTCCGGGATGTGAGAGGTCTGTAAATATTTTCATAGCCCTCTTTTTGACTCGTGCAGTATACAAGTCCTCAATTGAAGGCAGGTGGGTAGTAATTGTTTTTTCTGCAGTCCTAATTATCCTCTGAAGTCTGTGTCTGTCCTGTTGGGTTGCAGAACCAAACCAGACAGATATAGAGGTGCAGATGATAGACTCAATAATTCCTCTGTAGAACTGTATTAGCAGCTCTTTGGACAGTTTGAGCTTTCTGAGTTGGCACAGAAAGCATTTTTTGTTATGCTTTTTTGATGATATTTTTGATGTTAGGTATCCATTTTATGTCATGTGATATAGTACAACCTAAAAATTTGAAGCTCTCTACTGTTGATACTGTGTTGTCTAGTATTGTAAGAGGTTATATATTGTAAGAGGACTATACATTTAAATTGTTTTTGATTGTAAGATTTATTTATTGATGCAAGTATTTTAAAATATTAAAATGCCTATTTTTGCCTTACATTCATATATGTTTTCCTAAAGGTGTTGCCTCAAAACACTGTGGTTTCAGTCAAAATGCTGGAAATAAAGAGTAGAACCTGATAATCACATTTATTATTGGATTTTCTTTAGTGAGAATTAGTTGGTTGGTTTTGCCTTGCTCTCTCCATTGAAGAAAGGTGCTGATAATGGACAAATGCAGCTTGCAAAGTGATTTTAAAAATTTAATTCATTCAGCATACCCTATTTCCAAAAGCTATATTATGCATGTGTATAGTTTGAACTAGTTATGTCACATAAACTGTCATTAATATGGAAATAATTTCTGCTTGTTAAATTAGTAAATTATTATCCAATTTATTTGCAGTTCAAAACAACTCTAAGCAACTAGATTTTTCTGGGTACTGTTTTTCACTTTTCTAGTTAAATAACAGTTCAACATGTTTAAAGGATCCCTGGCAGTGCAGTGATTAGAATTCAGTATTGCAGGCAAACTCTGGCCACAGCCTGGAATTTGATCCTAACAAGGTTCAAGGTTGATTCAGCCTCCATTCTTCTGAAGTCAGTAAAATGAGGACCCAGATTGTTGAGGGCAATATGTAGACTAAAGCACTCAGGGGTAGTATATAATTCTAAGTGCTATTACAGATGAAGACAAATATACATGTCTCCGGATAATCTTGCAGGATCCAATCTGAGTCGGTCACTGGGAACAGAGTTTTAATCTTCCAAACTTTTGGACTTGTGCTGCAGCCATTCCTTGATCCATGTGTAGTATTTATGTGGTGCCTGGTTGTGTGTGGATTTTAGTTGTTAACTGGGGTGTTGATAGATGGCTGTTATATTGCAAGCACTCCATGCATTTTGAGTTTCAAACATAATCATCACATAAAAATAGTTGCATCAGAACACTATATGGCAGGGTGAGAACTCACTAGTACCTAGCAAGCAAAACAGCTGGAGAGCAGGTACTTAGGTGAACAATTCAGGCAGAATGGATACCCATAAGTGTTTATTACAAGATGACTGCCCAACATGCAGGGGAGAAGAAGAATGTACAAGACTAACTATATGGCACACCCTGCCATACTTCAAAAAATTTCAGAAGCAGTAGAACACAGCTTCCAAGATCTGAAAGTGGGCATTGCCCACTGCCCAGGGTCTACCATAAAGACAAATCATGCAGTATAAAGATTGATTGGAGGTGGGGGAAATGTCTATTGTAATTTACCAGGTTTTCTGCATGGATTGCCTATGACTATATAGGACAGATGGGGAGGAAGCTAACCACTAGATTGCAAGAATATGAGTGAGGAAACCTGAATTCATTGGTAGCCTCACATTTCAACAAAGACATACCTTCAATTTCACAGCTACTAAATTGTTGGCTGAGCAGGAACAAAAATAGCCAGGAAACTGATTGAACCTAGGAAGTGGCCCCTTATCAATCAACAGGAATGATTTACAACCAGCTTATCAGGTATTTAGGAGCCAAGTGTGTGGCAACACAAAAAACAACAACCAGCAACTTAATAACTGGCCATCAACATTCCAATCAACAGTTAAAAGCCACACACAAAGCACCACTACATATATACTACACAAGGAACAGCCCAGTGCACACATTCTGGAGAGAGAAAAGTTCCAGCATGTGTGAAAGCTTGGAAGATTAAAACTCTGGTCCTGGTGACTGACTCAGTTTGGATCCTAAGTGCTATTGTTATTAAAAGTCACAAAGATATTTTACACAAATCACAGAAAACTGCCTTGTTTAGATGGAAGAAAGAACTGTTTTAGAGAGGTATTCCAAAGTTGAAGAATTTGATTTAGTTTATCTTCTTCTAATAATTCCACAATATTATGTACCATTACACCAATATCAATAATGGATAAATTGAAATGTTACCTATCAAGGTCTCTCACACCATTTTTCTGATAGTGAATATGAGACAATTGAAAGGATGGTGTTGGCCACTACTGTTCTGCACTGATGCAATATGTTAAGAACTCAATTGTCCAGTGTCTACTTTGCAGACCACCATTCATTTGGTTTACTACAGCTTTCTCTTCTTTGTCTCTTAAGTGCTTCTGTACTTATCACTGTACAAATGTGCAGCTTAAACATTCTGCAAAAAAGCAAATATTGCATTTATTTCTGCATGTGAATGCCTGGCTGAATTGAATGAAATACAGAAATGATCCTAAGGTAGTTCTACAGCTGTGAAAGCTACAACTGTTTACATGCTTATAGATCAATATGCACAAAATCTGTATAACACTGAAAATTTGCAGCTTTTTAATGAAAATGTATGTACCCTAGTGTTTTCTCTTTTTTTCATTTTGCTTTGATGCTGTATGCTGCCCAGAATCTTTCCAGACTGGAGCAGGTTATAATTATGAAAATATATGGATGCATATATGTAAAGCTAGTGCTTGACTTGACAACTTAGTTCTGGAGTTCCAACAACCATTCCACCTCTCCCAGTCATATGATCATATTTGGGGCTCTTTGCAACCAGTCTGCATTAAAGCCATTTGTAGCATCCTGTCGTCAGATAACTACTGTACAATTTATGTTTTTTGTCAAGAATCGGCATTTATTTCTCATTTCAATTGAGTACAATGGGTTTGCTTAATAACCAATTTACTTAACCACAGCAAAAAAGACAAAATCAGACATGGCACATGGTGCTTACTTAAAGATCAGTCTGACTTATAACCATAACTCTGGATACAATTATGATCATACGTTGAGAACTCCTTATAAAAACAATAGAAATGCAAACTAATTCCCAAAGTTCTGTTAGATTTCTTATATTTCTTCTAGCTGAAATTGGAAGAAGCTGTATACAATTTCCCAAGATATGCAGGGAAATAGAACCGAGTTGTCTCTTGTCCATAATCACTTCACACTGATTTCAATGAATCTATCATCTAGATTAATGTGTGTTTAGTACGGAAAAAGGAAAGGCACCAGTTATTTTTTACTTTATCCCTCAGGAATAATTCCATCTTGCATAATTTATTTCCCAAGTAATATCAGTCTCTTAAGCCAAAAACTGAGGGCAGATTTATAAATGCTTGCCCGCAGAATCATCTCAAAGCGCCTGTCATTTTAGCAGTTGAACTTTAAAAGTTGGTTCACAGTTAAAAGTGACAGATTGGAACAAAGGGGAACATTCCAGTGTAACCAAAGCAGATATTAGAAAAAAATCAATTCCTAAATGATTTTGAGGTGCTCTTTCTATTAAGACAGGATTTGTACACTGAACTAAGCATTTGTTTTGTTTTTAATTAGGAAATGAAAACTTCAGATGAGCATATTTAAGATAAAATCTCTAATAATTTATTGACCTTCAGTTTCACATTGTGAAAAAAATGCAGTTTTACAAAACCTCAAAATGTAGTAGCATACAAAAAAAAACACAGACATTTTACTTCACTTATTTTTGTACGTGAACTGCATCTTCAGTTGCCAGACAAGGGACACTATTCAGTTCTAATCACTCTTATTCAGACAGGTGTCAGGCCTAAAGAAAAGGGGCTACACAATTATACCAGAAGTGGTAGGTTGTCCTTTGTTTAATGTTTCCACAGTAACTGGCCCACAAAATACGAAGAACTTTCTCGTCTTATGCCAAGGTTTTTGTGTGCACTCTTATATGAACCGCATTTGTCTCAGAAGTGTGGGCTATTTTTTCAGACTGGAAATCACCAAGTAGCGAATTAAGATTCCCATGCTGATTCAAAAAGTAAGAGCTCAAAATATTCGCCTGCAGGGCCAGAGGCCCACCCTGATTTTCCGTTCCCTTCTGCCTATACTCGTGAAATAAATCCAAGCACTTGAAAGCAAGCTATTGCTTTGAAACGCAACTGCTAAAACTTCAGACACTTTAGGAAATTGGATGGTATTACAAAACAGGTTTGCAGTATAAGCTCAACAATTCCATGGAGAAGTACACAGACAGAATTCTGTCATTTCTCACTATGTTTTTCACCTTTCTTCAAATACACACAAAAATAGCCATTAATTCCTATATAAAGTGATTGCAAAAGGACATATAGTGCTAGCACTTACAATTGCTTTATTTGTGTGTATGTTATAGGAGCGATAATACATCCAATCCTAATGTAAGTTAAGAGATATTTGGAGATAATTTGCAGGCAGGGCTTTATATGAACATTATATGAGCTTTGTGATAGCTTTTTTTTTTAGATTTCCCAATTTGCCTTACATTAATGCAGCTGTAACTCTGGATTAGCTTGCACAGTGGTGTACTGGTTGTCAAACACCTCAGTGAAGTTAATATTAATATAACTTTACTCTTGGAAATTTAATTCAGAGTTCAGAAGCAGAGTTATTCTTAAATAAAGGCAACTGACCAATATTTTTTTGGTCAGATTGACCAAAGAAATCAGTCTTCAGTATAAATCAATAGAAGTTCACAATCCATTTATGTGTTTTAAAATTCAGACTTTCTTTCAGTCCTCTCTGTTACCCATGCAAAGAACCACAACTAACAATTTGAAAAACTTCACATACATTCATTTCTTACTTAAGATAATACATAAGAAATGCATATATATTGAGAATCGGGGGGGGGGGGGGGGGGGACCTATGACAACATGAGAAAGCTCTCTAAAGCCAATGGTTACAAACCTAAAACATGTTTACTGGGGAGTTAAGCCCAAGACACTAAAACCTACTGAGTAAACACATATAGGATTGTGCCATGAAATTGTTCTTTACAGTAAACTGTCAGAATTGAACTACATTATCAAAATGTAAGCAGACGTGATCATTATAATTCTTTATAAGCATGCATGCATGCATTTCAAAACGATTTGCTTACACAACATTAAGACAACCAACCACAATGGAAGACTGGTAGCAATATATTGTTTGGCTATACCAATTTTTATGAAAAGCACAATTACGAAGTTAAAGAAAGGAACTATGGGCTAAGTACACCAGGAAAGACTGAATAGGTTTACTTTTACATTCAAGCCAAAAAATAAGTTGGTGGTGGAGGACATTTAAAAATCCTTTATTTGATCAGGACTCCGCATATGATACTTCCAGCTACCATTCCTCTGAAAGCTCAGTTTGCTAATTAATAAAAAACAATATATTAAATGGATTTAGGAACTCCCTGCTCTTCCATTCACCATCCTAATTATTATATCTAATAATATAGATATAATATGAAAAAACAGATGGGGGGAATGGGTTTTAATTCAATTTTAATCAGGAAGATAAACCAAAAGAATTGGTGTTAATTTAAACAGAAACACTTCCCCTCCCACCAGGGTTTTCCATCTCTTAAAGAGAATAAAATTCCCCATGTCATATAAATGGCACATTAAACACCCCATCAGCTATAAATAAATAAATAAACTAAACAAAACTGGGTATCACATTGGAAAGCTTCTAGATTAAAAAAAAAAGGTTCTGTAGTATTTCCCTCCAGTCCCTTTTCCAATAATGATGAGGCTGCACAAAAAGAAAACTACAAAGGCTATTGTCTCTCTTTCTAGATGTTTTCATTCAAAAGGCATGACTAGGCAAATAAAGTGTAACAGAAATACTATCAGCAGGGCATACATGTAATTTAGGGAGTCAATGGCTTGAGGAAACAACCTCCATGGCTTCGTCCTTCAGTACATATGCAATTTAAAATGCTACCTTGCAATTGTTCCATTTCTGAGCCCTACCCAACTGTCTTCTAAATTATTCAGCCTTTTTTGTGCAGCCAAGCAAGTCAAAAATCACAGGATGTGCAAAACAAGTCCCAAAAGCCCTTATAACTTGAAAATTACTCCAGGCATTGTTTTAGCATGCAAGCACTGAACAATAAATAGCTGTATCTACAACAAGTAACAATTTAGAAGCAGGACAGTCATAATTAATAAATATAAGAAGAAATAAATTGCATGTTTGTAGGGAAGAAGAGTCATTCTCTTTCACAGAGACACTGGGGGAATTTTTTTTTTTTTAATAACTGAGCTGCTGCTCCCTAAAAAAGTAATTCAGAGCCACAACTCAGCTCACCAATAAACACCGATGCTCCTGGCACTGCCTAGGACAAAGCTCATCACCCTGGGCAGAGCTGCATCTTCACTCACAAAGAGATATATCTTGCTGAACCAGGCCTTGTCCACTTCTTTTGCAGCTGCTGTTGACACTTCAAATTGTTACAAAGGGAAGTGACAACCATTTCAAATTTTCCACACAAAAAGCAAAGTCCATGAAAATTGAGGGTTGTGCTGTGTTATGCAGCTCTGAAAAGTTCATCCCCCCCTTACCTCCCCTCCCCTTTGAAAGAATTATTAAACTTGACATTAATCCACAATTACTAACACAAGGACCTGACCATTGGTTCATTCATTCATAATTAAACCATGTGCTGATATACCAAAAACAATATTCCCACTCCCTTTCCTTCATTTCCAACTTTTAAGAATTTAGAAGGTGCAGAGGATCTTCTTCAAATTCAAAAAAGAAATATCTTCATCAAAACCACTTCTCCACAGTTGGTTCCAAGGTTTATTCAGCATTATGATGCAATAAACTAGAGAAAAACAAACAAACATTGTAAACTTTTTGGTGAAACAATATGAAGTTTATACATGTTTTAAAGGTCTATAAAACAGACGCCTGTTCGTTATGTATCTTAAATATTTTGGTGAAACAATATGAAGTTTATATGTGTTTTAAAGATCTATAAAACAGATGCCTGTTCATTATGTATCTTAAATATTAGATGCTGTAACCTCACTGATCATAACTAGCAACTCTTTGGTTTAATAACATTAATAACTTGGCAGAGAGAGAGAGAACAATGCCTGAACATAATAAATCAATCCTGCAAATGAAGAGACAGTTGATTGTTAAGGGGAAAAATAATATAATGCAACATCTCTGTCATAAAGTTGGCTGGCATAGTAGCAGGAACAGGCATTTTGGTCAGGGGCCGAATCCAAGTAGCAAAGAAACAGAAGGAAAGGCAGCTTGTTGGAGAAAAGAATCACCGATCAATGGCTTATTAACCATGGAAGATCCTGAATAGAACTGATTCAGAATATGAAAAGCAGACATATTAATCCTCTTATTTAAAACATTTCTGCTATTCATTATGGCAGAACTCTTTTGTGGGGCTTTGTCCTGTAACAATGCAGTACGCTTCGCTGCCTCCCCATAGAAGCCTTTCCTATATGTCAATTATTCAGTGCAAAATATTAGCTTTGGATGCCAGTGTTTGGCTTCTGTACTCCCACCTTCTCACTCCATTATGCTCAGAGCGGGTTTTCAAACCAGGCACCATGCTGGTTTTCAAAGTAGCAATTAATAGCTCTGCCAGAACATATGAAGCAAAGTTTGATGGGATTTCCACAGTGCAATTGTAAAAATTTGCTGCTTAACTTGGTGCGATTGATTGGAAGGTTCATGTGCTTCATAGCTTAAAAGCACTGGGGCAGGATCACAGAAGGGGTGTGTGTGTGTGTGTGTGTGTGTGTGTGTGTGCAAATTAACAAAATACTCTAGACACAATTTGCAATCTCTTGCATATTAAAAACTAAGCTCACTTTCACTGAAGGAAAATCAGCTACATACTCCTGAGATGAACATGAAGCATATTGTATTTTATACTGCAAAACAGCTTTATGATTATTATTTTTTAACTTTTTTTCTTAACCCTTAACAGAAAAAAGTATTTTGTGTTTGTATGTGGCTTCTGCTGCTCTATCACTGGGAAGAAAGGGACAGAAGAAAAATGCTTCTGACTGGGGCACAATCAGAAGCATTTTCTTCTGGTCCTTTCTTCCCACTGATAAGAGCAGCAGAAGCCACATCCCAAAAAAATTTTTTGTCACTGGGCATAGTGTAAACTACAGGTTGGTTATAGTTATTCAGTTATACTAACAAATTGCCCAAGTAAAACAGCTTGGGAGGAGTAAGTTTGCATTGAGGGTAAACTATTGTTTGATTATCCTGGAAAAATAGTCTTTTATATATAGATATATTGAAAGGAATAACAGGATAATCTTTCATTATCAGAAGTAAAGAAGTCTGATATTTGAAACATATAAGAAATTACAATCAGATATATAATAACCTATTTTATTTTTTATTTTTTTAATCCATGCACCTAGTAGAAACATCTAGGTTCTTCCAGGACAACAGATGGAAATGGTAGAATAGCTACCTTATAAGATGTCAGATAAATAAAATAACCCATATCAAACTTTAATATATAAAACATTAAATATTAGTGCTGATATTGGGGGGGAATTCATTAGATAAGAGTTTCAGGTACTTTGCTGTTTACTAGAAGAAAAACTATTTCTCTGGAAATGTACCTAAATCCAGTCTAGACCAAAATAATTGAACAATGCCTCAATGTCTTTGGATTAAGTTTTGACTGAGGAAAAACATTTCATGAGTTTATAAGAGAGTGAAAATATGCAAGTCAGCTATTTTTTTAGAATTAGGATTGCAGTTCTGCAATTATACTGATGCAGGTGTTTGCATTTTGATGATTAGGGGATTGGAGACTAAAACATACAATGAACTGTTGCAGGAACTGGGCTTGGCTAGTCTAGTAAAGAGAAGGACCAGGGGAAACATGATAGAGGTCTATCAATATTTGAGGGGCTGCCACAGAGAGGAAGGAGTCAACCTATTTTCTAAAGTGCCTGTAGGCCAGCCAAGGAATAATGGATGGAAACTGAACAAGGAAAGATTTAACCTGGAAATAAGGAGAAACTTTCTGACAGTGAGCACAATCAACCAATGGAACAGCTTGTCTTCAGAAGTTGTGGGAGCGCCATCACTTGAAACTTTCAAGAGATTGGACTGCCATTTGTCAGAAATGGTGTAGGGTCTCCCGCTTGGGTAGGGGGTTGGACTAGATGACCTACAAGGTCCCTTCCAACTCTGATTATCTGTTATCTGAATTAATTTACAATATACTATGTGGGCGTCTTCATTTTCTTTACAAAAAAAACTTCTAATTTTATTTCAAGTGCTACTTAGTTCTTTTTAATTTTGACAATGAAGTTTAACTTCACAAGTAAAGATTAATGCCAATCCAGTTGAAATATTTACAATTGAATTTATGAATACATTAAAAACTAAATGATTGGATAAATTATAGGCAAGGTCTACTTAAACTGAAGTCCCTAAATATTTATACCCAAGCATATATACTGCTAGTTAATACGTGGCTTGAAGTTTTGAAGTCCTTTTAAGTTTTTTTTTTCCCTCAAGCACAATTAGCAATTAATACAAATGGACTGCATGCATTCTAGCAAAGCAAAATTTGCATCTGAGCCCAGCATGCTAACTCAGAAACATGCCCTGTTGAACTTCCTTTCCTTACTAAAGACCATAAACCTCTTGCAATTCTGGAAGAATAAAAAAGGGCAGGCTTTAGCTTTAGCTGGCCACTTTTAAAATAAAAGCATATATTGCAAGGAAGGTTTACTGGTATTTCAAAATGAAAAATCAGAAGGCAAAACAATAACAATAATAATAATAATAATAGAAATGTAGCAAAAAGAAATAGAGCTATCTACATGAGCTAGTTCAAATAGTTTATAAGCAGAAACCATTCCATTAAAATCACCAACACTGCACCTAACCACATCAGGTGCACATCTGGACTACTGCATTAAACTTTCAGATTGAATTTATGGGCTTTGATACATCCCAAGTTATAAATCAATAATTACTGAAGCTAACTGGTATGTCTTTTAAACATAAGGTCAGAATGATTCACCATCACAAACAATAATTCTCTTTTCTAACTCTACCCCACCCTGGGGAAGCAGATTCTTATTTCTTCAGTAATTAATAGTCCCAATTCCATAAAGTCCAGGATATAATCTTATAGTATTTCATATAAAGTGTCATTTCAAAATATAAATAGGCAGTTTAAATTGTTGCCCCTATGCACATCAGAACTAGCAATGATTTTGCTTGCTCCAATCATCTTATTTTATATAGATATATATGTATGTATGTATGTGTATATATATATGTGTGTGTGTGTGTGTACACACACACACACACACACACACAAATGGTATATAAGTGTTTCTGTGTGAGTGTAATCAGTTCCACTAATCACTCGTACATTAATTATACTGATCTTTTATTTCCATTTAAACAGTAAAGTGTGGATAACTCTTAAAAGAATGGGACACAACTGAACAAAAACTATAATTTTAACTAAGTAGATTTTCTCCTAGATGGCATTTTGTCAAAATCATTTGCAAATGGGGGAATATGTCTATGTGAACAACCTATAATTACCTTTAAGAACAATCTTACATAAATATACCTATGAATTAATAATCATGGATAGATAACAGAAATTACTAATAGGTATTCTTGAGCATGACCAATTCGTGCACTATTTAACTGGGGGTAATCAGGATAATTCTCATATATGAACAAAGTATCTTATGAAACAGATCTTACATTTATTCATGTACTGGTTGAATCATACCAGCTTTTTGCTTGCTGTTTATTCAAATGAATCTCTGCAATTTATATTTGTAAAAAAAAGTGAACCTAGCCACTTATATTTTCAATAAGCAATTTCTCACCTGTATAGGCACACATGCAGTTATTAAGAAGGGAGATGTTTCCATGTGCTCACAAATGCAGTTGGGATTAGTGAATAGGGCACTGTGGTTATGCTGTTCCACATATCAAGCGTGGGGTCGTAACAATCTAATGTCTTGCATCTCTGGATTCCAAAGTAGCCTCCCACAACATATAATTTGTTTCCAGATGCAACAGCATGGCAACTCATTCTCTTAGCTGTCACATCTCCCACTTTAGTCCACTGGTAGGTTTCACTGTTGAATTTATAAGCTGAACAAGCAGAGAATTCAGTATCTCCACCCATAATAAAAATTTGGTTACCGAGAACAGCTGCAGCTGTGTATCGCCATGGCTGAGGACAAGTGGCTGGTACAGTCCACCTGTTTTCACTCAGGTCATAACATTGTACTTTTGGAAGCTTATCATGACTGACACTGGTACCACCAAAAGCAAAGAGTTTTAACTTTGCACTGACTACAGCAGCATTGCTTACTCCTTCTCGAAGTGGGGCAACCATTGTCCATTTGTTAGTCACAGGATCATACTGTTCTACTTGTTTTAAGGATACTGAAGGAGAGGCTGGAAGACAACCAGTGGCTGCTGTGTGACCTCCTACAACATATAGACAGTGTTTGAGTTCAGCAGAACCATGACCAAAGCGAGCAACTAGCATTGGAGCTGCTTTGGACCATTCTTCATGAAGTGTATCATATACCCAAACATCTTTAGAAACTCCATTTTCAGATCCTCGACCACCAGTAATATAGACTTTACAGCCAATTGCACATGCACTGAATTCTTTCCTTGGACTTGGGATGTCAGCTTTTGGAATGATCTCCTTTGCTTTTTGGTCAACAAGATATAATTTGTCACACATAAAAGTCTGACCTCCCAGAAGAAATAAGGCATGCCCAGTTTTTCGAGGTCTAGCACATAAACTAGTGACTACACCGTCATTCTGCAGAATCTTCAGTTTGCACCTGATTGCTTCTTCTACAATCTCTTTACTTTCCCTTTGTTTGGTGATGAGCTCTTCAGTAGCCACATTTTCCATTAGATATATGGCTGGCAAAAGAGCCAGTCTCACAGTCTGCAATAATTCTGGCAGATCACAGTGGCGTTTATTTAGATCATAGTTAATCCAGTTCATGGCAGACTCATATACTAAACGTTCATCTTCAGTCTCTAATTCTTCACTAGAAAGCAGCTGAACAACCATGTCTTTTGGAAGCTGGAGAAAATCTTCACTTTTACTGATGGTCTGGAAGTTGCTAAGGCACATCCTCCAAGAGAGCTCATAAAGTTTGGTACATTGGTGAGCATCCGACAGTAGCAGCATGCCAAGACAATTAGTATGATGAAGGTTCTTCTCTAAGAATTCTGCACAAGCATCTCTAATGTCTTGGAATTCCAACATATCACCTGCCTCCAAAAGGGACTCTGCATTTTCTTCATTGATGATGACCCTTGAAGAGTACGCATAGTCCAGGAGAAGTTCTAGAACCTCTGGATGGATGGAATTGTGGAAGTCGACTTCACTGGCTTGGCTTTCTTTAAGACCGCCACTGAACATGGCTTCAAAATATCGGCTACAGGCAGCTAGAACAGCTCTATGACACGGGAATGACTTGTTCCCAGCATGGAGAAGTACATCTGTAAATAAACGCTGTTGACGCAGCAGATTCAGATGAGTGAGGACACTATCAGCATATGAAGATTTGTGAAATAAATATATGTTTATAGAGCCAGTGCTGGCTCTAGACTTCCGATTCTCGTGCATGCTGACTGACATTTTCTTCCACACCTAAATGTTAAAAAAATAAATATGATTAAGTCATCTCAAAATACAATATAGAATGTTTTAAAAGCAAGTTATCTATACACATCTACTGGGAAGTCTATCCATTGACTACAGAGTTTATTTCCAAGATTTAAAATTGTGGAGTTTTTTTTAACACAGCTGCAAAACACAAGAATATGCTAAGCAACATCAAACAGGAGCAGAGGATATCCAATCCTTTGCCTGTTTTTCCTACTATGTATTTCTTAACTGGCATAGTCTAAAAATAATTGCTCAAGACAGCAGGATTATCTTGGCAAACCAGACCTCCCACTTTCATAACAATATAAGTGGCAGTTTCAAAATGGGTGAAATAAAAAGACAGGTCTGATTTTCTTCCCACACCTTTCTAGCATACAGCAGCTGATTTAATAATTATGCACTGACACCACGTTTAAAAACATGCTTCTGCCTTGACTCATAGTCGGATAAGCAGCAAGGACGTTACAGTAAGGAATATTTCAAGGAACACAGGCATCCACAAATTAACCTTATTAAGATTACATTCTGATAAAATCAATTCCACCCACATCATGAAAATATGTAAAAAGTTAGACACAAATAGATCATTCCCAGCATATTTTACTTTAATTACTATAATGTTACCAGTAGATTTTTACCTCAAAGCTACATATCTCTCCAGCAACAGATACTTTAAGGTGGCACACATTGATTTAATTATATGCTCAAAGAGTTTCTCAGCCTAGTATATTCCAGATTTCTTTATTCCCACCAATTTAGCATAAGACCAAAAATTATGAAAGGAACAAGCTGACTTGAAAACATAAATCCTATTGTAAATAGGAACTTCCACCAATGCTGGGGGAGGAGAGGAAAATCCCCCAAATCTCAATATGCTTAAACTATTCAGGATCAAAGTTTTCTCAAAGTAAGAACATTCAGTGGAAAACAGAATTTAAAAGTACTACAAAGGCGCCAGGGTTAGAATAAGACACAATTTCTGAACTAATCATTAGGTTCTGCTAAGCCACCACTGACAGTACCTTGATTCATATTAACATATTAATACTAAATGAAAAGGCAATAACATTCTGGTTTGGAATGTTGTGTGAACCTAACCATTTTGCTGGAGCAAAATTTCAATTCTGCCAGTGAAAACACCACTCTCCTGCTGATATTGAGAGAATCTGCCAACAAGTGCTGTTTACTTTCCAGCTATGCCATTTCAAAAGAATTAAGATTCAACAAAAAATCTCCTTTCTATCCCCTTCCAGGTATGGTCATCTATCCTGCTTCAATAATATGTCTCCAACACATTGAAGGAGCCATTGTGTGTGTTCAGAGGTTATACTGACTGCAATCCCAATGATTTGATAAGGCAATGATTCAACCTATGACAAGATACCTGCAAATTATAATTTTTGGTCTTATAATTACACATTCAAGAATGTTGTCCTAATTTGAAGAAAACAAGTAATGTGCAAGGAATGGCAAGTAGATGATCGGGGAAGACAATATGCTGTTGATTCTGATGGAGAAACTCTTTCATTCATAACAGAATCAGAAGTCCGCTGGAGATGTTCCTACTGGCTCTGCACAGGTCCAACCTGTTCAGGTGTCATAGAAACCACTACTGCCCATAGAAAAAGACTATCTCCACAGCTAAGGAAGGAGTGAAGAAAGACAAAAATATAATCTGACATGACTTCCATAAAGCTTTCCCACAAGACTACCTCTCACCAGACCAGAAAAAGTCAACAGAACTTAGCAAAAGGAGGCTGAACTACTCATTAAGCTGCTATTTAGTTATGAGTCAGATATGACACCTGAGAGAACTTGGTCAGGACTTAGAAATGGGTAACAGACTATAAACTCGGGACAGAAAGCATGTCTCAATTCAATGTGTCTCACTTCCTTCAGGGAAAAGAGGAGCAAGTAGGGAAAGTGAGAATTCAGGAATGAGTGGATCCTATGAGTGGCTCAGGATCCTAATGTTGCCTGTAATTCCTCAAAATTTTCCTACTTAGTATTACTTTGTGACAGCACCCTTCCCTAATGTTTTGTCACTTGTAAAGGTGCTGCCACTGCTAAGTATGTGTAGAAATTGCTAAGAGATTAGAAGTTTGGCAGATTGATTCTAATATTTATTCAAAACCAAGTAATACAAGTTGGGGAAATAAGTTTTGTGGCCACAACTTATCATTTTCATGTTTTTAATACATCAGCTGTCGAGAGCTACAGTTTAAGAACTGGGCGGCTATATAAATTACATAAATGAAAAATCAAACTTTTATATGAGATAATATCTGTAACAATTAAGCATCAATTGTTATACACACTATGATACACTTTGATAGCCAATTATTCTCATTTTTTGACTTGTTGATCACTTAATTACTACCATAAAGGATTTTTCTTTTCTTTAAAAAGAAATTTCCTTTTAAAAAATAATTTGTATTTTTGGAGGAAAACATGGTTGTTTCAATATCTGCTACACCTACTCAAAATAAATGGTTAAAAGATAAATTTACCCATCACTGGGTATGTTTGTTAATTTGTTAAGGAGACCATAATTGTAACTGTACTTCACACTTATTACAACTGGAATGCAAAATGCACATGACCACTAGATAGCAGCAAAGAAGTATTGTAGCTGTTTGTTGCCAGCTAATGGTTACTACAAATTTCAACATCACAGCTATGATATGGATGTTGTACCAAATTAAAATCTTAAAATAATTTCCTATGAATTAAAAGATTCTTCTGATTAAGCTAGCTTTCACTAATCTACTTTCTTTATATATATGAACTGAAGCACCTACAATTCCCTAATAGCATGGGAATGTATAGTCCTAAGTCATTTATGGAGAAGAACCTCGAACACATGAATTGCTTAAATTCAACTATGTTATTCCCATTTTTAAAAACAAAGTTAAAACACTTTTAAATAATCCTCTCCCCCCACACACTTTTCAGGTTTATTTGTTTGTTTTGCAAATGATGAGTTGTAGATGCTAATCCAAACATATCTTCTGTTAGAATAAGGCTGCAAATTCAGAAATATTTATGCCTAAGTGATGTTTTATTGTTTGCATTCTTCTAATAACACAAGATGAAAATATACTCTAACACTGATATATCGCTAATTATGTAGTAATTTCTTCTAAGATCTATATGTTTCCTAATATAATATGTGCTTAGGCAATTTTATCTTAAATGGCTCGAAAAGACTACTGTAATAAATATTGAAGACTTTTAACAATACAATTTATTGATTGTCTCCCATGTGGTTCTATGCTAATACATTCTTTATGTAAGCTCCCTATTATTCAGACCTTTCTGGGTCCCACAACCTATCAAATACAGACCGTTCTAAACTTTCTGTTTTCATTGCAAACTGTTTAGTTCTACCAAGTTATTTACAACACCAAGCAAACCATCAAGTAAAGGAAATGCCATTCAGATCATTTATCTTATAAAACTTAAATTGTATATCTAAAATATATTGAAATTAACAGTTCAGACATATACATGATTTAAATAAACCTCAAACAACTAGGTAGAATTTGTTCACAGGCAAAGCTACATTAGAAAGCAAGTTTAGTGGAGTGGTTAAGGCATCAGGTTAGAAATTGAGAGACTGCGAGTTCTAGTTCCAATTTAGGCATAAAGCCAGCTGAATTGCTTTGGGTTAGGCACTCCCTCTCAGTCCTAGGAAGGAGGTAATGGCAAACTACTCCTGAAAAATATTTCCAAGGAAACTGCAGGGTTTTGTCCAGACAGACTCTGAAAATCAGACAGGATTAAACAGAAGGGGGAAAAGGGTACGTGTAAGGATTGAAGTGTGAATTATTGTGTATTATGAATTCTTTGGAACAATTACGGAACTGATGGATCCTGCTATTAATATGTTTTCCTCACACATCTTAGAAGAAATGACTTTGTGAGACGAACTTTATTCTCAATCTGTGTTTTATCCTCAATCTGTTTCCAATATTAATCTATCAAAAGATTTCCAGCATTAATTCTCAAATAGCACAAGTCTATTACTATCCTTCATTATTTGTTGTTCAACCTCTGGAATTACAAACTATGTCCCCATTGAATTTGGAAGCTTTACTCTGTTCCCAAACCAAATTGATAGTGTGGTCAAGTCAATGGAAATAATTAAAGAACTGACTATAATCATTATTTCTTTGTGCAAAGAGAGACATAAAAACACATTACTGAAAAGTTATTTTCCACTATTCTGAATTTGGATAGCTCTTCTAAAAATTATTCAAGAACATGCATGCACAGGTTAAGTAAGCACATTCAAGCTTGCAAATTTTATAGCTTTCACTAATCTTAAAAATCTTTTAGCAGCTAATGCAATATCTACATGGTATCTTTTAAATAATTTTCTGTTTTTCAATGCAGCCATATGCCAATATGAGAAAACAGCCAAAGAAGCAAATCTTTTACTTCCTTTGTATAATGGCTCAGACTTCAAAAGAGCTACAAGAGGGGTGGGCTCAGTTACTAAGCAAATAGTGATAAGCTTATCATATTATACCACACATATCATTAGGTAAAGAATCTGCTCTGTTGTTTATTTTGCTAATTTTGGTATGCAGTGATCTCTTTTCCTTTGCTATAATTAATGGATTTCTATTCACTAGAAACAGTTGAATGAGCAGTAAGTCCACCGGTTTAAAAAGAAAAGGAAGTTAGTATCTTCTGATATCACTAGTTTCTTTCATTCCATAACTTCATACAGGTGTAAACATCCTCTCCGAGTTTTATTTTTAAGCTGGTAAACTTAAGCTTCCAATTTTTTTTTTCGATTTTAAAAGAGACGGGAATAAAATGTGTGTTTGAAGGAAGTTTCCCATCATGTTTCAATACATCTTGTTTTAAATTCCGAGGACCAAATGGTGCTGGAAGCTAAAGCTAGAAGTAAACCGGGTATAGCTCGGACCCCACTCCTTCCCAACTTTTCGCGCACCTTCTGCAAATACGCGGAAGAGCAGTGAACCACGTGCGCCCCTCTTCAGCAAAATACAAAAGCTCCCTCAACGGCTGCCTCCCGCTTCCCCCTCTTCGCTTTGAAGTGGAGGGGGGGGGGAACAGGCAGGCAGCCCTGGGAAAGGAAGGAAGCAGGCAGCATACCCTCTGACCCTCCTCCTTCCTGTAGGGCGGAAAGGAACAAATGCGTCCTGCCTTGGAGGTGCATCGACCCAGTCCTCTAAGCGCAAAGCATTAGAGAGGCTAAGGTCGACCCGAGTTCAGGTAATCAAAAGCCAGCTTATAAGTTGCACCTTCTGACCCCGCACCTTTTTTTTTTCCTAACAGAGAATAGTTTCGGTGCTCCCTCAGCGTTAAAACTCCTCGCAGGGTGTTCAAACCGCCTCTCTGGGACCCATTAAGGGACCCCTGGACCGAAAAGAAAATCGCTTTCGGGTCTCCCGCTGCAGCCCCTCTCCTCAGGAATACAATAAATCGCGCTGAATTCAGCAGCGATTCCTTCTGAGTGAACCACGGCGAGCTGTAGACGAGGCAGCGTCTTCTCTTCTTCCGCCATCACCATCCCTCCGGCAAAGACCCACAACCGGCGCTCGCCCAGCCGGGTTAGGCTCTCCCCCCTCCCTCCACGGCCGCCTAGGCGCGAACCTGTTCCCGCGGCAACAGGTCGGCGCGCGAGGGTCTCACTTACAGCCGCTGCTTCCTCGGATCCTGCCTCCTGGGAGCTGGGGCAAGTTCACAGCATGGGGAGCCAAGCTCTGTCCTTCGTCGCGCACGTTCCAGCCGGCGCCTCTCCCTGGTAGTTCGTCTCGCGTGGAGAGACCGAGAGCGCCCACCTTCCCCTCCGGGAGACCCGAAGCGCAGCGCGGTCCTTGCTCGGCGGCTGTCCCGGTTGTCTCCACACGCTTGTCCGAAGGAGAGCGACGGCGGTGGCGCTGCTACTGCAAAGAAAGCGGAGAGAGGCCGAGGAGGAGGGGCGCCGCTCCTCCTGTGGCCTCGGCGAGTGCGAGGCAGAGAGTATATGGGATTGCCGGAGGGGAGGGCCCGAAATGCAAAGAGTGAATGACACGCGGGAGGCGGGGAGGAAGACGGGCGGGGCCTGGCTCGGCTGCTGAAAGAGTCCCTGGACGTCGCCCGGGAATCACCCGGGGGAGAGGAAGAGAGAGGAAAAAAAGGTGCGGGCGGGAATGTGGATGAGGTGCTTCCTTTCATGTCGCTGGGAAGCGGCGTTGATGTGAAGGAACATCCCGGCTCTGAGTTTTTACACCGGCCATGCACGTCCCGCAGATTTCTGTGTGGGAGACGTCCGGACAGAAGGGATCAGGTTCTTTTTCGTGCAGAAGAGCCTGTTTTGCAGTTAAGAACGCAGACATTGTTGGGCCGCATTCCTCGATAAGGTGCCTTTCAGAGGCATTAAAGTGCATTCTGGCTGGGAAGTGATGGTACTTGCAGTCCAACACACAGTTGCAGAATCTTACAGAAGGATAGTGCACACTCCCCTACTTTATGCTTCCTATTAAACGAAATGAACACACAGCCCAGGCATTATCTTATTCTTACTTATCGTTAGGTTCCATACCAAAGGGAAAAATACAATAAAAATAAAAAAAATACTTCCTTAGTAAAGTAATCCCAACTCTGGAATTAAGCACCCAGTGAATTCAACTGAGAATAGATCATACAGTTTCTCTGTGAATTTAACAGAATATAAAAAATAGGAATGTAGACTACAACTCCTGCCACTTCTAAGCATGCAACATACCTCAGCTATAGGAACTGGAAATTTCCTACTCTTATTCTTGAACAAAATGATTATTCAGTCCTCATCAGGTTCCATATGCATCAAAGAACATTAGAGTAAATTTAACATAAATAGTGCCTTGAGGGGGGCCCATATGTCAGGTTGAACTATGTTTTCTTTTAACCATGTTTTAATAGGCCATAATCAAGTTCACATAGAAAGTTATGCCACAACCATGGAGACTAATGACATGATTTTACTGGAATAGGATGTCTGAAAGTTTTGTATCTGATTATTATTTTCTATAGGGTTGTGATGGAGTTCTAAATGAAAAATTGATGCTTTAAACAGATACAACTGATACATAATTCAATTATTTTTCTATAATATATAGGTGGCTATAAACTGTATAAAACTGACAACTTGGGTTTATACAACATTTAAAGCTCAAACAAACACACATCATTATAATTATTGTTTTCATAATAAATAGTTTAATATTACTTGCTAGTATTAAATACACACACACATCCATACACATGATCATACATATATCAAAATTAACAAGATTAGTGAACCCAATCATTGGGTAAACTATGAGTTATAGCTTTGCAAGTTGTATGTGCTAGGTGTGTTTAGCATATGGCATTTATAGAGATGATGCAATCATTGATATACAAATTTAGTTTAAAGTATTACATGTGCTAGGTGCTTCTGCTTTATTCACTGACCAGTAATTATAATAACCAAGACAATTGGGTGAACTCAGGCATAGAGAAGAATACGTAAGATGATCAAGGGATAGATGTATTTTTGTGCATTTACCTTATATTATTAGCATATTGTACCACATTTCAAACTTCTAAAAGAATCATTGATCAAAATAATTGAGGTCTTTTAGATGACAGATGATCCAGGATTTTTGCTTATAGGTAAATGTACTTAGTGGATTATCAGTAATCTAGACATGATTGAAGGAGATTTTATCAGTCTTTCCAACCTTCGTACCAAATTGGCACATGGGAGTTTTCAATACATCTTTCAAGCCATACTTTTGCTAAGCAGAAATCAGTCCAAATGCAGTCATATTAGCCTATTAGCAATCTACAGCCTAAATAGTTTGCAAGAAAGTTGTTGCTTTATACTCCATGGTTGACCAAACACTGTTAAAGTACTTAAGATTCAGATATCTTGAATGCAGATGTTCTCTCATGTCTGCTGGGAGGTGGTGATTCACCTAGAGTTTAAAAATAGCCCCAAGGAAGCAAAATGAGACTGTCTAAATTTCTCCCAAGAGGAAGTTCATAATTTCACTTGGCTTGTTGGCAAGACTTTTCTTTCCTTACAGAGAAAAAAAAAACCCTTACAAGATCATAAAACTAGAGGAGAAAATAATATCTATGACCTCTAATTTCTCTCTTTTTTTCTAGTTACAATTTAAAATACAGCAAAACACCACAGCAAGGATCAACTAGGAGATCCAGAGACTCAGTATATTTGGGGGGTAGGTGAAAGAATTATTATAATTAGTAAAATACAATAAATAAGTTAACTGACCCAGATATTAAAACAAATGACAAAAGATGGAGAAGGAAAGAGAGACATTAAACTGTTACAGAGCCTGCACACTTTTAAAAAAATCATGAATATGGAAATTAATATTAATACATGCCTCCATTGATGTACTCAAATTTACTTCAGTTGCCATGGTAATAAATAATCTCAAATCAATCTCAGTTATGGATCTGGCTGCTGGGTATACTATAATAGTAGGAACCAGAATATTATCAAAATCTCTGGATGTTCCTTTGTTACATTCAACTTAAATTAGATCATGTTTGTGGCTTTCCAGAGAGAGTGATGAAAATCCAGTCCCTAATTTAAGTCGTGCTGCTTGGTACAGATGTCTTCAGTTTAGCACCATAAATATTGCCATTTTTTTAAAATGGTAGGATTTGTAAAAGAATAATCATCAGTCTTCTTTTGCATAGGACATTTGAAGGAGTGCCAAAAAACAACCCCCTATTTAGAAGTTTTCTTTGTTTGAAGGTCTGTATAGTTTTATTAAAGAAAAAGAGTCATAAGAATTAAGACTGCGGGCTTCAAAACTACATATAAACAGTTGGTACTTCTATTGAGCAGGAACATACATCGCCTGTTTAATTTAGAGAAGCGTAATAAAGAATTGCACTAAAAAGCCATTTTTAAAAGCAAGATTTATCCTTGTACATCAAAATGTACTGAAGAAAACAAACATAAATAAAACCCATATGTGTTCTTAATAGAACTTTTTTCAAATTACTTAAGAATACTTTTATATTTCATTTTAAAATGTAATGTATTAAAATCAAATTTATTTCTGTAAGATCACTCCATGGTACTACATATTGTTTGTGTCACTGCATTTATCAGCGTTACTCAAATGAAGCTGAATATTATTGGTTGTTTATTTTCATATCCTTTTGCTTTCCAATATATCCACTGGTAATACTGCAGCTATTGAAAATCTTTAGGGAAGTTCTGAATATATTATGTATCTTTATCTTTCAAAAATTTTCTTTAAAGCTAGACGCTTCTCATTTTCATATGGAATGGCACATTGACATGATAGATTGCAATTCTTAGGAGAAGCAAACTAATTAGTTCTTATCTCTGTAACAAAACACACCAAAGTATACAGCATGACATAGCTCCTGTTTTCAGTACCACTGTGTAGATACATTCTCAGCTTTTTGTTAAATTCGAATATTTGAACAATGTTAAGAGGAAAAATTAAATAACTTTAATATCAAATTTACATAAACTGCAATCTCTGCCCCTTTTGGGTTTGTATGCAAGATTGGGACACACATAGAGAGTATGAGACTTACAGTAGAACCTCTGGTCACGACCATAATTTGTTCTATAACTTTGGTGATTTCTTCATCTTCTAATGATTCGCCTTTCGGAATTTCTGGGTTGGGGGTCATGCTTGATCACCACCCTTGTATGTATTCATGACCAGATTCAAAAATTTTGTGAATTTTTTGGTTGGAACCCAAATTGATCGTGGTCAGAAGCGTTCATGACCAGAGGCTCTGTTGTATATTGCAATACTATAGCATTCTTACATCTTTTTGACTCCTTGGTCCCCACCTCCAGGAATGCCATGAACTGTTTCCATGCCCTGGTTGTGATTGAATTTACTTTAGATTCATTTTATTTAAAGTGCGAACGTTGAAAGTCTGTATAATGGACACTTCCAGCTATGCAAACATTCTAAAGCTTCTTCTAGATCAGGGGTCTCCAACCTTGGCTCCTGGAAGCCTGGCGGACTTCAACTCCCAGAGTTCCACAGCCAGCAAAGCTGGCTGTGGAATTCTGGGAGTTGAAGTCCGCCAGGCTTCCAGGGGCCAAGGTTGGAGACCCCTGTTCTTGATAAACTTATAACTGATTTGAATCAACTAATCAACTCTGCCGCTAGTAGGTAAAACTTATAGAGTAGAAGAATTTCTGGAAGGTTTATTGTATTTTTTTGTTCATTTGTTTCACTACAAGCATTACCTAGATATGGATAAGAAAGGAAAGGAAACATAAGTCCTCCACCTATAAATTGTGGTGTCAAATTAGCAAGGAATCAAACCCCCAAAGACTTCTTGTGAGAAAGTGATGTTAGCAGTTGATTTTATTTTGCATGTGCTGGAGATTGACATGTTTTTTTAGAGCTATATTTTCTGCGACATAATGGCCATCATGATTGTGCTTTCCTATTATTGCTTTGTTCCTGTGCCTAATCCTTTTCTCAAATCTTAACAATTGCCCATATTTTCTTTGCTATTTTATGTTTCTCAGTAAATTCAATATGCTACACCAAAAAGACATTTTCTTTTGTGTCAATCTGTGCCTTCTAGACATAGTAATCTGGTAACATGCCTCAGAAGACCTCAGCCTCACTAGATTCACAACCAGATATTGGACTTAACATGCTGTTACATTTCTCAATTAACAGAAAGAGAAAAGTGTTTTTAGCCTTGCTCCTATAATCTTGGTTGAAGGGAGGAAAAGAAACAATGCAGTAGAACAACATCTTCAAAGAGATTTGTGCAGCCAAGGGTTCTGTACATCCTTGAAAACAGCTTTGTTCCAAGGCCAAGAGTTTAGTTGTTGAACCTATCATTGTTTGATTGTTTATTTGTTTTGTAATGTAAGGTGCATGTTGTGCAGGTGCATATGTTCAGGTTCCAGAGTCTTTAGGAATGTACAGCATATTAAAATAAATAAATAAAATTTAGCAGCAAATACCAGGTCAAGGCAATCACCACAACACAATCCCAGGTTGTCCTACCTGGATTGGATAGACTTAGTGGTAAAGAAGGCCTTACATAGAAATCATTGCAGGCATAGAGCCATTGGTTGAAAACACGCACTAATTGTTTATTCTCTGAAGCTAAGTTGAAATCTTCAGACATTTGTTTTTGTTTGTTTGTTTTGGCTGCACAACTGAGTTTTTTTTTACCCTAAATATGTAAAGTACCCCTAGTAAATGGACATCTGAACATATATCATAACTTTAGAGAGGGAGCCAGGTTTGATCACAGACCCAGTCATACCAAGGTACAGTCTCTTGTAAATATGAATTTATTTTTATAATGTGTCTGAAGATCCTTTTGCATGCTTAAATGGTACTCTTCTCTCATTAAAATCAGTTTATATAGCTGTTAAAGATTTCCAAAAATTAAAAAACAATAATCAGGCAATGTTATCACAATCTGGTTCTAGATAAAGCCGATAATGACAAGTTACAGGAACTGCAGTGTAAGGCAAATTATTCAGAAGTATAATTCTACAGGCTGACAATTGTCTTGTTAAATTCAGTGGAAAGTACTTCCACTTGCTTTTTCTCTTCCTTTTTCTTTTCCTTTCTTTTTTTCAAGCTGTTTTGTAACATTGTCCTACCAATTCAAGAATCAAGTAGTGAATTTGATAATGTCATCATGCTAAATCACTAATCCAATTTGACTGAAGGCCTAAAAGATCAAGTGATACTGCAAATCTATTATCAAACAGAAAAAAAAATCTGTAGTATAAATTATAGTTTCCAATATTAATGGAAGCTTATATTCTTAAAAGCCATGTATTTCCACGTAAGATCTTGTGAGATTTCTGGTTACTATTCAAAAGCAGGATTAAGAACAAACAGCATATACAGTAAGCTGCTATCTCAACAAAAAGAATGTATTGTTGCTGCTAAGGTATGAAAGACATGAGATAACATACTATGTGTTAAGATGACAGGATCTCTGAAAAAGTTATTAGCCATTTGAAATCACCAGATGGTAGAGACAGCTGATGTAAGAGATACCATAGTAATCTAAATGATTGAACCTAAGGACGATGATGATAGAACTTACACTCCAATATAGTTTGGCACACCTTGGCTGATAGTACTAGAACCTTGGAATAATTCAGAAATTTGCAGTTCATCAAAATCTATGGTAAGACTTGTTGAACCATCTAACTATCTTTTACTACATATGAACTTTCCAGAGAAAGTGTTTGGAAAGAAAATTCAAATTTAAACAGTCAGTAAATTTTTAAATAATTGAAAATTATATAAAATGGAGCTAGCTTTATTCATTCCCTTTTTTTAAAAAAATGTATTGTGTTTGTCATGACATTTCTATAAGGATTCCAGAAGCCAAGGATGAACTATTGACTATAATGCATTCCATGACAATATTACAAATGGACCAGGGACTCTGAGCAAGGAAAAAGAAGCAGAAGTATGCCAGGTCCTTAAAAAGGTGAATATTTGCAGATGCTGATCCCCAAATGCAAGGCATGTCTAAATAACAGGTATCCTTGGGGATAAGGACTTATAAAATAAAAGCACAATGCTTTTTATTCAGCTTTAATATGACTGTCTTTTATATATATTGTCTTTCGGAATCTAAGCAACCTAAGGAAAATATGCATTTAAGAGCAAAAGCCATATTGCTAAATATAAAAACTTCAGTAATGTATTTATAGTACATATATAAATGTTACTGTCAATGAAAAATAGTACACCCACAAAAATGGATTATTACCATGTGTTAAATAGCTGGCATATTTATCATTACCCAGAAATAAGATGCAAAATTAATCCATTTCTGAGTGATCATTTTCATACATTAGTAACAACTTGAAGCTGCTGATTCATAAGAAGATGTATTATTGGTTGTAGCTAAATAGTTTTACAGTTATAACTATCATAGCTGTGTTCTAGGTTTTGTACAGAGGTAGCAAATTTAAGTCTCTTAATTGCTTCACACATTTAGCTACTGGGGCTTTTGAAGGACTTTGTAATATAATCAATAAAACACATCTATTGAACTGCATCTGTAAAACTGTGTGACCTTCATAGAACTGAAAGTTTGGTTTTGGAAACCAGATGATTGATTTTAATTAAATTACAAATCCAATGGTTGCTAAAACAGTAAAATGTTGCTGTTTTACATTTGTGTACTTTTGGTAATATACGGACCTTCAGAGCATGTCCAGACTTGTCCCCACCTGAAAGAAAAGATCTATAGGGAGCAAATGTGTGCATACTGCTTTAATTAAAGGGCTCAATTCAAAGCTGTTTGGGAAGTGAAAACCATAAAGGCTGCTTTTTGTAATGGGGAAGGTATTTGATCACTGAAGAGGAGATACTTAAATATAGACAGAAAGCAATGGTTACATAAGACCGTGTGAAAATCTGTGTTTAGATAGCAGTCCTATTATTGTCTCCTATTACATAAAACGATTGGTTTTGTTGCCTAGAATCAGCCATAAGCCATTTATTGAAATGGTGGATTTGCATATATAGAAAACCACAGCCTGACCTTTTCCTTAAGGCCAAATAAAGATAGATATATAAAACATATAGGGTATATATATATCAAACATTGATCGGGGAGAGGAGGAAGGAAGGAAGGAAGGAAGGAAGGAAGGAAGGAAGGAAGGAAGGAAGGAAAAATCATGAATCAAAAAATTGTTCTTAAGCCGAGGAGGAAATACTAATATTTGTTTTCTTAGTTCAGCATGTTCAGAATGGGAGTTTAGAGCTCTTTTTTTTTTAATCAGTAAAGTGCATAAATATTATATCCAGTGAGAACAAAATAGCTGTGATGGTAATTTGGAATGACAGCACTAAAAGTTTTATAAACCTTTGTTCCATTCTCAACAATAGCCCCACAATTATATATTTTTTATTTTTTTATTTTTTTAAAAAGCAACAATACTACACAGACTGTATTCTTGCATCTTTAGCAGGCAGACTATATATCTTTTTGGAAAAATATATTCTGGGTATGATTTCTATTTCACTGATATACAAGGGATGTTTTCTCATAAAGCATTCATTGGGTAATTGTTCTGCCTCAAATACTAAATTTTACAAGTGTCCTCTTTCTATTGCAATCTTGCCATGTTTTTCCCAATATAAAAGATAGAAAAGCATTCTGTATTTTGATTGACATCTGAGATCAGCCATCTGCAGTAGAAGTAGGGAACTGTAAGATCCATTTTCTGAATGGGTAAACCCACAGCAAAATATTGTTTCAATGGCTCTGACATGCTTTTAAACTTTCAAGTATGCCTGTAAATATTGCAACTATTCTTTCTGACTGGCAGGAGTGTTTGAGGTTCAAATCAGACATTCACTATCTAAACCTTCTGCCTACAGATTGTGAGGTTTGAGCCTTACTCTTTTACTCCTTTATCTGAGTAATATGGTAGCACAAACAAAAATATGTCATTCAAAACTTGTACACTAGTTTCAAGCACTGGTGACTCTCACTTTATCTTTTGCACAGTTTAATAGAGCAGGGACTCAAGTAGTACATTAGCTGAGTAAAGTGCTGCTACCAGGCCTACAGAATACCAATTAAAATCCATACTTAATTTGCTAGTGAATTTTAAAGAAGTATATTTTAGAACAAAATACCTTAAGTAAAATTAGGTTGTATAAATTGTATGTATCACCGTGTTATTATGAGAATAAAAGAAATGTATTTGGAAAACTTTTGTACAATAAAAAATATGTTAAAAGTTAATGCTTCTCCATGAGAATATTAGCTTGAATATAAAGTAAAATACATTTACAATTCTTTAAGCATTTCAATAATATTTTGGCACTGATTATGTTACCTGATGATGTTGCTGTTGCTTGGGGCAGGGAGTGGGAGTTGGAAGGTGATTTTGTTATATTGTATATGATTCTTTTTTGTAGTTTTTGTTGTTTTAAATGTGATTTTATATTCTGTAAGCCACTTTGTGTCACCATGGGCGAATAGGCAGAAATATAAATTCAATAAATAAATAACTGGGTAATGAAACAGACAAACAAGCTCAGAGAGTGTCAAAAGCTCTCCAATATTTGTTTCTTCTTTATGATGCACAATATATAAAATTATATATGTCCCACTCTTGTATTATTATGAACGTGCACTAAAATCTTTGTGATTCCCTTTGTGATTCCCTCTCTCTCTTCCTCCCTCCTTCCCCCCCTCCCTTCCATTCCTTCCTCACAGGCTGAATAGAAAGAAGAGACATACAAATTGTTTTATTGTTCATTTTACAGGAGGCATTAAGAAGTATAAATAATCTTCCAATATCTAGGTCTGAAAACTAACACAGGACATTTTTATAATCTAAAAGAGTGCTTCTCAACCTTGTCAGCTTTCAGACGCATGAACTTCAACTCCCAAAAATTGTCATCAATGGCCATGCTGGTTATAAAATTCTAGGAGTTGAAGTCCATACACCTATAGATTGTCAAGGTTGGCAAACACTAGTCTAAGATGTCCCATTTTATGATGTATATGGAGTTTGTGGATAAGCTGGGAGGTCAGGTAGGTAGTGTAGCTTGATGACACAATTGAGGGAGGGAGGAATAAGTAGCAGTAAGTGACTTAGTATGTTAACATAGAAGTATAGTTGGAGAAACCTAACAGAATGAGATAACTGAAGCCGCAAGGTATAATTAAAATTTTAAATGTCTGTAAATACCAGTACCTCTTGAACCTTCACCCCATTTGTACCCAAAATGAACTAAGTTCAGAGTTAAAATTAAGCCTTCATTTAGGTGACATGGAGAAGTCTATGGGGCCAAAGCGTTATATTCCCCCAGTTTATTTAGTGACCGCTTGAAGTTACAACGCCACTGAAAAAAGTGAGTTACAACTATTATAGTATCCCCATGGTCATGTAATCAAAATTTGGATGCTTGGCAACTGGTTCATAATTATGAAGTCTGCAATATCCCAGGATCATATGATCACCTTTTGCAACCTTCGGACAAGCAAAATCAGTAGGGGAGGTGGATTCATTTAACAACTCTGTTACTAACTTAACAATTGTGGCAAGATAGGTCATAAAATCGAGCAAAATTCACTTAACTGTCTACTTAGCAATAGAAATTTTGGGCTCAGTTGTGGTCGTAAGACAAGGACTACCTGTATTGACTGCTGCTTGAGAGAGCCTGTTCTGCCTGATTGACCCACTTTGCCAAACATGAGAAATTACTAAAACAGTTTTGTGCCTTGCACCTCAGCTGCTTTCAAAATTCAAAATATAATTATTATCAGAAAGAAAGGGTAAAACTAATTTCCATTGTATGAATGAATGTTCGCTAAGAACAGACAGATTAATCAACTATGTGGCATCAACTAGGTGAATTTTCTCTGTGACATCTGGCAACCCTAACCTGTTCTTTCATCATCATTGCAACTGAGTCTATTCACCCAGCTAATGGCCACCCTCTTCTTTTTTTCCCTCTTTCCCAGAATTGGAGCCTTTTCCAGGGAGTTGGTCTTCGCATGATGTGTCTGAGGTAGAATACTGTAATTAGTGCCTCGGATGAGAATTAGGGGTCGATTTGCTCAATGATCCATTGATTTGTTTTCTTGGTGTCCATGGTATTTTCAGCCATCTTTTCTCCAACGCTAAAGTTCAAAGGCATCAATACTCTTTCTATCCTGTGAGGAGAGTCAGATATCTTTAAATTATGACTAAGAATACCATAATAATATATTAAATTTATATGCTGCCTGATTTCCAATGACCTTGGGCAACCTATAACTGTTAAAACGTTTAAAGATAAAGAACAATAGAAAAAAAGCGGACATCCACAAACAGATGCACAAGTCAGAAGGACATCTATGGAAAAGAAAGGGAAAAAAGGAGGAGGGGTTATCATTTATTTTCTCCAAAGTCTGGGCAAAGAGCCAGGTCTTTAAAGCCCTTCTAAACACCAGCAGGACTAGAGCTGTTTAGATCTCAGGGGGAATTTCATTCAAGAGAGCTGGATCTAACCTAAGGAAAACAGAACAGGGTTGTGTTAATTTTTTTGTTTTGCAGCAATGTTACTGAAAAGGTAATGACATTTTAGATTTTTTGACAATACAAAAGTGCCCCCTACTGTTCATGAAATGAATTAAAAAGCACAAATATGGGTGATAATATAAAATTGTTCTTGTCCTTAGTCAAAGTATTTAACAGTTGAACAAAGATTCAGGAATTGGTGCAAAGTATAATAATAGTTTCGGGTAACATACCAATGCTACAAATCCATCCACATGTCTCACAGGTACTGATGAAATAAATTCCTGCATGAACAATGTTGGTTCAGTTCTTCCAGGATTTGGGGGGTAATTTGCCCCACCAGTTCATCTCTCAGATGTTTTTTGAACAATCAGGTTAAGCAATTCTACATCTCCAAAAAGTTCAGTAATTTATGACCAAATATATGATGTGCTCTCCTCTGACTTTGCTTTTGGAGAGTTTTTTGACCTCTTGATCTCATGATTCTTCGGATAGGATCTCCAAATTATTCTCAGGGCTTACACATGAAATTCTGATAGTTGTCCAGTTCCAGATCCTTCCCGTCAATGGTACAGTGTTGTCCAATTAGTTTACAGCTTTCTTCAGCAAACCCAGCACAAAAGTCACTTTGGTATGATCAGTGGGAATCTCCACCAATCTGTCAGCCTAAACATATCACATTGAGCTGTAAATGTTCACAGTTGATTCTGGTCCTGTCCAAACTTCTCTGGCAAGCTCCTATGGAACACAGTAGCATTGGCTAAGCCACAAGTTGTTATGATGTTATGGGCAAATTCTGCCCAGCTGTTGCATTAGTTGTATCATGACATTCTGCAAACAGTTTATTTGTGCATCTGTCTGTTGCTGATGTTACAACAATGCTGCTCTGATGTGCTCAGTGGATAGTACAGTTCCCTGAGTGAGGACGAAAAGCCATTCCTAAAATTCCCCTCTCTGGAAGATAGCATGAGATTTGTAAGATTGATGTCCACCTTACAAGACAGACCAGACAGGAAACATGACCAGGTGAGCAAATTCTACTTTATTACAAGGTTACGTTAACAGACTCTTGAAAGTCTCAAAGTATGTCTCTCCTCTTGTCCCCTTTACAGGCCAAAACTAGGAATAATCTCCTCTAAACCTCTTGCCACACTCACATTCCTGCTACAGATTAAGCTGCCTTTTATTTGACTGTTCTTTAGGTTGCTTGTTCTGCCTCCCAAGGTCATTCCTACACACCATTACAATTGCATTCAAATTTTGCATCCACTTGATCTCTTTATCCAAGCCATGGTTGTCCCAAACATGCTTTTTCAAGAGGCAACTGGCCTTTTTGTTTTTGTTTTGAACATGTTTCTCTTTTCATACAAGAAGCTTCTTCAAAGATGAAGAACCTCCTTGGATGAGAAACAGAACATCTTCAAAGAAAAACAAGAAAGTCCGGTTGCCTCTTGAAAAAAGCATATTTGGGACATCCACTTGATCATTCAATCTTGTTCAGGTTCTGAATAATATATCACTAACAAATAAAAAACAATGCCCAGTTCAATATTATTGGCTATTTTGAAATGTAGGCATATTCCTCAATATTACCCCAATTCTCTTGTTTTTCTGCTTATTGAAGAATATTACAACCAGTTGGATGTTGAACTGCACTGGATATCCAAAATATAAGAGATCTTAATTTTGTCACATTAATAATAGAATCCTTTAAACTGAACAGATTAATATCTTCTGCAATGAACAAATGTATTAGTATTTTCTTTATCCCTATAATAGGCATTCATTAGACTTCACTGGACTTTTCCCCCTCCCATATTTATCCCAAATGTTCATTAGATTACTTAATATTCCATAGTCTTTAGACAATGACTATTATTGCATAGATTCTGGAAAAGAAATGTATAATAAACAATTAAGTCCCTGTGCAAGGTCTGTCTTTCCATTAAGATGATAGCATTTTCAATCCTGGTATTTAAAAGGCAGTGAAAACTTCTTTATAAAAACTTTTTTTATATACCTAACTAATGTGAATGCCTGAGTGATCATTTTTCTGTTTTGTTTTCACTGATAACTTTATGGACAGAATACAGTCCTTTTATAGAATATTTTACACTATTTTTATTATATATTGCCAAGAATTTTGGAGTGAAAGTAGGTGAAGTAAAAATTATTCATAGTGAATTTTAATAAACAAAATGTGTTGATGATAGCCCGTCACATAACCACGCCCCAGACCAAGCCAACAACACAGTGAAAGTGTGGGCCCAGGGCAAGAAAGAATTACACAGTGAATAAATTCTTCTGACTGTGGTTTTTCACAGATGAAAGCAAATCTACATGTTCCAGAATAATTTTGCAGGATCCAATCTGGGTCCAATCCGGAGGTAGTATTCAGCAGATTCTGACCAGTTCCGGAGAACCAGTAGCAGGAATTTTGAGTAGTTTAGAGTACTAGCAAATACCACCTCTGACTGGAGATTTGATAGTATCCTTCCTCTGCCACGCCCACCAAGCTGGGTCTTCTTTTGTTGCCCTGCACAGGAGAACGGGGCTGGAAAGCAGATTAGTGCAGTGGGGAGGGAATGGGATTTTGTAGTAATCTTCCCCTGCCACACCCACCAAACCACGCCCACAGAACCGGTAGTAAAAAAATTTGAATCCCACCACTGGTCCAATCCACTGGTCTTCCTCAGAATAGTCCAAAGCACACATTCTGGTGAGAGAAAATTTCCCTGAGGATGGACTCCAGCACCAGTCTGAAAGCTCGGAAGACTAAACCTCTGGTCTCAGTGACCAACCCAGACCAGATCCTGGGGTTTTTCAGTAACATGCTAAGGAAAAAGGTGGATTTACTAAACTTTTGGAGAATTTCTGTTTCCCCTGAATATGAAAAATATGGGAAAAAATCCCTGCCCATCCAGCTTTGGTTTATTTTTGATGACAAATTACAAAAATTCTTATCATTTGCCAGCTGAGATAAGTTTTCTCCCAAACTGGTGGTATCCCAATGTGTTGAACTGATATACTTTTTATCGGGCTAAGGGCAAGCATTGTATTACCAGGTAGGAGGCTAACCAGGCTTCTAGTTGGATAGTGAACTATGACTAAAATAAAAAGCAAATATCTTGATCATAAGATATCTTGTAAGATATCTGTAAAATACCTTGCAAGAGAGGAGGACAGCAGCCACAAATTAAGATATTCACTTTCGTTCCTTAAATGTTCAATGCAGAAAATCCTACAAAAATCTTTAAAGTAGAGATTTTGCAGGTTTGTGCAAAAAAAATTTTATCTTGAAGGTAAAATGGGAAAAACTGGAAAAAAATCAACATGGGAAAGTAATTATTTTATACAGCAATAAATATAAACAAGACATGGGTCTTTTCCTGGCCATTAATAATCAAAGTATGGGAGATTAGCTTTACCGCAATAGCCCCTGAAAATATTCTCTCAACTTTGTCAACTCACCCTAAATGTAAATTTTATCCATTATCTCCTAGCAGATAGATTCGTTGTTCGAAGATTTATCTCTGGCATATTGACATCTTCTAAGTACAGCAATACAATTTCCATTCTGAGTTATTAAAATATATCTTACATTTTAGCTGCAATAAAATATATGAGTGAACATGCCTCTTTTGTGCATAACAGAAAATATCCTATCTGGCCCATAAAAATGTGCATTAAAGAGCATTTGTATGGATGCCAGACACCCCTAACAGAGGACTATTTTTCCATTTAATCTAGTTTTCCAAATATTTTATTGGTTGTGGCTGAGCAATTGATTAAAATTTGAAAAAATGAAGGGCAAATTTATGCTACAAGGAATCATTAACTATTGTATAATGAGGGCACTCATTTAATTTACTAACATTGTGTTCATTGTTTATACATTTAGACTATTAATTTCAGATAATAATTCCAGATTCTTTGCCATGCAAATTTAAGTCTTGTACCTGTAGCATCCTACATTTAAGGATAGTAAGTTTTAGGATAATTACATGGGCTTATAACTGAACCTTGTTTATATAATCTTTTCCTATACATCTCAGTTCAGTGCAACATTCATACAATCTATCTATCTGTCGTGTCCGCGAAATGACGCCAGGAGTCGGTGATTTCATGCAATGCTCTTTATTTGAAAAACTGGAACCGAACCGGCGAAAGGAAAAAAGCCCGTGGCTTTTATTCCTTTCGCCGCCGCGGCCGCGGCCAATGGCAGCGCTTCGAATCTCCCGCGCTCTGAACGAGCCAATCGCGGGAGATTCTTAACGAGCCAATCGGCGCGGCTCGCCTGACCAATTAGAAAGCCCCGCGCTTTGGCCAATCAAAGCGCGGGGATTTCAAGTATGTTAATGAGGACAGAACACCCCTCCCCTCTTGGTTCAGTCCTTACGTTGCGTAGTCACGTAGGTAGGCGGGGCTCCGTCTGGTCCTACTTGACCTGCGCAACTCAGTTGTAAGCGGGTTCCCGGCCGGTTCGGTCGGGTTTTTGGTCGCTCTTGCTTCTGTGAGAACCGGCTGGTCAATCGGGCCGGTTCTTTCTCCGTGGCTCCCTCCTGGGCCTTCCGGGTTGGTTGAGCCACGGGTTTCGCCGCTCCCGCTCGGTCTTTCCGGGTTGGTTGAGCTGGCTTGGCTGTTCGTCTTTGGCGAGGGGTCGTGCTGGCTGCGTTTCGGTAAGTACTGCTGGTTTATTTTTTCTTGTAATCGGTCACCTGGGTATTCCCTCCCCCCTTGGTTTGCGTTTTGGGAGGTGGGTTTGTTTGCTGTCCTCGACCTAAGTTGGTCGATGTGTCGTTTCCACGCTCGTCCGTCTGCCGTTAGTAGCCGGTACGAGCGTGGGCCTGTTGCTTGGGTGATGACGGCTGGGATCCATAGGGGGTCTCCCGTCAGGTTTTTCGCATATACGGGGTCCCCGGGTGTGAACGTTCGGTGTTTTGTGCTTGAGTCTGGGGGCCGCTCCGGGTTATACGTAGGGTGTAACCTGTCGAGTGGGGACCTTAGCTTTCTACCCATTAGTAGTTCGGCTGGGCTTTTGTTGGTAGTGGTATTCGGGGTTATGTGTTGTGTAAAGAGAAGTCTGTTGATTTTTTCTTGGATCTCCCCGTGGTCCATTTTCCGGATGGTTTTTTTGGTAAATTGAACCATCCGTTCCGCCCTACCGTTCGCCGCCGGGTGCGCCGGTGCTGTTAGTGCGTGGCGGATGCCCCTTTCCGCCAGGAATTTCTCGAACTCCAGTGAGGTAAACTGAGGCCCGTTGTCAGAGACGACGACGTCTGGGAGGCCGTGTGTTGCAAAGAGTTTGCAGAGTTCTTTGGTCACGGCCTCCGTGGTTGTTGTCTTCATGTTGCTTACCTCCAGCCAGTTGGAGTAAGCGTCGACTGTTATGAGGAAGGTGTGTCCATTTGTGGGTCCGGCAAAGTCTATATGGATTCTGGACCAAGGTCCCCTTGGGGTTTCCCACTCTAGGACGGGTGCTGTGGGTGGGCTGGGCCTAGTCTCCTGGCATCGCTGGCACCTAGCTACCCAGGCCTCTATTTGTTTGTCCATCCCTGGCCACCAAGCGTAACTTCTGGCCAGGGCTTTAGTTCTTACGATGCCAGGGTGCCCCTCGTGCAACATTTCCAAAACCTTCCCCTGTAGTTTGTCCGGAATGACCACCCTGTCGCCCCATAAAATGCACCCTTTTAACAACGAGAGTTCCATTTGGCGGTTTCGAAACGTCTTGACGGACTCGTCGTTGTCCCTTTCTGGCCACCCTTTTTCCACCCAATGCAAAACCCGCGCCAGACGCCTGTCTTTATTAGTTTCCCGGGCAATGTCTGACGCGGTTATGGGCAGGTTGGGTAGAGTCTCGATGCTGAGGGTGGTCGTCGTGGGTGCTGGGTCAGAGTCGGATTCCGGTAGCGGCGAGCGGCTTAATGCGTCTGCATGTGAGATCATCTTACCCGGCCTGTGTATGAGTTCGTAGTTGTAGGCCGCCAGGAACTCGGACCACCTTGCCATTCGGGGAGACAGAATGTTCGGGGTGGCCCGGTTTCCCGCAAGGATTCCCAGCAACGGCTTGTGGTCCGTTATAATGGTGAAGGGCCGGCCGTAGAGATATTCGTGGAACCGTTTTATGGCGGCAACTATAGCCAGAGCCTCTTTGTCCAGTTGGCTATAGTTCCGCTCCGGTTTGGTGAGGGTCCTTGAAAAGAACGCGATGGGTGCTTCTTTTCTGTCGGGAAGGGTATGGCTGAGGACGGCGCCGATGCCGAAGGGTGATGCGTCGCAAGTGACGGCCAGAGGCAGGGTTTCGTTGAATTGTATGAGGACGGCGTCGGAGGTGAGGAGGTCCTTTGTTTTTTGGAAGGCGGCTTGCTCCCGTTTCCCCCAAGTCCAGGTCGCCGCCTTGTCCAGGAGCCTATGCAAGGGCTCCGCCGCCATCGCCTTTTGGGGTAGGAAAACATTGTAAAAGTTCAGTAACCCCAAGAATGCTTGTAGTTCAGTCTTTGATTTAGGGGTGGGGGCCTCTTTGATGGCCTTGATTTTTTTGCTTGTGGGGTGAATGCCGTGCCGATCTAGGAGGTAGCCCAAGAATTCCACTCGTTCCGTGCACAGTTGGCATTTCTCCCTTTTTACTTTAAGTCCTGTCTCTTTAAATTTAGTTAGGACCTCTCTTAGTCGACTTTCTAGTTCGGCTTGGTTGGGCGCCGACACTAGAACGTCATCGAAATAAGGTACCACCCCCTTGATACCTTGCAATAACCTCTCCATCAGGCTCTGAAATATGCCCGGTGCCA
This sequence comes from Hydrophis major, assembly GCA_033807585.1. Lineage (NCBI taxonomy): Eukaryota > Metazoa > Chordata > Lepidosauria > Squamata > Elapidae > Hydrophis > Hydrophis major. The sequence continues at coordinate 336,589,171 of CM066329.1, forward strand.
CGCTGACTCCGAATTGGAGTCGGTTGCATTTGAAAGCTCCCCGGTGGGTGACGATGGTCTGAGCTTCTGCCGTTTGCTCGTCGACCGGCAACTGTTGGTATGCCTGGGCGAGATCGAGCTTGGCGAAAATCTTGCCCCCTCCCAGTGAGTGCAGTAGGTGTTGCACTATTGGGACGGGGTAGGCACTTTGTTGCAGCGCGCCATTTAGGGTGGCCTTATAGTCCCCACAGATTCTCACCGACCCGTCTGGCTTGATTGAGGTGACTATGGGGGTCTCCCACCGGGCGTGATCTATGGGCTGCAATACCCCCTGTTTGACGAGCTTATCAATTTGCTTGTCTATTTTGGGCTTCAGTGCGAATGGCACCCGCCTAGGTTTCAGGCGTCTGGGGGGGACTTTCGGGTCTAGGTCGAACGATATAAGGGGCCCTTGGTACTTGCCCAGGTTTCCGTCGAAGACCTCTTGGAACTCCTGGGCTAGTCGCTGTTCCCAGCCGTCGTCGGTGACGTGGTTGACTCCCGTGAGGGTGATGTCGAGCGGGGCGAACCATTGCAGTCCCAGTAGGCTTGGGCGGTCGCGGTCGACGATCGTTAGGGGGAGTCGTTCGGTGCGCCCCTTATATGTTATGTTAAAGTTTTTGGTGCCGACTACCGGGATGCGGTTTCCCTGGTAGTCATTTACAATGAGTCTTTGGCTGTCTACGTTTCTCCTTTGGAGGGTAGGCACCAACCGCTTTATCTCGTGCCATGCAATCATGGAGAGGTAGGACCCGGAGTCTACCTCCATTTTGCACGGCTGGCCCTCGATGCGTACCTCGACATGGATTTTCCGGGCGTCGTTGGTGATGGCGTGGCCGATGGTGACCGTCTGGTGGGTCTCCTCTCTCCGCCGGTTGTCGCCGCCTCGCGAGGATCGTCCGATCCGGTCCCATCGGCTGTCCGAGTGGCGATCTCTGGGCCGGGTGGTGTGCTCTCCCTTCTCCGGTCGTTCTGGTCCCATCGAGCTGGACTGCGGTTTTTCTTTAGACGGCAAACCCGGGCAATGTGCCCCTTTTTGTCGCAATGCCGGCAGATGGAATCGAGAAAACGGCATTCCGACCTGGGGTGGTCGCCACCGCAACCGGCACAGTTGGTCCTTGACTTACGACCTCTCTGGTTCCGTTGGTCGCGCCCAGTCTGAAGTCGATGGATGTCTTCTTCGTCTTCGGACGTGCTGGATGCAGAGTGGAAATCGCCCTGGTGTGTAGTTGTCTCGGTTTTTTGATCGGACCTCGCCGGGTTGTTGTTTCCGCCGCGGTCCTTCGTGTCAGGTCTGCGCATGCTATCGGCGGAAGTTCGGGTTGCTTCTGCGGCTGCGGCTGCGGTGAGGGTGTCTGCTAAGCTGATGTCGCCCTTAGCCATCAGCCGGCTCTGGAGGGCGGGGTCCCACAGACCGAGCACGATTCGGTCTCTCAGGATGTTGTTTAGGTTATCAAATGCGCAGAGCCCCCCTAGGCGCCGCAGCTCGGCGACGAAGTCGCTTAATTTCTCACCCGATCTCTAGTCCCGCCGGTAGAATTCGTTGCGCCGGATCAGGATGGGGACCTCGGGAGCGTAATGTCACCGAAGGATGGGTTCAAGGACGTCCCAGTCCATGGCGGTTGCGTCGGCGGGTTTGGCCAACGCTTTGGCCATCTGGAAGACTTCGGTCCCGCAGTGGGTGAGGAAGACGGCGCGTTTTAGCGGGCCCGAGGCGTCCTTCATGCCGGTGCACTCGAGATACATGCGGAATCGGTCGGAGAACGATTCCCAGTCTTCGGTGGCGGGGTTGAAGGGGGCGGGCGGTGCGATTTTCGCCATCTCAGTGCTTTGTCTGGCTTCCGTCGAACACGGGGTTCAGTTCAGGGTCTGGATCCCATCCTCGTCGCCAGTGTCGTGTCCGCGAAATGACGCCAGGAGTCGGTGATTTCATGCAATGCTCTTTATTTGAAAAACTGGAACCGAACCGGTGAAAGGAAAAAAGCCCGTGGCTTTTATTCCTTTCGCCGCGGCAGCCGCGGCCAATGGCAGCGCTTCGAATCTCCCGCACTCTGAACGAGCCAATCGCGGGAGATTCTTAACGAGCCAATCGGCGCGGCTCGCCTGACCAATTAGAAAGCCCCGCGCTTTGGCCAATCAAAGTGCGGGGATTTCAAGTATGTTAATGAGGACAGAACACTATCTATCTATCTATCTATCTATCTATCTATCTATCTATCTATCTATCTATCTATCTATCTCAGGGCTGTCAAACTCTCCACCCACGAACCAGATATGTTATGCGCTGGCCACACCTTTGGCCAGTTTAGCAAACCGGAGAAAATTCCCAATATGTCATGTGACACTTCCGTGACAACATGAGTTTGACATCCCTGATCTATTTATATCCTTTCTATCTGAAGATGATTTTTAATCATTTGTTCATCTTTCAAAATGAATTATATTGCTATGAACAAATTTTGTGTGCTTATATCTCTGTGTGTCTGTGTATGTGTGCCTGTCAAGTTTTAGATTTAAAATCAAGATTTATTGCAATTCGATATTCAGCATTAAAACTAAGTAGCTAAATATATATTTTATTTTTATAGAAAATTGCATAATTATATTAATTTAAATATTTGTACACAGTCGCTTATTTAAAAACATCACAAAAATTCAAATAAAAATTAGCAGTAAAACAATAATTTCCATCAGTTATCACATACATTAAACTATCATATAAAATATGAGAAATAAAATAACAAAACAGTAACCCAAAACAGCAGCAAACAAAGGTTAAAGTATAGCAGCTTTTTTAAAATGCCTAAGAAAACAAATATACTTTCCCAGGAATGAAAAGCTAAGAAAAACATGATGCCAGGTATATCTCATTGGGAAGGGCATTCCAAAATCAGAAACGCAACCATTGAAAATGCCTGCTCCTCAGTAGCCATCATCCATGCCTAAACATGGGGTGGCACCTGAAGATGACCTTAAGTTGAAGCTAGGAATATATGGGAAGAGGCTTTCCTTCAGAGCTGTGGTCCAAACCATTAAGGGTTTTATAAGTTAAAACCAACACTTTGAATTGTGACCAGAAACAAACTGGGAACCAGTGAAGGTCACAAGGAATGGGTGTGATGTGTTCATATTGCCCAAGGCAACCTTATTCACATCATTGTCATGGCCCCACCGGAGCCTAAGTCTCGAGGCAGCCTTAGGTCTCTCCAACCTGGGAAGGCTCGCCAGTGGGGGAGAGAGGGCACAGGCGTACCAGGCAAGGGGGGAGGACAGGAAAGACAGTGGAGCAGAGGAGCAGTTGCCTCTCCTCCCACCCCTGAGCATGGAGAATGGAGAGGGATCAGCGCAGAGCAACGTGACAACTTGGGAGAAAAGCTCCCTGCCCCTCTTCACAAAATTCCCTTGGGGAATGAGATTTAAAGAGATGTTGTTGAGAAGGGTGTTTTTCAGGAACAAGCATTGTTTTTTCCAGCCTCACTATATGCTATTATACTTTGCTGTGCCTTGCCCTGCTTGCCTTGTATACTGTGCTAGCCAGGCCTGGCTATGTGCGAGGTTGCAGTGACACAGTTATACTCCAGGTGGTGCTGCAGTCCCAGTGAACTCTTCCTCTGAACAGGACTCCTTGGAACGAACTTCCTTGAACTGTGGTTGGTCTCAGAAATGAGCTGCTCTTCTGGACCAATAACAGAGAGGAACTATTGGAGGTGCATGTTTAGAGCTTTGCTCCTGGACTTGCAGTGAACGGTGGGGCTTTTGGAGGAAAGTTGGAACAATAAAGGGGAGTTAAGTCTTTGTTCTGGCTGTGTTGTTTCCATGCCCGTAGTCATCATAATCCCATTGCAGTAATCTAAACCAGAAATTACCAAGGCATAGTTTCTCACTGTGAGAGCAGGACCATAAATGGCACAAACAGCCTAGTGAAAGGTGTTTCGTGCTACAAAGTTTCTACTGCCTATAATGTCAAAAATGGATCTAGAAATATTCCAAAACTATGACTTTAATTCTTTGGGAGAACTTCAACTACATGCAGAACATCCTGAAACTTATATATCTGAGCAGATAAACCACCTATTAACTGTAACTTTGGATCAGACTTCATATTGTTGGCCTTTAACGAACCCAATCCTGCAGTTATCAAGGCAACAACCCCGTGCAAACAAAAAATTATCATGTTACCTTTTTAAAATTACAAATCTGAAAGTAATTTAATGATTAGGACATACCAACATATCTTTTTAAATATCTATATTCAATAGAAATTTTAAAAACATAGCAGATCACAACCCAATAAAAATGTTGTGACAGAATACTAACATTTCAAATAGAAATCACTTTTTTTTTAAAACAAATTTTATTAATTTTACAAAACTACACAAACAAACAAGGCATCATAACATGAAAAATCTTTTCTGAAAAAAACAATAAAACATACAAGATAATTCCAAATTATAATATATATATTTACGTTATCTGTTCAGCTTCGTATCTTATCCCAACTTCTTCTTTTCATTCTATTATCCAAATTATATTTCTTGCTAATTAAAATTTTATTGCTTTCCAAAAAACAATACACAGACAAACAAAACATGGAACATAAAAACATAAAACATCTTTTCTGAAAGTTGCTTGATCCCGGGTTAAAACTCTTCGCACAGACACAAATTCAAAAATCATATTCACTTTATATATCATTCCATATCTTATTACCATTTTCAATTTTCTATATAGCTTCTTCCCTCTTTTATCTTTCTTAATTTTATTTTATTTATCTCATCTGAGTTCAATTCATAATACTTATCATTCTTTGTCTGTTCTATTTCCAGCTATCCACTCATCTTTTCTCTTTAGAGAAACTTCTCCTGTACACTGATTGGAGTATGACGCCTTTAACTCTTTCCCCTAGCTTCATAATACTTAATATAACACTTAACTTATGTTGGGATTCTGTTTAGTACATTCTAAAATTACACAATGAATTTTATAAGAAAGAAAAAAAAATACAATAACCAAAAAAGAAAAGCATATGAACCACAATCAATGCCATTAAGAAACTAATCATACATATTAATACTCATTTATATCTTAAGCATTTTATTCTAAATACACATATAAAAAACTGAATCTTATGTACCTTGCAGAATCCCCTTTTTTCAATTAAATTTACCCATTGTCTCTAAATAAGTTTTGTTTCTTTAAATCTTGCTTCCCACCATTAAGGCTTCTCTTCCCCTCCTTTCTCTCTTGCTTATTCTTTTCCTTTCCCTTTTTTCCCCTTTGTCTCTCCTCCTCCCTTTTCTTCTTCTGCTTTCCCCCTTTCTGTTGTTTTCTAACCTTGTATCCACCTTTCACCTCATTTTTCTCTTTTTTGGTTGTTTTTTCAGGCCTTAAAATCCCCTTTTTCTTTTCCTCTTTCTTCTCCTCCCCCCAAAAACCCCATTGTTCATCAAAGATGGCTTCTTCTTCTTCTTTGTCCCAGTCGTCCTGCTGCACAGTCAATTTTTCATAAGTGCATACCGCCATTTCCAGAAATTGAAAAAGGGTGCCCAAAGTATCTTTCCCATCTTGTTCTTCTGTTTTATATTTTTGGTATTCAATTTTTAGTTCATCCACAAGCGATGCCATCATAAGGAGAAAAAAATTTCCAAAACAACCACCCAAGTGCTTTTAATCCAGAATAATTCCCCAAAATTCCAAAGCCACCAAAGAATCCAAATAGACTATTTCTTTTAATATTTCTTTTTTCTTCCATTTCTCTTTCTGGGGTTACTGTTTTGTCAAAAAGTTCCAATTAAGATGTATCTTTTAGAAGCCGTATTAATCTTTAAAGCTCTTTAAAATTCTAGGCAATCTCCTCCTTTTTCAAATTCTGATCCAATTTTTTTTTTCCTCTCCCTTCCCACTTACAGCAGCAATTTTCCTTTAAATGTTCGGAAATCCATACCTCCTATGCAAGTTTTCCGATTTCTCTTAAAGTTCTATCGCTGTCACGTTCGGAAGGAGAGTGAAAAGAAAAAAAAGCTTTTCCTTTAATTCACATTCGCCGCTTGACACATTCTGGAAACGATGTTTCTTTAGCAGTTTTCAAAGTCCAGGGTACTTTCACTGTTGCTTGTCCTGGTCAGCAAAAATCACTTTCACTTCTTCACAGCTCCTCATGCACTTTCTTTTTCCGGCTGAGCTCTTCTATGTGGCGGCCATTACTGACCGCTGCTCAGCTGCCTTTGGAGAAGGGGGTTTCGCTGGCTAGGGAAGAGAGGTGCGATATCTCTCGACCCTGCCAGACCCCCCCCCCCATCTTCGCCACCTTCTACGGAGGTGGCTTAGCCCCAAAGCCAAATGGCTCGGGGCACTCGGGCAGTGAACACAGGCAGGAACCACACACCGTCGTGGATTTCTGCCTGCTCTGAAGGGCTACAAACTGGAAATTCTCAAATAGAAATCACTTTGATAGGATAAATTAAGGTATCCACTATAAACAATAGAGTTTAATCAAAATTACATTGAAACCTTTTGAGATTTGCAGTGGTGTTGGAATGCAAGCTGGTCAGGAAAATCATCTTCAGTGTTAAGATTGCCTTTAGATGGCACTTTTTGATAATAGAAGGACTGGTCCAGGATGCATGACTCAGAGAACTGAAGACAGAAGTTTGATACTCCTGGATGATGAAAGCATGAATGCATGATAATGATGATGATGTTATCCATTCAGTCAAGTCTGACTCTTGGCGATTCTATGGCCAGTCTCTCCACATCTCCTAATCTTGTACTACTTCTTTTGAATTTTTCTATGCTGTGGCTGGTGTCAGCTTTGATGGTGTCCCACCATCATGTTGTTTGGCGGACTGGTTTCCTTTTACCACTAACTCTTCCAAACATAATTGCTTTCTCCAATGAATTCCCGCGCATAACATGACCAAAGTAAGTGATACACAGTTTCATGATTTTGCCTTCCAGGGATTTTGTGCAGAAATAATTAAGCAATTTTAAAAGTCTTACTTCTTAAAAGGCATCTCCTGTAATCCTAAATCCTATTATTGCTTAGAAATGGGTCAATGTAAAATAATTTTGTGCTCAGGCTCTTATTGAAATAAACATCCATAAATCACAATGATGCATATGATTGCTAAAAAGGACTCAATAGAAATTACATTCGTTATCAAATCAAATCAAACTTTTATTGTCAATACACATGTGTACATTGAATTTACTACTTAAGTCCCAATCTTTTCAGTGTAGTTAGGATTAATTGTATTCACATTTTTCCCACTCTGGATAGACAAGCTGGCTGTTCAAAAAAAATCCAGAACACAATCTTGTCAAACCTGTCTAATTTGTGTACATGGGATTTGATCTTGAAGATATGCTCTGGTTTTTTTCTCCTACTTTTCCTAGGTAAGTTAATGTGACACAGCACATAAAGAAAAATAGGAGTTTTGGTTTAGCAGTAATGTCCAACAGCCCCATCTTACAAACTGTATCAAACTGGCTAGAGATTACCACCTAGTCATCTGTTGATTCTTCACTCTTATTGACACACCTGGAATTACTGAAAAGACCTAGGTGTTATTAGCATATTGATGATACTGCAATTTTATCCTGCATTTCTGTAGGGTCTCACATAGCAGTTCCAGGTAAATTCTGGGGAACATCTATCATGGGGTTAAGCAGGCAACCACCAAATTCACTCTGGAGATGATCACTCACTGTAAAGATGTTCCACCCACACCCATCTGGACAACCTTGTCAGAAGGGATAGTATTACATGTGCACAGATTTGGCTAATCCTGCCATCTTTCAGACCTCCTGAATCTTGTACATTTGTTTATTTCTATCAAGGTTTTCCAGCTAGACTGCGTGACGCACAACCTTGCTCAACAGGAAATAATTACCAACAAACACAAATTCACAGTTAACCAAATATTTGGGCAACTAAGGTTGTGATGGAATGCAGGCAGTCCTCTCTAATTACAACAATTGGTAATATTATTTATACAGCGATCTATTGTATGTAAATTTTATATTACTTAGTACAGTACTGTAAAATCAATGTAAAAAGAAACAATATGATTAATATGATGGAATGAAAAGACATTTATAAAATGGACTTCTTAGTCCATGCCAATTCAACAGACCTTTTGCCTTTATTTTAAGCAGCAGAATTAAAATGGACATCAACCAAGATGCTATATCCTGATAAGGGAAAAATAACATTTTATTAGAATGCAGCATTTTGATTAACATTGCAACTGAGTGTAGGAATTCTACTTTCTTAATATGCTCTCTGCAGAGACTACTAGAAATATCAACAGTTGTTTTGTTTATTTGTGATAAAAAGTAGCAGGGAATTTACAGATAAAGTAAGAGTTTGTCTGGGCCTCTATAAAATCTATACTAGGGTGCCCAAAATGGTTAATATCGACCCCCAAAGGGTAATGAGACTATCCATTATTGTTGTTGTTTATAGCGCTATTGGTTAAAAGGGTATTTCTTAAATTATTTTTTATTTAAGAAACGTTTGTGCCTGGATGAACAGTATGAAGAAGCTTCATAAAGTGGTTGATGATAGAGCAGAGGTCTCCAAACTTGGCAACTTTAAGACTTGTGGACTTGAAGTCCACAAGTCTTAAAGTTGCCAAGTTTGGGGACTCCTGAGCTGAACAGTTAGGTGACCTCTGATGTAGACTGTAACCATCAACAATTGCAGTCAGAAATATAGATTGGTTTCCTAAAACAGGATCACTGAAGTTTCTACCCTATTTATTTGTTTCAGCTATTTTCCTTGTATTGCATTTGATGGACCCCCTCTCCAAAGGTCGCAGAAAACCAAGAGAAACAGAGCAACGGGGGAGGGGGGTGGAACGCAGAGCAATGGCCAATGGAGAGGGCAAGCACTGTTCTATCATGGCTATTGGTCTGAGCGGGAAAGTGGGACAACGCAGGGTACACCTCGGAAGGGACGAAGCAGATGGTCTCTCCGCTTCTACTGTTGCCAGATTCAGTTGGGTTCTTCCATCCAAATGTGCAGCAGCTCGGAGGTTTTCCCTGGAGTGGCATTTAATATAATTTCATTATATATTTAATATAATTTAATTATTAATATAAGTGACATACTTGAATACAGCTCATCAGTCTGGAACCCACATTACGTATCTGATACAGTCTGGAACCCACATTACGTATCTGATATTAATAGAGTTGAGAAAGCCTAGAAATATTTCACAAGAAGAGTTCTCCACTCCTCTACTAGTAGCAGAATACTTTATGCCACCAGTCTTGAAATTCTAGACCTAGAAAGCCTAGAACTACGCTGCCTTCGGTCTGATCTAAGCATAGTCCATAAAATTATATATTGCAATGTCCTACCTGTCAATGAATACTTCAGCTTCAACCATAACAATACAAGAGCAAACAAGAGATACATATTCAAGGTAAACTGCACCAAACTTGATTGCAGGAACAGAGTGGTCAATGTCTGGAATACTCTACCTGACTCTGTGGTTTCTTCCCCAAACTCCAAAAACTTTAACCTTAGACTGTCTACTATTGACCTCACCCCTTTCCTAGGGGGCATGCATAAGCGCACCAACGTATCCTGTCTTATTGATTCTTTTTATTTTTCTGATATGTATCCATTTCATGTATTCATAATTATGTTTATACTTAGTTATCTTATAATCGCTTGACTAAATAAAATAAAATAAAAAAATTCGCGGGCGGGCGGCGCCAGCTTTGCCCTCATTTCTAGAGGGATGAAGAAGGCGGGACCGGGAGCTGCCGGGGAGGACCTTCCTCTTGAGAGGTCAGGGACCGCGACGCGGAGGGTGCGGTCGTCGGTCTCGGCAACCGAGTTAGTAGGCGGGTGATGGGGAGCATGAAACTGCTCGGGTTGTTCCTGGCCGTTTCGGGGCTCCTGGCGGCCTCATCTCGGTATCCAAGGTGGGCCGCGGGGCCTCAGGAGCTGCTGTTTTTGAGCCCCGGGACGCCTCCAGATTCGTCCCCTTTCGGCTCGCTTTGGCCGCTGCCTCAGTCGCTTCGCGTGTCCCCAGAGAGGTTCCGGCTAGTACCCGATCAGTTCCAGATCGTCCACGGCCCGGGATCCTCCGCGGGTCCGGATTGTTCCTTGTTGCAGGACGCTTTCCTCAGGTGAGCACCTTCTTTGGGATGAGTTGCAGCGGAATAGAGCGGCGGGGGGGGGGGGTTGATTAGCATGGCAACCTCGGCATAGAAGAAACTCCGGGATGATGCTTGCAGAACCTCAAGATAAGTTTTTCTCCAAATGAAGCCTTAGCGAAAGAGACTATCTTGAGCGTGGGGAGTTTTCGTCTTCTGGGTACATTTAAGCAGAAGCTGCACATGGGGGTGCTGTATTTACATCCTGCACTGTTTTATGTGATCTGTAGTTGGACAGGGAAGAAAGGCTCTTTTATCACGAGATGTTATCGAACGACGATTCCCAGCAACTCTCACCTCAGATCTAGTCTGGCTGAGGCTGCTTAGGAGCCAAAGTCCAAAAATACTTAAGGAGTTAAATTATGGATGAGCTTGATTGTTTTCCTGCAAATGTTTCATTGCAGTTTCATTGCGTAACATCAGAGTGATGCACTGATGTTACCCTAACTTTGCAACAAAATGTCTGAGATAAACATCAGAAATCAGAGAACATCGAAAATCAGAGACCACCAGTAAAACAGCAGTTCAGATCCCAGTTCAGTTCAGTTCAGTTCAAATTAACTATTACACACCCTGGAGAGGCATGGACTGAATGACTGTAAAGCTTGCCTTCTGATTGCATTGGTTGCCAAAAGCTTCTGTCTACAGAGCATCAAAATTCAGATCCTTTTCTTAATTGGCTTGTGTGTTCCCATTTTGATAATCTCAATTGTATTGTCTTCTATGTCTTGAAATTCTGAAAGTCTAGGTAGAGGGGGGGAGGTGTTGTTTTTTAAATTATTTTCATTCATTTGAACTCTTTTCCGCCTGGTGCTTTGGTTCCTTCCAGTATCCACTTTCAACTTTAATCAACCTTGCTTCCTATTTGAGCTTAATTCCATTCTAGCATATTATTTAGTTATATATTTGTTTTTCAAGTTTTACAGCAAAAATAACCAATATTTCTCGTTTTCTGATCCATTTCAAGCTTTCATAAATCAAAACCCTTTTTTCTTGCTTTTTGCCAATTGTATATTATTTAAAAATTTTGAGACTCTATTTAAAATTTCTTAAATCCAAAGAAGATAAAACACCTCACTTATCAAATTAAGTTCACCATTTTGGAGGTGATTAGAAAATAAGTTTGACTGTCTTTGGGTCCTTATGAAAGGCTCCAACACTGCTGAGAGCAAAAATGTCTTCTCCCTTGACTCTTAGCTCTCAAACCCATAGGAGAGAAGTGTGTTAGAGTCTTCCTACATTGAGTGCTATCAGCACTCACTGAAAACCTCCCAATCCAATTTCTGCCTCTCCGGAGAAATTTGAAGGGCTTGTTTACTAACTGGTCTTTTATTCCACACAGTGGTTGTCATCTTTGTTCATTATTTACCCAGCCAAGACTCACACTGGAAGGCTGTGTTCTCATTATTTTTGAAAGCGTGTGATTCTTGTCTGTCTGGTACTTACTAACTTGGGATGGTTGTAGGTCTGTTGCCAATAAAAGAATGCACTGACTATTACATAACATTTAGCATCTGAATGGATAAAAATATGCATTTTTACCAATACATTTAAATGTTGATGGTGAAGATTGTCAACACACTTCAGTGAAGCAACAGACGGAAGGAAATACATGGTTAATGCTCCCTTCCATTATACGTAGGATAATTACATTGAAGTGATCTCAGAGACAACTTCCTCTCAACTTAGAACAAACTTTCCCAAGGTGGTACCTTCAGAAAATACCATTGGCCAACATAAAGTATCTGCAGCTGAAAACAAGTAACACCATAAACACAATAATTACTCAGAATCAATGCAAGCGGCATGTAAATTTAATAAAGAAATTTAATAACACAAATGAGATATTAATGTTATAAAGTAACCAGATTACAGAATTCACAAAAGGCTTTTGATGCAACTAGTTCCATGTTGGCTGGAAATTGTGAGTGGGTGTTGAGAGAGGATCTTAAAAATACAAATTTTTCTGAATTTCAAAACCCAAAGTTTAACAAAGAATTGGTATATTCAGATCTATTTAAAAGTTCTGTTTCAGTAATACAGAACTGGCATTATACAGTTATGCTGAGCTATTTCTTGTCTTATTGACTTTCAGTTTAGTTCAATGTTTGAACTCAGTCATTATAGTTAGAATCAACCATTGTTGAATCACATATTGCTGTGGGAATCAAGGTTAAGGAAATTATTTCTGACCAGAAATAATTCAAAAAGTTGTTAAAAGAACACAAAATATTAACACTATGTACTTTCCCTATTATGAAAAAATAAACAATAGCTTGTCTTTTATTATTATTATTATTAGATTTGGGGTTTCTTTAGTTTCTGACAATCTTGCTAGAAAGCAAATTTTGAATACATTTTTCTGTGCCACTGAATTTACTTCCAGGTATTATGAATATATATTTGGATATTCCAAATGGCAGAATCGAGATGAGAAAAAATCCTTATGTGAAACAGAATTGTCCTTGCTTCAGGTGATTATCACTTCAAAGGATTCCGAATGCGATAAATTTCCTAGTATTACATCAGATGAAGCCTGTGAGTATCTGGCAATATAAGTATGCCTATGTTCTGTCTTCCTTATTTTCTTACATCTTTTGGGTATGTTATTGGATGCTATTTTAATCATCTGTAATAACCACTTTCTTATCTAATAATTTTATCTGGTGAGTAATTGAATAAAATATTGCAATATTACAGGTCAACATTTCTTTAATAAGACTCATCATACTTGTCTTTATAATACAGTTATATACAGGGGTGGGATTCAAACTTTTTAACAACTGGTTCTGTGGGCGTGGTTTAGTTGGTGGGCATGGCTTGGTGGTCATGTTATTAGCTGGGCGCAGCCAACTTAATATCATTCACATTGAGACACGCATCTCCTCGCCTGGCCTCTCATGACTGTGGGGATGCTACAAGAGTTGTAAGTGTGAAAAATGGTCATAAGTCACTTTTTTCAGTGCCATTATAACTTTGAATGGTCACTCCACACAAGCAAAGTACCAGCAAAGGAGGGGAAAAAAACTCCAGAGAAGTTCCAGAGACAGGAAGTCTAGTCCTGCTAAGAACATAATAAGGGTTAACAGAGAGGCAGTTTCTGTAAGCAACACCAGCATGTTTCCTTCCTGCCTTCCTTACAGGTTTAGGCCAGTAATTTCTTCTAACAACCGGTTCTCCAAACTGCTTAGAATGTTAACAACCAGTCCTAGCAAATAGGTGCGAACTGGTAGAATCCCACCCCTGGTTATATAATGTCAGCCCTTTGAGGTAGTTCAGATCAGAAACCAAAATCATGAACTTCACTAAGTTACAGTATCAGAATTTTGCATATCTGAAAGCACTTCTGCCTTTCCCTGCCTTTACTTTCCAGAGAACTAGGGAGGATCCCTTCTGAGACATTTCCCACACTCCCATTCCTTCTCACTTGATATATCTTTTCTCTGACCTGTGGCCTGAAGGCTCCCAAGGTTATTTTCACAACCCATTACTCATGGGTTATCTAGTTATAAAAATGAATGTAGATGAATGGTATTTCATCAAATAATTCACTGCAAATTAGATGTATATATTTTGATAATTGAAATATTTGATGAACGCAAATGGGACTGCAGCACAATCCAGTGTTCTACCAAATGGGTCCTTCTTAAAGATACCCGGTTCAGTTCCTCATTCTGAATCTTTTTTCATCTCCTTCCCCATACAATTCATTAGTATTCCACATGCTGAGGAATCAATGCACTGATTTAGGGGGGAAAATTCCCATTTTTTTTCCTCATTAAAGGCTTTACTTTTAATAAAATACTAAACCCTGGATGACCAAGGAAGTCCAGCGCCTCTTGCACAACAGGACCAAGGCCTTTAGGTCCAGTGATGGAGCAAGATACAGTGTTGCCAAAGCTAATCTGAAGAAAGGTATTTGGAAGGCCAAGACTGATTATAAGAGGAAGATTGAGGATAATTTTTATAGCAATAAGATGAAGGAGGTGTGGCAAGGGATTCAACAAATTACAAACCATCAACCGACCAATGTCATCGCTGCTGAAGGAGATGCTTCATTGGCAGAGGAACTGAATCATTTCTTTGCTCACTTTGAAGTGGAGACATCAGAGACAGATAAAATACAGCCACCAGCCAATTGTAGCCCCCACCTCATTGTGGAGGTACAGGAGGCGAGGAGAATTCTGAGGGTTGTGGACCCTAGAAAGGCTGCCTGACAGTATCTCTGGCCAAGTGCTTAAAGACTGTGCTGATCAGTTGGCTGGAGTCTTTGCCAGGATCTTCAATTGGTCTTTATCCCAATCCACTATTCCATCTTGTTTGAATTCTTCCACCATTGTTCCGCTGCCAAAGAAGTTCCCTATCAATAACCTCAACGATTACAGACTAGTGGCACTCACTCCTATCATCATGAAATGCTTTGAGAAATTGGCCTGCCGACACATCATTTCTGATTTTCCGCATACATTTGATAAACACCAGTTTGTATACAGAAAAAATAGATCTATAGAGGACGCTTTAGCCATCACTCTTCACACTCCTCTGACTCATCTAGAACAGTGGTAGGGCTATGTGAGGATGCTTTTTGTGGATTTTAGTTCTGCGTTTAACTAGTGTCTAAATTTCTGGACCTTGAACTTTCTTAGTCAATCTGCCTTTGGATTATGGATTTCCTATCTGGCCACTGAGAGGGTCAGATTAGATAACCATACCTCTTCAGCCCTTATTCTTAACACTCGTATACCACAGGGTTGCGTGTTGAGTCTTTTACTCTATATTCTTTATGTGCATGACTGCATTCCCGCTCATGCTAGTAATACTGTTACTAAATTTGCAGATAATACAACAGTGGTGGGATGAGGTGCCTACCGAGATGAGGTGGACCGGTTGCTTTCGTGGTGTGGAGACAATAACTTGGTCCTCAACACCAATAAGCCTAAGGAGCTTATAGTGGACTATAGAAGGATCAGACCAGACATCCAGCCCTTGCTTATCAGTGGAGACCTAGTGGAGCAAATGGCCAGTTTTAAGTTTCTGGGTGTTACCCTAAAAGAGGACCTGACCTGGGGTGCTCACATTGCAGCTCTCATCAAAAGGGCCCAGCAGAGATTATACTACCTGAGACTTCTCAGAAAACAACTGAATGAAAAACTGCTGGTGACCTTCTACCGCTGCACCAGAGAGAGTATTTTAACTTACTGCACCTCTGTATGGTTTGCCAATTGCACAGTGGCAGATAGGAAAGCACTCCAGAGAGTTAACATCAGTGCCCAGAGGATCATTGGCTGCCCTCTCCCCTCTTTGGAAGAGCTTTAGAGCTCCTGCTGCCTTAAGAAAATTCAAAACATTCTCAAAGATCCATCTCATCCTGGGAACCCTTTT
This sequence comes from Hydrophis major, assembly GCA_033807585.1. Classification (NCBI taxonomy): domain Eukaryota; kingdom Metazoa; phylum Chordata; class Lepidosauria; order Squamata; family Elapidae; genus Hydrophis; species Hydrophis major. Next base: position 336,604,744 of record CM066329.1, read on the forward strand.
TTTTGAACTATTACCATCTGGCAGACAGTACAGAAGAATAAAAACAAGGACAAATAGGCTGAAAAACAGCTTCTACCCAGGGCAGTAACTCTTTTGAATTCAGCTGTATAGTGCAGTATTGGTGTGGTGTTGGGGGTTTTTGGTGAAGGATGTGTGTTTGTGTTTATTTTCATGGTCATGATGTGCATTGAAGATGGTGTTTGATTTCGTGTACGAGGTGCAATGACAATAAAGTTAACTAATTAAAGTTTCTCTGTGAAGTGTGGATGACGTAATCCTGAATTCATAAGGATTCTGAATTTCAGAAGAAGGAATTCTGATCCTGTTAACATTACTTTTTCCCCCCTAATTTATTCAGGGATGTGGGTGTCTGTAAATGTCTTGAACATTTTCTAAACTGGAGAAAATTTCATTTCCTTTTCTGAGCAATGAATGTGCAAATGGATATAAATAGTGAAATACTGCACACATTTCTGTTTGTGCTTTGTCTTTGCACTTTAGCTCGAAACCTTAGTACTTACGAAAGGCATTAGAGTACTATAACACCTATTGATCCCATCCATGGAGAAAACTGTTGTAATCATATGAAATACTGTGAGCTTCTTAGAAATGTTTGCTGATTTCCCCTATCCACTGCAAAACAGATGCGAAGGTTCACAAACCTGTCCCCTGAGCAACTTCCTTCAGTTTGGGAAATCATAAGTAATATAAGACCTGATATCAAGAAATGTTTATTCCTGTAAATGTATTAACAGCGGCTAGGATTGTATTTGCTAAAAATTGGAAGAATGAGAAAATACCATTGCAGGAAGAAATTATTAAGAAAATATTGGAATGTGCTGAGATGAGTAAATTGACATTTGAAATTAGAGAGCAAGAGGATAAACAATTTTATGAAATTTGGGATCTTTTTTATCAATAGCTAGATGATAAAATACAATAATAGAATATTTAGAATGTTAGACAGTAAGGAATTTTTTTTTTCTTGCCTTTGTTATTTGACACTATATTTACAAAGTGTTTTTAGGATTGATTTGGTATGATTATATGATTTGTTATAGAATAAACTGTTTAAAGTATTGTTATCTCATAAAGCATAAATGATTAAAAGTATCGTCAAAAATTTCTTTTTTTTAGCGATATTAGGATATATAAGTTTGGATTGACAATATGAGTTGTTATGTAACATAATTGTAATTGAGACTACAAAATGAATGCACAAAACTGATGAACCAACTGACACACTGGATGTACATATGAGAGTTGATGTTTTAATGTTTTGTTTGTCTTGTTTGTTTGTAGAAAATTAATAAAATTCTTTTCAAAAAAAAAAAAAGAAATGTTTATTCCTTAGAGGCTGGTTGTAGTGGGAGAGTGATTTGCTTAGTTTCCTTTCACTAAACCTGTAGAACATCTGCTTCCATGTTTGGTTTGCACATACGTGCAGTCAGTGTGCAACTGAGTGCTAATTTTCTAAGTTGTAGTTTCATGGTTTGCTTTAATGAATAATAATTCCATGTTAAATTTTTTTCCCCTTTTAAGATCATCTTCAAGTATCAAAGCCCACATCTGTGCTAAAAGCAAACAAAGTCTGGGGAATATTAAGAGGTGAGTCTCAAAATAACAGAGGATGAAAATTTTCTATTCACCCAGCATGCTCTTATCATTGTGATAATTATTATTATCGTAATAATATTTAATGAGGTATCCTAATGATTAATTATCATAATGAACTTTAGGATGGTCCAAGCATCACTTGGAAAAATCATCTTTCTGCATAGATATTCTATTTAGCAATCACGGTTAATACTGATATAAACCTATGCCCTTTCAAATGTCTACTCTGTTTTGAAAACTATTGGTTTGGTTGACAGTGTCAGCATAGTCTGTAGCAATGGATATTGCTGTCAGGTCTACTATCATGTCCTGCCATTCTGTTGGAAAGTGGGCGGGGGAGAGGAATGGCTTGCTGGCATTTTTCTCATAGTTTTGTTTTGCTGTAACTGCTTGGGAATTAGGGAGAGGGATTGCTTTCAGAGACAGAGCAGATGCCCTCCCAGTCAGTTGCAGCCTGTTTCCAAGGCTATCATACCCTGAGAGTGAACTGTTATCTGCCTAGCATCTCAGTGTTCTCAAAACAACCTTGCAGCATCACACTGGTGAACCAGTCAGGGGGGTTGTGTTTAGGTACATGAAATAATTGCTTTGTGTTTTGCATGGACTCTTTCAGATTCTGCCTGACTTTACTGCAACCATATTCTCAGTAAAAGTTCTTTTGATGCAACTCAGTGATTCAAGAGTTTTGCTTTCCTGAGAGACCAGCTGGGGCAGGTCCTTACATTTGCAAATTATGCATTGCATTTAAAAAAAAAAACCTCTTATTTATTTTTCCTAAATCTATTGTAAATTAGCTTTATTAGGTGACCCAAATTCCAGTTTCTCATATAATCCCAACTCTTATATTATTTTAAAACTTTTATTCTATTGATTTTTCTCCCAGACAGTAAGCTATTTTTTTTAATATGGGTCATGATAAAAACTGATGTAGACAGTTGTAATCTATCTATGATGAGGTCCATACTATAATCAATTAGAAACATGCAAATTTAAATTAGGTTGCAAAACATTAATAGCCCATCCAGAATAGAATAGAATAGAGTAGAGTAGAATTCTTTATTGGCCAAGTGTAGTTAGACACACAAGGAGTTTGTCTTGGTTCATATGCTCTCAGTGTACATAAAAGAAAATATATATTCATCAAGAGTCAAGAATCACAAGGTACAACACGTAAGGATTAATAGCCCATCTAATATTACTATTGGGTTGGCTTTGCTGTTCCTGAAAATATTTAGAGGAAATGATGAGACAGAAAATATAAGTGATCTTCATCTCGAGACAGAAAATATAAGTGATCTTCATCTCTGATTTCTCAACCTTTTCAAAAGAAAAGCTCATATTCCCTGCAAATAAGATGTGGACTGTGCTACAAATAAATCCCATTTGAACTCTACATTGTAGAGTTCCCAAGCATCTATCCATTTTCTCTCTTTAAAAGAAAGTTTAGAAATTTAGGAACAAGACCCACTGTTTAGTTAAACATCTTTGGTATATCTGGCTTCAAAACAATATTACTTGGCGGTTCAGGAATAAAGTTCCATCTCTCTCTCTCTCTTTCTCTCTTTCTCTCTCTCTTTCCAGGTTTGGAAACTTTCAGCCAGTTATTATATGAAGATGATTGTGGAAGTGTGAGTATCTCAGATGATACATTATTTTCTTCGGGTTTGCGTTTAACACTTCCAGATGTTGCTGTTCTGTGATTTGAGGTTATTTTGAGAGGTAATGTTATTATAATGTTTATTTATTGAGAACAATATTTTTAATACAATAAACCAATACGGCAGAATCTGCACTGGCTTCTTATACAGTGCATTCAGAAAGTATTCAGACCCCCTTCATTTTGTCAATTTTGTTATGCTGCAGCCTGATTCTACAGTTGTTGAAATTCATTTTTTTCTCATTAATCTACATTCAGTACCCCATAATGACAAGGTGAAAACAGAATTTTAGAAATGTCTGTAAATTTATTAAAAATAAAAAAAACAACTGAAATATCACATAGTCATAAGTATTCAGACCCTTCATTCAGTACTTTGATGGCAATTATACCCTTGAGTCTTTGCTGTGCCAAGCTTTACACACCTGGATTAGGAATTTTCTGCCATTCTTCCTTGCAAATCCTCTCCAGCTCAGTCCGGTTGGATGGCAACCTTTAGTGGACAGCCATTTTTTTTAAATAAAGTTTTATTTGGGTTTTCACACATACAAAATACAAGTAAAACATCTTTTTTGAAAATAGCCTGGTCCCGGCTTGAACTTCTTTATACAGACACAAAACACAATTTCATGCTCCTTTTTGTGTTCTATTCCATATCTCATACTATTCTTCATTTTCTATATAGTTTTTCCCCTCTTTTAATTTTCTCAATTTTATTTTGATTATCTCATCTCAATTCAAATCATTATATTTATACTTTTGTCTGTTCTGTTTCAATTTCATATTATCTTTTCTCATTAAACCACTTTTCTCCTGTAGTTACTAATTGGAGTATGACAACCTTTATATCTTTTAATTACATCCATTCAACTCTTATTTAAACTTAAGGTTATGACCTTCAATATAATACATAATACATAACTTCCAAATGAATTCTGCTTGGTACATTCTTATAATACACACTATATTCTTTAAAAAAAGATTATAAATATATGTAATTACAAACCCGCATTCCATTCCAATTCAGTTCTATCATTAATAATCATTAAAATCTTAACATCTTTAACACTTCTTTTCAATTAAATATTATACTTCTTTAAAGAGCCATTTTCAGGTCTAAAATTTTGTTTCACTTTGTCATTATGGGGTATTGAGTGTAGATTAATAAGGAAAAAAAAGAATGTTAACAACTATAATATTAGACTGCAGCATAACAAAATTGACAAAAGTGAAGAGAATCTGAATACTTTCTGAATGCACTGTAATTTTTCTGCTCAAATTCTGTTACCTCTATTTAGTAACTTATCTATCATCTATAATAGATCATTTCAATCTCAAACTTCCAATATTCTCCTTATTGGTCTATTATTACTTATAATTTAGCAGGGTTAAACTGGGAGTCCTTTATTTCACTGATTGTTCAGACAACTCTCACCATTACATAGGCAGTGACCATATCAGTTCAGTTATGATGGGAGTTGATGTCCAGAAAAATTCTGGATAATAGCTTAAAGGGATAACATAAAAAAAAAAGCAGTAGGCACAATTACAAATTATTTATTTGCTTATACTCTTTGGAACTGTATGTCAATATTTTATTAAAGTTTACACTAAGCAGTATTTATATTTGAATATAACATATACATTAATGTTTAGTTTGCAGGTAATAAAATATAGCCTTCCAAGCAGTAGGAATAGTAGTAATTTCATTTGCATAAATACATAACTTTTCAAATCTATGGCTAAATGCATTGCAAGATATTTGATAAATTTTATATGCTGGGAAGTCAAGTTTAATACCTGAATAAATGTATCTTACCAAAAAAAGTCAAATTTGATTATCTGCCACATTTTTTACATACTTATGGCTCTTTTGTTTGTTTCATCAGTATTTTGTTAACGAGTCTGTCATAAGTGACTTTCCAAGATTTGCATATCGAGGAATCTTGCTTGATACATCACGACATTTCCTGCCACTGAAAGTTATTCTAACTAATTTGGTAAGTGATCCAGATTATGTGCTGAGTCATCTTGGTATATAAAGCTGCAGTTGCCATCCAAGTTGAGAAGATTCTAATAGGCATTTAACACAAATCACTATAGATGAGTAAGCTAGTTGTATTAATCTCCGCATGTGGTGGTGAGTTTTTACTTAAAATTTCCAGTATTTACGGTTGTTATTCCTTATTCAATTTATATCTTGCCCACCTTCCCAGAGGGCATTCAATGCATGTTATAATTTGAGAAAAACTTAAGTACTTGTAGCCTTCCATTTATGACCATTTGTTTCGTGATTATTCAAAGTTACCAGGGCACTAAATGAAGTTACAGCTGTTATAGCACCCCTATGATCATGTGATCAAAATTTAGGCACTTGGCAGCCCATGTGAACCTATGGTTTGTTTACTCATCCTCAATTCTTCAAATTGGGCACATCATTCCAAATAGTCTGCCCCATTCTTGCAATGCTTCAAAGGTCTTCTTAGAAACCTTCTGAGTAGTGGTGGTATTCAGCAGGTTCTGACCAGTTCTGGAGAGCCAGTAGTGGAAATTTTGAGTAGTTTGGAGAACCAGCAAATGCCACCTGTGACTGGCCCCGCCCCCATCTATTCTCTGCCTCCCAAGTCCCAGCTAATCAGCTGGGTCTTCTTTTATTGCCCTGCACAGGAAAACAGAGCTGGAAAGCAGGTTAGTGGGGTGGGGAGGGAATGGGGATTTTGCCTTACCTTCCCCCAGGAATGGGGAGGGAATGGAGATTTTGCAGTAGCCTTCCCCTGCCACGCCCACCAAGCCACACCCACCATGCCACGCCCACAGAACCAGTAGTAAAAAAATTTGAATCCCACCACTGCTTCTGAAGTCTTCCTCAGGTGTTGTGGGAACATATGCACTATTTAGAGAATGGCAGATGCCCTTTTCTCACAATGCTTCAGAAAAGCCTCACAACTTTTCCAAAGGATCAACATAATGAAGCAAAAAAGTTGCCTCAGGAAAAAGTCCAAGCATGGCCAACAACTTCCTCTCTTACAATAGGGCCAGGCTGCGAGTGCCTCACCGACAGCAGGAGAAAACCAGCAGAGATCAGCGAGGCATGCAGGGCTCACAGAGACTGAGGCATGCTGCCCTGTGCTACTGGGATGGGCTGTGGTGGCTGAGGCTTCCCAGGGCTGTGGTATGTTGGGCCAGGCTAGGGCAGCTGTGACTTCCCAGGATGACTGCAGCTTTGAATTTTGCTGTAACTCAGGGACTTGTTGTAACTCTAGAGCTGTGGCACACCAAGAATCCCCTGAGCCACAGCATATTCTTTTCTGGCCTCTCTGTATTCTTACCACACCGCAGCACCCTCCCAATTTGTATGTGGCCTGTAGAAGGCACCCAGGCTCTTCCCCACCCCTGCGCTCCTTACCTGGGATTCCCTCTGCTTAACAAATCCCACCTCTAGAATTATGATGGCAACCAGAAAAGGTGGGATTTTGATCGCTGTGTGGTCATGTGACATCTCCCTTTATAACTGTATTAGCGATGGAAATTCTGGTCCTAATTAGGATTGTAAGTCAAGAACTACCTCTAATTTAAATCAGATTAAAACATATTGATTAATTAAAGAAAGCAGAAAGATTGGAAACTGAGTACAGCTTCAAAGGGAACAGGTTCCATAGCTTGGTTATAACAGAGAACACACTTTTCTATATGTATAATAACAGACTTGGATAACAAATTATATTTAAGAGGGGCTTCCCTACTGACCTTAATTTAAATGGCATCCATTTAAAAATTTGAAATTCAGGCAAAACTCAGGAATCTAACGATTGGAACAGGGACTATGCAACCCATAAATTTGCCACTTATAAAATGTTATGTAGAATCAATGTTTTCTATTGCTCAAGCCTAAAATTTATGGGTTACATAAATTTCCTTTCCCAGTCGAGTTTGATTCTTAATACTTGCATGTGTATCCCAGGTCTTCCAGAATTGTATAGTTGCTGAAAAAGCAAGTTCTCACAGACCAAATGAAATGGACTTGGCTGAGAAGAGAAAAACGTGCTTTCTTAAAGTTAAAGAAGAGGCTTCAACTTCCATGTTAAAAATGCTAATGTCACCCTTTTAGAATGCTATAATAATAAAGCCTAAAAATTCTGGGTAACATGAACAAGATGTTCCAGTAAAACCATTTTGCACATAATGATCTGAAGGCAAACTCCAAGATTCATAGACAGGTTTTCATTCAGTGAAAGGATGACCTAGAAAACTGAAGAGTGAATAGCTACTAGATTTTGGCAAAGGAAAAAGGCCAATGAAATGAGGCCATGGCATGAAACAGTTGGCTCCATACTGGTATATTCAGTGTAAGAATAGATTTGACAGAATAATAAAATACAAGAAACTGCCTATGAGAAAAGGGGAAAGGGATGGGGAAATAGCAGAAGATCTTTCCTTCAGAGTATAAGATGCAGAATGTCTTTAGTTACAGAAGGCAGGTTCTTTAGAATTAGGAAGAACTTCATAAAGATAAGAATTGGTAGGCCTAATTACTGAGGAAAGTGGTGAGCTCCTCTTGCTATACATTTAAGTGTAATCTAGACAGCTACCTGTCAAGAATCTTTTAATCTAGATTTCTTTACTGAGCAGGGAGAACTTGCCGGCCTAAATAACCTCTTCCCATTAATCATTTCATTGGGTCAGTTTCCATTCCTGGTCCCCAGGCCTGTTGACAAAACCATTTTTAGGGCCTTACAGTAAAGCAGCAGGTTGCGGGCTAAGTAGTGGTGGGATTCAAATTTTTTTTACTACCTGTTCTGTGAGAGTGGCTTAGTGGGCATGGCAGGGGAAGGATACTGTAAAATCTCCAGTCAGGGTGGCAATTGCCAGTTCTATGAACTACCATATTTGCCGGCGTATAAGATGACTTTTTTGCCCTGAAAAACATGCCTCCAAGTGGGGGGGTTGTCTTATACGCCGGCAAATACATTGTTGTCACTTGGTGCAAGAGCGACGGGGGCGGAGCTCCGCAACTTGCGAAGCCCCTTCAAACCCAGCCGGAGTCTCTCTTCCTCCTCTTCCCCCCCACCCTCCGCCCGGCTCGGGGCACTTGCGGAGGCCAATCTGGAGGTGGGGTGGGGGTGGAGCGGGAGGGTCTCTGGCGGGGCCGCTTCGCCCAGCCAGCCCCGAGCCGCATAATGCCCCGGGGAGTGGGGGGGAGAAGGTGGTGGGGGTGGACTGTGGCGCCCCTCCTGGGCAGCGGGGCGGGGCCGGCAATTTGCTCCTCCCGCTTCTCCCTCTCTCTTTGAAAGACCGGGAGGGCTGTGCTTGGGGCGGGGGGTGTCCTCGGGAAGTTCCTGATGGGACCCCGCTGGGCAGGGCCACCCGGCTCCCAAGCTGCTTTCCAGGGTCCCCTTGGGAAGAAAAGGGTCCGGTGGGCGGTGGAAGAAGGCTAGGGGCCTCCTCCCACCCCCTGTCCCATCCCATCCCGTCCCTCCTCTTGTCCCCTCCTCCCCTCCCTGCTTAAGAGAGAAAGATCTGCCTCCCCGGCACCGAGCTGCCCCCCAGCGCCGCATCTCCCGGCCAGCGCTCGCTTGCGACTTGGGAACCGGCCAAGCGACTTTAAAACCAAGCAGAGGCCAGAGATAGCCGGAATTACCCTCCACACCACACACACACACACACACACAGAGAGAGAGAGAGAGAGAGTTGGCAGCTGTCCATCCCCCACCCTTGGAGTCCCATGGCGCGCACGCGGGGGCTGCTTAAGGGAGGAGGCCTTTCACTTTCCCCCGGGGGGGAGGGGGCAGGCATGTCACTTTCACTTGGAGGCAGCAGCCTCTCCTTTCTCTTCCCACCCACCCACCCACTCCACTCGTGCGAGCGGACCGGCAGGCTCCAGGCTTTGCCCCCATCCCTCACCTCCTTCCACCCCCCTCCAGCCCCCCAGTGGCAGAAACTTCGCCGCACATGGGGATGAGCGGAGGGGGTGGGAGAGCAGCGACGCCACTCAAAGCTGAGAAAGCGCCATCCTTGCTTTTGCACTTCGGGAAGAGTTCGTGTTTTTTGTTTTTTTGTTTTTCTCCCAGGAATGGGATGCTGCTCGTGCAATTTTCTTTGGGAAGTTTTCTCTTCCTGGTTTCAGCCTTTGCTCGAAGTGGGGGGGATCGTCTTATACAGCGAGTATATAACAAACTCTATATTTTGAGTGGAAATGTTGGGGGGTCGTCTTATACGCCCAGTCGTCTTATACACCGACAAATACGATACTCAAAATTTCCGCTACTGGTTCTCCAGAACTGGTCAGAACCTGTTGAATGCCACCTCTGGGACTAAGTTACTGTACCTCAGGGGAATGATTGTCATTAAGAAGGAGTCACCACTGAGAAGACCATTTTTGGTGGTTCTACCAGATGGCAATCCCTAATCAGTGGGACCTACAACATACAGACAAGGACTCATGTAATTTTGAGGAACACGCATAAGGCCTAAATTTTATACTATGAAGACATTTACATAGTCAATATATACCTATGCATTTTGGCAACATGTGGAAATACCTTATTTGGCAGATATCTTATTTAGGTCATAATATTTGGGTTCTGTGACTGCTTCTTGAAATCAGTTACATAAAATTAAATATCTTGTAAACATTTATAGTATTTGTATGTAAAGCTTTCCTCCAGGGGTGGTATTCAGCAGATTCTGACTAGTTCTGGAGAACCAGTAACAGAAATTTTGAGTAGTTCAGAGAACCAGCAAATACCACCTCTGACTGGAGATTTTATAGTATCCTTTTCCTGCCACGCCCACCAAGCCATGCCCACAGAACCGGTAGTAAAAACAATTTGAATCCCACCACTGCTTTCCTCTATTGAGTTCTCTCAGGCCTATAAATAATTTAGTAGTTATAGAAATAATGATGAGATTGTTCTCATAGAGAGCATGGTAGAAATAAGATTTTAAATTCCCACATATATAAATTAATTTTGGAATGTAGAGTGTGTCACTAAAATACCATCTTGCAGGGATGGGAGTCAAATTTTTTAACAACCAGTTCTGTGGGCATGGCTTAGTTGGTGGACATAGCTTGGCTGGGCAATGCCAACTCAACATCACTCACATCGAGCACGCTTCTCCTTGCTTGGCCTCTCATGACTGTGGGGATGCTGCAACAGTCGTAAGTGTGAAAAATGGTTATTAATTTTTTCAGTGCCACTGTAATTTTAAATGGTCATTCCACAAAAGCAAAGTACCAGCAAAGGAGGGAAAAAGACTCCAGAGAAGTTCCAGAGACAGGAAGTCTAGTCCTACCAAGAACGTAATAAGGGTTAAAGGAGAGGCAGTTTCTGTAAGCAACACCAGAATGTTTCCTTCCTGCCTTTCCTTACAGGATTAGGCCAGTAATTTCTTCTAATAACTAGTTCTCTGAACTGCTTAGAATGTTAACAAATGGTTCTAGCGAATAGGTGCAAACTGGTAGAATCCCACCCCTGCCATCTTGTCTTTCCTATCACAGGATGTCATGGCCTTTAACAAGTTCAACGTCCTGCATTGGCATATTGTAGATGACCCATCCTTTCCTTATGAAAGTACCACTTTTCCAGAATTGAATGGCCAGGTAAGTAAGAACATACGGAATCATGTGCGTATTTTTTGCACTATAAGACATACTTTTCTCCCAAAAATAGTGGCTGGAAATGTTTGTGCAGCTTATAGAGTGAATATTGCGGCGGGGGAAGGGAGATCACTGTCACCACTGCCACTGTTTGCTGCCTCCAGGGAATGCTGGAGCCTTTGCTGCCAAACATCTGATTGGGGGCAGCAATAGATGGTGAACAGTGGCAGCGAAGGCAAATAGTAGCAGTGGCAGCGATCGATGGCAATAGGCAACAGCGACAATAGGCAGTGGTGGCAGGGATCCTCGCTACCTAGAACAGCTGATCAGCAGTATTCCAGACGATCCAACCACCAATCAGCTGCTAAGCAACAAAAGCTCCAGTATTCCTTGGTGGCAGCTCAGCTCAGCTCAGTTCAGTTGACCAGTAGTGGACGCAATGGAGGAGCCATGTGCTGGGGCTGCAATAATGTGCTGAAGCTAACCAGGCTATGTGCTGTTTGCTGCAAATACGCTAGCCAGATGAATACCAGATGGTTGCTAGGAGGCAGAGGCAGATTTTTTTTTCTTCTTTTCCTCCCCAAAAGCTAAGTTCCAGAGCATCTTATAGTGCAAAAAATACAGTATTTAAAAAATAAAATTCAGAGACCTATTTCTCACATACTTCAGTTATATTAGGGCGCTGCTGTTGGACAAGTATCACAAAACTCCTATAACCTACCACCTGGTTCCTTGCTATAATGTGATTTTGCACTGTAAATTTTATTTGGCCTTAAGCCAACATTTAATTTCTCCTTTTTTTAGTAATAATGCCAAAGTGATCAAAAGATTTCTATATAGTGTTCAGTGTTCAACTTAGCTACCGTAATAAGGATCTCTGGGTGGCTTATATAATGTCACTGAGTTCTGTGAATTGGCATATGATGCTTCCTGAAGACTCAATTACTCCTATATTTATTGTTTGTCTTTCTTTTTGTATGTATCTGTTTGTGCTGTTTTGGTGCCAGCCTTTGGTTGTAAGTTTTTTTATTTGACATTGGTTATCTCAGTGGTAGAGCAGGAGATTTATTCCCATTGACACAAAGGTATCCTATCAAGCATAAAAATAACTCTATAAAGAGTACATACAGCCATCTTCTTTCCTGCTTTTTTCAATTACCAACTTCAAGTTTCATGGGCTAGATCTTCAGAGATACTGCAACCATGTTCCATTTTTCATCCATCATGAAAAACTGATGGATGATCCGTCATTTGCCAACACCTCAAAAGTTGCATGGTCACTTAGAAAAATAATACATAGGGAAGCCAGATTAATTTCTCCTAGGATTTCAAAGAGAATTATCTTGGATGGTCCATTCTTCTTAGCATTACTCAAAGTACTGATCGTCAGTAAAAGGTACAAACACGGTTTGTGCTTAATTTCATTCAAAAACTGCTGTAATACTATATTTCTCCTAGATTTAACCACTTCTCACTTGTTGACATTTTCCTAGAGTATTGGGGAAAAAATGTTATCTCTTGTTTATTTCCACAGGGTGCTTATACTCCCAACCATGTTTACACTCCCACAGATGTCCATAATGTCATAGAATATGCTCGGTTGCGAGGGATTAGAGTTATTCCAGAATTTGACACCCCAGGACATACTCAGTCTTGGAGAAAAGGTAAAATGTGTATCATTCTGAAAGGCGAACTAAAAATAACTATATGCTGACAATAGGAATCAAAAAAGAGAGAGAGAAGATTGGTAGCTAAATACAAATATACATTTATTATTAAATGTTATTTAAATTTAAGTTGTTACATAATTCTGGTCTCGCTGAATACATGTAATTCAGATATGTTCAGATTTTAAATGTCTTCTAATAAAGAGAGGAGGTGGGGTTTCAACTACTTTTATTTATCTTCTATGTTTTATTGATTTTTTTTGTACTTGAGATTTGGGCAGCATACAAATTTAATGCATTGTGTTTGCATAGTCATCCAGAATGTTTAGACTGGATTTGGCACTGCAGTATTAAGCAAGGTCAGGATAATTGCCCTGGCAGGCAACCCAGTTCAACACAGAGAGTCATTTCTCGAAATTGTTAGCATGTAATGCTTCCCTGTCATTTTGAAGCAGGAACGCATATAAACTGTAGCATGTGCCATTAAATAAGATTAACATGGTTTTAAAAATAAATATTCCTAATCATTCTCCCTTACCCAATAAGAACCTTTAACATCCAGCCTTATTGGCATAAGTCCCTGTACTTAAATCTGTTGCCCTGATTTACTTTGCCTTTCCCTTATCCTCCAGAAAGTATTATAACCATCCAGTCAACAAAAGATTATTAATTCTAGAGGTTTAATAAGATATTTCTATAATACATGTTTCTGCCAATGTCAGTGATTATCATTAAATGATTCAGAAAATGGAAACAAATTGAATTCAAGACAAAAGTACTGAATAAATAGCTAAATCATATCATGTGAATACAAAGGTTTTATGAGTCATTATTTTCCAAATCTGATAATTAACCATCATATCCCACTTGAAAGGATTATGTCCTGGGCCATTACAAAGAAAAAAGCATTTGAGTTCTTGGAAACACTTTTAAAATGAACGTAAGAAATGCAAGTTCATGTATAACAAATAGCATACATCTTTTATTTTATTTTTGTCTTTATTTTATATACTGGGAAAAAGATATCCTCACACCCTGCTACAGTGGAAAACATCCAAGTGGCTCTTATGGACCTATAAACCCCATTTTGAATGCAACTTATGATTTTATGATGAAATTATTTGAAGAAGTTGGCAATGTATTTCCTGATGACTATATCCATTTAGGAGGAGATGAAGTGGACTTCAGTTGTTGGTATGGCATAACACCACAACTAAAAAGATATGACCATTATACAATTCTCCAGACTTGATTAAGAAGAGATATTGTAGAAAATATAGTAGTATAAGCACATCATTTAACTACATCTCATTAACGTAGCCCTGTCAATATCCAGGTTTACACAGCCACTGAAGGAAGACTTCCACCGCAGCCATATGACCCTAGAAATAGGCAGTAGCTTTAATGAGTTGGAAATGCTTCCCTGAATGCAGAATATTTCAAAGTATTTCTTCCTAATAGAATCCAAATTGTACAATTTTACATTACCAAAATATTTACGTGGATATAGAAAGTCTATATACCCCAGTTAAAATGCCAGGTTTTTGAGATGTAAAAAAATCAGACTAAGATAAATCATTTCAGAATATTTTCCACCTTTATCACAACATAGAAGCTGTACAATTCAATTGAAAAACAAACTGAAATCTTTTGGAGGGAGAAATAAAAAACAATTACATGGTTATTATATTGTATGCGACAATTGCTTATGCATTGAATATCCTGATTTTAAGATTGCCATGCCAAAAAATTAATGGGACTTGCAGATGCTTTATTCTTACTAGACAGTGGCCCAAGCTGACTTATATCACGTCAGAGAAGGCATTCTTCACATCAGCAATATTTTGTTTAGATCCCTATTCCTGTATGATTAAAAAGAACATTAGAGCGCAAAATCCATTCTATTCTATTGCTACTTCAGTAGCATACTATATTATAAGAAATGTAATTTGTTGCTTTCGTTTTTCTTTTTTCCTTAGGAATTCCAATCCTGATGTAACTGAGTTCATGAAAAAGGAAGGATTTGGGTACTGGTATTCTAAACTGGAATCCTATTATGTTGAAAAGTGAGTCTGTTTCTTTTTCTGAAAGATTACATCATGTATTTGCAGCTTCTTTTATTGATTGCTTTTAATCCCTTAAATTGTATTTATACAGCTGCTAGCAAAACTTCCTAAAGCGCAGTGGTAGACTGGTTTCTTGTAGCTGATTATTTCAGGTATTGGAATGAATGTCATAACAATGTCACTGGAGTGCATATAAGTGACTTTTTGAGAGCTTGAAAGGGTACCTTTGTAACTTAACAAAAGAAAACAACAAGCTACTGAAAGCCAGTAGTTTACCTACCTAATTTTAGCAGTATGGTCTGGGATCCACATTATTGGCGGTGGCCAGGAACCTTATTTATTTATTTTTATTCTCCTTGCTTCTTGTCCATTTTCTATCCTGGAAGATGGAGAAGATGGGGTTGGAGTCTGCAGATGACAAAGAAGATAATGTAGAACATTTGGCTCAGTTCTATATCTAGTACATTTGAATTAATTAAATAATTGGATACTTTCAGAAGTTTTGAAGTAAAATCTGCCTTATTCATTAACCCAGTGTAGTTGCAGATTCTAGTTCATAATTTATTCTGAAGATGCTGTATTTTGCAATCTCAACAGTCGCTTCTTCTGATTAGAAAATTCAATAGGTACACCAACTGTTTCTTAAAACACAAAATCTTAATATGTCAATTGCATTCAAAATTTGCAGCAAAAACAGTGCTTTTTAGCAGTTAATAATATTTTATCAGGAAGACCTCTCAATAAAACCTAAACCAGAAAAAGGTCTCTTTGTCATACTCAGGATATAGCAACATTCAAGCAACCACAAAGGAATAGTGCCTATTTGCAAATATACCAGAATTACTTCATTTTCTTTATCTAAATAATCTAAATCCCATCAAGATTGGTTATTACCTTGAGATAAGTGTCCATAAATATTTGGAAAGTTCAAAAGCTGTTTTGCAGGCAATATGTACTCTTCTGTTGTATCCAGTTATTGTAAACTGCTGGATATTCTGTTTTTTGCTGAAATTGTGTGTTTGAAAGGGAAACATACAATTGAATGTGTGTCAAATACATGAGTGTTTTGTTTTGCACCTAGAATATTGGACATAGTGACTTCTCTTAACAAGAAATCCATAATCTGGCAGGAAGTATTCGATGATGGAGCAAAGGTAAGGTCTGAGAAATTATGTGAATTGTTCCATCATAATTTTGAGAATAATTCTCCGTTGCAGAAATACATCAGAAAATGTATGTGGAACTGAATATCCCTTTTATTTGTTTACAAAATCAAGAAAGGTTTAACAAGTGTAAAAATGAGTAAGACCAGGGCAGTTGCTGCTTCTGTCCAAGGTCCAGACTTTTTCAATCGGTACCCTCCAAATTAATTAGGACTACAATTCCTGAATTATTGAATAATCATTCTGTATGTTATTGTGCATCAGGCATATCATGTTGGTGAAGGCTGCAAACACATCCCTGGAAAATAATCTGTCTCTCAACATCCTTTCCATGTGACAAGAATTTTTGAATATTAGAAAATGATATAGAGCCAGTAGGATTGGTGTGATATGAGACATAAAGATAACCCTATCTTTGGCAGTTTTGATGTGATCTTTTTCCACATGTACTTAGAAAAGTTCAGAAAGACAAACCATCATAGCATAGTAGCTAGACTGACAGATTCAGATTGGTAAGATTCCTTCTGCAAACTCATTGGGCAACTGATTATTGAGATTTCTTCTGCAAACTCATTGGCCAACTATGAGATCGTCATTCTCTCAGTCCGATGTACTTCTCATAGATAAAAATACTGTAAAATAAAATGAAGGGGTAATTATTATGGGTTCTGAGGAAAAGATGGGCTATAAATACAATACGTTGTCCTGAATTTGTAGAACTGCTCAAACACCATACCATGCTGGAATGAATCATATGCATGCTGTTCCAAAAAAAACCCCAACCCTATACTTTTGTCTTTTCAGCTCCAGCCAGACACAATAGTTGAAGTGTGGAAGAAATATTTGTATCAATTTGAACTAGCAAGAGTAACAAAACAAGGATATCAGGCAATCCTTGCTGCACCTTGGTACCTAGACCTCATCAGTTATGGCGAGGATTGGAAGAGTTACTACAGTGTTGAACCTCTGGACTTTACTGGTTTGTCAATAGCTTGCATTTGCCTTTTTTCTGTGGGAGTTGGGCATTTTTTAATATCTGTTAGGGATACACCCTAGCAGAATCTGCACGGCAGTCAGACAGGCAGGCAAATATGTGAGGTAAACGTTTTTGTAGCTTACACTCAGTAAAACAGATACACTGTGCTAGTTAAATAGTTTATTCCAGTAAGATTTTTAGCATAGTCAAAACAGTCCATATATCATTCACTAATTCAGTCAGTCCAGGGATTATTCAGTTGCAAAGTCCAGTGTCGAAAAAGAGGTCAGTAAACTTACAAATATCAGTCCAGTAATAAATCTTCTCGCAGCAGAAATATGAAGAAATCAAACCTCCTTTCTTCCTTCAGCAGCAGGAAACATGCAGTTAGCAAACCATCAATCCATCATCGTCAGCAAGCAATTCAGTAAGCCAGCAATCAATCAAGTTCTCTTGCTCCCTCTTATGGCGGTTTCACAACCGCACCCAAAATTACATGCTTTGCTGTTTAAAGTGACACACACTAAAAACTTACAATCATAGTTTATATATATTATTTTACCCAAACTACATTAGGTAACCTTGTTATTCCTAACAATACCTTTGGATTCCAGTGTGTGAGGGCCATATTCCCATTTAAATAAACTAGTTGTGCTCAGATTCATGTATTTTCTTATGCTAGATTATAGGAAAGTTTTCTTTTTTGTAGTTTGTGTGAAAGTTATATTTTTTTGTAGCCTAAAAAAATAAATAAGAGTACAGATAGTTCTTGACTTACAACCATAACTAAGCCCAAATTTTTAGTGCTGAGTTAAGTGAATTTTGCCCATTTTATGACTTTTCTTGCCCCAATTAAGTGAATCATTGCAGTTGTTAATAACATATTTGTTAAATGAATCTAGCTTCCCCATTGACTGTGATGACCCAGGGCGTGACACAAAAATAACAAAGTCACAAAAATAGGTAAAATCCCTTTAATACCTCCAACTTGGCTCCCAATGTCCAGTTATCCTTGACCGGAGATCAAACTCTTCCAAAAACAGTCTACAAAGGGAGGAAATGCAGTCCGAACTCAAAGTACAGATAAAGTAGAAATAAAAAAAAACAACACAAACCACGCTGAAGTAATTAACATGACAGGCCAGGATAATAAATTGCAGACTTCCAAAAGATGACAAAGCACACACATTTGGGAAGGCGCCAAAACCCAGATAAGCCTTGACAGATAATGCACGCTTTGCTTCCAGCAAGGTGCTGTGTGCAAACTTCTTATATCCTGTTCTCCCAGCTGCAACTAATGAAAGGGATCAGGCCTTTTTCTCTCCTGTAAGCCACATTGCTCCCTTCTCCATTCCTCCCTGCGTGCCCTAGGATGAAGAGGGGGTGGCCCTGGGTCTTCCTCTGAATGCCCAGCCAGACTGTGCCTTTCCCCCGTTTCTTCCACAGCCACCAGAGCCACACTCCCACTCCCTGCCAGCTGCTCAATCTCCCCCTCAGAATTAGACTCCAACAAGGGCATGACACTGACTTTGCTTGTCAGAAGGTCGTAAAAGGGGATCACGTGATACCAGATACTGCAACCATCATAAATGTGAGTCAGTTGCCAAGCATCTGAATTTTGTTTATGCCAACATGGAGGTCCTGCAATGGTCGTAAGTGTGAAAAATGGTCATAGGTCACTTTTTCAATGAGGCAACTTTGAACAGTTACTAAATGAAATGTTATAAGTCGAGGTCTACTTGTATTTGAATGCATCCCATTCCATGGTTTGTGTAAGCATATACTTCATTTAAAGTTATTGTCAACACTGGTTTATGTTAAGGTTGAATTTTAAACACTCTTTTCAATGACAAATAGGAAATGAACAAATGCTTTTTTTATCCCTTTAAACACAGGAAGCAAATCACAGAAGGAGCTGGTGCTTGGTGGAGAGGCTTGTCTTTGGGGAGAATATGTGGACGCAACTAATCTTACACCAAGACTCTGGTATACCTCACTTACCTAGCTTGTTTCTTCTTTCATAAATTTAAACATCCAATCTTTTTCTTCCTGCTTTAATAATGGAGATTAAAATGTGTGTATATACTTTCCTTGCATCACAGGATTGCAGATCTCTATTTTCCATTTGTTTTTTCTCCTCTTCCTTATAAATAGGTGGGTTCTCTACTTACAATCGTTTGTTTTTCAATCATTCAGTTACAAAAGTAACTGAAAGCTGTCCTCACACTTACTACTCTAGTAGCATCCCCACAGACGTGTTCAAATTTTGGCTGCTTGGTAACCATCATATACTGTATTTATGATAGTCACAGCATCCCTTTGTAATTCTAGGCCATGGGCGAGTGCTGTTGAACTTTGGAGCCGTGAAAATGTAACCAAAGTTTCAGGTGCTCATAAAAGACTTTCTCAACATCATTGCACACGTGATCACATTTGCAAGCTTCTAACTGAAAAAGTCAATAGGGAAAGCCAACTCACTTAATGACTGTGTGACTCTTTTAACAACTTGCAGTGATTGTCTTAGCTGTGGCAAAAAAGGACATAAACCTTACTTTCCCTGTTTTGGAATGTATCTTAATTTCCAGACTTGGATCCTCACACTGCAGACAAAAAAAGGTTGTAACCGCTGTCTTGCTTAGTAACATAAATTTTGATCATGAGGATTACCTGTATTCACCCTTACAGGAAGCACTAATGAGTTCCATATAAGAAATTGGCATTACAGATGGGAGACAATACAGAATAGAGGCAAATCTGCCTGACTTCTTTTATACAAAAAAGCATAGTTAGAGCCAGTTTATGGATTACATGCTGAATTTTCCAGCATCATCCAGAATGTTCAGTCAGCTTCATGGTACTATTCTATCACTGGGGAACATTTAACTCCTATTTGATTTAATTGTAAGGTTCTCTCTGTTTGCTCACTCATAACAAAATATATACAGAATCTAAAACTTTTATTCTACCAATGCACTTTCCTAATTTAAATCTGACTTGTATAAAAGAACTTAGGCATGTTTAAGGCACATTTCCATTTGCACACAGAAATATCCATGTTAATCTGACTATATTTTGAAAGTGATATTGAACTTTCATTCAACTTTCATTGAACCCCTAAGACAGAGTGACATTTTTTTGTAATGCTATATCTGAAATCTTGTAATTCAGAATTGGCTAAGCAAAAAGTACATATTCCATTTTGAAAGCAAGTGGGTAAAAGCTTTTAAATGCGCAGGTAATGTCCTATTGTTTTTAAATAAATACTAACCATTTGATTTTTTAAAAAGATTTAAATAAAATTGCATTGGCCTTGTAATTCCAGGCCACGGGCAAGTGCTGTTGGTGAGAGACTTTGGAGCAGTGAAAATGTAACCAATATTTCAGATGCTTCTAAAAGACTTACTCAACATCGTTGTCACATGCTTAGGTAAGATACAGATATTCTAATATCATATTATAGTTTAATAAGTAAAGTGCTAGCAAAGTTCCTTATAAATTTCTTGTATCTCTTCTGTTACTAAATGAGTATATCGTAGCAATCTCTCTTCTTCACAGAGCAAAAAGATAAGATTTTAGCTTAATGTAGGTAGCTTGAAGGCTACCCAATATTTGCAAGGATATGGCAATGTATAAATGAACATGAAATACATTTAATTATGTTACACTGTGTTAAATTTAATTCATCCAAATTCAAGGTTTGCTATGGCCCCACACATATGCCTTTGGCTTAAATATCTTTTAAATGCCATGTTCAAGTGGATAGGTGTAACTTGATATTTACATTTTCCTGAGAAAACAATCTGTTGGAGCTTCAAATGCATATTTGCATTCTTTGCATTTGTGGAAGTACAAGAGTATAATTTGGTGCATATAAACCTCACAACTTTAAAACTGTCACATGTAAGATTAATATTCTCCCACTATATAGCAAAATGGCATGAGTGAGCTATCTTTCACCAAGCTTCTAACTTTTTGTATTTTACAGCTATATTTTGTATTAATTGAGGCATGCAGAAAGACAGGATACAAACTGAATTATATTTTTCTGATCTTGCATTTTTTCTTAATGCTGGAAAAAATTATTTAAAAACCTGATTGTCCTTCCTCAGCTATTTGCCTTTTAAAAAAAAAACAAAAACAATATTAGACCCTGCCATGAAATTGAAGTTATGTAAACGATAAGGACTTTTGTTTATGTTAAAAAACAGATTTTAGTCTTGGAATCATCTCTAATTGCTTTCTTAGTCTTTAAATTGTACAACATAAACTCTCCTTTTTCAGTATTTATTGGCCACAGATTAATTCCCTTTCCTCTTCTCCACAGGCGTGGAATTGCAGCACAGCCTTTGTTTGTTGGACATTGCAACCATGACTTCCTCTGATCAGGGATCGTAGCAAAAGTGCCTATTCTTCATTTTAATGTGAGACATATATATCAGTGTGAACTATATAGGAAAAGAGATATGTACAACAGCAGAACTCTACAAAACATAACCACTCGGACCAGAAATATACTAGTGCGTATTTTGTATATAACAATATAACAGTTAGGGAAAAGGCAATTGTAGCTCTTCAGTGGAATAACTTACAACAGTCACAAGACGTTAATTTTTCTGAAGATGAATCATAATTTATATCTTATAGTTTCTATTGACATATAAACAGGCTGCAGCAGCAAGATTTACTTTTGATCAATGTATTTTCAATATAAACTGCTTCCTAACAAAGGATTGAAACAAGTCCACAGTCCTCCATGACATCATGCCAAACCGGTCTTCTTATTAAGCAAAGCATTTTGCTCATAAAGGCTCATTGGATGGTAGTTTGCCAATTCCAGTGTAAATGTAGCAGTCCCAGATGTCAAAGAACGTAAAACTGTTGAGTAGCCCTGGGGGGAGGAAATATGTATCACAAGAGATTATAAGATGAAGCTATTTCAAAGACAGAAAAATAAATTTTACATTTAATTGAAATTCTTTTTTATTGCTAGAAAAGCTGCAATTCAATACAATGGTGTATTTCATCTGCAATTTCAAGTTTAAATTTATTTAACTGTGCAAACATTTTCATCAAATGTATCTGCAAGTGAAATTGATATGAAATGAGGCTCCTCTATATACTAAGGAAGTGTGATTTAATTATATTTTCTTGCAGATTTTTTATCATACTCAATATTGTTAGCTCAGTAGAGAAAAAACAGCGCTGAGTGAACTATCTAATACGATAGCATACAAGATGGGCCAGATAGTATAATGCTCTAGCGCACGGGTGTCAAATCTGTGCCATCACATAGCCATCACATGACATATTTTTCTTCTTCAAGGAGCTGGGTGGGTGTGACCTGCGGGGTGATACCTCTGGCCACCAGTTTGATGCCCCTGCTCTATCATGTGAGCTATACAGCCCAAGAAGGATGCCTGCCTAGATGAACTTAATCTGAGACAAACTGTTCTAGATAAAGTTCTTCCAGTTAAAAAAAAAAAACCTTGCTGACATTTATCTTTCCACTCAAGAATCACAAAAGTAGAACTGCTCTACTTTATTTTATGCCAGAGAAGCTTCCACCGCTTCCTCAAAATGTTCCGATAACAAATACATGGAATAAGATGAAGTTTCATTTCTATAAAGGAGTTTAAGAAAAAGCTGGCTTTGCTGAAATGCCCTGACTTGTCATGATTTCTTATGACTGAAAGGATGATGCTCAAAACAGTCAATTCTGGAGCAAAAGAGAATGCTTTGTTCTGACTTTGAGACCTAGCAATTACTATTTCAGAGTAAAAATATGCTTATTTATTTACTTGGTAATTTTATAAATCAAAATGCATGACCACCCCATGCTTCACCAGTTGCGCCAGAGTGAAATGGAAACAGGAAAGAGACCTTGAGGTCATCTACATAAGCACTACAAAGATACTGTAAAGGGAATACCACTATGTCTCTGCCACTGTGACATCCAGCCAAGGAAACTCGAAGCTGTGCTTGCTGCCAGAATCTGCTGGCAAGTCCTGTGCTATGAAGCTTACACCAGTTTTGAAGACAGAGGCACTGCCAAAAACAGTGAATGGCATCATAGTTCAATAGTGACAGATATTGTAACAATAAACTTCCAATTGTGCTAGACTCTGCACTTCTGGACTGGGTCTGCAGAGTCCCCTCTGTGCTCACAGATGAATTGCACAACAGCATGTATTCTTTGAATGCAAAATGCTATCTACATAGCCCACTTGTTTCATGTGTCCCTGAGCAGCATACAAAGTTTAAAAAAATTAAAAGAATCCAGCAAAATAACCAAAACTAACAGCAAAAATTGTTTAAAACACTAAAAACATGTGGGACAGGTAAATGGGATTGGGAAAGGCAGTCCCTCAAATAATCTGACTCTAGGCTATGTAGGGCTTTATGAGTCATTACCAGCACTTTAAACTGAACCCAGAAGCAAACTGGTAACCAATGCAACTCACAGAGCAGAGGTGTAATATATCATAATCTAATAGCAAATAACTCCCTACACCATCACATTTTGCACCAGCTGAAGTTTCTGGATGATCTTCAAGAGCAGTCCCAGACACAACGTCTTACAGTAATTCATGCAGGAGGTGGTCAGGGTATGAGTAATTGAGCATAGGGCCTTCGGGTCTAGGAATGGATGCAACTGGCACACAACCCCAAATTGTGCTAAGACCCATGATCACCACCTGTTCATTGAACAACAGTCATGAGTCTAGAAAGACCCCCAGATGGCACATCAGGTCAGTCTGGGGCAGCACCAGCCCATCCAGAACTAAAGGTAGCCCCTAACCCAAAACCATTCAGTCTTGCCATGGTTGAGCTGAAGTGTCTTGTCCCCCATCCAAGCCACCACAGCCTCCAGGCACCAACACACGTTGCCATCTATACAGGTAGTCCTCCACTTACAACAATTCATGGAGTGACAGTTCAAAGTTACATCACTGAAAAAAAGTGACTTATGACCGTTTTTCACACTTATGATCGTTGTAGCATCCCCATGGTCACAATTTACATTCAGATGCTTGATAACTGACTCAACTTTATGATGGTTGCAGTGTCCCGGACTCATGTGATCGTCTTGTGACCTTCTGACAAGCAAAGTCAATGGGGAAACCAGATTCACTTAACAACCCTGTTACTAATTGAACAACTGCAGTGATTCACTTAACAAATATGGCAAGAAAAGTCATAAAATGGGGCAAAACTCACTTAACAAATGTCTTGCTTAACAACATAATGTTTGGGCTTAATTGTGGCCGTAAGTTGTACTCAATTTTTCAGGTTTTAAAGTACTCCACAATATTCACAGTATCCAGAACATGCAACTTTAGTTTCCTGCCAATTACAGCACATACCATCATTTCTGCGAGGGGAACAGCTGCAATCACAACCTGGTTATCTAGGCGACCTTGAACGTCATTTATGTTGCCTCTCCTCTGTGCAAGATCAGCAAGTACTACACCAACATAGTTTCCAGGCACGGTCACTTCCAACTTCATGACAGGCTCCAGGATTTGTTTATCAGCATTCTTTAAAGCCTAAGAAACAAAATTACAAGACAAATCTTCAATCCAAATATCAATCTGCTTAATACAGTATTAATTTGCATCAGGAAAATCAGGCTGAAATGAAGTCTATACTTATTCCGTATGAATTCAAAAATCAGAAATTTTCCAAAACATAAATATTCCCAATGCAGCTTACAAAATATTTTAATTTAAAACAGCAACTTAAAACAGAAAATATGCATCTTCATCATGATCCCAGTCTCACCATTTCCGATTGTAGGAAAATAAATATTGTAAACAACTTTGTTGTGATGCCAATTCAAAGAGAACTACAGAAGATCAAAAAATGTACTACTTGGCCTGGATAAGATTATTTGATTCGTACCTTTTGCAGGCAACGAGAAGCACATGCAGAAACCATAGTTAGTGATGTATCAGCATTTGTAGCTACTGCCCGGACAGTGATTGCCACATCTTGAACTGGATAGCCCATAAGTGGTCCTACAAGATGAAGTATCAGTAACACATTAAATATTTACATTGAAATCAACCATGCAGATGACAATTCAATCTGTTCAAATGGCATCGTCCTGTTTCTTTTCAAAGATATTTTGCAGACTGCAGATTAAACATCTCCAGTTGAGTCACTACGAATAAAAACAGAAAAGCTGCAACTATTCTTTCTAGCAGTTTCATTCATTTGCATCTTCAGTTAAAAAAGAGAAAGGAGGACAGATGCTAATTTCTGCCTGACAGCCTTGCTCTTTTGTAGGCACACTTAACAACGAAGTCTCAATTTCTTCAAACAATTCAAAACATTTATTGAAATAACGCTTTACCTTGAAGGTATGAGGTTGATATGCCATTTTCTATAGCTTCACGAAGATCAGGGTGAAGTAAGTCATTGATACTTTCAACATATTCAATGACTGGTGCTGTTGCTGGCATTTCTCCCTCCCATGGCTTAACTCCCAACTCAACCGTCACTTGATGTCGCTTTTCTCCTATTGTCCTGTCCAGTGTATCTGTAACAAAATCAAGTAACATATCAAGCACAAAGTTCAAGTCATAAAATTAGCACAGTATTTACTAGCCACCAGTTTTAAGTCCTTCATTTGCAGGTCTATGACATTTAATGTACCTGCAGCTTCAACTGAGTTTTGGATTGTTTCTCGATAAGCAACTTGAAGAGGTCCAAGATAAGTCTCCAGTTTGTATTCGCGTTTGATTCGGTCATGAATGATGTCAATGTGTAGTTCTCCCATGCCACAAAGAATTGTCTAGCAAAAATATTCATAAAAGTAGTATCATCAAAGCAGGGTGCATACTGTTCATTTTTCAAAGTGATTTTAAGGCCAGGCAGACGAGAGAGGCAAATACAGGCAGCAATACAGGCAGCAAAATGCATTTTGAGGTAAAGCAGGGGTATCAAACTTAGGGCCCAGATTCGGCCCGTGGGGTGCTTAGATCTGGCCCATGGGGCTGCCCTGGAAACAGGGAAGAACTAGACCGCAGTGCCTCTTCTAGTGAAAACAGAGCTTGGGAGGACTGCCCGCAGCCCTCCTGAGCTCCATTTTTATGGCAGAGGGTTGCAGAAGGCTGTCACAGCCAAAAACGGAGATCAGGAGCCTGTTTTCACTGGCAGAGCTCTCGGGCCACCCCAGGCACCACCAACACGGGTAACGTCAAGTTAACCATACCCACCCCAGCCTCCTGAGGTCAAACACAACCCTAATGCTGTCCTCAATGAAACTTGAGTTTGACATCCCGCAGCTAAATGGTCTCTATCCATTTTTCAAAGATCCTTGCTTCATAGCAGATTTGCTGGGAATAATTGCAGCTGAAAAGAGAAGGCAAGCGGGGAACCTCCTTCTTCCAATTCAGTTGCATATGCCAATATGGATGCTAGTATAAACACGAACAATGAATTATAAATGTTAGAATGAGCGGGCAAACTCTGCAGCTAGAGATGAAACTTTTGCTCCTTCCAAAGGCTGCAGGAAATGCAAATGATACATGCCAATGACACTAGGAGCTCTAGGTCCTATTTTGGGATGGTGGCAGGTGGGGTATAAAATAGTTAACAGAAAAACAGCACAAAGTGATCTCGTTGGTTCATTTGATCATTCATATTTCCACATTGCCCATCTCACTTAAGTGATTCTGGGCAGTTTACAATAAAAAGATGCTTTGTATTTCAGAAAACCTTCCCAAAAGTAATTCCGTTGATTTCAGCAGTGTCATCTGAAAGGTAGGAATACCATAAAAAAGGAGAGGGGACCTACATAGGGCTCATCCTTCACTGTCTTAGAGTACAGCAATAAGTTTAAGCATTGTAAACCTTACCTGCCCCGTATTGGCATCGATCTTAACTTTCAGACTTGGATCCTCACGCTGCAGACAAATCAATGCATGATCTAGATCTGGAGCAAATAATTGATTAGAATAGGTACAGAGGATATAACCATGGTCCTCTTCCCTTCTTCTGTACTACAGTTTCCCAAGGCCTCAGCAAGGGTCACTGGTGAGGAATCCTGGCATGCAGATCTAATGCAGTGAAACTGACTCTTGTGCCCTCGGGGAGAATAATTGCAGTTAAGAAAACACAGCTCTGAAGAAAAGATGTGATATTACCCATAAGTTATTCAACTCTTCCAAAATTAATGTAGCAGCATGCTAGACTGGGGTTTCCTAGCCAAAGCAATAACTAATCGTCTTAATTCTATTCTTTTAAAATATTCTGATTGCCAAACTACAGACTAAAACCTACATGGAAGAGAAGATAATGTTTCAAAATTTAAGAGATGGAAAAGCAGGCCAGGGAGAAAAGACTACATTAGGCTTATCTCTTCCATTGTTTCCCTCTCTTTTCTTTTTAAAAACCATAAAGCTGTTCTGTCAATCATCACTTACAAAACTGTGTCTGGGATTTTTCTTCCTCCTTGCCCCCTTCTTCTTCATCGGTACAAAATCAGTACAAAATAATCTCACGCTCCTGATCTTCAAAATCTCCTAGTTCCAAAAAGTTTTTTGACCAGCAGAGACAGTTGCTGATTTCAATCCCCTCAGGTGTGCAATGCGAGTAGTTACTTTTGGATATTTATCCTAAAATCTGAATTAATTATCTGCTAAGCTAGAGAACCATAACAGCATTGCATGCCCTCTCAAATCATCTCACAACTGGAGACATGGTCTAGAGCAAGGGTGTAAAACTTGCATCGTTACAGCCTTGTCACATGACGTATCGGGACTTTTCCCCCTTCGCTAAACTGGGTGGGGGCAGGGCCAGTTTGGGATGCATTCGGTCCACAGGCCGTGAGTTTGACACTCCTGGTCTAGAGAATAATAGTCATCTGTAATATATTTTTGTTCCTATTAATAAACAACAAATAATCCCATTGCTTTATCGCCATGCATAGATTACAAGCACAACTCTCCTATTTCAGAAACTGAATTGTACCTGGTTGTTTGGCCATGGAAGGTGGCTCTATTGTACAAAAGAAGACTGGTTCTGGAACCTCAATGCCAGCTAACAGGAGGTTTTGTACTTCTTTAGGTTGATCACGTGCTGATTCCACATTTCTTCCAGCTCGACGAGCTGCAGCCACTGCAGACGCTTTTGAAGTAACAATGGTGTCACCAGTGGCACTCTAATGCAAGCCAAATAACAATATATGATGAATGGCCAGCATACAATTGGTTTCAATCATTAAAAAGCATTGAACGTTAATTGGCTAGCCAACATTGTTTTTCCCCCAATTAAAGGACAGGCACATCTGATCCTTTGTTTTGTACTACCAGCAGCTATAATTATGTTTTGGACAATAAAAGCACTTTTTAAAAATAGAAGAAAATTTTTGTGAAGATTTCCACATATTATTCCTCTCTATAAAAATAAATCGAATGCTATTCCATGTATGATTAGACATTTTCCATAGCCTCAAAGAATATATATGCCAAAGATTTTGGGAGCTGCAGTCTCCATACATTTGAAGGGCACCACATTCAGGAAATCTTGACTAGATCACTTTGCAAATTTACTCATGAGAAAACTTATACCAGCAAATTGGTCAGAAAGTCCAGTTGCCTCTTGAAAAAACACCTTTGAGGCAACCATGGCCTGGATGACTGAGACTCTCCAGACATTTAAATCAGCAAAATGATTTTGATTCCATAAACTAATCCTGATGCAGGCTTTTTTCCCCTTTTTTTTACAAAATACAAAGTTTGAAAGACCACAGAAGTTTTTTTTTTACCTGTTTCAACCCCACAGTCAGGGCAATGTTGCCAGCGGTTAGTGAAGAGATTTCTATTTGCTGATCAGCAAAAGGCAGGAGCAAGCGGCTCATTCTCTCTCTGCAACAATTGACTCGGGTTAGGTTTCAGTCCCCTCAAGAGATGCCCTTTCATTTAAGCTCATTCGCCTTTTCTCACCACCAATCCATTTTTAAAAAAAAAAAACTCACGTGCAATTTTTGTTAATATTATAAACTGCCGATTGAGGCTTCATTGTGCCAGAGTAAATGCGCAGAAAAACCAAGGGTCCACGCTGTTTGTCATGAAGAACTTTAAATGCCAGAGCACATAGATCATCTTTATACCACGGCCTAGAGAAATCAATCAAATCAATCAATCAATAAACCAGCCAGCCCACCTATTCAACTTAGGAATCATGACATAAAAAATACTTAGCATTTAGCAGCAGATACATTCACTGAAAGCACCATAATTACTAATAATGGTGGGGTTTCTGCTGCATTTGTAGACATATTATTTGTATTTCCTTAATCAGGTTGAAATACTATGCGGAGAGAAAAACCCTAAGGACATGATTTATCTTTGAATAGATCAGGCTTCCTGGATTCCTCGGCTGTGTGTGTCTCTGCAGTACAATCTGTTTGTAGCATTCCTTCCATATTCCTGATTCTCTAAAATTCAGTTTACTTGCCCACCCTGTAAGATATTAAATTTTCTTTGCCATACAATTTTTGCTTACTTTTCATCAAATGAAATGACATCTTCACTCCTTACTCACAAGAAATCATAGCTGCGTTCATCTGGTGCAGGCAAATATTTGGTGATCGCATCTAACAAGGGCTGAACACCCTTATTTTTCAATGCACTTCCACAAAAGACAGGCACTGCTTTATGAGCCAGGGTTACTCTTCGTATTGCAGCCTGTAGCTACAGAAAATCGAGGAGACACAATTATTTTAAACAAATGCATACTTACAATTCAATACAATATGAAAAACATGTGGCTGGCTACACTGATTGACTCGAAAAGTTAACAAATCAGAGCAGGTGCAATAACAGGTGGGCATCTGCCTATTCCACCTCTTCGTTACATTAATTGGTTTTTGCTTGGATTATTGTTTGTTATTTCAATCTATATTATGTTCATGGGCACTCAAAACAACTTGATATAATTTTATTAATTTATTAGAATCACTGAACACTTCTCCTAGACCAGGAATGTCAAACCCGCGGCCCGTGGGCCAGATGCATCATGCGCTTGCCACGCCCACCCAACCCCCGGTTTCAGTCAAGGGGGGGAAATTTGCAATATGTCACGTGATGTGACTCTGCAAGTTTGACACTTCTGTCCTAGATTTATTTCTTCTCAAGCTATCAGCTTGATAATAGTAACAGCTGCTAGGAAATGGATGGCTCAGTTTGCTAGCCATTGAGACAACAGGAACAAAACCAGCAGCAAAATTAGTCCTCTCTTCTCCGGTGGTTTGTTTCTTATGTAAGAAGTAGAAACTATGATTTAAAAGTGACTAATCATTTTTAAACAGGTGAGCAACAAAATTATAAATTGGCTTCTTTATTCAGAGTTATTCTGAACTAACTTTTGTAGAAAGTGACACTAAACCCACAATCAACCTCTTCCACATTCAGACATATGGAGTCACTGCATCTCTCCTTCCAAATCTTCCCCTTGTGCATGAAGAAGCAAACCATTGAGCGCTTCATGAAATGTGAAAAATTTCCCAGGAGGATAACAGCAAATACATTTTACAATGAAGGCCACCACACAATGAATCAAATTCAAGAAAAGACCCTTTTTTATGAATTCAGCTAGAAGTGCTTTATACTTAATGTCACACATCCTTTACACCAGGGATGTCAAACTAGCGGCCCGCAGGCCGAATGCATCACGTGCAGCCCATGCCTGGATGCTCTGTGGCGAAAACGTTCCAATACATTATGTGATGGCAACATGATATGGAGAGTTTGATACCTGTGCTTTACACTATTATACCTGTAACTTGCTCCTTTAAGGATGCTTACATGCCTTAAAATAACTGACTAGTTGTCAACAAACTTTGTATCACTCCTCTAGCAAGGCTAACCATTTCCCAAACTGCTTGCAAATCTCTCCTTCTGTTCAAATGACATGGGCTGTTTGACATATTGCAAATCTAAGCTTTCCGTGAACTATTTTGTGTTGTTTGAATTTAATTTTTTTAACAAGACTGAAATACTGATAAAATTGGTCAATTTGAAAGAAGAGTGGGTAGTATGTTTTATCTTTTGTAATAATTCTAAAATATTTGCTACATTCCATATACCAGCTAGTTTAAAATAGTTTAATAGCCACTTCAGGTGATTTGATCCAGAAAGATGGCTTAAGCATTTAAATGACACAAAAAATGTAATTTATATTTCCTTTTGCCATAGCATACTCTGCAATCCAATCTGATTCAATTCCCTATTATTTCTCACTAATCATTATGGTTACCTCAAACTTGAGCAATATTATTCAAAGGAAGTATTTTATTTTGATCTATCATCAATTCTACTGGAAAGGAGGCCAGTGGTTTCTTTTTTCAACACAAGTATATTTTCATGTATAAAATCCAGTTTACATGATGAATGAGTCAAGGCACAGACCTCATCAGCTGGTAATGAATCAAAACTTTCACTGAATTCTCCAAGGACCAATTCAGCAAACTCATCATCCAGGTCTGCAACCTTTAAAAGATAATGCATTTCCAAATGGTTAACATTTCATATTATTTATGTTAGGTCTGCTTGCTTCTCAATGAAATTAAGAAATAAAGGTCATGTAATTAATCTAACAATATGAAAATATGAATTCCCATAATTGCTAGCCTAAAAATATCTTATTTAAGCTTTTGCAGTTACACATCACTTACACTAGAGGTCAGCACTAATGCACCTAAATGGGAATCTATTATGCCTCAAAAACACACACAGCAGCCAAAAATAATTCAATTAAAATAAATAAATAAAATGACCAAAATAATAACATATCTCAGGATCACAAGGGGCCAGGGGACATTTTTTATTGGAGACATCACTGAATGACATCACAGTCTTAGTCTGATGCGGGCTAAAAACAATGTGAAGGAAAAAAATTGGATCACTGCAGCCGCTCTGAAAATGATACCTACTTCCAGGACAAAGCCATGCGGCCTGGAGATGTCAGGGGTTGAAGCAGTTTGCTCTTCTTCCCCAACACAATCTCCAGAATTTCCAGAAGATCTGCAGAAGTGGTGATGAGGAGGCAAAGAGGAGGATGTAGGATCCAACGCAGAGGTGGTATTCAGCAGGTTCTGACCAGTTCTAGAGAATCGGTAGTGGAAATTTTGAGTGGTTAGGAGAACCAGCAAATACCACCTCTGGCTGGAAATTTTACAGTATCCTTCCCCTGCCACGCCCACCAAGCCACGCCCACAGAACCGGTAGTAAAAAAAATGGAATCCCACCACTGGTCCAATGGGGTAGGAAACAGCCCCAAGGCTTCCAGAGACCCAGTGGGGTGGAAAATCAGGCCCAAGGCCTGTGAGGACCCAGTAGGGTAAAAAAGAGTCGAAGGCCTGCAAGGACCCTAAGCGGTGGGAAGCCTCTGGAGACAGAGAAGGCTTGGGATGCCCGGAGCAGAAGGCCGAAATCTGCACTAGGCCTCTCAGGGCCTCCGCAACCCCTGAGGCACTCACTCCATGCTCCCTTCATGAGCACATCTGGCAGAGCAGGGATGGGGATTGTTAGGCAAGGCAATCATACGGCTGCCTCATTTAACCACCATCACAACTTGCAACCATAATGGACAGGCACATTACAGTCATGTCAAGGACTACCGAAGCAGCACATACCATATTAACCAAAGCTAATGTTTACACAGAATAATAAATGAAACCTGTATATTATTGTATATTATATGATAAACAACTGTTAGTGATGTTGGGCAATTCACAACAATCAATTTAGATTAAAATAATGCTACAGAGTCAATATGATACAAGAATAATGGACCAGGACTACAGGAATTGAGATTGAAACCTCTTCAATCGTTAAGTGCAGCATTTATCTAGCTGATGAAAAGTCCTTTTATGCCATTCAGAATAACTTGTGCTAATTCAATGTTAATTTGCATTAAAGGCATTGCAGGAGCTTGCCACCATCATAGAATTAAGAATTTAACAATACATATCCCATAACTCTCTAATCACAAATGAGAACACATCCCTTTTCATTATTTGATTGCAGCAAATGTATGTAGTTCTCAATGTACTGCTTATCATCAACTACCCATATTTATTTTCTCAAACAGCTGTACATCTGACATTGTACAGCAAGCTCAATTCAACTTAGCCCATCCTCTCTGGCTTATATTTCATTATTTCCAGGTCAGCTTTTCCTGATTTATTTATTCTCCAAATGTGTGCACCAATTTCCCAAATTCTCTAATCAACAAGGCTTTTGCTGAGAATTCTCGGAGCTAGTCCACACATCTGAAGGGTATCCAGTACTTTTAAATTAAATTCTCACATGTTTTATGTATTTACTTTAGAACTTTACTTGTTCTATTAAGGTATGTCTTGCATCATTGGCATTTTTTAATAAGTTAAGATCGCCAGCTTCTTCCAAGGATTTCTGCTTAAAGGTCTTTCCATCATCCAATCCAGTGACAGCATTCCAGATAACTTGGTCCTTGGTCACCACATCAATGATTCCTCTAAAAGACTTTGCTTCTCCAATTGGCAACTACAAAAAAACGTATTAAAAACTACCAATGTCAATAAGGTAAGGCACAGTAGCACCAAAGTAACACTAAATATTATTTATTAAGTATCTGAAGTTAACAGACAATGTCTGCTTTAATGTCCTATTAAAAAAAACATAATTAGGTCTCCACATTTCTCCATCAATTACATTTTTAAAGAAGTATATGGTTCTCTGCAGAAACACCATTCCCAAAGGCAGGGACAGCATCCGAGAAGGAATGCTTCCTGAGTCTATAGATGGCATTGTTTAACTGAAAGGACTCAAAACACATCAATTGCCTGATCCTAACAGACACGCAGAAACCATGGAAGGCAAGTGGTCCCCCAAATACAGAGGCATGTTCACACATTCTGGACCAACGGTAGCTTCCAAATAGGTTTTAAGGGCAGCCCCATGTAAACAGAACTCTGAGGTAAACAGAGCTTGATTGTCTGAAGTAACTGTCAATCCAGGGGGGCAGACACAATTCCTTGAGCAGGAGCTGTCAGTCCAAGGCAACCCCCAAACTGCATACCAACTCTAAATAGGAAAGTAAACCTCATCCAAATGTCAGGTGGAATTCCCACATTTAAAGGACCCAAAAATGCACAGACATTCAATCGTGGCAGAAGCCCATAAAGACCCAGAGAATCTCCAAACATTTGGACAGTATATTGATGGCATCACTCAGTTAGCATCGTGTTGAGATGTACAATTGGGTATCATCCCACAAACTTTATAACCCAGCAGTATGCAAACTATAAAGCAGTAATAGGTAGACCTCATTTAGTATTACAACTGGGATTGGCAACTCACTTAAGTGAAGTGGTCGCTAAATGTAATCATGACTGTACTTATGATTTTATTCAGCTTTCCTTTGGACCACCAAAGGTCATAAACATTAGAATCAACCACAAAGTTACTTTTCCATCATTGCGTAACTGCAAATAGTAATTAAACAAGGCAGTTGCTAAACTAGGTCTACCTATATATAATTAATAAATATTAATCACTTTCCAAAATTACCTGTAGAAGTAAAGGCTTCACTTTCAACTTTTGCTTGATACTCTCAACTGAATGGATGAAACTAAAGACAAAATATTACTGTTTTAGAGAGAACAGTTACATTTCTTTAACCATTAAATTATTCTCTTCTCTATAAACTTCCAAAGTAATACAACAGCTACAAAAATAAGAAACTGTTATTTGGCCATAACGCTTGCACAAGATTTTCCCCAAATGTGCTTTTTCCAAAAGACAATCGGAATGCCATGTTTTTCCCTTTGAAAATGTTTCGCTTCTCATCCAAGAAGCTTCAATTCGATTCAGAAGTGAAATATATTGTAACAATATGGCTGTGGGCAGAGTTACCCTGTAATACTGCATTCTAACCACTGCACCACCAAGGAAGGCTCTTTAATTATTATAAGACTAATTAGTTATTAAGTTATAAAACTCAATAACAGCCTATCACTCCACATTGTTGTAGTCCTTCTTTGTTTCTCTGCCCTGAAAAATAATAGGTATTTTGTACCTTGCTCCAAGTTTGTCCATCTTGTTTAAAAAGCAAATTCTGGGTATATGGTGTTTGTCTGCTTGCCTCCAGACTGTCAGAGATTGTGCCTAATCAAAAATGTACATTTCTGTTCAGTGGCAATTTTCTGTCCATTACAAACATGTAAATATTTATTTCCATGAGATACAAATGAAAAAAAACCTGTTTGTTACCCATGAAATTTGCAATAAGATGAATTTAATAGACAACCTAGAAAACATAAGGAAGGCGGGAAATAGACTGCAGTAGACAAGTAGATGCAAAGAATTAAAAATGAATAACTGCAAAGTTAAAGAATCCAAACTTTGAGAAAAGGCTGCAAAATATTTTTTGAGGGAACAGGCAATACAATACAAAACTTAAGCATAAATGAGATAGAAAGAAGGAATATTTTCCATCATATTAGAAGTTGTCAGCAAAGATAAATTGTAACAAATTAGGTCATCGGTAGTACTAAACTAAAGCTTGGGAATTTGTCACTTTTTTTAAAAAGCCATGCCTTATCAATAGCAACATTCAGAGATGTATAGTTTCCAAATACTGTGGAAACACACAAAGATAGATTATGTCCTGCGGGCAAATTCCAAGAGGAGTCTTAAAATTATAGCTATTACTGGGCTTAAAAAGCTGTGATTAAATCCAGGAAAGCGTTTCTTCTGCTGTCACATAGATAATGCCCTCTTAGATCTGAGTATAAATTACCCATTCTGTGAGGCTTACAGCACAGTTGTCTGCAGAAATTGGAAGTGCTTAGGCATGCTAGTTAAGCCTCATAACAGTTCCTAAAAGATACTGTTCAGTACAAGGGAAAGTTTTGTCAGTATTTGTTGAGGGAAGTGGATGATGTGTAAGTTGTTTCACCTAACTCTCTATAGCTACATGGTCTTTGTTCATGTGTACATGTATATCATCTCCGCCACAAAAAAAGAAAAAAAAATCCAGCCTGAACACCCATTTTGAACTGGAGAGAAAAAATTAAAAGTAACTTTCATTGGTCCCCATGAAAGCTGAATCTCTCCATGGAAAGGGAATACTTAGGATACTTGAAATTCCAGAGGTGTGGCCACACTGTGCTTCTTCCTTGTTTTTTAATATATTTTTATTAAATTTCAAAACATGAATACAAAGTAAACAAGCAAAAAGAAGGAATTGAAAAGAAAGAAAAGTCTAACAGAAAGCAAGATACAGCTACAATAAGTAAGAGCAAAAGAAAAGTAAAGAAAAACAGAATAGCCTTACTTTCGTCAGTAGATAAAAAAATACATGTAACTCGTAGTTTAAACTTAGCAATAGTCTATATTATTACTATAATCACATATAATTCTAATCATAAAATCCCAAAATCAAGATTTTACCATTCAGTTTCTCTCAAAATGTCCAAAAGTGGCTTCCAAGCAGAAAATTGGTCAAAGTCTTTTCTTTAATAAAAGCTGTCAATTTCACCATTTCTGCCAATTACATGCTATACTTCTTCCAACCCTTGAACTATATTTTCTTTTTGTTTTTTTAATGTGAATTTTTGGACACAGGCTGTACACACACTATGTATCCAGCCATTAGGATGTGTTACTACTCATATTTGTGTGTATATTTAGGATGACAGTGGGAGGAATCAGGTAGGAACCAAAGGTCCAGTAAATCAAATTGTTTATATTCACTGACCATACCTCAGGAGATAATATAGCTGCCATGCTGACCTGGAAATGGATAAATAATAAGGCTGTCCAGATGGGTTTATCAAAAACAATTCATTATGCTGTAGTTTACATTATGTTTACCTTTTCTTTTGTCTTGTCTTAAAATGTAATAGACCAAAGGTAAATAAGCTATGGATCTACTTTTGCTCAGGACTGCCAAACTACATGGCAATGCTTTGCTAGAAGCTCAATATACATTGTTTATTGTTTACAATGTAATAATTTTATGTTATATCTTCAAAGGGATTTGGTTGTTTTAGGTAAGCCAAATTTTGGCCACATTTTTCTCTCCAACATATATATCTTGCAGAGATGCAAGCAAAGGAACCCATTTGCTAGTGGGAATAAGTCTTAAATTCTCGTCCTTAAGCATACCCAAGACATGAAGCAAAGCCCCCAAAGAGTCATTTTTACCTCCACACCAGCTGAAGCATCAAAAACAGCCACTGCCCCATCCAACACTCGCAAGGAACGTTCCACCTCCACAGTAAAGTCCACATGACCTAAAGTTTAGTCCACACAGGAAGGTAAAGTCTTTTGTTTTGTAATATTATCTTTTACCATTGTAAAAATATTGAATAAAAATATTTTTTTTAAAAAGCACATTATTTAAGGATGCACATAGCCCTTGGGAGGTGGCAAGGCCAAAAAAATAATAATGATGTGCTGAGCTGACTGCTCTCCTCCTGAAGAATCACCTATGCAGTTCATTACCATCTGGAATCACTTTGGCATGATACTGGCTGTGAGCCTAATGCCAAACTGACATTCCTCTAAAAAGAGAGCAGTGAGGAACACATTGTGGTTGACAAAGTGCCCAATTGCAGGAATCTCTCTGAAGTCAAAGAGAAATTGTCAAATCACCCTTATGTGCTCCATGTAATTGCTTTTTCATAGAAAGCAAGAACTTTTGTGGTGGAATTGAATTTTGATTATTTAAAGAGAGGGAATCAGTTGTTGTTTGGGAAAACATAGAACTGGACTAGATATATAACATGCAATGCTTATGCTGTTATTTCTAATGTCCTACTGCACTTTTGCTGTTTAATAAAGAGTAATGAGGTTTTAAAGATAGGTTTATAGAAACTGGTGAAAATATGGAATAAAGAAATGGTTTTATTGTAAGAAATAGCGATAAATTCTTAATGTTGATTATACTTGCTGGCAATGAAAGAGGTAGAGGTTTTTTTTCCTATCTTTTTCTTTTCTTCCTTTTTTTCCTTTTAAGCCCCTTTTATTTTTTTAATGTATCTTTTTTGTAGTTGTATAAATTTTACTTGAATAATAAAACCCCCAATAAAATAATTGAAGAAAATGAAATCACTTTGCCGTTGTTTCTTAAACTTGTCATGCTCTTAACATTAAGACGATATGGTACCTGGTGTATCTATCAGGTTGATTCGATGGCCTTTCCAATCAAATGTGACAGCAGCAGATTGAATGGTAATGCCACGTTCCCTTTCCTGTGCCATGAAATCTGTTACTGTATCACCATCATCAACATCTGTTTAAAAGAAAGAGCATGTTTTTAATCAAAAAACTTGAGCGCTTGGTCATATAGTAAGTGTTATAGAATATAATACCTGGTGATCAATTGATTACTTAGTTGGACAGGAAACCTAAAATATGGTTTTTATTTGCAAAACAATGACATCAGCCTCACCACTACCTATCTCTTGGACTAGTGCAAGAAATTTAGGGTGACTATAACTACAACTATAAATAAATAAATAAATATTGAAAGGTCCTTTTTAATTGCTATGGGGCTGGGGGTGGAAGACGGGGAAGATTGAAAAAGTCATTACAGCGGTAATATTTGTCAGTATCTCATATTTTAAAAGCATGAGAATTACAAGCTAAAAAGCACAACCCAGAGGGGAAGAAAACAGGGAAAGATGACAGAAAGCCAAGTAAAATTTTCATTTTCATTTGCAAAAAACAAACAAAAATGAGTTCACAGATCATGCTAATTCATAATGCTATTTGCTCATGTCAGATACTTGTCTTAGCAAATCTCCAAAAAAAACAGTCTTGCATTCCAGCTTTCTCAGTCTCATAGATTTCAAAGCCTATGAAAGGAACTTTGTAAGTTCACAGAAATAGTACTTTGTCTTTGTGTTGATAGCTGCCTCCCCTCTTTAAAAAAAGTTCACCTCTAAGGTATAGGAAGGGGGAGCTGGCCAGCTGAACTCTTGAAAGGGATAGCAAAGATGGCAATAAATTAAGTGCAATTATATCTAGTTTACCTGAGATGTAGGATTTTGTTGAAAATGCTTAAACAGAAAGTTTAAATAAAATAGATGAAGAAAATAAAATAGATTTTAACTGATACAAAAAATAATTATTGCACTTATTTTTTTCTTATCTCCCACACCACTAACCTCCAAGGTTTCTTGTGTAACCAGAATAATAGAGCATTCTCTCTGTAGTTGTTGTTTTTCCTGCATCTATGTGGGCCATTATACCTATGTTGCGGATCCTGAAGAAAAAGACAATGTTTTTTTTTCATTTAGCATCAAGTTATCATTTTTAAATATAACATTATTACAATTTTACATACGTATACAAAGAAATTATATATACAGAGAAATATACAAAGAAACTTTTCATCACAATCCAAGCGCATCTCACTATTCATAATTCTTAAAGGGAAATAAAATAAGTAGAGAATAAATAAAATAACAATTAAACCCATTTTAGTCATAGCATAGCATGTTGAAATATTATGTCATGAACTGTGTAAGAATTTTGGCTGAGTCTTTTCTGTTGTGGTCCTCACCCTCTGGGATATTCTCCCTCTGGACACAAGATCCACTACTACACCCCTAGCCTTCTGGAACAGCCTAAAAAACTGTCTTTGCTGCTTGGCTTGAGGGCCCCAACAGAGGCCTATTATGTCAGGGGTGACTGACTGGATAAAAAAGATCTCTACTCCCAGACCACCCATCATCTTGGATTTACCTTTTCTATTTAATCTAATTTTTCTAATTGTTTTCTAGCTATATTTTACCTTTTATTATATTGTAGGCTGCCCAGTGTTGCTGTAGTAATAATTTAGGCAGCATAGAAATCTAATTAACAAATAAATAAATACATGTATAAGTGAATGATGGAAATAATTTGAAATACATGAAATGTTTTGATGAAAGCATCCTCTCTCTTCCTTCTTTTAAAATGCAAACATTTATATTTTTAAAAAATCACCAAGTTAAAACTTGTGTGCAAGGTTTATTTCTTGATAAGCATCTTAACTCCTATCCAAGAACTTCAAAGTTAAATTGTCCATTTAATGTCAATATTAAAACCAAAATGAAAGACTTTACCTATATAAACTCTGATAAATGAACATAGAGAACGTTTTGAGTTAAAAATGGAAGAATTAAAATAGTATTTTTGTTAGTGGTGACTATGTCTGATTTTAAAAGTGTGAATGATACATTCTACAAACCCATAGAAGAGCTTGCAAAGAAACAGAAAATGGTGAGGAACCTTAATTAATTGTTAATTAAATAATATCAACAGGCATCTGGTGGAAGACAAACTACCAATTTTTTCTTTCAGGAAACTGTTGGCTTTACTATAAATCATCTTGCATGGTAATGTTCACCTTCAGAAGGGGAGGAGAGCACAAATGATCAGCTATCCCTGGTTTGATAATGATTAATGAGGACTAATTGGAGGGGGGGGGAAGTAGTATATATTGCCCCTTATACTCCTTAAAGTTGATAAAGGAAAGTCCAAAGTATCAGTTTATCATTTTTAAAAATTTCCTTTAAAGATTGGCATAAAAACAAAACAAAGAAAAATTGAATGTAATTTAATCATTTGTTGCCAAATGAGTTTTCCAGTCATATAACCAAGTAGTCTTGCTAGATTTTACATATTATATTTTAAAAAATTACTTACTTAGATATTGGTGGAGTTAAAACAGAATGTAAAGATTTTATTTCACCTGTGAAATAGAAAAGTTGTTGACATTTACATTTGTAGTTTTCTTAATAAATACAAAGCATCATGTTTACAGTACATGCAGGCTCCAACCAGAGTGCTCTTTTTTTCATTAAAAACAATAACACTGTCTACTCTAAAAATGGTACTTAATCTGGAATGTAAGAAAGAATGTCTAAATTCATTTTATCACAAAAAATATCAGCAATTAGACTTGATAATCCACTTAGCTATTTAGCAAATTGACTACATATATAACAGGCTCATTGAGGATTTATCCCCTATCAACAGTGCATGTGTAGATGTCTGGATATTGTGCAGCATGTATTCTGGATAAAATAATATTTTTACAGGATCATGTTAAATATTTTTTAAAATATTTCACAGAATATCAGGAAATAACTTGAAAAATTAGGAACTTTTTATCTTCTTCTGACTGCAGAATTTCACTGTTAAAAGAAAGCACTAACCATACAATATGTCTGAGTGAAACGAAGGCAACATTCGAACTGGTACCACTATTGCTTTATTTTTGTTAGCAGTGTTATAACCAATATAGATTTAGAATTACCTTTGTCAAGAAATTACCTGCTGGATGAATGTAATTTCTTTGAAGATTCAAAAAGTCTTTGAAGCCTTTTATAGTGATAATTCTTGCTTTTCTGCAACGTATACACTTTGAAGACAAAATACCCATCAAAACAGTCATTACTTTGAAATCTTTTTGTTAAAGCATTAACAAAATATCACATGTCACTAAAGAGAATACTAATTTATTCTATCTAGATTATATGGGGGCTCCTTTGTGATTACTGTTAGGCACCCAGAAATTATCCATACTAATCAATCACTCCGAGACAAGCATAATCTCCATTTGATTTATCAGGAACAGCTCTGGTATGTCTATGGAAATTTCCAAAACTGAAACTCATTCCCAGCGAGTCTCACAAATTTCACCCTATCTCCTCCCACATACTACACTTGATAAATCAGGAGAACCAATTAACTGCAGCTGGAATTTTTTAATGCAACACAATAACCTTAAACTGTTCAACTCCCTCACCCCCCTTCATTGTTCCCATATTTTCTTGTGGCAGCTGATCTCAGAGCTGACAATTACATTGTTGCACACACACGCACCCCCACGTACCATGAACCGCTATTTTATCCATGCAACATGAATTAATATTGTTTTCAATTTCATACGCATATTGAAAAACCATGCCGTATAAACGTACCCCTTGCAGCGGGGGCACGATCATTCTTCTTGTACTGCGTAGCATATTCACCGACCAGCCTAACCATGTAAATCGCTGCTACCAAAAAAAAAAAAAAAAAGGCTTATAGCAAGTGCTATGGAAATCGATGCACCTAACAAACCATACGACAACGCCACGGCTATTGGTCGTAACCAGATGCCCTTTGACAACCAAGAGTCCTCCAGTCCGCCTGAGAAGCTTCCGCTTTACTCCCCACGTGGAAGGCATCACTTCCTTCGCGGTGGGCCTGCGTCTTTTCTTTCCCCCCTCCCTCCATGCGTTCCGGAAAGTATCCCAAAAAACAAAAACAAAAAGCCCGCGATAGTTTAGTTTCGTTTTCCCTCAGCCGTTCATCTTTCCGTTTCAGACGGTCCGGAGCGGCGGGAGAGAAGCGGAATTGCCAAACAACATCGGAGCTCCTTTTGTCGGCGGAACGGGGCGAAAGTGGAACTGGATATCAACCCGGACTTGTTTGACTGCTGCTCTTCCTTTTTCTTTCTGGATCGAAAGCAGGGTGGTTCTCTGCCGGCGTCTGCTTGGGTTTCGGGCGCCGATCTACAATGGTGAGGGGAGGTGATCGACTGGCCGTGGGCTTTTTGAACGGGATGAGGGGGGGAGGGAGGCTTTGGAGGGAGCCAGGGAGCTGCCTTGGGGAGGACCAAGAGAAAGAGGAGAAGCCGGTCCTCGGGAGTCCCCGCTTGTTATTCGTCGTTTATAATCCGGGCTGATGGTAGCTCGGACTTCAGTCTCATCCTACGCACCGCTGAGGAGGCTGCAGCTCAGGGGTCCCCAAACTTGGCAACTTTAAGACTTGTGAACTTCAATTCCCAGAATTCTCCAGCCAGCACAGCTTGATCTCCGACATCTGGGTAGTCTTGCATTCTGCATTGCATTGTAGTTCACTATTACATCAACAAACGTCATTCTGCATTGCATTGTACTTCCCTGTTAACAACAACTGACGTCATTTTACAGCACAAGTTGCCTGCTTACTCTCTGGCTAATCAAAAGCAAAAAGAAATTAAAGCAGAACTAGGCAGTCAGGGACTCTTTAGCTGTTGATGAACTATCTTTTCCAGCAACGCCGGCTGCCAGAAATGGGATACGATGAAGGATAACGGGAGCTGTTCAGTAGATCGCAGACTCCTACATTTTTGATCTATTATTTCTTTTTTGTATATGTGTATCTCTCCTGGGCTGCATTTTGTATTTGTGCAGAATTGTATGCTTTCATGAATTAAAGTTCGTGTCTTTAATTGCATAATGCATTGCAAAATGGAATAAATATATGAGGTACGAAATGCAAAATGATACCGTACACAGATTTGTTAAGAATCTTCAGACTAATACAGGCAAATGCTTTTCGTAAACTAATTAACACTTGCAATAGCATAAACTATTTTTCACTTATCCTATGATAGTCAAATGTTTTGTACTGGAGTTTCACTTTGAAATATTTTTGCTCCTGTTTGTTTAAAGTAGCCAGAATGAAAACGGTGGAAATAAAATGGATGCATAGCTGAGGGTATTTTAAAGTAGCTTTTTAAAATATATTTAAATTTGTTACTTAGAGACTAAATATGAATGGCGATATGTAGTGATCGGTATAATTTAACAGTTTAATTTCTAAACTTTTATCTAATTCACAGCCACAAAACGAATATATAGAGTTACATCGGAAGCGATATGGCTACCGCTTGGATTACCATGAGAAGAAAAGGAAGAAAGAAGGGCGTGAGGCTCATGAGCGTTCAAAGAAAGCCAAGAAAATGATAGGATTAAAAGCTAAACTGTATCATAAACAGCGCCATGCAGAGAAAATACAGATAAAAAAGACGTGAGACAACTTTTATGATAAAGACTTTGATATAATATTGTACTGCTGTGATCTAGACTTATTTGAATGTATGCTGATTATTTTTGTATATATCCATTGCTCAGACATTAGATACAATGACAATAGTTTTTTTAAGGTACTTATTAGGAAATGTGCTTCATGTTACAGTTCACAGTAATGTTGCATATTTTGCCTATAA
Source organism: Hydrophis major (assembly GCA_033807585.1). Taxonomy (NCBI): domain Eukaryota; kingdom Metazoa; phylum Chordata; class Lepidosauria; order Squamata; family Elapidae; genus Hydrophis; species Hydrophis major. The sequence goes on from CM066329.1 coordinate 336,648,517, forward strand.
GTAGTATGATTCCATATTGTATCTATTGAAAAAGCTTTGGAAGCAATTTAAGATCTCTATTACTAAAGCTATTTTCATTTGGCAGTGTTGCTGATTTAATGCTAGATTAATTTTGAAAAAAATATGAAAAGCACCTTGTTGTATCTATCTCTCTAGTATTAAAATGCATGAAAAGAGAAATACCAAACAGAAGAATGAAGACAAAACCCCAGAAGGCGCTGTACCAGCATATTTGCTGGATAGGGAGAGCCAGACTCGAGCAAAAGTTCTTTCCAACATGATCAAACAAAAACGAAAAGAAAAAGCTGTAAGTCATGCATATGCTTAAATTAATATAATTTGCCAAAAAAAATATTTTTTTTTAAAAGAATTTTATTAATTTTCTACAAACAAACAAGACAAACAAAACATTAAAACATCAACTCTCATATGTACATCCAGTGTGTCGGTTGGTTCATCAGTTTTGTGCATTCATTTTGTAGTCTCAATTACAATTATGTTACATAGCAACTCATATTGTCAATCCAAACTTATATATCCAAATATCGCTAAAAAAAAGAAATTTTTGACTATACTTTTAATCATTCATGCTTTATGAGATAACTATACTTTAAACAGTTTATTCTGTAACAAATCATATAATCATACCAAATCAATCCTAAAAACACTTTGTAAATATAGTGTCAAATAACAAAGGCAAGGAAAAAAAAAAATATTCCCTACTGTCTAACATTCTAAATATTCTATTATCGTATTTTATCATCTAGCCATTGATAAAAAAGATCCCAAATTTCATAAAATTGTTTATTCTCTTGCTCTCTAATTTCAAATGTCAATTTACTCATCTCAGCACATTCCGATATTTTCTTAATAATTTCTTCCTGTAATGGTATTTTCTCATTCTTCCAATTTTTAGCAAATACAATCCTAGCCACTGTTAATACATTTACAGTCAGATATTTCAAATCTTTACTATATGTATCAGGTAAAATTCCCAATAAGAAGATCTCTGGTTTCAAGTCTATGTGTTTCTTTGTCATTTTTTCCAACCACATGCAAATTTTAGTCCAATATTTTCTAGCGTCCTCACAAGTCCACCACATATGGTAATATGAGCCAGGTATCTGATGACATTTCCAGCATTTTTCAGATTTGTTCTTAAACATTCTTGCTATTCTTGTCGGGGGAAAGTGCCACCTGTAAAACATCTTATACAAGTTTTCTTTATATGCTGTTGACATTGTCATTTTATAATTTTCAGACCACAGTTTTTGCCATTTCTCTAAATCAATCCCATATCCAAAATTCTTCCCCCAATCATAGTTTCTTTAACTTGTTCTTCCTCTAATTTAATTCCCAGTAAATAACCACATAATTTTTTAATCACCTTCTTATCAGTATCCATCAAGATCTTATCTAAATCAGTCTGTTTATCATAGAATCCCTCCGTTTTAAAATCTTCATCATACCTTGAATGTATTTGCGCATATGAAAACCAATTCATCCTTATACCTTGTTCCTCTAAGTTTTGGATTGATTCAAGTTCACCCTTTTCATCCAATAGTTCCCCATATCTAACTGTTTGTTCCTTCTTATAAATTATAGGATAGGAAAATGCTTCAATAGTCGATAACCAAACTGGAATTTTCAAATAACATTGTCTTTTTATCTTCTCCCAGTTTAACCACAAAGACTCCGGTATATAATGTCTTCTAAAATAACCCTGTGTTAATTTAGTTCCCTTATACCATAAAAAAGCATGCCAGCCCAACAGCAAATCATGCCCTTCTAATGTCAACAATCTATGCTTTCTTAATGTTATCCATTCTTTGACCCACATCAGACTTGCAGCTTGATAATACAATTCCCAATTAGGCAGGCCAAAGCCTCCTCTAATTCTAGCGTCTTTCAAAAGCTTTAGCTTTATTCTCGCTTTTTTACCTTGCCATATAAACTTCAACATGATTTTATTTAAATCTTCAAAATAGTCTTTTCCAAGCCTAATTGGTATTGTTTGGTACAGAAATAGAATTCTGGGTAAAATATTCATCTTAATTGTTGAAATTCTCCCTATTAATGACAATTGCAAGTTTTCCCATTTCTTCAAATCTGTAGCTATCTGTTGTTTGAGTTTAATATAATTATTCTCTTTTAATGTGCTACATCTTGCTGTCAAATATATCCCCAGATACTTAACCTTATTTGTAACTTGGATTTTCAAAAGGTCTGCCAGTTCTTCTCTTTGTCTCAGTAGCATGTTCTTTGTCAAAATCTTTGTTTTATCTTTATTTATTTTCAAACCAGCCATCTCACCATATGTCTCTATCTTTCCCAATAACTTTGGAGCTGTTTCTAGCGGGTCTTCCAGAATAAAAGCTAAGTCATCAGCAAAAGCTTGTAGTTTGAATTCTTCCTTTTTAATTTTCATTCCTTTTATGCTTTTATCATCCCTAATATTTCTATTCAACACTTCCAAAGTCAACACAAATAGCAAAGGAGATAGGGGATACTCTTGTCTTGTGCCTTTTCTTATATTAATAAAATCTGTAAGTTCTCCCTCCATCATTACCTTTGCTGTCTGTTTATTGTATATGGCTTCTATTGCTTGAATAAATTTTTTGGCAAAACCCATCTGTTCCAATAGTGATAACATAAATCTCCAGTTCACGTTATCAAATGCCTTTTGAGCATCTAGGAATATCAAAGCCATTTGCTTTTCAGGATGAGCCTCATAGTATTCCAAAGTATCCAAGATTACTCTCATATTGTCTCTGATTTGTCTCTTTGGCAGAAATCCATTTTGATCTGGATGGATAAAATTATTTAAATATTTTTAAGTCTTTCGGTTAAAATTGAAGCAAAAATTTTATAGTCTGCATTCAATAAAGAAATAGGTCTATAGTTCTTAATTTGCAGTGGGTCAGCCTCTTCTTTTGGAATAAGTGTAATATAAGCCTCTGACCATGTTTTGGGTATCATCTTCTTTAACATAACTTCATTCATAACTTCTAACAGTGGGATACTCAATGATTCTTGAAATGTTTTATAGAATTCTGCTGGAAACCCATCTGGACCTGGTGCTTTCCCATTATTTTGTTTCTTAAGTGCTTCATTTAATTCCATCATTGTTATATTGCTTTCTAGCATTTCTTCAGTCTCTTTAGGTATCTTCGGTAAGTTAGCATTCTGTAGATACTGTTTGACTTTTTCCTCATCAATATTCTCTTGTTTATATAGTTGTCCATAGAAATCTTGAATAATTTCCTTTTTCTCCTTATTGCCATAACAAACTTGGCCTTGATCATCTATTAGCTTCAGTATTTTACTTGACTCCTTCTCCTTTCTCAATTTATATGCTAGCCATCTACCTGGTTTATTTGCATCTTCAAAGTAATTCTGTTTAGAATTTCTAATTTTCTGTGCCAGTTCTTCTTTCTCTATTAATTCCATTTTGTGTTTAATTACATCCAGCTTCAATTTAATATCTTTTTTCTGTGGCATTTTCTGTAATTCTTTTTCAAGTCTTTTATGCTCATCTTCCAAGGCCTTAGAAGCTTGCCCTTTCCTAATATTCTTTTTTCTTGTATAATCTATTATCAAACCTCTAGCATATGCTTTCATTGTATCCCAAACATTCTGCGTTGAAGTATCTTCTTTTTTATTTTCTCTAAAGAAAAAAGCCAGTTCCTTCTCCATCTGTTGTATAAAATCTTTTTCCTTTAAGATAGTATTATTTAATGTCCATCTCGATCTTTTTTTTTGTCCCTTCCATTTAATTGTCATTGGGTATGATCTGCCCAAGTACTTGTTTCGATATTTGTTTCTTGAATATTGGATATTAATTCTGTTGAGATCCAAATCATATCTAATCTGGACCATGTTAAATGTCTATTTGAATAAAAACTATATTGTTTAGCTTTAACATTTCTTTCTCTCCAAAAATCTTTTAAAGTTAGTTCGTCTGTCATTTTAAAAAAAGATTTAGGGAGAGTCTTTCTATTTTGCTTTGTTGTTGTTGCTATATAGTCCAGTTTATTGTCCACAATTCCATTAAAGTCTCCCATCGTAATTATATTAACATAGTCCAATCCAATTATTTTCATGTGTAGTTTTTTTATAAAACTCTTCTTGTTTATCATTCGGAGCATAAATTGCAATCAAGAGTATTTTTATATTATTGTCCATTATTTCCACCATTAATACTCTTCCGTCTTTATCCGTGTAGATCAGTTTTGCTAGGATAGCCTCTTTAATGTATAAAACCACTCCTCTTTTCTTACATTGAGTCAAAGAAGTAAATATTTTCCCCAATTTTGGCTGTACTAACAATTGTTCATGTTGTTTTTTAATATGAACTTCTTGTAAACAAATTATATCAAATTTTAATTTCTCTAATTTATGAAAAGTTTTCCTTCTTTTAACAGCTGAATTGAGTCCATTTATATTCATTGTAATCAGTTTTTTTTCTTCCATGATTATGCTTTATATTTAGGTCTAACAGCTCTCATGGATCTCACTTCACGCCGTTCTTTACTATCCACCTGTCCACCTACTGCTCCTTTCTCTTTTTCAGTCTCCAGTTGTTCCTCTTGAAACTCAATTAATGAGACCTCTTTCTCTGCCTCCTCTTCTCTTCTTCCAAAAAATTCTGCATGGAAAAGTTCTGCTTTCTCAGTTGAATCAATTCTATGTCTCTGCTCTTGCCATGTAAACATTAATCCTTCTGGAATCAGCCATCTATAATTCACTCCGTTTTCCAGTAGCATTTTGGTCAGAAATCGATATTCTCTTCTCATCTCTCTCACTTTTCTGGGTATTTGTTTTAAAACCACAATCTCTTTGCCTTTGTATTTCAATGTTTTCTCTCTTACCACTTGTAGTATTTGTGTTTAAATGGATTTTTTGGTAAATCTAATATGGACTTCCTTCGATAATTTATTTCTCATCGCATATCTTGTATAAACTCGATATACCTCATCTACTCCATCCATCATCTTTTCCTCTGTAGTTTCCAAAGCATCTGCCAAAATTTCTATCATTATCGCAGCCAAATTTTCTCCTTTTTCCTCTTCTATATTTTGAAATCTGAGATAAAATTCTGACCTTTCCATCTCCCACCTCAACATCCCACTTTTTTCTTGTTCAACTGTTAATCTACTGTCAATATTTCCAATCTTCTCTCTTTGTTTACCTTCTTCCTCAATTTTTTAGAATCTCTCCTCATACTTCACCATCAGTTGTTTAATATTTTCCACTTTTTCATCAGTCTTCTCCATTCTTTGTTCAATGTTCTCTATTCTTTGTTCAGTGGTGTCTGATTTTATCTTGAGATCTTGAATTCCTTGCATAATCATCTGTAAAGTTACTTTTTCTTGTTCTTTATCTTGCTTCAACACTGTCTGAATTAAACGTTGTCCTCCAGCTGGTGGGGATGCAAAAGTAGAAGTAGAAACGCCAGATGATATTGGTTTCCTGCTCATTTTAATGCTTCCAAATCTTCAAATTCTTTTTAACTTTTAATCCAACTGGTGAAACAACCAATTATAATCCAAAATGGAAAAATCCAATAATAAAAGGCCCAAAACCAAAGAAAAAAAAGAAAAAAGGGAAGAAAAAAGATCTTCAAGTTCTTCTAGACCCTAATCCAATTACGAAGTAGTCCCCCATCAAAAATAAAAAGAGAGAGAGAAAAAACCCCCAAAATAATAATATTGATTAAGAGAAAAAAAAAACAAAAAGAAAAAAGGAAAGAAAAAATTCCCTCAGGTTCTTCACATCTTAATCCAGTTGAGAAGTCTTAATAATCAAAAAAGAAAGACATAGTGGTCCAAAAACGTAGATAGAAAAAAACAAAATTTGCTGTTGTTTAAAATACTGATTTGCAAAATAATGGTTCTAGTATCCATTCTAGTTTGCACATATGATGGGGAGTTACTGGATTTGTCCAAAAATCTGAGGAAATGTTTTAATTTGCTTTGTACTGTACTTTTAAATCTCCAACTTTGAAATATGAATATGTATTTTTAAAACATCTGATTACTTGTATTAAGCAAAATTAAATTGGTATACAGGGAAGGGCTAGAAAACAAGGAATTAGCTTTTGCTGGGAAGAAATACTTATGTATTTTCTGTATTGTTCTCCTTCGTGGGAAGAATAACCATTTCTGGCTTTTTCAAAAGTGTAGTACAATATTTAATATAAATTCCTATTGCTCCACTCTCCAGTATAAATGCTAGGAATTTTATGTCATTCTGAGTATTGGAAGATTTCCTCTGCCTGTTGCAAAACCTATTTGGACACAATTTTCCAGTCTACTAACATTCTCTTGATAGGAAGAACAAATAACAGTTGTCTATGCAATCAAACCACACTTTACAGATTTCCCACAAGATAAAATCCAACTTGAGTAGTAGTAGATTATTAATTGATAATCCTTTCAAATAAAATAAAATAGAAGTTCTAATTCCAGGTTAAAATAGATAAAAGAAAATACAATAATAAAATATGTGGTAAATGCAATGAATCAGATAAATACATTTTCATGATACCCCAATCTGTTCAATATATGGTTCTTAGCTGGATTACCCTGACTCTAACCTTAGTATTTCTGCTTACAGTGTATATTTTACAGCCCAGAAGGAAATCACAATCTGTGATTCAATTCCCAGTGAGCTGTTCTTTCAAGTAGGACTGTTAAATAAACCTGAAAGGGACATACAGTTTATAATCAAACAAACCATTAGCAAAAACCTCAATGTTTGGGACGCTGTCTACACTTCCTCAATGGCTTGTGATACAGATACAATCATTATTGTGTCAGACAAACTAGTATGTTACAAAATTATTGAAGCTGTGTGTGTCCATATGTCCTTTCCGATCTTTTGCTCCCTCACATTACAAATTATTTTTAGGGGAAATGGGAGGTTCCTGTGCCCAAAGTCCGGGCCCAGGGAGAAACAGAAGTGCTCAAAGTGATTCGCACAGGAAAACGAAAGAAGAAGGCTTGGAAAAGAATGGTTACCAAAGTGTGTTTTGTAGGGGACGGCTTTACCAGAAAACCTCCAAAATACGAGCGCTTCATTCGACCAATGGTAAATATTTTTTTGTAGTAGGTTAATAGTTAATTTGCTTTTTCATGTTCAATCTTCAGTAAAGATGCTCTGCCCATAGCAGCAAAAGAAGCATGCTGCGGGTCCCATCGGCCAGGGTGTTTTGGCTGGCGGGGTCCAGGATGGCAGCCTTCTCTGCATTGCACCTGCTCTTTGGAACATCTTGCCACCCAGATTGAAGTCAGCTCCAACCTTCCTCATCTTCCACAAGAGCTTAAAGACCTGGCTCTGCCAATTGGCTTAGAGTTTCAATGGAGGGGTTTTACATTGAGATGGTTGATAGATGAAAAATAGATCCCACCTCCCACCCTGCTTATCCTAATCTCTCCATCCTGATCTTTTAGTTAGAGCTGAATATTTGTATTTTTATAGTATTTAATTTATATTGTCTAGAAATTTTCTATAGTTTTATCTTTTTAATATTGTAAATCAGCCAGAATTACCCTGTGATAAAATGGGCAGGCAATAAATTTAATAAATAGTAAAATAAATGACAAAAACATAATGGTACATTTAGCGATCATGAAAAAAAGGGGAAAACTACCTGAAACTGGTCACAATTGTAGTCCACCAATCTGGTGGGAATCAGTCATGAAAGCTACTATCAATGCCCACATTGCAGCCCTGGTCAAAAGGGCCCAGCAGAGATTAAACTACCTGAGACTTCTCAGGAAACAACAACTGAATTAAAAAACTGCTGGTGACTTTCTACCGCTGCACCAGAGAGAGCATTTTAACATACTGCACTTCTGTATGGTTTGCCAATTGCACAGTGGCAGATAGGAAAGCACTCCAGAGGGTTAATGTCATTGCCCAGAAGATCATTGGTTGCCCTCTCCCCTCTTTGGAAGAGCTTTATAGCTCCCACTGCCTTAAGAAAGTTTAAAACATTCTCAAAAATCCATCTCATCCTGGGAACCCCTTTTTTGAACTATTATCATCTGGCAGATGGTACAGAAGAACAAAAACAAGGGCAAATAGGCTGAAAAACAACTTCTATCCCAGGGTAGTAGCTCTTTTGAATTCTGCTGTATAGTGCAGTGTTGGTGTGGTGTTGGGGTTTCCGGTTCGATGTGTGAAGGGTGAAGGATGTGTGTTTGTGTTTATTTTCATGGTTATGGTCATGATATGCACTGAAGATGGTGGTTGATTTCGTTGTATGAGGTGCAATGACAATAAAGTAAATGAAATAAACAGCTGTTAACTTTTTGGGGTTTAAAACTGAGCCCATTTATGTGGGATTGGGATTAAAAATAAATGCATGTGTTAGTTTTAATTCTCTTTTTTCTGTGGTTACTTATGAAGAATTGTATTTATTTTGTTGAATAACAGGGTTTGCGATTTAAGAAAGCCCATGTAACACATCCAGAACTTAAAGCTACATTTTGCCTACCTATTCTTGGTGTAAAAAAGAATCCGTCTTCCCCCCTCTATACTTCTTTGGGAGTAATCACAAGAGGTACAGTAATCGAGGTAAACGTGAGTGAGCTTGGTCTCGTCACCCAAGGGGGAAAAGTTATCTGGGGTAAGTAACCAAATACTTTTATTAATAAGAATGAATAGCAATAGGAGTATGGCTTATATACCACCCCATAGTGCTTTATGGCATTCTCTGGGCGATTTATAATGTAAACATTATTTGCATATTGTCCCCAACAGTCTGGGTCTTTCTTTTACTGACCTTAGAAGGATGAAAGGCTGAGTAAACCTTGAGTTGATCTGAATTGGAAATCGGCGCTATGGGCAGAGTTAGCCTCCGTACTGCATTCTAACCATTGTACCACAAAGGCTCCTATTCATGCTAATGAATAATAATGCTGATGAAAGAAGCATTTAAGCAATTAGATATGTCAGAATTGTATGAAATTGCAGGTTTTCAGGATGAAAACTACAGGATATCTAGTCACCTCTAAAAGAGATGGGTGGCACACAAATCTAATAAGTAAATAAGTATTTCTTGCTTAGCAAGATTTTTTAAAAACCACAATTTGCTTGGATCTTAATAATCAGATGACGCTTGCCTAAATTTGCCCAGCAGCAGTTCAAGTGTATCTTATGATTTAAAAAATCTCATTAATTTGTTATATTTAATGCTTCTTCTCTGCTCCAGTAATACATTTGATTCCTAGTCAACATCCATATATATTTAATGTGCCATATACCAGCACTCTCTTGATGTTCTGTTCTGATTTTTCTCCATTTCATTAGCAAAATTAATAGTCTCCATCTAATCAACATCAGAGGAAATTATGCAGTTCATTCAAGTGTTACCTTAATGCAACTTTATTGTAACAAATGTTAATGTTGGTTTGTCCAGTCCCACAGAAGTAACTTTTCAGTTGGGAAAAATAAAGGCCCATTATTCTCTATTCCTCTGACTCGTTAAGTAGTTGTTTTGTCATGATGTATTTAAATGCCAGCTATGGAGGGATGCTTTTTTTAAAAAAGTACTGCAGTAGTAGACTGAGTCATTAAGAATCTGCCATTATAAATATTATTTCAATAAAACTTGTTTTCTTTTCAGGAAAATATGCACAAGTAACCAATAATCCAGAAAATGATGGGTGCATTAATGCAGTTCTACTTGTATAGTGACATTTGCCACTATGGATATGGATACGTGCCTCTGCAGACTTCAGATAAAAGAATTTGTTTCAAAACAGCCATATCTGAAGACAAAGGACTATTGCAGAACTGGCATTTCTCCAAATATTACCAAAAATAAAGTATTATTTCTTGATCAAATTTCTTGATTAGCATCGTAAATAGACTTACAAAACCCGAACTTGTATTAGAAAACAGAGTATCTGTATTCCTTGTTTCTTGCATACAGTAACACTTTTTTTTTTTTGAACAAATTTTATTAATTTTAAAGACATACAAAACATAGAAACATAAAAAACCTCTTTTCTGAAAGTTGCTTAGTCCCGGGTTAAAACTCTTCGTACAGACACAAATTCAAATTCATATTCATTTTGTATACCATTCCGTATCTTATTAGCATTTTCAATTTTCTATATAGCTTCTCCTCTCTTTTAAATTTTCTTAATTTTATTTCATTTATCTCAATTCGAATCATAATATTTATTATTCTTTGTCTGTTCTATTTCCAGGTATCCATTTATGTTTCTTCTTTGAAGAAAACTTCTCCTGTACACTAATTGGAGTATGACGCCTTTATCTCTTTCCCCTACATTTATAATACTTAATATAAAATACATAGCTGACATTGGGATTCTGTTTGGTACATTCTAAAATTATACAATATTATCAATACCAATACAAATCTATTCATTAATATTAATATTCATTTATATCTTAAACACTTAGCACATTACTTTTTAATTAAATCACATACTTTTATAGGAGCATCTACTTTTCATAATTATTCCCCCCCCCATCACATATAAATCATTATTTCATTAGAATGTTCCCCCTTCTACTTCAAATCTCTCATTTCACAAAAATTTTTACTAAGATAACATAGTCTAATCATTAGTATTAACAATCATTTATATCTTAAACATTTTACCCATTTCAGTTAAATATCATGCCTTTATGGGAACACTTATGCTTTCCATAGTTATTCCCCACACACACACACATCACATATCTTAAATCATTGTTTCATTAAAGTATTCCCCTTTTCTTGACAAAAATTTCACTAAATTAGACTAAATATTTTATCACATTTTAAATTACAGTTTCCAATTTTCTAAGATTATTTCTAAGTACAAATGTAAAAATACAATCTTATGTATCTTTCCAGAATCCCTTTTTCAATAAAGTTTACCCATTATCTCTAAAAGACTTTTGTCTTTTTGCATCTTGCTCCCCACCATTAAGGCTTCTCGTCCCTTCCTTTCTCCCTTGCTTATTCTTCTCCTTGTCCTCTTTACCCCCTTGTCTCTCCACCTCCCTTTTATTCTGCTTTCTTCCTTTCTGTTGTTTTCTAACATAATATCCCCTTTTCACCTTACTCTTCTCTTTTTTGTTTTTCCAAGTCTTAAAGTCTTCTTTTCCTTTTTCTCCTCTCCTTCCCCAACCAAAGTCATTTGTTCATCAAAAATGGCTTCTTCTTTGTCCCAGCATCCTGTTGCGCATTCAGTTTTACATAAGTACAAACCGCCATTTCTAAAAATTGAAAAAGAGTGCCAAGAGAATCCTTCCCTTCTTGCTTTTCTTTTTCATATTTTTGGTATACAAGTTTCAATCCATCCACAAGTGATGCCATTGTGAAGAGAAAAGGTTTTTCCAAACAACCACCTAAGTGCTTTTAATCAGAGATAATTCTCAGAAGTTCCAAAATCACCAAACAATCCAAACAAGCTGTTTCTTTTAATACTTTTTTCTTTCTTCCATTTCTCTTTCTGGGGTTACTGTTTGATCAAAAAGTTCCAATTAAGATATTTCTTTTAGAAGTCTTATTAATATTCAATGGCTCTTTAAAATTCTAGGCAGTCTCCTCGTTTTCAAATTCTGCTCCAATTTTTTTTCCTCTCCCCACTTAACAGCCAAAAGATTTTCCTTTAAATGTTCAGAAATCCATACCTCCAATGCGGGTTTTCCAATTTCTCTTAAAGTTCTATCGCTGTCACGTTCGGAAGGAGAGTGAAAAAAAAAAAAAAAAAACTTTTCCTTTAATTTTCATTCGCCACTTGACACATTCTGGAAACGATGTTTCTTTAGTAAGTTTTAAATTCCAGGGTACTTTCACTGTTACTTTGTCCCGGTCAGCAAAGATCACTTTCATTTCTTCACAGTTCCTGCACTTTCTTTTTCCGGCTGAGCTCTTCTATGTGGCGGCCATTGCTGACTGCCGCTCAGCTGCCTTTGGAAAAGCGGGTTTAGCTGGCTAGGGAAGAGAGGTGCGATATCTCTCGACCCTGCCAGACCCCCGTCTTCGCCACCTTCTACGGAGGTGGCTTAGCCCCGAAGCCAAATGGCTCAGGGCACTCGGGCAGTGAACACAGGCAGAAACCACGCAGTCGCGGATTCCTGCCTGCTCCGAAACACTGCAGACCGGAACATACAGTAACATTCTTTACTGTCAGTTTTTCCAGTATTAAGAAAGTAGGGTACGTATGGACAAGTAATAGCTGAAACTATTTGCACCAAATTTCACACACATGGAACACAAGTTGAAATGTAAGAATATTCCAACTTAGCAAATATCAAGGAGCATCTTTGTAGTGAGAAAGCATATTCATAGTATATTGCAGGTTATTGGTTTTACTAGAAAATTATCGATACATACAAAATATTCTTAACCTGGGAATGTGTGGGTGACTGAACCTCATTTTACATGTTAAAACATTTTCTGTATTAGCCTAATGCATACTTTTACTTTCTAAGAGTTTTAATTAAAATGTTTTTTTCTTTGCATATAGTGTTAATGAAATGCTGAAGTTACTATGTTTGCTGCTATCAATGCAGAATCAGAATTCCCTCTGAGAGGAAGTGTGCTTAGAATCTTACACTTTCCTCTGTAATCTGGGATTAATGTCAATCCTATTACCATTGCAGAGTTCCCCAAATCTTCAGAATGCAAGGAGGGTTGACCTACTCAAGATTGGATAGGTTAGGTAAGATCAAAAGCCTGGAATATTAATAATATAGATTAGTAGTACAATTATTGAATTGCATGTCTACCAGTAATGCTTCTGCAACAAATCTTAACATTCTTTTTCATGTCCAGTATGCATAACAACATGCTACATTTTATTAATTTCATTTTGTGATCAAGAGACTAGGATTCACTTTTCTGCTGCTTTTCTGCTTTCCACATATTTCTGATGGTTTATTAAAATGGGGCATTCAAATCTATTATTCCCAGTGACTATGGGAAGATTTTTGCTGCATATAATATCTCAGTCACTCAAGACTTGGAGCAAAGTTTCTATTGAACCTAAGGGATTGGTTTTCCCAGCTACAAGGTAAACATCTTATCACTGATCCCTTGTTCTATTGGCCTACTATGTCTAGTTAGGTTCCATCAAGTTGTATTGGGCCATGGGTATCTGGATAAATGCTCACCCATTCTGACTAGGAAGAAAGGAATTTTTCAAGCTAATAAGTACTATAAGAAAATTACAAATGTAAGTTTAACCAATTAGAAACAATACATACCATACAGGAGAAACAACATATTAATTTAAGACAGAATTGTATTAAAACATTTTATCAACAATACACAACTCATGAATGAAGGCAAATACATGTGTCCCGGGTTAATGTTGCAGGATCCAATGTGGGTCGATCACCAGGACTGGAGGTTTTGTCTTCCAAGCTTTCGGGCTCATGCTGGAACCCATTTCAAGAAAAGCTCAGAAGACAAATCCTCTGGTTCCAGTGACCAACCCAGATTGGATTCTGCAATAATACAACTCTTCAGATAATTTCTTTAAAAGCATAGGCTGTAATGATGATGAAAAATTAATGTTCTACTGCTAGTTTACACTGCATTACAATTTCATGACTAAGTGATGTGAATAAACAAAAATAAACCACAACATTTCTATTGAACTAAAAGGTAAACATTTTATTAAATTTATGTAGAAGAGATTCTACATACTTCATGCAATAGGTACAGTAAAACAGTTCATGAAATCATACTTGAAAACGATAAGGTGCATGAAATGTTAAAATACACCTTGACACTGGAAGCAGTAAGAACCTGAATAAATGAGATCCTAGAAAACTATATTGTTAAAAACAAAGTTGAGTTCACATGCTTTCTTTAAATATTTATAAACTAAAAACATGATAATACTGCTTTTTAATTTTGTTTTGTACAGTATCTTTTTCACTTCTGCTATGAACTTTTATCAAAAACTGGTCTATTTTGTTCTTTTCAGATCCAATAATCATTTTCACTTATTTAAGCTAAACAATATAATAATTCTCTTGAAAACATGTTCCTTTGTGAAGCTGCACAAAACTGCACATTTTAACTTGGCTTTACAAATTTGTTTTTAACTAATTTCTCAGCCTAATTTAAGTGTTTTACTTCAATAACTGCTGCAATGTAAAAAAAAGTTACAAGACGATAATTGATAAGATACCAATAGCACATTGCTGAAGCAAGGTTACCTAATTCCAGTGAGGGGGAAAAAAACAAGTTTTAGTTACATGATACATATAAATATTTGCTATCATAATAAATCAGTATTTAATTTTTTGAGCCCTTACTACAGGCATCGTACATTTTTATGAACAATATGTGCTCCAAGAGATTTTTTTTGAATAATTTCAATTGTTAGGTTGCTTTCTGCAGAATGTTTTTCTTGTGCATACAAGGGAAAATATCCTTCTGGTTTATAGACAAAATAATGAAAAAGTTATCTAGGGTGACCACAAATGTCAAAATTACATTTCCTTAATATTTTATAACTGAATATCCTAGAATAGTTAAGCTCAGCTCTCACGTAAGAAGTAACTTTGCAATTAAATGTTATATAGACCAATTTAATTTACAGATGGAGAATAATTGTTTTATTTAAATGTACAAGTCAAATTTATGATTTGGGAAAAACACTGATTTAAAAGACATTTAGTATAGTAAATCACCACCAATCCAGAAGCCATAATAGAAATACACACTTAACCACTTCACAAAATATTGTTTTTGTTTTACAGAATGAGAATTATCAAGCCCCTTGCCATGTTTATCTAGGTCAATACATCTAACATTCATACCTATGGTTCCTTTCAAAAATTTATCTAACCTTGTCCAAAACTTTAGCACTAAGTAGCAAAAAATCTGACCTAGTCTTAAAATGGTCAAAATGTCTTATTTTACCAAAGAAAGGGGGGAGTACAAGATAAAAGCTGCTTTATGTACTTCATAGAGTACTTGGTTCTTTATATCAGAACCAAGATTTCTACACAAATTCTAATACACAATATACAAAATGTATACTGGTAGAAAAATGTGTATCGTGCTGAAAAGCCAAACAACTTGGCAACTCCATAAACCTCAAAGCCAAAACTTCATGACACTCTTTAAAAAAAAAACCTACATCTCTATGCCAAGGAGTTATTTTTTTAAAAAAGCAATCAACTGAGTTATTACTGAGAAGCCTGAGAGCTTGTACAATCAGAACAGACCAATTCTGAAAAGAATAAAATGAACACTTTCACATATTCGCAAATGAATATTTATACTAGGCATATACTCAAACAAAGATTGAATATGCTTCAAACCGAAGACTGAATCTGTCCAACTGGTAATACTTAGAAAATGATAACCGTACGTTCTTATGAAGGTCTAATCTATAATTACTCTGAAGGAGTTCACTTTACTATGTATATATTAGGAGCTTTATTCACTCGCAAAATAATCAGAATGCTTCAACACAGATTGAAGATTCAGGTTTAGCTAGGATCATATAATCTTGGGGTTTTTTTAACATGGGTATATAGTAGCCATAGAAAATTTGAAGGGTATTTTAAACTAAGCACAAATAATATCAAGTATTTTATATTTCTGTTTAAAACAGGCTTGTAAATTTACTACAAAATAACAGTAAAAGGATTTGGGGGGGACGACTATAATTATATATACCTATCCCTGCTAAGCATGAAAAAACATCAAGGTGTGCAATTAACTACTATGGGATGAAGAAAATGCCTGACACCACAGATTATGTGTTACTGTACACAAGGGATTACAAATAACCACTTGAGGCAGTTTAACAAAACAATTGTTAAGGTGGCATCTGTTTGGACCTTCAACATCTCTAAAATAATTTACTGTCCCCACTTTAACTTCTGGTGTCTTTATGATTATTGTTTAGCAAAAGTAGACATTTACTTCCATATCAGTTCTATTCCTTTTATGTAGTGGTTAAACAACAAAATAAGTAACATAAAGTAACTATAAAAAACTGGGAATGATTCCAGTATTTAAATACATGTGTATCCTAAAGTGGTTTGTAATTTTGCAGCTTTTTCTGTGAAGAAAGAAACACAATGAAAATGGCAATCGTTTCCACTCAGGTTGACTACAATTCTGTTCAAATTAGTTTTCCTTTTTTCTTAGGTGGGCCTTTGTATCCTTTAGCCTTTCTTCGTAAGGTCCGCCTGTCTACTACGGGCACCTCAATTTCTGCTTCTTCTGAACTGCTGTCAGCAGCTCTCTCAGACACTGGCTCAGCTGACTCTTCAGACTGTTCATCCATTTGGTTCTTTTGTACCTCAGAATGTTGTTGGTAAGAGATGTCCTCCAATTCAACCATCATCAGAGCCCCCTGACCCAGAGTAATGGGGGCTTCTGGTGAATCAGATCCGCCCTCTTCACTTTGCTCTTCCAAGGAAGAGGATGTGTTGGGAGACACATTTTCAGAAATGGCATATTCTGGAGCGTCCCCTGCTACTGAGTTTGAAAGACCGTTATTAGAATATTCTTTTTCTGTTGCTGAATATTCTTTTTCTGCAGCATTTCCTCTTTTCCTTTGTGTAACCTGCTCCTCTTCTGCAGGCAACTCAGAATCTGCCAAATTCTCAATCTAAGGAAGAAAGAAAACACCACTGTAAATCAAATATATAGAGAGCACTACAAAATTCGTAAGAAATGAAATATCAGGGATGTTGATTTTAATCCAAAGAATACTTCTTCACTTCATTCTCACAATGCTTCTGCCATAGATTTCTATCATTAGGTATATTAGCTTAAAGCTAAAATATGTTATCTAAAATGTTCACTTTAAGGCTCGACCAGAGAAAAATCAGGTCAATAGTAAGGATGATGGAAGTCTGAAGTCTCTATA
The DNA here is from genome assembly GCA_033807585.1 of Hydrophis major. Taxonomy (NCBI): domain Eukaryota; kingdom Metazoa; phylum Chordata; class Lepidosauria; order Squamata; family Elapidae; genus Hydrophis; species Hydrophis major. Next base: position 336,665,397 of record CM066329.1, read on the forward strand.
TAAAAACCAGCATGAATGAAGAGGCAGAGATGGACAGAAGCAGTCATTTTCAAATGGAATTGTTTAATGTTGGGTAAACTGAAATGCAAACATTGTTTCATTGATTAAATATGCTTTAAAGCAGAACATTTTCCAAATGAACTTCCATTCAACATACTAAAATGAATACATAAGAAGAAAAGCAGATGAACAAGAAAAGTGAAGAGAGACAAGGAAAACAGTGATAAAAATAATTGGAAGATCACACTGCAACCTAAATAAGAACGTAAAATTCAAAGTATTGGAAGAAAAAGAAAATCCACTGCCTGGTTTTAAAAGCTATTAAATTAGGGGCCAAGTGTAAAAAAGAATGAAAACATTGTTTTAACATTCCCTCACCTTATCTGAAATATTGTCATCACTGTCTTCAGTGGATTTTCCTGAAGAATCAAGGATTAGTGGGACAAGTAAAGTTAAAGTTGTTTCTTCTGAACTGTCTGAGTGTAGCTTTGACTCTCCATCCAGAACTTCATTTGTTGATCCTTCAGTCACTATTGATACCTTGATAGCATTTTCCATTATTTCTCCATTAATTGGCTCCATATCTGTTTCCTAAAAAAAAAAAAATCACATGAGCACATTGATGTGATGCATCCATACAGAATCAACCAGAAGAATTCAGACACAACCAGACATTCACACTGTAGTACTGAATAATTATTTTCTTAATGTACTCTCTTATTTCCACTATGTCCAAAATGAGAGAGGTGAAAACAATTTCAGGGATGCAGCTCTGTACCTAAGCCTTTTTGAATCTTAAGATTTTTGTAAAGTCTTCTCAACTATTACTTTCTGTATAGGCAGCCAATGCCAATGTTAAATAAAAGCTATCATAATACTTTATTTCTAATAATGGATAGAAATAGGTTTATTAATCAATCTGGCTTCTGCCACGAGCCAGAGAAAGACTGTATCCTGTGACAGTTAGGAATATCATCCAGGTGAATGAGAGATAACCATAAACTAAAGAAAAAGTACAGTATATGACCTATTTCTATGCCAGGAAGAATTATCAGTTTCTCCAACAGTTTGTTGACTTGATCCTAGTTATCACTCATTTTAACTGAGTTCTTACATTTTTGCTCCTAAGGCACTGAAAAAATTAAAAAACAAAAAGCAAAAATTAGTGAAAATAATTAACTTCAAGTGAAAAAACGTGGCTAAAGAAAAATGGCTTGATTCCTTTTCTAAATTTGGAATGGGGGGAATAAACAGAACTTCTGATGGAGTATATCTTCTCGTTGGATAGCAATCCATGCAAAGGCTCTTTCCGGTGTACCCAACTGACTCAAACATTTTTAAGTGGGACTCTCCTGCTGATTGGTGTATCTGTGTAGTTACTTGAACTTTAACCACTATTCAAAAAGGATGTCAACAAAGAAAGATCACACTTGGCAAAACTGAGTATTATTATTTGTATCTTTCTTCCAATTTTCTTTGTAAGTCAGTCCCCTCTTTACCCCGCCTCCTCTCCATCCTGTATCTTTATACTCATAGTTGCTAAACTTTATGGCAAGGAATCTAACTTTTTAAAAATGGTGTGTGGTTTTATGGAAGACAACTGTCATAGAGGCAGGATTAAAAATATTAGTAATAAATAATCTGTACTTTTAAAGATGTACCTCTCTATCATCTTGCTTCTCTGATGGAATACACTGCTGGAGTGTTTCTTGGGCTGATTGTTTTGAATTCTCCACTAACTGTTCCTGCTCGCTGTCCATTACTTTTTCTTCCATCTCATCTATCAATTCTTCTGAATGTTCGGATACATAAGCAATAGGATCCAATCTATGCAACAGGAGAAACAACAAAAATACATGTAAAACAGCCAATAGCAACTGAATTATACTGAAATGCGCACAACTTGATTTTTAATACTGTATTAAGTTAGATACATTATTTACTGGCAAAGAACAATTGTTGGCACCTTCAGATCTGCTGGGTTATTTAAGCGTATTCAGGAAAAATATTGGGAACAAATTATTTGGAGACCAGGAAATCCAAGAATGCTATTTGTAAAACAACACTGACAATACCTACCTAATACAGATACAGATAATAATACAGATAATCAGAGTTGGCAGGGACCTTGTAAGTAATCTAATCCAACCCCCCGCCCAAGCGGGAGACCCTACATCATTTCTGACAAATGGCAGTCCAATCTCTTCTTGAAAGTCTCAAGTGATGGTGCTCCCACAACTTCCGAGCGCAAGCTGTTCCATTGGTTGATTGTTCTCACTGTCAGAAAGTTTTTCCTTATTTCCAGGTTTAATCTCTCCTTGTTCAGTTTCCATCCATTATTCCTTGTCTGGCCTACAGGCGCTTTAGAAAATAGCTTGACCCCTTCCTCTCTGTGGCAGCCCCTCAAATATTGGAGGACCACCATCATGTCTCCCCTGATCCTTCTCTTTACTAGACGAGCCAAGTCCAGTTCCTGTAACCATTCATTGTATGTTTTAGCCTCCAGTCCCCTAATCATCCTGATTGCTCTTCTTTGTACTTTTTCTAGAATCTCAACATCTTTTTTATAATGTGGTGAACCAAACTGGATGCAGTACTCTAGGTGTGGTCTTAGTAGACTTTATAGAATGGTATTAGTACTTCCCTTGATCTTGATTGTATCCCTCTGTTAATACAATTTAGGATTGCATTCGCTTTTTTGGCTGCTGCTGCACACTGCTGGCTCATATTTAGCTGGTTGTCCACTAAGACTCCAAGATCCCTCTCCCAGTTACTGCTATTGAGCCTGGTTTCACCCAGTCTATATGTGTACTTTTGGTTTTTCTTGCCTAGGTGTAGGGCTTTACTTTTCTTTACATTGAATTTCATTTTGTTAGATATGGCCCAGTGTTCTAGTCTGTCAAGATCCATCTGATCTTGAGCCTATCTTCTTGAGTGTTAGGTATTCCTGCCAGCTTAGTATCATCTGCAAATTTGGTAAGTTCCCCTTCTATTCCCTCATCTAAGTCATTAATGAAGATATTGAAGAGTACTGGGCCTAAGACAGAACCTTGTGGCACCCCACTGCTTACTTCTCTTCATGTAGACTTAGACCCATTAAGGACTACTCGTTCAGTACGGTTTGCCAGCCAGTTGCGAGCCCATCTAGTGGTGGTGCTATCTATTCCACTCTTTTCTAGCTTACTAAGAAGTAGGTTGTGGTCTACTTTGTCGAATGCCTTGCTGAAATCTAAATATATTACATCCACAGTATTTTACTAATTTAGTCACTGTGTTGAAGAATGAAATAAGATTGGTTTGGCATGATCGGTTCTTAACAAACCCATGCTTAACAAACCCATGCTGGCATGATCGGTTCTTAACAAACCCATGCTAGTTATTACTTTAATTGGTTCTAGATGTTGGCAGATCTGTTTTTTCATTATCTTTTCCAGATAGTATCTTCCATTCTCAACTTGGGATGGATTATGACTTACAGTCATCACAAGTGAAATATCTAGTCTAATATTTAAACTCTTTTTGTTTTTCTTCCCAATCGGAACTTTTTGTAACATTTTTCCTGGTGAAGAGTTCTGAAGAACTTTAAAGCTTGCAAGACTGCTTTTTACTACTTTGATTGAACTTGACAAAAGTATTGCCCTGCTACTGATGCTAAGTTTTATGCAGCTTTACATTCATTTGCTGAATTTCACAGTTTAACAATAAATATATATTATTCAGTGTGAAACGACATACAGTCTTTCTCTATAAATATGTGCAAGGCATATTCAGATATTTTTCATTTGTAATTTTGTTGAATCACATACTGTACCTGTTTCCCGATGTTTGAGAAGTATTTACGTCTTCAGTTTCAGAAATCCCAGGTTCTTGCATTCTTTTTCCCAATTTTGGACGTTTCAGATGATTGCTTCGTGATCGAGTAGGAATTGGTAAAGCAGTAAGTTCTGGAGAAGGAAAAACCACTTCAAAAACGTAACTTTATATATGAATAATACCAAGATATATGACAAATTCAAAATATATAATTGCTTTAACAATGTGCTACTAATGTCTTGGAGGTATTTTTACCACACTCTGTAAACACTTAAACATCTGATTTGCCAATTTTGAAGTATTTCAATCCGATGTCTGGAGGCTCTTTGGATCAGGATGGAGTGGAACAGATTTTGATTCAAAACTGATGTGCCTGTTTGGCCCTCAGTGTCAGGGATGTCAGATTCCTTGGTCTTGAATAGGACTGCACTTCCCCATGCACAACTTTGGGGTCCTTGTCCATGCACAACTTTGCTAAAAAACAAGTGGCAGCTGTAGCTGGGAGGACCTTTGCACAAGTACCGTATTTGCCGGTGTATAAGATGACCCGGCGTATAAGACCCCCCCCCCCGGTAAATAATCATCCAATATTTACACAGTGTGCATGTTATTCTGTGTTGGTCAGCCAAACGATCCCAGCGGGGTCACCGGAAACACCCTCCAGAAATCCCCGGGGCTGCAGTAACAGGGCGGAGTACCAGGGGCCATGGGAGAAGCAGGAAGGCGGGCAGCCTTCACATGGCCCTACCTAGGGCGACAGGAGCAACCCACACTCTCGCTCCCCCCCAGTCGCTGCAGCCTCGGGCGGAGCGAGGCGAGTGGGATTCGAACCTGATTCAGAGACGCGGGGAGGCTCTTGGCGGAAGTGACGCAGGGGATCCGGGAAGCCAGAGGTGCCTTCGCTGCGTCCCACAAGCATCCGATAGCCGGCAGTAGATATACCGGCGTATAAGACAACCCCCCCCACTTGGAGGCATGTTTTTCAGGGCAAAAAAGTCATCTTATACGCCGGCAAATATGGTACAAATTTTACGCCAGTTTTGCCCTTTAATTTTTGCTGAAGAAGCAAAAAACACTGAGAAAAAAACATGTTTATTGCAACAACTGGGTGCCTACTTTAGAAGAAAGTATAATAAAAAAAATTTTAAATGGAAGTTGAGGGATGTGAGGGAGGAAATTTTAGGGATATGATTTGCTGGCCAGTTTGGGGAAGCTAAGCAGGTCCTTTTTCCTGTTACCAGGACTATTTCAATTATTAGGCAAAGTGGCTCTTGGAGAGAGAAAAACTGGGAAAGTCCTTTGTTAAAGGAATGTTTAGGTCATCAGCTGATAAAGGATGGAATGTTGGGATTTCTCTAGCTTGCAATTCTCTGCCCTTGGGCTGGGCTGAAGCTGGTGGGAAGACTTCTAGTATAGGTCTTGATGGGATTGCAGTGATTGAGGTTATCTGGGATAGGGAGGTCAACTTGGATCTGATGGGATTAAGCAAAGAAAGGAGTTGGGTTTGACTTTGGTCATATACATGAGCCAAAAAGAGGGTTGTGAAAATATTTACAGACCCCTCACATCCTGGACATAAACTGTTTCAACTCCTACCCTCAAAATGACACTATGGAGCACTGCACACCAGAACAACTAGACACCAGAACAGTTTTTCCCCAAATGCCATCACTCTGCTAAACAAAAAATTCCCTCCACATTGTCCAACTATTTACTAAGTCTGCATTACTATTATTATTAATCCTCCCATCCTTCCTTTCACCCATCTCCTGCCACGTACGACTGTACAACTGTAACCTTGTTGCTTGTATCCTAACAATTTTTATTGACTGTTTCCTGGTATGAGTTGATTGCTTATTGTACCCTATACCTATTATTAAGTGTTGTACCTGATGATTCTTGACTCTTGATGAATGTCTCTTTTCTTTTATGTACACTGAGAGCATACGCAACAAGACAAATTCCTTTTGTGTCCAATCACACTTGGCCAATAAAGAATTCTATTCTATTCCAAAGATTGGGAGTTTCTTTTTTGTTGATTAGGTTATTATTTTTTCATTATATTTTATGTTTCATTTCCTGTGAATTTGACTGGCTTTATCATTTCTACTAACGTTTGTTTCTGAAGTCCACTGCATTTATGTAAAAATAAATCAGTTCTTATGTTTTTGTTCCATCTTTGAACTGCAAATCTGTGCTACCTGCTAACAGCATTTTATAGAAGACTGATTTTTAAGAAGCGATTTGTGTTTTTATCAACCGTATGGTCCTTACTTCATCTAACGGTATGCATGTGACTACCAAAATATACAATTTTATATTTTCTTTTTTCTTATTTTTAACCCAGTTGATTTTTAAATTACGTTGTTTTTGTTCCAACCCATCCAAAGAAGGGGGAGTAGTGTTTTTTCTGACCACATGCTTCAAATGTGTAAGGGTCAAAAGGCAGACTTGTAGACTTGTTATCATCATCATCATCATCAATGTTCTCCAGAAGACAAGATGCAGGCTGTAATAGTCCTATCACTACTTATACAGGGCTGGAAGTAAGGGAAGAAGCCAGATAATAGAATCTCCCAAGGAGATAGAAGGGCAGTCAAATAACCTATCTATCAACTGTACTATACCAGGAAGGAAGTGTCAGAGAACTCTGGAGTGCAGAGACAATGAGGCTTCCTTTCATCTCATGCTCAACCAGGCAGTCCAGCTGTCTCCAGCCTTACAGACATAACATGAACCTTACTATTTGGTTTGAATTTTTCCATCCATATACTGAAGCTTTCTGCAGTTGTAGTATCAAAATAAAGTGTATGTGCGTGTGTTTTGTGTGTTTTGTGTGTGTGTGTGTGTGTAAAATCCCAAACTGAGGGAGAGGATAAATGAATATTTTATAAAACACATACACATAATTGAGGGCTCCTCTATTAATAAGTTTCCTTTGAAGTCCCTCCTCTGCTCATATGCATTCATGAACAAAGTGAGTAACAGAAGAAAAATCTTTTCCCAAAAATATGCATAATGCATTTTTTACCTTCAGAGGTACCTTCATATACATCAAAGCCATCTTTATTTTTATGGACATCAACCTAAAAACAGGAAGACTTAAGTTTATAAATCCATAATATAAAACCAAAATTCTTTAAAGTAAACCATTGCTAATAGATTTCTTCCATTCAGTTACATATCCATACTGAGTTATTAAACAAAACATCAATATGAAAAGTTAAAATAAACACAGAATTTAAAGGGAAAAGAAAAAGGGAAAAAAGACCAGGAAATTTAACATATATGAGAGAACTGAAGGAGAAATACAAAATGTTCAAACTATATGCCACCAGAACCCTTATCTGTACAAGCTGAGATAATCTATTCGGAATTGTTACTATAGCTAAATGAGGTTCAATTCCTTTTCCACTATGGTTTTTATAGACTTGAATAGTGGGGAGGATTAAAGTCTTTGATCCCATTTTTACTGCTGCAAATTGAAAAACCACATCTATAAAATTGCAATTTGCTGATGATTTCCAACAGTGTAATTTTAAGAAATATCATACACTGTTGAAACTGAATTAAAGTCGGTATATACCTGCAGTTGTCTTCTGCCTTTTTATGCCTGCTTACCACAGTGCTACACAATCTGAGGCCTTCTTTGCAGCCTGTAAAGAGAAGCAGCCTTAAACACGACTGCTTCAAGTCTAATTCCAAATGTACACTTTATTTACTCAAAAATATTATAAACTCTAGGGAGTGGACAAAGCAAGGCAAGTTAAATTGGATATTGTAGGAAGTTACCCATTTTTCCACTTCAGTAAAAACCTTGAGGATTTTGAAAAGGCAAATTTAATAAAATCTTATGTCTACTTATAAAACACAGAGCAGGTACTAAATAATTCAAAGGAAGCTATTTTATACCTACACTTAAGTGTGTTTCACTGGGGTCAACTGCCTGTTCATGCGATGGGCTGTTATCCATGGAAGAGTGCAGAAAACGTTCCTCATTCTGGGAAGTGTTAGCTTCTATTTGCAGGGCTTCTTGTTCATAGGGAAAAAAAATTAAAAATGCAACCATTTCAAAATATTATCCCCTAGTATCTATTAATAATAAAATTCTTTTCTGCCTTTTTCTGTGAGCATATTTAAGCTAACTAAAAGAGCAGGCTCGGTTTTCTTTTCCGGTACAACCATTACAGAAACCCCCATTTGGTCAACTATACAAAGGTGTACAATAGTCCTTATAGGCACAGAACTCTGAGCCCATCTGGTGGGCCGGAATGGGACAATTCGCTGCGGCCCTCTTGCCATGGGACAACTCTCTACAGGACACCTCATCGAAGGTTCCCATGGCAAGTAGTCCTATGATGAGTTAACCACAGCAGGTTATCCTAGACCTAGAAGCTGGGACTTTTTACGGCAGCACAATAATCTTCCACCAACAAATCTGCTCTGGTTCCCTTACCCCAAACAATATTCCTTCAGTTCCACAACTTGGTTAGCACCGTAGGGTTTTTTTGTTTTTGTTTTGATGTTCTTAAAAAAAAAAATTTTCTAGAACCTCAAGAAAACACCCACAAGCCAGTAAAAAAAAATCTCCGTCTCTATTTTTGCCCAACTGCATTATATGTCAATACCCCCTACCTTTGAGTTTTAAACTTTCTCTCTGCAAAACAGTAGCTATAGGTGTTCTCTGGTGCCAGTGGCCTATGCCTTCAACTTCCACAGAAGGTCACGATCCCCTGGATACCTTTCGAAGTACTTTTGGCAAGCTGAGCAAGAGAAATAGAACTCATTCAGTAAACCATCCAGATTTGTTTTTATTTTATTTTACAAGCTTCCCACTCTCTCTCCAAAAATACGGCAACACTTTTATTTTAGCATTTGCTTTAAAGGGAGCATTAAAAACCTAACTGCGTCACAAACAGAAGCACAAGAGCACTCTTCAATTTGTAGAGAACAGGTACATACAGTACACCTATCTTAGTTGTGTAGAACTGCTTTAAAAGCCACAGAGAGCTCTTGGACTGCTAAATGTTTGCCTTGCACAATGAAAGTAGTGCTGAATCTAAGCAATTCAATATCTAGGATGTTAAAACTCAGGGAATCCTTTTAAAACATTCTTAAAAGATTACAGGCCTTACCTACATTTCTCAGATATTTGTTTCTTGTGTGTATAAGGAAGGACTTGAAGTTAAACTAAGCAATAGTAGCAAGAATACAAAAAAAAAAATGTTCTGATAACTGAAATGCAATATCCGTTCAGAATATCAAACTCTAGTCTATTCCTAAATTGCAAACAGTGAACATTCTGAAGTATCTTGCAGGTTTACCAGTACGCATGAAAGATGTCAGAGGGAAACGCAAACCAAGGGCATCTTCTGTGAAAGAATCCACAAAATCTTCTAGCATCAGAAGCCCAAAGTCTTTGCTCTGATGCTTCTTCCTCACAAACATTGTGTCCAGAACAGGAAGCTGGTAGCTCTGAGTAAGAAAGGCACTACAAATGCTCCCTGCAAACACAACAGTCAATTCTAATTAGTACTTCAGAAGGAGTAATCTTTACATACCAGAGGCATCTTATTTCCCTAAGTTTTCAAATATACATACCAAGGACTCTGGGCAACAATAATAAAATACATAAAATCCATAAAAGCTTTAAACTCTAAAAGACTTATGAAAATATGTTTTTGAACTTTAATAACAATAGTTGGCTCCATAATATTGCCATGCAAACAACCAACCTGCTCTAAAGTCCATCACATTCTTTTAGATCTTTTGTCTTTCCCACTGGACCTGTCCTGATTATTGTGTATGTAACTCAAGCAAAATCCAAATAACGATTTGTAGGCACAATGAGCCTATTAGTTTTTAGCTGGCTCTTCACATTTTTCAAATTAGAATAAGCTAATAGGTCTGGTTATACGTTATGAAATCATACAGTCTGGGGGTTGTTTTTAATCTCCTTTTATACCCAGGAACAAAATCTTAGTCTTCCCTAAACTTTGTCAAGAATCAGGGTGGGTTTATCTTCTTATAGCTACCATAGCTACTCCAGACCAGGCATTATCAAAGTGATGACATGAATACAGATGACAATCCTAGATGCAATCAGTGTTGGCAAACTAGGAGCAAGTAGCATGAAAGCAACCTGCACTATGGAATTTGATCCTCACTGCTCCAGCCTGCAAGTAACAATGGAGCAGGTTAGGCAAAACTGTTCTCTACTAATAGGAATGTACAATTCCAAAAATAGGCAACCAGTCCTCTAAGCAGTCTAAAAACTCTGCACGAAATTATTCAAGAAGGTCCAAATATCAGCAACAAAAACAAAAGATTCCCTTGCCCTCTGCTTTCTACCCTCCCCCAAGGTTTGGCAAGTCATGGCAGAAGGGAGGACCATCTGGCCAAATATCAAGTTTCTAAGAGCTGTCAAGGCCATATAATTTGTTGCACTTGGCAACTTATTTCCTTGGAAATTAAGAGAGAGGGAGGGAGGGGAGAGAGAGAGAGAACAAGCAATCATTACTAATCCACCAAGGTTCTTTAGACATTCATTACATGGCCTTTTTAAAACTATTGCAATTTTAAACTGAACAAAGGAGGATTGTTTTCTGCTTACAATAAGAAAGAAGAAAAGGAAGTCTGCATTGAGGCCCTCAATTAAAATAGATTAGTTTAAAGTCCATGTGAGAATAGCAATAAAGGAACAAAGACACTGGTGATCTGGCCTATCTCTTAGCAATCTGCAAAGACAGGCAAATTAGTCTATAACTTTAAATCAGATTTAATTTTTAAGATGTCAAGAAGTACAAAAGAGTTTGGTGACATCAATGTCACTCAACTGCATTTAAAACTGGGTTAAGTAGATTTGAGAACTGAGGCGGTAACGCTGGCTTAATCTGTAAGAATTTAATTTTCTTTTCTAATTTTCTGTTTTCATTGATTTCCAACTTTGACTATCTATATTTGGCACTGAGAATGGAAATAAATGTATAAATATAAACTTATATTCTCATAATGTGTATAATGCTACCAGTGTATCTCAGTCTGAACCAACATGATTAATCACAGATACAAGGTTGAGAAGCTTGACATCCATGCTGAGACTTCTCTGAAAATGTAGAATCATGAATGGGAGCCCAAAACCTTCCATAAAACTTCTGTCAGATTGTATGACAAATGCTGTTATCAATGCACAGCTGCAGTAAAAGCTTGGGTTGGGGCCAATAAAATGAAACTCATCAAGATAGGTGTAAACATTTTTTCTGAACTAGAAAACTTTAAGGATCACCTCTTTCTATCAATTTATTTTGATATAAAGCCATTCCCTAGGTTCCTAGAACTACAGTATGTGATTTCTATAAAGACAAATTTACTTTTCTGTACTCTACTGGATAGGTAAGTATTCCTTGCCATTTCCAAAATAAAAATGCAAGGAAATTGTGGACATAGACTAGTTCTTTGCAAGTGAAGTTAAAAGATGGGCTTGTTGTTGTTTTTCCTCACATTAAATTACTTTTTCCATTTGAAAGAAGTCTTACCTGGCAGTTTAATAGAATAAAAACCAATAGCCATTCCTTTCTTCCACAGAATTTTTGCATAATCATGGCTACCATGGCAAAGGAATGGGACCTCATTTTTCTCAATTTCTTGTTTACGATAAATTATTCTGTTCAGCACATAAAGAACCACTCTCTCCCCAATTGATTTCGCCTACAAAAACACATATGAATTAGAAAACAAAGCCAGAAGTCTCATATAACTAAAATCCATATTTATACTTCCAAAAGAATTAAAGCAGAATGGGGTTTTATTTCTGATTATGGTTTTAACTATTAGTCAATTTGCTTACATTTCTAAAGCACCTGAAACAGTTTAGGAGAAAGTAGATATACATGTCTATTAATAAAATCAAAATGAGGAATGGATAAAATCCCAGTAGGGCAATCCTATATTATGAACTTGATTTAAAGTGGCTCAAAAGTGAAGAAACAGTAACTAGAAAGAAAACCTTATAAATCCTATAATATTGGGATAAGACTGCTAATACTTCAGTGCTTGGAATTCATTTAAATAAAATAATTTGAGCTAAGTTATCTTGGATTATACAGTAAAACAATAAGAAACCCACAGCTGAACTGCAAATTCCAGCAGCCCTAGCCAGCCTGACCAATTGTGAGAGATGCTAGGAATAACAACTGCAGTCATAAATCCTTATTCAAAGCATTGTCCATATTATAAATTACTCATCAGTACAATTGACACAACGTAACTGTATAGACAGGCAATTCTACTCCAAGTAAATCAGACTGCACACTTGAATAAGCCAGAAATTTTTTTTATTTATATTGAGCTTTAGATTGCATTATCAAACACTTTATTAGAGGTACAACTTACCCGTAGAAGACCTTCTCTAGAAGGAGATGATGTTCTCAAAATATCATCGATAGTCCACCATTGATCAGCTAGGAACAAGGCAACAGCTCAAAAAGGAAAATAATTTAAAGTAAGAATGTGTTCAGTGTTTCAATTCTAATTATGCCTAGTAAATATCATTGTTTGTAGAGATATATAATTATTAGTTTTGTTCTTAATTATAATACTAAATGCATGTTCGGTAAATGTGTTTCTTAAAAAGCTGAGATCAGTTCAATTTTAGAAGCAATCACTTCCAGCTAGGTTATCCCATCATATGTTCATTTTCAAAAGATCTGTAGGTTCTACATGCAAGAGACTTCTTCTGAACAGAATGGAAACTGAAACTCAACTTCTAAATTATCAACTTAATTATCAACTTAAAGAAACTACTTATTTGAATAAGTAACCACTGTACTTACTTGAATCAAAGGAAGCCCTCATCAACTATTGCTCTCTAACTAAAATTAAGGAAAGGAATATACACCAGGAAAAAGTACAATACTATGATAGCAACAAAATGGCAAAAAATGACAGTCTGTTCTTGTAAGAACAAGTAACCTTGTATTCACACAATTTATTTTTTTCATGTACGAGAACTTTCAGAACCCTGAATCTTCAGTTCCAGGCTTATTTTCACCTGATCAAAGGTTGAGAAAATGAATCAAGTCTTTCAAACATTATAAAACCAGAAGGGAGAAGCTATTCACACCAAACTGGCTTTTTGCCCAGTTTCAATTGCATCCCCATTTTATCATGATTTCTACAGTATTTCTAAATCAAAAACAACATACAACATGGGAAACGAAAAAGGAATAACTCAGATCAGAATACTACAATGTTTCAATTCAAAAGGTAAGAGAAACCTGCAAGTGAATCCTCCGGTGCAAATAAAGCAAGGACTTTGTGTCTTTCTTCTCCGCCATAAAGGGGGATGAAGCCTACAGTTGACAAACAAATTGGAACCTAAGAGAAAGAGAGAAAAAGTTCATCATTGTTACTTCTATTCATTTGGATCTATAAATTGCTGACACAGTACATTCTTGAACCAAGAGACACTGAAGACAGGGACTCATGCCCTGGTTATCACACTAATGCAATTCTTTATATGTGGAGTTGTCCTTGACGGAAGTGGTAGCATACTACAGTAGCTTGCTTTTGGAGTGGCATTAGTCAATTTAGAAGAATATTACCTATGTTGGCTGCCAGTAGGCTTCTATGCTGAACTGGTCATCATATGTATGATCCACTTTTACGTAGAGCATGGGTGTCAAACTCTATCGTGTTACATGATGTCATGTGCCAGATCACAAGGGTTTTTGCCTTTGCGAAGCCGGGGTGGGTGTGGCCTGCACGTGATGCATCCGTCCAACGGCCCACCAATTTGACACCCCTGACTTAGAGCATTGTTTCCTTCAGGAGCAACGATATGCCCGCCCTAAACAATCTAACAGGGAAAGAATGCTCTGGTTACTCATCCTGAAAGGACTGGAGGGCAGCTGGGATCCAAGAATGACATGCTGAGCAGTAGCCCCTTTGTGGGGAAAAGCTTCCCTGCAGAGATCAGATGCATTCCCATTCTGATGACTTTTCACAAAATGGTGAAATCAGTCCATTAAAATATGCTTAACGCTAGCAATAATTTATTAACAGTGTTTAGTAGTTTTACATGGTTTTGTTTATGTAAATATTTGATATTTATTGTAAGCTTCCTTGAGTTGTAGTGGGCTGGCATACATATTATTAAATATTAAATAAATTGATTTAAATAAATAAAACAAATCATATTCAGACAAATAATAGAAACAATAATAATTTCATTTGCCCCAACCTTCCAGCATTTAAAGGCCAAGATTAAATCGGAAAAGAACACACAAAATACTAAGCATTGGCCTTTTGTTTTGCTGAATCAATTATCAAAGCTGCAATCTAAAAATAAAAGTCCAGTGTTAAACTGCTGAAACAGCAATAACAGAAGGGATTCTTGATGCTATCTGACATTATTTGTTTGCAAACATTTCATTACCCAACTAGGTTACTTCATCAGTGCTAGAAGGTGTGTAGATTGCTCCTTATTTATATTCAGTTGCTTGCCCTTCTATGGTGGTGTTGTAGGGATATTTTCACCACAAGTAGGTTAGGACAGTGGTTGTCAACTGGTGGGCCGCGGAAAAATTGTGGTGGGCCACAGAAGAAATGGCCCCCAAAAGCAATTAATCTGAGCCATGCAGTTCTTGCGCCTCCCAGCTCTTCAAGCGACCAGAGAGTCAGGTCCCTGAAATGCACGTGCCAACCAACTCTCACACATGGTGGTGGTGGCAACAAGAGTCCCCTCCCCCAGTGCCCACTGTCAGTTCTCACCATTAATTCTGTTGCTGCTGCTGCCATGTGTGGGAGCTGGTTGGCGCGTGCATTTCAGGGACCTGATTCCACGGTCGCTCGAAGAGTCAGGAGGCGCGAGAACGAGTGGGAGTGTTTGATGGTTTCAAAAAATTCCTATAATGTGGTAGATTGGCGTTTTGTAGGTCTTGGTGAAAGTGAACTTTGTTTCACCTCCTTTCCTTCCCGTGTTGTGTTAAGCTCAAGCCACAGCTCGACACCATCACGTGTACCGGCTGGTGAAGGCTAGCCGCAAGTGAACCCTGCCACAAACTCTCCAGGCCAGCTATGATTTCAGCTTATTACAAATTTTCAGATCCCCTTCTTATCCCACAGCAACAGCAGGTGGTAACAATATATGTCAGCACGGCATCAGCTAGCCATGATGCAACACCCAGCTGATTGCATCATAACGATGGATCCAAGCTGATTGAAGATCGCTGAGCCGATATGGAGGGCAGGCAAAGTGTTAACTTGGTGGAGGGAGTCAGGGGTCCACAGGCCCAGCCTGGTGATGGCACATTGTGATGTGGGACAGCAGTGCTAGCTGTCACCAATTAGGAGCGGGATGCTGGCTACCTGTGGGGCAGGGCTGCCGGAAGTGGGGATGCAATTACTGGGTGGGATAAATAGAGCGGGATGCTGGCTACCTGTGGGGGCAGGGCTGCCGGAAGTGGGGATGCAATTACTGGGTGGGATAAATAGAGCGGGATGCTGGCTACCTGTGGGGCAGGGCTGCCGGAAGTGGGGATGCAATTACTGGGTGGGATAAATAGAGCGGGATGCTGGCTACCTGTGGGGGCAGGGCTGCCGGAAGTGGGGATGCAATTACTGGGTGGGATAAATAGAACGCTGGGATCGATGAACATATTTACATATGCTCACTGCTTCTTCCTACTGCTACAGCTGTGGTGGAGTAAACCACTGTTATTTCTTTGGATTCTGTGATTATTGCTTCATCTGCATGGCTGGCCATAGACCAGGGGTGGGCAAACTTCGGCCCGTGGGCCACATCCGGCCCATTGGTCTGTCCAATCCGCCCCGCCCCTGAAAAAAAATCGCTGCCATTGGTCTTTCCAATCCGGCCCGCCCCTGAAAAAAAATCGCTGCCATTGGTCTTTCCAATCCGGCCCGCCCCTGAAAAAAAATCGCTGCCATTGGTCTTTCCAATCCGGCCTGCCCCTGAAAAAAAATCGCTGGGCGTGGCGTATTGCTCTGTGTCGCGTGGCCTCCAAAGCTGCAAAACAGTGCAGAGCGATCTAGGGGTAGGAAAGAAAAGAACTTTGCAAAGGCCTCGGCTGGGAGTTCGAAATCATCTTCGAGTGCGACCTCTCCGAAGGTGAGTCCCCGCAGATCCCCCTTTTTTTTCCGGGGCTTCCAGGCTTAAACTTTTCAAAGGCAAAGCTTGCAGGCTGGAGCGTCTTCCCGCCGAGGAGCAGGAAGGGTTCCGCCCGGCGGGTGAGGCGGGCTGCTTGGAGCCACCTAAAGCTAGGCCGCTGCTGGAGGAGCCTTGCCCTGCCTTGGTGCCCCGTTTCAAGGCTCGGCGGTCCTGCTCGGGCGGCACTTTAAAAGCCTGCTCCCAGTACCTGAGCAACTTCTCAGCAACTTTCGGCTTCCTTTTAACTCGCGGGTGCTCGCGGCTGGCCCCAAGCGAAGCCCGGCGGGCAGGCGGGCTGCTTGGAGGAGGCGACCCGGCAGTGCTCCGGGCTTCCTCTTTGCCATGCGGCTCAGGGTGAGGCGTGAGCACCCGCGAGTTAAAATGAAGCCAAAAGTTGCTGGGAAGTTGCTCGGTTTTCCGGGGCTTCCAGGGCTTTGTAAAGGCAAAGTTTGCAGTCTGGAGCGTCTTCCCGCCAAGGAGCGAGAAGGCTTTCGCCCAGCGGGCGGGGCGGGCTGCTTGGAGCAGGCTGCCGTGTGGTTTGGGGCGAGGCGCGAGCACCCACGAGTTAAAATGAAGCCGAAAGTTGCTGGGAAGTTGCTCGGGTTTCCGGGGCTTCCAGGGCTTTCCAAAGGCAAAGTTTGCAGGATGGAGCGTCTTCCCGCCAAAGAGCGGGAAGAGTTCCGCCCGATGGGCGGGGCGGGCTGCTTGGAGCGGGTTGCTGTGCGGCTCGGGGCGAGGCGTGAACGCCCACAAGTTAAAACAAAGCCAAAAGTTGCTGGGAAGTTGGTCGGTTTTCCGGGGCTTCCAGGGCTTTCCAAAGGCAAAGTTTGCAAGCTGGAGCATCTTCCTGCCAAAGAGTAGGAAGGGTTCCACCCAGCGGGCGGGGTGGCCTGCTTAAACTTTGTTCGGGTGGCACTTTAAAAGCCTGCTCCCAGCACCCAAGTAACTTCCCAGCAACTTTCAGCTTCCTTTTACCTCGTGGGCGCTCGCACCTGGCCCCGAGCCACGTGGCGGAAGGGAAGCCTGGCGGGCCAGTGGGCCAGCTGCTTGAAGGAGGTTCTGGGCTTCCCCTCCGCCAGGCGCGAGCGCCCGCGAGTTAAAACAAAGCCGAAAGTTGCTGGGAAGTTGCTCTGATTTCCGGGGCTTCCAGGCTTAAACTTTGCAAAGGCTAAGTTTGCAGGCTGGAGCGTCTTCCTGCCAAGGACCGGGAAGGGTTCCGCCGGGTGGGCGGGCGAGCTGCTTAAACTTTGCTCAGGTGGCACTTTAAAAGCCTGCTCCCAGCATCAGAGCAACTTCCCAGCAACTTTTAACTCGCAGGCGCTCGCGCCTCGCCCCGAGCCGCACAGCAGCCCACTCCAAGCAGCCCATCCCGCCCACCGGGCGGAACCCTTCCCACTCCTCGGCGGGAAGACACTCCCGCCTGCAAACTTTGCCTTTGCAAAGCCCTGGAAGCCCCGGAAACCTGAGCAACTTCCCAGCAACTTTTGGCTTCGTTTTAACTCGCGGGTGCTCGCACCTGGCCCCAAGCCACGCGGCGGAGGGGAAGCCCAGGTGGCTGGGCGGGCAGGCTGCTTGGAGGAGGTGACCCAGCGGTGCTCCGGCAGCAGCAACAGGCAGTTCCGTCCGGGCTCTGCTCAGGTGTCCGGTGGGGCTGTCAGGAGTTGCTACCGCCGCGCAGCTCCGCGCGGCTCCAGTCCCACATTGCCTTGGGAAGGAAAAAGCAAAACCAGGAGCTGCTGAGCCTGAGCCTCCGGTGCCGCTGCTGCTGTTGCAAAGCACCGCCGCAGCTCTTCCTTTTTGCCTTTCCCTTCCCAAGGCAATGCAGGACTGGAGCTGCGCCGGCGGCCCGAGGCAACGCAGGGCGGAGTTGCGCCGGCGGTAGCAACTCCTGACTCAGGGGGTCTCCGAGGGGAAGGGAAGGAGGAGAAGAGGGGGGGGAGGGTGGTGGGGGCGATTCCCAAAAAATCTTGTGCTGACCCAGCCCATCTGTCAAATTTTAAAAGTCAATGAGGCCCCCAAGCCAAAAAGTTTGCCCACCCCTGCCATAGACCCTGTTAATGTGAGAGGGGGAGATATGAAATGACAGAGGACCAGATTTGTGGGGGCTCTGCTTTTCTTCCATTTGAGGGAGAACCAGTTACTTCCCAGCCTCCAGGCACCATGTGGTTTCTTTTGAATCCCAGCAGTAAGGATGAGAGAGGTCCTTTCTTTCCCTTTGCTCTGCCCCAGTTATAATTAAGCATTTACAATTTTGTTATAATTAAATAAGCATACACACACACACACATATATATAAATTAATTTTTAAATAATAAATTTATATTTAATATAAAAATATTTTATATTAAATCTATTACCTTTTTAAAAAAGATTGCATTAAACCAGGTGACTACTCAGTTTCTTAATTAGAGCATTTATTTTATTTATTTATTTTGCCTGGAGTTGATCCCTGCTCATCAAGATATTGGCTGCTGGAGTGGATGTGTTCTAGTCTTTTTACTTCCTTCTTAGTTTTCTTTTGAATGGCATGTAAAAATGGTTTAAGACCTCCTCACCAACACCAGCAGGCCAAGCTACTGCATATAAACGGGGCAAACCA
Organism: Hydrophis major; assembly: GCA_033807585.1. Classification (NCBI taxonomy): domain Eukaryota; kingdom Metazoa; phylum Chordata; class Lepidosauria; order Squamata; family Elapidae; genus Hydrophis; species Hydrophis major. Next base: position 336,683,975 of record CM066329.1, read on the forward strand.
CATATTCAATAGCACTGATAAAGTTAACAGGTAAGGTAATGAAATGTCTGCAAGCAAACCACCAAGCTCAGAGTGCACCAAGGATTTCACAATTCAGTGCTATACTTTCTTTTACTGGAGATTATTTGTTGAGTTTTTTCTTCCTAGTCTAGATGGTGACTAGTGAGCCTGCAGTTAGTGCTCATTTCTACATTTCAGGAATCTGAAAGGGAATTTTGAAAACCATCTTAAATTACAGAAATAAAGAGTATCTGTAAACATTAAAATGAAATAACATTTATTCCAACCTTACCTTGATATTATCAACAAGAGAGAGATATTCTGGATTTTCTGGATCTCCGCATCTAAGTTCAGATAGATAATCTTCTCCAGAACTCTCAAGATCTTCATGACCGTACTTATCCAGGAGATCCACAGGGAAGGCCATCCCTTTGGGAGAGTTCACAAACACATACAGGATTATTGCTGTAATCATTACATCTTGGGAATCCAAATTGATTTTTTAAAATTTATATCAGGATAGCCCTCTCCAAACTGATAGTCTCCAGATGTCTAGGAACTGCAACACATTTAGCAATTACAGGCTAGGTTTTGCAACTTAGTTCTAACACATCCTCAAAGGTGTGAAATTGGAGAAAACTACATAGAAATAAAAAAAAAAACTGCATACTATCCCACTCACTTTTTGTACCCACTTAGAACATGTTATCTAAACTATACATGCAGCAGCTCAGAATTCCCATGTGAATATACATCTAGTCCTCAGTTCACAAAAGGAATTGGAACTGGAATGGCCATTGCTAAGTAACATGATCATAAAACACATCACATTATCATACCACTTAGGGACAGGAGTTTCAGCAGTGCTGGTTCATATCATTAAGCGATATCATTTCTCATATGACCAACATCCCACTTCCTGCCAGCTTCCCCATTGACTTTGATTGTGGAAAGCCAGCAAGGAATGTCAGAAATTGCAATCATACAACCATGGGAAAGCTGTGATAGCCCGGAACTCCAAGGACTATAAGTCTGCTCATTCAGCCCGACTGCCTTTTTGAACAGTCACTGAATGAATGGGCATAAGCCAAGGACTAGCTATGGTAGAATTGTATCTTGATAAAGACTAAATCATAAATTACATCAGTAACTCCATGCTTGATCCTACTACTCTGAATCACATATTCCATCTTTACCATATTAACTTCATTTTCATTTAACCTGCATTTATGAAATGGGAAAACACTTGAAATAAATTCTTAACTCTTTAATTCTCCTTATGCAAGGAATTAAATATATCTTCAAATCTTATTATCAGAATGTATTTCTATATCAGGCAGAGAAAGCATTTAACTCACATTATCCAACCAAATTTTCAACCAACATGTATCTATAACAAGGACAATAAGATCAAAATTACCAACTGAAGCCAATGAAAAATGCAAATGTTGAGCTGAAAAAATTATACTAAGCTTCATTAATACAAGAGAAATAAAATATCCTCTATATAAAAATGCATTTGTTGCCTTTAAACAAATTAGTAACATAATTTAAGTTTGGGGGAAAGTCAGTTCTTTTGTTATTATGCAATTGATAATAATCTTTATTTAAATCTATATTCTCCCGACTTCCATTTCATGACTTGGAAAGAAAAATCCAATGTTTCCCTTAATGCCCAAGAATTATATTGCAACATTAGTTACTGTGTTTATTTAATTTGCAAGCTCTGAAAGAGGGCATTAAAAAAAACCTCTGCCCTGCTTTAAGATATTGCAGCCAGATCGACATGCTCTCAGTTAATCCAGTCCATCTTTTCTGGAGCTCTCTTAGATCCTGCCTTTCCTCTAAGGAGCTCATAGCAACTTTTATGAAATTGTCTTTCACTTTAACCTCACCACCACCAACAATGCCAGCTGACAATGGTTTGCAAAAAGCCTTCCAATGAATTCCACAATTAATTGGAGATATTTTTCAGGGTCTTTCCAGTCGCAGTACAACATTTTAATTACTGCACCATATTTTATTATTCTGTATATAAATTTGGTTATAACAATCTATACCTATGGAGATTGGGGATGGTATCCATGAAAAATCAAAAGTAACACCGCCCTATTTTGCAATTTTCCATCTAGATATTTTCTTAAAATAATTTCCTGAAATTTGATAATTTAACAAAAAATGGATTAAGGCTCAAATTTCCAAGCAAAGTAATTGTTTCAGGTAAAGAAGCAACATCCATATTCTCTTGCTCTCCATCATTGCTTATTTGAAATACATTACAGTATTTTATGTACTCTATTTTTTTTAGAAACAAAACAAAATAACAAAAAAACAAATAGAATGTGCAACAACACAACAGCAGTTACCAGCAAACACACAAAAGATAAAAATGCCTGCATAAAGGGTGAAGCCTAAAAAATTAAGAGCCATGGTGGCACTGTGCTTAGAATGCAGGCTAGCTCTGTGCACATTGCCAGGAGTTCAATTCCTTTTATCCTGACCAGCTCAAAGCTGACTCAGCCTTCCATCCTTCTGAGGTCGGTAAAAAGAAGACCAGGATTGTTGAGGGCAATATGCTGAGTTTGTAACTGCTTAGAGAGGGCTTTAAAGCACTATGAAGCGGTGTATAGGTCTAAGTGCTATTGCTGTTAAGAAATGCAATGTTAAGAAATGCACCTCCAAAATCAGAGTTTGAAAAAGTCCACCATAAGGGAAAGGGCACACCTGCTGGATTAATTGCCTGAGCCTTGAACTAACACCTAAAGCCCTTCAGTAGAGATACAAAAGGCTGGGTTCACAGATACCAGGACAGCATTTCAAACTATGAGCCAGTTAATCTAGAGACAGAAAATGCAATGGGACTTTTTGGCACAATTTAAAAAAAATGTGCCAACAATGTTCCACAGGATACGCATGTCATTTCTAAAAAAGTTACTAAGCTAGGATTAAAGAGTAAACTGGATGAACTTTCACACACATAGACAAAGACACACATGCACACCCACAAATATGTGGGTCTACTCCCAAACAGCTTACAGCTAAAGTACAATTCACAAGTATCTTTTTCATGGATACCATCCCCAATCTCCATAGGTATAGATTGTTATAACCAAATTTATATGCAGAATAATAAAATATGGTGCAGTAATTAAAATGTTGTACTGCGACTGGAAAGACCCTGAAAAATATCTCCAATTAATTGTGGAATTCATTGGAAGGCCATCATATCTTTTAAAGGTATTCTCTATTAATTAAAGTTCCCTAAAATAGTTAACAAATTAAGGAACGGAAACCAATTTAAAGATAAAACATGTTTATACATGTTTTGTGATTAAAATACAAGAAGCAAAAATTAGCATTTTAACAAAAAGGAGAACATCACAGCTGAAGTTTCTATGGTGATGTTTGACTGCCTCAAAAAAGAGCAATCATCTGTCACTACATAAAATTTCTAGTCATTCTTATTTTAATAAAACAGAAAATAGAACCCAGAATATGAGAGGGGGGAGAGAGGGGGAGAAAGAGAGAGAGAATATGAATGAGAATGACTTACAATCATTTTCAATTACTGAAATGTTCAGGAAGAAGAAATAAAATAGAAGTTACCCATCTATCTTCCAGGAGCTCAGTTTAAAAATCTTCCCCTTTGCTGTTTCTTTCATGGACCACCCCCTCAAAAAAAGGCAAAAATACGATTTCAAAAAACAAAATTATCCATAGGACTATTGCGATGGTTCTTTGTCTAAAGAGAGCATCAGTATCTCCCTCTTAATAGCCCTGGAGGCAAAGCTAGAAAAATGTGCTGTTTTCATACAGTGGCGCCAGAAATTCTATAGTGGGACATACCAAAGCTATTCCAAAGGGTGGAATCTTACAATCATAAGGCCTCTCATCCCCACTGGGAACTATTTTCTGTAATATTCTCCCTGGCTAAATGGAACCTGCAGTCAAGTTATGAAAGTTAAATTTATATGCTTTCTAAAGGAGAATATGGAGGACTAATGTAGCTGCTGCCTACCAGAGGTATTTAAGTGGGGATACCTAATGTGGTTGTCCTAGTCTAAAGTTTTTGGTGGGGTGGACTTATTTAGAGTCTCATGTGTTAGTTTGATGCAAACCCTGATCCATTTGGAGATTATGATTGGTCAGACTTTAAGCCTAAGTAGGGATATCAGAGGGCAGAAGGGTAGATTCCTGGTGAAAAACAACTTCTCTTTAGTTATGAAGGTTGGGTCTAACACAGAATGACAGTGTCCAGCTGGATGATGCTGAACACCTTCTTTGCTGAGACATCCACTTGATAGGGTTCTGGCTACCAGAAACAGTACTTTGTAGGTCAGATGCTCTAAGAGGGGATGTCAAACTCAAGGCCCGGGACTGGATCCAGCCTGTGGGGTACTTAGAACTGACTGCTCTGGAAACAGTGAAGGATGGCTTGCAGTGCTTCTGCCAGCGAAAATGGGTTCCCAAGCTCCGTTTTCACCTGCCACAGCCTCCTGCAACCTTCTGCCAGTGGCACAGGATTTACAGGAGGCTGTGGCACCCAAAAATGGAGCTTGGCACCCCCACAGGTGCAGACAGGAGTGATGCTGAGCTGACCACACCCACCCTGGCCACCCCCACCTCCTGAGGTCAAACACAATGGTGATGCGGCCCTCAATGATATTGAATTTGATATCCCTGCTCTAAGATTAACCTGTCTAAAATTTCAAACAAGTCTTAAGTTAGAGTTTCAAGTACTAGCTGAAGTTCCCATAACAGATACCAGTAGATAGTGAGTCATCGAATAAGGAGATCACTGCTCAGGAAGATCCTGACAGAAGATAACTGCCTTGATTCCCACCACTGAAGTCTAGGAGAGGGCTGGGACTTGTCTATTGAAGGTGTTTGATTGGCGTCCCTTGCTGAGGCTTTTCTATAGTAGTAGAAGCTGAGGTGAAATTTCTTTTCCTTGGCCCATCTGCAGAAACTCAAATTGTTGACGGTTTCTCCCTTTTGGTCCAGGTGAATTCTTATTATCTGAATTGAAGTCTTCAGGAAGCTATAATAGCAATAGGATTTAGACTTATATACCACTTTACAAACTTATATACAGTGCTTTATAGCCCTCCCTAAGCGGTTGACAGATTGTTAATTGCCCCCAATAATCTGGGTCCTCATTTTACCCACCTCAGAAGGATGGAAGGCTGAGTCAACCTTGAGCCTGGTAAGATTTGAACTGCCAAATTGCAGTCAGCCGGCAGGCAGAAGAAGTAGCTTGCAGTACTGCATTCTAACCACTGCACCACGATGGCTCATGGTCTGTATGGTTTGGCTACAGCACCCTTGGCTGAAAAGATAGCCCCACTCAATCTCCAAACATATGCAGGTAGTCCTTGACTTACAACAGGTCCCTTAGTGACCATTTGAAGTTGCAACAGCACAGAAAAGAGTGACTTCTGACCATTTTTCACACTTATGACCATTGCAGCATCCCCATGGGCATGTGATTTACATTTGGATGCTTGACAGCTGACTCACATTTATGACGGTTGCAGTATCCCAAGGTAATGTGATCACTTTTTGCCACCTTCTGACAAGCAAAGTCAACATGGAGGCCAGATTCAGTTAACAACCGTGTTACTAGTTTTTAACAACTGCAATGATTCGTGTAACAAATGTGGACAGAAAAGTCCTAAAATGGGGCAAGACTCACTAAACAAACTTCTTACTTAGCAACAGAAAATCTGAGCTCAACAGTGATCATAAGTTGAAGGTTACCTGTATTTATAACTGTTTGGATGGAATAGGGTTGGTTTAACTTCCCTCTAGCCCTGCAGGTCTGATGATACCAGGAATTTTCAAGGACAGAATCTCCTGGACCAACTGAATACTACTAGAGTCAGATTCTGGCTCTACTTCAGGGATCGCTGGAACGACGTGTAAGAGGTCCAGATCCATTGGGCCGTTTCTCAAAAGAGTTCTCATGCAGGAGATTAATCACGTAGCCTTGTGGCTAGTAGGGAACTTTCTGGTCTTCCAAATGTCAATGTAATCTGCTCAAACACACCAGGGTTGATGTTCCAGTTAAGGAACAGTTAAGGCAGTATGACACATTCTAGACTCCCTGGACATGATTTGCTGTGACAAGCCTTTCTGGACTGACCTTCAAATGAGTCTGAGATATTTGAGGTCTTTGCCTCTCCTCAGTCCAGTCAATGCTCCCGGGTCACATAATCTACTTTGTACACAGCTGGAAATGAGAAGGACAGCCTGGTGTTCTGCTGCCTTTGTCTTAATGTTTTGTTGTGGCTGTTAGAGAGAGGCTTTCTTTAAACCTAGATCTCGTCTAGGCACTTTCCCTAGAGTTTGCCAGATTTGGATTTAGGATCTATATTCATTTCTTGAAGTATGACCACCTCCTGGTGTCCACACCAGCCACCAAGGCCTCTGGCTGACAATTGAGCATTCTCCAGATTAGTGTGTGCCAGGAAGGCCATGATCTGGCCTAGGCTCTCTTTACTCTTGAGAGAGAGCGATTCAGTTAAATGTTTGGCCCAGCAATGGTGCCCTTCATTGCGGAGAGGAATGGAAGGGCGGGTGGACTAATTCCATCATCCAGAGAAGGAAATAAGAGTTTGGGTGGATTGAGATAATCCAGAGAAGCAAATTAATAAGAGTTTGGGTTTTAGAGAGATGATAGTCCTCACTGTCCCAGAACTGCTCTCAGAACTTCCAAAAATTATGAAAGACTTCAAGCAAGATTGCTGGCTATAGAGAACACCTTTACTGCTCACAAGTCCTTTAAGTCAGAGGTCACCAACCTTTTGGACCCCAGGGACCACCAAACTCATAATTTTAAATCCCATGGACCAGAGACCCTGGGAAAATCCCCCAAAAGGTCTGCAGGAAAATTCCCCACCCCATTTTCCTACCAATCAATCATTCTTTATTTGGGATTGCAGGATACCATCTCCAGTTCCATTCTTGGGACTGGGGAGGAGGGAGAGAGAGAGGGAGATGGCTAACCTTTTTGTTGCTGTGTGCCAAAAGTGTGTGTATGCCTGCACCCATAATGCAATGTGTGTGTGACCCGCTCCCACTTCTCCCCCTGTGCATGCATGTGCAACCCCCCCCACTCACCCTGCGCATGTTTGCGTGATCCCCGCGCCCCATTTTGAGCCTAGTCGGCCTCCTTGCAGTACTCCCCTCTGCACTTCCCCCCCCATGCATGCACGTGCGACTTTCCCCATGCTTTTCCACCCCCCGTGCATGTGCACACATCTCCTGCAGGTGTCCTGCCCCCTGCGCATGCACGACAGAGACCTGAAAATCCGTTGGCCGGCGGGAGGTGAGCACGCATGTGTGGTGGAGCTGAGTTAGGGCGATAGCTCATGTGCCCAAGAGAGGGCTCTGCGTGCCACCTGTGGCACACATGCCATAGGTTCACCATCACAGACCTAGGATCTCAAAGGCTTTCCTAAGGAACAAGCATCTCCAAAGCAAAGAGCCTGCTCAATCTGTAAGTCTTCCTCTTCATCCAAGGACAGTGAACATTCCTCCTTAATCAGACTTTTCTTAAAAGGTTGGAGGCAACATAGGATGGTGACTGGGTGTCTCCCTCATTTGGGGTTCTACCCCTTTTGCAAGTCAGACTATGTGATTAAAATCTGGAAGAGAGAGGGTGATGAGAACAGGGGAAACAAGAAGCATCATCATTTATACATCAACTGCACATTTTGCTGTTTCAGCTTCCCCCACCCCCCAATATCCTCAATATGGTGTTCTCAGTCTTTTCTCCTTCATCTTTTTTTTCCCGTTAGGTAAAGCTTTTTTAAAAAACCTTAAAAAACTTTAAACTCATCATGGAGTGGGTGGTGACCATGCAGGCTTGATCTGAGGAAGTCAGAATCCAATTTAGTTTAACATGGTCTTTCCTGGGAAATAGGAGGAGGAGGAGGAAGTAATAGAAGATAATTACTCAAGAGAAGCCAAATGAAGAAATTGGAGGCTGCTACTTCTTTGTCTGGCCACTGGAGTAAGGCAGAAGCATTCACAGACATATTGGTTGGGTATGATAGAAAGAAGAAAATCAGTTTGGTTCAGTGATTAAAGCATCAGGCTAAATACCAGGAGATTGTGAGTTCTAGTCCCATCTTAGGCAGAAAGCCCACTGGGTGACTTGAGCTACTCACATTCTCTGAGCCCTATGAAGGAGGCAATGGCAAACCACTTGAGTTATTACTTGCTTAAATAACGAAGAAATTAAATTTTCTTGGGTTATTGCATGTTCTTTTCTAAAGCACAAGGCATCTGATATAGTAAATATAAATTGGAAGATTTTGCCTAGCCTGTTTAGAAGTTGACAGAGGAAGTAAGACAATCAGTAAGAGGCTGATAGATATGTCTTTGGCTGGACATTAATAAAGCCTGAAGAGACTTGAGGCTAGATGAGGTGTTAAAATGTATACCCGCCTAAACCAAAGAAGCTTCAATGGATGTATATTCAGGAGTATAAGTTACCTTTTATAGACCATATTTTTAAACTAATTAGGGTTAATAAACCAAAGTTTGGTTCAGACCCCTGAATCTTCTTTATGGTAATAAGTTTGGTATGCTCATCCTGGGTTTCTGGGGACAAATCCTAAATGATTAGGATGCAATTTCCTGTAAATCGTTAAAGCATGATATAATAGATTGATGCAAGTCTATCAGGCCACCTCAATTGGAAGAACTCTTTTAGAGTGGTGGTCAGAATCTGGGTGCTTCCCCTGAATCCATACATATCTAGCATTTAATCCATATCGGCCTAGATAGACCTAATCAACCATTCTTTCACTTTCTGTTAGAAACAGTGCAACATTCAAGACAGGAGCAGCTGTTTGTGTGGTATATTCCTTGTGTATTCAAAGCTTTGCAGGGGAAGAAACCAGCAACAAGATTTCTTCTTTGGTTCCTCTTCCAAAGGAGAAGGGGAAAGCATTTTTCTTCTTTTCCTTTTAAGCTTCCGCACATTACCCAATAAAATGTCAAGTCAAATCTTCATCATATCACACTCTGGGCTATGCACTGTTTATAAGATTACCATCTGATTACTCAGTTAATATTCTGGCTCACTGAAGAATGCAATGTAGTGTTAAACATCCTGCCACTGTTATTGTGGCTACCTATACAAAACAGTAAACAAAAATGCAAGTAGGAAGATGGAAGTGGGTTTTTTTTAATCTTTTAAAATTAGTAAACACATTATACTTGTCACTGAAGCAAGGCTGCATTCTCAGTTAATCATAACAGGGTGGAGGGAAGGAGAGATTACAAAACAGAGGGTTATATAAAAGTTCCTTTGTACTAAGATTCAGAAGACAGGGCTGCTTCCCTCTGTGACAGCAACTGAATTGTCATCCTCTCTACCAACTATCCAAATTGCCCATGCTACAAAAACATGTCCAATGGTCAGTGAATAAGCTACTGTTGTCTGTTCCAATACAGAACCGAAATGTATTATAAGATAAATGAGCATCATTAGCTTAAATTCTTTTATTAGTTTAGATGTCAGTACAGTTGATAATAAAAACTATTTTTTCTAGTTATGTACATGTGCTACAGTGATGCCATGATTGTAGTAGCCTTTTGGTTGCTTCCAAGATATTTTTCAGGTACAGTAGTGTTATTATGCAGGAAACAGACTATCTAATACAACATATTCTAACAAAATGGATAGCAACACAACTTTTATCAAAAAATGCCCATTGCTCAAGACAAGCTATGAAAAGGACAACACGGCCATATATCAAAACATCACAGAAACAACCAACTGCCTATTACAATCACATAGCATCACTGTAGCACACAAACCAACTCAATTCCTCCGAAGTATCTTACATAAACCAAAAGACCAAATAGCCCCAAGAAAACAAAGTCATCTACAATATGAAATGTAAAGGCTGTTATAGCCACAGTATAGGACAGTAATGCAGAAGATTAACAGAGTGCATCCACGAATACCAACTAGCAGTCAGATGACACACACAAAAAATTCCTTGATCTCATAAAAGATGGACAGACCCAACCATAATTTTAACTGGTAGAGTGTGAGCATCCTAGACCAAGCTAAATCCAAAATTCCTAGGGAATTCCTGGAAGCTTAGCATTCAGAAAAATCACCATCTATAGGCACACAGAGATAAAGTACATTTAAAAGCCATTCATAAGAGACAATAAAAAAATCTACAAAGGAAACAAAAAGATCAGAAAACATCTTCTCCAGCAACCAACAAAGATAAACAGGGATTAACATCAGACAAATAACCAAGCAAAAAGCAATGTCCTAATCAAGAAACCACCAGGAAGGTCTTCCGGTTTGAGTTCTTTCGGCCACAGACAGAAATCCGCGATCGTGCGTGGTTTTGGTCCAGGCTCGCTGCTGGAGAGCCCCGAGCCGGCTGGTTTTGGGGCTAAGCCACCCCATAGAGGTGGTGAAGAGGGGGGAGACTGCCAGCAGGGTTGAGGAGAACCGCATCTCTCCTCCTCAGCTGGCCATTACTCCCTTTCCCAAAGGTGGTTGCAGCGGTGGTCAGAAATGGCCACCTCAAAGAAGAACTTGACCGGAAAAGAATGCGCAGGAGGAAGATAAGAAGTGAAAATTTTGGCTGACTGGGTTAAATTACAAAAGCAACAACTAAGGTACCCTGGAATTTAAACTTACAAAAAAATAACATCGCTCCCAAAAAAGAGTCAGAAGCAGCGAAGGAAAGTGAAAAGGGAAAGCTTTGGGTTTTTTTTTCTTCTCTCCCTTTCCCTATACTGACAACTAAGAGACTTAAATAAAAAATCGGAAAAATCCGCTTTGACATCAACAGGCAATTAAGCTGAAAATAAAACAAAATGTCAAAGGGATAATAAAGATTTCGGGACACTAAAAAATTTTTTCATAAGCAGGAAGGGAGAGAAAAAGAATAAAAGGGCAGGATCTGAAAAGAGGGAGGAGGAAAGACTGAATATAAATATCCGAAGTTCCTAGGAACAATTTAGAATACTTACAAAAAGAATCATAAATCTGAGGAAAATTTTCATCAAATCTTATCACTAGCTTAGCTGAGTAGGCCTAATGGGAATGTGGATTCAACAGTATCTGTAGAGCTACACTACAGATTGCTCAGGGAGCATATCTTTTCGTAAAACAGCTTTTTAAATTAAAAATAAAAACAGACTATGTAGTCTAACAATTGTATAACCTATTGTTATACAACTGAATGTCCTCCCTACATTTCAAAATTTCCAGTTAGCATGGTCAACCACTTTTTAGGCTAAGAACTGTAATTTAACATATTTAGAAGGTACAAGGTTGCTATACATTCTCTAACTGGTAGACAAGGTTTTTCCCCCAACAATTTTCTGTAGATGTTGAGCAAAACAGAAATGATTTAAAATATTTTCTGGTCCTCATGTAGCCAGCCATATGCTATAAAAGGAGTAAAATCTTGGTTACCTGGTATAAAAATAGGCTGTAAGCATCAACCAAGCAGCTCAGATTAACATACCTGCCATATTTTGGATAATCTTCTAGAACAGGGGTCTCCAACCTTGGCTCCTGGAAGCCTGGCGGACTTCAACTCCCAGAGTTCCACAGCCAGCAAAGCTGGCTGTGGAATTCTGGGAGTTGAAGTCCGCCAGGCTTCCAGGAGCCAAGGTTGGAGACCCCTGTTCTAGAAGAAGCTTATGCTTTTACAGATTAGCAAGAGACACAATTCAGAACTTTCAATCTGAATGCAAAAAGGAGCTGCCAGGCAACCAATGTTTTTTCTCACTGTGTTAGTAGTTCTAACATATTTTAAATTATTGCCAAAATAGCATTTTAAAATTTTACTTTCTTGACCATTTGTGCTTACTGGGAAATTATATAATCCTAGCACATTCATAGTACTGAGAAAGGTTTTTACAATTAAGGTTTACAAACATACAGTGCAGTTTGTGGTTGGTAAACAGGTATAGAAAACATAGCAATACACAATGCCAATGCTAGGGAATACTCAAACTACTAAGCAATTGTACTTATTTCAAATGCTAGCAAGACAGCACTTTAAGATTTTGCAATTCTTCAACAATACATGGAATAAGAACAGTGAGATGTATACGGTGGTTTCACAGATACCTATTAAAAATGTGAGTACATGTGGTCATCTCATTAGACCATTGAAGAATTTGTGTGATATAGAGAAACTAAATAGTTAAACATTAGGAAGAGTATCACCAAGAATGTCCTATGATTTAACTTCTATGCAAAATATATAATAAGTACTGCTGGAAATGGAAATTAGAATAACAATTGCTCAAAAAACACTAGGATATTAAATATGCTGGTATTTCTTTTATTCCAGAAGAGATTAGATTAGAAACATACATTATATTAGTAACAAGTTATACTAGTTATCTATTAGACTAGCTCTATACCCGTGCTTCGCTACGAAACTATGCAACCAGACTTAATTTGGGGGGAGGAAAATAAGGGGGGGATTGTGTCCCTGCCTACCAGCATCTATCAGTATTCATCTGGCTAGCGTCCTATCAGTGTGTGAGAGAATTGAGGGCTGTTTGGAAACTGAAAATGAAAACTGAAATAGTTATTTGCTGTGTGAGCAAGAAGGTGATAGCAAAGAGCCTGGGCATGGCTTAGCTTGACTGTTCTGTACCAAAGCTGCTTGCTGTTGTGAAACTAAAACTGAAACTCCTCTCCTCTTGTTAGGAATAACAAGGTTACCTAACGTAGTTTGGGTAAAATAATATATATAAACTATGATTGTAAGTTAAAGTGTGTGTCACTTTAACTGCAAAGCATGTAATTTTTGGGTGCGGCTGTAAAACCGCCATAAGAGGGAGCAAGAGAACTTGATTGATTGCTGGCTTACTGGATTGCTTGCTGACGATGATGGATTGATGGTTCCCTGTTGCTGTTGCTGAAGGAAGAAAGGAGGTTTGAACTTCTTCATATCTCTACTGTGAGAAGATTTATTACTGGACTGATATTTGTAAGTTTACTGACCTCTTTTTCGACACTGGACTTTGCAACTGAATAATCCCCGGACTGACTGAATTAGTGAATGATATATGGACTGTTTTGACTATGCTAAAACTCTTACTGGAATAAACTATTTAACTAGCACAGTGTATCTGTTTTACTGAGTGTAAGCTACAAACACATTTATCTCATATATTTGCCTGCCTGACTGACTGCTGTGCAGATTCTGCTAGGGTGTATCCCTAACACTGGTTATGGGCCCAGGCTGCACAGTCAGACTAACCAGGATATAACAGGCTTATATAAAGTGAGAGTTTTTGTGTAGTTACACAATACTGTAAACAGATAGCTATGTTTTATTAATTATAGTTTAATATCCAGAGAAAGATGGCACAAGTCCATTTACCAAGTTTGTCTCTAATATCCAAACTAGACGGGACAAACTACGTTTCATGGTCTACGAAATGCAGCCTACTTCTACGCAGAGAAGGTTTGTGGAGTATAATTCAAAACCCACCAGAGGTAGATGCATGGGATCCGGAGGATGAGGATGATGCCCAGAAAATACAAGAATGTAAACTGAAGAATGAGCAAGCTCTCTGTATAATAGGACTGATGCTCTGTGACCAGCAGCTTGTACATATTCGTGGAGAAGGAACAGCTGCTAAATGTTGGGAGAATTTAAAGAAGATTTATGTTCGAGACAGTGTAGGAGCACATATAAATCTTACACGGAAGCTGTTCAGAACATATGGAGTGTTTAAATGAGTCAACATGTCTCCATTCAAAAGAATGGAGACATGTTGACTCATTTAAACACTATGAAGAGAATTTTTCAGGAACTACATGAAAAAGAACTTATCTTCACAGAACTACAGTAGGTTTATATAATTTTGTCTTCGTTAGATGATAGCTATGATGACTATGTAACTTCACTAGAAGTACTGCCAAAAGATAACCTCACATTAACTGACATTACTGGCAGATTAATTGAAGAAGCCAGGAGAAGGCTTGAAAGGGATCAACTCAGAAGGGAACAACCACAAGAAGATAAAGAATCTATGACAGCCTATACAATTAGAAAATGTTTTAATTGTGGAGGAAAAGGACATTTGCTAGATTCTGCAAGAAAGCAAAATGCCACAATGCCAGCCAGAATGCTAAAAGGCATCAAAAGGATAAAAAATGCATAATAGAAAAGGAAGGTAAAAAGGTGACTGCAACTTTAAAAGGTGAATTGTATGTGTTAAATGATAATCAATCAGAGGTGGCTAACACAGTGTATAATAATGTTAAACCTCATGATGAATGCATACATTTGTTACACAGACGTTTAGGGCATATAAATTTTAAAATGCTAAAGCAAACGGTTGAACTGTCTAAAGGTATAAAACAGAAGCCTTGCAGTAAATATTTGCACTGCAATGCTTGCAGTCAAGAAAAAAGCAAGGTAATACCAGCAAATAGAATTTAATGGATTGAAGACTAAGGGGCCTCTAGAGGTTGTATTTGCTGATATTATAGGTCCTAAAAAACCAAGTGTGGGAGGTGCTCGTTATATATTAAGTATAATGGATCATTATTCTAGATATGGTTTCTGTTATTTAATAAAACGGAAACATATCAAAATTTCTTTAATTGGTTGAAGTTTGCAGAAAGAAAAACTAAAAGGAAACTAGTAACTCTTGTAACTGATAATGGTGCAGAATTTATAAATAATAAATTTCAAAACAGACTGAAGATGGCAGGTGTTGAACATAAAAAGTCTGCACCATATAGGCCACAACGTAATTCCTTTATAGAAAGACGAGGCCAAACAATACAAGCAATGGCTCGTACTATGTTGTCGGATTCAGGATTACCTGAAACTTTGTGGGGAGAAGCAATAATGTGTGGTAATCACATATTGAATAATGTTGTTAATTCAACAACAGGTGAATTACCATTCACATGGTGGCATAGTAGAAAACCTGACCAAAGCTACATGCACACATTTGGAGCATCAGCATGGGTGCATATTCCTAGACAACTGAGACATAAGGGGCAGCATAAGGCTAAAAAGTTATTCTTTGTAGGTTATGAATCTAATCACAAATCATACAGATTCTGGGAAAAAGGTACATCCAGAGTTTACTGTAGTGCTAGTGCACAATTCCTTGAACATGTAGGATGGGAAAAACTGGAGCAAGATTCAAGTAAGGATGTAATCATAGAAACCTACAAAAGACCAAAACAACATATCAGTAATAAGAAAAATACAATTAAAGAGGAAGTACAGGAAGAGCACATAGGAACAGAACAAGAAGAAACAGGTGAACAGGAAGAAATAGATAACCAGGAACAGGTAGGACATGAAAGTCCACCTAGATGTTCAACACGTGTAACCAGACCACCTGACAGGTACCAAGCAAGTGTAGTTTGCCAAGTTAGTAAAGTTCCAACTACTGTTGAAGAACTTAGAATGTATCCTGCAAAGGATCAAGAAAATTGGCATAGAGCAATGGAGAAAGAATTAAATTCATTGAAACAAATGGAAGTTTATGAAAATGTTAAATTACCTCCAGGTGAAAAGTCCATTGGCTGTAAATGGATATTTAAATTAAAAACAGGTAAAAATGGGACTGTTACCCATAAGGCTAGGTTGGTAGCTCAAGGATTTAATCAAACTGCATGTGATTATGATGAAGTATTTGCACCGAGTCTAAAAGCAACAACCTTGAGAGCAGCTTTAGTGTGGGCAGCTAAGAAGAATTATATCATAAATCACTTAGATGCAGAAACTGCCTATCTGCATGCACCATTGCAGCACACTATATACTTAAAGAAACCTGTAGGAATTAAGGATGATAAAACGAATAATGACTGTTGGAAACTTAAAAAGAGTCTCTATGGATTAAAACAATCTGGTTACGAATGGAACCAATATATTGTTAAGGAGTTAAACAATATAGGGTTTAAAGCAGGTTTAGCTGATCCATGTGTATTTAAGAAAGAGACAAATGGAACAGTGTCATTATTATTGTTGTTTACAGATGATATTGCCTTAATTACAAAAACTAATAATGAAGCTACTGAAATAATATCATTATTGGGTAAGAGGATAAAATTAAAGCAATTAGGAGAGATAAAACAGTATCTAGGATTGACAATAAATAAAACCAAAGGTGGTTATAAGATATCTCAAGAGGATAAGATTTATCAATTACTAAAAACATACAAGATGGAACTTTGTAAACGGCAAAAACTCCAATGAGTCAGGAATTTGGCCACACTGATGCTCAAAGTCCAAAATTCGATAAGACCATTTATCAATCGTTAATTGGTAGTTTATCGTACATTAGTAATTGGTCAACGCCAGATATTGCCTATGGCATTAATCAGTTGGCAAGATTCAACGCTGAACTCACTGAACAACACTGGCAAGCGTCAAAGCATATCTTAAGATATCTTAAAAGGACAATGCACTATGCATTGTATTTGGAGCCAAAAGATGATCTGATTTTAAGTGCATCTGCTGATGCAAGTTTTGCAACAGACATAAACACTAGGAAATCAACTTCAGGTATGGCTATACTGTTAGGAAAAGCACTGATTGGTTGGAGGTCAATTAAACAGCAACACATAAGTATGTCCACAATGGAAGCAGAATTTTCATGTCGATCTTTATTATGTACTGATTTAATTCTGTATAAACAGTTGTTATTGGATATGGAATAACTGTTAATGATTCCATTGTAGTTTATGAGGACAATCAAGCAGCCATACGGTTGGCTACAAATATTGCTGTGAAAACGAGATCTAAGCATATAGATCTTAGATATCTGAATGTAAGACAATCTGTAAAAAATGGTTTGATAAGATTGGAATATTGCATGACTGAAGAAAATATTGCTGATCAGTTTACAAAAGCCCAAGGTTCAGTAAAACACAAAGAAAGTTGTGATTATGGTTTTAGGATGTAAATAGATATATATATTATTATATTAGCCAAAAGGGGAGTATGTTAGGAATAACAAGGTTACCTAACGTAGTTTGGGTAAAATAATATATATAAACTATGATTGTAAGTTAAAGTGTGTGTCACTTTAACTGCAAAGCATGTAATTTTTGGGTGCGGCTGTAAAACCGCCATAAGAGGGAGCAAGAGAGCTTACTGTATTGCTGGCTTACTGAATTGCTTGCTGACAATGATGGATTGATGGTTCCCTGTTGCTGTTGCTGAAGGAAGAAAGGAGGTTTGAACTTCTTCATATCTCTACTATAAGAAGATTTATTACTGGACTGATATTTGTAAGTTTACTGACCTCTTTTTCGACACTGGGCTTTGCAACTGAATAATCCCCGGACTGACTGAATTAGTGAATGATATATGGACTGTTTTGACTATGCTAAAATTCTTATTGGAATAAACTATTTAACTAGCACAGTGTATCTGTTTTATTGAATGTAAGCTACAAACACGTTTATCTCATATATTTGCCTGACTGCCTGACTGCCGTGCAGATTCTGCTAGGGTGTATCCCTAACACCTCTGCTTGTGTTTTGCATTTGGAACAGATTTCTTTTCAGGTGGAGAAGGGGAGTAGAACTTCTTAACATCAGAGCGTGTTTATAATAATATACGAAATACTAATGCTCTGATGGTCATTTTGAAAATTCCTTTCTTCACACCTAGAAGCCAAGAGGAACATACGTGCCAAATTTCAAGTTTGAAGGCTTTACGGTTGTGGAGATTTTGTGATGATGCATGAGTGGTATTTCATTTTTACATAGAGAGATTTATAAATCTATAGAGTACAGGGTTTTTTTAGTTTCTCTAGTTTATATAATCAGTAATGCTAATGGCTTTAGATATCTATTGATTGCTTTAACTTTAGCTTTGTTAATTGACACTGGCTGGCTTATCTAAGCCGCTTGTTTGGTGAAATGCACAGCTATATAAATTGGACAAATAAATAAACAAAATATATTGTCACTTCCATGTTTTTTTCAGCTGTAATACATGATTATAACAGCTGGATGATCAGAAATGATGAATGGAGAAAAAACAATGTCTTTGAACAGTAGTGCTAGAAAAATCTTTTTAGTGTACTGTAGCCCTCCTAAAGAACAAATAATTCAATACTAACTGAAGTAAAACCAGGCTGATCACCCAAATGCAGTAATTCTGTAAATAAAAGTAAAATACTGTGGGCACATAATGCAAACTAGCAAGAGTCAGTGGAAAAGATTTGAGCTTACAAGGAACTCAAACAGCAGTTACTGTTTGATAAGCCAGCCAGAAAAATGTCCGTCAGGTCATGAAGAGTCAAAAACAATTGAATAATTATGTTTTCTTTAGCACTTGAAAATAAAGAATTCAGTAAAAAGATTTTTTTTTCAACTATAACAGTGCAATCAAGCCATATTAATTAACAAAATAAATTGGTTACTTCACAACCAAATACCAAACAGAAAGAGATTTCAATCAGGCTAAATTTATTTTTTTTAAACAACCAAGGTCAAACTCCCAATTAAAATCCACAGGAAAAAATATGGAGAATAACATTAAGGCAATGTTACAGATCAATCATTTCCTTCTGTTCCAATCTAAACTCTCTACCTTATTCATGCAATGTCCCAAAACTCTCCCAGGTAAATGATAGTTCTACTTAATACCCACTGTAATAAATACTGATAGTTATTATCATAGGTATTTACGGTACAAGTTGCCCTCCCACAAAACAAAAAAAAAGAGGGAATGGAATTTGAACCCTTCTTGTCCAATCATCCACATGGAAGTTTTGGTATGACTTGTTCCTAATTAAAGTGACCTTCAAAGCTTTAAATCATTTAGTGATTCTTGCTTATAAATCTAAACTATATCTGGTGCTAAATTAACCGACATGTTTTTTTTTAAATTTTTTTAAGTGTGTAGTTATATAAATCCCTTTGAAAACCATTTGCTACAAGAAACTACTAAATAAAAGAAGAGTTCTTTAAGAAATGCCAGGAACAGCTAAACCTAATGTTGCCAGATAATCTCTGAAAAAAAATTGTTCAAAAATATTAGTTACTGCAGCTGCTACATATTGCTAATACCAGTTATCTTAAAAAAATGATACTGTCCTTATTGCCAATCTCTCATATCCCAAACTGGATCAATTGAGGGTTTTTTTACTGCATCAGCAATTACAACTACCAGCAAGTAGTCCCATGCTATTCAAATGACACCAGGAAAACTTGACAATTGTTTTCTTTCAATGAATTTATAAATGCATTATTTTTGTTGAACATTTTAATAAAACAAACAAAAAAGGAATACTGGAAGACTTCAAAGCAGATACCAAAACTGTAAAGTAAACTTGGTTTTTTCCCCCAAACACAGACATATCAATTGCCTGAACATTAATTACTATTCTTTTCTCCATATTTCTAGTATGTATCTCATTCGATTTTTATACTCATTTATAAATGCCATATGCATTTCTACCTCAAAACCCATTGTCTGGGTTTGAGTGTAAAGTTAAGAATTTGTCAGCCTACTGGATGGTTGAACTACTCAATGAAAACTACTTTCATTGAGATTGTCTATAAAAAGAAATTTGCAAGTCTGTTGTGCTGTACTTATTGCTTATTGTTCAGTAAAGTGGAAAGATGGCTGCCCGAGTCACTCCTGAATATTATCTATTTATTTTGGGTTTAAAATAAGTTATCTCCCATTGCACTGGCAACAGATCTTGCATATCTCCATCAAGGTCATTCTTCTTACCCTTTACATAAATATATAGAAGAAAAACTATTATCTCCTCATTTGCACCTCTGAAAAATCTCTCTAGACTACAGGATCTTAAAATTAAATAACTTGACAACTAAATAGCTTAGATAGCTTTCATGACACCTTGTGCATAAGTATAGGAATCTACTATTAGAGAGCCATCCACATGTCTACCATCTTCCAAGGCAGATTGTTCCATTGTTCAACAGTTCTTACCGTTAGGAAATTGTTTCTGATATCTGATATCTTGTAATTTAATCCCATTTTTCTTGTTCTGTCTTCTGGACAACAATGAACAAGTTAACTCTTCCTCCTATATATCAGTCCTTCAGAGATCTCCCTCCTCCCTCTCCCTCCCTCAAAAATCATTTGCCATCCATCTTGTATCCAGCAACTCTAGGCAGCTAACAACATCAAAACACTGAAATCATCTATTACCAAAACACAGCAAATAAAAACATTAACAGGTAAACTCAAGGACACAAGATGGCAAAGAAGAGAGCTGGACACATGGGGGTGAGGGGGGTTGTATTTTAATTAGTCAACCACCTTTAGTATGAAGCTCTCCCCCAGACTCTCCAGCCATCTGGCAGAGCCAGGTCTTAAGGCTCTTTTGACACATCAGGAGGGTGGGAAGAGTCAATCTCAGCTCAAGGCATAAGATTTTCCAGAATTTTTTTTTTAAAAAAAATCAGTGCTCACAATGACTGAAAATTCTTTAAATTGTAGTTCATCTGAACGATATCTGACCAAAGACTGCATTTTTGACTCACAGCTTTAAATATGAATGGTAGCAATGACAGTACTGTAAAGTCATGATCAAAAAGGTAAGAATCTGGTCCAGGTATGAAAAGCATGAAAACCAGGATTCAAGGTCCTGCTAGATCTAAATAAAGATATAAAATTTCTAGATTTTTTTAAAATCCAGGCGATCCTTTGTTTTTAGCATAATTTGGAGAAATTCAATGTATTATGTACAATTAAATGGTAAAGGTGTTCAGTGGTTTCCCATTGAATATCAGATAATAGTCTCTTTTCATATCTATGCAAATTCTTAGAACTTATTATAAGGGTTTCAGAACTCTTGCTTGCAACAATGCCATTATTTCAGCTCTATTTAGCTCTATCTGTGGCTCTCAAAATAAACTTACAACATCAAGAGAAGTTCCTTCCAACATCCAAAGCTCTAGACTTGTTCTGTCTTGGACTAGGTAATCAAGATCAAGAGTTCCTTGTTTCTATCTAATGTCCACTGGAATAATGCACTACTGCTTATTCCAGAGCACTTTCAGTAATTTGAGCCTGTCATATTTCTAGAAGACAACAACAGAACCACTATACACTTGATTACAAATGTGATAAGATCACTCACAGACAAGATATACTGATTCCTTTTTTATTCGCTCATGAAAATGTCAGAGGAATTGTAGTGATCTTGGTAGATAATTTACAAAAACTTTTTTAATAAAGATTCTCCATGAAACAAACATAATCTAGATAAAATTAAAATCTATTTTCTCAAATTTCCAACAAATTTTTTTAAAGTATTTAGATTCCCCTCTCAATCTTTCTGACTCTTCTTAAAATGGTTATCCTTTAATTCTCTCAATTTTTATGTACGAGAAATTTTACGTGATATATTTTGAATGTGCATTAAAAGCATTTCAACTATTCTAAAGGAGAAAGTACCTGATAGGATTTTTTTTTCCCGATTTTATCCAGAACTTCTAATTTTCTCACTGGGAAAAAAAACACCGCCCTGCCTTGCAAAATATTTACGTAATTGTAATGCGCTTCTCCAGTTGCCCACTGCAACTAAATAAGTAAATATGGAATGCAGCTCAACATTATTTGCAAAATTCAAATATTTCAAAACAAATCAATATTTGTTTTTTAAGCAATGATGCCAAGCAGTAACATTGGTACTTCTACTTCCATCAACATAAAAGTTCCAAAAAAGCAATGTTCTATATTTTCAACAGAAAGGATTTAAGAAAACTGAAAAGAGCTCAATAAACTGAAGAGCTTTCACTCCGTTGGGTGAAAATTTGGATTTTTAATAGCTCTTGACACTGCACAAAAGTTTTAGTAGAACCTTTGGATATTTTTATTTTTAAAAGTAAAATAAATTTAAAAAGTGTTCCTTACTCTGCAATAAATGCTCTCTCCTCCTTCTATATCAGTTATAGATTTTTAGAAGAGAAACATCTCCAAATAGGACTTTCTGAACAGTAATTTTATGGAGAAAGTCTAACACTACTCACATTCTTGAAAGATAGTGCCACTGTATAAGTAACAAAAGTAAAAGTATTAATTTTGGTAAAGTACAGGGCCTCTTTCTGTTGAAATAATTCACAAAACCATCAAGGCCCCCATGTAAGTCAGAATGAGTATGTTAATGTCTCATGAGCCAAATATAAATTCCCCAAAAGATAGTAAAAGTTACAGTCCTTATTATTAGGCCTAACAAATTGTGGGGTGGGGGGTGGGGGGGAGTGCTACTTAACAGGCATTATGCAAAAAAAAAAAAAAAGCTTGTCCCTCATTCCTGATATGAATCTGCATAAATTTGTGCAAGAATCTAATAGGTACATCCATATAGTCCATTATGTAACGTGCTTAGATGTGGACAACAATACAGCCATGTGGATCAAACCCTCCTTAATTTATTACAATAAACGTAATTAACGTGGTAAGAATTAAACAACCATTTTCTTATAAAAGAAGCCTTCTCCAACTGGAATCCCCTTCCCCATGTATTGGGTTTCAACTCCCAGAATTCCTAGCCAAGATGGCATTGTCAATTACAGGGGCGGAAGGTATCACCAGCCTGCAAAAGATCGCTATGAAAGACCCACCGACCACCGGCAAATCCTTCTACCGTCCCTCCAACGTAAGCATTGCACATCCTGTTCTGCAAACGGAGTAGTGCACATATTTCCCCCTCTCCCCGCCCGGAGCCTTAAAAGGCGTCTTATCGGACCACAAGCGCCGCCCGGCCTTTAACTACATTCATTGGCCTACCCGATAGGATCGCGCTACAGAGGGAACAGAGGGGGACGGTTGATCCAAAAGCGACCTGGGGAGGGGGGAGGCGGGGGTGTCGCAATTTCGCCCCCGACAACGCCTCGCCTCCCCCAAATTACGTGGGAGAGCCGTTACCTTTCATTCAATCAGTACCGTAACCGGAGACGCGCCCCGCCGCCGCCGCCGCTCCCGGGGAAGCCGCTTTAATTCATTCTCTACAGCTGAAGCCGACGCCAAGACCTCCCCAAGTGCGCCCCGCGTCCTACAGCTGCCTTTAGCCCTCCTCGCACAGGAGAGGTGGGCGTACAAGGAAAAAAACACCCAGGCGGGGAAGGGGCGTGAAAGCCCCAAGCGCGCACTTTTGGCCCTTTCCTGGGAGGGTCGGAGGCGCGCCGGGCGGAGTCCTACTGGAAGAGAGGCTAGACGGGAGACCAGCACTCTTAATGTAACAGGCGCTCACCTCCGGCGCTCGCAGCCTACCTGCCAGCAGCAGACTGGCCCAAAGCCTTGGGAGAGGCGGGCGTAAGCGCGCGTAAAAAAGGGGGGTGGGAAGGGAGGGAGAAGCACGAACGAGCAAGCGGTGCCCCCGCCCACCACCTGGCTTATCTTGAGGACTGGCGCAGCGGCCTCCCTGCAAGTGAGGGGACCGAAACTCTTGGGTTACTCCACAGTGCCGAGTCGGGGATTTTTCTACCAAGGGGCTGTTCCGCCTCCCCGCGCGCCTGGGAGATGCTACGCCCCGCCAGCCTCGGAGTCGGCCTGGCTCCCCAAAAGAGGAGGGGGGGAAAGAGGGGGAGGAGACTGGGTATGCCTCAGCATCCGCAGGTTATCATCAGCCCAAAGCGAGCTGGCTTCTCTAACGGCCCTTTAGTGCAACCAACCACTCACTTTGACCAAGCCGCTTTCTGCTCGATCTGCAAAGAAAAGTGGAGCTCTTGACTGGAGAGGGGCTGCCCCAGTTTAAGGTCCACCTAGGCTCACCTCCTCCTCCTGCTACCCTCGCGGTTTCTGGCGCCTGATCTGATCACCGCCCTCCCTCCCTCCCCATCTGCTTTCCCTCTCCGTTCCCCGGGTCTGACGCACTCATTCTGCAATGGCTGGAGCCTTCAGAGGTGCTCACTTCGGCTTCGCCTGCTACTTCCCTCTTCGCCGCATCTCTCAGCCGGCCGGGAGCCAGCCGCCGCCACAACAAAAGAATATCATGGGCGCAGATCACCCGATCTGATGGCCCCAATCGAGAACAGCTTTTTCGGAGGTTTGCAAAGACAATAACGGCCAGACGATTGATTGTAAATGCAAATTTAAAGGGAAAAGATGACGCGATCGACCTGCCAGCGTCAAATATATTTGCTTGTATTTCAGTCGGGAAGGCTTTTTTTCTTTCTTTCTTTTTTTTATCCACCCTGATGTGCTGCTTGCAGTGTTCTTTCAGCAATCGCTGTAACTGTTCCAGAGAACAATACTGGGTGGGTGACTGATTGGTGACAGGATAGTTCAGGCAACAAGGAAAGCCAAGTGATGGAGGTAGAAAAGGCCACGGACATTTTGGAAGGGTAGCATTGCGTTTGATTTCGTTCTGGTAGAGAAAATAGCAATGCAATTAACAAAGCAGGGTAATAAAGAATATGACAGCTATGATTAGAGTGAAGATTAACATGTTTGACCAAAAAGAGGTTTGGCCCACTGAGAATGGATCTTTTTTCTCTCAATCAGTTGAAAAGCAGCAGTGTAACTTCTGAAAAACGTTCATACTCCTGCAAAGGATAAACAGCAGGTGCTATGCCTAGGTGTTTAACCATAACATTCATATACATAGAGTTACTCAGATGTATTCTTCATATTTTTTTTATTCAGATAAAATTCAATTTGTCAAGACTTCTGAAATGTAGACTTAATCTTTTTTGTGTATGTGTAAACATATAAAGAATATCAAGATGAAAAAGCAAATCAAGAAAAACTTGGGAATATGCAAATTTATGTTTGTATTCATACAAATGTGATTTTAAGAATATAACCATTTTATATATTCCATGTTCATATTTAGAACATTTTTATAGGTAATGATTTATTTATGGCCCGTAAAAAAAAGATTTTAAAAGTCCTTTGCTATTACATTTTTTTTTGCCACAACATTTGGGGCAGAAGAATTTTCCATTTTGATTCAAAGAAATAGGTGGTTGTATTTTCGAGAATTTTTCAGTTGTAGATCTATTAACTAGCAATAGGAATTTTTTTGTATTGCAACAGTGAAAGTCTTATGTTTAAGGATAGGGTTTTTGTTTGAATGCAGATTTTTTTAAACTAAGTTTGACAAAATATAAATTCTATGAAGAGAATTTTATGTAATTTTTGGTCATAAGATGCTAAAAATAATTTTATTAATATGAACCAATATCAGTCTATTCAATAGTATTTATAATGACATATCTATAATTCTGTGCCATTTTATTATGGAAGTTTAGTAGAAACAGAGGAGCTACAGTAGCTTCCTGGTTCTCCAAACGTTTTATATATTCATTTTCTCTATACATAACAGTATGACCATACTACTTGTGATCAGTGGTCTCAGCCTGTTATAATCAGTAAGGTTGCTTACAATATGCAGGTATAGATACCTATTTTCTATTTTATAGGCATCTTTGCTTATATAAATTAAAACAATTTTCGCTTACCAGCTTTATTAGCATGCTTGTGGATTTATCTGCTTCTGAGAAAAGTTCCAATCTTTCTCATAATGTATATTCCAAAAATTCCCAGAAGCATTCTTAGAAAATAAAATAGTGAGTAATTGGAAGTATGCCCACCTATCCAAGTTAAAAAACAAATAAGGTGAGGTAATAATAGTAGTTTAAGCCATTATAAAATACAATACATCAAATTAATACAGTAGCTCACAATAATCTTATCACAACTAAAGCCTGAGTTTCCACAGAATGGCCTAGTATGTTAGAGGGAATAACATTGAATAATCTCATCCGATTGACTCCTAATAAGAGAATGCTTTGTGATTGGCCACAACAATCATGACAGCCATTTTGTGAAAATGCCATAAACATAGAACTGCATTATTCATAGGATGTAATAGTATATGGGAAGAGATGTTGCCATGGAACAGGCAGATAAGAGACAACATAATTTTTGGCTACACAATGAGCAAGGCAAGAGACTCAGAAGAAACCCTAGTTTCTCAGGCTGTAAAGGAGTTGGAGAGTGGGTGGGGAGAACATTATATTTTCATACTTGCAAGTTTCTGTCAATGTAGTTTTACAATAACAAAATTAGTTTATCTGATTCCTGTCTGATATACCGGTAAGGTCAATATAAATCTTCTGTATAATACAGTATTATTAGTTCATATAGTTGTGATTCCTACCTAGTTCACCTCATGAGGCCAACATTAATCTTCTGTATGAAAGAAGATTCCCTCTCTCCCATCTCCTTACAGCCCAAGAAACTAGGATGGTACTGAGCCTCTTGCTTTGCTCATTATCTGGCTGCAAGTTACGCTGTCTCTTATCAGACTGTTTTCTTGGCAGTGTCTCTTCGTCCAGTCTCAAGGTCTTTCCCACATACCATTACAAAGGGAAAAAATGAAGTTCTCAGTCTCTTTCAAATCCAACTACTGATCAACTCCTTAAAAAAACCTGGTGCGATAAACCATGTAAATCATTGTAGCAGAACAGCTAAGCCAATAAAATGGAAACCTGGAGGTTTCAAAATTTTCCCCAAACCGTATGAATATTCACAAGTGGTCATATGAGTCTTCACAAGTGGTCTTGGCCCACCACCTGCTTTGGAATAGCAACTTGATAGTTCCTGCTGCCACTACCAGTTTCCTAAGAGGTGCCACACCTGATATCCTTCCCCTAATACTACTCTATGCAGAACAAAGATGTCACAAGTGATGCTGCTTTAATCAGAGAATCATATCATTTAGTACTCAAGACATGAAAAACAAGGAATGGGATGCTTTCATAAAGCAGAATATAGCAAAGACAGGTCCCTTATGAGAGAAATTCTTAAATATGATACTTAAATAAATAATACAAATTTGGATACAATCTAGTCCAGGGGTGCTGATCTCAATTTCATTGAGGGCTGCATCAGGATTGTGTTTGACCTTGGGGGGATGGGATGGGCATGGCCAGCATGATGTCACTCATGTTGGGGGTGCCTGTGAGTCGGGAATGGGCTCCCGAGCTCCATTTTTGGCTGGGACGACCTGCAACCCTCTTGCCAGTGAAAATGGAGCTTTGGAAGGCCACACACGAGAGCTGAAACAGTGCTTTCCTTATTGCTAATCTATTGCTAACTAAAAAGACAAGTATACATAAACTATATTATTGCTACAAGGAAGTGGAAGAAGATCTTTCCAGGGGCCAATTGTGAAGCAAATTACAAACTCTTTATGTACAAGTTCCAAGGCAAGCTAAAATGGGAGAAAAAAACTAAGCAGTTACCATAATATGATCTGAAGCATATATCCACCATTTTCGAGGAGAACATCAGGGCTTATTTTGAACCTTGCTGATAGGGAACAGTGAAACTGCTGCATGAAATCAAACACATTTTACGGATGGATGTGAAAAGAGACTGTTAAAAGATCAAAAAACAGAAAAAAGCAAACCGGAAATCAGAACAAATGGTAGAAATTGCAAGAGAAGCCAAAGAAAGATGCAAAGATCTCAGGAATAACCTGAGAAAAGTTAGGAAAAAAACACAATATTACAATATCTGTGAAGATGGAAAAATACAGTTTTTGAAAACTCAGAAGAAGGATCTAACCTTGAATTCTTATCCTAAAATTGCCAATGAACAGATAGTAACAAAAACAATCAAACAGAATAGAAGAAGTGTATTAAAATTCTGTGTAGTAGAGATCTCATTGTTCAAGATACCCAGAAGATGTTCTCTGTTTATGAGAACATTTAATAGAAGAAGGTGAACTTAAATAAGTACTCTGATTATCATGGAAGAATCAGTAAATATTCTAATCAAACTCTGCCAACAAAGCTGGAGAACAACACAATGGCCAACACATTGGAAGAGGTCTGCCTACATATCAAAAGAAAAGAGAGCATTTATATACCCTTTATTTTCACATTGTAGCAAAACAATGTATAGATCATTTAACACGGATTACAGCCATACATGGAAAAGGAAATGCTTGATGTCCAACTTTATTTTAGAAAAGGCAAAAGAAAAAAGAAAAAACAATTACTGATGCATACTGGATAACTGAGAATGCCAAAAAAGTCAGTATGTTCTTCATTGATTTCAATTTTTTAATTATGTTTATTCAAAGTTTCAAAAAAAAGGAATATTTTTAAAATATTCTCATTTGAGGCACAATTACCAGGTTCAAATTATCATGTCCAGGACTGTTATGTTAAAACCTAATCCCCTTTAGAAGTGTATAATGCTGGGAAAGGTAAAAGGAAAGAGAAGAGATCTCTGGCATCAAAGTGGGTGGATTTTAATTACAGTACTGATGGGTGCACCATTAGAAGACCTAAAGCGCCAGATTGGAGTCAGATCATCCTGGAAAAGGTTAATCTACATGGTCATTAAGAGTTGACACCAACTCAATGGCATAATCAGTTAACAATTTGTGTAGGATTTGCATACTTTTTTCTCTAGAGGTCAGTCAGTTTATCCAATATAAATTGTGCTGAAGCATTAACACCACCTTTCCCCACCTCTGAATTAGGGAAATGCTTTATTATAGCTCTAAATTGTGTGTCTCTGTTATAACCAGTGGTGGGATTCAATTTTTTTTTAATACCGATTCTATGGGTGTGGCTTGGTGGGTGTGGGAGGGGAAAGATACTGTAAAATCTCCAGACAGAGATGGTATTTGCCGGTTCTCCAAACTACTCAAAATTTCTGTTACCGGTTCTTCAGAACTAGTCAGAACCTGCTGAATACCACCACTGAATATGATCCAGGTGGTCAAGGAAAGCAGGCCTCTAGAGCAGGGGTCTCCAACCTTGGCAACTTTAAGACTTGTGGACTTCAACACCCAAAACTCCCCAGGGCAAGGCAAAGAGCAAGTCAAGGCACCAGTCAAAGCCAGGGGAGTGTAAGCCAAAGCCAACAATTATTTCTGATAAAGACTAACCCCTCACATCTTCTCCTTAAATGTTCTTTGTGAGGAGGGGTGGGCTATTCTTCCCAAATAGACTTGCAGCCCTTCACTGTTTCTGCCTATGGTCCACCTCTCTTGGCTCTTGCATCGAGTGGAGTAGACAGCTGTTCCTCCTTAGCGTCACTGTGGGTCAGTAGCTGATCCTCCCCCATGTCTATGTAGGCAGGCAGCTCTCCATCTGGTCGACCGCCTCGCTCAATGCCTGAGGGACCCAGGATAGCATCATCCTCAGCCCCTAGCATGCCTTCCCTGTTGGACAGTCCAGTTTCAACTCCTCCTCTTCCTCCAAAGTGGGCTCTGAAGGAGCCATGACAGTCACATAAGTCTGTACAAAAGTAGTTATTTGATCACTCTGAAGGAAAGATAAAGATGTAAGTATCCTTAACTATTTATGGTGGCACCCAGAAAGTGTGTGTCATGCTGTTTTGTGACAGTTGATTAGACAAAGTAGGCAAGATTCAGATTCACAATGGGATAAAAAAGCACTAATTAAATTTCCCTGAAGCCCAAACTATTAATTCAAATAATAAATGAGTCATTGATTAATTTTGGATAGAAAACATAATTTAAATAATAGAAGGTGAAGAACTTGTTATGAGAAACGATTCTAAATAGTCCGTAAAGATATTGACCTATTGTAGCCCCAGCCTATTGCCTACAGTTGTTCCTGTTATCTGGAGAGATTTCTCCCCAAATTAAAAGAACTGTTGGTAGATTGTACCTTTTTATTCTTCTATAACTTTCTGTTTTGGTGCAACAACTAAACAGGAAAGGTACAGACTTCAATGGATAGTTAGGTCTACAGAAAAACCTAATAGCACTTAGTCATAGCACTTAGATTTATATACCGGTTGTGAGTAGCACCATAAAAGAAGCAAGGTACTGCAGCTTGCTCTCTCTGGCTTGATGATCCCTAATTACTGGATAGTCTGAAGACTGCGTTTTTCCCCTACTGAAAAGGAGAGACAAAGGACTGATTTGTAAGTGAACTGACATTGGATATTCTACACGGACTTTGCTAACTGAATATCCCTGAATGGACTGACTAAAATGATACATGACTAATGGACTGTTATTTTGACTATGCTATGAACTCATAATGGAATAAACTATATTTTTGATAGCACAAGTGTATCTGTTATTTTTACTGTATGTTAACAAACATACAAGCTTAGCTCACTCATTTATCTGTGTGCCTATCTGACTAACGCTGCACATTCTGTTTAGCTTGTTTTCTTAACCCTGGTTGGGGAACACAGGCTTAACACTGGTTATGGGCCCAGAGGCTGCAAAGTCAGTTTAATTAGGATAAAACAGATTTATGTAAAAAGTGAGAGTTTGTGTTGTTACACGTTACAGTAAACAGACAGCTGTGTTTTATTAATTATAGTTTTATATCCATATAAGAAAACATGGCACAAGTCAATCTACAAAGTTTGTCCCTTATATCCAAGCTGGATGGAACAAACTATGTATCATGGTCTATGAAATGTAGTCTACTTCTACGAAGAGAAGGTCTGTGGAACATAATTGAAAATCCACCAAACGTAGAGGAATGGGATCCAGAGATTGAGGAAGATAGACAAAAGATAAATGAATTTAAGCAGAAAAATGAACAAGCTCTTTGCATAATAGGACTAACACTGTCTGACCAGCAACTTGTTCATATCCGTGGAGAGCAAACAGCTGTTGGGTGTTGGCAGAAGCTGAAGAGGATTTATGTCCGAGATAACGTTGGTGCTCACATAAATCTTACACGAAAGCTTTTCAGGACGCATCTCCAGATGAATGGTGATATGCTTAGTCATTTGAATTCTATAAAAAGCATTTTTCAAGAACTGCACGAGAAAGAGCTTATTTTCCCTGAACTACACCAAGTCTATATAATTCTATCTTCACTAGATGAAAGTTATGACAACTACGTCACTTCCCTTGAAATTTTGCCTAAGGAAAGTTTAACTTTAACTGATATAACTGGCAGATTGATTGAAGAGGAAAGAAGAAGACTTGAAAGAGACCAGTTAAGGAGGGAGCAACCTCAAAAAGAAGATAATGAATCTCCTACTGCATATGCAATTAAAAAGTGTTTTAATTGTGGAGGAAGAGGACATTTGGCAAGATTTTGTAAAAAAGCAAAGCGCCAGAACGCTGGCCAGAATACTAAAAGTCATCAAAAGATAAATAAAAATTTAGAGTTAGCCATGTATATTAACGAAGCTGTAAAAAATAATTTATGGGTGGTTGACAGTGGAACATCCCACTGTATAGCAAATGATAACAAAAATTTTATTAAAATGTCCCAGAGTACACAGCAGATATCGTTAGCCAATGGCTGGAAACTGAAAGCTAAAGGTCAAGGTATAGCATATTGTTCTTTCATAAAAGAGAATGTAAAAATGTTATATGTACCACAACTTAAGTTTAATTTAATTTCAGTTAGAATTTTGGTTAAACTAGGATATGTAGTTACTTTTAAAGGAGATAACTGCATAATTGAAAAAGAAGATTAGAGAATTACTGCATCTTTAAGAGGTGAATTATATGTGTTAAATGATAATGGTTTAGAGGTGGCTAACACGGTTTATGATAATAAGAAACCTCATGATGAATGTATTCACTTGTTACACCGACAGTTAGGGCATTTAAATTTTAAAATGCTTAAGAAAACTGTTGAATTATCTAAGGGAATAAGTTTAAAACCTTGTAATAAGTATTTGCAATGTAATGCTTGCAATCAAAGCAAGAGCAAGGTCATACCGGCTAATAGAGTTGATGGATTTACTACCAAAGAGCCTTTAGAAGTAGTATTTGCTGATTTAATAGGTCTGAAAAAACCAAGTGTAGGAGGAGCTCGATACATATTAAGTATAATGGACCACTGTTCTAGATATGGGTTTTGCTATTTAATGAAGAGCAAAACTGAAACGCATCTAAATATATTTAATTGGATAAAATTTGCAGAAAGAAAAACTAAAAAGAAATTAGTAACTCTTATAACAGATAATGGTGCGGAATTTACAAATAATAAATTCCAGAACAGACTTAGAATGTTAGATATTCAACATAAAAAGTCTGCACTATATAGGCCACAACATAATGCCTTTATAGAGAGACGAGGCCAAACACTACAGTCAATGACAAGTACTATGTTGTCTGATTCAGGATTACCTGACAATTTGTGGGGAGAAGCAATAATGTGTGGTAATCATATATTAAATAATGTTGTTAATTCAACAACAGGTGAATTACCATTCACAATGTGGCATGGTACAAAACCTGACTTAAGTTACATGCACACATTTGGAGCACCAGCATGGGTGCATATCCCTTCACAACTCAGACACAAAGGAAAGCATAGAGCTAAAAGATTATATTTTGTAGGATATGAATCTAATCATAGATCTTATAGATTCTGGGAACCAGGTACATCTAGAGTTTACACCAGTGCTAGTGCTAAATTCCTAGAACATGTAGGATGGAATAGATTAGAGCAAGATTTAAATAACGAAGTAATTATTGAACCCTACAAAAGGCAGAAAGAACAGACTAGTTATAAGAAGAGTCCAGTTAAAGAAGTAGTCCATGAAGAACAAATAGAACCAGAACAAGAGGAAACAATTGATCAGGAAGAGTTAGATAATCAAGAAGAGTTAGTAAATGAAAGTCCACCTGTAAGTCCTGTAATACCTAGACGTACTACACGTGTAACTAGACCACCTGATAGGTATCAAGCAAGTATAGTTTGCCAAGTAACTAAAGTTCCAACTAGTGTAGATGAACTTAGGATGTATCCTGCTAAGGATCAGGAGAATTAGCAAAAGGCAATGGAAAAAGAACTAAATTCATTAAAGGTAATGAAAGTATATGAAGATGCTAAATTACCTCCAGGAGAAAAATCCATTGGGTGCAAATGGATATTTAAAGTAAAAACTGGAAATGATGGGACTGTTACCCATAAGACTAGGTTGGTAGCTCAAGGATTTAATCAAACTGCATCTGATTACAATGAAGTTTTTGCACCAAGTCTTAAAGCAACTTCTTTAAGAGCAGCATTAGTGTGGGCAGCTAAGAAAAACTATGTAATTAACCATTTAGATGTAGAAACTGCTTATTTGCATGCACCATTGCAGCACACTATATATTTGAAAAAGCCAGTTATTATTAAAGACAATAAAGTAAATAGTAATGATTGTTGGAAACTCAAAAAGAGTCTTTACGGGTTGAAACAATCTGGCTTTGAATAGAACCAATATATTGTGAAAGAGTTAAACAATGTAGGTTTTAAATCTGGTTTAGCAGATCCATGTGTGTTTAAAAGAGAAAATAATGGAGTGGTGTCATTATTGTTATTATTTACAGATGATATTGCTTTGATAACTAAGACTAATAATGAAGCTAATGAGATTATATCATTATTAGCCAAAAAGATAAAATTAAAGCATTTAGGTGAAATTAAAAAGTATCTAGGATTGACAATTAACAAAACAAAAAATGGATTTAAGATATCTCAAGAAAATAAAATTTGCCAATTAATTAAAACGTACAAAATGGAACTTTGTAAACCTGCAAAGACTCCAATGAGTCAGGAAGTTTGCCAAACTAATGATCAAAGTCCCAAATTTGATAAGTCAGTATATCAATCTTTGATTGGTAGCTTATCATATATAAGCAATTGGTCTAGGCCAGATATAGCTTATAGTGTTAATCAGCTGGCACGTTTTAATTCAGATCCACATCAATGTCATTGGCAATCATTAAAGAAAATTTTAAGATATCTTAAAGGAACAATGAACCATGCATTGTATATAGAACCAAAGGGTGATTTGAGTCTTAGTGCCTATGCAGATGCAAGTTTTGCAACTGACATAAACACTAGAAAATCAACATCTGGAATGGCTATATTATTTGGTAAAACACTAATAGGATGGAGGTCAATCAGACAACAGCATATTAGCTTGTCCACGATGGAAGCGGAATTTTCACGTCTGTCATTACTATGCACTGACTTAATTTTGTACAAACAGTTATTATTAGACATGGGTGTAACTGTTAAAGAATCCATTATTGTGTATGAGGACAACCAGGCAGCCATAAAGTTAGCTACTAGTATTGCTGTAAAAACTAGATCAAAACATACTGATTTAAGATACTTAAATGTTAGAGAATCTGTAAAGAATGGGCTAATTAAATTGGAATACTGCATGACAGAAGAAAACATTGCAGACCAATTTACAAAAGCTCAAGGAGTAATCAAATTTAAAGAGAGTTGTAACAAATATGATTTAAAGATGTAAATAGTTATATTTATTATTATTTCCTAAAAGGGGAGAATGTTAGGGATAACATTGTTTACCCTAACTGGTTTAGGTAAAATAATAAATATGTTATCATGGTTTATAAGTTAAAGTGTCTGCAACTTTAAATATAGGAATGTAATTAAGGGAGTGGTTGTGAGTAGCACCATAAAAGAAGCAAGGTACTGCAGCTTGCTCTCTCTGGCTTGATGATCCCTAATTACTGGATAGACTGAAGACTGCGTTTTTCCCCTACTGAAAAGGAGAGACAAAGGACTGATTTGTAAGTGAACTGACATTGGATATTCTACACGGACTTTGCTAACTGAATATGCCTGAATGGACTGACTAAAATGATACATGACTAATGGACTGTTATTTTGACTATGCTATGAACTCATAATGGAATAAACTATATTTTTGATAGCACAAGCGTATCTGTTATTTTTACTGTATGGTAACAAACATACAAATTAATCTCACTCATTTATCTGTGTGCCTATCTGACTAACGCTGCACATTCTGTTTAGCTTGTCTCCTTAACCCTGGTTGGGGAACACAGGCTTAACAGCAAGGGTCAGAAAGAAGGCTGAGAAAATAACTACAGACCCCTCACATCCTGGACGTAAATGTATCAACTCTTCTCCTTGCATGACACCACAGAGCATTGCTTGCCAAAAACAGCTAGACACAGAGACAGTTTTTCCTTCTGCCGTCACTTTGCTGAACACCTAATTTCCACAGTTCTGTCTTACATCTATTACCCATGTAGTGTGGCGATTTTATTTCTATCCTCATTTGTTCCACTACCTTTTCTTTTCTTTTTGAAAATTTTGTTTGGGTTTTCACAAAAACAAAATACAAATAAAACATCTTTTTTGAAAATAGCATGGTCCCAGGTTATCACTTCTTCATACAGACACAAAACTCAATTTCATGCTCATTTTTATATTCTATTCCATATCTTAGTCCCATTTTATATTTTCTATATAGTTTTTCCCCTCTTCTAATTTTCTCAACTTTGTTTTGATTATCTCAATTCAAATCATTATATTTATACTTTTGTCTGTCCTGTTACAATTTCACATCTTTTCTTATTAAACAAATTTTACAATTTGTTTACAATTAAATTTTCACCCATTATATCTTTTCCCTGTTTCTCCATTTCTTGTTTCTGTCTTTTACAACTTCTTTTCCTTGCCTTCTTCCCCCTCTTCTTCTCCCTTCCCTTTTTACCCTCTCGTCTCTCTACTTCTAACATCTCTCATCTCTTCTGTTGCTTTCTAATATTATACTTATCTTTCAAATTGTTCTTCTTTTTGGTTGCTTTTTACTAATCTTAAACCTTTCACTCTCTTTCCCCTCTTTTCTTTTTTCCCCCCACTTAAAATTATTTGATCATTAAAGATGGCTTCTTCTTTGTCCCAATTGTTCTGCAAGCGTTTCTTGTTGTTTCTCATAGTTCCAGATCTCCATTTCTAAGAATTGAAACACGAAGCCAAAAGAACTTCTCCCTTCTTGTGCGTCTTCTTTCCATTTTTTAAGTTCCATTTTCAGTTCTTCTAAGAGGGATATCATTTTAAAAACTTTTAAATTTTAGTCATCTAGATGCAAAAAAACAAAAATCACCAAGTAATCCAAATAACCCAAGGCTGTTTCTACTTGCTTCTTTTTTCCACTTTCTCTTCCTGGGGTTCTATTATTTTGTTACCAAGTTTCCATTAAAATGTATCTTTGAGGAATCTTGTTAACATTTCACTGTAAGTTCCTTTTAATTACGGTTCCATTCCTTAATTCTAGGCAGTCTGCTCCATTTTTCCAGATTCTGCCCTTCTATTCTTTTTTTTTTTCTCCTTTCCAGCTTTTAAAAACTTTTAAATGTCCAGAAATCTTTATTTATCCCTTTGACTTTTATTTTCAGCTTAGATGCCTATTAATGTCAAAGTGGTTTTTTTTTTCCAGTTTCTTGCTTAAGTTCTTAGCTGTCAGTATAAGGAAGGGAAGAAAAAAACCCTAATCCTTCCCCTTCTCTGTCTCCTTTGCAGCTTCAAAATCTTCTTTGGGAAAAATGTTGTTAAGTTTAAATTCCAGGGTACCTCATTTGTTGCTTTTGCTGTTTGATCCGGTCAACCAAAACTTTCTCTTCTTATCTTCCTCCTGCACATTTTTTTCCAGTCGAGTTCTTCTTTGTGGTGGCCATTTCTGACCACTGCTACAACTGCCTTCGGGAAAGGGAGTAATGGCCAGCTGGGAAGGAGAGGTGCGGCTCTCCTCAACCCTGCAGGCCGTCTCCCCCCTCTTCACCACCTCTACGGGGTGGCTTAGCCCTGAAACCAGCCGGCTTGGGGCGCTCCAGCAGCGAGCACGGATCAAAGTCTTGGAGAGACGAGGTTTCGGTCTGTCGCCGAAGAAGCTCAAACTGGAAGTCCCGTTCCACTACCTTTTCTATTGTATTGTTATTATGATTTTTATCCTTTGTTATTAAGATTGTTATTACTCGTATTTTTCAAACTATAAGATGCTCCTAACTATAAGATGCACCCAGGGGTGGGATTCAATTTTTTTAACAACCGGTTCTGTGGATGTGGTTTAGTTGGTGAGTGTGGCTTGGTGGTCATGTGACTGGGTGGGCATGACCAACTCGACATCACTCACGTCAAGGGGTGCTTCTCCTCACCTGGCCTCTCATGACAGTGGGGATGCTGTAATGGTCATAAGTGTGAAAAATGGTCATAAGTCACTTTTTTCAGTGCCATTGTAACTTTGAATGGTCATTAAAGGAACTGTTGTAAGTCAAGGATTATCTGTACAAAAATACAAAAAGCTTCTTTGCTTGCAAAAAGCTGCCCTAAATACCAATCATTAGATTAAAAATACCTGCAAGCCAAAGTTACAAATTAGGCAGGGTGCCAGAGCACCTTGAGATATTAAAATAGTTAAAATTTAATAACTATCAGCAGCCAACTCTTGCTCATAAAGTGAAATCCTTTAGCAGAGAGATAATTTAAGTTCTCCAGAAAGAGCACACTCAGGAAAGCAATCTTTAGATCCATTTGCACCACTTAAAGATACCAGCTGGTCTCAGTCACCTTACAAGATATCATAAGGAAATCATCCAGATTTAAGGAAAGATCACATGCCCCCCCAGAAAGGCAGTTAAAAAAAATCAGTGCCAAGCTTGCATCCTGCCTCTTGGAAGTACACCCCAAAAGGACAGTGCTAGATACCACTAAAGCAGTGACGGAAGAGCCCCTCCCCAGATAAAAAAAGAAACCATGAAGCAGGAAAAAAATCCAAACATGATACAAATAATTACAACAGTAGCTGTTGCTTGTTGAAGCTGAATAAGGAAAATTATCCCATCAATAAACACAGAATTAAATGTCACCAAGCACAGAATTAACCTTCACCAAATTAACCTTCACCAACCAGTTTTAGACCAAAACTCAGAAAGGGTTATGGAAACTCTCGTTTGAATGTCAAGCTTTCTAGCTAGCCAAAAAGCCTTGCTGAATGTCACTCATCTTGGTTCCCTGTCAAAAGCTTCTTTCTGACAGCTCTGCTTCATTATTCAATTATTTCTTCAAAGTGCTGATTGTCCAGGGAAGTATTTCCTCCCAACAGCAGTGTAAAAAATCTTAAAACAACCCTTCCCCTTTAAGAAAGTCAAGCCTCAGAAGCTCCAGAGATAGGAAGTCTAGGTGTAGTGGCAAGAATGTAATAAGGATGGAAAAAAACAAAAGGAGATTGCTTACCGGTTCTCCGAACTGCTTAGAAAGTTAACAAGGGGTTCTATAGAACCAGTCAGAACTGGTAGAATCCCACCCCTGGATGCACCTAGCTTTTGGGGAGAAAACAAGGGGGTAAAGTCTGCCTCCCAGAAATTTGCCCCCTTGCAACAAGCAGCCTGGTCAGTGGTGGGATTCAAATTTTTTTATTACTGGTTCTGTGGGCATGGCTTGGTGGGTAGGGGAAAGATACTGTAAAACCTCCAGTCAGAGGTGGTATTTCCTGGTTTTCCAAACTACTCAAAATTTCTGCTACCAGTTCTCCAGAACTGGTCAGAACCTACTGAATACCACCTCTGAGCCTGGTCATCTTCAGATTTAGCATGAGCAGCTGATTGTCGGTTGGGGCTGCCTCCCAGAATAATGAAGATCAGCTGTTCCAGTCTGCAGGGATCACCATCATCTATCACAGCCTCCGTGTGCTCCATTTTTGGCCTCAGTGCACCCCATTTTTGGCCTCCATGCATCCCATGGGTGGGCAGAAGCTGAAAACGGGGGGCGTGGAGGCTGAAAACAGGGCACAAATTGCTGGGAGGCAGAGGCCGAGGGGTGGGGGCTGGTAGGTGGCAACATTTGCTGTATTAGACACACCGACATTTCTACCCACTTTGGGGCAGGGAGTGCGTCTTATACCCCCCAAAATACAGTACTTCTTATTTTGCATGTGCACCCAAAACTTCTGTACTGGAAACAAATTCCGTATGTCACACTTGGCTAATAAAGTAATCTAATCTATTCTATTTCTATTTCTTATTCTATTCCATGCCATGCCATGCCATGCCATTTCATTTCATTTCATTTCATTTCATTTCATTTCATTTCATTTCATTTCATTTCTATTTCTATTCTATTCTATTCTATTCTATTCTATTCTATTCTAATAGCTAATAACCTAATAGAGCAGGGCTGAGAAAATCATCAGCCCAATCCTTCTGTATAAATCACCGCCACCTCCATGGGTCTGCCACAAATTCAAGATATGCAAAAGTTGACCATATAATAACAAGAGTTTGATTGTTTATGTCATGGCCAGATTTATTTCCAGTCCATGATAAAATGGGAAAAGTACAAAATTCACTCTGTGTTTTAAATGAATTTGGCCACCAGAGGGAGCTATTAATCAACTCTTTGGAAGAAGGCAATAACTGATAGGATTGTGAAGAATAAATAGTATTTCTGTCGTATTTCTTTAACAACAAAGATGAGAGAATAATCATAACAATCCATTGGTAATGTATAGTCATTAAAGCTAGACATTGGGCAATCCTCATGTGAAGCTGGCATATAAATCTATAGTTCATTTATTTCTTCAATTTATTAACCATCCAATTTAAAACAATTGGCTAACCATTTCGGGAAGACGTATCCTCATGATAATACTTAGTTATTTGCTTAGTTATTTGCTTAGTTAGTTAGTCAGTTAGTTAATTTGATTATAATAATTTACCAATATTATGTGCAGTTTTTAATAAGATATACAAAGTGCAAGTTAAAAAATACATTTTCTAAAATCAATAAAAATGTGTAAAATAACAAACTATAATTCCATACACACAGATGATACTGAAGAATCTAAATATGAATAAAAAACTAAAAGCTTACATACTTAATACCAAACTGCAGAGCAAGTCTGTGCAAATATTCATATATATGTATGTGTTGTGACTGAAAGGATCGATCCTGCTGTGAGTTTTGACCCTGATGACTCTGATGATGATGACAGGCTGGAGCCTGTTGTGAATGTGGAGTCTGAATTATTAGAAGACACTCTTAGCCAGAATCTGCGACCTCATTCATGCCAGCAACTGATCCACAAAATGAGTCAGAGGCGTCGAGTGGGGAAGCTGACAGATCGTGGTTTGATACTAGAACTAGGAGGAGTCTGAAAGGTCAAGTTGGGGGGGAGGCAAGACAGACGCTGATTAGGGAAAGTAGCAAAGTTGCCTCAATGAGTATAAAAGGACACAGCTGGGTTTGGAAAACTTGTCAGGGACAAAGTGACTGATTGTGTGAAGGTTTTCAGCAGGGGCTCTGGGGTTTGAGAATTTGTGCCAGGACTGGTTTGCTGAACAGAGCGTGTATTATTGCTGTGGAATATAATTTATGACAGCCGTTATCTTGTAAGACTCCTTTCTGTTGGATTTAAGTTTTGGAACGGCTGCTTTTGGTTTGGTTTGGTTTGAATTCTGAAGGGGAAGCCATAACATGTATGTATGTATGTATAAGTATTACAAGGATGAGTGATCAGTAAAATATAAAGACCCAAAACATAAGACAGCAGATAACACATTTGGAAAGGAAAAAGGAAAAAATTGGAAATAGTGCTCATTGGGTCCTAGAAGTTTAGGGAGCAATTTCCTGTGTAAAACAATGTTCCCAAAGAAATTGTATAGCTCTTGCGATATATTAAGGTTCCTGTTGCCCGGGAAGAGGCACAGATGCTGCCTTGTAGTCCCCAAGCCAACTGCATGCGCTGCCTTTAGTTATGTCCGCTCCGCGCTTTGGTCGTCTCCGTGTGATCGCGACCCTGTCCTTTCTACCTGGAAAGGGCTCAGTGTGGTCATAAGCTGAGGACTACCAGTATCCCTATTATATCGTTTATTGTATTTTGTTTAGTCATGTCATATTTCTGCATTGCATCATATTACACTTTGTATTTCCTTTTTCCTTTTTGTACATTTGTACATTTGATCTCATTGTAGATTGTACTTTCCCCCTTTTTTATGCTGGTCATACTGACAATGGTAAACTCTTACCTTATGTAACCTACATGCCAGCGGTCGGATTCAAATTGTTTTACTAACGGTTCGGTGGGCGTGGCTTGGTGGGCATGGCAGGGGAAGGATCCTGTAAAATCTCCAGCCAGAGGTGGTATTTGCCAGTTCTCCAAACTACCGGTCCTCCAGAACTGGTCAGAACCTGTTGAATACCAACTCTGCTATATGCATATTTGTACAGACTGTGTGTTCATATGTTTTATAAACACATAAATTGCACTCAAACTTTCAAACTTTAAAGTGATTTATTAAGTTTCAGTTTGTGTATTGATTCAAATATTTTTGTTACACTGTTCAAGGGGCCAATAGAAAGGCATGTCCGGTATCAGTTTCCCCAATTCCCAAAACCCTTTTCTTCAGAGGCTGGTCATTGCCAAAATGTTTACATTCCTAAAAACATACTGAGCAATACATGAGCAGAATGAATATTTTCCAGTAAATCTTTGCTGCAAAAATTGAGTTCCAAATTAACATGCTTCAAACTGGCAGACTTGGGAAATATAGTGAAAATTGTTCTGTCCTCACTACACGTTAGTCTTGTGCAGCTCGATATGCAGCTAAACCCACTTATCCTCCAATAAAACAGACCATGTGCATAGATGTGAATGCTTTATTGAAAGAACAGGATATGATGAAGCTGGGGAAAATAAGGATAGATACAATAAGAACCAAATACAAGATAGATAGTATTGAGTTACTGCTGAACATAACAATTAATAAATACAAGCAATTTACATGTTACTAGTGATGCTGTGTGTGTGGGATGTGGGCTTGTCTTTGGATGACCATGTGCCACAGATTAAGATGGATTCTTCTTTGTGCTTCTGCCTTCTCCAAATGCTAAAGAAAATTAAGTCTGGCTTCCCAGTGTGCATTTGTGTGAGAGTACAGATTGATGAGTAAAATGGGTTGGGTCAGCTTCAAACAATATAATTAATATTTATCTCTCTGGCCACTAGATGGGGCTAGAAAGCAACAACAGTATATAAAGATTGTATGTTGGGGCATATTTGTCCCTCCGGCCACTAGATGGGACTAGAGGGCAACAACAGAATATAAAGTTACATGCTGTGGCATGACAAAAATAATTATTATAGTCATTCTATCACTTAATGTTATTGTGCTTTAGCTGTAATCATACTTAGAAACAATTTATGGAATTCAGCGAAACTGAACTTAATTAAATGTAACCAAATATTGACTGAATTCCCACATGATGCTAAACTATAGTATATCATATTTAACAGCAATTGATAAGCATGTTCATAAGCAATTGATAAGCATGTTCATTGAGAAGACTTTTCCTCTGCAAAAATAATATTAGCAGAAGGAGGAAACAAATGAAACCATTCGTTATGAATTCTACTGATTATATCAGGTACAGATTTTTTTTCAGGTGTGTCCTTCTGTGTGTCCTATGCCTAATTTCATTCAAGGGGTTTTCCGAAAACAAAATGTATACGCCTAACACTGGGGTGATAGAAGTGGTCAAATTATTATATTGCAATTGCACATAACTCTGATACCTTCCTCCTCCAGTGATAAGGTAGACGTCGATAGAGTTCACTTATTCAGAGTTTAAGATATCCTTTTGTTATGTATGTAAATAGTTTAAATAAAAGCGAGCTTGGGGTAAAGTGCAGGGTTCTGGCCCTGCACTTCTGATTGGGTGTTAAGCGGTTCGATCGGATTGGTTGGGTCCAGAGAATCCGATTGGCCCTTAACAAAGGACTCTTGTTGGTTCTGGAGCTAGCGTCTTACAGCTCCTTATTGGTTATTTCACATTAAGGTTACCTATATAAGGCAGAGTTGTTGTTGTTCAAGCTCTCAAGTCATTATGTAATAAAGAGCTGAAAGTTCACCAACTAAGATTGTCTCCATTCATTTCACCCATGCCTGAAACTATATCACTGGCGACGAGGATGGGATTTGGAGACATCTGATCTTAAGGAACCGGGAAGAAAAACAGAGCATGTGCCAAGACGACGCCACCAACAGAAACCATGTCCAGCGGCATCGTACCACCCACTCCGTTCGATCCGAACCAAGAGGATTGGGAATCCTACATGGATCGCTTCCAAATGTTCCTTGAAACAAACAACCTGAAGGATGCCACACCAGCCAAGAAGCGGGCGCTGTTCCTGATGTACTGCGGCCCGGCTGTCTTTAAAATGGCAAAGGCACTCACGAAACCTCGAGAAGTGAAAGCAATGAGCTGGGACGACCTCGAACCTCTCCTGAGAGACCATTACGCGCCAACCGTACCTACACTCATGAGACGCCACGAGTTCTATCAAAGAAGCCAGCGAAAAGGAGAGAGTGTGGCTGACTTCGTGGCAGACCTCCGACACTTGGGAGGCCTCTGCGGATTCGCAGACTTAGATGAAGCACTGAGAGACCGCT
This sequence comes from Hydrophis major, assembly GCA_033807585.1. Taxonomy (NCBI): domain Eukaryota; kingdom Metazoa; phylum Chordata; class Lepidosauria; order Squamata; family Elapidae; genus Hydrophis; species Hydrophis major. The sequence continues at coordinate 336,727,163 of CM066329.1, forward strand.
TAATTCTGGGATTAGATGCCCTGGGTGTGCAAAGCAAGCTGATGGCGAAGGGCGACATTGACCTTGCTGACGCCATTGCCGAAGCCACTGCTGCTGAGGCGACCAAAAACTCCGCGGCGCAACTACGGCGAAGCCGAAACCCAACGACCCCACCGACTGGCGACATTTTATCCAAGTCAGAAGAGCGGCTTGTTACGACGCACCACGAGGACCTCTCTTCGTCATCAGACAGCGATGAAGAAGGGGTCCATCGACTGCGGTCCGACTGGGACCCTTGCCCTAAACCCTCACGCCCTTGCGCTGGTTGTGGGGCAAACCACCCTAGGGCAGACTGCAAATTCCGTGATGCGATCTGTCATGAGTGCGGAAAACGAGGCCACATCAGTCGAGTCTGTCGCAGTTTACCGGGAGCAAGTCAGGCCTCAAGGGGAACCAGCTCTCGCCAATCGGCAGGAAACCATCCTGTAAGGCGAGATCCAGCAAACCACTCCTATAGATATCGAGCGTTGCAGAAAGAAGAGGCCCACCATACTATCACTATAGGTCACGCCTCAGCCATGGACGCTAAGAAGATTCGAGTCACAGTAGCCATAGAGAACCAACATTCCACATGGAGGTCGATTCCGGATCATCCCTCTCGATGGTGTCATGGAAGACATTAAAGCAACTCATTCCTACCATCCAACGCCAAGACCTTCGAATGCAACGTCTCATCCTTAAAGACTACCAAGGGAATCGGATCCCTGTGGTTGGGTCTTATCGAGTCCGTGTCTCATTTAAAAAGCATACGGCATACTTACCTCTAACGATCATCGATAGGGACAGGCCTAGTTTGTTGGGCCTCCAATGGTTCGCACCACTCGGCATCGAAGTAGCCGGCGTGAACCGAGTCGGTGATTGCGAGTGGGAGGAGGACCTTATTACTGAATTCAGCGATGTCTTCGCAGATCATCTGGGCGAATATAAGGGGACCCCAATTTCATTTAGCCTCGACCCTAAGGTCGCCCCGATCCGTTTAAAGCCCCATCGAGTTCCGTTCGCCCTTAAGGCCAAGATAGATGAACAACTTGACAAACTAATTAAACAAGGGGTACTGCAACCCATTGATCATTCTCCATGGGAAACTCCTATTGTAACCCCCATTAAGCCAGATGGGTCAATCCAAATCTGTGGGGACTACCGGGCCACTCTAAACCACGCCCTCCAGCAGAACGCGTATCCAGTGTCAGTGGTACAGCACCTCCTTCATTCCCTGGGAGGCGGAAAGGTTTTTGCTAAGTTAGATTTAGCTCAAGCCTATCAACAATTGCCCGTGGACGATAAAACAGCCCAAGCTCAAACGATAGTAACGCACAGAGGTGCTTTTAAATGTACCCGATTGCAATTCGGGGTAATTGTAGCCCCGGGAATATTCCAAAGTTTAATGGAACGATTATTGCAGGGAATCAAGGGCGTGATTCCGTATTTTGATGACGTGTTAATTGCAGCTCCTAGTCAAAAAATTCTACAGAATCGTTTAAAATGTGTTCTTAAGAAATTCCAAGAAGCGGGATTGAAAGTAAAAAAGGATAAATGTCATCTGTATACCGACAGTGTTGAATTTCTAGGTTATCGCATTGATAGTCAGGGTATCCACCCTACTGAGAGTAAATTAAGGGCGATAAAAAATGCTCCCAGACCCCGTAACAAAACAGATCTCCAGGCATTTTTAGGCCTTATTAATTTCTATAATGTGTTTTTACCACATAAGGCGACTGTGGCTGAACCGTTACACCGGTTATTAGATAAGAAAGCATTGTGGGTTTGGGGTTACCGGGAGGAAAAAGCATTTCGAAATGTAAAAGATTTACTTACATCTGATTCTATACTTATGCAATATAATGAAACATTACCATTGGTTATAACTTGTGATGCCTCACCATTTGGGGTGGGCGCTATTTTGAGCCATGTGCTGCCTAATGGAAACAAGTCCCCCGTTGCATACTTTTCGAAGACTCTTTCTCAGGCAGAACATAACTATGGACAAATAGATAAGGAAGCTCTTGCAATTGTGTCAGCCATAAAAAAATTCCATGAGTATGTATATGGAAGGACATTTACCATTGTAACTGACCACAAACCTTCACTGGGGATAATCGCTGGGACAAACCAACCCCCTATATATTGTCCCCAAGAATGACTCGATGGTCAGAGTTCCAGCTGCTTATAATTATCAATTGTTACATCGCCCGGGGAAAGTCATTCCCCACGCCGATGCACTCAGCAGAACACCGCTACCAGAGACTCTCAACGATCTGGCACCAACAGTATTGGCGTTACAAATAGAGATGCTCAACTCGCCTCCTATGACCGCCCGAGATATCGCGAGAGAGACCAGACGAGATCACACCCTGGCTCGAGTCCTAGGCTGGGTAGAATGTGGATGGCCATTGGACCAGGTCCCAGATGACTTCGCGCCATTTAAAACAAGGCAGACTGAACTTTTTTCGCAAAAAGGCTGTGTCATCTGGGGCGATAGAGTCATTGTTCCAGAACGACTCCAAAACTCGCTGTTACAAATTTTGCACGAAGGACATCCCGGGATCGTGCGGATGAAAGCACTCGCACGGAGCTACGCTTGGTGGCCAGGCATGGACCGACACATCGAGCAATGGGTCAAGGCCTGCACCAAGTGCCAACAAAACAGCAATGCACCACCAAAAGCTGCACCGACAGAATGGGAGACGCCACGCGGACCCTGGTCCAGAATCCACCTGGATTTTGCAGGGCCGATTAAAGGACATACATTACTATTGACTGTCGATGCATACTCTAATTGGTTGGAAATTCATCGAATGACCCATACAACCTCCGAAGCAGTCATTAAAGTCCTAAATAGATTCTTTGCAACTCATGGATTGCCGGACGTCCTGGTGTCCGACAACGGACCACAGTTTACAGCGCTGATGTTTGAACAGTACCTTGCTGATAATGGCATCCGCCATGCGCTCACCTCGCCTGCGCATCCTGCTACCAACGGCCGAGCGGAACGCATGGTCCAATTTGTAAAAAAGACTTTGCAAAAAGTGGACTATGATAATATTTATGAAAAAATAAACCGTATTCTACTTCTACAACACATCACTCCGCACAGCGTAACCGGCAGAACTCCCGCAGAACTTCTCATGGGGCGAAAACTCCGTTCCCGCCTCGACCGACTGCACCCTGCTTACGAGCCAGAAAAGCCTGCAGGATCTAGCAGACGCTACCGTACTTTCAAGGTAGGCGACCCAGTTTATGCAAGAAATTTATCGGGCGACCCAGTTTGGATTGAAGCAATGATAATACGCGAGACTGGGCCCAAATCCTATATTGTAAGATGTATTGATGAAAGACTGTGGAAACGACATATTGACCAATTACGGTCACGACTTCCTTCGGCCAGCCAGCAACTCCCCTACGACCAAACTGAGGGGGGGGAAGGAATGGAAGAAGACGACATTCCAGGGAACCTGTTCCAAGAAAGCGATGAATCTAGTGAAACTCAGGAAATGGAGCAGGAGGAAGAATCGTACACTCCAAGGGAAATCACACCAGAACGAGAAGCTGAGCCACTGCCAAACAACATTTTACTTCAACAGGACTGCACACAGCCAGTCCAAAGAAAATCTAATAGACCCAAAAGACAACCGTCCTATTTGAAGGACTATATAACCACACCATAATTGAGGAGCCAGGGGGAAGGGGTGTTATGTATGTAAATAGTTTAAATAAAAGCAAGCTTGGGGTAAAGTGCAGGGTTCTGGCCCTGCACTTCTGATTGGGTGTTAAGCGGCTCGATCGGATTGGTTGGGTTCAGAGAATCCAGTTGGCCCTTAACGAAGGACTCTTATTGGTTCTGGAGCTAGCGTCTTACAGCTCCCTATTGGTTATTTCACATTAAGGTTACCTATATAAGGCAGAGTTGTTGTTCAAGCTCTCAAGTCACTATGTAATAAAGAGCTCAAAGTTCACCAACTAAGATTGTCTCCATTCATTTCACCCATGCCTGAAACTATATCACCTTTCAAGATTGCCTTTGGCCTGAAGGTGTGGTCTGATCATTGACCTAGCAGCCTGCTGCCATGATTAGATAACAGAGTCCAAATGTATACAATTGCCAGCATTCCAGTAGTAGACAATTTGTAAGCAAAAATGATTTACCATCACAAGCATTGAGCCAGGGGGGGAAGAAAAAGCAATTTAACAATGTATTTTATTTTATTATTTTTTATTTTATTTTATTTCCATGAAGAGGAAAGGACTGTTTATTCACAAATAAACCTGGAGGGAGGGTCAGGTTAACTGGCTGTTAAGAAAACATGGAGTGTCAGGACTCTGTTAAATATTTATTTTGTTGCTCAAGCTGCAGTTTCTGAAACTCACAGAATTCAGTATGTGAGCCATATCAAAAACTACAGAAGCTACATCATAGTGTTTTTTTTAAAAAAAATCAAACAACATAGTAAACCCTATGTTTGTTCTTGACTTAGTGAAAATAGATAGATGGCATGTTCCGAGTCTCCAGCACCAAGAAAACCACAAGCAAGATAGTTTGTTTGGAAGCGTTGTTAACTCCCAAAACGGCAAGCCACTGGCGAGCTGTCTCAGGGTTGCCAGTAGAACAGAAAAATAATAGAATAACAGAGTTGAAGAGACTTTGGAAGTCTCATCCAACTCTCTGCTCAGGCAAGAAAACTTGTGCCATTTCACACAAGCACCATTTGATATTTCTTCATGTTCCAACCTGATGGGATTTAAATGGGAGCCTGAACTGTGCATGCCTAATAATGTATCAGAGAGACTACTGTCTTCTGATTTCTCTTTTCCCATTCTTTAATTCCATGATTGAATTTTTATTTGTTGTCTTTGCATATTTTTTCACAAAGTAGAGACTCATCAAATTTTCCTTTCATTACTAATATTAATGACCTTTATCTTCTTTTGTATTATTTCAACATCAAAATAAAATATGGGCAGAGAAGGTAGATGTTCATCTATTTTCTTACTTTCTCTTATAAATATGTGCTAGCATATTTTATTTGCCTTGGCTAGAATATGTAAATATTTTATGGGTGTACAGATATATCCATGATTCTATCCGCAAAACAGTGTTTCCCTTTCTTAAAAAAACAGCATGAATATATTAGTTTATGTGACTTAGAATGAATGTACTAATAGCTATACCTGGTGATTAATGCAAATTTGCTATTAGTCAAAATCATACTCAAATATCTCTTGGTTTGTCAACATAGACCAATCTACCTACAAGATTGGAGCTATGAGGATATAGTAGACTGCCACACACAACATCTTGAGATCAGAAAGGATAAGCTGAATATTAATGTAGTACAAGGTTGGTAGAAAGATACAATGGGTTGGGAAAAAGGCAAGAACTAAACCCACCCACCAAGAAATGTTCAGTGACCCCATGATAGTTAAACCTTTCCAGTTTTGCCCATTGTATAATTTATGAGAATTTTTTTTCAGAATATAAACTCTTAAATTTTGGGACATACAAGATAATATGCAACAGTAACGGATACAATTAATATATATCCTATTAAAAAGCCTATGATATAAATGTGCTATTTATTAGTGCATTAATCAAGGAATCAAAACATATGTCTAGGCAACATTATGCTCATTTCAGATTTATTTTGGAATATGCAGTTATTTTCCATGGAAACGTCCTGAGTAAAGCCATCATTTGAAAAAGCTACATAACAGGAAGATGTTCTCACTTGTGAAAAGAAGTTTATCTCTATTTTGGGTCACTAAGAAGAAATCCCTTCTTCTGCGGAAAGCTGTATTATTATTATTATTCTTTTGCAGAACTGCTTTGACTGGCAACCAGTGAATAAAGAATGGCTATCACCAGCACCTGAGAGGTCTATTGAGAAGACCACTGGCTAATCTCTATAAAAAACAAAACAAAATTTTTCTTTAAAAAAACAAGATCTGTTTTAAGTGGCTGCTCTTAGGAGATTTCTTTAGCAGTCCTTATACTGTACAGGATAGTTTCAAACAGCCTTAGATGCTTCAATATAGGTTCCCAAAACTGGGCCTCCAAATGAGGTGGACTGCAAATCCCCTACTCTCTAGCCAGTTTTATTGTGGAAAGCTGTTTTCACATTATGTAGATCAGGGGTGTCAACCTCAAGGCCCGGATCCAGCCCACAGGGTGCTTAAATCTGGCCTACGAGGCCAGCCTGGAAATATCAAAGGACCAGCCTGCAGTGCCTCTGCCAGCCAAAATGGGCATGGCCTGTTTTCAGTCTCCCCAGCCTCCAGCATCACTCTGCTGGTCAAAAATGGGCCCCATGGAGGCCCTGCGAGGCCCCCACACAGTCCATTTTTCTCCCCCCAGCCTCCAGCAGCACTGTGCCAGCCAAAAACGGGTCCCCCGCCCCATTTTGGCCAGCAAATTGCTGCAGGAGGCATCTGTCCCATCTGTCCCCCCCCAACCCCCCTAGTGTGCAGAGGAGAGCTATAATGCTGATCCAGCACTCAAAGAAATCCAGTTTGACACCTCTGATGACGATGTAAGGAATTAATTTATTACCCTGCATTTGCTTTATTCAGAGAACATATATGGTAGCTCATACAGCAGGGATTTAGCCCATTGCATTCCCATTAATCTGTAAAGTAACTTGGTTATATGCTAGTGCAGTGTTTATATCTACTCAAATGTGGCTATTCAACAACCCCTGAGTAAAAAAACTCAGGACAATGAGTAAACCTACTTAGCAAGCACAAAAGTTTGTCTATGCCTGTCCTTCAAGTGTAAATGAGAACAAGCTATGAATTCACACGACTTCTTTCTCTTGGCATTGTTTTGCATTACTTATTTGTTTATTCAATTTGTATAGGCACCCATCTCAGCAAGTGATTGGGCAACATCTTAAAATAAATTACAAACTTAATTTCCACCCTTAGTACAAAAATTAAAATGCTCAGCAGCAGCCTAGGAGAATGTTACAATCCATGGTTACTAATATAACCAGGAGACAGGGCCTTTTAGCTTACACACTGACAACTCTCCACTTTGTCCTCCCAGCATTTTCCCCCCCAATCAGCTTAATCTATATACCATTAAAACTTCATTTCTATAGCCTTTAACTGGGTGGAACAGGGCATCATAGGGCAACAATTTGTGAACTAGGGTGCCTGAATGGGTTAATTTACTGAATGTGCCAATATATTGGGATCTATGACTCCCAAGGGTATGAAATTTGGGGAAGTTGTGGCTGTTTTAAATTGCTACTGAGATTGGGCTGTTGCTGCAGCCTCATGATTTTCAATGTTCCAATTACTCAGCCTGCTCTATTCCTGCTCTCTCCCTCTCCCAACCAGTAGCAGCCATTTCTCTGCCTGCTGGGAAGGGAAGGCGAAAGGATGGAACATGCTACACACCCTTCTTGGTCCATATCGCCCACTTGTGTACTTTTTACAACCCTTTGGCTCGTTTGAAACACTCCCATGTAACTTTGCAGTCTGTACCATCCCACACATGCTTTCCCTGAAATGTGAGCATCTCTTGCACACCTTCAGAGACTCCCAAACTCACATTCCACACACACAACTCTCTGATCCTCACAGCACCTCGTGCTTCCCAATCCATGCCATCCCACCTGCATGCCCTACGTAACCCAAGTCAGTATCTCTTGTGCATACCTGTGTCCCCTTACCATATCCATCATCCAGCAGAAGCCACTTACCTGTCTGCTGGCTTTGGATTTACAACTTTCTGACAGCTACCCCACTGATTTTTCTCCCTGCAAGCTTCCCTTGGACAAAGTAAATGGGGAAGCCAGAAGAAATTCTTGATAGAGAGCGCAGGAAGAGGAGGAGGTTGGGTTAAGGAGGGAGGGAGGGGACCTGGAACTGAATCTCCATGATTAGAAAACCTTCCCTCATTACAAATAATTATTATCAGGAATAAACTTGGCATCCCAAAGTGAAAATTCCAAAATGGTTCTCTGAAATCAAGTATCTTTAAACTGGATTGACACCTTGTGCTAAACTACAAATAGATTATAGCTACTTTGAATTAACACAGTGTATGTATGGCTAAGTGGGTTGTGTGAATCCAAAGTATGGTTACCAGAAACCACGGCTTGGCACAATGTATCAAGTCAGTTTTATTAGTACAAAAGTCTGTGCTCTGAAGTTATATAACACTAATCATCTGGTAAATTATTATTATACTTCTTGAGCTTTGTAAACAAGCCAATCATGGCCAATTAGAATCATAATTACTAAAATAAATTATTATTGTAAAGTAATTAGTTTAAACTTCACTCATTTGGAACTCATTCCAAAGGAGACATAATGTGATTGGTACTTACAACATAAACTATGAATCTTAATTTAAAGATGGATGTATGACAACCTGATAACCCAGCCAAACTATTATTTATTAATTTGTTTATATTTCATATTTCTAAATCACTCATCTCCCTCAAAGAGGAGCTTGGGTAGTAAATGGGTAAAAACATAGATAAGAACATAAAAAATAGCATTTTTAAAAATTGGAAATTAAATTAGAAATTTTAAAATTACAGAACAGCAATTTAATATCAAAAGTGGGGAAAACCTATGATGGCCATTTAACATTGGAGCATTACAGGATATAGCTCTGTATCAGAGATTGTAGTAGAAAAATATACAATTTAAGGAATACTGGTTATAGGGACTATTTATTTATCTACCCAGGAATTAATTTGTTGGGAACATTAGACAAGACTACTCACATATTTACCAATCAATACAAGCCAAATAAACAACTTTGGGATGTGATGCATAAATATAATTTTATTTATGAGGAATCCTTAGTGCTCTCAGAGCTTGTTGTTTTCTTCAGATGTTTCATTACCCAAATTAGATAACATCATGAGTGCTAGTAAGTGGGGTTTGCTCTCAATTTATATTTTGTTAGTGTTGGTGGGAGTGATCTTGGTGGGGTATTTTAAGTTGGGCTGTTTACTACTGGCTGTTCTTTGGCTGGGGATTGTTCACTTCTAGATTGTTGGTCTGATGTTTATCTTGCTGTTAATTTATGTTCATCTGGGTATTGATTGCTGGTGGGGAGGTGTTTTGGTTTGTTGATTGCCTCTTTTACACAGTATGTTGTAGATATTGTTTATGCCTTTGTGTCTATTTGATTTGGCCAATTTGACAAGAGTGCCAGGCTTCTAGAAATTTTTTAACATTTTTAGACTACTTAGTCTAGGATGGTCATTGTTTTTCAGTTGAAATTATGGTTTAGTTTGTCCAACTGTTGTGCAATTAAAGAGTATTCATCATGTCTTCTGACTGATGGTTGGTGTTCATGGATGCATTCTGTCAGTCATCTGCTTGTTTGTCCTATGTAGTAGCTATTGCAGCACTTGCATTACAAACTGTAGATGACTCCTGTTTTTTCTTCTGAGTGCTGGGTCCTTTGGCATATTTAGAGTGTTTTGGAGGGCTTCAGTTGTCATTTGTGCTGCACTGATGCCATGTGGTTGTAATAATCTGAATGGACCCACATGCTGGCACACAAAAAAGGGGATAGTCTTGTAGGAATTTGTTTAAAATACAGTGTTTCTAATACCACACATCTATTGCTCATTAGTAACTAAGTTCCATTCCAACAACATGCTTGTTAAATGACATAACAGTTAAATGACAAACACACAGAGAATGAGAGAGGTATTGCAAGCAGTGGTTGCTACTATCTTGTTCAGATAGAGTTGTCTCATGCATCTATGGTAGCCTTATTCTTGCTCTGGCAGTTGTTGTTTTCAGGCACCCGAAATAAGGTTGTAAATGCATGCATTGGTTTGAAAATATTTTTTATGACTGCTTATTGCTGTCATATTTGCAAATGGTCACTCACTGAGGTAGTCATTAAATGTGGAGTGGGTAATACATCTGTAGATTGTATATATTAAAATACATGTTTTACCATTTAAAATAAACCATTTAAAAGAATAAAAATATATAAAACACAAAAGCCAGACCACTGTATGATGTTTCAGCAGTATGACAATTAATGTAGCCCAAGGCATCCAGAAAACATCCTTGGAAGGATGGAAGGCTGAGTCAACCTTGAGCCTGATGGGATTTGATCTGAAAAATTGCAGTAGAAGCAACTTGCACTGCGCCACCAAGGCTGTCATGATAAAGTCTATTATCGATTAATATATAATGCATTTTTGATTGATGCATTTTTAGTTCCTCCTGTGACAGAGAAGAACCTCTTAGAAATATAAACAGTGCCCTGTTTCATCAGACTCTTGGCTGATCTAGCCAAGAGTGGCCAACCAACTACACAAGGAAACTCACTAGTTTCCCACCAGATAGTCTTTGAATCTTCCTGACTGCTGTCTATTACAGGGTGTAGTATTAGGAGATCTTTGTTGAGATCTTTGATTAGGAGATCTTTGTTGATTATTATAATGATCATCGGGCAGATCTATGTGGAACATTTCTCAAGTATCCTGCCTCAAGCTATTTAGAACCTTCTAGAATATTAAATATGTCCCAGTAGCAAATGGATAGCCAATGCAGCTCTTTCAGTGATGATGGCATATTGTATGTCTGGCTTAGTCATTGTATCAATGCAGATTTCATATCGTACAGGAAAGCCTCACATAGACTACATTAATCAAGATGTGAGGTTACCAATGCATGAATCATTGTGATGAGCTTATTCCTGTTTTAATCAGTTAAAATATTACACAATGGGATAATATTAATTTAAAAATAATGTAAGTCCATTTAATAAATAACCTGGCTGTCCTAATAGCTTTACCTTGAATCAATTCCTTTGTGAGAAAATCATTTTTAAAACTTGTGCAGGACTAACATTTAATTTACTGTAGCATGCTTGGTAATTTACTCAAGCATTTGCTCTTTGGCCCAACTGATCTAGATGCCATGGTTATTGCTGTCCTACAGGAGTTGGGTTTTTTGAAGGAGTTAATTATAGGCTCTACAGTAATATAATAATTTACAGGAACTTAAAGATGAGGAAATTAACAGTATTTTTTTATACAAAGAAATAATTTAGAGACGTCCAATTTTTAATGAATTGAAGCAACTTAAAGTTAAAAAAAATACAAAAAAGAAAAAAGAAATGGTCAGATGACAAACATATAAACGAAAAAAAACACCTGTTTAACAGGGGCTTAGTTTTCACCCTACACAAAGACTGGGAAACTAGCCAGACCTTTAAGAGCTGCCTGAATGTTATCAGGGTAAACAATCAAGATCTGATATTATTCTAGAGGCAGACACTGCAACTGTTATGGCACATTTCCTTGGCCTACTAGATGACACCACCTGAAGCATAACCACTCTCACCAGGCCGACAGAAGCAACTGGAGACACACAGTTCCTCAAATAACCAGGTCTGTACCAGGAAGTCCCTTTATCAATTATAATTAGCACTTTGAATTGCATCTGAAAGATAAATGGCAGCAAGTACAGCTCGTGTAACAATGGGGTCACATAGGCATGAGGCATACCCATCACTGCTTACATCACTGCATTCTCAACAGTAGTTCTTCAATGGTCTTCAGGGTCTAGTCCCTTTAGATCAGCTTTGCCGGCTGAGGAATTCTGGGAGTTGAAGTCCACAAGTCTTAAAGTTGCCAAAGGAAAGGGCACAATAGATGTATCCGTGCAATCCTTCCATAGCTGCCATTTGCTCTTCATGCAGAAGCTGTGAGTCCATGATTATGTAGAAAGGTAACACCCACTCCTCTCTTAGAAGAATGAAATATTTTAGGAAATATTAAAAAGGCAGAATATTATATTTCCCTGGATGAGAAATGGAGAAATATGGGGAGGGGGGGTTTGAGAGAGGAAGTAAACTCACTCTTAAAGCCCCTACCTTCCTCAATAGCCCACAGTAGACTATCTACTTAAGAGATAAAGAGATGGCTAGCTCTATTCATAAGCAAATACCCAAGATCCAACAAAAGTAGGATTAGCCCTCAGCCATAATAGGAATTGCCCAACACCCTTTCAGAACACAAGCTCTTTCATTGCATCATCTCAGTTGCACTTCACTCTCCAGGCTTCAACCAAACTTAATTCAGGCAAAGTTAGCTATGACCCATACAGCAGCCAATAGAATAGATGCTATTATACAGGAACAGAAAGCTCAAGAGTAAGGCTCAAGAGAAGGTATAACTAACCTTCATTTTCAACTCCATGTGGTCAGCTACTCAGAATCACATGTGGTTGGTGGTTCTGCTTCACCATTAAACAATCCAATCAGCCCCCATGTTTCCAGTGTCTTTTTCCACCTTGGAACTGAATCAGATGGATATTTCTTCCAACAATTACCTCCAGATTCTATACCAGTTCCAAATGGAGAAGTACAATCACATCCAAGATCAATGACAGAAAATATCTACACATTTATCATGACCAATGGTATTGCAACCTGCTGAGAGATTAAAGAGTACTCTGTTGGATGCACTATTCCTGTCCAACTCTACAACAGGTTGACAGGTGCAACTAATGGTACTGAAACCTGGTTTGGAGTTTTAATGAAACAAGTATTTCAACTGTATCTACGCAATTGGAATCCAACACCAAACAGATTTGAGCAACTTAATATGTCAGATAAGAAGAATAACAACCCAATTGGTGTTCCAGTGGTTTGTTTCTCTCCACTGGAAATGAGATCTTAAACAGGACTACTAGATACATGACAAGTCCTCTTTAAGACATAATATCTGGGTTGAATATCCTGTCCTATTTTAAATAATGTCAAGTGAATTTCTTAATTATTTCAGATGGTTATAAATACAAGGATGTTGCATGTATATTTTAGAGAAAATACATTTCAGAGAATGTATAATGAGGGTTTTTTTGTTTTTATTTTGTAATTGTCTTGTTGCAGTTTAGGAGTTAGATCATAAACTATTATGATTTGGACTTAGTCTAATATTGTTGTATTTAGAGCTGAAATCAGCAGGCTAAGATTGTTTATAAGATTCTGGATTTATCACTCCATTAGAGATGCAAATATTTGGAAGATCTCTTTTTCAATTATATAACTATACCAAGAATTGCAGACTTTCAGCATGGGAGCTGGCTGAAATAATTATTATAATTTTTTTTGATGGTGCTGAGGAAAAATATCTTTTTGTTAGGAATGCTCTGTTTGCAATACAAATTTATGTTTTCTTACCATAATTGATTCTGATGTTTCATTAAGTTGTGAATTTGATTAAAAGCATGTATATTTTTTTCTTGTCTAAATTAGACTTGTAGGATTTTAAAAAATCAACAACAGTGAGAGCAACTCATCCAGCACAGTTTCCTGGATTAGGAACCAATTGCTCATAGGGGACCACTCATACAAGAATTCAAACTTGTGGGATTCAAATTTCCAAGGGCCTGGTCTAATTTGAGGGTGTGGCTTGCTGGTCATGTCACTGAGTGGGCATGGCTTGCTGGTCATGTGACTGGGTGGGCGTAGCTTGCTGGTCATGTGACTAGCTGGCTTGGCTTGCTGGCTGAGCATGCCTTGTTGGTCACATGACAAGGTAGGTGTGATTTGGTGGTCATGTGACTGGGTGGGCATGGCCAAGTGACTGGCAAACCAAATACAAGTGGTCCTCACTTAATGGCTGGTGGTTTAGCAAGTGTTCTAATTTATGACTGGCCTCCCAAGAGATACTTGACCTGTTTTTGGAGTTTTGACAGCTATGCACACACATACACACACACTCCCTTCTAACCCTGCTGGAGCAGGTCATTGCACTAGAATCGGCAAAGCATCTCTGATTAGATTCTAGTAGTGAATAAAATCTAATCAGAGATGCTTTGCTGATTCTTGTTGATTTGTTTTATTTGCATCTCTTTATTTTATGTTGTTGAATTGCATTGACATGTGTGTCCCTTCTTGTGCACAACCCAGAAGCTTTTGTAATTCTTTGCAGCAAAAATTACCGACCTCTGGCTTTACTCTACTTTTCAAACATGCCGCCATTGCCGTGTTCTAGATGCCGGCCCCGCAGGTCCACCCCATTGAGCCCACTGCACTGGAGGGACCTGCCCAAGCAAGTCAAGTTAATGGGGTGAGCCTGAGAGAGGGAAAGAGAGAGAGAGAGAGAGAGAGAAGGAAAAAAAGAAAGAGAAGAGAGAAAGAAAGAAAAAGAGACAAAGAAAGAAGGGTGGTGGTGGAAGGAAGGGACAGAAAGAAAAAGAAATAAAGAAGGAGGGAGGGAGGGAAAGATAATGAGATATCTATTCTAGTCCAATCACCTGCTCCAGCAGGGTTAGAAGGGTGTGTGTGTGTGTGTGTGTTCTCTTTGTAATTTACCAGTACATTTTGGTTTTGCTTTCTACAGAATTGGCACTGTAATACATTGGGGAAAAGTAATTTTTAGAATGGAGATCTGGTCCAATGGATCCTGTTTAAAACCTCAACAAAATGTGAGAGTTTTCTGATCGTCTTGACCATGTTTTGTCTAGGTAGGTAGGTAGGTAGATAGTTTTGTAGATAGGTAGATAGGCAGGCAGGCAGACCTTTTGGATGAATGTATGGATAGGTAGGTAGGTAGATCTATATCGGTAGATCTAGAGTAGGCAGGTAGGTGGACAGAAAGACAGGCAGGTAGCTGGGTAGATAGACAGGAAGGAAGGCAGACAGACAGACATTTTGGATGGATGGATGGATGGACAGAAGGACGGACGGACAGACAGACAGACAGACAGATAGATAGGTAGATAGATATATCTATATTGGTAGGTAGGTAGAGACAGAAAGGCAGGCAGACAGGCAGGCAGACCTTTGGTATGGATGGATAGATGGATGGATGGATGGACGGATGGACAGACAGACAGAAAGAAAAAATGCGACAGCAGTGGCACTTTGGGAAAGTAGAGCAGAGCCAGAGTGGGAATTGAAGTCCACACAAGTTGCCAAGGTTGAGAAACACGGGCTGAATATATCAACCCAGCCATTCTGGTTTAGAGTTTAGCATGCTGTTTGATTCTGGCTTAGTCAATGAATAAACCATGGCTAAGATCTTCCTGCTCCTTAATGCAGCTGCCCCTTCTCCAGCCCCCTGCAGTTGCCCCTCTGCCCCTTCTCCAGTGATGCAGCTGACCTCACTCTCTTTGCTTTCACCCAAGGTCCACTTCCATCGGGCCAAGCAAGGGGAGGTACTCTGCACACATTCAGAGACTCCCAACTTCAATGAAACATTCTGCCCATC
This sequence comes from Hydrophis major, assembly GCA_033807585.1. NCBI lineage: Eukaryota > Metazoa > Chordata > Lepidosauria > Squamata > Elapidae > Hydrophis > Hydrophis major. The sequence continues at coordinate 336,742,411 of CM066329.1, forward strand.
TTTATGCTCCGCCTGGGAGGAGGAAGGTATGCGGAAGCAGTCCAGATCAGGGGAGGCAGAGGGAACGATTGCTTGGAAACTAAGCAAGCAAGCAAGCTCAGCCGGAAGAACCGGACTGCAGAGAGAGGCTAGGTTCTACGTCCGGGACGGCCACGTAGAGCTGAACTGAACCAAGCCATGCGCCTTGGAGAGCCGCAGCTGCACCCACCCGCAGGAAGCACACAAGCCCGGCTGGCTGGAGAGGCAAAGGCTGGGCAAGCGCTATGTGCTCCCTTTGTTCTCCTCCGGGGACGGGGGCCCTAACGCCTGACCACCCACCCCTTCCACTGCGCACCTTGGGAGGGTTTTGCTTTCGGGCCTTCTGGCTTGCCTCCGCCACTTCCACCGGAGAGGGCAGCCTGCAAGCTAAGGCGCCCTCTTTCCACCTCCCCCCTCTACCCCCTCCAGGTTTGGCAAGGCTCACCACATGCGGGTTCCACATTCGGGGCGCCAGCTACGGAGTGATGAAACAGTCAATGGGCTGCATGGCCAGCAGTCAGTAAGCCTGCGGGGCCAGCACCTGGAATGCCCCCCTGCCACCTCTTAGTGCCCCTCTGCTGGCCCCTTTGCCTCTTACCGCCCCCCTAAGGCATCCCACTGCCCACTTTGGGAATCACTGCTCTAAAGCATATAAATATATTTATATAAATATAAATTACTTGTACTTCAAATTTTCTGAACTGATTTCCTGTTGCTTTGTATAGATATTGAATAGCACTGGATATGAGATAGTCTTTCAGTGCTGTTTGTTGTGATCAGCCATGCAGTAAAGTTTCCCTTACTCACAATTCATTACCTAAGAAGATACCATGGCCAATTAAAAGTTTCTGAGAGACAATAATAGGATGACTGGCCTCCCAAGAGATACTTGACCCGTTTCGAGCAGAGTTGGAAAATATTTTCTCGAAGAGAAAACCACAGGTAAACTAGCCACATCTTTAATCTGTTGTGTGAATCCATGATAATTTGTATGCTATGGTTTGTATACTATACTTTTTGCTTCTGGCTTAGCCCAGTATTTAAAACTTCACTGCTTCAATGTACTAGCAAATGCTTCCTTTTATTTTCTCGTGCTGTTCAAACAGTGAGTCTCAAAGGATATTAACTAATAAGAAAGAAGATACTTTTAATGAAACTATTTAAAGAAGGATTTTTAAAAGGCATCTACAGCAGGATATTTAAAACTATTTCTTTAAGCTCTCTCCTAAACTCAAGCTGTTTTCAATGTAATTTCAGGCTCTATTAATTGGGTAAATAGAGATGCAAGCTTTGTAATAGTCACCAAAATGTGTTTTGTTAGGAAATTTATTTATTTTTTCATTTATTTTGTCAAGCATATATGAGAAAACAAATACAAGTATGAACATAACATAAACATATAAGTATAAACAGGTATAAGTATGTACATAATAAATGAGTATGAATAAATGGATAAATGGGAACAGTAGGAGAAGAATAGTAGGCACGCTGGTGCACTTATGCACGTCCCCTTATGGACCTCTTAGGAATGGAGTGAGATCCACGGTAGACAATTTAAGATTAAAGTTTTGAGGTTTTGAATATGTAACAACAGAGTCTGGTAGTGAGTTCCAGACAGTGACTACTCTGTTGCTGAAGTCATATTTTCTGCAATTGAGTTTGAAGCGGTTTACTATGAGTTTGTAACTGTTTGCCCATGTATTATTGCGGTTGAAGCTGAAGTAGTTGTGTTGTCCAGCCATTTATAATTAATGGGAATTGGTATAGTTAGGAATTGGGAGCTGTCCCCTTAAGATTATTACCATCATGGTAAATGTAGTTAAGGTATCATGGGAAATGTAGTTCATGTCTTGTGGCCACATCTGTAATCCTGATTGGTCACTGAATTGACCCTTGGTGGGTTGGGGAAGGTTTCTTCACTCTTGCTCAGACTCCAGCCTCATGCTGGCGTCTCTCCTTTGGCTCTACTACTATGGGATGAAATAGGGGAAAGATTACTATCATTTTACACCATGATTTCAACTATGCAAAGAATTGGACATTAGATGCACCTTGACATAAGTAGTCGTTGACAGATAGAATGTTGTAGCAGACAATTTTGTGCACTAATCTTAGATCAGACCATAGGCAGCGTAGTTCTAGATTGTCCGGGTCCAAAATTTCAAGCCTGGTAGCATAAGGTATTTATTAATTTAGCTAGGAAAATCAGCTAATTGCTCAGAATGCCTGGATGCACCTTTGGAACAGATTCTGTTTTCCTTCATCCTCTCACCTAAAGATAATCCAGGTTTCTGTTGTAAAAAAGAAAGAAAGAAAGAAAGAAAGAACAATGTGTACACAGATTACATTGCTGGCTAATTCCCTGGAGATGTGATACATACAAATGTACTTTGGCTGTCTGTCCAATATGACTACCTTTGAGTTCTTTGTTTCAAATAAAAGCAAACATTTTCAAAAGCTCATGTACTTTTAACAGCTTGATTCTAAAGGGAACCAACCTCAGTAATCCCTAGAACTTCTCCAGTAATTAATTAATTTAATTACTGTCATGAATCTTACATTCATATTTGGGGATTGCAATTTTCAGAATCTGAAATATATGGTCATATATACAATTCATCAAATACACACCTTTTTTGCAAGATTAGCTTTTCACAACCTGCCATTCTCCTGCATAGCTAGGCAATACAATATATATAGACTTCCAATAAACTGGCAGTCTTAACCCATCTAGAGTTGAGGAAAATATGCAGGTTCACTGGAAGTCTAGTATTAATATAAGAAAAGCACCCTCATTTCATTATCTCAGCCATTCTCTACTGCAGTGATCACCAGCCTCTCTGGCTCCACAGATCAGAAAAGAGCAGTTATGGTGGTGATGGTAGCAGGAGGAGAGGATGATTTTGTGTGTGCAATCTAGCACAAACAAACCTTTGCATGCTCATTTGCCACTTGTGTGGCCTAGTTCCCAACAGACCATGGACCAGTATCGGCCCATGGTCCACAGGTTGGAAATCCCTGCTCTATTGACACTCTCCAGACATAATAGTATTATATTCCTCCTCATCATTTCCAGTCACTTCAATTTTCCCTCTCAGTGGTAAATCTAAGTTTTATTCCAATGTGTTTGGAAGCCTGAAATAACAAAACCTTTCTCTTTACTCTATACAAGTTATTGTCAGGGCTCTGTAGAGCTCTTATTCCTTAATTTAAATCTCTCACTCTCTTACACACACACACACACACACACACACACAATAGCTTTCTTCCTGAAGAAGCTATTTCAACTCCCTGCTGACTTTAGAATTTAGAACTTGCCATATTCAAAGACATGTAGATCTGCCTTGGTTCAAAAGTGATATTCTTCTTATATTTAATAAGGACCATGGCTTATTTAAAGAAAAGAGAATACAGATGCTCTTTTAAAATGCTACAGAAAACTATAAGGCATCAACCACACTTCTATTTGGAATAAGAGGACTTATATCTCTTGTGATGCTGAAGTATCTTTACAGGCAGGATGGGTGGCAAGCAATTCTGATAAATAATAATAAATTATTATTTATTTGTGCTGTAATAAATAATAACTATTTATTTATACTGCTAATAAATAATTTTTAAAAATATTGCCACAACAAAATATCAAAATTCTTATATTTTTGAGATAGCATGAAAAAGGCACATATATCAGTCCCAAGAGTTTAAAACCTGGCTAACAAAACTCTGAAGTAACCAAATATAGAATTTGCTGTTTGAATTCAGCATTAAAAAAAGGAGACCACATATACGACAAGATCACAAATAAGCTGCGCAATTGATCCCAAAATTTCCAAAAGAATCTTTGAGACACCTGCCCATCAAGCTGCCAGCTAATGCAATAGCCGACAATTATACATCCAGTGAAAACTATAAATTAACTTTCTCATAACCAAGGATAGTCAGGAATAACTATTACCTGTGATTTATATAATATTTTATCAATTTGGCATCCTATAACTGGGTTGAGGGTGCAATTCATAGAATTTTCAGAAGCCAGGCATTCTGGGAGTTGCTGTCCAGCCCACATATTGAATTCAAGGTTAAAGCAGGTCGCGTTAAAGTATGAAGAATGTTAAATCGTTACTGATTTCAGATTGAAAAAAATGAGGTAAAAACAATAGGTTTCAATAGGTTTCAATAATAGGTTCTAGGTTTGAGTCTATTTTGAAAGCCAAATATTAATTAGACGTTTGTTTTTATTTTTTTAGTTTATATTTTATTATTTTTAGTGTTTTATTTTTTATTATTTTGTTTTATTTTATTTTTATTGTTTTAATTGGTTAGCATATGGTGTACATAGCCAGGAAACCCTACCCTGCTTTCTACCAGATTAGTTCTGGCAGCCTAAGATTGCTATTCATTTTGTTCATGCACGTGTGCTATCCACAGTGTAGCCATGGGGGCCAAACTAGATTTGCAACTGCTGATTAACAGTGTTTGAAGGTGTTGGATCATCCAGGCTTTCTTCAACCGACCTTGCCTCGCATCTGGGCAGGATTGGCACCAGCTCCTGCTTCTGCACAGAATGCTACCATTTGCATTGTTATGTGCTTTCAAACTGCTATGTGGAGCTAAGGGCAAATGATGGAAACTCACTCAAGAATGGATGCAATGAGTTAATGTAATATGAATACAAACTGATTATGAAAGAAGAAATTTGAGGTGGTTTGTTCATAGAGTCATACAGAACAAAGATCAAATTGCTCAAATTGCCAACTACAGGAAAGAAAAGTGAATAGATTGAGAGAAAAAAGAAATCCGAGAAAACAGCGGTTAGAGGCAATTTATTAGATTTTCAGAAGGAATGGTGGGAAGTTTAGAGAAGAAAAGACAAAGTATGAATCATTATACATGGTAGAAATACAGATGATTTCAGGCACAGAAAGTATAATGAACAGTGTTGATATTAGATGAAATTAATTTACTTTACTTGCATCTCATGCCTATTTTGTGATCAATGTTTCTTAAATTCTTTTTGCACTTTATATAATATTGCTTTCCCTCTATTTTTAATGATACTTACTGCAAAGGGGAACACATTATGAGTATATATGTATGTTTGTATATAATTCTCAGATAAAACCTATGATACTTTATTACATAAGATCAGAATCTTCTCAGAAATGGGAATATGCATTAATACTATTTATTTCACTCAGCTTCCTTGAGTAACTTTCTTTTGGACCTTCTGCAATTTCCAACATTGCTAGCCCACTAATGGCCATGATCTTAGCTGATTACAGAAGTGTTTTAAAAAATGATGGAATAAAAATTGTACCCATTTGTTTTAGAATAAATCTTAATGTTCTATAATTCGCATGCTTCTTCTTTCCACTATAAAAAGATCTTGCACATCTATTTTAAAGAATTATAAAAAAATAACAGGGGGAAACTAATTTTTCTATAAAAATGATAATTTGTGAATCGTGTGGAAAGCAAATAATTGAAATGGATATGAGTATGTACTCTTCAAAGAAGAAGGGAAAATTGGAGTGAAAAATCTTTGCTCAGGTTTACCAATCTTTTTTTAAAGTTAATATTTTTTTAAAAAGTGATTGAGTAAGAAGTGCTCATCATGTCTTATCAAAATATGATGTGCCATGCACTGTTCAACAGAATTGCAATTCTGCATTTTGTATAGAATTTATTCACCATTTTATTTGTGATACTTATTGCTCACTTGCAACAGCAATGGTGGTACCAGCAAGATGAGAGAACTGCATTTAACCAGTATTGCTGACTTGGTATCTTTCTTACAGTTTTGGCAAAGGAGAAATTTGTGTAGAAAAAGCGGTATCTACATCTCTCATTGTACCAGAGATTTTGTTCAAATATATTAAAATGATAAAATAAATTTTATTTTAATTAATTTTATTACATTTCATTTTATTTAAATAATTAAATTATAATTACCCAGTATACATACATACTTAAATATATATAATACATCTCATAATTGCATATAGATTTGGTAGAGTTTTCATTTATTTTGCATAGATTTAACCCATGATTATACCAAACTTCAAACTCAGTTTTTGTAAACAAGACAATAAGCAATAGTAAAAATAAAATCTGATAAAAAATTTATGAAGTAAACCAGAGGTTTGAAAAGTGTAGACAGTTCTAGGGCTGGAGAAAGAATGAAAAATTAATAAGGGACAAGAGTTTGTGCAGATAAAAACTCCACATCAGCCAAAACCTGAGGGAGTATTAAGAACATTAACCATCAGAACACTTTTTCAAAGCATTGAATATTTCATGGCATTTTTGGGATCTCATCCTTTTTTCCTGCTCACTTTGGCATAAAGTTAACCTACTGTCCATTTTTTAGAGCAGTGGTCGCCAACCAGTGGTGGGCCTTGAGAAAATTTTGGTGGGCCACAGAGAAATCTCGCCCCCAGAGCACCCCCAAAGCAATTAATCCAGGCTGTGCAGAAACACAAGGCTGCACCGCCCACATGGCCCGCAGGAAACCTCCCCGCTCATTCACTACTTATCTGGTAAACTTGCCTGCTAAATTTCTATTTTTCCTTTTTCCGACCATCATCTGTTCTGCTGTGCCGGAAGATTTAGATTAGCTAGGAAGCAGGAAATGGTTGAATTTCTTGATTTCTAGCTAGTCTTTAGATCTTCGGTTCTGCTTCCCTTAGAACTGAAGGTTTGCTTGTAAGCAAATTCAGTGCAGACTCATGGCAAGCAAATTTGAGAGACTGAGCTAGCTGATGGCAGATAGATAGATCACTGAATGATTCTGTGAGCAACTCAATTTGCCTGCTTTGCCTGATTTTGGGTAAAAGTTGCTCTTTTTTAAATAAAAAATTCAATATTTACATGCATGGTGTGTTGTGAGTTAATTTTGTGAGTTTGCTTGCAAGCAAATTTTATGTGACAGATTGAGCTAGCCAATGGCAGATAAATAGATTTCTGAATGAATCTGTGATTCTGTGAGCAACTCAATCTGCCTGCCTGCTTTGCTTGATTTTGGGTAAAAGTTGCTCTTTTTTTATAAAAAAATCCAATATTTATATAAATATTTATAATATTTACATACAAACCATGCCCAGCCAGTCACATGACCACCAAGCCACACCCACAAATTAGGCCACGCCCACAGAACTGGTTAGTGGCCCCTGGGATCTAAAATTATGAGTTTGGCGGTTCCTGAAGTCCAAAAGGTTGGTGACCCCTGTTTTAAAGGATATGGCCTCATGATACAACCTCTGTCTTATCCCCAGTTGCCTAGGAAGGCAACCTAAATTTGTCTTCAGCTATTCCAGTTTCAGGTACTGTTTTCCATCTTCTCCCAACACAATAATGGGCATACTAATGATCTACAAAGCTGAGTTCATAACCTTGGTCTTAATGCAGTCTGCATCTGGCATCCGCCAAGGACCTATTGGGTAAGTGAAGATGCTGCAGCCACAACTTTCAGTCACAGGATGATGCCCTTCATTCCCATTGTGGGTTGGACTTCAGAAGAACCTGAACATCAGATTTGCACAGAAGCATCTGCCCTTCTAGTGCCTGACCTGCACTTTGCAATCTGCCTTTCGTTCTAATTCAGAGGTCTCCAAACTTGAAAACTTTAAGACTTGAAAACTGAATTCTGGGAGTTGAAGTCAACAAGTTTGGGGCAATTTTAAAATTGCCAAGTTTGGGGACCTCGGTTCTAATGTGTTTATTATTATTTGCCTATTAGATTTTTAACCTGCCTTTATTACTTTATAAATAATCCAAGGTGGCAAACATACCTAATGTTCCTTCTTTCTATTTTCCCCATAACAATCGTGTGAGGTGGCTTGGACTGAGAGGGAGTGACTGGCCCAAGTGATTACTGCTTTGTCTTAATGTTTCCCTGCACTTGGCTTTAAAAAATTAGAGCAATATTGTTCTTGCTTCTTTTCTTCTTTTAGTTTTGGACTAACATCCAAGCTGAACGCAAGAACAATCTATGCTGGTTAAAGGGAAAACATATGAAGTAAATGGGAGAAGTTAAGCTTGAGAACCATTGGCTTAAACAAATATAAATGAGCTCATTCTCACTAATCTTTTAATTACTGAAGTTGTACAGATAAGTGCTTGTTTACTAACCGCAACCGGGATTGGAAACTTGGTTCTTACATGAGGGCGTCCCTAGTGAAACTGCACTTGGGCTCGTCATCTTACTTCAGCTTTACTTTGCTTTACACTAAAGACCTGCAAAGGTCATAAATCTGAGAATGAGTCATAAAAGTACTTTGCTGTTACCATCCTAACTGTGAGTGAGCAATTCCTCACTTTAAAAATACCACATAATCTACTCATAACTATTCTATACTATTAGATGACACCCGTAAGTATTTTGTGCGTAACACGTTTTTCAGAAGCTAAACCAACCCATTGGTTTTGCTGTTGTGCAATCTTTTCTGCCAAACATTTTGTTAAAATAGGGTCCACTTTTGAGTCAAATTTATTGGCAAACCAATGCCCGTGGTTGAGGAGCCATCTTAATTCTGCAGTTCCATAGATGCACACACTGCGAAGATGTATACCAGTGCAGGGAGGATAGAGGGAGTTCTCATGGTAGTTCCATTTAACTAAACGGGTTTTGCTCTGAAGATCTGTGATATCTTCAGCTTCTCTTGAAATCTGTCCAGGTACTCCAGGCATACGAACAAGAGTTGCCCAGAAATGTTCATCTGGTGAATAAGTATCCTTTGACCATTCCAAAAAATCTTGAACATGGGAATTGCCAAGAATATATTGTACAAAAGCTCGACATAAAACAAAGTACGCACTGCCTACAAAAATTTCAATATTGTGTGGAGGTGGACTCTTTGAAATACTAGTTTTCTCAAGCATCTTCATATATTCATGATACTTTTTTTGAAATTCATAGTGATGCGTAAATCTTTCTTTTTTACTATTGCTTGGTCTTATAGTCTCCAACATGTTACCCCCATTAAGTTTCTTAAGTTCATATACCAGTTCAAAGTTTGATATCAGGGGAAAATCTTGGCCACACAAATTAATTACATACTTCCATGGAACTGCAGATTTCAATAAATCAGACAGACAATTCAAGTCTGCCTGCAGCCTTGAAATATAGGCATACTCAACCACTTCCAATTTGGATGCAATGAATATATTAGAGAAACATTTGGCCAGATTCTCCAAAGCCTGTTTGAAAGTGTCAGAAGACTTTTGATCATAATGAATACAGTAGACATTCTGACTACTATAAATTGCATGAATGAGCCGCTCGACCATTATGGCATCTTTGTGAACAACCAGAGAATAAGCTAAAGGGTATTCTTCCTCTTCTGGAGAAACGGCCTTTAGGTGATATTCTCTAATTGTTCGGTATTCCTGGCAGTTAGTGGTCATTGCTATAACATCTTCATCTTCTAAATCAATGATCTTTTTTCTCTTTATCTCTAAAACCTTTCCAATTTCCATGGGATCTAGATTATAGATGAAAGAACAATTAATTTGATATTGGTCATATTGTTTTACAGGGCTGTACTTGTTTTTCACAAATGATGAAGTACTTAAAAATGGTTCCACAAAGTACGTATCTTTATGAAAGAATAAAATCCAATCAGCTTTGAGCATCAAGAGCAGCACGACTGTTAAAACCAATATTAAAATATGCCATCGTATTGGACAAATATTGAAGCAGTTGAGTTTCTTCATTCTGTGAAAAGAAAGAGTCAAAGACTAATTAAAGACCATTCAATATGTTTATAAACGATACAAGAGTTAGCAATATAACTATTTCAGTGATAACATAAATGCATTTCCTTGTATTTCTCTCCTGCAAATGCCAGCAAAATCCTTTAAATTGATTTAATAAAGGTTTGTTTTCTTGATTCAAAATTTTCTGCAGTCTTACCTCAGGAATGGATCATCTATTGTGGGTCATCTATGATCTCCTTGGCCAACTTCTTTCACTTGCTTTCTTGCCATACTTTCTCTAAGAATTGCTGATCAGAACTGCCTTTTCTCCATTCCATTCAGCAGAAGTGGCTTTTCTTCTTCTCTATCAGAAGATGCCTCATTTGCTCCTACAAGAGTGAAAAAAGATTTCAGCATGCCTGTATTACAGAATACAAAGTTCCATAAAATCAGTTTTGGAAGAAACCCTCCCAAAATATTACAGAAAATACTGTTAGATGAATAGTCAAGAGATCCACTTTGGTCCAGTGGTTAAGGCACCAGATTGGAAAGTAGGAGACTGTGAGTTTAAGTCCTGCCTTAGCTATGGAAGCCATCGGGGGGACCTTGGGCCAGTCGCTCTCTCTCAGTCCAACCTACGTCACAAGTTTGTTGTTGAGGAAATGGGAAGAAGAAAGTGTGCTTGATATGCTCACTAGCTTGAGTTATTTGTAAAATTAATAAAGGCAGGATACAAAATAAATAAAATAAGAAGAGTGCTATTCACTTTATGATGATTACTAGGATCTTGTTGACACAAGCTTTTCATTCCCAGCTTTTCATTCTGTCCTGTCCATCAATGGGGATGGAACCTCCTGAAACCTGTCAGTGACTCTGATGTTATTGTGAGACAAAGAATAGCAATAGCACTTTGGCATATACCACTCCATAGTGCTTTACAGAACTTTCTGGTTTACAAATATTAGCATATTTCCCCCAACAATCTGCGTCCTTGTTTTATCTTGGAAAGATGGAAGGTGGAGTCAACTTTGAGGCAGTCAGGATCAAACTCCAGGCTATGGGCAGAATTTGCCTGCAATACTACATTTCACTGCTTCTGTGCCACTACTACGCCACCATGGGTCAAGAGAGGATGAAAGCAAGAGAATAAATAATCACAAATGAAGATGAATAGGCATGTCCAAGGATAATATTGCAGGATCCAATCTCCTTGTGACTGAACCAGATTGAATCCTGCAGAATAAACAGTGTAAATTGCACTTTGTAATGACCCATCACTCCCGTTGTTCCTAGCTACTGGCCATGCTGCTAGAGATAGTAAATTGCAGTCTAAAATGTCGCATTAGATTGGGGAAGGATGGTTTAAAAAATTATCTTTCTCTTTACTTGTGATCTGCTAGTAACAATAAACATTTAACTTTGTTTATTGTTTTGGGGAAAAAAATGCAAACCGTAGAATGACATAAACACAATGCCTGATTGTGAGTTAAATGTATCACTCTGAGACACATTTAGGTACCATGGCAATGTTGGGAAAAAAAACCCATTCTGGAATAAGACAATTGCAACTAGAAAACATTATTACCTTTACATCAGTTATAGTTTTGAATGATTAACATATAGGTAGTCCTTGATTTGTGAGACGGTTATTAAGTGAGTTTCGCCCAGATTTTATGACCTTTCTTGCCACAGTTAAGTGAATCATTGAAGTTGTTAAATTAGTAATATGGTTGTTAAGTGAATCTGGCTTCCCCATTGAGTTTGCTTCTCAGAAGGTTGCAAAAGGAGATTGTATGACTCAAGGACATTGCAACTATCATAAACACGAACCAGTTGCCAAGCATCTGAATTTTGGATCTTGTGACCATGAGGATGCTGAAATGGTCATAAAGTGTGTAAAATGGTCAAAAGCCACTTTTTTCAATACCCTTGTAATTTTGATTAGTCACTAAACAAATAGTTGTAAGTCAAGGACTGCTATATTCTAGTATGCATATCTATCTATCTATCTATCTATCTATCTATCTATCTATCTATCTATCTATCTATCACATTTCTTAACCACCCATCTCTCCCAGATAGGGACTCTGGGCAGTGTGGAAAAGATCTAGAATTATTCTAGTATCACCTCTATTTTATTTTAACAGTAGCCTTGTTTCTTATGAAAAAGGCTTAAGAAGAATAAAACAGCCTAATACAAAGATGGTTGTGGAATAATTAAGTATGAATTAATCTAAAATTGTGTTAATGCATTCTCTTCATTTTCTGAAAATCCATCGCTATACATATAGGCTATAACATTTGTACAAAAGATTATATTATCCACTTGTGACCCCAAGAAAGCTTTCATATATAACCAACAGAGCCTGTACAAGAATTGCAATGTTTAGTTTTCAGAAAACAAAACTTTTTAAAAGCATGGGAAAATAACCATATTAAACATGGTTAAATTAATTTCCCCCAGTTTCTCATGTCTGGCATATCACTCAAAGGACAAGTGTAGATTTCAACGTGAAAAGTATTACATAGTGCTATTGAAAAGAGTTGTGGCAAACTTGTCCCAATTATATTGCGTTTAGAAACAACTTTATAAAAAAGGGGTGGGGGGGAATCACCATGTGCACATAGCAGAATTCAATCCAATATTCTCCCTCTAGTATATTAAGTGCCTGTGCAAATGTTATCAGTAAGGAAGCCCAAACAACAGAGCAGATCCTCTCTAATTTGTTGAAACAGACCGTTCAAAAACACACTGTCAGCAGAGGATACACATACATGGGAATTGGCAGTGTAATGGCTTGTTCAGCAATGTTCAGAAAGTATTGTTCAGTCTTTATTCAAAATCTGCAACAAGCTGAGATCTTTGACTCAGATATACTGATGAATGAATAAAAAGTAAACCAATGTTTGACTGATTCTGAAATAAATGTTGAACACAGTCATGTGTTTATAATGAAAACAAGCAAAATGAGGCTACCTCTTTTTTTAAAGCACAAAAAGGCTGGATTTAACTGCGAGGATTTAACTGGATTTAACTGTATTTTAACCTTAGAAGTAGGTAGAGACATCAGAATAGAATTCAAAGACGATGAGATATAGCTGATAGGACAATTATGGCCTTTCAGATGTTCCTAAATTACAACTCCCCTCATAACTTGCCACTAGGTCATACTAGCTAGATCTACTCTACAGCAGGGGTCTACAACCTTGGCCACTTTAAGGCTTAACAAAGCTGGTTGAGGAATTCTGGGTGTCTATAGTACTTCAATGTTTTTAACATGTGAACAATGAGGCAATTTTTTTCCTCTGCATATTTATTTGATTTTCAAAGAAGAGACTATCATTTAGAAAATTAGCTTTACTAAGAAACAACTATTTAGATTTTTACCAAAATATTCTATATAACAAAGAGCAATTAAGAGCAATAAAAGTACTTATATACAGAGGTGATAGATTTCCAATTTTCCTGACCTTCCTCACTGTTTATTGTTGCATTCTGCACGCTACACACAATATTTAACTGCATTACAAGGAGTGAGAGGATGGATACATACAGTAAAAAAAGGGAGAAAGGATATATGAAGGTGGCCTGGAAAATATATTACAGGTAATCCTTAATTTACAACTATTTGTTTAGGGACTTTTCAAAGTTACAACAGTGCTGAACAACAGTGACATTACGACCACACTTATGACTATCATAATGTCCCCAGGATCATGTGATCCAAATTTGGGTGATTGGCAACTGGCATGTATTTGGGTGATTGGCAACTGGGACAGTTGCAGTGTCCCAGGATCATGTCATTGCCATTTGCGACTTTCCCAGCTGATTTCCAACAAGCAAAATCAATCTGGGAAGCTAGATTCACTTAATAATCACGAGATTCACTGAATGACCACGATGATTGGCTTCATTGCTGCAGGTTATACAACTGGCACGATTCACTTAATAGCTGCCTTGCTTAGTGATGGAAACCAGTCTCAGTGGTGGTTATAAGTTGGGACTACCTTTACATATAGAGTGTCTGTGACATTTGTAGTATAGCAAGACATGCCAAAAGGATACCTAGATCAGGGGCGGCGTCACACTCGCGGCATCATGCAACGTATCAAGACTTTTCTCCCATTCACTAAACTGGACATGGGCATGGCCAGTGTGACACATTCGCCCTGCAGGCTGAGAGTTTGGCAGTCCTGCTGTAGATGTGTTCCTCAGAAGGGGTCCCTTTGCATCTGTCTTCTAACAGAGCAGATGTTTCATTGAGACATTGTTTTTAATAGTCAGTCAGATTTTTTAAATGCCAGAACATATCATAGCAAGCCATCATGGACCCCCAAAAGGATACTTGCAGTAGCTTAATTCTGTCAACTTATTTAAAACTAAGAAACTTGTCATGGCTCCATCAGAGAAATTAGAATAGAATAGAATAGAATAGAATAGAATAGAATAGAATAGAATAACAGAGTTGGAAGGGACTTTGGAGATCTTCTAGTCCAACCCACTGCTCAGGCAGGAATCCCTATATCATTTCAGACAAATGGTTGTCCAATCTCTTCTTACAAACTTCCAGTGTTGGAACATTCACAACTTCTGGAGGCAAGTTGTTCTCCTGTTTAATTGTTCTAACTATCAGGAAATTTCTCCTTAGTTCTAAGTTGCTTCTCTCCTTGATTAGTTTCCATCTATTGCTTCTTGTCCTGCCCTCAGGTGCTTTGGAGAATAGCTTGACTCCCCCTTCTTTGTGGCAGCCCCTCAGATATTGGAACACTGCTATCATGTCTCCCCTAGTCCTTCTTTTCATTAGACTAGACCAGGGGTCTCCAACCTTGGCTCCTGGAAGCCTGGCGGACTTCAACTCCCAGAGTTCCACAGCCAGCTGGCTGTGGAATTCTGGGAGTTGAAGTCCGCCAGGCTTCCAGGAGCCAAGGTTGGAGACCCCTGGACTAGACGTATCCAATTCCGGCAAACATTCTTTATATGTTTTAGCCTCCAGTCCCCTGAATATCTTTGTTGCTCTTCTCTGCACTCTAGCCTCAACCTATTTTTTATATCGTGGCGACCATTAATTGGATCTCCCCCTTGCCATATTTAGAGAGGCCAGGGTCTGTGGACAATGCTGACCCACACCCCTCAAACATTGGGGGAGATGATCAACCAAATGGGGAGCTGCCTGCCTTCACAGACACAGGGGAGGATCGGATGCTGACAGGTCTCCAGCAGGAGATCGACTCCGAGTGAGGAACAACTGCCTCCTCCACTCAATCCAAGGGCAAGGAGAGCAGAGCAAAGGCAAGCTCAGGGAATGGCTATGAGGCTACGTGGGAGAAGGTTGCCCCTCCCCTCCACACAAGGAATACCTGGAATGGAGTGATTTAAGGATAAGCCATGGGGAGTTAGTCTTGCCAAGAACAATTGCTTGTTTTGGATTACACTCCCCCGGCTTTGATCTGTGCCTTTTTTTCCTTGCTTTGAGGGCTGCTTTTCACCTTTGCTTTGAGGATTGCCATTTATCTTGCCGTAGTCTTGTGGATTGCTTTTGCCCTTTACTTTGTTTTGCCTTCAGAACTGCCTTGGCCTTGTACCTTGCCTTTACCCCAAGGACTGCCATTGTCTTATGCCTGGACTTTGCCTTGTGGACTTTCCTGGTAACATATGGGCTGTTGTCTGGGGGACTGAGGGGGGGGGCGCCTTCAGGGTAGCATGGGGGGAAGCCTTACTGCTCATTGGAAGGCCATTTATTGAACACTTCTTGGGGGCAATAAAGGACTCTCTGAAGGCTTTCCTTGCCTTGACCACCTGGGTTATAACAAAACCAGAGAACATTTCTTTGGTAAATATCTGCATTTAAAGGAAATTATATGAAAACTTCCCTTTTCTGCCATTCTTTTCCAAAAGGATAATTTTTTAATTCCTAAGGTCTTATTGGTAAGAAAGTATGAAGGCATTTTCCTTCTCCATTTTCCCCTGCCTTTTAGAAAGTTTTCTTATATGAATAAATGGTAGAAAGGATAATTATAGCAACCAGTGAGTCATGCTACCATCTGCTATCATATCACTCATATTTCGTAAGTACATGCGCCTCTTGTAAATTTTGTCTTGTTTTGTCACAGTTCTAATTATGCTATCAACAAAGACCTCAATCTTCACGCAGTATAAAAAAGCTTAAAATATTAGAGTTTTCTCCACAGAAGTAACTTTTGGAAAAGAAAAGCAACCCATGTGATGTATATACTAGAGGTAGTCCTCGACTTACAACAGTTCATTTAGTGACCGTTCAAAGTTACAACGGCACTGAAAAAAGTGACTTATGACCAGTTTTCCCACTTCCCCATGGTCATATGATTCAGGTGCTCGGCAACTGGTTCATATTTATGAGGTTTGCAGTGTCCTGTGATCAGCTTTTGAAATCTTCTGCCAAGCAAAGTCATTGGGGAATCCAGATTCACTTAACAACTGTGTTACTAACTTAACAATTCACTTAACAAATGTAGCAAGAAAAGTCATAAAGTGGACCAAAAATCACTTAACAAATGCTTTGTTTAGCAACAGAAAATTTGGGCTCGATTGTGGTCATAAGTCATGGATTACTGGTTATCTGTAATTTTAGCTCTATTAACTGAAATTTGGAACTTTCAATTTTGCCCTGTCCTCTAACTTCCTATTTAACATACTGATTAAACTTTCAAACACAGATCTATCAGACTAGATGTGTAGTGTAATGAATGAAGTGAGGTATTTTTGTGGCATTCTATATGTGAAATACATACATACATGCATGCATACATACAACAGGTGAAGCCGGGCACATCAGATACCTGTACAATTAGCCCAGGAGCCTCCCAGGGCTGTGTGCTCTCTCCACTTCTCTTCTACCTATATACCAATGACTGCATTTCAAAGGATCCCTCTGTTAAAATATTGAAGTTTGCAGCTGATACAACAGTGATTGGTCTCATTCGGACAACAGTGAATCTGCATACAGATAGGAGGTTGAACAACTAGCCTTGTGGTACAACCAGAACAATTTTGAAATATACTAAATACACTCAAAACCATAGAAATGGTGGTGGATTTTAGGAAAAAAAACCTCCTATACTACCACCTCTTACAATTCTAGACAACACAGTATTAACAGTAGAGACCTTCCAGTTTCTAGGTTCTTATTATATCTCAAGATTTAAAATGGACATCTAATATCAAAGAATGTTCTTTCTGCGCCAACTCAGAAAGCTCAAATTGCCCAAAGAGCTGCTGATTCAGTTCTACAGAGGAATTACTGAGTCTGTCATCTACACCTCTGTAACTGGTTTGGCTCTGCAACCAAACAAGACAAACACAGACTTCAACAGATAATTAGAACTGCAATTGCTAAAAGCAATTGCTACCAACCAAAAAGAGGGCTGTGAAAATATCTACAGACTCCTTGCATCCTGAACATAATTGTTACAACTTCTATCCTCAAAGCGACCTATAGGGCACTGCACACCAGAACAACTGGACACAAGGGCAGTTTTCCCCCAAATGTGATCACTCTTCTAAACAACTAATTCCCATAACACTATCAAACTATTTAGTAAGACTGTCTTACTATTATTCTTCTCATCCTTCCTATTAACTATCTCTTCCAACTTATAACTATAACCGTGTTGTTTGTATTTTTATAATTATATTGTTTTATTTGTTCCCTAGTATGATTTGATTGCTTATTAGTAACCTATGACTATCACTGTTGTATCTTATGATTCTTGATGAAGGTTTTTTTTTCTTTATGTACATTGAGAGCTTATGCACCAAAGACAAATTCCTTGTGTGTCCAATCACACTTGCCCAATAAAGAATTCTATTCTATTCTATTTCCCACAACATCGTCGAAATGTTAAATTTTATCGTGTCTGCCTCCATGGACAGAGGCTTTTCAGTGGTTGTCCCACTGTTACTTTCTGTCATTGCTTATAGAGTTTAAACAGACCCTAAAAATATTTTACTTACAAGTAGCCCCTATTTGGTATGTTTTAATTATTAGTATTATACAATCCTGTCTAATCAAAACTAAATTCCAATTCTGCACTTTTTATTCAGAGGTCACCACCAGTAAACATAGTCCTTGTTTCTTAGAAGACATGCATACTTTTAAGCTACAAATTTGCTTTTTTAAAAAAAAAAAAAAAATCCATCTGTTCATTTATATTCTCAAAAAAAGTATGAAATGTGCTGAATAATGTAAGATGCTTTATTTTTTTCTGGACAAGAGGTGATAAATAACCTTAATGTATTTTAATCACTTCATCTGCATCAGAAGGGAGTGATTGGTACTAGAAATATTTTTCAATTTCTCCCCCAAATTTGAAAATATTGATTGGAGTAAATTAATTACAGTATTGATGTATTCCTCATCCATGCTAATAAATCTCTCATAGCCACATTTTGCCTGTGAATAACTTACTTGTAAGGAACATGTTTCTTTCAACTTAAAATATTACACATATAATGGAGTACAACTCTGCAAATGACCATCATTTGTGCTTGTTAAATCATGCTATTTATTGGCAACATCAGTTGTTATTTCACTATGGTTTGCATAAATCTAAAGATCTGATTCATAAAGTTTTTATTCCATGAATGGAAGACTATTAAGATATTAAAAACACTTTAACACACAGTTTACTACTATTGAGAAATGCAACAGTACTGGGACTAGGAGATACAACTAAGTTCTGTTTTGGGAGACTAAAATAACCCAAATTATTAAGATATATATTTTATTTATTAAGCTATGAGTGCATTAATGCTGTATGAGCTGTAGGCCATAAAAATCTATCCCTTTTAATAAAATATATTAATTTGAAAAGGTGCTACCAGACTGGATTGGGATTCTGTGATTTTGGAGAGAAAAAAAAACCTGGAAAAATGTCCAAAAGTTCTTCTCCAAAGACCAAAATAATAGTTTTAATTCTTTGTTTATTATACAGTAAGGTATCCAAGCTATGAAGTATAAATTGTTTAAAATATGTTTTAATTTTATTTACGAATTACAAAAAATGAAAAAAAAAGCGTAAATACACTAAAGTAATCCATATAATTAAGAACGTTTATGCTTAGAGGAAAAAAATTAACAGAACCTCCACAAAAAAAGGAAGAATGCTTTTTTTAAAATCACAATCTAAGAAAGTATAAAAATCGACATTTTTAAGAAAGAAGCAAGCCAGCACATGACTCTAGTTTTGCCTATGACTTCACATGTCATCTAAACATATCCTATAGAAGTGTGTATACACTCAATCTCATATATAATTTTAAAATGTACATTACAACATTACTGTATTTAAAACATGTACAGTATCTCCATACTTTAATTCAAATAAAGGCAATAATGTTGTTTAATAACTTAAAAGATTGATTATATTATACAAATCTACACAAAACAAGTATAATATATTTATCAATAGTTACTGGTTTACTAATAAGTGCCACACACCACTATAACATGATCAGTACAAAGTATTATTGTAAAACATCACAAAATCTCTGCCATAGTAATTCATATACATTAATGCATGTACATTAATACATTAAAAGATAATGTAAAATAGAAATAAAATGTGAAATAGAAAGTATACATTTCATCAAGTTTTAGATTCAGATTTTTAAATATCGTTTGGAGTTTTCTTTATCTTTTCCTCCACTTTTTTTAATGTATTACAGGAAATTGTGCAGTCACCATCTGGTTTAGTGGATTATGTCAGCATATTATATTATTGTCGGATATCTCTAATTAACAGTGCTTTATCAAATACGTAGCTATCTTACATGAAGGAGAAAGACAACATTTCTCTCTCTGAAGAGAAAAAGAGGTTAAGATATTTTAAAATATTTACAATTTCATTCTTGCTTTCCTATCTAAGCTCTTCCAATAATTAAACAAGAAATGTGTGAGTATCATGGGTGAACGGCAAATAACGTGGGTTTTGTTATTTTAACTAACATAGTTACCTTGTATTTTAATTTGATTTATTTTCTCTCTTTTAAAATGTTCAGATTTATTAGCTTTTAACATTCCTAAACAGAAATCAAGCTGGAGACTACCTCCAGATAAGAAAAATGTGTTAGTACAATTTGGAGTCTGGCTTATCTCTTTCATGAACTCTAAACCACCTTTCCCCCTTACGATTATGCCCCTTCTGATGTCAGACCTCATTTTAATGAATATGTGTGATATTATGGGATACAAATATGTAACGTATTTGACTACATGTAACAGATAACAGATAATCAGAGTTGGAAGGGACCTTGTAGGTCATCTAGTCCAACCCCCTGCCCAAGCGGGAGAGCCTACACCATTTCTGACAAATGGCAGTCCAATCTCTTCTTGAAAGTCTCAAGTAATGGCGCTCTCACAACTTCTGAGGGCAAGCTGTTCCATTGGTTGATTGTTCTGTCAGAAAGTTTCTCCTTATTTCCAGGTTAAATCTCTCCTTGTTCAATTTCCATCCATTATTTCTTGTCTGGACTACAGGCGCTTTAGAAAATAGCTTGACCCCTTCCTCCCTGTGGCAGCCCCTCAAATATTGGAAGACTGCTATCATGTCTCCCCTGGTCCTTCTCTTTACTAGACTAGCCAAGCCCAGTTCCTGTAACCATTCTTCATATGTTTTAGTCTCCAGTCCCCTAATCATCCTGGTTGCTCTTCTCTGTATTTTTTCTAGAGTCTCAACATCTTTTTTATAAAGTGGTGAGCAAAACTGGATGCAGTACTCTAGGTGTGATCTTACTAAGGCTTTAGAGAATACTATTAGTACCTCCCTTCTGTAACTGATTTCCTGTGCAAAGGGGAGGTTACTTTTATTCTGTCCGATCAACTTTCCTCTTGCATTTCCTTTGTTGTGTTAGCTATAAAAAGGAATGTAAGACGAGCCTCGAGGTTCTCCCTTTTCATAGAGAGATCCCACTTTATCAGGGTACCTTAATAAACTGTTTTTAAATGATCTTCCGACTCAGTTGCTTATTAGGAAGGTAAACTGAGGCAGAACCAAGAGCCAGATTTGGCTTTCATGGGAGAGGTAGCATAAACTTAACTTTGTTATTATTTTGTGTAATATAACACAAAATAATAAACATTGTATAATACAATTTCATACTATTCATAGTCATTATAAATAATATTATATAAATATATAAACATATGAACATATAAACATTCACCTTGATATTTTTCTCAGCTGCCATATATATTTAATTTTGTACTACCCTGTAATTGTTTATAATTGTTTTATGATTGTTCATCGCCTAGACTGGAGCCTCTTGTTTGAGATGGGCAGCTATAGACTTGAAGAAACAAAACAGAACTTTGTGATATAAACAACAGAATTAAGGAACAGACATTTTAAGACAGCTGTTTGAATAACCAGGATTTAATTTACAAAGTTATTGAGCCACATTTCATTTCAAACGCCCTGTTATTTATCTTCATTGTATATGGCTTACAGCAAGCAAATAAATCTTGCTAAACCACTGGCTTTTTCAATTAATGGAGAAAACATGCCTGGAGATGAAAGTTGTGTCTATCAATTAGCAAAAAGAGGGTGGTTTCCAGTTTCTATCATGTTTCACGTACACGCATACATACATGCAAAATATTTGCTACACTATATTGCTACTATGATCATGAAAACCTATATCCATGTAACCCTTTGTTTATACTAAATTATTTACCCATTGAAATGATGGGAAACACTATTTGTGCCTGTTCAGTTGCTAAATATATAGTGGAATATTATAACAATGATTCTATGAGAAAAAATTTTTTCTATGGTATCTCTATACTGATTCATGCTATTCTATAAATCCGTATTTTAAACCAAAACATTTATCTCATACCCAAACAATAACAAACAAACCACAATAAATATTCTCCTTTTTAAATCATCACCATCTCTTCCAGCCAATTAGCGAATATCCACAGTAATAAGCAGAATTATAATTTACTTTCCAGATTTAGGACAGCATAACATTTCAACTTCAATCAGTTTTTAAATTTAGATAAATATGTTTAAGCATATTTTTAAGTACAGCTGCAATGTTAAAATGATGTCGACCAGAAAGAAAATATATTTTCTTTGTGACTGCATTTAGAAAACATAATAAACTCCCCCCACTAAGACACACACACACACCCCTCAACAACACGGCTGGAAAACAGGCCACCAGGATGTTCTTGCTTAATAGTGCTCAGCATATCTTGAAGGCAACACTTGAAAGAGAAGCAGGGTGTCAAACTCACGGTCCGTGGACTGGATGCATTACATGCTAGCCACACCCATCCCCTTTTTTAGCGAAGGGGGAAAAAGTCATGATACATCATGTGATGTGATGTTGCGAGTTTGACACCTCTGCTTTAATGGATCAATTTTACCTATGATTTCACATGTCATCCAAACATATCCTATAAAAGTGTGTGTACGCTCAACCTCATATACAATTTTAAATGTTACATTATAATATTACTGTGTTTAAACCATGTACACTATGTCCATACTAAAGGCAACAATGTTGTTTAATAACTTAAAAGACTGATTACAGATATACACCCAATCTTTGTAATAGCAGCTTAAAATAACAGCTGTCATAGATCCACAATTTGAGGTCAACTTGATGCAATGTAGGTAACTCAGAAAAAGAGAGTAAACAAACTACCGTGATAGCATAAGAGGACATGTTTACTTGCAGTAATGAAGTATTTACATTCTGAATTTGAAGCTGCTATAGCAGGAAGCAATATTTTCCTACAATTGTTCTAGATGCTAAATCTTGCTAATCAGAACTGACAGAGTTGTTATAATACAAAATATGCCAACCATTTCATTCAAGAGAAGCTCCCACAATTCTTGTCATACAGAGCTGATCATTTATAACTTTGTCTGGTCTTTGTAATACAACTGTCCTTTGAAATGAACAATGCAACCAAGTAATCAAAGTTTAATCGATTAACAACTAAGAATACATGCTTTCATGTAGAACAGATTTAAAGGTTCAGACTTTTAAATTTTCTCCAGGACAATCCTGATCACAAGAGAGAGATCAAAATAAAAACTAAGTCATACTGATAATAATACAGGAAGTCCTCGACTTATGACCACAATTGAGTGCAAAATTTATGCTAAGTGAGACCTGTATTGAGTTTTACTCCATTTTATGACTTTTCTTGCCACAGTTGTTAAGTGAATCACTGCAGATCTTAAGTTAGCAACGCTGTTATTAAGTGAAACTGGCTTCCCCATTGACTTTGCTTGTCAGAAGGTCGCAAAAGGGGATCACGTGACTCCAGGACATGAGAGCTGTCATAAGTATGAATCAGTTGCCAAGCATCTGAATTTTGATCACATGATCATGACATGAGGATGTTAATAGTCATAAGTGTGAAAAATGGTCACAACTTACTTTTTTCAGTGTTGTAACTTTGAACAGTCACTAAATGAACTGTTGTAAGTCGAGGACTTACATAGTTAATAAGAGTAACTTCCTCTTTCAATCTTTATGCTCTTTGTCATTATCAAAGATTCTGTACAAAATCCTTTGCTGCTGTCTTTTTTCCTTGTGTTTCATGTTAAACCCTTGAATTCCAAGATAGGTCACTCAAATTCTTTGATTTTTTGATAGCTGCTGTTATTGCAAATGTTTCCTATTATTTTTTAGTATAGTACTGTATTTTATTATATTTCCTCCATGACTTTTTTTTTTGCCTGGTCCACACTTCTGCAATCAAATGAAACATTAATGGTGCAATGTTTCAGGATTGTATTTCAGTACGCTTTATGTTGGAGTTCCTTAATATTTTCTAAGAGAAGGCCCAGAGCTGTGATCCACTAGCACGGTATTCACCCTAGGTTCAATCTGTTTCTTGTATACACGAGGAACAATCTTATACTTAAACAAGTCTATTACACAACTTGTTAGCGTTTATGCATTTAGAACATACTCTGTTATTGAGCATAACATTAATTCTAATTCATACAAATAAATGGATTATGAAACTTGGAACCATATCAAAGAAACCACAATCCAAACCACATTTACTAGGCAATATGTCCCAGTACTTTTAATAGAGCATGAAGGTACAAGTTTAAACTGTTCTTATAAATAAACAGATTTATAATGACTTAGTGTTGTAAATGTTTATTAGCTCTGACTAAAAGAGCACATTACCGAAGGTTCTGCCATTTATAGCTTCTATTTTGTCTGAACTGACTTCTAAAAATGCTATGCAGTTGAAGTTTGCATATCATGTATACGTTATATGTTTTAAAAAACAAATATCTAGACTAGGTGTGTCAACTGACACATATCTTTACTTTGAATTTCAGGTTGTCAGCTCGTCATTAGATTATGTTGATGGGATTAATAGATATTGGGAAAGGCTGGTTTCCTTTATTCAAGAAGTTATGTAGTGATCTGTGTTTGAAAAGATGATTCAGAAGGGCTCGGGGGAGGGGACACATATCACACCCATTGGCAACCTCTTGAAAACTTTTTCTCAAACTTGTAGTGTTTCAGAACAATCCTGAGAAAATATATGGTTGGTTTAAGGAGATGCAAATAGATGCATCAACATATGCTTTGAATCATATTTTTTCTTTTTTAATCCACATATAATGCAAAGCCCTGCTGTTTAAGTTAGCTTTTCCTTCTTTCTGAGCATAGTTGTATCTGACAGATTTTAGATCAGAATTCACTTCAACATCACCATTTTCACTGTTCTATTGCTACTATTTGAAAACTGGTGGTTCTAATTTAATATTGCATTATTTAAAAACAAGATACTGCTTAAAGGAATACAAAGAATAACATTAACAAAATGCTATAAGCAAAAACATTTTCTTCCAAATTGTCCCAATTGTATTTCAAATATATAGTTAGAATGCATGTAAACTTAGTCAATAAGCTCATTTTAATACCTGGATTTGTTTTAAGAAAAAAATATATGAATAAGCATTCAAATTTAATTTCACTTTTCCAATGTAAATTAATTCACAGTATGTAATTATTTTTGCTGAGCCAAGCAGTCTGCAAAAAAGCCAGGCTTGCTGGCTTTTGAAAGACCTCTAGTATCAGGGCCAGCTGTACATTGGGGTGGGGATGGCAGAGGTGTTACTCAGCAGGTTCTGACAGTTCTGGAGAACCGGTAGCAGAAATTTTGAATAGTTTGGAGAACCGCAAATACCACCCCTGACTGGCCCCGCCTCCATCTATTCTCTGCTACCTGAGTCCCAGCTGATGGACTGGGTCTTCTTTGGTTGCCCTCCACAGGAGAACGGAGCTGGAAAGCAGGTTAATGGGATGGGAAGGGAATGGGGATTTTGCAGTATCCTTCCCCTGCCACGTCCACCAAGCCACTCCCACCAAGCCACACCATACCCACCAAGCCATGCCATTCCCACCAAGTCACAGCCACAGAACTGGTAGTAAAAAAAACTGAATCCCACCACTGGGTGGGGGGTGGGGGGGTAGGGTGGGAGTTAGATCACTACAAAGAACAGGGGCTGAATGAAGAGTCATCACCGGGGACATTGTTTCAGAGAAGAGACCTGAAGTGTGTCCTCTTTGTGGAGCATGTGGCCTGGGGGATACTCTTGGAACATGATGGTCTTTCAAATTTCCCACAAATAACTATGCCAGGTTGATTATAGTGGGGGGGCACCTAAAGCCAGATAGATTCCCTAAGTCAGACCTACATTATTATGCTGTGTTTCGTCATTGGTGGCTGCTTCTCCTGTTGGCTGGAAGTTGGCAGCGGACAAAACAGGTCACCTTGAATATAATGAGTGGAATATTTACAGACCAGAGCAATGCCATTAGCAGTGACTTTAAAAAAGAAGGCAGAGTAGGGACTGACAATAGGGACAGCAGATTTTATGCTGCTACTGTTTTACACTTAACTCACTAGATGCAAATAGACCCGAATGTGCCAGTGTTTTGGCTAGATTCCAAAAGCATATTAAGCTACATACTAGCCAAACAACATTGTAGCCTTGCATGTTGTGAATGTTACTTTCTCCTTAGAGCTGCTCTGATCATCCAGAGAGTGGGTGGTGCTTTAGTCTCTGCAGTTGTAGGCTAAGCTTAATTTTGAGGAACGTTCCTCCTCCCACCATCACGTGGCTCCAGCGTAGCGTTCCCCAGTTTTGCTCAGCCTCGTGCGAGACTAGGCAGTGACTTGTGTTTCTCCTTGGCCGTTCCAAGAATTCCTTTGCTGATCCATTTACTCTAATTCCTCTCAGGTTGCATTAACCTTTCTATTTAATCCCTTAGCCCTGTGCAGTGGTCCGGACTACAAAACTCCCCTGGGAAGCAGGGTTTGCTCACCCCAGTGGGTGGCAAGGGGAGGGCTAGCAGTGTCCTCACGCTACCCCCCCCACTCCCTCTTGTGTTGCCTAACCCCTGCCGTCTTCCTCTTTCCAAGTTCTCCTTGCAAATTTTGTTAATTAGTTTCTTTTCGCTCCGTTCTCCCCCCCCAAACGTCGCTTTTTTCTTCTTTTTGCTTACCGGAGGAGTGTTTTTCCTCTCCTTTCCTGTCCTCTTCTATTGTGGACCTGGTATTGTCCCTGGGGAGGCTTTTTCCTTGTGCTGCTGAGAGGCCCTGTCGTCCTCATTGCAGGCGGCCGCCATGTTAAATGCCACCTCATGGTCAGGCGCCATTTTGTTTTTTTGAGTTTTCCCTCAAGCGAATGCTGCGGTGTGTTTCTAGCCAGCAGCAGGACCCATAGGCCTGCTCAGAGCCCGAACTTGCTTCTGACTCCAGCCTCTTCGAGTGGAAGCTAATTCCCCACTTTATGTATTGATCTCCCGCAGCCTGTCTCAGCCAGTGTAGCAATCAAAATCTCACCACTTCCGCCCAGTTTTTGTCTGGGAAGGCAGTCGGTCTAGGCCTGCTCTCTCTCCAAGGCCTCTGCCGTTCATTAGGCAATTGGACCAAAAAAAAAATTTCTTATACCTTTTATTTTCAATAAATAAATAAATATATTTTTTAAAAAAAGAAAGAAAGAGAAAGAAAGAGAAAGACAAAGTATAAAAAAATAAATTAAAAATAAAAATAAAACAAGTAAAAGTGGGGGGGCGGAAAGAATTTTGCTAGGGCTCCCAGCCTTTGTCGTAGGTCAACCCCTAGGCATGCCTACCGCCTCTTATCAATTACTATCTTTTTCAATTATCCTGAAATGGCAGAGGGCAATCCTTCTAAGGGTCCTTCCTTGAAGGCCAAGTCCAAAACCCACCATCTGCGCAGGCAGGCTAAGGATACCTCCAAAGCCTCCCAGAGGGACGCCTTAAGACGCCATAAGGCGTTAGAAAAAGAATTCAATAGACGCACCAGACAAGGAGGCTCAGTGCCTCTGGTACTTCCTCCTTCCACTCTGTCTACCTCCACTCAACCCCCACTTCCCTTAGTCTATTCCTCCCTATCCAGGCGCAGCTCAACCTCTCAAGGTCACCAGGCTCCTGGAACACCAGCCGGACGAACACCAGAGGCTACCTTCACACCTACAGCCGCCGGTCTATACCAAGAGGAACCGCTCATACAAGAGGTTCCGGAGCAATTGAGAGCCTGGATGGAGTTGGCTATCCGCCAAGGCATTGCGGAAGGACTCCAACAGATTGTTAGGCCAGGCATCCATCCGCTGGCCCCCGAATCTGAATCTCACTCTGTAAGATCCCTCTCTCTCAGACCGAAACCACTCCAGGATCAGGTACCCACTCAGGGGGAGGTTCCCCCTTCAGTCAGGGAGGAGGAGGAGGAGTTCGATTTGGGATCTGTACAGTATAACGAGCCCCTCTCTGACATGGACCCATCGGAGGCAGAGATGTCCGAGGATGAGGGTCTCATTCCCGACCAATCAGCCTTTGTAGGACTATTCAAGCCCCAATTATTCAAATCCCTCCTGTACAAGGCCAGAAATATTTCTGGGCTAAAGTCCCAGACTCCCCCTGATCCCTCTCCCCTTGACCCGGAAGGCCCAGAGGACTCCATTTTCAAACAACCAGTAGTGGAAACCGAGGTCATCCCTACCATCTTCCTTGATCTGGTGTCCAAGCAGTTGGCTTCATCTGCGCCCCACCGGCCCCATCAGCCCACGATAAAAAGTTTTTCAATCTGGATCCAGAACTTTCCAACTTATTAGACACCCCAGAGGTTGATGAGCCCATCGTGGGCTCTGGCATCTTCCTCCACCCTCAGCGACCCATTAGAGGCCTTGAAGCCAGATGACAAGCAGGCCGAACTGGCATTACGCCAAGCCCACCAATCAGATGTCTGGGCAATTAGATCGGCCACAGCCGCCTCCTTCTTTACCAGATCCTCCATTCACTGGCTCCGCCAGCTCAAGCAGCATGTCCCAATCTCCAATGTCCGAGCCCATCAGAACATAGCCAAGATTATGGCCGCAGCTGAGTTCTTGGCCGACGCCACCTTCCACTCTGTTAAATTTTCAACCAGAGCTATCTCCTCCCATCTCTCTGCCCGCCGTCTGGTTTGGTTAAAGCATTGGCAAGCAGACCTCAAAAATAAAGTTAAATTGGCTTCCGCTCCTCTCGTGGGAAATAACTGCTTGGACCATCCTTGGATCCCCTGTAAGTGGAAGGGCAGAACAAGAAAAAATTTCTTCCTTCCCTCACCTGGAAGTCAGAGCCCAGGTCCCTCCAACTCTTTCAGAGAGCTCCCTTTCGTCCCTTTTTCCAGGCCTCTTTCTCTCCAAGGTACCAAAGGCCCCCTCCCTTTGGGTCGGGCCAGCCTCAAGACAGGACCGACCCCTCTGACAGAAGCAGAAGGGTTGGTAGCTTCAAAAGGCTTTCCGAGGCTCCGGTAGCTGTCCCTTCAGGCATTCCAGATAGACCACAAGATTTGATTCCCATTGGCGGATGCCTTCAGGCATTCGGCAAACCAATGGGACACCTCCACCTCTGACGTCTGGGTTAGGGACACCATCAGATTTGGCCTTGCTCTCGAATTTCAATCCCCCCACAACTTTTTCATGCCTTGCTCCCTCTCTAAGAACCACACTAGGCGCAGCCTCATGGACTCAGCCATTCAACACCTCCTTGACATAAGAGCCATCCAGCCCGTCCCTCAGTCTCAATGAGGGCAAGGATTCTATTCCCACTTATTCGTGGTCTCTAAACACTCGGGGGGGTGGAGAGCGATCTTGGATTTAAAGCAGTTTAACCGCTACCTGGTGTATCGCAAGTTCAAGATGCACTCTCTGCAATCCATCTTGCTGGTTGTCTTCTATTGACCTCTCAGAAGCATACCTCCACATACCAATCCGGCCTTCCCATTACAGGTTTTTGCATTTTTGTTATAATAACCTCCACTTCCAATACGTGGCTCTCCCATTTGGGTTAGCCTCTGCTCCCAGAACCTTTACCAAGATCCTGGCCACACTAGCTGCCCACCTCCGAACCCTCCCTGTGCGTCTCCACTGTTACCTGGATGACATCCTCATCCTATCCCCTTCCCAGGATCAAGTAATGAGAGACACTCATATTACCCTAGCCACTCTCAGGAACATGGGTTCCTTATCAATTGGAAGAAAAGCCAATTATCCCCTTCCACAAGGATAAACCACCTGGGGACGGTAATCGACACTCTGAAAGGGAAGGTATTCCTATCTTCGGAGAGAATCCTCAGCATCCAAAAATCTGTTAAACTCATCAGGCGCCTCAAGAGGGTTTCCCTTCTAGAACTATCCCAATTACTGGGTAAAATGATATCATGTCTTTCTATTATTCCCTGGGCCCGTCTACACTCCAGATCCCTCCAGTGGTTCCTGCTTCCGTACCAAAGGACCGGAGCAAGCAACTCAAGACTCAAGGTCAGGGTCCCACCACGGGTGCTCATGTCCCTCCTTTGGTGGAGCAAATCGTCCATCAACAAGGGCTGCCTCCTCAAGGAGCCCCCAAGACCAAGACGTCACCACAGACGCCAGTCTGTCAGGATGGGGTGCCCACCTTCAGTCCCTTATAGCACAGAGCAGATGGTCAGCGACTAAAAGACTGTGCAACATAAACTGGCTGGAGCTCCATGCCGTCTACCTGGCCCTCTGCAGCTTCCTTCCCCAGGTACAAGGCCACCACATCCTCATCCTCACAGACAACATCACGGCCAAAGCGCACATCAACAAACAGCGGGGCACGTCAGTCATTACGTTTAATGAGGGAGGCCGAGTGTCTCTGTCGGTGGGCGGACTCTCACCTCCTTTCCCTCAGGGCAGATCACATTTCGGGTGTATCAAACACCCAAGCGGACTGGTTGAGCAGGGCCACCATAGACCAGTTGGAGTGGCGCCTCCACCCATCACTGTTCAGAGAGGAGGCATCCATCTTCAGCCTGCCAGTAGTGGACCTTTTTGCCTCCCCCCTCAATACCCAACTTCCAAGGTTTTTCTCAAGATTCCCATCCCCAGGGGCGGAGAACCGCAATGCCTTACGGTGCCCGTGGCCCACGGGACTCCTTTATGCCTCCCTCCCCGTCGCTGCTGCCCATAGTCCTTCAAAAGGTACTTCACAAGAAGGCGGAACTGCTTCTTGTAGCACCTTATTGGCCCCGGCGCCCTTGGTTTGTGGACTATGCAGCCTATCAGTGGCCCCTCCCTGGAGGATCCCAGCAGACAGAATCTCCCTCTCTCAGGGCCCTCTTCTCCACCCAGACCCCCAATAGCTCCAACTAGCCATCTAGAGGTTGAGCGGGAACGTTTGAAGGGGGAGAACCTCTCCCTCAAGGTCATCGACACCATCCTTGCGGCCAGGTGGCCCTCAATCATAAGAATTTACGATGCCACCTGGTCCATTTCCGCAGATGGTGTGTCAGGCTTCATATCAACCCTGCTGCCCCTTCTATCGCCCAAGTCCTTGACTTTCTGCAGGAAGGTCTCAGCAAGGGACTGTCACCCAATACCTTAAGACGGCAGGTGGCAGCCTTGTCTACAGTTATCTCCTGTAAGGAAGCCAGATCACTCTCTCAACATCCCCGTATTCGGGCCTTTCTGAAAGGGGCCACCAACTTACACCCTCCAACCCTCCACCGATACCCAACCTAGGACCTCAACAAGGTCCTTACTTCACTCACCAAACCACCCTTTGAACCCCTTAGGGAGGTTTCCCTTCAGTACCTATCTTACAAGGTAGTCTTGTTGTGGCGATCACATCAGCCCGTAGGATCTCAGAGATCATGGCTCTGTCCACTAGGAAAGACCTTTGTGTGTTCCATCTTTGTGTGTTCCATGATTGAGTGGTCCTCCAGCTTGACCGTTCCTTCTTACCCAAAATCAATTCGGTTTTCCACAGGGCGCAAGAACTTATCCTACCTAATTTTTGCCCCAGGCCAACTCAGGAAAGAGAGAGACAATGGCACACTCTGGATGTCAGACATGCCTTGCGAGTTTACATTAAACGCACAGAGGCCTTTCGTAAGTCTGAGGCCTTGTTCATATCCTTCCAACCTAAATCACAAGGGCTCAAGGTTCCTCCAACCACCATAGGCCGTTGGATAAGGGCGACCATTGCCAAAGCATACCAAGTTCAGGCCCTTCAGGTGCCCAGGGGTATCACGGCGCACTCCACGAGGAGTGTGGCAACTTCAGCTGCCTGGGCTACCCAGGCTCCAATAATTGACATTTGCTATGCAGCAACGTGGGCCTTCCCGTCACCCTTTATTAGGCACTACAAGATCGACAGGTATGCCTCAGCCGAGGCTTCTTTTGGTAGAAGGGTTCTTCAGAGGGTTCTTAGGGAACCCGAGGGGACTACAGACCAGACGGCGTCTCTCCCGTAGGACAGGCCCAGCTTTGGTATGTACCACTCTCTGGATGATCCGAGAAGCTCTAAGGAGAATGGGCGTTGGTTCTTACCTGACACGCCATTTCTTTTTGAGCTGCGAGGATCATCCAGCCCCTCCCTTATATTCGCCATCTGGTAGGGTCTTGTTTTGGCCAATGAACTTTTAGCTTGTTAGGATGAGAGCACGGATTTTGTTTCCTCTCGTTTACGCAAAACTGGGGAATTTACTTATGTGCGAGAAAGGCTGCTATGGCTTGCTCAACGAACTGTAATTAAGATAAACTATGTTTTAACCTGGCTTAGCTGAATAGAAAATCTTGTACTAGATTAGCCAAAAGAGCTCTATATGCATGTAGTCATTGAAAAGAAAAAAGAGGGAAGTGGGAGAGAATCAAATATCTTTTTAATTAAGTGAAGTGGCAGTAAATTAATAAAAAAGAATACCGCAAGCATTTTGTCAGTATCTAGCTAGTAGCAGTTTAGGCAGGCCTGCTCTGTTGTTTTGTGGCCTGGAATCTTCTCCGCCTGGAAGTGAGATTTGCTCCATCCCTCTCAACATTTTGCAATTCGCTCAAGATCTGGCTGTGTTGTCAGGCCTGAGAGCCCCAGGGGAGGGGAGAGATTCCGTTATGGCATCCTTACTGGAGTTAATATTTCATAAAATAACAGAGTTGGAAGGGACCTTGGAGGTCATCTAGTCCAACCTCCCCCTGCTCAAGCAGGAGAATCTATTCCAAATATTAGCCTCTACCTGGGATTGAACTCATAGCCTCCTGATTGTCATCCTCTCTTCTTTTGTGTACCTTTTTAAGAGCCATTTAAAAAAAAAAAAAAAAAAGGTGACTGTTTTTAAGGTTTTTTTTAAATTAAGTGTCGTATGCTGCACTTTCATCTGAGATGAAAAATAAATAAATAATGATTTTGAGTCTAGAAATAAAAGTTAAGAAGCACAGTGAAAAACATGGGACTAAAATTAAATATAAACAAAACCAGACAAATGATAACATGTAGAACCATTAGTTTTGGAACTGACATTGAAGCAGTGAATAATTTCTGCCCTTTAGGATCAATCACTGACAATAAAAAAACAAGTAATCGAGCAGGAGTTGGTACAGAAATCATGAAGGCCTTGGATTCAGATGCTGCGATATGTCTCCATCTACATTAAAAAATAAATCAGAATTATGGAAGCAATGGTATTTCCTGTGACACTCCATGGAAGCAGAGTTGGAATTTGAAAAAACAGGACAGAAGCAGTACTGATGTTGAACTTGGACACTGAAGAAGAGAAATAGATGATAGAGCAAATCTACCTAGGGTTCATTCAAGGTGCAAATGACCAGGCTCAAATTATCCTATTTTGGACATATTATGTGAAGACCTAGGTCTCTGGAGAAGGCTGTAATCCTGGGAAAAGTGAAAGGAAAGAGAAGAGACCGATCAGCAGCAAGATGGATTGTTACATTTGTGATATGAGGACCAGTGCAATATCTGAAAGATCAGAGTAGGAACAGATCATCACTAGGAATCAACATTGGCTTGATGGCACATATTCATAGCATTTGTGATATCTACAGTGATGATGTAAATAGCACAAATACAATCTAGTCTATTTCTACAAAAACTCATTCTATATTATAAACTGCAACTTACTCTTAATAGACAAAGGCCACATACTACAATGATTTGCAAATACAAAAATTATCCTATTTAACCATGCTCAATAACTAAATTATGAATAACATAAAAGCAATTTTAAGGAAAATGAAAATCATTAAACCTCCTTGCAGAACTTCTATGTCAGTGACTGTGTTCATACAAAATTCATAGCTTGCTTAATCATTGTTCAGTCAGGACAATCAGTCACAATGTGCCCATTTCACAAAATACCAAGCCATGAACTACAGTCGGAAAATAAAAGTGAATGAGTTCACATATCACAATAAACCAAAATTAAACAAACCACAATGGGGCTGGACAGACAGCCATCTCCTCCCTCCTCTCTTTTGAATTACAGGATATCTGATCTTCGACTCCCATATATTACTTCTAATCAAATTAATCATATAAGACAGGAACGGGCATAAATTTTCACTTTTAATAGCAATAAACCAGAAATCTGGATTTGGCCATCATGCAAATCTTTACAATTCTAGCCTGATATTTGTGTTAAGGGATTAAGAAAGAAGCGGTGTATATCAGCATATGGCCTGCTTATCTCTAGGGACTATGGTGTCAGCTCCCAAATATTTTTCAGACATTTCAATATGATTTCAACATATTTAAGAACATATTTATTTCCATCAAAGAGGTTTTACCCTGGCCAGGGCAATACTATAAAATCCTATCCTTAACTAATACTTTATTGCTTATGGATTCTTTATATCATTGCATTTTTCATAGTAATTTGCATAAAACATGGATTTCTTGTTTAATTGAACTGGTTGTACTTTATTAGGTTGTAATGTTTTTATATTTTAATTATGTAAAATTAATTTTATCTAGTTGCTTTGGTTATTTTGAATTGATTACTCATTACAAATTTGTAAAAGCAATTACCGTATATACTCGAGTATAAGTCGACCCGAATATAAGTCGAGGCACCCAATTTTACCACAAAAAACTGGGAAAACTTATTGACTCGAGTATAAGTCGAGGGTGGGAAATGCAGCAGCTACTGGTAAATTTCAAAAATAAAAATAGATACCAATAAAATTACATTAATTGAGGCATCAGTAGGTTAAATGTTTTTGAATATTTATTTCAAAGAAAAACAGTAAACTAGCTCTGTAAGTGGAAAAGAGAGCCAACAAAACCAATATGGTATCAACAATAACTTTAAAAGTACAAAAACCTTAGCTCAATCAGCAACCAAGCTAAAACACAAGAGTTAAAATCCTTCAAAACTGGATTCCTCCTCATCATCTGTATGTCCAAACAGAGTCACTCTCTCCCTTGCAAGAAAAAAGCATGTGTATGTGCTGCATGTACATCCTGTTTTGGAGAGCCACCATCTCTTTCACAGTTCTCCCTCATGCCTCCATTGCATGTGCACACATGCCATGGCTCAGTAGTAGGTCAACAAAGAGATGTCACACTAGGTTCCCTCCTCAAAAGGAACATCCAACCTTTCTTGAGAAGTACAAACTTCATCTGTTCAGGATTGTGGTGACAAAGGTGAAAGAGGATGGGGCTGAGAGAAGGGAAGGGAAGAAAAGATCATTGACAGGGAGAAAGACAGGGAGAAACACCTGGAAGTGTGAGCCCTCGAGTTTCCTTAGGGAAGACCAGACAACAAGGGGAGAGGAGAGGAGGAGGAGGAGAGTTTAAAAAAAAAGAGTGGGAAGCCAACTCACGCGTGCCATCAAAGCCAGGGGGAAGCGGGGCTTTCTCTGCCTGCTGCTGCCAGAGGAGTGCGGGGGGGGAGTGTGGGGAAAGGGGGTTCGTGCCGAGGCTCCGCAAGCGATTACCAGATTTGCAGCTCCGTTTGTTGGCGAAGCTGGAAGCGCGCCCGTTAATGGGGAAGGAGAGCCCGCAGCTCCGAAAGTCTTTTCACCGTTGGGGACTGAACAGGAGAACCGCAAACGCCGCACTCCCCAGGAAACAAACCGCCAGGCTCAGGCAGCCTCCTCCGCCCCCTACCCTAGCAGGGAAGAGCTGCTCCGGGGGCTCCCGCCACGGCGCAGCCAGGCACTTTGTCTCGCTGCCCCCGGAGCAGCTCTTCGCTGCTAGGGTAGGGGGCGGAGGAGGCTGCCTGAGCCTGGCGTTTTGTTTCCTGGGGAGTGCGGCGTTTGCGGTTCTCCTGTTCAGTCCCCAACGGTGAAAAGACTTTCGGAGCTGCGGGCTCTCCTTCCCCATTAACGGGCGTGCTTCCAGCTTCGCCAAGAAACCGCCAGGCTCAGGCAGCCTCCTCCGCCCCCTTCCCTAGCAGCGAAGAGCTGCTCCGGGGGCAGCGAGACAAAGTCCTGGCTGCGCCGTGGCGGGAGCCCCCGGAGCAGCTCTTCGCTGCTAGGGTAGGGGGTGGAGGAGGCTGCCTGAGCCTGGCGGTTTGTTTCCTGGGGAGTGTGGCGTTTGCGGTTCTCCTGTTCAGTCTCCAATGGTGAAAAGACTTTCGGAGCTGTGGGCTCTCCTTCCCCATTAACGGGTGTGCTTCCAGCTTCGCCAAGAAACCGCCAGGCTCAGGCAGCCTCCTCCGCCCCCTTCCCTAGCAGCGAAGAGCTGCTCCGGGGGCAGCGAGACAAAGTGCCTGGCTGCGCCGTGGCGGGAGTCCCCGGAGCAGCTCTTCGCCGCTAGGGGAGGGGGCGGAGGAGGCTGCCTGAGCCTGGCAGTTTGTTGGCGAAGCTGGAAGCAGGAGCTCACGGGGGCCCCGGGCGCACGTTAATGGGGAAGGAGAGGCCACTTGGGGTTGCCTGTGAGGCCCTCAGCGGGTAGACAGCCGCGGCGGCGATGCTGCCCTGCAGGCGCGATCGGTTGCAGCCACGCCAGCACAGGCCAGGCATGGTGCCGTAGCGGCTGACTCAAGTATAAGCCGAGGGCGGTTTTTTCAGCACAAAAAATGGGCTGAAAAACTCGGCTTATACTCGAGTATATACGGTAATTCATATATCATTTACACTAAGGAATAATTTTATTGTTTGTTGTTTAATCTCATTTTCCAAATATTTGTCTTCCAGGTATCTCCTTTGAAAATCTAAAAATTACCTAGATTATCTCTTGTCTGTTTTGGAAAATAGAACACCAAAAATCAAACTGAGTGAGAAACTGCTGCTCATATACATCATCATAGTCAGCCAATCTTGGAAAGTCTCAACAAACACAAAGTTACTTGATAAGATACTGTAACCTATTTCACATGTAACCTGAATAAACAAACTGTGTTCTTACTTTTGCTCTTCCTCTCTCATCTTTAATTAAATTCCACATCACTCCAGATATACTACATACTTGATTATGTGAGCTGCAGTTCACAAAAGCTTATGCCTGTTAATAAAACATTGTTGGTTGACAAAGGTGCACCAGACTGCTCTGATTTTTTTCCAACAAAGACTAACTCAGCTCTCCTCCTACAATACCTAGCTAATTTTTAGTTTTATCTAACTGCTCTCAGAATCAAACTTACATTCATTATTACCAGGCTCAATATGTCATTTTTCTTCTCTGAGAAATGCTTTACAGCATGAGAACAAATAACCACAGAGCAGCTATAAAGGGCAGCCAAGCAATCCTAGGAAAAAAGACAAGACTGCACCTGCCTTCCAAAACTTCAGGAAAACATTATGCTCATTTTCACACAAGTTCCAAATCATCTTTTCCAAATTATTTCTGAAGCACTGCACAGCCTTAATGTGTATATATTGTTACAGTGGCTTTTCTCAATTTGATATCATTCAGATATGTTGGATCTTAATTCTAAGGCAGACCCTATGATTGAGTTCTCAGTAAATGTGGCTTCAGCACTGAAATTCTATTACAGGTAGTTATTGACTTACAACGGTTCATTTAGTGACCTTTCAATGTTACAAAGGCACTGAAAAAATTGACTTATGACCATTTTTCACGTTTACGGCTGTTGTAGCATCCCCATGGTCTTTTGCAACTTTCTCACAAGCGAAGTCCATGGGAGGCCAGATTCACCCATCAACCATAACAACTGCAGTGATTCACTTAACAACTGTGATAAGAAAGGTCTTAAAATAGGACAAAATTAATTTAACAAATTCTTCACTTAGCAACAGAAATTTTGGGCCAAATTATGGTTGTAAGTAGAATAGAATAGAATAGAATAGAATAGAATACTTTTATTGTCATTGCATTCTACAAATACAATGAAATTTGAAAGCTACTCCAGCACAGTGTCCCAAACACATCACAATCACACTACAGAATATATAATAATAATAATAATAATAATAATAATAATAATAATAATAATAATAATAATAATAATAATAATAATATCTAGTCTAAAACCTATCTAAAACATATAGTAAGTTGGATAGTTTAAAAATGCCACTAAAGACATAGGACTAAATCACATATGCATTGTTTGATTCAAGACAATTATTGCCTTGGAAAAGAAACTGTTTCTCAGTCTATTAGTCCTCATTTTAAGACAACTATACCGTCTCCCTGATGGTAACAGTTTGAAATATGAATGACCAGGATGAGAATGGTCTGTGGAGATTTTTAGTGCTCTAGAGAGGAGTCTGGTCTTCGCAGTCTCTTCCAAAGAAAAAAGAGAGCAACCAATGACTTTTTTGTGCTGTGTTTATAATTCTCTGGAGCATCTTCTTATCCACTACAGAGCATCCAGCATACCACACTGTTACACAGTATGCCAAAATGCTCTCGATGGTAAAAAGTAACCATCAACTTCTTACCCAGACTGCTCTTTTTCAGCAGCCTCAGAAAGTGCAGATGCTGTTGGACCTTCTTTGCAGTGGCCATAGTGTGGAGCAATCAAGGAAGGTTGTTGGAAATATGAGTTCCTAGAAATTTAAAACAATGAACTCTTTTTACACAGTCTCCATTGATATGTAGTGGGAGAGACTCTACTTTGCGGAGCTGGCATCGCTACGATACGGCATGCGATCTTGGTCTGAGATCGCTGCCAATATCTTTGCTCCTGGACGGTCCATTTGGATCTAAACCATCCGGAAGAGACAGTGAATGCAAAGAGCACATCCTGTCGATCCCAGGGATACCGCAAAGTCCCTGGTCGATCCAGGAGAAGCTCTTTTTGCTAGCGGCAAAGAGGCAGCCATTAAAGCTGCTGAGGTTGGGACAGCTCCTAAACGAAAAAGAACGGAAAGAGAAAGTGTGCCGGTTTGGTGAGAACTTTATTTTAATATTTGAAAGGACACCCTAAGGAAAAGAAAGAATCTGTAAAAGTTTTGACAAAAGTGGTTAAGCAGCAATTTTAAACAGGAATGTCAAAATAATATTTTTTTTTCTCATTGCTGGATTTTCTACATACGATTTTATATTTTGAAACTGGACTGGTGTTTTTTTTTTTCTTCCACTTATTCTTTCTCTTCTTTTTGATTTTATAATATTTTAAGAGACTCCCTTTTAGTTATCTTTTTTAATATCTCATTATATACGGGAGTCTCTGTGGTTAAACTGGGAGAAGACTAAAAGACAATGTTATCTGAAAATTCCAGTCTGGCTATCAACTATTGAAGCATTTTCTTATCCTATAATATATTAAGAGGAACAGTTAGATATGGTGAAATATTGAATGAAAAGGGTGAACTTAAATCTATACAAAAACTAGAAGAACGAGGTATAAAGATGAATTGGTTTTCATATGCGCAAATACATTCAAGGTATGATAAAGACTCTAAAACAGAAGGTTTCTATGATAAATCGATTGATTTAGATAAGATTTTGACAGGTACTGATGAAAAGGTGATTAAAAAATTGTATGGATATTTATTAGAAATTAAACTAAAAGAAGAACACATTAAAGAAACAATGATTGCTTGGGGGAAGAATTTTGGATAGGGGACTGATCTAGAGAAATGGCAAAAATTGTGGTCTCAAAATTATAAAATGACAATGTCAACAGCATATAAAGAAAATTTGTATAAAATGTTTTACAGGCGGCATTTTCTCCTGACAAGAATAGCAAGAATGTTCAAGAACAAATCTGAAAAATGTTGGAAATGTCATCAGATACCTGGCTCATATTACCATATGTGGTGGACTTGTGCGGATGCTAAAATATATTGGACTAAAATCCACACGTGGTTGGAAAAATGACAAAAAAGCATATAGATTTGAAACCAGAGATTTTTATTGGGAATTTTACCTGAAATATATAGTAAAGAATTGAAATACCTGATTGTAAATGTATTAACAGCAGCTAGGATTGTATTTGCCAGAAATTGGAAAAATGAGAAAATACCCTCACCAGAAGAAATCATTAAGAAAATATTGGAATGTGCTGAAATGAGTAGATTGACATTTGAAATCAGAGAACAAGATGATAAACAATTTTATAAAATTTGGGATTATTCTATCAATGATTAGACAATAAAACATGGTAATGAAATAT
The DNA here is from genome assembly GCA_033807585.1 of Hydrophis major. Taxonomy (NCBI): domain Eukaryota; kingdom Metazoa; phylum Chordata; class Lepidosauria; order Squamata; family Elapidae; genus Hydrophis; species Hydrophis major. The sequence goes on from CM066329.1 coordinate 336,782,004, forward strand.
GTAGTTTCTTAGAAAATAATAAATATATAAAGAGCTATTCTTTTCTTATTATATATACAAAATGATTGTAGGATAAATTTGAAATGTTAATATGAACTATCATAAAACAATTTAAGTTAATATGATTATTTCGTAAAACATGAATAAAAGTATAGTCAAATGATTAACAATGATATTAATGTATTTAATACTTGATTGAAAAAATGAGAATATATACAATGTAATTGTAACTGAAGACTATGAAATGGAAGCACAAAACAATTTGTAAACCAACCGGCACACTGTATGTATATATAGGGAAGAGGACTTGATGTTTTTATGTTTTGTTTGTCTATGTTCGTTTTAAAAACCAATAAAAAAAATTAAAAAAGGAAAAAGAAAGTGCAGACGCTGTTGGGCCTTCTTTGCAGTGGCTATAGTATAGACCAACTAAGTAAGGTTGTTGGAAATATGAGTTCCTAGAAATTTAAAACTATGAGTTTTATAAGTCAAGGATTACCTGTAGTTGATTTTATCCTTTTACTTTCATAAAGCATTGTTGGAAAACATTGGGTGATTTATTTCTCCTTCCAAAAGAAGCTCAGTTTCCAGACAAACTTAATAATATTTAGTAGTATCTAGGATAATCAAAATAAAATGCTGTTCCACTGATTTCTCATTATCGTTATTCAGATCATATATACCTCAAGAGCCACCACTTTATACTCTGTAAAGTATAAAATTCATATAAGCGCTTTCCTGTAACTTAAATCCATCATTTCAAAACCTGCGGAGAGGAGGTTCTGTTCTTCTTCAATGAGACATCATTGAAGAAGAATCATTTGTAGAACACCATCATATTCTCCTATCAATCTATTGAAGGCTAAATATGCACAGCATCTTCACTCCCTCAATGTAAAACTTGCTTTCCTGCCCCTTAATCTTCCTTTTCTGACCCTGTTCCAAAGCATAAGATCCAGAACTGGACAAATCCTATATACTTCCTTTATATTAATTTAATTAGTGATATAAATGTATTATTTTAACTAATTGGGTGCATGTATTGGCCTGGCACTGCATACAGAACACTGTTCCTGTACGCCTTATGTACACAGCCAATGTGTACTTGTTCTGACTGATTGCAATTTGGCAATTCAAATCTCACCAGACTCAAGGTTGACTCAGCCTTCCATCCTTCCGAGGTGGGTAAAATGAGGACTCAGATTATTGGGGGCAATATGCTGACTCTGTAAATCGCTTGAAGAGGGCTGTAAAGCACTATGAAGTGGTATAGAAGTCTAAGTGCTATTAAGGCAATTAGAATGTTGCAAAAATTGAGGCAACTGCTAGATGAAGCAAAGAGATATAGAAAACTTTTTACTGCTCTCTAGTCATCCCCTGCATTTTTACAATCCAGGTTTCATATCTTTGTCAGCAGCTTAAATATGATTAACACCCTGGACAACTTCCTCAAATGATTCTTTCTGTAGACAAAACATCATCAGAACTCAATACCCTTAACATGCCCTGCAAGGTAATTACCACTGTACTTCAAGAGAACACTTCAAAGACTACATGAAAAGAGGGCATGCTCATATGCAGCAACAAGCTGAACTTGTATCCTGGCCGAGGAATCCTAAGTGCTATACATGCAAAGTTGTTTTTTTTTTTTTTTAAAAAAAAACCACACAGCACCCCTGAATATGAAGATCTGATTTACAGACTATTCTAAAGTGATGCTTATCCCAAGTAGTTGGTAATCATGGCTAATAGTTTAGCTTGCTGTACAAACTGGCTCCCAGAAATGAAGCGAACTTAATATTTTGCATTGTTTAAAAAAAAAAAAAAAAGGCAAGAATGTTGCAAAAGTCCTACAGCCATGCTACAATTAAATCCGGGAAATGGTCAGTCACATGCAATCACAGGAAGCTCCCAAGAACTTGCCTGAGTTTCCCAAACTAAGTGCTGGAGAGCAAAAGCCAAGCCAATTCCAAACTGAGGCGGGAGAGAATCGGGTGGAAAGCATTTACATTACCGTCCGGAGGAAAATCTTCCCAAGCAGACATTCAAGGCTGGTTAGCCTTGGTTTCTAAAGTGAACGGGCTCCTCTCGTTTTCTCTTGGTCCACCGGAGCGAAGACACAGGCAGATGGAAAGTTGTTTGCTTCTCTGAAAAGTGAACTCGCGGGCCGAGGCGGGTTCCAACCTGGCTGCGGGTAGCGCGGAGAGAAGGAACAAGCAGGGCGACACCCCCCCCAGCCCGCCTCCCCACCTGGCCTGGCAGCGCGCGCGCACGTGGCCGGTTCCCCCCTCCTGCCTTTTCGCCCGCGTCGGTCCCTCCGAGAAAGGAAGCGCGAAGGAACAGTTTGCGGCTGCAAGTGAAGCTTCCGTGACGCGGGCGGCGGAGGAAGAGGAGGCGCGGCAGTAGCGCCTCCATACCCAAAAGGGAGGAGCGCAAACTGCAGCGGCACATTTTCCCACTCCGTCCCGGGCCGTCTCCGACAGTAGCCTGAGAACTGCGTGACGGTTTTGCCCGCCAGCGCTCCTTCGAGCTGAGGGATCTGGTCTGCCTTTATCGTCGCCCCTACTCTGGATTTGTCTCGGAAGCAGACAGGAAAAGTCCAGCTCCTGCGGCCGGCGGTCCTCTAATCCCCGGCCCGCAGACCTTCCTGATCCGATTCGCTTCTTCGGGGAAAGCCAAGCCTCCGCCCCGCGTTCATCCCGCAGTACAACAGGCATATATATACACAGCTTTACAGCCCCGGTACCAACCAAAGCGCCTCTAGTAAAGCGCCTCACTCGCGATCGAATGGACCTAAATATCCGTTTTTCTGGGCAGCCAGCTGGTTCTGGCAGTGAGTTTTGTCCCCGACACGCCTTTTCCCACAGACAAATGAGGGAAACCCTTATGAACCTCGTTCCTGGGATATTTTCAGCCTCTTAAAAAAATAGCAGTGCCCTGATCACTTGACCTGGAAGGAAATGGAAGAGGGCTTAGTAGAATGAAGAGGTTAGCCACTTTCTCAGCAGTTGCCCCAATTGCTCCTTCCATAAGGATTCATTAATGGGTTTTTCTCGATTATCTTTACTGCAGGACCAATCTGGATCCAGCTCATTTTTTTAACTTTATCTTTCTTTTATCAGTTTTTCCTCTCTGGTATAGTTTGGTTCAGACTTGGGAGAATCCCTGTTTCTTCACGGAATCTCTTTCCAACATTACATTTACAATTTAAATGAAATTTAAATTTAAAATGAAATGGACAATTTCAGTTTTGTAATAGTTCTCACATTCCAACACTTGGACTTGGAGTATTACCAAGACCCAGAGAGACTGCCTTCCTATACTGTATTCAGCTACTTGAAAGTAATTCCTTGGAGGTCACATCCAACATCAAAATAATTTGTTATAGCTCTAAAATATTCTGGGAAGTGAACAGAAGGTTAGCTTGAACAGCAGAGAAACTGGGCTTCTTATCTGTGCAAGCTAGAAAATTGCACACTGTTAGGTGCCAAAATTATCTATTAATTGCCACTCCTTTTTTTTCCTGGAGAGCCTAGAGAAAGAATATAGAAAAGAAAGAACTGTTTGGAACTGCACAGTCTTCTGGGGACATACAGGAGTGAACAAAGAAGTAAATTCTATGATCATCTCCAAGTATGTTTTAAGTTTGGGTTCCTGCCCAAGGAAGATTCCAACTACACCTGCAATGAATGCAATGAGTGCAAACTCATTGCATTGCAGCAAGGCCTGAAAGTATGTTTGGCAATATTGAGACTCATCAAGGGAGGTGATGAGCTTCTGGGTTGATGGCAGAGAACTTAAACAGTCAAAGGACAGTTTGTCCCAGTCTTTGTAAGGAAGCAGCACAATCAATTTCAGGACCTTCGCTGGAGGGTAACTCACTGTTGAGAGGCTGTATATTGTTGCCCAGGTACAAATATCTGTGATGTGATAGAGAGCTGGCTTGATTAAACAGATCTAATTACCATTATCCTTTTCTTTTTTGATGTTGGAACAAAGATTACTTAAAACAACAACTGAAAAGCATATTGAAGGACTGCAAATAGAAGCCAGAAAGACAAAACGGTTTGGTGTACAGATGATGTTTTTGTCCATGCTTCCAACTAAAAACTATAGCCCAAGAAAGGTACAGAAGATTTTGAATTTGAACTGCTGACTCAAGAAATTGTGTAACTCAGAAGATGTTGAATTCCTGTACCATGGTTTGCACAGCATCTACAGAAAAGCTTTTGGTAAAAGATGGGCTGTACCTCACACAAGATATGGAAGCCTGCATTTTGAAATACAAAATCACCTGTATTGCACTTAACACTTACCAATAGGAAGAAATGGCTGAGGAAGTGTAAATTATAGGAAGTTTGGAAAATAGTGATCATGTGATTCTAGAATTCACCATATTGCGGGCAGGAAGAACTGAAAGTAGTTAGATTGGTATTCTAGATTTCAAGAAAGCTGACTTCAGTAAGCTAAGTAGAAAAAAATTACAAAGGTGGACTTCCTGAAGGAAAAAAAGCTCAAGAAGGTTGAGAAATTCTGAAAAATAAATCAACTGCAAAAAATAAAAAAGTTGAGACAAACGACGTGATCAGTATGGATGCATAAAGACTTTTCTGATGACCTCACAAACAAAAAGGATAAATTTCAAGTGTCGAAAGAGAGGCCTATGACAAAAGCCCAATCTCAGGAAATGGCCCAAATCTGCAAAGATGGAATCAGGAATGAGCTGAGTGTTGCAGTGAACATAAAAATAACAAAAGGAAAAAGGCTTATGGAATTTGCATATGTGCAGAATAAAAAGTCATTCTAGTGGTTGGGAAACATGGCAAGGAGTGATAGCTCACAGGCAGAAGGTTGAACTGTTTAATTTCCATCTTCATTTTTCTTTTCACAAAAAGAAAAAGTGATCCAACCTGTCAGAAGATGTACCATAGGAGATAGAAGTCAAAAGTTGTAAGAATAACAGCTCGCTATTTTTAATGAATTCAAGTCATTGGAACCTGCTGGGAACGCAGAGTACAGAGAAATCAGAATTTGTAGAAAAGTTAACATTGTTCCAATCTTACAAAGGGGGAAGGAAGGCGGAGTCAGAACAATATACCAGTCATCTTGCTTGACATCAGTTCCCCGGGGAAAATCCTAAAATAGATCAAGCTGTGGGTTTGCCAGAAAGGAACAAGTGATTACTAGAAGCAAGCATGGAATTGTGTAAGTTGTGCTAGACTAAACTTACTTTTTTTTTTGACAGAGACTAAATTAGTAGAGCAAGGAAATGCTTTAGAAGGAGTATACCTGGAGTTCAGAAAGGCATTTGATTAAGTTTATAATAGCTGCCTTCTTGATAAAATGGGACCTTGTGAGAGAGATGGTCTCCTACCACATTAAGTATGAACCACCATACTTAACATGTAGCCTTAATATATCCATATCCACATGGAAAATTCTTCGTAGTGAAATACCTCTGGGTTCTGTCTTCAGCCTAGTGTTTGTGAAGTAATCGAGACAGGAAAAAGACCCAGATATCTAATTCTACTTTATGTAAGGTTATGTAAGGTTTATATAAGGTTATATGTAAGGTTATTGTTAGATCTGGGGTGGATTGGTTCGAAGGAGACTCGAGACCATTTAGTGAGTTCAGCTCTTTATTTAGGATAAGAACAGTCTGAGGAATACGAGCCGCGGCAGCCCTTCATATAGGGCTGGCTAGCGGCTCGGCGGCCAATGGCAGCGCTTTGAATCTCCTGCGATCGGCACAGCCAATCGCAGTAGATTCCTAGCGCTCCAATCACGGCCGAGGCTTTGACCAATTGGGTCGCTGTCCATCCGGACCAATTAGTTGTGAGGGTTTGGAGTATGCTAATATAGCACACCCCCTCCCCTCTTGGTTTCGTCACGTTGCATCGTGACGTAGTCGCGTAGGTAGGTGGGACTTCGTACCTGTCTATTTGACCTGCACGGTTCAGTTCTAATGTGATCATCGACCAGTTCGGATGGCTTCTCTGTTGCTCCGGTTCCTTGGGGTGGAACTGCCTGGAAAGTTGAGCTGGGCTTTTCTTGGTAACTCCCTCCCGGTCTACCTGGGTTGGTTGAGCTGCCGCTCCTGTTGCTCCCGCCGGATCTTTCCAGGCTAGTTGAGCTGGTTTGGCTGCTCCTTCCAGGTGAAGATTCCGGGGTTTTGTGTTCCATTGGTCCTGTGTCTACAGGTGAGTAGTGTTGGTTTATTTGTGGTTTGTTTATTCTAGGTGGGGGGTGTTCTGCCTGTGCTAGCTGGTTCCCTTCGGTTCTTTCTTTAACGCTTGCTGTTTCCACCCCATTCTAGTTTTTTGCTCGGGTGTCTGGTTATTGGCGGCAGTTATTCTTGATCTTAGCTGGTTAATGTGCCATTTCCAGTTTTTTCGGTCGCTTGTTTCTAGTTGGTATGATAGAGGGCCGGTTATTTGGGTGATCGTTGCTGGTACCCAGAGTGGTTCTCCTGACAGGTTTTTAGCGTATACCGTGTCTCCTATGTTAAATTTTCTGTGTTTGCTGGAGGAACCCGGGGGTTTGTCCGGGTTGTATGTGGGATGCATTCTGTCTAGGGTTGACCGTAGTTTCCTGCCCATCATCAGCTCTGCTGGGCTTCTATTGGTGGTTGTGCTAGGTGTGATATGTTGAATGAGGAGCATTTTGTTGATTTTATTCTGTATGTTGGCTGCTTCTATTTTTTGGATGGCTTTCTTTGTGTATTGGACCATGTGTTCCGCCCGTCTGTTCGCTGCCGGATTTGATGGTGCGGTTAGTGCATGTCGTATTCCTTGGCCTGCCAGAAATTGTTCGAACGCTAGTGCAGTGAACTGGGGTCTATTGTCCGACACTATTACATCTGGCAGGCCGTGTGTGGCAAAGAGTTTGCTCAGTTTCTTTATTACCGCCTCTGTTGTGGTAGACTTCATGGTGCTTACCTCCAACCAGTTGGAGTAAGCATCCACTGTGATAAGGTATATGTGTCCCTTGGTTGGCCCTGCAAAGTCTATGTGAATCCTAAACCACGGGCCCCTTGGTATCTCCCACTCTTGGGTTGGGGCTGCAGGAGGATTAGGTCTGGATTCTTGGCATTGTTTGCATTTGGCCACCCAGGGTTCGATCTGTTTGTCCATTCCTGGCCACCATGCATAGCTTCTGCCCAGGCTTTTCATTTTGACCATCCCTGGGTATCCCTCATGCAGCATCCCCAACACCCTTTCTTGTAATGTTTCCGGAATTACCACTCTGTCCCCCCAAAGTATGCAGCCCTTCTTGGTAAAGAGTTCAGTTTGTCTACTTCAGAAGGATCTGAATAGTTCGTCCTTGTCCCCTTCCGGCCACCCTTTTCCAACCCAGCTCAAGACTCGCGCCAGCCGCTTGTCTTTATTTGTTTCTCTGGCAATGTCTGGTGCGGTCATGAGTGGATTGGATATTGTCTCTATTTGGAATACCTCTGTTGTGGGTGCCGGGTTGTCTTCCCGGTCCAGTAGGGGTGAGCGACTCGGCTTCTGCGTGGGCGATGTCCTTGCCGGGTCGGTGTATCAGCTGGTAATTGTATGCTGCTAGGAATTCGGACCACCTTGTCATTCTTGGCGATAGAATGTTCGGTGTGGCCCTGTTTCCCGCCAGGATTCCTAGCAGCGGCTTGTGGTCCGTGATGATTGTAAAGGTCCTACCGTAAAGGTATTCGTGAAATTTCTTGACACCAGCGACGACTGCTAGGGCCTCTTTGTCGAGCTGGCTGTAGTTCCGCTCTGGCTTTGAAAGTGTCCTTGACGAAAAGGCGATGGGTGCTTCCCTCCCGTCTGGTAGCTGGTGGCTGAGGATGGCGCCGATCCCAAATGGCGATGCGTCGCATGTTACCGTTAATGGCAGGGTCTCGCTGTACTGGATTAGTACCGCGTCGGATGTTAGCAGGTTCTTTGTGTTGTTGAAGGCGCTTTCCTCCCATGCTCCCCAGGCCCAGGTGGCTGTTTTGTCTAACAGCCTATGCTGTGGTTCCGCCATGGTCACCTTTTGAGGTAGGAAGACATTGTAAAAGTTTAACAGTCCCAAGAAAGCCTGTAGTTCCATTTTGTTTTTGGGGCATGGTGCTTCCCTTATGGCTCTCAGTTTCTTTTCTGTGGGGTAGATCCCTTGATTGTCTAGGAGGTACCCTAGAAATTCGATCCTCTCGGCCCATAGTTGGCACTTCCCTTTCTTGACTTTAAGTCCCGAGTCTCTGAATTTCTTCAGTACCTCCCTCAACCTGGCTTCTAGTTGTTTTTCATTTTTTGCGGCCACCAAGACATCGTCAAAATAGGGCGCTACCCCTTCTATGCCCTGGAGGAGTCTTTCCATGAGGCTTTGGAAGACCCCGGGTGCCACACTGACTCCAAATTGGAGCCGGTTGCAGCGGAAAGCCCCTCGGTGTGTTATGATGGTTTGGGCTTCTGCTGTTGTGGCATTGACCAGCAGCTGCTGGTAGGCTTGTGCCTGGTCGAGCTTTGCAAAAATTCGGCTTCCCCCCAGCGAGTGCAGAAGGTGCTGGACTACTGGGACGGGATATGCGCTTTGTTGGAGCGCATGGTTTAGGGTGGCCTTGTAATCACCACAAATTCTCACGGACCCATCTGGCTTGATGGGGGTGACAATTGGGGTCTCCCACCGGGCGTGATCGATCGGTTCCAGCACCCCTTGCGCGATGAGCTTATCTAGCTGCTCATTGATCTTGGGCTTGAGTGCAAGCAGCACTTGCCCGGGCTTAAGGTGGATTGGTGAGATGCTCGGGTCTATATTGAATGAGATAGGGGACCCCGGTACTTGCCTAGACTGTCATCGAAGACTTCCTGGAAGTCCCTCATGAGTGCTGCTTCCCAGTCCGCCTCTCCAATGTGGTGTATGCCGGTTACTTCGATGCCCAGGGGTGCGAACCACTGTAGTCCCAATAGGTTCGGGCGATCTCGGTCGACGGTCGTCAGGGTAGCACTTCTGTGTGGCTCTTGAAGGTGACTTTAAAGTGGCCTCTGCCGACTACAGGGATTCGGTTCCCTTGATAGTCTTTGATAGTCAGTGTTTGGTCTTCCAGTTCGTGGCGGTGGATGGTGGGGACCAGGCGCTTGAGTGTGTGCCAGGAGACCATTGAGAGGAAGGACCCGGAGTCCACTTCCATGTCGCATAGTTGATCTTCTATCCCCACCGTCACGTATACCTTCCTGGCATCGCTTGTGGAGGAGTGGCCGATGACGACAGTTTGGTGTGTTTCCTCCCTTTGTCTTGTTTCCTGGAGTCGCCTGTTCCGACCTTCTCGGCTCCAGCGATTCTCCGTCTGGTGATTGCGGTTTCTGGTGGGGGTACTCTCTCTCCACCAGGGGCTGCCATCTCGTCGTCGTGGGCTGTAGTATCTTTTATTCTGGCATACCTTGGCGATATGCCCCCGTTTCTCGCAATGCCGGAAAATGACGTCGAGAAAATGGCAGTCCGCCCGGGGGTGATCGCCACTGCAGCCAGCACACTGGAACCTCGACTTATGACCTCGTGGTTCTTGCCGTTCCCGCGCTGATTGGAGGCACTGGATCTCTTCCTCCTCGTCCTTGGTCTCCGAGAAGGAGTCGATGTCACCGTGGTGTGTGGTTGTGTCTCAATGGTCGGGTTCTGGTCACTTCTTGGGGGTCGAAGTTGTCTCTCCGGCCGCCGGTCGTGGCATGATGCTCGATTGTCGCATCCGAGCCACTGATTTCTTGGCTGCTTCAGCTGCAGTGGCCTCGGTGAGGGCATCGGCAAGGGAGATGTCCCCCTTTGCCATGATGTGGCTCTGGAGGATGGGGTCTCAGAGTCCTAGGATGACGCGGTCTCGCAGGACCTAGTCCAGGTTGGCGAACTCGCACAGATCACCCAGGTCTCGTAGCACCACCATGAAGTCACCCAGCCCCTCGCCCTCACGTTGATCCCGCCTGTAGAAATCGTGCCACTGGATAAGGATGGGCACGACGGGGGTGTAGTGGCTTCGCAGTAGGGGCTCGAGGTTATCCCACTCCATTGCCTTGATGTCCTCTGGTTTGGCCAAGGCTTTGGCCATCTTGAACACTGCGGGCCCGCAGTGTGTGAGGAACACGGCTCGTTTCTTGTGGCCGTTGGCGTCCTCGAGTTTGCTACTCTCGAGGAACATTTGGAACCTATCGGTATAGGATTCCGAGTCCTCTGTAGAAGGGTTGAAGGGTGCGGGTAGTGAGTTGATGCCGGCCATGCTGCCTGTTCCACGTGCCACTTCGCCACGTGCTGGGGTCTCCTTGTTTCACAATCCGACCCTCATTGGCAGTGTTAGATCTGGAATGGATCAGTTCGAAGGAGACTCGAGACTATTTAGTGAGTTCAGCTCTTTATTTAGGATAAGAACAGTCTGAGGAATACAAGCCGCGGCAGCCCTTCATATAGGGCTGGCTAGCGGCTCGGCGGCCAATGGCAGCGCTTTGAATCTCTCGCGATCGGCACAGCCAATCGCGGTAGATTCCTAGTGCTCCAGTCACGGCTGAGGCTTCGACCAATCGGGTCGCTGTCCATCCAGACCAATCAGTTGTGAGGGTTTGGAGTATGCTAACATAGCACAGTTATATTCACAGAATCTTGCAAATCTGAAAGTACATTTCTTACATTGCTTTTATAAGCCTGAGAAACTAGGGAGAGTCCTTCTTGAGATGTCAGGCATGCCCACATTCCTGTTCAAGGCTAAGCCAACCACTCCCCTGGCTCTCCCTTTTCTCCTAAGGTCATTTCCAGAGACTATTATAGTGCTCTTCAGCATTTTTTATAAATGACATAGGCAAGAGAAAGAAGGGATGGTCAGCAAATTGATAGACAACCCCAAGCGGGGATTTTTAACACTTTTAGAGAAAAGGCTCATGTTAAAAAGGATCTCGATAGACTTGAACCCTGGACTTTTCCCAACAAAATGCAATTCAATGGTGAGAATTATGGGTTCTGTAATGAGGCAGAAAAAAAAATCAGATGTACAAGATAGATATTTAAGTGGCTCAGTAGTAGTACTTGTGAGAAGGATGATCCCCCAAGGTGCTGCTGCCACCAAAAGAGCCAATGTAACCTTAAATTGCATCAACAGAAGCATAATGTTGAGAGCATGTAAAATGGTATTTCTGCTCTAAGCTTCACTGCAACTAAGTATATTGGTCACAACAATATAAGGATACAGAGGGGCTAAAGAGAAGAACACCAAAGATGATGAGGGGTTCAGAGGCTAAATCTTATCAAGAGCAGTTAAAAGAACTGGATATGTTTAACTGAAAGAAGAGAAGACTGAAGGGAGACATGATAGCAGTGCTCCAATGTTTAAAGAGCTCTCACAAGGAAAGGGTGTGTGGATTTATTCTCTGTAAGGCCCAACTGAAGGCAATGAATGGAAGCTTTATGGACAGAGGTCCAAACTTAAAATAAGGAGGATTTTTTTAATCATGAGAGCTACTAAAAAGCAGAACAGACTACTCTCTATGATAATCATCATGGAGATTTTCAAGAAAAGATTGGACAGCCATTTATCTAGGATGTCTTGAGGATTTCTGTCCAAGCAATGAGTTTGAAGACTTTGAAGATCTCTTTCAAATCTATGATTCTATGACTTCTAACTAAATTACAACAGGAAAGGGTGGAACTTTTAATAAAGTATCAGGCATTGTTAGCAATGGGAGGTGCTTTTAAAGAAGTTAAATAAAGAATTTGTAATCTTTTTCACGCAAACTTTAACTTGTCCCCTGGGAAGCTCTTATTTGTATTTAGTCAGCATGATTGTTTACAATTCCATCAGTTGTTCACTAAAAAATTTCCAGCATTGTCAAAATACATTTTGAAAAGCTGAAGTATCTGTTTATCTGTAATAAAGCACAAAACTGCCAGTGAGATGTGGTAAATTGTGAAAAGGGGAATTTGTGACAATGTTTTCTTCTATGTTGTAATCAAGAAGTTCCCCATATTTGTCTTTATTGTTATGTGACCCAAATTTGTAAATAGTATATGTGCTGTTCACAGATTTAAGTTCTTATTTTTGCTAACTTTACAACTTTTTAAAAGAAGGAAAATAATGCATGTCTTAGGCAAAGATGCGGAAAATATTTTTGTGGGATTTGAAGGAGCCAGTGCAAAGATGTTATATAGCAGACAGTTTTGAGAAGTACAAAAATGTTCTCAATTGTGGCTTCAGGCTATAAAAGTTGTTCTCCAGGTCAGACTAAACACTGATGCTAGTAGTAGTAATTCACCCATATTTTGGAATCGCCTGATCTCCAGATCATTCTTCCCAGAAATCAGATTCTGACAGATAGCTAAACTCACAACTCTAACCATCTATCAGAACCTGCCTAGATTTGAAAACAGAGACATTTTTTCGGTAAATATTCCCATCAGAAAGTTCAAAAGTCCAATAGGCAAACATATGTTTTCGGTAATTCGTCATCAGGCCAATACATTTACATGAGAAGTGTACAGTTAAGTCGTGTCACGAGTTTAAGCGGCATGGTCTCGAGCGGGGCAACCAATCAACTTGGGGGGAAGGGGAAGGCATGCAAGGTATAGTTAGCGTGACTCATAACGGCAGAGACAGCGGCGCGGGCCAAGGTGGCGCATGGCCTTCAGTGTGGGCTGGCTTGGGCCAAGGTAGATGAAGTGTCTGCACGAGGGCCTTCTGGCAGCATAGCACCGGACGCCTTATTCGAATCGCCACAGCTTCAGCAGTTGCGAGGACGCGTTGACGGAGACCTTTCGTGTAGCTGGCCGGTGTCCGGTACACAACTTCAAATGCTTCTTTAGCATCGGCCTTGTGGCCTGTTTCAACCAGGTGCGCAAGGATGGAGCTGGAGATCGACCTCATCTCCCCTCTGCTCAGCCAGGCGGGTATGTGTTCGCGAATTCTCTTTTGTAGACGTCTCGTTGTACGGCCTATGTAGTCCGCTCCGCAAGAGCAGGTGAAGGAGTAAATACACATAGATGTGGCCTGCAACGGAAGACAGTCTTTGCCTCCAGCTCGTAGGAGAGGAGAGCTGGAAAAGAGCACTCGCAGCTTGGCTGCGTAAAACGCGCGGGAAAGGGCCATTTTTAGTCTTCTTCTCAACAGTTCGCTAGTTGCGTCACCCAGGAACGGTAGTCGGATGAAGAGGCTTTTCTTCTCGGCAGTTTGTTCAGGAATCTTGTTAGGCCGTTCATTCATGTTCCTCAGAACGAAGCGGTCGGGGTACCCATTCTCCCGTAGTGTATTTCTGATATGCTCGAGTTCTCTCTCTAGAGTTTCGGGAGAGCAGATTCGTCTGGCTCTGGCTGCTAAGCCCTGGACTAGGTTTCGTTTTTGGCTTAGGGGGACAAAGCTATGGAAATTGATATACTGTCCCGTCCAGGTCTTCTTTCGATAAACCGCCCGCTGGATGGTTCCGTCGGGCCATCTCCGCAGGAGAACGTCGAGAAATGCCATTTCGTTGTTTGATTCTTTCTCGGCCGTGAAGGTTAGAGAGGGGTGTGCTTTGTTAAACTTTTGGACTATCTCGGCGAGGTCGGCGTGGTCATCTGCTATGCCGAAAATGTCATCAACATATCGGCGGTAGAAGTGTAGGCTGTTAATGCATTCTCCTAAGCATAGTTTCTCGACTTTGCCCATAAAGACATTAGCCAGAAACGGTCCTAAAGGGGATCCCATTGCTACGCCGTCGATCTGCCCGTATCGCTGCCCATCGAAAAGAAATTGGACGTTCAGTGTGCAGCGCAGTAACAATTGCCTAAGCCTCTCGATTGGTATGTCGATGGAAAATTGGGTAGCTCGGATACGATCACAGAGATAGTCAACCGTTTCGACTACGGGCACATTTGTAAACAAAGAGGAAACATCTAGGGAGAACATAGTTTTTCCGGTTACGTTGAAGTCATTGATAGCCTCCACAAACTCGAAAGTGTCCTTTAGACTGTGTGGTGACAGTTGGTCCTGTAGCGGTTTCAATTTATCCACAAGCCACTTTGCTACGTTGTGGTACGGAGAGTTCCGCATATCGAGGATCGGCCGTAAGGGCACTCCTTGTTTATGTACTTTAGGGAGACCGTACAATCGTGGAATCGTTGTGCCTACGGGCCTGAGCCGTTCGAAGTCACGTTCAGACAGATGTCCTTCCTTATGTAGGTCCTTAAGGCATTTTGTCAGTTCTCCCTCGATGGCCTCAGTCCGATCCTTTTCTCCAGCTGCTTTCGAAAACTTAGTGCGGTCGGATAGTAGTTCGTGCATCTTGGTTAAATAATCTGTCTTGTTCATTAGCACTACGCCTGAGCCCTTGTCTGGTCTAGTTATGAGGACATTATCGTTTTTCAGTAGTTCTTTCAGCTTATCAAGGTGAGCTTTTGTCAAGGGCCCTTTGTTTCTTGGGGCTCTGCTCAGGTATTGATGGCAGCAGTTTACTAGGGTTGACTTCAGATAATCAACTTCCATGGGACCGGTTGGTTTTAAGTCCACCGTCTGGTTAAAAAGGCTCTCGAACTGCACCTCTAGGTCTAGTTGGCTCGTCCTCCGCCGAGAGAGACAAAACTTAGGACCAAGGGATAGCACCTCAGCTAGAGTTTTATCAAGGCACACGGCAGAGTAGTTGTGTACGTACCTCTCTGGATTGATGGGAAGAACGTTCTGTGCTTTTACTGGTTTAAGGCTACGGAGAAGTTTGGTCAACTTGGTTTCAGTTCTTTTGCTCCTGATTGCCTGTACATAGTCGCCAAACGTTGATCTCTCGGGGTTGTCGAGATAATCGAGTGCTGCAGTTTTCTGCGCCAAATTTCGTTCAAATTCCTCAATTTTTGCGTGAATAGTCTCTAGTTGGCTTTCTGCATATCTTCTCAATGTGGTCGACGTCACGGCGATGTGGTTTCTGCGCAGTGCCTTCCAGTAGTGGCTCGGGTACTCGCCTCGATTCATGCACTCCGATATAAACCTGGCCTTTACGTTTGCTTCCGCAAGTCTGGTGTCGAATTTCAGGTACCCGTTGAGTTCCTTCAGCACCGCGGGGCCTTTGCATTGTCTTAATTCGGTAAATATTCCCATCAGAAAGTTCAAAAGTCCAATAGGCAAACATATGTTTTCGGTAATTCGTCGTCAGGCCAATACATTTACATGAGAAGTGTACAGTTAAGTCGTGTCACGAGTTTAAGCGGCATGGTCTCGAGCGGGGCAACCAATCAACTTGGGGGGAAGGGGAAGGCATGCAAGGTATAGTTAGCGTGACTCATAACGGCAGAGACAGCGGCGCGGGCCAAGGTGGCGCATGGCCTTCAGTGTGGGCTGGCTTGGGCCAAGGTAGATGAAGTGTCTGCACGAGGGCCTTCTGGCAGCATAGCACCGGACGCCTTATTCGAATCGCCACGGCTTCAGCAGTTGCGAGGACGCGTTGACGGAGACCTTTCGTGTAGCTGGCCGGTGTCCGGTACACAACTTCAAATGCTTCTTTAGCATCGGCCTTGTGGCCTGTTTCAACCAGGTGCGCAAGGATGGAGCTGGAGCCAGTACTATCCGACCGCACTAAGTTTTCGAAAGCAGCTGGAGAAAAGGATCGGACTGAGGCCATCGAGGGAGAACTGACAAAATGCCTTAAGGACCTACATAAGGAAGGACATCTGTCTGAACGTGACTTCGAACGGCTCAGGCCCGTAGGCACAACGATTCCACGATTGTACGGTCTCCCTAAAGTACATAAACAAGGAGTGCCCTTACGGCCGATCCTCGATATGCGGAACTCTCCGTACCACAACGTAGCAAAGTGGCTTGTGGATAAATTGAAACCGCTACAGGACCAACTGTCACCACACAGTCTAAAGGACACTTTCGAGTTTGTGGAGGCTATCAATGACTTCAACGTAACCGGAAAAACTATGTTCTCCCTAGATGTTTCCTCTTTGTTTACAAATGTGCCCGTAGTTGAAACGGTTGACTATCTCTGTGATCGTATCCGAGCTACCCAATTTTCCATCGACATACCAATCGAGAGGCTTAGGCAATTGTTACTGCGCTGCACACTGAACGTCCAATTTCTTTTCGATGGGCAGCGATACCGGCAGATCGACGGCGTAGCAATGGGATCCCCTTTAGGACCGTTTCTGGCTAATGTCTTTATGGGCAAAGTCGAGAAACTATGCTTAGGAGAATGCATTAACAGCCTACACTTCTACCGCCGATATGTTGATGACATTTTCGGCATAGCAGATGACCACGCCGACCTCGCCGAGATAGTCCAAAAGTTTAACAAAGCACACCCCTCTCTAACCTTCACGGCCGAGAAAGAATCAAACAACGAAATGGCATTTCTCGACGTTCTCCTGCGGAGATGGCCCGACGGAACCATCCAGCGGGCGGTTTATCGAAAGAAGACCTGGACGGGACAGTATATCAATTTCCATAGCTTTGTCCCCCTAAGCCAAAAACGAAACCTAGTCCAGAGCTTAGCAGCCAGAGCCAGACGAATCTGCTCTCCCGAAACTCTAGAGAGAGAACTCGAGCATATCAGAAATACACTACGGGAGAATGGGTACCCCGACCGCTTCGTTCTGAGGAACATGAATGAACGGCCTAACAAGATTCCTGAACAAACTGCCGAGAAGAAAAGCCTCTTCATCCGACTACCGTTCCTGGGTGACGCAACTAGCGAACTGTTGAGAAGAAGACTAAAAATGGCCCTTTCCCGCGCGTTTTACGCAGCCAAGCTGCGAGTGCTCTTTTCCAGCTCTCCTCTCCTACGAGCTGGAGGCAAAGACTGTCTTCCGTTGCAGGCCACATCTATGTATATTTACTCCTTCACCTGCTCTTGCGGAGCGGACTACATAGGCCGTACAACGAGACGTCTACAAAAGAGAATTCGCGAACACATACCCGCCTGGCTGAGCAGAGGGGAGACGAGGTCGATCTCCAGCTCCATCCTTGCGCACCTGGTTGAAACAGGCCACAAGGCCGATGCTAAAGAAGCATTTGAAGTTGTGTACCGGACACCGGCCAGCTACACGAAAGGTCTCCGTCAACGCGTCCTCGCAACTGCTGAAGCCGTGGCAATTCGAATAAGGCGTCCGGTGCTATGCTGCCAGAAGGCCCTCGTGCAGACACTTCATCTACCTTGGCCCAAGCCAGCCCACACTGAAGGCCATGCGCCACCTTGGCCCGCGCCGCTGTCTCTGCCGTTATGAGTCACGCTAACTATACCTTGCATGCCTTCCCCTTCCCCCCAAGTTGATTGGTTGCCCCGCTCGAGACCATGCCGCTTAAACTCGTGACACGACTTAACTGTACACTTCTCATGTAAATGTATTGGCCTGACGACGAATTACCGAGAGACATTTTTGTTGGGAATTTTACCAAACAGGTATAACAAAGGGAATGTATATCTGATTTTACATGTATTGACTGCAGCAAGAATAGCATTTGCACAACAATGGAAAAGTGAAGAGGTCCCAACAGATGAAGATGTGATTAAAAAAATCTTAGAATGTGTAGTAATGGATAAGCTAACCCTTACAATTAAGGAAAAGACAGAAACTGAATATTTTTTTACTTGGGATTTATTTTGTCAATGGTGAGCTGACAAAAACAGGAGCTAGAAATAGGGAAATATATGAAAGGATTAGTGATTTAAGGAAGATACGTTAACTCTGTTAAACAAATAGCATGGTTATTATTGTTATTAATACTAATATAATTGAATGAATACTGTTGTAAATATAGTCATTATTTAGACTATATTTGTTGTAAATATAGTCATTATTTCCTAAAATGATTTGTACCCAAATAACACACTGTTCAATTGAAATTGAAATTTTTGTATGCTATAAAATAAAATAAAAACCTATTTAAAAAAAGAACCTGCCTGATCTCCCAGCCTTGCCTTACATTAGAAAGAATTATGATGGACATTTTCTCTCTTGCAAAAAAATCCACCATTCCCTGTTAACCTGCAGTTTATAAGAGCAGTAGTCACCAACTTTGTTAACGAGGCAGGATTGAGTTTGACAAAAGACAAGCAATTTTATCCTGATGTTTCTGTTCTGCCTTAAGATCTAGTGGTCACGACATTACACGTTTTATAGATGTGCCTTAGATGGCACCTTTACTCCCAAATGGAAGGGTCAGGTTTGGAATGGCAGGACATCTCATAGTTCAGGAGGTTACTGCTTTTGTGTCACAAACACTAGCTGGCTCAAGGAGGGGCAGCTGCATGGTCTAAAAAAGTACCTGGGAAAACTAGATCATTTCTTTTATTCTGTTTTGCTCCTGATGCTTAAGACCTGATTCCTCCTAATTTGCTTGCCCTGAACCCTTTGCTGGTGCTTCTACTTTGCCTTTATAGATTTCAGAATTGTCATTCCTGATTATGTCCTGATTGACATTATACCTGATAATATATCTGTGGCACTAATAACAGTGAGATTTAATTTGTGTTCCAGCCATACATATATCTGTTACAGGTGATATCGTTCTAAAATATCAGTCCAACGGCTTACAGAAGCCTTTTGAATCTTGGTATCTATTTCTAGAATATCCTATCTGTAAATATCATTTTTTTTCTTTGTAGATACTTAAAGTGCTTTTGTTTATTTCAACAAAAATTTTAATATTTAGTGAATTTTGTTTTTACAAACCACTCTGCCTTCTGAATACTTCAGAACGGAAGCAAGAAGATATGTTACATCAAAAATTGAATCTCTAATGGGACAAAAACATTTGAGTTTGACAAAAGACAAGCAATTTTATCCTGATGCTTCTGTTCTGCCTTAAGATCTAGTGGTCAAGACATTACAGTTTTATAGATGTGCCTTAGATGGCACCTTTACTTCCAAATGGAAGGGTCAGGTTTGGAATGGCAGGACATCTCATAGTTCTCATAGCAAGAAGATATGTTGCATCAAAAATTGAATCTCTAATGGGACAAAAACAATTTTGTTTTCTGTCCCATACTGGGTTATTATATGTTAAAATTTAATAAAAATTTCACCAATCTGTGGTGGTCTCTCATGGAAAAGATGAGACACAAGCAAGTGTTCTCGGGATGATTTTTAGTTTTCATGTCATCTGGATAAACCTGACTTCCTGACTTCCGTCATCTGGATAAACCTGCCAATAACAATTGTTTTGTTGCAAAACGGATATACTCCCAAGTAAGTCATATTCTCTACTGTCTCATTGTGGGTCCAACAGATATCCGCCACCTCTTGGATCCAGCTTCCAAGGTGTAAGGTAGTGATGTTACTTGGAGTTCAACTGTTAGACCACGTCCCTGAACAACCATAGCATTGTCCCTTATACCAATCGCCTTCAGCCAGAGGTACTGCAACCATTGGAAGCCCTGATGTTTTGTTAGTTGGCATGTGCATACATACCCAACAATCAGTTTTGTTAAGAAGGTTGCTAGCTTCCCCATGTCCTGGATCAACGTGTTTCTTTTCCATTCCCTCAAATCCACCCCCTTGCCCCTTTGGCTGATGATAAGGACACACACAGCGAGCAGGAACCCAAACAACTGTCCCCTCATCTTCAACGGCAGCGTATCCTCGGCTCCAAGTTATCAGCGGGACAGGTCCTCTCCACGTTGGATCTGGCAGTCTCCTATACTGAACTTTCGGTCTTGGCGCTCCTGCAGAAGGGGAGGAAGCAAAATGCCTACTGGCTGCCGTAGCAGCAGGAGATCCTGTCATGTTTAGAAAATTTAAAGTATATAAGGTAATATTAAGAACGTTTTGTATGTAAGGCAAACATTATCCATCCACTTCCCCCATTTTTGTTTTTATATAATGAGTGCTTGTTTGAGTGTCTGATTAGCTCATTCCACAATGGCCTGACCAGTGGAGTTTAGGGAATGCCAAATTTATGTATAATTGACCATCGATGACAAAATTCTGCAAAGGCGGTGCTGACGTAAGCGGGGACATTATCAGTTTTCATCTCCATTGGTGGCCCCCACATGTGTGAAGGTACGGAGACAATGGTTGACTACATGTTTTGTAGCCTCTCCTCGAGGTGTTGCCATAATAAATCCTGAATAGGTATCAATGGTGACATGCAGATGGTGCCATGGTTTGAAAGGAGGATGTTGTGTGACATCCATCTGCCATAGCTGACAAGCAGATGTCCCCCGAGGATTTATTCCTTGAGGAAGAGCACTGCAACTAGGACATTGCTGGATAATAGCTTGTTTACAAAGAGCTTTGGCATTTTGATGAAAATAGCTATGTGAGTCCCACTGAGTAACAGGGGAAAGCGAGAGACAGGACATGGCCGAGGCAGCCGCGTCGGCCACGTCATTCCCTTCCTGCAGTTCCCCGGGAAGTGTCTAGTGGCTGCGAATATGTGCGACATGCAAAGAATGTATGCAAGAATGAAGACAGCTTTGCAGGGCTAAAAACAAACTCATAAGATTAGCATCAACAGATGGGGAAAGATAAGCAAATTCAATGTTAAGTATTAATTGATAAACGTAAAGAGAATCCACAATTAGATTTAGCAGTTCTAGCACAAATTCCTGTAAGGCCAAAATAGCAGCAGTTAATTCAGCCCTTTGTGCTGATTGTTGAGGAGGGGTAATCTTTGTTTTCCATACCCCTTCCTGTCTCCATGCACAAGCACCGTAGGTCTTACCACCGTCCACATAAATGGTCGTGCCCTCAACTGGCTGCTTAGCAATAACTGAATTAAAATTTATAGATAGGTTTCGAAGCAACTAGAAATGGTGGTCACTGGGGGTATGGCAAGAAATCTTCCCTGGCCAATTTTCAAGAGCAATCTGCAATTCAATGGATTGACTATACCAAGCTTCCCACAAAGTGAGGGAGATAGGTAAAAATAACTGAACTAGATCTATGCCATATAAATGCATACTGCGATTCCGGCCTTTGATGATTAACTCACTATAAAGTATAGCCATAGTAGAAACTGTTTTTCTGGGAGTATTCTGCAAATGCAACCATTCAATGATATAAACCTGCGCCTCATGTAATTGAAATAAAGCTGCCGTAGGCAAAGCTGGAGTTTGTAAAATTGCCAAAGCAAATGGGGTATTAGGAATGCATCGATCAACCCAATGCTGCGTTAAAGTTACATTTACGTGTGCCAGTACCTCCCTTTGTTCTGCTGATAAGGTTATAGCAGAATCCGGCCTCACGGAGCCCTTTAGGGCCAAGAACAGGGGCTGGAGTACCGCTGTAGTTAACCCCAGGTAGGGTCTAACCCAGTTAATTGTTCCTGGTATTTGTTGTAATTTTACTAGAGAAATCTTTTCCTCAATTTTGATTTCCGGATGAGCATAGGTTGCAAGGACCTTATGCCCTAGGGAGGCATATGGCGTTTGAATTTGAATTTTTTCTGGGGCAATATGAAGTCCAAATCGCAATAATACCTCTTTAAGGCAAGGTAACGCTGCCTTAACTGTTCCTGGTGGGCCGGGAGCTGCAATTAAAATATCATCCATGTAATGGTAAACCTTCCACCCAGGATAGGAGGTTCTGAACGTAACCAGAGCCATTCGAACATATGACTGGCACATAGTTGGACTGTTTAGCATTCCTTGCGGCAAAACCTTCCATTGGTAACGAAAGGTAGGTGCATTGTTATTCAACTCAGGTATGGTAAAAGCAAATAATTGCTTGTCATCTGCATGCAAAGGGATAGAAAAGAAGCAATCCTGCAAATCTACTACAACTAGATCCCAATTGTGCGGGATCAGGTTCGGGTTAGGCAAACCACATTGTAACGCTCCCATTAGTTGAAGGATGGCGTTGACAGCTCTCAAATCGTGTAAAAATCTCCATTTTCCACTTTTCTTTTTGATAACAAACACCGGAGTGTTATACGGACTAGAAGTTGGATCAATGTGGCCTGATTGTAGCTGCTCAGCTACCAATTGATGTAAAACTACGAGCTTTTCCTGTGAAAGTGGCCATTGGTCAATCCAAACTGGCTGAGAGGTTAACAATTGTAATTTTTCCATTATCCAATAACAATTTTTGTGCGGAACTGTGACAGCAAATCTCTACCCCACAAGTTTATATGCGGGGGCAACACAAGAGGTTGAATCCTTGCGGTCTCGCCAGTTGCTCTATGCAATGCCGTCAACCAATGTACACTACTTCTTGCAAACTGCATACCATCTACTCCATGAACAGCCGGAGAGTCCTCAAGCGCCCATTCATTTCGCCATTCCTTTTGGCATATCACAGAGACATCTGCTCCGGAATTTATAAGGCCAGAAAATGATTTTCCCTGAATTTCAATTGTCATTTTAGGTTGGTCTGTAGTCAACCTTTTTGTCAGCGCTAGCAATTCTGCAGCAATTGATTAGGAAAAGACACATCAATTGAGTGCAACATTTTTAAACTCAAACCTGCATTTCCGGTAGTTGCAGGCGATGCCTTTGTGACAGCCTTGGGAGCGGAGCTAGCTGCACGCCCCAAATTTAGTTTCCCGAATTTTGGTTCTGATCAGAGCGACATTGATTTGCCCAATGAAACCCTTTTTTGCATTTTGGATAGACCGACTTCGGGCGGACGTCCTTATTTTTGTTTTTGTTAAATGACATTCCCCCCCCCCAGGGGCTCAGCACTAGGCTTTAAAATGGCCAGGCTTCCCACAATTAAAAAAGTTCCCCGTAGGTTTCATCCCTTTTTGTAATGCCATAGCCAAAGTCTCCATGTTGTAAGCCTGAGAACCCACCACTGCACATGCCTTTAACAGATCAGCCAGAGTAACCTCACCTCTTGCCACCAAAGGCTGTAAGATACACTTGCAGTCAGCGTTTGCATTTTCAACTGCCAATTTCAGCAAAAGTTCCTTTGCCGCTTCCTCATTAGAAATTTGCCGGGTAATAGCCAATTGTAGCCTTTCCACAAAATCATTATAGAACTCAGATGCTGTTTGCTTAATTTGAGAAAAAGACCGTGCCGGGGTTCCCACATCCTGGATGCGGGACAACGCCCCAAGGACAGCCGCCATAACCATGGGAAATAAGTGATCAGGCAAATTAGTAGCTTGATCAGCAGTGGATTCAAACAAGCCTGCTCCGTAGATTTGGTCTGGCATATACAGCCCCCCCAAATTCCATCCCCTAGTGATAGCTTCCCTCTGGTATTCTGAATCAAAAACCACATACTGAGTAGAGCTCAATATCATTCTCATTAAATCTTTCCAGTAACTGGGAATCATGTATGAGGTAGCCAAACTTGTCAGGAGACCCTTTGTAAAAGGACTTTGAATACCGTAATCTTTAACGGCTTTCTTGGTTTCCCTAAGTACTGCCAATGGAATCGGAACCCATTCCGCCTGCCGGTTGCCTTGAGCATCCACTTGCCTATTAACTGGAAACAAATTCATCTGGGGAATTTCATCAGGCTCTAATTTCCCCTCATTGAAAGCCTGATGCATCATTGCTTGAACTTTTCCCATTTGTGGCTGGGGTTCCTCCTCCACAGGTGTAGGCGCTGTTGAGGGGTGAGAGAACATACTCCAGTTTTGGAGTCGGAGGGTGCAACACAACTCCTTTATAAGGAGGAGGTTCTACTAAAGGTTTTAAAAGAGGTTGTTGCTGGGTCTCTAAAGCAGTCATAACAACCTTCCAAAATGTCAAAATTTCAGCTGTTGCCCATGGTTCCTCATGAAGGATAGTTCCAATTCTCCTCTACGTGTCTAACTTTAAAGAGCCTCTCTCTGAGTACCAGGGGCATTGCCGCCAGATCTCTTGCACCAGCTGTTTCACATTACCTTTTGAAAGAACTATTTGCTCCCCCCCAGAGGGTTTAAAGATAAAGAAATTTGTCCTGACTAACTACAGCAGCTCACTAACATGACGTTCCTGTGGCTGAGAAAGTTTTCCCCCCATGTTCCCTGAAAGATCCTATTGTCCAGCAAGTTAAGTACATACTTTACCTATTCCAGGCGAGGAAACATGGAGGTCCGGACACGTACCACCTGCAGTGGATCTCGTCGGGGTCACCACTTGTAGTGGTCTCACATGGAAAAGATGAGACACAAGCAAGTATTCTCGGGATGAGAGCCCAGAGCAAAATCCAGCGCTGCCTTTTATTGAGATTTTAGTACATGGTAAACATAGCAAGCATACCCCCTGATGGGTTACAATAATTAGATATAGTACAGACTTGTTTACAATCGTCTGAGCTTCTTCCTTGTTTGTGTTGTTACCGTTCTCATTTCCTTGCACTATCTCAGTGACCTTTAAATAAGCATGTATGTACAAAGCATTAGATTAATCATTACCCAAGCCAGTTTTATTCCCACATCAATCTTGCTATTTTTTTTGTTATTATTAGTCTTTTTTAAAAAAAACGTACTCACATTTGATTTGCCTTTTGTTTTGTTGTCTTTAAAAAACAGACTGAATAGAATATATGTTATGCTTTATTGTGGTTTTCATTGTTTTTAAGTTTAACTGACTTAGAATGCATGCCATAGTCATATAATTTGTTCTAGAATAAATTAATAGCACATCCAAAATGACTAAATGCTTTTATCAAATACTGAAATTAATATTTGTGTTATATCCCAAAGCCTCAAATGAATGTATTCCAAAGGAAATTTTGAAAAGAAGGATCAGAGTTATATTAGGTATTCTTAAAAATATCTGTTTTTCTTTTAAACATATCATTAGATGAGCTACAGTGAAAAGAATATGTAACTAATAAAGCTGTGTAACATTTCAGATTCAGTCTTAAAAAGAGGTTTCAGAACAAAAACATAGCACCTGCCCATCACATCTTAAATTATTTCTCCAGAATGTCACACCCATATTTACTCAGTTAACTCAGATTTTACTAGAAATATATCTCAGTTATTAAAATAAGTCTTAATCTCATGCTAGCATAGCTTGAGTGTTGGAATAAATCTGCTCAAAGCTTATCTACATCCCATATTTTCCTAAATATATGTATTTATTTAGCATATGGATTCCTAAATATAACTATGGCAATATTTTTTCTTTAAATTTAATTATTTTTAAAAAATGTAGTGTATTATTTTTTCAGCATCAAAGTATTATATACTACCAGCTCCTATAACTTTTACTAAATAGTGATATTTGTAAGGACATAAATCCAAGTAGTGCTCATAACAGAGTAGGATTTAAAAGACACTATAATTTTCCAGTAAGATCCATCAAATTTACAAAATAAAAGTGTACTTACTTGAAAACAAATGCCATTCAAATCACTGCTCTTTTCTCAAAATAACACATTTATTTTATTTATTTCCAATATTCATATCCTGTTCAAATTGAATGAACTCTGGGTACGTTATAAGATGATTCATACAATATAAAAACCAAAAGAAAAAAAATAAACATGTCAGAAGAATCTTCTGATTTTTCTGATTTGTGAGCCATTCAGAATCATTTTCTGAGATGGGTGGCTATAAAAATCAATCAATCAAACAAATAAAATTGCAACTGATCTTTGCATGAATTACTATTGATGTATATCTTGGTCCAAGGCCCCAAATATTATCTGTTGCTAAAAAAGGAACTGAGTGCCTGGTGTATTCAAGATCTTTTTGCTATGCTAATTCCCTTTTGCTATCTCAACCATTGCTCAAATTGAAAACATAACAAACTAAATTATGTTTGTTCCTTATTGGTTTTTAATGTAAACATAGTATAAATTCTTTATTTCAGTTATGAATATATATCTATTTCAATTGTTTTTTTTAGAAAACTGTACTTTTTCATCCAATGTATTTTGGATTTGCCCTTGAATTTCATCCCTAAGAAAAATAGCAATCATTATGCTGGGCAGTTTTGTACTGTATATTTTGCACAAAATTTTATAGATTTTGCCTTCAAGAAAAAATAATAACATTAGGGTTTATACTTTAGTAAGACCAAATACAGAGAAAATAGGGATTAACGAATGGTCTCTTCCATTTCTAGTACCCAAAAGTCAATTCATACTTCCTATTTATCTCTCTTGATCATGTTATGTTCATTTATAAGACGGAATCTAATCCAAAAAGTAACTACAAAATCTGATCACTGAAATATTGCTCATTTATTAAATGTTCTGACTTTTACAAACAAAACAGGATAAACAATTACTCAAGTAAACAGTAAAATAAATTGTTCATACATTTAAAGTTTTGTACATATAAAACCTGAATATGAAGTAATGCTTAACGATTAATGTTTTCATTCTGTTTCTTGTCACAAAAGAAAAACATAATTATAGTACAACAGAATTGAAAATGGGATACAACAAGCCTTGTTTAATCTTACTCATCCAAATGTAATTTTCTTTAATTTCATGACAATTTTGGCATTTGAATTAGTTACTACCAACAATTTCAAAACAAAACATTTTCATTCCTTCCTTCATATTTTTTACCTCTATGATATCTGATGTTATCTTGTTGCCTAAGACAACAATCAACCACTTCAGTACTGCTATTTTAGCATCCATCATAGCTAGCTGTTGAAAGACTACTATGAAATACTCTTCATCATTTCGTTGACCTCTTTACCAGCTGGAGTTCACACATATCTTCATTTAACAGCTTTAATATTTTGTTTAATCCAAGGAACAGACATATGCAAAACTACAGATATTCTAGGAAACAAAAGCAATTGTAAGACATGTGCAGTCCTTTCAGTGGCTGATACATAGCATAATACTGCTGATATGTTATATAGCTGATACGATACTTAATTCAAGAAGGTTATTCTATCTGAAAAAATGTGTTTCGCTTGGCAAACCTTCATAGGTGAGTTGAACAAAATACTGATAATTAAGCATCTCTCTTTGTGGACTTAAAAACAGCTATCGGAAAATACATTCCACTTTATCTCAATAAAGTCTTGCTTGATGGTGAAATGGGCAGCATATAAATTTAATTAATAAATAAAAAATAACATAAGTTTAATTATCAGAAAGAGTGAATGGATCATAATTCTTCCCACGGGGTTTCCCCTCTTAAATATTAATTCTATTACCCTTAATAATCAGTGTGTTAAATAGTAAGTATGTCCAGTAGGACTATCTTGGTGTGAAGACAAATAGCTTCAAAAATAAGCATTTTTGAGATTCAAAAATGTGAACAATGTTCAGGTAACTGGATCTCAAACTGCAGTGCTAAAATTATAGCAAGCATCACTGACTATATAAGAATCTCCATTATAAAACAATACAGCAAACATTTTCCAACTTAAGCAATAGCTAATTACTACAGATATTAATCAAGGTGTTTATCTTTACTTTCTCATATCTGACAAAGTGAAACAGTTTTATTCTGCTACTAATTGGTTTCTATGATCAAATTAAATTGAAGGTTAAAAAAAAGCCCACAAGGATCTTTATTAGTTAAAGCTAATCAGTCTTATTAGTTAATATGGATGGGTACACAGAGAAAAATGAGTGTCTATATAACCAGGGGTGGGATCCTACTGGTTCAGCCTGGTTCTATAGAACCTGGAGCTGCAAAAAGCAGCTGACACCAAATTGGTTCAGTGTTTAGCCCACCCGCTTGCCCAGGCTGTCCTTTATTCCCTGCTTTTCCCTTCTCAGTTGCTTTGCATGGCATAGCTGAGATTGAAAAAGCAGGAAACAAGAGGATTTTCAAATGCTGCACACCCGCACACAGCACTTGTCAGCTGTCCAGGCGGCACAGCTGATGATTTCTTGCAAACACACGCAAGTGTTATGATTGTCCGCAGTTCGGAGAACTCACAAATCGCTCCACTGGCTGGCCCCTCCCCTCCCCTCCCTTCCCACTCACTCCTTACCTAGCATGCGAACCATCCAACTTGCCTGGTTTGGTAAGTTGCTATTTTTCCTTCTTTTTTTCCCTGACCATCAGCTGTTCTGCTCTGCTGGGAGATTTAGATTAGCTTGAAAGCAGGAAATCCTTGGATGTCTTGCTTTCTAGCTAATCTAAAAGCAGAGCTGAACCTTCCTTAGGACTGAAGCTTTTCAGTGCAGACTCAGGTGGCCGATTACAGATTGATAGATCTCTAAGTGAATCTGCGATTCTGTGAGCAATTCAATCTGCCTGTCTGCTTTGCCTGCTTTGTGGTAAAAGTTGCTCTTTTTTAAATAAAAAATTCAATATTTACATACATGGTCTGTTGTAAGTTAATTTTGTGAATTTGCTTGTTTGCAAATTTTATGTGACAGACTCAGGTAGCCGATTGCAGAAAAATAGATCTCTAAGTGAATCTGTAATTCTGTGAGAAACTCAATCTGCCTGCCTGCTTTGCCTGCTTTTGGGTAAAAGTTGCTCTTTTTTAATAAAAAATCAATATTTACATATTTATAATATTTACATACAAGCCATGCCTACCCAGTCACATGACCACCAAGCCCTGCCCAGTCAGCAAACCATGCCTACCCAGTCATATGACCACCAAGCCACACCCACAAATTAGGCCACACCCACAGAACCAGTTGTTAAGAAATCTGAATCCCACCCCTGCATATAACTAACACATGTAAAAATACCCCTCCTCTCTTTGAATAGTCATTTTGTTAATTTTTCTTTGTCACGTGAAAACTGACCCATACATTACATTGAACAATTCATTAAAATTGTATTTTCTGGGTAACCTAGAAGATAAAGCTCCTATGAAGAACAATCACACATCAGTTTGTGCTTTAAAGTCTTAGTTTAGATTTACTGACAGATATAAAAAGAGAGACAGTAGATGTATCTACTTATATTAGGGTTAATATACCTGTTTTCTTATAAATTATTGGTTCCTTCAAAAATGAAAAGTAAAATTTCATTTTCACCATATTTATTGACATAATGGTTAAAGTTCCTGTCTCCCACAGACCATAGTCAAAAAATTTCACTTTTTTAGATTTTAGAAGAAAGTTGTTACATAATTTTTGTAAATTAAAATATTAATAAAACTAATTTAAAAAATCTAACACACAAAATGTTAGTTACCATGGAAAAGGAAATGTATAGTAGGTTGCACTTTAAAATCCAAAATTTTCACACTTGACAAAGAAGTCCCAGTATTTTTCTCCTGCATGCCATGGCAGAAATTCTTCATCTGTAATTAACCTTATTTTGTTGAAGTGTAGAAAACAGGGTGTTTTTGAAGAATTAGCCTGACAGGATGAGTCTATTAAAACATGAAACCCATACTAAATTAAACTATCAAGCCTTAAATTTAAAATGCCCATAAGAGATCTCGTTTCTGCAGTGAGCAAGACAAATTTGCAGTCAATTCTATAGTCTTTATAGATTCCATAAATTTCAACCGCAAGTCCGTTAATCATGTTCATTTATCCTTATTAGGCTAACCAAGTCCACCAGACTCAAGGTGAAGGGATGAAGTAAATTGTACTGTATGTATGCATGGTCATTTTCTTGAAATGCATGCAAATGTTTTATGAAAATTCATTTAATTTCTTAGTAAATATTGAATAGTTCTGTAATATAGATTAGTCTATCATATAATGCTAACCCAAAATACTTAATGAAAGTTTATCCAAATTTCATTTTGCATTAGTGGTTCCTTTCACACAGACCATTAAATTATGGCATTTGTATAATATGTTTACTCATATTAACTAGATTAAGTTTTTTTCCCCTTTCCTTTTTCTTTTATTCAATCATCTTTCATTCTAGGAGCCTGCCCGGACAAGGCCCTGCAGTTTAGTAAACGTAGTTTACTCAACTCAATTACTGGGCTAATATGCACACTGAAATATCCAATATCTAATGTGTAAGGTTCATTATGAAAATGTCAGAAAGCATGCAAAGTTACTGCCTCCCTCCTTCAACAATGACCATTATAACCAACTCTTGCCTTTCTTCTCCTAGACTAAGGGAATCATCAAATCTTTCTTCTGTTAGTAATGGTAATATATTAAAGCAGAATTTTTCGAAACATCTGTCTTTCTGTCTGTCTGTCCATCTAGTTATTTTCTCTTCTAAAACCAATGAACTTGCTTAAAAGGTAGCCTGAATTCAGATGAATTCAGTGGGAGTTACTTCAAGCACAGATATATGACTACCCTGCTAGTTCTACAGTGATCACTTTTCTACCTATGGGCATACAAAATCAAAATAGGCAATTGAAGAACAGCAGGGAATAAAGAGCCACATCTAAGTAACTCCTGTGATAAATCAGAGATAGATGGAGACAGCTTCATCTTTTTTCAGTGACCATAGACAGGTGTAGGAAAGACACAAAAAGCAAGTACAAGGGTGTGGCATATAGATCTTAGTGGCTTTGTTTGGTTGCTAATACACTAGTGTGAGTCAGCAGAAGCAAAGAACAAAAAGGACAAAAGCTCAGGAATGGTCCTGGAATACAACTGTGCTGCCACAAGGACTCTTGAGAATGAACAATCCTGCTAGCCAGGACAGTTGTGAGGCAGATGTAGGCAGCCTTCCCATTGGTCAAGCTTTATATATTCTGTAGGTATTGCGAATTAAAGCCCTGGAGGGGAAAATATTCCAGTTCACTCATGAAAGAGAATGAAAAAGAGAGAAAAAGAGTGATACATTACTGTGTTTTAGCAAATATTGCAGAATATACTTTTGAAAAGACTATGTTAGAAAACCTAGTAAGTGCGTGGGATAGTTTATTTGTGCTGTTACAAATTCCTGCCCCCAGGTGAGAGTTGAGAATGGAGTCACTTATTTGCACTCTTTTCATATTGGAAATAGTACTTCAATCAATACATACCAAGCAGATTTTTTTGTTGCAATACTTCTGATTCCTTAGGAACATGCATTTCATTAACAATTGTTGATAATGGCCTTCCACAGTATGTGACCTGAAAACAGCAGCCAATATATTAGTCATCTGAGCTGAAAAAAGCTCTTGAAAAAAATGTTTCACAATGAGCAAGAGTGTAGATAAAATGTCTCTCTTGGAATCCTAAAAAATAGCTGCATCTTTTGCAACATTCATGTAACTGCCCTTTCAACTAAGGGCAGGCTCGGTTATAAGAGTGAAAATTGGTCATAAGTCACTTTTTTCAGTGTTGCTGTAACTTCAAATAGTCACTAAACAAATAGTTGTAAATCGAAGGTTACCTGTACAAGTTTTGCAAAATATTATGGTCATTTTAAAAATATGAAGAGATACTTCATTCACGATTCTGTGGGTTTCAAGGCATCTTTTTCAAGACTTACACTTAGACATTTGGGGTTTTATAGGTCTTTAATGATGAATCAAGAAACATTCAACTTTTCTGGGACTTCCGGTTTGAGCTTCTTTGGCGATGGACCAAAATCCATGATCGTGCGTAGTTTCAATCCGTGCTTGCCACCGGAGTGCCCTGAGCTGGCTGGATTTGGGGCAAAAGCCACCCCTTAGAGGTGGTGAAGAGAGGAGAAACCACCAGTAGTGTCGAGGAGAGCTGCATCTCTCCTCCCCAGCTGGCCATTACTCCCTTTCCCGAAGGTGGTTGCAGTGGTGGTCAGAATGGCCACCTCAAAGAAGAACTCGACCGGAAAAGATTGTGCAGGAGGAAGATAAGAAAAGAAAGTTTTGACTGACTGGGTTAAACTGAAAAAGCAACAACATAAGGTACCCTGGAATTTGAATTACAAATAATAACTTGTTCCCAAATAAGATTTTTGAAGCTGCAAAGGAGAGAGGGAAGGGGAAAGATTTAATCTTTTTTTCTTTCCTTCCCCATATTGACAGCTAAGAGACTTAAGTAAGAAATTGATAAAAATTCATTTTGACATTAATAGGCATTTAAGTTGAAAATAAAATGTCAAAGGGATAATAAAGATTTTTGGATATTTAAAATCTTTTAAACGAAGGAAAGAAGAGAAAAGGAAAAAATTAAAGGGTGGGATCTGGAAAAATGGAGGAGACCACCTGGAAGTAAAAGGAATTAACAGTGAAACTTTAACAAGATTCCTAAAAGATATACTCTAACTGAAACTTTGTAACAAGATAAATAGAGCCCCAGGAAGAGAAAGTGGAAAAAAGAAGCAAGAAGAAATAGCTTTGGATTAATTGGTTCACTTGGTGATTTTTGGTTATTGGATTTAAATGACTAAAATCAATCAGTTTGTTGTTTAAAAGTGTTCAAAATGGCATCACTCTTGGAAGAACCGAAAATTGAACTTAAAAAACAGAAAGAAGATGGAAAAGAAGAGGGTTTTTTTTTGCGGGCTGGATCTGGCCCCTGGGCCTTGAGTTTAACACCCCTGTTCTAGTGCTTTTCTTCACATACTGATTAGCCCACTTCTCTTCTGAAACCTCAATATATCAATCTTTTAATGCCTGAGCTAAAGAAGTGCAAATGCTTTGCCATTTTATGCTATTTTGTCATCATCTAGGATAACAAATTCTCCTGCTACCAATCAAGTCTTGACCTTCACCCAGGCATCTAGCTTCCTTTGAATTATGTGTAAATATGGTTTATTTCTATGTGTTTATTGATGGCTGCTGTGAATTCTGTTTTGACAATCACAAATGAGACATTCCAGATTGAAATACTTTTTTTTAACATTACTGTAATATCCTAGTACATTGAAGTTTTCATTTTATTGAAATGTAAAACATCTAATAAAAAATCTATTGAAATTGATAACTCAAGCACTAGATTTGTACCCATATAACACACTGTTCAATTGAAATTGGATTTTTTTGTATGCTATAAAATAAAAACTTATTACAAAAAAAAAAAAGAATCTGCCTGATGTTCCAGCTTTGCCTTACATTAGAAAGCATTAGGATGGACATTTTCTCTTTTATTCCCTGTTAACGTGCAGTTTATAAGAGCAGTAATCACCAAATTTGTTAACAAGGCAGGATTGAGTTTGGCAAAAGACAAGCAATTTTATCCTGATGTTTCTGTTCTGCCTTAAGATCTAGTGGCCAAGACATTACATCTTTTATAGATGTGCCTTAGATGGCACCTTTACTCCCAAATAGAAGCAGTAGATTATTACCATTATCATCATCATCATCTCATCATCATACCTTATTGTATACATATTTCCAGTTTACATAGATGTCTTTTCCTAATATTGCCTTTATCCATTGAACTGGATTTTGATAAATTGAATTGTTTCCAGTTTGGACTTTTCCATTTCCAAGAAGGCGAGCTTTATGTTTGGAATCCTGAAAGAAAACGAAAATAGAAACAAACAAAATAATTATAAATTTCCTGAATTTAGCAATAGCAATAGCACTTAGACATATGCAGTATAATGTTCCACAGTGCTTTACAGCACTGTCTGACTGATTTACAATGCAACCATATTGGCCCCAACAATCTGGGATATAACCTAGGTTATTAAAACATGAAGATTTTGATCTAAGTTTGTCAACTGGTTTTGTGTATCAAAGCAGTTCTAATAAGAAAGATTTCTCACATCACCAGTAACAGTGTTATTGCTTGCTTTATTTAAACCAAAATGTCTTGTTTAAAGATACTGAAAGTCAAACTAGGACACATAAGATCAAATACAAAAAAATGCTAATTTTGCATGAATTCAGTAAGGCATTTGACAAAGTAGACCACAATCTCCTTCTTGGTATGCTAGAAAATGTGGAATAGACAACATGACCACCAGATGGATTTGTAGACAAATAGTACTCAATGAGTAATCCTTAATGGTACCAAATCCATATGGAGAGAAGTAAGCAGTGGGGAACCACAAGGCTCTGTCTTAGGCTCAGTACTCTTCAATATCTTCATAAATGACTTAGATGAAGGGATAAAAGCAGAACTCATCAACTTTGCAGATGATACTAAACTAGCAGGAATAGTCAACACTGCAGAAGACAACTCAGGACCCAAAAATATCTTGACAAACTTGGACAATGGGCCTTATCCAACAAAATGAATTTTAATGTGGAGAAAAGAAAAGCTTTATGTTTAGGCAGGAAAAATCAAAGGTATAAGTCAGACGTGAAATTCAAAAATTTTCCCTACCAGCTCTGTGGGCGTGGCTTGGTGAGACTCAGCTTCTAAGAGGAAGAAGGCGGGCAAGTATAGGCAACTGATTCAAATTGTCCTTACCCCGTCTCCAAACCAATTCAAATCATTCCTACCACCTCTCCCGAGGTAATATGAAGTGGTTGAATTTCACCCCTGGTATAAGTACAGATTAAGTGAGACCCAACTTAAAAACAGTAACTGTGAGAAGGACTTGGAGTCCTAGTGGACAATCACTTGAATATGAGCCAGCAGTGTGCAGCAGCCACCAAAAACCACTAATACAATCTTGGGTTGTATAAACATAGGCATAGAATCAAGTTCACATGAAGTGCTGCTTTACAAAACCCTAGTAAGACCACACCTGGAATACTGCAACTGATTTTGGTCACCATACTATAAAAAAGATGCTGAGACTTAGAAAAGGTTCAGAGAAAAGCAACAAAGATAATCAAAGGCCTGTAGACTAAACAGTATGAAGAACAGCTACAGGTTTTGTGTCTGGCTAGTCTAAAGAAAAGAAGAATTAGGGATGACATGATAGTATTCCAGTATTTGAGAGGCTGCCACAAAGAAGAGGGAGTCAAATTATTCTCCAAAGTGCCAGAGGGCAGGACAAGAAGCAATGATTGGAAACTAATCAAAGACAGAAGCAACCTGGAATTAAGGAAAAACTTCCTAACAGTGAGGACAATTAACCAGTGGAACAGGTTGCCTTCAGAAATTATCGGCACTCCATCACTGGAAATTTTTAAGAAGAGATTAGACAGTCATTTATCTGAAATGGTACATGATAAATGGTTTTCTTGCTTGAGCAGGGGGCTGGACTAAGGTCTCTTCCATCTCTATTCTATTCTATTCTATTCTATTCTATTCTATTCAATGCAAAAAGATAAATACAGATACAGCCTTATCTTGAGGATCCTCTTAATTACTTAGTTGCTTGGTACTGTAGGTAATAGTAGCAGATATCACCAACTATATAAAATTTATCTGGTATTTATCAGGACTGAATATGATAGGGAATTTCCTGTGAAGGACTTAAGGCAATAAACTGCCCACTGGTACACAAAACTCATGTTTCTGATACTATGTGCATAGAAAATATGATTTTTTATTATATAGGGTATAAGTACTCTGTGCAATTTATTATCACAAGACATGGTGATGACTGCTGATTTAGACAGCCTTAAATTCATGAAGACAGGTCTGTTCAAACTAGTCTTGGTAGTCTCAGTCTTATCTCTAAGCTGGGAAGATATTATATTAGCTAAAGGAGCAAAAAATTGGGAGTGTGTAAATCTTCATCTGCTTAAGAATTCTGTTGAGGCATGGCTGTTGGGAAAAATAAAATCATTTTTGGTTTAATTTTTTAGGTCTATTCAAATGGTCTTACATACCATATCCAACCTTGTTGTCAGTTTTTCCACATTTTTCAAGATCGAGGAAAATGCACACCATGTAATTAATAGATATATATTAGCCGTTTTTAAAATATATGGGACAATGATTTCCTAGAGCTGCAGTGGCACAGTGGTTAGAATGCAGTACTGAAGGCTACTTCTGCTGATGACTGGCTGCCAGCAGTTCGGCAGTTTGAATCTCACCAGCTCAAGCTTGACTCAGCCTTCCATCCTTCCGAGGTCGGTAAAATGAGGATTCAAATCACTGGGGGCAATATGCTGACTCTTTAAACCGCTTAGAAAGAACTGTAAAGCACTGTGAAGCGATATATAAGTCTAAGTGCTAGTGCTATTACTGAAAATGGAGGAAATGAAAAGGGTCCACTGGAACCAATTGTAAAAACCTCATGTTATCATTAGAATCAAGACAAGCCAATCAAAAGACAATATAGCTTCTCTCAACTCTTATTTTTAGCATCAGGACAAAGAGCAGAAGAAACTGAAATTCTATAACAGAGTTTCTAAATCTTTTAAAGAAATTAAGATAGCATAACTAATTAATTTGACAAGGCTTTTCCAAAGAGGCTCAATGAAGTTTCTTTGCTGGAGTTAAAAAAACACTACAATATTATTTTTATTTATAACGTAAGCATATTTTCCCCAATGATCTGGCTCCTCATTTTACTGATTCTGGAAGGATGGAAGACTGAGTCAACCTTGAGCCATCAGGATTGAATTCCAGGATGTAAACAGTTAGCCTTCAGAACTGCATTCTAACCACTGAACCACCAGGGCTCATTCCTCTGTAAAAACTGGTATTTTTTCTGTAAATATGTTATGTTAATAATTAAGGAAATTTTTAATAATTATATAGAACTTTGATAGAATGCAATATTTATTGTTAAGATTTTAAACTATGTATTAATATGCAAATGAATAATACTTTGCAAATGAATTATTTACCTGTAGTGTGAATTCTAAAACATCATCTCCTGGCTTAATTTTTCCCAGTTCAAGCAGATCTAATAGTTGATTTTTTTTCTTCCTGTTTCTCTTGAAATGTAGGTCTTTCTCAGAATCTTGATTTTTTGAATTCTGGAAAGTATTCTGACTGATCGTGCTTTGTGATGTTACATGAGAAAATGGCCCTGGAGATTCTAAATTAACATTAAGTAAGATTCTTTTACTTGGGGCCATGTTATCTTGATCAGTACTAACAAAGCCACATGCGGATTCTAACTCTACAATTGGTTGTATTGAGGAAGCATTGTTCATATTTGAATATTGTGACAAAAGCATATTCATGCAAACATTCTGAATGTCAGTAGATGGCTGACAGATATTATTATCACTTCCAATTGTTGAGTTATTAAGTATCTGCAATCTTGATGTGGCACTAAGGTTCTGGGTTTCTTGTGGTGTCACCAATATACAATCAATTTCTTTTAATTGTTGAGTAGAACAGATAACAGAATTTAGAAGCGATGTTGCTGAATCTGTAGTATCCAAGGACTCTGAATTTGTTACTTCTGCAGTGTTATACCTCTTCACATTGTTTTCAAATACCAAAACCTGTGGACCATCTTTCTTCTGACTATTAATTTCTCCTTTTTCTCCTGATATATCTGGAAATCTGTTTGGATGGTCTTGATTTAAAGAGCTATTTTCCATCTCCCAGACACTCTCATGGCCCATAATAATGTTAGGACATGGAACTGTTTCATCAGAAATTCTGTTTTTTGTATTGCTGTTTTCATAAGAATCAAGTGTGTCTGGGACTTGATTTGCTAACTGGAAACCCTCTTTTTTTGCATTTTTAAAATTCTGTATTTTTTTCCATAATTCTTTCTGTTTTCGTGCCATGAGCAAAAGATTCTTTTGTCGGGCTGCAAGGTTTACTAGCTTTTCTCTCAGCACTCCCTGTTTAAAAGATTCCACAGAAGCTCTAAAATCAAATTTTAAAATATTAATTGAGTTAATCAAGAATACAAGATGTACTGCCAGGAATAATTTATCCTTGTATGAACAATAATTTTAAATGTAATAAAGTTTTTTAAAAATTCTAAATGTTTTAATTTTTTTAAAACAAGTGTTAAGTAATGACCATAGTAGCTAAAATAATCATCTAAGATGCTTATCTAACGTAACACTTTGATATTTTTTCTGGGAACAGGATAGATTATATAAATACAAAATTTATTATAGATGAATTTAGATGATTTTATTATAGATGATTTTATTTTTTATTTCATAATTACATATGTTTTCTTTTTATAACACAACATTCAAAAATACATTTTTTCTCCCACTTACCTATATTTCTTAGCAAGCTCATCTCGTTCAAATTTTTGTCTGGTAAGTGTAGTATTCAAAGAGTTCTGTATTTCAGAAAAGTCCTGGATATACAGATCTATTCAAAATTTATATAATTTTAAGAATGGACATGAATTTTTTTTATCATTTGCTACAACAACAGAACAGATTGCAAAAAAATTAATCAATATTCTAAACACCATAATGGTTGTAGCCCATTTTTATTCTATAATTTTCCTTACAATTTAATATTTATTTTATATTTTGTGTTCAACATTTAAAAATAAAAATATGAATATGTTAACAATTGTTCAAATTATACGTATAATTTTTCTTTTGCAAAAGAATTATAAATTGACTTCAGTGAAGCTTATTTCTGAATAAATATGCATGAGATTGTGGTATTATTTATTAGAGTTATACAGCACAAATATAGCACATAGCTACAGCTCCTTAAAGCAACTACATCTTTGACCATGATACCCTGGATTTCAAAACTATTTGTTAAACTCTGATGGAAGCTACTGTGTTTCTCATATAATAAGGCCGGGTCTTTTTTTTTTTTTTTGAGCCCCGAAAAAACGGGTAGGCTGTCTTTTCAGGGTGACTTAATTCCCCCCCTTGCATCTTAGGGCAGGCAGCAATGGCTTGGATGTTGACCTTGGCGTTGGTGGGGCATTTTGTATCAGGGTCAATGCAGGCAGCACCATATCAGGGTATGCAACAAAAGTACTTCCTAACAGAAAGCCCCTCCCCTGCCGTTTCTCCCCCATTTCGCTTGTTTTAATATAGGCCTTAATTTGGGGGGAGGGGCTTAATTTCATTTCATGCTTATAAAACATGCTGGGACTTCCTATTGGGGGAGGCCGTATTGTTGGAGAAACAGGGTACTTCAGATCAAATGGCCTTAAATTCTGGAGAAAAGTGCCCTACAAAGTTGGGAATTCCTACAAAATTAGATGTTGAAGGTACAGTTACAAACAATTCCAATGAAGAGAAAAATGAGAGACAATCTGAATGACAGGTGTAGATGCATACAGAACTTTCTAAAGTCTTGTAAATAAAAAACATGTATAGGCAAGCAACAAAAGGATCAATAAAAATTCTAACCATGCTACACCACAAGAACAACACAGTGGCCAATAGATTGGAAGAGGTCAATCTACATTCCAATACCAAAAAAAGATTAAAAGTGTGTGCAAACTAACATGCAATATCCTTAACTTCACATGCTAGAAAAATATTGCTTAGATTAATCAAATGTAGGTTACAGCCCTACATAGAAAAAGAGATGCCAGATGTACAAACTGGGTTTAGAAAAAGCAAAAGAATGAAAGATACTATTGCTAATCCACACAAGATAATTGAGGAAACCAAAGAATTTCACAAAGAAGTCACTATGTGCCTCATTGAGTATATCACACAAAGCAGTGAAAAGTGCTCAGAAAAATGGGAACCAGTAACATCTCATTGTCTTCAGGAGAAACTCATATGTGATCAAGATGTCATATGACTTTTTTGTTCAATGGCTTCAATCTCAATACTCCCTGTTATGGTCATAAAGCAAGAATTGTGGTTTGTTAAATGGAGTCCCAGGTAAGGAGTATGGGGTGCCTCAAGGGGAAGGGGGAGGCCTGGGAAGGCCAAGTGCATATCATGTACAAATTGCCATGGTATGGGAACCCTCAGCTGCCCACTCTACAGGGATGCTGCAATTCTCCCACCTATCTTCCCCACACCTCCAGTCTATGTCCCTTTAGCCGAGGGGTGGGCAAACTTTTTGGTTCGGGGGTCTCATTGACTTTTAAAATTTGACAGACAAGCCACCACCTGGTGTCGAAATGCCTGTCATTACAATTCAAAATCAAATGAATGCATTCATTCAATCATTCACATCAAACCTTAATTCTGTACCAATCTTCGGCAGGCCGGATTAAAAAGACCAACGGGCCAGATGTGGCCCGTGGGCCATAGTTTGCCCACCCCTGCTTTAGCCACTCTGCGCAATGACATTCATCCATGACAGTGCTGGAACTGTAGAGGCCTGGGGCCTTCAGCAGTCTCAGCCAGCTGCCACTATCCCCAAGTTCTACTTCAGCTCCAACTCCAGCACTATCATTGCTGCTATAAATGTCACCTCAAACCCACAATGCTGCCTTTTACTGTTCTCCAAGCTGGCCTCTCATTCTTTCCACAAGCCATGTATCTCGTATCTTCTCCAAGCCAGCCTTTCATCATCATGCATATTTCATTATTTGACCTCCTCTTCTTTTACCCAAAGACGAACAAAGGACAATCATGTGTTAGGTTGCAAATATAAAGTTGTATCTTTTGTCAAATGACATTTGGAAACATGAATTATTTCAATGTCACTGTCAGCTATTACAGATGACAGTGGCTATTGCTAAAAGAGAATTCGTTTGAGAGTGCTTTGAATATTAGATTTAAATGATATTGCCCTTTATTTTGGATAGCACAACATTCTAGGGTGATCCTACAATTCATGTCTGAAGTATTCCTGATGAACAGTAGCAAAATTCTAAAACTAGAGGAGGTCTTATATGGGTCTCTGATTCAATTACTCTATAATTTTGATCTACTTTTAGTGTCCGTGAAGCATGTGTTAAGCAATCTTCTTTCTGTGTACTTGGAAAGCTCAGAGGAAAATCTTTCCAACAATACAGAAAAATAATAGGAACAAACATAGCCTCCACAGCCAACAAATAGCATATAACATAATCAGCCACACAGACAAATCTACAGGATGCTGAATTGGTCAAGTTTCCAACAACTTTTCTCCCAACACCTTGCCAATGTTCCCCACAATTAACCTCATTTGTTATATCAGTCTCTATAATGTGAGGTCCAGCAATTGTTTTGCTAAGGTAAAACTCTGATTACTACAATGTAACTATTATAATTTATCATCAATTTATGGAAAACATCTTTCATAAGTTAACTGTGATTCATCCCTACCTGCATCTCTTTGGCATTTTAATTCAAACAGCAACAACCTCTCCTGCTTATTTTCTATGTCCAGCAATGCTTCATTGAGTAATTCATGCTGTCAAAACCAAGCCATTGTTAACTCTATTAAAGAAAGACAGTTTGCAATTGAAGTAAAAAAAAATACAAACACACACACTTCTGATTTGAAGGCAAGCAAGTCTTTAGTTATCAAGGACATTAATATAGCATCTGTCTGTAGCTTTTTAAGGAATCCAAGCAAACTCAACATACAGATTATAAGAGTACAATGAAGATGAAAATGTTAGGAAACAAATAGACACACAACACCTTTTCACCAGCAATCAACACCCAGATGAGCAGAGATTAACACTAACACAGGGGTGTCAAACTCGTCATATGCTGGCCATGCCCACCCCAGTTTTAGAGAAGGGGAAAAATCACAATACATCATGTGACAACATGACAATGCGAGTTTGACATCACTGCACTAAGGCAAGAACTGATGACGTTACTTAATTTGGTAATGAAACAACTGCAACAAAACAACCAAACTCAGGGAGTACCAAGGATCCTGCATCAACATATTTTAATACACTCCCAATAGCTGCTTTCAAGTGTAAATAAGCTCTTGTGAACTACAATTGTGCCCTTTTCAGAAAGACTCATTGACTAAAGACTAAAACATATAAAGAATGGTTTCTTGAATTGGGTATGTCTAGTTTAATGAAAAGAAGAACTAGGGGGTTACATGATAGTAGTGTTCCAGTATTTCAGGGTTGCAACAAAGAAGAGGGTGTCAAACTATTCTCCAAAGCACCTGAGGGCAGGACAAGAAGCAATGGGTGGTTAAGGGGAGAATTAAGGGGAGAAACAACTTAGAACTAAGAAGAAATTTCCTGAGTTAGAACAGTTAGAATCAGTGGAACAACTTGCCTCCAGAAGTTGTGAATGTTCCAACACTGGAAATTTTAAAGAAGAGATTGGATAATCATTTGTCTGAAATGGTATAGGGTTTCCTGCCTAAGCAGGAGGTTGGACTAGAAGACCTCAAAGGTACTTTCCAACTCTATCCTAAACTAAATTATAGCCTATATTCTGTTATACTGTCTTCCTATGAGGACATAGATCTTTTTCATAACTTCACTTGATAAAATTAGACAAACTAATTTCTTTTATATACAGCTATTCCTGTCAAACCGTTCCTTTAAATATAGCAAAATATTGTTATGCTGTTTGTAATACAGGATCCATCTTGTTCCCCAGAGTAATTTAGTTATACTTTTATGTTTATATTTTACTTGGAACAGAAATTGTTTTAATTACTTTGTTAATCTGCAGAATTCTGGTCAGTGACCATAATAAAGACTAAATTAAACTACCAAACTTAATTTTTAACTTTGTATCTCATGGGGTTGTTGTTTTATCTGAAGTCTACTTAGATAGATATGTGTTCCTATTTCTGCCTCTGTTTCTGGGACCTTTTATAATTCCTCCTCTTCTTATAATGAGTTCCTTTGCAATAGTGGCTATCTTTAGCAGCTGTTTAAAGGACTGTGACTCTCTTGGGAAATAGCAACTCTATTCCTCCTGTCTTTTAATACTCGAGAGGAAAAATCACAAGGGTTTGCTTTAGAAGAGGAAGGAGGATTTGTTCAAGTTGAACATTTTGTAAGCTTGTTTTAGGGGAGATAGGTTGAAAGGTAGCTTACAAACATAATATTACACAATCTTTGTGCTTAATTCAGGATCCACTGGTATAAATCAGGTAACACGGTTCTACTGTACTATACACTATTGAGCTTATTATACTTACTGTGGTAAATTTTTGTCCAGCTAAAACCAGATCTTCCTTTTCTTGGTAATCATAACAAACAGGTTTTCTCCTAAGCCTTGATCTGCGCAGCTCTTTTTTTCCTAAATTAAGAACCCATCACAATAACAAAAGACATAGAAATTATTTAAGCCAAATCAATATAATTGGGCTCTCAGTCAATTCCAGATTTATATCTCAAATTATTTTTCTGATGTGAGAATTCAAGAGGATTCTCTTCTCTGTTATCTTATGATTTATCTTGTGCCATAAACACCAAAAATGAAACATACAGTGTGAAAGAAAAAACAGCATAAGCATGTGAATGTCTAGGAAAATTAAAGGTTCTTAAATGCTAGAATATGTAAAGTACCTAGGAAAATATTCAACTTGTGAGTATGTATGGGAAACTCAATAATTGGTCTGATCACTAAATATAACTTTCAGGTAACTAAATGAACATATATGCTATTTACCACATCCCGTTCAATTGGCAAGCCATTCCTAACACACTATAGATTTAATCAGCTTGTCCTTTAATTCCGTTAAAAATGGTGGTGCACTCTGTTGCTGCGGCTTCTCACTCTCTGGTTTGGTGTGTGTGTTTGGTGATACATGTGTCTGAGTTTTGTTGCATGGGGGAGGTTTACAGCCGACAAGATCTAATATGCTATGGACTACAGTCTGCTAGAGCTATTGTGTCGGATTTTCAGAGGACTCACAGTATTCCTGAGGCGATAGCAAGATCACCAGGATCTCCATGGATTGTAATGGGATCATTTAAATGGTGCAGGTGGCACAGAGAGAGAAGGCGGAGGAGGAGCTGCAGAGAAGTAGTTTTAACTTGCTTAAAAAGGCAGCCACATAAACCATCAAGTATCTTTCTCTCAAATGCTCGGTCACCCCTCAATAAAATGGATGAGATTAATCTGATGACAGCAAGCAATCACATGATAAAGGACTGCTGTGTAATAGTTAT
Organism: Hydrophis major; assembly: GCA_033807585.1. Lineage (NCBI taxonomy): Eukaryota > Metazoa > Chordata > Lepidosauria > Squamata > Elapidae > Hydrophis > Hydrophis major. Next base: position 336,825,376 of record CM066329.1, read on the forward strand.
TACAGAGAGCTGGCTTCACTCAGCTATTCCCGATGCCTCACTACAACTGGCATGTCGTACCATCCACCGACAAGACCGTAATAAGGACTCTGGTAAGACTAAAGGAGGTGGACTTTGTTTATACGTTCATAATAACTGGCACACCAAAAGCCATGTTATAAACAGATACTGCTCTCCTGATTTAGAGGTGATGACAGTCATGTGCAGACTCTTCTATCCACCTAGAGAACTGACAGTGGTGATTTTTACAGCTGCTTATATACCTCCTGATGCAAATACTAGCACTGCACTTGCATATTTGCATATTACAATAAATAAACAACTTAAGGCTTATCCTGATGGGGCTCATATAATAACTGGTGATTTTAATAAGGCATGCTTAAAGACTTTATTTCCCAAATTTACTCAGTGTGTGACATGTGCCACCAGGGGAAACATCACACTTGATCATGTGTATTCTAATGTAAAGCATGCATATAAAGCAATGTCACTTCTACATCTGGGACTTTCAGATCATTTATCACTGTTTGTTATACCAGCACACACACACACACACACCCCAGAAGGAAAACTAAGCCTGAAATCAAACTCATCAAGATCTGGCCAGGGGGGGCACTTGATCAGCTGCAGGACTGTTTCTCAAATACTAATTGGAATTTATTTGAACAAGAGGATTTGGAGGAATATAGAAAAACTGTACTGTTTTACATCTTGACCTGCGTGGATACAGTTACTGTGAATAAGCGCATCCAGATTTTCCAAACCAGAAGCCCTGGATGAACAAGGACGTGCAATTACTTCTCAAGACACGTGATGTGGCATTCAGGTCTGAGGACAGGGTTTGGTATAACAAGGCAAGAGTGGAACTGAGGTGGGGCATCAAGGAGGCAAAAAAAGACCATAAAAGGAAGATTGAGGACTACTTCATAAATAATGATCCACAACGGGCTTGGCAGGGAATTAAACACATCACTAATTACAGGGCAGCAATCCCATATCGATCAATAAGGATTACTGGCAGAAGAACTGAACTGCTTCTTTGCCCAATTCGAACTGAATAGGTCTTTGAACACACTGCCTCTACAAACCACCAGTACTCAACTGTTCACAGTACAAGAGTATGATGTGAAACAGGTGCTTAGAGCAGTGAATGTAAAAAAGGCTGCTGGCCCTGATGGGATACCTAGGAAGGTACTCAAAGCATGGGCTGACCAGCTCGCAGGTGTGTTTACAAATATTTTTAACCTTTCTCTTACACAAGCCATTGTTACATCTTGTTTCAAAATTTCTATTATTATTCCAGTTTCCAAAAAGCCCTCTCCTGATACTTTAAATGACTATTGACCAATTGCTCTCATACCCATAATTATGAAGTGTTTTGAAAGACTGGTCTTAAAATATATACAGGATTGCCTCCCATCAAACCTTGACCCATACCAGTTTGCCTATTGGAATAACAGATCCACAGAGGATGCTATTGCCATGGCTCTCCACGTTGCACTGAAACATCTGGAGCATAGTGGAAGCTATGTAAGGATGCTTTTTGTTGATTACAGCTCAGCCTTTAATATCATCATTCCAGATATACTGATTAAGAAGTTGCTAGAAAAGGGCCTCTCCTCTCACATCTGCTGTGAGATAAAGGACTTTCTTACTAACAAACCCCAAACTGTTAGGATTGGCAGCTATTTTTCCTCCACTCTTGCTCTCAGCACTGGCTCTCCACAGGGTTGTGTGCTGAGCCCCCTTTTGTATTTACTCTACACCTGCACTCCCTCTTGTCCCACTAAGTCTATAATAAAATTTGCAGACGACACCACGTTGGTGGGACTCATATCAGGAGAAGACGAGATGGCCTATAGATCAGAGGTTCTCAGACTGGTCTTGTAGTGCAAGAGTCATAACCTCGCCTGAACATAAAAAAGACCAAAGAATTGATTATAGACTTCAGAAGATGCAAAGCAGAGCCTCTCCTACTATATATCAATGGAGACTGTGTGAAAAGAGTTCATAGTTTAAAATTTCTAGGAACTCATATTTCTGACAACCTTACTTGGTCAGTCCACAATTTGGCCACTGCAAAGAAGGCCCAACAGCGCCTGAACTTTCTGAGGTTGCTGGAAAAGAGTGGTCTGGGTGAGAAGTTGCTGGTTACTTTTTACCGTCTACCATTGAGAGCATTTTAGCATACTGTGTAACGGTGTGGAATGCTGGGTGCTCTGCAGTGGATAAGAAGATGCTCCACAGCAGTGGCCCCCAACCTTTTTTGTGCCATGGCCCGGTACCGGCATCACAAAATGATCTGCGGCCCGGTACCGGCATCAGCATGCATGGCAAGGCGGGCTGAGCAACCGGCCAGCCAGCCGTCCCCCACTTCTCCCCGCCATCTTCAACTCCTCCTTTGTACCTTTGTCAATGGGCTTCGGGACAGTCGCTCAGCTCGCCTTGCCTTAGGTGCTGAAAGAATCCTTGCGCCTTAGTTTTGCTCAAAACCACCACCCACTTCGATGAAACTAAGGTGCAAGGATTTCTTCAGGACCCAAATGCCACTTTCCAACTGGAAAAGCTCACCGGAAGGACTTTCTCATCAAAACAAGATGGCGGCACCCAGCAAACCGGCGGCCCGGTAGAAAATGTTCCACGGACCGGTACCGGTCCGCGGCCCGATGGTTGGGGACCCCTGCTCCAGAGAGTTATAAACACAGCATAAAAAATCATTGGTTGCTCTCTTTCTTCTTTGGAAGAGATTGCGAAGACCAGACTCCTCTCTAGAGCACTAAAAATCTCCACAGTCCTCTCTAAGTGGTTTTACAGAGTCAGCATATTGCACCCAACAATCTAGGTCCTCATTTTACTCACCTTGGAAAGATGGAAGGCTGAGTCAACCTTGAGCCTGGTGGGATTTGAACTACCAAATTGCAGGCAGCTGATAGTCAAGCAGAAGTGGCCTGCAGTATAGCACTTTAACCACTGTGCCACTGAGCTCGTTAAATTAAATTAAAATTAATTAAATAGTTAAAATAAATACATTAAAATAATTCTGGAACTGTGGAAAACAAATATTTTTAAAAAAATCATCTTTAAAATATTGTAAAGAGCACAACAATTTACAATTTGTATGACAATAACATACCAGCATCATGATCCATCAAAACAGTCTCCTTAACTTCAGTAGCAGCATAAGACTTAAGAAGCTTTTTAATTTGGTCACAAGTAGCTTCATCCAGGGCATTTGCCCCATTGTTGTTTCTTTCGTTGGGGTTTGCACCATGGAGCAACAGCAACTGTACTGCCTGCAATATATTTCTTAACAATATATTCTGAGAAATTGATTCAGAAACTGCTAAGGCTATAAGTACATTACCACATTTACAGTATATTGTTATCTTATACCAATCTTGATTTTGGCTATGTTCTCACTAACACAAATCAGCAAGAATACATTGGCCTAATACGTCTACTCAGTCCACATTTATTATTTAATATATACCGTGAACTTAAATACTTAGGTTAAGTAAACTACAGTTAATCATTGATAAATGTATTATTGAAATAGGAAAGTTAACATTCAATCTTTAGGTTCATATTTTGTGCAATATGGTAGATTGTATTAAATAACTAAAAATTGATTTACAAAACACACCATATCTTAAATTATGGTTCATAAATTACTGTGCTGGTTTCGTACATTATTTGAATTTTACTTTCATGCAGTGAGAATCCAGGCAATGTATTTATGCATGAATTTAGTGAACTGAAACATTTATTTAATTAAAACAAATCAAATTATATGGCAGCACTGAGCAAATTGAGGAGGAATATTAATGGTAACAGTTGAATTGAATGATAGAATTAATAGTGTAGTAGTAAATGATTCAAATCTCAAAATTAAGTTGAATCCTGCCTCACAGTACCTTACTTTTTTGCTCCAATAAAGGTATCCGAAAGCCAACTTTCTCAGACATTAGAAATCAGGACCTTGCATACTTGGTTATGAATCATTTATACATACCATCTGCTACAGATTTCCCCCCCACTACTTTGTTAAGTCAAAGTCCTTCTTGAAAAGGAATGAAACTAGGGTCTGAAACCAAATAGCAAATCCTGCATTAAGTCAAAGTCTGGTTAGCGCCATATTACCTCAAAATGATTGCCTGAAACAGCATCATGAATGGGCAAAACACCATCCAAGCCTTTACTGTTTACATCAGCACCGGATTTTAGTAATTCTGCAATAATCTCAGTAAATCCCCCAATAGAAGCTTCATGAATTGGGGTCCAACCTAGCAAAAGCAAATTCAGGCATGACACTGAATTTATGCTTCAATCACATATTTTTTTCACACATATATGTAACCATTACATGGATAATATTTTTAAAATTGTATCATATTAGCTTGAACTCAAAGAACTGCATAACCTGTTCTGAGATTGTAGAATTTGTATCAGGAAGAAAAGGGACTTTGTGAATACCATATGCAGAGGGAACTAGGTAGTCCAGTCCTCACTTACTGATCACATTTGGGATTAGCAGCTCCACAGTTAAGCAACATGGTCATTAAGTGAGATACGACTGCAACTTGTGATTTCAATGCTGGGTTCTACATTGATTTTGCTTGTTAGAAGCTGGTTGTGAAGATCCCAAATGGTGAACATGTGACCATGAGGATGCCTCGACAGCCATCAATCCAAAACCCAATCATAATATCATTTTTTCAGGACATCTTAGAGAGACATGGCAAGCTCATGACCTCGGCAAAGACTTTTAAAAAGTGAGTAGACTGGTTATCTAGATAAGGAGAGTGACCACATGGGCTCCAGATGGCTGCTCCTTATAAGGAGACTGCAGGTTAGTGGTCGTCTGTGGGTTTCAGCACCAAGAGAAGATTAATCATCTTGCTCACAAAAGCAGAATCTTTTAAAGGATATCTAAATTTGCAAGTCTCAGTTTCTAATCCATTTTGGAAACTGCCTATCAACCATTTTAAAACTGTTATCTATAAAGCTAAGTAAGATTTTCATCTAAGAAAGTTGCAAAGAGATTAATGATCCAGTTAATGATACAGGCGTGGAGCAAATTTTATCTGACAAGACAGAGAAAATACCAAAAGTGGAACTATAAGCCATAGGCCTAGAGAATTATTTGGAAAAATATACTTTATTGGATACACAGAAGAAATTGACTGTTTTTTTTGTTTTTAAAATTATAAGTTTTAAAAATTAAAAAGGAATTAACAAATGTCAAACCAAGAGAAGGTTTGTTAAAGTCTTAAAGAAGTCTGTATGATGGAATAAAGAAGAATTGAAAAGAAATCATACTCTACATCAATATTGGAATGAATTAAAGATTAATTGCTACAATAAAAGGAAGGAATACAGATAGTCCTCAATTTATAACAGTTCATTTAGTGAACTTTCGAAGTTACAACAGCACTGAAGTGACTTATGATCATTTTTCACACTTATGACCATTGCAACATCTCTACAGTCATGTGGTTTACATTTGGATACTTGACAATTGACTCACATTTATTATGGTTGTCCTGGAATCATGTGATCCCATTGCGACCTTCTGATAAGCAAAGTCAATGGGGAAACCAGATTCACTTAACAGCCATATTACTAATTTAAGAACTGCAGTGATTCACTTAACAAATGTGGCAAGAAAAGTCATAAAATCACTTAACAAAAAAAGTCATAAAGTCACTTAACAAAATTCTCACTCAACAACATAAATTTTGGGCTCAATTGTGTAAGTTGAAGACTACCTGTATAAAGTTAGTTTACTTGATCAAGATTAAAATAAGGTATTTGTTTGCAAAGTTCTTGGAATTCTTTATAGACTTTTTGCTGATACTAGGATTGAAAAATTAATATTGTATGGATTTGCTTATAAAGGATGAGATATGGGTTGGAGAGATATCTTTAATCTTATAGGGAATGAAAAGTTCCTGAATTTGTCCATGCTTGTTGTAATGAAAATTGGAAATCAATATTTATATATTTCTTTATCTTATTTTTTTTTTTGTTTTCCTTCTACTTTTTATTATTCCTTATCTGTCAGGTCCAAACAACCAGACCCAGACATGTAGAGTTCAAAGTAGCTACTTTAGTGTTCTCTGCCTACAATAAAGGAATCTCCCCAGCCTGGCAGCTTTCTCCTGGGAAAGACTAGATAAAGCTCTAAGGTATTCCAGAGGAGGTCTAGCTCTGACCAGAGCTAGCCCTCTTGTGTTTATGTACTGATTCCAGACTGATCCCTCGCTTGAGCCCTCCTTCCATCTGGGATAGTTGCTCTCCCACATTATTCTTTTTTCTTTTCTTTTCTTTTTTAGTTTGCATTAAGAGCCGTGGTGGCGTAGTGATTAGAATGCACTATTACAGGCAGGGGTGGGATACGACAGGGTTAACAACCGGTTTGGGATTTATGAGCTTCCCTGCCCACTGTGGCATGCCTGTCAATCGTCATTAGCACATCATTAGCACGCTGCTGCCGCCGCTGCTGCTGAGAAGCAGCCTTTGAAACAGCCTTTTCTTGTTTTTTTAACTGCAGCTGTGCCTTGTTGGGCAGCTGAAGTTGAAAAATCAGGAAATAAAGATCAGGTCACAGCCCAGGTGGGTGGGTGGGCAAAAACATCAGCAGACATAGAACCAGTTCTGTCTGCTGCTCTTCAGAGCTACCAGTTCTACAGAGGGGGACAGAACCGGTAGAAACCCACCCACTGTCAGGGGTTCTATCCTGACCACTCAAGGTTGACTCAGCCTTCTATCCTTCCAAGGTTGGTAAAATGAGGACTCCAAATTGTTGGTGAAATACGCTGACATTTGTAAACTGCTCAAACAGTGCAGTAAAGCACTATAAAATAATATATAAATCCAAGTGCTATTGCTATTAGTTTTTACTATTGTAATCAATATCTTTAATAAACATTACAGAACAAAAAGGTTACTTTTCAGTGCCATTGTAACTTTGAACAGTCTCTAAACACAGAGTAATTAATCAAAGACTATCTTTTCATTTAAATATATTAATCAAATAAATATTACAACAGAGTCTCACATTAACTAATTATACTTGTTAGGGATAACATTGTTTACCCTAACTGGTTTAGGTAAAATAATAAATATGTAATCATAGTTTATAAGTTAAAGTGTCTGCAACTTTAAATATAGGAATGTAATTAAGGGAGTGGTTGTGAAAGCACTTTAAAAGAAGCAAGACGACAGCTTGCTTTCTCTCTGGCTTTGATGATCCCTAATTACTGCATGGACTGAAGACTGCGTTACTCGAACGGGAGAGATAAACAAAGGACTGATTTGTAAATGAACTGACATAAGATATTCCACACGGACTTTGCTAACTGAATATCCTTGAATGGACTGACTGATATGATACATGACTAATGGACTGTTATTTTGACTATGCTATAAATGGAATAAACTATATTTTTGATAGCACAAGCGTATCTGTTATTTTCACTGTATGTTAAGAAACATACAAGCTTAGCTCACTCATTTATCTGTGTGCCTATCTGACTAACACATTCTGTTTAGCTTGTCTCCTTAACCCTGGTTGGGGAACACAGGCTTAACAATACTGTTAGACATTGTTTAACTCTGATAACAGCAAAGAAAAGCAGCTGCAATTAGAAATTATTACATCATTTCTGAGCTTCAGTTTAGCAGAAAAAATTTCAACTAGCGGTTAAAATACCAGACCTGCATTATCTTTTTGATTTACACATGCTCCAGAGGCTATCAAAGATTTCACTAAAGGTAATTTTCCTTTTTTGCAAGCTAAATGCAAATGAGTTTCTCCTTTAGCATTTCTCTTATTTATTGTAGTTGCTGTAGTACTTTGCAGATGACTAATAATTGTTTTAGTCTTTTTCCTAGGTTGTGAAGAATCTGAAATAAAAGAAATAGTAAATGGTTACCAGAAGCTGTATGAGAGGTCCCCAATCTTTTTGAACTGGTAGTCATGTTTAAAATTTTGAGAGAGCTTATACAACTCTGACAAATGGTGGTCAGGAGGGAACCTCGTATTCACAAAACGTCCTTTTAACCTTTTTAACCCATCCACTAGAATACAAACCAATGAAGGCCTGCTATTTTCTTTGACCTCTATGGATGCTGCTTTCCACCAATTTATCATAATATTTTTCAGTAAATTTTGCATGCTCTAAAAAAAGAAAAGCTGACTGAAGAATGTGTGATAATGTTCTTTACATGCTGAAATAACTGCACATAGCAGATTAAGATCTTCTCTCTCATTCCAGAGTCCATAACACAAATAAATGAATTTCAGTTTCAAGAATTGAAGCATTTTCCAATTGAATATTAGAAGAAACGTCCTATTAGCAAAATACTTTGACAGTGGAACAGTGATTCATAGTGATGGGATCCCCTTTATTGGATTTGTTCAATTGGAAACTATGCAGCCATCAATCTGGTATGCTTTCATTTACACACTTTACTAACAAATTAAAATATGGGGAGAACAAGGAAGTCTTTCAGTTAACAAAATGGTGGGTAACATTATATTGGAAAAGGCATCACATTTAAAAAGACTTCTCTAATAATTGTCTTTCAACTTTTACAATAAAATAAGGATGTATCATGGAGATGATTCTAAAATGATCACAGGTCTGGATGGGCATAAAACTGAGAAGTTCCATCAATTATCAAAGTGATAAATCATGAAGACTTTTATAAGTCAAAACTAGCACTTTCAATTGGGCTCAGAAATGAACTGGGAATCAGTCCAAGCAGGGCAGGAGTGATGTAATATGATTAAATCAACTCTTCACAATTCTTGATACATAGTTTCCAAATGTTTTTAGTGACAACCTGATTTACAATGCATTACAGTAATCCAGATAGTAAGCAATTGAACATACATTATTGAAGTCAAGTCTCCCAGAACAAGGAACCCAGCCTAAGTTGGTAAAAGGTGCTCCATGTCACAGAAATCATCTGAGTCAAGCTATGAATCTAGTCCTCCGACAAAATACAATGTCCTCCAGAAAAGTTGACTTTATTTTTGTGAACTGAGGATCATTAATAAATAGAGGTTCAAGCTAGATTAATTTATCAAGTTAAATTAATAATAGCCATGTTTTATTTAGCTTGAACATCGGTTTGTCAATTCTCATGTATTTATTTATTGCTTACCTAGGATTCGTGGTGTATGTTGTTCTTCAATTTGACTGAATTGTGTATTACTTGAAGAAGCATTCTTCACATTATTCCCGGAACCCAAATCGGCATTTTGACAATTTCCATTATACTTGGTCTGGACAGTTTTTAATGCAACTGATTGGAAAGGTACATCTGATGTATAATTTTGTTTTTCTTTCTCTTTTTCCATATTGCAACATACTTCCAGATTCTCTGTTTTCAATATTTATTAAATTAAAAAGTGAATTATTATGCTTTTCTCAAAAGAAACAATGTCTATAGAACTACTATATGGTATATTATAATGAACATAATATATTTACAAAATATTTACAAATTTTGAGTAATTAAATTTTCTGTTGCCTTCCCTGAAAAGAAAAAATAATTTTGAAATATTCAGTGGCCTGTTAGAATTTAATAAAAACAAATTCTGGAATAATAATAAGTTTATGGATTTAATTCTTATTTTATTGGAATCTTCCCTAAAGTATTCCTCTTATCAGTTCAGAGAAAACAGAAAAAATACATAGTAAATATGTAAAGAGACAGCTAGTTTTGTGTAGTGTTTAGGCATCAGGTTAGAAACCAGGAGACTGTGAACTCGTTTCTGCCTTAGGCACAAAGCCAACTGGGTGATCTTGAGCCACTCACTCATTTTGTTGCAGAAAAGAGGCAAACGCAAACCACTTCTGAAATCTTACCTAGAAATCTGCTAGAACTTGTCCAGGCAATTGCTGAAGACTGACTTGAAATACATATATATATACTTTGTTTCTCCAACAATATGCCCCCCCCATAGGAAGACCCAGCATGTTTTCTAGGCATAAAATGAAATTAAGCCCCTCCCCCCAAATTTAGGCCTATTTTAAAACATGCACAATTGGGGAAGGAAGGCGGGGGGAACTTGCCATTATTAGTGCGCCGTGGGCAGCTACGCCTCACCATTAGCTGCTCCTAACAGCTGATCATGGCGGAGCATGGAGGGCTCCCTTATCCCGACCAAGCGCCTTTGCTGCAGACCCGGGTCAGCAGGTGGCCGGCAGCGGCGTGGATGTCTGCCAGCAGCATTTCAGCCGCTTCTCAGGCCTCTGTAGCTTCCACGGTTCCCACCAGTGCTGGCGCCTCTCTCGCCAGCGCCTTCTCCAACAGTGTCTGAGTAGCTCCCACTTTTCCCCCATTCCCGTAACAACAGGAAAAAAAACATTTTGAGGTATCTGGGAGCGCCGCACGCTGCGTTTTGGTTTAATCCCAAGTGGCTGGGTGGGCGTGAGAAGAGCTGAGCGTCTCTGCTGCTGCTACCCTTGGTGCTCCAGCCTTGGGCTCTGCAAGTTTCTAAAAGTCCCGGTGCACAGCCTGTTCCTGCATTCCAAGAGCCCAGGCTGAGCTGCAGCTGTTCCTTTCTTGCCAGTGCCGTCTCCAACAACAGCGGCAGCAGTGGCCGGAGCCGTGGAAGTTACGGAGGCGGCTCCCCTACCTGAGAAGTGGCTGAAACGCTCCCCCATGATTGGCCATTAGGAGTGGCTGGTGGCGAGGCATAGCTGCTGATAGTGCACCCTAGGCGAGGGTGCATGGGGGGGGGCTCAAAAAAAAATAAGGCCCAGCCTTATTACATGAGAAACATGGTATATATAAAGACTTGTGAATTTTACCAATTTTGTGGAAAAAAATTAAAGATCTTGTGGAAAAAAAATCAATGAATTAGCTGTGAATTTCATTTTGCATGATGATAACCAATTCTATGTATATGACTATAAAAGGCCATGTTTGAAAATCAAGCCTAAGTAGCAGTCTTCAGCATTAATCTCTAACTAAATAAAGAACTGTGAATATGGAAGTTGCCATGTGTACAGTTTTTTTCTCCCTAACCCATAAGAACCCTCTAATAGAACAAATTTTAAATAAGAATAACTCTACCTAGCAATTCAGAGATAAAAATTGGGAAAAGGTAGAGACTGCATTTACTTCCCTTTCTTGTGTATTCTTAACCTTTTGACTAGGCAACCAGCGGAATGTCATTTTCTGAAGAAGCCTATTTTAGTGTAATATAAGTTAACTATTTTAATGTATGTATTTACAGGTAGCCCTTGACTAACAACTTGTTGGTTAATGACCATTCAAAGTTACAATCTCCCCACCTCAAGCTCCCTATGGACTACTTGTATTTCAAATACATCCATGCTGCTCTTAATTTTTAAAAATCCATAGATAATTCAAAGTAACCCCCCCAAAACAGAAATCAACAAGTAAATAAGCAAAGCCACTTTATATAGATTTGAAACTCATACACTGTATATGTATGTATATTTATATGTAGATAAATGGGTTACCTTGAAATTTGCACCAAGACAAATTCCTTGTGTGTTCAATTACACTTGGCCAATAAAGAATTGAATTGAATTGAATTGAGTTCTATTCTATTCTGTTCTGTTCTATTCTATTCTAGCATATGTAAAATCAGAAGAATATTATTCTTCATCTTACTATCATTTTCTTCTCCTTTTGGACTTACCATTATATTCTCATGCATACCAAGACTGTAAAGTCTTACCATGACTTTTCATTCGAGCTGTGAATGTCAGGACTTTCAGAAATTTCACCTCTATTAATATCCTGAGAAAATGTACTAGTTGAAGATATTTCCATGCTAATTTGAGCTGTTTGTTCATGACAAATTCCAACAGCTTTTGAGATATTTTTATCTGAGTTTTGGGCTGCATTTAAAGTATATCGTTCTAAAAGAATTGTACATTCTGAATCTCCCACATGTGCAATTCCTTGTATCAATAGAATGGTTGTACTTTATGACTGTAGTAAATTTTATTTTAAATAAAAACATTTTTAAGTTGTAAACATTCTTTCAGAGCCTGCTCGTTGTCTATGTCTTTATGACAGTATATAGTCATATCTATACAAGCTAGAGAATGCATGTATTTTTCTGGTAATCTATTTTTTGTCAGTAGACTTTTTACTTCTCCATTTCTCCAAACAAGTCAACTTTTTAACCAGTCTGAATGTTGTTATTTATAGTAGCAGCTTTAAGACAAAGAAAGTTCATATCACATGGTTCCTCTCTGCTATAACAAACCTAACATATTTGCACAAAATATGCAAATTATGCTAATTTAATTTAATTTAAATTACAAAAGATAAAGCTTGTAATAAGGTTTAATGACATTGATTTCTATCTTTAACTGAAAGTTTTCATGACCTTTCTTTTCTGATGAGGCAGATTCCATTGGAGTTAAGTAGCCAATTATTAAATAAATAGTAATAATAATAATTATTATTACTTATAATCAAGTATCTTTCTAATTTTCATTAGCTATGTTCTTTGGTCATTTCACAAATTCGCTCTGAAGTATATGGAATATTCCAAATTATTATGAGGGGAGATAGCTGGGGGGGAGGGATTGAAGTAGAGACAGTTTGTACAGAATGGGAAAATGTGACCACAGGATTCTATGAGTTATAAATACAGGCTGGCTGGCAATTTTGATATTTGACAACAGGGACACCATAACAGTTATTACCTGTTGTAAGTTTTTAAAAAATATATATTTGTATTAAAAATACAAACATACAAATGAATACTATATATATAAAAAAAGAGAGAAAAAAATGGGAAATAAAAATATAAAGAAGAAAATCTTCAGGAAGCCCCAGGGGCTGTGTATTGAAGCAACTAGTGAGCCATTCTGCTGGAGAGTGGTTGAGAAGTAGCTGTTTTGGAATTTATTTTTCAAACTGACAATAAGTCGTGCCTTTCATTTCTTAATCATTTTATGGGATTATTATCTTTACTAGCTAAAAGTGCTTCTTTCTAGTCACAGTCGAATGGAGCTGCAAGCGCATGCACAACATTTGCAGTGATGGTTGCGGCCGTGTGGCACTCGCTTCTATAGGGCCACTTGTGGCGACAGCAGTGATCACGCAATGACAGTAGTTCCAGTGGGGAATGCACATGAACATACATGTGCGCACTGGCAAGCCACTCATGTGGCCCAGTGGCCAACAGGCCACAGCCTGGTAGTGGGCCATGGCCCACAGGCTGGGGATCATTGTTGTAAAGAACTTAACTACATCTTTGGAATACAAATCTGACACCAATCTTTAGCATGACAATGGTTTAAATACAATCCTCTCAGCGCAACTGAAACAAGAGCTCCAAGGAAATACACAATTCTCAAGATGGCAAGTTTGGGACTTTTTCTTCATGGATACTAACAAGGTTGAGAATTCTTTCAGAAAAATAGATTTGATAGACATTACAGAGAAGATTTTATTGTATGAAGATAACCTGAAGGGAATGACTTAAATGAGTTAATTGGAGTTAAGATGGATTTTTACAAGTCTGATATATAGTACGTAATTGAAAGAAAGCTCTAATATAGTCTTGTGCTTATAAATGGAAAATGTTTATATACACATATACACACACAATGCTTGAGTCATTCTTACAGTTTGTAAAATGTTATTGAATTATGTTCAATTGATTTTAGAAATATTTTAAAGTCTTAAAATTAATATCTTAAAATGACATTTTAAAAAAATTGTCCCTTTTAAGGTTAAAGAACCTGAGACTAGTAAATTTTGTTAATATAAATGATGACAGTATATTAATAAGTATAAACATAAATAAATATTATTTCCCACAAAAAGAACAAAAGTAGAGATGGTTAAATTGATTGCTTTATTTTAAAAAAAGAATTTTATTTCTATTTGGAAATCACTTTAGAAAAAATCCATACTTACATTTATTTTTCAAATCTTTCTTTTTCAATTGTGTATTACAAGAGTTAACGTTATACTAGCGCTTTCCTACCTGATGCTGATCTTTTATCAGAATGAGCTATATAACTTTCCACTAGTTTCCTCATATGCTTGTCAGTAGCTTCTTCTAAGGCATTCTTTCCTCTTTCATTCTTGAACAGTGGGTCAGCTCCATACCAAAGCAATAATTCTGCCACCTAGAGGTAAATACAAATCTTATAGTGTTTTAAATAGTTTTTCTTTCCCTTTTTCATGATATAGATTTTCACTCTTAAGACTCAATTTAAAAATGTATGACAACTGAGCAGAGAAAAGCAAAAGCTTTTTTTGTGCATTGTAATTTTCTACTTATAAAGAAAGCAAGGATGATTCTGCATAAACCATTACGCTGCATATTGACTAATCTGGAATAAGAGTGCTGAGCTGATATTACATTGTTTTGTTCATTGTTTAAAAATTTTCTATGGTATAATACATACTTTGAATTCAGCATCATCATTATTATACATTTAAAAGGAAAGAGAATGTTTCTGGCTAGGTTCCTAAAACAGTGATGACTTGGACTTGGCACATCAAAAATTCAGAAAATGCCTAACTTGACTCTCCTGGTGTGTCACAAAACTTCCTGCTGAACAAAAGAGAAACAATTTTTTTAGGGAGATGGGTGGTTGAAAAATGTGAAAAATAAATAAATAAATAAATATTATCTCCCCTGTCCATCTAGACCACCCTGAACAGTGTGACTCAGCACAGGACTGAGGCTGGGCCTGAAGTACCTGCCTGGATGAACACAAAAATGCAGTAAAAAAGCTGGAACACACTTCCTCACTAGTCCAACACATGAAAGCCACAGGTCATAGCATCAATTTCAATGGCACCAAAACCCTAGCCTCTATAGAAAACCCCAGCCACAGAATTATCAGAGAAGCCATAGAGATTGAAAAAAGACCTGAAAGCATGAATAGAAGAGATGATTCCACCAGACTGTCAATTATTTGGAAGCCTGCACTCACAAACAAAAAAATCTCCACACCACAAGCCAGGCAAACAACCGAGCACAAACAGACTCCCTCTGATACCTCCAGCTCAAACACACCCCAACCAGGCACCCAGATGAAACCTAGCTTCCTAATAAATGATAGTCGTCCATTTACTCGGAGCCAAGCCACACTAAAAGCCTCCAATACAGAAACACAATGTTGCCAGCCAATCAAAACAAAAAAAAAGCCACAAAACAGAGGGAAGATATTAGAAACACCAATCAAGCAGAACACAGCAAACTCCAAGACCAATAAACACAGACCAAGACTCCCAACCAATCAGGATGAAGAAAAAAACCATTCTGGCACAGCAGTAGCCCCAAATTTAAAACTGAAACGGCTGTGAAAGTCTGACTCACAGACGAACACAATACAGAAGCCTGATGATGGCAGATGAGATTCTGCCGAAATGTTGCTACAACTTTAAAAGCACAACTAGAATGACGTGGGAAAATACCCAAAAAAAGCTGAATACCATACATGTAAGTACCCACGAAAACTTAAGAAATATGTGTGTGTGTGATATATAGATATAGATATATATATATATATATATATATATATATATATATATATATATATATATATATGGATCTTTGCTTATTCGGGTTTTCTCCCGCGTAAGATTGGAAGTATCTAGGCAACGTTTCGATGAAGTCTCATTCATCATCTTCAGGCTTGGTCTTCAGCTCTGTGCTTCTCAGAGTGATGTGAGCTTGCAGCTGCTTCTTCCTTTTAACTGCTAGTGGGGGGCGTGACTTGATTGGGTGGGGGCTTGGCTGTGTTCTGATTGGGTGGGGGGGTGTTCTCATTGGTTGGGAGTTTGGCTGTGTTCTGATTGGTTGGGGGGTTGGCTGTGTTCTGATTGGCTGGAGGCGTGTTCTGTTCAGGTGGGGGCTTGATTGTGCTCAGGTTAGTCTTAGTTGCTGGAGGGTTTGAGCTGGTGAGCTGTGATCTTGCTGTTTGGCTTCGAGTTCGTGGTCGTGCTGCATCTTCCTGGTGGAGGTCAGTTCGCTTCAAGTATGGCTCAGAGGGGTTTGAGGTGGGTAGTGATGCAGCTGCAGTGCGGCTTCTGGTCCGTGGTCGTGTTTCATCTTCTGTGTGGGTGTGAGTCTGCTTTCTACGTGGAAGTGTGGTGGTGGCATCTTGTGTGGCTCTCAGGGGTGTGGGTCTGGTGTCATTCTTCATGTTAGGTACGCGTCTGTTCATGAGGGTGGGTTTCCAAATGGCTGGTAGGCGGGAGGTATCATCTCGTTTATTCATGCTGTGTGGGCGTTTTTCTATCTCTATGGCTTCCCTGATGATTCTGCTATTGAAGTGTTCGGTTTTGGCGATAGTTCTGGTATTTTTAAAGTCAATCTCATGTCCTGTGGCTTTGAGGTGTTGGACCAGGGAAGAGGTCGGTTCTTCCTTTTTGATTGAGTTCTTATGTTCTTCAATGCGTGCACCTATTCTTCTGTTAGTCTGTCCAATGTATGTGGTGGGCAGGCAGTGCAAGGGATTTCGCATACTCCTTGATTTTCCAACTCAATTCTGTCCTTAGGGTTTCTTAGGATGGTGGATATCTTTCTGTTTGTGTAGAATGCTGTCTTAATGTTGTGTTTTTGGAGGATCTTGCTAATTTTGTCCGTAGTGCCTTTTATATATGGGAGGAGGGCTTTGCCATTCTCTTGTTCTTTGTCTTGGATTTTGGCTGGGGTTTCTTTTTGGATTAGGTGGGTGATCTTCTTTTTTTGGAATCCATTGGCTGTCAGCACGCCGGTGAGAGTGTGTAGTTCGGTCTCTAGGTGTTGTTCATCTGCTAAGCATTTTGTTCTGGAGATGAGTGTCTCGGCTACGGAATTGATCTGTGCTGGGTGGTGGTGTGAGAGTGCATGTAGATAGCGGTTTGTATGTGTTTTCTTCTGGTAGATGGTGTGTCCTAGGGAGCCATTGGATTTTTTGTATACCAAGACATCTAGGAAGGGAAGTTGGTTGTTAGCTTCTGTTTCCATGGTGAATTGTATTTTGGAGTGTTGGCTGTTGAGGTGTGTGAGGAAGTTGTTCAGTTTTTCTTTCCCATGTGGCCAGATTATGAAGGTGTCATCTACGTATCTGAGCCAGAGTTTGGGTTTGTGATCATATTTTTCTAGAGCTTGTGTTTCAAAGTGTTCCATGTAGAGGTTAGCGATGACAGGTGAGATGGGTGATCCCATGGGTGCTCCTTCTATTTGTTTGTATTTTTGTCCATTGTAGGTGAAGTATGTATTGGATAGGCAGTGGTTGGTCAAAATACACACACACACACACACACACACACACGTTTTTATTTTTTAAGACAAACATATACAAACAAAACATAAAAGCCATCTTCCATTTTATATACATACAGTGTGTCAGTTGGTTACAAATCGTTTGTGCTATCCTTTTGTAGTCATTACTCCTAGTTTATATCAATTTTCACATTGTCAAACTAGCATATGTTTATATATTTATCAGTTATTAATCATCTGCCTGGTTTATTTGCATCTTCAAAGTAATTCTGTTTAGCATTTTTAATTAATTTTTGTGCTAGTTCCTCTTTTTCCATTAGTCCCATTTTATGTTTAATTATTTTATTTTTAATGTCTTTTTTCTGCAGGAACTTCTGTAGATCTTTTTCCAATCTTTTATAATCATCCTCCAATGTTTTGAAAGTCTTTTTCTGTTTTATATTTCTTTCCTTGTATAGTCTATTATCAAGCCTTTTCTGTAGGCCTTCATCGTGTTCCAGAGATTCCGTAAAGATGTATCCTCTCTTCTATTTTCTTTTAAAAAGAAAGCAAGTTCTTTCTCTATTTTCTGTTTAAAATCTTTTTCTTTTTAATATTGTGTTATTTAGAGTCCATCTAGATCTCCTCTTATATCTTTTCCAAATAACTCTCACAGGATTGTGGTCTGCCCAGTTGCTTGTTTCTATTTCAATCTCTCGTATATTAGCCAGTAATTCTGCTGACTTTCATATCATGTCTATTCTAGACTATAATGCATACCTGTTTGAGTAAAAAGTGTATTGCTTGCTTTCCACATTTCTCTCTCTCCATGCATCTTTTAAATTAAATGCTTCTATTATTTGAAAGAAAGATTTTGGTAGTATCTCTCTAGCTTTCTTTGTTACTTTCTGTGTTTTATAGTCCAACTGATCATTAATTATTCCATTAAGATTTCCCATCATACAAATATTAACATAATCCTGTTCAATTATTTTCATATGTAATTTCCTGTAAAATTCTTCTTGATTATCATTCGGAGCATAAATTGCAATTAAAAGTGTTTTAACATTATTGTCCATTATTTCCACCATCAAAATCCTTCTGTCGTCATCTGTGTAAATTAGTTCTGCCAAGATTGCATCTTTAATGTACAATACCACACACCCCTTTTTAGATTGTGCCAGCAATGTAAATAATTTCCCTATTTTTTTTGTTTCAATATACATTCATGTTCTTTTTTGATATGTACTTCTTGTAAGCAAATTAATTTTAATTTCTCTAGTTTGTGAAATACTTTCCTTCTTTTAGTAGCCAAATTAAGTCCATTTATGTTAATCGTAATCAATTTTCTTTCATCCATGTTAGGCTTTGTGTGTGTGGGGGGGGGGTTATTGCTCTAGTAGGTCTTAATTCTCCTTGCTCTCTGGGTTCACTACCTATTGCACCTTCCTCTTTTTCTTTTTCAATTACTGCTATATACTCCTCCTGGAATTCAATTAATGACTCTTCCTTTCTTGCTTCTTCCTCCTTTCCTCTAAGATATTCTAAGTAGAATAACTCAGTTTTTTCAACTGTGTCAATTCTGTGTCTTTGTTCCTACCAGGTGAACAAGAGTCCTTCTGGCATCAACCATCTGTAGTCTACTCTTCTTTTAAGTAACTCTTTGGTCAAAAATAAGCATTCTCTTCTCATCTCTCTTACTCTTCTTGGTACCTGTTCAAGCACCACAATTTGTCTTTATACTTTAATGTTTTCTCTCTTGCTACCTGCAGTATCTGTGTCTTGATGATCTTTTTAGTAAATCTGACATGGAGTTCTCTTGGTAGTCTGTTTCTCATTGCATATCTTGTATAGATCCGGAAGATTTCATTCATCCCATCCATCATTTTCTCTTTGGTTATCTCTAACGCTGCTACCGGTATTTATGTCATTATTTCAGCAAGATTTTCACCTTTTCCTTCTTCTACATTTTGAAATTTTAAGTAAAATTCTGATCTATCAATTTCCCATCCTAATAGTTCACACCTGCCCTTCTCAACATCGCTCAACCAAGTATCAATTTCTCCAATTTTCTTATCCCTTTAGATCTTCTTCAATTTTTTAAAATCTGTCTTCATATTTCATTATCATATGTTGAATATTTTCTGCTTTCTTCTCTGACTTTTCAGTTCTTTGCTCAATATTCTCCATTCTCTTTTCAATCTTTGGAATTCCTTGCATAATCATCTGTAATGTCACCTCCTTCTCTTTCTCCTGTTGTAGGATTTTCTGTATTGACCGTTGTCCTCCAGATGGTGAAGAGGCTATTGGTATTGAGGAAGCTGGGACTGTTGTCTTTCTGCTTATCTTGTTGTAGTTATCTGTAAAGAAAGAAAGAGAAAAAAGAGAAAAGGAAAAAGGAAAAAGAAAAAAAAGAGCAGGACTTCTGGTTTGGGTTTCTTCAGCAACAGATCACAATTCGCGATCGTGTGCAGTTTCGATCTGTGCTCACTGCTGGAGCGCCCTAATTCTTTGGATTCGGGGCTGAAGCCACCCTGTAGAGGTGGTGAAGAAGGGGGAGATTTCTAGCTGAATGGAGGGGAGCCGCATCTCTCCTCCTTGGCTGGTCTAAACTCCCTTTCCCGAAGGCGGTTGCAGCGGTGGTCAGAAATGGCCACCTCAAAGAAGAACCCGACTGGATAAGATTGTGCAGAAGGAAGACAAAGAGGAAAGCAGGACAGACCGGGCTAAACAACAGAGAACATCTAAGCAAGGTACCCTGAATCTAAAAGTACTTAGAGGGATACTTCTGAAAGAAGACTTTTAAGCGGCGAAGGAGAGAGAAAAGGAGGTTAAAAACCCTTTTTTTACCTTTATATTGACAATTGCAAATGGTATGGAAAGAAATCTATATTAATTTATTTTGACACTAATAGGTGCGGTATCTGCTACCCCGCATCAGATGGGTGGCTCATGATAGGGAGCGAAGGAGAGAGAAACGACAGGAGGCGAAGTTCCTCGGATGAGCGCGCCCCGAATGTCTTGGCACACGCTCTTTTATTGTGCTTTTTTACAAGAAAATGATTTAATCAAAGCTCAAGTCAAACAGGATAATTCCATCAGGATGTACATGTTTACAAAGCTGCATACCAGACAGATCATTTACAATTGGATAAGCTTATTAACAACCGTCTAGCTCCTTGTCCCTTGTACGTGCCTTGCAAAGGTCACTGAAGAGACAGAAGTTAATGATTACACATGAATGATACATAGTTGCAATGATACATAGTTACAACATCTCCTCTGTTTTTATTATTTATGACGAGTCTTCTTCCTTGTCCGAGAAGACAGGAACCATTTTTATGGAATGTTCGCCGTCCCCGTCATCTGGGCAAGAGTGCGACCCGTCAGCGTCAGGGTTGTCCAAGGAGCGGTAACTCAGCAATGACATTTTTTCGTCTGGTGTTGAGGATATAACATGAGCTTGCAATAGCACATTAACATCAGCAGTTATGGAGGATAATTGATTTTTTTAAAAAATTGCAATATTCTATTAAAACAACAAGGTCCTATAATACATATCAATATAATGATTATTAATGATCCTGCCAATGCAGTTAAAAAGGTTGTAAACCATGGCGAAATAGAAAACAAGCCCCTCTGCTATCGGCATAAAAACAACATTCTTCTTTAAGCGTAGCACACAATCCCCCTTGTTTTAAAAAATAACAGATCTAAATCTTTACGATTTTGCAAAAGGGGGTATTCCATGGGTACCTGTAGGGATATAAAATCATCAGAGTTATACACACAAGCCATACTTGAATGCAAAATGATTTGGATTTAACAATTTCATCCCCGTGGACACATGCAGTGAGACCGGTAGAACAAGTCCAAACAAAATTATTGCCAGGGATAAAATACATTCCTTTCAGGCGTGATGTTAAAGTTCCTCCTGAAGTGGTGTAGATTGCAGAATATCCCCTGGTTGTGTGGGTGCGTCTGCCAAATCGAATTGAAGTGGTGGGTAGAAGTCTTCTGTGTGAGAAAAATTGGTTGTAGAACTTAAACAAACTCCTTGAAAGTCAGTTATAGTCCAAGCAATATTATATCTTCTCTGAGGCTTCTGCGGATCGTCATGGACAGTTCTTTTGAAGCATCGTTTGTTGACAGGATCAGAGTTCAGGTATATAAAAACATCACAAGCAGGAGAGAAGGCTATGGACAAGTTAGTTGTAGAACATTTGCGAAATGAGGAGGGAATGCAATTAGTAGAAAAAGGATAATAATTACAATAATGACAATAAAGATTAATTTGGTAATTCATCAAGGATGTTAGTTGGGGTGGGGGACCCCATAATACAATAGAAGGACATCTAGGTCCCCCTATGTTTAGATTGAATAGAGGAAAAGATTTTAAGGTTCCTTTCCATAGGAAGAGTAAAGAAGGAACAAAAGAGCGAGTGGTAGAGTGTTCTTTAAACAAAACAGAAGTAACAGAGTGAAAATTACGGGTAGCATTTTCATGACATACCCACATGGAACAAGTATAATAGCCTTCTGTTAATGAAATGGTTTTAACACGAATAGTCTTTTGACAGGAAGCATAGGTTTTGTTGAAGTAAGGTAGAAATTGCAAAGAAGATATAGGCAAGAATATCAGGAAGAGTTTTAAGATACAGATGTAGCGGAGGAATTCCCATGATAGGGTCTAACCGCCCTACCAGGGATCCAGCAAGTGGTTTTGTCTGGTAGTAAAATTGCAGCGTAGCCTCGTCCCCAAGTGAGAAGCTCAGCGGGACCCTGCCAGGCGGGATCTGGCAATCTGCGATAATATACCAGAGGTCTGTTAGGCGGGGGTGAGGGGGAGGAAAAATGACGAGAAGCAGCAGAAGTGGGAGGAATGCCAGTCAGATTAAGAAAGTTTAAAGTGTAAAGACAAATGTTAAGAGAATTTTGCAATGCTGGGAGGTTCGGGGGTTTTTCCCGCAACGAATATCGATCAAGAGCACGTTTCAGAGATAAGTTCGCTCGTTCCACAATAGCCTGCCCCTGGCTGTTGTAGGGAATCCCAAACTTGTGGGTTACATCCCATCTGTTACAGAAGTCCTGGAACGCAGAACTTGTATAGGCAGGTCCATTGTCAGTTTTGATTTCTCTTGGACGTCCCAGCGAGGCAAAGGTACGAATTGAATGATTGATGACATGTTTTACAGTTTCTCCCCTTTGAGGGGTGGCCAGAATAAACCCTGAATATGTATCGATGGAAACGTGCAAATATTTCCAAGGGGCAAAAGGTGGATACTGAGTTACATCCATTTGCCAAATTTCACAAGCTTTTAATCCTCTAGGATTTACTCCTATGGGAATGGAATGTCCTTGCTTACTACATGTGGGGCATTGTTGAATAATGGCAGCAGCTTCTGCCTGAGTTAGAGCAAATTGAAAAGTTATCATAACTTGGCGGGGGAGATTCAAACACACTCCCTGTTTCTATTTTATAATGGACCATTAAAGCCTCCATAATTTTCCTCCAAGTGACCAAAATGCCAATAGGTGCACGAGGAGGATTATGGAGATGTTCACCAATTTTTTGCCAAGTGGAAATTTTTAAGGACCCTTCCTCTGAATAATTGGGACAATGTTGCCACACATAAGCCAATAATGTAGCAATAGGTTTTATTTTCACAGGCAAGCCCTTTAAATTAGCAGAATATTTAGAAGAAGAAGCGACTAACTCCCTCAATTCCTTCAGATGCTGCGTCTGTTGTTGAGAAAAGTTTCCACCCATACTTACGAAAGTCGAGACTGTGTTTCAGATCCGATGATGTGCAATTCGCTTCAGGCCTGGCGATGCACAGCTCCCATCGAGCTGATAAGATATGGGCGCGTCGCAACGTATCCCCCTTAGGGAATCACGTCGGGGTCACCAGAATGCGGTATCTGCTATCCCGCATCAGATGGGCGGCTCATGATAGGGAGCGGAGAGAGAAACGACAGGAGGCGAAGTTCCTCGGGATGAGCGCGCCCTGAATGTCTTGGCACACGCTCTTTTATTGTGCTTTTTTACAAGAAAATGATTTAATCAAAGCTCAAGTCAAACAGGATAATTCCATCAGGATGTGCATGTTTACAAAGCTGCATTCCAGACAGATCATTTACAATGTGGATAAGCTTATTAACAACCGTCTAGCTCCTTGTCCCTTGTACGTGCCTTGCAAAGGTCACTGAAGAGACAGAAGTTAATGATTACACATGAATGATACATAGTTGCAATAATACATAGTTACAACAAATAGGCAACTTTAAGCTGAAATTTAAGTGTCAAAGGAGAGTAAAGATTTTTTCTTTGGTCATTTTAAAGCCCTAAAAAGTAGAAAAGTGGAGGCAAAAGGGTGGAACTTGGAATAATGAAAAAATGGAATACCACCTGGAAAAATAAAGATTAACAGCAAAACTTTGAAAAGCCTCCCAAGGATACTTTGTAACTGAAACCTTATTAAAAGATATCATAATCCATGGAAAGGAAAAGTAAAGGAAAGAACAAGAAGGAACAGTCTGGGATCATTTGGTGATATAAAAAAAAGTTTTTGCCATTGGTTTTTTCTTTCTTTTTCTGTTTTTACTTAAAGTGAATCGGGTGGTTGTTCAAAAGTGTTTAAAGCATTACTCCTGGAGGAATTGAAGATGAGTCTTAAAAAACAGAAAGATGCAGAAAGGGGAGGAAGATCCTTTGGCTTCGTATTTGAATTTCTTGAAATGGAGATCCTGAACTATGAAAGCAAAAGGAAAAGCTTCAAGAGCAAGAAGAAGGGCAGGACAAAGAAGAAGCCATTTTTGATGATCAAATAATGCAAAGTGTGGTAATAAGGGGAAAAGGGGGGAAAGGAATTAAAAGTTTGAGATCAAAGGGAACAGCCAAAAAGAAAAATAGCCTGAAAAGAAGTATAACAGCAAGAAGAAGCAGAAAAGAAAACCATAGAAGAGAAAATTAAAGAGAGAAGGGTATTAAAAAAGGGATGAGAAAAGGGGGGGGGAGATAGAAAGGGAAATAACTCATGAGGGACAAAAACAGGAAAAAAGAAAAGGGGGAAACGTATTAGGATTAAAGGTTTTTGCTCAGCTAGAAAACACAGAGACAATGCCTAAATTAAGTTAAAAGTGAGGATTCTGCAAAGGTACAAAAGGTAGTGTTGTGACAGTAGAATACTGTAATGAGTTAGAAATGAAATAAGTAAATAATCTATGAGATAAAACTGTATTGTTATGTAAAGATATGTTTATTTATAGTTAATGCAATAATAAAGAAGAGAGGGAAACATTGTAATTGTTTCTAAAGACTGATAAAATATTGAAAAGAAATGTGAAAGATTTACAAGGAAATTTATACCAGTTACTAAAATGAATTTGAATAATTATTTTGCTTATTAATAGTAAATAACTTATAAGATAAAATTGTATAACTATTCAATGGTATGCTTATTAACGGTTAAGTAATAATAAAGAAGGGAGGGAAACATTTCAACTGTTCTCAAAGATATTGAAAAGATATATTGAAAAGAAAGGTGAAAGATTTACAAGGCTCATACCAGTACCAGAATGAATTTGAATAATTATTTTGTTCACTAATGTTTATATATATATCTATTGTCTTTGCTATGTTTTTAGAACTTTTCTTTTTACATTTTTAAGGGGAAGTACCAAGCAGAGTCTGAATGATTAGATTTACATGATATAAAATAGATATTAGAAATTTGAATGTTATAATTTTAGAAGGCTTAAATTTAATGTTTAATGAAATTTCATATGATAATAACAATAAGACTTAAAGTTGTTGCACTCCGATTGGCAATTATAGAGGAAATTTTGCTTTTTAAGAATGTTGGAAGAGAACATAATGAAATTGTAAACAAGACAGACGAAAGTATAAGTATAATGCATAAAAAGATATAGAAATTTAGGTAAAAGAAATACAATTAAATAAGAAGAAAACGAGATAATCATAAAAGAAAATTAAGAGGAATAAAGGGAGAAATAGAGAGAAGTTGGAAAAAGAGTAATAAGATATGAAGTTGAATATATAAGATGAATATGCATATGAAATTATGTCTGTATGGAAATGTGATAACCCGGAACCATGCTGTACTCAAATAAGATATTTTATTTGTTTTGTTAAAACTCAATAAAACTTTATTTAAAGAAAAAAGAAAAAAAAAGAGCACAGGCAGGCAATTGCCACTCCCAAAAAATAAAAAGAGAAAAAAAAATCTTCAGGCACTTGTATATCTTAATCCTATTATTTCTCTTAGTAAGAAGGAGAAAAGGAAGAGAGCAAAAAGAATAAAAAATTTACATTCTAGTTCCTGGAGTAAAAGGTTGAAATTCAAATATAAAAATCCAACTGGAGGGGGAGTAAAAAAGGAAGTGAAAAATAACAAACAGTTCTAATGTAAAGCCAGTCACTGCCACTAAGTATCCAAGGCTCTTTAATAAGTCAACTCAAAGTTTTAGATCCAGTATTTTCAAGGTCACTTCAATCTTCTTTCTTTCAACTTCAACTCCAGACTCTAGTTATCAATAGTTTCACAGATGGGCACCTGCGTAAACAATCTGCCATGCTCATCCCACTATCTTTTCCAGTACAAAGCTCAGAGTCCTTGAGTATAGCACAAATACATAAACAAATAGAAGAAAAAAGAAACAATACATCCAAGCCTCTAGATGGCAGTGCTACTTTTTTTCAGTTCCCATTTGAGTGAAAAATAGTGTCAGCATGGCAAACCTCATTAATGAAGAACTGAGTTATATTCAGTTGACACCTTTTCCAAGCCTCCAGTTCTATGAACAAAAGATGACAGAAGCAGCTGCAGGTGAAAACACTGAATAGGAAAAATATCCTACCAAGAAACCCATGCAAACGAAGTTATCCTAACCTTGAATCTGCAGACAGAACATGATAAATTAGCAAATATAATTTGTGTTTTATTTTATAGCTTTATGATGTGGTAAATATCCATATGGCATCTTAACCATTGTCATTATATTAAAACAAGAGCTGTCCAGAAGAAAAGTATCAAATATATCCAAGTCTGCCTAGAAGATAATTAAATGAAGTAGGTAGATTTAGAATTCAATCCTGAAATATATTCAGGATTGAATATATATTTAGGGGCATAGCAAATGAAAAACACTTACTTTATAAAAGAGATGTGATAAGTACTGCCTTTTGACTGCTTTGCAATACTTTTGCAAAACATTAAAAATCAAAGGTTGAGTTGTATCATTAATCATATATGTAAAAAGTCAAGTACAAGCATGTAGGGACCAAGCAAGATGAGAACAATGAATTACTTTAGGATTAACTAGTGACTAGTAGTCACTAGCAAATAAGTAGTGAGAAGAATTAATTATTTTTAGAAGAAAAACACTTTAAAAATCAGTAAGTCAGATGATTAATAAGAAAACTGTTCAGAATGTCCACATTTATGGAATATGTATCTACATACATATTTTAATTAACTGTCAAGTAACTAGAAGTAGATTAAAGCAAAATTTGCTAAATATTTGGAGGCAAAAAAAAAGGCATGCTCAGGAATACAGATTTGGAAATGTTACAGTGCCCCCTGCTGAATAGTCAACTCTCATATAGGAAAGGAATACATTGCAATAGAACTTGTAACAAGTCTTGGAGCAGATGTATGTACTGCACAAGAGAACTTAGGCTTCCTGCATTATCATGGAGCTTCAGGGTGGCTGAATTATTTCCGTATTATTCCCAAAATTGGTGCAAAGAATAATTCAAAACTGAAGAAAATGAAGCTTCTTTATAGTATTAGACAGTCATAACTAATCTAGCTAGTATCGCTTAGCAACATATTTTACAGACTCAACCTAGTTGATAGTTGAAGAGATGATCTCTTCTTCAGTTAGGATACTGCAATCAGACAGAAGATATATGGCATTTCCTTTCTTCACTTTACAACACAACCTCTAATCTCACTGAAAAAAGATCATTAAGACATCTATTACTTGGACCGAAACACAGTCCATTTCCAAAATATAATGCAGCAGACACAGAGACATCACTGTGTGCTGCATTCCCATTTAGTACAATAGGGAAGCCTAGAAAATGATGTATTTTTAAGTTCCTGCAAATTAAAAGCTGAATCCTATGGCAGAGAGAAATATATGTTTCCTGGGAATATAAACTCAACTTATGTTAGTTTTTAATTACTGTAAGCATAGGTAAGGAAACATGCAATGTGATGTGCCAAAGCATCATGCAAAACATTTTATAGAATACTTTCAGGGACAGAAGTTATACCTTGTGGTGACCTTCTTTAACAGCATCATGTAATGGTGTTACATACTCATATCCTTTACAATTAACATCAGCTCCTGCTTTTAAAAGTTCATTTGATATTTCAAACCAACCGGCCAAACTGGACTCATGTAACGGAGTCCAACCTAGAGAAGTGAAAAATACATTATTTTTTTTCTAAGTGGACCAAAGTTATTATTGTATAATTATTTTCTACAGTCTTACTTTCCATTTCAATACAATTTATATACTAAATTCCCATCAATTTCAAAAAAAGTCTGCTTAACATTAGACTCATGTAAGTATTGTTATGAAGATCAAGTTTTACTCAGCCATTCAACTTGTTCATTCTTTTTTGAAAAAAAGCAAGATACTCCCATTTATTCCAAAATACGTCAGAATGTATTATAGGAGAACACAATCTGCTTGTTTGTCTATTTATATTCTGTTTTCTCTTATAGTAACGTTTAAAGTCTTGCATGAAAGTTACATCTAAAGAAACTATCATTCCAGTTTGAAGCTGAACACTAGTTTCACTGGACAAAATAAAATCATAAAAAATGTGAACTTTCAGTTTAATAATACTGATTCTGTAATTTTTATAAAACTAAATTTATGTTGGATATTGTACTTACCTGCATAGTCCTGGGCATTAACATTTGCACCAGCTTTTATCATTGCACACACACCATCTAAGTCATCTTCTGTAGCAGCTCTATGCAACAACGTCTGACCAAAAGCATCTCTTCTGTTGATTACAGACAGTGAAGTGTAATTACCTGAGGAATCATTGGAGTAATAATTAAAAATAGTCTGCTTTCCTGAGAAGTAAAATAAAATTGGAACAAATGAAAAATTTTTAATGGCATTAAATGGCATGAATTATAACATGTGTTTTTGTTTTTGTTCTGTCCCCTCATTTGCATTCTTGAGATCCCCGCGCTTTGATTGGCCAAAGCGCGGGGCGCTCTGATTGGCTAGGCGAGCCGCGCCGATTGGCTCGCTGAGAATCTCCCGCGATTGGTCCATTCGAATCGCGGGAGATTCAAAGTGGTGCTATTGGCCGCGGCCGCCGCGGCTTGGAAATAAAAAGCCGCGAAATTTTCCTATATGCTCAGTTCGGTACCAGCCTAATGAAAAGAGCTTGAAACAAAGTCACCGACTCCTGGCTTCCTTCCACGTGTACTTAACACTGGCGACGAAGGTGGGATCCTCATCCTGAACCGAAGCACGTGTCTGACGGAAGCCAGCCAACCGACGAGATGGCCAGCATCGCGCCACCAACCCCCTTCAACCCCGCTACCGAGGACTGGGAATCTTACACGGACAGATTCCACATGTTCCTCAAATGCAACGATCTGAAGGATGCCACGGGACCGAAGAAACGAGCCATCTTCCTAACACACTGCGGGCCTGCTGTGTTTAAGATGGCAAAAGCGCTAGCCAAACCCGCCGACGTGACCGAAATGAATTGGAAGGACCTTGAGCCATTGCTCCGAAACCACTACGCTCCAGCCGTGCCCATCCTCATCCAACGGCACAAATTTTATCGGTGGGACCAACGGTCGGGCGAGAGTCTCAGCGATTTCGTTGCAGAGCTGCGGCACCTGAAAGGACTATGCGAGTTCTCCAACATGAACGAGGCCCTTCGGGACCGAATCATGCTTGGCCTTTGGGACCCCTTTCTCCAAAGTCGGTTGATGGCTAAGGACAACATCGCTCTCGCCGACGCCATCTCCGAAGCCGCGGCCGCCGAAGCAACCCAACAGTCAGCAGACCGCATGCGGAGACCGAACGCCGGGGACTGCACCGCAAACAACAACCCTGCAAGGTCGACCGAGGCCCAACCTGAAACCACCACCCACCAAGGCGAACTCCACTCGACCTCGGGCACGTCCGACGAAGAGGAAGACATCCACCGACTACAGGCGGGCCGCGACCAGCACAGCCGGAGGAGTCGTAAGTCGAGGACCGCATGTGCTGGTTGCGGAGGCGACCACCCCAGATCCGAATGCCGGTTCTTCGACTCCGTTTGCCGGCACTGCGACAAGAAGGGCCACATCGCACGCGTTTGCCACCTCAAGAAGACACACAGCCCCAGGCGATGGGACCCGAGCGAGCGGAGACAAGACAGCACACACCCCAGGACCAGAGACCGGCCAACAGACAACCGCTGGGAGTGAACCGTACGAGCCCAACAAAGCAGCGAGGCCAGGCGGAGAGAAGAGACACATCAGACGGTCACCATCGGCCACGCCACAACCACAGACGCCAGAAAGGTCTACGTGGAGGTAGGCATCGAAGGCGAGCTCTGTAAAATGGAGGTGGACTCCGGGTCCTACCTCTCAATGGTAGCCTGGGAAGAACTTAAACGCTTGGTGCCTACCATCCAGAGAAAGCAACTAGAAAACCAGAGACTAATCCTCAAGGACTACCAGGGAAACCGCATCCCTGTAGTCGGAACAGGACAGTTTACAGTGACCTACAAGGGACACGCCGAAAGACTTCCCTTAACCATCGTTGATCGAGACCGACCTAGCCTACTGGGACTTCAATGGTTCGCACCGCTAGGCATCGAAGTCATGGGCATCGACCACATCGCCGAAGCCGACTGGGAGCAGCAACTGGCCCGGGATTTCCAGGAAGTGTTCGATGGCACCCTAAGCAAGTACCGAGGGACCCCTATATCCTTCAGCCTAGACCCCAACTTTCCCCCGAAACGCCTAAAACCAAGGCGGGTCCCGTTCGCACTCAAACCGAAGATAGACGAGCAAATTGACAAGCTCGTAAAGCAAGGGGTATTACAACCCATAGACCACGCCCGGTGGGAGACCCTCATAGTCACCCCGATTAAGCCTGATGGGTCAGTGAGAATCTGCGGGGACTATAAGGCCACCCTAAATGGCGCCTTGCAGCAAAGCGCTTACCCCGTCCCAGTAGTGCAGCATCTCCTACACTCACTGGGAGGGGGCAAAGTTTTTGCGAAACTCAACCTGGCCCAAGCATACCAGCAACTGCCGGTCGACGAGGAAACTGCCGAGGCACAAACCATAGTCACCCACCGGGGAGCGTTTAGATGCAACCGGCTCCAATTTGGAGTCAGCGTGGCACCGGGGATTTTCCAGAGCCTCATGGAAAGACTCTTACAGGGCATCAAGGGGGTGGTCCCATACTTCGATGATGTACTAGTATCGGCAACCAACCAGGCTTATTTGACCGAGAAAAAATAAACCAGCCATACTCACCTGAAAGCAGCCAGCACGAAACCTCGCCAGAAAGAGACAGCCAGGCCAGCTCAACCAACCCGGGAAGACCGAGCGGGAGAGGAGAAACCCGCAGCTCAACCAACCCGGGTAGCCTAGGAGGGAGCTGCGGAGAACGGCCCGGCCAGACAGACCAGGCAGTTCCCACAACGGAGTCCGGAGAAACAGAGACCCTGATCAAACCGGCCGGGATCCAACCTACGACTGACCTGCACAGGTCCAGTAGGCAGAGACGGAGCCCTGCCTACCTACGGGACTATGCAACGTAAGGACTGAACCAAGAGGGGAGGGGTGTTCTGTCCCCTCATTTGCATTCTTGAGATCCCCGCGCTTTGATTGGCCAAAGCGCGGGGCGCTCTGATTGGCTAGGCGAGCCGCGCCGATTGGCTCGCTGAGAATCTCCTGCGATTGGTCCATTCGAATCGTGGGAGATTCAAAGTGGTGTCATTGGCCGCGGCCGCCGCGGCTTGGAAATAAAAAGCCGCGAAATTTTCCTATATGCTCAGTTCGGTACCAGCCTAATAAAAAGAGCTTGAAACAAAGTCACCGACTCCTGGCTTCCTTCCACGCGGACTTAACAGTTTTAGTAATGTGCAAAGATGTAACCGTTCTCCTGCTTCTAATTTGTTATGCAAACTGTAACAAGAAATGTAATTGACATTTTACATTTGCATACATGATTAAGTAGCACAACTCATGTCTCTCAGTAGAGATTGTTGTACTTCCAAACAAAACTTTTATTATGCAATCACCTTGCCTTCTTAATACATTTTAGAGGAAAAACAAACAAAATGGTTTTCTATTTGCAACCTGCCATATTTTTCATGATTTTATATTTTGTTTCCAAAACATCTTATGGAAGAACTCTATTGGATAACATCAAGAGTTACCAACTTTCGATCTGTAAGGAATTAAAACTATTTACTTGATTACTTGTCACAGAGTAGTTATTAATACATAAAGTTATATATAGTAGTATATAAGGTTAAAAGGACATATATTAAATAAAGCATCAACTGATGTTATTCATATATCTGATAATATGCTAAGTGAAACCTACAAAAGAACAGAGGAATATGGTGGTTGAGATGAAAAAACTTTTGTTAATGCTGTGTTTTTAACTCCCCAAAGGAATGTATCCCTGAAGATGAATGGGACAACTTGCCACGGTCAATTTGCCACAGGACAACTCACCAAAGTCAACTCACTATGGAACAATTTAACAATTCAATTTAATTATTTAAAATAATCATTCTTCTCCTGGTTCTAGCGTCAATCCACAATCTGTCAGTTTCCCCATTAGAAGCCTCTGACTCATTTTGTGGATCAGTTGCTGGCATGAGTGAAGTCGAAAGTTCTGGCGAGGATTGTCTCTCCGACAATCTCTCATCCTCCTGGCTCACATCTATGTCCTCTGATAATTCAGACTCCACATTCACAGCAGGCTCCATCCTTTCATCTTCAGAGATATCAGAGTCAAAACTCACAGCAGGATCGATCCTTTCAGTCACAACACTATCCCTCACCGCAGGGCCCTTTCCCCGAGTCTGACGATCAGGATGTGGTTTTGAAGGGAATTGTGCATGATATATTCGAATAAGATCTGGGGCATGCACCTTGGACATATCCTGCCAAGAGCGAATCTCCGTTTCATTTTCCAGTCTCCCACAAAGTA
Organism: Hydrophis major; assembly: GCA_033807585.1. Taxonomy (NCBI): domain Eukaryota; kingdom Metazoa; phylum Chordata; class Lepidosauria; order Squamata; family Elapidae; genus Hydrophis; species Hydrophis major. The sequence goes on from CM066329.1 coordinate 336,857,835, forward strand.
CTGGAATCGTCCCTTTAGCCATCGTGAATCATAAATTCCGACCACTGTAGTATCCGTAACAGGTTCAGTGCTGGGCCTATATGGAGAACCTGTATCTGCCGGAGAACGGAGAGTACACGATGGGGTGTCAGGTACTAACAGGAAGCAGTGAAAAACAGGGTGAATGTGCATGGAGCGCGGTAGAGTGAGTCGATAAACCACAGAATTAATAACCGCCTCGATAGGGAAGGGACCAATAAAGCGTTGATCCAACTTCCTAATCGGACGATCGACCCGAAGATGTTTCGTTGACAACCACACCTTGTCACCCACAGCCAATGGAGGTGTCGCTCGACGCGAACGATCTGCGAAATGCTTATAATCTGCTTTCGCTCGTTCCAATTGTCTGGAAATTAATTGATGCACGGCATATAACTCCGACAAAAAATCTCGTGCCTCTGGAACTGGAGAATCTGCGATTGACAGGGGGAAAAACCTTGAATGGTAACCCACATTTGCATAAAAAGGCGTCATGTGGGTGGAGGTGTGCCGAGAATTATTAAAGCAAACTCTGCCAATGGAAGATAGGTCACCCAGTCGTTTTGTCTTTGATTTACAAAACATCTGAGGTATTGGGCGAGGATACCAATTACCTTCTCAGTCCCACCATCGGTTTCTGGATGCTAAGCATACTTGTACTCATAGTGTGTTCATTAGACTTTTCCAGAATTGAGCAGTGAACTGAACACCGCGATCTGAAACAACTCTGTCCATTAAGCCATGTAAACGGAACACGTGTTGTATGAAAAGCCGAGCAGCAACACAAGCCGAGGGTAATCTCCTACACGGGATGAAATGGGCCATCTTAGTGAGCATGTCAACCACCACGAGCACTGTCGTATAACCCGACGAAAGGGGCAAGTGCATTAGAAAGTCCATGGAGATAGCTCCCCATGGTCTGCTGGGAGTCGGCAGTGGTTGAAGAAGTCCAGGAGGCGCACCCGACGCCGCTTTCGCTTGTTGACATTGTACGCAAGAAGCGATGTAGGAAAACACATCATGTTGAACCCGAGGCCACCAAAAAGTCCAGGTGACCAAGTGCAGTTTTGTGAAAACCAAAATGACCAGCAGCGGGGTTGTCATGACATTGCATCATGATGAGGGCTCTAAGCGTCCTGGTGGGTACGTACAATAAATCCCGATGTCTTAGCAAGCCCTCTTCAAAGGACCATGAGGAATCAGGTCCAACTTCCCCCCTTCTCTGCTGCGTCCACGTGTCCAATCGCTGCACCTCCCATATTCGATCCCGTAAATCTACCGGATCTTGAAGTACGGCCAAGGATTCCGGTGGCAACACCGTTCGTGGAGGAAGAAGATCCTCGGGACCGATATATTCGGGTTTCTGAGACAATGTGTCTGCCCTCCGATTCTGTCCACTTGGAACATAAGTGACGGAAAAATTGAACCTTGCGAAAAACAACGACCACCAGTTCTGGCGTTGGTTCAACTTCTTAGCAATAGACAAATGTTCCAAGTTTTGGTGATCTGTCCGAACCTCCACCTTGTGCCGAGCCCCTCTAGATAATGTCATCAGGTCTCAAATGCAGCCTTAATAGCCAACAACTCCTTTTTCCAGATGCTATAATTGCGCTCAGAAGCTGTAAGCTTCCTAGAATAGTATGCACAGGGGAAAAGAGGCACGCCACATTCCCACTACTAAACTTTTTATCTAATCATACAAATTATCTAGATCAGTCTTTTATGTCCTTGGATAAATAGGGATTAAATGTAGATGATGAGAATTTACCATTCAGATTTGATGGAAGATGACATATCAAAGTACACTGTAATCTGAAAGTATTTATGCTGATTGCTTTTGCATCTGAATCTGAAAAAAATAAATCTTCCTTTGTCTCAATGAAATTCTACTTTTAATTGAAACCATTTCCTCCAAAACAATGCAAACTTTAAAAAATATTCACATTTTAATACAAAGTTGTACATTGTAATATGAACTCATACACTTTGCTACAGTAACATATTTTAAAAAGTAAATTGCCTTCTAACTATAAACAGACCATCAAAAACAATACTTACTGGTTTTCTTGGCAATCCTCTGGCTCTTCCTTACTTGCTCAATTTTGGTATTTGCATCTGAAGATGAGCAATGGTATGTGCAAACTCCCAATTGCAAAGATTCATATTCTTTATGTCTACCATTAAATCTGCCGACAAATAAATGGTTTGAAATTACAAAACGTATTTTGAAAGCGCCACAAAACTTTTTCTTGTAATTAACTAAAATGGAAATTTTATCACCAAGGATAAGGTTTAAACTTGTCTAAATTTTAAACTGGAATTGTACCCTATTTAAGTACCTTAAACTGGATATGTAAAAATAAAATTCCCCAAGGTAAAAAATACTTAATGATACTTTATTCAAATATTTAACCAATTATTATACCTGTGCATCTTCTGATGCATTCCTTCTAAAAATGGTTGGCATTCAAAAGAAGCATCTGTATCATTTATCACAACGGTCTTTCTTTGGTGCTCTGATTTCTTTAATGTATATGAAGTTGCTTCAAAGAGATGCTCACATGAATGAATGTCTTTTAAACTGGAATTTCCTTTTATAAATGGTCTGTCAGTAAAATCAGTTTTTTGAGGATCTGGATGGCACAATGGATGCATACATTGTTCATAGTCGATCTATGAAAAATAAATTGCAAAATGTTTCAAAATATTTGTAAGAGTTTAAAATATTGACACTTCTAATCATTATTTTTTCTGTAGCTTTAAAAAGAAAGGATTTTTTTAAAAATAAACCTGATAATTGGTAAGGAAAACAACTTTACATATGCAGCTAGTTGAATAGCTATCTTTTTTGCAGTTATATACAACATTTTCAGTCTTAGGGACATAGATTATGATGCCATTAAAGCCGATTCTAAAGATTTACAAAACTAATTTCTTCTAGAAACTCATCCATGCATTTAAATTCATTTAACTACAATTTACAAAAACTGACCCAAGCAAATGTGTTATCACAGTGGTATTTATGAAATGTCTTAATGTTCTTTCATTTTGACTATATTATTAATAGGAAAATGTAGCTATTTGGACTCACAAAGGAAAAGAATGTAAGATTTAATGTAGACACATCCATTGTTCCTGTCAGTGCCATACTAAAGAAGCTGCTCATCCCGGATCAGATTTCAATCGCTACATATTTCATTGATCATTGAGATCCTTTAGAAAATCAAATATTCTTTTAATAAACACTGAACACATACATGCATTAAAAATTATTTAACAGACTTGAACTGTCTGCTATGAATGCTGTACATGTTCTGAATGCCTCAGCAGTTGGGAGCACTCAATGAATCCTATTTGGGTACAGGAACTAAACTAGATTGATATTAAATAATATTTTACTGCATTAGAGTCTACCAGAGAATATTTGGACCCAGTACCAAATTGAAGAGACAAAAGTCATATCTGAAGCTAATAATTATTTTTGTAGTGTTTCCCAGAAAAATGCATTGTTCATTAAGTCACAAGGAGCTGAGCTCAACTCAAAACAGCCTGCATCTTTACATATTTTCAAAGATAGTCTTTCTTTATATGATATTCTTTACCCAGAGATATCAGGAATTGAATCTGAGAAATTATGCAAAACAAATTTGCAATCACTAGGGTTTTTTTTGCATTTTCTGTACTATTTTTCAAGTATTTTTAAAGAAGATATGTTAGCCATGACATTATAGTGTATATAATAGCAGTGAGGTTTTCCTTTTCTTCATTAAATTTCCTGCTGACAGATGAAGGAAAAAGTTGTTAAACCGGACTTGCCCCTATGTTCCTGTTACAAACATAAAGTTTGGATTTGCTTTGTTTTGTTTTGTTTTAAGAATACATAACTAATGATCAGCTTCTCAGCATGGAACAATGTTAGACTTACAAAGAAAGAAAGAAAGCCAATTCCAACTATACCCTAGGTTTGGGGAAAAAAAGGGATATACAGTAGAATTCACCATATGGATAATCCTCAATTTACAACAGTTCATTTAGTGACCATTCATAACAGCACTGAAAAAAGTGACTTAAGACCATTTTTCACACTTACAACCGCTGCAGTATCACCTTGGTCACATGTTCAAAATTCCGATGGGTGGCAACTGGTTCATATTTATAATGGTTGCTGTGTCCTGAGGTCATGTGATCAACTTTTGCGACCTTCTGACAAGCAAAGTCAATGGGGAAACCAGATTCACTTAACAACTATGCTACTAATTTAACGAATGTAATGATTAACTTAACTGTGGCAAGGAAAATGGCACAAACATTTCATTCAGCAACATAAATTCTGGGTTCAATTGTGGTCGTAACTTGGGGACTACCTGCACTCTTATGCTACTTTATTCATGAGACTTCAGATCAAAGTTTTTGGGGAAAATATGATACATCAATTAATACAATGGAAAAGTCTCGTTGCAACATTTTTATTTCAAACTTAATTTCAATTGTGTATGCATAAGCAGATTTTAAAAACATGACCTTACCAAGTTTTAAATATAGGTGGTCCTCAGATTATGATGGCATTTGTGATTGGGATTGCCATTGCTAAGTGATGTATTTGTAAATGATGGATCATATGAATGAATTCCTCAGTGACAGCAATCCTGACAGGTATTGTAATCTCAGTACTGTGCAAATCATTAAGTGGGAAGAGGCTAAAGTCCCAGGTAAGGAAGATGGTGTGCATGTGTTGTGGGGGAAGCTGCAGGTAGTTGCCATAGAGCCAAGACAGATAGGGAGGTATGAGCGAGCACTTGAAATGGAGTGAAGGACGGGTGATACAGCATATGATCCCTGGGATCTCATACTGTATAGGGAAGCTCTTCAGGAGTAAAAGCAGCAGGAGTGACTTAAAGGGGTAAATTGCAATTTTTCCAAGTATGTGGCCAAATTAATAAAAAGGAACCAGGGCATATAGAATAACTTTAGCACACTTAATTTAAATGAATGACTCTGACAGGTTAATTTAACATATTGCTTATGCATTTCCCTTCTCTCAGTCCTTCTCTCTCAGTCCCTTCTCAGTCCTTCAGTTTATGAGAGAAGATGCAGACTAAATTCCCAATCCCCAGGAAACATTTTGGCAAAGCCCAAGGAGGGTTCTGGAAAAATAATTTTTAGCCAGTACTCTGAGATAGCAAGATATAAAATATACATTGCTGATGTAAGAATATAAACTTGTGAACATCAGATGAAAATGTTTCCTAATCACACTCACTCACACACACTATATATACTGTGTGTATATATGCATGTATGTACATACCTGTTCGCCTGAAGTGCATGACATCTTGGCTATCATTACAGTTTTTGGTTCTTCATGGCATTGCAGATAACACTGAGATTTCAAATCAGTTTTTATTATTTCTGTGGCATCATCACCCGCCTGTTCAGGTGTTAGCTGCTTCACTGTTGTGCTTGATCCAGTTCTGCCTTCTACTGCAACTACAGATTCTGTCAAGGTGTTTAGAGCTGTGAAAAGTTCTTCTGGCAAAGTATTATTCTCCTCATTTACAGATGTATCTATAGAAAAATCATCATTCTGATACTCTAACATGTCAGGTATTTGATTGGTTTCAAATTCATCAAGTGGTTTTATTACAAACATTTTAGCTGCCACACTATTTATAGTCTCATTAGATGCTATTGCTTCATGAATTAGATTGTTATCTGCTGCATCACTCTTGCCACCGATCATTCCAACACTTTGGAAATCCACTGATGTTTCTGGGTATTTTAGCACATCATTTGAGAATGACTTTACTGCATTCATATTTGAGGGAAGAGTTTCTTCTAGAGAATCACCTAAAAATAAAATTAAAATGTCATGGTTACAATAAAGAAGAACTCACATTATTTCTATAAAGATACTCTTTAGTATAAATTTAATTATATTTTTTGGCATTTTATCATTTTATTACAACAATTTGAACACATTTATATTTCTCAATACAAGTTAATCTAATAGTAATTAAGGATGCTTTTTTTACAAAATGTTTTATGCTGCCACAACACAATGACCTAAAATTTCTAGTAGTTTCTATTATTATCTTTAATTGACTTTTCTGATAAATTATGGAAGATTATCTAAGATTTCATCGGCCATATATACAAAAATAATCATTTCATTCTTAGCATGATTATTTATATAGTGATGTACTATAGTAAGGCAGCTTGATAAGTGCAACTAGTTCTGTAATATCAATATTTTAATTAATTTAAATATATAATAATTCCAAACAGGCCACAGCAGCTAATTCCCCTTTATTATATTGATCTATGCTGAAGTTCTGGGGGGGAAATAGGGAACAAGTACTAAAAATTTTGGAATAAAAATCTGGGTATTTTTAAATAGATAAACCTCAAAAATCCTGTTTGTTTTACTGTCCATTTTAGCAGAACAATTTTTGAGTCTAGCATTTTGATGGATATTTTGAGATTATAAAAAAAAAATCAACAAACCAAAAGAGCAGATGAAGCTATATAATGTATAGTTGAAATATCATTGGCAACTTCTTTTAACTTTTAATAAGCCTGGTATGTGGCAGCAGTGAATATTTGTAAAGAGCCTTACTCCTTTTTCAATGCCTTCTAAATGATAACATAAAATCGCTGCCTTGTACATTAAAAAAAATACTTTATCCTTGGAATTTAAGGGAAGGGAGGATGAATTTTGTTGTGCAATGTATTTCTTGGGAGTGAAAACCTCAAATATGAGTAAGCCGAGTAAAAAATCTAAAATACTTTGGATTTGAAAATTTGCTTCACTAGAACTTTTCCTTTTTTTTCATGTTTACTCTGTGGAACCAAAATTATTTGTAGATCTAAACTTGTTGTTCGGCAACAGTGCCTAGAAAGTTGTAGTAACAGCTATAATTTACATTGCAACTCTATTAATTGTGGAGTATTTCCAATTAATATTTCCAAAGTTCTTTATGCTGAAATCATAGTATTATTCATTTAGAAAGCTCTGTAAATATTTTGTATTATAGCAATAGGTATGGCATATTTATTATTTTGTGTTAAGCACAAACTTTGGATAATGATGTCAGATGTAGGTTTTTATGCTAGTTCAGTATAACAAAAACAATGGAAGGGTTATAGAAAATTACATGACTTTATTTTAATGGCCACACAGATTACTTGATCGGTCCAATGTGTTACGATTTTTAAGCAATATATAAAAGCACTGCTTCAAAAGTAAAATTCTATTTTACTAGGCACTAGGTTATTATATGACTTTTAGAATGCTCCTGATCTGTGTAAAATATTGTTCTTCAACTAAATATTTGTATTAATTTATAAATCTTTAGTTGAACAATACAAATGTAACTTTACAAGCAGAGAACCATTAACACACCGACATTTTGGTATGATATCTTGAGAACTCCGGGCACTTTGTGTTCTAAATCTAGAAAAATAACAAACAAGAATTCTTTAAACTTCTCTGAATAAGATTATTTTAGATTTTATCATTATATTTATTTTTAAAAATCAAAATTTCATTTGCTTTCTGCATTATTCCAAATCCAGGGTGAAGATGGATTTTAATTATGCATCAGTTTCTTTAACTCAGAAAATCCAAGTCCAAATGTAATATTAAAAATCTTTCTGCATAAGGCATAGTTGATTCAATATACACTGCTCAAAAAAAATAAAGGGAACACTTAAACAACACAATATAACTCCAAGTCAATCACACTTCTGTGAAATCAAACTGTCCACTTAGGTAAAAACACTGATTGACAATCAATTTCACATGGAAAGGTGGAAAGCATAGGCAGTTAGCAAGACATCCCCAATAAAGGAGTGGTTCTGCAGGTGGTGACCACAGACCACTTCTCAGTTCCTATGCTTTCTGGCTGATGGTTTGGTCACTTTTGAATGTTGGTGGTGCTTTCACTCTAATAGTAGCATGAAACGGAGTCTACAACCCACACAAGTGGCTCAGGTAGTGCAGCTCATCCAGGATGGCACATCAATGCGAACTGTGGCAAGAAGGTTTGCTGTGTCTGTCAACATAGTGTCCAGAGCATGGAGGCGCTACCAGGAGACAGGCCATACATCAGGAGACGTGGAGGAGGCCATAGGAGGGCAACAACCCAGCATTTAAGTTCACCCTTTTCATTCAATATTTCACCATATCTGTTTGTTCCTTTTTGTATATTATAGGATACGAAAATGCTTCAATAGTCGATAACCAGACCAGAATTTTCAAATAACATTATCTTTTAATCTTCTCCCAGTTTAACCACAGAGACTCCCGTATATAATGTCTTCTAAAATACCCCTGTTTTAGTTCCTTTGTACCATAAAAAAAGCCTGCCACCCCAACAACAAATCATGTCCTTCTAATGTCAACAATCTAGTATTTCTTAGTGTTATCCATTCCTTAACTCACATCAGATTAGTAGCTTGGTAGTACAACTCCCAATTAGGCAAACCAAATCCTTCTCTAATTCTAGCATTTTGTAAAAGTTTTAACTTTATTCTCACTTTCTTACCTTGCCATATATATTTCAACACAATTTTATTTAAATCTTCAAAGTAGTCTTTTCCAAGCCTAATTGGAATTGTTTCAAACAAATATGAAATTCTGGGTAATATATTCATCTTGATTGTTGAAATTCTCCCTATTAGTGACAGTTGTAAGTTTTCCCATTTCGCCAAATCTAGCACTACCTGCTGTTTAAGTTTAATATAATCATTCTCTTTTAATGTACTACATTTTGCTGTCAAATATATCCTCAAGTACTTGATCTTATTCGTGACCTGAATTTTCAATAGATCTGCCAGTTCTTCCTTTTGTCTTAATAGCATATTCTTTGTCAAAATCTTTGTCTTATCTATTTATTTTCAAACCAGCCACCTTTCCATATGTCTCTATCTTTTCTATCAATTTTGATGCAGTTTCTAAAGCAGGGGTCTCAAACTCGCAGCCCGTGGGCCAATTCCGGCCCGCAGGACAATATCCTGTGGCCCCCACCATGATATGAAAGTATATTAGTGCGGCCCGCAGGGGGAATGGACCTCTGAAGGAAGTCCCGCCCACCATTCCTCGTCGTGGCTTCTTCTCCACCCTGAACTTTAACAAGTCCAAGTACAGGTCCAGACTTACTGATGATCATCTTCAAGCCATACTGAGGGTCTCAAGTGCCTCCTCTCTCAAGCCAAATGTGGCTCAGATATGTGAGAGGAAGCGTTGTCAAGTCTCTGGCAGCAAGGAGTAAGCTGGAGAAGCCATGTTCTAAGGAACTGTTCATGATCTTTGTTAGGGATAACATTGTTTTACCCTAACTGGTTTAGGTAAATAATAATATGTAATCATAGTTTTGTATGTTAAAGTGTCTGCAACTATAACTGTGGGATAGTAATTAAGGGAGTGGTTGTGAAAGCACTTTAAAAGAAGCAAGGCTGCAGCTTGCTCTCTCTCTGGCTTTGATGAAACCTGATTACTGCAAGGACACAAGACTGCATTGCTCGAACAGGAGAGAAAACAAAGGACAGACCTGTAAGTGAATTGACATAGGATATTTCTACACGGACTTTGCTAACTGAATATCCCTGAATGGACTGACTAAATGATACATGACTATTGGACTGTTATTTTGACTATGCTATGAACTCATAATGGAATAAACTATATTTTTGATAGCACAAGCGTATCTGTTATTTTTACTGTATGCTAATAAACATACAAGCTTAGCTCACTCATTTATCTGTGTGCCTATTTGACTAAGCTGCACATTCTGTTTAGCTTATCTCCCTAACCCTGGTTGGGGAAACCAGGCTTAACACTGGTTATGGGCCCAGAGGCTGCAAAGTCAGTTTAACTAGGATAAAACAGATTTATGTAAAAGTGAGAGTTTGTGTTGTTTTACATTACAGTAAACAGACAGCTGTGTTTTATTAATTATATTTTTATATCCATATAAGAAAACATGGCACAAGTCAATCTACAAAGTTTGTCCCTTATATCCAAGCTGGATGGAACAAACTATGTATCATGGTCTATGAAATGTAGTCTGCTTCTACGAAGAGAAGGTTTGTGGAACATAATTGAAAATCCACCAAACGTAGAAGAATGGGATCCAGAGGATGATGAAGAGAGAATAAAGATAGAAGAATTTATGCATAAAAATCAACAAGCTATTTGCATTATTGCTTTAACCTTAACTGATATGCAACTTGTTTATATCCACGGAGAGAATACAGCTGTTGGGTGTTGGCAGAAGCTGAAGAGGATTTATGTTCGAGATAATGTTGGTGCTCACATAAATCTAACACGGAAACTTTTCAGTACAAGATTCCATTATTGTGTACGAGGATAACCAAGCAGCTATAAAATTAGCTACTAGTATTGCTGTTAAAACTAGATCAAAGCATACTGATTTAAGATACTTAATGTTAGAGAATCTGTAAAGAATGGGCTAATTAAATTGGAATACTGCATGATGGAAGAAAACATTGCAGACCAATTTACAAAAGCTCAAGGAGTAACTAAGTTTAAAGAAAGTTGTAACAAATATGATTTAAAGATGTAAATAGTTATATTATTATTTCCTAAAAGGGGAGAATGTTAGGGATAACATTGTTTTACCCTAACTGGTTTAGGTAAATAATAATATGTAATCATAGTTTTGTATGTTAAAGTGTCTGCAACTTTAACTGTAGGATAGTAATTAAGGGAGTGGTTGTGAAAGCACTTTAAAAGAAGCAAGGCTGCAGCTTGCTCTCTCTCTGGCTTTGATGAAACCTGATTACTGCAAGGACACAAGACTGCATTGCTCGAACGGGAGAGAAAACAAAGGACAGACTTGTAAGTGAATTGACATAGGATATTTCTACACGGACTTTGCTAACTGAATATCCCTGTATGGACTGACTAAATGATACATGACTATTGGACTGTTATTTTGACTATGCTATGAACTCATAATGGAATAAACTATATTTTTGATAGCACAAGCGTATCTGTTATTTTTACTGTATGTTAATAAACATACAAGCTTAGCTCACTCATTTATCTGTGTGCCTATCTGACTAAGCTGCACATTCTGTTTAGCTTGTCTCCCTAACCCTGGTTGGGGAAACCAGGCTTAACAATCTTCATTCAATGTTCCATTCATGTGTTCAGGACAGTTCATGTATTGGAGAAATAATTAACTGTTGATGACATTTGAGGATATTTTTTTAACAACGTTTTTTGTGGAATCCCTTATGCAGCCAAGCCTCACCCAGACTCTGCCTCCAGCGGCCCACAGGTAAATTGAGTTTGAGACCCCTGTTCTAAAAGGTCTTCTAAGATGAAAACCAGATCATCTGCAAATGCTTGCAGCTTAAATTCTTCCTTTTTGATTTTCATTCCTTTTATATTCTTTTCATCTCTAATATTTCTGTTTAACATTTCCAAAGTTAACATAAACAACAAAGGTAATAGTGGGCACCCTTGTCTTGTTCCTTTTCTTATATTAATAGAGTCTATCAGTTCTCCCTCTATCATTACCTTTGCCGTTTGCTTATAGTATATAGCTTCTATTGCTTGAATAAATTTTCTAGCAAAACCCATCTGTTCCAACAGTAATAACATGAATTGCCAATTCACATTATCAAATGCCTTCTGTGCATCTAGAAATATCAGAGCCATTTGTTTTTCAGGATGTGCCTCGTAGTATTCCAAAGTATCCAAGATTACTCTCATATTGTCTTTAATTTGTCTCTTTGGCAGAAATCCATTTTGATTAGAATAAATAAAATTATTTAAATATTTTTTAGTCTTTCTGCCAATATTGAAGCAAAGACTTTATAATCTGCATTTAGTAGAGAAATGGGTCTATAGTTCTTAATTGGTAATGGGTTGGTCTCCTCTTTTGGAATAAGTGCAATATAGGCTTCTGACCATGATTTAGGTATCTTCTTCTTTAACATAACTTCATTCATAACTTCTAGCAATGGAAGATTCAAAGATTCTTGTAATGTTTTATAAAATTCTGCCAGAAGTCCATCTGGGCCTGGGTGCCTTTCCATTATTTTGCTTCTTGAGTGCTTCAGTTAGCTCCATCATCATTATATTGCTTTCTAACATTTTTTCAGTCTCTTTAGGTATCTGAGGTAAATTGGCTTCTGTAAGTACTGCTTAACTCTTTCCTCATCAATATTCTCTTGTATATATAATTTCCCATAGAAGTCTTGAATGATTTCCTTCTTCTCTTTGCTACCATGGCAAACTTGGCCTTGGTCATCTATTCATTGCAATATTTTCCTTGATTCTTTCTCCTTTCTCAATTTGTATGCTAACCATCTACCTGGTTTGTTTGCGTTTTCAAAGTAGTTCTGTTTAGCACCTCTAAATTTCTGTGCTAATTCTTCTTTTTCTATTTGACCCATTTTGTGTTTAATTATATCCATTTTTAGCTTGATGTCCTTTTTCTGTGCCATTTTCTGTAGCTTTTTTTCAAGTCTTTTATGCTCATCCTCTAGGGCCTTGGAGGCTAACCTTTTCATAGTATTCCTTTTCCTTGTATAGTCTGTTAAGCCTGTGTTCCCCAACCAGGGTTAAGGAGACAAGCTAAACAGAATGTGCAGTGTTAGTCAGATAGGCACACAGATCAATGAGTGAGATAAGTTTGTATGTTTGTTAACATACAGTAAAAATAACAGATACGCTTGTGCTATCAAAATATAGTTTATTCCATTTAGAGTTTATAGCATAGTCAAAATAACAGTCCATTAGTCATGTATCTTTTAGTCAGTCCATTCAGGGATATTCAATTAGCAAAGTCCTTGTAGAATATCCAATGTCAGTTCACTTACAATAAATCAGTCTTTTCTCACAGTTGATAAGATCAACGCTCCTCTTTCTCTCTCCCGTTCCAGTAGGGAAAAACGCAGACTTCAGTCCACCCAGTAATTAGGGATCATAAAGCCAGAGAGAGCAAGCTGCCGTTGTCTTGCTTCTTTTATGGTGCTATTACAACCACTCCCTTAATTACATTCCTACAGTTAAAGTTGCAGACACTTTAACTAACAAACCATGATAACATATTTATTATTTTACCTAAACCCGTTAGGGTAAACAATGTTATCCCTAACATAGTCTATTATCAAGCCTCTAACATATGCCTTCATTGTATCCCATACATTCTGAATTGATGTATCTTCTTTTTTGTTTTCTCTAAAGAAAAAAGCCAATTCTTTCTCCATCCACTGTATGAAATCTTTTTTCTTTAAAATAGTATTATTTAACGTCCATCTCAATCTTCTTTTTTGTCCTTTCCATTTAATTGTCATTGGATTGTGATATGCCCAAGTACTTGTTTCAATATTTATTTCTTGAATGTTAGATATTAATTCTGTTGACATCCATATCATATCCATTCTGGACCATGATAAGTTTCTATTTGAATAGAAGGTGTATTGTTTAGTTTTAGCATTTCTTTCTCTCCCTGTATCTTTTAAGTTTATTTCATCTACCATTTTAAAAAAAAGATTTAGGGAGAGTCTTTCTGTTTTGCTTTATTGTTTTCTGTGCTGTATAGTCCAATTTATTGTCTACAATTCCATTAAAATCTCCCATCATAACTATATTAGAATAGTCCAGTTCAATTATTTTCATATGTAATTTTTTGTAGAATTCTTCTTGTTTGTCATTCGGAGCATAAATTGCAATCAGGAATGTTTTCATATTATTGTCCATTATTTCCACCATTAGTATTCTTCCATCATCATCGGTATAGATCAATTTTGCTGGGGTGGTCTCTTTAATATATAAAACCACTCCTCTTTTCTTACATTGGGTCAAGGAAGTAAATATTTTCCTTAATTTTCGCTTTTGTTCATTTTTCGCAATTGTTCATATTGTTTTTTAATATGTACTTCTTGTAGACAAATTATATCAAATTTTAATTTCTCTAATTTATGAAAAGTTTTCCTTCTTTTAACGGCTGAGTTAAGTCCATTGATAGTAATTGTAATCAATTTTTCTCTTCCATGGTTATGTTTTATAGTTAGAGGTTTTGCAGCTCTCATAGATCTTAGTTCATGTTGTTCTTTGGCTTCCACCTTTCCACCTACTGCACCTTCTTCTTTTTCAGTCACCATTTGGCAGTCCTCTTGGAGTTCAATTAGTGAGATCTCTTTTTCTGCCTCTTCCTCTTTCCTTCCAGAAAATTCTGTATAAAATAATTCCGCTTTCTCAATTGAATCAATTCTATGTCTCTGTTCTTGCCATGTGAACATTAAACCTTCTGGAATCAGCCATCTATAATTCACCTCTTTTTTAAGTAGCATTTTAGTCAGAAATCGGTATTCTCTTCTCATCTCTCTCACTCTTCTGGGTATTTGTTTCAAGACCACAATCTCCTTGTCTTTGTATTTCAATGTTTTCTCTTTTGCCACTTGCAATATTTGCATTTTAATGGCTTTCTTTGTAAATCTAATGTGAACTTCTCTTGGTAAGCTATTTCTCATCGCATATCTTGTGAAAACTCGATAAACCTCATCTATTCCATCCATCATCTTCTCCTGAGTTATTTCCAAAGCTTCAGCCAGTATTTCTATCATTATCTCAGATAGGTTTTGGAATCTAAGATAGAATTCTGATCTATCCATCTCCCATCTCAACATACCACTTTTATCTTGTTCAACCATGGTTAATCTATTATCAATATCTCCAATGTTCTTGTCTCTTTGTTTATCTTCTTCAATTTTTTGGAATCTCTCATCATACTTCAACATCATTTGTTGGATGTTCTCCACTTTTTCATCGGTTTTCCCTGTTCTTTGTTCAATGTTCTCTGTTCTTTGTTCAATGTTCTCTGTTCTTTGTTCAATGTTCTCTATTCTCTTTTCAATATTCTCTGATCTTGCTTGAGTATTTTGAATTCCTTGCATAATCATCTGCAGAGTCACTTTTTCTTGCTTTAACATTGTCTGTATTGAACGTTATCCTCCAAATGGTGGAGAGGAAGAAGTAAAGTTGAAGAACCAGGAGCTATAAATTTCCTACTCATTTTAAGCAATTCAAAATCTTCAGGTTCTTCTAAACCTTAATCCAATTGTGAAGTAACCAATTATAGTTCAAAATAAAAATAGTAGAAAAAAGAAGCCCAATAATAATAATAAAGAAAAAAAAAAAAAGGAGGACAAAATTTCTTCAGGTTCTTGTATACCTTAATCCAATCAATAGTTAGATAAAGAAAGACTTAAGAAAACAAAAAGGAAAAAAAAGGAAAAGGAAAAATTCTTCAAGTTCTTCAACACCTTAATCCAATTGAAAGATCTCAAATAGAAAAAAGTGCATAAAAATAAACCAGAAAGGTAGATGAAAAAAAACAAAAATACCAGGAAAGGAAAAAAAAGGCTTTTAAGGCTTTCCCTTTAAAATAAAAAGCAAACGTAGAGATTGGACTTCCAAAAAAAAAGAAAGAAAGAAAGAAAAATAAAGACAAGCTCCAACAAAGCCAAAAACCCAAACAGTTATTACAAAAAAAAGATTAAAAAAATACAATAAAGCTGGTGAGGATAGCACAACTTAGGAAAAATGAAAAGGGCGGCATACTGAACTTTGTTTGATTATCCAAGGCTCTTATTATAACTCTCTTCTCCAAAAACTTATCACCTTTTTTCCTCCTACGTTTCAACACCAGACTCCAGCTGTTGATAGAAACCCAGAAGAGCACCTGCAATAATACTCTCCCATGCTCTTCCCTCTATCTTATCAAATAACAATGTCCTTGAAAAAGAGTCTCAGTTCTTTCTTTCTCAGCTTTGTCTGGTCACAGGAAAATAGAATATTTTCAAGCCTCTAGTTGGCAGTGTTACAAAGTTTCTTTGCTCTCACTTTCCCCCTCCTTTTCTGAGCAGGATATAATAAGAATTAATAAAAAAAGAAAAAGATATTTTAAAAAAATGAAATAACTAAAGGGAGCCTCTAACCTAAAATATTACAAAATCAAAAAGGAGAAGAAAAAAATAGATATAAATGAAAAAACCAGTCCAGTTTCAAAATACAAGATCATATATAGAAAATCCAGAAGAAAAAAAAAACATTACTTTGACATTCCTGTTTAAATTGCCGCTTAATCACTTTTGTCAAAACTTTTACAGATTCTTTCTTTTCCTTAGGGTGTCCTTTCAGATCTTAGAAAAAAAAAAGTTCTCACCAAACTGGCACACTCTCTCTTTCTGCTCTCTTCTGTTTCGGAGCTGTCCCAACTTCAGCAGCTTTAATGGCTGCCTCTTTGCCGCTGGCAAGAAGAGCTTCTCCTGGATCTACCAGGGACTTTGCAGTATCCCTGGGATCGACAGGAAGTGCTCTTCACTTTCACCATCTCTTCAGGACGGTTTAGATCTGATAGGACCGTCCAGGAGCAAAGATATCGGCAGTGATCTCAGACCTCCAAGATCGCATGCCGTATCGTCACGATACCAGCTTTGGAGAGGAGACCAGTCAAATAGAATAGAATTCTTTATTGGCCAACTGTGATTGGACACACAAGGAATTTGTCTTTGGTGCATATGTGTATATACCACATGTCTCAGTGTACATAAAAGAAAAATAAAATTCATTCATGAAGAATCATAAGATGCAACACTTAGTGATAGTCATAGGTTATTAATAAGCAAACAAATCACACTAGGAAACAAATAAAACAATATAAATTGTAAAGATACAAGCAACATAGTTATAGTTATAAGTGGGAAGAGATAGGTACTAGGAAGGATGAGAATAATAGTAATACCACCTTAGTAAATAATTTGACAGAATTAATTGTTTAGCAGAGTGATGGCATTCGGTAAAAAGCTGTGCTTGTGTCTAATTGTTGTGGTGTGCAGTGCTTGTAGCGTGATTTTGAGGTTAGAAGTTGAAACAATTTATGTCCAGGATATGAGGGGTCTGTAGACATTTTCAAAGCCCTCATTTTGACTCATGCAATATACAGGTCCTCAATGGAAGGCAGGTTGGTAGCAATTGTTTTTTCTGCAGTCCTAATTATCCGTTGAAGTCTGTGTCTGTCTTGTTTGGTTGCAGAGCCAAACCAGACAGTTATAGAGGTGCAGACGACAGACTCAATAATTCCTCTGTAGAATTGAATCAGCAGCTCTTTGGGCAGTTTGAGCTTTCTGAGTTGGCACAAAAAGAACATTCTTTGTTGTGCTTTTTTTGATGTTTTTGATGTTAAGTGTCCATTTTAAGTCTTGAGATATGATAGAACCTAGAAACTTGAAGGTCTCTATTGTTGATACTGTGTTGTCTAGTATTGTAAAAGGTGGTAGTATAAGAGAGTTTCTCCTAAAATCTACCACCATTTCTATGGTTTTGAGTCTGTTTAATTCAAGATTGTTCTGGTTGCATCACAAGGTTAGTTGTTCAACCTCCAATTTATATGCAGATTCATCATTGTCTCAAATGAGACTAATCACTGTTGTATCATCTGCAAACTTCAGTATTTTAACAGAGGGATCTTTTGAGTCATTGGTGTATAGAGAGAAGTGGAGAGAGCACACAGCCCTGGGGGGCTCCTGTGCTAATTGCATAGGTATCTGAAGTGATTTTGCCCAGCTTCACCTGCTGCTTCCTGTCTGTTAGGAAGGTAATGAGCCATTTACAAGTTTGGTCAGTACAGCTAGCTGATTTAGTTTAGTTATAACAATATCTGGAATGATGGTATTGAATACTGAGCTGAAGTCTACAATGTTGACCTTTGCATAAGTCTTTGGAGATTCAAGATGTGTTAGGATATAGTGTAGAGTCATATTAGCAGCAGCAGCAGTGTTGATCTGTTTGCTCAGTACGCAAATTGCAAGGGGTCTAACAGAGGATCCATGATGGTTTTCAGGTGGGCCAAGCACTAATCTTTCAGAGGTTTCCATAACTACAGATGTTAAAGCAACTGGTCTGAAGGGATATTTAGATAGAAGATAGAATTCTTTATTGGCCAAGTGTGATTGGACACATAAGGAATTTATCTTGGTGTAAATACTCGCAGTATCCATAAAAGAAAAGATACATTCATCAAGAGTCGAGAATCATAAGGTACACCACTTAATGATGGTCATAGGGTACAATAAGCAATCAAATCATACTAGGAAACAGTCCAGATTTTCATAACTACAGATGTTAGAGCAACTGGTCTGTAGTCATTCAGTTCCTTGATGGAGGGCTTCTTTGGCACTGAAATGATCATAGAGCGTTTGAAGCAGGAAGGAACATAGCACATCTCTGGTGATCTATTGAAGATTTGGGTAACGATGGGGGCCAATTGGTCACCACAGACTTTTAAGCAAGAAGGAGTTATCTTGTCTGATCCTGGTGCTTAATTGGCTTTTGTCTGTGTAATAGATCTTGCACTTCTTTTTCTGTGCTCACCAATGGATTGGGGCCAGTTGTAGGAGGCTTGGCTGTTGTTGGTGTGTTTGAGATGTGGGTTGTGGAGATAGGTGGCTGTAGTTTCCTTTCAAACCTGCAGTAAAACACATTCAGGTCATCTGCTAGTCATCGATTTTCTTCTGCCTGGGAAGGAGGTTTGCTGAAGCCAGTGATGTTTTTAAAAGTTTTCCACATGTTTGCTGGTTCATTTGTTGAGAACTGATTCCTTAACTTTTCATAGTAGCTTCCTTTTGCTGCCCTGATCTCTCTTGTTAATATGTTTCTGGCCTGGTTGTATAGCATTCTGACACCTTTTCTGTAGGCTTCCTCTTTGGAATGACGTAGCTGCTTAAGTTTAGCTGTGAACCAAGGTTTATTGTTACTATATATTTGCAGGTTCCTTGTTGGTACACATGTCTTCTCAGAATCTGACATATGATGTTACAGTATCTGTGTGCTCATCTAGGTCTGCAGAGGCATCTTCAAAAACATTCCAATCAGTGCAATTAAGGCAGGCCTAGAGTTTCAGCTTTGCCTCATCTGACCAAGTCTTCACTGATTTAATTGTTTGTTTCGTGGTTTTAAGTCTTTGACTGCAGGCAGGTACAAGGTGAATCATGCAATGGTCAGAGTGCCCACAGCTGCTCATGGTAAAGACTTATAAGCATCTTTTACTTTTGTGCAGCAGTGGACTAAAGTATTTTTGCTTTTGGTGGGACAATTTACATGCTGGAAATATTTTGGGAGCTCTTTCCTTAAATTTGCTTGATTGAAATCTCCTAAAATGATGGAAAGGGAATCTGGGTGTTTGGCTTCAGCCTCCATAATTTAATCAGCAAGAGTTCATAATGCCTTGTTTACACAGGCTTTGTCATGCCCCTGGTGGAGACTGACTCTGAGGAAGAGGAGGAACAGCCAACAGGGAGTGGGAGTATGGCTCAAGAGGTGGAGGAGGCTGGGGAAAGGCATAGTCCGGCTGAGCAGTCAGAGGAGGATCCAGGCCCATCCCCTATCCATCCTAAGTCATGCAGGGAAGAGAGGATTAGGGAAAAGCGAGGTCTACTCAAGAGGAGATTACCATGATCCTCCTCGTGGCTTGCAGGTGGGAGCTACGTATATAAGTTTGCAACTGTGCAGTTAGAATCTGCAGGAGTCAATTTAGTGTTCACCTTGAAAGAGGTTTATCTTTGCTGGCATTCTTCCCATGGACTTTTCTCAGTTATTTTCCTGGAGTTTATGATTAGTTAAATTGGCTTGCTTTGGAACTCTCATCAATGCAGTTTGTTTTAGTTTTCTGTTTGCCTCATTATTTACTTTTGTGACTTTAAACTGTGCCTAATAAAACACTGAAGTTAAGTTGAAGGCCTTACCGGACTTTAATATATGTTTTGGGTTATTTTGAGAGACTACGGGTCATCACAGGCTTGTGGAGGAACATACACAGCTATTAGGAGAAATGAGGAGAACTCACATGGAGAGTAAAATGGCTTGCACTTGATGTGTAAAGTTTTCATCACAGAACTTATACATTATAGGTATATCCTGAGACCATCTGTTGTTGATAAAAAACACAATCCTCCACCCTTTTTTTTACCTGATATCTCTTCAATTCTGTCTGATCTAAATGTCTGAAATCCTGGGATGTATATGGTGTTGTTCCATGAATTTGTGGATTAAGCCAGGTTTCAGTAAAACAAAGAACTGCAGAATTATAGAAATCAGAATTCCATCTATTTAAGAGATGAATTTCATCCATCTTGTTAGCAAGTGAGTGTAAATTAGTCAGAAAGATTGAAGGGAGAGGAGTTTTTTCCATCCTATTCCTTCGTCTGTTTAAAATTCCCACTCATTTACCTCATCTCCTTTTCGGCCTTGCCGCTTTCCTCCTTTGTGTGTTGTAATCCATAGCACCGGAGAATTAGTTAGAATCTCCTCCACGTTTGCAAAGACAATTGTGGGTGAGGAATCAGAAAGCTGCTCCTTAAGGAAACATTGCCTAATTCTTAGCAGATGGTCTCATGAGTATGAAATCCGTAGTGAATTGCAGATAATAATATGGAATAAAGAAACCATTAGACAGCATTTCACCAAGTCAGTCATCATCAGTGCCATCTTGGCAACAAAATTTGATGCAATAAGAAACTGCTTCATTGAAACGAAGAGAGCAAAATAGTTGCCATATACATGCATCTGCATCTGCATCTACATATGGCACATGGCATTAAAAAAAGGTTACCTTTGCCACATTAAATCCACACAGCTAACTGCAGAAAGAGAAAAAATGCATGTTTCTGAAAAATGATGAGGATATCTGATGAGAATGATCACGTTCATGTCTAGGAAATCCTAGGTTAACACTTAAGACTTTCACATTCCCATAAATTCTTTTTCAATTTCTTATAAATTTGTTTAAAGAACTCAAAGTGGCAAAAGAAAACGCAAGCTGCTAAATAGAAAGATAAAAAGAAAAGGAATTAAAGATGTGTCCAGAGAAAATAAATATTTTTCAACAAATGTAGCATCTAGAGTAACAGTTATGTTAAAGAATCCTAAGAGAAATGAAAGATAAATATGCAAAATAAAAAATTACGAGTTTGCAAATAAACCATGTAAAAGGTTCGCATGCAAATTACAAAAAAAGTAAATACTGAAATTACAAGATGAGATAGTGTAAATATGCAAAAAGTATTTTATCAATATTATACCAAATACATAAAGGATAAAAAAAAATTCCCTGGAAAAAATTGAAAAATATTTAAAGAAACAAAATTTACCAAAGATTATAGGCAAACAGAAAGAAATTATGAATAAGATCCATAACAATAAGGGAAGTTTGAGCACAAAAGATTTGTAACCAACTGACACACTGTATGTATATAAAATGGAAGATGGTTTTATGTTTTTATGTTTTTATGTTTTGTATGTGTATGTTTGTTTTAAAAGAATAAAAACTCTTTAAAAAAACAATAAGGGAAGTTTGTGAAGCTATAAAAGAAAACTAAAATAGGAAAGGTGTTTACTCACTTATTACCATAAATGCTTTGAAGATGAACTTTATTAATGATCTTTACAAAATGTCACAAATTCTGTTTTACCTGCTGGAAAGAGCTTAATATAGCATAACATAACAAGATTTGATTTGTTCTGCAAAAAGAAACATCAGCTTTTTGCTGATAGACTGAAAAGGAAGTAAAATTTTAAAAAGAAACTTATAAGTTAAGGGCATTTGCTGAAAATTTGATTTAGTGATTTGGAGGATCCATTAAAGAGAAGAGAGACATTAAAAAGAAAAATAAAAGAATTTAGTACACTAGCAGGTTTTAAAATGTTAATCAAAAATAGCAAAAAGATCAAATAGAATGGATTAAGAAAATGGATTTTGAGATTTAGAAAAAAGTAAAATATTTTTGTATCACCATGACAAATGTGAATTATATGTTATTTTAAAATAATTATGTTAAGATATGGAATAAAGCTTAAAAAGATGTTAAAACGGGAGAAATCAATGAGGGCATTGTCTGTGATAAAACCATTTTTAAATATTTCAATAAAATTATATTTAAAGTAATGTGTTCTTTAGACAACTTCCATTGTATATTTATTTTTTTAATATGTATTATTTTCTGCCTGTTTGTTTTAATTTGTGTACTTTTGTTAATTTTGTATTTTTTTCCTTTTCTTAAAATATAAAAGAGAAAAAATATTTCTTCTTACCTCCATATGTATTAGCTACTTCTGAAATAATGCTGGTTTCCCTTGCTAACACCATGTCTTTATCCACTGAAGAGAATCTAAAAATATAGTTTAGTTTTAGTTTCTATTACATATAAGGATTGATATTGGCAATGCAGAAACCAGAGGTTCTCAAGATAGAATTATTATACAAATATATATCAGTTGTATTTCAAGCTATATGAGACTGACCAAGTATCTATTAAGTAAAAAATGCAGAAGATTCTGACTGCCTTTCCTTGCACTAAGCAAACAATTGTTACATTTAAGGTATCATTCTTATGTGCAGTAAATATCCTAATGTAGCAGAATCTCTGAGAAACTTATTCCAATTTAAGCCAAATAAATTAAAGGGTAGTATCTGGACAGCTGTGATTTAGTACTGAACTCAGTTATAAATCTTGATAGCAAAAGCTATTACTAACAATTTATGTCTGGTAATTCCAGTTTTTACTAGTTTCAATGGGGTGTAGTCTTTATTTGGGCAATCAAAGAGGTTCTTTGTAGAATTTTTATCTTTCAAAATAATTAAAGCAGGACAATATATTACAAAGACTACTACTAATGATAATATTTCATAAAGGCTATTACCAACTACAGCTTGTCTTTGGTAGCTCCAATTTTTACCAGTTCTCAAATGGCTGCCATCTTGACTTACTATTCTTCTTACTATACTTTGTACAAAGTATAAATTTAAATAGTTAAAGCAGAAGAATATTTCATGAAGGAGCATGGTCTTATTACAAGTAGACAAAGTATTCAAAGAACCAATCCAAGAAGAAAGCCTTTAGCAATCTGACATCCAGGAATCTAGACTTGTTTGGGGAGCTAGAAGGGAGGACTGAACACTTCTCACCCTCAAATCAGCCTTATTTTCTCAATGAGCTAAAAAACAGATTCTATTCCGATGAATAATATCATTATTTTTTTCTGTTGTATCACACATATCCATTCAGGGCCATTTTAAAAAGTGGGTCTCCTACATTAACCAGTCTGCAAGTGCCACCATTTCACCGTCTCCCTTCATATTGTCTCTAAACACTTTCTTTAATAGGCAGGTCTTCATAGCTATTGTAAAGCCTATCAGAAAAGGGATAGGGCAGATAATTAAGCTGTTTCACAGCAGGAGCCATCATTGAGAAGGCGCCATTAAAAAAATCTATACATGACATTCCCTTATACAAGACGGATACTTTAATCATGCTCATGTGAGGCTTCACTATTCTGAAGTCAGAGTGGCCCTATTTCTAAGTAGTTAGCCTTGATTACAAATACAGGTTTTGTGATAAACAGAAATAGTAATTGTCACTGATAAATGGAGAGCCATAATTAAAGAACACATAGGATGGAACATAACATAAACTGTGCACTCTCATTAACTAAGATAAACATGTTGTGAAAAATACTCTAAATGAGCTGATAAAAAAACAGATCGCCCAGGACAGTTTTAGAAAGTATCATATATACAAGTGCTAGAAAACTAATACTGCTGTATGAAGGTGTTCTGAATATGAAATAAGCAACTTAAAGGCATTGGAGAATTGCCTATACTCAAAAGTGTAATGAAATATAGAATACTATTCAACTGCTAATGTTTGAATTATATTGAACTTCTTTGCTTAGTTTCAAAACATAGGATGGAAGGCAAAGACTTTTTCTTATCTGTCTTAAGAAGTAAGTATCTTGGATTGACCAAAATACAACCATTAAAATTTTTTAATTAATGAACTCATACATGAACATTTCCTCTGTAATTATAAATAAAGAATGTTTGCAAACTATATTTTAAAAACAATCCATGGATACAGTAAAATACCAGAGCAGTCAATAAGTACTGCCTTGACAAGTTCTATTTCACAAACATATATCAATGAAATATTTTATACTTTTCAGTTAGCAGATATTTTTCATCTATTTATATCTTGGCCAAAACAATCTTGTGCTTTCTGTAAAAAAAAGTCTGAAAAAATTAGTAGACCATTTAGTTATTAATCACCAATGCTATTAATTATACATATCAAGGTAATAACAAATTATGGACATGCAGAGGGGATCAATAATATTAAAAGGGCAGGCTAACTAGAACCCCATAATTTGTTTTGTAAGATGCACATAATGCACATTAAAAAGGAACATGTTGACATGTTAGCCATGTTGACTTTCCCATGGTTTCCTTTATCTAAATTATATTTGTTTCCATTAGACTAGTTAATAAATAGTTCTTATACTTAGCACAAAGCATTTTTTAATTCCCAAGTCCTGTTTTGAGATTTAAACATCTCAAAGAGGAAATAAAAATGAATGCTCGAGACCCCCTCATTCCACTGCCACAATCTCTTGTAATGTATATTGTCAGTGATATTTATATTCACCAGAATATATTCTATTCAAGCACCCAAACTTAGCCATTTAGTCTTTGCCCCTGTAAACTAAGAAATAGGAGGGGTTTACATTAGCTATGCCCATTAAAACCTTGAACATGGAAAAGAAGCTTGATAGAGATATTTGAGACAGTATGTTTTTATTTTGTCTATTTTGTTATTTCCATTATTTTATTTGTATTTTCTGCTTTTATATTATGAGCAGTCCAATGTTGGAGTCCAGCAGCAGCAAAATTGAAATGAATAAAGAGGAGACATAGGGTGCACAATGCTTCAAGAAGGCTCTTATTACATGCTTGGCTTTGGTACAAAACATTTCAGAACCCGCAAAAAAAGGATTGGGCATAACCTTGTTTAGGGCAGTAAATATTAAGACTATTTGGCAGCTCGCCTCAAAGAGTAATGCAGCCGCCCAATCATTTATGTACAATGCACATCGACCAAAGCCAAAATCTACCTCACGCTTTTCTGGGCAGCCTAAAAGGGACACCAAGTTGAGGAATGTTCATGTAAAGAATGAAGTCCTGCCAAAGCGCTTTTGCAGACACCTTTCAAGCGTCGCCTTATACCCCCACATGAGTCACTGTCACCTTTTTGCACGAAGCTCTTTTTCTTCCAAGTGGCTCTCAACCACGAACCCTTCAACTATCGTTTCATCGCTGTCTGTATCGGAGACTTCCCCGACTTCCATCATCGCTGTTCCTCACACTCCTGTCAGTCCGCGCATTTGTCTACGCGCTTATGAAAACACCTCCCATTCCCACCGGGCTCAGTCCCTGAGACGACCCTTCGCTCCCCCAGAAAATGGCGGGAGAAGCCCGGTGCATTGTGGAAATTCTCGCCCCCGTGCGAATTGGGGCAGAACGTGGGAATCTGGAGAACTTGGCCGGGCAAAGCTGTTACGATTGCCAATTGGCTGGGCAGAAGAGAAAGAAGAGGCTAGCGACCAAAAGAAACTCCGTACTCGTTCCAAAACCTCTAAGCTAGAGCCACCTGCCCCAGGTTCTGCAACTAGGCCTACCTTGAAAGCGATTGAAATCGACAGCGGTTGAGTCCCTTTTTCCATAGAAATAATGCTTCCGTTGACGCAATTAATTTCCCAGCAATTGCAGGCGTAAGGCGCTACGGTTTTTTTTTAAATTGGATGTATAGTTAATATTTTAAATTGGATGTATAGTTAATATTTCTTTAGTTTTGTTATCGTTTCTCTTTCTGTGACATAGGTATTATTCCTGTATCAGTTATGGTGCCATTGTTTTTTCTGTAAATAAATCTCTGATTCTATAGCTGCAAAGCAAGATTCCTTGAAAAGTTAACGTTCCTCTCTCAATCTTTCCCCTATTCTCTTCCCAGAGTTTTTATGTCTTGAAATACTGCACTGGATATGTGTCTATAGATGTCAGTTTTTAAAACAGCTCTAGTAAAAGGGAAAGAGGACAACAGTAATATCAGTCCTATGCTTAATTTTAAAAGAGATGAGGAAAATGGTTCGAGCACAATTTAATTTCTAGAGGCACAAAGGCATCACTTTATACTTATGATACACAAGTACAGGTAATTATGACTATTTTTCACACTTATTACCATTGCAGCTCCCCATGGTCACATGATCAAAATTTGGATGCTTTGCAAGTGGTTCATATTTATGACAGCTGCAGTGTCCTGGGGTCATGTGTTCAGTTTTTATGACCTGACAAGCAAAGTATAGGGAAGACTGTTACTTAACAACTGTTACTAACATAATAACTGTTAACTGATTCACCTAACAAATGTGGCAAGAAAGGTCATAAAATTGGACAAGGCTAATTTAACAAATGTCTCACTTAACAACATAAATTTTGGCTCTATTGTGGTAATAAGTTGAGGACAACCTGCACTTATGATCTCAACAGACATCTAAAAAGATAATAAATTGTTGGTTTAAGATATTTCTAGCCCAGCATAATTTCCACTTCCCAACCTATGGTCACCTATGCTGCTGGTGATCAAACAGCATGAATCAAATGTTGACAGGAAATAAAAGAATAGCATACAATCCTGTTGGTAATTTCTTACCATCCTGAAAAATGAATAATTTTCATGAGGGAATGTTGCAAAGTGGACAATGAATTATTTCTCAATTGCATTTAAGACTAGTGAAATTATACTAACACAAGATTAAAATAGTAATAAAAAAATATTTGCTGTTTTTATATTATTGAAGCTAATTCCAGCTAATTATCTAGTGTAGTAGTACTACCACCCTTCTGGAAGAATGAAATATTTTGAGAAATATTTAAAAGGCAGACTATTATATTTACCTAAATAAGAAATAGAGAAACTTGTTTTAGAGCCTTCCTTAATAGCCTACAGCAGATGTCAGCATTTAAGGGATAAAAAGCTTATTGAAAAAGGAAGACAAGTATCTATATAGTTCTATTCATAAGCAAATACCCTTACCCAAGAGCCAAAACAGGAAGCCATTAAGCCACAACAGAATTGCCCAACACCCTTTCAGAGCAGTCCAAACTTCAACCAAACTTAGTTCAGACAACCACCTAGGATTTGTATTTCCTCTTTGCCTATAGAGCCAGCTACATAACCTCTACATGACTCCATAGGAATCCGACAACAGCCAATAGAAGACATGTTCTTGCACAGGAACAGAAAACTCAAATACAAAGTTTAAAGAAGGTATAAAACCCCTCCACTCTCAATTCCATTTTGTCAGCTGCCCAGAACCACAAACCCATGTGGTTCTGCTTCATCAATAAACCATCTTTCCAACCCTCCATGTTTCCAGTGTCTTTTTCCCAGCTTGAAACTGAATTAGATGGATATTCTATTTCTTCCCACAATGTCAGGAT
This sequence comes from Hydrophis major, assembly GCA_033807585.1. Classification (NCBI taxonomy): domain Eukaryota; kingdom Metazoa; phylum Chordata; class Lepidosauria; order Squamata; family Elapidae; genus Hydrophis; species Hydrophis major. The sequence continues at coordinate 336,885,224 of CM066329.1, forward strand.
ACTAACAACGAAGTCCAGACCCAGATTAACCAATTTGTGGTCCCCACAAAGTGATCCAGTCCTCAGTCTAATTCCATGTAATCCTCAAACTAAAATTAAAAGTTTTAACCAATTTTTTAGCTAAGCTCTTCTAACAAAAATTATCTGTCCCTTTCACTTTTCCAAGAGAGAAAAGAATCTGTCTTGTCCTTCCTTGATTGTGATGTCACTTTTTACCTGCTTGTGTCCTTAGTAATGATTCACAAAGAATATTGCATCTTTCCAAGTAGGAGTGAGAAAAGTCTAATAATTTTGAAGCAACTCTATGACAGAAACAGATCTGTCTGAAATTAGTAAAAGAAAACCAGCAAAAGTAGCTTCCAAAGAAGCAGAAAGCGTAATTATAACAAAGGGGAGAAAAAGCACAGATTTGTAACTAGTATTAGTCATAAAACCAAAATCTGCAACCTAATTGCTCATGATTCTAAATGAGTGATTACTAACTGAAGCGCAGATGGCTCCTGCCACATAGATGTGTAGGTTTTGACAAGTTTTTGTACATCAGGTAAGAGACAAGAATAAATGGATGACGTACTAAGACCATTGGAAAATGCTTTTTTATATATTTTTTCTTTGACTTTTACTGTTTTTTTACTTTTATTTATTCATGTCTTTTTCTCTTAATTTTCATGTGTGTGTAGTTTTAAATTCTGTAGAACATTCTAAAATTTATAAACGTGCACATGTATATACATGAAAAGAAGAGCTTCAACTCACAGTCTGTAAGCCATATTAGGCCCTGAGTTATTTTCTATTATCTGTAATAATATTTATGAAGGAACATACCTAGAAGATACATCTCTCAGTTGGCAAAGATTACTCCAAAAAACAACATTGCTCCCTGATTTTTTGAAAGGATGTACTTTTATTTATTTAGTATTATTTATATGCCACCCATCTTGTTATCCAAAGTGATATTAAAGTGGTTTTATAGGCACCCATCTTCTACCTAATTCTGGGTGGCTCCCAATCAAAGGTTAAAATAAAATACAATCATTCAAAAACTATAAAACTAAAAATATTAAAACATTAAAAACCACAAAGACCTGTCACCATGTTAATATTCTAAAGTGCAACAAATCCCAGTGCTTTGGAGAAAAAGGTCTAGAAAGCTTTGGAAAAGTAAGAGAGTAGAGGCCAGCCAAAGTTCAGCGGGCTGAGTTTCCAGAGGACAGAGGCTGCCATGAAAAAGGTATAATTCCTAGCTCCCACCAGATTTAGGGAAAGGAAGTATGCCCACTCTTTCTGACCTGGTATGATGAGTAGATATCCTTTGGAAAAGGTTGTCCTGCAGATAACAGGGCCGTGTATCATATAGGGCTTTATATGTGATTACTGTAGGCAAGCTGATCGGTCTATTCAATAGGTGTTATTTTAATCCTTGCAAACACCTTATTCACATTCATTATTATAGGTGCCAGGTCTTCGGGGGCATTGCTTTCAGCGCTGGCAGTCTTTATTTCTACTGGAAATTTTGCATATAATATTTTATTCTTCTTGTTGGATGATTAGTTCATAGATTTTTTTTCCTGTGCTATCTTGTACTAATTCTGTTATACTTCCTTTAAGTTATCATTTGTCTAATTTATATCAACTGTCTCCTTTATATTTCCAATTAGGAAATGTAAGAACTTAGACTCAGGAGAAATTTCCTGACAATTAGAGCAATTAATCAGAGGAATGACTTCCCTCCAGAAGTTGTAGGTGCTCCAACACTGAAAGATTGGACAGCCATTTGTCTGAAATGGTATAGGGTTTCTTGTCTAAGCAGGGGGTTGGACTAGAAGACCTCCAAGGTCCCTTCCAACTCCGTTATACTGTTGTTATCTGAATTTCTTCTACTATTTGGGTCTTTCATTTTCAATTTTTCTGAATCTCTCAGTTCTGCTTCCCTGAATGTATTATTACTGGTAATGAACCTCCTTTGAACTGCTAATTGTTCTTCAATCATATTTGAGTCTGGACAGATTCTTTTCCAATTTTCAAATTAAGTAGCTCTACTTTGTCATTGCAGTTTATAATATCAGGCCATAATGGTCCAATTTTCAAACAGCATACATTTTTGCCTTGTCTGAAGTTGTTCTTCCAGAACTCCTACAGGTCTAAGATGGTTGCCGAGCCATTGCTCTGGAGTTTGATTGATTATTTGTCAACAGATGCCCAGGAACTCTAACATCTGACATGGTATTCCATGTCTCAAGGGATGATGGTATAGGACTCTTTTTTTCTGTTTTTTCATCATATTCAGTAGATTGGTGTTCTGGCTCTTCCACTACTGGTAGAATACACTACCACCACCATAGCTCTCAATCTCAGTAGAACATTGCAAGCCTCTTCTCCACAACAAGGAAGTATCTATGTAGGGATATTATCATTATGATGATTATCTACTAAATTTATTTGCAACTCTTTTTTTTAAGAGAACTTCCAAGATCATGTTCCAGCAGAACTGGAAATAGTTTTCATACATATGGTAGATATCTCTTCTATATGGAGAAGTCCTCCAAGTTTCAAATTATGAAGTTCTAGAGAGTTGTGTGATTAATTGAACAACACTGAAAGATAAAATTGGAGGGGGGAAGGTGAAATAGTGAAAAAAAAGTAGTTCTGCTTTGCAGTACTTTTTAAACATTGCAAAAATAATATAAAATATAAACCTACTGGTCATTTTCTCCATTTTTGAGTCAATAAAAACTTGGTGCAATAAAAATGTGGTGCAACTATGGGCTAATGCACTTATTCTCATGTTGCCCTCCTGTTGGTACAATTTTGAGTTCTTTGCTCTCCAACTTCAGTGATTGTACATTGAGTCTTTGTCCAAGGAATCACCAATCTATCATTTAAGATTGGTAGGAAACAACATAGAAAAGCAAGAAAATGGAATCAGGGATACCAAAGGAAGCAATACAAGATTCTGTTGGTTGCACAAATTATCTGTATCTATACAACATGCTTACCCATGATAAATTTTTAAAGATTAGTTAATCCGGTTTCCTTGGTTCACATAGGATGCTAGAATACATATGGGTCAATATAAAAGAAAAAAAGAATGACATGGCCATAGGTGTATATTATAGGCCACCCAACCAAGCAGAAAATATAGATGTCCTTTTTGCCAGCCAAGTGACAAACATGCAGGAAACATACAACAATAGTAATGGGAGACTTCAATTATCCTGATATCAATTGGAAAACTAATTCTGCACCAAGTGAGAAATCAAATAAGTTCCTAACCAACCTAGCTGACAACTTTGTTGTCCAAAAGTAAAGGGTGAAACTAGAGGAACAGTCATACTGGACTTCATTCTTACAAACAGAGAAGAAGTGATAGAGGGAGTTGAAACTGTATGAACCTTGGGTGAGAGTGACCATGTCATACTAGAATTCAACATACCACAAGCAACAGAACATAATGACACCAGAGTCTTGGATTTTAAAAGAGCTGATTTCAATAAACTCAGAGATAACTTGGGAAAGATTCCATGGATGAAAATTCTAAAGGGGAAAACAACTCAAGAATCGTGGGAAACTCTAAAAAGTATGATCACAGAAGCCCAGATCAGCGCAATACCACTAAGAAAGAAAAACAAGAAATCCAAGAAGAAACCAGCATGGCTGCACAAAGATCTCTCTGGCAAATTGAAAGAAAAAAAGGACAAGTGCAAAAAATGGAAAGAAGGACATACAACTAAGGCAGAATATCAGCAGATAGCCAGAATCTGCAAAGACGAAGTCAGGATAGCAAAGACTCAGAACGAACAAAGACTTGCAACAAGAGTCAAAGATAATAAAAAAAGTTTCTTCCAACATATAAATAACAAGAAAAATATCAAGGAAATAGTCAATCCACAATCCAAGAGAGAAGATGGCAAGGAAGTAACAGGCAACAGAGAGAAAGCAGAACTGCTTAACTCATTCTTTGCATCTGTCTTCACGCAAAAAGCTCAACCCATCAAAAACATAACTGTAAAAGACAGGCCAGAAATAAAAGTTAAAATAAGCAAAAAAATAGTAAGAGAACACCTGTCTGATCTTGATGAACACAAATCACCGGGGCCTGATGGATTAAATCCCAGAGTTTTAAAGGAGCTGGCAGAGGACATCTCAGAACCACTGCACCATATCTTTCAAAAATCCTGGAGCACCGGGGAACTACCAGAGGACTGAAAAAGAGCTGATGTGGTTTCCATCTTCAAAAAAGGAAAAAAAACAGACCCAGGAAACTATAGGCCAATCAGCCTAAGATCAATACACAGGAAGATACTGGAAAAGATAATAAAAAAACAGATCTGCCAACATCTAGAAACAAAGTAATAACTAGCAGTCAGCACGAATTTGTTAAAAACAGATCATGCCAAACCAATCCTATTTCATTCTTCAACACAGTGACTAAATTAATAGACCAGCAAAATACTGTGGATATAATATATTTAGATTTCAGCAAGGTATTTGACAAAGTAGACCACAACCTACTTCTTAGTAAGCTAGAAAAAAGTGGAATAGATAGCACCATAAATGGACTCACAACTGGCTGGCAAACCGTATTCAACGAGTAGTCCTTAATGGGTTTAAGTCTGTATCAGTGGTTCCCAAACTTTTTCAGTCCACCGCCCCCTTGGTGCTACAAACTCATCCTCAGTGCCCCCCACCCAGGGATGGGATTCAAATTTCTGTGGGCGTGGACTAATTTGAGGGTATGGCTTGCTGGTTACATGACTGGGGAGGCGTGGCTTGCTGGTCACGTGACTGGGGTGGGTGTGGCTTACTGGTCACGTGACTGGCTGGGCGTGGCTTGCTGGCTGGGCATTCCTTGCTGGTCACATGACCAGGTAGGTGTGGTTTGGTGGTCATGTGACTGGGTGGAAGTGGCCAGGTAACTGGCAAACAAGTGGTCCTCACTTAATAGCCGGTTATTTAGCAAGTGTTCTAATTTATGACTGGCCTCCCCAGAGATACTTAACCTGCTTTTGGAGTTTTGACAGCCATGCACACATATATACACACACTCCCTTCTAACCCTTCTAATCCTGCTGGAGCAGGTCATTGGACTAGAATCGGCAAAGCATCTCTGATTAGATTCTAGTAGTGAATAAAATCTAATCAGAGATGCTTTGCCAATTCTTGTTGATTTGTTTTATTTGTATCTCTTTATTTTATGTTGCTGAATTGCGTTGACATGTGTGTCCCTTCTTCTGCGCAACCCAGAAGCTTTTGTGAAAATTACCAACCTCTGGCTTTGCTCTACTTTTCAAACATGCCGCCATTGCTGTGTTCTAAATGCCCGGCCCCGCAGGTCCACCCCATTGAGCCCACTGCACTGGAGGGACCTGCCCAAGCAAGTCAAGTCAATGGGGTGAGCCTGAGAGAGGGAAAGAGAGAGAAAGAAAAGAGAGACAGAGAGAGAGAAGGAAGAAAAGAAAAAGGGACAAAGAAAGAGAGATGGAAGGAAGGAAGGAACAGAAAGAACAATAAAGGAGGGAGGGAGGGAGGGAGGGAGGAGAAAGATAATGAGATATCTATTCTAGTCCAATCACCTGCTCCAGCAGGGTTAGAAGGGAGTGTGTGTGTTCTCCTTGTAATTTACCAGTGCATTTTGGTTTTGCTTTCTTCAGAATTGGCATGGTAATACACTGGGGAAAAGTAATTTTTGGGGTGGAGATCTGGTCCAATGGATCCTGTTTAAAGCCTCAACAAAATGTGAGAGCTTCCTGATAGTCTTGACCATGTTTCATCCACAAAACCTTTAATAGAAGCCAAAGATGTTTCAATGTGGAAAAGGGCCTCAGTTTAAACTAAGCCTCATTTCAATCTGATGCATTAGGTCTCTCTCTCTCTCTCTCTCTCTCCCCCTCTCAAACTGGCTTTGCTCTATTTTCCCAATGTGCCTGCAAGGCTGTTCCTTCGAACATGGATGGATGGATGGAGAGAGAGGTAGACAGACAGACAGACAGCAACAGCAGCAGCACTTTGGGAAAGTAGAGCAAAGCCAGAGTGGGAATTGAAGTCCACACAAGTTGCCAAAGTTGAGAAACAAGGAATATATCAACCCAGCCATTCTGGTTAGAGTTTAGCATGCTGTTTTATTCCAGCTTAGTCAATAAACCATGGCTAAGATCTTCCTGCTCCTTAATGCAGCTACCCCTCTGCCCCTTCTCCAGCCCCCTGCCCCAGTTCTTTCTTTGGCATCCAATTTTGCAATGCTCTGCCCGGGAGGAGGAAGGCGTGCGGAAACAGCACAGACCAGCGGAGGTGGAAGGAATGATCACTTGGAAAGTAAGCAAGCAAGTGCAGGGCTCAGTTGGAAGAACCGGGCTGCAGAGAGAGGCTAGGTTCTAGGTTCGGGCCGGCCACATAGAGCCAAACCGAATCGAGCCATGCGCCTTGGAGAGCCGCAGCTGCACCCACCCGCATCCTGCGCACAAGCCCAACTGGCTGGAGAGGCGGAGGCCGGGTGGGCACTGTGTGCTCCCTTGTTCTCCTCTGGGGAAGGGGGCCTTAACACCGGACCACCCACACCTTCCACTGCACACCTTGGAAGCATTTTGCTTTCAGGCTTTCTGGTGCGCCTCCGCCGCTTCCACCGGAGAGGTCAGCCTGCAAGCTAAGGCAACCTCTTTCCACCACCTCCCACCTCTCCCCCTCCAGCTTGGCAAGGCTTGCCGCGTGCAGGTTTCACATTCAAGGCGCCGGCTACGGACAGATGAAACAGTCAATGGGCTGCAGGGCCGGCAACCAGTGAGCCTGCAGGGCCAGGATCTCGAACACTCCCCTGCCGCCCCTTAGCACCCCCCTGCTGGCCCCCTTGCCTCTTAGCGCCCCCCTAAGGCATCCCCTCCAGGGGACAGTACTGCCTATGTTGGGAACCACTGGTCTACATGGAGGGAAGTAAGCAGTGAGGTGCCACAAGGTTCTGCTTAGGCCCAGTACTCTTCAATATTTTCATTAACAACTTAGATGAGGGAATAGAAGGGGAACTTACCAAATTTGCAGATGAAACTAATTGGCAGGAATAGCTAACACCCAAGAAGATAGGCTCAAGATCCAGATGGATCTTGACAGACTAGAACATTGGGCCGTATCTAACAAAATGAAATTCAATGTCCTACGCTTAGAGAAAAGTCCTACACTTAGGCAAGAAAAACCAAAAGTACACATATAGACTGGGTAAAACCAGGCTCAATGGCAGTAACAGTGAGAGGGATCTTGGAGTCTTAGTGGACAACCAGCTAAATATGAGCCAGCAGTGTGCAGCAGCAGCCAAAAAAGCTAATGCAATCCTAAGTTGTATTAACAGAGGGATACAATCAAGATCAAGGGAGGTACTAATACCACTCTATAAAGCCTTAGTAAGACCATACCTAGAGTACTGCATCCAGTTTTGTTCACCACATTATAAAAAAGATGTTGAGACTCTAGAAAAAGTACAGAGAAGAGCAATCAGGATGTTTAGGAGACTGGAGACTAAAACATACGAAGAACAGTTACAGGAACTGGGCCTGGCTAGTCTAGGGAAAAGAAGGACCAGAGGAGACAGGATAGCAGTCTTCCAATATTTCAGGGAGGAAGGGATCAAGCTATTTTCTAAAGCGCCTGTAGGCCAGACAAGGAATAATGGATGGAAACTGAAGAAGCAGAGATTCAACCAGAAATAAGGAGAAACTCTCTGACAATGAGAACAATCAAACCAATGGAACAGCTTGCCCTCGGAAGTTGTGGGAGCACCATCACTTGAGACTTTCAAGAAGAGATTGGACTGCCATTTGTCAGAAATGGTGTAGGGTCTCCCGCTTGGTCGGGGGGTTGGATTAGATGACCTACAAGGTCCCTTCCAACTCTGATTGTCTGTTATTATAAATGAGCTTGTCTATTTTGTGGCCCAGTTTTATGCAAATACACTGGCAAAGCCTTAATAAGAAATTTGGGGCTTGCTTTTCAGATTGTCAGAAAAATAGTTCCAAACATATGACATAAGGACCAAGGGGGTTTGAGGGATCAAGAAATCTTTGGTAAAGAAGCGGGATGGACTGACATGTAGGAAAAGAGGAGCAAAGAGCAAGAACAGAGAATTTCGAAAAAAAGCTCAAGAGGCTTGCCATCTGCACATGGACAAAGTCACTGTGGTGGGAATATTATGTAATTGTTTTGCATGTAAATGTCTTGGTCAGAAATATGGAGGCATAAAATCAGAGAGAAGAATATACATAGTAACCACAGAACAAAGTTGTTTCTGAGCGATTTTGCAGCATGGTAAGGCTGGCTATTAAGAGGAGAAAAAGCAGGGCCCAGTGGACCGAGGATCTTGATAATAACGCCAATCAACCCTCAGATATGCCAGATATTGGTAGTTGCAGGCATTCCAGACTGTATCCAATGTATATCTCTCTCATTAAAAGCTGCTTTACAGGCAGATCGAGGACTTCATTTAACTGACCGTAAAAGGCTCAGAACCGAAGGGGAGGTAGAAAAACGATTTTGCGCTACAAATCGAAATTCGGAATCCTCTGAGCATCCCTCTCTCCCGCTGACTAGCAGAAAGCCAATTGGACCGCCGAAGCGAACATGCAAATAAGCCAATGGAATATGGACCACTGAGGAGGCTCGATGATATTTTGGCTGTGATTCATTGGTCACTGTTCCCGTGGCGAGATGGCGCGTGCCACCCTCCTGATCTGTCGAGCGCTCTGCCGCTTTCTCGACCGGTTGCTACAGTGACAGGAAGGGTGACGTAGCCGTGGCTGGGCGCGGCGAACGCCGGCCATTGGCTGCACGATGGGCCGATGGCTTCAGCTCTGTGGAGAGCCGGGTGTCCTTGTGTGGCGGGGAGGGCGGCCGCTTCAGTCTGCGGCAAATAGACGAGGAGGAAAGGAGGCCAGCGCCTTGCCAGCTGCGACTCACCGTCCCGGTTTTCTGAGAGAGAGGTACTGATCGTTCCATCGGCCGAAAAGGATTGTCTTCGGCCTGGTTATTTTGCAGGTTTACGGGCGAGGTCACCCTAATTTTGGGATGCGGAGAGCAATTCCAATCAGGCGCGCTCCGGCCAGACTTGCGCGACTGGAGGGGACTTTCTAGGCTGGGTCGGTCAAGGAGCCTCTTTCTCTTCCTGCCCGAGGAGAGGCGTTCGGGAGCTTGGAGAGGCAGTTGCCTCGGCCCTTTTCGTTGAGCGAAGAGGGAGCCTCCGTACAACGATGGTAGGATTAGGGAGGAACCGATGCCCATCCCTTTGGGTAGCCTGGCTGAAGGGGACGCCGGTCATTCATATGGCTTTGGGCGCCGGTAGCTCTCACCCAGGGCCTGAGAGCGCTCCCTGGGGTGGGGGGCGCTCCACACCTCGTCTCCCGCGGGTCTCCGCCTCGGTGAGATGCACGCCGCGGCCTCCTTGAGACTCCTTCTTCCATCCATGACGGCCTGTTTCCCACTTCTTACAGGACACCCACCCCCTCTAGGAGTGGTTTTCTTAACCACGGTTTATCGGACATCATGAACTAGGATTTGTCGTAGATTTATATCCTCGACCTAAAAAGAAACTGATTTAACAAGTCAAAATAGAAGAAAAGAGCATAACCGGAAATGCCAATTAAATTGTATAATTAACAGTGCTGGGATATTGGGGAAATTTTGATCATGAGGCGGCAGGTTTAAAGGCATGTGTGTGGGTGATCGTTTCAAAGCACCAACGTTGTTCATATATAGCAAAGTTGCTTTATGGATGTGGCTGATGGTAGTATCAGCTGATAGGAATGCAACTAATGTAGCCATGCTGAAGTCTTTCAGACCTTTGCTTTTTACCTCCCCCTTTTTAAACATCTAAAATACCTTGTTCTGGCTGTGAAGGTTGCTAGATTTTCTTAGACCTGCATTACAGTACTGTGGAATGTCTCATTTGCATCTAGTGGCCCCACAAACCTTGGAAAATAAGGCCTGGTAATTGTTGGGATGGGGAGGCACAGGGGAATGCCAGAACTGTAGGCTAGACTGAAAAACTAAAAAAAAAATAATCTTGAAAGAAAACTGATAAATTACTTCCATTGTTTCCAATAAAATGGCAAGATTTTGTGTCTATGTACTGGTGATTAGCTCAGTTTGAGGATATTTTAATCTTTTCAGATTAGAATTACATCCTAATGTAATTATTAATAAAGTTAATAAATCCAATATAACCGTAACTCAGAACAGGTTAGTTTTAGTTCCAGTCCAAAGCTTGTTTGAGGCTAAATTAATCTTACCCACGTTTTTCCAAATTACTTATTTGTTGGCTAATTGTTCTAACATTTACAGTGGAGCCATCCAATAAAGATACCTTTTTAAAAAGCCACTTTTCTAGGTTTACAGCCTTTTTCACTCCATCTCCGAAACCATAGTTTTATTGTTATTGGCAGAAATATTGTAAGTGGAAAGTTGGTAAGCTGCACTCTTTGCTATGGTACTATAATGGTACTAACCTCATTTGCAACATCTGACTTTTGTGTGGGAAAAGATACTGTATATTTTGCAGCATATGAAAGGCCTTAGAATAAATAATAAACACTTCCTGGTTCATGCATTTTTTTCATTTGATTATAATAGTATGACTAAAATCCCTGGTGCCACAGATTCACAAGACATACAATGATATTTTCTTCCACAAGGAACAAGAATTTTTTACTCTGATTCTGTTAGTACTTGAATGTTGTTAGGCTATGCATTGTAGTATGTTTATTAAATTTATATATTGCACATTTCATCTAGAGCAGGGGTCTCCAACCTTGGCTCCTGGAAGCCTGGCGGACTTCAACTCCCAGAATTCCACAGCCAGCTTTGCTGGCTGTGGAACTCTGGGAGTTGAAGTCCGCCAGGCTTCCAGGAGCCAAGGTTGGAGACCCCTGATCTAGAGGCAGCTCTGGGCAATTTACAAATATATGCAGTATATCAAACATTGATGATGACGTCCTGGGGGGGTTTCAGTATTTTATTACATGTACATATTGTGCTTTCATGTTTAGTGTTGTGGATAAAAAGTATACCTGCTATACTGCCTCATAGTTTTGAAAGAAAACTATCCAGGTCCCTGACAGGTCATACTTGGCAGTCTTTGCATGAATGCTGGTCTCCCAGATGTCATGCAGACATAAATCAAATTAGCAAATCAGAGGAGGATTGAACATTTGAATAATTGGAGTTTAACTCAACTTGACAAGATCTGGGCTAGTAAAGTATCTGTGAGAAGATGTTGCAAATAGAATGAGATGTATGATACCAAATTCAAGCAGGCAAGACAAGGTAGTATTCCTTTTAAAGGAAATTCTGGTTCTAAGGTTAAAAATTGTGTATGAAACATAAATATCAGTTACCAATGATTCAGATGTACTACCAATCAGTTGTAAGGGGCAGGTGGATTCCACTAGATTTAACCGAGTTGTGTAGAGAGGGGTCACTAACCTTTTGGACCTCAGGGACCACCAAACTCATAATTTTAAACTCCAGGGACCACTAATATGAATTTTGACTAAGGGTGGCTTGCTGACATTGGTTGGAGAGAGAGGGAGACATCTGATCTAATCTCTTTCTCTCTCTCTCTCTCTTTCATATACACACACACACAGAGGCAGGGGTGGGATTCAAATTTCTTTACAACTGGTTCTGTGGGTGTGACCTAATTTATGGGTGTAGCTTGGTAGTCATGTGGCAATCAGGTAGTCAGGCTGGGCATGGCTTGTATGTAAATATAAATATGTAAATATTGAATTTTTTTTATAAAAAGAGCAATCAGGCAAAGCAGGCAGGCAGATTAAGTTGCTCACAGAATCACAGATTCAGAGGTCTATCTTTCTGCCATTGGCTACCTGAGTCTGTCACACAAAATTTGCTTGCAAGCAAACTCAAAAAAATTGTTGCAAACAACTCGCAACACACCATGTATGTAAATTTCGAATTTTTTATTTAAAAAAGAGAAACTTTTACCCAAAATCAGGCAAAGCAGGCAGGTAGATTGGGTTGTTCACAGAATCACAGATTCACTTAGAGTTTTGTGTTTCTGCTATCGACTACCTGAATCTGCACTGAATATTAGAACCTTCAATCCTAAGGGAAGTTTGGCTCTGCTTAAAAGCACAGCCAAAGATCTAAAGATTAGCTAGAAAGCAAGAAATGCAACTGTTTCTTGCTTTCTAGCTAATCTAAATCTCCTGGCACAGCAGAACAGATGATGGGGGGGGGGGGATAGCAATTTAGCAGGCAAGTTTGCCAGGTAAGGAATGAGTGGGCAGGTAGGGTTCCTGCAGGCCATGCGGGCGGCGCATCCTTGTGTTCCCACTCAGCCTGGATTAATTGTTTGGGGGTTGCTCTAGGGGTGACATTTCTCTGCAAAATTTTCTCGTGGACCACCTGTGGGCCATGGCCCACCAGTTGGTGACCACTGGTACAGAGTTTATGCTTTTGTTCTTGCTGCCTGTTATCATATTGCTTTTAATATTGATTAGTTATCAGCCAAATTTGAGTGGAGCTGAAATTTATATTTTTACCTATAATAATTGATATAAATAATGAGAATTTTTTTATTTGGATTTAGTCCTAGATTGTGTGCAAATACTTTTGAAAATGCTGTCAGGACTCTTCCGAATGCATGGCCTTTTTGTGGCCTCTCACCCATGGGAAGTTATAGTGGGAACTATAACTCTTACCATCTGTATGATGTCTATGAAGATGTTCACTGGCAATGATAAGATCTGTGGTTGGAATTATGAATGCCCTAAATTTGAAGAGGTAAAAACTTAAACGTTATTTTAAAAATTGCTTCATTGTTTTAATTGTTATACTTGAAGCAAATCGGATTTGAATGAAATTTAAAATTGGGAAATCTCAGGACTAGAGACAAGATTGAAATATCTCAGATAGTGTCCATATAGTTGATTGAAGTCAAGCTTGAATTAAGAGAATCTTTAGTATTAGCAGTTGATTAAATGCAATATAACTAATTTTTAGAGATGTGCTTATGAGTAGTGTACCATTTTAATAAAATTATGCAGATGTTTATTTTTCTGAAATGTTACATATGTGAAACATTGATAAAATATTTCAACAGATTTCAAAAATGTAGTGTTCTTTTTCATTCTGAGAGGAAACAAAATATTTTTCTTTCACAGGATGTTTTGAGCAGTGATATCATAATACTGACAATCACACGATGTATTGCAATCCTTTATATATATTTCCAGTTTCAAAATTTGAAGCAACTTGGCTCAAAATATATTTTGGGTAAGATACTTTTATTTTTAAGATGGTAATCAGAGCAAAATAAGCATGTGTATGAAACAGGTTTGACTATGCCCTAATCAAATTGGTTATACCATATACAAAAGGTTTTAGATTTATGTCCTAGACATACTGTAAAATAAAAAATGGCGTTGTTAAGATTTGTAACATATTTTATACATTTGTGGAATGAGATTCTGTAGATTATGTTTTGCATAGATGCTCAATCTGATTCTAGCATGAAATTATTTAAAAATTGATAAAACTATTGTTATATTTTGCAAAGACTATTTAAGGTGAAAGATTCTGAAATAACGGAGGTGAAGGGGGACATGATCTTTTGAAGAACTATTGGCCTTGTGAAGAAGCAAAAAATAAGCATTTGAATTCTGCCATGTAGACTAGCAATTCTAATTTGTTCATTGCTCAGAACTGCTGTGCCAGTAGTAGTTAAAAATTATCATGTAGAAAATGACTGTCCTCCCTGAATTGTACTGGTATGTATGTGTGTGACTTGTTATAATCGGTCATCTGCAAATGATAGAAAAATGTTATTGGACAAATTTCAAGGGCTGGTATCATGGATATATTGAAGAAAAATATTACAGTAATAAAATACTGTGCATATTAAAATGTTTCAGGATAACTGTATAGCCATATATATATAAACAAAACAGTGTAACAGATCATGGTAGTATATCTTATGTGGACAAACTTGCTTCAGAGTAAAGGTTTGGATTAATGTAGTTAGAGAAGGACTGCTCTATATACTGCTTATTCCATAGATTATATATCTTTTGCAGGTATTGCTGGGCTATTCACAATCTTCTCAAGCTTTGTCTTCAGTACAGTGGTGATTCATTTCCTTGATAAAGAATTGACAGGATTGAAGTATGTATTATTAATTATATGTATGCAAATTTGCTTTAGTTTAACAAAAGCAGATTAATCCTGAAACTTTGCATCAGTAATCAGAGGAAAATGTGTAAAGCTATACCTAATTGACTCATGAAATGCTTCTAATATGACTCCTCCCATTTATGAAATAATGTAATTTGAAGGAGATGAGAGACAAAGTCATGTTATTTCTTCACTTTTAAATGTTCAAAAGTCAAATCCACAAAATCCTATTGCAAGCTATGCACAAATCACATTCACTGAACACTGAAAGCAGTCCTTCCATTTTTCCAAATAGACAGGAGGGATCCCTTGGCCCTTGTGTTTCATTTTGTTGTTGTTTAATCTATAATGTATGTTATTTATTTATGCTATTTGGCCTTGCCTGTGACTTCAGATTCCCATTACTGCCCTAAAATATAGCAAAGAAATGTTGAACAAATGTATTCAGCAAAAATGTTTTCCAAAGGTTAGTTTGTTTTGCAATAAATTATTTAGCCATCTTATTGAAGTTTTATCAAGATGTATGTCTTCAGTTTTTTACACGTTTATGTAATGTGTAACTTGACAATATGCTTTTTACACCTTTCAGTGAAGCATTGCCCTTCTTTTTGCTTCTGATTGACCTCTCCAGAGCTAGTGCATTAGCTAAATTTGCACTCAGTTCCAACTCACAGGTCAGCCAAATTCTCAGCTTCATTAAGAAAAGTATAACATACTGTAATGCTTAGAACCCTTCAAAATTTAAAGTAAAAATAAAATTCTTATATAATTGCCGAGATTAATTTGCATATATTTTGTTTAAGAAATGGTTTAATTTTAAGAGATTTATAACTTCTGTAAAAGAAGCTCACTTGAGATACTATCTTGATATTTAGGAAAATAAAAAGAAAATATAAAGAAAATATAATTCATCTGAATAGAGAGGTATACAAATTGTAATCTAAGAAAATTTCAGTTTTGCTTATAAATTGATTTTTGTTTACAATGTTAGCGTGATAAATATTTTTCAATAATATTGCAGATTGTATAATGGTGAGAGAGTAAGGTGCAAAAGGAAAGAAAAAAATGCAAAAATTATGTACTTAATTTTGCACAAACTGGTTTTGACCTCATTGCTTTATAGCTCAGACTATAGTTGAGTTACGCTTTTAATGTATTACATGTAGGATGAAGTAAGAGAGAATATTTCACGTGGAATGGCAATCCTGGGCCCTACATTTACACTTGATGCCCTTGTTGAATGTCTTGTTATTGGTGTTGGCACAATGTCCGGTAAGCTGAGAATTTTTTAGGAATGCAGAATTTTAATTTTTAAGGTTAAAAGTTTTTGCCCAGGAAATCTGTATTCAGTTGTATTTTTCCCCACTGCAGACATTATCTACAGTAAATCAGGCCATAGTTTGGGCAGGGCACATTCCTCTTTGAGTTCCATAAAATCTTTATTTTTTAAGAAGAGTTATTAAAATTATATTCCTGTCCTATATAGGGAATGAAGAAGTTAACTTTTTGCGCTCTCTTGTCATATTGGTGACATATATAGTTCTTTTTTCTAAGTACAGGAAGTCCTTGACTTACAACCACAATTGAGCCTCAGATTTCCATTGCTAAGGTAGACAGCTGTTAACTGAATTTTGCCCCATTTTACAACCTTTTTTCCATAGTTGTTAATTGAATCAGTGCAGTTGTTGATAAGACTGTTGTTAAGTGAATCTGGCTTCCCCATTGACTTCACTTGTCAGAAGATTACAATATATTATCCCCTGACTTTGGGACACTGCAGCTGTCACAAATACATGCCAGTTGCCGACTGTCTGAATTTTGATCACATGATCAAATTTGATCACATGACAACAGGGATGCTGCAATGATCTTAAATGTGAAAAAAATGGTCATTAGTTTTTCCACTGCCACTTTTTTTCCACTTTTTCCACTGCCATTGTAACTTTGAATAGTCACTAAATGAAAGGCAAGGACTACCTGTATTTTTCCCTTACTAAACAAATTCCTGGCTTTCTCTAATAGGTTCACACAATCACAAGGAAAACAATTAAAATCTTAAGGAGAACCATTTAACGTAGCTCTGAGTTCTGTAGTTCTATAGATAAATAAAAGTGTAACAGCAACATAATTGATGATATATTAGATATTTTTCAATATGGTTATTTACTGAAGTCTGCACGATAATATTGAATGAATCAGAATTTAATTAGCAAATAATGTTGAAAGTATTCATTCAACATTGAAAATATTTCTTGTATAATTAATTTTAATACATTTTGAAAGCTTTGTTTAAATGTAACTGTACCTACATAATAAGGCTTATGTTAATTTTTCATGAAATACAGGTTTTATGAAAAATGAAAAAGAGCCAAATTCTCTACTAGCTTTTGCCTGGTTTTTTGAGTTAAGTCATCAATTAAAAATCTGAGCTTATGAGTTGTAGCATCTTTTCTTGGATTCTGAGGTCTTTATGTGACCAGAAGGGTCCTTCTCTATATCTTATTATGAATTACATGTAACTGTTCTAAGGTTCCTGAATTTTGAATCAGCCTTGATAGTGTCAGGGATTGGTGAGTGATACAGAGAAGCAAATTCTATAATCAGAAGGCTGATAAAAGTTTGAAGATCAGATTATAATTGGCTTCTGAAATCCTGCTTTTCCTCTCCCCATAATAGCTGTTAAGCTTGTAAATACAAGTAACAGAGCAGTTTCTGTAATGCCCCACCCCCGAATCTTGTAAATAATGTACCTTTATGTTCCCTAAACTAATAGAGCACCAAATAAATAGGATGTGATCGTTGATGTTCAGTAAATGTTGTGATGGTGAAGATGAGCTATTCTTCTTTCCAGTAGGTAGATAAATAACTGCATGATTAAATCTTGGTTGGTTCTGTTTTTATATGATTACATTGTATATCAACTTGTATTATTATGCTCATACTGGTGCGCATTTCAGGATAATGTTTTTCATGCTAACATGAATCTGTTTTTAATTATTTGATGGTCTCTTTAACAGGAGTAAGACAGCTTGAAATCATGTGTTGTTTTGGCTGTATGTCTGTTCTTGCCAACTACTTTGTCTTCATGACCTTCTTTCCAGCCTGTGTGTCACTGGTATTAGAGGTAAGAGAGCAATAGCCGTAAACTAATATTTTGAACATATCTAAATTACTGGGGTTCAAGACAAATTGTGATGACCCGTACGTAGTCTTTCAAAATAACCCAAAACATATATTAAAGTCCGGTAAGGCTTTCAACTTAACTTCACTGTTTTATTAGGCACAGTTTAAAGTCACAAAAGTAAATAATGATGCTAACAAAACACCAAAACAAACCGCATTGGTGAGAATTCTGAAGCAAGCCGAGATAACTAATCATAAACTCCAGGCAAATAACCCAGAAAAGTCTATGGGAAGAACGCCAACAAAGATAAACCTCTTTCAAATAAACACTAATTGACTCCTACAATTCTAATTACATAGCTGAAAAACTTATATACATAGCTCCCACCTGCAAGCCACGAGGAGGATCATGGTAATCTCTTGAGTAGACCTCGCTTTTCCCTAATCCTCTCCTCCCTGCGTGACCTAGGATGGCTAGGGGATGGGCCTGGATCCTCCTCTGACTGCTCAGCTGGCCTCTGCCCTTCCCCAGCCTCCTCCACCACCTCTGGAGCCACACTCCCACTCCCTTTTGGCTGTTCCTCCTCTTCCTCAGATTCAGACTCCAGCAGGGGCATGACACAAATGAAAAATGCAGTTTGGAATGGACTGATAATACAGACCTATTGAGATTCTCAGAGATACTATAATATACATTTGATATGAGAATAAGAAAACCCATTATTCATGAAAACATGGCTCTCATAAATGAAAATGAAATGAAAATGTTCTCTTATTCTCAGAATAGAATGAGAAATTAGAAAAATAAGGTTCTCATGAACCTATTAATTAGTAATATGGAGACACGAGAGAAAGGGGAAAATAAGGACATCTCTCAAAATAATTTTATAATATGTAATTCAATTAGATGCATGAATCTTCCTTTTGAATTATGCATTTAGTTTACTTTTTCTGTGACCACAAAGAAGTTTTATTCTGCAAAAGCATTCCTGTCAAAATTTTATGAAATCAGAAACTTTATCCATGTTTAAGGTAAACATAGATAAATGTGAAGCTTTGCGTAATGATAATTTTAATTCAGTATTTAAGAATAAAAAGGGGGAATGAGTATAACCATATTGTACTCTGTTTCTTTTACAGTTGATCATTTTAAAAATGCTTTAGTTCCAAGGTATTTTAAGAAACAAAAAGAATCTTCTGGAAAGATTTTCCAAGTAATTTTAAGTCAGTGAAAGCTGTACCTAAAAGAATTATTTTTCACTTGCACAGTTCAGTTTCTAATCAGTTTTATGATTCTGAAAGATTTCATGTCAGAATATTTCCCATGGTGCCTATTAGAGTTAGGCTAATTGTGTAGAAATGCAGTGAACTCAGAATGCTTTGCCATAACTCCTGCCTTATTGTCAATATATCTTGATGATGAAATATTAAAATAATACCTATGGGCATTTGTAACTTTAGTTGGTATTATTATAATTTATATTCAGTTGTTAGATTACTTATATTTATAACATAAAAATATAAAATCTGCTTGAGCTTTCCCCTACAAGTTGATTTTTAAAAGTTACATACATCTAACATTCAGAATGCAAACTGTTGATAGTTAAACTTCTCTGATTATCTTATAGATTAGTAAAAAGGAAAATGTCAGTTCCTTCAGAGATACAATTTTTTAAAAAATGACAGAAAAGGAGGAAGGTGGAAAACTCAATAACCAGTTTCTCATGTTTCAAAATTGTTAAACTGACCATGGGTTGCTTATAATTCTGACATTCTTATCCTGGCGATCTAGTTCTGCTCATTAATTGTAATGCTACTATGAGTTATTAATTATTAATCTGATACAATAACTTTTGTACATTCATAAAACAGTTGTACAAAATAATATATAAATTGACATTCAGTGTAATGTTATTCAACTACTGAAATGGTATTATGAAAGCTCATGGAGAACATAAATAGAAAATGTACTGGATAACCTTTTCCGTTCTTCCTCAGCTTTCACGGGAGAGTCGTGAAGGCCATCCAATATGGCAGCTTAGTCACTTTGCCCGTGTTCTGGAAGAAGAAGAAAACAAACCAAATCCTGTAACACAGAGGGTCAAAATGATTATGGTTAGTGTTTGCTATCTTATATCCTATAATTGTGAGATAAATTGAATATTTTAAATCCTTTGAAGAAGTTGAATTTTGACAATATATGCAAAGGTAAAAAACAAAAATATGTAGATTACCTTTTAATAAGTAAAACTTATAGGAAAAATAATATATCCAATAAAAACATTGTGCAGTAGTTTTAATGATATATTTAATACTTAAGTACTGATCACTGATTGAGTCATACTCTTAATTGAACTGATCAATTTAACCACTCAATTTTTAAATTTAAGTCTCTAGGTTTGGTTCTTGTTCATGCTCACAGTCGCTGGATAGCAGAACCCTCTGCTCAGAACAGCACAACAGAAATATCTATGGGCCTGGATGAAAATGCTCCAAAGCGAATAGAGCCTAATGTTTCTTTGTGGCAATTTTATCTTTCTAGGTATGTTTAATTGTAACATTTTATCATTATCCAGTAGCATCTGTCGGTAAATTTGGATTATTTCAAGTTAACTAAATTATACTGTAAAAATTACCAAATCACCAACCTATATAATATTTTCAACAGATAAAATGCCATTCTCTCCTTTGTATAGTTGAACTGAGATTAATAAAATAGAATATACAAAGTTGCTTAACAATTATCCTGGAGTGTTTTATATCTGATTTGTGTATTTGTGTTTTACACTGGCATCTGCTTCCCCATGGATGTAAGATTTATTGTGAATGTGACAATGTGTTCTGTGAGAAGCAACGTGAATCTTTGATCTATTATCAGTATCCTAAATGTGATGATGATAATAATAGGGTATTATATCTTTCCCAAGCCAGTATAAATAATAAGTTCTGGTTGGCCAAATGACTAATACCAGGGTTGAAAGATCATTTATCTGCAAAGTTCTTTCTTCACCTATGGAACTATGCATCTTCTCCTACTCTAGCCCACAGAGGAGTTTCTTTGTCCATGAAAAACTATCATTTTTCTATGGAGAGGAAAAGTCCGCAAGGAGAAAAACTATTCTGGCAAGGCAGGATTTTAGGGAAAGATTCCTTTAAGAGTCTCAAGAACTAATAAATATGCATCAGGAGTGTGGAATATTTTCTGATTTATTTTTATTCTACTTATGTATACGCTGACTAGATGACTTTAGTCATTCACTCTGACAATAGCATGGTGATGTTCCACATGGTCTTATAACTGTTCCAGAATAATAACATTGGGAAATACAGTTCCTTCCCATATTAATGATACTGACTGACCAAGAAGATCTGAATGATGTCTGCATTATTTCCTTGGTAACATAACAGAAATAATTGTTGAAGTATAAAACAGTCTTCCTTCTAGTAGTGGCTTCTGTAATTTAATTATTAACTGGTCCTGCATGATCTCTTAATTTACCAGAATTGCAATAGTCCACCTAGATTCTACAATTAGGAGAAAGAGTACATGCTTAGAATAGTTAATATTTAATTAATCCAAACTAAGTAATTTTCAGAATATAATCAATAATGGCAGAAATCTTCTGGGAGGAAAATGATTAATTATATTGCAGGTAATCCTCCCTTACCACGTTTATAATTAGGACCAGCAACTCTATTGCTAAGGGACCCAGTCACTCAATGAAATATCATGTGACAGTGATGGCATCATGTGACAGTGATTATGACATCACTTCCTATTGTTAAGGGAATTGCCCTGGGTTATTAAATGAGACATTGTGTGATAGTGACTTGCAGTTTTATTGTTCAATTCTCCCATTGACTCTGCTTATTGAAGGACGGTTGCAGTTGCAGATAATTGTCACTAATGTGTCTGTGGGAACCCTACAATGGTTGTAAATGCCAGGTCTGGTCATAAATTTACTTTTTTAGCACCATTGTAACTTGGAGTGGTCACTAAACAGGACAATTGTTAAGCGATACCCACCTGTTGTTTTACTTATTTAGAACTAAGAACTAAGAGCATCCTTCTATACATCATTATTAAGAACACTATATTGACTTCTTCATGAAGTTACTAAGAGGTGAATTTGACAGAGGTTTTACTTTAAAAGAGGGATGATGTCTTATCGCAATTCCAGGCATAAAAACAATCACAATACAATAATTGTCCTTCAATAATTTATATCGGAATTCTACCAATTAACATGTGATAGAAAATCATGGCAGGGTAGAGAGGAGGAAAGGGAATAGACAGATATTTAAAGATGTTTTATTTCATCCTTTTTAGAATGGCCAGTATGGACATTGAACAAACAATTACACTTGGCTTAGCTCTTCTACTTGCTGTTAAGTACATCTTTTTTGAACAAACAGAGATGGAATCCACACTTTCATTGAAGAACCCAATAATATCTCCAATAATGATTCAGAAAAAAGTTCCTGAAAATTGCTGCAGAAAACAGTCTATTCCTTTAAAAAATAATCCCAGTTTAAGAAACATGAGCGATAGTCAAGTTGCCAAAGATGGAAAAGGTAATCTTTTTCTGATATATTTGTTTGCTTTGTTTTTTAAAAAGTTCATATTGAAGCCTGAAACTTAAGAGTTTGATAAATTCCTCAGATTTCAATGTTGACTTTTATGCAGATGAGACTGTAAAGTCTCTGCAATCAGAATCACCTGCAAAGGCCATATTTGTGGTTGGAGATAGTTCTGCTGAAGCATCCCTCATCAATGATAGAAAAGAATCTGGAATAGAACAGCCTAAAGAGATGCGGCCACTTGAAGAATGTCTTTGTATACTTCAGAATGCCAAGGTAAAAAAAAAAAAAACAAGCAAAGACACATAAAGTCATTTATTAATATATTGGTGCAAAGAATAAGCTTTTAGATGATGGTTTACTTGTCATTTTAGCAACAATATTGTATTGGCAATGTCTTTTGTATCTTATATTGTTTTACAGTAAACCTTAAACTAGACTTTTATCCAATCAAAACAACATTTAATAAAGCATTTATCACATCTGATAAAGCATTTTATTTATTAACAGTATGCAATCATTTTGACATGGTATTCAATCACCACATCTTCTCTTTCATAGCTTTCAATACACTACACCCTGTATTTGTTTTTCATGTGAATTGCTTCAGGTAAAGAGGAAGAATGGGAAACGTATCACAATCAAATATTTTTCTTTCTTCAGATGGGTGCTAAATTCCTCTCTGATTCAGAAGTCATTAGTTTAGTCAGGGCAAAGTATATTCCTGCTTATAAACTGGAAAATTTGATGGAAACTCAGGAACGTGGTGTATCCATTCGTAGGCAAATGTTATCTCAGAAGCTTCCTGAGCCTTCATCTCTACAGTATCTTCCTTACAAGAATTACAATTATTCTTTGGTGAGTAGAAAGATGGGCAGATATGTCTTAAGTAAAATGAAACATAAAGATAGTCATTATTGTAAACTTTTTCATCTGACGTTGCACTTAGCTTGACTTTAGACAGATGGAGGTTTGCAGTTGAACAGAAAACTAGTTAGATAATATTGAACATTTTACAGTATGTTTTGCCAGCAATGCTAATGCCATTTCAAGTTTATTGTTGCTTCAGTAATCCTAGCAAACATAAAAGAATACTTCTCTTTTGAGAGTTTCTTTCAAGATAATAGTAATGTATTTCTCCTCTCGGTCTCAACTTGTAACCAGGCAATGCTATGAGATTTAAGAAAAATTGGCACAAAAACATTTAAAGAAGATTTTGCTGAATTCTATTTATCTAAATCTCAGAGACAATTGCATAGTGCCTGTAACTTTGACATACAAAGGTAGTCTAAATAGTTACAGGTATAAAATGGCCCATTTGTTGAATTGATGATTTGTATTTATTCTTCTACATGCACTAGTTATTCTAAACCCCAAACACCTATTCCTGTCATATATTTAACATTTTCTAATACAGGTAGTCCTCGACTTACAACAGTTCCCTTAGTGACCGTTCAAAGTTGCAACAGCACTGAAAAAAGTGACTTATGACCATTTTTTCACACTTATGACCACTTATTGCAGCATCCCCATGGGCACGTGATTTACATTTGGATGCTTGACAGCTGACTCACATTTATGAGGGTTGATGAGGGTTGCAGTGTCCTGGGGTCATGTGATCACTTTTTGCCACCTTCTGACAAGCAAAGTCAAAGGGGAAGCCAGGTTCACTTAACAGCCGTGTGACTAATTTAATAACCGCAGTGTGACGCATGGGGCAAAGCTCACTTAACAAATTTCTCACTTACCGTAGCAACATAAATATTGAGCTCAATTGTGGTGATAAGTTGAGAACTACCTGTATAGCAAACTAAGTTTTAATATTTAGTTAACCTTTTTAAGGTGATGGGTGCTTGCTGTGAAAATGTGATTGGATACATGCCAATTCCCGTGGGTGTGGCTGGCCCACTTCTTTTGGACAAGAAACAGTTTCAAGTTCCAATGGCCACAACTGAAGGATGCCTGGTGGCAAGCACAAACAGAGGATGCAGAGCAATATGTGTAAGTAAAGACGATGTAAGCAGGGCTAATAAGGTTCTGTTTAGCACAGTTATTATAGTGGGTGGAATCCAGCTTTCCTTGTCCATGGGCATCTCCATACAGAACATGTCCCAGGGGTGTGGGAGAACTTGAAGTGAAGAGAGTTGGATGGCCAAGAGAAGTGGAAAGGAGAAGCCTTGTTCTGTGAGACAAAGTCTGGTAGCAAAATACTGAATGTAACAGTGTGTAACTTTAAAAAGTGTTTTTGTTCGTGATCAGATGCATCTACTACTGACTCATCCTGCTATCATTTTTATATCTCAGCTTGGTGGAGGTGCTAGTAGCCGTATTCTAGCAGATGGAATGACACGAGGACCTGTAGTAAGACTACCCACAGCGTGCCAGTCTGCAGAAGTGAAGGCTTGGCTTGAAACGCCAGAAGGATTTAAAATAATAAAAGATGCATTTGATAGCACTAGCAGGTTAGCATTTTTATCATTTAGAAGAGGGAAAATACCATGTTTCTCATATCATAAGGCCGAAAAAATGAGCCCCGAAAAAATGGCTAGACTGTCTTTTCGGGGGTGACTTAATTCCCCCCCCCCGCCATGCATCTTCGGGCAGGCGGGCAGTGACGGCTTGGATGTTGACCTCGGCATTGGTGGGGCACTTTGTATCAGGGTCAACGCAGGCAGCACCATATCCGGGTGTGCAACAAAAGTACTTCCTAACAGCAAGCCCCCCCGCCATTTCCCCCATTTCACATGTTTTAATATAGACCTTGATTTGGGGGGAGGGGCTTAATTTCATTTCATGCCTATAAAACATGCTGGGACTTCCTATTGGGGAAGGCCATATTGTTGGAGAAACAGGGTAGCATTTTATATAAAAATTGGGGGGGGGGGAAACTGCATCAAAAAGAATGTGAGACAACACGTCAATCTTCTCTATAGATTTGCTCGTTTGCAACGGCTTCACATTGCTTTGGCTGGCCGCAATCTTTATATTCGCTTCCAATCTAAGACGGGTGATGCAATGGGCATGAACATGATTTCAAAAGTAAGTTCTAAATTTTAATGAATGCATTTAAGTAAATTTTGCTTTGAGAATACTGTTATTGTAATACTGTAAGTTGAGCCAATTCGGTGTAGCGGTTCAAGTATTGGCCTAGAAACCAGGAGATTGTGAGTTTTGGTTCTGCCTTAAGCATGGAAGCTGTCTGGGTGACTTGATCTCTCAACTCTCAGCCCAACCTACCCTACCAGGTTATTGTGGGGAAAACAGTAGGAGGAAGGTGTGTTGGATATGTTTGCCACTTTGAGTTATTTGTACAAATGATAAAGGCAGGATAAAAGTCAAATAAATAAATAAATCATTGTACAAGTAATTTGACAGAAAAAATAAGTATTTAGAATTCTCTTTCCCTGTCGTCTTCTGTGTACTGTTCCAGCAAAAAAATATTACAATGAAATCTCAGATCCTATTTAGCATATTCTAGATACAGAGACATTTTTTTATTGGCTATCCTTCCAAAATAACAGACAAATCAACTGCATCCAAAAGAGTCCAGTTTGGCATTTAAAATAATATGAGATGTATTTTATTCCTTGGTGTTTTCATAAAGCTTTGAAAAAATATTATTAAGAAACTATTCTTACAACATCCATTTCCTGTTAAGTGAGTTGCCTATATTGCACAAATCTTATCTTATCAGATTCATATATTGGTGGAACTTGTTATTGGGAAACATTCCAACACAAATGGAACCTTGGGAATGCTAGAGAGCGTGGGGGGTGTTTGTGTGTTTCTCTGCCAGTTCCATACTTGTTCACATATATGTAATGTTGAACTGCCAAAAATCACAGAAACACAAAATTGATTGCTAAAAATAACATATACAGATATATATCCACTATGGAAATGTGAATGCAAATAATGAATCTTTGATAATGAACTCCACCTGCACAGGTAGTCCTTGCTTATCTATGGTAATTGGGAACAGGAACTCTGAGACAGTTATAAGGCCCAATGTCATGTGACCATAGCAATTTAACAGCGGCAGTTCCAACAGGCCCAGTTATTGTTAAACAAAACCCTGCATGGTTGCAAAATTTACTACCATTTGCACACTTCTCCATAGACTTTGTTTATCAGAAGCTGACAATGAACATCACAAAAGGCGATCACGTGACCATGAGATCTTGTGATATTGTAATTGCAAACTGATTGCAAGCTTATTGGGACTGGTCTTTTATGTTTTGCTTCTTATCCAAAGAGTAGGTAGCCTTCCACATAAAATTCACTCTAATCAGCCCTTGCTGCTAGTAGTAAGCACCATCAATTCTATCCATAACCAGATAAATCTTATCCAAGAACTTTGGTTGTCAGCAGCCAATGATGAGACTCCACTTCTAACTCTTTACTAACAGCAGTGAAAATGTTAATTCTTTGTCTTTGATGCGACATAACGCCAAGTTACATGAAGTACTTGAACTTACAGTTCCCACTGCTTATACTTAATTAAGTTTCTTCATGAAGAAGTGAGCTAGTATTAAACTGATGGTCTCACATTTTTGTTTCTCTGTCTCTTGTTCTCTAAATCCTTCCAAACAGGGTACTGAGAAAGCACTTACAAGGCTGCAAGAAGAATTTCCTGACCTCCACATTGTAGCTATTAGTGGTAATTACTGTACAGATAAAAAACCAGCTGCCATAAATTGGATAGAGGGGAGAGGGAAATCTGTCGTCTGTGAAGCAGTTATTCCACAAAAAGTTGTTAAAGAAGTGAGTCACCTTGTTTTAGTGAAATGTGAAAATTATTATATTGAATTACTTTCAATTCATCCTTGACTTATCTATGTCCTCCCCAATTCCAAAGCCATTTATTTGTATACATACATGCACGCATACATACAAACATACATACATGTACACACATTTGTATGCTGCCCTTCTGAAGACTTTGAGCAACTAACAATGGAAGTTCTGCTTGAAATAAAAACAATGTTACCAACCTCAGAACGATAAAAGAAAATATACAAAATCAGGCCTCTGCCAAATTCCAACCTTCTTTCAGAACATACTGTCCTTCTGCAGTAGGTGCTCTTCTGAAATCCAGAAAAGAAGGATTGGATCAGATCTTGTTGAAGAGGGAATTCCAAAATATGAGAGCAACAATAGAAGCTGCCTACTTCTGCAATCTTGTGTAGACAAAACCTGGAGAGAGTTGATCCTGTTTGAAGTTACTAAACAGACAAATTAATACAAAGAAAATCGTCCCTAATATAACGTGGTTTGGAGCCACATAAAGCCTTAAAGATGACAAGCAACACCCTGAATTGCAACTGGAAACTCTCTGCTGAGAAAGCAGGAGCTGTGGTCCCCAAATTGTAAACTACCTCTGAATGAGAGAGTACATCTCCACGCAGAATAAAAGATAGTGTTTCTCATTTGATCCACAAACTCAGAATCATTTCCTGGGGGTGTGGGGTGGGGTGTATTTTGAATATTCCTATCCTATCCAGTCTTTGATCGCACTTCTATTACCTATTGGTCCAGATCTGAGGTGAACATCAGCGTATTAATGACATCAGACTCTTATGTGGATTACTGATCTACCCCCATGGTTTCATGTAGATGTCAAATAGAAAATGGGATGCCACAAAGTAGGTTTTTCTAGGAAGACCTCCCACCACCGTAAACTGGAATAAACATCTTAGGGAGGAGAAGAACCACTATAAAAATGTTGCCTCCCACTCCAGTTCTATAGAGGTGGTCCAAAATAATACAACGGATGATATTGTCTAGGTTCCCGAGTGTAGCTACTCAGAACTGCATTTGAAAAGATTTTGTTTCTGAACATAGGCATTCTCCTTGACCAGAGTTTTTGTGGATTTTTTTTTCTAGGTACTGAAGTCAACCACAGAAGCTATGATTGAAGTCAACGTCAGCAAGAACTTGGTTGGCTCTGCCATGGCTGGCAGCATAGGTGGCTATAATGCTCATGCAGCTAATATTGTCACTGCTATGTACATAGCATGTGGACAGGTATATCCCTTCACTTAACTGTGTGTGATGAATTATGTATTTACAAACCTTTAAATGCATATATAGTCCCTCATTTTTGCATTGATTTCAGGATGCAGCCCAGAATATCACCAGCTCAAACTGTATTACATTAATGGAATCTACTGGACATACCAACGAAGACCTTTATATCAGTTGCACAATGCCCTCAATAGAAATTGGTACTGTGGGTGGAGGAACCAACTTGTTACCCCAGCAAGCTTGTTTGCAGGTATGAAAACTTGAGGTTGAACTATAGCTTTCTATTTTGGGAAGGCAATAATTTTTGGATCATCTTTCACCCAATCAGCTGAGGGTTGTGTTCAGTGATTGATAGGACCAAATCATTGAAATAAGAATTCTCTGACCAGGAGCATAATTTGACCCCAAGAAAGTATTTCAGTGTTACTCCTTGTGTTTTTACTCTACCTATCCCTGAACCATTTGTAAGTACAGATGATCCTCTATTAAATGACAACTCTTTCAGCGACTCTTGAAAGCTTTAAGAATGCTGAACGAGAATGGTGGTTACTATTGATCCTTAAAGTTCAAGCTATTTCAACAGCCCTTCAATTATGTGATTCCATCTGGGTGCTTGGCAACTGGCTTGATCTTATTCTGGTTGCAGCATCCTGTGGTCATGTGATTACCATTTGTAAGCTTCCCTTCTGGCTTCCTACAAGTAGAGTCAACAGGGAAGCTGCAGAGAAAGTCACAGGCTAATTAGCTAAGTCTCCCCCATCCGCTCACCTCCTCTGACCACTCACACACTTTCTCCCCAATTTCCCCCATCTGGCAACAGCTATCCTGAGCCCCTCCACATTGTGTCACACCTCCTCTACCACTCAAGTACCCTCTCTCACCTGCAGCTACTTTCCTGCCTTCCAGCCTGCTTGTGACCCACATGAAACTTGCAATTTCCTGCCAACTTCCCCACAGAATTCAGTTGTTGGAAGCTGGCAGGCAGTTCCAAAGAGATGCTTGCTGGACAACCCATGATCCTTACTGAAATACGGCACCTGGGACTGTAAGGAGTAGCATTGCTAAATGTTGGGATCATGGATCATCACGCTTTATGACCTCATCATTTAGTGATTGAAATTCTGATCCCAATAGCCATCATAAGCTGAGACTAACTGTACTTCTTGAAAGATCTTGAGCTTGTTACTGTATAAAATGCCAGGAACTGATTGATTTTAAACTGAACATATTCCAGCTTGATTCTTGTTTGTATTCTTTTTTTAAATATAGATGCTGGGTGTACAAGGAGCAAGTGCAGATAACCCTGGAGAAAACGCCCGTCAGCTTGCTAAAATTGTATGTGCGACTGTAATGGCAGGAGAACTGTCTCTAATGGCTGCCTTAGCTGAAGGACACTTGGTTAAAAGCCACATGATCCACAATAGGTAAGAAGGAAAGAGCCACAATCTCATGGTTTTATTCTATTGACTATCACCCAACACAATGTAAATTTTTTCTAATTCTGAATTGGTGTATCTTTTTGTTTTGAAAGGTCAAAAATAAATTTGCAAGATCTTCAAGGAACAGGTACCAAAAAAGCTGTTTGAACACTGACAAAAGCTTGAAGCAACTGTGGCACATTGAAAAATGAAGACAAATGACAGATCTGTGAACTTCCAAAGGAAGATAAATATTCAAACAGTGAATTGTTGGAAAGAATCTTAGGAGAATCATTGAGTGTGTAGTTTGCATCCAGTTTCCTGATTCCTTTTTTCCTTTGTCTACCATAAATGGATGCTTATCTATGGAAAATATTGCAGATGGGTTTTATTTTTTTTACACGGGCTCTAGTTTGTTCTGAGTCATGCATTTTACAAAACGGGCTCCAAATAGTCAATGCTAGCTTTCTAAGAGTGTCAGACAACGTTATTTTTTGGAGTTATAATAATCTCAATTGGCATACTAAGGGGAAATACAAGTTGCATAACTTTTTTTTTGTTTTGTTTTTAAGACCAATCTGTATGGTTGCTTTGCAGTGTTCATCATGATCATGGTTTTGAGGCTAACATGGTATGTTGTGCATATAAATCTGCATCAGCCATCAGAGTAGAACAAGCTACTGTTCCTCCAGGGTAAGAAAATAGCCAAGATCATCCCTCACAAAGTCAGATAACAAAGGAGAACCTAAGAATGGCTTTTTGATTGCAATTACCCACATCTGATCTGAGTGGGCACTGAGCTAAATCACTTGAGCCATCTTTGCATTTAGAACTCATTTTTGGAATGCTTCTGTTTATGTTACTCGATATTGCAGTTTTGAGTATTAGTTTTCATGTTTTTTATAACAAACAGGCCTTGCTGCAAAGCAGGTACACCTAGTAGAGACCATATTTCCAGATTTAAAATCATCAAGTTAAAAATCTCAGGTGTGTTGGTCAGACTAGTGGTCTTGCATCAGCTGACAGCAAGAGAGCACAGTCTGGGCAAAACCTATAGAACTAAGTGGTAGTTGGTCAACAGCACTGATGTTGCTTAATCATTATTATTATTGATTAATTTCAGTGGCTCTTTTAAGTTGGGAGAATATCCCAGGGAATTGCACACTTGGTAACCTTTAATTAGGATAGTTTAATGGAAATGATTTTTAGCAAGCAGGTAAAACATGTTTACACTAGTTCGTAATCACCATTTTTGGTTTGACTTCCTTGCAGAAACAGGTGTGTTGTGAAATGAAAATTAAATCATTGATACTTTTATTTAAATATTTCCGTTTCTGGTGAAACTTTAATTTATTTTTGAGCACGTTCCAGAGTTTATGCTTATTTGTTTAAGAACTACTAATTCTGTGGCTTATGAAAATGATGGAAGACAGGTTATAATGCAGCAAAGGTAGCTGTGACTCAATAAAATACATCACAGTGCTATGAAGGGGAACCAACCAGAAGAGGAAGAGCAAGGGTACCGATGCATTTCTCAGCTGTTGCTGGATGCTATGAAGACACTCTTCCACACTAGCTAGAATGACTGAAGGGTTCAATTCTAAAACTTCTCATTTTGTGCAAACTCAGTATAAACTACTTTCGGGGTTTACTGTCTAAAATCTAAATTTGTATTAGGATCACAATTCTAATGCAACTCAACACCTATTACTTGCTTGGTATGTGCCGTGGCTACTTGTAAATAGCATTATGAATGTCCATCTCCCTACAGTATTTGTCCAGGTAACTTTTTTTTCTTATTTATGCAAAGTTTGAACTTACTGTTTTATTACTGGACTAGCAATAAATGGTTTATTCTGTGTCAGTTTTGGTGAATGTAACTGATACTTTGTCCTTCAAAAAGAAAACATTTTGTACTATTATAAAATTGTGTATATTTGGTACACATCTTTTTCAGTTTCAGTAAAACAGTGCAAAAACAACTTCAATTTGTCTTGTTTTTTAATGTATAATAATCATCTGCCACATTTCTCCAAACCACAAACCAACTATAATGTAGTATAATTAATGGTATGAACCAAACACCCATTAAGGTTTAAATCAGTATTGTACAAATTACAAAACCAGGATAAGTAGGTGTGTCCAACAATATCTGTGTACTTGAATTGCTTTCCTATTCTTATTATTCTACTCTGTTTTCTATTAAGGTATTTAATCCAATTCTTAAGACTACTGCTGCAGCATTGTATATTTAGGTACAGAAGAAGATTAACAGATATTCCACTGGAGCCAAAAGATGCAAATATATCTTGGTCCATCTCCCCAGTTACAGTGAGAAACATGGTAGATCTGAATTACTTGGAAGGCAATGTATGTACTTATAGGATCTCTACTGTCGGAGAGTTAGCAAGTGGAAAAAGCAGACTGCATGTTTTCAAGCCTTACACCAAGTTGCCAATGTTCCCAAAAAATCACTTATCTCCCTGTTAGATTTCTTTTATTATTTCCATCGAGGAAATTAACGAACCAAGATTTTCATGTGAGTTTCATTCTGACGTTCCTTGTACACTATTAGATGAAATCATTGACATCATAAACAAATCTTGCTTACCCGTGCAAAAATCAGAGGTGAAGGGAATACAAATGCAAAAGCACAAGCCAATCTATTGCAAAAAATTCTGTGGAATTTTTTGCAATATAAGTATCACAAATACTTCATTATAGTTGTTTCATATTTCAAATACTAGGTTGTCACCTAACCATATTTTCTGCATATTTTCTGTTGCTGTTAAATTACATCATACATTCTTAATATGATTTTGGATTGCTGGTTTAAAACAATAGCTACTAAAAGGTAATTACTTGTTTTTAAAAAAAGATTGGCAGTTCTTAATAGAATTGTGAGCAAACAATAGACTTGACGAGTATAATGCATTTGGTTTAGTGGTCTTTGTATTATCTAATATAATCTAATATGAACAATATAATTTATAACCTCCAGGTCTCTCTAGGTTCTTAGTGATGAAAATATAAATAAAATATTTGAATTATTCCACAATTCCAATAATACTAAAACACAGATCAGCCAATAGCATTGATTGCATTATATTTAAGACAGGCAACAACCACATAAAAAACCAAAAAATTACAATCTCTTATTCCAGCGCAAGAAAAAATTAACAATGGCAATTCCTAATCTTTTATGTATTCCATTTTATCATCTGAAAATTTATGGAGACTATTGCATTAGCCAGGATTTATCAGTTTATTTGCCTGTAGGTATTAAGGTGTACATGATCCATTAAATAGTATGTGTAAGAAAACAAAATGGCAAAAATGTCAATCATTTCTTGATATTTCCATGTACACACAACATTTCAAGAAAGAAATGTTGAAACATCCATTTTGGCTACTTAAAATGTATTTTAATGTTATATTTTAATATAACAGGAAAATCTTTAAATGAGTTCTTTTATTTGAATTTACTTCTCCCCATAATTACCATTATTCACTACTCATTTTTGCCAATAATGGATAACTTATCTTCAAATGATTGTGAAAGAAATCTATACTTTTCACCTAGGTCCTGATAATCTTGTCTACCTTTTTATCTATGCAAATAGTGGTATTCCTTCAATTTTGTAAAAGCAGTGTAGCACTGTAATGTCAAATCTTCACTGTAAAATGAGATGAGATGGTGAAATCGAACTTTACAG
Organism: Hydrophis major; assembly: GCA_033807585.1. Classification (NCBI taxonomy): domain Eukaryota; kingdom Metazoa; phylum Chordata; class Lepidosauria; order Squamata; family Elapidae; genus Hydrophis; species Hydrophis major. The sequence goes on from CM066329.1 coordinate 336,918,255, forward strand.
TTGCCTCTTAAGTGGTTCATGAAATATGAGGTCCAATGCAATCCTGTAGTAAAATTTCCTTCTTGTGCTTCCAAACACAGGTTATTTCAAACATAGGGTTGTTACAGTATAGTACTTTGATAATATGCCATGTTCAAGGCAATTTATGTAAATGACAATATCTGCATTCCCCAAAAATATGAACTTTCCAGCCAAAGCCTGGGTTTTTAATTTTTCTTTACAGGTAAAACTTTGTGAAGATATTCCCAGAATAATGCTTCTCTGTATTAAAATTATGTTGTTCAATGGATTGCTTCATTTTGTGTCACTGTAATAAACCCCCATTTGGTCAGCTGTCATAATGCTGCAAATAAATTCCTCACAATTACAGGCAAATACCAACTTTCATCCCTGGTATCAGTATATAAGGAACTCATTTTGCATAAACTTTCCAATACTAAAGAACATCAATGATGTCCACACAATATATTTCTGTAAAATTCCAGACTTGGCAACAATTCCCCTTTGAACAATTTCATACCTGCTGACTGTCCTTAATCAGTTCATCAAACAGTCCCCATGTGAAAGTCATTGGTTGTTGTCACAGATTGTCCACTTCATTTTTGATCATATAATATAAAAAAGGTTGTGATGACCCAGAGTGTAATAGAAACATAAAAACCAAAACGTAAATAAACTTCCTTTAATGCCTTCAACTTGGTTTCACTGTTTAATTGTTCAAAGCTGGATATTAAACTCTTTCCAAAATAACATTCAAAAAGAAAGAAATACAGTCCAAACTCAGAGAGCAGATAATGAAGAAATAAAACAAAAACAAAAAACAAACCGCATTGAAGAAAGTTCCACGACAGACCAGGATAATTAATTACAAACTTCAGGTACAGTCCGTTGGAAGAACACCAAGATAAACCTTATTCATTCAGGAATAAAACACTCTTTGTTTCCAGCGTTTGCTAGCACGCAGATCCTAACTCTTATGCAGTTCTCACACCTGCATCCCATGAAGAGGATCAAGGCCCTCTCCTCCAAAATAGACCATGTCTTTCCCTTATGTTCTCCTCCCTGCGTGCCCTAGGATGGATAGGGGATGGGCTTGGGTCCTCTTCTGCCCTTCCCCAGCCTCCTCCACAACCTCTGGAGCCATACTTCCAGTGCCTGTTGTCTGTTCTTCCTCTCCCTCAGAGTCAGTCTCCACCAGGGGCATGACATAGGTGTTCTCAGTGTTTATCTTGTTTACAATGTTTGGCCCAGCAATGCATAGTACCCATGTCAACACATTAAAAAACCTACATTCAGTGGTGAATTTCTATTGGAGGAGTCCATCAGCAGTCAATAATTCAATCATGTATTGCAGAATAGAATAGAATAGAAATAAAAATAGAAATAGACTATTCTTTATTGGCCAAGTGTGATTGGACACACAAGGAATTTGTCTCTGGTGCATAAGCTCTCAGTGTACACACAACAAGTGATAAATCATCAGATTTCTGGTCTGCAGTGCTTCGGAGCAGGCAGGAATCCACAACTGTGCGCAGTTTCTGCCTGTGTTCATTGCCCAAGTGCCCCGAGCCATTTGGCTTCAGGGCTAAGCCACTGCCGTAGAAGGTGGCGAAGACGGGGAGGGGGTCTGGCAGGGTCAAGAGATATCGCACCTCTCTTCTCTAGCCAGCGAAACCCCCTTTTCCAAAGGCAGCTGAGCGGCGGTCAGCAATGGCCGCCACATAGAACAGCTCAGCCGGAAAAAGAAAGTGCAGGAGGAGCTGTAAAGAATTGAAAGTGATCTTTGCTGACCAGGACAAGCAACAGTGAAAGTACCCTGGAATTTGAAACTTGCTAAAGAAACATCATTTCCAGAATGTGTCAAACGGCGAATGTAAATTAAAGGAAAAGCTTTTTTTCTTTTCACTCTCCTTCCGAAAGTGACAGCAATAGAACCTTAAGAGAAATCGGAAAACCCGCATTGGAGGTATGGATTTCTGAACATTTAAAGGAAAATTGTTGCTGTAAGTGGGAAGGGAGAGGAAAAAAAATTGGAGCAGAATTTGAAAAAGGAGGAGATTGCCTAGAATTTTAAAGAGCTTTTTATATTAATACGGCTTCTAAAAGATATATCTTAATTAGAAATCTTTGACCAAACAGCAACCCCAGAAAGAGAAATAGAAGAAAGAAAAAAATATTAAAAGAAATAGTTTATTTGGATTCTTTGGTGACTTTGGAACTTTGGGGAATTATTCTTGATTAAAAACACTCGGGTGGTTGTTTTGGAAAAAAATTTTCTCTTCATGATGGCATCGCTTGTGGATGAACTAAAAATTGAATATCAAAAATATAAAAAAGAAGAACAAGATGGGAAAGATACTTTGGGCACTCTTTTTCAATTTCTAGAAATGGCGGTATGCACATATGAAAAATTGACTGCGTAGCAGCATGACTGGGAGAAAGAAGAAGAAGAAGCCATCTTGGATGAGCAAATGGTTCTATTTGGGGAGGAGGAGAAAGAGGAAAAGAAAAAGGGGATTTTAAGGCTGGAAAAAAACAACCAAAAAAGAGAAAAATGAGGTGAAAGGTGGATGCAAGGTTAGAAAACAACAGAAAGGGGGAAAGCAGAAGAAGAAAAGGGAGGAGGAGAGACAAAGGGGTAAAAAGGGCAAGGAGAAGAATAAGCAAGAGAGAAAGGAGGGGAAGAGAAGCCTTAATGGTGGGAAGCAAGATTTAAAGAAACAAAACTTATTTAGAGATAATGGGTAAATTTAATTGAAAAAAGGGGATTCTGTAAGGTACATAAGATTCAGTTTTTTATATGTGTATTTAGAATAAAATGCTTAAGATATAAATGAGTATTAATATGTATGATTAGTTTCTTAATAGCATTGATTGTGGTTCATATGCTTTTCTTTTTTGGTTATTGTATTTTTTTTTCTTTCTTATAAAATTCATTGTGTAATTTTAGAATGTACTAAACAGAATCCCAACATAAGTTAAGTGTTATATTAAGTATTATTAAGCTAGGGGAAAGAGTTAAAGGTGTCATACTCCAATCAGTGTACAGGAGAAGTTTCTCTAAAGAGAAAAGATGAATGGATAGCTGGAAATAGAACAGACAAAGAATGATAAGTATTATGAATTGAACTCAGATGAGATAAATAAAATAAAATTAAGAAAGATAAAAGAGGGAAGAAGCTATATAGAAAATTGAAAATGGTAATAAGATATGGAATGATATATAAAGTGAATATGATTTTTGAATTTGTGTCTGTGCGAAGAGTTTTAACCCGGGATCAAGCAACTTTCAGAAAAGATGTTTTATGCTTTTATGTTCTATGTTTTGTTTGTCTGTGTATTGTTTTTGGAAAGCAATAAAATTTTAATTAGCAAGAAATATAATTTGGATAATAGAATGAAGAGAAGAAATTGGGATAAGATATGAAGCTGAACAGATAATGTAAATATATATATATTATAATTTGGAATTATTTTGTATGTTTTATTGTTTTTTTCAGAAAAGATCTTTTATGTTATGATGCCTTGTTTGTTTGTGTATTGTTTTGTAAAACTAATAAAATTTGTTTTTTTTTAAAAAAAAACAAGTGATAAATCATGATCATTAATCATAAAATACATTCATCATAATCATAAGTATCAATCATAGGATACTAAATAAACAATATAAATGATAAAATGCAAGCAACAAAGTTATAGCCATATGAAGATAAGGAAATAGGTAATAGGAAAGATGAAAAGGATAATAGTAATACAGCCCTACTAGGTAGATTGACCATGTTGTGGGGAATTAGTTAGAATGGAATAGAATAACAGAGTTGGAAGTGTTAGGGATACACACCCTAGCAGAACGTGCAACGGCAGTCTAGCAGGCAGGCAAATATGTGAGATAAACGTTGTTGTAGCTTACACTCAGTAAAACAGATACACTGTGCCAGTTAAATAGTTTTTTATTCAGCAAGAGTCAAACAGTCCACACTAGTTCAGTCCATCTGGGGATTAATAAATTGCAAAGTCCAGTGTCGAAAAAGAGGTCAGTAAACTTACAAATAATCAGTCCAGCAATATATCTCTTTTGCAGTTAGAGATATGAAGAAAATCAAACCTCTTTTCTTCTCTCAGCAATAGCAGGGAAAAACACGCAGTTATCATCATCAATCCATCATTGTCAGCAATCCAGTAAAAGCCAGCAAATAGTGAGCTCTCTTGCTCCCTCTTATGGTGATTTTACAACCGCACCCAAAATACATGTTTTAACAGTTAAAGTGATACACACACTTAAACTCACTAACATAGTTTATATATATTATTTTTACCCAAACTAAGTTAGGTAACCAATGTTATTCCTAACAGGAAGGGACCCTGGAGGTCTTCTAGTCCAACCCCCTGCCTAGGCAGGAAACCCTACACCACTTCAGACAAATGGTTATCCAACATCTTCTTAAAAACTTCCAGTGTTGGAGCATTCACAACTTCCGGAGGCAAATTAATTGTTCTGTCAGGAAACTGTCCTTAGTTCTAGGTTGCTTCTCTCCTTTGATTAGTTTCCATCCATTGCTTCTTGTTGTCCTATCCTCAGGTGCTTTGGAGAATAGTTTGACTCCCTTTTCTTTGTGGCAGCCCCTGAGATATTGGAACACTGCTATCATGTCTCCCCAGTCCTTCTTTTCATTAAACTAGACATTCCTGCAGCCATTCTTCATATTTTTTTAAATACTGGGATAACTATTAATTCCCACAGCACTCAATTTAACTTTAGAGGTAGTCTCTCAAACACACACACATACGCACTCACACACACACGAGAAACCCTCCCAGGACTTCAACCGTGTTTCTCCAACAATACGGCCTTCCCCAATAGGAAGTCCCAGCATGTTTTATAGGCATGAAATGAAATTAAGCCCCTCCCCCCAAATTAAGGCCTATATTAAAATATGCGAAATGGGGGGGAATGGTGGGGGGGCTTGCTGTTAGGAAGTACCGGATATGGTGCTGCCTGCATTGACCCCAATATTAAGTGCCTCACCAACGCTGAGGTCAACATTCAAGCTGTCGCCGCCCGCCCACCCAAAGATGCAAGGGGAGGAATTAAGTCAACCCCGAAAAGATGACGTAGCCATTTTTTCAGGGCTCAAAAAAAAATAAGACCTGGCCTTATTATATGAGGAACATGGTAAGTATTGCAATTCACTTGCAAACATTTATGGGCTTTTGTGTTAGGCAAGGACACTCTTTGTATTCCAGGCTGAATTCTGATTTCATGCCTGAGAACATGAATGCAAGCTCCCATTTTAAGCAACATTCAGGGTCAGTTAAGAAACCAAATGTTGGACTTCCAGTTGCAAGGCTTCGGCGGTGGCAGGAATCTGCTTCTCTGCGTGTCCCTGTTGCGCTTGCCACTGAGGTACCCCCGATCCAACTGGATTTGGGGGTTGTCGCTGCCCCGAAGAGACAGCGGAAGACAGAGGAGATCCGGGCAGGGGTCTGGGGATATCGCATCCCCTTTCCCCAGCTGGCTAGACTCCTTTTTCCTGAGGCGGTGGAGCGGCTGTCAGAAATGGCAGCCACAAAGGAATCTTCAACCGGATAAGACTATGCAGGAGGAAGACAGAAGGAGAAGTTTTCTTGGTTGAACTGGGACATTAAGTTACTTTTAAAACACTTTGGAAACCTGACTTGTGGATTGATACATTTGTTTCCAAAAGATTGTTGCAGCGGCAAAAGTGCTGAAGGAAAGTTCACTCCGCTTCCTTACAGAGAAAGCAAATGAGCACAGAAAAACCTGCTTCTTTAAGGTAAAAACAAGCTCTTTGTTATAAGTGGGAAGGAGAGGATTAAAAAAAAAAAATCCTTAAAGACTTGTTGGAGGAGACACTTTGAAGATTATAAGACTAACAACTAATTGTAATACGGCTTTAAAATACATTTGGGATTTTGCCCCAGGAGGAAAAGCTGCAAAAAGAAGAAGAGGAAATAATTTCTGCCTGTTTGGATTGTTTGATAACTCTGACATTTGCAAATTACTTTAAGATTAAAAACATCTGGGTTGTTTTTAAAAATTTACAATGATGAACCAACTGACACACTGGATGTACATATAAGATTTGATGTTTTTATGTTTTGTTTGTCTTGTTTGTTTGTAGAAAATTAAAAAAAAAAATTTCAAAAAAAAAAAATTTACAATGGCACAATCGGTGAATCAACTAAAAATGGAATATGAAAAATTAAAAGAAAGAGCATAAAATGGCAAGAATTCATTGGGAGCTGTCTTCCACTTTTTAGAAATGGCGGTTTCTACGTACCAGCAAATACTTGAAGAAGAAAGAGAAAGAGAAGAAGAAGAAGAAGAAGAAGAAGAAGAAGAAGAAGAAGAAGAAGAAGAAGAAGAAAAGGAAGCCATTTTTAATGGGCAAAAAAGTTTGATTAAGAAAGAAAATAGGAAGAGAGGAAGGAAAAATGAGAATTTAAGATTCAATAAAACAACCAAGAAAAAGAAAAAGAAAGTGGAAAAAAAGGTACAATGTTAGAAAGCAATTGAAAAGAGAATTAAACAGAAAGGGGAAGCTAAAAAGGTGGAGGTTAGGAGAGGGGGGGCCAAAAAGATCAGACTGGAGAAGAAAGGGAGGGAAAAACGGGAAAAAACCCACGGTCTGAAACAAGATATTTTTTTTAGAGATAAAGGATAAAGGACAGTGTATAATTTAAGAAAGATTCTGCAAGAGTACATAAGATAGTATTGTAATATTTACATTTGAAATAGTCTATTGGAATATTATAAGATTTAACAAAATATTAAAATGTTTTATAATGATAGATTTCAATATTTAATAGAATATCAAAGAGAATGTGTAAAATGATTAATGCTTAGTTATACTATTAATTAGAATTAGAATGGAAATTATATATATTATAAGTTTATTATTCTTTTTTTTCAAAATGCAACATGTAGAATGTACTAAGCAGAATCAGGATAGAAATTATGTATTATTTTTACTTTAGGGAAAGGTGTCACACCTTAAAAATGATTACAGGGGAAATTCTTTGCTAAAGAAAAGAAATAAATAGATGATTGGAAAAGAACGGACAAAAGATACAAACATAATGATTTTGAAATAAGATGAAATAAACAAAATATAATTAAGAGAGTGAAAAGAACGGAGAAGTTATGTAGAAAATATAGAATGGTTAATAAGATATGAATGGTATATAAAGTGAGCATGAACTTGATTTAGGTCTGTCAAAAAAGATGTAACCCGGGGCTAAGCCACTTTTCAAAAGAAGTTTTATGTTTTGTGTTTTGGTTAGTTATGTTTTGATTGTGAATTAATAAAACCTTGGAGGAATAAAACTAAAGGGAGAGAAATTTGGAAAAGACATGTATAAATGATAATTAAGGAGGTTTTATCTTTTTATGTCTTGTTTTATGTTTTGTATTTTGTGTGGTTATGCTTGATTGAGAATTAATAAAACCTTGATAGAAAGAAATATAATTGAATAAAAGTGAAGGGAGAAACAATGAAAAATTTGGAAAAGATATATATGTGTTAAAATGGAAATGTGATAATGTGGAACTATGCCTTAAAAAATAATGCTTTATTTGCCTTGTTAAAACTTTAAGTAATTTTTGAGAAAGGAGGTTTTATACTTTGATGTCTTATGTTTTGTTTGTCTTTAAAATCAATAAAACTTGTTTTTGTTTTTGTTTTAAAAGAAACCAAATGTTGTCCAGGTAAGTCCTCGAGTTATGACCGCAATTGAGCCCACAATTTATGTTTGCTACTGAAACATTTGTTAAGCCATTTTATGCCTTTTCTTGCCCTGTGTTAAGTGAATCACTGCAGTAGTTAAAGTTAGCAACATTGAATTTTGATCATGTGAGTTGTTAAGCAGAGTGAAGGCATGGCCGGGCAGGGGGGAGGAAACCGTCCTTCTGTCTGGTTGTTTTGGCGTACAATGCCCTATAGCGTCTTGAGGGAAGAAGTTGAAACAGTTTGTATCCAGGATGCTAGGAGTCTGTAGATATTTTTACAGCCCTTTTTCTGGCTTGTGCAGCGTACAAGTCTTCAATGGAAGGTTGGTAGCAAATGTTTTTTCTGCAGTTCTAACTATTCATTGAAATCTACGTCTATTTGATTGCAGTGCCCAAACCAGATAGTTATAGAGGTGCAACTGACAGACTCAATAATTCCTTTTTAGAACTTTATCAGCAGCTCTTTGGGCAGTCTGAGTTGGAGCAGGCAGAACATTCTTTGTTGTGATTTTTTGATCACATTTTTGATGTTAGATGTCCATTTTAAGTCTTGAGATAGACAACCTATAAACTTGAAAGTCTCTACTGTTGATAAGTTGTGTAGTATTGTGGTAGAATAGGAAGGCTTCTCCTAAAATCTACTGTTTTTTCTACTGTTTTGAGTGTATTCAATTAAAGATTGTTCCAACCATACCACAAGGCTAATTGTTCAACTTCCCACCTGTAGGCTTGGCTATTGTCTTGAATGAGACCTAACACCGTTGTATCATCTTCAAACTTCAGTATTTGAACAGATGGATCCTTTGAGATGCAGTTGTTGGTATAGAGAAAGAAGAGAAGTGGAGAGAGCACACAGCCCTGGGGGGGGGGGGGGGGGGGCTCTGCTCCCTTCCAAGCAAGAAATGTCATAGCCCTTGTAAAGGTGAATGCTAATATTCATATTTTCCTGAAAGAGGATTATTTGTTTATAGCTTCTGCTCGCTCAAATAAGAGGAATTTTTATTATCTTTTCAAGGTCTAAGTTGAACAGCCCTGACTTTGATTGAAAGAGTAGAGAAACATAAGCAACAAAGTATATTAATTATGCAACTTAATATTAAGTGTAGAAAGTCATTTATCATTTGGGAAGCAGGTTTTATAGCAACCCAACTACTGGATGACTATCGCTGAATCCACACTTTTTTCTACATACATATGAAATATGAAATGAAATAACACTATTATTCATTTTGATATTATCATAAGCATATCCTGATGGCAATTACCGTGTTTCTTCAACAATACAGCCTCCACCATAGGAAGCCCCACCATGTTTCTTTGGCATAAAATCAAATTAAGCCCCTCCCCCCAAATTTAGGCCTATTTTAAAACATGCAAAATAAGGGGGAAGGGTGGGGGACTTGCTGTTAGGAGCGCCCCCGGGCAGCAATTCCTCGCCACCAGCTGCTCCTAACAGGTGATCATGGCGAAGCGCGGAGCTCCCTACTCCCACCTTTGCTGCAGACACCTTTGGCACCCGCCGCTATTGCTTTCCCTTCTGCCCATTCCGCCAAGTTTGGAACTGCAGCTTCCGTGTTTGGAGTGCCGCTGCCATTTGGGGCTCCAAACAGCGGCACTGCTCCAAACGCGGAAGCGGCAGCTTCAAACATGACGGCGGGCGATCTTTTTATTTTGGTCCACGTGAAGTTCAGAGCGAGCAAGAGAGGGAGACTGTGATGCCTCCATCCGAGATGGCAACCTCACTAGTGGATCACAAAGTGGCTGGAAGTCCGAATCGGTGGGAAACGATGGCGATCTTTTTGGAGCGAGAGGAAAGGGAGAGAAGAGTTGCGAGGCGTAATTTGCAGGAGGAAGTGGGTGTATCCCATGGCAGGGAGCCCAAGGAAGAAGGGCCGGTAGGCAACAGAGAGCGTCCTGTAGCTCCGGAAGCAGCCTAGAGACGCGCCTGGGAAGGGGTGCAGATGCTGCCTTGTAGTTCCCAAGCCAACTGCGTGCGCCGCCTTTAGTTATGTGCACTCCGCGCTTTGGGCATCTCCTAGTGATCGCGACCCTGTCCTTTCCACCTGGCGCCCTTGCTGCTTTCTGGCTCTTTAGCAAGGCATCGCGATCTCCCTCTCATGCTCACTCTGAACTTCGCGCAGACCAAAATAAAAAGATCGCCCACCATCATGTTTGGAGCTTCCACATTTGGAGCTTCCGCCGCCATTTGGAGCTCCAAACGGCGGCAGTGCTCCAAAGGCGAAGCCGGTTGCTAAAGAGCCAGAAAGCAGCAAGGGTGCCAGGTGGAAAGGACAGGGTCGCGATCACTAGGAGATGCCCAAAGCGTGGAGCGCACATAACTAAAGGCAGTGCACGCAGTTGGCTTGAGGACTACAAGGCAGCATCTGCGCCCCTTCCCAGGCGCGTCTCTAGGCTGCTTCCGGAGCTACAGGATGCTCTCTGTTGCCTACCGGCCCTTCTTCCTTGGGCTCCCTGCCGTGGAGTACACCCACTTCCTCCTGCAAATTACACCTCGCAACTCTTCTCTCCCTTTCCTCTCGCTCCAAAAAGATCGCCATCGTTTCCCACCAATTCTGGCTTCCAGCCACTTTGTGATCCACTAGTGAGGTTGCCATCTCGGATGGAGGCATCGCGGTCTCCCTCTCTTGCTCGCTCTGAACTTCATGCGGACCAAAATAAAAAGATCGCCCGCCATCATGTTTGGAGCTGCCGCTTCCGCGTTTGGAGCACTGCCGCTGTTTGGAGCCCCAAATGGCGGTGGCACTCCAAACACGGAAGCAGCAGCTCCAAAATTGGCGCAATGGGCAGAAGGGAAAGCAACAGCGGTGGGTGCCAAAGGCGTCTGCAGCAAAGGTGGGAGTAGGGAGCTCTGCGCTTCGCCATGATCACCCGTTAGGAGCAGCTGGTGGCGAGGATGCAAGGGTGGAAATTAAGTCACCCCCGAAAAGACGTCCTAGCCGTTTTTTCATGGGTCAAAAAAAAATAAGACCCAGCCTTATTATATGAGAAACACGGTAGTAATAGATGATTGCATGGATTATTAAAAATCAGAGTTATATATAATTAGAAGAAATTGTACTGAATGGCATTCAATTCCACATAACTACCATTTATGCAATGGATGTCTGTCTTCCAAGTTGCTCCTTTTAAATCACTCTGAAGAACTGATTTATTGTGGGCAGAATCCTGGAAAATAAGTGGGTGAATCACCTCCTTATGCTTGCTAAGCATCTTTTCTATATTATTTATTAATGGATATATTTCCCATAGTTTCACAACTCTTGGCATTTTACACAATATGGAATATCTATCTGTCTATTTATCTCCCTGTGTCTGTGTATACATACCTACAAAAAATAGAATTTTTTAAAGTAAAAGTTCCCCTCACACATACATGCTAGTCGTTTCTGACTCGAGGGCTCATCTCCGTTGTCCGAAGACATCTCTGTGTTCATGTGGCTGGCATGACTAAATGCCGAAGACATACGGAACACTGTTACCTTCCCACCAAAGTGGTCCTTATTTTTCTACTTGCATTTTTACATACTTTCGAACTGCTAGGCTGACAGAAGCTGGGACAAGTAACAGGAGCTCACTCCGTTATGTGGTGCTAGAGATTTGAACCTCTGAACTGCCGACCTTTCTGATCAACAAGCTCAGAGTCTTAGCCATTGAGCTACCGCGTCTGCCTCATACCTGCTTAATTTTCCATCACATTTTTTAAAATAAGAGATGTGGGAACAGCAACTCTAGACCAAGAAAGATTGCCCAGGGATTGTTAACTCCTAGTGTCCATGAGAAAAGATGAAATGGAAAAAAAAATCTGATTTTACTCTCTAACATACAATGCAATGTAAAATGTGTGGTGGTCTCCCATGCAAAGAATGAGACACAGAGGCTGGTGTACTCGGGATGGGAGTCTAGAGCAAATTCTAGTGCTCCCTTTTATTGAGAATTTCGTACATAGTAAGCATTCACATTGTGGATTACAATAATTAGATATAGCACGCAAAACTGTTTACAATTGTCTGAGCTGCTTAATTGTTTCTGGTGTTTGTTTTTAATTTCCTTGCTTATCTCAGTGACCCTTAGGCAGACATGTATGTATAAGGTCTTAGACTAATCATTACCCAATACTGAAGTCAAAGTTTATTCCCACAAAATGGAAGGCCTTCCTTTCAGCTTTCCCCTATCCTGTTTCAAGGAGGCAAGTTGAAACAGCTTCTGTCTGTGTCACCTGTTCAATGATGCTGAACCTCTAAGCATAATCTTTGAAAAATCTTTCAGGACCAACTGTAAGGCATCCAGAAAGTATCCATGATATCAATCACTCCGAGATGTTATCTCTCCAAATGATTTATTTCAAACAGATCTGGCATGTCAAAAGCAATTTTCTAAGTGAAAGTTTTTTTGCACGTTACACAGAATCCACCTTTTCTCCTCCTTCTCTCCTCCCACTTGTACACTTCAAATCATGAGAACCAATTACCGTATATACTCGAGTATAAGCCGAGTTTTTCAGCCCATTTTTTGTGCTGAAAAAAACCGCCCTGGGCTTATACTCGAGTCAGATTCCCCTCTGAAAAAAAAATGACCCACCGCCATGTGAGAATGCTCAGACACGAAATCTATCCGACCGAAAATAATTGTGTGTGTGTGTGGGGGGGATTTTAACAGAGGGAAGATGTAGGGAGAAGGCAAAAGGGACAGGAGATCCTTCAGGGGAAACTGAGGGGGAGACTCACCCTTGGTCCAGATGAGCCCCCTTCCCCTTTCTCTAGGCTGAGAAAACAACGCGAGCCGAGGTTGCTTCGGCTCCACTCAGCTTCGTTTCCTCAGCTCCAGCTGCTTTCAGTCCACTCGGGAGGAGGGGGAGGAGGAGGTGGTGGTGGCGGCTCTCTCCCTTGCAAGAAAAAAGCAAGGCTCTCTCCCTTGCAAGAAAAAAGCAAGAGCCGTTCTTATGATCTCTCTCTCTCTCTCTCCCCGTAATACAGTCAAGCCCTTTCCAGCACCCGGGATCCGCCCCCGCCGCTTTGCACCTTGCAAATGCAAAAACCCCAGGATTTTGCATTTGCAAGGTGCAAAGTGGCGAAGTGAGTGTGTGTGTGTGTGTGTCTGTCTGTCTGTCTCTCTGTGTGTGTGTGTGTCTCTCTCTCTCACTCTCTCCCTTCCTCGCACCAGCGCGCCTTCCTTCCACTGCTACGCGTTTGGGCTGCTTTGTGCCCCCCTCCCTCCCCGGCTGAAACTGCGGACGGCTGCTCCGGAGGCGAGCGCGGTAGCTCCCATACAACAGGCGGGTAAAGGAGCCACTCGCCGCCAAGTCGAGCAACTTGGAGCTCGGCGGCACTTTGCAAGAAGAGCGAGAGAAGGAGGTGAGGCGCGGCGCGGCTCGGCTCTGCAAAAGGCTGTGCCTGCAATGCCGCCCCGGGTGCTGAGCGAGGCTGACTAGCAGCGCCCGGGCTGTTCGGGACTCGCCGCCGGAACATGCGAAGGCAGCCAGAGCAGATCGAAGCATCAGCCGGCACTGCCGCAAGGACTTTGGGCTTCCACAGATGGGACGCTGCTCTGGAGTGGGAAGCGGCTGTGCCCCTGGTCGGCCAGGGGAATGGGGACCCTGCCTGAGCGGGAGGCAGCGGCAGCGGTGGGGTCTTTCCAGTTAGGATCCAGGGGCAGCAGCCGCCTGGGCGTCCTCCTCTCGGCTTTCGGCTGGCCGTTTGCAGTCGGAGCTCTTCAGGGGCGCCCCTTGTTTCTGTCTGACCTCGCAGTCTCTGCCATCGCGGCTGCGATCGCCTCCCGTTAGGGCACTCGTCTGGAGGAGGAGGCGGTGGCTTGCGGAGCCTCGGCATGAACCCCCTTTCCCTGCACTCCCCCCCGCACCCCTCTGGCAGCAGCAGGCAGAGAAAGCCCCGCTTCCCCCTGACCTGTCTCGGGGAGAGGAAGCGAAGGGCCCCGTCTCAGCTCCCGTCCTTCTCAGATACCTCTGGGTTTTTTTCCCTTTCCAACTGGACGATGGCGATGTCCTTGAGCAAGTCTTAAAATGCTGGTGATGAGGGGCCTCCTGGCTCCCCAAAACACCTTCCTGGATACCATAGCAACCCGCTTTGATGGCACGCATGAGTTGGCTTCCCACTCTTTTTTTTTAACTCTCCTCCTCCTCCTCCTCCTCTCCTCTCCCCTTGTTGTCTGGTCTTCCCTAAGGAAACTCAAGGGCTCACACTTCCAGGTGTTTCTCCCTGTCTTTCTCCCTGTCAATGATCTTTACTTCCCTTCCCTTCTCTCAGCCCCATCCTCCTTCACCTTTGTCACCACAATCCTGAACAGATGAAGTTTGTACTTCTCAAGAAAGGTTGGATGTTCCTTTTGAGGAGGGAACCTAGTGTGACATCTGGATGTTGACCTACTACTGAGCCATGGCATGTGTGCACATGCAATGGAGGCATGAGGGAGAGCTGTGAAAGAGATGGTGGCTCTCCAAAACAGGATGTACATGCAGCACATACACATGCTTTTTTTCTTGCAAGGGAGAGAGTGACTCCTGCCTCCCACTGTCATAATCATCATCTTTTGGGTTAGTGAATCAATTAAACCTTTCATGATAGTGAGATCGTTTCCCAAATTTCCCTTAAATCAGGGAAGAAATCAGAAACAAATCTTTGGACTGAGAATAAGCCTGTTCCTATGATGCCATTTTTGTTCATGCAGTGTGAAAAGTGTGAAAAAACACACTTCTTTTTCTTCATCTTCTTGTTCCCTATTTACTGGTCTCTTTCAAAGAGGAAATTGTGAACATCAAACTTATTCTCAACTGTCCTAGTGAAAGTTTTTATTGGCATCTATTTTTATTTTTGAAATTTACCAGTAGCTGCTGCATTTCCCACCCTCGGCTTATACTCGAGTCAATAAGTTTTTCCCAGTTTTTTGTGGTTAAATTAGGTGCCTCGTCTTATATTCGGGTCGATTTATACTCGAGTATATACGGTAACTGCAACTGGAAATCCTTAATACAACATACAGAATAACTTTGAACTTTTCAACTCCTCTAACTCTCTAGAAAAAAAAAAGTGGCAGCTGAATTTCAAAGCTGACACCAGCTCCTTGCCAAAACTATGGTCACAAGCCACAGTCATCCCCATCTTCAAAAAGGGAGACCCCAGCCTATTTGAAAATTACAGATCAATCTCTTTATGCTGTGTCACCTGTAAAGTAATGGAATCAATTATTAACCAATCCATTATCCTCCACTTAGAGACAAACAATCTACTCTCTAATAAACAATTTGGTTTCAGAAAAAAAACTACCCTGCAATCTGCAACTCTTACACTGCAAAAACATATGGACTACACAACTCGATCAGGGCAAAGCAATAGACGCAATCTACAAAGACTTCTGTAAAGCCTTTGATTCAGTGGTACACAACAAACTACTCCTAAAACTAAAATCTTATGGTATCTCTGGACACCTGCATAACTGGATAGAAGCATTCCTGTCAAATAGACAACAAATGGTCAAAATTGGGAGCGTCCGATCAAATTCTGTACCTGTCAAGAGTGGTGTCCCCCAAGGCAGTGTTCTAGGACCAACACTCTTCATACTCTATATAAATGACCTCTGTGATCATATTAAGAGCAACTGCATCCTCTTCGCTGATGATGTAAAGCTATTCAACACCACAGACAATACTGCTACCCTTCAAAAAGACCTCAACTATGTATCAGAATGCTCAAACAAATGGCAATTTAAAATCTCAACAAATAAATGCTCTGTCTTACATATTGGCAAAAAATAAATAAATCAGAAAATAAAATACAGGCTGAATAGTCAAGACCTTGTTGATGATCCAAACTCTGTCAAGGACCTTGGAGTACTCATCTCTAATGAGCTAAGTGCTAGAGCCCACTGTAACTACATAGCCAAAAAGGTACTAAGAGTTGTTAACCTACCTAGTCTTACATAGCTTTTTCTCTGGTAATATTACACTACTAAATAGAGCATACAAAACATTTGCTAGACCAATACTCGAATATAGCTCATCAATCTGGAACCCGCATTATGTATCTGATATTAACACAGTTGAGAAAATCCAGAAATATTTCACAAGAAGAGTTCTCCACTCCTCTACTCGTTGCAGAATATCTTATGCCACCAGACTTGAAATTCTAGACCTAGAAAACCTAGAACTATGCCGCCTTCGGTCTGATCTAAGTATAGGATATAAAATCATACATTGCAATGTCCTACCTGTCAATGAATACTTCAGCTTCAACTATAACAATACAAGAGCAAACAATAGATACAAACTCAAGGTTAACCGCACCAAACTTGATTGCAGGAAATATGACTTCAGCAACAGAGTAATCAATGTCTGGAATACTCTACCTGACTCTGTGGTTTCTTCCCCAAATCCCAAAAACTTTAACCTTAGACTTTCTACTATTGACCTCACCCCTTTCCTAAGAGGTCTGTAGGGGGTGTGCATAAGCGCACCAGCATGCCTACTGTCCCTGTCCTATTGTTTCTTTTATTTTTCTTATATGTATCCATGTATTCATAATTATGTTTTTACTTATACCTATTATCTTGTAAGCAATTGACAAACCAAATAAACATTGAAATGTTTTTGAAGGAGACTAATTCTGATCAGCATTCACCCAGTGTAGAATAGACTCCCTGCCTAATGAGTTGTGCGGCTGAGATATCAGGTTGTGTGTCAAGACTGAAGGCTTTGTGGTTCTATCTGGAAATTTAAACAAGTGCAGTTGCTGTAAACTGACCTAGTAAAATTGTTATTTGCAGAGGATGGAATTTAAAAATATTGGAATCAGACACAGTCCCTGGCAAAGCTATCAGCTGGAAAAAGCAGAGCTAAACATTACAAATTACCCACTATGGATGTCTGAAACGAAAATGCTGCTTTATAAAGATGAGCTGGAGGAAGTCTATACCCTGATCAGCCTGGGACAAAACAGAGAAGTCAGAACTGTAACTAGCTTTACTTTACTAGAACATGAACAGCTGATTTACATGTGAGAAAACTAACAGAATATGGGATTAGCATTAGAGACTGCAGAAGAGACTAATTTAAACAGTAAACTGTTATGTAAAGTGCATGGCATAAGTCTGCAAAAATCCCGAGAAATGCTGAATATGTGAATATATTAAGAATTGTAGAGTACTTGGAGATAATAATGCAGCTGTTTTGCTCTTCTGTTCCTACTTGAACCTCACAGCTCTTGCAGAAATGCCAAAGAGCCAAGAGTAGAATGCATGCTACATCAGGGGTCTCAAACTTTATTTTTTAAGACAACAGCTGAGTTATATGTATAGGTAGCTTTTTTTCTTTTCTTTTTCTGGTACCCTCAAGTCAGTTTTTGACTCTGCTGACTCCCTGGACTAGTTCCTGCAGTTTTCTTGCCAATTTTTCAGAACTGTATTACCGTTCCAGGCTTACGACAGTTGAGAGAGAATGGCTGGTTTAAGATCACCCAGCAGGTTTTATGCCTAAAGCAAGACTACAATCTCCTGGTTTCTAAACTTATGCATATGTCCTGCACATAGTGGCTGATAGTAGTGAGGTGTATGAATGACAGAAATACATAAGGACAGGCAGGTGTGTGGTTTTGTTTGCTACCTGGAGGTGATGTGGGGCGGTTCCAATTCATGAGGATCAGAGGGGTTTACTTGACTTAGCAGGTTGCAGGAGAAAGGAGTCTTACATATGGAGTGGGGCAACTGGCATGTACTTTTGTCTATGCCAGATGCCCACTCCTAGACCAAGGTAGCCAAATTGTTGGGTGCCTCTGTCTCACACAGTTCCTAAAGGCTCCCCTGGACTTGCTACAATATCCAGTTTTACACTTTTATCCTAAGTTGAGGCAAAGATGCTATAGAAACTCTTAACTCATTCCAGTTAGGAAGCAGTTAGGAATTGGCTGGAGAAAACAAGTTATATTAAATCTTACCAAGATGGAGCTACTTTTCATCTGTAGACATCAGAGTGTTTATAAATATAATTCCATTTATGGGCCAAACATTGATTCATAAACAGAGTTATACTCCCACTGAAAGAGGTGTTCCATGTTTGGGCTTGCTCCCTCCTGGTTTGAATCAGAGGTGGGATTCAGCAGGTTCTGACCAGTTCTGGAGAACCAGTAGTGGAAATTTTGAGTAGTCCAGAGAACCGGCAACACCTCTGACTGGCCCTGCCCCCATCTATTCTCTGCCTCCCGAGTCCCAGCTGATTGGTTGGGTCTTCTTTTGTTGCCTTGCACAGGAGAACAGAGCTGGAAAGCAGATTAGTGGGGTGGGAAGGGAAGGGAGATTTTACAGTATCCTTCCCCTGCCATGTCCATCAAGCCATGCCCACCAAGCCACACTACGCCCAAGCCACGCCCACAGAACTGGTAGTAAAAAAAATTGAATCCCAGCACAGTTTGAAATACTCTTTTTGCTCGGGGCAAGTTGCTAAGGGCAAAACCCTTTGCATTTTGCAAAGTTTTGAATTATGACATGTTTAAGTGGGCCTTGGCCTTGACTGATTAGATGTAGTTACTTTCATTCCATTTTTGTTTTTAAATCTACTTCCTTGCTTTATTGTACCAGACCAGAATCAATATGATTGGAGCAACTTACAAAACAGGGACTTAAAAAAAAACCTTTCCTATGAAACATAGGAAATCAATATTTCACCTCAGCCTCTTATCTGTTTTGTTTTATTTTAGTTTTTCTCTTTTTTGGTTAACCACACATCAATGTTTGGCATGGTTTTTGAACAGCAATATGAAACCCTTGAACATAATTATCTGAAACTTGTCAGGAATTATCTCCTCAGCAGTAATTTACCTGAAATTTATTTCTGATTCTGCTGAGAAATACCGTAAAAAGGAGGTGAACCGTTCTCTTTACAGGAAAGAGCATAGTTAACATCGATTTAGCTTGTGTTATCCTCTCATACAGTATTTTTTTCAAATATAGCTTAATTTCAGATGAGTGTGAATAGAATGCAGACTAAAAAAAAATCAATTAACGACATCCATGCACAGAGAAAAAAGCACTGAATTCCAATGTAAGTCAGTGACCCTCTGAACTGAGAATGGACAGTAAGTAGAAGACCTGGGCTTACCTGAAGAATTCAAGCACAGACCTACAGTAGCCTATAGTTGAGAGCGTAATGACATGGTAGAAAGAGAGACCCAACACCTGGCAAAGATGATAAGAAGCATGCTGACACATGCATGCTTCTTTTCATCATCTGCCTCAGCACAGACTGGGGAAAAGCAGTATCAATAGCTCTCTACAGGTAAGTCCTCAACTTACAACCACAATGGAGTCCCAAATTTCTGTTGTTAAGTGAGACATTTGTTGAGTTTTGCCCCATTTTAACTTTCTTGCCACAGTTGTTAAGCGAATCACTGCAATTCATAGGTTAGTAACTTGGTTGTTGAGGTGAATCTGGCTTCCCCATTGACTTTGCTTGTCAAAAGGTTGCAAAAGGGGATGATATGACCTTGGGACATAACAATGGTTGTAAGTACGAATCAGTTGCAAACACCTGAATTTTGATCACATGACCATAGGAATGCTGCAACAATTCATAAGTGTGAGAAATGGTCATAAGTCACTTTTTCAGTGCCCTTGTGACTTTTGAACGGTCACTAAATGAATAGTTGTAAGTTGAGGATTACTTGTAGAGGAACCCATAGAAAACCTGCCATGTCAATTAGGGCATAAGGCAAAATCTCACATACGCCTGAGGTTATTTGGCTGCAGAACCTACCCATAAACCCCATGGGAGAAATGCTCAAAGCTAAGTAATAGAACCACTGTGGGGGGCAATAGTGGGTCTTCATGAGACAAGCAAAGCACCCTAAACATGCAAATCACAGACCCTAAACATGCAAAGTAACTATTGCACACTGAAAAGTAGATGAGAGAAGAAATGGAAAGAACCTTCCAAAAAAAGGCAATACCAGTGATGGGATTCAAAAATGTTTATTACTGGTTTTGTGGGGGTGGCTTGGTGGATGTGGCATGGCTTTGTGGGCATGGCATTGTGGGCATGGCAGGGGAAGAATACTGCAAAATCCCATTCCCTCCCCATCCCATTAACCTGCTTTCCAGCTCCGTTCTCCTGTGCAGGGCAACAAAAGAAGACCCAGCCAATCAGCTGGGACTCGGGAGGCAGAGAAGAGATGGGGGTGGGGCCAGCCAGAGGTGGGATTTGCCAGTTCTCCAAACAACTCAAAATTTCCTCTACTGGTTCTCCAGAACTGGTCAGAACCACCTCTGGGCAACACCAAATATTTCTGTGCACTTTCTGACAAAACATCATGAATATATTCATGCAGATTATCCATACTCATCTTCCTAAATTGTACACCTGCATACAATGAAAGAGAGAAGAGAGATAGAGAAAAATTCACATGTAAAAAGTTGTCAGCAAGGTTGTGTTTGCTGTGGGAATAAACTTTGACTTCAGTATTGGGTAATGATTAGTCTAAGACCTTATACATACATGTCTGCCTAAGGGTCACTGAGATAAGCAAGGAAATTAAAAAAGAAACACCAGGAACAATTAAGCAGCTCAGACAATTGTAAACAATTCTGTGTACTATATCTAATTATTGTAATCCACAATGTGAATGCTTACTATGTACGAAATTCTCAATAAAAGGGAGCACTAGAATTTGCTCTAGACTCCCATCCCGAGTACACCAGCCTCTGTGTCTCATTCTTTCCATGGGAGACCACCACAAGTGGTGACCCCGATATGATCCACTGAAGGTGGTACGTGTCCGGACCTCCGTGTTTCCTCGCCTGGAATAGGTAAAGTACGTACTTAACTATTGCTGGACAATAGGATTACTCAAGGAACAGGGGGGAAAACTCTCTCAGCCACAGGAACGGCATGTTAGTGAGCTGCTGAAGTTAGTCAGGACAAACTTCTTTATCTTTAAACCCTCTGGGGGGGAGCAAATAGTTCTTTCAAAAGATAATGTGAGAGAGCTGCTGCAAGAGATCTGGCGGCAATGTCCCTGGTATCCAGAGAAAGGCTCTTTAAAGTTAGACACATGGAGGAGAATTGGAACTATCCTTCATGAAGAGCCACAGGCAACAGCTGAAATTTTGATATATTGGAAGGTTGTTATGACTGCTTTAGAGACCCAGCAACAACCTCTTTTAAAAACTTTAGTGGAACCTTCTCCTTATAAAAGAATTGTATTGCACCCACCTTCCCCAAAACTGGAGTGTGCTTTATCATTTCCACAGCCTATGCCTGTGGATGAGAAAATCCAACCAAAAATGGGAAAAGTTCAAGCCATGATGCATCAGGCTTTCAATGAGGGGAAATTAGAGCCTGACAAAATTCCCCAGATGAATTTGTTTCCAGTCAATAGGCAAGTGGATGCTCAAGGCAATCTGCAGACTGAATGGGTTCCGATTCCTTTAGCAGTTCTTAGGGAAATTAAAAAAACAGTAAAAGATTATGGTATTCAAAGTCCTTTTACAAAGGGGCTTCTGACAAGTTTGGCTACCTCACGCATGATTCCTAGTGACTGGAAAGATTTAATGAGAATGATATTGAGCTCTACTCAGTATGTAGTCTTTGACTCAGAATACCAAAGGGAAGCTATCACTAGGGGAAGGAATTCGGGGGGGCTGTATACACCAGACCAAATCTACGGGGCAGGCTTGTTTGAATCCACTGCTGATCAAGCTGCTAATTTGCCTGATCATGTATTTCCAGTGGTTATGGCAGCTGTCCTTGGGGCATTGTCCCGCATCCAGGATGTGGAAACCCCAGCACGGTCTTTTTCTCAAATTAAGCAAACAGCATCTGAGTCTTATAATGATTTTGTGGAAAGGCTACAATTGGCTATTACCAGGCAAATCTCTAATGAGGAAGCTGCAAAAGAACTTTTGCTGAAATTGGCAGTTGAAAATGCAAACGCTGACTGCAAGCGTATCTTACAGCCCTTGGTGGCTAGAGGTGAGGTTACTCTGGCTGATCTGTTAAAGGCATGTGCAGTGGTGGGTTCTCAGGCTTACAACATGGAGACTTTGGCTATGGCATTGCAAAAAGGGATGAAATCTACAGGGAATTATTTTAATTGTGGAAAGCCTGACCATTTTAAAGCCCAGTGCCGTGCCCCTGGGGGGGGGGGGTGTAGGCATTTTGCTTCCTCCCCTTCTGCAGGTACGCCAAGACCAAAAGTTCGGTATAAGAGACTACCAGATCCAACGTGGAAAGGACCTGTCCCGCTGATAATTTGGGGACGAGGATACGCTGCTGTTGAAGATGAGGGGACAGTTGTTTGGGTTCTTGCTCGCTGTGTGCGTCCTTATCATCAGCCAAAGGGGCAAGGGGATGGATTTGGGGGAATGGAAAAGAAACATGTTGATCCAGGACATGGGGAAGCTAACAAACCTTCATAATAAAACTGATTGTTGGATATGTATGCACATGCCAACTCACAAAACATCAGGGCTTCCAATGGTTGCAGTACCTCTGGCCGAAGGCGACTGGTATAAGGGACAATGCTATGGTTGTTCAGGGATGTGGTCTAACAGTTGGCCTACAAGTAACATAAATACATTGTATCTTGGAAGCCGAATCCAAGAGGTGGCGGGAATCTGCTGGACTCACAATGAGAAAGTAGAGAATATGACTTACTTGGGAACATATCCATTTTGTAACAAAACAATTATTATTGGCAATGGAAGTCGGGTTTATCCGGATGACATGAAAACTAAAAATCTCACTTACTTTGTTCATAATATTTCTAAATTTGATATCATATCTTTGATCAATGAAAATAGGTGTCCAATTATCCCTGCCACATGTTGTCCCATCATGATAGAAAACCCAAATGTGCAAATGGGAAATACGCACCACCGCCCACTTATTTGGCTATGTTAATGGAATCTTTTGCACGATTAATCTATGCTGAACCAAATACGGTTGGCCATCTCCTGGGAGCAAATCTATGGTTGCTGTGTGGACGGATGGCCTATGATCGCATGCCAGCATGATGGAAAGAGGTCTGCACCTTTGGGAAAGTAATCCCATCTCATGTGATTTTAAAATCTTTGGGGACTGCTCATATCCGCAATGCGCGTTCCGCAACGGAAGTAAACTCTGTTTTGAATCATGACTACTGGACACAGATATCAAGGGGAGTTATTCCTCCTTTAGGAGTCATGATGAACTATAGAGATTTGCATCATTTAAACAATTGGACAGTTTCTATGTTTAAAGACACCATTAAAACTCTAAAGCTGCTTGAAGAAGAGCAAGGAAAAATCCTTGACTTTGTCCTGCAAACCAGATATGCGGTGGACACTATTTTGGCTGCGCAAGGGGGAGTTTGCACTGTGATTCATACACATTGTTGCATGTATATCTCTGATTATTCTCCAAACATTAGAGCTACTATGCAACATATGGAACAAACCCTGAGTGAGAATCCATTACAATCGGAGGACGAGGGACTGGACGTGTGGTCTGCACTTTGGTCCTGGTTCATGGATTCGTCACCTAATTGTTGGAGTGATATTGCTTTTTATACTTTCTCTTTGTGTATGCTGTTGTATCCAATGTCTCCCTGGACTTTTAGGAATGTGTCGGGTGAAGCCTACGGAAGGAGAACTGTTGTTGCAAATGGCGAAAAACTACCGAGGCATCCGCGATCATCAAAAAACTAAAACAGGGGAAATGTGGGAATAAACTTTGACTTCAGTATTGGGTAATGATTAGTCTAAGACCTTATACATACATGTCTGCCTAAGGGTCACTGAGATAAGCAAGGAAATTAAAAACAAACACCAGGAACAATTAAGCAGCTCAGACAGTTGTAAACAAATCTGTGTACTATATCTAATTATTGTAATCCACAATGTGAATGCTTACTATGTACGAAATTCTCAATAAAAGGGAGCACTAGAATTTGCTCTAGACTCCCATCCCGAGTACACCAGCCTCTGTGTCTCATTCTTTCCATGGGAGACCACCACAGTTTGCTGCAGATTTCTTGCAACAAAACATCCAATGGCACTCCCTCTGCATCATTTAACCTTACACTGAACCACTGCCTGTCTGTATTTTTAAAAAAAACCATAAGGAGGTTTTCATCATCATAGCTCAAGCACTGCTTGGCAGTAACCATGGAAGAGTCACACCAGAAGCCGAAGAACCAATCAGCTGCTCTTCATTGCATCACACCAGCTCAGACAGATACTCCTCTGCTTTACTGGACTATTTCTGGGTTTGAAACAGGATACAATGCAGATCTGCTGCTTATTCTCTCTGGCTGTGGAGCTTCAATCGGGGTAATAAGACAGCTTATTCTCAAAGCAGTCCTGAAACTTAACCATTGCTCTGCTGTAAAGGAGAACAAATGTAAAAGCATCTTACATTAATTTAGTACCATAGAATTGGATAGAAGTCCCCCGAGTGGAACAGAAATTACTTGTAGGTACATGCATATAGGAACATGGCCTGTGTACTTTGCAGGCATTCATCTGTTACTATGATGTGCCACGAAGTGGAAAACTCGACTTTCAAATGCTTAAAATAAAAGTGTGTCTGAATGGCTATTCATTAGGGCTGTACAATAAGAGGACTTTGAACTGCATGCAAGCACATTTGTGGCATCTATTTGTAACCTGAAATCAACCACAACGTTTCCTAGTTCTGTGCTGGGGCTCGGAAAAGACTTTATTAAGGAGTTGCTACATATAAGCACCCTGTGTATTCTACATCAGGGGTCGCCAACCGGTGGGCCGCAGCCCACTGGTGGTCCATGAGAAAATTTTGGTGGTCTGCAAAGAAATGTCACCCCCAGAACACCCCCCAAAGCAATTAATCCAGGCTGCACAGGAACACATGGCTGTGCCACACACATGACCCGCAGGAACCCTCCCCGCCCACTCACTCCTTACCCGGAAAACTTGCCTGCTAAGTTTTTATTTTTCCTTTTTTCTCCCCCAACCATCAGCTGTTCTGCTGTGCTGAGAGATTTATCTAGAAAGCAGGAAACCATTGGATGTCTTTGCTTTCTAGCTAATCTTGAGATCTTCAGCTGTGCCTTTAAGCAGAGCCAAACCTTCCTTAGGACTGAAGCATTATTCAGAACAGACTCAGGTAGCTGATGGCAGATAGATCTCTTAATGAATCTGTGATTCTGTGAGCAACTCAATCTGCCTGCCTGTTTTGCCTGATTTTGGGTAAAAGTTGCTTTTTTTATATGAAAAAATCAATATTTACACACATGGTGTGTTGTGAGTTAATTTTGTGAGTTTGCTTGCAAGCAAATTTTATGAGAGAGAGAGGTTAGATCAGATCTCTCTCTCTGTCCCACCAACATCAGCAAGCTACCATCAGTCAAAATTCGTATTAGTGGTCCTCGGGATTTAAAATTATGAGTTTGGGGGGCCCTGAGGTCCAAAAGGTTGGCGACCCCTGCTCTACATCACATTGATAATAATAAATAATAATAAAAATAAAATAATAAAAATAATAAATAAAAATAAGCACAGCCTTATTGTTCACAACCCAACAACTTAAGCTGTTAACATTGTACACTGAAAAAATCAAGAAGAAATGAAAAGAACATTTCAGAAGAAGGCAACACCAAACATTTCTGTACACTTGTTGACAAAACCACAAATGTATTAATGCGGGAATCAAGTTGGACTCCAAGGAATCTTTACCTTAATATCAGAACATTCATCTATAGAATAACCTGAAATGTAACTCTCTGCTTGTGCCTGACCTGAGTATGATAGCATCATGAAGTTCAGAAAGGAGAATGATGCTTCCCGCATGTTCATGAAATAATGGCTCTTGCCTTTGTCTTTACAAAATGTCTCTATATTTCCACTTTATTATCTAACCTGTATGAGATGCTGGAATGACCCTGGACAAAATTTCTCACTCGCATCCTTCTCACCATGGATATATTGTGATTCATTCAGTCTTTGTGTATTTGTATGAAAAAAAAAGACCATTGTTGGTGCTAATTAGATAACATATGAACTCAAATAGTCAAGCCAAAATACTAGTCAAATCATATAAAATTTTGTTACTCTACTATATATAAACTCTTGAATGATATTTGTTTCTGTAGAGAAGGACGACACATGTGGCCCTTAATATTTTTTATGGCTTACAAAGCCTCCTATGATAAAGTATTAGGTGGGGGGGAATAAAACACTCTAGAAACAGATCTTAAACCCACCCAACTTCACTCATGGTCTCAGTCATTACTAATGCCTTTCACTCATTTGGTGCAGAGCCCAGCCACCAAAATTTTTGGCGACTTCCGACAGACACACATACAAGTAATAGCATTTTTGCAACTACATTGTATTAGTAGTTCTTTCTTAGAAATAATGTATAGTTAGTCTCGAGTATTAAAAATAAATACAATAGAAATGAGTTTGTAATATATTTTAATACTTTTCACTTTTAAATACTGGTTTTCAAATCTGTGATTGTAATATGGAAGAGGCAACTCCATTTAATCATTTATTTTTAATGTTAACAGGATCATAAAGCTATCATAGAAGAACAGTCACATTTTACACGCTCGGGACATTCTAGAAACCAATTCATAATTTGAGCATGTTATTGAACATGGTAACTCAAATACAGCTTCATTTATATAATGAATAGTTGACAAAAAGATTTTGTGAAAAATTGACTTAACCATTTGATTAATGAGAACCAGACTAACTTCTTACAAGTCAGCTCAACTCAAATAAGATAAGAGAAATTTCTTTCAAGATGACCAAGCATTCCATCTCTAACTCTTCTTCAAGGATTTTTTACATTTAGTCCAACTGCAAAATATAATAATGATAAAGATTAAAAAAAACAGATAGGTGTCTGTATGTTGTTCCTTCCCAGCTAAAAAGGAAAGTCCGCCATTTGATAGGATTCTAATATTAACGTTGGTTCTGGTGGCCATTCAGTCTTTGGAACAATAAACTAGAGAGATACAGCAAAGCCGCCTACATCCACGGAATTTAACTATAGAGTTTCGTTCATAAAAAAATGGTAAGGACTATTATTTGCTCATTGGTTATTATAGCAAAAGATGCCATTTGTGAAGTCTCGGGTGGATGGATGCACTAGATGAAAAGAGCCAATAATCAATTGGAAACTAAAAATAAAAATATGTTCCAGCAAAAAATATTAAGAACTGTTAGGCAAGCACTGACCACAGTTATTTATGTGATTATACATCCTAAGAAATTTCAAGACAGATTGGGCTGGGCTAGCTGTAATGAGGAGACACCACTTGTCTGAAAGTAAAGCTTAGTTTACAAATAGTATCTTTTAGTGTAATTCTTATTTACAGACTCGCAAAATACATCACATTTAGTGCAAATGCAACTAATGATATTAAGATTTATAAACTACTTTGTAAACTTTCCATCTCTTTCTAAAATAAAGCTATCCAATTAAATAATAATTATCTGCATATGTCCGATGATCATAATCAGGAATGGCAAACTGTTGGTTTCATTTTCAGGGTCTGTATTATTTTGATACTGAAGTTCCCATCAATGGCTATTGTGAACAAATAATTTTTTCCAGTTGATTGCAAAAATATTAAACTTATCTGAGGTATAAGAAATGGTATACAAAATGCTTTACTGGTGAGATAGTAAACAGATCAAATTCATAAACTTTACTTTTTGCCTTGCCAGCATTACCCTATAGGCACTTTTCTACAATTTAAATCATGATCAGAATTATTTTGTAGTAAGGCATTTTCCATGCACATTATTTAGAGAAAGGCAAATAAAGGATGCTAAAAAGCATGAATTCTGTATACATGTACATAAAACAACCTTAAGAGTGTGCCTGTTTTAGTGTACCAAAGACACATCAGCTTATACCCAAATTAATTTGCTTCCAACCTTTTATGATTTTCATCAGCTGAATCTTCATTAAAAAGTATTATATTTGTTTTCAGGCATCAACTTCTCTATATGAAATAAAGACTTTCTGCTTTGTTTTCAAAAATATATCCAAATCTTGTCTCTCTCTTTATATATATATATATATACACACACACAAGCTGGCAGCTAAAAAGATTACCTGGCTAATCTCAATTTAAAAGTACAACTCAAGGCATTTCCTCAAAAGGACCACCAGTCTTTTCACACAGTTCACCCTTTGTATATTGTACTTCATGATATTAAAGACAGTCGGATCCTTGATAGTTAACTTCTCATAGCAACTAAGGGGAACTCTCTTTAGATTTTAGTTGTTTTCATATCTGACATAGGGCAAAAGTTATGTGTATGGCAAGTATTTTTATAGATGAATCTCATAGCATAGCTTTTACTCAACAGGAAACAAAGTGTAGGACTAAACAACATATTTTTTTTTTCCAAGACTGGGAATGTTATCTTCAGCAATCCAATTTAACTCAATAAATATTACACAGTGTTAAAGTTCCAATTGCTAGAAAGCAGCCCATATTCACACAATTTGAGCAAGATACAGCAGTAGCTGTTTTCTGGAAGTCAGGTCTTCTTATATAGCATCTAATAATAACTTTAGATACTACAAAAAGATAATATCTTTTTGGGATCATGTTCTGGAATTAAATTTCTATAGCACATATTACGGAACTAAAATTAAAAATAGAAATATAAGATATTTGAAAAAAAATAATAATAAAACTTTTCACGCCTGCTCCATCAGACCCCAGAAGTCCTTCATAGGAGCTAGACTATAGAAAAGGCAAGTCATAAAGATCCTGACAGCCCTCATATTTTAAGAGAAGTTTTACATAATATGATTTCTCATAGAAACTCAGCAGCAATGAACTATGATTATACAAAGCATACACAAATTCCCTCTGAAAGGACACAGAATTTACTGAAAACCTGATGGGAAAAAAAGTTATAACATAATGTTTTTGTGTACATAAAGCACATATGGTATGCTAGATGTATATTCGTCTTTTGTGCTTTTTAGACATACACAAAAACAAGAACTGTGCAAGTAACTTATGAAGTCCCACAGTAAACGAAATCTTAAATTATTCAAAAGTTAAAGCAATGAACCAAGTTGGTGACCCAAAATTGTAGTATTCTCCTCTAGAGCAAGCAAACAGAGCCATATACATGTATCAACACATGTATTTTTATAATTACACATCAACTCAGCAAAGTGAACTAGCAGAAGACAGTGAAAGTTCAAGTTCATGGCATTGCAGTATTCTTCAGTTGTGTACAGAATGCAGGACTTGGCCCATAAGACTGTAGATCCTACGTTCCAGCTTGGAGCCTTCATTTTGGTTCATTTCTCCAAATGGAATGTTCACACAGTCTTGGTCCAATCACTTAATGGAGGGAGAAAGAGGAAAATAGATGAAGCCTCTTACTTGTGTCCAGTACCACTAAAAGCTGGAATGAGGCCAATGTCTGCTGCCTCTACCCTTGGTAAGCAGAAAAGCAAAGGTACAAAAACCCATAGACTGGTTTAAGTGTGTTTCTCTAGTTGAACAAAGCCAGCTGTTGAATTGGGTGCATTCATGGCTAAGCGCACTTTACACCTATTGTCTTATCTGAATATCACACCTAATTTATTTTCAGGTATTCTATTTATGATGTCACAAAATCAGCAAAATTAAGATGATTTTGATGATTTTTTGCTAGTTGGATTTCTGGGTTTGGGGAGTACCAAGTCCTCCCTAAGTATTGATCAGGTGTTCTGCAGACTTTTTCAACCTACATCCCATTGAAGCTTCCTGTGTGCAATGTTTCAGAAGTGGCAGTTTGTTTCAGATCTGAAATCAGGAGCAATGATTGGTGATTGGAAGCTTACATGGTTGCTGGGAATGAATCTCTATCTTGTCTGCTTGGTATATATGGCCTGGATCAGGCACCTGACAAGGTGAAAGACTGTATCCAGCTACACTGATCTGTTGGTAGCCTATTTATTTAATATGAATTATTCCTTCTCTGAACTTCGCATAATGTTTTTCAGTCAGGAAGGATGTTTATAAGTTTATAGGTAATCCTCATTTGCCAACTTCAATAGGGGCTGGCTATTCCATTACTAAGTGATGCAGTTGTTAAGTGCAATATCATGTAACTGTACCGATTTATGTCAGTTCTGGCTGCAGTTGTTAAGTAGGTCATCATGGGGCATTAAATGCGACATCACATGACTGTGACTTGCAACTTCCTGCTAATTCTTGTCCTTGATTTTACTTGTTGGCAGCTGGCTGTGCAGGTCGCAAATGACAATAACCTGATTGCAGGATGCTATAACCATTATAAATGCAAGGTGGGTACAATTTCCAGGGAGGTATGGCAAACTGAAGACAGCTTTGTGAAAGCAGAACTGAAAATCACGGTAAAGTCCCAGTATCCAGTGAGTATATTGGTTCCTTAGATCCTCTCCAGATAAGGTGATGATCATTCACATATGTTAATATTGGGACTTACAAAATGATATCAAATGTTATAATATTGGGAATATTAAAAATAGTTGGAAAAATGGTGGCAGACATTAATAATTATAGTATCAACACTATCAGTAACAATCTCTGCTTGTGTGAATAAACTGTCAAAAAGATGTTAATGAAAAAATGAAGATGATAATGAATGACAGATCAACAAATTCTATGTGACAAGACAGAGAAATGGTGGAACTACAAATGCCTAGATTTGGAAAAGGCCTTAACTGGATACCCAAAAGAAATTGGCCAAAGTTTTTAAAAATTAAAAGAGAAATATTGATGATAAAACAAGAGAATGATTTGGAAATTATTTTCTTATTGCATGTACAAAAGAGTCTTGCTAAAACCTTCATGAAATCTGTGCAATGAGAAGGAAATGTGAGCTCAAATTCTATGATCATATTTCATTGAAGATTAAGACAGAAGTAAAAAGAAAGAATATGAAGTTGTTCGATTTGATCAAGGTTAAAATAAGAGGTTTTTTTTTTTTATTTCCTGTTAAGTTCTGGCAATCCTTTGAGGCCTTTTTGCTAACACCATGATTGAAATTTTAATGGATTTGCTTATAGATAAGACATGGGACATAGGATGAAGAGGTCTGTTTGCAACCTTATATGGGGTGAAGAGATACTAAATTTGGTTATACTTCTTGTGATGAAGGTTGGAAGTTAACTCTTTATACATTTTTCTTTTTCCTTTTCCCCCCTTTTTTTCTTTCCTAAACTTTTTATTTTGTTTTCATATTCTATTCTCTTTCTCTAAATTTATTGTATTAGTTTTAATAGCCATCAAAATTCTAAACGAGCATTATGGGTTTTATAAAGTAAATGCAAGCCACTTATCAAGTGCCTGATCACGTGAATGCGGAGACACTGCAATGGCTGCAACTTCAAGAACCAGTCGTAAGTCCTATTTTTCAGCAATGTTGCAATTTCAAATGGTCACTGAACAAGTGATGGTAAGTGTGGGCTACCTGTGTAACTGCTGGTTGTTTGGTTTGCAGCATGCAAGATCTCTAATTAGAGATAAAGAGCAAGGGAGGAGGGATTCTGTGAAATTAAGGAGCCTAGAGGTGCTGAGGAAGTTTTCAGAACATTTTGGTATGAAGAATGTAATCCCAAAATTATAATCATGACTGTAACTTCTTATTTATTCCAATTGTAAATTTGTCTTGTCTCCCATACACCCACATTATTTAAAACTAATTTTAAGAAACATTTCAAATATTTCAGCATATCTGAAGTGACTATATAATTAATGATGAAATAATCATATATTGCAAAAAAACCAAGGGATTATACATACCTATTAGATAATACTAGAACAAAATAGACTTCCCGGCTGTTTTTTCTTGTACATATGATGTAAATCGTTTCAAGAATTTGGGATACTCTCGTTTTGCTACTGCCCGCAGTACAGAAGCTGGTGCCCAGCCTCCAGGGTTCACTACAAAGAAAGATGAGATTTTAAGTGGTTAATATAATTTCATTTTTTTAAAATAAAGTTTTATTTGGGTTTTCACACATACAAAATACAAGGAAAACCTCTTTTTTGAAAATAGCATGGTCCCGGGTTGAACTTCTTTATACAGACACAAAACTCAATTTCATGCTCCTTTTTGTATTCTATTCCATATCTTATACTATTTTACATTTTCTATATAGTTTTTCCCCTCTTTTAATTTTCTCAATTTTATTTTGATTATCTCATCTCAATTCAAATCATTATATTTATACTTTTGTCTGTTCTATTTCAATTTCATATTATCTTTTCTTATTAAACCACTTTTCTCCTGTAGTTACTAATTGGAGTATGACACCTTTATATCTTTTAATCACATCCATTCAACTCTTATTTAAATTTCAATATATACCTTAAGTTTGTGACCTTCAATATAATACATAATACATAACTTCCAATCGAATTCTACTTGGTACATTCTTATAATACATGCTATATTCTTTAAAAAAAAAAAAAGATTGTAAATATATGTAATTATAAACCCTCATTCCATTCCAGTTCAGTTCTATCATTAATAATCATTAAAATCTTAACATCTTTAACACTTCTTTCTAATTAAACATGCTTCCTTAAAAACACATATAATCTCCATAATTAATTTTTCCCTTATTTTTCTACACGTTTTATAAATCATTAAATATACCTTTTGTTATATTTATTTATTGACAAGCATTCCACTGAATTACGATAGCTATTTTATGAAACATTTTAATCATACATTGTTTCATATTTTCTAAAATTATTTCTGCTTCTAATATAACCAGACTATCTTATGTACCTTTGCAGAATCCCTTTTTCCATTAAGTTTTCACCCATTATCTCTAAATAGGCCCTGTTTCTCTATATTTTGCTTCTGTCCTTTTGCTTTTCCTTTCTTTCTTTCCTCTCATCTTCTCCCTCCTTGTCTCTCTACTTCTAATTCTCTCTTCTGCATTTCCCTCTTCTGTTGCTTTCTGATTTTATACTTATTTTTCACTCTATTTTTTTTTTTTTGGAGTTGTTTTTCCCAATCTTAAACTTTCCATTCTCTTTCCCCCCTTTCCTTTTTTCCCCCCATCTAAGATTACTTGTTCATTAAGGATGGCTTCTTCTTTGTCGCAATCTTCTTGTTCTGCAGGCATTTCTTGTTGTTTCTCCTAAACCTATGACTGAGTGAACCAACTTCCCTCAGGACTGAGTAACAATAAATCACAAATGTAACTTCTGACAAAGTGTTCAAGCAGTAAAGAAGTTTCTTCATCAAAGCTTACTTACTCCTTGTAATTAAATCAGGTTGTTCTTCATATATCATACAGTATCTTTGAATGGCCTTAATTCTAATTGTTAGGTCTCCAAAAGAGAAACAGTAATTTCTCTGGGACAGTTTCTTCCCTGCCACCAGTAAAAAGATTTCTGTTTGAGTGGTTTCCAAGCTTGCCTGGCATTATCCAAATCTTACTCTTAAGCAAACTATTATACCTCACATATTACTTAAAATGAAATAATTTCTTGCTATTCTTTTCATGATGGAGAGGCAACCCCTTTGTTCAGCTCAGCTGCTTTTGATCTACACAGTCTTCCAAATAATAAAACCTGTTGTTAATAACATTATCTTATCTCCCCATTTGTCCTTGACTAAGCCAGGCCATGGGAATAAGATAGACATGCAGAATGAGGCAAAGTCTAATAGGAACAAGCAGTACTTATAGGGACCTTTGGAGCCCTGCCCAAGGTCCAACAGTAATTTTTTTTTACAAAGGCTAAATAGCCTTAAGAGAACTGTGTTGGGTACTATTGCTACCACAGAGTCACTTATTGAACTCAGTAAATAAATGTGAGTTTGTTGCAAAATACCTGAAATATAGTCACATGCCTGTGGGAGGATCACACAATGTTTTATAACAGCCAAAGATCTTTGGGGCCATAGAGCATCATTTCCAAGGCATTTGAAATTTTGACTGCTCATCAAATAATCAGTTTTAAGGACTACCTATATAATTCCAGCCATGTTGTAGTTTTAGGATTGGCCTTACACAACTTTTAGTCACGTTAGTGTTGTAATTCTGCATAGATTTTTGAAGTTGTTATAGTTTTATTTACTTTGAGAACTTTCTTGCTTTATGATTTATTTCATACTTTATGCCTGTAACATAATTATTCACTTATATTTATTGTGTATATTGTAAACTTTTGGTGCTACCTCAGGAGGAAATTGTTTACCCAGAAGTCTGATTAAATCCCTGGTGGTGAGCAACTTATTATTGATATTGCATATTATGATACTTTTAAGCTTTGAGAGGGGATAATTTAAAAATATAGTACTTTCAAAAGAATTTTAATCTAAATGTTTTATTTAAACTATATAGTATCTTAACTATAGATCATTTTCAATTTATTTTCAATTCAAATGAATTTAAAAATGCTTGGGAGAATCTTTCTTGGAAGCAGTTACAGATTTTACAGACAAACAAAAAAGCAGACAAATAAATAAATAAACATGTTCATGTGAAGTGGGTAAACCACTTTTTCCTATGGTAATTTGCTGATATGTGGGAAAATTTAATCAGCAATACCACCGATAACAAAAAGCCAGCACTGACAGTGAGCCATGGTTACATCATCATATATTTTTCCCTAATTGCACTAATCATTAAAAAAACTGAAATACTAGTTGGAAGCTATATTTACTCAAGACTATGAATGCTGATTATGTTGCCAACTAACTGCTACCTAGTCCTGATCCTGAGAAATGTAAACTTTGGCAATGTATTTAAAAACATGTGGGATAAGAAAATAAACTGTTGGATTTAAATTGCTTTAAGTGTAAGGCGGAATTGCATTTTCATGGTGATATTTGACTAGGTTTAGCAGAGATTGCAGATTAAACTTCCAATTAAAAAATGCTTGTCACAGACAATTTTGAAATCCTAAAATTTTAGTTATGTAGAAGTATTATTAAAAGCAATAAAATCAGCCCTCACTTTAATATTACAGGAATAGGAAATTAAATTAGACCCCCATATAGCATTTACAGATCTATCTAAATAAAATTGTGGGAGTCATCTCACAATCCATCTACAATTATTACTACATACTCAAAACTTTAAGAGTTTGAATCCACAAAACAATGTACACAGAATACATGCCCAATGGGCAGATTTCACAATGAGTTTTCCATTTAATATGTGGGCAGGAGATCCAGATTTGATTTTATGTAACAGTACACAGCCTCTAAAAAAGGGGATATAACTTCCCAAAGCTGTGGTTGTGGGCTTCAAATCTGTCCAAAATGATTTTCAAATTGCAATTTTGCATGTAGTAGAAGAGGGAAATGATTATATACAATGAAGACAACTCACATTAATATTTCTATTTTTTATTAAATGTAAATGAAATCAAATTTAGTTTTAGTTTATCCTGACCTTACACATGCTCCTGAATATGGAAAAAGATGAACCTTCCTGTCCTATTATCTTCATTCTATCTCTATCATTTTAAAAGAAGCCAAAAACAATTTAATTTTTGAGTATTTGGTTTTAATTGTAGTTTTAATAGTAAACAATGTCAGAACAAAATTAATTATTCCAGTATCTTTAGAAAAAGTACAGTATGTGAATTATACGCATGATACCTACAATTTTATTACATACATAGTATGTACATAGGCTTTTTGCCTTATTATTTGTATGGTTGTTTATCTGTATATCAGAAAAAAATCTTTTTACACTAATACAACTACATATGCATTTCAAGTAAGTAGTTCATGCCTTACCATTTGCTACATATGTAATCTTGCATAGGATGTTGTCTCTGCTTATTTTCTTGTTTCCTTCTGGAGGGCTTACCAACGTCTGGCAAATCATAGCAATATTTATTTTGGCACGAACACATCGATTGGTTGTCTGTCGAGAAATGCAAACATTCACATTGTTCCTGATTAAATGCTGACTGTAAAGAAATACGATGGCATAAACTGCTGTTTTCTTTTTTTTCCATTCGAAAAAAACTCATTAAGTTAAATATCCTGAATCTTTTCCATTCTTTTCTTTTAAATTATCCTTGACCTAGGGTTCACAAACACTGCAATTAAGAAAGGAATTATACAATAATAAATACTTTCAGAAACTACAAGTTTTACTTACAGGAACACTATCATGTTCCACAGAGAAGTTGCAGACAATCCATGTTTCAGTGTCGTTTTCATTTAAAGCTGGTATTTTTCTAATAGCAGATAAATACAGCACATCACGTTGAGAAGCAGGCCATACTCGCTAGAAGGAAAGCATTTATGTTTTAAAAAAAACACTTCTGCAGTAATCCTAATAGAAAACAGAAATAAATCAAAATTTGAGGATACTGATTGTTACCAGAGGTGGTATTCAGCAGGTTCTGACCAGTTCTGCTAGCAGAAATTTTGAGTAGTTCAAAGAACCGGCAAATACCACCTCTAACTGGCCCCACCCCCATCTATTCTCTGCCTCCTGAGTCCCAAACTCATCCATCCAGAGCTGGAAAGGTTTGTGGAGTGGGGAGAGAATCTGATGTCTGGAGGCCAATGAGCCACATGTTGAAGACCAGATGGCTGGGACTTCCGGTTTGAGCTTCTTCGGTGACAGACCAAATCTCGTCTCTCTGAGGCTTCGATCCATGCTTACCGCTGGATCGCCCCAAGCTGGCTGGTTTGGGGGCTAAGCCACCCCGTAGAGGTGGTGAAGAGGGGTAGACTGCCAGCAGGGTTGAGGAGAGCTGCATCTCTCCTCCCCAGCTGACCATTACTCCCTTTCCCGAAGGTGGTTGTAGTGGTGGTCAGAAATGGCCACCACAAAGAAGAACTCGACCGGAAAAGAATGTGCAGAAGGAAGATAAGAAGAGAAAGTTTTGGTTGACTGGGTCAAACAGCTAAAGCAACAAATAAGGT
The DNA here is from genome assembly GCA_033807585.1 of Hydrophis major. NCBI lineage: Eukaryota > Metazoa > Chordata > Lepidosauria > Squamata > Elapidae > Hydrophis > Hydrophis major. The sequence continues at coordinate 336,954,910 of CM066329.1, forward strand.
ACCCTGGAACTGAAACTATTAAAAAAAAAAACCAATAACATTGTTCCCTAAGAAGATTTTTAAGCTGCGAAGGAGAGAGAAAAGGGAAAAGATTTGGGTTTTTTTTCCTCCTTTTCCTATACTAAGAGACTTAAGCAAGAAATTGGAAAAAAATCCACCTTGACATTAATAGGCATTTAATGCTGAAAATAAAAAGTCAGAGGGATAATAAAGATTTCTGGATAATTAAAAGCTTTTGAAAACAGGAAAGGAGAGAAAAAGAATAAAAGGGCAGGAACTGGAAGGGAGGAGACTGCCTGGAATTAAAAAGAATTTACAGCAAAATCTCAACAAGACTTCCAAAAGATACATTCTAACTGAAATATCGCAACAAAAACCCCAGGGAGAGAAAGTCAAAAAAGAAATAAGAAGATATAACTTGGGACTATCTGGATGACTTGATGATTTCTGGATTCTTGGTTATTGTTTTGAATGACTAAAATAAATTGGGTGGTTGTTTAAAACTGTTTAAAATGGCTCCACTTTTAGAAGAACTGAAAATGGAACTTAAAAAGTACAAAGAAGATGCACAAGAAGGGAGAGGTTCTTTTGGCTTCGTATTTCAGTTTTTAGAAATGGAGATTTGGAATTATGAGAAACAACAAGAAATGCCTGCAGAACAAGAAGATTGCGACAAAGAAGAAGCCATCTTTAATGAACAAGTAATCTTAGATGGGGGGGGGGAAGGAAAGGGGGGGAAAGAGAATGGAAAGTTTAAGATTGGGAAAAACAACTCCAAAAAAAAAAATAGAGTGAAAAATAAGTATAAAATCAGAAAGCAACAGAAGAGGGAAATGCAGAAGAGAGAATTAGAAGTAGAGAGACAAGGGAGTAAAAAGGGGAGGGAGAAGATGAGAGGGAAGAAAGAAAGGAAAAGAAGTTATAAAGGACAGAAGCAAAATATAGAGAAATGGGGCTTGTTTAGAGATAATGGGTGGAAACTTAATGGAAAAAGGGATTCTGTAAAGGTACATAAGATAGTCTGGTTATATTAGAAGCAGAAATAATTTTAGAAAATATGAAACAATGTATGATTAAAATGTTTCATAAAATAGCTATCATAATTCAGTGAAATGCTTGTCAATAAATAAATGTAACAAAATGAATATTTAATGATTTACAAAATATATGTGAAGAGAAATAAGGGAAAAATTAATTATGGAGATTAGATGAGTTTTTAAGGAAGTATGATATTTAATTGAAAAGGAGTGTTAAAGATGTTAAGATTTTAATGATTATTGATAGAACTGAAACAAAATGAAATGAGGGTTTATAATTACATATATTTATAATCTTTTTTTTTCTTTTAAAGAATATAGCATGTATTATAAGAATGTACCAAGCAGAATTTGATTGGAAGTTATGTATTATGTATTATATTGAAGGTCATAACCTTAAGGTATATATTGAAGTTTAAATAAGAGTTGAATGGATATAATTAAAAGATATAAAGGTATCATACTCCAATTAGTAACTACAGGAGAAAATTTGTTTAATGAGAAAAGATAATATGAAATTGAAACAGAACAGACAAAAGTATAAATATAATGATTTGAATTGAGATGAGATAATCAAAATAAAATTGAGAAAATTAAAAGAGGCGAAAAACTATACAGAAAATGTAGAATAGTATAAGATATGGAACAGAACACAAAAAGGAGCATGAAATTGAGTTTTGTGTCTGCATAAAGAAGTTCAACCCCGGACAATGCTATTTTCAAAAAAGATGTTTTACTTGTATTTTGTATGTGTGAAAACCCAAATAAAACTTTATTTTTTAAAAAAGAGACCAGATGGCTGGCGAGGAGGTGGGGCAACAGAGGTGACACAGACAGCAGATGGACTCATATACACGGGAGATTGTGGCATCGGAGCCCTTCCCGGGTGTACACTGACCTGTGAGGGGGTGAGGAAAGGAACCTTGGAACTTGTGTTACCTCCTGGTTCCGTGTATCAAGGAGATCAAGCCAGCGATGCCCTCAGGTGAAGATGTTGTGAGGGGGAGGCTCAACCTCCTCCCCTCTAGAGCTTCTCTTCCTCCTTACCAGAAGGGGGAGCCTCAATCCCCTCCCCTCTGGGGCTTCTCTTCCTCCTCGCCTGAAGGGGGAGGCTCAATCCCCTCCCCTCAGGAGCTTCTCTTCCTCCTGCCCAGAAGCACTCACACGCAAAGCACTCACCACCCCTCTGGCACCCAACAAACCTCCTCCTTCCTGCTGGGCATGTGAGTGCTTCTGGCAAGGAGGAAGAGGGGGTTGAGTCTCCCCCTCACAACATCTTCACCTGAGGGCATTGCTGGCAGCCACTTCCTGTGAATCAGGAGGTCCGCGCTCTTCCCACTGCTGCTCAGCCTCCTCGATGGGCTGAGGCAGGAGGCAGCAGCCATGACACGGGTTTGCTTGGGAGACTGCAGGATTGCCCCACCTCCCCACCAGCCATCTGCTCTTCAGCACGCTGCGGCCCACCAAAAAATTTTCATGGACCACCAGTGGGCTGTGGCCCACTGGCTGGTGACCACTGTCTTAAGCTGTTAGTCAAAAGATGAGGATGCAAATAAATTCATAATAAATAAATAAATAAATGGAAACAACTATAATACAACATATAATACTCTGGGAGTTGAAGTCCGCCAGGCTTCCAGGAGCCAAGGTTGGAGACCCCTGGTTCAGGGGTATTTGATACTACCTCTGAGCTTGGTTGTTTTCTTGCAGCTATTTCATTGCTCAAACTGTTACCTAATTTGGGTAATGAAATGTCTGCAAAAAAACAACCAAGCTCAGAGAGCACCAAGAATCCTTCATTTCAACCCTGAGTTACAAATATTTGTCTCTATCAATATGGTAAAATTGTATCTTTACTGCAAAATCAGTTACCCTTCAAGATGAAGACATCCCAGTTTGCAGCTTGGTCTTAGCCATTACTTTGGCTTTCAATGTAACATGATAATTAGGGCATTATTTTAGAAATATTTTTAAATCATGATTTAGGACAGGGGTCTCCAACCTTGGCTCCTGGAAGCCTGGCGGACTTCAACTCCCAGAGTTCCACAGCCAGCAGCTGGCTGTGGAATTCTAGGAGTTGAAGTCCGCCAGGCTTCCAGGAGCCAAGGTTGGAGACCCCTGATTTAGGAAATGATTTTCTTCCTGTCACCCACTCACAGACACATAGCATCTGGGGAAAGACTGAACCTTGGAAGTTTGGAATAACAAAGCTTATGTTCTGTTACTGAGCTATAGTCTCTCCTCAATTATTATTGTACTTGCTTCTCTAAAAACAAATAAGATCTGAATTACTTGGAACAAAAATACATGATCAAGATTAAAGAAACTTCTAACCAAATTTCGCAAAAGAGTAACAAACATCAATCTGTAACTATTTTTTCCTGATGATTCAGGAATGTTCTAACAGGAAAAACCAGATAAGACAGAAATTTATAAGCTTTCGGTTTCTTTCTTCATAGCGCTTATAGTACCTTGAAGTGTTATGAAACAATGCTAAATATTACCTTATGTGTTTGGTAGACAATGATTGCATTATCAGCTAGAGTTTCTACAACACGGAAATTTTCAATGGTTGCTAAAGACAAGTTCAAAAAAAGAAAAAAAAAGAAAAGAAATAATTAAAATATAGCAATGATACTTTCACATATTAGTTAGATCAGAATTAGCCAGATCTCTGTCCTCTGAATGAGTTAAAACTGCAAGTCCTAGAATTTCCAGACATATTAGCTGAAAATAGGAAATTGGACTAAGTGGATGTCAATTGAACAGTAGCAAATACAAATAAAAAAATAAACTATGTTTACTTACTTTCCCAATCATTGCGAACATCAACATTCCAGAAATAGTGGCAGACCTCATGTCCTGTAACACCCTTGACTGCATGTGTGGCCTTCAATGGATCTAGAACAATGCCATTTTCTTCTACCTCCCTCCTGTACACCTTTGAATAAATATAAAATATTTTAAATCTTTTTTATATTCTTAATTCACTTTTGAAATTGGTGGGGACAATCCTGGATTAGTAAAATTAGAAATTAGTAGAAATATCATTCATTTAAATATAGAACATAAAACTGACTTGTTGGACCATACCAAGTCCCATCTTATTCTGGTTTTTTTCTCTTTCTCACACGGATGCTTCTAGGATATTCACAGGTTAGGGATGGATGTATAACATGTCTCTCTATTGTACCTCTGTTACTGGCATCTATAGACATGCTCTCCCCCATACTGAAGGTAACTGAATTTTTAAAGCCAGTGGGCCTTGATAGACCTTTCTTCAATGAATATATTTAGCTCTCTTTATTTATATTTAGCTCTCTTATCCAAGTTATCGGCTATCACATCTACTGATAATTAATTTCAGAGGTTGATTATGCTCTGTACAAAGAAATGCTTCATTTTGTTCATTTGAAATATTGTTCCAATCAACTTTATAAGTTCTAATATTTTGACAGGAAAAAAACTTCATTCTTTCCATTCTATGTAAGATTTCATTCAGTTTAATAATGTCTCCACTTTCTATCCTTTTTTTAAGTTACAAAGTTCCAAACATTCCAGCCTTTTCCAGTACACAAGGAGTTCAAGGTCTCTAAGAATTTTTGGAATATTTTTGTACTTTTCTAGCACAGTCATATTGTTTTTCAAGTGTATAGACTAGAATTGCAAACATTATTCCAGACAGAAAAACAAAGTAATATATGTTCTAAATAGCTAAAACAAATAGCAGCTTAAAACTTGAACCAAATCTGGAGATCCAATTTCAACCTTTTTATTGAATTAACAACCTCAGGGAAATTAGCAACTCTTTGTCTAAATTATTATTCATTTTAACATATTTATAAAATTCTACTTACCTTCATTTCACCTTCTTCAACCACTAGTTGCCAGTTTGCATCACCCCCTACATCCTGTAACGAATATGTCATGTGGTTCTGCATCATCTCTTCCACCTTTCAAAACAAAACAGGAATAAATTGAAAATGCATTTATGGAAGTATTTTTAGCTCTTCTGTAGCCTGGAGATACTCACATGATTGCCATAACGTGCCATTACACAAATCATTGTATAAATAAATAAGTAAGTAAGTAAAACGACTGTGCAAAAATATATTATCAACAAAGAAACAGACTTGAGCAAAGAACTTCCATAATCAGACAAGCAAGCAAGCAAGCAAGCAAACAAGCAAGCAAGCAAGCAAGCAAACAAGCAAGCAAGTACAAATACATGGGATTCAAACAGAAAGTCTCTTAATCACAATACATTTGTGGGGGGGTGTCCCTTTAGGAAACAATTTATATTAATATGATTTCAGGATATATTTAAACAGACTTAAATTGATATGTTAAATTTAAGTAAATGTAAAAGTAAACATTCAAACTGGCTCTAAATTGGGAGCATGTTCCCATTAGCGTTAAGAACATTTGCCAGAATATTTCAATTTACCAGCAATCCATGTACTCATCAATATACCCATCTCAATCTGCTTATCTCTGCTCTACTGTAACTTACATGACATTAGAGAATGCCACTAAATGACTTTCCTTCCTATCATCAAATATCCTTACAAAGATATGACCTATTTGCAAAGGTGGTATTCAGCAGGTTCTGACCAGTTCTGCAGAACCGGTAGCAGAAATTTTGAGTAGTTCGGAGAACCAGCAAATACCACCTCTGACTGGAGATTTTACAGTATCCTTCCCCTGCCACTCCCACCAAGCCACACCCACAGAACTGGTAGTAAAAAAAATTGAATCCCACCACTGCCTATTTGTTTATAAAATCACACAGAAATCAGCCTGAGACCTCAAAATTGCTCTATTCTTAAAATTACTTTTATTCTTAAAATTACTTTTATTCTTAAAATTACTATTAAGAATAGAAATTAACAAAGTAGACTGGAGAACTACTAAGAACATCTACTTTATAGAAACTCTACCGCTTAAAACCTTAATCGGTTGACTGATTCACATTTTTAAATAGGAACCTTCATTTGGCATTACTCTGAACAACAATGTGCAAATGTAAGAGAACACAACTAACCATTCTCAAAGCCAAATAATCTTCAATCAAGTCTCTTTCTAAATATCTTAAGTTTTCTGTGTATAAGTAATTTAAATGCTGTACCAAGTAAATAGAAATGTTTCCAGCCTCATAAATTATATAAGTTGTTCCAATTTTACAGTCTTTTCCTGTATATTTGATAAATTTTATTACCTGAATAATTTATTTTATTCTACCAGCTAAAAGAAAAAGTCAGCTTGCTATGTAATATGCTGAAGCCATGTTTTCAATTACCACATTGGTTTGTAAGGCAATCATCTTCATAACTCTAAAGGTTAACAGATATTTCAGGGAAAAGGCTTGATTCTTAGGAATTGTATACATTTTTTTCCTATATACACCCTAGAATCACATTACTTGCAGTATGATTTTATTCATGCATATTTTATAATTGAATGAAACAAGACATAATGGAAATCTACCTACATATTTATTGTTTCTTAAAGTTAACTCCATTCGAAACATTAGAGAGGTCACATATAATCAATAACTTTTGAACTTAAAATATGGAGGAATAAAAATGGAGGAATTGTGTTTGACAAACAGCACACACATTTTAGAGCCTCACAGACAAATTGCTCAATTTAAGAATATTCTCTCAATTAGCAATTATTAGTTTGAATAGTAAATATTTGGCCTGATCTGCAGTTGTTGCAAACATAGTCTTGTATCTAACATCATGTCTGCTTCCAATCACTGTTAGTTATTCACAAATCCATTATTGGGCTTCCATCTTAACACAAATTCTATCATATTAATTTCAATTATCAAATGAGAACTAAACAACCATGCCAAGTTTTGTAAAATAAACTTGTTCTGAAAGCAAAGACAATAGTTGATATTGTATTTTTTTGCTTTCTGTTATGGTACATTCCTGAAATTTTAAAGATCATTTATACTCATAAAGAAAAATGTGAACTTTTGAACTTTAGATACAATAAAAATCAATGAAAAAATGTCTGCATTTTAAAAAAAAACCTTCATTCAAATATTTTTTATCATAGCATTGAATAAGATGGGTAGAAATGTTCTTTCTTCCTGCCACATATTTTACATGATACTGTTAAATTGGTCTATGCTAGTAATTAAATGTCATTTTGAATTCTATGTTGTAAAAATCATCTTCAATCACTAGATAATTATTCAAAAGCAAAAAGCAGATATCCCTTGGTAATATGTAGACTGGAAAAAAATATCTCCAAATTCTTTCTCTGAATTATAACATCTTGCAGAAGTCAAGCTGTAATATCAAAGAGCTAAATATAGAAACATCAATAACCACAGAGCTTTAGATCTCTAGTCTGTGTTATTGGGAATTACAAAAACATTCTTCCTTGTCTCAGTTCTTAGAATCTTACATGGACTTTCTTTAAAATAGTTTTTAGTATTTGAGGGATATTCTCTCCAAAGACCACAGAATCAAATTGTTAAGTAAATGTTTACAAAAAGCATCAAGTTATATATACTGGTAGGTTATTTAAGGACAGATTTATTTATATTGGAAGCTGAATACAGAGCCTGCATAGTATCTAAGTTCTTTTTAAAAGTTTACTAATTTGAGAAGTCTTCTCCAACATGGAGGTCATTAAAAATAGAAGTGTTGGGCACATGCCAAACATTGAACAAGAGTGAACAAAGATGAGTGTTATTCTGTACCAATGTAACTTGCTCATGTCATGATCCAAACGTCAAATGAAAATTCACATAGTAGATCTCCAACTCAAAAGTACTTAAATGTTGGAACATCAGAATATTGAATTACTATGAATAATTTTTGTCTTGACAAGATTAGCTATGTCATTGAAGAATTAAAATTTCTGAATATTGTATGTTTGAGAAATTGCAAGAATATAAAGGGATATAACACAAATATTGTTTTTTACAGAATGGAATAAAACATTTGGAACGTCTTGGACTGATATGCAACAAAACTGTTTCACAATTGTATTTAACTCCTCCTATTCACTAGAATAAACAGTTCCTTCCTACAGTTTATGTGCACTTTGTTTAAAACAAGCGTAAACAGTTAACATAACAAGAAGAAAAGAAGTGACCATGAAGGTGAAATACAGCAAGAAGACATGGTAAAGCCACTCTGCATGTAGAAATACAGTACCTGGGAGCTGAATCTGTGATCATCAGAGGTACTGACTAGATCAATGGAAGACATGGAGGAAGAGCGACTATAGGGCTAACAGAGACAGACAAAGAAAAAACCAAGTAATCAGAACAAAGGCACAACAGAGCATTTTGTACCAACTTCCACGCACAAGATTATGAAGAAGAAACAAAAGCACCATAAGCAGCAAGTACAGCAGCAAATGCTGACTTCATGCACCTATTATGTATTATATTCCAAACACTGCTCAGTAAAGAATTCTTTCTCAGAATACTAAATATTGTTGCCTAGGTTTGGTACACAAGATGTGTTCACTAATTCATAATAAACCATTCTCTAACAGAGTGAAAAATGAAAGCTTGCAGAAATCTAGTAAAATAAAAGTCCTCCTTATTACAGTTTAGTTAAACTTAATTTTGAAGCATGCACGCTTAGCAGAGTTCATCAATGTAGCAAAAGTAATTGTTCTTCCAGCAGATAGTAAAGCAGTTTGAATGGCTCTATTGATACATAATAGGATGTTTACATATTATATAACCATAATCTATTATGTTAATTGGAACATAGAATTGATTCAACTTTCAGGTCATATTTTGGAAGCTTCTTACCTTTTGGACAAATCTATGATTCCCCACACCAGAAAATACATCACCAGGTGGCAGGGAAGTTGGCCAGTGTAATCTGACTTTTTCACTTTGGGACTATAAGAACAAATATATATAAATATATATAAATATATTTATTATTCTACAATTTTGGATGTATCATGAAAACATTAAATAATTTGAAAAATATTTCTCAGTGATAGGCACATTATGGCTCTCCATCTTCCAAGCTAAGAACACAAAGCCTTGAACATAATTCCTGCATAACCACAAACAGCAATTGTCTCTTACTTTAATGTGAATAATGAAAAAATATATATTAAAACCAAAATAATAAAGGCAGGACTAAAAATCAAACAAACAAACAAATAGGCTCCTTTTCATTCTGAAGCCCATGAACTGTATACTATAGATCAGGAGTCTTCAAACTTGACAGCTTTAAGACTTGTGGACTTCAACTCCCAGAATTCCTCCTGTCATGTTAAGCTCAGGAATTCTGGAAGCTGAAGTCCACAAGTCTTAAACTTGCCAAGTTTGAAGACTCTTGTTGTAGGTATTTACAATAGTATGTGTATTCTAAAATACACATACTATATAGTAAGTGATACAACATTGTGACACAGTTCTGCCTAGAACTTCATATACTAATATTACCTGTTCTTCTATTTTGTCTTGACGATCTAGAGCAGCTTCAACAGCATCAAAGAATTCTTCTTCATTAATCAAACTGTTGGGACCTTCCTATAGCAAAAATCATTAGAAAGTAAACTTAATAAGGTTTACTTTTGTAAAGGTTTCCCTCGCACATACGTGCTAGTCATTTCCGGCTCCAAGACAACTCAAAAGTATATTGCAAATGAATAAAAATACTGCAGCAGATTTCTTTGGATCTGCTTATATTGTTATTTTAGATACTTTACCAATGTGAAAAGAATATGTGGTTTTATTATTTTGTAATAATATTAAAAATGTCTGAATCAACATATAACTAGGAAACCATATTGTTTAAAAGAGGGGGGGAACCCAAATCAAATCATTATAAATAAAAACAGGTTCACTCTCTGAGTAGAAGACAAATAAGAGGCCACCATAAGGATACCACTAAAGAGCACTGCATGCCAAAACAACTAGGTACAAAGATAGTCCCGTTCCGCCAGCCCCCCCGTGCCATCATTCTGCTGAACACTTAATTCCCACAGCACTGTCTCTCATTTATCATCTTTTCTCATCTTTTTATTTTTCCTACTACCTTCTATTAGTTTATGACTTATCAATTGTTGTTTTTAATTTATGATTAATGATTGTAACTATAATTATGAACTGTGAGAGGCACTGGAGACAAATTCCTTGTGGGTCCAATCACACTATTCTGTTCTGTTCTGTGCTATGTTGTTCTATTCCAATGCTTTAAAAAAAAATGTTACAAGGAAGGCAATCCAATCATTAATGAATAAAGTACAAAGACAGATTTATCTTCTCTATACTTTTTGTTCATTTAAATGTCACCTTTATTTATTTGTTAAATTTATTTGTCACCTATCTCATTGTGAGGCTACTCTAGGCAGTTTACCTAATAGTAAAAACAGAGAAATTAAAAGAACTGTAAACATAACAGTAGAAAAAGAATGAAGCAATAAAATAAACAAATAAATAATGAAAATATGAGATTAAAAAATCAGTGAAGCAAGGAATGCAGGGTGGAAGGTGGGGTTTTCTATCAATCTAGTAGCTTCCTCCAGTATGGTACTCCCTCATTGGGACCTCGGCCAATTTGTAAAGCTAGATCTATAGGCTCTTGTGGAAGGATAGGAGGGCAGGGGCAGATTTCACCCAGGAGTGGGGTGGGGGAGAGAATGTTCCACTGTGGCAGAGAAGGCTCTTCTTCTGGATCTTAACAGCCTTTTTTTTTTACTGATGGAATCTGTAGTAGGCCCTCTCTGCCAGCATGAGTGGGATGAGCCTGATCTAGAAGGACAAGAGTATTTTAGGAGTTACAGAGCTGAATCTAACTGAATTCATCTTTTACAATGCTCTTTTATATAATTTCATATTTTATTTTATTCAAGTTGCTCATAGTGATTACAAAACTGAAAGGTAGAATATATTGCTTTTCTAAACCTTCTTATAAATCGGATTGATAATTTGGAAGATAACAGATAACCAGAGTTGGAAGGGACCTTGTAGGTCATCTAGTCCAGCCCCCGCCCAAGTGAGGGATCCTACACCATTTCTGATAAATGGTAGAAGAGTTGCATATGTTTTAGATATACAATATTTAATACAGAGAACACAACAAGAGCAGTTGGGGCTCTTATTGATTTTTCATTGTGTACCCAACTCTTGTTTCTGGATATTCTTAACCCAAGATAAACAATGAACAAACCAAAACAAGAATGAAACTTTGTTCCTCAATATTTAAGTAGCTATTTGAATCTACCTTTAACGGATGTATATAAATCCAGACTTGGTTTTAAAATAGAAAACTTGCAGATAAACACATACCTCATAATCTGGTCCCCCAAAATGAGATTTTTTTTTTAGTTCAGTCATTGCATTTTTGTATGCTTCTTCTATTCGCCTCCTTTTTTCAACCTCCTACAAGAATATTAAAAGAGACAGTATGTTTTAAACAAAGTCTTAAACAATTCAAAACTTAGATTTTTACAATTTACTGCATCACATATAAAGTGTAATAGTAAGGTAGACTCTCTAATTACAGTAAATGATCAGCATAAGGAAATTAAGAAGGAACTTTTGCTTAGGGAACAATTCGTTTCAGTCTTTAGCTACCTAAAGCCCTTAACTAAATAAAAGTAATATAGCAATGAAAAACAAAGGCGAAAACCCAAAGAAATGTTATATGTTCTACTACTGCCTGTTAGAAAGTATTCAGTGATTGCTCTTGCCCTCAACAGAAACCATCAACTGGAGAGGGTCCAAACTATCATTTATTAGTTCTAAAGTTAACAAATTACAATGGGTCACTGTACTTAGAAACGTAAAGAGCAAGACCACAAGTTCATATAGCTCTTACATAAAATGTTGATTAAAGACAGTTTGAATATCTGTATACATTAGCAGATCTCCCAAAGGGAAAATTTCCTGTATAACTGAAAAGGAAACAAAGTAATGAGGAGTCCTTAGTGGTCTCTGAGCTTGATTGTTTTCTTAGATATGTTTCATTATCCAAAGTTTGGGTAATGAAACATCTGCAACAAACAACCAAGCTCAGAGACCACCAGGGACCCCTCTTTTCAACCCTGAGTTACAAATATTCTCCTTTATCAGAATCAAGGGAGGCAGAGAAGAGAGACATGGGCATCTTTTAAGGTGTGAAATAATTACACCATTACAGATTCCCCGGAAGGAAACATAGTAGTTTTGATATATTAGTTGAGCTAAGGATTCGTTAAAAGACTGAGCCTGAGTTTACAATGAGAGAAGAATAGGCATGGAGGCATATATCTTTAAATGCTGCCACTTTTAAAGTGTGACCTTTATAATCAGTTAGTTGAAACCAGTCATAGATTGTCAAAATAATAAAGCCACATATCTAAAAGTGCTACATGAGATACTACACAGAACATCCATATGTAAAAAGAAAAAAGCATAAAACTACATCTATATAAGCATGCGTTCCATATGTATGTATGTAAATCTATATAAATGTATGCATTCCAACTTTTAGAATGAAGAAGCTTTTCATTGTCACTGCTTTATGTTTGTATTTCCTTTAGGATGCAGAAATACAAACACAATACAGAGTACATTAAACCTTTCTTCAAACTACAGTATTTCAAGAGACAGTATTTCCTGTCAAGAGACAGGAACAACTATACAACTATACAATGAATGTATAGGCCAACTATACAATGAATGTAGTTGAATTGTTTGGTGCAGCAAGCATATCTATACATGTAGACTACTAATAAAGTTAACTACTTTATTATATTCTGCCTATTATACAGGAATACCCCCAGATTGCTTGCCTTCTCTTGGTAACAGATAAGGTTTTACAAAGGAGTTTAGGGGAGAATCAGTTCTGTATCTCTTGCAGCTACACAAGGATTCAAAGCCAATTTCCTACCTGAGACTTTCTTCCTACTGGCCTTGGTGTTTCCCAACATAAATGCTGTTTTTATTCAATCTAATATTATGGAATTCCTTCAACTCTACTTATTCAATTATCCAAATCCTAAAGTAATACATTTTTAGAAATCTTATAACTAAATGTATGGTATTATGTATAATACAATTAAGTATTTGCAAGCCAGAGGTCATCAAAGTTTTTGGAAACAAGTCAGTGAAAATGTTCAAATGAGATATTAATTCTATTCCAATTATCGAAGGTTTGAGAGGTGATATTCTTCCAATGGTTTAGCACTGACTGTTCAGTAAATGAAACTTACTTTGTTTAAATAAAGGAACAGAATAAATATATATAATGTTATGTTATGTTATGTTATGTTATGTTATGTTATGTTATGTTATGTTATGTTATGTTATGTTATGTTATGTATATGGTATATTTACATGCTAACTCTTCAAAGTCTTTCAGAACAAATTGACAATTTATTCATACCTTCAAAAGTCTCAGTATTTAACATTTCCTAAAGTAAACTGCCTAAAAAAACCAAAGATGGTGAGGCCTATAATGAATCAGAGACATGGTAGAATTCAGAAGAACATATTTCAGAAAAAAATGTTTCTGTCTGAATTAAGTTTCTTTAGACTCACAGTGAATAAATATCTATAACCAAAATTAAAAAAACAAATATTAAAGTACATTTCAGACTTACACAATCTAATCCAGAAATGAAATCAATATGTTTGAATTGCATATCAAACACAGCTCAGAGATTTTCCCTTGGTTCCACGTAAGATTTCTGAAACCTATGTTTTAATACTATTTAAGTAAAAGTAGATTTGTGGATGGAGAACCAAAATGGAATGTAGAGCATTTGCTAACATGTTAATGCAAATGAAGACGTTTTCAGAGCTGTTGTCTTGTCATATATAACTGAATGTAAATATGGGTCAATATTTTCAGTACATCTGATGTTTTTTTAAAAATCACAATTTAATGCTTGCACAAGTTAAAAGCCTTACCTTATCCAACCTTTTCTGCCAACTCTCCTCACGTTTTACCATTAATTCAATACAATGGGAAAGTGTAGCAAGGATTCCAGCTGTTGTTGCTTTGAAAGTTATAGCTTCACCTTTAAAATCTATACCATTTATTCCCTTGGGTGTAACATGTGGAAACCCTAAAAAACAGATTATAGATATATCAGTACAAACCTTGCTTACTCAAACTAATGTTACCTGAAAATTTTTTGAATGTAGCATGGTGCCTATGCACAGCAAAAATCATTTGGCAATTAAAGTTCATTTGGAGAATACAGGGAAAATTCAGTAGAAGAAATGCCTTCTTCCAACTATATTCCTGTGTATTCTGATTCTCAGTGCTTTAACTCTGCTTTGAAAAAATGTGTGGGTGGCAGGAGTGTTAATATTCTTGTAACAATTGTAGTTTGACAGCATGAAGCGATTTAATTAAAACAGAACCACCTTAAAAGCTAGCAGATACAGCATTTAAAATCAATAATTATCATGCATTTGAGTCGAATAATACACGATAAAAGCATCTGAAAAATAATCAGGGCATGATAATAATGTCCTTAAAAAATGGAAGGAGATTATAATATACCTAAACAGATGAATTTTCCATAGCTACAGCTTATTTCAGTATTTCACTGCAACAGCCATCTGTTGCTAAGCTTGTTTGAATAAATGATCTATTTAAAAGTATATGAGATAGAATGTTACAAAAATACATCAATATATATAAGGTTGGAAAAATGTATCATTCAAATCATGTTAGATGTTGTCATATTAAGACTGGGCCTCTCCATTTGCTAAGAGCTGGGATTTAATCAGGTAAGATCAATATATGCTACCGGTATACCTAAAAATCTATTTATAAACCCTATCAGATGTTTTTTAATAAAATATACATTTGTTTGTATAATCTAAATAATGAATCAAGCTTATCCCAACTTAATACCACCATATGTTTTCAGTTTCCTATGTGACAAGAAAAGACAGAAAAAAAATGACTGACTATATTAGAAAAAACCCAGAAATCTACATTTTAAAATAAATTTCATTTTAAGTAAATTGTTATGGCAATAACAATGAATAGAAGTATATAACCTGGATTACAACTCGAAAATACAAAATATTTTTGCATAACAAATAAGATAGAAGGAATAAGATAAAAGTTAAAAAAATAGTTTGTTAATAAAAACAAAATGCAGTATATAATTAAAACACTCCTGAAGGCCAGCAAAGAATATATCTACTAAACTTCAAGGCTTATTAAGAGAGTAGAATAATAAATGCATAAAAGATATGAAGTATACTGCAGGTTTTCCATATACAGTGGCAGTACTATACTCTTATGGTATTATTAAAAAGTTTTTATCCTGAAGACTGTTAATATAAAATAATAATATATGTAGGTCAAATATAGCATAACTAGAAGAAATTACCTAGCTTAATAGCATAATCAAAGCTGAAAATTAAGCAGTATCAAAATGCAGTCTTCTGTCTCTTGTTAGTCATAAACTTTTTGAAACAAAATTCTGGCTTATGCTCAGAAGGACAAAGGATATCAGACAAAGAGTTCTGTGAGAAAAATATTACATTTAAGATAGATAACCTCTAATAAGATTTTATATTTGGTAACCATAAAATTGGTGTCACTAATATAGGTAGAGCATCTCTCTATAAGGAAATGGGGAAAAAAGGGCAAATATCTGAATAGCATTCTGAAACCAACTAGGTTCGTTGAACAGTTACTGGTCAATAACAAAGTCCTCCTAGACTATTTGTGTCTGGTTTCTAGGCAGTTGTCAAGGTAGAAACCACATTACAATTATCTAATATGATGTAAGCATAGTATGAGTGACAATACCTCAGATGAACACTTATCAACAGAAGAAATAGCTAAGGCATCACCAATAAGAAATGTTTCTGAATATACACACAATGTAGTTACTGCTATCAAGCATTCTACTTCTGTTCCAACACAGACTGCCAAGCCCTAAGTTCTATTGTTTTATCTATGGGAGTATCAAAATAATTGAAATCAAATTTTAAAAGTGTTATAAGCTGCCTTGAATAGAATTAATACTTAGGGTTTTTCTTAAACAGATTCATTCCTAAACTTACCTAAATGTAACAGGGGGAAAAATGAATAAAACCATCCTGAAATTAGCAAGTAAGAACAGGGTTATTAATTGGTTTTATAAAACTGCTAAATACTTTCAGTAACTATTAGTTAAATGTAATGTATGGTTTGATCCTATGTCCATTTACATGAGTAAATCTATCAAGTTCAATAACAATTATTTGAAAAACATTAGATAGGGTTAGGGTTGTTAATTTCTTTTAAAGCTTTATAATTTTAAATACAATCTTTAAATTATAAAATGTAAATTAATATATTGCATATCTTCTAAGCATTTAAAATAAAATACATATTTAATTAAAATATATATAATTCTATCTTTGTTGGCATATGTTTAGCATATGATGCTGAATCACTTCATGATGTACTCATGAAGTACTCAAAGGATTGTTATTTCACCAGAGCATTTATATTATAATGTACTTAAGTATGCCTACATTTTTCTTTACTTCCATTAGCATTATGCAAAAACTCCCCATCTGAACGTGTTGTAGGAAAATCATCTTCATCATCTTCTACCACTATAACAAAGAAATAGATCAATTACTAATGTGCATAGCATTGAATCAGAAGATAGCAGAGAAATAATTTTAAGTCAAAGGTTGTGTCAGCTAGCTAACACTTCTGTATTAGTAACCCATGGAAACATTTTATTAAATCAATATCCAAGCAAAATATAAATTCTATGCATCTTACTAGATATTCATACCTATATACTTTTTATATAGATCAAAGAGGAATTAATATTATTAAAAATTGAAATGCTAGCAGAAATTAGTTATAATTCAGTTTACTGATGGATAGGTGGGGAGAGATGAGTGCTACTGTGAAACACCAGTTAAGCAATAAAGCTAAGGGGATCTTTAATCATATCCCTTATTAGTATGTTGATTTCATTTCATGACTTTACTTGCTATATGCTTTCAATTTCCAACTGAAAATAAAAGCCTCTCCTTCCCAATCATCACAAACAGGAATTGACCTTGAAGGAAGAAGGCAAATCACCACAACACCATGCCATCCAACCCCTCTGAGCTGATCCAGGACATTATACTTAATGGTAACAAAAGCTGCTGGTAAGTCAAGTAGGGGAAGGATGGATACACTACACCATCCCACCCACGGCAAAGGTCATTCAAAAGCAGAATCAATGCCATTTCCATTCCATACCCGGGTCTGAATCCTGGTTAAAAAAGATCCAGACCTCTGAAGCTATTATGTAACTATCTTTTTTATCACCTTCCCCAGAAAGGGAGAAGAGTCATTGGAAAAAATTGTCTAATATAGTGGGATGGGCTTCTTGAAGAGGGAACAAACAACCACCCCTTTAAGAGGCAAAAGATCAACCCCTTCAGTCAAAGAACAAATAACCACCATCAGAATCCACTCACATGACACCCTGTGGGTCACATTAAAAACACTTGAGAGGCATACATCTGAAAAAAACACGTGGCCAAGCTCAAAGTCCTGAGGACTCTGTGCACTTCCTCAGATCCAACAGATTCAAATCATTCCCAGACAACCAGCAAGGCTCTTCTCTAGGCATCTCTTCTGACCAGCACCCAACTGGGAACAAATTCCAGTCACTTTATCTGATAGATGCTACATACATTCCCCTGCACAGCCTTGTAAGAGGATCTCCACAACTCCCTTATCCAGGTGGGCTTATGTCACATGAAACAGGGTAAGGCATGACAATAAGGGCAGAAAAGTAGTGGAGCTTCACTATCTGAATGCAAGTCTTAATAACGACTCTAACTTATATTCAGATGAGTTTGTCCTTTACTGAGCACTAGTGATGCTCTAGACACATCCCATTCCATCAGCTCTTTCATAAACACGGGGAGTGACAAGATCCCTGAGGAATCACACCACATGGGTATGAGCTGCCTTATTCCGATCAGCAACCAAGGCTTTGTATGGAACATGCAGCAGACCAACAGGGACATCACCCAGCCCCCGATAAAACTGTTCTGGGTCCCTTATAGTCACCATAGTTTTATAAGATCATACTACACCACCTAAAATATAATTTGTTAATTTGCAATATATACCATTTTACAATGACAGAATCATTTAGTTTAAACATATTTAAATTAATACCTTTATCTCTCTGAAGTTCATCCTTGGAGACAGCATCAGCACAGGCATCAAAATATTTCTGTAATGTATCAACTTGTCTGCACAATATATCTCTGAAGGTTTCCATTTCAGCAAGCTTCTCACGCAAACTGTGGCCCTTCTGAAAATTGTTGGTAAAATGTTCCATTATATTAACCCAAATATATGTTCATACTTTTAGCAACGTGTTAATTCAGTACACATACACTATATATTTAACTTTTAACGTTTGTATATTTAAGTTATTGAGATCACGTTCCTATCTGAACACTTATTTTATGTATCCTGTCTATTAATTCAATGACCATAAACATTTTAAAATATCCTTCACATATGCAATCAAGTATTTGTGTTGGTATAACTGTTTATGAACAGCACAAAAAACATACATTTGAGAGTTATATAGCATTGCTCAAAAGCAGCGGTCGCCAACCGGTGGGCTGCGGCCCACTAGTGGGTCGTGAGAAAGTTTTGGTGGGCTGCAGAGAAATCTCACCCCCAGAGCACTCCCCCCAAAGGAATTAATCCAGGCTGCGCAGAAACAGAAGGCTGCTCACCCCACATGGCCCATGGGAACCCTCCCCACCCACTTACTCCTTACCCGGTAAACTTGTCTGCTAAGTTGCAATTTTTCCTTTTTCTGACCGTCATCTGTTCTGCTGTGCCAGGAGATTTAGATTAGCTAGGAAGCAGGAAATGGTTGGATTTCTTGCTTTCTAGCCAAGCACAGCCGAACCTCCCTTAGGACTGAAGATTTGCTTGCAAGCAAATTTAGTGCAGACTCAGGACAAGCAAATTTGAGAGACTGAGCTAGCCGATGGCAGATAGATAAATCACTGAATGATTCTGTGAGCAACTCAATCTGCCTGCTTTGCCTGATTTTGGGTAAAAGTTGCTCTTTTTTAAATAAAAAATTAAATATTTATATAAATATTTATAATATTTACATACAAGCCATGACCAGCCAGTCACATGACCACCAAGCCACACCCACAAATTAGGCCATGCCCACAGAACTGGTTCATGGCCCCTGGGATCTAAAATTATGAGTTTGGTGGTCCCTGAGGTCCAAAAAGTTGGCGACCCCTGCTTTAAAGTAATGCCAGAGGAATTCAGAGAGCTACAGTACTAAATCATGAGGCAATTCTTGTTTAAAAATGGAAGTATTCTTACCAGTCAAACCCCTCAGTCTTGTGCTTATATATTATTCCTGTAAGACAGCCAGCTTGGTCTAGATCAGTGATGGTGAATCTTTTTGTTGTGGTGTGACAAAAGCGCCCGCACCTGTGCCAGCACCCACAATACAATGCATCCCGCTCCCTGTGCATGCGTGCGCAACACCCACGCCCCACCTCCTTACCTGCACTGCATATGTGTGTGCTTCCCAGCTGATTTTTGACCTGTTTGAGGCCATTTTCGCTCTCTCGAAGGAAGCCTCTGCAGCCTTGGGAGGCGGAAAAATGGCCCTTCCGAAAATACTGAAATGCCCGTTTTCAGCCTCCAGAGGGCCTCTGGAGCCTGTGGGAGGCTGTTTTCGCCCTCCCAGAGGCTCGAAGAAAGTCTCTGGAGCCTTGGGAGGCTGAAAGCGGGCTTGTTTCAGCACTTCCGGTATTTCCTCAGGAGGGCAAAAATGGCCTCAAACAGGCTGAAAATCAGCTGGGAAGCATGCACATGTGCAGTGCAGGTAAACTTGGCTGAAGTTTGTGTGCATGCACAAATGGCTCTGCGTGCCACCTGTATGTGTGCCATAGATTCGCCATCATGGGTCTAGACCCTAGTGGTAAAGGCACCAGGCTAGAAACTGGGAAACTGTGAATTCTAATCCAGCCTTAGGCATGAAAGCCAGTTGCATAATTTTGGGCCAGTTTTTTTACCTAACTCACTTCACTGAATTGTTATGAGCAAAATAGGAGGAGGAAGGAGTATTAGATATGTTTACTGCTTTGAGTTATATATAAAAATAACAAAGGTAGGAAATAAATAAATGACCAATCTTACAAACCAAGCCATATGGATCATATAGTTTTATTGTAATAGCTTTAGCTACAAAATCTTGCAAATCTGAATGCACTTTCTTCTTCCCTTCCTGTATCTTTATGTAAACTTGGTGTTTTTCTAAGATATTTATTCAAATGAGTTACTAGGAATGGGCTTGAGACTCTTTTCTGCCTTGGTAGCAGCTCTTTCTCCTATCCGTCAAGGCCATTCTCTGTTCCTTTTACATTAAATGATATTCAGGTACATTGTTTCTGACCCCATGTATTTTTGCCTACATGAGAAAATGTAACAGAACTCATCAATAAAACATATATTATTAAGGTATTTTCAGGGTTTATTCACACACATTATGTATAAAAAATAGGTTTCTTTCAATAGTATCACTGTTTTTCATATCTAACCTTGAATGAAGAGGTTGATGTTGCAGAGTATCCACTTGCTCCAGAAACAAGGGATGCCATAGAGCCATGACGTCGCAAGCTTGACTCTGATCCATAGCCAGATTCACTCTAAAGAACAAATACACGCATTAATTATGGAATAAAGAGGCAGACCTTCACTGAAAGAATTGCTCAAATTACTATTCTAAAAGAAAACAGTAGACTAGAGAAAGGCATCCAGAATATGTGCGCACATATGTGTAGACACACACACATGCCATTTTAATACATACTACATGAAGACACCATCACCTGAAAACTTAGCTGGTTGCAGGAAAGAAGGGAAAATATTATTATGAACTGTTTCAATCAAGCTTACTTCCAGAAATTATCTAGTGAAAAACTAAGGAGAAAAAATTATCTTCATTAAAGCTAACTAAATACAAGAAATATGGAAATAAATATTTCCTATTCTCTTTTCTCTCCTCTCCCCCATCATAATCAGACTTGGAAGAGACCTTGTAGGTCATCTAATCCAACCCCCCACCCAAGCGGGAGACCCTACACCATTTCTGACAAATGGTAGTCCAATCTCTTCTTGAAAGTCTCAAGTAATGGTGCTCCCGCAACTTCCAAGGGCAAGCTGTTCCATTGGTTGATTGTTCTGTCAGAAAATTTCTTTTTATTCCCAGGTTAAATCTCTCCTTGTTCAATTTCCATCCATTATTTCTTGTCTGGCCTACAGGAACTTTAGAAAATAGGTTAACTCCTTCCTCTCTGTGGCAGCCCCTCAAATATTGGAAGACTGCTATCCTGTCTCCTCTGGTCCTTCTTTTCCCTAGACTAGCCAAGCCCAGTTCCTGTAACTGTTCTTCATATGTTTTAGTCTCCAGTCTCCTAAACATCCTGATTGCTCTTCTCTGTACTTTTTCTAGAGTCTCAACATCTTTTTTATAATGTGGTGAACAAAACTGGATGCAGTACTCTTGGTATGGTCTTACTAAGGCTTTATAGAGTGGTATTAGTACCTCCCTTGATCTTGATTGTATCCCTCTTTTTGGCTGCTGCTGCACACTGCTGGCTCATATTTAGCTGGTTGTCCACGAAGACTCCAAGATCCCTCTCACAGTTACTGCTATTGAGCCTGGTTTCACCCAGTCTATATGTGTACTTTTGGTTTTTCTTGCCTAAGTGTAGGACTTTATTTTTCTCTACATTGAATTTCATTTTATTAGATACAGCCCAGTGTTCCAATTTATCAATATCCATTTGGATCTTGAGCCTATCTTCTTGGGTGTTTGCTATTTCTGCCAGCTTAGTATCATCTGCAAATTTGGTAAATTCCCCTTCTATCCCCTCATCTAAGTCGTTAATGAAAATAATGAAGAGTATTGGGCCTAAGACAGAACCTTGTGGCACCTCACTGCTTACTTTCCTCCATGTAGACTTAGACCCATTAAGGACTACTTGTTGAGTAGTTTGTCAGCCAGTTGCGAGTCCATCTAGCGGTGGTGCTATCTATTCCACTTTTTTCTAGCTTACTAAGAAGTAGGTTGTGGTCTACTTTGTCAAATTCCTTGCTGAAATCTAAATATAGTATGTCCACAGTATTTTGCTGGTCTACTAATTTAGTCACTATGTTGAAGAATGAAATAAGATTGGTTTGGCTTGATCTGTTCTTAACAAACCCGTGCTGACTGCTAGTTATTACTTTACTTATTTCTAGATGTTGGCAGATGTCTTTTTATTATCTTTTCCAGTATCCTCCCAGGTATTGATGATAGGCTGATTGGTCTATAGTTTCCTGGGTCTGTTTTTTTTTCCTTTTTTGAAGATGGGAACCACATCTGCTCTTTTCCAGTCCTCTGGTAGTTCCCCGGTGCTCCAGGATTTTTGAAAGATATGGTGCAGTAGTTCTGAGATGACCTCTGCCAGCTCCTTTAAAATTCTGGGATATAATCCATCAGGCCCTGGTGATTTATGTTCATCAAGATCAGACAGGTATTCACTTACTATTTTATTTGTTTATTTTATCTTTTATTTCTGGTCTGTCTTTTACAGTTATGTTTTTGGTGGGTTGAGCTAGTTTCTTTTTGCGTGAAAACCGATGCTAAGAATGAGTTAAGCAGTTCTGCTTTCTCTCTGTTGCCTGTTACTTCCTTGCCGTCTTCTTTCTTTAGTGGACCGACTGTTTCCTTGATTTTTTTCTTGTTATTTATATGTGGGAAGAAACCCTTTTTTTTTTTTTTTAATTATATTTGACTTTTGTTGCAAGTCTCTGTTTGTTCTGAGCCTTTGCTATCCTGGCTTTGTCCTTGCAGATTCTGGCTATCTTCTGATATTCTATCTTAGTTGTAGCCTAGTTGTAGCCTCATGCAGCCCTTCAATAGTGGAAACTTGAGCAAATAGCTTGAAGGTATCTAGTCTTTCATATTCTGGCTATCTGCCTTCTTTGGCTTTAGCTAAACACTAGGCTTTAGCTTAGCAAACTTCAGCCACTTTAACAAACAAAGAGTCAGTTTGATCTTATAGTTAAAGCACCAGACTAGAAACCAGGAGACGAGTTCAAATTCTACTTTAGCCATGAAAGATAAGTGGGTGACTTTGAATGGGTTATTCCCTCTCAGTCCAATTCACCTCACAGAATTGCTGTTATAAGGAAAGCAGGAGGAGGAAGGAATGTTAGATATGTTTGCTACCTCAAATTATTTATAGAAATAAAGGCAAAATTTAAATGAAATAAAAAATAAACAGGTTATTTAGAGATTCTTGTGACCCTTGAATTCTGAATTTTAGCTATGAGTATAGCTAAATTTCTGAAATTTTATTAAATAACTTTCAAAACCATTTGCTCCATAACTGCAGGCCCTGTAATTTAATATAGCTAGGGAGTTTTTTGAGTTGTTTTAATATATCTATATTGATTACTTATAAAAAGTTTTCCTTGAGAATATCTGGAAAAAGTAAAGAAATCAAAATTTGAGAAACGAGTGAGATACAGTATGTTGCTATATAATCTAAGTATGCCATGATAACAAAAGTATTATGGATATTATGAAGGGAAGAGCCAGGAAAAGGATGCAAAAATGACATAGACAAATAAGAAGATAAACTAATTCTTAAAACCTAGTTCTTTCAGTTAAATAAGAATATCATAAAAGTTTCACCCATCAAAATAAAAATGCTGATATTTTTGCTCTATGGATAGTAAGCAATTATGCGGCACCATTAGGTTGGTGTTGATCCTAAGAACTATAAAGACAGGATAATCTATCTGTCCCTAGTCCAACTCTATGTCAGTTACCTTCTCTAATAAGAAGCTCAAATGCATCAGCATTCTTTCTATCCTGCTTCTTCAATTACCACTTTTATACATGGATACGTGGATACTGTCGTGTCCGCAAAATGACGCCAGGAGAAAGTGACTTCGTTCAAAGCTCTTTATTAGAGGGATTGGAACCGAACCGGCGAAAGGAAAAAAGCCCGCGGCTTTTATTCCTTTCGCCGCGGCGGCCGTGGCCAATGGCAGCGCTTTGAGTCTCCCGCGCTTTGAGCGAGCCAATCGCGGGAGACTCTTAGCGAGCCAATCGGCGCGGCTCGCCTGACCAATTAGAAAGCCCCGCGCTTTGGCCAATCAAAGCGCGGGGATTTCGAGTATGTAAATTAGGACAGAACACCCCTCCCCTCTTGGTTCAGTCCTTACGTTGCGTAGTCACGTAGGTAGGCGGGGCTCCGTCTAGTCCTACTTGACCTGCGCAACTCAGTTGTAAGCGGGATCCCGGCTGGTGCAGTCGGGTTTTTGGTTGCTCTTGCTTCTGTGCGAACCGGCTGGTTGATCGGGCCGGTTCTTTCTCCGTGGCTCCCACCTGGGCCTTCCGGGTTGGTTGAGCTACGGGTTTCGCCGCTCCTGCTCGGTCTCTCCGGGTCGGTCGAGCTGGCTTGGCTGTTCTTTGCCGGCGAGGGGTCGCGATGGCTGCGTCTCGGTAAGTACTGCTGGTTTATTTTTTCTTGCGATTGGTTAACCGGGTATTCCCTCCCCCCTTGGCTTGCGTTTTGGAGATGGGTTCGTTTGTTGTCCGAGACCTCAGTTGGTCGATGTGTCGTTTCCACACTCGTCCGTCTGTTGTTTGTAGCCGGTACGAGCCTGGGCCTGTAACTTGGGTGATGACGGCTGGGATCCATAGGGGGTCCCCCGTCAGGTTTTTCGCGTATACGAGGTCCCTGGGTGCGAACGTTCGGTATTTCGTGCTTGAGTCTGGGGGACGCTCCGGGTTATATGTAAGGTGTAACCTGTCGAGCGGGGACCTCAGCTTTCTACCCATTAGCAGTTCGGCTGGGCTTTTGTTGGTAGTGGTGTTCGGGGTTATGTGTTGTATAAAGAGGAGTTTGTTGATTTTCTCTTGGATCTCCCCGTGGTCCATTTTCCGGATGGTTTTTTTGGTAAATTGGACCATCCGTTCCGCCCTACCGTTCGCCGCCGGATGCACCGGTGCTGTTAGTGCGTGGCGGATGCCCCTTTCCGCCAGGAACTTCTCGAAGTCTAGGGAGGTAAACTGGGGCCCGTTGTCGGAGACGACGACGTCTGGGAGGCCGTGTGTTGCAAAGAGTTTGCAAAGTTCTTTGATCACGGCCTCCGTGGTTGTTGTCTTCATGTCGCTTACCTCCAACCAGTTGGAGTAAGCGTCAACCGTTATGAGGAAGGTATGTCCATTCGTGGGTCCGGCAAAGTCTAAATGGATTCTGGACCAGGGCCCCCTTGGTGTTTCCCACTCCAGGATGGGCGCTGCGGGTGGGCTGGGCCTAGTCTCCTGGCATCGCTGGCACTTAGCTACCCAGGCCTCTATCTGCTTGTCCATCCCTGGCCACCAAGCGTAACTTCTGGCCAAGGCTTTAGTTCTTACGATGCCAGGGTGCCCCTCGTGTAACATTTCCAAAACCTTCCCCTGTAGTCTGTCCGGAATGACCACCCTGTCACCCCATAAGATGCACCCTTTAAGCAACGAGAGTTCGGTTTGGCGGTTCCGAAATGTCATGACGGACTCATCGTTGTCTTTTTCCGGCCACCCTTTTTCTACCCAATGCAAAACCCGCGCCAGACGCCTGTCTTTATTAGTTTCCCGGGCAATGTCTGACGCGGTTATGGGTAGGTTGGGTAGGGTCTCGATGCTGAGGGTGGTCGTCGTTGGTGCTGGGTCAGGGTCGGATTCCGGTAGCGGCGAGCGGCTCAAAGCGTCCGCGTGCGAAATCGTCTTACCCGGTCTGTGTATGAGTTCATAGTTGTAGGCCGCCAGGAACTTGGACCACCTTGTCATCCGGGGAGACAGAATGTTTGGGGTGGCCCGGTTTCCTGCAAGGATGCCCAGCAACGGCTTATGGTCCGTTATAATAGTGAAAGGTCGGCCGTAGAGATATTCGTGGAACCGTTTTATGGCGGCAACTATAGCCAGAGCCTCTTTGTCCAGTTGGCTATAGTTCCGCTCTGGTTTGGTTAGGGTCCTCGAAAAGAATGCGATGGGTGCTTCTTTTCTGTCAGGAAGGGTATGGCTGAGGACAGCGCCGACGCCGAAAGGTGATGCGTCGCAAGTGACGGCCAGGGGCAGGGTTTCGTTGAATTGTATGAGGACGGCGTCGGAGGTGAGGAGGTCTTTAGTTTTTTGGAAGGCGGCTTGCTCCTGTTTCCCCCAAGTCCAGGTTGCCGCCTTATCCAGGAGCCTATGCAAAGGCTCCGCCGCCGTCGCCTTTTGGGGTAGGAAAACATTATAAAAGTTCAGTAACCCCAAGAATGCTTGTAGTTCAGTTTTTGATTTATGGGTGGGGGCCTCTTTGATAGCCTTGACTTTTTTACTTGTGGGGTGAATGCCGTGCCGGTCTAGGAGGTAGCCCAAGAATTCCACTCGTTCCGTGCACAGTTGGCATTTCTCCCTTTTTACTTTAAGTCCTGTTACTTTAAATTTAGTTAGGACCTCTCTTAGCCGGCTTTCTAGTTCGGCTTCGTTGGGCGCCGACACTAGAACGTCATCAAAATAGGGTACCACCCCCTTGATGCCCTGCAACAACCTCTCCATCAGGCTCTGAAAGATGCCTGGTGCCACGCTGACTCCGAATTGGAGTCGGTTGCACTTGAAAGCCCCCCGGTGGGTAACGATGGTCTGGGCTTCCGCCGTTTGCTCGTCGACCGGCAACTGTTGGTATGCCTGGGCGAGATCGAGCTTGGCGAAGACTCTGCCCCCTCCCAGTGAGTGCAGTAGGTGTTGCACTATAGGGACGGGGTAGGCGCTTTGTTGCAGCGCGCCATTTAGGGTGGCCTTATAGTCCCCACAGATCCTCACCGACCCATCTGGCTTGACCGGGGTGACTATGGGGGTCCCCCACTGGGCATGGTCTATGGGCTGCAATACCCCCTGTTTGACGAGCTTGTCAATTTGCTCGTCTATCTTAGGTTTTAGGGCGAATGGCACCCGCCTAGGTTTTAGTCGTTTGGGGGGGACGCTAGGGTCTAGGTCGAATGAGATAAGGGGCCCCTGGTACTTGCCCAGGCTTCCGTCGAAGACTTCTCGGAACTCCTGGGCTAGTCGCTGTTCCCAACCGTCGTCGGTGACGTGGTTGACTCCCATGAGAGTGATGTCGAGCGGGGCGAACCATTGTAGTCCCAGCAGGCTTGGGCGGTCGCGATCGACGATCGTGAGGGGGAGTTGTTCGGTGCGGCCCTTATATGTCACGTTAAAGTTTTTGGTGCCCACTACCAGGACGCGGTTTCCCTGGTAGTCTTTTACAATAAGTCTTTGGCTGTCTATGTTCCTCCTTTGGAGGGTAGGCACCAACCGTTTTATCTCGTGCCATGCAATCATGGAAAGGTAGGACCCGGAGTCTACCTCCATTTTGCACGGCTGGCCCTCGATGTGAACCTCGACGTGGACTTTTCGGGCGCCGTCGGAGATGGCGTGGCCGATGGTTACCGTCTGGTGGGTCTCCTCTCTCCGCCGGTTGTCGCCGCCTCTCGAGGATCGTCCGGTCCGGTCCCATCGGCTGTCCGAGTGGCGATCTCTGGGCCGGGGCGGTGAGCTTTCCCTTCTCCGGTCGTTTTGGTCCCATCGGGGTGGAGAGCGGTTTTTTTTCTGGCGGCAAACCCGGGCGATGTGCCCCTTTTTGTCGCAATGCCGGCAGATGGAATAAAAAAACCGGCATTCCACCCTGGGATGGTCGCCGCCGCAACCGGCACAGTTGGTCCTCGACCTACGACCTCTCCGGTTCCGTTGGTCGCGCCCCGTCTGAAGTCGATGTATGTCTTCTTCGTCTTCGGACGTGCTGGATGCAGAGTGGAAATCGCCGTGGTGTGTGGTTGTTTCGGTTTTTCGTTCGGTCGACCTTGCCGGGTTGTTGTTTCCGCTGCGGTCCTTCGTGTCAGGTTTGCGCATGCTATCTGCGGAAGTACGGGTTGCTTCTGCGGCTGCGGCTGCGGTGAGGGCGTCTGCTAAGTTGATGTTGCCCTTAGCCATCAGCCGGCTCTGGAGCGCGGGGTCCCACAGACCGAGCACGAATCGGTCTCTCAGGAGGTTGTTCAGGTTGTCAAACTCGCAGAGCCCCTCTAGGCGCCGCAGCTCGGCGACAAAGTCGCTCAATTTCTCACCCGGTTTCTGGTCCCGCCGGTAGAATTCGTTGCGCCGGATCAGGATGGGGACTTCGGGAGCGTAATGGCGCTGAAGGATAGGTTCGAGGACGTCCCAGTCCATGGCGGTTGCGTCGGCGGGCTTGGCCAATGCTTTGGCCATCTGGAAAACTTCGGTTCCGCAATGGGTGAGGAAGACGGCGCGTTTTAGCGGGCCCGAGGCGTCCTTCATGCTGGTGCACTCGAGGTACATGCGGAAACGGTCGGAGAACGATTCCCAGTCCTCGGTAGCGGGGTTGAAGGGGGCGGGCGGTGCGATTTTAGCCATCTCGGTGCTTTGTCTGGCTTCCGTCGGACACGGGGTTCGGTTCAGGGTCTGGATCCCACCCTCGTCGCCAGTGTCGTGTCCGCAAAATGACGCCAGGAGAAAGTGACTTCGTTCAAAGCTCTTTATTAGAGGGATTGGAACCGAACTGGCGAAAGGAAAAAAGCCCGCGGCTTTTATTCCTTTCGCCGCGGCGGCCGTGGCCAATGGCAGCGCTTTGAGTCTCCCGCGCTTTGAGCGAGCCAATCGCGGGAGACTCTTAGCGAGCCAATCGGTGCGGCTCGCCTGACCAATTAGAAAGCCCCGCGCTTTGGCCAATCAAAGCGCGGGGATTTCGAGTATGTAAATTAGGACAGAACAGATACTATTATCCAATAATAATTCTATTTTTCAAACTGCACTGAAGTAGCTTACCAATAACATTTTGTTCTTGTGCAGAAAATCAGGATTTAAACAAGCAAATGACCTTTCTCCCTGCTGGAAAGGAAGCAACTCTAGACATCTTTCTTTTCTCTTTTATGTAATTCCAAAAACTGAATATGTAATTCCATAAAACAAAAAATAATTCAAACCTGAACAGAACATGGATTCAGTTCCTTATCAAATTAGCAGTTTTTTGTTGTTGTAGAGCCCTTAAATATGCCTTTAGATGTCACCGTTTATATTATGTTAGAAAATCAATGAATTCTACTGGAGAACTGCATTAATTAATGAGCCATGGTGGCGCAGTGATTAGAGTGTAGTACTGCAGGCTACTTCTGCTGACTGCTGATTGCCAGCAGTTTGGTAGTTCAAGTCCCACAGGCTCAAGGTTGATTCAGTCTTCCATCCTTCCAAAGTTGGTAAAATGAACACCCAGATTGTTAGGAGAAATATGCTGACTATGTACGCTTAGAGAGGGCTGTAAAGCATTGTAAAGCAGTATATAAGTCTAAATGCCATTGCTATTAGTGATCACATTTATTTGCTATAATGAGCACTTCTCTGGACATGATCAGTATCTGCACATTCTGAAATAGATTAATGTATTCCAAGCATTTAATTCCTACTCACAAAAGAACTTATTTCAGAGTCTGACACTTTAGAGCTTCAGAATGATCGGAGATGACCTGAGGAAGAGAAGGCATGCTGTGCACATCGAACAGGGAGCAGCAAATAGCAGAATGATGACAAAAAGCAACAAACCTTTTTTGTGACGTAATGACTAAGCTGAAGAGCATAGGTCATTCATAGAGAAAGAGAGGAAAAGCATAGCAATATATGGGTAGCAGCATGTAGTCCTTATGGAGATTTATAGAATAAGATTAGTATGGAGGGGAAAACTGCATGAAATAAGGAAAAATCATCTTCCTTATAAAGTTCACTGCAAATCAGTGCCACATGAGGACATGTCACATGACTACTGCATCAGACAGCTATGTATATAAACTTATTAATTGCCCATCTCCACAGCAAGGCTCTGGGTAGTGAACAATTCAATCAATACAATAAAACATTAAAACTGAATAATTTAAAGATTAAAATTTTCAAAATGTATGATACAAAAGTCTCTAGTACCACAAAGGCTCTGAAGAAGAATTTGGATTGCTGAGACTGAAACTCCAGGTATTTTTCTATCCTGCTCCTACTACTGAATTTTATCCTGAGCAATCACCTACGTAGGGATTTGGAACTTACTATCTCGCTCCTATGCAGGGCCTCTCTTCTACTTAGGTGTCCTGGGTGGGTGAGGGATCAAGATGATCACACCCAGATCACAGCTTGATCCTCCTCACCTTCCTTTTACTAGAACTTTAGACCTGTAGTTTAGTTTAGTTTCTAGTTTTACTAGAACTTTAGAGTTACAGAAAGGGTAGGATTCCTACACAGAAGTGCCAATCCAGTTATGTTCTCTTTGGTAACATCTGTCTACAGACCTAGGAATGCAGCTGTCATGAGCTGTCATGCAAGTTGAAAAGCTATTTTTCTTAGCCTAAGGAAAAATACCTAGAATGTCTGGTGGTATCAGCAAGGTGCTGTACTATTTCAGCTGTCATTCTCTTGCTATGGATCAGTGGGGTACTTTCTATTGTTTTGGGCGGCCAGAAAATCAGCACCCTTCTCTTCCTCCCATCTTTGTTTTCTTCAGTCTGTTCCCCTCATGAATGCTTTTGTTTCAATTGTTGTACCACAACCAGTCAGAGAGCAATGGTGCTGTCTTTTGGGTTAATCCACAGCAGCCAAGAAACGGGGGGCCTGCAAGTCTTTCTGTTTCCTAAATGTTGTGAAAGGCTGCAGAAGATAAATCAAATTAGGTGATCCCTGCTGCAAATGAACTAAGCTATGCATTTATCTTTCCATATATATTCTAACGTATAACAATATATAAAACTAACAGTATTTAAGTACTTGTAGAAATTCAAGACAAAGATAACTGCAGGTAGTCCTCGACTTACAAGTTTATTTAGTGACTATTCAGTTACAACAGCATTGAAAAAAGTGGTTTATGACTATTTTAATACACTTATGGCCGTTGCAGCATCTCCATGGTCACGTGATCAAAATTCGGCCGCTTGTCAACTGATTCATATTTATGATGGTTGCAGGCTCCCAGGATCATATGATTAACTTTCATGATCTTCTGACAAGCAAAGTCAATTGGAAAGCCAGGTTTACTTAACAACCGTGTTATTAATTTAAGAACTGCAGTGATTTGCTTAACAAATGTGGCAGGAAAGATCATAAAATGGGGCAAAACTCACTTAACAAATGTCTCACTTAGCAACATAAATTTAGGGTTGAATTGTGCTCCTAAGCTGAGGACTACAGGTATATGAAACTAACACATGCCAACAATCCGGATTCTCAAAAAAAAGCTCAAGAGTGCCACCTAGAGTAGGTTTTCATTATGCTGGGATGCTTGACATTTTTTTTCTCCCCATTATATAGTCAAACGTTATTTCTTTGGCATTACAGCTTAGTTAGACATGTTTTAATGTGGCAGGCACCATTAAGCAATTTCACATTATTTTTCTTAAAATAAAACACAATAAATTCAAATACTTTAAAATTACATTGGTGATTGAAGATCTCTTGGCAACATTTAATTTAGGGATACTGGGGGAGCCATGGCATTTGAGAGTAAAAGGTTGCCAACTCCTGGTTTACTTAGTTGAAAACAGTAAGATTTTATCATTTTAGTACAGGGTCACTGAAAAGGCTGCTTTAATCCTAAAAAAATCTGACCTCTAATATTAAAGGTGAGTGTATCCATCAAATTGACAGGCAAAGAGTACAATCACTGACACACGCTTAGAGAATTAACAGGCTGAACCAGAGCCTTTATGCTACTAGAAGATGATCTTGAAGTAGATGAGGCATGATATGCACACACTGAACAGAGAGAAGCAAAGGGCAAAATGTTGATTAAAAAGCAGCAGATTCTTATGCCATAATGACTAAGTTGCAAGGCACAGGTCACTCACAGGGAAGGAGAGGAAATGCAGAAAGGTATTTTTTGGGGGGGGTGGGGGGGTAACCATATAAAGCCATTATGAGAAATTATTGAACAGGATTAGTGTGGAGGCAAGTAAAGAATTTCTGGGAATTTAGCAAGGAAGAAAAGAAACAGCAAAGAACAGACCAGAAAGAGAAAATAATCTGTTGTGTCAAAAGCAGAATATGAATCAAGGAAGGAAAAACAGAGTAGAGACTGTTAAGCCTGGTTTTCCCAACCAGGGTTAGGGAGACAAGCTAAACAGAATGTGCAGTGTTAGTCAGATAGGCACACAGATAAATGAGTGAGCTAAGCTTGTATGTTTATTAACATACAGTAAAAATAACAGATACGCTTGTGCTATCAAAAATATAGTTTATTCCATTATGAGTTCATAGCATAGTCAAAATAACAGTCCAATAGTCATGTATCATTTAGTCAGTCCATTCAGGGATATTCAGTTAGCAAAGTCCGTTTAGAATATCCTATGTCAGTTCACTTACAAGTCAGTCCTTTGTTTTCTCTCCCGTTCGAGCAATGCAGTCTTGAGTCCTTGCAGTAATCAGGGATCATCAAAGCCAGAGAGAGAGTAAGCTGCAGTCTTGCTTCTTTTAAAGTGCTTTCACAACCACTCCCTTAATTACTATCCCACAGTTAAAGTTGCAGACACTTTAACATATAAACTATGATTACATATTATTATTTACCTAAACCAGTTAGGGTAAACAATGTTATCCCTAACATTCTCCCCTTTTAGGAAATAATAATAAATATAACTATTTACATCTTTAAATCATATTTGTTACAACTCTCTTTACACTTAATTACTCCTTGAACTTTTGTAAATTGGTCTGCAATGTTTTCTTCCGTCATGCAGTATTCCAATTTAATTAGCCCATTCTTTACAGATTCTCTAACATTTAAGTATCTTAAATCAGTATGCTTTGATCTAGTTTTTACAGCAATACTAGTAGCTAACTGTATAGCTGCTTCGTTGTCCTCGTATACAATAATGGAATCTTTTACAGTTATACCCATGTCTAATAATAACTGTTTGTACAGAATTAAGTCAGTGCATAGTAATGACAGACATGAAAATTCCGCTTCCATCGTGGACAAGCTGATATGCTGTTGTCTGATTGACCTCCATCCTATTAGTGTCTTACCAAATAATATAGCCATCCCAGATGTTGATTTTCTTGTGTTTATATCAGTTGCAAAACTTGCATCTGCATAGGCACTAAGACTCAAATCACCCTTTGGTTCTATATACAATGCATGGTTCATTGTTCCTTTAAGATATCTTAAAATTCTCTTTAATGATTGCCAATGACATTGATGTGGATCTGAATTAAAACGAGCCAGCTGATTTACACTATAAGCTATATCTGGTCTAGACCAATTGCTTATATATGATAAGCTTCCAATCAAAGATTGACAAATGGACTTATCAAATTTGGGACTTTGATCATCAGTTTGGCAAACTTCCTGACTCATTGGAGTCGTTGCTGGTTTACAAAGTTCCATTTTAAACGTTTTAATTAATTGGCAAATTTTATCTTCTTGAGATATCTTAAAACCATTATTTGTTTTGTTAATTGTCAATCCTAGATATTTTTTAATTTCACCTAAATGCTTTAACTTTATCTTTTTGGCTAATAATGATATAATCTCATTAGCTTCATTATTAGTCTTAGTTATCAAAGCAATATCATCTGTAAATAATAACAATAATGACACCGTTCCATTATTTTCTCTTTTAAACACACATGGATCTGCTAAACCAAATTTAAAACCTATATTGTTTAACTCTTTCACAATATATTGGTTCCACTCAAACCCAGATTGTTTTAACCCGTAAAGACTCTTTTTGAGTTTCCAACAATCATTACTATTTACTTTATTGTCTTTTATACCTACTGGTTTTCTTAAATATATAGTGTGCTGCAATGGTGCATGCAGATAAGCAGTTTCTACATCTAAATGGTTAATGTTAGGGATAACATTGTTTTACCCTAACTGGTTTAGGTAAATAATAATATGTAATCATAGTTTGTAAGTTAAAGTGTCTGCAACTTTAACTGTGGGACAGTAATTAAGGGAGTGGTTGTGAAAGCATTTTAAAAGAAGCAAGACGGCAGCTTGCTAGCTCTCTGGCTTTGATGATCCCTGATTACTGCAAGGACACAAGACTGCATTGCTCGAACGGGAGAGAAAACAAAGGACTGGCTTGTAAGTGAACTGACATAGGATATTCTAAATGGACTTTGCTAACTGAATATCCCTGAATGGACTGACTAAATGATACATGACTATTGGACTGTTATTTTGACTATGCTATGAACTCATAATGGAATAAACTATATATTTGATAGCACAAGCGTATCTGTCATTTTTACTGTATGTTAATAAACATACAAGCTTAGCTCACTCATTTATCTGTGTGCCTATCTGACTAAGCTGCACATTCTGTTTAGCTTGTCTCCCTAACCCTGGTTGGGGAAACCAGGCTTAACACTGGTTATGGGCCCAGAGGCTGCAAAGTCAGTTTAACTAGGATAAAACAGATTTATGTAAAAGTGAGAGTTTGTGTTGTTATACATTACAGTAACAGACAGCTGTGTTTTATTAATTATAGTTTTATATCCATATAAGAAAACATGGCACAAGTCAATTTACAAAGTTTGTCCCTTATATCCAAGTTGGTTGGAACAAACTATGTATCATGGTCTATGAAATGTAGTCTGCTTCTACGAAGAGAAGGTTTGTGGAACATAATTGAAAATCCACCAAACGTAGAAGAATGGGATCCAGAGGATCAGGAAGATAAATTAAAGATAGAAGAATTTATGCATAAAAATCAACAAGCTATTTGCATTATTGCTTTAACCTTAACTGATATGCAACTTGTTTATATTCACGGAGAGAATACAGCTGTTGGGTGTTGGCAGAAGCTGAAGAGGATTTATGTTCGAGATAATGTTGGTGCTCACATAAATCTAACACGGAAACTTTTCAGTACACATCTCCATAAGAATGGTGATATGCTGAGTCATTTGAAAACTATGCAAAGCATTTTTCAAGAACTGCACGAGAAAGAGCTTATTTTCTCTGAACTACACCAAGTTTATATAATTCTATCTTCACTTGACGAAAGCTATGATAATTACGTAACTTCACTTGAAATATTGCCAAAGGAAAGCCTAACTTTAACTGATATAACTGGCAGATTGATTGAAGAAGCCAGAAGAAGGTTGAAAGAGACGAATTAAGGAGGCAGCAACCTCAAAAAGAAGATAATGAAACTCCTACTGCATACGCAATTAAAAGGTGTTTTAATTGTGGAGGAAGAGGACATTTGGCAAGATTTTGTAAAAAAGCAAAACGCCAGAACGCTGGCCAGAATACAAAAAGTCATCAAAAGAAAAATAAAAATTTAGAGTTAGCCATGTATACTAACGGAGCTGTAAAAAATAATTTATGGGTGGTTTACAGTGGAGCATCACATTGTATATCAAATGATAAGAAAAATTTTATTAAAATGTCAAAGAGTACACAGCAGATATCGTTAGCCAATGGCTGGAAACTGAAAGCTAAAGGTCAAGGTATAGCATATTGTTCTTTTATAAAAGAGAATGTAAAAATGTTATATGTACCACAACTTAAGTTTAATTTAATTTCAGTAAGAATTTTGGTTAAACTAGGATATGTAGTTACATTTAGGGGAGATAACTGCATAATTGAGAAAGAAGATAAGAGAATTACTGCATCTTTAAGAGGTGAATTATATGTGTTAAATGATGATGGTTTAAAGGTGGCTAACACAGTTTATGAAAATAAGAAACCTCATGATGAATGTATTCACTTGTTACATCGAAGGCTAGGGCATTTAAATTTTAAAATGCTTAAGAAAACTGTTGAATTATCTAAGGGAATAAGTTTGAAACCTTGTAATAAGTATTTGCAATGTAATGCCTGTAATCAAAGTAAGAGCAGGGTTACACCGGCTAATAGAGTTGATGGATTTACTACCAAAGAACTTTTAGAGGTAGTATTTGCAGATTTAATAGGTCCTAAAAAACCAAGTGTAGGAGGAGCTCGTTACATACTAAGTATAATGGACCATTATTCTAGATATGGGTTTTGCTATTTAATGAAGAGCAAAACTGAAACTTATCAAAATCTATTTAATTGGATTAAATTTGCAGAAAGGAAAACTAAAAAAAAATTAGTAACTCTTGTAACAGATAATGGTACGGAATTTACAAATAATAAATTCCAGAACAGACTAAGAATGTTAGGTATTCAACATAAAATGTCTGCACCATATAGGCCACAATATAATGCCTTGATAGAGAGAAGAGGCCAAACATTACAATCAATGACACGATCTATGATGTCTGATTCAGGATTACCTGACAATTTATGGGGAGAAGCAATAATGTGTGGTAATCATATATTAAATAATGTTGTTAATTCAACAACAGGTGAATCACCATTCACATTGTGGCATGGAACAAAACCTGATTTAAGTTACATGCACACATTTGGAGCACCAGCATGGATGCATATCCCTACACAACTTAGATACAAAGGACAACATAGAGCTAAAAGATTATATTTTGTAGGATATACATCTAATCATAGATCTTATAGATTCTGGGAACCAGGTGCATCTAGGGTTTACACCAGTGCTAGTGCAAAATTCCTAGAACATGTAGGATGGAATGGATTGGAACAAGATTTAAATAATGAAGTAATTATTGAACCCTACAAAAGGCAGAAAGATCAGACTAGTTATAAGAAGAGTCCAATTAAAGAAGAAGTCCACGAAGAACAAATAGGACCAGAACAAGAGGAAACTGTTGATCAGGAAGAGTTAGATAATCAAGAAGAGTTAATTAATGAAAGTCCACCTGTAAGTCCTGTAATACCTAGACGTACTACACGTGTAACTAGACCACCTGATAGATATCAAGCAAGTATAGTTTGTCAAGTAACTAAAGTTCTAACTAGTATAGATGAACTTAGGATGTATCCTGCTAAGGATCAGGAGAATTGGCAAAAGGCAATGGAAAAGGAATTAAATTCATTAAATGTAATGAAAGTTTATGAAGATGCTAAATTACCTCCAGGAGAAAAATCCATTGGGTGCAAATGGATATTTAAAATAAAAACTGGAAATGATGGGACTGTTACCCATAAGGCTAGGTTAGTAGCTCAAGGATTTAATCAAACTGCATCTGATTATGATGAAGTTTTTGCACCAAGTCTTAAAGCAACATCTTTAAGAGCAGCGTTAGTGTGGGCAGCTAAGAAAAACTATGTCATTAACCATTTAGATGTAGAAACTGCTTATCTACATGCACCATTGCAGCACACTATATATTTAAGAAAACCAGTAGATATAAAAGACAATAAAGTAAATAGTAATGATTGTTGGAAACTCAAAAAGAGTCTTTACGGGTTGAAACAATCTGGGTTTGAGTGGAACCAATATATTGTGAAAGAGTTAAACAATATAGGTTTTAAATCTGGTTTAGCAGATCCATGTGTGTTTAAAAGAGAAAATAATGGAACGGTGTCATTATTGTTATTATTTATTGTTATTAAAAAGTATCTAGGATTGACAATTAACAAAACAAAAAATGGTTTTAAGATATCTCAAGAAGATAAAATTTGCCAATTAATTAAAACGTTTAAAATGGAACTTTGTAAACCGGCAAAGACTCCAATGAGTCAGGAAGTTTGCCAAACTGATGATCAAAGTCCCAAATTTGATAAGTCCATGTATCAATCTTTGATTGGTAGCTTATCATATATAAGCAATTGGTCTAGGCCTGATATAGCTTATAGTGTAAATCAGCTGGCTCGTTTTAATTCAGATCCACATCAATGTCATTGGCAATCATTAAAGAGAATTTTAAGATATCTTAAAGGAACAATGAACCATGCATTGTATATAGAACCAAAGGGTGATTTGAGTCTTAGTGCCTATGCAGATGCAAGTTTTGCAACTGATATAAACACAAGAAAATCAACATCTGGGATGGCTATATTATTTGGTAAGACACTAATAGGGTGGAGGTCAATCAGACAACAGCATATTAGCTTGTCAACGATGGAAGCGGAATTTTCATGTCTGTCATTATTATGCACTGATTTGATTTTGTACAAACAGTTATTATTAGACATAGGTATAACTGTTAAAGATTCCATTATTGTGTACGAGGACAACGAAGCAGCTATAAAGTTAGCTACTAGTATTGCTGTAAAAACTAGATCAAAACATACTGATTTAAGATACTTAAATGTTAGAGAATCTGTAAAGAATGGGCTAATTAAATTGGAATACTGCATGACGGAAGAAAACATTGCAGACCAATTTACAAAAGCTCAAGGAGTAACTAAGTTTAAAGAAAGTTGTAACAAATATGATTTAAAGATGTAAATAGTTATATTATTATTTCCTAAAAGGGGAGAATGTTAGGGATAACATTGTTTTACCCTAACTGGTTTAGGTAAATAATAATATGTAATCATAGTTTGTAAGTTAAAGTGTCTGCAACTTTAACTGTGGGACAGTAATTAAGGGAGTGGTTGTGAAAGCACTTTAAAAGAAGCAAGACGGCAGCTTGCTAGCTCTCTGGCTTTGATGAAACCTGATTACTGCAAGGACACAAGACTGCATTGCTCGAACGGGAGAGAAAACAAAGGACTGGCTTGTAAGTGAACTGACATAGGATATTCTAAATGGACTTTGCTAACTGAATATCCCTGAATGGACTGACTAAATGATACATGACTATTGGACTGTTATTTTGACTATGCTATGAACTCATAATGGAATAAACTATATATTTGATAGCACAAGTGTATCTGTCATTTTTACTGTATGTTAATAAACATACAAGCTTAGCTCACTCATTTATCTGTGTGCCTATCTGACTAAGCTGCACATTCTGTTTAGCTTGTCTCCCTAACCCTGGTTGGGGAAACCAGGCTTAACAGTTAATGACATAGTTTTTCTTAGCTGCCCACACTAATGCTGCTCTTAAAGATGTTGCTTTAAGACTTGGTGCAAAAACTTCATCGTAATCAGATGCAGTTTGATTAAATCCTTGAGCTACTAACCTAGCCTTATGGGTAACAGTCCCATCATTTCCAGTTTTTATTTTAAATATCCATTTGCACCCAATGGATTTTTCTCCTGGAGGTAATTTAGCATCTTCATAAACTTTCATTACCTTTAATGAATTTAGTTCTTTTTCCATTGCCTTTTGCCAATTCTCCTGATCCTTAGCAGGATACATCCTAAGTTCATCTATACTAGTTAGAACTTTAGTTACTTGACAAACTATACTTGCTTGATACCTATCAGGTGGTCTAGTTATATGTGTAGTACGTCTAGGTATTACAGGACTTACAGGTGGACTTTCATTTATTAACTCTTCTTGATTATCTAACTCTTCCTGATCAACTGTTTCCTCTTGTTCTGGTCCTATTTGTTCTTCATGGACTTCTTCTTTAATTGGACTCTTCTTATAACTAGTCTGATCTTTCTGCCTTTTGTAGGGTTCAATAATTACTTCATTATTTAAATCTTGCTCTAATCTATTCCATCCTACATGTTCTAGGAATTTTGCACTAGCACTGGTGTAAACTCTAGATGTACCTGGTTCCCAGAATCTATAAGATCTATGATTAGATGTATATCCTACAAAATATAATCTTTTAGCTCTATGCTGTCCTTTGTGTCTAAGTTATGAAGGGATATGCACCCATGCTGGTGCTCCAAATGTGTGCATGTAACTTAAATCAGGTTTTGTACCATGCCACAGTGTGAATGGTAATTCACCTGTTGTTGAATTAACAACATTATTTAATATATGATTACCACACATTATTGCTTCTCCCCACAAATTGTCAGGTAATCCTGAATCAGACATCATAGTTCGTGTCATTGATTGTAATGTTTGGCCTCTTCTCTCTATAAAGGCATTATGTTGTGGCCTATATGGTGCAGACTTTTTATGTTGAATACCTAATATTCTTAGTCTGTTCTGGAATTTATTATTTGTAAATTCCGTACCATTATCTGTTATAAGAGTTACTAATTTCTTTTTAGTTTTCCTTTCAGCAAATTTTATCCAATTAAAGAGATTTTGATACGTTTCAGTTTTGCTCTTCATTAAATAGCAAAACCCATATCTAGAATATTGGTCCATTATACTTAATATGTAACGAGCTCCTCCTACACTTGGTTTTTTCGGACCTATTAAATCTGCAAATACTACCTCTAAAGGTTCTTTGGTAGTAAATCCATCAACTCTATTAGCAGGTGTGACCCTGGTCTTACTTTGATTACAAGCATTACATTGCAAATACTTATTACAAGGTTTCAAACATATTCCCTTAGATAATTCAACAGTTTTCTTAAGCATTTTAAAATTTAAATGCCCTAGCCTTCGATGTAACAAGTGAATACATTCATCATGAGGTTTCTTATTTTCATAAACTGTGTTAGCCACCTTTAAACCATCATCATTTAACACATATAATTCACCTCTTAAAGATGCAGTAATTTTCTTATCTTCTTTCTCAATTATGCAGTTATCTCCTTTAAAAGTAACTACATATCCTAGTTTTACCAAAATTCTTACTGAAATTAAATTAAACTTAAGTTGTGGTACATATAACATTTTTACATTCTCTTTTATAAAAGAACAATATGCTATACCTTGACCTTTAGCTTTCAGTTTCCAGCCATCGGCTAACGATATCTGCTGTGTACTCTGGGACATTTTAATAAAAATTTTGTTATCATTTGTTATACAATGGGATGCTCCACTGTCAACCACCCATAAATTATTTTTTACAGCTCCGTTAGTATACATGGCTAACTCTAAATTTTTATTTATCTTTTGATGACTTTTAGTATTCTGGCCAGCGTTCTGGCGTTTTGCTTTTTTACAAAATCTTGCCAAATGTCCTCTTCCTCCACAATTAAAGCACTTTTTAATTGCGTATGCAGTAGGAGATTCATTATCTTCTTTTTGAGGTTGCTCCCTCCTTAACTCATCTCTTTCAAGCCTTCTTCTGGCCTCTTCAATCAATCTGCCAGTTATATCAGTTAAAGTTAGGCTTTCCTTTGGCAATATTTCAAGGGAAGTTACGTAGTTATCATAACTTTCATCAAGGGAAGATAAAATTATGTACACTTGGTGTTGTTCAGAGAAAATAAGCTCTTTCTCGTGCAGTTCTTGAAAAATGCTTTGCATAGTTTTCAAATGACTCAGCATATCACCATTTGTTTGGAGATGCGTATTAAAAAGCTTCCGTGTTAGATTTATGTGAGCACCAACGTTATCTCGAACATAAATCCTCTTCAGCTTCTGCCAACACCCAACAGCCGTTTTCCCTCCGTGGATATAAACAAGCTGTTGATCAGTTAAGGTTAAAGCAATTATGCAAATAGCTTGTTGATTTTTATGCATAAATTCTTCTATCTTTAATCTATCTTCATCATCCTCTGTATCCCATTCTTCTACGTTTGGTGGATTTTCAATTATATTCCACAAACCTTCTCTTCGTAGAAGCAGACTACATTTCATAGACCATGATACATAGTTTGTTCCATCCAACTTGGATATAAGGGACAAACTTTGTAGATTGACTTGTGCCACGTTTCCTTTGTATGGATATAAAACTATAATTAATAAAACACAGCTGTCTGTTTTACTGTAATGTATAACAACACAAACTCTCACTTTTACATAAATCTGTTTTATCCTAGTTAAACTGACTTTGCAGCCTCTGGGCCCATAACCAGTGTTAAGCCTGGTTTCCCCAACCAGGGTTAGGGAGACAAGCTAAACAGAATGTGCAGCGTTAGTCAGATAGGCACACAGATAAATGAGTGAGCTAAGCTTGTATGTTTATTAACATACAGTAAAAATAACAGATACGCTTGTGCTATCAAAAATATAGTTTATTCCATTATGAGTTCATAGCATAGTCAAAATAACAGTCCAATAGTCATGTATCATTTAGTCAGTCCATTCAGGGATATTCAGTTAGCAAAGTCCGTTTAGAATATCCTATGTCAGTTCACTTACAAGTCAGTCCTTTGTTTTCTCTCCCGTTCGAGCAATGCAGTCTTGAGTCCTTGCAGTAATCAGGGATCATCAAAGCCAGAGAGAGAGCAAGCTGCAGTCTTGCTTCTTTTAAAGTGCTTTCACAACCACTCCCTTAATTACTATCCCACAGTTAAAGTTGCAGACACTTTAACATATAAACTATGATTACATATTATTATTTACCTAAACCAGTTAGGGTAAAACAATGTTATCCCTAACAGAGATTTAAAAAAAATTGGCAACAAAAATGTACATTTTATCAAAGCAGTTTTAGTACTGTACATAAATAAACCAATTTTCTTGGATCTGCCAAAATTTATTTAATTTTCTATCTCTATACAGTATTTCAATTCTATTATCTTCTTACTATCTTTTTAAACTTTAAGACTCTAATTTTCTTCTTCTGAAGCAATTCCTTTTCCTCCAATTCACCTGTTTCTTTTCTTTTACATTTGAATACTATTTACTACATGTCCCATCTTGACTTTTCTGCTAGGAAATTCTTTAATCTCATTACACTTTTAACATTAAAGAAAGTTTATTCTCTCCACAGTTTTGAATCCAAATCCTGAATTTCTAAGGCAAGGAGGGCTTATGTAACTATTGGTTTCTTACTTGTAGCATAGCAGAATAGAAATAATAATGCAGTACACAACCAATTATACCGTATGTCACAAAGTATGATGATGACACATGGGACATTGCTATCTCTACATGTAGCAACAACATCAGGGAAAACAGTAACCATGATTGTTTTCTACCTCCTATTTCTTCCATTAGTTTACTGATTTTGCAACCTGTCATGAAATGTTTTGAAATGTTCCCTCCATTTTGTTTATCCCGAGATATTTATTTATTCCTACCTTTGCCATTTTGACAAATTTGTTATGATAACTTAAAGGTACTCCTTTTTTCTGTTGTGACTTAAGACTGCAATTAAATGCCTTTAAAGAGCAAGGTAATTGGATAACTAAGCCATAATAAATACACCTGTTCTTTCCCTTTTCTTGTGACTGTAGTACCTTTCTGATCAATTTGAACTCTGAATCCTGTGTTATTTCTACATCCATGATATTTTACTGTTTCTCCCTCTTTTCTCTTAAAGATTCCCAGAACTATCTGGTATATTGTTCTCCACTCATTCCATTTTCACATTATTTTTCTACTTTTCTTTAACCTGATTTATCTGATGATATGTTTCATCATCCTTTTTTAAAATTACTTTGAGTCTATCTCTTCATTTTCAAAATCTTCCATATCTTCCTGTCTCATCCACCCAGGTTTTTAATACATTTGAACATGCCATTACTCATTTTGCTTTTCCTTCGCCTTTTTATTATCCTTCATTTTCAAACTTTTCTTATACTTGCTGTTCTTCCAAAGTACAACAGCCATTTCCAACCAATTGCTTCTTCCTGGTTTTACCTTACAATAATTTCACAAAGACCAGTAAATATAAAACATAAATATAAAACTATATAAATGTTTGTCCCAAGACTATGCATTAACAAACATGTTACTTGGTACATTGATACGTCTTTTCCTGTTTGAATCTCTTTAACTCCTAGAAAACAACAGTAGCTGGTTTGCTCATGAAAGAAAGAGAGAGAGAGAAAAAGCAGAACCCAAAGAGGTAATGCTTTTATTAAACCAAATCAATTTTTTACAGAAGTATTGCAAGTGTTCAAGTACTGTTCATCATGCAAGATGGTTAAAAGCCATAAGAAAGGGACAATTGTTTGTTGTTGTTGTTGTTGTTGGCTAGCTCTATCCAGATCACATTCATATAAGTGAATTGTGTATTCAGCATTTATATGTTTATCACAATCAACAAAATTCTAATTATTCTACTTATGACACAGAACCACATCCAAACACAATTAGCAATTTTTAGGAAAAAATAGTTTTTAATTTCCTGTAACAATAGTAGCCACTAGATGGCGGCAATAAAAAGAATATAAAACAATTCCTAGAGGTTACTATTGGTCAAAGTCCAGCAGTAACCTTTATCCTGCCTCCATTACATTCCAGTAAGTCTACATTTAAATGTTTTCAAGACTTCCTAATTTAAATGATTGGTGTTTTACAAATGTTCTGACTTCAGCAGCAAATCCTGCATTGTTTCAGGTTTTTAAAAATAAAGTTATACAAGCAGCAACTCAGACAGGATATGATTTCACCTGTAAAAACGGAGTAGAATTAAAAATTAACACTAACATGAAGGCTCTGGACAAAAAAGTCTACCAAAATATCAGCAA
Source organism: Hydrophis major (assembly GCA_033807585.1). Classification (NCBI taxonomy): domain Eukaryota; kingdom Metazoa; phylum Chordata; class Lepidosauria; order Squamata; family Elapidae; genus Hydrophis; species Hydrophis major. Next base: position 336,999,293 of record CM066329.1, read on the forward strand.
TACACAATTTAAACACTGGTTAATAACCTTATATGTAGAAAGAAGAGAAGCAGAGCACAGTCTATCACTAACCTGGTGTCTTCTGCATGTTCTGGGGCTACACGCCCCAAATTCATGGCTGAGAGCACTCAAGGACAACAAAAATATTAGGAAGAAACCCCACTGACAATGGGTTTGTCTAGTGGCCACTTTATTTATTAATAAACTATATAAAATTGCCCGTCTCAGCCCAAAGTGACTTTTTACTATCATAAAGTTACACAAAAGCCTTGCCTGCACCCTTAAGGGCTAGCCTTAGTTACAAGCTAATGCTAACATTTCCTAATGTCCTAAAAAGAAAAACAAGAAAGCCATCTAACAATCATTTCAGTGGACTACGCTCTCTCACTTCATTCATAGCCTTCACCCTCCAACAATGTAGTGCTGGAAATAGCCAAGCAAGGGGGAAGTTAAAGTGGGCATAGGATATGCCTCTAGGCTTGCTGCTTCTTTGTATTCAAAGAATACTTTCACGTTAACATTTGGTTTGATTCACAATGATCAGAATCTCAAGGGAAAAGACAGTTCAGCTCATGTTTTCCTATGCGATCAAGCTTCTTACAAAGCAGCCTTGTTCAGCACAAATCAAAAACAAGAAGTAAAGCGATATAATGGACCTATGTATCCCTCCCCCAAGACTAAACACAGCAAAGGGACTGGACAACATTGGATTGTGGTCCAAATTGTCTTTTGGGAGAGAGCACTCTCCGGATAGCAACTTACCTTACTTTACAATGTGGTATGCCAATCCTAATGCATTTTATGGGCTCATTCTACTAAGAGGAGTTCTGGTCTCTTGGCCCAAAGCCCTGCTCTGCTGGACTTTAAAAATAGATAAATTTATTATTGTGTAAATTTCCTGTATCTTCTATAGAATATCTTTTTTTTAAGTATAGAACTTTAAAAATAAAAAAAACGAATAAACAAAAAGTGCAGAGAGAAAAAAAGTAAAATAAAAAGGGAAAATATGTAAAGAAATGACTCTTCTCCCTTCTTCAAGACAAGTACATTTTCAGTAACTTGTCTTCTCTAACATTTCAACCTAAAATCTCTTCACACCATATATTGTAATCTAAAAGCAAAAACAACCTCATCAATCTTAATCAGCAAAAATGTATTAAGAGCTACTAGAAATAATGATATATATTTTCACATTAAGCAAGTACATCAATTTCATATTCCTTTCATTTATCTTTATAGTAAGTAATCTCTCTCTTTCAAAATCTCTCTCTTCTTCTTCCTATATCTTATCTTACATCTGTATACTATTAAATCTCTCCTGTCTAAAACCTTTAGGTGAATCAGTGCATCATAGGACAATTTTTGAATTAAAATACTTGAAATGGGGTAAATTTATACAATGTGTCCAAAACCTGGTATCTATCAATCCAGTGGAACTGTAATTTGCTAAATTTGTGACTGCTTCAGTGCTGTTGTAGTGTGTCAGGATTCCAGCAATTGCCCTAATTAAATCATGATTCTCAAGCCAAACTTCAAGAAACTTTAAAGGGTTCCTAGACAAGTCCGCGTGGGCCCAACAATTCATCCCCTCCTTCGCGGGGATTGACAAACCCATGACGGACCTTCTAAAGACAGTGAGTACAGGAACGAAACCCCACCTGGGACAACCCCTACAGTGGGATCTAGCCCGCCAAAAAGCATTTGAAACACTGAAAGAACTGTTTGTAACATAGGCCCATTCCTATGCCTGTTTTAGTAGTTGCCATAGTGTACTGCTGTGCCACTGCCCCAAAGGTTTAGTAGGCTAATCATATCCTAGTCCTTTGGAAGGAGGCTGGGTTTACTGGTCCCTCCTTCCATTGCTGGAGATCAGATGCAGATTGATACTGTCCTTTTGAACCCATTTTTATAATAGGGGACAAGTTCTGGGTACATTTTTGCCAAATATCCTTGAATTCTTCCAGAATTAAAATACCTGTCTCCATTCTGTATTAGTGGGTAATTATAATCTCTAATTCTTTCTGGTTGTCTCTAGTAATCAGCCCTCAAGGTCCCCTCTTATCATGCTTTTCCCTAAGAGCCACATATTTTTCAGGAAAAGATTTCTTACACTTACATTCAAAATCTTCATATATTTTAATAGGATTTTAAACAAACTACGGGGATTATTCTAATTATTTCATAATCTTATTTTCAGTCTCTCTAGCCCCTCAGTCCATTTAAATTGTTTTTACAAAACCAACATTCTATTACCCTTTTTGCTACTTATTTCCAAGTAACAAAGTTTTTCTTTAAGTTCTTAAACTTACATGAAACCTTATTTTTTTTTGTTGAGGAATGAAAGGAAAATCCAGTGAAATAAAAATGGTCTTTATGAAGGTTCTTAATATCCAAAAAGCAATTTACAAACCATTTCCAGTGAAAGTGATTGATAGGAAATGGATGAACCCAGTATCCCTTTGAAGGCTGGGAACTACAACTTGGGCAAAGCTAAATCTCCCAGAGCTCTAAAATCTGCCAGAGACCACCATATTACAGTTTCATCATGGGGAACATTTGTTATAAAGCACTGTGGGTGGTCCCAGATCCTCTCATTAATCTGAATTCATTCATTGGCTCCTTTTTCTGATGCTGGCGTCAGCTCCCATCTTAAGTTCATCATGCTTCCCATAAAAGATCTAAAACAAATCCTCTTTATGCACTTAATCAGATGCATTGAGTATAATTCTAAGTGAGGAACATTATATATAGTAAAGATATATCCATTAGTTAATCAGTAGTCACTAATGATACAGGCAATCTTGTGCTGAATATACTATATGTGGAATAAGAAGAAATCTTGGCCTCTGTTTAATCAGGCACAATTGTTTTATTGAAATGGTTCAAAAAGATTCCTACTAATGGGTAAGTTTGTTGGCTACCTCAATAAAAGTTTGTCCTATTCATGCAACTGCTACCTTGTGATGCTGTTCCATAATTGCAAGATTATAACTTGAGGCATGTCCTTGCAATGATAATTCAAGGTTCAGCACTTAATGATATAAAACCATATGCTTTTAAAAGAGAGAATTTTAATATCTTTATTGTCATACAACAGCAAACCTGCTCAAGTTGTACATTGACACAGAAAAATATTTATTTTCAAACTTCTGATCTATTATCTTTTAAATAAGAATGTCAGTTACAGTATAACACAACATGTACAATGTTATATAAATAAAAAATAGATAACTACAGTACATGCATTTGAATTCTCAAATCTAAATAGTTTTTTTTTTTAAATTTAGAACCTGTTCTTTGCAGACAGAACATTAATAGGTTCAGGGTAAAACAGATCAATATTATGCCCTCCATTTTTGTAAGTAGACAGGGCATATTTTGACATGCCACTTCTCCACTTTTCCATAAAATCATACAGTGAGGCTTTACAGAAGGACTCGAGGCACTCTACATTCTGAAATAATATTGTAAAACGCCCCAATATTATTTCTCTCCCTTTTTTTCTCAGAAAAGAAAAATTTTAGAAAGTTATATCATTTTTAAAGGATCCTTTATAAATCTGAAATCATGTTATTCCAAGAAAATAAGAGTATGTAAGTTGTGGTATATTAAATTACTAGCACAGGAAACAATGATTTTATATAAAAAGTGTTCAATGTAATGATATGAATATTTACAACTGAAGTGAAACACTTCATTATTTATTTCCCCTCAATTCTCTGGGAAGAAAAGTAAAGCAGAAAAGGGTACCTTTAAAAAAGAAGAGAATCCTCTTTTAGGAAGATGTTTTACAGCTGAACTTTGTAGTCTGTCTTCAGATTCACTTTGCAATAACAGAGAGATCTCAGATAACACCAATTTAGGATAATTTAACAAGACTTTATCTTGCTAAAGATATACAGTATGAACCTTGCTATCTATGTTAAGCTACTCTAATGCATTAGAAGTCTTTAATTATAATTCAAAACATTCCAAATATTCTAAATTGTGGCTGTCTATATATTGGGGTTATACCATTTGCCAGCCTTAATATTTTGGGCAACTTTACTCAAAGACCCATATCCATCAATATTAGCCTGCCCTGCTATAGAGACAGAAGTAGAAAAAGAAAAACTTTCTCAATGTTTATTTTGTGTGCCTCTGTGAAAGCCATAAGGCACAAAAGCTTTTTCAGTTGTGGTCTCCAAAGTGAAACTTGGCTTACTGAGTAAGCATTATAGGCTTTTAAGTATGGAATAAAAGTTTCTGTCATAAAAAATAGCAGCATTTAGCTGACCTTGGCAGATCCAAAATAGGTCAAGCAGAATAAATACTCAGACGTCTCTGACTGTTTGGTTGACTTATAATCTCAGGATGAGTTAAATTTTAATTTCACACATAGTTGTTAGTAGTTCAGTTTGGTATGACAATGAGCTTGAGCTCTAATGCTTCAATATAAATAACTATATTTTGTAAACTGTCCTGGGATTTGGGTGGGGTGTTATAGAAAAGATATACATTCATAAATATCTGGAAAAATTGACACTATTATCAAAATTGTAATTTACTAGCACAAGTAGTTTAACAAAAAAAAACTTTATATTTACTTAAATATATTTATATGTATATTATAGGTATGTATACAGAGCATACATTTACTTAAAAATCTGGGATTTGGGCTATTTAAATATGTACTGAAAAACAATCTCCCTTCAAAATTTGCTACATTACATCTTCAAGCATCTCTCAGAAACAACCATGGTATCTTGAGCTGCTGGTCCCTTATGAGTAAGATGCAAAGACACATTTACTCATCTGCAGTAAATGCCTATTTGCTTCTGGGCTTGTTTCAAAATGCTTGTTTTGTCTTTAAAACACTAATTTCTTATACACTGCTCAAAAAAAATAAAGGGAACACTTAAACAACACAATATAACTCCAAGTCAATCACACTTTTGTAAAATCAAACTGTCCACTAAGGTAGCAACACCGATTGACAATCAATTTCACATGCTGTTGTGCAAATGGAATAGACATGGGCAGTTATAGCATGGGCAGTTAGCAAGACATCCCCAATAAAGGAGTGGTTCTGCAGGTGGTGATCACAGACCACTTCTCAGTTCATATGCTTTCTGGCTGATGGTTTGGTCACTTTTGAATGCTGGTGGTGCTTTCACTCTAGTGGTAGCATGAGACAGAATCTACAACCCACACAAGTGGCTCAGGTAGTGCAGCTCATCCAGGATGGCACATCAATGTGAGCTGTGGCAAGAAGGTTTACTGTGTCTGTCAGCGTAGTGTCCAGAGCATGGAGGAGCTACCAGGAGACAGGCCAGTACATCAGGAGACATGGAGGAGGCCGTAGGAAGGCAACAACTCAGCATCAGGACCGCTACCTCTGCAAGGAGGGACGAGGAGCATTGCCAGAGCCCTGCAAAATGACCTCCAGCGGGCCATAAATGTGCATGTGGCTGCTCAAACGGTCAGAAACAGGGTGGTATGAGGGTCTACAGGTGGTGGTTGTGCTTACAGCCTAACACTGTGCAGGATGTTTGGCATTTGCCAGAGAACACCAAGATTGACAAATTCGCCACTGGCACCCTGTGCTCTTCAAAGATTAAAGCAGGTTCACACTGAGCACATGTGACAGACGTGATAGGGTCTGGAGATGCCATGGAGAATGTTCTGCTGCCTGCAACATCCTCCAGCATGACCGGTTTGGCAGTGGGTCAGTAATGGTGTGGGGTGGCATTTCTTTAGGGGGCCACACAGCCCTCCATGTGCTCGCCAGAGGTAGCCTGACTGCCATTAGGTACTGAGATGAGATCCTGAGACCCCTTGTGAGACCATATGCTGGTGTGGTTGGCCCTGGGTTCCTCCTAATGCACAACAATGCTAGACTTCATGTGGCTGGAGTGTGTCAGCAGTTCCTGCAAGATGATGGCATTGATGCTATGGACTGGCCCACCCATTCCCCAGACCTGAATCCAATTGAGCACATCTGGGACATCATGTCTCGCTCCATCCACCAACACCACCTTGCACCACAGACTGTCCAGGAGTTGGGGGATGCTTTAGTCCAGGTGTGGGAGGAGATCCCTCAGGAGACCATCCGCCACCTCATCAGGAGCATGCCCAGGTGTTGTAGGGAGGTCATACAGGCACGTGGAGGCCACACACACCACTGAGCCTCATTTTGAGCTGTTTTAAGGACATTACATCAAAGTTGGATCCGCCTGTAGTGTTTTTTTCCACTTTAATTCTGAGTGTAACTCCAAATCCAGACCTCCATGAGTTGCTAAATTTGATTTCCATTGATAATTTTTGTGTGATTTTACATAGTGTAAACTATGTGATGAACAAAATATTTAATAAGAATATTTCATTCATTCAGGTCTAGGATGTCTTGTTTTTGTGTTCCCTTTATTTTTTTGAGCAGTATATTTTCTCCCATTCACTTGTAGCCCTACTTCATGCTCTATATTTTATATATAAAATTGTGAGGAGCAAATAAAAGAACTATCTGCTTTATGAAAATAAAGGAGAAACGCATTACCAGGTACAATAGTTCCAAAATCTAATTGGAATTCATTTGCATTTCAGAAAATAATTCCTTTTTGTGGAACATTCTGAATATATAGAATAGAATAACAGAGTTGGAAGGGACCTAGGAGATCTTCTAGTCCTGCTTAGGCAGGAAACCCTACGCCACTTCAGACAAATGGCTATCCAATCTCTTCTTAAAAACTTCCAGTGTTGGAGCATTCACAACTTCTGGAGTTGTTCTGGAACTTCTAGAACAAGTTGTTCCACTGACTAATTGTTCTAACTGTCAGGAAATTTCTTCTTAGTTTTAGGTTGCTTCTCTCCTTGATCAATTTCCATCCATTGCTTCTTGTCCTGTGGTCAGGTGCTTTGGAGAATAGGTTGAGTCCCCTCTTCTTTGTGGCAACCTTTGAGATATTGGAACACTGCTACCATGTCACCATCCTTCTTTTCATTAAACTAGAAATACCCAATACCAGCAACTGTTCTTTATATGTTTTAGCCCCCTAATCATCTTTGTTGTTTTTCTCTGCACTCTTTTTAGAGTCTCAATATCTTTTTTACATTGTGGCAAACAAAACCGGATGCAGTATTCCAAGTGTGGTCTTATCGAGGCATTATAAAGTGGTATTAACACGTCACATCAGGGGTGGGATTCCAATTTTTTAACAACAGGTTCTGTGGGCATGGCTTAGTTGGTGGGCATGGCTTAGTGGTCATGTGACTGGCTAGGTGTGGTCAAATCAACATCACTCATATTGAGGCACGCATCTCCTCACCTGGCCTCTCATGACTGTGGGGATGCTGCAATAGACGTAAGTGTGAAAAACAGTCATAAGTCACTATTTTCAGTGCCATTGTAACTTTGAATGGTCACTCCACACAAGCAAAGTACCAGCAAAGGAGGGGAAAAAAACTCCAGAGAAGTTCCTGAGACAGAAAGTCTAGTCCTGCCAAGAATGTAATAAGGGTCAACGGAGAGGCAGTTTCTATAAGGAGCACCAGAATCCTGCCTTCCTTACAGGATTAGGCCAGTAATTTCTTCTAACAACCAGTTCTCCAAACTGCTTAGAATGTTAACAACCGAGTCTAGCGAATAGGCGTGAACCTGTAGAATCCCACCTCTGCGTCACATGATCTTGATTCCATCCCTCATTAAAACAGCTGCAGCAAACTGCTGGCTCATATTTAAGTGATTGTCCACTAGGACTCCAAGATCCCTCTCACAGTTACTACTATTGAGTCAGGTACCACCTATGCTATACCTGTGCATTTGGTTGTTCTGCCTAAATGTGGAAGCTTACTTTTTTCATCACTGAATTTTGTTTTATTTTGTTAGATAGTGCCCAATGTCAAGCCTATCAAAATTATTCTGCATCTTGACCTTCTTAGATCCAGCACTTTTAACCCTTGCTGCAACCATAAGACCTAGGAAGTATGTATGTGCATGATTGTGTATCAATCAGATTATCTCTGAAAAAAGAGGCTTTAACCAAAAAACATAAAATTCTAATTAAAAGTAACACTTGACAATTTATTTTTTCCACCTACCAGCAATCTTTGACTTATGACTGGAATTTCTGTTGTAACTAATTACAGATGTATATGTGAGATTCAATTGTATGACAATTTCTATGTTGATTTTAAGCAAATCACATAGTTTTTAAAACTAGTCTAGCTTCTTTAATGGCTTTTGTTGCCATTTTTTTTGCCAGGAAACAGCAAAAAAGTTAGCAAATTGTAATCATTTGAGCACAGGAGGCAGGCATCTCTAATAAATGCAAGATGGTTGTCAAGTGCTAAAATTCTGATCATGCAACCACAGGATTTATGCAATAGTTCTAAGTCCAAGGAAATGTCATATATCTGTTTTTCCAAGACTGTTGTAACTTTGAACCATCATTAAACAGTCATAAATCAAGGATTACCTGTATTGTGTCATTTCCAAGAATGAGCGGCACTTAATCTATGGAATGATATTTTACAGAATAAGCATTTTCTAATTTTATAACTGGCTAAAATGTCTCTTATTAAATATTTATTTGAACATTATTGATTTTGCTGCTTTATTCACTTTAAGATTATTTGTATTCTATTGCATATTATTTTACAAAGATTTGAGTAATGCTGAGGCATCCTATAAGATCTCAAATGAAATCAATCTAGGATTTTTTTCCTGCAGAAATAGAAAAAGTTGTTAAGTGAAAAAGGAGATTTTTCCAACTGTTATCTATAAAACCATTTGAAAAAAATTGTTCCTAATCATTCATACCATCATAATGGTACAGGACAGTATTCAAACCCAAGTCAGAAGATCAGAACAGTTAATCTTAAAGCTGATTATAAACATTTTTACCCTTAGTCATACTAGAGGGAAACCCCTCCCCCCTTTTTTTAACCAAATCACAGGTTTTCTTTACTAAGCTTTGCAAACAGTATTGTATCCAAACATAACAACGTACTTTTGAACTTTATAATCAGACAAAAAATTAAGGTCCACTTGCTGGAGATAATAGCTCTTGTGTGTTTTCCATATTAGCACACTGAAATTTCTTACAACTTCCCATTATTTCATCAACATTTCTTCAATATCTCCCAATTGCAAAATGTTAACGCAGGTAGCCCTCAGCTTCTGAACAGTCATTTAACAAACCTTCAAAGTTACCATGGCCTTGAAAAAGCTGCTTACAGTGCTCTTCTGGCAACTATAAGATGCCAGTCCCCCCCCTCCCCCCGCTTTTTTGGTGCTTGGCAACCAGCTCACATTTATGATTGACTGACAAGCTCCCCATAATCATATAATTGCCATTTGCAATCTTCTCTGCCAGATTCTCCAAAAAGCCAATACGGAAGGTGGCAAGGATGGTTATAGGCGAAAGGGAGCTGAAATCCTTTAGTGGGCTGCAAGACGGAGCTGAAATTTTCAGGATTTCCACTCCATGCATGGAAAAGAAGGAAACCCTTTGGTAGGCTGCAGGAGCTGTTCTGGCAGCTCCACAATGGATTTTCCTGCAACCCACCAAAGAATTACGCAACCATACACAAAGGGCAGCAAAATCCTTTGGTGGGTTTCAGGAGCATACAGAGTGAAAGGGCTATCTGCCAGGAGGAGGTATGCTCTGTGCAAGGCTGAAATCTTTTTAGTAGGTATGGTAGCTATTTTGCTCTGTCTGCTTAAGAAGTGCTGGGACGGCATTCATTGAGCAAAGCGGTCATGTGAGTGTCTTGCTTATTTACTGCTTTATCAACAACCGGTCCCAATTGTGGTTGCAAATAAAGGACTGGCTGTATACCAACTTTTAATATATCTGTATTATTCATTTCAAAACCTTATGTTATATTATTCCTGGTGGCTGAATATTATAGCATTAGTTTTTATTCATACTGGATTACTCAAGTTGTTAAGCAAAATGTAGGACAGCATTTTCTGTTTTATTAACTTGTACACCCATTGGAACTACAACTCTCAGAATCAGCCTCATGGGTAATAATTCTGGAAGTTACAGATTCAGAAAATATAGAAGGTAGTAGCCACGGGATAGCTAATTCATCACCAACATAACATATTATTTGGAAAGAATAACAATTCATACCTTGTGCTGTTCAATTGCATCTATCCATTGCTGCCTATGATCTGGATCCTGAGCACGTAGATACCAAACACTATCGTTTACACTAATATCAAATCTGCATTCATCAAATTCATGAGGCTGTTGGACAAAAGAAAAAGATAATTAGGGGCACTAGAATTACATTTTAAGTGGATGAACCATGATTTTTTTAAAATAAAAAAATCATTTTATTTATCAACATATTCCATTAGAACCTGTTATGATCTAACCTGGGCCTACAAAAATCTGTACAGGGGACAGGGCCATTGACAAATTAAAAATAATTATAGGCCACAAAGAAAAACTGGCTTGCCCATCAATTGTTTGATAGATATAGTTCTGGGGCAGCGAGAGAGCTGCCAGTGTTGATGAGCCTGGATACACTAGAGATGCTCAGCAGCATATCTTTTGGGATAATGGTGACAATATTTAGCAGCAGAATAGTTATTGAATTTTTAAAAAATACTGAAAGCCCACATGCAACCTGGAGGCATTATGTTGTATAGACTTGATCTAACCAAAAAGTTTGAAAAAATGACTTTTTGAAATTAGGAAAGAAAAACACATGATGTAAACATAGAACAAAGATCTGTAAAATAATTTGCAAACATTAGAACTTAGAGGTTGAACTAAGAAGCATACTTTTTAACTTGAAACATCAAGTTATACACAGTTTAAAAACAATACCTCCAAGAGAGAAATCACAAATATAAACTGCTTTACATGTTTCAAACATTCTCAATAACTATTTCCACAAGGGCGAGATGGTCTTTGTGCATACCATACACAGAAAATTGGATGCCAGTTTCTTCTGCTTCTGAAGACTGGGGGTAAGGGGGGAAAACAGGGAGGCTTTGGAAGTTAGGTAGTCTCATGCATAGAGATATTATATCTTGTAACTCCTGTATCTACCTCCTCTGAGAGCTTAAGGTGGATTACAATGGATATAGAAAGGCCGCACGTCCCTGTCACAATGCCAGGTTTTTGAGATGTAAAAAAAAATCAGACCAAGATAAATCACTTCAGAATTTTTCTGCCTTTAATATAAGATATAAGCTATACAGTGCAATTGTAAAAGAAACTAAAATATTTTAGGGAAAAAATAATAACAAGCTTATAATAACATGGTTGCATAAATGTGCATATCCTAAGTAGAGATGTGGAAATAACCAATCACGTTCAAATTAATGTTAAATAGTTGTCAGTACATACCCGCCATCATTAAAATGACTCTGATCAAGCCTATATAAAATCCAGTTGTTCTAGTAGGATTTGTCTGACATTTACAGTTGACTCTGTGAAGAGTGTATCTATTTTGTGACTCAAAACTCAAGATGAAAAAGGGAGGTTTTCCTTTGAAGTAAGGAAAGTACCAGGCACCAGTTAAAAGGCGCCAATTAAAATGTCGAACAATCTTGGAATGCCTTTGAAGTGCTGGAAACTACTGAACCCCCTTGGAACGTTTCTGAAGTGGGGGGAGGGTACCAATCGAACTGTTGAACTATCATGCACTTTGTGCATGATATGTCGATGTATGCCCTCATGTTAGGGAGGTGTTCGCTGCGTGCTATGCACATATAAGGTAATGAATTGTAACCTGTGTTCTAGCAGGTAGACTGTAAACCAAGCCATTTGCATAATGGGGAGGGGGGATTGTTTTGGGTATAAGAGTAGAGCCTTTAAGCTTTGCTTTTCGTTCTCTCCTCAACTGCAAAAAGGGGAGGACCCATCTGCAGATGTTATTCCAATAAAGCCTTTTTCCTTGGATCAACTTTGAATCCTAGTGGTTTTTTCGTAGCCACAATCTCACAATTTGGGGGCTTGTCCGGGATCCTCGACGGCGGTTGACTGGAAAGCGGGGACCAGGTAAGAGAGTGGCCACAATCTCCCATTGAGAGGCACCTCTCCCCGAATTCGGTCAGACTCCCGAGGTGACTGGGAAATCCAGACGATCCTTGGAAAAAGAACTGAGACGAAATGCCGGCTGAGAGTGTGTGAGAACGATCTGAGTTGGGGACACCCACACATCCTTTGACTTCGGAGAGTCCAGGAGTGATCAGATCAGGTAAACTTTGTTTCCTTTCATTTGCAGCCCAAAAGAAAGAGGTCCTTAAACTCTCTGGGAGAATCCAGCATCTGCTGGAGGACTGGGATTAGGAGTCTGAAAGAGAGAGGTCCTTAACCTCCCTGGGGGAATCCAATGTCCGCTGGAGGACCAGGACTGGTGAGTAAAGGCTCTGGGAGTCTGAAAGAGTAGAAGATGGGAAAGGGACAGAGCAAGGGTCTGGGAGACCAGGAAGAAGCCTGTCCGAGACAGGGAAAATCTGACAATGGCACAAAATCAATTCTGGTAGATTCGCCCCTGGGACAGCTACTCCAGCAGTGGTTCTCCCTGAATCTAAAGGAATTCACCAGACATCTCGAAAAGAAAAACATGATTTATCTTTGTCGAGACTGATGGCCAAAATACTCTTTGATTGATCCTAAATTCTCATATCACTGGAGTCCTGAAGGGGAAACCAGTATCTATTGGATGACCAAATTGCGAGATTATATTCTCCAACACAAAATGACCACTCAAATTGCATACATAGATGTATGGTTTCATGTGAAATTTGAAGGTCCCATCCCTCCAATCGAGGGACAATACATGTCTCAACAGAAAAGCAATGAGAGTGAGACGGATGATTGGCTGCAGAGTCCGCCGCCCGCAAATCCTAATTTGAATTACGCGCCCGCCAATGTTCCTATGGCACCACCGCCATTGCTGGTGGCACAGCCCCTTCCTCAGCCGCCCCTTTATCTGCGGCTGAGAAAAGAAGTGGAAGGATTAAAGAGAAGTGTTCAGGATTTTCCATTCAGAGGAAAACCTGAAGTGGATGCATTTCCTCTTAGGGAAATTCCTAATGGGGTCAATGCTTCAGGCAACCCAGTGACAGTCTTTGTGGCTGTCCCCATAAAACCAGCCGAGTTGAAAGAATTAAAAAAGACTCTTCCAAAACTTCATGAAAATGCTTATGAGGTGGCTGAACAATTAGATCTATGGATGGGTCCAAATGATTACACTTATCAGGAGATGATGTACATTCTGGGGCATTTGTTCACTCCTGAGGAGAGGAATCTCATTCAGACCTCGGCCTGGAGAGCCTGGAACACCAGACACAATGGGCAACAAGGGGCGACGGCAGGAGATCAAAAATTCCCCATAGCAGTTCCAGATTGGGATCCAAACACTGCGGCTGGCAGAGCAAGTATGAGGGATATGAGAGAACTGATCATGGAGGGGATAAAATTGGCAGTCCCACAAGGGAAAAATTTAACTAAAGCCTTTGAAGTAAGCCAAGGCAAAGATGAATCCCCTGGAGATTATTGTATCAGGCTCCGAGAAAGTCTGGCCAAGTACTCAGGAGTAGATCCCAGCACGCCTGCTTTTGAATCCATGCTGAAAATGCAGTTCGTGACCAGGGCTTGACCAGATATCCAAAAGAAAATTCAGAAAATGGATAATTGGGAAGCAGTGGGAATTGTTGATCTCCTAAAAGCAGCCCAACAAGCTTTTGTGAACAGAGACACTGTAAAAACCAGACAGAAATCACAAATGATGATTGCAGATGTACAAGCTGCAGCAAAGAATGAGGTGAAGAAAGGTGGGAATTTTGGGAAGGGTCCAACTGGAGAAAGGAGAGAGAATTTTGGGGGATACAATCAGGGAAGTTCTCGGGGTAGAGGAAGAGGTTCCAGAGGGGGAGGCATGGGAATGAGACAACCTGGAATGGATAGGAGTTGCTTCAGGTGTGGGAAGGAAGGTCACTTTGCGCGCGAGTGTCCTACCAACCGGGAGGAAAGGAGTTATGCATTGTATGATGATTAGGGCTGTTCCGGCTCCTTTAAGAGGACCTGCGGGGAGCCATTGGTAAACATTTTAGTAGGTCCTAACCATCAGGAGCGGCTGTTTCTGATAGACACTGGCGCAAGCCGGACTTCTGTGTGTGACCTGATAAAAGGTGCACATAGATCCAAGAAAGTGATAAAAGTAGTTGGGGTGAGTGGAAATCACAGGATGTGAGTGTGTTTGAACAAATTAGACTGGAAATGAATGAGGTAATGACTGAAGCTTGAAGTGTTGTACATTCTGGAGTGAATTGGCTAGGGAGAGATTTGTTGCCTGCATTTCGTATCCAGTTATGGGATACTGGGAAGGGAATAAGGATGTGTAAAATGACTGTGGAAGATGAGAAAGCAATTTCAGATGAGGTCTGGGCAGGAAGAGAGAAGGCAGGGTGAATGAACATTCAGCTGATTAAGATTCAAGTGCAGCCTGGGGTGACAAAGCTTTGGACCCCACAATATTCAATGAGTAGAAGGGGAAGAAAGGGGTTGATCTGAAGGATGCTTTCTGGGCATGCCCCCTTGAAGAGGGAAGTAGGGACCTGTTTACATTTGAATGGAATGATCCTGAGACTGGGAGAAAACAGCAATTGAGGTGGACAGTGCTGCCCCAGGGCTATACTGAAAGTCCTTTGTTGTTTGGACAAGCTTTGGAGGAAAAGTTAGTGTCTTTTGAGAAAGGGAAGGAAATCATGTTGATTCAATACATGGATGATTTGTTGCTGACTGGGGAAAAAGAAGGAGAGGTTAGGGCAGCATCTGTGGCTTTGCTAAATTGGCTGAAGGAGCAAGGATTGACAATTTCAAGGGAAAAGATCCAGTTTGTGGAAAAGAAGGTGAAATATTTAGGGCATTATATCCAGCAGAGGGTGAGGTCCTTGGATCCTGAAAGGGTGAAAGGGATCATGAGCCTGGCTCCCCCCAGAAATAAGACAGAAGTCAGGAAAGCGCTTGGATTGTTGGGATATTGCAGAGTTTGGGTGGATCAATACACTGTGTTAGCCCAATTCCTGCACAGGAAGCTGGTAGGAAATGGAGAAAGTATAGAATGGTTAGAAGGAGATGATGAGAGATGGGAAGTTTTGAAGAAGGCACTGTCATCTGCACCGGTTTTGGCTTTGCCCAATTTGAAGCTCCCATTTCATCTGTTATGTGTCAGCAGCTCAGGGAACGGCACTAGGAGTGTTGGCACAGAAGAGGGGGGGGGCAATACCAGCCCATTGCTTTTCTGAGCAAAATTCTGGAGCCGGTGGTGAGAGGATGGCCGGTGTGTGTGCAGGCTGTGGCTGCTACAGCTATGTTGGTGGTAGAAAGCAGGAAGTTAATCTTTGGGGGGGCTTGTTGTGCATTCACCCCACCAGGTTACTTCTGTGCTAAGTCAGTTGGCAACAACTTGGATGACAGAAGGGCGGATTCTCAAATATGAGACCATTTTGAGAACCAGCCCAGATGTAGTGATTGGGACAGATAGGAATTTGAATCCAGCAGAATTCCTAGAAGGGAGAAAACAGGAGTGGGAGGCTGAGGACCATGATTGTCTATTGCAAATAGATTTGATGACAAAGGTGAGGGAGGATTTGGAAGAGACTCTTCTGAAGGAAGGGGAAAGATGGTTTGTGGATGGATCAAGCAGGGTTGAGGAAGGAAAGAGGAAATCAGGATTTGCAGTCGTGACAGGAGAAGGGGAGGTCATAGAAAAGGGCCCCCTTCCTTCTTCATGGTCCGTGCAGAAATGTGAGTTGTTTGCTTTAAAGAGGGCTCTGGAGTTAGCTGAAGGGATTGATGTGACAATCTGGACTGATTCCAAATACGCCTGGGGTGTAGTCCATACCTTTGGTAAGATCTGGCAGGAGAGGGGATTTATCAAGGTTGATGGGAAACAAGTTGAACAATTACAGCTTGTGGAACAGGCCTTGGAGGCCTTGCAACTGCCAGGTCAAGTGCAATAGTACATGTGAATGCTCATCAGAAAGGAAACACCCCAGAGGTAGTTGGGAACAGGTGGGCAGACAAGTAGACGAAGGATGTTTGAAAGTAAACAAGAAAGCAGAAAAAAAAATGGGAGGGTGACCTCTAGTGGGCTGACCTTTCCAGAGAGCACAGATTGATTTCACCAAATTACCAGAAAAAGGGGTGGTGGTGGAAATATTTGCTTGTGATTACACTGGGGTCTCTCCATTCGAGATGCTAATGGGGCGACCTTACTTGGCAAAAATAGGGAATCCAATTCCTGAATTCAAAGATTTGTTCTTGAGGAAATATTTGCAGACACTGTCCAGGCTTTTGTTTTCTCTCCATAAACAGGGACTATTGGTGCAACGACCACCTCTTGCTGGGAGCCAACATCCCTTTGAGACTGGAGATTGGGTTCTGATAAAGACTTGGAAAAATGAGAAGCTGCAGCCCAGCTGGGAAGGCCCGTACCAGGTGCTGTTGACAACTGAATCTGCAGTTCGCACTCAGGAAGGAGGCTGGACGCATTACAGCAGAGTCAAAAGGGCACCGGAACCTGAAAGACCTTGGAGGGCAGTTCCAGTGGACGGTCAGCTGCTGAAGCTCACTTTGAAAAGATGAAGAAGTCTGAACCCTGGACGGAGGTAATTGTCTTTATTCTAGGACTAGGAACTTCCTGGGGAAGCAAGAATTTACACCAACCCCAGAATGTTACTTGGGTTGTACTTGATTCCCATTCAGATATAGTCAATTGGACTAGTGGAAAGAGGCCTCCCAATACTTGGTTTCCAGAACTGCAATTTGATTTGGGAAGGGTCCTCTTGTCTACCACCGATGACACGTTCATAAAGAAACTTTATTTTTACTTCTGCCCTGGATATAAAACTGAAAAAAGCTACAAAAGGACTTGTGGAGGGGCTGATCAGTTTTATTGTGCAGACTGGAGTTGTGTGTCTACGGGACACCTTTGGTGGGACCCTCCGCTCAAGGGTGATCTGATTAAGGTGACTAGAGTGACTCAGAGACTTCCATGTAAAATGAAAAGAAAGGATGGTAGGATCGAGGGAGAATGTAATCCAGTAAGAGTCATTTTCACTGAGGTTGGGAAAAAATATGATAGATGGAGGTAAGGGGCCACCTGGGGAGTACGACTATATGATAAAGGAAGACTAGGATGGCAGGATGGGGGAAACTTATTCACCATAAAAATGATACAATCAACCTTGGAAACCCCTGCAGCAATAGGACCAAATCATGTGCTAAGGGAAAATTCCCCCAGAGGGATGGAGGGAACACAATCCACTGATAGAACCTCAGCCATCCCAGAGGAATTCAGGAGAGTTGCAAACCCGCTCTGGGTCTTAGTAAACGCCAGTTTTGGAATAATGAATGCTTCCAATCCCAATTTGACCAGCTCATGTTGGTTTTGTTATAACATACAGCTCCCTTATTATGAAGGGGTGGGGATGATGGCAGAGTACAATATCTCAGAGTCGGATCAGGGTTGCAGGTGGAAGAAAGGTAGTCAAACACTCCAATCCATAACGGGCCAAGGTGTGTGTATAGGAAAAGTCCCCAAGAAATACCAACAATACTGTAATAGTACTAACTCGACCATCCAGGAAAAACAGTACTATATTCCTCCGATAGGGGGATGGTGGGCGTGTAATACGGGGCTTACTGCCTGTGCATATGGAGAAATAATAAACCAAGCGGGGTTTTGTATTTTGGTCCAAATATTACCCAGAATTTACTTTCATTCGGAGAAAGAGATGTATCAACTGTATGAACAAGGGGGAAGTTTAAGAGTTAAGAGGAAACCAATCTCCACTCTTACCATAGCTTTGCTGGTTGGGTTGGGAGCAGCAGGGGCTGGGACTGGAATAGCCTCTATAACAACTCAATACAGCCAATATAATTATTTAAGACAAGCTATCGATGAAGACTTAGAACGAATAGAAACATCCATCTTACATTTACAAAAATCCCTAACCTCTTTATCAGAAGTAGTCCTACAGAATAGAAGGGGACTGGATCTGTTATTCCTTCAAGAAGGAGGGGTATGCGTGGCATTAAGAGAAGAATGTTGTTTTTATGCAGATCATTCTGGGATAGTGCAGGACTCCATGAAAAAACTGAGGGAAGGGTTGAATCAAAGGAAAAGAGAAAGGGATGATCATCAAGGGTGGTTTGAATCTCTTTTCAATACATCACCTTGGATAACCACCCTAATCTCCACCTTAATAGGACCTTTAATTTTGTTACTATTGATCCTCACCTTTGGTCCATGTATTTTAAATAAATTAATGAAGTTTGTGAAAGATCGAATTGACACAGTACAAATGATGGTGTTATGACCCATTGGGACACCTAGAGGAATCTCCTGAAGAAGGATGGAAGACAGCAGATTTGTTATTAACTGAGTTTGAGTCAAAAATGAAACAAGAACAGGGGGCATTGTGAGGAGTATATCTATTTTGTGACTCAAAACTCAAGATGAAAAAGGGAGGTTTTCCTTTGAAGTAAGGAAAGTACCAGGCACCAGTTAAAAGGCGCCAATTAAAATGTCGACCAATCTTGGAATGCCTTTGAAGTGCTGGGAACTATTGAACCCCCTTGGAACGTTTCTGAAGTGGGGGGGGGTATCAACTGAACTGTTGAACTATCATGCACTTTGTGCATGATATGTCAATGTATGCCCTCGTGTTAGGGAGGTGTTCGCTGCGTGCTATGCACATATAAGGTAATGAATTGTAACCTGTGTTCTAGAAGGTAGACTGTAAACCAAGCCATTTGCATAATGGGGAGGGGGGATAGTTTTGGGTATAAGAGTAGAGCCTTTAAGCTTTGCTTTTCGTTCTCTCCTCAACTGCAAAAAGGGGAGGACCCATCTGCAGATGTTATTCCAATAGGGCCTTTTTCCTTGGATCAACTTTGAATCCTGGTGATTTTTTCTTAGCCACAATCTCACAACTCTTACAGCAAAAGCTATGGTCCGCAAAGAGCTTACAAAACATCAAAGGGAGTTTATTGTTGGATTGTATCAGTCAGGATAGATACAAAAACATGTCCAAGGCATTGGATATACCATGGAACCCAGTGAAGACAGTCATCAACAGGTGGAGAAAACATGAACAACAGTGACATTACCAAGAATTGGATGTCCCTCCACAACGGATGAAAAAGCAAGAAGAAAACTGGTCTGAGAAGAGGCCTAAACAATATTAAAGGAGCTGCAGAAACTTCTGGCAAAAACAACATTGATTGTATGCTACATGTGATAACAGTACCCTGTATTCTTCGTATGTCTGGGCTGTGGGTCAGATGGAAAAATAGAAGCCTTTTTATATAAAGAAAAATATCCACACCAAGCTACATTTTCCAAACTCTATGGAGTCTGACGAGGGCATGTGGGAAAATGTGTTGTGATCTGATGAGACCAAGATTGAACTTTTTGGCCAAATTCCAAAAACATGGCCATTTGGTGCAAAAACAACATTGCACATCATCGAAAGTACACAATACCCAAAGGAAAGCATGAAGGTAGCAACAGTATGCTTCGGGGCTGCTTTTTTTCAGCAGGAACTACGGCTTTAGTCAAGATGGAGGATTTATGAACAGTTTAAAATATCAGTAAATTTTGGCACAAAACCTTCAGGCCTCTGTTAAAATGTTGAAGATGAAGAGGAAGTTCAACATCACAATGACCCAAAGCAAATCAACAAAAGAATGGGTTCATGAGTAGAAGATCAAAGTTTTGGAATGGCTTCAAAAGGCGCTTCAACGAAATATTAGCTTAAGGGTGTGCACACTTATGCAACCACATTATTGTAAGTTTATTTTTATTTTTTTCCCCTTAAAAGATTACAGTTTACTTTCAATTGAATCATACACCTTATATGTTATATTAAAGATGGATTTTTTTTTTATTTCTCTCGGCGGTTTTTTTTAATTTCTCAAAATCCTGGCATTTGAACAGGGATATATAGACTTTTTATATCTTGTGTGTATTTGTGCGTGTGTGTGTATATATATACACATGCACACATACACATGTATACATGTTATGTATGTGTACATGTATGTATAAACACACCCTCACCCATTCTGATAGCACTTCTAAATATCATAACCCTAACCCTAACCCTGTAAATGCTGAGCACTAGTTTTAATTCCTGGCAGTGGGTTTGAACTCCATATAATAACTGCTGATGAGTCCCAATAAGGGGTAAAACTGGAACTGTACAGAAATAGCTAAAAACGTTCTAGCCAGAAATTTATACTAGGTTCTTGATTTGTAGGTCTGTGTTGTGCTTAAATCATAATATTTATTATTTCTCTAAATGTGCCCTGCTTACTGATTTTGTTTTCTTGAGCCATCTCTGTGTACTTGCTTATAGCTGCCACACACACCAACCCCACTTTTCCTATAAATCTTCCTGAATCTTGGAAATTTTAAGACAAATTTCTAAGCCTCATTTATTAAAGTTTCTTTGAATGATTTAAAACACTTCTTCCTGTGTTTTGCTTCACCTGGGCTAGGCTGACATTTATGAGATAACATGTCAACTGATTCACCTATTACCAGGGGTGGGATTCAAATTTCTGAGCAACCGGTTCTGTGGGCATGGCCTAATTTGTGGGTGTGGCTTGGTGGTCATGTGACTGGCTGGACGTGGCTTGTATGTAAATATTGTAAACACATATGTAAAGATTGAATTTTTTATTTTTTAAAAAGAGCAACTTTTACCCAAAATCAGGCAAAGCAGGCAGGCAGATTGAGCTGCTTGCAGAATCACAGATTCACTCAGATTCACCTTTCTGCAATCTGTTACCTGAGTCTGCACTGAAAAATAGAAGTTTCAATCCTAAGGAAGGTTCAGCTCTGCTCTCAGGCCACTTCTCCCTTCCCCAATCCCCTGAATACCACCCTTGACTAGGCCTCAGGGAAGCCTCCTGGGTGGGGAGGGGAGGGGCCAGCCAGTGATGTGATTTGCCAGTTCTCTGAACTGCACAGAATCGTAACAACCAGTTCTATAGAACTGGTCCGAACTGGTAGAATCCCACCCCTGCCTATTACTAACTATGCATAGCTGATCTCTCCACTGTCTACTAATCTACATAGGCTGTTGACCATTTCCCCCACCTTCTCAAGTTAAAATTGTTATACAAAATATAGCTTTAATGAATACTTTATTGAAAAAGCTGTACATTTAGGAAATGCTATTAACTAGCTCTATACCCATACTTCGCTACAAAACTATGTGATCGGGCTTAGTTTTCGAGGAGGAAACTAAAGGGGGAAAATTGTGCCTCTGCCTACCAGCATCCATCAGTATTCATCTAGCTAGCATCCTGTCAGTGTGTGAGAGAGTTGAGGGCTGTTTGGAAACTGAAACATGGAAACTGAAACAGTATTTGCTGTGTGAATAAGGAGACAGCAAGGAGCCTGGGTGTGGCTTAGCTCAACTGTTTTGCACTAAAGCTGGTTGCTTCTGTGAAACTAAAACTGAAACTGAAAGTCCTCTCCTCTGCTTGTGTTTTGCATTTGGAACAGATTTCTTTTCAGATGTGAAGGGGGAGTAGAACTCTTTAGCATCAGAGCGTGTTAGCAATAATATATGAAATACTAATGCTCTGATAGTCATTTCAAAAAATCCTTTCTTCGTGAGGACCTAGAAGCCAAATATGTGCCAAATTTCAAGTTTGTAGGCTTTACGGTTCTGGAGATTTTGTGATGATGCGTAAGTGGTATTTGGCTTTTATATATATAGATTAACAAATTATAATCTATTAATGATTTTAGAATTCTAGGTGCTTTGAATATTCAAAAGCAAAGAAGCAATTCTTATACTAACATTTATAGAATGTATACATCTTACAAAGAACTAAATCTCTACCTTTTCAGTAAAGAGATGTAAAATTTAATATTCAATGTAATTATACAAACATTTTAAAACTTCTCTTTATAATTCTTTCATTTATCCTTCCCTCTCAGTTCACTAAAATAGCCAGAAAACAGAAGTATGCGAACTTTATCATCTCTCTAAGGAGTCGATTTTACACACCAATGTATGATATACTCCATCAGTTATGAGGTAATTTCACAAGGGCTTTGAGTTGTTTCTCAGTTACAAGAATGACTGCCTATTCTAACATTATGCAGACCAATGACCAGACTTTTTAAAAATGTAACTGTACAATTACATGTTACTGTGATCATACATTATGATCTCTTGTTTCCATCACAATGGTTTGTTGAATGAGCAAAAAAAAAAAAAAAACCACGTGGTGAGACATGCAAACAAGCAATCATGGTTTGTATGGACAAGTTTTGATTTGATCCATTTCTTTTTTGCAGCTGCTATTTCCTTATATTTCTGTGGATTAGTTAGATATTTAGGTAGGACACATGAACAAAGCAAGAAACCACAGACAAAACCCGAGTTTCTATTTACATATCACACTGAAAACTTGTTTAGGATTTAACAGGCAGGGCTGGATTTAGTTAAGGCTGAATAAATACTTGTCTAGGGTGCCAAAGCTTAAGGAATGTCAGTGCCAACCCTCCTTCTGAATCATTCCAAAAATGCAAAACTTCACAAGGGCAGGTGGTAGTTTACCAATCAATATAGCCTAGGGATGCCCTATACTTTGAGCCAGCATTGACAACACCTCACTGGTAATCACAGTTAATGGCCAGAAGGAAGAAGGCAATCCAAAATATATGAAAGGCACCAAATTATATAGTCTTTGGGCTTTCAAAGAAATAACTGACAAATTATCTCCAGAATGAATTCTAAGCCTGTGAACATGGCAAAGAAATATGGGAAGGCACTTTAAAACTGGTTATACATGATGGCTTTGCAGAAACTTTTAAAATCAATTTTATTTTAATTTCTGTTCCAGTACAGTACAGTCCTACAAAACAATTATAATATTCATCCATTGGTCTGTGTCTTTGATATGTTAGCCAAAGCTGGATAAACTTGCTATTTTGGAATCTAACAAGAAGACCAGGTGTTTCCAAGAAACCTAATTTTTCAAGGAGATTGCAACTTTGTTTAAAAACAGAATTATTCTCTATTCCTAGGTCAATCAATTGATTGACAAAGAATATTTTCATCTTGCCTGGAAAAATCTTTATTTCTATGTCCACTTGACTAATGATGCAAGGCACCAGTCCAGAACTCATTCTCATTAACTGAGGAAGACATCTAGAAAAGAACTGTACAGCAACAGTATATTGATAACTGCAGAATTTCAGTGCTCCACAAGATCTCTTCAGTTGTTTCATATTTAATTTAAATTTTGCCTTGTTATATTCCCTAAGCTTTTAAATCATCATTTATCAAAAGTTCCTAGCACTTTTAAAGTATTTTTTATTTTATTCAGAAAAGTAAGATAAAACACAAATTCCAAAAAAAGAAAAAAGAAATTTTACAAAAACAAAACATTGCGCATTGAAAAAGACCAAAGGCAAAAACACATATACTTATATTATATACTTATATTACTCCCTCTAGTTGAATATTGATAAATATATTGGAACAATATTAGTGTGTGTGTCCCCCCAGTTGAAGCAGGCACAAAATGTATGAATTTCTTCCTTTATTTGCAACCAATTTGTCCTATCATCTATATATGAGCTGTGGTGGCACAGTGGTTAGAGTGCAGCAGTGCAGGCTACTTCTGCTGACTGCTGGTTATCTGCAATTTGGCAGTTCAAATCCCACCAGGCTCAAGGTTGACTCAGCCTGCCATCCTTTTGGAAGCGGGTAAAATGAGGACCCAAATTGTTGGGGGCAATATGCTGCTCTGTAAAACTTCTTAGAGAGGGCTGTAAAGCGGTATATGTTTAAGCGCTATTACTACTATATATAAAGGCAAAGTAGTTAATGGGTGAAACAAAAAGCAAAGTTCTCTATTAACACTGTATTATTGTATTTAATCTATAATTGCCTACAATGGTTTCTTATGTGGCATAAATCATCACAATCATTATGTATCATCTGTCTTGAATCAAATAACCTCATTTGATTCTTAATAATAAAATTTCTGCTTAAGATTTTGGTTGAAAACTTTCCCAACAATTGTGTCTTATTCCCCAAAATCATAAACCTTTCTTGTTGATCCATTTCCCCCGAAAAATCCAGCCCAAATTGTTTTCCAGATACAGTATAAGTCCATACCCCAATCACCATCAATCTTCTTAAGAAAATTGAGTTCATCACTGATTGATACTATTAAATCCAAACTGTAGAATCTGTATCCCCTTCAACCTTCTTCAATGAACCTGAAGTTTCCATACCATGAACCTTTCAATCCATCCAGTGCTGAGTTTGGTTTGGCAATACTTGCTTGCGTCTGAACATCTTCTTTAAGTTGATTTAAAACCCTTGTTATTTCATCTAACTTTTTACCAAAGTTTTCAATTTGAACTTGTAAATTAAAAAGCATTCTTTCTTTTCAAAGTCTGCCCAGAGGGCTTTATCTATAACTTGGTACATTTCAATATAGCCCTGTAACTGGGCATTCATAACACATAAATAGTTCCTTATGACAAAGTAGTCATAGAGAGTATTGAGATGATATTTATCATGATTAAAGGATGGAAAGAATTTCCATGGAGCATGAAAAATTAAGACCAGAGTTTTTTAAAAGTTAAGAAAATGTGAAATCCCTGTTTGAAAATCCAATGCAAATGAAAATGCAAACAGGTTACTTCCATTACCAGGAAATCTCTGTTGACCTCCATATGGAAAAAGTGGAAGTAATTCAGAACAGCTGAGTGAAACAGTGAAAAAACATTAAAGAATTCACATTAAAATCCAGCAAGGGGTTAAAGTAAATTAACCTTCAACCAAACAATTTTAAGAGAAAAATCAAGATAAAAAAAGTAAATTCAAACAGTGCAGCTAAAACCCAAGCGTACTTTTTAAAAAAAACAGCTGAGAAGAAAGACAGAGACACAAGTCTCTGACCATCCCTATTGGGAATTACAATCTATAAAATTCCTCTTTTCAGGAGGGTCCACAGTCATCTGAGGATTGTTCCTAGAGCAGCTCCCATTCAGATCTATAGGCCAAAAAGCCTGCCAAAGAGCCACAATGAGGCAGTGGTTAAAGTGCAATACTGCAGGCAACTTCTGCTGCCTGTAAAAACTCGAGGAGTGGGAATGTTATCATCTTATTCTAATTCCGTTGAAATCATAAAGGAAGTGTACAATATCTGTGCATTGCAGTTATTGCCCTATCTTTTTCCTGCCAATAATAGAGAAGTTGATACTGCATCTTTTCAAGTTGGTCAGTTAGCAGATCAAGGAGACAATCATAATGACAGAACAAAAACAGCTTTTATGTTATTATTGCTGTTCCCAAGACAAGCCAGCAGTAGCATGTGAAGTAATCATCTGACCATTAACAAATAAATACTTCCTGATACATTAGCACAACCAAATAGCACCACCAATACTTGAGAGTTACCACCAGTAACTCTTATGCTTCTGTTGTCAAAATGTTAATCAGGCTTCAGATATCTTTATCAAATGTCTTTTAAAACATACTGAAGATTTAAAACAAAAATTAGCCCTATTTAATACAAGTTTAAATGTAAATGCCTTATTTTCTTAATGGTTGCATTTACAATTATAGCTCATTTCTTCCTTTAATTTTATATTTAAAAGAGACAAGTTGTCTTTTTAAATTGTAAAATATATCTATAAGCATCTTTTTTCCACATGTATAATTATTTCAGAAACTTGATTTACATGAAATATTTTCCATGATCAGTTTAAAAATTACCACTTTGTCCAATGTGAGATAAAACCAATTTGTTTTGTTTCAACCATTATTGAGAAGTACATTAAATATATCAGTGAGGAAGGCTAATCATGCTTTAAGAAAACACTTACTGTGATAACAGCTTTACTCAGACAGATTGAGCCTCTGCAGCCATATTCCGTTTCATCTTCAGATTTGTAGTAACTTAGAGTGTTGTTTTTCAATACCACCCAGCGGTCCTGCCACCCATGGATGTAGTTGGTCCACTAAAAACAATAAATATGTATTTTTGAATTAAGCAAAATAATAAGCATATTTTTATGTGGTACTATACTCAGATAATAATTTTCTTATATATTTTATTAAATTTTATTTTAATAAAATGAATCCTATTTATTCGAATGAAATGTAACTGCCAACATTCAATGTATTAAAAATAACAGCTAGAAAATCTTGTAAAAACTCTATATAAACCAGATTCTGAAAGGCTTATTTCCAAGAAATAATTCAAAATCACCAACACTACTAAAAACCGTCACAGCAATAACAACCCAGCTCTGCTGAATTTGACAGTGAACTCCAGATAATTATATCACTACAATAGTTATATTATTACCTCATATACTGCGTATTTCCATAAACTGGTGGGGGATCATGACATTTCTAATCCAACATTTATATTAGAGCACAGGTGTCAAACTCGCCACATCATGTTGCAGTCACATGACGTATTCTGACGTTTTTCCCTTTGCGGAGCTGGGGTAGGTGTGGCCTGTGTGTGATGCATGCGGCTTGCATGTCGTCAGTTTGACACCTCTGTATTAAGAGTATCAGATTACAGAAGAATATTTAGTCCATTCCTCTGTGCTTTTTAAATTTCACATTCTTGTGTAAATATTAGAACAAAACTATTAGTACTATTAGTACTTCTAGTGCAACTATTGTTACTGTTAGGGATAACATTGTTTACCCTAACTGGTTTAGGTAAAATAATAAATATGTTATCATGGTTTGTTAGTTAAAGTGTCTGCAACTTTAACTGTAGGAATGTAATTAAGGGAGTGGTTGTAATAGCACCATAAAAGAAGCAAGACAATGGCAGCTTGCTCTTTCTGGCTTAATGATCCCTAATTACTGGATGGATTCAAGACTGCGTTTTTCCCCTACTGGAACGGGAGAGAGAAAGGACTGATTTATTTGTAAGTGAACTGACATTGGATATTCTACACGGATTTTGCTAATTGAATATCCTTGAATGGACTGACTAAAATGATACATGACTAATGGGTTGTTATTTTGACTATGCTATAAACTCTAAATGGAATAAACTATATTTTTGATAGCACAAGCGTATCTGTGATTTTTACTGTATGTTAACAAACATACAAACTTATCTCACTCATTTATCTGTGTGCCGATCTGACTAACGCTGCACATTCTGTCTAGCTTGTCTCCTTAACCCTGGTTGGGGAACACAGGTTTAACAATGGTTATGGGCCCAGAGGCTGCAAAGTCAGTTTAACTAGGATAAAACAGATTTATGTAAAAAGTGAGAGTTTGTGTTGTTACACGTTACAGTAAACAGACAGCTGTGTTTTATTAATTATAGTTTTATATCCATATAAGAAAACATGGCACAAGTCAATCTACAAAGTTTGTCCCTTATATCCAAGTTGGATGGAACAAACTATGTATCATGGTCTATGAAATGTAGTCTACTTCTACGAAGAGAAGGTCTGTGGAACATAACTGAAAACCCACCAAACGTAGAGGAATGGGATCCAGAGATAGAGGAAGATAGACAAAAAATAGAAGACTTTAAACAGAAGAATGAACAAGCTTTTTGCATAATAGGACTAATACTGTCTGACCAGCAACTTGTTCATATCCATGGAGAGCAAACGGCTGTTGGGTGTTGGCAGAAGCTGAAGAGGATGTATGTCCGAGATAACGTTGGTGCTCACATAAATCTAACACGGAAGCTTTTCAGGACGCATCTCCAAACGAATGGTGATATGCTTAGTCATTTGAATTCTATAAAAAGCATTTTTCAAGAACTGCACAAGAAAGAGCTTATTTTCTCTGAACAACACCAAGTATACATAATTCTATCATCACTAGATGTAAGTTATGATAACTACGTCACTTCCCTTGAAATTTTACCAAAGGAAAGTCTAACTTTAACTGATATAACTGGCAGATTGATTGAAGAGGCAAGAAGAAGACTTGAAAGAGATCAGTTAAGGAGGGAGCAACCTCAAAAAGAAGATAATGAATCTTCTACTGCATACGCAATTAAAAAGTGTTTTAATTGTGGAGGAAGAGGACATTTGGCAAGATTTTGTAAAAAAGCAAAGCGCCAGAACGCTGGCCAGAATACTAAAAGTCATCAAAAGATAAATAAAAATTTAGAGTTAGTCATGTATATTAACGAAGCTGTAAAAAATAATTTATGGGTGGTGGTTGACAGTGGAGCATCCCACTGTATAACAAGTGATAACAAAAATTTTATTAAAATGTCGCAGAGTACACAGCAGATATCGTTAGCCAATGGCTGGAAACTGAAAGCTAAAGGTCAAGGTATAGCATATTGTTCTTGCATAAAAGAGAATGTAAAAATGTTATATGTACCACAATTTCAGTTTAATTTAATTTCAGTTAGAATTTTGGTTAAACTAGGATATGTAGTTACCTTTAGGGGAGATAACTGCATAATTGAAAAAGAAGATAAGAAAATTACTGCATCTTTAAGAGGTGAATTATATGTGTTAAATGATAATGGTTTAGAGGTGGCTAACACGGTTTATGATAATAAGAAACCTCATGATGAATGTATTCACTTGTTACACCGACGGCTAGGGCATTTAAATTTTAAAATGCTTAAGAGAACTGTTCAATTATCTAAAGGTATAAGTTTAAAACCTTGTAATAAGTATTTGCAATGTTATGCTTGTAATCAAAGCAAAAGCAGGGTCATACCGGCTAATAGAGTTGATGGATTTACTACCAAAGAGCCTTTAGAAGTAGTATTTGCTGATTTAATAGGTCCGAAAAAACCAAGTGTAGGAGGTGCTCGATACATATTAAGTATAATGGACCACTATTCTAGATATGGGTTTTGCTATTTAATGAAGAGCAAAACTGAAACGTATCTAAATCTCTTTAATTGGATTAAATTTGCAGAAAGAAAAACTAAAAAGAAATTAGTAACTCTTATAACAGATAATGGTGCGGAATTTACAAATAATAAATTCCAGAATAGACTTAGGATGTTAGGTATTCAACATAAAAAGTCTGCACCATATAGGCCACAACATAATGCCTTTATAGAGAGAAGAGGCCAAACACTGCAATCAATGGCATGTACTATGTTGTCTGATTCAGGATTACCTGACAATTTGTGGGGAGAAGCAATAATGTGTGGTAATCATATATTAAATAATGTTGTTAATTCAACAACAGGTGAATTACCATTCACACTGTGGCATGGTACGAAACCTGATTTAAGTTACATGCACACATTTGGAGCACCAGCATGGGTGCATATCCTTACACAATTCAGACACAAAGGACAGCATAAAGCTAAAAGATTATTTTTTGTAGGATATGAATCTAATCACAGATCTTATAGATTCTGGGAACCAGGTACATCTAGAGTTTATACCAGTGCTAGTGCTAAATTCCTAGAACATGTAGGATGGAATAGATTAGAGCAAGATTTAAATAATGAAGTAATTATTGAACCCTACAAAAGGCAGAAAGAACAGACTAGTTATAAGAAGAGTCCAATTAAAGAAGAAGTCCACGAAGAACAAATAGGACCAGAACAAGAGGAAACTGTTGATCAGGAAGAGTTAGATAATCAAGAACAGTTAGTAAATGAAAGTCCACCTGTAAGTCCTGTAATACCTAGACATACTACACGTGTAACTAGACCACCTGATAGGTATCAAGCAAGTATAGTTTGCCAAGTAACTAAAGTTCCAACTAGTGTAGATGAACTTAAGATGTATCCTGCTAAGGATCAGGAGAATTGGCAAAAGGCAATGGAAAAAGAACTAAATTCATTAAAGGTTATGAAAGTATATGAAGATGCCAAATTACCTCCAGGAGAAAAATCCATTGGGTGCAAATGGATATTTAAAGTAAAAACTGGAAATGATGGGACTGTTACCCATAAAGCTAGGTTGGTAGCTCAAGGATTTAATCAAACTGCATCTGATTATGATGAAGTTTTTGCACCAAGTCTTAAAGCAACATCTTTAAGAGCAGCTTTAGTGTGGGCAGCTAAGAAAAACTATATCATTAACCATTTAGATGTAGAAACTGCTTATTTGCATGCACCTTTGCAACACACTATATATTTACAAAAGCCAGTTGTTATAAAAGATAATAAATTAAATAGTAATGATTGTTGGAAACTCAAAAAGAGTCTTTACGGGTTGAAACAATCTGGCTTTGAGTGGAACCAATATATTGTGAAAGAATTAAACAATATAGGTTTTAAATCTGGTTTAGCAGATCCAGGTGTGTTTAAAAGAGAAAATAATGGAACGGTGTCATTATTGTTATTATTTACAGATGATATTGCTTTGATAACTAATAATGAAGCTAATGAGATTATATCATTATTAGCTAAAAAGATAAAATTAAAGCATTTAGGTGAAATTAAAAAGTATCTAGGATTGACAATTAACAAAACAAAAAATGGATTTAAGACATCTCAAGAAGATAAAATTTGCCAATTAATTAAAACGTATAAAATGGAACTTTGTAAACCGGCAAAGACTCCAATGAGTCAGGAAGTTTGCCAAACTGATGCGCAAAGTCCCAAATTTGATAAGTCCATATATCAATCTTTGATTGGTAGCTTATCATATATAAGCAATTGGTCAAGGCCAGATATAACTTATAGTGTTAATCAGCTGGCACGTTTTAATTCAGATCCACATCAATGTCATTGGCAATCATTAAAGAGAATTTTAAGATATCTTAAAGGAACAATGAACCATGCATTGTATATAGAACCAAAGGGTGATTTGAGTCTTAGTGCCTATGCAGATGCAAGTTTTGCAACTGATATAAACACTAGAAAATCAACATCTGGAATGGCTATGTTATTTGGTAAAACACTAATAGGATGGAGATCAATCAGACAACAGCATATTAGCTTGTCCACGATGGAAGCGGAATTTTCACGTCTGTCATTACTATGCACTGACTTAATTTTGTACAAACAGTTATTATTAGACATGGGTGTAACTGTTAAAGATTCCATTATTGTGTACGAGGACAACCAGGCAGCCATAAAGTTGGCTACTATTATAGCTGTAAAAACTAGATCAAAGCATACTGATTTAAGATACTTAAATGTTAGAGAATCTGTAAAGAATGGGCTAATTAAATTGAAATACTGCATGACAGAAGAAAACATTGCAGACCAATTTACAAAAGCTCAAGGAGTAGTCAAGTTTAAAGAAAGTTGTAACTACTATAATTTAAAAGCGTAAATAGTTATATTATTATTACTAACCTAAAAGGGGAGAATGTTAGGGATAACATTGTTTACCCTAACTGGTTTAGGTAAAATAATAAATATGTTATCATAGTTTGTTAGTTAAAGTGTCTGCAACTTTAACTGTAGGAATGTAATTAAGGGAGTGGTTGTAATAGCACCATAAAAGAAGCAAGACAATGGCAGATTGCTCTCTCTGGCTTAATGATCCCTAATTACTGGATGGATTCAAGACTGTGTTTTTCCCCTACTGGAACGGGAGAGAGAAAGGACTGATTTATTTGTAAGTGAACTGACATTGGATATTCTGCACGGATTTTGCTAATTGAATATCCTTGAATGGACTGACTAAAATGATACATGACTAATGGATTGTTATTTTGACTATGCTATAAACTCTAAATGGAATAAACTATATTTTTGATAGCACAAGCGTATCTGTGATTTTTACTGTATGTTAACAAACATACAAATTTATCTCACTCATTTATCTGTATGCCTATCTGACTAACGCTGCACATTCTGTTTAGCTTGTCTCCTTAACCCTGGTTGGGGAACACAGGCTTAACAGTTACCAATAACAATATTAAAATAAATTTGTACATTACTATAAATGGAATATTTTCAGTTTCCAGGAAGTGACTTCACAGGAATTTTGCAACTGAGTTTAGCAAGCAAATTTCTAATAAATATGCACTCTGTGTGAAGAATGTGTTCTTAGCTAAATTAAGAGCCTGTGAAAAGAAGAAAAAAGAAAAGCCTTTCTAATAGTGGTGATTTAAGAACAAACTTAAAGGTGAATATACATTACCTCAGAAGTTATGACTTACAATGTCTGTGGCATGCTTGTGTTCTTGCCTAAAATTAATTATCTATTAAGTGCAAACTTGTAACAGCTTAAAAAAAGTAAAAGTTATGGACAACTGGCTTTAGTTCATAAATGGCATACATTATGTCAGGTTTGGCAATACATTTCTATTCTTTAGATACTTAACCCAATACTCATGTGACTTGTTCACATTGTCAACATAGCTAAATAAGTCATTTTATTGCAGACAAAAGTCTTGCATAAACTGAAGACTGCATCCAATCCTAAATATATGTCTGCTCTAGGATTTAAAACATCGTTTTTTCCTCTTGCTTTTTCCACAGAAATTGAAATTCCAATGGAAGTTTGGTCACTCACTTTCCAGCCTTGAGATTAGGGCCCACCTGTGCAACATTTTTATACTCCAATGGTTCTATCCTATCTATGAACCATTCACTCCTGTTTTGTCAGTTTCAGCCTTAACAAGTAAAGAGAACAAAAATGCATTAGATCAAACAAAGGAAATGTAACCACAGAAGCTATTTTCAGTCAAGAAAATTAAACAATCTAGTGAAGGAAAACTGGAATCAGAAACACAAAGTATTCTGCACTAGTAGAACACAACATTAACTCTTGGCCTTTCCTAGAAAAAAACAGATTTTGATTCTTCTAGATAAAAAATTATGTTCTGCTGAACAGGAGACAAGAAAGTGAATCTCTTAAAAACAGATAGATACTGTTGCGTTCTGCAAGAAAGCAAGGATAAGAGCTGTGGAAATTGTTGGCTGGGGAGAGGGAGATGTACCGGCACCAGGACAATTAGCTCATGAATTGTGCTATCTGTCTGTCTAGATCACAGAATAGGAATGTTCGTTCAAGACTAATCAATTCCACTGAAAATTATTCTGTCCCCCTAATCAATACATTGCAAAATACCACATTTTTTGGAGTGTAAGACACTCTGGAGCAGGGGTCTCCAACCTTGGCTCCTGGAAGCCTGGCGGACTTCAACTCCCAGAGTTCCACAGCTGGCTGTGGAATTCTGGGAGTTGAAGTCCACCAGGCTTCCAGGGGCCAAGGTTGGAGACCCCTGCTCTGGAGTATAAGACACTCTGAAGTATAAGACGCACCTTAGTTTTTGGGGAGGAAAATAAGGAGGAAAAAATTCTGCCTCTGCCTACCATCAGTATTCATCCAGCTAGCATTTTATCAGTTTGTGAGAGAGTTGAGGGCTGTTTGGAAACTGAAACAGTATTTGGTTGTTGTTTTTTTGAAAAGAATTTTATTAATTTTCTACAAACAAACAAGACAAACAAAACATTAAAACATCAACTCTCATATGTACATCCAGTGTGTCGGTTGGTTCATCAGTTTTGTGCATTCATTTTGTAGTCTCAATTACAATTATGTTACATAACAACTCATATTGTCAATCCAAACTTATATATCCTAATATCACTAAAAAAAAAGAAATTTTTGACTATACTTTTAATAATTCATGCTTTATGAGATAACAATACTTTAACCAGCTTATTCTGTAACAAATCATATAATCATACCAAATCAATCCTAAAAAACCCTTTATCAATATAATGTCAAATAACAAAGGCAAGTAAAACAAAAACAAAATATTCCTTACTGTCTAGCATTCTAAATATTCTATTATCGTATTTTATCATCTAGCCATTGATAAAATAGATCCCAAATTTCATAAAATTGTTTCTCCTCTTGCTCTCTAATTTCAAATGTCAATCTATTCATCTCAGCACATTCCAATATTTTCTTAATAATTTCTTCCTGTAATGGTATTTTCTTATTCTTCCAATGTTTAGCAAATACAATCCTATTTGAAATACAATCAGGTATTTCAAATCTTTACTATATGTATCAGGTAAAATTCCCAATAAGAAGATCTCTGGTTTCAAGTCTATGTGTTTCTTTGTCATTTTTTCCAACTACATGCGAATTTTAGTCCATTATTTTCTAGCGTCCTCACAAGTCCACCACATATGGTAATATGAGCCAGGTATCTGATGACATTTCCAGCATTTTTCAGATTTGTTCTTAAACATTCTTGCTATTCTTGTCGGGGGAAAGTGCCACCTGTAAAACATCTTATACAAATTTTCTTTATATGCTATTGACATTGTCATTTTATAATTTTGAAACCTGAAACTGAAACAGTATTTGTTGTGTGAGCAAGGAGACAGCAGGGAGCCTGGGCGTGGCTTAGCTCAACTGTTCTGTACTAAAGCTGCATGCTGCTCTGAAACTAAAACTGAAACTCCTCTCCTCTACTTATGTTTTGCTTGTATTTTACTACTGTTGGAAAAGCTGCTTTTGGTATTGTATATTTACTTCATATGTTATATTATATATCAAGAGAAGTTATTGAATCCTGCTGAATCAGTTAGTTGTGTGTGTTTCTGGATGTGATTTCTGCTGCAAACTCTGACATGTCCTTGTAGCAAATAGTGAACAGCCAGGTCAGCCTCAGAACATTATTGCAGCCTGATTCAGCAGGAGCAGCTGATTGGTGGGTGGATCAGCCTCCTGGAATCAGCTGCTCCAGGCTGCAGGGATTGCCCCCAATCAGCTGCTCCAGGCTGCAGGGATTGCCACAGACAATTGCTACCTCTGTGCCTTGTGTTTTTCACCTCAGTGCCCTGCGTTTTTGGCCTCATGGGTGGAGTTGCATTTGGTGTATAGGACGCACTCACATTTTCACCCTCTTTTAGGGGGGGGGGGAGTGTTCTTATACTCTGAAAAATATGATATCTGACACAACCATATCCCCATAACTGTGAAGACAGAGAACCTGGAGGCTTCCAATTTATGCAAGATGAAAAATTAGTTGTGCAAAAAGTGTTGATAGGATGTTTGTTTTCTGAGATTTAAGATTTGAAGTTCTGTCCTACCTCTCTCAGACTGGAGTCAATTGATGAACAATTTAAAGTAGAAAATTTATCAGGCAAAGGAATGGTACCGAATATGGGGAAATTCCATTTCATAAAATTCGTACTTAATAGTTTAAGTGGAAAGTAGCTATCTGTCCAGGTAATGTGGAGATACAATAGAAAAACAAACACCCGGGTGCAAGTTAGGATATAAGTGGAAGGGTCAGTATCCATTATGTCTTTCAGGAGGGGGGAGTATATGTGTGTTTTCCTTCAAGGCAGATGGAAAGCAAGGTAAGACCCAATTCCCAGCCAGCAGCAGGGCTGGATCTAATGAATTTGGACTGCATATTAGAGTCAGTAACACTAGGGGACTGGAGGCTAAAACATATGAAGAACGGTATGTCTAGTTTAATGAAAAGGAGGACTAGGGGATGACATGATAGCAGTGTTCCAATATCTAAGGGGCTACCACAAAGAAGAGAGGAGCTCCATAGCACCTGAAAGCAGAGGCAGCAATGGATGGAAACTAATCAAGGAGAGAACCAATTTAGAAATCAAAACGTTCCTGACAGAACAATTAATCAGTGGAACGGTGTGCATTCAGAAATTATGGGTGTTCTATCATTACAGATTTTAAAGAAGAGATTGAACAACCACTTGTCTGAAACGGTTTAGGATCTCCTACTGGAGCAGAAGATTGGACTAGAAAACCTCTAAGGTCCCCTCCAACTCTGTTACTCTTGAAATCTCGGCTGTGTGCACATGTTCTGATGTCTGTGAGATTATTGGGCTAAAGAAGCAGCAGGACCCTGAGCTCATGTTGGTTGAAATTAAGCATCTTTAAAAAGCAACTCTTCTTTTTTGAATTTTTTCTTTTTCTATCTTTGTTTAAGTTTTAGACTTTTATATAATGCATACAACATTTAAAATTCTTAATAAATTAGTAGTGCTCCTTCCAAGAAAAGATTCTAGCCAAAGGAATTTTCAGAGACCCAAGCTTGTCCAATCCATGTACGTTCACACACCCATTATAGGAATAATTTGAAAGTATCTAAGTATGAAGGAAATAGAGGTCTATCTGTGGCTAAAGTTCAGCAAAAAGGTAGTGTTTGTAGTCCAAGTCAAGGTTCACAGCAAACCTCACAATAAGACAGAGCAGCATGTAAGTAAAGTTAAGTTCATATGGAATTCTAATTCCAATACTAGATTATACTCAGATGGGAATTTCATTGGAAATTGCCAGTTTCCACTTCAGCATCTGAACAATCCCAATGCCCTGAATAGACTTCCCTGCGCCCAGTGCTTCTCTGTAAACTGAGAACTCCTGTTTTCTAACTTTTCACACAGAGCTAGTAGTGTTTTCATAGTTGGGTAGATGAACCTTCAATTTAAGGACTGAATTATACACACCAGAAGGACTGCTTCCTAGCACCATCTCACCTCTGTTGCAACACTTTAGGCTTCTATATCTGATTGCCTGATTATTTTGTTTAGGTTCTTATCTTCATCTGGAGTTAGATGAGCATAAGGAGTTTAGAAAGAAGCAGGACAGTTATCTGGGTGATGGCCTGCTGGAATGAAGTGAGGTATACTGGATATAAATTGATCAAAATGTTATTGAAACACAGTGAATTGGATTAGGAGACCTTTAAAATGAATCTTGAATAGGCTAGAGTTGTAAACCTTGGAAGTAAAAACCTTGAATGTCATACAGAAACACAATAGCTATTTCTTTATCATTCCAAAGTAATAAATTTAGATTATAGGAAGGAATTTTGAATGAGTATTAAGAAAATTTTCTAAGCACTATAAGGGGCAACAGTGCAATCATTTATTGTGAGAGGGACAGAAGTCCTCTTCATGCATTTATTGTTGTGCTGGACTACCTATTGTGAAAACTTTAATTTGGATTCTTGCCCAGAATAGGGTATGTGATCCAAGGACCTAAATATTTTTTAATTTTATGATTTTACATCTTCTATATAGTAACATTTCCACATTATAAAAAAGCATTTATGCTTCATTTGGGCACAGAATGCAGTCAACCTTGATTAAATTACATGATCCCTTTTACATTAACTTGTACAGCATTCTTCAAGCTACATTATGGAATGGAATTCATATGTAGGCATGTGATAAATTTGACATTAATACTATTTCAATTATACTATAAACTTTGTACTCATTTTTTTGTAAATAATTTCATATAGTGATATACATGGTGGCAACTATAAAACGTGTCTCAGAGTTGGCTAAGCTCAAGTCATGCTGACATGTTGACTTCCAATAAATCCTTTGAAGTTTTGGGAGTTTGGCTCGAGACTAATGATTTAATTGGGGTAACTGCCAGAATCCTGACACATGGACTCAGCTTCATAACCTTAACTGGAATATTCTTATAACATGCCAGACCTCAGCAGCACACACCTTCATCAATTGGAACCATGCATTCCAATGACTGTCTTATTTTTGCCTTCTGTTGTTAAAGCCTCCAACAAGTAGACAGACAAGCAAATTTTTTGTCCTTTTAGTCAGATGCATAATCTAGCACATTTTATTTTTTGCAGTGATTTTCATACCCAATTTGGAAGATTCTAGGTGCTTATGTTCTGACCATGTGGGGGCGGGTAAACTGTTCCACAATCTATATATACGGAGAAAGCACATTTCCAGACACTGACATTTTTGTAATGGACTTTACTGAGACTGGAGAATGTCCATACTAATGAAAGTGTTGTAAATGGGCTAAATGAGTTCTGCTTTTGCTACTCAGCTAGGTGTAGGTCAACTCTTTGATCTTTCAAGAAGTGGATACTTGCAGCATTGTGTCCTGAACAGATTGTGTATGATGGGAAAATTCTGCCTGGAGAAGATAGGTTCAAGGACACATGGTCTTTAATATCAGTGCTTTGTTCTTGTTATAGTAACAAATTACATACTCCATAAAATTATTTAAATGCTACAATATATGCAACCTTTTCAATTCTTGATCATTTACAGTAATGAATGTCAAGCTACAATTAGTTAATCACAGTTCTTAACCAATACAATTATTGCAGTTTGCACAAAATACTATAAAACAATTACATTGACTGGATTTATATAATATTTGACCACAAAGTAGTCAACATTTTTTCGCTTTGGGAACCCCTCCAGAATACTATGTTCAATGGACTACATTAGACTATAATAGACGGAATTCTTAATGCTGTAAGATAAACATTGTGGAACATGTGTGTTTGCATATAAAAATATCCCTTGAACAACTTTGTCTAATATTTTTGAAGAACCTTTTCTGAAATGGTTCCTGCCATTGGAGGGGAGATCTGCCCCCACTCTTCTGGCCTTATATAAGGGCCTTAAAACCTGGTTTTGCTAGCTGGCTTGAGGCCCTGATGGGCATGCTCTTTGCTGGAGGTGGCTGACAGGATAACAGAGAAGATCCTCTGCTATTTGTCCCACTACATTTTAGTTCTTATTTAAGTAACAATAGAAGGGAATATTTGTAGCTCATGATTTAACTGTGGGGTCCTTGATGCTCTCTGAGCTTGATGGTTTTTTACAGACACTTAATTATCCAACATTGCACTGATGTTATCCATTTGGGTAATGAAACATCTTCAAGAAAGCAACCAAGCTCAGAACACCATGGATTCCCACAATCTTATTTAAGTCTTAATTTCAACTCTTTTTATATTTTATATTTTTATCATTTTGTAAGCTGTCCAGAATTGTATTATTGATGAGATGGGTGGCATATAAATGTAATGCATAAAATATCTGAAAAATGCAGAGAAGTGGAATACAAAGCATGCAGCAGATGCATGAGCAATAATCTTTCTAAAAAAGTTTCCCTTTAACAACAAAACAGGTTCAACATGCTATTAATTTACAGAAGAGAGGGGAATGGGACTTTGGTCCTTTGCTGATAGATCATCATCTACTTTCATATTAGGAAGTCATGAGAAAATGGTAACCTGAGAAAGCAAAGCCTCTTTTTTTCCATAAGTCTTTTATGTTGGAATTTTTGACATTATGACTAAAGGCAAGAACTTTCTCTTTTAATTAATCTAGAAAATATTCTGATTAGGAAAAGGTTTAGTAAAGTTCCTGCCTCTATTACATGTGGATGGTTCAGTAGGAAAATAATTTAATTATTACTATTATTTATATGCAACTCAATTTCCAAAAGGCTCTGGGCAGCTTTTTGGAGCTGAAAACATTTTAACTCTTTTAAAACTGCTCCTTAGCCCAGGAAAACTATGAAAGACCTACGTGATATACGGTAGGAACACATTACTATATTTGAGGGACCTTCTTCTCCCAAAAAGATTTGCCCACCCCACATACTTTCACAGGCAGGGCACACTACATATTCTTTTTTAAAAATCTTGACATCTTATGGGACGTAGAAAGCATATCTTTTCCAGGGTTGTCCCTGCTCACTGGAATGATGATCCTATCTCCAATATATGACAGGTTCCAGCCCCAACATTTCTTGTCTTTGGGAAAGCACTTGAGACCCCTGGCTCTTCTCCCAAGGGTTATGGGTTGGTTGAATGGCAGTCCCCTTCTGAGGTTTGTTTTGCCTTGTACTTGATTGTCATTTTATATTTAGCTTTTGTATGTATATATTGGCTATTTGTTGTTAATTACTCTTTATACTGTACACTGCTCAATTTGGCAACCTTATATATCTTGAAATAAAATTATAATGTAAATATTTGGTGTGTCATAAACTAATATAACTTTGAGTTAAAGTTGCTATAAAGCGCTTAAGAGAATTTAGAAGATTAAGAACTTTCCAGATGCATCATTTCAGAATTCAATGACTATCAAATAGATCATACTTGTATCTTCAAGGAAATATTATCATGAATATTGGATGACAGAATTGTGAATTTTTGTGAATTCTTAAAAATTGTATTAACAGGTGTGTACATTTAATGCAATGGAAAGAACTTGTAAATATGTATAAATATTGATCTGAACTTAAGAGAAAAGGCACCACTACTGTATTATTCATTCTGAATTATCTGCTCCGAACTTACAAAAAGGCAAACAAAAGTATTAATAAAAATATGGAAAACATGACTAGATTGTGAAGTTCTTGGAATACACACTGCAGTTCTTTCCATCCATTCTTTACAACTGCAGTCAACTAAGCAGTAGAAAGAGCAACTACTATGATAAAGCTCTTATGAGCTGAAGCTGTTTTGCACATTATCTTTATTTTATCCTTCAACCAACAACCTGTGAAATAAGACTTAAAGTAACTTGGAGAACTCCAACACTGGACTTCAACCAGTTTCCTTGATCCCAGTCTAATACATAATTCTTGTATAAAGCCAGTTACACATTTCTAAGGGCCATGTATAGTAAAATACTACAACCTAATGAACTTTTTAGCTTTTACTTGAGATAATTGAGCTCTTATAAAAAAGGCATTCCCTTAGATTTTTCTAATAAATTAGCAGTGCTTCCTCACTGTTACAGAATACAGAATATATCTGAGAGCTTATCTACATTTTAAGAATATTTGAAGGAAACATGTAGACAATTTATTATTTATGAAAGTTATTAGCAAATAATTGTGCTAGTTAGATTGTACCAATGCAATTCACAAGCCAGAGTTTCTAAAAATACACAGTTTCCCAAACTATTTGCTACATTTTAAAAATAGGCAATTTCAGAGTTGCAACATTTTCTCCCAAGGATGACTTTCAGAAAATTTGTTAAGATTTCCTTTAAACTATGCTCAACATCAAATGACTTTATGGATACATTAATATAATTTTCTTGGCAACTATACAGAACTCTTTGCCATTGCCTTTTCTGTTTTTCCCCCCCAAACTTCTAATCCAAGTGATCTCTAGCTAAGTAACAACCATGCCCATCCCTTTTAATTTCAAAGCAAGGATTCATAATACAGATTAGAAAGAGCAGAGAAACTAAAATCTGAAAGAACTACTTCTTCTATCTTCCAGCCAGCCTATTTTATGACACTATTTGATGCTTTGCCCAAAGGTCAGGTCGGATATTGCCACAATCTGTTTTACTGTAATTGCATACACACATGGTTTTTCTTCCCCTTATTAAAAGAAAAATAGAAAGAAATCTTGTGATTTTTTTTTTGTTTCAGGGGATGACAATGAAGTTACCTATTTCTTCATGTATATACCCAAAAACAAAGATTGTCACCAAAATATTTACTCATCCAAGCAATGGTTACAAGTGAGGTCTGCAACAATACTCTATACCAGGCAGTTGCAAAGAGACAGATGAATAAGGAGGATTCTTCCTTTTACCACAAGAAAAACCAAAACCAAAGAGACCCACGCATGTAAGTTATTTTAGCAAGTCTTTCAAACAAACAATCCCGTAGCTGCTATCAAAGAAGTTCCCCAGGGACAAGTGACATTTCAGCGAATGCATCGTTTCGGAGACAAGCAACCCCTCCTCGGATAAAGATCCTCGGCGCCTTTTTTTTTTTTTTTTTTCCCCGACTGCGGCGACGAAGCGCTTCCTATGTACTCGCACTACGCCTATTTTACACACAGCCCAGCTCCGGAGGTGGGCGGCGGAGGAAACGTGCGGGGACCTCCCGTTGACTAGCAAGCCAGTCCGACAGCAGGCCGGCGCCACCACCGCTTTCCCCGGGCGGTGGGCACCCGCGAGGTGACTCAACGTCAGGCTCTCTTCATTGCCTGCCAGCAGCCAGCGCTTCTTTCGCGGAAGACCGAGCGTGACGGTGCCACCCTTCCGTCCTGCCCCCCCAAACGCCTTCCCGAAACCCCCCAACCACTGAGGGGCTCCCCGAGAGAAACTGCCACCCCCCAGCAGCTCAGGTAAGGAAAAGTGGCGCTCCCTCAGGCAGAGGCGGTCGTCCAGGCTGAGCCCGAGGAGCCATAGCTCCTAGCCAAAGGAAACGAAGGGGCTTTAAATATGTATGTATGTATGGTATGTATGTATATTATTATATTATTATTATTACCTTGCTGAGGATTTCACAGAGCTCAACAGGCGTCCCCGACTCTGTCTCGGGATCTTCTTCTGACCCGGAGGAATGCCAGCTTTGGTTGTCCGACATGGAGGCACTTCCCTCTCTCCTCTTTCGCCGAAACGCCGAGACCACCGGAGCTCGCTCTCTACCTGGTTTAAGACGCTTCGCTGCTCTGGAGCCGCTACTGTTGCTACGTCGTCCCAGCCTTAGCCACCTTCAGAGCCTTTCCGTCGGTCTGTCCCCTTCTGGCCACCGCCGGCACAGCAGCTCGCCGAGCTCTCCCACACCCTTCCGCGCACGCCGGTAGCCCTGACCATTAGAAGCTGCCTTTCAGCGGACCCAAGCGCGCGTCTTCTTCGCCTTCTCCTCTCAGATCAACTTTGTGGCGGCGGCTGTTGCTACTAGTACTACTACCTTCGCCGCCATCTTTCTCGCCACCCTCTTTTTTTTTTTTTTGCCAAGCCTTCTCACCCGACGGAGTAAGTCTTTAGAACGAGGGCATGCTGGGAGTTGT
Organism: Hydrophis major; assembly: GCA_033807585.1. NCBI lineage: Eukaryota > Metazoa > Chordata > Lepidosauria > Squamata > Elapidae > Hydrophis > Hydrophis major. The sequence continues at coordinate 337,041,792 of CM066329.1, forward strand.
AGTCGACTGAAGGGGTTTGTCAGCGCACCGCCTCCTCGGAAAGCGGGTGGGGCGGCGGGCTTTAATCGTTCCTCCCCTTAAATTAGCTGGGTTTCCTGGTTGTTGCATTGGGTTTGCTTCCGAAAAATACTGGTGTCGCTTCTCTCTCTCTCTCTTATTTTTGAAAACACAATTGGTCGCCATCTTGGTGCGACTTAATTATTGCGGAAACGGGGGCTGGTGAAGCTTCTTGGGACTGAGGTGTGTTGGGGAGCTTATGGCTGTGTTATATGTCATTAGGAAGGAACTGGTTTTGTGGGAGATTTTTTTTTAACCTTTGCATGGGTTTTAGATTTCCCCTTCTGCGCCATCCTTATAAAGGGAATGATTTATATTCTTGCACCATTCTTACATGTACACAAAGCGAAGAAAAGACAACGAGGGCTTTTTTTTCGTAACTGAAACTGCTACTTGATAAATTACTTGATGGATGCATGTAGATCTGGAAATATATGAAACGGGCAGGAAAAAAGCTACATGTGTTGCTAGGTCCAAGCAGAGGGAGTCGAAATTGCAAAGTAATGCGAATTTACTCAAGAGAAGTTCTCTTGAATTTAACAGGGCTTATAAAACATCTGAAATCTATAAAAGAATGTTACTGTGAGTCACAGAAGCTGATTTAGGGTTAATCTGTTGATCCTGTGGCTACTTTTTTGTACATGGATAAGGCAGGGTTGGACATACTTCAGATTATAGAATTTGTTTATCATAAAATGGAATCTTGGAGAAACACATATGTTTAGAATTGAAACCTAGTTCTTTCACCCCAACTCTGTCTTTATTACCATAAACTTTATTTTGATAAAATACATTTGGTTCCTGTTATTAAATAGAAATCAAAAATCCTTTTGATCTATAGTTTAAGATTCTATTAGTAACTTTGGTGCAGAGCACAGATGGTTAATGGAGAGTAACGATATATAATGCCTCTTGTTGCAGTAACTGTCTTTTAACAAATACTTTGTCATCAGTGTGTTACGGATAAAGCACAAGGCTTATGTGTCTGGTACTGCCAGGCACAACATCCAAAACTTACTGCAATGAAATTGTAACCCCTGTGAAATATGTGAAAATCTAAGCTTTTTTTCTCTCCAAATCTTGTTGGGCTTGTTAGAGCCAAATAAAAGTACTCTGAAGACCTCCAATTCTCAGCAGTTTTCAGCTGTGGACTGTATTTAATCAACATGTGTGCCTCCTCAGACACAGGCAATTCTAGGCAGTTTATATTAAAAACCATAAGATAAAAAAATAAGCAAACTAAGGCCAACAATACATTGATCATGATAATAAAAGTGATCTATTACCAATAACACAACTCACGCCTCAGGCCTATTGAAAAAATTTTAAGATTTGCAAAAGCACAATGCAGTTGACGCTGTATAGCTCTGTAACCACAGAGCCTGTGAAAAAAATTTCAGAGAGATACTTTCCAGAATTCATTGGAGGTTTTAAGTACAGATAGTCCTCAAACTTACAACAGTTCATTTAGTGACTGTTCAAAGTTACAATGCCAGTGAAAAAAGTGATTTATAACATTTTTCACATCATTCCAAGGATCCTGATGGTCACATGATCAAAGTTCAGATCCTTGGCAACTGGTTCATATTTATGATGGTTTTGGTATCCTGGTGCCATGTGATCCCATTTTGTGATCTGACAAGCAAAATCAATGGGGAAACTAGATTCACTTAACAATTACAGTGATTCACTTATTAAGAAAGGTAAAATGATACAAAACTCAGTTTAACAACTGTCTTGCTTAGCAACAGAAAATATGGGCTCAATTGTCATAAGTTGACTATTTGTAAATCATCTTGAAGTGTTGATGCAACATTATTTGAAGGATTCATTGGCTGATTCAAAAAAAAATTGCATGTAATCCTAATGGAAGTAGATGTATGTGGTTGCTTTAAGATGTCAGGAAGGGTGGTTCAATCAACTAGTGTGCTTTGTGAAATAGATGCTTCCCACAGCCATACCATATCATGTCATATATGAGTAGTTTTAGCAAACTGCTGGACTGTGGACTGGTACTGGTCTGCAGCTTGCCAGGAACTGAGCCATACAAGTGAATGAAGCCTCATCTGTGCATGCACAGGATCTAGGCAGCACCATATAGTAGGAACTATATCAGCTCTTGATCTCATTCCAGCAAAGTAGTACTTATTTATATATTTAAAAAAAAGAAAAGAAAAAAATATCTTATTGTTTTAGGAATAAGAACTAATGTGATGTGGTTTGACTACAGATTTTGAGGAAGTAAATATCAATTATATTTTTTGTGCTTTTGCAATTATCTTCAATCACTTTTATCCCTTGCAACAGCCTATCCTTTTCCGTCTCTTTTTCTTCCTTATTGATCTCGGTTTTGTCCGTGCTTCAGCAGTTGCCTAAAATATCAATTCTATGCCTGGCTGCATTTGATAAACCCCTTAAAGGTATTGGCAAGTTGGTTTGAAAGTGTTCCTTCCTGCCTTTAGGGAATTGGTGAGGTAGGTAGAAAATAAGTTGGATGAGTTAAATTAAGTTTCAGGAGATGGTGCAGTTTCTCTGAAAACTGCAATCCATCATGGAACAATGCTCCAATAGCTTTGGCCACAAAGAAAAAAAAAATTCCAACTGCAGCAATATTGTTTATGTTAGAGTTTCAAAGTCAATAGCATTAGTTTCAGTTAACACGCTTAAAAGATTATGTAGGACAAAATCTGCATACTTTTAAAGATTTATGTGTTTATTATATTTGAAATGTTCTTATCTACTGCAAATAAACATTACTGAAGACTTAATACAATTAGCCAGCAGCCTCCAGTGCCATTGATCGTGATATTTTTCTGGGCCATTTCAGGAATTGAGAGTAGAAAATATAGCACTAGACTGATTTTCCTCCTTTCCCTGGAGGTGGTTCTGCCTTAGGACTCTCCCCTGTCCTCACTCTTATTTAACATCTACATGAAGCTGATAAAATAATAGATGAAATAATCAGATGACATGGCTGCAATATCACATCATTGATGATAGTTGTTCATATTCCCCTAGGCCAAAAAAAGTGATGCCATTAGGACCTTTCCGGGTGCCCAGAGACTATGGGGGTTTGCATAAGAGAGAATAGGCTTTAGTTCAATCATGACAAGACTAGTTAGTGGCTGGGGCTTTTAAGGCCTCATGGCTCTGAAGATTTTGATGGTCACTGAGAATAATAAAGGTTTTGTTTTGATTTGGAGATTTTTCTATCAGTAACTCTTGCCTTGATTTACAACCACAATTGAGCCCAATGTTTATGTTGTTAAGTGAGTTTTGCCCCATTTTACGACTTTCTTGGCTCAGTTGTTAGGTGAATCGCTGTACCTAGTAACCCAGTTATTAAGTGAACCTGGCTTTCCCATTGACTTTGCTTGTCAGAAGGTCATAAAAGGGGATCACGTGACCTTGTGACACAGCAATGGTCATTAATATGAACCAATTGCCAAACAACTGAATTTCGATCACAGGGGCTGCTGCAAAGTTTGAACTGTGAAAAACGGTCATAAGACGCTTTTTTCAGTGATGTCGTAATTTTGAATGGCCACTAAAGGAACTGTTATAAGTCGAGGACTACCTGTATGCTACCTTTTATGATCAGTGTTGGTGTGCAATTTGGGGCTCTCCCTGGACTCACAATTGTTCAAAAAGCAGGTGATAGCTATGGCTATTTCTAGGCTCTCAAATTCCAATTGCATTGTTTCTTGATGCTTTCTTATAGTCATCTTATTCCAACAGTCCTTTAAACTTCATTGTTCCTTACAGCAGAACATTCATTTATTTCGTTATTGCCAGACATGAACATAACTTTATTTTTCATGTCTTCAAAGGAGTCTAATTCCAAGTGGTGTCAGCTATGATGCAGTAAAAATGAACTGTCATGACTGAAAAATACAAGCCCCGATGAATGTCAATCTGAAGCATAGTTAAAGTTTTGGACTATTTAATGCAAATTGTTGTTGGGATTTCTGCTTAACCAAGTCACAGGTATGATTGCACTAAAAATGGTTACAAAATTATTACAGTAAGTTAAGGCCTAAGATAAAGCAAGCTTTGTAGATCTTTTAACACAGGTAAGCTAATCACAACATATTTCTTCTGTATCTCTAGAAGCAGCAGGAGGTTGAAACTAACAAAACTAACAAAAAAATTTTTTTTGTTCTAATATGAGTCTTCTAAATTGCAATCCAGTGATGGAAAGAAAAGATCCAATAGTACAAGAGGATTATACAGTATGAGATGCTTGTGGACTCATGCCTAAATTCTTGGAATAGTTAGTCTTTGTATAATGCAGGGGTGTCAGACTGAAGGCCTGTGGGCCAGATACAGCCCACAGGGTGCTTAGAGCTGGCTGGTGGAGCCACCCTAGAAAGAGCGAAGGACTGGCCTGTGGTACCTCTGCCAATGAAAACGGAGCTCGGGAAGGCCACACACGGCCCTCCCAAATTCAGTTTTCACTGGCAGAGCAGTTGGGCCACCACAGGTGCCCCTGACACAAGTGACGTTGAGCTGGCGACGCCCACATTGGCCAAGGCCACCCAGCGTCCTGAGGTCAAACACAACCCTGATGCGGCCCAAGTTGACACCCCTGGTATAATGGGATAAAACCTCTTTCATTACAGCTTCTTAGAACCCTTTAAAAAAGATCATTGTGAAGAATATAATGTATCTGAAAAATAAAATAATTCAGCAGAATAAATATTTTGAAATAATAACTAACTATAACTTAGCAATTATTTTCCTTAACAATCGAGTTGCTAGTTCCAAGCGTGGTTGCTAAATGAGGACTACCTGTAAGCTATCATTTAAGTCATTTTGCTTTATGATAAAAAGTATGAAATCAATTATACAAATTAATTTTGCAGTCTAGCTGTCTAAAAATACGCCCAAATAAGACTGACTGACTTTTTTTTTTCAAATTTAGAGATTATCCAGATTATTGTGTACCAGAGAATTAGTAGTATTTTGTATTAGTATTATTATGCCTATATATTTCCTATATTTCCTGTTTGAAATAATTTCTGTCCAAAAGAAAGACACCAAGTGGCCATATGTTAATATAGGTAGTCCTTGACTTACAACCACAATTGAGCTCAAAATTTCTATTGTTAAGTGAGATATTGGTTAAGTGAGTTTTGCTCCATTTTACAACCTTATTTGCCACAGTTGTTAAGTGAATCACTGCAGTTGATAAATTAGTAATCTGGTTGTTAAGTGAATTTGGCTTCCCCATTGACTCTGCTTGTCAGAAAGTCAAAAAGGTGATTACATGACCCTGGGACATAGCAACAGTCATAAATATGAACCAGTTGCCAAGCATCTGAATTTTGATCACATGATCATGGGGATGCTGCAAAGGTCATAACTGAAAAACGGTCATAAGTAAACATTTGTCAATGCTGTTGTAACTTTGAACGTCAGTAAATGAACTGTTGTAAGTCAAGGACTGCCTGTATTATATTTTGGGTATTACATTTCAATTAGATGAATCCATCTTTCCAAAAAAATACCCCACAGACACAATAGAATGAAGTAGTTTTTGTTGAATTGTAATTGTAAATATTTAGAAATATATATAGCGACGCCAAAATTTTATTTATTTGTATCCCGCCTTTATTTTTACAAATAACTCAAGGCAGTGAACATATCCAACATGTATGTTTCCTATTTCCCCACATCAACTGTGTGAGGTGGGAGTGTGTGTGACTAGCCCAAGATCATTTAGCTTCTATTCATGACTAAAGTTAATCTATTCATATTGTGTTGATACTGGTTCTTTCTATGTCCTTTATTGTTGTTTTTAACTTGTACAAATCATTATAAACATATTTATTATATAGATATATTTAAAACAACAAAAAATGCCAACATTAAGCCTTCTAGTTGTAAAGAGAATTCTAAAGCCTCCTAATGCTGCTGGCTTCTTATCTATCTGAAGATAATTTAACCAAAAACATTGCTACTTTCCACTAGTTTGGCAAATGATATTGCAACTACTAAGATAAATTAATAAGAGATAATAAATGAAAATAAGGTATATGCACACTTTTCTCAGGTTCTCATCAGAATTTATTTCTGTTATAAAAAATAATGTCGCATTGTTGGGTTCATGTGTTACGTTCTGTTACATAAATGATGTGAGACTATCAGCAATAGACTCTAAAACTATGCAGTTTTTCTTTTTCAGGGTAATAACTGATAAACTGTTTGCTTGGTGTTGTACAATGGAAAATGCAAACCAAGATAATGCTTCTTCCAGAGAAGGGTTACTTCTTAGGATGGGTCTTAATGATAACAAAGCTGGAATGCAAGGGCTGGATAAAGAGAAGATCAACAAGATCATAATGGAAGCCTCCAAGGTTTGTTTGTATCAGTTTTTAAAAAGTGAACAAATGTTGTAGTTATTCACACTGGTTTTGTTCAGTAAAAAATGTAGGTTATCTATTATCATGATATAGGTAATAGATGTCATTACAATTAATGTTAAAATTAAATCTATAAAGTTACTGCACATACCTACATGAGTTTGCTTCATATCTCATCTTTTTCACTGTAGCAGTAAGCTTATATTCAAGAACAATCATATTTTAATCTTTGTGCTCAGCCAACTTTAGACACAACTAATAATAGTGTATTTCAGTATCATTCAGAATCAGTGGGACAGTTTAAATAACTGCTTTAAGACTGCAATCTTCTGGTCAATACCTAAATATTGATACATATATATCCTCCTGAAGGTACAGGTCTAATTCATTTAATAATTGATTCTTCTGAGGACTTTTATTTGTTTATATTCTTTTATCTTTTTTATGATGTATGAAATGTATTAACTAAAATATTGCACAAAATATTTATATGTCTAAATATATACTATATTTTTTGCTCCATAAGATGCACCCCCCCCAAAAGTGGGTGGAAATGTCTGTGCATCGGTGCTGGTCCTTTGGTGAATAGCAGCCAGGTGCGGTGGCAGGGTCCTTTTACTGTACTGAACCCTGCCTCTTCTGTCTTTGTCATTGCCTGTCTCTTCTATCTCTTCCGCAGTGCAGGAGTCAATAGGCAGAGCTGGCACATGAGAGGACACCTATCTGTGGTCCTCTCAGGCTCCGACTGATTTTTTTTCTTGTTTTCGTCCTCTAAGCCTAGATGTGTCTTATGGTCATGTGCATCTTTTTTTTTTTTTTTGAAACAATTTTTTATTAATTTTAAAGATAAAACAACACATCATTAACCATTAAATACATAAACACATAAAACCTCTTAACATTGTAAATCATTACAAGTCAAACAAAACATTATTTTTATACAGCATAATTCCAATTTATCCCATCTCCATATGGACACACAAATATCTTCCAGCAAATTTCTCATTATTTCTCTTTACTCCTATTCAATTTCATTTCTCTTCCATATTTATCCATTTTATAGTCATCATATTCTTTTCTTTCTGGCTTGTTTAAATTATTCTCGTCTAACATTCCTCCAAGGTTTTATTGATTCTTTTTTCCTTTTTTTTTTATAAAAAACAAATTTTGTTAGTTTTACCATAAACACAATACACAAACATACAAACACAAAACATAAACAAAACTAAAAGATCTTTTCTGAAGGTTGTCTGTTCCCGGGTTAAAACTCTTTACACAGACACAAATTCAAACATCATATTCAACCCATATCTCCTTCCATATCTTATTATCATTTTCTTTTTTATATATATATATAAAAACCATTTTTATCAGTTTTATAAGAACAATGCACAAAGAATCAAGGCATAACAGCTTATAAATTCTTTTCTAAGAAAAAATAATAATAAAAGACCAATAAGGCATAACATTTCCAGATTATAATATCAATATTTCATATAATATTAACTTCATATCTTGTCCCTACTTCTCTTTTCCATCCAAATTATTTATTAATTAAAATTTTATTGCCTTTTATCAATATACAAAATCCAAAAAAAAAAAGAAAGCATATATATCCTTCCATATCTTATTACCATTTTCAACAACATTCTTTGTCTGTTTTATTTCCAATTATCCATTCATCTTTTTTTTTCTTTTACTATACTTCTCCTGTACACCAATTGGAGTAACATCTATAACTCATTACCCTAACTTAGAAATACTACATATTACAATCTTTCTTGGGATTCTGTTTAAAAGATTCTAAAATTACATAAAAACACAATCTTATATACCCTCCAGAATCCCTCTTTTAATCTAAATTAAATTCACCCATTGTCTCTAAATAAACTTTTTTTCTTTAAGTCTTGCTTCCCCCCATTAAGGCTTCTCCTCCCCCCCTTTCTCTCTTGCTTATTCTTCTCCTTGCCCTTTCTACCCCTTTGCTTTTTCCCATCGCTTTTCTTACTCCTTTTCCTTTGCTTTCTAACCTTGCCTCCACCTTTTCGCTCATTTTTCTCTCTTTTGGTTGTTTTTATAATTCTTAAAATCCCCTTTTTCTTATCCTTTTTCTCCTCCTCTCCGGAAGGGACCCATTGTTCATCAAAGATGGCTTCTTCTTCCTCTTCTTCCTTGTCCCAGTCCTTCTGCTGCGTAATCAACTTTTCAACAGAACATAAATTTCTAAGAATTGAAACAAAGTGCCCAAAGTATCTTCTTTTTTATATTTTTGATATTCAATCTCTAGTTCATCCACAAACAATGCCATTATAAAAAGGGAAACTTTTTCCAAAACAACCACAAGTATTTTTAATCAAAGATAATCAAAAGCAATTAAAAAAAAAAAATTCCAAAAGTTAATACTTTTCTTCCTTCTTCTCTTTCTCTTTCTGGATTAATTTTTAATCAAAGAGGTCCAATTACCATATATCTTCTTTTGGGATCCACAAAGACGTTCTAGACAATCTCCTCCTTTTTCAGCTTCTGCTCCAATTCTTTTTTTCTCCCTTCCCACTTGCAATGACAATTTTAAATAATCAAAAATCCATACCTCCAGCAGAGATTTTCCAATTTCTTAAATTTTTCAATGTCCGAAAATCCCTTTGTCTCTTAGCTTCAGCTTTCAAAGCAATCCACTTTCAATGTCTAATATATCCAAATATTTCTGCTTTTTCCGTGGGGTGGGAGAGTAAAAAAAAAAAGAGTTCCCTTTAACAGCTTCTCCGCCGCTTTTCGCTCTTCTTAGGGATACAATGTATCCTCCAGCAATTCAAGCAGCTCAATTCCAGGCGGTTTAAAAGGTGTTACTTGACCCGGCTCAGACAGAACTTTCACTCTTCACACTTCCTCCAGCACAGTTCTTACCCGGTTGCTGGCTTCTTCATGGCGGCCATTGCTGACCGCCGCTCCACCGCCTTGGGAAAAAGGGGTTTTCCCGGAGAAGGGGGGGGTCTGCGACACCCCCACCTCCCTATCCGACTCCCCTCTCTCTTCAGCTGTCCCTACAGGGCAGCCATATCCCCCTGACCCGTCTGGATCGGGGGTACCTCGACGGCTAGCACAGCAGGAATCGCGAGCTGTCGCGAATTCCTGCTGCCCCGAAGCCACGCAAACCGGAAGTTCCGGTCATGTGCATCTTATAATGCGAAAAATATGGTACATTCTGACACATTGTACCTATTTAATTTTGTTATTTGGTGATTCCTATTTTCTTCCAGGCTCTAAGGAATGCCTCTTTACTAGTGAATATAACAAACTTGGAGATCAAAGTCCTTTGTAGGTGCTCTTCTAATAACCTTCACAACTTAAATATAATTAAATTGATAAGTAACAGGCTTAAATATTTTTAATCTCTTTGGCAGGGTTCTAGATTTTATGAAAATGAACTTAAGAAAGACCAACAAGTTAATAAACGGATTGAAAAAATGCTGAAACTAAAAAATAAAATCACAGATCAACAGATTTTGAAAGCACAATTGCAGGTAATTTCACTAAGAATCTTAAAAAGATCAGCCAAGTAAGAAAAAAGATGGAAAGTTTATTGCATTTAACTTAACTCCATTTTGCGTAGGTTTGCTTGATTTAATCTGAAATAACTAGTACTGTATATCATAGGGCTTGGAATACAAAAGAAATCCATAATGTCAGCCTCACATTAGCATGCTGTTAAGATAACCTTTAACGTCAAGCTTGCTATTTAAGTCAATGTAAGTCACAAAGTAAGGGACGCGATGGCTCAGAGGCTAAGATGCTGAGCTTGTCAATCAGAAAGGTCAACAGTTTGGCAGTTCAAATCCCTAACGCCACATAACAGAGTGAGTTCCCATTATTTGTCCCAGCTTCTGCCAACCTAGCAGTTCGAAAACATGTAAAAATGCAAGTAGAAAAATAGGGACCACTTTGGTGGGAAGGTAACAGCGTTCAGCATTCACCTTCGGCATTTAGTCATGCCGGCCACATGACCACAGAGACGTCTTCGGACAGCTTTGTAACGGAGATGAGCATCACCCCCTAGAGACTAGCACATATGGGTGAGGGGAACTTTTACCTTTACCTTAAGTCACTTTGGTTTGTGACTTACTCTGAAACCTGCTAATCATCTTTGGCTTAAATCTAGAAGCTCTGGCTTTCTGTTGTAGTGCTTAAACTAGTGTTTCTGGGGCTCCTGACTGTCAACTTTTAAAGCCCCAGAATAAGCTATTACATTTCTATATAATAGATAATATTTAGATAATCTTTATTCACAAAACCATGGTCTTAGTTTTAAATACATCCCCAGTGTTTCCAAGAAGTAAATTTATGTGGGCAGTTTCTCAAAGTTGTATGATTATGGTAGGTTTTACTAGTATCCTATGTATATAAAAATGTTACATTGTTTTGAAATTAAATGTTGGATGTTTCTACATCAGTGAGGGAAAGGCATGTATTTTTCATCAATTACATGGTATTTCAAAACACAGAAAGCTCTTAGAAAAAAGGCTTGACAGCAGTTAATTGTGATTATAGTAGAGCTTCATATGAGTTACACGTATTTCTTGTTTACTCACATACAAAGAACAGCATTGCGGACATTAAACAAATTAAATGGGAGAGCCATAAAGATAATCACAGCATAATTACTGCATTAAACATGTCACTTTCTCATGCCACAGCAAATCATTTTGGAGCCTCTTTGAAATGATGCATACTGTATAATGGTTGGTTCATGTGACAATTTATGTTACCTAGGATATAAATTAAAAATTATTGTCCAAATTATTCTACATTATTGCAGACAGAAGACTTTGAAATAATAAAAGGGACCATGTAACAATGTTGATACTGTGTGTATGTATATACTTTATGAAACAATTCTGAAGTAATTTCTAGTTATTTTTATAAACTTATCCAACTTTGAGTAAGAGAAAGGAATCTGTCTTTATTCAGTTTTGTATATCTATTTATAAACAGATGGATAAACTTGCAATTGAATTGGATCAGAATCGTGACCTTAGTTGTACTATTGTACACATTGACATGGATGCCTTTTATGCAGCTGTAGAAATGAGAGACAATCCTGAATTAAGGGATAAGCCCATAGCAGTGGGTTCACTGAGTATGCTGGTAAGAAGAAATACACTATTTACATACTTGCACAGAAAACACAAACATGATTTTTCATGTATACAAGTTCCTTGTTTCTAAATGTGTGATAATAAGGGAAGCAAAATAAAAATTATTTTTGCAAGGACTGTACAAATACTTTTTTAGATTAATATTCTGCTTTTCCTGTTCTTGTTCATGGCTTGGTGCTATGGTTTTAGATAAATAGTTCTTTGGTTTAACTTACAACATGGTAGCACAAATATGTTTTGTGTGACTCTAGTGTAACCCTAGAACTATTGATGCTGATCAGCAGTTTCCTGGAAGATTTCCCTATCCTCCCTAAAGAGCTGGGAATTGAATATTTGATATTTGCATGAAGAGTATATACAGGTAGTTTTTGATTTAAAGTTGCAAATTGGGACCATAAATTCTGACATTAAGAGACATGGTCATCAATAAAAAAAACATGATATGCCACGGCTTAGCAATTGCAGTTTAAGTTGCCATTATTAAACGAGGACCATGTGGGCATTATGTGAGGGCCTCACATGACTGCGATTGCCTACTGGCTTTCCCATTGACTTTGCTTGTAGGAAGCCAGTAGGGAAGGTTGCAAATTGTAATTGCAGGGATACTGTGATGTCTGCTAGTATGAGGTCCAGTTGGAACTACACCTGTTTAGTGCCATCATAAGTTTATATGGGTGCTGAACTACTGGTCATTAAATAAGGAGCACCTGTACTCCATCACAAACCACAAGCAACTCAAATGAAAAGTATATTCTGACTTGGTCTTCATTATAAGAAAAGTAAAGTATTGTATAGAGGAGGAACTGAAGCAACAAAAAAGGACAAATCTTTACCATTTTGGTACAATTCATTATGGTTTAAACAATGTTCCCCTCAACCAATTTTATCTTCTCTTACCATTCTCAATCTCTACAATCCAGAGCATTTTAATAATTTACTCTGAAGAGCTGGGATCTCCTTTGCGATACAAAAATATGCTTAGGGATACAAGACAGAAAATATATTGCTGCTTCTCATTTTTCTTTTGATAGAAACCTTTGGTGGCTCGTCACAGTTCTTAAACATTTCCAATGTGTTTTCACTGAAATCAAGCTTTTGTATAAATGAATATTACCCTAAATAACTATCTCATCACAAAGCGCTTCACAAAGTGGTATTTCTTTATAAAATCTCTGAAACTGAATGATCACTGACCCCTTTTCTGCTGTTTAGATTCTTTGCCATTTTTGCCTTTCAAACATTAAGATTAATCAAAATATAAATCCATATTGTTGCCTACTTTCACACTGACATGACTGTAATTAATACTACAATATTTCTAATGTGGTTTATAGCACAACACATTCAAACATTTTGTTGTGAAGCAGTCACAATCAAAATATTGATTAGCAAAATATAAGTTTCATATGTGTTCAAATCACCGCATACAGTTACTTTCTCAGCCTTTGAGATGCTCCTTTGTATTAGTTTGCTTCAATTTTTTTAAAAAAAAACAAGTTTTATTAATTCTTCAAGACAGACAATACACAAATACACACAACATAAAAACGTAAAAAATCTCTTTTCTGAAAGTTGCTTAGTCCCGGGTTATAACTCTTGGTACAGACACAAATTCAAATTCATATTCCTTTTATATACCATTTCATATCTTATTAACATTTTCAATTTTCTACATGACTTCTCTCTTTTAAATTTTCTCAATTTTATTTTATTTATCTCCTCTCAATTCATATCATAATATTTATCATTCTTTGTCTGTTCTATTCCAACCATCCATTTATTTTTCTTCTTTAAAAAAGAAGAAAAACTTCTCCTGTACACTATATGGAGTATGATGCCTTTATCTCTTTCTCCTATATTCGTAATACTTAATATAAAACACATAACTTACATTGGGATTCTGTCTGGTACATTCTAAAATTATACTATGTTGTCAAAAATAATACAAATCTATTCATTAGTATTAATATTCATTTATATCTTAAACGTTCAACATATTACTTTTCAGTTAAATCACATACTTTTATGGGAGCCCTATTTTCCATAATTATTCCCCCCCCCACATCATATATTATAACTCATTATTTCATTACAGTGTTCTTCCTTCTTCTACGTCAAATCTCTCATTTCGCAAAAAAATTCGCTAATATACCATAATCTAATCATTAATATTAACAATCATTTATATCTTAAACATTTTATCCATTTCAATTAAATATCATGCCTTTGTAGGAACACTTATGCTTTCCGAAAATTATTATTACCCCCCCATCACAATCTTAAGTCATATTTCATTGCAGTATTCCCTTTTTCTTAACAAAAATTTCACTAGTTTATATTAAATATTTTATCACATTTTAAATTACATATTATTTCCAATTTTTATGGTTATTTCTAAATATAAATATAAAAATGCAATCTTATGTACCTTTCTAGAATCCCTTTAACAATAAAGTTTATCCATTATCTCTAAAAAAACTTTTGCTTCTTAACATCTTGCTCCCCACCATTAAGGCTTCTCATCCTTTCCTTTCTCCCTTGCTTCCCCTTCTCTTTGTCCTCTTTAACCCCTTGTCTTTCCACCTCCCTTTTATTCTGCTTTCCCCTTTCTGTTGTTTCCTAACATAATGTCCCCTTTTCACCTTATTCTTCTCTTTTTGGATTGTTTTTCCAGATCTTAGAGTCCTCTTTTCCTTTTTCTCTTTCTTTTTCCCTTCTCCAACCAGAGTCATTTGATCATCAAAGATGGCTTCTTCTTTGTCCCCATCATCCTGTTGTTCATTCTGTTTCACTTAGTTATAAACCGCCATTTCTAAAAATTGAAAAATAGACCATCTTTCCCTTCTTATTTTTCTTTTTCATATTTTTGATATATAAGTTTCAATCCATCCACAGATGATGCCATTGTGTAGAGAAAAAGTTTTTCCAAACAACCACCCAGATGTTTTAATCAGAAATAATTGTCAAAGGTTCCAAAGTCACCAAACAATCCAAACAGGCTGTTTCTTTTAAATACCTTCTTCTTCTTCACTTTCTCTTTCTGGAGTTAAAGTAATCACAAAGTTTCCTTTCAAATATATTTTTGGAAGTTTTTTTTAAATGTTTAATAACTCTTTACAATTCTAGGCAGTCTTCTCCTTATTTTCAAATTCTGCTCCAATTTTTTTCCCTCTCCCTTCTCACTCACAGCCAAAAATATTTTTTTTTCTCCGCTGTCACTTTAAGAAGGAGAGTGGAACGAAAAGAAAAAACTTTCCCTTTTAGAATATTTGCAGCTTATAACTCTCACAAGGAACAATGTATACTTCAAGGTGTAGCAGCCTTCAAGGTTCCAGGTCACTTTCTTTTGTCTTGTCCCAGTTACAAGCAACTTTCACTTCTTCCAATTTTCTCCCTCCAGCACCTGCTTGTCCAGCTGCAGATTTCTTCGTGGCGGCCATTACTGACCGCCGTTCCTCCGCCTCGGGAAAAGGGGGTTTAGCCAGCAGGGGAGGGGGTCTGTGACACCCCCAAACCCCTTTCTGGATCCCCTCTGTCTTCAGCTGCCCCTACAGGGCAGTTATATCCCCCAGATCCAAACGGATCGGGGGAACCTTGGCGGCGAACGCAGCAGGGATCGCGCAGTAACGCGAATCCCTGCCGCCGCTGAAACCTTGCAAACCGGAAGTCCTAGTTTGCTTCAAATTTTTGAAGCCTTGCAGGCCGAAAGTGCGCAGCCCCCGCTTTGGCACTGCAGGGCTGTGCTTACCTTATGCAGGGCTGCGCTTTCGTCCTGCAAGGCACGGCCAGCAGGAGGAGGCACTGCCGCCACATAAGGTAAGAGCAGCTGGCGATGGTGCTGGAAGCCAGGCCAAGTGGGACAAGTCCCAGAGAGGGGTGGGGCCCGCGGGCTGGGCTGCCGCTGCGCCTGCTCATGCCCAAAATGGAGCATTGGTCAAAGGGCAGTGCGCCAACAGCAGTCTGAGCAGCTTGCTCCTTTGCAGTTGTGCCAGAGGCGTCTCTTCCGAGCCCTGCTCTGGCGGCCCGAGGGGACGCGGATGGAGTCCATTTTAAGGTCAGCTCCCACGCCCTTGCCAGTGCTGTGGCAGGGAAGGGGGCGCTGGTGCCCTTTGCATAGATGGGAAAGCAGAGGCATCAGCCTCTTGGTACAGCCCATCTTTCCTGCTCAAGAGCCCCTGGGCCGCCCGACCAAAGCAGCACGTTTTTTGGTACCCTTGCCAGAGAAAGTGGACTGGTGATCCGGAGGAGAAACAGGGCTGTGGGGCATCGCTAGACTAAAACGCGCCAAGGAGTTGGGAGACTTTGGTGTTAAGATTTTCCCGCAAAAAAATAAATAGTACCAGATGCGTTCCTGGGACAAGGAGAAGGACTTAAGGCTGGATTCCTAGACTAAGCGAGGCTGCGCGTGGGGTGCTCCCTTTGGCTGCTAAAGGGGAGGGGGTCTGCGACACCCCCAAACCCCTTTCTGGATCCCCTTTCTGGTGGCTAGGCAAGGCATGTGGGGGGGAAATTAATATACCCTCGAAAAGACAGCCTAGCCATTTCTTCGGAGGTAAAAAAAGGCCCAGCCTTATTTTCTGAGAAACACAGTAGTTATGATGGAATGTAATAGTCTGAATTCCCAGAAAGGAGGGGTTGCATTTCAGAGGAATAAAAGGCAGCTCAGTCCAGATATTTTTTGGGGAAAGAGTGAAGACAGACCTTTCCTAATAGTTCTTGGAGTATATGATAGATGCAGATATTAGCATGCTTTAGTTTGGGAAGATTCTGTCTGTACGTGTGGAATAATGAAGAACTTAGTTTGGAAGAATCACTATGTGTCTTTCTTGGTTCCCTGGGCCTGATATTGGTTGATGCTTCATTGCCTAAAAGAGATGTATAACTACTAAATCAAATGTTACCTATCTTGATCACTTCTTTTTTCCTGGATGAACGAAACTCATCTATTAAAGTCTTGAACAACTTGTTGAGAAATAATCAAGGTAGATAATATCTAGCATCCCTTACTGAACTGTTGCGGATAAGAAACAAATGATGAGATTTTTGGATTTTGTTTTTAGTAAGAGATGAAGTATGGGGTGAAAAGTATATGTTATAATGTAAGAGATGGTGATAAATCACTTACAGTAGTTCTCGATTTATGACCAGTGATTTAATAACCATTCGTAATTACAGTGGCCTTGGAAAAGGTACTTTACAGCTCATCGAACATTTCTATCCTTTGTAAAACGTTGCATGCTCTGCTGTTGTCACATGACCACATTTCGAGCCCTTGGCAACTTTGCACTAAATGACCACTTGCTAAGTACCCTTACAAATCATTGTTATTTGCAATCTTCTCTGCCTGCTTCCCCAGAAAGTCAGTGGGGAAGCCCGCAGGGAAGATTGCAAGCAGAAGGGATGGAAGGAAACCTCTTGGCTGCATCCAGTCCTACAGGTATGTACAGAGCTGTGTGCAAAGCTGCCACGGTCCTGGACTCTTTCAACCTATCTAATTAACCTAAACAAACCTAACATTCAACCTGCTTCCCAGCCAGCCACGCAGAATCCCTCCATTATCTCTAGGAGCCAGCAGTATACAATTTACCTTTCTGAAAATGGGCACTATTCTTGCAATCGTCAAATCTTCCTTAAATCATAGAACCATATGGCTTGAAGGGATCCGGAAAATCTTCTAGTGATCTAGTCCAATCCCCTGCCCAAGGCACAAATCCTTATACCATCCCAAACAAATGATTGTCCAATCTTTTATTGAAAGCCCCCAGTGATGGAACATCCATAACTCCAGGAGGCAAATTGAATTGCCTAAATTCATAAATGAATTATTCTCACTGTCAGGAAATTCCTCCTTAGTTCCATGTTGGATCTTCCTTTAATAGGCTTCTACCCATTGCTTCTTGTCCTGACCTCAGGGGTTATGGAGAATAAATTGACCCCCTCTTCTCTGGGACAGCCCTTCAAATATTGGAATATAGTTATCATGTCACTCGTAAGCCTTCTGTTTGTTTGTTAGCCTAAATATACTAGTTCCCTTAGCCATTCATCATATGATTTAGCCTTCAGACCCCTTATCTTTGTTGCTCTTCTGTGTACTCTTTCCAGGATCACAGCATCTTTTTTGTATTGTGACCAGAAGTGGATGCAAATACCAGTTTTGGACTATATTGCCTTTTTTGTAGCTGCAGCACACTCTGCTGACTCATATCCAAGTGGTAGCCCACCAGGACACTTAGATCCTTTTCTTGACACTACTGTTGAACCAGGTGCTACCTATTCTGTACCTGTGTATTTGGTTTTTCCTGCCTAAGTGCATGACCTTACTTTCTTTACCACTGCATCTTGCCATTGGGATAGGGCCCAATGCGCAAGTCTGACAAGATCCTTCTAAATCGTGAGTCTATTTTCCGACGTTTTAGCAATTCTACTCAGCTTGGTATAATTTGCAAATATGATGAGCATCCCTTCAATCACATCATCAATCCCCCCACCCTTAAAACAGAATCTCTTTAAAATGGAATTGTTTTCTAATCAGAGTTGATTTCACAGTAGAAGTGAATTTCCATGTTTAAGTAGTACTTGAATTGATGATTGTTATGTTTTCCTAACAGTTTTATAATCTAGTTGTAATACAATCCATTTTAAAAAGCTTTTTTTTTTAAAAATCATGGTTTTGTCTTTTTTAAGTCCACTTCAAACTACCATGCTAGAAGATATGGGGTACGTGCAGCTATGCCTGGATTTATTGCAAAGAAACTTTGTCCACATCTTATTATAGTACCATTAAACTTTAAGAAATATGAAGAAGTAAGTAAACAGGTATGTGATTCATTTGCATAGCTGAATGCATATTAATTTAATTATTTTAATTTGTCTACAGTTCACCTAAAATTAAAAATTATGTTGGACTTTTCCCATTATTCCATATACTATTAGCTTTGTTTCCCATAATTAATAAATTATGTGGTTGGATGTATTTTTTTTTTTTTTGTATTTTGCATTATGCTAGCAAGTTGTTGCAGGTTTCCAAAGAATAATTATACTTTCTGTTCATGTGTGATTGAAGCGTATTCTGGAGCCACTGTAATATTATTGTTTTGCTCTGCATTCAGACTGAGATCATTCTGTCACTTTGGGGAACGTGTCTTAGCGTTGAGTTAAGTCCCCTTCTGTTAATAGTAATGGCTACATCATCACTGCTACAAATTTCTTACCTGCAGAAAGTTTGACACTCTGATTTGAAGTGACATAAGATCATAAAATGGGGCAAAACTCACTTAACAAATCCTCACTTCACAACAGAAATTTTGGGCTCAATTGTGATTGTAAATCGAGGACTATCTATACTGATTAGATGCATGGTATATATTTAAAACATAATAGCACAACTTTGTATTTATATTTCTCAAGATTAGGGAAATACTAGCTGAATACGATCCTCAATTCATGCCCATGGGCCTTGATGAAGCCTACTTGAACATAACAGAGTATTTAGAAGAACGGAACCACTGCTGTAAAAGAAAACATCTCAGTACATCCAAGTTTGATCTAAATGGTATGTAATTATCAAGAGTTATCAGGTCAGAATAAAATGTTATGTTGCTTTTATGTCTGTGATCTAGTAAACCTGGAAACTGACACACAAATATTTTAAGTTTTAATATTTGCTTTCATTTATTTTGAATTAATTTCATGCCAAGGCAAAAGATAGTGATAAGATCTTAGTCTAGAACCGTGATGGTGAACCTATGGCACACATGCCAGAAGTGGCACACAGAGCAATTTCCTCTGGCACACAAGGTGTTGCCCAGGATAGATCCACTGCACATGCACACGTCTCCCACCAGCCAACTGATTGTCGGGTATCTGCCATGCATGCATAGGGGGACGGGGGCACGCGAGGTGGGGTCACACGTGCATGCGCAGAGGGACATGGTGCGCGGGGGGGCATGTGCAGGGAGAGGGTGGTATCGTGCGTACTGCATTATGGGTGCAGGCACACGTGGACACCTGCATGCACTTTTGGCACACGGTGACGAAAAAGTTAGCCATCACTGATCCAGAATTTTAAACGTCTTCTGAACACTTATTAAAGGTAAGAGTCCTCATTTCAACAGGAGAAGGTTTTCCAGTGCTGGTTGTTAACTTGGGCCAATGATTTAGTCAAGGAAAAGAATTGTGATCCTAAACTGGATTTTTTTTATTTACTCATCTTAAGAAGAAAATCCTAAAAATCTAATTATTTTACTATAATTTTAGATTGAACTGTTGGTTGGGATAGAGTCAGCAGAGTTAAGCTTCAATATTGCATTCTAACCACTATGCCCCCATGGCTTTTTCTTTCTTTTCCTCCATGGGAGATGACCCTGCAGCAGTAACAATGAGAATACTGCCTTTTCTTAAAAGCAATATATGCAACCATCTTGCTAAATAAGTGATTTTGAAGTCTAAAGCAGCTGTCCCCAACCTTTCTGCCACCAGGGACTGGTTTTGTGAATTGTTCGCCTCCAGGTGTGCAATTTTTCCATGAATTGGGGAGAGTGGAGTTACAGTTTTGCTTGTTCACCTGCCGCTCATCCCCAGGTGTGTAGCCCATATCATGGACTGATCCTGGTCCTTCGTCAGGGGACCCATGGTCTAAAGCTGTTGCTATTATTAGCTTTACAAGATAATTTGAAATGACTGGTTTGCTGACGATATTCTATTTTTTTTATTTTTTTAAAAAAACAAGGAAAACAGAATATAATTATATCTGATGAATCAAACTTGAGTGATGATATGCATTCCTGTTCACCAGTATTGTTTGACAGTGACACTTTGATTGATAAGCAGACTATTCAGCCATCTTTGCCCGTAAAAGAACAGCAATGCCAACAATCAAGAGTTCAGTTAAAGTCAGTTGTCTTGGAAACATCAGCTGAGGAAGTTGTAAATGAAATTCGTTTGAGAATTGAACAAAAAACTGGGATGACTGCCAGCGCTGGTAAATATATTTTTATTGTTTGTAACACGGACAATTCTAGAATAACTCTGTACATATTTACTGTAAGTATGTTAATAAAATATCTGCTGTATTGATTGACTAGAGTTGTAACTGTGATTCTTTGCTGCTTTATACTTATCCATGTATATTAATACCAATCAAAATGTGCAAAGCTGAATAATTATGTTTTACTTCTCATATGTAGTGTGTTCTAGATTTTATTTCACTTATGTGGTTCCTATCTATATAAGGTTGTACAACTTATTGGATATGTGCATTGTCTTGGTCCCAGTGCAAATACTGACCATCAAATTTTGATTCTGGACTTCATCATTCACAGAATTTGTGCATTTGTATATGACAACAGAATTGCTTTCAGACTGATTCTCCCTGTTAAGTTGTTGTTTAACCAGGTTATTTTACAATGTTGTTTTGGGGAGAAAGATGACTTTATACCTGGAAGGTTATGTTCAAAACTAACAAAGATGCAATTATGTAATTTTCATAGATATTACTCAAATATTCTCCCATTCACTAATGCATTGGGCCACAACCAAAGATTGTTAAGACTTACTCCCTCAATTACTTACTCACCTAATCTTTCCACCTACCTTCTCTTCAACATAAATTATATCTATTGCCTTGATTTTTATCTGGAGGCTGGCTGCAATTAGTGACAATGACTCAGATATTAGTAAGAATAAGCCTTGATTTTTTCTGAATAAATATAATAATTTGGATGTAGTCAAAGGATGTGAATGTATTGTTTATATTTAATAAAAGATCTATAATAATTAAGATAAAGACATTTTTTTTAAACAAATTTTATTAATTTTACAGAAAACACAATACACAATCCAGGCATAACAACTTGAAGTCTTTTCTAAAAGAAAAAATGAATAATAATTAAAGAAGAAAGCCAATAGAACATATAAAATAATTTCAAATTGTAATATCAATATTTACATTATCTATTTAACTTTATATCTTATCCAGACTTCTCCTTTTATCCAAATTATATTTCTTGCTTAATAAAATTTTATTGCCTTTCATAAACATACAAAACACAAAACATAAACAAAACTAAAAGATCTTTTCTGAAGGCTGTCTGATCCCGGGTTGAAACTCTTCACACAGACACAAATTCAAACATCATATTCACTTTATATATCCTTCCATATCTTATTATCATTTTCTTTTTTTCTTTTTTTATAAACCAATTTTTTCAATTTTATAAAAACAGCGCACAAAGAATCAAGGCATAACAGCTTATAAATTCTTTTCTAAGAAAAAATAATAAAAGAAGAAAACCAATAGAACATAATGATTCCAAATTATAGTATCAATACTTTATCTATTTAACTTCATATCTTATCCCAGCTTCTCCTTTTCATCCAAATTATTTCTTGTTAATTAAAATTTTATTGCCTTTTATCAATATGCAAAACCCAAAAAAGCATAATAAAACCTTTATATATCCTTCCATATCTTATTACCATTTTCAATAACATTCTTTGTCTGTTCTATTTCCAACTATCCATCTTTTTTTCTTTTACTATACTTCTCCTATACACTAATTGGAGTGACATCTTTAACTCATTACCCTAACTTAAAAGTACTTCATATAACAATTTTTCTTGGGATTCTGTTTAATAGATTCTAAAATTACACAATGAATTTTATACTCTAAATACACATATAAAAACACAATCTTATGTACCCTCCAGAATCCCTCTTTTATCCTTAATTAAATTCACCCATTGTCTCTGAATAAACTTTTTTTCTTTAGATCTTGCTTCCCACCATTGAGGCTTCTCCTCCCCCCCTTTCTCTCTTGCTTATTCTTCTCCTTGCCCTTTTTACCCCTTTGTCTCTCCTCCTCCCTTTTCTTACTCCCTTTCCTTTGCTTTCTAACCTTGCATCCACCTTTCCTCTCATTTTTCTCTTTTTTGGTTGTTTTTTCAATTCTTAAAATCCCCTTTTTCTTATCCTTTTTCTCCTCCTCCCCGGAAAGAACCCATTGTTCATCAGAGATGGCTTCTTCTTCCTCTTCTTCTTTGTCCCAGTCATTCTGCTACGTAGTCAACTTTTCATAAGTTCATAACGCCATTTCTAAAAATTGAAACAAAGTGCCCAAAGTATCTTCTTTTTTATATTTTTGATATTCAGTCTTTAGTTCATCCACAAGCGATGCCATCATGAAAAGAGAAACTTTTCCCAAAACAACCACAAGTATTTTTAATCAAAAATAATTCAAAAAAAGTTCCAAAAATTAATACTTTTCTTCCTTCTTCTCTTTCTCTTTCTGGGGTTAATGTTTAATCAAAGAGGTCCAATTACCATATACCTTTCTTTGGGATTCTAGGCAATCTCCTCCTTTTTCAGCTTCTGCTCCAATTTTTTTTCCCTCTCCCTTCCCACTTGCAACATCAATTTTAAATAATCAGAAATCCATACCTCTAATAAGGGTTTTCCAATTTCTTAAGTTTTTCAATGTCCAGGAACCCTTTTGTCCCTTAGCTTCAACTTTCAGAATAATTCACCTTCAATGCCCAGACATATTTCAAATCTGCTATTTCCATGGGGTGGGAGAGTGAAGAAAAAAAAAAAGTTCCCTTTAACAGCTTCTCTGCCGCTTTCGATCTTCTTAGGGATACAATGTATCCTCCAGCAATTCAGACAGCTCAGTTCCAACGAATTTGAAAGATGTTGATTGACCCGGCTCAGCCAGCACTTTCACTCTTCTTGCTTCCTCCAGCACAATCTTACCCAGTTGCTGGCTTCTTCGTGGCGGCCATTGCTGACCACCGCTCCACCACCTTGGGAAAAAGGGGTTTTTCCGGATGAGGAGGGGGTCTGCGGCACCCCCAACCTCCTGTCCGGCTCCCCTCTCTCTTCGGCTGTCCCTACAGGGCAGCCATATCCCCCTGACCCATTTGGATCGGGGGTACCTCGGTGGCAAGCGCAGCAGGAATCGCGAGCGGTCGCGAATTCCTGCTGCCACCGAAGCCACGCGGAACCGGAAACCAAGAGAAAGACATTTGTTCTACATTGTTTGTATGCAAAATTTGGAACCAGCAATTATATAATGGCCAAATAACTGCTGATTACTTTTGGGGGGAGAGGGGCAGGGGGGACAGTCCTTTGTACAGGATTTAATTGTTTCATACCAGAAGAGTTATGAATACAAAAATAAAAACTGATTATGGAAGACTCTATCTTAGAAAACAGTAATAACTAATGGTCCTTTAGAAAGCTAAAGAATACAACTAAAAAGCTAAAGAAAGGAACTTTGGAAGTCATCCAACTCCATGACAGATGTTCAACCTCTGCTTAAATTCTTTCAATGAAGAACCCATTACTCTCTAAATTTTTTCATCTTTTCTACCTTCTGGAATAACTGAGTTCTGGAAATCAGTCTGAATTGTTCTGAAATTATAGCTTTCAATGGATATGATTAAGAGCTAACCCAAATAAAAGTATTTAAAATGAAAAGAGATAAACACTCATGAGAGACTTAATGCTATTTAAATAGCACATATTTTAATGTAAAACAAATAAATAATGAACCTGCAATGGTTCAGATAAAGTTAAATAATATTGCAGATAAAGAAATCAAGAATTTTGGCGAATGAAGTCAATTTCCCTCTTTCTTTTCCGTTTTTCTCAGTCATTTTTTCTTTCAGTCCAGGTAGATCCTTCCCAAAGAAGCAGTTTATGGGAGCTTAAGACCGAGAAGGCAACCAAGAAAGTTTTGAGAGCTTGAGGCAGAGAAGGCAAGCAAGCATATGGAAGTTTATAGGAAAGCTCTAAGCAACTTAGATAGGAAAGTGCAATTGGTGCTCAAAATCTTTAGTATTCATGCAAATTAAATGGGATGAGAGGAGCTATGACTGATGAGGAAAGAGATTTTGAGGTAGTGATAAACAGTTTTATCAAGATGTCAACACAGTATACATTCATTCATGTTAGAGATAATTAGAAATGGTATTAAAAATAGAAATGCCAATATATTAACACATTTATTAAAATCAGTGGTTTGAGTGCATCTGAATATTGTATGCAGTTCTAGTCACTGTACCTTAAAAAAGATATGATGGAATTATGCAAAATGCTGAAAGAGATTAAGACATAGTAAAATAAAAAAAATTGAGAGGGAAGATTTACACTAACACTATTCTTTCTTCTTCATGTTTTCTCTCCATGCAAATGAACTTTGCTTTTAGGAGAATCTTAAGAACTCCATCCCATTTCAGTCATCCATTTGTTTCAGTTCATTCAGTCTTCCTGCATATATTTGTTTCATGTTTCAATCCTCATATTGTCTATATTAGTGTTTTGTGTTGAAGTACAAACTTCCTAAAGTTGCCAAGTTTGAAAAGCCCTGCTCTCAAATCACTCCTTTTATTCCTTTCATACCGGTCACTCATTTTTTTAATTTAACCCACATTCATAGTTGATAAGAGGCAGGTGACAAAAATGTTGGCTTGGAAATTTTCTATTCTAGAGGCACTAGCTTACATTTTTTAACACACTTGAGATAAAACTAGGTATTGGTTGTGCTTGTGGTATACTGGCCAAAATATTACAGAACTATCCAATATTATGACTGATATTATGACCTTATATTAACATGGAATATTGAATGAGATGTAGTTATGGCAGTTTGGTAACCTAGCCTCTACTTTGCATAACCAAAAAGTGATATATTTTTAATCTTATTTCCCTGTGAAATAGCATTTTGTGGAATGGTACCTATTATGGAGCCATTTCAAGATTGGGCACCCACAATGCCTATGTTTTGATGGCACCCATGACCCTGCCACAAAAGTATTCTTTATATTCAACTTTCATCTCAAATCTGGATTGCTTTGACTCTTACATAACATGTAATTGAAGCTGGAAAGTGATAATTCTTTTTTGTTTCTATTTGATTTTTTTTTTTCATTTAATTGTAGGCATTGCTCCAAACATGATGTTGGCAAAAATGTGCAGTGATAAAAATAAACCTAATGGCCAATATAGAATCCCTCCAGAAAGAGATGCTGTGATGGACTTCATCAAAAATTTAGCTATTAGAAAGGTGATAAAAATTGATTTATTTAGTGTTGCTACTTTTATGAATATTGTGTTCAGGAAATAGTTACTGTCTTTTGGTGTCTAATTTTCTTATCAACATTTTATCTTCTATATCTGCCACTGTAAAATATTACACTGCTCTTTATGGTCATGTGACTGCATTGGGGCATTTAGTAACCATCTCACATTTACAACTTGTTGCAGTGTCCTGTAGTCACATGACCATGATTTGTCGGTTACCAGCAAAAAAACACCCATTCAGGAGGGTGGATTGAGATTTACAACCACATGTTTCATGTAATGACTGTGTAATTTGCTTGATGATCGCTCTAACAACTGGTCAAAAAATCAGTTTGAAAAAAAATCAAATGCCTCAGTTCATAGTGCAGAACAATACAACAAGTTCGCCAGTTATGTGCAGCAGTTTACCAAGCTATGTAATTATTTCTATTATTTTTAAAAAAGCTCAGTTTCCAAGGTGATCATTAATAATAGATGATAAGAGGTATATATTGAAACTGTTAAAATTAAGATTTCTCATTAAAACTTCCTGTTTCACTGGTGTATAATTCATTCTCATTTAGGTACCAGGCATAGGAAAAGTAACAGAGAAAATGCTAAAAGCTTTGGAAATAGAGACTTGCACAGAACTGTACCAGCAAAAAGCTCTGATTTCTCTTCTGTTTTCTGAAACATCCTGCCATAATTTTATTGAAATCTCTCTTGGTTTGGGTTCCACACATTTGGAAAGGTATTTCATACAAAATGTACTTATCCTTATTTTACTTGTTTTCTTAATATTTTATTAATTGGTTGCATTTCACATGAAATTAATAATAACTGTATTATTCAAGCTTACCTTGTTTTTATTCTAATTCCCAGTAAAATTACAGAATCTTAGGGCTTTCTCTCAACTCTCCTAAGACCCCTAAGTCTAAAATAGATCACATATATTTGTAACTTTAAAAAATATTCATTGAGGTATTTCAATTTTCAATATTGAAAAATATTTTCAGATTGTTGAGTAAATTCAGTTCGATCATGTTTTAACAAAAGATATACATTCTTATAAAAACAGAGTGATATTGAATACTTACAGAAAATATTTACTAATATTTCTTACCTTTACTTTTCCCTGTTTTTCAGACAACTGTTTTTGTCTAATTTTTAATAATTATTTTTCCATTGCTGTTTTTCGTGATGTATGTGTGTCTGCTCATAAAATTTGACACTTACTTTGAAATTTAGCCTTCTTTCTTTTTTTAAGGGACTGGGAAAGAAAAAGTATGAGTACCGAAAGGTATGTACTCAAAAGTACAGTTTATCAAGTGTAAACATCTCACCTCTTGAATGCATTTAAATATACTATGTGATTTCCCCCCTCCCCATGATGCAAGAGATACCAATACAATGCCAAAAATTTGCCAAATAAAGTTTGGGGTTGCCTGAATTATGGATTAGCTTATTTGTTTGTTCATTTATTTATTATTTAAGTGTATTCATTGCCCAACATTCATAAGTAGAAGAAGCATTCATAAGTAGAAAAAACAAAAACAGCTAAAACTCTGTCCATATAAAGATAATATATAGTTACCAGTCACTAATTTTGCAAAGACAATTAATTCAAATACTAGTACCAGCACACTTTTCCCATCATGTAAAAGAGACACTGGTTCTTTGGAGATAAAAACTGAGCCTTTTTTGAGCCATTCTTCTAGAATTTGTTTTTCTATTAGAACAGTAATACCAAATATGATTATTGCCACTGGGTCAAAAAGACCTAAGATAAAAATAGATTTTTTTCCCTCCATATCTAGATATGCTGCTTCCATCAGTGACAGGCATCTGATACAGGAAAAAAGTTCAAGTAATCCAAACAGAGGAAGATCTGATTTTCATTGATTCCTCTTCCTTAATAAGCTGTCTATATTCTTTGAAAATCTGAAGAGGGTTAGGTAATCCTTTGAAATAGTGAAGGAGAAGATACAAAGAAATTGTGATAATTCTCTTGACCCAATCCCATTAGTAAGCTTCACGATCAGAACTTTATTCAATGAATAATTCCTTCAAGTAGAATTAAATGTTGGATCTCCAAAGAACCAAAATTTATTTTTCATTGTGCAGTTTTTTAAAAACCAAAGTCGTTGGATGTTTTTGATAAATTAAAAGATTTGAATTGGATCAAGACTAATTTGTTATAATTAAATCCCATTGAAATAATTGTAAAAGCAATGTCTAACTTTAGTGCAAACTAAATGAGACAACTGGTCTTGATCCAATTCTAAATCTGACATCCATTATTAAATGGTGCTGAACTGTTACATTTATCTCAAAGCTTAACTTCCTTTTGATATGTTACCATAACAGGCACAGGAAATAATATTGTAGTTTTTGATTTTTGTGTAGTAAGTATGCAATATGTATTATAAGCTGAAACATTCATTTTTAATACTGCAGGGGTTTTACAGAACTGTTTTTGTATTTAGGTATTGTTCAATAGATTTTGCAAATATTTTCTGCTTAGTTTAAACTTGCTTGGATAATCTGTCAAAAACAGAACATGCTGAGATTTTCTTCTCTCTTGGCAGGACATTTAATGAAATAAGTGCATCAGAACAATACAAGTTATGTCAAGAACTCTGCAGTGACCTTGCTCAGGATTTGAAAAAGGAAGGACTTAAAGTAAGTAACTTTATGTCTTCTGTATTTCTCCTGTTTATTAGCAGTCACATCTTCTGTATTTATTGGTGTATTGTTTTGGTGGGAAATACTTTTTATTTGACTGCATTCCTCTTGGTCATAGGAATTTAGATAGAACAGAATTTATGCTAAGGGTGAAAATGATTTGTTAGATTTGCAGGTGGTCACTTGGTTAAAGATGAGTTCAGTTCCTAATTCCGTCTTTAACTTACATTTGTATATAAAATGGAATGTGTACTTACAAATGGACTGCCTATTGATAAAAATAGTATATGCCCCCTGTTTTCCTTCCTTGAGCTGATCTTCCTCTTCACCTTTATTGCAAGACAGTTCTCAGAACATAACCGCTTCAGAAAAAATGTCTATTGTTTTTAATAGGCTAGAACCATAACTTTAAAATTGAAGAATGTGAACTTTGAAGTGAAAACAAGAGCTAATACAGTACTTTCTGCAGTTTCTACTGAAGATGAAATATTTGCTATTGCTAAAGATTTGCTTAAATCAGAAATGGAGATTGTGGCCCCAGAACCTTTACGTTTAAGATTAATGGGTAAATATCATTTCATATAATTATGCTGAGTACTGGCTTGCACAATTATATCAATTATTGCTAGTTATTTGAGCGAAATGAAAATTTTGATTTATATGCAATTGCTGTTAAACTTTGTTCTTATATACTTCTATAATACCTTTACAATTAAATGGTTATTGAAAATTCCTCAAATCAAAATTTCTTCATTATTAATTGTTAGAATATATGTTTAAAATATGATTGCTCTATTGTCCCCTTCAAAAAACAGATTCTTAACACTTTCCAATCATCAAAAGAATATTTGGTGTTTCAGGTATTTAAGCATGTGAAACTTTGTCTCCATCCCCACCACGATTCTTCTCGGGGTGGGTTGTGCAGTGGGGAATCATAGGAAGGCAAGGTTGTTCGACTAAGTTATTTATGTACTTATTTAAATATATTTATATGGCTGTCTATCTCACAACCATGACTTTGACAACAAAACGGATTAAAAGCAGCAACAAAAATAATAACAACCAGGGGTGGATTCTACCAGTTTGCACCTATTTGCTAGAACCAGTTGTTAACGTTCTAAGCAGTTCGGAGAACCGGTTGTTAGAAGAAATTACTGGCCTAATCCTGTAAGGAAGGCAGAAAGAAACATTCTGGTGTTGCTTACAGAAACTGCCTCTCCGTTAACCTTTATTACATTCTTGGCAGGACTAGACTTCCTGTCTCAGGAACTTCTCTGGAGTTTTTTTCCCCTCCTTTGCTGGTACTTTGCTTGTGTGGAGTGACCATTCAAAGTTACAATGGCACTGAAAAAAGTGATTTACGACCATTTTTCCACACTTACGACTGTTGCAGCATCCTCACAGTCGAGAGGCCAGGCAAGGAGATGCATGCCTCGATGTGAGTGATATTGAGTTGGCCACGCCCACCCAGTCACATGACCACCAAACCACACCCACCAATTAAGCCTTGGCCACAAAACCAGTTGTTAAAAAAATGAATCCCACCCCTGATAACAACACAATAATAATACAATGACATCTGTAGATAGTTTAACACAGGCCATACATTCACAGTAATATCAACAGTCATACAACAAGTTCACCTAAGAGAACATCCTAATCTTCAAGGACTTATTAAATGCCATTAGAGTCAGGGTCAAGTGAATCTCAGGGGATATGGTGTTCCAAAGATACAGAAGACATGCTTTCTGATCTCATCAGATATCTTAATGGATAGAAGCCATAACATGCCTACTAGGAGAGGGGATGAGATCTGAGTGATATTTCCAAGGAGATCTGTGAAGTGGAAAAAAATGCAGTCCCACTGTATATGTTAAAGCTAGATTGAAACCAAAATTGAGCAAGGTCATCCGATACATCATTATACATATCATAACTGCGACGAGAATAGCCTTCGCACAGGGATGGAAGAAGGAAGAGATACCATCTGAAGAAGACTTGACACAAAAAAAATAATGGATTGTGCGGAACTGGATAAATTGACAATGGAATTAAGAGGCAAAGATGATTTAGACCAGGGGTGTCCAACCTTTCACCTTCTCTACGCCACATTAGAAGATGAAAATTTGGTTTGGGCCGCACATAAAATAAAATAAAATAAAATTATTTTTATTATTTATTATTAATTATTTATTTTTTATTTTATAATTTTCTGGCCAAATTTTGTGGGGTGGGGGGGGAGAAAACTTGCCCGCCTCGCGCCTACCTCTCCTGCAAATTATTTATTTTTTATTAATTTTCTGGCCAAATTTTGCGGGGAGGGGGAAGAAAGCTCGCCCGCCTCGTGCCTACCTCTCCTGCAAATGCAGCGGTGGCAGCAGCGGGGGCAGAAGCAGCAGCGGTGGCGGCGGGGGCAGAAGCAGCAGCGGTGGCGGCGGCAACAGCAGGAGGTGGCGGGGTGGGACTTTTGGGCTGCGGCTGCCCACCTTTTCTGTTGCTCGCCTCACCCCGCCTCGTGGCTGCCTCTCCTCCTCCTCCTTGCTGGATCTTTCACGAAGGTTGAGGTGGGCGTTGGGCCGCATTACGAGGTGACCTGGGCCACATGCGGCTCGCGGGCCGCGGATTGGACAAGCCTGATTTAGACTATTATGCGGTTTGGGATAGGTGGTATAAATGGGTGGAGGATAGAAATAAGAGCTGATGTGTATGTATAAAAGGAGAGGTATGTATTAATAATGACACGAGCACTGTTAATGTGAATAGCGATTTGTATTTTTGTTTTTAAAAAATATTTTTTTTAAAAAAAAAAGCTAGATTGAAGCCAGTATGCACAAGAGAATTGTTGGCAGAAGTTAGTTGACTCATGTCTAAATTTGAATTGATTTAAGTAGGAATTAAGTAATTATTATGCATTCCTATGTACGTCTATGCAATTCAGTATTTGTTGTTTTGATTATATTTTTAAACACTTACCTTTTTGTGCCTTGTCTATCATATTCAGGTATAAGATTATCAGGTTTTTTAACTGAAGAAGAAAAAAAATACCATCAGAAGAGCATTGTTAATTTCTTAGGACCAGGAAAACAAGCCTGTGCTTTTAAGAAAGCTGTCAACACTTTCCCAAAAGTATCTGAAGGAGAGAGCTTTTTCAATAAAAAGAGAGCTACAAGAGAGCAAACCAATCAAGGGATATTTTTAAATGAATCTTCAAACAAGAAGAGTCTACCAGATAAAATGTCAACAATAACTTCAGGAGAACAAAGAAAGGATGATGAACATCAGATCTTTATTTGCCCTATTTGCTTTGAAGAGCAGCAAAATAGCACTTTAGAAACATTTAATAAACATATTGATATGTGCCTTAGGGGAACAGAAGAAAAAGAAAATGCAGAAATTACAGATTATAATAGCAAATCATGGGAAAATGATCCTCCTGTGGATATGGGGGAAAAAGAAAAGATAAAAGCTAAAATAAGTAAACCACCAGTGAATGAGCAGTCAATAAATATACCTGATTGTGATTCTGCAAGTTGCAAAGATGTTTTGCCTAAGTGCCTAGTTCTTAAACAGAATGACAATGGATGTGGTCCTTCTAATGCTTCAGTATCTGAAATGCATGCTAAAGATTATTTATCTTCTGGAGCCTTGTTAATAGATAAAGAAGAATCAAATTGCTCAGGAAGTAATTTGCAAAGTTTTTCTGGCATTACTGAAAATGTTTTTGTTTGTCCAGTTTGCAACACGGAACAAAAAACAAAGGATCTCACCTTGTTCAATAGGCATGTGGATGTTTGTTTGAACCAAGGCATCATTGAACAGTTGACAGAAAAATCAGGTCATGGTGAGTATATTTTACCAATCATTTAAATAAAAGTTATTAAACTCATATTTTTGGAATGTTAAATGAAGTTCAGAATGCAAATTTATATGAGGTTTCTATAAAGGAGCTGACTGCTTCTTCATTTTGTGTAGAAAGAGGTTGATGTTTCTTTCTGTAGAAAAATAAAAGTTACTTTGTAAATTGTAACAATTTAGTTTTTAAATGCAGGAAGCATAAACATTGCTGGACTCTTGTCATACACAGATAATGCAGGAGCTGTGCAACAGTCTATCCTATAACTCATTTGTCACTTGTCATTGGAAATATAGACTATCTCCATAATTGTTAAAAGGGCAAATATTTCTTTTTCCTTCCCAAGCAAAAATGATATAAATTGGGGGAAAGAACAAAATAGCTAGAAAAATTATGGTTTATATAAGAGTTTATGAACTCTTTCAGTGGAGAAGGAGAAGAAAACAATAGTAGATGATTTTGTTAATTCCCATTTGTTAATCATAATACT
The DNA here is from genome assembly GCA_033807585.1 of Hydrophis major. Taxonomy (NCBI): domain Eukaryota; kingdom Metazoa; phylum Chordata; class Lepidosauria; order Squamata; family Elapidae; genus Hydrophis; species Hydrophis major. Next base: position 337,074,454 of record CM066329.1, read on the forward strand.
ACTAGAATACATTTTTGCTTTCAGTTTAAAAATTTTAAATATTTTTTTTCAGAAATCTTAGATAGAGAACAATATAATACAAACTTTTCAGCAGGAACCAAAAGGTAAGCTCTGAGCGAGTATTAATTGAATTTTTGAATATTTAGAATATATTAATGTTAAAACATTTTGTTGTTGTGGCTGTTTAATTAGTAATACGTGGTTTTTTTCCTTTTCAGATCTGGAACAATAATTCCCCAGTCAACATCCAAAAAAGTCAAATCAGGCAATACTAGGTGCACTATAGAATCATTTTTCAAATGAACACAATGAATTAATTTAATTATTGTTATGGTACAGAGACTTAAAATGAAATATGTCACTTGGACCTTATGCATTGTGTATAAATTATGTAAGTTGAAAGAATTATATAAAATATAATTATATAAACTTAAAGATTATATTGCTTACTTATATTGCATATATATATGATTTTGCACCAGGTAACCCATCACTTTATTTCAGATGCACAGCTTCATATTTTAAAGAATGCATAAAATGTATGGAAGTTGACTTTTAAAACTGATAAGCATATTGTTATTTATTAAAGAGTGTCAAGCACTTTTAAAAGCCAGTTCTCCTTTGAATAACATGATGGTAATGGCTGTTATCTTCATAACTCTTAGATAGGAAGGGAAGAGGAAAGAATTTGTATTTTATTTGAAAATTAAAACGTGTCCTTTAAAGATCAGGCACTATTATGAAATTTTAAGATTTGATTTGCTTGCATCAATTCTGTATAAAAATATTAGAAAACATGGAATATTTAGCACCCCAAATTCAGAAACATTTTTTGTACAATCATGTAGTACTTCTAGCCTTTGTTAATTGAAGCAGGAACTTGCTGACTGTCCATTGGTGAACAAAACTTTATGTACTACATATAATATATTAGTAAAAGCAGGCTAAATAAACTTACATATCCTGAATAGAGCTACTGTACTGGAATGTCCATCATTACATGAATCATTACATGACTGTTCCTGATTTTATGACTATTGCCAGAGTTGTTATGTAAGTCTGGCTTCCCCCAGACTTCTAACATTGTTTGTCAGAACTGGCTGGGAAGGTCACAAATGGTAATCACATGACCTTGGGATACTGCAACTGTTGTTAAATACATACCAGTTGCCAAACTCTCAAATCATGATCATGTGACCAGAGGAATGCTGCAATGGTCATAAGTTTGAGGACCAGATATTAGTCACCTTTTTCAGCACTTTGAACAGTTGCTAGACAAATGGTTGTAAGTTGAGGACTACAATGGTACCTCGGTATTTGACTGTTTCAAAACTCATTGAATTTGGTACGCAATACATTTTGACATGAAAATGTCCCAGTATATTGCATATTGTTTGTTTGGTACTCAATGCACTGTGATAGGAAAAGTGGGAGAATCACAGAGGGGGGGAATAGGAAATCAGCCATGCTGGGAAGGTTGCTGCAAAAGGAAGAGAGGGATGGCCACAAAGAGCAAACAGGAAGTCGGTTATGTTGGGAATATCACTGACATAGGAAAAGGGACAGAGAGAAAAGTCCTTCCTGGCTGAAACAAAAGATCATGTGGTAAGTCATGGGAGTGGTTTGGCACTCATCATTTTAGTACTCATTGTACCTCCCAAAACCAATTAACAATGAGAACCGAGGTACCACTGTGCTTGTATTTACTTACATTTTAAATTGTTTTCAAAAATAAATGGCTGTTATATAATACAGATTTATATGAAGTTCAAACTGTAATTGAGCACAAGCTGAATATGCATTATCAGTGTTATGCAGTTGCTAAAAAGACAAATGTAATTTCATGTTGCATTCCTAAAAATCTAGTTTTATGGTCCAATATATTCTGTGTTGACCAGATTCCATCTTGAGTATCTCTCTTGTGCCCAGGTGTCCGACAAATTCAAAGAACATGGAAGAGATACAGAGAAATGTAATGAAGATAATCAAGAAATCAGAAAATGAGCCTTAAGAGGAGAAATGGAAATGGAGAGAAGAAAATATATTGCATGAGTGGGAGGGAAAAAATTCAGTTGCACTTTTGAAGTACCTGAAGGATGTTACATAGAAAACCAAGATCTATGTATCAGAATGCAAGACATGGAATAAATGATCAAAATTATGAGAATTCAGATTCTGATTAAATGGTGAGATAATTTTCTACAGTATTAAGAACAGTTCATTGAGGGAGTCAATTACTAAGGGATCTAGTGAATTTGAACTCTCCTTTAAACAAAAGCTGGGGTTTATTACTTTGAAATCCTGCATTGACACGGACTCCATGGTCTAAATGAGCCTGGCAACTTTATGATTCTTTGGAGTTTGTATGCTTTAAAATAATTTAATTTGTAATTTATTCAATGTAATTTATTTTGTGAAATAATTTTAATCTAAGATGCATTTTCCTAAAAATTGTGGTACCATTTTTAAAAAAATTGTAAAACTCAAGATAAAGATTTTAGCAAAACAGCACAAAATGTGTAAAATAAATATGCATTGATGAAACTGTAGTTTGCATTTTCTCTATTAACCATAAAGATTGTTGTTTCAGTTTTTCCAATTCTTGGAATTGGAATCTGGTTCATGCTTTAGTCTATTTTATTGAATTTATAGTCAAAGACTAAATTAATGCCTTACTGCTTTCTTGGATGAGAAGCAAAAGCTTCTTGGATGTGATGCAAAACGCCTCTTGAAAAAAAAGGGACAACCATGACCTGGATGACTGAGAATCTCAATAGACATTGCCTTGGCTTTGGTGGCACAGTGGTTAGAGTGCACTACTGCAGGCTACTTCTGCTGACTGCCAGTTACCTGCAATTCAGTAGATCGAATCTCACCAGGCTCACGGTTGACTCAACCTTCTATCCTTCCGAGGTGGGTAAAATGCGGACCCAGATTATTGAGGGCAATAGGCTGACTCTAAACAGCTTAGAGAGGGCTGTAAAAGCACTGAAGTGGTATATAAGTCTAAATGCCATTGCTATTATTACTCAAAAGCGGACTATTGTGTCCATATGTGGCTTAATAGAGACTACACCCAAATGATTGATGTCCAACTCCACCAGACACCCGCTCCTATGTACTGGTTACCATACTTAGCAATATCATACTGCCCCACATTAGAAGACAGCAGGCTCTCAATTGGCTATGGTCAAGGATGCTGATGAACAGGCATTGTTCACCAGAACAATGCACAGGTCCATCACGAGATTCAATTCCCATAGGTCAGCATGGAAGACAGCTATTCACTTAATATCTACCCAGCTTAACCCCAGAATGCCGGGAGAGAGGAATGGGCCAAGGTACCTTCTTATGGCTTACCCATCAGTGATCCCTCTATCAAGCCATTTGGCTTTGACCTGCCTCACACAGTCTGCACAAAATTGAACAAAATTAGGTGATGCTGGAAGAAGTGCCTCTGCCCTTTATCAGTGGGAATGGGAAAAGTCCCCTTGTTGGGATTGTAGTGCTAATATGCAAACTATTAACCATATTGTACAAGATTGCCCACAACATGCGTTTTCTGGTTCCCTAGAAGATTGGCAAGAAGCAATGCTAGAAGCGATCACTTGCATAGCTGAATTGGACATCTAATTGTGAGGCCACTGGCATAGCCTCATAGAGGTTTTGTATATAATTACATGGATTGTGTGTATATGTTTATTTCCCTTCCATCATGTTCTCATCATACACTAATAATTATATAGGCAGCCACTTTCATCTACGTGGGCCTGAGCAATAACTTGAATATGAAGAGAATGCCTGGGTCTGGAATTTTGTTGTGAATAATAAAAAATTCTGAATTTTTTGAATATATAAATCTAAAATGAGCTAGACCAGGGAGCACACTAGATAATGGCATGGGACACAACTATCACTTGCATTTGCACTGTGTGTTGTTGAGGACCAAAGATTGATTGATTGGTTGACTGGTTGATTAAGGGATTACACAGTTGTAAAAAGGGTGGGTTTTTTTGTAAAGCTCTAGATCAGTCAACTAGCCAGATATCTTAAAAATAGAAATAAAATTAGCAAATTAGACACATTAAACTTCAAGTACTCACTGTTAGCATGTAGGGGAATTAATAAGTGGCATAGATTTAAGATTCAAGGAGCTAATCATATGGTTAACAAAATATACATTATATTTTGCTGCTTTTGCCCAACTGAAAACAGATCAATTGTAATTCTGTATGGCCTGCATGCTCAAATAAATACATGTTTATTGGAAACATACAGCTATTTTATAAAATAAATTTTATAAAAATGGCATTAAAAGCTATGGTTAGTATTTAAAATGATTTAACAAATAAACATTTAGGAACAATTAGTCTGAATGAATTCCCTGAAAGGCCCCCACAGTTGTTTCAGTTTTAAATTTGGGGCAGCCTATTACTGTGCCAGAATGGTTTTTTCTTCATCCTGATTGGTTGGGAATCTTGGTCTGTGTTTATTGGTCTTGGAGTTTGCTGTGTTCTGCTTGATTGGTGTTTCTAATATCTTCTGTCTGTTTTGTGGCTCTTTTTGTATCTTGATTGGCTAGCAACATTGTGTTTCTTTTATTGGAGGGCTTTAGTGCAGCTTAGCTCCGGGTAAATGGACGGTTATCATTTGTTAGGAAGCTAGGTTTCATCTGAGTGCCTGGTTGGGGTGTGTTTGAGCTGGTGGTATCAGGGGGGATCTGTTTGTGCCCAGGTGTTTGCCTGGCTAATGGTGTGGAGATTTTTTTGTTTGTGAGTGCAGGCTTCCAAATGATTGACAGTCTGGTGGAATCATCTCTTCTATTCATGCTTTCAGGTCTTTTTTCAATCTCTATGGCTTCTCTGATGATTCTGTGGCTGGGGTTTTCTATAGTGGCTAGGGTTTTGGTGGCATTGAAGTTGATGCTATGACCTATGGCTTCCATGTGTTGGACTAGTGAGGAAGTGTGTTCCAGCTTTTTTACTGCATTTTTGTGTTCATCCAGGCGGGTGCTTATTCTTCTATTGGTCTGTCCAATGTATGTGGCCGGGCATGATGCACAGGGGACTTCATATATGCCTTGGTTTTCCAGGTCAATTTTGTCTTTGGGGTTCCTGAAGATGGCTATTTTTCTGTCTGTTTTGAAGGCAGTCTTGATGTGATGTCTGTGTAGTATCTTACTGATTTTGTCTGTAATACCTCTTATGTAGGGCAGGACAGCTGTTCCATAGGTCTGTTCATCTTCTGGGTCTCCATTCTATCTCAGTGTGTTTTTGTGGATCAAGCTGGTGATTTTGCTTTTGTGGAAGCCGTTGGCTGTCAGTACTTATATACATACATACATACATACATACATACATACATACATACATACATACACACACATGCACACACACACACACACATAAGTGAAATACAATAATATGAAAGTTTATATAATGTTGTAATGATGAGGCAGTTGAGGTGTTTGATCATGATCAACTGAATCATGATGAACTTCATTGGAGTCTAGTCTTGCATTTATACACATTTTTAGTAATCCTCCAACATTGGTTAACTTTGGTTACTGCTTAACTTTCGTTACTGTTTAGCATAGTAATTAATACAATTAATTATCTCTAGTTAAAGTCTCACACATGTTTACTTCCTCTCTCTAATCCTCCTTTAGATTAGTGACTTTGTTTGCCTGAGTTGTATTTGCTTTGTAAACATTCATTACCTGAGGTTTGCCATCCAGGTAAGAACATTCCAGCAATTACAACTCTACAATATAATATATATTTTTGTTATAAGATATTTGTAAGCATAAGCAACAGATTAAAAAATTAGAACTATTTAATAGTTTTAATACAACTGTTTCCTGGATAACTATTTTTATGTTACAAATATGACTCATTCACAAATGTATTTACTTTCATGCTGAGTCATTTTTGTCAACATTTATTTAGAAGGTGGAAAATTAGCAGTTTTATTCACTAAAACCATGCATGGAACTTAATTTCAACCATGAAGTAGTCCAACCTTAGGTCATGAGCAACTGATCTACAGCCATAGTAGTTGTAGTAGTAGTAGTAGTAGTAGTAGTATGTTCTAAATATACCTTGTATTTTATTCTGCTGTTTAAATCCCAATCCCATAAACAGTCCATTAATCTTTTGGATTTACAGTCTAATAACTGTAATACAAAAGGAAAAGGACTGAGAGGGAAGAAGAAATAAGTGAATACAGACAACACATACAAAAAACTTTGCAAAGTGCAAACAAAAGGATTAAAAACGGTCAAAATTGCTTTACAATGAGTCATCATAAAACCTGGAATCAGAGTCAGGGAAATCCATACTCTTCAGTTGAAAAGTCAATTGTGGTCATGATGTGATCCATGTTCCATCCATTATGTGTAATGCATATAATTGTGACCTTCTTGACTTTTTAAAATCATATATCATTGAGACATCCCTCAGTATTGTTCTTTTTTTAGTCTGTTGATTCACAGTATAAATATTTCAGTAGTGGCAATACTTTAAATTGTGGCAGAGCTAATAAGAATTTGGAAAGGATTGACAGACTGGAAATGCTCTCAGCATCATTTTCAACATCTGCTTACTAAGAAGTTTGGCATTGTGTGGATTTTTTGCAATTCATTGTTAATTAGTTGATGCTGATCAAGCAGAATAATACTAACTACATTTTAGGTAAATATACGGGAAGAATGCGGGTTTAGGGAAATGTTGGCCCTGTAAACGAAATAAATATCTTAATTCCATTAACTGGACAGCTTCTACTGTTTTTTGTGAGTCAAAATGTCATGAAGTTGTAAATTTAGGCCAGCCTCTCATTAGGATTCAGGTCTGAACAATGAGTGATAGCAGGGGTATAAAATAAAATTCAAAATCCAAGATTGGGATCTATTTATTGGGATCCATTGAGAAGCCAGAGAAGTATGCAAGTTTTCAAGTTTTTGAGGAATTGTCATCAAGTTTAATATGAAAAGTAGCTAATCCAGAAAGTATTTCCCTGTCAAATCCATATCTCGCTCGCTGTTGCTCTCTATCACACCTGGTTGTGTCTGGCAGGTGCTTGAAGGGAGTTGTTCCTAGAAAGTGACACCCGCCCTGGTCTGGGTGGCTTCCTCAGGGGGCCGCTCTCCAGAACGCTGCTTTGGCAGGAACTGCAATGGAGGAAATCCGGAGCCGCACCATGAAAGGCCTCGCTGATCTGAGGGGTTTTATCAGCCTGGCTCCGAAGGAAAACGACAGCTCGAAGGCGGCAGCCGCAGCAGAAGCAGCCAACGCGGAGACTTGTGAGTGTCGGAGAAAGGGAGGCGGAGGGCGGGTCTCTTTAAGCCTTGGTTTGGGCAAGACCGCCGGTTTGTGGGGCTCTTCCGGCACGCAGCTCTCTTCTTCGAAGCGTGGAGTGGAGCCCAGTCGACCCTTGAGGATCGTGAGGCGTTGACCTACTTCGGTTGGATGTTTTTTGTCTGGCCCTTTTTTTGCAAAGGTTCCAGTGATCCCGAAGAGTTCAAAAGCAGGCAAAAGAGCACAGCCGCCCCGGAGGAAATAATCCTCCAGGCAGGGAGACGGATCGACTAGAGCAGCGGTTCATTTCCTTTACGAAATTTCCAATTGAAATCCTCAGGCATTTGAAATCCAGTCAAGACCAGATTTGAATTTGAATTTGAAATTCTCAGGGCTTTCTGAAAAATTTGAATAATCTTTCTTTGAATTACTAAGTGTTCAAATAATCCTTTGAAAACGTTTGAAAGAAGGGTAAGCTTCCAATTTCCTGGAGAGGGATAATTGATATATTTTATTTTGATTTGATTTGATTTGATTTGTCAATTTCTTACAAGATAACAGGTATAAGTATAAACATAGTTATGAATACATGGATACATATAAGAAAAATTAAAAAAAAAATAAAAGAAACAATAGGACAGGGATGTAGGCATGTTGGTGTGGTTATGCGCTCCCCCTACAGACCTCTTAGGAAAGGGGTGAGGTCAATAGCAGACAGTCTAAGGTTAACGTTTTTGGGGTTTGGGGAAGAAACCACAGTCAGAGTATTCCAGACATTGATCACTCTGTTGCTGAAGTTGTATTTCCTGCAATCAAGTTTGGTGCGCTTAACCTTGAGTTTGTATCTCTTGTGTGTTCTTGTATAGTTATATTGTTATGTTATATTGTTATATATAGTTCATCTAATTTCAATCATGTCACATGTGGAGTCTTGAGACGAGATAGTTGCCCAAGGTTAAGCAAATTTCATATGTGGCAAGCATTTTAAAAAATTCATTTGAATTCAGAGGAAACTTAAAAATACAGGTTTTTTAAAAATTGGAGAGCCAGTTTGATGTAATGGTTTAAGAGATCAGGTTAGAAAAAGGGAGACTGAGTTCTAGTCTTTCCTTAGGTGCAAAGTTAATCAGTGACCTTGGGCCAGTCATTCTCTCTCAGCCGTAGAAAGGAGGTAATGGCAAACTATTTATGAACTCTAGTGAAGAAAAATGCAAGGACTAGTCCAGACAATTGCCCAAAGTCAACTCTTGACTTAAATAACAAAAATCCTCCACAGCTTCAACACCCAAACATACTCAAACACAGAAAAAAATTTAATCTGGCCAAAGTATTAGATTTCATAATAGAAAATGGAAACAGCTATTTCATAAGGCTTGTGAACATCATGTAGCATCATTTTGACTGGTAGTATTATTTGCTGTATTGCAGCTTTCTTCATGATAGCCACAGCAAAGGAGGTAGGCTTGCTCATTCACAAAATTATTTTTATAAATATCAAAACAAGTAAGCTATCTCCTCTGCTAGTTCCTGTCCTTTATCGAAATTTCTTAATTAACTCATTAAACTATCCCCATGTTGCTCTTCTACCAACAATTCAAAGTGACATACAGAAAAAAAATATTTTTCTTCTTGATCAGTTTAAAGCAATATATATACATGATATATAACTTTGGGCCAGTTACTCTTCCTCAGCCCAGCCCACCTCATAGGGTGGCTGTTATGGATAACAGGAGCCAGGAGTATGTCTCAGCCAGCCTTCATGTCTAAGAGAGATTTAAAACTCACTAGTACGGTATGTTAACCCCTACATCAACCTGTGAGCTTTCTATAAGAACAAACTGCTTTACAAGGGGAATGTGGAGGGCATAGGGAACAGCTTTGAAGTAGGGTAGGAGGAACTGGTATCAAAGCAACAGACAGATAAGAGAGGTGTAAACCCTGTCCAAGAATACAAGATAAGTAAATATTATAGATAACAGAGTTGGAAGGGACCTTGTAGGTCATCTAGTCCAAAATACCCCAGACAAATACCATTCTTCTTCCCACAAAGATAAAGTAAGGGAGGGAAAGCACATTCATACTTGCAAGAGTCTGTTGCTATAGCTGCTATAATAAAAGTAGTAGTGATCTATATGGCTTTGGTTTCTTAGTTTACCTTGTAGAACTAATATCAAGCCACCCTTGAAAATATCTTGCTTCAGGGGTCCCGTAAAAGATGATCTTATGGAGATGGGCCTTTCAGTAGATGGGTTATTCTCACAGATCTTACCAAAAGCACACATTTGTTTCAGAGTAAGTAATCCAGGAGGTAATCAGCTGCTGGGTTTTGTAGAGTTTTAAACATGTTAAATTAATTTTTAAATACTTGATTGTAATTTTATGTAGGGATATGTGGTCCTATAGAAAACTAAGGAAACAATAATAAAAAACTATGCCCACCTTGCTTAATAGAAGTGTGATATACTAGATTTAGATTCTGTACTAGAATCAGAAGGGTAAAAGTTCAAATCTAACATAGCTGTAATAATCACCAGATGTTTGTGGCTACTATAACCCAGACTGCCTCATGGGAGTATTCTAACAGAAGATTATCAAGGGAAAAGTTAAGTAATTTGAATTTAGACATTTAAGATCGTTATCAAAATTTCCTCAGTGTCACAGAAGTTGTGGTCTTTGTTTTGCAGTGCTTCCAGATGAGAAAGAATTTCACCATGCTGCTAAAACTAATAATCTGGACGCTATGGAAAGGTTATTTAGGAAAAAAATTAATATTAATGCTGTAAATGTTGTAAGTATACAAGCACTCTCTGTACTTAATTTATCTAAAAGTAGATTCATGTTTCTTCATTATTTCATTTAATTTAGGAAAAAAATAGTATTTATTCTTTAGTCTTTGTGACTATTATTTGGCTTTCTCTCTGCACTAGATGTGTGCAGTTTTGAGAATGGAGGTGAGTAGAAGCAAGCACAGTCTTGCTATTCCGGTCAGTTGGTCCATGGATAGGCTGAACCTTTTGGCCATACAGTCAAAATTGGGCCAAACATTGAAAAGAGACACTGTGTTGACAATATGAGACTGGGAGACCAAACTTAGGGAATATGCAGCAACTGCAAAATGAATAGTACATATCCAGAACAGAACTTTGAGTAAATTTAAGCAATAATGGCTCCTCTCAGGGGTGGGATTCTACCAGTTCGCACCTATTCACTAGAACAGGTTGTTAACATTCTAAGCAGTTTGGAGAACCAGTTGTTAGAAGAAATTACTGGCCTAATCCTGTAAGGAAGGCAGGAAGGAAACATTCTGGTGTTGCTTATAGAGACTGCCTCTCCATTAACCCCTTATTACATTCTTGGCAGGACTAGACTTTCTGTCTCAGGAACTTCTCTGGAGCTTTTTCCCCCTTCTTTGCTGGTACTTTGCTTGTGTGGAGTGACCATTCAAAGTTATAATGGCACTGAAAAAAGTGACTTATGACCATTTCTCACACTTACAACTGTTGCAGCATCCCCACAATCTTGAGAGGCCAGGAGAGGAGATACGTGCCTCAATGTGAATGATATTGAGTTGGCTGTGCCCAATCAATAACATGACCACCAACATATGCCCACTAACTTAGCCACACCCACAGAACTGATTGTTAAAAAATTTGAATTCCACCCCTGGCTCCTCTGTATATTATATATTACATAAAAACATATTTATTTATTTTATATTGCCACCTATTCACCCATCGCGGCTCAAGACAGCTTATACAATGTGCTACATATATACTCAGTCATTTAAGAATCTGTCTTTTAAAGGAAAAGTAATTGATGTAAAGGTAATTTGGAGCAGTTTGAATGTTTATAAAAGTTAAATGTAACCAGGAATATTTTTATTGGACATTCTACCAGAAAAAATAATATAAAGAGATTATATACTTGATTTTACGTCTACTAACTGCAGCTAGAATTGAATATGCTCAACAATGGAAGTGTGATGAGATCCCGACAGGTGAGAAGGTAATTCAGAAAATATTAGAATGTGCAGAAATGGATAGACTAACACTTACTATCAAAGATAAAGAAGAAACTTAATACTTTTTGACATGGGACTTATTTTATTGATGGCTAAACAATGAAAACAAAAGTTAGAAAGAAAGGGACATAAAAAGGATAAATGTTAAAATGGAAATTTGGTAAAATGGACAAACAAAATATTGTCATTACAGTATTAATGTTATTGTGATACGTATTATTGTAAACACTCTGATTATGATTGCCTAAAATAATTGTACCCAGACAATTATTGTTCAATTGAAATGGAATTTTTATATATTATACAAATAAAACAAATAAAACTTTAAAAAAAGTTAAATGCAATCAATCACCGTTAGATATAATTGTAAGGTATATAGAACTTAATATTGTGTTTATTCTTCTTTGTTTTATTAATTTGTTTTATTTCTTTATTTTATCTTTTTCTCCTCCTTTTCTTTTCCTTTATATAGTTTGCTTCTGGAACAATAACAAATAAAGGCAATATCACCATTAATATTAATCTTTAAAGTTTTATAGAAACTTTTCTTAAAATGATATAACGAACCACCTTTTATACATTTAATTAATTAATAAAACAATGAATTTGGAATTTTGTATAATGGTAAATTATTTGCTTACTAAAATTTTACTATGTCTTTTTCTATCTTTATCTACATTATTAATTTTAAAATAAAACAGAAGCTACACCTTTCCTTGGGCTTATACTGTAAGCGTGGAAGTTTACAAAATGTGGTGTTTTGGGGAAAGTGTTAGGATGATGACCCGTTTAATGATGACCCATTAAACAGGCTTGCTTATTAGCCATAGTTCAATTGGCTCAATTTAAATGCTTCCTATGTCTAATTTTGTGTCTGATTTTCTGTGTTTATTTCCCATGATTTATTTCATGTTTTAGTTGAAGCGCACAGCCCTCCATTTTGCTGTTGCAGGAAATCATATATCTGCAGTTGACTTTCTTCTCCATCACAAAGCTAGAGTTGATATTGCAGATAAGGTATATGCAACTGATTTCTTATTGCTATGTTTATAATAGCTGAAATAGACTGAGTGGCTCTTTTATGGAAAAGAAGGAATCCGCTAGTATTGTTTTAGACTAACATATTTTCTTGCAAGGAATTTTAATAATATATGTGAGTCCAGCAATTCCCAACCTTTTGGGTGCCAGGGACCAGTTCTGTGGAGAAAGGTTTTTCTGTGTGCTGGGGACTTCATTTGTTTGTGTGGCCCAGTTTCTGCCATGCTGTGGATCAGTGGCATGCCACAGACTGGGAGTAGAGGACCTCTGTGTTAGTTTAAAAAGAGGCTACCAGATTCATTCTGATCTTTAGTTAGCACAGACTAAACATCTCTCCTCCTATAATGCATTTATTGAAAACATTACTTTTAATATATCTGATTAATCATGCCCGGGCTATTAAAAAATTGAATTAATTTGTCATTTAGGGTTTTCCTTCTAAATAGATAAGAAATAAAATGATAGAGCCATTCTAAAGGTGGCTAAAGGCAAAACTGAAGTGCTGTAAGATTCAATGGAAACACTGAAGATTTGGACAAGGGAATAGAAGAGAACACATCAAATTTGCACACAACACCAAGCTGGCAGGAATAGCCAATACTCAAGATACAGAAGGTTCTTGACAGATTTGAACACTAGGCTCTATCTAACAAATAAAATTCAATGGTGAGAAATGTAAAGTTCTATATTTCAGCAAGAAAAACCAAATGCATAGATACAGAATAGGTGGCACCTGGCTCAATAGTACAGTAGTAACTGTGAGAGGGATCTTGCAGTCCTAGTGAACAATCACTTAAATATGATCCAGCAGCGTGTTTGCAGCTGCCAAAAAAGCCAATGCAGTCCTAAGCTGCATTAACAGTGGTAGAAGAATCAAGATCACATGAAGTGTTAATACCACTTTATAAAGCCTTGATAAGAGCACATATGGAATACTGCATCCAGTTTTGGTTATCATAGTGTAAAAAAAGATGTTGAGACTCTAGAAAGAGTTCAGAGAAGAGAAACAAAGATGTTTAGGGGACTGGAGGCTAAGATGGTTGCAGGAATTGGGTATGTCTAGCTCAGAGGTCTCCAAACTTGGCAACTTTAAGACTTGTGGACTTCAACTCCCAGAATTCTCCAGCCAGCATAGCTTGATGAAAAGAAGGATTAGGGATGATATGATAGCAGTGTTCTAGTATCAAAGGGGCTGCCACAAAGATGAATGGGTCAAATTGTTTTCCAATAAAGCAGTTTTAAAAAACTAGTTTTCAATTTCATTGTCTCTTCAAAGTTTATATTTACTTATTTTACTTACTTTTAAAGCATGGCCTTACTGCCATTCATCTTGCTGCATGGTCTGGTAATTTGGAAATAATGCTGATGTTAATTAAAGCAGGAGCTGATCAAAAAGCAAAGAACCAGGTATGTTATTCCAAGATATAAGCCAGCAATGTATACAACAGAAGGTTTTTTAATTCTGTTTTCAGTAACTGTTCTTTCTTTTTCTTAGGAAGGCATGAATGTTCTACATTTTGCTGCTAAGAACAATGGTGTTAGAATAGTGAATTATTTTATCCGAGATCTTCACTTGATGGAACTCAATAAATCTGATGAGGTATTATGAGTTCAAAGAATACTACAAGCAATTAGACAATGGATATTAGTAATGTTTCTGTGAATACTTTTATTTAAAATACTGCACATGCTTATAAATATGGCTTCCATTTTTTTATCTATATTTCATGAATATTGATAGAACAGGCCTTTGTTTTATTCAGTGTTGCTTACAGAGTGAGTCAAAGCTGGCAAAGACAAGACTCTCATGACAATGTCACCAATCTGTCTTGTCCCTTGGGCCTGAAAAGTGTGTTAATATTACATGTACGTGTATAAGGGACACAACTGTATCACAATGCTATGCCAATCTTTTTGCCATCTTAGATGCACACACACACACACACACACACACACACAAAAGCCTATAGATATTGCTAGTATTGTATATTTCAGGCTCCTCTTGATTAACTATATATTATGAATTACATTAACTGATCTTACATATATTCATATTCTCTGCAGTAATTCTGAGCATGCATTAAGATACCTGGCTATTGCTGGGCTAAATGCTGCACTTGGCCTGTAAATTTGGGGGCTATACTCTGAAAGGCTTGGCTCAAAAATCTAAATTCAATTCAATGTAATTTTAATTTAATAAAAATAACATTCAGTTACTCCAATATAATTGACTTCAATTTACGTTATGATTTTCTTCTTTTGTTTCTTTAAATATTGCAAACTGATAGCTCCTTTCTGATGGACTCTTACAAGCTTCGAGGAGCTATGTGTGATCCTGAGGAATTTAATCTAAAAGATTGTGCATATACTGTGGTTCATATCACATATATAGTAATACAAAAAGATTTAAAGATTTGTTTTCTGATTTGAGCAGCATTTAGAAATCTTCTCATTAAAAAAACCCCTACAGAATTAGAATTAGCATCACTTTGAAGAAGTTAGATCAGGGGTCCCCCACCCCAGGGCCGCTGCCTACTATGGGGCAATGAGCTGTTTGAAATCGAGCTGTGGAAATGCACTCCATTTGCACAAGCAGCGAGTGCATGGAGCCACATGCTCACTTGCACTTGCTAGCCACTCATATTGAACCATCCCCTCTCCCCACACCCCTGCTGGTTTGCAAAGCCATAAAGAATGGGAAACTCTGAGTTATATAATGGAATTGGAAGGCCATTGCTACCTCCTGAGTCAGATTTATTTAGGTAAAATATCCTTCTGGTATGTCTTGTTCAGGTTCATATGACACTTGTAGCACTACCAGAAGATATTCGTGCAGAATTTGAGCGTCATATTGCTCAGCATTCTTGTAGATCACCTGTAGATAATTTTGTAGTTTGGCTAGGGATCACCTGCAATCCAAAGGGACAAATTACTTCCAACTGGGCTGAAACTTTTGGTAATTAATCTTTGAAGAATACCAATTTTCTTCCCTAGTGTCTTTTAACTTCACTTTTCTCCTAGAAAGGGAGAAAGCCATTCCTACTGGCAGCTGAAATGGGCCATGAAGAAATGATAGATGAGTTGATTACCCTTAATTTATTCACCTCAGAAAAGGATAAGGTAAGCCTATTTATAAAGAAGGTTCTTTGATTTTTGTATGTCATATATTTAATTGTAAGAGGGTTCTTTTGGGAAATGGTGCAGACCACCAATAGATTACTGCTATTGTCCCTGCATTTCTAGAGAGATTTTTTAATTATATTTATTAAAAATATATTTATTAAAGAATAAACTTATTTCTGAAATTTATCACTCATGCCAAAGTCCATCTCATTTAAAGAGTCTTTATAAACAATTATTTTCTTTTTTGTTGAGCTAAATAGTTATTGTATCTTTAGACATCATGTACAATGCCCATCTTGAAGTTAGTTTGCTTCTGTTGCTGTCAGCTGCTTTTCTGAACTGCTGAAGTGGCTTTTGCACAATGTTGATGAGGGTGGGAATAGCTGCTATATGCTTGTAGTTTGTCAGTATCTTTGGTGGAGTGAAGTAGCTTCTGGGTTCTGCTTCCTCTTTCAGTTCCTGTGCTGTTGGCTTGCTGGAATCCATACCTGCTCCTTTTTCACACTTCTTTACTAAGCTACATTTCATCATGACATTCTCAACTGCAAATTCTTCCTCTGCTCTGTCACATGATGAGAATCTTTCTCCATCACACACACTGGGCCACGAGTCTAATTCTCTGTTTTAGTGCATATTAAGCATCTCTTATCTTCCACTTAAGCACTTCCAGAGAAAGGGAATCCACCACTTCTCCAGTTATTATGCCATTGTTCTTACTGTTAACATTTGTCTAACAATGCAGTACTGCAGGCTACTTCTGTTGACTGACAGCTGCCTGCAATTTGGCAGTTTGAATCTCACTAGGCTCAAGGTTGACTTAACCTTCCATCCTTCCAAGATCGGTAAAAATGAGGACCCAGATTGTTGGGAGCAATATGCTGACTCTGTAAACTGCTTAGAGAGGGCTGTAAAGCACTGTAAAGTGGTTATTGCTGTTATTGCTATTTATTTGAGATGTAGAAAAAAAATCTAAAACTAAAATCAGCAGGTAGATTTTTCACAGGTGAAACCACATTTTCTATTTATTGATGTCTAGTGAGCATCGAATGGGCACTGATGCAGGGACAGGGATCCCCAACCCCTGGGCCGCAGCCCACTACTTGGCTGTGAGCCTTTTGGAACCAGGCCACAGAAGCTACATTGCTTTTTCACTGTCTTACATTTGTATTATGCTTACCAGAAGTGTGATTGCATTTTCTGTGAAAAAAATCAGTAGAAAGTCATATTGGTGTTATATGCAGTGTGTCAATCCTGAGTGGCTCTGGGAGAAGGGATTATTTAAAGAGTGGGGGGAGGGCTTTGTGGCCCACAAGGCAATTATCTCTCTGCTGCTTTTTACTCCCCCCCGAATTTAATTAGCCAAATAATGAAATAATTTGCAAACCTATTGAACAGTGTATATATTTTAAAAGCATATTTTATTTGAAATGGCAGATTGCATACTTAGCAAAATACCAATGTACCAAACACCTGTATGCAGTCTTGTATTAAAGATCTAGCATTATGTTTATTATTCTTGGTTCAAGAATGTTTGTTTTTAGTGATAATTCAAGCCTACATTCTTAGTTGTCTCTGTACATTTTTGTAGGAAGGAAACACTGCCTTGCATCTAGCAGCTAAAAATGGCCACAGAGATGTGTTAGAGATTCTTCTTCAACAGTGGGAAGATATCAACGAACTCAATCAGGTAAATATACAAGAAATAGACTGAAAGATTCATAAATAAAAATAAAAATAACGTCTTTATTTTTAAAAATAAAGAAAGCAACTCATGCTCAAAATTCAGATAGGCTTTTACTCCATGCTGACTGCAGAACAATGGGGTCACACAGGCATAAGAGAGCATGCCCGACACCACCCACAGCACTGCATTTTGGACCAACCATTTCTCTGGAGTAGTTTTCAAGAAGATCCCTATGTGGAGTTCATTACTGTAATCCATGTAACTATATCTGCTGTGGATGTTTTGTTTATGTTTTATTATTGACTGGTAAATTGTCATTATTTGGTATCATATATATTGATTTGGTGATGTACAAATAAAATCAATCATTGTGTATAATCAGTACTAAGGTTACCATTATTTATACAATTTTTCTTTTGCCAATTATTAAACATGAACCACCTTTGAAAATAAATAAAATAACTGCTGAAATGCAGGCATACATATTTTGCAATCCCATATCTAAAGTGTCAATAGAAAAATTACCTTTAATAATCTTCCATTTTATAGAAATGATCTGAAAAATATTCTTAACTCCTGTGAGGCAGTATTGGGTAGCTGTATATCAGCAGCTGTACCTGACATTAATGACATATTTCATTTTGTATTGTTCTTCAGAATTGTGAAACACCATTTTATATGGCTGTTGAAGGAGGCCATGAAAAATGTGCTGACCTCTTACTGGAAGCTGGAAGTGACATCAATATTTTGAACAAAGTATGTAGATACATGTGGTGTTCTTTATTAATTTACTAAGATAATTTTTATTTTAATTTTTCTTGTAAATTAAAAACCAGATAAATTACTTTTGTAAAATTTGTATTAAAATATAGTAGGGCTGCCAGATCTGGATGGGAAAATCCAGATGATCACTAGATTTTAAGTTCCCTATATATCATTTGATGGTATTCACCTGGATTTTTATAGCCCCAGTTAACTCATCTCCGTCACATTTTTGTATCTTCTTTATTACTTATTTTTGTAATAAAAAGGAACTTGATGCGACATTAATATAGAAGTTCAGGAAAAATGAAAGAAACAGTAATATAATTATTAATAGTATCCTTTAAGCATCCCACTAATACAAATTAAGGATATGGAACAGCTATTTGGAAAATTGCAATCATTATTTTTTAAAACTTCATTTTCTGCTTTCCATATCATCCAGCAATAATCCAGTGCAAATTTTCTGAGAAGTAATTTTGTTTACTATGAAGAGTATATACAAATGCAATTTTAGCCTGATAGATTTAGCTAAGGTAGCATGATTTTGATTTGGTAAACTATATTTTTCCCCTTTCTCAACCGTTTTCCTTGTTTCATATATCCACATTTCACAGGAAACATTGTGTCTTAAATCATATTTCCTGTTTGAATAGCATTAGAAACTATGGCATAAGTTACCAGAGTTTCTCTATCAGAACTAAATACATAAGGAGATGAGGTAGAAGAGAGTATAAAAACATTATTCATGCATTTGATGTAGACTTTGATGAAACATGAAATAACTGTGGCAAAAAATAAGGAATTATTCTCCAAATGTGTTTTCTGGAGATTGGTCTAATTAGTTTTTCTTAAACATTTTTTGTTATTAGCACAACTGTACATATCTTCCAAAAATATATATTATTTTCCCTTCTTTTCAACGTATTTCTTTCAGCAAAATGCCAGTGCATTACATGTTGCAACTCAAAATGGACACACACCTTTGGTCAGATTTCTTATCAGTCATAATATTGATCTGGATACTCAGTCTCAGGTGACTTTATGTTATTGTTGTTTTCTCATATGTTATATCCCTGGCATTTCTTGACATTCTCTAAAAGTGGTGATAGCTACAACCATGCATAATTCATGACATAAAAAGAGAAGAATCACAGTCTGCCTAAATCAATTAAGCCTTCTATTTTCAGTTTTGCTAAGTGAATATTAAAATATGCCAGCTCTGAAATAAAAGATAAGTAAAATAAAGATAAGTAAAAATATTCAGCTGGAGAAATTGTCCATTAATATTTTCAGACATACAATATATGTATCTCATAAATTTGCAACAGTTGCAAGAGATTCCTTTGCAAAAAAATTTGCTTGCACCTGCTTTAGCAGTGTAGCAAAAACTTGAATCAAAGTGCTCATCCTCCTCATTTGAAAATTCATCACAGAATTTAACTATAAAAAGGTACAGGATGAAAGTTTTGGGCAAACAGCAATAGCTGTGATTTGAAAAAAGGTTGAATGAAATTACAGTTTTTAAAAACCTGGATTTGAAAAATAGGCAGGGCAAAATTCAGTAGAATTTCTTAATAAAATGAAGTAAAAGTTGTAAAAGCTACATGTCAATGTGTATGTGTGACACAATAGAGCATATGCAAATAATGAAGAGATTTTCTATAATTTAACAAAATTGCAAAAAAAAATCGATTGCAATACTGCTCTTTTAACAGAAACATTAAGACTTTTAGCAATCTATATATGGCTATATTACTTCATAATGAAATAATCCTAATTTATTTAGGACTGTAGGCAAATAGTATCAGAGCTGTCTACAAAGAGGGCTCAAAAAAATCAAGATGATGGCCAGTCATGTGATCAAAACCTTGCCTTGTGCAGCAATGGATATAAAAAAGGGTGTGCTTCAGTTATATAGTTGTGATCGCCATCTTGACTTTTTTGACCTCTTCTTGAAGGACAGACAGGCTTGGTCTATGCTGTTATAAAAGCTTTACCATCAGCATGATAGACATAGCTTAGGAGAAGTTTGTTGAATTTGTGAAATTAAAATATCTATGATCAAGAGAGAGGTATTTTAATATTCTAACACATTTGAAATAAAACAAGTTTGTAGTGGATATAGTACTCATAAAATTCAATTAAAGTAAATGCATAAACTAGCCATCTGAATAGTGGCTTTTAGTGGGATAATGGAAATCTTGAATAACCTTATTGGAATAATGTATTCGATTGTTAACAGATAACAGATAATCAGAGTTGGAAGGGATCTTGTAGGTCATCTACTCCAACCCCCCCTCACCCAAGCGGGAGACCCTACACCATTTCTGACAAATGTTAATACAGGTTTTCATCATATTTTAAAACTTTTCAACCTGGTCAAGCATGATTTCTTATGAATAAATCATATGGTTTCATGATGTTATTTCTCCTCTCTTTACAGAAAAATAATTCTCCTCTACATTTGGCTATCACAAAAAATAACTTATCAGTGATAAATAGTTTAATAAAGGCAAACCATAACATAAATTGCCTAAATAAGGTAAGAAATTATTGTTAGAATCATTTGAACATTGGACACAATATTTTTCTGTGTTTGAGTGTATAAATATTAAAATGCTGATATTAACATATCAGCATTATGATTTGATTTATGGCTTGGCTGCTCATTGTCCAGACTACTGCCTTTGACTTCAAACTCTCAAATTTCCATGAAACCAACACAACCCTCTGAGACAAAATTACCAGGGAAATACTCCTTGGATTTTTAACAAAAGTAAAGAGAAAATCTCCATTTTAGAAGTTCAGCTTCTTAGCTCCTGGGAGATCCAGCTACTTTTCCTAATTTCCACATAAATACATACAGGGAAGCAAACAACAACATTGCCACGTTTATTTTTAGAAAAAGCTTGAATAACATGTTTATTCTGATTTTTAAAATATTCCAGAATACTTTAGGCAGAAATTAATACATTTAAAACAATCATAATTAAAAAAAATAGATGCTGATTTGGATGGATACACATTTGGAATTAAATTGGATGGGAGAAAGGGGATTGCCATTGAGAAAGTGTACTGCCTGGTCTATATCTCTCTATATTTACAAGAAGAGGAAATTTGCAACAGGCCCTGAGCCAAACTTATTCATTGCCATATTAATTCCATTCTTTGCATGGTGCGGATATTCTTTGTTACATTTTTCTAATGCAAAAGATTTCTGAATAATATTATCCTTTATATCTACAAGAGACATCAAACACCTTTACATCTGGCAGCAGACCTTGGAAATGTGGAAATAATAGAAAAGTTGCTAAAGGCAGGCTGTGACTTCAGCATGGTAGATAAGGTACTCATGATTCTATTAAAATGCATTTCTCCTGCATGTCTTGGTTTGGTTTTCAGATTATCCCTTATTAAAATAGAATTCTTGACTTAGATTAAACCTTGCAACAGGGATAATAGAATAAGACCTGTGGTATTAGACATAAAATAACAGTATTTTTTCTTTGTATTTCTGACATAAAGCAGTACAGATCCTTGAGTTACAACTGTAAGGGAGCCTGCCCATTATGGTTGAAAATTGGGACGACAGTTAAAACCATCTATCTTAACAACATCCCCATCTATGATTTTCCCAATGCATTTGTTAAATGAACATATGGTTTGTTAAGTGGAAAATCAGACTTCTAAATCTAAGTAGTAGCTGAATTCTTTAATTATAATTATATAGTCCCATTACAAACACCATTCTTAACATTTTGGTTATATTCACACAATATACTTAACTGGGGTACCAAATTGTTCCATTTCCTGGGATCACACACTACCTTAAGCACAAACTAATTAAACATGTCAGGTTGCATTTCATTAAACCAAATCAAAAATTTGGCAACTGCAAGACAGAAGTTCCTAGAAATGAGATGGTTCCATTTCTCTATTCTCTTCTGAGGCTTCTTGGATTTTTTTAATGTTCCAGAATGCATTCAGCAAGCAGGAAATTATTTTGACAAGTAAGACAGATAGACTAAATATTTTTCAGAGGAGTTTGCATAGGGAGTACAAAAAAAAAAAAAAAAGCCAGAATATTGGTCAAAGTAGCACAGTCTTTTTTAGGTATATTAAAAAGGCGTGAAGCTTTGATCTGTTGTATCCTGTGGCTCTGCTATCATTAATAAGACTGGTTACACTATCTGCAATGGAGGCAAATTATTGTGCAGTGATGGAAAGAACCACCACTCATTTCTGTCTACCATAAGCTGAGGCTGAAGTTGGGGAAGGAACTAAGTTGTAACAGATGGCTATATTAGAGATTTATCTCTGTTCAGAGCCTAATATACAATCCACTCTTGCTTTACTAAGATTACCCACTCTGGATTACTTGCAGCACCTGGTCCAAGAAGTTTCTAGAAAAGTGAGATACTCTTCCCTCCTTTCACATCTCATTTGATTTGCCTACATACCTGTCACCATTCCATTCATAAGTTGGTGTTAGTGCTGGTTGAAGCAGGAGGGCACAAATTCCAGTCTGATGACATAATGCATGATCTTCTCACTTCAGAGTGTGTACCACAATATGATGTTCCAGCAGCCATGTTGGCAATCTGCTTATTAGGCACTGCTCCACAACCATGCACACAATCTACTAATGTGACTTGCAGCACACCATGCATGCAATCTTGGAGGGAAGTGTAAATGGGATTTCAGAGAGTTGTATCTTTCAGCTGACAACTTTTGCCTGTCGGCCATTACCCACTGAAAGAGACCAATATGTACTGGGCAGATTATTAGCTCAATTACTACCAAAGCACTCATGTCATGTGTAAGGTTATTTATTGGAAGAAAATGGAAAACATCAATTTAAATTAGAAAAAAAAGTGCTTTTTGTTATGGGGATGGGAAAAAAGCTGTATCACAAAGGTGTCCTTCAAGAACTACTATCCAGACAACATTGAGCCAAAGTGGGGCATGTAAATGTACTTACAGCCACTAACTCATTTTTTTTTTTAAAGTCTACTCAAAATTCTACAAATTTAATAGGTTGGAAATACTTGCACTTTTACATGGAATGATAAAATGTAGTACTGGTAGTTGGCTGGTTTGCAGGATTTTAAACTTTTTAAGAGGGAAATAGAGAATCCATGGAAACATTTTACCTACTTGGATGCAGAATTATATTTAGATTGCTATAAAAATTGTGTGCTGCTGGCCAAAATAACTTTTTAAAAAATACTTATGATATTGGTACATGGTGGTGAGATTAGAGAATTTTGCAACGTATTCTGTACCTTAGCACATATTTTGTGTGTGTGTGTTCCTTTAGTTTAATAACTGACAATGTTTACATTTTAGCAAGGAAAAACTGCACTTGCTGTAGCATCCAGAAGCAATCATGCCTTAGTTGTAGACATGATTATAAAGGCAGAGAGATACTACATCTGGAAACAGGTAGGACACAACTTATTTAGCTTTTCTGGTCAAGCATGTTTCTCGATTATACTGAATTTCATGAGAAAAATAACTTATTTTAGTTCTGGAGTTTGAAGCTTCCTTGAAGAACTGGTAGGAAATCTTAGATCAGAAATATCCCATTTCTTTCTTTCCCCTTTCCACTTTGCCCAGCAACCCTTCCTCATGCCATCGTGATAAGATTAAATAAAAATAAGATAAAGTTAAATTCTTAGGTTGCTTTTTAACTTTTATTTACTAACGAAGTCTTGACTTTCCAGTTTTCTTCCTTAGATGATAGTGTTAAAAACTGACAGAAGAAATAATTGTATTTGTAAAATTGTAGTTTCCAAAGATAATTTTCATAAGTGTAATCCAAAATATGTCTACTTAGATATGTTGGCTGCTATCAGGTGTGAAAGACCAGGCCCATATGTGAAGATCCAATAAACTGGTTTATTGCTGTCTGTGCATAAGAATATTCTCAACTAACAGCACCTGCTTGGAATTAGATAAGGGTCCAAAGAATTCAAGGGGTTTGGACTTAGTCTGCTTATGGCTACATAGGAATTCTAGGCTGATCTTAGATTCCACTCTCAGGTTCTGCCACACTTTCCAATATTGTGCGTATTACAAACCAGAAAGCCAGATAAGGCAACAATCATATAGATAAATACCAAATATATTATCACCAGCCTTCCTAATCTAGTCACTAATTACCTCCTTGAATTAAGGTGGCATCTGTGTCGATGCTAATGCAATATTTTGACAGCTTATTGGTTGAACCTCCCTCCCTTCTCTGTGGTCATTGTACCTTTCTCATTCCAGTAATATGGGACCCTGGACTTGTTCCATGTTCCAACTATAGCTGCCTCTTTCCTTGACACTCCTGGGCAAAGGTCTGTAAAACAGGACCCACAGATATATGGCAAATTTATCCAGCCTTTCACTGTATAAACTTGTAAAACCTCCATTTTTGCTGAAGAGACCAAGGCGGGTTTTACTGTATGCCGTTACTTTTTCTTGCTGAAAACAACTGAAGATAGAGGACAGAGTAGGAGTTGCAAATAAAATAGATTTAATTTGGGCTTACCTGGCTTTCTTAATGCTGTGTGATAATATTAACTACCGTATATACTCGAGTATAAGCCGAGTTTTTCAGCCCATTTTTTGTGCTGAAAAAACCGCCCTCAGCTTATACTCGAGTCAGCCGCTACGGCACCATGCCTGGCCTGCGCTGGCGTGGCTGCAACCGATCGCGCCTCCAGGGCAGCATCGCCGCCGCGGCTGTCTACCCGCTGAGGGCCACACAGGCGACCCCAAGCGGCCTCTCCTTCCCCATTAATGGGCGCCCGGGGCCCCTGCGAGCTTCTGCGTTGCGCGCTTCCAGCTTCGCAAAGAAACCGCCAGGCTCAGGCAGCCTCCCCCACCCCCTAGCCTAGCAGCAAAGAGCTGCTCCGGGGGCAGCGAGACAAAGTGCCTGGCTGCGCCGTGGCGGGAACCCCCCGGAGCAGCTCTTCGCTGCTAGGGGAGGGGGCGGGGGAGGCTGCCTGAGCCTGGCGACCCCAAGCGGCCTCTCCTTCCCCATTAACGGGCGCCCGGGGCCCCCACGAGCTCCTGTGTTGCGCGCTTCCAGCTTCACCAACAAACAGAGCTGCAAATCTGGTAATCGCTTGCACGATCCCCCTTTCCCCGCACTCCCCCCCCGCACTCCTCTGGCGGCAGCAGGCGGAGAAAGCCCCGCTTCCCCCTGGCTTTGATGGCACGCGTGAGTTGGCTTCCCACCCTTTTTTTTTTTAACTCTCCTCCTCCTCCTCCTCCTCTCCTCTCCCCTTGTTGTCTGGTCTTCCCTAAGGAAACTCGAGGGCTCACACTTCCAGGTGTTTCTCCCTGTCTTTCTCCCTGTCAATGATCTTTTCTTCCCTTCCCTTCTCTCAGCCCCATCCTCCTTCACCTTTGTCACCACAATCCTGAACAGATGAATTTTGTACTTCTCAAGAAAGGTTGGATGTTCCTTTTGAGGAGGGAACCTAGTGTGACATCTGGATGTTGACCTACTACTGAGCCATGGCATGTGTGCACATGCAATGGAGGCATGAGGGAGAGCTATGAAAGAGATGGTGGCTCTCCAAAACAGGATGTACATGCAGCACATACACATGCTTTTTTCTTGCAAGGGAGAGAGTGACTCTGTTTGGACATACAGATGATGATGAGGAATCCAGTTTTGAAGGATTTTAACTCTTGTGTTTTAGCTTGGTTGCTGATTGAGCTAAGGTTTTTGTACTTTTAAAGTTATTGTTGATACCATATTGGTTTTGTTGGCTCTCTTTTCCACTTACAGAGCTAGTTTGCTGTTTTTCTTTGAAATAAATATTCAAAAACATTTAACCTACTGATGCCTCAATTCATGTAATTTTATTGGTATCTATTTTTATTTTTGAAATTTACCAGTAGCTGCTGCATTTCCCACCCTTGACTAATACTCGAGTCAATAAGTTTTCCCAGTTTTTTGTGGTAAAATTGGGTGCCTCGACTTATATTCGGGTCGACTTATACTTGAGTATATACGGTATATTGATAGGGAAATATACATCTTCCCAGTTGTCTTATGTGTAAACCTGATATGGGTAAGATTTTTTTTTTAGCAACTATTTCCATAGGGAATAGAAGGGCCTGCTTTGGAACCTAGATAAATATATTTTCTAATCTTATTACAAACACAGGCAAAGGAAGAAAATGATATTTCATTACAAAGAGTGGCCAAAGAAAATAAGAATTGATTTTTGAGCAAAGAAAGTGCCTCTCTATAAATGTTTGTTACAGGCAAACAGGGAGAGCTCACTTCCACAATATATTCCCTATGATGTTATAAGCTATTTCCTTATCAGTGGAAAATAACTTTGTACAGATAATATATAAAAGAAGTAGGACAATTTGGGGGAAGCAAAGTACACTGCATGTATTTTTTAAAGTCCCAAAGCATGATCTGTGAGCAGATTTCCTCTGGTCTTATTTATTTAGTGTATGGCATATGTTAGCCAGGGATCACCAAGGTGTCTGGCTGCCTCTGTGAAACAATTTTTTTCAGGCAATGTTATCTTCACCCGTGGGATGCCTGAATGCCAGTAGGCATTTGGGGGAGGCTCCTTTCTTGTCCCTATGCGGTTTATTCACTCACAGGAATTGAACTGCTGAGCGGCCGAACTCAGCAGTATGCAGACCCAGGGGCTTACCATGTGAGTCACCGTGGCCCCTTTCCTCTAGTCCTCTGGTCTAAGACAGTAATAAATCGATTAACTGAGCAGACTTCAGCATTGTTGAGCCTCTACTTTTACTAGTACTCCAAGATACATCAGCCAGAGCCTGGTGAACGAGGCATATAAAACTGAAGAAATGAATACCTCTGAAGGATTTGATGTTCAGTACCAAATACCTAGAGAGCCAGTTTGACGTAATGGTTAAAACATCAGGCTACAAGCTGAGTTCTATCCTGCTTTTGGCACCTGAGCCAGTTACTTTCTCAGTCCTGGGAAGGATCCAATGGTAAACTATTTCTGAAAAATCTTGTTGGACATAATTCAATTGGACATAGTTGAACAGAAGGAAAGAAAAACATGTATCTACATTATTAACGTTTGTAAAATATTTAGAATAATATCCAAATATTGTAGTTCTTTGAGAGTGAAAGCAATTATTGAAGAACACATGATTTAATCTCTGAAATTTCCTTTGCAGGAGCATCACTGTAATGATGTGTCAAATATTAATCTATCTTTTAAACAAGATCACAACATACAGACCAAACAGTTCCGTGCGTCTCTTTGGAATCTAGCATATAATAGGTTAAAAATGCGAGAATGGATAAAACTGGCAGAGTTTTGGAAGTTTACAAATGAACAAATCAAAGCAATAGAAGAACAGTGGACAGGTAACTTGCTGAATTAAAAAACAAACCAACCGTGTTCCCATTCGAAATACAGGAAACTTAACTAAAATCTAAGTATTTCTGAGAGATATAGATTTATTTATTTATAAATCCAATCCTTGCAATGTTTTTAAAGAAGAATTGAATAGGGAAGAAAATCGGAATAACTTGGATATTCTTGCAAATGTTATTGCTAACATAGAAAAATTGATATGTGATTGTATGTGTGCTTAAAGAAAAATAAAGTGCAATTTCATTATAGTATGTTGAATGTATTAAAAAGACTAGGACTTAAGGCCATTAAAAATCCTCCTCCTTTCAGCTTTAATGAAACTGTCACTATAGCTTTCATTTTGTGAAGTTTCTTAAAAGTGTATATCACAAAGGCCAATCAAAATTCAAGGCACTTTAGACCCCACCTTTATGAGCTTCATCACTAGCCAAGCTCAGTTTTCAGTATTTGTTATATCAGGTATCTATTTCAATATTTACATTTCTTCAGAATAGATTAGGTAAAAGGCACTTTGGAAATTGATGATTCTTTCAGTTCTTGCTGCAAACAAGCCAGGACTGCATTGCAGACAGGCGATAGGTGGTGTCATATACCTCCCACTCTATTGAGGGAGGACTGTTCAGTTCTAACATAGATGGACTCTTTTACCCTTTTTCAAACGACCTATCAACAATGGAGTCCTTTCAAAAGTTCCAAGATTCCACAACCATTCATATTCTGATTCAGGTGACCCTGAGGACAGAGAAACCCCCAAGCAGCCTCAAAGCTCTCCCAGAGAGTGCCAACATCCAGATGATTTCAAAGAAATACAATCCTTCCACCACCACTCCACCATCCTGTCAGAACCCATCCTTCCATCCTCCCACCCTTTAGTGCAGGGGTCTCCAACCTTGGCTCCTGGAAGTCTGGCGGACTTCAACTCCCAGAGTTCCACAGCCAGCTGGCTGTGGAATTCTGGGAGTTGAAGTCCGCCAGGCTTCCAGGAGCCAAGGTTGGAGACCCCTGCTTTAGTGTCAACTGTCAATACTTACTGTAAACTTCCATCCCGCCCCCATCCAGTCACAACTGATGAAGCTTCTTGGATGAAAAACAAATCTACTTCTTCAAAAAGCACTTCAGTTGCCTTTCGAAAAAGCACCTTTGAGACAACTACAACCTGGATGACTGAGAATCTCCCGAGACCACGGGTGTCAAACTTGATTTCATTGAGGGCCACATCAGTGTTGTGCTTGACTTTGCGGGGGGCAGGGTGTGCATGGCCAGCTCGACATCTCTCATGTCGGGATCACCTGTGGTGGTCCAAGCATTCTGTCAGAGAAAACGGGCTCCCTAGCTCTGTTTTCGGCTGCCACAGCCTCCTGCAACCCTCTGCCAGCAAAAACAGTTCGGGAGGACTATGTGTGGCCCTCCTTAGCTCCATTTTCACTGGCAGAGGCACCGTGGGCCAGTCCTTCAAATGTTTCCAGAGCAGCCCCATGGGCCAGATCTAAACACCCCATGGGCCAGATCCAGCCCCTGGGCCTTGAGTTTGACAATCCTGCCCTAGACAATTATATTCCTTCATCAAGATTTCATAAACATCCAATTAGTATATATGAAATAGAGACCTCATTCTGTTACAATACGTGAAAAACTATTTTTTCTACTTGATTACTCTTCAACTATAGGGTTGGACTAGGCATAAAAACACTATAGGAGGACTATTCCTCCTTTACTGTTGAAGATCTAGGAACCTCCACTGATAAAAACAGACAAAGCATCTTTATCGCTTGATAAAAACAAAATACAAATTTTTCCCCTTTACTGTGATCTAAAAAAAGCTACTTTTTATCTCAACTGATTGTCCTTTCAGCACCTATATTTATTGATTCCCCAGACCAGCTTAAACCTACAATATTTTATTTATATCTTAAGAGGAGGCCTTTCTCCAAGTGCTTTGGTAAGATAAATGCATTAGGAAGAGGTGCTTTCTTTGACATGAACATACTCTGATCTTTCAAAGGCGATTCAATTTTAACTAAAAAATAAAATGTTTTGATTGCCCCAGGATTTTGTTTATATGTTGATGTCCTTTGTACATCTTTCAACTGGTTGAATTCTGTCCTATTTAATATTGTGGGACAGCTTAGAAGCTTATTATTTTATATTGTTGATATTTTAAACTTTAGCTACTGCCCCGGAGCACACTTTCTCATATGAAAGATAGCTATTTTTGTTTTGTTTCCGTAGAGCACTAAAATACCTAACTATGAGGAGAGGGGCAATAGAACCTTCCCCAAATGAATATCTAACTGTAGATGGGAACGCCAAAGCTGTTTAATCCTTTCTGTTCCTGTTATTATTTTCTCAAAATCATACTTGCCAAAGCCACTGTCTCACCCACATAAAGATACAGAATCTCCATAACTTTCATCCTAGATAGCAAAAATAATTAAGGAAATAACATTTTGACTGCTAATATGGTGAGGTGGAGGGTCCCCCCTGAATAACAGTCTCCTAATATAAAAATAGACTAATGTCATCAGTTTTTTATGTTTCATTTGTGTAATATCGTCCTCAACATTTCTGTCTTTGCAATCTCTATAGTGGTAGATCTCTTCATATTTCCCTTTAAGAATTAGTGGAGGGAACAAGAGGCTTAATAGGCTTGATTTTCATTATGCTGTACTCCTACTAATCTCTTCCACCTTCCCTTTCCAACAAAAAAGTTTAAGAATTTAGGGTAAACTCTTGAAACAAATCTCTGCAGCCAAAAATGTGACATAGAAGCATTTCTCCAAACAGTAGGCTAACATTTTGTATATTATCCTCTAGGGGAAAAGAGCTACAAGGAACATGGATACAGAATGTTTCTTATCTGGTTACATGGTGTTCTGATAGCTGGCCAGAATCCTATTAAACATTTATATGAGGATCTGATAAGCATGGGATTTCCACAACTGGCTGGTGAGCAATTGTTGTAAGCATCACACTTAGAGCCTGTTAGAGTAGTTCACCTTTCCCTTTTGGAAAAGATTCAGGACAAAGAAAGTTAGATTAGAGAGAGCAGATTTACAGGCATGCTCTTACCTGAAAGGGTCTTCAAACAATACTTCTTTAGTGAGAAGCCCCTTAAAAACACTTGAAGCAGCTTGTTTCCACATGATGAACCAAATAACATTGGTCACCTAGTTCTTATTATCCAGTCCTGCTCCAGTCCTGCAATTGTTAACTTAGTAATATGGTTAAGTGAATCTGCCTTCCCCATTGACTTTTGCTTGTCAGGAGGTTGCAAAAGAGGACCTGGGACTCTGCAACTGTCATAAATGTGAACCTGCTATCAAGCATTCAAATGTAAATCATCTGATCATGGGGATGTTGCAGTGGTTATAAGTGTGAAAAGTTACCTTTTTCAGTGCCATTGTAACTTCAATCGGTCATTAAGGACTACCTGTATAATTATGGATAACTATGAATATATTTCTAGACAAAACCCACGCTCAGTGTGTTTGATGGAATTATTTCTAGGAAAGCACAGAATAGCAACTGAAAAGCCTGTTGACTTTGTAAGCTTATAAGAAACAAAGTGGTAGTAAGCGGGTCAATTTCTTCCCAGAATAAAAGCAAAGAAGCCAGGTATATTTTGAGACAGGTTTGTTTCAGCTTCATAAATCAGTAATGATTTTAGTTTAATTTTAAATGGCTACATGTATAATTTTGTTTAAAATTGCAGCAAATGGTCTTGAGTGGCTACTAAACTTTGAATATTATGTCTGAATCTATTTACATCTCGAAAAGATTAAAGGCGTGTTGTTTTTTTCTGAATTCTAACAAGAATATATCCTCTTGCAGAAAAGTTCAGAGCAGAAAATAATGCTGGCACAGAATCCAAGAAATGCTCGGTTTCATGAAATTCAAGGGAATCTGAAGCAATGAAATAGGAGAATAAATGAGTATTAAAATATTATTTATAATCAAATTCTCCAATGTTTCTCTATAAAGAAAGCTTATCTTCTCACCACTTCTATAATATCTCCCACCCCATCAGCTCCCCATCCCCATGCTAACTAGGACTTCTCCACCTCCATTGGCTCTCTCCAAACCCAATTCACCATTCAGAAATTTCCAGCTTTCCGATTCATTTTTAAAAATCTTGAGTGGCTGTATCCCACTCAGAAGGAGTGACCTAATTTGGAGGTGGAAAAAGAATATGGGGTTATGTGACTTCTTGGGTTCCAAAAGCAGTGGGCAAATGAATGTGGCAGTGGCTGAAGATCTGCTTGAAAATAATTTCAGTCAGTGATAGATTTTTTTTTTCCTGTGAATGGCTGATAATTCCTATAGGAATCCACTTGCACCTGAGGGCATGTCAGCAACTCTTGCCATGCAATCTGTACATAATACTCTCAGTTAATTTTTTGCAGAATGAAACATTTCTTGAGATGATTGCTTCCACAAGTAAACTTCTTTTTAATATTTGATATTTTAAATAAAGTATTTTCTAAGAACCCTCGTGTGAAAACAGTAGCATGTTGTATTATGAACAAAACAAATGAAGTAGGATTTAAAGGATGAGACAAACTCTGTCTTCAAGCACTATCATCTCATAATCAAATGCCTTTGACTTTGTGTTTGTGACCCTTTGAGTAGAAATCTATACAGGGAAATATGACAGACAGCCATACCAAGTAAAAAAAGTACATCTTTGAATGTAAGATAATAATTATAAGATATTTAAATTGCAATCCTAGGGACATTTTTTCTGGTAATAATGTAGAATATAGAAAGAAATGCATAAACAGAAAATTAGGGGAAAAAAGCAGAATTTTGGTTAGATGATGTTGATGAGATCCTGAAGTTTAATGGACAGAAGCAGTATGAATCGGTGGGTGGGTGCAGTAGAATATGAAACTGGCATGCAAGGATAGAAAATATGGGAAAACATACTTGTTTTTCACTATTTTCTGCCTCAAACTTATTTTGCTTATTATTTATTTCTTTTGCACCCACAAATGAGAGTATCATGTATGTATGTGTGTATGTATGAATGCAATGGGTAACGATAAAATAATTAATGCTATTGTTATGGATGTGTTCGTGTGGTAATCGGGAGCCAAGCTCAACCTGAGGCAGACCATATAGTCTTATAATGTATTGTATTTATATTAAGAACCCGAGGCAAATAAACATAGTAATTGGTATTCCTAGTATAAATTTAAAGCACATTTGCCTCTTTATCAATAATTATTGCATGTAACAAACAAACAAAACACTTCTCAGTTAATATGGTTTAGTCCTGAACAGACACACTTATGATACAGCTGAAGCCATTCAGATTTGAAGGAGAAAAAGTGATTTAAGTGCACAGAACTGTTTATGTAATAACTTCAGCTATGTTTTTAGTTGAGATACCAAAAAATGCATCTGAGGTGCTAACATGACTAAATATACCCCGATCGCATTTTCTTTTTCAGTCTGAATAGCTACATGGCCCAATATATAATATAGTACTTGTCTGATCACTTTCAATGCATCTGCTTTATTTCTTAAGCTCCTGCATCCATTTTACAAACCCAGATTACCTCCTCATGCTGCAGTTAGCCATTTAGTAGTAGGTGTACAAGTGATGTATATACTTAAGAATTACCTTAGGGAGAAGCAAGTTGATGTAGCAGGTTGTTTTCCCCTACTGGCACCCCTATTTGGTCACTAGGGTGGGCAATATGACTGGAAGAATCCTGGCAACTGCTCTCAGATTGAGAGATCCTAGTTAGTATTGCATCATTAGCACACCGCAGCCACTGCTTTCTTCACTGCTGCTTCTTTGTCTTCTTCTAAAGACTGACATCAGTCCTGACATTCCATTATGCTTACTGAGGTCTCCTTACAGTAGCATAAGAGAGAGCAAGGATGGAATAGCCTTTGGTGCTAAAAGATAAAATCCATGAACACAAAACGGCAAATCTTCAACAGTCCCACTGCAAATTGCAATCGGAAAAATTGTTCCCAGTATGGAGAAGACTCACAGCGCTGTTATTTTACACAAACATTGGTGTTTATTTGTTCATCTAGATTTAGGGTATTACGATATCTAATGTCACATTTCTTCCCACCACTACCACCCTGGGGGGGGGGTGTATTGTACATTCTTAAAAGCTACACTGAAGGAATCTGTAGAATAATTGGTGAAAGTACAAATGGGGTTGAGATGTCAGTGAATATTACTAATGAAAACACACAACTGGGGTAAACAGCAACAGCAATAAGTCCTTAGATTTATGTACGATGAAATAGTGAAGTAAGACTAATAAATCACTTTTATGCTGGACAAAATGAAATTTCTCTATAATGTTCCTGTTCTATGAATGGCTGAAGATAAAATATAGCAGAACCAAAACAAAATTCTGAATGTAAAGTCTGGTTATATGGATAATTTAGATAGCAATTCAGAATGTGGCAAACTGATCTATGCTCTTATTCACATATAAAGCAGAAATGCCTTTTAGAGTATACAAGTTCAATGTTTCATTTTTATTAAAAACATTAAATAAGCATATATAATAAAATTAGTTTAAGAAAGTGAAAATTTCAAGTATACCTTATTTGCAGTTACACAGAACTACATTGTGCCATCTTCAGTGGCACACTTTTTACACTTCAAAATATCTCTATATGTACAATGTTATTGAGAGGAAAAACATGATGCTTCTTGGGTTATTATTCTATTAATCTGCAAACATCAGGGAGCACATTTTAAACAATAACCTGGAAAATTTTCTCTATGTGCTTAAAATAAAGTACAGGCATTTCAACCAGCTAACCTCTACTCCACTACCTTTATTGACTGAATGTTGTGAGTATGAGCAGGAGTTTTCCCATTGTGTCCAAGATGTCTCACCCCAATAGCATTAGAAGACTGGTGCACAGTTCGAGGATATTTAGCAGCAACAGCTTGAGATACAGTTTGCTGAAAGATATAAGAAGGAAGTTATTATTTATTTTCTATCCAATTTTAACAATATAAAAAAAAATTAGGACAAATATGGCCAGGACTTGCAGAAGTTGTTCCATAACTCAGGCAATACTCTCAAGAGTTTGCTAAGCCACTCCAATTTTTTTTAATAAACCAGTTAAACCTGTCTAGTCAAATAATATCGCTGAACAGGTTCCAGCACTCCCATTTAAAACAATAAACTATAGCCTAGATAGTCTGAGAATCTGTATTAACAGCTTTTCTGAAGATATTCTTGAAACAAAAAGGAACAACCACCACAAAAAAATCAAAAGTCCTCTGGGAAATTACACAGCAGCCCACTACAGTACAATTTTCTGTCTCATTCTGGGCCATTTTAGATGTGGGTTTTGTGGCTGCAGCTATAGTAAGAAGTAATTATCACTAGCACCTAGTTATGCAATGAAGCAAATATCCCCTGCTTTCATTTGGAAATGGAGTGGTAATAATTTATTGCAGCCATCTCCCACACTTCCATGTGTCAGCCCGTAGAGATGCAAAATTTACAGCCTTTTCACATAGCTGCAGCTCTTTTGTAGATGAGCATAGGATTCTTTTCAAATGAAAAACATCGGCTCTCAACTACTAATAAATCCCATATCTTGTTGGATCTAACAATAAAGGTTGTGTACTGTACATGTTTCAAGTGCTTTGCTGAGTTGCCATGGAAGCATAGAAGAAGAAGGAATTTCTTCTTGCCTTTGCAAACACAGTCATGAGTTCACATCCAGTCTCCCAACAGAAACATCACAGCAAGGTGAAAAGCAAACATGGGGCTATCCTACAACCAGCATCGTCTAGCTAGAGAAATGAGGGAAGCTGGGTCCGCTGTACTGAACTCAATCCATCAACAGCGAGAACATTAACAAGGAAAAATTTGCCTGGTCCCAGATGGTAAAAGTAATGCTAGTTTATAACCTGTCACAAAGTAATGCCCACATGTGTTTATTTAAAATGAATTGAAGAGATATTGCTTTCAAAAGCTTTCTCTGATCTTTTTTTCTTTACAGCATCATTTTAAAGGAAACTGACAGAAAAGAAATTAATTAACATGCAAATTTGTGAATATACCAAAAGGTGAGGTGAGCAAAAAGATAGATACCACACATCAAAGAAGCTAGAAAATTCTATTTAGCTTGTGATGAAGAACCAGCCATTTTTAAAGATAATCAGAGGAAATGCTATTGCATTTTGGCACACGATGACAGTATCATCTTGGTCAGCAGTAAACAGGCCTTCCCTTAGGTGGTGCTTGTACTCTGGTGTACCATTATACAATAAAATGATACTTAAGGTTTAGTTGAGATTCAGTGCCGAATTCTAATTCAGATCTAAAATGAAGAAGTATCTAGCCTGTTGGCTTCCACAAGTTCCATTCATTTTCTTTTGTCTTGCCTCTCTTGGAAGATGTTTTTCCTTAGTTTTCAATTGTTTCCTATAATATCAATTGTGACATGAGGGCAAATTCATGAGGGGATGGGCTTTCTTCTCTCTCCAGCAATTGCTGCTCAACTCTTCCATTTAAAATATCTAAATGGCAAAAACAGTATAGGAAGACTGCATCACCAGTTCCCTATGTTCTCATCTGAGTTTGAGAAACACTACTCTTTACTAATCTGCACCATGGAAATCAAACTTAAAATCAAGGAAAATGGAAGTATATCTTTACTCTGGAAGCAGAGCAACTATCCCCATTGGTATTTCTCTCATATTAAATCAGTCACTTGGTTCCTCCGTAGTCTCCTTAATAACTGGAAACATTCCAGACCAGCATTTTTTTCTAACCACATTTGAAAAACCTCAAAACTAATTTGGCACCTTCCATATGTTCCTATTTCCATATTCCAGTTAACAGGACAATCTCTTTAGAGTGCTATGGAGCACTAAGATATATTCTATCCAGTCTCCTGTTTCTTGCTTCCAACTGACATTCCAAATTCAAGACTTCCCAGCAATCACACAAACTATTTGGGGTTCCTTCCTATTTATTTTTATGAATCTTAAAATTTACAAAATATATAATTTTGAATATCGAGAGATAAAAAATATATACCAAAAACCAATACAGATAATGCTGATTTATTTCCAAATTCATAAATCCCTTTTGAGCTTAAGACAAATGTTGAAGAAGACTGATTAGTTCTACCTGCTATTAGGAAACAGGTGTAGTATAGTTTAAGGTGAGTTTTGCAGCTACGTGAACAGTATTTTATAGTTTCTAACTTTGTTTTTCATATATACTTAATTCCTTTCTCTCCCTATGGATGGTAGTGTCTTCTTCAATCTTGGACCCTTGGCCAAAGGCAGGAAATGTGATGGTTCTATGAAGTATCTTAACTGTTTCTCGCACTGCTATCTTTTGGGCAGAAAGATCTGGTGTTGATTCTGGGCTCTGTTGGAGCCATTTGCCTAGCTTAGGAGTCCCAGTCCCAAATACTCCTACCAATACTGAGATCATTTTGGTCTTTTCTTTCCAATATTCTCTAATTCGTCTTTCAGACCCTGGTACTTTTTCAGCTTTTATATACTCCTCCTCCATTTTGCTGCTGTCACTTAACCCTGCTACATCTATCACTAGTGCCATTTTCCGTTCCTTATCTACTATCACAATGTTTGCTTGCTTGGCCAGTACCTGCCTAATAGTACAAATGGAATTCCATCACATGCTAGACAAACTACAATAACCCCAAAGAGTAGACAAATTAATTCAGTAAGCATTTGTAATCTGAACTTCCATAATAACTCTGATAAAAATCCTAAAGCAAAAGTCATCGGTTAAAAGGAGAGATCAAGTGCAGAAGTTATTCATAAAACTCATTATTTACCTGAGTGACAGGATGATGTTTCTCCACCACAATAGAATTCATGGGGGGCGAAACACCCACGACATCTAAGTTACTGCAAATACGATTCTTTGCTGCAAAATCTGAACGACCGGTGATTTTTGCAGTGACTGTCCTTCCAGCCTTTTGTTGACCTGATGTTACCACCCTAGTCATGGGCTATGGCAAACCAAATAAAAATCCTAATTATACAAGAAACACATAGCATTTCTCAGAGCAGTTTTAAATTATAAGCCAGATTTCTTAATATTATTTTTCCATATCTTTGGCTAGGAAAAACTGAATATATAAGTTTTTGGTTCCTGGACCATTAGATCCTAACAGCATATTCTTACAACAATGGGGCACATTCTTTCTATAGTCTTGATAATTGGAAATACAGTCCTATTAGTAAATTATGGATTTGTATCATGACACAAGCATTTCTTCAGAAAAGGTGAATAGAAGGTTCCATTGTAGCCCACAAGCTTTACTTTTATATAAACAAAAAAAACTAATTACTAGAGCTGCAGAAGTGTTGTTTTTGAAATTTTTTGAGCTAGAAAGGAAACCCTGGGGAAAATAGTCTTATGAAAGCTTCTGGTGCTCTCTTCACCAAAAGTAAATATTTCAGAGACATTCACGCCTTTTCCTTATCATTCTTTGAAGCAGCTCATTGATCTAATTTCTTGTCTAGAATTTCACTTTTGAGAGATTCCAAATATTTCATAGAAAGGATTGCATTAAATCATTTCATAATCATTGATTACCTGATAATACAAGGAAACTGTTGTTGAGTCAACACCAGTGATTTAACAACAGGCATTTTTTTTTGTCTTACCCTATTGCAAGAACTGACTGGTGTAGGAAAATGGCCATAAAGGTAATCCTTCACCTATGATCACTCATTCAGTGACTGAAGTTAAGATGGTGCTGAGCAAATGGTGGTTAGTTCCAGCAATCCCAGCACCCCTCCATGATCATCTGACCATAATTTGGAGCTTAGCAACTGATTTGGACTTACAGCCAGTTGCAGTGCATTGCAATCATGTAATCACTATTTGCAACCTTCTCTTCCGGCTTTTCAGAAAATCAATAGGCAAAGCTGGCAGGGAAAGTCACATGTCCCTGGAGTAAGTCTCCTCCACATGTACATCCTCTTCTTCTCTTCTCTGCATTCATGCTGCACTGGCCATTCACCACCACCTGACACCCACTCCCTGACTTGTGCTGCACTCTCCCCAAACCATGCCACACCTTTGTGTAACCTTGATTAGTACCACAATCCCATGCATCCTTCCCAACCCACACCACACTCTGGCACATTCTTCTCACACCTCATTTTTAATTTCTCCATCTGGCAGAAGCCATGAACCTGTCTGCTTGGGATTTGCAACTTCCTGCTGGCTTCCCCAATGACTTTGGTTGTGGAAAGCTGACAGGAATTTGCCTTGCCTAACAACCATGGCATTCAATTAGCAATAGCAACCTGGACTGCAAAGATTGTCATAGCTTAGAGATGCAGTTACACATTATGACTGTCATATGCCGAAGACCACATGAATGGTCACTTAGTATTTTCACACACTTGAATCTATCCTCAACTTTGATTGAAAAATGGCATAAAAATGAAGTATGACATTTTAATTAAACTTGTAGCTTCCAGATACCTCCCTCCCTCCCTCCCTCCCTCCCTCTCTCTCTCTTTTGAAGTTCCAGTTCCAATGAGCACTATATAAAAAAATTCCCATTAATCATGTGGAGAACAAAAATAATTTAAAAAAAATAAAGTAATGTTGGTGGTGGTGGTTGTTTTTTACCAGTTTTGAAATGCACATTGTGCCTGATCCTGATCCTGTAGCAGCACCGCAGGTTAATGCAGCAGCAGAGTCTAATCTGGTTTGAGATGTTATTGCATGGCCTTGGTGAGAAGAAAACTGCAAAATAGCAGGAAAAAATGGCAATAGTCTGATTTAGATTTCATACATACCACCCATTTCCTAATTCAAAATATTAATATCAGCATATTGCCTTGATTTTCATGCCCAATAGCTCTGTAATGCTGATTTAATAACTTATCCTCATTTATTAAACTTTCTAAGATTAATTCAATGGAATTGAAATCTGCTACTGACCAAGGTTGTATTACAATGAACACCTACCAGATCTTCTGCAGGAGCATAGCCAGCTGTTGTTGGAGCAAAATGAGGTGGTGGTTGTGGCAGTGAGGAAGTAGATGGCATAGGTTGATCATACTGAAATGAAGAAAATTTTGCTGTAGGTCCACCAGTGCCAGCACCAGATTCTGCTCTTTTTTCTGATAGATCAACTACTATAAACAAATTAACAAACATTCAGAACAAAATAACAAAGAGATAAATATTGCTAATAGTTAGACAATATATATCTAATTTTGTTATGTAACTATGCATCTGTATAATTTACAAACAAAACTGGAAAGTGCAGAGTTGTATACAATTTTAAAAAGCTGTATAATTTGTATTTCCCAATGTAGAGACTTACAGAGACTCAGCCCTATTTGTTGCCATCTTAATTTAAAAATAGCCCTACAGTATTTATTTAATATGATATGGTGGCTGTCTTAAAATTATCTATTACCTTTGTACATGATAGTTTATTCCGATAAGTTCTAAGGTTTAATAACTAACCTTACTAGGTCTTTGCCAAGAAGGACCATAATCTAAATTCAATATAGGGGAAGAGTTACCCTGTGGTAAGATGATAAGATTGAGTGACTGTAAATTTTAAAATAAATCAATAAATAGACAGAATATATATAGATTTTGCTCTCTGATCCAGTACAGTTGGAAGCTAATCAAATCCAAATAGTTTTTAAATGTATATTTAAATTGAAAAAGTCATTTTCCTACCATAGTGAGAGGTTTGGGCACAAATTATAAAGACATTTTATTTTTTTCTATAGGCTGCATATTAGAGAAAACAAAACAGCATCTGTATGCATTTATGTATTTGTGTTGTATTTCACCTCCTTTTTATTGTTATGTTTTTAATTTTGTCATTTTGATACAGAATTTGTTCTTCACACACACAAATATACACAGTTTTAAGGGGCAGCTGTTGGGCAGGAGGGAACTGATCTGGCCTAAAGGCAGGGACATACACATCATGAGTAGCCAGGGTTAAAAATGCTATGGTTCTGTTTCATGGAGATTTAAGATTCAATACAACTTCTTTCCAGTTGAGATATATTTGAGATTAAAAAGAAAAGGAAGCACTGCTCAATATTTATTGAAAGATCAAGGAATGGCTATTCCTGAGAATGCAAAACTTTTGTGTAAGAAGGAATGTAAGGACATAAATCACATACGTTTTATAAAGGTGCCATTCAACATATTGCAGTATATATAGTCCTTAGTATATATAGTATATATAATCCTACAGTATATATAGTCTATAGATCACAACTGAGCCCAAAATTTATGTTAACTGAGACATTTGTTAAGTGACTTTTGCCCCATTTTACAATCTTTCTTGCCACAGTTGTTAATAATATGGTTGTTAAGTGAATCTGGCTTCCCCATTGATTTTACTTGTCAAAAGGTTGCAAAAGTTGATCACACTTATGACACTGCAACTATCATAAGTACAAACCAGTTGCGAAGCATCTGAATTTTGATTACATGGCCATGGGATGCTGCAATGGTCAAAAGTGTGACAAATGATCAAAAGTCACTTTTTTCAGTGCTGTTCTAACTTTGGTCACTAAATGGACAGTTGTAAATCAAGGACTATCTGTCCATCACTTGAGACTTTGGAAGAATAGATTGGACTGCCATTTGTCAGAAATGGGGTAGGGCCTCCTGCTTGGGCGGGGGAAGGGGGGTTGGATTAGATGACCTACAAGGTCCCTTCCAACTCTGTTTATTTAATAAAACACTTAACAGACTATCAGACCCAAATTCAAAAGATCATAGTGGTTTACAGCATTGCCAAATTAATATTAGCAAACAGTAACATTGCAAAATTACAACGTATAATGTTGTAAGCCACCCAGAGCTGTGTATGATGGGCAGCCATATAAATTTGTTCAAAAAAAAACAAAAAACAACACCAGATTTAGGACAAATGACATAGCCTGGGCTTAATGGATCATGCAAATCAGCCAAGCTTCCAGAGGATTAATTCCTCAAAAAGCTTTACTTTACTCCATGCTCCAGCAATTAGAAATCTAGGGCTAAACTATACATAGTGATATGAGCATTTCAGTCCTATAGGATTCTTTGAAATTTATGGAGACGAAGATAATCTTCTGTTCAAGTTCTGTCTACAAAGTGTCTTTTCCCCCCAAGTAGGATGTTTGATGGTAACAAATGTCTCTCTTAAGGTATTTCTTATTCTTCTGGCATCAGCTATGGCATATGTATAAAGACACAGTAAAATATGGGGCTGCTATCATTAATAAGTAGCCCTGAGGCATGGACTTAATGAAAGCAGGTGTCTCCATGTTCACAAACATTTACAAATAGTCCTCAGCTTGTGGCTGTTTAACAGTGGTTTGAAGTCATGATGGTCTCAGAAAAAGTAACTTATGACCTGTCCTCCAAATTGCAACACCATCACAATCTTGTGATGCTTGGCAAACAGCTTGTATTTATGATGTCTCAGGTGACTGTGAATTGACAAGCCAATCAATTAGGGCAACAACTGTGTGACCCACTTAATGATGTGATTCCGATCACATGATATTTGTATAACTATCACATTGCTTTGTGACAAAAATTCAGTCCCAGTTGAGATCTTTAATTGAAAACTACCTATATACACCTGTTGAATTCTTGTCACTGAATGTTATGAAGTATTGGAGTGCCATCCTGTGGTCAAACAATAATTTCAGGGTTTTTTTTTTTTAAAAAAGCCTTCGCTTAGGAAGAGAAATAAAAAAGAAAAGCACTGATGCAAAATATGGTCTCCAATATAAGCTATTCTGAGCTTGATCCCACCCAGCCCCGAGACTCAGGAAGGGAAAGAACTGTCTCCAAATTCCCCATTTGCCCTTCTCTGCCTCTTTGGTCAACCTGCAGCTTCCAAACTATGTGGCTCTGGGGCTCCTTGCCACACACTCCAGGAAGCTGCAGCTGCCTTTTAGCTCAGTTTCCCTGGCCGCCCCTCTCCTCTTAAGACCCCTGCATTCCACCAGCTCAGCTGACCTTCACCATCTTCTTGCTCCTGTGGCTGACGAAACATGTTCGATCTGGGTGGTGGGCCAGGATGAAGCTGATTTCGCCCTGCAAAAAAGAAAAGCTAAAAGCATCCCGAGCCTCAGTGCTTTTTTTTTGCCACCCTACACTCAAAAGATCCCTGCAGCCCTGCGTTCCATCAACCCAGCTGACCTTCACCGTCTACTTGCTCCTGAACCATGCTTGATCTAACTGATGGGCCAGGCTGAATCGGATTTCTCCCTGCAAAAAAAGAAAAAAGAAACAAAGAAAGAAAAAAAAAGCTAAAACCAGCATAGGTGCTTCAGTGCACCAAAAGACTTTTTTTTGCCACCCTTCACTCTAAGACCCCTGCAACCCTGCGTTCCATCAACCCAGCTGACCTTCACCATTAACTTGCTCCTGCTGCTGCTGCTGAAACATGCTCGGTCTGTTTAATGGGCCAGGATGAAGCTGATTTCGCCCTGCAAAAAAGAAAAGTGAAAAGCGGCCTAGGAGACTCAGTGCATCAAATCAAGTTTTTTTTGCCACCTTACACTCCAAGACCCCTGCAGCCTTGCATCCCATCAACCCAGCTGACCTTCACTGTTTATTTGCTCCTGCTGCTGAAACATGCTTGGTCTGTTTAGTGGGCCAGGATGAAGCTGATTTCGCCCTGCAAAAAAAGAAAAGCAAAAAGCCGCCTATGAACCTCAGTGTACTAAATCACTTTTTTGCCACCCTCCACTCCAAGCATCCTCGTGTCCCATCAATCCAACTGACCGTCACCGTCTACTTGCTCCTGTTGCTGACGAAACATGTTCGATCTGTTTGATGGGCCGGAATTTTGCTGATTTTGCCCTGCAAAAAGTAAAAGAAAAGCTAAAATCAGCCTATGAGCCTCAGTGCACCAAACCACTGAGCCACCCTCCACTCCCAGACCCCTGAAGCCTTGCGTCCCATCAATCCAGCTGACCTTCACCGTCTACTTGCTCTTGCTGCTGACGAAATATGTTCGATCTGTTCGATGGGCCAGGATGAAGCTGATTTCGCCCTACAAAAAAGAAAAGCAAAAAGCAGCCTATGAGCCTCAGTGCACCAAATCATGTTTTTTTTGCCACCTTACACTCCAAGACCCCTGCAGCCTTGCATCCCATCAACCCAGCTGACCTTCACCGTTTACTTGCTCCTGCTGCTGAAACATGCTTGATCTGTTTAATGGGCCAGGATGAAGCTG
Organism: Hydrophis major; assembly: GCA_033807585.1. NCBI lineage: Eukaryota > Metazoa > Chordata > Lepidosauria > Squamata > Elapidae > Hydrophis > Hydrophis major. Next base: position 337,117,993 of record CM066329.1, read on the forward strand.
ATTTCTCACTGCAAAAAGTAAAAGGAAAGCTAAAAGCAGCCTCGGAGCTCCAGTGCACCAAAGGACTTTTTTGCCACTCTTCACTCCAAGACCCCTGAAGCCCTGTGTTCCATCAACTGAGCTGACCTTCACCATTAACTTGCTCCTGCTGCTGCTGCTGGAACATACTCGGTCTGCTTAATGGGCCAGGATGAAGTGGATTTCTCCCTGCAAAAAGTGAAAGAAAAGTGAAAAGCAGCCTATGAGCTTCACTGCACCAAATCACTTTTTTGACACCCTACACTCCAAGACCCCCTGCAGCCTTGTGTCCCATCAACCTAGCTGACCTTCACCATCGACTTGCTCCTGCTGCTGACGAAACACGCTTGATCTGGTTGATGGGCCTGAATGAAGCTGATTTCTCCCTGCAAAAAAGAAAAAGTGAAAAGCAGCGTGTGAGCCTCAGTGCACCAAAGTGCCTTTTTTGTCACCCTACACTTGAAGACCCCTGTGGTTCCATCAGCTCAGCTGACCTTCATCATCAACTTGCTCCTGCTGCTGACGAAACATGCTCGATCTGATTAATGAGCCAGGCTGAAGCTGACTTCGCACTGCCAAAAAAATAAAAATTTAAAAGAATAGAAAGGCTAAAAACAGCCTGAGCCTCAGTGTACCAAAGCACTTTTTTGCCATCCCTACACTTTAACACCTTGCAGCCATTCATTCCATCAGCCCAGCTGACCTTCACTGTTTACTTGCTTCTGCTGCTGAGGAAATACGCTTGATCTAACTGATGGGCCAGGCTGAAGCTGACTTCGCACTGCAAAATAGAATAGACAAGCTAAAAGCAGCCCCTCAGCCTCAGCATAGCAAATCACTCTTTTGCACCATGCTGGGCCTGACTGCTGGGCCAGGTGGGGACTGGTTTCACATTTCAAAATAGGAAAGAAAGAAAAAAAGCTAAAAGCATCCCCTAAGCCACAGCGCGTCAAGTGTTCAGTTCTTGAAGGAGAAAGTCAGAAGTATGTAGAATTATGCTGAGGGCATAATAAACTGAGTCACAAATCTATGAAAAAAATCAATATACTTGTAAATAATGTAATTCCTTTGGAACTGAGATAAAAACACTTTTTTCTTTCAAGAAAGCAAAAGGTGATGAAATATTTTTTTTAAAGGGGACAAAGTATTGATTTGGTCTCTCATTATTATTTGTGGAAGTTATAATTCTCTACAGATACATCCCACAAAATTTTTAAAATCCATTTATTTCTAGCACAAAAGTGAAACTTAGAATATACCTTATATATGCCTATTTCTTTCAATGGCCTCTTAACCCCAAGGCAATACTGTTAATCCTCCAGAAAAGTACTGTACTTTTTATGGTTAGAAAACCTGAAAAATTTACATCAGTTCAGTCTTTTCAACTTGCTGAGGAATTCTAGGCACTGTTATCCTATCACATCTGAAGAGCAGCACCATATTAGGGAAATCAGCAGAGATTACTCGCTGACATAAGGCCAGCATGCTAACGATCTTTCACTTGTCTCATAATACAAACCCTGGTCAAGTTTGAAATCTTTGCTCTGAAACATGCTCATTGCCTCTAAATTCAGTGCGCAGACACCCCGCATGAAAGCCTTCTTCATAGCATCTTCATAATCTTGTCTTTGGTTCTGCAGTTCAATAATTTCAGATCTGGCCTCCTCAAGTGCACTATTTACCTGAACCAAGAAATAAAATTTTTAATTAATGACAATCTCATAGCAGATTTGATAAAAACTTGAGGTGAGAGTAAACTGCAGTTAATTGGGGCTCCTTTAAATAAAAGAAAGAAGTAAAATGGAATCAGTACTGAGTTACAATATTTTTTTGTTCCTTGACTGCTGTAAGGGAAGGGTACAATATTCAATGTTTTTAAAAAAGAAAGAGACATTATGTATATTACAGTAATGGTGTGACTACAATGGTAAATGGGATGAGTTCAAGCAGAATGGCTCCTTCCCAAAACTGTATATCCTTTCCCACTTGGGAAAGAGACTCAGTCTTGCACTCAAAAGGAAGCCAGAAGTTTACGTTGCTTACTGTTTCCTTGTCCTTTTGCTGTACTTTATGGAGCAGATAATCAAAATGTCACCTTTGCCTACAATAACCCTATTTAAATTTTCCTGGAAGTAAATCCTATAGGTCCTTTCTCCTAAAGTGAAATATTGTCAAAACTGTTAGGGATAACATTGTTTTTACCCTAACTGGTTTAGGTAAATAATAATATGTAATCATAGTTTGTATGTTAAAGTGTCTGCAACTTTAACTGTGGGACAGTAATTAAGGGAGTGGTTGTGAAAGCACTTTAAAAGAAGCAAGACGGCAGATTGCTATCTCTCTGGCTTTGATGATCCCTGATTACTGCAAGGAAACAAGTCTGCATTGCTCGAACGGGAGAAAAAAACAAAGGACTGGCTTGTAAGTGAATTGACATAGGATATTTCTAAATGGACTTTGCTAACTGAATATCCCTGTATGGACTGACTAAATGATACATGACTATTGGACTGTTATTTTGACTATGCTATGAATTCATAATGGAATAAACTATATTTGATAGCACAAGCGTATCTGTTATTTTTACTGTATGTTAATAAACATACAAGCTTAACTCACTCATTTATTTGTGTGCCTATCTGACTAAGCTGCACATTCTGTTTAGCTTGTCTCCCTAACCCTGGTTGGGGAAACCAGGCTTAACAAAAACCAATTGTTTTTTTGTAAATTTTATTTGAGTTTTCACAAAGAGAAAAAAAAATACAAATAAAACATATTTTTTGAAAGCAGCATAATCCCGGATTACATTTCTTCGTACAGACACAAATTCAGGTTCATGTTCATTTTTATATTCTATTCCATATCTTATTACTATTTTATATCATTGTATTTATATTGTTTGTCTGTCCTGTTTCAATTATCTATTATCTTTTCTCATTAAAAAAAATTTCTCCTGTAATTACTGATTGGAGTATGACGCCTTTATATCTTTTCCCTAAAGTTGTAACATTCAATATAATCTCGGATTCTGCTTGGTACAGTCTTAAAATACATACTGCATTCTTAAAAAAAGAAAAAAAATATAAATGTATATAATTAAAACATTCCATTCCAATTCAATTCTATCATTAATATTAATATTCATTAAAGTCTTAACATTTTTAACATTACTTTTCAATTAAATATCATACTTCTATGGGAACAATTATAAGCTTTCCATAGTTAATTCCCCCCCTCTTCACTTATATTTTATAAAACATTAACTACCGTATATACTCGAGTATAAGCCGAGTTTTTCAGCACATTTTTTGTGCTGAAAAAAACCCCCTCGGCTTATACTCGAGTCAGATTCCCCTCTGAAAAAAAAATGGTGTGGAGCTCCGAAGCTGGGCAGCCGCTTCCCTGCTTCCGTGTTTCCTTTGCAACTTTTAAGCATGGGAGGGGGAGGCTTTTCTGAGCTCTAAGCTGAGAAAGCAACGCGAGCCGAGGTCGCTCCACTCAGTTTCATTTCCTCAGCTCCAGCTGCTTTCAGTCCACTTGGGAGGAGGGGGAGGAGGAGGGGGAGGCTTTTCTGAGCTCTAGGCTGAGAAAGCAATGCGAGCTGAGGTCGCTCAGTTTCATTTCCTCAGCTCCAGCTGCTTTCAGTCCACTCGGGAGGAGGGGGGGGGAGAGAGAGAGAGAGATATCATAAGAACGGCTCTTGGTTTTTTCTTGCAAGGGAGAGAGTGACTCTTGCCTACCACTGTCATCATCATCATCTTTTGGGTTAGTGAATCAATCAAACCTTTCATGATAGCGAGATCGTTTCCCAAATTTCCCTTAAATCAGGGAAGAAATCAGAAACAAACCTTTGGGCTGAGAATAAGCTTGTTCCTATGATGCCATTTTTGTTCACTTCAGTGTGAAAAGTGTGAAAAAACACACTTCTTTTTCTTCATCTTCTTGTTCCCTATTTACTGGTCTCTTTCAAAGAGGAAATTGTGAACATCAAACTTATTCTCAACTGTCCTAGTGAAAGTTTTTATTGGCATCTATTTTTATTTTTGAAATTTACCAGTAGCTGCTGCATTTCCCACCCTCAACTTATACTCGAGTCAATAAGTTTTCCCAGTTTTTTGTGGTTAAATTAGGTGCCTCGGCTTATATTCGGGTCGACTTATACTCGAGTATATACGGTAATTAAAATGTTCTCGTTCCTTCCTAATTCAATTTTCTCATTTATTTTATTTCACTTATTTTATTCACAAACATTTCACTAAATTACACTATTTTATCCCTCATTTTAATTATACGTTGTTTCCAATTTTCTAAAGTTATTTCTATTAATAATATAACAATATAATCTTATGTACCTTTACAGAATCCCTTTTTCAGTTAGATTTTCACCCATTATCTCTAAATAGGTCCTGTTTCTCTATATCTTGTTCCGGTCCTTTGTAACTTTTTTTCCTTCCATTCTTCCCTCTCTTCTTCCCTCTCCCCCTTTTACCCCCTTTTCTCTCTACCTCTATTTCTCTCTTCTGTATTCCCCTTTTCTGTTGCTTTCCAGTATTATACTTATTTTTCGAATTATTTTTCTTTTCTTTGGTTGCTTTTTTAAGTCTTAAATTCTCCATTCTCTTTCCCCGCTTTCCTTTTTCTTCCCCACATAGAGTTACTTGTTCATTAAAGATGGCTTCTTCTTTGTCCCAGTCTTCTTGCTTTGAAGTCTTTTCTTATTGTTTCTCATAGTTCCAAATCTCCATTTCTAAGAATTGAAAGCCAAAGCCAAAAAAACCCTTCCTTTCTTGTGCATCTTCTTTGTACTTTTTAAGTTCCATTTTCAATTCATCCAGAAGTGGTGCCATTGTATAAATTTTTAAACAACCACCCGATTGATTTTAGTCATTCAAATATAATAACCAAAAATCCAAAGATCACCAAATAATCCAAATACACGCAAGCTGTTTCTTTTTTGCTCTTTTTTTTCACTTTCTCTTCCTGGGGTTACTATTTAGTTGCAAAGTTTCCTGTTAAAATGTATCTTTTAGAAGTCTTGTTGAAGTTTTACTTTAGATTCTTTTTAATTCCAGGCAGTCTCCTCCCTCTTCCAGATCCTGCCCTTATTCTTTTTCTTGTCCAGAAATCTTTATTATCCCTTTGGCATTTTGTTTTATTTTCAGCTTAATTGCCTATTGATGTCAAAGCGGATTTTTCCGATTTCTTATTTAAGTTTCTTAGTTGTCAATATAGGGAAGGAGAAAGAAGGAAAAAAAAAAAGCCAAACCTTTCTCTTTTCACTTTCCTTCACTGCTTCCGACTCTTCTTTGGGAGTGATGTTATTTTTTGTAAGTTTAAATTCCAGGGTACCTTGGTTGTTGCTTTTACAATTTAATCCAGTCAGCCAAAACTTTCACTTCTTATCTTCCTCCTGCACATTCTTTTCCGGTCGAATTCTTCTTTGTGGTGGCCATTTTTGACCACCGCTGCAACCGCCTTCGGGAAAGGGAGTAATGGCCAGCTGAGGAGGAGAGATGCGGCTCTCCTCGATCCTGCTGGCGGTCTCCCCCCTCTTCACCACCACTACGGGGTGGCTTAGCCCCGAAACCAGCCGGCTCGGGACACTCCAATGGTGAGCCCAGACAGAAACCACGCACGATCATGGATTTCAGTCTGTCACCGAAGCCCTTCAAACCAAAGTCAAGCAACTAAAATTTTTGTTTAATTTAGGTAACACCCTTGAGTGCTATCATATCCAACTTCTTTCCTCAAAGCTAAACATTCTCAAATATTCCAAACTCCTTACCGTTTGAAGTTTGGCTTCATACTCATTGCTGAGTGCTGCATGCATAGATTCCACACTTGACTGAACCGCCTTTTCCATTCTTTCTTTCTCTTTTGCTTTCAAGCGGGATCGCCAAATCGCCCAGGCTTTCTTCAACAAGCCTAATTTATATAGCCGATCAGCCAGTTTGTTTGCATACAACTGGAAAGGAATGTCAGCAAAGCAGGCCTGAGTTTCACTACACTTTATTTAACTCTTCCCAAAACAGGACTCTACCTGTGTTATAGTTGTACCATATCAAAATTTGATGAAGAGTATAAAAAGTATTAAGTATATACTGCAGTATCTGTAAAACATTTTTATACTGTATAAACTATAATACAATTATAAACAAACCCTAACTTTCAGCATGAAATCAAACAAAAACTTGAACTGACATTGACCATGTTAAAATTCAGATCTTATGCTTTGTTGGCATTATAAACCAGAAGGGATGAATAATGTTGTAACACTTTTTATATTCATGGGATGATTGTAACAATTCTAAAGAGATATAGCGTGATCCTAAAGTGCAAAACATCATTTTTAGACTGAATGCAAATGCAGTTTACTGTGACAGATTATTTATAGAAAAAAAAGATGAAGGATTCCATATAAAACTGTTGATTTTATCAGTTTTTTTAAAAAATATAGTTTTTCAAATGGGATTTTTTTTTTAAAAAAAGCTTGACTAACATGAGCAAATCCATATATACCTCTTCTCTGGCCTTTTGTTTGCCCAAAAAATGCTGAAGTCGCCATTTTGCAAATTTTTTCATTAACTCTATCCTGTCCTTTTGTTTCTCAATTGCATTTGTTAGATTTGCAATTACCTGAACAAAAAGAAATTAGAAAATGCATAAAGAACATTAACTATACAATTAATTCATTTGAACTTGGTCATTAAAATTAAGCACATAGTCCAGGGATAGAGAAATATTGCTCTCCAAACTATTATTTGCTGCAAAGGCAATTCTTACCAGTAACCAATAAGGAAAATTCCTCCTGTAAATTAGAACTTGTTACCTCTTCCTTTCTCCCCAAGGAAATCTCATATGTATGTAGCAATTCCTTCAAGTTCTCCATCTGATTAGTCAATTGTCTCATATCAGCTGCATGCTTTTCTCTTTCTTGTCTCATCTCTAAGGTATGATGTTCAATAAAATGAAGTTTCCATTTCCTCAGCTCAGTCAAAACATTAGTCTTTAAAAGAAGTGAAGGAGTTGTTTAGTAGAGAAATAAAAATCAGACTGAGTTTTTAAAGGCTGTCTGAGCTTTTAAAGACTAAGGACACAAATGTTTTTTTAGTAAAACATAACACATATTCAATGCTGAACCTGAAATTTTGAGAAACTTTCCATGACAGATATTATCAATGCTATCTAAAGAATATGCAAAAAAAACCCTGATATAGTTCTTTGCCTTCCTCTGGCAAGAAGTTTGTGAGGAAAGTATTCAAATAACATATATAGGTCCTAAAACAAGATGAATGACAATTAAGTAGCAACATTCTTCAAAATAATATTTTCCATAATTGTCTGTGTTTAGTTAAAAAAAAGAATAGCCTGAAAAATTTGTTAGGTTAAATAAAATATTATTTTCTGAAAATAGAAAGTATTTGTTTTTAAGCAAGATGTAGTTAGGGTTTAGATGGGAATATTATACACATCAATAAATTAATAAAGTATTTTGGGATTTTCTTCAAGGATGGAAATTTTTTATATCCACTTATAAAGTTGAGATTATTTTTTAAAAATTCTAGTACAAAAACATGTTATTTGAAAATTGTCATATCCTATGTATATATTTATTAAAGTAGAAGGGAGATTTCAAATTCTCATTCTAATATCTGCAAAATAAAGATATTAAAACCATTTTATCTTCTAGCCTTAGATCAACAATTTTGCACACAACTGCAATCGATGGAGAAACGGTATGTAGCTTCTCCCTCCTTGTTCTATATCTCATATAGCCTGAATTATTTTTTGCTTTTTAAAAGAATCAGATTGTGATCCGTCATATGAGATCTCAGCAACATTTAAACCCATTTATACCTAGCTTTAAATTTAAACATACATATATTAACTTTGATTTTTAAAGATTTATATATTTATATTTATATATGTATGGATCTTTGGTTATTCGGGTTTTCTCCCGCGTAAAATTGGAAGTATCTTGGCGACATTTAGACAAAGTCTCATTCATCATCCTCAGGCTTGTGTCTTTGGCTTTGTGCTTCTCGGAGTAATGTGAGCTTGCAGCTGCTTCTTCCTTTTAACTAGTAGTGGGGGTGTGACTTGAATGGGTGGGGGTTTGGCTGTGTTCTGATTGGTTGGGGGGGTTGGCTGTGTTCTGATTGGCTGGGGGTATGTTCTGTTCAGGTGGGGGCTTGGTTGTGCTCAGGTTAGTCTTAGTTGCCAGGGGATTTGAGCTGGTGTGATGTGATCCTGTTGTTTGGCTTCGCGTTCGTGGTCATGCCACATCTTCCTGGTGGGCGTCCGTTCGCTTCATGTATGGGTTGGAGGGGTTTGAAGCGGGTAGTGATGTAGCTGCGGTATGGCTTCTGGTCTGTGGTCATGTCTCATCATCTGTGTGGGTGTGAGTCTGCTTTCTACATGGACGTGTGGTGGTAGCATCTTGTGTGGCCCTTGTGGGTGTGAATTTGGTGTCATTCTTCATGTTAGGTAGTCGTTTGTTAATGAGGGCGGGTTTCCAAATGGCTGGTAGGCGGGAGGTATTATCTCGTTTATTCATGCTGTGTGGGCGTTTTTCTATCTCTATGGCTTCTCTGATTATTCTGTTGTTGAAGTGTTCAGTTTTGGCAATAGTTCTGGTATTTTTAAAGTCAATCTCATGTCCTGTTTGTCGAAATGTTGCCAAGATACTTTCAATTTTACGCGGGAGAAAACCCAAATAACCAAAGATCCACATACAAATACCCGCGAAAACCTCAGAAAACAAATACACACACACACACACAATGGCATAGGAACATAGTCAAAGGAGACTTTTTTGAGATTATAATATTCCAGAAAAAAGATTGAGGAAAATAAGATCAATGAACCAGGTTATCCACAGTATAATTTAACATATAGTAAACAAATTACCTACTTTAAGGCTGCCACTCCATAGGTCAAGAATGCTCTCTATGTGGGTCACTCTATCATCTGAAAGGCTCATGTCAGTTACGTATGTCCCTTGAAGATCTCTTTGACAAGATGAGGACCCTGGTGAAGAAGTTTCTTCTGAACGGATTGGGCAAAGTCCTTCCATATCCATAGGAGCTGACTCCTTTACTGAAGCTGAAACTTTAAAAACAGAAAACCAACTATGTCTCTAATATTGTATTACTGTACTAGATTTGCTGGATTTACAGAATATAAATTGAAAACAAAAGTGTGTAGAAAAACCAATGCTTCTACAAAAGCCCAATGCTATCTTGTGGCTTCTTACCGACTTAAGCTACAACAAATTTGCTAATCATTAATGGGCTAAAAATATTCTTTTTGCTATCGCAGACTTTAACATAAATGGTTCCAATTATTTTAAATAACAGTAACTCTTAAAAAAAAAGTAATACATTTTAACCTCTGGCAGTTTCTGTAAAGAATATACATCTTTTTGTTTGATGTTCTCTCTTTAAATATATGATTTGTGTTGAGTTAGAGAAATGTCTTTTAAATTCTGCCATAAAGGAGAGCAATAGTAATATGTGTATATTTATTTAATATCAATATCTAAGGGGTGTGTGTCAACCTATTCTCCAAAGCACCTGAAGGCAGAACAAGAAGCAATGGATGGAAACTAATCAAGGAGAGAAAATACCTAGAATTAAGGAGAGATTTTCTGACAGTTAGAACAATTAATCAGTGGAACAACTTGCCTCCAGAAGTTGTGTGTGCTCCAACACTGGAGGTTAAGAGATTGGACAACCATTTATCTGAAATTTTATAGAGTTTCCTGCCTGAACAGAGGGGTGGACTAGAAGATCTCCAAAGTCCCTTCCAACTCTTCCTATTATTTACATATGTGTTATGGAATAAAAAAGCTATATATGTAATAAGCTTCTTTAGTGCTATTTTTCGTTTCTTTTAAAAGGGGAAGGGTATTGAAGAATATTGTACTTATTTTTAAAAACTTCATATTCATTAAAGAAGCTATTTTTGAATAAAGAGGTAACTTATAACTAGATAATAATTGTACACATTTACAAGTAAATACACTTGAAGACCATAGTGGACTTAAGTGAGATGGTATGATATAAGAGACATACATTAATTCAGGTGTATATGGATACAAGCAGGTTATTAACTGTGAGGATTTATGTGTAAAAACTAAAAGAAATTACCATCAGATTAGGCTTATATATTAAGATAACATAGGGGTGTCAAACTGGATTTCTTGGAGGGCTGGATCAGCATTGTAGTTGTCCTCTGTGGCCTAGCCATGGGATGGGAGGGAGAAGATGGGACGGATGGTTTCCTGCAGCACTCTGCCAGCCAATACGGGGCATGGGTGGAAGGGCCGTTTTGGCCGGTAGAGTGTTGCAGGAGGCCATCCAGGCCAAAAATAGGATGTGTGGGGGCAGCCCAGCCCATTTTCGCTAACAGCAGCACTGAGGCCGGTCCTTTGCTACTTCCAGGCTGGTCCTGTGAGCTGGATCTAAGCACCTCGCAGGCTGGATTCGGCCCGCAGGCCTTGAGATTGACGCCCCTGAGCTAACATAACTATCCTCTTTCTCATCCTAGTACCTGCTATCCTTGTTGTTCGACTAGATGCTGCAAGTTCTGGGTTTCTTCCATGGCATCTCCATTTCACTCCTGCATTTTCATGCCTGTAGTTACTCATTCCTGGACTCTTTCCTATTTCAGATAAAAAAGACTAGCTATATTTAGACAGGCAGAATCAAATACTTAGCTCTGCACTGTTCACGCCATTGATCCAAAGCCTTTTTTTTATATTAATGCTAGCAATTAGTAATACCTAACTGAACTATGCCACCTATCAATAGATACAAACAAAGAGAAGAGAAGCTAGCTATAAAAGGAATTTGACTCTAGGAAACAGACCCACAGACTTTTATTACTTCCAGTCAGAGTGAAATACAGGTATGAATAGAAGCAAGAAGTAGCAAGACTGCAATCAGGTAGCAATACTTACATGAGGAAAGTGTATCTTATTTTATCTATTAAGTTTATATGAAATGGGGATACAAGATTATGTGAGATATTTCTCACATGATTACTCTGAATCAATTAGTCTTTCCTGTTTGAAAAATATTTCTAATAGTCTTTTGCAGTTTTTAAAAAAACCATTTGAATAAGTGCCAGTTTATAGATAATAGCACCATCACAAGTTTGATGAAGTATTTCAGAAGAAGGTCAAGCTTTGGGGCAAATTCACTCAAACACAAGTACCCCTTACTGAGAAGCAATACAAAACAGCCACACATCTGCCACTGCTGCACTGTAGCCTTGCAAATTTTGAGATTTAGTTAACTACATTGATTAATACAGGGCAGAAATTAAACTTCAATGCTAAAACATCCAAATGCAAGATCGAACATCATGGCATACTTTATTCTGATTTTCCCCCATCAAAAAACAAAACTTCTTTTAAACATAATTATCCTTAAATCTAAATTCAAGGGGAGGTTTTTGATTAGAGCCACCTGTCAAAATGCACTGCATCTAATCCATAAACTGTTGTTTTATTCAAGTTAAATTTTGGAAAGTATCAACTTCTCTACATGCTCAATCAACTAGAAGGTCTGCAATCTATGATTTACCTCATGAAATGAAAAGTACCAGAGAAAATCAGGCAGCAAAACATGATGGTATCCCAATTTTCCAAGCCATTTTTAAAGGTAAAAACACCCTGAAATGTAAGGGCTTCCTAAAATTGAAAATATAATCAGTTACAATGCAATCTACTCACCTACCTGGGATCTTTTCAAAACTATCATTTTCTACTTTCTTTCTTCTTTCAACCTATCTACATTGCTCACTTTCTATTCTTAAAGCTTTTCATGGCTCTTCCTGCGCATACATTTGTGTGGGAGTACAAATGGCATTTTATATTATAAATGCCTGATAAGGGAATATGGCTTTCCTTCTTAGGAACCTAACCTATCACTGATGGATAACATTACGCCACCCAGAATAATTCACAAACTTAAGAGACAACAAAATCAACAAGAGAGCATCCTGTATATCTGAATGTAACAACATACATTTGGTCAATGTATTTTATGGTAGGCTGTTTTGCATTTAAGCCTATCATTTCCAAAAACAAATAACCCCCCAAACACCTAGAATAAACACATATAGCAAACCCAATGAATATAATGATTTTCTATAGTTGGTCCTCTCAAAATACCTATTTTATTACGAAGATTTTCTGCCTTCCATTCACCATAGTTTCATCTACACTTAAGAAGATTTAGTCTAAACTTCTCTGGACAAGTATTTAACCAACAAAGACTGTGCTAGACTCACCCAGAAGAATGGTAATTAGTCCTCAAAATCACCATTAAAGCAGAAAAGTATTGTTACCTCTAGTACTTGACAACTCTTCAGCTACCTCTCCAGATGATTTCAGAGGAGAAAAAATAGAAGAATGTTTGGCAGTATTTTGTCATAATAGGTTAGGACTTAAATATGAAGCTGATTAGTATACCTTTGCAAAATACTGTTTTTCTCATTAGTGTCAAGACATCTTGACACTGTTCTCAGAATACTCAGAATTCTAGAATCTTCCCATTATTTGAATCTTAGGAGTTTCTGCAATATGCTATTAAGAAGCTGCATTTCAACAGCCATGCTAGTTCCTCATTCAGCACTCTATTCCTAAAGTTTTCATATATGCAGTCATGGGGAACATTATTATTAACTTGACATAACTTAAGAATCCTTTTCAATACATGCAAAATTTTCTATTTTACTCATAATCATGTTAAGCACCAAATAAATGTGACATGTCTGCAGATTCAATATGTGAAGGGGAGAATAACGGGGAACAGTGAAAAATTTGGTACAATCTAGGAACTAGGTTTGTGTGGAAATCAAAATACCAAGCTAGATCTGGAAGAAGATAGGTTTCAATACCCCGTTCAGTCATGAAATTTACAGGGTGGCTTTGGGCCATCTGCCTTTTGTCATCCTAGACTCCACATGGTTTTTGCTTGGGTGGGGTAAATGGTATCAAAAATTAAATTTGTGCCAAAATTTGTGGCAGCTTTGTCCTTTCCCTTCCTCCTTAATACAATCCTTTTATATACAGTATATTTAGACATGAATTCCCTTGCTCAAAGAACGTTTGCTTCCATTAGATATGTAAATGAATAAAGACCTTTGTCACTAATTTCATACTGTTTCTCTACAGTCAGTCATAATCAATTCTTTTTAGCTCCAGATTAGGGGACTTGTTTTGGGTGCAGGTTATGATTCCTTAATTATAAATGGACATCTGCAATCACCTTCCTACTATTTTACTAGTGGACAGAAACAATATTATTGCCAAGTCAAGACTTGTTTCCATAACAGATATATATAGCACTTAGAGTATAACAGCCAAAAAAGCTAACCTTCTGTGGGTAAAAGAGTTTCATAGTTCCAGAGAATTATGTTGGCACTAGTTGTGAGATGTCACAATCATTTTTAAATTGGGGATGTTTCACATTTTTTATGTTTTTATCTAGAATTTTGTCAACCACCTAGAGTGATTTAAGATGGGCAACTGTATAAATTTGCAAAATAAATAAATAACCATGCACATACATGTTTTTATAGAGAACAGGTTCCTTGGAGGAAGTGTTTTTCTTTAGGCATATTTTTTTATTACCTGTACAAACAAATAGGTTTTCTTTTTGTGAAAATTTAAATTGTGAACCAAGAGCAGAAACGGGTCAAACTGATGTTAAACATTACATCCATTTGAAGTATACAACAGATGTTATACAACCATATATGTGGAACAAACATTTTATTAAGGCCCACTGCATCTTTGATTCTATGCCAGTATGGACACTGAAAACTATTCAAACTTTGCCTTTTCTTTGCAAATTTAATAAAAAAAAATAACTAGTGTTATTTTAAACAAAAAGTGCCTACAAACATTAGAACTATAATGATGTAACATATTTTGAATGTCATTAGATAAATTAAAGTAGTGTTTAACATTTGAGAAAAGTAGATATTCATAGAACTGATACTTTTAGAAATGCCTCAAAAATGATTTGCTGGCTAAAAAACATTGATTTATCCACATTACTAAATATCTGTCATGTAAATAAACTATCACATTCACATTGTGATTTAATATGAAAAATTATATATCTAGCTTAGCCAACAATACTTCATCTAGGACAGGGGTGTCAAACTCGTGGCCCATGGGCTGGATGGGTCATGTGCTGGCCCCACCTGGCCCAATTTAACAAAGGGGAAAAAAAGTCCCGATACATCATGTGACGCCACTGTCATGATGCAAGTTTGACCCCCATGATCTAGGATATCTGTAAAAAATACATGACATACATAAGCTGTCAAACTATGCCGCAAAACCTCTTTGATGTAAATTTTACTATAAATTAATAAAACATCTTAATTTGGATGTCTTACTAAAGGAAAATTACAAATAATTGTATAGGATCATAGAAATTGTGAGTATCATAGAAGTTATGAGAAAACAACGCTGTAATTAAGTTATGGAAAGGACCTACCTATAATTGGGTGATAAAATAAAAAATACCTCAGAATAAATACCAGGACTCATCAAATTCCAATTTTCTGGACTCACCAAATCCCGAAGACCTACAGTCAATCATCACAGATGAGACTGAAGCAGATGAACCCAGGGCTTGATTTTGTTTCAGTTAACTTTCTATAATTTTTGCAGGTTTCACTAGTTCAGAGTAATGGCTAGGTCAAAAGCATACATATAACTCTCAAGCAATAAACTATATTGTATAATCCACATACCAAAAAAAAAAAGGCCTTCAGCCTATTCAACTAGAAACCCTATTTTTGCCATGGATTCTCAAATTTCAGCATCTTGCACCTTTAATTCGTTTATAAAATAAGCCAGCCTGTATGCTTTGAAAAAAGCTCCGTTTCAAATATGTTACCTGCAGGTATCTGATGAACCTCCATGTGATCTGATTGTCGTAATCCACTTGGCTCAAATTTAGGGGTAACTACTGCATAACGAAGCAATTCTTCATATTCATCCTAGCACAAAAAGATAAATATTTGTTACTAAGTGAAAGTAAATGTTTAACAACACAACTGCATAACAAGCAGTTCTCAACTTGTTACAGTTCATTTAATGACCAAAGTTACAACGGCACTGTAAAAAGTGACTGTTTTTCACACTTGTGACCATTGCAGTATCCCCACGGTTACATGATGAAAATTCAGATGCTTGGCAATTGGTTCGTATTTTTGACGGTTGCAGTGTTCTGGGGTCATGTGATCAGCTTTTCTGATCTTCTGACAAGCGAAGTCAATGGGGAAGCCAGTTTCACTTAACAACCGTGTTACTAACTTAACAACTGCAGCAAGAAAGGTCGTAAAATGGGGCAAAACTCATTTAACAAATGTCTCACCTAATAATATAAATTTTGAACTCAATTGGGGTCATAAATCAAGGACTACCTATATTAAGGAAATGCAAAAGTTCAAAAATAGTTTGAAAGTGGTGTTTCAGAATATGAAGAAAATTTATGTAGCTCCTGTCTGTAATTCTTTCTCTATGATCATGAACTCTACATAACCTCAAGAAACAAAGTAGCTACTTTAAAAAGCGGAAGGTAAGTGCAGTCTCTGGGCTCCAAATAATGTTATTTTAAGGAACAAATGAAAACATAGCACTACTTTACACCTTACTACCAAGGCAAGGGACACTCTTGAAATAATTTCTGTTTCAGAAATAAATTTTATTAAAGGTGACAATATCAGAGTGATTATGTTCATGCTTGGAAGCTCAACAAAGTTATTCTTGGGGGTATTGGGGGGACCACAGGGAGTATTGGGGCTTTACACAGAAGCCTGAAAATTGACGACTTTTATGAATAGCAGAGATGTGCTAAACTAAATTCGCTAAAGGATTCACTAAAGATTCACTAAAGGACCTCTTCCTAATTATTCTCAAAATGCATAGAGCCCTATTTGTATTGCACAAATCACAATTCTTTAAACTCTGTTCAGGTGTTCAGAAAAAATAATAATAGTAGCATGAGTTGCTATACTCATGCATTGAGTCTATGAAAATTCACCATGGCCAATTTACTAAGGGCCAACTTGCCACAGCTATCTTGCTGCAGGACAACTCACTGCAGGACAAGAGTTGCACTCATATCAAAGAAATGGTGGAATAGAACCATTAAGGGAAGGATGCAAAAAGAGGGGTAGAATGAAATGTGAATTGCAAAAACTAGAATATTTTTCATTTATTTTAAATAATTAAATAGAACTGTTAAATTGTCCCACAGCAAATTGGTCGTGGTGAGTTGGTCATGGCAAGTTGGCTGTGGCAAGTAGTCCCATTCTATTATGCATGCTCTGAACCTTTTTTGAACTGAATCCAAAACATTGCATTTCATCTATATTCAGATAGTCCTCGACTTATGAAAGGCTGACATCATTGTTGAAACTAAGTGCAACTTTATCTTCATGAAGTTACTTTAGAATGTGTAAAATTGCCTAGAGTGAATTATATCAACCTATTAGCAAACTGCATTGTCCTTAAGAGATACTATACCAACACATCACAATAAAATTTAGATTATATATACGGTAGTTAAATTATAACACACACACACGGAGTACAGTTTAAGTAAATCCAGAAAATCACAGAAATGTTGGCAGAGAATTGAAAAAATAGATATCTCATCTTTTTGTTAACATAAAAACAGGTGTAGACATAGATTCCAGCACCATGATGGGTATATAGGAAAATATACCTTACAGAAACACATACTCATAGTCAGGATATAATAGTATATGCACATACACAAATATGTAATAAGAGAGGTCATTCATATGCGCTTTGCTTCCATCTAAGAACTGGACATGAACTGAAGGAAAAATACGCAAGCTACATTGTCCTATATTATTTCAGCATTATTACTGTTGAAATAGAAAGAGGCAGGAATGTTAGCAAGTCAACAATGAGCAGAACTAGCCTAAAAAAAAAAAAGGCACATGAAAAGCTTCCAAGGCAACAGTTGTTGACCAACTAGGCATTGCTAAGCCTTGCCTGAAATTTATCTTCAGTTGTTATTCTTGGCTGAAAATCTAGAAGCAAACAAAATGAAAAGGCAAACCCTAAATCAGGGGTCTCCAACCTTGGCTCCTGGAAGCCTGGCGGACTTCAACTCCCAGAGTTCCACAGCCAGCTGGCTGTGGAATTCTGGGAGTTGAAGTCCGCCAGGCTTCCAGGAGCCAAGGTTGGAGACCCCTGCCCTAAATGTTCATTTTAATTTTCATCTGGCTTGTATCCACACCTAGTAGGAGCTCTGATAGTAGCAGCACAGAGAAAAATAAGTGGACTGCAAGCTAGGTTTCCCAGTTGGTGATAATTCATCCTAACAACAACCCTGTGTGAAGATTGATTGTGAGGCAGCAGGTAGGCAGCAGAGACCATCCAGCAACTAAAGTGTAATTGTCTAAGATCAGCTATTAGAGAAAAAAAAACCACACCTTATTCTGCAGAGAAAGGATACACCTTTAAAACTCTTTTCTCACAGTATTCATTGTGTTCATTCACTGCACTAAGAGTATGGGTTTTTAAACCATGATTTATAATTAGCATGTTAAGTAATGCAACTGTGAATTCAAAATCTATAATCTATTAAGAATTTGTTTATTTAATAGCTTAATTTTTATATTATGTTTCTACTGTTGCATTTGCAAGTTAACTGGATTTATAAAAAAGTCATTCCGATATAAAAATAGCAGGTTCTAATAAAATATTTTTTAATATTGACATTCACAACATATTGTACAAGCTCCAAATAAATAAGAAAAAATCATTCATTTTGGGCCTACCTGAAGATCAGAAGAGACAGAACTGCCTCGATCAGAATCTTTTGGTAGAACAGGACTTGCACTTTTCTCTTCAGATGATGACATCTTGCATTAAAGTACTTCCTGTAAAAAGTTCCAGAAGTTGAACTTTACTTGCAATCATTAATTGGGATGTTTGGCTTGTGTTTTCCAAATCAAGACAAGAAAAATGGAAATCAACTGTTTTCTGAATCTGATTTGCTAGTGATGAATAAGCCCTTGTTCTTAATTTATACATTAAGATTGACTCAGCCTTCCATCCTTCTGAGGTGGGTAAAATGAGGACCCAAATTGTTGGGGGCAGTATGTTGACTCTGTAAACTGCTTAGAGAGGTCTGTAAAGCACTGTAAAGCAGTATATAAGTCTAAGTTCTATTGCTATTGCAACATCAGAGTAACCAAACTCTAGAAAAAATGTTCTATGGTATGTTTAGACAAAAACCTGCTGGTACTACGAAAACTGAACTTAAGGACCACCATCAGTGAGCTGTTGGACAGTATTACTTGGTCTGTTGTGTGGATGCTTGTGTGTTTTTAGGAGGTGCGGAATTTAGGAGATGGGTGGGGAAGTGTTTGGGGATTGTCATGTGTGTGTGTATATTAAGTCTGATCTCTGGGTGTTATGTGAATTTCATTGTATGTATACTGTGTATATACATACGATGACAATAAAGAATTCAATTCAATTGCTAATTATCTGTAAGCTAGAAATCTGGAGAATTCTATTTAGTTGTACTTTCGAGCTCTATCACTGCAAAGAGCGTCTTCTAAACCCCAGGAGAAAAATCTGCAGACTTTGACTAACTCATTTGACAAGATCAGTGAGTTAGTCATTTGACAAATGACTAACTCACTGATCTTAAGGAAGCCCTACTCAATGCAAGAATAATTAGAAGCCTACAGCCTCCACAGCTTCTCTCTCTCTCTCTCTTAAACTTTAGCCTAATCATCTATATATTGTTTAAAATGGATATAAAACAAATACAGAAATGAGAAAGGGCATCATACAAAACATTTTGTCTAGCACTTTGAAAAAATATCAAATCCAGAATGTTTACATTAACAACAATCCTGTAGGTAAGCTTTTAGCATTTTTTTCCAGGCTTCAGATGAGTAACCAAAATGGAAAGGTAGCCACTCGATTAAGTTAACAATTTTTAAAATATTTTTATATTAGGATGGGCCTTTTTCCCTTATGACTTTTAAGATGCAGTATTTCTTTATGGCATTCATTTTATCTTACTTGAACTATAAATATATTAATAAATGCTGATGCTTATCTGAAATAAAATTTGAATCCGACTTATTTGACAACCATTTTTACCAGGTTAAACGAATGTCCTTAACACTTCTGTCAAAGAAGGGCAGTTGAGAAAAGGGAAAATTGTGTTTGAGTAAGATAGGTCACTTTGGGAACTGTCTCAACAGGTGAAACAAAGTCATGGTTCTACAAAGGCATTCTGCACATGAATCAATACATTGTCAAACAGCATATTTTGTCTAAGGATTTGAAATCCCCAAGCAATCAATACAGCCATATATGCCTGACTATATTCTTGTGACAAACTTGCACTATACAATATTTTCTTGCTGTGTTCTGAGAATTTCAGTTTAAATGAAGTGGATTTCTAGTCTTACTCACATATCCAGAGACAGAGAATGATATGCTTATGAATAGCTGGACTACAGTTCCCATCATTTGTTTTCGGCTGTGCCAGTTGGTACTATAGGTAGTCCTCAACTTATGATTTGAGCCACAATTGAGCCCAAACTTTCCATTGGCAAGACAGTTGCTGAGTTTTGCCCCATTTTACAACATTTCTTGCCACAGCTGTTCAATGACTCACTGCAGTTGATAAGATAGTAGCATGGCTGTCAAATGAATCTGATTTCCTCATCGACTTTGCTTGTCAGAAGGGTGCAAAAGATGGTCACAGGACTCTGCAACTGTCATAAATATGAACCCACCCTAAAACATCTGAATGTAAATCACATGACACTGGAACTGTCACAGGGACAAGCAAGTTGCTACAATGATCATTAAGTGTGAAAACTGGCCATAAGTCATTTTTTTCAGTGCCGTTGTAATGTCAAACCGTCAGTCACTAAACGAATGGGTGTTCAGTTGAGGACTACCTATAATAGGAACTGGTTGGTGCTCAGGGTCTGGAAAACCGTGGCTTTGTTATACTTGCTCTTATAGATTGGCTTACATCTAGAAAGAAAAGGTTGACCTGATCAGGAAATCATCCTTCCCAGCCTGATGCCTCCCACCCGTAATTGTAGTTGTGGGTCAGCACATCTACAACGGCGCCCTTTCGTTCGACGCAATCTGAACAATTCCACGAGCGAACTGCGCCTGCGAGAAAGTGCAAGAAGAAATTGAAAAAAGATTCCAGGTTTAGGGAAGATACATGCTAAATGCAGGAAAGTCTAGAATGAGAAAGAGGTCCCTTGTCGTACCTTCCGCACCCCAGTTAAGTTTTCTCTCCTGCACCTCATTCGGGCTTCCCACTTCCCTAAGGTGGCAACCAGACGCCTCCTGCTCACCGCTCTTCTTTTCCCCAGCAAAAGCCTGGCAGTTTCAAACTGACTTTAGCGAAAGAGAGAACTACCGTGATTGGTCCCAGGCCTTTTATTAAAGGCTCACTGACAGGACAAAGCCTTTCCAGCCGCTCGCTTACCAATCAACTAGCCGTCAAGAAACTCTAGGGCAGGGCTTCGCAGGTGACGGCAGCCAATGAAAAACCACGGAACGCCCCAACTACAGACTGGGATTTTTCAGGAGTCCCGGACAAAGATGAAGCCGTAATAGGATTTGCCCTTAGCAGTGTGCTGATTGGTCCGTTGATTGGAAGCCCGGGCTCAAGAGGCGGGTAGCGAGGAGACAGTTTAATGGATGTCACGTGATCACAGCAGAGACGAGACCGACGGGACTCGGGCAGCATGGGCGGGAGTTCGGCGACTTGTTTCAGTCATTTGGGACTGTTAAAATTATTATGAAGGAGCTGAGATATAATAATGATTGATGACGCTAATAATTAATAATAACGGCTGTTTTATTAAAGCAAACTTTCATGCCGTCCTCTTTCCTGAAAAAAAAAAACCCCACCAGGCTCCTCCAGAAACAACGTGGCGTAAAAAAGCTGAGAAACTCTATTTTCTTTATTCTCAGTTTATTATCAGGAAAGCAAGTCCAGACTCTTTTGTTTGGTATATGTGTGTATATGTGAAAACCAGCATGGCATTTTGGCAGAGAACAGATGATACTCACTTTTGTAATCAGCCATTAATAACAATGGCTTTGGTTAGTATATGATATAATCCAAATTAGAAACTAACAATAAATCAGTTTACTTATTTAAAAAACATAGGTCACTGTAATTGATGATGCTAAACAATGCATATAAATATGTAAAATAGAAGAAATATTACTTAAAAATGAACTTGTTTTTTTTAAAATAAATTTTATTAATTTTAAAGACAAACAAACCATCATTAACCATTGAATACATAAACCCTCTTTCCATTATAAATTTTACAAGTCGAATAAGACATTATTTTTTCCAGATAGTTCTGTTTTACACCATTTCCATATAAATACATAAATATCTCTTAGCAAATTTCTCATTATTTCTCTACTCTTATTCAATTTCATTATTATTATTTTTTCCTATATTTATCCAATTTATAATCATCATCTACATTTCTCTCTGACTTGGTTACCATTATTCTCATCCAACATTCCTCCCAGGTTTTATTAATTCTCAAACAAACATAAACACACAAAACACACAATAATAAAACTTCTTTTAAGAAAGTAGTTTGGACCCAGATTACCTCTCTTTATATGGACTTCAATTAGCTTCGTGCTCATCTTATATACCATTACCTATTTTATTTACCATTCTATATCTTCTGTATAACTACTCCCCGCTTTTCACTCTTCTTAATTCTATTTTATTTAATTCATTTTAATTTAAATCATTGTGTTTGTATCTTTTGTCCATTCTTTCCAAATTATCCATTTATCTCATTCCCTACAAAAAAAAAGATTTCTCCTGAAATCACTGATCAGAGTATGATGCCTTTCTATCCTCCCCCTAAATTAATATTTAAAATAATGCCCATTACCCAATCTAATTCTGCTTAGTACATTCTACCAGCTAACTTTTAAAAAGAGGAAAGAATAATAAATCCAAAATGATTAATATAGTTAAATAATAAATCTAAATGTTAAATCTTGTAACATTCCAATTATCTATTTCAAAAACAAACGCTATAATAGTAAGTTTATAGTAACATCAATACAACAATCAATTAATCTCTTCAATTAAACTCAATATTTTAAACATTCCTTTTAATATTTTGTTAAATTTTAAAGTCTATCATTACTAAACATTTCAATATTTTAATCTTTTATTAATTCTTATAACATTCTAGTTTTCTATTTCTAATACAAATACTACAATACCATCTTATGTACCTTGCAGAATCTTCTTTTTAAAAGAAATTATACATTACCCTTTATCCCTAAAAAAAATTCCTTTTTTCCCATCTTGATTCATACCTTTGTGGCTTCCCCCCCCCTTTTCCCTTTCTTTCTTATCCCACCTGGCCTTTTTACCCCCCCCCCCCCGCCTTCCGCCTTTTTAGCTTCCCCTCTCTGCTGTATTCCTTTTTTCTTGCTTACTAACATTGTGTTGATTTTGCATCTTATTTTTCTCCTTCTTGGGTGTTTTTTTAAGTCTTAAGTCCTTCATTTTCCTTCCTCTCTTTCTCCTTTCTTTCTTAATTAAGTTTTGAGATTCATTGAAGATGGCATCTTCTTCTTCTTCTTCTGTTTCCTCCATCTGTTGTTGTGTTTGCTGATAAATAGCAAGCGCCATTTCTAAAAAAAGGAAGGATTCTTTCACAGCGTCCTTGCCTTCTTTTTTTATTTTTCCATATTCTTTTCTAAGTTCATCAACAGGTAAAGCCATTGTAAATCTTTTCTATATTCTTCTTCTTAAAACAACCAAGATGTTTCAAAAGTTAGAACAGTTCCCCAAAGTCCCAGAGACATCAATCAATCCAAACAAAGCACAAAGTTCTCACTTTCTCTTCCTGGGGTGATATCAATAAAAGGGAAAAGAAAAAAAGCCCAATCTATATTTTAAAGCCTTATTTTGCAATTAATTTCTAGTCTCAAAATCTTCAAGGTATCTCCTCCAGCAAGATCTTAATATTTTCTTCTTCTTTTTGTCCTCTCCCTTCCCACTTATAACAAGAAGCCAAGTTTTTACCTTTTATAAAAAGACAGGTTTCTCAATGGCCATTTGTTGATTCCATAGGGAAGGAGAGTAAACTTCCCCTTTCAGCACCTCAAATTTGCCACTTGAAATTCTCCTTTGGAAACAAAGTATCATTCAAAAATAGGCATAGTTTTCAGGATATTAGGCGTCTCTTAAAGTCCTGGGTCAGCCAAAAAACTTTCTCTTGTAAGCTTTCTCCCCTCTTCCTCCTGCTCAGTCTTACCCAGCTGCCGGCTTCTTTGTGGCGGCCATTACAGACCGCTGCTCCACCGTCTTGGTTTTGCCGGTTGGGGAGGGGGTCTGCAACACCCCCAAACCTCTCTCCGGCTCCCCCCTATCTTCGGCTGCCTCTGCAGGGTAGCCTTAGCCTCCAGACCCATCAGGATTGGAGGCACCAAGACGGCTAGCGCCGCAGGGATCGTGAATCCCTGCCGCTGCCGAAGCCGACAAACTGGAAGTTCCTAGGAATTTGTTGTCTTTATAACTGCCAGACAACTCCTGAATAAACTGAACAACTTGTATGATTGTTGCATTTTTCTTTTTTGCCAGGAGTTTACATCACTTCTACAGCAGGTGGCAACACATCATAATATAAGGCACCAACAAATTGACAGGTGATCACTTGGAACAAATAAAGTGATTGGAATGCATAACAGACTGAGGAAAAGCAAATGTAAACCGAGGGTTACTAAAGCAGTGATGATAAAGATTTTGTATCACTACCAAATAGGTTTTGTTCTTGTAATAAATGCAAGTGTGAGGTTCCAGAAGATATAAAGAACAGGAACAAATGAATAGCAATAAAAGGTACACGGCTGTATTTAATGCCAGTGAGACTACAGTCAATTAAAATCTATAAAATTGAGAAGTTTGTGACCAGATAAATACATCATAGTATATATTTTTTCTTCATTCCTCTAATATGGATATATTGTGTGCTGTCCAGCCAGTGTATGAGAATTGCATAGTTAGGTAATAATTGTGAGGTGTCCCCTTAGGGGAATGCATCATGATAAATGTAGTTAAGGTATCCTGGGAAATGTAGTCCATATCACGTGACACATCTATAATCCTCATTGGTCACTAAATTGACCCTCGATGGGTTGGGGGAAGTTTCCTCACTCTTGGCTGAACTCACGGACTCGTGGTAACTGTTCTACTTTTATCGCCATGATATGAGAGAAAAAAGATAGCAGATAATCATCTTTTTACCTACAAGATACATATACAAAGGATTGGTCATTAAAGAACTTCATCACAAATGTGAGTTATGAGGATACCTGATGAACCAATAGAAATACTTCGTTATGGATGTTTTGTGGAGTTTATCTATCTGCATCTGTACAGAAAACAAATCTACCACTGTACAGAATACAGAACATATTGTATTTGTAATGTTTAAATCTACTGCACAAAAATGTTACTTGTTCGTAATGAATAGGAATTAATGCATTGATATACTTGTAATAGACCCACTAACAAAACAGGTTTTCTCAAATGCCTATCAAATCATCAGGGAGTTACGGTAAGGTTATAGGCTGCAAACCAGGAAAACTGAGAAAATGTAGGTCTGAATTTTTCTGCCTTGTACTATCGTTGGTTCTTCTGCAGTATCTTGTGATCATTTATTGCAATTTGTGACTTTTCCTACTAATTTCTCACAAGCAAAGTCAATGGGGAAGATGGCAGGAAGTTGCAGTTTCTCACATTCCCACTGTTTCTCCTGAGAACCCCATCTCCACAGGTGAGCAGGCATATGCCCAGCCCCATTGGACTGTAGTGTTCACCTGCAGTTCCCATCCTTGTGCCTGCCTACACTCTAGCACTCACTTGCCCACCGCTGGCCTGCTTGTGAACCACCAAAGGCTTGTGACCAGGACTTGCAACTTCCTGTTGGTTTCCCAATTGATTTTGCTTGTTGGGACCTGGCAGGAAATTGCAAATTGTGATCATGTAAGTCTTCTCTTAATGACCCAAAATCCTCACTTAATTAGGGCAACAGATTGTGAGGATTACCAGTATATTTAGCACAGTAGCAAGTGCTATTGATTGTGCCAAAAAAATTTTTTCCCAAATAAGTATGTATTTGAGAGAAGCAAACTTAAGAAATCACTATAGCAAAACAAACTGCTCTGCACTTTTTTGTTCTCTATATAGAACACTAAAATTGCAGTAAAACAACATATATGTATTGTGAACTTCCACGTTAAAACAAGCAGCTGGTTGGGATGTTCTCATAGTGTAGCTTTGTCCAGTCTTGTTCCATGAGAGAGAGGAACTTCCATTATTTCCAGCAAGCATGACCAATATTTTTGGAGGACACCACCATTGCATCATTTCAGAAATATCCCTGCTGTGCTTTGCGATCAAACTTATTTAGTTCAGCATACCTAATATAGCAGAAAAAAATGATTTCTCCATTTAGAACATTGAAGCTCTGCAGACTTGTGGATGGCCCATTTCTCACTTGATGGGGATTTGCCTGCCTCTGCCTCCTGCCTCTTGGGTTCAGGCCATTCTCTTACTTTCTTTTCAAAAGATTCAGCACTGCAATGAGGCATCTCATTGCAGTGCCATAATTGCAATAGAGAGAAAGTGCCTTAGTGGGTTTGTAACTCATAGCTACTATTAGGGATAGGGCTTTATATAAATAGGCCATCTAAATATTCATAGCCAGAAAATAATGGTATCACAACATTCTGATTGTTCTTAATTGACAATGTTTTTGTTGATTTTTTGGGTGTGTGTTCACTGCCCAGAGCTACACTGTGAGATTAATGGCTATATAAATAGAATAAATACCTTCCCTGTACAGTATTAAGCTGGAGACACTTAATTAGGTATTTTTTTATTTTAAGTTCAGCTTAAAAAACCTGGAACTAGTGCCTAGATTCACACAACTTGCTGAATCAAAAACCTAGTTTATCAAAACCTGGCTGATGCAGTTTTCATAGAACGTGCAATGCTCAAAACAATCCATTTTTAAATGTCATGGCTTGATTCTAGCAATAAAGTGATACAATGGCTGGATTCCCACAATACACTGAATAGCATCCCAATGCCACTGTACCCTAGCATAGTTTGTTGTGCAAATCTAGACTTGCAGCGTTGCAGATGAAAGGAGCAGTGGACTGTAGCTTACATACTAATTGTAAATGTGGCAAATGGGAACAAGAATGTTCCCTTCATCCCCTCCTGATTTTCCCTTGCTTCTCCAGAATCATTTATTCCAAAAATTTGATTTTGCTGCTATCATTTACTCTCTCAAATTACAATGCAGATAATGTAATAACTACAGATTATGACTTACTTAGGCTTTACTGTTGTTAATTAGCAGCTTTTTCTGGGCATGGTCATTGATGTATATACACTAATTCTATTACAGATGCATAATGTACTTTACAATTGGACTGGCAAGTAATGATGATTAGGCAGTGCGGCATTCTGGCTGTAGCTTGTAGGCTGTCATCCTTTCTCTCTGAGACTGCAGTTCTCTTTCTCCGGTCTGATTCATTCTGAGTCATACGCAACATCTTGTTGAAATGGAGCGTTCATCAAAGGGGACTGTCGTGCCTGTTCTGCACCATTAGGTAATTGTATTTCTTCAAGAATGGGCTAGAATGGGGGAAGAAGTCTAAAGAAGAGTAGCCATTAGTAAGGGAGACTGTAGGCTCAAGTAAAAAAGAAAATAGACCCCCTGGAACAGAGAAAACCTCAATGTGACTAGGAATATGACAAATGCAATCATTTGGGTTGTCATGTTTTATTAGCGCAAAAAACTCTGAGAAATCTCAGTCTTGTACGGGAAGAGAAGGGAAGGAAGGACTTCAAAAAAAGTCATTTGATAAATAGCTACTCAATTTTTCAAGTGCTGGTTGTATTATGCCTAAACAATACCATTCATGTCTGGGACCAACGTATTTGCAAGCTTGAAAGAACTTCAAGAAATCTAGAAAGGCATAAATAGACAAAGAAAGACCTATATTCTGCCATGGCTAGATTTACACAACACACAAAACCTGAATTAATAAAACAAAAGCTCCATTCACATAAAGTGCTATGCCCAAATACATATGGCTCATTGTGATGCCCAATTACGAATATGAATAACGAATACGAATAACTGCAAACAATAAATCCATTTTAGCCTAGTTCATTTTAGTGTAGTCTTTAGTCTATCATTCCCTGCAAATTCCAAGAGAATTGTTTAGTGCAGTGGTCACCAACCAGTGGGCCGGGGATCACTGGTGGTCCATGAGAAATTTTTGGTGGTCCACAGAGAAATGTCACCCCCCGTAGCACCCCCCCAAAGCAATTAATCCAGGCTGCACAGGAACACAAAGCTGCATCGCCACATGGCCCATGGGAGCACAAGGCTTGTGTCACTTGCATTGTGAACCAGAGGTAGTAAGGGGAGTGGGGGAAGGGCGGGGGGGAACTTGCCCCACTCACCACGCGTGATCATGAGGCTGCTTCTGTCTGCTTTTTTCTTCTACTTGTGGCTGCACACAAGGAAAGCAGCAAAAGTCTTTCTTTCTCTCCCCCAAACTCTGCCAAAAATGAGTCTTTGAGATCATGCAAGGCATCCTGCTCCAAGAGGCTGCGTCGGTGCAACAAGTCTCACAAATACTTGTTTCTGGTGGAGTTTGGGGGAGAAAGAAAGACTTCTAAGCCAAAAGTCAGTCAGTCAGTTTCTCTCTCTCTCTCTCTCTCCCCTCCCCCTCCCCCTCCCCCTCCCTCTCCCTGAGAACAGAGCTGGAGACTGTATCCTGCAATCCCAAATAAAGAATGATTGTGGTAGGAAAACGGGGTGGGGAATTTTCCTGCAGACTTTTTGGGGGATTTTCTCAGGGTCTCTGATTCGTGGGATTTAAAATTATAAGTTTGGTGGTCCCTGAGATCGAAAAGGTTGGCGATCTCTGGTTTAGTGTCTATGGAGTGCTGGATGACTTCAGTGTGGAGTGGGTACAAAAAATGGTAGAAAATGGAACACAATTTCTTGGAAGAGAGTAGATTCAGCTGCCTGGCATCCCACATAATAGCATTCTTCATGGCAACTTTATGTTGCAGGAACTATTTGTTTTTCAGTGACATCAATATAGATTATTTGTAGTAAAGGACATCAGGTTTATAACTGGAATTGGGCCCAGAATCTTGGTGATTAAGCAAAGCGGTTAAGTGAGATATCACATGACCACTTTGTTCAATGAACGCAATCCTGGCTCACTTAATTGCAATAGATAAGTGGAGCATGGGGTACTTTGGGCTGAGGGAAGCCTGGTGGTCCTAAATGCCTTCAGGCTGCTAACTACCCAGCCAACTGCTATGCATGGGAGCCTTCAGACAGTTCAGGGTGTACCAGCATGCACAAAGCTGCTGCTGCTGCCTTGGAGGCCTTCTGCCTGCTCCCTATCAAGCCACATGTAGGTGCCCTTGGCCACCACCAAGATCCAGGAACATGCAATTTACCTTTCCATTTTTCTGGAACTTCTGATGGAAACACCCATCTGATGCAAGGTGCAGCCTTTCTACAGACGTTACCTCGTTCCATTCTGCAAGTGAGCACTATTTTTGTGATCCTGTACAGCAGGGGTCCCCAACCACCGGGCCCCGACCAGTACCGGTCCTTGGATCATTTTGTACCGGTCCGCAAAGAATGAATAATCGTGATTAAAATATATATAAAAATATATTTTTGCTTCCGGGTGTCTTATTTTGAAAGACAACCACTTCCGCCCTTGCCTAACTTCCGTGCTTGACTCTTTGGCGCATATTTATCCTGCATCAGCAATGCAAGCTAGCCCTCGCAAAATGAGCCAGAAACAGAGTTCACTGGAGAGTTGTTTTGGAAAGGGTAAGTTACGGGTTCATCGCTTATTAACTTACTGTTATTGGAACCTTCACGCCCCTACCCGGTCCTTGAAAAAGTGTTTCTGCGTGAAACTGGTCCCTGGTACAAAAAAGGTTGGGGACCACTGCTGTAGAATGTAGATCCTTTTCAAGCTACTCCCTTTTTGGGGGCGTTACCATATACATCATAAATGAAACCAGGTTGCCAATCACCCAAAATATGGTCACATGACCATTGGGAGCAATGCAATGTTTTACAGCTTCTGGAAGTGCTCTATGGGCTGTAAAGCATCCTTTCTGAGGCCATCGTAACTACACAAAACAACTGGTCATAAATTAATTTATTTCTGTACAGAAATAAAAGAATATCTCAGTGGGAAACAGTACCTGGCTGACCTTATCAGGAGTGGAAAGTTAAGTAGGACCAGGCCTTAGTTAGACCACAGTACCAACAAGTACCAGGGCTTTAAGTTAGATGAGGAAATAGAAAAGCATCACAGAAAAAGAAAATGGCAAATTATTTTCATTCCATTGCCAAACAAACCATGGATATAGCCCTGAAGTGTGTGTGTGTGTGTTTATGTGTATACACACACACACACATAAGATGACTTTTTAAGAAAAAAAATTATATGAATGCAAAGTGAACTTATTTTTCTATTAAAGGTACACAGCTGAAAGTCTATAATTATACTGCAAGTTGATCCATATCCACGCAAATATAAACTATTAATGGACTTCTATTACATAAATGTTTATGCGGTGTCAGTCATAACCTATTTTATGTGGCTATCAACATAAGTTGCATCTGCTGCCATCATGTAAACATTATTAATAGACACAGCTAGCCAAAACAGAACTGATTCCAAGTAATTATCCTGAACCAGATGGGTTAAATTCATCAATCCACTCATGAATGCTGTTGGATTGCTTCCCACAAAATGGTTTGCTACAAGCCATTTTTTCTTGATAAGATAACACCGCAGAGACATTGTGGTGTGGTTTCCACCAGGATACATCAATTTATTGGGCAACATTCTTCAGTTTTAGTAACTGGTTGAAACCAGATGGTTACTCAGGATCTGTAAAAGATAGGAACTATTTCGTTAGTATAACAGACAGTTGGAGAAATAATGACATAATGAGCAAAAATATAGAGGTTATTTCTTAGTTGGATATTTGGTACATATTATTCTTTGTTTTGACTCTTATGTAAAGCAGATTCAGAGTGCAAATAGATAGTGAAATCTGGCTCAGAAATGGAATTCCTGCCAAATCCAGGAAAACTGATCTAGAGATATCCAAAAGTGTCTGATTGTGAGGAAATACTTCACAGAAATAACTATTTCAGAGCAAGCCCTTGCTCCCACCTAAGCTATTAGTTTTTAGGCATTGAGGAACATTAGTGACCCTTACCTGGATCTCTAAAAGAAGATACATACATGTCTTCATGTGAAACCAAAACATGGAATGCTGAAATAATGGCTATTTCACCACCAGTGAACTGACTTTAGGAGCATCTAGCCATTTCCTATTCTCCTGTTATTTTGATACAAGAAATGCTTGAGTAACTCCATAATATGCTATAAACCACTATTGGGATCCTGTCAATAACTATATCAGCCAAATTGTTACATTCTGCTCCTGTTGCCTAGCTCCTGATCTTGGGCCTCGTACTAGAGGTTGTCCTCACTTAACTGTCACTTAACGACTGTTCAAAGTTACACCAGACCTCCCCAGAGTTACTTACAACCTGTTTTTGAAGTTCTAATAACCAGCATGACCACCTATAGTTGTGTGGTATTGCATTTTGAGCATTTGACAACAGACTGACATTTACGGGGGGGGTTTGGTGGGTTTTATTGGTTTCCAATTTTTACTTTTCCAGCAAAAAAAAAAAAAAAAAAGCCCACTGGGGAAAACAGATTTGCTTAACAACCACTGCGTTCACCTAATGACCACTGCAAAAAGGTTGTAAAATCGGTGACCTGCTTAACAACTGCCAAGACAGACCTACAACCATAATTCTGGGCTTAATTACAGTCATAAATATACTTTTTGCACACAACTCGGTACCACTGATGCTTAATTTCTGTAATTATTTTGTTGCTGATTTTGAATTGTCTGCTGATACTTTGTCCTTGGAAACAATTTGTTATTGATCTCTGATGTGGCATTGCTTAAGCCTTAACTTGATATTTGCAAATCTGAAGCTTCTTGGGCCATATTTGATTTCTACTTCCTATCCTTGAGAGATCTGTACAATGGCAAAATTCCAGTGAAATAATTCATAATACATTGTGTTGAAGAATTTGCATTGCATTGTATTTGTTCAAATAACACCTGATAATAAAAGTGTTCCATTTCTATACCTTTCAAGGATCTCAGTGTTAATATACTCCATGCTCAGACCAAAGGTTTATTTCTGCCCTTCTTTATCTTAAGTCCATCTAATGTATTGGACTGTAGCTTTAGAACATCCAACCAATAGGCTAGTGAGGAAATAAGAAAGTGTATTTCCACATCTGGAAGGCTCATATCAAGAAAGTTGATCTATTTAGGCTAGAATTTCTCTCTTTGCCTTGAAATTGAGAAAAACATGATGTAATGACATATTTTGAATGATTAATTTGGACAACAATAGATATCAACCAGACAGAACTGCCTTTCAAATTACAATGTCTTCTTTGAATTTATTGGCTGAGGGTCAATAGATTTGCCTCATTGTGAAATCAAACAATTTGTGACATATATAGGAAGTATTCCTTCAAAAAGCAATGTGAAGTGAAATTAACAGAAAATCCAAACATAAAAATATTATAGCTCATCCAAAAAAATCATATACAGGATTTCTTGCATGGGAATAAATCATAAAGGAAAATTAGCATTATTCTACTTAAACCTTGAAAAGGCAAAAAGTTGGGGATCTGTTTTAAAAAGATAAATTATGAGACCATTTTTATAGCTTGTAGTAGAATCTGATCAGTCCTTTGTCTGAATTCAGTTCACATTGTCTTCTCATGGGCTATAAAGAGGTACGCTCTGTTCCAGAACAGTAATCACAGTCCATTAAATTCTACTCCCTGTAGTCTTTGCTCCCAGTTACATTTCATATGGTAGATCTGTGTACGTGCGTGTTGCAGAAGCAGAAATTTGTTCCCAAATGTTCACATAAGAAGCTGGCAGAATTATTACTGGGGTTTTACTTCTATTTACATAACACTTTGCTTAACTATATTTGTTTAAAAAAAAGTAAAAAGATTTTACTTCTCAACTAAAGAAAAACAAGCAAAAATAGATAAATATGATACTTTAATGAAGTTAGTTCCTCAAGAAGATGTAAACTTGGTAGCATGCAAAAAAATTTATTTTGCTTGGGTTCACGCACAATATGATTAATGGATCAATGGGCAAAGGTATTGTGCAAATATAATACAATTAGCAGTGGGCAAGAGAAGATTAATTTTCATTTTGTTTGGGGGTTAAACCACTTTTAACTTAGTGGTCTTTGTTGTGAACATCATCATTCAGCCCAAAGTTGGATAATGCTAAAACTTGAGTAATCATTCTTCTAAAAATTGAGCTGGAGATAAATTGTGTATGAAAAAGACAAATACCCGTTTAGAACTCACTGGCAGATTCCTCTCAATTTCAAACCATGCCTGCTTATCACTAATTACTTGCAACATTGCACTCATGTTGCCTGCTTGTCCACTGGAGAAGGTGTGAGTTCTGTAGTGAAGCCTTGTAAGATATTGAGTTATCTGATTATTAGTTTTTTAAGCAGATCTAGCATTATCACAGATTTACCTTGTCCCCTTGAACAAACAGCAGAAACTATGCCTGACTTTTGTAAAAAGATACAGTGGTAGCCAAATGGAATTACAAAAAGAAGCCTTACCTCCAGAAAGGGAGAAAAGGCAGATAAGTTGGAGTAAAAATAACACTGAGCTGGCCACGGTAGGTGAAGAAAAAGGGGGAAAGAGCATAGCATGATGTCTTTCCTCATTGGGAAGATGAATGTGTTCTGATAAAATGCCGCAGATAACTTGACAATATATACACACAGAATTGAACATTTTTTAAGGAAAAGAGATGGTTGTTGCAAAGAAAAGTGCTTGTTTTACTGAGATTTATTGGAAGGAAAGGCATATGCTTTATTAAAACACTTAACTGTTTCATGAAAATTGTAACACTTCAGCTTTCTAGAACTAGGAAAAAGTATGCAGGGACATTTGACAACAAAACCTTTATTGATTATAGAGCATTTTTCATTTTTCATTTGCAAGCCAAAAGAGGAAAAGCCCATTTGCAGGATATGCAACTGAATTTAAAAAGCTGTCTAAACGCTCCAGATTTTGGTGAAAAGCTAAATGATATATTAAGAGTTTGACTACTTTGTGGAATTTTGAAAGAAAGCATTAAAAAAGATTCTTAATACAGATAAATGTATCTATTAAGAAGTGTAGTGGTTATCTCCAAGGTAACTGCTAATAGACATACAATAGAACCGCAATGAGGATTTTTTTTGTTACCTCATGCATAGAAATAGGGGAAAATTCCATGGTGTTTCTCACTATAACTATGCACAAAGGATTATATTGTGATAACACACTTATTTTTGCAGTGGATGTTTGACAAAGAGTCAGAGACCAGGTACTGTAAGACTGGCCAGGCACTCACTGCTCTTTAAGTTACACAAATATCACTGGAAAATATGTTAACATGCATTTGCAAAACCTTACACAATGTTCCAGAGAATGGTTGACTATGGCCTTCAAGTAGGATGCAACAATTATGAGTTCTTAAACCTACCGCTACATATTATGGTCAAGCGTATGCAAGCATGCAGAGAAATTTCAAACAGTTATTATTACAAAAAATGTTAATACATCTGTGAGCTATTTTAGCAGATCCATTAGCTGAGCCGATTTTTAAAATAAGCCTGTGATGCTTCATCCCTTGAACAGTTTCCAACAAATGTGAAGGGCATAGCAATGTTCAAAACAATGCAAAAAAGCTTTCCCAGAAGCCAAAAGAAAAAAGAGATATCAGACACAGTACTGTAGTGTCTCACTATATGGCACTTAAATCACATTGTGAAAGATAGCAATGAACGGCCAATAAGAAATAAAATAATGCACCAATAGGCAAAAAAGCGGAGGTTTGCTTTGAGTGTTAAATGCATGAACAGAAAGGAGTTGACTTTCATCTACTACAGTCCATATTTGATCCACAAAAAGATATTCTGCTTACACCGTCTGCTCAAATACTACATTAGGCTTTGCTTTTTTGAAGGCAAAGTTATAAATAAAATTCAAAAGGATGCATAGTCAAACAAATTGCTGCTGGAGGGTAAAAAAAATGTGAAAAATTCACATCAGATTAAAGAAATAGTAGCTGATATACTTGCACCCTTAAATTTAATATCTGACTTATCTCTAGCAGCATTTCTCCTTAAAATAGATATCTGAATGGTGAATGTTTCATAGTCTTCAGTACTTCCACGTGCACCAAGTTTTCCTATTTGTAGTGACAGACCACATCCTATTTGCATACAAAAGCCACCACAGCATTTCTTTAAAATACAAAGGAAAAGGCATACAAGATATAACAGGCTCTGCATCATGGTGTGGAGGGTTCTAGTATACCGTATCAAGAATATTGTTGTTAGCAGTTGATTAAGCATGACTGCAATTGTACATTGTTGCTCAATTATTTTGGACAGCTCATTAGACTCATTAGAATTAGTTCTTTTAGAAGTTTCAGCAAAGCAAGCAGCAGAAAAGCTTATAATTTGTTTGATCAGTAGGAAAGACAGAACATCTTGCCAGGTTCTTACTGGTAAAATAGCTGATGAGATTCCTAGGCAAAAAATAATTGGGAACTTTTGACCCAATTAATGTGATTATGTTTTGCTAGAACCATTGAGAAAAAGCTCTGACTGGATTAAGGTCAATGTGAATGATGGAACTAGAGCTCTGATTATTATTAATTTTTTTTTGTATATTACGAATGATCTCAGAATGGGACTCTCAGGCCTCAGTCAGCAGAAGGAGTAGAAGGGGCCATGTATACAGCAGGATTGATCACAACATATAAACAACATATAAACCGTTATTTTCGTGCTATGTTGTCAACTATTTTCAGTACTATTTTCACAATGACTGATTTCATGTGTGTCATCGGCAATACAGAATCTTACAACTGTGCTTTTGTAATACCTGTTATAAAATATACTATAATTATTTCAGTTCTGACTATAATTGGCCAATGTTAAAGAAGAGAAACTTTGCAAATAGTACTTTGATTGCGTTTCTTTAAAGCTTTGACTGCCTAGCAGTTAATTTGTGATTCTTCCATACTGTGAACTTGAACACTTTCTTAGTCCTGATTACGACTTTCTTTTTTCTTTTTACCATATGAGATCTATTCAGCCATGAGCTGGTATGCAAAAAAATATTTCAGTCATTTATTACAGTAGTGCACCAGCTGTTTCTGGGAAAATAAAAGAAGCATGTGTGATCTCAAGCATGGATTTGATTCATATATCATACTAACCCATAATTGGTTTAACTATTTTTAATTGAATAAACTCCAACTGGCCATAAATCACTGTTTGCAAACAATACTTAGTAAGCGACAGGCTACATCATAGTATGCCATAGTGTATTAATTCCATTGTATTAGATCAACTAAAAAGAAGAAGAAAAAGGTTGCAAATTGTATTGTGTGATGTCAGTCAATCACAATATTTATGGTTTTGTGTTCTATTAAAGGTTCTTAACAAACATTGGCAAATGTATACTGGTTCAAAGGCTGAAAATTCTGCTGTTTGATTGGTGATAACACTGACTATTCATAAGCAAAATCTTTTAAAATAGCACTGTCTCTCTCAAGAGAATTCAGACACTGCTGCCTCCTATATTTTTCTAACAATTCTGCTCTGTATTATTGTTTCAGGAAAATATAGTGACCAATGTCTATTATCAGCATAAAGTCTAATAGCACCAAGGTATCTATATAGGAGGATACATCCTGGAACTATTCTCCTTTTTTCTGTCTGTATCAAGGCTAACAATTATTTTTCCCAGGGAGCCCCATGAGAAACTGGGACTGTTGTAGAGGGCTGGTGATGCTCCCATTCCCTGCTGCTGCCCTGCCTCACTCCACTTCCAACACCCTGCCCCAATGCCTTGCCTTTGCCAATGCTGCCTCTCCACCACCTCCAATGCCATGGGTCTGTCAGGGACAGTCAAAGGGCCAGATGTGGGATGTAAAATACTCACTTTTTATAATTGTCTTGCCTTTCCCCCTTTCCTGTTGGAGAGCAAGATTGGAATTCTTTATACTACAGGTGGAGAAACGCAAGTAAGGAATGGACAAAACAAGTCAGGCCTTCCAAGTATTGTTGAATTCCAATTCTACCAGCTGTAGCCATCAAGTCCAATGATAATAGATGAGGGAAGATAGTCAATTAACGTGTAGATGGCCACAATTCTGTGCGCCCTGTCACAGAGCACTTTTATGTGAACCACCCTGCATAGTCAGATAAGAGTGGGGATTTTCTCTAGATTTGCAGCAGAAGAATCAAAGATTGATGGAGAGACATTTTCCAAATACCGAAGTCCTATGACTTCTGTAGGCGTAGGCTGTCTCGAGTTCCAGGCTTGGTTGAGCTTTGCTGGATGATGATGCACTGACCGGGCTCTTGGGCAATTGCTATACATTTACCTGGAGATCTTTGTTATGTAAAGTAGTCTGGTCCAGGCCTTAATGGCCCACCTATTAACAAAGGTGGGGGGTGAGCTTCTGCTTCTGAGGTGTTTCTGCTCTTGAGTTTCTACTCTTTTTACCGGAAATATTCTGCCTTTTTAATATTTCCTAGGATATTTCAATTTTCTAGGAGAGGGGTAGGTGCTAACTTCCTACACTAGGACACAGTTTGCTGAATGGTATTGTATTGAAGAAAACAAAACAAGCTGGGTTAGTTTGACATGCTAAGTCAAAGCATTGTTTACATCTGTTCCACAGATGGCTTTGCATAACATATAAGCATAACCGAACAAATCATATTATGGCTTAAACTATTGGCCTGTATTTCCTTACTAAAGGACCAAGTACCAGTTTGTTGTTGTAGTAGTAAGCTAATGGTAATGTGGGGTGGGGGCTTGAAAAACAACCAAAGATTCGATATTAATCCAAGGAAAACAGCTTTATTGTAGCATTTCTGCAGAAACGGGTTCCTGCCCTGGCAGGTGGGAGGAACCCAGAGCAAAGTTTGCATTCTATTTTATACCCTGACCTACCGCCCCATCCTAGGATGGCTTGGTTTACAATCTACCTATTGAATTTCAGTATACAATTCATCACCAAATATGGGACATCAGGAAGTTAGATGCTTCCTAACACATACATATTTTCCCAGATTTTCCCAGAGCACAACGTGTGATTGTTCAATGTTTCAATTCTCCCTCTTGCAGTAGAAAAGTATCAAAATCGCAGTTTTGAAGTTTGAGTCACAGTTACACAATACACAATGGATTTTATTCATGTTTTCCTCTTACAGTAACATACCAGACCTGGGTTACAGAAAATTGGCCAACAACTTGATGGTAGAAAAAAACCCGGAAACTCTACTCCTCATTGTCATTTCATGGACATTTTTGTAGTCCAGATCTAGTAGTCCTAAACGAACTCCATATTGGGAAATTACCCTATCCCTTAAAGAGGTTTCATTTTACATTTGGTAAATTGTTCTCTAACTTTCTAGGGACAAAAAAACCTGTTTGAAATTTAACTTCATTCAGAGACAGGTTTGGTCTGCTCCTGAGTCATAAGAGAATGCAAAGTGTTTTTCTTCACAGCAGTGATTGCATATTGTATGAGTTCCGATGAATCCTGTTACTGATTGGCACAGCATGAAACAGCCTGAAAGAACAAAAGCTGCCTTCCCACTGCTTGCAAGTTTCTGTTCCTGAAGTTAACATTCCTATAAAGTAAAGCTATTTTAAACCACAAATCTCACGAGTGAGATGGATTGCAACATCACAGGCTTATCTTTTAACTAAACCCACAGTTCTAATCGGGATTTTTCTTTTTAAGTAACAGCCTTCTAATCTTGTCCATAATCTACTGTTTGAACGTAGAGTAAAACCACCTATCACTCTTCAGCTGTATTGGAATACTTCCTTCAATCCCAAGCCAACATGACTATTGGCAGCATGAAATTCTATAGTGGTAACTTATACACCTAACAAACATGTATGAAAACTACTCACTCTAGTGAATGGGACAGGTGGAGAGAAAGAGTACAAGTTGGCTAGCTGGAAAACTGGCCAGAAAGACAGACATACGGAGTGTGGTTTTGTAGAAGACTCCTGTATTAGGCCTTCTAGCTCTTGCTGGTGATGAAGTATTGCACTGTAAGATATGAAATATTTGTTACATGTACACATTTTGCACAGCTTTTCTTCAGATACTAGTACAGTCCTTTGGATCTTAATTTCTATAGAAAGTAGCAATTGGGGAATACTGGTATTCTTTAAGAAAAAAGAATAGACTTTCTGCTTACGGATTATATAGATGACAGCAGTTTGAGAATCTTGTTGATTTATGCTGGTGGATTTTTTTTTCAGAAGATGTTCAAAAATGTGGCCCAAGGACAACAGGCGATCTTTTGCAGCCTCCAGATCCCTCTAAAATAGGTCCGGCGAAACAGTTTGGGGCCCCTTTTCTATTTTTTTTGTGTGTGTTTTGGGTGGTTTAAAGTACAAATACCTTAATTATTGTAAACTTTAAACTTTAAAAAACCCATCCCTCCACAATTAGTCCAATATCAGCCATCATGTAGAGTCAAGTATGGTCCTTGTATACTAGACTTTTGTGTTCTGGATGAGAAGAGTAATCTAATTTATAGAAAAAGAAAATCTGGATCTGTTACACTAATCAGGTTGACTGTTGAGTGAGATTGAGTTGAGTCATCAGGTTGAGGATGGCTCTACAGGAATATTTTGATGCTGGACCTCTGAGAAGACTGGAGATGGCTAAGCAACAAGTGGAGCCAATGACTGTAGTGGAATAAGAGTGAGCGAGGAAACACAAGGTAGTGATCTCTGGAGGATTTATAACTTTTTAGAGCTTTGGGAGACAAGGGAATAACCATCTAGATTGCTATTAGCACCTTTGGAAAGACAATGTTGTTTTCATACTTCCTTTTCTGTTATAAGAAACTTTTAGATCAACCATTTTATAGCACTGGGTAAGTTTCCTTCAATCCTTAGTGAAACAAGGATTTAAGTTCAAGTAAGAACTTTTAAAAAATGGAATTAACAGCAAAGGGATGATTAAAAATTTGATTTTAGAAAGTTATACATGAACTAAGAATCCAGATAAATTTGAAGATTTCGGAATTAATTATAAAAAATCCAAACCCAAAAGTACTTTGGTTTTGATTTAAACAATAAAAACAATGTATTATTTTAAATATTGAATACAAGAGCCCTTATTCTTAACACTGGTACACCACAGGGTTGTGTGTTGAGTCCCTTACTCAATGCTATTTATGTGCATGACTGCATTCCCACTCACGCTAGTAATACTATTGCTAAATTTGCAGATGATACAACAGTGGTGGGACTCATCTTCAGGGGGGATGAGTCTGCCTACCGAGATGAAGTGCAACGCTTGCTTTTGTGGTGTGGAGACTCTGCCTTCCTTAAGATTTTTCCCCATTTCTCCTTTAGGAGAAATATTCTATCCTCCCTTTTTAATATTCCCCAAAATATTTCATTCTTTAGGAGGGGAAGGTGGTGGGAGCTGACTTTCTATATAAGTAAGTAACAGTAATTTTATTTTGACTTGGATTATTATTATAATATTATTATTTTGAATTGTAGTAGCAGAATAGATCTCTGAAATAGAATTCCAAGGTTTTAAGTAAATTGGCTCATTGCTTATCCATTATCCTATAATGTAATGTTAAATTGAAATAAAAAAGGATGGCCTTGTAAGACGAATGAGTGTATCCATTACTTTTGGCAAATGATTCCAGTACTTTCAGGCTGGTTAGATATATTTTTTCTATATCAACCTTTCTCAATCTTTTTACCATAGAGGAACCTGTAAAACAAGAATTGTAACATATTGCACTGCATATGAAGTTCAAAACAACAACGTTTTTCTTTCCATGTCCTAGTCTCTTGCATTAATGATCTCTCACAGATACCTAGGGTTCTCTAGTATCCCAGCTGAAAATGAATGTCCTAGAGTCCAATCATACACAAGATCAACTAGTTTCAATACCATCTTTTTGTTTATTCGATCCCCAACCTGCATGATTTCCTGATATGTGGACTACAATTCCCAAAATTCTTTGCAACAGAAATGCCCATTCAAATATCTATGATAGGAAAGATTATGAAATATATATAAAGTATTTGCAAGATTTCTATTACAGATTTCACAAATTACAATCACTCCAATTTTAATGAATTCTTTTAATTCTCTTCAAAACATCTGTAATGTTTCTTTCTATCTTTTCGCATTGTCTGAGTTCTATAGTCTTATTTAAAAGTACTCAATAAGAGCTTTGCATTGAGTTGACATGGTATTTCTTTAATTAATCAGGTTTGCGATCTTACTGCAAGATACAATTTTGCTTTTCTTGTCAAGTGAATTGATTTCTATGATCAGTGGCTTCTTCAAGGACTAAAAAGAACATTAATCCTCTCTTTTGTGTATATGTTAAGTTGACATTCTTCTCACATACCTTTAAATATATTAAGCTAATTCTTTGTCTATTTAGCAAGATGAGATTGTACAAGGGGAAATATTTTAGGCAAGGCATAAAAGTCAGATCTATCAATATGATGAAAAAGCACATCAAAAACTAATTATTGTTCTGTACGGTCATTAACATACTTATGCGACAATTATAAAGTAACGTTTATAGGAAAGGTTACAGTTAGTGGCTGGATTGATACACTGCAGTAAGCCAAGTTTATGGTTTATTTAGATTAGTTTGTAAATGGATATGGTTTGTAAATTTAAGCTATAAAATATATGGGACTTGTTATCAACTAATAAAGGCGTTTAATAAAGTTTTAACAACCTTAAGTAAAAAGCAGGGTTCTAATCCTGCACTTCTGATTGGCCGATAATAGCGACATCGGATTGGTCCTTTCTGGGAAATCTGAATGGCTGTTAACGGGCCAACTCTCATTGGTTCAAGGGTTTAACACTTCCATGCTTTTCATTGGCTAATAGGACAGCAGCCAACCCTATAAAAGGGCTGCTGCTGCCCTAGGTGATTGCTCTGTTCAGTATGCTTAATAAAGAGTTGAAGTTCACTGTTCACTGCCTCGTCTCCGCTCCTTGCACCCATGCGCAGAACTTAACAGGACTCATGTAATTATAGCTTTGTGAACAGACCATAATTAAAGTGAAGAAATGACTATTACAACCCTCTGTTATAGACTGGAAGGCTGCATCTCTTTTGCTTCCAAGTTGCCTGGCCTTGTCCCTGCTCCAAGTGAAGGCCTCACTTGGCTAGACCCAGCAGTGCATGGGCCTTCTCCCCCCACCCACTTGTCCTTTTGACTGATTGTGGGGGGAAGAGAGATCTGTGTTTTGCTGTGTTTAGCCAGCTGAGGCCTTCTAGGCATGGTGGGACAGAACTAGGCCTGTTGAAAGTGACAGAGGAGGAGGGAGGAGGCCCCTGTGCCATTAGATTTAGTTAACCAAGGTCTTCTAGCCCATGGTGTATAGGGAATTGTAGCACTCCCATTGCCAAGCATTGGAATTTTTATCATTGACAGTGGGGGCACTGCAATACCTGGAACTTCAGGCAAGGTTATAAGTCCCTTTGTTCAATGCCTTCATAATTTTGAATCGTTGCAGAACAAATGGTTCTAGTGGAGTATTTTGATTAAACTATTCTATATAACTTTTCTTTACCACTAACTGATTAGGACATTGACATTTTGTTGATGATATTTCGAGGTTTGGTCAGCATGGCTGACCAGGAGAAAATTAGATTCACAATTAACGTTGAACTCATATTGTCCTAGGCTAGGGCATACTGGGATAGTGAAGCCACCTGATATGCTCCCAGCATTGACTTGAATGCTGTGCTTTGTGAATCCAGCCACTTGTTGCTGGAGACGGCAGCTACTTAATTTCTCCTTGAATACTTCCTATATATATTTGGTTGGTCAGTGTGGTAAATGGGATGCCGGAATGAAAAGACCTTTTGACAGCCTTATTAGACAGACCAGACAGGAAACATGACCAGATAAGCTCATTCTACTTTATTATAAAGCTACATTAATATAATTTTGCAACTCTGAAAGTAGAAATCTCTTGCCATCTTCTTTACAACCTGAGGAACTAGAGAGGGCCCCTTCTGATCCACTTGCTTTGCCCACTATCTAGCAGCAGGCTAAGCCTTCTCTGATCTGATGAATCAGATGAGATTAAGCATCTCTTCATTCCACCTTGCAGGGTATATCCCACATAGCATTGCACCAGAGGTGGTATTCAGCAGGTTCTGACCAGTTCTGGAAAACCGATAGCAGAAATTTTGAGTTCGGAGAACCAGCAAATACCACCTCTGACTAGCCCCGCCCCCATCTATTCTCTGCGTCTGGAGTCCCAGCTGATGAGCTGGGTTTTCTTTTGTTGCCCTGCATAGGAGAACGGACCTGGAAAGCAGGTTAGTAGGGTGGGGAGGAAATGGGATTTTTTACAGTAACCTTCCCCCAGGAGTGGGGAAGGAATGGGGATTTTGCAGTATCCTTCCCCTGCCACGCCCATCAGGCCAAGCCATACCCACAGAACCAGTAATAAAAAAATTTGAATCCCACCACTGCATTGCACCTTTAAACTGAACCAACAATCCTTTAAATTTATGAGACTTAAAAGGGGATGGTTTAAAAAACAAAAATAAGGCTTACATGTTTGGCTGCAAAAATCCAGGTGATCACCAAATGGAAGCAAAATAAAACAGAAAATTATCATGCTGGATTTTGGCAGCCAAAATAAAGGGGCGGAAGCCTTGTCCTTGTTTTGAAGGATGTGAGAAATACCAAAATGCCTTTATATGAATCCTTTATTGAATGGCATTATTATATAGAAGCTCTGCACTATTTTCCAGATTTGCAGGCAGCATTAAGTCTACCCAGTGCAGCACTGTAATTAAGATATAATAAAAGAATGAATTCATGTATGGTCATTTATGGTCTGGAGTCAAAAACAGATTTTTACCAGTCTTCTTACATATTGGAGCATTAGCCAATAAACTAGCTTTTCTTATTCTGGTTTTCTGAATCTCTGAAGATAAAAATATTGACAAGGCTTAAGACATCTTAGATACAGTACTTTTTAGAACAGAAAAACATACATGCACTAGGATTCATTCAGTCCAGTGTCCTTTCTCATGGAGGACTTTTTTTTACAGGTAGACCCAACTTACAGCCATTTGTTTAGTGACTGTTCGAAGTTATAACAGCACCGAAAAAAGTGACTTTTGACCGTTTTCCCACACTTACGACCATTGTAGCAACCTCACAATCACGTGATCAAAATTTGGACACTTGGCAAATGGGATACATTTATGACAGGTACATCGTCCTGGGGTCATGTGATTACTATTTGTATATTTCCCAGCTGGCTTCCGACAAGCAAAGTCAATGGGGGGAGGGAGTTAGATTCATTTAATGACCACATGATTCACTTAAGAACCACAGCAATTCATTTAACATCTGTGGCAAAAAAAGGTTGTAAAAGAGAGAAAAACTCACTTAAACTGCCTTGCTTAGTAATTGTGGTCATAGGCTGAAGACTAGCTGTATAGTAAATTCTCTCCTTCCATAGAAACTTAGGTGGTCCTTGCATTTTGCAGATGTTCTGCAACTACAAATAGTTACTAAATGAAGCCACAGAGGAAGACATTCTCCATGTGAAGTCTAATGATTCCACTGTCAAAATTAGTTGGCTCCCAGGGTAAATGGTGTTACTATAAATTAAAGACTTATCCCTTGCAGACAGCAAGTGTTGCCAGCTCTATGTCTGCAGAGATAGATGATAGCAAGTTTGTAGTCCTTCTATAATTCTTAATTGTTCATTTATAATTCTACTTACCGTAGTTTCCTGTCCATTAGATATATACTTTGAATCCATTTTATTTGACAATAGACATTTAACAAATATTTTAAGGTTCATACAATGTTAGTATAACATAAGCACTGTAAAACATACTTCAATACACTGCATTGCAAAATACACAGAAGTGCAAAGTCCAAAGTCTGATAACCTCGTGATGTACAGTACATCAATAATTTGAAAGCTACAAATTAAGTCAATTTCCTTCGAGTTCAGAAAA
Source organism: Hydrophis major (assembly GCA_033807585.1). NCBI lineage: Eukaryota > Metazoa > Chordata > Lepidosauria > Squamata > Elapidae > Hydrophis > Hydrophis major. The sequence continues at coordinate 337,162,405 of CM066329.1, forward strand.
ATAGAACTCTTTATTTGTACTCCCCTTTCCCATATACTGTATGTAGATAAAAGTCCAGATCAGGATAGATTTTCATTTTGATCCTCAATATATTTTGCTAAGTTTAATTACAGTCAAAACATGCAAATGTTTATCCTCATTTTTTAGGACATGTTAATGGGAATTTGAAGTATTGTGTCAAGGGTAATATTGAGTTTAACTAATATTCATTGGAAAAATCATACAAGGAAGAGAAAGCATTACTCTAAAACTCCCATCAGTTGCATTGCACAAAAAACCTAGGCAGAGCTTTGATCACAGCATCTTGACTGCCATTGTGACTTTTTTTTTTTTTTGCTGTATCCTATGGACACTCCTGACTCTTACTGAAAATGATTGAAGTTGTTGGTTATCAGATCTGAAGGCTGTAGGATATGGAAAATAGTTTAACTAACCCATTTTGTTCTCTGCAACTCCTGGTTTATAATACCTGGCTCCCAAGCTACTGTGAAACAGAACATGAATCCTGAAAAATAGATGGCAAAATAGCTAAAGAAGGGTACCATTTCCCCAAATCTCTTTTGCTCAGGGAGAGAGAACAGATAGCACACTGAGTAAGCCTTTTGTTTCCTCTGTGCTGATCTTTTCTTCTTAAAGGTTGCTGCAGATTTTCAATTACGGGGAAAGCATTTTCTCTGCATTATGTGCAAGTTAGTGGTGTGCATCAATGGCAGCTGTTACTGGGAGCATTTTAAAAAATTCTTATTAATGACTATCCACAGAACTATAGGCAGGAAAAAAGAATACCTCCTGATACAGGTTTCTGTGCTTTGTCTCTCCCTTAACCAAAATAAAAGTTGAACGTATATGTATAAGAAAAACAGAAACAACTTTATTGATGATAAGCTAACAGTGACACTAGCATATTTGTTCTACAGCAGCAATAAATCAAATAGCACAGCACCCAGTTATGGGGAGGGAACATTGTGATTTTTAGTTCCCATAAAGCAAATTCATGGAGCATTCGAAGCTTTTGGGACAAGAAGTCATCAATTAGAATATGGATGAATGCATTATTCAGTGGTATGTGTATGGAAGTAAAATGGAATTTGTTCAAGCTCTGGATCTTTTTCAGAATATTGTAATGGCATCATTATTGAGATAGCACACTTATTGATCGGCAGCCCTTTTTAATGTAATGCAACAGACAAATATCAAAGGCAGATGGAACTTGCAAATAGTTGCATTGAAAAAAACATTGCTATCAATGGGGCAGTTTTTTAATTAAAAAAAATAAAACTAGACTTTGTGTAGCAGAATAATTCACTGAGAATCGGACATGGTTGAACACAAAGGGAGCAAACAAACATGGTAAGAAGAAGGAAATAAGCAAACTGATGCTGGTTTACTGAACAATAATCCAGATGCCTAGAAAATGTACAATTTGCTGATGTGGTCAAACAATTGCTCAGTTATCCTAAAAAAAATCAGCTCTTGCTAAGTTATATCAGGAAAGGATGTGATGTTTGCTCAATCACTCCTGGGTAACATATACTATATGAACCAGCCATTAAGAAATGCTGGTATTGGCTCTGTCTTAGCTATCAGGATAACCAACACATTGTTCCCAAGTGGAACAATTAACCCTCCTCTCACATTATTGTGGAGTCTGTTTTGAGGGAAAAATGGGTCATGAACATGGACCCTTCATAATATCAGAGTTTTGATAATGTCACTTTTCTCTGCTCTTCACGCCTTTATCTGGGCACCCTAACATTTTATACTTACGTATTTAGTCCAATCATTACATAGAAGATATAATTGATCCTTTTGCCTGTAGGAGCAAGAATGTAATAATTCAGTGGGCCTCTGTTCTGTAATGACAACCTGTCATTTTCTGTTATTTTCTAGAGATTATGAAAAGACAATACGTGCAGGCTGGATACAGTTGCTTGGTAACCATCTTTTAAAACTTTCTTAATTGTAATTGCCTCTGTGCCAGAAAAGCATTGATAAGTTAAATTTCCCTTAATGTTAAGGTAACACATTTTCACTTAATCTTTCCGAGAATTTCAATAAATAGAGAGTACCTTGTTCAAAATTATTTAATTTTCAGAGTGGTTTCAACTAACCTAACTAGTAGTTGGAGGTGTAGAAAGAAAAAATATGGACTGCAGTTATACATAGCCTTTTTGAAGAAAACGAGTCCCTTATGTTCGGTGAAAGTGAAGGCCACCCCACTGCAATCAAAGCTTGGCTTGGTTTTCTTGCATCCATCACTCTATGCAGATGGAAACAGCAGAAATGTGCTCAGCTCTTGTCTGCTATTTTTCCATCTTAATACTGTTCATGGTGGCTCAGAATTTTTTTTTAAAAAATGTCAGCTGAATTTAGAGAATTTGCATAACGCTGTCCATTTTGTAGCTACTAGCATGCTGCATTAGAATTGTTAGTTAAGCAGCTGTTAAAATAGTACTTAGCATTTGTCCACCTGTTTTATCCATATTCAAAACTCCACTTTCTGAATCATCTTGGATCAGTCAGACTAACTCCATGTATATCATAACTTAAAATTTTATTATGGGATATCTTCAGCAGGAAGTGGTGGCGTGAGAGAATCTGATGCTGAATCATGACAGGAGATGATGGATGGATGAATGGATGGATGAAAAGAGATGGAAAGATGATAGAGATAGAGAGATAGATATGAAAAACACAGAGCCATATTTACTGCTACATAATATGGGGCATGTTAGATCTGGGGTGGATCGGTTCGAAGACCATTCAGTGAGACCATTCAGTGATTTCAGCTCTTTATTTTAGATGAGAATAGTCTGAAGAATGCGAGCCGTGGCAGCCTTCATATAGGGCTGGCTTGCGGCTTGGTGGTCAATGGCAGCGCTTTGAATCTCCCGCGATCGGCACAGCCAATCGCGGTAGATTTCTAGCGCTCCAATCACTGCCGAGCCTTCGACCAATCAGGTCGCTGTCTGTCCGGACCAATCAGTTAAGAGGGTTTGGAGTATGCTAATATCGTACAGGACACAACTTATTTGTTATTGAGTTAATCCTGATAAACAATGACAGTATGATGAATGCCTTTTCAATACTGCTCAGATTTTTAAATGTAAAAGTTGTATGTATTTTCGTCTGCTGCATTTTTGTAAAAGTCACCATATAGTACATATTTTTTTAGAAATAAGTTCCTTTGGGCTCAACAAGTTTCTAGGTATTCCAAGTAATGTAGTATTAGTATGGCGTTATATCAAAAGCCCAAGACATATCTGGAATACCATGAAATAAGCTTATTAAGTGAGATTTCATAGTCAGTCATCCATTATCATCTGAATAATTCAGGATCTATGTATTTATATCTATATTCCTATCCTTACTGAACTGTTTTTCTTTCTTACTAGAACAAAGGATGAGATTTGACATTGTATCAGCTCTTCTACATAACTGTGGACAAGATGAATCATAAGTGCAAGACAAGGGAGATTTATGATCAATTAAAATTGCAAACATATTGAAACACGTGCTGGATACAAGCCATATTTTTTCTCATTCTGGTAACCAGTTATTCCTTTCCTCTGGATAGATTATATAGTGAATGTTTGGATGCAGCATGAGAAAAAATATGCAATCACTTTTTCTATACTTGCATATACCATAGGGAGAGCCAGTTTGGTCATAGGAGACTATGTGTTTTAGTTCCACTTTAGAACACAAAACTTGCTTCACCCTGGGCAAGTCACTCCTCTCAGCCCTTGGAAGCAGGCAATGGCAAACCAATTCTGAAATCTTGTGGAAGTTCTATTGCTAAGAATCTGCAGATTTAATTTACAGTGGGCAAAAATAAAAAGAGATGATAGTTATCGGAAGCAGTATAATACTACCAGTACTGCCAGTACTACATAGTTATTGAAAACCTCTATTTTACTTCCATTAACATACCTATAATTTAATGTGTCAATGTACTGCAAGTACAATGTATGTTTCCCTATATGCCTTAATTGCCATACATCCATTGACCAATAATGGAAGAAATGGTGTAATTGCAATAGTGACTTTCAGAGGAAAAGGATTCCAGTTTAGAGTCAATCCACCTCAGAGTTGCTCTGTCTTTTTCTAAGATTTCCATCTGCTGTGCCTACAAAAACAAAAACAAAATCCCAAGGAGCTTTATGTTGCACACAGCAATTATACACATTATTCTTGAATTTTATTTGTCGTGATCAGTGCTTGCAGTCTGCTGGAACATTTCTCTGAGCTTCCATCCTTTTTAGAGCTGCCAACTTTTGTCTAGAAAATGCTGCAGAGATTCTTCAGAAAGTGGGTGGATTCTTTCAGAAACAAGTCCCAGTTGGAAACTGATTGCATTTGGGATGACAACATAGAAAGATCCTCCCTAGAGGCTGCTTGTGGGTGGAATTAACAACCACTAAACTGAGTTTAATTATATGTACTATTATTTCACTCGGTACTCTGACAGACACTGCAGCATATCAGCATATATTTTCAGTTATTTGAAAGTTTGACTCTTCACAGAAAAAAAACACACACATAATGTAAAGGGTGGTGGGTGGGTTATGCAAGATTTTCTTTTGTTTTGAATTGGGTTTTCATGCTTTCATATGCCAGGCATCACAATTCCATGACAAGAATATTTAAAGCTGGATTATTTACCAATTGTCCCAATCTCTAATTGGATTTATTACCAACAGAACTTTAGTGTAGCCCTTAAAAGCTTCTATATCATATAAAATACTGCAGTAATCCAATCTGAAAGTACCGCATGGCATAGGGTGTTACAGCCTATGTATTCCTATGTACAATACTCTTTTATACCACATCTTATTGCTTATTTGTTGCCATTGCATATTTAGTAATATTTATGTAGGCAAACAGGAAGTTCAGAAATATGCATAAAATATTTAATTGGGTAATGAAAAGAGAGGGAGGAAGAGAATCATTTTAATTTTCACTGAATAAAATGTCAGAACTAATAACACAAGACTGACAGAAGAAAAATGTGAAGGACTCTTATTCCTTTGCAGTTTGATTAAATTGAAATTTGCCTTGGGGGGCATTATTTGAAATCAATAAGAAACCTCTCCTGTCATTCAGAGATCCTGGAGGCAATAAATTCCATGGGACCTCAAGCTGTCCCATTTTCTGAAGTAACATGGACTATGAGCTGCACATTGTTCCCATTGTACTTTATAATAATTAGAAACAAGCAAGCAAGAATCCAAGTGGTCCAATAGGGAAGATGCTTGCTGAATTAATGCAAAACTTTCGGATGCATTTAGACACTTATCGTTTCCAATCTTTTTAAAAAACTAATTTCTGCATTGTTCATTGAGGGGCAACCTTGGGAAAGATGCACATTTTAGTTAAGATGGATATTAAAATAACATTACAGTATTAGGTCTTAAAAATTTAATTGATGAAATATTTTTTCAGACTGTAATATGCAACAGATCTTTTCCCAATATGTATAAATGCTAAAGTATTAAAACTGCTGAGATTTTGATGGCCATTTTGACACTATTCACTACTAACAGTGAATTGTTTGTATTAGCAATACCATTACATTTATCAATGGCTTTTGATCAGTGTTACTTCTCTACTTGTATCTTCTGAAGATTATCTTGAAGCCAACCAGGATTAGTGTCTTGCAATAATTAAAATGTTGGACTAGGAGTGAATAGTCTTAAATTCTAGTTTATCCCAGCCAGAGAAGCTCACTGAGTGATCCTGGTCAGTCATCTCTCTCTCAGCATTACCTCATGGAGGTATTGTTATGAGCAAAGATAGGAAAGAACTACACTGAACTCCTTTATGAAAGATGGTTTATACATCTAATAAATAGTAACACTTGATATATCTTATTAAGCAATTATCATACAACGAACGGTTGCAGGAACTGGGCTTGGCTAGTCTAGTAAAGAGAAGGACCAGGGAAGACATGATGGTGGTCTTCCAATATTTGAGGGGCTGCCACAGAGAGGAAGGGGTCAAGCTATTTTCTAAAGCACCTGTAGGCCAGACAAGGAATAATGGATGGAAACTGAACAAGGAGAGATTTAACCTGGAAATAAGGAGAAACTTTTTGACAGTGAGAACAATCAAACCAATGGAACAGCTTGCCCTCAGAAGTTGTGGGAGCGCCATCACTTGAGACTTTCAAGAAGAGATTGGACTGCCATTTGTCAGAAATGGTGTAGGATCTCCTGCTTGGGCTAGATGACCTATAAGGTCCCTTCCAACTCTGATTATCTGTTAAATCTGTTAAGCTTCCCTACAGTTTACTCTCTCCTCCCATCTGCTTATTCTTTCACCGTGAATAATAACAAACTCTGATTAACTCTAGAATAGACTGTATATTGCAGCAGGATCTAAGCAACAAACTTCCCGAGAACTTGGATGGGCCTGGATAGGAACTTTATTGCAATTCAGGAAAGAAGGCTATCACAAGGAAAGGAGGCTATAATTGACAATCTGGGATCAAACAGAAGAGATTATGTAGAGTCTCTTCTACAACCACACCTCCTCTTTTATGCTCTTTTCCAAGCCTTCTCCTGTGTAAAACTGCTTTGCCCTTCATTTTTCCACACTTCCTTGGACTACTCATTGAAGCTGTTGTAGATTTACATTCTCCTCATCCCTGCTCTGAAAATCTTCTGCTTCTAACAAAATCTGATAGATATAATGTAGGTATGGAAGACCAGAACTCACCCCAACTGATACTTGCTTCAGGTCTTTGTCCCAGTGGAATGAATAGTATGGTTAGAAGCTTAGTTCTGAAAACTTTTAAATACTTGGTTAAGAAATTACTGATCTTGGTCTACAAACTACGATGGCTGCATTCACATGACCTATTAAGTCAAAACTACATTATCGCCTTTATGTCCAATCTGTTTTCAAGAGAGGAAAGATCCTTGCCAATCAGGATGCCTCTTTGAAGTTATATGTGCATGTAATATTTATGATGCTCAGGAATATAAAGAACAATTAACATGATCATTGGGCCCGATGGAGAAAGGGTTTGTTTATTTCAATGACTCTGCCCACATCCACACACAGCTACCTTGTCATGCAGGGTTCCTATACACCAAAGATAGCACAAAAAGGAGAAAGGGCAGTGGGGGGGGGGAAGCAAGGGAGAGATGTTTATAAAAAGAGGCATCTTTGGTGCATATAGCAGAATAAGGCAAGTAAGCATGGTCAAAACATTCCTTCTACATCCTTTATGTATCGGTATTTCTAAACATGGGGAGCTACTTAATACTGAATTGGGTCATACATGTTAAAATACACTATACTTTGCTTAGTTTGGCTTTGGGCAGATCCATGCTTGCTGCTTGCTCAATTGCCAGTATGGGTCACACACAGCTTGTTGAGTGCAGGAACGGATGACATCATCTCCTACCCTGTATCCAGCCCAACATAAATATGCCCCTTACTCATTTTTTATCACAGGGGTGGCAAACTCACATGTCGTGTTGTCATCACGTGATGTATCATGACTTTTTTCTCCTTTGTTAAACTGGTGTGGGTGTGGCCAGCATGAGAGGCATCCGGCCCCTGAGCCACGAGTTTGACACCCCTGTTTTATCACCTTCAAAATTGCTGCTTTCCTTTATAATCCATCTTAAGCCTTCCAAGCAGACAGTCCACATCACTTCTTTCCAATCTGGTAATAGCTTGGTTCCTATTGGCTACACCTCTGACTTGCCCACTCCTCTCCAGTGGCTGGTTGCTGTCTTAGAGTCATTTCATCTGGACTGCTGGGCTCTTATGTCCCCCACTGGCTGGCAGATGCCATTTCTTAATTACCTTGTGGCTGATCAAACACGCCCCATTAAGCCAATGACTTTTCTGTGCTCTGGGTTTCCCCTACCCCACCAAAGGTCATTGTTCCATTCAGCTCTTACAACTCCCAGGGGACAATTTCTGCCTAGGCTCTGGGTGAAACATGTTTCCTTTGCTTTCCCAACCCCAGCCCCCAATACTGCAGATCTTCCCTTCTCTTTCCTCCACATCCCCCCTGCACAATCTTACAATTGCAGCATAGGTAGTGTCATAGATTCAGGCATGGGTAGAATGAATGGAGACAGTCTTAGTTGGTGAACTTTCAACTCTTTATTGTATAGTGACTTCTAACTTGTATAACAACAACTCTGCTTTATATAGGCAATGCTAATGTGAAATAACCAATAGGAGCTTGTCAAACGCTAGCTCCAGTACCAATAAGAGTCCTTCGTTAAGGGCCAATCAGATTCTCAGACCCCGACCAATCCGATCAAGCCGCTTAACACCCAATCAGAAGTGCAGGGCCAGAACCCTGCACTTTACCCCAAGCTTGCCTTTATTCAACTATTTACATACATAACAGGTAGGTTGGACTTAGCATTCAGTGTAAACTGTTTTGTTTCTGTGGAGTTGAATCATCTGATCTTCCTTGCTAGAAAGTTTCCATGAATCTACTGAACATAAGAATAACCTTTTTTCTTTTGCTTTAATTGTTATAGCATCAGTGGAAGGATGGTGTAATAATGGCTGAAAAAAAGAAATAAATGCTTTATATTAGTGTCAAAGGACAAAATCTAGGAAAGGGGTAATGACACGGATTGCATTTCATCAAGTCCACTTGATAAACAGCTGCCATTATTTCTCTGTATTTTTTAATCTGATCTAATAGCTGTCACTCTTGCCTTGTGGTCTGGAGTGTTGTGTGTTTAAAGTACAGTCTGTAGTATCTAAATGTCTAAGGTTCTTCAGACTATTCAGAGCATGTGACTGGTAGACAATATCGTTATTCAAAAAACTTGCTGTGCTTTCCATTTCAATTTTAATTCCCCAAATGGAAAAATTAAATGATCATTGAACAATGACTGAATGGTTAATCTGAAATGTCTTGTCTAAATATATTTAATCATTTTTGTATGGCAAATGATGTAATCCAGGAGAGGCCATTTGCATCACAAAACTAATTAGTAGAGTCACCGATTCAAACAAAAACACATTAGAATCATTGGTACAGGTAGTCACAATTGAGGCCAGAATTTTGTTCATAATCATTGTGATTGTAAGTCAAGTCATTATGTTACCAGGCTCAATTTTACAATTGTTTTCACAATAGTTGTGAAGCAATCATGTCATTGTAAATATGAATCCAGCTTATCCAGTGGTCCTTTTCTGTTGCAAAATAGAAAACAAAAGACACAAAATACAATCACCTTACCGCAGGATGCCGCAACTGGTCGTAAGTGTGAGCTGGTTACCAAGTGCCTGAAATACAATCATGCAACTATGGGGCAGTCATTACTTCGAGGATGGGTTGTAAGTAACATTTTTTGAGTCTGTAATGTCATATGGTTCTTAAGCAACTGATTGTAAGTGGAAGATTATTTACACTCATATCAGATCAAGGCCTTTGAAATCCCAAGGAGGATCAAGAGGGAGAATATAGAAATGTACATTCCCCACAGAATCCCAAGTGCCCGTGGCAACTTTCAGACTTGTGGAATTCTGGGAGTTGAAGTCCAGAGGTCTTAAGATTGTCAAGGTCGACATCCCCAGCCCTAGAATATCAGCACAAAGGATATTTTTGTACTGCACTATTAAGCTGTTTCTACCAAGTGTTTATTTAAATTAGTTTAAGAAAATTCTGTCCAGATTGGGATGCATCAGCAGCATCTTATTGCATTTTAGTCAGATTGCTGGCTGCCACATACCCAAAATCCCTAAAAACCACTGGGCAATTCTTCTGCTGATGTAATATCCCAATTTTCTGTGCTGCTTCCTTTTCTTTCTATGGTGTTTTACTGAAGAAATATCTTTTTTGAAATATGTAATACTGTTTACAAAGTTAACGCATCAAAATGCACTTGCACATGGGTACAGCCACCAGCTTCAAAAACCAAAACCCATTCTCATATTTTCTTGACTTTGGCTTTACCGGTCTGCTGTGCCTAATATTGTGTTGTTTCTGTAGTGTGGCAGTTGTAATATTTGCTTGACATGCAGAGGAACACTGATTCAAATCCTAACACATTTTTTCTTTAATTACAGTTTTTCTTTCCTGTAACTACCCATTTAATGCAGATTTTTAAAATCAGTTTCCCAGTGTGCACCATTTATTTATTGCTCTCCTCACTTGAGTTGGAAGGGTTGTATTGCAGTTCCCAAATAGCCAAATGAGTAAATAGTTACTTGCAAGGGACTTATCACTGCATTTACCCGGGGCTGAGTTTAAACAAAACAAAAAACAAAAAAAACCCAAGCGTCAGCATTTCTAAAGACATATTGGCATATTAAAACATTTCCAACAACAATAGAAAAGTAAGAACTCAGGGAAAGAGAGCCATTTATTAGTATAGACTTCTATGGTCAATATCTGTTAGGCAGTGTTGAGCTTCAGGGTTTATTGGCTATGATCTAAGCAACAGATTTCCCAACATTTTGCCAGCGACTGTGGCTGACATCTTCAGAGGTAAAGTGATCTACTACACAGACCACAGGCAACTGAACAGGGACTGACTGTACTCCTGTGTTTATAACCAGGTGTCCTGACTTCTGGTTGGTCTTTAGCTAAGCAAATTGGTCTTGAGACCAGCTCTCACCAATTTGCCTCACTTAGAAACCAGCTAAACTAAAGCCCAACCAGAAATCAGAACACCTGTCTATAAAGATACCTCTATAGGAGCTCCTACATGGAGTGGATAAATGATAGCACATTTAATGCCACATCAGATGCCAACTTATTATTTCTGCTCTAATTAAAGATGATCCATTTTTGCAATTGTTAATTTATACCCATAGATCTGTAGGACTTGTACCCCACTCCTACAATATGGTCCACTTAGATACAAATGGCAGACCGAATGCTGAATGCCCACACAACCGAAGCTTCATTGGTCTTTAGAGTTCAGTTCCTAGTTTGTGGCAGATTTTCTAGAGCAAGGGTGTCAAACTCGCATTGTCATGGTGTCATCACGTGACATGTCGTGACTTTCCCCCCCTTCCCTAAATTGGGCGTAGCCAGCATGTGGCGCATCTGGCCTATGGTCCGCGAGTTTAACAACCCAGTTCTAGAGGGTAGGATAGGAAAACACTGAGAGAGTCAGTGAATGAAGTAGAAAAGTTAATTGATTACAAAATTAACTAATTCACTACCAGATCTACAATGCAGAGTTTTCATGAAAACTGACCTCCCTATCTGAAGGGCAGGGAGAAAGTTTGCTTCCCTTTCTAACATAGCACGGCAAATCTTCTCACATTGTTTTTATTTGTGAGTTTTAGCCATTTTTCATTCCCAATGTAGTTAGGGTATATTTCACCTGATTTAACAGCAACAAAAGTGAACTAAGGACACAACATTGGCACTCCACAAGGTTGTGTCCTTAGTCCATTTTTGTTCTCCATCTATTCATCTGATTGCACAAATAAACATCCCAACAATAGGATAATGAAATTTGCAGACGATACTACGCTTGTAGGACTTATTTCTGGGGATGATGAGTCTGCATATTGGGATGAGGTATTACAGCTATCCCGTTGGTGCAAAAATAATAATCTTCTATTTAATATCAAGAAGACCAAGGAGGTTATAGTGGACTATAGGAAAAAAAGAGCAGACATTCAGCCACTGTATATAGAGGGAGTTCGTGTGGAACAGGTGGTTGAATGTAAGTTTCTCGGGACCATCATTACAAATAACCTGACCTGGAGTGCAAACACCGCTGCTTTAATTAAGAAGGCACAACAACGGTTGTATTTACTAAGGATTCTTAGGAAACAACAACTGGCTGAGAGTCTATTGACTACTTTCTATCGGAGTTCAATTGAGAGTATATTATTCTACTGTCTCTGTGTATGGTTCTTGAGCTGCACAGTGGCAGAGAAAAAGGCAATTCAGAGGGTGGTTAAGATGGCCCAAAACATCATTGGCTGCTCACTTCCCTCTTTGGAAGAACTGTATAGGAATAGATGTAGGAGGAAGATACTTAATATATTGAATGACTCCTCTCATCCAGGACACCAGCTCTTTGAACTATTACCATCGAGAAGGAGATTTAGGGTATTAAGAACAAGGACGACCAGATTTAAGAACAGTTTTTATCCAAGTGCAGTTTTGAGTTTGAATGCAGGGTCATAAGATTTATGTGGAAGTGAATGAGAGTAATGGGGTTTTACATTTTTAAATTGCATAGAGATCATTGTATGGTCGGCTGTGTTTAGTTTTAATTTAATTTAATTTTTTTTCTTTTAGTGGTGTTTGTCCAGTTTTTACTTGTGGAAGAGCACCTCATTTCGTTGCACCCGCTTGCGAGTGTAATGACAAAATAAACTCTATCTATCTATCTATCTATCTAATATAAAGGCTAAATCACAAATATATTCAAAAAGGGTCCATGCAAAGAAGCTCATTACCTGCGCAATACTAAGAGAAACCAGAGCCTAGATTAGGAGGGAAAAAAGATCTTTAAAAGATCTGGCAGGTGTCTGAATATCTTCTTTTTACTTCATTGAGCATATCAACAAATTGTACTTGGTCCTCACTAACTATTGCCAGAAGAAATAGAAGATTGAAAATAATACACATGGAGATTTAAAACCTTTTTGTAATCATTCATTTACTATCTCAGAAGTGGTTCCTTAACATGGCCTTTTTTCCAGTGACTGGCCTAAGGTCCTTCAATTGGCTTTGTGCCCAGGCAGTTCTTGAACTCACAGTCTCCTGGTTTCTAGCTTGGAGTCTTATCCACTGCAATAATGGGTATCACCTACACGGAGAGTTTCAAAATTCATAGATTTTTAATCGATCTGCCAAACTAACTTTATATAGACACTTTCTTAATAAAAATCTGATTTACATTTGGGTATCAGCATGATCAGTGTTAAAATCCCTTGAATAAATAAAAATACCTTCACAATATTTTAATGTAAACCAGGGTATAGATGACTAGCTTATCATTGTGACCCATGATGCATTAAGGTTCTAAGTCAGTTTGGTCATTATATGTAGCACATGCGCTCCAATAATTCAACAACTGAGAGACTATCATACCAAAGAGATTTCAACATTAGATGATTAGAATTTCTAGATGGCACATCATCATTATCTAGTACCTGCAAAAGCAGTTTTCCAGCCAAACCTTAACTGCCAAAAATGAGTGATTTTCAAAGCTTCTCTGTTTATAGTTGATTGTCAGTTGTAGGTTAATGAGAATAGGTAATTCGCCAGCTGCTCTACCTCTGTCCATTTACCTTATAATACAAAACACTCTAGCTTGAAGTATTTAAACAGGGATTTTAGGATCTTGGATCCAGTTTTGTTTGATATGTTAAATGAGGGATGAGGAAATACAATCCATATTTTAATGTGTGCTTATCTCATTAATCCTTCCTGAATATAAATAGGCATGCTGAATGTAAATAGATGCCTTTTTTTTTTTGATAGGATTGATCATAACTGTTAAAGCTAATTCTGGAATATTCAGATAGCTTCTATTTTTCAATTGAAGTCTTCCAGACAGCAACACCGGAATCAAATTATACTTACTGATGTCCTTAGAACTGGTCCTTGTAGTCCTATATGCCATCAAAGATATTATTCTTATTTCTTGCATTTGTCATTGATTAATAAACAACATGGTCTCCCCAGGAAGGACATATTATTCAATTATATACTTTTTTAAAAAGTACAAACACAAAGATAATAAGAGACTGCATCAAAGCAATTTTTGCAACATGTAAATTAGCTCAGAAAAATAAAAATAACAAATGATTATAAGAGAAAGTTCAAGGAAGTTTTTTCAAAATATTTCACTGAAAATGATGATTTTTTATTGTTTCTCTTAAATGATTGATGAATATTGGAGAGTGTTATTGTTTTGGAACACCCAAACAAAATACGTTGCCAAACATCTGAATTTTGATCACATGATCATGGGGATGTTGGAAAGGTCATAACTATGAAAGGTGGTCATAAGTCACTTTTTTTCAGTGCCACTGCAACTTTGAGTGGTTGCTAAATGAAGTGTTGTAAGTCAAGGACTATTTATATTTGTTTATATTAATTTTTATCTTCTTTCTTACAACTTTAATAAAATTATACTAAAAAATAAAAAGAGTCAATTTTGCTTTTTCACTAAGATCATCTTTGGATTAGAATATGTTTGCCTGAGTATGGGATAGATCACTATGTGCAAATGCTTTCATAGGAACTGGTCTGATGAACACACAATGTCCCAACTATTTTAGAAATGTGTTTTACAGGTCTGTACAGGTACAGTAGATTTTCACTTTTTAGATATGCCTCTATACACACAGATAGTGAAAGATGGGATTCAAGAAGCAACATGGTCAAGTGTATTGTTTCCTTTTTCAACTCATACGATTGTGCAAGAAATTATGAAATGTATTGTGGATTATATAATTATAATCACTGCATTAGGTAAAAGCTATTACAATTCTTTGAATCTTCAAGATAAGGCATCCCTACAATAATCCACAATAGAATATTATGCCATTTCAATTTCTCTTGATAGGAAACAACTTATATTTAGTAAATATACTGATATTACATGCTAATACCTGATTAATTAAATCCTGATTTACTAAGGTTTCTATATCAGGGCTGTAAAAGTTTGAATGGCTATGGGATGGCAGCAAAGCTACAGAAAACTCAACTTATTGCTATTTAATAGTCTTCTGAATTTTTTGTAACCTGGGGACATGATAGTACTAGAGTAAATTATTTATGTTGGATGGGTTGCACAGTACATTGAAATATAAATCAACGACTCTCTCAGATTTCATGCCAAATATTGGTTGAGTTCTGATGTAATGTTAGTCTATGCTAAAGAGTAGCCATATATTGTGTTTTCCCCCCCAAATAAGACCCAGTCTTATTTTCTTTTGGGCTTGAAAATAAGCCCGAGGGCTTATTTTCAGGGAGGTCTTTTTTTTTTTTTAAAGTGCAGGAAGCGGTGAGTGTGGGAGCCGATGGGAGTGGGAGCACAACTAGCCCTACCCTCTCTATCCCGCTGTCTGCTTGCGCACTGATGCAATGGGCCAAGCTCTCAGCATGCCACAGCCTCCACCACCACCCCGCTTGCTGGCCTAGTTGTTGCTGGGACACTTCTCAGCTGCCACCAAGTGGCTGCCCATGCTGCTGCTAGCCTTGTGGGCAGTCTTCGCTCTCCTGGCAGGGCAAGTGGAGGCCAGGGCATGCCAAGAGCTTGGCCCTGATTGACGCTGTGGGCAAGCAGACAGTGGGATGGAGAGGGTGGAACTGGTGATAGCTGTCCATCCCAATTGCAAGCACATGAAACTTTGAGTCCCCGTCATTTCTCCCTCCAGGCAAAAAGTGTTTGGTCACTAATGGGGTGTTTGAGAATGGAGAAAATCACTCTGTTCCCAAGTGCCCCAAACGCTTTTCACCTGGATGGAGAAATGATGGAGACTCAAAGCTTCATGAGCTTGCAAAGGGGATGGTTTGAAGTGGAGTGATTAGCTCTGTTTCAAAGCTTTGCCTCCCTGTTGGTGAAAAGTGTGCAGCAGACCCAGGCAGAGGTGATCCCAACACACCACCCACTCCGTCCCACCATCTCTTAGCTTGCCTGCAGCTGCACCAATCAGGGACCCATGAGGGGTGTCAGGATTGCTTGTTTCCCCCACCCCCCATGTCTCTGCCTCCGCCTCCTGCCAGTGCCACTGCGCAAGCCTCCCGTGAGTCAGGCAGCCATGCATTGCCTTTCTACCACTACCTCTATCTCCACACTTGGACTTAATTGTATTTGCGCTATGTCAAGGGGCTGGCGGGCTGCCATTGTTGCCAGGCACTGTCAGCCGCCACACTCTTGCCGCCCCTCATGCTGGCCACACCCATCCCCCCAGGCTTATTTTTGTAATACACGTATATTAGACCAACCCCCCAAAATAAGTCCAGGGCTTGTTTTTGGGGTGGGTCTTATTTTGGGGGAAACACAGTAGGTTTATAACTGAGCATGCTGTAGGAACCCAACCATTGACTTAGTATCATTCCTTCTGATTTTAGCATTTATTTTATTCCTTCTCCTGATCATCTGCTCAGTGGAGGAAAAGCTCCTTAAGTGCTTCTAAAAAGCATGATCTCTTATGTAGGTTACGGAAACAGGAAACGTTCTTACAACAGAAGTATATGAAAGCTAAACAACATTTTTAGGAATAGCCTATTTTTTAAGGTTCACAAAAGATTATGATGGGTATATTTTAAATGCTCCATTATTTTATTTTGTTTTCACATGAAAGGTTTTCCAAACAGTAATACAAAGACAAAGCCCTGGTATTTAATATTTCAGAAATTAAACTTTGAATTGTTAATTGGGCCAAAGAAAACAAATTTTGTTGTTATTACACACTTTTCATTTTAAAATCTCTTTTTCAAAGTCACAAAAATTATGGAACTGTAGCATTTGATTAGTTTTATGGCACCATTAATAAATGCTTGACTTTGGATAAAGTGGTAATTTAGAAAATGAGAAGTGGAGGCTGCCCAACCTATTATTTTGTTTGATTGCATTACAGTTGCTTTCATGCCATTGAGATCCAGCTGTGCATGATTACATTAATTCTAATAATAACAAATAATGCACTGGTACATTGCCAACACAAGATGGTATGAAGCTAATATAGTTGTCTTAGTATTAAGTCACCGTAATATTAGTTAACTGTAATTGGGGAGTAATGAACTATTTCCATTAAAACAATGTAGTACATACACAATTATCCTATATGTCCTGCCTGTTTCTCTATATTGGGTCATTTATGTTAGATATGTTTGCTGTCTTGAGTTTTTTATAAAAATAACAATGGTGGGATACAAATAAATAATAGTTTTCTCACGATCTTTTTATGGCACCACCAGCCCAGGAGGAACCATGAAGAAAAAGACTTAAAAATAAGGTAGGGAAAGAACTTGGCATTCCAAGGATAAGAAAGAGAGAAAAGGAAGAAGAGAAATGGAAAGAAAGTTACTCAGCTTATTTTATAGACAATGCATCCTATTGGGAAGAGCCATTGTATTTCCCCAGTGCTTTGTAGAAGATTTTTGAACCAGCTTTGCAATTTCTAATTTACACCCATCAACCTCTCAATGCTAAAGAGAAAAAAAAACAATCACAGTACTCTCCAGTTGATGCAGAGTGTTGTGAATGAATAAATGTGTTAATAAAGTTATCAAGAGCTTGAAGTCTTGTTTAAATTATTCTCATCTAACATTCCTCCAAGGTTTTATTGATTCTTTTTTCCTTTTTTTTTAATAAAAAACAAATTTTGTTAGTTTTACCATAAACACAATACACAAACATACAAACACAAAACATAAACAAAACTAAAAGATCTTTTCTGAAGGTTGTCTGAATAATTTAAACAAGCCAGAAAGAAAAGAATATGATAACTATAAAATGGATAAATATGGAAGAGAAATGAAATTGAATAGGAGTAAAGAGAAATAATGAGAAATTTGCTGAAAGATATTTGTGTGTCCATATGGAGATGGGATAAATTGGAATTATGCTGTATAAAAATAATGTCTTGTTTGACTTGTAAGGATTTACAATGTTGAGAGGTTTTATGTGTTTATGTATTTAATGGTTAATGATGTGTTGTTTTATCTTTAAAATTAATAAAAATTTGTTTCAAAAAAAAAAAGCTTGAAGTCAAGTGCAGGGTTTTGGACCTGCACTTCTGATTGGCCGTTAATGGCGGCATCAGATTGGTCCATTCAGGTGAATCTGATTGGCCATTAACGAGCCTCTTCCATTGGTTAACGGAGCTAGCGCTCCCTGGTTTTCATTGGTTAAATATCTAATAAGTTGCCTATATAAGGAGGGCCGTTGCATGCATTGAGCTGAGCTGTCACACCATGTTAATAAAGAGTCTTGAAGTTCACCATTTCACCGGCTCGTCTCCATTCTTCGCGCCCACGCTCAGAACTTAACACTGGCGACGAGGATGGGATGTGGAGATGTCAGAGCTGACTAAACAATGAAGAACGATAACTGAGCACGTGGCTGAAACGTGCAACGGCGGAACCCTGTCCGGCGGCGTCATACCACCCGCTCCATTCAACCCAGCGTAAGAAGACTGGGACTCCTATATGGATCGTTTCCAAATGTTCTTGGAAACCAACAATTTGAAGGATGCCACTACCGGGAAGAAACGGGCGGTATTCCTAACGCATTGCGGGCCGACCGTATTGAAGATGGCCAAGGCAATAGCGAAACCGGCAGAAGTAAAGTCTATGGACTGGGACATCCTCGAACCCCTACTGAGAGCCCACTATGCACCGATCATGCCAACACTCGTTAGACGGCATGAATTTTACCAGAGAAGTCAACAGAAGGGCGAAAGTGTTGCTGATTTCATAGCTGATCTCTGGAATTTGGGAGGCCTATGTGGGTTTGCCGACCTCGAAGAAGCCCTGAGAGACTGAGTAATTCTGGGATTAGAATCACCGCACACGCAGAGTAAGCTGATGGCGAAAGGTGACATTAGCCTTAAAGATTCCATTGCTGAAGCTACTGCAGCAGAAGCAACCAGGAAGTCGGCTGTCCGAATGCGCCACAACCGTGCCCCAGTTCACCAACCAACCCGCGAAATCTCACCCAAGTCAGAAGGGCAGCTTCTAACGGCCCACCACGAGGACCTCTCTTCATCATCAGACAGCGACGAAGAAGAGGTCCATCGGCTTCGGTCCGAACGGGACCAATGCCAGAGATCTCAGTACCAATGCGCTGCTTGTGGGGCAAGCCACCCCCAAACAGAATGCAAATTCCTCGATGCGCTCTGCCATGTGTGCGGGAAACGAGGCCATATCGGACGGGTCTGCAGAAGCCAAATAGGACCCAGCCAGCCCTCGAAGGGGGCTAACTATCGCCAACCAACAGAAAGCCATCCTGTAAGGTGAGAACCAGTGAACCACCAATGGAACAACCACTCCTACAGAAACAAAACCCTAAACCGCCCCACGAAGTGAGAAGAGGCTCACCAAACTATCACGATCTGTCACGCCTTCTCTCTGGATGCCAAGAAGATCCGAGTTAAAGTGGCCATCGAAAACCAGCCCTGCCTGATGGAAGTCGACTCAGGATCGTCCTTCTCGATGGTTTCCTGGAAGACCCTCAAGCAACTCATCCCTACTGTCCAGCGACAAGACCTCCATTTCCAAAGACTCATACTCAAAGACTATCAAGGGAATCGGATTCCAGAAGGCGGAGCTTCGTCGCTGCGATACAGCTGCGATCTTGGGGCTCCGAGATCACAGCTGATATCTTCACCCCTGGTCGGTCCCAACGGACCTAAACTGTCTCGTAGTGACGGTGACAGTAAGGGGCACGTTCTGTAGATCCCAGGGACATCGCAAGTCCCTGGTCAATCCAGAAGAAGCCCTTTTGCCAACGGCGGAGAGGCAGCCATTAAGCTGCTGAAGCTGGGACAGCTCCGGAAGGACAAGATAGAAAGAGAAGTGTATCGGCTGGTGAGGATCTCTTTTTTTTTGCTTGGGACTTAAGAACACTCTAGTATGAGAAGGAATCTGTAAACTTATTGACAAAATTTGATTTAGCAGCAATTTTTTTTTAAGTAATGTCAAAGTGAGGCTTGGCTTTTTATTTTTACTCTTTTTTTTTCTTTACTGAATTTCTGTTGTGATCTAGTTAATCAGACTGGTTTTTTCTTTTATATTTTTATATTTACTTGTTCTCTCTTCTCCTTTTTGACTGTTTATATTTTTTAGAATAGTGGCCCCCTTTAATATTTTTTTTAAAAATATACATAAATATACATATATACTTTTTTTTTCTTTTTAGGCTTTTTTTAGTGGGGAAGAAGGGGGAGTGGTTTGAAGAAACTTTGTAACACTGACAACTAGAGGCTTGAAAATATTTTGTTTGAAGTTGAGAGTTGGGAAAAAAAAAACTCTTCTCAAGGCTACTGGAAATGATAAGATAGAGGGAAGAGTACTGGAGGATGTTTATACAGGTGCTCTTTGGGACTTCTATTATTAACTGAATATTTGAAGC
Organism: Hydrophis major; assembly: GCA_033807585.1. NCBI lineage: Eukaryota > Metazoa > Chordata > Lepidosauria > Squamata > Elapidae > Hydrophis > Hydrophis major. The sequence goes on from CM066329.1 coordinate 337,182,462, forward strand.
TTGGCTTTGAAATTTGTGGAGAAGCCAAATAAGAGCCTTGGATAAATAAAAGGCAGTGTGTGCTTTTTTTTTTAATCCTTTATTAATTGTTTTATCCCTCCCCTCCAACACCACAGCATTTTGTAATATTGATATACTTATTTTTTATTTTTTATTTTACCTCATTTTTATTTTTATTTTTTTTTAAAGGGAAAGTCTCAGAATATTCTTTTTTTTTTCATGGGGATGTCTGCCTCTTTATCTCTATTTTTGACTTATTTTTATGGCTACTTTTCATTTTTTGAGGTCTTTCAATTGGATTAAGGTGGGAGGAACCTGAAGAACTCTTTTCCCCCCTCTTTTTCTTTGCTTATTATTTTTTGATATTATTGGGCTTTATTTTGTTTCTTTTTTTCTCTTTATTTTTAATTTTTACTTTTGAATTATAATTGAGTATTTCATAATTGGATTAAGGTCTTGAAGAACCTGAAGAATTTTTCCTTTTTAATTTTGGGCTTTTTACTTATTATTGGTTTTGTTTTTTGTTTTTTATGATGTTTTCCTTTTTCTTAGTTGGATTATAATTGGTTACCTCACTAATTGGATTAAAAGACCCAGAAGACCCTGAGTTATCGAAATGAGTAAGAAAATTTTATCTTCGGGCATCTCAACTTCTGCTCCTGTCTCCCCGTCATCTGGAGGACGGCTCTCAACAATGGCGAAGCATGATAAAGCGCAAGTGGATTTAACGATGGTTATGCAAGGAATACAAGAACTTAAAATGAGTATTGAACAAAGAATGGAGAGTATTGACCAAAGAATTGGAAAGATTGATGAAAAATTTGAAAATGTTCAACAAATGATGGTGAAACATGATGAGAGAATCCAAAAAATAGAAGAGAAAGACAGGCAAAGAGATGATACAATTGGAAATATCGATAACAGATTAACAATGGTCGAACAAGAAAAAAGTGGGATGTTGAAGTGAGAGATGGACAGGTCAGAATTTTATCTTAGATTTCAAAATATCGAGGAAGAAAAAGGACAAAACTTGGCAGCAGTAATGATTGAAATCTTGGCTGGAGTCTTGGAAATAACAGAGGAAAAGATGATGGATGGAGTAGATGAGATATATCGAATCTTCACAAGATATGCGACGAGGAACCAATTACCAAGGGAGGTCCATGTTAGATTCACCATAAAAACTATTAAAAACCAAATATTACAAGTGGTAAGAGAGAAGGGGTTGAAATACAAAGGCAAAGAGCTCCTGGTCTTAAAACAAGTACCTAGAAAAGTGAGAGAGATTAGAAGAGAATATCGATTTTTGACCAAAATGCTATTGAAAAAAGAGGTGAACTATAGATGGCTGATTCCAGAAGGATTAACGTTTACATGGCAAGAACAGAGACACAGAATTGATTCAATTGTGAAAGCAGAAATATTCTACAAGGAATTTTTTGAAAGAAGAGAAATGGAGATAGAAAAAGAGAATATTTTAACTGAATCTGAAGAGGACCAAATGGAGATGGAAAAAGAAGAAGGCGCAATAGGTGGACAAATGGAGATCAAAGAACAACGTGAAATAAGATCCACGAGAGCTGTTAGACCTAAATATAAAGCATAACCATGGGAGAAAAAAAAACTGATTTCCATGAATATAAATGGACTGAATTCAGCTACCAAAAGAAGGAAAACTTTTCACAAATTAGAGAAGCTAAAATTTGATATAATTTGCTTACAAAAAGTACACATTAAAAAACAACATGAACAATTATTGACACAGCCAAAGATAGGGAAAATATTTACTTCTCTGACTCATGGTAAGAAAAGAAGAGTGGTTTTTGTACATCAAAGAAACCACTCCAGCCAAACTGATTTATACTGATGAAGATGGAAGAGTATTAATAGTTGAAATAGTGGATAATAATATAAAAACACTCTTGGTTGCAATTTATGCCCCGAATGATAAACAAGAAGAATTCTATAAAAAATTACATATGAAAATAATTGAACTGGACTATGTTAATATACTTATGATGGGGGACTTCAATGGAATTGTAGACAATAAACTGGACTACAGAGTAAAAACAACACGACAAAATAGGAAAACTCTCCCTAAATCCTTTTTCAAAATGACAGATGAATTCAATTTAAAAGATATATGGAGAGAAAGAAATGCTAAAATTCAACAATATACTTTTTATTCAAATAGACATTTATCGTGGTCCAGAATAGATATGATTTGGACATCAACAGAATTATTATCTAATATTCAAGAAATAAATATTGAAACAAGTACATGGGCAGACCATAATCCAATGACAATTAAATGGAAAGGACAAAAAAGAAGATCTAGATGGACATTAAACAATACTATTCTAAAGGAAAAAGACTTTACACAATGGATGGAAAAAGAATTGGCCTTCTTCTTTAATGAAAACAAAAAAGAAGATACTTCAATACAGAATGTTTGGGATGCAATGAAGGCATATGCAAGAGGATTAATAATTGACTATACAAAGAAAAAGAACATTAGGAAGAGGCAAATGATTAAAGTTCGAGAAGATGACCATAAAAAACTGGAAAAAGAATTACAGAAGACGCCACAGAAAAAAGATATCAAATTTAAAATGGACATAATTCAACATAAAATGGATCAAGCAGAGAAAGAAGAACTGGCACAAAAAATTAGAAGTGCTAAACAGAACTATTTTGAAGATGCAAATAGGCCAGGTAGATGGTTAGCATATAAGCTGAGAAAAGAGAAAGAATCAAGGAAAATATCACAGTTAATAGATGATCATGGTCAAATTTGTTATGGTAATAAGGAGAAAAAGGCAATCATTCGAGATTTTTATGGACAATTATATAAACAGGAGGATCTTGATGAGGAAAAAATTAAACAGTATTTACAAAATGCTAACCTACCTAAGATACCTGATGAAACTCGGAAAATGTTAGAAAGTGCTATAACAATGATGGAATTAACCAAAGCACTCAACAGACAGAACAATGGAAAAGCACCAGGACCAGATGGTTTCCCGGCAGAATTTTATAAAAGATTACAAGAATCGTTGAGCATTCCACTGTTAGAAGTCATGAATGAAGTTATGATAAATAAGAAAATACCTAAAACATGGTCAGAAGCTTATATTACACGTATTCCAAAAGAAGGGGTTGACCCATTACAAATTAAGAACTATAGACCTATTTCCTTATTGAATGCAGACTATAAAATCTTTGCTTCAATCTTGGCAAAAAGGCTTAAAAAATATCTAAATAACTTTATTCACTCTGATCAGAATGGATTTTTACCAAAGAGACAGATTAAAGATAATATGAGGGTAATCCTGGACACATTGGAATATTACGAGGCGCACCCTGAAAAACAAATGGCTTTGATATTCTTAGATGCCCAAAAGGCATTTGATAATGTGAATTGGAGATTTATGTTATTACTATTGGAACAGATGGGCTTTGCTAGAAAATTTATCCAAGCAATAGAAGCCTATATTATAAGCAAACGGCAAAAGTAATGATAGATGGAGAATTCACAGACTCTATCAATATTAAAAAAGGTACAAGACAAGGATGCCCATTATCTCCTTTGTTATTTGTATTGACCTTGGAAGTGTTAAATAGAAATATTAGAGAGGATACAAACATAAAAGGAATGAAAGTCAAAAAGGAGGAATTTAAATTGCAAGCCTTTGCGGATGACTTGGTCTTTATTTTGGAAGACCCTTTAGAGACAGCTTTAAAACTATTGGAAAAGATAGAGATGTATGGTGAGATGGCTGGTTTGAAAATTAATAAAGACAAAACAAAGATTCTGACAAAGAATATGTTATTAAGACAAAGAGAAGAGCTGGCAGATTTATTGAAAATTCAAGTTACGATCAAAGTTAAATATTTGGGGATATATCTGACGTCAAGATGTACTACACTGAAAGAGAATAACTATATTAAACTTAAACAGCAGATAGCATCTGATCTGAAAAAATGGGAAAACCTACAATTGTCATTGATAGGTAGAATTTTAACAATTAAGATGAATATTTTACCCAGAATTTTATATTTGTTCCAACCAATACCAATTAGGTTAGGTCAGGATTACTTTGAAGAATTAAATAAAATTGTGTTGAAGTATATATGGCAAGGCAAGAAAGCGAGAATAAAATTAAAACTTTTACAGGATGCTAGAATTAGAGGAGGATTTGGCCTTCCTAATTGGGAGTTGTATTATCAAGCTGCAAACTTAATGTGGGTTAAAGAATGGATAACGTTAAGAAAGACTAGATTGTTGGCATTAGAAGGTCATGATTTATTATTGGGTTGGCATGCTATAAGGGAACTAAATCACAGGGTTATTTTAGAAGGCATTATATATGGGAATTGTTATGGTTGAATTGGGAGAAAATTAAGAAACAATGTTATTTGAAAATCCCAGTTTGGTTATCAACTATTGAAGCTTTTTCGTATCCTATAACCTATAAGAAGGAACAAACAGTTAGATATGGGGAAATACTGGATGAAAAGGGTGAACTTAAAACGATGCAAAATTTAGAAGAACAAGGTATAAAGATGAATTGGTTTTCATATGCGCAAATACATGAAAGGTATCTTAAAGATTCTAAAATAGAAGGATTTTATGATAAATTGACTGATTTAGATAGGATTTTGACAGGTACTGATGAAAAAGTGATTTAAAAACTATATAGTTATTTGTTGGAAATTAAATTAGAGGAAGAACAAGTTAAAGAAACAATGATTGCTTGGGGGAAGAATTTTGGATATGGGATTGATTTAGAGAAATGACAAAAATTGTGGTCACAAAATTATAAAATGACAATGTCAACAGCATATAAAGAAAATTTGTATAAGATGTTTTACAGGTGGCACTTTCCCCCGACAAGAATAGCAAGAATGTTCAAGAATAAATCTGAAAAGTGCTGGAAATGTCATCAGATACCTGGCTCATATTACCATATGTGGTGGACTTGTGAGGAGGCCAGGAAATACTGGACTAGAATTCGCATATGGCTGGAAAAAATGACAAAGAAACACATAGATTTGAAACCAGAGATTTTTTTTATTGGGAATCTTACCTGATATATATCATAAAAACTTAAAGTATTTGATTGTAAATGTATTAACAGCAGCTAGGATTGTATTTGCTAAACATTGGAAGAGTGAGAAAATACCATTAGAGGAAGAAATTATAAAGAAAATATTGGAATGTGCTGAAATGAGTAGACTGACATTTGAAATTAGAGAACAAGAAGATAAACAATTTTATGAAGTTTGGGATCTCTTTTAGCAATGGTTAGATAATACAATATAATAATAGAATTTTTAGAAATCTAGGAAATAACGAATATATAATTTTTCTTGGTTTTGATAATATTTTTAGAATATTTTATTAAGATAGATTTGGTATGATTCTATGATCTGTTATAAAATAATTTAACTTAATTATAGTTATCTCGCTTAAGTATGAATTAGTAAAATTATAGTCAAATGATTGTTCAATAATGATATTAGGATACTTAACTGATGATTGATAATGTGAGTTATTATGTAATATAATTATTTCGATGACTATGAAATGGATGCACAAAAAGGAGTGGTAAACCAACCGATACACTGTAAATTTATGAAGAATGATGATTTTTTTAATGTTATGTTTTATGTTTTATGTGTTTTTGTTTATCGTTAAAATCAATAAAACTTTTATCAAAAAAAAAAAAAGAGGGAATCGGATTCCAGTTGTAGGATCCAGTCGAGTATTGTTCAAGAACCGCACAGCATTCCTACCCCTGACTGTGATTGACAAGGACTGGCCTAGCTTGTTAGGCCTCCAATGGTTCGCTTCACTTGGAATTGAAGTGGCAGGCATTCATCAAATCGGTAGCAGCGACTGGGAAGAGGACCTCGTCCAAGAATTCAAGGACATCTTTGCAAGCAGCTTGATAAATTAATAGCCCAGGGTGTGTTAGAACCAACCGATCACTCTCCCTGGGAGACCCCAATCGTTACACCCATTAAGCCGGATGGATCGATAAGAATTTGTGGGGAGTACCGAGCCACCCTGAACCATGCCCTTCAACAAAACGCATATCAGGTACCGGTGGTGCAGCACCTCCTCCATTCCCCGGGGGGCGGAAAAGTCTTCGCTAAACTAGACTTAGCCCAGGCATACCAACAACTGCCAGTAGACAAAAAAACGGCAGAGGCACAGACAATCGTTACGCACCGAGGTGCCTTTAAATGTAACCGACTCCAATTCGGAGTGAGCGTAGCCCCGGGAATCTTTCAAAGTTTGATGGAAAGACTATTACAAGGGATAAAAGGCATTGTCCCATACTTTGATGATGTGTTAATCGCTGCCCCTACCCCGAAAATTTTACGGGATCGCCTGAGGTTGGTTCTCCAGAGATTCAAAGACGCAGGTCTTAAAGTAAAGAAAAACAAGTGTAAACTGTGTACGGATCGTGTTGAATTCTTAGGATATTTAATTGATAGTCATGGCATTCACCCTATCGATAGCAAACTGAGGGCAATCAAGAACGCCCCCAAACCCTGAAATAAGGCCGACCTCCAGGCGTTTCTAGGCCTTATCAATTTTTATAACATTTTCCTGCTGCACAAAGCAACCGTAGCCGAACCCTTACATCATTTATTGGACAAAAAAGCAATCTGGATATGGGGACATAGAGAAAAGCAGGCGTTTCGAAATGTAAAAAAATTATTGACTTCTGACGCTGTACTAATGCAGTACAATGAGACTTTGCCGTTAACAATCACGTGTGATGCATCGCCTTTCGGAGTAGGCGCCATTTTGAGCCATGTTTTGCCAAACGGTAGCGAAGTCCCTGTTGCCTATTTCTCAAAGACGCTTTCAAAAGCAGAATGCAATTACAGTCAGATTGATAAAGAAGCCCTTGCTATTGTGTCTGCTGTCAAGAGATTTCATGAGTACGTGTACGGCCGAGCCTTTACTATAGTGACTGACCACAAACCTTTGCTGGGAATAATAGCTAACCCCCTATATATTATCTCCCAGAATGACTCGCTGGTCAGAATTCTTGGCTGCCTATAATTATCGGCTGCAACACCACCCGGAGAAGGCCATTCCCCATGCCGACACATTGAGCTGAGCACCACTTCCAGAGACCATTTGATGACCCCGCGCCTACAGTGACAACATTGCAGATCAAGACACTTCGAACACCACCATTAACAGCCCGAGATATCGCGATGGAAACGAAACGCGACCCCACCTTAGCACAAGTCCTCAGTTGGGTCGAGCGCGGATGGCCATTGGACCAGATACCTGATGACTACGCCCCATTCAGGAGTCAACAAATGGAATTATTTTCACAGAAGGGCTGCATTATCTGGGGAGATAGAGTCATTGTCCCAGAGCGACTACAACGAGCGGTACTAAGAACCTTGCACGATGGCCACCCCGGCATCGTGCGCATGAAAGCCCTCACACGTAGCTACGTGTGCTGGCCGGGCATCGACAAGCAGATCGAGACATGGGTCAAAGCTTGTCACAAATGCCAGGAAGTAAGCAACCCCTCACTGAAAGCAACCCCAACTGAATGGGAAACACCGCGGGGACCCTGGTCCCGTATTCATCTGGACTTTGCGGGACCTACCAAAGGCCACACATTCTTGTTAACAGTGGATGCCTATTTGAACTGGCTCGAAATCCATGAAATGTGGAATACAACAACCGAAGCGGTCATCAAGAAACTAGACAGACTATTTACAACACATGGATTACCAGATGTTCTGGTATCCGATAACGGACTCCAATTTACCGCATTGTCCTTTGAACAGTACCTGGAGGACTGCGGGATTCGCCATGCGTTGACTTCGCCGGCGTATCCTGTGGCCAACGGAAGGGCCGAGCGCATGGTATAATTCGTCATGAAAACACTACACAAAATGGACTATGACAATATCAAAGAAAAAATAAACCGGATACTCCTTTTGCAGCATATCACTCCATACAGCGTCACCAACAAAACTCCCACCGAGTTGCTAATGGGGCGGAAGCTCTGCTCCCACCTTGACCGCTACACCCATCGTACGAACCTGAGAAACCACACGGATCCAGCAGGCAATGCCATATCTTTCAGGTAGGCAACTTGGTATTCGCTCAGAACTTGTCGGGCGATCCGTTGTGGGTCGAGGCGACTGTGGTCCGAGTAACCGGCCCTAGATGGTACCTCGTGAAATGTCGCGATAATAGACTATGGAAGCACCATATTGATCAGCTACAATCAAGGCTGCAGTCAGGGTTCTCTAGAACTTAACACAGAGGATGGCGCAAAAACGGGAGTTCAACTGTTGCTCCCCCAACCTATCACAGATCCTTCAAATCTCCTTACTCCTATTACATACAACAGAGAAAGAGGATATTTCCCTACCCTCTCTGCTTTTTTCTTCATGTCAGGATCATTTGCCTGACTGTAGGCAAAAACCCTAGAGTGATTACTCCCGGAAATGAGCTGCTGAATCCAGAGCCCTGGGGCTGTGCAGTGGAGAGAGGCAAGGACTCTGCAAAAACTGCCCCTCAGCTTCACAGCTTCAGTGATTTCAGGTGGAGCTAAGCTGCGATAGAAATTAATCAACTTGCTGCTCAATATAGACAAGAGGAGGAATTCACCCAGGTCCAAAGATTTTGAAGTGGCACAAATACTCCAGAGAAACCCCTCCCCCTCCTCAGCAGATGAAATCAACTCAGGCTTTATTTTTTAAAGATTTTGAATTGGCAGAATGTTTACCTGAGATCCTTCTTTTGATCAGTAGATCCTACAAACCTGTAATGCTGTCTCTATTATTCTTTGGTTTTTGAAGTAATTGATAGCAAGACTGTGGGGGTACCCATCGTTCTAAGAACAGATGCACATCTCAGGATTATATTTTGCCATTATTTGAGTGTTCAGCAGATATTGTCCTCCTGCCCTTCCATTCGTAAAACAAGAAGATCCTTGACATGAAGCCCTATTAGTGAATTTCCAGTGTGCTCATGGGGGAGGGGAGTGTGTGTGTGTATGTGTGTACCTTTGAGCTAGTCTGGCAAGTGCCTGAATAAGTCCTTGCAGTTTTCTTGGCGAGATTTTGCAAGTGGTTTGCCATTGCCTACTTCCTAGGATAGAGGGGGACAGATGGACTGGCCCAAGGTTGCCCAGCTGGCTTTGTGTCTATAACTCACAATATCTTGGTTACTAATCTGATATTTTGATTAATACATCAAATTGGCTCTTAATTTATGTTTGTGTTAAGTTCTGTGCATGGGTGCAAGAAACGGAGACGAGGCAGTGAACATTGAACTTCAACTCTTCATTAAACATTCTGAACAGAGCAAAACCCTAGGGCAGCAGCAGCCCTTTTATAGGGCAGGTTGCTGATCTAGTAACCAATGAGAAACATGGAGTGTGAACCAATGAGAGTGGCTCGTTAACAGCCAATCAGATTCCCCTGAACGGACCAATCCGATATTGCTATTATTGGCCAATCAGAAGTGCAGGATTAGAACCCTGCTTTTTCTAAAGGTTTGATAAAACTTTATTTAAGCGTTTTATTAGTTCATAACACCCCTTCCCCCCGGGTTCCGTTTAAGGGGTGCGGTGACATAATCCTTGAGATATGAAGGTTGTTTTGATTGTCTATTAGATTTGCGCTGTCCCACCGGTTCCTGTCTGTAATTCGGTTTCGGCGGGACATTTTTGGGCATATCAGGTACCGGTGGTTCCGCATCCTCATTGGATGAAGCGGTGCCGCTAACGCTCTCGTTGTTGTCCTCCGATCTTTGTGGGCTTGCTTCCGTTGAGGTATTCCTCTGTGGCGAGGACATTCCCCTCCCTGATTCTTCTTCATTTGTCGCGCCCGATTGCTGACTTTCTTCGCTTCTGTTTTCCATCATCTCAAATTCGGTTTCTTCGACATCGCCTCCTCCCTCAGTTTGGGAGTCACTGGAGTCATGGAAACTGGGTTGTAGCCTAGAGCGAAGCTGATCTATATGGCATTTCCATATTTTTCTGTTGCAGGTTTTCACGCGGTATGACCTGGGTCCGGTGGCTTGAATTACGGTTGCCTTGACCCACAATGGTTCGCCGGAGAGGTTTCTGGCGAAAACTAAGTCGCCTATCTTGAACTTGCGGCATTTTCCACTCGATTCACAGGGTTTCTCTGGCTCGTAAGACGGGTGAAGCCGGTCAAGGTGGGAACGGAGCTTGCGTCCCATCAACAGTTCAGCTGGAGTCTTGCTAGTGACGCTGTGCGGAGTGATGTGTTGGAGTAGGAGTATTCTGTTTATTTTGTCTTCAATGTCCCCATAGTCCATTTTGTGGAGGGTTTTTTTAACAAATTGTACCATGCGCTCGGCTCTTCCGTTAGCCACAGGGTGCGCTGGTGAAGTTAGCAGATGGCGAATACCCCAGTCTGCTAAGTATTGTTCAAAGGGTAGAACAGTAAACTGGGGTCTGTTGTCGGAGACCAGAACGTCTGGCAGTCCATGCGTCGCGAATAGCCTGTTCAATTTCCAGATGACGGACTCGGTTGTGATACTCTTCATTTCGTGGATCTCAAGCCAGTTGGAATAGGCATCCACTGTTAGAAGGAACGTATGTCCCTTAGTAGGTCCCACAAAGTCAATGTGGATGTGGGACCACGGTCCCTGGGGTATTTCCCACTCTGTTGGAGTTGCTTTAGGTGGGGCACTGCTGACTTCTTGGCACTTTAAACAAGTCTTTACCCATTTTTCAATCTGTTTGTCGATGCCCGGCCACCACACGTAGCTTCGTGCGAGCGCTTTCATTCGCATGATGCCAGGGTGACCGTCATGCAATGTTTTTAATACTGCTCGTTGTAACCGCTCTGGGATGACGACTCTATCCCCCCATAGGATGCAGCCTTTTTGCGAAAAAAGTTCTGTTTGCCGGTTCCTGAAGGGGGTGAAATCATCAGGCCATCCACGTTCGACCCAGCTAAGAACTCACGCTAAGACAGGATTGCGTTTTGATTCGATCGCAATGTCTCTGGCTGTTAGCGGCGGTGAATGTAGCATTTCAATCTGGAGTGTCGTAAGGGTTGGAGCTGGGTCGTCGACGGTTTCTGGAAGTGGGGCACAGCTCAGTGCATCAGCGTGGGGAATGGCTTTCCCCGGGCGGTGTTGCAGTCTACAGTTGTACGCAGCCAAAAACTCCAACCAGCGAGTCATTCTAGGTGATAATATATAGGGGGTTGGCTTGTCTCCCGCTATAATCCCCAGCAAAGGTTTGTGGTCAGTAACAATAGTAAAAACTTGTCCATACACATATTCATGAAACCGTTTCACAGCAGATACAACAGCAAGAGCCTCTTTATCGATTTGACTATAGTTACATTCAGCCTTTGATAGGGTCCTTGAAAAATAGGCAATAGGGGCCTCACTACCGTTTGGTAACACATGGCTCAAAATGGCTCCTACTCCAAACGGTGATGCGTCACATGTAATTGTTAAGGGCAAAGTCTCGTTATACTGCATTAAAACAGCATCTGAGGTTAATAAGTTTTTCACTTGTCAGAATGCATGTTCCTTTCGGTGCCCCCAAACCCAGGTTGCTTTTTTGTCGAGAAGTCTATGTAGGGGCTCAGTTACGGTCACTTTGTGGGGCAGGAAGATGTTGTAAAAATTAATGAGCCCCAGAAAAGCTTGGAGATCAGTCTTATTTCTGGGTCTTGGGGCGTTTTTTTTTTTTTGAAACAAATTTTTATTAATTTTAAAGATAAAACAACACATCATTAACCATTAAATACATAAACACATAAAACCTCTTAACATTGTAAATCCTTACAAGTCAAACAAAACATTATTTTTATACAGCATAATTCCAATTTATCCCATCTCCATATGGACACACAAATATCTTCCAGCAAATTTCTCATTATTTCTCTTTACTCCTATTCAATTTCATTTCTCTTCCATATTTATCCATTTTATAGTCATCATATTCTTTTCTTTCTGGCTTGTTTAAATTATTCTCGTCTAACATTCCTCCAAGGTTTTATTGATTCTTTTTTCCTTTTTTTTTTTATAAAAAACAAATTTTGTTAGTTTTACCATAAACACAATACACAAACATACAAACACAAAACATAAACAAAACTAAAAGATCTTTTCTGAAGGTTGTCTGTTCCCGGGTTAAAACTCTTTACACAGACACAAATTCAAACATCATATTCAACCCATATCTCCTTCCATATCTTATTATCATTTTCTTTTTTATATATATATATAAAAACCATTTTTATCAGTTTTATAAGAACAATGCACAAAGAATCAAGGCATAACAGCTTATAAATTCTTTTCTAAGAAAAAATAATAATAAAAGACCAATAAGGCATAACATTTCCAGATTATAATATCAATATTTCATATAATATTAACTTCATATCTTGTCCCTACTTCTCTTTTCCATCCAAATTATTTATTAATTAAAATTTTATTGCCTTTTATCAATATACAAAATCAAAAAAAAAAAAAAAAAGCATATATATCCTTCCATATCTTATTACCATTTTCAACAACATTCTTTGTCTGTTTTATTTCCAATTATCCATTCATCTTTTTTCTTTTACTATACTTCTCCTGTACACCAATTGGAGTAACATCTATAACTCATTACCCTAACTTAGAAATACTACATATTACAATCTTTCTTGGGATTCTGTTTAAAAGATTCTAAAATTACATAATAAATTTTATATTCTAAATACACATATAAAAACACAATCTTATATACCCTCCAGAATCCCTCTTTTAATCTAAATTAAATTCACCCATTGTCTCTAAATAAACTTTTTTTCTTTAGGTCTTGCTTCCCCCCATTAAGGCTTCTCCTCCTCCCCTTTCTCTCTTGCTTATTCTTCTCCTTGCCCTTTCTACCCCTTTGCTTTTTCCCATCGCTTTTCTTACTCCTTTTCCTTTGCTTTCTAACCTTGCCTCCACCTTTCCGCTCATTTTTCTCTCTTTTGGTTGTTTTTATAATTCTTAAAATCCCCTTTTTCTTATCCTTTTTCTCCTCCTCTCCGGAAGGGACCCATTGTTCATCAAAGATGGTTTCTTCTTCCTCTTCTTCCTTGTCCCAGTCCTTCTGCTGCGTAATCAACTTTTCAACAGAACATAACGCCATTTCTAAGAATTGAAACAAAGCGCCCAAAGTATCTTCTTTTTTATATTTTTGATATTCAATCTCTAGTTCATCCACAAACAATGCCATTATAAAAAGGGAAACTTTTTCCAAAACAACCACAAGTATTTTTAATCAAAGATAATCAAAAGCAATTAAAAAAAAAAAATTCCAAAAGTTAATACTTTTCTTCCTTCTTCTCTTTCTCTTTCTGGATTAATTTTTAATCAAAGAGGTCCAATTACCATATATCTTCTTTTGGGATCCACAAAGACGTTCTAGACAATCTCCTCCTTTTTCAGCTTCTGCTCCAATTTTTTTTCTCCCTTCCCACTTGCAATGACAATTTTAAATAATCAAAAATCCATACCTCCAGCAGAGATTTTCCAATTTCTTAAATTTTTCAATGTCCAAAAATCCCTTTGTCTCTTAGCTTCAGCTTTCAAAGCAATCCACTTTCAATGTCTAATATATCCAAATATTTCTGCTTTTTCCGTGGGGTGGGAGAGTAAAAAAAAAAAAGAGTTCCCTTTAACAGCTTCTCCGCCGCTTTTCGCTCTTCTTAGGGATACAATGTATCCTCCAGCAATTCAAGCAGCTCAATTCCAGGCAGTTTAAAAGGTGTTACTTGACCCGGCTCAGACAGAACTTTCACTCTTCACACTTCCTCCAGCACAGTTCTTACCCGGTTGCTGGCTTCTTCATGGCGGCCATTGCTGACCGCCGCTCCACCGCCTTGGGAAAAAGGGGTTTTCCCGGAGAAGGGGGGGGTCTGCGACACCCCCACCTCCCTATCCGACTCCCCTCTCTCTTCAGCTGTCCCTACAGGGCAGCCATATCCCCCTGACCCGTCTGGATCGGGGGTACCTCGATGGCTAGCACAGCAGGAATCGCGAGCTGTCGCGAATTCCTGCTGCCCCGAAGCCATGCAAACCGGAAGTCGTCTTGGGGCGTTTTTGATTGCTTTTAGATTGCTATTAGTGGGGTGAATGCCTTGTTTATCGATTAGGTACCCCAGGAACTCTACTTTATCTGTACACAGTTGACATTTATTTTTTTTAACCTTAAGGCCAGAGTCTTTAAATTTCTGGAGAACCAATTTAAGACGTTTTTCTAGTATTTCTCTATTTGGGGCAGCAATTAAAACATCATCAAAGTATGGTACAACCCCTTTAATCCCTTGCAAGAGTCTCTCCATCAAACTTTGAAAAATCTCTGGGGCTACGCTCACTCTGAATTGGAGTCGGTTGCACTTAAAGGCACCTCAGTGCGTAACGATCGTTTGTGCCTCTGCTGTTTTTTAATCTACAGGCAGTTGTTGGTACGCCTGTGCTAAATCCAATTTAGCGAAGACTTTTCCGCCCCCCCAGGGAATGGAGAAGATATTGTACCACTGGCACTGGGTAAGCGTTTTGTTGAAGGGCGTGATTAAGGGTGGCCCGGTAGTCCCCACAAATCCTTAACGATCCATCCGGTTTGATGGGTGTTATGATTGGGGTTTCCCAACGAGCGTGGTCTGTTGGTTCTAAAACACCCTGGGCTATTAATTTATCAAGCTGCTTGTCAATCTTTGGTTTAAGGGCAAAAGGCTTAAGGCGGATGGGGATGAGGCTTAAGGCGGATGGGGGCTACTTCAGGGTTAAGGTTAAATGATATTGGAGTCCCCTTGTACTCGCCTAGTTTGTCTGTAAAGATGTCCTGGAATTCCTGGACGAGGGCCTCCTCCCAGTCGTCGCTTCTGGTTTGGTGAATGCCGGCTATCTCGATCCCGAGTGGGGCGAGCCATTGAAGGCCTAACAAGTTAGGCTGGTCACGGTCGATGACGGTCAGTGGTAATGATGCAGTACGGTTTTTGAGTGATACTTGGTTGGATCCAACGACCAGAATTCGGTTCCCTTGATAATCCTTGAGTATGATTCTTTGGGTTCTGAGGTCTTGCCGCCGGATGGCAGGGATTAATTGTTTAAGGGTCTTCCAGGAAACCATCGAGAGGGACGATCCTGAATCGACTTCCATCACACAGGGCTGGTTTTCGATGGCGACCTTCATTCGGATCTTCTTTGCATCTAGTGATGAGGCGTGACCAATTGTAATGGTTTGATGTGCCTCTTCTCGTTTCGTTGAAATGGCCAGTGTTTTATTTCTGTAGGAGTGGTTGTTCCATTGGTGGTTCAAATGTTCCCGACTCACAGGACGATTCCCTGTGGTTTGGCGGTAGTTGTTTCCCCTCTGAAGTGGGCTGGATCCTTGCTTGCTTCTATAGACCTTTCCGATGTGGCCTCTTTTCCCGCAGAAGTGGCAGAGAGCGTCGAGGAATTTGCAGTCTGATCGCAGGTGGTTTGCCCCACAACCCACACATTGGTGCGGTTGTCTTTGATTCCACTGGTGGCGTTGGTCACGTTCAGACCGGAGCCGGTTGACCTCCTCCTCCTCACTTTCTGATGGCGATTCGAGATCCTCGTGGTGGGTTGCCGTTGTGTGTCTCTCTAGGCGAAGTGAGGTATCGCTGGTGAGTTGACGGAGCGGTGCTTTGGTGCGGCGCATTCGGGCAGCCGACTTCCTGGTTGCTTCTGCTGCAGTAGTGTCAGCAATGGCATCTGCAAGGCTGATGTCACCTTTCGCCATCAGCTTACTCTGCATGTGTGGTGCATCTAATCCCAGAATTATTCGGTCTCTCAGAGCTTCTTCGAGGTCGGCGAACCCACAGAGGCCTCCCAGGTTCCAGAGATCCGCGATGAAATCTGCAATGCTCTCTCCTTTCCACTGGTCTCTCTGGTAAAATGCATGTCTTCGGACAAGCGTTGGTACGGTAGGTGCATAGTGAGCCCGTAGGAGGGGCGCGAGGACATCCAAGTCCATGGTTTTCACCTCAGCCGGTTTCGCCAGTGCCTTGGCCATCTTAAAAATGGCAGGCCCGCAGTGGGTCAGGAATACTGCTCTCTTTTTTCCTGTGGTGGCATCCTTCAAGTTGTTGGTCTCCAGAAACATCTGGAACTGGTCCATGTACGAGTCCCAGTCTTCTTGTGCCAGGTCAAATGGAGCGGGTGGTATGGCGCCGCCGGACATGGTTTCCGCTGTCGATGTGCCTTCAGCCACGTGCTCTGTTTGGTGCTCTGTAGTGTTCAGTCAGCTCTGACATCTCCGCTTCCCATCCTCATCGCCAGTGTTAAGTTCTGCACATGGGCGCAAGGAACAGAGACGAGGCAGTGAACAGTGAACTTCAACTCTTTATTAAACATTCTGAACAGAGCAAAACCCTAGGGCAGCAGTAGCCCTTTTATAGGGCAGGCTGCTGATCTAGTAACCAATGAGAAACATGGAGTGTTAAATCCTTGAACCAATGAGAGTGGCTCGTTAACAGCCAATCAGATTCCCCTGAACGGACCAATCTGATATCGCTATTATTGGCCAATCAGAAGTGCAAGATTAGAACCCTGCTTTTTCTAAAGGTTTGATAAAATTTTATTTAAGCGTTTTATTAGTTCATAACAGTTTGTATGTGTGCCTTTTAGTCAATGTGGATTCTTGGTGCCTGCTTGGACAAGTCCTTGCAATTTTCTTGACAATGTGTGCAGTTTCAGGAATATGATCTGCTCCTACTTTCATGCTGGTGGATATTCAAATCAAATTCAAATAAAATGTAGCTACTTCATTGCATAGCTAAATTGGGAATTTTAGCTACATGCCGCATAGACTTCCTCTCCATCTGATGCTTTGAGCTTCATAAACTTCATAAAATTGCCTTTTGCCAGATCTGGTGCTTGTGAATCATTTTTGACAGCTTGTCAGATGAAATGATCTGGAGTTCAGCTCTGTTGAAATGAAAATTAAATAGGCAGCTCCCAAAGGGTTTCAGTTTACAAAACATACATTACTGTCTTCCAAGAAATCCTGAAGTCAATCATCATTGGAATCCTGGATGGCTTCCACATAAAGCTTATATTCTGCCATCACATTTGTGATAGAAGTGAATTAGTATCATAATCCTAATTTCTTAGGAAGAAAAATATGCTTTTTTCATAGAAATATCAGAATAACAGAGTTGGAAGGGACCTTGGAGGTCTTTTACTCCAACCCCCTGCTCAAGCAGGAAACCTATACCATTTAAGACATATGGTTGTTCAATCTTGTGATGACCTGGAATGTAACACAAACGTAACAAAATCCAAACTTAAATAAATGTCCTTTAATGCCTGCAACTTGGCCCCATTGTTCAATAATACTCAGTTGGAGAGAAAACATACTCAAAAATAGTCTTCAAAAAAAAGCAATGCGGTCCAAATTTAATGAACAGAT
Source organism: Hydrophis major (assembly GCA_033807585.1). Taxonomy (NCBI): domain Eukaryota; kingdom Metazoa; phylum Chordata; class Lepidosauria; order Squamata; family Elapidae; genus Hydrophis; species Hydrophis major. The sequence continues at coordinate 337,199,930 of CM066329.1, forward strand.
AAAGGTGAAATAAAAGACCAAACTGCAATGATGAAATGTCCACAACAGAACAGGAGAAGCATTTATCAAATTCAAGGACATAACAAGGCACAGTCTGTTGGAAAGATGCCAACCAAGATAACTTCAGACCAGTGGTGGGATTCATTTTTTTAAACTACCAGTTCTGTGGGTGTGGCTTGGTGGGTGTGGTGTGGCTTGTTGGGCATGGCAGAGGAAGGTTACTGCAAAATCCCATTCCCTCCCTATCCCACTAACCTGCTTTCCAGCTCTGTTCTCCTGTGCAGGGCAACAAAAGAAGACTCAGCTGGGATCAGCTGGGACTCAATGGAAGGCAGAAAACGGGGGCAGGGCCAATCAAAGGTGGTATTTGCCGGTTCTCTGAACTACTCAAAATTTCCGCTACCAGTTCTTCAGAATACCACTTCTGCTTCAGACAAAAAAAAAACCCGTTTGCTTCTGACAAACTGTGTTTTAACCGTCTCTCTTATATACTCATCTCCCCAGCTGTAACCAATGAGAAGGATCATTGCCACCTCCTCTCTCGCAAGCCAAGTTGTTGCCTTCTCCTTTCCTCCCTGCATGTCCTAGGATGCAGCGGGGATGGGCCTGGTTCTTCCTCTGACTGCCCAGCCGGCCTCGGCCCTTCCCCAGCCTCCTCCACAACCTCCAGAGCCACACCTCCGCTCCCTGTTGGCTATTCCTCCTCTCCCTCAGAGTCCAACTCTACCAAGGGCATGACAAATCTCTTCTTAAAAACTTCCAATGTTGGAGCATTCACAACTTTTGGAGGCAAGTCATTCCACTGATTAATTGTTCTCACTTCCAGTACTGAGCAGTCACTGATTTCAGAATTTACTTGCAAATAGTGATGCAATCTAGACTCATTTACTAAAAAGCAAGTCCTACTGAACTTTTATCTTTTGACCTTGACCAATCTTAAGATAAGCCTACCTGAAAAAGCTACTTTCTCCTTGTATGCTTGCCCAGACAATAAATATATTTATCTCCCTGTTGCTCCAGACCATAATGCTTGGGATTTTCATTGAGGCTATTTTTTTGTACAACAATCTACGTTGCTTCACAGAACCAGCTGACCCTGTGAAAAATACTCTTAACAGACCTCCAGTCCAATATTGTATACTTTCCATTATTTATTAATTCATATCTCTTAGAAAGCTGCTAAATTTTGTTGATAAATTGCCATAAGATAGTTGATATAGGAAACTAGTGAGTTTAAACTCATTTAGAATTTATCTTTAATTTTAGCCTATTTTATTTGTTATTTTGTCTCATTAGTTCCTTTTAATATTCAGTTTACCAATATCTAACACAAATTCATATTATCTTTTTCTTTATAATTTAGTCTTTGATTGGATATTTAAATAACCCTGAATATAACCAACATATCTTCCTCCTTCTATTTCCCCAAAACAACAACTCTGTGTGGTGAGTTGGATAAAAGAGAGTGACTGGCCAAAGGTCGCCCAGCTGACTTTTATACCTAAGGTGGGACTAGAACTTACAGTTTCCTAGTTTTTAAACTAGCATATTAACTGCTACATCAAACTGGCTCTCCACACCGAATTGGCTAATTAACCTAATCTAATGAAAAAACAAAAAGATACCCTTTTTCTGTGTTTCCCAAGCTATACAGTGAGTATGGAAGTCAATGTCTCTGGAGTGATTTCCATTAATCAGAAATTCCTAGATTTCCGGATCAGGCCCCTGTACTGGATGGGATGATTTCTGTAGAAGTCAAGTTAGGATTTTTTTATATGGTATCCTGTAAGATAATTCTTTCTTCCTGTCACATTAAAAAGTTTACTTTTTCTCTCTTAAAAATACCTTTATTTCATCAATCATTTTGGACTGATATGATTTGTTACTTTGCTTCTTACTCTGAATTATTGATGTTGCCATATATAGTATTTTTTGTACTATTATAAACTTGTTAAGTGTAATTTTTCATTCCTTTTTTTTTAAAAAGACTTGAACAATTACATTTTAAAGTTATTTTAAAATTATTTTCCAGAACATTCATTCACTCAATGAATTCTTTTTAAAAAGTAACACAAAAGAAAATAGCTTTATTCAGCCTGGAGCATTCAATATTTTTTGCTTATACATTGCTACTGTTGGGAAAATGCAAAATGTTGGGAAAATGCAAAATGAATAACATCTCAAATGTCAAATATTCACTCCACTTCTTACTGGCTTTAGGCAATACTGCTTATTTTTCCACAAGAGAACCAACGTTGCTGTTGTTTCGCCTTTTCTCCCCATACATTAATTTATTTGAAATCATTGACTAAAAATGAATTTCTTGATGCAATAAAATTGTCATATAATGAAATGTCAAATAATAACACCAACTTCCCATGCAAGCACATGGCAGTGCTGCCAACTCTCACGCAATCAGAGTGAGACTCACGCAATTCAACCAATTTTGACTGTCTCACTCTGATAAACGAAATCTCACGCTAAAGGCCTGAGAGATCTTCCTTGCAATGGGAATTCCGGCCTCGAATAAAGGCGCGCTTGTGGAATAAGACCCCCTCCACCCCAAATTTTATTTCTAATTCATCTTAGATTTGCAATTTAAAGCAGGCTAATCCGCTTGCAAATTTGCCGAAGAACGGCGGGTTTAACAGAAAGAAACTCCCCTCCCCGTCTCTTTCCCCCGCGGCCACACCTCTCTAGCAAACTAATCTGAATTTTAACCCTTCAAAAACCGTAGCTCCTTGCCTCTAATTTTGCTTTAGATGTGATTTTTCAGGGGATCGGTGGCTCCGAGCAGCCGCTCGCCTCGCCGATAAAAATATATTTGTTTTTCGATTGTACTAAGGGCATTGGTGAAGTGTTCCCTGGTTTATTTTTCCTTTTGCCCTTTTTATGCAAGCTGCATCAGCTATTTAAAAGTTAGAATGGAATAGAATTGGAATGAAACTGGAATAGAATGGAATAAATTGGAATGGAACTGGAATAGAACAGAACAGAAAACTATTGTCACTTTAAATGTACACTAATCAGCATACATTAAAACAAAATTTCGTTGCATTCAGTTCTCAAAATATAACCATTACGCATATACCCGCATATACCTGCATATACCCACATACACATACATATATGACAAAGAAACATCACAGTCCATTTCAAATAATTACCCAATTATTTTTTCAAACCTTTTATGAAACTAAAAGGCCTATGCTATGTCTCATTGGTTTTCATAGTCAAGTTCCCTCACTGAAGAAAAATGTGTTTTTGTAATATGTGTCCTCATTTTTTTTCTTATGCCTATGGGTTAAAATGTATGTATGTATGTATATGTCCAAATCATGACTAAAGTATGCATCAGATTGCACCATTTAAAATGTAAAATTGTCAAAGCTCCCTACCGTGGAAGGGGGACACCCCCCTTCCACACCATCCCCCCCTCGGTCGCTTCGCTCCCTCGGGCTTGGTCGCTCCGCTCCCTCACAGTGTCTCACTCCGAACTATCACTCAAGGTTGGCAGCCCTGACATGGAACACAATTCACAGGCTTGTCCGATCTTTCTGCCTTACTCAGTTTGCAATGATTTGACAGCACATGGGACTTTACCAAACACCAGAACGACTAAACCCTTCAGTATAAGGATAAAATATGTAATGATAACCAAATATTGTGATAACCAATAACACCACGTAGAATGTGACTTGCATTTCCTGAGTTCTTCCTATTAAAAAACTGGGAGCCTTGTGTCCAGAAATAACCCTGCTGTCTGTTTGTCGGGCCAGAATGCTTACATGGCACATTCAAAGAACTGACTCCACATTCCTCTTTCCTGTCCTTCATCCTATTGACTTCTTTCCTTAAAGTGATTTTCACCCTTTCTATAATGTCTGTCTGGAAATAGTCCAAAAGTCCAGATTTCTTGAAATAAGAAAAATACTACTGAGGCACCCTTAGGGGCTTTCCTATTCTCATTTAACAGAGCTAAACTCCAGATCATTTCATCTGACAAGACTTGTTGCCAAAAATGATTCACAAGTATCAGATCTTTCTAAAGGCTCTTTTATGAAGTTTATGAAGCTCAAAGCATTGTGGGGGAATTCTATGTGGCGTGTTACTATACAAAGCTCAGTGTTGTTTTCCAATTTTAGCTACTCAATGAAGTAGCGACAGTATACTTTATTTGAAAGTGACGAATGCCATGCACGTGAAAGTAGAGGAAGGAGGTCATATTCCTGGCCTGCATAACACTTAGCACTCTGTTGCCAGATTAAGTTTATAATAACTGTCATACGAACTGATCCATTATCAACAATTATCCATAGTCCCTTCCCATTGAAAAAAGTGAGGAAAAAAGTAGGAAGTGAGTCAGAACTCCATGTGCAAACCCAAACTTCACCCACAGTGTCTCATTTCAAGGATCCCCCTCAAAAGAGTAAGAAGATCTTTTGACATCAATGAAAGAGCAGGAATAGCATTAGTGCAGCAGCTCACTGGTGAGTGTCTCATGAGCACTCAGATTCCACCTGGAGAAAGCCTATCCAAGATCTGGTTCAGTATTTGAAGTGATCAGAATTTTCATTCAAAGAAGAAAAATCAATCTGATAAAATATAATTTTGAGGTTTTTATTTGTATTTAGGGACGTAGGATAACTTCACACCTTTGTTAATTAGGCCAGCTACTTCAAAAACCAAAGAACAATGGAGAAAACATAACAGGTTTGTAAGATTTCGTGTGAAAAGGAAGTGTCTCAAGTAAACATTCAGCTGATTCTGAATCTTTAAACATAAATCCTACTTTACAGTACTGTCATTTTCTGAGGAGGGAAGGACTTCTTTTTAGCTATTTGCATTACTCCAGAATTGTCTTCCATCCCACTGATTTGTCAACTATTATTATTTTTGGAGAAAGTTTAACAGAGTAGACAAATTGACCAGTCTTCCTTGTTAGTCTTCTCTCTTTGCAGTCTCAATTAAAAAATGGAACTCCACGGATCAAGAATTTGGATGTATTGAATGATAGTATTTATTAGGATGATATAAGATACAGCTCCACATTTTCAGCAATTTACTTTAACTTTCATATGAGATACTTGTATGTAGGCAATTTATGGCAGCAGCAACTTTCTCTATTACATCCTGCTTTTTTGATGTGAAAGGATGGAAGCTAGCTTCTTTTGTGAGGGAGGACATGTCTCTTTATTAATGTGAGAAACCACTTTCATATTCTTGTTGTTAAGACTATGAAGGGAGACTAGTAGACTCATGTCAATTTCTGACTCCCAAATATCTGAAATCCATCAATAGCTGCAGAAAAGCTTTAACACAATCATTTGGAGCAGAACCAGCAACATATAGTAAACAGGTCCACTAGTCTTGCAGAAGATCTTATTGTAACATATATAAAGAAGTTTCATCATGGCATTTTGTGAAGTGCTGGTCAGGAATAACAAGGTTGGATGAAGGATGGATGCTTCCATGGAAACTAGATGTCCTGAAGTCCACGTCAAAATAGTCATAGAAGGCAATATCAAAGAACTAGAAAGATCAGCCAAGAGGAACTCAGGAAAAGCTAATCTGACCATGCAGTCATTACAATTATGAATGAGGCATTTTAGAGTCTTGGTGTGCCAAGACCAGTGCTAAAGAAAAGATATAATGCTGTTTTAAAACTGGAAAAACTAAGGTTTAATTTAGGATGCCTTCACAGTGGACTAGGAGTGAAAAAAAGCTGCATTATGAGGACATGCCTTTTGAAAACAATTGGGGCGGTATCTCTGGAATACAGTTATTGAATCATATGAGAGAACCTCAAGAGTTTATTTTGGAGATCAATTTATTGTTGGAGATGGTGGAAGATGCCACAGGGGGCATTAACTTTTTTTAATTTTGCTACTTTCCATGCTAACTGTCCATATTTTCCGAAGTTCAGTGGGGGCACTTTTCTCATGAACATGGTGCATGGTGAATCAGGAAGGTGATTGTACAATTAAAAAACAAACACCTTTTGAGGGGTGAGAATGGGACCAAAAAAAATCAAGATGGCAGCTGCAACTGCATGACTGAACTCTGCCTCTTTTTCCAACTTGTATAACCTGATCTTGTTTCTCTTCAGTTCTTGTTATGCATGGCTGAAATGGTCAGTTCGCAATGTGGTTTTAATCTGTGGTGAACAATGGCTGGAACCTGTAAGATGAACTCCCAATTTGAGGAAACCCAAGGCAATATTTCTCGGAAGGGCCTTCTATACTAAAGAACTTTAATAGAATTGCTTAGCAATGCTCTGAGCAATGCAGTTATAATTTTTCATCATGTCACTCGTATAGTACAATTTTAGAGAATGCCTATGGGTTTCCATTTAAACTTTATGTTTTTATAAAATATATGTCCCGTGTTTTCATTTTTTTAAACAATTCTAAAGTAGGAAAAAATGAATTACATTGTTAGAAATAACTAAAAGCAGTTATAAATGAAAATAAATGAAAAATGAAGCACTGATTAATTCCACAATTGTTAATAATAGACTAATATAATATAATATAATATAATTCATGAATGGTATTACTGATAACACAAAACACAAGGTTACCCGGTAGGGTAACAAAACAACTGCAAGCAAACAACCAAGATCAGAGAGTACCAAGGATTCCACCATTCAGCTCTGACCTACAGATGTTCTTTTCTGTTAGGATAAATGGTATTATTCCTAAAAGTTACTGTAAATTAATAAAAACCTTTCTGCATTGTATTAGGGAATGGTAACGTAGTTAATGGATAGTGCTGTCATGATTGTATAAATCCACTAAGTTACTCATTTTGACTAAAAGTGTTTAATTGGAAAAAATTTAGTCTAGATGAGAAAGCAGGAGGCCAGCCTTAGCCATGAAAACCAGCTGGATGATTTTGGGCCAGTTATTCTCTTTCAACCCCACAAGTTGTTGTAAGGAAGTTAGCAGGAGGAAAGTGCACTGGATATGTTTGCCGCCTTGCATTGCCCATAAAAATAAAAAAGGCAGGATACAAAGAAACAAATTATTTAAATAATTGTAATTTATAATTAAACATGATACAGTTTATTGTGTATTTTCCCAAAACAAGGTTGTGTTATGTTAAGTACTTGGACATGGGTCGAAGTAAATGGAGACAGCCTCTGAATAGTGAACTTTCAGCTCTTTATTTGCATAGTAACTTCTCAAAACAAAAACAGTGAACTCTGCCTTATATAGGCAACCCTTGTAAGAATTGTCCAATAACGAGCTATGAACGCTAGCTCTTTTAACCAATAAGAATTCTCTGTTAAGGGCCAATCAGATTCCTCAGAACTAACCAATCCGATCTGGCCGCCTAACAGCCAATCAGAAGTGCAGGGCCAGAACCCTGCACTTTACCTCAAGCTCATACTTTATAACTATGGTACATACACAACATGTTACATAATAAATCAATTTAATTTTTGTTATTGTGTGTCAGATTTTTCTCAGAAAAATACCAGTTTGGGGACCCCTGCTTTAACACATACCTCATTTCAAGGTGTCTGCCTGGGAGACTGGAAAAAATAAAGATGGCTGCCACAATCATGTAATTGAAGCTCCTTCCTTTTTTTACTTGTGACACAAGTGTGATGTAGTAAAAAGAGGCAGGGCTTTGATTGTACAATCCTGTTATCATTTTAATTTTTTTTTATTCCCCTTATGGACAACCCTGGTTATTCCACCTTTCACATTTTCAACTTCAAAACAATTCTTAGCCATCAACACCTTCATTAGATCTGCAACAAGGTTTTGCTATGGATTATTTATTTATTTATTTGATTTGATTTGATTTGTCAATCACTTACAAAATAATAGGTATAAGTATAAACATGAGTAAGAATACAGAAAATAGGTACGATTAAATGGGGACAATAGGACAGGGACGGGAGGCACAATGATGCACTTATGCATACCCCTTACAGACCTCTTAGGAATGGGGTGAGGTCAATAGTGGTTAGTTTGAGGTTAAAGGAGTGGGGGTTAGAGGATGTAACAACAGAGTCAGGTAGTGCATTCCAGGCATTGACCACTCTGTTGCTGAAGTCGTACTTTCTGCAATCAAGTTTGGAGAGATTAACATTGAGTTTGTATCTGTTGTGTGCTCTTTTATTGTTGCGGTTGAAGCTGAAGTAGTCATTGACTGGTAGGACATTGTAGCAGATAATTTTGTGTACTACGCTTAAATCTAACCATAGGAGGCATAGTTCAAGGTTATCCAAGCCCAAAATTTCAAGTCTGGTGTTATAGGGTATTCTGTTGCAAGCAGAGGAGTGTTGTACTCTTCTCGTGAAATACTTCTGGACTCGCTCACTTGTATTAATGTCTGATATACAGTGCGGATTCCAGACAGATGAGCTGTATTCGAGTATTGGTCTAGCAAAGGTTTTCTATGGCCTAGTTAGCAATTCAATATTTCCAGAGGAGAAGCTTCGTAAGATTAGATTTACAACTCTTAATGCCTTTTTGGCAATGCTGTTACAGTGAGCTCTGGCGCTTAGGTCATTAGATATGAATACTCCTAGGTCCTTAACAGAGTGAGGGTCATCAACGAGGTCCTATCCACCTTGTTTGTATTTGGTGTACTGATTTTTTTACCAATGTGTAGGACAGAGCATTTGTTGGTTGAGATTTGGAGTTCCCAATTGTTTGACCATTCAGACACATAATCAATCTTCAGGGACTTCATAATGGGAATGATGCAAGTATTGTTAATCCTCTGAAATTGTACAGTTTTGGTGAGATGCTCCATTCCTTTGTCTCCTTCTTATGACAGCAGTACTGAAGCTCTGAATTGTCAATACTTTTCTGTTTAGGAAAGATGTAATCCATTTTGCTTTCTACTGAGCTCAGAAACTGGACTTGTGTTGCTAAGGATACAAAGAGCAGAGCATTCAGTTGCTGCTGTGCTTGGAAGATTACCTTGGTGATTATACTAGGAAAACAAGAATAATTTATTTCGTTGCACAGTTTTTGAAAACCAGTTGTCAGGTAATTCACTGCAAAGGAAGACAAACTACTGGTATGTTAGTGCTGCATGTTCAGTAAATTGCATAAAGCTAAAATACAGAACTAACTTATAGGAGAGAAAAACACAATTGAATTGAAGAGCCCAGTAATTATTCCTAATGTTCTTAAATGAGTAGTTATTAACCTTCACAGAATCAATGTAAAAGTATATTTGTGGGAAGGAGATTTAGAATGCTGGACGTACTCTCTTTTTTTGATCTTGTATAATTAATTGTACTCATAATCAAATCTCAGTGGTTTTTTTAATTATAGCCAAGACAAAGCATGTTCTCTTGTATTCTTATTTAAGTGTCACTCAAGTGCTTGAAGTCAAATAAGTTATTTCTTTGGTATTGTGATTCAAATATCTACACAAATGTTGGTAGGTTATGTCCATACAGACATAACTACGAGTGTTGCATCTGGTCAGGTTTGACAGCAGCTTGATCCTCCAATCTATCAGTCAGTAATGCCAAAGCTGAAGGCATAGGGACTACAAATTCAGCAGTCAATCAAATAACATATTCAAGTATATTTGTCCAAACAATACAAATAGTCCTCGAATTACAACTACAACTGGGATCAGAAGTAATGTAATTGTTAAGCAAGTTACCATATGACTAGATTCAATTTTACAACAATGTTTACTGTGTCTGTTAAGCAATTGTCATGGTCATTAAGCAATTCACATACTCATTAAGCAAATCTAGCTTTCCTAATTGACATTGCCTATAGGAAGCCAGCTGGGAAGGTCAAAATTGCAATCACATACCTGTAAGACAACACAACAGTCACAAATGCAAGCTGGTTGCCAAGAGCCTGAATTGCAGGCATGGGACTATAGAGTGGTGCCCCCATTTTAACTTCAAGAATGGATCATAAGTCCCTTTCTGAAGTTGTTGTGACTTTGAACTGTCATTAATCAAACAGTCATAAGTCAAGGACTATCTGCAGGTTAAGTCACTTAATCATTGAGTACACAGAGCAGGGGTGTCAAACTCGCAGCCCATGGGCCAGATGCATCATGTGCTGGCCCTGACCCCACCCAGTTTAGCAAAAGAGGGGAAAGTCCTGATATATCATGTGATGATGCTGTGACGACGTGAGTTTGACATCCCTGACACAGAGGACCAAAACAGTCCCTCTCTGAGGGAGGGTAGGAGGTTTAAAAATGTGAAAAATAAATAAATAAAACAAATAAAATCAGCTACAATTTACCAGTTAACAACCATTTTGAATCATATCTTAATTTTCAGATGTTGTTGGACATAGCATTTTAAAAAGTAAATTATTTTTCATTCCATTCACTGGAATATTTAATTTTAAACTGCAACCACTTGTATTTAGCTAGCAAGGAAACATGCTGCAATCAACTTTTGTTAAACAGACACCTTGCAGATGTGCACAAATCACAAGTTCAGAATTCCAGCTGTGCCCTATCTCTGAGAGAAGGTAACAGGTTAGGAAAGGCAACATCAACCATTCTTGTTGGAACATGGTATTTATGTCATTGGTTTTTTTTATTTGCATCAGTCTAAATGTCAGCCCATTCCTTTCTTGGATCTAAACTACAAAACAAGCTTTTCCTTGAATGGAAGCATGGAAGATTACAAAGCAGAATAACTGAATCATCTTTTACTGAGTAAACATTTAGTCATTTCCCCACTAACAATATAGGATCTCCACATGTCATCTAGCCTTTGCCAAAGCAGTATAAAGTATGACCTCATTATTATTATACAGTATAAGCCAATAATGGTTGGATGACTCTAGAAGATGCTATAAATCATTAGTGAAGATCCTGCTGCATTAGGCAATTTGCCTGATCGATTGATGTTTTATAAGTTATGAAGTTAATAATAAGCTTCATTAGCATATGGATTGCTTTATGCAAGCCAAGAGATCTTTACTGGAATGGCTCCAGTACAATGGAAACAAAGCTGGAGAAATTGCACTGCTATTTTCTATTTTTCTGAGCAAAGAACATCTTCAACATTCAATTTTAAATAACTCTCAGAACTTTCATATCGTCTTATTATCTCCTGGAAAGCATGTGAAAGCTGAATGTTAAAAGCTTCCATTAGTAACTGATATTCCTATTGAAAAATATTTTAGATCCATAATAGAAAAAAAAGGTGGTGGTGAACAGTTCTACTATATAAAAATTTAACTTCAAATTCATTTTTACAAGATAGTATATTAAAGGGAGAAAATGGGGTGTATTTTTTCTAGGATTCCCCCCCTCATTGCTGTGCACTCAAGCCACTAACAGTAATACAAATGTGTTTTAAGCCAAGGCTAAAAAGAAAGACTATATTTAAGACAGAATACCTGGTAAGTGTCAGATTTATGACAAATTTGTACTTTCTCAGTAATGTTATATTTAGCTAGAGATAATATGTAATGACTTTTAGCATCCTATCAAAAGGGCACATGTAATTGCATACTATATTTTAGAACAGGGGTGTCAAATTCAATTTCATTCAGGGCACCATCAGCTTCATGGTTGCTCTCCAAGGGCTAGTTGCATGCAAGATTATGATGACTCACAGTGTCCAGGTGGGTGTGTTCAGGTGAGCATAGTTGAATGGGTGTGGCCTGGGCGTGGGTGGCTCTAAGCCAGTCATTGGGCATGGCTGGGTCGGTATGGAACAAGTCACACTGGCTGATACAGGCATGTCAAACTCAAGACCTGCAGGCCACACCTGGTCCATGATGTGGTTAGGTCAAGCACGCAGGGCTGCCCCTGGAAACAGCATGGGGCCGCCCCTTGCGATCCTGGCCACCCCATCCCAGCACTCTCTGTGAACATGCACATAGGAGGTGGCAAGCTCGTTGGGGCTGGCAGTGCCCAAAAGCAACTGCAGCTTATTGACCCTGCCCCCCCAGCCTCTCCATGCCATGCATAATGTCAGCTGGACTCACAAAAGCAATCACAGAGGGTACCAGGGTGAGGGGGCACCAAGCAACTTGCAATGGCAGCGGTGTGCATATTTCCTGGTAAAATACATTGGGACAACCTATTAGGATAAATTCCACTTAGGGTTAAGTTTACTTCACCATGAATTCAGAGAACAAAATGGACAATGCCAATGGATTCAGAGGCCAAGGGAATGGTTAGGAAGGTGCAGGCTTTTTGAGTGTGTCTTGTCCATGTTATCTGGTAAAATACATGGGAAAAACTCATTGGGGTAAATTTCCACTTAGGGTTAGAGTTAGGTTACCATGAATTCGGAGAGCAAACTGGACAATGCCAATGGAATCGGAGGCCCGGGGAATAGGAAATTTACCCCAACACATTTTTCCCTTTTATTTTACCAGGAAACATGGATAAGGCATGCTCAAAAGGCATGCATCTTCCTAAACATTCCCATGGCTGCCAAATCCATTTGTATTGTCCATTTTGCTCTCCTAATTAACAAAGACCTAGCCATATACCTAAGTGGACTTTTTCTCAATGGGTTTTCCCAATTTATTTTACCAGGAAATATGGATAAGGCATGCTCAAAAATCATGCACTCTCCTAACCATTGCCTCAGCCTTGGAATCTATTGGTGTTGTCCATTTTCTCTCCGAATTCATGGTGATGTAACCCTAACCCTAAGTGGGAATTTACCCCAATGGGTTTTCCCAATGTATTTCCCCAGGACGGTAACATTATAAATGAATGTGTCTGATAAAAGTACCCTGCAAATGGCTTTCATCCTAAATTTCAGGATTGGGTAAATATTATGATTCTATAAAATATTTATGCATGTAAGTCAATCCTCCCTGATCATAACTCCTCCAAATGACAGCTCCCAAAATTCCCAATTAGCATGTGTGTTTTCAGGGATTTTTTTTTTTTCAGGGAATTTCAGGGAATCCTAGGTGTTGCAATATACAGAATTCTAGATTGGAAAAGTTAAGCCCCATCTCAAGAACACAGTATATAATGTAAGTGAGTGAATGCAAAAGGGCTTCAGAAATGCCATAGTCCCAGATCAGAAGTCTTAGGGAGAATATTAGGCAAGAAAGAGCACTTAAGGACAGTTGTAACAAACACGTATCAACAAGCAGCAAAACTAATGCTGACATAACTCTGGAGACACATATTTAGTAATAGCATTTAGATTTATATAGGTAGGCCTCAACTTACAAGTTCATTAAGCAACTGTTCAAAATTACAGTGGCACTGAAAAAAGTGACTTAAAATAATTTTTCACACGATCATTGCATCATCTCCATGTTCACATAATCAAAATTCAGATGTTTGGCAACTGACTTATATTTATGGCAATTGCAGTGTCCTGGGCTTTTGTAACATGATACCAGAAGTCAGATTCACTTAACAACTGAAGCAAGGAAAGTTGTAAAATGAGGCAAAACTCACTTAGCAACAGAAATTTAAGCTCAATTGTGAAAGTTGAGGACTACCTGTATACTGCCCCATAGTCCTTTACAGCACTCTCTGGATGGTTTACAATGAAGAAGCATTATTTGCATATGGCCCCCAACAATCTGGGTCCCCATTTTACTGATCTTGGAAGAAGGGAAGGTTGAATCAACATTTAACCCTGTCAGGATCAAACTCCAGACTGTAGGCAGAGTTTGCTTGAAATACTGCATTCTAACCCCTGCTCCACCAGGACACTTTTTTGCTTTAATATGTTAGCAGTGTGTGTGACTACAGCTCAGATTAGGCATTTTGAATTATGGTGCTATTTTATTTATTTTCTTGATTTCATCCTCTTCTTTTTTTATGTAGAATGTACATAAAAGCACTTCCATTGCAAAGACGTTGAGGTTATTTTAAATCGTCATTACAATAAGTGTGCATGCATGTGTGGTAGGATTAAAAAAAATTACTACCCCACTCCAGGGGAAGGATACTGTAAAATCTCCATTCCCTCCCCACTCCACTAATCTGCTTTCCAGCTCCATTCTCCTGTGCAAGGCAACAGAAGAAGACCCAGCCGAAAAGCTGGGACTTGAGAGGCAGAGAATAGACTGGCAGGGCCAGTCACAGGTGGCATTTGCCGGTTCTCCGAACTACTCAAAATTTCCATTATCGGTTCTCCAGAACTGGCCAGAACCTGCTGAATACCACCTCTGGTGTGTGTGTGTGTGTGTGTGTGTGTGTGTAATTTGTAATTCAAATAATCCTGAGTCTTCAAGGTTTGCAAAACAACCCTTAAAAAAAAAAAAGACATTACTTTTTCTCACCCTTTGTTTAAGATATAAGAGCAGCAATATCCTGAACTGACAGATCCTTTGTTTGGCCAGAGTGTCTCTTTTTTGATATCAAATATGGTAGATGTTGTAGGAGGAAACCTTATTAAAGCAGTTCACAAAAGCTTTAATAACAGTTGTTAATCAGAAAAGATGCCACCAAACTACTTCAAATAAATCACTACTGTTTTCTCTTTCAGAAGAAAAAGCTGCTTTTGGGGGGGTAGTTTGTTGAAGCATTATCGAATCATAGCAGATATATTGCTTTAGGTTTGCCTTTGAATTACACCCTTAAAATTATCCCCATTCACTAAGGTCCTTTGCCACACTAATTCTGCTTTTTCAGTATGAAGCCAGACATGCTAACTTAATCAGCTGCACAACAAAAACTTATCTGCCTAATGCATTGGAGCATATCTCTCTTTGGCTGGGATCCAGGTCTTGATGGCTGGTTTCTTCAGTTTGTATGTCTCCCTTTTTCTAATAAGACCTTGCAAGAAGATATACCATTGGGTCAGCAAAACAGAATGAATCTCTTGAGAAAATAGAAAAGCTACCCTGAAAGGATGATTCATGTCCTGTGTACCTCTGTATTAAAAGGAAGGACAATCTATTTGGTAAATTACATTCTTGCCATGATGAAGCAAATGGGGTTTGAACTAGCAACCTTAAATGTTGGGGAAAGGGGGAATGGCATCAACATTTTATTTTATTTATTTATTTGATTTGTCAATCGCTTACAAGATAATAGATATAAGTATAAACATGAGTAAGAATACAGGAAATAGGTATGAATAAATGGGGACAATAGGACAGGGACGGGAGGCACAATGATGCACTTATGCATACCCCTTACAGACCTTTTAGGAATGGGGTGAGGTCAATAGTGGTTAGTTTGAGGTTAAAGGAGTGGGGGTTAGAGGATGTAACAACAGAGTCAGGTAGTGCATTCCAGGCATTGACCACTCTGTTGCTGAAGTCGTACTTTCTGCAATCAAGTTTGAAGTGGTTTACATTGAGTTTGTATCTGTTGTGTGCTCTTGTATTGTTGTGGTTGAAGTAGTCATTGACTGGTAGGACATTGTAGCAGATAATTTTGTGTGCTACGCTTAAATCTAACCATAGGCGGCGTAGTTCAAGGTTATCCAAGCCCAAAATCTCAAGCCTGGTGATATAGGGTATTCTGTTGCCAGCAGAGGAATGTAGTACTCTTCTCATGAAATACTTCTGGACTCGCTCGATTGTATTAATGTCTGATATGCAGTACGGATTCCAGACTGATGAGCTGTATTTGAGTATTGGTCTGGCAAAAGTTTTGTATGTTCTAGTTCAGTGGTTCCCAAAGTGGGCAGTACTGCCCCCTGGGGGTGGGTGGGATGCCTTAGGGGGGTGCTAAGAGGCAAGGAGGCTGGCAGGGAGGCGCTAAGAGGCGTCTGGGGGGCGCTGGTGGAGTCCAGCTGTACCAAAAAAACCACGCGGCAGCTGGAGGTTTTTTGCAGGCACAGGGGATCAAAGCAGCGCTGCAGACAGGATTCATCCTTCCAATCCCAGAAGCGCTGCCTGCACTGAGCCAAAACAGATCCCCACATGGGCCGTGTTGTAGAGCGGTGGAATAACCTGAGGCGAACACGGAGCGAACTTCAGCTTTTACTTTATTGTAACAATAAAGGGTTGCCACGGCTGCCGTGCCAACAAGGCAGCCAGCTGGCGGACAACAGCTGATGCCATTTGACAGCTCCCTTTTATAGCCGGCTGTCAAATGGCATCAGCCAATAGGAACAGTCCATGTTCCCGCTGGAAACACGGACCGGAGTGAAGACTTCAGCTCAGTCTTTTCCGAACGCCACAGGCCGGGTCAAGCCGGCTGTGAGGAAGGTCTCCCCAAGGAAGCGAGGTAAAAGCGCATGTGCTTCGTAGTTGTTATACGGTATTAGCACACTCAGAAACCCTCGCACCCGATTGGTCCGGACCAGCGGAGACCTGATTGGTCAACAGGTCAGCCGTGATTGGAGCGCTAGGAATCTACGCGATTGGCTGTGCCGATCATGGGAGATTCAAAGCGCTGTCATTGGCTGCCGAGCCGCGAGCCAGCCCTATATGAAGGGCTGCCGCGGCTCGCATCCCCAGACCTTTACCTATAAAGAGCTGAATTCACGAAATGGTCTCGCGTCTCTGTTGAACCGATCCGCCTCCGATCTAACAGTTGTGTCGCAGGAATTATGTAGGGCGGGCCTTTCGGCATGTTGAGCATTCTTGGTGGAGTCGAGTGTCAGGAGGTTTTGCTTGGTGGGCCAAGGCTTAGAAGTCGGTGCAAAGTGATGTCGGGGATTATGGGAGGTGGGACAGGCTCTGCTCGGAAGCAGCTGCTGAAATGAGGGCACTAAGAGGCAGCAGGGGGGTATTTGAGGCGCCAGCACCGCAGGCTCATCCCATTGACTGTTTCACCGGAACAGTGCAAGGGACTCAATGGTGTCGAACACAGTGGTGGCAGCACATTGGGAAAGTCACTCTGGCTTTGCTCTACTTTCCCAAGTGCCACCGCTGTTGCATTCTGTCTGTCTGTCTGTCCATCCATCCAAAAGGTCTGCCTGCCTGCCTGCCTGCCTTCCTGACAACCTATCTACCTGCCTGCCTGTCTTTCTGTCTACCTACCTACCTACCAATATAGATCTACCTACCTACCTCTCTCTCTCTCTCTATATATATATATATATATCTATACATCCATGTTTGAAGCGCTGGCCCCGCAAGCACATCGGGAAACAAGAGCAAAGTCAGTCTGGGAGGGAGGGAGGGGGAGAGAGAGAGAGAGAGAGAAAGAGAGGGAAACCTGATGCATCAGATTGAAATGAGGCCTAGTTTAGACTGAGGCCCCTTTCCACATTGAAACATCTTTGCCAGCACATTGAAACCTCTTTGACTTCTTTTAAAGGTTTGTGGACGAAATATGGTCAAGACTACCAGGAAGTTCTCACATTTTGTTGAGGCTTTAAACAGGATCCATTGGACCAGATCTCCACCCTAAAAATTACTTTTCCCCAATGTTTTAAAGTGCCAATTCTGAAGAAGGCAAAAACCAAAATGTACTGGTATATTACAAGGAACACACACACACACACACACACACACACACACACACACACTCCCTTCTAACCCTGCTGGAGCAGGTGATTGGACTAGAATAGATATCTCATTATCTTTCTCCTCCCTCCCTCTCTCCTTTATTTCTTTTTCTTTCTGTCCCTTCTTCCATCCCCCCTTTTCTCTTTCTTTTCTTCCTTCTCTCTTTTTCTCTCTCTCTTTCCCTCTCTCAGGCTCACCCCATTGACTTGGTGCACTGCTTCGCTCAGACTTGCTTGGGCAGGTCCCTCTGGTGCAGTGGGCTCAAGGGGATGGGCCTGTGGGGCCAGCACTTAGAAAGTGGCAATGGTGGCATGTTTGAAAAGTAGAGCAAAACCAGAGGTCAGTAAGTTTTGCTGCAAAGAATCACAAAAGCTTCTGGGTTGTGCACAAGAAGGGACACACATGTCAATGCAATTCAGCAACATAAAATAAAGAGATACAAATAAAACAAATCAACAAGAATCGGCAAAGCATCTCTGATTAGATTTTATTCACTACTAGAATCTAATCAGAGAGGCTTTGCCGATTCTAGTGCAATGACCTGCTCCAGCAGGGTTAGAAGGGAGTGTGTGTTTGTGTGTGTGTGTGCATGGCTGTCAAAACTCCAAAAACAGGTCAAGTATCTCTGGGGAGGCCAGTCATAAATTAGAACACTTGCTAAACAATCGGCCCTTAAGTGAGGACCACTTGTATTTGGTTTGCCAGTTACCTGGCAACGCCCACCCAGTCACATGACCACCAAACCACACCTACCCAGTCATGTGACCAGCAAGCCACACCCAGCCAGCAAACCATGCTAGCTAGTCACATGACCAGCAAGCCATGCCCACCCAGTCACATGACCAGCAAGCCATGCCCTCAAATTAGGCCATGACCATAGAAATTTGAATCCCACCCCTAGATGGGGGCACTGAAGATGAGTTTGTAGTGCCAAGGGGGCGGTGGATTGAAAAAGTTTGGGAACCGCTGCTCTAGTTAGTAATTCGATATTTCCGGAGGAGAAGCTTCGTAAGATTAGATTTACAACTCTTAATGCTTTTTTGGCAACGCTGTTACAGTGAGCTCTGATGCTTAGGTCATTTGATATGGGAACTCAAAGGTCCATGCTCATCTGTTTGAAGAAGGAAACTTCAGTGTTTCTCAACCTCAGGAGCTTTTAAGATATAGGGACTTCAACTCCCCACAATTCCTAAAACCAGCCCTGCTTTAAAGTCTAGCTGGTAAAATCAAGGAATCCAGGAATATGCAAGAAATATTCAGCCCCACCCTGCTGCCCTGGTAAAAGCTTTCTTTTTCAGATGAACTTCTTCATTTAACTAGTTAAGAAATTTGACTTACTAACTATAGCCGGTTTTTATTTGTAAGGAGATTGAATTTGTTGGAATTTAAAGTATGTACATGGAAAGGCCAGGGTACATTTGCAACACAGTAAATCATCCTGACTAGATAAACATGTTCTGCTTAAGTGAGCATAGCAAAATTGGCTGAGTTCACACAAAGTCAAAGATACAGTGTCTCAGTTCTACTATTTAATGTATTATACTAAAATCTATCTCAAACCAATGACTGAATTAGGGTGCAATGCTGCATGAAAAATTAAACTTAAAAATTAAATCAAGCATTTTCTAATGTCAAAAACAAAAAGAGAACCCCAAATGCGACCATATAAAAACAAATAACAACTCAAACCCAAAGTCACATGCTTGCTTATTTGTTGTTTGTTTATTCAGTTTGTATAGCTGCTTATCTCAAACCAATGACTGGGTGACCAAAAATCATAAAAACAAACAAAACAGTTCAAAACACAATACAAAATCTCATATATATATATATGAGACAAACACAATACAGAAGCCTGATGATGGCAGATGAGATTCTGCCGAAACGTTGCTACAACTTTAAAAGCACAACTATAATGACATGGGAAAACACCCGAACAAAGCTGAATACCATACATGTAAGTACCCGCGAAAACTTAAGAATATATATATATATATATATACATACATATACATATACATATACATATACATATACATATACATATACATATACATATACATATACATATACATATACATATACATATACATATACATATACATATACATATACATATACATATACATATATATATATATATATATATATATATATATATATATATATATATATTTGTTTTGGTAGATTTTCATGGGTACAGGTATGTAGGACTAGGTGTATTCGGGTCTTTTCCTGTGTAAGATTAAGAGTATCTTGGTGACGTTTCGGTGAGGTCCCACTTGCCATCCTCAGGCTGGTGCTTTCGACTTCATGCCAGTGCAAGCAGTGTGTGATCTATAAATACTGGTAGTGGGGGCTGGTGTGCTGGGCTGGTTGGCTGTGCTGCTGCCTCTTGATTGGTTGGTGGAGTTCAGGTTGGTATAATGGGCTGTGTGATGGCCTTGTGAGTTTTGTTGTGGAGATATCCTGGATCTTGTGCTGTAATCTCCTGGGTCATTTGTTTTGTAGTGATCTTTTTTCCATTAGCCTCTCGTGTTTGTGTGATGGGCTTGCGAGTTCTTTTGTTGTGGTTTCCTGGGTCCTGCGTTGTAATCTCCTGGGTTGTTTGTGTTTTGATCTCTTTTCCATTGGCCTCCTGTGTAGTAACGGCTTGGGTAATGTGTTGTGTGATGACCTTGTGAGATTTATTGCTGTGGTATCCTTGGTCTTGTGCTGTGATATCCTGGGTCATTTGCTGTGTTGCAACTTCTTGAGTTCTTGTGGTGTAATTTCCTGAGTTTTCTGATGTGATGTCCTAAGCAGGTGGCTGTGATGTAGCATTCTGGGTTTTAGTCTGGCTTCAAGTTTGGGGTCTGGGTCTGTGTTCTTGGTGTGTGTCAGCTTGTTTAGTTTTGGGGTTGGGGTGTGTGACAGCTAGCAAAGCAGTCATGGTCTGTTTTCTGGATGGTGGTTGTCCTTCCTTTATAGGATGGGCTTGGCCTGGATCTGATTAGGGGGATTGGCGGTGGTGTCCTGTGTTGTTTTGGGTCTGTTGTTGGTTTTTGTGGCTGGGACTTGTGTGTTGGTGAGGGCTAGCTTCCAGGTGTCTGGTAGGCGGGATGTATTGTCCTATCTATTTATGTTATGGGGGTGTTTCTCTATCTTGATGGCTTCTCTGATTATTCTCCTGCTGGAGTGCTCAGTGTTGGATATTAATTTGGTTCCTTCAAAATTAATTTCATGTCCTGTGATTTTAAGGTGCTGGAAGAGGGACGAAATATTTTCTTCTCTTCTGACTGCATTTTTGTATTTTGCAATGCGTGCATTTATTCTCCTGTTGGTTTGTCCAATGTATGTGGCTGGGCAAATTGTTGCATGGTATTTCATAAACTCCTTGGTTTTCTAGCTGGATCTTGTCTTTGGGGTTTCTTAGGATGTTGGCTATTTTTTGGTCAGTGCCGAAGGCTGGGATTTGGCATGCAGTTGGTAAGTTACAAAAGGGTTGTTTATCATTAAGATCTGCTTTGTGATCAAAGGTAACGTGAAATGAGGGCAGGGAGGGAAGAAGTAGCAGGTTCTGCTTAACCAAGTTTCTGAACCTGAAGGTCCTTGCTCTTCCGCCACCTCTCTTTTGTTGGTGCAATTTATCTGGGGGGTGGGTTGTCCCAAGACCCTTTGAGTTTATTCATTCATTTACGTTGCCCCAAGGGGATTTTTTTTTGGGGGGGGGTGTTTCTTCCCTGCAACACAGCCATCATCTCTCCCAGGCCCAGCAAGACACTGTCCTCCCCACTGGAGGGAGTTGGGGGTTCAGGGAAGTGTCCTGTTAATCATTAAAGCAATCTGAAAGACCACCCTTTGGGAAGCGTTTCAGCCGCTTCTTGGGTGGTGCAGCCACCTCCGTAACTTCCACGATTCCTGGGGCTGCTGCCGCTGTTATTGGAGATGGCACTGGTGAGAGAGGGATAACTGCAGCTCAGCCTGGGCATGCTTGGAATGCAGGAACAGGCTGCGCACTGGGACTTTTGAAAACTTGCAGAGCCCGAGGCTGGAGCGGCAGAGATGCTCACTCGGCTCTTCTCATGCCCACCCAGCCGCTCGGGATTAAACCAAAACGCAGTGCGCGTTGTTCCCAGGTACCTCAAAATCTTTTTTTCCTGTTGTTACAGGGATGGGGGGAAAGCAGGAGCAACTCAGACACTGTTGTTGGAGACGGCACTGGCAAGAGAGGCGCCAGCACTGGTGGGAACCATGGAAGCTACGGAGACCCAAGAAGCAGCTGAAATGCTGCCGCCGGATATCCATATCAATGCTGCCCACCTCCTGACCCGGGTCTGCAGCAAAGGCGCTTGGCAGGGGTAGGGAGCCCTCCATGCTCTGCCATGATTGGCTGTTAGGAGTGGCTGATGGCGAGGCGTAGCTGCCCATGGGGCACTCCTAATGGCAAGTTCCTCCCACCTTCCCCCCCCTAATTTCACATGTTTTAAAATAGACTTAAATTTGGGGGAGGGGCTTAATTTCATTTTATGCCTAGAAAACATGCTGGGTCTTCCTATTGAGGGGGGCGTATTGTTGGAGAAACACGGTATATATAGCATATATATATATATATATATGGTATTCAGCTTTGTTTGGGTATTTGGGCTTTGTTTGGGTCATTATAGTTGTGCTTTTAAAGTTGTAGCAACGTTTCGGCAGAATCTCATCTGCCATCATCAGGCTTCTGTATTGTGTTCGTCTGTGAGTCAGACTTTCACAGCCGTTTCTGAAACGAAACAAACACAATACAGAAGCCTGATGATGGCATAATAATAAATAATAGATATTATATAGTCCATCAGTATCACCATAGGTAGGAATTAGGGCCCTTCACACACTTGGGCCCCTAGGCCTGTGCACATAGCCTGGTCTTCAAAGTCTTCTGAAAGATTGAAAGGTTGGGTCCATCCTAATCTCAGGAGAAAGGATGTTCCCTGAGGAAGACATTATGGGAGAAAAGCCACACACACACCCCGCTTCCCATTAGCTGACATTGTAGTCACAACCAATAGAAATATGGCAGTACTGAAACTATTTTATATTATTTAAAAAAATCTAAATATTACTGTGTTTCTACAACAATATGGCCTCCACCAATAGGAAGCCCCACCATGTTTTATTGGCATAAAATCAAATGAAGCCCCTCCCCCCAAATGAAGCCCCATATTAAGCATGCAAAATGGAGGGGAGCGAGGGGGGGGGCTTGCTGTTAGGAAGTACTTTTGTTGCATGCCTGGATATGGTGCTGTCTGCATTGGTGGGGCACTTCATATCGGGAGACCTTCCACCGTTGCTTTCCCTTCTCCCTTGCTGCCCCTTCTCCCTCAGTGCCATGACGTTAGAGCAATGCCACGGTGTTTGGCACAGCCACGTGCGGCCAGTCAGGGCTCCTCCCTGCAACCGGAGCCCTGAGGAGACACTTGGCTTCAGGTGCTCCCGTCTTCCCTTTGCTTTTGAAGGTAAAGCGAATTATTTTACAAAGCCTCCCCTGCCCGAGTGGGCAGCCCAACCTGTTATGTATGTAAATAGTTTAAATAAAAGCAAGCTTGGGGTAAAGTGCAGGGTTCTGGCCCTGCACTTCTGATTGGGTGTTAAGCGGCTCGATCGGATTGGTTGGGTTCAGAGAATCCGATTGGCCCTTAACGAAGGACTCTTATTGGTTCTGGAGCTAGCGTCTTACAGCTCCCTATTGGTTATTTCACATTAAGGTCACCTATATAAGGCAGAGTTGTTGTTGTTCATTCTCTTAAGTCACTATGTAATAAAGAGCTGAAAGTTCACCAACTAAGATTGTCTCCAGTCATTTCACCCATGCCTGAAACCATATCACTGGCGATGAGGGTGGGATTTGGAGACATCTGATCTTAAGGAACCGGGAAGAAAAACAGAGCACGTGCCAAGACGACGCCACCAATGGAAACCATGTCCAGTGGCATCGTACCACCCGCTCCGTTCGATCCGAACCAAGAGGATTGGGAATCCTACATGGATCGCTTCCAAATGTTCCTTGAAACAAACAACCTGAAGGACGCCACACCAGCCAAGAAGCGGGCGCTGTTCCTGACGTACTGCAGCCCGGCTGTCTTTAAAATGGCAAAGGCACTCGCGAAACCTCGAGAAGTGAAAGCAATGAGCTGGGATGACCTCGAACCTCTCCTGAGAGACCATTACGCGCCAACCATACCTACACTCGTGAGACGCCACGAATTCTATCAAAGAAGCCAGCGAAAAGGAGAGAGTGTGGCTGACTTCGTGGCAGACCTCCGACACTTGGGAGGCCTCTGCGGGTTCGCAAACTTAGATGAAGCACTGAGAGACCGCTTAATTCTGGGATTAGATGCACTAGGCATGCAAAGCAAGCTGATGGCAAAAGGCGACATCGACCTTGCTGACGCCATCACCGAAGCCACTGCTGCTGAGGCAACCAAAAAGTCTGCAGCGCAACTACGGCGAAGCCGAAACCAACGACCCCACCGACAGGCGACATCTTACCCAGCTCAGAAGGGCAGCTAGCGACAATGCACTACGAGGACTTCTCTTCGTCGTCAGACAGCAACGAAGAAGGGGTCCATCGACTGCGGTCCGACCGGGACCCTCGCTCTAAACCCTCACGCTCTTGCGCTGGTTGCGGGGAAAACCACCCCAGGGCAGACTGCAAATTCCGTGATGCGATCTGTCATGAGTGCGGAAAACGAGGCCACATCAGTCGAGTCTGTCGCAGTTTACCGGGACCAAGTCAGGCCTCAAGGGGAACCAGTTCTCTCCAATCGGCAGGAAACCGTCCTGTAAGGCGAGATCCAGCAAACCACTCCTACAGATATCGAGCGTTGCAGAAAGAAGAGGCCCACCATACTATCACTATAGGTCACGCCTCAGCCATGGACGCTAAGAAGATTCGAGTCACAGTAGCCATAGAGAACCAACCTTGCCACATGGAGGTTGATTCCGGATCATCCCTCTCGATGGTGTCGTGGAAGACATTAAAGCAACTCATTCCTACCATCCAACGCCAAGACCTTCGAATGCAACGTTTCATCCTTAAAGACTACCAAGGGAATCGGATCCCTGTGGTTGGGTCTTGTCGAGTCCGCGTCTCGTTTAAAAAGCATACGGCATACTTACCTCTAACGATCATCAATAGGGACAGGCCTAGTTTGTTGGGCCTCCAATGGTTCGCGCCACTCGGCATCGAAGTAGCCGGCGTGAACCGAGTCGGTGATTGCGAGTGGGAGGAGGACCTTATTACTGAATTCAGCGATGTCTTCGCAGATCATCTGGGCGAGTATAAGGGGACCCCAATTTCGTTTAGCCTCGACCCTAAGGTCGCCCCGATCCGTTTAAAGACCCGTCGAGTTCCGTTCGCCCTTAAGGCCAAGATAGATGAACAACTTGACAAACTAATTAAACAAGGGGTACTGCAACCCATTGATCATTCTCCATGGGAAACTCCTATTGTAACCCCCATTAAACCAGATGGGTCAATCCGAATCTGTGGGGACTACCGGGCCACTCTAAACCACGCCCTCCAGCAGAACGCGTATCCAGTGCCGGTGGTACAGCACCTCCTTCATTCCCTGGGAGGCGGAAAGGTTTTTGCTAAGTTAGATTTAGCTCAAGCCTGTCAACAATTGCCCGTGGACGATAAAACAGCCCAAGCTCAAACAATAGTAACGCACAGAGGTGCTTTTAAATGTACCCGATTGCAATTCGGGGTAAGTGTAGCCCCGGGAATATTCCAAAGTTTAATGGAATGATTATTGCAGGGAATCAAGGGCGTGGTTCCGTATTTTGATGACGTGTTAATTGCAGCTCCTAGTAAAAAAATTCTACAGAATCGTTTAAAATGTGTTCTTAAGAAATTCCAAGAAGCGGGATTGAAAGTAAAAAAGGATAAATGTCATCTGTATACAGACAGTGTTGAATTTCTAGGTTATCGCATTGATAGTCAGGGTATCCACCCTACTGAGAGTAAATTAAGGGCGATAAAAAATGCTCCCAGACCCCGTAACAAAACAGATCTCCAGGCATTTTTAGGCCTTATTAATTTCTATAATGTGTTTTTACCACATAAGGTGACTGTGGCTGAACTGTTACACCGGTTATTAGATAAGAAAGCATTGTGGGTTTGGGGTTACCGGGAGGAAAAAGCGTTTCGAAATGTAAAAGATTTACTTACATCTGATTCTGTACTTATGCAATATAATGAAACATTACCATTGGTTATAACTTGTGATGCCTCACCGTTTGGGGTGGGCGCTATTTTGAGCCATGTTCTGCCTAATGGAAACGAGGCCCCTGTTGCATACTTTTCGAAGACTCTTTCTCAGGCAGAACGTAACTATGGACAAATAGATAAGGAAGCTCTTGCAATTGTGGCAGCCGTAAAAAAATTCCATGAGTATGTATATGGAAGGACATTTACCATTGTAACTGACCACAAACCTTTACTGGGGATAATCGCTGGGGACAAACCAACCCCCTATATATTGTCCCCAAGAATGACTCGATGGTCAGAGTTCCTAGCTGCTTATAATTATCGATTGTTACATCGCCCGGGGAAAGCCATTCCCCACGCCGACGCACTCAACAGAGCACCGCTACCAGAAACTCTCGACGATCCGGCACCAACAGTATCAGTGTTACAAATTGAAATGCTCAACTCGCCTCCTATGACCGCTCGAGATATTGCGAGAGAAACCAAACGAGATCACACCCTAGCTCGAGTCCTAGGCTGGGTAGAACGTGGATGGCCATTGGACCAGGTCCCAGATGACTTCGCGCCATTTAAAACAAGACAGACTGAACTTTTTTCGCAAAAAGGCTGTGTCATCTGGGGCGATAGAGTCGTTGTTCCAGAACAACTCCAAAACTCGCTGTTACAAATTTTGCAAGAAGGACATCCCGGGATCGTGCGGATGAAAGCACTCGCATGGAGCTATGCTTGGTGGCCAGGCATGGACCGACACATCGAGCAATGGGTCAAGGCCTGCACCAAGTGCCAACAAACCAGCAACGCACCGCCAAAAGCTGCACCGACTGAATGGGAGACGCCACGCGGGCCCTGGTCCAGAATCCACCTGGATTTCACAGGACCGATTAAAGGACATACATTGCTATTGACTGTCGATGCATACTCTAATTGGTTGGAAATTCATCGAATGACCCATACAACCTCTGAAGCTGTTATTAAAGTCCTCAATAGACTCTTTGCAACTCATGGATTGCCGGACGTCCTGGTGTCCGACAACAGACCACAGTTTACAGCGCTAATGTTTGAACAGTACCTTGCTGATAATGGCATCCGCCATGCGCTCACCTCGCCGTCGCATCCTGCTACCAACGGCCGAGCGGAACGCATGGTCCAATTTGTAAAAAAGACTTTGCAAAAAGTTGACTATGATAATATTGACGAAAAAATTAACCGCATTCTACTTCTACAACACATCACTCTGCACAGCGTAACCGGCAGAACTCCCGCAGAACTTCTCATGGGGCGAAAACTCCGTTCCCGCCTCGACCGATTGCACCCTGCTTATGAACCAGAAAAGCCTGCAGGATCCAGCGGACGCTACCGTACCTTCAAGGTGGGCAACCCCGTTTATGCAAGAAATTTATCAGGCGACCCAGTTTGGATTGAAGCAACGATAATACGCGAGACTGGGCCCAAATCCTATATTGTAAAATGTGTTGATGAAAGACTGTGGAAACGACATATTGACCAATTACAGTCACGACTCCTTTCGGCCAGCCAGCAACTCCCCTACGACCAAACTGAGGGGGGGGGAAGGAATGGAAGAAGACGACATTCCAGGGAACCTGTTCCAAGAGAGCGATGAATCTAGTGAAACTCAGGAAATGGAGCAGGAGGAAGAATCGTACACTCCAAGGGAAATCACACCAGAACGAGAAGCTGAGCCACTGCCAAACAACATTTTACCTCAACAGGACTGCACACAGCCAGTCCAAAGAAAATCTAACAGACCCAAAAGACAACCGTCCTATTTGAAGGACTATATAACCACACCATAATTGAGGAGCCAGGGGGAAGGGGTGTTATGTATGTAAATAGTTTAAATAAAAGCAAGCTTGGGGTAAAGTGCAGGGTTCTGGCCCTGCACTTCTGATTGGGTGTTAAGCGGCTTGATCGGATTGGTTGGGTTCAGAGAATCCGATTGGCCCTTAACGAAGGACTCTTATTGGTTCTGGAGCTAGCGTCTTACAGCTCCCTATTGGTTATTTCACATTAAGGTCACCTATATAAGGCAGAGTTGTTGTTGTTCATTCTCTTAAGTCACTATGTAATAAAGAGCTGAAAGTTCACCAACTAAGATTGTCTCCAGTCATTTCACCCATGCCTGAAACCATATCACAACCCCACGTGGGGATGTGAATCTTCCGGGGCAGGATGAGTGGAGGGTCTGGCGGGGAGGCACTCGCTGCCTGCCAGCGCTGCGCCAGAGCCGTGAGGGCTAGGCAGAGCTGGGAAAGTGAGCTGCCGGTGTGTGCGTGCCTTCTCTTGCCCCTCATTCCCAAATCTTGCCCAGGCTGGCGGGTGCTAACCTCGTTCGTTCTCCCCGTGTCGGGCTAAGCGTGGTGGCTGTTTCCGCTGTGAGCTGCTCAGACCTGCTGCTGCCTTTCTTTGAGGTGGAAGAGCTCGCTGGGCTGAAGGGACCGGCGCATCAGAGGCACGCAGTGTAGGGAGGTCGGGGAGGAACGGAAGAGGCCCCGGGAGATTCGCCTCCCCACGTGGGGTTGGGCTGCCCTCTTGGGCAGGGGAGGCTTTGTAAAATAATTCGCTTTACCTTTGAAAGCAAAGGGAAGACGGGAGTGCCTGAAGCCAAGTGTCTCCTCAGGGCTCCGGTTGCAGGGAGGAGCCCTGACTGGCCGCACGTGGCTGCGCCAAACACGTTGCTCTAACGCTGCGGCAGCAAGGGAGAAGGGAAAGCAACGGTGGCCCGAACCCGAAGGTCTCCCGAATATCCAAGCTGTCGGGAATTAAGTCACTCCCGAA
This sequence comes from Hydrophis major, assembly GCA_033807585.1. NCBI lineage: Eukaryota > Metazoa > Chordata > Lepidosauria > Squamata > Elapidae > Hydrophis > Hydrophis major. The sequence goes on from CM066329.1 coordinate 337,228,328, forward strand.
AAGACGTCCTAGCCATTTTTTCGGGGATCAAAAAAAAAAAAGGCCCAGCCTTATTATGTGAGAAACACGGTACATATCTAGAACACAATTGCAGCAGACAGGGCAGAATCAGTATCTACAACAAGACAACCACTGATAAATGGATATATTGATTCTGCTTAAATTGTAGAAGAAAGATAGAACAGGAATAAAGAAACAAAAACCTGTATTGTACTCCATTATCTTTCCTTTGTAATGAGAACTGAAGAATACAGAAATTTGGGAGACATGCTCCACATTCCAGAGGTTGTCTTTGCCAGGCTTGATTGTCTCTACTTAGCTACCAATTCCAAAGGAAATATTATTTGTGCATGTTGCATTAAGCCTTTAGGAGTATGTAGCAGCTTTTATGTTCCCTGAATGGTACTTCTTTTGTGTCAAAGCATCTGGGGAAACCACCTTTGAATGTCTTGCACAGTCCTACTGGAAATATTTCTCCCCAAAACTTCAAACAGTTAACAACTGCAGTGATTCGATTAACAACTGTGGCAAGAAAGATCATAAGCTGGGCAAAAGACACTTAGTAAGTATCTTGCTTAGCAACAGGAATTTGGGGCTCAATTGTGGTCATAAGTCGAGGATTACCTGTAGTTTCTTGGAGAAGACAAAGAGTCAATAATTAGTCTGGAGATTGCAGTTCAGAGCATCTTGGATCAATTAGATGGCATGCCATTTAGAAAGTACCAGTGAACTAATTAATATTTCTTCGTATGGGTCAGAATCAAGAGCTGAGCTTTTGCCCTCTAGTAGGCTTTGTGACATGAATGAATTTATTTTTTGTCCAATAGAATAATTTTTGGAAGAAAGGTTTTCAACTATATTTCCTTATGTTTTGTTAATTTCAAAGATACAGAAGGAAAAAGAAGTGAAAGTGACACCATATAGCGTCAACAAAAAATTCAGAGACATTCATTTCATGTTATAAGCCTCAGTCTTGGATTAATAATATGCATTTATGCTCTGCTTATAAATTGATCAATATTATTACCTCTGATTAAGATTCACTGCTGTCTTTAAAACTAAGATTTCCAATTGTATTATATTTACTCTTTATGTTCTTCTTTTTATATCTTTGTCCTGCACACAAAAGCAAAGTTTATATATTTTGTTTAGAGGAGAAAATGACTGGATATCCCTGTTCATTTCAAATTTGTTTGAAACTTGAATGCAAGCAACAAAATACTATGGGAGCTGTTATCTGCCATTCATTCATTCATTCAACATATCCAAGCTTTACAGTGGAACTGCACTACAGAAGTAATTGATGAGCAATAGACATACTTTAAAACATTCGTTGATCTCAGCATAAGAGATGGCTCATTTTCTGGTCCAGGCATTATTCCATAAGACAATGGAGACTCGTGTCTCAAATTTGGACTCTCCAGCTATTTATGCTGATCATATGTTTGAGTGCATATGAATTTATATATCTGTATTGTTATATATACTATAGATATCATAGATGACATAAACCAGGAAGTTACTGAACACAGAAAATTCTTGCTCTCAGATAAAAATAAAGTTTCATTTGAAGTTAGATCAATTTTGCAGGAATGTAGCTGCAGATTTCCTTCTTCTTTAACTCCCTGGTTATTGTTGCTTCCACATTCAATACCAAAACCATTCATTTTGCAGTCATTTGGGAAAACATGCTTACTCATGCAGATTTGGAATTTTACAGATTGGAGCTCAAAGTATTTGATAAGCATTAGGCAAAGTTCATATATATTAGATTGATATTAGGGAAGTATTGAGAAAAAAAAATGACCCAATATATTTTTCCTCTTTTAGCTGCAAGGGGAAAGAGATGGGAGAGAAGATTGCATAATGTTTTATCTCCTGCACATTTCTCTTTCCAATGAAGTTGGAAAGTACAATGAAGTACTTTCATTGTTAGATCTGTGTTTATCTGACAAAAGCATTGAGGGAAGACATTTCTAATAGAAAGAAAGAACTATCTTGATGGTGGCATAGAGTGACAGGCTGTATTTCTCATACCATTTTACCCTTTTCTAAGGCAAAATTAGCCAACCTAAAATGGATTAGAGATGAAGCTGTTATTTTTTTTAAAAAAAAATGTGACTCCAATGTGGTTTTTTGTATATAGCCAAAATTAGAAATTCTTAAAAAAAAGTAAGATAATAAGAGAGCTATGAAAACAACTAAATCATTCAACTGATTTCTCTGGGATATACTTCAGCTTTTTCTTCCACCCTGCTGGAGAAGTGGAATATAGCAATTGTATATATATTTCAGAAAGAGTTCAATAGAAGTATCCAAATAAAAACGGGATTTTCCCCCCTACTAGGGAGGAGACATTTTAACTCTCTTTCTGCCAACCAAGTATTTCTACTCCACTGCCTCTTTGCCCTCTCAAAATCGGCCATTTCTTCTTGGGAATCCATATTACATTCCACCACACCAAAGTATTTTAAAACTGTTATAGAATCATTTTTATTACAGAAGAACTCTGGATTTACAAATTACAGATGAAGGTTAGGAAGATTTTTTTCTTAGTGCCAGTTTCAACTCACTGAGCAAAAGTCTCTATTGCCCTGATTTTCCTTAGATTTGGGGTTTGCCCTAAATCAAAACATTGCCCGCAAAATATACCAATGACTTTTCCAAAGTGGTGCCATTCCAATGTGTTGTGCTCAGCAAAAATAATTCCTGTATTGAGGGATTTGGGGAGTTGAAGGCCAATATTTATATAGAAGAGACCAGACTGAAGCAAGCTGAGAGAAAAATAGCCACTGTTATTTTAACTCTGACATATTTGTGATTTAAGAATCTTTGGTTATACTGGGAAACTTTCCATGGAGAACTTAATGATCTCACTAAAGTTAAGCATGTTTTAACTGTCATTGTTTTCAGTGGAAGTGTTTAGCACATCAAAGAGTTGGTAATATAGTAAATTTTCATCTCACAGGATTTTAGTATTAGCATATTTAGCACACATATATTTAAGCCAGATCCACCCAGAATCTAAGCTCTTTGAGAATGTTTAGCTCATGTCAATGAAAGGATTAATATATATTATGCTGGAATATATGAATGATTTCAAAAGCAGAAAGTGTTACTATGTTGGTTAATGAGTGAGTAGTCTGATATATGGAAACCAACTTAGTATTATAAAGTGAATCATAACATGGAGTTCCTAATTTAGTGGTTCCCATAAGGAAAAGGTTATATGTAGTAACTATTTCTTTGAATTCTTTGGATGGAATGTAAGGAATCTAAAATGGCCAGATTTCAACTGTCCCTTTATGCTTATTTTGCTGTTTGAAATATCTTCATGATATCCTTTGTTCATTTTTTCTTAAATATTTGAATAGCTTTAAAAGATCAAATATGCAATGAGAAAATGCTATGATTGTTCTGTCTCTTTTGTAATTGAGCTAATACTAGATAGCAATGCCATTTATAGTTTTACAGGGACTTACTAATTAAATTTAAAAAGTAGTTTTCTCATTGTGGGGGTAGACTGTTACTTCACTGCTCTATAGTTCTCTATCAGTATTACCAACTGTTTTTTATGCTCAAACTACTCCGAAACTCATATTTCTCCAAATGTCAAGAAGAGCAATTAACCTTGAGATGCCCTTTCCTCAGTTTAAGTATTCAACTGCAGATTTTTCTTTGATGCATACACACACACAATTTATATTTGTTTTGTACCTTAAATTATCTTAAAATATCATAAAATGTGTTAAATAAAAAGAAAGTGGGTCAAAGCACTTGTGCCAAATCATTAATATTTTAGGTGCATCTATTGTTCAGCCAGATGTTATCAAACTATGCTTAGCTGGGTTTATTTAGATTGTCAGCGTAGAAGTGGTAGAACAGTAGAGATTCAGGGTAAAGTATTTGTACTTGACTGTACTTTTGACAAGTTTTTTGTAATGCTGAAAATCAAACCCATTCCGATTACCAATAGATTATCAATCAGATTAAACAAGAGTTCTAATTACAGCCTGTGATTGTCATAATTCTTGAGCTCTTGAAGTGGAAAGAATGATAATGTACCTGTGCTGTCTACTACTTTTTCTCTAAATTGTATGAGTCTTAACAATTTGGCTAGGACTCATATTGGATCACAGGTTTGGACAATGAATGATGGTTGGCACTGAAGAACAACAAGCTATTAAATTATGATTTATGGATATGCTTGAATTTGTACACCAAAACTCTAATTGGTTGACAGCATATCACACCCAGTTTGCAAATATCTGGAGGAAAAAGTAGAAAATCAGTGTGATAGATATCAATAAGTTTTTAAAAAAGCAACAACTAAACATTGGAGCTAAATTGAGTGAAGTGGTTGCTTCCTTTCATTTTTGATAGTGTGCAATTTTAGAAAACCATGTTGATATATATGTACAGGTCAGGAACTATATATTTATGTTTTTAAAACAGAATCTTGAAAATGGATTGAAAAAGACAATTTATTCATTTGTAAGAATTAGTGCTGTATGCAAGCATTTATCGATGGATTTTATTTTACTTTTTTTCTGTATCTTGTACAGAGGTGGATTTATAAACTGTACAGATGCAGATAGATAACTCAACAAGACATCCATAACAAAGTACATTTATTGGTTCATCAGGTATCCTCATAACTCACATTTGTGATGAAGTTCTTCTTTTATGACCAATCCTTTGTATATCTGCATTGTAGTAAAAGATGGTTATCTCCTAACCCATCTCGTAGTGATAGAAAGCAGCTCCCATGAGTTAGGGAGTTCAAGCAAAAGTGAAGAAAACTCCCCCAACCCATCGAAGGTCAATTCAGTGACCAATCAGGATTACAGATGTGACATGAACTACATTTCCCAGGGTACCTTTAACTACATTTACCACGATGCATTCCCTTAAGGGGACAGCTCATAATTCCTAAGTAACTATCCAATTCCCATAGACTGGCTGGGAAAGCACAACTTTACTTCCACTAGCTGTTATCTGACATGCCAAAATTAATCATTAAATGAAAAGCATTGCTTGTTCTTGGTTGATACATAACTCCCTTTCCCCATACTCTCTTCCCTTTTCCATGTTGCCAGATAGATAAACATCTATGCAGTTCACAAAATCCAAGTTAAAAACATATCATATAAAACATAATTACACGACCATAACCTGTCACCAGAGCCACAGAGTAAAATCCCAACTAAAGATATCCCTTCTTTAGTTTTTGCACTTTCTATCTCTTATTTATATTTCTCTTTTATTTTTCTTTCCTTTCATTCTCTTTTATTTTTCTTTCCTTTTATTATTGTTAAAATTCTTAATAAAATTCAGTAATAAAAATTGCTGAAACAAAAATGGATAAACTTAACTACTCAAGAGAACCAAAAGTTTAGGCATCTCCAAAACTTTCATTTGAAAGCTTCAGCTGAAACTAATAAGCCTGTCTAGGGAGAGCAAAATTGAAAATAATTTTTAATGCATTGTATTATTCTTGGCAAGAGGTGTCCATATTATCTATAAATATTCCTATGCTAATGATTTAATAAACTTTACCCTGAATCAAATGTTACATGTTACCGATTCTGAAAATTATTTGTTTGTTTATCATTATCTGTATAGTTGGCTATCAGGCTGGCCACAACCTAAATCTCTAAATAGAAAGGATTCTTGGCTCCGTTTGTTGAGAAAAGGTATAGTTTTATTATTCAAGTGTATTGTAGTATTGTATAGTCAGAACTGAGAACTGCGTGCCAAAATCCCTAAGTTCTATTCCCTCACCCACTGTTCCTTGCTGCCCACACCACTGTAACCAATCAAGTCCATGCAAATTGTTTTCATAGTGGTCAGTCCAAGCATAATTTGGTATTCAGCTCCTTCCAGCTGGATGACCTTGAGGCAGCATCTCGAGGAGGTATAGGTTCTATCTTCGATTTCCCAAGTATCCCAACCCTCATAATCCCTCTCCACAGTTCATGGCAGTCTGACACTGCATAACAGCGAAGTACAGGAGGCATGAGGTGATAACTGACAGTTGCCCATCTCACTTACAGTCACTCTGGCCAGCATACATAATAAAAATACATAGAAAACCAAATTCATAAAATGACAACTTAAGATAAAAAGTATAAAACTGGCAGCAAGCATACAGAGTGCGTGTCAATTAACCATCATACAACCAACTATCAAGCTCTTGTCTATTGTGGGCTCCCCAAACTTGTTGATACAATGCAGTTAATGTACAGCATAACATAAAAATAAGGAGCTTGTTCTCCCCTTTGTGTCTAAACTGTGAAATGAAACATTCTTAGACTTAGGTGGTTGATTGGGACAACTTGACTAGGGATTCATGGTCTCCATGAAAAAAAAACCTCAGGAATCCTAACCAAAGTGAGCTTTGCTGCAAGAAAAGAGTAATGGAATGCAGAAGCTGAATGCAGGGGATAATATTTTAGGGAGAGAAATGGGCTCAGCATTGAACTGAGAATGGGCAACTAAGCCTAGAAAACGCTAACTTGCATTTGTGAACAGCAAGAAAAGAAATTTGGATGGCTATTCTAATATAAATCAATAAAAGTTTAAAACAGAGATAATGGATTAACAGATAACAGATAATCAGAGTTGGAAGGGACCTTATAGGTCATCTAGTCTAACCCCCCACCCAAGTGGGAGATCCTAGACCAGGGTTGGGATGCTACCGGTTCAGCCTGGTTCTACAGAACCTGTAGCTGCAAAGAGCAGCTGACACCGAACTGGTTTGTTGTTTGGCCCACCCACCTGCCCGGGCTCTAGGCTGTCTTTTATTCCCTGCTTTTCCCTCCTCAGCTGCTTTGCGTGGCACAGCTGAGGTTGAAAAAGCAGGAAGCAAGAGGATTTTCAAATGCTGCGCACCCAAGCACAGCGCTTGTCAGTTGTCCAGGTAGCACAGCTGATGATTTCTTACAAACGCTGCACACATGATTGTCCGCAGTTTGGAGAAACGGCAAATCGCTCCACTGGCGGATCCCACTCCTTCCCACCCACTCACTCCTTACCTGGCATGAACCATCCAACTTGCCTGGTTTGGTAAGTTGCTATTTTTCCTTCCCCCACCCCGCCCTGACCATCAGCTGTTCTGCTCTGCCAGAAGATTTAGATTAAAGGAAAACAAGACCTATGGAGAAAAGAGCTGGAAAGGGCTGCAGGAAAACCCTCCAGCTATCAATCAGCCCCGTATCCAGCTTTGCTGGAGTTAGTAGTATGATAAATGGGAAAGATCTGCTTCATCATACACACTGCCCAGTTTTCTCAGCTGGTTTGGGATCTATTTTTGAATTAACATTAGGTCTATATTGAGACTCAAACATGAGTTTAATAGGATTTTTTTAATAAGAGCACTGAACCTGTGACTAATGAAGCAGAGGTTGATCAGGACAGTGGGCGAGCACCTTCCCATGTCACCTTACAACCAGCACCCTACCTATCATATCTACAGCTCTCCAGGGCTTCTCATTATCTCTCCAAAGGAAAACTTGTGGATCTCACAGATCAAGCTCTCTACTTCCTTAATCTTACTAGTCATTGCTCATCTTCCTTCTTACTTACATGAGGCTTGTGAATTTGCTGGAAAAATTCTGCCCTGAATTTTCAGTTTCTAGCTTTCCTTGCTTGCAGAAGTGGCCAATTTGGATGGGGAGGTGAAGTGTGAAATTGCCTTTTTAAATTAGCTATCATTTGTTTCAAAATGTCAGGTGGGTAGGAATAGGATGCACACAAAAGAGACAGCTGAGAGAAGAATGCAAGAGGAAATCAATGAGGTAGAGAACCCATATTGCCTGGGTGGAATGTCCCAAGGAACGCAGTGATCTTAAGGCAAACTCTTTTGTTAAATTTGGGAGGATGCATGCTGGACCGAAAAGGCAAGAGGAAAGCTTTCTTCATCCAATGTCTTTCATATCAATATATCCTCTCTTCTCTTCCACACATTTAAGTACCATGCAAAATCAAAAATTAGTCGACCACACTGTTGAGGTAATTCCCTGTTAGGAGAATGAGTGCACACAGGGAGACGTAGTGAGAGTGATGTTGAATAACACACAACCAGCACACAGATACACTGAATAATAAAATGTAGGTTTTACTTCCAGTAAATGGTTAAGCAAAGTCCAACAAGCAGTCCAAGTCATACACGGTTAAAGCAGTCAGTATTCAGTCCAGGGATAATCCAAAATCAAAGTCCAGTATCATAAACAGTTCAGTAAATAGACTCATAGCAATCCAAGAAGAATGACGATCAGCAACAGTCAATAGGGAAAAATGCAGGAACCAAGAACATCGACCATCTAGCAACTAGCAACAACAGAACATAACAACCCAGGTTTCTGGCTCCATCTTATGGCCGTTTGAGGAACCACGCCCAATTGCAATTTTAGCATTCCCTTAAAGAGACAGTATTCAATGTCTATCCTGATTTATATATTTCCAACCCAATTGTTAGCTGACTATCAATTCCTAACACACACAATTAAACTCACTAAATGGCATACTAATTTAGATGGGTGAACTGTTTCTTGTCTTTGCTTGTACAATCTCACCCTCAGCTCTTGTGAAGATAACTAGTAAGTTTCCAGGCTCTCCTGAAACAAAAAGCACCCATTGGAGATGTTCAGGATGAGCCTGAGGGAGGGGTTAAACATGTCATCAGTCTTGAGTATGTTCGTGCCCACAAGAGATCTACTATAAATCTAGCCTTCCTTGAATTCCTTCTATCTACAGCCAATTTCTTTGGTTATTAGTAGTTCAGATTAATGTCATGTGCCAGGGAAATCAGGAGATCGAGACAGTTAAATGGGCATAAAGTTTTATTGCAAGCTTAAGCTCTCTATAAAAATCTAAACTACTAACAGCAAAAAGAAATTGGCAGTAGATAAGGGTAGAAGGAATTCAAGAGGGGGTGAACTTAGATCTTTTGTGGGCATGAAGGGTCTAATGACTGATGTGTTTGATGATGAAATGAGTATTGCAACAATCCTGTGCAAGTGATGCCCCTTTTGTACATACATGTTATTATATGCACTTATGGAAATAAGAGATCTTGCATTGTAACAGCAGCATGATACTTGTTTCATCATTCTGATAACATTATTGGATTTCTGCAGATGCTTCTAGTCATAAGGCCATGGTGACAAAAAGAAATTTCAAGAATATCTTCATGTGCATTTTGAGGCATAGGAGGATGAGCCAAGAGAGAGAATATTGGTGGTCTGAATGAAAATAATTAAGTTTCCACAAAGATTGCTTTATCTTGGTAGAGAGCATTTATTAGTCATTATATGGGAGAGGGGGCGGTCTTTTTGAGTGTAAATTGTTAATTATGTTATCTTTTGAAATTATTTTCAACCTGCCCTATAATTTTATTTTCCAGAGTAGGCTGCTCTGAATTTGTCCAATGGTGTCTGTCAGCTAGCATCAATAAAACCTGCCCTCTGCGTTTGCCTAAACATCTTTGTCTGTTTAGAAAGAGGCTGCTCCTTAAAAGCAACTCAGAATTTTTTTTTTCATTTGTAAGAATGGGACAACACTCACAGTTTTTCCAAGGGGAAAAGGACCATAGGGTTCCATAAAGCAGTATACAAATGCTTGATGAATCAGAAGGCTGAATCAATTAGCAAATTGCCAAATGTCTGAGTGTTTGAATTACAAGATCAATATTTAACCCTTAATTCCGTTAGACTCTCCTCACTAATTTCCCAAATTCTCATCAAACTTTTTCAACTCTTTTAACTTCACAACATCTCCCAATGCTACCTTGACAGCTACATTTGCTTTTTTTATTCACCTGTTTAAAGGCCAGGTAGACTATACTAGGTATAGTATATAGTATGAAGAAGGTATTCAATCGCCATTAGGTATATACTTGCTTCAGCCAAGAAGAGAAAAGGGAATGAGAAAGAAGCTAAAGATTGCTCCATTTTAATTCTCTTTGGTATAAGTTTCAAGATGCTTTTATTATAACTAGTAACAATAGAGTATCAGTAGTTTGCATAGTATCAATTTCTTGAGTTGACCTACCTCAAAAAATTGAACAGGCTGGCATTTTCCATCTTCAGTCGGAAAAAAAATCCCATAACAAGTAAAACGAATTTTGACATGGTAGTCCCTCTATTGATGAACCAAAGAAAGAAATCACCAGATATTTTTTTCAATGGACATAAGAGATAAAGATAACAGATAATCAGAGTTGGAAGAGACCTTATAGGTCATCTAGTGCAACCCCCCGCCCAAGTGGGAGACCCTACACCATTTCTGACAAATGGCAGTCCAATCTCTTCTTGAAGGTCTCAAGTGATGATATTAAAAATACTGCTTTTTTTAGTTGTTTTTAAAAAGTAATTGTTTAATTTCCTCCTCCTGCAGCAGGAAGTTTGCAGTTGTAATACTCCTTAAAATAAAATAAATGAAATGATAAATAACATTAAAAATTATACAAGTAATCTCATCCATGAGGGGGATGGGCAGCCATGCCTCGCCCCGAAGAGGCTGGGGATTCTGCCTTCAAGGGAGTTTTCGTCTGCCGAAAGAAGCAGCCTTGGGGTGAGGGGAGTGTGTGGGTGTGTGTGCGCTCGCCCCGAAGCTGCTTCTACTGGCCGATCAAAGTGGCTGGTGACTGCACTTGGGGAGCTTCCATCGCCTGAAAGAAGACTGGCCCTAAAGGCAAGGGGACACGGGTAGCCACGCCACGCCCTGAAGTGGCTAGGGACTCTGCGTTCAAGGGAGCTTTTGTCTGCCAAAAGAAGCAGCCTCACGGCGAGGGGAGTATGTGTGTGTGCACTTGCTCGCCCCGAGGCTGATCGAAGTGGCTGGTGACTGCACTTGGGGAGCTTCTGTTGTAGAGCAGCGGTAGAGACTGAGACGAACACAGGCTTGACTTTTAACAGGCTTTATTCAAACGAATAAAGGGTTGCTGCGGCTGCCGAGGCTAACTGGCAGTCAGCTGGCGGCAACAGCTGATGCCGTTTGACAGCTCCTTTTATAGCCGGCTGTCAAACGGCATCAACCAACGGGAGCAGGCGGCGCTCCTGCGCAGGCGGCAGACCAGAGTGAGGACCGCCGTCAGTATTTGAACACAGCACTCCTTTCCCCTGGCCAGGAGCATGCGTAGTCCTGCAGCCGGGTAGGCCACCTTCACTCGCAGCCGGATCGCTGCAGTCCTAGGGACTTGCTTGCTTGCAAGGAGTGCCTTGCTTCCAGGGTGTCGCTTGGAGCTCGTCGCTGGCCCTCTGAAGCCCTCACCCGAGTGTCCAGCTGCTGTCCAGGTAGGTCCCTCCGATCGGCTCACTGCAGGAATGGCTCGGGGTTCGACGGGTAGACCGGATCATCTGGCAGGGAACCGTTCACGGCCGCGGGGTAGACTGGTTCACTCAGCGGGTAGGCTTCAACAGGCGGCTGGTAGACTGGTGCGTCTGGCGGTCCCAGGGAGTCAACAGCAGCTCTTTCCCAATGCCTCCTTAACTGGTCGATGTGCCGGCGCCATACTCAACCATCTTCCAAGAGGATCCTATAGGACTTGGGGCCTGTAATTGAAACTATTTGCCCTGGCATCCATAGAGGGTGCCCTGCATAGTTCCTGGCATAAACCAAGTCTTGCAGGGTGAATTCCCTGGCATGACTGTCAGAACCTAGAGGGGTGCCAAGGGCATAATGGGGGTGCAACCTGTCCAGAGTGGTCCTAAGGCGTCTGCCCATCAATAGTTCTGCAGGGGACTTGTTGGTAGTGGTGCATGGAGTAGAATGCTGGGTGAGCAAGTAAGTGGACAGTTTGGAGTGCCAATCTACTTGGCCAAACCTTGCCAAGGCTTCCTTTACCGACCTAACGTCCCTCTCAGCCATCCCATTGCTTGCAGGGTGAAAAGGGGCTGTGAGGGCGTGCCTGATGCCCAGGTTGGTTGCAAAAACCCCAAACTCACAAGAGGTGAACTGGGGGCCATTATCAGATATCAAGATGTCAGGGAGGCCATGCGTGACGAACAGTCTGGCCAGGGCCCTTGTAACAGCCAGCGTAGTTGTAGAGGGAAGCAAGGCTACATCAATCCATTTAGAGAATGAGTCTACTATGACTAAAACAGTCCGCCCATGCACTGGGCCAGCCAGGTCAACATGCAGCCAGGACCAAGGGGCCCCAGCATCCTCCCATCGAGTTGGGGCAGCTGCTGGTGGTGCTGATCTAGTTGCCTGGCAGGGCTGGCACGTGCTTACCCAGCTGGAGATTCGGGCATCCAGGCCTGGCCACCACACATAGCTGTGGGCCAGAGCCTTCATTCTCACGATGCCAGGGTGGCCTTCGTGTGGGGCTTTTAAAATGGGCTCTTGGAGTGTAGTGGGGATGACCACTCTTATCCCCCATAGTAAGCAACCCTGTAGTGAAGATAACTCTTGCCTGCGGGTCTTGAATGGCATGAATTTAGGGGTGTAATGAATTTCAGGCCACCCCCTCCCCACCCAGTCCAGGACTTGGGAGATTACCTTGTCCCTTCTGGAGTGGGCAGCAATATCCTCAGCTGAGACAGGCAGGTTGAGTTCGTTGCAATCAAAAATGGCGTGGATGGGCGCGGGGTCTTCTACTGGTGTTGGTAGAGGGCACCGGCTGAGGGCATCTGCATGGCACAGGTTCTTTCCCAGGCGATGTACCAGCTTATACGAGTAGGCGGCTAGGAACAGGGTCCATCTGGTCATCCGCGGGGATAGTACCTGTGGGGCTTGCTTGTCTCCTGCTAAAAGGCATAAAAGTGGTTTGTGATCTGTTATAAGCTCGAAGTAATTACCATAAAGGAATTCGTGGCATTTTTTGATAGCAGCAACTGCTGCTAAGGCTTCCTTATCAATTTGACTATAGTTCCTTTCTGCTGCAGAGAATGTTCTTGAGAAGAAGGCAATTGGGGCCTCAGAGCCATTTGGCAGCCTATGGCTGAGTACTGCCCCCACGCCAAAGGGGGAAGCGTCTGCAGCTAAAACCAGGGGAAGCTGTTGGTTAAATTGGATTAGTACTGCATTTGAAGTTAGCAGGGATTTGACCCTTGGAAAGCATTAGCTTCTCTTTGTCCCCAGTGCCAGGGGGCTTTCTTATCTAAAAGTCTATGTAAAGGTTCAGCTATAGAAGCCTTGTGCGGAAGGAAAGCTGCGTAGAAATTCAGGAGCTCTAAAAAGGCTTGTAGTTCCATTTTGTTGGAGGGTGTGGGTGCCTCATGGATGGCCCTAACTTTTGTTTCTATAGGATGAATTCCAGAGGCGTCAATTCGATAACCTAGGAAGTCCACTTGCTTAGTGGCAATGATGCACTTGTCTTTTTTAAATTTTAACCCATGCTGCCTAAAATGGTCAAAAACTGACCTAACCCTAAATAATAATTGTGTTTTGTTGGTGGCAGAGACCAAAATGTCATCAAAGTATGGGACTACACCTGGGAGTCCTTGGAGAATCCTCTCCATAAGGGACTGAAAGATACCAGGGGCCACACTAACTCCAAATTGTAAACGCTTACACCTAAAAGCGCCCCTGTGGGTAACTATTGTTTGCAAATCAGCAGTATGTTTGTCTACAGGAAACTGCTGATATGCTTGAGACATATCTAGTTTTGTGAAAATTGTACCTGGCTCAAAGGAGTGCAGCAGGTGTTGGATTACGGGGACTGGGTATGCACTAATTTGGAGGAAATGATTGAGGGACGTTTTATAGTCTGTGCAGATTCGCATGCTGCCATCTTTTTTAAGGGGGGTGACTATGGGTGTTTCCCATTTTGCAAAATCTACTTGCTCTAGCACTCCTTGTTTTATTAGCTTATCTAGTTCTGAATCCAATTTAGGTCGAATGGCAAAAGGGACTCTGCGAGGTTTTAAACGAATGGGGGTGGCTTGTGGGCCTACATCAAATGAGATAGGGGTACCAGAGTAACATCCCAGCTCATCACTAAAAACATCAGCATAGTCCCTAAATAGGGTATCTACTTCAGTATTCACCACAGAGTGAATCCCAGTTACATTAAGGCCCAGAGCAGGGAACCAATCTAGCCCAAGCAAGCTGGGAAGGGCACCATCTACAACCACCAGAGGCAAGTGGCTTCTAAAGTTCTGGAATTGAATTAGGAACTTGCCTTTCCCCAGGACTGGAATGGTCTTTCCCTGATAGTTTCAAAGAGTCAGGTGGCAGCTGAGCAGCTTCTTCTTGGAGTGTAGGGAACAGCTTCTTCAGGGTGGCCCATGAGATGATAGAGAGGGCAGACCTAGTGTCCACCTCCATCCAGCAGGGCTTACCTTCTAAAAAGTCAAAAATATTTATTTTGTTAGATTCAGGGGTGATATTGTCTGAGCAGTAACAGGTGTAGCAATCTTCAACTTGCCTTTGGAAGGAGGATGTGGCTTGAGGTCTTTGTGGGAAGGTTTTTTCAGCTTGGCAAACTCTAGCTATGTGGCCCTTTTTCTGGCAGTTTAGGCAGATGGCATTTCTGAATCTGCATGTTGACCTGAGATGTGTCCCCCCACAGCTCAAACAATTGGGTTGCTATCTGGTTGCTGGGTTGGTGTTTTTCCTTGGCATCCCTGGAGGAGGTCTTGGCTGCCTGAGACGGTTTACATTAAGCGGTTCCTCCTCTAGGGAAACCTCATCGAAGTGAATGGTAGAGCTTCCTTGCTTTAAGGGGCTCCCCTGAATCTCAGCTGCTGACAGCTCAGACAGCTCAGCAGCCTGAGCTTCTTCTATGGCTAAGGCTTGGGTTAAGTCCTTTTTTGCTAGGAAACGCCTCTGTAGCTTTAGGTCTCTAACCCCTCCTACAATATGGTCAAGCAGCATGTCTTCCAGGTAATCTCTAAAACCACAGTGTATGGCAGCTGATCTTAAAGCTGCCATATACTGACTAACAGTTTCCCCCTCAGCCTGAACTCTCCTTCTAAAAGCCAGTCTCCTAGCTCTTTGAGAGGGCTTGGGGGAGTAGTGGTTAGACAGGATTCCCTGCAACTCCTCCCAGGGAATTGCCTTCACAGAGCGCGGGGATACTAGTGCGGAGGCTGTATCAAAAAACAACAGCTCCACAGAAGCTCAGAAAATAGGATCTTTTCCTCAGGTAGGTGGCTTCTGTCAGGTCAATCGCGTTTAGGAAACACTCGAACCGGTTCATATACAACTCCCACGTTTCGCCCGTCAGCTGGAATGGAGGGAATGTTGGGTTTGAACTCCTCTTGAAGTGGCAGTGTCGGTCTCCTCAGCTGAGGGAGCTTTAAATTCACGCTTTTAGAAAAGTGCTTGCGGCTGCGCCTGTCAGGCAGCGTCTGATTCCTCAGCTGGGGAGTTTGAACTTCGCGCTCGTGGAGAGCGTCAGTGGCGGTGACGTTATTCAGCTCTCAGTGGCTTCGGCTCTTTTTGACAGTGATTGTGCTAGCTGTCTTCGCCTGGTTGTCTCTTTGTCTCTTATCATATCCCACCCTCGTCGCCAGTGTTGTAGAGCGGCGGTAGAGACTGAGATGGACACAGGCTTGACTTTTAACAGGCTTTATTCAAATGAATAAAGGGTTGCTGCGGCTGCCAAGGCTAACTGGCAGTCAGCTGGCGGCAACGGCTGATGCCGTTTGACAGCTCCTTTTATAGCCGGCTGTCAAACGGCATCAACCAATGGGAGCGGTCGGCACTCCTGCGCAGGCAGCAGACCGGAGTGAGAGCCGCCGTCAGTCTTTGAACACAGCAGCTTCCATTGCCCGAAAGAGACTGCCCTAAAGGCGAGGGGACACGGGTAGCCACGCCATGCCCTGAAGCGGCTGGGGACTCTGCCTTCTTCTATCGGCTATTGGGGCATTCTAGCCTAGGCTACCTGCTGGGCATCCCAAAGGCAAGTTTTCTCCCCATCCCCTTGCCCTTCCCCCACTCATTTCTCTTCACCTCATGTAGTTCTAACGAACGATGTGGGAAATGGTGGGGAAATGCTTGAAAGGCCTAATTTTTGGGGGCAGGGCTTAATTTCACCTCATGCCTAGAAATCATGCTGGGCCTTCCTGTTGGCGGAGGCCATATTGTTGGAGAAACACGGTACTGATTAAAAATGTGCAGCATACAAGGAAACAAAGCACATGCTCATAATGAAAAATAAACAGTTAAATTTGGTACCAGGATTTTTTTTTAAAAAAGGGTTAGTGATATCAAACAAAGTGTTGCTGACTGCCAACTTTCATATATAAGGTACAAGTCTGCATAAAATGCTAAACAGAGAATTCTGAAAATATCTAGTTTCAAGTATTTGTAGTTCAGGCAGCCACGATTGTTTTAATACTAAATGAATACTGTAATCCTGTTCAGGACTTTTTTTTAATGATAGATGAAGCAAACGATGCTGTTTCTGAGCTGTAATTTGGGTGAGGATTTTAGTCTTCACATTAGCATCAATATTATGTCTCTTTTAACTTCCTGTATTGTATTATACTAATTTATAAAATGCATGTCATGTCATTTCAGGGAAGACAGCATGATTTTACATTAAAAAAGTGAAATTAGAAAAAGGATGCTAATCTAAAAAGTATCTGGCTAGAGAATTGTACAAGAGATACATCTTCAAACGATATTTGTCATAACAACAAAATAATTTTAAAAATAAAGACATTTGGTATAGCTTAATACATAATAAACTCAGATCCTGCAGTAAATTACATAACAAATTACATTGGAAAGGGTTCAGTGAATATTTTAAAATATGGTTTCAAAGTTATATTTCATTGACAGTAACGTAGGGATGTCAAAAAGGAAAGAAAATGGAAGGGGAAAATTAAAGCAAGGTATATATACTTACCATGGTGTTTCATTTCAGTGTAAGCAACTTTATACAGAACATAGAAGAATAAAAAAATGCTAAATCAAAGGAATTAAAGATCTGGATTAAAAAATAATAAAAGGAAACAGCTAACTGGTTTTATTGTTACCTAACAATCAATTTATCCCTGCAAATCATTGTTGCTTCCACCCTATTACCATTTTATACATCTCATAAAATTCAATACAACTGTAACTTCCACCCATTCACTTTCTTCATATATTTGCTATCCAGTTCATCCTCATTCACCTACATTCATTCAGCACCTATTCATTTGTGATCTTTCCTTTTGTTACTTTATCCATACACTCTCTTTAAGTAATCTTATTTCCAAGGCATTCATTTTACTTTGTTTGACATATCCAAATCTCAACTCCAGAAATAAACGTTAATTGCCACCTCTTTTTCCCTTGTTCCCTTTTAAGGGTCTTCTCCACTATGCTCACTTAATTTATTAATCCCCTAAAAACCTTTATTCGCTCTTACTATGTTTTCTTTTGTACAGGTGAACAATCATGGCCCGTTGTTCCCAATCATCAGACAATCATTGCACAAATACTAAATAAGTAGTACAGACATTCCACATGCAAATCACATCCATATTTTAAAATATTTTTACAGCCCTGCTGTTTTTCAAAATTATCATAGCATTTGCAACTTTCTTTCCATAGCACTTTTTCTGGACAATAACATGGTAACACTGAATGATAAAATTGATAGCAATGATATTGTTTCATTTCTAAACAAATAGTTAAGATATTATTTCCAATATTCCTTCATGCCTGTTTCATTTAAAAAAATCATTTTTAATTTTGTTCAGACTGCTGAAAATTCATTGCTTAGCTCTTATAATTCTCTTCCAAAAAACAGTATGTTTATTTTCATCAATGTCATTCATTTTTATGCTTCTTTTAACATTAATTTAACTTCTTTAATCTTAATGCTTGTGATCCTCTTTGGTTACATTCTTTGTGATCATATTTTTTCTATATACAGGTTTAATGAATATTTTTATGTTCTCATTTTTGCAATAATATATTTTGTATATGATTATTCACAGCCTTTTTCATTTCATCATCCCATCAAAAATACTAGTCATATTTTCCATTTGTGTAATTACCTACTTCTGGAGCAATCCATTGTATTCCTTTTCCAGCAGTTTTCATATCTTCCTATATCAGCTGCTGTTGGGAGATGGTATTATCTTAGAATACATTTTTGTGCCTTCACTTCCTACAGTCATTCTATTTTCATTCTTATCTATTTTTTCCAAAATCCTGAAACTTAAAACAAAATTTGTCCCATGTCATATACTCTTCTCTCTTAGCCCTAATCTCTATATGCTTCAATTGGCTTTTTTCAATATTTCATCATAAACAGTCATATCAATCATGCTTTTTTGTTTCAATTCGTATGTATACAACTATAGTTATAGTTAAGCAGATACTTTTTAAAGTGAATTTTCTTTATTTAATCCATGCTCTTTACCATTTACTCTTACTGTAGACATTGACTTCCATCACCTATCATAGCTTTGGTCAATTAAACCAAACCTTTTCAGTGACAGAGAAGTGTAAATTAGGTTAACAGGTGGCCTTAGTGGTATCCATGCTATGAGGAAAAGCTCTGCTGATGGCAAAGACAGATTTGGTCTGGTCGGATTTGATAAGAAAATTTGTTTAAAATTTCATATAGGGCAGTGGCAACTAACCTTTTTGGGCTCCTGTGCCAAAAACTGTGTGCGTTAGCACGTACGCACTTGTGTGCCAGCACCCAGAATGAAATGCGCACCCCGCCATGCTCCCTGTGCATGCATGTGCAATCCCCTCCCCCCCTTACCTACATTGCGTCTTACAGCTGATTTTTTCGGCTGGTTTGAGGCCTTTGTTGACTTCCCAGAGGCTTGGAAAAAGGCTCTGCAAAGCTTTTCAGGCTGAATGATATACCCGTTTCATCACTTCCGGTATTACAGGAGGTGACAAAACAGGCCTATTCGACCTGAAAAGCCTTGCAGAGGCTTTTTCCAAGCCTCTGGGAGGCCGAAAAAGGCCTGAAACTAGCAGAAAAATCAGCTGTGAGGCACTTGCATGTGCAGTGAGGTAAGTTTGCCTGCGGCTCGCGTGCCGGCACAAATGGCTCTGCGTGCCACTTGTGGCAGGCATGCCATAGGTTCGCCATCACAGATATAGGGAAACTAAATTAGCACTTTGTCTTTGAAGAACATTAAGTTTTGTTCTTTTCAGATGGAATTATACATTTAAAAAATATGGAATCTGGAACAAGAAAAAGGCCTTGCACCAACCTTCTTGTGTTTGAGACAATTGTTATTTCTTCTATATATTAATGGGCCACGTGTCAACAGTCTTGATTTATTTGGTAACTTATTTTCTTGGAACTAATAATAGATATGTGTATATAATAATATAGTAAGCTAAACTGCAATCTATTGTCATGCATTTAATGATTGTTTTGTTTACATATTAGCTCTATATCCGTGCTTCACTACAAAACTATGTGATTGGGCTTAGTTTTGGGGGAGGAAAATAAGGAGGGGGGGGATTGTGCTTCTGCCTAACAGCATCCATCAGTATTTATCTGGCTATCCTCCTGTCAGTGTGTGAAGGCTGTTTGGAAACTGTAACATGGAAACTGAAACAGTATTTGCTGTGTGAGCAAGGAGACAGCAAGGAGCCTGGGCGTGGCTTAGGTCAACTTTTCTGTACTAAAGCTGGTTGCTGCTGTGAAACTAAAACTGAAACTAAAACTCCTCTGCTTGTGTTTTGCATTTGGAACAGATTTCTTTTCAGGTGGGGAACGGGAGTAAAACTCCTTAGCATCAGAATATGTTAATAATAATATACAAAATACTAATGCTCTGGTGGTCATTTCGAAAAATCCTTTCTTAAGTGAGCACTTAGAAGCCAAGAGGAACATACATGCCAAATTTCAAATTTGTAGACTTTACACAGGGCTGCCAACCTTGAGTGATAGTTCGGAGTGAGACACTGCGAGGGAGAGGAGCGACCGAGGGGGGGATGGTGTGGAAGGGGGGTGTCCCCCCTTCCACGGTAGGGAGCTTTGACAATTTTACATTTTAAATGGTGCAATCTGATGCATACTTTAGTCATGATTTGGACATATACATACATACATACATGCAAGCAGCACCAATGTACTTGAACCGGATTTGTAAGATATTAATAATGCAGTTCACTGACCATGAATAATTGAAGTTCCTGACTTGTAACTGCAGTATTCTACCTCAACTGACTTTATTAGCTTAGTGATGTACTATAGACCACTATAGGATGAATTCAATGTGCAACAAAAAGACAAAAACCCGAAACAACTACAGAGATAATGCAAATACATCAATGGGTATTCTTCTTTCTGTATCAAATACCATACTACATGCCAATATCAAATGCTATAGTCTCAGTCTTTAATTATATACTAACTTGTTGACTGAAATAGGGGTTCATAATTTCAGACATGTATAAACTAAACATTTAATCAAATAATGAGTGCTTCATATAAATATACATATTGTTAACTGTAAAACTCATCTACTGTATTCTGAAGCTTGAGCACAGTGAGGAAACAGTATATTATTTATTGGGTAAGTTTAGATTCTGAACTTAATGGTCTTACTGCTCTTTGGATGGTAAATTGTGTTAAGATTAGAATATGTTCTAGTTGAGTCAGGGCTATCCCAATTTGGGGCTGAGAAGCCTACTGGCATCAAAAAAAGTCCTTATTGAGTCCTTATCTAAGGGTTTGAAAATATGATAATAATGTAGTACAGTCCTGTCGATCTGGTGCATGGAGACCTAGGATTTAAACTCAAAGGAGAAAGAGGAAAAAGTGATTCCTTCATCCACTGCCAGAGATGTAATCCTGTCAGTCCTCCAACCTTTCTATTAAGTATTTTGCAAAAAAGCTGCCCAGCCCCTTTATAGATCAGCCTGGCGCGCTTCTCGCCTTGCTGGTTTGGGAAGACTCTTTTGGATCAGCTAAAAGAGAGCATAAGGCGTGTAAAGGGGTGGTAATAATAATTATAATAATAATAACATTTAAAATAATAATAATTTTATTCAGAGTTGTGTTGGATCTCTTTTTTGGGGGGGGGGGGGGTTGTCCCATTCTTTCTTGGTGTTCTTTCTGTCCTTTTTGCTTTTTTAAATGGTCTTTCTCCCCTGGGTCAGAAATCCAGCCAGAGAAAATAAAGAAACATCTTTGGTGGTTAAATGGAAGCCACTCCGTTGGCTTTGCTTACCATTGTTATTACTGGCCGAGGCTGTTGCCCGCAAAAGAGGCTTTGCCAGCCCCCTCGTGTCCTTCTTTGGAAAGCCTAGGGCAGCTGGCTTGTCCCAGAGGACATTGCAGAGAGGGAGAGGGCGGGGCAAAGTGGCTGCGAGCGCCCCGGGCGGGAAGAAGCCTCCTGCTCTTCGCTTTCCTGAAGCGATTTGCTAATGATCGGCATCGTGACAGTTACGGGACGCCGGCAGAAGGATTAAGGCGGGAAAAGAGGCGCGGTGGGGTGGCTGGGCAGGGCGGGGCGGCGCTGGGAGCTCATCCTTCTCCTAAGCTAAGGGGAAATATTCGGAATATAATCAGAGAATGTAGGGATATTTTTGTACATTCCATGATTTTGGGGGTTTAGCGTGAGATTTTGTTTATCAGAGTGAGACAGTCAAAATTGGTTGAATTGCGTGAGTCTCACGCTGATTGCGTGAGAGTTGGCAGCCATGCTTTACAGTTTTGGAGATTTTGTGATGATCCATGAGTGGTATTTTGCTTTTATATATATAGATTTCAGTGCTATTTGGGATATATAATAATATATTTTATTTTGGAGAAGGAATTTTCTAGCTTGTATAAATACATTCAATTCTTTATTAATTGTTAAATTTTCTTACTGATCAAATTAGAAAAAATGTATTCAGCTAATCAAATTTTTAACTCTTTGTGTCTGATTTTCTTGTAGTGTAGGAAGTTAGCACCCACCCCTCTCCTAGAAAATTGAAATATTCTAGGAAATATTAAAAAGGCAGAATATTTCCCCTAAAAAGAGTAGAAACTCAAAAGCAGAAACTTACTCAGAAGCAGAAGCTCGCCCCCACCTTTGTTAATGGGTGTTCATTGCATCATCCTCCAGCAAGGCTCAACCAAGCCTGGAACTCAGGACAGCCTACAGAGTTGCCCCTGAATGGCCCGATGGGAGTCTAATAACCAATCAGAATACAAGCTCAAATTCAAATCTCAACAGGGGGTATAAAACCAGGCACTTTCCGCCCTCCTCCTTCTTCTTGATCTTTTCCTTCACCTTGAAGCATGTGATCATCCTTTTCACTTTGGAGCTCCAAGCCCTGTCCACCATTAAACCATCTTTCCAAACAGCCTCCATGTTTCCAGGGTCTTTTTCCCTGCTTGGAACTGAACTCAGAAGGATATTTCTTCCAACAGTAGTTAGCCAATGAAATCTGATATCCTTCATATCACATTATCTTGTCAGTTCTGTAAGTCTTTCTATAATGCAGTGTGGTATTGGTAAAGCAAGCAAGGGGAAAAAAGTTTAAGAAAGCAGATCAATGAAACACAATACGCAAATGAAGTCACTAGATATAGAAATATATTCTTTGGTAACTCTAGAGATGGGGAAGAGAAGTCTACATTTGCTGGTCCAACATGTAAAAAGGACTGTCAGTCTAGAAGGTATATACCCAGTTTCTGTTGTGAAACGTTGTGAAGTGGTAGAACCACCCCAGGAGGGAGAGGTTGCATTACAGAGGAACAAGAGCTAATTCAGCCCAGCTATTATGGGTGAGAGAAAGATGGTGAAGACAGCTCCCCCCTAATAGTTCACAAAATATATTGTGGATGCAGATAGTAGAGTTCTCAGTCTTATGTTTGTCTGTAGATGTAAAACAAAAAATAACTCAGCTTGGAAGAATTAACCGTGTATCGTTTTTGGTTTGGAGCCTGACACCTGCATTCTACAGAGCCAATGTGAACGGCAGAATCAACCCCAGTTACTGTCTTTTAACTGGTGGAGCGTTTCCTGTTTTTTAGTACTTTGATGCCATGCTTTCCTTTTATTCTTAAGTATTGAGTGTGGTGTGATTTAGTCAGAAAGAAAATTGATCTGAGAGTTTGATGTATCTTTTATCTAAAGAAAGTAACAATTCATTCCTTCTCTATTCTCTTTACTTTCTTCTTTCTGCACTTTTATCTTACTTTTTCCCTGACTTTCCCTTTTTTTTAAATTGTTTATCTTCTTGCTTTATCTTCTATCATTTTTTGTAATTCAATAAAGTTATATTAAAAAGAAATACAATTGAACGGCATTGTCAGAAGATTATAAGTTTTTCAATTCAATTTACCTTTCTACAAACATAAAATCTTCTATTTAAGAGAATGCAAATTGCACAAGAAAAATAATATAGATGAAAGGCAGCTTTGTACTCAGGGTGATTATTTGGCCTGAAGTGCCAAGAAAATGACAGGCATACAAGTATCCTGTCACTATTTTTGTTGTGACTGGAGTGTCATAGTCCAGGTAACATGTTACAGAGTTTAAGATGAATGACTGAGACGGGTTTGAAATTCATGTTCTTAAAGAGAAGAACTGTCATTTGGTTCAGGTTGTGTACAATAGTGTGCATACATAAGGTATTACTTGAAATGCAAATATCCAATTCACAGTATTTTATTAGAATTGTCTTCTTACACTTAAAGTGAATATGCTGTTGTGGCACTTAAATTCTGCTTTTAAAAAACCAAAGCCCCTATAGCTCTCAAGGAATCCAAATCTAGTGCATATTTAGAAGACAGCATAGGGTTTGGTAACTTGTTCACTCTCTGCCACTGCCCTAGTCCTCAATTTTTGGTTTTCTTTTCATTACTAGTATTTGTTTTGTTAGGGATATTTCCGTAGGTATCAAAAGAAACTTCCCTCCTTGGGCAGGGAACAACCTAGTCTAGTATGGAGGACAATTTAGACACCCAAAGACAAAGATAATTTCCACACCTTCCAACTTAGCAGAATAACAGAGTTAGAAGGGACTTTGGAGGTCTTCTAGTCCAACCCACTGCTCAGGCAGGAATCCCTATATCATTTCAGACAAATGGTTGTCCAATCTCTTCTTACAAACTTCCAGTGTTGGAACATTCACAACTTCTGGAGGCAAGTTGTTCTCCTGTTTAATTGTTCTAACTGTCAGGAAATTTCTCCTCAGTTCTAAGTTGCTTCTCTCCTTGATTAGTTTCCATCTATTGCTTCTTGTCCTGCCCTCAGGTGCTTTGGAGAATAGCTTGACTCCCCCTTCTTTGTGGCAGCCCCTCAGATATTGGAACACTGCTATCATGTCTCCCCTAGTCCTTCTTTTCATTAGACTAGACATATCCAATTCCAGCAAATATTTTTATATGCTTAAGCTGCCAGTCCCCTAATCATCTTTGTTGCTCTTCTCTGCAGTCTTTCTAGAGTCCGAGCATCTTTTTTATATTGTGGCGATATTTCAAATGTGGTCTTAAAATATATTCTTGTGTCATCCAACCATAATTGTGCCCCCATAACAATAATGAGGACCAACTTGATATTACTTCAGTGATTTACTGGTCAAAGCAATTAAAAGGCTATAATATTGTATGGAAAAGTTTTTTTTTTTAATTTCTTTTCCTTCCATGAAGAATACCAATCTGGATCTCCCAAAATTATTCAATAAACGATATGAAAGATTGTAAAAGCCAGTTGCGTGATTAATCTTATGTTCAATTTGCCTTCCCTATAAGCAATATATTGTCCATTTTCATTCCAGAGCAGGGGTATCAAACTCATGTCATCACAGCATCATCACGTGATGTATTGGGACTTTTTCCCGTTTGCTAAACTGGGCAGGGCCGGGCCAGCACGTGATGCATCCGGCCCATCAGCCTGACACCCGTTCTAGAGTATGCAAACTAAATTGGATTTATAATATGGATGAATCCAGTATTTTTGTGTAATTCAGTTAAATTCCTTTGAACTGCAATTGGCAAATCAAAGGTTTTTTTTTCTCATTTAGCATTTAGTTTCTGACAGTATTTAAATTTACAGATTTTAACATTTTCTGCAAAAAAGATCCTCTACAGTGAAAAGAAGCAAACAACCACTGGATAATCATTTTGTATTATATCCTCTTTAGTGCTAGTAGAAAAGTAAAACTAACAGGTGGCACATTGTAAATCACTGCTTGTCAGAACAGATTATACAGCTATTGGCTGTTGGCTAGTTTGCATACCGCTAATCAATCTCTAGCTACATACCAATACTACGCATGCTATACCATACAGATGTCCATCCATACTAATTCTTCCCACCACTTCAGGAGGCCTATCGTTTCCTATGAAAAAGGGAGAGGGGGAAATGTGGAGAGAGATGCTCATAGTCTGGTGAAAAAGCATGCCCCACAACTCGATAGACCAGATAGCTCTTGGCCTAGGATAGTATACTGGCTGAGACTGTTGCTATCCTCAACCATTTAATTGTTTTACTATAGCAACCTGATTAATTACAGCAATCTTGCTGTGAGTGGTCCAGAGTTACCATAGGTAAGATGGGCAGCCACCCATAATTTAAATAAAATAAATGAATAAATTGTTCTATTGCTGGGGAAATGAGATTATTCCACAGAAATATAAAATTATAGGGGATTGCATTAAACAATATTTAGAATAGGGTCTTTTTTATTTCCAAGGTAGCTTTATCATTGTGGGATTTATTTTGTACAGATTGTAGCCCATTTTTGGCACGTATTTCATGAATGCAGTTTGCCTGCACCGTTATAGTGTCTTGCACAAATGCTCTATTTTAAATAGCTGGACCGATAGGCAATCTGGAGCCAAGTTTATGAGCTCATCGTGGTATACAGTGTGATCTCAGTGGGTCTTTCAGAACTGTCATCTTAATTCATCACGTCAGCCACTTCATAGAATTAGGCTTAAATAGGATTTATACATCATGCTGAACTGGAACATACCAGTCCAGGCTCAGTAAATAGGCAGGTTCACTGTAGGAACAGTGGCCTTGAATGATGGTCTTTTAAAGGTGGTTGCTGAAAGTCCCCAATGGGAAAGTGGCTTAAGAATAGAGCCACTGACAATGTAAAGATGTAAGGACAATTCTATTACTGCACAAGCTTTGTTCCATGAAATGTTATTCTGTATTACTAATTGGTTTCCCAAACTCACCAATTTCTCTTCATTAGCCTAAGACAGGTACACCTCTGTTACACTGCAGTAGGTAGGTAGGTAGTACCACTCAGGTGGGGAAGCTGATGTAATCCAGCTGTTCTGAAGTCTAACTCCCACAGTCCCTTGCTAAGGATGATGATTTTAGTACTGATGGGAGCCTGTGCTGAAGGACATTACTTCGGCACTGAGCAACCTTAATCCGCTGCCCTGACCAGCAGCATGGGCATTTTTAAAAATCCCTGCTTCACTGCCATTCCATAGCACTTTTAACTCTGCATGTTTGGCAATTAAGGAATGTGATTGATTAACAGAGTTGGAAGGGACCTTGGAGGTCATCTAGTCCAACCCCCTGCTCAAGCAGGAGGTCCTATACAATTTCTGACAAGTGGCCGTCCAGTTGTTTCTTGAAAGCTCCCAGTGATGAAGCACCCACAACTTCTGAAGGCAAGCTGTTCTCAATTGTTAAATCTCTCCTTGATAAGTTTCCATCCATTGTTTTGTCTGGCCTTGGAAAATAGTTGTCCCTCTCCTCTCTGCGGCAGCCCCTCCAATATAAGAACATTACTATCACGTCAGCCCTGGTCCTCCTCTTCATTAGACTAGCCATGCCCAGTTCTTGTAACCGCTCTTCATATGTTTTAGCCTCCATTCTTAATTGTCCCGCTTCATCAAATCTGGGGCTCGCTTTCGTTGTACGCAAGGAACGCTATACAGCGTCCACTTGAATTATCCGTTCCCTCCCTTCCCTCAGCTCCGTTTCACGGCTTCCCATCTTCCTCGTCCTCCTCCGCTTTCCCGCTGTTTTCTCCAAGCAGCCAAGAGAGAACGGGCTTTCCCGGCCGTCGCAGTCTCCCACGCACGCCTGCGATACCATAGCTCGCCTCCCGCCCCGCCGAGAGACTCTGTTTTCCTTGGCAAAGCGCTTCAATCACTGCAGCGCAGGGGACGCGCGCGGCTCCAGGGGATCCGCGCAGCTACTATCCCGCCCCTCCACAGCCTCGGTCACGCCGCGAGGCTCCTCCTCAAGGAGGAGAAGACGGAGGAGGAAGGGGGGGGGGAGTCCAATTTGCTGCTACTTCGAGCAAGCCGCAGCGCTATTACGCAGGGCTCCGAGTGGTTGGAGAAACAGCAGCCGGGGCTGCGCTTCCAGCGGGTAAGCAGGGTTCCCACTCGCAACGCCGCCTCTGCCGCGAGGAACTTTTGGAGCGAGTTCTCCTCTTCCCCCCCCCACCCTCAGATTTGGAAACGGGGCTCTCTTAGTACTTTTTTCCGAAGGTCTTTTAAGGAGGGAGAGGTGCTGCTTGAACGGCGGCAGTCACGCTCGGGCGATTTTCTTAGGCGCAGAAGTTTGGGCGAGTTCCGCGGGACTTTGGGGAGAGTGAAGCGGCGTGGGGTTTGCGTCCGTACTGCAGTCGTGTGCGAGGCGCCTCAGTTTCCTTTGCGGGTGCAGCCCTTTGGAGGGAATCTCTATCTCTGGCGGGAAATCACAGCTTGGTAGGGGGGTCGTCGAAGTCAGGATGAACAAGGCCTTCTCTTGCGCATATGAACCCCCCGAAGATAACTTTTTAGGGAGGGTAAGCGGATGGCAATGGGGGTGGGTGGTGGGTGGGCAGAAAGGCGGAGTAAAAAGCTGCGGACAAGCGTGGCGGCGGCGAAGGAAGCGCAAAACGTTGCCGGGTGGCTGCAGACAACCCGGCCGGTTTTGCAGTGCGCTGAACGCGGGGGAAAGCCTCGAGGCTTTTTGCAAAGGGCTGAACGCGCGCGCGCGCGCCGCTGCTTCTCTCTCTCGGTAGGATGAATCTGCAAGGTTCTTCCTCTCTCTCGGAAGCTTACAAAGTTGTTAGTTTGCACTTCGTCTTGCAATCGGACCGTGGGGACGTGGTGCATTTATTCTTTTAGTCGCCGAATACTTTTTGACGCACAGCTGAGCGGCTGCTTAGTCGTGCGCGGCTGCCTCCTGCGCCTTTTCCCCAAACCCTCCCTCCTTTTCGTTACTTGGCGTGTGGAGGTGCAGCGGCAATGAAGGGAGAGATCTCGAGAAAGGTGGCGTGGATTTGCGGGGTGGTGGTGGAAGGGAGTTTATCCGAGGCAGAGACCGGTTATACTCGGGGGGAGCAGACGGGTGGAACTCACAGGCACGTGTAACGCCGCGTAGCCACTACGGGGGAAATCCTGCTCCTTCCCCCCCATGCGCCCGGGGAGCGCGAAATTAATCCCTGCAAGCTGACGGGGAGTGGGGATGGGTGGGCTCACTCGGGGTTGCCACTTTGACGTCTAAGCGAAAAGCGGGCGGGGAAGGGAGGATCGACGAGTAGGACGGGAGTTCCCACGCAGCTAGAACAGCTGAGATACTTGGCTTTAAGTTTCGGCGATGGGTAGGACCCAGTGTAGTTCTTTTCCGCATAGGATTTTGTGGTGATGCTACCTCAGAATTCCAAGCGCAAAATTCCCCGTTGGATTCCCCCCCTCTTCTAGGGAGATCCACCTTTTTTGTGCCCCGCCCCCCCAAAAATGAATGGTGTTTCTAGAAAGGACAGAACATTAAGAGGAATCTCCATCAAGCGTGCGATTCCTACCTTTTCTTGCCTGAATAGCACTGCAGTGCAGGGAGCTGACATGATTCAGTATGTCCTTGTTTAGAGAAAGGCTGCCAAACATCACAGCCCATATTTGGGGTGTTGTTCACCGGAAAGGAATCGACCTGCTTTTCTTTTGTCTTTTTAATAAGCTGATATTTTAACCTAAATTAAAAATAATAGTCAACATACACTAGAAAAAGTATGTTACCTTCCCCAGAATCATTGGGGGGGAAAAGAATGACTATTTGGTGATACATCCTAACATCTGTCTGCATAAAAAGCAGATCAGCATTTGTGTGTTTCATGAACAACATTATTTAACTTGGAAAGGAATTGCTAAACATTTAAATTATGTGTGACCATAAGAATATTACAATAAAAAGAAAACTAAGCAGCAAAAGGATTGCAAGTTTACTTCATTGGTAAATGTCCCGGGGTGCAGACAAATTATGTGGAAAGGGGAAGCAAAAAATTAAATGCTACAGTTTAAGTCTTTCCATCTTTATTAATTTAGGCTATACCTGAACTTACTGAGCAGAAAGCTGCATTTAATTTTGTAGTATTCCTGAATGAGTATTTATATAATTTCTGCTAATAGAGCTGATGTTGAATATCAGGAGCTATGTACAGGAGAATATATTCCACAGCATCAGCTTTATGTTATTTTTTTTTGCAAAAAAAAGCTTTCCTAGATTTTCATTAAACACTTTGGTTTTTTATATTGCAAAATTTCTTTTTTTACAAGAAATTCATATGAATGTGTGATTTCCCCATTAATTTGGACACATGAAAGAATAAAAGCATTCAGAAAGACATTAGCTGCATTTTGGTGTATATTGCATACCTAGCAAACTGTGTTGGGTATATTGTTAAATATATCCTATTTTTCCATATAAATGTGGGGATTATAATAGGATATTTAAGAATAAAAAACTGAAGCTAATGTTTAAAAGACAGAATGGGAAATTATTTTTGTAAGCAAAGCCTGGTGCACATAAGAAGGTAGTCAAGCTAAAAGCACAGGGGAACATGATAAATTGACATAATGAAGGATAAAATAATGCTGTTGTATAATTTTAAGGCTGGGTGAAAAATTAAAATTATATTAAAACTGTTTCAGTGTTACCTTTTTATCCTATACAAATCTTAATTGAAAACAATTGGGCTGATTTTATTAAAACTGACTTCCAAATAAATCCTGCAAGATTTTTCTAACCTTGTACCGAGGTTGATCCTAACCTTGTGAATCTTAATGGAAAATCCCATTCAATATAATTAAGTTTGCTGTCATTGATTATATAATAACAGGAGATCTAAATAAACCTATTTGTCAAAGTCTGAATGTTGGTGCTTATTTAATCAACATTTATTAGATGAAATGAATTTGCAAATAGGAAGGAGAGTTTTCAGGCTTTGTTATACACAGGCTTTGTTATAACACTGATAGCACTTAATAGCAAAGAGTAAATCAGTTGGTAACTAATTTAATTGAGCTTTGCTAAATAACAGTATGTAGCTTTAAAAGGTTTACAAATGAAGTGTATTAGATGTATTAAATTCTTATTCTCAAGGATATTTCAGCTTATAGTATTTTCTTCTAACATAAAAATACATTAAAATATGTTTTAGGATGCAAGATTAAATATGGGAGCAAACTTTAATAATGTACTAAATAAAATGTGTATCAGTAAAAAATAATATTTTTTGCAATTGCTGCATGCAACTTTTAATTATGCATTGCAACTCAGCACTTATAAGTACTAGACAACTAAATGTGTATTTTATGAAGGATATCAATTAAGTAGTCTTATTTTATAAAAGTACAGTATGCTTTTTGAATGGACCATTAAAAAAAAAACGTTTACTAGATTTTTTTGATCAGTAAATTAGATAAGTAAATTAGTAAGAGATTATTAAAAATCTCTCTTTTTAACTCCATTATGACTATTGGTTTTTAACAAAAAGGTATTTTACAGAATATCTTATGATATTTTTTAGAAAGAAAGATTGTCTGCAAATTATTTGTAGGATATTTTGTACTCTGGAGAAAGCTGATATTGGAAAGGTAGGAAAACTATTAGCTTGGATAAAGTGGCTGTATTTAAATTCTGTATTATCTGTGCTTGATATTTTAAACTGGGAAGAATATAAATCTAATATATGTTAACTATGCAAACAGTAAACCTGGTATTCAAGACAGAATCAGGAATTCTGGTGTGAAATTCCACTCACCCATTCTAAGGTCGCACAGAAAAAATAAGACCAAAAGAAAACGCCATGTTGGTCTGTGAAGTTCTTTTTCATTTCTGAAGTAGAAAGCAGATGAATAAAAGGCTTGTCTCGTGCGTAGAAATATTTAGAATACAGTTCTACATGAGTATTCCAAGTAGGTAAATAAAACAAATCCAAATGGAAGTATCGAAGAAAATCAACTGAAGTAACATCTACCAAATACTAATTAGAGGGCCTTTTAGCCTACATCTCTAAGGGTGGATCTTCCAAATAAAATTAATTTGTCTTTACATTTTATATGGAAATAACAAAGACTTGCACTAGGGGAATAATTTCTAACCTTTGGAAGGGAGGGGTGCAATGGGGTCTGTTTGGGGAATGGGATAATGTTGTCTTTCAGAGAAAAGTTTTTCCATTGCAATATAAAGTGGAAAACAATGAGGTATCTGAAAAAGCTCAATCTAATACATTTATTGTTAAAATATACATTGATTTGAGAGTGTTGTCAATTGAAGAAATTCAGATTTCAAATAATAATAAATAATCTTCGATTTATCTGAGTACTGTGGACAAAACTTGCTCATGCACTATATGTTTCTGTGCATTTTAATGCTGACATTTTTCTTGTTTCATTAATCCATTCAATAGATCTTTTATGGTATTATTACTAACACTGAATTTAAATTTTAGGAATAAGAAAATATTCTCCTCCCCCTTTATTACCAACACTTCAAACACAGATTTAAGTGATGTACTAATATCCCTAATAAATGGCACAAACTAATAAAATAGCAATGTCTTCTGATCTTACAGAAAAAAAAGTAATCTTGCAGTTCCTAGTTTGATAGAATTTCCTGGGTATAATTGAACAGGCTAAACTAGAAAAGAGTAGTGAGGAGAAATCTATCATTTTGCATGCTGGTTGCAAAAATAATTCAAGAAGGAAGAGAAATTACTGTTCAGAGAAAACCAGCAGAAATCACTATTGATTAAATACAAATAAAATGTTTAGGAAATCAAGGCTAAATGTGTAAAATATGATTACTTGAAGGTATAAAATATCACTTGATAATTAAACTTACTACGTTATCAAATTGATTAGTCCCCTGCTTCAAGTGCTAATTAACCTTAACCTCATATCCTTGCAGCATTAGGTAATTCATTGATTGGCTTATATATCACATTAAACCATAGTTTGTTTAACCAGAATTATAGAATAATAAATTAGATGGCTGACTTTGAGAATGGTTAAAGTAATAAAAAATGATTTATAAACCATAGCATCTTGAGTTCATACAACTTACTAAGGCAAAATCAATTAAGTCACAATGACATTAAGAGTTTTGTGTGAATCAAAATATCAGTTCAGAGTAGAGGGAAGTGATACTCCTCAGAACAGGAGTGTCAAACTGGCAGCCCACATCTGGCCACGCCCACCCCAACTCCGCAAATGGGGAAGAGATGCTGAAACGTCATGTGATGGCAACGTGACCTGGCAAGTTTGACACCCGTACTTTAGAACAAGAAAGAAAGTTAACACTATAGCTATTGCAAATGCATCTTTGGATTAGTGACTACACCAGCAACAAAATAAGGCATCAAGCTCATTTTATACATTTTATTTGGTTTTGCTGAGTCCTTGGCATTTTTTTCCTCTGTTGTTAAGATGTCCATTAACTGTTGGGGGATTGGTTAAGACACAAGCAAAGATCAACCAATCAGCCAACTTGGAAATCAATGTGAAAACTCAGGGGCTTGAAATAGGATTAACAAAAAGCAGAGAACAAAACTTGGAATGGGACAGATAGGCTTGAAAGAACAGTGAGAGAGTACCAAGAAAAGAAAACATGGAGTAGGGAAAGAAAACAGGAAAAAGGATGGCTAGAAAGATTGCTGGCAGGGAGAAAGAGCCGAAACAGCAAGCAGAAATTAGGAGCAAAATTGTGCTACGGTGCAAAGCCTCTGTTACTTTTTTGAGCTGGTTTATGGTTCTAAGTGGTCCACACCTCTACTAAGAACGGTTAAATATAGGAAAAATCTGTCACCCCCATCCTCCTTCAATACAGAAGTGCTCTTCATAATCTCTTAGTTGACTGATAAAAATAGTTGATTCATCTGGTAGATGAGAAATAGGAGTAATTGTTCCAGGTCCCATGCAAATAACAAATGGGTTGAAGGAATTAGCGAGCAGGGCCACATAGAGTGGAAACCCGAAGTAATTAGAATAAAGTGGCAAGTTTGGTCTTCAGGTTACTAAATTAATACCTGTGATTTAAAATCAGACAACTTTGAGTAATGTCTGATCTAAGCACCTACTATACATTGACATAACACATGCAGAATCATTTAGTTCCACTGACTTTCCAGAGTGGTAGATTTGAGAAGAATTTCTGATGAAATTTTATGGAAAATCACACTGTTGGAACTGGGTTTTAAATAGAGCTATGTTTGATGAAAGTCATTGGGGTTCACATCCAAATGATGTTGAATTGAAAAGAAATTTTGAGATTTCCTTTGACTTCTTATTTATTTCAGCATCACTGTTTAAAGTTTTGTTTACTTAAGCTAAATATAGTGTATCTCAATTCAGATATAATGAGAAAATAGAAAAATTAAAAAAAATGTATTCACATATTTAAATAATAATTTAGTATTAAATCTAAACAAGGCTATTGTTTAACCAATCTGAATTATATGCAGTACTCTGCAAAAGTCTTAGGCTACCATTAGATTTTTTGTTGTGTATGATCACCATATATAATTATGTCTCAGTCTCCTTATTAGAATACAACCAGAAAATACAAGAAATGTGTATGTAGCATTCAAAAACAGGAAAAAACAGTTTTTGTAGGCGACTTCATCATACACTTGAGCAACAGTAGACACACAGCTCCCATAAACCTCAATGGAATGGAACTCTAAGTACAGTCATTGCTAACACCTGTATGTGTTCTACTATGAGATGGCAAAATAACTGCTGTGTAGAAAGGTCTATTGCACCAGGTTTGTGTAAGACATGCTTGACCATTTATTCCAGTGTAATTCATTGGAAGCTTGCTAATAAAAAATTTCTGATGAGAAGTTCCTCAGAATTTTTTATTTGAGAGACTGGAGGAAGGGCCAGCAAGGAACTGGCTAGGCATCTGGCAGCTTCGTCAGGATTGCAGGCTGACCCTTCTACTGTCAGATGAAACTTGATCAAGAAGGTCTTTGTGGAAGGGTCGCAGCCAAGAAACCACTTTTGCAGCAGAGGTATAGAGTGAAAAGGCTAAGATATTGACTAAGGATCAGTAGAAAAAGGATATTATGAAGTGATAGATCCTAATTTGAAATTTTTGGGTGAAATTGTTGATGGACGAATGAGAGCTTGTGGTCTTCAGTGAAGCATGGGGAAAATAAGCTGCATTTCTGTTTGGTGATGGCGATATTGCCCATATTAATGGGATGCTGAAAAGTGCAGACAGGTTTTAATTCATCTTTCCATTCGTTCTGGAAGGCACCTGATTGGGATTGGGTTTATTTTTCAACATGATAACGATCCCAAGCATACTGCTACTGCAGTGAAATCATATTGTTAAGCCTGGTTTCCCCAACCAGGGTTAGGGAGACAAGCTAAACAGAATGTGCAGCTTAGTCAGATAGGCACACAGATAAATGAGTGAGCTAAGCTTGTATGTTTATTAACATACAGTAAAAATGACAGATACGCTTGTGCTATTAAATATATAGTTTATTCCATTATGAGTTCATAGCATAGTCAAAATAACAGTCCAATAGTCATGTATCATTTAGTCAGTCCATTCAGGGATATTCAGTTAGCAAAGTCCGTGTTAGAATATCCTATGTCAATTCACTTACAAGTCAGTCCTTTGTTTTCTCTCCCGTTCGAGCAATGCAGACTTGTTTCCTTGCAGTAATCAGGGATCATCAAAGCCAGAGAGAGAGCAAGCTGCAGTCTTGCTTCTTTTAAAGTGCTTTCACAACCACTCCCTTAATTACTATCCCACAGTTAAAGTTGCAGACACTTTAACTTACAAACTATGATTACATATTATTATTTACCTAAACCAGTTAGGGTAAAACAATGTTATCCCTAACATTCTCCCCTTTTAGGAAAATAATAATAAAATTATTTACATCTTTAAATCATATTTGCTACAACTCTCTTTAAACTTAATTACTCCTTGAGCTTTTGTAAATTGTTCTGCAATGTTTTCTTCTGTCATGCAGTATTCCAATTTAATTAGCCCATTCTTTACAGATTCTCTAACATTTAAGTATCTTAAATCAGTATGCTTTGATCTAGTTTTTACAGCAATACTAGTAGCTAATTTTATAGCTGCCTGGTTATCCTTGTACACAATAATGGAATCTTTTACAGTTATACCCATGTCTAATAATAACTGTTTGTACAAAATCAAGTCAGTGCATAAATAATAATGACAGACATGAAAATTCCGCTTCCATCGTGGACAAGCTGATATGCTGTTGTCTGATTGACCTCCACCCTATTAATGTCTTACCAAATAATATAGCCATCCCAGATGTTGATTTTCTAGTGTTTATATCAGTTGCAAAACTTGCATCTGCATAGGCACTAAGAATCAAATCACCCTTTGGTTCTATATACAATGCATGGTTCAGTGTTCCTTTAAGTTATCTTAAAATTCTCTTTAATGATTGCCAATGACATTGTTGTGGATCTGAATTAAAACGTGCCAGCTGATTTACACTATAAGCTAT
This sequence comes from Hydrophis major, assembly GCA_033807585.1. Taxonomy (NCBI): domain Eukaryota; kingdom Metazoa; phylum Chordata; class Lepidosauria; order Squamata; family Elapidae; genus Hydrophis; species Hydrophis major. Next base: position 337,263,941 of record CM066329.1, read on the forward strand.
ATCTGGCCTTGACCAATTGCTTATATATGATAAGCTACCAATCAAAGATTGATATATTGACTTATCAAATTTGGGACTTTGATCATTAGTTTGGCAAACTTCCTGACTCATTGGAGTCTTTGCCGGTTTACAAAGTTCCATTTTAAACGTTTTAATTAATTGGCAAATTTTATCTTCTTGAGATATCTTAAAACCATTTTTTGTTTTGTTAATTGTCAATCCTAGATACCTTTTAATTTCACCTAAATGCTTTAATTTTATCTTTTTGGCTAATAATGATATAATCTCATTAGCTTCATTATTAGTCTTAGTTATCAAAGCAATATCATCTGTAAATAATAACAATAATGACACCGTTCCATTATTTTCTCTTTTAAACACACATGGATCTGCTAAACCAGATTTAAAACCTATATTGTTTAACTCTTTCACAATATATTGGTTCCACTCAAACCCAGATTGTTTCAACCCGTAAAGACTCTTTTTGAGTTTCCAACAATCATTACTATTTACTTTATTGTCTTTTATACCTACTGGTTTTCTTAAATATATAGTGTGCTGCAATGGTGCATGTAGATAAGCAGTTTCTACATCTAAATGGTTAATCACATAGTTTTTCTTAGCTGCCCACACTAATGCTGCTCTTAAAGATGTTGCTTTAAGACTTGGTACAAAAACTTCATCGTAATCAGATGCAGTTTGATTAAATCCTTGAGCTACTAACCTAGCTTTATGGGTAACAGTCCCATCATTTCCAGTTTTTACTTTAAATATCCATTTGCACCCAATGGATTTTTCTCCTGGAGGTAATTTAGCATCTTCATAAACTTTCATTACCTTTAATGAATTTAGTTCCTTTTTCATTGCCTTTTGCCAATTCTCCTGATCCTTAGCAGGATACATCTTAAGTTCATCTGCACTAGTTGGAACTTTAGTTACTTGGCAAACTATACTTGCTTGATACCTATCAGGTGGTCTAGTTACACATGTAGTACGTCTAGGTATTACAGGACTTACAGGTGGACTTTCATTTATTAACTCTTCTTGATTATCTAACTCTTCCTGATTAACTGTTTCCTCTTGTTCTGGTCCTATTTGTTCTTCTTGGACTTCTTCTTTAATTGGACTCTTCTTATAACTAATCTGATCTTTTTGCCTTTTGTAGGGTTCAATAATAACTTCATTATTTAAATCTTGCTCTAATCTATTCCATCCTACATGTTCTAGGAATTTAGCACTAGCACTGGTGTAAACTCTAGATGTACCTGGTTCCCAGAATCTATAAGATCTATGATTAGATGTATATCCTACAAAATATAATCTTTTAGCTCTATGCTGTCCTTTGTGTCTAAGTTGTGAAGGGATATGCACCCATGCTGGTGCTCCAAATGTGTGCATGTAACTTAAATCAGGTTTTGTACCATGCCACAGTGTGAATGGTAATTCACCTGTTGTTGAATTAACAACATTATTTAATATATGATTACCACACATTATTGCTTCTCCCCACAAATTGTCAGGTAATCCTGAATCAGACATCATAGTTCGTGTCATTAATTGTAATGTTTGGCCTCTTCTCTCTATAAAGGCATTATGTTGTGGCCTATATGGTGCAGACATTTTATGTTGAATACCTAACATTCTTAGTCTGTTCTGCAATTTATTATTTGTAAATTCTGTACCATTATCTGTTATAAGAGTTACTAATTTCTTTTTAGTTTTCCTTTCTGCAAATTTTATCCAATTAAAGAGATTTTGATACATTTCAGTTTTGCTCTTCATTAAATAGCAAAACCCATATCTAGAATAATGGTCCATTATACTTAGTATGTAACGAGCTCCTCCTACACTTGGTTTTTTAGGACCTATTAAATCTGCAAATACTACCTCTAAAGGTTCTTTGGTAGTAAATCCTTCAACTCTATTAGCAGGTGTGACCCTGGCTTTGCTTTGATTGCAGGCATTACATTGCAAATACTTATTACAAGGTTTCAAACTTATTCCCTTAGATAATTCAACAGTTTTCTTAAGCATTTTAAAATTTAAATGCCCTAACCTTCGATGTAACAAGTGAATACATTCATCATGAGGTTTCTTATTTTCATAAACTGTGTTAGCCACCTTTAAACCATCATCATTTAACACATATAATTCACCTCTTAAAGATGCAGTAATTTTCTTATCTTCTTTCTCAATTATGCAGTTATCTCCTTTAAATGTAACTACATATCCTAGTTTAACCAAAATTCTAACTGAAATTAAATTAAACTTAAGTTGTGGTACATATAACATTTTTACATTCTCTTTTATAAAAGAACAATATGCTATACCTTGACCTTTAGCTTTCAGTTTCCAGCCATTGGCTAACGATATCTACTGTGTACTCTTGGACATTTTAATAAAATTTTTCTTATCATTAGTTATACAATGAGATGCTCCACTATCAACCACCCATAAATTATTTTTTACAGCTCCGTTAGTATACATGGCTAACTCTAAATTTTTCTTTATCTTTTGATGACTTTTTGTATTCTGGCCAGTGTTCTGGTACTTTGCCTTTTTACAAAATCTTGCCAAATGTCCTTTTCCTCCACAATTAAAACACTTTTTAATTGCGTATGCAGTAGGAGTTTCATTATCTTCTTTTTGAGGTTGCTGCCTCCTTAACTCATCTCTTTCAAGCCTTCTTCTGGCCTCTTCAATCAATCTGCCAGTTATATCAGTTAAAGTTAGGCTTTCCTTTGGCAATATTTCAAGTGAAGTTACGTAGTTATCATAGCTTTCATCAAGTGAAGATAGAATTATGTAGACTTGGTGTAGTTCAGAGAAAATAAGCTCTTTCTCGTGCAGTTCTTGAAAAATGCTTTGCATAGTTTTTAAATGACTCAGCATATCACCATTCTTATGGAGATGTGTACTGAAAAGTTTCCGTATTAGATTTATGTGAGCACCAACATTATCTCGAACATAAATCCTCTTCAGCTTCTGCCAACACCCAACAGCTGTTTGTTCTCCATGGATATAAACAAGTTGCATATCAGTTAAGGTTAAAGCAATAATGCAAATAGTTTGTTGATTTTTATGCATAAATTCTTCTATCTTTAATTTATCTTCCTTATCCTCTGGATCCCATTCTTCTACGTTTGGTGGATTTTCAATTATGTTCCACAAACCTTCTCTTCGTAGAAGCAGACTACATTTCATAGACCATGATACATAGTTTGTTCCATCCAACTTGGATATCAGGGACAAACTTTGTAAATTGACTTGTGCCATGTTTTCTTATATGGATATAAAACTATAATTAATAAAACACAGCTGTCTGTTTACTGTAATGTATAACAACACAAACTCTCACTTTTACATAAATCTGTTTTATCCTAGTTAAACTGACTTTGCAGCCTCTGGGCCCATAACCAGTGTTAAGCCTGGTTTCCCCAACCAGGGTTAGGGAGACAAGCTAAACAGAATGTGCAGCTTAGTCAGATAGGCACACAGATAAATGAGTGAGCTAAGCTTGTATGTTTATTAACATACAGTAAAAATGACAGATACGCTTGTGCTATTAAATATATAGTTTATTCCATTATGAGTTCATAGCATAGTCAAAATAACAGTCCAATAGTCATGTATCATTTAGTCAGTCCATTCAGGGATATTCAGTTAGCAAAGTCCGTGTTAGAATATCCTATGTCAATTCACTTACAAGTCAGTCCTTTGTTTTCTCTCCCGTTCGAGCAATGCAGACTTGTTTCCTTGCAGTAATCAGGGATCATCAAAGCCAGAGAGAGAGCAAGCTGCAGTCTTGCTTCTTTTAAAGTGCTTTCACAACCACTCCCTTAATTACTATCCCACAGTTAAAGTTGCAGACACTTTAACTTACAAACTATGATTACATATTATTATTTACCTAAACCAGTTAGGGTAAAACAATGTTATCCCTAACACATATTTAGTGAGGAAAACAGCTGATAAATCACTGAAAGTCATGGACTGGCCTCCAGAGTCCAGACCTGAATATTACAGTGGCAGTATGGGATCACCTGGACAGAGAAAGAAATAGAAGACAACCTACATCTAAACTCTGGGAAGTGCTGAAAGAAGTCTGCTATAATATACTGGAAGATTACCTCAGAAACTTCAGGACAAAGTGTTCTTAGGTCACACTAAATACTGCCTGAAGAAACTACTTTGTTCTGAAAATTGTGTTTGTTTAAATTTTGTGTACGTTTCCTGTATTTTCTCTTTGAATCTTAATACAGAGATTGAAAAATAATTCTAGATGTTAATTAAAACTACTAAAACAACAAAATGGGTGGGGGCCTATGACTTTGGCACAGTAGGGTACTAGATGGCATTTTTGTTTCTCCCCAAACAAATTATGCTAAAAGCAACTCACAATTTTTATATAAATAGCAATAATATGAATGTGGCCAAAAGTTTTGGTGTGTCTCTACTTTTTTTCCAAGAATCCCAATTTGCCATGAAATAAGTTGAAACTGTCACAAGTCCAAGGGCAGACACTTTGCTTTTGATGTATGACTTAACATATTATAAATAGCAAAACAAATGAAATTGGAAATATCTTAGAATAAAATAGGTTATTGGATTTCAGAGATCTCTCAAGCAGACTATTTAATTAGTTTTATAAATAGATTCAATTTCATTATCACTCAAAACTATTTGAATGGATAAAAATACGCAGGGTTTTGGGATCCTACAGCACAGTCAACATGGACATGAAAAGCAAAGAATTATGTGAGGATAAATGAATGTTCCTGTGAGCACAGTTGCCATTATGAAAAATTTTTTAAGATCCTTGGACATGGCTGCAAAATGAAAACTCACTCTTTACTTTACTTTATTGTCATTGCACCTCATACAACGAAATCAAACACCATCTTCAGTGCACATCATGACCATGACCATGAAAATAAACACAAAAACACATCCTGTGGTTTCTTCCCCAAACCCCAAAACCTTTAACCTTAGGCTGTCTACTATTGACCTCACCCCTTTCCTAAGAGGTCTGTAGGGGGTGTGCATAAGCACACCACCATGCCTACCGTGCCTACCGTGCCTGTTCTATTGTTTTATTTTTATTTTTCTTATATGTATCCTTGTATTCATAACAATGTTTTTACTTATACCTATTATCTTGTAAGCAATTGACAAACAAAATAAATCCTTCACCCTTCACACATTGAACTGGAAACCCCCGACATCACACCAACACTGCACTATACAGCAGAATTCAAAAGAGCTACTGCCCTGGGATAGAAACTGTTTTTCACCCTATTTGTCCTTGTTTTTATTATTCTGTACTGTCTGCCAAATGGTCATAGTTCAAAAAAAGGGTTCCCAGGATGAGATGGATCTTTGAGAATGCTTTAAACTTTCTTAGGGCAGCAGGAGCTATAAAGCTCTTCCAAAGAGGGAAGAGAGCAACCAATGATCTTCTGGACAATGACATTAACCCTCTGGAGTGCTTTCCTATCTGCCACTGTGCAATTGGCAAACCATACCGAGGTACTGTATGTTAAAATTCTCTCTATGGTGTGGTGGTAGAAGGTCACCAGAAGTTTTTCATTGTTTTCTGAGAAGTCTCAGGTAGTATTATCTCTGCTGGGCCCTTTTGACCAGAGCTTTAATGTGGGCACCCCAGGTCAGGTCCTCTTTTAGGGTAACACCCAGAAACTTAAAACTGGCCACTTGCTCTACTCGGTCTCCATTGATAAACAATGGCTGGATGTCTGATCTGTTCCTTCTATGATCCACTATAAGCTTCTTGGTCTTATTGGTATTGAGGACCAAGTTATTGCCTCCACACCAGGAAAGCAATCGGTCTGCCTTATCTCGGTAGGAAGACTCATCCCCTCAGGAGATAAGTCCCACCACTGTTGTATCATCTGCAGATTTAGTAATAGTATTACTAGTGTGAGTGGGAATGCAGTCATGTATATAAAGAATATAGAGTAAGGGACTCAACACTCAACCCTGTGGTGTACTAGTGTTAAGAATAAGGGCTGAAGAGGTATGATTACCTAATCTGATCCTCTGTGAGCGGCCAGACAGGAAATCCATTATCGAAAGGCAGAGTGAATTAGAAAGCCCAAGGTCCAGAAGTTTAGACACTAGTCTATATGGAAGAATTGTGTTAAACGCAAAACTAAAATCCACAAAAAGCATCCTCACATAGCCCCACCGCTGTTCTAGATGAGTCAGAGCAGTGTGAAGACTGATGGCTATATCATCCTCTAGTTCTCCTAAATGCTACTGCAAGAGTCCAGGATGGCTTAGACTCCTGATGACATCATCAAGCTGGGTCTGTCTTGTATAAAAAGGACTGCTTGTGGGAGTTTCCCCCCAGCTTTGACTCAGCTTCTTTCAATGACAATCGAGCTGTCTCTGAAAGCAATTTAGCAAAGCAGCAACAGCAAATTTACAATTACAAACCTTCAGCATAGCTCCCAGGGGACATGGTCAGCTGTGCTTTCAGGAGAGCGGGCTTCCATTCTTCTGCAACACAGGGAATCATCCCATAATCCAGGGAGACTGTAAGTAAAGGAGAAGCCACATGCCCTCCCCTGCAGCTCTCCCTGAGGGAATTTGGCCAGCGTGATCATAAAGATTGAAAGGAGATAACAGTGCCTCACAGCTGATTGTAAACAACGCAGTTTCCTTTCTACTGCCAATTTCGCTTTTGGGGCATTTTTTTCTGCCTATAGAGCGAGGATCAGCCATCGCAGGCTGCAATTGTGCGAGGGGCCAATTTGGATCGTCTTCTCAGAGTATGTGGTGAGCAGCCATCTTATGTGCCACACTCATCAACGGCCTACCCCTGCGCCACAGCAGACTGTAATCAAGGCCTCTACATAGGCAGCACATAGGGTCGCTCCCAGCACCTCCTGTGCTTGTCCATACCAACATTGGAGGAGGATAGAATTCAACAGAGCTTTCAGGCTTTCAGGCCTGGACAACCAGGGTCGTCAAACAACAAGAGGAAGAAAAAGAGACAGCACTCTCAGTACAAAGGTAGGTAGAGGCCAACTGCAACAGGCCTCCCAACCATCTTACCCTCCGATTGTTCAGGCAGGTACTTCCAGGGGGGTGGATGAAACACTCCAGCCCCTTTTTGACAATGGGTGGTCCCAAGCCCGGTCTCCAGAGTCGGTTGAAGAACAATTCAGGCCTCTAGACCTAAGCAGATCAGGCCCCAATTTTGAAACAGGCCTCTTGGGACCTCTCTTCAGCTTGGCCCTCCATAGCCCAAGGTGTTCTCAACCTAAACTTGAGGCTTCCTACACCCCTGCTACAGGTCTTCGCCCCTCAGATCCATCATTTGGTGAAAGACCCAACTACATCCAAGATGTAGTACCATTGCCATCAGACAGGGCCTAGCAGAAGGGCTGCTATTAATTTTTCGACCCTCAAACAGGATCCAGCCCTCTTTGCAAGCCAGATCCCCCAGAGGGGATTGCTTCACTCACAGGAGCTCAAGGCCCTTTCTGCTCAATCAGAATGGGGGGGGCACTAGAGCAGAGAGACAATACAGAACCATAGGAACGTAGCCACTCTCCTGCTTCTGAACAGGAGGAGGGAGAAATCTGGGACCCCAACCTTTCTGAGGAAGATCTGCTACCCAATCAACCCCCATCAGCCACAAACCAGCTTTATTCAAGCCTCTCCTCCACAAGACACTGGTTACTGCCCAGTGTCCCCAGAGGAGGCTGCCCCCAAACCTCAGGTGGTACAGTCGGGGTCCAGGGATTCCCTCTTCTCCAAAAACATAGTCCACTCGAAGGTCCTTCCATCACCCAGTTTTTCTGGATCTGATCAGAATTAATTCACCTCTCCTGCTACAGGCCCCTACCCATCTTCATATGACACGCAGTTCTATAATATGGGCCCTTCCCTCGCTGCCGCTCTTACAGTTCCCTCTGTAGATGCTCCAGTCGTGGCTTCCTTCTCATTGGACACTCCAACTGAGCCCGAGGATGTACTTTAGGCAGGGGACAAACGTGCCAAGCAGACATTAAAATATAATGTCTTATATTTTAAGACATTAAAATATAATCACCAGGCCTCTGCTTCGGCTGTCCAGGCCTCGGCTGCTGCATTGTTTTTCACAAGGTCCTCTATCCGCTGGCTGCACCAGCTACAAGGCCGCATATCTCCATCAGACTTGAGATTGCATCAAGATATCAATAAGATTATAGCGCAGTGGAATTCACGGGGACGCCACCCTAACTTCCACCAGTTCTTCACCAGGGCCATGGCTTCGCCTGTGGCAGGGAGGAGACTGCTATGGTTACGAATTTGGCAGCAAAGCCTCAGTGCAAGTGGAAGCTGGCTTCAGGCCCCAGCACCAGTGAGAAGCTGTTCAATGATTCTCTCAATCCATTCATCGTCAAAACGAGGGTCAAAGGAAAAGTTCCTTCCTCGCCAGGCTGGAGGGCAGACTTCCATCCTGCTCCTTACCTGCCACCTCCATTTAGGCCCAAAATTACTTATTGCTTCTCCAAGCTGCAGAGAGTGTATTCCTAGTGCCAGGAGCAACACCCTGACATACCTGGCAGAGAACAACAAACTGCGGGTAAACAGCTCTTTCGTGGGGGAGGGGGTCGCTCATTCCCTTTGCTCTAAATAATCCCTCATTCTTCCCATCAGAGGTCATTTGGCCTTCTTCTCATCCAAATGGGAGGAGTCAACGACGGACGCCTGGGTACTCAATACAGTAAAGTCAGGGTTACAACTAGAATTTCTATCATCACCCCCAGAAAATTTTCTGCTCTGCCCCATCTCATGGGACAATTTTAAAAAGTGCCCTTATGGAATCGGCCATTCAATGCCTAGTTGACATAATGACCATTCAGCCAGTCCTGAACTGCAACAAGGACATGGGTTTTATTCTCGGCCTGGGGGGTGGGGGTGGCGAGCTATTGTCAACCTAACATTTCTGAATCCGTTTATCCCATTCAGGAGCCTTGAAATGCAGATGCTGCATTCTATTTTAGAGAGCGTTCTGGAGGGCTATCTCCTCTCTTCCATTGAACTTAAGACCCATCGACAGCTCCTCAGGTTCTGTTATAATACCAATACAGGACATTGCCCCTTGGACTTTCTTCAGCCCCCAGATCATTTACTAAGGTGGTGGCAGCTTTGCCAGCCCTTATTAGGGCAATCCCAGTAAGAGTCCTGTGTTACCTGGAAGATATACTGATCCAGTCATCTTCCCCATCTAGGGCAGCAGAAGATTTGGATATCATCATTCAAGTTCTCCAAGAGCATGGCTTCTCTGTCAAAGAATTCAAAAAAACCACTTTACTCCCACCAATTCCTTACTCCATCTTGGAGCTGTATTAGATACTTTTTCCTGCAAGGTGTCCTTGTCCCAGGAACATCAGGAGAGTATCAGTTAATTGGCCATATAAAAATCTAACCCTAGAGTGCCCCTGGCTATGCTTTCCCAACTCCTGGAGAAAATGATATCATGCATTAATATAGTGCCATGGGTTAGATTCCATGCCAGGTCGCTCCAATAATTTCTTCTACCTCAGGGGTCTCCAACCTTGGCCCCTGGAAGCCTGGTGGACTTCAACTCCCAGAATTCCACAGCCAGCTGGCTGTGGAACTCTGGGAGTTGAAGTCCGCCAGGCTTCCAGGAGCCAAGGTTGGAGACCCCTGTATGCTGGCTGTGGAACTCTGGGAGTTGAAGTCCGCCAGGCTTCCAGGAGCCAAGGTTGGAGACCCCTGTTCTACCTTATCAGAAGACAGGTAGGAGTTGTTCCTCTTTCAGGTCAGATTAACTCCGTTGGTCCTTAAATCTTTACGATGGGGGTCATCTGAGGTGTTTTCCATGGGACTCTTGTTCAAGGAACCGGACAGGTTAGTGCTGACCATGGATGCCAGTCTGTATGGCTGGGGAGCCCACCTTCAATCCAGGGTGGTCCTCAGGGACCATGGTCCCAGGCAAATTTGGCCCATAATATTAATTGGCTAGAGCTTCGAGTGTTCCATTTGGCCCTGACACAATTAGAGGATGCTGTCTCAGATAGGGACATCCTGATCTTGCTTGACAAGGTGTCAACCAAGGCGCATTTTAACTGCCAAGGTGGGACACATTCAGGACCCCTGGTGTTAGAGGCAGATCGACTCTGCTTATGGGCAGAGAGACACCAGGTATCGCTCAGAGCTGAGCTCATTGCAGGAGGGGCCAATGTTGAGACTGACTGGCTTAGCAGAGCCACCACTGACCAGGCAGAGTGGCGTTTGCACCCCGATTTATTTCAGGAGCTGTCGTTGTGCTTCAGATTGCCAGCAGTGGATCTTGCTTCCCAGGACAACATGCAACTCCCGAGATTCTACTCCAGGTGTGCTGTTCCGGGGGTGGAGGGAATGAACGCTTTACGCAGCCCTTGGCTACGGGAACTCCTGTATGTCCTTCCTCCTCTGCCCCTGATTCCGGGGGTCTTCCAGAAACACTGGGCAGAAGAGCAGAACTTACACTTGTAGTTCTCACTGGCCCAGGAGGCCATGGTTCACAGACTTAGTAAACTATTCCATCTTCAGTCTTGGGAGGATTCTGGTAGACAGAGTGTCACTCAGACAGGGGCCAATATTGCTTCCAGAGCCCCAGTGGCTTCAGTTGGCCATCTGGAGATTGAGCAGGGATCCCTGATCCGGAACTATCATTCCTCCAGAGTAATAAGAACTATCCAATCCTCCAGGGGACTCTCCACCAACTGCATCTACGATGCAATCTGGCAGGCTTTCAGCGATTGGTGCCGTAAGTATGACATTGCCCCTTCCAGGGCCTTAATTGCCAGATGCTGGACTTCCTCCAAGAGAGTCTAGACAAGGGACTTTCACCTAACACTCTGCGGAGGCAGGTTGCAGCCTTGTCCTCTGTTCTATCCTTGTGGGGAGTGGAATCTTTGTCTAGACATCCCACTGTCTGCAGGTTTCTGAAGGGTGCTACAAACCTGAGGCCTCCAGTGGTCATCAAGATCCCACATGGGACTTCTTTAAAGTACTGCAGTCACCGACTAAGTCCCCATTCGAACCACTGAGGTCAATTCCCTTGCAGTTTTTTTGTCTTGTAAGGTGGCATTTCTGGTAGTGATCACCCCTTCTAGAAGGTTTTCGATCCTGGCAGCCTTGTCTGTCAGGAAAGATATCTAGACCCTTTTGTACCTAAGATTAATACTGGGTTCCTCAGATCCCAACACATAGTGTTACCTGATTTCTGTCCCCTTCTGCTCCACGACTTAGAGTGCAAGTAGCACACCCTAGATGTTATCAGGGCGCTTAGAATTTACATCAGACATCCCTCTACATTTAGCAAAACTGAGGCCATGTTTGTGCCTTTTCCCCTTCCCATTGGGGGCAACAAAGGCTCTCCTTCCACCTTGAGTAGGTGGATCACGGCATGCATCGCACAGGCCTTCTAACCAGAGCCCTTCCAGTACCCCAGGACCTAACGACACACTCTGTTAGGAGTGCCTCGACTTCAGCTGCCTGGGCCACCCAGACACCCCTAGTGGAGATTTGCAGAGCGGCTACGTGGACCTCCCCATCTCTGTTCACCAGACATTACCATCTGGACTCCTATGCCTCGAGGAGTGCGGCTTTTGGCAGACGGATGCTTCAGTGAGTAGTTCCAACTTTGGAGAGACTTGCCGGATGAGGACCCTCCCATGGACATGCGGGCTTTGATATATCCCATCCTGGGCTCTCGCAGCAGCATTTAGGAGAATGAGCATTGGTAAATTTACCTGAGAATGCCCTTTCTGTAGATGCTGCTAGAGAGCCCAGCCCCTCCCTTATTTCATCCGGACCATGGTAAGAAGCGTTAATGTTAATGTTAAAGATTCTGTTTGGCTTTCAGAGACACTTCCTACAGTCTGTCAAGTACCTTTGCCAAAGCTGGGGGGAAACTCCCACAGGCAGTCCTTTTTATATAAGACAGACCTAGCTTGATGATGTCATCAGGAGGAGTCTAACCCATCCTGCTCTCTAGCAGCATCTATAGAAAGGGCGTTTTCAGGTAAATTTACCCACGCCCATCTATTTTTTCTGTATGCAAACTGCTGTGTATCAAATGTATGCGGAAGACCAGAAATGATCTGCCAGCAGACCAATTTCTCAAAGCACTTCATGATGATAAGAGTGAGTGCCACTGGTCTGTAATCATTGAGGTTATTGATAGGGAACTTCTTTGGCAGTGGAACAGTGGTGGAAGCCTTCAAACAAGATGGAATAATATTGGGATAAAGACCAATTGAAGATCCAGCCAACTGATTAGCACAGTCTTTAAGCACTCAGCCAGAGATACTGTTAGGACCGGCAGTCTTTCTAGGGTCCACAGCCCTCATAATGCTCACCTCCTGTTCCTCCACAATGAAGTTGGGGCGACAATTGGCTGGTAGTTGTTGGCTCCAGATTGAATAGAAGGATAGTTTGAATGGTGGAGAAAAAAACTAAGGGAAAATTAAAAACATCCCAATTGATTTCCAAGCTCAAAATACAATACTATTAAATTGCACTACCTTTTTCTGTCTGACTGAAAGTGGTATCTTTGATAGAAGACGAAGGAAGACCCCTTCCGACACACACAAAAAGCCAGATTTGAGTTTCTTAAAAATGCATGTTTGCAAGCCACAGTCTTTCTGGGGGAATGTTCTCTGAGCAGATTAAATAACATTTAGAGCTTTTTTCACAGCAGCTCTATGTTCAGAGAAGGAAAAATGAAAAAACACACACCATGGGGTGGTGGTTGTTGTTTTGCCTCTGAATCTGTGTGAAGGTCATAATGAAATCAGATTGCCAAGGCTTTTGGAGTGAAGCCTAATACCTAGTCTCAGTTGCAGGTCATGATCCCAAACAGAGGTCTCCAAACCTAGCAACTTTAAGACTTGTGGACTTCAACTCCCAGAATTGAAATCCACAAGTCTTAAAAGTTGCCAAATTTGGAGGCCTCTGATCCAGAACATACATCTAAGTAAGAGAACTCAAGAATGGTTGAAAGCAAACCTTAGACTGTTCTGGTTTGCTATGAGTTCAGATCTGAATCCAATATATAGACTATCTATGAACTGAAACTCACAATCGAGAAAAGGAACCCATCAACCTAACACAATTGGAGCAATCTGTTCCAGAAGAGTAGGACAAATTCCATTTGAGAAGTCAAGAAGTTATATTCAGAGCTACAGAAAGTGCCTGATTAAAGTTGGCCTCAGAAGAATGAGCTATAAAATATTAGGTTAGAGGAACAATAATTATCTCCATATCATTTTTATTTGTTTTATTATATAGAATAATATCTTGCTACACTAAAAGCAATGTATTTGCGCAATGTATTATAAAATAAAGAATAGTGAATGCCATTTTCTTGTGCCAGTTTCAATTTATTTTACAGCAAATTAGGATTCTTTGGGGGAAAGGGAAATGAAGGAGTACCAATAACCAATAACTGCAATTATAAAATGATTCAAACACATAATAACTAGTCTCAAGACTACATAATAACCAGAGGTGGTATTCAGTAGGTTCTGATTAGTTCTGGAGAACCGGTAGCAGAAATTTTGAGTAGTTCAGAGAACCAGCAAATACCACCTCTGTATGGAGATTTTATAGTATCCTTCCTCTGCCATGCCCACCAAGCCATGCCCACAGAACCGGTAGTAAAAAAAATGGAATCCCATCACTGATAATAACTAGTTTCAGAATAAAACGAATAATGTTTACATTCTTTTTGGTTGATGTTTTGAACAGTATATTTAAAAATATTCTTGTATTACCTGTTTTTAAGTGATTGTGTCATGGTTCCAAACCAAGCCAGCAAAAGAAGAGGCCATACTGTGAGCAGAATGGGTTTCTTTACTGGAGTCTCAGCTTGGCATGCAGTGAATACAAGTAAATGGGTTTCTAGCCAGCATTACTGGTTTCTGCTAGCCAGCTGGCTATACAAACTAAGCATGCTGTGCTCTCCTGCTGGTTGCTCCAGCAAGTACTCTTGCTCCCTGGCCAGCTCCAGTAAGTACTTTTTTTGGCCCGGCTCTAGCAAGCACTCTTCGAGCCCAGTTTCTCTCTGGCTGGCTCCAACAAGTACTCTTCAGGCTTGGATGGCTTCTGAACCGACCGCAGCTGGCTTGCCTTCCTGACTCCTCTCCCAGCATGAGTGCCATCACCTGACACCCATCTGTGGCCCCTGCACATGTGTGGCAAGTTCAAAATGGGCACGTTGTGACCGCTTTGAATAGTGCACTGTCTTGGATGTTGACAGATTGGATATTTTTTATTTTTAATGTGTATCTACTAAATTTATATTAAATAATAAAAAGTAAACTTCATTCAGTTTGTAATAATTTATAATTAAAAAACAATAGCAGAGAATAGGAATACACCACAGATAGGAACAAACTTCTCTGTTTTATAAATACTGTATTTTTTATTTAAACATTCGTGACATTTTTGTCATGAATGTTTATATACTTTTAACAGACATGCACATCTTGAATCATTAACACAGATAGACTTTGGCAACTTGAAGATGTATGGACTTCAATTCCCAGAATTCTCCCATCAGCTGTGGAGAATATGCTAAGAGTGTCTTTTTGTGTATGTTGTGATGTTGCATGCATGTCCCAAAGGGATCTATGACAATTTGCCATGGCCAACTTGCCACAGTTGACTTGTCAACAGACTAACTAGCTGCGGGAAAATTCGACATGACCAATTCAGCCTAGGAGAACTCACCACAGGACAAGAGTTACACTAAATTGAAAAAATAGTGGAATAGAATGATCAAAGAAAGAATGTCAAAGGAGAGATAAAATGAAAAGTGAATGACAAAAATGAAAATGTTTTTAAAATATTTTTAAATAATTGAATTGTCCTTCAACAAATTGTCCTGTTACGAGTTGCCCATTTTGAATTATTGCAGAGCTGTGGCGAGTTGGCTGTGGCGAGTTGTTCCATTCCAGTCCCAAAGAGGAGCAG
This sequence comes from Hydrophis major, assembly GCA_033807585.1. Classification (NCBI taxonomy): domain Eukaryota; kingdom Metazoa; phylum Chordata; class Lepidosauria; order Squamata; family Elapidae; genus Hydrophis; species Hydrophis major. The sequence goes on from CM066329.1 coordinate 337,278,944, forward strand.
CATTCTCACTTTTATTTTTCAGAAACAATGTATATATGCCATATAAAAATGTATATGCCATAAAAAAGTAAACAGAAAGTCTTTAAGAAGTCTTAATTCAATAAAATTTAGCAAGAATTGCTTTTATTGTGCCTTTTTTTCCAAGTCATAAAATAGATGTTCCAACTAGGATTCTGTGTTATCTTTAATTAGTGCCAATTCTTTATATAGATAAAGTAAACCTATCTGGAAAGTGAATGATTTTGATCAGTGTTTATTATCATAGCAATCAGTTTATCAAATTTGACTTCTGTTTCTGTGGCAACTTTATTCATTTCAGATTTTAATAGTTATATCCTTAGGAATTTGAAGAATAATGTTATCATTTCCAAACAAATTAATTACCGTATATACTCGAGTATAAGTCGACCCGAATATAAATCGAGGCACCCAATTTTACCACAAAAAACTGGGAAAACTTATTGACTCGAGTATAAGTCGAGGGTGGGAAATGCAGCAGCTGCTGGTAAATTTCAAAAATAAAAATAGATGCCAATAAAAACTTTCACTAGGACAGTTGAGAATAAGTTTGATGTTCACAATTTCCTCTTTGAAAGAGACCAGTAAATAGGGAACAAGAAGATGAAGAAAAAGAAGTGTGTTTTTTCACACTTTTCACACTGAAGTGAACAAAAATGGCATCATAGGAACAAGCTTATTCTCAGCCCAAAGGTTTGTTTCTGATTTCTTCCCTGATTTAAGGGAAATTTGGGAAACGATCTCACTATCATGAAAGGTTTGATTGATTCACTAACGCAAAAGATGATGATGATGACAGTGGTAGGCAGGAGTCACTCTCTCCCTTGCAAGAAAAAACCAAGAGCCGTTCTTATGATATCTCTCTCTCTCTCTCCCCCCCCCTCCTCCCCCTCCTCCCGAGTGGACTGAAAGCAGCTGGAGCTGAGGAAATGAAACTGAGTGGAGCGACCTCCGCTCGCGTTGCTTTTTCAGCCTAGAGCTCAGAAAAGCCTCCCCCTCCTCCTCCCCCTCCCCCTCCCCCTCCTCCCGAGTGGACTGAAAGCAGCTGGAGCTGAGGAAATGAAACTGAGTGGAGCGACCTCCGCTCGCGTTGCTTTTTCAGCCTAAAGCTCAGAAAAGCCTCCCCCTCCTCCTCCCCCTCCCCCTCCTCCTGAGTGGACTGAAAGCAGCTGGAGCTGAGGAAATGAAACTGAGTGGAGCGACCTCCGCTCGCGTTGCTTTTTCAGCCTAAAGCTCAGAAAAGCCTCCCCCTCCTCCTCCCCCTCCCCCTCCTTCCAAGTGGACTGAAAGCAGCTGGAGCTGAGGAAATGAAACTGAGTGGAGCGACCTCAGCTCGCGTTGCTTTTTCAGCCTAGAGCTCAGAAAAGCCTCCCCCTCCCATGCTTAAAAGTTGCAAAGGAAACACGGAAGCAGGGAAGCGGCTGCCCAGCTTCGGAGCTCCACACCATTTTTTTTCCAGAGGGGAATCTGACTCGAGTATAAGTCGAGGGCGGTTTTTTCAGCACAAAAAATGGGCTGAAAAACTCGACTTATACTCGAGTATATATGGTATATGGAATAAATATTTTTATTACTCTTAATGCTCTGTGATAATCAATAATGAGGTTAAATAAAATAAGAAAAAAAGCTGACACTTTGGTTTAGTACCCCTGTTTATTTCAAAGACCTTTAAGTCCGCTTCACTGATTCTGATAATAGCTTGTATGGTGAATATAATGGGTTGATTATAGCAATACCATTATATACTAATCCCATTTTCAGTAACAGATCTTTAAGAAATTTGCATTTCAATCTATCAAATGCTTTGAAGACACCTAAAGGTAGAAAAACAAGTAGAATTATAATATACTTAAGAATAATGTATTGTGTGAAATATTCTCTAAACAGATACTGATAAAATTAAGGACATTTTGCTCCTGTTTACCAAATGCAAAAATGGATATCCATGGGGGCAAAACTTTTCTAAAGAATTTCTTCATGGTGAGATTTTGATTTACAGTCTTTTTTAATCCTCTAACGTTATATATTAAATATAATGACTAATTGGAAAGCATCTTTTAGGCTATTTTCCTTTGTCATAGGCAATTTCTCCCTCGAGCCGCTCGGAGCATCCAGAGCGTGGGATGTGCTTCCGAGTCCTCTTCTTGCAGGCTGAGCTTTAGCTGAGGAAACGCTCCGCCCCCTCACGTGACTCCACGTAGCATTCCCCCAGTCTTTTGCTCAGCCTCGAAGAGTCAGGCTGTTATTGAAAGGAGCTCCTTGGCTGATTCTTACTAAGTGCATTCTTCTGGCTATTTTTCCTCATTTCAGGTCTGATATTGCATTTCCTTCTTCTTGTGCAAAAGGTTGGGACTTAGGGGAAGTTTCCCCTCGCCCCTAGGGGCTAAGCGGGCGGGTTTGCAGCACTTCGTGCAACCCCCCCATTATTAGATCGCGTCACTGCCTCTGCGCTGCCTTGTGGCGTGCAACTTCGCTGGATTCCCCCCCCACCCTAAACGCCAACCGGGAAGGGCTAGTCGCTCCTTAAGAGCACCAGGCGTGCTGAGCTAACCGGACAAGCCCTCCTTGCCGTCCCGAAGGCGCCCGCCATAGCTCAGCTTGCGGCCGCCATCTTGGGGCCCGCATCATGGTCGGGCGCCATTTTATTCCTGATTTGGCCTGCTGCGGTGGAAGTACAGTCCAAGACCCCTTGGGTCAGAGTTATTGGCTTTTAGCGTTCCTTCGGGCTCGCTTGCATTATTTTTCTGTTGGCCTCCCGCAGCCTCTATCGGGGCGAAGTTAGCAGCACCCCCACCCTCCGGCTTGTTGCTGGAGGCCTGCTGCCAGAGGCCTCTCTACCTCTAGACCTCAGGCGTTTATTTGGTTAATCCGGCCTGTACTGTGGTAACCCTTTGGTTCTTTTCCTACTTCTGCACACTAAATAAATAAATAAAGAAATAGTAATAAATATATCTCCATATCACATATATATATATATATTTAGACTTTACTGTTGGTTACCACGTGCACATTAAATTCCAAAAGGGGAGAGCGGGCCAGTTCAAACGTCACCAGGCCCTACTCAGGCCAATTCCAGGCGAACCAACCGCCCTTTACTATTTACTATTTATACTGTTATTATTACAGTTATTATAATTATTTAAATGGCAGACGACAGACCTTCCTTGAAGGCTAAGGCAAAGTCCCACTACTTGCGCAGGCAGACGCCCTAAGGCGCCATAAGGCGTTGGAAAAGGAGTTTGATAGGCATTCAAGGGAGTCTCGCTCGGGGCCTACAGCCTTTCCTTCTCCCACCCCCTCTACCTCTACCCAACCTCTTCCCCCTCCAGACCGGTCTTCCGTACCTAGGCACAGCCCACTTCAGGGTCACTTGACCTCGGGACCACCGACCAGACCGACCCCTGAAGCTACCTTTACGCCTACGGCCGCTGGCCTGCGTCAGCAAAAACCCTCTACATCTGAGATTCCAGCCCACATCAAGGCTTGGATGGAATCGGCTATCCGCCAGGGCATTGCGGAAGGCCTCCAACACATGTCCAGATCAGGCTTCTCTCCACGGGCTCCCGACTACGACTCCTTATCCATCAGATCCCTTCCACAGCCGGATCCCCCGGCTGGTCAGGTACTCTCCCAGAGGGACAGCCCTCCTTCCATAGGGGCCCAGGAGGAGGAGGAGGTAGGGGACTTTGGTGACTTCAGGGAAGAGGAAGAGGACTCCCGGATGGGATCCTCCCATTATAGTGAGCCCCTCTTAGAGGCGGTCCTCATGGAGGGGGAGATGTCAGAGGATGAGGGGGCTTTTCCCGACCAACCCATATTCGGGGGGCTGTTCAAGCCACACTTGTTTAAATCCCTCCTCTTTAAAGCCAAGAATGTCTCTGGTCTTCTTTCCCAGTCTCCCTCTGACTGCCCCCCCACTTCAGAGAAACCAGAGGACTCCATTTTCTCACAACCAGTGGTGGAAGCTGAGATCATCCCAACCCCACCCATCTTCGTAGACCTAGTGACGAAGCAATTTGCTTCCACGGGAGCCCCCCCTACACCCTCTAACCTAGACAAGAGATTCTTCAATCTCGATTCGGCAATGTCTACCCTGCTAAACATCGCGGAAGTCGATGATCCCATTGTGGGACTTGCTTCCTCCTCCACCCCCAGTGAGGCCCTAGAGGCCTTGAAACCTGAGGACAAGCGGACGGAACTGGCGTTGCGCCGAGCCCATCTATCCGACGCTTGGGCCATTAAATCAGCTACGGCCGCTTCATTTTTCACAAGGTCCTCTATCCGCTGGTTCCGGCAGCTGAGAGAACATGTCCCCGCGTCCAATGTGAGGGCGCACCAGGACATAGCGAAACTGGTGGCCGCAGCCGAGTTTTCAGCTGATGCCACTTACCAATCGGTAAGGTTCTGTTCCAGAGCGATAACATCCCATGTCACAGCTCGCTGCCTACTGTGGCTCAAGCACTGGCAGGCGGATATTAAAAACAAGGTCAAACTGGCCACTGCTCCCATCAAGGGGGACAAAGGGCTGCAGCAAAAGGAAGTACCTGCCCCCCCTTTTTTGGAGGCCAGACACAAGAGGCCCCCAGCCCTTTCGGAGGGGCTTCCCCCGTCCCTGCTACCAACTCCCCTTCCCGCCTAGATACCCGAGACCCCCTTCCTTCCGGTCTCAGGACCGCTCGGATTCAGGTGATAGAAACAGGCGGGGTGGCAACTATAAGAGGCCCTTTAGGGGATCAGGGGGAGGTCCTACCGCTGACCCAGATAGAGGTACTTCCTCCCTCCCAATCGGCAGCCGCCTTAGACATTTTGCCGCTCAATGGGACAAATCCACATCTGATGCATGGGTTAGGGACACGTCAGGTTCGGTCTTGACCTTGAGTTCCGGTCCGCCCCTGCTGATTTCTTTATGACATCTCCCACCTCAAGAGATCCTGCCAAATGGGCACTAATGGATGCAGCCATCCAACACCTGCTGGACATCCAGGCCACTCAACCCGTTCCACTGGCTCAGAGGGGACGAGGATTCTATTCCCACCTCTTTGTGGTGCCCAAGCATTCTGGGGGATGCAGGGCTATATTAGATTTTAAACGGCTAAATCGCCACCTTATCCAGCGCAAATTCAAGATGCACACCCTGCAATCGATTCTCTTGGGTACCAGGCAGGGTGCCTGGTTATCCTCCATAGATCTCTCGGAGGCATACCTGCACATTCCAATTCGGCCCTCTCACTACAAATTCCTTAGATTCTGTTATTATAACTGTCACTATCAATACGTGGCCCTCCCATTTGGTCTGGCCTTGGCTCCTAGGACCTTCACCAAGGTCCTCGCGGCCCTGGCTGCTCACCTCAGAAGCTTGCCCGTCCGCCTTCACTGCTATTTGGACGATATCCTTATTCTCTCCCCGTCCAAGACCCAGGCAGTCAGGGACACCAGAGCCAACCTCTCCGCCCTCTTGGCACACGGGTTCCTTCTTAATTGGAACAAAAGTCAACTGACCCCTTCCACCCGAATCACCCACTTGGGAGCCATAATAGATTCGGTTACAGAAAGGGTCTTCCTCTCTTCGGAGAGGTTTCTCAGCATTCAAGCTCTGGTCAAACAGATTAGGCGATCAAGGAGGGTGGCGTTACTTGACCTTTCTAAATTATTGGGTAAGATGGTTTCATGCATCTCAATTATTCCCTGGGCCCGTTTACACAGCAGATCCCTCCAGTGGTTCCTGCTCCCATTCCAAAGATCCAGAAGAAGCAACTCGAGGTCCAGAGTCAAGGTGCCTCCGAGGGTCCTCACGTCTCTCCTCTGGTGGACCAACCCCGCCATCAACAGGGGCCACCTCTTCTCGGAACCTCAGCGGTTAACCCTCACCACGGACGCCAGCCTATCCGGTTGGGGCGCTCACGTCAATTCGCTGTCGGCACAGGGCATGTGGTTGCCGATCGAGCAAAGATGCAGCATCAACTGGCTGGAGTTTCACGCCGTCCACCTGGCCCTGCGCAGATTCCTCCCCTTGGTACGCTGGCGTCACGTCCTTATTCTCACGGACAACGTCACGACCAAAGCCCATATCAACAGGCAAGGAGGCACCCAGTCTATTCACTTGAGGAGGGAGGCCGAACGCCTTTGCCGCTGGGCAGAATCCAACCTCCTCTCACTCAAAGCCGATCACATCTCAGGAATCTCCAACATCTGGGAGGACTAGCTGCACAGGGCTACAGTGGATCAAGCAGAATGGCGCCTTCATCCGTCCCTATTCAAGGAGGCGTCCAGAATATTCGGCCTCCCGAGGGTGGATCTCTTCGCCTCCCCGTCCAACGCACAGCTCCCACGGTTTTTCTCCAGGTACCCGTCTCACGGGTCGGAGAACCAAAATGCGCTACGATGCCCATGGCCCCCAGGCCTCTTATATGCCTTCCCACTGCTGCTGCTGATTCCCAGAGTCATAAAGAAACTCATTCACGAGAGGGCAGACCTCCTGGTGGCTCCTTATTGGCCCAGGAGACCGTGGTTCACGGACCTCCGCAATCTGTCGGTAGCGCCCCCATGGAGGATCCCCCCGGACAGGATCTCCCTCTCTCAGGGACCCCTTCTGCATCCGGAGCCCCAATGGCTCCAGCTAGCTGTCTGGAGGTTGAATGGATCCGTTTGACAAGAGAAAATCTCTCCAGTCAGGTAATCGACACCATTTTGGCTGCCAGGCGACCCTCCACCACTTGAATTTACGATGCTACTTGGAAGGGCTTTTCCAAGTTGTGTAGCGGGTTCCAAGTTGACCCCCTCTCTCCCTCTATTGCGCAAGTCTTGGAATTCCTTCAAGAAGGCCTACGTAAAGGGCTTGCCCCCAACACCCTGAGAAGGCAGGTCGCTGCCCTCTCAACCGTTGTTTCTTGTGATAATTTCAGTTCTCTCTCCCATCAACCCCGGGTTAGAGCTTTTCTTAGGGGTGCCACCAACCTATGCTCACCGACTGTTCACAGGTTTCCCACATGGGACCTCAACAAGGTCCTCGTCTCACTTACAAAGCACCCGTTTGAACCCCTGAGGGAGTCCTCCCTTCAATTTCTAATGTTTAAAGTAGTTTTTCTAGTGGCCATTACTTCTGCTCGTAGGGTCTCGGAAATAGCAGCATTGTCAATCAGAAACGATTTATGCGTGTTTCACGCTGATCGGGTGGTCCTTCGGCCCGACCCCACCTTCTTACCTAAGGTTAACTCACCCTTCCACAGGTCTCAGGAACTGGTCCTCCCAAACTTTTGCCCCAGACCCTCAAGGGATAGGGAAGCCCTTTGGCACACCCTGGATGTTAGAAGGGCCTTGCGCATATATATTAAGCGCACTCAACCCCTGAGAAGATCAGAATCCCTCTTCCTCTCTTTTCAGCTCAGGACATTGGGGCTCAAAGTCTCGCCCTCGACCATCAGTCGCTGGATTAGGGCGACTATCGCCAGGTCCTATCTATCACAATCTCTACCCGTTCCTGGGGGAATAACCGCTCATTCCACCAGGAGTGCAGCTACTTCGGCGGCTTGGGCCACACAAGCCCCAATCGCCGACATATGTCGGGCAGCCACTTGGTCCTCTCCTTCCCCATTCATCAGATATTACAAAATAGACTTATACGCCTCAGCAGAGGCCTCTTTTGGTCGACGAGTCCTACAGAGGGTCATCAGTGACCCGGAAGGGCTTCCGGCCCAGACGGAGTCCCACCCGTAGGACAGCCAAGCTTTGGTATGTCCCACGCTCTGGATGCACCGAGCGGCTCGAGGGAGAATGGGCGTTGGTTCTTACCTGATACGCCCCTTCTCGGCGAGCCGCGAGGAGCATCCATCCCCACCCTAACTCCTCCGTCTGGCGGGTACTCTAGTTTCAGCCAAGGAGCCAATAGTTGTTTAGAAGGATTTCTTAACCTTCTCATTATCGCAAAAAACTGGGGGAACGCTACGTGGAGTCACGTGAGGGGGCGGAGCGTTTCCTCAGCTAAAGCTCAGCCTGCAAGAAGAGGACTCGGAAGCACATCCCACGCTCTCTATGCTCTTTGCGGCTCGCCGAGAAGGGGCGTATCAGGTAAGAACCAACGCCCAATCTGAGTAAAACAGACTTCTTCAGCCTGACAATCTCCATGAGATTGGACAACCCAATCTCACTCAGTCTACCTTTTAGGAGAATGGTTGCTTTAGTTTGGCACATCAGGCTGGTGTCAGGGTGAAATAGTGTGGGGTTAAAAAAAAATGTTAGTTTGGTTTGTATTCCTGAGTTTGAAATCAATGTTCTTATGTTGCATCTTGTAGTTAATACCTAAAAATTGAAAAAAGGATCCACAACTAGCTAATATTTTCATAAAGAAATTCATAATTCTATTATTAATCAAGTACACTTTCGGTTAAAAGAATGCAATAGCAGCAACAATGAATGATGAATTGTTCTGAGAGCTTTGTGGATTGTAGAGGCTTTGGCTTCTGTGAGCTTCTATAAATTAGGTGTTGATAACAATACAGTGTACCTTATCTGTGACATACAGGGAACAATATTGATGAGGAAATGCTTCTATGATTTGCAGATAACCATGATGTCTACAGTTGTACCAAAGGCTTTTTTAAAATGGTGAATGTGAATTATATCCACACATACGTTTGTTTTTTTTTTACATCCAAGGGGCTGCTTAGAAGCGGAAGTGATTTAATTCAAGAACAGTACCTGTAACTAGTTATTATGAAAATGTCAAAGGGGAGAAATTAAAACTTGTAAGAAATTGCTAATTTTTCTTGACAGGAAGACATATTCTTAAAAGAATGCCCTGAGAAATGAAGCACTTTGCTTACAATAGAATCACCTAATAAAGTTGCAGCTATTCTGCAATACATGCTTCTTGTTCATGGGAAGCCACAGAGATTGCGTCAAAAGGATTCCCTATATAAAATAAAATCCAAAAGATAACTATACATTTGAAGTTTGTAAATATATTTCTTGAGACTTTTTTTTAAGAAATGATGCCCATTGAATTGAATATCTTGGTCATCTGCTTTTGGCTGACTACAACTTCAGATCCTTTTCACTTAAGTGTTTTTTTCAAATGTATTTTATTTCCCTCTCTCTCTCCCTCTCCCCCCCCCTCTTAAATTTTCTTAAATTCCATTGCTGAGGGAATGAATTCATCTGATACTGTATTTAGAATATCAATTCTAGAATGGACTACATTTTAATTTCCCGTTTTGTCAGTGCAGAGAGTTGCTATCAAGCAACTGATAAACTGTCATATATAAGGCAAAAAGAGTAGGAATAGGAATTCTGGGGATGACAGTTTTAGCAAGCAAATATTAAAATTAAAAAACCTCTTCTGTGTTAAAGCTTGATTAACTCTTGTAAATTACCTTTATTATTGTTGAGGATGGATTACTTAATTAAAATTTGTATGCTAATTCCATCAAGCTTTTGATTTTTGGCTTTTTCATCTAGAAAAGCAACTTAGCTGTTGACCCAAGCTTTGTTAGCAAACACCCTCCAGATGTCTGGAAATGAAACTCCTATCTTATCTAATGGGAGTCTAGTATATACAGCGATCTATGTATCTGGAGGTAATAATGCCCTGAAACATCTCAGGGTCTTCTGATTTCCTCGGTAACAACTATTTATCTTCCCTCTGCTTATTTTTAATTAAATAACATGAAGCAAATAGGCTGCATGTCTTAGCAGGCAATCACTGCACTTTAATTATCCAAGATATAATTATTTGGGGAAAATGGGCAGTATTATGAGATTGAAAGGAGGAATGTTGTAAAGCTGAAGAAATTATAGTGGTCAAAGGATGAGAAAATGTTGAACTATTAGATTAGAAATAATGTCAATCATACAGCGAGCCATTTACCAATTGGCATGACTTAAGATGACTATAATTCTAGGCTCTATTATGGTCATAAGTCGAGAACTGCCTGTGCACAAAGCAAGGCTTGGGTAACTTAATAAAATCAGCCAACTGTTTAAGTTGTTAAACTATTTAGTTGGTGACTAATAGAATATGCACACTATATATTCAGTTCAATATATTATTTAACTAAATATTTTGTTTGGTGTCTATTATTAACGCTTACTGAAAAAAAGTTAATCTATTATTCTAGTTTTAGTCGTTTCATCCTTACTATAGATTTTAATAAGAATGATGAAAGATGGCCATTCCCCAATGCGTTTAGAAATATTTTCTGCATAGTATAGGAGAAAAAAAAAGAATTTGCATATTCTCTAACACAAGAATATTTTTTCTTGATAATGTCAGAGGATATACTGTACTCTATACCTGGCTGAAGGAAGGACATGGTGGCTCAGTGGCTAAGACACTGAGCTTGTCAATCAGAAAGGTCAGCAGTTCGGCGGTTCAAATCCCTAGCACCGTGTAACAGAGTGAGCTCCTGTTACTTGCCCTAGCTTCTGCCAACCTAGCAGTTCGAAAGCATGTAAAAATGCAAATAGAAAAATAGGGACCACTTTGGTGGGAAGGTAACAGCGTTCCGTGCGCCCTCCTAGCACCTATGTGCAAGGGGAACCTTTACCTTTACTACTATTACCTTTGTTGTCAGAGTACAACATGCGTACAATGAGCCTTGTTCGTACCTGGCTGAAGCAATATATATATTGTACAGTTACATAGGAAGCTCTACTGAATCAGTGACTGGAAAGAAGTTTTGTGGGCACAATCTCATCCAGGACCATGGAAACATAATGTCACTTTCTGTTTCTTTAGGGAGTCACTGAAACATACTCTCTCGGAATTCCAGAAATTAGCCAAGCATGAGTACCAAAACCTTGATATGCAATTTGAAAGGGATCTAGCCACAGAAAAGGACAGATGTTAACATACTGGTAGTTTGACTTACAACATTTCATTTAGTGACCGTTCAGAGTTACAGTGGCAGACTGTTTTTCACACTTATGTCCGTTGCAGTATCCCCATGGTTACATCATCAAAATTCACCAAAATAGCCCTTTAATTTGATACCAGGGCACCTCAAAAGCGATGTCCTTTGCCTGGTTCACACTCTGCTCACTACTTCTCTCTCCAGCACAAAACTTAGTTTCCTGGAATGTTCTTCATCTTTATTGTGGCCATTTTAAGACCACCGCTACAACTTGCCTTTGGGAGGGATTTCCTGTCAGAGAGGGGAGTTGCGGCTCCCCTTGACCCTCCAGGAGATTTCCCCCTTCACCACCCCACCAGGATGGTTCCGGTCCCAATTGGGACCCTCCAGCAAGTGAGCTCGGGTGAAACCGTGCACGATCGCAGATTCCGCACTAACACTGACAAACAAACCGGAAGTCCTTCTGACAAGCAATGTCAATGGGGAATTTGGATTATTAATTTAACAAATGCAATGATTCACTTAACAACTGTGGCAAGAAAGGTCATAAAATGGGGCAAACTCATTTAATAAATGTCTCACTAAGCAACATAAATTTTGGGCTCAATTGTGGTCATAACCCAGGAACTACCTGTATTCCATATTCAGATCATACTTCATCTCCTCCAAAGCAAAATATGTGCTTGCCTATATGAGTGGGAATTGAAATTTTCTGAGACAAACCTATGGACACTTTGAAGACTGTGAACTCCAAGGCCAGTCAGGACTCCTCTCCCAGATCATGCAGATTCCAATTCTTTGCCCATCTCCATTCCAGTTCTCCTATCTAAACAGTCTTAGGTCCAGATCATTGTACCAACTTTTTATTTTATTTTTATACTTCCCATTCATTATCTCTTTGGTTTTGACTATGTCTCATACTTTCAAATGCCTCAAACTTAACTTTTCCTGAAACAAAAGTCTGTTTTGTTCCTCCTTTCATCTTCCATTTCTGTTGTCTTGCAAAAGTCACCATGAAGAAATAACCTTAACTCTGAAGTGAATTCTGTTGAAGAAAACCTTTTATTAGACTATATATATTTAAAGGACTACATGTACATTTATTTAGAGTCTAACACTCATTCTAAATGTAGCAGGCTTTTGAAGGCCTTGTTAAGCAGGCTAAGTGTAATGTAAAGATGATTCAATCAGAAAGAAAACTGCCAATAATCATTAATTTTGATACAATCAGAGTAAATCATATTAAACCAGTGGTGGGATTCAATTTTTTTTACTACCGGTTCTGTGGGCATGGCTTGGTGGGCACGTGGCAGGGGAAAGATACTGTAAAATCTCCAGTCAGAGGTGGTATTTACCGGTTCTCTGAACTACTCAAAATTTCTGCTACCGGTTCTCCAGAATTGGTCAGTATCTGCTGACCACCTCTACATTAAACCATCAGTTTGAAAATAGCATTGTACCCAAATTATGTTACTATATGTTTACCAGTCTCTTACATACCCTTTTTGTTTAGTAGTGAAGCCATTCTTTAGTTATATTCTTTTAGCAAAGAAAAGGAGTTTGTCTGTTTCAAGTGCAACATTCACTTCTACATACAGAACTACGAATGCATTCCCTGTTGTGCTTACTCTACTCACATTATCATTTGTTCTAAGAAACATATTTCCATGTCATTCAATTCCTTTGTACCCACTGAAATAATCACTAGAAACATGGGCAGACAAATCACAGGGAGGTTTGTCTGGAAATCACGTTTTAAAATTTTAAGGATTTGTGGCATTATTCCAAAGGTCTTTAATGAAAAAAATTATTGTTATCCCTTCTCCAAATAAACTGAAAAGAGAGGTGTTGAGATGTATAACATACCTATTTCCACATGCAATCAATCTATTCTTATAAATACTCCATACCATTATCCAAGAGAAAGCCCCTTTTAAATTACTATGGAAATTTACAAGGGATGTCACTTCTGTGAGAAGTAAAAAAGAAGAAATAATTATTCCTGTAAAAGAAAATGTAAAAGGATCAACATATTTCTCTTCTATATGTTTCTCTTCTATATAATCTTAAAAACCCCAGTGAAACATTAACACGGACAGAAGTATTGACGAGATGAAATCCATTCAGCATAAGCTTAAGCAGAAGTCTTATTTGAGGATAGTTGTTATGATGACCCAGAAAATATACTAGTTATTGTAAACATGGCAGGATGTAGCAACTATTAAGCAAATGTTAAGTAGATAATTGTTAAGCATGTTACTATGGAGTTAGACTGTGAACTCAGGCATCATTCTAAACAGCATTTGAGAATCTTCCGATGCTCGTTTTAACCAAGGGGGAAGTGATGAAAGTGGGACTCTGTACAATCGTTTGTCTCATTGCCCTTGTGCCTCTATCCAGAAGAGGACAAGGTGCCAGCTTTTGCAAAAGGCGATAAAGCTCTGGAAAGACTCTGCCCTCTGGAGAGGAGGGAGCTGCCTTTAACCCAGAAGCACGCCATGCTGAGTTCAGCGTCTGGGACAGGAGGCTCCTCCTTCTCCAGTGGTGGATTGCTCTTCACCAAAGTGAACTGATGGGGAGATCTGAACAATCAGGGAGGTTTCGCCGAGCAGGAAAGTCCAGCGCTGGCACAGGTGAGTAGGTACTGGGTACTGAGTAGTAAGATTGAAAAGAGGAGGAAAAGGCCAGAGAGTTATAAACAGAATGTCTATAGATGCATACCTTATGCTTCTGGTAGAAAAACAACCCTAGTTCAAATGCTGGTCACCTGACATATCTAGAAACCTTTACTATCTGCTAAAAACAGGTGTTCCAAATCAAATGTTCACAGGTGCCACTTAGGACATCTTTTGTATCTTAGCCTCTGTTCATATTAAGGGTTTGTATGATGTGGAGTATGGTTAAACTAAATTATGGAGATTTTTGCAATTGCAAAAACAGACACTTGATTGCACAGAAGAAAATTAAATAATCTTAATGAATGAAAATAAATGGACTCAGACACAGCGAAGGAATAACTATCCCCCAATAATAATTACACATTTTGCAAAGATACAGTTCTCTTATTTCTTTTACTGTCTGTGTTTTCTCGCTAGCTTTCAGTTCTGAATGTATGAAATCACATTGCCTTTACAGAGGTGATAAAATATAATCCTTGAGGCTGCAGGGGCTAGCTTTTTACAGCATCATTTTCATGAGATGATTTGGAACAATGTCAGGAAGATTTTAAATCAAAGATGCTCCATTCATGAGTGTGCTGCAGTGAATATGTGAGCACTTAATCATTGGGAAATGGCACTGTGTAGGGACATTTCCATCCCTTTTCCTTTTAGCAGAATTGCTAAATCATTTTGATAATAGCACTTAGGACTAAAGTGAGAGTCCTTGGAGAGGAGTTTGGCTTTTTGTCTAATTGGATTGCCTTTATTCTATTGGTCTTCAAATGTCATTAATCTCTTCTAGACAAAATAACTAAGCGTGTAATGATTATTAAGGATAATGCAACCTGAAATCTCTGTGTGACTTGATTTTATGATGCAAAAAATCAAATACATACTAGATTTCATTTTAGTATATTTGACATCTAATTTTAGGCTGATGGGCATATATTTTTAGTGTAAGATGAATGGAAAAGGGCTTGATGTTCGTGATGTGCTGTGCAGTAAATGTAAAGACTGAACAGATGCTAAATTTATGGGTTCTGTATGCAAAATGGCAGAGAGTTACATATAGCATGATTGGATGATTAGTGTTCAACAATGGAAATATGCTGGATGAAAGCACGTTGCAGGCTTGGAACAGAAACTCCCTCCCTTGGCAACTCCCTCTAAACTATGCTGAAATTTGATCATCTTCTGAGCTGAACTTTTTCTTTTAGTGCAGAAAGTTATTCAGTGCTTTTGAGAGAAAAAATATTTTTCTCTTTTATACAATACTTGATGCTTTTATCTATGGCAGGGGTGTCAAACTCAATTTCATTGAGGGCCACATCAGGCTTGTGTTTGACCTCGAGTGGGTGTGGTCAGGGTAAGCGTGGCTAGCTTAATGTCACTCATGCTGGGGGATGCATCTGTGGTGGCCCAAGCACTCTGCCAGCGAAAACAGGTTCATGGGCTCTGTTTTTGGCCGGGACGGCCTCCTGTACCCCTCTACTAGCAAAATTGGAGCTTGGTGGTAGCAACGCACGGCCCTCCCAGGCTCGTTTTTGCTTGCAGGGGGCATTGTGGGCTAATTCTTCACTGTTTCCCGGGCAGCCCCATGGGGCAGATGTAAGCACCCCATGAATTTTACAACCCCGATCTATGTCATCTGATGTCTGTGTTGTGTGCAGGAGCATTTCTGTATTGTACCAGCCACATGTAAATTAGTATGTTTTAACCTGTGGGAAATGCGTAGATAGTTACGTTTCTTAAGCAGGAATCATATTAAATCATTTGTGTGATTCTCTTAAGAATAAACAACTTTTAATTTACTTTCTTCTTCTTTTTAGGTTTTGTTTTGAAGCTGAATGTGGTTTGGAGTTGCCCGCTGCTGTTATCCAGCACATGTACCTTTTTGGACAGAACTATAGTGAATACACCAATCAGTAGACAATGGAGAGGGTTGCAAAAGGGGCTCAAGACATTGCCAAGACGGCCAAAAAACAGGCAGTAAAGAAAGCAGGAGATAGAGCTCAAGATGGCTACACTGAAAGATCTTACAATAGATTCCAGGCTGAAGAAGAAAATGATTATTATAACCATGAAGGAGAAGGAAATGAAGACGAGGGATCAAGTGAAGCAACTGAAGGACATGACGAAGATGATGAGATTTATGAAGGAGAGTATCAAGGAATCCCAAGTACAGCACAGAACAAAGATGGAACTGCAGCTTTAGGACAGCAAATCACAGATGTTTACAAAGATCGAAGTGAATTGGAGACAGAGCGAAAAGCTGATGAAGAAGAGTTAGCACAGCAATATGAATTAATCATTCAAGAATGTGGGCATGGACGTTTTCAGTGGGCCCTCTTTTTTGTCCTTGGAATGGCACTAATGGCAGACGGAGTAGAGGTTTTTGTGGTTGGATTTGTATTGCCCAGTGCTGAGACAGATTTGTGCATCCCCAACTCTGGATCTGGATGGCTTGGTGAGTGTTATTTCTAGTCTGTCACACTGAATCATAATAAATTAGACCAATGCTATCTAGATTTTGGTAGGACAAAAAAAGTTGTGTTTTTCTTTTCATCTGCATTAAAATAAGCAAAAAGGCAAGTTGTTCCTAATTGTCCAGTTGCTTAAAATTGAAAGCTAAGATGTAAAAGTCTTGAATAAATGTACTGCTAGGCTATAAAGCATAAAAACAAGTATAAAATACTGTAAGATATTGTAATGAGAAATTAGAAAATGTCTTATTCTGCAGTATATTGTGAAGGGTAAATCAGGCAAAGTTCAAAGGCAAAGAAGCTGGTACTAAATTGATCTGTTCCAACAACAATCAAAAGAATCAACTCTTCTTTCCACCCAGAAGTGAAAAACTGCACAACCTATTATACTGCACGAAGGAAGAGATTTAGGAGGTGTCCTTTTATTCTGTCATGTAGGATTAGCTTCTTAACACACTAAAGTAGTGGGATTTCTTCATTGGTATCTTTTCTAATTCTTGCAATAGTAAATAAACATGGAGGGTATCTGCAGTCAGGCATTTTGTTTGGAAAAATGCCCACCTGTACTTCCCCCATGGGTCAGGGATAAACTGGAATGCAAGCATCATCATACGGGAGCACTCTCCCTTATTTGCCCCATGGAGAGAAAAAAAAATCACATTTTGTGCCTGCTGTTTTGTGAGGAGGCAAGCTGCTTATGAAAATATCCTTATCATACTCTCAAAACTCCGAATGTGGCCACAGTCCCTCAGCTTGCCTTTTTTATTATCCTTTCTGGATATTATAAAAATCTATCCAGAATTTATCAGCATTTTACACGTGACAAAGCAAAGAAATATTGGAGTAGTGTTCACATCTTAATACAGAAGATTCTTAGAGTGAATATAAAGATAAAAACAGAGACTTTTCTTTTAGGCTTAATGAATAACAAATTTGGAAAAAAAGGGAACTTGGATGTTATATATATTGATGTCAGCAAGATTACTTTATGTACAAAAATGGAAGGATACTTTGATTCCCATAATGGACAAAATGGCTGCAAAAGTTGATGGAGTTGACGGAGCAGAAATGGCTAAATTGATTGCTTTGAACAAAGAAAGGAACACAATTAATTTTGTTTCTATTTGGAAATTGCTGTTGGACTTTATGCTTGAAGTGGGAAAAAATTTTAAAGTTTGATTTTGGGTTTTGGTGATTAAATAGTTCTCCATAGAGTTGCTGCGAGCATCCAGAGTGGGAGGTGCTCCAGTCTCCGCTCTTACAGGCTGAGCTATAATTGAGGAACGCTCCTCCTCCTCCACGTGACTCCTCCGTAGCGTTCCCCAGTTTTAGCTCAGCCTCGCAGAGACAGGCAGCTCTAGCATTTTCTCCTTGGCCAATTCAGGATTTTTCTCTTTAAATTTCAGGTTTGATCTTTCCTTGTTTTTCCTCCTTGGTCCCTACGCATTTGGCTTGTCTTAAATTAGTGAAGGGAGCGAATTTTCGCCCCGCAGGGGGGGAGATAGGGTTTTTTTTAGAAACTTTGCCCCCCCACCACTCTGGTGCCTGCCATTCTTTAGGCTGTTCTGCCCTTAAGCAGCGGCTTGTATTTGCGCGCTTAATAGCACTCTGTTTTGCCTTCCCCCCATGAACGCAATAGAGAGAGGGCGAACTTTTCTCTCTTAGGCCCCTCATTCTGCCTGCATTTTGGAAGCTTTTGTTGTTGTTGAGGGGCTTTCCTTCTCTCTGAGCCTCGTGCTGGTTCCGGTGGCCATTTTGGGTGCGCCTTTTGGCCGGCCGCCATTTTGTTTAGTCTTCAGTTTGCTGCGACGATTCACGAGGCTTTTAACAGGACCGGCAGGCCTGTTTGGAGTTTTCATTTTTGAAGGGGTATTGTGGTTCCGTGCCCTGTTGCCCCATTTATTTATCTGTTGGTTGGTTCCCGCAGCTCACTCAGAGGGAAGGAGAGGCCCCTACTTCCCATGTTGCTTGGGAGGCTATCTCAGGAGGCCTATTTTTATCTATTTTTTTCTCATTTTTTCTGCCTTTTTTTGCTGTTGTTATCTGGCCTCAGCGTTCATTCGGTCTATTGGCTTTTTGGATATTCCTTCTATTAGCATACCCTGCAGCTTAGTTAGGCCCCTTTTGGCCTTGCCTCTTATGTTAATTCAATAAATAGACAGAATAGAATAGAATAGAATAGAATAGAATAGAATAGAATAGAATAGAATAGATTTAAATTGGACATATATATTACGATACAACCAAAAAAAAAAAAAGAAAATTTTTACCAAAAGGGGGACGCGGCCCAACGATAGGATATCTGGCCCACATTATAGGCAATACACGTAGGCGTGCCAGCTGCCTCTTTATTTAATATTGCTCTGTACCTGGCATTTTATCATGGCAGAAGACAATCCCAGAGGTCCTTCCTTGAAGGCTAAGTCAGAGACGCACCATTTTGCGCAAAAGGGCCAAGCACTCATCCAAGGCTTCTCAAAGGAAAGAAGATAAAACACCTTAAGGCAACCAAGGCTTTGGAGAAGGAATTTTATAAGCATTCAAAGGGCTCTCATTCTCCCTCGAGCCGCTCGGAGCATCCAGAGAGTGGGATGTGCTTCCAAGTCCTCTTCTTGCAGGCTGAGCTTTAGCTGTGGAAACGCTCCGCCCCCTCACGTGACTCCAAGTAGCGTTCCCCCAGTCTTTTGCTCAGCCTCGAAGAGTCAGGCTGCTGTTGGAAAGAGCTCCTTGGCTGATTCATACTACGTATATTATTCTGGCTATTTTCCTCATTTTTCAGGTCTGATATTTCCTTTCCTTCCTCCTGCGCAAAAGGTTGGGACTTAGGGGAAGTCTCCCCTCACCCCTAGGGGCCAAGCGGGCAGGTTCGCAGTGCTTCGCGCGACACCCCCCATTATTAGATCGTGTTGCTGCCTCCGTGCTGCCTTGTAACTCTCAACTTTTGCTGGATTCCCCCCCCTCCCTAAACGCCGACCGGGAAGGGCTAGTCGCTCCTTAAGAGCACCAGGCGTGCTGAGCTAACCGGACAAGCCCTCCTTGCCGTCCCGAAGGCGCCCGACATAGCTCAGCTCGTGGCCGCCATCTTGGTGCCGCATTGTGGTCGGGCGCCATTTTTATTTCTGATTCTTGATGCTGCGGTGGAAGTAAACGTCCCAGACCCCTTGGGTCAAGAGTTAGTTGCTTTTAGCGTTCCTTCATTGTTTCTGTTGGCCTCCCGCAGCCTCTATTGGGGCAAAGTTGCAGCACCCCCCCTCTGGCTTGTTGTCTGGAGGCTTGCTGCCAGAGGCCTCTCTACCTCTAGGCCTCAGGCGTTCATTTGGTAAATCCGGTCTGTACTGTGGTACCTCTTTAGTTCCTTTCCTGCTATTGTTTATATATATATATAAAAAAAGAAAACAAAACAAAAGAAAGAGAGAAAAATTTACAGACGAAATTATACGTTTTTATACGTACATATATAGATAACCTTTACATGTAAATAGCATAAAAAATAAAAAAATAAAAAATAAAAATCAGAGGATTATATATCTGTACATATCATATATATATATATATGAGCTGGCCCGCTCCCCCTTTTGGAATATAATATGTACAGTGATAACAGGTAGTAAGGTATATATATATATATATATATATATATATATATATATATATATATACCTTACTACCTGTTATCACTGTACATATTATATTCCAAAAGGGGGAGCGGGCCAGCTCAAACCTCACTCGGCCTCAGGCCAATTCCAGGCGAGCCAACCGCCCTTTGCTATTATTACTATTATTATTACTGTTATTATAATTATCAAAATGGCAGACGGCAATCTCTCTAAACGACCTTCCTTGAAGGCTAAGGCAAAGTCCCACTACTTGCGCAGGCAGGACAAGGAACCTTCCAAGGCCTCCCAACGAGACACCTTAAGGTGCCATAAGGCATTGGAAAAGGAGTTTGATAGGCGATCAAGGGAGTCCCGCTCGGGGCCTCCACTCCTTCCTTCTTCCACCCCCTCTACCTCTACTCAACCTCTTCCCCCTCCAGACCTATTCTTCCCCCCCCTCCCTATCTAGGTGCAGCCCACTTCAGGGTCACTTGACCCCGGGACCACCGACCAGACAGACCCCTGAAGCTACCTTTACACCTACGGCCGCTGGTCTGCGTCAAGAAGAACCCTCTACATCTGAGGTTCCAGCCCACATCAAGGCTTGGATGGAATCGGCTATCCGCCAGGGCATTGCGGAAGGCCTGCAGCACATGTCCAGATCAGGCTTCTCTCCATGGGCTCCTGACCACGACTCTTTATCCATCAGATCCCTTCCACAGCCGGATCCCCCGGTTGGTCAGGTACTCTCACAGAGGGACAGCCCTCCTCCCGTAGGGGCCCAGGAGGAGGAGGGGGAAGAGGAAGGGGACTTTGGTGACTTCAGGGAAGAGGAAGAAGACTCCCGGATGGGATCCTCCCATTATAGTGAGCCCCTCTTAGAGGCGGACCTCATGGAGGGGGAAATGTGGGAGGACGAGGGGGCTTCTCCCGACCAACCCGTATTCGGGGAGCTGTTCAAGCCACACTTGTTTAAATCCCTCCTCTTTAAAGCCAAGAATGTCTCTGGTCTTCTTCCCCAGTCTCCCTCTGACTTCCCCCCTGCCTCAGAGAGACCAGAGGACTCCATTTTCACACAACCAGTGGTGGAAACTGAGGTCATCCCAACCTCGCCCATCTTCATAGACCTAGTGACGAAGCAACTTGCTTCCACGGGAGCCCCCCCTACACCCTCTAACCAAGACAAGAGATTCTTTAATCTCGATTCGGCAATGTCTACTCTTCTAAACATCCCAGAGGTTGATGATCCCATTGTGGGCCTTGCTTCCTCCTCTACCCCCAGTGAGGCCTTAGAGGCCTTGAAACCTGAGGACAAGCGGACGGAACTGGCGTTGCGCCGGGCCCATCTATCCGACGCTTGGGCCATTAAATCTGCTATGGCCGCTTCATTTTTCACAAGGTCCTCTATCCGCTGGCTCCGGCAGTTGAGAGAACATGTCCCCGCGTCCAATGTGAGGGCGCACCAAGACATAGCGAAACTGGTGGCCGCAGCCGAGTTTTCAGCTGACGCCACTTACCAATCGGTAAAGTTCTCTTCCAGAATGATAACATCCCATGTCACAGCTTGCCGCCTACTGTGGCTCAAGCACTGGTAGGCGGATGTTAAAAATAAGGTCAAGCTGGCCACTGCTCCAGTTAAGGGAGACAAACTGTTCGGCCTGGCCTTGGAACCCCTGCTGGTCGAGGGCTGCAGCAAGAGGAAGTACCTGCCCTCCCTTTTTCGGAGGTCAGTGACAAGAGGCCCTCAGCCCTTTCGGAGGGGCTTCCCCCGTCCCTGCTACCAACTCCCCTTCCCGCCTAGATACCCGAGACCCCCTTCCTTCCGGTCTCAGGACCGCTCGGACTCAGGCGACAGAAACAGATGGGGCGGCAACTATAAGAGGCCCTTTAGGGGATCGGGGGGAGGCCCTACCACCGACCCAGATAGATTTTCTTCCTCCCTCCCCATTGTCGGCCGCCTTAGACACTTCGCCGCTCAATGGGACAAATCCACATCCGATGCATGGGTTAGGGACACCATCAGGTTTGGTCTCGCCCTTGAGTTCCGGTCCGCCCCCGCTGATTTCTTCATGACATCCCCCACCTCAAGAGATCCCGCCAAACGTGCACTAATGGATGCAGCCATCCAACACCTGCTTGACATTCAGGCCATTCAACCCGTTCCACTGGCCCAGAGGGGACGAGAATTCTACTCCCATCTCTTTGTGGTGCCCAAGCATTCTGGGGGATGCAGAGCTATATTAGATTTAAAACGGCTAAACCGCCACCTTATCCAGTGCAAATTCAAAATGCACACCTTGCAATCGATTCTCTTGGGTACCAGGCGGGGTGACTGGTTATCCTCCATAGATCTCTCGGAGGCATACCTACACATTCCAATCCGGCCTTCTCACCACAAATTCCTTAGGTTCTGTTATAATAACCTTCACTATCAATACGTGGCCCTCCCATTTGGTCTGGCCTCGGCCCCCAGGACCTTCACCAAGGTCCTCACGGCCCTGGCGGCTCACCTCAGGAGCGTTCCCATCCGCCTTCACTGCTATTTGGACGATATCCTTATTTTCTCCCCGTCCAAGGCCCAGGCAGTCAGGGACACCAGAGCCACCCTCTCTGCTCTCCTGGCACACGGGTTCCTCATTAATTGGCAAAAGAGTCAACTGACTCCATCCACCCGAATCACCCACTTGGGAGCCATAATAGATTCGGTTACAGAAAGGGTCTTCCTCTCTTCGGAGAGGTTCCTCAGCATTCAAGCTCTGGTCAAACAGATTAGGCGATCAAGGAGGGTGGCGTTACTTGACCTTTCTAAATTATTGGGTAAGATGGTTTCATGCATCTCAATTATTCCCTGGGCCCGTTTACACAGCAGATCCCTCCAGTGGTTCCTGCTCCCATTCCAAAGATCCGGAAGAAGCAACTCGAAGTCCAGAGTCAAGGTGCCTCCGAGGCTCCTCACATCTCTCCTCTGGTGGACCAACCCCGCCATCAACAGGGGCCATCTCTTCTCAGAATTTCAGCGGCTAACCCTCATCGCGGACACCAGCCTCAGGTTGTGGTGCTCACGTCAACTCGCTCTCGGCATAGGGCAATTGGTCGCCGATTGAGCTAAGATGCAGCATCAACTGGCTGGAGCTTCACGCCGTCCATCTGGCCCTGCTCAGATTCCTCCCCTTGGTACGCGGGCATCATGTCCTTATTCTCACGGACGACACCACAGCTAAAGACCATATCAACAGGCAAGTAGGCACCCAGTCTATTCAGTTGATGAGGGAGGCCGAGCGCTTCTGCCGTTGGGCAAAATCCAACCTCCTCGCACTAAAAGCCGAACACATCTCCGGAATCTCCAACATCCAGGCGGATTGGCTGAGCAGGGCCACAGTGGACCAAGCAGAATGGCGCCTCCATCCATCCCTTTTCAAGGAGGCGTCCAGAATATTCGGCCTCCCGAGGGTGGATCTCTTCGCCTCCCCGTCCAATGCACAGTTTCCACGATTTTTCTCCAGGTACCCATCTCTCGGGTCAGAGAACCACAACGCGCTAAGCTGCCCAAGGCCCCCAGGGCTCTTATATGCCTTCCCTCCGCTGCCGCTAGTTCCCAAAGTCATAAACAAACTCATTCACGAGAAGGCATACCTGCTCCTGGTGGCTTCCTATTGGCCCAGGAGACCATGGTTCGCGGACCTCCGCAATCTTTTGGTAGCACTCCCATGGAGGATTCCCCCGGACAGGATCTCCCTCTCTCAGGGGCCCCTTCTGCATCTGGAGCCCCAATGGCTCCACTTAGCCGTCTGGAGGTTGAACGGATCCGTTTGACAAGAGAAAAATTCTCCAGTCAAGTCATCGACACTATTTTGGCCGCTAGGCTACTCTCCACCACGCGAATTTATGATGCCACTTGGAAGGGCTTTTGCAAGTGGTGTAGCGGGTTCCAAGTTGACCCCCTCTCTCCCTCTATTGCACAGGTCTTGGAATTCCTTCAAGAAGGCCTACGTAAAGGGCTTGCCCCCAACACCCTGAGACGGCAGGTCGCTGCCCTCTCAACCGTTGTCTCTTGTGATAACTTCAGTTCCCTCTCTCATCACCCCCGGGTTAGAGCTTTCCTCAGGGGCGCCACCAACTTGTGCCCTCCGACTGTTCACAGGTTCCCCACATGGGACCTCAACAAGGTCCTCGTTTCGCTTACAAGGCACCCGTTTGAACCTCTGAGGGAGTCCTCCCTTCAATTTCTAACATGTAAAGTAATTTTTGCTCGTAGAGTCTCGGAAATAGCAGCATTGTCAATCAGAAATGATTTATGCGTGTTCCACGCTGATCGTGGAACACGATGGTCCTTCGTCCCGACCCTACCTTCTTACCCAAGGTTAACTCACTCTTCCACAGGTCTCAGGAACTGGTCCTCCCAAACCTTTGCCCCAGACCCTCGAGGGACAGGGAAACTCTTTGGCACACCCTGGATGTTAGAAGGGCCTTGCGCATATACATTAAGCGCACACAACCCCTGAGAAGATCAGAATCCCTCTTTGTCTCCTTTTAGCCCAGGACATTGGGGTTCAAAGTCTCTCCCTCAACAATCAGTCGCTGGATTGGGGTGACTATCGCCAGGTGCTACCTATCACAATCTCTGCCCGTTTCTGGGGGAATAACCGCTCATTCCACCAGGAGTGCAGCTACTTCGGCGGCTTGGTCCACGCAAGCCCCAATTGCTGACACTTGTTGGGCAGCCACTTGGGCCTCTCGATCCCCATTCATCAGACATTACAAAATAGACTTATACGCCTCAGCAGAGGCCTCTTTTGGCCGACAAGTCCTACAGAGGGTCATCAGTGACCTGGAGGGGCTGCCGGCCCAGACGGAGTCCCACCCGTAGGACAGCCAAGCTTTGGTGTGTCCCACTCTGGATGCTCCGAGCGGCTCGAGGGAGAATGGGTGTTGGTTCTTACCTGATACGCCCCTTCTTGGTGAGCCGCGAGGAGCATCCAGCCCCACCCTAACTCCTCCGTCTGGCAGGTACTCTAGTTTCAGCCAAGGAGCCAATAGTTGATTAGAAGGATTTCTTAAAACCTTTCTTCTCATTATCGCAAAAAACTGGGGGAACGCCACTTGGAGTCACGTGAGGGGGTGGAGCGTTTCCTCAGCTAAAGCTCAGCCTGCAAGAAGAGGACTCGGAAGCACATCCCACTCTCTGGATGCTCCTCGCGGCTCACCGAGAAGGGACGTATCAGGTAAGAACCAACGTCCATTTTGTCGTCATCAATGTACTTTCTATTGCATTCTCTTATAATCTTATGAGTGTGTTTAAAAATATAATATCACCAAATATTACAGTGCTAAAATGAGATTACATTTTGATGATACTACTTTTAATTTACCAGATTTTCAAATACATCATTGAGCTTTCATTATATAAATACAGTATACAGAACGAGAATTTTCCATCGACCATCATGAGCCTCTTTGGAAAGCTAATTAATTATATTGTATTTCAATTTTTGGAGTTGATAATTAGGTAGTCCTCACCTTCTGACCGCCATTGGGAGCTCTGTTACTAAGAGGAGAGATTATAAAGTGAAACATCACTTGACCATGCCTAACTTACAACATCAGTTTTGGCTGCAGTCGTGAAGTAAATCATTCACAGTTATTAAGCACAATATCACATGACAGCAACTGCAACTTCCTGTTCGCTTCCCCAGTAACTTTGTTGAATCACTGCAGTTGTTAAGTTAGTAACACTATTATTAATCGCATGGCTTTTCCATTGACTTTGCTTGTCAGAAGGTCACAAAGGGTGAACTCGTGACCCCTGCTCTTGTCTTCCTCTCATGCTCTTTCTTCCTTCCTCATTGAAGTAGGGAAGCTGTAATTATTATTTATTTTTGGCAAGCAGTCAGGAAAAAGGTATATTTGCAAGTGAACCTTTACGTATTGGGATAGAGAGAAATACACCATTTCCTGACCCTCTCTAAGGTTCAGTGGAACATATGTGACAAACTGTTCATGCATAGATTTCACCTGGCAAACTATACATATTTGTTAGAGGGGATGGTATTGCATCTGATTTTTGAAATCAAGTCTGGAGAAATAGGTCTTGTCAGACTCTTATTCTCATGAAAGTGCGTGGCCATGGAGGAATATAAAGTATAGGCTATAATTTGAAATAAATGCCCAGAAAATTAAAAAAAAAAAAAAACTTAAGCAACATCTTATTTAACTATTTGTGTTTGGGCTGTTTTATATAGAAAGCCTTCTAAATACAGTGAGATGCTAGTCTCCAGCTCAGTTTTTCAGAGGCATTCCATCCTTCAAAAGGCCACAAAAGCAGTTGTAAATATGTGAATGTACATATTTTCACAAGAGATTGTGAATTCCTTGTGACTAGTTTCAAATTCTACCTGATTTTGGAACAAAGATATTAATAATTTATGCTGATGAAGCAACTGCAATATTTCCTTAGCCATACTTTTAGGAGACATTGAACTTGCAACTTGAGATGTAATTCTTTTGGAATATACTGGACAACCCTGTAACACATTATGTAGGTCATCCTTTGAGAGAAATTAAATTTTAGACTCATCAGTTCTTTTTACAATGTTGGATGGTCCTGTGATCATCTAAGAAGAGTACGTAAATATATATTTATAAAATGTTGTATATAAATCATGATCATGTCACCATGGGCATACTACACAGAGACAATTTTGTGAATGAAATTTCAGTTTTACAGCAGTAAAGGGTCCCAGATTTTTTATACATTTCATAAATTAATGGACTTTTGGGTATCTTGATTCAAAAAATTGTTATGGTATGATGCATCATTTGGGCTAACTTGAAGGTACAAACAAAGATAAACACAACGAAAGTTTTACTAGTACATAGATTTATAGTGGAATACATTGTATTGGTAATTTCTTATTCCATTATTACTGTGGTGTTCCTGTATTAGCTTGCATTGTGCTTTATTATATCTACGTGCATCTGATTGAATAAATGGACAAATATAATAAATATTTAAATATTAGATATTTTTGCAAATAAATATATATTTAATATGAGAAATAAAGGGTTAGGGAATTGTTCCCATAAATGGATATGCAAATTATTGATTTGCAATAATTCTAAATAAATGATACCACTGGTTAATATTAAGAACAGGTATGTATCGTTATAGTACTGTATAATCCTATACGTTATTTTTTTGTGTCTGTTTCAGGTAGCATAGTATACCTTGGGATGATGGCAGGAGCTTTCTTCTGGGGAGGCTTGGCAGACAAGGTGGGAAGAAGACAGTCTCTTCTGATATGCATGTCGGTCAATGGATTCTTTGCTTTCCTTTCATCGTTTGTCCAGGGCTATGGCTTCTTTCTCTTCTGTCGATTACTCTCTGGATTTGGGTAAGCTCTTCTGCTTTCTTCTATTGTCTAAACTACAGTACACTTCTATGCTGATCTTTTTCAAGGTGAAGTGATACTAATGGTTATTCCTTTTCAAAAGATCAAATTTGAAAGTAGGTTGCTTCAGATATTTTCACATTCTCTTAGTCTACACTTTTGGCTATAGTCCTCCATATTATTCAGGTATAGCAATGTTATACAGCTAAGGAAGAATAAAGGAGATAATTCCAACAGCGATGGCTGAAAATCCTGAAATAGGTTAGCCAGTTGTGTTTGGCTGATTTATTCCGGAAGCAAGACTTTCTGAAATGGTCATCAATGAGGGTCTGGAGAGAAAAAGAAGGGGGAAGAGGAAACCCCTGGAACAAAAAATCTACCCAAAGCAGATGGTTTTGGAAAACAGAAGAAGAGTGTGAGAAATCAACTGCCAGTCATTAGCAGTCTGAGCAAGAGTGCTAGTTAGTGTAATTACCCTTGTTTTATTTCTAAACAAGAAGTAGGAATAGCCAAGTTTTGATACATTATACTATACGCATAACAAGTAGCAGCAATTTTACCAGTAGCAGGAAATTTTATTTTTTACCAGTACCAGGTTAACAACTTACTACATCAAACTTTTATGATATCACAGGATTGTGTCAAAAATTATCAATTTAGATGTGTTTAATTCATTTCTGTCAATTGACCTACATGATAATGTTGATTTGCTAGCATTTGTGTAAGACCATCCTCCCATTTCTTCATTGCCCTTTTAAATATTCTAAAATTTGTATAACTTTACAATATAGGACACTGGATTAACCTCCCAGAGATATGCAACGCTTCAATTTTTTGTTGGTTTTGGAAATCTTTCAAGATCTGGCTCTGTTCCCATGCCTGAAGTTAGAGCTATGGAGGAGCCCCTGCTGTTGTTTTGATCTAGACAATTAAGTCATTTTTAATTTGTTTTAATATATGTATTGGGTTAGGGTTAGGGTTGTATACACCCAGAATGTTCTTGAAGTTGAGCAGCCTTAATAAATCCAATAAACAAATCAAAAGTTCATTCTTACTTGGAGGAGATATCAGGAAGTGAGGAAGAGACATAGAATATCTGTTTTAACGAAAGGGTCAGATCAGGAAAAATCAAGAAAAATCATGTTGGTGTCCCAAAGGTGTTTTTGCAAGAGGCAAGTAGACTTTTCTTGTTTTTCTTTGAAGATGCTTCATTTCTCATTCAAGAAGTTTCTGTGACCTGGATGACTGAAAATCTCCATGCACATTTAGCTATCTGTTTGGGATTAACACAGGGATGGCTGCTGGGGGGGGGGTCACGGGTTCGGAGACTCCCTAGCTAAGATTCTGTGGAGTTCAAAGAACCTCCAAATCCCACTCCTGGCTACCCCCCGCCCCTCCCAGGAGTCCCCATGTGGCCCGTTTTAGATGCAGGTAAGTGCAGGGCGAGCGCAGAGGCTCAGAGAGTGCAAAAAATGCACCTCCCGGAAGTTCGGGAAGGCTAGAAATGGCCCTGTTTCCGGCTTCTGGAGAGGCCGTTTTTGCCCTCACGGAGGCTCGAAAAACCCTCTGGAGCCCAGGGAGAGCAAAAATACCTCCCCAACACCGTGGTGCTGGAGGCCAGCTAGGCCATGCTCGCCATGGCCACGGCCACCCAGGAACTGGGCAGAGGACTTTTTGCTAAAATTTTTGAATCCCACCTCTGGATTAACACCCTTTGAATGGTGTGGGAGTATGAATGGCTTTCCAGAAAAAATGCAGACAACAGGAACAATTTGTGCTTCAGTTTGAGATGCAGAAACATAGACTCATCCCCAACAGCCTGCGCCTGTGTTCAACAGTGAAGGGTCGCAAGGCAGAAAACATAATGCAGAAAGCACAGCTCCACAATACAGTCCTTTCAGCAGTTCCAAGAAGTCTCCACACCCATTTGCACTGTCAAGTGATCCTGAGGACACAGACAAACCTCCAAGTAGCCTCAGTGACTCTCTAAAAGAATGCAAATGACTAGCTGTCTGCAAGGTATATAAATCCTTCCATTCCCCATAATCCTGTCAGAGCTGGAAAAGCTTGGATGAAAAGCAAAATGTCTTAAAAGAAAAACAAGTCCAGTTGCCTATTGAAAAAGCACCTTTGGGACAACCATGACCCAGATGACTGAGAATCTCCACAGACAACCATCAGAGTACTTGGCAGAGTACTGTTGTCAAAGATTTATCAATTTTAATATATACATTTAATTTATTCTAACTAATTGGCCTTAATGATAATATTGATTTACTAGGACCGTGACTACAATATGATTGACTTTTGTCTCAACATACGCCACACAAAAATCATCACAATGACATAATCCCCAATTATAACTTTAAAAAGGCAACTGTGATCTTATAGACAATGATTTCTCATCCCTTGATTGGCAGTCTTTATTTACTGGATGCAATACTGTTGAAGACCATTACAACATATTTTTACTTGAAGTTAAAAGAGTCATTGAACTACATGTACCAACAACTCCCAAAACAAACAAACAAACAAACAAAAAAACAGATTACCCATAACAATAAGGAAACTTCAAAAAGACATCACTTTGGCGGAAAAACAATTCTCCTTAGAGCTGCTTGGAGCATCCAGAGTGTGGGTGGTGCTTCCGTCTCTGCTATTGTAGGCTGAGCTAAATTCCTGAGGAACGCTCCTCCTTCCATCACGTGACTCCATCCCAGCATTCCCCAGTTTTATGCTCAGCCGCTTGCAGAGT
Organism: Hydrophis major; assembly: GCA_033807585.1. Taxonomy (NCBI): domain Eukaryota; kingdom Metazoa; phylum Chordata; class Lepidosauria; order Squamata; family Elapidae; genus Hydrophis; species Hydrophis major. Next base: position 337,308,691 of record CM066329.1, read on the forward strand.
AGGCAGTGTTTTCAAGTGCTCTTGGCCGTTTTCAGCAAGCCTTACTTTGACTTTATTCTCAAGTTGTATCTGTTCATTTTCTTCCCTTAGCCCTGCGCAGTGGTTTTGCAATTTGTAATTTGCATTCCCCTGGGAAGCCCTCTCGGGCCCAGGGGATTTCAGGGGGAAGGATAGCTTACGTTACAAGCTACCCCCCCCCACCCTTCCTCATTGCCTTTCTGCCATTTTTTTGTTGTTCGGGATTGTTTCCCTCGTCGCTGCTTAAGGGCCCTGTAAGTCCACGCAGCAGGCGGTCGCCATTGTAAGCGCCACCTCATGGCCGGGCGCCATTCTGAATCTTATCTCTCCGATTTGCAGTGTGCTGTTTTAAAGCAGCAGGACCCGTAGGCCTGCTCGGACATATTCACACAGGAAATCCTTCTGTGGCGTTAGAGGCTTGTTTCCTGCCTCCGTATTGTTGGCTTCACCCGCAGCAAGCTGTAGCTGGTGCGGTCTACCTTCCACCACTCCCGCCCAGTATTTGTCTGGGAAGGCAGTTGGATCTAGGCCTAGGGGCTCCTTCGCCGTAAGGCCTCTGGCGTGTCTAGGTCGTTTGGACCGCTGTTTTCAAATACAAAAAAAAAAAAAAAGAGAGAGAGAGGCAAGAACAGACCAGAAGAAACTAAGAGAGAGAGAAATATTTATATATATTTATATACAATAAAACTATTAAAAATAAATAAATAAATAAAATAATTAAAGGGGGGGTATAACAGGGAGCAGGAGCAAATTAACCTAGGGCGTAAAATATTCTCTCAGGGCTCCCGGCCTTGTTGTAGGTCGACCCCTAGGTGCGCCAACCGCCTCCTATTGATATTTATCTTCCTCAATTATATAAAAATGGCAGAAGGCAATCTCTCCACTGGCCCTTCTTTGAAGGCCAAATCAAAAACTCATCATCTGCGCAGGCAGGCTAAGGATTCCAAAGCCTTCTAGAGGGATGCCTTAAAGCGCCTCAAGGCCCTGGAAAAAGAAATTGATAAATGCACCTGGCAGGCAGGCATGGTGCCTCCCATTCTTCCTCCTTCTATTTCCTGTCCAGGCACAGCTCACCTTCTCAAGGCCACCAGGCTCCTGGACCACCGGCCGGACAAACACCAGAGGCCACCTTTACGCCCTCAGCTACCGGCCTACACCAAGGGGAACCTCTCATTCAGGAGGTTCCGGAGCAACTGAGATCCTGGAGGGAGTTGGCTATCCGCAGTGGAATCGCGGAAGGTCTCCAACAGGCAGCCAGGCCTGGTCTACAACCGCTGGTCACCCAATCTGTAAGATCATTCCCTTTCAGTTCTGAGCTGACCCAGGATCAGGTACCCTTCAGAGGGAGATTTCCTCCTCCACAAGGGGGAACGAGGAGGAGGCGGTAGGGGACTTAGTTTGATACCAGGAGGAGGAGCAGGAGCAGTATTTTCTTGGGGTCCTTACACTATAACGAACCCCCTTCCGACATAGAACCATCAGAGGCAGAGGTGTCAGAGGACATGGGTCTCATCCCCGACCAGCCCTCCTTTGTACAGTTTTGCAGGCCCCAACTAATCAAATCCCTCCTGCTCGAAGCCAAGCTTCCCTTGGGTCTAACAAGTCAGAACCCAGCTGACCCCTCTCCTATTGCTCCGGCAGATCCTGGAGCAGCTCAGTTGGTCTAGAGGTGGAGTGACTGCCTCACAACCAGGAGGCTGTGAGTTTGATCCTAGGTAAAGGCTAGTTTTTGGAATAGACTCTCCTTCTTGAGCAGGGGGTTGGCCTAGATGATCCGGGGGTTCTCCCAATTCTGTTATTCTACGAAAAGAATAGAAAATCTTAGGTGCTTAATATAATTATCTTATACCCATTGAGCACCCCAGTGGTGGATGAACCTATTGGAGCCGGGCCTCTTCTTCCACCTTCAGCGACTCCCTAGAAGCCCTGAGGCCAGAGGAGAATCGATTGGAGCTGGCCTTCCGCTGAGCTCATCAGTCAGAAGCATGGGCAATCAGTTCGGCCACGGCCGCTTCCTTCTTCATCAGGTCATCTATTCACTGACCAGCCAGCTCAAACAACATGTCCCAGCCTCCTCCCGTGCCATTCCCTCCCATGTCTCTGTACCCAGTCTGCTCTGGCCAAAACATTAGCAGGCAGATCTCTAGAATAAAGTGAAATTAGCCTCCTCTCCCCTCGCAGGAAATAAACTGTTCGGATCATCCCTCATCCGCAGTCAGAGTCCAGATCCATGCAGCCCCTTCGGAGAACTCCCTTTCATCCCCTCTTCCAATCCTCTCTCTCTCCCAGGTACCAAAGGGTCCCCTCCCTTTGGCTTGGGACAGCCTCAGGACAGGTCCTACTCCTCTGATAGACTCAGAAGAGGCAGTAACTTCAAGAGGCCTCTTCGTGGCTCTGGCAACAAGCTCTTCCGGTGCTCCAGATAAACCACTAGACTTAATTCCCATCAGCGGGCACCTGGAAGCCTTCGCCCCAGTGGGACTCCTCCTCTTCCGATGCCTGGGCTATGGACTCCTTCAGGCTTGGACTGCCCTCGAGTTCTAAACTGCCCCCCCCCCCGAGTTTTTCAGGGCATGTCCCCTCTCCAAGAACCACTCCAAGCGCAGCCTCAGGGACTCAGCAATTCAGCCCCTGCTCGACAGAGTAGGGCCAGTTTGTTCTAGTGGTTAAGGCACCAGGCTAGAAAACAGGAGACCATGAGTTCAAGTCCCACCTGAGCCAGGAAAGCTTACTGAGTAACTTTGGGCCAGCCACTGCTAGCCCGTTCCTCTATCGCCCAGAGGACAGGGATCCTACTCCCACTTATTCGTGGTTCCCAAACTCTCCGGGGGTTGGAGAGTGATTCTGGATTTATAGCGGCTTAACCGCCATCTCGTATACCGCAAATTCAAAATGAGCATGTTGCAATCCATCCCCCTAGGGATGGGGCATAGAGACTGGTTGTCATCCATTGCCCTTCTCAGGCATTCCTACACATCCCGATCCGGCCCCCTCATTCCAAATTTCTGTGCTTCTGCTATAATAACCTCCACTTTCAATACGTGACGTTCCCTTTCGGGCTGGCCTTTGCCCCCAGAACCCTTCCCAAGGTCTCAGCTGTTCTAGCTGCCCTCCTCAGATCCCTCCCGGGGCTCTACTCTGTTACTTGGATGACTCCCCCATCCTTTCCCCTTGCAGGGTACACGCAGTGAGGGACACTCAAAGCTCTCTGACCGTTATCCAGGAACACTGGGTCCTCATCAATTGGAAGAAAAAGCCGATTATCCCCCTCCGCCAGGATAACCCTCCGGGGGATGGTAATAGACTCTGTGAAGGGGAGGGTGTTCTCTCTCCGGAGAGATTCCTTAGCTTCCACAATCGGTCAGACCCGACAGATGCCTTGAAAGGTTTTCCCTTTAGAGCTCCCAGTTTACTAGGTTAAGGATATCCTGTATTTCCATTATTCCCTGGGCCCGTTCTTTTCCACTCCAGATCCCTCCAGTGGTTCCTGCTCCCGTGCCAGAGAGCCGGATCAAGCAACTCAAAGCACAAGGTCAAGGTTTAACCAAGGGTGCTCTCCTCCCCTCTCTGGTGGAGCAGAGTGTCTATCAATAAGGGCTGCCCCCTCAAGGAGCCTCCCAGACTCACCGTTCCACAGACGCCAGTCTGTCCAGATGGGGCGCCCTCCTACAGTCCCTTTCAGCACAGGGCGGAGGGTCAGCAACAGAGAAGCTGTGCAACACAATTTGGCTGGAGCTTCGCACCATCCCTTGGCTCTCTGCTGTTGCCTCCCCTAGATACGCGGCCGCCACGTCCTCTTCCTCACTGGCAAAATCATGGCCATCTCACATCAACAAACAGGAGGGTACTCAGTCATCATGCCTAATGAGGGAGGCCGAGCGCCTCTGTCAGTGGGCAGAGTCTCACCTCCTGTCTCTCAGGGCGGTCCTCATCTCGGGCATCTCCAACACCCGAGCAGATTGGTTGAGCAGGGCCACCATAGAACAGTCGGAGAGGCGTCTCCACCATCTCTATTCAGGGAGGCGACATGCATATCAGTCTGCCAGTAGTAGACCCGTTGGCCTCCCTCTTCAATACCCAACTTCCAAGGTTAGTTTCAAGATTCCCATCCCCAGTGGCAGAGAACCACTATGCCCTTCAGTGTCCATGACCTCCGGGTCTCCTCTATGCCTTCCCTCCTCTGGCGCTGGTGCCTTAGACCTTCAAGAGGTACTTCACGAGAAGGCGGATCTGTTCCTCGTAGCTCCTTATTGGCCCAGTCACCCTTGGTTTACGGACTTCACAGTTCAACCGTAGCCCCTCCTTGGAGGATCCCAGCAGACAGAATCTCTCTGGTTCCAGGTCCCCTCCTCCACCCGATCCCCCAATGGCTTCAACTAGCTGTGTGGAGGTTGAGCGGGAACGCTTGAAGAGGAAAATCCTCTCTAGCAAGGTCTTTTATACCTTCTTAGCAGCCAGGCGATCTTCAATCAGTAAGGGAGCCAGTTTGGTTTACTGGTTAAACCCCTGAGCTAGAAAGCAGAGGCTGTGAGTTCAAGTCCCGCCTTGTCCATGAAAGCCATCTGGGTGACTTTGAGAAAGGATGTGTCAAACTTCTGGTTGTCACAATGGCCTCTTCCATTGCTCCAGTGTTTCACTTTCTCCAGGAGGATTTCAGCAAGGGGCTATCCCCCAATACACCAAGATGTCAGGTAGCAGCCTTATCCACAGGCATTGGCTGTAAAGAGGCTAGTTCCCTCTCTCACCAACCTGGTATTCGTGCCTTCCTGAAAGGGACCACAAACCTACGTCCTCCGGCCCTCCACCGGTACTCATCCTGGGACCTCAATAGGGTTCTTACTTCCCTCACACAACTCACTCTTTGTTCCCCTAAGAGAGGTCTCTCTTCAGTTCCTATACTTCAAAGTAATTTTCTTTTGGTAGAATCACTTCAGCGATCTCTTCAGCACATAGGATATCAGAGAGCATTGCGCTGTCAGTTAGAAAAGACTTTTGCGTATTTCATCCCTACCCGGTGGTCCTACGGCTTGTCCCTTCCTCTTGCCCAAGATTAAGTTGCTTTCCCACAGGACCCTGGACCTTACTCTCCCCATTTTTTGCTTCGGTCCAACTCACGAAAGGGAGAGACTATGGCATACCCAGGGAGGCCTTCGCCAAGGCGTACCAGGATCAGGCTCCCCAGGTACTCAGGGGCTTCATGGCTCACTCCACTAGGAGTGCAGCAATTCAGCTGTCTGGGTTTCCCAGGGCCCAATACTTGACATCTGCTGGACAGCTGCATGGGTCTCCATGTCACCCTTCATCAGTCATTACAAGATCGACAGGTAAGCCTCAGCTGAGGCTTCTTGCGGTAGAAGGGTTCATCAGAGGGTTCTCAGGGAACCCGAGGGGACCCAGACCAGACAGCGCCCCTCCCGTAGGACAGGACCAGCTTTGGTATGTTCCACACTCTGGATGCTCCGAGCAGCTCTAAGGAGAATGGGCGTTGGTCCTTACCTGACACGCCATTTCTCTTCGAGCTGCGAGGAGCATCCAGCCCCTCCCTTTTCCTTCACCGTCTGGTGGGGTCTTGTTTTCGGCCAAGGAATCTAGTATAGTAAGATAAGAGCACGATTTAATGTTTTCTCTTGCCTTCGCATAAACTGGGGAACGCTGGGATGGAGTCACGTGATGGAAGGAGGAGCGTTCCTCAGGAATTTAGCTCAGCCTACAATAGCAGAGACGGAAGCACCACCCACACTCTGGATGCTCCTCGCAGCTCAAAGAGAAATGGCGTGTCAGGTAAGGACCAACGCCCAATCTGGTCATGTTGCCAGTTTCAAAAGCCAATACAAAAATTTATGCCATCAGATAAAGACTGAATGTACCAATTATCACATTAAACAAGAGGAAAACCTTCTACGCACCAATTCCACCCACACTTTTTACAATTTTGTAAACAACAAACTAAAAGACTCAAGATCCATCCCACTCCTGATGGGACCTAATGGTAAAGACTGCAATGACTACACCATTAAAGCCAACCTCTTTAACACATTCTTTGGCTCAGTATTTGTAAACAGCAATGGATCATGCCCAGTATTTCCCAGCTGAACCACAGAAAACTACAATGATCCTAATACATATCAATTTTACAGAAGAAAATGTTGAAAAAGCACTACGCAATCTAAAACCATCTCTATCTATTGGACTGGACGGAATATGTGCCTACTTCTTAAAAAAGCTATTCACTGCCCCATAGCAGAACCTCTAAGCATAATCTTGAAAAATCTTTCAGGACCAGCTCCTTGCCTAACCTATGGTCACAAGCCACAGTCATCCCCATCTTCAAAAAGGGAGACTCCAGCCTAGTTGAAAATTACAGACCAATCTCTTTATGCTGCATTACCTGTAAAGTCATGCAATCAATTATTAACCAATCCATTATCCTCCACTTAGAGAAAAACAACCTACTCTCCAATAAACAATTTGGTTTCAGAAAAGAACTATCCTGTAATCTGCAACTCTTACATTGCAAAAACATTTGGACTACACAACTCGATCAGGGCAAAACAATAGATGCAATGTACATAGAATTCTGTAAAGCCTTTGACTCAGTGGTACCCGACAAACTACTCCTAAAACTAAAATCTTATGGTATCTCTGGACAGCTGCATAACTGGATAGAAGCATTCCTGTCAAACAGACAACAAATGGCCAAAATTGGGAATGTCCTATCAAATTCTGTCCCTGTCAATAGTGGTGTCCCCCAAGGCAGTGTTCTAGGACCAACTCTCTTCATACTCTACATAAATGACCTCTGTGATCATATTAAGAGCAACTGCGTTCTTCTCGCTGATGATGTAAAGCTATTCAACACCACAGACAATACTGCTACCCTTCAAAAAGATCTTGACTATGTATCAGAATGGTCACGCAAATGGCAGCTTCAAATCTCAGCAAATAAATGCTCTGTCTTACATATTGGTAAAAAAAAATCAGAAAATAAAATACAAGCTGAAGAGTCAAGACCTTGTTGATGATCCAACCTCTGTAAAGGACCTTGGAATACTCATCTCTAATGATCTAAGTGCTAGAGCCCACTTTAACTACATCGCCAAAAAGGCATTAAGAGTTGTTAACCTAATCGTACATAGCTTTTTCTCTGGTAATATCACACTTCTAACTAGAGCATACAAAACATTTGCTAGACCAATACTCGAATACAGCTCATAAGTCTGGAACCCACATTACGTATCTGATATTAACACAGTTGAAAAACTCCGGAAATATTCCACAAGAAGAGTTCTTCACTCCTCTATTCGTTGTAGAATACCTTATGCCACCAGACTTGAAATTCTAGACCTAGAAAACCTTGAATTACGCCCTCTTTGGTCTGATCTAAGTATGGTATATAAAATCATGCATTGAATGACTTATCTGTCAGTGAATGCTTCAGTTTCAACCATAACAACACAAGAGCACACAATAGATACAAATTCAAGGTGAACCATATCAAACTTGATTGCAGGAAATACAACTTCAAGCAACAGAGTGGTCAATGTCTGGAATACTCTACCTGACTCTGTGGTTTCTTCCCCACACCCCAAAAACTTTAACCTTAGACTGTCTACTGTTGACCTCACCCCTTTCCTAAGAGGTCTGTAGGGGGTGTGCATAAGCGCACCAACGTGCCTTCCGTCCCTGTCCTATTGTTTCTTTTTATTTTTCTTATATGTACCCATTTTATGTATTCATAACTATGTATATACTTATACCTATTATTTTGTAAGCTATTGACAAATCAAAATAAATAAATAAAATAAAATCTATTACATGGACATGTTCTCCTGAGATCCAGGAGGATCATCCAGAGAGTGGGAGGTGCTTCAGTCTGCGTCGTTGAAGGCTGAGCTTAATTACTGAGGAATGCTCTGCCCTCCATCACGTGGCTCCTCGCATTCCCCAGTTTATGCTCAGCCTTCGTTAGAGTAGGCTGTGTATTTCCACTCCTTGGCCGATTCAAGCTAATTGCTGCAAAGTCCTTTACCTTTTCAGGTTTGCCTTTTATTCCTGGCTCTTCCTTAGCCTCTGCACACTTCAGGTAGCTGTAGCAGGGGAGCGCGTTTTTTGCCCTCAGGGGGGATAACGAGCGGGCGGCTTTCGCGCTCTGGCGCCAATCCTCCCCCCCATTCGGCTCCTTTCCCTGCCGCTTCTCTGCGCCGCAATCGCAGCGGCTCCATTCGATCGCGCTGATAAGCGCAGCTGGTGTTCCCCCCCACCGCGAACGCTGATCGCCCCAGGAAAGGGCGAATAGTTTACCTGGCTGCCTTTCCGGCTTCTAGACATGCCGGAGAGGCTTTTTAATTGCTCTGAGCAGCCCGTGGATAAGAGATCATGGCTGGCCGTCATTTTGGGTGCCTCCGCTTGTCGGGCACTATATTTAAAGGCCTCTTTGGGCTGCGAAGGGACTAACTCGAGTCATAGGCCTTCCAGCCTGTGAGAGCTACTAGATTTTAATCACAATTGGCATACACTAGTTGGCTTCCGCAGCACGCTCAGGGCAGAAGCTTGCAGCCTATCTCTCCCGGTTGTTGCCTGGGAGCTCCAGCTGCCAGAGGCCTCATTCCAGCCTCAGGCGTTCATTTGGCAAATTGGTGATAACTTACAGCAACCTCTGGGGCCACTCCTTCCTAGGAGCATCGAGCCAGACCCCGAATTGAATATTATAAAATAAAAATAATAAAAATAATAATAATAATAATAAGAAATATTATACATACATATATATATAGGCATATATAGATATATAAACTTTCTCGCTAAAGGACTATTACACAGTTTCAATACTAATTGTTTTATATATATTAATAATTATAACAATATTACTTTTATAGGCTGTATACGTCTAAATTCCAAAAGGGGGCGCGGGCCATCTGAAAGGACACCCAGCCTTTGTTGTAGGTCGAACCCTTGGCGAGCCAACCGCCTTAAATTGGTATTTCAGTCCTTTCTCCTATAATGGCAGATGACATTTCCACAAAAGGTCCTTCTTTGAAGGCCAGATCTAAATCCTACCACCTGCGCAAACAGGCTAAGGAAGCCCTCTAAGGATACTTCCAAGGCTTCTCAGAGAGACGCCCTAAGACGTCATAGGGCACTGGAGAAAGAATTTGACAGGTGATCTAGAGAGGCACAACCCATGCTTCCAGCCCTACCATCCTCTGTTCCTTCTACCTCCAGACACCCCCCCCTCCTCCAGATTGCTCTTCCCTCTCCAGGCACAGCTCATCCCAGGGACACCAGGTCCCCGGACCAGCCACCAGACGGCTGCCCTAAGCTACATTCTCGCCCACGGCCGCTGGTCTGCACCAGGAGGAGGCCCCCACAGTTGAGATCCCTGCATACATGCAGGCAAGGATGGAACGGGCTATCCGCCAGGGGATAGCAGATGGCCTTCAACAGATGTTTGACGCCAGCAGCCAGGTCCTCGTCCAGATTGGACCCTACTCATGGTCAGGTACTTTTGCAGGGGGTCAGTCCTCTCCCAGAAGGGGAACTGGAGGAGGCCATAGAGGACCTGGATCGGTTCGGGGAGGAGGAGGAATTTGAATGGGGTTCTACACACCAAGGGGAAGCCCTATTGGAGATAGACCCGATGGAAGGAGACATGTCCGAGGACAAGGGTCTCACTCCCGATCAACCCACCGTTGTGGGTCTGTTCAAGCCACACATGTTTAAATCGCTCTGATTTTAGGCCAAGAACATTTCTGGCCTGTCTGTTCAGTCCTCGGTTCTCCTTTCCCTGGCGGAGGGACAAGAAGACGCCATTTTCAGGCAGCCCGTGGTGGAGGCGGAGGTTATTCCAGCCCCACCCATATTTCACGACCTAGTTTCAAACCATTTGGACTCTACAAGGGCCCCTCTGGTCCCATCCAACCAGGACAAGAGGTTCTTTAACCTCGAGTCGAGCTTCTGCAACCTGCTTAACACTCCCGAGGCAGATGAGCCCATATTGGACTTAGCACCCTCGTCCCCCCCCCAGTGATCCCCTGGAGGCTCTGAAACCCGAGGACAAGAGGTCCGAACTGGCCTTACGTAGGGCCCATCAAGCGGACACCTGGGCCATTAGATCGGCCACGGCCGCTTCCTTCTTCACCAGGTCTTCAATTCGGTGGCTCCGCCAACTGAAACAACATGTTCCCCCCTCTAACGCAAGGGCACATCAGGACATCGCAAAATTGATGGCCATGGCAGAATTCTCGGCCGACGCCTCCTACCACGCGGTTAATTTCTCCGCCCGTGCAATAACCTCTCATGTCACAGCTCGCTGCCTGCTCTGGCTCAAACACTGGCAGGCGGACGTGAAAAACAAGGTTAAGTTGGCCACCGCCCCCATTAAGGGGGACAAACCATTTGGCACCGTCCTGCAGCCATTGCTATCTGAAACCCGAAGCAAGAAAAAATTCCTTCCTCCCCTCTTTTGGAGGTCAGAGTCAAGAGCACCTCAGCCTTTCGGAGAGGTCCCCCCATCCTTTCTGCCAGTATCCTTTCCCGCCCAGGTGTCCGAGACCCCCCTCCTACCGGCCATTCCGGCCCCAGGATCAAGCCGATCGGGCGACAGGAACAGGAGGGGTGGCAGCTACAGGCGCCCCTTCAGTGGTTCAGGAGGGAAGCCTTTCCGACGCAGCCCTTTGGCAAGTGACCTAGAGGTGGAGCACTTGCCTCACAGTCAGGAGGTCGTGAGTTCGATCCCAGACAAAGGCAAATATTTGGAACAAACTCTCCTTCTCAAGCAGGGATTGTACCTAGTTGACCCAGTTAGATCCCATCCCTCCCTTCCCATCAGCGGCCGCCTCAAGCATTTTGCCGACCGATGGGATTCCGCTACCTCCAATGCCTGGGTCCGAGACACCATCAGACTGGGCCTCATGCTTGAATTCCAGCGGGCCCCCCCCTGTTTTTTTATGGCATCCCCCCTCCAAGGATCCCAATGGATTCAGTTATCCACCATCTCCTCACCATACAGGCCATACAATCTGTACCACCATCCCAGCGGAGGCAGGGGTTTTTCTCCCACCTCGTGGTGGTCCCCAAATCCTCAGGGGGATGGAGGGCTATTCTAGACCTGAAACGCCTTAACTGTTACCTGACCTACCACAGGTTTACGATGCACACTGTACAATCCACTCTACTGGGCATCAGGCAGGGAGACTGGCTATCCTCTATAGACCTTTCAGAGGCGTATCTTCACATCCCAATCCGGCTCTCTCATTCCAAATTCCTCGGGTTCTACTACAACCATCGCCATTTCCAATATGTGGTCCTTCCCGTTGGATTGGCTTCTGCCCCGAGAACCTTCACTCGGGTCCTCGCGGTCCTAGGGGCCCACCTCAGGGACCTCCCAGTTCGTCTCCACTGTTACCTAGATGACGTCCTCATCCTGTCTCACTCCAGAACACAAGCAGAAAGGGATTTCAGAGCTACTCTCTCTGCCCTCCAAGACCATGGGTTCCTAGTAAACTGGCAGTAGAGCCATCTGTTGCCATCGACAAGGATCACCCACTTGGGGTCCGTCATTGACTCGGTTCAGGGAAAGGTTTTCCTTTCCTCCGAGAGATTCCGTAGCATCCAGGAAACTGTCAAACATATCAGACGATCAAGGAAGCTAACACCTTTAGAATCGTCTAAATTCCTCGGTAAAATGGTCTCATGTATCTCCATTGTTCCCTGGGCCCGTTTACACACTATCCCTACAGTGGTTCCTGATCCCGTTCCAAAGGACCGGCAGAAGCAATTCAAAGGCTACGGTCAAGGTGCCTTCAAGGGTCCTAACGTCTCTCCTCTAGTGGACCAGTCCCGCCATCAACAAGGGACACTGCTTCAAGGAACCCCAACGCCTCACACTCACCACAGACGCCAGCCTGTCCGGATGGGGCGCTCACATCCACTCGCTCTCGACACAGGGCAAATGGTCACAGGTAGAACACACACGCAGTACAAACTGGTTGGAACTTCGCGCCATCCACCTGGCCCTGTGCAACTTCCTCCCCCACATACGCGGGCGGCATGTCCTGATACTCTCAGACACCGTCACCGACAAGGCTCACTTCAACCGACAAGGGGGCACCCAGTCCATAAGTTTGATGAGAGAGGCCGAGCGCCTCTGCCATTGGGCGGAGCGCAGTCTCCTCTCCCTCAAAGCCGAGCACATCTCAGGGGTCTCAAACACCCAAGCAGATTGGCTGAGTAGGACCATGGTGGACCAGTCCGAGTGGCGCATCCACCCGTCGCTGTTCAGGGAAGCGACCGTGATGTTCGGTCTCCCGTCAGTAGACCTCTTTGCATCCCCGCTCAACACCCAATTCCCCAGGTTTTGCTAGAGGTACCCCTCCCACGGGGCTGAGAATCACAACGCCCTCCGTTGCCCCTGGCCCACAGGGCTTCTATATGCATTCCCTCTGCTGGCCCTGGTCCCCAGGGTCATCCAGGAGCTCATCTCTGAGAAAGCAGAGCTGATTCTAGTGGCACCCTACTGGCCCAGGAGCCCATGGTTTGCGGACCTCCGCAACCTATCGGTGGCCCCCCCCTTGGAAAATTCCCCCGCACAGGATATCCCTTTCCCAGGGGCCCCTCCAACACTCGGATCCTCAGTGGCTCCGTTAGCCGTTTGGTGGCTGAGCGGGAACATCTAAGGAAGGAGCAGTTCTCTGACCAGGTTATTGATACCATTTTAGCCGCCAGGCAGCCCTCAACAACCAGAATATACAATTTCACTTGGCAGGGGTTCTGCAAATGGTGCCATAGTCTCCAAGTCAACCCGCTCTCACCCTCCATCCCTCAAGTTTTGGAATTCCTCCAAGAGGGTCTGAGGAAAGGTCTTTCCCTGAGGCGTCAGGTCGCAGCCCTCTCAACTGTCATTGTTTGCGACAACCTGGGTTCCCTTTCCCTTCAACCTCGCATTAGGGCATTTCTCAGAGGAGACTCTAACTTGTGTTCCCCAACCGTACATAGATACCCTACCTGGGACCTCAATAAGGTCCTGGTGTCCCTTACTAAACAACTCTTCGAGCCTCTAAGGGAATCCTCACTCTAGTTCCTAACATTCAAAGTCGTGTTCCTGATGGCCATTACTTAGGCTCGCCGAATATCGGAGATAGCAGCCTTGTCGGTGAGGAGGGACCTTTGCATCTTCCATGCCGATCGGGTGGTTCTCTGACCGGACCCTACTTCTTGCCAAGGTCAAATCTGCCTTCCATAGGGCACAGGAACTTATACTTCTGGAGCTCTACCCCAATCCCTCGTGGAAAGGGAGAAGCTTTGCCATACCCTGGATGTAAGACGGGCCCTCCGCATTTACATTAAGTGTACCCAGCCCTTCAGGAGGCCCAAATCCCTATTCCTTTCCATTCAGCCCAAATCATTAGGCCATAAGGTGTCCCCATCAACCATTGGCCGCTGGACTAGAGCTACTATTTCCAAAGCGTACTTGTCCCAGGCTCTGCCGGTTCCCAGCGGAATAACAGCACACTCCACCAGAAGGGCAGCCACCTCGGCAGCTTGGGCCACCCAGGCTCCAATTGCGGATAATTGTCGGGCAGCCACCTGGGCATCCCCATCTCCCTTCATTAGGCATTATAAGATTGACATATTTGCCTCGGCGGAGGCTTCGTTTGGGAGACGAGTTCTCCAGCGAGTCCTCAAGGAACCGCAGGGACTTCAGAACCAGACGGAGTCCCTCCCGTAGGACAGCCAAGCTTTGGTATGTCCCACTTTCTGGATGATCCGACCGGCTCTCAGGAGAATGGGCGTTGGTCCTTAGCTGACACACCATTTCTCTGGAGCCGGGAGGATCATCCAGCCCCACCCTTTTATTTTACCGTCTGGTGGGGTCTTGTTTCGGCCAATGAACCTTTTAGCATAGTAAGATGAAAGCACGATCTTCTCTTCACTCTCGACTTCGCATAAACTGGGGAATGCGAGGAGCCACGTGATGGAGGGCGGAGCATTCCTCAGTAATTAAGCTCAGCCTTCAACGATGCAAACTGAAGCACCTCCCGCTCTCTGGATGATCCTCCTGGCTCCAGAGAAATGGCGTGTCAGGTAAGGACCAACGCCCATTTCTTCCACATCCCCAGCTCTGTCCACATGCATTTATGCTTTCTCCTTCCTTTTCAGGGAAGTCAAGGAATGTTTCTATCTCTTCCTTTGATATCTGGCTCTGTGTGAGGTGCTAGGAGCATCCATCCAGGGGTGTCTCTAGGATGTCAAAATAGTCAAGATAATAGTCCAAAAGGTCCAGTTGAAGCATTGTCTGCTTTTTATATGTAATACTTTTTTGGCCACACTCTCCTGATGCCTCTGCATCCCTCCATGTCAGTGGTACCTGGAAAACATGCAGTCTCATCACCCTTGAAACTTGGCACATAGCAGTTTGTTACCAGAGATGAGCAAATCCATCAGTGTCTTTGCTTTGCTGGAGCAAAACAAAAGCACTAAATAAATAAGAGCAATTTGGAGAGGCTGGGAGGATTTACATTGTTTTCCATCTCAGATTACAATAAAGCCAGAGAAAGGCTTGGGGAGTCAACATGGTTGTATTTCTTCAAAGCTGTGCCCAGATAATGTTCGGCAACACATGACTTACAGCATACAAGCTTTCTTTAATCAACATTTCTTTGATGTAAATAAGTAATTGATTTATTTGTCGAGATTCTCAGAACTCGATTGCTTTCGGCATGCTTTCCCTCAAAATAATGCAGAACTTCTGCAGGCATTTTGTTCCTGTTATTCCTTTTTTTTTTTTTTTTTTTTAGGATTGGAGGAGCTGTTCCAGTTGTATTTTCATATTTTGCTGAAGTACTTGCTCGAGAGAAACGTGGAGAACATTTAAGTTGGCTTTGCATGTTTTGGATGATTGGAGGTATCTATGCATCTGCCATGGCCTGGGCAATCATTCCTCATTATGGTGAGAAGTGCAGGAATTTTTTTTTTTATAACTTCTATTGCCATTGTACATAAGCACTAAACCAGTTTATATTGCAATTGTTCTTCTATGCCATTTTCATGATGGAATTACTTGTTTAATCAGCAAAATATATGAACATAGAGTTCTTGATAATACGCAATGTATATTTTTAATTTCAGTTTAATGTAATTCTGTTAACAGAAGCCATTATCTGAGGTTACAGATCTATATGAAGCAAATACATAAGCATTGCAATAAATGGTGGGACTATTTGGCCCTTATCCCAAGGTGGCCAAACAAAAATATTGTTTTGTGGTTGGCAATTTCACATTGGAAAACCTGCATGATCTAAAATCCCAGTAGTATATGCAGCAATGCACAACCCTAGAGTAATGAGGGGGGAAAAGTGTTGTTCTATAATTATATGTAGTATTTTTAAAAATTCAATATACAAAATTTACTTAAATTTATTTTTAAAATAATAAATGGACCGATACTGTTTGACTTTTAGAAATATGTGCGATTTCTTAGCTTATCTTGGGGTAAGACATTTATATACACAGCTAAATGGCTTTCAAAGGTTATTTACCATATTCTCCTGAGAGCCGGTCGGATCATCCAGAGAGTGGGAGGTGCTTCAGTCTGCGTTGTTGAAGGCTGAGCTTAATTACTGAGGAATGCTCCGCCCTCCGTCACGTGGCTCCCTTGCATTCTCCAGTTTACGCTCAGCCTTCGTGAGAGTAGGCTGTGTATTTTCCATTCCTTGGCCGATTCAAGAGCTCTTTATTCCTTAGGTTTGATGATCATTGCCTCCGGTTCTCCATAGCCTCTAAGCGCATTGGGATAGTGATTAAACAGGGGAGCGCGTTTCCTTCGCCCTCAGGGGGGCTGTACAGCAGGCAGCTTTCGCGCTCCGGCGCCAATCCCCCCCCTCAATTCGATCCTCTTCCTGCCGCTTTTCTACGCCGCACTCGTAGCAGCTTTATTTGATCGCGCTGTAATAGTGCAGCTGGTGTTCCTCCCCACTGTAAACGACGATCGCCCCAGGAAGGGGCGAAAATCACCTGGCTGCCTCTCTCGGCCCCTAGACGTGCCGGAGAGGCTGATTTTGGCCCTGAGCAGCCTGTGAGTAAGGGAGCGTGGGTGGCCGCCATTTTGAGCGCCGCTGCGTGTCAGGCGCCGCTTTTGGAGGCCTCATTGAGCTGCGAAGGGACTAGCTCTAATTATAGGCCTTCCAGCCTGTGAGAGCTATCAGATATTTAGGGGAATTGGCAAACTTGTTGGCTTCCTGGGAGCTCCAACCAGACCTTGGATTAAATATTTGTAAATAATAATAATACTAATAGTAATATTTATCAATAGATAGATATCTAAATACGTTTAGATATACAATTATATGTATATATATATATATGTATTTAGATAGATATATATACGTATTTGCATATATATATATTTACATCTTATCAATATTTGGCTATTTCACGTTGCCAACACTGGTTGGCTTATATATCTTGATTGTACGCTTACGCATAAAGATATTAATAATTATATTAGTTTATATACATCTAAAATTCCAAAAGGGGGTGCGGGCCAGCGAAAGGACACCCGGCCTTTGTTGTAGGTCGAACCCTTGGCGAGCCAACTGCCTTTACATTTGTATTACAGTCCTTTCCTCTACAATGGCAGATGACAATTCCGCTAAAGGCCTTTCTTTGAAGGCCAAATCTAAATCCTACCATCTGCGCAAACAGACTAAGGAAGCCCCTAAGGAAACTTCCAAAGCTTCTCAAAAGGACACTCTAAGACGTCATAGGGCACTGGAGAAAGAATTTGACAGACGATCTAGAGAGACACAACCGGTATTTCCAGCCCCCCCCCTCTGCTCCCTCTACCTCCAGACACCCACCCTCCAGATTGCTCTTCCCTCTCCAGGCACAGCCCATCCCAGGGACACCAGGTCCCCGGACCAATGACCAGGCAAATGCCGGAAGCAACATTTACGCCCACGGCCGCTGGTCTGCACCATGAGGAGGTCGCCACAGTTGAGATCCCTGCGCACATGCAGGCATGGATGGAACGGGCTATTCGCCAGGGGATTGCAGAGGGCCTGCAACAGATGTCCAGGTCTGGTCCCCCCTCGATGGCGCCCGAACATGACTCGCCATCAGTCAGGTCCTTGCCTAGATCGGACCCCACTCTTGGTCAGGTACCTTTACAGGAGGGCAGTCCTCTCCCAGAAAGGGATCTGGAGGAGGCCATGGAGAACCTAGATCCATTCGGGGAGGAGGAGGAATTGGAATGAGGGTCTACGCACCAAGGGGAGCCCCTATAGGAGATAGACCCTATGGAGGGGAACATGTCCGAGGACGAGGGCCTCACCCTGGATCAACCCAACTTTGTGGGTCTGTTCAAGCCGCACATGTTTAAATCGCTCCTATTTAAGGCCAGGAACATTTCTGGCCTGTCTGTACAGTCCTCCTCGGCTCTCCCTTCCCCGGCAGAGGGACAGGAGGACGCCATTTTTAGGCAGCCCGTGGTGGAGGCGGAGGTGATCCCGGCCCCGCCCATTTTTCATGACTTAGTCTCAAACCAGTTAGACTCCACAAGGGCCCCCCCATCCCATCCAGCCAGGACAGGAGGTTCTTTAACCTCAAGTCGAGCTTCTGCAACCTGCTTAACACTCCCGAGGTAGATGAGCCCATCGTTGGTTTGGCATCCTCGTCCTCCCCCAGTGATCCCCTGGAGGTCCTGAAGCCCGAGGACAAGAGGTCCGAGTTTGCTTTACGTAGGGCTCACCAAGCGGACACCTGGGCCATTAGATTGGCCACTGCTGCTTCCTTCTTCACCAGGTCTTCGATCCGGTGGCTCCGTCAATTGAGGCAGTATGTCCCCCCCTCTAACACAAGGGCACATCAGGACATAGCAAAATTAACGGCTGCAGCAGAATTCTCAGCCGACGCCACATACCATGCAGTTAAGTTCTCTGCCCGAGCAATATCGTCTCATGTTACAGCTCGCCGCCTGCTCTGGCTCAAGCACTGGCAGGCGGACGTAAAAAACAAGGTTAAGCTGGCCACCGCCCCCATAAAAGGGGACAAATTATTCGGCACCGTCCTGGAGCCATTTCTATCAGAAACCAGAAGCAAGAAAAAATTTCATCCCCCCCTTTTCCGTAGGTCAGAGTCAAGAGCACAGCCCTTTCAGAGAGGTTCCTCACGACCTTTCTACTAGTTTCCTTTCCCGCCCAGGTACCCGAGACCCCCCTCCTTCTGGCCTTTCCAGCCCCAGGATCGAGCCGATCCGGGTGACAGGAGGGGCGGCAGCTACAGGCGCCCCTTCAGGGGTTCAGGAGGAAAGCCCTTCCGGTGCAACAGATAGACCCCGTCCACCCCTCCCCATCGGTGGACACCTCAAGCATTTCGCCGACCGGTGGGACTCTTCCACCTCCGATGCCTGGATCCGGGAGACCATCAGACTGGGCCTCACGCTTGAATTTCAGCGTGCCCCCTCCCAGAATTTTTTATGGCATCCCCCCCCCAAGGATCTCACCAAACACAACCTAATGGATTCAGCTATCCGCCATCTCCTCTCCATACAGGCCATACAACCTGTACCACCATCCCAGCAGAGGCAGGGGTTTTACCATCACCTCTTCGTGGTCCCCAAATCCTCAGGGGAATGGAGGGCTATTCTAGACCTGAAACACCTTAATCGTTACCTGACCTACCGCAGGTTTAAGATGGACACCCTACAACCCATTCTACTAGGCATCAGGCAGGGGGACTGGCTATCCTCTATAAACCTTTCAGAGGCGTACCTTCACATCCCAATCCGGCCTTCCCATTCCAAATTCCTCAGGTTCTGCTACAACCATCACCACTTCCACTATGTGGCAGTTTCCTTTGGATTGGCCTCTGCCCCGAAAACCTTTACTAAGGTCCTCGCGGCCCTAGCAGCCCACCTCAGGGACTTCCCGGTTCATCTCCACTGTTACCTGGATGACATCCTCATCCTGTCTCACTCCAGACCCCAAGCAGAAACGGATATCAGAGCTACTCTTTCTGCCCTCCAAGATCATGGGTTCCTAGTAAACTGGCAGAAGAGCCATCTGTTAACATCTACACGGATCACCCACTTGGGGTCCATCATTGACTCGGTTCAGGGAAAGGTTTTCCTTTCCTCCGAGAGATTCCGTAGCATCCAGGAAACTGTCAAACATATCAGACGATCAAGAAAGGTAACACTTTTAGAATTGTCTAAATTACTTGGTAAAATGGTCTCATGTATCTCCATTGTTCCCTGGGCCCGTTTACACACTAGACCCCTACAATGGTTCCTCCTCCTGTTCCAAAGGACCGGCAGAAGCAATTCAAAGGCCGCGGTCAAGGTGCCTTCAAGGGTCTTCACGTCTCTCCTCTGGTGGACCAGTCCCGCCATCAACAAGGGACACTGCTTCAAGGAACCCCAACGCCTCACCCTCACCACAGACGCCAGCCTGTCCGGATGGGGCGCTCACATCCACTCGCTCTTGACACAGGGCAAGTGGTCACAGGTAGAACGCACACGCAGTATAAACTGGTTGGAACTTCGCGCCATCCACCTGGCCCTGTGCAACTTCCTTCCCCACATATGCGGGCGGCATGTCCTGATATTCACGGACAACGTCACTGCCAAGGTTCACATCAACCGACAAGGGGGCACCCAGTCCATAAGTTTGATGAGAGAGGCCGAGCACCTCTGCCGTTGGGTGGAGCGCAATCTCCTCTCCCTCAAAGCCGAGCACATCTCAGGGGTCTCAAACACCCAAGCAGATTGGCTGAGCAGGACCACGGTGGACTAGTCCGAGTGGCGCACTGTTCAGGGAAGTGACCGTGATGTTCGGTCTCCCGTCAGTAGACCTCTTCGCATCCCCGCTCAACACCCAACTCCCCAGGTTTTGCTCGAGGTACCCCTCCCACGGGGCTGAGAATCACAATGCCCTCCGTTGCCCCTGGCCCACAGGGCTTCTATATGCATTCCCTCCATTGGCCCTCGTTCCCAGAGTCATCCAGAAGCTCATCTCCGAGAAAGCAGAGCTGATTTTAGTGGCACCCTACTGGCCCAGGCGCCCATGGTTTGCGGACCTCTGCAACCTATCGGTGCCCCCCCCCTTGGAAAATTCCCCCGCACAGGATATCACAGGGGCCCCTCCAACACCCGGACCCTCAGTGGCTCCAGTTAGGCGTTTGGAGGTTGAGCGGGAAAGTCTAAGGAAGGAGCAGTTCTCTGACCAGGTTATTGATACCATTTTAGCCGCAAGGCGGCCCTCAACAACCCGAATATACAATGCCACTTGGAATAGCTTCTGCAAGTGGTGCCAGAATTTCCAGATCAACCCTCTTTCACCCTCCATTGCTCAAGTTTTGGAATTCCTCCAAGAAGGTTTGAGGAAGGGACTTTCTTTGAACATCCTGAGGCGTCAGGTAGCAGCCCTCTCAACTGTGATTATTTGCGACAATCTGGGTACCCTCTCCCTCCACCCTCGCATTAGGGCATTCCTTAGGGGAGCAACTAACTTGTGTTCCCCAACTGTACACAGATACCCTACCTGGGACTTCAACAAGTTCCTGGCGTCCCTTACTAAACATCCCTTTGAGCCTCTCAGGGAATTCTTACTCCAGTTCCTAACTTTCAAAGTCGTATTCCTGGTGGCCATTACTTCGGCTCGCCGAATATCGGGGATAGCCGCCTTGTCGGTGAGGAAAGACCTTTGCCTCTTCCATGCCGACCGGGTTGTTCTACGGCCAGACCCTACCTTCTTGCCTAAGGTCAATTCAGCCTTCCACAGGACACAGGAACTCACACTTCCGAACTTCTGCCCCAATCCCTCGCGGGAAAGGGAGAAGCTTTGGCACACCCTGGATGTAAGACGGGCCCTCTGCATTTACATTAAACGTACCCAGCCTTTTAGGAAGTCCGAATCCTTATTCCTTTCCTTTTAACCTAAATCCTTAGGACACAAAGTGTCCCAGGCAACCATCAGCCGCTGGATTAGAGCTACTATTTCCAAAGCTAACTTGTCCCAGGCTCTGCCGGTGCCCAGCGGAATAACGGCACACTCCACCAGAAGTGCAGCCACCTCGGCAGCTTGGGCCACCCAGGCTCCAATTGCTGATATTTGTCAGGCAGCCACCTGGGCCTCCCCATCTCCCTTCATTAGGCATTATAAGATCGACATATTTGCCTCGGCGGAGGCTTCGTTTGGTAGACGAGTTCTCCAGCGAGTCCTCAAGGAACCGCAGGGACTTCAGAACCAGACGGAGTCTCTCCCGTAGGACAGCCAAGCTTTGGTATGTTCCACTCTCTGGATGATCCGACCGGCTCTCAGGAGAATGGGCATTGGTCCTTACCTGACACGCCATTTCTCTGGAGCAGGGAGGATCATCCAGCCCCACCCTTTTAGTTCACCGTCTGGTGGGGTCTTGTTTCAGCCAAGGAACCGCTTAGCATAGTAAGATGAGAGCACGATTCTTAGCATAGTAAGATGAGAGCACGAAAGACTCTCGTCTTCGCGTAAACTGGGGAATGCAAGGGAGCCACGTGACGGAGGGCGGAGCATTCCTCAGTAATTAAGCTCAGCCTTCAACAATGCAGACTGAAGCACCTCCCACTCTCTGGATGATCCTCCCGGCTCCAGAGAAATGGCGTGTCAGGTAAGGACCAACGCCCATTTGCTATAAATAGCTTAATAATATATACCAAGATACCAATACCATCAGTATTTTCACTTTTCTTTCTGTTAATATTTGAAGTTAATTTTCTTTTTCCTCAATAGAAGATATTTTGGTTATGCCAAGCCACTTAACCTTTTCAGTAGTGATTATCTGTGTTGTAACTAGAATCCATTCCAAGTTTGTAAGGTAGCTATATAATCAGTATTATTTTATTGAATCAGCTATTCCAGAACTATGATTACTAGGGCTATTCTATCGTCAGTAGAACCAGTTTTTCTTAATAGACGAGGATGGATGATAAATTAGAGTTGGTTCTCTATCTATTGCCTTATGTGTTTAGACCAGGGGATTCAAAATTTTCAGGTCATGTACTGTGTGTGTCTGTGTCTGTGTGTATCTGTGTCTGTGACTGTGTCTCTTGCATGTATTCTAGGATCCTTGATCAAGAGGCAAAAGCTCTGATAAGTGGCTGCTTCCAGTGATTTTTGTTTATGTGTACTTTGTCTCACAGGTTCTATGCTGAACAGAGTTTGAAAAATTCTGGAATAGAACAATCACTCCACCTTGATATTGTCCAGTCCTAGCCTGTGATACCATATAATAGTTGGCAGACAGAAGTAAAAGAGATCTGTTCATCTAGCCAGATCTACAGAATACCTGCTAAAGTAGAACTTCCATTCAGGATTGAAATCTGGATAATAAATATTTTATTTATGTAACACATTTAGATAAATTTATTTATAAATATTTTATATTCTGCCATTGGACAGGCATTGTAATCTTTATAGGCCACCATCACCAATATAATATGTTGACTTGTTTGCAAAGGAGGAAGTTCACCCTATTTTCCATGCAGCAGCCATAGCATCCTTCTGTCATATCTATTCCTATAAAGCTTGACTTAGACTTGTCTGCAATTGTGCATAGGCATTGACACATACCTATGCTGAGAAGGAATTGGTAAGTGTAGGTTTCAGATGGGCTAATACTCACACACCTCAGAAATTTCAACTACAAGTTGTGTAGAGATGTGTGTTCTGCATGCTGAGTAGTTGATCCAGGGAGTAGTTGGGAGGCTGATGGAACACAAGACCTGTTTTCTGTGCTTTGTTGTTTGAGTGCCCCCAGTAGGAAAATTAATCTCGTTGCTTGCAGTATGTTTGCATGGGTATTTAAGGTAAATTCCACAGTTCAATCCATTCAGTCAGCTCAACTATTTCAGATATTTTAAAAAGACCATCCAATTGATTTGGGTAATGCTTTATAGAACTTCAACTGGTACTTGGAGGGTTGGATGACCTCTCCGTTAAGTTTTGGGAACTGATAGACCTGTTATTCCTTTGTCCTGCAGAAAACTATTGAAATGTAGGACTAGAATGATACACAATGAAGTCAAAATCATGAGGATATGGCTAGAGCAAAGATTATTGGGGCATGCTTGTGTCACCGTTAAACCCAGATATGAAAGGGCTTTTAAACCCTGAGTGCCTTTAGGCCACTTATTCTCACCCAGTCCAACTCACCTCACAGAGTTGTTGTGGGAAAATAGGAGCAGGAGGGAGTGTTAGAAATATCTGTTGTTTAAAGTTGTGTATAAAAATAATAAAATCATGATATAAATTAAATAAATAATCCCTTATTAAAATTTGAGCAAACAGGAAAATCAGCTTATTCAGCTCAAGGTGGTTTGTCATTTTTTTCCCCATTTGCTTGGAACTGCAAGCTTGACAAATAGATTCCCTGAATTGATTGATATAAACACAAATGTTGACTTGGCACGTTCCAGTCAAATTTTATTTTATATCATTTCAATAGCTTATTCACCCAACATGCTCAATATTGTTCATGCATGTTAAAAAGAAGCCAAGGCACAAACAGTTGCCCCTAATTATTCCGTTATTGATTTAAACAGCATTTCCTCTTTTCTTTGTCTTTCTTTCTCTGCCTACCAAAGAGCTGTTTTGGTCAACAGCTTGTTGTTGAGTTGGAAAATAAGTGTAGTCTCAGAGTTGTGGCTTAATTCCCAAGGAGAGCAAAATCTGATGTTAAGTTAGTTATCAATAGCACTAAGATTATCCAACCATTGCCACCTTTTGCATCTGCTAAAGCGGGACATTTTATTTCTTATAACCAGAGGCTTTTACAGGATGTGCTTACAGTTTTCCCATAAAATATATGTTCCTAACTCCAAATATACATGATTGCACCAAACCCAAATCTAAATTTTAAAAAGGAAATTATTCTAGTATTTTTTAAAAATAAATTTGTTTCAGTAGCTGATAGTCTATTGATAGACCTACCTCAGCAATTGGCACTGGAACTATCATAGCTAAGCAATGCAGTCATTAAATGAATCATCATGTGACCACACATACAACTTTTTTTCCCCAGGGATCATTATGGATTAAGTAAGAATCATGTAATTGTTTAGTGGGCTTCTCCTATTGACTTTGCTTGTTGGAAGCTGGCTGATCAAGTGACGATGGGGATGCTGTGAAGCTTGTATACGCGAGGACCAGTTATAAGTCACTTTTTCCAGCATTGTTATAATTTAACTGGTTGCTAAATAAATTGTTATAAGTTCGAAGTAGCCATAACTATTTAAATACGATCTACCATGCTGGATACCAACCTATTTCAGAATACCTCTGTTGGCCAATATTGTAACTAAATAACTGTATATCAAAGGGGAGAGAGATAGAAAGAATCTATTAAAAAGATTATATTCAGAATAAGAATAATTTTCATTTTGGCCAAGACATATGGTAAATTTACAACACAACCAAGATTCCTACTTTATTCCTAACTTATTGTTTTATTGTACTTTTATGTTTTTAATATTCAAAATTACTTGTTTATGATTTTAGACATCTTAACTTCTATTGCCTATCTTAACTTACATTGTCAGATACCTGAGTTCAAATGTCTCTCTGAAGTGAAATGGTCTGTGCATCTAAACCTACTACATTTTTGGAAAATACATTATCAGTAGCAGAAAAGCTGACTGCAATGGTCATGGCTGACTTCATTATAGAAGACAATGAATTGCTTTAGGCAGAGTACATCTCTTTGTAGGCAGTATAACAAACTGTTTACTAAGCCAAGTGCACTTTCCTTTTGCATCTTTTAAACTCTCTTGAATTGTATTACTACAATGCAGTAGAAAATGCAGCTTTATTTAAATAAGTTGGGACTGTTTTCAACTTGAAAGCACCCAAAATATGTTTTAAAAGTGAACAATAACTATGGGAAACACGATTATTATAAAGATAATTGTATGTTAAAAATTGCTTTAAAATATTGAATCCAGCCATGAAGTTATTTAGAATAGCAGGCTGTGAAGAGTTTATATGTACCTTAAATTGAGACAAGATTGGTACTAACAGTTTTGCTTCTAAATGTTATAAGAGTGCCATCCAGTGGC
Organism: Hydrophis major; assembly: GCA_033807585.1. Taxonomy (NCBI): domain Eukaryota; kingdom Metazoa; phylum Chordata; class Lepidosauria; order Squamata; family Elapidae; genus Hydrophis; species Hydrophis major. The sequence goes on from CM066329.1 coordinate 337,333,796, forward strand.
TAGTTCAGCTATAACTTTTTCATCTAATTGAAACCAGTATTCCTTTTCCTGGTGTATATCCAAAAACCATGGTAAAATTTTATTTTATTTCAATAGCTGCCCATCTCAATTAGTAACTCTAGGCAGTATACATCATAAATGCAATGATATTACTAACACTACATGCCTTGACTTTTCTCTGGAGTTCAAAATGGCTTATATGATGGTTTTTAATTTTACTTCTACAATGACAATCCTGTGAAGGTTGAGACAGTGTAATCTACTGAACTCCATGGTTGAATGAGATTGAATGGGAATTCTATGGGATATTGAGCCAGAAACTTCCCAGTCCAATCTGACATCTCAACCAGTACCTATATATATATGTATATATATATTTGTTTTCTTAATACCCAAACAAAGCTGAATACCATACATACATACATACATACATACATACATACATACATGTTTTTGTAGATTTTTATGGGTACAGGTATGTAGGTCTAGGTGTGTTCAGGTCTTTTCCCATGTAAGATTACACGGGAAATAATCTTACACGGGAAAAGACCCGAACACACCTAGATCTACATATATATATATATATAAGTTTTCACGGGTACTTATATGTATGGTATTCAGCTTTGGGTATTTTCCCACGTCATTATAGTTGTGCTTTTAAAGTTGTAGCAACATTTCGGCAGAATCTCATCTGCCATCATCATTCTCTTTTAGAGAGTCATTGAGCCCATTGTCTTGCTTAGCAATGTAAATTTTGGGCTCAGTTACGGTCATAAGTTGAGGACTACCTTCATGGTAGATCTTACAAATAAATGTTAAATAATCAGTAACAAATACAGAATAGGTTACTGAAAACAATACTTGCCAGTACAAATATTAATTCTAAAGTATTTGAGCTGGTCACAGATATAAAGGGAATATTAGAGGCAAGGGGCATTTTTTAAAAAAACCTTTAAATGGCAGTTGAGACTGAATGATCAAAGGTTGCTCTCTTCATGTGCACCATGAACTATAAAATGGGAACAGACTCTAGAAAGAGTGCAGAGAAGAGCAACAAAGATGATTAGGGGACTGGAGGCTAAAACTTATAAAGAACGTTTGCTGGAACTGGGTATGTCTAGTTTGATGAAAAGAAGGACCAGGGGAGACATGATAGCAGTCTTCCAATATCTGAGGGGCTCCACAAAGAAGGAGTCAAGTTATTCTGACAAGAAGCAATGGGTGGAAACTAATGAAGGAGAGAAGCAACTTAGAACTAAGGAGAAATTTCCTGACAGTTAGAACAATTAATCAATGGAAGAAGTTGCCTCCAGAAGTTGTAAATGCTCCAACACTGGAAGTTTTTAAAAAGAGATTGGGCAACCATTTGTCAGAAATGGTATAGGTTTTCCTGACTAAGCAGGAGGTTGGACTAAAAGACCTCCAAGGTCCCTTCCAACTCTGTATTCTGTACTACTCTGTTCTGTTCTGTAGTAATGCTTGACATCTTGTACTTCCCAAAGCCTCTATAACAGCTTTCACAAAGACCTTTTTTATGTTAAAGCTATTGGATTCAGCTTTAGTGCATGATATATTCTGGTATAGTACTCTTAAAAACATACTTGTATGGAAAATATTCTAGAAGCCACCTTTTTGCTGCAAAACAGAAAATAAAGAAATAAGTAAAAAAATAAACACTCCCTCTGCCCTCCCAACACACAATAACTAGTTAGGGTTGGTTTATTCTGAAAAGAACTTAGAAATGAAAAATGCTGTTTTTATTGTTTTTGCTAAAAAGCGAGACAGCCTTTCTTGGCTATAATGGGTTCTGTTTGAATAGGATATTTATGTCTTTTATCATTGATCTCTCTTATGCTAATATCACCCTGTAGTCTGTCATTGCAACTTGAATGATTTATTTGGTCTTTTTTGTAATCAGTAGAGTGAGAAAGTGATATTTAATGTGAAGCTGCTGCAAGGATTGAAAAAAAGCTGAAGGTTTTATTTTATGCCACAGCCCCAGAAAACTGTTCCCAACATGCATTTGGGCCTATTGTTTTAACAACCCGCCTCACCCTTTGGAACTTGCTGCTGCTTTCAAGATTAATGACTTTTGAATTCAGCATTTGCAGGGAGCAAGGGTAAAGTTTAACTTTGCAGAACTGCATTGCCGTCTGAATGAATTAGACAAAGAACACTCTACATCTTCCTGTTAAGTAACAAAGAATGGCAGATGGAAACCAAAAGCACACCTCAATTTGACAGCAGTTCTTATCTATAGATAAATCAATTTCAAATTCATTTTTAAATTTAGTTAGTGGAAAGCAATATCTAGAAATCACGTTCTTCCTTTGCAACTAAAACAACAGGGGATCTTGGCCTCTTCAAAAAACCAAAATGGCATACAATAGTATAATCACTTATATAAAGCTATAGACAATTGTATGTTCTACATAAAAATAAATACAATTATACTTCTTTTAAAAATAGATTAGTTTGTTACTCTATTGCGATATTAAAAAGTAAAGGATCCAAATTTTCAAGAGGGCAAAATTTTATTCCTCAATGGTTAGTTGGATTTTGGTAATTATATGCTGTATCAAAGACTGAGTGAAATAAAAGTTAAATTACAGCTGAATATAAGAAACATCTGACAACATTGATATAATCATTGGACAGTCTTTCATTCAAGCCTGTGTAGGCTTTGTATATAGTTGATGTAGTATTGAAATATGTAAAAGGAATAATATTTTTAGTACCATCCTGATTTTAACAGCAATCATGATAGATATTCTGTCTTCTCTCCTTTGAAACAAGTGAACACAGATAGTAAATTTCTGTAAATAGGAGCGATTGGAAATTAGGTCTTAACTTTTTTAGATACCTCACTTTGACTAAATTCTGGGAGCCATTTAATCTGTGGTTTTTGTAAATATAAAACTTAGAATACACATTTTATGCAAGTCATTTCTTTGGTGTCAATATATCTGAGAGAAAACTATAGGTTTTAGATTTTTTTATAGAAAGGGAACAGTATAGGTACAATATTAATATATATTATAAGAGAAGATGTAATTTCTTTGTGTAGTTAAACGTGTTGGATCTCAGATATAGATATGCAAAGTGTATAATAAACCTAATGTATTAGCTGGTTCTGAATCTTATTGAAGATATTCAATACATGTAATGCAAAGAAAGAGCTATTGCAGATCTGTACAAAAGAAATACTTGGTTTATGTATGAATAATGAAAAGGCAATTTCTTTTTACCATGATCTATTCATAATTAATATGATCATTGAAATTTGAGTGATAATTTTATAATCTTTTTAGTGCAGACTTAAATAAGAAATTTATAGTTAAATTAGATAACTTGCCAGATATAAAGAAATAACTTTCTTTTCTAAGTAACTAAGGAGCAGGTACACATTAATATATATCCTACCTGGTTTAGATTTTTTAAAAGGATTATGGAGGGGAAAAAATATCTTCAGTCTCCACTGATAGAAGTAATCAATAGATATTAATCATAACAAACTCTGGGTCCGATGATTGATATTACTTTTACTTAAATGATAATAAATGTCTACAATAAATAAACAGAGTAAATATGGTCAAAACAGAATGGAAATTTGCAGATAATACCAAGTGACAGGAATAGCCAACACTCCAGAAGATAAGCTTAAGATACCAAAGGATCTTGACAGACTTGAACATTGAGCACTATCTAAAAAAATGAAATTCATTGGTGAAAAAAGTAAGGTTCTACATTTAGGCAAAAAAAACCAAATACACAGGTATAGCATATGTGGTACCTGATTCAATAGTAGTAACTGTGAGAGGGATGTTGGAATTCTAGTGGACAATCACTTAACTATGAACCAGCAACGTGCTACAGCTGCCAAAAGAGCCAATACAGTTCTAGGCTGCATAAATAGAATAGAATCAAGATCAAGAATCAAGATCATGTGAAGTGTTAATACCACTTTATATAGTGTCTTAGTAAGACCATATTTAGAATGCTGCATCCAGTTTTGGTTGCCACAGTGTAAAAAAGATGTTGAGACACTAGAAAGAGTGCAGAGAAAAAAGTAACAAAGATGATTAGGAGACTACAGGCTAAAACATAAAGAATGGTTATTGGAATTGGGTGTTAGTTTAATTAAAAGAAGGATTAGGAGTGACATGATTAGCAGTGTTCCAATATCTCAGGTGTTGCCACAAAGAAGAGGGAGTCAATCTATTCTCCAAAGCACCTGAGGGCAGGACAAGAAGCAATGGATGGAAACTAATCAAAGAGAGAAGCAACATAGAACTAAGAAGAAATTTCCTGACAGTGAGAACTGTTAATCAGTGGAACAACTTGCCTCCGGAAGTTGTGAATGCTGCAACACTGGAAGTTTTTAAAAAGAGATTGGACAACGATTTGTCTGAAATGGTGTAGGGTTTCCTGCCTAAGCAGTGGCTTGGACTAGAAAACCTCAAGGTCCCTTCCAACTCTGTTATTCTGTTCTACTCTACTCTACTCCCTCCACTCTGCCACCGCTCCATTCCTCCATTCTTGTTGAAATAATAGATAGTCCCATTGGACACGGTGGGAATAAGGGCCTGTAGTACAGCCACAGGAGTGGAGTTTTGTGGTTTTCTTCTTGAAGTAGTGGCAAAAGAGATAGCTAATGCCAGAAGTAATGGGGGGTTACCAAGATGAAACAATAATTCCATTGAATCCTCAGCAGCTGTCAATGAATTATAGGCAATACATTAAGTTGTATCAATAAGCCTTTTCACAGTCACAGCTCTGGCTAAAGTAATGGCACTTTAATCACAGAATGTGGCAATGGTTTTACTGTGGCATTTGATTTTTGAAAGAAGAAAAAAAGAATTTTCAAAGTACAGAATCTGTGGAATAGGCAGAACTGTTTTCTTGCTCAGAAATTATCTGGGTTTATATGCCATGATGCCATTCTTTCAAAACATGTTGTGTTCATAACACAGTGTCTTTTTCTCCTTTTTTCAGGGTGGAGTTTCAGCATGGGATCTGCATATCAATTCCACAGTTGGCGAGTGTTTGTTATAATGTGCGCCTTGCCTTGTGTTTCTGCTGTGGTGGCACTTACTTTTATGCCAGAAAGTCCAAGGTTCTTGCTTGAGGTAAAATATCTACATTCCTTCAAGAAGCTGACCTGGGTCTTAATATCAATCTCAGATCCACCATTTAAATTAAAAAAAAAAAAATCAGGCCAAGTATTTTCAGTGGGGACTTGACATTTTTGAAGTTCTCTCTCTGGAAAATGTTATTTGCCTCTTTCTCTTTGAGAGATTTAATAACAATCCTTTTAAAAATTATATCAAGTTTTGATCTACTACATTACTTTTAATCTGATGCTGTTTTATGGTTGGTTTTGTTATGCTATTTTATTCTGATACTTATTTGGTGAACTGTCTTGTTTGAGGTGAAAAAATGAATGTATTGCTGAAGATCTAAACATATCAGGGAGCAAGGTTCACAATAAATGTTATTTATTAATGAGGTGATTTAAAATTATTAGATACCAAATGTAACCTACAATATACCATTGAGTGAGATAGAAAAATGTGGCAAGACATTTCTTTAAATGTAGATGTATTTTGAGTGAAGAAAGAGTGAATACAGATTGCTTTATAACCAGCTTGCATTTTCATAATTATTTCTGAAATTTTCAAATGTCTTTATATCCTTAGGTTGGAAAACATGATGAAGCTTGGATGATTCTCAAACAAATTCATGATACAAATATGCGAGCTCGTGGCCAACCTGAAAAAGTTTTCACAGTGCGTATTTTTTATACAAATATATATCATTAATGGAAAATTAGTTGCAATTTAGACTGGAAAAGTTGTCAGTAGAAACCATATATTCTTCTGGAAGAAAATAATACCATGAAGAGTACCTACAGTGATTATTCACATAGATCTTGAAGATTTATTTTTGTTTAAGGACGTTTTTTGATCCATTTGTCACTGGGGTCCAGATAGCCTTGATAAGATTATCCGGCCATAATTCTTAATTCTTGTGGGCTTAGGGCTGCAACATATTCTTTCCTCAGTTTCCCTGAGCTCACACACAAATACACATGTACCGTTGCCACCTGAATTCACACCACACTGCGACATCTCTCCAACTCACGCATAACCTGCATTGGGCCTCCCCCACCACCCTGCAGCAACCTTGTCTGGATCTCTCTTTGCTTTTGGTTTAACAATCCATGTTAAGTCGTGTGAATTGCACTTTATGACCTCACTGCTTAGTAGTGGAAATTCTGGTCCCAATTGTGATCATAAGTTGATGACTGTCAGGCTCAAGCAGCTAGATCAGGGCTCCCAACCCACAGCCCGCAGGCCAGATGCATCACGCGCTAGCCATGCCCACTCCTTGCTTAGCAAAGTGGGGGAAATCCCAATATGTCACGTGATGACGATGGGAGTTTGATACCCATGGGCTAGATCCACATATGAAAGGTTCAAGTTGACTATTTTGTTCTACCTGTTGTACAGGAATCTCTTCAGACTGCTTGCCTTCCCTTGGGAACAAATAGATAAAGTTCCATGAAACTTAAAGGGGGTCAGCTTTATGTCTCTTGTGGATGTGGAAAGACTCAAAACTAGTTCCCCACCTGATCCCTCCTCTCTGCCTGGCTGGAATTTTCCCAATAATGACTACCTATAATGGTTTTTTTAAATGTATTGTTAGATTTAATAGGATCTGTGAAGTTGCTTCTTATTCCATATTGGTTATAACTCAGTTTTGAAGGGTATTATGCAAAAATCATAACAAAACTAATAATAATATTCTCATATGAATTTATATCCTTTATTCATTAAAATGTGTTTTAAAGAGCTGCAAACAACCATTTTTATAGTTTTTAAAAGCTCTACAGATAAGCTGATTTCTCTAATAATACTGCAAAATATCCCTGTTTCTGAAGAACCTGCACTTTCATATTCTCCTGTTCAGTTGACCTTCTATGCAAATCGTACTTCTCTTTCTTTCTCAAGAGATGGAAACTATAGCCAAGGTTAGATGTTTTAATTTATAAACATGCAACTTAAAGCTGTTTATAATCTTTTAGATAAGGCTGTTAACTTTCAATAGTCAAATGCTTGTTTCTCAAGTAGGAAAAAAAAATACTCTTCTTGTGTTCTCCATAGGTTAACAGGATCAAAATGCCAAAACAAATAGATGAACTTGTAGAAATACAAAGTGACACAGGCACCTGGTACAGGAGATGCTATGTCAGGGTACGCACAGAACTGGATAGTGTAAGTAACACAATCTCTATAATATTATATATATTTAAGTACAAAACTGGTTTAGAGAATCTAGACATTTACTATTATTGTCAAGTTTAAATAAGACAGTGTTAAATTTACTAAAATAGATATAAAACAAACAACCTCTTATGCTTTTTATTCCCCCCTCCCCCCAAAATGAAATATTCTGTGATTCCATGTTTTTATAGGGATTTTCCAGATAATTTTTTTCACTACTGGTTCTGTGGGCATGGCTTGGTGGGCATGGCAGGGAAAGGATACTGTAAAATCTCCAGTCAGAAGTAGTATTTGCCAGTTCTCTGAACTATTCAAAATTTCTACTACCAGTTCTCCAGAACTGGTCAGAACCTGCTAAATACCACCTCTTGTACTTTATTTATTATATTGCTTTCACCTTCTCCCAAAGTTGCTGATATGCTTTCAATTTAATTCTTATGAAGTAGATTAGGCTGAGAGATAGTGGCTTGTCAGACTCACTCAATAATCTACAAAGATAAAGTTTGATGAGGTTTCTCCCATGTCCATTTCATTACTGTCACACAGTAAAGGGGCATGCTAACTGAATTTGGCAAGAATAGCTTCCACGTATACTCTACATCATGCAACAATGCAAATACAAACAGATTATGGTTCTAAAGTGTACAGTATTAGCATACTCAGAAACCCTCGCACCCGATTGGTCCGGACCAGCGAAGACCTGATTGGTCAACAGGTCAGTCGTGATTGGAGTGCTAGGAATCTACCGCGATTGGCTGTGCTGATCGCGGGAGATTCAAAGTGCTGTCATTGGCTGCCGAACCGCGAGCCAGCACTATATGAAGGGGCTGCCGCGGCTCGCATCCCCAGAACTTTACCTAAACCTAATAAAGAGCTGAACTCACAGAATGGTCTCGCGTCTCTGTTGAACCAATCTACCTCCGATCTAACACTGGCGACGAAGGTGGGATCGTGAGACAAAGAGACCACCCAGCACGTGGCGAGGCGGCACGCAGCAACCAACAACATGGCCGGAATCAACTCGCCACCCACTCCCTTCAACCCTGCTACTGAGGACTGGGAATCCTACACTGATAGGTTCCAAATGTTCCTCGAGAGTAGCAACCTCAAGGACACCAACGGCCACAAGAAACGAGCCGTGTTCCTCATGCACTGCGGGCCCGCAGTCTTCAAAATGGCCAAAGCCTTGGCCAAACCGGTGGACGTCAAGACGATGGAGTGGGATGATCTCGAGCCCCTGCTGCGGAGCCACTACGCCCCCGTCGTGCCCATCCTCATCCGGCGGCACGAGTTCTACCGGCGGGATCAACACGAGGGCGAAGGGCTGGCCAACTTCATAGTGGCACTACGGGACCTGGGGGGTCTATGCGAGTTCACCGACCTGGACGAGGCCCTGCGAGGTCGCGTCGTTTTGGGACTCCGAGACCCCGTCCTCCAGAGCCGCATCATGGCAAAGGGAGACATCTCCCTCGCTGATGCCCTCACCGAAGCCGCTGCAGCGGAAGTGGCCAAGAAATCAGCGGCCCGGATGCAACAATCAAGCATCATGCCGTGAGCGGCGACCGGAGAGGCCACATCGACCCCCGAGAGGAGGCCCGTGATGGACCACACAACCATACACCATGGTGACATCGACTCCTTCTCAGAAACCGAAGACGAGGAGGAGGAGATCCACCGTCTCCAATCAGCGCGGGAGCGGTAGGAACCACGAGGTTATAAGTCAAGGTTCCAGTGTGCCGGCTGTGGCGACGATCACCCCCGAGTGGACTGTCGTTTTCTCGAAGCCATTTGCAGGCATTGCAAGAAACGGGGGCACATCGCCAAAGGGTGACGGAATAAGAAGCACTACAGCCTGCGCCGACGAGATGTCAGCCCCCGACGGAGAGACAGCACCCCCACCAGGACCCGAGAGCGGCAGACGGAGAACCGCTGGAACCGGGAAGGTCGGAACAGGCGACTCCAGGAGACAAGACAGAGAGAGGAAACACACCAGACTGTCATCATCGGCCATTCCTCCACCAGCGACGCCAGAAAGGTATACGTGACGGTCGGGATAGAAGATCAGCAATGCGACATGGAGGTGGACTCAGGGTCTTTCCTCTCAATGGTCTCCTGGCACACGCTCAAGTACCTGGTCCCCACCATCCGCTGCCAAGAACTGGAAGACCAAACACTAACCCTCAAAGACTATCAGGGAAACCGAATCCCTGTAGTCGGTAGAGGCCATTTTAAAGTCACCTTCAAGGGCCACACAGAAGTGCTACCCCTGACGATCGTCGATCGAGATCGGCCGAGCCTGTTGGGTCTACAGTGGTTCGCACCCCTGGGCATCGAGGTAACCGGCATACACCACATCGCAGAGGCAGACTGGGAAGCAGCGCTCGTGAGGGACTTCCGGGAAGTCTTCAACGACCAGTTAAGCAAGTACCGGGGGTCCCCTGTTGCATTTAACATAGACCCAAGCATCGCCCCAATCCGCCTTAAGCCCAGGCGAGTGCCATTTGCACTCAAGCACAAGATCGATGAGCAACTCGATAAGCTCATCGCGCAAGGGGTGCTGGAACCGATCGATCATGCCCGGTGGGAGACCCCAATTGTCACCTCCATCAAGCCAGATGGGTCAGTGAGAATTTGTGGTGACTACAAGGCCACCCTAAACCATGCGCTCCAACAAAGCGCATATCCCGTCCCAGTAGTCCAGCATCTTCTGCACTCACTGGGGGGAGGCCGGATCTTCGCAAAGCTCGACCTGGCGCAAGCCTACCAGCAACTGCCGGTCGACGCCACAACAGCAGAAGCCAAACCATCGTAATGCACCGAGGGGCTTTCCGCTGCAACCGGCTCCAGTTTGGAGTCAGCGTGGCACCTGGAGTCTTCCAAAGCCTTATGGAAAGACTCCTCCAAGGAATAGAAGGGGTGGTGCCCTACTTTGATGACATCTTGGTGGCCGCGAAAAATGAGAAACAACTAGAAGCCAGGTTGAGGGAGGTACTGCAGAAGTTCAGAGACTCGGGACTTAAAGTAAAGAAAGGGAAGTGCCAGCTACGGGCTGAAAGGGCCGAATTTCTGGGGTACCTCCTAGACAAACAAGGGATTCACCCCACAGAAAAGAAACTGAGAGCCATAAGGGAAGCACCGCGACCAAAAAACAAAACAGAATTACAGGCTTTTTTGGGACTGTTAAGCTTTTACAATGTCTTCCTACCTCAAAAGGCGACCGTGGCGGAACCGCTACATAGGCTGTTAGATAAAACAGCCACCTGGACCTGGGGAGCACAGGAGGAGAGCGCTTTCAACAACACAAAGAACCTGCTAACATCCGACGCGGTACTAATCCAGTACAGTGAGACTCTGCCATTGACGGTAACTTGCGGCGCGTCACCCTTTGGAATCGGCGCCATCCTCAGTCACCAGCTACCAGACGGGAGGGAAGCACCCATCACTTTCTCATCAAGGACACTTTCAAAGCCAGAGCGGAACTACAGCCAGCTCGACAAGGAGGTCTTAGCAGTCGTCGCCGGCGTCAAGAAATTCCACGAATACCTTTACGGTAGGACTTTTACAATCATCATGGATCACAAGCCGCTGCTAGGAATCCTGGCGGGGGACAGGGCCACACCAAACATTCTATCGCCAAGAATGACGAGGTGGTCCGAATTCCTAGCAGCATACAATTACCAGCTGATACACCAGCCCAGCAAGGACATCGCCCATGCAGACACCCTAAGCCGGTCACTCTTACCAGACTGGGAAGATGACCCAGCACCCACAATGGAGGTACTCCAAATAGAGACAATATCCAACCCACTCGTGACCGCGCCAGACATTGCCAGAGAAACATATAAAGACAAACGGCTGGCGCGAGTCTTGAGCTGGGTGGGAAAAGGGTGGCCGGAGGGGGACATAGACGAACTATTCAGACCCTTCCGGAACAGACAAACTGAACTCTTTATCGAAAAGGGCTGCATACTTTGGGGGGACAGAGTGGTAATTCCTGAAAAATTACAGGAAAAGATATTGGAAATGTTGCATGAGGGGCACCCGGGGATGATTAAGATGAAAAGCTTGGCCAGAAGCTACGCATGGTGGCCAGGAATGGATAAACAGATCAAAACCTGGGTTGCCAAATGTAAACAATGCAAGAGTCCAGAGCCAATCCACTCGCCGCCCCAACCCAAGAATGGGAAAAACCAAGAGGTCCATGGTCCAGAATTCATATAGACTTCGCGGGGCCAACCAAGGGACACATGTACCTTATCACAGTAGATGCTTACTCCAACTGGCTGGAGGTAAGCACTATGAAGTCAACCACGACGGAAGCGGTGATAAGGAAACTGAGCAAACTCTTCGCTACGCACGGCCTGCCAGATGTAATAGTGTCAGACAACGGGCCCCAGTTCACCGCACTGGCATTTGAACAATTTCTGGCAGGCCAAGGGATACGCCATGCAAACCCGGCAGCGAACGGGCGGGCGGAATGCATGTTCCAATACACCAAGAAAGCTATCCAGAAAATAGAAACAGCCAATATACAGGACAAAATCAATAAAATGCTTCTCATTCAACACATTACACCTAGCGCAACCACAAATAAAAGCCCGGCGGAACTAATGATGGGCCGGAAACTACGCTCAACACTAGACAGAATGCACCCAACATATAACCCAGACAAACCCCCAGGTTCCTCCAGCAAACACAGAACATTCAACATAGGGGACCCAGTATACACAAAAAATCTCACAGGAGAACCACTCTGGGTACCAGCTACAATCACCCAGATAACTGGGCCCCTATCACACCGATTGGAAACTAGCGAAGGAAAAAACTGGAAATGGCACATAAACCAACTTAGGTCAAGACTAGCCACCACAAACAACCAAACACCCAAACAAGAAACTAGAAGGGGGGGGAACCGGTAAGCGAGAGAGAAGGAACCGAAGAAAACCAACTAACGCAAACAGAACACCCCCCACCAAGAATAAATAAACCAATAAACCAACGCTACTCACCCGTAGATGCAGGACCAATGGAGCACGAAAGCCCGGGGTCTTTACCTGGAAGGAGCAGCCAAACCAGCTCACCCGGCCAGGAAAAGCCCAGCGGGAGCAGAAGCAGCAGCTCAACCAGCCCAGGAGAACCGGGAGGGAGCCACCAAGAAAGGCGCAGCTCAACGTTCCAGGCGGTTCCATTCCAAGGAACCGGAGCGACAGAGAAGGCATCCGAACCGGTCGACGACCACACCAGAACTGAACCGCGCAGGTCAAGGAGGCAGGGAAAAAGCCCCACCTACCTACGCGACTACATCACTACGCACCGCAGGACAAAACCAAGAGGGGAGGGGTGTACAGTATTAGCATACTCAGAAACCCTCGCACCCGATTGGTCCGGACTAGCGAAGACCTGATTGGTCAACAGGTCAGCCGTGATTGGAGCGCTAGGAATTTACCGTGATTGGCTGTGCCGATCGCGGGAGATTCAAAGTGCTGTCATTGGCTGCCGAGCCACGAGCCAGCACTATATGATGGGCTGCTGCAGCTCGCATCCCCAGACCTTTACCTAAACCTAATAAAGAGCTGAACTCACAGAATGGTCTCGCATCTCTGTCGAACCGATCCGCCTCTGATCTAACATAAAGTTTCTAAATATTGTTAATCAGTTGGAGTACAAAAAGGGAGGGAAGTCAGAACTCAAATACTTACCTATAGTTTTAGTACTTTTTCCTTTTCCTTTTTGTTTCCTTCCTTTTAATATTTATAAATAATAATGTCGTGGAGATTTTGGAACTAAATTCAAAGATATGTACTTCTATCTTTTGATAAAGATAATATATTTGGTCTGGTCTGGTCAATTTGTTATTAATATTAAAGCATTAATTGTATAATTTCAAAAATTTTCTTTGTCCAGTTATTTGTATTGACCGAATAAAGCCACAAAATGGGGTGTACTGAATCTTCCAGAAAAAGTTGGCTTCTTTTGTTCTTTTAAGTTGCTTCTAAAATGTGCCAAAGTTTATATAATTTATATAGCCCTTGTACATTAAATTGGTAGACCAGATTCGGTGTGGTTCAGTTTGTTGCATCCCTGGTGCTTGACGAAAACTAAACTAAAAGTAAAATAATTTCTGCAATAATAATTAAAAGCATCATCTAGAGTCTTCTACCAAAATAACAATAATGTGAATACTTTGAGTGGGGAAAGATGCTATGGGTCCCTACTGCACAAATGACCAATAAGTGATGGCCTGCTTCTACTTTTATGCATTCTGGGAAATCAGGTGCCAATAATCTCTAGTACTTAAGTTTCAGGTGAAAAATTTTAGACCTCTGTGCCTATTGAAGCCATATTTGGCCCAAGAGCATTCAGTATCTTGATACTCTCTGGCTTTTTACTCCTACTTGTGGAATTCATAAAGGCTCCCCTTTCACTTTGCACTGCTCAATTAGGGGTTGTGTTATTTCTTGATTTAAGCAGCTGTTGTTAAAAAGCAGGTCAAGCAGAGTATTCAGAAATCTAGTTATATCTGTAAAACTAACGACTACGTGGCTTCAGATACAAACCTGATATTTCAGAAACTGGATTAATTATTGCTGTTTCCGAGGAAAAATTAGGCCCCTTAGCAGTTTTCCTGATGTAAATGGTCACTATAGACCATCCGTCCCTCAAAGTAGCATTTTATTGAGGATCCTGAAGCAAAGCGACGTATCTAACTTTCTGTGATGCTTATTCTCAAGTTTACTTGAATTTTTCATTTAGGTTTACATAAAACTTTAGAAAACAAATAAAGTTTTTCTTTTTTTCTCACAGATTTGGTTAACATTTAAGAGGTGTTTCACCTATCCAGTCAAAGACAATACAATTAAGCTTGCAGCAGTATGGTTTACTCTTTCTTTTGGGTAAGGTTGATAAGAAATATATAAATTTTGTAATTGTATTTACATTAACTTGGTTGCAAATTCATATGCATCAGCGGGTGATGCAGTGGGCTGGATGGATGTACTGCATTTGCTTTGTGAAGGAAGATTCAAACAAGTTAAAGATGCCAAATGCCATATTCCACTTACTAGGATTTTTCTTTATTATTTTCTAACCTAGAGACCTCCCCCATTATATATTTAGTGTGAAGCAGCTGTGCTAGTTTCATTCATTTTCCATAATATCAGTGTATGATATCATCAAATTACTGTCATCTCAAATTACTCCAAATCCTTTTTGAAACTGAAGAAAATAAGTCTTTGAAAAGCATAAAATTACATTTAAACATGATACACAACAGAAATACTCTTTTTTAAAAAAAGAGGTACAATTTGAGATGTGCAGTAATATTGCTAGTGATTGGGCTATTTCCAAAGGATCTGTATCTTGGCATTCCTTTACTGTTGCCTTTCCAGTTAGTGACATGGATACATACAACAACAAACTTTTTATTATTTTATAAAAAATTTAAACTGCTCTTTTTTCACCCTTTTAAAATGTTTAATATTCACACAAACATTTTTTATTAAAAAACATTCTGCACTGACTTAATATTTAAATTAAACATAAACCAACACACACCCTTTTTCCTGTCTCCAGTCCATGCTATTTTATCAATGCTTTTTATTTTTTTTATTTCTACTTTTTTATCATTTACATTAACTGAATAATAGCTTCTGCACAAGTTTTTCTGTAAAGTATTTTTAAAGAATGGTTATTAAAAACGATTTTAAAACTCAATAAACTGTAATTGCTCAGGCTTTCCCCCTATCCATGTAGTTTAAAAACTGATAATTTTACAGATTACTTTTATAGCAAATGTATTGTGTGATCACGATACCAATACAACATGCAAGTCTATAAATATTCTTTAGAAAAACAGTTAAATAGGTAGGATTGGAAAAGTACAGAAAAGGACAACCAAAACAATCAGGGCAGCTAAAACAATCTCCTGTCAGAAAGAAGTAATACAGGGGTTGTTTCATTTAAAAAAAAAAGCTGAGAAAGGGGAAACATGATAGAGATGTATAAAAATATGCCTCCTATGAGCAAATGAAATACAAAGAAATTTGTCTTCTTCTATCAGAATCTGTTTCATTTGTTTTCTTAGAACATAGTGAAGTCACTTTGAAAGGAGATGAGACATCCATGGAGGATAAGGCAGTGTCTATTAATTTTGAAGCTCTAGGTCAGGGATGTCCAACCTTGGCAATTTTAAGACTTGTGGACTTCAACTCCCAGAGTTCCTCAGCCAGCAAAGTCTTAAAATTGCCAGGGTTGGACACCCCTGCTCTAGGTCATTTACAGAATCAGAAATAGTACTACTTACCAGAAATTAACTAAATTAGAATAGGCTTTTGGTTAAACAAGTCTGGTACAGTATCATGTGGCTTTCAGTGGGAAGACAATGATTAAATACAGTAGCATTACAAATCTACAAATATGCTATTATTACTCTTCTCAGAAACAGCAAAGCAGTGTATTTCAGTTAATGCAGCCCAAAAGCCTCTTTCAAAATGTTTTGCATGTGCCAATTACTAAAATTACAAAATAACATTGCAAGCTATTTCCATTAATACAAGCCGGGGACAAAACCAAAAAAGAAATTGGACGTATTGTCCCTTTTCCTCTATATGTATAATCTCCAATTTCTACTTATTTCAAGGATTCAGCATTCTTAATTTTTGTTTCTTTTTTCTTAAACCATATTAAAAATTTCAGATATGAGAAACTTAGCATAATCTCTGTGTGTGAGTTCTGGTTTTTACAGCTTGTGGAAAGTATTGTCTTTCTCTTCTTATTCCCACCCCTACCCCATGTCATGCCACTATCTATATCTAGTCATGACTTCACTTTCATTTTTCTACAAGTTTGTGCAATTGGCTTATTTTCACTCATCATAATTAACATTAACGGCATATGACACAATAAATAATGTTAATTTTAGATGAACATGGCAACAACAGTTATCATGATAATTTTTGCAAAGAGAGGGGGAATTCAGAAATCTGTGGGAAAGCTATGTATGTTCTTGTTATATCTGAATGCAGCTACAACATTGTAAAATACTACTTTTTATCAATATATATTTAACATAATGCTGCATTACAGTTCATTTTTGTGTCATGTATTTTCTATTGAATGCTGAAATTACACCAAATGCTTTTATAGGTACTATGGATTGTCTGTCTGGTTTCCAGATGTCATTAAGCATCTGCAAGCAGATGAATATGCCAGTAGAGGGAAGAATTTTAGCAACAAGAGGATCGTGGACTTTGATTTCAACTTTACTCTGGAAAATCAGATCCATTTTAATGGGACATTCATCAATGACAAGTTGAGAAAAATAAATGATTTGCTGATTGTGCATTCTGCCTTTCTTCTAATGAGTTCAAGATACATATTTAGCACTTCCTCTCTTTCTCTACAATGGTTATGTGGGATAGGGTAGACTGAGAAGTAGTGATTTTAGTCCAAAGTTACTCACTAAGCTTATGCGCCTGAACCCACAGAATGTACTTGAATGTGGGTTTCCCAGGTTCTAGTTTAACACTCTAACTTCTCAATTATTACCAAATTACATCCCCCTTTTTGATTTTTAATTATTGTTATAATTGGTTTTGAAAATTTTGTGTCATAATTGTACAACTTAAGAAGATCTCTTTTCTAAAGAGAGTGTTCTAAAACACTTTTGGCTGAATGATCATGTTTTATATTTGACCAAAACTGATTGAGAGAAGTTCAAATGAAAAGGCATTATGATTTGAGTATATAGAGTGTTGCCCAGTTCAGGATCACCTGGTCCCTCATACCAGTGTTCCATTTTATGTTTCTTTTTCTTTTGGAGAGATAGATATTAATATAGGTTAATGTTCTGCTTTTTTTAGTTCACTCTTTTCCTTGTTTTAATAATTATAGCTAGCTCTAACTTCAGATCAGTAAGTATTACTAAACATTGTTTCAGATCATATTTTGGAGTAAACTTGGCTGATGATAACTATAGTGTGATTCAGCTATCACAACATCCAGTAGTTATGGGGGAAATATGAAACTTCACAAGATAGAAAGAATGTGAACTCTTATATTTTCTGTTCTCCTAACCACTCAGAGTTAGAGCATGGAGAATTTAAACATATTACTACAAAAGACCGAACCTTCAGAAGATGATTTATATTTAGCCATACTATTATTCAATCATTTGAATTCAATTAAACCTATTACTATCTGTCATGCTTTAAATCAGTACAGTAATTTCTTTGTTTTACTCAGGTTCACAATGATGACATTCAAAGCAGTTACTTTCCAAGACTCCCTTTTTAAGAACTGTTACTTTGAGGATGTTACTACGCTGAATACATATTTTAAAAACTGCACTTTTATACAGACTGTTTTCTTCAATTCAGGTATGCTTGGGGGAGGGGGGGGAATACCACATTCTTTGGTACATCAAATCTTTCAACTGTTTGGTAGTTATTTCATAGAGAAGAGAAGTTAAGCAGAACACTTTCTAAACTTTTTTCACCAGCTGTAGGGATGTCAAGTGCTTCTGGCTGAGTTTATTATCAGAAGGAACTAACTTTTTTAAAAATAAATTTGAAGAAGAAAGAGCGGGAATTTGGCTACATGAATAATTTCTTTATCTCTTTGGCATGAAAGTCTTTCTGCCAAGGGTGATTAGAAAGTAACTGAAACTTTCTGCTGGAATATGAGAAAGTTGAACTGGGCCAACTAACAATTAAACTTGTTTAGGCAGCCACTAAGAGAGACCTTTCAGGATTCCAAAGGCAAAATGAAGTCAACTTCCACACGATACCTTGGAGGTGCGGGGGGTAGAGGATTGAGGAGAACGTGCTGTGCTTGGGATGTTTTCTGATCCAGGTTTATTCATTTTTCTTACGTGTTTTTGTTTAAGGCTAATCTCACTGCCAAGAACTACATCTGTATTGTTTGGGGGAGAGAAGTTTTTCCCCATTTTAAACTAAAATACCTTATAGCTCTGATGTATGCATATCCTGTCATTTTGGCCTTCACCTAGCATTTCTGATTATAATTACAATAGAGTTACAATACAGGTAGCCCTCAGCTTATGTGCATTCAGCAATCATTCAGTTACAGCATTGCTGAAAAAATGGACATACAATTAGTCTCTGAAGTTCCAGCTGCAGCAATGCCCTACACTCAATGTTTGCAAACTGGGAGCCGTAATCACATGATTTCCATTTGCGATCTTTTCTGCTGGCTTCCCAGAAATGAATTCAATGGAGAAACCAACCAGGAATGTCCCAAGTCACTCTGGAAAGTCATTCCTTGTGCAGCATCCTCTGCCTTTAGCTCCGCTATCTCTCCAAGTCTTTTACCACCCTCCCCAACTTATGTACAGCCTGCTCTGGATCTCCCAAATCCTCCACTGGCCTTCCTCAATTGTTGTACAGTCTGCACCAGGCCTTCCAAATCCTCCTCACATCTGCCTAGTGTGTAGCCTGCACCTGTCATATTTAATGTTTTTAGGTTCCCCTGCTTCTTTTTGTATTTTTAAATTATAAATAGTGGAGATTTTGGCAAATCTTTACTTGCATTGTTAAAACAATTTAATGTATTTAAATGTAATTTAATGATTTTTCTAATCAATGATACATTGAGCATTAACTCTATACTTTGTCATTTCTTTGTCCACTTCTGATATTACATTTCTGTACCAATTATTATATCTCTTTTTTCTTATTTGTTTGTGCTTTGTTTTTCTTTTTTAAATGATTAATACACTTAAAAAAACTACATTTGACATAACAGAAGTTTGTTACCTTATCAAGTGTTTATCTTTCCACCTGACAACAATAAAAATATTAAAAAATAAACACACATAAAAATAATTTTAAAATATTGTAAATATTAATTGTAAATATAATAAAAATATTAAAAAATAAACACACATAAAAATAATTTTAGTAGAAGATATTTATGTCCTGCTGGGGAAAAGGCATGTCTAATGCAACAGTATGAAACTAAAAGTACATCATTAAAACATTAATATACTGCAATATTAATATACTGGACTGCTATACTAAACATTAATGTTGACCTTTTTATGCAATATGTAAAAGAACCTGGGTTTGAAATATATTACAACTTTCACAAATTTCTTCTATTTCCACAGATCTTGAGCCATATAAATACCCTGGTAGTGAATTTATAAATTGTACATTCTTTCACAATAAGTCAGGATGTCAAATTTCATTTGATGATGATTACAGTGCCTACTGGATTTATTTTGTCAATTTTCTGGGGACTTTAGCAGTATTACCAGGAAATATTGTGTCAGCTCTTCTGATGGATCGAATTGGACGTTTAACAATGTTGGGTAGGAACTTCGCTTTGAAATTGATTGTTTTCTTTAATTAAACATCCTTTTCATTCAAAAGATTTACAAATAATCAAGCAAAGGGTGAAGGCCATATATAAAGAGTTGTTTCACCCACCCACCCACTAGCTAGTTTTCAGTGCACCATCAGATACATAGAAGAAGTGCAGTGATTATGTATTTTAAGGAAGGATGAATTTGTGAAAGGCTTAATGCAGCCTTTCAATCCTTAAACCTCCCTAATCCTATTTTCTCCCCAAATGATAGTCTCTTCGCCACACAGCTTATAAAAAGAAAGGAAAAAAAGAAAATACCTCAAAGTTTGGCTCCCATTTAACAAAGCATTTCAGCCTCTTCTGTGATAGAAAGCAAGGGAAAAATCATTTTGCTTATCAAACTCACAAACTCCTGCTATAAATTCCCCCTTTTCCCCGAACTCTAGAGATGATGACAGGTGAAATTTTATATTTTATCATTTTTATCATGTAATCATGTGCAGAAGGAGGTTTGTTTTTGTGACAGTGCTGGCCCTTGGAGGGGAACATTTCTGAATCAAGATTTTCAGACAGATGATAAGAAAGCATAAGCTTCTCATAGTTCAAGATCAGAAATCTTAATACAGAGAATTACTAACCAGTAGCAATTTTTTTTTCAGACTTTTAAAGAAATTTTGATAGTAGGAAACTTGCTACAATGAAAATTCTAAATTCAATTGAGTTCTTGTATGGACTTTCTTAATTCCATTTTAAGCTTTCCTTTCTTCCTGAATAGTGGAAGGCCTTAAGGACATGACCCTTAATGTATTATTCTGTCACCTCTGTCAGTGCCCACATCCAATGCTACTAGAAAGTCGTTGATCCTTACAGCTTCTTGTTATATCTTTGGTTAAGTTACTAATGTTGACAAGATTATAATATTGGTTTTGTAAAGCCTTTTATCAGAAGCAATAGTAGCTATTCATATTTGGTTTCTGTGCAGGTGGTTCTATGATTCTTTCTGGAATTAGCTGCTTTTTCCTATGGTTTGGTACAAGTGGCGCCATGATGATAGGCATGCTGTGTCTATACAATGGCCTTACCATCTCAGCATGGAACTCTCTTGATGTTATTACTGTGGAGTTGTATCCTACAGATAGAAGGTATAGTTTTATATTCTTGCCATGCTTTATCTTCTTTTCAAAACGTAAGTCAGCTGGACATTTTTAAGAGATACACTTAAAAGGTGAAAAAGGATAGGAAATAGACTGTTTTTATAATTGTGAATAATAAGGTCATAAAAATTGTGACTGCTACTGATCTGCACTAGGGCTATATTATTTAACTTCTATCTGACTTCAAAATTGATCAGGAAGGCTATGTTCTGTTTGTTTCTACTAATCTTGAGCTGTTTTAGAAACAGTACATTAAAACTGAAAAGCATTAGGTGCAGATGAAATGCCTGTTTCACCTCTTGGAAACTGCAGAAAGAAGTTAAGTTCTAATGTTACAAATATGAACAAAAAAAAACCATTATTGTCTTAAGGTTGGAAAAATACCTCTCCCAAATAAAGGAATGTAGATTATTGAATGAATTATTTATGTATTCAGTTTTTCTTCAACAATTACAAAAATGAATTGATCCATAAATGCAGAGAAGCAGAAGGATTTGAAACTAAATAGCTAACAGAGATGAATAATAGAGCAAGAATATTACAAGATTTCATTTTATTTCACTGACAAAGCTTGTAAAAGTAGAATGGGGAATATATTAAAGCTAGTGGATATGCCAGAATATCTGATTATTCTTCTGAAGAATAATGAATAAAACACTGTTGGAAAACAAAGAAATGCTAGATAATTTTGTTTTCTTGCATTTTACATTATTTGCATAAAATAAACATGCTAGGAAAACAAAGAGAAAATTAATCCAGTGGTAAAAAGGCAATGAAAACCTTGGGATATTTCATGACAAAAAAGATCCGTATAGTTAATGATCCTTCCAATGATAATATAATAAACAATTGTTAATTTATATGATACTTGTAAATCTTTTTCATGTAATCTACATCTGCATAACCAACCTATTTTCTATACTTTCCCCTTCCAACCTTTTCTTCTCATGTTTCCCACCAACTCCTCACCATAATTTAAGTGCTACACTGCTCTACTCACTCTAGGTATCTGATGAAGTGAGCAGCAGTTCACAAAAGTTTATCCTCTTTCATTTAACTTGTTAGTTGGAAAAAATACTGTGAGACTCCTGATTTTTTGCCAATACGGTTTATTATGGTTCTTTTCCTACAATGTTATTAAACCTGGTTTATTTGTTAAGTGCTGTTGAGTCTAGCCTTTGACCACTGCTTGTCATCTCAATCTGTCCCCAACAGTGACATAGTTCTTCAAAGGACATTCCGATAATCATTTTAATCTCATGTATTTATCTTATTTATAATTTGTTTTTCTATACCAGGAGTAATACTTTTTCTAGTTCATCATGCTCAGTAACATAAATTTTATGATGTTTTGCTTGCTGATCATTGTCTCAAGAGTTGCATCAACCTTTGATCTAAAACTGACTAGCTCCTTGGTAATGTCTCTAAAAATCATAATTTGGAAGGCATGTAATTATTTGTCATTTTAGGGTCTATTTTTCATAGCTATAAGTATCTCTTTGAAGTCAATTACTTTAGTAATTAGTTGTAATCTTTTTTATCATTTCAGTATCGCTGACTTTTATGATTTTTGCCCAAGGTTTGTAAGTGAAGTGAGTCTCATGATTTCCACCTTCATTCCAAGTCAGCAGTTTTATATCTGTCAAACATTCAAGGACTACCTATATGCTTTTAAAAATCCATATAGTCCTTGCTTCTTGGGATTGACAGCTATATAGAGCCTGATGCTTATTTTTAATGTAGAGATATTTTTTATGAGATTGCTACTTTTTTTTCTGTGTGCCATTCTGGCCTCCTCAAAGAATAATATACAAATAAATAAACCAAATAAATGTTTGTCTGTTACTCCCAATTTAGTCCAAGAGAATGGAGAAGTATTGGATCCTATGGATCCATAACGACCCATCTTCATCCAGTATTGAAGAATTATAGAAGAAATGTACCCTTTTAGACATCCAACAAAAAAATTACATGGCTCTGGGTTCTCCTTCAAGATTATTGAATTGCAGCCTAAACAATTTCCTTTTAAGGAATTCTTTCCTTTGTTTGCTGTTTATGAACTGTTGCACCCCTTATTTAATTTTGTCAGAAAATATGTGATTTAATACAATTTGCAGACATTGCGACAAGTTTTTACTGCCACCCTGTGGAATGAATATCACAATATTCAGTTAAGTTCACCCATCCTGTCTCCCCCTAACTAGAGTATTGCTGTTCTCACTGTTATCTTTATTTTAGGGTGTGGCAGTGGGGGTGAGGTGTTCATTAAATCAAGCCCTCAAAAATTGCATCCTTGCATGAGACACACTCTAGAAAGGCATCCCACAGACATTCCTGACATTGTTATTTCTCATGAGGTGCATATGAAATCTTGTCAGACTAGCTAATTATATGTTGAAAACTTCATGTCTTCTCCTATTTTCTTGGGAGGCTTTATAAAACTGTAGCTCTGAAATTGCCTGGTTTTCTTATTTTCTACCTTCATGGCTACAGACTAGAAGTACTATTCACACCACACCTCACTGTAATTTTTGCTCTCCTTTTTGTAATGAATGATGGTAATTACAGTTTTTCCTGCCTGGATAGGCAGGATGTATAATTTAATCCGGGTTAGCTGCCCACTGCTACCCCTAATCTTTCTTAGATGTCTTACTATGTAGGCTACCTCATTATATTTTGCTTCAGATAAAATCTCAGGGAAGATGTATATGTAATATAATCGTAATTATTTCAATCTCTGTTCAGAGTTGCACGCTGCAAGAACCTATTTCATAAAAAATGCAGCAGGTACAGCCTTTCTTCATGCTATAAAATACAAACAAAAATGTAGAATAGGTATCTTTTCTCTGATGATACTTTTAGAATAAGTTACAGGTAATCCTCAACTTACAACAATTCATTTAGTGACCGTTCAAAGTTACAACAGCACTGAAAAAAGTGATTTATGACCATTTCTCACCCTTATGATCGTTGCAGCATTCCAATGGTCACATGATCAAAATTAAAATGCTTGGCAATTGGCTCCTATTTATAATGGTTGCAGTGTCCTGGGATCATGTGATCAGCTTTTGCAATCTTCTGACAAGCAATGGGGAAGCTAGATTCACTTAACAACCACGTTATTAACTTAAAAATTGCAGTGACTAGAAATATTGTAAAATGGGACAAAAACTCACTTAACAAATGTCTCACTTAACAATATAAATTTTGGGCTCAATTATGGTCAGAAGTCGAGGACTACTTGTATTTATGTAGATTAGATAATGTAAACTCAACCTGAAATAAAAATTGATTCTAACAGCGATACATTCCACAGATGGCTATCTGTTTGTGACAATATCATGGTTTCTATCAAACACCTATGACCCAGTGACCGGTTTTGAAATTGTTACAAGCCATGATAAAGTTTGACTTTGGATTTTGTATGAACCAAATGACAAACCTTATCATTAAATAAACCTGTGGCTTATTTTTTTCAAGTTTCTCAGTCAGCTTCCAAGACAGAAATTGCTACTATCAAAGTCTGTCTTTTAAGTGTAAACAAAGGTGCTCTCAAATAAAAGCCAATTCCTAGTGATTGGATTCATGCAATTTTATTGCTAACTTAAAAGAGACTGGTTGCCATTATATTTCTAACACAGTGTTTCCCAGCTTCCCTATTTCACTTACAGTTTTGCAATTCACAGATGGTCCCTATCCAAGAATTAAAATATTTATTCAGAGTGAGTACAACCTAGAGTTGAGGCTATTTAACTTATCCATTTTTTTTACCTGAGATTTTGAACCATATACTCAACGAACAGTCACTCAATGGACTGGCGCTATGTTCAACAGCATCAAATTGATCACTGAAACTGTTAAGAAGAACTGTAAAGTTTCTTATACTTGTAATCTTAAATCTTAATCCATTCCTATTAGCTTTAGTAGGAGTTCTTCATAGGAGATTATCATGGAATACCAGGACCTTATATTAAATTGAGAATTTAAATCCCCAAAGATACCATGGTCAAGAAAACTGTGTAAAGTTACACACTCAGCCCAAATATTTTATTTATTTGATTTCATAGTTATAAAAAGATAAACTTATTTTTGCAAAATGCAAATACTTGACTACCTAAAATTTATAGTAAGCTAACAAAATGCCATTATTTAAATTGCATGCATGGTTATGCCATATTATTACAAGGAGAAACTTTTTTCTCACAGATATGCAAATTACCAAACTAGTTCTACTAAATATGTCATTTGTATTTGTCAACATGTATTTAAGGGTGTCAAACCAGCTGCATTCTCTCTCCCTACTCCATGCAATTACTTCAAGTTCTTCAAGCACAGGCCTTCTGGCATTTAAATTTGCCTTACCGTCTTGTAACCTATATTTGTGTTGGCAATAAGCACATAGACATTTTTGTGGACCTTTATAAAACAATGCTGCTGTTTTGTTGTTTAAGAGCACATATTTGTTTCTGTTTCCCAAGGGTTTGTACATTGCCCCATTATCTCAAACTGGTTTTTCAGAGTATGAAATAATATAGAAACCTCTGAACAAACAGAACTGATTTGGATGCAGTCTCATAAGCATCTTCATAAAGTACCTTATTAGTTGGGTCTCCTGAAAGCAGTTTCTGTTTCTCATAATATTATTTATCTGATCATATCTAAAACCTGTGGCCCTGAGGCAGTTGAAATTTATAGACCTTTGCAAGCAATTTGTTCAAAATTGTGGCAAAAGTAATTTGTCTCAGTATTGATAGCCTACTGGGCAGAGAGGACAAGAAAGCAGGAGAAGCCAGAAAAAGGACTTGTGTTTAATGTGGAATTGGGGAAATAAAAAAAAAAATAGTTTCAAGAATAACCTGGCTCAAAACACACCAACCTTAAGTTTTGTACTGATTTTAAGAGAAGGTAATCAAATGTTAGAAAGTCTCACTTTTGAGACATGATGTAGCAATTATTCAAATATACAGTACATTTAATTACTATCTCTCTGTATATTACGGTAATAATTACTTAACTATAATTATTTTCATTATAGAATTATATTTCTATAATCTATCATATAAGCCTGGGAGAGAAATGTTATTCAAAATAGAGTATTCAGAAGGATCCTCCTGTGTTTCCATAGTGATGCACTCCCAACCTTCTGTGCTGCTTCATAATTTCTAGTTTGTATATGCTATTATGTAAGCTGCAGCTCTTCAATGTGTATTGATACCTATTATCTATTGTTCCTAGTGTGTGTAGATATCACAGATTTACCATGGGTTACAAAAGACCTTTTTATATAAGAATTATTCCTATCATGAAATTGTAATGCACTCAGTGTCCTTCCATTTTTGCAAGAAAGAACTAAGGAACTTTTAGATCAGCCTCTTTCTTTAACCTGGCATGCCCACAAACGTACAGCTGGGCTGGCTGAATTCTGAAAATTGACATTCATCTGTCCAGAGGGTGAACAAGTGGAGGAAAACTGATTTAGATTCAGACACGTACATTACTTTATGACCTATGATTAAATAATGTGATTACAGGTAGTTCTCGACTTAACAATCCTTCATTTAGCAACCATTTGAAGTTACAATGGCACTGAAAAAAGTGACTTACACATGATCCTCACGCTTACGACCATTGCAGCAACCCCATAGTCATATGATCAGAATTTGGGCACTTGGCAAGTATTTATGACAGTTGCAGCATCCAGGATCATATGATCTCCATTTGTGGCCTTCCTAGCTATTTTTAACAGGCAAGGTCTATGGGGAAAACTGGATTCGCTTAATGAAAGCATGATTCACTTAACAACTGCAACAATTTGCTTAACAATTTGCTTTCTGGCAAAAATAAGGTTGTAAAATTGGGCACAAATCACATCTGCCTTGCTTAACAATTGAAAGTCTGGTCCAATTGCAGTCATACTTTTAGAACTACCTGTACTGTACTATATTGAGTGTCCAATCCGAGTCAGTCCAGCAGTTTTGTTTTCTGAGCTTTCGGACTCACGCTCTGGAGCCCATCTTCAGGGAACTTCTTTCTAGCAGAGTGTCTATTCTATTGAGTTTTTAGCTTGGGAAGCAAAATTGTTCAAGTAGCCTTAACTTGAGGATTGCAGATTGCTAACTAATCAGGCCTCATTCATACTTTACCTTGAAATATCATTGTATATCTTAATATAAAACAATGTTATTATTTTCCCAAAGGTGCTTTTTCAAGAGGCAGCTGGGCTTTCTGGTTTTTCTTTGAAGAGGTTTTGCTTCTGATCAAAGAAGCTTTTTCAGCTGACTGGATGGTGGGGAATGGAAGGATTTACATTCCTTGCAGGTAGCTGGTCATTTGCATTCTTTTAGTGAGTTGTTAAGGTCACCTGGAAGTCAGAGCTGAAAAAGCTTCTTGAATGAGAAACAAAACGTCTTCCAAGAAAAACCAGAAAGTTCAGTTGCCTCTTGAAAACACCTTTGGAACAGCTATGCCTGGATGACTGAGAATCTTCGTAGACAATGCTATTTTTTGATTTTTTAAAATTTATATACAAATTTATTATTTGTATAAATAATTCAAAGTGGTGAACATATTCAGTCCTCCTATTTTCCCCACAACATCTCTCTTGGGCTGAGAGAAGCCCAAAGTCAACTGGCTTTCACTTGTTGCTTCCATTTCTACTCTGGGTAAAACATGAGACTGCATAACTAGTTCGTTATTAGTCAAGTGCAATTTCATGCATCACTGACTAACACTTTTTCTAATACCTGAATGGCAAAATGTTTCTAATAGTGGCATCGCATTAGTAGAATTCCTTCCCCCGTAGAAGCCTGTCAGACATCAACACAATTTTTTTTAGATACTAGCAAAATTGTAGTGTCAAAACGCTATTCTTCCCAATCTTATTTCTTCTCTTTTAATATTTTGTTCTAGAATTCATCATTCTTGATCTTTTTTTAAACAACTGATGAACAGCATATGGCCTTTATTTTGATTTAAAATGTGCTGTTAATTTTTTTTCCAGAAGTAAACACATTTATAGTAACATGAATTGACATGTTTAGATTCATGTGTAGAATATGTTGCATTATTCTGGAAAGCCATGTCCAGTAATTCAGTAGTGTTTTATCTTCTGTCTTTTAAAGAAATAAATACATGTGTATTCTTGTACAGATTTAAAATAACTCTTTTAAAATCAAGGTCAAATTCAGATGACATATTATTGTCATTGTTATTGTATATATGTGTATTTTCTGTATATTAATTCTAATCTATTTTCCTCTTTTTCAGGGCAACTGGCTTTGGCTTTTTAAATGCACTCTGTAAAGCAGCAGCTGTTCTTGGAAACTTAATATTTGGTTCTTTTGTTGCCATTGCCAAATCAATACCTATTTTGTTGGCTTCAACAGTTTTAGTGTGTGGAGGTTTGGTGGGACTTCGACTCCCTGACACCAGAAGCCAAGTACTGATGTAATTTGAGATGGGTGGCGGATAAAAAAAAAGCCATTTATTTGCTTTCCTGTTTCTAAGTGTCATTTCTTGGATGGATGGGAGTAGGCTTCAGATTGTTGGTTCAAGGAAAGTAATTGCATAGAGAAGTTCTACCCTCAAAATGAAACCACAGCAACAAAAAAATAAGAGAAACACAAGAAAGGGGAAAGAAAAGTGAATTCAGTGGAGCCATTTTGTCCCAGTATTGTGTATCTCATCAGTCTAATCCTGTTAAGTTCACATCTGTAAAATTCCAATGACTGGAGTCTACATGTGTCATTCCCTCACAGAGACAGACCTTTGCAGATAAAAACTGTGGAGGAACCTGTATGTATGCAGACACCCAAATTACATTTTTGAGAAAGGAGAAAGATGAAAATTGTAGACTGGAACTGGTGGGAATATAAGATATTAGGGGCAAAAAAAAAAGGCCATTGACAACCTACCCCTCAGTTCATTTAATGAGTGCATAGAGATGTTTTTGAAGACAGTTGCTATTAAAACCAAAACAAATATAACCCCTATAGCAGAGAGGGCTGGCCAGGCATGCATCACTGCAGGGCAGCTTGGCTGCCCCCGATCTGGCACATGGTGGAATGGGGCCACCCGAGCCACCCTGAGCCTTTGGGGCTGCCCGAGCACTGCGCAGTTACCGCACATGGGAGGAAGGGACATAGGGACCTGAACTCTTGCACTTTCTGGGGTAGGGTTATATCTCTTTTATTTTATGCTGAAAGAATAGTTGATAAAGCTTGCATAGTAGCTTTTATGAATATCCTACCTCTAAATTAAGGTTTCAAATTAAATTAAGAAAAAAGAATAAAGATAATAGCCATTTCATAGAAACCTATATTTTTTCATAGAGATCATCTCTGTGTAGGAAAATGGGTTTCCAAGCCATTTCTGAAAAGCGCTTTTGTTTTGGTTGATGAAAAATAGGGTTCTAACACAAATATTACATCTAAAACAGCTTCTAGTCATTTGTGAATTTAAATAAATTGCAGCAAGGAAAGCAGCACATTCTTCTAATGCTTATTATAGTCACACAAATTAATACTATATTTTAAAAATTAGATTAATATAAACATCTAGCCCTTTCTTAGGAATAAATGTTAATCTAACAAAACTGTCTCCAGAACTACTCCTTGTAGCCAAATTTGCATATAAATATGGACAGATTAAGTAAAGTTGATCTAACACATAAGACAAATTAGATTAAACAATATGATGATAGTTGAGCACTAATTTCCTATATTCTTACAGAAAAAGACAAAAACCATGGCATTGTTTCTTTTGCAAACCACTATAGGAACAATACACACATATACACAAAGATTTAGGCATGCAAAACCCTAGCCTGTTGTAACTGAATTTGTTTAAGATGAAAATAATAATTATACCAGTGTGAGCCAGCAGTATGCTGCAGCTGCCAAAAAAGCCAATGCAATCCTAGGCTGCATCAACCGAGGGATGGTAAAGTGTTGTGTGAAGTGAAGTGATAGTGCCACTTTATATCACAATTGGAATACTGCATCCAGTTTTGATCATCATGATAAAAAAAAAGATGTTGAGACTAAAAAGAGTGCAGAGAAGAGCAACAAAAATGATTAAGGGACTTGAGGTTAAAGCACGGAACTGGGTATGTCTAGTCTAACAAAAGAAGGAGCAAGGGTAACATAATAGCAGTTTTCCAATATTTGAAGGACTGTCACATGGAAGAGGGGGGTTTACCTATCCTTCAAAACACCTGAGAACAGGACAAGAAGTAATTAATGGAAGCTTATCAAAGAGAAATCCACCCTAGAATTAAGGAAAAATTACCTGACAGTGAGAATACTTAATCAGTGGAACTACTTGCCTCTAGAAATTGTGGAGGTTCCATCATTGGAGGTTTTTTAAGAAGAGATTGGACAGTCATTTGTCTGGAATGGTATAAAGTCTCTTGCTTAAGGAGGGGGTTGGAGAAGAGGACCTCCAAGGTCCCTTCCAGTAATTATAGTGTGGGAAAATAATGCCCCTCTTTTGTTCTGATAAAATGTGTATGTGTATAATATTTTAGCCTAGTAGAACAGGATCTTGGCTAAGTAGAAAGCGCAGCCCAGCATATCTTAGAATCAGGAAAGGTCAATTCAGACCTTGAAGTCTAATCTCCTGCTCAGTGCAAATATTCAAATTAAAGCAAGTGAAAAAGATAGCTGACCAGCTTACTAAGACATTTCTTTCAGCCCCCTTCAAGAGTATTGATTTACAACTTCTATAATCTTAAAATCAATTTGCCATGCTATTTGGGAATTATGATAATTATAGTTCAGTACACTTGAAGGGAGACTTGTCAGGGAAAGCTAATTAGTAGGGCTGTCTTTATATGGCCTGACAGTCATACCTACATTTTGATAAAAGTTTTTTAAGCAGATTGAACCAGTAACAGCGAGGTAAAGGTATAGATATATCCCATTGGGGGGGAAAATCCTATGTATCCTTATATACATAGATAGACTTACACCATAATTTAATACACTTATCTTTCCTCTAAATTCTGACTCATTTTCTCCCCCAAAGAAATACATTTAGGTCAACCAGGAAAAGTAGACATGCCTTAATGTCTATTTGTACATCCTGAAAAGATTTAGGCTAACTGCTTTTTCTCTGTGTGATCTATAGTATTATGTTTTAAATTGTTTTTCAGTATAGATATTTGTGTTCTAATACTGATTTAAGCCAAGAATCCATACTAATTGTGTCCTAAGTTTGTAGAAAATATTTACATTGTTAATGAATTTTGTAATTAGTGTCAGTTCAGTATAGCTCTTAATATTTTTCTTTTGTAATTTGGCTAACCTTTTGTAGTCCTTTAATCTCTTAACAGCTTTCCTTTCATTCAGAGGGAAGACACTTTTAAATCTGTGTTGCCTTTAGGGGACATTTAATACTTCTAGGTATGAAATCTGAAGCCTTGTACAGATTGGGAGTAATAACGAGTCACCAGCTGTAAACCATGCTTTCGATATGTACTGTCCATATAAATGACATGTTTTGTCTGCTTCCTTCATGAATGTAATCACTTCAAATTCTGGAGCCATAACTAAGCTTTAGAAGGAAATCCAAACACCAGCTCCAGAGTAAGGCCAACATAATAAAATTTCATTATAGTTACAGTCATGTTACTTTTTCAGACTCTAATAATATTTTGACTCCAGATTACATTCTCATTAAGGATGTAAGCTTGGCCAAATTCAGGATACAACCTTGGCAAGATCTAGGCAAAAAGAGAAAGTACACTTTGAAGATTAAAAGGAGGAAGTGCACAAAAATAACCAAAGACATTTGTATTCATCTTGTCTGAAATATATAACCTGTAATACTTGTAAATCCTTTTGTGTCTGTGACTGCATTTCTCCACTTCCCTATTTAAATAGGGAATAGCAGGGTCTAAAAAGCATCAAAGACAGTGCAAAGATACAATGGGATGTGGTAGAAAGAAAGTTCCGAAAAAAGTTTTCTAAAAACGAATATACTACAACACAATAGAGTTGTAAACAAATGCAACCTACGCAAATGACAGGCTGTGGCTAAGATTTATTTATTTACTTACTTAATAGACCACCCAACTCCATTGTGATGTTGCCGATGTTTGATTACTTATATTAATCCTCTAATGATCAAAATGCCATATATGTAAAATAAATTTGCTTGAACTGTGTTACCACTTTTCATGTAGTGCTTAACTAATTTTCAATTCAAAAAGGAAGAAATAAAACTGTGGACATCTCTTTGTCGGTTCTTAGGTCACATGTGCTATCCCTCTCACCAGATCTTGAGATAACTTCAAATACTGTAAACACATAGGGGAGAAGATAAGAAATATTCGCTACTTTTCTTTTTCCTGTCTTGCACAGAAGGTCAACAAATAGTGAATCAGAGGACGTGATTTGCTCTACTACATGGCAGGTCTATAAGGTGTTGGTTTCTGTGAAAGTGGGAAAAGAATTGTCTGATTTGCTCTCCTCCAGACTGTCCTGAACATGAGAAAATATTGTCAGAAGCAAATCCCTTGTGCAAGACTAAAGTTGACTAAAATCAATTGACTTAAAATGTCAATTTAAGAAACTGCTTTCTGCCCTTCGTATATGTGTGCTAAGAAAATATGGGGAAAGTATGGGATACTTTAGACCAGGGGTGTCAAACTCAAGGCCTGTGGGCTGGATCTGGCCCAAGGGGTGCTTAGATCTGACCCTCGGGGATGCGCTGGAAACATTGAAGGACCAGCCTGTGGTGCCTCTGCCAGTGAGAATGGAGCAAGGGAGAGCTGCTCCGTTTTCGGCTACAATGGCCTCCTGTAGCCCTCTGCTAGCAAAAATGGAGTTCGGGGAGGCCTCCCCAGGCTCCATTTTTGCTGGCAGAGGGTTGCAGGAGACTGTTGCAGCCTAAAACAAGTGACATTGAACTGGCCACAAACCTCCCAAGGTTAAACACAACCCTGCTGCAGCCCTCAATGAAATCAAATTAGACACACCTGCTGTAGACTGCACATCTGAAATGTGTTTCTAGATTTGAACAGAGCAATGTTGCATTGACATAATAGTTTCAAATCCCAACTTCCAGTCATCCCAATATGCACAGTTAAATATTCAGTCATAGGTATTTCTATTTGTGCACTTTGAACCCCTTGGCTTTGAAACAGTACCAAACTGTTGTAGTAAGGTGATTCAAGATGGCCAATAATGTGTTTCCTAGATGTGGATCCTGTTCTGTGTCAATTAGAGCATGTTTCCATGATTAAAGCTGAATCTGTAGTTCTTCCTTTTATCCATCCAAGAACTATCTCTACTGTTAAGCCTGGTTTCCCCAACCAGGGTTAGGGAGACAAGCTAAACAGAATGTGCAGCTTAGTCAGATAGGCACACAGATAAATGAGTGAGCTAAGCTTGCATGTTTACTAACATACAGTAAAAATGACAGATACGCTTGTGCTATCAAATATATAGTTTATTCCATTATGAGTTCATAGCATAGTCAAAATAACAGTCCAATAGTCATGTATCATTTAGTCAGTCCATTCAGGGATATTCAGTTATCAAAGTCCGTGTTGAATACCCTATGTCAATACACTTACAAGCCAGTCCTTTGTTTTCTCTCCCGTTCGAGCAATGCAGTGTTGTGTCCTTGCAGTAATCAGGAATCATCAAAGCCAGAGAGATAGCAAGCTGCCGTCTTGCTTCTTTTAAAGTGCTTTCACAACCACTCCCTTAATTACTATCCCACAGTTAAAGTTGCAGACACTTTAACATACAAACTATGATTACATATTATTATTTACCTAAACCAGTTAGGGTAAACCAATGTTATCCCTAACATTTACTATCATTTGTAACTTAATGTGAGTCGTGTAAATGTGGCTGGGCCCCCCCATGCTCACTTCAGAATCAGTGTATGTACCTAGTTGTGCTTATCTAACATCTCTTTTTCTAGTAAATGTTTTAAAGTAGATCTGGGTTTGAAAAATTGCAGGATATGCAAAGAGAGCTGCTATTCTCAAAGAGCGGGGAGCAGGATGGGGCTGAGGCAATCAGCATTTTTCTCTGAACTTCCTGTCTTCCTGTTAAACCAACCTCGTTATCAAAACGTAGGCCCTTGCTTCATATTAATAACGTCTTCTATCAGGCAGGAAACACAGCAGGAAGCACTGCTGCATACTCACCAGTGGTTCTTGAATGTTTCTTCTTTGTGATTTCTGTATCCTTAAATAGCAGGACACAGAAACATTCAATATGTGCTACTGATACCTATACTGACCTGTTTAGAAGTTCAGGCAGAAGCTATGATGGTGCTAATAGTCTCTGTTCCATGTCACTTGATAACCACATCTTTCCATCAGTTCTATATAACTAACACCACTATGTTTACTATGCACAGGTTGGACCTAAAAGCCAGTGAATGTGGCTGGCAGCTTTAAAACAAATGTCATACATAACTGCAAACGGTATTTCTAAATTGTTCTCTGTGATTATGGCATGGATTTGGCAAAAATGAGGTGTGGAAATCTATGTAATTAAACACCCACGTGCAAGACCTAGGCTTCAAATTGCTTTTTAACCCCAACTGAAGATCATCACATTAATTTTGAGTGTGCCATAGACCTACAGTATCACACTTACATATTTTTCTGCTTTATAATAATTCATAACTCAGCATTTGCTGTTTTTTTGCTGAGCTATTAACATTTGCTAAATTGTTTAGTTAGCTTCGTTTACCCAGTGAGTTCAGATTTTTTTTTCTGTTTTTCCTTTAATCTGATTGAGGCACTAAATATGTAGCTTTTAGAGGTTTTCTGTTTTTTGCCTATGGTCTATGATGTCATATTCTTCAATTTGAATGTATGATTACTGTAAGTAATGGGGAAGGGTGGCTATTACATTTTTTAGTATTGGTTCTTCATTGCACTTTTGAGTTACTTATTTTCTTAATGGGGTTGGTCACCCATAACAAAAACACCGACCCACATCTACAACGAACAAATGGGAAAAGCCAATTGAAGTGAAGGTAACACCTCCCCCAACAATTTCAACACCTCCCAGAAGACCTTTAATTGCTAATCAGTCCTAAATTCAAATTTTACAGAGATTACAAATATTTTAAGATACACACACACACACACACACACACACACCAGAAAATGTTGCACAGAAGGCCCACAGACTAATGAGATGAAATGTCTCCAGAAAAGCTGATTCATGCTTCAGTATTGCTCTTCTGAAGTTTGGAAAACCTGAAAAGAAAGTATGTAGCTATTTAAGAACTTTAAAACCTGTCTTGGATCTTTCCATGTCAAATATAGGTAAGTGTATTTTATCTTACAATTGAAACATGTATTTAAGACTGCAATTTAATGGAAAAAGAGCACTCTAATGGAATATTTGGCCTCAAATGTCTCTTTACAAGCCTCAGACTATTACCTTCCTTTTATTGAATTCTGGTGCTGGAAAAAGCAAAAGGAGTACAGATTGTTAAGTTTGCTGTGAATAGATGAGAACCCTCCAGTCCCTAGATGCTCCTAAGATAAAGAAAAATGTTACTTCTAGAACTGGTGTATATAGTCATCTCACTGGTCCCAAAGATATTTTTTTGAATGGTAAAAAAAAGTAATACTAACTTGTTCTGATATATTGGGGCTTAATTGCTCTAATAGTAAAATTGCTCTATAATATTAAAGTTCTCCAACTTGAGGCCCTTCAAGGTGTGTCAGACTTAATTCCTAAAATTTCCAAGCAGTATAGATATTGGACTTAGGAAGGCAGACCAATAAATAGCCCTGAGAATAAATGTCCCTGGATTTTTCTATCATTCTTTGGAGGCATGCACCATTAATTTTTTACATGATATGTGAACTTGGAATAAAATTGCTGGCATACCTATGAAAAAAACAAAATTGGAACAAGAAAAATAGGTATTGGGAATATATTATTTTCTCTTTTTAATAAAACATGTTTCAACAAAAGATAAGAGATAAGGAAATAGAAAAAAGGGATTGGAAAAAAAAATCAGAAAAAGTGCAGGAAAAAAATTGGAAAATAACTTTCTACAGCTCAGATACAAATCTAGAGTCCATTAACCTCTTACTCCAAAATTAATAATAAACATTCTGTAATCATAAACCATTTTAACTGTTGATTCCCCAAACTAAAGTTTAATTTCTTTCAGTTTCAGGCAAAAAATCCAGAATGATTTCCGAGTAGAAACAAAGATGAACAAACTTAAGTATATTTTTATTCAAAATAGTTTTGCCATTACAACCAATTCCATCAGCTTAACCATTCATCCATAGTAGCAATTATTGCACCCAGAAGTCTTGCTGCTGTTATATGAAGAAACAAAGTATCATGTTTTCTTTTAATCTGTTTATCCATCAAGCCTAAAAAGAAAACACCTGGTTTCAATTGTACATTTATTTTGTAAATAAATGTGTCACCCAAATGTAAAATCATGTTCACCCAACTTCAGTAACCTCCTATTTCTCAAAGTCACCTGGTCTTTCATACATACCAGATAACAAGGAGCAAAATACAGTTTTCAGTCAGATAATCTTAGCCCCTCTCAGGAATATACTGTATATTTCTAATTTATGTGTCAAGACTTTTTAATAATAAATCCACATACCATGAAAAAAACATCAGTTGATCTTCAACAAACAGATGATGGCTTTAGAGTGTTGTTTTAAAGAGCTTGGACATTTTGGTTTCCTAATTAATTGCAATATATGTATAGTGTACATATAGGTAATCTTGGATTTACAACCACAATTGAGCCCAAAATTTACGTTGTTAAGCAAGACAGCTGTTAAGTGAGTTTTACCCCATTTTTATGGCTTGCCATGGTTAAACAAACCACTACAATTGTTAGCAAACAATTGTTAAGTGAATCTGGCTTTTCCATTGGCTTGTCAAAAGGTCAACAAAAGGTGATTACATGACAAACCTATTTTAATTGTTGGGCAATGGTGTGGTGAACATATTCTTTCTACAATCATGTATGTTTTATAAAACACTTGCTCTGATTTCTAAGCTTTCACTCTCAAAAGCTAGGAAATAATTCCTAAATTTAGGATGAATCTTGGTTGTCTGGCGGATCTGCCAGTAACAGTTTTGGCAATAGAAACAGTCGTTTAGGGAACATTTTAATAAAAGAAGGGTTATGTAAATTGGCTAAGAGCCAAAAGAAGGTCATCTGTTATTATATGACACAAGACCCTTAGGGGAACTTTGCTGATTCATGTGATGGGTAAATACATTTATCACAGGCAATGCAGGCACATTTTATCCGTATCAGATAGGACTTTTACCATGCATTTCAGATAGGACTTTTACCATGCATCAGTAACTTCAGTCCCTCAATTTCTATACTTTGAAAACAGTTTATTTTTGGAATCTATAATTTCTCTCCCTACCCCACCCCAGTGATTAACCATATCTCATAAAATGATGTAATAAATTCCAATGAAAAGTGGTAACTGTCAACATAGTGAACTATAGAATAAGGTTTTGTTGTCTTTAGAATAGAGTGGTTGGAGATAGGTAAATAGTTGCTTCTATAATGCATTAACATTCCAGTTCCATCTCAGCAGTCAGAAAGTTCTTACTCAGACTTTCCCACCTGGCCATTCCAGGTTATATCTGATCATGATATCTAGAATTTTCAGGGCCCAGTTGACTTAGAATCTGGGCAGCAAATTGGAGAAGACTGTCGTCTTACCATGCCCCATGATATCCATCTTTCTAGAGGAATCAGTAGCTATAATTAGTAGTAACTATTGGAGCAGAGTGGGGGCATTCAGGGGAGCAAATGGGTGGCAGCTTTGAGGTGAAAAATGCACTGAGGTGGGAAGTGCATTCATGATGGAATTAGTCAAACTTGTATTATGATATTAAGCTATTTCAGGGCCCCAATTGTACAGTAGAAATATTGACAAATATTATATGGAGACCATGTCTATACACTTTGGATAGGATTAATTGTAAGGCTATTTTCTCTATTAATAGTTGTCCAAATGCATTGTGATTGCAACTCATTGGAATGCGGAAGTTTTAATCCCAAGATGTTTAAATGCTAGACAAGATTTCTAAATACAATTTGCAGATGTTAGGACAGAAGTACACCAAGTAAAGAATAGGATGAAAAGACAAGGCATTGAATATCTCAGTCTTCCAACTAATATGAGTAGGAAATTATTTTGCAAAATTATCTTAATTTACAGAACTTACTTTTTCTTGTTCTGCCTGTAGATATCTTTTTAAAAAAATCCCAGAAACAGAGGGAAAGGTTCTTCAGACTGCAAATCTGGATTTACTTCTGCAAAGATCATCATCATTTTTTCTTACAACAAAGCGCGTACCCCGTCCCAGTAGTACAGCACCTTCTGCACTCATTGGGGGGAGGCAACGTTTTCGCGAAGCTCGAC
Source organism: Hydrophis major (assembly GCA_033807585.1). Classification (NCBI taxonomy): domain Eukaryota; kingdom Metazoa; phylum Chordata; class Lepidosauria; order Squamata; family Elapidae; genus Hydrophis; species Hydrophis major. The sequence goes on from CM066329.1 coordinate 337,371,982, forward strand.
CTGGTGTAAGCCTACCAACAATTACCGGTCGACGCAGAAACCGCCGAGACGCAGATCATAGTAACCCACCGGGGAGGCTTTTCACTGCAAGAGACTCTAGTTCGGAGTCAGCGTGGCACCAGGAATTTTCCAGAGCCTCATGGAGAGACTCCTACAAGGGATCAAGGGGGTGGTGCCCTACTTTGACAACGTGCTGGTGTCAGCGGCCAACCAAAAACAACTGGAAGGTCGCCTGAGGGAGGTACTACAAAAATTCAAAGACGTGGGGCTAAAAGTCAAAAAAAGAAAAATGCCAGCTGCATACCGAGAGGGTCGAGTTCCTAGGGTACCTCCTAGACCAGCACGGAATTCACCCAACAGAAAAAAAATCAGAGCTATCAAGGAGGCCCCCAGGCTGAGGAATTTAGCACTCATTGTATATCTGTGTTTGTATGGACGTACATAAACATAACTTGACTAAGCATTAATCAATTGTCACTTTCAAATTTCTGAAGTTATTTTAAGTGCAAGTGATAAACTGGTGATCTTTTAATATGCATCTTTGACTTGGATAATATACATACCATTCATGCATGCATACATACATTTATTTATTTATTTTTATTTATTTTTGTTTGTCAATTGCTTACAAGATAATAGGTACAAGCAAAAACATAGTTATGAATACATGGATACTGTTCTGTATTGTACATTAACATTCTTGTAAACACCGCGCCCTGATTGGCCAGGGTGCACGGCAACTGGATTGGCTGAGCGAGCTGCACTGATTGGCCCGCCACGAATCCCCGCGATTGATGGAAACCAATCGTGGGAGATTCAAAGCGTTGCCATTGGCCGCGGCCAGCGCGGCCAGCTCCATATAAGCCGCAGCCGATCCTCAGGACCCCGAGTCGATCTTGGGACTAATAAAGAGCTGAAAACTAGTCACTGACTCCCGAGCCTTCTTTCGAGCGCATACACAACACTGGCGACGAGGGTGGGATCACGGAACTGATACCCACCAAGCACGTGGCACCGAGACGAACGAAACCAACAAGATGGCCAGCATCGCGCCGCCCGCACCCTTTAACCAGGCTACTGAGGACTGGGAATCGTACATTGATCGGTTCCTATGTTCCTGGAGAGTAGCAACCTCAAGGACGCAAATGGGCAGAAAAAAAGGGCCGTATTCCTGACACACTGCGGACCCACAGTGTTTAAGATGGCAAAGGCCCTCGCAAAACCGGAAGATGTAAAGGTGATGGACTGGGCCGACCTCGAGCCTCTGTTGCAAAGCCACTATGCTCCCGCCATGCCCACCTCATTAGACGGTACAACTTCTACCGGTGTGACCAGAGAGAGGGTGAGAGCATCAGCAATTTTGTGGCTGACCTGCGAAATCTGGGAGGCATGTGCGGCTTCACAGACATGGATGAGGCGTTACGAGATTGTGTCGTCCTCGGGCTCAGGGACCCTGTCCTACAAAGCTGGCTGATGGCGAGGAGCGACATCTCCCTCACCGATGCCCTCGCCGAAGCTACTGCAGCCGAGGAAACCCAGAAGTCAGCGACCCGAATGCGGAGACCAGATGCCGGGGACTGAACCACAACCTCCGAAATGACTCCAGCAGCCTCCAGAAGCAAGCTGACGAGCAACCACCACCACCCACCATGGTGACCTCGACTCCCCCTCCGACACCACGGACGAGGAAGAGAACTCCAGATAGAACGGGAGCGGCGGAGTCGTAAGTCGGGGCTGCAATGCACTGGGTGCAGGGGTGACCATCCTCGATTGGAGTGCCGATTTTTCGACGTGATCTGCCGACAATGCAACAAGAGAGGCCACATCGCCCGAGTCTGCCAACTCAAAAGAGCCTACAGCCCCTGACGATGAGACAGCCGGAGATGAGACAGCACCCCCCCAGAATGAAGGACCGCCAAACCAAGAGCCGTTGGAACCGGGATGGACGGGGCCAACGAAACAGTGAGAACCGACAGAGAGGAGACCCACCAGATGGTCATCATCGGCCATTCATCTAGCTGGGATGGCCGCAAGGAAGTGGGCATCGAGGGCAAGCCATGCAAAATGGAGGTGGACTCCGGGTCCTACCTCTCCATGGTTGCATGGCGGGAAATCAAGCACCTGGTGCCTGCCATCCACAAAAGGGGACTGGAAAGCCAGAAGCTAATCCTAAAGGACTACCAAGGGAACCGCATTCCCGTAGTTGGAACAGGACACTTTGAAATCACATTCAAGGGGCGCACAGCAAGGCTTCCCCTGACAATCATAGACAGAGACCAACCTAGCCTTTTGGGATTACAGTGGTTCGCGCTGCTTGGAATCGAAGTAACAGGCATCGACCACATTGCAGAGGTAGACTGGGAGGAGCAACTCAAAAGGGACTTCCAGGAAGTGTTCGATGGTACCCTAGGCAAGTACCGAGGGCCCCCTATTTCCTTCAGTTTAGAACCCAGCGTTCCCCCGATACGCCTAAAACTGCAAATACCTTTCGCACTCAGACCCAAGATCAATGAGCAGATAGACAAGCTCATCAAACAGGGAGTCCTAGAGCCAACCGATCACGCCCGGTGGGAGACCTCCATTGTCCCCCCAGTCAAGCCCGATGGGTCGGTGATAATCTGTGGGGACTATAAGGCCACCCTAAACTGTGCCTTACAACAAAGCGCGTACCCCGTCCCAGTAGTACAGCACCTTCTGCACTCACTGGGGGGAGGCAACGTTTTCGCGAAGCTCGACCTGGCGCAAGCCTACCAACAATTACCGGTCGACGCAGAAACCGCCGAGGTGCAGACCATAGTAACCCACCGGGGGGGGCTTTTCACTGCAAGAGACTCTAGTTCGAAGTCAGCGAGAGGGTCGAGTTCCTGGGGTACCTCTTAGACCAGCACGGAATTCACCCAACAGAAAAAAAAATCAGAGCCACCAAGGAGGCCCCCAGGCCGAGGAATAAAACTGCAGACATTTCTGGGGCTAATTAACTTCTATAATGTTTTCCTACCCCAAAAGGTGATCGCGGCGGAACCGTTGCATAGGCTGTTGGACAAAACAGCCACCTGGACCTGGGGGAGACGAGAGGAAGCCGCATTCAACCAAACCAAGGACCTGCTCACATCGGATGCCATCCTCATCCAATACAACGAAACCCTCCCGCTAACAGTAACATGTGATGCATCACCGTTCGGCATCGGGGCGATCCTCAGCCACACACTCCCGAACGGAAATGAAGCACCCATCGCCTTTTACTCAAGAACCCTATCAAAGCCGGAAAGAAACTATAGCCAACTAGATAAGGAAGCCCTGGCTATCATCGCCTAAGTAAAAAGGTTCCACGAGTACCTCTACGGCAGGACATTCACCATCACCAATCACAAATCGCTGTTGGGCATCCTGGCAGGAAATAAGGCCACCCTGAACATTCTATCCCCGAGAATGACAAGGTGGTCTGAATTCCTCGCCACCTACAGTTACCGGCTGACCCATCGACCCGGTAAGACAATCGCACACGCAGACGCCTTGAGCCGCACCCTGCTGCCCGACCTGGACACCAACCCGGCACCCACAGCATCCACCCTGAGCATAGAGAGCTTACCCAACCTCCCCCTGACCGCGTCAGACATTGCCCACAAAACCAATAAAGACACGCGCAGGTGTTACAAAGGGTGGAGAAAGGGTGGCCGGAAAAAGACAACAACGAGACATTCAGGACATTTTGAAACAGACAAATGGAACTTTTCACGCAAAAGAGTTGTATGCTATGGGGGGACAGGGTTGTTATTCTGGAGAAATTCCAAAAAGGGTCCTGGACTTGTTACACGAGGGGCACCCGGGAATCGTTAGGTCAAAAGCCCTGGCCAGAAGCTATGCCTGGTGGCCAGGGATGGACAAAAAAATCGGAGCCTGGGTGACAAGCTGCAAGCAATGACAAGAATCCAGGCCAAGCCCACCCGCCGCCCCAATCCTGGAATGGGAAACCCCCAGAGGACCATGGTCCGGGATACACATAGATTTCGCCAGGCCCACAAAAGGATACACGTTCCTCATAACGGTAGATGCTTACTCCAATTGGCTGGAGGTAAGCAACATGAGAACTACCACCACCGAGGCCGTCATCAAATAACTCAACAAGCTATTCTCAACCCACGGTCTCCCAGATGTAATTGTGTCAGATAATGGTCCACAGTTCACCGCACTGGAATTTGAAAAATTCCTAGCAGAATGGGGCATACGACACGCTCTGACAGCGCCAGCATATCCGGCGGCGAACGGTAGGGCAGAACGAATGGTCCAATTTACCAAAAAAAACAATCCAGAAAATCGAAACCGGGGACATGCAAGAGAAAATAAATAAACTACTTTTTATCCAACACATAACACCAAACACAACGACCAACAAGAGCCCCGCAGAGCTACTAATGGGGAGGAAACTAAGATCCCCCCTAGATAGGCTGCACCCCACATACAACCCTGAAAAACCCACCGACTCATCGAGCAGGCACCGAACGTTCGCACCAGGAGATGCAGTATACATGAAAAACCTTTGAGGGGACCCCCTCTGCATACCAGCAACGGTAACCCAGGCAACAGGTCTCCGCTCGTACCGGCTACAGTCGATGGATGAGCATGGAAATGACACATCGATTAAATAAGATCGAGAATGACCATGGAAAACACAACCGACATGCAAGCAGACAGAAACATAAACCCAGAAAGGGAAAAAAACCACCCAAACACCAACTAAGAGGGGAGGGAAAGCCCTGGGAACCAACCCCAACCAGACAGAAACCAAGAATACTCACCAACCAAAGCAGAAATAGACAACCAGCTCGAAGCCTCGCCTGGAAGAAATAGCCAAGTCAGCTCAACCAGCCCGGAAGGACTGGGCAGGAGCGGCAAGGCCAACAGCTCGACCAGTCCGGGTAGACCGGGGGGAAGCTACGACGAAAGGCCCGGCTCACCCTTCCAGGCGGTTCCATCAATGAGGCAGAGAGCAACACAGAACCCGACCGAACCGCTCGAAGGCCAGGCATCAACTAACCTGCGCAGGTCCAGAAGGCAAGTACGGAGCCCCGCCTACTTACGGGACTACGTCACATAGGACCGTACCAAGAGGGGAGGGGTGTTCTGTATTGTACATTAACATTCTTGTAAACACCGTGCCCTGATTGGCCAGGGCGCACGGCAACCGGATTGGCTGTGCGAGCCGCACTGATTGGCCTGCTGCGAATCCCCGCAATTGGTGGAAACCGCGGGAGATTCAAAGCGTTGCCATTGGCTGCGGCCGGCGCGGCCAGCTCCACATAAGCTGCAGCCGATCCTCAGGACCCCAAGTCGATCTCGGGACTAATAAAGAGCTGAAAACTAGTCACTGACTCCCGAGCCTTCTTTCGAGCGCATACACAACAGATACATATAAGAAAAATAAATATAAATATAAAAGAAACAAAATAAATATAAATATAAAAGAAACAAAAGAAATAGGACAGGGACGGTAGGCACGTTGGTGCGCTCATGCACGCCCCCTACAGACCTCTTAGGAAAGGGGTGAGGTCAATAGTAGACCATCTAAGGTTAAAGTTTTTGGGGTTTGGGGAAAAAACCACAGAGTCAGGTAGAGTATTCCAGACATCAACCACTCTGTTACATACATACATATATACATGCATGCATACATACATACATACATACATACATACATACCCATTTTACTTCTTCCTAATGGAATAAGTATTGGTTATGAAGGACACAGAAAATGAGTTTGGAACAAAAAGTCAAAAGTATTAAACATAGGTGATAAGAAGAAAAGGAAACCTAGCTTAGCCCAATTTACATTTATGTCACTCACTATACCTTGCAAATCATTCTTCCTCCTACCACATCCACACACTGCTTCTTACATTGTCTTTGTATTTTTTAGGATCTCATCATCTTCATCTAAACATGATTTTCTTAGTCTTCTCCTTTATCTTGGCCTATTTATTATTACCTGTTCAGAACAATGTGAAGTCACAATTGTTAATTCTTTAGCTGACATTGGCCTTCATATGCATCATGTTCTTCTCAAGAACCTAGCCTAGGATGTTATAATGTATTGACAAGTGTATATGTGGATCCAAGCAGTGTAGCCTTTAATCAAGCATATTATTCCAATCATTGGTCACATATGCAGTTTTCACACTCATGTTAAACATTCTTTTAAATCTTGTTTACATTTTGTAAATATTTTCCCTCTATATGAGTTACACTATTTCTTTCTCTCATACTTTTTTTGGCACAATAATTCTCTTTATGAAGTTTTCTCTCATCCACAGCCTTGCTCACCTCATTATTCAAAAAGGAGTCTTTACTTTCTGTTAATGCACACATAAAATACTTTTCCTGTGCTCTAGGAAGCTTACATGTTTTCCTTTCTTACATCTGCTTTCCATTCATTTGTATACTTTCACTTCTTACACACATTTGATTTCCCTCTCATGTTTTTCACTTCTTTTTTTCCATGTCCAATTTCCCATAAATCCATTCTTAAGATTTGTCTGCTTCATATTCAGGCCACCTCATTATCCATTTATTTTTCATTAATTCTATCAAAATTCCACTTATACCATCAAATTAATCATGCTTTTCAATTTATATTCATTTCTTTGATAAGTGTAGCCATGAAATGATGTACACTTATGCCATGTACCTGAAACAGACAGATGTATTCTAAACAAATCTACCCAGTCATTATTATGACTCTTTCTTTGATCTCGGAATGGCCAATAACAGTTTGTACTTTTTCCTCTTACTCCTATCTATTTATTCATGATTTCACAATTTTTCCCAAACTGATCTCTTGGGTCATCACCGGAGCACTACATACAACTATAACCAACTTATGGGTACCTTACTTACCTATTCAGCAGGATGCAGAATTCAGCAGCCATATACTTACCAACATTGGGAACGTGCTCTGTAACCTTGCACTCATTGTAGTTTCTGAATATTTTTCAAAGGCCATCCTATGTAAAGTGTATTGCAAGAATCCAATTGGGTGATCCATACAATACACATTCACTGTCTAGGGACTGCCTTGCAAGGCAACACAAATAGTTCTCACTTAACAACCGCAATTGAGACCAGCAACTAAGTGACACAATTTATTGTAAAAATATCACATGACTGCATCTAATTTACAACATCAATTACAACTGTGGTCATGAAGCTATTCACCAATGGTTATTAAGCATGACATCATGTGCCCATGATTGTAACTTTCGGTCAGCTTCCCCACTGATTTGCTTGTCAGAAGTCAACTTTGATGGTTACACATGGTGATTGTGTTACTGCAGGTTCAATGTAATAGCCATAAGTAATAATCATTTTTGGGCTGTTTTTTGGCCTGTTTTTGACCTGCTTTTTTGGGATCATTTTTGGCTCATTTTCAGGCCATTTTTGCTCCATTTTATGGCCCGTTTTTGGCCTGTTTTCAGTCCATTTTTCAGCTGATTTTCACCCGGCAAAGTGCTGCAGGAGGCCATGGAGAGTGAAAACAAGAAACGGGGTGGGGGGGAACGCATGTGGCCCATTTTAGCTGCCAGAGGCACTGCGGCCAGTCCCTTGATATTTCCAGGCCAGCCTTATGGGCCGGATCTGGCCCGCAGCCCTTGAGTTTGACACTCCTGGCTTAAACAATCATTCATAAGTCAAGGACTAGCTGTAACTTACTCCAGAAAATAGATAGATGATAGATAGAGAGAGACAGACAGACAGACAGACAGACAGACAGACATCAATGATCTCTTCTTGGCATTCAAAGAGCTTCTAGCAATTTGATCTGTAAACCGTATCTTGGACCGTGTTTATTCTGTCTCTTTAAGAGTTTCTCTGGATAACTTGTGAAGCTTGTAGTAAGATAGTTATTTCCAACTTGGAGCAGGAATGAATAATATTATTTCCCAGATGTTGGTAAAGACACTATCCCTAATTAGCATAATCAATGTTGGTTACAATCCAGTAGAGGGGTCCAATTCACCACCCGTCTCCAGGAATTTACAGAAAAAGTAAATTAGTTCAAGCTGTTCATGGAATATATACTTCTTTCTTTATATATACTATAGTTCAATCCCTTTTTCCAAATTTCTCTTGCAAACACTTGCTCAGATTTACTGAACTTATTGTTAGCAAACATTTGCTTGCTTGACTGCCACATCTACAATTCCCGCCTCTCACCCAAACATTATTGATTCTGATCATAATGTCAGATTAGCTAATTCTTGGCCTTTCTTCAAATGCAAAATATTGCACAACAAATTCAGTTTTTGTACACTGGTGGGAGGGAATTTGGAATGCTAATTAGATTCTCCTATCTGCTTGGAGATGCATTTCAGCCTCTTGGAGAGATATTCAGCTTTTAATTCTCTGAGGATAATTCTCCAGGCAATGGGCCTGGGAATTAGAACTCCTTTTTTCCCATAGAACCAAACTTCCCATCAGACTGTGTAATGAGAATGGAATTGCATTATAATGAGAGCTGTGTATGTATGAGACACACTCAAATATAAGTTAGTTAGAATATATTAGGTTCAAAGGCTAGCAGCATGTTTGAAGCCTCATAACTTATGTATATATGTATTTTGCAGTTTTCCTTACCTTACAAAAATGATGGGTGCATCCTGATTGAAAGGTAAGAATGGAAGGGCATGAAATTGCATCAGATGATGGATTCAAATAGATGAGCATTTTCTTTTCTGCTTAGTAACATTTATACTTGCTTTTAAAAAGGGCTAAATTATCCTGGTTGCTTTCCATTCCAAGACAGGTCTGAAAACAAATACAAGAATACTTGATTTTAATTGTAATTATTTTTAAGATAAATGTTTTGGATTACATGTTTAGAAAAAAAAATATAGATTTGACTTCTGGACCAAGATTTGAATTCTTAATCCTGAATCCAAGTATACCATGTATCATTTTCATGTCCAGAAAACCATATATCAAAATAGATCACTCCTTCCTCATCATTCTGCTGGAAATCATACATGGAAAGCTGGAAAAAGAAAAAATAATTAATTCAGATCCATTGTGCAGTTTCTCTCCAGTGCTTCTTGCACTCCTCCTTTCTGGTTCAAACAATAACTGCAAAGAAAGAGGCAGTTGGCTCTGTAGGGCTCTTTCCATCTATTTCCCCCTCTGCAATGACATCATCAATGGAATTTATTAAAAAGTGTGCATTGTATGCAGAAGAATTTTTATTCCTACACTTTCAGGCTTCATTCAAAGTGAAATCATCTCCAAAACTGATCTACGTCCTCCCAAAACTTTCAGAAAAATTAAGACACAATTATACAGAAAGTATTCCTAGGAAAGTAGAAGAAAAGGGAGATGTATTTCCATGGTCAGCTGTAACTTCCTAATTGGAGTAGTTTAACCAAGTCTTTCTTTTTTAGTTCCAGTCAAAGGAGGGATATATCAGGAACTTGTTTTTCATTCCATATTTATGATGACATAGCCATTCCACTATTGTGATACTTTCCTCTCCCCCACAGCAGAAAATATGAAATGGTTATTTGCCTGAGGCAAGTTTATTTCTTCATCTCTTCCACTTCGTATTTAGTACCTTCCACTCCCTGTCAGCCCAATTGGCTGTCAGCCATGCAGTTCTCAAGGGCACAAGATTGAGAAAAGCTGACTGATCAACTCCACTGCATTGCGTAATAACAGCAACTCCCCATGGAAGTAGTAATGCCAGTTTTTCATTGCAGAAGAAAGAATTATTGTATAGCAATACCTCATTGTGGAGTATGAGAATTTGAAAGTAGGAGCAATAGGAAGGGTGTGAGCAGAAAAACGCATGGAGAATTGTTTCTATTCAAGACAAGACTAGTCAGCGCTTATTTCATAACGTCCTTAACATAAATGAAGAGGCGGAAGGTGTTCAGAAGTGAAGTCTGCAGTATGATCACCAGATGGAGCTTCAGAGAAACATACCTTTAACAGACAGATTTAACAGATAATCTGAGTTGGAAGGGACCTTGTATATAGGCACTTGAGATCTTTATGTCACACTGTGTGTACTGTCTACATAACCTGTGTTGTGCCTGCCTGCCTCTACTTTCTGGCCACCTGTTTGATTAATGCACATGGTATGGCACTCACTATTAAATGCTTGGTTTTGGTTGACAGCAAGGTTGATACCTGATTCATCTGAAGAAATTAGCTGCCAGGCTACAATATTAATTTCTGCACAATCACTGGTAATATTGCCCAATAATGTCTGCCAATTCTTATGTGTGTGATATATCAAAATGTTACTTTAACAATTATTTTTGGCAATTTAAGCTTTCATGACAGCGTGAAAAGTCCCTGTATTGCTTGTTCTGCATTATATGCATAACCTTGGATAATTAAACTATGGTCTGAGTTTGCATAACATACTGAAACTCATGATTGAAATGACATACTGAGCATAACATAATAATATAACAAGGTTGCCTATTTGAAGTTGTGTTCAGTGACCACCGTGTATTAAAAAAAAAGGTAAATGTTTCCCCTGCCCAGTCATGTCCATCTCATGTCCAACTAGAGAAGGGTGCTGATCTCCGTTTTGTAGCCAGCATTGTCCAAAGACAGTTCTGTAGTCGTGTGGCTGGCATGATTATACACTAAGGTGCACAGAACACTGCTTCTTTCCCACCAAAGTGGTACCTCTATATCTACTTGCTTTGATTTTGCATGGTTTTGAACTGCTAGGTTGGCAGGAGCTGAGGCAAGTAACGAGAGTTCTTTCTGTAACATGGTGCTCGGGCCTAGAGTGCCAGCCTTCTGGATGACAGCACAATGTCTTAACCCAAAACAAATCCTTGTCAATGAGAATATCTGAACAAAGCAGTAGCATATAATTGAACCTTTGGGAACAGGACTTCTTTGACTCTGAGCTACCTATAGAAGGAAATCATGCAGGATGCCTGATTTGGAAAGGGTGATCTACACAGGGAATCAATCTGACCTGTCTCCACCAAGCTTTTGTGCCATGTCCTTAAAATCTATCCTGTAAGGAGATGGTGTAATGGATTTGCAAATTGTTTGCATGAACTGCCTTTATCCATACCCTAGCTCTACTGTCTTATGCTTGGGGCTTCTTGAAAAATAACAAGAGCTGACCTGCTCAGCACATACAGCATCCTCACTTACATCCCCCAGGTTACCCTATAAGCCTTGAATGAATAGTGAATGTGGAATAAGGAAGCCAGATGCATAGTGGCTTTCCTCGGCTACAGGCAGTTTACAATGGATAGGATCATCCAAACTTTTTGGCTAGTTTTTAAGTGCTAGAATAGAAATTGGGAAATATATATTTTTCCCAGTGACTCTTTAGGCCACGGGCGTCAAACTCAATTCCATCATGTGACGTATCGTGATGTATCAAGATATGTTTACCTTTGTGGAGCCAGGGTGGGTGTAGCCTGTGCATGATACATCTGGCCTGTGGGCCACCAGTTTAATAGGCCTGCTTCTCTTCCTTACTCCAGATGCAGTTGTAAGCCAATAAGAATAAGTGGTTGATTTCATCCCCAGGACTGCTTGATGCATTATTTCTTGGAGTTTCCTACTCTTAGGATATACAGTTTGCTTAATTTGCGATTTATTTAAATAATGTGCAACTTAGTCATGAGCTTTACATGGTAATCCATGGCACTTTCTAAAATAAAATGGTTGTTTAAGGGAAACAAAATACAATGAGTTCACACATCATACAAAACTCTAATGTGTTTTGTATGATGTGTGAATAGCTGTTGTGTTTTGTATGATGTGTGAATAGCTGTTGTGTTTTGCAAACCATTGCTTTTTGGCAGCTGTGGTTTCTTCAGCCAGTCATAATTAAAATAAACCATATTCTGAGAAAAAAAATATTATCCATCTACTTAGCTATCATATGTATTCACATATTCATCACAGTTCTCTTTGGGATAAACAATATTATGAAAGTACATTTAAGAAATAAAAAAATATAAAGCAACAGAAATTAAGCACACAACATGAAAAAATAAGCATAACTAAACTTACCGTAGTTAATGAAAGACTTTGGCATAGTATTAAGACAACAGGTTAGAAACCAGGAGCTTGTGAGTTCTAGTCCTCCTTAGTCATAAAGCCAACAATATCTTTCTCTCAATCTCAGGAAGGAAGCAATGGCAAACCACTTCTGAAATCCTTGCCAAGAAAACTGCAGGGATTTTCTAGGTAATCAGACATAAATGAAGAAAAGAAAAAAGAAACTTTCCTTTTAACCATTCACTGTTCCGTCATGTTCTTTATTATTCAAATTTAATTCATTCTCTATATGACTACAGCAATTTTGGAGACATGAGAGTTGCATCTGATCCTCATATACTGTACATACCATATGAACACTTCTACATATATGTTCTAACAAAAAAAAAATCTTAATTTTTTAATACAGTAGAACTGTTGAAGGCAGAAGCTGAGTTATTGCTACAGGCTATATTCTTCAGATCCTTTGTCTTCATATGGCCATGTTTTTCTGTAAATGAATTAATTCATTTTTTCAACTACATAATGAAACTCCCTGCATATTAAGAGTGGATGAAATGGAGAATACACAGCTGAAACATTTATTAAGCCAAATATATTTTTGTTTGCTTCTGAAACAAATTATGACTTCTTGCACATGGGCTGAATGAATTTTCCCTGATCATAAAGTGACTCAAAAACATCTCCAGAGTAGCCAATTCAAAATAAGAGTGTGGGTCTACCATTTTTCCAATGTGTTTTTTGCTTTCAGCTTTAGTTGTCTCTAAGTTGTGGCTTGACAAACAATCTTGAGTGGCTCAGAAATCTGCATATTTTCACTCACATTTCCATTATTCTTTTCTTTACATCCTGGGTCTTATTACCTCCTGTATCAAAGAATAAAAATGCATTATTTATTTATGCAATACTTACATATGTTCAATTAACAAAGTCGTAACATATTGATAATTCGTTCAAACATTAACAATGTTTTAATACATTTGTTTGTGTTCTACTTGTGACCTGTAAAGAGTTCTGCTATCTCACATGTAGCAAGCTGGGCTACATAAGGCACCTCTAGCAAAGGGATACCTAAAGCTCCACCTTTTAACTGCCATCTAGGAGCGTTCCAGAAGACTGTAATTCATATCTAATAGCCTTACCCTATAGCAGGGGTCGCCAACCTTTTGGACCTCAGGGACCACCAAACTCATAATTTTAAATCCCAGGGACCCCTAACCGATTCTGTGGATGTGGCCTGATTTGTGGACATGGCTTGTATGTAAATATTATAAATATTTATACAATTATTGAATTTTTTTATTAAAAAAAGCAACTTTTACCCAAAATCAGGCAAAGCAGGCAAGCAGATTGAGTTGCTCACAGAATCACAGATTTATTCAGAGAGCTATCTATCTGCCATTGGCTAGCTCAGTCTGTCACATAAAATTTGCTAGCAAGCAAACTCACAAAATTAACTCACAATACACCATGTATGTAAATATTGATTTATTTATTTTTTATAGAAAAGAGCAACTTTACTCAAAATCAGGCAAAGCAGGCAGGCAGATTGAGTTGCTCACAGAATCATTCAGTGATCTATCTATCTGCCATCAGCTACCTGAGTCTGTCCCATAAAATTTGCTTGCCGTGAGTCTGTACTGAATAATAGAAACTTCAGTCCTAAGGGAGGTTTGGCTGTGCTTAAAAGCAGAGCCGAAGATCTAAAGATTAACTAGAAAGCAAGAAATCCAACCATTTCCTGCTTCCTAGCTAATCTAAATCTCCCGACACAGCAGAACAGCTGATGGTCGGAAAAAGGAAAAATAGCAATTTAGCAGGCAAGTTTGCTGGGTAAGGAGTGAGTGGGTGGGAGGGTTCCCGCGTGCCTTGTGGGCAGTGCAGCCTTGTGTTTCTGAGCAGCCTGGATTAATTGCTTCAGGGGGGTGCTCTGAGGGTGAGATTTCTCTGCAGCCCACCAAAATTTTCTCACGGCCCACTGTTTGGCCACCACTGCCCTAGAGCACAGTCAACTTGTAACCAATCACTAGCATAGGTTAGGCATTGTCCTGTTCCATAAATGGTTTATTTGGATTTATAAAGCAAATTCATAATACAAGACATGAAGTAATGTGAACTGAAACATTAAATCAAGGATTATAACAAACCATGGTTTGAGGCTAGCTATCAGCCCAACTTTTATTATACAATAGATTGGGAGCCAGAACTTATGAGGACTTTGATTTGAGTACTTTTCCAGTATGAATTTGTGATAACAGAATACATTAATTTAGAAAAGGTTTGTGTTATGAACTAATAAAACACTTAAATAAAGTTTATCAAAAGCTTTAGAAAATAGCAGGGTTCTAGCCCTGCACTTCTGATTGGCCGATAAATAGCGATGTCGGATTGGTCCGTTCAGGAGAATCTGATTGGCTGTTAATGAACCACTCTCATTGGTTAAGTGGGTTAACACTCCATGTTTCCTATTGGTTACTAGAGCAGCAGCTTGCCCATAAAAGTGCTGCTGTTGCCCTAGGGTTTCGCTCTGTTCAGAATGTTTAATAAAGAGTTTGAAGTTCACTTTTCACCGTCTCGTCTCCGTTCCTTGCGCCCATGCGCAGAACTTAACACTGGCGACGAGGGTGGGATACGGAGACATCGGAGCTGACTGAACACTACAGAGCACTAAACAGAGCACGTGGCTGAAGGTGCATCAACGGCGGAAACCATGACTGGCGGCACCATACCACCTGCTCCATTCGACCCAGCACAAGAAGACTGGGACTCATACATGGACCGGTTCCAGATGTTTCTGGAGACCAACAACTTGAAGGATGCCACTACTGGGAAAAAGAGAGCGGTATTCCTGACTCACTGCGGACCTGCCGTTTTCAAGATGGCCAAGGCACTGGCGAAACCGGATGAGGTGAAATCCATGGACTGGGACATCCTCGAGCCCCTCCTATGGGCCCACTAGGCACCTACCATACCAACGCTTGTACGAAGACATGAATTTTACCAGAGAGACCAGCGGAAAGGAGAAAGCGTTGCAGATTTCATCGTGGATCTCCGGAACCTGGGAGGCCTCTGTGGGTTCGCCGACCTTGAAGAAACTCTAAGAGACCGAATAGTTCTGGGATTAGATGCACCGCACATGCAAAGCAAGCTGATGGCGAAAGGCGACAACAGCCTTGCAGATACCATCGCTGATGCTACTGCAGCAGAAGCAACCAGGAAGTCAGCTGCCCGAATGCGCCGCACCAACGCCCCGCTCCGCCAACTCGCCGGCGAAACCTCACCTCGCCTTGAGGGACATGCAACAGCAACCCACCACGAGGACCTCAAATCGTCATCAGAAAGTGATGAGGAAGAAGTCAACCAGCTCCAGTCTGAACGAGACCAATGCCACCAGCATAACCAGAGACTGCAGTACCAATGCGCAGGTTGTGGGGCAAACCACCCACGATCAGACTGCAAATTCCTCGACGCGCTCTGCCATATTTGTGGGAAGAGAAGCCACATCGGAAAGGTCTGTCGAAGCAAGCTAGGATCCAGCCCACTTCAGAGGGGGACCAACTACCGCCAACCCACAGGAAGTCATCCTGTGAATCGGGAACATTTGAACCACCAATGGAACAACCACTCCTACAGAAATAAACCACTAGCCCATTCAACGAAACGAGAAGAGGCACACCAAACCATCATGATTGGTCAAGCCTCATCATTAGATGCAAAGAAGATCCGAGTGAAGGTCGCCATCGAAAACCAGCCCTGCGTGATGGAAGTCGATTCAGGATCATCCCTCTCGATGGTTTTCTGGAAGACCCTTAAACAATTGATCCCTGCCGTCTGGCAGCAAGACCTCAGAACCCAAAGAATTATACTCAAGGACTATCAAGGAAACTGAATTCCAGTCGTTGGATCCAGCCTGGTCCAGGTCTCATTCAAAAATTGTACTGCATCTTTACCATTGTCGTCGACCGTGATCGGCCTAGCTTGTTAGGCCTTCAATGGTTTGCTCCACTTGGGATTGAGGTAGCCGGCATTTACCAAACCAGCAGTGATGACTGGGAGTCCAGGAATTCCAGGAAGTCTTTGCAGATAAACTGGGCGAGTACAAGGGGACCCTGATATCATTTAACCTTAACCCTGAAGTAGCCCCTATCCGCCTTAAGCCTCGTTGAGTCCCTTTTGCCCTTAAACCAAAGATTGACAAGCAGCTTGATAAATTAATAGCCCAGGGTGTTTTAGAACCAACTGACCATGCTCCTTGGGAAACCCCGATCGTAACACCCATCAAACTGGATGGATTGTTAAGGATTTGTGGGGACTACGATGCCACCCTGAATCACGCCCTTCAACGCTTACCCAGTGCCGGTGGTATAACACCTCCTCCATTCCCTGGGGGGCGGAAAAGTCTTCGCTAAATTGGATTTAGCACAGGCGTACCAACAACTGCCTGTAGATAAAAAATCAGCAGAGGCCCAAACAATCGTTACACACTGAGGCGCCTTTAAGTGCAACCGACTCTAATTCGGAGTTAGCGTGGCCCCAGGGATCTTTCAGAGCTTGATGGAGAGACTATTACAGGGTATAAAAGGGGTCGTACCATACTTTGATGATGTTTTAATTGCTGCCCCAAATAGAGAAATACTAAAGGAGCGTCTTAGACTGGTTCTCCAGAAATTTAAAGACTCTGGCCTTAAAGTTAAAAAAAATAAATGTCAACTGTGTACAGATAAAGTAGAATTCCTGGGGTACCTAATCGATAAACAAGGCATTCACCCCACCAGTAGCAAGTTAAGAGCAATCAAGAACACCCCAAGACCCAGAAACAAGACTGATCTCCAAGCTTTCCTGGGGCTTATTAATTTTTACAACATTTTCCTGCCCCACAAAGCGACCGTAGCTGAGCCCCTACATCGGCTTCTCAACAAAAAAGCAACCTGGGTTTGGGGGCACTGAGAGGAGCACGCGTTCCAACAAGTGAAAAACCTATTAACTTCAGATGTTGTTTTAATGCAGTATAACAAGACTTTGCTCTTAACAATCACATGTGCTGCGTCACCATTTGGAGTAGGAGCCATTTTGAGCAATGTGTTACCAAACGGTAGTGAAGCCCCTATTGCCTATTTTTCAAGAACTCTATCAAAGGCTGAACGTAACTATAGTCAAATCGATAAAGAGGCTCTTGCTGTTGTATCTGCTGTTAAACGGTTTCATGAATATGTTTATGGATGAGTTTTTACTATTGTTACCAACCACAAACCTTTGCTGGGGATTATAGCGGGAGACAAGCCAACCCCCTATATATTATCACCTAGAATGACTCGCTGGTCGGAGTTTTTGGCTGCGTACAATTATAAGCTGCAGCACCGCCCGGGGAAAGCCATTCCCCACGCTGATGCATTAAGCGTGCACCACTTCCGGAAAACGTCGATGACCCAGCTCCAACTCTTACAACGCTCTAGATTGAAATACTGCATTCATCGCCGCTGACCGCTAGAGATATCACGATCGAAACAAAATGCGATCCTATCTTAAAGCGGGTTCTCAGCTGGGTCGAATGAGAATGGCCAGTAGATCAAACCCCTGACGACTTCATTCTCTCCAAGAATCGAAAAACGGAATTTTTTTTGCAAAAGGGCTGCATCCTGTGGGGGGATAGAGTCGTCGTCCCAGAGCGGTTACAACGAGCAGTACTAAAGACATTGCATGAGGGCCACCCCGGCATCGTGCGCATGAAAGCTCTCACAAAAAGCTACGCATGGTGGCTGGGCATCGACAAACAAATCGAAGCCTGGGTAAAGACTTGTTATAAGTGCCAGCAGGTTAGCAATGCCCCACCAAAGGCAACTCCGACAGAATGGGAAACACCTCGGGGACTGTGGTCCCGCATTCATATTGACTTTGCGTGACCTACTAAGGGACATACGTTCCTATTAACAGTGGATGCCTACTCAAACTGGCTCGAGGACCACGAAATGAAAAGTACTACAACCGAGTCTGTCATCCGGAAGTTGAACAGATTATTCGCGATGCATGGACTGCCAGACGTTCTGGTATCCGACAACGGACCCCAGTTTACCGCGCTTCCTTTTGAACAATACTTAGCGAACCGCGGTATTCGCCATGTGCTAACTTCACCAGCGCACCCTGTGGCTAACGGAAAGCCGAGCACATGGTACAGTTTGTTAAAAAAACCTTCTACAAGATGAACTATGAGGACATTGAAGATAAGATAAATAGAATATTCCTTCTCCAACACATCACTCCGCACAACGTCACCAACAAGACTCCAGCAGAACTATTGATGGGACGCAAACTCCGCTCCCACCTCGACTGGCTTCACCCGTCTTACGAGCCAGAGAAACCCTGTGGATCTAGCGGAAAATGCCGTGAGTTCAAGATAGGCGACTTAGTTTTTGCCAGAAACCTTTCTGGTGAACCATTGTGGATTTTGGCCATTGTTATTCAAGCCACTGGACCCAGGTCGTACCAGGTGAAAACCTGCGACAGAAAAGTATGGAAATGCCATATTGATCAGCTTCGATCGAGGCTACAACCTAGTTTCCGCGACTCCGGTAACTCCCAAACTGAGGAGGGAGGTGATGTCGAAGAAACCGAATTCGAGATGATGGAAAGCAGGAACGAAAGAAGGCAGCCATGGGGCGTAACAAGTTAAGAAGGATCAGGGATGGGTGTGGCCTCGCCATAGAGGAACAACCCAACAGAGGCAAGCCCGCAAGGGCCAGAGGACAACGACGAGAACATTAGCGGCACCGAGTCTTCCAACGAGGAACCACCAGCACCCGACTTACCCGAAAACGCCCCGCCAAAACAGGCTTACAGACAAGAACCAGTGGGACAGCGTAAATCCAATAGACAGTCAAAGCAACCTTCCTACCTCAGAGATTATGTCACCGCACCCCTCAAACGGAACCCGGGGGGGGAAGGGGTGTTATGAACTAATAAAACACTTAAATAAAGTTTATCAAAAGCTTTAGAAAATAGCAGGGTTCTAGCCCTGCACTTCTGATTGGCCAATAATAGCGATATCGGATTGGTCCCTTCAGGAGAATTTGATTGGCTGTTAACGAGCCACTCTCATTGGTT
The DNA here is from genome assembly GCA_033807585.1 of Hydrophis major. Classification (NCBI taxonomy): domain Eukaryota; kingdom Metazoa; phylum Chordata; class Lepidosauria; order Squamata; family Elapidae; genus Hydrophis; species Hydrophis major. The sequence continues at coordinate 337,391,110 of CM066329.1, forward strand.
AAGTGGGTTAACACTCCACGTTTCCTATTGGTTACTAGAGCAGCAGCTTGCCTATAAAAGGGCTGCTGTTGCCCTAGGGTTTCGCTCTGTTCAGAATGTTTAATAAAGAGTTTGAAGTTCACTTTTCACCGTCTCGTCTCCGTTCCTTGCGCCCATGTGCAGAACTTAACAGTTTGAAGGCATTAACGGGACAAAGTTAATAAATGGAAAATATGCAGGAATCAAAGAGCTGAAGGCAGATACGCATTGGACTTGAGGTGGCATTGCAAAGTAATTCACCCCTTATGAAGAATAGGAGAAGGTGAATAAAATTGGTAATTGGATGAATGTGATATAAATTAGGGAACATGTTAGAAAAGGGTTTTAAATTTTACAGATAATTTGAATTTTACAAGGAGAAACTGATGATCTGATAGAGCTGGAATAGTTTATCGATTTTACTTCTGGGTTTAAACATGCAAGAGGTTAACTGTCTTTGTTGTTTCAAAGATTCATATACTACTGATACCAAAATTCAAAAAGGAAAGATCAAGGGGCTTGGTGGAAGCTGAACAGCAAAGTCTTGTGTAACATGTTGATTGAATATGTGCCATAGAATTCCATGCTTGATTTATAAAGCATTGTCTATGAATATTAAGATTTCTTTCAAGCCAAACTTTTAAGACTGTTATAACACAACTATTTTTTCCTTTGGGTGTTTCCAAAGCTGAGTCAGATTATTTTTATTCAAAAAGTTTTCATATTATATTTTAAAGCCAAATATTCATAAGGCAGCTTCCAAAATATAAAACAGGACACATTTTGTTTATTTTTGGCTTAGCGTGATATAAATACCTGTAAATCATGACTTTTACTGAATATACATAACACTAACTATAATCCATGGCTTATTGATTCTTTCTGCCTTAGTGAGTTACAGAAGGAAATTAATTTCCTTCTCTATAATGTATGGAAGCTATTTTCTCTTGTTATATGTCATGCTGGAAGACACCAGATAAGCATGCAATAATTCAGAATAAAAAGTTTTTTGGAGTAAAAAGTTATTTGAATTATACTTCAGACTGTTGAAATGTATTTTAATATTTTTTTGCCTTAGACTGTTGTTTCGTGTAAGAGGAAATAAAGAGCAAACTTAATTCCTAAACTCTCAGGTATTATTAATTTTCTAAAATTTAAGAGCCAGTTAATGGAGTCTTCCATCAGCCATGGCTGTTCACTGGATAACTTTGGGCTACCAACTCTCTTAGCTCAACCTGGGCTATTGCTGTCAAGAAAAAAATAAGAGAAGCAAATGACATGTATTCTAAAGATTCTTTAGAATAAGAAGAAAAACAATAGCAAGGCCACCAAGTGGTTTAAAACTTTTGCTCACTAACCTGCCTCACAAGGAGATCAGGCAACAGAAGCACAACCTTCTTTCCACAAACAGATTGTGTATACTTCAATTAGAGCAATTTAATATAGCAATTTTAATGTGAGAAAATGTGAAATGAGTCAGAAGAAATAATGCCACCTTTCAATGCTCATGTCCATTTCTTATACTCTTAAAAGCCTGTTTACTGAATTTGCATCATGCAGAGACCATCTTTGCAGATGAAACTATCAAATTCCTAAATTTGACCATCTCAGGAAGACAACCAGAAGCAAATAAACAATTAGCAAACAAATGCTGCAATACAACAATTGTAATTAGGCTAGCTATGACTTAATATGAGGGTTTTAATTTGCTTTTCATTTTATTTCATGAGTAAGAAAAAAACCAGCATTATAGATATTGACTTTTAGTTACAGATTATGCTTATTTAACTACAGTGCTTTGAATAAACCACTATCTATCTTAATAAGTATACATAACTCTGCCCTTTAGCAATAAATAAAATTTAAAGCACATAGTAATTTGTATAAATATTTGTGTAGCAAAACAATCTCAGTCTCATGCTTTGATTTTTAGATTTAATCAATTGCGTGACAAAAAACATCAGAACATTCTTTTTGATATCTAAAGGTCATCATTAAGTTAATTTTCACACTGTATCATAGATAAAAGAGCCATTCCCCCAAAATAACTGACTCCTTTGCAAACAAATGATTTTTGAGTAACAAGCCACTATTTTACTCATATGCAAAAACCAAAGTAAAACATTTTTATTTTATATAATTTGAAGACATTGGTTTTAAAAGGGTAAAAGAATCTCTAAAATGCAAATGCATTAATTTTAGCACAATGAAACATGTATATTGTAACAGCAAAAATAACACACATCACCAATAAACTTTTCTAATAACTTTCATCATTTGTTTCATTCTTATTTAAATTACTTAAGGATTTCAACCAGTAGCAGCTTCTAAATGCAAAATTTCTGGGCTGTTAGATTTTTAAATTCTGTTTAAATAATATGTGTTTTATAATAATATGTGCTTATATATTTTTCAAATATTTCAGTTCCTCTTTTGGTGTTTCATAATGTTTCTGAAAAAACATGAGAGGAAGCATGACCATTCTACTTTGAAAAGTTTCTTCAGTAGTGACATGCAAAACCTATGTGTAAAGATTTTTAAAAATACAGATGGGAGAGGGTAGAGATTACTTATACATATTATTTTAATAAAACATGTGCATACAGGAAAATTCTTATCAAAATCAGTCTGTCAACCAGTAGACTGGCAGGATCTGAACAAAGAATCAACTGTATATTGAGCTGTTTAGAAAATTTATATTTCCACTTAAAGAATGTTAACAACTGCAACTTCTAAAATCACCAGAGCAGCATAATAGCAGAGAATTCTAAGAATTACAGCATTAACACAAATGGAAGGAGCAAGACTGGCAACTCCCCAATATTGAATAACCTTCATCTCTTCTGCATGGGTCAGCTTCCATTGTAACTCTGAATTATACATCAATTGTTGAGTATAATTATCATAGATATTAATGTCATATGGTTTAGGCACAACTAGTCATATATGCATGCATGCAATTAGTTTAATCCACAGCTTATAGATGGAAGTTCAGAAATCTTATCTATCAAAATCCTACATGAATGGGCATGATTAAAGATCATTTTATGATCTATGCTCTTTTGCAAGAAATATTCAATCTTTTGCTGAAATCTGTTATTGACTTGCAAAACTATATAATAGTACATTGTCTCCAGATGTGTATTGCATTCAAAAGAAATTAGGTGTATGGTAATGTATGTGGAAAAGCTATACTGAAGATCTTCTGTCGAAGCCACAAATACCCAAACTGTGGTTTGTTTAAAATTGAGGTTATGGTTCCAGTCTAGATCACAGAAAATAGTAAAGGCTTATTACAAATACTTTAAATGGTTATAGCTAATAACTTGTGTTTTGTGTTCAGATTTTAACTAAATTCTGGAATCAGTGGGTATAATCACACTAAAAAAAATCTTTGAATTTAGAAATCATGTGAATGTCATGCCCATTTTTTCTTGTCCTGTTTTGTTTTTTCTTGTTTCTAAATATATATTTCTTATAATTCTATTCTTGGATTGATGATTCAACTGCTCCCTCCCAAATACTTCTTGAGTAATCATTTTCAAAACTTATTGAAAGATTTGCTTGGAGAAGGCAGATAAGTGATAAAATATTCTATTCAGATGAGAGACAAAGCTCATTTGTCTGGTAAACAAGAATGTGTGTTCCTTGATCTTATCTCCCAAGATGATTATTTCTAACAAGGTCTACCTTAGCCTAAAGCTGCAACCATACAACAACCATCATTACCGTTTGGGCAGCAGTATGATTATGTCCAATATAACAATGAAGCACTATTGTATGAACTTCAGCTGCTCCCCTATAGATACAACATAATCTCATTTTATGTTGATTGTTCATTATAATTCACTAGCTAGTGAATCTGCAGACTAGTATCTGTTTCTTGTTTCTTTAACCCTAACACAGGGGTCTTCAAACTTGACAGCTTTAAGACCTGTGGACTTCAACTCCCAGAATTCCTCCTCCAGTCATGTTAGCTCATGAATTCTGGGAGTTGAAGTCCACAGGTCTTAAAGCTGTCAAGTTTGAAGACTCTTGCCCTAACAGAATGAAGTATTTTAAGATTCTGTCAGGGCTAAATCATGCCAATCAATAATCTGAACTTTATTTTTCCTAATATTTTTTTAAAATTGAATCAGCCAATTATGGTTTATTCTTTAATCTGTGCTTAACAAACCAAAGATGATTAGCATGATGTCCAATATGGATTATAATGCCAAACAAAAGCAAAATAAACAAAAATAGCTAATTAATCTGTAACATCATTCTAACTAATGATGAACTGTTCTACAAGCAGGATCATTCTTATTTTCTCAAAACTAAACCCTGGCTTAATTTCTAAAAGCAATTAATATAATTATATTACATGATAGAAAGGTTTTGAAAAACATACCTTCTGATTTCTAAATATATTTGTACTCTGCAGTCTATCCCAAATATACCTACTGAAAAAAAAAATCAGTATTATTGTCTTTAGTAGTTCTTATACTCTCAAGCTCTGATCTCATATCCTTTAGATCAGGGTGTCCAACCTTGGCAACTTTAAGTTGTGGACTGAGGAATTCTGGGAGTTGAAGTCCACAACTCTTAAAGTTGCCAAGGTTGGACACCCCTGCTCTAGATGTATTGGGTTTAATTTTCCATCATCTCTAAATACATGGCTAATGGTCAAATTAGCCAGTAGCTATGGAAATTGGTATCACAAAAGGTCTGTGTGGGTGGATGAATCTATGATGCACTAGAATAGGTAATTCTGCTTGATTTAGCTGAGGAAAACAGAAGAAAGGGAAGATCACAGATTAGGTGGATGGTTGTTATCAAACACATCACTGGAACATTCTTACCAAGCTGTGACTGTGATCAGAGGCATGTCAAGATTGGTGAGCATTTGTTTTACCCCAAATCAATAACGAAAGGTCTTCTTCCAAGGGAAAAAAACCCACTCCAATTGCCTTTTGAAAATAAAGCACCTTTGGGACAATGGCACCGAATGTATTTAGTTTAGAGCCAGTTTAGAGCCTCACTTTTTCAGTTGTGGGATAAGCTCCTGAATGAAGGTTTATCTTCTATGCTTGTGTAGAAGGCGTTCCGGAACTGAACTATAGAGAATTTATGTCTGTCACAATGCAAATTTATGTGAACAAATTGTCTGAAGATTGGCAGCGAATAATTTCAGATTATGAAAGGTGCCCACTGGTCAAATAGTTACGACGAAAGGAGTTTTTCTCTGTAACCGAGCAACTGGGACAGAAATAGGATGAAACAACACCCTAATGATGTTCTATATCCCCGTGTCGTTCAGCATGCAAACCTTAGAAGCCACGCGGCCGAGCTGAGGCTGGGGGAAGGGAAGACAGAAAGCCGAGAGCTCTCCGTGACCTCGTGCAAAATCGCCTATGCAGATTACAAGAGGAGGAGAGGAAGGGGCTCGACCCACCCGTTCGCCTCGCCTGTTGCGGGCAGCAGAGGTCGCTGTGGAGCAGCCTCAGCCACCGCCCCCACCGCCTCCCACGGCGATGAAATAACGGGGCTGGGGACAGAGAAAGAGTGAAGGCGCCGAGCTGGGGAGTGGAGGAAGAGTTTACTTTGCCCCCCCACTCAGCAAAATTGCTGAGCGCGCCCGGGAGGCGGTTGTACACACGCAGAGAGACACACCGCGGCGTTTCGCGGACCGGGAAGGCGCAGCTTGCAAGGAGGGCAGGTAAAAGAGCGAGGCAGCGAATCCGGAGGCCGTGGGGGAGGCTGCCGCGAACTTCTTTCGCGCGCCGCGGCGAGACGCGCGCGCCTCCAGTCGGCAGGGGATTGCAAGAGACGCTAGGACGAGCGAGACCGCCTTGGGGCTGTTGCGGAAGACGCCAGGAACAGGCAACTCCCCCATCTGTGCCTGTGTGAGTGTGTTCCCGCATTTCGGAGAGCAGCAACCGAGGCGGCGGCGGCGGCTACAGGAGGGTTTAAAGATTGCAGCGGTGCTCCTCCGAGAAACGAGGATTACGGGGAGGGGGGGGCGATCCCGCGAAGTTTGTTCCAGCTTGGACAGAACTCCCAGCTGCGCCGAAGAGAATGCATTATGAGGAGCCCTCTTCGCCGGCCTTGCAGAGACCCCGCTATGGCTGTGAGTAACACTCGAGTTTCGTTGCCGCCAAAATGGAGCGCCCAACCTCACCTTCTTTCCCTTTCTTTCCCCCCCCCCGCCCCTCACTCCGTCGTGGGCTCGGGATGCAGGTTTCCGAAGCGTTCAGGTGAGGGTGCGCGCGGCCCCCCTAACCCCCCCTCTCCCAAACGGAGGAGGGCGTGTGTGCTGGGAGGGGAGGAGAAAGGGTGGCGTCCCGGTGGGACGCTGTTCTCGGTAGAAGGGACGGCGGAAACACCTGTCGCTGCTTCTGCTTGAGTTACCTGAGTGGTTTGGAGGATGGGCTTCCTCTCGCCCTTCCAGCTGGAAGCTGCAAGCAGCGCCAGCAAATAACTGACAAGGGTGTCCTGTATTACTGGGATCCCGCAAAGGTTCTTGCCTGTTGATTTTGGAAGGAAGTTTATACTTCGAAAGGGGCTGTGAAAAGTCGTTCTCAACCAGATATCTCTAGTAGTTCTGAGAGAGAAATGGTGGCAGAGAGTACGATTTTTGGTTTTTAAGTAGGATTTCCTTAAGTATTCATTCAGAAGTAAATGCAACCTGCAATCGGCATCTGTGAGGTAACTTTTTTGCTCCTTAGAGAAGATATATGGGGTAAGGCCCATTGAATTGAAGTTCAAGGACACTTGTACCCCCAAGTATTGAATTTTAGATCCAAGATACTCAAGTTAGCATCCTTTAAGAGTATTAAATAAAAAGTGTCACCGATTTTATACAATATTCTAATTTGCAAATGCTTTACAATAAGCACATTTTAAAAAACAAATTCAAAAGTACAGTATTTGAAACATTTTTTCAAAAAGACAGTCTGAGCTCAGTAATCCTTGTTTTTCCTCTCAGAATTTCATGCCTATATGAAGGAATCTAAATTGGTTTCACTGTTTTTAAGGTGGAAACTCACAGCTTTTCCTTAAAAGCTTTTATTGTCTGTTCTGACATTTCTGAATCTTTTTTTTACTTGGGATAAATGAAAATTAGATGTTTGAAGACTTTGAGGTTGTGTTTTAGCTGGTTTTCTGAGTAACTTAGCAGGAATGAGTCATAACTTGATTACTTTGAGTCTTTAAAGACTTGCCTATTGTTGTAGATATTTACCCAACTGCACTTGCATGTGCTATTAAAGCTTGTGATACAGATAAGCAAGTTATGTGTACTTTGACCGCTCCCTTTACTTGTACTGTACTGTTCCATATACCTCTCTTGGCAAGGTTTGACAGGGCAGTTAAAACTCCAAGATGCCAATATTTTAATTGCTAGGCCTATGTAAATCCCGAGTATCCACATGAAATATCCGCATGAAATAGAAATGGGATGATACAGCCTACAAGAGGCTGGCTTGCCCTGTACACAAATTCTGAATGAGCAGACTGTTGCGTGGGAATCTTTCTTTTTCTCTTTGAAATGATAAGCTCTATCTTGTGAACTCTGCTCTGGTGTTTTGAATGACTTCTATGAACTTGCTCCTTGTTGTAAACTGGTTGAGTGTTGTTTGGGTAACTACAGAAAAATGGTACATTAGTTTGGTAGCCCTTTTTCCTCCTGCAGTATGCCACCATATTCCACTACTCATGTCCCCAAAAGGTCTAAAAATTCTAGCTGAAGAATGTGCTGATTTTTCTCTGACAATCATTGCCTACACAGAGGGCAACCACGTGATTCTGTAGCAGAAGTTCAGAGTCCTTCAGACTGAGCAGGAAGTGGTTTGGAAAAAGACACACCTTTCCCAGGGTGACAGTAATGCAAGGCAGAGAAAACAAATCTTGTTTGGCAAGGCAAGGATTGGGAACAGTTTCAAGAGTAGAATTTGGCTAATGTTTGGTTAAATTTAGATGTATTAGATAGCGTGAAGAGAATCACAAATGATTCTCTCATGCAAAGAAGAATCCTGTATTGCAGATATTAAAAACGAAGGATTTACTCATTAATGTTATAGGCAGTCATATAACAAGATAAACTCAAATAATTTCTTACTGGATTTATACCTCATTTTCCTGTAATTTATTCTTCCTCCTAATTGTTTGGGAAATATGTGCTGATGCACACCCAGGCAGTACTCTCACACCAAGTCAAAATCCAACAAATTACTCTTTAGCTTGTGATACGAATTTATCTGTTGTGGTCTGTAATTCCAATAGATTGAGCTTTATTCACTAAGCTATAGTTACTTATCTTTATCTTTTTTGAAAGTAAGTCAAGTTGAATAAGAAATGGAGGCAGATTGTATAATGGTAACAAATATAAATTAGGTGAATCTTCACTTAAAATTTCTATTACAATGAATATTTCATTTTATAATCTATTTTTTTGATATTTGGATGCCATGACCAAATTTCCCCTTATGCTCCCCCCACCCCAACAAATAATGGATGGATCAATTGTATTTGAAGTAGTCTACATGACGTACATGCATAATTTTACATTGATTTTACTTTTATTGATTTTATTTCATATCAGTATTAATGCCTTGATTTTATAACATCTATAGCATATCATTGCCTCAGTTATGTTATTAATGTCATGAAATGGCATACTTTCATATTTATTGGAGGTTAGGGAATAACAGGTATCTCTACAAGTGTTTACTCAAAATGAGGTTTTACTGTGTTTATTTTCTTATATTGTGTGCACATGTTATAATACTTAAGTGTTAACCTCAGGTGCAAACTCACTTATCCAAAGTCTTAATAGCTCAACTGAGATCAAATAGCTGTGTCCTTAAATCTACATTATCTCACTAGAACAATATCAATTCAATTATTTTTCATATTTAGCTCTAAATTATTTTCTAAACTGAAGTTTTGCTTTTCTGTACTAATGTACTTGGGCTTGAGGCAATCTAATTAACTACCTCTGTTAATTGAAATGCATTTAATAAATGAAAGAAGGTTATAGGATTGTTAGACTTGTTCTGCTTAACCCCGTATTTAGTTCAGAGGGTATTAAGTAACAATTCCACTTAATATAATTATTCTGGCACACACTTTATACTTTTACTTATTTTGTTTAAAGTTTTTGAAACATGAAGTCAAATGAGAAGTCAAGTCTCCTTCCAGTTGAATTCAGTTCCTGGTGACTTTGTAGACATACGGGTAGTCCTCACTTAACCACCAGGAGCTTAACAAGTGGTCAAAGTTATGACAGCCTTAGAAATAATGCTTAACAGCCTGTGTAAAGCATCAGAAAATATTGTGCATGCCTCGGTCATATAACTGCATTTTGGGCACTTGGAACTGTCTCACATTTACAATTCCATGCAACATCCTGTGTTACATGACCACGATTTGCAACTTTTTTGTTTTCCGGTGGAAAATGTCAAAAAACACTTATTGGATATTCTGGACTCACTTATCATCATGTATTTCACTTGATGATCATAGTGACTCATGATCATAAAATCAAATCAGATCATGGGATGATTCACTTAATGACCATATTAACTGATAGCAATTGTCATAAATAGAGGACTATGCTCATCTAGCCATGATATCTTCTGGTAGTTTCTTATCTCTGAATAAATCTAGCCTAATTCTATTTGCCCCTATGCTCAGACAATGTTGGGTAAGGGTTGTCCCCTCCTGAGACTTGTAGTCAAATAATGAGAGTTAAAAAACCATTTGGCTGACTGGTCTATTTTATGAACTTTCATAAGAGCTTACTTCATCATACTGAGTTACTGCTGAACTGTCATTTTTCTTAGACTGCATTTTAAACGGGCATTTCAGTACACTTGACTGTTTATAACCGGTTCTATGCATTAAGTTTTTAATCTAAAAGTGTAACATGAATTATATCTCATGCTGTATGATTGAATTTCTACTTGTAGAATGTACATACTCTTCTTGATTAAAACTAAAATGGTTATGATTTTGCATAATGAGTAAGTTAATTTTTGTATAATCGTAATGATTTTAACAGGGGACTGTATTTAAAGGAATGTCTCTTTTGAAAACAAACCATGTTTGCTAGCTATGTACATTTTAGATAACATGTTTTCTGGAGCTAGTTTTTAGCTACATATAAATAGTGATTGCAGTAGTTTTGTTAGCTAGATTAAATACTATTCTTCATCCTTTTTATACATAGTTAATATACAGCTTGATATAAACTGCTGTATTGACTGCTTTTGTGGAGAGGAAACCATTTAGATGTCACAGTTAACTATAAACTTTTTTCAAGCAAATAAACCATATTTATTTGTTTATTACATTTATATCAACACTTTTCTCTGTGGAGCTCAGGGTGGCCATATTGGTGCAATCTTTGGAAGGACCAAAGTCAGGAAACATTTTTACAGCTGAAACTTAAAAAAAAATAGCCAAGATGTGAAAAGGTATGACAGTGCCACAGGACTGAAATTTCCATCTTTTCGTGCTTACCTTTTTTAAAAAGCAAAATAAATACACTAAAGCCTATTGGCAACATAATCTTCTTTTATATTATTGTAAAAAAACTTTTAAAAAACATGCTACTGAATTTTGATGTGTTGTGGAATTTCAGAGATAAAATTTTACTATTTTGTGGTTGTAAAAAAGAAAGAAAAAGAATAGGATGGCTGGAGAATTATATGCAAATTGCCCCTTGGTTGAAACCAACTAGATGTTTCTAATTGTGATCAAATTCTTATAGTTTTATTTCACTGGCTTGATGAAGAACTTGAACTTTACTCATTTGTTTTGACATTTCGGTAAAGTCATCGCTGGAATTTTTCTTGAGACTATATTTGTCTTGTTAGATTTAGTTACATGGAGATTGAAATTGATGAATGATTTTTTGATTCTAAAGACAAGATTTATTTTTTTGAATGTTATGCATTCTCCAGCAAGGTAATCTACGCAGTTTGGCTTTTAAAATTCTTTTTACTTAGTATTCCATTTCATAGATACTAAACTTCTGTTTACTTATGCATTCTACTTAGTGAAGAGATTTTTTTTTAAACTAGGTCTGGGGACAGATGTGAATAAATGCTGTTTTGAAATTTTCAGGGTGCATAAAGCAGCAAGTCTCTTTCCCTAGCAGTCCTAGATACAGGTTGAAGTCAGCATAAAACCTCCTATGCAACCCATTCAATTAAAATTGGGCTAATTGAAATCAGTGTCTGTATTTACATAGCATGCTGAGCAAGTTTCGATGTGTGTTGCAGTTAGGAAGTTCTAGTAAGGTTGTTGTTGTCTCTGAATTGTGGATACCATGACAACCACTAGATATGTTCTACTTTTACTTCTTGTGCCATATATTAATTAGACCAGAACTGAAAACAGTGAAATGTATAGTACATATTTTGATTTCAGATTAGAGTTACTCTAGTATGGTCTAATATAGTTAATAATCCTTAGTTTATTCAGACAACAAAGAGTAACAGAATATCAAGATCCCAGCTGGTGATATCAATATAGGCAGTCCACAGTTAAGGTCCACCTATTTATCAACAATTTAAACTTACAAAGACAGTGAAAAAGTAGTTTTACAATTGGTACTAAAATTTACAAACTGTCCATGTGGTCACATGATCGCCACTTGTGTGTGACCTTTGCACCCAAATTTGACAAGTAAAGTCAGTGGAGAAGCTGGCAGTAAGTTGCAGATCAGAGACATGTGTCACTCTCAACAGCTGTGGGTGATTCACTTAATAACCTCCAGCAGAACTGATGCAGGTTTGGCATGGTCATGTGATGTTTCAGTTAATGACTGCATCATTTAGTGATGGAGTTGTTAGGTCCAATTGTGGTCAGTAAATGAGGACCACAGCAGTGTAGAACTACAGTTTCTAATAACAATCTGAAGTCTTTCTTCTAGATATAAGCAGGTTTATGTCAGCATTTAAAATGTGTGTTGAGTGAACATGGAAAACTAGAAATAATTGCAATGCTTAAAAATTTGTGTTTTGGGTTTAATAGCATATAGATAGCCTTTAAAAGTTAAAGAATTCTGAAAGCTTGATTTATCTTTTTATTTCAGTAATAGATCAGCATACCCAATATTTCTCAGTGTAATTATAGTATATAATAGAACTTGTTGCTGTAGAACATAATACTAATTTAAACAGATATTAGTTCTTCTGTAATGAGTAGGCTCGATGACTCTTATATCTTGTCTACTTAGCCAATCTAATTGTTCTCAGACATGGCAAAGTTGATGAATGGTAAGTTTTTATTTGATCTTAACCTTTAGAATCTAAATTAGCAATTAATTCTGATGACTGTTATTAGAAACTGTTGCAATATGGGAGTACTGCAAAGTGGACCCAGGCAAGTCCATTGTTGAGCTGTACCTTTCTTTATGTCCCTCTGAATTGATAACTGAAGGGAAAAGATTACATTTCAGGAGATCCGGATTTGACCTTAGTTTTGTATTATGCATTTGTGTACATAAAGTGCTGAAAAGAATTCTAAATTAAGGAAAGCCAATCAGAAACTAATCTAAAATATGCTCTGTGTCTTTCAGTAGTTTCCTCTCTCTAATATAAGGATGAGTTCCACCTATATTCATAATCTGTGTGTTTTCTTTGAATAGAAAAGACTAAATTTTTACTATTTTTGATGCAAACTTTGATAACTTCAGGGACTTTTCACACACAGGGTCAAAATAAAATGGTACGTTACAAAATTCTAGAAAAACAGAACATACCAAAGTTCTGTGGTAGATTAAATATCAAATTTTTATGCCATAAACTTTTACAAACAGTCTTCCTTATCATATGAAAACAATATCTAATGAAGTGGTGAAGCCCAAGGTTTCTGTTCCCTCTTATCACTCCAAATTGTAAGTTGATTTTGGGTCAGACAATTTTTTTTGCTGTCATCATAGGAGATTGGATTCGGGAGTTGTGATTTTGCTGTGTTTGCAAAATAGAATTGAGAAATAATGTATGCTTGTGAACTGAGCAAAGATCTGTTTGAGTTCTTGATTAGGTAAGTAATTTTTCGGATGTGCTAATCTTAGGATGTTCTTGTTTTCTTATTCCTTCAAGCTTACCTTCCAGCAACACAGTCAAGAATAGGTTAGTAAAAAGAATGCTTGTTTGTTATGCCTTTGTTAGAACCTAAAATTACCAGCAGATGAAAGGTCTCTGGGACATACTCTGTTCAAGGTTTCTAGTGTTTTTTAAATTGCCCTAATTTACAAATACAGTGAATCTGATGTCATTGTAGCTTACAACAGTAAAAACTAAGAACCATTAATTTGTATGCATTTACAGATTAATGTTACTCCATAACCCCAAGAATGCTTGCAGGCTCATTTACTACTATATCTGAATTACAAAAATCTGGTTGGCCATAAAAATGCCAGCAAAGATACAGGAAACTCTAACTCTCCTGGTAAAATTGGGAAGTATGGCCAGTTTGTATTTGACTTGGAAGATATCCTCCACTGATACTAATAAATAATAGACTGCTTATTTTTAAATAGTAATCTGCTTCCTATAAGTTTTTTTCAAATGAATATAATATTGATTTGGGAAGTGCTCGTCCAAACCAACTTTGAGATGGCTGTAGGAGGCAGTGGTTTAGTTTTGTGTCTCATTCTGCTAAGCCCATCTAGTTGTTCTCAAACATAAAGCAAAGTTGAATGAATAGTAATATATGGTAGTGACATTGTACTTCAGGGTTATTAAATAAAATAACTGCCCACCTAGTCTATATTGTCTATTTTTTCCAATTCCAAAACCAAGCTTTTATTTTAAGAGTTGGTTTTAACATTAAGAACGTTTATTACTTGAGACCAGTTTAACTGAAAATTTTCTGAAAGGTAGCATCTTAGGTAGATGAAGTTGTCCATACAGTTTTCTTGACAGCAATATTAGAAGTGGTTTGTTGCTTGACTTTTCTCAGAATATTTTTTTTTAACTTCTTAATCTATTTTATCCAAGTGCAAAGCAGATTACATGCCTATTTGAATGCTAAGATCCTTTTTAGAAGGCCTTCTATTCTCTTGGCAAGTGTGATTACATCTGATATCTTATTGATTATCTTTATCATTATTTTAGGTCTCAGGCAGAGACATCTTATGGAACTTTCCAAGCCATTGGTAAGAGGCAATCTGGTGGATATGGAAAGAGTTTTGCATTTCTCCATCTTTCTCTGTTTTTTTATTTTTAAAATTTTGATTCATTTTTGATTCATGTATGACATTGGTTTGAGGCATAGAATGGGTTTTCAAATCTGTCCTTTTAGAAGCTTACTTTAGAAAGTTGAGGCATCTAAACTTGAGTTCATGTAAACATTTTGGGAAAGCAATAGGTGAACTGATTTCTTTTTCCAAAATAAACATACCATACTTTTTCAGAATCCTGGAGGAAAATAAAAAAAAATAATGTAGCCTATGAAACATTGTTGGAACCATTAAAGTTCATAGCTCATTACTTAAATTGTTACATTAAATTGTGAAGACTTCAATATTCTGATGAAGCAGAGGTTTCTTTTTAAAAAACTTTATTGTGAAGTGGAAGAATTAAGCTTTTACACTATTTTGCTTAGTTCTTAAATTCAGTAGAACTCTTTTCTGTGCTCTGAATTGTTCATTAGATGTATTTTTTAAAAAGTAGACATTTTAATTATTCTATGCATTTTAATTTTCTTTATGTTTACAAATATATTGATATGCAATCTATATAAATCAATAATATAAGTGGAATTTTTGGTATAGAGAAGCTTATAGTGAAACTATTCCTTGCAAACAACAAATTCATAATTGTTGTCATAAATGGTGTAGACTGAACATTATTCAGTAAGAAACATTCATGTCTTTCTGAATATTTCATAAGAGTTGTTGGTGTAGAATACTGATGTCAAGTGTTATGTATATTTCAGAATCAGGTGGTCCTTGTTTAACTATCCCATTTAATAATAGTTCAAAGTTACCACAGGGCCAAAAAAGTAGCTTTACAACTGTAGCTTGTAGTTAAGAACCATTGTAGCTTCCCTGGTCACATGATAGATTCAGTGCTTCGTAATCAGTGGGCATTTATGATGGTTGTAGCATTCTACAGTCACATGATTGCCATTTAAATGCTTCATAGGTGGCTTTCAACAAGCTGCCAGTAAAAACATATGTTGCAGTCACTGATGTCTTGCTTGATAAGTGGATTGCTGCTTAGTGATGGAGTTACCCATCCCAATTGAATTTATTATGGATTATCTATATATAACAAAATAGTTAATGGTTGCAGAAATGTTATTTATTTAGTAATCAAATTTATATAGCCCCTCATCTCATAAGAAGTGAGTCTGGTCAGTGTACAATAATTACAATTATTTGAAATATAATTGCCTTAAAATTATACTAAAATGAATGCTTCCCAGAGTTACTGGATTGGAATGAAGATTCACATTATATTAATGTGATTCTGATAACAGATTATAAAGACTTGTATTTTGTTTTTTGGGGGAAGAAATTATTTAGTGATTTTATGCCTCTCTCTTCTTTGTTTTTATCTTACCTCTTCCTTTAAATAATTGAAAAGGTCAGAAAATAAATACCAGATTTTTATAATTCATCAAAACTCTAATTGTCTACTGTTGGGCATACAAACAATTCACTCTCCCTCTCATACCCAGCAATGTGGGAGGGACAGAAGAAAACACTGTTGGAAAAGCCTTTGCCTGTAGTTAATGATAGCTTTAAAATGAAGTGGGTAAAATTACATAGATTTGATTATGTTAGAGATATCATATTTGGTTAAATAAGAATATCTGTGTCTGCAATTAAAGGCTACAAGAATAGAAAGCATGTTTTTTTCCCTTGAAAATACAAAATGCAAGATATATTTTTTCTGCCTATAGTTTAAATAAAAAACGAGAAAGCAAAATGAAGGGAAAAGGTCAGTTCCAAAATGGATCAGTTTTAGAAAATTATGAATTCTCAATAAGTATATATGGTTATAAATATTACTGTCAAGACCAGTAGTTAATATTGATACTTTGCCAAAAGAGGCCTTATGAAATCTCAAATTTGATTTGAGATTTGTTTCCCTTCATAGGATTTTGGACACTTGGATAAACAGATAAAGAATGTAGTTTGAGACCAAATGTAATTTTTTAAAAATTGTAACCTACAGAAGGTAGTTATGAAGCCACTGCATGGCAGAGTTGGAGTTTCCAGTCTGTTCTACTCCTTTTAAGCTTGGCTTTGCTTAAAGTTTATAAATACTTTGTGACTACTGAAGACTTAATCCACCCCCCCCCCCAAAATAACTGGAAAAACTCTACAAATGTTTCAGTAGCTTATTCCTGCGGGCCTCTGGATTGGGAAACAGAATGGAAGTTTGGGGTGGCCTAGCCATTTAAGCATATAATCTCTGGAATTTGTACAAAAAATTACTTTTGAGTTTGAAATTCTATGGACAATAATCATACTAATAATAGAAGGCTTCTTTGAGGAGGCTTTGGAACTAAAAGACAAAAAGAAGGGAAAATAGAACGTAAACTGTACAAATACAATTAAAACTGGGGACAAAAAGTTCAGTGGGAAAATGCATGTGGTGATCCATTAAACTGTGATTGCAGTAGAGGTTTAGGACATTCTAAAAGTAATCCTTACTTACCGCATAGAAATTGGGAGCACGAATTGCATTGTTAAGTGACATAGTTATAAGGCATGACATCACATGACATACCAATTTACCATAGCAGTTCCAGTAGCCCCAGTTCCTGTTCTTAGATAGATTCTGTGTGGTCACTTAATCTCTTGGTCATATGATCACCATTTTTGACCTGCCAATTTCCCAAATGACTTTAATTGTCAGAAGCTAGCAATAAAGGGGGCAAATGGTGATCATAAGACTATAGATGCAGCAATGTCATAATTCTGAGCTGGTTACTGAGCACCCAAATTGCAGCCATATGAATTGAAGAAGCTACAAGAGCCAAAGCTACAAGGACCCATTGTAATTACTCCTATTCAGTGGTGTCATGACTTTGAACACTTTGCAGTATTGCAGGCAAACTCTTCCTACAGCCTGGAATTTGATCCTGATGGGGCTGAAAGTTGACTTAGCCTTCCTTCCGAGGTCAGTAAAATGAAGATCCAGATTGTTCGGATCAATATGCTGACATTGTAAACTGCCCAGAGAGTGCTGTAAAGCACTGTGGAGCAGTATATAGGTCTAAGTGCTATTGCTATCAATATTCAGTAATTAACAAATGCAACCAATTCCAATTGGTTTTAATTTTTTATCTGAATACTTAGATCAGTAAAAGAGATACAAAAAAAAAGAGTATTTTTATTAAACTAATAAAAAAACCATTTTGGCCCATTTTTGGTTAACTGCCAAAGCAATGTCTGTGGACTCCACCTTGCTTCTCCATCGAACTGCTGCGAGCATCCAGAGAGTGGGAGGTGCTCCAGTCTCATGTCATACAGGCTGAGCTATAATTGAAGGAATGCCCTCCTCCTCCACGTGACTGCTGCAGGCATTCCCCCAGTTTTAGCTCAGCCTTCGACAGACAGGCAGCTAGATTCGTGTCTTGGCCGTTTCAGATTTATTGCCTAATTCTTGTATCAGATTTGCATTTCTTTTAATCCTTGTTCCTTGCCTTATTTGTGTGGTCCCAAATTTTTGCCAGGCGAGTTTTTCGCCCTTAGGGGGAAATTAGGGGGAGTCGGAGCTTTTGCCCCCCCACCCCCCTCCTTCTCCCTCTGCCAACCTTAAAGTGCGCTCCCAGGAGCAGCCCTTTCGTTCAGCTTTATTTACCGTTCATTGCGTCTTCCCCCCACCAACGCAATTAGAAACTCTGTTTCTTCTCCCAGCTCTTTATTTTTGCCTTTTTCCTTCCGTTTAAGGGCTGGTGCATCTCTGTACTATTAGCGCCACTACGGGCAGCCATTTTAGGCGCGCCTCGTGGTCGGCGCCATTTTGACTGACCGAGTTGAAGTTGCGTGGTTTGCTGGTAGGCCCTCAGCATGAAAGGACGTGTGGAGCCTGATTTTATTGAGGATACCGTGGCTCCAGGCCCTGTTATTCTCCGCTACCTTCCTGTGCCTTGTTGGTTCTTGTTGTTGATTGCCCGCAATTTACCCAGAGACGCAGGCACGTACCTTCCAAGTTCGCTGGGAGGCTGCCTTAGGAAACCTTCTCAAACCCCTGATTTTTTTGTCTGTGGATATTTATATTTAGGGGTTATTATTGTTGTTGTTTTCTCTGGCCTCAGCGTTGGATTTGGCTTCCCCTCTTGCACTAGTTGCTTACTGAGTTTCCTTCTAATTTGATTATCTTCGGGCTCTGCCCACTTTTATATATATATATATATATATATATAAAATCTTTTTGATTATTCTTGAACTGTTACTAGTAGGTGGATAGTTAAGGGAATTTTTTCCCTCGCCTTTCCAAAAGGGGGACATGGCCCAACCTTAAGGAAAACCGGCTAGAGCGATAGGCCGAACTCCTTGGCGCACCAACCGCCTCTCCTATATTCTTGGTATCATGGCAGAGGGAAATCCGAGTGGGCCTTCCTTAAAGGCCAAGTCCAAGACCCACCATTTGCGTGCAAGGGACAAGGATTCCTCCAGTGCCTTCCAAAGGGATGCCTTGAGGCGTCATAAGGCTCTGGAGAAGGAATTTAGCAAACGTTCGAAGGACTCGCCTTCTGTAGCTCTGACTCCTCCCTCTCTTTCTGTACATTCCCCCCTGCCCGGACAGTCTTCCCCCTCCAGGCAAGACCCAGCTTCTTCTATTATCCCAGACAGTATCAAGGAGTGGATGCAGCTCGCCATCCGTCAAGGGATCGCTGAAGGCATGCAGCAACTCTCAAGGATGGAGCCTCAGGGGATGGCACTTGGAATTACATCCGTATCCACTAGAACTATCGCTGGGTCGGCTTCCCAGCCGGGACAGATACCTCTCCAATTGGAAAGTCCCATGTCTGGAGGGTGTGGAGGCCCTGGTGGAGGAGGAAGGGGACTTTCAGTCTGTACGGGAAGAGGAAGGTTCCGATAGAGGGTCACTACACTATTCAGAGCCCCTATTTGCACTGGAACCCATGGAGGAGGAAATGTCTGAAGACAAAGGCATTTCTCCTGAGCAACCGGCTATGGTGGGCCTGTTCAAACCTCAGTTGTTTAAATCTTTATTATTTAAAGCTAAAAACATTTCAGGTCTTCTTTCTCCATCTGCTTCGGAGCCGCCTCCAGCTGCCCTGGGGGGTCAAGAAGACTCCATATTCACCCATCCGGTCATTGAGACTGAGGTAATTCCTACCCCCCAATATTCTCCGGTCATTGAGACTGAGGTAATTCCTACCCCCCCAATATTCTCCGATCTCGTAGCAAGACAACTGGCATGACTGGCCCCTCTCCTGCCCCTTCTAACCAAGATAAGAGGCTGTTCAATCTCGATCCGGAATTCTCAACCTTGCTTGCTACTTCGGGGGTAGACGACCCTATTATTAGATTGGCTTCTTCTTCTTCCAATCCCACTGATGCTCTGGAGGCACTTAAACCTGAAGATAAGCGTATGGAATTGGCGCTCCGGCGGGCGCATCAGTCAGATGCCTGGACCATAAAGTCGGCCACAGCTGCCTTTTTTTTTTTACCTGCTCTTCCATAAGGTGGCTTAAACAATTAAAGCAACATGTCCCCGCTTCCAACACCAGAGCCCAGCAGGACATCGCCAAGCTCACGGCCGCGGCTGAATTTGCGACCGATGCCACCTTTCACTCCGTGAAGTTCTCGGCCAGGGCCATATCCTCACACGTGGCTGCCTGTCGGCTGCTCTAGCTCCAACAATGGCATGCAGATGTCAAAAATAAATCCAAGTTAGCCTCAGCTCCCATTTCGGGAGGGAAGCTTTTCAGCCCTGTCTTAGAACCGTTATTAATGGAGACGTGGAATAAGAAGAAATTTCTACCGTCCCTTTTTCGTAAACCAGAAGCCAGAGGGCCCCAGCCATTTCGGAGGGGCTCCTTTCGTCCCTTCGTCCAACATTCCTTCTCCCCTAGATATCAGGCCTCGTCGTCCTTTCGGCCGGCCTATCAAGACAGAAGCGACTCAGGTGATAGAGGCAGGAGGGGAGGAAGCTACAGGGGGCCCTTCAGAGGTTCAGGAAATAGGGCGTCCTGGAGACCCAGATAGATCTCCTGCCTCCTATCCCATTGGCGGTCACCTTAGATGGGAAACATCCACTTCGGATATTTGGGCCAGAGACACCGTTAGATTCGGTCTTTCTCTTCAGTTTCATTCTTCACCACCGGAACATTTCATGGTTTCTCCCCTCTCCAGGGACCCGGCCAACCGGGAGCTCATGTCATCAGCTATCAAACACCTCGCAGATATTAGGGCAATCCAGCCCGTACCTGCCTCACAGCGGGGAGAGGGGTTTTACTCCCTCCTCTTTCTAGCCCCTAGGCATTCTGGAGGCTGGAGGCCCATTTTGGATTTGAAAAGGCTTAATCGGTATGTTGTCCGACATAGATTTAAAATGCATACCCTTCAATCCATTTTGCAGAGCATCAGAAAGGGAGACTGGATGACTTCAGTAGATCTATCCGAGGCTTATCTCCATATCCCTATCCTTCCCTCGCATTCAAAGTACTTGAGATTTTGTTATAATAATCAGCATTTTCAGTATGTGGCCCTTCCCTTTGGCCTTGTTTCAGCCCCAAGGACATTTACAGCTCACCTCAGGCACTTTCCAATTCGGCTTCATTGTTACCTTGATGACATTTTAATTGTTTTCGCCCAACCAAACGCAGGCTACACGTGACACTGCTACCACCCTTTCGGTGCTGCAGGCTCACAGTTTCCTTGTTAACTGGGAAAAGAGTCAACTTATCCCTTCCACCCATATAGCCCATTTAGGAGCTGTCATTGATTCGGTGATGGAGAAGGTTTTCCTTTCTCACGATAGATTCATCAGCATACAAACTTCTGTCAAGTCCATTAGGCGGTCCGGTAAGGCCTCTTTACTTGATTTATCCAAGCTACTGGGGAAACTAGTTTCCTGTATATCTATTATTCCATGGGCACGTTTACATTCTAGATCGTTGCACTGGTTCCTTCTGCTGTATCAACGTTCCGGACACAGCAACTCCAACATCGTGGTGAAGGTCCCTCCAAGAGTCCTCGCCTCTCTTATATGGTGGACAAGACCTTCTATCAACAGGGGCCATCTGTTCAAGGATTCCCCAAGAGTCACGCTCACTGCAGATGCAAGTCTCTCCGGATGGGGAGCCCATCTACACTCCCTTTCGGCCCAGGGCGTTTGGTCGGCCACCGAGCGGCGTTGCAGCATCAATTGGTTGGAGCTCCATGCACTGTACTTAGCCCTGAAGGCTTTCCTCCCTCAGGTTCAAAGCAATCACAATTCTAACTGACAACACCACAACCAAGGCGCATATCAATCGCCAAGGGGGCACTCATTCTCTTCATCTCAAGAGGCCGAGCGGCTGTGTCGATGGTCAGAAACACACCTTCTGTTCATCAGAGTGGAACACATTTCGGGAGCCTCCAATGTTCGCGCAGATTGGCTCAGCAGGGCCGCGTTGGACCAAGCGGAATGGCGACTTCATCCTCTTGTGTTCAAGCAGGCAGCAACGATCTTCGGCCTGCCTCTGGTAGACCTATTTGCATCCCCGCACAATGCCCAGACACCAAGATTTTTCTCTCGCTACCCCACCAACGGAGCGAAGAATTACGATGCCCTGCGTTGCCCTTGGCCTTGGTCTTCTGTATGCCTTTCCTCCTCTCCCTTTGATCCCAAGGGTGATTCAGAAACTGGTTCTGGAGAGGGCAGAGATTCTCCTAGTGGCTCCGTATTGGCCCAGGAGACCGTGGTTCGCAGACCTTCGCGATCTGTCGGTGGCCCCACCGTGGCGGATTCCTCGGGACAAGATCTCCCTGTCCCAGGGCCTTCTCATCCATCCGGATCTGCAATGGCTTCAGTTGGCCATCTGGAGATTGAGCGGGAAAAGCTAAGATTGGAGGGTCTATCGGCCCAGGTCATCACTACCATCATGGCAGCGAGACACCTTCCACCACTCGCATTTATAATGCAATCTGGGACTCTTTCTCCAAATGGTGTCGTCAATCTTCTATCAACCCGCTCTCCCCTTCCATTGCGCAGGTTCTGGCTTTCCTGCAAGATGGCCTAGACAGGGGTCTTTCCCCCAACACTCTGAGAAGACAGGTTTCAGCTCTTTCGACGGTGGTTTCTGGCGACTCGTCTGTGTCGCTATCCCACCATCCTCGTATCAGAGCCTTTCTCAGGGGGGCTTCTAACCTGCGCCCCCCAATGGTTCACAGATACCCGCCTTGGGACCTTAATAAAGTCCTTACGGCGCTGACTAAATCTCCCTTCGAGCCACTCAGGGAAGCTTCACTTCAGTATCTCACCCTTAAAATGGTGTTTCTCGTAGCAATAATTTCAGCTAGAAGGATATCTGAAATTGCAGCTCTATCCGTCAGAAAGGACCTGTGCGTTTTCCATCCTGATCGAGTGATTTTACGGCCTGATCCTGTCTTTATGCCTAAAATCAATTCGGCTTTTCACAGAGCACAGGAATTGGTCCTGCCTAATTTTTGTCCAAAGCCCGTGCGGGAGAAGGAATGGCAGTTGGCACACCCTCGATGTGCGCAGAGCTCTCCGTATATACATCCATCGAACTCAGCCTATCAGAAAGTCTGAGTCTCTTTTCCTCTCCTTTCAGCCAAAGACAATGGGATGCAAAGTCTCCCCGTCTACTGTAGGCCGCTGGATTAGGGCTACCATTTCTAAGGCCTATCTGGCTCAAGCTCTACCGGTTCCTAGTGGGGTAACCACTCACTCTACCAGGAGTGCGGCTACTTCGGTAGCCTGGGCTACTCAAGCTTCCATTCATGACATCTGTAGGGCAGCCACTTGGGCCTCTCCATCTCCATTTATACGACACTATAGAATTGACACTTATGCCTCCGCTGAGGCTTCCTTTGGTAGGCGAGTCCTTCAACAGGTGTCAAGAGAGCCAGAGGAAATTCCAACCCAGACAGAGTCCCGCCCGTAGGACAACATGTCCCACTTTCTGGATGCTCGCAGCAGTTCGACGGAGAATGGGCGTTGGTTCTTACCTGATACGCCTCTTCTCGTTGAACTGCGTAGAGCATCCAGCCCCACCCTTTTTATTCCGTCTGGTAGGGCATTCTGTTTCAGCCAATGATACTGTTTATGGTTGTTGAGAGTTGTTTTTTCCAGTTCCGTTAGAGGATTGTTGTTGTCCTCTCGTCTTCGTAAAACTGGGGGAACGCCTGCAGCAGTCACATGGAGGAGGAGGGCGTTCCTTCAATTATAGCTCAGCCTGTATGACACGAGACTGGAGCACCTCTCACTCTGGATGCTCTACGCAGTTCAACGAGAAGAGGCGTATCAGGTAAGAACCAATGCCCAATTTCACCTTATATGACTAGCATTATAATATCTACCTTTTGAAAAATTAAGTGTTCTAATGTGTTTTCATTCTACTGTAAAATTGAGAATATTTATTTTATTTATATTGCCGCCTATTCTCCCATGGCGACTCGAGGCGGCTTACACAATGTAAAACCATATTTAAAACAAAAAATAAAAATAATAAAAACTAACAAAAAGAATCAAATAAATTAGTAAAGTACGATAGAACAAAATTTGGGAAAAACAAACAAACAAAAAACAGAAAATCAAAAACCAGCTCCCATCCCCCTCCCTGATGACAGCAGATCACACTAGCCACCTGATGGGCTCCATCCCTCTTGGGGTTCCCCAGGCCCGCTGGCAAAACCAGGTCTTCAGTGCCTTTCAGAAGAGACTTAGAGTGGGGGCCATTCTAATCTCAGGGAATGATGTTCCAGAGAGACGGAGCCACCACGGAGAAGGCCCTTCTTCCCACCAGGTGTATCTCCCTCAGAGGTGGGACTCGCAACATTCCCTGCCTCCTCTCTCTTAATGGGTTGGATGGATGTGATTGACAAGAGATGTGTCCTTAGATAACCCGGACCTAAGCCTTGAAGGGCTTTAAAGGTGATAACCAGCACCTTGAATTGCACCTGGAAGCAAATTGGCAACCAATGCAACTCCCGCAGGAGAGGTGACACATAATTTTTTTCATGGTGTTTTTTGATTGGGAAAAAGTTTCCTCCTTGACTTTCTTTATTAAGAAAAGGTTGTAACACGCTGCTATAAAACTGAGATTTAATTTAGCCTGTCTACTTAGGTTTACTTCATAACTTTTCATTATGAGCCAACTTCTTTGTAAAAGTATGATTGGGTTTTAAATAGCTGGCTGGACTCTCTCCAGTGGCAAATAACTTTGGAACTGCATACACTATTAATTTCATGTGATAATAAGCTAAATACAAATTAGTTGAGGCAAGAGGTAAAAGTTCAGTTGATTATTTTACCAATAAGATAATAGTATATCTTCAAAAGGGCATAAAGTGGTTGAAGAAATTAAGTACCATTTGTTTTAGGTCATGCTTACCTTTAGAAAATATATAATTAGGACATGCAGTCCTTAGGAATATCTATCTGTCTGTCTGTCTGTCTATCTATCTATCTATCTATCTATCTATCTATCTATCTATCTATCTATCTATCTATCTATCATATCTATCACATTTTATTTTATTTTGATCTACAGTTTACACTTACATGCATGTTTCCACGTAGTAAATAAGAATAATAAGAATTGTACTAAAAAGTAATTTAGCATTATGTATCTGTAGCTGCCCAGAATTGCAGCTATTGGAGAGATGGATGGCATTCTCCTCCATGCTGCATTGAGAGCCCAGGATGTGTTGACTCCTTCCTATGACGTCATTTAGCCGAGTCTGTACTAAGATATAAAAGCCAGCCCCCGGGAGAGACCCCAGCTTTTGACTCAGCTCCTTTCAGTCAGTAGCTGTGTCTCTGAAAGCGTTCTGTTAGATAGCACTCACCAACGATCTTCAGTACTTTTTTTCCTCACTTCAAGCAGCTTCCAGGGATCTGGGCAGTTTCTCTTCCAGGAGAGCAGGGGTCTCTGCTGCAACATTGGCTGCAACATTGGGAGCAGCGTTACAGAGCTCTGTGCACGCAAGCTGGGCAGCGTCTGTAGACCTCCCCCATGCCTGCGGTTTGGAGCGGTCGTAAAAACGATCGGCAAACTGATAAGAGCACAAGCCAGCTGATTATGTGGCTGGTTGCTGTGTTTTTACCTTGCTGACTTCGCTCGGGGCTCTGTATAGCCTAAGGAGCGATTGTTCGATCTTGGAGCCTGTTTCCTCTAGTCAGCAGCCATCTTGGATTGAAGCCTTCCACCACGAGGTTAGCGGCCATTTTGTAAGCCCGGGGGCCATTTATACCCTAAGGGGCTTAATATAAAAATTTCTAAACAGCTTCTTTCCAACGCAAGAACCTTTATACTACAAATGGAGCAAGGTAAGGCTCAGGCAGAGCTTTCCCCCCCAGTGGAACAGTCTCTTAAGCCCAATAAGAGAAAAAGATGTAGGCAACGCCCCCAATCAGTCCAGAGGGAGGTGGCTGCTAAAATCAAAGCAAAGGCTCCACCCCTAAGAAGGCAACTCAGGCTGAATTGAGGGCAGAGAAGCGCCGACATGCAGCTCTAGAGAGGCAGTTCAACAGAACTATTCAACAGAAGGGAGTGCAACTACAGCATGTTTCAGGTGATACTCGTGGGCTCCAACCAAGCCCTCCCAGGGGAGGAGAAGTTATCTATGAGCCTTTCCATCCTCCATCCTGGTCTCCTGAGGTGCTTGCAGTACAATCAGATGCTCAGGATCTAAGCAGATCTGGGCCTTATTTCCAACAGGCTTCTGGGCCATATGCTCCTCCCCCTCCCTCCAGGCCTCGAACCTCTTCTCAATCTAGGCCTGAAGCCACCTTCACTCCCACAGCAGCGGGCCTTCTGCCTCTACCTTTGAGCATAGATCAGGGGATATCCAAGATGTTGTCTCATTGGCCATTAGGCAGGGATTGGCTGAAGGCTTCGAGCAAATTCTTCAACCTCTGGAAAGGGTTCAGGCCCTTCTCCCTTCTCAATAAGTTCCTTGCCTCATCATCCTGATTTACACAGGCCCCAGGACCTCAGGGTCCATTCTTCTCTACCAGAATGGGTGGAAGTTGATGAGAAAGGAAGGCCTTCATCATCTGAACACAGTTACATTTCTCATTCAGAGTGTGAAGAGGGTGAGATTTTTCACCAAAATGTTTCAGAGGAAGAGGATTCTTGCCCAGAGCAGACATCCTCTGCATTGGTCTTCAGACCTACTCCCTTCAGGCCATTACTCAGCAAGGCCTTGGTCACTGCCAAGCTATCGCCAGAGGAAGTGGCTCCCGAGCCACAAGAAAATCCCTCTAGCCAAGGGGATTCACTCTTCTCCAAGCCTGTAGTGCATGCAGAGGTTTTGCCTTCTCCCATTTTGTTCCTGGACATGGTCAAGGAACAGTGCACTTCTCCTTCAGCAGGTCCTCACCCATCTTCTCTGGATAAGCATTTCTACAATGTCAGCGCAGCTCTGGACAATGCCCTGGCAGTGCCTTCTGTTGACATTCCAGTTCTGGCCTCATTCTCATCTTCTGGCACTCCCACGGAGCCAGAAGATATCCTGAAACCAGATGATAAACGCTCCAAACAGACCCTCAAGCACAATCACCAGGCCGCTGCTTGGGCTGTTCGGGCTTCAACAGCAGCATCCTTCTTCACCAGGGCATCCATATGGTAGCTGCGCCAACTCCAGAATAGATTGCCTGCTTCTGACCTTCGGTCTCACCAAGACCTTAATAAGATTATTGCAGCGGCGGAATTCACTGCGGATGCCACTCTCAATTCCGCCAAATTTGCATCCAAGGCCATGGCATCTTCTGTACCAGCAAGAAGACTTTTATGGCTCCGAAATTGGCAGGTGGAGTCATGCCGAGAATGGAAGCTGGCTTCAGTTCCATTCACAGGCGATAAGCTTTTTGGTGATGCTCTGGAACCTTATCTCATCAAAACCAGAGATAAACGTAAAATTCTCTCTTCCTCTGAGAAGAAAGCTGACTGTCGCCCTGCTCCTTATTGCCCTTCTGCCTTCCGAGCGGTGACCTCATCTCACTTCCCCCGCTCTCACAGGCCGTACTCCCAACGCCAAGACCAACGGGCGGAAGCATCTGGCAGGCAACAACCTTCTGGTAAACGGCCCTCTTGGGGGGGAGGGGGTCATTCTTTCCATCGCTCTAAGTAATCCCTCATTCTCCCCACTCATTGGAGGTTGCCTAGCCTTCTTTGCCTCCAAATTAGAGGAGTCAATGACGGACACCTGGATGCTCAGCACTATTAGGTCAGGGTTACAATTGGACTTCCTAACGCCACCGCCCCCCCAAATTTTTTGATCTGTCCTGTCTCTTGGGACATTTCCAGGCAAGCCCTCATGAATCAGGCCATTCAGCACCTTCTGGAAATCAGGGCTATTCAACCTGTTCCCCCCTCTCAGCGGGGACATGGGCTTTGCTCTTGCCTTTTCATCATTCCCAAAGCCTAAGCCTCGGGGGTGGTGAGCCATCCTTGATGTACAATTTCTCAACCAATTTGTAAAATACAGGCGATTTAAAATGCAGGCTCTGCATTCTATTTTAGAGAGCATTCGGAAGGGCAACCTCCTCTCTTCCATTGATCTCACTGAGGCTTACCTCCACATCCCAATTTGGCCTCATCGTTGCCAGTTTCTCCATTTCTGTTATCAGAGTACCCATTACCAGTATCCAGCAGTTCCCTTCAGCCTCTCATCAGGTCCAAGGGTCTTCACAAAGATTCTGACAGCATTGATGGCATCTCTGCGTTCTATTCCAGTGAGGATCCAATGCTACTTGGACGACATTTTGATTCTATCCTCTTCCATCCATGCGGCCCGTCGGGATCTGCAAATTACCCTGTCATATCTCCAGAGCCACGGATTTTCCATCAACACCAAAAAGAGCCAGCTGTCTCCCACAATCAAATTGCAACACTTGGGAGCAGTCATCGATACCATGTTGTGCCAGGTTTTCCTGTCCCCAGCTCATGGAAAGAGCCTTGCAGAGATCATCCACCAGATCCAGCAACATCAAATTGTCCCCCTGTCGCTGCTGTCCAAACTTCTGGGGAAGATGGTATTGACATCGTCCCATAGGCTCGGCTCCACTCCTGACCCCTCCAATGGTTCCTGCTTCCTTACCAACAAAGAGGAACCAGCCACTCACCCATCAAGGTCCCACTCCCGCCACAAATCTGGAGTTCTCTCAATTGGTGGCATTCCCTGTCAATCTGGAGGGGACTCCTGTTCCAGGGACCCAGACAGGCTAGTGATAACCACCGATGCCAGCCTCCTGGGTTGGGGGTTCCCAAATGCAGGGCCAGATAGCTCAGGGCATTTGGTCCAGATCAGAGCAGACCCTTCCCATAAATTGGCTAGAGCTCAGAGCCATTTTTCTGGCTCTCAAGCATTTCAGGCAATCAGTGACCAGCTCTCATGTTCTAGTCCTTACGGACAACATGGCCGCAAAGGCTCATGTCAACCGGAAAGGGGGGATGAGGTCCAAAGCCTTTATGAGAGAGGCTCTACGGTTGAGGTTATGGGCAGAGAAACACCTGTTGTCGATCTTGGTGGACCACATCTCTGGGGTCGACAACTCCCAGGCTGACTGGCTCAGCAGGAGCCTAGTCGACCAGGCAGAATGGTCCATTCTTCCATCTCTATTCAGGGACTTTTCCCTCAGATTCAGAACACCGGAGGTGGATCTCTTCTCCGCTCCTCAAAAAGCTCAAGTCACCAGATTCTTCATTAGGTTTCCTTGCCAGGGAGCGGAGGGGACCAATGCTCTTCGGTGCAGATGGCCTAAGGGTCTCCTCTATGCCTTTCCCCCACTTCCCATCATTCTGGCAGTAATTCGTTGGAGGAACATGCAGAGCTCCTCCTCCTGGCACCCAATTGGCAAGGAGGCCCTGGTTTGCAGACCTGGTCAACCTATCAATGGCTTCTCCTTGGAGGATCCCAGCCCATCTAATCTCCCTTCACCAGGGGGCCCTGCTCCACCCAGAGCCCCAGTGGTTCAAGCTGACCATGTGGCACTTGAGCGGCAGCACCTAGAGGAGGCTGATCTTACAGAAATGGTCATCCTCACTATCCTGGCGTCTCGCAAACCTTCTACAATGCACATCTATGATGCCACCTGGAAGGCTTTTTCCCGATGGTGCCTCAGGGAGGGTCTTTCTCCTGCTTCGGCCCAGTTGGCAGAAGTTCTTAGCTTCCTTCAGCATGGGCTGGATAAAGATTTGGCCTCCAACACCGTACGCAGGCAGATTGCGGCCCTCTCCTTGGTCCTTACATGGGGTTTGCTTCCTTCCTTATCCCATTACACTTCAGTCAGGAGGTTTTTGAAAGGGGCTTCCAACCTGCACCCTCTGGTGGTTCACCGGTATCCTTCCAGGGACCTTGATATGGTCCTTAATGCCCTTACAAAGCCCCCCTTTGAACCTCTTAGAACAGTGTCTCTCCGTTTCCTGACTCTGAAGGTAGTGTTCCTTGTTGCCATCACTTCTGCCAGGAGGGTTTCCGAGCTTGCTGCTCTTTCCATTAGACAGGACCTTTGTTCCTTTCACAATGATAGGGTTGTTCTTTGTCTGGACCCTTCATTTATTCTGAAGGTTAACACTTGGTTTCACAGGTCCCAGGACATTGTTTTGCCTGACTTCTGTCCTCTCCTGCACCATGACTTTGAGTGGCAGTGGCACATGCTAGATGTAAGAAGGGCTCTTGGAATATACATTAAGCGCACTTCCTCCTTCAGGAAGTCGGAAGCCATGTTTGTTTCCTTTTTCCCTTCTCACTTGGGGCACAAGGCCTCTTCTACTATTAGCAGGTGGGTCAGGTCTTGCATTGAGCAGGCCTACAAAGCTGCGGCCTGTCCAGTTCCCCAAGGTCTGACGGTGCACTCTACCAGAAGCACGGCCACTTCTGCCTGGGTGACCCAAGCATCCTTGGAGGAGATTTGTCATGTGGCCACGTGGATATCCCCATCTCCTTTCATCAGACACTACCATCTGGATGCTTTTGCCTCGGCGACTGCAGCCTTCAGCAGACAGGTGCTTCAACAGTCAGTGTGATGAGCCGGACGAGGACCCGCCCGTGGACATGCAGGCTTTGGCATGTCCCACCCTGGGCTCTCGATGCAGCATGGAGGAGAATGGGCGTTGGTAGAAGTTACCATGAACGCCCTTTCTATCTATGCTGCGAGAGAGCCCAGCCCCTCCCTTGATTCATCCAGAGAGGGTAAGACATATTTCTGAATTTATTTTGGGCTTTCAGAAACACCTTTCGGTCTGTCAAGTATCTTCGCCAAAGCTGGGATCTCTTCTGGAGGCTGGCTTTTATATCTTAGTACAGACTCAGCTAAATGACGTCATAGGAAGGAGTCAACCCATTCTGGGCTCTCTCGCAGCATAGATAGAAAGGGCGTTCATGGTAACTTCTACCAACGCCCATATACACTTAATAAATAATTATATCAAGAAAACTCTAGATGGCTACCATAAGTATGGTATATATTTTATTCTTAATATGAATTAGCTTTGTGAAATACTACAATTTTAGAATACAATAGTATCCACCATCTCATCGCTTATAAATAATAATAAATTATCTGAAAACCATTAATGTCCATCCAGGTCTTACAAAGACATTCAAGCCAAAATGTGGGTTGTTTTATTCACTGCCTTTGTTTAAGTTTGTGCAGCCCAGTGCTTTCTGACATTTATGTAAACTCGTCAGCAATGTCATTCAGAATTTGGCTGACAACACCCAATTGTGTATCTTTTCAGTTGATGTCAAAGATAATGTGAAGATACTGATTTTTTTTTAAAAAAAGATTAGATTTATATTATACCTGTAACCAGGTGCTCAAGGCAATATATCTAATGCTCACTTCTCTTATTTTTCACCACAGCCATCTTGTGAGATAGATTAGGATGAGGGAAAGTGATTGTCTAAAGAGGTTGGATCTCCCTGCTCCAAGTCCCATACCTTAGCCATTATACTGCACTGATTCTCAAAACAAGGGTTTTAAGTAAAAGCTTTCCTGATTATACTATTCTAACAGTAACATGAAATGTGAAGTGATATTAACTGCTGTGTACAGTGACATGCTAAATTTGAGGAATAACTGAAGGTCATCTCTTGACCAGCTTATAGTTTGGGAATATGAACTCCTTTGGATAGCCTGTATGTCAGTTAAAGGAACAAGGTCTAGTGGTTTCCTGGTTAGAAATCAAGAGATTAGATTCAATAGAATGACTGTTGCACCTTGGTAACCTCACATTACTTCTGATATCTCTTTTGGCACTACGTCAAGAAGAAAACCACAAAACTCCATTCCTGTGGCTGTACTACAGGCCCTTACTGCCACCATGTCCAGTGGGAGTATCTATTATTTCAACACGATAAATAGGAATAGGAATTGCAATTGGAATAGGAAATGGAATGGAATAGAAAAGTTGGAAGGGGCTTGAGGTCTTCTAGTCCACCCCCACACCCCCGCTCAGGCAAGAAACCATTTCAGACAAACAGTTGTCTAATCTCTTCTTAGAAACTTCTGGTGTTGGAGATTCACAACTTCTGGAGGCAAGCTGTTCCACTGATTAACTGTTCTGTCAGGAAATTTCTCCTTAGTTCTAGGTTGGCGTTCTCCTTGGTTTGTTTCAATCCATTCCTTCTTGTCTTGCCTTCAGGTGCTTTGGAGAATAGGTTAACCCCTTCTTCTTTGGGGAAGCCCCTTAGAAATTGGAACACTGCTATCATTTCACCTCAGTCCTTTTAATTAAACTAAACATATCCAATTTCTGCAACCAGTACTTCATATGTTTTAGCCTCCAATCCCCGAATCATCTTTGTTCTGCACTCTTTTTAGAGTCTCAACATCTTTTTATATCATGGCAACTGAAACTGGATGCAATATTGCAAGTGTGGTCTTACCAAGACATTATAAAGTGGTATTAACCATGTGATCCTATCCCTCTGTTAATGCAGCCTAGTTCTGTAAGCTTTTCTTGCAGCTGCAGCCCAGTGATATTTAAGTGATTGTCCACTAGGATTCCAAGATCTCTCCCACAGTTATAGCTTTTGAGCCAGGTACCACTTATTCCATACCTGTGCATTTGGTTTTTCTTGCCTAAATGTAGAATCTTAATTTCTTAGCAATTTTGAGTTATTTATAGTCATCAGACAGTGTGTTCAAAAATGCCCTTTGACTAATTTAAACTGCTGGTTTTTCTCATGCCAAAATGCTTGGAGGCCTGCCTCTCCACTTTCTACCTGAGCCTTGCCAAAAATTCCCTCATGTTCCTTCTATGCATCCTGTCTCCTAGAGATGAAGCTAGTGTAATGGCACACTGAATTTAAAACTGCCACTCAGGTTAGATAATTTGGCTTTTTGGTGTTGGCCTTTAAATTACTGGTAAAATGTTGCATCACATTCTCAGTGATTAAAGCTGTTTCTTGGTTACATCTCCCATTTTGTTCCATCTTTTTTATCTGATTAAAAAAAATTTTTTTGGCATTTTCTCATGGTTTTACTAAAACTCTTCCAGAATAATACCTTGTGGAATATATTAAATTGTTCAAAAATATATCATTAGAAATTGAGACACATAATAATGTGGTTAACCTATAACAATTTATTATGTGATTGATTTGATTTGACTTAGCATGGTGTGTTAACTCACTCAGTTATAGCTTAGCATTATTTGGCAACTGTCTTTCCTTATTGGTTTGTGTGAACTTTTCCAATGCACTGTAGAATTGTAAATTGTCAGTATTATTGCAGGCATCTGATTTTAGGCTTATACTTGTAACTGTGCTTGAGTGCAATGTCTTTGTACATCATGCATACATATAGTGTGGTTTATTTGCTATTGGCATAGCATCTTCTTTGAACCCAGCTATTCTAAGTTAAACCATACTTAACAAATGAACCCATCCAGTGTTGACTATGAGACCATTCTTTTGGTAAGGATAATGCAGGGTGTGTTAATTTTCATATTTTACTGACAGCTTGGTCCACCCCAAACTGGAAATCCTTCAGTTGTATGTTAGGCTACAGTACTATTGGTTAAACTCACTTGGGATTATGAGACTTTTAGTTCAGTGCATTTTCAAAGTCCAACTGATTAAGGAAAGCTGGAATAACAAATGTTTATTGGGTACTGTGTCAAAATCCACTTACATACTTATCTTCCTGTGGGTCCTGATGGCTATATATGGGTTGGCTTTTTTCAGTCTTTTCTGGAAGTCTGATTACCTTAAATATTGTATTCATTGGTGCCCATTCAACTAATTTATGTTTTCAATCTTCTGCAATATGTATAGATACATTTTGTAACATTGCAACATTTCTCATAAAGCTGCCTTTTTAAATAGAATCCTACCCTTTTAGTGACCTGTTCTTCAAGCAGATTTTTAGTGTGATTTTTGGTATGCCTTTTTATTTCAAGATGATTATATACCGAGAGTAGACAAGTTAAAGATTTGCCATTTTGCTGTTTTGAATGTTCTATAAGGCACAAGATTTTTTAAACAAAAAGCTCAATTTGATATTTAGTCCACTTGCCTACCATTTTGTCTAGTTGCCATAGCAATGTTGGGAGACTCATGTTTCTATGTTCGATTTATCTATGTAATCTATGTAAAGTTTTTTTTCAAAAAGACAGAGGTTTCTCTCTTTATCAAGCCATTTATAAAAGTGCTAGTAAGAGAGATAGTAAGACAATACTGTATCTCTCTTAAACATTAATTTGTGCAAGTGGAAATCTGAAATTGGGTCCCAACAGTTTATTAAATAGTGTATCTATTGCATTCCAAAGGTACTTTTTCAAGAGGCAACTGGACTTTCTGGTTTTACTTCTGATCCAAGAAGCTTCTTCAGCTCTGACTGGTCCCTCTTTCAAATCAGCAATCCTCTCTGTCCAAAATGTGGATTTTGCTGTCTTCAAAAGAGTAGCCTTTTAAAAAAAAATGCAGGTAGACATCTGATTCTCGTCCTGATCAGTTTTTTCTCCTATGTTGTGCCATGCATTTATGAAGTTGTTGTTTTGTTTCCCCAATGTACAGATCTGCACATGTTTCACTACACTATACTGCATATACCATGTTGCTCAGTTTATGTCTGGGTGTTTTATCCTTGGGGTGGAGCGGCTTCTGTCTTAGTATACTGTATTCTTGGGTTTGAAGCGTGCACATATGTTGTGTTGGCTGAAGATCCTCCTGAGCTTTTCTGATATTCTTCCAACATATGGAATGTTGCTTCGTTTATTGTCTTCTCCGTTGTCTGTTATGGAAGAGCTCCTGTGGGATCTTTTTTGAGGTTCTATTTACAGCCTTCCCTGACTTCATTCCAGGGAAGGCATTGGACAGTACACGTTTTTCTGTTCTGGGGTGGAAAATGCATGACTATTGTAATGTAACTTCTAAAATAGATGTAATGTAGAAAAAAATAAGCTCCAACTTTTTTAGGGGGGAAAATGGAATTTCTGCTGGTACCACTTGCATGATTCAGCCATTTCTGTTGGCAGCCTCTTAACTTTTGTAGTCCCTTTCTTCCTCATAAAAGACTAAGTCAACCCTCAGCTCCTTAAAGGTTGTCCACAAGTAGTTTTGGGGGAAAATATTTTAAAAATATAGAAAGGAAAGCTGCTGTGTGTTTGCAGTGACTTAATTCAGTGTTTCTCAACTGTGGCAACTTTTGAAGATATATGGACTTCAAGTCTCAGAATTCCCATCCACCATAATGGGCTGAGGAATTCTGGGAATTGAAGTTCACACTTCTTCAAATTGTCAGGTGGAAAAACATTGACTTAAATTATATAGACATGGAGGATGGTGTGAAATGTGCCTAATGTAGCCCTTCACCTTGAAGCTGTTGTGAATACGGTGGAAACCAGCAGATGGCTATCTATATTTACATTCTGGTTGAAAGTATTGTTTTTTCTGTGGTCTGAGGTTCTTTGATCCTCACCGATATTTTAAACTGAAGGTTTCATTACCTTTAAATTGGAGATTAATTATAGAAGCTGCTGAGCTATGGATTTTCACATGATGTTATTACTGATAAGTATTAGGAGACTATAAATAGGTGGTGTCAAACATTAATTATTAGAGTTGTAGAAAGTCAATTAGGTTTATCAGCCCTCCTTAAAGAGGTTTTTTTAAAATAGTTGTTCTCCTTTTTAAAGTACAATACTTAAACCAAATATTCATCACTAAATTTAGGAGATCATTAACGTTAGCATGTTATAATGCACTTTCAACAGCTTTCGTTCAAAGAAAGTTCTAAAATATTTCTTATTCTGTAAGAGGTTGTTGTGCTAAAGTGGTAGTTGCAAATGCAATCCATGTATTATAGTGATGCCCATTTAATAAAAATACAAAATTAGGTTTTGTATCTTCCTTGCTCTTTTAAGTAAATTTCTAGGTTATTCAGATTTATTTAATTATTAATGATATGTAATTCAATTTCTTTGTAGCCATTTTTACTATTGTTTCTAATCATATTATTTGGTTATTGTAGTTTGTTTTTAAACATTTAATTTATAAATTTTTGTGTCTCTTAGAAGTGAAATTCTAATTTTTGACCATAATAAAGAACTTATTGATTAGACCAGGAGGATGTGTGACTCTAACTATGGATTATCTCCATCTGTTTGACAGATTGCATAGAATTAGACTGAAGGGACCTTAAGAGATCATGGCCTGAATAATGAGTCAGCTCAGTGGATGATTTCCACCATAGCATGTAATTGCTGACTCCTCTCTTTTGCAAGTAGAAAATGGATTATAAAGTGGTTCTTAAATTCTGAGGTAGTAGAGAAAAATAGTTTCAGCTATAGACATTTCCCCCAAATAACTGTTCTTGGTAGTAGAACATTATCTTTGCATGAAGGATGTGGTCAGTTCAGGTCTTAATTAATATTGATTAAAAGATTTCAGGTAATAGACTTAAGAAAGAGAACTGTCATCAATTAGAGTAGCACAAATCACAATAGAAAGAAGTCTGATGTCCCCCTGTCACATGTGTTAGGCTATAACTGACACTATTTTCAGCAAGATGTCAAAATTTAATATTAGTGGTTAAGAATGATAGTCATTAACACTTCAAATATCTATCAGGATGGAAATAATTGGAGGAGACAGTATGAATAGATGTACTAGAAGCTTGATTTTAAAGAAGCTTCATATGTTTGGATTCATAACAGTTTAAAATTTAATATGGGTCTGATTCCAATGAGCTAATAGTTTTGGTATGCTTAGTGAACTTCCCCTCACTTCTTCTAACATGTACTTATGTTTTCTAAGAGAATTGTTACAGTATTTTGGATAAAACAGTCTTCTTCAAGTGTGTTCCTCATCTCCCCAATACACTAGGAGAGCAACACCCAGAATTTCCAGTTAATGGGAATTTGAAACTCGAAGTTTTACTACTGAAGAATTCCAAGTAAAAGTTGGAATAAAGTCTCAGATCTGAAATGAGACTATAGTTTTTGTTTTAGAAATAGGATTGGTGTTAGAAAAAAAAAAAGCCACAAGTTTCTTAAATATATGGAAATGTATTCCTGATTTTTCAGATCCAAACTATTCTCCAGCATGCCTATGGGAGAATCTACGCATATGGGTTGAATCTGCCTTTCTGCCCAGAGACTGAGTCATTTCTCATGGAGTGGCCTCTACCCTACAGAGGAGGAGCCATCGCCCCTCCTTGGGGGAAAAAAAAAGTGATATGGACCATCCAAGCTTCCAGGAGACCTTCCACCAATAGAATATATGACGCTACCTGGAAAGCATTCTGCAGCTGGTGTACCCGAAAAGAAATGGATCCCATAACGGTCTCAATCCCGCAGATCTTGGACTTCTTGCAGGATGGACTCGACAAAGGCTTCTCACCCAGCACTCTATGCAGATAGGTGGCTGCTCTGTCCACAGTGCTGAATTATGGAGATTTAGACTCCCTAGCCCACCATCCGGTGATCCGTACCTCCATCAAGGGAGCAGTCAATCTCAAACCACTTACAATTCATAGGTACCCCACCTAGGACCTATCTAAAGTCCTGCAAGCCCTCACTCTGGCACTGTTTGAACCTATGCAGTCTACCAACCTGCGCTACTTAACATTGACAGTCGCCTTCTTAGTAGCCATCACTTCAGCCAGGCGCAAAGAACTGGCAGTTCTTTTGGTCAGAGAAGACTTCTGAACCTTTCACTCAAACAGTGTAGTTCTATATC
Source organism: Hydrophis major (assembly GCA_033807585.1). Lineage (NCBI taxonomy): Eukaryota > Metazoa > Chordata > Lepidosauria > Squamata > Elapidae > Hydrophis > Hydrophis major. The sequence continues at coordinate 337,428,482 of CM066329.1, forward strand.
TGGATCCCTCCTTCGTCCTTAAAATTAACTTTCACTTCCACAGGTCTCAAGAAATTATCCTACCAGATTTTTGCCTTGCTCCATCTCACGATGTGGAGCACAGATGGCACACACTGGATGTAATGAGGACACTCTGCAGATACATCAAAAGAACTTCATCGTATCGCAGTTCTGAAGCCCTGTTAGTCTCATTTCGACCGTCTTCCATGAGTCCCAAGCTCTCATCATCGACCATAGGCCGTTGGATAAGGGCTTGTATAGCCAAGGCCTACGAGACTCAGGCTCTTCCCGTACCCAGACGAGTAACTGTCCATTCAACAAGAAGTGCAGTTACCACAGCTGCCTGGGCAACGCAAGCCTCACTTGAGGACATCTGAAAGGCGGCAATGTGGTCCTCCCATTCTCCTTTTGTAAAGCACTACAAACTGGACACATACGTCTCAGCAGAGGCGGCCTTTGGCAGAAGACTGCTACAACAAGTACATACAGATGGGGATTAACAGGACCAAACTTCTTCCCACCCATAGGGACTGTCAGCTTTGGTATGTCCCGTATGTGTGGATTCTCCCATAGGCATGCTGGAGAATAGGCATTGGCTTACCTGAACACAGTTTCTCAGCATGCCTTGTGAGAATCCATTCCCACCCTGGCAACTATCTGGTCCAGTGTCCAAATGGGAGGCAGAACCAATGCCACAAAGAAGATCATCAGGTGGCTGTGCCTTCGTCATGACTGGGGACTTCCTGGCCTGACAGGAAGAGGCATGGCAAAGATTGATGACTCAGTCTCTGGGCAGAAAGGCAGATTCGACCTATATGTGTGGATTCTCTCAAGGCATGCTAAGAAACTGCGTTCAGGTAAGCCAACACCTATTCTCTAGTTGGGATGATGGCAAAATCTGTAACTCTTTTAGTAAATTATATTGATGATTATGCTTGCTTTGTCCTATGATATATCTGCTTTCCCTCAACTTCTGTAGTTTATGCCCTTCTAATAGAAAGTCTTAATACTGTACCAACAATGAAGTTTGAGACAGTAATAGTCTTTAATCTTGCTTATCTTGCTTGGCAACATTGTGCTTCCTTTTTGTAATTTTTACAGTTGCATATAAGTTTAATTATTACATGACTGGAAATAATAAGATACAGATGATCTAATCTAAATTATCTTTCATTAATCCATAAATATTGTAGAATGGTGTTATACATGCACGCATATTTATTGAAAATGTATAATAATTTTGCATCAGCACAGACCCAGGTAAATAGCTTTTGTACAGATTAATTTGTAATCTGGGTTTGCATATGAGGAACAAGAAGCATGATAATAGAATATTCTCCTTAGAGCTGCTCGGATTGTCCAGAGGATGGGTGGAGCTTCAGTCTCTGCTTGTTGTAGGCTGAGCTTAATTTCTGAGGAACGCCCCCCCTTCCATCACGTGGCTTGCCATCTCGTTCCCCAGTTTATGCTCAGCCCTCGAGCAGAGTAGGCTGTGTGTGTGTATGCTCTTGGCCGTTTCAGGATTCCTCTCACTCGTTTTTAGTACCTCAATTCAGGTCGTATACAACCCTTTATTTCTTCCTCTCTCCTTAGCCCTGCGCAGCTGGTTCCTTGGTTTGGCATAGTTTCCTGGGAGGGCTTCCCCCCCAGGGGTTGCCAGGGGGTAGGCCAGCAAAATTCAAGCTGCCCCCCACCCTTTCCTATTGCCTTTCTGCCACTTTAGATCTTTTAAAAAGGCTGTTCCGTTCGCCCCCGAACTCCATTTTTTATAGCGTTTAAAACGTTTTGCCTAGTTCTTCCATGGTCTTTCCCCTGGGATCCTTGGATTGTCCCTGGGGATCCTCCTGGCCACTGCACAAGGGTCCCACAAGTTTTGGTAGTGGCGACCGCCATTTTGAAAGTCGCCTCGTGGCCGGGCGCCATTTTGGTTTTCCTATCTTTCCGATCTCTGCAGCGTGCCCATTAAAGCAACAGGACCGGCAGGCCTGCCGAGGATTTAAAATTGTGATTTTGCTGTTGGAGGTTTTTTTCTGTTTCCACCTCCCTTTGTTGGCTCTCCCTGCAACCAGCTGTAGCGGCTGAGGTTATTTCCACCACTCCCGCCCAGTTTTGCCTGGGTCGTCAGTCTGGTTTAGGCCCGGCTTTGCCCTTAAGGCCCTATAATCCTTCAAATAGGATAATAATAATATAATAATAATAATTATATATATCCAATAATAGAGAGAACTTGAAAGGTCATTACATCAGAGAACTGCAGAGGCTCTATTAGGCCTTGACTTACCAAAAAAAAAAAAAAAGAGAGAGAGAGAAAATAGAGACAGAGAAGGGAGGAATAATCATATACGGAGCAAAGAATACTTATTAATTCAAGTGAATAATAAACGTGTGTGTGTGTGTGTGTGTGTAAAAGAACTCCCAGGGCTCCTGGCCTTCATTGTAGGTCAATCCCTAGGCGCGCCAACCGCCTCAGAATTAATTCCTTTTTTCTTAACTACCTGGAATGGCAGAGAGCAATCCTTCAAAGGGTTCTTCCTTGAAGGCCAAGGCAAAGACCCACCACCTGTGCAGTCAGGCTAAGGAGCCCACCAAAGCGCCTCAAAGGGACGCCTTAAGACGTCACAAGGCGCTAGAAGGAGAGATAGACAAACGTACTAGACAGACAGGCTTAGTGCCTCTAGCACCAGCCACTCCTTCCACCTCCGCTCTCCCCCCCCTCCTGCAGCTTCTTCCTCCCTATCCAGGCACAGCTTGCCCTCTCAAGGGCATCAAGCCCCGGGCACACCAGCCAGGCGAACTCCAGAGGCTACTTTCACGCGCACGGCCGCCGGCCTGCGCCAAGAGGAACCTCTCATTCAGGCAGTTCTGGAGCAGCTCAGAGCCTGGATGGAGATGGCTATTCAACAGGGAATTGTAGAAGGGATGCAGCAGATGACCAGACCGGGGTTGCCTCCGCAGGCCACTGAATCTGTAAGATCATTCCCTCTCATGCCCCCCCAAGGGGAGGTTTGCCCTTCAGTCAGGGAGGACGAGGAGGAAATGGAAGGGGATCTAGATTTAGACAGGGAGGAGGAGGAGGAACAATTTGACCTGGGGTCCTTACCATACGACGAACCTCTTCCGGACTCAGACCCATCAGAGGCGGAAATGTCCGAGGATGAGGGTCTCACTCCGGACCAACCCGCCTTTGTAGGGCTCTTTAAGCCACAGCTATTCAAATCCCTCCTCTACAAGGCAAGGAACATCTCGGGCCTAACAGCCCAGAGCTCTAATCCCATTCCCGTGGTTCCGGAAGGGCCGGAGGACTCCATGTTTAGAGAACCAGTAGTGGAGGCTGAGGTCATCCCTACCCCCCCCCCATATTCCTGGATCTGGTGTCCAAGCAACTGGCCTCTTCAGTTGCTCCCTCGGCCAATGATAAAAGGTTCTTCAACCTCGACCCGGAGCTCTCAACCCTGCTGAGCACCCCGAAGGTTGATGAGCCTATCGTAGGCCTTACCTCTTCCTCCGCCCTCAGTGACCCTTTAGAGGCCCTCAGACCAGAGGACAAGCGGTCGGAGCTCGCATTAAGGCGAGCTCACCAGTCGGACGCATGGGCGATCAGGGCAGCTACGGCTGCTTCCTTTTTCATCAGATCTTCCATTCGCTGGCTTTGCCAGCTTAAGCAACATGTCCCGACCTCCAATATCCGCGCCCATCAACACATCACCAAGATAACGGCTGAGTTCTCAGCTGACTCCACCTTTCAGTAAAATTCTCCCGCACCATTTCCTCCCACATCTCGGCCCGCCGCCTGCTCTGGCTAAGACACTGGCAGGCGGATCTCAAGAACAAGGTGAAGCTAGCTTCCGCCCCCCTAGCTGGAAATAAGCTGTTCGGTACTTCCCTGGATCCTCTCCTAGTCGAGGGAAGGAATAAAAAAAAATTCCTCCCTTCCCTTTCCCGCAAGTCAGAACCCAGATCTCTGCAGCCCTTTCGGAGGGCTCCCTTTCATCCCTATCCCCAACCCCCCTTCCCCCCCAGGTACCAAAGGCCCCCCTCCTTTGGTTCGGGACAGTCCCAGGACAGGTCCGACCCCTTTGACAGGCACAGGAGAGGCGGAAACTTCAAGAGGCCTTTTCGTGGTTCCAGCAGCAGGCCCTTCCGGCGCTCCAGATAAGCCTCCTGACATTATCCCCATTGGCGGGCGACTCAAAGCCTTCGCCTGTCGGTAGGACTCATCCACTTCAGACTCTTGGGTCAGGGATACAGTCCGGTTTGGCCTTGCCCTCGAGTTTCTCTCCCCCCCCCGATTTTTACATTACATGTCCCCGCTCCAAGAACCTCACCAAACGTAACCTCATGGAGGAGGCAATTCAGCACCTACTGGACATTCAGGCTATCCAGCCAGTTCCTCCATCCCAAAGGGGACAGGGCTTCTATTCACTTTTATTCGTGGTGCCCAAACACTCAGGGGGATGGAGGGCTATTTTGGACCTAAAACGGTTAAACCGTCACCTGGTGTACCGCAGATTCAAAATGAACACGCTGCAATCCATCCTTTTGGGAGTTCGGCAGGGAGACTGGTTGTCATCCATCAACCTCTCCGAGGCATATTTACACATCCCAATACGACCCTCCCACTCCAAGTTTCTCCGTTTCAGCTATAATAACCTACACTTTCAGTACGTGGCCCTCCCATTCAGGTTAGCCTCGGCCCCCAGGACCTTCACCAAGGTACTGGCCGCGCTGGCTGCCCACCTCAGATCCATCCCAGTGCGGCTCCACTGTTACCTGGATGATATTCTCATCCTCTCCCCTTCCAGGGAACAGGCCATCAGGGATACCCATACTACCCTCACCTCCCTCCAGGAACACGGGTTCCTCATAAATTGGAAGAAAAGCCAACTGGCCCCTTCCACTAGGCTACCCCACCTAGGGACCATAATTGATACAGTCAAAGGGAGAGTGTTCATCTCCCCAGAAAGGGTACTCAGCATCCAACAATCAGTCAGGCTCATCGGACGACACAGGAAGGTCTCTCTCCTTGAATTATCCAAGTTGTTAGGTAAAATGATCTCATGTATTCCCGTTATTCCCTGGGCCGGTTTCCACTCTAGATCCCTCCAGTGGTTCCTGCTTCCGTACCAAAAAGCTGGGTCAAGCAACTCAAGGCGCAAAGTCAAGGTCTCGCCAAGGGTTCTCACCTCCCTCCTCTGGTGGAGCAAGGCGTCGATCTACAAGGGCTGCCTCCTCAAGGAGCCTTCAAGACTTATCGTCACCACAGACGCCAGTCTGTCCGGATGGGGCGCCCACCTTCTCTCCCTTACAGCTCAGGGCAGATGGTCACCATCAGAGAGGCTGCGCAACATAAACTGGTTAGAGCTTCACGCCATCCACCTGGCCTTCCGCAGCTTCCTCTGTCATATTCAGGGCCGCCACGTCCTCATTCTCACCGACAACATAACAGCAAAGGCACATGTCAACAGGCAGGGGGGCACTCAGTCCTCAAGTCTAATGAGGGAGACCGAGCACCTCTGTCGGTGGGCAGAGTCTCACCTCCTCTCACTCAGAGCAGACCACATTTCAGGCACCGATAACTCCTGGGCAGATTGGTTGAGCAGAGCCACCATAGACCAGGCGGAATGGCGCCTCCACCCAGACCTGTCAGGCAGGCGACAGCAATTTTCGGCCTGCCTGTGGTAGACCTGTTTGCCTCCCCCCGCAATACCCAACTTCCACGGTTCATCTCCAGATTTCCGTCCCTAGGGGCAGAGAACCACAACGCTCTCCAATGCCCGTGTCCCTCAGGCTTTCTTTACACCTTCCCTCCTCTGGCACTGGTGCCAAAAGTACTACAGAAGGTCCTTCAAGAGAGGGCGGAATTGCTTCTGGTAGCTCCTTATTGGCCCCGTTGCTCCTGGTTTGCGGACCTCCGCAGCCTATCAGTAGCCCCGCCCTGGAGGATCCCACAGACAGGATTTCTCTGTCTCAAGGCCCTCTTCTTCACCCAGACCCCCAATGGCTACAGCTAGCCATCTGGAGGTTGAGCGGGAACGTCTAAAAAGGGAGAATTTCTCCACTGAGCTTATTAATACCATCTTAGCAGCTAGGCGTCCCTCCACCAGAAGGATTTACGACGTCACTTGGAACAGTTTCCGCAAATGGTGTGCCAATCTCCGCATTGACCCAACAAACCCATCGGTGGCCCAAGTCCTCGACTTTCTCCAGGAGGCTCTCGGTAAAGGTCTGTCCCCCAACACACTAAGGCGCCAGGTAATCCACCGTAATTTCCTGCGAGGGTGTTAATTCCTGCTCTCACCATCCCTGTATCCGTGCATTTCTGAGAGGGGCCTCAAACTTATGACCTCCATCCCTTCACCGGTACCCAACATGGGATCTCAACAAAGTCTTGACTTCCCTCACTAAGCCACCCTTTGAACCCCTTGGAGAAGTTTCTCTCCAGTTCCTGTCCTACAAAGTAGTGTTCCTGGTGGCGATTACTTCAGCCCGAAGGATTTCAGAGATCGCTGCTCTGTCAGTCAGGAAAGACCTGTGCATCTTCCATTTTGACCGGGTGGTCCTCCGACTTGACCCGTCCTTTCTACCTAAAATTAATTCAGTTTTCCACAGGGCTCAGGAGCTTATCCTCTCCAATTTTTGCCCCAGGCCAACTCATGAAAAGGAGCAGCTATGGCACACCTTAGACGTTAGGCGGGCCTTGCGGATATATATTAAACGTACTCAGACTTTCTGCAAATCCGAGGCCCTGTTCATTTCTTTTCAACCAAAGTCACAGGGCTCAGGCTACCCTCAACTACAATAGGCCGCTGGATAAGGGTGGCCATTTCTAGGGCATACCAGGCCCAGGCACTCCCAGTGCCCAGGAGTATCACAGCTCACTCTACCAGGAGTGCGGCGACATCAGCTGCTGGGCTACACAGGCCCCTATATTCGACATTTGCCAGGCAGCAACGTGGACCTCTCCATTGCCTTTTATTAGGCATTACAGAATCGATAGGTATGCCGCTGCAGAGGCGTCTTTCGGTAGAAGGGTCCTCCAGAGGATGCTCGGGAATCCCGAGGACTCAACAGACCAGACAGTGTCCCTCCCGTAGGACAAGCCCCAGCTTTGGTATGTCCCATCCTCTGGACAATCCGAGCAGCTCTAAGGAGAATGGGTGTTGGTTCTTACCTGACACGCCATTTCTCTTGAGCTAGGAGGATTGTCCAGCCCCTCCCTTTTCCTTTCACCGTCTGGAGGGGTCTTGTTTCGGCCAATGCACTTTAAGTCTAGCAAAAGGACAGCACGAATGCCTGTTTTTTTCCTCTCTTCTTCGCATAAACTGGGGAACGAGATAGCAAGCCACGTGATGGAAGGGGGGGCGTTCCTCAGAAATTAAGCTCAGCCTACAACAAGCAGAGACTGAAGCTCCACCCATCCTCTGGACAATCCTCCCAGCTCAAGAGAAATGGCATATCAGGTAAGAACCAACGCCCAATTTCATTAGAAGAACCTCAAATGAGCCAAATTGTTCCAGCAGCCAATTTATTAGATAAGGGAGCGCAGTTCATTTCCAAAATTGTTTAAGTAATTTTGCCAGAGACACTGATTTTGACTGAAAACATCCTTAAGTGAAAATTCAAATCCTGCATTTGGAACCAGTTGATTTAATTTCTGTATTGCTTAGCTTTTTTCAATTTTACATTAACTTTATTTATAAAAACATTTATTAGAGATGCCCTTCATTCTTGTAGGTTCCAGGTTGATGTCCAAATGCAATTTAAACAGGAAGTAAAGGTCAATTTTTAAAAATCTGAACCATTCTGGGAACAAATTTACTGAATATGAATAAATAAAACAGGATTATAAAGCTTCTACCTATTTTGCTTGTAGTTCAGCAGAACTTTTTGCATCTATTCAATGATAAATAACACTGGAATTACTTGGAGACTCGCTGCAAGAATTGACAAAGTTCAGAGCTTTAAAAACTTGATATATATAGAGTATAGGTAGTCTTACAATCATTCATTGACTATTTGAAGTTACAACAGTACTGAAAAAGTTACTTATGACCATTTTTCACACTTATGTTGGTTGCAGTTGAATAGAGATTCCGTTGTGAATCAATTGTGCTGAACATCGATTGACCTAGGCCTATAGCCTGATTTACATACAAATGGTCCTTAATTAATAACCATTCACTCAGTAACCATTCAAAGTGAATTTTTAAATAACTTTGAAACTAAACAATAAGCACTAACAAGAAGCTGTTTCAAATCTCCATTTGATCATGGAGTTGAGTCTATTTTTCAGATTCTTCACCGCTTCTCCCTGCCTCTCAGATAAGGTCTTTTTGAAAGAGTTTCTAGAAAAAACCTGGATGTTTGTGTAATATTAAATAAATGATGCTGATAAACCATACTTTATAAACCATAATAATTGGGTTCACATAGTATGCAAAATACATTGTGGACCAATGAACTATGCCAGGAAGATCTTTGAGCTTTTCTTTCTTTTCTGCCTTTCAGACATAAAAAATGTGTCTCATAAAAAATAGGGCCTTTGTTTACACTCCTCTATTTCAAGTTAGTTATGACTCTGAACAAGGTTTTGGTGGTATGAAAGTCTGCTTAAATTATAGAGGAAAAACTTGTGAGAAGTTTATGTCTGTGTATTATCTATAATATGACAACTGGGAGTTAGAAAGATGTGATTTGGGGCTGAGGTAAATGGGTAATTGCTAAATGCATTCATAAGCTTTCTTATCTCTGCAGTTGTTAATTAAAAGGTTACACTGATATGTAAAGTTGAAAATGTTTTTATCAACTACTTCAAAAGAAGATTTGGAAATCTACTTTCCAAAAACTAGTAGCTTAAAGAACAGTGAATCTTGATGAAACAAATATATGGAGGGTAGATCTATCTAATGATGATGTTTGGAAACTATTTCAATGTCTTGAAATAATAGGTTGGGTATCTTCAGTCTGAAGAAGCTATTTGGATAAACACAAAAGAAGTTCAGTTGCCATGATTCAACTGCCAAAGACAAGTAGGGTTGGGGCTGATCTCATGTTTGTCCTTATTTTGGACAAAGATCAGTATAGAACAAAACAGTTAGCAAACTGAAAGTAAAAAAAAGGTAGACCAAGCATAAGACTTAGATTAAAAATATATTGTCACTATTGTTACCAATAGTAAGGTATGTTCCTATGGTATTATTTATTTATTTGGCTGTGTGGTTAGACATGCAAGGATTCTTCTGTATAGAAGCACTCAGACAAATTCCTTGTATGGCTAACCACACTTGTCCAAACAAACAAACAAATAAATAATAGAAACATACCTTACAGTGGTAACAACAGTAACAACATACTTTTAATCTATATTTTATGTTCTAGGATCAAAAAACAATGTTATCTAAAATAAAGGCATAAAGCTAAAATTCGTAGGAGGTTAAAATAAATTAGAATAAAGTAACTATCTATCTATCTATCTATACTTATTTAGTATTGTTTAAAGGTTAGGCATGATTATACTATACAGTACTTAGGGATGGTCATCACTCAGCTTGAATCTTGTCTTACTAGCAGCATAACAGAATTTGGCTATATCCAGAGAGGTAGAAAATATCAAAACAACTTAGATATTTTACCAGATGAGGGGAAATAAAATGGATTATAATATCTGTATAAAAGCAGCAGTACAGTAAAATGTGGGTAATACATTTTATGGTGCCTGTAACACGTGGACATAATCAAGCAGCATATAGTATTGATTTTTTTTATATCTGCCTTTCAAAATGGCTGCCAGCATTAAAGACCTTCTAAGCTTGGATATATAATATTGTTTGAGTATCTTGCCAGTTTAAACATATAAGATTGGCTGCTGAGGAAAGCATTCTTTGGCAGTAGAGTCTGGTCTTGTATTTCCACATTCAGAATGTGTTAAAGGGTCTCCTGGCTTGTTCATGTCCCAAAGAAATAAAAACCTCTTGTGAAAAGCCATAAAATTGCAATTTAGCAAGGAGATATCACTTCCATCTAAGCACTAAAAATTGTCTACAAATGTCAGGGAGGTCAAACCTATGGGGAAAAAAATTAACTCCAGGCATTATGTGAAGAAAATCAGCCAGTTTTTTAATCTCAATCTTAATTGACTCCTTTTTGCAGTGGAACACAGTATTAGAGACAGCATGGTACTTGGAGGATATTTCTTAAGAATTTGGATTGTCCAATTTCTAATTCTGATTAATTGTCATAATACAAGAACTGGGCACATACTTGGCTGTATAGCTGTAGTGAAAAAAAGAGACTGACACAAAAAAGGCATCTCTTGTTCTGTAACAAGTTTCAATTGCTAAAACCTATCTGTGGGATTACAAGTTACATTATCTAGATGTGTGTTCTTCTGACCTAAAAGCCTGAAGACGATTCCAAGATACAATACCTGAAAAATTTAGCTTGTTTAATTTTATGTCCATTTATTTGTTACATATGGATTCAAGGGTGCTTGGCAAATACTAATATTTTTGTCTTTTCATATTTTATTGTTAATTCATCATCTGTGCAATGAGTGTCAAATGATTTTAGTGCACATTTTAAGCTAATTGGAGTCTAGAAAAAAGGACCTGGATAATCCATATAAAGTAGCAATGGGATATATCTATGTGCCAACTGGTATAAAAAAAATCAGGAGTGTTCTGACAGGTCACTAGGGAATTTAAATACAGATTCAATAATGGTGGTGTCAAAATGCAGCCCCAATTCCTCATTGAGGGAACTGTTTTTGAGATGGCCTTCTGAAATAAATCAAATTTTGACACAATTTATATAACAGTAGTAATAGCCATTTATTTTGGATTTACTGAGTTTGCCCCACAGTTGACTCTAGATATTTATTGTAGAAAATTTTAATCTGAAATTAGGTCTAGGTCTAGGACAAAAATGACAGTTGTCCTCCTGTCATCCAGGATATTTGTCATAACCTGGATATGAGAGCCTAGGGTGGGTATGACTCCTCCTGATGACATCATCAAGCTGGGTCCGTCTAGTATAAAAGTAGCCTGTGGGAGAAACACCCCAGCTTTGACTCAGCTTATTTCGATGACCATAAGCTGGTGTCTCTGAAAGCAGTTTAGTTAGCAAAAGTGAAAGCTATCTTCATCATTGGCATCCACTCTCCTGCAACGCCGAGGATTCAACGTTTTCTTCAACCGAGGGAGACTGTAAGTAGGAAGTAACTCTTGATCCTTCCCCACAGTCTTCCCTCAGTGATTTTGGCCGCCACGATGGTAAAGATTGCATCGGTGATAACAGTGCCTCTCAGCTGATTGTAAATTTTCACTTTATTGCCGATTTTGCCATTCGGGGCTGTTTACAGCCTAAGGAGCAATTTAACCCCTGCGTAGCCTGTAGCTCTTGTGAGTGGCCAATTTGGAGGCATGTGGTGAGCGGCCATTTTGAAAGCTGCTTCTTCTAAAGAAAGTAGCGAGTGGCCATTTTAGGTGGCATCATCCTCCAAAGGCCAGCTTCTACTATTCATAAGCTCTTATTCAGGCTACTGCATAGACAACACATAGTGAGGATCGCTTCCAGCACCTTTGTGTCTGTACATGCATACTATGGATCAAGACAAGGCCCACACAGAGCTTTCAGGCCTGATCTCTCAAAGTCCCCAAGCTGGCAAAAGAAAGAAGGTGACAACACTCCTAGTCTGTTCAAAGGGAGCTGGCGGCCAAGATTAGGGCCAAAGCTTTGGGCCCTAAGAAAACATCTCAGGCTGAATTAAAGGCAGAGAAACAAAGGCATATGCAGCCTTAGAAAGGCAGTTCAACAAAACTATTGAGCAAATGAGGGGTCAACTACAACAGACTTCCTAACCAGCCAATCCTCTAGTTGTTCAGCCAGCTACTTCTAGGGAGAGGGAAGATACCTCAGCTCCTCTTAGCCACCTCCAATCCTGGTCCCAGAGCGACCTGAAATCCAACCAGGACCTCAAGACTTGAGCAGGTCAGGTCCCAACTTCGCCCAGACTCCTTGGGATCTTTCTTCTTCATCTATCCCATCCGTGGCCCAAAGCAGCTCTTGATCAAGACCAGAGGCCACTTTTACTCCAACAGCAGCAGGTCTTCGGCCCCCGGATCCTCCATTGAGTGGCAGATCTTCTGACATTAATGAAGTAGTCTCCTTAGCCATCAGACAGGATCTGGCAGAAGGGCTTTAACACATCTTCAGGCTTTCAGACAGACCTCAGCCTTCCTTCCTGGCTTTTCCTCTAGCTCAGATTCCCCAAAGGGGACTACCTCGCTGTGTAGTACAAAGGGCCCATCTTACCTATGTGGAAGGAGTGGACCTCACTCAGGGAGAGTATGAGGAATCATCTGAGTGCATTCCCTCCCCTGATTCTGATCTGGAAGAGGGAGAAATCTGGGACCCCAACCTCTCAGAGGAAGAGGAAGATCTGAGGCCTGATCAGGCTCCTTCAGCTTCTGTATTCAAATCCGATTTATTCAAGCCTCTCCTACACAAGAAACTGGTAACAGCCCAGTTGTCAGCAAAGGAAATTGCCCCCAAGCCTCAAGTGGTACAATTGGGGCATGGGGATTCCCTCTTCTCCAAACCCATTGTTCATTTGGAGGTCCTTCCTTCCCCCGTCATCTTTCTTGACTTAGTCAAGGAACAATTTGCCTTCCCCACTCCCATATAGGCTCTTCAAAATGCAGACTCTGCATTCTATTCTGAAGAGCGTTTGGGAGGGCAGTCTCCTCTCTTCCATTGATCTCACGGAGGCTTACCTCCACATACCCATCTGGTCTCATCATTGCCAGTTTTTCCATTTCTGTTTCCAGAATTCCCACTTCCAGTATTGGGCCCTTCCTTTCGGGCTCTCATCTGCCCCAAGAGACTTCACAAAGTTACTGGCGGCATTGGTGGCTCCGCTCCAGTCTGTTCCAGTGAGGATCCAATGCTACTTGGACAACATCTTGATCCTGTCATCCTCCACCCACTCTGCCCATCAAGATCTTCAAACCACTCTCCGTTGCCTCTAGTACCATGGTTTTTCCATCAACTCCAAGAAAAGCCATCTCTTCCCAACAACCAGATTGCTCCATCTGAGAGCCATCATCGACACAAGTTTTTCTGTCTCCAGGCCAAGGGCAGAGCCTTATTGAGATCATTCGACAGGTCCAACATCAACACACTGTCTCCCTGTCACTGTTGTCCAAACTTTTGGGCAAAATGATCTCATTCATAGGCATCGTTCCGTGGGCACGGCTACACTCAAGGCTGGACAATGGTTCCTGCTCCCCTTTCAATGAGCAGGAACCAGCCACACATCTGACAAGGTCCTGCTCTCTCCAGAGGTCCGCCGTTCCTTCAAGTGGTGACTTTCCCCAGCCCTTTTGAAAGATCTCCCATTCAAAGAACCAGACAGACTGATCAACACCACCGATGCAAGTCTCCTGGATTCGGGAGCCCACATGGAGGGTCTCATGGCTCAAGGGATCTGGTCCCGGTTAGACAGGACTGGGCCCACAAACTGGCTAGAACTCAGAGCCATTTATTTAGTTCTGAAACATTTCAGAGAGGATAGTGGGGTCCCATGTGCTAGTGTTGACAGGCAACATGGCTGCAAAGGTGCACATCAACCGGCAGGGGGGCACAAGGTCCAGGGCCCTCATGAGGAAAGCCAAAAGGTTGGGGAAGTGAGCAGAGAGACATCTGCTGTCTATCAGCAGACCACATCTCGGGAGTTGACAACTCCCAGGCAGATTGGCTGAGCAGGAGCCCAGTTGATTACGCAGAAGGGTGGTTCCCAGTCCATTTTCAGGGATCTCTCCCTCAAGTTCGGGACCTCGGAGGTAGACTTCTTCACCTCTAGCCAAAACGCTCAAGTAAACAGATTTTTCACCAGGTTTCCTTGTCAGGGAGTGGAGGGGACCAATGCACTTCAGAGCAGATGGCCCATCAGTCTCCTTTACGCCAGTGGCCCCCAACCTTTTTCGAACCAGGGACCAGTTTCATGATTATTTATTCTTCCACGGACCGGTACCTGAGTAACGTGAGACTCCACTGCCATCGGGACGGCTCTTCGTTCAAAGCCGCCCCCCCTTCGATGAAACTAAGGCGCAAGCACCCAAACGCCGCTTTCCAACTGAAAAACTGGAAGCACTTTCCAACGAAAAAACCGGAAGCAACTGAAAACCCAGAAGCACTGTCGAAACAAGATGGTGGCACCCAAGCTTTGCGGCCCAGTAAAAAATGATCCACGGACCGGTACTGGTCCAGGGACCGGTGGTTGGGGACCCCTGCTTTACGCCTTTCCCCCTCTTCCCATCATTCTGAAAGATGTTGGGAAGAGCTGATTCTCCTAGCCCCCCATTGGCCCAGGAGACCCTGGTTTGCAGATCTGGTGAACCTGTCCGTAGCCACTCCCTGGAGCATTCCAGACCACATGATCTCACTGCATCGGGGGCACTGCTCCACCCGGATCCCCAGTGATTTAAATTGACTGTGTGGCGCTTGAGCAGCAACGGTTAAGCCAATCTCCCAGACCAGGTCATCCTTACTCTCCAGGCATTTCGTAAATCTTCTATGATGCGTATGTACAATGCCACCTGGAGGGTTTTTTGTCATTGGTCACAGGGAAGGTCTCTCTCCTACAGTAGCTGAGGTCCCTCCGTTTCTTCCAGGATGGCCTTGACAAAGGTCTGGCTCCTAACACTTTACGCCATCAAGTAGCGGTTCTTGCTTCAGTCATCTCCTTTTCTTTCTTGTCCCATCTTCCTTCAGTTTAGAGATTCTTCAAAGGGGCTTCCAATCTCCGCCCTCCTGTGGTTCACAGGTTCCCATCCTGGGACCTTCACAAGATCCTCCAGGCCCTAACAGAACTTCCCTTCAAACCCCTCAGAAAGGTGTCCCTTCAATTCTTGACCTACAAGTTGGTTTTCTTAATAGCCATCACTTCAGCTAGAAGGGTGTCAGAGTTGGCTGTTCTATGTATAAGGCAGGACCTCTGCACGACAATAGAGTTGTTCTTCGTTTAGACCCTACCTTTGTACCCAAAACAAATTCTGTATTCCACAGATCCCAAGACATAGTGGTTCCTGATTTTTGTTCCCATCCACACCATGCCTTAGAGCGCAAGTGGCACACCTTAGATGTTAGAAGGGCTCTTAGAATTTATATCAAGCGCACTTCAACGTTTAGGAAGACAGAGGCTATGTTTGTATCCTTTTCCCCTTCCCACTGGGGGAACAAGGCCTCTCCTGCCACCTTAAGCAGGTGGATCAGGGCTTGCATCGCACAGGCCTACAAAGCCAAAGCTCTGCCAGTACCACACAGCTTGACAGTACACTCCACTAGAAGTGTTGCAACTTCAGCTGCCTGGGCCACCCAGGCTCCCCTAGAGGAGATTTGCAGAGCAGCTACATGGACGTCCTCGTCTCCATTCATCAGACACTACTGCCTGGATTCCTACGCCTCCACAAGCGCAGCTTTTGGCAGATGGGTTCTTCAGCGAGTGGTGCCTACTTCAGAGTGAGAGACCGGATGAGGACCCTCCCGAGGACATGAAGGCTTTGGTATGTCCCATCCTGCGCTCTCGCAGCAGCATGGAGGAGAATGGGCGTTGGTAAATTTGCCTGAGAACGCCCTTTCTATCTATGCTGCTAGAGAGCCCAGCCCCTCCCTCTTTGCATCCAGATTGTGGTGAGGTATGTTATGGTTCGCGATTTTGTTTTGGCTTTCAGAGACTCTAAAGTCTGTCAAGTATCTTCACCAAAGCTGGGGGGTTTCTCCCAAAGGCTGCTACTTTTATACTAGATGGACCCAGTTTGATGATGTCATCAGAAGGAGTCATACCCATCCTGGGCTCTCTTAACAGCATAGATAGAAAGGGCATTCTCAGGCAAATGTACCAATGCGCATTCTGGTCTTGGTAATTGCTTAACTGTATTTAGTACTATTGACCATGATATTTTTGGACCATCTGCAAGGGTTTGGAGTGAGTATGTTTCAATGGTTTTGTTGCTTCTTGAGTGGACTGTTCTGTGTGGGGAATGGGGAGGTCACCCCTGTGGAACTCTTACATGAAATTGTCGAGAGAGGTCAACAGGGATTTGAAATGTATTATCCTCAGTGTATAACAGTGTTCAGCTTTACCTCTTTACCAGGCTAACCCTGAGAAACAATATACTGTGAAAACCAAAGCTGTTGGGGTCTGATAAGATAAAAAAGGCTGAGGTTGAACCCTAGCATTACAGAGTAGGATTGTCAGCTCCAGTTATAACTATGAATGGGATGGCATCTCCTCTGAAGGAGCAAGTTTGTGATTTGAGGAGGTCCCCCCCTCCCATGGCTACTGCTAGGCAGGCAGAGGCAATGGCCAGGGAACCTTTGCCCAGCTTCAGTTATTGTGCTACCTGCAACTTACCTGGAATGGGAGCCCCCAGCAAACTGTGACTATAGAAAGAAGTCTTTAGTAACTTGTGATGACCCGGGGCATGGCACAAAAATAACAAAGTCACCAAAGTAGATAAATTCCCTTTAATGCTTCCAACTTGGCCCACAATGTCCAATTATCCTCGGCGGGAGATCAAACTCTTCCAAAAACAGTCTACAAAGGGAAGAAATGCAGTCTGAATCCAAAATACAGATAAAGTAGAAATTAAAAAAACCAACACAAACCACACTGAAGTAATTAACAAGACAGATCAGGATAATAACTTGCAGACTTCCAAAAGATAACAAGGCACACACAGTTGGGAGGACGTCAAAACCCAGATAAGCCTTGACAAAGATAATGCATGCTTTGCTTCCAGCAACCTTTCCATGCACAATTTGCCCTTCTAAACAGTCTTCCCAGCTGCAGTCCATGAAGGGGATCAGGGCCCTTTCCTCCCCCGAAAACCACGTTGCTCCCTTATCCCTTCTTCCCTGTGCCCTAGAATGAAGAGGGGGTGGGTCTTTCTCTGAATGCCCAGTTGGTTTGTGCTCTTCTGCAGTTTTCTCCACAGCCACTGGAGCCACACTCCCACTCCCTGTTAGCTGTTCCTCTCCATCGGAATCAGAATCCAACTGGGGCATGACATAACTTTTCAAGAACCTACAGTTTTAAATGCTTTATTTATTTGCTTGTTTATTTAAACAATTAGCTGTTTATCTTACCACGGGGTAAATGTAGGCAGCTTACAATATTAAAAATATAAAATTATATAAATAAAATACTACAAAAATATAATACACAACCCTAGCTAAAATGAGGAAGGAGGGAGTGGGGTAAGTAGTGGGGAGATGTGGTATGTGGCACAAAGGCAACACAGTCAGATAATCAATAGGAGTCCTTTTATTAGCTCCCACTTGCCCCCAATGTTCTGGTTACTTTCTGGGCTGGAGAAAAACTCTCCTAGCAACAGCCTTTGGCTGCAGAGAATTAAGTCCAAAATGTGGTCAACAAAAACTGTAATGATAAATCCAATCAAGGCAAGATGAGGTAATTAGTCTGGCAGAGCAGTGACAGTAATTTAAGCTGGTTGGGAGGCTGCCAGGAATACAGAAACCAAAGTCAACACAAAATAAGCTCACGTTTGTTTCCAGCAGACGCCGTACTCAGCTTGCATCTCTTTTAAACTCTCATTCTCGGGTGTGGCTAATGAAGGGAATCAGGGCCCTTTCCTCCCCCCATAAGCCACGCAACCCACATTGCTCTCTTCTCTGTTTCTCTCTGCGTGCCCTAGAATGAAGAGGGGAGTGGGCCTGGGACTTTCTCTGAACTCCATCTCCCTTGTTCTACCTCTCCCCTGCTCTGCCCAGCCAGACTTTGCCCTTCCCCAGTTTCCTCCACAGCCAACAGAGCCACACTCCCACTCCCTGTCAGCCCCACTCCCTGTTGAACTTCTTCCTCGAATACAGACTCTGACGGGCATGACAGGTGGGATCTTCTATTAATCAATCAACCATCCCCATTGTAAAGCTCCCTCTCTTTGGAACCTTGAACCAACTGGCAGAGCCAGGCCTTTAAGCTCTTGCAGAAGGTCAGGAAGACCTCATTCTGGGAGGCAAGGTGTTCCAAAGGGCAGGAGCAATAGCAGAGAAGGATTCCTGGATCCTACCAGCCAGAATACTGTGGCTGATGGTGGCTTAAGCATACTGTACCACCTCCTGCCAACATGAGTGGGGAAGGCAATCCCATTTGGAAGAGATGGTTCTCAAGTAGCCTGGGCCCTTGCCATGAAGGGCTTTATAAAGATGATTACCCACACCTTGAATTGCACCCAGAATCAAACTAGCAGCTAGTGCAGCTCAGAGAGCAGGGGTGATACATGGGCTACCCTTGGGACCTTGAAAACCGCTGCACCCTGCACAGCTCTATCTTCTGAATGTTCTTCAAGAGAATAGCCTCATATAGAATATATTGCAATAGTCCAAATGTGAGATGACTAGGGCTTGAATAATTGAGTGCAGGGATTCCTGATCCAAGAAAGGTAACAACTGGTGTGCAGCTATGAAATTGGCCAAGGGTGCTTTGCTGTAACTGCCACCTGCTTCTTGAATGGGAGTTGCGAGTCCAGGAGAATCCCCAAGTTGCAGAACAGATCTGTCTGCGGCAGTGCCGCCCACCCAGAACTAAAGATGTCAGAGACCCAGATCTTATGACGATTATTTATGTAATATTAATTATTTTATTATAGGTGACGTTTGTATTTTGTTATTTAGGTCTTTTTGCCATGAATAAAACTTAAGGAAGAAAAAAACTTTTCCATAGGAAGGGAAGGCTTCATCTGTGTTTATTTTATTCTGTTGAGGTTTCTGCTTTTAATATTGCTTCATTGTTTTTGTTGCTTTAAACTACTGAAATAAATACCTTGCAACTCTGATTAATCTAATTTGGAATAAAATAAGTCAAAATTGTTCTTTTTCTTTTTCTTAAATTCTTCTATTTCAGAATTTATGCTCCTAATATTTTGGTAATTAATATGAATTGAAGCTTTTTGTTGTTTGCATTTCTTCTTTAATAGAAATGCAAACATTTAGGAAAAATATGGAATATAAAACATGGAACTTATTTATCTTTTAAATAATCAGCTCAGTTCATAATGAGCAATTGCTAATTTGTAGCATCTTCTGTCCTACTAAAAATAATGCCTTGACTGCTCCTCTTTACATTTAATTTGACATGATTTTCTAATTACAGCTATTGTGGATGATGAACGGCTTTCAGCAGAGGAGATGGATGAGAGGAGACGTCAGAATATTGCTTATGAATACTTATGCCATCTAGAAGAAGCAAAAAGGTAATCATTTAAATAATATTGGAAAAGTTCTATTGTAGAGCTTTGAGAAAATGTTGGATACTGGCAGTACATCTCATTTTACAGAAATGTTAAAACAGTTAATATTAAGTAAAACATTGTGGCTGGGAAGCCAACATAAATAGATGCATTTCTAAGAAAATAACTAAAACATGTCAGTTTTTGGTTTGGCTATCCCAGAGGGAGGACAGGTCTCACCATATAAAGAACAAGGAAATAAAGACTTGATTACTTTGGGTAATGGGAGAATGACAACAATCTTAGAGTAATCTAGTTTAAGGTTGTCACTGCTGTTCCCTTGTCTCCACTGCAGACACTAGAAATGAATTAGAAACAAATGTATTTTTCCACCCTCCTTGTGCTAGATAAGAAAATCAAATTATTTTATAGGAGATTAAGATTAAGATGGGGAAAAACTAAGCCTTTTAATTAAACAGTTCTTAATTTAATTATAGTATACTTCAGTAATTATATTCTTGACTCTTTCCCTTTTTAAGAGTATATGCTTCAGAACACTATTCAAAAACTAATATGACTCTCAGTCCAAAGAAAGTTCTACATCTTAACCTCATATTGTGTATTGCTTTTAATATAACATTGTTTGTTTTCTTCTGATTTCTTTAAACTTTGGTCAATATTTTAATGCCCTAGTTATTTGAGATTTTGACCTCTATCTCCAAATTTCAATCAGTTACAGTGTGCTGGTGATTTATTTACATACTTAAACTACAGCTTGTGTTAAGACATTCAGATGGGTGCTATTATTTGTGGTGACTCTGCAAGTGAAATGCTGCTATTTGAAACTCCAAGTCTGTGGTATCCTCTTGAAGGTTTGATTTGGCCATTTTGAAGGCCTTCCCACTTCCCAGTTTTATGTGTGTGGTCAAAGAAGTGGGCAGACAGTGTGGGAAAATAAGATACTTTCATCACTGAATAAATGGTTCTGCTGTAAATAAAATGCTCTTGTGAATGATTTGCCTGCTCTGTTATTTGCTATAGGCCTATGGCAGGTGCAGAATTTTAATTGATAATTAGGGCTATGCTCTGGCTTATAAAACCTGGACCTGCAGCATGATGTAGGAATTCAAAGTTATTTTAGATTCCCTTGAAGTGGGCTGATGTCTAATTGGGTCTATTTTCAATTCATTTTTTGTTTTGCTAAGCTTTCCCCCTAACATGTACTTTTAATACTCTACAGATCTGTTGTCAAATCATATCACATTGTGCAGGCCCAGTTACAGTTTTTAAACAGGTAGTGAAACTATGACAGAGAGAAAGAGTTGAATGTATTTGGCTTCTATTACAACTGCATACAATTTTCATCTACAGTCTTCTTGAGTGAATTCATGTGAGATTGTACTCCTTTTGTGAATGACTAAGTGATTTTTGAACCTTCTTTTAGTTTGCTTATAAAATGATCTATGCCTCTTTTTCATATTAATTCTCTTTGCAACATGCAAATATTTTAATGTTTAATATTTTAAAGACAATATTTCAGTTTTAATACTGTTTATACATAGTTCCCTTTTTCATATTCTCTTAGAGTATTTCTTAATCAAATTGTTTTGCTGTAAACTTGTAAAATATTTTATTTACAACTATCTATATTTCTATCCTTTGCTTTATAAGAATATTACTTTTTCCCATTTCATTTTGGCCTTTCTAATAAAGGTGAATGTTTGATAGTGATCAAGGATAGGAAGCCTCTGTTAGATTCCAGTTGCAAAGGAATATTGGAAGTTTGAGACTGCTGTGAAAGTGAGCTAAGCAGATTATTAGGGTTAGAAAGCAATACTAAATCCACATTCACATATGGAATTTGGACACTCTTCATTTCTTCATAATGATACATGTTTCCTACAATGTGTTTATTCTGATTATTAAACCAAATTAAAGGTACCCTTAGGCATATTTTTCTCATACATAAGTATTAGAACTCTGTTTTTCTGAGTTCATGCTCCAGAATTGGGATGAGTCAGAACATGCTATCCTAAATCTGATGCAAGGTGGGATTGGGAACTTCCAGAGCTATAAATTTGGTAATTATGTAGGTTGGATAGTCCTTTCATAGCTTCTCTGATAATTTATTAACTATTTTTTCAAGTTCAGGACATTCTGTACTTAAAAGATCCATTTATAAATGTTTTTCAAAATTTCTTTCAAATAATAATGGATATCTCATAGCTTCTCTTGGTGATTCATTCTAGGGCCAAGCTGCTCTTAAACTTGAGGAGTTCTTTCACTTACTGTGTGGTAGGTCATTTACTATTCCACTCAGAATTTGTTTTGAAGGCCTTTAGGAACAGAAATAGCAGATCTGAAACCAGTATTCAGCTAACATCTTATTAGAGAGATATTGCTGCAGATTGTCATGCTTGTTTTAAAAAAAAGCTGACATAACTATATAATTCCAGATGCCATAGTTAATAAGTTGAGGTGGGTGTATATTGAGTGCTTTCTAAAATTACTGTTTGCATACTTCCTGATTTGTAGGTTTAGTAAGCTAAAGTATGTGCTATAAACTTGTAAGAGTTGTTTCAGTTAATTATGTTTCTGTAAACAGTAGTTTCTGTTCAAGGTGATATTCATTAAAGGAATGGAATTGCATTTAAGTGTGGCAAGCAGTTTATCTCCAAGTGGAAAAGTATCGGATTGTACCTTAAAACACATTTGTTTTTGTTTAGCTTGAAAAAAGTGGGCAGAAGGCATAACATAAATCAGAAATTGGTCTTTCTATACTGTTTTTAATTTATTCTTGAAACTTAGTTTTAGAAGCTATTGCAAATAGCTGTGGAGATTTTTAAAATAATAAGAAAAATTAAATGTTCATGTGTCTGTAACGGCACACAAGTATTGCAGGCAAACTCTGCCCACAGCCAGTTCAATCCTGACTGACTCAAGGTTGACTTAGCCTTCTATCATTCCGAGGTTAGTAAAATGAAGACCCAGATTGTTGTGGGCAATATGTTGATGTTGTAAACTGTTTAGAGAGTGCTGTAACACATTATGGAGTGGTATATGTAACTCTATTGTTATTGCTATCTCATTAGGTATAATAATCCAGTTTAGTTTTTACAAGCATTAAAGAATTAATATTTTCTTTAATTATAAAAGCATGGAATAAATGTGTAATTTATTAGTTAAGAAAGTATATCTTATGTTCTTGCTGTATTACAGGCTTGTTTTTGATTTGCTTTAAATTGAAATTAATTGTACAGTTTGCACTATAGTTATGTTTTTACTATATGCGAATCATTATCTTGGATGAGGGTGAGAAGAAAAAACTGCTTTTCACGAATGCAGCCCTCTCTCTGCTTTCTCCATTGTGTGGCTGTGAGAGTCTAGGCAAGGGTTAATTCCATCTCCTAATCAGCTTGGAAAAATGGAGTTTCAGTTTGTGATTTTTTAATACAAATATTGTTAACCACTTGATTCTCAAACTTCTTAACATTATGATTAGTTTCAGAATGGTATTGGAGAAATAAGAGAAGGAAGATGCATTGGATATGTTCACTGCCTTGAGGTATTTGCAAAAATAATAAAAGCAAGAAACACATAAATACATTAACAAAAATTCCCAAAGACTTTCAGCTCAGGCAAGACGAATGTCACCAATGATGTCATTTATTTTCATGGGTATTATGTGAAGTATATTATCTTAGCTTGCATTATTCTTACATAGTTCTTATTATAAAAACCAGAGTTCTGGTGTTCAGAAAAGAAAGTATCTTCTAAATAACAGTTTATTAGATCATTGCTAGAAAATTCTTTTTAAATCCAGCACTTGAGGGAGAGGTAAATAAGGGTAGGTTCAAATGTAGTACATTTAAAAAATAAAGGTGTATAATTCTGGTTTATTTTCTGCTTTTATTTCCAAAAAGCAGTTATTAGTTGGTTGCTTATTAAGACAAGTTAAATAACTTACTTAACATAGATATTGGCAACATCTGATTTCTACTTCCACAACCCAAGTCATTAAAACATATGGAACTTTTAAAGATTGACTTGGTGTTAACTTAAAAGCAGCTCACACTAAATGCTGATAAGCAATTTAATGTTAACAGTGATTTAAATTTAAATTTTATGACAGACTTAACATCACAAATACAAATAATTAAGAAGTGCCACCCTATGAATCAGATCAAAGACCATGTAATCTAGCATCCTGTTTCCCACAGTGGCCAAATACATTTTTCAGGAAGCTTACAAGCAGAGCATGAAAGCAACTGCCAAGGTTCCCATAGAATTATTATTCATTATATTCTGCTTCTGAAATAGATGTTTTGTGAAGTTGTAGTGATGTTCAAGCCTTGATTGAAAAATAATGGGACTTTCTTAATATATAAGTGAATAACTCAGCAAGCATAGGGGTCTATTTGTACAAATGATGATTATGCAATATAGCTCTTATTAAGTGAATAGCAAGTATGGATAAAAGTTCAGTGCAGAAAATTCATAAGTCTTCATGGCTAAATTTTTCTTTTCCTGAAATAACTGAAATAGATGTGAGGGACATTGCTTGGGAGAACTTAAAGATCTCCGTCTTTCTATGGCTAGGACTTCTGGCAATTATGTACCTAAAAATCTGATTGGGGAAGGCTTGATTGCCATGTCAGATTATCCTGGGAGTCTACTTTTAGTTTTTGTATTACTTCTAAAACAACATTTTATGATGTTGCTAGAAGAAATGCTGGAAGAAATAAGATAATATTATCAATGTGTTCATTGACGCTAGAATACAACGCATCTTGTTTAAAATGCCAAATGAGAAAAATACCACACTTCAAATTAATCCATAAATAGTTTATATGAACATTAATTATTTGAAAAATAAGTAGAAAAGAAAGCAAACATGAAGAGGACTAAACCAAACAAGGCCTAGCAATTAGGCAGTGAGGATACACTGAAACATGTTGTTATATGCAGTACAGGTAGTCCTTGACATACAACAAATCATTTAGTGACTGTTCAAAGTTACAATGGCACTGAAAAAAGTGACTTAAGACCATTTTTCATACTTAGGACTGTTGCAGCATCCCCATGGTCATGTGATCAAATTTCAGATGCTTAGCAACTCACTCATGTTTGTGACTGGTGCAATGCCCGGAGGTCACGTGATCCTCTTTTGCAATCTTCTGAGAAGCAAAGTCAAGGGGCAAGTCAGATTCACTTACCTATGTTACTAACTTAACAACTGCAGTGATTCACTTAACAACTGTGGCAAGTAAGGTCATAAAATGGGGCAAAATTCACTTAACAAATATTTCACTTAGCAACAGAAATTTTGGGCTCAGTAGGACTCCCTGTATCCCATTTCTTAAGGCTCCAATAAAATTTAATGTGCCTTGCCTCACTAACAGCCACTGTGGACATGATTGCTGAGTTGAGAAAAGCCTTTTTAGCTTCTGGTTGTTGTTTTTTAAATGATGCTTATAAAAACAAAAAAGCACATTTTTCTATATTAGTTGCAGAAAACAGCTACAGAGACCTCTTAGAACTCACCAAATAACCAGGCACAATATTTTTGGTCCCAATTCTTTCAGACTGAATATGGGGAGATTGTTTTGTTGAATATTTTGTTTATAAAAGAATCAAGAACGTTAGGAAGAGCACCCAGTTTCCTTGGCTACCAGTTTTCTTTGTGCATAAATATTCCCTTGATTTGAAATATCAGTTAAAGAAAAGTGGTATGAACTAGGACTGAATCTTCTTTAAAAGATGGAAATATTGTGTCCTATCCTACTAATCTGTGCCCCATGTAATTTAGAGAAATGATAATTAATAAGGAAGCCAGGTTCTATTCTTGAAATATAATTTTATTTTAAATAAATATAGCATCTTTACATTCTTTTACTTTCAAAAAATGAAAAAGAAATCTTGAATAATGCAAAATATCAAGTTCTAATTTCTTTTTTATAAGATTGTCTTCCCTTTATCTTTTATATAATTTATCTTTATATCCTAACTATGACATGAAGAGCTTCATGTGCAATTTTTAAATGACTTTCTTTTCGGTCTTAACCCAAAGAAAATGTGGCTTAAAGTCGTTAATTGTTTCAATTTTGAAATAGTACTTTCCTGCTTGTCTCAAGATATTTTTTTCTGTGGACATGATTGGCACATTTTGTGGCTGGGACCTGTCAAGCTCCCTGTGGGATAGAGCATTATGACATACCCTTCCCTTTGCGAGGCTCTCTTCTCCTTGGACATTTTGTCTTGGCTTGCAGGAGAAAGTGGACAGGTTGCTTCCGTAGAGGCAGAATATATTCTTAAGTCTTATGTGATATCCATATACAAAGATAAACACACAAAGTTTCTCTTGTAAAAGGGCAATTTGACAGCTAAATAAATCTGCTGTTCAGAACATCTGCCTGTTTCATTCCATTCTTCCCCATCACACATCACAGAGAGTGATTTGGGTTGGACTTCTGATCAGTAGCTGACACTTCATGGAAAGGAAAAAAAGAAAAGAAAAATATGGTTCTCCGTGGAGCTGCTGCGAGCATCCAGAGAGTGGGAGGTGCTCCAGTCTTCACTCTTACAGGCTGAGCTATAATTGAGGAACGCTCCACCTCCTCCACGTGACTCCTTCCTCACGTTCCCCAGTTTTAGCTCAGCCTCGCAGAGACAGGCAGCTCTAACAGTTTGCTCCTTGGCCAAATTGGGATTCCTATTGATTTATCTCCAGGTTTGATCTGTCCTTTTTATTTCCTTATTATTTCCTCCAGTCCCTGCGCATTTGGCTTGTCTTGGATAGGAAGGGGATGTTTATTTCGCCTCTCAGGGGGGAGATTGGGGGGTTTAGAGCCTTTCTGCCCCCCCACCCCCCCACTCTGGTGCCTGCCGCTTTTTAAGCCGTCTGTTTATAGCAGCGGCTTACGCTAGCGCGTTGGTTAGCGCTCTCGTTGTGCCTTCCCCCCACAAACGCTAGAGAGAGGGCGAGATCTCCTCTCTCAGGCCCCTCGTTCTGCCTTTGTTTTTCGGCAGTATTTTGTTGTGATCGAGGGGCTTTCCTTCCTTCTGAGCCTCGTGCTGGTCCCGGCGGCCATTTTGGGTGCGCCTCGTGGCCAGCCGTCATTTTGTTTTTCACTTTCGATTTTGCTGCGATGATTCTGGGAGGCTTGGAACAGGACCGGCAGGCCTGTTTGGCATTATTTTGCTGTTAAAGGGATCCTGTGGTTCTGTGCCCTGTGGCTCCGTTTCTCTGGCTAGTTGGTTGGTTACCGCAGCTGCTCAGTAGGTGAAGGAAAGGCACCTACTTCCCAGTTGTGTTGGGAGGCTGTCTCAGGAGGCCATTACTTATTTATATTTTTATAGATATTGATATAATTTTTTCTCTTTGCATGGTTGTTTTCTTTCTGGCCTCAGCATTAATTTGATCTATTGGGTTTTTTTGCAGATTCCTTTCTCTCTTGATCACTCTGTAGTTTACTTAGGCCCTTTTTTGGCCCTTTTTCTTTTTTCTTTTTTAAAAAAATAAAGATAAAATAAAATAAATAATTAAAAAAAATAAAAATTAAAAATTAAACAAATTTTTTTACCAAAAGGGGGACGCGGCTCAACGTTAGGATATTCGGCCCACAGTTCGGCCAAACTCATAGGCATGCAACCGCCTTTTTATACGATATTGCCTTGTTCAGGCTTTATGATGGCAGAAGATAATCCCAGAGGTCCTTCATTGAAGGCTAAGTCAAAGACGCACCACCTGCGCAAGCGGACCGAGGAATCCTCCAAAGCCTCTCAAAGGGATGCCCTAAGACGACACAAGACTTTGGAGAGGGAGTTTGATAAACGCTCTAGGGACTCTCAGGTACCACCAGCCCCCCCTACCCCCTCCACTTCTACTCATCCTCTTCCTTTGCCAGAACAACCTTCTGTTTCTAGGCGCAGTTCACCTGCCCGGAGCATCCCAACCACCCGGCCGGAAGCGACGTTCACACCAACCGCTGCGGGTTTACGTACAGAGGGACTGTCTTCAGACATCATTCCAGACAGTGTCAGAGAATGGATGCAGCTGGCCATCCGTCAGGGGATTGCCGAAGGTATCCAACACTTTTCCAGACCAGGTTTGCAAACAAGGACATCTGAAGTTGGTTCTGTCTCCAGGAGATCCCTCCCCAGGCCGGAACCGCACCATGGGCAGGTACCGTCTCCAAGGGAGCTTCCCTACCCAGAAGGGGAGGAAGAGGAGGTGGGCTTCGAACCCTTCAGGGATGAGGAAGGGCTGGAGGGAGAGTCTCTTCATTACTCTGAAGCGCCCTTCGAGGTAGACCCAATGGAAGGAGAGATGTCCGAGGACGAGGGTATTTCTCCTGACCAACCCACCTTTGTAGGTCTGTTTAAGCCTCATATGTTCAAATCTTTGCTATTTAAAGCAAAGAATATATCGGGCCTGACCTCTCAGCCACACACTGATCCCCCTCCAGTAGCCTCCGGGGATCCGGAGGATTCTATTTTCAGGCAGCCAGTCGTTGAGACCGAGGTCATTCCCACACCACCAGTTTTCTCCGACTTAGTTGCGAGACAGTTGGCCTCATCAGGGCCCCCTCCCACCCCTTCCAGCCAAGACAAGAGTTTTTTAACCTTGACCCAGAATTCGTTGCCACGCTAGACATGCCCGAGGTGGATGACCCCATAGTACGCCTCGCATCATCTTCTAACCCCACTGATGCCCTGGAGGCGCTGAAGCCAGAGGACAAGCGGGCCGAGCTGGCCCTGAGACGGGTGCACCAAGCTGATGCCTGGGCCATTCGATCGGCCATGGCAGCATCTTTTTTTCACCCGATCGTCCATCCGATGGCTTCGGCAGTTGAAGCAACATGTCCCCCCTTCTAATACTAGGGCCCATCAGGACATTGCCAAGTTAACGGCCGCAGCAGAATTTGCGGCCAATGCCACTTTTCATTCTGTAAAATTTTCCTCTCGAGCCATCTCTTCGCATGTGACAGCCCGACGCCTCCTTTGGCTAAAACATTGGCAGACCGACATCAAGAACAAAGCTAAGCTGGCCTCTGCCCCTATATCAGGAGGAAAATTGTTCGGTCCGGCCCTGGAACCTTTGCTGATGGGGAGCCGAAACAAAAGGAAATTCCTCCCATCTCTTTTTCGTAGGCAAGAGTCCAGGTCCTCTCAGCCTTTTCGCAGGGGATCCTTTCGGACCTCCTTTCAGACACCCTTTACCCCCAGATTCCAGAGGTCCCCGCCATTTCGGCCTGTCTATCAGGACAGGGGCGACTCAGGGGACAGAAACAGAAGGGGGGCCGGCTACAGGAGGCCCTTCTGGGGAGCAGGGAGCAAGGCCTCTCGGCGCCCCAGATAGGCCTTCAATCGTTTACCCCGTCGGTGGTCGGCTAAAATATTTTGCTGACCAATGGGCATCATCCACATCTGATTCATGAGTCAGGGACACTGTCAAATTTGGCCTTTCCCTTCAGTTTTGTTTTTCCCCTCCAGATCATTTCATGGTTTCGCCTCTATCCAGAGACCGCACCAAACGGGCTCTCGTAGAAGCCGCTATTAGGCACCTTTCTGACATCAGGGCTGTACAGCCTGTGCCATCCTCTCAGCGAGGACAAGGGTTCTACTCCCATCTCTTTCTAGTCCCTAAACACTCTGGGGGTTGGAGGCCCATCCTAGATTTAAAGAGACTCAGCCAATTCCTTGTTCACCAGAAATTCAAAATGCATACACTTCAGTCCATCTTGCAGGGTACCAGGAAAGGAGACTGGCTCACTTCCATTGACCTTTCGGAAGCATACCTCCACATTCCCATTCATCGTTCATTTTTTAAATACCTGAGATTCTGTTATAATGGTCAGCATTTTCAGTATGTGGTCCTTCCATTTGGGCTAGCCTCGGCTCCGAGGACCTTTACTAAGGTGATGGCTGCTCTGGCGGCCCACCTCAGACATTTCCCCATCCGCATCCACTGCTATCTGGATGATATCCTCATCCTCTCTCCCACCCAGCGCCAATCCGAGGAGGACACAAAGACTACCCTCTCGGTCCTCCAGGCCCATGGTCTCGTCAACTGAGAAAAGAGTCAGCTTACCCCCTCCACCTGAATAGCTCATTTAGGGGCAGTAATTGATTCGGTTGAGGAGAAGGTTTATCTTTCCTCTGAACGTTTTGACAGCATCCAGAAATCCATCAAGGTCGTTAGGCAGGTCAGGAAAGCCTCTCTGCTGGATTTATCCAAGTTACTTGGCAAATTGATATCATGCATATCTATTGTTCCCTGGGCCCGTCTACATTCCAGATTGCTGCAGTGTTCCTGCTACCTTATCAACGCTCTAGAAGGAGCAATTCAAGAACTGTCGTGAGGGTTCCTCCAAAGGTCCTCGCTTCCCTACCTCTGGTGGACCAGACCCACTACCAACAAAGGACATCTTTTCAAGGAGCCCCAAAGGGTCACCCTCACGACAGATGACAGCCTATCCAGATGGGGGGCCCACACTCAGTCACTTTCAGCGCAAGGAACCTGGTCAGCAACCGAGCGTCGCTGCAACATCAACTGGCTGGAGCTTCATGCAGTATACCTGGCCTTACGCTCTTTCCTCCCTCAGGTGCAAGGGCACCATGTTCTGGTCCTGATGGACAACACTACGACCAAGGCCCACATCAGCTGTCAAGGGGGCACTCATTTCGCCCGCCTCATGAAGGAGGCCGAGCAGTTATGTCGTTGGGCAGAGGCCAACCTTTTGTCTATCAGGGCAGAACACATCTCAGGGGTCTCAAACGTCCAGGCAGACTGGTTGAGCAGGGCCACCTTAGACCAGTCGGAATGGCATCTGCATCCCTCCCTGTTCAAGGAGGCCTCAGCGATATTCGGCCTGCCGCTGGTGGACCTCTTCACGTCGCCACACAACGCCCAAACACCAAGATTCTTCTCTCGATACCCCACCAATGGGGCAGAGAATTACGACGCCCTACTTTGCCACTGGCCCCCAGGGCTCCTTTACGCCTTCGCCCTCTTCTGTTGATCCCCAAGGTGATCCAAAAGTTGCTCCTCGAGAGGGCGGAAGTTCTCCTGGTGGCCCCATATTGGCCCAGGAGACCGTGGTTTGCGGATCTGCGCAACCTGTTTCCGCCAAACAAGGTCTCGCTGTCCCAGTGACCTCTGCAGCATCCGGATCCACAGTGGCTCCAGTTAGCCGTTTGGAGGTTGAGCGGGAGCATCTAAGAAGCGAGGGTCTGTCTATGCAAGTCATCAATACCATTCTGGCTGCAAGACGTCCCTCGACCACTCGCATATATAACGCAACCTGGAACCTTTTTTTGGAAATGGTGCCACAAGTCGCTCATCAACCCGCTCTCTCCATCAATTGCACAAATTCTGGTTTTCCTTCAAGATGGGTTGGACAGGGGTCTCTCTCCCAACACCTTGAGAAGGCAAGTTGCGGCCTTGACAACCATTGTCTCTGGTAACTCATCTGACTCGCTTTCTCACCACCCTCGCATTCGCTCATTCCTTAGAGGGGCCACCAATCTGCACCCACCAGTAGTTCACAGGTACCCGACTTGGGACCTTAATAAGGTTCTCGTGGCGTTGACTAGGCCTTCCTTTGAACCGGTCAGGGAGGCGTCACTTCAGTTTCTCACGTTTAAAGTGGTGTTTCTGGTTGCAATCACATCTGCTCGACGGAT
This sequence comes from Hydrophis major, assembly GCA_033807585.1. Taxonomy (NCBI): domain Eukaryota; kingdom Metazoa; phylum Chordata; class Lepidosauria; order Squamata; family Elapidae; genus Hydrophis; species Hydrophis major. The sequence continues at coordinate 337,459,420 of CM066329.1, forward strand.
ATCTGAAATAGCAGCTCTGTCCGTTAGAAGGGATTTATGTGTTTTCCGCACTGATCGAGTGGTTTTACAACCAGACCCGTCATTCCTGCCTAAAATCAACTCGGCTTTTCACAGATCACAGGAACTGTTCCTTCCTAATTTTTGTCCCGGACCTTCTCGGGAAAGGGAAAGGCAGTGGCGTTCTCTCGATGTCTGGCGGGCACTGCGTATTTACATCCATCGCACTCATTCCATCAGGAAGTCAGAGTCACTGTTCCTGTCATTTCAACCAAAAATGATGGGTTGCAAAGTATCCCCGTCTACTATTGGCCGTTGGATCAGAGCTACAATATCCAAGGTCTATTTATCTCAGTCTCTCCCTGTTCCTAAAGAGTTGACCGTGCACTCTACAAGAAGCGCAGCTACTTCGGCAGCCTGGGCTACTCAGGCATCGATTCTCGACATCTGTCGAGTGGCCACTTGGGCGTCTCCATCTCCCTTTATACGCCATTATAAGATTGATGTTTATGCTTCAGCAGAAGCGTCCTTTGGCAGGCGAGTCCTTCAACAAGTGGTGAGAGATCCAGAGGAGATTCCGGACCAGACAGAGTCCCTCCCGTAGGACAGGCCATGCTTTGGTATGTCCCACTTTCTGGATGCTCGCAGCAGCTCTACGGAGAATGGGCGTTGGTGCCTACCTGACACGCCCGTTCTCGTTGAGCTGCGTAGAGCATCCAGCCCCACCCTAGTTGGTCCGTCTGGTGGGGGGAATCCTGTTTTGGCCAATGAATTGATCAGTTTATAGTTGACAACTGTATAATAGTTAGGAGGAGAGGGTTGTTGTTGTTGCCTTCTCATCTTCGTAAAACTGGGGAATGTGAGGAAGGAGTCACGTGGAGGAGGTGGAGCGTTCCTCAATTATAGCTCAGCCTGTAAGAGTGAAGACTGGAGCACCTCCCACTCTCTGGATGCTCTACGCAGCTCGACGAGAAAGGGCGTGTCAGGTAGGCACCAACGCCCATTTTCATTTTTTTGTCCTGCATTAAATTGCAAGGACAGCACCACTTGCTGGTTTTGTTACTGGGATTTAATAGAATCTGGCAATGAGAGCAGTGGAAAGTTGTTTTCTGTCTCTTCATAAACTTGAAGAAAGACTCATAGGACTCCATAGGGCATAGGTATTCCTGGATGGGTGGTTGCTGCCATGCCCTTTGCTTAGAAATGTGACCAACAGAAAATGGGTGTGGTAGGAAGAGAAAATTAGTCATAATTAGTTAATTTATGTTTTAAGTGCATTTCCTGAAAAGCTTTGGTGACTGTTACAGTAGCCTTTCAATCAGCAAGTCCTCCCATGACAGCTACCTTTGGGAGATATGTTCTTAAAATTTCAAATATAATCATTACTCCCATAAAGTTTATGCATCATTGGCTTGCAAAGATTGATAAAAATTGAAAACTATATTATATTTGTGATACATTTGTTCCTTAGTACAAAGAGAGTGTTGAATATCCATACAATTTTAATTTAACTTTTAACTTTTTAATTATTTTCTCCTTTAACTCTAGGTTGAGAACGTAACTAATATTCCTTTCTGCTCCTATTTTTTCCACAACAACTCTGTAAGGTCAATTGGCTATGAAAGAAATACGGACCTATTGTTGAAGTCAACCATTGTGGAGTTTTAGTTTTACTGGCATACAATTGCACTGAACTCTTCTTAATCAAGAGAAGCTATTTGAAGTTTTAAAGTAATGTTCTTTGCAGAGATTGCAACCTAATGTACTTTTGACCTTTGCGTTGATTTCCCTTTCCAGTTTTTAAAGAAGGAAGAAAAAAATGACAGCTTCGCAGACATGACAGGGAAATTTATTTATTAAATTTATATGCCTCCCATCTCACTGTCAGGAGACTTTGGGTAGCTTATAATAAACATCTTTTCTTTCTTCAAATGCATACTGTGTGGTATGGTGAAAGCATTTGCTACACATAATTAATTTAAAATAGTTTTTCTTACCCTGGTATCATCCAGTTGTCTCTGAAATAAAGCTGTGTATCTAATATAACAGTAACTGACTAAAAATTTTGAATCTGTGATCCCAATATATCTGGAGGATCCCAGATCCCAGTTGGAAGAAATTCAGTGCATGTGCATGTGAATGAAGTGTCACATCATTTCCTTGCCAGCTGTTTGAGCTCATGTTGTACTAAATATTTCTTACTTTTTGGTTCAACTATTATCATTATTTACTGAAAAGGAAATTGTTCTGAAATCTTAGAGAAATTCTGATCCAAGGAGCAGAGTTCTTGCAGGATATGTGAGCATCCTGATAACCAATGTACAGCTTCTCTAACTGCTCACACTTCAGCTAAATTTCCACATTTCCAGTGAGTCTTTTTAGATTTGAAAAATTGGTCATTCAACAAAATTACAGAAAAATGAAAAGATGTGTAAAAGAAAAGCAGATGGAAGATGTTTTGAAATAAAAACTTAGATTTAAAAATGTTTATTGTCCAAGGACACAAACAGAATGGTGAGTAAAATAGGAACAAGGTGGGGAAGTGACTAAAATAAGGAATTCATCCTATACCTAACTCTGTTTTGATACTGTCTGCTTAAATGTGTCATAGATGGAGTTAGTGTCATGCAAACCCTGTAATTCAGTCAGCGAAAGGAAGAGAGGTAGAAGTAGAAAAACTGAAGCCAAGGAAAGATAATGTATGGGAAGTTGTAAGAGAGATTTTGAGATTAGAATACAGAAAAAGATTGTGGGGTTTTTTCGCACAGTTATGAATGCAAGTTTGCAATCTGATGAGGGATGAAGTGCTTTAAGGATGACTGCAAGAGAGGTTTAAAAGCTCTCTCTAACCTCTTGTTGCTTTCTTTTCTTTTTTTAAGCTGGAAGCTGCTTTGAATTGTCTAATATTGGATGCATGGATTTGTTGCCTAGACTTTAATCTTATAAATAAAAATCATGCATGTTGCAGTACTATACTTACGTAGTTTTGAGTAGTTTTCCTCTTGTATATTATATGCTGACTTTCTTTTAGAGAGCCTACAATAGCGATGTGGCATTGTTGGGTCTTAATTCTTTGCTGTGACTATTTTAGAACTTCAATTGGAAGGCACACTACAATAAACTTGTAGCGTTTTATTCCCTACCCATTATGTTGGAAAATTTCTTGCAGATGTCTGTGTTGGGATAAGATTAGATAATATGTGATGGCGGAAAATATTTTTTCTTTTTAGTGAAGTCCATTAGGCTGTGTTCAGGGTGACTGGGGTCTGTTTTGAACTAAAATGATCTCCTCCTCATCCTCCTACTGACTGGATTACAAGGTTTGTATGACACTAACTCCATCTATGACCCAGTTAAGCAGGTCATATTAATATAGAATTAGTTGTAGGATGAATTACTTATTTTAGTTACTTCTCCACCTTGCTTCTGTTTTTCCTACCATTCTGTTTGTGCCCTTTGACAATAGACTTTGATCTATTACTGTTAAATAAATATAGTTCTACATGTGATTTCTCAGTGACAGAGTTCTGATTTCAACATTTACTCCAGGTTCCTTAAGTTCAAAGTGGAATCACATGATTTATTAGTTAGCCAAGTAATTCACTGGGTAAGAGAGAAGAATATTGAAAATACAGTTAGGCAAATACAGTTAGACACATAAATGCTTGCTTAACTAGTGACACAGCTAAATAAATCAACATGACATTCTATCTCTCTCTCACACACACACACACACACACACAAACACACACACCACTCCCTTTCCCTCCCCCCCCCCTCACACACAGAGAGGAGAGAGACATTTTCTGTTCCAGAATGTATCCTTGTAGCTAAATGACTCTTTGGATACAGAGTACAAATTGATATAGTTCATGGATTGCTAATAGCATCTTTTTATTATGTAGTTCACCTCTTGATCCTATATAATAATTCAATAATTTTGCATTTTATTCTTTCTTATCATGTGTGGTGAGGTGTGATAAATAAAGTCTGCATCTTTGATGTCTATATTTGTCAACTTTTGAGATAAAAGGAAGGAAAATTATGATATATCAGTCATTTATATATTGGCAGAAATATGTGTGGTTTAAAAAATGGAATGGCAAAACCTCTAAAGCAGGGGTTTCCAACCTGGGGTGCTTGCACCCCCTGGGGGTGTGAGACAATATTCCAGAGAGTGTCCAGGTATATCTTAAATAATAGGATATTGGCTATATGTTGGCATTTTTATTTATTATTTATTTCAGAGGCTGCAAGGTTCGAGTGAAATTTCTTTAGGGGTGTGGGGCAAAAAAAAGGTTGGGAACCACTGCTCTAAAGCAACATATCTCAAAAAGTGATACTAGATGGGATGCAAGTTCCCTTCGCAAATTGAGAAATAGCTCTTGAAAGAGGAAGGAGAGTGGACCAGATAGTCTTCAATTAATTGTATAAAGGAATGGGAACTGAGAATTTCAGCAATATATCTTTGAGTCAAGGTTTGGAGTAGTCATAGTAAATAGTTAAATAGTAAATAGTTTAAGTTTAAAAAGATTTGTGCTTGGAAACCATGATAAAGTACATCTGAAATAGATCTCTCTCATTACATGGAATTGTAGAATCATAGAATTATGGAGCTGGAATGGATCACAAGGCTCATCTAATTCTATGCATTGTGCAAGAAAATTAATTAAAAATCCTTGACAAGTGGCAAACCAACTTCTTAAAATTTCCAGAACCCACAACCTCTGTGAGCGGACTATTGCAGAGATCTTATCACCATAAATTGTTTACTTAAGTAAAATCAAGGTAGCTACAATTTGCTTCCATCATTTGTGATTCTAGTTTTTGTATCCATAGCAAATTGTTCCCAGTCACCTTTTGGATGGCAACCTTTTATGTTTCTTTGCAGTGATATCATGTCACTCCTTGGCTTCTTTTGTCCAGATTGAACCTTCCAAGCTCCTTCAGCTCCCCCTTGGGAGAGATTGTAAAGAAGGGAGAGTAGTCATAAACAGTCAAAAGACAGAGTTGGTAAGTCAGTTGTCAACTTATCTCATAAATGACAACTTATCCTAAGAGGGAAGAAACCTGGATGTCAGCCTTTTGAAACAGGCAGAGCAGGGATTCTTGGAATGCTTTGTATTGTTACAAGGTAAAAAAGTCTTGAAAATCTTCAGAGTTTCTCTCCAGTCTGTCTTCATTTCTTTCTGCCACTTTCCTCTTTCTGGGGACTAAGTAATTGTTTCTGAAATTCTCCTCCCCAGTTTGCTCATTGCTTTCCTATTCCAAAGGCCAAATCTACATTATTTTCCCATACAGGAAAAGATTTCAAATTGTTCAAAAATATCCCACTGTAATAATTAATTCACTATAAATGTAGGTAGTGTTTCTTTGATCTTGTCTTTGTTGTGTGAGACTTGACATCTTTATAGGCTTCAAGTAGCTTTTATCTTTTTTGTTGCTTGCTTCTGAAGCTATCCTAATTTGCTAATATCCTTTTGGAAATGATACAAATTTCTCTTCAAGTGATCTACAGCAGCGGTAGCCAACTGGTGGGCCATGACCTACTGGTGGGCCGTGAGAAACTTCTGGTGGGCCACAGAGAAATCTCACCCCCAGAGCAACCCCCCAAAGCAATTAATCCAGGCTGCGCAGAAACACAAGGCTGCGCCGTCCACATGGCCCGCAGGAACCCTCCCCTCCCACTCACTCCTTATCTGGTAAACTTGCCTGCTAAATTTCTATTTTTCCTTTTTCCAACCATCATCTGTTTTGTTGTGTCGGGAGATTTAAATTAGCTAGGAAGCAGAAAATGGTTGGATTTCTTGCTTTCTAGTTAGTCTTTAGATCTTCGGCTCTGCTTTTAAGTACAGCCGAACCTCCCATAGGACTGAAGGTTTGCTTGCAAGCAAATTCAGTGTAGACTCACAGCAAGTAAATTTGAGAGACTGAGCTAGCCGATGGCAGATAGATGACTGACTTCTGTGAGCAACTCAATCTGCCTGCTTTGCCTGATTTTGAGTAAAAGTTGCTCTTTTTTTAAATAAAAAATTCAATATTTACATGCTTGGTGTGTTGTAAGTTAATTTTGTGAGTTTGCTCTCAAGCAAATTTTATGTGACAGACTGAGCTAGCCAATGGCAGATAGATAGATTTCTGAATGAATCTTTGATTCTGTGAGCAACTCAATCTGCCTGCCAGCTTTGCCTGATTTTGGGTAAAAGTTGCTCTTTTTTATAAAAAATTCAATATATAAATATTTATAATATTTATATACAAGCCATGCCCAGCCAGTCACATGACCACCAAGCCACACTCACAAATTAGGCCATGCCCACAGAACCAGTTAGTGGCCCCTGGGATCTAAAATTATGAGTTTGGTGGTCCCTGAGGTCCAAAAGGTTGGTGACCCCTGATCTACAGTAATAAGTATAGAAGATACAGATTTCATTTGTCTATGATAATGCTTCTAATGCACCCCAGAAAAACATTAATCATTTTAGGAGCTGTTTCACACTGTTTTAATCAATAACTACAATCAACTTTTTACCAACATTATGCTTCAAAACCAACAATCCCCCATCTTACAAATATGCTGCATATTTTTCCTCCTTTATATTTCTTATAAAAGAACACCCTGTTATTTTCAGCCATTTTCTTTAAAATCTTGTTTTGTCACCCTGTGTATTGGCTGCACCTCTGAATTTTATATTATCTTCAAATTTAATAAGCAGCCAATCAGTCACATTCTCCAGATCATTAATAAAAATGTTGAGAAATATTGGATCCAAGGCAGATCTCTGTGGGATCTTACTATTAAATGGTCCCTACCTTGAGTAGGGACCATTAAGTGTTTTGACTTCTTAGAGTACCAAGTTTGCTATCTCAACTATAGAAAAACTCAAACAGCACTTCTACTACAATAATGCCCTATACCTGATGCAATATGTGCAAATTATATTAAAGCAACTGCCGTGCAAATGCATGTATATATGTGCACACAGACTTTGAATATAAATATTAGGTAGCCATTATAATCAATTCAATATAAATGAATATAGTTTAGAAATGCAATTAGGTCAACAAAGTGTAATTTTTCAGAGTCTAACTGGATCACTGGACAGAAATGTAATTTTGTAAAAAAAGGTCTGTCGAGTTTTTTTCTATGAAAATTTAATAATCAGTTTAGAACGGTATAACTGTTGAAGTATTCTGTACATTAGTGACCCACTATAAAAACTTAAGGAAAAGTTAGTAAATTTAAAACGGGAATTATTAATATTTTAAGTACATTAAATATTACAGGTTTGAAGTGTGTGTGTGTGTGAGGAGAGAGAGAGAGAGATTTATATAGATTTTTGGGGCAACAATATAAAAGCATTCTTCCATAGTCTTTCTTTTGTTTCTGTTATTGTTATTGGTTTTAGTTCCTAACTTACAGCCCTTGTTTTCCTTATGGTAGAATATGCATTAACATATTTTCAGTGGCTGTTAATGTCTTTCTTTCATGCAAGATACTGATTGTCTCAGGAATTTGTAAGCTTTATGAGTTTCCTTTATAGTAGAGCAGAAGCTTTTTGTAATTTGATCTATAACAAACTGTTTAATTATTAATGCTTGGTAGATATAAATTGTAATGCCATGTGTATATTTTAGAACAATGTGAACAAACGACTCAAGTTTAGGCTTTTACTATCTAAATATTTATGCTAAAATAGATCATGGGAAAAGTGTAGAATACTGATCCAGCTTATATTCTTTGTGTAGGAAGGAGTTTTATTTTTCTCTTCGCAGTATGTATCTATATTGATTTAAACCTAATTTAAATTTAAACCCTAACATGGATAGCCTTCTGATCGAGCTACTATTGAAAATATTTTGATAGCATAAATATTACTCCATTTCTTGGATGACATACAGTAAAGGAATTCTTTATATTAGTAAAATTTGGATTATTTGGAAACATATGCAGAATATTTATGAATCATAGCAAACTTTTAATAATATAGAATATAGAGTAATAACTTTATAGTCTTCTGATTAAATAGATTGTAGATAGTTGTTTCTGCTTTATGAATGTTCTCTTCCCTTAATTTCTGTATAGTAATCAAACTTTCCAATTTTTAAAAATGGAAAATTAATATAAAAATCTAATAATTTATTTTGTTCAGATTAATACATTTTGTTACAAGATATTAAATTATTGGAATGGACGTTGGTTCTTACCTGATACGCCTCTTCTCGTGGAACTGCGTAGAGTATCCAGAGAGTGGGAGGTGCTCCAGTCTTCGCTTCTCACAGGCTGAGCTGAAATTGAGGAACGCCCTCCTCCTCCACGTGACTCCTCCATGCGTTCCCCCAGTTTTATCGAAGACGAGTGGACAAGAACAACCCTCTAATCTTAAGTATTAAACAACGTGAACTACAACACTAGAAATCATTGGCTGAAACAGGTTTTCCCCTTTACAGACGGACCAATAGGGTGGGGCTGGATGCTCTATGCAGTTCCACGAGAAGAGGCGTATCAGGTAAGAACCAACGCCCATTCTCCATAGAACTGCTGCGAGCATCCAGAGAGTGGGACATACCAAAGCAAGTGTGTCCTACAGGTGGGAGTCCGTCTGGATTGGAATTTCTCCAGGATCTCTCACCACTTGCTGCAACAGTCGCCTGCCAAAAGATGCTTCAGCTGAGGTGTAAACATCAATCTTATAATGTCTTATAAAGGGAGATGGGGAAGTCCAGGTGGCCGCCCGGCAAATATCAAGAATAGACGCCTGAGTAGCCCAGGCTGCCGAGGTAGCTGCACTTCTGGAGTGAGCGGTAACCCCACTGGGAACTGGAATAGCTTGAACTAAATAGGCCTTGGATATGGTAGCCCTAATCCATCTGCCTACCATGGACGGAGAAACTTTACAGCCTAGTGTCTTTGGCTGAAAGGACAAAAATAGAGACTCTGTCTTTCTGATGGACTGCGTACGGGAAATGTAAATACGCAAAGCCCTTCGAACATCAAGGGTGTGCCACTGCCTCTCTTGCTCGCGCAGAGGCTTCGGACAGAAATTAGGCAGTTCCAACTCCTGTGCCCTGTGGAACAGTGAATTGATCTTTGGCATAAATGCTGGGTCTGGCCTCAGAACCACCCGACCTGAATGAAAAATACACAGGTCTTTTCTCACGGATAGAGCTGCAATTTCAGATATCCTTCTAGCCGAGGTAATAGCCACCAGAAATACTGTTTTAAATGTAAGAAATTGAAGTGACACCTCTCTGAGAGGCTCAAAGGGAGATCTAGTCAAGGCCAGGAGAACTTTATTAAGGTCCCATGTCGGGTACCTGTGCACTACTGACAGGCGCAAATTAGAAGCCCCTTTAAGAAAGGCCTTGATTTGAGGATGGTGGGAAAGGGGACCAAAAGGACCGCCAGCAACCACCGTTGAGAGCGCCGCTACCTGCCTCCTTAAGGTGTTCGGTGATAAACCTCCATCTAGGCCATCTTGTAAAAAGGCCAGGATCTGTGCAACTGGATCGATGAATGATTTGTGGCACCAGTTACAGAAACTTTTCCAGGTTGTATCATAAATGCGAGTGGTAGAAGGCCTTCTAGCCGCCAAAATGGTGTTAATGACCTGGGCTGATAAGCCTTCCTCAATCATCCTTTCCCGCTCAACCTCCAAATGGCCAACTGTAGCCACTGTGGTTCTGGATGAAGCAGCGGGCCTTGCGACAGCGAAATCTGATCCAACGGAATCCTCCATGGTGGAGATAACGACAGATTGCGGAGGTCCGCAAGCCACGGCCTCCTGGGCCAATAAGGTGCCACCATGAGGATTTCTGCTTTCTCGGCTATCAATTTTCGAATCACCCTGGGGGTTAATGGAAGCGGAGGGAAGGCATACAGTAGTCCGGGAGGCCACAGGCAAAGCAAGGCATCGTGATTCTCTGCTCCGCTGGAGGGATAACGGGAGAAGAACCTTGGTATTTGCGCGTTGAGCGGAGATGCAAAAAGGTCTACTAGGGGCTGACCGAACCTGGCTACTACTTCTCTGAACAGATGTGGGTGCAGGCGCCACTCTGCCTGATCCAGTGTTGCCCTGTTGAGCCAGTCCGCTTGGACGTTGGAGGCCCTGGAGATGTGCTCCGCTCTGATGGATAAAAGGTGCGCTTCTGCCCATCGACACAGTCGCTCGGCCTCTCTCATGAGAAGGATGGAATGGGTGCCCCCTTGCCGATTGATGTGAGCCTTGGTTGTAGTATTGTCCATTAGGACCAGGACATGGCGCCCCCTTAGCCGATGAAGGAATGTTCGCAGAGCCAGGTACACTGCGCGAAGCTCCAACCAGTTGATGCTCCGACTTCGCTCCGCATGAGTCCAAACTCCCTGTGCCGAGAGAGATTGCAGGTGGGCCCCCCATCCGGAAAGACTTGCGTCTGTCGTGAGAACAACCCTTTGAGGTTCCTGGAATAGCTGACCTCTGTTCACAGATGGTCGCGTCCACCACAGGAGGGAGGCGAGAACTTTCGGTGGGACCTTCACTATAAACCTTGACGTGCTCCTTCCTGAACGCTGATACGGCAGGAGGAACCATTGCAAAGATCTGGAATGCAAGCGAGCCCATGGAATAATGGAAATACAGGAAACTAGCTTCCCTAGCAGTTTGGATAAATCGAGCAACGATGCTTTCCCGGTCCGCCGGATATCCCTGATAGTGGTGCGTATACTAATAAGTCTCTCCTGAGAGAGAAAGACCCTTCCTTCAACAGAGTCAATCACAGCCCCTAGATGGGATATACGAGTGGAGGGGGTAAGCTGACTCTTCTCCCAGTTCACTAAGAACCCGTGGGACTGAAGTACCGAGAGGGTAGCGATAGTATCACTCTCGGCTTGATGTCAGGAAGGGGATACAACCAGAATATCGTCAAGGTAACAGTAGATCCGGATGGGAACTTGTCTAAGGTGAGCTGCAAGAGCCGCCAACACTTTAGTGAAAGATCTCAGAGCTGAGGCTAGACCAAAGGGGAGGGCTACATACTGGAAATGCTGATTATTATAACAAAATCTGAGATATTTAGAATACGAGGAATGAATGGGAATATGGAGATAAGCCTCAGAAAGGTCAATTGACGTAAGCCAGTCCCCTTCTCTGATGCCCTATAAAATCGACTGCAGAGTCTGCATTTTGAATTTAGGAAGGAAAGGCAGGAGTTATAGAGTGTGACTCTCTAGCCCGCTTGTTAAACTCCCTTTCTAGGGCCTTATGACGCCATAAGGCATCTCTTTGAGAAGTGCTGGAAGAATCCTTGTCCCTTTTGCAAAGGTAGTGCGTCTTAGATTTGGCCTTCAGAGAAGAGCCAGTAGGATTAGCCTCTGCCATAGTATTGAAAAGAAAATGGCGGTTGGCACGCCTAGGAGTTCGGCCTACTAACATTAACCGGTTTTCCTAAAATTGGGTCACGTCCCCCTTTTTGAAAGAAATTTTATTCTAGAACAATGATTAAATGAACTAACTAATTATCTATTCAAAAAAAAAATCTCTTTTTTTTTTGAACTCTATACAATAAAAAACAGAAAAAAATTCTAGTAAGCCAAAATAAACACCTGAATATATAAACTAGCAATTATATACAAATGAGGGTCAGGTTCAAGTAAGGAAAACCCAAATAGACCCAAGAAAGTACAGCAAAAAAAAAAAAAAAAAACAACCTAACTTCCAAATAGACCAAATGAACGCTGAGGCCAAGCAAATCTATAAAAAAGGCAAGACAAAAAAAGAGGGCCTCTGTAGGCAGCCCCCCAACAACAATGGGGAGTACGTGCCTGCGCCTCTGAACTAGCTGCGGGCCAAGGAAGAAAGCCAACAATCTCACATATAAGAGAGACAACAGGGCACGGGGCCACAGTGCTCTCCCAGTAAATCAGAGGCTCCATGCGGCCTGACGGTCCCACCAAAGGGCCTATAAAGGCCTCGCAGCTCACTCTCAATGCAAAAAAGAATGAAGGCCTTACTTGCTTAGTAAATAAAATGGTGCCGCCCACGAGGCACGCCCAAAATGGCCACCCGGCTCAAAGCGCACAGTTCAGAAGCGCACCAGCCCACCGCAACTTCAAACAGGCGAAGGAAGGAGCTGGGAGAGGAAGCGCTGCCTCCTCTGAGGCGTTCTAGGGGGGAAGACACAATTGCGCTTTTAAAAATAAAGCGCAGGGCCAAGCGGCTGAGCCCAGCGCGCTTGGAACGGCAGAGGATAGATTAGAAGGGGGGGGCGAAAGGCTCCAAACCCCTTACTTCCCTCCTGGGAGCGAAATCGCTCCGCAAACTAAATTTGGGACCGCACTGGCCTTGCAGGGAGAGGAAAAATGAAATCAAACCTGAACAATTATCAACGATCACCTGAAACGGCCAAGGAACGAGAAAAGCTGCCTGTCTTCTCGAAGGCTGAGCTAAAACTGGGGGAACGCATGGAGGAGTCACGTGGAGGAGGAGGGCATTCCTCAATTTCAGCTCAGCCTGTGAGAAGTGAAGACTGGAGCACCTCCCACTCTCTGGATGCTCGCAGCAGTTCTACGGAGAACAGATCAATTTCAGTGATGGGTTTCATATCTTTCCTCTCAGAATTATTATTGAAGTGAGAAAATTCATAATGGTAGATACATTTGAGAAAAAATATTGTCTTCTCATAATGAAAGACTATATTTTGGAGAGTATTGGAAAATGTTTGTAAAAAGCAGAAAAACAAATTAAAAATCATTCCAAAGGAAAAAGTTACTTAGAAGTTACTTAGGGAGGGCCAACACAGTTAGCATATTCATTTGAGAGGTAGGAATTATGTTATTCTAACTCTGAATACTTTGTCCTCAGTATTATTTCAGGCTCACTAATTCTTTGAGCTTGGTTCATATGTAGCAATAGAAGAATTCATAGATATAACTTGAATCACAAACACTCCTATTGTGATTATCTTTAGAAGTATAGTATTCCTTCCCACTTCCCTCACTTCTGCCATCATTGCACAGTTCATTAGAAAGTTACAGTTATTAAAACCATATAGAAACATGTCTGTCTACTGTGGTATTTCCACAGTTGCCTAGCAACTACAATAAAAATATTTAATTACAAGTTTTGCACATCTGATAGAGAAAACAGGTGTGCAAATATAAAGCCCCTAATTCCTCCCTTTTTAAAAAAATTTACATTAGGATGGTAGTTGGCATTAACTACTTGACAAAAGGTAAAAGATTCTGTGCCTTAGAGTGATGTAACTATTCAATTGCATGCAGTGCTCTCAATTTAGATATATAGTTAGTCCTCGACTTATAACAGTTCATTTAGTGACCATTTGAAGTTACGACACTGCAAAAAGTGACTTGACCATTTTTCACACAGATGACCATTAAAGCACTCCCATAGTCATGTGATCAAAATCCAGACCCTTGGCAATTGACTCATATTTATGATGGTTGCAATGTCCTGGGAACATGTGATCGCCTTTTATGATCTTCTGGCAAAGTCAGTGGGGAAGCCAAATTTACTTCACAATTGTATTACTGATTTAACAACTGCAGTGACTCAACAACGGTGGCAAGAAAGGTCATAAAATGAGGCAAAACTCACATAAGAAATGTCTCAGCAACATAAATTTTGTGCTCAATTGTGGTTGTAAGTCGAGGACTACCTGTAGAAGAAGGAATTGAAAGTTGTGAACTGAAATTTCATCAGTGGCTAGTTACATCAATTAATGTTAAAAGAAGTTTCAGAGAAGTATTAAATGTTAGATCAGTTTTGTTACAATTTTATTTTTCAGCTAATCCTTTAGCATAGATAATATATGATGAAAAGGAGCCATATTTCTAATGATTAAATAAACAATTTGCAACTCTTGCCTTCATGAGACAACTCATTCTGTTTGTACTTCTTTTTACAGAATAGTTCAAAATATTGGACACATTGGTTTGAGTTGTATAAATTTCCCTTTGTTTCTGTTGTCTTATAAAACTGTAAAATTTTACTATATGTCCAATTACTTCTTCCTTCAGAAGATCATTCTAAAAAATTAATGAAAGAAAGGAGGGCTGCAATACTAAGAAATTCACATGTCATATTGAATAGTAATTTCTTGAAACATGGCTCAAGTAAACCACAGTTGCGTGGGTCCAATAATTGCATTAACTCATATGTCAAATTGCACAAATAAAATCATAGTGATTAGATTCACCCAATCTGCTAACCACAAAATGATGTAGTTTAGTTTAATATGTGAATGTTGTTTATAATGGTAATGCTCAAATTTACAAGCAAAATGTGTTTTTTAATTATGATTTACACATGCCCATGGGATAAATTCTTCTTTGAATTTTTTCCTCAGTTCATCAGTATGTGACCTTGAGAAAATACTGCAAAACACTAAAGATTAACTTTATGAATTAGTATTTGGATGCTGGTGAGTAATATGGGTAAAACAATAGTCTATAAAGTTAAAAATGCCCTTGTATTAGGAAACAGCCAACCTTCTTAATTGCATCATGATAACATTTGATAACATAGCTAGGCATATCTGAGGTTCTGAGATGAAGACTGTTTAGTTTCTTAAATATTTGATTGCCTAGTCCAGTGATGGCGAACCTTTTTGTTGTGGTGTGCCGAAAGTGTGCGGATGCCTGCCGGCACCCACAATGCAATGTGCCCCGCCCCTGCATATGCGTGCGCAACACCCCCCTTACCTGCACTGTACATGCGTGCGCCTTCCAGCTGATATTCGGCCCATTTGAAGCCTTTTTCGACCTCCTGAAGGCTGCAGAGGCTTCCTTTGAGCCTACGGGAGGCCTAAAAAAGCCTCAAACAGGGTGAAAATCAGCTGGGAGGTCCACGCATGCGCAGTGCAGCTAAGTTTGGGGCTGGCGTGCCCACACAAATGGCTCTGCATGCCACCTGTGTCACACATGCCATAGGTTCGGCATCAAGGGCCTAGTCAACTGTAGTGGTCCACCACACTTCCATTCATTGTGTTAACTGGAGTAGTTCAGATGTCAACCTTATTTTTTTAGTTTAATTTTTAGTTGTGAGAACAACAGCTTTGCTTGAGACAAATACCAAACACATAAATATTCACATTTATTTATAATTAGTACATGATTCTTTGAGGTCTTTGAGGTCATAGAAGTATGATATTTGCAGATACTGCACAGTGGCAATTTACAATGAAGTAATTGAACTGAATAATAGGGCTTCTTAAACTTTGTGGCAATGTGAACTCTAAAATGATAGCTGAATTTGTGTGACCATTTTTATGAATAAAACTAATGATTTCAGTAAGGTTAAAATATAACTTTCAATAATTAAACAATGTACATAGAAAAACAAAGTTAGAACTATATAGATTAGATTTTAAATATTTAAGTGGCTTTCTCAACAATAAATATAGCATTGCTAGTCTGGAGGTACAAAACAGGTAGTCTTAACTTACAACCACAGTTAAGACTGGAATTTCCATTGTAAGTCATTGCAGTCATAAGTCACACCAGACATAATTTTATGACAATGTTATGTTGGTTGTTGAGCAAATCACCATGATTGTTCAATGAATCACATGGTCATTAAATGGGTCACATGGTTGTGAAGCAAAACCAGTTTCCCCAATTAGTGTTTTTTGTGGAAAGTTCATGAATCATGATCACATGATCACAGGACACGGGAGAATTGCAAAATGCCCAAATTTGTAATCACATGACAGCAGGGTTGGTGCGATGGTTGTAAGTGCAAATACAGATCATGTCATTTTTTTCCAAGGCCATTGCAATTTTGAGCTGTCATTAAGCAAATGGTTGTAAATCGAGCCTGTAGAGAACATTCTTTTCTCCAGGATGGGTTAGTCTCCTCCTGATGATGTCATCAAGCTGAGTCTGTTCTTATGTAAAAGGCCAGCCTCTGGGAGTCTCCCCAGCTTTGACTCAGCTCCTTTAGTCGATTGAGCTCGTGTTTTTGAAAGCACTGTGTTCTTAGCTGATTCGATCTTCAGTAATCTGAAAAACAAAGGAGATGAAGGCTCTAGATGTTGTTCCTTGTGTGTGGTTGGGTGAGCACTGATGGACCACAAGGATACTATGTATAGTCTCTAGTTGCTGTGATTGGTTGCTTTGTAACCAAGTGTGAAATTGTTTTTTTTTAATGAGGGTAGTGGCAAAGCAAAGACAAAAGAATGATTTAGATGCCTGCTGGCAAGGAGTAGCAAGCTGAGGGTCACCGGCAGTTGATGGGTGAATCCTCTTTTTCCCCAGAGAGGCAATATTTGATGTTATACCAGGAAGGGGAATGGAGGTATAATTTTCTTCATGGTCCATGGTCTTTCTATGCTAGATTTATTTTACTTGTTTACTTACTTTTCTATATCCAGCCTTTATTATTTTTATAAATAATTGAAGGCAGTAAATGCACACAACATTTGCTTCCTATTTACTTTTCCTATTTTCCCCACAACAACAATCCTATGAGTTGAGTTGGCCCAAAGTCACCCAGTCAATTTTCATGCCTGGTGGGACTAGAACTCATAGGGTCCTGATTTCTAGCATGGTGCCTTAAGCACTGGACCAAACTGGTTCTGTTACAACCAAGATGGTAGGATCAAGTCTTAACTGCTCTCCTGAAACTTGAGAGGACTAGCAGACCAGATCTATGTGGAGAGGAAATTCCAAAAGCTGTAAGTAGCAAATGAAAATGCCAGCTTCTGGGGTTCTGATATTCTGTTAGGTAGACAGACAGACATGATCTTCAGGCCATTGACCCTATTCAACTCTGATTTTGAAAGAAGGCTGGTTGTTGCTTTTGTACTTTGCTTAAAGTTGTCCTAACTGCAGAACTTTATAAACTAATAATTAAACATCATAATAATTTGATTATAATAATTAAAAATAGCTAATAAAATTCAATCAAAAAATTGTCAGATTTGGAGATATATACTCAGTTTCATTTACAAGCTGATTTACATTCCCTGTCCTTTAGAAAAAAATAATTTCTAATGCTGAGGAGCAAGGCCTAAAATTATATTTTCCAATTATTGTCTTAGTAGCTAACATCCCATCTTTTATTTATTTTATTGTGTTTCTTTAGAATCAGGGAGTAGGAGTATATGTTGGTTAACAAATAATCATCTAATCAACATTTCTGGGTTTTGCTAGAATTTTATTTAAAAATAATTTTGTAAAAAATACAATTATAAACTTTTGTTTTTGAATATGCAATTTGTTGTATTTGTAAGTAGAATTACTCTGTTTTTAAATGGTTGAATCACCAATGATTGCAACATGAAATGGTTGCTATAGTACTCTGAGAGCTACCTGGCATTCTACTATACCTACAATAAAATTAGACTAAGGTTATTTAGTTTTAGAAATATTGGCTTCCTTAGAGGAGTTGTTAATATTTTGGAGACCCTGTTGCTATAGAATTGATTGCAGCAAATAAGAAATATATTAAAAGGCTATAATACTACATTTATTCTGATTTATTTCTGAATATGTATTTCCATATTGTATTTCTAAAGAACATCCCTGGAATATTGTGGTAATTGCAAGATTGTTTGGGTCAGAAACAGGTATTTTCTACCATAGTTTTTACTTCAACAAGCTTTATAATAGGAAAGTAGAGAATGTATTTCTGTGTGTAAGTATAAAGTATATGGCTTCAGTCAGATCAGTCAGATCAGTTTCATGGTTGACACCCCTGCCAGTGAGATTCTCCAGAGTGGTCTAGGATCCAGACTTGGGATGATTCTGGTCTGCTTACTCTTTAGACTGAGTTGTTTAAACTGAGGACACACCTCCTCACCAATGGTCCCCAGTTTTTGACTCAGTCTATTGCTCTATCGTGTTTTAGAAAGCTCTTAGATTTCGGATTTGGAGCTTTGGGTTTAGGAGTTTTTTTCTTCCGTTTTTTTTTTTTTTTTTTTTGCAGTTTGGTCAGGATGGCAGGAAAAGGACAGAAGAACAGTCTGTTGTGGTTCGCCGGCAGCCAGTGCAGATGGCAGAGAGTCGGACAGTGAGGAAGAAAGGGGACCAGTCAGGGAGTCTGGAGAGGACTTGGACGAGGGGCCTGCATCCTATGCAGGGATGAGGCCAGGACCATCAGGGAGTGGGGTGCTGCCTTCAGAGCCTTCGGAGTCTAGCAGCAGCAAAGCAGAAGATCCAGGGTAGCCTGTTCCCAGTACGCATGTGCACAGAGCTGCTAGAAGGCGAGAGCAGCTGAAGCAGAAGGGGTGACTCAGGAGTAAGGCTGGGAGGTGATTGCTCCTCCCATAAGGGATAAAAGTCAGGCCTCATTGAGGAAAGGTTTGCAGGAAGCAAAGCAGTTCCAAGTGGGGAACTGTGTATAATGAGTTCTGGCTAGAAATGAAAGTAATTCCCAGTGTTGCATTAAAATAGGTTTTGCTTTTTAAACAAGTTTATGTTTCAGTACGTTTGACAAAGCCTGCATCAGAACACAGTCCTCACACAGTGGGCAGAGTCCTAAAGGGGTTTGTGCTGCTATGCAGATGGACTTTTGATCTCCACAGTTGTCAGACATGAACCGCCACTTTAAAAGTGTATTGGCTTTTGCAGCTCACTGGCTATCTACAGCTCCAGTGCTTTGAAGAATGTGTTTGGAACTTGTTTTTCTTTTGATTGAATTGCCTGGTGGGCAGCCTGCCCCTTGGGAGAGTGTAGCCCAGAAAAAGCAAGAGCATTTACAGGGTGCTCCATGCTGAGGAGCAGCGATCTGGACTCACAAGACCTTGCCCACTTATCAGCTGTTTGGCGGGAACGCCATTTTGGGCCATTGACAGCTAACAGCCATCTATCTATTCATGGAATTGTTCGCTCTAACAGCTCTTTCAATTGGGTGGCAGGAGACTGCAGTGCTTTGCAAGGCACTGCAAACTTACTTACTTTTCCATATACAGCGTTTTTTATTTTTATAAATTACTGAAAGCAGCAAATGCACACAATATTTGCTTCCTATTTGCTCTTCCTATTTTCCCCACAACAATCCTGAGTTGAATTGGCCCAAAGTCACCCAGTCAATTTTCATGCCTGAAGTGGGACTGTTTGTGGAATTATTCGTTCTAACAGCTCTTTCTATCGGGCGGCAGGAGACTGCAACAGTTTGCAAGGTAATGTGAAGAGTATTAGAGGAGCCCTGCTAAGCTGCCTGATCCTGGAGGAAGTGCAGTTTAGTGACGGGTGCAGAGGCGCTGAAGGGGAAGGCTCTCTGGGCTACCTGCCCTTAAGGGAGAGCAGTCCCAGAGCAGTAGATTTTACTTCAACAACCTTTATATTAGGAAAGTAGAGAATGTATTTCTGTGTGTAAGTATAAAGTATATGGCTTCGGTTAGGTCAGCTTCAGGGTTAACACCCTGCAGTGAGATTTTATCAGCTTCATACATTTTTTTTTTATAAATAAAAATGAATCCTGTTCATAGGTAAACCACTTTTATGTCCAGAAGCCGTGATAAGAGCTAAAAACTTAGTTGATTGTTTTTCAAAATCTGTACAAGGATATTGATTCAGTTCTCAAATTCTGCATTAGGGAGATTGCATTATACAGATGCTATTTTGGATTCATTTTCAGAAACATAGGCAGCTGTGAAGCACAACAGACAAAATTTTATGCTTAGTAGAGAGTATTTTCTGATTTTTTAAAAAATGAAGCTATAAAATGTAGTGGTTGTTACATTATGAGATTGGAGTTTATTAACCAAATTTCCATTTTCTGAAAAAATAATGGTTTGTCATTTTGAGATCAGTACTTATTTTAACAATTATGATTCTTATGTGGAAACATGACGGAACCAAAATATGAGATGAGCATAAGTAATGAACAACATTTTCCAAGCCTAGATACAAAGAAGGCCTTTTTTTTTCTTTGAATGCGGTTGCAATATAGTTTGTATTTCTGCTTCATATTTAAACCAAGACCAGTTATTAATGGATTAAAATAAGTGTACTTTGTATTTAAGTGTTTCAGATGATGGACTATTTCCAGATCTTGAAAACCATGAGACTAATACAGAATTTGCAGCTATATACATTTTTTTTTTTTGGGGGGGGGGGGTGCTGCTGTTTTGAAAATCTGAAAAACTAAACATTTGTCTTTCTTCCTGTAACCTGTATTAGCAGTCTAGTCTTATTTTACACCATCTGTAAATTTGTTTAAATTAAACCAGTGGTTCCCAAAGTGGGCAGTACTGCCCCCTGGGAGGGTGGGATGACTTAGGGGGGTGCTAAGAGGCAAGGGGGGGAGGCAGAGGAGTGCTAGAGGTGGCCCCCTCACAGGACGCAACTCAGGAGTGGGATTCTATCAGTTCATTACCATTCCCAGTAGTTCAGAAAACCGATAAAACAGGCCCCTGGCTGGCTCCACTCTTCTTCACCTGCTCCTCCGTTCCCTCCCCAGTCAATCCTTATTGGACAGGCGTGACATCGCACACATGCGTGACAATCACTGACAGCCACAGCGGTGCATTGGAGAAGTGGAGCAAGAAAAGCGGGAGGTCAGTAGTTTTCGCTCCAAAAAGCATCCAGATACCGCGTCTTTCTTTCCAGCCGTACCAAAAAAAAACATGTGGCTTCTGGAGGCTTTTTGCAACAAAAATTACTGACCTCCAACTTTGCTTTGCTTCTCCAATGCACCACTGCTGCCACGTTCTAGGCGCCAGCCATGCAGGCTCACCCCATTGACTGCTGCAGCACTCCACTCGGACTTGCTTGGGCAAATCCCTCTGGCGCAACGGGGTCAATGGAGTGGACCTGCGGGGCCGGTGCCTAGAATGTGGCAGTGGTGGTGCATTGGAGAAGTGGAGCAAACAAAGCCCGTGGTTGGTACTTTTTGCTGCAAGAATCCTCCAGATGCTGTGTCTTTCTTTTGGTGCAGCTGCAGTCCAGCCGCACTGAAAAAAACACGCAGCGGCTGCAGGCATTCATGACAAGGGTAACGTGGGCTGGCAGGGAGCCCAGTGACAACAATGGCTCAGCCCCGGCTTGCCTTCCCTGACAGCGAGCCGCAGGAGGAGGTAAACTCACGGCCATGGGACGACGAAAGAGGCGGTTGTGGGGGAGGAACAGGGGGATTAAGGGCTGGGGCATCTGAAAAAAGAAACGAGGTGATGCAGGATTAGCCCAGGCCTTTGACAGATTAAGCCACGCCTGCCTGGGCAGAAAATAGGTAAATAGGTTAGGGAAGGGATAGAGAGAGGGAAAGAGAGAAAAAAAAGAGAGAGAGAAAGAGAGAAAAATAGTGGGAAAGAGAGAAGGAACAGACAAAGTAAAGAAAGAAAAGGGGGAGAGAAAAGAGGAGAAAGGAAGAAAAGGAATTGACAAAGAGGGGAATGGAAGGACAGAAAAAGAGAGAGAGGGGGAAAGAGAAAGAGGAAGGGAGGGAGGAGAAAGTGAATGGGATATGGAGGGAGGGAGGAAGAGAAAGAGGGAAGAGACAAGGAAAAGAAAAAAAAGGGAAAGAAAAAGAGAGAGAGAAAGGAAGAAAAGGGGTAGACAAAGAAAGAGGGGGATGGAAGGAAGGAAGGGACAGAAAGAAAGAAAGAAAAAAGAAAGAGAAAGGGAGGGAGGGAGGGAGGAGAAATGAATATCTAATCCAACCACCTGCAGGATTAAAAGGGTGTGTGTGTGTGTGTGTGTGTGTGTGTGTGTGCATGGCTGTCAAAACTCCAAAAACAGTCTAGCTCTGGGGAGATCAGTCATAAATTAGAACACTTTGCTAAGCAACTGGTCATTAAGCGAGGACCACTTGTATTTGGTTTGCCAGTCACATGGCCAACTGGCCTCACCCACCTAGTCACATGACCACACCCACCCAGTCACATGACCACTAAGCCACACCCACAAATTAAGCCATACCCATAGAACCAGTTGTTAAGAAATTTGAATCCCACCCCTGGGTGGGGGGCACTAATTATGAGTTTGTAGGACCAAGGAAGTGGTAGACTTACAGATATGTAACAAATGTAAAATTGGTTAGATATCTTTCTTGTCCAATTTCTTGAACAACCTTGAACCTTTTGGGAGTTTGCTTCCCTTATATTATCAGAAATTTGTTTTTTTAAAAAAAGCATAGATCACTTAATTGTTTCTTTTTCATCTGTCATACTTGTTCTTCTCTATGAGTAGCAATAGTTAGAAAAGTTAATACTTTTTATTTAATTGTTAAACTATTAAAAATTCTTTTTGCACTATTTGGGAAATTTATAAGACTGATGGAATTAAATGCAAACCTTTCTAATTTGGATCTGCATAAGTCTATTTTTATATTAATATAATGTGATGTTGCTAGGTTATAATAGATCAAATGTAAGCTGTGTTTCTTGGCAGAAGATTATATCTAATTATCTATGCAGTTCTATTTCTGGACTGAAGACCACCTGGAAATGTTGAGAAATCACCCTTAGCTAATTCATTTTCCTTTGCTTCTATTCATGTGTACAGATGCCTTTTCTTTATGTGCTTTATGTGCTTATGTTAGGAATGTAAGTCACCTAACAGGTATTTGCGTTAGAAATATATAAACCAGGATAAACATTTTAAAACTGTATCTTTAAGAAAATGCAAAACTGTAATTAGGTATGGTTTCTCAAATGGCCATAAGATGGAGCCAGAAACCTGGTTTGTTTTAATCTTAGTCTCAGAAGAGAGTGTGAGTGAGTTTCTGTTTTTCCTTCTGTTGGAAAGAGTTGCTGTTCCTCCATGTTTTCTAATTGGCTGCTATTATGGATTTGATGTAAGTCTGATGCTAAACTGTTTTTGACACTGGGCTTTCTAATTGGATTATCCCTGGACTAAAAACTGACTGATCTTACCCGTGAATGATTTTGGACTGCTTATTTTGAACTTTGCTTAAACCTTTATTGAAAGTAAAACCCTACATTTACTGTACAATGTATCTGTGTGCTGGGTGTGTATTATTCAAACACTAACTCTCTACACGTCTCCCTGTATGCGCTCATTCTCCTAAAGGGGAATTACCTCAACAGCTTAGTCATATCAAAATGTCATTTTATATCCATTGTATTTTTACACTTGAACTAATATTAAAATATAGTTTCATTCAAAAGGGTTTCTGCCATAAGATTGCCCAAGTAATATTATATAGCCAGTGGGTTTATAATCATGTTTGATATAAGCATGTAGTTATAATTAAACCTGGACATATAAAAACTGACCTTGCAAAATGCTGTAATCTCTGTTTCAGTTTTTATGCTCAATTTATGCTTTAAATGTGTAATTATTTTCCAGCATGATTAACTCATCTGATTTACTGTTCTGATCCATGTGTAAGATAGACCAGAACACTATGAAGATGAGAAAGAAATTTAAAATTAGCTTTGATCCTTTGTAGTTGACTTACCAGAGAAATCCATTTGGACTATATTGTAGAATCTGTCTCTAGTACTTCAGGATTAATGAATTCTAACCTTATACTGAGTACATGTGCCTGGGAGATTTTATGTTTGGAAAAAATCTCAAAGCTGTATGCCAAAAGGCCAAAACAGATTATATTAATGCTGTACTCTGAAATTGATGGACTAGAAAGTCAGCTTGTGGGTTTATGATTGCTTGCTTCTACCAAATAACAGAAGAACAATAAAATGAAAATGTAGAAAGTTTGCATTATACTATGTAATTAGTCAGGTCTAGGGAATTTTATTTATTATTGTAGATATTTAGTTTTAGCCCGAGGTGCTCAGCATGGCTAAATTTAGTAAGAACTAGATCTTTACATTGGGGCATTTTTGAGGAAAACAGTATTATCTTTTGGCTGTGACATGGTTTCAAAGCTGGTCAGAGTGGTTGGTTCACACTGGCTGTGTTTGTACTTAAGGCATAACTTAGTTGAACAATAGCTCAATACAGTAAAATCTGATGGAGGTTCTGGCACTACTCCCAACCAGTTTTTTTCCAGGAAGCACCTGGTATTCCATGAACTCTTGAACCAGGATAGTGCTGGCTAGGCTTTATGGCCTCATTAACTGCTGTCCCATTGATCTGGTAAGCAGCGATCAGATGTGGGGGGGGGGGGGGGCGGAGTAGGGCAAACAAATAGGTATTCTAAACCCAATTCATTTTTTAAAAAGTACAGCTCTTGTTTGCTCTATCATCCTGTTCCTGTATGGGCATTCTTTCCAGCAATCCACAATGCCCTAATCCCACTGGGCAATATTGTCTCTGCCAGTTTCTCTCCCAATATGATGAAGAAGGGATCAAATTTGTTGCCAGAGAAAGTGCTGCTTCCTCAGAACTCTGTTCATTTCCCCCAGGAGAAGAAAAAGTCTCACAATTTGTGTGAAGGAAACAAAGCCATTAATAAGATAGAAAAGCAATAGCAAAGTAGACTACTGTTCCCAGCCATAACAAACCCCAAGGGGAGCATTTAATAATTGGGAAACAAGAGCAAGAGGAAATGCATCCATACAGTAAATTAGTAATTCACATGGCATCCAGGGTGCAAAGCCTACAGTAGAAAACTGTGGAAAACAACATTTGAAGACATGAAATCCTTCCCTCAACTGTGCTGGGGTTCCCAAGAATATTA
Source organism: Hydrophis major (assembly GCA_033807585.1). NCBI lineage: Eukaryota > Metazoa > Chordata > Lepidosauria > Squamata > Elapidae > Hydrophis > Hydrophis major. The sequence continues at coordinate 337,483,965 of CM066329.1, forward strand.
CTAGTTTGCTCACATTTGGTTTCTTTACATTTGAAAGAGTAAATAATTTTGGAGATTAAGGTTCAAAGACCCTGATGGCTTTTTTTTTTTCTCATTCAGAATCATTATTGGTTGTAAATGGTTGCAGGATAACTCAAGAAGATTGATAAGAGGTGGATAAGGCAGCATTGGTTGCCTTGTGTTGGTATTAAAGAGTTATGTTCAATAACTCTGAAGAATTGGGGTATTTTGAAATAGAGAGGAGGGTTTTCTGCAGCCTAAACTCCTTTTCCTTAGAAAAAGGAGAATTGAGCTCCTGAATACCATAATCTACCTTTGACTGGATTGCGTGGGCAGAACAAGACTGAATAAAACAGGATTGTTGGTGGCTAAAGTTCTTATTTATACTGCAGCTACTGCTCATGATCTAGTTAAGCATGGAACAACATTGTCTATATGAAAAACTGCTTTGAATGTGGAAATGGTGGGCAGCTTGCTCACTTTGGGTTTCAATATTGGTTGAGGCTGATGAGAAATTAGAAATGCTTCAACAACTGTAAATCTATACATTCTACATACCTAAATAATAGAAAGCCAGGCTACATATTTTTAAAGTAAGAAACTAGTAGATTTTCTTTCTTCCTTTCAGAAACTCTGCAGATTTCTGAAATTACTTATTTGTCATGGGACAAGTTCACACTTGAAAATGTTAGTTCAGTGTTAGTTCTTTCCCTAATGTTTGCTACTTTCCTTTAAACTTTGGAGGTGTTTTATTTATCCATTCACACAATTTGTACAACCTCCCATGTTACCGATATGATTCTGGGTGGCTCATAACAATTAAGAAGAAGAACAATAAATATATAAATAAAAACAATAAACATACAACCCATCTTAAAACCAACATTAAAAACTCAATTCAACATAACCAAGCACAGTAAAGAGATGAGGCCAAAGGCTCACCACTATTGCCAGCCCCTCAAACCTGGTGGTACAGCCATTTTCCAGGCCATAGTTGAAGACCAGAAGGGTAGGGGCCAATATAGATTCCATGGGAATGATGCTCCAAAAGCTGGGCACCACACTAGAAAAGGTTCCCTTTTCTAGTGGCATCCAATGCACTTGGTGAAGCAGAAGTGTAATATGTACTGATTGAAGAGTACTTGTGCTTCAAGGGCAGACCCATGTAGAACACATTACAGTAATCCATTCATGAAATAACTAGGGCATGAATGATTTAAGTGAGTTTTTAACTTAGTCATAATGAAAACAATTGATTTGACTTTATGTAAACAATAGTAATCAACTGGATTGACAGTGGCAAATATTGAAATAGAATGATTTCACATGAAAGTATAATATAGGTCTTTTGTTGTACCCTGGTGCAAATAATTTTAGAATTTGGGCTTAGTTCTTCATGGGCTTTGACACTGTCTGCTGTGACATTGGCTTTCTTGCCTTCTTTCTTTATCTTTTTCTATCCCCTGGCGTTTCTTGGTAAGATCAACATGGTGTGATGTTAAGATAATATGATTATACTCTCTATATGCTTACCTACACTAAACCCTCAAGTCAGCAGGTAAGAATTTAAGAGTTCAAATGCAATGGGCATTCTTTTTGTATAATATATGCCTTTATATATGCATAACTTTCTGCTTGTTATATAAAATTGTGTGTGTAAAAGCTTATTCCCATTTAATGTATGTTTTGAAAGTGCAAAATACATATGTATTAAAAACAATTTTGATTCAATGTACATTTTGCTTTAATAGGCAGATCACCCTTTTCCCCATTAGTCCATTAAATCAATGTTTACTGTACAGAGACACTTCTCTGGAGTAACACAGATTTGCTGTCAAGTAAATTGTGGAAATAGGAGAGGAATGAGTAGGTAACAGATCAAAGCTGAGGGTTAAATCCTCATGTCTTTGTTGATATTAAAAAGAACTAAAATGAGAATGGATGTAAAAGTATAATTTCCAATTTCATCGTAGCCTTCCAGAAAATAATTTTACCTAAGCCCATGGGCAACCTGTTAGTCACAGACTTTAACCAGTGTATTTAACATGTGATCATCAAAGTGTTCTTTTTATGCAACTCGATAGGTGAAATTAGTTACCTATTATTGGAAGTGAGGGGAAAATCAAATGATGGCTAGCTATAACATTGTTCTGTGCAATAAGGTCTGTCTATGACTAAACCTTTTCTGTTAACCTTTTCTGTTCTTTCATATAGGGAATATTGCATATAAATGAAACCGGATAGCATAAATCTTGGAATAGCACATTATTTAATATAATTTCTCTCGAAGTAAACAGTATCAGGAGATGCCAGAAAAAAGCATCTAAAATTGTAGTCTTTGACAGTCTGTTAGTCTTTGGTTGCCATAAAACAGGAGTTGGTTAGGATGTTTTTCTGACCCAGTTTTTTCTTATTTTTTAAAAACAAATGTTTTAATCTGAAAAACTATTACTACATTCCTTTTTTTGTTTTAAATACATACTGTTCAATCCTCATCAGTTCATCATAAATCAAGGAAACAGATTTCAGCAAGAAAGGTTCAAGACGGAGCACCACTACGATATACAATTAGTTCCTCATTTACGACCACAGTTGAGCCCAGAATTTATGGTGCTAAATGAGAAATTTGTTAAGTGAGTTTTGCCTCATTTTATGACTTTTCTTGCAACATTTATTAAGTGAATCTGACTCCCCTATTGACTTTGCTTGTCAGAAGGTCACAAAAGATGATCCTGGACACTGCAATCGTCATAAATATGAACCAGATGTCAAACATCCGAATGTAAATCATGTGACTATGGGGATGCTGCAGTGGCCATAAGTATGAAAAATGGTCATAAGTCACTTTTTTCCAACTTTGAATGGTCACTGAATGAACTGTTGTAAGTCAAAGACTACCGGTACTCTTTTGGGCTACCTGTACTCTTACTTTCCAATTTGGTTCAGTCTTAATGTCAAATCACTGAAATTAATTCTTATACCATATATTAACCATCTATTCCACACTTTCCCAAGTTCCAATGACTGGGACCAATTATGAATAGCTTCTGCAATTCACTTATCTTCAGTATTGTTGATTGTTTAAGATACACATTTGAGTCAGACCTTATATCCAGGTTCAGATGGCTTCTTGCTCAAACATTACTCTCTTCTCCTCAATTAAGCTTGAATATAGTGAGGTCACTGGGCCACTGGGATTCAGAATTTATTCACTTTCACTGAGCCACACATACCCGAATGGAATTCATGCTGATGTCTCCAAACCTGATGATTATGATGCATCCTTACTCTGCAGGACATTTCCTTCAACCTGTCCTGATGCTAACTTTAAAGATCAAATACCCAGTTTCTCTTCTGAAAACCTCAATTCCCACAGCAAATGACTGATGTCATATTCTTTCTTGGTCTTGAAGATCAGTAGTTTTCTCGAACTAGTAGAATCAGTGCTCCAGTTAGTTCATGATGTTACCACATTATAGCTTTTATTCTAATATTTCTAGTGAATCCTGTGCCCACTTTTTTCTTTAACCCACTAGTGAAGCATTTAATGAATGATGTAATGCAGCTTTGGTGTTCCTACTTCTTCACTTCTTCTGATCTGGATCTTCTCCCTTGTTCTGTCAATGTTAAAATCCGTCTCTTAAAAATAGACAAGGTCACATATTTCCCATTTTGGCAGTGTGTTAAAACCATAGATCACACCAATATTTGTAAATAACATGTACAAATTGACACGATCACGAGGACATTTAAGTAGAAGTTATCCCAGACACTTTTGTCAGATGTTTTTATGTACCTTGAAAAGTAAGCTTTGAAAAATGTGCAAGTCACCATCAATAACTTGAGTTAATGAATAAATTGATGCTTACATTTTCCAGTTAATTTTAGGCTGAATAAAAATGAGGAAATGGTTTTGCATTATTAACATATTCTGGACTTTATGTTTTCCTGAGTTTTTACCTGATTGTCCCATCTATCTCAGAGTAGTATATTCTAATGGTCTAACTGAGTATATTTCATTTTTAATTTTTATTTAGTAAGGAAGACAGTGAATAGCTAAAATTATAAGTTGTTGGATACAGATTTGGAATAATTACTGTTTATAGCTACAGAATAATTTTCTTCAGGAGGAATGGTTGTGCTAACTATTTTCAGAGTGTATTGTTTCCAAAGGTTTTTTATTCTGTATTATACACTTTCAATCTCTATTACTGTCCAAGTGGAAGTCAATCTTGCACCACCTTGAAAATATTATTTTACTAAAATGAAGAGCTTTAGCAGTACTTATACGATAAGTCTGAAGAGATTGTCTGAGAGTTGTTGACATGCTATTAAAAACATTCCCACTCATGAAATAATGGCTTATCTCAGGCCTATATGATGTTTCTTGGCTGTTTTGTATCTAAAACAATAAAATATAGTGCTTCTTTTTGGCTATGGACTGTACTTTTTGTTTAAAAATGTTTTGAAGCAATTCAAAATTGGCCAAGGACTGAGTTATTATTGCTAAAAGAATAAAACTATTTTTTTCAGCCTATTTTTTCATATTAGGAAATGTTGTTACTTAAAATAGAAGTTTGATGTCTGCATGCTGTTCAATTTTAGTGGTACAGTTCCAGGAACTTTGGTTGGGAGCATATTTAAACCATGAAATTTTAGTTTTTTAAATGACAAGGAAAAATTAATTAAAAACCATATTTCTGTTTTACAATAACATTACATTATTTCTACTTTTAATTTATTCATTTTATTCATCATAAATGTAGCTAAATAATTAGTAAATCAGTTTTGTTAATATGGTGATTAAATAATAGTAGAGAAGTAACTATCAAAAAAAGAAAAAATGCTAATCAGTTTATACTTATCATCTATCCATGCACAATATACAATAAATAATTTCACCTAATTCTCTATGGGCATGTTTTAAATATTTGGTCTTTATAAAAGCCACAAGCAATATGTAATATTTCAGCATGAATGTGTTCTTGAACTAGAAATGATGTATTTTATTTCTGTAATCCACATTCAAATATAACAACACTGATACTTCTAAGGAATATTTTTGCTAAGAGAATTAAACTACCTCTCTTTATTTAAATGCACATATTGAAAAAAAAATTGCATACATTTTACATTGTTTCATGTTTATTTAATTAATTATTTCTCCTTACATTGTTTTTTAAAATGCAGATGAGAATGTAGGCACAAGGCTACAAATATATTAACTGACTTAATTATATTAGTAAGTATAGCATATACAGTACCTGTCTGGAATGTCAGAAATTATAATTAAGTAGTATTAAGTTCATAATAAATTCTAGAAAGAAATAATAATAATATAAATAATATAAACAAAAATATATTTCTAATATTTAGAGCAGATTGAATTCCAAGAGTTTGATTGTAGTAAAATTGGAATTGAGTTTGTTACTAGTTTTTTTATCTGTCTTATGAATGAAAAACATCTTTAGTATTACTCTAAACTGCTCAGAATTTGGGCAGCTGGACAGTTTATAAATATATGTAATAAGTAAATTTCTATAATTGGGTATGAAGCATCTCAGAATTTTGAGGTTAAAAAAAGGAAACGTGTTCCCCAGAGTGATTTGTGGTTATTTTTTAAAGAATTAAGATATATTTAACCCCTCTATTTAATTTCTCCAGGATCAGAAATTTGATATCTATTGTATGAGTATTTCTTCCACATTAATAAAATATTTTATGATTTAAATATATACTAAAATATACCTTTTAGTTATAAATGTAATAGATTCTATTTTAGAATAATAATTTTTTGTTGTATAGTAGACTTTATATTTATTGGTACTAATGTAGTTGCATTCTTTAAGATTTAAATTTTGTAGCTTTTCTGAATAGCTTTCTGGATAATATGCAGTTAATGAATCAATTTTTCTGGGATTGTCACTTATTTAGTAAGTTTATTGCAACAAAGGGACAATCTAAATTTTTGTCTTCCTTAAATTCCTACAGTAAGGAAAGCATTATGCTTGAAGGTAGGCTAAAAATTAAAATGAAATAAAAACCACCTCAAATTAGTTGTATTTTGAATAAGTGTTACAGTTATATTTGTTCATTTAAATTTGGTTAATATTATAATTTTCTTGTGGCTCCTATTATACATTTTTGAGGGATATGCCATGTCAAAGAAATGGTCAGGTAAAGATAAAACTCAAGCTTTACATTAGTTAGATTAATTCAGTTAAATGAAATACCATCAGTGTAAATAACCTCAACATTTTCAGTAAATTTCCTCTTGTGGTTTATTAAAAATTGTTTGGAGAAAGCCTGAACACTGTATCCATGATTTTGAAGTAGGTGACAGGCTAAAAGGCTCTTCTCTGAATCATGGCTAGCTTGTTGAATTACAAAAAGAATCTAAAACATTATGTTACAATAAAGCTGCAACTATTGTATGGGGATATTTGTTTTCACAGGTGGATGGAAGTCTGCCTAGATGAAGAGTTACCACCTACCACTGAACTGGAAGAAGGTTTAAGGAATGGTGTTTACCTTGCCAAATTAGCTAAGTTTTTTGCACCAAAGTTGGTCTCTGATAGGAAAATCTATGATGTGGAACAGACTCGTTACAAGGTAAAAATTTACATACAGGTAGTCCTTGATTTATGACCACAGTTGGGATCAAAATTTCCATTGTTAAATGAGTGATGCCCCATTTTATGACCTTTTTTTGCCAGAGTTGTTAGGTGAATCATTACAATGTGAATCATATAGTCATTAAGCAATCTGTTTTGCCCCATTGATTTTGTGGCTGGGCAAATACAAATGGAGATCACATAATCCTGAAATGCTGCAACCATTGTAAATACATGCCAGTTGCCAAGTGCCCAAATTTTGATACATGACTGATGACAGTTGTAAGTTCAAAGATTGGTTGCAAGTCACTATTTTCAGTGCTGTTGTAACTTCAAACTATCAATAACATATGATTGTAAATTGAGGACTACCTGTATAAGATTTGAGTACTAAATAGAAAATGTTCTAATAACTAATGCTTGTTATGTCCCAGGATTAGGTCTTGGCACAAAAAGCAATTGTCAGGATTAAAACCCTGCTAACTTTGATATTTTTGTTCCTTGTTCCTCTAGAAACATAAAGCCTTAAATTCTTAAGAAAAACATGCTTAATGCTCCAGTGCAGGAAAATATAATACGTTGAAATATAGAATGTATTAAAAACATACATGCAATCTCATCTTTTAAAACTACATGCAAGCTTCCTTTATAGAATGTAGTAGAAAATTACTCTTCCACTCAGAAAAGATTTTAAAATATTATGATTTTTCATATTAATTTCCATATAGCAGATTTTCTTAATCTTATATTTTATCATCAGCTAGTGGATCATCACTTTTTCTTAGATAAGGTGATCATGTTTCTTTTACCAAGGCAGCTGTTATCATGCAGAACACGAGTAAACATCCATCCACTTCTAATTTAGTATTGTTGAATTAAGCTGTTTCAGAAGTCTGACAACAGGAACAATGAGAAAAACCAAGTATTTGAATCTTTTTTGTATAAGTCCTTGAAAATGTAAATAATGGGTTTGTGGAACTGATTCAATATTTTTATTTTTTCTAGTATTTCTGTACTATTCTGCTCCAAGTTTTATTTTTACTGGTTGGAAACAGTGGACATTCTTTTTTCTTCATTTTTTGTTATCTTCATTATCTAATGATTACAATAATTTTTAAGGAAAAAGTTTTTAATTAAAAATAATTTAATTTTATATGTGTATGTGTACACACACATACACACATTAATATAAAAATATTTTTAATTTAAAAAGATGTAAAATTGTTAGCTAATCAATATGTGGTAGCTTGGTTGAGTTGCTAATATGTGGTGGCTTGGTTGAGTGGTTTACTCTGTGTCTCTGGATTATCTGCATAAATTATAAAGCCATGGATAATTTCTTTTAAGAATTCCTCTCTAGAACTGGTATTGATTTACTTAATTCAGATTTTGCTTTTAAAAAATATGGTTAAACTAAAGTTGAGTTTGTTGACAAATCAAGTAATAGTTTTACATTTTAAGCTATTTTTAAGCTTTCTTAAAATAAAAACTACTGTTTAAATGCAAATTAAATTTCATGTAAATTTAAATTTCAAGACATAGTTAGGCATGTAATTTTTTTGTGGGATCCTTAAAAATAAGTAAACCTTTTTGTTTCTGGCTCTTTTTTCCTTTTTTGCATTAGCGTTCAGGTTTACATTTCCGACACACTGATAATACAGTACAGTGGTTACGGGCAATGGAATCCATTGGCTTACCAAAGGTAAGCATTTGAAAACTAAATACTGTGTAGCCACTGGTAAAGTACTTGTTAAAATAAGGAAGTATATTTAAAATAGGATACAAATTTGTTTTGTATTAAATAAGACTATTGATTCATTTCTAATCTAGACTAATAGTAATAGCTAGAAGTCTTGTGAAGCTGTACATAAATGTGCTAAGGATTGAACTCATTTTGCACAAGAAACATTCTCATTCCAATTAACTATAGTTTTTCCCTAATGACAAACTGAATAACCAACATAAAGGAAGGAAGGACTCGGTGAAAAAGTTAAAATGGTTGCACTAACAAATCACTGCCTATTTTATCCAGTACTGTTATAACCCGGAAAAAAAACCTAGAAAGGTTCATCTCTTATGCCTAATTGCAAAAGCAAATGTTGTACTCTAGATTGTCATTTTTTGAAAAAAGATAGTGCACACGAAGCGATTACTATTTATCTTACATGACTTAAAATTCTACTTAGAATTATAATTGGGCTTAGAACAAACTCTTAGCTATATCTGACTCCCATGATTAATTCCCTCATTAACTGTTGGTACAATTGCTTGCAGTCAAATTTTATATGAGGTACCAGAAAAGCTAGCCATTTAAATTTGGCTAGGACATGTTGTAAAATATCAATGCCAATTTTACATTCTGAAATAATAGAACAAAGACAAAATGATATTTTGAGCTATGCTATTTTGAGCTATGCTATCTTATATGCATGAATTCCTCCAAGGCAAGTTCTAGGAAACAATTTTTATTTCAGAACTATTCAAACAGAGTGAAATATCATTAAAATACATAAAATATATTATATTTAGTCATATTTTGTTGAATATATGATAGAAGTAATTGATATATAATGCTAATCCAATGGTCCAACGTTCATACCTATCTCCATCTTCTACTACAGAGAAGAATATAATATTCTGTCTGTATTTTAGTGTGAGAACTAAAGCCAGTGTCAGTGTATGTTGACTTGTTAACATTCGGTATCTTTCAGGTTTTTTGAAAGAGTTGAGGATGGCATTTTGATTTGAAAAAGTAGGCGGAAATTATTCATCTAGGCCCAGAATCTATTACTGTCATATTTATCTGTAGAATTTTCTGATACTTCTTTGAGTGCAATGATTAATGAAATTAACAGTGATAATTATTCAGATTTATCATTACTTCATTTAAGACAGCTATCCATAGCACAGATATTTTACATTGTTAAATTCAAATATATCTAATACAATATAAAAATGTAATACAATAGGAGATTATATGAATAATCACACACAACATAAAGTACAAATATAATAAGCTGGAGCATAGAAAATTCAGACTAGTGTTTTATTTGGAGATTAATCCTCCATTTTAGTGGACTTTATTTCTTAGTAGTAGTGTATTTGAAAAAGTGTCAAATTATACATTTTACACCAATCCTCCACTGAGCAAAAATTTGTTTCCTATGTCAAAATGTACTATTGATCCTCTGTTTCAACATTAGTGGGTAAAATCTGAGAAATATTACATATTTGTTAACTGAAATGATACTTGATAATTTGCTTGTTTCATCCTTAGATTTTCTACCCAGAGACCACAGATGTTTATGATAGGAAAAACATACCTCGGATGATCTATTGCATTCACGCATTAAGGTAAAACAGATCTAAATTTCTACTAATAGTCTACTAATGGTGCTAAATTTCTTACATTTTTTTATTTCCTCTTTTTAAAAAGTTTGAAGCAAAACCTAATTACTTCATAGTTATGAACCAAATTAGTCAGTTTAACTCAGTTAAACTGTTAAGGATAAAGTTCTATTTATATTCAGTTCTATAGTATTACTTCATAATATTAATTTCAAAAAGTAAAAATGGGATCTATTTGAGAATGAAAAGAATCCAAATTCCCCTCTTTTGTATATAGTTTTGTGTTTTAATTGTGGAAACCTGTAAAACTGGCTGTTGTGATCTTTGATTACTTATTCACTAATGTCCTATTTCATGGTTATGCTATTGTGAATACAATAAAGCTCAGCAGCATGCTCAGAGAATTTTCTTAAAAATTTGGATGTCATGAATGGAATCCTGTTGTTTCTATAGAATTTACTATGATTCAAAAAGCATTGTGTAAATACTATGCGCAAAAATATATATTCTTACATTCATACTCAAATTAGTTTGAGACAAGTATTCATTTAAGCATTACTGTTCAGGAAACTACAGATATAGTGCTCATTGACTGCAATTCAATCAGTAGGCAACATGATTGTGCCTGACTGACAATGTCAGTTTGTCAGTTCTGGCAATGGTCATTAAACAAATCACTATTTTTTGCTAAGCATGACATCATGTGAACACTACTAATGACTTCCCCACTACTTTGGTTTCTCATAAGCTATCTGCAAAGATTGCAAATAGTGATCACATGAGGATGCTGCAATTGGCATAAATGTGTACCAGTTGCCAAGCATCCAAATTGCAATCATGTGGTTGTGGAAAGACTGCACAGGCCATAACTTTGAGGAAGAGTTATAAAAACTCCTTTTTTAGTGCTATCAAAACTTTGGTCAGTAAGTGTTCAATAAGCTGTAGTTGAGAGTGATGGATTATTTATGTTATTGATTTTCAAATATGTAACACAATGCCCATATGAAAATGAAGTGCATTTCTCCTCTGACAGCATGCAGTGTTTTGGTTTCAATATCTAAATCCTATTTAAGCTTCCATCTGAGCATGGACGAGCAATAAATCTTAAGTTCTTATATGGAGCAATAAATCTTAAGTTCTTATATGGACAGATATAATTTTGTATAGACAGATCTCTTTCTGGCATTTTAAAGAAGATTCTTGGGTCAAGTGACCATTTTACTACCTTTAAATAGAATAGAGAAAATTTTAGACTGATGACAATATGAATAATTCTGTGAGAAGGAAAATTACTGAGCATAGATTGATGTGAGACAAACTGTATGGGCATGTCATGTATCTTATTGGGCCAAATTTCATTGGTTTTTAGTTGCTGAAACATGACAGTCATTCAGTTTTCGAACTCTTTAAATTTGCATGGTTGTTTTCTTGCTAAATCACGTCATTAATATAACTATGCAAACCTGGTTGCTGAGCTTGTTAAACATGTTTGTAAATTTGATTTTTTTTTTACAAAAAACATGTGGGACTCTAAATATTAAGCATTTTTAGCATTAAACAATTAGTTCATAACAAAATGGTGCTAAATTCCACCCTAATGATGTCATAATCCAGGATCACAAATTCTATAGAATGTTGAATACTGGGTGGCTTTCAGATATTTATCTCTCTTAGAGTTCTAAAGATGCCTTAAGTGATTTCCAGACTTATAAAAACATAGATATGGAGATCTTCACATGTCAGCTTTCCCAGGTAGACCAGACATTCTCCTTTATAGGCTGAGATCCTAGGGAAGGTCCATTCTGATCTTTCTTTGCCCAGCTGATGCTGTGTCCTATGTTACCTGACCATTCTTTAGGCAGCATTGTTTTGCCTGTTTTTCAATGTTTTTCTCACATCCATTACATCATAATTTCAAGGAAAAATATTTTTCCATACGTTTTAATTCTACTCTTTCCTCCAAGACAGTGTCCTATGAATTGGATATAATTTAGAATATATCAGTCTGAACCATCAGATGAATGATGGAATAATTTAATGTCTTGCTGCATTCTAATTCTCTTCGATTAGGAAACACAAACATTTAATTTTAAAGGAGGCTAGTCTTGGGTTCTATATTTTGGTGATTTGTTTATTGATTTGTTTTTTCTCTTATACATTCATATGCATTGTTGACTTCAATGTGAAAATTACCTTCTTTGAAAATTGTATTTTAGCTGGTATGAAAACTGTTTGGAATTTTAAAAGATTCCAATTCATTTGTTATTTTGATTTTGAGAGATGACCACCCACAATAGAAATTCCACAGAAAAGTGCTTTTGTCTCCCCACCCTTCTGCTGCAGAATTGTTTAGCTGTAGAAAGTACACAGCAACAAAACTATGTGTGGTGATTCCACTGCTAACACAAAACCAATACTATATCTTGAGCTGAAGAATCAACACTTTAGGATTTGCTTGATTACTTCAGTGTTTTGTATTCCAGATTCTGGATCTGGTAACAGTAGTTAAATGGGAAATCTGGAATCATTAATTGACAAGCATTTTCCTGAGTAAGGGGATATCCTATTCTGCACCATCCAGAAGAATGTCACAGAATAACCACGTGTTAATATAGAACTCCTTCTTCTGAGGGAAATTGATGCACTCACACACTTCAGAAGTCAGGTGGCCAAGAATGTGAGGGTAGAAAACTCAGGAGTCCTCAAGGAGGACTGGTATATACATTGGTAAGACATATCCTCACCTTCTCCCTGCTATACTGTCATTAAAGTGTGTGTGTGAATAGAAGCACTGCATCTTACTAAACTAGAGCATCTGTAAAGCATCTGTGAATGCAGAATAATTCTACTCTTTGAGGAATGACTTTATATTGAGATTTAAACTTCAGAGGCAATAAGTTACATCATCGCAATGTCTAACAATAACAATATTATAAAACCCAAGCATAAGTAATGTTCTTTGTTCTTGAATTATCTGCATATATTTTATGGTTAAAAACAACTTCAAAATCTGAATAATTTCAAATATATATTTGTGCCACATTGTTGATGTACAGTTTTTTAATATGAATTCTTTCTAAGGCTTCAAAATATTATTTCAAAAGACAGATCATACTAGTTGTGTGTGACTGTTAACATACCCAATACAATTACAAATGCTGGAAATAGCAATTAGTTATTATTAAAATGAGAAAGGAATATATTAAGTATTATTTTATTTTATTAATAAAATATTATTTCTAAAAGTGTGCTAAGGTAAATGTTTCTTATTGATAAAAATACATTTCCATTGCCCTCTAGTGGTCCACAATACTTCCCAATTTTCCTTTTCTCTCTAGCTATTAAATATTATGCTATGCCATGATAATCATAGCAGTTGTTAAAATGTCAAAATTGAATGTATTAATGACTAATTAAGGAACTCAATTGTGCCAATTAAAATAATTTCTGAACACTAGAAAGATATGGAATTATTCACTGGTAATTTATTAAAAGTCATTGGTTCTAAATGTAATGCAAAGCTGCTTTTAAAAATTGAGATCGCAAGTAGAAAATAGTTTGGATAATTAGAATGTGACAAATTTAGGTTCATACTTTACTTATCTATTAAATATTAAATATTTATTCTCTGAACTTCCTTCTAAAAATTATAAATTACTGGAAATCTAATTTTTCTAATATTTCCTGCTTCCAGAAACAGTTGTTTTCATGTTTGTTCCCTGTGTTCTAACAGCTTAGCAAATCCATAATTTCATTTACTTACAGTTGGTATATAACTTCATGTTTGTCATCTCTTGTTTTCATTCAGGTTCAACTTTTAAACTGTTAAGCTTTTCCAAATAAAAACAAAATCTTCTTTTTCTATCTAAAATACACCTTGGGCACTTTTGAACTGCTTTGACCCACTCTTTTATAGCAATTTTGATAGTCCCTTGTGTAATCTTAATAAATTCCCCAAATCCTTAACAGTTGTTAACTTCACATGGCAGGAAGACATGAATAAAGATGTGAATTTGTTCAGCTGTTGTCCAGATGGTTTCACTATAAATATTTTGGAATGGTGATTATGTAGATTTTCAAGTACCCTGAAATGAAATAGGATTTCATGGAAGAATTTCAGTAGTTTTAAGTTTATTTCAGATTCTCCAGAGCATTGAAGAACTGAAACATAGATAGTCAAAGGTTTATGTATGTGAGAGAAATATTACTTTCACTACTTCAACTGTTGAGGCAATATTTTATATATATTATTTTGAACTGCCTTAAAGAAAGGAGGTACAGAAGTTTTGCAAATCCAATTTAAAAGTGTTTTGAAAGGAATATAGTTGTAATTATTTTAAGAAAGGAAACATTTCTAACAAAACTTGCAGCATTGTATAAAGATCAACATGTGTATTGTAAAATAAACACTAACAGGCAATACTCAACTTTAATTAATCACTCCTATTGTATTTATGCAATTCATTTACTTTTTCTTTCTCTCCTTCAGTTTATATTTGTTTAAACTAGGAATAGCTCCACAAATCCAGGATTTGCTTGGAAAAGTAGACTTTACAGGTACTTTTAATCTTTGTAACTTTTTGGTGTTGAGAAAACTTTTATTTTTTGAAGCTTCTATTAATTCCTTATTTGGTTAATAGTTTTCTTCTACACTTCCATCATTCTTTGTGTTTTTGTGCTGAAGTGGGTGTAAAGTAGCTATGTAAAAAATGTGCTGTATTTTACAAAAAGATGCTGGGTAACAAACTACAGTTATGTATGCTACAGTAGTTCTCATATAGAAAAAGGAGATGAATTAGAGGAATAACATTTGTTTCATTTATGCTTGATTTTGTCAGTAACCTGGACGAGTTGTTTTTTTTTGTATTGTAACCTTTTTCTTTCTTTCTTTTTCCTTCCTCTTGTCACCAATAATTAGAGGAAGAAATAAGTAACATGCGGAAGGAACTGGAAAAATATGGTATACAGATGCCATCATTCAGTAAAATTGGAGGTATCTTGACCAGTGAGCTTTCAGTGGATGAAGCTGCATGTAAGTTCCCCAAAATTTTGGGAAATGCTATTGTAACCTGTTTCCTAATGTTCCTGAAAGCTGCTTTAACTTTAAATATGAAGTGATAATTGAATTTACCAAGTACCTATAGTAACTATAACAGGGCTGTCAAGTACCTATAGTAACTATAACAGGGCTGTCAAACTGCATGCCTATGCCCAGTTTAAGAAAGAGGGAAAAAGTCCCGATATGTCATGTGACGCCGCCTTGACGACATGAGTTTGATACCCTTGAACTAGAACAAGGGCATGAAATACTTGTTTTTGCAACTACGTACTTTAGTGTGTTTTGAACATTTTAAAGATTTACATATTTTAAAATACAAATAGTCCTCAATTTATGACCACAATTAAGCCCAAAATTTATGTTGTTAAGTGAGTTTTGCCCTATTTTATGACTTTTCTTGCCATATTTGTTAAGTAAATCACTGCAGTTGTTATATTAGTAACATGTTTGTTAAATGAATCTGGTTTCCTCATTGACTTTGCTTGTTAGAAGGCCACAAAAATGGATCAATCACATGACTCCAGGACACTGCAACTGACATAAAAGTGAATTAGTTATCAAGCATCTGAATGTAAATTACATGACATGGGGATGCTACAATGGTCACAAGTGTGAAAAACAGTGATAAGTCATTTTTTTCAGTGCCGCTGTAACTTTGATCACTAAATGAACTGTTGCAACTGTGTTTGTTTGCTATCCGCGTTGTGAGTTAGAAGCAGCATTAGAAAAGTATCTAAAAACTTTTCTAAAATTAGAAAAGTATCTAAAACCATAATATAACATTCAAAAAAGTTAAGCTTAAAAATGTAACTACCAAGGAAAAAAATGTAACTACCAAGGAAAAACCTCTTCATCTGTTTTCCAGTGATCTCTTGGGATAGTCTTCCCATTGGTTTAGCTTTGTATATTTGTAGCCTGAAAATAGGAAAGGAACAAGGGTTTCAAATATCTATACCTTAGATATTCTGGTGAAGTATTTTATTTAGGTTAGAGGTCCCCAATCCCCATGCTGTGGCCCACTACTGAGCCATGAGCTGTTTGGAACCCAGGCCACAGAAGCAGCGGGAGAACATGCATGCACACACATCCCCACTTGCATGAGCATTGGGCAACCACGTGTGCTCATGCTTCTTTTGTGTAAGCAACAGGCACACATGTCTGCCTCTCCCACAAATAGAGCTACATGAGTGCTTGCCAGTGGCTCGCATAGAACCATCCCCTCTTCCCCTCTCCCCCCGCTGGTCCGCAAAACTGGAAAGCTGGAAATTTTAATTCACTGAGGTTTTCACCTCTAAATATTGAATGATTATTCTGATTTATTATTCTTTTTTAGTGCATGCTGCAGTTATTGCAATTAATGAAGCTATTGAGAAGGGAAATGCAGATCAGACTATCAAAACATTGCAGAATCCTAATGCCAAGTTAGTAAATGTGGATGATAATTTTGCCCATGAATATCAGAAGGAACTTTCTGGAGCAAAAAAGAAAAAAGAAGAGAATGCAAGACTTAAGGTGAATAAATAAATTATTTATGAACTATATGATGTGAAAGTGAGTTGTCACAGAACACCAGTTTTAATTTATTTATGGCTGCCTTAAATATGCAAGCTTGTAAAACTTAAAATGTCAAAATTATCAATGCTAGTAAATAATTATTTGTATATAAAACAAGTTTGTTTTATTTGTATGCCACGCAATCACCCAAAAGATCAATCTTATCACATATTAATATATCAATAAATAAGGAAAATGACTCTATAAAAATAAATTTAAAAAAACAATCAAAATGAAAAATATAAATTAATTCAGCATTTCCCAAAATTAGGAAGCAGACCTGCTGACAAGTACATTCCTGGGTGAGGTGAGATGGGAAGAAATAATGGCCTGGCCTCAAAAAGTGATTGGGAGGAGAAAAGCATCAGCTACAGTAATTTGGATTGATTCCTTTTTTCTCTTAGGAACACATAGCTTGAATGCAAGCAGGGGGAGGGGAGCTACAAAATGTC
This sequence comes from Hydrophis major, assembly GCA_033807585.1. NCBI lineage: Eukaryota > Metazoa > Chordata > Lepidosauria > Squamata > Elapidae > Hydrophis > Hydrophis major. The sequence continues at coordinate 337,500,992 of CM066329.1, forward strand.
TTAGATGTTTTATGTCTTTCTTCTTTGCATGACTATAAAAGAGGGAGGAGGGGAATCAAAATCAGGCTTGTAACATTTTATTACTGTAGCCAATCTAAATAAAAGTATAATATGGAAGGTCTATTTCTTATTCTGGTTGCCAGGTAGACATGACACCTATTAAGATGACATTAATAACAACATTTATTTTTCCAGACTTGGAATCCTCAGAAAATATAAAAAAAGGGAGCCTCACTTACCAATTCTACTGTGCCAAAAGTGTAATGTGGATTAAGAAATATAATATAGACAGTTCAATTTATATTCCAATTTGTTCAGTATAGAAAATTTTAAACATTAAAATGATATTTCAAAGATAATATTAGTTTAAAAACCTGAATATATTATATAATATTATTTAATATTTTTGAATTTATCACTAATCGCTATGATTTTACAATAATTGCATTATTCTCCATGGGGAATGGGTAGCAAAGAAAATAATTATTCATGCAGGAAATATAGTTACCTTAAATTTACTTTTTTGAATTATAAGATATATGTTCCCTTTCTATTTATAAAGTGACTATTGATATAGTGAAAAGACTCAGGAATATTATGACTTATGGTTGAGAAGTAATTATTTCTTTCTAAATTCAGTCCAAAGATACCTTTTGTATGTTACATGCTTTTGTATGTGGGTTTTCCTCTCGTATGTGTGCACAACCTCCTTTTTAAAATCAGGAATAGCTCTATCCTTCTTTCTATAATGGTAATTGTTGCTTCTAGAGTGACTCAATTTTGGAAGAGGAAAGAGATGTATATGAAGAATTGCTTACGCAAGCTGAAATCCAGGGAAACATCAATAAGGTCAACCGTGAGTATTCTTCCCTCTTATGAAAGCATTGATTCCTGACATATCCACTCTTAATATTAGTGGAAAGTACTAGTGTGTGTTATTTTCTCACAGTTTGTTGAAATTTAAAATTGGCATAGATTATTATTTCCTCAGTAATGTGTCAATCTTTCAGAGGTACTTTGTTGGTATACTACTAATCCTGGATAAGGACATTCTACTTTGCCCTTTTGCATTCTTAATAACAATTGAAACATTATTATTCTACTCTGCTTTACCTATATTTCTCTCCTCTTCTGCCAGCTGCAAAGTTCTGTAAATTTTGACCCCTCTTATATGTTGCATTTTAGAGTTGGATTTAAGAAGTGTCTATTCTGAAGTTTCCTTGCATGCTCTTAAACAATTGCATGTATCAAAGGGCTAAAAGAAAAAAACATTTTAATATTTTGCTTTCTATAAGCATTGTTTTCCTTTCAGTTCACATAGCTTTAGCCCAAGTGAATGAGGCTATTGACATGCAAGATGAAGTGGCACTAATGGCAGGCTTGAACAACCCAGCTCTGAGCCTGCTTGAAGTTCTGCTGAAAAATTCCTCCTGGTACCTAGCACGGTTATTTGATACTAAAGAGCAAAGAACACAGGTAACTGATTATAACGTGCTAGAGTGACACCGAAATCGCTTAACTTTAAAGTGTGATTTCAGTCTTGATACTTTGGCCTTCTTACAAATAGAAGAGCGGCTTTCAAAATACTTTATATACAATATTGCATAATTTACTCTTAATTTAACTTGGAAACATAATATTTTTTAAGGTTGGATATAAACAGGAAAAAAAACTAATTTGAAAAATGTTGAAATTGTCTGTTCTAATAAATATTTCTGACTATTTGCTTTTTGAAAGGGCACCATATTTTTTTATAACAGCTTATTATTGATGTCCCTAAAACTGGTATCCACGTAGTAGTTTTGAATATTATAGTATTGATTACTTATTTGCCTTTTAATTAAAATACAGTAAGAAATGTTTTCCCCCTAATCTGTTAGATAGCAGGGGTTCCAATTATCCTCGACAAAAATGAGATACAGAATGAAGTTAGTGTTGCCAATGAGGAATCAGACTTTCACAAATTTAGTGAGTAACTTGTTAATTTTCACTTATAACTTCACCTCATGGTAAATTTTAAGATTCAGCAGTTATAACAATAAAATATGAGTCCAGTTATATTTTATCTAAGCTAGTTCTGTGGTGCTTTTTATCATATTTGCTTTGTTGTCACATTGTTTTCATTATTTGGTTCAATAGCTTATCTCCCCTCCCCTGTAAGATTGTGTTCTTAATCCAGTTCAATTACTGGGTTAATTACACTTTCCCGCATAACAGATAGAATTTACTTACTCCATCTCAGTTACTTGGTATTATTAAGTTAGTGGTGCAGAAATAGAACTTTGAAAGTATGGCATGCTTCTATAATATATTACTTAAAAGTGAACATGTGTAATTTATTGCTGAAGTTAGTTCTTTTTCTTTGAACACTATGTTTAAGAGGGTTCTAAATTTGCAGTTGCCTTTCTGTCAGTTGCTCTTTGCTTCTTGAGATATTAGAGCTTTCCTTCTAGATGTTGATTTGAGCTCACTTTTCATTTCATGCTTTCTTTGATTTAACTTAAGAGCAATTTATTCTCTATAAGGTTTGAATTGAATTCATGAATATAATCATTTTTTGTTGTTATATATGCATCAGTTGACTTATTGATCATAATTTCTTTAGAGGTAGAGTTTTTATTGGCCTATCTATATTTTGTTCCATTATTTTAAACACTAAATGAAAACATTAGTTATATAAAGGAAACTTAGTTTTTTAAAGTGTTGTTCTTCAGTCTAAGCAGGTAATTATTTTACATGTAATGGGTTATCTAGTTGGGCCTTATATATTTTGAGTAGTCAAAGCACATGTGCAGGGGCTCCTGTCTGATATAATTTCCCATTTACTTCAGCAACTATTTCATATCTATGAACCTATTAGAAAATTAGTTGTGTTTGCTGATTTTAATATAATATGTGAAGCATAGACTTTTAAAGACTGCTATTTTATTTTGAAGATAAAACAATTTTCTGCCTTTTATAGTAATTCAGCCCTTGCATACAAATTATTATTGAATTGGCTTTCTTATTTCCTTAATCTTTGATTTTCTTAAATTTAAAAACACTCATTAGATTATACTTCTTACATTTAAAATAACAAAAGGTCAAGGAAATAAAATTATTTTAATAAAATTATTTTATAAAAACCTATCTAAATTGCCATGTATAAAGTATAAGCTTGCATGGTTATAAGCATCTTTCATTTACAATATTTTTTAAATTCCCCCTCCCTTTTGGTAGTTTTTAGCAGACTTCTATGGCATAATTAGCTTCAAAAGAAGACTTTTAACAATTTTCTTCTTTTATATCATTAGAAATACCAGATATACAATCTGTACACTAGTATGCCTTGAAACAGGGTTAATTGGGTTTTTGGATATTTCTATTTTTTGACACTAGAACTTATTGCAGTTGACAATATTAACATTGCAATTCGTAACTGTGACTCAAACATGACAATTGCTGCTTTAATGAAACCTGAAGCCCAGTTACCTGAAGTTTATCCTTCTGCTGGCTCTGTCTATCAGACTGAACTCTTCAATCTTCAGCAACAGAATGCTATGGTAAGATGGAAGCTATCTGAATTTGTCCCTAAAGCTAACTAATTGAAAAATAGATATACTAAAATATCTGTAATTTCTTCTATGACTTTTAAACATGCACTTTCTGCAAATACTTTTATTAATTCTTGGTTGTCAGTGCATTTGCACAAATGAGTGTTTAATGTTGTAGAAGTAGATAAGATAGATAAGAAAAAATACCAGATTTTTAAAATGTGTAGGTTTGTTTCTAAAGTCATATGTAATTCTAATTAAATAATTCTGTTTTTATACTAGGCTTTAACTCCCAAATTTTGGTCAAAACTTGCTGGCTGATTTTGCTGCTAGTTTTAATATACCAATTTTTTCTTCAGTTTAGGATGGACTTAACATCCTGATAGTTTAGTCCTTGATCATCCTGACCCACCACAAGAAATCCTTTCTTTGCTGTTAATAGTTGGTTGCCAATGTTTTCAGCTAAAAAAGGTTTTTTGTTGCAGAGACTTTGTCAGGCCCTTTTCTACTTCAGATTTTGCTCCTTGAGTTTATTTATCAGTGGATCAGCAGTTCTGTATTTGATATAATTTAGCTGTTGTAGCTGAGAGGCAATAAGTGATTCTTGCAACAGGATCGATTTTCCTGATTTTTCTGTCAAAATTAGAACAGAGAAAGAAAAAAGGATAAAAATGATGATATGGAGTGATGAAGAAAAGGCAGCATGGAAAGAAACAAAGAAAGAGAGTAAAATGCCTATAAAAGCATTTATCTTTTCATTCTCATATTAATAAAATAAAATATTAAATAACATTAAAATATATATGTAATTCAGAAATATGCAAGTTAATAATTATTTTCAGATAGTTAAATAATAACAGTTGGGCTTAATTTTTTAAGGAATATTAATTTTGAGTAAGCAAAACTTGTTATCTACTGTGTACTGTGAATGAAAATAATTCTCAAATGACTCTTGAGGCAATACCTTAGGTTAATTAAAATGTTTATAAGTGTTCACATTTCTAGATGAAATTCGAAAGCTTACACATTATTTTGTAAAAATGCAGTTGGCTTAATTGATGTATTTTAGATGTATGTACTTTAATATTGGCATTGGCTTTTTCAGGGTTAAACCATAACTCATTTTTTACATATTGAAAGCTTTATTTTTCTTGCTGATCTGAATATATTTCTACAGAAATACTTAGCTCATGATGAACTGTCTATTGCTGTTGAAATGCTCTCAGCTGTTGTGCTGTTAAATCAGGCTTTGGAAAGTAAGAACATAGATGCAATAAAAGTACACATCAGCAATCCATCCATTGGCTTTAATAATGTGGAGGAAGAGAACTTGCAACGGTAAAAACATTAATTACAGATGTATTTCTGTGACTTATGGTATTTATCACTAATATTTTAAGAAAAATTATATAATTATACAAATTCTATAATTGTGCTTTACTATATGGAATTGTTCATTAAACTATGATAATCTTTTAGCTAATCTAACTCTAGATTACAGTACAGTACAAACAAATTTTTAATTGTTTCTTCATAGTTATGCTGACACCTTGCTGTCTATTAAATTAGAGGCTTTGTCTCAAGGACAACAATATTTAAGCTGGAATGACATCCAGAACTGTATTGACATGGTTAATACACAAATTCAAGAAGAAAATGATAGTAAGTATTCTGGTCCATTTAACTCTTTGTTCCTACATTTCAATAATAAAATACATGTTAAATAGCATTAATTTATTTACAGTACTCTTTAAAAAAATCAGGATTGTGAGGTTGCAAACATAACAAAAAGTGGAAACTGATCAAGGAGAGAAGCAACTTAGACCTAAGGAGAAATTTCCTTACAGTTAGAACAATTAATCGGTGGAACAACTTGCCTCCAGAAGTTGTGAATGCTCCAACACTGGAAGTTTTTAAAAAGATGGTGGATAACCATTTGTCTGAAGTGGTGTAGGGTTTCCTGCCTAGGCAGGGGGTTCGACTAGAAGACCTCCAAGGTCCCTTCCAACTCTGTTATTCTATTCTTTTCTGATCAACCAGAAACTACATGTTAAATGTTTTGTGTGGGTTGCCTGAAAAAAAACCCTCCCTTTATTGAATATAGGAAAGATCATTTCCACTTCCACCACCAAAACCGTTTAAAAAACAGTTTGGAGAGAATTCAATTATAGTGGCAAACTGTTGCATTAATGGTAGACTTCCTATGCTTTAAATAGATTTCAACAAATCTTTACATATCTGTAAAAACAATAAGCCTTGAGCATCTTCGTTCCAAAAATAGCATGAAGTTACTATATTGAAGACAGTCATGCAAGTGTTAATCTAGCTTTTGTTGTTAGAATCAAACAGATAATTTACAGGTGTTCTGCAGATATTTGGAGAATTAGAAAAATTGGGTTTCAAATTGCTTCCTCTATGGCAGTTATATTTGACTCATATTTATATTCCCATATTGCTATCCAATTAAAATTGCTCAAGACTACTAAGTAATTTTGATATACATCCTTCAACCAATCATTCTTAAATAAAAATATTTGTTTGTGTATTTTAAAAATATAATAATTAAAAGTTGAATAATAAATTTGAAATTATTAGTTTAAACCACTTTGAATATTGATACATAACTACAGTTACATTTCTTTAATAGTATATTAACTATATACTTTTTTTAATAGAAATTTTGGCAGTGGGTTTTATTAATGAGGCTATTGATGGAGGAGATCCAATAAGAACAATAGAAACACTGCTGTTTCCCACAGCAAAATTACAGAATATAAAAGAAGCAAATGCCTGGCATTATCAAGCAGTTTTGAACGATGCAAAAACATGCAAATGTCAGGTAGAAAATTTTTAATACTTTTTTCCCATTTTGTCAAAGTTTTTGTAATTCCTATATATATGCATTGCAATTATTTATTACAATACGCTGATGGCATCTCTGGAACATGTAAATCCCCTAAAACCCCTCTCTCAAAATGTAGACAAAATATTTTGTTTCTGCATATTCTGTGGAGTTTTGGGGTGCTAGGGAATTATGAATTGTCCTCAGATTGACATTTTCAGAGATCCAATTGTCTCCTCAGTAATGAATTTGAAGCTCTGTTTAAATACTATTATACCAGTGACACAATTTTATATAAATTCTTAGAATTGGCGCTTTAAAAATCTGTACAATGGATTTGGGAGTTACTAACAAATTCCTTGCATCTTTGTAGATCTTACATTCTGTAACAGCAAAATGGTTAGGTTAAGGTTGTGATTGGGCAGTTTATAATCTTACACAAAACTCAACTCTGCTTTATACCCACGCCTATCTACATAATGAGAAAATAATCACATAATATTGTGAAAGCATGAAAACTGTTGCACGACTTATGAAATGTAGCTGTTCTATAGCTGTCCTATCTTGCACACTTATGAAATGCAGCTGTCCTATCCTGCAGTCCTATAATGCAAAAGTAGAATCACTGTTAATTTTTTATCTTCTTACCACAGGGGTGTGTTACTGTGGGACCAGAGCAAAACCTAATTTTTATTTCATTTATATTTAAATTTAGCTAAATAGTATGTTACGTGCATAATAGTTTTTTTTTCTCATGTCACATTAAGGGTTATAATTTGATATCATCTATGGAGAATGTCAGTCATCCAGTTCATAGTTGTCGCATAACAGATAGATCAATCAGAACTAATTCTTCCATTTCCTCATCCCCACCCCAACATCCAGCCAGAACTGATGAAATTTCTTGATAATACATCTTTTTCTTCCTCAAGGAGAAAAAACATAGTCCGGTTGCCTTTTTAAAAAGCACCTTTGAGACAATTTGTATCTACAAAATTTCAGCTAATATTTTCAGGCATATTCAAAATATTTGAAAGCACATCCCGCTCTTTTGTGCACAACTCTGGTTTATAATGTTTGCCATATTGTCTAGCTGCTATTATGTCAAGCAGTACATGCAGTCTTCCAGTTTAGCAATGCAATTTGGGAAATGCCCATAAACCAGGAACAACTAAGTCTGTACAAATCATTTAGAAGACTGACTTCCTTGTGGCATGGCTCCATGGAACCTACCACTTCTCAAAGAATTTTTGGATCTACATCCTTCAGGACTTGGTGCAGCTGGATTAACAGAATAACAAGGGACCTTGGAGGTCTTCTAGTCTAACCCCCTGTGATACACAAAGGCCTTCCACTGGGACTCAGAACATGAAAGGCTCTTAAAGTCTTCACCTTCCAAATGTTTGTGTAACCAGTAAAGAAAGTTTGTGTGTGTGTGTTTTCATTATTACCTTGTTGATTTTTTTAAAAGGATTAAATATTAAGTTGGTCAACAAGTTGATGATTCATTAATTAATCTGATAATTAATAGCATTCAAATTTGGCCAAGTAATCATTAAAAGTAAACATTAAATCATAATGTAAATTATTTTTTGAGATTTGTTAGAAATAATAACATTGCTTAAATTTAAAGAATCACTCGTTGCTGCAGAAAAAGTCCAGGATTATTTATTTTTTGTTGTCAATTTTGAAGATATGCTACAACCAAAACACAATCAAACCAAACTGAAAGTGTAACTTTTAACCCTGTTAATGAAACATTATCCTGAATGGTATAAATACAGATAGCTTTAAGTATTTGCATATAATTTGATGTTCATAAAAATAGAAGTCTTAAATAGGTAATTTTGTAAAAAAATGTATGTATCTGTAACTTTTTCAAATATCACAGGAGAGACGTGTTATGTTTTTTCTTCCTGAGCTATTTTAACCATGGTGAGATAGGTCTTGGTGTTGTCATTGACTTTGGACATCAGGAAATAAAGGAAAGGATCAAGGCAACTATTTAGGCTGCTTAGACATAAAGCAATCAAATAAAAGAAATACAAATTATCTTTAGAACTGTAATAATAATTCAGATGATGAGCAATCAGTATAACATTGCTGGGAATATAACAAATAGCAAAAATGCTGAGGACAAGAAGACTAACTTTGATGTACCAGAGCCACTTTTGTTCATAAGCCTTGAGTGTTTGAATAATGGAAATGTAACAAAAAATAACAATGCACAGTGGAATCATAAATCCAAATACTGCAAGGAAAATAAAATAGTAGTGTTGGAAAGGGAGCATAGTTTCACAAACGTTAAAAACGTCATGGCAGGTAATGATATTTAGCTGGTCCAGATGATAGCTTTGTTTCATGATTATCAAAGGCAGCATATATAAAAAAACAACCGTCCACACCATACCACAAGTTAAAGTAGCTAAGAACTTTTTAGATAGAGTCCTGAAGGTAAACGGGTGAACAATGGCCATGTAACGGCTGATGCTGATACCAGTGAGAAGCAGGGTGGAGCAGTACGTATTTCCATAGAAGACAGCAGTCATGATTCGACACATTGCTTCTCCAAATATCCAGTTATTGCCATTTAGGTGGTATGCAATTCTGAATGGCAGCATTATACAGAAAAGGAAATCTGAAATAGCCAAATTTGTGTAGAATATGGCAGTACGGACTGATCTGATTCTGAAAAACAGCATCCACAGTGTTACAACATTGGCTGGTACTCCAATTAAGACAACAGCAATATATATAGCTGGTAGCATCTTCACACTCAGTGAGTTAGTAAGGTACTCCATGGTGATATTATTTACTTTCAATGATGAGTTGTTGGATATTTCCATAGGACACTTTTCTTTTTTGTGATTGGGCTTTGTCAGTCCATTTAAGGTGGAAATAGGTATTGGCTCATACATGTCTTGCGGAGTGCCATAGAAAGTCTTAATGGGGTGTAATCTATCATGTTGAAAGTTCAAGCTGCTGTTGCCATGCTTGTTTTCTAAAAATTGGAAAAAAGATGAAAATGTAAACTGTACAACAGAAATAAGCAGTGATCTTTTAAAAAAAAATTCTCCATGAAGCAGATTTATTCCACAAGTATTAACAAGAGCGTGACATTTTTAAGTTAGTTTAAGAAAGAAAATAGAGGAGTTGAAAAGAATCCTGTTTATCAAATAAGCTTTGTTTGTTCTGTATTATGTTGGGGTGTAAAATTAGTTGTGTTTAGGATTACAACTTTAGACTATTCAAGTTATAATTAAGATGATAGAAATTTTTGCTCTTTCCTCCAGAAGTTCATATCAGATCATGATTTATGCTGACTATAATATAGCAAGAATAAGTAACTTGCTGAAGTTCAGAACGCTTATGCCTTCCAGTAAAATCTGTTAATTTGAAATTGATGGGACAACAGACTGTCTGTCTGTCTACCTATCTGTCTGACTATCTATCGTGTACAGCAAAAAAGCACAATCTACAGCTCTCAGCCAGGTTTCAAAAGTTCTTGTCAAGACCTTGCAGGCCATTGTAAAAGTTATTTGCCCCTTCTTTAAGTCTGCTAGTCTGGAACGGGAACATTCTTAGTGGAAAAAAAAGACATTAAGGCAGTAGAGGGAGGAAAATAACAATTTGCTCCTTAAAAGTCCTGTAGTTCTCAATGGATTAAAGGTAGTTCTTGATTTATGACCATAATTGAGACAAGCATTTATGTTGCTAAGTGAGACAGTTGTTAAGTGAATTTTAGTCCATTTTATGACTTTTCTTGGAACATTTGTTAAGGGAAGCTATTAAGTTTGTAACATAGTTAAGTGAATCTGGCTTTTTCATCGACTTTGCTTATCAGAAGTTTACAAAAAATAATCACATGACCTCGGGACCCTGCAAGTGTTTTAAATATGTCAAAAAAAAAATCAGAAAATAAAATACAAGCTGAATAGTCAAATTTTGTTGATGAGTCCCAAACTCTGTCAAGGACCTTGGAGTACTTATCTCTAATGACCTAGGTGCTAGAGCCCACTGTAACTAGCCAAAAAGGTATTAAGAGTTGTTAACCTAATCCTGCATAGGTTTTTTTGTGGTAATATCACGCTACTAACTAGAGCATACAAAACATTTGCTAGACCAATACTTGAATACAGCTCATCAGTCTGGAACCCGCATTACGTATCTGATATTAATACAGTTGAGAAAGTCCAGAAATATTTCACAAGAAGAGTTCTCTACTCCTCTACTCATTGCAGAATACCTTATGCCACCAGACTTGAAATTCTAGACCTAGAAAACCTAGAAGTAGCTGCCTTCAGTCCGATCTAAGTATATAGTACATAAAATTATATATTGCAAGGTCCTACCTGTCAATGAATACTTCAGCTTCCACTATAACAATACAATAGATACAAACTCAATAGATACAAACTCAAGGTAAACCGCACCAAACTTGATTGCAGGAAATACAACTTCAGCAACAGAGTGGTCAATGTCTAGAATACTCTACCTGACTCTGTGGTTTCTTCCCCATACCCCAAAAACTTTAACCTTAGACTGTCTACTGTTGACCTCACCCCTTTCCTAAGAGGTCTGCAGTGGGTGTGCATAAGTGCACCAACGTGCCTATCGTCCTGGTCCTGTTATTTCTTTTTATTTGTATCCATTTCATGTATTCATAACTATGTTTATACTTATACTTGTTATCTTATAACCGCTTCACACAATAAAATAAATAAATAAATAATATGAGTCAATTGCCAAACATCTGAAGTTTGATCATGTGATCGTGGGGATGTTGCAATGATCATAAATGTGAAAAACAGTCATAAATCACTTTTTTCAGTGTCATTGTAACTTTGAACGGTCACTGAATGAACTGTGGTAAGTTGAAGACTACCTGTATTCCAGAGGGAATGTAGTCCTTTATAAGAAAGAAAGATTGCCCACCGCTGTGTAACAGAGTGCTTCTCAAATGGATGTAAGGATTTAAAAAAACTATTCAGAACTATATTTACTTAATAAATAGCTGAAGTGCTTAAGAACAAAGGTATGTTTTTTTCTTCTTTCTGAAAGTATTTACTTTTAAGTGATTGCTAATCCATGTGTAATAGGACATATCACTAAATGATAATGCAATAATGCTTTCTATCCAAGTCCCAGGAATGAAAAAACAATTTGAAAGGGAAACCCATCTGATTTGAGACCTTTTTAATAATCTATTTGAGCCTGCATGTTTGCTTTCTCTCAGTAGCAGACCTAACTGCTAACAAAATTAAAAGGGACAAGTTACTGACACACAAAAACACAGATATCCTACCTTTCTGGCATAAACAGGAGGACAGATAGAACAATCCAGTTGTCAATAGGAGCCAAGTTTTCATCGTAGCTGTGATCAATTCTTAATTTTCTACAATAGACATTTTAACTTGTAGAATCTTGCTTAATCCCCATTTTAGTGAAAAGAGCTCAGAGCATCAAATCTATTTACTGAACTCATCCTCAATGTAGCAATTTTGTAGAAAATAGCTGATTTGTCCTTTTTCTTGTAGTGAGAAGGTATGATGCATCAGAATGCAGAAGTGGGCATGACTGCTTAAACTTCCAATCAACACAGACAAGAATTAACTCTTGAAGTACTACTAGTAGAGAGTGAAATAATTATTGTGTACAAATAGTGACTGAATGTAAAAACAGTTGTTTACATTTTACAGTGTCTCCTTATATTTTCATTGGAACATAGAGTTACCAGACATGAAGGGCAAAAACATACAAAAGCTTCTGCTCTCCTTTAGTGGTTGACCAGATTTTTACAATCCATATTTGGTAACTCTAATTTACAACTGGAAAGAGAAGTCATCATGTAGCATTATCTAGCAAGCAGACAATACATTTTAACAAAATTCTATATGTCTGGCAGAATGAACTGCAGAATCAAATGGACTGTAAAAATAACTTTATAGCATTTGAATAAGGAATTTGTTCTTGGCACAAAGGAAGAACAGACTATTAAAAGAGGATGCCTGCTTCTTTGAACTGTAGATGCATCCATTGGTCGCATGCATAGCCATGGAGCTATATTCCAGTCTAGGAGCTGGTGTATATAAAATACTCTCCAAAAAGAAAGAGATGCAACTGGTCTTCCGTTTGGGAGATTTCTGACTTTATCCCAAATTTGCCTTAATTTTGGAGTCTTCCTGGTACCTCGACTTTCTGTGGGCTTGTTCTGCCTTTTTCATACTCCTTGCTTAACTTCTTGTGCTGTTTTTGTCAGGGCTGAATATGGTTACTTTACTTAGCTGCTTCCATTCAAGAATGAGGAGTCCTTAGAGCTTTCGGAGCTTGGTTGTTTTCTTGTAGATGTTTCATTACCTAATTAGTAGCCCTGATGATGTTACCTAGTTTGGATAAGGAAATGTCTACAAGGAACCAAGCTCAGAGACTACCATGGATCTCTCATTTCAATCCTGAGCTACACTGTCTTACTTACTGATCCTTTCAAGAATCTTGAAGCTGCATTCAAACTTTTCTTATGGTATTTGATTCAGTTTCATGTATGTATCATTCTGATGTTTTTCACCGGGAATACATTTTAAATACACATGCCTGCTGTTTTAATTATTGTAGTACCACACAATCTGTGTTTTACGTAAGTTCAAATATATAAATAGAAAATTAGTATATAGAAACTGAACATGATTCTCAATCATGGTTTTAAGAATAAAGTATTAATACATCAGACTAATACCTCTTATCTGATATAGTAGTGATAGTGTGACGTGAACTGAAAGCACAGACATTGTTCTAGACATTCTATACAATAGAGATAATTCAAGGTAAGTTGTGTTAAGAATTAATAGGTATTCTGGGGAAGGAAAGGGAAAGAAGGCTTCCCTTTGCAATCAGTCCTTATCAGGCCTTTAATTTTCAGATAAATTCATACCAGTCGTCCCTTTTTAGAATAGCTTAATAACCTTGGGATTTTTTGGTTGATCAAGTTAAGTTTTCAGAAATAGTAATGTTTAGTTTTATCTTTGTTTTAACCAGGAATCTCGTGATAATTCATCCATGCTTTGGCTAGATGAAATACAGAAAGGAATTGATGATGCTAACCGAAACTTGGAAGAGGCATCAAAATGTGAGGACTCATTTCAATCATTATATTAAGCCCTACTTCTTTTGCAGTCACTACTAGATTTATTATTGACCACAGCATGCATTCTCAAATTAATCTTCTACCTTGGAACATATTTTTGATAACTTGATTGTATGAAAGAATAGTACTTAATTTGCAGCATTTTGCAACATCTTGCAACAGATGTGAGCTTCTAAAATGATTTCACAATTTCACTTCAGTGACCTGAACTGAGAATTTGGCAATCGGTCACTATTAGTCATTGTGGCTATATACACCCTACAAGCTATGTGTGATTCTCAGAACGAGTGTGGAAAGATCATTTTGAATTTAAACTTAAGGATTTCTCATACACATCTATTTGGCCACTTTAGGAACAGGAAGCTGGATTATCTGAATGGTTATTATTTCAAGGCTACAAAAATCTGGATAAATATCAGAACAAAAAGATACAAAAAACTGATTTTTTTTTTTTTTGCTACTATCTAGTTCAGGGGTGTCAAACTCAAGGCCTATGGAGTGCTTAGATCTGGCCCATGGGGCTGCCCTGGAAACAGCAAAGGACTGGCCCACGGTGCCTCTACCAGCAAAAATGGAACTCGGGAGAGCTGCATGCAGCTCCATTTTCACTAGCAGAGGGTTGCAGGAGGCCGTCACAGCTGAAAACAGAGCTTGGGGACCCATTTTTGCTGGCAGAGTACTCGGGCCACAGGCACCCCAACACGAGTGATGTTGACCTGGCCACCCCCACCCACCCACCCCGGAAATCAAACACTACCCTGCTTCAGCCCTCAATGAAATTGAGTTTGACACACATGATCTAGTTTCTTCTTCAGGATTTTGCAGTCCAGATTTGATAGCCCTAAGCAAATAGATCTTTAGAAAACAGTATTAAATAGATTAAAAGGAACTAAAAATTGGTCTTTAAGGTGCCAAATATATTACTGATCAATGAGAGCTGAACAAAAACAAATATTTTGCTGGGAACCTGCTGAGTGAGTAGAGTACTTTACAGTTCCCTATTAAACTGATAAATGCCTGTTATGAATCATGCTCAGCATTAATTAAAATGATTATTACACTTGGCATTGGTGTCATTCAGTTCATTACAATACTGCATATATTGCAGGAAACTACCTTTTATTTGTAAGTGAATTAATTGATTATCTGAAATAATATAGATAAAAATATTTGCTATGATAATTTCATAAAATGGCTTTAAAACATATCACAATATGAGAATTGCAAACTGTTAGGTGGACTGCATCTGGGCTGCAAAAATCCAAATGATAATTTGATGTTGGCTAAGAGGTACAATTCTCTTATCTCTGCCTTTTCCCAGTGCTTGTCAAGATTGTTACAACCTAGATCTGGAAGGCACTGGTACTGGGTGCATTCAGCATATTGGGAAAAAAGAAGACTTCAAGTAATTTGTATTTTTAAAATATGCCACTTTACATGTGGTGGCGGCAGATAGATCCATATTCTGTGTCAGGGGTGTCAAACTCAATTTCATTGAGGGCCACATCAGGGTTGTGTTTGACCTCAAGGATTGTGGCCAGAGTGGCATGGCCAGCTTGATGTCACTCATGTTGGGGGCACCTGTGGTGGCCTGGGCAGGGCTGGGAGGGAACCATTGTCTCCTGCGGACAAAGGCGAGACCAGGGAGAGGGCCAAACTCTTGTCCTCCAGTAGAGCCTTACCGTCCCTCTCAGACCACACGGAGGATCTCCAGATGGTGGCGCAGGCTATCCAGAGCCGTAGGCAGTGGTGGGCAATTGCCCAGCCCAGCCGACCAGTTCTCAGGGCACCAGGATCCAAAGTCCAGGGTGCCCAGCTGTGCTTAATTCCTCCTCGAGACTCTGCTGCAGTTCTTGCTCTTCTTGCCCAAGTTGCTCATAGTGTGTATGGGAGGGCGAAGTATGTGGGTCATAGGGAGACACACTCCCTCTCCATGCAAGGAGACCTGGCTTTGTAACCAAAGCATTCTCAGCGATAGGATAAGAGACCACCAGGAGAGGTCAAGAGGAAGAGACAAGGGGATGGAGAAAGGGCAGCAGGGCTGCTGGTGGCCAAGTGCTAAGGCAGGACTTCCCTTAGACCCTCCCTCCCTCTCATTATAATCTTCCTTCCTTTTTCTTTTCTTCTTTTTCCTTCCCTCTTCATTCTTCATTCTTCCTTTCCTTCTTTTTCTTTCCTTGTTCTTTTCTGTCTTTCCTTCTTTCCTTCTTTGTCTTTCCTCTTTCCCTTTCTCCTTTCCTGTCCCTTCTTGGATGCTCAAATACAAAAGCGGAAACATTTCTCGATACCTGCTTGCCTTGTGATCAAATGCCACTTTTGCTAGTAGTTTGTTTTGCTAGCACTCTGCCAGCAAAAATGGAGCTTGGGAGGGGCGCAAGCAACACTCACAAGCTCCATTTTTGGCTGTGATGGCCTCCTGCAGCCCTCTGTCAGCAAAAATGGAGCTTGGGGGGAGCGTGTGGCCCTCCTGAGTCTGTTTTTTTTTGCTGTGGCAGTCCCCTGTAGCCCTCTGCCCATGAAAATGGAGCTGGGGGGGCACACACGGCTCCCACAAGCTCCATTTTTGGCTTTGGCAGCCTCCTGCAGCCCTCTGCCAGCAACTCCATTTTCAGTGGCAGAGGCACCACAGGCTGGACCTTTGCTGTTTCCAGGGGTGGCCACACAGGCCAGATCTAAACACTCCATAGGCCAGATCCGGCCCATGGGCCTTGAGCTTAACACCCCTGTTCTATGTGTAAAAGGTGAAAGGGTGTCATAATGATAAGCAGTAAAGGTACAAATACTGTTTGTAATATGTTAAGGTAGCAATTGGTTCCTCTGTTTTTTGCTGAAAAATGAAACATGGACTTTTGAAACTAAATATTTATATTCTTTGGGAGCTTTGTTCCCAATGCTCCAAGCAAATACACTCTTAAGATGTTACATCCTGGAATGTAAACAACCTGAAAATACGTTGTATCTCAATTTTTATGCAATCATATAAAATGCTCATTAGAAATTAATAGGATTTCTTGAATGGGGAGGGAAAAGAACAAATATCAAGCCCAACATTAAAAATGAAAAATAAGTTGCCAAAATTTGAGTCTCTCAAATTTAAGATGAGAAACTCTTGAGCTGAAGCAAGTAGTAGAGCCTTCTCTGTTAACTTATATTACTTTAGAACACAAGAATAAGGAATTTCAAGGTTCCAACTGCCCTTTCTCCCTCCTCTTGACAATTATTGCTTCACCTAGAAAACCAGCACATCTGGGAAGAATCTGGAGAGAATCCCTGATCTTGATTAATTCTCTTTTCAGTGTGTGAAGGAATAATAAATACTGCTTTATTACCTACATCCTGGAATGAGTTCAAGAGAGGCTGTGTACCATGTGGTGTTTCTAAATGTGTACATCAGAAATGTCAAACTTAAGGGCACAGGACTGCACGTAGTCATTTGAAAATCTTGGATGTATTCCCTAGAACTCTTTCAATAGTTACTGTGAATTGCAATGAATGTTTAATGTGACAGAAGGGCTGAACAATTAAATACTAACACTGGCACTAACTATATTTAATTATAATGTATATTAAAGTAAGGTAAATATAGCTTTTGTCACAACCCATGTATTTGCCTTGCATATCCCTAGTTTATACCAGCGGTTGCCAACTGGTGGGCCATGAAAAATTTTTTGTGGGCCCCAGAGAAATCTCACCCCCAGAGCACCCCTCCAAAGCAATTAATCCAGGCTGCACAGAAACACAAGGCTGCACCGCCCACATGGCATGTGGGAACCCTCCCCGCCCACTCACTCCTTACCTGGTAAACTTGCCTGCTAAATTGCTATTTTTCCTTTTTCCGACCATCATCTGTTCTGCTGTGCTAGGAGATTTAAGTTAGCTAGGAAGCAGGAAATGGTTGGATTTCTTGCTTTCTAGCTAGTCTTTAGATCTTCGGCTTAGCACAGCTGAACCTCCCTTAGGACTGAAGGTTTGCTTGCAAGCAAATTCATGCAGACTCACGTCAAGCAAATTTGAGAGACAGAGCTAGCCGATGGCAGATAGATAGATCACTGAATGATTCTGTGAGCAACTCAATTTGCCTGCTTTGCCTGATTTGGGGTAAAAGTTGCTCTTTTTTATATATAAAAAAAATCAATATTTACATGCATGGTGTGTTGTGAGTTAATTTTGTGAGTTTGCTTGCAAGTAAATTTGAGGTGACAGACTGAGCTAGCCAATGGCAGATAGATAGATCCCTGAATGATTCTGTGAGCAACTCAATTTGCCTGCTTTGCCTGATTTTGGGTAAAAGTTGCTCTTTTTTATAAAAAAAATCAATATTTACATGCATGGTGTGTTATGAGTTAATTTTATGAGTTTGCTTACAAGGAAATTTGAGGTGACAGACTGAGATAGCCAATGGCAGATAGATAGATCTCTGAATGAATCTGTGATTCTGTGAGCAACTCAATCTGTCTGCCTGCTTCACCTGATTTCGGGTAAAAGTTGTCCTTTTTTGTAAAAATTTCAATATTTATATAAATATTTATAGTATTTACGTACAAGCCATGCCCAGCCAGTCACATGACCACCAAGCCACACCCACAAATTAGGCCACGCCCACAGAACTTGTTCATGGCCCCTGGGATCTAAAATTATGAGTTTGGTGGTCCCTGAGGTCCAAAAGGTGGCGACCCCTGGTTTAGACTATAAATTTGGCCAAAGAAGATCTTTGTTCAAGGATCAGTATTGTATACAGTTTCTTCCATGTCAATTTTTCACCCAGATTTCCAGAGTCTTTAATAAATGCTTTAATACATTCCTATACATATGTACATATTCATGCACAAAACATGCTCCCATTTAATTTTATAAGTTCAAGTTAGATTTGTAATAAAATCAAATTAGTCTTGGAAACTAATGTGCAAATTTAAACCTTCTTGTTGGTTAACATGAATTGGAGTAGAAAGTCAATTGTACCACCATCCTATATTAATCTATAATGTTGGCTTTGTGCATTCTTTTCAATCCTTGCCATACCACGTACCCCTCTTACCCTTCCTGGCCTTCCTCCCACACTGCTATGCACTCCCTTGCTCCCTCCTCCACCTGGCAACAGCCGCTTACCTGTCTTTGAGCTTGGGACTTTCAACTTTCTACCATTTTCCCTACTGACTTTAGTTGTGGGTAGTCAGCAGAAAGTTGCCTCTTCTAATACCCATAGGATTCATTTAACAATGACAACTGTGACTGCAGGAATTGCCAAAGCCCTTTACAACTGCATTGCTTAGCAATGGAATTTTGATCCCAATTGCCACTGTAAACCAAGGACTACTTATAAGTTAGTATTATTGATTCTCTCTTAAAAAAAAAAAAACAGGCAACCTTTAATATGGAGGGTGAGGGAGTGTGGAAAGCAAAAAAAAATGCAGATTGTCTATTCTTTGTGTAAGATATCATGGGAAATGTATGATACTAATACTTCATTGATTCTACTCCATAGTGGCTATTGGAATATGTATGATAAATCAGTGTTTAGTAAAAGGTGATTCTGCATCAATCATCACAATTTTACAGTCACCTAATTTCAATCTGAAAGCTGTTCCAGAATGTGCTGAAATCTACTATGAACATTTGCAGGAAGCTAAGAATTTAAAAACCAAAGGTATTGTTGTTTGTGCCATTTTACACGGCATAGGAAATGTATAATGTTCCTGAGGTACTCCAGCTCTATTCTTTAAATATTTCATTAAACATTTGTTGAAGATAGATCATGTATTTGCTGGCCTTGAAACAAGTCGAGGCCAGGAGTGTGACTCAAAATATTTATTGAAGCTTTTCTGGATGCTTTGATTTAATGAGTGCCAAATGGTAATGTTGCATAATTTGTTCCTTTAAAGTCCTGATTTAACTGAAAATTAAAGAGATTTTTTACATGCCTCTGAAGCTGTTTCATCTGAACTATCTTTCAGAAAGGTTTTGGCTTCTGGCTTTGTATTCTATAATATATTTGTTCCTACCAATTTTCATTTCTATGTTATTGCCCACAAATTGCACGTTTACATGCTTTCTGTGTGGAGTATTTGAATGATGCCCTATGGTGGAGAAACTTTTCTTGCTGTTTAAACAGGAACTTTATTATTGCATCATTCAGTGAGTCACCAATCCCAACATCCGGTGTTTTCTGTGACTGGTTTACTTCCCCTGAAACATCAGGGACAAGTAGTAGAAAGCAATAATACAAACCAGCTCTTATTTCAAATCAACTCAACTCTCAAAGTATGTGAGAATATGTGAAATGTGTTTAGTGACCTTGAGATAAATTCTTTTGCACTTGCAGAAAGAATTACAGAAAGAATAGGCATGTATCCATGCAAAATACATACACAGAAATGTCTTACTAGTTTTGCTACTGGGTGGTAATAAAAAGCCCCTATTGATGCTGTGTACATTTATCTCTTTCCTCAAAAATAATTTGTGGAAGCTTTGTAACATACCATTGGAAACAGGGACCCTACTCCCAATTTTTCTAAAGAGAGATCCAATTCTTTGTTCTGTCTTATCAATTTGTAGAATGGATCAAGTTTTTGTACCTAGAAAAATATTTTATATTTTGTGTATTTTTCTTAAAGTATAAGATAGACTTAAAATATATTTATGTGTTCAACAATATGAAACCAATAAAATATTGCTTTTAACATGTTTAGAACCTGATGAAGGCCCATGGATTAAATTTTTAATTCAAGGTAGTTATGATTATTATTTCAATGAAGAAAGTGGAGAGGGTACATGTACTCCTCCTGAAGGAATTACTCCCAAAACATCCTGGCTCAATGGGGAAGAGATTCAGGTAAGATGTTGTAGAAACAATAGTTACTAGGGATAAGAAGTGGGGTTGTTGTTGTTGTTTTTTGGGGGGGGGGATACAGGAATGATCAAAGAATGAAATGCATTACAAATAGAATGATGTATTAATATATTATTTGTTTCAAGTTTCCATTGGATTTGAAATAAGATTTCTATTTTATTACTATATTAAATCTTATTGGTGCATGTTATATTTTGTGAATAATTATTAAATAATAAGAAATTACAAAGATGAAAATGAAAATAATTCATTTTCATGTTTAACTGTTTTGGTTTAATATTCAGAAATGCTTATTTTGAACAATATTCCAAAGAAGAAGCTAAAAAATAGACTAAAATATAGCCTATATAAATTTGGTCAGTTTGAATGAAAAGTATCGTGTAGTTAACTGCTAAAAATATGAATTTTACTGAGTTTCTTGTGTTTTGGCTGTCTCCTTAACATTTATTTTTCTTGTAGAAAATTGTCAGTGAGATCACATCAAATTATAACAGAGAACAACTATGGTTTGCAAATGAGGACCTGATCATTCAACTGCAAGCTAAAGCAAGAGGATTTTTAGTCAGGAAAAAATATAAAGAAAGAAAGGCATACCTCCAAGCCCAGGAGCCATCAGTGATAAAAATACAGGTAGTATGCATCTAGTATTGGATGACAAATAACTTAATGAAGAGAATTAACAAATACAGCACCTAGGTTTCCTCTTTATGTTTTCCAGCACTCCAACATCTCAGTACAGATAAGGTTTTCTTGTAAATGTGCAATTAATGGATGCAATTAAAGTTCTGTTAATAATTAAATTGGGTGGAATATAGCCTATGATGATTAAGGTAGTTTTACCCGGCATAACTTAACAACCATCTTTAGTCCCTAAACTTGCCTTGCCAAAAACATACTTACTGTTTTTGCAATGTGATATATATTCTATGCTGTACATTGAATAGCAAATGAAAAACAATCATTATATATTTTAGTAGCCAATATTGTACAATTTATTCCATTTGGAATAATGAAGTCGAAAACTAAAATAAAGCTTACTATAAATGATCATTAGAAAGCCTGTTTGCTCCCACATTTTAATAGAACACACTTCAGTATACCTGGGAGCACAATATAGATTTTTATCTGGGGAAAAAAAAGTCCATTCTGAAATTTGCAAGTAAAAGAACAGAAAGCATGGCAACTTTGCTATGTTTGGAGAAGATTTGGAATTAATTTAATATTAGCCATATTGCTAATACATCTTGTGTTTTAAATAAACAGGCATTTTGGAAAGGGTATAAACAAAAGAAAAATTATTCGGAAAGACTTCAAATGTTGCACAGAAATGTTGCCTCTATTACCAAGGTAAATATATCTTGTACATAATGAATTACAAAGCTACTTCAGGATGATGTATTCCTGTATTGTCCAGTGACTATGGCCTAATAATCTCTCTGATTTCCCACATTTTAATTATGTACATCTTAATTGTTACAACTACTTCTTTAAAAAAAAATCTATTGTAAATGTGACAAGTATTTGTAAAACCTTTGTAGTTGCCCAGTGAAACATATGGGATGAAGTTACTGATGAAATGTCAAAGATCGGACAAATTGGGCAAGAGCAAGTTTAATTATTCCTATTAGTTACTTTAAAAAAAGTAGAAACCAGTCATCTGACTGCTTTTCATTGAGAATTTGTACAATTGTGCAAATGGAACTATAGATATCTCATTTGAGATTTGAAACCAGAAATGTTTTATTGGTCTTGGAGGCTGAAAGAAGAAAACTTGCACTGGCTTAAGGGCAATGAAGCTATTTCTTGTTCACATCTTAATGACAGATGTGACAAATAAGAATAGAATAGAATAGAATACTTTATTGGCTAAGTGTGATTGGACACACAAGGAATTTGTCTTGGTGTAAATATTCTCAGTATACATAAAGAAAAGGTACATTTGTTAAGAATCAAGAATCATAATGTACAACACTTAATGATAGTCATACGGTACAATCAACCATCAAATCATACTAGGAAACAGTCAATATAAATCATATGGATACAAGCAACAAAGTTAGTCCTGCAATCACAAGTGGGATGAGTGATAAGGAGCGATGAGAAGATTAACAGTAATAGTAGTGTACATTTTGTATATAGTTGAACAGTGTTGAGGGAATTACTATAAGCATATTCTATTCAAACTAATAAAAATAAGATTTTAATAAAAACTAACAATATGCTAAAAACAAAAATGTTTAAATATTGATCATGTAAATATTTCTTAATTTTTTAACTTTTAGATTCAGTCATGGGTCAAAATGTGGTTAGCAAAAAGAGCATACAAAGAACGGATACAATATTTCAAAGATCATGTAAGATTTTTCTCTCTTTTGTTCTCCTGTGTAATAGTTAATTGCTTACAACAAATTTCATATTATCCCTATGTCATAGGACAGAAGAAAGAGAAAATTAATAACACTATTATGAACACTATCTGTAATATACCCTGAGAATAACAGATAATCAGAGTTGGAAGGGACCTTGTAGGACATCTAGTTCAACCCCCCGCAAGTCGGAGACCCTACACCATTTCTGACAAATGGCAGTCCATTCTCTTCTTGAAAGTCTCAAGTGATGGCGCTCCCACAACTTCCGAGGGCAAGCTGTTCTTTTTTGTTTTGTTTTGTTGATTGATCTCACTGTTAGAAAGTTTCTCCTTACTTACAAACTACGAAAGATATTTGCAGCCATTTCATTTCCTGGGTAACAATTTTAAACATGCTATATATATTATGGTTTGGTGTTTTTTTTCAGAATGAAGAAATTGTGAAAATTCAAGCATTCCTTAAAGCAAACAAAGCTAGGGAAGATTACAGAATATTGAGTAAGTACTGAATAATATTTTCTGAATATACACTATATAAAGGAATTAGATGCCTTGAATATAACAAAATGAATGTTTCCAGCTATACTTTTCCTTTTTATCTAATACTTGATAAAGATGTTGGTGTTCTAAAAGCTGCATAATCAGGATAATGGACTGTATAAGGGCCAATAAACTTAGATTCAGACACGATATGGATAGCGCATTTCTCCAGTTGAATGGTGCCTTGTCTGTCCTGGAGGGGTATGTACATGCCCTAAAGAAGCAAGTTCATAGTTTAGGGTGGTCCTAGATCCATTACTGTCACTAGAGGCTCATAGAGCACCATTTATTCATCAGCTGATTTCCCAACACCAAATCTACCTGAGACTATCTTGCAAAGTTGTTCATACTCAGTTATTCAGTGTTTTTAATCTTTAAGCATGGCCTAAGGATCAAGTTACCTGAAGGAATACCTTCTTCCCTGTGTACCTACCCAGACTTGAGCTTATCTAATGAGGCCTTCCCTCAAGTCTCCTAAAGGAGAAGAGGTAGACCTCTACAATGGCAAGAGCTTTTTCTGCGATGTCATCCTATTTATATAATTCCCTTCCCACAGAGACTTGAGTTAGGGGCACCCACATTAGTATCATTTGGGTGCCAAGTAAAAACATGTTTTATTTTCCCAGGTTTTTAAATGCTGTAATTTTTAATTTGTTTACTTCATTTATAGCTAGTTCTGCAAACCCTCCTTTGAATGTCTTGCGCAAATTTGCTTATCTCATGGATCAGAGTGATTTAGATTTCCAAGAAGAGCTAGAAGTTACAAGACTAAGGGAAGAAGTGGTCACCAATATCCGATCTAGTCAACAGATGGAAAAAGATTTGAACTTAATGGATATTAAAATAGGATTGCTGGTTAAAAACAGAATAACTTTGCAGGTTAGTGAACATAATGTTTTTACAATTGTAGTAATTAAAATCAGGTTTGCTTTTTTTCCTCTTCTTTTTATTACATGTTTTTATTTGACCTTTACCCTATAAACTTGTGGCCTGGGACTTGATATCATCAAGTAGTCTCTGATTGAATATTAAAAATTATCTGAAATAATTTTATTATGTATTGTTTATGCTTATTAATATTGATTAATAATTTCCTGACAAGGGTAATTGTGAGATCTCTCTGGTTTTCTGAAGAATTCCAGAAATAAATACATTTGTAAGAAAGACTGGAAACATTTCTACCTCTGCTTCTGGGTTCTTTTTCGTTAAAAGATGCAGGAATAGATGCACCTCTTGACCAGCAATTCCTCTTGATCAATCACAAAAACAGAGATGTTATTTGAGTTTAAATAACTATATAGAACAGGGGTCTTCAAACTTGACAGCTTTAAGACTTGTGGACTTCAACTCCCAGAATTCCTCCTCCAGTCATGTTAGCTCGGGAATTCTGGGAGTTGAAGTCCACAAATCTTAAATTGATCTAGAATGTTTATCGAATAAAGCCTCATTGTATGCATCTATCAGTGGACAAAATTTTGGTCTGGACTTTAACTCCAAATAGTCAGTTTTAACTTTGCAGTCAATTTCTGAAGCAATCCAGATAACTGACACAATTTAGTTGTATCAGTTACATTATTAGTGTAATGGCAAAAATATAAATTGACATGGTTGACATAATTTCTTAAATTACATATTTACCCTGATTACATAATGAATGCACATTAATTACATCAATTTATAACCATTTGAATTTAATAGACATTCAGCTTCACCAGTCTGCCTGAGAATACCTGTCTTAGTTCCTGCCAAATTTCCTGCCACGAGGTTTTACATTTTTAACATTATTTTCTAACTGAAAATATTGTTGGAAGCAGTTGGGAGCTAGCATACTGCAGAGAAGCATCTTCCACCATCCATGCTTATTCACAAAGCCTCAATTGTATCTTGTAAATTTTCTTAAATAAGCACACTAAAACCAGAAGTTAATTGGAAGATATTCTAATGTCCCAAAATTTTTAAGTCTACTGCCCCCTTGGTGCTACAAACTCATCCTCGGTGCCCCCCACCCAGGGGTGGGATTCAAATTTCTGTGGGTGTGGCCTAATTTGAGGGTGTGGCTTGCTGGTCATGTGACTGGGTAGGTGTGGCCAGGTGACTGGCAAACCAAATACATGTGGTCCTCACTTAATGGCCAGTAGTTTAGCAAGTGTTCCAATTTATGACTGGCCTCCCCAGAGCTACTTGACCAGTTTTTGGAGTTTTGACAGCTTTAGATCAGGGGTCTTAATCCCACCCCTGCCTGTGTGTGTGAGAGAGAGGGAGAGAGAGAGGTTGGATCAGATCTCTCTCTCTCTCTCTCCCACCAATGCCAGAAAGCCACTGTCAGTCAAAAGTCATATTAGTGGTCTCCGGGATTTAAAATTATGAGTTTGGTGGTCCCTGAGGTCCAAAAGTTTGGTGACCCCTGATCTAAAGGGGTGAGTTTGAGAGAGGGAAAGAGAGAGAGAAAAGAACGAGAGAGAGAGAGGAAGAAAAGAGAAAAGGGAAAGAAAGAAAAAGGGACAGGCAAAGAAGGGAGGATGGATGGAAGGGACAGAAAGAAAAAGAAATAAAGAAGGAGGGAGGGAGGGAAAGATAATAAGCTATCTATTCTAGTCCAATCACCTGCTCCGGCAGGGTTAGAAAGGAGTGTGTGTGTTCTCCTTGTAATTTACCAGTACATTTTGGCTTTGCCTTCTTCAGAATTGGCACTTTAAAACTTTGGGGAAAAGTAATTTTCTAGGGTGAAGGTCTGGTCCAATGGATCCTGTTTAAAGCCTCAACAAAGTGTGAGAGCTTCCTAATAGTCTTGACCATGTTTCATCCACAAAACTTTTAATAGAAGCCAAAGATGTTTCAATGTGCTGGCAAAGATGTTTCAATGTGGGAAAGGGCCTCAAACTTGGCCTCATTCAATCTAATGCATCAGGTCTCTCTCTCTCTCTTTCTCTCTCTCTTACTCTCTCTCTCTCCCTCCCTCCCTCACTGGCTTTGCTCTACTTTCCCGATGTGCCTGCGGGATCGGCGCTTCGAACATGGATGGATGGATGGAGAGAGAGAGAGAAAGAGAGAGAGAGAGACAGGCAGGCAGGCAGGCAGGCAGGTAGATAGATATATTGGTAGGTAGGTAGATAGGTAGGTAGGTAGGTAGAAAGACAGACAGGTAGGCAGGAAGGCAGGCAGGCAAACAGACCTTTTGGATGGATGGATGGATGGATGGATGGATGGATGGATGGATGGATGGATGGACGGACGGACAGAATGCGACAGCAGCGGCACTGTGGGAAAATGATGGTGGTGGCTTTTCCCAACGTGCTGCTGCATTGGAGGCATGGGCTCCGGAGTGGTGCTACAGTCAATGGGTGAACCTGCAGGGCTGGCGCCTCGAATGGCCCCCTGCCACCTCTTAGTGTCCCCAAGGGGGGAGGCAGAGGGCTGCTTAGAGGCGGCAGGGAGGCGTTCAAGGCACCGACTGGCCCTGCAGGTTCACCTATTGACTAGCACCACTCCAGAACCGGCGCCTCCAATGCGGAAGTGACGGCATGTTAAGTGCCGCTGTGGCCACATTTGATGCGCCGCCCCCCTGCTGCCTCCCTTGGGGACGCTAAGAGATGGCAGGGGCGTTCTAGACACCGGCCGGCTCTGCAGGTTCACCCATTGATTAGCATCGCTCCGGAGTTGGCACCTCAATGGGTGAAATTGCAGGGCTGGCCGGCACCTCAAACGCCGCCCACCGCATCTTAGCACCCCTCTGCCAGTCCCCTTAGGAACGCTAAGAGGTGGTGGGGTGGTGCACCAAACATGGTCATGGCAGCACATAACGTGCCACCACTTCCGCATTGGAGGCGCTGGCTCTGGAGCGTTACTACAGTCAATGGGTGAACCTGCAGGGCCAGCGCCTCGAACACTCCCCTGCCACCTCTTAGCGTCCCCAAGAGGGCCAGCAGAGGGGTGCTAAGAAGTGGCAGGGGGGGTGGCGTGTTGAATGCGGCTGCGGCAGCATGTAATGTGCCACTGCTTCCACATTGGAGGTGCTGGCTCCGGAGCGGTGCTACAGTCAATGAGTGAACCTGCAGGGCCAGCGCCTCGAATGCTCCCTGCTGGCCCCTTTGCCTCTTTGCGCCCCCCTAAGGCATCTCACTGCCTCCAGGGGGCAGTACTGCCCACTTTGGGAACCACTATGCTAACCTGACAGGAGGAAAAATGGCAAAGTACTGGTAAGGGACAATAACATTTTGTTAAATTGATTATTTGTATCGTCTTGCACTTACAAGATATGTTAACTTTACAAATGGCTCACCAAGTTCAAGTTTAAAACCCAAGGGTTATCTCTTCCTTTTGCCAAATTTTATTTAAATTCTCATAAAAAAGTATATTTCTGTTGCTGGGGCTGAGTCAAGCCATGCTCTAGTAGTCTAAGCACTGAAATTCTTCTTTTTCAGGTAAATTTTTCAGATAAATTTTTGTCATAGTGATTTTATTTTTGTAATTGAATAGATACTCATAGCCATACTATGAACTTTTCTCAAAATGCTAAATTGAAATGAATTTGATTGTAATAGCAAACTTTAATTTCTACGAAATAATGACATTGGAAGTGTTGGCATGACTTTCATTTTTCAGGATGTTGTGTCACATAGCAAGAAGCTGAACAAAAAAAGCAAAAACCAGCTTCAAGAGATGGTAACTGGAGAAAAGCAAGGCATTAAAGGCTTGAGCAAAGAGAGGAGGAAAAAACTGGAAGCCTATCAACACTTGTTTTATCTTCTTCAGGTACGCAATCAGTGATTGATGATTTATAATGCAGAGGATCATAGATGTCCTTTTTATTGGCTATGGCAGTAGCAGTTTTTGAAGCCAAATCAATTCAAATCAATTTGAACAAACCTCGTTATAATGTAATCCAACCATTCAATCCTCTAAACACACACACACACACATACAAACAGTACAAATCAAACTTTGTTTTAATAGAACTGTTTCATATATGTTTCATCTTCTCTTTTTCTTGTGCTGAAGACTGCTCATTCTTGTATTTTCAAATACACATGCACATACATTCACTTACAGAGCTATGTATAGACATAGTTTCCTTTTACTTGCAGCTTTTAGAATCAATCCAGAATTGAAATACGACCTATTGCAAACATATTGTGAAGGCTGCATTCTTTTTTCTCTAGTAAAAAACAGTGTGTTATATCTGAATCATGTGCATTTAAGAGGTGCATAAACTCAGGCTCCATAGCTACTTGCAATCCTTTCATAAATCTGACAAATGGGAGTACTATTAAATGCATGGTAAATAAATATATAATGAGCTTTTGACCTAGCCCAGGTGTCAGCAACCCATGGCTCCGAGCCACATGCGGCTCTTTGGACCCTCTGCTGTGGCTTCCTCTCCCATCACTGGCTGGGTTGGCCCATTGCCCTCCCTCACCTGGCCTTAGAAGGTAATGGTTTCAGCAGGGGATGGAGAAGCAGCCAGCGTAGCACCTCACTCTTGCTGCTTGTTGGTGCTGGGCGGACCTCCAGGCCCTTGTTGGTGCTGGGCGTGCAACCAATGCCGGCCTCGCTAATACGAGGACTGGCAGGGTGGGAATGGGATCTGGGAAGAGAGAGGACATCGGAAATTGTGACGGGCCTGCAGTGCCCAGCCACAGCTTTAAGAAGCTTAGGGCAGCAAGAAAAATGGGCTGACCCCACCAAATCTTGCACACCCATCCTGAGGCTCAGACTCAGAGAAAGCACTCACTCGTCAGTTGGTTCCCCCCCTCCCATGACACTCTGTGTGTGTGAGAGAGAGGGGGCGGGGGGGATCTCTCTTTGGGACTCTTGGCTATTCATTTTATTTTTTCTTTCTGGAAATCTGGGCTGGCTGAAGAATGATAACCAGCTATGGCAGAGGCTTCTCTTCAGGCAACCCTCCTTCTCCTCCTTGTGACCACTTGGCCGGAGCCCCTTGGCCGAGCCAAAGAGGGAAGCCCCTGCGGCGGCTGGCAATCATTCCTCAGCCAACCCAGATTTCAAAAAAGAAGAAATAAAATGAGTAGCCAAGAGGAGGGTCTCCAGAGGAGGGTCGCTGGTTGTAGGAGAAAAGCCGCATCCTGTTAATACTCTCAAGCAAGTGCCCCCCTGCCCCACGTGCACCTTTGCTGCACTTTGGTGCTCACTTGAGGAGGATCTCCCTGCACATGCACACCCTCCCAGTCTCACCACTGGCGATTGGATTTCCAAAAATAAAAAATAAAAGGAGGAGAAGGAGGGAGAGAGGAAGAGAGACACATGTGCACAGTGATACACACACAGAGTGATACACACAGAGAGAGGGGAAGATGGGAAGAGGGACAGAGACACAGAGAGATAGAGGGGGGAGAGATAGAGAGGGAGAGGGGGAGAAAGGGGAGAAAGAGGTAGAGAGATACAGAGAGGGGAAAAGAGGGGGAGAGATACAGAGAGGAGGGAGAGACAGATACAGAGGGAGAGAGAGATATTGAGAGAGGAGGGGGAAGAGAGGGGGAGAGGGGAGATACAGAGGGAGGGAGGGGGGAGAGGTAGAGAGATACAGAGGGGGGAGAGAGACATAGAGCCACAGAGAAGGTTTTTATGGCTGGGTAGGTGTGGCTAAGTCATGTGAGTGAGTGGGAGTGAGTGATATCAAGTTGGCCACGCCCACCCAAGTTGTGTGGCTCCCAGTGGGTTTTTTCCATGGGAAACGGGCCCAAGTGGCTCTGAGTGTTTAAGGTTGTAGACCCCTGAGCTAGACCTTACCTCATTTCTTTGTTATGGTGCTTCCCACTTATAGCATATCACTGAAGGGCCAAGGGGTCATCACCCCACCCCACCCAACACCACCCCAATGGTTACTCAGATATTTAATCAAGCAAGAGTGTTATTTCTTTCAATGACTGAGAAAAGGTCAAAAAGTAATGTTTGAAAAAAAGAGATTTAATTACTTAGGCAGTGAAAGGGAAAATTTGACTGTATCTGTTAGGGATACACACCCTAGCACAGGGGTGGGTAAACTACGGCCCGCGGGCCACATCTGGCCCGTTCGTCTTTTTAATCCGGCCCGCCGAAGATTGGTACAGAATTAAGGTTTGATGTGAATGATTGAATGATTGCATTCATTTGATTTTGACTTGTAATGACAGGCATTTCGACACCAGGTGGCGGCCCGTCTGTCAAATTTTAAAAGTCAATGAGGCCCCCCCAGCCAAAAAGTTTGCCCACCCCTGCCCTAGCAGAACGTGCAACGGCAGTCTAGAAGGCAGGCAAATGATGTAAGATAAACGTCGTTGTAGTTTACACTCAGTAAGACAGATACACTGTGCCAGTTAAATAGTTTTTTATTCCAGCAAGAGTTATAGCATAGTCAAAACAGTCCATATGTCATAAACTAGTTCAGTCCATCCAGGGATTAATCAGTTGCAAAGTCCAGTGTTGAAAAAGAGGTCAGTAAACTTACAAATAATCAGTCCAGCAATATATCTCTTTTGGAGTCAGAGATATGAAGAAAATCAAACCCCTTTTCTTCGTTTCAGCAACAGCAGGGAAACACACGCAGTTATCACCATCAATCCAACATTGTCAGCTCTCTACAGTAAAAATCAGCAAACAGTGAGCTCTCTTGCTCCCTCTTATGGTGATTTTACAACCGCACCCAAAATACATGTTTTGCAGTTAAAGTGATACACACACTTATACTCACTAACATAGTTTATATATTATTTCTATCCAAACTAAGTTAGGTAACCAATGTTATCCCTAACAGTGTCTACACTGAATCTAAGGTAATAAATATTATCATGTATCTAAAGAGTTTTACTCTTATTGAAATGTATGTAACAAATCTAAGTGTTATTATATTTAGTTCTGGCAATGATACACAGGTAGTCATCAACTTACAACCATAACTGGGACTGGAATTTCCATCACTAAGTGATGCAGTTGTAAAGTGTGGTATCATCTGACTGCATTGATTGATGACGGCAATCCCTTAACTCCCCACTGCCATTGTTAAGTGACTTCTACCAGTCCTTAGCCAAAGATACACCACAATTCAAGGCATTGCAGACTTGATCCCTCCCAGACCCAAGCCTCAGTACTTCTAATGGAAGGGATTGTCTCCCCTTCAATTCTTCCCAACCATCATGCACAGCCTTGGAAAGAAAGCTTTGTGGAGCCAGCAGATGCCTCACCAAAGGGCCATGCTGGGCATATTTGGTTAGAAGCAGGAGCAGAAAAACTATAAAGGGCAACTCAGGCAGCAGGGGCTATGGAGTGCAGGGGCCAAAATGGAGATAGGCAGGTGGGCTGGCAAATGCTTGAATTTTAATCACATGAGGAGTGCTGCAATGACCATAACTTTGGGAAGTAGTCATAATCTGGTTTGTTCTAGTGCCATGATGGTGAACCTATGGCAAGAATGCCACAGGTGGCACACAGAGCCATTTGTGCGGGCATGCGAGCCCCAGCCAAACTTACCTGCACTGCACAGGTAAATTTGAGGCTGTTTACGGCCTCCCAGAGGCTCAAGGAAAGCCTCTGCAGCCTCGGGACGGCCGAAAAACGGGCCTTCCAGAAGTGACAAAACCAGGCCCGTTTTTCGGCCTCCAAAGGCTTTCCTCGATCCTCTGGGAGGCCAAAAAAGGTCCCAAACGGGCCAAAAATCAGCTGGGAGGCGCGCGGATGCACAGTGCAGGTAAGGGAGGTGTTCCGTGCGCATGCACAGGGGACAGGGTACATTGCATTGTTGATGCCAGCACACACATGCTTTCGGCACATCACAACAAAAAGGTTCGCTATCACTGGTCTAGTATTTAAAGCACCAGCTAGAAAGCAAGAGGTTGTGAATTCAAATCATGCTCTAGCCATGAAAGCCAGTGGATGACTTTGACCTAGTCATGTTCAGCCCAACTTACTTCAGGGTTGTTGGGAGAAAACAGGCGGAGGAAGCTGTGCTAGATATGATTGTCATGAGTTATTTGTAAAAATAAAGGTGTGATATAAATTAAATAAATATTTGTCCCCTGATTATAAGGTATAATTATAAGATAAATGGTTGTATGTTGAGGACTAACACAAAGTGAAAAGACTGCTCAAGTGCTGCATTAGTTTAACACAGTTTTATGTCAATAATGTAATTAATTTTGATTTCTAATCTAATGGTAACACTTTTGTAAGAGAATTTTCAATAATTGAAAAATACATGTGGATATTTCATTCTATTAACTCTAATATTTCTTTACACAGACTAATCCAACTTATTTGGCAAAGCTCATATTCCAGATGCCCCAGAACAAATCCACTAAATTTATGGATACAGTTATCTTCACACTATACAATTATGCTTCTAATCAACGAGAAGAATACTTACTTCTGAAGTTGTTTAAAACGGCTCTAGAAGAAGAAATAAAGTATGCATATTGGTTCCCTTCACTTTTTAATATTTGTTTGATAGGCACAATAGAGAAAAACCATGCTTTAAACTCGTGTAGGGAATATAATGGGTTTTTCATTTAATGGGAAAGTAGGAAGTTGTTTCTCATTGCTCAACATAGGATGCTTGCATCACACTAAAACAGTTTTAAGGATCAGGATGTAAGCTTCAGCAGAAATGATGTGAGTTACTTTAGTAGATCTACATTTATATTTCAAAATGTTCCTTCATCTAATTCTTGCATTAAATAGAATAATTTTTGCTAAAATGTGATTCATAAAAAAAAAATCACTACAGTACCAAAAATGCAGTTTTGATGTCTGAAGTCAAAGTATAAATGTTGCTAATTTTTTTTACTGCAGTTCTAAAGTAGATCAGATTCAGGACATTGTCACAGGAAATCCTACTGTCATAAAGATGGTGGTTAGCTTCAATCGAGGTGCACGAGGGCAGAATACATTGCGTGAGCTATTGTCATCAGTGGTAAAGGACATAATGGATGACAAATCCTTAGTCATCAATACAAGTCCCGTGGAAGTGTACAAAGCATGGGTAAATCAGCTGGAAATGCAAACTGGAGAGGCCAGGTCAGTACGCAACAAAAGAATGAAACTGATTCTGATTTTTCAGTATCTGTAGGTGCTGTTGCAAAATTTGGGGTGAAAGAGGAGGATTTTGACAGAATAGATGACAAACAGGACAGAAAAAAAATATTGGTTACTCATAACAACTGAAATTATGTGAATGGAATTCCAATATATTTGAAGATCCCTAGAGTGGGGAAGATTATATTAAAACACAGTAAATCAGTGTTTCCCAACCTCGGCAGCTTGAAGATAAGTTGACTTCAACTCCCAGAATTCCCCTACCAGCTTGGCTGGGAATTGAAGTCCACCCATCTTCAAGCTGCCGAAGTTGAGAAACACTGCAGTAAATGCTTAGGAAGTCTATTTGGGGTTTTTCAACTTTAGTTTTCTTTGGGCTCTGAAAAAATAGTGACATTAAATTAATGTGATAATTTGAAATAGATTATATTTATTTAATTTCAAAAAGTGGGATAAAGAACAATCATGCAACACATTCAGAAACATTATAGCCATGCAATCTACGTAAGTACATAGAAAAGCAATATTTGATTTGATGGATTGATTATATGCTTTCAAATAGTGAAAGCATGACCACACTAATAGATCCAAGATGAAGTAAACTAAATCACCAAAACAATGGAGTACAAAATCTTTGGACATTTAAAAAACTACTGTTATCTGAATGAGAAGCTTAAAGGCAGCAATACTTTTTATATACATTATGTATTTGATATTCTTTCAAAATGTGGAACTTCATCTTTGCTATACTTTAAAGCTTCTCTGTTTCTGCTGATTGAGGCCTTTCTGCCCCAAAAGAGAGACTTTAAAAATACAATAATTTCATTCTTACTCATGTTTATACTAATACCTATTATCTTGTAAGCAATTGACAAATCAAAATAAATAAAATCAAAATAAATAAATAATTATAATCAGTTTAGCAAATTCAGTAATACATAAAATAGCTAAAGTGTAATTTTTTAAAATGTTCAATAAAATATTAATTCTTCTGTGTTCTATAGATTATTATTTTCTTCTCTCTTTTTGTAGCAAATTACCCTATGATGTAACAACAGAACAAGCCTTGGCACATCCTGAAGTAATGAATCGACTAGAATCCTCAATTCAGAGTCTCAGAGCAGTAACTGATAAAGTCCTTGCCTCCATATTCTCATCTCTGAACTTAATTCCGTAAGTGCAGGAAACTCTGAGGAAGTTGGTGGAACTCTGAAATAAAAGGCAAACTTATTATGTAATTTCTTAGTTGTTTTAATTTATGATATTTTACCAGCAGAAGGAAGTATTTACATTTCTATTACCAATCCCATTCTTTAGATTTGAAAAAACATTCATAATGTATTTTATTTTTTACTTTTTGGATATATCATCCTATTTTGTTTATTTCTAAAATATTTAAATGCAATGTTTTGTTTTTCTTTTTTGGGTTGACTTAAATATATTGTTTTTCATCTCAAGTTTCCATTTGTTTCCTTTTTCATCTGTTTTTGCATGTAGTTATGGATTGAGATATATAGCCAAAGTTCTGAAGAACTCACTTCATGAAAAATTCCCAGATGCAACAGAAGATGAGCTGTTAAAGGTAGATTTGCGAGGGTGATTCAACAGCTTCATTGTACTTTCTAAATATATGAGAGGGCATTTATGTATTTATTTTTATTGGGTACAGTGTAACTTAGGAGAACTGGGACAAAAATGTGATATTTCTACCTGAAAACTTATTTCTTTGATAATACAATGTGGGGGTCAATATCATTCATGTGAATGGGGTGTTTTTAAGATTAATTATGTTTTTATTTGCATATTAGGTGCTTTAGTAAAGTATATTTCCTAGATCACAGAATATAAGTAAATGTAATCAGTTACCAATAATAATTACATTTTTTTTGCATTAGGGTATTTATTCTTCTTTTTTCAGGAACATTAAAACTGTTTTAGACCTACAGTACTGGACATATGTGTGTCCTCCCTCGAAATGGCAGGAAATGCCTGTCAATTTTTATCAGTTGTGAATAAAGGGAGATTTGGTGCAGGATTTAGTAGTCTAAATAAAAGCCATGTTGTTTAGCTATAAATCTTTAAAACAATTTATTAACCTAATTACAGTAATGTTGGAACAAATTAATTTCTTGCATTTGTCTTGATTTGTCTTGAATGAAAGTGGCAGTGTGATATTTTATCCAGCTTAGAAAGCTGAAGCAATAGGCAACGCAAAATACCTGCTTCACAATAAGAGTTAGGCATTTGCCTGAATGTGTGAAGGGTTCAAAAGAGAAGAGGGCTTTATAGTTTCTATGAGTTCTGGAGGGAGGATAACTTGAATGCAACTCTAGCTCTTCATATGATTCAAGATCCAGTCTCAGTTCTCTAATCATTCAACTGGAGCTTTTGTTGCTCTTTTTGTTTTGTTGGTTTTTTCTTTGGTGCCTTTGAGTCAGTACTGACTAGTTCCTGCACTTTTCTTGGCAAGGTTTTTTGGGGGAAGGGGTTTGCCATTGCCTCCCAGTCTCCAGTTTCTAGTCTAATGTTTAATCACTACATCAAACTGGCTCTTGCTCTCTACTTTAGGCAATCTCTAATGTTGCATGATTAAACAGATAAAAAGTTCATTTCCGCTCTAAATTTTTTATGATAGTGAAGATATTTCTTGATAGTGAAGGTATTTCTTGGTTTCCAGAACTTACTATACTCAGCATATGGTCATTTAAGGCAATGGAGAAGGGAAGAAAAGAGAAAGAGAAAAATGGAATGGGATATTTTAACTTGGACATCTCTCTGCCCCCACCTCCTGGCCGCCCACCCCAATGCTATTGGACTATTCTGCCAAAGACAGCTATCTTATTTTTTTTAGTGTGAAATGAGGGGTGGGGGATGAAAGTCACTGAATGTGTATTCATTACTAAACTTTACAGTCCATTTTTATAAGAGTTTGGAAAGGCAAGGCTTTTACATAAAATCAGAAAGACTGATCACACCTCCATTAATTTGGAGGGAAGTATTTTATTTACATGTGACTGTTTTGACAAAATGCAACAATCAATGCATCTATTTAAAATACTTATTTATCATTATGAAACCATTTTTATTGAAAAGGAAGAGGACACTGAATTTAAAACAGTCTCCTCTGCCCTTCCCAGCATAAAGACAAAAAAACTCATGCCTAGTTTTTCATCTTCATTGCCAACTCCAGCTGCAGCCAATCCTGAAGATTCATCCCCCATAAATGTTTGAATGGTAGATAGCATGTGTGGAAATATCGCCAGGATTTAAGAAGGAAAGAAACAACAGGATTAAGAAAAGAGGAAAAGGAACAAATAGCTGTACCAAGAAAGGAAAGGAACTGGATGCAAAAAAGAAGGAGGAAGTGGGATAAATTAAGGGGAAAAGAAGAAAAGACAGAAAAATGCTTTTGGCATTACAAAAAGAGTTAAAATTCACCCAATGGTTCTTCTCATGTAACTGATGTTCAAAGGATCTATGATTTTCAGTAGGATATCTGCATTCGTTAGTACCTCCTATCTATTCACATGCAATGTCATAAACAAAGTGTTTATAAAATGTTTATCAGTCTCCCTTCTTGCATGTAATTATTGGGGGGAAAGAGCTCATTTTCTTGTTTAGGTACATCTTCATTCTTACATAAATATCTATAAATAATTGCTGAAAATGTTGAGAATGTTTACTTTCCCTAAGTAGCCTGATAAATATCATACAATTAATTATAAATATTATTATAACTCATTTTAAATGTTATACTAGACATAGGTATTAGTTATATCTTCAGATAAGTGATGTAGTGATGAACATCATAGGTTTGATCCAAAGCTATTGGATTTTATCTCTGATTTTCTGTCTCCGGGTATAACAAATTGTTTAAGAAGTAGGGTTAAATTTGTGAATGAATATGCCAAGTAGAGGTATCTAAAAATGTCTTTTCCCAATAGATAGTTGGAAATCTCCTATACTATCGGTTCATGAATCCAGCTATTGTTGCACCTGATGGTTTTGACATCATTGACATGACAGCTGGAGGGCAGATACATTCTGATCAGAGGAGAAATTTAGGTTGTGTAGCCAAAGTCCTTCAACATGCTGCATCAAATAATCTCTTTGAAGGGGAAAATGCTCATCTCTCATCAATGAATAGTTATCTCTCCGAAACATATGAGAAATTCAGGTTTGTACTACAAAGCATGGGTTGAAAGGATCTCTTGTACACATCACTTGATGGTTTTAACTTCCTGCTAAAGAAAATAAAACTTTTCTTAATATTCATTTCTTTTCATTACATTTCATTTTCTTAACATGCAACATTCAGATTCTGCATTCTTAAGGCTGAGCCTGCATCAGAATTTTCTCAGGAGTGATTCAGACCTTGCATGAGCACTTCTCTGCTAATCATTGAAGCAGCCCATTTTTTTCTGGCTTTTCCATGAGCCTGAAAACAGATGCAGTTAATTAAACTACTATTGACTCTTTTAAGTTAATGCTAAGGAGAAGATGTATTTTAAAATCCCTTTTCTCCATATAGAGTTAGACAACTGTCTTACCTTAGATTTAAGCAATTGGATAGTGATGGCATATGTATGTATTCTGAAATTCTATTCTTTTTCCACCTCAGGAATTTTTTTCAAGCAGCATGTGTGGTTCCTGAACCTGAAGAAAAATTCAATATTGATGAATATTCTGATATGGTGACTCTTAGTAAGCCAGTAATATATATATCTATTGAAGAAATTATCAACACACATTTAGTAAGTGCATACAACATAAAGTTGTAAGTTTTGGGCACTGTGGAGCTGAAATGTAAAATGTATAATTTAATAATAGAGACCAAATATTTTCTTCCTGTTGGAATTAGATTCCTGTGATAACCTGAACATTTGAGCAAATACTTGGAGACATTAATAAGAAATCATTTCTGTAGGGTTTTTTAAGTTAGGAAATGTTCAAGAGTATTTAATAGATTTTCAAAAAGAGAAGGTAAATTGTGTTACTTTCCTTTTTCTTAATGTTAACAAAAACAATCAGGGCATATAACAATTGTTGGGAGAAAAGGTAGGAATTCTTAGTAAAAATTGAAAGGTGAACAAGACACCTGTTTACATTTTTAAATTTTTATAGATTCCATTTTTTAGGAATGTAAGTAACCTAACAGCTATGTGGGATGGAAATATATAAAGCAGGATAGACATTTTAATATTGTCTCTTTAAGAGCATGCTAAAAATGCAATTGGGTGTGGTTACTCAAACGGCCATAAGATGGAGCCAGAAACCTGGGTTGTTTAGAAGAGTCTCAATGAAGTGAGTCTCTGTTTTTCCTGCCAATTGACTGATATTCCTGGATTTGATGTAAGTCTTTTACTGAACTGTTTTTGACACTGGACTTTGTTATTGGATTATCCCTGGATGAAAACTGACTGATTTTACCTGTGAATGACTTTGGACTGCTTGTTTGAACTTTGCTTTAACGTTTCAGGAAGTAAAAACCTACATTTACTGTATAGTGTATCTGTGTGCTGTGTGTGTATTATTCAAACACTACTCTCTATAAGTCTCCCTGCATGCGCTCATTCTCCTAACAGGGAATTACCTCAACACCATTTCATAAAGATTGGAAAGGAATTACAGTTGGATAGCAGACTTTTAATCTCTTTTTTTATACTTCTTCAGAATATTAGTTTTATTTTTTTTTTAAAGAATTTTATTGATTTTCTACAGACAAACAAAACATTAAAACATCAACTCTCATATGTACATCCAGCATGTCAATTGGTTCACCAGTTCTGTGCATTCATTTTGTAGTCTCAACCACAATAATGTTACATAACAACTCATGTTGTCAATCCAAACTTATATATCCTAATATCGCTATTAAAAAGAAAGAAACTTTTGACTATACTTTTAATCATTCATGCTTTATGAGATAACAATACTTTAAATAATTTATTCTGTAACAAATCATATAATCATACCAAATCAATCCTAAAAACACTTTATAAATATAGTATACTGTCTAACGTTCTAAATATTCTATTATCGTATTTTATCATCTAGCCATTGATAAAAAAGATCCCAAATTTCATAAAATTGTTTATCCTCTTGCTCTCTAATTTCAAATGTCAATCTACTCATCTCAGCACATTCCAATATTTTCTTAATAATTTCTTCCTCTAATGGTATTTTCTCACTCTTCCAGTTTTTAGCAAATACAATCCTAGCCGCTGTTAATACATTTACAATCAGGTATTTCAAATCTTTACTATATGTATCAGGTAAGATTCCCAATAAAAAGATCTCTGGTTTCAAGTCTATATGTTTCTTTGTCATTTTTTCCAACCACATGCGAATTTTAGTCCAATATTTTCTAGCATCCTCACAAGTCCACCACATATGGTAATATGAGCCAGGTATCTGATGACATTTCCAGCATTTTTCAGATTTGTTCTTAAACATACTTGCTATTGTCGGGGGAAAGTGCCACCTGTAAAACATCTTATACAAGTTTTCTTTATATGCTGTTGACATTGTCATTTTATAATTTTGAGACCACAATTTTTGCCATTTCTCTAAATTAATCCCATATCCAAAATTCTTCCCCCAAACAATTATAGTTTCTTTAACTTGTTCTTCCTCTAATTTAATTCCCAATAAATAACCATATAATTTTTTAGTCACCTTCTCATCAGTACCCATCAAGATCTTACCTAAATCAGTCTGATTATCATAGAATCCCTCCATTTTAGAATCTTCATCATACCTTGAATGTATTTGCGCATATGAAAACCAATTCATCCTTATACCTTGTTTCTCTAAGTTTTGAATCGATTTAAGTTCACCCTTTTCATCCAGTCGTTCCTCATATCTAACTGTTTGTTCCTTCTTATAAATTATAGGATAGAAAAATGCTTCAATAGTCGATAACCAAACTGGAATTTTCAAATAACATTGTCTTTTTATCTTCTCCCAGTTTAACCACAAAGACTCCGTATATAATGTCTTCTAATAAAATGCCTACAGTACCCGGTATTCCCAGGCAGTCTCCCATCCAAGTACTAACCAGGCCTGACCCTGCTTAACTTCCGAGATCAGACGGGATCGGGCGCGTTCTTTTTTTTGTCCCTTCCATTTAATTGTCATTGGGCCATGATCTGCCCAAGTACTTGTTTCGATATTTGTTTCTTGAATATTAGATATTAATTCTGTTGAGATCCAGATCATATCTAATCTGGACCATGATAAATGTCTATTTGAATAAAAAGTATATTGTTTAGCTTTAACATTTCTTTCTCTCCAAATATCTTTTAAAGTTAATTCGTCTGTCATTTTAAAAAAGGATTTAGGGAGAGTCTTTCTATTTAGTTTTTGTTGTTGTTGTTGTTGCTATATAGTCCAGTTTATTGTCCACAATTCCATTAAAGTCTCCCATCATAATTATATTAACATAGTCCAGTCCAATTATTTTCATGTGTAGTTTTTTATAGAACTCTTCTTGTTTATCATTGGGAGCATAAATTGCAATCAAGAGTATTTTTATATTATTGTCCATTATTTCCACCATTAGTACTCTTCCGTCTTCATCCGTGTATATCAGTTTTGCTGGGATAGCCTCTTTAATGTATAGAACCACTCCTCTTTTCTTACATTGAGTCAAAGAAGTAAATATTTTCCCTAGTTTTGGCTGTACTAACAATTGTTCATGTTGTTTTTTAATATGAACTTCTTCTAGATAAATTATATCAAATTTTAATTTCTCTAATTTATGAAAGGTTTTCCTTCTTTTAACAGCTGAATTGAGCCCATTTATATTTATTGTAATCAGTTTTTTTTCTTCCATGATTATGCTTTATATTTAGGTCTAACAGCTCTCGTGGATCTCACTTCACGCTGTTCTTTTCTATCCACTTGTCCACCTACTGCACCTTTCTCTTTTTCAGTCTCCAGTTGTTCCTCTTGAAACTCAATTAATGAGACCTCTTTCTCTGCCTCCTCTTCTCTTCTTCCAAAAAATTCTGCATGGAAAAGTTCTGCTTTCTCAATTGAGTCAATTCTATGTCTCTGCTCTTGCCACGTAAACATTAATCCTTCTGGAATCAGCCATCTATAATTCACTTCGTTTTCCAGTAGCATTTTGGTCAGAAATCGATATTCTCTTCTCATCTCTCTCACTCTTCTGGGTATTTGTTTTAAAGCCACAATCTCTTTGTCTTTGTATTTCAATGTCTTCTCTCTTACTACTTGTAGTATTTGTATTTTAATGGATTTTTTAATAAATCTAATATGGACTTCCTTTGGTAATTTATTTCTCATCGCATATCTTGTATAAACTCGATATACCTCATCTACTCCATCCATCATCTTTTCCTCTGTAATTTCCAAAGCATCCGCCAAAATTTCTATCATTATCGCAGCCAAGTTTTGTCCTTTTTCTTCTTCTATGTTTTGAAATCTGAGATAAAATTCTGACCTTTCCAACTCCCACCTCAACATCCCACTTTTATCTTGTTCAACCACTGTTAATCTACTGTCAATATTTCCAATCTTCTCTCTTTGTTTACCTTCTTCCTCAATTTTTTGGAATCTCTCCTCATACTTCACCATCATTTGTTTAATACTTTCCACTTTTTCATCAGTCTTCTCTGTTCTTTGTTCAATGTTTTCTATTCTTTGTTCAATGGTGTCTGATTTTGTCTTGAGATCTTGGATTCCTAGCATAATCATCTGTAAAGTTACTTTTTTTTGTTCTTTATCTTGCTTCAACATTGTCTGAATTAAACGTTGTCCTCCAGCTGGTGGGGAGGCAGAGGTAGAGGTAGAAACGCCAGATGATATTGGTTTCCTGCTCATTTTAATGCTTCCAAAGCTTCAAATTCTTTTTGACTTTTAATCCAACTGGTAGAGTAGCCAATTATAATCCAAAATGGAAAAATCCAATAGTAAAAGGCCCAAAACCAAAGAAGAAAAAAGAGAAAAAGAAGAAGAAAAATCTTCAGGTTCTTCTAGACACTAATCCAATTACGAAGTAGTCCACCATAAAAAATGAAAAATAGAAAGAAAAAAAACCCCAAAAATAATAATATTGATTTAGAAAAAAAAAAACAAAAATATTGAGAAGTCTCAATAATCAAAAAGAAAAAACAGAGTGGTTCAAAAACATGAATAGAAAAAGCAAAAGGATCCCAGTAAAAATAAGGAGAAAAAAAAGAAAAATAAAGAGCAAGCTCTGAGGCTTCCCCTTTGAAATAAAAAGCAAAAATAAGAATATTACTAGAATTGGAATTTACTAAGCGGCTGGTGAGTAGGGGTGACACAAGTAAAATATATATATATATAAGAAAGCACACTGCACTTTATTTAGTTGTCCAAGGCTCTTATTATGACTCTCTTCTCCACCAGCTTCAAAGCCAAGCCTCAAGTGTTGAAATATTGATAAGAGTCCAGGAGAACACCTGTAATAATATTTTGCTATGCTCTCCCTCTATCTTATCACATTAAAATGTCCTTGAGAAGGAGTCTTCTTACAGTTCTC
The DNA here is from genome assembly GCA_033807585.1 of Hydrophis major. Classification (NCBI taxonomy): domain Eukaryota; kingdom Metazoa; phylum Chordata; class Lepidosauria; order Squamata; family Elapidae; genus Hydrophis; species Hydrophis major. The sequence goes on from CM066329.1 coordinate 337,543,815, forward strand.
TCCAATTCAAATAGAATATTTTCAAGCCTCTAGTTGGCAGTGTTACAAAGTTTCTTAATACTCTTTCCCCCCCCCAGCCAGAAAAAAAGGATAATTTATGCAAAAAAAAAAGAGAAAGAAATAGCCAAAGGGAGCCTCTATTCTAAAAGAAAATTAAATAATCAAAAGGAACATAAAAATATATGTAAGAGAAAATTCAATCCGATTACCTACAAAGTCCCAAAAAAAAGTAAGAAAAAGAAAAAAAAAATCCAAGCCTCAATTTGACATCACTTTTAAAAACGCCGCTCATACAGTTTTTGTCAAAAAAAAAATCTCACAGGTTTCTTCTGTATTCAGGGTGCCCTTTCAAATCTCAGCGAATTTACAACAAAAAAGAAGTTTCTCACCCAGCCGACACACTTTCACTTCCAGCCACTTTCTTTCCGGAGCTGTCCCGACTTCAGCAGCTATGGAGGCTGCCTCTCCGCCGCCAGCAAAAGGGCTTCTCCCGGATCAAACCAGAGATTTTGCGATATCTCTGGAATCCTTGGGACTTGCCCTTCACGATCACTGTCTCAGAGCCCCGAGATCGCAGCTGTATCGCCGAAATGAAGCTCCGCCTTCTCCCAGAATATTAGTTTTAAACAAGACCTGTTATATATGTATAAATAAACCTTTAAAGAGAACACAAAGGGTTCCATATATAACCATGCCTTATTTAAATATTACAAGAAAAATATAATGGACAACCCAAATAAGAGAAAAATGGAACTGCAGTGGTGCAATGAACATCTAAAATTTAATTTCAGGTCTCCCTTTTCCTCCTCTATAAAATGTTTCTAGTTGTCTTAGTTTTTTCCTGTTTGCAACATAAAAATGTGATATAATTTAATAACTTCCTAAAACCTCCTGAAAGATTAGAATTATTCAGATTTTATCTTCAGAGTTCTGAGTTTAATACCATAAGCAGATAATTTAAGTTTAGGACAACTAGATTTTGTAAAATTATAATATTATGATGTTCAGAATGTATCCCTGCTTAAATAACAATTTGAGAAATGTTAAATAATGATGATTATTTAATGGAAGTTATTTATTATCATAGCATTCCTTATTTCTTACACTATAAGAAAATTACTGATTGTAGGCAAGCTAATTAGAGGAAATCAATTTGGATGGTCATTCTGTTTATAAATTAATGTTTCTCTCAAGGTGGATAATTTGGATTTAGTTGAAGAAGCAAAGCTGCATCTCTAAAATTATTTGTGGGTGTATATATAGTTCCTCTGATGGTGCTAATACTTGCTGACTGTAGGAAAAGCATGATTTAAGAATTAATGCAGCATGTTTTTCTAAAAACATTTGGTTGAGATTATCACTTAAACATTTAAAAAACATAACAACATTTAACTACTTTTTGACCTTTAACTTTTTTTTTTTGTAGTATTCCTGAGTTTTAAACCATGTTGATTAGTTTCCTGAAACTGAAATACATAATATTTTTACACAAATACATTTGGAACCTTGCAGAAATCCAGAGAACATTTGTTTTTTTAGAACAATGATTTTTAAAGACTGTATTGTGAAAAATAAGCAAAAACATTCCCATAATAGCAAGCATAAAATGTTGCAAATCATATTGAACAAAATAATCCTCCACTGGAGAGAGGAAGAGAATAATTTCCCACTTCCTCCTATTTGTATTTTTTCCAATGGGGCTCCTCAGTTCTGGGGACAATAAAAAATTGCCCTCTCACAGTTTATTGGCACATAGTTTCTTCTGCCAGCAAATGCCATCCAAAATCTATTAAATTTCTCAACTGTGAAATGAGGTATTTTGTAGGAGCAATAGATTTGTAATAGAACAGGGGTGTCAAACACAAGGCCTGTGGGCTGGATTTGGCCTGTGATGTGGTCAGATCGGCCCACAGGACTGTCCTGGAAAATGTAAAGGGCCAGTCTGCCCAATGTGAAGAGGAAACATTGGTCCAGCATGGTGTCAGGTTTCCAAGTGATGAAATCCATTTTAAAAAGAAAAGAACAAAGTCCATCTTCCAAAACAAATTCTTTTATTTAGGAATGCATCAAATTGGTCAGCCTGGTCTACCCAATGCGAAGAGGAAACATTGGGCCAGCGAGGCTTTGACCCGGTCTACCCAGTGTGAAGAGGAAACATGCCAGCAGTTTGGGGAGTGGCATCAAGCTGACCACACCCACCCAGTTGGTCATGCCCAGTGAGTGGTCATATCCACCCAGTTGACCATACCCACCCGGCCCCCTGACATCAACCACAGCCCTGATGTGGCCCTCAATGAAATTGAGTTTGACACCCCTGTAATAGAGAATTGAAAACTATTGAACAGAATAATCTCTTAGAGAATTCTTCAAATCAAACATTTGATGTTAGTTTCATTCACAATAATTTATGTGATTTTTGTGCCAAATATCTTTAGGATTGTGACAATTCTCTATTAACCAAATCTAATTAATATGAAAGTGAAGAACAGTACTATTAATTTTAAAAATTCTATAATCTTTTCAGATGAAGAACATACTTTTGCATATGCAATAGAAGTTTTGAATAACAAATCGGTGAAATTAATTACAATTCAAAAATTAATTATTTTAGGACTGTATCTTCTTTCCTCTACATAAATTCTTCTTGTTTGATTCCTAAAATGGCATTGAAGAGACATTTCAGAATGGAGTGATTTCCTCTTATTCATGTGAAATAATTTCTTCCATATGAATATGACTTTTGCATTTTTCTGTATGAATACATATTGCATTTACTTCTACCGTGTCTCTTGAAATGCTTTTTTATGATCACTTTTCGTTTTGTAATTATTTCCATTTATATTATTATCATTCTGGTTCTGTTTGTATTTAAATATTTATTAGCATATGGAAACATCAAATTTGTTCCAGTAGTTTTAACAAGTATAATTTCATTTGCAGCTGTTGCTAGAACATCAGGATGCCATTGCTCCAGACCAAAATGATCTCTTAAATGAACTGTTACAAGGGTTGGGGGAAGTTCCAGATGTAGAGACTTTTCTTGGTAAGAAAATACAACAAACCCCCCAAAGGTTAACTAAAAGATTGGATATAACCTGTATATAGATTTAAAACAATATCTGTTAAACGAGAGCGATATTTTGATTTAATGCAAGTTCTCAGGATTTTTCTTTGAAAATGTATTTCCTTCCTTTACAATGGAAGTTGCATAACTACACACACACAAGAAAACATTGCATAATACAGTGACAAGATCTCAATCAGAGAATTCACCACATCAAAGTGGACTGAATGCATATATTTTCTTAACAGTGTAACAGGTATTGCCCAAGTGAATATATGGCCATGAATAGAGTGTGTTTGTTGAAATCAAGTTCAGAATGAAGAAAGAGAAGATTATGAGGTGGTCCACTTTCTACTTAAGGTTTGGTCTGGGAACCTGGTTAGCAACATAACAAGACATTTATTCTATGTATCTGCAGATGTCTGCTAGGAAAGAAGCTGATAGTAAGATATGCTCTACAGACTTGTTACTCAACGTTCTTATTTCTTAACACTACTTTCATTTTAAGAAGTAAAGATTTGAAAGACACATTTTAACTTCTTCCAGCATTCTCAATATATATATTTCTTCCTTGCAATACAGTTAAAGTCTCAGTGTGATTCAATGTAATCAGTAGGTTCATCTTCCTTTCTATCAGCACATGATTTTAGATTCATTATTTTAAAAAATCCGGTGTTTTGCCACTTCAAAAGCATATAAGATACATATCTGCATATGCATATGTAACTATGAAAATCAAAAGTTAATGCCAGAACTGATTACTAGAAAAAACACAGGTGCAAGCTTTAAGTGTCTTTGCAGATAATTCAGATTTTTAAATTAATAAAAATGAAAATTACATTTTTTCACAGATCTGCAATAATATCATATCATGTATCAGAACTGTCAGGGAAACTGCAGTATCTTGCATTTTAAAAAAATAGACTGCATTTTTTAAAAAAATTCAAAAGCAAAAAGTTAGAAGCACTAACTTTTTTTTTCTTTGCAGGGGAAGGAGCTATTGATCCCAATGATCCTAACAAGGAAAATACTTTAAATCAACTTGTTAAAACAGAAATTTCTCTTTCACTGACCAGGAAATATGATTTACGAGAAGGAGAAGAACAAGACATTAAGGGCCTAATGATAAAGTATGTTTTAAAAATATGTGGTCTTGAAAAGCTTTTGTCAATGAACTGCAGTAATTATTAATAATTGCTTTCTTTAACTATTGAAAATCTTTATGCAGACTTTAACTACATGATCAGAAGAAGTGTTAGTAATAAATATGTCTGTATATATATGAAAACATTATTTAAGCCCAATAGGTAGTAGGTTTAATACTGAGTTTTATAATCATTCTTAAAATCACAAATGCACAGTGATACATATTTAGAACTTTCCTTCATTCCTGTCATGTTATTAAGTATAATGTTGAATTTGTATGATGGTACATGGCTGTATCTAAATTAAAATGCTATTGGAAAGTTCATAGAAAGAACACTGAAGTGGTTTCATGATAAGGTTACATGAAAAAGACACTGAGCAGCAGGATGTAGATTAGACTTTCAGAAAACCAGAGGAAACATCTGTGTTGAATTTGTATAGTTAGAAGTATTTAAAGTACCCTTTTTTAAAAAAGCACGCAGATATTCTGTGGGAATATGTTGAAATTAACTTCTACTACTGTTATTTCGTTCTTAGTAGGCCTGCTACTATTTAGTTCTTAGTAGAGAAGGAGTTTCAGGTCATTTCTGTGTGTTGTGATTGATCTGTCTGTCTATGTTCTATCTGTGGTGTGCTCTATAGTGTCTGGGAGCATGAATACAATACCTGTTTGCAATTACTTACTGCTCTAATTTTTCTGGGATTTCACAGCTACACGTTGAAGCACAATCCTGGGAAAGATACAGTTGCCTTAAGGAATTGCAGACAGATGCTATGCTGTACCAGATAGATTTTTGTGTTCAGAATCTGGCATTCTTCATGGGCCTAATATGTCTATGCATACACACTACGTTTTTGTATGATAATCAAGAATATAATCTTGGAATAAAAAAGAGTGAGCTTTCCTTTGTAATCATATAGACTATGAGATAATTTTATAATTATATTTGCTGCAAAGGAAACCAGAGGATTCTGCTGTTGTTTTTTTTCTTTCTGCACTTTTCTTCTTTCTTTGTTGTTTTTATTCTTTATTAGTTTCTGTTGATTCTGATGCTCTTTGTAAAAATTTTAGTTAATTTTTTTTTAAAAAGAATTTTATTTGACCATTTCACTCCAAAGTTATTTGCCAGATATAACATGTATAAGAGGCAGAATTATACCTTTACTCTTAATCTAAATATTGGGCCTTTCATTGAAAAATAGTCAACTGCATAACAAGTGCAGTTCATAAACAACTAAAGGAAAAAGCAATACAAGTAGTCCTCAGCTACAATTGAGCCAAACATTTTGTTACTAAACAAGACAGTTATTAAGTGAGTCATATACCAGGGAAGTATCCAGGCAGTTCCAGGAGTCAATGTTAATTCGAAGGCTCATACATACATTTCCAGAGAGTATGCTACAGAAATCAATCAACATAAAGCCACAATTAAACAACAATAGATTGGCTTATGGTAGTCTGAAAATTTATCAGGGTTGAAAAGGCTTGCCATCGCTTCTAGATTTCATTTTGTAACTCTTTGCCTGGATAGGTTGCATTCCCTCATGCCTTCAGATAACTATGCCTCCTCTTTTGATTATATATTCACATTTTTTATTAAAGTTAGTGGGCTCTCCAACTAGTCTTATATAATAATTCTCAGGGAGGATTTATATGGGGACACTCTATTGATATAGTGAGAATTATTTCTGAATAGATATTTATATATAAAATAATGTAGCAGACTTTAATAACTATCCATTAATCACAATTTCTCTGACTTAAGAACAAAAAGGCTAATTATGGATGTGATACAAGCTCAGCCTGGGGAGTCACTTGCAAAAATTCTGGAAATACCAGCTTCTGAACTTCAGGTAACCATTCCATTTTCTATGAATCTGAACATTTCAATTACTAAATAATATTGTAAAACACAAATAAGCAGATATATTCTTAAAGTAAAGTAGCCATCTCTATTCTGGAGAATAATTGAATAACAAGTATGTTTATGTTTATTCTGCCCTATTTCCAATAATGTAATTAGCACTCTTGAGTCTTTCTTCCTCCTTCGTTTAGAAGCTAGAATAGTATGAATAGTGTAGGATGATTTCCTGAACCCAATAGCTTGTCCTTCCCTAACCTGATGACTTCCAGACACGGTGAACTACAGAACCTAGTCAGCAGAATTTCAGGCCATGCTGGCTAGAAATCATGGTTAGAATCTCCCTGATCTCTTGGGATGTCACTATTGTTTCTCTACTGAGAAGTTTCTCCTTCAACATGGTATATGTGATTGGCTAGAAAGATGAAAAATATTCTGATAATATGTCAGGAGCTTCATCAGAGTATTTATTTATGTTTACATGCTTTTACATATTGCTGTACCTAACCTACAAACATCACTCTAAAAAATAGATGTCAAAATGCTGTAATCATTAAGATTTTGGACGAGGACTGAGAAGATTTTTAATAATGGAAACTTAAGCATGAAAACTCATTGAATGACTTATATTCTCTCAAGCCAAATTACCTCCTAGCATAATTATTGTGGGGATAAAATCAAGAGAAGTCCATATGCTAGTTGCTTTCAGCCCTTTGAAGAAATATTTACAGAAGTGTATTGCTGGAGTACTATCCAAATATGAAAATATTTGGAGAAGGAGAAGAAAGAATAAGAATGGTTATAAGATATATAAATAGAGATTTAGAAGCATAGCCAGGCACATCAACAGGCTGAAGAACAGTTTCTACCCATGGGCTGTCATTTCTGAAAGGAAAATAACTTCATGTCAACATAGTATGATAGACTTGTGAGGGCGGCGCGTTGTGCAACAAGGTCACATAGTGTAATAAGATTGGGACTGGGTGAGGGACTTCTGTCCTCACTGTGAGTTGTGTTGGGGGAAAGGGTACACAAAGGAAGGCTCAACCAGTCTTATTGTACACATGTGGTACTCTGACAATAAAGGTAATAATAAAAAAAGTTATAAAGGAAATGTTGAAGAGATTGGGGAACATAAATAAATTCTTAACTGTTACACTGGTTTCCTTACATTATATCTATCAGGAAATATTTGTGCTGTATTAACAGAACTAAAAATATCTCTTGCCTTAGGATTGTTTTTTAATTCACTTTTAAAAACTGTTATTCCTGGAAAAGAAATCAGTGCAGAGGTAAGAACTGAAAACTAAAGCTAAGGCATTCTGGATTCAAGTCTGCCCTCAGCCACAGGAGCTCATTTTCTGCTGCCACATCACCACAAAGTCTGTCTTTATTGCTGAATCTTCCTTGATGCCTGACCAATGTTCTTGTTAGATGTACTGATTTTGTGTATAGATGAAAAGATATGAACATGTAAGCTTGCTGACATAAAAGGTGATAATCTTTGTTTGCCTATAAATACAGTCTTACTTATGTGAACTGCTGTTTTTTTAGGAAACTGAACACATAAAAATAATAGAAAAACGTGCAATTTTGGATTCTAAAACACCAGAGAAAATGAAATATAGTCGATCTATTCTTGAAGAAGGGCAGTTACCATTAGAACAAAAGAAAAGAAAAATCCAGAGAAATCTGCGAACATTGGAACAAGCTGGGCTGGTTTCATCTGAAAACAAATATCAAGAAATCATCAATGAAATAGCAAAGGTTTTAGCAATATTATTACATTTTTCCAATTGTTTTCTGCTTTCCATTTTGAATATAACAGGTTGATTTTGAGTAAAATAGCATATTGTAAAGTGAAATAAAAGCATTGAGGAAATATTCCTAGTAACGTAAGTTAAAAAAATGGTAGGCTTGGGTATCTGATTATGATATTTATTCATGAATTTTAAATATATAATTATTATATTTTATTATAAACTTATTTTGACTGCACGTTTATGCTGCAGTAACTCTAATGAGTTATTCTCTGAACTATACTCCAAAAACAATTGTGGTAATGAATTATGTGGTACAGCTTCAATATGTTTAATTCAGTTGCCTGAATTGGAAAGATTCATACATAGTGTTCATTTTTAATGTACAAGAATGGTTTTGCAATTACCATGTAGAAAGATATAGTGCATTCAGCTTCTCAATAATGGCAAAATGTCCCAGTTACTTGCTTCCTAAATACCAATATTGAACCTCAGTGTTAAATACTGGTTATGTCTAGATGAAATTACACATTATGTAGCATCAAAATGAGCATTTTGTTTGAATAAGATTATTTTTTCATATTGTGTTCCTATTGCTTATAAGCTACGTAAAGTCACTGTGAATGAGTAAGTGCCCATAAATAAATAAATGAACAAATGCTTTGCCAATATAGGTAGTCCTTGATTAACAACCAGTTGTGTAGTGACGTTTGAAATTACAGTGGCACTGAAAAAATGACTTATGACCATTTGTGACACTTATGACCATTGCAGCATCCCCATGGTAATGTAATCAAAATTTAGACATTTGGCAACTGGCTTATATCTATGACAGTTGCATTGTCTCAGGGAAATATGATCATTTTTTGTGACCTTCTGACAAGCAAAGTCAATGGGGAAGCTAGATTCACTTAACAACCATGTTGCTAAGTTAACAACTGCAGTGATTCACTTAACTGTGGCAAGAAAGGTTGTTAAATGAAGCAAAACTCATTGAACAACTGCCTTGATAAGCAACAGAAATTTTGGGGTCAGTTGTGGTTGCAAGTTGAGGATTATCTCATAAATAACAATTTACCTTCAGATTCCTATCATTCCTTTCCTAAAATCTTACTCTATTCTTATAGCTTTCTACAGTAGGGTTTGTTTGCAGATTTTAAAAGATCCAGTAAGGAAATATGTTTTCCTCTTCTGAAATAATTTTTAGGATATCAGAAATCAAAGAAGATACAGGCAACATCGAAAAGCAGAGTTGGTAAAACTTCAGCAGACACTGAATGCACTCAATTCCAAGAAAGCTTTTTATGAAGATCAAATAAATTATTACAATACCTACATTAAAACATGTTTAGATAATTTGACAAGAAAGTGAGTAAAATCTTTTTATATACAAAGAAAATACATTCTATGGCAAATGTTTGCATTGTTTTCATCTGTTACACCTTATTATAAATCAAAACAATGCTGTTCTACATTAGAAAATAAATTATGGAACTTTTTAAATATTTAAACAAATCTGAAGGACATTGGCTCTACAGATGCCTCTCAGATGAACCTCTCAACTTAGGTGATGCTGAGCCTGTTTTTCCTACTTATATGGATGGTTACATATTTTAATACGGAACAGCTTAATGCTGTGAAAAAAATTATTGAAATCAAAATTAAGTGTTATGAAACCAAAAGGTATAGGAGCTTTTTATATTATAATTATATCTCTAAACCTATAAACAAAACATTTCTCTAGTAACTACATTCATTATGTTATGTAACACACTATTTTGCCCATAATCCTAGGTGGGCAAAATATTATTAATGAATATATTCCCTTCCACAGACTGAAAAAAAAATGCCTGCCCCTTACACTCCTGAAGAACATAATTAAGGATCTGTGACAATTCACTGTGGCCAACTTGCCATGGCCAACTCGCTGCAGGACAACTCACCATGGCCATCTTGCCACAGGATAACTGCGGACAAGAGTGATGCTTAATAGCAAAGAAATAGTGGAATAGAATCATTAAAGAAAATATGCAAAAAGAGTGACAGAATGAAATGTGAATGGCAAAAATTAAAATAATTTTAATTTATTTAAATAATTAAATAGAAGTGTTAAATTGTCCCATTGCAAGTTGTCCTGCGGTAAGTTGCCCATGGCAAGTTGGCCTGAGGTTAGTTGGCTGTGGCCAGTTGGCCATGGCAAGTTAGCTATGGTATGTTGTCCACAGCAAGTTGACTGTGTGGCAAGTTGTCCCATTCCCCATAATTAATTATCTGTATTATTGCACAGCCTTTTTTTCCTGAAAGTCCAGAAGCAAGGTCTGTCATTTGAATATCCAATGCCAGTTTGGTCTAGTGCTTAAGACTTCCAGGCTAGAAGTCAGAAATCTTACGAGTTCAAGTCCCAACTTAGCAAAGACAGCCAGCTGGGTGACTTTGGGCCAGCCATTCTCTTTCAGTCCAACCTACCCCACAGGGTTATTGTAGGGAAAATAGAAGGAAAAAAAACATTAGATATACTTGCCACCTTGAATTGTTTATTTAAACAATAAAGGAAGCATATAAATTAATTAAATAAATAAATTTCATCCGGGCAGAGAGACATTGGGAAGAATCTACCTCATTAAATGAGGGTGGGGATGAAAATCATCATTTTTTTCTTATTTTCATTTCATTAATTTATTAATACAGGTTCCCCTTTTAACAACTTGTGAGTGCTTTTGCTCCTCAAAAAAAAAAGAATGCCAGTATAGAGGTTGATATTGGCTTGATAAACTATTTTAAATTTGAATCTAAAAATTTGAATTGTATTTATTTTATATCTGTCTTTATTAGCAAAAGGAAAACATGTTTCTTCTGTGGCTGGCCTAAGTTTATCTGATTCAATTTACAGAAATTCACGAAGATCTATTAAATTAAATGGAAAGCAAGAGGAGAAAAGTGGAAACAAACTGAAGAATATTTCACTGAAATACACAGCAGCAAGACTGTATGAAAAGGGAGTTATTCTAGAAATAGATGAACTTCAGCCTAATCAGTAGGTGTTGTACAGCTGATTTATCTATTCAAATGGATTTTTCATTTTAGAATTTAAATGAGTTATTTTTCATAGATATTTTGGTTTTAACTCCGTAGCATTTTAATGTGAAATATATTTCTACTTACAAATGATTATTTTTCTTCTTCATAGATTTAAGAATGTAATGTTTGAAATTACACCTGGTGAAGAGGTGGGTGACTTTGATATTAAAGCTAAATTCTTAGGTGTGGAGATGGAAAAAGTACAGCTCCATTTTCAGGTAAATTGTGTTTTTAAATCATATGTGTTTTATTAGAGGCTTTTCTAGGCTATATTGTGGGAACAGTAAGAAAATAATTTGCAGCATGCATTCAAGTAGCATCTAAGGACCTATTTTGAAATGGAGTACTTTACAAAGTAGTTTACTCTTATTAAAGGGATCTTCATTTTAAACAGTAAAAAAGCAAAATTCCATCAGTTATGCCCAGATCAGTTCTTTGATTTTTGCCAGGTTTATTATTGATACACTTTGAGATAAAACATACACTGCCACAAATTAGGAGAACTGATTAGAGCAGTGCTTTTCAACCACAGCAACTTTAAGATGTGTTGATATCAACAATCAGAATTCCTACCCATCATAGGGAATTGTGACAGTTGATGTCCATACATCTTCAGGTTACCATGATTGACAAACACTGGATTAGATAATTACTCTGACATAACTATTGCCAATCTGCATAAATCTGTATTCACTTTTCTTACAGTTATATTTGTGCTTTCTTGTAATTCAGGACTATAATCCTTTTTTAAAGTAATCACAATTCAACAATACTTTGGCACTATTTTTGGATCTTATTGGATTTGCATTTTTTGTTGGGTTTGGGTCTCTTTCCCAGTGCAAGAACACTAATCTCCCCCAAAATAAAGGAAAAACAAGGAAGCAACAAACTACCATCTATTATAACAAAAACAAATAGTGATTTACTCATCAAACTGCTTGCCTTCAGGATAAATTTTATAGAAAAGTGCATGATAATTGCTGGCTAGTATCTCAACTTCTAGAATCTAGAGGGTAACATCAAGTTGTCTAAATAGAATATAATGTTTCCTTTTGGACCGTTTTCTGCTTGCCTTAATTGTATCAATGATATAATTAATTTTTGAGGCTTCTTGATTTTGATTTTCAAGATGCTAGGGAGGGCTGTTTTCACGTTTTGCTTGTCTTCATGTTTTTTATAAGCATTGCTGATTTCAATTTGAAAATTCTTTCACTTTTCTTCATTGCTTCAGGACTTGCTTCAAATGCAATATGAAGGTGTTTCCGTCATGAAAGTGTTTGAGAAAGCTAAAGTGAATGTAAACCTCCTGATTTTTCTGCTGAACAAGAAATTTTATGGAAAATGATTCACTACATTTTGTTTCAATCAAGTCCCAGTTCTGGCTGTAGCTGAAATATTTAAATCTATTATACAACAGATCTTTCTTCAAGGCAGCCCAGAAGAAATTACTTGTGTGCCTTTTCATCGTTTGATAATATAATAATAAAGTAAGAAACTACGAATCAGCTTAAAACACTTCCTGATTTCTGTGGTATTGGTACTCAATTAAAAAAGATAAGATCAAGTGACATCCAAACACTGTATGTCTGATTTTAAATATATGGACATTTGAATAGCATATATAGAAATCTTACCTCAGTAAAATTATATACTTGTAAATCAGTATCAAATACAGTTTTCCTTATTATTCATAGGAAAAATAATTTCTAATATGAGTCTCTAAAGAATAGCTTTGGCAAATATTTCTTAAGTGCTATTTTTCCAGAAGTCTGTCAATTGTAAAGTGAATTATTGTACAATTCAAAGTTTTATAAAGTAATAATAAATTTAACATTTACTGTATAAAATATATATTTTGCAATTCCTTCCTATTAAAAATGCACTACTGCCTCAATAAAATCTGTACACAGCCTTTTAATTTAAATGTTAAAGAAGTAATTGGAATAGTGATCTGTTTTTTGCAGTATATTTGAGGTATTTTAAATAAATTGTGCCTGTCTTTTTTGTAAGAAAACAAAAATTTCACAAATAAAATGCAATAAATCATTTAATTTTTAATTTTCTTTCAATAAGTGTAGTTCTTTTATATTTGGGAGGACTCTAACTACCAGTATGAACTGCTGTGCCTGCTTATGCAAGTAAACCAAAGAGTTTCTCACTCCATTTCCAACAATGGACTATTCCTTTTAAATTTTGCAGTGGCTTTGATAGAACAAGGTTGACTACAAAATCAAGGCACTAACCCAAATTTTCTGTAACTATAACTTTATTGATTTTTTTAAAAGATGCCAAGTTAAAAGGTAAACAGTGATAGAAAATTAGAAAAAGAAAAAGGCTCAAAAAATAATAAAAGTAAATGTGCTGAAAAAAAATAGAAAAAATGAGTTCCAACTTTCTTTGATTCAGATATAGATATAATGATATATAGATAAGATTTAGATATATAGAACCTCATACTTCTCCTGCCTTTTGTGATTATCTGAGGACTATCTATATGACTATTTGATAGTTTTATTTTGGATTCAGTAAAGGAAAATCTTAGAGTTCAGAGGCCATATGCATTAACTCAGTTTCTGAGAATAAAGAATAAGCCATTTGTAGGTTTTCAAAGATATCAAGTTGACTACTGGGAAAGCAAAGAGTTTGATTACTCATTATCCTAAATTTTAAAAACGATTTTCCATTCAGTATTAATAGTCCATGGAAATGTTGGCAAAACTATAGCAAATCCGTTGAAATGTTGCTGGAATTTAGGAATGAAAGAGCCAAGGTTACATTTTAATTATTTATACTGATATTTTATTTATAAATAATAAACTTTATTTATATTTGCTTAGCTGTCCATCTCCCATGAAAGTGACTGGGTGGTATAGAACACTAAACTAAATAAGATTACTTTAAGAACAATCACAATTTAAAAAAATAATTATATATAAGCACACAAAGGAGAGGATAATATTATTATTAAGGGAATTAATATTATTAAGGGAACCATTGCAAAATCTCCCCAGCTCCCTGGAAAGGGGGTCCCAACACAGCCAGATTTTGAGGGGCTTGTATAAGGTTGAGAGATGGAGCTAATATCTCCCAGGGACAGAAAATTCCCCAATCTGGGCATTGTAGCATTTTAAATACACTGTTTGGATTCAAGATGAAAATTTACATGGAATATATGACCAAGTACAATTATTTAATATGTTTCATCAATAGATATACTAAGTTACAGAAGGCAACTTGTGGTACCAGTCTTAAATCTCTGCCTGTGTTGGCTTAAACTGAGATTCTATTCAGTATTGCAATTGGCGTAATAGATGTCTAGACCAATTGTAAGAGGAAGTCCACTGAACATTAACATAAACATTACACATAAACAATATTTTTTGCTTCACAGAATTGTTGGATTTTGTCCTTCAGTGTTACTAACATGTGAGATGACTCATGGATAGCACTTAGGGGGTAACAAGTAATGGTCGCTTTCCTATTCCCACCCCCTCCCAAACATTAGCAGGTTTGTTTATTTCAATTTATTTTCCTGTTGGCAACAGGCAAGGCCCTTTTCCATTATGTCAAACTTTTTAAGATGCAAGTATCATTCTGCCAAAAGTCTGTGGTTAAAAAAAAATCCAGCACATTATGTCTTCATTGTTTTGCATTGCCAAAAGAAGTAATGCTCTTTTCTCCCACTCAACACTCTCCTTCAGTGGGAACACACTCGGGGCGAAGGCGAGGGCAGAGGAGTAGCATGTCTCCAGCCTCCCTCGCGGTTTGGGGCGGGGTTTGTAAGAAGACTTCCCTCGGCCTCACAAGGCGATGAGCTGCCTTTCCTTTCCCCACAAGGCTGAAGGAGCCTAGCTGAGCGCGGCGTTCCTTCGGTCCTCGCCGGCTAAGGCGGCCATGGGGCAGCCACTCGTCCTGGTCGCCCTGGGCTGGATCGCGGTGCTGGCGCTTCCCTTGCACGGCTTCTCCTCGCCCCGAAATGGTAAGGCCGAGGCGGGGGTGTTTCTGCTCGGGATTTAGGTGGTCGCGGCTGGGGGCAGTTCAGCCATCTTTTCGAGAGTACGAACGGGGACCCTGAGCTGAGTCTCCTTGCCGGCCTCCCCAAGGAGCAATTCTGGATGCCTGGCAATAAATGCCCCTCCCTTCCCTTGAAATGAATGCCCTTTTATATGAAAACGCCTCGGGATTGATAAAAGGCGAAGGCGCCCGGGCTTGTGCCTCATCTGGTGCTTTGAACTTTGCCTGGCAAGCAAAAAGTTGGATTTTCTACTCCCGGAACCGCCTTTGCTCGACTTAAACTCTTGAAGCATTTGTTATGTAGTTGACTGGTTTAGAAATACCACTGACATTTCAATTTGGTGTTGTTGTTTTTAATCTACCCTACTGCGGCTTCTTTCAACAGAAACCTGAAGTCTGTTGTGGCTTCCTCTCACTTCTTTTGAATTGTCTTTACTGTGGCTGCTCCTCGCGTCTTCTTCAGCTCTATTTTGGCCAGCAGCCTTTCCTTCCCAGCACTTCCTGGATCCGTTGGACTACAACTCCCATTTTCTGTGGGCAACACAAAGCTTTGGCCAAGAGGGGAGTTTACAATCCAATTAATTTGCAGAATAAGGGATTAGTTAGAGTAAATTGCTTGAGAGAGTAATTCTGGATGGATCTCCTGCAAAGCAAAGTATTTTATCAAATTTGATCCTTGCAATGAATAAGTCTGACTTCAGTTCTATAGGTCTATAAAATCAATTTTGGTGTATTCTCCCTCTGTGGTAACATAAAATTGGAAGTCAACAAAAGGAAGTTAGCCTAAATATAAACTGGAATTAACAAAGATTGATAATAATAATTAAACAATTTAAATAAGAGTTAGACATATTGTTTGAGTACAGTTATTAATAATAATCATGGAAATGTATTACTTCAGTTGTCAAAGTCAACTGTATTCCTAGTATTGGAGATATGACTAAGGGAATGATGACACTGTTATACATGTTTAGTAAGCTTGAAACAGGCATGTAGTTTATTTATTTATAATATTTACAAATTGTCTCAGTTGTTATTTAAGCAACGTATACTCCCCCAGAAATACCAAACCCAAAAACTTACTTAATCATCAAACAGTAATTTATGGTCACCCACGACCATCCAGGTTTAAAAGCACATCAGAATGGCGTGGTTTTCATAGGCTTACAAAATGCAAAAGTTGGGCAATTCAGCCTTCAGAGGAATTATATTCCAAGACTTGAGGATTACTATTGAAAAGGAAACTGGAGCATATCCCATAAACTCTGGTGATATGGCATTCAGGAGACTTGCTCTAGTAGACGTTCAAGTCAGATAGACAGAATCATCAATTTGATTTGTTATCAACAGTAGATATTGAGCAAAAGCTAGATTGAATATTTGATACAATCTAATATGACTTATATTTTGAGTTTTCTGTCAAAGCAACTGAATTATCATAGAGTGGTGAAATAATGTGGAATTTTCAGTTTTCTTGAAAACTGGGAGATAAGCAAACAGAAAGCAAAATAGTATGTTGTGAAAGAAAAGCCACTTTTAAATATTAGCTTAATTAGTTTTTTTTAGCAGAAAAAGGTATTATTTAGCTTAACTAGTATTTTTTATGTTTTGTATTAAATCAGATGATTTATTTAACAAAATATTTTTTGGTATTTCTGCTGCCAAGAGTTTCTTATAGCATAAACTGCTGTAACAAATCATTTGAAACCAGGATTTAAAGAAGACAAATGAATAAACTCCCTCCTCTACTCAGTCAGTTGACTTCAGTGGACTGGAAAATTTATTGTATAAGAGAAACTAAAAGAATGGGATATATTTAATCTCCAGGGGGAAAAAAGACTGAACAATGTCAATAGAAGATCAAGATCTGTACTCCTTAATGTCAAATTGTAGGGCATAGAATAACAATCTCAGGCAGATACCAGTTAAGCAAACTTCATAACTTTTCTTCGATGGTTCTTTATATAAACAAAAGTTCCTGTGCCATGCCACTAAGAATTTAGTTATCTCTATTTCTGAATAGAAAAAAAGACTAGAAAATGTTTTCAATCATAACAAATAACCTCTCCTCAAAAACAATAAAAATTAACAAAAATCAAGCAGCAATGACATTACATAAAAAGAATAAAATCAATATGTATTTATGCTGACAAAATAATGCATTGGAATTATAAAAAGGTAAGCATACCTACCATCTAAACTTACTAATAAGATTTACAATAAAAAACCTTTTTACCATTCTTAGCCTCTTGCTCATCTCTTCCACTAGTCAATCTGGTTTATTGAACAAATAAATTTCAAAACTTTCTTAAACTATTATTGAGTTTATAGTTGCCCATCTCACCTATTTGCCTTCAAGAATATATGACAGTATGTAAAAAGATAGGAAACTAACTGAAGATCCAGATTTTGACACAAACAAGATGGAGCTACAAGATGCAAAGCAGGTGGGGGGGAAAAAAACACCATTTCTATCCTATTGTATAAATAGGATAATACCCAAAAGGCAGTGGGACAAGTATGGGAATAACTTTCGTTCCTTGTAATTTTGATTTTTGATTATTGTGTTGTATTTTAAAAAATATGGAATCAGAATGTAGATGACATCTTTGTCATAACAAAAAAGGAACAATTAGAAAACACAAAGCAATCAACATCTTCAAAGGAATAACACTTACAAAAGAAGAAAATAACACACTTTCCTTGCAGCAGTGGATGAAATGATGGCAAATTTGGAACCTCACTCACATTGTGTTCGAATATCAAAATAACAACACAACTTCCCATAAGGAGCAATGTAAGAACTTTATTCCAGGGGTCGCCAACCTTTTGGATCTCAGGGACCACCAAACTCATAATTTTAAAACCCGGGAACCACTAATATGAATTTTGACTGACGGTGGCTTGCTGACATTTTCCGAGGGTGTCAGGTGAGGCTTCATTCAAAATCCAAGAAAGAAAACAGACTCCGTAGTTTTAGAGAAAAGGACTTTTACTGAAAATTGATATGGTAGCATCAGAAGAATACAAGATCTGAAGCAATAGGCGCGAAAATTGCATATAGAAACTTACAACTCGCAACAGTTCAAAATTGGCCATCCAATCTGAGATGTGTATAATGTCATGTGGGGCATCTTCAGGTGGTGTTTCAGATATCTGGTATGCCAAG
The DNA here is from genome assembly GCA_033807585.1 of Hydrophis major. Lineage (NCBI taxonomy): Eukaryota > Metazoa > Chordata > Lepidosauria > Squamata > Elapidae > Hydrophis > Hydrophis major. The sequence goes on from CM066329.1 coordinate 337,561,908, forward strand.
ACGGTTGACCTTGGCATAGACAGATAAGAGGCTACATCTGCGCAGTAAGTAAGTAAGCATAATCAAGCAGCATTCCAAACTTTACATTTCATCAACTCAAACCTCCAAGACTTTTCCCCCTACATAGTCCAATTATTCTTCCCTCCCCTTGCTTCTATGGCAGCCGGAAAGATAAACAGAAGACGGATTCTTGGAGGCTGACACAGGGTCTCTGCAGAAAGCAGCAGAGACCCTGGAAAAATTCCCCACTCCGTTTTCCTACCGATCGATCATTCTTTATTTGGGATTGCAGGATACCATCTCCAGCTCCGTTCCCAGGGAGAGAGAAAGAGAGAGAGACTTTTGGCTTCATGCAAGGAAAGCAGCAGAAGCAGTAGAAGTCTTTCTTTCTCTCCCCCAAACTCTGCCAGAAATGAGTCTTTGTGAGTCTTGTTGTGCCAGCACATTCTCTTGGAGCAGGATGCCTTGCAGGATCCCAAAGACTCATTTCTGACGGAGTTTGGGGGAAAGAAAGACATTTGCTGCTTTCCTTGAATGCAGCCAAAAGCAGAAAAAAGAAGCAGCCCAGTGGCCAGGCCAGGCATGTGGGGCAAGTGGGGCAATTTCCCCCCTCCACCCTTTTCCCACTCCCCTCACTACCTTGTGTTGTTCGCAATGCAAGCAACGCAGCCTTGTGTTCCCGTGCAGCCTGGATTAATTGCTTTGGGAGTGATATTTCTCTGTGGATCACCAACATTTTCTCACAGACCACCAATGGTCCTTGGCCCACTGGTTGGCGACCACTGCTTTATTCAGAGAAACAAACACACTTTAGCAAGTCAGTATGCCAGAAAGAAGAAACAGACCCACCATGCAACATCTTCCATGCAACTTTATCAAAAAGTGCAAACAACCCACTACAACACAACTCACTACAGCACATCCAGTTTAACATGGTAAAAGGATAACATTCAAAAACTTCTCAGAAACATTATTTTCTTGGTCTTATACTGTTTCAAGCAATATGAATCTAAGCAGCATATTATAACATTATAACAATGACTGTTACAACTACACAGCATCACTATAGCACACAAACCATCTAATGTTCTTCAAACCATCTTAAAGAAACAATAAGATCTAGTGGTCCAAGAAGAAGAAAAAAAATGGCTCATCCATAGTATATAGTTCAAGGACTGCAGCAGCCATTATGTAGGACAGGCAGGCAGAAGACTAGCAGAGTGCATGCAAGACAACTAAGAATATGTAGCAGTCAAAAGACTTGACAAAAACTCCAAAACAAACTCCAAAACAAAGAGACAGACCACAGTTTCAAATGGGGAACTATTAGCATATTAGACCAAGGCAAATCCAAAAATGCTCCTGGAAGCGTGACATTTAGACAAATTAGCCAGTAGATATATAGAGATAAATCACATTTACATTCTAAAAACAATCTAGCACACAACAAAAAGACCATCGTACAACCCCTCCAGCGGCCCACTTTCACATAAGCAAGCATCAGGGTTAATGCCGACTGACCAAAATACAGTCCAACTCTTGAATCCAGAAGTACAATGCTTGGAGTCTGACAAGGATTCATGCATCAATGCCACTTTTTAAGACCAAACTTGCTTTTTGTGGCTGTTTAGTAGTTTGATATGTGCTGGGTTAATAAACATGCAGATCCTCTTTAAGGATGGGATTATTATTTTTTGTATATTTTTTCATGGTCTTCTATAGCAATATGAATCTAAGCAGCATGCAATATACCTTTATGACAATGATAATCAGCATACAACAACAATATAATATTACAAATAGCATTCCAACGGCATAAAAACTACCTCAATCCAATCATCTTCATCATGATTTTTAGGTACTTGTGTATTTCTAGATTTGTTATTGTACAGTTGATACTCTAAATTTTATTTCATAAAGAATGCCTTGGTAAGGCCACACTTGGAATACTGCATCCAGTTTTGGTCCCCCTGATGTAAAAATATGTTGAGACTCTAGAACAGGGGTCTCCAACCTTGGCTCCTGGAAGCCTGGCGGACTTCAACTCCCAGAGTTCCACAGCCAGCAAAGCTGGCTGTGGAATTCTGGGAGTTGAAGTCCGCCAGGCTTCCAGGAGCCAAGGTTGGAGACCCCTGCTCTAGAAAGAGTTGCAGAGAACAGCAACAAAGATTATTAGGAGTCTGGAGGCTAAAACATATAAAGAATGGTTTCTGGAATTGCATATGTCTAGTTTAATGAAAAGAAAAACAAGGGATGACCTATGTTCAGATATCTCAGGGGTTGCCACAAAGAAGAGGGGAGTCAACCTATTTCCAAAGCACCAGAGGGCAGGACAAGAAGCAATAGGTGGAAAACTGATCAAGGAGAAAAGCAACATAAAACGAAGAAGAAATTTTCTGAAAACTAGAACAATTAATCAGTCGAACAACTTGCTTTCAGAAGTTGTCTGAAATGGTATAGGGTTTCTTATCTAAGCAAGGGGTTGGACTAGAAGACCTCCAAGGTCCCTTCCAACTCTGCTACTCTATTCTATTCTAAAGTACTTCCTTTCTGAAATCTTATTATGTTACATAATAATATTTCTGCCAAAAATGATAGAAGACTTTTCCCTTTTTCTTTTACACTTACTCAAAGTGATACTTACTCAAAATTAGTAACAAAAAACCCCAAGTCAGTGTTTTGAAAATGAAAAAACAATTAGTGTTTTGTGGGGTTTGCTTTTTTTAGATCACATATCCCTTACTAGATGCATAAATTTATGATAAAATCTGACAGCAATTCTCCTCTTCTAGAAGTAAGAGAATAATGGATCTGAAGGAGATAATGACCTTCAGCAACAAGGTGGTGGGGGATTTATTCGTGAATGCTGTTTACGCAGCATCAGATTCCACTCAGTCAGCCAATTCATTTCATAGTAAAGGTTCCACCTGAGACATCCAATCTAAATTTGCTATTGAGACACTGGCAGCCTAGGTGGAGCCTTGGGGTGGGTTCCCATAGATCAGGGGTCTCCAACCTTGGCTCCTGGAAGCCTGGCGGACTTCAACTCCCAGAGTTCCACAGCCAGCAAAGCTGGCTGTGGAATTCTGGGAGTTGAAGTCCGCCAGGCTTCCAGGAGCCAAGGTTGGAGACCCCTGCCATAGATGGAAAATCTCATCATGACTTCTGGGATTTCTCACTTCCCTATAAAAGTAATTTTGATTAACAGTTTCCTTCTGTTTTAAATTAAATAACCTTGATAGCTTTGCCCTGATAGTTTTCATCTTCTCCCCCTCCCCACCGATTATAAATGTTTATGATCTAAAAAGTAGTAACTGTTTAGCAAAAGATTCCATGGATGAAGGGTAGGACATTATTGACACTAGGGATAGTCCTTAGCCTATCAGAGGATAGTTATTGTAGGGAGAAATGGGAAGAGGGATTGCTATTCATTGCCTTGAGCTCCTAAATGAAAGGAAAGATAGAAGTCTAATCAATTACCATCTGTAATAATTCCTTTAAAGACCTCATACTGGCGCACAAGAGGACTGCCATACAAATAGAAATAATAAATAGGATTTCTTTCTATTTAAATTGAAATTTTTATTTAAATGATCTGATATGTTATCTAATTATCTTCCCCACTGTCCGATTCTGCTGCCATCTCCACAGGCTGCTGGTGAACCACAACACTATTCATCTACAATACAAATATATGACTATCACACATATATAAACTAAAAGTGTAAAAAAGTAGAAATTACAGTACTGTAATGATATGCTGGAAATGTTTTGCAGCATGTTTTACAATGACACTAAGCTGATCGTTTACGACATGAGAACTGAAAAACGTAATGCTAGCAAAATTAAATATTGTTTTCAATTCTAAATGATTAATATATAATTACCTCATACCGTAACATTTTTTTTCTTTTTAGGATCTTTCATGAATGACAATTGGGCAGGACCAAGATCCTTTCCCATTAAAGTACAGGAAGAAGAATATGAACCAATTCCACTTTCTGATAATGATGCTGAAAACGATTTGGAAATTGGGTCAGGATTTAGCAATCAAAGCAGAATACGAAGTCTTCCAAAATATGGTCTAGTGGAAGATGTGGAAGGCCTTCTATTTAGTGGATGGCTGATCTATTTTGTTCCAGGAGTCTATACTCTAGTTGCGTCCTTGAGTCTTCCTCTGAACATCACAGCAATTTTTCTGTTTTTGCTAAAAATAAAGGTGAAGAAGCCAGCTATAATGTACATGCTCAATTTGGCTTTTGCAGACGTACTTTTTGCAAGTGTGCTTCCTTTTAGGATTGTCTATTCTTTTTCTGGAAATCATTGGCCTTTTGGGCCTGCGATGTGCAAGTTCGTCACTGCAACATTTTACTGCAACATGTACTGCTCCATTCTGCTGATGACAGTGATCAGCATCGATCGTTTCTTGGCTGTAGTGTATCCAATGCAATCTCTGTCGTGGCGCACCTTAAGGCGTGCCTCTGTGGTTTGTGTTGCCATCTGGCTTGCATCTATTGCTGGAGTGGTTCCTTTGCTTATCACTGAGCAAACTATGAACATACTTCCTCTAAACATAACAACTTGTCATGATGTACTGAAAGAAAGTGACCTCCAAGCGTATTACCGTATATTTTTCACTATTCTCTTTTCTTTTTTCTTTTTTGTGCCATTAATTGTTTGTACCATTTGCTATGTCTGTATCATCTGGTGCCTTAGCTCTTCAAACATCACTTTAAAATCAGGTAAAAGGACACGAGCTTTATTATTGTCTGTGGCTGTTTTATTCATTTTTATTGTATGTTTTGGCCCAACAAATCTTCTCTTGCTAGTTCATTATGTACATTTTTCTTACAGCAATTACACAGGTAATATATATTTTGCTTATCTTCTCTGTGTCTGCATTAGCAGTGTAAGTTGTTGTATTGACCCTTTGATCTATTATTATGCCTCCTCTGAATGTCAGCGTCAGTTGAGCAATTTATTATGTTGCAGAAAGGACTCTGAACTCCGCAGCCTTACCTCTGATAATCCCCTAGGCAGCAGAACAAGCCAAAGGGTTACTGGCATCAGTACCATTGATAACAGTCTCTATCGAAAACTACTAGCATAGGAACATTTTTGGGTGTTTCTGGTATATGTGCCTCCATTTTATAAAATACTGCTGTGAGGACATGAACACCCTTTGTCAGACTGTTTTATTGACACAAAATCTGTCACTAGGAGAATTGCGGTAAATGGAGGAAACTTTGGGAGACTGTAAGCAGTATGTCTGTACATACATACATCTTTATTTAAGGCAAAAATGTGAGCCAGAATGATCCAGGCAGTTTCTCATCAAGTATGGTTTTGTTCCCACCACATCAGAACTATATTATATTGAGCATCAGAAACAATTTGGGAGGCATACAGATTAATGAAAAAAAGTGCATCAATGGGAGCCATGGAACAATTTTTTCTTTGTGATTTCACAAAATTTCAAAAAGGCCAAGCCACTGTTTGCATAGCCGTCTTAATTTATGGGCATAGTGCTTTCCTGGGTTCTAGGTTAAATGCTGAGAACTCATATACATAGATTTTAGGACACAATAAAGTCAACGTCAATAAACCTTGGATCTATGATTGAGTACGTTAAATACTATTATCCTACATTATTTTTATATGAATGCATATGCATATATGTGTGTATGTAAAATATACAAACCTATTACTTTGTAATTTTTTCCTCTATTAAAGCTATACAAATGTGCATGGGCTGAGCTTTGCATTTTATTTTTGAAAATTGAATTACACTCAGTTAATAAATGTGCAAATGGTCTTTGTGTTTGTGATTTCCTATTAATTTGTAATTCAGAAACTAGCTCCCACAACAGTATTGAAAATAAGCCACAAGATAAATTCAAAAAAGATCATTCATTCATTCTTCCCATAAATGTACATTCAGGTAATGCTGCTGTTTTTCCAATGGCCAAGCCATATCCTAAAGTTTCCTAATACAGGAAGTTTTCTATTCGAAATCATTCATTTAGTGATCGTTGAAAGTTATGATGACACGGAAAAAAGTGACTATTGACTGTTTTTCACACTTACGACTTTTGCAGCATTCCCCCAGTCACGTGATCAAAATTCAGATGCTTGACAACTGATTCATATTTATGATGGTTGCGTTATCCCAGGTTCATGTGATCACTTTTTGTGACTGACAAGCAAAGTCAATGGGGAAGCCGGATTCACTTAACCATGTTAGTACTAAACAACCAGTGCTTCACTTAACAACTGTGGCAAGAAAGGTCATAAAACAGGGAAAACTCACTTAACAAATGTCTTTGCTTAGCAACATAAATTTGGGGCTCAAATGTCCTAAGTTGAGGACTGCCTGTAAGTTTTCAGAGGGAAAGCAATAGGTGCTGTGTAGATTTCTTCAAATCTAGGCATAAAATGCTGTGATGTTTTATCAGCATAGTGCAGTGTTTCCCCATGCTGTCTGGGGAATTCTGGGAGTTGGAGTCCACACATCTTAAAAGTCTCTGAGATTGAGTAAACACTGCTTCAATAAACGTCCATGGAGATTCTCAGTCTTCCACGTCATGGTTGTCCCAAAGGTGTCTTTTTCAAAGGCAACTGGACTTTGTTGTTTTGAAGATGTTTCATTTCTCATCCAAGAAGCTTCTTCATTAGAACTGAAAAAGCTTCTTGGATGAGAAGTGAAACATCTTCAAAACAACAAAGTCCAGTTGCCTTTTGAAAAAACACCTTTAGGACACTGCTGCAATATTTGAATGTAATTTCACATATAACCTCAAATAGTGTATGCAGAACTCTGTGTATTTGTTCATAAGCAGATGCTTCTGGATGTTATGATGATATATGAAAGTTGTATTCTTGTGAGAGACTCACTCCTTGCTTACCTTGTTATACACAGATGGTAGCATTAAAGAACCTACTGAATCTGTAGAGTTTTGAGTTCAGTTGCTTCTTTGGCCACTAGAGGCTGCCGTAACTACAGCAGAATTAACCAACAACCTTTCAAGAACTGGGAAAGTGGAGGAGGAAACAATAATTAAAAATAGAAGTAGCAGTAATGCATATCTGCATTATACTTGTATGACTTACATTTTGCTTTCTTGCAGTCATACTGTATAAGATTTATTGAGAAAATACGATGAAAAGACACAGCCACATCAACAAACAATAAACCATGATTCAAGAAGCAATAAGAATAAGCTATTATTCTTTGCAGTGGTGTGCTGCCCTATATTGCCCATGCCGTGGCTGGTCATTTATAGGTTTTACAGTGATTACTTCAGTTTGGCTGAACAGCCTTCCACAACTAGCAGCTAAATGCTTAAGTCACTTGCCAGTCCCTTGTGACACGAGGCAACTTAACAGACACACCTTCAAAATTCTTCAAAATTCACAGTGAAAGGTTATTGCAGCTGGGCTGGGAAGGGCAAGTTTCTGTACACAAAACAGTTGCCTTTGCAGTAATTATTCCCTCCCCCAGTACATTTTGCATCTTTTGTGTTGCTGAAAAGGGTAATTTTCAAGATCATTGACATGGAATTCATTATTTTCCACAGGTTCCTGATCCTTCTCCATCTGTTTTACTGCTGGGATTGAGGCATCTCGAAATGCTGAACTGCTGATAACTATGAGCCTCTAACATCCGAATGTAACTCACTGACTAAAACATGGCAAATTTCACTCCAAAATGTGTGTTTGCTGTACTGTTGTTTCAAAAGAAAAACTAACTGCAATTTCTAAATTTTTCATTCAAAAAGATTTCTAAGGATGTAGTTGGCAGCCATTGCAACATGTCATGCAATATTATAGCAATTTCCTGAATTTTCCCATCCTCTAATGGGCCATTAAAAGGCATGATGAATTCATTCTCACATGAGGTCTCCATCTTTGACCCGTGGAGATCTTGTTTCTTTCTTTGCTTCTCTATGGTATTTATTATAAAGCCCTTTGATTCTATGGCTATAGCACAAATTACTTTGTTTCTCCGTCAACAGATCATCTGTTCCTGATTGTTTTTCCAAAAGTTCAGCAACAGAGAAGACACCCCTCCTGGGTTTCATAAGTTGGCATTCTCAGAACCCAAACCTATAGGATGGCCAATTGGAGAAACATGGTCCACAAATATCTAGCCTTATGTCATGTAAGGTTTTTATATATGGTTGGTGTTGTGTATGCATAAAGATTTAATAAAGTGTGAGCTTGGAGTAAGTGCAGGGTTCTGGCCCTGCACTTCTGATTGGCTGTTAAGTGGCTGGACCGGATTGGCCCGTTCCGGGGAATATGATTGGCCCTTAACAGAGAGTTCCTATTGGTTATAAGAGCTAGCGCTCCTAGCTCGTTATTGGTTAAAAGTTACAGGGTTTGCCTATATAAGGCGGGTTTAACTGCTATCGAAGAAGAAGTCACAATGTAAATAAAGAGCTGAAGTTCACCGTTCAGAGGCTTGTCTCCATTATTTCTCGCCCATGCTCAAAACACAACACTGGCGACGAGGGTGGGATTTGGAGATATCTGAACCAACGAAACTTCGAAGAACACCGAGCATGTGACAGACGACGCCAACAACGGAACCATGTCCGGCGGCATCGTACCACCCGCTCCGTTCGATCCAGTACAGGAGGACTGGGAGTCCTACATGGATCACTTCCAAATGTTCTTAGAAACCAACAACTGAAAGGACGCCACACCAGGAAAGAAACGGGCAGTGTTCCTAACACATTGCGGTCCAACCGTATTTAAGATGGCTAAAGCACTAGCCAAACCCCGAGAAGTGAAGGCCATGGATTGGGACGACCTCGAACCTCTCCTATGAGATCACTACGCCCCGACCGTGCCTACGCTCGTGAGACGCCACGAGTTTTATCAGAGGAGCCAGCGAAAGGGAGAAAGCGTGGCCGACGTCATAGCAGACCTCCGAAATTTGAGAGGCCTCTGCGGATTCGCCGATTTAGAAGAAGCACTAAGAGATCACATAGTTCTGGGACTAGATGCACCAGGCGTCCAAAGCAAGCTGATGGCGAAAGGCGACATCAGCCTTGCCGACGCCATCGCCGATGCTACTGCAGCAGAAGCAACCAGGAAGTCGGCTGCACTTCCGAAACCGCGTTCCGGTACCACCACCGACAAGCGACATTTTATCCAGGTCTGAAGAACAGCTTACGACGCAGCACGAGGACCTCTCATCGTCGTCAGACAGCGACGAAGAAGAGGTCCATCGACTGCGGTCCGACCAGGACCATCACCCGAAGCCCTTACGCCCTTGCGCTGGCTGTGGAGCCAACCATGCCAGGTCCGAATGCAAATTCCGCGACGCACTCTGCCATGAGTGCGGGAAACAAGGCCACATCGGACGGGTCTGCCGCAGCTTGCCGGGACCCAGCCAGGCCTCAAAAGGGGCTAACTATCGCCAATCGACAGGAAACCGTCCTGTATGGCGAGAGCCAGTAAACCGCTCCTACAGAAATCGAGCTTTGCAGAGAGAAGAGGCTCACCATACTATCACTATCGGTCACGCCTCAGCCTTGGACACTAAGAAAATCCGAGTCACAGTAGCCATCGAGAACCAGCCTTGCCACATGAAGGTCAACTCGGGATCGTCCCTCTTCATGGTGTCCTGGAAGACACTCAAGCAACTCATCCCCACAATTCAACGCCAAGATCTCCACTCCCAACACCTCATCCTCAAGGACTACCAAGGGAATCAAATCCCCGTCGTCAGTTCCTGCCGAGTCCGAGTCTCCTTCAAGAAGCACACAGCATACTTACCTTTAACGGTCATCGATAGAGATAGGCCTAGTCTAATGGGCCTCCAATGGTTCGCGCCACTCGGCATTGAAGTGGCCAGCATAAACCGAGTCAGCAGCGGTGACTGGGAGGAAGACCTTATCTATGAGTTCAGAGATGTCTTTGCGGACAGCTTAGGCGAGTACAAGGGGACCCTGATTTCATTCAGTCTAGATCCAAAAATAGCTCCCATTCACCTAAAGCCCCGTCGAGTTCCGTTTGCCTTAAAATCAAAAATCGACAAACAACTTGACAAACTGATAGCACAGGGGTGTTAGAGCCCATCAATCACTCCCCTTGGGAAACCCCTATTGTAACACCCATTAAGCCAGATGGGTCAATCCGAATTTGTGGGGACTACCAGGCCACTTTGAACCACGCCCTGCAGCAGAACGTGTATCCAGTTCCGGTGGTGCAGCATCTCCTCCATTCCCTGGGGGGCAGGAAAGTCTTCGCTAAATTAGATTTAGCTCAGGCATATCAGCAATTACCAGTAGATGAAAAAACGGCACAGGCCCAAACTATTGTGACACACCGAGGTGCCTTTAAATGTACCCGGCTTCAATTCGGAGTTAGTGTAGTCCCGGGGATTTTTCAGAGCCTTATGGAAATGTTATTGCAAGGAATTAAGGGCGTGTCCCCTATTTTGACGATGTATTAATTGCAGCCCCTACAAAAAAAAATCTTACAGGACCGGTTAAAATTAGTCCTAAAAAAATTCCAAGAGGCAGGTCTTAAAGTTAAAAAAAAACAAATGTAAATTATGTACTGACAGTGTTGAGTTTTTAGGGTAACTGATTGATAGCCAGGGCATTCACCCTACCGAAAATAAGTTAAAAGCGATTAAAAAACGCTCCCAGGCCACGAAACAAGGCCGATCTCCAAGCGTTCCTAGGCCTCATCAATTTTTATAATGTATTTTTGCCACACAAAGCAACGGTCGCTGAACCGTTACACCGGTTGTTAGATAAAAAAGCAAATTGGCTATGGGGTTACCGTGAAGAACAGGCGTTCCAAAATGTTAAAAAACTGCTCACTTCTGACTCTGTACTCATGCAGTATAACGAGACTTTGCCATTAGTTATAACCTGTGATGCATTGCCTTTCGGGGTAGGCGCCATTTTGAGCCATGTACTGCCTAATGGGAATGAAGCCCCTGTTGCATATTTTTCAAAGACTCTTTCAAAAACTGAGCGAAACTATGGACAAATCGATAAAGAAGCCCTCGCAATTGTCTCAGCTGTGAAAAGATTCCACGAATACGTGTATGGCCGGGCTTTTACTATTGTGACTGACCACAAACCATTATTGGGGATAATAGCCGGAGATAAGCCGACTCCCTACATATTATCCCCTAGGATGACTCGATGGTCAGAATGCTTAGCTGCTTATAACTATCAGCTGCAATACCGCCCGGGGAAAGCCATTCCCCACGCCGACGCATTGAGCCGAGCACCGCTTCCAGAGACTCTCGACGATCCTGCAACGGTAACCACGTTGCAAATCGAGGCACTCAACTCACCGCCACTAACCACCCAAGATATCGCGAGAGAAACCAAACATGACCACACCCTAGCACGAGTCCTAAGCTGGGTAGAACGCGGATGGCCATTGGACCAGTTATCAGATGACTTCACACCATTCAAGACTCGACAAACCGAGCTCTTCTCCCAAAAAGGCTGTGTCATCTGGGGCGATAGAGTCGTTATCCCAGAACAACTCCAGAAAGCGCTGCTGAGAAGCTTGCACGATGGCCACCCTGGCATTGTGTGAATGAAAGCCCTTGCACGAAGCTACGCATGGTGGCCGGGCATTGACAAGCAAATCGAACAGTGGGTTAAAGCTTGTCCCAAATGCCAAGAAGTCAGCAACGCCCCACCAAAAGCCATGCCTACTGAATGGGAGACACCACGTGGACCCTGGTCCCGAATTCACTTGGACTTCGCGGGGCCAACCAAAGGCCACACCTTCCTGCTTACCATCGACGCCTACTTGAATTGGCTCGAGATCCATCGCATGACGACTACAACCTCCGAGGCGGTTATCAAAACCTTAAACAGACTCTTTGCAACCCACAGATTACCAGACATCCTGGTATCTGATAACGGCCCTCAATTTACCTCACTAGCGTTTGAGCAGTACCTCGCTGACTGCGGCATTCGCCATGCGCTCACCTCGCCTGTGCACCCTGCGACCAATGGCAAAGCAGAACGCATGGTCCAATTTGTGAAGAAAACCTTGCAGAAGGTAGACTAAGACAACATTGACGACAAGGTCAATCGAATCCTCTTCTTGCAACACATCACCCCACATAGCGTCACCAACAAAACTCCCGCCGAACTGCTAATGGGACGAAAGCTCCGCTCCCACCTCGACCGGTTGCACCCAGCTTACGAACCGGAGAAACCACTAGGATCCAGCAGCCGCTGTCGTACCTTCCAGGTAGGAGACTTGGTATATGCTAAAAACCTATCGGGCGACCCGTTGTGGGTGGAAGCGACAGTAGTACGTGTAACCGGCCCCAGATCCTACCTTGTACAATGCCTTGATAATAAACTTTGGAAACGTCATATCGATCAATTACGATCGCGGCTTCCAGCGGCCAGTCCGCAACTCCCCTATGACCAAACTGAGGGGGGGGAGGTACGGAAGAAGATGAATTCCTAGAGAACCCGTTCGAAGGAAACGACGGCTTGATAGGGACTCAAAAAGCGGAGCCAGAGGGAGAAACGATTGCACCTCAGGGAATTGCAGAGAATGTGGGCAACGACGTAGAAGTGAACTCTGAACCAGAAACAGCCCTACTGCCAAACAACGATCTACCTCAGCGTGATTGCAGCCAGCTGATACAACGGAAATCAAAGAGACTAATAAGACAACTGTCCTACCTAAGGGACTATGTAACTGCGCCCTGCAAATAAGAAGCCAGGGGGAAGGGGTGTTGTGTATGCATAAAGATTTAATAAAGTGTGAGCTTGGAGTAAGTGCAGGGTTCTGGCCCTGCACTTCTGATTGGCTGTTAAGCGGCTGGACCGGATTGGCCCGTTCCGGGGAATCTGATTGGCCCTTAACAGAGAGTTCCTATTGGTTATAAGAGCTAGCACTCCTAGCCTGTTATTGGTTAAAAGTTACAGGGTTTGCCTATATAAGGCGGGTATAACTGCTATCGAAGAAGAAGTCACAATGTAAATAGAGCTGAAGTTCACCGTTCAGAGGCTTGTCTCCATTCTTTCTCGCCCATTATCAAAACATAACAGTTGGAATCTTACGTTGCACCTGAAAGTCCATGGTAACACAGCTGTTATAATTAAATAGACATACTGAGGAATTCTGGACTAGTTATGATTCCCCAAGGATAGGCCAAGGGCTCATGTAGATATAAAGTGACTAGAGGATTAATCACGAGAAAGGCCCGGGTTCTGGTCCAGGAAGGGGTGCACTTGGTGCATAAGACAAATATGTGCAAAAGTTTTCCTGGCCAGAGCTCTCAACTGCCCCTTAAGTGGGAGCTCTGAGTCCAGAAAAGAGGTCAGATTATGCACCAGTTCCATTTAGAGGAGAAAAGTGTAATTCCCTCTGCAGCCTAAGTTGGTAAATCACAAAATCCAATGATCCATGAACCCACAGCCCCTTAAATCTCACTAAGGTTGAGTTTAAGGCAGTTTTCTGCCCATCCAGACTAAACACCCTTCGGGGCTCAGGCACTGTGACAGAATGACAGCATCTCTTGGCTGCTTCCAGTTGAGTTTATCCAGCGGCTTCATGTAGATGTTTAAAAGAAGAAGGAAGACCATTGAGCCCTGAGAGATGCCACAGACCAGGAGTTTCAGGTTTAATCTCTCCTCCCCCATCAACACTGACTGGGATCAACCATGGAGAACTTCCACAATACCTTTTTCATGCTTCCAGTCTCTGTACTTGGTTCAGAGGTAAATCATAAAATCTTAGTATGAAGATAACAGGGATGCTAGCTCCTTTCATTGATTTATTGATTGATATTGATTAAATGCCATTATGCTGATGTTCTTCCTTAGAGTCAACACAGATATTCTCCCAGAGATATGCCCTTCACAGGATACTAACTTGGTCAAGTTTCACCTGACGTTCTTTAATGGCTTCATTGCAATAGTTATTAAAGAATACACCCCCTGTACTTCTTTTCTGGCACAGACAACTGGGATATGCAAAAAAAAGAGACCAGCAGCTTCTAAATTATCCAGCAAAAATTCCAAGGCATGCATTGAAACAAGGCAGAAACTGTCCTTTCCTAATTTAAACATGAAAGTTACTTGTTCACTTGCTTACATTAAAGGTCAGCTCGTAGTTTTCTATTTTTCTGTAGTCCCCTATCTGCTATAATAGTGAAAAATAATAATTGACTTGCCCTTATGGGGCAATATAGATAAGTTGCTCCACTGGGTACAGTATTCTAATGGGGCATCAAGATGGTCGGTATAACCAACTGGAATATATGGTTGTTCCTGGGAAATAGCCCGTCACTGGTGACATGCTTGGGTAGGCCAGGGTTGCAGCTTGCTGACCATGCTATGAGTTAGTAGAGATAGCAAAAGTGGACTGGCATGGTGAGAGGTGTAAGCCATAAATAGAATTTAAAAAGTAGCATTCCTAGATATTATTTCCTATTTTTAAAGCAATCAAACAGAGGGTCATTTCTTCCAAGTGTTAACTTGGCACTCATCATTTTCAAAAGATTTTAAAGCATTCCAATCATGCATAATTCAAAAGTTACGTTTGATCCAAGATTGTCTCTAATGTTGATCATCCTCTTATGAGTTCTTTTGAGAGGACATTGTGGCATTCCTTTAGCACAAAGCAATTAGTTCTTGTGAATAACCACATTAAGGAAGCTGAATGAACAAAGCCCAAAACAATTTTGGAAACTGTTTTCTTCAAGTGCAGAGTAGTGATGTCTTGTTTTTCAGCTCTATTCTGCTGTTGTTATGTACAAATAGAGTTAAGGTTGGATTTACCAAAGGATTTCTCCCTTTGGGATCATCTATACTAATTACTCACAGTATTATTTCCAGTAGCTCTGGAATATTCTGTGCCTTTGGATGTATAAATATAGAAATACACAATTAATATAAATTATCATCTGTTGTTTATGTCTTTGTCTCTGCTTTGGCCTGCCTTGGAACCCATTTTTTAGAATTCCACTTAAATGCTTTGATGTTTGTGAAGTTTAAGTAACCTACATCAAGCTATGTATTTCACTAGTTGAACTGACTGATATTTGCACTTATTTTGGACTGGATTAGGGATTTATATACCAAGTACAAACAAAACTAGTAATTATCCACACCGATTTTCCAACTGTCAAATTTAATAACCACAAATGAAGTTATAAAAATAATGGTCTAGGTAGCTTTCAAGTCATTGTCAAAGTTCATATACAGAAGTGAATTTTCAGCATTACATACAGTAGTATCAGTAACAACTTTTAGAAGCAGGAGAGAAATCTGAGTTTAGTTTAGTTTATTGTCATTGCACCTTGTACAATGAAATTAAATACTATCTTCAGTGTACATTATAACTACAAAAATAAAACCAAACACACATCCTTCACATTCTGTACAATTTGAATTGAAAACCTGATATTGCATTAATATTGCACTATACGGTAGAATTCAATATAGTTACTGCCCTGGGATAGAAGTTTTTCAGCCTATTTGTCCTTATTTTTTATTATCCTGTACTGTCTTCCAGGTGGTAATAGTTCAAAAGAAAAGCATGCCCAGGATGAAATAGATCTTTAAGAATGTTTTGAACTTTCTTAAGGCAGTGGGAGCTATAAAGCTTTTCCAAAGAGGGGAGAGGGCAGCCAATGATCCTCTGGGCAATGATGTTAACCCTCTGGAGTGCTGTCCTATCTGCCACTGTGCAATTGGCAAACCATTCACAGGTGCAGTAAGTTAAAATACTCTCTATTGTGCAGCGGTAGAAGGTCACCAGCAGTTTTTCATTCAGTTGTTTCCTGAGAGGTCTCAGGTATAATCTCTGCTGGGCCCTTTTGACCAGTGCTACAAACATCAATAATTCTCCATTGATAAGAAGTCCTTCCTAATGTTACGTATTTCAATTTAGACTCAATTTTGAGTTATGAAGCTGTTTCAAAAAGCTTAAAAATTGAAGAACTTTTTGAAGAATTGCACAGATTAATACAGAGTCATCCAATTAAGAAGAATGAATATACTACTTGTTAAGTTCTGTGCATGGGTGCAAGGATGGAGACGAGCCAGTGAAACAGTGAACTTCAAACTCTTTATTTACATATGAAACAGCTCAGCTCAATGGCCATGATGGGCCCCTTTATATAGGCAACTCTTAACTTATTTAACCAATGAAAACACAGGGAGTGCTAGCTCCATTAACCAATGGGAGAGGCTCGTTAATAGCCAATCAGATTCTCCTGAACGGACCAATCCGATGTCGCTATTATCGGCCAATCAGAAGTGCAGGGCTAGAACCCTGCACTTTGCTTCAAGCTCTTAACAATCTTTATTAAGTATTTATTGATTCACAACACTACTTGACATTGATTGTGTTTAGAATGAAAAATACTTTTTCATCAGTGAAATCATTTGCTTGTTTTACACATAAATCTTCCAATTCCAATTGCAGTAATGAAAAATAAAGCAGATCATTTAGTCCACTGAGAAGATACTCACAATAAGTGAGTTCTGTTGATTAAAAAAGCTTAATTGCTACTTTTTCTCCCTTTTTTTCCTGGGCCATTCTTCATTCACAACCACAGTAAATGTATCTGTACCCATAACATCTACCATAATGTGTTTTTCAGAAACAATTTGCTGTTAGGAAGCACTTTTTGAAGAGCAAAATCAAAGAGCAAGGGATAAAATCTTTGGAGCTTTACCATTATTACAACTCATTATTCTCCTGAAAAATAATTTAAAGAAGAAAAGAAATGAGCCAAGTTGCCTAAGATTGCCCATAAGATGCTTTTTGGAACAGCCCAAGAGAGAAATTATATCACTGTTTCTTCTTTCTTTTGCTGCCCTCTGACTTCATGGATTGAAATGGTTTCAGGTTTAAGCAAACCTTCAGAACCCAACAGAATGAAAAAATGAAGAGTCAAATTATGTTTCCATTAAACCGAGATCAGAGAGAACAGGAAGGTGATTTAGTAATGTCACTTATTTACAGTTTGCACTGAGAAATCTAGCAGTAGCTTAGCAGCTTTTCCAAAGAAGAAATGAACCCTTCCATGAAGATGCTGTTTGCTCTTCTCTTGATATTCTGCATGTTACTTGCTACTGTGAAAACAAATAGTAAGTACATGTCACTGTGATTAGTCACTTTTAATGGAGCTGTTTTTACACAAGGTAAAGGGGCGGATTGCAAAATATTATTCATTACAATGTTTCAGTTTTATGGATGTTTGCTTTATATTTAATATTGGATTTCAAAGGAGAGGAAATGTCTGCGCTTCTGATAATTTTCTTGTACAGAGGCATCCTATTTGCATGGAGTCTCTTTTGGGGGGAAAAAAAAAAGAGGTTGTCAAATTATTGTGGTTTCTGTTGTGATTGTCATTGTTACTGTTGCTGAACAATGTAGATAGCAATGTTCCCCCAGCTCAATTCTATACCTCCTCTAGAATCTGAAGATTTATAACCTGAAGCGTCCTAATTATAATAGGCAAAACAAAAGTTAAAAAAAAGTATAGCAACCCTAATTGTCTCAGAATTGATAGAATCTAAACCAGTACCTTCTCATCTAGACATTGTAGAAGGAGATCCATGTTAGTCTATGATAACCAAAACCCAGCAGGAACCTGGTGGCACATTTTCAGATTCAAGTATTTTATGAAAAGGCATAAACTTTTCTGATGCCCAACTTCTCCTAGTTCAGAACTGCAGGAGGGCAGCACTGACTCCCATCACTCACTCCCACTTGTGCTTTGGCAGTCCAGCCACATTATGCGTTTGATGAAGAATGCTGCAATTCATCAGAGCTTGTGCTTCTTAATAAAATGTGAGTCAGAAGGAGAGCTACCTGATTTCTGATTATATTCTATTCTGTAACTTGTTCAGTGGGGGCATTCAGCAGGTTCTGACCAGTTTTGGAGAACCAGTGGAGGAAATTTTGAGTAGCTCGGAGAACTGGAAAATACTACCTCTGACTGGAGATTTTACAGTATCCTTCCCTTGCTATGGCCACCAAGCCATGCCCACAGAACCAGTAGTAAAAAAAATTGAATCCCACCACTGAACTTGTTGCATTAACCATCATAATTAGGACTAGCAACTCCATTGCTAAGTGACACAATTGTTAAGCAAGAACACATGACCATGATGAACATACAACCTCATTTCTGCCGCAGTTGTTAAGCGAATCACCCCTGGTCACTAAATACATGACCGTGAGTTGTGATTTTATTTCTGGCTTCGCGGTTGATGCTGCTTGTTGGCTGTTCAGTGCACTAACGGCGGTTACATGACTGTAGGATGCTGCAATGGTTGTAAAGATGCCTCGCTAGTTGCAACCACGGGGATGCTCTGTTGGTTGTAAAATGTGAAGACCAGTCACAAAGTTCCTTTTTCAATGCTGGCATAACTTCAAAAGGTCATTAAACAGGGAGGTTGTTAAGCACGTACTTCCTGTAATGTATTTTGATGAAAAGAGTTATATGGGGGGGGGGGAGCACAACAAAGAATGTTTTTTCTGCACCAACTCAGAAAGCTCAAACTGCCCAAAGAACTTCTGCTGATTCCATTCTACAGAGGAATCATTGAATCTGTCATCTGCATCTCTATAACTGTCTGGTTTGGTTCTGCAACCAAACAAGACAGACACAGACTTCAACAGATAATTAGAACTGCAGAAAAAACAATTGCTACAAACCTGCCTTCCATTGAGGACCTGTGTACTGCACAGAGTCAAAAAGAGGGCTGTGAAAATATTTATAGACCGGTCACATTGTGGACATAAATTGTTTCAACTTCTACCCTCAAAACAACGTTATAGAGCATTGCGCACTAGAACAACGAGACACAAAGGCAATTTCCCTCCCCAAATGCGATCACTTTTCTAAACAACTACTAATTCCCACAGCACTGTCGAACTATTTACTAAGACTATATTACTGTTATTCTTCTCATCCGTCCTATTACCTATCCACTTCTATTTATGACCTATAACTTTGTTGCTTGTATCTTTATGATTATATTGTTTTATTTAGTTTCCTAGTATGTTTTTGGTTGCTTATTTAGTTTCCTATGATTATCACAAAGTGTTGTGTCTTATGATTCTTGGTGAATGTATTTTTATGTACACTGAGAGCTTATGCATCAAAGACAAATTCCTTGTGTGTCCAATCATACTTGGCCAATAAAGACTTCCATGAAATGATGCCAGGCAATTCATGAAGTGTTTATATATTTCATTTGTATATTGCTTTTCATTTTTTTCCCCCCAGATTCATCAGATCACATTATTATCTCATCTAAGCCAAGGAAACCTCTGCCAGCTTTAATCAATTCTACAAATGGGGATTTGTCAGACATCGACAATAAAGAAGGAAGTCCTATTCTCTTTTCAGATGATGTTGGGACATATTTCGATAATCCATGGATGACTCAGTTTCTCCCCACAGTCGAGAGTCTTATGTTTGCTCTGGGTCTTCCCTTAAATGCTTTAGCTATTCATATTTTTGTGACGAAGACGAAGCTTTGGAAGCCAGCCATGGTGTATATGCTCAATCTGGCTTTTGCAGATCTGCTTATGCTGACCATGCTGCCTCTTAAAATCATATACCTTTTCAGTGGACACAACTGGGTCTTTGGATCAATTATGTGCCAATTGGCCTGTTCTACTTTCATGTGCAACATGTACTGCTCCATTCTGCTGATGACAGGGATCAGCATTGATCGTTTCTTGGCTTTGGTTTGCCCCATGAAGTCTCTGTCCTGGCGCACAGCAAGACGGGCCTCTGTGGTCTGTTTTGCCATCTGGCTGATCGCCATAGTGGGGACAACCCCATTCCTGGTCATTGATCTCACTCTATGGATACCTCAGATGAACATTACCACTTGCTTTGAGGCGCAAAACTTGTCTGCTTCTGTGGACTTCTTCAGTTATTATTTATTTACCTTATCTGCTTTCTTCTTCTTTATCCCGTTATTAATTTCTACCACTTGTTATATATGCATCATAAGGAGACTTTTTTTGTCCAAGTTTATGGTACAGCGAGGGAGGAAGAGACGTGCCATCTTCTTGTCCGGCGTTGTCTTGTGCACCTTCTTTCTTTGTTTTAGTCCAGCCAATATCCTGCTATTAATGCAACTCTTTTTTCCACATGAACATCTTCAGAGCATCTTTTTTGCCCACATGTTCAGCCTTTCACTGAGCACCCTCAACTGTTGCTTCGACCCCTTCATCTACTATTACGCCTCCTCAGAATGCCAGAGGCAGGTCTGGAGTGTTTTGTGTCCCAAAAAGCTGGTTCTGGTTGGAAAAACAAACAGCAACAGTGCACCCTCTGCCAAGAGCTTAGACCCTTCGTTTCCCATTTAGTGTTTTATTGCTGTACACAATGCATGGATTGATAATATCACAAGTGTGAATCTAAATGTTCAATGTCCTATGGAAGCTTTTTCCTATGCAGGAGGTCCTCAACTTACGACCACAATTGAGCCTAAAATTTTCTGTTGCTAAGCCAAATTTTCTGTTGCTAAGGTGGTTTTGTCCCATTTTATGACCTTTCTGGCCACAGTTGCTCAGTGAATCACTGCAGTTGTTAACTTAGCAACATGATTGTTAAGTGAATCTGGCTTCCCCATTGACTTTGCTTGTCAGAAGGTCACGAAAAGTGATCATATTTCCCTGAGACAATGCAACTGTCATAAGTACATACCAGTTGCCAAGTGTCCAAATTTTGATCATGTGACCATGATATATTCATCAAATATATCTCATCAATATGTTCCCATCAATTCCATCCCACCAAAGCTTTCTCAGATTTCCCCTTCCTCTCAATATATTCATTCACATATCAGCTTGGTGATTTAGTCCTATTATTCCAATTATGTGACCAAACAACCTCAACATACTTTCGTAGCAGAAACTCAATTTTTTATTCAAATTGAATTAGTTAGTGTGAAGTTCTGAAATCTAAAACTGAAGCTGTTGAGGTTCAGATTGACCCTTTGTCTCAGATAGTTGTATAAATTGATTGATTGAGTTGCAGTGACTGACTTAACAATTCTGGGAAGAATGGTTGTAAAATCAAGCAAAATTCACTAAACAAATGTCTCACTTAACAATAGAAATTTGGGGCTCAATTGTGGTTATAGATTGAGGGCTATCTATATGTACTTAGTACCATAACTCATTATCCTTTCCTTTTGGTGTGTGTGTAATGTAAAGGCTTTGAGCATTCTAAGAAGTGATAAACTAATCTTAATTCTCCAACCTTATCTTAAAAAGTCACTGCAATTCATGTAGGCACAGAGCAGGGGTGAGATTCAATTTTTTAACAACGGGTTCTGTGGACGTGGCTTAGGTGGTAGGTGTGGCTTGGTGGTCATGTGACTGGGTGGACATGGCTTGGTGGCCATGTTATTGGCTGGGCATGGCCAACTCAACATCACTCACATTGAGGCACACATCTCCTCGCCTGGCCTCTCATGACTGTGCGGATGCTGCAACAGTCATAAGTGTGAAAATGGTCATGTCACTTTTTTCAGTGCCATTGTAACTTTGAATGTCACTCCACACAAGCAAAGTACCAGCAAAGGAAGAGGAAAAAACTGCAGAGAAGTTCCTGAGACAGGAAGTCTAGTCCTGCCAAGAACATAATAAGGGTTAACGGAGAGGCAGTTTCTGTAAGCAACACCAAAATGTTTCCTTCCTGCCTTCCTTACAGGATTAGGCCAGTAATTTCTTCGAACAACCAGTTCTCCGAACTGCTTAGAATGTTAACAACTGGTTCTAGTGAATAATTGCAAACTGGTAGAATCCCACCCCGGCATAGAGGACTTTTAGGTGAAAAAACAACAAGGAGGAATGATGCTTAGAAGACGGAGCTTATCTGCCCAAAAATGGTGGTGCATTAAAGGAGTTATTTGAGGACATCAATCAAAATAATATCACAACTACGGTACATTCTTAGATCATAAATCAGTGGAAGAGAACTAGGGTATGATAATGGTTACCTTTTGCATTTCAAGAAACCTATAATTTATTGGAAAGTTCCAAATCATCTTCCTTGCTCTGAACAACAGCTTTTATTCACATTAATCAGCTCACCAATACTAAGATGTTTGTGTTAACAGCATGTGAATGTAACACACAATATCATTTTAAGTATCTGATTTAAGGTCTGCATTTACAAATTCTTCTGTGATAATAAATGTTATAATCTTGAAAACGTTGCAAGATTTTTTTGTCTTCTTATTTTATTGAAATGATAATAGAGCAAACTCTCTTGAAACAGTGGACTTAAGCTTCACAAAGTACATATCACTTCAATGTTTATGTGGTCTTTATCCTTGACTGTTTACAGGTATTCCTCCATTTACAATGTTCATTAAACATTTGAAATTACAATGGCACTGAAAAAGTGTCTTATTATCGTTTTTCACACTTACGACCATTGCAGTATTCTCATGGTCACACGATCAAAATTTGGGCGCTTGCAATTGGCCTGTAATTATCATAGTTGCTCTGTCCCAGAATAATGTAACCACTATTTGTAACTTTTTCAGCCAACATCCAACAAGCAAAGTCAACGGGGGAAGCTAGATTTTTTTAATGATGATTCACTTAACAATTGAAGTGATTCATTGAACAACTATAGCAAAAAAAAAGTCATAAAATGGGACAAAACTCACTTAACAACTGCCTTATTTAGCAACAGAAATTTTGGGCTCAGTTGTGGTTGTAAGACTAGGACGACCTATTGTCTATGTCATCAACCTGCATTATTACATTTATTTTAAGGTATTAAAAATATCGATCTCTTCCTCAGGGCAAGAGGCATTTCATTTTACATCCAGACTTGATACTCTACACATTTGAACATTTTTTTTTTAAAAGATATGTGATTTGGTAGTATTTTAGTATTATTGGAAAATCAGCTGAAGAGTCTTCTACTAAAAAGTACTAGAGAAACTACTATGTGTTTTCACTACTCTGCCTTAAAAGAAGAAAAAGCTGAAAAAGTACAGAAGAAAAAGCTGAAAGTAACAACAATGGCAAAAGTTAAGAGATTATCTTTCTCAGGAAGAGGTTTCATGTGATTTATCAAACTGTTTTGCTCCAGTTCTTGAATAGCCTTCTTTAGTGGTGCTCAGCTTTGCACAATATTCCAAACAAAGTCATTCTAAATATTTATGTTACAAGATTATTGTTCTTCTGGCCATTTAATTTTAAAGCAGTTTCAGCAAATACTGAAAAATGCAATGGTTATTTACTGAGGTCTACAGCTGGAACAGCTGGATTTTCTAATCCTTACTCGTAAGCTTTTCCTTTGTTTGGTGACAAATGTATATATATGGAGATATTTTTTCTCAAAATATAAAAGAGAAATGAACTGCTGACTAGATAAGTCTACAGAATGAAGAAAAACACATACTATGTAGATTTTCAAGTGCACGCCTATGCTAGATTATATTTTAACCTTTACAATTATTTTTCTTATTTTTAACTAGAATTTTTCCTGATATGGAAAATTTAGTACCAAACACATTTAGAACATTCTCTTGTACAAATAAGGAGAATAGCTGTAAGAGAGAAGTTAAAAAGCTATTCAAGAATAATCAGGTGATTTGAAATAAAGTTTGCAAGGAAAAATTTATAAGCCTAACCTTATAAGAGAAGAAGAAAAGACTTAAAAAGATGACATACTGAAGATACCTAAAACATGTACCTCATGGGGTCCTTTTTATAGCTTTCTAATATTCCATATTGACTAGGTATAATCATCAAGTAATGGTAATTCTATTGGTAATTCTATCAGAGGTTGATAGATAGTGGAGCCCCATAAATCTAGAGACTATTATTATATAATTATATAATTTGGGGAGGGGGATTGGTTATGTTTGAATTTATGATTCAAAGATAATCTGCAGCCATTATAATGCATGCTGGTGTAGTAGAATTGTTATGCAACTGATTGCCCTTCCACTGTGGTCTTTGGTCAGAGATGATGCAAATGTGACTTTCACTTGAGACCAAATATTCCCAACAATGCATGTAATACAATAGATCTTTATTAAGAGTATTCACTAAACTAAATTTCAGGTAGTACTTGTATGATCTAAGCAAGTTCATAATTGCTTTGCTGGTTTTAGAGTGTGAACCAGATGAAGTTCACAAACAATTCATTTCAGGAGCAATCCTCCAACTTGGTCCTCAGATCAAAAGAGATAAACCATGTCAAAAATTCAAAACTTGAGTTATATCCCCTCTTGAGTAATAACATGATTATCTCAGAACTCCATAACATGGTTAACAGCTTGAGTAGTAGAAAATCTTATAAAATGAAAAGATACATGTGAGGGAAATGATTGTCAGATGCATGATAGCATACCAGTTGTCCACATAAGTCAAGCTTAACAAAATAGGCAAAAAATTATGTAAACTGTTGTGTCCGCGAAATGATGCCAGGAGTCGGTGACTTCAATTCAAGCTCTTTTATTGAAAGTTGGAACCGAACTGGGGCAAAGGGAAAAAGATCGCGGCTTTTATTCTTTTAGCCGCGGCGGCCGCGGCCAATGACACCACTTTGAATCTCCCGCGATCCGAATGGACCAATCGTGGGAGATTTTTAGCGAGCCAATCGGCGCGGCTCGCCTGACCAATCAGAGTGCCCCGCGGTTTGGCCAATCAAAGCGCTGGGATCTCAAGAATGCTAATTAAGGACAGAACACCCCTCCCCTCTTGGTTCAGTCCTGACGTCGTGTAGTCACGTAGGTAGGCGGGGCTCCGTCTGAGCCTACTGGACCTGCGCAGCTCAGTCGTAGGTTGGATCCCGGCCGGTTCGGTCGGGATCTCTGCTGCTCCTGCTGCCGTCGTGGGAACCGGCTGGTCGATCGGGCCGGGCCGCTCTCCGTAGCTCCCTCCTGGGCCTCCCGGGTTGGTTGAGCTGCGGGTTTCGCCGCTGCCGCTCGGTCTTTCCGGGCCAGTCGAGCTGGCCTGGCTGTCTCTTCCTGGCGAGGGGTCGTGATGGCTGCTTTCCGGTAAGTACGGCTGGTTTATTCTTCTTTGGTTTTGGTCCCCTGGGTATTCCCTCCCCCATTGGTTTGTGTTGTGGGGGTTGGTTTCGCCTGTTTGTGCATCGGTGGTTTGTTGGTTGGTAGTCCTCGACCTCAGTTGGTCGATGTGGCGTTTCCACGTTCGTCCGTCTGCTGTTTGTAGCCGGTACGAGTGTGGGCCTGTTGTTTGTGTGATGACGGCCGGTATCCATAGTGGGTCTCCCGTCAGGTTTCTTGCGTATACGGGGTCGCCGGGTGCGAAGGTTCGGTGTTTGCTGTTTGAGTCTGGGGGCTTCTCCGGGTTATACGTGGGGTGTAACCTGTCGAGTGGGGACCTTAATTTCCTCCCCATTAATAGTTCAGCTGGGCTCTTATTCGTTGTGGTATTTGGGTTATGTGTTGGGTGAAGAGTAGTTTGTTTATTTTCTCCTGGATCTCCCCGTGGTCTATTTTCCGGATGGTCTTCTTAGTGAATTGGACCATCCGTTCCGCCCTACCGTTCGCCGCCGGGTGCACCGGTGCTTCAGCGCGTGGCGGATGCCCCTTTCCACTAGGAATTTTTCGAATTCCAGCGAGGTGAATTGGGGCCCGTTGTCGGAGACGACGACGTCTGGGAGGCCGTGTGTTGCAAAGAGTTTGCAGAGTTCCTTGATCACGGCCTCCGTGGTTGTCGTCTTCATGTTGCTTACCTCCAGCCAGTTGGAGTAAGTGTCAACTGTTATGAGGAAGGTGTGTCCTTTTGTGGGCCCGGTGAAGTCTATGTGAATCCTAGACCAAGGTCCCCTTGGGCTTTCCCACTCTAGGACGGGTGCTGTGGGTGGGCTTGGCCTAGTTTCCTGGCATCGTTGGCACCTTGCTACCCAGGCCTCAATTTGTTTGTCCATCCCTGGCCACCAAGCGTAACTTCTGGCCAGGGCTTTAGTCCTAATGATGCCAGGGTGCCCCTCGTGTAGCAGTTCCAGGACCTTCCCTTGTAGCTTTTCTGGAATGACCATCCTGTCCCCCCATAGTATGCACCCTTTTAATAAAAAGAGTTCCGTTTGGCGGTTTCGGAACGTTTTGACGGACTCGTCGTTGTCCCTTTCCGGTCACCCTTTCTCTACCCAATGCAACACCCGCGCCAGACATTTGTCTTTATTAGTCTCTCGGGCAATATCTGACGCGGTTATGGGAAGGTTGGGTAGAGTCTCTATGCTGAGGGTGGTCGTTGTGGGTGCTGGGTCGGTGTCAGGTTCCGGTAGCGGCGAGTGGATTAAGGCATCTGCATGGGAGATCGTCTTACCCGGTCTGTGTATGAGTCCGTAGTTGTAGGCTGCCAGGAACTCAGACCACCTTGTCATTCGGGGAGACAGAATGTTCGGGGTGGCCCGGTTTCCTGCAAGGATTCCCAGCAGCGGCTTGTGGTCGGTTATGATGGTGAAAGTCCGGCTGTAAAGATACTCGTGTAATCGTTTTACAGTGGCAACGATAGCCAGAGCCTCTTTGTCCAGCTGGCTATAGTTCCGCTCCGGTTTGGTGAGGGTCCTCGAAAAGAACGCGATGGGCGCTTCTTTTCCGTCGGGGAGGGTATGGCTGAGGACAGTGCCGACGCCGAAGGGTGATGCGTCGCATGTGACAGCCAGAGGTAGGGTCTCGTTATATTGTATGAGGACGGCGTCTGAAGTGAGGAGGTCCTTCATTCTTTGGAAGGCGGCTTGCTCGCGTTTCCCCCAAGTCCAGGTCGCCGCCTTGTCCAGGAGCCTATGCAAGGGCTCCGCCGCCGTCGCCTTTTGGGGCAGGAAAACATTGTAAAAGTTCAGTAGCCCCAGGAACGCCTGTAGTTCCGTCTTTGACTTGGGTGTGGGGGCTTCTTTGATGGCCTTGATTTTTTTGTTTGTGGGGTGAATGCCGTGACGGTCTAGGAGGTATCCTAGGAATTCTACTCATTCCGTGCATAGCTGGCATTTCTCCCTCTTGACTTTCAGCCCGGTCTCTTTAAATTTGGTTAGGACCTCCCTTAGGCGACCCTCTAGTTTGGCTTGGTTGGCTGCCGACACTAGGACGTCGTCGAAGTAAGGTACCACCCCCTTGATGCCTTGCAATAGTCTTTCCATTAGGCTTTGGAATATGCCCGGTGCCACGCTGACTCCGAATTGGAGTCGGTTGCATTTGAATGCCCCCCGGTGGGTGACTATGGTTTGCGCTTCTGCCGTTTGCTCGTCGACTGGCAACTGTTGGTAGGCCTGGGCGAGGTCGAGCTTGGCGAAAACCTTGCCCCCTCCCAGTGAGTGCAGTAGGTGTTCCACTACTGGGACGGGGTAGGCGCTTTGTTGTAGCGCGCCATTTAGGGTGGCCTTATAGTCCCCACAGATCCTCACCGACCCATCGGGCTTGATCGGGGTGACTATGGGGGTCTCCCACCGGGCGTGGTCTATGGGCTGTAGGACCCCTTGCTTGACAAGCTTGTCAATTTGCTTGTCTATCTTGGGTTTCAGTGCGAATGGCACCCGCCTTGGTTTCAGGCGTTTTGGGGGGACGTTTGGGTCTAGGTTGAAAGATATAAGGGGCCCTCGGTACTTGCCTAGGTTTCCGTCGAAGACCTCTTGGAATTCCCGGGCCAGTTGCTGCTCCCAGCTGTCGTCGGTGACGTGGTCGACTCCTGTGAGTGCGATGTCGAGTGGGGCGAACCATTGTAGTCCCAGTAGGCTTGGGCGGTCGCGGTCGACGATTGTCAGGGGAAGTCTTTCCGTGTGCCCTTTGTAGGTGATGTTGAAGTGTTTGGTTCTGACTATCGGGATGCGGTTTCCCTGGTAGTCCTTTACAATGAGTCTCTGGCTGTCTAGGTTCCTCCTTTGGAGGGTAGGCACCAAGCGCTTTATTTCATGCCATGCTATCATGGAGAGGTAGGACCCGGAGTCCACCTCCATTTTGCATGGCTGGCCCTCGATGCCTACCTCCACGTGGACCTTCCGGACGTCATGGGTTATGGCGTGGCCGATGGTGACCGTCTGATGGGTCTCCTCTCTTCGCCGGTTATCGCCGCCTTGCAGGGATTGTCCGTTCCAGTCCCATCTGTTGTCCGAGGGGCGATCTCTGGTCCGGGGTGGTGTGCTCTCTCTCCTCTGGTCGCTCTGGTCCCATCGTGCCGGGCTGCGATTCTTCTTTAGGCAGCAAACACGGGCGATGTGTCCCTTCATGCCGGCAGATCGATTCCAAAAAACGGCATTCCGACCTGGGGTGGTCGCCGCCGCAACCGGCACAGTTGGTCCTCGACTTATGACCCCGCCGGTTCCATGGGTCGCGGCCTGTCTGGAGGCGATGGATGTCCTCCTCGTCCTCGGAAGTGCCCGATGCCGAGTGGAAGTCGCCCTGGTGGGTGGTCGTCTCGGGTTGGGCCTCGGTTGACCTCGCCGGGTTGTTGTTTCCGCTGCGGTCCCCAGTGTTCGGTCTGCGCATGCGGTCGGCGGAAGTTCGGGTTGCTTCGGCAGCTGCGGCTGCGGTGAGGGTGTCTGCTAGGCGGATGTTGCCCTTGGCCATCAGCCGGCTCTGGAGGACGGGGTCCCACAAACCGAGCACGATTCGGTCTCGCAGGGCGTCGTTCAGGTTGTCGAATTTGCAGAGCCCCCCTAGGCGCCGCAGCTCGGTGACGAAGTCGCTGAAACTCTCACCCGACCGTTGGTCCTGACGGTAGAATTTGTTGCGTCGGATCAGGATGGGTACCTCTGGAGCGTAGTGCCGCCGAAGTATGGGTTCGAGGACGTCCCAGTCCATCGCGGTCGCATCGGTGGGTTTGGCAAGCGCCTTGGCCATGTTGAAGACCTCGGTCCCGCAGTGGATCAGGAAGACGGCGCGCTTCATGGGGCCGGTGACGTCCTTCAGGTCGCTGCACTCGAGGAACATGCGGAATCGGTCGGAGTACGATTCCCAGTCCTCGGTGGCGGGGTTGAAGGGTGCGGGGGGTGCGATTTTCGCCATCACGGTGGTTCATCTGGCTTCCGTCGGACACGTGGTTCGGTTCAAGGCCTGGATCCCACCTTCGTCGCCAGTGTTGTGTCCGTGAAATGATGCCAGGAGTCGGTGACTTCAATTCAAGCTCTTTTATTGAAAGTTGGAACCGAACTGGGGCAAAGGGAAAAAGATCGCGGCTTTTATTTTTTTAGCCGCGGCGGCCGCGGCCAATGGCACCACTTTGAATCTCCCGCGATCCGAATGGACCAATTGCGGGAGATTCTTAGCGAGCCAATCGGCGCGGCTCGCCTGACCAGAGTGCCCCGCGCTTTGGCCAATCAAAGCGCGGGGATCTCAAGAATGCTAATTAAGGACAGAACATAAACAGTTAAAATATAAAACCAAAATACAATGTATGCAATAACTGGAGAAAAATGATAGGTTGGTGGGACAAACAAAAAACTAAAATATCAATCAATAGCTGAACATGAATATATCTGTGTTTCTCAACCTCAACAGCTTTAAGATGTGTGGACTTCATCTTCCAGAATTCCCTAGCCTAGCTAACAGGCTGGCTGGAGAATGTGGGGAGCGGAAGTCTACACATCTTGAAGTTAAAAACACTGGACTATATTATCTGTTTATTCATTATTACTGTACTGTAAAAAGTCTGATTGGTGTCAGGACCACCTCCAGCTCTGACTTTGCCTTGCTACTTTGATCACTTCCTGAAAACCTGTGCCTCTTGGAATCCTGCTGCTGGACTTTGAACCAGACTATTTGTTTCCTGGACCTTTGGGCTGCTTTCTGACCCAACTTTGCCACAGCTCTGAACTTGTTTGCTTTGATTTCCTCTCAGGCAAGCTGCTCAAAGGAGCTGTGACTTGCATTTGAGGTGTGTCAGTAACTACACCTTCTATTTGTACTATATTTATTTTTCATCCAGGTAAATTATTACAGTTATTTATCTGTGGATACGTGAGTGTGCTGACTGTGATCATGGCAACTAGCCATTTGGAGAAATCAGAAATGGATAATAATTGTTGTCCCTTGCCCTACAATATCTAAGGGTTTGCACTACCAGAAGAATAAGCAATAGATTTGGACTGAAGAAGGAGCACATACCAAGTTTCATTGCAATGTCTATTGGGTTATTGCTTAACAGGAAAGAGGATCCCAAAAAAGCAAAGATTTTTGTAGAAGTTGAGGGCTACAAGGCAAAACCCTACCTAACAATGCATAAGAGGCTGTGCTACCATGAGATGTGGTGGAATGTAGTCTGGATTCCCAGGAGGGAGGTGCTGCTTTCCAGAGGACCAAGTGACAACCAGGTTTAGATGGTTTGGTAGCAGAAAGAGGATCAAGGTAGTCTTCCCTAGCAGTTCACAGAGTATATTTCCAATGATGAAAGAATGTTGCTTTAGTTGTGCAAGATTTCTGACTATAGGTGAGGAGCAATAAAGGAAACTGCTGGGAAGTAACTGTGAGTGTTGATTTTTGACAGAAAAAGAACCAATAAGTGATGAGATAACTTCATATATTTACCACTTTAGAGTGGCAATGGAAATATTTTAAACTATATATATTTATTCCTAAATTACACTTAGAAGAAATTAAGCTACTTATGGGCAGAAAGAATGTGGGAGCTAGTTTTGGCAAAGTCAGGTTGTCGGCGAGAAAGTTGGCTAGGTACAGAAACCTAGCATGAACGAGCCAGTGTCATGGGTAGGATCTGGAAGGGTTTGGGGAGAATCCCCCTGTTGCTTTCAATCTCCCCTTCTGGCCCTTAGATCTCAATCCGTCAATCAGCAAATCACATGCCTGGAGCCTCTGACTTCCAGCTCCTATTGTTGAGTTTCAGGCCTGCCTTTAATAAAGTTTCTCTTGGCAGCCCTGAAATTACTGAACCCTGGTCAGAGGGAAAGGTCTCCCTCTCTCAGAAAGGGAAATGGGAAATTAGCATTAATGGGTTTAGTTTTGACCTCTGGTTACTTAGGAATACTCATGATATTGCTTCATTCAATATTTTCATCCCAATTACGTAGTAGGGTGCGGTATGCCATTCAGGGTTAGCAGACTGGAGCAGCCTATAAGCCTAATATATACTGTACATTTTTACCTGTCATTGCAATTCTTTCCTAACAGCTTTCCCAGCTGTTGTAACAAACTATTTTTTTTGGTGTTGTTTTTTCATCTGCACATGCAAAGGAAACAAAAACATGGTTCATTAACTTACCAGAGCTTTATAGCGTCTTCTAGAGCCATGATGGCGAACCTATGGCACACGTGCCACAGGTGGCACACAGAGCCATTTGTGCCGGCACATGAGCAGCAGACAAACTTATCTCACTGCATATGCGCGTGCCTCACAGCTGATTTTTAGCAGGTTTGAGGCCTTTTTCAGCTTTCCAGAGGCTTGAGGAAGGCTTCTGTAGGCTTTGCTGGCTGAAAACTAGCGCCGTTTTGTCACTTCCTGTTTTTCCAACAGGAAGTGACAAAATGGGGCTAGTTTTCCAACAGGAAGTGACAAAATGGGGCTAGCTTTCCAACAGGAAGTGACAAAATGGGGCTAGTTTTCTGCCTGCAAAGCCTGCAGAAGCCTTCCTCAAGCCTCTGGGAGGCCGAAAAAGGCCTCAAACTGGCCAAAAATCAGCTCTGGGGCACAGTACAAGTAAGGGGGTGGCAGAGGTGGGGGGGATTGCACACGTGCATGCATAGGGTGTTGGAGGGGGCACAAAAGGTTAGCCACCAGTGTTCTAGACTTCTGCCAACAAACTATTTCTGTGCCAAAGTAATAGTAATACTGATAGATTTTTATATCGTTTCAGTAATGGCTGGGGGATACTATGCAGACATAACAAGTCACTCATGTGAAAAAGACCTTCAGTCTGGCCAAACCACTGAGACAGCCTGCTCAGTCAGTGCCAACTTTTCTGATACAAAGCAAACCAGAACAGGGCGAGATGCTGGTTTGCCTATCTACCACTAGATGGCAATAGCACAGGTGCATATTGCAGAAAGACTTCATTCTACAGTATTACTGTAGATAGCAACTGAATGCAAAGTTTCAAGCATCATGCACAGTTATATGACCTCAGTTCTCTAATTTACATTAAGATTTCCTTTCAAGTTAGAGAAGCAGAAATTTAAAAATGCATATATATTTGTAAAGACTTGGCGACTGGGAAGCCACATTGCAGAAAGTCAATTCTCATTAAAGATATTTCTATATCTGGAGGTTCTTTCTCTTTGATCACCTGTTTTGCTCAAATCCTTATAGTATGGGAATTGCTAGATCCACTTTATGTTAGTGTAGTTAAAAACACGTCTGTAAAAGGAGAAAATACTTAACTAGATAGGTCCATCCTTGTGTACAATGAGAGAGGCAGAAATAACTAAATGTTCTTTTCTGTGTAGGACATCTGTGACATTCATTTTATTTTTGTAAGCTAGATATTTATACACACCTCTTATTTATGAAGGAAGGTCTCTATTTTCTGGTGTTTCTTCTTGATCAAAAACATAACTCTGCCTGCAAAGGTCTCCTGATACTGCGAGGATCAGAATCTATCATTCCACATTACTGGCAAAGTTATCTAGAAATGATGAAAGTCAGAGAGCCAAGAACATCTGGAAGTGATTGTCCCAGCTTCTCTTGCCAGAAGTAAATTTGTTCTGGGAAGAAAGAGTGGGATGGAGCTACGTAGATCAGGAGTGTCAAACTGATGGCCCATAGGCCAGATGTGTCACCCACCCTAGCTCCGCAAAGGCCACACCCACCCTAGCTCCGCAAAGGGGAAAAATGTCATGATACATCATGTGATGCAATGTAACGCCGCAAATTTAATACCTGTGACCTCGCTTTTTTCTTTCAAGGCGGCATTCCTAAGTATACTTACTTTTAAACAAATATGCTTAAAACTAGGTTGCAATGCAATAATTGCTTAAGTCATTTTTTAAAAATGTGACCCTTATCTGCCTGTAAGATTCATAGATAAACTCCCTACATACTTGTCATTGTTGAAAGTTTGCCCATGTTTGCTAATAGTTTACTATAAAACATCTGTTCAGCATGCTATTTTAAATCTAATTTTGATCTATTTCTTAAAATGCTCTGCTTTCAAAGCCAATATAAATCTGACTCTTGCAGAGACAGCAAATGAAGCATTGTTGCATCCTTTCCCAGTTTGGTATCTTTCAAATGTTTTGAACTGCACTTCCAACACCAGATACAAGTTTACAGAGAATGGTGATAGTCATAATCCATGTCTACACAAGATATACATATAGATTGTTCTATAGGAGGCAAGACTTCAGCACTCTAAATGATGAATTTCAGACTCAATATGAGGCTAGAAGCATTCTGAGCAGTGGTCTGCTTTTCATCACTTAACAAAGATGGATGGTTGCAAGTTCAAACCCTTCAAGGTCACTGAAGTATTTATTTATTGCTATTCCAATTATGAGTGGCTTACAGACCTCCAAAGACAAATAAAATTATATATATATATATATAACAAATCTTCCTTCCTTCCTTCCTTGATCTAAAATGTGGGCAAACCATTTCTAATTAATGGCAATCCTAAAAAAAATACAATTATGTGTGGGTGTGAGGTGTGTGGGTTTGTGGGTGTAATATTTTATATATTTATATTTATAGGAGTTAGTGGGTAGGGAAAGTTAGCATTTAAATAAATGCATGTTTAATTATTCTGTAAAAACTTCCAGAAGACAGTAGGAGAGGATGGTCACAAATAAATAATTCCTGAAAGTAATCTGATCCTGAGTTATTTAAAGCCTAATACATCCTAAACTTAACTTGGCAGGAGAGTGGCAATTTGTGCAGTAGCTTTACCACAAGCTCAACAACCATAGAATTATAATAAAATAGACCCTTCTGTATTTCCCATTGCACA
Organism: Hydrophis major; assembly: GCA_033807585.1. Taxonomy (NCBI): domain Eukaryota; kingdom Metazoa; phylum Chordata; class Lepidosauria; order Squamata; family Elapidae; genus Hydrophis; species Hydrophis major. Next base: position 337,595,794 of record CM066329.1, read on the forward strand.
GAAAATAAATATATTCTATCTCTGCATTTTGGATGATATCAACCTCAGGGGTGGGATTCAAATTTTATAACAACCAGTTCTGTGGGAGTGGCTAGGTGGGCGTGGCCATGTGACTCAGTGGGCATGGCTTTTTTTGCAGCACCTGCTCCCCATTTTTTGGGCTTTCTGGGTCTCAGGGGACCCTCCTGGGGGTTTGTTTTTGCTCCCAGGAAGCTCCCCTGGAGCCCAGAAAGGCAAAAAATAGAGGGGGTGGGAGGAGCTGCGCCTCCCTGTCATTTTTTGCCTTCCAGGGCCTCAGGGAAGTCTTCTGGGTGAAGCAGTAAATAAGTGAGGGGAATTCCAGCACAGCTGATTATAGGAACAGCTGATTGTCAGGAGGGAAAAAAATAGAAATACCTCAAGGAGTGACTGGGTGGGGAAGAACCCAGTCAGCAATGTCGGGCATGCGGGAAATTTTGCTCATGCGCGATAAAGACTGACTGGGTGGGGAGGGGCGGGACCTTGGATCTTGCGCAAGCCTACCAACAATTACCAGTTGACCCAGAAACAGTGAAAGCACAAACAATTGTGACACACAGGGGGGCATTCAAATGCAACAGACTGCAATTGGGAGTTAGCGTGGCCCCAGGGGTATTCCAGAGTTTAATGGAATGCCTATTGCAAGGAATAAAGGGGGTGGTACCATACTTTGATGATGTATTAGTATCAGCCAAGGACAAAGAACAACTGAAAGACCGCCTAAGGGAGGTCTTAAAAAAGTTTAAAGAGGCGGGACTTAAAGTTAAAAAAGAGAAGTGCCAATTAGCCACCGACAAAGTCGAATTCCTGGGACACCTCATAGACAAAGAAGGGATTCACCCCACTGAAAACAAAATCAGAGCAATAAAGGAAGCTCCCAGACCCAAAAATAAAACAGACTTACAAGCCTTCTTAGGACTTATTAATTTTTACAATGTATTCTTGCCAAAGAAAGCAACAATAGCAGAACCACTATACAGGTTGCTTGACAAGAAAGCTACCTGGACCTGGGGGCGACGAGAAGAAACAGCATTCCAGGAAATAAAAAACTTACTTACATCAGACTATGTGCTAATACAATATAGCGAAACCCTTCCAATAACATTAACATGTGATACATCACCATTCGGCATTGGTGCCACACTCAGCCATGTATTACCCGATGGAAGAGAAACACCTATCGTATTCTATTCAAAAACTCTATCTAAAACGGAGCAGAATTACAGCCAACTAGTCAGAGAGGCATTGGCTGCAATAACAGGAATAAAACGTTTCCACGAGTATATCTATGGCAGACCCTTTTCACCTGTCACAGACCATAAACCTCTTCTAGAAATCCTTGCAGGAAACAAAGCTACACCTAACATACTGTCACTGTGGATGACGAGGTGGTCGGAATTCCTAGCTGCCTAGACTACAACTTGATCTACCAACCAGGAAAGAACATAACACACGCTGACGCCCTGAGCCATTCCCCTCTACCCGACTTAGATGATGATCCTGCACTAATCACATCAACCCTTCAAATCGAGACGATGGCAAACATATCAATCAAAGCAACACACATTGCTATGGAAACCATGAGGGACAAAAACCTGGCACAGATTTTAAATTGAATAGGGAAAGGGTGGCCAGAGACTGCAAGTGACAAGACTGTTAAATTGTTTCAGAATAGACAAATGGAACTATCGATCTTAAAGGGATGTATACTATGGGGGGGATAGGGTGATCACACCGGACATATTAAGAAAATGAATACTTGAATTATTACATGAGGGTCACCCGGGTATTGTCAGAATGAAGTCCCTGGCTAGGAGTTATGTATGGTGGCCAGGAATGGATAAAGACATTGGGGAATGGGTAGCAATGTGCAAACAATGCAAGAATCTAGATCTACACCCCCTTCTGCACCTGTACACGAAGAGAAACACCCAGGGGACCATGGTCAAGAATACACATTGATTTTGCAGGACCAACTAAAGGACACACATTCTTAATAGTGGTAGATTCTTACTCAAATTGGCTGGAGGTAAGCATCATGCACTCAACCACAACAGAAGCTGTTATTAGACAATTAAGAAAACTTTTTACGACACATGGATTGCCAGATTTAGTTGTATATGACAACGGACCACAATTCACAGCAATAACATTTGAAAGGTTCTTAGCAGAACAAGGGATAAGGCTTGCACTAACAGCGCCAGGACGTCCGGCTACGAACAGACAAGTGGAACGCATGGTCCGTTATACTAAGGAAACACTACATAAATTGGGACCTGTAGATGTACAGGAAAAGATAGACAAACTACTAAGTATACAACACATTACACCAAACACCACAACAAATAAAAGCCCAGCAGAATTATTAATGGAAAGAAAATTAAGATCAAACCTAGACAGACTACACCCCACATATAGCCCAGAGATGCAACACCACCCCTGATCAACCTCCTTCACTTTTGCTGTCAGGAAGCGCACAGCAAATGAATTTAAATTTATCAGAAAGGGAATTTCCCAAATGCATCTCTGAATGGCACCTTATCAATGTGACATCATTACTGTAGGTCTGGTTCCTATTGACATTTAACAGCCCTTACATTCAGCCAGGTCACCGCCCTAGAAATAAACAAACTGTTGTGATCATGTAAAGAGATCCTCATGATTGATTAGAATGCTTTTCTGTTAAATGAGACAGCAAAACATAATGACTAGCATAGACTAGCATTTTTCTTGGCTTAAACCCATCTTTCTCCCCTGCAAGTGCTTTATCCGTGATAAGCCAGTCTAATTTCCAGTAAAGGTGCTTGGAAAGAGTTTACCGATTTTGCTTATAAGCCAAATTAAATGATAGTTTGCTGAGTCATATTTGTTTCCTTTTGATCAAAGCTGGCATTTGAGGGGTGAGGGGTCTGTAAATACAAACTTGACCAAGGCTGGTAATCTATCGAGCATTGACTAGCACTTTTGATTATGAGAATATATGAAACTATTTTAACATGGGTCAGATACACTGCCTCAGGGTGCCTTTCAATATTATTTCCTATTCAAACCTGGATCAAATAAATGTAATTTTTTTTAAAAAAAAATGAACATTAATTTCACAGTTCAACTTTTGTAAAAAAGAAAAAAAAAAAGCTATATCACCTAAACTGGCAAATAAATCTGTGTCAGTTCTACTTTACATTGATGTTACATATATCTTATTTTCCATGCAAATTAGTTTAAGAGTGGACTTCCAAGCTTATGCTATATTATGAAAAAAAAAAGACTGAGTATTTTGAAGGTTAAAGACTAATTAGCTAAAAGGTTGAAAATTGCAATCCTACTGGAGAATAAATGACACCTGTAGAGACCAAACAAAGATATTGAAATATCTAAGAATTATTTGCAGTGGGTCCAAGAATGGTTTTTTTTAATGCTTGTAATCTTGGAAACTCCAACTGTTTGTAACTTATGGACATAGTTTCAATGAAATGGATAGAATTTTAACCATTTTGGTGTTTTTTAAATCCATTATTTTTCTTACTTAATTTCAGAGTCCTAGAATTTGAATAGAATAGAATTCTTTATTGGCCAAGTGTGATTGGACACACAAGGAATTTGTCTTGGTGCAAATGCTCTCAATATACACAAAAGAAAAGATACATTCGTCAAGAGTCAAGAATCATAAGATACAACATTTAATGATAGTCATAGGGTACAATAAGCAATCAATCATACTAGGAAACAGTCCATATAAATTGTAAGTATACAAGCAACAAAGTTACAGTCATACAGTCACAAGTGGGAGGGAATGTGTGATAAGGAGTGATGAGAAGATTAATAGTAATAGTAGTGCAGACTTTGTAAATAGTTGAACAGTGTTGAGGGAATTGTTTGTTTAGCAGATGGCTTTCGGGAAAAAACTTCTTGTGTCTAGTTGTTCTGGTGTGCCATGCTCTATAGTGTCATTTTGCAGGAAGGAGTTGAAACAGTTTATGTCCGGGATGTGAGGGGTCTGTAAATATTTTCACAGCCCTCTTTTTTACTCGTGCAGTATACAGGTTCTTGATTGAAGGCAGATTGGTAGTAATTGTTTAACTCTGCAGTCCTAATTGTCCTCTAAAGTCTGTGTATGTCCTGTTGGGTTGCAGAACCAAACCAGACAATTATAGAACTGCAGATGATAGTCTCAATCATTCCTCTGTAGAACTGTATCAGCAGCTCTTTGGGCAGTTTGAGCTTTCTGAGTTGGCACAGAAAGAACATTCTTTGTTGTGCTTCTTTGATGACATTTTTGATGTTAGGTGTCCATTTTAGGTCATGTAACATAATAGAACCTAGAAATTTGAAGGTTTTCTATTGTTGATACTATGTTGTCTAGTATTGTAAGAGATAGTAGTATGGGAGGGTTTCTTCTAAAGTCGACTACCATTTCTACAGTTTTGAGTATATTCAGTTCCAGATTGTTCTGGTTACACCACAAGGCAAGTTGTACAAATTATATAATAGTTCTTAAAAGGTTTTAATGATGATGATGTTGATGATGTCTGGGAACCACAGTTTTCATGTAAACAAATATATGTGTGCATGTATACTACATACATTGATACTGTATATAGGGAACCTATTACCAAATGGGTCATCACTTCACAGATAACAGAGAAACAGAATGACCTTGGGCAGCACGAAATCCGTAGGAATAGAAGTGACTTCCATTGTTCTTCCTTCCTTCCTTCCTTCCTTCCTTCCTTCCTTCCTTCCTTCCTTCCTTCCTTCCTTCCTTCCTTCCTTCCTTCCTTCCTTCCTTCTTCCCTCCCTCCCTCCCTGTTCCTCCATTCCTGTTCCTTCTTCTTTTTAATTAAAAATAAATTTTATTAAGATTAAAAAGAAAAATATGTACAATACATAGAATACAACCTTTTGTTACAAACAAAATCAATATACAATTACATGACAAATAAACATAAAAATAAAACATATACATTTCTAATCAGCTAAGACGGTGCAATCTTTTATTGAAAATAATTTTACTAATATTCAGTTCCTGTTTTTGGTAAATGCTCTTAATCATACCACTTCATTTTTCAAATTCTTATCTTTTAATTCCTTGGTTTTTTTTATCTTTAATCCACTTATATCATTTTCCCAAGCTGTACTATGTCTTGAGTCTTCCTTATCCCTATGTTTTTATGTAAGTAGGTCCAATTCAGCGCAGTCAAAAACTTTCTGAGCAATCAAATTATTTGTCAGCATTTGGTTACCCTTCCAGCATTGTGCCAATGCAATTCTTTTTTTTTTAACAAGTTTTATTCAGTTTTTCATATTAAAAACAAAAATCTCTTTTTAGTGGACAACATATTTCTGGGTCATCACCTTTACGTACAAATATGACAGCAATTATACATTCATATATGCATATTTAATTCTATTATTACCTTTTCCATTCCAAATTTTTAGTAAGGAGAGAAACAAACACATTAATTCTAGCATCTTTCATTAATCTCAATAGCAACATCTTTTTGTTTCATTTCAATTATTTCAAATATAATCCTTTAATATTTATTTTAAAAATAAAGATAAACAATATGTGTTTGCCTAATAATAATAATAATAATAATACATTACCAATGTCTCTCCTTGCTTTTAGTAGTCTATATTAACTTATCAATTTAGTTGGTTCTTTAGTCTGTCATATTCCCTTTCCATTCCACATTCTTTTTATAAGTCCAATTAAGTAAATCTTTAGTTCCAGCTTCTTCCTTTCCCGGTTTGAAGCCCTGCTTAGCTGTCAAAAATATTTTCTTTTTTTTCCCCTGTCCCTTTGTAATTTCACTGCTCACTTTTCTTTTCTTAAAAATTCCATGTTACCTTAATCCCGGGGTTCTTTTGTTTAGTTGTATTGCCCAGTTGTCTCAGTTCAGATATTATCCACCTCTGTCTTCCCTCCTGCACAAATCTTAATCCAGCTAAGTCCTCCTCTTTGGGGTGGCCATGTTAAACCACCACTGGAGTTGTCTTCGGGGGGAAAAAGATCAAGCCCAGGGGGGGAGATGCGGCTCCCCTCAACCTGGCTTGGGGCTTCCCCTTACTCCGCTGCCCCTCCAAGGCAGTTTCAGCCCCTAATTGTAATAAATGGGGCTCACCAATGAAAGAGCACGGACCATAGCCGCAGAGAGTCATGATGTCTGGTCTGTCAGCAAGGAGGCTCCGCCTTCTTCCTCCATGCCAATGCAATTCTTGCTGCCATAATTATATGGAGAATTAAATATTCGTTTCTTTTGTATAATCCCCTTTTAATATTCCCAACAAAAATATTTTGGCCTTAAGTTCTACTTGAATATTTGTAATTTCTTTTATCCAAATTCTTTTTTTTTTTTTTTGAGTATTTTTTACTTTTTGGGCAAAGCCACCAGCAAACAAGGTACCTCTTGTTTGCTTGCATTTCCAGCAAGTCAGACTTAAATTTGGGTACATATTCGCTAATCTTGAGGGTGCCAGGTACCACCGGTAACATATTTTATATTGATTTTCTTTATAGACAGTGAATTTTTTTATTTTGTTTCTAAACTTTTTCCCAGTCTTCCAGATTAATATTGTGCCCTACATTCCTTGCTCATGCAATCATTGGGCCTTTAACTAATTCTTCCGCCATTTCAAATTCTAATAGATAATTATACATTTTAGAAATTAATTTTTTATCCGTTCCCTCTAATATTTTATCTACCGTGTTTCTCCAACAATACGGCCTCCACCAATAGGAAGGCCCACCATGTTTTATGAGCATAAAATCAAATTAAGCCCCTCTCCCCCAAATTGAGACCTATATTAAACAAAAGGGGGGCTTGCCGTTAGGAAGTGGTTTTGTTGCATAACCGGATATGGTGCTGCCTGTGTTGGCTTTGGTGTTGGTGGGGCATTTCGTATCAGGAGACCTTCCTCCACCATTGCTTTCCCTTCTCCCTTGCTGCCGCAGCATTTAGAGCAATGCCACAGCATTTGGTGCAGCTACTCACAGCCAGCCAGGGCTCCTCCCTGCAACCAGAGCCTGGCAGAGACACTCGGCTTCAGGCACTCCTGTCGCCGCCTTCCCTTCGCCTTCAAAGGCAAAGCCAATTCTTTTAAAAACAACACCCTACTACCGGTACAACAAAGCCTCCCCTGCCCAAGAGGGCAACCCAACCTCATGTGGGGAGGCCAATCTCCCGGGGCCACAGTGCAGGATAGGCCCACCCTGGGAGAAGCACCCAGCCACCATCCCTGCCTGGCGCTGGGCAGAGTGTGAAGAGCTTCGCCTGGGGCACCCAGCACAGCTGACAGGCGGACCCTCCTGCCTGGTGGCAGAGCTCTCATCGAGGCAGTGAGCGCCTCCCCGCTGGACCCTCTGTCATTCTGTGAGGACCGCGCCAGAGCTGTGTCGGCTGGGCAGAGCCGGAAAGCAAGCCACGTGTGCGCACCCTCGTGCTAAGCGAAAGAGCCGGGCTGACCCAAACTTGGCTTCCTTCCCAAGTCCCTCCAGCCCAAACCCAAAGGGGCCACCAGGAGAGGCTGCCTGAGGCAGTGATAGTGCCCACCCATCCATGGACAGGGAGGCAAGGCAATGGCCTGCTGAACCCCGCCGAGTCAGCGCCTCTGCCTGATGCCCATTCTGCTGCAGTGTTTGGAGCTGCTGGTGCATTTGGAGATGCATGGGGATGGGGATGGGCTGGGAGAGGGGTGGAAAGGACAGGCAGCTTCGGGGGTCTCTCCGCTGGCCAGAGAAGCAGCACTGCCATCACCTTACCTCCCCCTCTGTGGACAGCTGAGCGCTATCACTGCCTCGGGGAGCCACTACCAGTGGCCCCTTCGGGTTCGTGCTGGAGGGACTTGGGAAGGAAGCCAAGCTCAAGTTGGCCCATCTCTTTTGCTTGGCACTCGCAGCTCACTTTCCTGGCTCTGCCCAGCCCGCACAGCTCTGACGCGGTCCTGGCAGGATGAGTGGAGGGTCCAGCAGGGAGGCGCTCACTGCCTTGGTGAGAGCTCTGTTGCCGGGAAGGAGAGCCAGCCTGTCAGCTGCGCTGGGTGTGCCAGGTGAAGCTCTTCATACTCTGCCTGGCACCAGGCAAGGATGGGGGGTGGGTGCTTCTCCCAAGGTGAGCTGATCCTGTGCTGCGGTGCCAGGAGATTTGCCTCCCCACGTGGGGTTGGACTGCCCTCTCAGGCAGGGGAGTCTTTGTTGTAGTAGGGCGTCATTTTTAAAATAATTGGCTTTGCCTTCAAAGGCAAAGGGAAGGCAGCGACAGGAGCACCTGAAGCCGAGTGTCTCTGCCAGTCTCCGGTTGCAGGGAGGAGCCCTGGCTGGCCGCATGTGGTTGCACTAAACTCCATGGCAGCCAGGGAGAAGGGAAAGCAACAGTGGCGGAAGGTCTCCCGATACGAAGTACCCCACCAATGCTGAGGTCAACATCCAAACTGTCTCTGCCCGCCCACCCGAGGATGCAAGGGGGGGGAATTAAGTCATCCCTGAAAAGACGGCCTAGCTGTTTTTTTGGGGGTCAAAAAAAAATAAAGCCCGATCTTATTTTCTGAGAAACATGGTAATTGATTCGGTTTCCCCTCAATTCCAAATTCTTCTGTGTCTTTTTCATACCTCATCTTAAGTTGTATATAAGGCCACCACTCTATTTTCATCCCTTGCTCTCTAAGTTCTTGGTTTGTCTTTAATCCTCCTTGATAATTTAAGACATCATAATATCTAATCTTTCTTCCTGTTTATAAAGCATTGGGGTGGATCATTGCCTCCATGATAGATACCTACCCTGGAATCTTCATATAATGTTTATATTTAATCTCTTTCCAAGAGATTAATAGTGAAGTCCACTTTCAATAGTGAGCTTCAGATTACGTGCCTATTAAAGTGTGTATAACTCTTATTTCCAGGGTTTCACATGAAGGCATGCCACCCTGCCTCCAAATCATGCCCTTCTAGGGTTAAAATTCTTTTATTTCTCAGGTTGGCCCATTCTTTAATCCATGTTGGCACTGCTGCTTTATAATATAGTTCCCAGGCAGGGAATCCAAATCCATCTCTGCATCTATTATCTTGTAATGAGTTTTGTAGAGTTGTAATTGCAGGAATCTTCCAATCTCGGATGGCAAACCTCAGATAAAGAATGTTTCCAAGCAAATACAAGTCAGGCAAACAAAGTCACTAATCTATGGAAAAAGGAGGATTAGAGAGTGGAAGTAGACATATGTTAGACTTTAACTAGAGATAATTAATTGTATGGATTACTGTACTAAACAGTAACAAAAGTTAAGCAGTAATCAAAGCTAACCAATGATGGAGGATAACTAAAAATGTATATAAATGCAAGACTATACTCCAATAAAAATCATCATCATAATTCAGTTGATCATGATCAAACAACTCGACTGCCTTGTCATTACAACAGAGTTTAGTTTTATTCTTGCTTTTTTCCCTAACCAAATAAATTTTATAGTAATTTTATTTAATTCATTACAAATTTTTTATCTAATTTAATTGGAATAGTTTGAAAGAGAAATAGTATTCTTGGCAAGATGTTCATTTTAATGGTCGCAATTCTCCCTAGCATTGATAGTTGTAATTTTTCTAAGTCTTTTTAAAATTTTAATAATAATTTTACATAATTATCTTCTTTTATTGTTGAACATCTTGCCGTGAGTCGAATTCTTAGATACTTAATTTTTTTAACAATTTATATACTTATTAGCTCTACTAATTTCTTTTTTTGTTTCTCTGTTAAATTTTTTGTTATCATTTTGGTTTTATCCTTATTAATTGTTAATCCTGCAACTTCTCTGTATCTCTCTATTTCTTTAATTAATCTTGGTCCTGACTTTATTGGTTCTTCTACGAAGAACACAGTCATTTGTAAATGCTTAGGCCTTGTATTCTTCTTGTTTGATTCTTAGTCCTTTTATTTCCAAATTCTGTCTAACTCTTCTCAAAAAGATTTCTAGTATCATAATAAAGAGCAGAGGTGAAAGTGGACATGCCTGCCTGACTCCCTTTTCTATCTCAAATAAATTTGTCATTTCTCCATTAATTGTTATCTGTGCTTTTTGGCTTGAATATATTACCTCTAACATTTTTTTCAGATTTGTCCCAAAATGTCATCTCCTTTACTTGCTGTCTCATGAATTGCCAATTTACTTTATCAAAGGCTTTTTGAGCATCCAGAAAAACCAGTACAGCCTCATAGTACTCCAGGAAATCTAATACTGACCTTGTATTGTTTATAAGATGTCTTGTTCGAAGGAAACCATTTTGATCTGTATGTATGTATCTACTTGGTATTTTTTAAATCTCTCAGCCATTATATTCATAAATATTTTATAGTCAGCGTTCAATAAAGAAATTGGTCTATAATTTTTCATCTGGATAGTATCTGCACCCTCCTTCGTTATCAATGTAATACATGCTTCTCTCCACGACATTGATAGCTTTGCCTCTGTAAGTGCCTCATTATAAATTTCTAAAAGAATTGGGTCAAATATTTCACCTAAATTTTTATATACTTCTACAAGTAATCCATCTGCTCTGGAGGTTTTAGTATTTTTTTGTTTACTTTTAGTTCCTCCTTAATAATCTCTTCATTTAATCTTTCCCTTTCTTCTTCTGTTAGTATTGGAATATTTTCTTCCACTAAGTACTGTTTAATTCTCCCTTTACTCATATCTTCTTGTTTATAGAGTTCACTAAAATATTCCAATACTATTTCTTTTTTCTTTTCCATATTATTTTGTATCTTTCCCTCCTTATCCTCTAATTGCTGAATCCATCTCTTTTCTTTTTCCTTTCTTAACCCATATGCAAGCCACCTTCCCAGCTTATTTGCATTTTCAAAATAATTTAGCTTTACTAATTTCAATGCACTTAAATTTCTTTCCTGTTCCAATATGTTCTGTGGGACACAATGAAAGCCTACCTAAGAGGAATAACAATAGCATATAATGTCAGAAAGAGAAAAGAAAGAGAAAAAGAAAGTAATGAGTTACAGGATGATATTAGAAAATTGGAAAGACAAGCGCAACTAATATCAGAGAATGAGCAAATTATAAGCAAATGTAACTTAGCCAAATATAAACTTCCTGTTCCTTCTACTGGGTTCCTCTTTCCCTTCTTTCCTTTCTCTTCCCAGCAAGTAGATAAAAGGCTGGTGCTGGGTATGGGAGGGATAAAATACTGCATAAGTGTCTGGACCATTTCTCCAATGAATTTCTCCCTGCAAATTTCCCATTAGATTTTCCTGGTGAGAAGGCGGCAAGAAGTGTGGGTGCCTCAGCTATCATATCAACTTTTTCTGGATTCCCCATCAACTTGTGGGAAGCTGTTGTGGAAAGTTCAAAATGAATATTACATGATTGCAGATGAGTGAGCCAGTGCTGAAATGGCAGCAGTGTAGCAGCACTGTCAAAAGAATTGTCAAATTTCATCCCCCCGAGAACAACGGATCCCTGCATTCTAAAGATTAGCTCATCTGGGGTACCTTTGATGAGAAAGTTTTGCCCTATGACGTAGACTTTCACCCAACTGAAAATTACAAAGTATTGAACAGGCTCCCAGAGTTTTAGTACTATATAGATACTCCAAGCTTAAAAAAATAAAATAAAACTAGAATTTTGAACTTTTCTATGCCATATAATTGCTTTGGGAATTAAAACCACTTCTATTTAAAAAAAAAAAAAACCCCACCATATTCCTAGGGTCCATTGAGAATCACACTCAACCTGAATATTTTACCCTTTACAGGAAGTGAGAAAATATGTTATTGAGAGGCTTGAAGGGGAGAAATGGTGAATGTTAGTAACCATAGCGGACAACTGCAGCAGAATGAAGTCCTAGACCTAGAGAATAGACCAGATATTTGTAATTCCTCTTTATACAAGGAGATAATTTGAGATTTGCCCACAAGTGGTCTAGATAGTTGCTCCTCAGGAGGAGACTGCACGACAGCTATTTCCAATGAGTTTAGAGAGACAAGAGAATGCCATTTTTTCCCCTAACCATGGTCAGTGTCTTTCCAAAGGACACTGGGTTTGCATATTGCCTTCTCTGATCACTTTTAGAAATATTTTTTAAATTGCTTTTCAGTTCTTAGGGATTTTTTGATTGACAGGCTTTATAGCGCCGTGTGAGTTTCATTCAATCCTTACAAGAAGAAATTTTAAATACAAGTTCAAGGACTTCTTTTTTTTTTTCTGAAAGAAAGAGTAAAATGGTAATTAACGCTTTGATTTTAGAAAGCTACAAACAGATTATTTGGATTTGAAATAAGATTTGAAATTAATTATAAAAATCCTCCCCATAGGAAAATGCTATCATTTTGAATCCTTTAAAAAATTGATAGGATGAATGTTGGACACTGAAAGGAAACCAGAAAGAAGAAGAGATTACAATTAAAGAGAGGAACATTTAAGCTGGACGTATTAATATAGAATATTTTAGAGGAGCAAATTACTTTAACATTGGACTTATTAGAGGGTATTTGTGAACAATAGACTTGCAAGTTAATTTTAAGAGTGGCTGCCATTAAGCATATGCTGTTTAAAAGATGTAATGACAGAGGAACCAGTTTTACCAGTCAAGACTGAGACTGATCTGAAAGTAGATTTTAAAATGACAGGCTACAAAAATAATATGGAAAAAGATGCTACATTCAATATGATGTAATAATTAAAAGAAAAACACAAGTGACAAACCAAGAGGGTGACCTGGATACCTTTCCTATATTGGATTTACAAAAGCAACTTGGTAAAGAATTTTGTGAGAAGGGAAACAAAAGAAAAAAAAAAAATCAAGTTCTACAACATTATTTGAAGGATTTAAAAATTAAGATTGGGAAAAGTAAAAGGAAGCAATATAAAGTTTATTTAGTTGATCAAGATTAAGATGATATATTGCTATCTCTAATAATCCTTAATGGATTTTTGCTAATCAGGACTGAATGATGAAGCTTTAAAAATGTGTTTATAGATAAGACATGAGATTGGAATTGTTGTATTTTAAAAGATGAAAAGTTACTAAAACTGTTTTATACTTAATGATGATGAGGGTAGAAGTATTTTTATATATATATTACTTTTCTTTTTCTTTACTATATTCTTTTCTTGTTTTTTCTTCTGTTCTGCACTTTCTATTTTTTCTTTTTTGTAGTTTGCATTAGTTTTTCATTAATTGCAATGTTTAATAAAATTACTATAAAAATTAATTGCAATGGCAACTCATTCAGCTCAGTTATAGTCCAAGAGGATTGGGAATAAGGAATAAAATAACCTAACTGTATAATTCAGTGATGTATTAGGATGTTCCTGTCTTTGTCATAATGGTTACTGGCTTTGTAATGTTTGGATGGACAAAATAAATAACACATTTTTTTTTTAAAGGATAATTTCTGTTTTATGGCAGCTGTTTCTTTTAGTGAGCAAGGAAAATTGCTTAATTCTAAACTGACCAGAGAAATGAAGCAGACAGCTTTGTGGTCTACTCATAGTTTAAACATTTAAACAGAAAGATAGCAGAATTAGTCATGCTGAAGAATAGCAGAATTAGTCATGCTAAACTCTAACTAGATAGCAGAATTAGTCATGCTAAACTCTAACTAAACAGTGCTGTGAACCTCCGGGGATTTTAAAGCCAAATTTATAACATCCTTTTCTTCAGAATATCTAGATCAGAGCCATCACAAACAGGTATCTGAGTTGTGTGTGATGGGGGGGGGGCACCAAATTAAATTTTAAAAATTAATTTTTCATTCCAAACTGTCCTGTAACTGCTTACTTACTTCAGATTTCTTCCTTCCAAAAGGAATATATCAATTCAGAAAATTCATACATATTGCGCAATGCGACATTATCAACACTGCTAACATCTTCTGGTGCACCTATTTTGGCAGTTTTGGGAAGTTCAACCTAACAAATATGAACTGTGCTGAATCTTTTTCTTTTCTTTTCTTACCTGGGGCACCATAAAGGTGCCATTTTTGCACAAAGGAGTCTTACAAATCAGCAATGGCCCTGACCGGGAAAGCCATTGTGAGGTGGATGTTCATTCCCATTTTTGTTATTTCATTTGGCAAACCAGGGGTGGGAAACCATGGCCCTTTTATGACTTGTGCACTTCAACTCCCAGAATTCCTGAGCCACCCATGCTCAGGAGTTCTGGGAGTTGAAGTCCACAAGTCATAAAAGGGCCATAGTTCCTCATCTCTGTGGTAAATGGTCATCTATTTTGATCTACCAGTAGCAGAAAGAACTGCTTCCCCAGAAAAGAAAAGATTCACAGTAGGAGTTTCTGCTCCCTCATACAACTACTGTCCCCACCTCCCCATCTCCCTCTCAGTCCTTTCTCAGCAACAGCCCTTTCCCATCATCTACTCTCAAGATCAGCTTCTCTTGCAAGTGTGATTAACTTAATTAATTAATTGAACAGTGTGATGAATGATTAGTGTAATTAATTGATTAGCGATTAGTGTAATTAATTGATTAGGCTGATTGTTGCTTAGCAAAATTATTTGACTAGAGGGATTATTGCAATTGATTGATTGGTGTGATATTGGCTATATTGATTACCCAAAATTGTTTCATGAAGTAATTTAATCAACGTACCATCTTAACAAACCTACCATGCCAAGAAAAAAATCCAATGCCAAACCACAACATAAAGAGAAAGTAATCACCACCAATGAACCACAAGACTCCCGCTCATGCCCTAATGCTATAAAACTCTAAAGGATAATGAAAATTCCATCAAATGTTCTCTATGTAACAAATACGCTCATCATGACTGCTTGGGATTACCTGAGCAAATGATTCAATACCTAGAATCATCCAATGAGATTCCATGTCTCTGCAAATCATGCAGACCCAATCTGGATCTGTTTGAAAGAGTTGATACCATAGAAACACGAATAACATCCCTTGACACCATAGTAGCATCCCTGGACGCTTTAAAAGAAAGATTATCCAACCTTGAAAAAAAAGACACAACGCAAAAACCTGAACATCCAATAGCTACAAACCATACCTCTATCCAACAACCACAACCCTATCCACAAAAAAACATAAATCAGACAAATAATGATATCCCAATCCTCATCAGAGAAGCTGTTGAGTGTGAACGGAAACATCCAAACGCCATCTTATTGGTCTAGAGGACATCAATGACAACGATGACATCACAACTATCCAAAACATCATCAGTGATTATCGAGCATCAACCATCTCCCCTGATTAAATACTTGACATTTGCTGCATTGGCTGAGAGCTCAAAAACAGAGACGGCTCTGTGGCCCCATGCTTCCACAGGGTCATTTGCAAAAATGAATCAAGCAAACGTAAATTCATTTATACTATAAATTCACTTGCCAAAAGCAACACCAACCATAAGAATCTCCATTCTCGCCCTGACCTAACCATAAAGCAATGTGCCTGCTCCCGTGTACTCCACACTGAACTCAAAAAACATCTAGACAATGGAGAGAAGGACCTGTACATTGACTACTGTGCTCACTGTATCAAAAGTAAGTCACAGAACCCGTAACTTAGCTTTAAACCTCAACCACAACCTTACCTCAACCAATCCACCATCACCCAAGACTAGGCACACACGCCCCTAACTACCTCAATTCCAACTACTGCTGGCCTTAAATGCAAGCTACTCAATGCAAGAATCCTTGAAAATAAAATACCTGAATTTCTCCTCTTATTAAATATGGCTAAATTCAACATCATATTTGTCTGTGAAACATGGCTCAACGCATCTCTCCCTGACTCCATTACCACAGTAAGAGACTATCATGTTTACCGATCAGATCATGAAATTCGTAGAGGACGTGGTGTTGTGATCTTCTATAAAAAGTCCTTACATCTAAAAAACATCCAAGTTACCCAGGAGCTTACTCTTCCTGAGACCATCATCTGTGAACTATCCTTAAATATCACATTTCGATTCTTACTATGTTACAGAGCACCTGATTATGACATTGAACATGTAAACAAGCTAAATTCACTACTAACATGGGTAATATCCTGCCCACATGCTTTTATCTTTCTTGGTGACTTCAATCTATTTCATATTAACTGGACCCTAAATCAATATACAACTGAATCTATACATGCAACCTTCTACAATGCTGTTACAAATCTGCGACTGGAACAACTAGTAACCAACAATACTAGACTTAACAACTGCCTCGATCTCATCTTCTGCAATAGTTTGAATTTAATTTATGGAATACAAACTAAAGAACCCTTTCCCAACAATATGATTGATTTTTGTCTCAACATATGCCCATACAAAAATCATCACAATGATGTAATACCCAGTTATAACTTCAAAAAAGGCAGCCATGATCTTATAGACAATGATCTCTTATCCCTTGATCGGCAATCTCTATTCACTGGACGCAATATTGTTGAAAGCCATTACAACATATTTTTACTTGAAGTCAAAAAAGCCATCCAACTATATGTACCAACAACAACTCCCAAAACAAAACAAAAAAATAGGTTACCCATAACAATAAGGAATCTTCAATCCAAAAGGAGATCACTCTGGCGGAAAAACAGATCTGGTCATTTTGCCAACTTCAAAAGCTGATACAAAAATTTATGCCACCAGATAAAGACTGAATGCACCAATTATCACATTAAACAATAGGAAAACCTTCTTCACACCAATTCCACCCATGCTTTTTACAGTTTTGTAAACAACAAACTAAAAGACTCAAGGTCCATCCCACCCCTGATAGGACCTAATGGTAAAAACTGCAACGACAACACCATTAAAGCCAACATCTTTAACACATTCTTTGGCTCAGTATTTGTAAACAGCAATGGATCATACCCAGTATTTCCTAGCCAAACCACAGAAAACTACAATGATCTAATACATATCAATTTTACAGAAGACAATGTTGAAAAAGCACTACGCAATCTAAAACTATCTCTATCTATTGAACTGGATGGAATATGTGCCTACTTCTTTAAAAAGCTATCAACTGCCATAGCCAAACCTCTAAGCATAACCTTTGGAAAATCTTTCAGGACCAATTCCTTGCCTAATATATGGTCACAAGCCACAGTCATCCGCATCTTCAAAAAGGGAGACCCCAGCCTAGTTGAAAATTACAGACCAATCTCTTTATGCTGTGTCACCTGTAAAATCAGGGAATCAATTATTAACCAATCCATTATCCTCCACTTAGAGACAAACAACCTACTCTCCAATAAACAATTTGGTTTCAGAAAAAAACTATCCTGTAATCTGCAACTCTTACACTGCAAAAACATATGGACTACACAACTCGATCAGGGCAAAACAATAGACGCAATCTACATAGACTTCTGTAAAGCCTTTGATTCAGTGGTACATAACAAACTACTCCTAAAACTAAAATCTTATAGTATCTCTGGACAACTGCATAACTGGATAGAAGCATTCCTGTCAAAAAGACAACAAATGGTCAAAATTGGGAGCATCCTATCAAATTCTGTACCTGTCAACAATGGTGTCCCCCAAGGCAGTGTTCTAGGACCAACTCTCTTCATACTCTACATAAATGACCTCTGTGATCATATTAAGAGCAACTGAGTTCTCTTCACTGATGATGTAAAGCTGTTCAATACCACAGACAAAACTGCTACCCTTCAAAAAGATCTTGACTATCTATCAGAAGGGTCAAACAAATGGCAACTTCAAATCTCAATAAATAAATGCTCTGTCTTACATATTGGCAAAAAAAATCAGAAAATAAAATACAAGATGAATAGACCTTGTTGATGATCCAAGCTCTGTAAAGGACCTTGGAATACTCATCTCTAATGATCTAAGTGCTAGAGACCACTGTAACTACATAGCCAAAAAGGTATTAAGAGTTGTTAACCTAATCCTACATAGCTTTTTCTCTGGTAATATCACACTACTAAATAGAGCATACAAAACATTTGCTAGACCAATACTCAAATACAGCTCATTAGTCTGGAACCCACATTACGTATCTGATATTAGCACAGTTGAGAAAGTCCAGAAATATTTCACAAGAAGAGTTCTCCACTCCTCTACTTGTTGTAGAATATCTTATGTCATTTGACTTGAAATTCTAGACCTAGAAAACCTTGAATTACGCTGTCTTCTGTCTGCTCTAAGTATAGTATATAAAATCATACATTGCAATGACTTACCTGTCAATGAATACTTCAGTTTCAACCATAACAATACAAGAGCACACAACAGATACAAACTCAAGGTGAACCGCACCAAACTTGATTGCAGGAAATACGACTTCAGCAACAGAATAGTCAATGTCTGGGAGACTCTACCTGACTCTGTGGTTTCTTCCCCATACCCCAAAAACTTTAACCTTAGACTACTATTGACCTCACCCCTTTCCTAAGAGGTCTGTAGGGGGTGTGCATAAGCTTACCAACGTGCCTACCATCCCTGTCCTACTGTTTCTTTTATTTTTCTTATATGTACCCATTTCATGTATTCATAACTATGTACTGTATATATTTATACCTATTATCTTGTAAGTGATTGACAAATCAAAATAAATAATAAATAAAAAAAAAGAAGGTCTAAGGGTAGAGAAAGTCCTCAAAGCAATCCAGGATGGTCAACAGAGGATAAACCAGTCAGAAGAAGCCTGTCCCATAGTCTCAATTAAGTGTTTATTCTGGGTGGTGAATTGGTAAACAGAAGGCAAAGGTGATGGTAACAATTAACTATCTTGGTTGGACATGTGTTCATTGGTGGAGTCAAACCCATATTAGACTATCCTAGGTTGCTGGGATGGCAGTTTTGAAGTTCAGAAAATAATTATTAATATATATATTATAACATTTCTATGTATACTACCAGGGTATTCCACCTTGGCAATTGTGGTGTTCAGTTCCCCAAATTCAGCCAACCCCACTAGCTGGGTAATTCTGAGAGCTGAAGTTCCCAAATCTTAAAGTTGTCAAGGTTGGACCCCCACATATATACCATTTCTTAGTATGAAATTTTTCCTCTGATACAGATACCACATCTTCTATGAAATTTACATTCTATCATGGCAAGAATTGTTTCCATTTTTCAACTAACCGAGAAAATAGGAATAAAGTCAGAACTTAAAACACTTCTGTAGCTAAATATAGAACTTGTCTTAATATAGGCAGCAAACTTCCTCAGGCTTGCTTTGAAAATGATGATCTCCTGAAATTGTTAGAAGATAAACTAATGATTGTAAATCACACATCACACAGAAAATATTCCTTTGTTCTTGTTCTACATGGAAGGAACAGTTCAGATCTGGACTTCAAGATAACATGTCTCACCATTTAAAAAAAATCATAATCTGACAACAGATTAGAAGAAGCTTAACATATTTTTTTAAGAAAATGGATATTTTTTCAGCCCAATAATACTTAAATTTTAGTTTAAAAACTAAAACAAGTTTTCTTATTTGATAATTTAATAAATCAGGAGAAAATAACTAGCATATGTATTTTTTAAAAAAATACCATAAAAATACCATAAAATACCATAACTAGCATATGTATTTTTTTAAAAAATACCATTATGTGCTAGTATGTTTCCATTCTGCAACACTTCTTAACAAAAAATGCTTTTTGTATGATAAAAAGAGAAGACTTATCTAACCAATAAACGAATGATAAGTTTCTTTCTCCCTTTGGTAAATCCATGGATATGTTTTGCTTATGTGAGGAATGTACATCCACTTGAATATTTGGAAAGAGCATCAGAGTTATTATAAAGAACAAAAGAATATTTTCTCAATTTTGATATCTTGGGGTAGGAGAAATAAATTAGGACAGAGTGTAGTCATGAGTTCTTCCTTTAAAATCTGTCTCAGGATAGAGCCACAGGCTGAATACATTAATGATTCATGATATTGTAGAAATAAGATTACGTCAACCATTAAAAAATAAAGCAATTATTGTTCCTTCCAAATTATGATGACAAAATTGATGCAATCTTGTTTCCTAGATGGATTAGATCAACCAGATCCAAAAATGAAGGAATAGGTTCTTAAATTCAGTTTTCTTTACAAATTAAATATAATTAATAGCTCTTATTTGCATTGTTTGCTCTGGATCTTTGCCACATGCTAACTTTTAAGATATGCTTTAAAAGTCTTATTTTTGGATTTTTTATTCATAAATAAATAAATCAGCAATTAAAAACAATAATCTACATTTGATGGAAGAAAAGGAAAGATTGTTTGGGGTCAAAATAGCACTTTTCAAACTTGTTAGCTTTTATCCAAAACAGATTTGAGAACAGATACATTTTAAAAATACATTACAGTTATCCTGAAAAGAAACATGTAATAAACTAGACAATGAGTAAAACAATCATGTCAATTGAAATAAAGTGACTATGAAATGAGGTCATTTTAATTGTTAACAATTTATATTTCTTCAGTTATTTGTTCCACCATCTTCTGAAGAATTATATGTACTTGACAATGAATAGCTGTCTTAGCCATTCTATCTTTTTTGCAAAATGAAAGGGAAAGAAGGAAAATATTTTACAAATGAAGCTTTATACCGTTACTTTCCCCTACATTCTAGTGAAACTGTCAGGATTTGGGCCATGTAATTTCATGGGCACTTCCAGAAAATGCTGCTGGGAATATTCTTCTGGATATTATATGTACCATTTTCAAATTCCATGTTTTCCCCCTTATATAAAATGTCTCCATGAAACTATTGAGCAAGGCAATGTAGAGTTTTAGAGTTGTCTCCAGCATAGATTTGTTAAACTAGTATTAGTCTACAGTAAATAAATTGTATAAAAATCAACAAATAAAAATTTAATCCAGATAATAGTAACAGCTACTGTGTGGCACTGTGTGGGTTCAGAAAAATGGAATTAATCCTGTTCTAAATGATTCCTAAAGAATATAGTCCAAAGTTAAAATATATATATAGATCCATTATTGTTGTTATAACTTCAAGTTACCTCTCTAAATTCCTCTTACTAGTTTAATCTGGCAATCCCTGTTTAGAAAGGTATAACTTGACTCATGCTCTGATAACCCTCTTGTTTTTAGTACTGTAATGCCTTCTACATGGACAAAATGTGGCAAGATTTTAACTAAAATTAAATATTTGTTATGAAGGCTTTTACCAGCTTAGTTCATAAGTCAAGTTCAAAATATTGGTTTTTAGTTACATAAGGTGTTTATTACATAAGATCTGATGACTTACAGAACTATTATTATTATTACCTTTATTGTCAGAGTACAACATGTGTACAGTGAGATTGGCTGAGCCTCCTTTAATGCACGCCCCCCAACACAACTCACAGTGAGGACAGAAGTCCCTAACCCAGTTCCAATCTTATTACACTGTGTGACCTTGTTGCACAATGCTTCGGCTTCGCAAGTCTATACTATACTATAGTCTATACTATGTTGACATGAAATTATTTTCCATTCAAAAGTCTGATAGCCCACGGGTAGAAACTGTTCTTCAGCCTGTTGGTGCAGCCGGCTATTCTTCTATATCTCCTATCTGATGATGGAGAATGAAGAAGTGTTGACCAGTGTGTCATCCCTGAGAATTTTCCTCACTTTTCTATGGCAGCGAGCCCTAGCGATGTCATCTAGTGGTATCAAGAACAGCCCATGATGTTTTGTGCTGTGCTCACCATTCTCTGTAATGTCTTTCTATCCACGGCTATTCAGCCAGCACACCACACCGTAATACAATATGTGAGGACGCTTTCTATTGTGGACCAGTAAAAGGAGGTCATCAGTTGTTGTTCCACTTTATTTTTTTGCAAGACCCTAAGGAAATGGAGTCTCTGTTGGGCCTTTCTGGCCACCTGGGTTGTGTTAATTTTCCAGGTAAGATCTTTGCTGAGGTAGACTCCCAGGAATTTAAAGGAGGAAACTCTCTCCACACAGCCTCCCTTGATGTAAAATGGAGCGGGTTTCTTCCCTATGTATCAAAACACGCCTTAAATTCATTAATTAAAGTCCTACACCAAGAGTGAATGCTAGTGCCAAAGTTTTCTCGATCATAGTGTCACAAATACAAATTTATTCTCCACAATGAAATTTGACCAACAGCAATCTTACCTATTGTAAAGTGACTATTACTTGTCCCCTCCAACTGAATTCACTTGCTTGTGTGTATCTCTTTGCCTTCCAACATACTTAAATGCCACTCGAGTGCTGTTGTTTTCTGTCAAAGGTGCATCAGATTTCTGTATTCAGAAATATTTTATTTTGCCAAAGAAAGGGAAGCCTTTGGTTAAACTAAATTCTTTCCCTCAACACCTTTGTTTAGCAAAGGAAGTGAAGAGATAAGTGAAGATAATGGGGAAAAAGTAGGCTAGCTTAGAAGGATAACTGTGTGATTACATCCCAATCAGAGGATGAATGAGTCAATATTACCTGGATTGAGGGCGGCAGCTTTTACAATTGAGGATAATACATTTTGGGATAAGAAAGGTTGCAATACACAGGTTTTCCCATTTTCATTTCCTGGTTAGGCAGTTCCTTTAAAAATTTTATGCTTATTTCCAGACTTCTACTGGTACTGTTCATTTTTTTTCAATTCAAAATGGAATTTTATCACTGATTTTCAACTATTACATGTGACTCTGGGAGATGAAAAAAGGTTGTTCTGGGGCATTGATGTATAGTCTGCCCCGGAAAGAATCTTTTCTCCAGCCACGTGGGATGTAGTAACAATGAAGACACCAAACATAGTATTGTTATAAGTTAAGTGGATTCGGAGATGAATAAAGTATTTTATAAAACATAAATGTAGTCTTAACCTGATATTGATTTTTGATTGCATCATATATTTGATATACAAGAGGCCAGATATTTTTGTATCAAATTTGCCTTCTTCTGATTAAAGTAAAAATCACAACAAAAATAAGCCATTATTTCCCCACTTAAAATCAATCAACAGCATAAATGACTGGTCGGGATTGGTAAGAGAGAGCAAAAGAGAAAATGTGTCTTGAGCACCAAGATGCAGATTCTGACACTTACTGTGCCTACTTCTAAAAAAAGGTATCCACTGCCATAGCCGAACCTCTAAGCATAATCTTTGAAAAATCTTTCAGGACCAGCACCTTGCCTAACCTATGGTCACAAGCCATAGTCATCCCCATCTTCAACAAGGAAGACCCCAGCCTATTTGAAAAATTACAGACCAAGTAAAGTCATGGAATCAATTATTAACCAATCCATTATCCTCCACTTAGAGACAAACAACCTACTCTCCAATAAACAATTTGGTTTCAGAAAAAAAACTATCCTGTAATCTGCAACTCTTACACTGCAAAAACATATGGACTACACAACTCGATCAGGGCAAAGCAATAGACGCAATCTACATAGACTTCTGTAAAGCCTTTGATTCAGTGGTACACAACAAACTACTCCTAAAACTAAAATCTTATGGTATCTCTGGACAACTGCATAACTGGACAGAAGCATTCCTGTCAAACGGACAACAAATGGTCAAAATTGGGAGCATCCTATCAAATTCTGTACCTGTCAACAATGGTGTCCCCCAAGGCAGTGTTTCTAGGACCAACTCTTTTCATACTCTACATAAATGACCTCTGTGATCACATTAAAAGCAACTGTGTTCTCTTCACTGATGTAAAGCTATTCAACACCACAGATTATACTTCTACCCTTCAAAAAGACCTTTACTATGTGTCAGAATGGTGAAACAAATGGCAACTTCAAATCTCAACAAATAAGTGCTCTGTCTTACATATTGGCAAAAAAAATCAGAAAATAAAATACAAGAATAGTCAAGACCTTGTTGATGATCCAAACTCTGTCAAGGACCTTGGAATACTCATCTCTAATGATCTAACTGCTAGAGACCACTGTAACTACATCACCAAAAAGGCATTAAGAGTTGTTAACCTTATCCTGCGTAGTTTTTTCTGTGGTAATATCACACTAACTAGAGCATACAAAACATTTGCTAGACCAATACTTGAATACAGCTCATTAGTCTGGAACCCACATTGTGTATCTGATATTAGCACAGTTGAGAAAGTCCAGAAATATTTCACAAGAAGAGTTCTCCACTCCTCTACTCATTGCAGAATACCTTATGACACCAGACTTGAAATTCTAGACCTAGAAAACTTAGAACTACACCGTCTTCAGTCTGATCTAAGTATAGTCCATAAAATTATATATTGCAATGTCCTACCTGTCAATGAATACTTCAGCTTCAACCATAACAATACAAGAGCACACAACAGATACAAACTCAAGGTGAACTGCACCAAACTTGATTGCAGGAAATACGACTTCAGCAACAGAGTGGTCAATGTCTGGAATACTCTACCTGACTCTGTGGTTTCTTCCCCACACCCCAAAAACTTTAACCTTAGACTGTCTACTATTGACCTCACCCCTTTCCTAAGAGGTCTCTAGGGGGCGTGCATAAGCGCACCAGCATGCCTACCATCCCTGTCCTATTGTTTTTTTTATTTTTCTTTTATGTATCTATTTCATGTATTCATAACTATGTTTATACTTATACCTGTTATCTTATAATCGCTTGACAAAATAAGTAAATAAACAAACAAATAATCAAAGTCTAGAGATGGTGGCATGGTAAAACTGGTATGGGGATATTTATTCCTATTTTGTGGTCTTGTCTATGATTACCTTATTTTGGTTGGTATCTATAGGAATGTTTATATGGCCATATAAAGATGAATACAGCTTAAATACCTATTTTGCTCAAATCTCAAATATAGTATGAGAATTGCATTTGCATTTTTTATACATTCCAAAACTTGCAATTTATCACTTTATGTTGTCTTGGCAACTTTAAGACTTGTGGAAACTTCCAGAATTCCCAGCCAGCTGGTTGGGGATTTGAAGTTACCAAAGTTGAACACCTCTGAGATAAATGCTTTCTGTTCATGAACTTGCTTTTTATCATTGTAATGGACAGACTATCATTACTTTTGGGCTTAAAATTTATGGGTTTTCTTCTATGCAAATTAGAATATTCTTGCTTCATTTTGCTCTTGAGGGCTTTTTTATATTAGAGAAAAATTATAGACAAAAGGAAGACAAGGAGGCTCAGTACAGAACAATAACAATTTATCTACAGCACCCTGTTTTAACTTGGCAATTTAAGACTACAATTCCCAGAATATTCCAGTCAACATATTGGCTGGGAAACTCTGGGACTTAAAATCCACACCTCTTTAAATTGTTGGGATTGACAAACAGACCAATCGTACTGCAAATATTATCAGGGATAAAAATTGCGCATTAGACTGAACTACATTTGAAGACAGCCGATTATCGACAACAGAAAAAACGAGTTTCTTAGAGTTTGCAGCAGACACCATGCTGATGAAGCCCTTCTCTTTGAGCGCCATCGCGGTTGCTCTCTTTCCGCGAAATCTCCAGGCAGCGAAGGAAAACAGCGTGGCCCCATTTAGTGTTGGTCAGACGGCTCCTTGTTGACAGAAACGTGTTCTCCTCGTTGTTGTTTCGGGTCGTTTGGGTGTTTGGTCTTAATAAAAGTATTCCATAAAAAAAACAAACACGCACAGAGCTTTTCCTTTTTAAATTCAGGGCTCGTCCCCTACTGAAAGAGAAGAGGTTACAGGCAGGTTAGAGACACAGGTCCCTCCTGCCAACTGGCGCCCGTCACTCTCGGTGTTTCCGGTTTCCCCCTGGGCTCTCCTGCACGGCATTCTCGGCGCTGGCGGCGAAGGAGAGGATTGCCAACCCGAAGCCGGGCGAAACTCCTGCCTTCCCTGCCTCTCGCAGGCTCAAAGGGCACCGGCGCGAAAGGGGCGAGGCTTCACCTCCGCCGCCCTCTCCTTTTTCAGACTCCGGTGAAACTCCCGGGCGCTGACAAGGGAGGAGGTGGAAGTTCTCCTGGGTCGCTGCCGCTGCCGCCGCCGCCGCCGCCAGATCCAGTAGGGAGCCCTGCCGCGGATATGGGGCGCCTCTGCCATGCTTGGCTGGGGGTCCTGCTCTTGGGAGGAACTCTGGCCGTCGCCTCTACTACAGGTGAGAAACGAGAGGTGCGCTCGGAAAACTTTTCGCCCTCTCGAATTCTTTTCCATCGGAGCCGGGGATCCCCGCCTTTCGGGACCGATGGGGAGACGGGCTGTTCTGGGGGACATGCTATGCATGTGTCCCCCAAGGGGCTACTGGACGAGGGGTGTTGGGGGGGGGTCCTTGGCCTCTCAACAAAATGGCTGCCGTGGCGATAGGACCAAGGATAAAAACCTGTTTTATCAGAATGGCTACCTGCTCTTTCCCTTCTGCCCCTACTCCGCATCCGCACGACTCTTGCTGATCCTGACCCTTTGGGGATCATCAGGAGAACAGCTTAGCGAAGATCCCTCCCCTTGATTTTCTTTTGTGAGAAAGGTTAGGGGCCTTTCTTGGGGAAAATAAGAGACTGGATCTGGTGGTGGTCTGCAGCTTCATTCCCCGTTTCCTTTTTCAAAAAGGAAAAATGCCAGGTAGGACAGGAAACCTCCTATCTGGCACAGAAGGAGATTTTTTAAGTGTGCCGCTGTCCTCTGGGCACCCCATTGGGAATTTACCTTGACAGTCTAGCCTAGGCTATAGAAAATGTTCTTGTGTAATCAAAACAGGAGTAACTTCATCGGGACTTAACTCCCCAGTGAATGTGTGCATTGAGTTGCTGTAGTGATGTTATATATTCACTGAAGCTTCTTTGTTATTATGTTTGATAAATTGAAGCTTAACCTGGTGACACAGCTTAGTAGTTCCTAACAGAAACAGGTTCTTCAGAGGAGAAGCAAAAGTTTGTTTTTTTAACTTCTTTGAAGCTAAGATCTCTGGTTACAAAGACGAAGTTCAGGAAACTATTTTCTGCCTTGACTGCTTGAGAAGTCTCAGCTTAGCGCTTGAAAAGCTGACTTGTAGCAAACTAATTAATACCTCTTGTACTTTGTTAG
This sequence comes from Hydrophis major, assembly GCA_033807585.1. Lineage (NCBI taxonomy): Eukaryota > Metazoa > Chordata > Lepidosauria > Squamata > Elapidae > Hydrophis > Hydrophis major. The sequence goes on from CM066329.1 coordinate 337,622,783, forward strand.
TGAAAAAATCTAAAGAGTTTATTTCAAAAACCCACTACTTTTTCTCTTACAAGTTAAGGTTGAACTTTGTTGTTTTCTTGTTGCCTATATATGGAGCTAAGGGCAGAAGTACCTGTTTTCCAGAAATTGGTTGATGTGAATACATCTTCAGAATATCATAAAAACTCATTCTTTTAAAGCTGTCTTAGAATGATAACATTAGATTGGAAATATAAAAATTAGCCTTTCATAAAGGAGCATCACAGTATTCTTCCTTGAATGAGCTTATTACACACAGAGAGAGAGAGAGAGAGAGAGAGAGAGAGAGAGTACTCTGTTCACTTTAATTCATTTTGATTGCTTAGAAATTTTAACCTGGATTATAAAGAGAATGTTACATTCTAAGAAAAGTGATAGATGAATTTACTGTATGTACAATCCAGTAATATGAATGACTACATCAACATGAACAAGTGGTATATGATGCTAAAGCAAGAAGTCCTTCCTATCTTGGTTTATGATATAATTTTGCAGTTTGATGAGTTGGACAGTGGTGCATTCTTTTGGAGTTGGAAGAAAAAGGAGAATGTATCTGCAGTTAAACTGACCTCCATATTTTGTGGGAGTTGACAGAGCAAATTCATATGTAATAACAATTAATGCAGTATTTACAGTTTAATACTTAGTATTACCTTCATTAACTTGCATTTATATGAAATGCTGAGAAAGGATGAGGAGTTGGGATATTAAGGTATTATTCTATAGAGCCAAATAACTTGGAATGTATGTGGTGACCTTAAATTACTCAACATGAGAAGAACCTAAAATGCCCTTTACTTAGATGAACAAGCGGTGGCTTTGTCTAATAAGGATTCCCTCTCTGCTTGGGACAGAGTACATACTTTCTATATAAGGGAAGTGGTTCCTGTTTTTCCACCCAAGATACTTTCAAGGGTGTACTGTACAGAAACATGATCTTTTCCAGTGAACACTGAACTGAGTTTACATAAATTAATGGATGAACATTATCCAGTTAATAATGTCCTCCCACACAACACCATGAATAGAATATAAAATGCACAGTCAAATAAGTTAGTCCTGAGTATGCTACCGTGTTTCTCCAACAATACGGCCTCCACCAATAGGAAGCCCCACCATGTTTTTTTGGCATAAAATCAAATTAAGCCCCTCCCCCCAAATTTAGGCCTATTTTAGAACATGCAAAATAAGGGGGAAGGACGGGGGACTTGCCGTTAGGAGCGCCCCCAGGCAGCAATTCCTCGCCACCAGCCGCTCCTAACGGGTGATCATGGTGAAGCGCGGAGCTCCCTACTCCCACCTTTACTGCAGGCACCTTTGGCACCCGCCGCTGTTGCTTTCCATTCTGCCCATTCCACCAAGTTTGGAGCTGCCGCTTCTGTGTTTGGAGTGCCGCCGCCATTTGGGGCTCCAAACGGCAGTGTTCCAAATGCGGAAGCGGCAGCTCCAAACATGACGGCGGGCGATCTTTTTATTTTGGTCCGCGTGAAGTTCAGAGCAAGCAAGAGAGGGAGACTGTGATGCCTCCATCCGAGATGGCAACCTCACTAGTGGATCACAAAGTGGCTGGAAGCCTGAATCAGCGGGAAACGATGGTGATATTTTTGGAGCGAGAGGAAAGGGAGAGAAGAGTTGCAAGGCGTAATTTGTGATCGTGACCCTGTCCTTTCCACCTGGCGCCCTTGCTGCTTTCTGGCTCTTTAACAACCAGCTTCGCCTTTGGAGCACTGCTGCTGTTTGGAGCTCCAAATGGCGGTGGAAACTCCAAACGCGGAAGCTCCAAACATGACGGTGGGCGATCTTTTTATTTTGGTCCGCGCGAAGTTCAGAGCAAGCATGAGAGGGAGACTGCGATGCCTTGCTAAAGAGCCAGAAAGCAGCAAGGGCGCCAGGTGGAAAGGACAGGGTCGCGATCACACAGAGATGCCCAAAGCGCGGAGTGCACATAACTAAAGGCGGTGCACGCAATTGGCTTGGGGACTACAAGGCAGCATCTGCGCCTCTTCCCAGGCGCGTCTCTAGGCTGCTTCCGGAGCTACAGGACGCTCTCTGTTGCCTACCGGCCCTTCTTCCTTGGGCTCCCTGCCGTGGGATACACCCACTTCCTTCTGCAAATTATGCCTCGCAACTCTTCTCTCCCTTTCCTCTCGCTCCAAAAAGATCGCCATCGTTTCCTGCCGATTCAGGCTTCCAGCCACTTTGTGATCCACTAGTGAGGTTGCCATCTCGGATGGAGGCATCGTAGTCTCCCTCTCTTGCTCGCTTTGAACTTCACGCGGACCAAAATAAAAAGATCACCCGCCGTCATGTTTGGAGCTGCCGCTTCCGCGTTTGGAGCACTGTCGCTGTTTGGAGCCCCAAATGGCGGCGACACTCCAAACACAGAAGCGGCAACTCCAAACTTGGCAGAATGGGCAGAAGGGAAAGCAACAGCGGCGGGTGCCAAAGGTGTCTGCAGCAAAGGTGGGAGTAGGGAGCTCCGCGCTTCACCATGATCACCTGTTAGGAGCAGCTGGTGGCAAGGATGCAAGGGTGGGAATTAAGTCACCCCTGAAAAGACGTCCTAGCCATTTTTTCGGGGGTCAAAAAAAAATAAGACCCGGCCTTATTATATGAGAAACACGGTAGAATAAAACAAGCTGGTGATATTGAGTTCTTGGGAACTGGCAGACAAGAATATTGTGCCTGTTTCTCAATTTCTTGCATAAGGATAGGCGAAGTTACATGTTGTGAATCAATACATGATTCTCAATGTAATGTTGATGCTACAATACCAGTTGACAGATTTATTGTGTTTTATTAATCTAAGTGAAATGTTAATATATTTTGCTAGTCCATGTATAATATGACATATGTTAAATAAATGAACCAATTAAAGAGAAGTGGGATGGGGCATTTCTAAGAAAAGAAAAATATTATTTCCCTTTACTTACTTTCTAGACCCTTAAGATAAAAATAAACTTTATAGGGTTGGAAGTAAAACCAGTTGTAAATTATTAATATGCTTATGTTATTTAGTGAGCAAAAATGAGTGTTTAGAGGGTGAGTTTTATATATATACATATATATATATATATATACCCACATGAATTTCTTGAGGAACTTATTTGAAAAAAAAAAATGAAAAATTAAAAAGATGGGGGATTGCATATATTTTGGCTAGCTGGCCAGCTCACACTAGCTGGACAAAGTGGGAATTTGGTATATGCATTTGTTCTAAAAATGTGTAGCTGTGTCCATAATAGCCTACAAATTCAAACTGATCCGTCTGAAGTGAGACTCTGCAATTTAGACTGCAGGAATTGCATCTTTTTCCCTTTATAGAAAGCAAGGATGTTGGGGGTCAATCCTAGACAAGAACTTTTCTCATTCATATACAACATCTACCTTATTTTGTTGTCCCCCAGATGTTTTGATTAAAGCCCATTGAAAATTTCCTTGCTTGCATTAAACCTCTACAGTGACAACAAATGTTATTCCTTAAAATAGGAAATTGCCTTTCCAAATTTGCTATTCAGGCCAGACTAGATATGATTTAATCTATAAAATTGGAATTAGATGCTAACATTAAAAAGCAAGAAAAGTTGCAGAGCTGATCATTTCTTTCTGTCTCTCCCCTTTTGGCTCCATCTAAAATGCTGAAATGTAATTTGCAGCAGGTTATATATGTTCCTGGAGCAGGCAGGGGCAATGTTTGGAAGTTAGAGTACAGGGAAAAATAGGTATGTTAAGGTATACATTTAAGGCCCTTCTTTCATTCCTTAAACTTCCCAATCCTTCCTATTCTAGATTTATCTTTCTCCTTTTTTATAGTTTTACAGCACCTATTTTGCCTCGTAAAAGCTGTCCAAAGTTGTGACTTTTATGACCTCGATTAGCTACATCCCTACACCTGAAGAGGACTGTGTCTCCCCTCTCCCAACTTTCAGAAAAACACTTTAAAACATGACAAGAATATTTTGCTATACCAGTATTTGTCAACTTACAACCACAATTGGGACTGGAATTTTGGTTGCTGAGCGAAGTGCTTGTTAAGCAAAATGCATGACTGCTTCTCTCAGTGACCACAACCTTGGCATTCAAGGGTTGTAATTGCTGAGCAGTCTTATGGGATCAGATGGAGTCCCAGTTAAGGACCATGAGGTCTCAGAGGGTGGGGTAAGAACTGGGAGGCTTCACTCAGGAATTGAAAATAAATCCTCCTTCCTCAAATCCAAGCAGGATTTTCAGAACGCCCCCCCCCCCCCCCGAGGGAAGAGACACTTATGTACAGCCTGTGCCAGGTCTTACCTTGCCTCTCTGCTTGGATTTCGAGTCCCTCCCATCTGTGGAAACTGGCTGAAAGAGCTGTCTGCTGAAGGCTTTCAGTGGCCTTCTGTGCATGAAAGGGAGTTGAACTCCTTTGGCTGGGTTCAGGAATAAAGCTGAAATCTTCATCAGCCCCCATTCTGCACCCTGCTAAAGGACTTCAAGTCTCCTTTGGAAGCGAATTCCTTTAGTGGAGTGCTTCAGGATTTCAGTCCATTTTGTACCCCTCTGAAGAAGTTCAGCTCCCCTCAGTGGACAACTCTTTCAGCCAGTCCACAAATATGAAAGGGAATCTTTTCAGTAGCCAGCAGCAGTTTGCAACCTTCCCTGCCATCTTCCCCACTGACTTCTTGGGGAAGGTGGCAGAAAAAAATCTAAATGTAGGGTGCTTGGTCATAAGTATGATGTTTCTGATGCTGTCATAATTCCAGACTGTTGTTGAGGACTACCTGCAGAGTTTTTCTCATTAGTCTTCCTCCTGGAGTCAAGTTAGCCTTTGTAGTCTCCTCAATTCAACAGCATTTTAACCCAAAGCATATGAATTATGGTAACAATTGTGTATTTATAACTTGTTACTTCATTATATAGGCTGTGTGGGGGATTGTTAATGGCCAAGTAGCTTAACATGTTTGCTTTATTTCTTTTTTAGTGAGAAACAAAACTGGTGTTTCAGCAGGAGGAAGAAGCTTAGTTGGTCTTAAAACCAATTCAACAAATAAAGACACATACAATATAGATGACCCTGCAACCAAAATCCTTACAGGAAAACTGACTACAATTTTCCTCCCAATGGTCTACATTATAGTCTTCATCATTGGCTTGCCAAGCAATGCCTTGGCTCTGTGGGTTTTCTTCTTCAGAACAAAGAAGAAGCATCCTGCGGTGATCTATATGGCTAATTTGGCTCTGGCAGATCTCCTTTTCGTAATCTGGTTCCCTCTGAAAATTGCGTACCATATTAATGGCAACAACTGGATCTATGGGGAAGTCCTGTGCAAAATTCTTGTTGGGTTCTTTTATGGAAACATGTACTGCTCCATTCTTTTTATGACATGCCTCAGCGTGCAAAGGTATTGGGTCATTGCAAACCCCATACTGCACTCAAGAAAGAAGTCAGAAATTGCTATAAAAGTTTCAGCTGCAATATGGATCCTGCTGCTGCTTGGCACAATGCCTCTGTATCTTATTAATCAAACTGTTTATATTGCTAACCTTAACATCACTACATGTCATGATGTCTTACCGCAGTCTGTGTTGGCCAACGACATGTTTAACTACTTCCTTTCCCTGGCTATTGGAGTCTTCTTATTCCCAGCTCTTCTCACAACTGGGGCTTACATTCTCATGATAAAGACTCTTAATGCTTCCATTACAGATGTAACGATTGGGAAGAAAAGAAGAAGAGCCATCAAGCTCATCATTACTGTACTTTCTACATACTTGATCTGTTTCTTGCCAAGCAATATTCTGCTGGTGGTGCATTATGCCCAGATCAAAAACAGTAACATATATGCATTTTATATTACAGCCCTTTGCCTTTCTACTCTAAACAGCTGCATCGATCCATTTATCTACTACTTCATTTCAAAAGACTTCAGGGATAATCTAAAAAATGCCCTCCTATGTCGAAGTGTGCGCACCACCAAGAGGATGCAAGTCTCTCTCTCTTCAAACAGATACCCAAGAAAATCCCCCTCTTATTCCTCTAGCTCAAACACAACTAAGTCAACTTATTAAATTTGTGTGTACGACACGCAGGTATGTCTGGGTTTCCATGGACAGAACATGAAACCAAACTCTAGTAACATTTAAACAAAGACCTCCTTTCCATACAAAATTATATGAACAAGCATGTTCTTTACAAAGGGAAAAATCAAAGTGGCACCCCTCATATGGACAATATTTGAGTTTGGGTTTGTTTTTACAAGTGATTAGCAGGTGTGCAAATAAGTTTTTCCATGTTGATGTTAATCAAACAAGCATCTTGCATTCAGGCGCAGGTGATGATCCTAACTAACATTAACTAGTTTGAGATTTTAGACAACTTCTGTTCTATAAGAACAGGGGGAACTGTAGAAGAACATACACGAGTAATTGTATGTATTTGCCAAACCTGTCTTTTCCTAAGCCAGGATCTGTGAAAGCCCTGGAATACTGTATTATTAATATCCCAGTGACTGATCTTTGCACTAATATACTTAATACTTTTATTTTAACTATGCTGTGAATATGCAATGTTTCCAATAATATAGCATGTAAATTGTAGGTTTACTGCAATATTTTAAATGTTTTTAATTAAATAAAGGAACACTTTTATATACTTATTTGAGTTTGTTTGGATTGATAAGAAATGTGTGAAATTTGCTTTCACTTTAACCAAACTTCTTTCTTCATGTGAAAGTTCCATTTTCTTCTCACTGGCTCCAAATGAAATAAAGATTTAAGAACCACATTTCCAAAGCAGTGCATGGATCAATAGAAGAATTGGTTGATTTCATTTTCTCCGCTGTAAGATCCCCACCAGGGCCATAAGTGTGTCTAGCCAGGCTTCCTGCCCACCTAACTGTATTTTATTAAATACAGAAAAAATAGAAAAAATAGAAGCTGGCTCACTCCAAAGCACCAGTATTTAGCACCATCTTATCTGTTTTCTTATAATACTCCCATCAGCTTTCTGAGGAAACAGTGGTTGAGTGACTTACTGCTTTTTAGAAATGTAGTCACCTGTCCACACACATGCAAGTCCACAATGGCAAACCAGTGAGAAGCAGCAGCTGGCTGGGAGAAACATCTTTCCGAAACCAATTGCCGTGAACTTAAGGCAGGCCCTCCTAGAGAAGATATTTTATAGGAGCATCACTAATACACTTGCAATATTTTAAGTGTTTTCATTAAGACCCCAATGGTTGCCTATATTCTTCCCCTTGCCCCCACCTGTCTGTTTTATAGCACCCTTTGTAGTAAAAGTGTTCTGCCATTTATTGTAATTGCTCATACCAGCATTTTAACTTAGATTGCAGCTTGCTTGAAATCTTTATCTCTTTTGCTAATTAAAAAGTAAACACTTTTTTCATCTCTGACAATGTAGACTGCTCCTGAACTGGGCATGTCACGATGCAGGTATCAAAACAGTGATAAATGATTTTTCTCAGTAATTCTGTTGTGGGTTAAGGAAATATTTTAAAGATCAAATCCACGTCTCTATTTTATCTGGTCTTACAAATATGTTTGAAAATAGCATTAGTAAACTAATGTAGGCAAGTCAATGTTTGTAAACTTTTAAAAATCTTAGTAGAAGCACCAGCTTGAACTTCTTATGACTCAAGAAAAACCCCTTTTAAGTTGACTAATAAGTACTTAAGAATTTCCTTTTCTTACTAAATTGTGTGTCCTAATTTTTTCCTCCAAAGAAGAGTGCTTTCAGCAAAGCAAAGTAGAGTATAATTAAGAATTCTAAGTTTGTTTTAAAAAAATGAAGGATGGTTATAAAAATGCAAAACATTTTTTTGAGTGTTTCTGAGCTCAAAACAAAATGTCTTAGGGATTTCCTTCATAGTGTTTTCCCCCAGCAAGGTTTACTTTTTTAAAAAAAGTAACCAATCGTTGATCCAATGAATCAAGAATTGGACTGAGAAAAAATGAGTAACCCAATAAGCCACTAGCAGCACTAGAACTCCCAGTCTCCTGGTTTCTAGCCTAGTGCCTTAACCATTAAAACAAACTGGCTCTCAGTAGTTAAAACAATACCAAAGGTAATAAAACTATAAATTCTTAACTATATTAACTCACATTCAGAGGCAACATCATATAAGCAATGAGAGGTCACAGAGCCTTGGGAATGGTTATCGTATCTATGGTGGACTAGCACAAAGTACTTCATTTTAAAACAGGAGTTATTTTTTGGTCTTCAGATATTTCTCTCCCCACTTGCAAAACAAAGTCTTGGAAGTTATGCATTCAGTGTAGCTAGGCTGCTATAGTCTACAATCCCTAAATTTTCTTCAGAAGATTTTTTAAAATGTAACTTCCAAACAGTGTGCCTTAAAACCTAATGGTTTCAATAACTAAAAAAACTTCCTTTCAAAAAGTAATCATTTTCTGCTTTGTTGGCTGCAACTTTTCTCTTTTTAAGTATCTGCTAAGTTTTCTATGACAGGCCTCCTGTACCCTGTCAAGATACTGAGACTATTTAACAGGAGCCAGTTGGCTGCATTTTTCTGTGATTCACTAATCCAGGAAACTGCCTTTCAACTGAGTCATGCTCAAAAATATGAGTCATGTTCAGAAATGTAGGAAGGAGTGGGTTTTGTGAATTATCTCCCCCCTCTCCATTTTACATTCTAAAAGAAAAGTACCTAAATACCTGGATATAATCTGTTTTAGAAATGTAGAAACATTTTACATATAGAAATGTGTGCAAAACAACTGCTACTGTTGGTATTCACCAGATGGCTTAGATTTCAACTGCCATTAACTTCCCAAAGGTCAAGTAATTTGGGAAATTATAAATCTTAAAGTCCAAAGAGAGATGGATAAGATTAGTTTCAAAACTCAGGATTGAACATATTAAAAATATGAGGTCAAAGAAAGACTTGGTGACATTGTTCAGTCATCATGCTGAAACATGATTTACTAAATAAGCCACCATTTGCTGGATTTGCAGATTATGCTAAACCAGAAATCATGGTTTATAAACAAGCTCCTGTATTAATATTATTGGACAAACCATGCCAATTCTTAAAATATTATTATGAAAATGGCCCAAATTTCACAACTCAGCAACGTTTTAGAATCTGAGCTTCTGTAGATTGTTGGAGCTCAGTTGTTTCATTTTAAAATTAAAATAGTTGCAAAATGTATTGCAATTTGAGGGACTGAGCAATTTATCTGGTATTTCTTAAAGACCCTGGTCAAAATTCCCACTGATAATATCCCCATGCGTTCTAAAAGAAAATGCTTACTCATTCCTGGATACTTATTCTCCTGTCCTCCAGTCTCAGATCCCCTTCTTCCTTTCATTTGTTCTCACCTTTGCTTTCTCATCTTCTGATAACATTGGAATGAGACAGGTATGCTACAAAGTAAAGTCATCCCAACAAGGAAGGAAACCTGTTCCCAACTCAATATAAACTGCCCTTGTTTTCCTTTGCTTTGTCCCAATACTGAGTGACTGAATCATGAATCAGAAAGCACAGAGCATGGTAATCTCTTCATTAAAAAAGACCAGAAGAATAGAATAGAATTATTTATTGGCCAAGTATGATTGGACACACAAGGAATTTGTCTTGGTACAAATGCTCTCAGTTGACATAAAAGAAAAGATACATTCGTCAAGAGTCAAGAATCATCAGGTACAACACTTAATAATAGCCATAGGGTACAATAAGCAAACAAATCATACTAGGAAACAGTCAATATAAATCATAAGGATGCAAGCAACAAAGCTACAGTCATACAGTCACAAGTGGGAGGGGATGGGTGATAAGGAGTGATGAGAAGGTTAATAGTAATAGTAGTTGGACTATGCACCAGTATATCTGTTATCTTCTCTACAGAGGTACAGAAAGTTGTGTGTGTAGGGAACTTAATGCAGAGCAACTGGAAGTGTTTTTTTTTACTGTTTGTAATATGCTACCATTGATTTGCAGATTGCACTTTCTTATTGATGGGGACATTCCATAGTAATTGCAGAGAAATCTTTCCATAAGAGTCTGGTCTGGTCTCTATTGATTAAAAACAAGACTTATGTGCCATGGAACTTGGGAGGAGTGATCTCCAAGTTAGATCCATTGGATCTGCACCTGGTAAGTCCAATTCTAAGAAGTTTTAAATAATAACTACAAAGGTAAAGGTAAAAGTTTTCCCATTCCAGTCATGTCTGATTCTAGGGGGCAGTGCTCATCTCTGTTTTTAAGACTAGGAAGCCAGCATTGTCCAAAGACACTTCACTGGTCATGTAGCCAACATGACTATACACCAAGGCACACAGAACTCTGTTGCATTCCCACCCAAGTGGCACCTATTTATCTATTTGCATTCACATGCTATTGAACTGCTAGGTGGGCAGGATCTGGGGCAAGTAATGGGAGCTCAGCCCATCACGCATTGCTCAGGTCTTGAACCTTTCCAGCTGACAAGCTCAGCATCTTTAATCACTGAGCCCTTGTGCAGCCTTTTCAGGAACCATAACCTGAAAAAAATAGTTCTTAAGTTGAATAAAAGTCAATAGTACAAAGCAGCTTTTCACTAAAGGCCTTCTACAAGCTGAGAAGAAGTTTGGATTTCCTCCAAAAATATTCAGAAACAAAGCAAAATTGCTGAAATGGAATAAGATAATCTCACCAGGCATGTTCATAAGCCTATGTTTGTGGCAACGATAAGAGGTTAGAGTCTCTGATGCCAGTGTGTTGCTATGTTTTAATTGAGTTTCTGTTCAAAGCAACTCACCTCTTTGACACTGAGTCAGGTTTTGGCTGTTTGTTTTACTCACCAAATTTCAGTGTCTTTGATTAATGACACTTACAAGAAGGCTGTTGTGTATAATAGCCCCTTCTTGCTCCTCAAGCAGCTGTAATAGAAATTAGGTAAGAAAAGCTAGCAGTAGGATGAACCAAAACTTAGAGTTAGCACATATTCTTTGAGAAGTAATAACAAAGATCTTAGCAAGTAATCAAGTTCATTAGAATTTTTCATCAGGCTGGAGACATAGTGATTAAAATGCTTTTAAGAGTAATAGGGAATGTAGTTGAGTGCACTCATATAATCAAAGAGATACATATTGCATAATAAAGTAGATGCAATAAATGAATATTGCTAGGAATTATGACATAGTTTGCTGTTCAGTAGCATTTTAAAATGGAATGGATGATTTGGTGTGCAAACTGAATTAGGCTTTTAGGCTGTGTTTCCATCACATTCTGCAAAAAGGGCAATCAGAAAAAAACCCACAATTGTCCAATTAGATTTCTAGCTCTAATCAGAACAAATAGGTCATTCGCAATGCAGAGAGCAGATGCAAGGAAAACAAAGGAATCCTTTACATTCACAAACATGGTGATTAATTTTAGATGATGACACAACCTTCTTATCTTGGAACTCTAAGATGTATTAAACTGCTATAAGTCTCCAACAAGTTGGAGGAAACTAATCAAGACCAGCTGTATATATTTCTAACTGTTTTCATGCATATTTTTGTTTACTCCACATCCTTCTGGCTCCTTTTTGCTCTGCTATATATTCCTGTCTAATACTGCATCTTTCCATTTTAAAAAATGACCAAAAAGGTAAGTGTGTTAAGAAAAGAGCTAGTCAAGTCTTTGCTGAAGAAAGGGAAGTAATTTGATAATGTCATCTGTTATGAACTAATAAAACGTTTAAATAAAGTTTATCAAAACCTTTAGAAAATAGCAGGGTTCTAGTCCTGCACTTCTGATTGGGCGATAATAGCAATATCGGATTGGTCCGTTCAGGAGAATCTGATTGGCTGTTAATGGGCCACTCTCATTGGTTAAGGGGGTTAACACTCCACGTTTCTTATTGGTTACTAAATCAGCAGCTTGCCTATAAAAGGGCTGCTGCTGCCCTAGGTTTTTGCTCTGTTCAGAATGATTAATAAAGAGTTGAAGTTCACTGTTCACCGTCTCGTCTCCGTTCCTTGCGCCCATGCGCAGAACTTAACATCATCTTTTATAGTTGGTCCTTAGTTATATCTAAGCAACTTTCATAATCATTTCATAGATAAACCTTTAAATCCATGATTTTTCCATTTTTCCATAATACAGATTGTCATCATCTTAGATTAAATTCATTATGTTCTATGCTTCAAATAACATAAAAGTTTATTTTTCTGATTATTTATTGCATTCTGAAAAATTCTATGGTGCTTGTCTGGTATGAATTTCTCCTCTTTCAAGTGCATCCCTACATTTGTATTTGATTTTGGAAGTAGGATTTTGGAAGCCCAAACTGATGCAAACTGGAATAAACTTCTTCTGTAACTCTCTGAAAAAATATTGGCAGTAATAATGTTTCTGGCCTCTTGGCACAGCTACACAAATTAGCCTTATTTGTACTTAACTATACTGCAACATCATATTACCGCCCATGATGTTGGCAGACATATGCCCTTGATAAGCCAGTTTGTCTAATATTTATTGAATAGATTATGCATGAAATTGCGTCTGTATTCTGGCTGTGAGTTCTGTCCGATTAGCAACATTAGATTTTGCTTTTGTAGACAATACATAAATATGAACAAACTTAAATGATAAATATTGCTATCTGGCACACATACACGGTCATCCTAGAGAGGCAATCTTAGATGATAAATTCCATTCTATTAGATCAAAATATTTGTCTAACTACCGTGTTTCTCACATAATAAGGCCAGGCCTTATTTTTTTTTTGAGCCCCGAAAAAACAGCTAGGCCGTCTTTTCGGGGGTAACTTAATTTCCCCCCTTTCATCCTCATCTAGAGTGCCCCGCAGGCGGCCTCGCCACCAGCCGCTCCTAACGGGCGATCATGGCGAAGCGCAGAAAGCTCCCTACTCCCACCAAACACCTTTGCTGCAGACTCAAGACCTTTGGCACCTACTGCTGTTGCTTTCCCTTCTGCCCATTCTGCTGCCGTTTGGAGTGCCATTTGGAGTGCCGCCGCCATGTTTGGAGCTGCTGCTTCCGTGTTTGGAGCCGCCACCATGTTTGGAGTGGCGGCAGTGCTCCAAATGGTGGTGGTGCTCCAAACAGCGGCAGTGCTCCAAACACAGAAGCGGCAGCTCCAAACGCAGAAGCGGCAGCTCCAAACATGACGGCAGCACTCCAAACAGCGGCGGCAGCTCCAAATGGCAGCGGCAGCTCCAACGGCACTCCAAATGGTGGCGGCAGCTCCAACGGCACTCCAAACGGCGGCGGCAGCTCCAACAGCACTCCAAACAGCGGCGGCAGCTCCAAACGGCAGCGGCAGCTCCAACAGCACTCCAAACGGTGGTGGCAGCTCCAACGGCACTCCAAACGGCGGCAGCAGCTCCAACGGCACTCCAAACGGTGGCGGCAGCTCCAAACAGCACTCCAAATGGCAGTGGCAGCTCCAACAGCACTCCAAATGGCAAGTCCCCCCACCCTTCCCTCTATTTTGCATGTTTTAAACTAGGCCTAAATTTGGGGGGAGGGGCTTAATTTGATTTTATGCCTAGAAAACATGCTGGGTCTTCCTATTGGTGGAGGCCATATTGTTGGAGAAACATGGTAGCTTCAACTTGTATACTCTCACTTGCTTCCCTTTTCTAGGATCTCAAGCAGTTTATACTCTAAATCAACCTTTTTATACCTACCGACCACTTTTGTATCTCTGTTAGTAGTAAAAATTTTCTCTAACCGCCCACCGGTTCCACAGTAATGGTGATTTATAAAGTAGGGGATAAAACCCCTACCGCCCACCATGAAAGCTGGAACGCCCACGAGTGAGCGGTAGGGACCAGGTTGACTACCACTGCTCTAAATTGTAACATTAAATTTGCAGATACAAAGCATATTTTTTTTCCATTGAGCAGTAGTTAATCTCTGACAGGCAGTGATAAAAAGGTACCTGGTTGAAGCTTCTATCATAATAGAAAAAGCAAGCAGTTAACTTTATTTTTTATTACAATTTGACACAGAATTCCATATAGTTTTATGAACTACAGGAAACATTTTTTTACATATTACTTTTGTTAAATACATTTAGAAAGGATACATTTTATTTAAAGAAATGAGTAGTTTATAATGAGGAAGTTCATAGTTGGTGTTAAATTTTAACATAGGTTTCTAGCTTAAATTTGAAATGCTATATATCCTTATGGAAAAGTTAAACTAATTGAAATCAATGGGATCTATTTCTGAACTGGATTTTCAGGACCATCAAGCAGGACATAATAATGCTACCCGCAAACATCTAAGATATGTCATCTGAAATGTTCGGGGTTTTCTTGGAAACTTTGTGCAAAGCTGGCTGGGCCAGTAACTCAATCTCAGCCCAACTCACCTCATCTCACAGAGTTGTTGTGGGGAAAATAGGACAAGAAAGGACAAGTATTAAATATGTTTGTCACCTTGAATTATTCATTATAAATAATAAAGATTGTGGGCGGGACTAAAAAAATGAGAATTGGTAAATTGTAGGGATGTTGGGCTTTTGGTGTAGTAACCTTGACAAATCTGTCATGGAACCAGACCTATGTTCTGAAAAACATCCATAAGAGTAGGTGGCTGTGCTTACATTCCTAGACTATTGAATTAGAGTTTTCTTAGTTAAATATTAATTACTATAAAATTAACAAGTAGATGGTTATGTTTACTATTTAAATATAATTACTAGCAACAAGAAATGCAAGTAGATCTGAGCATTTACTTTTTTATGTATTCCACTAGATGAAGAATTAATTATAGCTATTTTGATATTATGTTTATATTAGCATACCTAGCCTAAATATACAATGCAAATAATCTGGCACGTGCAGTGGATTATTAAAAAAAAAACGGACCCTGAGCTTGAAAGTAAGTTCTTTGCTAAGTTGAGCGTGACTAACTATATGGATATGTCCCTGTAGTTTAAATGGGAAGCTGTAAACATGGTTTGCTGTTGACTTTCCAAGCCAGCCTACAGCCCTGGGAATTTCTGAAGTTTTTTGCTTTAAGTACTAAACTTATTCGATTCCCCTCTTTTTTAAAATCAACCAAACTAAAAAAAACTTTCTGTGATGACTATACTTTAGTGTATGTTAAATCATCCCACGTGTATAATTTCACACTTCTAAGCCAAGCTAATTCTCTTTTGTGTCCTAGCAATGTTATGTAACATTAATATCTGCAATGTTATGCTTACTTAGGAGAAAAGGGAGGCTTCTGAAATACAAGGAAAGCTATATTCTTATCTAGGTGAGAGGTAAGAATGTTGCAGAGCAAGAATATTATGGTTTCCTAATATTAGGTCTTTGTGTTCTTATTATAACTGCCACTAATTTATAAACTCTTTGTTGTTCTTTTAATATGCAGGAATCAAGTTTATGGTGGATTACAAAATTACCCAGAAATATTCTTTTTTAAATTAAGTTTTTTATTTTATATTTACAAGTCCATTTTTCATTTAAACAGTGTATCGACTGGGTACATATATCTTGTGCTAGCAATTATAATTAACATACTTTCCTTGCCAAAATATCAATAATCACATTTTCTTTATAAACCATTGTCGTTTACATATTTTAATTTTATAACAATTGTTGTGAATGCATAATACCAATAAAGTTATCATTGAGCTTGAAGTCTAGTGCAGGGTTCTGGCCCTGCACTTCTGATTGGCTGTTAATGGCACGATCGGATTGGCCCGTTCAGAAGCATCCGATTGGCCATTAACAGACTATTCCCATTGGTTAACGGAGCTAGCGCTCCAGGTTCGCTATTGGTTAAGTAGTTGATGAGTTGCCTTTATAAGTAAGGCTTGAGCAGGCTTTGAGCTGAGCTGTCACAATATGTAAATAAAGAGTTTGAAGTTCACTGTTTCTACTGGCTCGTCTCCATCTTTCGCACCCATGCTCCAGACTTAACAACAACTTAACATATTTCTCTCTATATTCATCTGCTCAATTTTTGAAATATTCCTGATGACAGCAGGAATGTTTAGCTAAATATAAAAGAAGTAACAAAGCAAATATTAACTTAGCCTAGTGCCTATTATTACAAAGGTGAGAAAAAGTTAAATTAGGATACATGGGTTGATTTTGTTGCACTTTTATACTGGGCAGATTACTGATTCTCAAATGGTTTACGAATTGCATCAATAACATGATTTTTCCCAAGGTGGCTCAAGGAATTCTTTTTAAAAAGAAAAAAAGAAATCATTCAACATGATCAAAGTCTGACAAGCTTGATTTTTCCCATCTCTGCATTACACTACAATTTATTTACAATATGTCAGGGGCTCCCTCTTCTGATTATGTTTTGAACATCAGTCTTGTAAAAACATTCCATACCAAAACATTCATTCATTTAATCAATTGATACATTGCCACAACTGTGGAATTCCACAACACTATCTTATTACAGTAATAACTTAGTAATAACTTTATCAGCTTAATTTTCTGTTTTTATTATGTAGCATTTACAAAAACCATTTGGATTATTTTGTTCCTTTTTACTAATAATTTCTTTATGCTGTTACTCAACCTAATATTTATCACCACCCTAAAATAAGGAACAATGAAAAACAATTGACAATACGTTCAAGCTATCTATAAATTAATATTACCAAAAAATTAATGATCATCAGTAAAATACCCTTTAAAAACCATGCAATCAAAATTATAAACATTCAGAAGTCTCAAAAACAATCATATTTCAACTGATGGGTACTCCATCCTAGGTAGGTTGTTTTCTCTGTGGACTTAGTTCTTGGAGAAGTCTGGGACATTTAAAAGGGGAGTAAAAAAACAACTCAAAATACTTTGGCCAGCAAACAAAAACCATTACTTTTTACCAGTGTTGCAAACACAACACACTTAAGAAGGAGGCAGAGTTATGTTCATTCAGTTATGGCTGCTATCTTCAATTCTCTCGTGAATGCTCTTTTGTGAAACATCTTTGTTTAAACAAAATTTCCACTTGATTGTGACAATACTTGATTTAGAGTCATGTGGGAATAAATTTAAATGTTAGTTTCTGATTATTTTTGTGATTATGACAGATCAAAAGAGTTAAACTGGTGGCTGGTGGGGAGTATGTGCCTATATTTCTGCTCTCTGTTGGCCACATGTAAGAAACAACAAACTTATTCTAAAGCAGGAATGTCCAATCTTGGCAACTTTAAGATTTGTGGACTTAAATTCTGGAACCATAATTCCCACAATTTCAACTCCCAGAATTCCTCAGCCAGCATGAATTAGAGATGAAATTGTCCAGTATCAAAACACAAGGGGGAGACACACTCCAAAGAAAAAATATAGTTGTAATACTTAATGGGGTTCTGGATTAAAATGATTGTTGCTGCTTGCTCAAAGTTGTTTTATTGTTGATTTATCATGTTTGAAGGCTTGAATATTTTGATCAGTGTTTTTCAGACTTGATAATTTTAAGATGTGTGAACTTCAACTCCCAGATTTCTCTAGCCAGAAAGCCCTTGAGAGTCTTTTTGAATGTGGTGGGATAGCTGTGTGCTTAATAATAAAACATACATGTGAAATAGTCTTTTAAAAAAGAAATTCACATACTTTATGATCAGAGTTCCATTCCTCAACCATAGATCTGCCTTTCCCAAATAATATTCATTAGAAGTGTACTGGGTAGGATCAAAGGAAGATTAACTGTTGTCATTTTTTACAATGTGGAAAGCATAAATAGGGCTGGCTATGCTTGGGCCCTGAGATTTTATTATGTGAAATGCAGCTGGAAATGTATTCCTTTCCTACTGAATGCATTTAGCCAGGCAAGGGATTGGGCACATATTTCCAATTTAGGGATCCAGAGGCTGTCCACATAGTCTTGTGAAACATTAAGTATTTTAATTAATTAATTTGATTAATTTGTTAAGCATTTATGTATATACAGCAAATTTTAAATCTCAAAGCACTACTTTTTTTTAAATTGGTAAAGAGTGACCCCATCTTTCTACCTAATTAAATTCATGACTGTTATGTTCGGTGCGTGGCGCAAGAAGCGGAGATGAGTCGACGAACAGTGAACTTCAACTCTTTATTTAACATGGTGCAACAGCTCTCTGAACGGCCTCAACAGCCCCCTTTATATAGGCAAGCTCTTGGGTATTTAGCCAATGAAAACACAGGAACGTTAGCTCTTTTTAACCAATGAGAAGGACTCGTTAATAGCCAATCAGATTCTCCTGAACGGACCAATCCGATATCGTTTATTATCGGCCAATCAGAAGTGCAGGGCCAGAACCCTGCACTTTGCTTTAAGGTTTCAACAAACTTTATTCAAGCACTTTTATTAATTCACAACAATGACAATATTCTATTTTTATAAAACTAAAGACATGGTGATTTAGCCCATTTGATTTGAATAAAGAAAGACTATCCAAACCCAAATTGATAGTTAGTTGGATACCCACAGGCTTTCCATGAATGTTCGCCTTTATGTATACCGCAGGGCTCTTATAAGCCAAATGTATCATCCGAGATATAAATTCTCTTTGTATTAAATGAAACATATTTAGGAGAAGAGATTGAAGAGTATGTTTTACTTAACTTAGTGGCCATGCTCATTTTCCCCTTCCTCTGTCTCTCACCTCTCCTAACACATTTGGCAAAACCCATATGGAACCATTGTTGCCCCAAAGTAGATGCACCCATGTGGAAAGAAATTAACAGGGATTGATTACGCATCTGCCTCAGCCTCTTAGGGAAAGGATGGGAAATAAATTCCATAAATAATAAGAGAATTCATTGTGTCCTCATGTTCACTATTGCAGTTCCTGTGTTTCCTCAGGGGGCTGGCTTCCTAGCAACTTAATTGGATTTCTGACCTTTGGAGCTTAATGTCTTTCTGCTCTCAACTCCTAACATAGTGCTCAGGGAAGCCAACCAGCCTACGGAAGGACTCCGGGGAAAGATACCAACACCTGTTGACAGTTAACAGGCTGTTACAAATAAAGCGAAAGTTGAGAGTTGGGGCTTTTTTTGTCATTGGTGATTTCCTTCTAGAAGCTCTGGGGAAAGAGAAGAGGTTGGGTGGGACTTTCAGGATAAAACTAAAGAGAATCTATACAGTACCTGCTGGAGAAAGTACTTGTTTGGAACTGCTTTATCTGAAACAGGTAGGAAGGAAAATTCCTGAATGTTGTATTTAAATACTCCTACTATAAACTTTTTCTTTCTTTATCCCTAGGGTTGCATTTTGGGGGCTAAAGCTCCAAAAATGTTAGAGCAAAAAACAAGTGAATTGCATTGAATTAGTAATGTGACAACATTTAGACATTTCTCTCCCACTTTTCTTCCGTTGAAAATGACCATTTGCCTGCAATGTTGAGAGGAGGTGGGAGTCTTATTTGTTTTAGGGACTTCTGGTTGTGTAGCTTTTTTGCTGTATTTGAAGAACATGTCTTCCAGGATTCATCTCTAGAAACTGTTCTCCACACTAAGCATGGTAAACAACAACTTTATGCTCTTGATCAACGCAGCAGAGTGGTTGGACACTATGCTAATGAATTTCTGATGAGTAGGGTGTTTATTTGTTTGCATAAAAGGGAGTAATTGCCTTTTTGGAGCATTTGTGAAAACTGGCTATTAGCTTCTGATCCTTTTGCAGTATGCCATCACAACTGGAGGGTGCGATGGATACCTTAATCAGAGTCTTTCATCATTACTCTGCAAAAGAAGGGGACAAATACAAACTCAATAAAGGAGAACTCAAACAACTTCTCACCAGTGAACTTACTGATTTCCTTGCGGTAAGAACAATTCTTCTTACATATATTCTGTTGTTTATTCACAGTATCAGAAATAAAAATTGGGGAAGAAAAATAGCTATAAGTTGGTGCTTGAAAAACATCTTACTTCCAGATAAGCAATCAGACATTTTCTGCAACAGCAGATACATTATAGGCATGCAATATTATGCCACTTCCAAGCGAATGAGCTCTTAGAACTAGGTAGCCTCGTATCTTGGTTTCATTATTATGGAAAGCACAATTATCATCTTTTTAATTTGGAAATGATAATGAGGAAATCTAGGTTGAGATCTTGCCTGTGAAATGTGCTGCCAGTTTGGATAAAGCTCAGTAACAAAATGGTGTTACTTAAGTAGAACTTACCATGTACTGGCAGTATTACAGAAGGAGCTGATGCTTAATACATTATTAATTAGATAAAAATATAGACAAAAATAAATTTTTTAACTTTTTTTAAAAACTGAATTGAAATACATAATTTCAGAACAAATATGGGTACTGTTAAGAGGACTGAAAAAAATAAAGTATTTGCTAGAACTGAATGGCCAATGCAGTCCAATCCCAAAGAGCTGCCAATTTGTATTTCACCATACAAAGCTGTTCAAAGTAAGATCTGTGAACATACTTTTAAAACTCGGGTAGAAATAAATTGGATTTTATCAAGATCATCTACAATAGTCCAGCCTTTTATTTCCAGGACCATGGGCCAAATACATTTGTGAATTCGTATGCTGTCCATTCTTACATTTCAAAAGAGATAAAAACAAGCTCCAGAGCATATTCATAAACTTCTTATTCTGGAGCGAATAGTTCAGGAATCTTGTTGAAATGAATGCTACTCAGTGGAATTAATGAAATATCTCTGCTATGCTGATGACATAAAAAGTTGATTTCTTTTAGGTCATGTGCTAAAAAAAACTGCTACAATTAAAAAAAATCAGAGATCAAGCAATATAGTTATCTGCATAGATCCTAGAAACATTCAATCTATGAAAAATATAACAGCATTCTTAAAATTCTTGAAATCTCATGAAATTTTAATGGTCTTCTGCAAGAATATTAAAATTTTGCAAGAACCCAACTGAAAAATCTAGAAAATTATGAGAGCTCAATAACATCTTACTGGATTTTGGTGAACTAATTTTAGAGATTTTTGTTGATTTGGAGATGTCTAAGCAATCATATAAAAGAATGTGGTGACACTAATTCTGTAATTCACATTACAAAAAAGCAACATTTAGTTATCATCACATTTGGTGGAAGCTCAGGAGGAACTAAGCAGGTACACTGTATCCTCACTGTTGCTAGAGATGGGGTTGAAGACAAGTAGATTGAGTTTATAAATGGGTCAAAAGATACAATTTTCAGGTGATTCAAAATCAATGTGGGAAAATATAGCTCATAGACATATGCTATATGTAGAGATTTAAGAAGTTTGTTGTTTAGTCTGAAGACCATTAGTTTAATAAATATTTATTTAAATGAAGACAATCTGTTTTCTTGAATTGCTTGCAGATAAATCATTCCAAACTGAAATGAACATTAGCTGCAATTTTTTGATTCAATATCTTGATAGTGATAAATTAATAATGGCTTGTATACCAATGCCAAATTTATTTCTGCAACATGAATAATTCAAAACTGACAGTTAAATATCTGTACTTGTGTGTGTGTATGTGTGTGTGTGTGTGTGTGGAGAGAGAGAGAGAAAGAGAGAGAAAGAGAGAGATAATTATTTATTAAATGATCTGTAACGAAAGTGGGATGGGATTGTTAGCTGTACTTTTTTTCCTATTTAACTTTTCTCCATTTTAAATTCCTTTTATTCCCCCATCATGTTCTATAGGCACTGTTGCTTCCCCAATGTATTTCCAAGTGCCACATATCCTCCCAATAGCTTATCTTGCTGACCTAAGGCAATTTTTGCAGTTTTCTTCCATTCTTCCCCCTTTCCTTCCAAATCTAAATTCAATTGTGGAAAACTTAAACATCTTATTATTTCCCTGTTCCTTATCTTATTGGTTGGTAGGCATCAAACATATGTCAAATGAAAGACATATTTGGCGTAATAATGACTACTAAGTCTCAGAGGACCTTACATCTTTCCAAAGCTTCTTTCTGAGGTAAACTAGCAACACTTTGTTATGGTGTCTCCACATGATGTCATACTTTAGCTCTTGATGTGCATTTTATCTCCCCAGCATCCCTTTTTCTCTTCTTAAAGATGAAAATATAATTAGCCTGACATGCCTTGAAAGGAAGTACAATTTTCAAAAATATAATTCCTCAACTGTACTTTACCTAATTGGCCTCCTTTTGTACTCCTTATATCCACACTGCTTGTTCCATATATTAAAAAAAAAGCCCAGAGCTGTTCCATAGATTTAAAAAAGGCTCAGAAATGTTCCATACATTTTCAAAAATGCACCTGAATTTCAAAAGATATAGATGTAGAGTATTATCAAAGATGGTCCAAGAATATACCAATGAACAACAGCTAAAATCAGTATGTCATTTCATTCACAGAATGCACTAGAAACATTTATTGATTTAGTCATTTGATCACATTAAAAGTATAAAATTAGTAGAAATAAACAAATATATACAAAGAAAACAATAGGACATGTTCATAGTAAGTCCTCGCCCTTACAATTAACCTAAAGAGTGTGGTCTTACTAGTGAAATGCAAGTTAATTTCCTACAAAAAATAAGACATTTCCCCAGGGTGTGCAAATACATTTTAGTTTTTAAGAATCGAAATAAGCATCCCTTTCTGCCGAATATAGTTTGCAGTCAAAAAGAACATGTCCTAATGTCTTCAGTGGCTGGTGCTCCACAAACAGTCTTTCTTCAAATGGAGCTCCATGAAACCTCCCATGTCTTACCATGAAACCTAGTTCCTCAAAATGAGCTCTGGAATAAGCTCTTCTGAGATGTTGAGGCATATAAATTGTAAAATATTTTTCTAAGTGGGAGGTTAACTTATGCTGAGCCATTGAACCTATTTAAAGGTTGCAATGCCATTGTGGGCATCAGTGACTCCTTGTTTGAAAGTTTCCTTGGCCTGGGAATTGAATGGAGAATCCATATTGTGAAATGACATTTGAAAGTTGGGCAGCCCAAGTACAAAGTACAATGGCTCTTCAAAACAAAACTTGAGTGAGCTATGATTCACAAATTGATTAAAAAATGTATAGGCTTTAAATATAATTTTCTTATCTGTGTTAAACAAAGCGACTGCCAAAAAAATCTCCCATTATAGTAGGGGATACCTAATCCCCAGTCCTGGCCCAGTGCTGGGCAGTAACCCATTAGGAACTGGGCCACGGAAGTGGTGGGTGAATGCATGCATGCGTGAAGCTGCATTTGTGCTTGTTAGGGATAACATTGTTTGCCCTAACTGGTTTAGGTAAAATAATAAATATGTAATCATAGTTTGTAAGTTAAAGTGTCTGCAACTTTAAATATGGGAATGTAATTAGGGGAGTGGTTGTGAAAGCACTTTAAAAGAAGCAAGATGACAGCTTGCTCTCTCTCTGGCTTTGATGATCCCTAATTACTGCATGGACTCAATACTGCGTTACTCGAACGGGAGAGATAAACAAAGGACTGATTTGTAAGTGAACTGACATAGGATATTCTACACGGACTTTGCTAACTGAATATCCTTGAATGGACTGACTAAATGATACATGACTAATGGACTGTTATTTTGACTATGCTATAAACTCTAAATGGAATAAACTATATTTTTGATAGCACAAGTGTATCTGTTATTTTTACTGTATGTTAATAAACATACAAACTTATATCACTCATTTATCTGTGTGCCTATCTGACTAACGCTGCACATTCTGTTTAGCTTGTCTCCTTAACCCTGGTTGGGGAACTCAGGCTTAACACTGGTTATGGGCCCAGAGGCTGCAAAGTCAGTTTAACTAGGATAAAACAGATTTATGTAAAAAGTGAGAGTTTGTGTTGTTACACATTACAGTAAACAGAGAGCTGTGTTTTATTAATTATATTTTTATATCCATATAAGAAAACATGGCACAAGTCAATCTACAAAGTTTGTCCCTTATATCAAGCTGGATGGAACAAACTATGTATCATGGTCTATGAAATGTAGTCTACTTCTACGAAGAGAAGGTTTGTGAAACATAATTGAAAACCCACCAAACGTAGAGGAATGGGATCCAGAGGATGATGAAGATAGACTAAAAATAGAAGAATTTATGCATAAAAATCAACAAGCTATTTGCATAATAGGTTTAACATTAACTGACCAGCAACTTGTTCATATCCATGGAGAACAAACAGCTGTTGGGTGTTGGCAGAAGCTGAAGAGGATTTATGTCCGAGATAACGTTGGTGCTCACATAAATCTAACACGGAAGCTTTTCAGGACGCATCTCCAGACAAATGGTGATATGCTTAGTCATTTGAAAACTATGCAAAGCATTTTTCAAGAACTGCACGAGAAAGAGCTTATTTTCTCTGAACTACACCAAGTCTACATAATTCTATCTTCACTAGATGAAAGTTATGACAACTACGTCACTTCCCTTGAAATTTTGCCTAAGGAAAGTTTAACTTTAACTGATATAACTGGCAGATTGATTGAAGAGGCCAGAAGAAGACTTGAAAGAGACCAGTTAAGGAGGCAGCAACCTCAAAAAGAAGATATTGAATCTCCTACTGCATATGCAATTAAAAAGTGTTTTAATTGTGGAGGAAGAGGACATTTGGCAAGATTTTGTAAAAAAGCAAAGCACCAGAACGCTGGCCAGAATACTAAAAGTCATCAAAAGACAAATAAAAATTTAGAGTTAGCCATGTATACTAACGGAGCTGTAAAAAATAATTTATGGGTGGTTGACAGTGGAGCATCCCACTGTATAGCAAATGATAACAAAAAATTTATTAAAATGTCCAAGAGTACACAGCAGATATTGTTAGCCAATGGCTGGAAACTGAAAGCTAAAGGTCAAGGTATCGCATATTGTTCTTTTATAAAAGAGAATGTAAAAATGTTATATGTACCACAACTTAAGTTTAATTTAATTTCAGTCAGAATTTTGGTTAAACTAGGATATGGAGTTACTTTTAAAGGGGATAACTGCATAATTGAAAAAGAAGATAAGAAAATTACTGCATCTTTAAGAGGTGAATTGTATGTTTTAAATGATAATGGTTTAAAGGTGGCTAACACGGTTTATGATAATAAGAAACCTCATGATGAATGTATTCACTTGTTACACCGACGGCTAGGGCATTTAAATTTTAAAATGCTTAAGAAAACTGTTGAATTATCTGAAGGAATAAGTTTGAAACCTTGTAATAATTATTTGCAATGTTCTATTTGTAATCAAAGCAAGAGCAAGGTCACACCGGCTAATAGAGTTGAAGGATTTACTACCAAAGAGCCTTTAGAAGTAGTATTTGCTGATTTAATAGGTCCGAAAAAACCAAGTGTAGGAGGAGCTCGTTACATACTAAGTATAATGGACCATTATTCTAGATATGGGTTTTGCTATTTAATGAAGAGCAAAACTGAAACGTATCTAAATCTCTTTAATTGGATAAAATTTGCTGAAAGGAAAACTAAAAAGAAATTAGTAACTCTTATAACAGATAATGGTACGGAATTTACAAATAATAAATTCCAAAATAGACTTAGAATGTTAGGTATTCAACATAAAAAGTCTGCACCATATAGGATACAACATAATGCCTTTATAGAGAGACGAGGCCAAACATTACAATCAATGACACGTACTATGATGTCTGATTCAGGATTACCTGACAATTTATGGGGAGAAGCAATAATGTGTGGTAATCATATATTAAATAATGTTGTTAATTCAACAACAGGTGAATTACCATTCACACTGTGGCATGGTACAAAACCTGATTTAAGTTACATGCACACATTTGGAGCACCAGCATGGGTGCATATCCCTTCACAACTTAGACACAAAGGACAGCATAGAGCTAAAAGATTATATTTTGTAGGATATACATCTAATCATAGATCTTATAGATTCTGGGAACTAGGAACATCTAGAGTTTACACCAGTGCTAGTGTTAAATTCCTAGAACATGTAGGATGGAATAGATTAGAGCAAGATTTAAATAATGAAGTAATTATTGAACCCTACAAAAGGCAAAAAGATCAGACTAGTTATAAGAAGAGTCCAATTAAAGAAGAAGTCCACGAAGAGCAAATAGGACCAGAACAAGAGGAAACAGTTGATCAGGAAGAGTTAGATAATCAAGAAGAGTTGATAAATGAAAGTCCACCTGTAAGTCCTGTAATACCTAGACGTACTACACATGTAACTAGACCACCTGATAGGTATCAAGCAAGTATAGTTTGCCAAGTAACTAAAGTTCCAACTAGTGTACATGAACTTAGGAAGTATCCTGCTAAGGATCAGGAGAATTGGGAAAAGGCAATGGAAAAAGAACTAAATTCATTAAAGGTAATGAAAGTATATGAAGATGCTAAATTACCTCCAGGAGAAAAATCCATTGGGTGCAAATGGATATTTAAAGTAAAAACTGGAAATGATGGGACTGTTACCCATAAAGCTAGGTTGGTAGCTCAAGGATTTAATCTGATTACGATGAAGTTTTTGCACCAAGTCTTAAAGCAACATCTTTGAGAGCAGCATTAGTGTGGGCAGCTAAGAAAAACTATGTCATAAACCATTTAGATGTAGAAACTGCTTATTTGCATGCACCATTGCAGCACACTATATATTTGAAAAAGCCAATTATTATAAAAGACAATAAAGTAAATAGTAATGATTGTTGGAAACTCAAAAAGAGTCTTTACGGGTTGAAACAATCTGGCTTTGAATGGAACCAATATATTGTGAAAGAATTAAACAATATAGGTTTTAAACCTGGTTTAGCAGATCCATGTGTGTTTAAAAAAGAAAATAATGGAATGGTTTCATTATTGTTATTATTTACAGATGATATTGCTTTGATAACTAAAACTAATAATGAAGCTAATGAGATTATATCATTATTAGCCAAAAAGATAAAATTAAAGCATTTAGGTGAAATTAAAAAGTATCTAGGATTGACAATTAACAAAACAAAAAATGGATTTAAGATATCTCAAGAAGATAAAATTTGCCAATTAATTAAAACGTTTAAAATGGAACTTTGTAAACCGGCAAAGACTCCAATGAGTCAGAAAGTTTGCCAAACTAATGATCAAAGTCCCAAATTTGATAAGTCTATATATCAATCTTTGATTGGTAGCTTATCATATATAAGCAATTGGTCAAGGCCAGATATAGCTTATAGTGTTAATCAGCTGGCACGTTTTAATTCAGATCCACAACAATGTCATTGGCAATCATTAAAGAGAATTTTAAGATATCTCAAAGGAACAATGAACCATGCATTGTATATAGAACCAAAGGATGATTTGAGTCTTTGTGCCTATGCAGATGCAAGTTTTGCAACTGATATAAACACTAGAAAATCAACATCTGGGATGGCTATATTATTTGGTAAGACACTAATAGGGTGGAGGTCAATCAGACAACAGCATATTAGCTTGTCCACGATGGAAGTGGAATTTTCATGTCTGTCATTACTATGCACTGACTTAATTTTGTACAAACAGTTATTATTAGACATGGGTATTACTGTTATAGATTCCATTATTGTGTACAAGGACAACCAAGCAGCCATAAAGTTAGCTACTAGTATTGCTGTAAAAACTAGATCAAAGCATACTGATTTAAGATACTTAAATGTTAGAGAATCTGTAAAGAATGGGCTAATTAAATTGGAATACATGCATGACAGAAGAAAACATTGCAGACCAATTTACAAAAGCTCAAGGAGTAATTAAGTTTAAAGAGAGTTGTAACAAATATGATTTAAAGATGTAAATAGTTATATTTATTATTATAACCTAAAAGGGGAGAATGTTAGGGATAACATTGTTTACCCTAACTGGTTTAGGTAAAATAATAAATATGTAATCATAGTTTGTAAGTTAAAGTGTCTGCAACTTTAAATATGGGAATGTAATTAGGGGAGTGGTTGTGAAAGCACTTTAAAAGAAGCAAGATGACAGCTTGCTCTCTCTTTGGCTTTGATGATCCCTAATTACTGCATGGACTCAAGACTGCGTTACTTGAACGGGAGAGATAAACAAAGGACTGATTTGTAAGTGAACTGCCATAGGATATTCTACACGGACTTTGCTAACTGAATATCCTTGAATGGACTGACTAAATGATACATGACTAATGGACTGTTATTTTGAGTATGCTATGAACTCATAATGGAATAAACTATATTTTTGATAGCACAAGCGTATCTGTTATTTTTACTCTATGTTAATAAACATACAAACTTATATCACTCATTTATCTGTGTGTCTATCTGACTAACACTGCACATTCTGTTTAGCTTGTCTCCTTAACCCTGGTTGGGGAACTCAGGCTTAACAGTGCTCATGAAATTATCTCTTTCCCCACCACCACCACCTCCACCCCTTCTGTCACCACCAGTCTGCTGATCTGGAAAGGTTGGAGATCGTTGTATTACAAGACATGTTTCTGAGGAGAATGTGGTGTTAGCTGCTCTATTTGTTCCTATGCAGTGTTTTACTAACATTGTTCTACAGCAGGGGTGTCAAACTCAAGGCCCACGGGACGGATCTGTCATGCTGGGTACTTAGATCTGGCCCCGGAAACAGTGAAGGACCAACCTGCAAGTACCTTTGCTAATGAAAACAGAGCTGATGAGGGCCACATGTGAAATTGGTTTTTGCTGGCAGAGGGTTGCAGGAGGCTGTCACAGCCAAAAATGGAGCTCATGAGCCCATTTTTGCTGCAGAGTACTTGGGCCACCACAGGCGCCCTGACATGAGTGACATTGAGCTGGCCACTCCCACCTTGGCCACGCCCACCCCAGCCTCCCCCCCAAGGTCAAACACAACCTTGATGCGGCCCTCAATGAAATTGAGTTTGACACCCCTGTTCTAAAAAGATGAGGAAGGAGAGAAATGCAACAGGCATCTGTAGCCCATTTATTCTAAGAAAAGTGTTATCTTAAAAATTTGCAGCCCTGTAAAAGCAGAAAGGAGAATTTTAAAAATCAATCATTACTTTTCTTGGATTGGATTCTTTTTATCCTGTGTAGCAACTTACTAACATATCTCCTGAGTAGGTAGTTTCTCAGACTTTAAGTTGGCTGCACATTTTGGTAGGTCAGGCAAAAGTAACAAGCTGTATACTATATTTAGTTTCAGGACAAGTCCACTTGCGCTATGAGCTTCAATTCTCCTTTCTTTGATTTTAACTAGATTATAAAGTTAAGTCATACCCTAGTCAGCAACTACCCTTCGATATCTTTTTAAGAGTTTAAATATACAATTATGTCCAATTAGTCCAATTATGATCAATATGACCATATGAGCAGCTTGAGAAGATCAACCTTCTTCTCTGGACATTTTCTTGCAAAATCCTCTCCCAGAAGAGGGAGGTGGTTCAAAAAAAAGGGGGTGGGTAATAAAATTGTTTATTTTAATCACTTACATTTGTTTTTAAACCGGGATCCTATGTGTATGCCTGTGGGAATTTCACGAATCAAGTGGTGAGGGAAGGTGGCAATTTAGACCTTCCTACCTGTGCTCAGTGGCATTGACCAAGATTATCCCCTTTACATTATGCACTAAAAACAAAATCGCAAACCTGCATGTTATGACTTTAACACAGGGTGGGCAATCTTTTAGACACCAGAACCACAGTTAGTTTTAGAAAAAGAGAAACTGTAGTGAGAAGGCTGATGGCACAAAATGAACAAGGCTACATCATCGTATAGGTGAGGCCAGGATTTGATTCATTTAACTGAATGATAGAAGTAGGAGAAACATTTCACTATTTATTTTTTTATTTATCATATTTTTAATAGAGAGTGGCTCTGGACAGTGTACAATATAATCAGTAAAATTAAACAATTAAAATTGGAATAATTTAGGATTAAAAATTTTTAAATTATACAACAACACGGTAAACATTTCAAAAGATGAAGAATTCCAAAATGGTGGTTTAGAAGTTGTTGGGGGGGGGGTATTTCTCACGGGGCCAATCAGCCCAACCCATGGTTTTGTGGGTTCCTATGTCCCCCACACAAAACTACACAGTCGAGTTTTGACCCCTTTGTGGAAAGCTAAAAGATTGGGTGCAATTCTCACCTCTTGATAATAACTTGTTGGAAAGATTAAAAATAAAAAGTATGTGTATTAAAACTAGGGACATCTAGTGAGATAAACACAGGCTGCAGACACTGTTGTGGCAATGGTAAATGTCACTGTTCATATAAAAATTCCGTAAGGTTTACAGAGAAAGCATATACATAGCCTCAAGGAACTAAAAAGAAATCTCTAATGCAACTCCCATGCCTCAAACCATTTTGTATGCTATTTTTTTTTTTTTTGCATTTATAGTGTCAAAAGGATCCCCAGCTGGTTGATAAGATCATGCAAGATCTTGATATTAACAGAGATAATGAAGTGGATTTTAATGAATTTGTGGTTTTGGTTGCTGCTTTGACTGTTGCGTGCAACGATTTCTTTGAGGAGCAAATGAGGAAAAAAGGAGAATAGAAATGGTAAGTAACACAAAGTTTAATAACTATCCTTGTAGTTTTTCTTTTGATTAATAATTAACTTAAATAGGCTGATGTGTCTGGGATACTATGGATATTATGGCATTATTTTGCTATATCAAAGACTGTCTCAATTGAATAGGCATTAAAACCAGAAATCTCCAAGTTAGAAAACTTACCTTTACCAAACAGAAAATAACAACACTTGAAATTTCACTCCACATCTGGCAATGGAGACATCTAGAATAGGAATTTGTGTTCTGTTCTTCAGAGGTCAGAAATTATGTAAACTAGTGCAGAAAATTGTGGCAAATCAGCTGAGTGTTTACAACAAACTAGACTATAATTTAAATAAAGATTCATGGAAAAGTCTTCTTCGTCCCCTTTCTTCTTTGCAACTCACCATAGCTTAAGTCAGCGGTCACCAACTTGTACAGAATACATAGGCATAACTTCCCAATTAGGACAGGGCAGGAAAGGCTACTCCTGGAGTCTCTTTAGTGCTCATTTGAGGATTGTAAGCATCTGTGATTTTTCTCATGCTGTTCTTGTATGAGCTGAATCCTCACCTTCTGGCAGGTTAGAAGCCTACAGACATGCTTTTCCATTATAATCCTGAAGAGTCACTAATTAGATGGTGTTTTGCTGCAAATTCTGCAGACACCACAAGCAAAGACTTTAAACAGTGGTCACTTAAACCAGGGATCACCAACCTTTTGGACCTCAGGGATCACTAAATTCCTAATTTTAAATCCCGCAGACCACTAGTATGAATCCAGTGTGCCTCTTGCTGAAGTGCCTGGATTCCCAGGGACGGGATAGGGCACTTAGCTTGGTCCCCTGTTTCTGTAACCTTAAACACTCAAAGAGCTATTTGGACCCATTTCCCACAGAAAACAAAACACTGAGAGCCACAAAACCTGGGTGGGCATGGCCAACTCGATGTCACTCACTCCCACCCAGTCACAAGACCCACCCACCCCAGCCACTGGGAGAGAAAAATGTTCCTTGCCACAGCTTTTTAGATGATGGGGGCAACAATAGTCTTTTAATATGCATCTTCTCCAAGCCCATTATTTCCCCTCTGGAGTCTTTTAGCCCTTGCTGGATGGAGAAAAGAATTGATAAGAAGTGGGAAGAATCTATCCTGGACAAACCCTTCCTCCCAGAAAGGGATTGACTAAAGGGATTGATTTCAAATGGAAATACACACTATCAACCCCAGTAGATAGTTTGGGGAGTGGGGTACAGGACCAGACTGAGAGGCCCACATTCCTACTCTGGCCGGAAGAGTCAGGGCTTGATGGGCATGGTCAGAGTAATCTGATGACACTGTGCCAACTTTTACCCAGTTAGACAGAAGATCCGTTCAAGCAGAGGGCGTTTTCAGACAGTAAAGGAAATACCAACACTGTTTAAGTTAAAAATATTCTCATTGTATAATAACAAAATACCATAAAAACAGTAACACCAACAACTATATACGAACAATTATTTGAAAAACATGTGAAAAAGTAAACAAAGAATCTATGAATATATTCTACTACTAAATTGTTGGCGTAGCAGGTTGGCTTTCTTTTATTGCAGGGAACATTTGGAGGAGTATGGGTGTGTGGATGGCAGGTGCTCGTGGCCATCTTTCACATCATGGATGCTATAATAGAGAAAAACGCTTCCAACCATAATTAAATTTGTGTCATTAATCTGAATTACGGCAGGCAGGAAAGAATTTAATCCTTGAGTAGACCTACAGAGAAGGAAATAATTATCAGATATCTTCCTTCTGAGCTACTGAGAATACCATAAATGGACATAAATGACTTAACTTGATAACTAATTGGCCACCAGGGCAAACTTTTCAGCTCAAAACTAACCCAAGCCTAAAGCAGAATGTCCACCATGACAAAATTAAATCCAGGTACTAACAATCCCTGACCTTTGATAATATTCAAAATCTGCTTCCCGAGGCAGCTGTTTCAGGCCGCCAAATGCTGGTACTTGAACAGAGAAGTTGTGGGGAAAGGAGAGAGATTCATGAATCTGCCAGCTGGACATTTTTATTTTCCAAATAGCAAAATGACAGCTATTCTTCTTATTCTCCATGACGGAGAAAAGAAGCTGGGAGAGAAAAATTTGGATAGAAAGAATATCCAGTTTGTATTATATAATTCGCCTTTCAGTTTTAGAAATTTTCTAGAGCTTAATACTGTTTATTTGTTCTCTCTCACCCACCTCTCCAGTGTGGCCAATTACAACCTTGATGTAATGGGATGAAAACAATTCCATAGGAAACCTGGCCCCATGCCATGTAAAGTTTTAAAAGTCATAACCAACGTCTTGAATTGGACTCAGAAGCAGACTGGCATCCAATGCAGCTCCTGCAGCAGAGGTGCCACATGTATTATTCTTGAAGTGCACATAACTGCCCACGTGGCTGCATTCTGTACCAGCTGAAGCTTCTGGGTACTTTAAAAGGGTAGCCCCATGTGGACTGCATCCTAATAGTCAAAATGGGAGTTGACCAGGCATGAGTGACTGAATCTCCCTTTCCAGGAAAAGGTGCACAGTATGAAGTTGAAGAAAGGCCTCCTAGCTGCTAGCTGCTCTTCAAACAGGAGCCATGAATCCAAAAGAAATCCCAGTTTACACACTGAGTTTGTCTTAGTAGTGCAACCCATCCAATATCAAATTGAGGGACCCACTCATAGCCACCCTATCTTACCAGATTCAGCTGAAATTGATTGTTTCCCATTCAGGAGCCCAAAGTCTCCAGGCACTGCAAAAGAATGAGTGATGTCCATGGTATTACTCACTTCACCTACCTGCGTATCCCAAACATGCTGGTGATACCTTATACCACGGTCATAAATGATCTCATGCAGCTGTTTCATGTAGATGTGGGACCTGGGGGGAAGGATTGTTACACGCCACCCATTGCCAACTCCCTAAGATATCCCAAAAGCTATTAAATAGTGCCAAGAGGTCAAGAAGACCAAGGAGATTTTATATATGTATGTGTGTGTATGTATGTGTATATATGTGTGTGTGTGTGTGTATATATATAAGATTGGAAGTATCTAGGCAACGTTTCGATGAAGTCTCATTCATCATCTTCAGGCTTGGTCTTCAGCTCTGTGAGAAGCAGACACTTCCAATCTTACGTGGGAGAAAACCCGAATAACCAAAGATCCACATACAAATACCTGCGAGAACCTCAGAAAACATATATATATATCTCATCTGCCATCATCAGGCTTCTGTATTGTGTTCAGTATTGATGATGGCAGATGAGATTCTGCCGAAACGTTGCTACAACTTTGAAAGCACAACTACAATGACGTGGGAAAATACCTGAACAAAGCTGAATACTATATATATGTGTGTGTGTGTGTGTGTGTGTGTGTATACCAAGGCATATACGAAGTCCCCTGTGCATCATGCCCGGCCACATACATTGGACGGACCAATAGAAGAATAAGCACCCGCCTGGATGAACACAAAAATGCAGTCAAAAAGCTGGAACACACTTCCTCACTAGTCCAACACATGGAAGCCACAGGTCATAGCATCAACTTCAATGGCACCAAAACACTAGCCACTATAGAAAACCCCAGCCACAGAATCATCAGAGATGCCATAGAGATTGAAAAAAGACCAGAAAGCATGAACAGAAGAGATGATTCCACCAGGCTGTCAATCATTTGGAAGCCTGCACTCACAAACAAAAAAATCTCCACACCACAAGCCAGGCAAACACCTGGGCACAAACAGATCCCCTCTGATACCTCCAGCTCAAACACACCCCAACCAGGCACCCAGATGAAACCCAGCTTCCTAACTAATGATAGCCGTCCATTTACCCGAAGCCAAGCTGCACTAAAGGCCTCCAATAAAGTAACACAATGTTGCCAGCCAATCAAGATACAAAAAGAGCCAAAAAAACAGACAGAAGATATTAGAAGCAGAACACAGCAAACTCCAAAACCAATAAACACAGACCAAGACTCTCAACCAATCAGGATGAAGAAAAAACCATTCTGGCACAGCAATAGGCTGCCCCAAATTTAAATCTGAAACCACTGTAAAAGTCTAACTCACAGACGAACACTATACAGAAGCCTGATGATGGCAGATGAGATTCTGCTGAAACGTTGCTACAACTTTAAAAGCACCACTACTATGACGTGGGAAAATACCCGAACAAAGCTGAATGCCAGATATATATATATATATATTCTTAAGTTTTCGTGGGTACTTACATGTATTACATGTATTGTTCTGGTGCTATTGAGTCATTCTTGACTCCTGGCAACCCCTTGGACAAGTCTGTGTAGTTTCTTAGGATTTTCAGAAGTGGTTTGCTATTTCTTACTTCCTAAGGTCGAGACAAAATGACTGGCCTAAAGTCACCAGCTAAAAACTCATGGTTTTCTGGTTTGTAACAAGGCATCTTAAATGACCGGTCCCCAACCTTTCCAGCTCTGTGGGCCAGCAGCAGCAGCAGCAGCAGCAGTGGCGGGGGAGTAGAGGGGATGGTTTTGTGCACACTGCTTACACAAAGGCAACTTCCTGTGTTTGTGCACTTGCCCAACACTTCTCCAGCCCAGTTCCCAAGAGGCCATGGCCCGTCATCAGACCTCAGACCAGGGGTTGGGGACCCTGCCTTAAATCACCACATGAAGTTGATTCTTATCTTCAGTTTAAAGGCTTTTGTATCTGTAGCTTCACCTATTTTTCAATGTGATCATTTTTTTTTACTCTTTTTAAGCCTACAGCAATTTTCAAATGAATAACTTTCATCTCCTAAGGTTGATTGCTTCATATTTCTTTCTTTGCACTGCAGGCCAAAACTATCTTTTGCACGTGATGGAAGAGAATAACTTCAGCTGAAATAGATTTCATCTCTTCTATTCCCCATTTCCCTTGGTATTGATGTTTGGCATTCCCTTCTCTTCTAATAGTATATGTTTTCCAAACAAAATTGTCATTTTTTTTTAAATTTTATATCAGTGCATTTAAACAGCTTATTCATAAGTGAAGTACATTTGGTAAGTGTCAATTTAGTATTTGTGAACACAAATGGGGATGTAAATACAGTTATTATATATACTGGATTTATTTCCATGTTAGATTTGATATTGTTGCATGCTGCCTTGCCACCTTGATTGGATCCTAGAGCTGATGTTGAAATAGAAGCTAGAGTCCCGAATAACTGTCTAAAAGAGTTTTTTTTTGGGGGGGGGAGAAAATAGTGGTTTCTTGCATTTAGGTACACCATCTTGTGCTTAATTTGTAGACATGGCTATAGTACAGGGGTATCAAACTTGTGTCATCACGGCAGCATCACATGACGTATCACAACTCCCCCCCCCACTTCATTAACCTGGGCTTGGGCATGGCCAGAGCGTGAAGCATCCGACCCACAGGCCATGAGTTTGACAGCCCTGCTATAGTGGGATTATATAGCCTTTGCACAGCAGTGTTCTAAGATGGCTAACCCAGAACATTTGCTGTTTGTTAATACATCATAGCTCAAGTATAGTACCAGCAAAGAGCAACCAAATAACATTTCCCCAGATACTGCCAGGAACCTTTAAAGATATAAGGAGAATTCAGCAGCTGATCAGCTCTTCTCTCTGGTGAAAATGTCTAGTATAAATATTGTCTCCTGAAACCTTTTTCAGCTGGTGGCACTCCTGCTAAATGGCAGCCACTGCAGGTATAATCGGTCCCAAAATATCAATGCATTGGAGTGAATTTTGGGGAAAAGCTTCCCCATCATTCTAATTCCCAAGGACCTCCCTTGCAGCTCTCCTCTTGCTGCTGCTTGCCTGTTTGATTTGCAAGAGTGCATCCTTCTAAGCTAAATGCTGGAATGCAGCCACCTAATCTTCGTACATTCTGGAAGTTTATTTGTATTTTATTTATTATATGCCACTTGTATTATGCTTAAGGAATCTCATTCATGTCCACAGGCTTTGTTAAGATAAAGATGATGCTGGTAGTTACTCTGTAACATATTTCCCATTTATTTATTTTGAATTAAGGGAATCTTTAATAGTAAAACTCATGCCTGACAGGAATAATGGTGGACACCAACCAGCGCTCACTCTTGGGATGCATTGATGCCCTTCAGTATCAGAAAAATTACCTGTAATTTAATCCAATGACAACAAATACACTCCTTACTTCATCTGATTTATACACACCTGTGGAGTAGCATTCATAATACCCTCCCAGTGACTCTGGCTGAAATTCCAATTTCTTTTCTTGAAAAACTTCCATACAGTAATCCCTTTCCAATAGAAATTGAGTCTGTCGCTCTATTTACATAAATAGCCTTTCTTTGTCTTTCTTTCTTTTTTTCCCTAAACTGCATTCCTTGATTAATTTATCCCAAAGGTTTCCGCAGACTATTTGTTATTTAGTTTTAGATGTCTTGGCTTTAGAATACTATTGTAAAAATGGCCTTATTTTTTTTCCTGGTGAATCTTTATTTCATTTATCCTTTTTGGTCATGTTTTTAAAATGTGCAATAAAGTACTAGACAAATTTTGGTATGGATATTTTTTAATATACATTCTGATAAACATGTTCATTAAGTGGAAAAACAGGCATTTCAAGTTCCACAATTCAACCCCAACTCCTTTGTTAAAATTATACATGTAATAATGTAGAACACATGTGAAACCTGGAAGAGATCCACCCAACCCTGTAAATACATGTAGCCTCAGTAAGTGGTAGTAGAACAAATGAATTCTGAAGATTGATTTAATGCTTGGATTGAATGTTTGTATGTACTCTTTTCAAAAGGAAAGTTGCAATCCATTATTCTTTGCTCTAGACACTTTAATGCTACTTTTCTATTAGATCAGTTGAAGATACAGAGTAAGGTAGGTAATGTCAGAGAAAGGCTGAAGATTTATTTGCTTCTTTAATTAAATCACTCTGTAGTCATGAAGTTAGTCTAGTCTTTGAACAATGAAGTCAGAACTTCACGTGTAGGCCTAGCCAGATATTTCAACTCTACCATTAAACACTTACATTGAGAAAGCAGTTTATATCAGAGAACTTACTCAAAAAATCAATAGAAGAGCAAAAGCTATTTATGGTCTAATATCCTTTCTTTTACATTCGAGACCAGTAAAAGATACAGCAATGTCAAAAGTTTTTACAGAGTTTAGATTGTATTAAATGCCCATGAGTGAAAAAAACCAAGTTTGTTTAGAATCCACATTTAATGACGTGTATATATTTATACATCATTAAAAATAAAACCCAAAACAGGAAATAATCACCTTTTGTGTCTACTTAAATAGATTTCACGTAGCACTTGGAGAAAATTACTCATTTAACAGCATTGTAGTAAGTCACTATTAATACGCCTTCTCAACCATTGTTGTAGCCAAAGTTTACAATAAGGTTTTATTGATATTATAGTCCAGGGGTTAACATCTCAATAATCTCTGCAAGTCACAACATCTTTTCATCCTTTGGCATTAACAGCATTATGAGCACATAACTGAGTCCAGAAAATATAAGATAGCAAAAAAAAAAAAAAAAATGGTAAAGGGAAAAAGTTAATTTTGCAAGCAAAAACATGCCGTGAATTAAAAAAGCTTAAATGGAAAGATGAAATGAATTTAAAACTAGGAAAATGTAAAATGGATTGAAAATAAAAGTAACAGCTTTGCTGACATCAATCTTCAAGTAGTGCTAGGTAAAAAGATGCAGTGAATGTTTGCTGTAAATGCTAATTTCAGATTTGTAGTTGTGGAAGCAATTAGAGAACATCCCTTGGAAGATGCATCTGTTTGTATTCTGCTATTCATTTCTGCATGCATCATCTCTAACCAAAACCACCCCAGAAGACCTTTTGGATTCAATCACTATGACAAAAACCAAGTCCATCTCACCTATCTTGGAGAGACAAATGGAATGGTAAGAAAAAATATAAGTCAAGACCAACTGCATATCACATTATTTACTATATTTATCTTATGGTAGCAAAAATCTCTCAAGGAAGTTTGAGCTATTGATGATGCTTTTTCGACACCATGTCTCTGGATGATTTTTGATTGTCAGTCTACTAATGAATTATTTATTTTTCAGAAACAATTTAGTTGATTTACATCATAACAAGTGATGTAAAAAATGCACTGGCTTGTTTTCAAGAAAATAAGCAAGTCTATTAATGTTTTCTGCTAGGTATTACTACACAAATGACATCCTTTTTATCTATTGTTTCCGGATATTTATTTATTTGATTTGTCAATCATTTACAAAATAATAGGTATAAGTATAAACATAGTTATTAATACATGAAATGGATACATGTAAGAAAAATAAAAAGAAACAATAGGACAGGAACAGAAGGCATGCTGGTGCGCTTATGTACGCCCCTACAGACCTCTTAGGAAAGGGGTGAGGTCAATAGTAGACAGTCTAAGGTTAAAGTTTTTGGGGTTTGGGGAAAAAAACCATAGAGTCAAGTAGAGTATTCCAGACATTGGCACTCTGTTGCTGAAGTCATATTTCCTGCAAGCAAGATTGGTGCGGTTAACCTTGAGTTTGTATCTGTTGTGTGCTCTTGTATTGTTATGGTTGAAACTGAAGTATTCATTGACAGGTAGGACATTGCAATGTATGATTTTATATACTATACTTAGATCAGACCGAAGGCGGTGTAATTCTAAGTTTTCTAGGTCTAGAATTTCAAGCCTGGTGGCATAAGGTATTCGGCAACGAGTAGAGGAGTGGAGAACTCTTCTTGTGAAATATTTCTGGACTTTCTCAACTGTGTTAATATCAGATACATAATGTGGGTTCCAGACTGATGAGCTGTATTCAAGTATTGGTCTAGCAAATGATTTGTATGCTCTAGTTAGTATTGTGATATTACCAGAGAAAAAACTACATAGGATTAGGTTAACAACTCTTAATGCCTTTTTGGCGATGTAGTTACAGTGGGTTCTAGCACTTAGATCATTAGAGATGAGAACTCAATTGAAGGTCCTTGACTGAGTTTGGATCATCAACAAGGTCTTGACTATTCAGCTTGTATTTTATTTTCTGATTTTTTTTTGCCAGTATGTAAGACAGAGCATTTATTAGTTGATATTTGAAGTTGCCATTTATTTGACCATAGTCGAAGTCTTTTTGAAGGATAGCAGTATTTTCTGTGGTGTTGAATAGCTTTACATCATCAGCGAAGAGAATGCAGTTGCTCTTAATATGACCACAGAGGCCATTTATATAGAGTATAAAGAGAGTTGGTCCTAGAACACTGCCTTGGGGGACACCACTGTTGACAGGTACAGAATTTGATAGGATGCTCCCAATTTTGACCATTTGTTGTCTGTTTGACAGGAATGCTTCTATCCAATTATGCAGGCGTCCAGAGATACCATAAGATTTTAGTTTTAGGAGTAGTTTGTCGTGTACCACTGAATCAAAGCCTTCACAGAAGTCTATGTAGATTGCGTCTATTGCTTTACCCTGATCGAGTTGTGTAGTCCATATGTTTTTGCAGTGTAAATGACAGAGTTTGTTTGGTAGATCCATTTAGAGAATGGCGTTTCCTATAAAGGAAGGATAATTTGGGCTGTTTTTCCCACAGAAGATATTATTTGTAGCTCAAGGTTCAACTGTGGGGTCCTTGGTGATCTCTGAGCATTGTTTTCTTGCAGACATTTCATTACCAAACGAGGTAATGTTGTTATTACTAACCTTTAACTTTCTCATTTGAAGTCTGAGTGAATGACAGAGATAGTATTCAGCAGGTTCTGACCAGTTGTTGTGGTTTGCTGGCAGCTGGTGCAGACAGAAGAGGTATCGGGCAGTGAGGATGAAACAGAACTAGTCAGGGAGTCTGGAGAGGACTTGGATGAGGGTTCTGCATCCGAGGACAGGACCATCTGGGGACAGGACCATCTGGGACTGGGGTGCTGCCTTTGATCCTTGGCAGCAGTGAAGCAGAGGATCCAGGGAGCCTGTTCCCAGTGTGCGTGTGGTCTTATCTGGAGGAACTGTGTATAATTAGTTTTGGCTGGGAATGCAAGTAATTCCCAGCATTGCATTAAAATAGGTTTTACCTTTAAAATCAGTTTGTGTTTTATTAAGTTTGACGAAGCCTGGGTCAGAACACCAGTTCTAGAGAACCGGTAGCAAAAATTTTGAGTAGTTTGAAGAACCACCTCTGACTGGCCCCGCCCCCATCTATTCTCTGCTTTCCGAGTCCCAGCTGATTGGCTGGGTCTTCTTTTGTTGCCCTGTACAGGAGAACAGAGCTGGAAAGCAGGTTAGTGGGGTAGGGAGGAAATGGGATTTTGCAGTAACCTTCCCCTGCTATGCCCACTAAGCCACACCCACTAAGCCAAGCCACGCCCACAGAACTGGTAGTAAAAAATTTTGAATCCCACCACTGGTGAGTGAACACATAAGGAAATAGATTTTCATTATAATGAAATAATTGTACTTTCCCACTTGAATCATGGGGAAGAATATGATGACGGAAACAATGTCAAGTAAAACACTTTGTATTTTTTAGTGATCAGTCTCATTTAGGAATATAGAAATGTATCAGATTTATTTATCTTAATTTGTCATTCTTGCAGGTGTTAGTTTCAAGTGGGAGGGGATCTTATCTTTTTCTGTTTGTCCTATTGCTATGCCAATTTATTCTTTAAGTTCAATTTGCAGTTCTACAGATGTTTGCACAACCCTAACATCTCTGTATTTTTTCATCAATATATGCAGATTTTCCCATAGTACACATTATTTCTAAATTAGTAAACTATATTGCAGGATTTAGAAAAATGGCAATGTTGCTACAACTGAATCAAGTTGCATACTGTTTGAAAAACTAATGAAAAACTAGATAGGTTCACTGCGGTATCTGCCATCCCGCATCTGATGGGCGGCTCATGAAAGGGAGCGAAGGGAAGAGAAACGACAGGAAGCGAAGTTTCCTCTTGAGCGTGCCCCGAATGTCTTGGCACACGCTCTTTTATTGTGCTTTTTTGCAAGAAAATGATTTAATTAAAAAGCTCAAGTCAAACATGTTAATCTCATCAGGGTGTGCATGTTTACAAAGCTGCATACCGGACAGATTATTTACAAAGTGGATAAGCCTATTAACAAACGTCTATCTCCTTGTCTTTTGTACGTGCCTTGCAAAGGTCACTGAAGAGACAGAAGTTAATGATTACACGTGAAAGATACAATGTTGCAAATGCTTGAATGATACATAGTTGCAATGATACATAGTTGCAAACACATGAATGATACATAGTTACAACATCTCCTCTGTTTTTATTATTTATGACGAGTCTTCTTCCTCATCTGAGAAGACAGGAACCATTTTTCTGAAATGTTCGCCGTCCCCGTCATCTAGGCAAGAGTGCGACCCATCAGCGTCAGGGTTGTCCAAGGAGCAGTAACTCAGCAATGACATTTTTTCGTCCGGTGTTGAGGATATAACATGAGCTTGCAATAGCACATTAACATCAGCAGAGGATAATTAATTTTTAAAATTTGCAATATTCTATTAAAACAACAAGGTCCTATAATACAAATCAATATAGTGATTATTAATGATCCTGCCAATGCAGTTAAAAAGGTTGTAAGCCATGGTGAAATAGAAAACAAACCCCCCCCCTGCTATCAGCATAAAGACAACATTCTTCTTTAAGCATAGCACACAATCCCCCTTGTTTTAAAAAATAACAGATCTAAATCTTTACGATTTTGCAAAAGGGGTATTCCATGGGTACCTGGAGGGATATAAAATCATCAGAGTTATACACACAAGCCATACTTGAATGCAAAATGATTTAGATTTAACAATTTCATCCCCGTGGATACATGCCATGAAACCGGTGTAACAAGTTCAAAGAAAATTATTGCCAGGGATAAAATATATTCCTTTCAGGCATGATGTTAAAGTTCCTCCTGCAGTGGTGTGGATTGCAGGATATCCCCTGGTTGTGTGGGTGCGTCTGCCAAATCGAATTGAAGTGGTGGGTAGAAGTCTTCTATGCGAGAAAAATTGGTTGTATAACTTAAACGAACGCCTTGAAAGTCAGTTATAGTCCAAGCAATATTATATCTTCTATGAGGCTTCTGCAGATCGTCATGGACAGTTCTTTTGAAGCGTCGTTTGTTGACAGGATCAGAGTTCGGGTATATAAAAACATCACAAGCAGGAGAGAGGGCTATGGACAAGTTAGTTGTAGAACATTTACGAGATGAGGAGGGAATTCAATTAGTAAAAAAAGGATAATAATTACAATAATGACAATAAAGATTAATTTGGTAATTCATCAAGGATGTTAGTTGGGGTGGGGAAACCCATAATACAATATAAGGACATTTAGGTCCCCCTATGTTTTAGATTGAATAGAGGAAAAGATTTTAAGGTTCCTTTCCATAGGAAGAGTAAAGAAGGAACAAAAGAGCGAGTGGTAGAGTGTTCTTTAAATAAAACAGAAGTGACAGAGTGAAAACTACGGGTAGCATTTTCATGACGTACCCACCTGGAGCAAGTATAATAGCCT
Organism: Hydrophis major; assembly: GCA_033807585.1. Lineage (NCBI taxonomy): Eukaryota > Metazoa > Chordata > Lepidosauria > Squamata > Elapidae > Hydrophis > Hydrophis major. Next base: position 337,665,747 of record CM066329.1, read on the forward strand.
TCTGTTAATGAAATGGTTTTAACACGAATAATCTTTTGACAGGAAGCATAGGTTTTGTTGAAGTAAGGTAAAAATTGCAAAGAAGATATAGGCAAGAATATCAGGAAGAGTTTTAAGATACAGATGTAGCAGAGGAATTCCCATGATAGGGTCTTACTGCCTGACCAGGGACCCAACAAGTGGTTTTGTCTGGCAGTAAGATTGCAGCGTAGCCTCGTCCCCAAGTGAGAAGCTCAGCGGGACCCTGCCAGGCAGGATCTGGCAATCTGCGATAATATACCAGAGGTCTGTTAGGTGGGGGGGAGGGGGAGGAAAAATGACGCGAAGCAGCAGAAGTGGGAGGAATGCCAGTCAGATTAAGAAAGTTTAAAGTGTAAAGACAAATATTAAGAGAATTTTGCAATGCTGGGAGGTTCGGGGGGTTTTCCCGCAACGAATATCGATCAAGAGCATTTTTCAGAGATAAGTTTGCTCGTTCCACAATAGCCTGCCCCTGGCTGTTGTAGGGAATCCCAAACTTGTGAGTTACATCCCATCTGTTACAGAAGTCCTGGAAAGCAGAACTTGTATAGGCAGGTCCATTGTCTGTTTTGATTTCTTTTGGACGTCCCAGCGAGGCAAAAGTACAAATTGAATGATTGATGACATGTTTTACAGTTTCTCCCCTTTGAGGAGTAGCCAGAATAAACCCTGAATATGTATCGATGGAAACGTGCAAGTATTTCCAAGGGGCAAAAGGTGGATACTGAGTTACATCCATTTGCCAAATTTCACAAGCTTTTAATCCTCTAGGATTTACTCCTATGGGAATGGAATGTCCTTGCTTACTACATGTGGGGCATTGTTGAATAATGGCAGCAGCTTCTGCCTGAGTTAGAGAAAATTGTTTTTGTAATGCTTTTTTATTTTGGTGAAAATAATCATGGCTTTCGGCTGCTGTCAGATTACAAATTGATTTACCGGATGCAGCTGCTGCAGCTGCGTCTGCCATCTTGTTTCCCTCCTGTAATATACCAGGAAGAGGTTGATGGCTCCTGATATGTGCTACAAAGAATGGATGTGTGCGGTTGTTGATACATTGCTGTAGAGGAAGCAATAACTTTAACAAAGAAACAGATATGCTAGGAGATAAATAGGCTTGATATATATTTTTCAAAATCTGAGAAATGTATAAGGAATCTACTATTAAATTAAAAGGAGCTTTTTGAAACTGTTGAAATGCAATAAGAGATGCAGCAAGTTCTGCCTGTTGAGCAGAAGATTGCGGAGGGGTAATTTTAGTTTTCCACTCTCCCTCCTGGTACCATGCACAAGCACCATACATTTTTCCCCCATCTGCATAAAGCGTAGGTGCATCTACTAATGGAGATATTGAGAGGGGGGAATGCCATTCAAAAGGGAGAGTTTTAAGAAAAGTGAACCGTGGGTCAGCTGGTAAATGGCAAGAAATTTGCCCTGGCCACTCTACTAAAGCGTATTGTAGTTCTTCTGAATTACACCATAGCATTTCCCACGTGGTCAATGAACAAGGAGTGAATATTAAAACAGGCTCACATCCCATGAGTTGTTTACATCTTTGTCGACCTTTAAAGATCAACTGGGAATATGCAGAGGCTTTACTAGTGATTGTGGTCCGTGGGGTGTGAGACAAATGCAGCCATTCTAAAATCAAAACCTGTGTCTGATGAAATTGCATAATGACAGCTGTGGGTCTATGAACAGTATTTAATAAAGCAATTGATAAAGGACAATTTTCTATAGCTCGATCCACCCATCTAGTAGCCAGTAAATGGGAAATGTCTTTTAATGCCTGCAACTGCTCTTTATTTAGAATGATAACATCGGACGGGGCTTTACCTTGCGTGAGAGCATTAAAGAGAGGAGCTAATGTAGCTGTAGTCAAACCCAAATAAGGATGTGCCCAATTTAAGGTTCCCAGGAACTGTTGTAAGATCACAAGTGTTGGTTTTGGGGGAAGTGTTGGGAGGGGAAAGGAAGGAACAGCAGCTGAAGCAAGTAACTTGTGACCTAAATAGGAAAAGGGAGGTTTGGATTGTATTTTTTCTGGGGCTATAATGAGCCCTGCTTTACCTAAAATGGAGGTCAGGCACGGCAGAGTTTTTAATACCGTGCCCTTAGGGCCAGGTGCAGATACCAATATATCATCCATGTAATGATAGATTAAAAAATGAGGATATTTGTCCCTGTATGGTTGCAAGGCTAAATCCACAAAAAATTGACACATAGTTGGACTGTTTAACATGCCTTGCAGTAAGACTTTCCATTGATATCGTTTGGTAGGTCTTTGATTATTTAAAGTTGGTACTGTAAAAGCAAATAATTTTCTATCTGACTTGTGTAATGGAATGGAGAAAAAGCAGTCTTTTAAATCGATAATGACAAGGTCATACTCTTGAGGAATTATGTTAGGATTTGGAAGACCACATTGCAGGGGTCCCATTGGAAGGAGGACCAAATTCACAGCCCTTAAATCCTGAAGGAGGTGCCAAGCGCCGTTTTTCTTTTTGATAACAAAAACTGGGGTATTATATGGACTCAATGAGGGTTCTAGATGACCTCTATCTAATTGTTCTTGAACAAGAGAATGTAAGGCTTCAAGCTTTATAGAAGGGAGAGGCCACTGATCAATCCACACAGGGTTATTGTTAGTCAAATATAAGCGAAGCATGGTTAATGGAGGGTAAGTTGCTCATTAAACTGTAACATAAGGTCTCTTCCCCACAAATTAGTATACAGAGGGATTACAGCTGGTTTAATATAAGCAACACATTGAGACTCAGGGGAATGGGCTTTTACCCAGTTTCTGCTAATGCGAGTCTCCTGGAGTCCCCCCACTCCTCTCACCACTGGTGCCACATCTGCAGGCCAGGTGTCTGGCCACTCAGCGGTTCAGATGATGGAAATATCCGCTCCAGTATCTAAAAGACCAAGAAAGGATCGACCATTCAATAAGAATGTTACCGTAGGTTTCGGTTGACTAATTGGTCTTTCAATTGCATAGAGTTGCTCTTGTTGTTGGTCTAAGAGCACAATCATTTTTGCCACAACATCCCCCTCATTTATAGTAACTTCTGTATTAGCTAGTACAGACAGACAGACATCAGACAATACAGTGGGGTCATGCAGAAAAGGAGAGGCAAGAATACCTTGTTCAGCTAAATCCCTTACAGGAAAGACTAGCACTGGAATATCGGGCGGCATATGAAAAGGCTGAACAGGATGTACAAAGAGAAAGTCAGCAACACCAGGGAGATAAGTAACAGTTTCATTAGCAACAAGATCGTAAGCGAAAGAAGAAAACTTGCAAGTTTCAGCAGCCTTTGTTGTGGGGCTGGCTGGCTGCCCCGTTTCTAGTTTCCCTGATTCAAAAAAGGTTTTTGAATGATTGTAGGGTTATTCTGCTGTTCATTCTTTTGGACTCTGCACTGACTAGCCCAGTGATAGCCCCTTTTACATCGAGGACATGGCATTTTTGGGTGAGCTACCTGGTTTTTTGACATATTTGCTCCCCCACCCGGGGCTCTGCATTGTCTCTTAAAGTGACCTGGCTTGCCACAATTAAAACAATTACCCACTTTACGAGTATTTTGTTGGGAAATGGGAAGAAGAGAGCCCATGTTCTGCTGCATGCCTTCAGTAATGGCTGTAGCCAGAGTAGACATGGAATAGGATGTGGTTCCTATGATTCGGCAGGCTGTAAGATAATCTGCCAAGGTAACATTTTTCTTATTAATTAATGGTTGCAAAACTTTCTGATAATCAGCGTTTGCGTTTTCATAGGCAAGTTTTAAACTTAATTCATTACAAGCCTCCTCATTATCAATTTGTCTCTCTAAGGCTTCTGTGAGACGGTTTATAAAGGAGGAAAAAGGCTCAGAAGGTCCTTGAATAATCTTAGAGAAAGATTTGGGCACGCATCCCGCATTATCAATTTTTCGAGCCACGGCCAAAGCACAATCCTGTAATATAGGGAAAGCAGCTGCGTCTGTGGCAGTCTGCTGGGCAATGGTAAGCATGGTGCCCGTACCGTTAAGCATATCTAAAGTGACATTTGCCGGCAAGCCTCTAGCGGCTGCGGCTGCGGTACGTTTATGAAATTCTGACTCCCAGACCAAAAATTGTGAAGGCGTGAGGATCATGGTAAATAACGTACGCCAATCAGCATTTATCAAGTCAGCGCCTGGTTGGGTTATTGATCCTAAAAGACCCTGTACATAGCGAGATTGAATACCATTTTCCTTGCAAGCTGCTTTTAAATCCTTAATTATTTTATACGGCATTGGGGTATACTGAGGAGCTGGGGGATTGCCGGCTTGTATGACAGGATAAAGGGAGGCAGCTGCAAGGGTGTCCTCATCCATTTCCCCTTCATAAAAGGCTTGTTGAATGGCTTTTACAACACCCCCCCCCTCCTTGGGAGGGTGGTGGAGGACATGGGAGCTCTACATTTGTGGAAGTGGATTGAATGGAGGGAGGCTCCCGTAATGACTTATGATCATCGGGAGCGGAGGGTTGAAGAACAGAAAAGTTATCATAACTTGGCGGGGGAGATTCAAACACACTCCCTGCTTCTATTTTATAATGGACTTTTAAAGCCTCCATAATTTTCCTCCAAGTGACCAAAATGCCAATAGGTGCACGAGGAGGATTATGGAGATGTTCACCAATTTTTTGCCAAACGGAAATTTTTAAGGACCCTTTCTCTGGATAATTGGGACAATGTTGCCACACATAAGCCAATAATGTAGCAATAGGTTTCTTTTTTACAGGAGAGCCCTTTAAATTAGCAGAGTATTTAGAAGAAGAAGCGACTAACTCCCTCAATTCCTTCAGATGCTGCGTCTGCTGTTGAGAAAAGTTTCCACCCATACTTACGAAAAGTCGAGACCGTGTTTCAGATCCGATGATGTGCAATTCGCTTCAGGCCTGGTGATGCACAGCTCCCATCGAGCTGATAAGATATGGGCGCGTCGCTGCGTATCCCCCTTAGGGAATCACGTCGGGGTCACCAGAATGCGGTATCTGCCATCCCGCATCTGATGGGTGGCTCATGAAAGGGAGCGAAGGGAAGAGAAACGACAGGAAGCGAAGTTTCCTCTTGATGAGCGCGCCCCGAATGTCTTGGCACATGCTCTTTTATTGTGCTTTTTTACAAGAAAATGATTTAATTAAAAAGCTCAAGTCAAACATGTTAATTACATGTATTATGTCATGTAGAGATTGTTGAGAATTCTGCTGCCCAGCTATATTAGCCTTAGGTGATGAGCCTCTACAGTGAACAATGGTACTAAATGTGGGACTGCATTTTATACAAGTATAGCCAGGATTGTTAACAGAACAGAATAACAGAGTTGGAAGGGACTCTGGAAGTTTTCTAGTCTAACACCCCTACTCAGGCAGGATTTTCCAGGGTAGTTTAGAGAAGAGCTTTCTACATGATTCTTGCCTAAAATTTATCGAAAGTCATAAGGCTCACTTTTAGCAGCATGGCCAGAAAGGGCTATAAATGAACATATTGTGTTTAAGACCTGCAGAAAAAACTGGCCTCAAAACTTGTCAATCGCTCTAATGGAACTGCTTTACAATATGTAATTGTTTTCATGTTTTTACCCTGAAATTTCAAATAGACCTTTACTTACCACTACTCACTTAGTGTTTGCTCAAAGTTACAAGAGCAGACTGAATAACCTTGAGAGTTACATGTTAATTTACAAAGCTGCATACCGGACAGATTATTTACAAAGTGGATAAGCCTATTAACAAACGTCTATCTCCTTGTCTCTTGTACGTGCCTTGCAAAGGTCACTGAAGAGACAGAAGTTAATGATTACACGTGAAAGATACAATGTTGCAAATGCTTGAATGATACATAGTTGCAATGATACATAGTTGCAAACACATGAATGATACATAGTTACAACAGTTCACTTTCAAAGGAAAATTAAAAATATTTTCCCTTCTTTAATTCTATTATATCTTGAATTGTAAAAAGCAAGCTCAGACTCTGCTCCCTGGTGATAATGCTTATTTTTATTTGCAATTTCTTGAGTATATGATTATATCCCATTGAGTTCAGTGGGATAAATTTCTTTTATTTTAGCTGTTCCAATGTAGCTATTCCAGGTATCTTGGGACTGGGAGCCCCATAATTCCCAGCAAGATAGCTGGAAGTTATCATGCCAACATAACTAGAAGACTTCTGGTTGAGGAAAAATTGATTTAAAACCTTAGGGATAATGTTTCATGTTACAGGCAGAACTGTAACGCATCTGTAAGAAACCATACTGAGACTCTCGCACAGTGCGAAATACAAGAATCTCTTATAAAATCAGAATCAGTGGCAAAATTTTACTAGATTGAGTCACACTGAAATCTGATGCTCTCTAATTTTCGTTATCTAATTCTATACCATATATGGTGTACTTATTTTTAATTTTATGTCTTAGTCTGCAAACAAGAGTGTCTTCAATAAGTGAAGATAGCCCATTTGCAGACAGCAATACAAAAGTATAAGTGATATTATTAATTTTCTATAGTAGTTTTCATTGAATAACATTTCAGGAACATGAGTTGTAAGCCACAGTATAATCAAATAAGAACTGGGTTGACCCTGGTTAATAATTGGGGGTGGGGATGTGGAGGGACCGTTCAGAAATCCTAGCTTGTGTAGTAAACTGGGAAGTAAAACAAAGAAACAAAAGAATCCCAGAATAGGACAGTGATTAAATCTTCTCTGCCTTATTGCCATGTAAATCACATGGACATCTATTTACCAAGCTGAGTTCAACAAAGCAGTAGCCCCCAACCTTTTTTGTACCACGGCCCGGTACAAAATGATCCACAGACCGGTACCGGCATCAGCACACACGACCAAGGCAAGGCTAGCCGAGCGACCAGCCAGCCAGCCTTCCCCCACTTCTCCCCACCACCTTCAACTCCTCCTTTGTACCTTCTCGCGGTCGATGGGCTTTTCAGGCTCTTTCTTAATCTCCTCCTGAGTAACACGAGACTCCACCGCCATCGGGACAGCTCTTCGTTCAAAGCCGCCCCCCCTTTTCGATGAAACTAAGGCGCGAGGATTCCTTCAGCACCCAAACGCCACTTTCCAACCGACAACTGACAATCTCATCCAGAAGCACTTTCTCAAGTGCCCTCAAAACAAGATGGCGGCGCCCAAGCAAAATAGGTGGCCCGGTACAAAATGATCCCCGAACCGGTACTGGTCCAGGGCCCGGTGGTTGGAGATCACTGCAACAAAGGATAGAATTACCTTTATCTATCTGTTTCAGTGAATCTCTCCACCCAAAACATTGAATATTGTAGCATATTTAACATTTAATTACATTTATACCATATTTTTATAAATATAAATATAAATGGCTTTATTTGAGAACATAAATTTATATTTGAGAAATATAAATGGCTTTATTTGAGAACAAATTATCTTTCTGATGTTAACAGTCTGGAATAAAATTTAACATCAGCCTCAGATGATTTTGCACCTTTTCTTATATTAAAAAGTAATTGGCTCAATGAAGGCCAATAAACAGCAAGTTGTACCTTGGCCAGATGGAGGTGCACATGTTAATCCACAAGACTTACAAGTTGAATGTGGTTCAAACTCTTAAATTCCAGGATTTAGATTCTTTCTGATTAATGTCTGGTTTTCACTATATTATTCACAAGCTAGCAAAAGACGAGGTGGTTGGGGGGAAATCAAGACCAAAATCACAATGTTTGAGTTGTTATTGAGGCTGAAGGAAATTCAAAACTTGACTTTCCTCTTATAAAAACTAGCTTTCATCAATATTGTTACAGTATATCTTTAGAATTTCTTTGCATTTCAAATTAGTCAGTTTCTTAAGTACTGTAATTTCAGAGGAACATAATTTTAATTAGTATATTTAAAAATCTTACTTCATGTAATTGTATTGCAATAAGAAGGGAAAATACAGGGTAGCGTAATTTGGCATTGGTATTGAAAGGATAGTGAGGGTCCTAGTTTAGCAAAATCACCCAACCTTCTTTAAAAGGCTCTCATCTTAATTTTCAAAAGCTGTTTTAATGCCAATATAGTCCAGCTGGTTGCAGCAAAGTAGAGAAATAAATAAAGAAGCCAAGTTATGGTGAAAAGTGGCAGAGTTTTGCCAGAAGTAAGGAAGATAACATGAGGGTTAGGGACCTGGTTGCACAGCCAGTAAGTGGAAGAAATCATAAAGATAAGAAATAGGGTCTTTGGGGTTGCTAAGGCACATAGTAGGAAAGGGGGGCATCTATTTGTTAGAGAGAGCAGAATCAATAAAGAAGTCGGAACTGGACACCTACAGGAAATGAAACTTATCAACTAAGAGACATATAAAAGACTCCTTTATGTATAAGGTATAAGAAGACTGATATAAAAGCTTGGCATTCAGACAAATCAGCCATCAATAAACACTTAGAGATAAACCACATTTATACAGCATTCAAAAAAGACAATAAAGAAGCTAAGAAGGAAACAAAAAATCAGAACACATCCTTTTCAACAACCAAAACCCAGATAAGCAAAGATTAACACCAGACAAATAATCAAGCAGAAAGCAATAACCTAATCAAAAAACTATCAAGAAGAAAATCAAACACACACACCGAGTAACTGGCAGAATAAGCTAGTATATATAAACCCACACTCACTAATGCCAAGGACTCCACAGTTCATTCCTGATACTCACTTTTGTTGCCAGCAATTTAGACATTAATGGCTGTGTGTTGCGTTATTTTGAGAGGAGAGCACATTTACCCTGTTATACAAGCTGTATACTTACTACTTTATACTATAGCAAAGTGTCATTTCTTCAGTGTTGTCACATTAAAAGATATACTTAAATATTTACAAAATGTGAGGGGGTGTACTCACTTCTGTGAGATACGTGTGTGTGTGTGTGTGTGTGTGTGTGTGTATGTATGTTTTCTTAAGTTTTCGCGGGTACTTACATGTCTGGCATTCCAATAAAGTAACACAATGTTGCCAGCCAATCAAGATACAAAAAGAGCCAAAAAAACAGACAGAAGATATTAGAAGCAGAACACAGCAAACTCCAAGACCAATAAACACAGACCAAGACTCTCAACCAATCAGGATGAAGAAAAAACCATTCTGGCACAGCAATAGGCTGCCCCAAATTTAAATCTGAAACCACTGTAAAAGTCTAACTCACAGACGAACACTATACAGAAGCCTGATGATGGCAGATGAGATTCTGCTGAAACGTTGCTACAACTTTAAAAGCACCACTACTATGACGTGGGAAAATACCCGAACAAAGCTGAATGCCAGATATATATATATATATATTCTTAAGTTTTCGCGGGTACTTACATGTATGGCATTCAGCTTAGTTCGGGTATTTTCCCACGTCATAGTAGTGGTGCTTTTAAAGTTGTAGCAACGTTTCAGCAGAATCTCATCTGCCATCATCAGGCTTCTGTATAGTGTTCGTCTGTGAGTCAGACTTTTACAGTGGTTTCAGATTTGAAGTTGGGGCAGCCTATTGCTGTGCCAGAATGGTTTTTTCTTCATCCTGATTCGTTGGGAGTCTTGGTCTGTGTTTATTGGTCTTGGAGTTTGCTGTGTTCTGCTTGATTGGTGTTTCTAATATCTTCTGTCTGTTTTTTGGCTCTTTTTGTATCTTGATTGGCTGGCAACATTGTGTTACTTTATGGGAGGCCTTTAGTGCAGCTTGGCTCCGGGTAAATGGATGGCTATCAGTTAGGAAGCTAGGTTTCATCTGGGTGCCTGGTTGGGGTGTGTTTGAGCTGGAGGTATCAGGGGGGATCTGTTTGTGCCCAGGTGTTTGCCTGGCTTGTGGTGTGGAGATTTTTTTGTTTGTGAGTGCAGGCTTCCAAATGATTGACAGTTTGGTGGAATCATCTCTTCTATTCATGCTGTCTGGTCTTTTTTCAATCTCTATGGCTTCTCTGATGATTCTGTGGCTGGGGTTTTCTATAGTGGCTAGTGTTTTGGTGCCATTGAAGTTGATGCTATGACCTGTGGCTTCCATGTGTTGGACTAGTGAGGAAGTGTGTTCCAGCTTTTTGACTGCATTTTTGTGTTCATCCAGGCGGGTGCTTATTCTTCTATTGGTCCGTCCAATGTATGTGGCTGGGCATGATGCACAGGGGACTTCGTATATGCCTTGGTTTTCCAGGTCAATTTTATCTTTGGGGTTTCTAAGGATGGCTGCTATTTTTCTGTCTGTTTTGAAGGCAGTCTTGATGTGAAGTCTGCATAGTATCTTACTAATTTTGTCTGTAGTATCTCTTATGTAGGGCAGGACAGCTGTTCCATAGGTCCATAGGTCTCAGCATAGGTCTGAGACATAATAGAGACCCAGAAGATGAACAGACCTATGGAACAGCTGTCCTGCCCTACATAAGAGGTACTACAGACAAAATTAGTAAGATACTACACAGACATCACATCAAGACTGCCTTTAAAACAGACAGAAAAATAGCAGCCTGCTGGCATGCTTTTTTATGGTATAAGGGAACTAAAACACAGGGTTATTTTAGAAGACATTATATGTGGGAGTCTTTGTGGTTAAACTGGGAGAAGATAAAAAGACAATGTTATTTGAAAATTCCAGTTGGTTATTGACTATTGAAGCATTTTCCTATCCTATAATTTATAAGAAGGAACAAACAGTTAGATATGGGGAACTCTTGGATGAAAAGGGTGAACTTAAATCGATCCAAAACTTAGAGGAACAAGGTATAAGGATGAATTGGTTTTCATATGCGCAAATACATTCAAGGTATGATGAAGATTCTAAAACGGAGGGATTCTATGATAAGCAGACTGATTTAGATAAGATCTTGATGGGTACTGATGAGAAGGTGATTCAAAAATTATATGGTTATTTACTGTTTTTTTTGGCTCTTTTTGTATCTTGATTGGCTGGCAACATTGTGTTACTTTATTGGAGGCCTTTAGTGCAGCTTGGCTTTGGGAACCTAGCTTCCTAACTAATGATAGCCGTCCATTTACCCAGAGCCAAGCTGCACTAAAGGCCTCCAATAAAGTAACACAATGTTGCTAGCCAATCAAGATACAAAAAGAGCCAATATACTTGGGTGTAGTCTCAGACCTACACAGTTGTCCATAGAGAGACAAAGAGAGTCTCTCTCTCTCTCTCTCTCTCTCTCACACACACACACATACACACACACACACATGGAAGGAGGGAGGGAGGGAGAGAGAAGCTTAGCTTGGAGGTATGGTTGGAAAGAATGAGAAGTTAACTTGGAAGGCAAACAAAGAAATAGGGAGTAAAGATGATTCGTGAGTCAGTCAGAGATAAAGGGGGGAAAGCACGAGAGGATGGGAAAGCAAGCAATTTGTTTAGATCTAGAAGATGGGCTGGCAGTTTCATCAGAGAGGGAGTCATCCTGTGGATCAGAAGGGGAAGGTTTAGAGAACTGAGAAGAAACAGATTGAATTCAGTAGGAGAACATCCAGGCTGAGAAGGAGGATTAAATACCGTGAAGAAACTAGTGAAGTGAACTAGGACGATATGAGATTTCACAAAGACATTTTTGCCGTAGGCATTGTTTTCAAGAAATGGAGACAATACATTTAAGTATGTACCATTATCTTGAAATGTACTGTACATTTAGGAGATAGATCTGAGCAAGCCTCCATCCCATTGATTTCAGTAGTTTACTGATTGAAAATTATTCTTGTACCTGCCTAATACTGTCTATATATCTATAATGATTACTGTTTTGCTCATTAAAATAGTGAAGTTTCTTTTGTCTGATCATAACTAAAAATATCTACTTTTTAAAAATTGGATGTTCCAGGAGGGAGAGAGGAAATGATCTCTTAGATGCTCCCCCACACCCAAAAATCTGGTTGAAGGCTTGCCTGCAGGCCAATAAAAGAGTGACCAATAAAAGAATGATAGAATCAGTTTCCAGCTGGCCCCAAGCTCTACTGCCTATATTTATCTTCCACAATCTTTGTTATGTGTGTGTGTGTGTATGTGTGTGTGTGTGTGTCTGTGTGTGAAATACTGTAAAAGCCTGTAAGAACTAACTAAAGTGCAAGGCCAGGTTAGAAATAATGAACTGAGAGATGGGAATTCGAAGGACTTTTTGCCAATGATAAACTGGCCCTCTTGGAGCTTAAAGTGCTGAGTTCTAGTGTCACAAACCACAAAAATGAGGTTTTGCTATCTGAGCCGTGCCTCTGCTCGGCCAGAAGTAAATCAGCTGAATTTAGCTGTAGAATTTTTGAATGCAGCAATAATCTAGGAAAAACATCAAGCCCCGAACAAAATTACTTTTCAGGTCAGAAATCCCTAAAATTGGTTCATTAAAGCATAGATGATATATAGAGCAAAGAGAAAGAAATGGTAATGGATTTTGTTTAGTTAGTGCCGAAAACATGGGCAAAGTACAGTATATCAAAACTGTGATGCCTGACATAACAGCGGTTATTTTTCTGGTCTTTTATCACAGAAAGTAAAACAGCTAATTATATTTCATACAAACAAGTTGTGACAAAGACAGCAGAGTGAAACTTGAGGGCCCTTCCTCAACATACATTCATCTTTTTTTATCCTTTATAAGCAATAACTAGACAACATTTTAGTTGGATGCAGAGAAATCCAAGTGGAATATAGAACAGTACGAGTGTGAAATTAAAAGTGCCTGCTAATCAGATTACATTTCCATACATTCAAATTGGCTTTTAGAGATACCACATACCTTGTCACTCAAAAGAGTACTGAATAACTGATTACTGCTGTCAGATTGCGTTCAATGGTCAGATTGCGTTCGCACGAGAGACTGACACGACACGGAGCTGAGTTTTCTCTCTGAGTTTATTTCGGTTCTGCAGAAGCGGGTTCACATCCAAGGCAGCAGGATGGAACCCCGAGCATATTTTACACAGTATATTTATACCCTAAATGCCTCATTGTATGAGGGCTTAACTCGCGGTTTGTCATTGGAATTCATACCTTCGGGGGATATTTTATTGCCCATTAACATTCCCCCGGTCTATCAAGTGGCTTTTTGATTGTTTTAGTTATTGGTATTTCCTAGACCTCCAGCTGTTTGCTGATGGTCCCTCTATAGGTCTTGACACTGCTTTTGAAACATACATGCATGTAACAATGTTCGTTCTATCCTGATTCTTATCTCCCGAAAGGTTACAAGATGCAGGCTTTTGTAACCAATTCTAAGCGTAAGCGGATTAACAGAAGCAGAAATAGCGTTACATTGTTTCAATTCTCACAATCCCTCCTCTTCTGGTTACATTCTGTTTCAAAAGCACAAAGATCTTTACTAACTTGTATTAACATTTCCTCTGATTGATTGTATAAAATGAGTTCTTTCTTTTTGTTTGTGAACCTAATTTTCCTTAAAGATTGTATACATATATGGATTACGTTGGGAATACATTGGATACAACAGCATAGACTAATCAAGATTACTGCTATGATTGTTAGAGTGGTCACTATCGATTTCCACCAAGATCCATCAGGAAGCCAAGACCATAACATATCCCACAATGATCCTGAACCGCTATCCCACTGTTTCTGGTACTCATCTATCCTGGTTTCCATTTCATGTACAGTTTTGGTTATATTTGGCTCATAATTGTGAATATATGTACAGCAATGAGAATGTATTAAGGCACAGACACCTCCTTTTGAGGCAAGCACTATGTCTAAAACATAGCGATTCTGTAATGCAACTTGTCTAACTTCAGATAATTCTTCATTAATCATTTTTATGCTTTTTATGGTGTCATTAAACATTGTGATGGTAAAATTATTCAATCGTTTGATGTCTTGGTAATTTAACCCAATGCCTATAGGTGCGACAAGGGCTCTTCCCATACCTTCCCACCAGGCTCCTTCACTTACTCTGGAATCTAGCTCTCTTTTATTTCTGATCCGGGTGTAGGGTAGTTTATCTAATTTATATATTACTGGTATCACAAACCCCATGGTACAAGTCCCTGACCATAATTTTGGTACTTCTCTATAGGCATATTTGCCACATAACATCCACCTGCTATCATCCATCGCCCAAGTAGCATTGGAAAGCCTTGTCCAATTGATTATCCCCTCAAAATACACACACATTTGACAATAATATGTAGGGAATGGTAAAAGATCATTTGTACAGTCACCTGAATTTGGTTTGCTGGTATTGAAACATGTTGCAGGCATTACAAATGTTTTATTACACCTTTCCCAATCTCCCAGGAAGACTCCCCCAGTAGCATTCCTTTTGAAACAAACATGCGCTGTCTCTCGCAATTGGAGGAATACCCTCCCGGTCATGTTTCTCCCAAACTCTCTTTTATTTCCTTCCCCAAACGTCATCATTTGTCTTGTCAAAGGCACTCCATGTAAAATGACCCCCCTTTCAGCTCTCCCAGGCAAATGCATACATAACCAACAGTTAGTGATGTTCAGATCTTTCGCCGTTGTCCTTATGTTCTTGATGTAGCAATTGTCTGTCCAGAGCTCTTCCCCAAGGTCTCCTGCTCTCTGCACATGTCGAGATTGTTCGGTTCCTGCTTCTTTAACCTGTTGTAAGATGAAAATACTTACAAGTACAGTTGAAGTACACAGGAACAGACGCATGATTTTATCTTTTAAGAGTCAGTTTCAAAGGTTGTCCTTCCACTGGGTGGCTTCTCCAAGGCTTCTCAGGTTCTGGAGTTGCTTTCACACGACTATGATGAGTCCATCCACTTTCCTTTGTCCGGACAGCGGACTCAGTCGTCAGAAGTACTTGGTATGGTCCTTCCCAGCTAGGTTGCAGTTTCTCAGTCCTCCAAGTTTTCACAAGCACCCAATCACCAACTTCATAGGGATGTTGACTTCCTACTAGTGGTGGTCGTTGTGCTAACAGTCCCTGTTTGCGAAGAGACAATAAAGATCTGGACAGCGTATGCAAATACTTCCTTACAAACATATCCCTGAATTCAGGTATAGGTCCCCCAAAAGTTGTCAAGTAGGGGCGACCCATTAACATTTCAAAAGGTGAAACCCCCACATCCTTTCTTGGACAAGTCCTAACTCTTAACAGAGCTAGGGGTAAGTTCTTAGTCCAAGGTAATCCATTTTCCAACTGCAATTTTGTTAAGTGTTTCTTAATTTCTGAGTTGCCCCTTTCAACCTTCCCTGAAGACTGAGGATGCCAAGGGGTGTGTAAGTCCCATCTCACCCCTATAGCCCTCATTACTTCTTGAAGAATTTTCTGTGTAAAGTGTGTGCCTCTATCAGAGTCTATCACTTCAAACATGCCATATCTAGGTATTATTTGTTCCAGCAGAATTTTTGTTACCATGGAAGCGGTGGCTTGTTTAGTGGGAAAAGCTTCCATCCACCCTGTCAAGTGATCTTTAACAACTAACAGGTATTTCCATCCACCACTGGGTGGCAGCTCAGTGTAATCAATTTGTATCTTCTGGAACGGCCAAGCTGCTAAAGGCCGCCCCCCCTTCTCTGTTTTTCTGGATGCACTTTTATTAACCTTTAAACATATTAAACACTTCCAGCAAATGGAATGGGCAATGGTCCACATGTTTAGACTCCAATACACTGGTTTGACAGCTTGTACCAATGCTTCAGTCCCCCAATGACTCCCCTCATGTAAATACTGCATGACATTTCTCATTTGTGTTTCTGACAAAACTTTTTCTCCATTCCCAGTCACCCATCCTTTCTCTGTTTTTCTGCACCCCTCCTTCTCTAATCTTTCTATTACAGTTCCATCTGGTTCCCAGTTGTCTTCGGGCTCTTCAGGCAACATGGGTACTGATACCATTTGTAGAGTTACCTCCCCAGCTGCCTCTTTTGCCCACCTATCTGCCCATCTATTCCCAACAACTTCCAGGCTATTCCCCTTTTGGTGTGCGTTCACATGGACAATGGCTACTTGCTGTGGTAATTGTAAAGCCTCCAACAATTCTTCTACTAACTGGAGTTGCTCTATCTGTTTCCCATCTGATTTTATAAACCCTCTTTCTTGCCAGATCTTCCCAAAAGTGTGAACCACCCCCCAAGCGTACTTAGAATCAGTCCATATAGTCACCTCAATTCCCTCAGCCAATTCCAGAGCCCTTTTGAGAGCGTATAGCTCACACTTTTGAGCTGACCATCCTTTTTGTAATGATCCTTTCTCAATTACTTCCCCAGTTTGAGTAACTATTGCATATCCAGCTTTCCTCATGCCATTCTCAACTCTGCTGGAGCCATCCACAAACCACTTCTCCCCCTTTTCCAGTGGAACCTCTTCTAAATCTTTTCTCACTTTTGTCATAATTTCAATTTCTAACAGACAATCATGATCTTCAGCTTCCCATTCTTTTCTGATCCCTCCAAAAACTCTGCTGGGTTCAAATTTTTATCAGTCCCGATAATGATATCTGGACTTGTTCTCAAAATAGTTTCATATTTTAAAATCCTTCCCTCAGTCATCCAAGTGGAAGCCAACTGACTCAACACTGAGGTTACTTGATGTGGGGAATGTACTACTATAGCTCCCCCAAAGGTCAGTTTCCTGCTTTCTACCACCAAAACAGCTGTGGCAGCTACTGCCTGCACACAGATGGGCCAACCTCTCACCACAGGTTCTAATGTCTTACTCAGAAAGGCAATGGGCTGAAACCGCCCCCCCTCTTCTGAGCAAGCACTCCTACTGCAACTCCTGATTTTGCAGAAACATATAGATGAAATGGAAGTTTCAAGTTAGGCAGAGCCAACACTGGTGCTGTGGCTAATGCCTTCTTGATTTCCTCCCACCTTGCCTCATCCTCCTCTGTCCATTCAATAGTCTCCCTTTCTCCTTGCAACTTCTGGTTCAGGAACTGGGCTAACACTGCATATTGATCTATCCAAGCTCTGCAGTATCCAACTAACCCCAAGGCTTTTCTAACCTCCGTCCTATTCCTGGGTGGAGCTAAACTCATTAACCCCTTCACCCTTTCAGGATCCAAATTCCTGACTCCTTGCATGATGTAATGTCCTAAATACTTCACTTTTCTCTCTACAAATTGAATCTTTTCCCTTGATACCTTCAATCCTTGCTCCTTCAGCCAGTTCAGTAAAGCTACTGAACTTTCCTTAACTCTCGCTTCCTTCTCTCCAGACAACAGCAAGTCATCTACATACTGAATCAAACTTACCCCTGGCTCCTTTGGAAAAGCTTGCAACTTTTCCTCCAAAGCCTGGCCAAACAACAAAGGACTTTCTGTATACCCTTGGGGCAATACTGTCCATCTCAATTGTTGTTTCCTCCCACTTTCAGGATCACTCCACTCAAAGGCAAACAAATCTCTGCTCCCCTCTTCCAGTGGACATGCCCAAAAAGCATCCTTTAGATCAATGACTGTAAACCACCCATCCTTGGGGGGTACCTGACCCAAAATGGTATAGGGATCAGGTACCACCAGGAAACATGGTATTACAAGCCCATTGATCCCCCTTAGATCCATTACTAGCCGGTGCTTTCCATCCTTCTTCTGTACAGCCAAGATAGGAGAGTTAAAAGGGGACATGGTTGGTTCCAATAACCCTTGCTGTAACAACTGATCAATTACAGGCTTCAATCCCTCTCTACCCTTCTTACTCATTGGGTATTGAGGTGTCCAACTTTTAACGATCCCTGGCTGTACCTTGATCTTGATGGGTTTTATTTCCATCCTCCCCACCCTTTGTCCATCTGCCCAAACATCATCATGAATCCGTCCTATATCCTCTTCTTTCAGGACACACATCCTTATTCCACTATTATCCCTCAACTGGAATCCAAACGCTGGCATGAGATCCCTTCCCAACAAATTTACCCCTGACTCTGGTATATACAGCACCTTGCTACAAACTTCTATTCCATCCATACTCATCTCTACCTCTTCCAAAACTCTCACTCTATTCTGCTTTCCGCTCACTCCAGCTACCAAAATTGTTTCCTTTCCCTTCATCCTTTGATTTATGGGCTCGCATACTGAGGTACGACTTGCCCCTGTGTCTATCAGGAAAGTTAACTCCTGACGGTCTGGACCTACTTTTATATTTACCAGTGGCTCCCCGTAGGTCCTCTTAAAGGAGCCGGAAATTCCCTAGTCTTCATATAGAGCGTAACTTCTTTCAGGGTGGCTGTTCTGGCACTCGCGCGCAAAGTGACCATGCTTGCCACACCTGAAACAGTTACGATCTATACCTACTCTATTAGTGCTCATCCCTCTCCCTCTAAAAGGTCTCCCTCTGGGAGGGAATCCTCTCCCCCTTCCCCCAGACGTCTCTTTCCTTGGCTGATCACTTTTTCCCGTTTTCCTCACTTCATTTTTAGCAGCGCTCTGTACCGCTGCCAGCATCATTTGAGACTTCTGCCTGGTCTTGATCTCATCCCTGTTTACAAAGGTCTGTTGGGCATTTCGGATTAATTCAGTAATTCCCTGCGCCCCCCAGTTATCTATCTTCTGGATCTTTTTCTGAATATCCGGCCAGGCTCCTGCCACAAACTGCATCTTTAACATGAATTCAAATGCAGGAGTGTCTGATTTTACTCCTGAATATTTTTCTAAGCTTTGTCTTAGCCTGGCACAATAATCCCCTGGGGATTCATCTTTTCCCTGGGTTATCTCAAAAGCTCTTGTTAAGTTCCGACCCTGAGGGACTGCACTTTTAATTCCCTCAATGATCATTGTCTTTAGATCTTTCATATTTTGTCTATGTTCTGCATTTTGGATATTCCAATTGGGAGGTGCCAAAGGGAACTTAACATCCCCAGCAACTGCTTGGTCATTTCCCAATTGTAACACTCGCCAATGTTCTATTGCTCCCTGCCTAATCAAATCTCTTTCCTCCCTGCTGAATAAATGCCCCAAAACGTACATCAGCTCTTCATACGTATAATCATTTGGTCCCAGAAACAGTTCTAATTCTAGGCTTACTTTTTGTGGATCCTCATGAAGCCGGGGAAGTGATTGCTTTAACTCTCTCAGTTCCCCAGGTCTCATAGGTTGAACGGCATACATAGCCACGGGCTGTCCCTGAGCGTTCAGACCGTTTGGCACTTCGCGCAAAGGATAAGCGTGTGCCGGCTGAGCCGGCTGAAAGGGAAAGTTCTGAACGCTTTGTTCTAACTCCCTTAACTCTCTCCGCAAGCGTGCATGGAGTGTAGGCGGCGGGGAGGGAGGCAATGGAGCCGCTGCCACTGCTGCTAATAAATCTTGCTGATTATGTGGAGGAACAGTTGGTGGAGGACGATAGAACTCATCGTCAGACTCCGGATTTTTAAGTTTGGACACAAATTGGTCAGCCGGTGGCAGGCTGGGTCCTCCAAATTCAACGTGATACCATACTTCCAGGTACGGTATCTCTGCGGTTAATTTGTGAGCCAATTGGTAAATTTTTAGTTGGTTCATCCAGTATGTACTGGTTTCTCCCTCCGGTGCCCAATGATAAGGGAATTTTGGATCGGAAAGGGGGTATTTTGGCCACCTGTATTTGCACAAAAAAATCATGTGCTTTTTCTCCAGATTCCGGGTAAAATGCTTTAGATTCGGGGAGAACCACTGGTTTAGTAGTTGTCCCAAGGGCGAATCTACCGGAATAGGTTTTCTGCCTTCTTCCTCCTCTATCTTCTCTCCCCTTGAGGCTTCCAATAACCTCTTACTTTGCCCTTTCCCCATTCTCGTCACCAGACCCGTCCTCCAGCAGGCGCTGGACTTTCTCCCAGAGAAAATTTAAGGACCCGTCCTCCAGCAGGCGCTGGACTTTCTCCCAGAGAAAATTTAAGGACCCGTCCTCCAGCAGGCGCTGGACTTTCTCCCAGAGAAAATTTAAGGACACCTTTCTATCAAAAACCCTATTCTTTTGGAAAAGGAACAAATTTACCTGATCACTCCGGGGACCTGTCGTCAGTCCAGGTATGCGGATGTGCGGGCGTGCCCGACTCAGGCTTTCCCGTGATCCCAGATCACTCGCAAGGTACCTTCACTCAGTCCGTTCGCTCTCTCTCGTTCTCTCTGAGGCTTCGTTTTGGATCGGAGATTCCTGGGATCTCTCGATCAATGGGGAGTGGGGTGTCTCCAAACGAGACGGAGTGGCCACTACTCACCAGTCCCCAAAACACCGAGGATCGCCGTGGAATCTCCTGCCTGGCTCGCCAGCTGTCAGATTGCGTTCAATGGTCAGATTGCGTTCGCACGAGAGACTGACACGACACGGAGCTGAGTTTTCTCTCTGAGTTTATTTCGGTTCTGCAGAAGCGGGTTCATATCCAAGGCAGCAGGATGGAACCCCGAGCATATTTTACACAGTATATTTATACCCTAAATGCCTCATTGTATGAGGGCTTAACTCGCGGTTTGTCATTGGAATTCATACCTTCGGGGGATATTTTATTGCCCATTAACATTCCCCCGGTCTATCAAGTGGCTTTTTGATTGTTTTAGTTATTGGTATTTCCTAGACCTCCAGCTGTTTGCTGATGGTCCCTCTATAGGTCTTGACACTGCTTTTGAAACATACATGCATGTAACAATGTTCGTTCTATCCTGATTCTTATCTCCCGAAAGGTTACAAGATGCAGGCTTTTGTAACCAATTCTAAGCGTAAGCGGATTAACAGAAGCAGAAATAGCGTTACATTGTTTCAATTCTCACACTGCATATCACTCAAAAAGCACTGTAAACTTATTTTTTAAGCTATTTTTTTCTAGTATGTTACTGTTTGTGCTTTAGCAATATCACCAGTGAAGCTGTGTGACTGTTCAATGAAAAACCAAACATTAAAAGCATGCAATGTATTGTGGCTCTATTTTTTCCCATTTTAAAAAAATCATGAATGCAGCTCTGAGTGGCCCCAAGTATATTTCTTATCTTTATAGTTGTTTTTATGTTTTGTGATGCAGAAAATATATTTAAGCATCACAATTGGTGCTGCAATTTTTTTCAGCAATGACTTGAAGTCTCCATATACCACAATGTCATGAAAAAATGAATATAATTTGTGCTGTTGCTATATTTTTAAAGCAAAGCAACACAATATTGTTATTTTGTTTGCTGTTTTATTTTTCTTAATCGAATTTTATATGCTGTCTGAGGTTGAAGTGGCTTGTTTGCATAATTTTGTGGTTTCTTTTTCAAGAATTATTAACAATGTGAAGTGTTTTTTTATTCAAATGTTGTAGATTTATATTGATAATTGTTGTAAATTGATTGCAGTAGAACCATAAAAATCAAATACAGTGCCTGCTTTCTAGGAAATAAATCCCATAGAGATCAGTGAGTAAAATTAAAATTGGTTTAGTTTATTGATTTTGGTGATGGCTCATGAGAAAATAAATCACTTACAAGTAAATCACTAATGAAGAGTTAATCCATAAATGAAGAAATAAGAAAAAAAAAAACCACAACCACTAACTGTTGCTGCAAAATATAGATCTTTCTTCTAGACACAATAATGAAATGTAGCCAATATAGTGAAAGTACACCTTGAACTGAACTCATTGTCCTATAAATATTACCATCTCTGTAATGCCTATGTGCTTCAAAGTTTTATTTCTTAACATAAGTGTGGAGAACATGTTTATATCTCTTCCATTCAGCTAATCCATTGGATAATTTGCTCTAATTTTAATGGTTTTTCCACTTTGAAATATTCAATTTATAGTATTCTATTTCAAAATCTTTATTTGCATTCTACAAAATATATGTAACTTGTAGCTCATAAAGCACCTTATAACTAAAGATAGTTGATCATTGGCAATTTATGGCGCATCTTACATTCCATTTCAGCTTTTTCCAATTAGCTTGTGGTGCCTATTGACTTCTGCAAGGCCCCCCTGGAGCCCTGAAAGTAATTCCAGTGTGTTAGGGATACACCCTAGCAGAATCTGCACGGCAGTCAGGCAGGCAGGCAAATATGTGAGACAAACGTTTTTGTAGCTTACACTCAGTAAAACAGATACACTGTGCTAGTTAAATAGTTTATTCCAGTAAGAGTTTTTAGCATAGTCAAAACAGTCCATATATCATTCACTAGTTCAGTCCGTCCGGGGATTATTCAGTTGCAAAGTCCAGTGTCGAAAAAGAGGTCAGTAAACTTACAAATATCAGTCCAGTAATATATCTTCTCGCAGTAGAGATATGAAGAAATCAAACCTCCTTTCTTCCTTCAGCAGCAGGGAACACGCAGTTAGCAAACCATCAATCCATCATAGTCAGCCATCCATCCAGCAATACAGTAAGCCAGCAGGTTCTCTTGCTCCCTCTTATGGCGGTTTTACAACCGCACCCAAAATTACATGCTTTGCTGTTTAAAGTGACACACATTTAAACTTACAATCATAGTTTATATATATTATTTTACTCAAACTATGTTGGGTAACCTTGTTATTCCTAACACAGTGCATTCTACTTGCTTGGATCAGTGGGTTAGCAAGCCTTCCTGGAGCCTCCTGGGAACAAAAGTGGGGTGGCGATGGATCCCCCGCACCCCATTTTTGGCCTAACAAGCCTCTCTGGAGCCTCCTGGAAGCAAAAATGGGGGGGGCAGTGCCAGACACCCTCCCATGGCCCATTTTTGGCCTAGAAAGCCTCCCTGGAGATTCAGGCCTTGCTGCTTGCAGGCTCACCAAGGCTGTCAGGCAGATCAGGGCAGCTCAGCTGGGCCAAATGCATGGGAGGTAAGCCAGGGAGCCAGATGGAGAGCAGCAGCAACTATGCTGGGCAAATGGGGTCAATTATCGCTACCAGTTTGCCCAAGCTGGATAGAACTGGCAGAATCCCACCACTGGTTACAGATATCCAAACTCTTTTTTCTTCATTTCCCCCCAGAATAACAATCCTGTGAGTAGAGTGGAGCCAAGAGACAGCAAATGTCCAAATCTTTGAATAGCTGAATTCATAGTGTAAAAGGATAGTGAACTTTTCATCCCCATAATGAAGGAGCAAGGGGGTAAGGCACCAGCACGCTGCTGGGGTCCAGGCAAGAGTGAAGGAACCTCCCCCAACCCACCAAGAGTCAATTCAGTGACCAATCAGGATTACAGATGTGACCACATGACATGGACTACATTTCCCACAATGCATTCCCACAATGTATTCCCTTAAGGGGACAGCTCTCAATTCCTAACTAACTATCTCAATTCCCATTACCTCTATACTGTCTGGACAGCACACTCCCAATGAACTTGTATGGCTGAGGGCGGACTTGAATCTGAGTCTTCAGAACAGACCTTGGCCAGGGCTCTGAATATATGCACAGGTTTCAAGATTTGTCTGGATGGTCTTTTGAAAGGAAACAAATGCAAATCCCAAACCAAGTCTCCCTTGAGCGAGAATCAAAATGATGATCCTGTTAAAAAGGTGAGACTAGAATTAATCAGGTTATTTTAGAATAACAGTAAGATTTAAATGATTTATTCAACAGAATGCAAGTATTGCCAAGTCTAGTCCACTGCTGGCTGTCTCCATTCAGGATTTATGATTAGAGTAGCACTACAATAATAAAGCAATGTATAGAAAATATATTCTTCTTACAAAGTGCTAGTTTGGCTTGTAGCAATAGAAGCCCAGATGGTGCCTTAACCATTTTAGCAATTTTAGATTCAGCTGTGACTTTGCTGCTGAATGTGCACCTCTAAGAATAAGTTCCAATCAAAAGCTCTCTCTGTCTGTGTGTCTGTGTGTGTGTATGTGCAAGCATGCATGCTTGTGTGTAGGTTTGGGTGCATATATATGTATTTTATAGGTTGTTAGTAACAAAGAAAATGCTGTTGCAGTGACAAAATGACAAAAAGCCATTTCCACCTGATGACATTTGGACTTAAGATGAAAGATGCTTTACTTTATATGGAACCCTATGCTTAAAATATTTAAGCAGTAACACAATCTAATAAATTGCATTAACAAGAAAAATAATGTATTACATGATGTTTATGCTTAAATATTTTATGGAGATATCAGCCTGCAAGAAATATTCATTTATTTAGCAAAACAGTTAAATGATCCCAATTGTGGGATTCAATTTTTTTTTATTACCTGTTCTGTGAGAGTGGTTTGGTGGGCGTGGCAGAGGAAGGATACTGTAAAATCTCCAGTCTGAGGTGGTATTTGCCGGTTCTCCGGACTACTCAAAATTTCCATTACCGGTTCTCCAGAAGTGGTCAGAACCTGCTGAAGAACATCTCTACCACAGAGGGCAAGAAGTTGTAGTATACACAGAATTGCATCACAAGTAACTACAATGGCAAATAATACACATATGAACTGGCAAGAGATTGTATTGAATTCAAGCATCCCCTGGTCAAAATCATGAGCAAGAGCAGAAGTGGTATTCAGCAGGTTCTGACCAGTTCTGGAGAACCGGTAGCAGAACTTTTGAGTAGTTTGGAGAACCGGCAAATCCCACCTCTGACTGGAGATTTGACAGCATCCTTCCCCTGCCACGCCCACCAAGCCACACTCACAGAACCAGTAGTAAAAAAAAAAAATTGAATCTCACCACTGGGCAAGAGGGCAATGTTTTCAGGACATCCCTTGAATGTATGGAAAGGATTTAGGGTCACGTTCAGCCAAGAAGCTTTAAGCTGGCAGAGGTTTGGCTCTGGTCTAACAAGGATATTCTCTTTACTTCCCCTTGACCATCACTTTCTGGCTCTTTTGCTGACATTGTTCACTTCTGCTGGTGAAGCTTTGCAGCAGATTAAGTCAAGTTGTCAGAAACTGTAAGTCAGAAGAGCATCTCACCTGGAAGAAGTGAGGTGGGTCTACTTTTAATCAACCTTGAGTAAAAAGGATGGCCTTAAAGGACAGAAGGAAGATCTGCTACTGAGAAATAAAACTTGAGCTCAGGTCAGTAAAGTGGATTATAAGAACACTTCAGACAGCGCCAGCCGCTTTCATGTAATAGAAGGGAGAAAGGGAAGCACAGTCAGACTGGCAAGATTCTTACTATAGCCGTTCTAATAAAAATAACCTTAAAAAGCAACGGGTGGAAACAAATCAAGGAGAGAAGCAACATAGAACTAAGGAGAAATTTCCTGACAGTTAGGACAATTAATCAGTGGAACAACTTGCCTCCAGAAGTTAGGAATGCTCCAACACTGGAAGTTTTAAAAAAGATGCAGGATAACCATTTGTCTGAAGTGGCGTAGGGTTTCCTGCCTAGGCAGGGGGTTGGACTAGAAGGCCTCCAAGGTCCCTTCCAACTCTTGTTTGTTCTATTCTATTCTATTCTATTCTATTCTATTCTATTCTATTCTATTCCATTCTATTCTATTCTATTCTAAATAGAGACTTTGAAGACTTAAAGCCTTGTCTCTCTGATAGGCCAGTCAGTTTATTTCAGAATATTTCCCCTAAAAGGGAAGTAGAAAACAGAGAGGCAGAAGCCCACCCCTCACCTTTGTTAATGGGCAGGCCATCAAGTATTCTACATAACAAAGGCCTCTACCCATCTCCCCACCTGGCCTGCACCAGATTGCATCAGCTAGTACTCAGGTGAAGTCAAACAAAGCATACAAACAAAGCGTACAAAGTTAGCTAAGTCCCCTATCCCTGGGAGGCTGACAGCCAATGGGATACGTTTCTTATACAGGAACAGGAAACACTAAGGTGGGGCCCAACGGAGGTTATATAAGGGTCTCTCAGCATCTTGGTCTTTCCCTTCTTGACCTTCTCACCCTGAAGTATGTGATCATCCTTTCTTTTTCACTTTGGAGCTCCAAGCCATGTGGTCCTGCTGTCCACCATTCCACCATCTTTCCAAACAGCCTCCCTGTTTCCAGTGCCTTCTCCCCCACTTGGAACTGAACCCAAAAGGATAATTCTTCCAACACACCCTAAAATCTACACCTCTGATCATTTTCTTTTGGAAAGCATGATTTATCTGAACAAAAACTCTCCCCCAGATCTCTCCAACAGATCTGATTTCTGGTTTCTTCGCTTGCCTGGCTCAGAACGTGTTAAAAGTTCACCTGGAACAGAAGCACGGAACACTTTTGAACACTGTGAAGCCTGCCTTCCAGAAAGAAACCCCTCCACCCACCCCCGAAAAAGAAAGCCGCCAGATTACAAGGAGTCGTCGGCTCCGAAGTGTTTCCTCTCTTCCAAACGAGCGAGCCGCAAAAGAGGCAAGAGAACTTCGCTTTCGAGTGAGGGGGCGGCTTTGAGCCGTGTGAGTGGACCGCGCGAGCAGCGGGACACGAGCGTAGCTGCGGATTTGGGGAGGGGGGAGGGGGCGTCATCACTGCGCACTCCTCGCCTCCCTGGCAGAGATCCAGTAACCATGGGTTACCCTATCAGTCAGGGGACCCGCTGCCTCCCCTCTCTGCCAAAGCTCTATAAAAGGGACCCGGTCCGGGAAAGCCGGCGAGGAGGCAGCCCCAGAGAAGGCGCCACTCCCGTCGCTGCTACCCCGTCTCCTCACGCCTCGGCGCAAAGGCTGTCCCGGACATGGCTGTCGGATTCCGGCGCTGCCAGCTCGCCTTGATCTTCTGGGCCACCCTCGGCGGGGAAAGCAAGTTCTTGGAGGTGAGCGAAGAGCGGACGTCTCGCTTCCCCCTCCCCCCCCCCTCCTCCCCGTTCTCCGTCCGGACCCCTTCCAACGCCTGTACTCGCGCGTTCCCCTTTGGCCATCTTTGAATAGAATAGAGCTGGAAGGGACCTTGGAGGTCATGTAGTCCAACCCCCCGTTCAAGCAGGAGAGCCTTATATATGCCCTCCCCGTTGTGCCAAGAGACTTGTGGGGGGGGGGGCTTCCGCGCCCCCCGCTCGGAGCTCTTCTCTGTCTTTTGTGTATCTCCAAGGGGCGGCAGGACACCTTCGCGGACGG
Source organism: Hydrophis major (assembly GCA_033807585.1). NCBI lineage: Eukaryota > Metazoa > Chordata > Lepidosauria > Squamata > Elapidae > Hydrophis > Hydrophis major. Next base: position 337,692,620 of record CM066329.1, read on the forward strand.
GACGGCCCTGCTCTTCAACCAGGAGCTGAAAAGGCAACTCTCCGGAGAGCAGATCTACCGACGGGCGCTGCGTGAGTTTCTTTTCCGGAGGCGGGCGGGCGTTGCGGCGAAGTTGCGGCCGAGCTCGGGTGGACGGGAAGAGAGCGGGCACCCGCGGCGGAGAGTTGTGTTTAATAGCCAGCCGGAGCTGCGGGAAGGGAGTTAGAGGGGTTCGCGGAAGAGGTGGGAAGGGAAGAAGCCGGTCGGGATGGCGGCACGGTAGATCAAGGGGTCCCCAAAACTTGGCGACTTTTAAGACTTGTGGACTTCAACTCCCAGAATTCTCCAGCCAGCAAAGCTTGTGGACTTCAACTCCCAGAATTCTCCAGCCAGCAAAGCTTGTGGACTTCAACTCCCAGAATTCTCCAGCCAGCAAAGCTTGTGGACTTCAACTCCCAGAATTCTGGGAGTTGAAGTCCACAAGTCTTAAAGTTGCCAGGTTTGGAGACCTCTGAGGTAGATGTTCGTGGGGTAATGAGAACTATAATTCTCTCACTGCCGGGGAAGCTGTGGGTGGCTATGATCTCCACACGCCGTCCCTTAAAAAGAATTAGATGTGAGTTCAAGTGACTTAGTTTGACCCCAGCTCTAGAATGAAAACGGGAGCCGGTATGTTGCGGTGAAACTTAGGCAGGGACGGCTTCTCGCAAGTCAGAAACGAGGAGACATCGTCCCGGCACCCTTTCTGAACCCCAGTTTTGGTAAGAGTGAAAATTAAAACTGTGGAGGTGTATGCGGAGTGCTTGTCCCAGAGCAGAGGTCTGCAAACTTGGCAACTTTAAGACTTGTGGACTTCAACTCCCAGAATTCTCCAGCCAGCTGGCTGGAGAATTCTGGGAGTTGAAGTCCACAAGTCTTAAAGTTGCCAAGTTTGGGGAGCCGGGTCTGGAGCTGAAAACTTCTGTGGCATTCCACTTCCTGTACTGTGTTTCTGTTGCCAAGTCGCCTGGAAAGGGGGGAATCAGAATATATATATTTTTGTGGGGGTGTCATGAATATTGCCAAAATAATGTCCCAAAGATGCTTTTTCAAGAGACAACTGGACGGTCTGTTTTTTTCTTTAAAGACGTTTTGCGTGAAGATGAAGCTGCTTGGATGAAGTTGCTTTTCAGCTGAAGAAGCTTCTTAGATGAGAAGCAAAACGTCTTCAAAAACAAAAACCAGACTGTCCAGTTACCTCTTGAAAAAGCACCTTTGGGACAACCATGACCTGGATGACTGAGAATCTCCATAGACATTGCCAAAATAAGTTTTGAATAAGTGATTTCAGAGGCAGATAATGTGAATGCTCTTGGAACTGCCAACTAGAAAGAAGGAAAAGCTTATAGTGGTTTTATTCAGCTGGCTGGCTGGGGAATACCAGAGGATGCTTGTGACTGAGAGTGGTCCATCCTCTCCAATGGGATGTCTTTTGGACAATCGGGGCCACTGGTTGCAGCTGGAGAACACTGATAACATCTGAAGCTAGACAATAGAAAATACCATTTTGTTTTTTTTCTTTTCAGCTGGGTTTCCACCAGTGGTGGAAGGAGGTGGAGTAGAAGAGGAGATAGGATCGGAGAAAAAGTTGTGGTGAGATACAGATAGTGGTAGCAATCTGTACTGGGTGCCTAAAGGAAGGGAAAGAATGGCCCTGCATAATTTTAGGTTGTCTCACTTGTGGGCTGGGAATGGTTCCAGCTTCCTAGGAGATATCAGTTGGTACTTTGAAGTTTAAATATGTTTTCATGCGTGGTCTTCTTCCTCATGATTAAACACACGCCAATGCTGAACCTGTGTACTGGGACAGATTCCAAAACTTGCTCCTAATCCTGTGTTCAAATGAAGAGTGAGAGACTCCTTCCTTGGAGCAAAATTCCAAGCTATCTTTCCCCAGATGCCCTATGTAGGTATGGGATTTCAGTCCCCCAAATGTCTGCACTATTCAGCTGCAAGGCTCTAAGATGGAGAAGGATGCCAGAAGCAATGCTTTTCAGGAAGGATTGTGGCAAGGATCTGAGAGGATCTCCATGTCCTATGCCAAGTATGAAATGGCAATGAAGCATAAAGGCTACTTCCATTCCTAGCCCAATATCTTTGTTTAGCAGTGCAACAAGAAAGGAAGCAGTTGGCATAAGGGGAAAAATACAGAAAACATGGTATGCAGAATATGATGAGTTGCAAGAGAAAAAGATTGCAGAAATGCAGTGAAAAGCTTCACTGGCTATTAACTCTAAGAGCTGTGGTGGTGGTGCAGTGAAGTACTGCAGGCTAATTGTGCTGACTGCTGATTGCCAGCAGTTCGATTCTCACTGGCTCAAGGTTGACTTAACCTTCCATCCTTCCAAGGTGGGTAAAATGAGGACCCAAATTCTAGGGGGCAATATGCTGACTCTGTAAATTGCTTAGAGAGGATTGTAAAGCATTGTGAAGCGGTATATAAGTGTGCTTGCTATTGCTGTTATGCCATGTAGCCAAATATAGTCCGCTCTCATGTATGTGTTTGTTAGTTATCCAAAGGCTCATCTCTGTTGACATTCCTTCTGTTTCTCTACAACACCTCTGTTTCATCCTTTTAACTGGCATCTCAGGGATTAATCAGAGACACTAATACATGCAAAATTTACACATAATACTAAATCACAATATAATTTGTGTGGTTTTGGCTTGATGTATTACATGAATATGCCATTGTCGTTTGTATATCACATTTTATGGCTTAGCACATTGCCCAAACCCAGCTAATTGTGGAGTGTAGCAGTTATGATTAAGCAAACCATGTCTTACCATAATGTATGAATCCACTCTATCGCTGATACATGGTACTTTTTCCATGTCTGTTTTTCATGAGTAACAAAATACAGACTTTAAAATCTTCTTGAAAAGAGAAGGAAAGAAAGTATACAGCTTGCCTATTACCTATTTTGGGACTTTTATCTACCGGTACTTTCTATGGCACAAAAAACCACTGAGCAATTTCTGCATTCTGATGTGTTCTCACCGTGTCACCTTCATCCCATTCCCAGCCCACAAGTGAGATAAGCTTAAGCCATCTGCTTTACTTCATGTTAAAGTAATGCTTTTTTTTCTCTTTTGCCTATCCTGTCTTGGTTTGGAAAATCCAATTATTTTGGCTGGGTGTCAGGTACTTGCAGTGATTTGAAATAAATGTAAAAGGAAGTAGGAAATAAATCAGCAGTGGAGATAGCATTGGCAGCATTATCTACAGGACCCTTTCTTACACTTTTCTGACATCAGCAGCCTTGCAAGCTCCACCCCATTAGTATGTGAATATGATATAAATAATGCATACATAAAAAGGGCTGGAGTTTGCAGTGCAAAGCTGCTTTCACCCTCCTTCTTACTTGAATGCTGCAAGGATGGATGGGAAGGAGTTCAGCTCAGAAGTGGGTTTATGACTTCTACTTTCCGTATTATTGTTTATTGTAACAAAAGCAGAATAAGAATGTAAGGAAAAGAAACTTACTCCTATTTTTTTCATGAAGAACAGGACAGCTACCGTTCAAATCTCATATGGCTTTAAGCTACGATTTTCTTGCTGGCCTTCTCCACTTATACAGGGAAATAATTGTAGAATTAATTTTGGAAAACTTATCCAGAGTAACCCACGAAGCACTCTCAAAAATGCTATGCCAATTTGCACATTGTGCAGATACATTTATAATTATACATCCTTTTGAGAAGAAATCACATCCAAGGAAGTTGGAAGATCCAAACTTGATGGCACATCATCATTTAATCAGTCAGTCATTTCTAAGATGTAAATTCAATATTTTTCCTTCCCATCCCCCTCAGTTCTCTTCTGAGCCAGGAGGAGCCTGTGAGCTTGGGTTTCCAGAATTGGGAAGAATCACTTTGTTTTTGTATGATAGTCAAAAGCTGACATCAGTTGCACCTTTGGGTAATAAACGCCTTTAGCCCCCAATTGCCATTTTAAGAGTCTGAATATTTAAGCTCAGAGCTGTAGAATTTGAATTTTCTTGTTTTTCTATCTTGCTTTTTGGTAGCATCAAGGCTCAGTGTAAGAAAAACCCAAAAGCTTTTGCACATTTTTATGTCATTTTAATTAATCTTAATAAAGGCATAATAGGAGCTTAGACTTTTGTTTCCTGATAATGGTCAGGAAATACAGATTAATGTGCTCCCCTGACTCTTCTCCCATGAATTTTCAAACCCACATGGAGAAGGAGGGAAGGGAAGGGTTTTGTCTGATGAGATTTTAAAATGACAGTAAAAACTAGGAAGAAGGCGAGGGAAGAGAATAATTTTTAATCTGGTGTCCTCATGATTGGGGTAAAGCTGGGGCGGGGATTTTTTTTTATTTTTTTTTGAGATTTGCAAAGGTAGCAATTGGGAGAGTAATATGGTTCTATACATGTTCTCCATTTGTTTCTAGATTTGGAGAGTGCTTTTTTTCTTACAATACAGTTTTTGTATGTTTATTGCATCCAAATGGCAGAAATTTGTCTCACCAGTTTTGGAGCATAATTAAGCAATCTGGGAACTATCTAACCTGACTAGATTTCGTTCTAGGATTTCTTTCTGAACTCTTCTATAGCTTTTTGTGTCTGGGATTGAATGTAGAATCTTCTTAAAAATTAAATTGCATACTGAGAATCATGGCCTTTATCAAAAAAAAAGAGGGATGTTTGCATATAATCAGCATATTTGTGAGTTAGATTTATTTTGTTTTTAGTAAAAACATGTAAAAGCATCTTGACCTAGGAATTATTTAGCTGCTGGCTTCTCCTTTATAATAAGAGCTTAAAATTATTCTGTTGCTCGTTTTTATATTGTGTTATTTTTTTTGAAGATTACATATGTATTATTTTTAAGATTGTTAAAAGCTGGGATTCTTTCAATAACGTCAAATAGATGATTGTCATTCATTTTGCATTCTCTCTTCAACATTCCCTGCCCTGGAATCTGACATGGGAAAAGAGATTTCTCCCCTAAGAAAAAGGAATTGACTTGCTTCTATTCTCGTCTGCAGGATGTCTTGACATGCTAAGTATAGAAGGGCAGTTCACCTTCACCGCAGACCAACCCCAGATGCATTGTGCAACATTCTTCATAGGAGAATCAGACAAATTCATCAGCATAGATTTTGACTTTGTTAACATTGACTGTCAAGCTGGAGATTTTTTGAAGGTATGAGGTTGTCCACAAATTGAGATTTTCTATATCAGACAGGGGTGAGGGAATGCACACCATAAATTAACTTTTCTTTTATAAAAAAAACAGGATATATTTGGCACTGGTAAAGTCAGAAAAACAAAATAGAAAATAATGCTTTAGATGTCACTCTTGAGGTACCCAAATCCCTCCTCTACAGTCTGCTTCTGATAGCCTTGCTACTTAGTACCATGAATTTTATTTTTGTTTATTCATTCCATTTACATCTTGTTTTCAGGGATACCCGCAGTTTTCCTATTTTTCATTTTCTTCTAGCAGCAAACCTGGCAGGTAGACTAGCAGTTGTGCTAGAAAATTAAATTCATCAGTTGTAGCCCAGCCCACAACCGCTGTACCACAATGCCTTTCATGAGCTTGAGATTCAGTAGGGAATATATTATTTTAATAATGAAATTAAGTATTTAAGTATGTAGAATTAAAATACTAACAAAACATTTTGGAACTTCTACAGGCAATAATGTAGAAATAAAGAAGGAAGCTGACAGCCCACATAAAATATGGTTATGGGAAAGATACTATAAATTTATTATAATACTTTATACATTTTCCAGAGTTTAAAGTATTGCAAGAAAGTTTGTTCTGTTGATACAATAGATGGAGAGTACTTGCTCTCCTTTGGCTGTTGTTACATTAGCATATTATCTGGAGAAATAATTGCATTTTCTAGGATAAAATGAAGCATAGGAAACCATCGTCTTTTAATCCAAAATATAACCCTGAAGTCCAATCTGTAGATCATGTGAGGCCCCAAACCCAAGAGTCATATATGAGTCTTCCAAACTGAGTTATTTATTGTTTCCACACCTAAAGGCAGACTCTTGCCAAACTGAAGCTCTCTACTATCTGCATTTACCATATACTTCACCCTTTTTCTTTCAGACAAAATACCTGGACTGGGTTGTCTCTTTTTCCTTTGTAATGTGTCCCCTCCCTCCTGGGAATCCATTCCACTACATTCCTTCACAGATAACCACCATACACCATGCATTTGTTACTGGAAAATCAGTTCTCTGCCTTGTCTTTCAATGGAATTTATTAGTAACTCCTCAGAGAATATAATTAACATTCAGGTCAAAAACACTCTTTGATTTCATGTAATGTGAACATTTTAATTTCCTTATCTGGAATATGAAGAATCTCACACATATGTTTGAAGAACAAAGGAATGATTAGAACAAAAAGCAGTCATTTTTATTCACCTTTAAAAACATTAAGTGTAAAATTGCCATTCTGCAAAGTCAAGTGACAGTTGCATCATTTTTATCTCCAAGAATAACACTAGATTTCATTTGGGTCCTGGGAAAATTCAAAGAAAACATGATAGATGGCCATAGTTCAGAGTTTTGCTTCTCTGCCTGAGTCAGAAATCAGAATTAAATTGGTTAGTGAAAGATTTTCTGGAAGGTGGTAGCAAGTAATTTCACCATATTCCTTGTTGGTACTCAACATTTTGTGAGAGTGCTTAAAACATGGTTTCAACTTTCCAAAAGTATTTTCTAGTTCCCAAGGTTTAGGGACCTCAACCAGAGTATATGCATAGTTGGCTGCTCAGCTCAAGAATGCTTGGATCAGGAGCCCCGAGGGAAATGCATGGTCTTCTTGAGCTGAAGTGAAAGCGAACCAGCATCTGAGTGACACTGCATATTGATTACTCCGCTTCAAGCTTAAATGTCAGATTTAGAAATGTGTCTTTCATAATTAAGCCCAATTATGAAAACATTTGAAGTAGAAACTACAGAGAATGTCAAAGTAATTATTATGAAGTGATGACTTATAATAGATGTTAATGCCAAGTCATGGCATTGACTTGCAGATTGGTGAAATTCCTGGATTGGCATGAGATACAAGAGAGGTCCAAAGCCTACAAGGCATTCTTTCTATAATGAAAAGAGTCAGTCTCTTTTTACTTCATTAACTAGCATTATACTCACTAAAAGGAATAATCTGAAAATGAGAACATGCATGTTTTTATACATATTTAATGTGATGCCAATAATACCATTAATATGAACAATAACAATCAGTCCAATTATGAACAATGTGTCTGGATTTAAAACTTAATATGAAATGTGATGAACAAAAGTTTACAAATTGTCCTTTTGATTTTGGAGGCAGAATGTCTTCGGTCTGGAAATTGCAGTCTTGGTAAATATGGAAGGCACCAAGATGAGGAAATCTGATATAAATCCAAATTCTCTTCTATACTCCTATATCCCTCTAGGTTTTTGATGGTTGGATATTGAAGGGTGAGAAGTTTCCTAGCTCTTTGGATCACCCTCTCCCCACCTCTGAAAGATACAGAGATGTCTGTGAAGCTGGAGCTAGCCTGACCACCATCAGGTCATCTCAGAATGTTGCCATGATCTTCTTCAGGATTCAGGATGCAGGGAATGGATTCACATTAACAATAAAGCAGCAGCCTAATCTTTTCCGTAAGGTTGTTTTCATTTTATCTTCTGAAATGGCTGTGATTTCTGAGAAGAGGAACAATGTAGCCAAGCTGTGATCAAATAAACAGGAATAGTATAAATACTGATTCAGCAAAGGCTCAATCAGCTTGACTATGTTTTCTTACTCACAATGGAGGCATGCTGTTGCCCTCTCTAGAATTTTGACTTCCCAGTTTACTCTGTCAGCCCTGGAATTTTCTGGCAGTCTTCCATTCAAACACTATCCAAGTTCAGTTCTTTGTCTTTTTGTTTTCATTTTTAAGACAACCATGATTGGCTCGGTCAATGATTCCCAACCTGTGGTCTGTGGACCACCGGGGGATTTGTGATGTCATCACAAGGGGCCTGCGGAGGTTTGAAGAAATGTTATGATTTAAATATTGAGTTAAGTGGGTCCGTGGACAGAAAAGATATTTAAAGGATGAAGAAAAGAGCTAGGGTGCTGCAACTTAACTGGGCAAAGGTACTGACTGCTGGGGCATGATCAAATGACAATGGAGGGCCATTATTCTGACTTTTTAGGCATGATTTGGCACAGGCATTTAGAAATCGTTAAAGTCATTAAAAATAGAACTCTTTCCTGAAGGTAAAATAAGAGAAACCAAAGAGAATTTGGTTGATTTGGGCAGCTACAGAAATTGAATAAATAAATACATATTTATGCCCATAAATGCTTTAACAAAAGAAGCAACAAAATGATTTCCCTGTCCTTCCTAAAATTAGATTGCTAAAATGAGGAAAGTTTAAAGTAAAGTACATTTGCAAGATTCTGTTACTATAGCCACTTTCAATAATAGTAGCTTTAGCCTTTACATGGAGTTGATTTTTGGGTCTGGTCTTTCTCATAGGGTTGAGTGTGCCTTTATAAGATGAACTTACATGGCAAAAAACAGTAGGCAAATTCACTGACTTTTTTTAAAAAAATACATCCTTCCTCCTATCCTGCCAACATAGGAACAATTTGAGTTAGATGCTCTGATACTGAGAACTCTTAAGTATCAACACTGGAAGCTATTTGCCCTTATGGGTTTTTCCCCCTACTACATGACATAGCATCTTCAGTATTACTTCAATAAAATAGGCCAGTAAGCAATGGTTATTTTCTTTTGCTGCCGATGTGATATTTGTGATCCTAAATTGAAAAACACATGCCTGATTTTTTAATTAGAAACATTGTTGGAAGACCTCAGCACAACTGATTAGCATCTTATCTGTGTCGGTGCCATGACCTCAGATAAAAAGTCTGCATTCCTTTTTAGTGAACAAATTGTGACTCAGTGATTCTGTATCTTCCCCCTGTACTAAAGCTTGCAATATCATCTCCCAGACTCCAAGGGGAAGGTTTACGATGATTGTTCCTCATCAGCATCGGAATTGCAGTTTTTCCATTATTTACCCAACATTGATAAAAATATCTGATCTTAGCCTGGGGCATTTGAAGGGCTTTCACCTGAAGGTGAGTTGTCAGTTTCTTCCTTATATATCTGTTACATTACAGGGTTACACAATTCAGCAAATTTGCTGCTGGTCCTTATGGCCACATCTTGCCTATTTTTCTATTCATTCTCTGTCTCCTTGTCTTTCTTTGATATTAACTCTGGAAGGCAGTTCCCATCTGTGGATTTTGAAAATCCCATCCTCCTGTTCAGCATTGGTGATAAAAAAGAACAAAATGTTTTCTGAACTATATTCTTGCCTAGGGGGAGATCTCTTAGTTTGATGTAAATAGCAGAGTTATTAGCTAGTATATAGCATAAACCCATAAAGTGGTTATTTGTTTTTGGCTTAGCATGATGTTAATCATCACTTATTCAAGCTAGGTTAAAAACCCAATGTCTGTCTGCCAAGGGGACAAGGACAGCCATCATTCACTACATTCTTGCCCCAAAAGCTTCCCATATTCGTGAATTCGGCATTTAGAACTCTTAAAGAGCTTCTTGAATTTTATGTTCTCATGTGATATTTCATTTAACACTCATTTGCCCAATTTTTATAGAAACTAGCAGTTCCTTTTATTCCCTTTGTGTGGAAGAGTGAGTTGATTTTTGTTAGGATCTCCGGGAATGCGTGGAATCTGAATGAGAATCTTAGCACTGTCCCCTTGCTTGTAAAAGTGATCCCAAACGTTTTGGGCTTGGTGTGCAAAAACTAAATCAAAACTGAAACACACTTGATTATTTTGCAATATATTATCTTATAAATCTTGTTTGCTAAAATAAACCTGCATTTTAAATTATCAATTTAACATGGTTTCATGTCCTTCTTTTCCTTGTGCACAGAAACCAACTGCAGGTTGCAGGGGCACCGGAGATTTTATGGAGTTGCTGGGAGGAAATGGGTTAGACCCTTCTAAGATGCTTCCATTGGCTGATCTTTGCCATTCTTTCAGTGGCCCTGGTAATCTCTTGTGCTAATGCTTCTTGTTCAAATATTTCCTCAAAGTGATATACCATATCTGCAGAGTGCCAGCTAACTTTTAGAGGGCAGCAAAGAGGAAGGTTATACTTTGTTTTCTTTTAATAGACATCCAGATTTTGGCAATCCAGGTATTGATACTGTAGATATAAAAGGTAATTATATGAACTAATTGCTAAGGATTTTCCAGCTTGCAGGTAAAATATGTCAAAGTATATTGAAGAGAAACAGCTTTTTTGATATTTATATGCATCCTAATTTATGCCATTATGGTCTGTTTAATCAATCTCATGGCTTCAGATGCACTGCAACTACAACTCCCAAAAAACTTTTCCCAACAAATCTAAACAACAGTCAGAATGTGGAAGGTCATGCATTTTTTTGCGTTACGGAATTAAGACTGCATCAAGGAATGACATGGTATTAATACTGTTTTTGGACATTTTTCTTCTCATGACTGAGATTAATATAGAAGACTACAAATTTGTGTTAAACAAAAATAAGGTCTTATCATGTGGAAAGAGTTTTGCTTAGCTGCCGACTCAAGCCCTAAGTAGTATCAATCAGTCAATGTCATCATTGCTATGTGGAGATGGTTGCACAAACACCATAGAGCAGGGGTCTCCAACCTTGGCTCCTGGAAGCCTGGCGGACTTCAACTCCCAGAGTTCCACAGCCAGCTGGCTGTGGAATTCTGGGAGTTGAAGTCCACCAGGCTTCCAGGGGCCAAGGTTGGAGACCCCTGCCATAGAGCAAAGTGGGAAACTTGAAGGTACAAAGACTTTATGCAGCCTCCAACATCTCTTTTGCTATTCCACGCCTAACCCTGCCCAATCACAATTGCCAAATATTATTTGGTTCCTTTTTGAGTCAGAAAACATGAAAAGATTGCAGCTTATTAGAAAGTAAGACCCACAGACATGCCATCTTCTGCAAACTCTGTCCACTATCTAGAAAAAACAAAAACACATTTCCATATACCCAAGTGTAGCCTCATTCTCCTTGTATTATTGCTCCCACCTATCATGGCACTTGGACCTCCTGAAAGTTTTCCTTCTCAAGCTAGATCCAATTGCTCACTATAATGTATGCAACATGAAGACACAGGAAGACCTAGCCCATCTGAATACCCCTACAGTAAGGTGTTTTTCCCTTCTATGCAGTTGGTGAGGTTTAGTCTTTTCTATCTGAGAGTTGTAAATGATGCTGAGTGTAAACTATTTTCCTTCAAGAAAACAAAAATCTTCACAATCTTTTCAGTACCATTCACTGCCAGTTGTTTCTGCCTTTTTCTGCTCTTTTTGTAGTTATAATGAATGTTATCTTTCAGGAAATCAAGTACAATATAGCTCACATGATGAAATATTATTGTGTGCATTCAAATTTTGTTTAATGGGTATTAATAAAGACAAATTAAACACACTTAATGTAAGGAAAGTGCCTCGAGAATTAGTACCTCGAGAATTATTCTTTTCAACCAGAGATCCTATAAAGAACAGTACATTGTTGTCATATTATATTAGTTAAATTGATTATACACTGATCTTACTGAGGTCAGATTAGACCATTTCAGAATAAAGGCAATGAATCCATAATAGGAAAAATATTCAACCTTATTTTGAAGCCATTAATCGGTGTGAAGGCATTCTTTGATAGTGATTTAGTGTATTAATAAGGTTTTTCCTATCCTTTTTGCAATAATGTGCATTTTAATATGGAAAGAAGATGCCTTATTAGAAATTGGCTAGTCTAGTAAAGAGAAGGACCAGGGGAGACATGATAGTGGTCTTCTAATATTTGAGGGGCTGCCACAGGGAAGAAAGGGTCAAGCTATTTTCTAAAGCGCCTGTAGGCCAGACAAGGAATAATGGATGGAAACTGAACAAGGAGAGATTTAACCTGGAAATAAGGAGAAACTTTCTGACAGTGAGAACAATCAACCAATGGAAGTTGTGGGAGTGCCATCAGTTGAGACTTTCAATAAGAGGTTGGACTGCCATTTGTCAGAAATGATGTAAGGTCTCCCGCTTGGGCAGGGGGTTGGACTGGATGACCTACAGGGTCCCTTCCAACTCTGATTATCTGTATCTGTATCTGTAAATCACATGTCCATATATTCACTGCAGCATACGCACATCTAATCTTCATGCACTATTGTGCATGAAGATGGAAGTTGCTTTTATTTATACACACAGATTATTTTTTCCCTTTATGGAGGCAGTAGGGCATAAAGAATTGATATAGGCATACATTTTGAAAATCTATACATATGTCCTGCATATAAAAGTGCAATCCATTAAAGTTGTTTAATAATTACAGATTTTTTTAAAGCAATTAAAATAAAATCTAAATTATTTCCCTTTGACTAGCTCAAATGAAGATTGGCTGTGACAACACTGTACTGCGATTAGTCTCAAGTGGAAAGCATATCAATCAAGTAACCTTTGAGTATTATCAGTTGGATCAATATGAACAGGAAAACAACAGCCTCAACGAATTTTGTCTTTCAAGCATTTGAAATATTGGACAAGTCCTCTTCCTAGAACGTATTAATTCTGAGCAGCTAAATTGATGAAACACTTCTGCTGTCTGAGCACTTATCTTTTCAAATGAAACCATTATTTTCATGAACATGATTAAAACAGTATTACTTATAGCATTTGCAATACATTGTATTTTTCTTGTCTTTAGGAATATTGAATATATCAAAGACATGCAAATTTGTACAGATTCCAAAAGCTGTCTTTAGGTATACTTGCATCCATTGAATCCAAATATGGTATGTTGTTGCTGCATCAGGGTGCCTGTTTTGAGGGGCCATGAATGTTCAAATACATGCACAATTTTTTGAAATTATTTATTGTGCACGTACTTATTTTAGAACATTGTTAAATTCAATTTGCAGTTTATCCTCTTTAGGTGTCAAATATTGAAAGACTCACATAGAGAGAAATGACATTACAATTTCATAAGAGAATATTACAGTGCATAAATTTAATTTCCAGTTAATTTATTCACACAAATGTATATTCAGTTTTTAATAAAAATGTATAGCATGAAAAAAGATTTTGCTTTTATCAGTTTAAACATAATAAATACATTCATAGTATTGACAAAATTTAATTGGACTGTTTTTTTTCTTGTGACTTTCCTCAGTTGGATTTCATTGTACTAGAAACAATTATACATTTAACTAAGAAGTTAATGAGAATGTTAAGTAAATTTATATATGATAAACTTTTATATCAGTTGTTAATTGGTAGAATTAGATTGGAGGATCAACATCCATGAATACATTTCCATTGCATTCATTCACTAAGGTAACTTCAAAATTGGACTTAATTATTAATATTCTCCCACAATTTGATTCTTAATATACTTACCTAATATCTTCCCAAAAAACTATGAAACTTTTATAAAATATGAGCTTCCCTAAATCTACAGCTTGTCCACTTCTGGTTCAAGCATTCAAAAATCCATATTGAAGCTATACTCCTGATAGTTGAGTGAAAGATTGGAATATAAATGCAAACTTTTCCAAGAATTTTTAAAAAATGGATAGAATCCAGTGGGGGCTAAAGAGAAGAATATGACAAATATTCCAGACATATCTACATTCTTAATTGGGAAATAGTGTTTTTATTAGAATATTGATGGTGTCAAGTTGTCTCATGGGCTCTCCCCAAATTTATTGGGAGGGAATGGTACTATCTGTGGGGAAGACCTTTTAGAATTCCACCCTTGCCTTTCAGTGTGATTTCTCTCAGGTGCTTTAACAAGAAATAGATCATGAAATCATCTGGGATGCTTCCTGTTATGAACTAATAAAAGTGTTCAAATAAAGTTTTAACAAACCTTAAGAAAAAGCAGGGTTCCAATCCTGCACTTCTGATTGGCCGATAATAGCGATATCGGATTGGTCCGTTCTGGGGAATCTGATTGGCTGTTAATGAGCCACTCTCATTGGTTCAAGGGTTTAACACTTCCATGTTTCTCATTGGCTAATAGGTCAGCAGCCTGCCCTATAAAAGGGCTGCTGCTGCCCTAGGGTTTTTGCTCTGTTCAGGATGATTAATAAAGAGTTGAAGTTCACTGTTCACTGCCTCGTCTCCGTTCCTTGCACCCATGCGTAGAACATAACACTGGCGACGAGGATGGGATGCGGAGACATCAGAGCTGACTGAACACTACAGAGCACCAAACAGAGCACGTGGCTGAAGGTGCAGCGACAACGGAAACCATGTCCGGCGGCGCCATACCACCCGCTCCATTTGACCTGGCACAAGAAAACTGGGACTCGTACATAGACCGGTTCCAGATGTTTCTGGAGACCAACAACTTGAAGGATGCCACTATAGGAAAAAAGAGAGCAGTGTTCCTGACCCATTGCGGGCCTGCCATCTTTAAGATGGCCAAGGCACTAGTGAAACTGGCTGAGGTGAAAACCATGGACTGGGATGTCCTCGCACCCCTGCTAAGGGCCCACCATGCAACCGCCGTACCAACGCTTGTCCAAAGACATGAATTTTACCAGAGGGACCAGCAGAAAGGAGAGAGCGTTGCATATTTGATCGCGGATCTCCGGAACCTGGGAGGCCTCTGTGGGTTTACAGACCTCGAAGAAGCTCTGAGAGACCGAATAATTCTGGGATTAGAAGACCACACGACGCAGAGCAAGATCATGGCCAAAGGGGATATCGACCTTGCTGATGTCATCAAGGACGCTACCACAGCAGAAGCAACGAGGAAGTCGGCTGCCCGAATGCGCCGCACCAACGCACTGCTCCGTCAACTCGCCAGCGATACCTCACCTCGCCTAGAGAGGCACACAACAGCGACCCACAACGAAGACCTCAAATTGCCATCAGAAAGTGATGAGGAGGAGGTCAACCGGCTCCAGTCTGAACGTGACCAATGCCACCAGCGGAATCAAAGACTACCGCACCAATGCGCGGGTTGTGGGGCAAACCACCCGCGATCAGACTGCAAATTCCTCGACGCGCTCTGCCATTTCTGTGGGAAAAGAGGCCACATCAGGGAGGTCTGTAGAAGCAAGCAAGGATCCAGCCCATTTCAGAGGGGAAACAACTACCGCCAGACCACAGGGAATCGCCCTGTGAGTCGGGAACATTTGAACCACCGATGGAACAACCACTCCTACAGAAATAAAACACTGGCCATTTCACGAGATGAGAAGAGGCACACCAAACCATTACAATCGGTCACACCTCATCGCTAGATGCAAAGAAGATCCGAGTGAAGGTCGCCATCGAAAACCAGCCTTGCATGATGGAAGTCGATTCAGGATCGTCCCTCTCGATGGTTTCCTGGAAGACTCTTAAACAATTAATCCCTGCCGTCCGGCGTCAAGACCTCAGAGCCCAAAGAATCATACTCAAAGATTATCAGGGGAACCGAATTCCAGTCGTTGGATCCAGCCAAGTCCAAGTATCATTCAAAAATCGTACTGCGTCATTACCACTGACCGTCATCGACCGTGACCAGCATAGCTTGTTAGGCCTTCAATGGTTCGCCCCACTCAGGATCGAGGTAGCCGGCATTCAGCAAACCAGAAGCAACGACTGGGAGGAGGCCATCGTCCAGGAATTCCAGGACGTCTTTGCAGACAAACTAGGCGAGTGCAAGGGGACCCCGATATCATTTAACCTTAACCCTGAAGTACCCCCATCCGCCTTAAGCCTCGTTGGGTACCTTTTGCCCTTAAACCAAAAATTGACGAGCAGCTCGATAAATTAATAGCCCAGGGTGTTTTAGAACCAACTGACCACGCTCGTTGGGAAACCCCAATTGTAACACCCATTAAACCGGATGGATTGTTAAGGATTTGTAGAGACTACCGTGCCACCCTTAATCACGCTCTTCAACAGAGCGCTTACCCGGTGCCAGTGGTACAACACCTTCTCCATTCCCTGGGGGGAAGAAAAGTCTTTGCTAAATTGGATTTAGCATAGGCATACCAACAACTGCCTGTAGATAAAAAAACCGCAGAGGCACAGATAATCGTTACGCACCGAGGCGCCTTTAAGTGCAACCGACTCCAATTCAGAGTGAGCGTAGCTCCAGGGATTTTTCAAAGTCTGATGGAGAGACTATTGCAAGGGATCAAGGGGGTCGTGCCATACTTTGATGATGTTTTAATTGCTGCCCCGAATAGAGAAATACTAGAAAAGCGTCTTAAAATGGTTCTCCAGAAATTTAAAGACTCTGGCCTTAAGGTTAAAAAAAATAAATGTCAACTGTGTACAGATAAAGTACAGTTCCTGGGGTACCTAATCGATAAACAAGGCATTCACCCCACTAATAGCAAACTAAGGGCAATCAAAAACGCCCCAAGACCCAGAAATAGGACTGGTCTCCAAGCTTTCCTGGGGCTCATTAATTTTTACATCTTCTTGCCCCAGAAAGCGACCATAGCTGAGCCCCTACATAGACTTCTCGACAAAAAAGCAACCTGGGTTTGGGGACACCGAGAGGAGCACGCGTTCCGACAAGTGAAAAACTTACTAACCTCAGATTCTGTTTTAATGCAGTATAACGAGACTCTGCCTTTAATAGTTACATGTGATGCGTCACCGTTTGGAGTAGGAGCCATTTTGAGTCATGTGTTACCAAATGGTAGTAAGGCTCCCTATTGCCTATTTTTCAAGGACTTATCAAAGGCTGAATGAAACTATAGCCAGATCGACAAAGAGGCTCTTGCTGTTGTATCTGCTGTGAAATGGTTTCATGAATATGTGTAGGGACGAGTTTTTATTATTGTTACCGACCACAAACCTTTGCTAGGGATTATAGCGGGAGACAAGCCAACCCCCTATATATTGTCACCTAGAATGACTCGCTGGTCGGAGTTTTTAGCTGCGTACAGCTATAAATTACAACACCGCCCGGGGAAAGCCATTCCCCATGCTGAGACATTGAGCCATGCCCCACTTCTGGAAACTGTCGACGACCCAGCTCCAATCCTTATGACACTTCAGATTGAAATGCTACATTCACCACCGCTAACAGCCAGAGACATTGCAATCGAAACAAAACAAGATCCTGTTTTGGCGCAAGTTCTTAGCTGGGTTGAACGAGGATGGCCAATAGAACAAACCCCTGACAACTTCACTCCTTTCAAAAACTGGCAAACAGAACTTTTTTCGCAAAAAGGCTGCATCCTATGGGGAGATAGAGTCGTCGTCCCAGAGCGGTTACAACGAGCAGTATTGAAAACATTGCATGACGGTCACCCCGGCATCGTGAGTATGAAAGTGCTCACACGAAGCTACACGTGGTGGCCGGGCATCGACAAACAGATCGAAGCCTGGGTAAAGACTTGCTTAAAGTGCCAAGAAGTCAGCAATGCCCCACCTAGAGCAACTCCAACAGAATGGGAACCCCCCTGGGGGCCGTGGTCCCGCATCCACGTTGATTTTGCGGGACCTACCAAAGGACATACGTTCCTCCTAACAGTGGATGCCTATTCCAACTGGCTCGAGATCCACGAAATGAAGAATACTACAACCGAGTCCATCATCCAAAAATTGAATAGGCTATTCGCAACGCACGGGCTGCCAGATGTTCTGGTCTCCGACAACGGACCCCAGTTCACCACCCTGGCGTTTGAACAATACTTAGCGGATCGGGGTATCCGCCATGCGCTAACTTTGCCAGTGCACCCTGCGGCTAATGGCAGGGCCGAGCACATGGTACAATTTGTTAAAAAAACTCTCCACAAAATGGACTATGGGGACATTAACGACAAAATAAACAGAATACTCCTACTCCAACACATCACTCCGCACAGCGTCACCAACAAGACCCCAGCTGAACTGTTGATGGGACGCAAGCTCCGTTCCCACCTCGACCGGCTTCACCCGTCCTATGAGCCAGAGAAACCCTGTGGATCTACCAGAAAATGCCACGAGTTCAAGGTAGGCGACTTAGTTTTCGCCAAAAACCTCTCCAGTGAACCATTGTGGGTTGAAGCAACCCTAATTCAAACCACTGGGCCCAGATCGTACCGTGTACAAACCTGCGATGGAAAAATATGGAAACGCCATATAGATCAGCTTCGCTCTAGGCTACAACCCAGTTCCCGCGACTCCTGTGACTCCCAAACTGAGGGGGGAGGGGATGTCGAAGCAACCGAATTCGAGATGGTGGAAAGCAGAAGCGAAGGAAGTCAGCAATTGGGCACGATAAATGAAGAAGAATCAGGGAGGGGACTCTCCTCGCCACAGAGGAATACCTCAACGGAGGCGAGCCCGCAAAGATTGGAGGACAACAATGACAGCATTAGCGGCATTGAGTCGTCCAGTGAGGATGCGGAACCGCCTGTACCAGATATGTCCAAAAACGTCCCACCGAAACCGGACAACAGACAGGAACCGGTGGGGCAGCGCAAATCCAATAGACAGTTAAAACAACCTACATATCTTAGGGATTACGTCACCGCACCCCTCAAACGGAACCTGGGGGGAAGGGGTGTTATGAACTAATAAAAGCGCTCAAATAAAGTTTTAACAAACCTTAAGAAAAAGCAGGGTTCTAATCCTGCACTTCTGATTGGCCGATAATAGCGATATCGGATTGGTCCGTTCTGGGGAATCTGATTGGTTGTTAACGAGCCACTCTCATTGGTTCAAGGGTTTAACACTTCCATGTTTCTCATTGGCTAATAGGTCAGCAGCCTGCCCTATAAAAGGGCTGCTGCTGCCCTAGGGTTTTGCTCTGTTCAGAATGATTAATAAAGAGTTGAAGTTCACTGTTCACTGCCTCGTCTCCGTTCCTTGCACCCATGCGCAGAACATAACACTTCCCAACTGAACACTCCTTTGCTACTATTCATAAAGTATTGGCTGAATACTCCCACAGTCCAATTTTGCTTAATCGCAGCTTCACACATTATATGATCATAACCAAACAAAAAACAAGGTTTTTCATGTTGTGCTGATAGAATAATTAGCTGCATTCACACATCACCCCACACTCTTAAATCTCATAAATGAAAAAATAGTGTGCTTCCTGAATTACTGGAATATAGGGAGTCAGGATTGGCACATAGCACTCAAAGGCTACCATTTATTCAAAAAGGAGAACCAAAAGAAAGGATAGAGAAGTCAAACTATATTAAGAAGAAATATATTCAAACAGATATTTAGGGAGAAGCACAGAAACCTTGCAAGTCTTTGGGTAAGCCTAAAAGCAGGGAGAAACAAAAGCAATATGATTGTGAAAGTTTATGACAGATATCATTGGCAAGCAGAAGAAACAAGTGAGGCTTTTCTTCATAAGAGGATCAATTTTTCAAAAATTGCACATGCAAGAGTGGTAATGAGGGTTGTCGATTATTCTAACATGCCTGGGTATCTAATTCTGTCAATAGGTCCAATACATTTATTTTTTTCCTCTTGGTGACAAATTCTTAGAAAATAGAAGAGAACAAGGGTGTCTGTTATCCTGGGATTTATCTTAACTAAGAGGGAGGAACTGATTGATGGAGTGGAGTTGACCAGCACTTGAGGGGAAAATGTTCATGCTCTCCTTTAATTTATAATATCCAGAAGACTAACAAGAATCTGACCTGCATACTAAATTTCAGAAGAATTCATTTTCAAAGAGAAGGTGGCAAGAAGCAATTGTTTCATTGTACTCTCTCCAGTCAGACATTTTTGGGAAAGTGTTTCCTGTTTTGGATACCACTGTTCAAAATGGACACTGAAAAATTGGAGTAAATTCGGAGAAATTCTACCAAAATGGTGGAGGCTCTGGAAGCCAAATTCTGTGTGGAATAGCTAAAGGATCTTTGTGTGTTGGACTATAGAAAAGATGACAGAGGGTCAACATCAAATGTCAGTAGGGTTGCCACACAAAAGAAGCGACAGATTTATTGTCTATTACCCCAGAGATCAAGGCCAGAACCAATCGGTTAAAACTACAAAGAAGTAAGGAAGTACATCAGGAGGAATTTTCTGACTGAACAAGCTGTCATTCAGTGGAACAATGGCACCTTCATTAAAGGTTTTCAAATGCAGATAGTGCTGTACCTATGAACAGGTTATGTTTTGAGATCCTGTTCGTAGATCAATTTTTGTTCGCAGGTCCAAACAAGAGTATGCATATGGTGCACTGTAAGCTAACCTTCTCCTGATTTTTGGGATCATCTAGGCTGAAGTTCCAGATTGATTTGTTCATATTAATGAAAGTTTGTACCTTGGAAGTTTGTAAGCAAAGTAATATCTGCAATAATTGTACCAAATCCTGCACTGAGCAGAGGGTTGAATTAAATAATTATGTGATTCTAGAACTAAATAAGTCTGTGATTCTAAAATAGTGTAACACTTTGGAACAGTTCTATGAAAAGTAAATCCTTTTCAATATCTTGCTCCATAGCAGCCCATATAATGAGACTTTGGGAAAAGTGCAGAGAAGAGCAACTAAGATGACTAAGTGCCTAGAGATTAAAACATATGAAGAATGGTTACAGGAATTGGATACGGCTAGTTTGGAGAAAAGAAGGGGCAGGGATGACATTATAACATTGTTCCAATATTTGAGGGACTGCCACAAAGAAGAGGGGGGGTCAATCTATTCTTTAAAGTACCTGAGGGCAGAATAAGAAACATAGTCAAGAAGAGAAGCAACCTAGAATTAAAGAGAAACTTCCTAACAGTGAGAACAATTAATCAGGAGAATGGCTTGCCTCCAGAAGTTGTAAATGCTCCATCACTGGAGGTTTTAAAGAATAGATTGGACAGACATTTGTCTGAAATGGTATAGTTTCCTGCTTGAGCAAGGGTTGGACTAGAAGACCTCCAGTGTCCCTTCCAACTCTATTCTGTAAGAAGTATGTGCTTACTGTAAGCTCATGATCACCCCTTCCAATTATAAACTCATTCAAGTCAACTGGTTGTGTTAATCCTCAGAATTAGCCACATGTGAAATTCAGGTACTATGTAATTTACAGTGTCCCAGTCTGCTTAATATGCCTTTTCAGTTCCTGATATAAAGCCCCTCTAATCACATTTTAAGATAATTAAAATATACTTCTGCCAGCCCTGTGAGGATCTACTTAGCAAAGCTAATATTCCTCTCATCAAGTACTAATGGTTAATTGGTGAAGCTGGTGGAGAAGCCCATGAAACTATTCTTGTGCAAGACTTCAAAACTGTGAGGAAATGTCTAGTGACCCCTTAATTTTGAGGTCTGCATGGCAGGAAATAATTGGAAAGATGGGAAATCAGATTTGGGAAATAAAAACTACACACAAAGTGCTAGAACCGTAGAATCGTAGGGCTGGAAGGGATCGTGGAGGTCTTGTTCTTTCCCTTGCCCAAAGCAGGAATCCTTATACCAGTCTGGACAAATGGTTATCCAACCTTTTTTAAAAAACAAACAAACTCCAGCAATGGAGTATCCACAACCCCAGGAAGCAAGCTTTTCCATACATTAATCGTTCTTACTTAGGAAAAACCTCCTTATTTCCAAGTTGAATCTTCCTCTGACAAACTTCCATCCATTGCTTCATGTCTGCCCTCAGGTGCTATGAAGATATTCAAGGCAATCCAAGGCTGAGTGCCAGTCATCCCAGGGCACAGAAAGCTATTGGAAATAGCACTTGGACCTCAGAAACAACAAACAAGGGGAATGCTAAACAAATAGTCTAAAACAGTAACCAACAATTCCATGGAATGGTTTGATAGAAATTTAATAGGGTTCAATCAAGACAAACTTATTTTCTTTTGCCACTGTATTTGATTTCCCCTGATGACCTCAAACACAATCTTTAATGTCCTTCATATTTTTTTTTTTTATAAATTGTTGTACTACAGAGAAATGATTCATTATAGTCATTTTTATTTACAGCCTCGTTACTTCTGGTATCTGGAGAAAGTTTCGTGTTCAGAAAGTGACGCATTTTCCCCCTTTCCCCCTTTTAGTCTTGTCTACTTATCTTTAAAGATCAGCAACTACTAATCATAGCAGCTACAGATTTTGTTCACACATCATTTCCTATAAAGGCAGATGCAATATTTACACGTGAGTCACTACAAAATGAACAGCACCTACTGCTATTTTAAATTAAATTGATATTTACAATGTGACAAAGGGCATGGTACAGATTTTAATCTTCTACAGAATTCATTCTCCTCCTCTCCTATTTTTAACAATACAGAATAATATATACTTTTGTTTTAATGGTAATTCAGTAGTTGTAATTGCAACATCTTTGGCTAGCACTGCATTTATTTCAGAAAAAAAGGAACTCTTGTCATAAGCATGCCCTTTATTTTTTAAGCAATTTAAAATACATTTTTCAGAATAAAATTTTTTTCAAAGAATGAATACATTATGTAACAAATCAATTTTAAAAGCTGTAGCAGCACAACAATGCACAACAATATATTATTAAGCAAAGATGTAATTATTAATAGGTCTAAAATCCTGACCTTACATCACTAACAATCAAGCAGAAATGTAGTTTGATCTCTTGGTCAAAAACAAAAGTAAAAATGTTTATTCTCCACTGACGAAACAGCAGGAAAAAAGCAAATAAAAAAGATCTTATAAGACTGGAGATGGCTGTAGTTTGTTAAAGTGAGGACGCTTTTGAGAAATGACATTGCGCAGAGATAGGAGAATGACTGCACAAATTCCATTCATCCCTCTATTTTTACCAATACAAATTATATATTATCTTCTGCCCTTCATGATTACAAATCATTGTAGCTATTGTTGTCAAATATCAAGCAACTTCCTTCAGTTTTCTTTCAATGAAGCCCATTTCTAAGTCCTTTTATGAGGTTTGCTTTTTTAATTGAAAAGCATTCCGTAATACCCAAGTGACAATGGCTCTTCCTGTGAATACTGATGGCTATAGTTTCTCTTGAAGCTGATAAAAGTGTTATTGTCAAGCCTTTATTTGAAAGAAAAACAGTTTGATTATTTTCTTTGCCCTTCTCTAAAAAGTGATTAAATTACTTTTTGCAGCAACAAGCCAAGGTGACACAGTCTAGAACCCCATGTAGAAATATAACGTCTGCTGAATCAAAATGAGATTTATATATACATAGGTAAATAATTAGTCTATGTGTATTTTAAAAAAGATTAAGCTTGGCAACCAAGCTAGCCAAAATAATACAGATAGTCTTCAACTTACAATTATTAATTCAGCAACTGCTTGAAGTTATGATGGTGCTAAAAATGGACTTACACCCAGTCTCCAAAGTTAAACCTGTTGCATTGTCCTGTGGTCACTAGCTGTGGGCAGGGTAGTCAAAATTTGGCACTTGGTAGCTCACCCTTGGTTACAACTGCAATTCCCCCTACCCATCTATCTTCCCCATCTCTGCCATGTTGGGTGCTCTGCATTCTGCCACAGACCCTTGCTGTCCCCTGCCATGTGCCCGCTGCTTGGGGAAGTTGAAGCAAAAGCAAGCACAGCAAACCAGGAGAAGCACGAGGTCCTTATTCATTAATGTCACTCTTCTGGCTTAATTATCTCAACTAGGACTACTAGAACCATCATCACTACCAGTGTGGCCATGTGATGTTTTGTCTAATGACCACATTGCTTAGCAGTGGAAATTCTGTTTCCCATTGTGATGTTAAGTCAAGGACTACCAACATCAACTGACTGCCATGCCATGGGCACTGAGGATTTTGTTTATATTTATTTATTTTTCATAGTTCTATACTGCCATCTCCCTCAAAAAGAGACATTAGGAGGTGTACAATAAAATGGAATTACAACAGCAACTAAGACTGCAGGATTGCCATTGTTAAGTGATGTGGTCACATGACATTGCTTAGCAAATGAAATTTCACTTCCAATTGCCATAATAACCCAAGGAATTCTTGTATTTCCAACTTAGCATGATCAATATGGGTCATATGCTTTGACCTCTTCAAAGACACCTTTAATGCTCTCTTATTTGATGGAATCCTTGAAACAAATGAAACCCATAATATATCTCTACTGAAAGCTCAAGAATAACTTTGAAGTGTCATTTTTGGGCTATTCCACTTATAGACTAAAGAATGGAGTCTTTGATAATGCCCCAGTTATAGCTTCATAACCTTAAAAATGTTTAAATGTGTCAACAGATTTGAAATTGAACTTGGTTTATAAAAAAATGTATTTAGATTCTCTAAGAAATATATTTGAAAGGATATCTATGGAGATTCTCAGTCATCCAAATCATGGTTGTCCCAAAGGTGCTTTTCCAACTGGACTTTCCGGGTTCTTTTTTCTTTGAAGATGTTTTGCTTCTCATCCAAGAAGCTTCTTCAGCTCATATGTAAAGCGAAACGTCTTCAAAGAACCCCCCCCCCCCAAGAGAGTCCAGTTGCCTATTGAAAAAGCACCTTTGGGACTTGAAAGAATGGGCATCAGATTTTCTTTAGAAGTGTAAAAAAATGAAGGTTCAGTAACTTAGATGATGTGGTCATGTAAATATCTGGTATCCTTTTGGAATGGTATTTGAATGTATAGGTTGTTTTCACTTACCAACTGCCATTGGGTCTGGCAAATCCATCGCTGAACAATGTGGCCATAAAAATCACATGAATTTACCAGGTGTGAACCCTGAAACTGTCCTGGGTGAAGCCATTTTGGACATCAGGCTTACAGGATCATTCTACAGCAATCATTAAGCAAATCATCACAGGCCATTAAATATCATATCACATGATTTGCAATGTCCTGCCAATTATTCATTGACTTTGCTTGTTGAAAGCCAGCTGTGAAAGTCATAAAATGGCAATGATGTGGCTGCAAGATACTATGACCATTGCAGCAATTGCGAAGTGTTAAATCACAATCATATGATTGCAAGGATGCCCTGAGACAGCTGCAAATTCAAGGACTGGCCATAAGCCCACTTTTTCAATAGCATCCTAACTTCCTATAGTCAACAAGGCAGTTGGTGAGGACTACTTGCATACAAATAGATTTATGGGAAAATCTTTAAATGGTAAAGATGTTAATGTGATATTGAATTATACACCAAAGTTTTGGAATCTGGCTTTGTACCAAGAATTTCTATCAAGCATGGAGAATGGCTAAATCAATTATATTGAGAAATTGGAAACATGACATTCTTCCAGATGTTAACAAATTGTTTTTGGAAATGTGTGATTTATTCATCTTCGAATGTTTTCTATTAATTTAAGAATGAAGCAAAGAATGTACTATTTTGCAGAGCATTTGGATATTTTATAATAATACAATAATAACTAATGTCATAGTACTATATTATATTAGTAAACCAGTGACTATTAATACATTTCATTAATAATTTATGGGTTTTTTCCTTTTCTTTGTTTGTTTGGAGTTTTCAACCTTTTCTTCTTTGATTTCCATATTTTTTAAAAGATTGTTCTGCATAATTGTATTTTTAAGTGAATTAACTGTTGTATTACTTCTTATATTTTGAAATAAAAGGTAACAGTGAAATAGCATTTTTGAGATATTAAATGGTTTTTGGAAATGTGTGATTTATCTATCTTGGAATATTTATATTAAATAGCAAAATATTGTTTAAATCAAAGATACATTAGGTAGATATTTTTTCAATAACTACTGATATTCAGACCAGAAACAGTTCATTTTTCCGTCTATTGCCATATCCATCTCTCCATCCATCCACCGTTACTATTATGATTGTAGAAAAGAGTCTCACATGGACTTTCATTATTATGCATCTGTTTTCCAAAGCATGAAAAATAAAAATACAAACTCATTTTTCTAATACTGAATCAATCCAACAACTCAACAAGTTACAACTTGTGGATCAGAGATATTATAGTGAAAGATGTCTCCCTTGGGAAAGTCTTTTTAAAGCTTATTGCTATGACACTGCAACAGGCTCCAACTGGCAAAGTCTTAATTGGGGCTTTGGAATGCCTTCTTCTAGCATATACTTATTTTCAGGCAAATATCATAGGCAATATGCATTTTAGCAATGTAGACTTCTTCGTATCAGTCTCAACCCTTCTCTGTCATCTCACATTAGTTAGTTGAACTGCTTGGTAATTCGTCTACCACATACAAACTACATAAGAATTTCAATTAATCCTGCTACAGTCCTCTGTATGGTTTGTGTGAAAGTAAAGTAGATGACGTCTTTCAAATTCTACTTCAGCATAGCCTGGAATTACTTGAATTGCATTTCCAGTTTTAACATGCAACAACATCAACAAGAAGATCATTTCAAGAGCAAAATTCTTCAAAACTAAACAATCTTGCGCGGCCGAGAATATCTGTGCTCAAAGATATTGAGAGACTTCTGGGAATTCTCACTTTGCTCCATTAGGAATTGCTCTTTTCTCCAAGCTAACTCCAAGAGATTTCCTACTACTGAAAGATCATAATAATTTAATGGAACTGTTTCAGGTCTATTCTTTAATATCTATAAATAACATGTTTCCAACCTTGTTTATTGCATGGTTAGGTGACCATGAATAAGCAAGTGGAAAAATGTTGTTTAGGAAAACTCTCAATCTCCACATCACAACTCTCACATAGGAACTGAAAAAGAAATGAATAAATAGTGACAGTGTCAATTTTATAAATAGTGACAGACAGTGAAAATGGGACGGGTAAAAAAGCCTCACATTAACCCTCACATAAAGTGGAGCAAAGCTTTGATTATGCCATCCTGGCTGCCATCTTGAAATCCTCCTTTTTAGATGCCTTTGCTAACAGAAAGGCTGTCTGACTATCTCCCAGAATCTGGGAAAGCATATTGTTAGATCTGGGGTGGATCAGTTCGAAGGAGACGTAAGACCATCTAGTGAGTTCAGCTCTTTATTTTAGATAAGAATAGTCTGAAGAATGCGAGCCGCGGCAGCCCTTCATATAGGGCTGGCTCGCGGCTCAGCGGCCAATGGCAGTGCTTTGAATCTCCCGCGATCGGCACAGCCAATCGTGGTAGATTCCTAGTGCTCCAATCACTGCCGAGCCTTCGACCAATCAGGTCGCTGTCCGTCCGGACCAATCAGTTAAGAGGGCTTGGAGTATGCTAATATCGTACACCCCTCCCCTCTTGGTTTCGTCTGTTGGTGCGTCGTGACGTAGTCACGTAGGTAGGCGGGGCTTCGTACCTGCCTACTTGACCTGCGCGGTTCAGTTCTGGCGTGGTCGTCGACCGGTTCGGATGCCTTCTCTGTCGCTCCGGTTCCTTGGGATGGAACTGCCTGGAACGTTGAGCTGGGCCTTTCTTGGTAGCTCCCTCCCGGTCTACCTGGGTTGGTTGAGCTGCCGTTTCTGTTGTTCCTGCCGGATCTTTCCAGACTGGTTGAACTGGTTTGGTTGCTCCTTCCAGGTGAAGATTCCGGGGTTTCGTGTTCCATGAGTCCTGCGTCTACAGGTGAGTAGCATCTGTTTATTTGTGGTTTATTTATGCTAGGTGGGGGGTGTTCTGTTTGTGTTAGTTGGTTCCCTTCGATTCTTTCTTTCTCGCTTGCCGATTCCCCCCCCCACTTCCAGCTTCTTGCTCTGGTGTTTGGTTGTTGGTGACAGCTATCCTTGATCTTAGCTGGTTGATATGTCATTTCCAGCTTTTTCTGTCACTTGTCTCTAATCGGTGTAATAAGGGGCCGGTTATCTGAGTGATTGTTGCTGGTACCCATAGTGGTTCTCCTGACAGGTTTTTCGCGTATACCGTGTCCCCTTTTTAAAATGTTCTGTGTTTGCTTGAGGTTTGTATGTTGGATGCATTCTATCTAGGGTTGACCGCAGTTTCCTACCCATCATAAGTTCTGCTGGGCTTCTATTTGTGGTTGCGCTAGGTGTGATATGTTGAATGAGGAGCATTTTATTAATTTTGTTCTGTATATTGGCTGCTTCTATTTTTTAGATGGCCTTCTGTATTGGACCATGTGTTCCGCTCGTCCATTCGCTGCTGGATTTGCTGGTGCGGTTAATGCATGGCGTATTCCTTGGCCTGCCAGAAATTGCTCGAATGCTAGGGCGGTAAATTGGGGCCCGTTGTCCGATACTATTACATCTGGCAGGCCGTGCGTGGCAAACAGTTTGCTCAGTTTTTTGATTACCGCCTCTGTTGTGGTGGATTTCATGGTGCTTACCTCCAACCAGTTGGAGTAAGCATCCACTGTGATAAGGTACATGTGTCCCTTGGTTGGCCCTGGGAAGTCTATGTGAATCCTAGACCACGGGCCTCTGGGTGTTTCCCATTCTTGGGTTGGGGCTGCGGGAAGGTTAGGTCTGGATTCTTGGCATTGTTTGCATTTGGCCACCCAGGTTTTGATCTGTTTGTCCATTCCTGGCCACCATGCCTAGCTTCTGGCCAGGCTTTTCATTTTGACTATCCCTGGGTGCCCCTCATGCAACATCCCCAATACCCTTTCCTGTAATGTTTCTGGAATTACCACTCTGTCCCCCCAAAGTATGCAGCCCTTCTCGGTAAAGAGTTCAGTTTGTCTGTTTCGGAAGGGTCTGAATAGTTTGTCTTGTCCCCTTCTGGCCACCCTTTTCCATCCCAGCTCAAGACTCGCACCAGCCGCTTGTCTTTATTTGTTTCTCTGGCAATGTCTGGCGCGGTCACGAGTGGGTTGGATATTGTCTCTATTTGGAGTACCTCTGTTGTGGGTGCTGGATTGTCTTCCTGGTCAGGTAGGGGTGAGCGGCTCAAGGCATCTGTGTGGGCAATGTCCTTGCCGGGTCGGTGTGTCAGCTGGTAATTGTATGCTGCTAGGAATTCGGACCACCTTGTCATTCTTGGCGATAGAATGATTGGTGTGGCCCTGTTTCCCGCCAGGATTCCTAGCAGCGGCTTGTGATCCATGATGATTGTAAAAGTCCTACCGTAAAGGTATTTGTTAAATTTCTTGACATTGGCGACAACTGCTAAGGCCTCTTTGTCGAGCTAGCTGTAGTTCCGTTCTGGCTTTGAAAGTGTCCTTGATGAGAAAGCGATGGGTACTTCCCTCCCGTCTGGTAGCTGGTGGCTGAGGATGGTGCCGATTCCAAATGGCGACGCGTCGTTAATGGCAGGGTCTCGCTGTACTGGATTAGTACCGTGTCAGATGTTAGTAGGTTCTTTGTGTTGTTGAAGGCGCTCTCCTCCCGTGCTCCCCAGGTCCAGGTGGCTGTTTTATCTAACAGCCTATGCAGCAGTTCCATCACAGTCGCCTTTTGAGGTAGGAAGACATTGTAAAAGTTTAACAGTCCCAAGTAAGCCTGTAATTCCGTTTTCTTTTTGGATCAAGGTGCTTCCCTTATGGCTCTCAGTTTCTTTTCTGTGGGGTGGATCCCTTGTTTGTCTTGGAGGTACCCTAGAAATTCGACCCTCTCGGCCCGTATTTGGCACTTCCCTTTCCTGACTTTAAGTCCCGAGTCTCTGAATTTCTGCAGTACCTCCCTCAACCTGGCTTCTAGTTGTCTTTCATTTTTCGCGGCCACCAAGACATCGTCAAAGTAGGGCACAAGCCCGTCTATGCCCTGGAGGAGTCTTTCCATAAGGCTTTGGAAGACCCCGGGTGCCACGCTGACTCCAAATTGGAGCCGGTTGCAGTGGAAAGCCCCTCAGTGCGTTACGATGGTTTGGGCTTCTGCTGTTGTGGCGTCGACTGGCAGCTGCTGGTAGGCTTGTGCCAGGTTGAGCTTTGCGAAAATTCGGCCTCCCCCCAGTGAGTGCAGAAGATGCTGGACTACCGGGACGGGGTATGTGCTTTGTTGGAGTGCATGGTTTAGGGTGGCCTTGTAGTCACCACAAATTCTCACAGACCCATCTGGCTTGATGGGAGTGACAATTGGGGTCTCCCACCGGGCATGATCAATCGGTTCCAGCACCCCTTGTGCGATGAGCTTATCAAGCTGCTCATCTATCTTGGGCTTGAGTGCAAACTCATCAAAGACTTCCTGAAAGTCCCTCACGAGTGCTGCTTCCCAGTCCGCCTCTCCGATGTGTATGCCGGTTACTTCGATGCTCAGGAGTGCGAACCACTGTAGTCCCAATAGGCTCGGTCGATCTCGGTCGACGATCGTCAGGGGTAGCACTTCTGTGTGGTCCTTGAAGGTGACCTTAAAGTGGCCTCTGCCAATTACAGGGATTCGGTTCCCCTGATAGTCTTTGAGAGTTAGTGTTTGGTCCTCCAGTTTGTGGCAGCGGATGGTGGGAACCAGGCGCTTAAGTGTGCGCCAGGAGATCATTGAGAGGAAGGACCCAGAGTCCACTTTTATGTTGCATGGCTGATCTTTTATCTCCACTGTCACATATACCTTCCTGACGTCGCTAGTGGAAGAATGGCCGATGACAACGGTCTGGTGTGTTTCCTCCCTTTGTCTCGTCTCCTGGAGTCACCTGTTCCGACCTTCTCAGCTCCAGCGGTTCTCCGTCCGGCGATCCCAGTTTCTGGTGGGGGTGCTTTCTCGCCGTCGGGGGCTGCCATCTCGTCGTCGAGGGCTGTAGTGTTTTTTATTTCAGCATGCTTTGGTGATGTGCTCCCATTTCTCGCAATGCCTTCAAATGGCGTCGAGAAAATGACAGTCCGCTTGGGGGTGATTGCCGCCACAGCCAGCACACTGGAACCTCGACTTATGACCTCGTGGTTCCCGCCGCTCCCACGCTGATTGTAGGTGGTGGATCTCCTCCTCCTCCTCCTCGGTTTCCGAGAAGGAGTCGATGTCGTCATGGTGTGTGGCTGTGTGGTCTGTCTCTGGTTGCCTCTCGAGGGTCGACGTTGTCTCTCCGGCTGCTGGTCATGGCATGATGCTTGATTGTCGCATCCAAGCCGCTGATTTCTTGGCCACTTCAGCTGCAGTGGCCTCAGTGAGGGCATCGGCGAGAGAGATGTCCCCCTTTGCCATGATGCGGCTCTGGAGGATGGGGTCTCGGAGTCCTAGGATGATGCGGTCTCGCAGGGCCTCGTCCAGGTCGGCGAACTCGCACAGACCGCCCAGGTCCCGTAGCGCCGCCATGAAGTCGCCCAGCCCCTTGCCCTTGCGTTGATCCCGCCTGTAGAAGTCATGCTGCTGGATAAGGATGGGCACGATGGGGGCGTACTGGCTTCGTAGCAGGGGCTCGAGGTCGTCCCACTCCATCGCCTTGACGTCCTCCGGTTTGGCCAAGGCTTTGGCCATCTTAAATGTGGGCCCGCAGTGTGTGAGGAACACTGCTCATTTCTTGTGGCCATTGGCGTCCTTGAGGTTGCTACTCTCGAGGAACATTTGGAACCTATCGGTATAGGATTCCCAGTCCTCGGTAGCAGGGTTGAAGGGTGCGGGTGGCGAGTTGATGCCGGACATGCTGCCTGTTCAGTGTGTTGCTTCGCCACATGCTGGGTTCTCCTTGTTCATGATTCCACCTTCGTCACCAGTGTTAGATCTGGGGTGGATCGGTTCGAAGGAGACGTGAGACCATCAAGTGAGTTCAGCTCTTTATTTTAGATAAGAATAGTCTGAAGAATGCGCGCCGCGGCAGCCCTTCATATAGGGCTGGCTCGCGGCTTGGCGGCCAATGGCAGCGCTTTGAATCTCCCACGATCGGCACAGCCAATCGTGGTAGATTCCTAGTGCTCCAATCACTGCCGAGCCTTCGACCAATCAGGTCGCTGTCCGTCCGGACCAATCAATTAAGAGGGTTTGGAGTATTCTAATATCGTACACATATGGGATATCTCGTGCTGATATTTTATTTTGATATTTTGTTTTTGTTTTAAAGTAGTTCAAATAAAGTCAGCTTCTAAGTCTCAAAGTGCTCTGAGATTTACTGAGTTCCAGTTTGCTGGAATAGCTCAAACACCTTTGCTCCTAGATTGGATCTACATGCTACTCCCTGTATTCTCAACAACCCATTTTTCTATGGAATATATTAAGCTTATCTTATTTTTGCTCACCCAAGGTTTTTTTTTTCTGATTGTTGACTGGATCGAAGCAATTTCATGCTGCATAAAGTTCTAAGCAGCATAAGCTATATACAGGCACACAATACTGTGTATACAGCACAGCACTCTAACCCATGACTAACTAAATAATGGCTTAATTAATTAATGCAGTTGTCTGTGTTGATGCAGTATACTGAACCATAGGTTAACTATACTAAATGAGTTTGTATAATACACCAGCTAGAATGTTGTGTAAACCCAGACAATGTTTTTATGTTAGTTATTTTTCTAAAGAAGCTATCCTGTCTGGCTCTGAAACTTTTGAGTCGGAGAACCCAGGAAAAATTGGTCCCATTTCCAACATACAAAGAAACCAACCACTGTCTTGCTTGGTTGCTGAAAAAGAAACTATAATTATTCTCCTACCCCATTCCCTGCCATTTTTATTATTTTCTGTCATGAGGAGAATACCTGTATGATTATTATATGAGTATGAACAGGTTAGAAAACCCTCAACTCCCTCCCCAAAAGTCCTTCCATTCTATTTCCATTTGCCTCACGGCTGTAAATAATCAAGACAACTAGGCTGGATATACTGCATTTTCATGGGGCTTCTCCATCTTTTCTCAATTATGGATAGAAAAGGCACATAATGCTCCCTTAAATAATTAGCATAACACTGGGCTGAGGAGGGGTTTCTTTACACAAAAGCAAGACACTTTCTGAGGCTAAATGTAGTGTTTGGATTAATTGGTTGAGTTGATTCAAAAGCCAGTTAAACATGGTGTACAGAGGCCAATGGCTATACTAGAATAGACAATCTAGCATTCTCCAACTTCCATCAACCTCAGTGAGCATGGTAAGGCTAGAGCTATCAAATTTGAGCTGCAAAAATCCAGAGGACAGTTAGATTAAAATACAATTAGCTGTAATTTAGTGCCTGTCCAGCTTTTTCTAGCCAATCACTGAAGACTTTGGAAGACACAGCCACTTTGTTGTTTAAATGCTGTCATGTCCAGTCCTGCAAATATTGCACAATAACTCACATGCTCCTCTCAAAAGCTAACCTGCACAAGATCTAATATGAGACTGCCAAAACCCCAAGTGCTTTCAGAAATAACTATCAACATTTTCTAAGATTTCATTGAGATGAAGGCTTTGAATATTTTTGACTAAGATATTCCAAGTTTCCAGCAATTTAAAAAAAACCACCCTATTGTTTGGTAGAAGTCCTGAAGTCTACATGTGCTATCTTGGTGGTTTTTAAAACGAGAGATAGATGGTGGATATTGGATTCCATATACATGATACAGAATATATTGAAGGCATTGACCAAGGTCCCACTAAAAGCAAAATAAGTATTTAAAAAGTATAAAATAAAATGAACAATTAAAACAGAAATAGTAATATTGTTGATATGGTTGATATTGTTAGGTCCTGGTGAATTTTTGAAATTGTAAAATAAAATAAGCATGTTGAAAGTAATTGAGTTACACTGATCAGCTAACAGAAGCTGCATACAGAATAGATCAGAATGCCTAAAATGTACAGAAGAGTTATAAAATGTAAGCCATGCATCTTTATAAAATGGACCAGGCAATGGGACATGACACGAGCCATATTTTAGGATTGTAATTTCAGATTTAGTCACAGTGTATCTGAAGAGTGTCAGGTTGGCAAAAATTGTTCTAATGGAAAACAGCTATGAGTAATTTCAGATTAAAATGTTGCATTTAAAAATGGTTTTGTAATTATTACAATTCTTTGACAAAGAATTTTCCCTGAAGTATTTTTTGAATAAATCTTTTGGTTTGTAGCCTTTCCTTTTCTTTTCATAAGCACTTTTCTTTTATATTAATTTCAAATATAATCAAAGCACAATTATATTTCTATTTCCATATGAAAAGGATTTGAAAAACAAAATAAATACAGTTCACCATATTTTATGGCACACAGCTGTCACTTTTATATCCACATTCTAGATGAAGCCACTTTCATCCATCTTTCTGTCGCACCATTACAGCTTATCACAGTATCAGCAATCAATTTTACTTCTGCTGCAAGGCCTATATTTCTGTGAGGAATAACTCCAATGTCAGTCATTAGGAAAATAGATAAAAGTTTGAAATACATTAGCATCTCATTAGCCAATAGTTTAGAAGAAGCTTTCTTATGACCTGATCCTATGAGAAACATTTTTTACTGGAGCTCTTCCATCCCATTCCCCATTTCCTTTTGATGCAGCTTTGCTAATAATAAAGTGGATAGCTATTGCTTTTCTTTCACAATATTTATTCAATTTCCTAATCCTTCCAACAGCTCTAGAATTCCTAACTTGTCTCCCAACCAGTGACTGACCAGACTGACCCTTCTTAACATGCAGGGTCAACTAGGTAGTTCTACCTCCTGACACAAAATATAATTGCTACTCGGTAAATACATGACAAACAACATAGTGAACAAGAATACACATCATAAAACAAAATAAGGGGACCAAATAATCTGGATGGCTAAGCTCCAATCCCTGACAGGTTCAATTTTTTGAGAACATGAACAAACTGAAGCCCCAAAAAGAAAAACACTGTCAGAAAAGCTGACGCTTAGAAATGAGATGAAATGGTGAAAGATTCTAAGAAAATGTATATATGCAAAAGTAGAGAAAAGAATCAGTATATCAGCTGCTCAAAATGCAAAATGCTTATAGCCAACAACAACAACAACAAAAAGGCTGAGCGACTTGATCACTATTTTGATTCAATCTTTTCCAATAAGAAAGTATGAGTTATATTAGAAAATTTAAAAAGCAGAATGAAGCTTGAGATTGGTTGCAAACATTGATGAAGTTAGCAGAGATGGCTAAATTGACTGTTTTAATTAAAGAAAGAAACATAATTACTTTGGTTTCTACTTGGAAATTACTTCTGGACTTTGTGCTCAAGGTGGAAAAAAATGAAACCTTGATTTTGGAGTTTACCTATTAGATAGGTTTGTTTTTACAGAAATTGCTAGTTTATGTAATTATGTAAAAGTAAAAAGTTGAGGTTTAATGTTATTATACTGCATTATTCTATTGCACCAAAGAGAGTCAGAAGACAACACTTTTTCTTTCTTTTTTCCCTTTTTCCTACACTTTTCCCTTTCCTTTCCCTTCCCTTATCTTTCCTATTATTTTCTTTTGCATTTTTGTATTTTATATTATACATTAATAAAAAAAGAGATTGGTAAAATGTGATTCGATAAACATGTTTAGTTTTAATCTTCAAAACCAGAATGTATCTAATGCTCTTAAGGAACTATATTGTGGTGTGGCTGAATCTTTATGTATAATCTATTCAGAAAGCTTTCTCTAATATTCAAGAAGGCGGAAAGGTGGATCAAGAGAACTAAATATTAATATCTAAGAAGATTCTAGAATAGATCACTGAAAGATCAACCTATAAGTGTCTTAAAAACAACTTGACCACAAAAAGCACTGATTAGTCAAGAACAAGTTATCTTTATCTCAGTAAAGCATTTGACTAAGTACAAATGTTGTGACACTCTTTATCAGTGACTTAACTGTGATTGAATCACAAAATGTAAATGATGGAAGGGACCTTGGAGATCATTAATTCAATTCCCTACACATTGCCCGTGTCCACTCCTACAGCACTTTTGATACATAGTCATCAAGTCTCTATTTAAACATTTCTGTCAAACACCTCCATTTCTCCGGTTGTCTGTTCCATTGATGAACAACTATTACCATTAAATTTTTCCTAATTTCCCACTTCCTTATAACTTAAATTCACTCCACTTTATTCTGTCTTCTGGAACAATTCTAGAAAAAAAATCAATCCTGTCTTCTAAAAGCTAGCTCTTAAAACATTTTAAGATAGTTATTTTGCCTTCCTGAAGTCTTCTGTTGTCCATGCAAAACATGGGAGCAGTGGTGGGATTTGCACCTATTCACTAGAACCAGCTGTTAACATTCTAAGCAGTTCGGAGAACTGGTTGTTAGAAGAAATTACTGGCCTAATCCTGTAAGGAAGGCAGGAAGGAAACATTCTGGTGTTACTGACAGAAATTACCTCTCCATTAACCCTTATTGGCAGGACTAGACTTCCTGTTTCAGGACCGTCTCTGAAGTTTTTTTCCCCCTCCTTTGCTGGTACTTTGCTTGTGTGGAGTGACCATTCAAAGTTACAATGGCACTGAAAAAAGTGACTTATGACCATTTTCAGACTTATGACTGTTGCAGCATCCCCATAGTCATGAGAGGCCAGGCGAGGAGATGCGTGCCTCGATGTGAGTGATATTGAGTTGGCCACACCCAGCCAATAACATGAGCACCAAGTCATGTCCACCCAGTCACATGACCATCAAGCCATGCCTACCACTTAAGCCATGCCCACAGAACCGGTTGTTAAAAAATTTGAATCCCACCCCTGCATAAGAGCCAATTTGGTCCAGTGGTTAAGGCACCAGGCTAGAATCTAGAAGACTGTGAGTTCTATTCCATCTTAGATACAAAATCCATATTTGGGCCTGTCACATTCTCTCTCTCTCTCAAACTAACTCACCTCATTTCACTGGGTTGTTGCCAAGGGAAAAATAGGAGAAGGAAAAAGGAAGGGTTAGATATGCTTGCCAGCTTGAGTTATTTATAAAAATAATAAAGGTAGGATAAAAACATCTAAAAAATACATAAAGGTTCAAACTGTTCTTTGTACATTTTTCTGCTGGTGCGCTTATCGCCTTGATTGATCTCCTCTGGATGCCCTGCAATTTGTCAACATCCTTCCTAAAATATGGAAAGACACAGTTGGATACAGTATTTGATGCATCTGCAGAACTGAGATCGATAATGTCTCTTAATTTTGTCATTATACTTCTATTGATAGGGTCTAGGATTATGTTTACTTTTTCTGAAGCTGTATCATAGTACTATTCAGATTGTGTTTTACCAAGATATTTAGAACATTCTCATGTATATTGTTGCCTAATATGTTATCTCCATTATGCCTTTGCTTTTTCCTCTCAGATCTAGGACTTTGGATTTGTTCTTGAAATTTATATTTTACCAGTGCTCCAACTTTACAACACAGTTCCTTTACAAGCACAGTTCTCATATAGGGAAAGGACTGAACAAACTCTCAATACTGTATTAGAACTGACCCTTTTCCTTTGTATTTCTACAGTACTGACATAGTAAAAAAAAAGCTTTGTGTAGAAATATAGTGATGCGTGTACATAAAACCAACTACATACAGGAAACACCTAAAAGATATAATGCATGGAAGTACAGGAAAAAATGTTCAGTCATGCTTCATCTTAGAATCCCAAGTGGTTGTGCCTTCTCTCAAAACAGGAATGAGGAGGTGGGAGAGCTATTTGTAGTTGTAAATAACTTGCTTTGGATTGGGAAATTGAACCTACTGTAAATGCTGAACAAAGGATTGCTTTTCGTTGGCCCATATGAATAATGTTGGTGTGTTGCACTGAGCTTCTATCAAATACTAAGAATCCACAGAAAATCCCAGCCCCAGTCACTATCAATTATGCATCCCGTCTTGAATGACCTCCTACAAGATGGAGAAATGATCAACAAAAGGAACTTGGCCCAAAGTAGAACATCATAACAAAAGAACAAATGAAATATTAAGTATCTGTTTATAACAACTTATAACAACTTATAACAATTTCTTTAGTGACCATTCAAAGTTACAACGGTACTGAAAAAAGTGACGTATGACCATTTTTCATACTTTTGACTATTGTAGCATTCCCATGATCACGTGATCAAAATTTATGACCATTGCAGTGTCCCAGGGTCAAGTGATCACCTTTTGCAACCTTATGACAAGCAAAGTCAATGAGGAAGTCAGATCCGCTTAATAACCATGTTACAAATTTAACAACTGCAGTGATTCACTTAACATCTGTGGCATGAGAGGTTATAAAATGGGGCAAAATTCACTTAACAACTGTCTCATTTAGCAACAGTAACTTTGGGCTCAGTTGTGGTCGTTAAGTCGAGGACTATCTGCATGTGTGGTACATATAGATGTGCATGATTCACTTCACCAGTCCAAAGAATTTTGGTAGAGTCCAACATGGCTCACCAAATCAAAAAGAATTCCTCTCATCTTGCTGTAAACTAAATTAGTGAAAAGGTTATCTTTTTGTAATAATCCAAATTCCATTTGACTTAAATACCTGACATTTCCCAGTAATGACACTGTTTCACTCTCATCAAATTTGTATGACGCAACCCAAACTGCCCCCTCATATGTAAATTGTATCTGCATTTCTTAAACTAATGTTGCGCATTGGCAACTGTCACATGCTAAAAGTAAACTGTATACACAACTGCAAAGGCATAATTAATCCTTTTCATAAAATAAAATGACTTTTATGCAGTTAATCTAATTGTCTCTATGCGGCATTTAAGCCCTGCCATTTCCATTAATAAACACTGCTAAAAATATTTTTCCAGTTATTTCTACTAACAATTGAAAGAACACTTTAATATTGTAAATACCATTTTACTTTTCTGAAAAATAAACTTTCTGAAGTACCCCTGATCATATATTATACATTTACTACCTCAGTTTTGGCAAAGAATTTCCTTCTTATATTGAGGTAGTGTGTTTAGCACATGGCCAAGAGCTGTGTCTGGCTTGATTTAGACTTGGCCACAACTGTGCCTAGGCATTGACACATACCTACACCACAAAAAGATTGATGGGTAAGTATAGGTTATAGATGATTCCATACAGGCTAATGTGCACACCTCTCAAATCTCAACAACACGTTGTGTAGAGATATGCATCATGCTGATTGGTTGATCCTGTTGGGAGATAGGCAGAAGGCAAGGCACATTCAAATAATGTATTTGCAGAAGTATAAATGCAAGAACTATGCAACTGCCTCTGAATGACAGACATATATGTTCTCTGATGTTTAGTGGCACAGAAGTTTAGATCAAGCTTTAAACAACATTGCAGAATACTCTAATTAGCTTCGTTCTCATCTTATATACCATTACCTATTTTATTTACCATTCTATATCTTCTATATAACTACTCCCTGCTTTTCACTCTTCTTAATTCTATTTTATTTAATTCATTTTAATTTAAATCATTGTGTTTGTATCTTTTGTCCATTCTTTCCAAATTATCCATTTATCTCATTCCCTACAAAAAAAAAAAAGATTTCTCCTGAAATCACTGATCAGAGTATGATGCCTTTCTATCCTCCCCCTAAATTAATATTTAAAATAATGCCCATTACCCAATCTGATTCTGCTTAGTACATTCTACCAGCTAACTTTTAAAAAGAGGAAAGAATAATAAATCCAAAATGATTAATATAGTTAAATAATAAATCTAAATGTTAAATCTTGTAACATTCCAATTATCAATTTCAAAAACAAACGCTACAATAGTAAGTTTATAGTAACATCAATACAACAATCAATTAAACTCTTCAATTAAACTCAATATTTTAAACATTCCTTTTAATATTTTGTTAAATTTTAAAGTCTATCATTACTAAACATTTCAATATTTTAATCTTTTATTAATTCTTATAACATTCTAGTTTTCTATTTCTAATACAAATACTACAATACCATCTTATGTACCTTGCAGAATCTTCTTTTTAAAAGAAATTATACATTACCCTTTATCCCTAAAAAAAATTCCTTTTTTCCCATCTTGATTCATACCTTTGTGGCTTTCCCCCCCCTTTTCTCTTTCTTTCTTATCCCACCTGGCCTTTTTACCCCCCTCTCTCCTACCTTCCGCCTTTTTAGCTTCCCCTCTCTGCTGTATTCCTTTTTTCTTTTGCTTACTAACATTGTGTTGATTTTGCATCTTATTTTTCTCTTTCTTGGGTGTTTTTTTAAGTCTTAAGTCCTTCATTTTCCTTCCTCTCTTTCTCCCTTCTTTCTTAATTAAGTTTTGAGATTCATTGAAGATGGAGTCTTCTTCTTCTTCTTCTGTTTCCTCCATCTGTTGTTGTGTTTGCAGATAAATAGCAAGCGCCATTTCTAAAAAAAAGGAAGGCTTCTTTCACAGCGTCCTTGCTTTCTTTTTTTATTTTTCCATATTCCTTTCTAAGTTCATCAACAGGTAAAGCCATTGTAAATCTTTTCTTTATTCTTCTTCTTAAAACAACCAAGATGTTTCAAAAGTTAGAACAGTTCCCCAAAGTCCCAGAGACATCAATCAATCCAAACAAAGCACAAAGTTCTCACTTTCTCTTCCTGGGGTGATATCAATAGAAGGGAAAAGAAAAAAAGCCCAATCTATATTTTAAAGCCTTATTTTGCAATTAATTTCTAGTCTCAAAATCTTCAAGGTATCTCCTCCAGCAAGATCTTAATATTTTCTTCTTTTTTTTTGTCCTCTCCCTTCCCACTTATAACAAGAAGCCAAGTTTTTACCTTTTATAAAAAGACAGGTTTCTCAATGACCATTTGTTGATTCCATAGGGAAGGAGAGTAAACTTTCCCTTTCAGCACCTCAAATTTGCCCCTTGAAATTCTCCTTTGGAAACAAAGTATTGTTCAAAAATAGGCATAGTTTTCAGGATGTTAGGCGTCTCTTAAAGTCCTGGGTCAGCCAAAAAACTTTCTCTTGTAAACTTTCTCCCCTCTTCCTCCTGCTCAGTCTTACCCAGCTGCCGGCTTCTTTGTGGCGGCCATTACAGACCGCCACTCCACCATCTTGAGAAAAGGGGTTTTTGCCGGCTGGGGAGGGGGTCTGCAACACTCCCAAACCCCTCTCCGGCTCCCCCCTCTCTTCGGCTGCCTCTGCGGGGCAGCCTTAGCCTCCAGACCCGTCAGGATCGGAGGCACCAAGACGGCTAGTGCCGCAGGGATTGCGCAGGATCGCGAATCCCTGCCACTGCCAAAGCCGACAAACTGGAAGTTTCATATAAAGAGAAATAATCTGGGTCCAAACTACTTTCTTAAAAGAAGTTTTATTATTGTGTGTTTTGTGTGTTTGAAAATTAATAAAACCTCGGAGGAATGTTGGATGAGAATAATGGTAACCAAGTCAGAGAGAAATGTAGATGACAATTATAAATTGGATAAATATAGGAAAAATATTAATAATAATGAAATTGAATAAGAGTAAAGAGAAATAATGAGAAATTTGCTAAGAGATATTTATATATTTATATGGAAATGGTGTAAAACAGAACTATGTTGTATAAAATAATATCTTTTTCGACTTGTAAAATTTATAATGGAAAGAGGGTTTATGTATTCAATGGTTAATGATGGTTTGTTTCTTTAAAATTAATAAAATTTGTTTCAAAAAAAAAAACCAACAACATTGCAGAATACTCTGTTCTATGCTGAATGAGCCAAAGGAAGACAAAGGAATGGAGCATAACTATTTCTGCATCCAAGTTTTTTCCCTCTTGCTGTATATGTCTAGACAGGACATCCCAAGTGTAAGATTTCCAAAATACAGTAGTATTTCAAAATTTCAGTTTTGATATACATTCTCAAAGTGATGGTTTTAATCAAAGTGAGCACTCTTTGAGATGAATTCTACTTTGAGATAATGGTCCTGAATGTAGCAAGGGCTGAAGGCATATAGATCTTTGTAAGTACACTCCAACACCTTGCATGGTGTCCAGAAATACACCTACACAGAAATGTGTTATTTTGCAGAACTGGCTGCTGTTGGATAGCAAACAGAAACCTGTATTCTGTGTCAGCGGCCACTTCCAACTTGTCTTCAAGGGCAGCCCTACTTAAAGCAAATCTAACTAATGAGCCACTGTTTTCAGCACCTCCTAGTTTGACTATCAAAGCTGGCCACCTGCTGTTCCTGTAAGAGTTGTGATTCCAGAAATTGCATTCCAGTTCCTTCCGATGAAACATAGGCTCATTTAAAATAATAAAACCACAGAGTTTCTGTAGTCATAATAAATCTATCTTATTATGTTTCGGTCTCAGTCTGTTTTACTCCATGCAGTAAAGCCCGAAATGTGGGACTCTGCTCATCTTCACTCCTTGTCTTTTTGCCACATCATTCTAGCATTTACTTTGGCACTTCATCTTCTGGAATTTCTTGGTTTGCCAAGGGGAGGTTTCCCAGGAGCAACCCTGTCAAGAAAGCTCTATCTGTGTGTTCTGAAAATGAAGCAAGTACTATTCAGAACTGCCCACTAAGCAGCTAAACAGAATTTCCAATTTAATTCACCTGTTTTAGATATCATTTTTATGTTTCTGGTTTTCTATAAATAACATTTCCTAAGCCCAGAGAAAACAGAAATGATAAAGTTCCATATTTTGGGATTCCATTGTTATCTACAAGCACTTTAATGGTTCATGGTTTGACAACTTTGGAAAAGAGGAGAGAGATTCATTTGGTAGCTCTCCCAGATTAGAGTAGGAAGACATGCAATACAGGAAGTCCTTGATTTATGATCACAATTGAGTCCAAAAATTATGCTGGCAGGCAAGATATTTCTTAAGTAAGTTTTGCCCATTTTATGACTGTTCTTGCCACAGTTGTTAAGTGAATGGTTCTAGTTGTTAAATTAGTGACATGGTTGTTAAGTGAACTCAGCTTCCCCATTGACTTTGCTCATCAGATGGTTGTAAAAGATGCATGACCCCAGGATACTGCATCCATCTAAATATAAACCAGTTGCCAAGCATCTGAATTTTCATCATGACCATAGGGATGCTGCAATGGTCATTAAGTGTGAAAAATAGTCATAAGTCACTTTTTTCAGTGGCATTGTAACTTCGAATGGTCACTAAACAAATGTTTATAAGCCAAGAGCTACCTGTACATGAATATCCCTTCCACAATAGTGGTGCCACTTCTCTATTCAAATGGGGTGTGAATATGGGGAGACAGATTCCGGGTGCCTGACCTTCTAGGTATGGATTATCACGTAAACATGTAATTACTTTATAATAGTTTACTATTAATAATTGTTCTTTTTAGGGCAGTTATACCTTGAAGACACAAATGTCTTTTGACCTTTTCTCGTCTTATGATAAAACTAAAAATATAACAAATCTTATATCTCCTGGTAAATTAGTTCTTTCACAGAAATGGGTTTAACCTGTAATTGATGATAAAAGTATTTATAGCTGTGTTCTTTTTTTTCTGTTATTACCAGATATATCAAAAGATAAGTCAGCATGGTGACTTGTTTGATTGCTTCCACAATCAAGAAGGAATTCAGAACTACTAAGCAAAAAGCAAGGCAAACAGATAACTTTTTAAAAGCTTCACTTTGATAGAATGCAAATCATAGATAATGTAAGTTGAGAACTGAAAAATACATATATTTGGCCCAAGAACAACTAACAATACTTACCATCAAACGTCTTCTTTTCAGAAGAAAATAGTACCTTTGTCAGATGTTGTATGGGGTTACTACTTACTACTACTAACTACTAGTAACAAGGATATACACGTGTGTGTGTGTGTGTGTGTAGAGGTGAGATAATTAACTGTATACTAATTAATACACTAATAGTATACTATTAGTATACATAGAATACTAATATATACAAAGCGATGTATATTTTGAAAGCTGCTATGACAGCCAAGATGGTTACATTCTTCCCAT
This sequence comes from Hydrophis major, assembly GCA_033807585.1. Classification (NCBI taxonomy): domain Eukaryota; kingdom Metazoa; phylum Chordata; class Lepidosauria; order Squamata; family Elapidae; genus Hydrophis; species Hydrophis major. The sequence goes on from CM066329.1 coordinate 337,736,173, forward strand.
CCCTTTCTTAGCATAGCTCATGTCCAAGATCGGTTCTGCTACAAAAGTAGACCTAAAGCATTAATTCAAGTAAACTGGCTAAATTGGTCTATCATTTAATATTTTAGAACAGTTAGGATTTTCAGGTACAACCTAATCAAGTAAAAACAAGCTGAACTGGATAAAGTTTGGTTTATTTTCTTTCTATTCTTTTGAGGGCAGGTTTCTGATTTATTTTTTCAAATTGGTCTTTTAATTTAAATAACCATAGGAAAATTACTTGAAACATTTAGAAGAAGGCGTGATACAGGTGGATGAAGGTCAGATTGTCACTCCAGGGAATACTCCATTGCTCCATAAATGCAACAGGAAACAAGACAACAAATGCCTTATTTCACACATTTTCTCAAATATGCATTAAGTCCAAATATATTAATATCTGAATAAATTTGTGATGCAGAATCTCTTCAGAAAGCAAAAGTGGGCATGAATAAAGTTAAGGAAACTTGAGTGTTACTTAACCTTCTTCTGGTTCTAATAGTCCTGGTGTACAATAAATTCTCTTCTTTAAAGTCACACTGTCACCAGTCAAACTGGACAGCAGTGCAAGGTTTTCAGTTGTCAGCCCTGCAAGGTATACCAGACTAAAAGATTTTTGTAATCCACTTTCATTGTCGGGACTCCAGTTATGTTTCCCTCTTTGTTGCTTTGGTAAGGGATCTTCCTTCTCTCCATTAAGGCTGTGCTCTTTACAGAAATGAAGGAACTCTGAGTGTAGAACTTTTTATGTACATTAAATCTTATACATTCAAAGGATTTCCATTTAAGAAGACAATCACCTTGTACCTGATCTTCATTAACATAACAATGTGACTTTATAGAAAAGGATTTCTCACCATATTTTTATAAGTTGTACACATCTTTTTAGAAGTTGAGCTGGACTTTTGTCTAATATATTCTCATTAAACAGAAGCTTCTATATGCAACTGTAAGTGACAAAAGGATTAGAGAAACATGTAGAATCCATTTCTTTCTTGTTTACTAAACAAAATATGGTTTGCCAGTTTGATACCAATTCCTCATAAAGAATGGTAGTAAATAGGAACAAAACTGTTTTGCCAACATATGGCAAAACATACTATTGTGATTAACTGTACACCAACACCATCTACTGGATGCTAATGAAACTATCCAGACAGCTGAAGGTTGAAAGTAAGTTTCAGCACACAAGAACAAAACACATTATGTGAGGTTATGCAATAACCAAAAGATTTGGTTCAGAATCCAGTTCCGAAAATAATTCAGATCATCTCCGAATTAGAGAAGTCTCTAAGTCAAAAACTACCGATTTAAACACGGTCTAAATTCAAAATGAGATTAAGAAATACAGATTTTCGTTTTTCTTACTAGCTATTACTAAAAATGGGAAATTAAAATTTCTTAAGAACAATTGGATGAATATAACAGCTCTGAGCAGATAGAATCTTTCACATTTGCATTTTAAAGTTTGATTTAAAAAAACACTTCTACAGTTTTTAAAATTTGAGGGAAAAATTGGATGAAGCTGATAGGTTTAAGGTTTTATCACAGTGGGCCTGGCTCCAATGAACAGCACCATAGCCTTATTGTCAAGTTGGTGTTGTCTTTCAGCAATTGAGCCAAATGTTGTTTATTTATTTATTTATTTGCTTATTTATAGTGTCATCATCTCCAAAACAACCCTGGGTGGTTTACATTTAAAAAAAGAAGTAATAAAACTAACTAATGGGACAGGAAGCAAGACAGAGATTCAGAAACCTACTCCAGTGCTTAGGAGAATAGCCAAGTTTTGAAAGACTTATAGAATGTTATCAGCGAAGACTCATCCAATCTCATAGAGGATATCATTCCAGAACAAAGGAGCTACAACAGGAAAGGCATACTTACTGGGACCCAAAAGAGAACATTTTTTAATTGAAGGGAGTCAAACTGCATTGCGTCTGTCTGATCTTACAGGACAGGTTGAAACTATGGGAGACAAGTGGAACCTAAGATAACCTGGCTCACAAAGAGATTTAAAGGTGTGATAACCAGCATCTTGAATTGCATCCAGGCTTCATGACAACCACTGTACATAGGCAACTAAGGATTGTCCAGCACTGCTTGCGCTATTCCATTTTGAACCAGCTGTAGCTTCTGAGTGGTCTTCTAGGACAGTCCCCTGCTGAGTGCATTACAATAATCTAGTCGTAAGGTGAGTGGAGCATGAGTGACTATCTGGAAAGCTTCCTGAGAGCCTAGGCTGCCCCAAGTCCCAAAATATAAAATTAATTTCCCTTTTTTTGTCTTTCTGACCAGTAGTGTTTTTTTTCCTTGCCACGAGAATGGCCAAGATAGTGCTGGCAAAACTACCAAAAGCTGATTTTGCACTCACTTATTGCTCAACTAGGAGTGCAAATATCTCTTGCTTTTTTTTTTTTTCAACTGTGAGAGATAATTGCAATATATGTAGTCCTTGTTTAACCATTCAGTTACATCAGACTTTAAAAGCTACTTACAATCCATCCTTAACATTATGACTGATGTCCCTCCAGAAGTTACATGATTGCATTTTGGGCACTTGGCAACTGGCTTGGATTTATGACTGGTGAAAGTGATCTTCTAGGGCATTTCTCAAATATTTGGTCTCAAAACTTTACTTAAAAAATACTGAGGAGCCAAGGAGCTTTGTTTTATGGGGGTTATATTATTCAATGCGTACTGCATTATAAAGTAAAACTGAAGAAAATTAAAAAGATTGATTTATTTTGTAGATCAACTTGCAGAGATCTGGAAACTTTGGGAACTGCTCTTCTAGAGCAGGGGTCCCCAAACTTGACAACTTTTAAGACTTGTGGACTTCAATTCCCAGAATTCCTCAGCCAACATAACTGGCTGAGGAATTCTGGGAGTTGAAGTCCACAAGTCTTAAAGTTGCCAAGTTTGGATACCTCTGTTCTAGAAACAGCATCAGTGAAGGCAGTGAATGAAAACAATCAGAAAAAAAAATAAGAAAAAACCCAATATAACATAAATATTTAACATAAATATTTCAGTAACTCAATTATTTTCTTGCGCTTCTCCTTATCCTTTCATAGAAGAATGAAACTGTTCTGTACGGTAATTTACATTCTTGTACACGCCACGCTGTGATTGGTCAAAGCGTGCAGGGATCCGATTGGTCGAGCAAGCCCCTCTGATTGGCCTGCTGCGGATCTCCCGCGATTGGTGGAAACTAATCGCGGGAGATTCAAAGCAGTGCCATTGGCCGTGGTTTGGGAATAAAAAGCCGCAGTTTTCCCCCTGAAACCCGAGCCGTTCTCAGGACCAATAAATGAGCTGAACCAAGTCACTGAGTCCTGGTCTCCTTGCCGCGCCGGACTTAACACTGGCGACGAAGGTAGGATTCCAAGGCTGATTCCCCACCAACACGTGTCTGGAGGAAGCGAGACCGAGATGGCCAGCATCGCACCGCCCGCGCCCTTCAATCCCGCTACCGAGGACTGGGAATCGTACACAGACAGACTCCTCATGTTCCTCGAATGTAGCAACATGAAGGATGCCACCGGGCCGAAGAAAAGAGCCGTCTTCCTGACACACTGCGGGCCCACAGTGTTCAAGATGGCAAAAACTCTAGCGAAACCCGCGGACGTCAAGGAGATGGACTGGGCCGACCTCGAACCATTGCTCCGGAACCACTATGCCCCCGCTGTGCCCACCCTCATCAGGCGGCACAATTTCTACTGGCAGGACCAGAGCGCGGGCGAGAGCATCAGCGATTTTGTGGCTGAACTGCGAAGCCTAGGGGGCATGTGTGGGTTCTCGGACATGGATGAAGCCTTACGGGACCGCGTCGTACTCAGACTCCGAGACCTAGTCCTACAGAGCTGACTGATGGCCAAAGGAGACATCGCCCTCGCCGACGCCATCGCTGAAGCCACCACAGCCGAGGCAACCCAGAAATCGGCGAACCGCATGCAGAGACCAGACACCGGAGACTGCACCGTGACCGCCGACCCAGGACGGGCGACCGAGGCCCACCCGGAAGCAAGTCACCATGAGACCACCACCTATCATGACGAATTCCACTCCACCTCCGACACCACAGACGAGGAGGAGGAGATCCACCGGCTCCAGACGGGCCGTGACCAGTGAAATCGGCGGGGTTGTAAGTCGGGGACCGCATGTGCCAGGTGCGGAGGCGACCACCCTCGAGCAGAGTGCCGTTTCTTCGATGCAGTTTGCCGACACTGCGACAAAAAGGGTCACATCACCCAAGTCTGCCGATTGAGGAAGGCCTACAGCCCCAGACGGCGGGACCACAGCGAGCGGAGACGGGACAGCACACACCCCAGAGCCAGAGATCGCCAAGCTGACAGCCGATGGGACCGAAGCGGACAGAACCGACGAGGTGGCGAAACCCGGCGGAAGGAGGAAACCCACCAGACAGTCATCATCGACCACGCATCAACCTCCGACGCCCAAAAGGTCTACGTGGAGGTAGGCATCGAAGGCGAGCCATGCAAAATGAAGGTGGACTCCAGGTCCTACCTCTCCATGGTCGCCTGGCAAGAAATCAAATGCTTGGTGCCTACCATCCACAAGAAGGGACTGGAGAACCAGAGACTAATAATAAGGACTACCAGGGAAACCTCATCCTGGTAGTCGGAACAGGACAATTCAAGGTAACATTCAAGGGCCGCACTGCAAAGCTTCCCCTGACGATTGTGGACCGAGACCGACCCAGCCTTTTGGGACTTAAATGGTTCACACCGCTCGGCATCGAAGTCACGGGCATCAACCACACTGCCGAGACCAATTGGGAAGAGCAACTGGCACGGGACTTCCAGGAAGTGTTCGACGGCACCCTAGGCAAGTACCGAGGGCCCCCCATCTCCTTCAGCCTAGACCCCAACATTCCCCCGATACGCCTAAAACCAAGGCAGGTACCCTTTGCACTCAGGCCAAAAATAGACGAGCAAATTGACAAGCTCGTCAAGCAAGGGGTCCTACAACCAATTGACCACGCCCGATGGGTCGGTAAGAATCTGTGGGGACTATAAGGCCACCCTAAATTGCGCCTTACAACAAAGCGCCTACCCAGTCCCAGTTGTGCAGCACCTTCTACACTCACTGGGGGGAGGCAAGGTTTTTGCGAAGCTCGACCTGGCACAAGCATACCAACAGCTGCCGGTCGATGCAGAAACCGCTGAGGCGCAAACCATAGTCACCCACCGGGGAGCGTTTCGCTGTAACCGTCTCCAGTTTGGAGTCAGCGTGGCGCTGGGAATTTTCCAGAGCCTCATGGAGAGGCTTTTGCAAGGAATTAAGGGGGTGGTGCCCTACTTCGACGACGTGCTGGTGTCGGCAACCAACCAGCTAGAACTAGAGGGCTGGCTAAGGGAGGTGCTAACGAAATTCAAGGAAACCGGGCTAAAAGTGAAGAGAGAAAAATGCCAGCTTTGCACAGAGCGGGTCGAGTTCCTGGGGTACCTCCTAGACCAGCACGGCATCCATCCAACCGCAAACAAAATCAGAGCCATTAAGGAGGCCCCTACACCCAGAAATAAAACGGAACTGCAGGCATTCCTGGGACTGCTTAATTTTTACAATGTTTTCCTGCCCCAAAAGGCGACCACGGCGGAGCCTTTGCATAGGCTTTTGGACAAGGCAGCCACCTGGACTTGGGGGAAACACGAGGAAGCCACTTTCAAGAAAACCAAGGACCTGCTCACCTCTGATGCCATCCTCATCCAATACAATGAGACCCTACCACTTGCCGTCACATGCGACGCCTCACCCTTCGGCGTTGGCACCGTCCTCAGCCACACACTCCCGGATGGAAGAGAAGCACCCATCGCTTTCTTCTCGAGGACACTCACCAAACCAGAGAGGAACTATAGCCAGCTGGACAAGGAGGCCCTAGCCATCGTCGCAGCAGTGAAGAAGTTCCACGAGTACCTCTGTGGCCACACGTTCACCATTATCACAGACCACAAGCCGCTGCTGGGCATCCTGGCAGGGAACCGGGCCACCCCGAACATCCTATCTTCCAGAATGACAAGGTGGTCTGAATTCCTTGCCGCCTACAGCTACCGGCTCACACACCAACCCGATAAGACTATCACCCACGCAGAAGCCTTGAGCCGCTCGCCGTTACCCGACCTAGACACCGACCCAGCACCCACGACAAGCACCCTCAGCATAGAGACTCTGCCTGATCTACCCATAACCGCGTCAGACATTGCCCGAGAAACTAATAAAGACAAACGTCTGGCACAGGTGTTACATTGGGTAGAAAAAGGGTGGCTGGAAAAAGACAACGACAAAGCATTCAAGACATTCTGGAACTGGCAAACAGAACTCTCGCTACAAAAAGGGTGTGTACTGTGGGGGGATAGGGTTGTTATTCCGGAAAAACTACAAGGGAAGGTATTGGGGTTGTTACACGAGGGGCACCCGGGCATAGTTAGAACGAAAGCCTTGGCCAGAAGTTATGCTTGGTGGCCAGGGATGGACAAGCAAATCGAGGCCTGGGTGGCAAGATGTGAACGCTGCCAAGAAACCAGACCGAGCCCTCCCGCGGCACCGATCCTGGAATGGGAAACCCCCAGGGGACCATGGTCCAGGATTTTGCCATGGTCCACATAGATTTTGCCGGGCCCACTAAGGGACATACATTTCTGGTAACGGTAAAACTGGTTGGAGGTAAGCAACATGAAAACCACCACCACAGAGGCCGTGACCAAGGAACTTAGCAAGCTATTCGCAACCCACGGCCTCCCAGACATCATCGTGTCGGACAACGGGCCCCAATTCACCTCGCTAGAATTTGAAAAATTCCTAGCAGAACAGGGCTTATGACACACATTGACAGCTCCGGCACATCCGGCGGCAAACGGAAGGGCAAAACGGATGGTTCAATTTACGAAAAAAACCATCCAAAAAATCGAACATGGGGAAATCCAAGAAAAAATAAATAAAATGCTCTTCATACAACATATAACCCCGAACACAACAACAAACAAAAGTCCGGCAGAGCTACTAATGGGGAGGAAAATAAAGTCCCCACTAGACAGGCTGCACCCCACATACAACCCGGAGAACCCCCCCAACTCCTCTAGCAAGCATTGGTTCTTTGCACCAGGCGACGCCGTCTATGCAAAGAACCTAACCGGAGACCCACTATGGGTACCAGCAACCATAACCCAACTGACAGGCCCCCGCTCGTACCGGCTGCAAACAACCGATGGACGAGCCTGGTAACACCACATCGATCAACTAAGATCGAGAACAATCACAGTAAACACAACCGACACGCAACCAAACACAGACAACCCCCTAATACAAGCCAAGAGGGGAGGGAATACCCCGGGAACCAGAACCCAATAGAAAGAAACCAGCAACACTTACCAATGGACAGCCAGCTCGAAGCCTCACCAGGAAGAAGCAGCCAGGCCAGCTCAACCAGCCCAGAAAGACTAGGCGGGAGCGGTGGAAACCACAGCTCAACCAGCCCGGGTAGACCGGGAGGGAGCTGCGACAAGAGGCCCGGCGAGACCTTCCAGGCGGTTCCATCGACGAGGCCGAGAGCAACAGAGAACCCGACCGAACCGGCCGGGAGCCAAGCAACAACTGACCTGCGCAGGTCCAGTTGGCAAGTACGGAGCCCTGCCTACTTACGGGACTATGTCACGTAGGACCGAACCAAGAGGGGAGGGGTGTTCTGTACGGTAATTTACATTCTTGTAGATGCCGCGCTGTGATTGGTCAAAGCGCGCAGGGATCCGATTGGTTGAGCAAGCCGCTCTGATTGGCCCGCTGCGGATCTCCTGCGATTGGTGGAAACTAATCGTGGGAGATTCAAAGTGGTGCCATTGGCTGCGGCCGCCGCAGCTTGGGAATAAAAAGCCGCAGTTTTCCCCCCGAAACCTGAGCCGTTCTCGGGACCAATAAATGAGCTGAACCAAGTCACTGAGTCCTGGTCTCCTTGCCACGCCAGACTTAACAGAAACTAAAATACCCTATTCTGTAAACCTGCTGATTGCTTTTTGCATTATTCCAAAATTCATTTGGAATTATTAGAAACATCCAGTTTGAGCCCTTCATTGCTACTGATAGAAAATTGCTTTGCTCCATTCATCTTGAGTTTTGATAAAACATAAGGTACATTGAAACACTGCTTTTTCAAAAGATATCCAATAATTATATTTAAACTGATATTTTAATATGAAAAGAAAATATTATTCTTGCCCTTTTTAAAGGGGGAAGGTAATTTGTTATGGGGGGGAGCATTTAATAATTGACACACTGGCAGTGTATATATTATAGATAATTCAATGTATCCGAAATTGTAGTCATTTACTAAATTTTACATGATGAAAATAATATTCTTTTAACAGTGTAGCTCGACATGTTAATCCTCGAGGCTTACCTTCTAACAAATTAAAATGTTAGAAGAATAGCTTTCAAACGTATCGAATGGGTCGGAAAAAATCACCAACGGACTTCGGAATCTGCAATAAGTGTAAATACAAAAGGAAATGTCAAAGTGAGCAAAACTACTTTCTGCTACCCTGTGTCCTATGGACGTGGGTGGCGTATTTCGACTCGGTTCTGACGAAAAGGGCATTGCGAGCGTCTGAATCTCCAGCCCTAAGTGTCTAGAGAGATTCTCAGTCATCCAGGTCATGGTTGTTCCAAAGCTTTTTTTTCCTTTTCTTCAAGAGGCAATTGGACTTTTTCTTTGAAGACTTTCGCTTTTGAAAGCTGAAGAAGCGAGAAGCGAAAGTCTTCAAAGAAAAACCCAGAAAGTCCAGTTGTCTCTTGAGAGAAAAAAACCAAAAAGACCTTTAGGCCTCCAGCCCTAAAAAGTGAGGGACGGGCAAATACTTTCCACGCCCTCCTCAGCCACCAAAATGCAGGCCGGGAGAAGACGCAGCCGATCCGATCCCCCTTTGGCGCAGTAAGGCGTCACTTCCTCCCTTCTCAGGAAAGGCGGCGAGGCCGCCCATAATCCCCGACGAATTTTGTTATGTTTTTCTGAGGGAGGAAGACCCGCGAGGGGCAGGAGACGGCAGCGGGGGCTGTTGCGGCTGCGATGGGCGCGAGGGACGTTGCAGAGGCACCGGCGGCGGCGCTGCTGAACAGGCGCCGAGGTCGCTGCTCCTCCGCCTGCCCGGCTGATCGCTGAGCAGCCGCCGCGCCTCCTCGCAGGGAGAGGCGGGATGGCCGAGGCGGCCGACGACTCCCCGGCGGCTTCCCTGCAGGAGAAAGTGGCTGCGCTGGAAGCGGAGTTGAGCGCCTGCCGGCGCCTGCTTGAGCGGGAAAAGAAGCGGCGCTTCCAAGCCCAGGCCTGCGCGGCCAAGTTACGGAGGCAGGTAAGGCGTTCTGGCGGGAGCTGTTCGGGGAGGCCCCGCGATTCTTGCGCTTTTTCACTCCGGCCGGCTTCTCGGGGACAGGCAGTCGCTCTGCTGGGGCTGCACTTCTTAACCGCTCAGCTAGAACCCGCGGAGTCGTTTCTTCGTTGCCTCTGTTGAAGGGACGAGGTCCTCTGTCCACTGCCAGGCCTTGGATAGGGACAGAAGGGAACCCTGCGCCTCAGCAAGCTCTACTTCGTTTCCCTGCCAGGGAGTAGAGTCTGGAAAAAATGTTGGGCTTCACTTGAAATGTCCTGGCCTAGCTTTCCCTAAGTTTTCCCTTCTTGGATCCTAGCTTAGCATCAGCCAACCTTCTCTCAACATGGCAGCTGCTCTGTATTTATTTCTGGCTTGCAGTTGCCCTGTTGACTGATTAAATGCAGTCAGATCATTATTGACTCTTGGTGGCTACATACATTCCCCCCCCACACACACACTTTATGATCTGTCTATCTATGCCTAATACTTATTGTATTCCAGAGGAAGGTAGGCATAAGTTCTCTCAAATAGTTCAGAAGATTGGTTAAGGACTCTCAGTAGTCTTTCAGAGCCACGGAACAATAAGAAGCTATTAAAAAGAGCGGGGAAAGCAAACCAATGTAATGGATGAAGGATGAATTACAGGTAGTGTTTGATTTCATTCAATGACCATTTGAAATTGCGATGCTGCTGTAAAAAATGATTGGCAAGTGATCCTTGCACTTATGACTACTGCAGAATCCCTGTCATGTGATCAAAAGTCAAGCATGTGGCAATCCACATTTACATTTGCAAAAGTTGTAGTGTCCTAGGTTCATGCAGTCACCTTTAGTGACCTTCTGGGGACTTCTGATAAGCAAATTCAGTAGGTGGAAGCTGATATCTTACAAGGTTTTGTTTTGGGCTCAGTTTTTTTATTTCCTCCTCCCTTTAATTAAAGAGAATAGACACAAAGACAAAAGCAAAAACGAAGCACCCAACAATAAAAATATTATATACACAACAGCTTATATATACAAACAAAGTTTCAATTAAGTTTGGCTATAATTTTCCATATATAATCCACCTCTGTAAGCAACTCTTTCACATATTGCAAGTAACATTAGAACTATGCCATAAATGTACCTTTCCAGGGATGAGGGGCAACCTCATTACTATTAAGCAGAGCATGAAAAATCTGTTTTGGTTGTTCAGTGGTCAATTTCTAAGTGCTAGTAATTCAATAGAATTTATTTATCTGAAAGTATTAAAGTTTGTCTGACATTCAAATTAACATGCATACCCAGCAACACTTTCCCCCCTTTCTATACAAAAGAGGGTCAGTTTGAAATATCTTTTTTTAAATACATCATGCTAATCTATGTTGTGGGTTTAATTTTTAACTGCTTATTTTATTTTGTAGGTTGAAAAACTTGGTAAAGTCAGCAATGGTGAAAGAAATGAGAAGAAAACATTTACTGTAGAAGTGCAAACTGAAGACTCTGCTGCATGGTTATACACAGGTAATAGGAAATAATAGAAATCCTATGGAGATTCAAAATAAGGGGTCATTGCTCTCTTGGTGGTTTTCTAGCATTGTTTGCTAGCACTGATGATGTTAACCTAGTTTGGGTAATGAAATGTCTGCAAAAAAACAACCAAGCTCAGAGAACAACAAGGAACTCATATTTCAACCCTGAGCTACAAATATTCTCCGTTATTAGATTCAAAATAATCTTGTGACTATTTGATACTGATACATGCCTGTTATGTTTGCCTTGCTGATAAAGTATTTTGTCCTAATCAATAGAAAATGTTCCAAGTTGGATTATTACAATCGGCATTTATTATTAAAAACCTTGTTATGAAATTATTTAGACAATAAGCTTCCAGTGTAACTTAAAAACAATATTTAAATAATTACTTCCTGCGCTGTCCAGACAGTTTAGAGTTAATGGGATTTGGGATAGTTAGTTAGGATTTGAGAGCTGTCCCCTTAAGGTAATGCTAGTTGGTAAATGTAGTTAAAGTATCCTGGGAAATGTAATCCATGTCATTTGGCCACATCTGTAAGCCTGATTGGTCACTAAATTGACTCTTGTTGGGTTGGGGGAGGCTCCCTCACTCTTGCCTGAACACGGACTCATGGTGGCAGCTTTACCCCCTGCCTCTGCGACTATGGGATAAAAAAATTAATATCATTTACACTACGATTTCAACTATGCAAAGAATTGGACATTAGATGCATCTCAACATAACTGTGAGTCACCTTGAGGATACCTAATATAATCCAATAAAAGAAACTTTGTAAGGAAGAATTTGTAGAGTTATTCTATCTCTTTTTATTCAGCAAGTGAATCATAAGACAGAATACTTCCCATTACAGACTGAAATACGTACATTAGTTGAAAAGAAAAAAGGGATCGTTTGGGGGGGAAGAGAAAATAAAAGCAAGTTTAATGTGTTTAAAATTACAGTTCTTATCATTACCAGCTATAATGACAAAAGTTCAATCAAGTAACTAGATATGATACATATTTGAACCAATCAAAATCAACCCTGCTTTTTTAATTATCTATTTGGCTATATAAATTCATTATTAATCCCTGTTATATCTTTGGATTTAATATTTTGTCCAACAGTAAAGATTCATAATAAAACTTTTAAAACTAAAAAAATAAATGTGTAATAAATGTAACATTCCTATTTGCTTATCCCCTAGCTTCTACCTACCAAGAGAAGCTATCAAAATCAATTGCTATCAAAACCAATGTTTGGGTTAAAGGTATTCCCCAAGGCAAATCCACTGAGGAAAAATACACTTTTAGGTGTTCACAATTATTGGAATGTCTGTATAGTTCTCCTTAGAGCTGGTCGGATCATCCAGAGAGTGGGAGGTGCTTCAGTCTGCGTCGTTGAAGGCTGAGCTTAATTACTGAGGAACGCTCCGCCCTCCATCATGTGTCTCCCTTGCGTTCCCCAGTTTATGCTCAGCCTTCGTGAGAGTAGGCTGTGTATTTCCCACTCCTTGGCCGATTCAAGAACCTTCTTCTTCAGCAGAATTCCTTATTTCTTCAGGTTTGCTTATTGTTTGCCTCGTTCTTCCTTAGCCTCTGTGCATTTGGATTAGTGGCTTAGCAGGGGAGCGCATTTTTTCACCCCCAGGGGGGATAAAGAGCGGGCGGCTTTCATGCTCCGGCACCAATCCCTCCCCCCCCCCATTCGGACCTTCTTCCTGCCATCTCTCCACGCCGCACTCGTAGCAGCTTAATTCGATCGTGCTGATAAGTGCAGCTGGTGTTCCCCCCACCGTAAACACCGATCGCCCCAGGAAGGGGCAAAAACTTTAACTGACTACCTCTCCTGGCCTCTAGACGTGCCGGAGAGGCTTATAATTGCTCTGAGCGGCCCGTTGATAAGGGATCGTGGGCGGCCGCCATTTTGGGCACTGCCGCGTGTCGGGCGCCATTTTTAAAGGCCTCATTGGGCTGCGAAGAGGCTAGATCTAGTTACAGGCCTTCCAGCCTGTGAGAGCTACTGTGCATTTGTGTATTTGGCAACTTGTTGGCTTTCCGCAGCACGCTCAGGGCAGGAAACTGCAGCCTATCCCTCCCGGTTGTTGCCTGGGAGCTCCAGCTGCCAGAGGCCTCATCCCAGCATCAGGCGTTTTCATTTGGCGAATTGGAGATATTTAACAGCAACCTCTGGGGCCACTCTCTCCTGGGAGCACTGAACAGGTCCCCGAGTTAAATATTATGAATAATAATAATAATAATAATAATAATAATAATAATAATAGTAATAATAGTAATAATAATAGTAATAATAATAATAATAATAATAAAAATAATAATAAAAATAATAATAAAAATAATAATATTAATAAATAGATAAATACTTAATTATTATATCTATCTCTCTATCTATCTATCTCTATATATATATATATCTCATTGATATATGTTTATAACTCATTATCAATACTAATTGGATTAGATATCTTAATTGTACGCATACGTATATATATTAATAATTATAACAATAATAAGGATATAGTTTGTATACATCTAAATTCCAAAAGGGGGCACGGGCCAGCTGAAAGGACACCCGGCCTTGTTGTAGGTCGAACCCTTGGCGAGCCAACTGCCTTTAGATTTGCATTACTGTCCTTTCTTCCATAATGGCAGATGACAATTCCGCTAAAAGCCCTTCTTTGAAGGCCAGATCTAAATCCTACCACCTGCGCAGGCAGGCTAAGGAAGCCTCTAAGGAACCTTGCAAGGCTTCTCAGAGGGACGCCCTAAGACGTCATAGGGCACTGGAGAAAGATGACTTTTTTGCCCTGAAAAACATGCCTCCAAGTGGGGGGGTCATCTTATAGAATTTTACAGGCGATCTAGAGAGGCACAGCCGGTTCCTCCAGCCCTCCCTCCCTCCATTCCTTCTACCTCCAGACACCCCCCCTCCTCCAGTTTGCTCTTCCCTCTCCAGGCGCAGCTCATCCCAGGGACACCAAGTCCCCGGACCAACGACCAGAGGGACGCCCGAAGCTACATTCACACCCATGGCCGCTGGTCTGCGCCAGGAGGAGGCCGCCACAGTTAAGATCCCTGCTTTCATGCAGGCATGGATGGAGCGGGCTATCCGCCAGGGGATAGCAGAGGGCCTTCAACAGATGTCCAGGTCTGGTCCCCCCTGGATGGCACCCGAACACGACTCGCTATCAGTCAGGTCCTCACCTAGATCAGACCTTCCTCGTGGTCAGGTACTTTTACAGGGGGACAGTCCTCACCCAGAAAGGGAACCGGAGGAGGCCATAGAGGACCTGGATCAGTTCAGGGAGGAGGAGGAGGAATTTGAATGGGGGTCTATGCACCAAGGGGAGCCCCTATCGGAGATAGACCCGATGGAAGGGGACATGTCCAAGGACGAGGGCCTCACTCCCAATCAACCCACCTTTGTGGGTCTGTTCAAGCCACACATGTTTAAATCGCTTCTATTTAAGGCCAAGAACATATCTGGCCTGTCTATACAGTCCCCCTCGGCTCTCCCTTCTCCAGCGGAGGGACAAGAGGATGCCATTTTTAGACAGCCTGTGGTTGAAGCGGAGGTTATTCCGGCCCCGCCCATATTTCCCGACCTAGTCTCAAACCAGTTGGATTCTACAAGGGCCCCTCCTACCCCATCCAGCCAGGACAAGAGGTCCGAACTGGCGTTACGTAGGGCTCATCAAGCTGACACCTGGGCCATTAGATCGGCCACGGCCGCTTCCTTCTTCACCAGGTCTTCGATCCGGTGGCTCCGCCAACTGAAACAGCATGTTCCGCTCTCTAACACAAGGGCACATCAGGACATCGCAAAGTTGACGGCCGCGGCAAAATTCTCGGCCGACGTCACCTACCACCCGGTTAAGTTCTCTGCCCAAGCAATAACCTCTCATGTTACAGCTCGCCGCCTGCTCTGGCTCAAACACTGGCAGGCGGACATAAAAAACAAGGTTAAGTTGGCCACTGCCCCCATTAAGGGGGACAAACTATTTGGCACCGCCCTGGAGCCATTGCTATCTGAAACCCGGAGCAAGAAAAAATTTCTTCCTCCCCTTTTTCGGAGGCCAGAGTCTAGAACCCCTCAGCCTTTTCGGAGAGGTTCCTCCCGACCTTTCTACCAGTCACCTTTCCTGCCCAGGTATCCGAGACCCCCCTCCTTCCGGCCATTCCAGCCCCAGGATAGAGCCAATCTGGGCAACAGGAACAGGAGGGGTGGCAGCTACAGGTGTCCCTTCAGGGGTCCAGGAGGGAAGCCCTTCCGGCGCACCAGATATATCCCATCCCTCCCTTCCCATCGGCGGACGTCTCAAGCATTTTGCCGACCAATGGGACTTCCTCCACCTCTGATGCCTGGGTCCGGGACACCATCAGACTCGGTCTCGCGCTTGAATGCCAGCCGTTTTTATGGCATCCCCCCCCTTGAGGGATCCCACCAAACGCAATTTAATGGATTCAGCTATCCATCATCATCTCAACATACAGGCCATACAACCCGTCCCACCATCCCAGCGGGGGCAGGGGTTTTACTCCCACCTCTTCGTGGTCCCCAAATCCTCAGGTGGATGGAGGGCTATCCTAGACCTGAAACGCCTTAACCATTACCTGATCTACTGCAGGTTCAAGATGCACACCCTACAGTCCATTCTACTGGGCATCAGAGGGGGGACTGGCTATCCTCCATAGACCTTTCACAGGAATATCTTCACATCCCAATCCGGCCCTCCCATTCCAAATTCCTCAGGTTCTGCTACAACCACCGCCACTTCCAATATGTGGCCCTTCCCTTTGGGTTGGCCTCTGCCCCGAGGATCTTAACTAAGGTCCTCGCGGTTCTGGCGGCCCATCTCAGGGACCTCCCAGTTTGTCTCCACTGTTACCTGGATGACATCCTCATCCTGTCTCACTCCAGACTCCAAGCAGAGAAGGATATCAGAGCTACTCTCTCTGCCCTCCAAGAACATGGGTTCCTAGTAAACTGGCAAAAGAGCCAACTGTTACCATCTACACGGCTCACTCACTTGGGGTCCGTCATTGACTCAGTTCAGGGGAAGGTTTTCCTCTCCTTGGAAAGATTCCTTAGCATCCAGGAAACCGTCAAACATATCAGATGGTCAAGAAGGGTAACACTTTTAGAATTGTCTAAATTACTAAGTAAACTGGTCTCATGTATCTCCATTGTTCCCTGGGCCCGTTTACACACCAGATCCCTACAGTGGTTCCTGCTCCCGTTCCAAAGGACCGGCAGAAGCAATTCAAAGGCCACGGTCAAGATGCTCTCAAGGGTTCTCTTGTCTCTCCTCTGGTGGACCAGTCCCGCCATCAACAAGGGTCATCATTTCAAGGAGCCCCATCATCACCACAGACGCCAGCCTGTCCGGATGGGGCGCTCACATCCACTCGCTCTCGACACAGGGCAGATGGTCACAGGTAGAACGGGCATGCAGTATAAACTGGTTGGAACTCCGAGCCATCCACCTGGCCCTGCGCACCTTCCTCCCTCAGGTACGCGGGCGGCATATCCTTATACTCACGGACAACGTCACTGCCAAGGCCCACGTCAATCGACAAGGGGGCACCCAGTCCATACGCTTGATGAGAGAGGCCGAGCGCCTCTGCCGTTGGGCGGAGCGCAATCTCCTCTCCCTCAAAGTTGAACACATCTCAGGAGACTCAAACATCCAAGTGGACTGGCTGAGCAGGACCACGGTGGACCAGTCCGAGTGGTGCATCCACCCGTCACTGTTCAGGGAAGCGACCATGATGTTCAGTCTCCCGTCAGTAGACCTCTTCGCATCCCCCCTCAACACACAACTCCCCAGGTATTTCTCGAGGTACCCCTCCCACAGGGCAGAGAATCACAACGCCCTCCATTGCCCCTGGCCCACAGGGCTTCTATATGCATTCCCTCCATTAGCCCTGGTCCCCAGAGTCATCCAGAAGCTCATCTCCGAGAAGGCAGAGCTGATTCTAGTGGCACCCTGCTGGTCCAGATGCCCATGGTTTGCGGACTTCCGCAACTTATTGGTTCCCCCTCCCTGGAAAATCCCCCCGAACAGGATATCCCTTTCTCAGGGGCCCCTCCAACACCCGGATCTTCAGTGGCTCCAGTTAGCCGTTTGGAGGTTGAGCGGGAATGTCTAAGAAAGGAGAAGTTTTCTGACCAGGTTATTGATACCATTTTAGCCGCAAGGTGGCCCTCAACAACCCGAATATACAATGCCACTTGGAATAGTTTCTGCAAGTGGTGCCATAGTTTCCAGGTCAACCCGCTTTCACCCTCCATCGCTCAAGTTTTGGAATTCCTCCAAGAAGGTCTGAGGAAAGGTCTTTCCCCGAATACCCTGAGGTGTCAGGTCGCAGCCCTCTCAACTGTCATTGTTTGTGACTGTCTGGGTTCCCTTTCCCTCCACCCTCGCATTAGGACATTCCTCAGAGGAGCCACAAACTTGTGTCCCCCAACAGTTCACCGATACCCTACCTGGAACCTCAATAAGGTCCTTGTGTCCCTTACTAAACACCCCTTTGAGCCTCTCAGGGAATCCTCACTCCAGTTCCTCACATTCAAATTCATGTTCCTGGTGGCCATTATTTCGGCTTGTTGAATATCGGAGATAGCAGCCTTGTCGGTGAGGAAGGACCTTTGCATCTTCCATGCCGACCGGGTGGTTCTCCGGCCGGACCCCACCTTCTTGCCCAAGGTCAATTCAGCCTTCCACAGGGCACAGGAACTCACACTTCCGAACTTCTGTCCCAATCCCTCGTGGGAAAGGGAGAAGCTTTGGCACACCCTGGACGTGAGACGGGCCCTCCGCATTTATATTAAGCGCACCCAGCCCTTCAGGAGGTCCGAATCCCTATTCCTTTCCTTTCAATCCAAATCATTAGGCCACAAAGTGTCCCCTTCAACTATAGGTCGCTGGATTAGAGCTACTATCTCCAAAGCTTATTTGTCTCAGCTCTGCCAGTACCCAGCAGAATAACAGCACATTCCACCAGAAGTGCAGCCACCTCAGCAGCTTGGGCCACCCAAGCTCCAATTGCTGATATTTGTCGGGCGGCCACCTGGGCCTCCCCATCTCCCTTCATTAGACACTATAAGATCGACATATTTGCCTTGGCGGAGGCTTCGTTTGGTAGACGAGTCCTCCAGCAAGTCCTCAAGGAACTGCGGGGACTACTGGACCAGATGGAATCCCTCCCGTAGGACAGCCAAGCTTTGGTATGTCCCACTCTCTGGATGATCCAACTGGCTCTCAGGAGAATGGGTGTTTGTCCTTACCTGACACGCCATTTCTCTTGAGCCGGGAGGATCATCCAGCCCCACCCTGAGTATTTCACCGTCTGGTGAGGTCTTGTTTCGGCCAATGAACCTTGTAGCATAGTAGGATGAGAGCACGATCTTCTCTTCACTCTCGATTTCGCATAAACTGGGGAACGCAAGGAAGACACTTGATGGAGGGTGGAGCGTTCCTCAGTAATTAAGCTCAGCCTTCAACGACGCAGACTGAAGCACCTCCCACTCTCTGGATGATCCTCCCGGCTCAAGAGAAATGGCGTGTCAGGTAAGGACCAACGCCCATTTTCTTGTGTCTCTTTGAATACTCTAGAAGGGTCAATAGTCTCAATATTATACAGAGCCCTAGCAAAGCCAGATTAACAAAAGTCTGTATTTTTTGCATGCTTTGGTGCTATTTATATGTGTGTTTGTGTGTGTATCTATATCTGTCTATCTTGTCTTAAAAGATTAAAAGACTAAAAAGATTTCTAAGTGGGTTTATAAGTACCAAATTACTGTACATTATTATTTTGTGATTAAATAATGCAGTAGAAATTAAATTGAGAACTAAAAGCCTCCTTAGAAGTCAATAGAATCTTACTTTGGTATTTAAATTGTGATGGACTTTAATGCATGAACACTAGGAAATGGGAAATATGTGTGTATGTTTATGTATATTTATATATATATATCAATAAAATGACTATTGTCTTATATGTAAAATAGTTTTTCTAACTCTTCACTCTAATTTTTAACAGATTATTACTATCATAATTATTACAACTGTTCTGAATTATCCAGTGAACCAGTGCAGCCAAATAACAGTAATGAAATATTGAACTCAAATTGTACAGATCATTTACAATTGGACAATCATTTAGATGTTAAAGACAGACAGCATGATGAGCTTGAGGAACAGGGCAACATATTAAATAATGTGCAGGTAAGACCACTTATTTGTCACGTTTATATATGTTTTAATCCAAAAATTGTTTGTGACATATTTCATGTCATTTTTCTAACATTTTTTAAAATACTATATTTTTGCACTATAAGGTGCTCCGGAAGTTAAGGCGCACCTAGTTTTGGGGGAGGAAAACAAGAAAAAAAATGATGCATGAAAAAAAAAGTTTCTCTAAATAAACTTAAAATCTCTTTTAATTGTAGTTGTGTATTATCATGGATGAAACACATGCCACTAAGTGCATCTTCCCTCCATATTGATCATTATTGCTATAATCTTAAAATAGCCTTATAGTCTATTTTAATTGTGGAGGGATTGTGTCTGCATAGGTAATGGTTAGTAATGAAGAGATGAAATATTTTTAAAAATTCTATTTTTAGTGAGTTCAGCAATAACATCAGTTCATTTCACAAATGGATGGAGTTAATTTTAGCAACACTCACTACTTTCTAGTCTTTTGGAACTTAGCAGAAAACTATGAATAAAACTATTTGGGAATTTGCTACTGAATTTTATTTGCGTGATTCGGGAGACTTCTAAGAATTACAAACAGAAAAGTTTGGAGTAATTTTAAAATATTTTATTCTGTAAAATAAGCATCTTTTTTACAGTCTGCTTTTCTACAAGTTTGTACAACTCTTTTGTTAGTATTTTTCAAAATATTTTATGTGGAACATCTATCTTTAAAAAAAAGATAAGATGTAATCCAGACATTACTGTGTTATGTTAGAGAATCACTCACAAATAATTTATAATAAAAACATGAAATTGGTTGCTCTTACAAGCTAATAAATTTAGCAGATAATACTTTGGAATGAACATATGGAACTAAATCTATCATATAGAATGAAATCTAAACTTAGTTTGGTGAATCCTTTATAAAGTTAATATAAAATAAAGTTTGCAAAATAAAAGTTGCAATATACTACATAATTTATCATGTTCTATTGTATTTCTTAATTCTAGAAATCAAAAGATGTTTCATTAACAGAAGGCACATTAGCAGAAAGTCTGAGAGCTGCTGCGGAAGCTGCTGTATCACAAACAGGATTTACATATGACGAAAATACTGGTTTATATTATGATCATAGCACTGGATTCTATTATAATTCGGTAAAGTTTTTTTACATTGAAGTTTTCATTGTTCACCTAAAGTATGTTCTTATGAGTAAATTTTAACTGTTAGAATATAATAGAAAATCATCAAATTAAGCATGTTTGTTTTGAAAGTAATCAGCAGTTCTATTTAACAAAATGGGTTGACTAAAAACAGGGCTTGTGTATCTTGGTTTGTGAAAAGGAGGGATTGTAAAAGTATTATGAGGTGACATGCCTATGAAATTTGTTTCAGCAGATACTAGAGAATATTTTCAAGGGCCTCTACAAATAATTCATGAATTGTCCCCCACTTAAAGTGGCATGTTAGATTGCTTTGGATTACAGAAGGCAGAGGGGCATTGAATTCCAGTAGGGTGATCCCACATAATACTCATATTCTGGGATCAGCGATGCAATCAGAAGAAGAGTTTAATGTAACAGTGTCAATTAAACATTCTTTAATATATATTTTAGGACTAACTTAACAATGCCAAATAAAGTACTGATTTTCATTGAATTAATTATGACAAAAACCTGGAAATACAGAAACTAAAACACTGAAATATAGCATCCAGAATTGTGCTAAATTTACATTTAAATTTAAATTTTACATGAAAAGTTAATTCATCCAAAAATGTTGAACAGATGGCAATAAAAGTCAGACTTGTTTTAATAATAAAGCTTTATTTACAGAGATTATATACCCATTTCCAACTTGAAGGATTCTAAGAAGTGTACAAAGATATGTACATATAATAAGAAATACATTCAAAGAAAAAATATAGTAAATGGGGGGGGGACAAAAAATAAGAGATGAAGAAAAAATGATTATTTTTTCTATCTGCTTTTTCTTTGTTTCTTTGTCCTTTCCTCTTCACATTTTTTCTTTGAATGACACAGTCAACGTAAATAAAAGTACAAAAAACTGCAGGAAGGATGGTATTATACTTAATACCAAATGTGTACAGTTACACATTTGGTGCCAGCAATTCCGTACCAATTAGGCCTTAGAGGCCTTCTAAAATTCCCAAGTTTTTATAAGCTTCCAAAAGTCGATGATAGTGGAAACAATCCTTGCCTTAGGGGGCAATCTGTTCCAGGTATTCACTTGGATTGGGCAGAAAGCATCTGTCTGAGATAAATGGTTTTTGTAGTTATTTGAGCTACAAAGGGCTTTATGAAAACTAGTTCTTTGAATTCTATTGTGAAATCTGTTTATATAGGTAGTGAAATTATTATATGATATACAGTAATTGTTTACATATGATTTTAAAGAACAGTCTTATGTAAATTACAGTAATTCATACAGATAGAAGACAAAAAGACACAAGTGGTATGTGTTACACAAACAAAAGTAGGAATGTTGTCATTACTTTACTTGCACTTCTGGAATTAAAGTTAATTATATTAACTTTAATATAATTATAATTATATAGATTGGTTTTTGCAGAGATAACAAGACTTATTTTATGCCTCCCTCTCCACCGCACACATTGTATATAGTATCGCAGACCTTGTTCCAGAGTGTCCACAATTGTCCAGAAAGGAAATTGTTCCACAGTATCCACAATTGTCCAGAAAGGATATATACAGTGAGGGAAAGCAGAAGAATTGTTTGAATCAAATGACATCATTTTAAAAATAAAATGTTTTTATGGATTATATCTCTTGTAAAGTATTTTTATCAAATGTATTACCAAGTGTTGTTTTAGTATATATCTGTCAAACTACATAGTAACTTGTATAAAATACCAGATGTGAAGCTATGATGCATATTGAACTTTATTAAAGGAAAATCAGCTGTATTATGATCCAACCACTGGAATTTACTACTACTGTGATGTTGAAAGTGGCCGATACCAGTTCCACTCTCGAGTGGATCTGCAATCATATGGAACTGAAACTCTTCAGAGCAGCAGAGACAGAAAAAGTAAAAAGAAACGAAAAGATGCAGATTGCTCTAGGACAAATGAGCACAAGGTATTTACTTAGCAAATGATTTTTAGTTAGATTTTTAGCCAAAAGGCAGCTTGTGGTGCATTAGTATAATAATCAAATGATAATTAAATGCAGTAAAATAATAATTCCTTTTGGTAACATTTATTTACCTCCTGTGTTGGCTGAAAGAAATCTGAGCAATTGTGTTATTCACTCACACAGGCATCCGTGCTCTGAGAGAAACTTGTGTTCAGCAGGCATAAATCTTGCATGTTTAGTTAGCCCTATTTAATTCTATGACTCTTTTTGCTAAGTGAGTATGTGTAAATTGCTGTTATGTTCAGACTGGATGCTTATACCCATTTATTTGGGGTGTATGTGTGAAAATTGGGATCCTTCTATAGTTGAACTGGATCAGTAGAGACCTTCTTTCTGAACTGAAAGCATAAAAAACCTATGCTTATTGTGTAATAAGATCCACTGAATTCAGTGGCTCTTATTCCAAAGTGTATTATTGACTCAGTTGAATTTGCCCTTCCACAGATAATTTGAGAAAAAAAGTCTTCCCTTCAGGAAAATATGGTGATTATAATTTGAAATATAGAGCAGTTGTGGCAACAGTTATTGTATATTTGATGTCACAATAATTCAGTGAAGCGTCATTTGTGGCTTCTGATTATCTCAAAGCCAATTGGAACTGATAAAGATGTTTCTTTTTGGAATACTCAGTTAGACTATGCCCCCCAATAAGCAGTACTTCCCAAAAAAATTATTTTGATGAATATTTTTTTTTATACTGATCATTGGGAGGAAATTTGATTTACCGTATTTGCCGGCGTATAAGACGACTGGGCGTATAAGATGACCCCCCAACATTTCCACTCAAAATATAAAGTTTGATATATACTCGCCATATAAGACTACCCCCTCTTCCGCACACCTTCCACTTTTGCACTTTTTTTTTTTGAGGCACTTTTGTGCACTGTGGAAATGAATCCCGTGAAGCCGAAAGGAGCAGCCAGCCTTCAGGCCGATGTAAGCGGGCCTACTTCTCCCAGCTCCCAAGGAAACGAGGCACTCAGCGGCCTCCGCTCGCACCGCCTGGCCTCCACTCGCACCGCCTGGCCTCTGCTCAGGTATCCGGCTGGGGCTGTCAGGAGTTGTTACCGCTGGCGTGGCTCCGCATGGCTCCAGTCCCGCGTTGCCTTGGGAAGGGAAAGGCAAAAAGGAAGAGCCGCGGCGGCGCTTTGCAATGGCAGCAGCGGCTCCTGGTTTTGCCTTTCCCTTCCCGAGGCAACGCGGGACTGGAGCTGCGCGGAGCCGCGCCAGCGGTAACAACTCCTGACAGCCCCAGCCAGATACCTGAGCGGAGCCCGGGCGGTGTGAGCGGAGGCGCTGAGCGCCTCATTTCCTTGGGAGCTGGGAGAAGGAGGTCCGCCTACATCAGCCTGAAGGCTGGCTGCTGCTTTCGGCTTCACGGGATTCGTTTCCACGGTGCGCAAAAGTGCCTCGGCCACAGGCAGCCGCAGTGCTTCCCAATTACTATTTGCTGGCGTATAAGACGACCCGGCGTATAAGATGACCCCCCCACTTGGAGGCATGTTTTTCAGGGCAAAAAAGTCATCTTATACGCCGGCAAATACGGTATTACTTGCTTTTTTGCCTTTAGATAGATTAAGGCAGTTTATTTAGGTGTAAATCATCAGAAATTATCTGTTCCTACAGATAATTTACCAAATACACTTCTGGGCTCTATATATTACACTTTGTCCTAAAGTATGCATCTTCTGCTTTGACGTAAGTAATTTTTGGCCTTAACAATAAGTAAAATGAGTGGTAGATAACAAGTGGTAGATAAAAAAGGATGGACTCACTGAAGCAGTAGGCGTGAACTTAAATGGACTCCAGAAGATGGTAGAGGACAGGAAGGCCTGGAGGAATGTTGTCCATGTGGTCGCGATGGTTGTACATAACTTCACAACTGACAACAAAAAGATAAAACAAGGAACTTAAATTGCTTATGGCTTCGTTATAAGAATTTGTATCCATAAAAGTGAATATAAAATAAATTAGCAGCAACCCAGCAGTAGTAGTAGTAGTAGATAATTTTAGTAGTATATAGGTAGATAACCTTAAAAGTAACAAAAAATTGACAAAACAATGGTTGACAGTCCTTCTCCCATAAAAAACTATCCTGACAATTCTATCCAGAATGTAATAGATTAACTTCTGTAAAAGAAACAATTGATCTTGTCCTTCTCTTTGGTCAAGTAATTCAGTTGGAGCTGTATGTTTTTTTCCTAAGAAAAGAAATTAAGAGATTGTTGAGATGAAAACAAATTATAATTGTTTTTCTTGGGTTTATTGACAGAATTTAGAAATGATGCTTAGTTGGCTGAAAGAAAGGAAAATAATAGGAAATGCATTGGGGGCAGAAAGCTAGGAGGAAAGTGACATCCCCAAGTGCAAGGCACAATTTGTTTAAAAAAGAAAAAAAGTGTTGACAGTAGTAAGGGAATGCAACCATTATATTTTGCCATAATTGTTAAAGCAGTCAGAGTTATTTCTCATTATCATGCTATATACTGTGTTTGTGTGTGTGTGTGTAATTTTAAAATTGCCAAGCAATTTTAAATTCCTTTTTCTAAAATTTTCTAAAATATAGAAAAAATTCCTTTTTCTATAAATCTTCAGATTCTGAATACAGAGGAGCAAAAATCATCTAGCAATCTGAATTGCCTTTTTGCCCCAAATGAACCAAGTTCTCCAGGAGAGGAAAAATTTCCAGATGTGAAAAAGGCTAAAATGGATGTTGATACAAGAAACACTCAAAAGACTAAGGAATCAGTTACTGCCAATGGAAGTAGTATAAACTCAGAGTTTACTGCAAGTATAGAAGACAGTAAAACAGATACAGAAAGTGAACCAGAAGAAGGTGAAATCACAGACACTGAACAGGAGGAATATAGCAATGAAAATGAAGTGACAAGTGAAGAAACTGAAAATTCAGAAGATATGGACAGTGAAGGTGAATTAAAGGTTTTTATAAAGGATATTTAGGAATAATATTTGCAGATTGGGAACGATAAAAAAATAATTGTCAGAAAATTGAATTATATACATTTGAATGTAAAACTGTCAAAATCAGGCTCTTCAAGTGAAGTCTATAAAATAACCCAATGTCTTGCTTATGAATCCATAAGTAGAAAAATATATCAAGTAAAAACCTACTGGGTATATTGTTGTTTACATGGATTTTGATAGAAAAAAGTAAACATGGACTTGAAAATACATATTCAGAAAAACTTTTTACACGTGGATATAAGATGCTTATTGATATAAATTAGTTATTAAGATGGTAATACTCTTTAAAAAGTATTTAAAGTTCACAAAAAGTTCAATTACATTTAGTCTGCTGCTGAGAAAAAGTATAGCTTCTGTTTTGTTCCAGACTGCTCCAGAAAAATAAGACAATGGAAGTAGTCTTTAATTTACGACCACAATTGAGCTAAAAATTTCTGTCGTGAGACATTTGTGAATTTTGGCCCATTTTATGGCCTTCATTGCCACAGCTCTTAAGTGAATCACTGCAATTGTTAAATTAGTAACATGGTTGTTAAGTGAATTTGGCTTCCCCATTGATTTTGCTTGTCAGAAGGTCGCAAAAGGTGATCACATGATCCTAGGACACTGCAAAGGTCATAAATGTGAGTCAGTTGCCAAGCATCTGAATTTTGATCACATGACCATGGAAATGCTGCAACGGTTGTAAGTGTGAAAAGCAGCCATAAGTCACTTTTTTCAGTCACTAAACGTGGTAACTGAATGGTCACTAAACGAACTATTGTAAGTTGAAGACTACCTATACAGCTTTCATTAGTTTGTTGACTTCTAAAATATAGACTCTTAGGGTTCATCCATCTTTCAATTACTACCATTAAATGTTAACTAAGAAGCAATGAAGCTGAATGTTCAAATTCACAAGAGGTGTATTACAAATGCATTTCCTATAAGAAATTTTTCCTGTCAAATACAGCAGCTTTCTTCATTGCTGTTTTCACTTAATCTAGCAAAATTATGACTTCAGTTTAGGATTAGCACATTGAAATGATGACCTGTTCTCTCTGTTGCTTTAGTTACCCTAAGATTATTTTAATTGTACTAATCCTTCTTTTCCCATACATGCATGTAACCAAGGTGTATCTCTCTAGAGTTACATTGATGGCTACACCTTTAATGGCTACACCTTGGGAAAAGAGGTTTGTCAATTTTTCTCTTATAGAGATGGTTGCTTTATTCATATTTTAATTTTTACATAGTTTTTGCACATTTTGTATATATAAATGGCTGAAAATCAAATGTTCTTTCTAATTCTCTTTCGGGGATGCAGATTGCATAATACAGGAAAGTTTCTCTTTCTTAGCCTTATATTTATTTATTTAGATGAAGACAAGATCTGGCCACCTTGTATCAGAGTGATTGTAATTAGGTCACCAGTACTGCAGATGGGATCTCTGTATATCATCACAGCTGTGAAACCAGCCACAATTGGAAGG
Source organism: Hydrophis major (assembly GCA_033807585.1). Taxonomy (NCBI): domain Eukaryota; kingdom Metazoa; phylum Chordata; class Lepidosauria; order Squamata; family Elapidae; genus Hydrophis; species Hydrophis major. The sequence continues at coordinate 337,762,926 of CM066329.1, forward strand.
TACCACACAATTGTTAGATGTCTAGATTTCTTTGTTAATTCCATCCTGTTTATTCATATTTGTAATGTTTTTAATGATCCTCTTTAATTAAGACTTCATTTTGAATGAACCTGATTTCGTGCATAAGTATTGATTATAATGAATGTGCTGATTTACTGTTAAGTCAGATTTTTTTCATTTTCATTAAAATACACACACAAAAACAGATGCATGTAAATGTAACTGTGTGTAGGACGTGCACTGAGGAGATACAGATGAAGAAAAATGTCCTCAAGTTATGTCCACATTTCTTCTTTTTTCTTTCCTTACTGCTGCTTAGATAGAGATTCCTATCCTTGCATAAAAGGTATTTGCATCCATTGGAGTTGGGATTTTTTTTTTCTTTTTTGTAATTTCCACCTTTTCTCTTAGTTTATCATCTCACTATAAGCCATTTTGGTGGACTCTTGAATCTAGTCTGCTGGATATGAGAAAATCAGCATTTTGTGTGTGTGTGTGGTGACTTATCTGAACATTGCTCCTTTCTAATAATAATCCCTTCTAAGTCCACTGATGGACTTACTTGATGTCTCTGGACAATATTGCCAATAACTGTGTTCTGATGGGCATTTCTAACAGTGTTGGATGAAATTACTGTTTAATTCAGATTTACACTAGGGTTTTGTAGAAAGTTCTGAAAATAACTAGATACAAATTCTTCACTGTGAAGTGGGGGGGAAATCAATTTGTACCAGGACACAGGCAAACTTTAGAGCACCTTCTCTAAGCCTATTTTGATGAAACCAGGGTGTACCGTTCATTATTTAACCAAATAAAAAAGCACTAAAAGATCAGCATTTCACTTTTCTAATATGAAAGGTGATATTTTACTAAAAATAATTTTAGCCTCAAAATTCAAAGAATTATATGTCTGGTGCACTTACAACTCTCAAAAGGTAATTTTTAGAAAATGTGCCTCTGATAACCCAAAGGCTTCGAGCAGGCAAGTAAAGGAATGCTGACATACTCACTAATGAGGGATTCTGCCAATGACTTGAGTCCTCCATTGACTGCTGAGGCTAGTCTTGCTTCTGAGTGAATTTGTATGCCACGTATCCACAGACTTTAACAATTACTTCTTTTTACAGAGAGAAAGGGATGGAACATACCTTGCAGATTCCAGAGGCCTCTGTCAGCAAGGTAATTAATTCTTAAGGTTTTTTATGAAATTGGAAAGATGATTACATCAGGAAAAAAAATTGATTTATTATATTTTAAATGCTTTACAATATTTATGTACTTGCTATCAGCATATTTTTTCTGTTAGTTTCATGTGGAAGTATACTTCGATCATGAATTGCAAAGTTATGTTCTTGTGGATCAAGGCAGTCAGAATGGCACTGTGGTTAATGGAAACCAAATTCTGCAGGTGAGTATAACAATGCGACATGCTCCTGACTGATTTTGTTGATCCTAGCTTTGCCCAGCACTTCAAATGGCCACTTCTCTATCCTTTCTGCTCAGCTGGGACACTGCTAAATGCATGTTTTGCTGTGTCACAAACTACCCTCCCTGTACCTTTCTCTCTGAAGTAATGGTCCCAGGCTCTTTTGTTAGCATTTAATTTTCTGCTTTCCAGTTCTCATATTCATTTATTTACAGCCTAAAACAAAAAGTGAGCCCCATGTTCTGGAACACGGTGATGAAGTGAAGATTGGAGAAACTGTGCTATCTTTTCATATACACCCTGGTAGTGAAACCTGTGATGGATGTGAACCAGGGCAAGTCAGAGCTCATCTTCGCCTTGATAAGAAAAATGAATCTTCTAGTAAGTAATGAAATATTATGGTTAACTTCTAAGGAAAAGTTAAAATATTATATTGAAAATAATATTGTATAATTAAGTTTAACTTAACTCAAAATCAGTAAGTAAATTGGGTAAAATCAATAAGTCAGCCTCAAAAACTCTTAGATATAGATATGTGGACCATCCAAAGATAAACATTCAAGATCTTTTTATGAGGCAATATATTATAAAACTCAGATAGGATAGGAAGTGAACAATAGAAAGTTGAAGTCATGAAGTCTGCATGGTTAAGAGTCTTGATAAAGAAAATGGGTTTATTTAATACATTAAATTTATAAGATGTCATATACTTTTCAGATCACTGAAAATACTGATGTTTAGCAGTTACTGAGATTTGCTGAAAATTGTCTTTAATATTTTAAAAAGCAGATAGTTCTTTTCAGTACTGAAGCTTTTTATATTTTTAATGCACAAAATATTCGACCTAATGGTGTTTGTCTAAATGGTGTACGCTAATGGTCTTAGCCATTGAAGGTATTATGAGGTAGATCAATATCTTGGTATAGGTGTAAGTCTAACATGGCTAATTTGTTTCCAATCTACATGCAGTAAGTTACTGGTTTTGTTATTTGATAAAATCCTTTGTATTTCAGTTGTCCCTGCATTAACAAAAGAAGAAAAGGAATTAGTTAGAAGAAAAGAATTAAAACAAATACGTGTAAAATATGGCTTACAGGTAGATTTATTTTTAAATGTATTCTTAATTGATAAGGCATTTTGGAACTTTTTTAAAGCATTTGGACTTTTAGTCTATTCTGATATACCTCAGTTATGATAGTTATCAAGGTCTTTAATACAAAATGTGATATACTATAAATAAGAATCAGGATATCATACTAGATTGAAATTGTGGAGACATCAGCTTAAGCCCTTATTCGGTCATGGAACTCATTTAGTAATTTTGAATTAGTCATTCTCTCACCCAAGCTATTTTATTTGTCATGGAGATATACTGCCCTGAACTTCCAAAGAAAAGGCAGGGTATAAATGCATTAATTATACCCCATTTATTGATTAAGTGAGCATTTAACACAAATTTATAGGAATGTTTTTTGCCTGGTTACAAGCAAAGGCTCTGACAGTGTCCACACCATCATTGTAAACATAATATTGCCTTTTAAAGGGGTTCATTTTTATAGTAACTTAAGAATGTAAAAGCAGACTTACTGGATAAAATCAAGAGACCCTTCTAATCCAACACCTAACTCCTATTGCAGCTCCTTCTCAAAAACCCACAAATAGGTGGGGTTTTTAAAAAAAAAACTATGCGGGTGTACAGGTCATTCTTGACTTAACAATTCATTTAAGTTACAACAGTACTGAAAAAGTGATTTATAGCTGGTTTTCACACTTTTGACTATAGTAGCATGGTCACATGATCAGAATTTGGACGCTTGACTCTGGCAAGCGTATTTTGCACTGTTCCAGGGTCCTATTTCTAACCTTCCCAGCTTCCTCTGACAAGCAAAATCAAAGGGGAAGCCGGATTCACTCAATGACCACATGGTTCTATTAATAGTTGCAGTGATTTGTTTTGCACCTGGGGCAAAATAATGTTGCAAAATGGGGCACAGTTCACTTAACAACTGTCTTGTTTAGCAACAAAAATTTGGGCTCTATTGTGGTCGTAAGTCAAGGACTAACTACTCCAATATGAATCTGAAATAAAAAGAAGAAAAACATGTTTGTTTCCCCTTTATTATTCATACTTTATAAGCCTGTGCCATTTTCTATCCCTCCTAGTCATTTCTTTCTAAATTAAAATATAAATGATTCAGTGTTTTTAAGATCTTTCATGCCCCATTTTTTTTACCACATTTTCCTGTAGTAATGTATGTAATATATGTATTTTAAAAGTATACTTAATTTATGAGATTTATTTTTGTTTTTAAAAGAATACAGACTATGAAGTTGATAAGGTTGTAAAAAATCTGAATTACAAAGACAGAGCAGGAAAGCGCCGTGAAACAGTTGGAAGTGAAGGAACCTTTTATAGAGATGATGCTCCAGCCTCTATACATGTGTAAGTTGGTTTCTTTTATTTTACATAATTAGATGTTACATTAATATACAATACTTCATCAATTCAATTCTCAAAAAAACTCTAAAATAATTTGGCACATTACAAATATTGAATTAAAATAAGTCAAAACAATCAATGTTATAGTCACAGTGAAGATTAAAATACATCAACATTATGGTAGATATAAATCAGGGATCCCCAAACTTGGCAACTTTAAGACTTGTGGACTTCAACTCCCAGAATGCTATGCTGTCTGAGGAATTCTGGGAGTTGTCCACAAGTCTTAAAGTTGCCAAGTTTGGAGACTTCTGCTTTAAATTGGGTCTGATAAAAATTTGACATCTGCATTAATTGGAAGTCAGGATTGGTATAATATGATCAAAATAATAGGCACTTTAAAATATTGTAGTTGTATGAAGTGTTCTTGGTGCTCTTTGAGCTTAGTTGTTTCCTTGCTTTTATTACCCAAACTAGGTAACATCATCAATGCTGTAGGGAATAGGATTTGCTCTCATTCTATACGCTAGTGGCTTGCCCTGTTAAGTGTCGGTGGGAGTGGTCTTGGTGATTATTTGGTTGGGCTGGTTACTGTTACCTTGTTTGGCAGTTCCTTGATTGGGATATTATTTCTCGATTGCTACTTTAATGTTAATCTTGGTGTTAATCTCTGCTCATCTGGATGTTGATTGTTTTGGTCATAGTTGTATGTTAGCTCTGATATGCTGAGGTATTTCCTTGCATAAGAAGGCATATTTTATATATAAATATATTTTCAAAATAAGTAGTAAAATATAACCCCAATCTCTTCCATTATTGAAAAATTTAAACAATTATTATTCTAATTCCCCATTTCCATATTTGCTGTTTTACTTTTGAAGAGAAATTAGTGAGAATAACAGAGGACACAAACTATTGAAGAAGATGGGATGGAAGAAAGGAGAAGGACTTGGAAAAAGTGGTGGTGGAATAAAAGATCCGGTAGGTATTTTTTTTTTCAGTGAACAATCCCATATAAATAATACCTTATTAATTCTGTTTTATTTGTCAAAAAAGAACCGTTGAAATCAGTAGAATTTATTTTGAAGTACACTTGTGCTGTAGAATGCACCTTATCTTGTAAACCTCTCCAGACTTACCATATGGGATTTCTGAGCACACATGGGTACTCAGTATGGTATGAAAATTGCAATGCCAAATTATGAGTTGAAAAGGACCTTGGAAATCAGTCCATTTAACCCCTTCCCCAAGTGCAAGAAACCAGCACCATCACACCTGGAACAGCACATGGACAACCTCCAGTAAAGGGCAACTCATCCACTCCTGAGGCAGCCTGTTCCATTGTTTAATTCTTACCTTTAAGACTTTTTCTTAAGGATGTGTCCAATGAAATCTACTTCCTTGTCATTTAAACCTGTTGGGTTTTTATGCTGTTTTTTGGAGGAGTCTGAATAATTCTGCCTTGCCTTCTATATGATAGTCCTTTAGATACTTCAGGATAACAATCATATCCTTCCAGGTTTTTTTTCTCCAATCAAAATGCAATCAACTGTTTGGCAGTTACTAGATACATAATCTGATTGATAATTAATTATCATAATTAGTTTTTGAATTATATAAAAAGTCAGTACAGGTAGTCCACACTCACTAACTACTTGTTCAGTGACCATTTGAAGTTACAGTGGTGCTGCAAAAATAACTTTATGACCAATTTTAAACTATTTACAACCCTCAGTCACATAATCACAATTATAATCACTACTGAATCTGTGGGGTTTTTTTTTTCATTGTTTAGCTCATTGCAGTGCAGAAAGAAAGGGACTATAAGAGAGTAAGCAATTTACTCTTCTGTCCCCTGAAAACAAAGCAATCCCACCAGCCTGGAGTTGAAAGCTACAGGTACATTATTGAAATAACTTGTATCCTCTTGAAATCTCTCCAATCTCTCCACTTCTACAAGTGGGGAAAGTTCTGGAAAAGAACTGCCTTCAGAAATTGCTTGCTTTCCCAACATCTCCTCACAGAATGGAGACATTGGCGAAGGAATTTGAATTGGATAGAATAAAATACTTTATTGGCCAAGTGTGATTGGACTTTGCATATGCTCTCAGTGTACATAAAGAAAAAAAATAAAATACATTCATCAAGAATCATAAGATACAACACTTAGCGATAGTCATGTTACTAATTAGCAATCAAATCATACTAGGAAACAAAACAATATAAATTATAAAGTTACAGGCAACATGGTTATATCAAGTGTGAAGAGATACGTAGTAGGAAGGATGAGAATAATAATAGTAATACAGTATTAGTAATTTGACAGTGTTGTGGGAATTAGTTGTTTAAGCAGAGTGATGGCATTCGGGAAAAAACTGTCCTTGTGTCTAGTTGTTCTGGTGTGCTGTGCCCTACAGCAATGTTTTGAGGTTAGAAATTAAAACAATTTATGTCCAGGATGTGAGGGGGTCTGTAGATACATTCACAGCCCTCTTTTTAACTCGGGCAGTATACAGGTCCTCAATGGAAGGCAGTTGGTAGCAATTGTTTTTTCTGCAGTTTTAATTATCTGTTGGAAGTCTGTGTCTGTCTTGTTTGGTTGCAAAGCCAAACCAGACAGTTACAGAGGTGCAGATGACAGACTCAATAATTCCTCTGTAGAACTGAATCAGCAGCTCTTTGGGCAGTTTGAGCTTTCTAAGTTGGCACAGAAAGAACATTCTTTGTTGTGCTTTTTTGATGACATTTTTGACATTAGATGTCCATTTTAAGTCTTGAGATATGATAGAACCTAGAAACTTGAAGGTCTGTACTGTTGATACTGTGTTGTCTAGTATTGTAAGAGGTGGTAGTATAGGAGGGTTTCTCCTAAAACCTACCAGCATTTCTACAGTTTTGAGTGTATTTAGTTCAAAATTGTTCTGTGAATTGTTTGGGTAGCAAGCCTGCGGCTCCCAGTCTGGACTGCTGGCACCATTGCATTGTTTTCAGTGTGTACAAGACAGTAAGCAGCCACTGTCCTTTCCAAAGGGCAGTGGAATGGGTGGGAGGCAAATAAAAGCTGAAAGTGTGAAAGTTTCACTGCCTAGTTTTGTCTCTTTCCAGACAGAAAGCACAGTTGCAGTCATTTAGCCATTAGCTTTGCTTAACTGTGGAGTTGCTGGTCCCAATTAGGGTTGTTAAGTAAGGACACTTATAACCACTTAGGGCTTAACGCAAACTAGATTTTAGCCCCCAAAAACCTTGGGCATACAATCCGCTAATTACCTAGGTTATCGGAGGCATATATTTTCTATCACAATTCCTTTGGAGAAGAGCCTAAGATTTACTACTGCTTATTCAAGTACTGCTAAGCCTCTATATCTGCCAACAAGAAGTTCAGAAATTCAGCTGGCCAATTCTGAGCAGGTCACAATTTATCCAGGCTGAACTTCTAATAAGCATTTTAATTGCTTGTGGTTTCATCTGGGGAAAAACTTCAAGGGTTTTACAAGCAAGTACACTATGATGTCTTGCCCATCCTGTTCCCTGTGCCCATATGCTCGGCTTATCTTCTTTCTGCTGCCACACATAAATTCAAGTGCAAGATACCTGGCTGCCCTCCATCCCTCTTCATGATCTCCCAGCACCCTCCTTTACCTGTGGCTACCAGTCTCCTGCCATAACCTGTTTTCTGCCCAGTGTCTTTTGTTCCCTTCTCTTTCACTGCTGCTGTGTATGGCACACCCAACCTTATCTACTTGCTCTCCATCCCATCTTTTCATCACCTTATTCTCCATTACATGCACTTTACTGCTGTTGTGTGCAAATATTGATGGCTTTGTATTTTCTTCTGTTTCCCACACCAGAACAGCTCTGTTCAGAATGTTATGTTATGTTCAGGCATAGATTCTAATCTCTGCCTGAACATAATGCATGCTTTGGACAACTATTGCTTGTTCCATGCATGCAACATTTTGTAATCCTTACTCCTCTTCAGTATTAAAATATCTGTGATTGGATGAGCAAACTATTCCAATGAGGTGCTTTTACAGTGTGCAGGAATAATAGCAAAGCATATCTTCAATCATTAAAACGAAAGCTCCATTTTTTGTAAGGTTGGTACAGCTATCTCCCAACAGCTGTAGTAAAGTAGTTGTGCATTTGTATACACGCAGAGTCATCTGTGTGAACCTTTTAAAATACCATATATGGTGTTTCAATAATTGAAGTTGACTTTATACATGATTGTTTGCTTTGCAAAATACCTCTTTCAAATGTTTTACACAATCCTACACACAGGCATATGGAGTTAGGAATAATTGCCATTTTTGACCAAATGTAAAGTTTTGCTTTAAAAGCAGAGGGTTCTAGCACAGATGTCATATGAAATTGTATTTGCAAGGATATAGTTTCTGCACTGTAATACATTTACTGGAACTGATAAAGCCAAACAAATTCAAATTTCTCAGTTCTCTTTTCATTTTTACTGCTTACTAACAAGCCTAAGAAACATGATATGCATGCATGATACGCATGCTTGTCTTGCTAACATGATATGCAACAGGGTTAAGAAATTAAGAAATCTGGTCTGAAACAGCATTAAGACACAAGGATGGTTACATTTGGAAAAAGTCTTTCAAACTGTAAAAGCTTTGCCAGAGGTGTTCAGACTTGATCATTATGAGGGAAAGTGGGAATCTTAGTGTCTGAAGAGTGGCTGCTAAACTCACATTAGGCATGATTAAGTTGTCTTAAGAAAATTGAAAGTTTTCCATGTATGATAAAATTAAATGGTGAACTACTAGTCCACTTGATTGAAACATATACTTGAAATCTGACATGGCATATTTACTTGTTTTGTTAAAGCAAATTAGCCTTAGACACTTGAATATACTGGAAATTTATCGATTAATATCTGATCTTAGAATATACTTGATAAAATATAAGTATACTATGCAGTGTGACTTCCCCATCTTCCTCCCTCCCTCTCTATAGCCTGAATATATTTTGAGAATGTGGCCAGAAGAACAAAGTATGTCAGGCCATATATTTCTATATGTTATTATATCTTCCCATTGGCCATTTTGGGTGTCTTAGTGCCCCAAAAGACAGATGGTCTTGTATATACAAAGCATGAATACACACCAACAGTACCTTAATATTTTAGCAAAGTAATAAGAGCCAAGTTCTGCACACAACAGTGTTTTTCCATGTCTAAAAAAATAATTAAAATTATAGCATATGTATTTATTGAATCTAATTTATAAAAATTCAATGTTTAACAGATCAAACTTCAGTTACACAAAAAGCATGCAGGCTTAGGTGCAAGTATGCCTATTTCTGCTGAAGAGATTCAGATCATCAGTACCAAAAACAAAAGGAACTGGGAAAAAGCAAGAGAAAGATTTGCAGAAACGTTTCAGGATTCTAAAACACTGCAAAAATGCACTGAAGAATCTAACCCAAATTAGAAGAGCAGCAGAATTAAATTCATAATTTGTTAGCTTGTTTATGTAATTATGGTTTTTTACCTTAAAGGTGGAAATGTTATTTGTTGTGTATTAACTGCTATATATGCTCACTTAATTGTAAAGCACTGTTATTGTACATGTTGATTTGTTTCTCTGACACCAATTTTAATCATAAGATGTGCATGGCCTGAAGTGGCCCAGTTCTTTTTGAAGAGTTTTGGAAGCAGGTATGAGGATAATTCAGGATTTTTTTTATTCTACCACTTTGTCGAAATAGTTAATTTCTGTAACTTTTTTGATTCCTCATGGATCTCAAAGGAGTCTGTGGTCTGATGAAACAGAAAGCAAAAAATAAGAGCCAAAAGAAAAGCAATACTGATGCATCTCACTTTCTTAAAATGAAATCAATAGATTTTCTAAAATTAGACAACAATTCTGTTCTAAATGCAATATTACTATTTTTGGTGAGGAAATAATATACAAAAGGCCACACAGAAGGCCTTATTTTCTTCCGTGAAGAAGGGTTGTACATCAAGCTTCTAGTATTCTATTCAGGTAGCATGTTTAGAAAAATGATACTATAGTCTGATCTTTTGTACTTTTTAGAATTCAGAATTACACAGTTCAGGGGCTGAACTATTATAAAATTCAGCATCCTTCTGGATTCAATTATTGTTTTTGATGACATGCAAGGATGTTTCTACTCTAGTTTAGCTTTTTCAATATGCAGGGAATTCTGAGGTAGAAAATGCAATCATAGATTTGGAAGTGGCACAGTCTTAGGACTTTGGTACCATAAACTAGTCCTATATAGATGAGCCCTATTAGCCTTCTTCAGTCTGTATTGCCATATACCTTAAGATTTTTAATAGACAAACACTATTTATTAACCTTTGTCCATTGCTGGCAATGGAATTTAGGCTGGATTCTATTTTTTTCTCCATTTTTCTTCAAGGTAGAGGCTGAACATTTATTTATTGAAATGTTAATAAACATGCTTTCAAAAGATGTGCTGTGAATTTTTAACTCACAAAAAAGATAAACAAGAAAAATTAGATAAAATTTCATTTATATTTGTGTTTATGGAGATTCTGTCATCCAGGTCATGACACAACACTTGTGTTTTGTAATCATAAAAAATCTGCATTGTGGGTAATTGATCTGAACAATGGCGAATAGATCAATACTTGGTTTTATTTTTTGTTTTTTTTTAAGATGCTGGAATTCTTACATCAAAGATCATTTAGCCCATATTTCATCCAAATATCACTATTTAAATTTCTAGGGATGAAACTGATTTAATTTTAAAACTATTTCATCTTTCAGATTAAATTACTAGGAATAGCAGCTTGGAGTGGCATGTTCATTCTTAATTAACCAAAAATGCCTTCAGTTCTTTAATGCGACCTATTATAGCTCATGTCCTTTTCCTTAGCTCTCAGACAGCTAATAATAAAAATTGTATTGAAATACTTGTAACATAATAATGCTAATATCAAGCATCCACATAGATCTGTCAGCCTCAAACAATAATGTTTCAGGAACAAACACGTTTTTAATGGAAATTTTTTCAATTGCCTTGTTCTGCCTAAGAGAAGAAAAAAATGACAGTCATGATAATTTAAATTATAATAATTTATAAACGAAACCTTGAACTGTTTCATACAAAAACAGGACAATTCTCAAAGCAAGCCAGCATGTTTTTAAATATTAATGAAATTAGGACCAAGGCAACATGTATTATTTGATAACTATATTTTAATTTGAGAATGTTTAAATAGATTCACATAAGTGGAAAGTGGAAAGGTACTTGAATATGCTTGGTTCGTATATTAAAACAAATTATAAAGCTATTTGTTTGATTTTGGTTTAGAAGTATACAAATTTAGGCTCTAGATTCTTTGAAAGTATTGCCACAACACATTTTTCAATGCAATAACAAGTGTGTTGCGCTTCATCAATATGAAAAAGTTATATAACACATGTAACAATATAGATTATTCTAGACCTAGATATTTAAAACACTGCTCTGTAAAGGTCATGTTGAAAGGAAATCCTTAGTATTTTGTTCCATGTTTATAAGATACCTACTGTAGCAAGATCCCTTTTTCAGTTTTTTGATCATCCTATTGGAAGGAAAACAGGTTTGAATTAATATTTATCATAATTCATCTACATCTAAATTCAGGTATGCAACCCATCATGCTATATACAAATCATCAAAATTGTATATGTTTCAAGATCAAATATGATTTACAAAAATAATACTATTTAATAATATAGAAAAGCTACTTTAAACTGCCATGACGTTTGAGAAATATATGTGCAAGTAGCAATGGTACACCTATATCCAGTAAGTTAAAGGAATATGACTTGCTTTTGCACAATTTTATTTTGGAGGTTGTAACCAATAAATACAGTACTTGGAACTGCCTTATTTTCTCAGACCTCCTTCGTGGGCCACTTATTTATTAATTGCACAAGAGGCAATAATATTATTTAGCCCCTGAGATTTCATGGACGGGGTGTGATATCTGGAAAAGTGGCTACTGGCAGAGAACTTACACAACAATCAAGAATTCACTTTGGCCCAACAGTGAAAGACATTTTATTAAGCTTATTACTTTCATTGTGATACAATATAAGTATCTGCCAATTCTTCATTTGCCCCCACATACAAAGTTCCAGAGATACACTGATATAAAGGAACTGAAAATGCAAATAGTTTTTAAGAATGTCCAGTTTATGATTTTCACATTTAAGTACAGACAAATAAACTACACCGTGTACTGAGTTTGTCTCCTTGTCCCAGCATACCCGTGAAAGCCTCACTGCTGTAATGATCATCTATATAAGGCTCCCCAGATTCTCCTGCTGCTGGCAACCTGCGAGCTTGAAAGGCTAAGGCGTAATTTGGGGGGGGGGGGGGGGGGGTTGCTCCACGTGCACTAGTAGTATAGTTTAACCTTGAAAAGTATGTAAAATTTTGTTTATCCTCAAGATGTGCGCACATTTCCCCTGGCTTTAATTACACTAGGAATCAATTTATGTTTGTAAGAAGCTCTCTTTTTCTGAGAGTAAAAATCATTTCCAACTTTTTTTTTTTTTTAACGGCAAGCATCGTTAAACCAGGTTACCAAAAAAACCGGTAGCAAGCTACGCCATGCTGCCTCTTTGTCTCCTTTTAGATTTTACTTTGGGGACAAGGTATAAATCCAGCCAATGAGTTATACAAAAAGGTCTTGGAATTTAACGTTTCTAATTCCCGCCCCATTTTGCTTGGATTTAATTTGGGTTGCCTTTCCAACTACTTACCCTTCCCGGGAAGATCTTCCAAATTGTAAGCCGTTTGAATCTCAACCCAACTCATTTTCAATAAGTCCTGACGTTTATAGAATGCTCTCGACGACAACAATAGCCTAACGAAAAGCAATCGCTGCCTTTTTAAAAACACAAAGAGAGAAAGTATCCTCGGCAATTCCCCAATTTTCCCCATCGTCTTCCGCTTTGAAGGTACTGGCCATCACGTGCTTTGCCTTAAAGAACCAGTGCGCAATTTTATCCGTGCTGTTTTCTGCATTTCAACTGACAATTCCTTTAACTGGCTGAAGGATTCTGGGAGTTGAAGTCCACACATCTTAAAGTTACCAAGTTTGAAAAACACCGCTCAGAGTCTCTTGGTTTCTGGTGCCTTAAACTAGTACACCAAACTGACTCTCCTGTTTTATATTTAATAGAAAACTTAATCATATAAAGGTGCCACCATATCACCATATATCTCATATTTTATATTGCTGGAAGTTAAAACCTACCCCTCTCCTAGGAAAATGAAATATTTTAGGATATATTAAAAAGATAGAATATTTCCTTTCGTGCCCCATGCTCCTGAATATTTTTAAGGAGCGTGGGACAAGCAGTCCAACACTACAAAGGCTTCCGTGCAAAGTTAATTTATTAGATTTTATTAGGCATCCTCAAAGTATAACTCAGAGTTATGTTGAGATTCATCTAACGTCCAATCTTTGCCTCAATAGTGTGAAAAGGTGGTTATCTTCATCCCATAGCATTATAGCAAATAAAACTCCTGCACGATGCTGGAGTCCAGGTAAGAATGCCCAAAAACTCTGTCACCCCAACCAGAGATCAATTCACTGACCAATCAGGATTAGAGATGTGACCACGTGACATGAACTACATCTCCCAAGAGACATTAACTATATTTCCCATGAAGCATTATCTTAAAGGAGCAGCTCTCACTCCTAAACTAACCATATACTGTCTAACCAACACATTTCCCCTAAAAAGAAAAGTAGAAACTCAGAGGCAAAAACTCAGTCCCCCACCTTTGCTAATGGACCATTACTCTGACCTGGGCCAGTCTATTTTACATAACAAAGATCTACTCCATGTAGAGCTATAATAGGAACTTGCCCAAAGCCCTTTCATTACATCATCAGCCAGCAAGACTCCACCAAGCTTGGGAATCAGGACAGCCTACAAAATTGCCCCTGCGTGGCCCCATGGGAGTCTGACAATCAATCAGAATACAAGCTCAAATTCAAATCCCAACAGAGGACGTAAAACCCAGGGACTCTCAGCATCTCTGTCCTTTTTTTTCTGCTCAGGAACCCATCATGTTTAGCAATAAACCATCTTTCCAAGCAATCACCATGTTTCCAGTATCTTTCTTCCCCACTTGGAACTAAACCCAGAAGGATATTTCTTCCAACAGTGTTGAAGAGCCAAAGCCCAAATGCTGTTCATATTTCTCTGCCAGAAAATTCTGTTTACTCTTTAGATTCCCTCAAGATGAAGATGAACCTTTATAAAAACTTTAGTAGCGGATTAATGTTTTGCCAACCAGACTTGACATTAAGAGAGAGAAGACTGTTCCTTAGCCTGTACTTTGGTGACACAGAATACAATCTGAATTTCACCTAAATTTCATTATTAAAGAGATACAGATTAAATAAGCACACCAAATTGTGCACTGCATTTGCCATCTTTTCTGAGAGAAGTACAAATAATTCTTGCTTAATAGCTACTCCTTCAGTAACTGTTAGAACTTATAACCGGTCCTTTGCAGTGTTTCCCTGGTGCTATTTTCACAATCCAGGTACTCAAAGAGACCAACTCAGAATTACAATATGTGGCAATCACGTGATATTGCATTTAACAATGGTGGGGATTCCCTTAATGACAGCAATCAGAAGTGCTGGAACTGCTATTGCTAAGTGGTGTGGTCATGTGACATCATGCTTTATGACTGCGTTGCTTAGCAAGGAAAATTCCAGTCCCGATTACCATCATTAACTGAGGACTACCTGTAGTATTAAACTTCCTGGATTAGTAGATTTTTGTTCCAGTTGCTTCTTTCGGCCACTAGAAGCCGTCATAGCTAAACGAGAATCAATCAGCGATTTTGGTGAGTTGTAAAGAATAAGCGTGAAAGGAATACCAGTAATTAAAAATCCTGGTAGCTATTTCTTAGGAAAGGAAATTCTGGTGCAATTACCATCATTAAATGAGGACAATCTATACATGTGAAGCTTTGGAATTACAACTGATGACCTTTCCTCAAGCACCATAACTTCAACCAAATATACCCTGTACCAGTTGATTTGTTCAGAGAACAATTTATTTGAGTCGGTTTTATAAAAACTATAGGCATTTCAGTTGAATTAAGGTCAGTATTTTGAAAAATGGAATTTCTTCCATGAATGGCTTCTAGAACATAAGAGATCTTTGCATCAGTTCTAGACTTGGCCAATATCACAGTGGATCATAGCAATAGCACTTAGACTTATATACCGCTTTACAGTGCTTTACAGCCCTCTCTAAGTGATTTACAGAGTCAGCATATTGCCCCCAACAATCTGGGTCCTCATTTTACCAGTCTCAGAAGGATGGAAGGCTGAGTCAACCTTCCAATCATGTCCGAGATCTGAGCCAATTTATTACTAAAAATTAAAAAAAGGTTCTTATCTGGTACATTCAAAATTTTAACAAAAGTGATTTACTGATCTGTTTTAAATTTGCAGAACTTGGAGGTGAACATTTGCCCCATTCCATCTTCTGTTCCCATAGGACAAGAGTCTCAACCCCCGATCTGTGGACACGACTGGTCCGTGGCAGCAACAAGGCCACACAAACAAATGAAGCCCCATCTGCGGAATGCAGGCAGCATGCAAAATCATGCCCCCTCCGGTCCATGGAACTGGTCTCTGGTTCTCCCAGGAACTCGTCCCTGGTGCTCAAAAGGTTGGGGGCCACTGGCACAGGTGTTCAGTGGCCACAGCTTTATTCTCAGCAGTAGTCCAAAGTTGAGAAAAATGAACACATTTATGTAGATTTGGAAAGATCACCCAGTGCCCAAAGGACTCTGGGAAGCTTACATAGTTCAAAGAAGTAAAAAAAAAACATGTATACCTGCTAAACATCACCCATTGCAAAAAATAAACAAACTCCACATTGTTAAACAAACCAACGACCTTAGGCCTGGAGCAAAGGAACCTTTTCAAAGACTAGAACAGTATAGGGTGGGAGCCATGCAAACCTCTGGAGAGATGCTGTGCCAAAGGGCAGACATATAGGCATGCCTCTGGATGATACTAGGTGGCATTGTTTAAATGAAGGCACCTGGATTGTCCCTAGTATATTTTATTGGATAGGCAGAAGACAAATGGAGACAAATGGTGCCTCAACACCCTATGCCATGAAGATTTTTTAAGGTGACAACTGGCATCTTAAGTTACACCTAAATGCTAACTGTCCAGCAATGTAACTACTCACATATGGGTGCATTTAAGTACATAGCAAATACATGTGCATATTTGAATGTATGTATGTCAAAATCACGGTTGTAACCTTCTCCTTTTTTAGTTATGAGCACCCTTGACTAGTTCTCATGCATCTGGGGTTAAAAAAAAGAACCTTTTAGTCAGAGGTCACAGATTCTAATTAAACTGTGCTGGTGTATCATTTCCTTATTGTTTGTTTGCTCTGCTTAATTATTAAAACATCAGCTAATTTCTTTTGTATTTCCAATATAACATATTTTTACAAGACATTCCTGTAGCCAGTCATGTATAAGTCCATTTTTAACTCAGTCTCTGCCTTGATCCTCTTTTGTTACATCTTTTACAGATCTTGCTTTTGACATTGTTAACATTAATTTTTGATCATGATTTTTTTTTGAAAGTATCAGTATTTCATGTCAGAATATTTTACACCAATCTGTAACTGACAGTCAAGTTTACATGCTCTTGTCCTTTAATTGAAATTGTTAGTTCCCTCTAGTGTCCAATTTTTTAAATTTTTATGATTTTTTTAAAAATAAAAAATAAAAGTATTTTACCACTAGAAGGATTGTTATAATTAATTCAAAAATCTTATTTCAAATTTATAGGATCCTTACTTATTTGTAGCTTTATAAAATCAAAGTTTTAATCAACATTTTGCATTTATTTAAAAACCTTTTTAAAAAATTTAACCTTGTAGTTAAAATTATTTTTTTTACTAAGAATTGAAGGCAGAGTCACCTGGTGTTTTTAAGCTTGTTGGATCAAAAAATTTATAACAGCTGAAAAGTAGTTAATAAGAAATTTCCAAAAGTGATTATAAAAACAATTATGCAAAGTTAGTGTGTTTTCAAAGGCATTGACCATGGTATGAACAAGATTACTATTCCCTTGTCTTCTAGTGCTCGAAATCCATTGGAGACTGTCTTGTGGTCTCCTTTCAAGAGCAACTGTTTGGATTCCTTGTGGCTGGTCTTCTCCTTGATTTGGAAACGTTCAAAGAAGTGGTCAGCTTGCCACCTCTTCCTTCCTCACTGCAGTTATTAGCTTGCATTTTTATACATCTGTATTCAGTCCATCATTTCTTCCTCCAGAAGTCAGGCTTGTCCTTTATTTTTTTTCCAAGAAAATACAGTCACAGAATCAAGACTCATATTCAGTACTGTGTTGAAGCTTCCTGAATGTATTGGTTGTAAATGTTGTTTATCTGGAACTAAGGAATATCAATGGAATATATATGCCCTAAAAAAATTTTTTGAAGTTTTTTCAAAGCACCTGAGGGCAGGACAAGAAGCAATGGGTGGAAACTAATCAAGGAGAGAAGCAACTTAGAACTAAGAAGAAATTTCCTGACAGTTAGAACAATTAATCAGCGAAACAACTTGCCTCCAGAAGTTGTGAATGCTCCAACACTGGAAGTTGTTTAAAAGTTATTGGATAACCATTTGTCTGAAGTGGTGTAGGGTTTCCTGCCTAGGCAGGGGGTTGGACTAGAAGACCAAGGTCCCTTCCAACTCTGTTATTCTATTCTATTCTATTCTATTCTATTCTATTCTATTCTATTCTATTCTATTCTATTTATTATTGATTATATACATCTTTCAATATTTAAGTAGCTATACAGAATTAATGAATTAGCCTATAATGGACAAAATAAACTTGACAAACTAAATGGAGATTGAACCCCTACTGTGGTGGTCTCCCATGGAAAGAATGAGACACAGAGGCTGGTGTACTCGGGATGGGAGTCTAGAGCAAATTCTAGTGCCCCCTTTTATTGAGAAATTTGTACATAGTAAGCATTCACATTGTGGATTACAATAATTAGATATAGCACACAAAACTGTTTATAATTGTCTGAGCTGCTTAATTGTTCCTGGTGTTTGTTTTTAATTTCCTTGCTTATCTCAGTGACCCTTATGCAGACATGCATGTATAAGGTCTTAGACTAATCAATACCCAATACTGAAGTCAAAGTTTTATTCCCACATCTCCCCTGTTTTAGTTTTTTGATGATCGCGGATGCCTCGGTAGCTTTTCGCCATCTGCAACAACAGTTCTCCTTCCGTAGGCTTCACCCGACACATTCCTAAAAGTCCAGGGAGACATTGGATACAACAGCATACACAAAGAGAAAGTATAAAAAGCAATATCACTCCAACAATTAGGTGATGAATCCATGAACCATCTGGCAACCAGGACCAAAGTGCAGACCACACGTCCAGTCCCCCGTCCTCCGATTGCAATGGATTCTCACTCAGGGTTTGTTCCATATGCTGTATAGTAGCTGTAATGTTTGGAGAATAATCAGAGATATACATGCAACAATGTGTATGAATCACAGCGCAAACTCCCCCTTGCGCAGCCAAAATAGTGTCCACCGCATATCTGGTTTGCAGGACAAAGTCAAGGATTTTTCCTTGTTCTTCTTCAAGCAGCTTTAGCGTTTTAATGGTGTCTTTAAACATAGTAACTGTCCAATTGTTTAAACGATGCAAATCTCTATAGTTCATCATGACTCCTAAAGGAGGAATAACTCCCCTTGATATCTGTGTCCAGTAGTCATGATTCAAAACAGAGTTTACTTCCATTGCGGAACGCGCATTGCGGATATGAGCAGTCCCCAAAGATTTTAAAATGACATGAGATGGGATTACTTTCCCAAAGGTGCAGACCTCTTTCCATCATGCTGGCATGCGATCATAGGCCATCCGTCCACACAACAACCATAGATTTGCTCCCAGGAGATGGCCAACCGTATTTGGTTCAGCATAGATTAATCGTGTAAAAGATTCCATTAACATAGCCAAATAAGTGGGCGGTGGTGCGTATTTCCCATTTGCACATTTGGGCAGCTGGTTTTCTATCATGATGGGACAACATGTGGCAGGGATAATTGGACACCCATTTTCATTGATCAAAGATATGATATCAAATTTAGAAATATTATGTACAAAGTAAGTGAGATTTTTAGTTTTCATGCCATCCAGATAAACCCGACTTCCATTGCCAATAACAATTGTTTTGTTGCAAAATGGATGTGTTCCCAAGTAAGTCATATTCTCTACTGTCTCATTGTGAGTCCAGCAGATTCCCGCCACCTCTTGGATTCGGCTTCCAAGATACAATGTATTTATGTTACTTTTAGTCCAACTGTTAGACCACATCCCTGAACAACCAAAGCATTGTCCCTTATACTGTTGTGTCTGCGAAATGATGCCAGGAGTCGGTGACTTCAAATCATGCTCTTTATTTGAGGTTGGAACCGAACTGGGGCAAAGGGAAAAAGATAGCGGCTTTTATTCTTTTAGCCGCCGCGGCCGCGGCCAATGGCACCACTTTGAATCTCCCGCGATCCGAATGGACCAATCGCGGGAGATTCTTAGTGAGCCAATCGGCGCGGCTCGCCTGACCAATCAGAATGATTGGCTAATCAAAGCGCGGGGATCTCAAGAATGCTAATTAAGGACAGAACACCCCTCCCCTCTTGGTTCAGTCCTTACGTCGCGTAGTCACGTAGGTAGGCGGGGCTCCGTCTGAGCCTACTGGACCTGCGCAGCTCAGTCGTAGGTTGGATCCCGTCTGGTTCGGTCGGGATCTCTGCTGCTCCTTCTGCCGTCGTGGGAACCAGCTGGTCGATCGGGCTGGTCCTTTCTCTGTAGCTCCCTCCTGGGCCTCCCGGGTTGGTTGAGCTGCGGGTTTCGCCGCTCCCGCTCGGTCTTTCTGGGTCGGTCGAGCTGGCCTGGCTGTCTCTTCCTGGCGAGGGGTCATGCTGGCTGCTTTCCGGTAAGTACGGCTGGTTTATTCTTCTTTGGTTTTGGTTCCCTGGGTATTCCCTCCCCCCTTGGTTTGTGTTGTGGGGGTTGGTTTCGCCTGTTTGTGCGTCAGCGGTCTCTTGGTTGGTAGTCCTCGACCTTAGTTGGTCGATGTGGCGTTTCCATGCTCATCCGTCTGCTGTTTGTAGCCGGTACGAGTGTGGGCCTGTTATTTGTGTGATGACGGCTGGTATCCATAGTGGGTCTCCCGTCAGGTTTCTCATGTATACGGGGTCGCCGGGTGCGAAGGTTCGGTGTTTGCTGTTTGAGTCTGGGGGCTTCTCCGGGTTATACGTGGGGTGTAACCTGCCGAGTGGGGACCTTAGTTTCCTGCCCATTAATAGTTCGGCTGGGCTCTTATTGGTTGTGGTATTTGGGGTTATGTGTTGGGTGAAGAGTAGTTTGTTTATTTTCTCCTGGATCTCCCCGTGGTCTATTTTCCGGATGGTCTTCCTAGTGAATTGGACCATCCGTTCCACCCTACCGTTAGCCACCGGGTGCGCCGGTGCTGTCAGCGCGTGGCGGATGCCCCTTTCCGCTAGGAATTTTTCGAATTCCAGCGAGGTGAATTGGGGCCCGTTGTCGGAAACGACGACGTCTGGGAGGCCGTGCGTTGCAAAGAGTTTGCAGAGTTCCTTGATCACGGCCTCCGTGGTTGTCGTCTTCATGTTGCTTACCTCCAGCCAGTTGGAGTAAGCGTCAACTGTTATGAGGAAGGTGTGTCCTTTTGTGGGCCCGGCGAAGTCTATGTGAATCCTAGACCAAGGTCCCCTTGGGGTTTCCCACTCTTGGACTGGTGCTGTGGGTGGGCTTGGCCTAGTTTCCTGGCATCGTTGGCACCTTGCTACCCAGGCCTCTATTTGTTTATCCATCCCTGGCCACCAAGCGTAACTTCTGGCCAGGGCTTTAGTCCTAACAATGCCAGGGTGCCCCTCGTGTAGCAGTTCCAGAACCTTCCCTTGTAGTTTTTCTGGAATGACCACCCTATCCCCCCCATAGTATGCACCCTTTTAATAACGATAGTTCCGTTTGGCGGTTTCGGAATGTTTTGACGGACTCGTCGTTGTCCCTTTCTGGCCACCCTTTCTCTACCCAATGCAACACCCGCGCCAGACGTTTGTCTTTATTAGTCTCTCGGGCAATGTCTGACGCGGTTATGGGCAGGTTGGGTAGAGTCTCTATGCTGAGGGTGGTCGTCATGGGTGCTGGGTCGGTGTCAGGTTCCGGTAGCGGCGAGCGGCTTAAGGCGTCTGCATGGGAGATCGTCTTACCAGGTCTGTGTATGAGTCCGTAGTTGTAGGCTGCCAGGAACTCGGACCACCTTGTCATTCGGGGAGACAGAATGTTCGGGGTGGCCCGGTTTCCTGCAAGGATTCCCAGCAGCGGCTTGTGGTCGGTTATGATGGTGAAAGTCCGGCCGTAGAGGTACTCGTGGAATCGTTTTACGGCGGCAACGATAGCCAGAGCCTTTTTGTCCAGCTGGCTATAGTTCCGCTCCAGTTTGGTGAGGGTCCTTGAAAAGAACGCGATGGGCGCTTCTTTTCCATCGGGGAGGGTATGGCTGAGGACAGCGCCGACGCCGAAGGGTGATGCGTCGCATGTGACGGCCAGAGGTAGGGTCTCGTTATACTGTATAAGGACAGCGTCCGAAGTGAGGAGGTCCTTTGTTCTTTGGAAGGCGGCTTGCTCATGTTTCCCCCAAGTCCAGGTCGCCGCCTTGTCCAGGAGCCTATGCAAGGGCTCCGCTGCCGTCGCCTTTTGGGGCAGGAAAACATTGTAAAAGTTCAGTAGCCCCAGGAATGCCTGTAGTTCCGTCTTGGACTTGGGTGTGGGGGCTTCTTTGATGGCCTTGATTTTTTTGTTTGTGGGGTGAATGCCATGACGGTCTAGGAGGTATCCTAGGAATTCGACCCGTTCTGTGCATAGCTGGCATTTCTCCCTCTTGATTTTTAGCCCGGTCTCTTTAAATTTGGTTAGGACCTCCCTTAGGCGACCCTCTAGTTCGGCTTGGTTGGTTGCCGACACTAGGACGTCGTCGAAGTAAGGTACCACCCCCTTGATGCCTTGCAGTAGTCTTTCCATTAGGCTTTGGAATATTTCCGGTGCCACGCTGACTCCGAATTGGAGTCAGTTGCATTTAAATGCCCCCCGGTGGGTGACTATGGTTTGCGCTTCTGCCGTTTGCTCGTCGACTGGCAACTGTTGGTATGCCTGGGCGAGGTCGAACTTGGCGAAAACCTTGCCCCCTCCCAGTGAGTGCAGTAGGTGTTCCACTACTGGGACGGGGTAGGCGCTTTGTTGTAGCGCGCCATTTAGGGTGGCCTTATAGTCCCCACAGATCCTCACCGACCCATCGGGCTTGATCGGGGTGACTATGGAGGTCTCCCACCGGGCGTGGTCTATGGGCTGTAGGACCCCTTGCTTGACGAGCTTGTCAATTTTCTCGTCTATCTTGGGTTTAAGTGCGAATGGCACCCGCCTTGGTTCAGGTGTTTGGGGGGGACGTTTGGATCTAGGTTGAAAGATATAAGGGGCCCTTGGTACTTGCCTAGGTTTCCGTCGAAGACCTCTTGGAATTCCCGGGCCAGTTGCTGCTCCCAGCTGTTGTCGGTGACGTGGTCGACTCCCGTGACTGGATGCCGAGCGGGGCGAACCATTGCAGTCCCAGTTGGCTTGGGCGGTCGCGGTCGACGATTGTCAGGGAAAGTCTTTCGGTGTGCCCTTTGTATGTGATGTTGAAGTGTTTGGTTCTGACTACCGGGATGCGGTTTCCCTGGTAGTCCTTTACAATGAGTCTCTGCTGTCTAGGCTCCTCCTTTGGAGGGTAGGCACCAGGCGCTTTATTTCATGCCATGCTATCATGGAGAGGTAGGACCCGGAGTCCACCTCCATTTTGCATGGCTGGCCCTCGATGCCTACCTCCACGTGGACCTTCCGGGTCCATTGGTGATGGCGTGGCCGATGGTGACCGTCTGATGGGTCTCCTCTCTTCGCCGGTTATCGCCGCCTCGCAGGGATCGTCCGTTCCGGTCCCATCTGTTGTCCGAAGGGCGATCTCTGGTCCGGGGTGGTGTGCTCTCTCTCCTCCGGTCGCTCTGGTCCCATCGTGCCGGGCTGCGATTCTTCTTTAGGCAGCAGACACGGGCAATGTGTCCCTTCTTGTCGCAATGCCGGCAGATCGATTCGAAAAACCGGCATTCCGACCTGGGGTGGTCGCCGCCGCAACCGGCACAGTTGGTCCTCGACTTACGACCCCGCCGGTTCCGTGGGTTGCAGCCTGTCTGGAGGCGATGGACGTCCTCCTCGTCATCTGAAGTGCCCGATGCTGAGTGGAAGTCGCCCTGGTGGGTGGTCGTCTCGGGTTGGGCCTCGGTCGACCTCGCCGGGTTGTTGTTCCCGCTGCGGTCCCCAGTGTTCGGTCTGCGCATGCGGTTGGCGGAAGTTTGGGTTGCTTCGGCGGCTTGGGCTGCGGTGAGGGTGTCTGCTAGGCTGATGTTGCCCTTGGCCATCAGCCGGCTCTGGAGGACGGGGTCCCACAAACCGAGCACGATTCAGTCTCGCAGAGCGTCGTTCAGGTTGTCGAATTCGCAGAGCCTCCCTAGGTGCCGCAGCTCGGCGACGAAGTCGCTGAAGCTCTCCCCCGACCTCTGGTCCCGACGGTAGAATTCGTTGCGTCGGATCAGGATGGGTACCTCTGGAGCATAGTGCCGCCGAAGTATTGGCTCGAGGACGTCCCAGTCCATCGCGGTCGCATCGGCGGGTTTGGCAAGCGCCTTGGCCATCTTGAAGACCTCGGTCCCACAGTGGGTCAGGAAGACGGCGCGCTTCATGGGGCCGGTGGCATCCTTCAGGTCGCTGCACTCGAGGAACATGCGGAATCGGTCGGAGTACGATTCCCAGTCCTCGGTGGCGGGGTTGAAGGGTGCGGGGTGTGCGATTTTCGCCATCGCGGTGGTTCGTCTGGCTTCCGTCGGACACGTGGTTCGGTTCAGGGTCTGGATCCCACCTTCGTCGCCAGTGTTGAGTCCACGAAATGATGCCAGGAGTCGGTGACTTCAAATCATGCTCTTTATTTGAGGTTGGAACTGAACTGGGGCAAAGGGAAAAAAATCGCGGCTTTTATTCTTTTAGCTGCGGCGGCCGCGGCCAATGACACCGCTTTGAATCTCCCGCGATCCGAATGGACCAATCGCAGGAGATTCTTAGCGAGCCAATCGGCGCGGCTCGCCTGACCAATCAGAGTGTCCCGCGCTTTGGCCAATCAAAGCGCGGGGATCTCAAGAATGCTAATTAAGGACAGAACATATACCAGTCACCTTCGGCCAAAGATACTGCAACCATTGGAAGCCCTGATGTTTTGTGAGTTGGCATGTGCATACATACCCAACAATCAGTTTTATTATGAAGGTTTGCTAGCTTCCCCATGTCCTGGATCAATGTGTTTCTTTTCCATTCTCCCAAATCCATCCCCTTGCCCCTTTGGCTGATGATAAGGACGCACACAGCGAGCAGGAACCCAAATAACTGTCCCCTCATCTTCAACAGCAGCGTATCCTCGGCCCCAAGTTATCAGTGGGACCAGTCCTTTCCATGTTGGATCTGGTAGTCTTTTATGCTGAACTTTCAGTCTTGGTGTACCTGCAGAAGGAGAGGAAGCAAAATGCCTACACCCCCCCCTCAGGGGCATGGCACTGGGCTTTAAAATGGCCAGGCTTTTCACAATTAAAACAATTCCCTGTAGGTTTCATCCCTTTTGCAATGCCAAAGCCAAAGTCTCCATGTTGTAAGCCTGAGAACCCACCACTGCACATGCTTTTAACAGATCAGCCAGAGTAACCTCACCTCTAGCCACCAAGGGCTGCAAGATACGCTTGCAGTCAGCGTTTGCATTTTCAACTGCCAATTTCAGCAAAAGTTCTTTTGCAGCTTCCTCATTAGAGATTTGCCTGGTAATAGCCAATTGTAGCCTTTCCACAAAATCATTATAAGACTCAGATGCTGTTTGCTTAATTTGAGAAAAAGACCGTGCTGGGGTTCCCACATCCTGAATGCGGGACAACGCCCCAATGACAGCTGCCATAACCACTGGAAATACGTAATCAGGCAAATTAGCAGCTTGATCTGCAGTGGATTCAAACAAGCCTGCCCCATAGATTTGGTCTGGCGTATACAGCCCCCCCAAATTCCTTCCCCTAGTGACAGCCTCCCTTTGGTATTCTGAGTCAAAGACCACATACTGGGTAGAGCTCAATATCATTCTCATTAAATCTTTCCAGTCACTAGGAATCATGCTTGAGGTAGCCAAACTTGTCAGAAGCCCCTTTGTAAAAGGACTTTGAATACCATAATCTTTTACTGCTTTTTTAATTTCCCTAAGAACTGCTAAAGGAATCGGAACCCATTCAGTCTGCAGATTGCCTTGAGCATCCACTTGCCTATTGACTGGAAACAAATTCATTTGGGTAATCTCATCAGACTCTAACTTCCCCTCATTGAAAGCCTGATGCATCATGGTTTGAACTTTTCCCATTTTTGATTGGATTTTATCATCCACTGGAGTAGGCGTTGTTGGAAATGATAAAGCACACTCCAGTTTTGGAGAAGGCGGGTGCAATACAATTCCTTTATAAGGAAGAGGTTCTACTAAAGTTTTTAAAAGAGGTTGTTGCTGGGTCTCTAAAGCAGTCATAACAATCTTCCAAAATATCAAAATTTCAGCTGTTGCCCGTGGCTCTTCATGAAGGATAGTTCCAATTCTCCTCCATGTGTCTAACTTTAAAGAGCCTTTCTCTGGATACCAGGGACATTGCCGCCAGATCTCTTGCAGCAGCTCTCTCACATTATCTTTTGAAAGAACTATTTGCTCCCCCCCAGAGGGTTTAAAGATAAAGTAGTTTGTCCTGGCTAACTTCAACAGCTCACTAACATGCCATTCCTGTGGCTGAGAGAGTTTTCCCCCCATGTTCCCTGAATAATCCTATTGTCCAGCAATAGTTAAGTACGTACTTTACCTATTCCAGGTGAGGAAACACGGAGGTCCGGACTCGTACCACCTGCAGTGGATCATGTCGGGGTCACCACTTGTGGTGGACTCCCATGGAAAGAATGAGACACAGAGGCTGTTGTACTCGGGATGGGAGTCTAGAGCAAATTCTAGTGCCCCCTTTTATTGAGAAATTCGTACATAGTAAGCATTCACATTGTGGATTACAATAATTAGATATAGCACACAAAACTGTTTACAATTGTCTGAGCTGCTTAATTGTTTCTGGTGTTTGTTTTTAATTTCCTTGCTTATCTCAGTGACCCTTAGGCAGACATGTATGTATAAGGTCTTAGACTAATCATTACCCAACACTGAAGTCAAAGTTTATTCCCACACCCTACTACTGTTTTTTAAATATAATCAAGGTCAAATCAAGTTCTTCTTGAAATGAACAGTAGGTTTAGGCACCCCTTGTGTTTAATACCTCTTTGTACATGGCCTAAAAAAAATCGGTAGCTTGTTATTACTGAAAGGGAGCTACAGCAAGTGATTGGAATGGGGTATGATCAGATAAACTCAGAGATACTATCCGGGTTTTCTGTTATTTTAGTGGATGAAGTAGAAAGTCTCTGAAACTGACCCTGAAATGATTTAACTATATTTTCCCTTTGTGGTTATATTGAGTGTAAATCAACTGAGAATATTTATTTACTTCAGTGTGTTTGGAGACTAAAATAGTTATTTTCTATTATTGATCAAAGCCTACCTTTTTCACAGCTCAGTGCACAACAATGTGGTAGATTCTGTGAAGTTGTTGGCATAGCTGCCATCTTCCTTTCCTCATTAACTGTATTTACTACCAGGATGGAGATTGTTTTCTGGTGAAGGCCTGAGACCATTTAGCGGGTAGCAGGAATAGGAGGGGGTGAGTGTGTGTGTGTGTATATACACTCTCTCTTATACCCTCTCTGACACATACACAATGTTTGTGTGTGTGTGTGTGTGTGTATGCAGGTCTTGCCGTGTACATACATATAACATATACACATTCGTGTCTTCTGAAGCATAATTATTACTTCCTATAGGTCTTCAGGAAGCCATATGCTGATCAGTTAAGTTGAGCTGACTCCAACTTTACCCTGCAATATTTGGACAGGGACTTGTGAACAGTCAAATTATACTGTACTATTGTGGTTATTTTTTTCCATTCCATCAGGCAACAATCTTTTACTGTTATAATATACTGTATGGAATGTTGTGAATGAATAATGTCAAATAAAGTTATCTTGAGCTTGAAGTCAAGTGCAGGGTTCTGGCCCTGCACTTATGATTGGCTGTTAATGGCAGGATCAGATTGGTCCGTTCAGGAGCATCTGATTGGCCATTAACAGGCCATTCCCATTGGTTAACGGAGCTAGCGCTCCAGGATTGCTATTGGTTGAATAGTTAATAAGTTGCCTATATAAGGAAGGCTATAGCAGCCCTCCAGTTTAAGCTGTCACACCATGTAAATAAAGAGTTTGAAGTTCACTGTTTCTACCGGCTCGTCTCCATTATTCGCACCCGTGCTCCAGACTTAACATGGAAGAAATAGATTTTGCAGTGTTCTGCAGTTTCTTATTATAGAGTTTGTTATTTACAAAACCCTTAGCCCCTGTCTTTTGAACATCTGGAAGCCACAGGATGGTGCTTGGACCTTGGTTTCTGGTTTTGGTCTTGACTGTTGTTCACCAATGTTTACATTAATTGTCATGTTATCCCATTACCAGCTGGCACTTCTCAAATGATCTCATCTTAGCTTGCTGAGCACCTGTATAGCTTTAAGGGCCAAGTATTGTTCTTCATGTGCTTCCTTTGTTTTATTTTCTGGCCATTCATTCTTGTTTGGCTTTGTGTTCATGCGGTTAATTCCAAGAGCATTAAAAACATATGGTGAAGTTTCCCAATAAATTTTATTTTGAGAATGCCTTGCTTATAGTTATGTTCAGGTGGTGATGAATCCAGGATATTTAAAATGGAGAGGGGATTCAGTTTGCTATTACTGTTAAGATTCAATGGCTGGATAAAAGTAGCCAAGTTACTGGAATTTATGCTATATTCTACTAACCTCCAAGTTGAGAAGGCATTTGGGATTTATAATATGGAATAACTATCCTTGACAACCATTTCAAAGCTCTAACTGTTACACGGCTTAGCTGCTAAAATTGTCATAGCATCTGTAGGTCACCTTGCAGACTCAATTTCCTCGGCTGAAATTTGGCAGAAAACCATCAGAATTTGCCTGCACAATTTTCCTTTTAAAAGGAACAAGTTATTTAAAACGTCTTGCTTAGCAACGGAAATGTTGAATTCAATTATGGTCATAAATCAAGGACTGACTTTTAATACCAACGTACAGTATTTTAGTCACTGACTTGGTTGACAATAGTCCCTTGTAGTTGTTGGGCACTCCCTCCTTCAGGTCTCTAGGTTGTATTCTGGATTCACTTATAGTACATGGATGTCAAATTCGCAGCGTCACGTTGCCGTCATGTGATGTTTCATGACATTTTTCCCCTTTGCAGAGCTGGAGTGGGTGTGGCCTGCACATGATACATTTGGCTTGTGGGCCACCAGTTTGAAATCCCCGTTAATATAGCAGAAATGTTAAAGCAAAGTAAAAAGGATCAATAAGCATGTTAAAGACTACACTGTTGTATGAAAGGCTTGGGAGAACAAAAAAGTCTTTGCTACTGAAAAAAATACATAAGTAGCTTCCTGAGGAGTCAATTTTGCTAAGAATATTCTATAACCACCAGTACTTCTTCACCTGTACTGACCAGCCATTTCTTAACTGAGGACACCTAAAAGAAACATCCCGGGGGGGGGGGGCATGAATTAGAAGGATTTCTCCAAATATCAAAGTATCAAATTGTAATTGCTGAGGACTTTCAGAGTGAAAGTGAAATGTGCATTTTATGTGTGCTCAGTAGATATTAATCTGCACCATACACACATACATACACAGTGTGATAGACCTATCAATTATAATTAGCTGTCACATTAAATAAAACCTCTAACATGATTTGTTATTTCCTGGGAGTAAACAACTTCCTCCCTAGTAGCATTTAAATCACCGATTCTGGCTTAGAAGAACAAACCATACTCTCATTGTGGATCTTACATTAAAGATTCTGCAAGAATCTTTTCAGAATACAATTTATTTCAGATGTGAAATAAATGCCCAAAAGAGATTTGACCAAAAAAAGTTGACAACACACACACACACACACACACGAATATTGGCAGCCAGCAAATATGTTTTCTTTTTATTAGATTTTGCAACCAGGGATCTGTGGCATTGAATCAGATACTTTTATTTTCAAATATCTTTAGTTTTAAGAATAATGATCCAGTTGGTGACTATTGGATAAGTCAAATTACAAACCAATAATTATTTTGCACTATCTGCTTTTCATCGGCTATCTCATGGTTGCTTTGAAAAAAGGGGTTTTGTGGGAGAATAATGTAGCCTCATCCATCCATGTAAGATCCTGTTTCTTTTCAAAACATCCACAGCACCATGCCTTTTCATGGTTCTAAACAGG
Organism: Hydrophis major; assembly: GCA_033807585.1. NCBI lineage: Eukaryota > Metazoa > Chordata > Lepidosauria > Squamata > Elapidae > Hydrophis > Hydrophis major. The sequence continues at coordinate 337,792,433 of CM066329.1, forward strand.
GTGTTCTCCACCTGAAAGTACCCCACATTGGTACAAAAATTTGGGATTACTCACTCCAAATGCAGCAATCATGCCTTGACTGAAACTGCCTCAGCTATAATGCATGTTCTTGTAAGTTTCTTATTTGGAGAAGTTGACTTGAGAGTCATAACATAATCAAGATGGATTGCTTTTGCTGATCCATCTTTGTGATGCAGATAACAATCTGGAACTGCCCCTATATACTATTGTGTGACAGAAGATTGCTGGGTGCTGCTGGAATTCCAGGAAGCTGCAGTTACAGAAAAGGCACTGGTTTTTCTTACAACAATGTTAGCAGAAGCCGGAGTCTTTATGAATCGGAAATGTGAAGAAAGTGAGGTGAGAGAGATATGAAAACTCATAAAGGAACTTAAGCCATAATTGATCCTAGCAGGAAGCATATATATATATATATATATATATATATATACCCAACGTTTATGTTGCAACATCTGAGTTTTGAAACAAACAACCCAGTGAGATGCATCTGTCTTGCTGAGGCCAACCTGAAAATAAATCAACACTGAAAGAAAATCTAAAGCCATTTCCAGCCTAAGAATGACTGCTTTAAAAGTGAATGGAAGTAGCCACCAGAGTTTGAATGTGCCACATGGGAAGGTAAAGCATGAATGACAGAGAATGTTAAAGATTCATTAAACAGAAAGAAAAACTATCATTAACAGGGATAGTTAATGATTTTTTTTCTCATGGTAAATGTATTTTAATTGTGTTGTACAGTGATCAACGTTACATAATTAGTTTTCTCCCTATCTCCTCTCTCTGAATGGTACCCAGTCTGTTACATGGTTTCTCCCTACTTCCATTCTACTAGTGGTCCATTAGTATCAAATACAATTTGATGCTTTTTAATTTTGCTAAATAATACAATAGAAGGGTTAGATAATGAACAGAATTAATGTGTTCTAAGTGCTGGAATCAAGATTGATTTTATGTTTTATATCCTGGAAATATCATTGTCATCTGTCAGGAAATTATGATTGCTGTTCCTAATTCCAAAAAATGTATCATTAACCAATGTCTGACTTGCTACTCTTCTATATGCCCTTGAATTCATGGAAGCAGGGAATCCTTTAGTAAGGATATAAGACAGAGATGGCACTCAATAGGTTCTGACCAGTTCTGGAGAACCGGTAGCAGAAATTTTGAGTACTTTGGAGAACCGGCAAATACCACCTCTGACTGGGCCCGCCCCCATCTATTCTCTGCCTCCCATTGAGTCCCAACTGATCGGCTGGGTCTTCTTTGGTTGCCCTGCATAGGAGAATCGAGCTGGAAAGCAGGTTAGTGAGATGGGCAGGGAATGAAGATTTTGTAGTAACCTTCCCCCAGGAGTAGGGAGGGAATGGGGATTTTACAGTATCCTTCCCCTGCCATGCCCACCAAGCCATGGTCACCAAGCCACGTTACTCCCACCAAGCCATGCCCGCAGAACCGGTAGTAAAAATTTTTGAATCCCACCACTGATATAATGATATAAGAGTAATATATTTCTATTTCTCTAATATATTTTCTATGTTACACTTGCAGTTTCTGGCTGTAAAACCAACCATTCATAGAAGTGTTCGAAAACAACAGATAAGGTGCTTAATGCTTATGTAGCAATGTGCTTTGTTTATTGTGCAATCTCAGGCTATAGTCGAGAATCCTTTAATTTACTGACTCAGCTCATGCCCATTTTTTAACTTTATACAGGAAATCTGCAGGGGAGGGATTCAAAATTTTTAACAATTGGTTCTGTGGGCATGGCTTAGGTGGTGGGTGTGGCTTGGGTGGTGGGCGTGGCATGGTGGTCATGTGACTGGGTGGATATGGCTTGGTGGTCATGTTATTGGCTGGGTGTGGCCAACTCAATATCATTCACATCAAGGCATGCATCTCCTTGCCTAGCCTCTCATGACTGTGGGGATGCTGCAACAGTTGTAAGTAAGAAAAATGTTCATAAGTCACTTTTTTCAGTGCCATTGTAACTTTAAATGGCCACTCCACACAAGCAAAGTACCAGCAAAGGAGGGGAAAAAAACTCCAGAGACGTTCCTGAGACAGGAAGTCTAGTCCTGCCAAAAATATAATAAGGGTTAATGGAGAGGCAGTTTCTGTAAGCAACACCAGAATGTTTCCTTCCTGCCTTCCTTACAGGATTAGGCCAGTAATTTCTTCTAACAACTGGTTCTCCGAACTGCTTAGAATGTTAACAACTGGTTCTAGTTTTTAGGTGCAAACTGGTAGAATCCCACCCCTGGAAATCTTCCAATAATCAAATGTTCTATGTTTCTATCTGTTTTTCCTAGTGGCGGAAAGTTTCATGAATATTGCTAAGAAGCTGTGCTTCCTTATAATAAAAGAGAAAAGGACATTTAAACCATCTTTACTTTTTTTTTTTTTTAGTTTGGAAATATGAGAACACTTACTAAGGTAGGAGCGACTTCCCTACAACAGATCTAGAGAAAACAAGCTAGACAAATAGAAATGTTATTTTTTAAGTGTTTTGCTTTTACCACCAACAGTTCTCTTTGCCTCTGCTGGGTATTGTCAACAGTGATGTTTGGGTTTTGGTATTTGTATAACAGTGAGAGACCTCTGTAGTTTCCGCAATCTCATTTGCTTCCCTTACTTTTATAGAGAGCACTAATGACCACACTGGGGAAGTTGTCAGGCATCCCCTCTGTGGAGCAAATGTCTTCCATGATTTCTTGAAGCTTCTGCAATGTGTTTAGCTTTAGTGCTTTGTAGGACTCAGCAGGAACGCCATGCTGCTCTGTTGTTTTATTTGAGTTCATTTGTGAGATTGCTTTCTTGATCTAATAAGTAGAGGGTGTCTGGTTTAGGACAACCAAGACTGGCTGCTGAGGAATCTGCTGTAAAACATCAGGATCAACTGTGGATAGTCTACGGAGTAGGTTAGAAGAGTGTTCAGCCCAACAATTTTTCAGTCCTTCCTGGTTTTTGATCAGGCCTGGCTCATCAGATGATAGCAAGAGGGAACATCCTGATTAAGAAGGACCATAAACTGCTTTATGGCTCTGAATAACTCTCTGGTGGCACGGCATGTCTGCATAGCTCCACCAACTCGGCTTTTCTCTGCCACAACTTGTTCTGCATTACTTGAGGTTCTGCCTGTACATTGGACTGCAGGTGTTTAAACTTGTCTTTCCTTGAAACAGATGGTGGATCATTCTGTCGGTCTCCATAGGCCTTGTTCTTGCCCTGGAGGGCTGTTGAAATTGTCTTGTGATTTTCATCAAACCAGGGTATGACTAGGTTTTCAGCAAGCATACAGTTGTTGTAATGTACATGATGACATCTTTGAACTGCATCCACTTTTAAGAATAGGCTCCTATAAGCAGTAAATGAAAGAGTTTTTCATTCAATAATTTTGTAAACATTGGATTTGGATTGGATCTTGGAGTCTGCTAAAGATGAATGACATTCTGATAGTCCCTAGTGGCTTACAATATAAAGGGATCATGTGCAGGTTGAGAATTGACCAGACCAGCCTATGATCTGCCAAGCTTTCAGCATCTCACATAATCCAGGTAATGGTGACATTTTTAAAGTCGTGCTGACATACTATGACATAGTTAATTACTTACTAGTATTTGGACCTGATATACATACAGGTTGTTGCAAGTCTGAACATTGTGTGCACAGGTTATGCTCAGCACCCTTATTCAGAAGCAGTATGTCATTACTATTGACTATTCTCACTCCATGTCTGTCAAGGACTCCTTTCTTTTCTCGATTTGAAATTTGGTCAGTTATCTCAGTAGGTCCTCTTAGGATTGAACTGTGTTGCTATTCTTAAAGCTTCCATTTGAATTATTGTCATTGTATAAAAATTCAAAACGAAAATACAGAATACAAGGCTGATGACAGTTAAACTGATAACAGTTCTCCAAATTTATTTTCCTTCTCTGAATCTTCCAAAGTATGGAAAACATTTGTATTAACCCTGTGAATGTCAGGATTAACTGCATTCATACATTTATTAGGAATACATAGTGCTTACAAGGCACCTATATGTAAGTGTCCTTGTGTAAAAACCTAAGACTAATAAATAATAATAAAAAACATACTAGTAAATTATGTTGCCAAATAGGCTTGTTTAAATATAAAAGATTAATGTAGTGATACATAAAGAATATATAACCTTTTTTGGTTTGTGAACTGCATTTAACCTTCAAGAGATATACCAGAGGCCCAAATATTTTTAAATAAATTAAATTAAATTGATAAAAAAACTCAAATATTACTCCATATATGTATGGAATAATTACAAATGAACAGCAATTTTTAGCGGGGCTCTGGATCTCTTCTTTTTTTTCCCACAGAAAACTTTGAAGTCATAATTGAACCCTCTTGGTTATTTATTAGTCTTAGGTTTTTACACAAGGACACTTACATCTAGGTGCCTTGTAAGCACTCTGTATTCCTAATAAATGCAGTGGTAGGCAGTCTAATGCTTTTTGAGCAAACTGCTTCTTCTTCCATGGTAATGAGGCTTAACAATTTCTTCATGTAGCGCTACTCTTGAAGATAGTTCAGCTGCTTTATCTGGTGTAAACGTGACTGCAAAGGTTCTGGTGGGATCGATCCATTCAGATTATGTAAGATCAGTTCTCTCTGTTCTCACTAGCTACCAGTCTATTTTTGAACTCAGTGCTGGCTTTAAATATTAAAGCCTTAAAAATATGGAACCATATCTTACTTATTTTACCCCTCTACTGTCATCCTCCATGACTCCACCCAGGAGTTTTATTTCATAAATACATATTTATATTTCTTTGCCTTTTGAGATTGCACAGGTTCAATTATTTCCATTTATCGAACTCAGAAAACTTTAAGATGCACAGGTAGTCTTCTCAAACTTTTTAAGATGTACAGGTAATCCTCAACTTACAACAGTTCATTTAGGGACTGTTCAAAGTTACAACAGCACTGAAAAAAGTGACTTATTATCATTTCTCAGACTTATGACTGTTTATTGCAGCTCCATGGACATCAGAGGTGGTATTCAGCAGGTTCTGACCAGTTCTGGAGAACCAGAAGCGGAAATTTTGATTAGTTTGGAGAACTGTCAAATACCACCTCTGACTGGCCCCGCCCCCATCTATTCTCTGCCTCTTGAGTCCCAGCTGATTGGCTGGGTCTTCTTTGGGTGCCCTGCATAGGAGAACAGAGCTGGAAAGCAGGTTGGTGGGGTGGGGAGGGAATGGAGATTTTGCAGTATACCCTTCCCCTACCATGTCCACCAAGTCAACCCACCAAACCAGTAGTAAATTTTTTTGAATCCCACTACTGATGGACATGTGATCAAAATTCAAATGCTTGGCAACTGACTCATATTTAAGATGACTTGGTCCCAGGAACATGTGATCACATTTTGCAACTTTCTGATAAGCAAAGTCAATGGGGAAACCAGATTCATTTTACAACCCTGTTATTAACTCAACAACTCATTAAGTGGGGTTTTGTCTCTACTCCAAGTGTGACCGCGGTACTCCTCGACAAAATATCTATCACATTGTGCCTGAATGTCCATCAAAAGCTTGCACTGGCCCATTGTCTGATTTTTTTTCAATATAGACCACCCTGTCCTTGTAGGTGGACTGGACATTAACATTTGAACCATGTATTTGCCATACATTAAATAAATAAATAAACTCAACAACTGCAGTAATTCATTTAACAAATGTGGCAAGAAAGGTCGCAAAATGGGTAAAATTCACATAACAAATGTCTTAGCATAAAATTTTTTGGGATCAATTATAGTTGTAAATCAAGGACTATCTGTATGATTTTCAGCTTACAGAATTCCCTCGCCACCATGCTCCCCAGGGAGTTGTGGAAATTAAAGTTCACACAGCTTAAAGTTGTTGAGGTGAAAAATCCTGGGTTATATTGCACCCAACACTCAAAACAACCTTGTAGAGAAATCCTTGTGCTCTATAACCTCCTCCCCAAAGGCACCTGGTTTAATGTACTGTATTTTATTTTTGGAGCCAGTTTTTGTTAATAAGAAAGTCCCATTACTTAGTCACATATATATTCAAAGATATTCCTTGATTTGAGGATAGTTCATAATCCAGAAACTATAGGATGGCTGGTATGCTTGAAGAGAAGGAGTCCCTGACTACTCAGTGCCCAAAGGTTCTCATTAAGGCAGTTTGGAGAAAACAAGCTAGTGGCAAATTTGGAAGAGCATTCACAGAAGAAAACTCTGGATTTGTCAGAGAGAAAGCAGGTAAATTTTTTGTTCAAAGATTAGAAGACTCTTTTTCACTTCATAAAGTGTTGTATAGTGTGTTTTCCCCAGTGGGAAGAAGTAGTTGACTGGCAGCCAGCTGCTTGCTGCTCTAGTCCAAATTTTTTGGCTTCCTATCAAAACTTTGGCTGAAAATGCTTTTTCTTCTAGGAGGAGAGGCTAAGGTAGATACATGCAGCCTCGCTGAGCCTACCATGCCTTTTCTGAACTGAAGCGGGTGGGGGAAGAGGAGGAATGTCACAAATATTCAGTTTGCGGCTTTCCTTTAGTTTATTCTCAGCCGAAAATGAATGGCAACTGCGATGGAAGCTGTGGCTGCAGGCGATTTGTATAGGAGGGACGGCTGCTGAGGGCCCGGAATAGAGGGTAAAGATAGAGAGGAGGAAGCCAAAGTGCAGCCTGAGAGATAATAGATAACAGGTAATCAGAGTTGGAAGGTGTCGTGTCCGCAAAAGAATCCAGGAGTCGGTGACTAAGTTTCAAGCTCTTTATTTAACAGTTGTGAACCGAACCGGCGAAAAAGAAAAAGCCCGCGGCTTTTATCCTTTTCGCTGCCGCGGCCAATGGCAGCGATTCAAGTCTCCCGCTCTTGGAGTGAGCCAATCACGGGAGACTTCAATCGGGCCAATCAGCGCGGCTCGCCTGGCCAATCAGAAATCCCCGCGCTTTAGCCAATCAAAGCGCGGGGATTTCAAGTATGCAAATTAAGGACAGAACACCCCTCCCCTCTTGGTATAGTCCATCATGTTGCGTAGTCACGTAGGTAGGCGGGGCTCCGTCTAGTCCTACTTGACCTGCGCAACTCAGTTGCAAGCTGGATTTTGGCCGGAGCGGTCATGTTTGTGGCTGCTCCCTCTTCTGTGCGAACCGGCTGGATGATCGGGCCGGTTCTTTCTCCATGGCTCCCACCTGGGCCTTCCGGGTTGGTTGAGCTACGGGTTTCGCCGCTCCCGCTTGGCTTCTCCGAGTCGGTTGAGCTGGCCAGATGGTTCTTCTCCGGCGGGGGATCGCGATGGCTGCGTTCCGGTAAGTACTGCTGGTTTATTTTTTCTTGCGTTTGTTTATTCGGGTATTCCCTCCCCCCTTGGTTCGTGTTTTGGGGGTTGAGGTCTGTTGCTGTTCGTGACCTGAGCTGGTCTATGTGTCGTTTCCAGGCTCGCCCATCGGTGGTTTGGAGCCGGTACGACCGTGGACCTGTGATTTGGGTGATGACGGCTGGGATCCATAGGGGGTCCCCCGTCAGATTTTTCATGTATACTAAGTCACCGGGGGCAAAGGTCCGGTATTTTGTACTGGAGTCTGGGGGTCGCTCCGGGTAATATGTTGGGTGTAACCTGTCGAGCGGGGACCGCAGCTTCCTACCCATCAGCAACTCGGCTGGGCTTTTATTGGTAGTGGTGTTCGGGGTGATGTGTTGTATAAAGAGGAGTTTATTTATTTTGTCGTTGATCTCCCCGTGGTCCATTTTCCGGATGGTTTTTTTGGTAAATTGTACCATCCGTTCCGCCCTACCGTTCGCCGCCGGATGCGCCGGTGCTGTTAATGCGTGGTGGATGCCCCTCTCCACCAGGAACCTCTCGAAGTCGAGGGAAGTAAACTGGGGCCCGTTGTCAGAGACGACGACGTCTGGGAGGCCGTGTGTGGAAAAGAGTTTGCAAAGTTCTTTAATAACGGCCTCCGTGGTAGTGGATTTCATGTCACTTACCTCCAACCAGTTGGAGTAAGCGTCAACTGTGATCAGAAAGGTATGTCCATTCGTGGGACTGGCAAAGTCTAAATGGATTCTGGACCAGGGTCCCCTTGATGTTTCCCAGTCCAGGATGGGTGCTGCGGGTGGGCTGGGTCTGGTCTCCTGGCATCGTTGGCATTTGGCTACCCATGCCTCTATCTGCTAGTCCATCCCTGGCCACCAAGCGTAACTCCTGGCCAGGGCTTTAGTTCTGACGATGCCAGGATGCCCTTCGTGCAGCATCTCTAAGACCCTCCCTTGCAATTTGTCCGGGATGACCACCCTGTCATCCCACAAAATACATCCCTTGAGTAGTGAGAGTTCAGTCTGGCGGTTTCTGAATATCTTAACGGATTCGTCACTGTCCCTTTCAGGCCAACCTTTTTCCACCCAATGTAAAATTCGCGCCAGACGCCTGTCCTTGATAGTTTCCCTGGCAATGTCTGACGCGGTAATGGGTAGGTTGGGCAAGTTTTCGATGCTAAGGGTGTTTGTTGTTGGTGCTGGGTCAGGGTCAGAGTCTGGTAAAGGCGAGCGGCTTAAAGCGTCCGTGTGCGAAATTTTCTTACCTGGCTTGTGCAACAGTTCGTAGCTGTAGGCTGCCAGGAACTCGGACCACCTTGTCATCCGGGGTGATAAAATGTTCGGGGTGGCTCGGTTTCCAGCGAGGATGCCCAGCAACGGCTTGTGATCTGTCACAATGGTAAACGGGCGGCCATAAAGGTATTCGTGGAATCGCTTAACGGCGGCAACTATAGCCAAAGCTTCTTTGTCCAGCTGGCTATAGTTCCGCTCCGGTTTAGTTAGAGTCCTGGAAAAGAAAGCGATGGGTGCTTCTCTTTTGTCGGGGAGAGTATGGCTGAGGACAGCGCCGACGCCGAAAGGTGATGCGTCGCAAGTGACAACCAAGGGCAAGGTTTCGCTGAATTGAATCAGGACGGCATCGGAGGTGAGGAGGTCTTTGGTTTTTTGAAAGGCGGCTTGCTCTCGTCTCCCCCAAGTCCAAGTTGCCGCCTTATCCAGGAGCCTATGCAGAGGCTCCGCCGCCGTAGCCTTTTGGGGTAGGAAAACATTATAAAAATTCAGCAAGCCTAGGAAAGCCTGTAGTTCCGTTTTAGACTTTGGGGCGGGGGCTTCTTTGATGGCTTTCACTTTTTTAATTGTAGGGTGAATGCCATGCCGGTCTAGAAGGTAGCCCAAGAATTCCACTCGCTCTGTGCATAGTTGGCATTTTTCTCGTTTTACTTTGAGTCCCGTTACTTTAAATTTTGTTAAGACCTCCCTGAGTCGGTTTTCTAATTCGGCTTCGTTTGGCGCCGCCACTAATACGTCATCAAAATAGGGCACCACCCCCTTGATGCCCTGCAGTAAACGTTCCATCAGGCTCTGAAAGATGCCTGGTGCCACGCTGACTCCGAACTGGAGCCGGTTACATTTGAATGCCCCCCGATGGGTAACGATGGTCTGGGCTTCCGCTGTTTTTTCGTCGACCGGCAACTGCTGATATGCCTGGGTGAGATCGAGCTTGGCAAAGACCTTGCCCCCTCCCAGTGAGTGCAGTAGGTGTTGCACGATTGGGACGGGGTAGGCGCTTTGTTGCAACGCGCCATTCAGGGTGGCCTTATAGTCCCCACAAATTCTCACGGACCCGTCTGGCTTGACTGGGGTCACTATAGGGGTCTCCCATCGGGCATGGTCTATCGGCTGCAACACCCCCTGTTTGACGAGCTTGTCGAGCTGCTCGTCAATTTTAGGTTTTAGGGCGAATGGTACCCTCCTAGGTTTTAGGCCGAGTACGAATCGGTCTCTTAGGAGGCTGTTCAGACCTTCAAACTCGCAGAGTCCTCCTAGGTGCCGCAACTCGGCGACGAAATCGCTCAGTTTTTCGCCTGGTTTCTGATCTCGGCGGTAAAATTCGTTGCGCCGGATCAGGATGGGGACCTCGGGGGCGTAATGGCGCCGCAGGATAGGTTCGAGGACGTCCCAGTCCATGGCGGTTGCGTCTGCCGGCTTGGCCAATGCCTTGGCCATCTGGAAGACCTCGGTTCCGCAATGTGTGAGGAAGACGGCGCGTTTTAGCGGGCCCGGGGCGTCCTTCATTCCGGTGCACTCAAGGTACATGCGGAAACGGTCTGAAAACGATTCCCAGTCCTCGGTGGCGGGGTTGAAGGGGGCGGGCGGTGCGATTTTCGCCATCTCCGTGCTGAAACTGGCTCTTTTTGGGACACGGGGTTCGGTTCAGGGTCGGGATCCCACCTTCATCGCCAGTGTCGTGTCCGCAAAAGAATCCAGGAGTCGGTGACTAAGTTTCAAGCTCTTTATTTAACAGTTGTGAACCGAACCGGCGAAAAGGAAAAAGCCCGCGGCTTTTATCCTTTTCGCTGCCGCGGCCGCAGCCAATGGCAGCGATTCAAGTCTCCCGCTCTTGGAGTGAGCCAATCACGGGAGACTTCAATCGGGCCAATCAGCGCGGCTCGCCTGGCCAATCAGAAATCCCCGCGCTTTAGCCAATCAAAGCGCGGGGATTTCAAGTATGCAAATTAAGGACAGAACAGAAGGGACCTCATAGGTCATCTAGTCCAACCCCCTGCCCAAGCGTGAGACCCTACACCATTTCTGACAAATGGCAGTCCAATTTCTTCTTGAAAGTCTCAACTGATGACGCAACTTCGGAGGGAAAGCTGTTCCATTGGTTGATTGTTCTCAATGTCAGAAAGTTTCTCCTTATTTTCAGGTTAAATCTCCCTTGTTCAGTTTCCATCCATTATTCCTTGTCTGGCCTATAGGCGCTTTAGAAAATAGCTTGACCCCTTCCTCTCTGTTGCAGCCCCTCAAATATTGGAAGACTGCTATCCTGTCTCCTCTGGTCCTTCTTTTCCCTAGACTAGCCAGGCCCAGTTCCTGTAACCGTTCTTCCTATGTTTTAGCCTCCAGTCCCCTGATCAGAGAACGCTGAGGGATTCCGGAAGGCGAATTGAGTGAACGGGGAGTGGCGGTGGCTGTCGGCTGTCGGCTGGATTGAGGTGCGCAGCGCCGGGCGCCTGGCCGTCGTGCTGCAAGTTTCCGTCAGGCGGGCAGCCTCCGCCTCCTCCCTGACGCGGGCTGTGAGGGATGCCCTCATGATGGAGCGCGGCGGACTCACACTCCCGTCTCTGCCTGGCGGCGGGGAAGGACAAGGCGCCCTCGCCGCAGGGAAACGGCACTCTCCGGAGGGCTGCTGCCTGCGCCCCGAGTCCGGCAGCGCGTAGCCTCCGCCAACGGAGAGGAGGAGATGGCGAGTCGCAATCGCCGCCGCCGCCGCCGCCGCCCAAGGCCGACAGCCGATGTTCCAGCTCTGGGTTGAGCTGGCCGGTCCGGTCCGGTCCGCTCGGCTCGGCGTTCCGCAGAGCTCGAGAGCTGCGAGGGCGGCTTGGTGTGGCCCCCGCCGGTCGGTGTGAGGGCGGCGCGGCGGCGGCGGCGGCTCGGCAGAGGGATGGGCTGCGCCCCCAGCATCCACGTCTCGCAGAGCGGCGTGATTTACTGCCGCGACTCGAACGAGTCCAATTCGCCGCGTCAGACCTCGCAGGGAACGGCCGCCACCTTGCACGGGCTCTTCATCAAGACTGACGCGGCCGACTCCATCCCTTCGGTGCTCGCCTACCAGAGTCGCCAGCCGCCGCCGAACTGCCCGGCCTACCCGCGCAGGGAGCTGGACAGGAGCGGGGGTCACCACTGCTGTGGCGTCGTCGAGGCGGAGACCCAGACCAGCCAGAGTAGCGTCAAGGTAAGGGCTGCACCTGCTGGGCGTGCGGGGTGGGGAGGGCTATCCAGACCGCTTGGAGCTGGCTGGAAGACAGAGCAGCCTTCCTTCAACCTGCTTCCCTCCAGATGTGTTGGATCAGGTTCCCTACAGCTGTCATTATCTTTCCCTGATATGAAGGAGTGAAGATCTGGACAGACATGGGGATAGTGTAGTCCAACACATTAGGGGAAGGTCAGCAGGGCATGAGATTGGGTTGAAGAGGAAGAACCTCATGATGAAGAAAAGGATGAGTTTTTCTGTCCTTCCATCATCAGAGATCATCCTTTCAGGTAATAGAGACATTTTGAGGAAGTTACAGTAGCAGGGACTTCTAACTAAGACCTGACAGTATGGTCAAAATAGTAATTATCTCAGTGGGACTCTCAATATTCCCCCTAAGAAGAACCTTACTTGGGCAATTCTTTCCCTCACACTTCTTCTCCAGTATTCCTTAATTCCTAGTTAGGAGTCACTCATTTGAAATAACCAGCCAAGCCAGAGGCTTGCTCTTGAGTGCTTTTGCCTAGTTTATCTCACACCCCCTTTCATAATTTAGTCTAGTTTTCTCCCACCTAAGATTCTCTTTTGGGGTTCAGCTGCAGTTTTTGTTTTTGACACGGCCTCAAGTTCCAACTCATCTGGCTTCAGCTGGGAAAGACTGATTTAAAAGCTGCTTGAATCCTAAAAATGAGCAGATGAAGCATCTTTAGCCTAAAACTCTCTTTGGGCTGTTTAGTGAAGTCTTTTTATCTGTTTCCCAGGGAGACGAGCAATAAAAGCCAAAATGAGACAAGGGGACTACTAGTGAAAAGGCAGTGTGTTTAGTCTCCTACACAATATTGCTTTGGCTATCGGGGCAGAACCTCCCATGCTCTACAGAAGATGATAAGGGAGAGAAAGCATAAGGCTGACAATCAGAAAGGCTGCTGCAAATACACATGGGATGTAATGGTTGCCATGGCATCTAATGGCTTACTCCTTCTCCAGGTTTTTCCTGTCTGATCAGATACAAGCACATTGGCCAATGTCCTCTCCTGCACATTGGCTGATGGGAATCATGTTGAAATTCAGGGTTAAGGTTCTGTATATGTTGGGAACTTCATTGTATTTACCTTTATCAGTCCATGGGCTTTATCTACCAGAAAGTGTCCCAAATGCATCTTTATCTAAATGTATATATGCTACAGTGGAAAATGAGTTAAAACAGAACCACCTTATGAAAGCACAAAATAAGTAAAGTCTCCCTTGAGAGAGGGAGGTTATTCTTGGTAACTACATCGATAAGTCCATTTATTTTCTTAATAACAGAGTATACATAAATTCATTGAAGTTGGTGCAGTGATGAAGGATAATATTTGTCCAATTCCTCCAGGCAGCTCATTCAGTGTTCCTGGAAAACCGTCAGATGTGAGTAGTAAGTGCTCAAAGAATACCTAAACCATGAGAACCCATGGGATTTGACAGGATCACAGAAGAGTTTGGGAATATTGTGCTATGTTGGCTGGCACCAACTGGAATCAAGTTTGAAATATTTGGACTTGATTGCCTTTTTCTTGATTACAATATAGAATTTTACATAGGGCCCCTGTTTCTTCATATAATTTTATCTGAATTAGTTATTGACTCTAAGCCCATCTTTCTTCTATTCTGATGTTTAAATGGGGATAACTTGTTCATTTCTTGAAACTCTTTGGTAGAATTTTAAGAAATGAGGGCAGGAGTCAGTCATTTATATGCTTCTTTGGAATTTCTAGCCACTGCACTTTCATAAAAACATTTTAAAATACATTTAAAATACATTTTAAAATGTATCTTGGACATTTTGAAATACCTATTGGAGTAGAAAGCATTGGATTAGCATTCACCAGATAGTTCTTAAAAGATACATCAAGGACTGAAATAAATTACAGATAGTCTTTGCTTTAAAACCACAATTAGGATCAGAGTTTCTGTTCCCGGGCAAGATAGTTGTTATGTGAGTTGCATTCTAATTTACAACCTTTTTGGACAGGATTGTTATGGAAATCACTGCAGTTGTTAAGTGAATCATGCAGTCATTAAGCAAATCCAGCTTCCCCCCAATGATTTTGCTTGTCAGAATGATGTTCACATGGTGTTCAGGAATAGTGATCACATGAATGGGACACTGCAATTGTCATTAATATATGCTGGTTTCCAAGCATCTGAATTTTGAATAAGTGACCATAGAGATGCTGCAACAGTTGTAAGTGCAAGGACCATTTGTAAATCACTTTTTTCAGCATCATTGTAACTTCAAACAGTCACTAAACAAATGGTTGTGAGTCAAGGACCATCTGTACCTGATCCATGGACGTATATATGGACCACATAAAAAATGAATATAGGGATGAAAATTTGGAGGTGCTCAGAACTCCTTTTCTTCAGTATTTTGGTACCTTTTTTGAACAGATTTACCATACTGTTTATTCTTACACATTACTCCCAATGTGCAGGAATTGAGATTATAAAAAACAAATATAATTTCTGTGAGGTCAGACCAAGACTGCTTAATAAAAGACAAGCTAAGGCTGGCAAAGGGTTAAGGCTCAGTCTAAGATCAGCTCCTGATTGGGAGAAGTACAGGTGAGGTAATAGATTACATGTGATCTCCAGATCTTTTGCAGCCCTGAAATCCATTGGTCACGAAGCACAAATAATTCTGGTCCTATATATATATATATATATTTGCAGCTTTTAGCTTGCAGTTCTTGTTATTAATATACATGCAATGTAATAATAGTTAAGTTGCTGCATTTATGTTCTGCATTTGGTTTATTTCAAGTAATTTATTCTTAAGTTTGCTTAAATGTTGATTTGTGGTTTTATGAATATGTCATTGATTTGCATGATTTATTTGGCTACATAATCTCTTTTCCTTTTGTATGGTAAATTACACCAATTCTTTCAGAAGGAAGAATGATCCATAATAGGTACCTTGGCAAGAATGGAGTTTTAATGGATGGCTAATAAATATAGTTGGTATATAAATGCATAAATGGAAACAATCTAAATCTAGTTAAAAATCTTGCAACCTGATGCACAGAACTGTGTTTGCATATTTTCCAACTGTGCCAGTAAATGGACGAAAGCATATGACCCATCATTGGTTAGAAACCTCTTATATTCTGCTACAAATAAATATGAGAGGATATATATTCCATTATGGTTCAACTAAGAAAAAACCATTGATTAGATGGATGCAATTTCAAATACTTTTCAAACTAGAAATGTCATGTTTCAACTTGCTATATTCTCTTGACATAATTTGTTTTTTCCTCAACTACTACATTCTGCAAAAGTGTAAAGAGAATATTGCATCTCTTTTAAGAAGAGTAACAACAATGGAAACACCTCCATATTTTGTTTTTCTCACCTCTTTATATTTAAAGATGGGTCACTTCGTAAAGAACCAGTAATCTCATGGTTTATATTTGCAAGTTCAATGCCATCTGTCTTCTGTGAGGTTCCTTCAAGTTAATCCGTAATTATATTGAAATATGGTAGTGTCTGGATACAGACCTGTCAATCATAGAGTTATGCCAGCAGTTTTAGCCAACACAGGCACATGGTATTGATTTATTATTAGTGTTTAATATAGATCCACCTTTTATAGACAGGACACATTAGTGTTAGGCTAAATGGGTGCATAACCCTCAAAATTGATGGGATTCTACTAGCCAGTTCCACTGTGAACTGGATAAACTTTTGATGGTCAAGAGTACCACAGAATAAGAGGGTAGCAGTAGACTGAAGCCAAAAGTACTATGTTATAGATGTCCTTATTGTGTTCTCTTCCTCAAATTTTGGAGAATTGCCTGCGGGGACATCATACCACTGATTTCAAGCAATCGTCTCGGACAGAACTCTGGAGACCTCAAAAAAGAGGGGAGATTGGGGCACTGAAGATTACCAATCACTGCTTTGCATAGCCCATTTTGCTTTCAAGATAATGCAGAAGACTTTTTGTGAAATTTCCATAAATAAGGCTTCTAGTAAAGTTTCAGAGCTGTCAGTTATTTTCATTGGGAATATATTCAGCCATTAGTTATATAACTTAAATGAGGAATGTACTTTTCTTGAGGAGAAAGGGGGACAATTTTCCCGCTTCTATTCTTATATTAAAGTCATTTATATAACAATAAAGTTGGGCAGAGATCAGCCTGAAAATTGGCCCTGTTTTATTGTAATCTAAGATGAGCTAAGAACATGCCATTTTATGTTAATGCATCCTCTTCAATTGCAACTAAAATGAGATAATTTGATACAGCAAAAGAAATTTCTTAAAGGATTTCTAAGTTTGGTTAATACTTACTTTGCAGAATAAAGGTTATTTTTTTCTTTTTTAATGTTGAAGAGAGCTCAAAATGATACTTTGCAAATGACAGCTGAAAGGAGAAGAAAAGATACATTAAACATGGAGCAGTCTGGATATACTGGCTCAGTGCATTATAACAATCCAAAATGAGCACATGGAGTATTTGAAATTCAGGTCCAAGATCTGTTATAAAATTAAACTTACACATTGCACTCATGTTCATTAGAATGACGTGACAGTTTTTTTGAAACCACTTCAGAAGAGCAAGCAAATAGGTCATTTTCCTTGCAAATTTAGGCTGGATTACTTCACATTGGGTACCAGGCACTTTCTGTCCATAATTATAATTAAGGGGTTTTTGGAAGAGCTTTTTTTGTGTGCAACTGTAATGTTCTTGGTGTATGCACTGTCCTTTCACTACAAGCAACTTTCTTGGGACAAAGTTATGTCCATTGGGCAATGTCACTACAGTATTCTCCCAAAGAAGAAAGGAATTATTGATATAGTGTAGCCTTGAATGACCAAAGGGAGTTGCAGATCCAGTTTCTTCTCTTTGGTGTGTTAGTTGTATCGTGAATAATGTGAAAAAGGGATGCATCTAGGGAAAATGGGAAACCCTGGATAAGAGATTTTAAGTATTAGCCATTATCTTACCTCAGTAAAACAGGTTACAAGAAGCCAGAATGCAAGAACAACACTTGGATCATATTTATTTATGTATTTATTTGTTCAATTTCTATAATTAGTAGTTTTATATTAAAGGAGTTCTGAGTCTCCTTGGAAAGTGTCCAATGCAATTATAAGAATTTAGACCATTACACTTTCTCTGTTTCTCTGCTGTTATACTAGAATACAACTTTTGCTTCTTTTGACTCTAACAGGCTTAATGCACTTACAAATCTAAATTCCAGAAGTATTTTAAAGAAACACTGTATGACAAGGACAATTGTATCTTGATTTATGGCTCCAAAATAGCAATAGGGTTTGGTTTTATAAAGTATGAAGAGTAGAATAGTTCCATTTCCAATGAGAACAAAATATATATTTTAGCTATTAATGAGAAAGATATATAAGGAATGTACAGGAAAAATGTGTGTGTTGTGGAATCAAATAATGTTGCATGGAGTTCAATTATTAAAGTATCTGATTATCCATCTAGGAATCCAGTAATCAAGGAGAGTTCCAATCTAGAACTAAGGAGAAATTTCCTGAGAGAGAAAACAATTAATCAGTGGAATGGTTTGCCTCAAGAAGTTGTGGCTGTTCCATTATAGAGGTTTTCAAAAAGAGAATGGACAGCCATTTGTCTGGAATGGAATTGGATCTCCTGCTTGAGCAAGGGGTTGGACTAGTAGACCTTCAAGGTCCCTTCAAACTCTTGTTCTGTATTCTCTGTGTATATTCAGACCAACATAAGGACTGATGATTATTTCCAAATTATAAAATCATAGAAGTGGAGAAGTGGAAGAGGCTGCAACAGCCATCTCAAAACCCAATTTAGCTATTCTCAATAGATGGCTGCCTTAGATTATCTTTAACACCTGTATAAATGAAGAACCCACAATCTTTTTTTTTATTGATTTTTCAAAACAAACATAAACAAACAAAACATAAAAACATCAAGCCATCTTCCAAATGTATACATACAGTGTGCCGGTTGGTTTACAAATTGTTTTGTGCTTCCATTTCATCGTCTTCAATTACAATTACATTGCATATAATCTCATATTTTCAATCAAAAATTAAATACCTTCGTATCATTATTAATCAATCATTTGACGATATTTTTATTCATGTTTTACAAGATAACCATAATTTACTTAATTTATTGTATAACAGTTCATATTATCATCCCAAATCTATCCTAAAATCATTTTGTAGATATAATAAGAAAGAAGTACATCTTTATATATTTATTATTTTCTAAAAGTCTACATATTTCATGACTGTATTTTATTGTCTAACCATTGATAGAATAGATCCTAAATTTTATAAAATTGTTTATCCTCTTGTTCTCTAATTTCAAATGTCAATCTACTCATTTCAGCACATTCCAATATTTTCTTAATGATTTCCTCCTGTGATGGTGTTTTCTCATTTTTCCAGTTTTTGGCAAATACAATCCTAGCCGCTGCTAATACATTTACAATCAGGTATTTCAAGTCTTAACAATATATTTCAGGTAAAATTCCCAATAAAAATATCTCTAGTTTCAAGTCTATATTTTTTTTGTCATTTTTTCCAACCACATGTGGATTTTAGTCCAGTATTTTTTAGCATCCGCACAAGTCCACCACATATAGCAATATGAGCCAGGTGTCTGATGACATTTCCAACATTTTTCGGATTTATTCTTGAACATTCTTGCAATTTCTTGTCGGAGGGAAATGCCACCTGTAAAACATCTTATACAAATTTTCTTTATATGCTGTTGATATTGTCATTTTATAATTTTGAGACCACAATTTTTGCCATTTCTCTAAATCAATCCCATATCCAAAATTCTTCCCCCAAGCAATCATTGTTTCTTTAACTTGTTCTTCTTCTAATTTAATTTCTAATAAATATCCATACAATTTTTTCATAACGTTTTCATCAGTACCTGTCTTCTAAAATACCCCTGTGTTTTAATTCCTTTATACCATAAAAAAGCATGCCACCCCAACAACAAATCATGTCCTTCTAAAGTCAACAATCTAGTATTTCTTAGTGTTATCCATTCCTTAACCCACATCAGATTTGTAGCTTGATAATACAACTCCCAATTAGACAAACCAAATCCTCCTCTAATTCTAGCATCTTGCAAAAGTTTAAACTTTGTTCTCGCTTTCTTACCTTGCCATATATATTTCAACACAATTTTATTTAAATCTTCAAAGTAATCATCTTGATTATTGAAATTCTCCCTATTAGTGACAGTTGTAAATTTTCCCATTTCGCCAGATCTAGCGCTATCTGCTGTTGAAGTTTGATATAATTATTCTCTTTTAGTGTACTACATCTTGCTGTCAAATATATCCCCAAGTACTTGATCTTATTCATGACCTGAATTTTCAATAGGTCTGCCAATTCTTCCTTTTGTCTTAATAGCATATTCTTTGTCAAGATCTTTGTCTTATCTTTATTTATTTTCAAACCAGCCACCTTTCCATATGTCTCTATCTTTTCTATCAATTTTGGTGCTGTTTCTAGAAAGTCTTCTAAGATGAAAATCAGATCATCTGCAAATGCTTGCAGCTTAAATTCTTCATTTTTATTCCTTTTATATTTTTTTCATCTCTAATATTTCTGTTTAGCACTTCCAAAGTTAACACAAACAACAAAGGTGATAGTGGGCACCCTTGTCTTGTTCCTTTTCTTATATTGATAAAGTCTGTCAGTTCTCCTTCTATCATTACCTTTGCCGTTTGCTTATAGTATATAGCTTCTATTGCTTGAATAAATTTTCTAGCAAAGCCCATCTGTTCCAACAGTAATAACATGAATCACCAATTCACATTATCAAATGCCTTCTGTGCATCTAGAAATATCAGAGCCATTTGTTTTTCAGGATGTGCCTCGTAGTATTCCCAGGTGTCCAAGATTACTCTCATATTATCTTTAATTTGTCTCTTTGGAAGAAATCCATTTTGATCAGGATGAATAAAATTACTTAGATATTTTTTTAAGTCTTTCTGCCAATATTGAAGCAAAGATTTTATAATCTGCATTTAGTAGAGAAATAGGTCTATAGTTCTCAATTTGGAATGGATCGGCCTCCTCTTTTGGAATAAGTATAATATAGGCTTCTGACCATGATTTAGGTATCTTCTTCTTTAACATAACTTCATTCATAACTTCTAGCAATGGAAGATTCAACGATTCTTGTAATGTTTTGTAAAATTCTGCCAGAAGTCCATCTGGGCCTGGTGTCTTTCCATTATTTTGTTTCTTGAGTGCTTCAGTTAACTCCATCATCATTATATTGCTTTCTAACATTGTTTCAATCTCTTTAGGTATCTGTGGTAAATTAGCATTCTGTAAATACTGTTTAACTCTTTCCTCATCAATATTCTCTTGCACATATAGTTTCCCATAGAAGTCTCGAATGATTTCCTTCTTCTCTTTACTACCATAGAAACTTGGCCTTGGTCATCTGTTAATTGCAATATTTTCCTTGATTCTTTCTCCTTTCTCAATTTGTATGCTAACCATCTACCTGGTTTGTTTGCGTCTTCAAAGTAGTTCTGTTTAGCACCTCTAATTTTCTGTGCTAATTCTTCTTTTTCTATTTGACCCATTTTATGTTTAACTATATCCATTTTTAGCTTGATGTCCTTTTTCTGTGGCATTTTCTGTAGCTCTTTTTCAAGTCTTTTATACTCATCCTCTAAGGCCTTAGAGGCTAATCTTTTCATAGTATTTCTTTTCCTTGTATAGTCTATTATCAAGCCTCTAACATATGCCTTCACTGTATCCCATACATTCTGAATTGATGTATCTTCTTTTTTGTTTTCTCTAAAGAAAAAAGCCAATTCTTTTTCCACCCACTGTGTGAAGTCTTTTTCCTTTAAAATAGTATTATTTAATGTCCATCTAGATCTTCTTTTTTATCTTTTCCATTTAATTGTCATTGGATTGTGATTTGCCCAAGTACTTGTTTCAATGTTTATTTCTTGAAAATTAGTTATTAATTCTGTTGATATCCATATCATATCTATTCTGGACCATGATAAATGTCTATTTGAATAGAAGGTGTATTGTTTAGTTTTAGCATTTCTTTCTCTTCATGTATCTTTTAAGTTTATTTCATCTACCATTTTAAAAAAGGATTTAGGGAGAGTCTTTCTGTTTTGCTTTATTGTTTTCTGTGCTGTATAGTCTAATTTATTGTCTACAATTCCATTAAAATCTCCCATCATAACTATATTAGCATAGTCCAGTTCAATTATTTTCATATGTAATTTTTTGTAGAATTCTTCTTATTTGTCATTCGGGGCATAGATTGCAGTCAGGAGTATTTTCATATTATTGTCTATTATTTCCACCATTAATATTCTTCCGTCATCATTGGTATAAATCAATTTTACTGGGATAGTCTCTTTAATATATAAAACCACTCATCTTTTCTTACATTGTGTCAAGGAAGTAAATATTTTCCCTAGTTTTGGCTGTATCAACAATTGTTCATATTGTTTTTTAATATGCATTTCTTGTAGACAAATTATATCAAATTTTATTTTCTCTAATTTATGAAAGGTTTTCCTTCTTTTAACGGCTGAGTTAAGTCCATTTATATTAATTGTAATCAGTTTTTTCTCTTCCATGGTTATATTTTGTAGTTAGGTTTAGCAGCTCTTGTAGATCTTAGCTCACGTTGTTCTTTGGCGTCCACCTTTCCACCTACTGCACCTTCTTCTTTTTCAATCGCCATTTGGCAGTCCTCTTGGAATTCAATTTGTGAGATTTCTTTTTCTGCCTCTTCCTCTTTCCCTCCAAAAAATTCTGTATAAAATAATTCTGCTTTCTCAATTGAGTCAATTCTATGTCTCTGTTCTTGCCATGTGAACATTAAACCTTTTGGAATCAGCCATCTATAATTCACCTCTTTTTTAAGTAGCATTTTAGTCAGGAATCGGTATTCTCTTCTAATCTCTCTCACTCTTCTGGGTATTTGTTTCAAGACCACAATCTCCTTGTCTTTATATTTCAGTGTTTTCTCTTTTGCCACTTACAATATTTGCGTTTTAATGGCTTTTAGTGCAGCTTGGCTCCAAGCAAATGGACGGCTATCATTTGTTAGAAAGCTAGGTTTCATCTGGGTTGGGATGTGTTTCAGCTGGAGGTATCAGGGGGGATCTGTTTGTGCCCAGGTGTTTGCCTGGCTTGTGGTGTGGAGTTTTTTTTTTGTTTGTGAGTGGAACAAGAAGATCTGCTTGTAAGTTTCGACGTGGTTTCACTATTCACTCAAGTCCCGATAAAAGAAACTCTTGAAATCATCAAAAATAAATACCAACCAGCTAAACACCTCATGGAACTAGCAGAACACTGCTTAACCAACACATATTTCATATACAAAGGACAAAGATACAAGCAAATTGAAGGAGCCCGATGGGATCACCACTGTCACCCATCATTGCAAACCTGTTCATGGAAGAATTCGAATCCAGAGCCCTGGCTAACGCCACCTACAAATCCAAACTATGTTTAAGATACATCGATGACACATTTGTGTGTTTGAGCTGAAGGTAACAGATCCCCCAGATACCTCCAGCTCAAACACACCCCAACCAGGCGCCCAGATGAAACCTAGCTTCCTAACAAATGATAGCTGTCCATTTACTCAGAGCCAAGCTGCACTAAAAGCCTCCAATACAGGAACACAATGTTGTCAGCCAACCAAGACAAAAAAAGCCACAAAACAGACAGAAGATATTAGAAACACCAATCAAGCAGAACACAGAAAACTCCTAGACCAATAAACACAGACCAAGACTCCCAACCAATCAGGATGAAGAAAAAACCATTCTGGCACAGCAGTAGGCTAGCCCCAAATTTAAAACTGAAACAACTGTAAAAGTCTGACTTACAGACGAACTCAATACAGTAGTCTGATGATGGCAGATGAGATTCTGCCAAAACGTTGCTACAACTTTAAAAGCACAACTATAATGACATGGGAAAATACCCGAACAAAGCTGAATACCATATACATATATTGTATATATATACAGAAGCCTGATGATGGCAGATGAGATTCTGCTGAAACGTTGCTACAACTTTAAAAGCACAACTATTATGACGTGGGAAAATACCCGAACTAAGCTGAATGCCATACATGTAAGTCCCCACGAAAACTTAAGAATATGTATATATATCTTCTGAGGTTCTCGCGGGTATTTGTATGTGGATCTTTGGTTATTCGGGTTTCTAGGCAATGTTTCGATGAAGTCTCATTCATCATCTTCAGGCTTGGTCTTCAGCTCTGCGCTTCTCACTCTGAGAAGCACAGAGCTGAAGACCAAGCCTGAAGATGATGAATGAGACTTCATTGAAACGTTGCCTAGATACTTCCAATCTTACGCGGGAGAAAACCCGAATAACCAAAGATCCACAATATTGGTTGGGGGCTTGGTTATGCTCTGGTTAGTCTAGTTAATCCCCCAGCAACTAAGACTAACTCCACCTGAACAGAACACGCCTCCAGCCAATCAGAACACAGCCAAACCCCCAACCAATCAGAACACAGCCAAACCCCCAACCAATGAGAACACACCGACACCCAATCAGAACACAGGCAAGCCCCCACCCAATCAAGTCACACCCCCACTAGCAGTTAAAAGGAAGAAGCAGCTGCAAGCTCACATCACTCTGAGAAGCAGAGCTGAAGACCAAGCCTGAGGATGATGAATGAGACTTCATCGAAACGTTGCCTAGATACTTCCAATCTTACGCGGGAGAAAACCCGAATAACCAAAGATCCACGCATATATATATATATATATATATATATATATATATATATCAGTAATTATGGTTTTTTTTCTTTCATAGGAGATGATGGCATGTGTTCATAATGGCCTATTGTTTTACCCAAGGAAATATACAAATCATGTTCAAAATAAGTGATTTAGTCCCAATAGTAAAAAATACAAATGCAGTCATATTAGTAACTTCTCCGTAACAAGTCTAGGGATTACTCGACTTCTTTTCAAGTGAGTTTTAAGTCTTGTTTTCTAGTTAGTTTTAGATCTTGTTTTAGTTGAATACTGCAGTCCTATCATTATGTTATTTTTCTGTCATTTCATTCCATGTATATAAAAAAAGCATCTTAGTTCCATTAAAACTGTATTACAGGAAGAGCCTGCTATTTCAGGTTTTGGCTAAAATTGCTGATAGTTTTGTGCCAGTGTTCCCTGTTTCTAAGGATGCTTTGGAAAAGTGGACAGAGGTTTCAGCATAAAGAAATGGGGTAATGTTAGATCTGGGAGCGTGGGCGCAAGGAATGGAGACGAGGCATTGAATAGTGACTCCAACTCTTTATTAGTGACTTCAGAACAGAGCAAAATACTAGGGCAGCAGCAGCTCCTTTTATAGAGCTGGCTGCTGTCACAACACCCAATGATTTGAGTTTGCCGCGCTGGAAGCGACCCGCTATCAGCCAATCAGATCAGCCAAACCCGACCAATCACGATCCGCTACTAGCGGGCCAATCAGAAGTGCAGGGTTACGAGCCTGTCGTGGAAAGAAAACTATTAGAATTGCAAGCTAATGAGTTTGCTTATTTCGGAACAGGTAACATATAGTGTTCTTTCAATAATAGCAAGGAAAATAAAATGAAATGTTTATTAAATGCTGGGACATATGTGTTGCTTCTTCTCTGATGTATTCTCCTCCCCCCTCCGCCCCGAAAAACTAGGTTGGATTAATAATCAAGCAATCAGCCAAAAGCTCTTCATATAAAAAACACATTATAGTGAAACTATTCTGTGAACTGGATTTGTTTTAGTAATGTGAAGATTATATAGTGTGTGTCTCGGAACATTGGAAACTATCTAATGCTAATTCAGTCTAAATAGAACATATTAAAGCCATTCAGAGCCTTGGAAAAACTATTAATTCAATGTGCAGGAATGGGTATGAAACTGTTCTTTTTGAATAATTAAAGCATTTCATGGAAGTTGTTGGTCTGCAGATGTGTCTTGGGCTGAATTCTCTGCTTTTCTTCTCTCTCAAAAGAGGAATCCCACAGGAGAGTGTGATGTTAGTGCCAAAAATAGAATACAGAGCTCAAGGACAAATATTCTGCAAGCATGCAGTACGTGGTCCCAGAATCTGTCAGCTGAAATGATACCTCAGTACCCCAGAGATTAACTGAGCTTTTAACTCCTGCTGACGTCATTCAAAGTCTTTTTGTTCCTATCAGGGTAGCCCTGACAGCCATTAGGTTCAGGCAGCAAATATAGCAGTATCTTTAACATCACCATTGCCCTCAGCTTTGGAGAATGGCCTTGTGGTTGTCAGTGATGAAGTAAGCTGCTCTTTACCAACATACTCCTTTGTTTATTAAAACTGGTATGTCATCTGTGCATTATAAGCACCCACTGTCACATCTAGTTTGACTCTTAGAAGTTTGCACAATGGGATGGCAATGAAGGAGAAATATTGGTGAATCTCATTACCACTTCTGTCACAAATAATATAGGCTATGTACTCCTGACAAGTCATGCAGTACTGTTCAATGCCGCAATTACATAAGAGCACTATGTCTAGTTTCCCTGGTACTGTACAAAAGTGGAGTTGTTCTAGTGTCCAGAAAATTATAGTCTTGAAGAAAAATGCATAGAACTTCCAACAAATCAATAAGAACTATTGTTCTGGAGATGATTCTGCCTGCCATAAAAAGCTATTTTTGTGATATTTTGAAGTCTCTGCACAGAAAAGACATCAAAACTTAATCAGTTATGAAAATGAAGAAAGTTTGTTATTCACTGTATGTCAGCTTTTAAGTGCTTTCACATTTCTTTGTTCTAAATTCTTTAGCAGGAATGGATGAATCAGTAGCATGGATTGATGCATACGCTCAGAGGATAAGGGACGTCATGATACTGTTCCGCTATATTTTAGGAACAGATAATTGGATACCTAAATTAAACTTTAGAATTGCCTTACTCTGAGCTCAGATTTCTATTCCACCATCGTGAGTAAGGCAGCATCTTTCTAGGATGCGGGAGAGGGATTTGGGACTTCGTGCTCATGTAACATGTACCCTGCCATGGTTGTTTGCACAGGTGGGCAGTATGAGGTAGATGACAAATCAACTATTGTGGACTTACAATACAAAGCTCTGTCTTATGTAGGTATGATGTCATTGTACAAACATGTGCAAGGGAGGATGCTTTCATCACAACACATTGATGCTTGTTTTGTTATTCTGAGGTTTGTTAAAAACAAAAAAACAGAAAAAGATCAGAGTACAAATCAATGCTTCTTTAAAGGTTAACTTGATTTGGGCTACCAGATTTGGGTGGTGGAAATCAAAGGAATCACTAACTGGCAGGAAAGAATTACGAACTTCTATTTTTTTTTTGGCCATCTAGTGTTTGTCCAGATTTGTACTTCCCCAGAGCTGGTTGTTATATATGAAATAGTAGAGAGCCAGGTTGGTGTAGCGATTAAGGATTAGGCCAGATATCTGATGATATGGAATTCTATTCCCTTCTTAGCACAAAGCCAATTGAGTGACCTTGGGCCAGACACTTTATCTCACTCCTAAGAAGGAGACAACACCAAATCCCATCAAAAACAATCTTTGCCAAGAAAACTGTAACTACCAGATGTCTACACTGATTCAAAGGCCCCCACCCTGAGATAGTAGTTGGAACTAGATGTTAAAATGTGCACTTAAAAAAAGAGACAGAGTATTTAATTGGTATACTTCTATGTCCAAATATTGTTTCTTGTTTACAGGAATCATATTCTATTATAGAGAGATGAGAGTATCTCAAGAAAGAGAACTTCTGAGATACCTTATACAGCACTCATTATTATAGTCTGTTTAACTATAGCCTTTTCCATGTTGATATGCCCATCATCACACCGCATTCTGCAATAATAAAAAAAATATGGTTGCATTTAAAATGCCTGCCTTTAAAGACATGTACTATGTTGAGAATAGCTATTTGGAGTACTTGTTATGAATCTCAAACAAGTCTGTCTTTAAAGGAAGAACTGGCACAAGAATCTTACAATAATACTAATTTAACTTGCTGCGCAAAAATTATCATGAAATTGGCATGATGACAGCTTTGTAGCACTCTTTTGTGCAGTGCAGCCACAATTTCTGTGAGCTGCCATTAATGTAAATGCTTAGCTACATATTACTGGCAGTGTTAATGAAATGTACATACATTCTTCATTGTGCTTATGGTGTAACTCAGTAAGAGAGTTTGAATTGGGCTTATTGAGCAGCCTATTAATGTTAGAATAAACAATTTAGTTTACTACTAAAGAAGCATCAATGAGGCAGATTATAGATTAGGAAAATATAGGATTCATGTTGAGTATTATTTCTTGATGTGTTTTTCTGGGATACTGGAACACTTTTGGAAGTGTTGCAAACAATGGAATATTTAGTCCAATAAAAGTAGATTTGTGTCACCATATTAAAACCAGTTATAAAAGCATTTTTCAAATTTTCTTCACTAAAATTTCATTTCATTTCATTTTTTTGGCAACCAAAATAGCTTGGGTGAACTAGATTCATGCTGAAGGAGTGGATCAGATGCTTCTTGCAACTGTGACTCATACCCTTATCATAGGGCAGTGCCTAATGTGGTGTGCTTTACTTTGGGCTGTCATGAAAACCACTAAGTTGATCCAGTATTGCATCCAGCCAGTTCCTGGCTAGTGACACAGCTACAGTGCTTTTGTAGAGGTTGCACCGATTTCTATTAAGTTTAATAGAATAACAGAGTTAGAAAGGACCTTGGAGGTCTTCCAGTCCAACTGGAAGTCTTAACCAAGAAACCCTATACCATTTCAGACTGGTTATCCAATCTTTTCTTAAAAACCTCCAGCATTGGAGCACCCACAACTTCTGGAGGCACTGATGAATTATTCTAATTGTCAAAAATTTTTTCCTTAGTTCTGCGTTGCTTCTCTCCTTGATTAGTTTCCATCCATTGCTTCTAGTCCTGTCTTCATCTGCTGTGGCTCCCTCTTTTTTGTGGCGGCTTCTTAGATATTGGAACACTGCTTTCACATCACTCCTAGTCAGTGGTGGGATTCAAATTGTTTTACCACCAGTTTGGTGGGCGTGGCTTGGTGGGCATGCTTTGCCTATAGAGACACGCAGCTTTCCCCACACCAGCTGCTACAGCACCAATCAGCTGAGAGGATAAAGAAGAAAAAAGCGCAGGGGAGGTTAGGAGGGCCAATCCTGTGCTTTTCTCTTCTTTTTCCTCTTAGCTGAGGATTTTTTTCCTCCTCTCAGCTGATTGTTGGCTTTTTTTTACTACTGGTTCAGCTGAACTGGTCCAAACAGTTAGCATACGACCACTGTTCCTAGTCCTTCTTTTCATTAAAGATTTCATTAAAGTTTCTGGTTGCAATTCAAAGTACTAGCTAATCTATGAAGTTCTATATGGCTTGACTCCTGGATATTTTAGTAACGTCTTCTTCGAGCAGTTCTTCATTACCTGGCATTAGAGAACCTATCCGGTATGATGTTAATGGGAGGGCAAGCTTGGGACTCCTTGCCCAAGAGAGGTAGTGCTGATGATAAATCCTCTCAATTGTTTATTCTTTAGCTGTGAAGGGGTCCCCCTGCCCCAAAGGATAAACAATATTTTAAGAGGATGGAAAAAACAGTTATGTTCTGTCAAGTATTTGTCAAGTAATGGGATCATCAGAATTTGGGCTGTGGATTAGTTGCATTGTTTGTAGAGATTTTATTATGTTTAATGTTACCATGGTTTTTATTAATAGTGGTTATTCTGTTGGTCATTTTTGAGAACTAGCCAGAAATTAACAATGGAGTAGAAATTTGTCAAAATGACATACTATAGAGGTGCTTTATGTCTTACAGGAATAAAAATCTCTTTGAACACTGAAAACTAGTCTTCTATATAGAGAAAAGGCTTGTTAGACTACAATTGAGGTGTGTACCTGACATTTAAATTGTGTGAATGAAACAATAAGCAAGACTGTTCTGACAGAATGTGATTATGAAATCACAAGCCCCAATCATTTCCATAGTCTTTTCCTGCCAGAAAACTAGTTAATCTGATTTGTTACAAGAGCAAAATGTGATTTTGGCTGAGTTGTTCTAAGAATAACAGGAAGCATTCCTGTTTCAGAACTATCAATAAATATAGCTGTGCTCCCTAGCAGGAAAATCCAGAATTCTGTACAGATAGGAAAGAATAATTCAGTACCATTCTTTTGGCTTAAAACACAAACATATGCTTTGTTTGAAACAGGACTGTAGAGAAAAGTATCATACAATATATTATTTTTATGCACTAGTTTAATCATTGTAATGAAATGCCATTAATCTAGACTCAGAATGGGACAAAACAAAGTCTTACATGCTGCTTTTTTTTTTTTTTTAGCAGTCTTCAACTACTGAGACAGAAATTGGACCTATGAGACTGACACAAGATCCTATTCAGGTAGGACTTCTCTTACTTGGCAATAAAAAAAACCTACCTGTCTTACTTTACCAGTAAACATTTAGTGCTATAGTTCCAGAAAAACGTTTTGTAGGGAGCTTCTTTACTTTGAATCAGACAGAATCCTTTAAAGATACTTGGGAGGTATCTTCTGAGAGTTGAAGAAAGTCTATAGTTTAGATCAGGGGTGTCCAACCTTGGCAACTTTAAGACTTGTGGACTTCAACTCCCAGAATTCCTCAGCCAGCTGGCTGAGGAATTCTGGGAATTGAAGTCCACAAGTCTTAAAGTTGCCAAGATTGGACACCCCTGGTTTAGATAGATAGGTAGATGATAGGTAGATGATAGATAGATAGATAGATAGATAGATAGATGGATGGATGGATGGATGGATAGATAGATAGATAGATAGATAGATAGATAGATAGATAGATAGATAGATAGATAGATAGATGTAACATAATTTTATTCACTGAACTGAAAGGGGGAGGTAATGGCATCATTATCTTCTGGACCAATGATGACATTATTAGTAGTGAAATAGATATACCGGTAGCTAAGAATAGAAACTTTATAGACACATTCACAAGCCCACGGACATCCCTTCAACAATATAAAGCTTATGTATTTAAAAGCAAAAATAATATTCAAATATGTACACACATTTAAAACATTGTTTTTTACTTCTTGCTTTTGAAAAGTAAATGCATCTATGGGGGCTCTAAAGATGTTTTTAAAAATTTAATACTAAACATTACTGAGTCAACTATACTGTGTAGGAAGTTAGTTTAATTGTTATTTTATTTTACTTTTTATTTTATTATTTTATTGTCATAGGCCAAAATTATTGTTTTAAAGGCATAGTAATTTTAAACTATCTTCTGTATTTTATAGATATTGTTAATCTTTGCAAAAGAAGACAAACAGAGTGATGGATTCTGGTGGGCTTGTAATAAAGCTGGGTATAGGTGTAACATTGCTCGGACACCAGAATCAGCACTTGAATGCTTTCTTGATAAACATCATGAAATAATTATTATAGATCATCGAAACCACAGACACTTCGATGCAGAAGCCACCTGTAGGTAATTACTTGTTTTTGTATTTCATATGACCCTGCCAGTATAGGAAAATACTATTATGCAATTTCCATATTCACTTCCTAACTTTAATGACAAAACTGTTTCGGGACAATTGAGTGGGCTATCATATGATGAGATGTTCTTCCTTATGAAATCAGTGTGTGAAATCTCTGAATATATAAAAAAGTTAGATTTTAAGGACAAGGATTTATCAATTCTCTACATGGGGCATTTCTGGGAAAGAGGTAAAAAAATCAAGGTGACAGCTGCACCCTTTGTACATGTGTTACATGTGCAACACATGTGAAAAAGCAGCAGGGCTTTAATCATGGAGTCATGACAACTTCCCACTCTGTGGAAGATATGCCAGAGTCTTATGGTACCACAGCATTTCTTCCTTGTTCTGTGTTCCAATGCATAAAGTCGAATAAAAGAAGTCCAAGGCATAAAGTCGAATAAAAGACGTTCCTGGCTCTCCATCAACCAAAAATTAGATCAGGAGTCTTGCTAAGAAAGTGAAGATTATGATGACTAAACATAAGTGATGGTTGGGTCAGATGCATCTATATTGCAGACAGTTACTTACATAGCAGTGCAATCAGTGATCTGATCCTCCAAAGTCCATCCATTAAAGCACGGGTGTCAAACTCGATCATGTCACGTGACATCACATGACATATTGTGCCGTTTTTTGCCTTTACAGAGCTGGGGTGGGCGCGACCTGCGCATGATGCATCCAGCCCATGGGCTGCCAGTTTGACACCCCTACATGATTAAGGCTCTTATGAAAATTAAATTCCTGTATAAACAGTAGAAATACATTCTATTGATGATTGCTGGCCAGTCAGATGAAGCATAAGCAAATACAACAAAAGTAACATAGAAAATTAAACATGAGACTACAATCAAAACCAGAAACAATTCACTTATGGGGAGAGAGAGAAATTGCACTAACTTGTTGATAAAAGATATAGAGATTCATTTGAGCTGTGCAACTTTTTATTTCTGGACCCTGGGGCTTCATACATGTTATTTATAGTAGTAGCATCATTAGTAATCTGAGTAGTTTCAAATATTTCATAGTTATTCTACTATATTATTGCTATATAAAATCCAAGAGTGCTGCTCTTCATGACTGCTAAACAAAATTTGTCTGTGAAATATGTAATATTGAACTGACAGTGGGATAGGAGGAGTAAGATCTATATTTCATCTTCTATGCCAGAAAAGGGGCATGTTTAATTTGGCTCATAAATCTCTGTAAAAATTGCAAAATAATAAGACAGGGCCTAAATCCTCTGTTGTGTGAGAACCACAGCAGCAAAAAAATTCAAAACAGTGGATCTTATCATGTCTAACAGCTGAAGGAAATATGTCAAATCTGGCTTGGAAAAATGCTTTTGGAGTCTAATTTTTGGTAGAAAAATGGCAACAGTCAGCTGGACTGGCATAGAATGAAGATTCTAATTTATAGACTAGGTTCTGAAATATACACAAACATGTAATTTGTCCACTTCATATACTACAAAAGAGACAATAGATGTTTTGCTTTAACAATGTGTCTAAGTTCTGCCTAAAACTTGTATCTTCAGCATTCAGTACATGTGTAAAAAATCAAGGTACAGCAGTAGAATGATGAAAATGAGGCTGATATTGCTTTCCTTGGGAAAGAACATATGGTTCCATATTCAGGATCTTGTGACAAAAAAGTCATTGTTTTGTTATTATAAGCTGAGTGGAATCAATAAATAATCAGTCAGTATGGGCTTTGATAGGACCTTGTTCTTGCCAGCTTTGTAGAAGCCAAAATGTTAGGCTTTGAACAACCCATATTCCTTCTCTGACTGCTGAACACCATCCATATGGTCCATTTAATGTTTCAGTTAAATTACTTCTGAGACAATATCCTTCAAAGGTAAGAGTTTTAGCCAATATCATTCATTTAGAATTCAACACCTGTTTCATAAGGACTCTTCTTATTAGCCTGCATAACTGCAGATATGCTTTCAGTATATTGGTTCTATGTGATCCAATCTTCTTTTTCAATAATTTGTTTCAATTTAGCAGTTTATTTATTGTTTCATCTTGGGTTTTTTTAAAGAAACTTAGATCTGGCCTTTCATAAAAAATTGCATTTAAGCAGGAAAAATCAAAGGTATAAGTACTGATCAGGCGAGACCTGGCTCAAAAACAGTAACTGTGAAAGGGATCTTGGAGTCCTAGTGGATGATCATTTGAATATGAGTCAGCAATGTGCAACAGCAGCCAAAAAAATTAATACAATACTGGGTTGTATAACAGAGGCATAGAATCAAGATCACGTGAAGAATTAGTGCCTCTTTACAAAACCTAGTAAGACCACACTTGGAATACTACAACTAATTTTGGTCATCATACTACAAAAAAGTTGTTGAGAATTTGGAAAAAGTTCAGAGAAGAGCAACTAAGATGATCAAAGGCCTGGAGACTAAATTATATGAAGAACGCCTCCAGATTTTGGATCTGGGTAGTCTAAAGAAAAGAAGAATTAGGGGTGACATGATAGCAGTATTTCAGTATTTGAGGGGCTGCCACAAAGAAGTGGGGATCAAATTATTCTTCAAAGCACCAGAGGGCAGGACAAGAAGCAATGATTGGAAACTAATCAAAGACAGAAGCAACCTGGAATTAAGGAAAAACTTCCTAACAATAAGCACAATTAACCAGTGGAACAGCCTGTCTTCAGAAATTGGGAGCACTCCATCACTGAAGGTTTTTAAGAAGAGACTGGACAGTCACTTGTCTGAGATTGTATAGGTTCTCCTGCATGAGAAGGGGGCTGGACTAGAAGACCTTCAAGGTCCCTTCCAGCTTTGTTCTATTCTATTCTCAAATAGAACAATGAGACAGGTAAAATAACATCTGATTTACTTGCTCTCTTTATACAGACAGAGAGAGAGAATGAGATTCACATAATTATGCAACCCATCTTAATATGTGTTTGGTAAATTTTTGTAAAGCAAATTGTTCAAATATGGCCTGAACTTCCTTCATTCCAGGTCAATTCGTGCTACAAAACCTGCTGAACATACTGTGATAATAGCAGTTACCTTACAAATGTAAGTATTTCAGGGACGCATGCTTATTTGATGTACTTTTTTAATGAGTATGGTTATTCAGTGAATAAGTAGCAGTTTCTCATGAACATCTTAGTTTATGTCAGAGGATAAGCTGAGGCCCCACAATTGCATGCAACTCTTTAAAGCCTGTGATGTTCACTGAAGACCGCCAAATATTGTAATGGTTAATGAGACAGAAGGAGAACTATGTAGCTCTCAAATATAATTATGCTTGATTTTAATTAAATGTAAATGTAATAAAAACTAGCTTTGTTCTGGCGAAAGGTACTACTTTCTGGACTGCCATTCTCAACATGTCACTGAAGTTCAATTTTTTCTTGGCCTAGAAAATGATCAGCACCATTGGAGGATTCCTTTAACACATAAATCATTGCATGGGTGAAATCTCATTCAGAAACTATTAGGATGGGTCATGATTGCTCCTGGAAGGAGACTTCCACATGAACTGAGATCAAAGCAAACAAAGCTCAAGCCCTCTGCAGCAAAATTTCTGACGGTGGTTCCAAGAGACAAGTTCAAACTTTTTTTTACCATAAAACACCCTACAAACTACAGCTTTGTTGGGTTTTTCTATGCCCATCTCAGGAATGCATAAAAAAGACCAAATTGTAGAAAATGCATAATAGTTGGGAAGCTGAAGTAAATATAGCCATCATGATTTGTCATTTTTTAATTCAACAGGAATATTTCTTCGGCAGTAAGGAAGGGTGCCTCTCCATGTCTCTGGGTTTTTCCCCCCTATGGCCTCCAGAGCTTCTCAGAATGATATTCTCATTATGGTTTTTCATGTGACTTTTTTTTTTTAAAAAAAGCAAAAGATTGACATACCAATTTTGATTTTTAAAAAATCAAGGAAAGAAAAACCAAGCCTTTTAGTTTTGCTCTTTCTGATGGTGTTATTACAGTTCTGCCATTCCTTCTGTAGACCGTAGAGATCTTAACCTTTCCATACACACCCCAAAAACTACAACTACAAAAATAGGATTTTTCACTTGATTGATTGATTGATTCAGTGCCATCAAGTTGGTGCCAACTCTTAGCAACCACATACATTGACTCTATTGACTGATAATATATTTTGTATTTCTGTAGATCTGCTGGTCAGGAAGAAGCTTCTGTTCTCCCACTTCTACATGCAGGATTTAATAGGGTATGTTAAAGTTATTGTAGATTGCTTAGGCCATAAACAATTGATTTATCAACTTTCATGTCAACATGACATTCATGTTGTTGTCATGCAAGCATTTGTTGCAGGTGAAAACTGCAGCCCCTTCAGCTCCTCCACATTTTAGTTCATAAATAAACACAAAGTTATAGTATTGCTGGCTAGATCTAAGGAGGTGAAAAGATACTGACAAACAAATTTCTACAAGCCTGGACATGATTTCCTGTAACAAAGATCAAGGAAAGTATGTTCAGTTTGAAAATAAGGTTGTCTAATGGGATCACATAAATCACCTATAACTGCTTCAACCTCTGTGTTTGTTGGTGCAGCATAGCCAATGCTGATTGGAAAAGAACCCAAGGAATTGGTTGGCATTTTGCCTTCACAAGCACTATGTAAAGAGAAAATAGGCCTAGGTGGTGGGGTTAGGAAGGAGGATCATACCTTTCCTAGCAGCACATTGGACTGTGTAAAAGAGGCAGATTTCAGAAATTAAAAAGAAAAGAATGCTACACAAGGAATTGGGATCACAGCTCCTGTTACTAAACAAGGCAGTTATTAAATGACTCGTGCCTAATTTTACTACCTTTTTGGCATGGTCATTAAGTGAATCACTGCTATTGTTAAGTAAATCACATGGTCATGAAACAAATCTGGCTTCTTAACTTAGTTGGCTAGAACATTGCTGAGAGGGTCACAAATGGCAATGACATGTCCCTGAGATGCTGCTACCATCATAAATACACACCAGTTGCTCAGCACCTGAATTTTGATCATGTGACCTTGGGGATGCGGCTATGTTTGTAAATGTGAGAGGGCCAATTATAAATCACTTTTTTCATCAGTGTCGTAACTTGGAATAGTAGCTACACAAATGATTGTAAGTTGAGGACTACCTCTAAAGAAATAGTTGCATGTAGCAAGTTTATATTTTGTGGCTGGCCATCCCACCTAAACATTTGGTGAAAATGTGAATAGGCTCTAACATTTCGTGCCTGTCCACTGAAGCCAAAAGGTTGATTACCTCCTCCTGAAACCATCCTCCACTGGCATGAATCATATCATCTGTTTCTTTCTTATCTTTCTTGCATATTTGCACACTTGTCATCAGAGCAGCAACAATGATAACTAACTTGTTCAGACAAAGTCCCCTGCCATCATCAGCCTGTGCAGTATATTTCATGAGCTGCAGGAAAAAAAAGATAAGAATAGCAAAGAATGGATGTTAACATAATTATTGAATAGGTAAGAGAGGCACATCCTATGCCTCAGTGATTAACCTGAACTGTTGTTTGTTCAAGGAGGAAAAAGCTGAGACTCCCTCTTACCTTATCTGATAAATATCCTTCTTTCCTTCTAAACATAATTCGTTATAAGTAATGTTATAATTATAACTATATAATGAAAAGTAAGTTAAAAGTATCATACTAACCAATTAATAAAACATATATTTAAACATTAGAATTATCCTTTCAGAATAGTTTTTTGTTATCTAATCCTGCAATGTATATATGCATACTTTAACTTTTTTGCATATGGTCAATAAAGTAATAAATCATCATCTTTTTCTTGAATGTGTTGGGTATAGTAGATACCAAAGACCATGTTTTTATTTGTTCTTTCACTTATATTTACCCAGCTGATCTCTACAATGTTACTAATTAAGTTCATTCATTTGGATTTCTAAGCAATAGATACTGTTTAACATACAACTTAATATTTTCTAATTTTACTTTTGAATATATTGCACCTTTGGTTGCTATCTTCTAACGATGGGAATTGTTTTTATACCACTAGATTTCTGATACACCTAACAAATCACATGTACATTTCTGTATGGGGAACTCAAACACATCTTGTTTATTTCCCACACTCTGAATTTTAGTTCAGAGTATGGGAAATAAACAAAATGAATTCAAACTCATAAAGGTTATGTACTGCATGGGCCAATGAACTTTATAGGTCAATGTTCTTTCTGGCTTTTTCCACGGAGAGGTTTTAAAAGCTCAGTTTCACAAACACTCCCACATTCTACAATATACAAATGTTCATCCAAGATCCTTATTTCAGAGTTTTGTTTCAACCCTAATCAAGCTTGGTGCTTGTTCTGGCAAAGACATATTTATATGTCCTTATGAAATACAGCCTATTTCATAGCCAGCAACACATCACCTGGATAGCTCACATCCCAGAAAGAAAATATCTTCCACTGATATCATTTGCAGAGCTACTCTTTCAATTGCAGTATTCTTATTTTTATTTCCTCTCCTCTTTCATAGAGTGGAAGGATGGGTGAGGATTTCACCTGAAATCCTATGGGATCTTGCAATTCTTTTCATGTATAGTTTATCCACTTATATTTTAGGAAGGGAAATTGCTGGTGGACTTGATAAATGGTGATACTATATACAGTTAGACCGTATTCTCCTCTGTCTTTTATTGCAATGTCTCTTTTCTTTGAACTAAAAAAAACCTTGCCCATTCTCATTAGTTTGTCCTTTCGGGTGTACTGTACCTGGCAATTTGGTGGCTAAAAACATTTATAATGCATCTCCTGAAGATTTTAGCATCAGTGCTAAGAGATACAGTCCTTCAGATAATCACACATTGCAAGGTGTACTGGGCATTCAAGGTTAACACAAATGCTAAAATTATATCTGGAAAATAACTTCCAGTCAGTGCGGGCTTACTTAGCATTGGGTATGAGGTTAGTAGCCTAACTATCATAATTTTCAGCAGTCATTTTCAAGACATATTTTAAGAGTATCTTTATCAAGAGCATATTACAATATTCCAGTTGTGATGTCACAAAGGCATGCATAATTGTTGCAAATCCAACCGGTTCAAATCCTATTTATATAGCAATTATTTCTATTGATGATGTTGCTTACTTTTAAATGATATTGTTCTGAACGTGCAGCTGTCATTTGTATATGCCTATTTTATTTTCTATTAGAATTAAGTACTGCCCCTCTTGTCTAAAGGGGAGAGTATTATACAGAGTGGGTTGGTGGAGGCTACAGTTATGACATGAACATTGGTATTTTTTTCAAGACAAAACAGAAATAAAGAATATATGGCATGGTTTTAATGCTACATTTCTTTCATTGTGTGCCTCTGAAATTTCTTCAAAGGTTTGTATTGATCCTGGGACTGTTTGTTCTTATTTAGGGCATGTATAATCAGAAATAGCATTATCCATTGAGATTGCTATCAAAGTTATGTGTCCTCTTAAAAGAAGCCTTTTTTTCAGTTGTATATTACTACAGTATAATAAACAGTTTCACTGGCAAAATCCATTATCATCAATAGGCCCAAAATAGAATCTTGGAAATAACAGGAAACCATAATTATTTTGGCTATGATTTATTGTCTTTATTTCCTACAGAAATGCCCATGATGTTTGAAAAAACTATAGTTTTCATATACTACCATATGCCTGAGATTTGCACAAAGCATTCTTTTCTTATTTCATGCATTAATCAAAAGTAGTTGAAGTTTCCTGGCAATTGAGTTGTGCCATGGACAAATATTCTGTATTAGTAAACATCCATGTTATGTGATAGTTAGTAATTTATATTAGGAAGTGCTATCCCCTGCGTGCACATCACATGCCTCTGCATATGCACATGCCCCCTGCATGCGCACGCAACCTCCCGCACACCACATGACTCTGCACATGCGTGCACGTCACCCCCTGCGCATGCGTGGCTGATAACCAATAATCGGCTGGGCACGCATGCATGTGCAGTGGGGCTCTTCTGGGAGACCTCTCGCATGGCGGCAGAAGTGGCTCTGCGTACACTTCCAGCATGCATGCCATAGGTTCACCATCACGGCTCTATATCAACAATTTATGTGATCAACTTAAAAACAATTGTGTCCTTTTTGTTGTTGACATAAAATTATTCAATACTACAGATAATTCTGTTGTTTTGCAAAGTGACCTCGACTATGTGTCTGAATGGTCATCTATTTGGCAACTTCATTTTTTGATCAATAAATGCTCTGTCTTACATATTAGTAAACGTTATCAAAATGTCAAGTATAAGCTTGGTGGCATTGAATTAGCGGATGACCGTCACTTTGTCAAGGACCTAGGTGTACTTATCTCTGATGATCTATGCTCCAAAGTTCACTGTAATAGCATTGCTAAAAAGCATTAAGAGTTGTAAATGTAATATTGCACAGTTTTTTCCCTGGAAACATTGTATTGCTAATTAGAGCTTATAAAACGTTTGCTAGACCATTCTTGGAGTATTGTTCAACTGTTTGGAATCCCCACCATATATATGACATCAGTACAATTGAGTGGGTTCAGAAGTATTTCACGAGAAAAGTCTTGCACTCTTCTGTACAAAATAGAATTCCCTATGCTACCTGGGCTCTAAATTCTCAGTTTGGATAACGTAGAACTGCATCACTTGCAGTCAGACCTGGGTATTATATACAAACTTATATGCAGTAATGTTTTACCTATAAATGACTTTTTTTGTTTTAATCACAATAATACATGCACTATCAACTGCTTTAAACTAAATTGTTCTAAACTTGACTGTAAAAAATATGATTTCTGCAGTAGAGTTGTCAAAGTCTGGAATGCTTTACCTGATTCAGTTTCAGCTACAATTTTTCAGTTTCAGTCGCAAATGGACTTCCGTGGACCTTACATCATGCTTAATTGGTTCATCGAGAAGA
The DNA here is from genome assembly GCA_033807585.1 of Hydrophis major. Taxonomy (NCBI): domain Eukaryota; kingdom Metazoa; phylum Chordata; class Lepidosauria; order Squamata; family Elapidae; genus Hydrophis; species Hydrophis major. The sequence goes on from CM066329.1 coordinate 337,831,801, forward strand.
CGTGCATTAGTGCACTAATGTGCCTATCGTCCCTGTCGTTGTATTTTTATTCTTTTATTCTTGTTTTTGTTTGACAAATTCTCATGAATAAATATGATAAATTCAGGCACCAGCTTCTAGTGCAGAAATGCTTTTACCTCCACAAAAATCCCTCTGGAACAATAGAGAACACCCAGGAGACTCTTTCACATTTCCTTAAATTGGTGCTTCAGGGATTAGTGATTAGTTATATCAACTGGATTGCCTGGCAGCTGTAGAGGGAAGAAAAAGAATCACCAAATGCATTGCTTTGGGAGACACAATTTGGCCACATCTCCAAATACTGTTCATGCCTCATTCAAAGACTCTTCCATATGGCTCAAAGCATTGCTATTATTAAGGATTGGAAAAAAATCAGGAGCCAACATCAACATGCTTCCCCTATATTGTTTCCCTTTTAGAATTGCATTCCCTTGAGTTTGGTGTTTTGCAAGCTAAAAGTATTTGCTGGTTAACTCATCAGTAGACAGATTATTGTAGAAGTAAATTATTATAACCAGTGACCTCTAGTTTTTGTTTTTATATTTCACAGAGATTTTTGGAGAATAACAGCATCATTGCTTGTTACAATGAACTGATTCAAATAGAATATGGTGAGGTGCGATCACAGTTCAAATTACGGTATGTAAGCATATTTGTTACCATTAATCCCCTGGGTTAATATAAAAAACAGAGTTTTACCTAGTTTTATATTGAGATAACTATCCAGATGTTTGGCAGAATAAGAAGAATGGAAATTGTTCCATACTAGCAGGTTTGTAGGCCTGCATTCCTATTGGTCCGGAAGAGCCGGGCCGTGATTGGACAATATAAAGCAATCCTGATTGGTTCGCATAGGGGTTGCCGCGATTGGGTAAAACCAAGTGCGGCAAGCTCAAAAGTCTGTCATAGGCTGCCTAGCCACAGCCAGCTCTATAAAAAGAGCTGCCGCGGCTAGGATTTTTGTCTCAGTATCTGGTTGCCTAATAAAGAGCTGTTGTCACTACCACGAGTCTCGTCTCTTCTTGGGACCCACCGCCCAGACTTAACACTGGCGACGAGGGTGGGATACTGAGACAACAGAGCTGACTAGCACGTGGCAGACAGCGCATAGACGACCAGCAAAATGGCCAGCAGCGCTGTGCCACCCGCACCATTCAATCTGGCCAGCAAGGACTGGGAGTCCTACATTGATCATTTCCAAATGTTCTTGGAATCAAACAACCTGAAAGACGCCACCGGCAGCAAGAAGCGAGCAGTCTTTCTGACACACTGTGGACCCGCCGTTTTTAAAATGGCCAAGGCACTCGCAAAGCCTGCAGATGTGAAGACAATGGATTGGGATACCCTAGCTCCCATCCTCCGGAATCACTACGCTCCGGCGGTGCCAACTCTCATCCGTAGGCATGACTTTTACCAGAGGGATCAGCACGAGGGCAAGAGCATCGGAGAGTTCGTAGCCGACCTGAGGGACCTAGGAGGCTTGTGCGGATTCACCAATCTAGATGAGGCCATGTGTGACCGAGTCGTCCTCTGCCTGAAAGACCCAACACTCCAAAGCAGGTTGATGGCTAAAGGGGACATCTCTCTCGCTGACGCCGTAGCCAAAGCCATCGCGACTGAAACCACCCGTAAGTCAGTGGCACGAATGCGGTGTTCAAATGGAACCGACCACCAATCCACCAGCGAGATGACAACCACATCGGAAAAACATGCAGCATCCACCCACCATGGCGACATCGAATCCCCTTCTGACAGTGAAGAGAAAGAAATTCACAGACTTCAATCGGAACGCGAGTGGCGAGACCGGCGCAGTCGTAAGTCAGGATACCAATGTGCCAGCTGCGGGGGAAATCACCCGCGTTCCAAATGCAAGTTCTTGGACACTGTTTGCCGTTTTTGTGAAAAACGAGGGCATTTTGCCAAAGTATGCCGCAACAAATGAAATTTCAGCCTCCGACGCAGGGGAAACAGCCCAAGAAGAATAGATGGCACCCCTACCATAAACCGGGACCACCCAAATGACAGCTGATGGAGCCAGGACAGCCGACCCAAGAAATTCATAGATGCATCAAGAAGAGAAGAAACACACCAAACAATCATCATCGGCCATGCTTCATCGATAGATGCACGGAAAATATGTGTGGAGGTCACCATCGAGAATCAATCTTGCACCATGGAAGTAGACTCTGGCTCCTCCCTCTCTATGGTCTCCTGGAAGGCCATAAAACGACTAATTCCCAGCATACGCCGCCAAGAGCTAAGCGACCAGAAACTAATATTGAGAGACTATCAAGGTAACCGCATTCCAGTCGCTGGGACTGGACATTTTAAAGTTTCCTTCAAAAACCACATCACCATCCTACCACTCACAATCATTGATAAAGACCGACCCAGCCTACTCAGGTTGCAATGGTTCGCACCGCTGGGAATGGAAATGGCAGGCATCAACCACACAGAAGATGAAGACTGGGAAGCAGCACTCATTCGGGACTTCCAAGAGGTCTTCGATGACACCTTAGGCAAGTACAAGGGATCCCCAATCTCCTTTAATCTTAGCCCTGACATCGCTCCCATCCGCCTCAAACCGCGCCGAGTGCCATTTGCACTCAAGCCTAAGATAGATGAGCAATTAAATAAGCTCATAGCACAAGGTGTATTAGAACCTATCAACCATGCCCGATGGGAAACACCAATTGTCACCCCCATCAAGCCAGATGGTTCCCTGAGAATTTGTGGAGACTACAAGGCCACCCTCAACTATGCCCTGCAGCAAAGTGCCTACCTGGTGCCAGTAGTCCAGCACCTCCTACACTCACTGGGAGGTGGCAGAATCTTTGCAAAGCTCGACCTGGCACAAGCCTATCAACAACTACCGGTCGATGCTGAAACTGCCGAAGCCCAAACAATCGTGACACATAGAGGGGCATTCAAATGTAACCGACTCCAATTTGGGGTCAGCGTTGCACCAGGGTTTTTCCAAAGCCTAATGGAGAGATTGCTGCAGGGAATTAAAGGAGTCGTGCCCTATTTCAACGACGTTTTAGTAGCAGCCCTTACTAAAAAACAATTGGAAAAACGACTGAGGACGGTCTTACAGAAATTCAAAGACGCTGGCTTCAAGGTGAAAAAGGAGAAGTGCCAATTATGTACTGAAAGGGTTGAATTTCTTGGATACCTCCTTGACAAACAAGGAATTCACCCTACTGACAAAAAATTAAAATCCATCAAAGACGCCCCCAGACCAAAAAATAAAACAGACCTCCAAGCTTTCCTCAGACTCATTAATTTCTATAACATTTTCCTACCCCAGAAAGCGACTGTCGCGGAACCCCTGCATAGACTCCTTGATAAAAAGGCTTCCTGGATATGGGGACGGCGAGAAGAGCACGCATTTCAACAAATAAAAAACCTTTTGACTTCAGAAGAAGTCATCATTCAATATAATGAAACACTACCACTGACTGTTACTTGCGACGCATCACCCTTTGGGGTTCGCGCCATCCTGAGCCACATTTTGCTGAATGGAACAGAAGCTCCTGTTGCATTCTTTTCCAGAACCTTGTACAAGCCAGAGAGGAACTACAGCCAGCTGGACAAAGAAGCCCTCGCCATCATTTCCGCAGTAAAGGGATTCCATGAATACATTTATGGTAGGACATTTTCCATTATTATAGACCATAAGCCCCTACTTGGCATATTGGCAGGTAACAAACCGACTCCACACATCCTGTCACCTAGAATGACAAGATGGTCTGAATTTCTTGCCGCTTATAATTACCAATTGATATATCGCCCAGGCAAGACTATCTCGCACGCTGATGCGTTAAGCCGCTCCCCCTTGCCAGACTTGCAAGATGACCCAGCACCCACATTACCAATTTTGCAAATTGAAACTATACCCATGCCACCAGTAACCGCGCAAGGCATCGCCCACGAAACTAGAAAGGACAAACGCTTGGCGCGAGTTCTCAGTTGGGTGGAGAGGGGATGGCCAGAAAATGAGCCAAACGAACCTTTTAAACTGTTTAAAAACCGGCAAACTGAACTCTTTTCACAAAGGGGTGGTGTGTTGTGGGGAGACCGGGTAGTAATACTGGAGAAACTACAGAAAAAAGTTTTAGACTTGCTGTATGACGGACAACCTGGTATTGTATGTATGAAAGCCCTGGCCAGGAGCTATGCTTGGTGGCCAGGCATGGACAAGCAAATTGAAACCTGGGTCGCCACTTGTAACAGATGTCAAGAGACTCGCTCGGCTCCCCCAAAAGCCCCACCATTAGAATGGGAGACACCCAGAGACCCTTGGTTGCGCATCCATATTGACTTTGCAGGGCTGACCAAGGGACATACCTTTTTAATCATGTTGACACTTATTCGAATTGGCTCGAAGTGAGCAAAATGAAGACAACCACCACGGAAGCTGTCATCAAGAAATTAAATAAACTTTTCACCATGCATGGTCTGCCAGATGTGATAGTATCTGACAATGGCCCACAATTTACCGCCTTGGCTTTTGAACAATACTTGGCAGACCGCGGTATCTGACACGCATTGACATCGCCAGCTCACCCGGCGGCGAATGGTGGAGCTGAACGCATGGTTCAATTTACAAAAAAAACTCTTCAAAAAATGGAACATGGCAACATCCACAAGAAAGTCACCAAGATGCTTCTCCTACAACACATCACACCGAACACCACTACCAACAAGAGCCCAGCAGAACTACTAATGGGCAGAAGACTCGGGTCACCTCTGGACTGCCTGCACCCTGCTTACACCCCCTTGGCTCCAGCAGCAAGCACCGCGCCTTCAAGGTAGGAGACACTGTTTTTGCCAAAAACTTTATGGGGGACCCACTTTGGCTCCCTGCAAAAATCACCCAAATCACAGGCCCCCGCTCCTACCGGTTCAAGACCACCGATGGGAGATCATGGAAATGTCATATTGACCAGCTAAGATCCAGGCTGGCCACTTCCACCCTCATAGACTCTAACCAAGAAATCAGAGGGGGGGGGAAACCTCAAGTTCAGAAAAAGAACTGACACCTGCGCAAACCCACACATATTAAATAAAAACCAACAATACTTACCAGCCAAAAGGGATTCGTGGCAGACGGGTACTTCGCCTGGAAGCAGCAGCCGGACAAGCTCTACCAGCCCAGAGAACCCAGGCGGGAGCAACAGAGCAAACGACTCAACCGACCCAGAATCACCAGGTGGGAGTTGCAGCTATAGGACCGGCTCACCCTTCCAGGCAGTTCCATCGAGTTGCTTGAGAGCAACGCGGAGCCCGTCCAAACCCGATGGCAAACAGAGACATTGTGAACTGTGCAAGTCTAGTAGGCAGGTACGAAGACCTGCCTACTTGTGAGACTACGTTACCCCGCCCCTTGGACAGAACCAAGAGGGGAGGGGTGTTCCATACTAGCAGGCTTGTAGGCCTGCATTCCTATTGGTTCGGAAGAGCCGGGCTGTGATTGGACAATATAAAGCAATCCTGATTGGTTTGCATAGGGGTTGCTGCGATTGGGTAAAACCAAGCGCGGCAAGCTCAAAAGTCTGTCATAGGCTGCCTAGCCGCAGCCAGCTCTATAAAAAGAGCTGCCGCGGCTAGGATTTTTGTCTCAGTATCTGGTTGCCTAATAAAGAGCTGTTGTCACTACCACGAGTCTCGTCTCTCCTTGGGACCCACCACCCAGACTTAACAGAAATTAATCAAGGAAAGAACAAATCTAGAACTAAGTTAGAACAAGTAATCAGTGGAATGACTAGCCTCCAGAAGTTATGGGTGCTCTAAGACAGAAGGCTTTTAAGAAGATATTGAAATGGTATAGGTTTCCTTCTTGATCAGGGAGTTGGATTCGAAGACCTCCAAAGTCCCTTACAGCTCTGTTATTCTGTATCACCAATGCTGGGTATTTATGTATTAAGAATAGCTTTTCTGACTTTTGAATTGTACGTTTATCATTGTTCAAAGAAACATAATCTAAAAATATAAGCTCAAATATCTAATTGCATATATTTGAGGAATAATTTGCCAGATAGATTTTGCATGAGGATTTTTTTTCCTTCATCCACGAGTCTCTCAGGACTCATCTATCCTTCTATTACCTGTGCATCCTCTGTATCTCCAGATCAGGCAGTTGCAGAGAACAGCTGGGATTAATTTTTTTATGCTGTTTGATGGATTCCATTTAGTTTATGGTTGTAGCTTATTTGTTTGTTTATATGTTAAGCTTATCCAAAGATTTGTCTATTTTTTAAATGTATTTTTATTTGAAAAATCAATGGAAATATTTGCCTCAGGGAGCAGCACCAAATGTCAGTTGGTACAATCTCAGGAAGAGACATAAAGATGTTTCGACTGCCCGCAACTTGTATGGTGTGGGTTGCCTCCTCCACATTCTTTACAATGTGGAATTCTAAACTTCCCTAATCAGAACATTTTCCCCACCAAGTGCCACTTTGTGTTAGGTTGCAAAGGTAGACTGATTACTGGATTTCCACCCTCATATAAGATACAAATTGTGACATAAATAAAAACATGCATATTTAATATGTCTGAGGAAATATCTGAAAAAATGTGTGTTGAGTCCATATCTTTCTGGTTTTTTCCCTTCCCCCCCCTCCCCCCCAAATACTGTAAAAAGTTATAACTTCATTTGGGAAGTGGGATCTATTTGTATGTTACTGCAATAGTAATAGCATATGATTCATATATTAATGACATTAATGTTGCATAGTTTAATATTAGACTAATATATTCTAAAAAGTAGATTTTTACAGGAAGGTGACGTATTTCCATGAATTTGCAAAAGAATTAATCAGCTGTAGCATCCTGAATTGTTCAGTCATAGATTCTAATAATTTCTATTTATTGACTAATTACAGGGCTTGTAATTCGGTATTCACTGCACTAGAGCACTGTCAGGAAGCAATAGAAATAACAAGTGAAGATCATATCATTCAGGTATGGAAAAAAGCACAACTCTCCTTAGAAAATTTGTTTATCTGTGTCACTTTAAACTAATAAAGGAATCACTGCTTTTCCTTGTAGTATATGCACATAGGTATACATTCTGTTTAGATATTATTTGTTTAGGGAGGTAACATGCAAAGTGTTCTGTATTTTTATCTTGGAACTCTTTTTTATAGGTGCATTTGCACTGAGCACAAAGCAAAGCCTTCCTATTTAGGTATTTGCTACGAGGTTTCCCACACTGGCATTGTGCAAACAGAATATGAAATTTATCAAAATTTGATTTAAAATTTTCTGTACTTGCTTAATTTTTTTTTTTTTTACAGTATGTTAACCCGGCCTTTGAACAGATGATGGGCTATCAGAAGGGAGAGTTAATAGGGAAAAAACTTACAGAGCTTCCAAAAAGTGACAGAAACCATGCAGATCTGTTGGATACAATCAACACATGCATCAAAAGAGGAAACGTGGGTGATAATTACCAAATGCTTTTTGCATTCTTTAATGTAATTTATTTATTACAATCTCAATATGAGAAATCACTGTGATGTGGATTCCCCTTTACTGGAGAGGATTAGGTAGAGATTAGGTAGCTATTTGCCACGGATGTTTTAACTCACAGCAGAAGGTTGGGCTCAGTGCTGTCTGATCCCTTTTATCTCTATAAGTCTATGGAGATTCTCAGTGACCCAGATCATGGTTGTCCCAAAGGTGCTTTTTCATGAGGCAACTGGACTTTCTTGTTTTTTTTTAAATAAGAAAGTCCAGTTGCCTCCTGAAAAAGCACCTTTGAGACTTTTATCTCTATGATTCTTTGTATGTGTGGTACGGTATGAATATGACATACTGCATGAAAGTGTCAGAAGGCCACCTGACTGAGAAGGACTGCCACAGACTTTATTCTTTTTTAATAAGGCAGATTGGCTACTTTTTTGACTATGGCTTCACTTGATTTGTTTAGGAATGGCAAGGAGTTTATTATGCAAGAAGAAAATCAGGCGATAATATCCAACAGCACGTTAAGATAACACCTGTGACAGGCCAAGGAGGGTAAGTATGTTAATGAAAAAGTGCATTGACCATAAGTGATGTGTATCAAGTTTGCTTATTTATCGTATTTATAGGTTATAAGATTGCCTCTAGAATCAGGTTCTGTTGACACGGTTTCTCTTTGTTTTAAATTCAACCAGGGATAAGAAGCACCTATCTTATAGGTTGCATTTCTGCACTTTTAAGTTGACAAAATAACTAAATCTGAGTAATATTATCTTTAGATTTTCATTCAGTCACTCACTTATTCACACATTCATTTAAAGGGGAAATCAGAGTAGATGTACAGTAGGGGGCTCCCATCACTTTCTCTACCCTTAAACTCTGCCCTGAAGGGGTTGAAATAATTTGTTCTTCTCCTCCACTTCTTGCTAGGTGGTCTCTGGCACTTTGAAAGGCCAAAAGGCTACGTAGCAGAACTCAGATGACAAATGTTGCCATCCATGATGGAGCTTGTTAGTTTTTTCTTCTATTTCCTGTAGAAAAAAAAAATTAAATGTTGCTTTTTCATTATCTCAGAATTCATTAATTACATAATTAAATCTCAAGCTTATAAGCTGCATTGAAAATATAGAATTTAGAATATGAGAAGAAAGCAGAAAAAAATCCAGAAAGAATAACAAGGATACTTAATACTTAAATAAGTAAATGCTTAATACTTAACTTACTTTACAAAATGTACTTTAGTGAAATATGATAACTTTAGTCCCTGATTATCTGTGAATTTACAAAAGATTAAAGTTGACAATGTAAAGGAATTCCATCATTGGAATGTCCAATATCTTTTGTTAAATTAAAATGATAATTGGAAGTTAAGGATTTGATTATCTCAGGCATGTTACACACTTTATACAAATTAAATGCCATTCACTGAAATGTTGGAAGTTTTTGTTGCAGCCTTACACAGAGTTTTGTTAACATCAGTTGCTCTGCATGCACAGGATTCTGCTAGAAGATCATCTTGTGTTCTTGATCCCTTTTTTCCTCACACCAATATTAGTCTGTGCCAATTATAAGTTATGAGTATTTAACAGAATGACCTCAATAACTGCCATAAGCAATAAATACAGCATTGACATAAACTAATTGGATCTAGATTTTTTTATACTACATTTAATAATAATGGATTATTTTTATATTCACAGAAAAATTCGACATTTTGTATCTATCAAAAAACTGTGTTGCGGCAATGATAGAAACAAACAGGTATGATTTTCCCTTTGTACAATTGTTTGTCACCTTCTTATTAACAACTGGATGTTTCCAAAGTCTTAAATTATATATTATTTTAAATATATGTGTCAGATCTCATTATCATAAAATGGATTTTGAGATAGTGAACTTTTGGTGCTTGGCAAGATGATTTGCATTTGTTTTAGCCTTTCCTATGCCTTATCATATACAGCTAATGAGGTTCAAATTTCTGTATTTTGTAGTGGAACGTTGTGGTATTTCAAATTATGCTGTTATAGTAATTCATATTCAATGTAATGAGGAGGTAGCTATACAGAGATAACAGCTGGTTCCAGTTTTTAACAAATGATATATAATATAAGCACAGTAGAGATGGGAAACACTTGGCCCCCAACAATAACTTAACTTTCCCACCAAGAAAGCTGATAGAAGACAAAGTCAATTCCCTGAACACCTCCAAGTTGCAACTGTCTGAAAAAAATATTTTTGGTGGCCTTCAATAGTTTCTGATTAAGAAAATTAAGGGAGAGTCACTGCTAAACACTCTTTGTGGCTGGTCTTTGTCTAGCTAGGATGGGAGCTTAAATGTCTCTTTTGTGTTTCCTTTTTCATATAACACAAGACTTACAGGATACATCATGATGAAAAGTGCACAGGAGATCAGTTTCAATCAGGTTAGAAAATAGTGTTTCTATTATTTGAAGAATCAGAACCAGTTTTACTATTAGGCTGAAGGATCCTTTATATATTATGGTACTTATGCAGAGGTAATTGATTCTGGAGTAGAACTTCTGTCTGAAATCTGGAAATAGCTTAAACTTGTCACATAGCAAATCAGGAGTTATTCTTTAGTAGACTGCTTCTATTATATATGAAGAGACTCTTCAGCGAATCAGTTTTTTCAGTCCATGTATGTTTTATAAGACTGAAAAATATTATTTTCAATGTATGCAATAAAATGAAAGAATGTTTCATTAAGATAATTTGTGACATAATATTGCAAGAAAATAGAAGAATATAGAATTAAGAGATTGACTTTAAGGGTATAGATTATGCTTGTGTGGCATAGGACCAGGCTACTTACTTACTTCTCTTACTGTTTCTGCCAACCTTGCCAGATCTAGTACAGAGGGCATGCTCTTCTACGCCCCAGAATCATGCCTTCTCACTGCCTGTACCTGCTCTGTGGAACTCTCCCATCTCCAAAACTTGGATGGCCCTAATCTTTTTAGCCTTTCAGATTGGGACAGGTGGAACTGAACTCTGCTAGTATGGATGTTTAATTGTTGATTAATTATTGGGTGTCAAAGAGGTTATGTTGGGGGAAGAGTTCTTGGTTTTAATCCTATAAATTGTTTAGAGACACTTGCATGGAATGGATGACTATAAGAATGCTATAAATGCAAACACAAACATATATACATGGATATTGTGGATAAATACCACTCATTTAGAAAGAAGATACTATAAAATAATGCATGTATAAACTCATGGGATTAATGTATTCCTAGTTATTCTCCGATAGGTTTTTTTAACAATATATTATATTTAAAACAAATCAAGTTTAGCATATAGTAAGGCAGTAGTAAAAATTGGCTTTGAAACGAAGAAATTAAAGAAATTAAAGAAGTTGTTTCTTTATTTTCTGTTGCCCTTTCCTATTTATTTGAGGAAAGGTTCATTTTTAAATTTCTGATCTGTACTTGGGAGGCAATTTAAAAGTCAGTATTTTAATATGGGGACAAAAATGTGGCTGTGAAAATAAATCCTACTCCTTTTTAAATCCCTTCTTGCAACATTTATAGACTCTCACTCCTTCAGATGCAAGAACAGAAGGAAAGAATCCATTGATGCTAAATCAATAACTTCTCAAAATAGTGATGGTAAGAAATGAAATATGTGGAAGATATTATTCAGAGCCCTATGTTAAAAGGAACGGCAACTGATGATTTAAGTGATTGGCATTTGATTTAATATTTTATTGTAAACTTTTTCCAACTATCTGGGCTATTAAATAGCAGGAAGAGGCAGAGTAAGTTTAAACAGTGGGAAAAATAGACAATTTCTTACTTTTTTAATCATACAGGTAGTCCTCATGTACTGATCATGATTAAGACTAGAAATTCCATTACTCAGCAACAGAAATGCAAAGTGAAATGTCATGTTACCATGCCTGATCTACAACATTCAGCTGTGGTCCTTAAATGAATCACCCATGGTCATTGGACAAGTCATTCACATGACTGACTTGCAAATTCTTGCTGACTTCCCCACTGACTTTGCTTCTGGGAAGCTGGCAGTGAAGGTTGCAAATGACAATCACATGACCATAGGATGCTGTAATGATCATAAATATATGTTGATTGCCAAATGCCCATAATGCAATCACATGTCCAAAGGGATGCTGCAAAGGCCACATCTTCAAGGAGTGTTCATAAATCTCTTTTTTTCAACACTATCAGAACTTTGAATAGTCACTGAACCAGCAGTGAATAGGTAAGAATAACTGTATAGGCAATATAAGAATGTATTATTTGGAACAATCCAATTTAAAATAATACAAAGTATAAGAGAGTAGCGTCTTTAAAGTTTTCAAGTAGCATTTTTAAAAAGCCTAATTCTTTTCTATTTAATGCAGCAACAAGTTTACAAAATCATCGATATTCATCAATAGCAAGAATCCACTCCATGACAATAGAAGCTCCAATTACAAAGGTATGAGGCAAAGACTTGCTGATGTCATTTTATACATCAATAATCCTTTGGAGAGAGAAAAAGAGCACATCTATTTTTTATTATACTTACTGAAATATCAATTCATGTCACACAGAGATGTTGGGATTTACTATAAATAAGAGTTTCTATTTATGAATTGTTGGTTGCTTTGCACCAAGTCAGTATAGTGAATTTTGAAAATATGCAATTATATTTTAATTTAATTGATTGAAGAATTAGTTAATCATTTTAAAAGCCAACTCCTTTATTTGATTCATAGTTCTTTTACATGATAACTCAATATTGCATATAGATTTTATAAATGCACTGGGTTAAAATCAACAATGGCTTTGTTAATTCTTTTCCCTTCGTAATTCTACAGGTTATTAATATAATCAATTCAGCTCAAGAGAATAGTCCTGTGACTGTGGCAGAAGCTTTGGATAGAGTGTTGGAAATCTTACAAACAACAGAACTTTATTCTCCACAGTTAGGAACCAAAGATGATGACCCTCATACTAGTGATCTTGTCGGAGGTCTGATGACTGTGAGTAAAGAGACATAAATCACATCATCAGTTTCACTAGTAACATTGGTGGCTGGAATCCAGGCTCACATGAACAGGTTATCATCATCAAGGGTCCTTTTGCTGTATATCTCTGATGTGTCCGTTGCAAGGAAAGAGACTCGGGAGCAGTGACTTATTTTAGCTCTTTTATTAAGTCCTGAGATCAGCTCGGGCTGCAGAAGAAAACGGCGGCTTTTATTCTCTGGCCGCGGCAGCCGTGGCCAATGGCACTGCTTTGAATCACCCGCGATTAGTTTTCACCAATCGCGGGGATTTGCAGCAGGCCAATCAGTGCGGCTCGCTCGGCCAATCAGGTCACCGTGTGCTCTGACCAATCACAGCGTGGTATCTGCAAGTATGTTAATGAAGCATACAGAACAATCTCTACCATTAAAAACATGCTAAAAAAAAATGTATAAAAGCAAGCAGTTGTGGTTATTGCAGGAAAAACAGTTCTAGGTTTTTGCTCATAAGGAGCATAGAATTTTGTGAGAGACCTCTTCTAGATTAGCCTTTAATGAAACCCCATTAGCTAAGATTTGTGAAAAACCCACATCTTTCTTTTATGAATGCTGGAAAGTGTGGTAGAAGAGATTAGTTGTTATCACTTCATTTTTAATTGAAAACTTGGTACCTCCTTTAGTTGACCTTGAAGAAATAAAACAGTATGTCAGGATTCCAGGACTCAGTATAATTAAATCATGATTCTCAAGCCAAATTTTTAAAAACTTCAAAGGATTTATTAGAGGTGACATACTGGCACTGCCTGTATGAAGCCAATTGTGGCATATGTAGTTTACAGTTACCTGTGACTCTGTTTCCCCCCTCCCTCCTGGGTGTCTCATAAACCAGATTTTCCAACTGAGCACATTCACGGGCTGGGTGTCATCATTCACATTCTCCAATTAAATATATTTGCAGGAAAAAGCTCTGGTATTTTAGTTACAATCTTTTAAAGATTAGAGTTGGAATGTACTTTTGCTTTCAAACTGCTGCACCGCTCTTCCAGATTTCCTTCCTCCCCCGCTTTTTATGGCAACAACTAGAACAGGCATAGGAATGTTTATGAGTTGACACAGTACTTATTAGATATTGGTTGCACTAAAAAAGTGACTTTTTGCAGATTATGTGCAAAATTTATGCAGACATATAGACACTTTTATGATTATTTATTTACATTCAGATAGTATCTATTAGCAATGTCATTATCTTGCTGTTTAACTATAATATTTATAGTGCATTTATTGAAATGTAATTTCATCTTTTTTCCATTGAGGTATGAAATATTTTTCTTTTCTTCATTATTTCAGGATGGCTTGAAAAAACTGTCAGGGAATGAGTATGTATTTTCTAAAAGTAAGTTTCTATGTTAAACTCTCTTTTTATTTGTTCATTCATGTCAATATTGCAGAAAAATTGCTTTTGGTGAAAAATCAGGAATACAAAACTCAATCTGATTAACTTAAATTATTTCATTAATTGTCTATTGAATTTGGTGCACAAAGAGTTTAGATGTAATAGATTTTCACACACCATTTGGAAATTTATCCCTTTTTATCACTCCAAATGACTTGTCGTGCAGTAGACACTCATTAAGCTTGTTCTGCTGTAATACAAGAAGTAACAGAATAACAGAGTTGGAAAGTTTTCTGGTCCAATACCCTGCTAAATGGGAACTCTATGCCATTCTGGACAAATGGCTGCCCAATTTCTCCTTAAGAGTTGTGAGTGAAGGAGCACTCACAATTTCTGAAGGTTAAGCCTTTCCATTGTTTAATTTATTCTCATTAGTTTATCCTTAGTTCTAGGTTAGTTCTCTCGTTAATTAGTTTCCATCTATTGCTTCTTGACATGCCTTCTGATGCTTTGGAAAATAGGTTGACCTCCTCTTCTTTGTGGCAGCCCCTCAAATATTGAAAGACTGCTATCGTGTCATCCCAGTCCTTCTTTTCACCAGACTAGATATATCCTATCTAGTCTAGAATTCCTGCAACCATTCCTCCTATCTTTTAGACTCTAGCCCCTAATAATCTTTGTTGGTCTTTAAATTGTTCCTTTAAGAACAATTTAAGAAAGTGAGAGCTTTTGCAGGCTTCATTGCAGCTGTGAGCTTGCTGTCTCTTCTGCATTCAGAAGAGACTTCAGACTCACAATAAGCCTGCAGAACCTTTTTGGATCTTGCAGGTCTATTCATAAGGAGCAGATTTTAACAGCATAGGTGGGCAATCTCCCAGTCTCTCCTTATCTGGAGAGCTGCCACTGATTAATGCCACTGATTAATTGCTGGTCTTTGCTCCAGCATTGGTCTCAGCTGTTCCTAGAGCTATATCAATCTGCCATCCCCCCCCCCCCCACCTGCTAAAAGAAATAAACAAACCAAAAGTGGGACTTTTGACTGTGTACTTCTGGCTACTATCTTAGCTTTTTCACCATCTCTCTCCCAACTCTACTGTTAACATGCCTAGAGAGCAGAAAAAATAATGGGCATAACTAAAGACTGAAATGCAGAGTTGTGGTAGATCATTAAAGATCAAGTTTACTTAGAACAGAAAACAGTGCTTTTGCTTGGGGACAGTAGGGAGCACAAAGCCAATGAGGAAAAGAAAAGCTGGGTAGAATGTATGGAACTAGGAAAGGGAAGAATAAAACACACAGGAAGGTAGAAGAGGCTGAAGGCCCCTGCCTCAGAGTCCTGTACCCTACCAGCAGATTCTCTATTACATACATTTCCATGATGATCTAGAACAAGGGTGTCCAACCTTGGCAACTTTAAGACTTGTGGACTTTGCTGGCTGAGGAATTCTGGGAGTTGAAGTCCACAAGTCTTAAAGTTGCCAAGGTTGGACACCCCTGATCTAGAATCTATTATCAGCTTTAATCCAGTAAAGGAGTAGTGCATATATTTAGATCACTTCCTATGTACTATATACAAAATGTATTGAATATTTCTCTAAATACTATGTTTGCATCACAATGTGCAAACCTTTTTATTACTTTATTAAACAGACTTCTTGCATCTTCTGATGGCCTCAGACTCCCTCTTCTAGAACTACGAGTTATTACTTGGCTTTTGCTAAAGCAACATTGAGATCACCATCATCAGCACTGAAAAAGTATCAAGGAGGCTGTGGGTTTTATATTTTCACATGTTGAAAAGTTCTCACACATTCAAGTTCACAGTCTAACTTTTGAGATGACCTACTAAATGTGATAGTTCTAATATGCTCAACACTGATATATGGCCTCAGCCACGTTGTAAGATGGAAAAGAAAGAAGGGCAAAACTGCATTAGGCAAAGTCAATGCAGGAATCTCTCCAAGCCTAGAATGTATCTCGCCCCAGTGTCTTTTCAATGTACCTTCTCTTCATTTGCAAATGATTAAGATAATGCAACATTGAATATAACAATATAAGAAGGTAATGCACTCCTTTCCAGCAGCCCCATTTTACATCCATGTCTTCCATGTCTTTCCACAGGCATGGGGCTTCTTCCTATTTAAGCTTGCTAACATCTCAAGCTTAGCCATGAGACTTTCTTTTTTTATAAAGGGTTCTTCAATTGGGCGTATGTTTACAGGTTCATAACCTGCCTGTTCCCCATTTCTACAGATATGAACCAGAGCCAATCAGTGCCAGTCACCATCACTGATGCTCCACCCTGCATTGCACGCTTATTGGATAATGAAGAGAGCTGGGACTTCAACATTTTTGAACTGGAAACTGTTACAAATAAAAGGCAAGCTTTACACCTGTGCTCATTAGATAAAATTGAAGTTGCAGGCAGTTGCAATTTTGTCATAAATGAAATTTGCGTGGCTTATTTATAATGGTTTTGGCGGTGTCACTGTGCTGACCCAGGTTGCATAAGCAAATGCAGGAATCAATAAAGTCTTTTATTACACCACTAAACCATGACAGAAGTCCTTCCAGGGATATTGGTAAAACTTCACTCCACTTTCCTCACAAAACAACCAACAACAGTCAATGTAACCCAGTTCCACTAGTTGGGTTCCTGGTCACTGGAATCAAGCCCCCAAACAGGAAGAAAGTTGGTCCACAAACCAGGTGCACGGTTTGCAAAACAAGGTCCGTAAACTATAATCCAGTGTTCATAAAGCAAGGTATGCAAATCCAAAGGCTGAAATATGAGTCAAAAGTCTGGGGAATGCATGCTGAGACAAATGATGAACATATGCTCCCCTGGTCTCTGGTTAAATCACCCCAAGTTAGGTGTTCCTTGTGAAGAGGAGCAGGGCAGCCTCCTCATGAGCAGCCTCACAGACCTTCTCTGAGTTTCCCTCTGCTCCACTCTCTGGATCAGGTGGAGGAGGCAGCTTTTCCTTGTCAGAGGGGATCTGTTGTCCCTCATTGCTGCTGCCCATCTGTAGCCAATCTTCCCTTGCATTTGTGAAGGCAGGTGGCTCCCCATCCAGTCGACCACTTCCCCCAGTGTTGGAGGGGCCTGGAACAGCTGGACATTCTGGGGGAGTTCCAACTCCTCCTCCTCCAAACTGAGAATTGACAGGGCCATGACACTCACCTAGCCTTGGCAGAATTATGAATATCAACAGAGTAAAACCTGTAAATGATGTGCTTTTCTTTCTGGGCTTCTAGGTTTGATGCAAGTGTTTTGTAAATTTTAAATGTATTAAAATAGCCTTTTTAATTCCATGTAATCATTTTATTATTTTATAGAAATGTACACATCATAGTTAAATATGTTTTATTGTCTGGTTAACAATGTGGTATTCTGGGTTGACAGTACTTAGGGTGGTACAAAATAGCATTTATTCACAGTTTCCTGAAGTACAGAAGTTTTTTTTTTAACAAAACCTTCTCTAAAATACTTTGCTGATACTATATATTTTCCAATAAATAAATTGTTTAAAAGTAATTTTCTTTAATGCTATCTTAGTTTCCCAAATCCAGCCTTTTTAATACAATTTTACATTGTGCTTTTAAAAATATATTTCCTTTCATATGTAAGTTTCAAGGTTTCATAATAAATATGTCATATTCATCATAAACATTTTTAGATGGATTTTTTATCAGAAAGAATAGAATACCTGCTAAGCAAACTGTTCAATGTTCCTGTGCTTAATATGTCTTTTAAAACTATTCCCATAAAAATTAATGGTCAATTTCTTTGAACTCTGTAGATTAAACCAAAATATATCATGTTTCTATCACTTGTGATTTTTATGGATGAAACTGCACAGAATCACATTTTTTTCTGCTAAATTGTACCTCAATATCCTCTCATTTCATGAAGACATTGTAACTTTTCACTCTCAATTGAAACTAAGGTGCAGAATATTTAAGAGTATTCCTTTATTACTGTTCCCTCTTTAAGCCACATTTCATTAAACATGAATTTGGGGTACCTTCAATTTATTTATTTTGTTTGTCAAGCAAGTATGAGAAAACAAGTATAAGTATGAACATAACCTATAAGCATATAAGTATAAACAGGTATAAGTAGACATAAAAGGATAAATAGGGACAGTAGGACAGGGACGGTAGGCATGCTGGTGCGCTTATGCACACCCCTTTACAGACCTCTTAGAAATGGAGTGAGGTCCATGGTGGACAGTTTAAGAGTTAGGGTTAGGGTTTTGCAATAATGTATGTTGCTAATGGCACTTGCTGTTTTCTAATCCTCTCATCTAAAATTCCAAAGATTTCTTTCTGGTCAGATGCAAACTAGCATATATGAAAGCTGTTACTGGGGCCTGCAGCTGATGGTTGCAGTTAGAAAGATAACTCCTAGCATGTGAAAAAGAATTGGATACACCACTTACATTTCAAATAATGTGCAATTTGGGTCTTTATTTTTTTCCCTTTAATTTCCTTTCTTTCAGCTGTTATTTAGTTGGTTATCTTTGGGGAAATGGGACCCTGTATCTCTATTTATAATGAATCAAGAGTGGTGGTCCTCGACTTATCAGCACAGTTGTGCCCAAAATTTATGTTGCTAAGTGAGATAGTAGTTAAGTGAGTTTGGCCCATTTTATGATCTTTCTTATCACAATTGTTAAGTGAATCACAGCAGTTGTTAAAGTAGTAACAGTTAGTTGTTAAATGAATCAGGCTTCCCTGTTGACTTTGCTTCTTAGAAGATCACAAAAGGTGATCACATGAGCCCAGGACACTGCAACCATCATAAATATGAGTCAATTGCCAAAGCATCCAAATTGTGATCAAGTGACCATGGGAATGTTGCAGAGGTGGTATTCAGCAGGTTCTAATCAGTTCTGGAGAACCGGTAGCGGAAATTTTGAGGAGTTTGGAGAACCGCCAAATACCACCTCTGACTGGCCCCACTCCCACCTATTCTCTGCCTCCCAAGTCCCAGCTGATCGGCTGGGTCTTCTTTGGTTGCCCTGCCCAGAAGAATGGAGCTGGAAAGCAGGTTAGTGGAGTGGGGAGGGAATGGAGATTTTGCAGTATCCTTCCCTTGCCAAGCCCACCAAGCCATGTCATGCCCACCAAGCCACGCTCACAGAACCAGTAGTAAAAAAAAGTTGAATCCCACCACTGAAATGCTGCAAAGATCTAACTGTGAAAAGCAGTCATAAGTCACTTCTTCAGTGCCATTGTAAGTTTGAATAATTGCTAAGCAAACTGTTGTAAGTCAAGACCTACCTGTGATATATCTAATAAAGTTAATCTATAAGTAACCAATGTCTATAAACATAAGAAATTCAGTGATGAGTGATTTTGCTTCTTTATTTCTCTTTTGTTATGTTCCAGGCCATTAGTTTACCTGGGTTTGAAGATTTTTTCCCGTTTTGGTATCTGTGAATTCTTAAACTGTTCAGAAGCCACACTGCGCACGTGGTTCCAAGTGATTGAAGCAAACTACCACTCCTCCAATTCTTACCATAACTCCACTCATGCAGCAGATGTCTTGCATGCTACAGCATTTTTTCTGGGGAAAGACAGAGTTAAGGTACAGCTTATGCTGATAATTATCTATTGCTGTTCAGATATTATTAACACATATAAGAAAGAAAGATTAGTCAAGAAGCAGCGATTTGAAAATCACAGGAAGGTACGTTTAGATTAAATGCTGAGAAAAAGGCATCGATCTTTCCTTTCCTAACTGATTACCTTTGGTAAAATAAAAGATGGATGTTAGAGAAAAATAAGAGGAAGTTACAAATGGGCAAAAATACTGGATTTCTCCTTACCCCAATCAAAGCATTTGAGAATGGGATTGGGCAACAACAAAGGCTTGCCTATAAGCACCCTTACTGGAAGCCTTTCCCAAATTATAAATTCAGTTTCTTTCATTGAATAAGAAAATCACTATAAGACAGCATATGAAGAAAATCCAATCCTGTTTTATTTTATTCAACACACTAGGATTAACTTGGTGCTTCCAACTGCTGTAAGGCAGCTGTGTAGCCAGAGGTGTCTGTGATGCATGTACAAAAGAGATGGAGCTTCATCTGTAGCATTATGTCCACCATCTTGATTTTTTTTGTAGCCATGCCCTCCAGATACTTCTGGAATGTGACTCTGCATTCCATATAAATGAGTCTGCATTTACAAGAATATGTAAACTATTGAAGAATCACAGGGAAATGTTACTGAAGAACAATGTATATTGCCTACATTAATCCAGATATGGATACAGATTTTGTTGAGTTTGCAGAAATCCAACCAGCACACAAGTAAATAATTCAGCAGGATTCATTTAGAGAAGAAACTTGTTTATATATAATAATATAAAACAAGATGCATGTATACAATACCCATGCAACTCTTTCAACATGGTAGCAAGTACAAGAACAAGAAGCAGAAGCAATCCGAAATACAGAAATACAGAAGCCATAGAAGTTCTATATTTATAGAGACCAGTTACCCTAAGCCACACCCAGGCTCTGAGCCATCTGACATGGGTCACAACAGGTCCTGTTTCTCAGTCATCAAACAATTCCCATTGGCTGACATGTTATGTCTATCCTAGCTCATAATTTCTTATATAGTGACAGATTTATTGATGATTGATGCATTTTAACTGATAAAGACTTAATTTTTCCTTCTAGGGAAGCCTTGATCATTTAGACCAAGTAGCTGCATTAATAGCAGCAACAGTTCATGACGTGGATCACCCAGGATGGACCAATTCTTTTTTGTGCAATGCAGGCAGTGAACTGGCTCTTCTCTACAATGACACTGCTGTCTTAGAAAGCCATCACACCGCTCTGGCCTTCCAGCTGACAACAAAAGAAAACAAGTGCAACATTTTTAAAAATCTCAACAGGTTAGGTTCTTCAAACTTTTCTTGGATTTGAGCCTGGAAATAGGGTTTGGATCTTCGTATAGTGTGTACATTTAGCCTCCTTCAATAGCCTGCGTATGAAATATAGCAAATTGCTGACATTAATGAATATCCGTTCACCAGAATACCTAAATCTGAAAAATGTGATTCCAAAAGAAATTCACACTTATATCTGAATCAGAATTCTTTTTGTTGTGGAGATATATTGTTATGTTTGCATAAAATGTGTATTAAGTACATTGCAATGTAATGTGTTAATATGAAAATATGTTTCTAACAACTTTGGAAAGATACTAGTTCTCAATTTACAATCACAATTGGGATTGGAATTTTGATCACCAGGCATTGTGGTCATTAAGCAAGTCATTATTTAACTGGACTTGATTTTTATGACCATTTTACCATGGTCATTAAGGAAATCACTATAATTAAGTGAATCACATGATCCTTAAGTGAATCTGGCCTTCCCAACTGACGTTGCTCAGTGGAGACTGGCGGAGATCATCACCAATAATGATCCATAGCAGGGGTCTCCAACCTTGGCAACTTTAAGACTTGGGATTTCAGCTGGCTGAGGAATTTTGGGAGTTGAAGCCCACAAGTCTTAAAGTTGCCAAGGTTGGAGACCCCTGATCCATAGGATGACTGTAGGATGCTGCAACCAGTTGTAAGTGTGAGCGGATTTCCCAAATGCCCCAATTGTGCGGGAGTTTTATGATAGTTATAACTTCAAGGCTAGGTCACCTTTTCCAAGGTTGTTGTAACTTTAAACTATCTTTAAACGAATGGCTGTAAATCAAGAACTATCTGTATACAGGTAGACATTGTTGAGCCCAGTTGAGCCCAGAATTTATGTTGCTAAGTGAGAAATTTGATGAATGAGTTTTGCCATTTTTGCAATTTTTCTCACCACATCTGTTAATGAATCACTGCAGTTGTTAAGTGAATCTGGCTTCCCCATTGATTTTGCTTGTCAGAAGGTCACAAAAGGTAATCATGTGACCCCAGGACACTGCAACTGTCATAAATATGAACCAGTTGTCAAGCATTCAAATGTAAATCATGTGACCATGGGGATGCTGTAGCGGTCATAAGTGTGAAAAATTGTCATAAGCCCCTTCACGGGTGCTATTGCCACTTTGAAGAGTCACTAAATGAACTGTTGTAAGTTGAGGGTTACCCCTATAATTTATTATTTTGACATAGGCAACACAATAGCACTTTGATTCCAGAAAATTAACATGGTGAATTTATTTTTGCTTTACGGGTAGTCCTTTAGTTATGACCACAATTGAGCCCAAAATTTCCATTGCTAAGAAAGACAGTTGTTAAGTGAGCTTTGCCCAATTTTATGATCTTTCTTGCCACAGTTGATATGTGATTCACTCCATAATGTAATGCTAGTAACACGGTTGTTAAGTGAGCCTGGCTTCCCCATTTGCTTGCTTGTTAAGAGGATCAGAAAAAGTGATCACATGAATGCGAGGAAATACCTGTATAGTTGAAAAATGGATTCGCCAAGGTCATCCTGATACATGGGAAATCAGAAAAGAAGTTCTACCAATATCTATTCAGATTGCTCTTTCTCTTTACAGAAATCATTATCGAACTCTTCGTCAAGCAATTATTGACATGGTCTTGGCAACAGAAATGACAAAACACTTTGAGTACGTGAACAAGTTTGTGAACAGCATCATCAAGCCCATGTCCTCAGATGAAAGCAACTCCAACGTAAGCAGCAGTGGTGGGATTCAAATTTTTTTACTACTGATTCTGTGGGCGTGGCATGGTGGGCGTGGCATGGCTTGGTGGGCATGGTTTGGCAGGCATGATTTGGCGGGCATGGCAGGGGAAGGATACTGCAAAATCTCCATTCCCTCCCAACCCCACTAACTTGCTTTCCAGCTCCGTTCTCCTGTGCAGGGCAACAAAAGAAGACCCAGCCAAACAGCTGGGACTCGGGAGGCAGATGGGGGCGGGGCCAGTCAGAGTGGTATTTTGCTGGTTCTCCAAATTACTCAAAATTTCTGCTACCGGTTCTCCAGAACTAGTCAGAACCTGCTGAATACCACCTCTGGTAAGCAGCAGACCTTGTGAATAAGCCAAAGCATTTCAGTCAGATATATTTTCTCAGCTTTGGTCATCTTTCATTCATACAGCAGTACTCTAATGGGAAAAGGGTGATTTGCATTTCATTTTCAACCATAAGTGCCTATAATTTTGCCCGAGTATATTCTTCTTTATTTTTATGTTACTTTAATGTTTGTATTTTGAATTATTAATGTAATGCATGCTCCTTCATAATTTGAAGGTTTTATTAAAATGGAAAGACTGAGTAACATGGAAATTATTAATAATAATGTTTCGAGGCTTTGTGAACAATACATGAGATCATACAAAATAGCCTTAATGAGTTTAACTCAGAATAAATTGGAAGATTGCTTCCCCCAAGCAGTTTTTATCTCTTTCTGGCTGGCTGTGGTTCTTAAAGAGTTTTCAGTGAGGTGTTGCTACCTACGGAGTTTACATTTTGGTCCAGGAAATAAGCTGCTGCAATAAAATGTTGCATTGTGCAATGATTTTAAGTTGGTCCACAACCACTTTACCCCATTCCATCCCGGCCAATCCTCATTGAAAAATTAAAGCAAAACCTGAGCTTTTGGTTTTTAAAGTTCTCTGCAGCCAGGTAGCATTCACTGAGTGCTGAAAATGCTTGGCCTAATGTTTTTTTTGTTCTTTTGCAAACCATAGTGTTCTCCGATTCTGCTGATCCTTTCTTTTTTATGGTACCATCACTGAATATGTAAATATAAGCAGCCTTAATTGAAGATTGGTATTTGTAAGAATTTAGCAATGTGTATAGATCTAAGATTTTATTTAGAATAATTCCCACTACATTCTTTCAAATATGCACCTGTTCACATATAGTAATAAAGGCATAAAAAGACCAATTTACAGGCAAAATGATAATTTTATATTCCTACGGAGTTGGGAGAGTTACTTTCATAACTGCATTAATATAAATATCCATGTGGAAAGATTAAAAATATACAAAGAGGTAGAGGAAAATTTGCAATAAATAGTTGTTACAATATTTTTCATATTGGAGTCACCTATATCTACACCAGTAATTCTCAACCTTGGCAAGTTTAAGCTCTTGGCAAGTTTAAGATCTTCAACTCCAGAATTCCCGAGCCAGCCATATTTAGTTCTTATGCATTAGGTGCTAAAAGTGTACTAATACAAGAGCCCTGGTGGGTCTGTGGTTAAAGTGCAGTATTGCAGGCAAACTCTGCCCAAAGCCTAGAGTTTAATCCTGATGGGGCTCAAGGGTGACTCAGCCTTCCATCCTTCCAAAGCCAGAAAAATGAGGACGCAGATTGTTGGAGACAACATACAAATAATGCTAACATTGTAAACTGCCCAGAGTGTGTTTTAAAGCGCTGTGGGGCAGCATGTAAGTCTAAATGCTATTGCTATATAATATAATGAAAATCTATGGCTTTTTATAGTTTTGTTTTGGTTATATTATAAAATATATTATTACATTGTTTTTATAATACTTTACATTTGTATAATTGAAGCCTTGATCATCAGTTCCAACACTGATGGAGGGTTTTTATTTGGGGGGGGGCGTTGGCATATAAAATAGGAACTAGTCAAAGACTTCAGGTGAAGAGGGATTGTATTCCATCATGAAGAAAAACTCCACAATTCCTAGTATGGAGACTATTTTGTTTCAAAATGAAGCTCTGAAGGGATGCTGTGCTCAGGTAGCACTAAATCAAATTGTGTTACATTTTGGAGTTTTACACAGCATAATTTCAAATAGGATTTTTCATTTTTCTATAGTTGTTGAGCATTTAACAGCTATGAGCCAATGCATGTATAAAAATGAATTGGTTCAATGAAATAAGTGATGAGTTTATGCAGCTAATATTCTATTATTAAAAATGCTTCAAGATGTTATGACACATGACACAAATGTGTTTATAGTATAGTGGGATAAAGATATAGAATAAATCAGTAGCCAAAGACAGACACATCTAAACAGGAATCCCTCATCTCTGTTTTGGTTGATTCATTGCCATCACACTACTCTAAAATTGAGATTTACAATATTCTCTAACAACCTTGAATTCATTAGACTGAGTTCTGAGATTACTCAATAATTAGTTTCCTGAGAATTGTACATGTTAATTTCTGCGCATGGGCGCAAAGATGGAGATGAGTCGGTGAACTTCAAACTCTTTATTAACATGGTGTAACAGCTCAACTCTACGGCCACAACCGCCCCTTTATATAGGCAAGCTCTTGAGTATTTAGCCAATGAAAACACAGGGAGCGCTAGCTCCATTAACTAATGGGAAAGCCTCGTTAATAGCCAATCAGATTCCCCTGAATGGACCAATCCGATGTCGCTATTATCGGCCAATCAGAAGTGCAGGGCCAGAGCCCTGCACTTTACTTTAAGCTTTTAATAATCTTTATTCAAGCACTTTTATTAATTCACAACACCCCTTCCCCCGGGTTCCGATTAAGGGGTGCGGTAACGTAGTCTTTGAGGTAGGCAGGTTGTTTTGATTGTCTATTTGATTTACGTTGTCCTCCCAGTATTTGGCTATAGTTTTGTTGGGGTAGGACGTTATCCGGTGAACAGGATGCCTCCGGTTCTGTATCTAAATTTTCATTGCCAATAATGTCCACGGTATCTCCTTGAGGTGAGCTTACCGCTATCCCCGATCCTTCTTCACGTGTTGCCTCTGAGCGGTCATCTCTCCCGCTTGTGCTTTCTGCCGTTTCAAATTCAGCCTCCTCGGCGTCTCCTCCCCCCTCAGTTTGGAAATCAGGGGACTCGGAGATTCCCAACTGCAGCCTTGAATGCAGATGATCAATATGGCGTTTCCATATTCTATCGTCGCGACATTTCACTCGGTAAGATCTGGGTCAGGTTACTTGGATTACAGTTGCCTCGACCCACAATGGATCGCCCGAAAAGTTTCTAGCGAAAACCAGGTCGCCTCCCTGGAAGTTACGGCATTTCCCGCTGGATCCGTGTGGTTTTTCAGGTTCATATGATGGGTGTAGATGATCGAGGTGGGAGCGGAGCTTCCGCCCCATCAACAACTTGGCCGGAGTTTTGTTGGTGACACTGTGCGGAGTGATATGCTGCAAAAGGAGTATCCGGTTAATCTTGTCTTCGATATCGCCATAGTCCATTTTATGCAAAGTTTTTTTGACGAATTGTACCATGCGCTCAGCCCTTCCATTGGCCACAGGATGTGCTGGCGAATACCGCGGTTTGCCAGGTACTGTTCAAAAGACAGCACGGTAAATTGGGGCACGTTGTCGGATACCAGAACATCTGGTAATCCGTGTGTTGCAAATAATCTGTCTAGTTTCCTGATGACTGATTCGGTTGTTGTATTTCTCATTTCATGGATTTTAAGCCAGTTCGAGTAGGCATCCACCGTTAATAAAAATGTGTGTCCTTTGGTAGGTCCTGCAAAGTCCAGATGAATACGGGACCATGGTTCCCTCGGTGTTTCCCATTCTGTTGGGGTTGCTTTCGGTGGGGCATTGCTAACTTCCTGGCATTTGTGACAAGCTTTTACCCAGGTTTCGATCTGCTTGTCGATACCCGGCCACCACGCGTAGCTTCATGCGAAGGCTTTCATGCGCACGATGCCGGGGTGGCCATCGTGCAAGGTTTTCAGTATCGCTCGCTGTAACCGCTCTGGGACAACGACTCTATCTCCCCAGATAATGCAGCCCTTCTGGGAAAACAGTTCCGTTTGTCGATTTTTGAAGGGGACGTAGTCGTCAGGTATTTGGTCCAATGGCCATCCGTGCTCGACCCAGCTGAGGACTCATGCCAAAATGGGGTCGCGTTTCGTTTCAATCACGATATCTCGGGCTGTCAGTGGCGGTGTTTGAAGTGTCTCGATCTGCAGTGTTGTGACGGTCGGAGCGGGGTCGTCAATGGTTTCCAGAAGTGGTGCATGGCTCAATGCGTCGGTGTGGGGAATGGCCTTCCCCGGGCGGTGTTGCAACTTATAATTATATGCTGCCAAGAATTCTGACCAGCGAGTCATTCTGGGAGATAATATATAAGGTGTTGGCCTATCTCCCGCTATTATTCCCAGCAAAGGTTTGTGGTCAGTCACTATAGTAAAGGCTCGGCCATACACATATTCATGAAATCTCTTAACAGCAGACACAATAGCAAGGGCCTCTTTATCGATTTGACTGTAATTGCGTTCTGCTTTTGATAGCGTCTTTGAAAAATAGGCAACAGGGGCTTCACTACCGTTTGGTAAAACGTGGCTCAAAATGGCGCCCACTCCGAATGGTGATGCATCACACGTGATTGTTAAAGGCAAAGTCTCGTTATACTGCATCAAAACAGCATCAGAAGTCAATAAATTTTTCACTTGTTGAAACACCTGCTCCTCTCTGTGTCCCCATACCCAGATTGCTTTTTTGTCCAACAAACGATGTAGGGGTTCTGCTACGGTTGCTTTGTGAGGCAGGAAAATGTTATAAAAATTGATAAGGCCTAGAAAAGCCTGGAGGTCAGCCTTATTGCGGGGTTTTGGGGTGTTTTTGATTGCCCTAAGCTTGCTATCGGTGGGGTGAATGCCTTGTTTATCAGTTAAGTATCCTAAAAATTCTACTCGATCCGTACATAGTTGACACTTGTTTTTTTTAACTTTGAGACCTGAGTCTTTAAATCTCTGGAGAACCAACCCCAAGCGCTCCCTTAGTATTTCTCGAGTCAGGGCAGCGATTAACACGTCATCAAAATATGGGACAATGCCTTTTATCCCTTGTAATAGTCTTTCCATCAAACTTTGAAAGATTCCCGGGGCCACTCTTACTCCAAATTGGAGTCAGTTACATTTAAACGCACCTCGGTGCATAACGATTGTCTGTGCCTCTGCCGGTTTTTTGTCTTCAAGCAGTTGTTGGTATGCCTGGGCTAAGTCTAGTTTAGCGAAGACTTTTCCACCCCCAGGGAATGGAGGAGATGTTGCACCACCGGTACCGGGTAAGCGTTTTGTTGAAGGGCATGGTTCAGGGTGGCTCGGTAGTCCCCACAAATTCTTTTCGATCCATCCGGCTTGATGGGTGTCATGATTGGGGTTTCCCGGGGAGAGTGATCGGTTGGGTCTAACACACCCTAGGCTATTAATTTATCAAGCTGCTCGTCAATCTTTGGTTTAAGGGCAAATGGAACTCAACGAGGCTTAAGGCGGATGGGAGCTATTTCGGGGTTGAGGTTAAATAATATCGGGGTCCCCTTGTACTTGCCTAGTTTTTCTGCAAAGACATCCTGGAATTCTTGGACGAGATCCTCTTCCCAGTCATTGCTGCAGGTTCGGTGAATGCTGGCTACTTCAATTCCGAGTGGAGCGAACCATTGGAGGCCTAACAAACTAGGCCAATCCCTGTCGACTACAGTCAGGGGTAGGAATGCTGTACGATTCTTAAACGAGACACGGACTTGGCTGGATCCAACGATTGGAATTCGATTTCCTTGATAGTTTTTGAGTATGATTCTTTGGAATCTGAGGTCTTGCCGCCGGACAGTAGGGATGAGCTGCTTGAGGGTCTTCCAGGAAACCATCGAGAGGGACGATCCTGAATCGACTTCCATTAGGCAGGGCTGGTTTTCGATGGCCACTTTCACTTGGATCTTCTTGGCATCTAGAGATGAGGCATGACCGATCGTGATAGTTTGGTGAGCCTCTTCTCGCTTCGTTGAGTGGTTTAGGGGTTTGTTTCTGTAGGAGTGGTTGTTCCATTGGTGGTTCAAGGGTTCTCGCTTTACAGGATGGCTTCCTGTAGTTTGGTGATAGTTAGCCACCCTCGGGGGCTGGCTAGGTCCTAGCTTGCTTCTACAGACCCGTCCAATGTGGCCTCTTTTCCCGCACACATGGCAGAGCGTGTCGAGGAATTTGCAGTCTGATCGGGGGTGGTTTGCCTCGCAACCAGCGCATTGGTACTGTGATTTCTGGCGTTGGTCTCGTTCAGACCGGAGCCTGTTGACCTCTTCTTCATCGCTTTCCAATGACGATTCGAGGTCCTCGTGGTGGGCTGTCATAGCTGGTTCTTCTGAGTGAGGTGAAGCTTCGCAGGCGAGTTGGCGAAGCGGGGCGTGGGTGCGGCGCATTTGGGCAGCCGACTTCCTGGTTGCTTCTGCTGCAGTAGCGTCAGCGATGGTATCTGTAAGGCTAATGTCGCCTTTCGCCATCAGCTTACTCTGGACGCCTAGAGCATCTAATCCCAGAACTATTCAGTCTCTCAGGGCTTCTTCGAGGTCGGCAAACCCGCATAGGCCTCCCAGATTCCGGAGATCCGCTATGAAATCGGCAACACTTTCGCCCTTCCGCTGATCTCTCTGGTAAAATTCATGCCTTCTAACGAGCGTTGGTACGGTCGGTGCATAGTGGGCCCTTAGCAGGGGTTCGAGGACGTCCCAGTCCATGGACTTCACTTCTGCCGGTTTCGCTAGCGCCTTGGCCATCTTGAATACGGTCGGTCCGCAATGAGTTAGGAATATCTCCCGTTTCTTTCCGGTAGTGGTATCCTTCAAATTGTTGGTCTCCAGAAACATCTGGAAGCGATCCATATATGAGTCCCAGTCTTCTTGTGCCGGGTCGAATGGAGCGGGTGGTATGACGCCGCCGGACATAGTTCCGCCGTTGGTGCATTTCAGCTACGTGCTGTTATCGTTCTTCGTTGTTCAGTCAGCTCTGACGTCTCCACATCCCATCCTCGTCGCCAGTGTTAAGTTCTGCGCATGGGCGCAAAGATGGAGACGAGTTGGTGAACAGTGAACTTCAAACTCTTTATTAACATGGTGTAACAGCTCAACTCTACGGCCACAACAGCCCCTTTATATAGGCAAGCTCTTGAGTACTTAGCCAATGAAAACACAGGGAGCGCTAGCTCCATTAACCAATGGGAAAGGCTCGTTAATAACCAATCAGATTCCCCTGAACAGACCAATCCGATGTCGCTATTATCAGCCAATCAGAAGTGCAGGGCCAGAACCCTGCACTTTACTTTAAGCTTTTAATAATCTTTATTCAAGCACTTTTATTAATTCACAACAGTACACTAACATACAAACCATCAACCTGCCCCACAAACCAATGAAAAATCATGCATGCAATAATGATTTCAGTTAAAAATTATTGTACCTTCTGATAAGTCTAACTAAGAAAGCAACTTTTTCACCTTGCTCAAATCTCTTGAATTCTAGCCAAACCACCAAGCGATTATGTACTTTTCCTTAAAGTACATATTTACAGAGTATTATGTTAACATTATATAGTGACTATGAGCAGCAATGCCAACTGACACTATGAATAACCATTTTCCAGAATGACAGTGGTGATTGTGAATACACAAACAGTCTCAAGAACTTTCCAGATAACCAAACATTGATCAAGCGCATGATGATAAAATGTGCAGATGTTGCAAATCCATGTCGTCCCCTAGAATTGTGTATTGAATGGGCTGGGAGAATTTCTGAAGAATATTTTGTCCAGGTATGAATTTACTATTGTTAGAAAAATCAAAGAAACATTTTAGTTTATCATTCTAAAATCTAATGCTTCTGTAGTAATCAAATTAACATGAAATTTTAAATGTAATAATTTTATTCGCTTTACTGAACAACTATTTCCCTTTCCCCAATAGTTTTTAATTTAATTGCATTTGTATGGTGCCCTGCTTGCATATTTGACTTTGGGTGATTGACATCATGTTAAAATGGACAATCTGCTTCTCAATCATCTTGTAAGAGATAGACTCTAATGGCAGAGCAATGCCATGTTAAAAGCTGACAAAACAAATTCTGATCTTAATCTTGTGATATGAATTGTGTGTGAGAAAAGCAGCAGCAAAATAATCCTAAATAAGAAGCAAAATGCTACTTTTCGTGCACACAATCTGTTTGTTACATGTCTGTTTATCTTACAGTTTGGTTAAAGCAGACAATGATTTAACAATCCCCCATTATTTCCCCTTATAAAAAGCAGGCAGTAGATCTAGTTTCATTTAGGATTACATTTTCAGTTGCCAACAAACTCAGTTGTGTTCACTGAGTTATATAAGTTTTCTTTGCTAGATTTGTTTGAGCCCAATAATTAATTATAAAACGGATCATTGATCTACTTTTGTAATTTTCATCCTTGTTGTAAAGTCCAAAAATTCTCTCCACAGACCGATGAAGAAAAGAAGCAGGGCCTACCGGTTGTGATGCCAGTATTTGATCGAAATACCTGCAGCATCCCTAAGTCTCAGATATCCTTCATTGATTACTTTATAATGGACATGTTTGATGCTTGGGATGGTAAGAATTTTCATTTTTCATTTTCCCTTTTGAGCAGTGCATTTTTTATTGTTTTGCCAAGGGGTCCAACAAGTCTTATGCGTTAAAGGACATCCATGCCCTTTCCATTATTTAGAGCCTGAAGATTGCTTCCTACCCAGAGAGTTGTTCTGGCAAGAGAATATGAGGAGAGGAGGGAACCCTTCCCATTAATTATATGGCCTTCTGGAAAAAAAAAAAACACCTTATGAGTTTCATGCTAGTTAAAGTTATTTTAACACTGTTTTTAAAAGGCTAGCCTGGAGAGAGATTATATTTAAGTGACAGCTGTATGGGATTTAACAATTCTACAACTCTAATTGTACAGCTGTTTGTTTTTAAATCTGGCAGAAGCACTAAAGGCAAAATGAAAATATAAAATATCAATAGGAAAAATTGCATGGCTTCCCAAATAACTTGGGTGCTAGATGAAAACCAGTTTGATGAGGATTGGCCATGCTCAGTGGCCACAGAAGGCTGATCATTGTTAAGGACAATGTTAAAAACTGTGATTTACAACAAGAGTTCATTGCTGGAAGAGTCTGAAATTAACTCATTGGATTTGCATCTCCCATAAATGAATTGGAATGTAATTATATAAATCAGAATTCTCAAAATTTCACCAATGTTTAAATATAAATTTTCATGTACTTTCAAAAATGAATTTAAGTCAGATGCATGATGGAATAAATTTGTTAATGATCATGTGCAAAAAAGTTATTAAGTTCTAAACTGGAAATGATATCCCACATTCTATTTTAAGCTGTACTTGGGGGGAGGAAAAACTATAAAGAGGAAGGGCTAAGTTACTTGGCTTTGCTACTGCTAGGCATATAAAATGATCCTTTGTATAATGCTAACAGTTGATCCTAAATATACAAAGGCTGAAAGACTGCAGAAATTGTTCATGCTTTTAAAGCAAGTATGGCGTTGCTTCCCTCACTCCATCCCTCTGTATCTCTCAGCATTTGCATATCTACCTGGTCTGATGCAACACCTAGCGAATAACTACAAACATTGGAAAAAATTAGATGAATCAAAGTGTAGGAGTCTTCGTCTCCCTTCAGAAAATAATCTTGGAAGCTGAACAGAAAAAAAGAACGATCATAGCCTACCACGTACACTGTGAACCATATACTGGTATGGACCCAAGAAGGGTTGAATTTCCTTCACAATGAAGTAACCAACTGGGAAATGTGGAGAAAAATATTGTTTCTCAATTTTAAATAGTTCAAAATTCTATAAAACTATGAGCTTTTTTAAAAAAAATAAAGGACATAATTTAGAGACAAGAAATGGTTTATAAATGCTATCCTGTTTTTTGTGGAATAATAGATCCTTTAAAGGGTAGTTTTATAAAATGGTTGTAATTTGCCAAATGATATTTAATTTATTAGTCAAAATCAATTATATACATAAAATATAAAGCAAGAAAAGGTAGCTTCTTTGAAAAAAATTATGAACAATATTTAATTTAACGTTTATTTTACAAAAGCCTTGTTCAAAGCAAGCATGTACTACATTATACACTGGTCACTTTTTTGACCCTGAGAACAACCAATTTGAATTCACCCATTGAGACCCTAATATCTCAAACATGGATATATATCTCATTTCCCAATGTATCTCTGGGTTTCCTCCTGCCACCGCCATAGGAGCCAGAGGTCTTCAGATAGCCAATCGGTCTTATAAGGACCCATTTGCTTTCTTTCTTCCAAGTAGTAGAGCAAAAAAGCATTTGTGTTGACCCCGCTGAATGAGAATTTCTTAAGGTAATTTCTGACTTTGTCAGACTTTATTCTCATTTATATATTTATGATTTCTGTGATTCAAGTCTATCTATGTGTGGAGCCCTCCTCCCTATGCAGGCTTCCCAGCAGATTTCATTATCAGGGGCAAGTTTGTATGCCCAAAGATAGCTCCCTCACTGGCCCTTTGTTACAGTGAGGACTTGCTGCACACTGTGATTTTTACACATAAGAAATCCTTGTATGTGTTTTGCTTGTTAACTAATCTTTTAGAAAATTGTACTTGATATAAATTCACAAATTAGACAAACCCATACTTTTCTCTGCCTTTTAATAGGTAACATCAGCCATATATGAAAGACTAGACAAGTAGTAAAATGAATAACTAGCACTCCGTTTTAAAGCATTTCGTTGCATCTGCCACAGTATGCCATGCTCAGTATGCCATGTTGTACAGTTCCAGATTACATCTACATGCTTAGGAGAGGAATTGCTGGGACAGATCCTATGAGCAGAAAATGACAGATGCTTTATATGCATGAGCCGTAAATAAAATAAATCCTGCTTATATATTATGTAATATATGAGCCATATTAATAGAAAATCTCCAGAATTGACACCCATACTAAGGCTTCCAAACCTCTTTCTTAGAGAAGGGAAATGGATGTTCATCCCTCTATGAGGGATAGGAAACCCCAGTGCCTTGATGTCCTGGATTGCAGCCATAGCAATTAATCTAAAGACCTTAGTGTTAAGAACATAAGCCACTTATATGCTGAATGCTGAAACTTCTACTAATATTAAAAACATGTACTTCAAAAACTAAAATAATATAGCCCTAATGATGTGGTTCATGTACTGAATGTAACTTTCTCATTCAAGTATGAAGTTTTTACATTAGATGCCAAAGCACAAATATTTTTACATTTACTTTAAACATAGTGGAAAACTGTGATGGGGCTTGCACTGGACAATGAATGAAAACTGTGCTTTTACACAACTGCCATCATTTTAAATTGAGGTCACATAGGAGCTATTCCTAACAAAGTGAGGTTTTTTTTTTCAGTACCCTGTCTTCTAAGTTTTCATTAAAATAGATGCATTCTTTAAATAAGCTCATGAGCTTAGACAATCTTCACTTACTTCACCATTACTCAAACCTTATTCTACTTAATTAATAATTTATATTGTGCTTTATAAGAAGCTCTTGAAAAATTGACATTTAATGTAGAGTAGTATACTGCCCATCAAAAAGGACTCTGATTCTCTTCTGTACAGTCAGAGAAAATAAAACAGGTGAACTGAAAAATGACAATGATTGTAGCTTAAAGAATGTGCCAACATTTTTCAATGTTTTGTATCAAGTTATGTAAAATTGTATCATACTCTCATAATTCCCATGCGGTGAAATGTACAAAAGCTATATTTTTGTTAAAAATGTAATAGGATTTAACTTTGGTTGCTATGAATTAAAGTGCTACATTGTGTTTAAACATTTTGTGTTTCCTGCAGAATTCTTCATTGCTATTACCTATTTTTTATCAAAGTCTGTATCTGACTAAATTTGAATTAACTTTTATTCATATTGCCTTAGTTGCCATGTTATTTGGAATGGATTGGATCCAGGAGGAGAACCTTCCCTTTTCCAATTGCTTCAGAAAAAAATTGGCGGGGGATATTGTCCAAAACAGTGAAATGTGTTGGAAGTAATGAAGGCTCTTTTTGTCCTGGGGTCAAGGGCGGGGGGGAATAGAAAATCACATTTTGCTTTCACTGGGAGTGTTCTATATTAACCATGCTCAGGAGCCGCTCTCACTTGTGAAAGAAAAATTGAATTCAAATCTTTATATACATGTCCAAATTTTATTTTTCCTCATGTACACTATTCAGTTTATCACTCACAAAATAATAATGAAGACTACAATACTGTCAATATGCCACAAATAACAAAAGCCTCGACTTACAAGACTCCTCCACTTCTATGTTTACTTGCAGTTCTTTGTTAGCAAAGAATTCCTCATCAGAGCTGGCTTTGAACCTGTATGTTTCAGCATACTTCTACTGATTTGCACCTTAACTTTTTGCTCATAAGCAAAAAGTCTACATATTGTAGACTTTAAAGAACAAATATAGACTACACTATTTTATCAAAATATTTGAGCTGGCAAATCATTCAGTGAAATTCTTTGCCTAAAAGGTTTATTTTGTACAAATCTGCAACATATTTCTAAACCTCTGGTTAATTCTCTATAGAAGTCTGCCTCAACGTTCAATTTAACCCCTGACGGTTTCACAGAAATTCACTGAAGGCTTATCTGTCTAGAATCTCAACATTTGGCATAAAATCATAAGTGTATTCATTATGCTAACATTCATTATGTTAAAGTAGAGCGAAGCAAAATCTTCAAAATGAAATACCAATGGATTGCTTCTATTATTTATCATCAAATGCTATTTCTTGGCAAGAAAATATGCCATTCTAATATCTAGTATTTAATAGGGCTGTACAGCAATCTGGGTTCAGTCAAAAAGGTGCTTTGGGACATGTAAGATACTCATACACCAGCTGCCTACCATTCCTTAAATGAAATTTTGCTTTTCCTGGGATCTGGCAAAGGGCAGCCATGCAGTTCTAAACAACTAGTGACTGAACTCAAAACTATAGATTTGCATTTGTTTCACCTGTCCTTAGAGAAATTTATCTGGTGAAAAATCCAAAATTTGGCAATGTCCCTGATTAAGGCATTGTGTACTAAACAGAACAGTTTGTGTAGCAACATCCAGTTTCTGTGTAGAAACTAACAGTGCTGGGTCAGCAATTCATCTAAATTTATGGCAAATTCAGTAAGAAAAAACACCCTTTAAATATACATATTAAAACAAACACAAAATTATTACCCATAGTTATTTTAAATATGTAATATAAACAGCCTATTTGTATTTTGTACATTACTTCATCTCAGGCCTTAAGTGTAAATCTTCAATTTGTTCCAATCTGTGAAATAATATTAAGCTGCGCAATCTTGACTCTCGTTCTCCATCTTTCCATAGAATAATAAGGTGATCAGCAGAGCATGTTGCTAGGCCGTGCTCACCAAAATAAAGGAACATCTGCAATTAAAAATCAACTATCAGATGTCAGAAACATTCCTAATAAATAAAACTAGTCAAACAAGTATTTTTACAAAATTGTACATGTTCATTACAATAGTGAAGTAATGAATAGTAATGAACAGGTTCAAGATTTATCTTCAGAACATCCAAGCAAACTAGCAATAATAAAAAAAAATTAGAACGGCTATAAATAATAAAATGATAATTCCAAAAGTGTACATAAAGGATCACGATCTAAAAGGTGATTTGAGATATATTAAAAGGCTTGATTACACTGCATGAGGTTTGTAGCCTCATTGTACATTGTACAATACACCGTACAAACATTCCCATTAATATAATAGGCCTTCACATTTTTTAGGAAATAAATCCAATGTGTACTAAAAAGATACTCCTTTGGTCTTTTTAGCTGCCAGAAAAAGGGAGTGGGGGAAAACGAGGCATTCCTTAAATGCCTAGATAATCACCCCGGTAGCCCAAAGTTGTCAGAAGATATGAAGGTTATTGGAGAGCATGATGGATGACTCTTGGAGATGGATGTGTCCCATTGCAGTAGTCACATCCAGGGAGTGGGGGGAAGACCAGGGTCAAGGGGGAAATGTATGGTGTAATTTAGTATCGGTTGTATCCAGTTTATGCCAACATGGCCACTCCTAATAAATCAATTTATTTTTCTCTGAGATGCAGCCATAGACTTTTGCTTTGAATGAGGGTGGATTTGACATCCAAAATGTCATATGAAGTAGCTGCCAAATTACCAAAATCCAATCAAATTGCAACAGTGTGCCCACATCTTTATGTGAAAAAGACAACGATATATATTTATTCTATCTTTGATATATTAATGTTATGTAAATAGCATTGTGTGAAATTATTGTTTCAATTTTGATTAAATCTATATGTAGTTTTTAGTTCAAATATACTAAAACTGCATGATAAAAGCATCATTTAACAGCAAAGAGTTAAATAAAATGCAAAGAATGGTAATAATTTAGTATTTGAGAATTCTGGGCAAGCAGACTATCAAATGAATAAACATATAGCAAATTTCAGTGTAACTCTAAATATAGACAAATGGCTCAAGACAGATTGGGATCAATCCACAATGTGAAACTGTGGGCACATATAGGTGAGTTTTGTTAAAATAATATACAGGTAGTCCTTGTTTAGTGACAATTCAAAGTTACAATAGCACTGAAGTGATTTATGTCCATTTTTTACAGTTACGATCTTTGCAGCATTCCATGACTATGTGATCAAAATTTGTATGTGTGGCAACTTGTTCATATTTATGACCGTTGCGGTGTCCTGGGATCATGTGATCACCTTTTACAACTTTCTGACAAGCAAAGTCAAAGGGGAAGCCAGATTCACTTAACAACTGGGTTACTGGCTTATCAACTGCAATGATTCACTTAACAACTGTGGTAAAAAAAGTTGTAAAATGGGGCAAAACTCACTTAATAAATGTCTCACAACGAGAAATTTTGGGCTCAATTATGGTCTTAAGTCAAGCACGACCTGTATTCCCACTAAATAAAAGAAATTCTTGAGAAACCATTTTAAAGAGCCACTTCATAAATACATCTTCATAGACAGAAATGACTGTGAAAGCATATTGCGTATTTCACCATCACAGTTTTTAGGGAACCTTTTAAACATGATCATTTCATTTTGCCATGATAGCATAGCCATAGCATTTAGACTTATATACTGCTTCACAGTGCTTTACAGCCTGCTCTAAGCAGTTTACAACATTTATAATCTGGGTCGTTTTACCTACCTTGGAAGGATGGAAGGCTGAGTCAACCTGAGTCAGGATTGAACTCCAGGCTGTGGGCAGAGTTGGCCTGAAATACTGCATTTTAAACATGATCATGTACTTTCATACATAGCTATCAAACATTTTTCCTACTCCAATGCAGGAATAAGATAAAATGTTCTTTGGACCAAAAAAAAAAAAAAGCCTCCCCAAGGATGAGACAACCAAAGCCAAGGTAACAGTTATCTTAAAAAGTAGTCACCATACAAAAGCAACTTCTGTTATCTGATGTTCTAGATCCAACAAACCTGCACAGCTGCAGAGTGTCCAATCAGATCCCCAGTAAGGTCAAGGGAAAAAATAGTAGCACACTCTGGTGCCTTTTTAGCTGTGTGATTTGCTTGTTTGCTTGTCCTACCAAATCCCCAGATATTGAAAAAACCTGGAATATCAAGAAAAAGGTTTTTTTTTTAAAAAAAGGAGTTGTTTCTCTAGCCACCAAACATTGTTCTGTTCTGTTCTGTTCTGTTCACATCCAAAATTTGATAATCAAAAACTTTTCTGAATTAGCATTCATTTTATTTGCATCCACTCTTACTATTGCCTATGTATAGAGGGTGAGTTATCAACCACAGTGACTGAAGATTAATTTTCACTTCAAAATATTATGTAATCATAATCATGTTATATGTAAGAACAAAAACATCTAATTCAGATTACATAGTTTGGAATAAGCTAAATAATTAAATGCTAACATTTATTGTGAACAATAGATCCAATGTTGAATGAAATCAGTTGTAAATAATACCAGCTATTTACATTAAGCAATATACATTTTTGAGCCATAAAACATGCAGCCACAATAAATGGATAAAAATGTAGCTAAAATAATCTGGCCATTCTACTTTAATTTACTATCTCTGTCCTTAGTTCAACAGACACTGCCAGAGCCTTCTGAAGAGTCTTTTCCAGGGTGGGATTCTACCAGTTCGCACCTATTCGCTAGAACCAGTTGTTAACATTCTAAGCAGTTCGGGGAACCAGTTGTTAGAAGCAATTACTGACCTAATACTGTAAGGGAGGCAGGAAGGAAACATTCTGCTGTTGCTGACAGAAACTGCGTCTCCGTTAACCCTTATTACATTCTTGACAGGACTAGACTTTCTGTCTCAGGAATGTCTCTGGAGTTTTTTTTTCCTCCTTTGCTGGTACTTTGCTGGTGTGGAGTGACCATTCAAAGTTACAATGGCACTGAAAAAAGTGACTTATGACCATTTTTCACACTTATGACTGTTACAGCATCCCCACAGTCATGAGAGGCCAGGCAAGGGGATGCGTGCCTCGATGTGAATGATATTGAGTTGGCCACACTCAGCCAATAACATGACCACCAAGCCATGTCCACTAGTCACATGACCACCATGCCACGCCCACCACCTAAGCCATGCCCACAGAACCGGTTTGAATCCCACCCCTGGTTGTTTCATAACTTCAGGGCAAGAGCCTAAGGTAATCATAGTTATTTCAACTTTTTTTTTATAAAAACCTTGACTTATTATAGAAACCTTGACTTCTTTTTTTTTGTAAAAGCCAGTATATTTTTCACTAACTCCACCATTTTGCAGTTGCAATGGCAAAACCCTCTCACAAAAGGTATTCCTTTCAAATCTACGTTTCAGCCAGTGAGGAAAAAAGCATTTAACCTAGCTTGTTAAAACAACCTGATATTTGTTATTATTATTATTTCTAAATAAAGGGCTATCTGAAAGGCATAGTTAAATATTTAATGGGAAGTTAGGCAGATTTATGGTATATCTGGATAAACAGTGCCTCACTAATATAGGGCATTTTTGGAACTAAAGAATTTACTTGAAAGTTCCAGTAATAATTTGCATTGGCATTTTTAAATAGACTGATTTTGACTACTTTTAATAGAAAAATGGAATAACAGAATAGGAAGGGACCTTGGAAGTCTTCTAGTCCAAGCCCAGCACAAGCAGAAGATCCTACCATTTCATACAAATGGTTGTCCAATATCTTTTTTAAAAAATTTCCAGTGTTGGAGCATTTACAATTTCTGCAGGCAAGCCATTCCATTGAATGACAGTTATAATTGTCTCCTTGGTTTTAGGTTAGTTCTCTTTTTGATGAGTTTCCATCCATTTCTTCTTGTCCTACCTTCAGGTGCTTTAGAATAGGTTGGCCCCCTCTTCTTTTTGCCAGCCCCTTAGATATTGGAATAGTGCTATCATGATTATAAACAGGACCACTTATTCTCCATATAGCAATACACAAACATGCCTTTTCTTCAAAATTTTGGCTGAAACAATCATACATCTAATCCATTTAGCCATTCATTACATTTAATGGGATGAAATGTATTCTTGCCATTCCAAGACAATCTATGAGATTGTCTACTGTAACCTATTTTATATAGGGCTATAATATGGCAATAAATTTCTTATTCAGAAGGAATAACTTTACTTTATCCATGCAGTGGCTCTAGGATTAAATGCAATTCTTAAGCTGATAAATATTGCTCCATTTAGAGAACATGTATACTTTTCTACTAAAGACAATATATGCTTTTTACTTTTCCTAAAATAAAAACAAAATATTGGCTAGATTCAAATTAAAAGGGATCTGCTTTGCTTTCAAAATTTTCATAACTACTACTACTAATAAAAGGACAAAAGAACATCTTTACTGTTATAAATGGGACTCTGAAGTAGATAAGCTATGGCTGATCACACTCATTTGTATGCAATTAATCTTATTTTTTTTTGTATACAGACCTGATGGAACAGGTTCAGCTGTAAGATGTTGTCTTTCACGTAATTCCCACATACGAATACTACCATCTTCTGAACACGATATTAATTTCCTATAAGTGAAATAGTTGTGAAGAAGCATATTTGCACAACTGCACAAAATCAA
This sequence comes from Hydrophis major, assembly GCA_033807585.1. Lineage (NCBI taxonomy): Eukaryota > Metazoa > Chordata > Lepidosauria > Squamata > Elapidae > Hydrophis > Hydrophis major. Next base: position 337,872,562 of record CM066329.1, read on the forward strand.
TTGACACTAATTTTTAAAAAGTATCCATCTCTAGAATTGATTTTATTGATTTACCTACACAATTCGCTGTTTTATCAACAATTCTAGGCAGCTTATAACCAATCAAGTTAAAAAAACCCACATACAATTAAGCCTAAAACAAATGGTTTCATCACAAATGAGATAATCCAATTTAAACCAGAATGGAAAGGGGAAAAACATGTATGTGAAAGACTCTTATGATAGGTTTTGCTTATCTTCTATGGAGCCTATCCTGTGCTGCTATGCTATCTCAAAGGATAAAATCTAGGGATTCTCACAGATCCAAGATTTTTGTTTCTTTGTTAATATTTTTTTTTAAATTATCTTAAATGCAAAAAGAGGTTGTTTGGGCTAAAGATTAGGTTGCCTACACGCAGACTATCATAGAATTCAGTGTAAGGAAAGTTTAAGAGAAAAAAATGCAATAAATATTAAGCATGTCCTTGATCATCTTTCTGAAAATAAAGAATGTATGAAATATGCAATGTAAATTGCACCTGTTGGAAACGTAGGTAATATGCAGGACAGTGGAATCATGAGCAGTCTTCTGGAATGCAATCACACGTTTCATCTGAAGGTTATATACATAGATGCCTTTGCCAACAGCAGCAAAAACACACTGGAAAAAATAGTCAATAAAACATATTAACCAAAGATACGTATTTTACGTAAGAGGTTCCCAATTACTTCTAATTAAGTCAAATATGTAAGAAGGGAAGAACAATGCACATCCTGATTTATGACTACTATATTGATTAAAATATATTAGACTTCAGTTTATATTAATAGTATTATCAAACTATGAATTACATAGTAGGAGGCCCTATCCCATTCTGGACAAATGGCTGTCCAATCTCTTTTTTAAAATGTCAAGTGATGGAGCATCCACACTTGTTACTGACTCTTTTATTAAATGTATTCTTCACTGCAATTTAATGAGTTTTCTTTCCCAGATTGTCATGGCAGAAAAAACACCTACAAATAAAAATACTTCTAAAATGCTATACCATTTTGAGAAACTGAAACATGTATGGAAATCATTGTTGTGTTTTTAAGATTTTCAACCGCACAAGAGGATTTGCAACATAAGTTCCCATTGAGCCATCTCTTGCATGAGGTAGTTTGCTGGTATTGGAGGTTCTGCTGACCTGGAAAAAAGGCCAAACCCTTTGTTCAAGATATCACAGAAGAAAGAATCTGCGAGGGAACAAATGGCATCTTGTTTACTTCTCACTGTCCTTTATATGTAAAAGGGTTAAGCAATAGATATTTAAGGCTACATAAGGCTACAGAATCATGCCAGATATGAGTCAATTATACTGGGCTGGAAAGGTAAATTGTAAAAGCCATTTTCTATGGTTTTAGCAGTAAAGGACCCAGTTCTACTTCTTAAACAGTTGATCATATCTGATGGGTTATTCAATCACCAATGCAGCCAGATACTACCTCATGGTTTTTGAAAGATATTTCATCTTGATTAATTCCTAATTCCCAATTCTGCTATTTATTCAGGGTAAGGGAAGATCTACCCTCCCATTACCAACCAAAGGAAATACATTTCTCACAGTGCCTATAATGTTTGTATTTTAATCAGAATGGAATAAATGTGCAAGGAAGTTATGTTATTTTGTGAGATGAAGCTTACCAAACTGTCACACACAATTTGAGAGATAGAGGGAGGGAGGAAAGTCTTCTCAAAATGACACAATTTAGACCAGGGGTATCAAACTTGCGTTCACGCTGGCATCACATGATATATCAGGACATTTTTCCTCTTTGCTAAACCAGGTGTCCAACACATGACGTATCCAGCACGACTTTGAGAGCCCTGATTTAGACTATTAAAATCAGTGCAGAAGTTTTTAATTTTCAAGGTCTTCTGACAATAGCAGCCATTTCTAGAACACTTTCCCAGAATAATTTGATTGAGATTCCTTCTTCCTTGTGTTCTCACTTTTGTGGTGACATTATGAAATATACTAACACTCCCAAATTTATCAGCAGACACAAAATAAGGCTGGGACTGCTGGTAGAAAGATACACTTATAAGGCAAAATACAGAAAGAAAATATTGCACATGAATAATATTAACAATATAAAAGTTAATAAAAAGTAATAAATGATTTATAGAACTAAAGAAAAAATAAATGAGCTGTAAACAAATTAGAATTGAACAATTATTGTCTTTAAACAATATTTAGAATGTGTTCAAGTGAACAATAATGGAAGGAGGAAGAATGAGAGATTGGAAAGTTAAAGATATGTTGGAAGACAATCAAGCAAGGATGAGGAAAAGAATGAGAAAAATAGATTCAATTGTTTGTAGGAACTCCATTTATATACACAACGTTATGAAAAGAAACCCTCATTGAAAATAAGGCTTTATTACAGCATCCCTGAATATACAACTATATCCCTTCACTTTCTAATATCTCCGAATCTATGCAACTGGCTGTACTTTGACAAGCAGTGGAAAGGTCACTCTGACTCAAGAACAGAACTGATACTCTCTGAATCTAATGTCCTTCCTCTGTACTAAGAGCTAAACAGAACTATTTCATTTTTAAAATTTACTTTGGATTGTGGACAAAACTCTGGTATTTCCAGCATTTTGTGTTCTATATACAGATGGTCCTCAACTTACAATAGTTCATTCAGTGACTGTTGGAAGTTACAATAGCACTGAAAAAAATGACATGACCATTTTTCATACTTACAACCATTGTAGCATACCCATGTCATGTGATCAAAATTCAGAGACTTGGCATGCAGAGTCCTTTTGTGAACTTCTGACAAGCAAAGGCATTGGGGAAGCCAGATTTACTTAACAACCATGTTACTAATTTAACAAGTGCAGTGATTCACTTAACAACTGGAGCAAGAAAGGTCATAAAATTGGGCAAAACTCACTTAACAAATGTTCCCTTAGCAACAGACATTTTGGACTCAGTTGTGGTTGTAAGTCAAGGACTACCTGTATTATAGGCAGACCACCATAAACATGTGAATTAGAGATGGAGCAAATTCAATAATCTCAAATTCAATATTCATCATCAGATGCAGGGTTTGCACCAAGTCAAAGTATAATTGATTTCCTGGGTGTTACAGCATTTGAGGTTTTACGTTTTTTAGAAAAGCAATTTGCCAATATCTCTCTTTCATGTGCATCTAAGGAGGTCCCTTAATTATACAAAAATTTACTTAATTGCAAAGGAAGTTATCATTATTTTATGTATTTAATACATGCACATTTCTCTTTCCTTTGTGGAATTTAAAACAACATGCCTAGTATTTCTAGCTGCATCATATATGACTCATATAGCAAGACCAACTTGAAATACAACCTGACTGCCAAATTCACTAGTAAATTATGGTTAGTCAATATAGTAAACCGAAATGTTAAGATTACTATTAAATATAAGGAAAATAGGAAAATGAGGAATATTTCAGAATTTAACTTTTTCTGAATAAGAATTCACTTCAATAATGAGGATTTTATTCACAAATTATATTTTTCATATTCCCTTGTACCTCATTACTACTAATATTGTACCAAGTACATTAAAGTATATCCTACTTCAGTTTTGAAATGAACTCATCCATCTGCATTTAATAGTCTTATATATGAATGATTTTACAACAGCTAAAGGAAATTTTCAAAATTAAGACTTTATCCATAGATCCTTTGCTTAGGACTGATTAACAGTATTTCTAGTTTGGTTGAAATAACACAACTGAAAAATATTCCAATTATATAATAAGGTATCATTTATTAACAATGAAACATATAATTTACATAACTTCTATACTATCATTTTTACCTCATCATCACAAGTTAAATCCTGAATTGACATTTCATTTTGACTTTGTGATAATTTTATTTCTTGTTGGGGGTTCACATGAAGAGATGCATCCCAATTGCATTCATACGCTCGCATTGTCCAGTCCAATGAATTCCACACAATCATTTCACCAGCATGGGAGCCACTCGCAAAAATCAAATCTAGATATCAAAATAGTAAACACTGATACTGATAAATAGCAATCTATTCTTTATTCAAACATTTGGATTAAAAAATGGGCAATATATTATGTTTTATAAAGAGAAATGTTTGTAAAGGGTATAATCCTTTCCAAAAAGGGGTTTTTAGTAAAGTTATAGAGAACATAGTAAAATGTTCTATTACTCCAGGCTACTGACCGGGAGCTGATGAAATTTAAATTAATCATGGCTTGCTGAAACCAACCATTAAAATATTTCCCAGAAGCAAAATTTTACTTTGCTGTTACCTTCATCTCATCTCTCTAAAATAGGAACCATAACTTTCTACTAGACACTAAAACTATGTTGTCTCTTAGTATATCACAAAAGACTCATCTTTGTAAAATATAAAGATTCTGGATTTCTTCCCCAAGTCAGCATTCAAGAATGTGCCATCTTATTCCTCCCTGGCCCCCTCCCCATATTTCTAGTATAGACATTTGGAATATTTAAAAACAAAAACTCCTAACTTTATTAGAGAAAATTTTATAGAGGTATATGAATTCCAGTTGGCAAAAGTAGAAGAAAGTTATGAAAATATATAATATGCAATGAGTGTTGTACCAATCATTACAAATAATAAACAGGCTTACCACTGACACTGACCAATGACACAATATTATCCTGGTGATCAAGAAGTCGTTTTATTTCAGACACATCCCATTCGGTTCCATCTCTGGAAGCTTTCAATTTTAGAATTACTTGGAAGACAAAATTCATGTTTAAAAAACTGTATTAAAGTATAGGAAACTATATTATCTGAAATATTGTTCTTTACTTGCTGTCAGCAACATGTTTGTGGTACTTTTAGCCCATAATGCTCTTTTTCAGGATATACCATTCCATTACCATCCCTTCTTTTCATGAAGATGATTGTTAGAAAGTACTGTGTTTCCCTGAAAATAAGACCCTTATATTATTTTGCCACCAAAAAAAAAGTTCTAGCCATTCAAAGATCAAATGTGGTGCTCAGCCCACAAGAGCTGGCACTCCTCTAATTTACAATAATGCTTACCCAATTCTTTGCCAACAGCTGCTGCCACACAGTTTTTCGGCAATTCAATCATAGCACTGATATCTTTATTAAGAAGGGGGGAAAGTAGAACAAATAGGAAATTAATGTCTAGCTTATATGTTATTTCAAAAAAAATATGTGCTACTGTCTGACAACTCCCCTTTAAGGCTACTTAAATCAGCTGATATATGTTTTGCTTTTCTTAGGAACGCTTACCAGGAAAGCCACAAAAAAAGAAGTTAGAAGTTATACAAAACAATTTTTATCTGTGTAGGAGATAAAACACAAAGACACCCCATGAAAGATGTTCCGAACTTTTTATCAACAGATTTTGAGACAATGGCTAGTGTTGGGAGGGCTTATTGGATATAGCTAAAGGTGTGCATGAAGCAGAAAATGCTTTCAAACCTGAAACAAATACTACGTTCAGCAGTTCTGCCAAATTGTGCTGGATGTAGTATAGTTCAGCAAAGACCAAACCCTCCTCCCCTCAAAATTGGTGGGTTTGCACTTCAGTTGAAAGAAAATCCAGAGTAATCACACAAGCATAGTAGGGCAAGACTGGTGTGTTTTCTCCATCTCTTCTATTTTTCTGTGAATGGTCTGTTGGCTGCCCCATCTACTAATTAGCCAAGTGCCTTTCATTCCCTATCTTTTCTTATGTTGCACTTGAAACCAAGGACGCTAGCATAAAGAGAGATGGAAAGGCAATCTCTTGGAAAACTGGGGGAATGGGCAGGCAGTTTCAACACACTGAACTTGAAGTCAAGGGCATTGGTGGTAGATACCCCATTGGTTCCATCCATCTCCCAATATTCCCAGCATTTTATTTTTCATGCTTCACCTTTGCTACTGCATACTACTAATGACCGTGGATTATTCTCATTCTCCTATATAAAAACACTTATTCTTGGAACATTTGTATTCTAGTCATGTCTAGGCCAAAACATACATGTCTCAATCCAGACATATCTGTCAGGCTTCACCCAATCCTAAGAATCTTTTGCATGTTTACATCTGGCCATGATCAAAATGTCCAGTTTTCAAATCAAACCATGTTTGAAATTGTCAGTATGTTGTGAAATTAAAAAGAGTTTTCAACATGTCTTCTATTAATTCACATTTATGGATATGTTCAGCCAATCTCCTACCTAGTAGCAATTTTAGATCGAGCCAGATCCAAGAATCCAAAGTAATTCCTAGAAACTTGTCACACCAGCAAGTCAGTCATTAGCAGATGAATTGAGATAATTCTCAATTCAAGCAAAGTCAAGGAAAGAGGCCAATAACTCTATCTGATATATCAGACCCCCATCACAGATCTAATAAACAACCAAATAAGTTGGAATCAGTGTCAGATAAACAAGAACAATAAAGCAACAAATAATAAGCCATTCCAAGAATAATCAAATATGAAAGGATGTCTCAGTCAAGGAGGATAAGCAAAATAGACTGGATTATGAAAAGAAACAACAAAAATGATGGGAAATGCAACTCAGATTTTGTTGCTGTTATATTTGAAAGTCCTACATGTGTCCAGTAAAAAAATAAATTCTCACCTTCTTTTAACCTTCATTACGCTTTAATATATGTTATCTTTAGAATCAAAAAGACTTTGCCAAATTAATGTTATAACATTATATGGATTCATTCTACTGTTTTAATACGTTATTTAAATTTGTTTACCTGCATCAGTTAGGTGACTTGTCTTGCACAAGAGATCTAATTTTCTGTTCCAAACACACAAATCACTTCCTCCAGAAAGCCATACTTCCATTCTTTGAAGAACAGTCAAACACTACAAATTACAAAATCAGATATATAAATATGTAATATTTTTGAAGTATGTTTTCAAATAAAATTATCAAGTTTAGATACTAAAACATTCAATTTCCTAGTAACATTTAGAAACGAAAGCATTTAATTCCCTCCCAGTAACATTTATTATCATTTATACAGCTTTACGCAGTTTATGAAGCAGAAAGGGAAAAAGGGAAAAAAGGAAATTCTAATATTTCAAGATCATGTTGAATTATAAATGCAGTTGAATGTGTGTCTTCTCAAAGGCAAAAAGGTAAAGGTTTTCCCTATCTGAACATACCTGCTCTAGGGGGCAATGCTCATGTCCATTTCTTAGCTAAGGGTGCCAGCATTGTCCAAGGAAATTTCCATGGTTATGTGGCCAGTATGAACATATGCCAAGGCACACAGAATGCAGTTATCTTCCCATGGAAGTGGTACCTTTTTATCTACTTGCATTTGCATGCTTTCAAACTGCTAGGTCACACAGGACTCAGGTCTTGATCCCAGGCTGTCAGCTTTCCAGCTGACAAGTTCAGCATCTTTACCCTCTGAGTCATTGTTCCCTTATATTCAATAACTCTTATTTTCAAATTAAGCAGGATTGCAATATATTTTTCAAATCTTTGAAATTTTTTTTTGTCAAGACAATATCACATGAAGAATGTTTTCATATCCCTTGCCCAATTTTGTTTAAAAGAAAGCAACTCAAAATGAGACTTTGAATACCACAAAAATAATTAGTCCTAGAGATGTTCCAGGTTTTTCAAATAGGTCAACATTAAATGCACAAAACTGAAATTAAGATTTTACATGAGAGAGAAGTTACCAGATAGTACCTCAGTACTGCCATCTGAAAAGTATTAATATTAAAGACCAATACTGACAATACAATCGCTTTCCACATTCTGTGTCAGACAGAAGCTTAAAACTAATTTATTATTACTTGTTTAACATCCTGATTTATGACCAGTTGTTTTAACGACCGTTCAAAGTTACACCAGCTTTTAAAGACTGCTTTGTGGCTTGTAAAGCATTTCTGGCTCTCATAAAACATTGCACAACACCCTTGGTCACATGACCACATTTCGGGCATTGGAAAACTGGCTCACATTTATAACTGATTACCAAGAGCCCCACGATCATGTGGTTGTCATTTCCTATCTTCTCTGCCAGCTTTCTCGGGAAATCAAGAGAGATGAAAACAGGAAGGTTGTAAGCAAAGTTGACAAAGGGAAGCTGAAATACTTCCAGATTTCACCTCCGTACCTGCAGCCTGCTGAAGGATCTTCCTTCAGTACACAGAGGGGAGCTGAAATCCTTTGATGGCTGCAGGAAAGCTTAAGAATGAAAGACAGGCAGCTCTTCTGATCCATCCAAAAGACCAGGAGATCACTTAATGATTGCAACTAGTAGTGCTGGGATTATAGTGATTGAGCAAAGCAGTCATGAGTTTAATGATTGCTTCATTCAGCAATTAAGATTCTGGTCTCAATTGTGGTCGTTAAATGAGAATTTCAAGCAATTGCCTAATAAATGATAGAAGCATGTGTTCGCACAGATTCCTTTATCTTCCACCATAATTTCAAAGATATAATTTGAGAAGTAATCAAGAATACATTGGTTGAAAACCATAGGCTTCCAAGATTATACAAAGATATTTATAATAGTGATTAATATTCTTGCAAATGGACAAAATGATTGAATCCATTCTATGGTAATGTACAATGGTTCTAACTAAGAAGATTGAACATATATAGTTCACTAAACTCTAAAGGTATCTAAAAAGGAACCCAAAGTATTTATGATTAGACAAGATTAGGCAAACACCAAAACATGTAAATTTGTTAGCTGTGATTGGATTCATAGTATGTAAAGAATATACAACTGTAGCCTTAAAACTGACAGTGTAGGATTAAAATTTAAATCAGGGGTGTCAAACTGGCAGCCCTTGGGGCAGATGCGTCATGTGCAGGCCACCCCCACCCCAGATGCATGAAGGGGGTAACGTCATGATACATCAAGTGATGGCAACATGACGCCGCAAGTTTGACACTGATAATCCAAATAAATTAAATAGGAAAAAAACCCCAGAGTTTTACTTACCTTTACGGTGGAATGAAAACAGGATACTCTGTGAATCTGTCTGCCATTGTCACAATCCCAAACCTGGTTTCAATCATTAAGGACTAAGAATAGCAGCTGAAATTTCTTATATGTCTTATAATTTAAAAAATTGAGGCATAAAATTGAGAAACCAGTTAGATATGATTTTATTTCCCACAGCTATATCCTATGCAAAAGTGTTTCCTTGAGCCTCTTGCTATCACACAAAATGTGGTATGATGGAAGAAGACACCTGTAGAATTTAATTCCTTATTGTAAGGGAATGCTAATATGCAAAATCTTTTCCTAAGACTTTTTATTGTTCAACCTGAAGATTCTTAATTATCACCAACAGCCTTGCAAAGTCCATGCAATGAAGATTTGTGCAGAGTAAACCAGGTTTTCACAATTGCATCTTTTTTTTATAACAACACTTTATTCAGTTTTCACATTAAAAACAAAAATCTCTTTTTGGTGGACAACATATTTCCGGGTCATCATCTTTACATACAAATATGACAGAAATTATACAATGATATATGCATACTTAATTCTATTATTACCTTTTCCATTCCAAATTTTCAGTAGGGAGAGAAACAAACACATTAATTCTAGCCTCTTTCCTTAATTTCAATCAATTTTGTTTCATTTCAATTATTTCAAATTAATCCTTTAGTATTTGTTTTTAAACATAAATAATATGTATTTACCTAATAAATACTAATAAGGTTTAATTCTAAATTATTTCATTAATCCCAATCTAAACATTTAATTTTATTTCAATTATTTCAAATATAATCCTTAATATTTATTTTAAAAATACAAATAAACAATATATATTTGCCTAATAGTGGTAATAATGAAGTTACCAATGTCTCTCCTTGCTTTTAATAATCTATATTAAACTTATTAATTTAGGTGGTTCTTTAGTCTGTCACATTCTCTTCCAATTACACACATTTAATAAGTTCTAAATTGACACAGATCTTAACACACCCACACAAAAAGAAAAAAGAACAAGTGTAAGTTTCCCCTCTTTTACTATTTTGAGTGTGACACCTTAATGATTAGAATATACCTTTATTCCCTCATCTTAATTCCCAATAAACCCTTAGTCATTACATCTTCTCAATTGGATTCCACAGCATATTTCCCCCCCTTTAATAAGAGTTATCAATATCTATATTACCCTATTTTCTAAATATTTTTAATTGCAGAAATATTCTTATTACCCCTTGTCACCCTGCAGAATCCCCCTTTTAATTCATCAACCATTATCTCTGAAAAGGCAATTTCAACATTTTACTAGTTCTGTGGTTCTTTCTGTCGCATGCCTGTTTCTTACTGCTTCTCCGGTGCATTGTCCAGGGAGTGAACCCAAGTCTCCTCCCGCTCTCTTCCCCATGTCTTTTCTCATTCTTTCTACATTTCCTGACTTCACAAGTATTCCTTCTTTTAATTGTAAAGAAACAATTTCCTTTCAACATTTTACTAGTCTTACTGTTTCTCCTCCCTCTTTTTTCCCCATGACTTTTCTCATTCCAATTTATCTCCTTCTTAATATCTCCCCTTTCCCTTTTCTGCTGAATCTTCCTGCCTTTTCTAACTTCACAATTATTCCCTCTTTTAATTGCTTTCTTAAAATTCAACTTTTTAACCTTCCTTCTTTCCCCACTTCTTTGTAATGTTCTTTGTGTTAATTGTCCATTCAAAATGTCTTCTCCTTGAGTCAATTCCTGCTCTTCTGAGAATCTTTCTTCTTGTTCTTCAATCGCCATTTCCATTTTTTCTAGCACAGAGCAAAGTGATTCGCCTCTTTCCTGTAGTAATTCTCTCATATTTTTAAGTTCCATTTTTAAGTCCCAGAGATATCATCATTCTTATATTTTATAATCCTCAAAGTCCACAAAACAAAAAAAACACTTTTACTTTCCTTCTTTCTTCTTTCAATTTTTTAAAGTTCTCAGCTATTCCAGTTCAGGGTTCATACCAAAAACATCAGTCAGTCCCACAAACAATCTTTCCTTCCTTGCTTTTTCCTTTATTCTGGTTCTGCTTTAACTTTCTAAAATTCTCACTTTGTTTCAATATTTCTGTAATTTTATACCAGTTCATTCAAAAACAAAATGCTTTCCTTTTTATTTGAACTAAATTTTTATCAAAAGGTGACACTCTCCATTATACGAAGTCTTCACTTTTCCCCCCCTATATTTTTATTTAAGGTTTTTCGAACCTCAATATTCCAAGACAATCCAGTCTCCAATTTATAAACTTTATTATTATTATTCTTTGGCAATATTAAGTCCAGCTTTAATTTTATACTTGATTATTCCCAAATTATTTTAGTCCAATTTCATTAAATCTTTAATTCCAGCTTCTTCCTTTCCCGGTTCGAAGCCCCATTTAGCTGTCAAAAATATTTTCCTTTTTTTTTTCTCTGTCCCTTTGTAATTTCACAGCTCACTTTTCTTTTCTTAAAAATTCCATATTACCTTAATCCCAGGGAACTTTTATTTGGTTATACTGCCCAGTTGTCCCAGTTCAGATGTTATCCACCTCTTTCTTCCCTCCTGCACAAATCGTAGCAAAGCTGAGTCATCCTCTTCGGGATGGCCATTTTAGACCATCGCTGCAGTCGTCTTTGGGAGGAAAAAAACCCAAGCCGGGGGGGGGGAGATGTGGCTCCCCACAGACAGGCTTGCTGCTTCCTCTTACTCTGCTGCCCCTCCAAGGCAGTTTCAGCCCCTAATCTGGATAATTGGGGCTCTCCGACGAAAGAGCATGAACGATAGTCGCAGAGAGTTGCGATCTACCATCCGTCGGCGAGGAGGCTCCGCCTTCTTCCCACAATTGCATCTTATCATTGTCCTCTTTAGCCACTAATCAAATTTGTCATAGAAATTACTTTTATCGCAGTTTTATAGCAATTTGCTCATTAAAACTCCAAACTTTGATGTAATAACACTATGAGCCATATGCACCATTTATTATGCAACACAAACCAATTCTGCATTTCTCTAGTCAAAAAGTAAAGGATACAACTACAGTTCTGTCAGCACTTGCTGTCAAAATCACATGGCATTTTTCTTCACAGGTATCTGACAAAGGAAAAGCTGCAAGAGCTGTGATTTTTTGTGTATGTGCATGTAGCTCAAATAATTTTTCTCCAGTCTGAAAAACAAAAACAAAGTTGGTGTTATAACAACAGTGCTAAATGAACACAGAAACATGTGTTATGAAGAAACAATACAACTACTGTAATCAGAATGCTCAAAATGAGAACTGATACTATACAATGCAAATAACTGCTCCATTAACCTTCCCTCACCTGCTGCTGTTATTTTCCAGAAAATCCTATCAATCTGTTCACCGTAAGCTAACAATTACATTAGGTGACAGAAAATACATCTGGATAATGGTAGGCTAAGGAAGGTTAATCAGTATTGTGTGGGTAAAAGCTCTCAAAATTTCAGGCAGGATCTTTTCCAACAATATCAAAGATACTGTATGGGGTCATAAACATAAGATGGGTGGCAATACAAAATGAATGAATGAATGAATGAATGAAAATCTACCCCAGAATGATGACTTTCAATTCCTTTGTTACTATTCTTACAGCAAAATCTGAAAAATATTTGTATATTTCACCAGGTATATTTCAATGCCCCATATGAAGTGCATTTTGCCTTTTCAAAAATACAATTTTAGAGCCTTTTCTAAAAAGGTACCAGTGTTCTTATATTAGAAAGTTGAATTATCTTAGTAATACAAAATAGGTAATTAAAAAAAGGTTATTGTATTTGATTTGTGTTTATATTAACTAAAATGATTTATTTTTTTATAACAAACTTTATTAATTTTTTTTAACACACACAAACAAAACATAGGATGTAGTAACATAAAATATCTTTTCTAGAAGAAACAAATCTTATTTAAAAAGAAGATAATTCCAAATTATCACACTTCTATATATATATTTATCTTATCTAATCAACTTCATATCTTTTCAAAACTTTTCTTTATTACTCCCCTTCGTTCTATTTAGTCATATTTCTTCTGTCTTAAAAATATATATCATTAGTATTCTTCTACATCCTGTCAGACTTAAACAAACATTACACAAAACATAAATACATAAAACTTCTTTTTGGAAGGCGGCTTACCCCGAGTTAACTCTTTTTATACAGACATCAATCAAAATTTATACTCACTTAACATACTATCTCATATCTTATTTAACATTCTCTATTTTCCATATATTTTCTCTCTCCTACTCATTCTTTTAATTCTATTTTATTTATTCCATCTCAATTAAATAATTATATTTGCATCTTTGGTCTGTTTTCTTTCAATCACCAACTTATCCTTTCTATCTAATACAGTATTTCTCCTGTTAACCCAGATTGAAGTATGACAACTTTTTATCTTCCCCCTAAATAACACTTAAAATAATACATATTTTCCATGCTGATTCTGCTCCGTACATTCAAAGTATTACATTTCAAAATAGTAAAACAAACAAATAATACTGAGTTTAATAAGTAATAATAAAACTAAAAACAAGTAAAAAAGAAATATTAAATTTATAATATAGCAAAAGCAATATTTCATAAGAAATTAAATTCTATTATTAATTCTTAAATAATATTATTATGAAATTAAGAAATTAAACTCTATAATTAAATCATGACTTCGCTTTAATACATTTTTAAATCATATAATATTCTAATTTTCTAACTCAACTTCAAATACTAATGTCTACAATGCATTTTTATGTACTTTTGCAGAATCATTTTTTAAAAAAAGATTATCTCACCCCTTATCTCTGAAAAAAAAAACACATTTTTTTGCATCTTGTTTAAAGCCGTTATGACTTCTCTTTCCTTTCCCCCTTTTTTTCTTCTCCATTCTAACTTTTTGACCCCCCCCATCTCTCCAATTTCACTCTCTTAATCTTCCCTCTCTGTTGTATTTCTCTTTTCTGTTACTTTCTGACATCATATCGCTTTTCCATCTCCTTTTTCTTTTTCTTGGTTGCTTTTTTAAGTTCTAAGTTCATCTTTTCCTTGCCCCACTTCTGCTTTTCTTCCTCCACTAAGTGTGTTTGTCCATTAAAGATGGCTTCTTCTCCTTCATCCTAGCCTTCCTGTAGTATTTCTTGGTAGGTAGAAATCACCATTTCCAAAAAGCAAAAGATAGATCCAAACGAGCCCTTATCTTCGTTTTTCAGTTTTTGAAATTCCATTTGTAGTCCTTCAAAAGATAATGCCATTTTTTCTTTCTTTCTTTTTTAACGCAACCCTAATGTCTTTAGTCCCTTTTTTAAAAAAACAAAATTTCACAAAGATCTCAAAGTCACAAAGCAAACCAAATCAATTTTAAGTTGTTGTTTTTTTAAAAAAAATCCAGCTTCCAGTTTTGCGTGGCTTCGACAGCAGCAGGAATTTGCTTGTCTGCAATTCCTGCTGTGCTTGCTGCCAAGGTACCCCTGATCCAAATGGGTCTGGGGGATATGGCTGCCCTGTAGAGGTAGCCGAAGAGAGAGGGGATCCGGATAGGGGTTTGAGGGTGTCGCAGATCCCCTCCCCAGCTGGAAAAACCCCTTTTTCCCAAGGTGGTGGAGCGGCAGTCAGTGATGGCCGTCACAAAGAAGCCTGAAGCCGGGTAAGATTTGTGCTGGAGGTTGCAGGAGGAAGTGAATATTTGGCTGAGTCGAGACAATAACAACTCTTAATTACCCTGGAAACTGAACTGTTTGAATTGCCTGAGGATACATTGTTTCCCAAAGAAGACTGGAAAGCTGCGGTTAAAGCTGTTAAGGGGAATTTTTTTTTTTCTTAACTCTCCCTCCCCATAGAAATAGCAGATGGAGATCTGGAAAATCTACTTGGGCACGGAAGGTAACTCAATTTGAAATTTAAAGCCAAGGGATAAAGGATTTCTGGGCATTGGATTTAAAAAAACTAAAATGATTTATTGTATTAACGCTAGGTATGGAAAAGAATGAAGAGATACGCAGAACCCAGAAGCCAATTAAAATTTTTGCTCTGACTTCTTAAATTTAGTTGGCATTTTGAACAGAATACATTTGTTTTTAGTACTTTAGACTTCAAATGCTTTTTAAAAGAAAAAAGAAAAAAAGAAAATCAACATTCTTAAGAAGCTTGATTCTGTGATAAAATGCCTTTCACTCAATACAATCCAGATTAAGCCATGTATCAACTATAAAATGCTTCTATTTTTGAAATATCTAGCAGCACATTTGTGAGTACAAAAGTAGAAAGAAAATTCCATATTCATTACATTCAAGGATCAACAGCCACTGGAAGATAGGCCAGGCAGCCACACAAGGAACAGGTGAAAGATCTGCTTCAACCTACTCTGACATCGACAAGTACAGTAGATTTGGTGCAGCAACCCTTCCAAGGTGCTGAAAAATATGATGGTGCTGAAAATGTAAGTCAGTGACCAGCATGTCTCTCTCAGCCACAAGTTTGACATTACAGTTAGTACGCATTGTCTTGTGCCTGATGGGTTTTTTTTTTTCTTTTTTCCCTCTCTTACAGAGTGGCGAGATTGCTTAAGCAATTTTTAAGACAATTTCTGCTGTGACTGGCCCATTGTTTTTATCCCCTCTCCCTCACAGAATAGAAAGACTGGAGAGGAAGAAATGACAAAGAGAAAGCAGACACATAATGAGAATAGCAGCAGCTGTTTGCCTGGCGTATTCAGAGCAGGGAGCCATGCACAAGCTAGGCACACAGCTGGCGCGAGCACATTTCTTTCTATGTGTATTTCCTATTGTATGTCTACTTACTCTCTTGCAATCCTTTTCTCTCTAATGAATGTAAATACAAACAATAATTCCTTTCTTTCTAACTATACCAGCGCCTGGATGAACATTCAAAATGGTGGGAGGGGGGGAAGGAAAACTGAAGCAAAGTAATAAACACAGTTGAGGTCCGATTATAAATGAGCAATTAGTGACTCATAGCACTCCCTCCCACAACTTATGTGTACCTGTGCCAGGCCTTGCAGGCCTCCCCCAATCTCCTCCAGTACTCCCCCAAGATCCTGATAAACAACCCAAGATCCTGGGGTTAGAACAATAAATGGGACTGCATGTATTGTCATTGCTAAGCAATGCAATCGCATGATGTCATGCTTTAGGATCATCTAGCTGAGCTATCTCACTCCTAGTCCCTGTTGCTATTATAACTCAAAGACTACCTGTACTGCATAAGTGTCTGGTCATATAAAATTAAAAAATAGTTCACTGATTTGTTAACAGTATTGAAAAACATGTAATTGAGCCATTTCTGCACAAATATTCTAATACTGCACATATGTAAAGATATTGATAATCTAAATGCTCATTTCATCTTCACCTTTTCAACTATAAATTACATCACAAACCCATGTTCTTTATTATGACCTGCAGATTGCATTTTTAAATTTATATTTCTGCTTCTGCAATAATGATTCTGTTATAAATCTTTGGAATACAAATAATAGCTAATTTTATGTTTCAGCAAGTCATGAATTTAAACATCACCCAATCTACATCTATGGATATTTTTATAAACAATTTTTAATTTTCAAAACAAACCTGGACATTCCAGAGACATACAATTCCATCATCACCAGCAGATGCAAACCTAGTAATGAAAACAAATATTGAAGACATCTGTAATTACATTACAAAAAAAGCAATAAAAATGGTCATTGATAATCATTATTTAAATAGACCAGTGACAGATATATTACAAAGACATAAATGAACTGAACCTTAGAAAGTTTACTTAAATCTTCAAAATGAGATCATATTATTATTGAATAAATAAAATGTGTATTATATTTTTATATGATCGGGCTTCCATTTCTAGCACCTCTGCATTCCTTTGTTATAACAAGGTCAAAATAGTCATCTAAAAAACTGAATCCAGATAAGAAACACTAGCCTGCTACAAGCTAAATTTAATTCTGAAACTATATACTGAATTACTATCACATTATATTGCATAGCTATACTTTAAAAAATTTTCTAGAAAGAATTAATGTCTCAATAAAGAACAATGCTTTAATTTTTTTTAAAAAAAATAATTAAACTATGAAACTCAGATTTTCATGTGACATTCCCCTGCCAGATCAATCTCATATTGCAAATGGATTTCTTTTCACCAAGTTGGTGTTTCATGGGTCATCTGATTCTTTTCCAGTCATGATCACCATCCTCTATAATCTTGTCTATTTCCTGGAGGAGCACCAAATGATCAAACAAGCAATTTTTAAAGTGTGTTACAAATTCAGTCCAGTTTAATGTGTCAAATGCTAGAGTATTACTTGCAATTTTATTTCATTCCATTTTTTGAAAGATGCTTGCTAAGGCTTAGCCTTCTTTAGTGATCTTGCAATCAATATGACCTTCTCTTCATGTTCAAAAGCATAAAAGAAAAGAAGTGAAAAGCAGCTGCCTGTTAGGTTGATACAGGATTTATTTAGTATCTTCAGAAACCAATCTGAGAAAATTTTCCACTCATTGGTTTTATCTGAGCCACAGAGAAAACAAGAAAATCCCTCTGCAAAATTCTCAATAAGATGAAATTATCTAGAGAGCTGAAGCATGAAACCTGGCTTACAACAGTTGACAAAAATGCAATCAAAGAATTATGAAAACTAAATAAAATTGTTTCAGAAGCCAAGTAACAATGCTAATGTTTTGGAAGGAATCAAATAAAATAATAAATTAAAAATCCTCTAGTGACTGAATAAGGAACAATGAAAATAAAATTGCATTATAATTAAAGGAAGATGTAATATTCTTCTGTATATTCTTCTTTAAATAAATATTATCAAAAAATGATTTTAGTTTAGTATGTCAAATTTGCTTTAAAACTCTGTACTACATTTCACTGTGTAAACTTAACACAACCTGCTCTTCAAAAATATGGAATAAAGTGTGATGTGTCTGAGAGATATAACTGATAACATGTAGCTAATTTGTACAGTTTATTCTATCTGTTCTGCGACTCACCAAAACCAGTAAGGTATCTTTTGTTTTGGGTAAAATGCTCTTTCCAATGTTTGCTGATAAGAAAACAACTTATGAAATGTATATAGCTGTTGTGAAATAATGCATTCTGAGACATCTGTTTCCAGTGAAATGGGCAAAGCTAATGGCAATTAAAATCATACAACTTGCTCTGTCAAAATCTTTGACAGATGTCTTTTAATTGGGCTTTAGCTAAAGGCTATCAATTTATATGTAAGAACTAAGCATCATACATTTTTCAATTTGGGAAAGCAAACATTAAGATGCATTTTTAAAAAATAATTGAAGTCATCTTTACAATGCAAATGAGGAGTATAGAAGTAATGTCTCACCTGTAGTCATCAATTGCCACCAGAAAACGCACTATATCATGGTGACCTTTCAGCACAAGAAGCTCAGTATACGGATTCTGAGCTTGTTCTTCACCAATAGTCTGTATAGATTTCTAGAAAAATAAAACTGAGCATCACACAATTTATAGTCTTAATATTTTTCAATCAATAGATTATGTCCATTTTTTACTCCTCTTGGTCCCATATACACTGCTTGATCTAATATACACTGCTCAAAAAAATAAAGAGAACACAAAACTAAGACATCCTAGATCTGAATGAATGAAATATTCTTATTAAATACTTTGTTCATTACATAGTTGAATGTGCTGACAACAAAGTCACACAAAAATTATCAATGGAAATCAAATTTAGCAACCCATGAAGGTCCGGATTTGGAATTACACTCAAAATTAAAGTGGAAAAAAAACACTACAGGCTGATCCAACTTTGATGTAATGTCCTTAAAACAAATCAAAATGAGGCTCAATAGTGTGTGTGGCCTCCACGTGCCTGTATGACCTCCCTACAACGCCTGGGCATGCTCCTGATGAGGTGGCGGATGGTCTCCTGAGGAATCTCCTCCCACACCTGGACTAAAGCATCCCCCAACTCCTGGACAGTTTGTGGTACAACATGGCATTGGTGGATGGAGCAAGACATGATGTCCCAGATGTGCTCAATTGGATTCAGGCCTGAGCAACGGGCGGGCCAGTCCATAGCATCAATGCCTTCATCTTGCAGGAACTGCTGACATACTTCAGCCACATGAGGTCTAGCATTGTCGTGCATTAGGAGGAACCCAGGGCCAACCGCACCAGCATATGGTCTCACAAGGAGTCTGAGGATCTCATCTTGGTACCTAATGGCAGTCAGGCTACCTCTACCATGGAGGGCTGTGCGGCCCCCTAAAGAAATGCCACCCCATACTATTACTGATCCACTGCCAAATCGGTCATTCTGGAGGATGTTGCAGGCAGTAGAATGTTCTCCATGGCATCTCCAGACCCTGTCATGTCTGTCACACGTGCTCAGTGTGAACCTGCTTTCATCTGTGAAAAGCAAAGGGCACCAGTGGCGAATTTGCCAATCTTGGTGTTCTCTGGCAAATGCCAAACGTCCTGCACGGTGTTGGGCTGTAAGCACAACCCCCACCTATGGACGTCAGGCCCTCATACCACCCTCATGGAGTCTCTTTCTGACCATTTGAGCAGCCATGTGCACATTTATGGCCTGCTGCAGGTCATTTTGCAGGGCTCTGGTAGTGCTCCTCCTGTCTCTCCTTGCACAGAGGCGGAGGTAGCGGTCCTGATGCTGGGTTGTTGCCCTCCTACGGCCTCCTCCACGTCTCCTGATGTTCTGGCCTGTCTCCTGGTCACGCCTCCATGCTCTCGACACTATGCTGACAGACACAGCAAATCTTTTTGCCATAGCTCACATTGATGTGCCATTCTGGATGAGCTGCACTACTTGAGCCACTTGTGTGGGTTGAAGACTCCGTCTCATGTTACCACTAGAGTGAAAGCACCGCCAGCATTCAAAAGTGACCAAACCGTCAGCCAGAAAGCATAGGAACTGAGAAGTGGTCTGTGGTCACCACCTGCAGAACCACTCCTTTATTGGGGATGTCTTGCTAACTGCCTATGCTTTCCACCTGTTGTCTATTCCATTTGCACAACAGCATGTGAAATTGATTGTCAATCAGTGTTGCTACCAAAGTGGACAGTTTGATTTCACAGAAGTGTGATTGACTTGGAGTTACATTGTGTTGTTTAAGTGTTCTCTTTATTTTTTGAGCAGTGTATAGTATTTCTATATTCAGGGCCCCTAAAAGCCAGACTATAAGCAGATATATTTGCCATGCTGAGTAATATATTGTATGTATGGGAACAATTCTTCTTAAATTTAGTTAAAATTCTATTGTATAAGTATTAAGTTTAGTTTAAGCATAGCTGCATATTTTCCAAGTTTAAGTTCCCAGTCAGATATTGTTAGAATTGTATTTTTCCAATGTTGAGTCTCGTTTATTTTTGCTGCTCATGTATCTCTTTAAATTATCTTTCTTGATTTTTTCTAAGATTTACTTCTCGGAAAAATTGTGATTTCATTTCAAATCACAATTTTCTGCATTTTACTATGTCTTTCCATTTTTTTTTAGTTCTTTTACATGTCAAATGTGGTAAAATGTTCCTTCTGTTTCAAGACATTTCCAACATTTATTGCAATCTGTTTTCAGCTATTATTGATGGAATTGTATACCATCTTTGTTTTGAATCAAAAGCTGATACAAAAATTTATGCCACCAGATAAAGACTGAATGCACCAATTATCACATTAAACAAGAGGAAAATCTTCTACGCACCAATTCCACCCGCGCTTTCTACAACTTTGTAAACAACAAACTAAAAGACTCAAGATCCATCCCACCCAATAGGACCTAATGGTAAAGACTGCAATGACACTATTAAAGCCAACCTCTTTAACACATTCTTTGGCTCAGTATTTGTAAACAGCAATGGATCATGCCCAGCATTTCCTAGTTGAACCACAGACAACTACAATGATCTACTACATATCAATTTTACAGAAGACAATGTTGAAAAAGCACTATGAAATCTAAAACCATCTCTATCTACTAGACCGGACGGAATATGTGCCTACTTCTTAAAAAAACTACCCGCTGCCATAGCCGAACCTCTAAGCATAATCTTTGGAAAATCTTTCAGGACCAACTCCTTGCCAAAACTATGGTCACAAGCCATGGTCATCCCCATCTTCAAAAAGGGAGACCCCAGTTTAGTTGAAAATTACAGACCAATCTCTTTATGCTGCATCACCTGTGAAGTCATGGAATCAATTATTAACCAATCCATTATCCTCCACTTAGAGACAAATAACCTACTCCCTAATAAACAATTTGGTTTCAGAAAAAAACTACCCTGTAATCCGTAGCTCTTACATTGCAAAAACATATGGACTACACAACTCGATCAGGGCAAAGCAATAGACTCAATCTACATAGACTTCTGTAAAGCCTTTGATTCAGTGGTAGATGACAAACTACTCCTAAAACTAAAATCTTATGGTATCTCTGGACAACTGCATAACTGAATAGAAGCATTCCTGTCAAACAGACAACAAATAGTCAAAATTGGGAGCATCTTATTAAATTCTGTACCTGTCAACAGTGGAGTCCCCCAAGGCAGTGTTCTAGGACCAACTCTCTTCATACTCTACATAAATGACCTCTGCGATCATATTAAGAGCAACTGTGTACAGAATGGTCAAACTTCAAATCTCAACAAATAAATGCTCTGTCTTACATATTGGCAAAAAAAATCAGAAAATCAGAAAATAAAATTCAAGGACTCATCTCTAATGACCAAAGTGCTAGAGCCCACTGTAACTACATAGCCAAAAAGGCATTAAGAGTTGTTAACCTAATCCTCCGTAGCTTTTTCTCTGATAATATCACAATACTAACTAGGGCATACAAAACATTTGCCAGATCAATACTTAAATACAGCTCATCAGTCTGGAACCCATATTACGTATCTGATATTAACACAGTTGAGAAAGTCCAGAAATATTTCACAAGAAGAGTTCTACACTCCTCTACTCGTTGCAGAATACCTTATGCCACCAGACTCGAAATTCTAGACCTAGAAAACCTAGAACTATGCCATCTTCGGTCCGATCTAAGTACAGTATATAAAATCATACATTGTAATTTCCTACCGGTCAATGAAAATTACAGCTTCAACCATAATAATACAAAAGCAAACAACAGATACAAACTCAAGGTTAACTGCACCAAATTTGATTGCAGGAAATAAGACTTCAGCAACAGAGTGGTCAATGTCTGGAATATTCTACCTGACTGCGGTTTCTTCCCCAAATCCCCAAAACTTTAACCTTAGACTTTCTACTGTTGACCTCACCCCTTTCCTAAGAGGTCTGTAGGGGGCCGACATGCCTACTGTCCCTATCCTGTTGTTTCATTTATTTTTCTTATATGTAATCATTTCTTGTATTCATAACTATGTTTATCCTTATACCTATTATCTTGTAAGCGATTGACAAGTCAAATAAATAAATAAATCTATACAATATTTTAAAACATCTATGGCATAGGGACTGGTATCTGAGACACCTTGTCTTTATTTGTTTATCAGATTATATCTGTTCTGTCCCCTCATTAGCATTCTTGAGAACCCCGCGCTTTGATTGGCCAAAGCGCGGGGCACTCTGATTGGCTAGGCGAGCCGCGCCGATTGGCTCACTAAGAATCTCCCGCGATTGGGCCATTCGGATCGCGGGAGATTCAAAGCGGTGCCATTGGCCGCGGCCGCTGCGGCTTGGAAATAAAAAGCCGCGAGTTTTGCCTTTAGCCCCAGTTCGGTTCCTAACTCAATAAAAGAGCTTGATACTAAGTCACCGACTCCTGGCATCATTTCCGACGACACGACACTGGCGACGAAGATGGGATTCTGATCTTGAACCGAAGCACGTGTCCGACGGAAGCCAGACGAAACTCCACAATGGCAAACATCGCGCCTCCCGCACCCTTCAACACCGCCAGCGAGGACTGGGAATCGTACTCCGACAGATTCTGCATGTTCCTCAAATGCAGCGACCTGAAGGACGCCACCGGCCCAAAGAAGCGAGCCGTCTTCCTGACCCACTGCGGGACCGCAGTGTTTAAGATGGCCAAAGCGCTTGCCAAACCCGACGTGACCACGATGGACTGGGACAACCTCGAGCCAATACTCCGGCGACACTACGCTCCAGCCGTGCCCATCCTCATCCGACGACACGAGTTCTACTGTCGGGACCAACGGTCGGGTGAGAGTTTAAATGACTTCGTCGCAGAACTACGTCACCTAGGGGGGCTGTGCGAATTCAACAACATGAACGAAGCCCTGCGAGACCGAATCGTGCTCAGCCTTTGGGACCCCGTCCTCCAGAGTCGGCTGATGGCCAAGGGCAACATCACCCTCGCAGATACCCTCACCGAAACCACAGCCGCCGAAGCTACCCGAAAATCCGCCGACCGCATGCGCCGACCGAACGCCGGGGACCGCAGCAGGAACAACCACCCTGCAAGGTCGAACGAGGCCCAACCCGAGATGACCACCCACCAGGGCGACGTCCACTCAGCATCGGGCACTTCCGACGAGGAGGAAATCCACCGTCTCCAGGCAGGCCGCGACCCACGGAACCGGCGGGGTCGTAAGTCAAGGACCACCTGTGCCGGTTGCGGAGGTGACCACCCCAGGTCCGAATGCTGGTTCTTTGATTCAATCTGCCGGCATTGCGACAAGAAGGGATACATCGCCCGCGTCTGCCATCTCAAAAAGAACCGCAGCCCTACACGATGGGACCAGAGCGAACGGAGACGAGAGAGCACACCACCCTGGACCAGAGATCGCCCCGCTGACAACAGATGGGACCGGAACGGACGATCCCTACGAGGCGGCAAGACCCAGCGAAGAGAGGAGACCCATCAGACAGTCACCATCGGCCACGCCACAACCAACGACGACTGGAAGGTCTACGTGGAGGTAGGCATCGAAGGCGAGCCATGTAAAATAGAGGTGGACTCCGGGTCCTACCTCTCCATGGTAGCATGGCAAGAAATAAAACGCTTGGTGCCTACCATCCAGAGCAAAGGCCTAGACAACCAGAGACTAATCGTGAAAGACTATCAGGGAAACCGCATCCCTGTAGTCGGAACTGGACAGTTCAAGGTAACCTACAAAGGGCGCACCGAAAGGCTTCCCCTGACCATCGTCGATCGCGACCGCCCAAGCCTACTGGGACTGCAATGGTTCGCACCGCTCGGCATCGCAGTCACGGGCATCGACCACATCGCCGACGACAACTGGGAGCAACAACTAGCCCGGGAATTCCAAGAGGTGTTCGACGGAAACCTAGGCAAGTACCGAGGGCCCCCTATATCATTCAGCCTAGACCCAAACGTCCCCCCAAAATGCCTAAAACCAAGGCGGGTACCATTCGCGCTTAAACCCAAGATTGACGAGCAAATTGACAAGCTCGTCAAGCAAGGGGTCCTACAACCCATAGACCACGCCCGGTGGGAGACCCCCATAGTCACCCCGATCAAGCCTGATGGGTCGGTGAGAATCTGTGGGGACTATAAGGCCACCCTAAATGGCGCCTTGCAGCAAAGCGCTTACCCCGTCCCAGTAGTGCAACACCTACTACATTCACTGGGAGGGGGCAAGGTTTTCGCTAAACTCGACCTCGCCCAGGCATACCAACAATTGCCGGTCGATGAGGAAACGGCAGAAGCGCAAACCATAGTCACCCACCGGGGAGCATTTAAATGCAACCGGCTCCAATTCGGAGTCAGCGTGGCGCCTGGAATATTCCAAAGCCTAATGGAAAGGCTGTTACAAGGCATCAAGGGGGTGGTACCTTACTTCGACGAAGTCTTAGTGTCGGCAACCAACCAGGACGAACTAGAGAGTCGCCTAAGGGAGGTCCTAACCAAATTCAAAGAGACCGGGCTCAAAGTAAAGAGGGAAAAATGCCAATTATACATGGAACGGGTTGAATTCCTAGGATATCTCCTAGACCGTCACGGCATTCACCCCACCAACCAAAAGATCAAAGCCATCAAAGAAGCCCCCACACCCAAGTCGAAGACAGAACTGCAAGCGTTTCTGGGGCTGCTTAACTTTTATATTGTCTTCCTGCCCCAAAAGGCGACGGCGGCGGAGCCTTTGCATAGGCTTTTGAACAAGGCGGCGACCTGGACTTGGGGGAAACGTAAGGAAGCCGCCATCAAGAAAACAAAGGACCTCCTCACTTCGGATGCCGTCCTTATCCAGTACAACGAGACCCTACCACTAGCCATCACATGCGACACATCACCCTTCAGCGTCGGCGCTGTCCTCAGCCACACTCTCCCCGACGGAAAAGAAGCACCCATCGCATTCTTTTCAAGGACCCTCACCAAACCGGAGCGGAACTACAGCCAGCTGGACAAAGAGGCTCTGGCTATCGTCGCCACAGTAAAAAGATTTCACGAGTACCTCTACAGCCGGACATTTACCATCATCACCGACCACAAACCGTTGCTGGGAATCCTTGCAGGGAACAGGGCCACCCCGAACATTCTGTCTCCCCGAATGACAAGGTGGTCCGAGTTCCTGGCTGCCTACAATTACGGACTCATACACAGACCGGGTAAGACTATGTCCCATGCGGACGCCTTAAGCCACTCACCGTTACCGGAACCTGACACCGACCCAGCACCCACGACGACCACCCTCAGTATAGAGACTCTACCCAACCTACCCATAACCGCGTCAGACATTGCCCGAGAAACTAATAAAGACAAACGTCTGGCGCGGGTGTTGCATTGGGTAGAGAAAGGGTGGCCGGAAAGGGACAACAACGAGTCCGTCAGGACATTCCGGAACCGGCAAATGGAACTCTCGTTACTAAAAGGGTGCATACTATGGGGGGATAGGGTGGTCATCCCAGAAAAACTACAAGGGAAGGTTTTGGAACTGTTACACGAGGGGCACCCGGGCATCGTTAGGACAAAAGCCCTGGCCAGAAGTTACGCTTGGTGGCCAGGGATGGACAAGCAGATCGAGGCCTGGGTAGCAAGGTGCCAACGATGTCAGGAAACTAGGCCAAACCCACCCGCAGCACCCGTCCTAGAGTGGGAAACCCCCAGGGGACCTTGGTTTAGGATCCACATAGATTTCGCCAGGCCCACAAAAGGACACACTTTCCTAATAACCATAGACGCTTATTCCAACTGGCTGGAGGTAAGCAACATGAGAACAACCACCACGGAGGGCATGACCAAAGAACTCGGCAAACTTTTTGCAACACACGGCCTCCCAGACATCCTCGTTTCCGACAACGGGCCCCAATTCACCTCGCTAGAATTCGAAAAATTCCTAGCGGAAAGGGGCATACGACACACACTGACAGCACCGGCGCATCCGGCGGCGAACGGTAGGGCGGAACGGATGGTTCAATTCACAAAGAAAACCATCCAGAAAATAGACCACGGGGAGATCCAGGACAAAATTAATAAATTACTTTTCATTCAACACATAACCCCAAATACCACAACAAATAAAAGCCCAGCCGAACTGCTAATGGGGAGGAAAATAAGGTCCCCACTCGATAGATTACACCCCACGTACAACCCAGAGAAACCCCCAGAGTCAACCAGCAAACACCGAACCTTCGCACCAGGCAACGCCGTCTATGCGAAAAACCTAACGGGAGACCCATTATGGGTACCGGCCGTCATAACACAACTAACAGGCCCACACTCGTACCGGCTACAAACAACCGACGGACGAGCGTGGAAACGCCACATCGACCAGTTAAGATCAAGGACGACCACCCAAGAGACCACCGACGCGCAACCAAGAAAAACCAACCCCCACAACACAAACCAAGAGGGGAGGGAATACCCAGGGGGCCAAAACCGAGAAGGAATAAACCAGCTATACTCACCTGGAAGCAGCCAGCACGAAACCTCGCCAGAAAGAGACAGCCAGGCCAGCTCAACCAACCCGGGAAGACCGAGCAGGAGCAGCGAAACCCGCAGCTCAACCAACCCAGGAAGCCCAGGAGGGAGCTGCGGAGAGCGGCCCGGCCCAACCGAACAGGCGGTTCCCACGACGGCATCCAGAGAAGCGGAGACCCCGACCGAACCGGCCGGGATCCAACCTACGACTGACCTGCGCAGGTCCAGTAGGCTGAGACGGAGCCCCGCCTACCTACGGGATTACGCAACGTAAGGACTGAACCAAGAGGGGAGGGGTGTTCTGTCCCCTCATTAGCATTCTTGAGATCCCCGCGCTTTGATTGGCCAAAGCGCGGGGCACTCTGATTGGCTAGGCGAGCCACGCCGATTGGCTTGCTAAGAATATCCCGCGACTGGTCCATTCAGATCGCGGGATATTCAAAGCGGTGCCATTGGCCGCGGCCGCCGCGGCTTGAAAATAAAAAGCCGCGAGTTTTGCCTTTAGCCCCAGTTCGGTTCCTAACTCAATAAAAGAGCTTGATACTAAGTCACCGACTCCTGGCATCATTTCCGACGACACGACAATATCAGTCTGAGCTGTTTCTATGATTTTATGGTTTTGGTTTTTCTCTCTCTTTTTTGCAAGCTTTGTATGACACGCAGAATTGATTCGAGGTAGGCAGCTAATAAATTTAAATACATTTTGTATCCATTTTCCTTTAATTGATAACTTGGTGTTTGAATAGTGAAAGTAGCTGAAAGTGATGATTCTGACTAGAGAGCACTCTTTCTGAGCCCACTGTAATTTTGAATGGTCATGGTTGTTAAATGACCAGTCGTATGTCAAGGACTACCTGTATGTCCAAAAATAGCACAGCCGATAGGCAGCTGGCAAAGGAAGTAGGCCTAATGAAGTAGGAAAACTGTATATGACTTCCCACCCACTTCTTCCTCACTCGCCTTCTACCTACTGATCTGGTTAACAGCCGCGTATACATTTTTGTCTGTCACAAAAGGGGGAATTACACTTAACCTGGGAGAGAGAGAGACTGCTGGTTCAGTCTCAAACGAATCATTTAAAGGTTTCTACTATTTCTGTCAACAATGGATTTTGTATGACTCTTCTATTCTTATTAAGTGAGAGGGAGGCAATACCATTCTACTGTATATGTTCTAAGGTCATTTTATGTACTTCTAGATCTTGCAGACTGTAATTACTGCTACATTGTTTAGGTACTGAACAATTTTAGAGCCACGGTTGACAAAACATTTGTCAACAAAACATTTGGCAATTTCTTCCTCTATTGCAAGGGTCTTCAAGCTTGGCAAGTTTAAGATTCATGGACTTCGGAGGACTTCCGGTTTGTTGGCTTCACCAGCAGCAGGGTTTCGCGATCCTGCGCGATCCCTGCCGCGCTAGCCGTTTCGGTGCCTCCAATCCGGACGGGTTTGGAGGCTAAGGCTGCCTTGCAGAGGCAGCCGAAGATAGGGGGGAGCTGGTGAGGGATTTGGGGATGTTGCAAACCCCCTCCCCAGCCGGCAAAACCCCCTTTTCTCAAGGCAGTCGAGTGGCGGTCTGCAATGGTCACCACAAAGAAGCCGGCAGCTGGGTAAGACTGAGCAGGAGGAAGAAGGGAGAAAGTTTACAAGAGAAAGTTTTTTGGCTGATCCAGGACTTTAAGAGGCGTTTAATCCTGAGAACTATGACTTTTTGAAAAATACTTTGTTTCCAGAGGAGGATTTCAAGCGGCAAAATTGAGGTGCTGAAAGGAAAGTTTACTCTCCTTCCCTATGGAATCAACAAATGGCCATTGAGAAACCTGTTGTTTCCTATAAAAGGTAAAACCTTGGCTTCTTGTTATAAGTGGGAAGGGAGAGGACAAAAAAATATATTAAGATCTTGCTGGAGGAGATGCCTTGAAGATCTTGAGACTAGAAACTGATTGCAACAAGGCTGTAAAATACAGATTGGGCTTTTTTTTTTTTTTTTCCCTTTTACTGATACCACCCCAGGAAGAGAAAGCGAGAACTTTGTGCGTTGTTTGGACTGATTGATGTCTCTGGGATTTTGAGGAATTGTTTTAACTTTTGAAACATTTTGGTTGCTCTAAGAAGAACAAAGAATGGGTTTATCTGATGATGAACTTAGAAAGGAATATCAAGAAAGTAAGGACGCTGTGAAAGAAGCTTTCCTTTCTTTAGAAATGGCGCTTGCTATTTATCAGCAAACACAACAACAGATGGAGGAAATAGAAGGAGAAGAAGAAAAAGAAGAAGAAGACGCCATCTTCAGTGAATCTAAAAAATTAACTAAGAGAGAAAGGAGAAAGAAAGGAAGGAAAATGAAGGACTTAAGACTTAAAAAAACACTTAAGAAAGGAAAAAATAAGATGCAAAACCAACTTAATGTTACTGAGCAAAAGGAGAAAGGATTACAACAGAGAGGGAAAGCTAAAAAGGCGGAGGTTAGTAGAGGGGGGGGTAAAAAAGCCAGGGGGGATAAGAAAGGGAGGGAAAAGGGAGGGAAAAGCCACAAAGGTATGAAACAAGATGGAAAAAAAGGATTTTTTTTAAAGGGTAAGGTATAATTTCTTTAAAAAAGAAGATTCTGCAAGGTACATAAGATGGTATTATGTATTAGAAATAGAAAATTGGAATGTTATAAGAATTAATAAAAGATTAAAATATTGAAATGTTTAGTAATGACAGATTTTAAAATTTAATAAAATTGTAGCACTTGTTTTTTGAAATAGACAATTGAAATGTTAAAAGATTTAATATTTAGATTTATTATCTAATTATATTATTATGAATTTATTATTCTTTCTCTTTGAAGGTTAGTAGGTAAAATGTAATAAGCAGAATCAGATTGGGTATCAGGCGTTATTTTAAATATTAATTTAGGGGGAGGTTAGAAAGGCATCATACTCTGATCAGTGATTTCAGGAGAAATTCTTTTATTTTTCTTACTATAGGGAATGAGATAAATGGATAATTTGGAAAGAATGGACAAAAAATACAAATACAATGATTTAAATTAAAATGAATTAAATAAAATAGAAATAAGAAGAGGGAAGTTATATAGAAGATATAGAATGGTAAATAAGATAGGTAATGGTATATAAGATGAACACGAACTTAATTGAAGTCCATACAAAGAGAGGTAATCTGGGGCCAAACTACTTTCTTAAAAGAAGTTTTATATTTTTGTGTTTTGTGTATCTATGTTTTGTTTGAGAATTAATAAAACCTCGGAGGAATGTTGGATGAGAATAATGGTTATCAAGTCAGAGAGGAATGAAGATGATGACTATAAACTGGATAAATATAGAAAATAATAATAGTAACAATGAAATTGAATACGAAAAGAGAAATAATGAGAAATTTGTTAAGAGATATCTATATGTTTATATTGAAATGGTGTAAAACAGAATTATGTTGCATAAAATAATATTCGACTTGACTTGTAAAATTAATGGAAAGAGGTTTTATGTATTTAATGGTTAATGATGGTTTGTTTGTCTTTAAAATCAATAAAATTTGTTCCAAAAAAAAAAAAAGATTCATGGACTTCAACTCCCAGAATTCCTGAGCTAACATGACTTGGAGGAGGAATTCTGGGAGTTGAAGTCCACAAGTCTTAAAGCTGTCAAGTTTGAAGACCCCTGCTCTATTGTAATCTAAGTGGCAGGAAAACTAGTCAACCAAGTCCTGAAGTCTTCTGGGTGCCTGTTAAACTCATGTCGTTTCCATTGAAAAAGGGGTGCATTTATTCTATGAAGCTGAATCTCATCCATTTCCCATTTTAAATCCATGTTTCTTTTCTCAAGAGTTCTCTCTCACTTTTAACCATTTGTCTCCATGTTTCCTCAGTCTTTTGCCTGTTTTCTTTATTTAGTCCTTTCTTTTAAAAGAGGAAGAAGAGAGTAGTTGCGCCATTCAGTTTCATATTCACGAAGACTTGTAAAATTAATGGAGCAGGATCTCAGTCTGAACAAAATAAGAGGCGATTCTCCTACTTTGAGCAAACCAACTACAGGGATAATGGTTCTCCTGTAGTTACCAAGGGGGGGGGGGGGGTGTCGGTCTTTCGCAACGTGGAGGTCTCTTAAAAAAAGAAAAGCATAGCTTCCCTAATTCCCAGCAATGTGGGAACTCTTTGGGGGGCTTGGAGAAAACTACCACTTGCCACAGCTCAAGGCTAAGTAACTGGCCTACGCATCTGGGGGGGGGGGAGTCCCCGACACCGCTCTGATTTCCTCAACGCAGCTGCAGCGCTGCGTCCACCAGACATAAATGAAATAAACAAAATGCGCCAGATCCTCCCTTTGTCAGGACAGGAAAACGAAGGAGTCCGTTGCCCCGCCGCACTTCTACTTATCAACGCCCCTCACGGCCCATCGCGGGCTTTTACCTCGGCCAACCCTTGCGGCTCGCGGCCCGCTCCTATTAGCCACCGTAGCATTTCGAGAGGCGGAGTCCGGGCGCCTGGGACGACGGCCTTCGCGTCCCCGGTAGAAATACCGGTAGTTGTCAAGCGCAGCGGGCGTTCCTGGTCTTAAACGCGGAAGGTTTGTCCCTCGCCTCTCGCCGTACTTGCAAGAGGGGAGGGCCGGGGACTGGGAGGGAGACGGCGACCTCCGCGGCTAATCGGATCATTAGATGGAAAAACTGTTTTTCCCCTAAACTCTTGTAGGTTTCCAGGATGCTAAACTAGATCCGACGAAAGTAGATCCGACTAGATCAGGGGTCTCCAAACTTAGCAACTTTAAGACTTGTGGACTGCAACTCCCAGAATTCTCCAGCCAGCTATGCTGGAGAATCTAGTCTAGAATCTAGAAGCTATGCTGGCTGGAGAATTCTGGGAGTTGAAGTCCACAAGTCTTAAAGTTGCCAAGTTTGGAGACCTCTGGACTAGATGCTAAACTAGATCCAATTAGATGTTAAACGAGACCCGACTTTGCTAAACCAGATCCAAGTGGTTGGTAAACTAGATCCAGCTAAACTAGATCCGACTAGATTGTAAACTGGATCCAATTAAACTAGATCCAAATGGTTGCTAAACTAGATCCGACCAGGTGCTTAATTAGATCTGACTTTGTTAAACTGGATGAGACAGGTTACTAAACTAGATCTGGCTAAACTAGATCCAATTAGATCTGAGAAATGGGCAACCATTTGACTAGGATGTTATAAATCTTCTGCCTTGGCTTGAGAAAGGGATTGGCCTAGAAGAGCTCTAAGGTGCCCATGTTATATATGGATATATCAAATGATTGATCTGTTTCTTTAAATGTGCCAAATTGACATCCTGTCAATCTTAATATATGAGCCAGGAGGCAAAGCCAGCATGACCAAAACTGGCTAGGAATGGAGGGATCTGAAGTTGAAATATCCACAAGTTGTGGAGGTTGGATGCTTTTATAAGGGCAGTCTCAGTTTTCAGCAATTTCATGACAGGCATAAAATCAACAAGAGCCATTTTTCTCCTTGCCTATACGTGGGAATAGCATCAAATGTTTATCTTTTATGGTAGTATTCTGAATTGGATAAGCATTCTGATCAGTAGTGGGATTCAAACATTTTTTTTACTGCCGGTTCTGTGGGTGTGGCTTGGTGGGCATGACAGAGGAAGGATACTGTAAAATCTCCAGTCAGAGGTGGTATTTGCCAGTTCTCCAAACTACTCAAAATTTCTGCTACCGGTTCTCCAGAACTGGTCAGAACCTGCTGAATGCCACCTCTGATTCTTATTTTCCAGATTTTGAATTCCAACTCTGTTATGTATGTAAATAGTTGAAATAAAAGCAAGCTTGGGGTAAAGTGCAGGGTTCTGGCCCTGCACTTCTGATTGGGTGTTAAGCGGCTCGATCGGATTGGTTGGGTTCAGAGAATCCAATTGGCCTTTAACGAAGGACTCTTATTGGTTCTGGAGCTAGCGTCTTACAGCTCCCTATTGGTTATTTCACATTAAGGTCACCTATATAAGGCAGAGTTGTTGTTCACTCTCTTAAGTCACTATGTAATAAAGAGCTGAAAGTTCACCAACTAAGATTGTCTCAGTCATTTCACCCATGCCTGAAACTATATCAAACTCCAACTAACATGAGAAAGAGTCAACTGTTGGAGTAATCCAGCACAAAATTTGGAAAACCACCTACCGTAATGCCATCTCTGTCTTTCTTAAACAGGTAGCCATTCTAAGTTCAGTCTCCACTTCTTAAAATAAAGAAGATGAAGGTTATACAATATTAAAATTAAGTAATATTATATTGGTTATTACAGAATAGGACACAAATTGAATGAAGCCCTTAATTATTCTGAAAAGTCTGATAAGATCATGGACTGTCCAGTTTAAGAATGAATATATCCTCACCCTGTGCCATTAATCATTAAAACCCTAACACTTTAGGGTTGTCCTTACAAAGGGTAACCTGATTCATAGGGTGGAGTGTGTCCTTTGAAGGGTTCTGTTTTGCATGGCTAACCCACTGATGCAGTAATAACTAGATTATTTCCAGGCATAGTTCAAATGTCAAAAAGTATCAGAAGTTACATTCTTGCATTTAAGCAGGTTGTGAACACTTTCTGCTCCAGATAATTAGTGCATGGGTCTTCCTTCACACATGTATATTTTTGTTTAACCTTTAATGGAATATTACTGTATTATAATATTCTGTTTTTACAACAGTTTTAAAACTGTTTTTACAATTTTATATTGTGCAGAGTATAAGATTGAGCTGTTAGCAAATATAGCAGGTAAATTAATAAATCTACAGAAACTGTTCTGGCTCTCTATACCTAATTATCTTAGGTGATTATCATGGAGAAAGATCACTCTGCAGTGACAATTGAAACACAGAATTTCCTCCCTGAACATTTCACTAAACATTTTATGTTACTTGCATAACAAATAAACCTTGTGAGGTTTATTGACATATTAAATTATTTAGTGCTACTTAACAGTTTTCAGATCTAAACTAAGAAAAGTTTGTGGTATTGCACTAAAAGCTATAAGATTAGATTAGAAGAACTTTATTGTCATTGTACAAGTACAACGAAACTGTGGATGCACTCCAGCAACTGTTCCCAATGCAATAAAACCAAAGCACTTAAAAATGAAGATAAGAAAGATAGAGTACCCACATCTCCATTTGCAATTTGAGAGTACAATATCTACAAATATACACAAAATATGCATCCAACACAGAAGGAAGAAGGCGGAGCCTCCTCGCTGATGGACTGTAGGTCGCGACTCTCTGTGGCTATGGTTCGTGCTCTTTCATTGGAGAGCCCCAATTATTATGATTAGGGGCTGAAGCTGCCTTGGAGGGGCAGCGGAGTAAGGGGAAACCGCAAGCCAGGTTGAGGGGAGCCACATCTCCCCCCTGGGCTTGGTCTTTTTCCTCCCGAAGACGACTCCAGCAGTAGTTTAAAATGGCCACCCCGAAGAGGAGGACTCAGCTGGATTAAGATTTGTGCAGGAGGGAAGAAAGAGGTGGATAACATCTGAACCTGGACAGCTGGGCAATACAACAACAAAAATACCCCGGGATTAAGGTAACATGAAATTTTTAAGAAAAGAAAAGTGAGCGGTGAAATTACAAAGGAACAGGGGGAAAAAAAGAAAATATTTTTGACAGCTAAGCAGGGCTTCAAATTGGGAAAGGAAGAAGCTGGAACTAAAGATTTAACTAAATTGGACTAAAATATTTTGGGAATAAACGCATAAAATAAAGCTGGACTTAAGATTGTCAAAAAATAATAATAATAAAGTTTACAAATTGGAGACTGGACTGTGCTGGAATATTGAGGTTCAAAAAGCCCTAAATAAAAAAATAGGGGGAAAAGGTGAAGACTATGTATAATGGAGAGTGCTACCTTTTGACAAAAACTCGAGCTCAAACAAAAGGGAAAGCATCCTGTTTCTGAATGAACTTGTGTAGATATAACATTAAATAATTATTGAAACAAAAGTAAGAATCTTAGAAAGTGAAAGCAGAACCAGAATAAAGAAAAAAGCAAGGAAAGACTGACTGTGGGATTGATTGATGTTTTTGGTATAGACCCTCGGCTGGAATAACTGAGAACTTTAGAAAATTGAAAGAAGAAAGAAGGAAAGTAAAAGTGGGGTTTTTTGGGGGGGACTTTAACTATCATAAAATACAAGAGTATGTAATGATGATATATCTTCGGGAATTAAAAATGGAACTTAAAAATATAAGAGAATTACTACAGGAAAGAGGCGAATCACTTTGCTCTGTGTTAGAAAAAATGGAAATGGTGATTGAAGAACAAGAAGAAAGAGCTTCAGAGGAGGAGGAGTCGACTCAAGGAGAAGACATTTTAAATAGACAATTAACACAAAGAACACTACAAAGAAGTGGGGAAAGAAGGAAGGTTAAAAAGTTGAGATTTAGGAAGGCAATCAAAAGGGGGAATACCTATGAAGTCAGGAAAGGCAGAAAGACCCAGCAGAAAAGGGGAAAGGAAGATATTAAGAAAGAGAGGGATATAAATTGGAATGAGAAAAGATATGGGGAAAAGAGGGGGAGGAGTTCTATTAATATATTCTACAATGGCATTAGTTTTTGAAGGAAGGCTCAGATGCTACTTAAGTTGATGATTTGCTTTTAGGGGGTTAAAAAAACCTTACAGAATTTATCAGTATCACACATCTGCTTATGTTAACTTCAGAACAAATTTGGCAAGAGTTTATTTCTGGATTAGAGGGTGAAAGTGGGCTGTTGACATTTTGTACTGATGTGCTAGATTTCGTTGCATGTGTTCTAAAGTCATGCTGCCCTTGGCCACACACTCGCATGGGAGATTTATTTTGAAACTTGGCATATGATCAGAGGTACTCTGTCTTGATCTTTTACATTTCTAATATTGATATTTGTAACAGACATCCCTTAACAATGCATCAATTGGCTAAGGCACAATCAAGTACAATCATTGTACAAAGCAACAGAAGGAACTAAAACATCCCCTGTGTTTAAAGAAAATTAATACTGTTAGGAGAGCTCTTAATGCAAATTAGCTATAAGGAGTTTTTACTAGTACAAGTCTTTTTGAGTTCATTGATCCTTTTTTTTTTGTCATCATGTTTATATTCTAAGGAGCAGTTGTAGATTGCTTAATGGGAACCAAGAGACATGCTGTAGCTTTTCATTAGTTGATACAGAATTTCTAATGAGTATTTTGGTGATGACACAAATATTTTGCCTATTATCCACAGTGCCTCATTCCAAGACAGGCTTTTTAGTAAATGGTTTATTGGTGTAACTGCACATAGTCATCCATGAGAAATTAAACAGACTGCCATCTATCCTGTATGAATATTGCATTTTATTTTCTCATCGTGCTCCTTGTAAAACAATGATTAATAGTAGGAGACTGTTTGCATATTCATATACCATTTGATAAATGGAGTTCACATTAGATCACTTCGGTTGTCAGGGATGCTGTTGGATCAGGACCTCACATTGTCACATGCCAAAAGATAGCTGCTGTTATGTGACTGGGAACCCCCAGATGGCATTATAGTCTTGGTTTATCATGTTTTTGTACTGAAAGACTTTTTATTTTGATTTAGGCTTTGTTTCCCCTTTCCAATTCCTCACAATAGATTTGATCAAAAGAAATAAGAATCATACTTCCGTCTGTTTACTTTTAAAGATCCCAGGTATCCTAGGACCCATCTATAAGAGCAGAAATTGTATTCTTAATGCATTCAGCAAATTAATGCTTACAGTATAATGAGATCTTGCAGCCACTCTTCAGTAAAAAGCTCCATTCAGATTTTAAAGATTATATCTGTGGTCAGATTATTTACATTTTAACAGCTTTATGAGAAACAGGTGAATTCACTAAAGTTTTACTGCACACAAATATTACAGTGATGCTATGTATGATGGAACCTGGATAAGATTATTGTCATATTGTTGAAGGTATCAGTTGACTAGCAGTTTTATTATGGCAATTCATATTGTCATAGAAAATGTTGGTTCTTTTGAAAGGAAAACTGGTGCCTTTTTCCATTACCCTTTATTAACTTCTTTTAGGTTGATGGGAGAGTCACTCATTTTTATGTAAGAAAAAAAAATGGATTTTTGCTAAAATGTATTAGGGAAACCTCTACCAAATAGAAACTTGATGCTGCTGTTGGTCTTATGGGAATGAAGATACTCAACAGAAAGCAGAGCCAATGACAGCAGAAGAATGAGGTGTGCCAAGTAGACCACATTTTGATAACTCCTCTCTGGACAAGGACATAACTTGATATTGTCTAGAAGTGTTCCAGGCAGTTGCTGCTTGCAAGAAGACCATAAGATAGTGGCCTGTGGGGGATTTAGAGTTATGCAAAATGAGGAAGTAGCCATCTTCCTCAAAATACAGTTAGTGGCTTTAAAAGGATAGTAGATATGTATATTTTCTTTTCAATCACTTTTGGAAACTGCTGGTCAGCTATTGGGAACTTTTGGATCCACAAATTTTATAGCACTAGGTTTGTTTCCTTCAGTCTTTAGTGAGAGAAGCTTTAAATGCAAGTTTAAGGACTTTGAATGTGTTTTTAATCAACAGCAAAAGGTGATTAACCCCTTTTTAATTTAGGAAGTTATAAACATACTAAGGATCTAGATAAATTTGAAACGTTTTGGAATTAACTATAAAGAATTCTTCCCAGGGAAAAATGATTCTGGTTTGAATTCTTAAAAATAAAATAAGATTTTAAGGCATATTGAAGAATATTTTTGAACAAAAGTCCCAGAAATTAATTTTCAGAATGTAATAAACCGGAAAAAGAAATCAAATTCTATGACATTATTTGAGGGGACTAAAAATCAAAAAAGGAAAAGGAAAGAATAAAGCTAAACCAATTCAATCTAGTCAGTCATGTTAGAGAACTATTCTGCATATCTAGTCCTCCAAGGAAAAGGGTTAGAGTTACAGAATGGCTGAGAAAAAAAACCTAATTTCTTCATTACAGAGCTCACTGCCAAGACATAACAGCATAGAACTACAGCTCCCATGCACAGAAGCATTTCAAAGTTGCCATGTTGTTGAGATCGGTTTTTTTTTACTTCACAATCTAGTCTTCAGCCTCCAATTCCCAGTATTTCACCCAAATACCAAGTAGGCCTGACTTGCCTTTCTTCAAGATCAACCAAGATTGGTGAGGTGCTTCTACATTTGGGTGAAAGATGCTCAGAGGCTCAATCGACATCTTAAGGGAAGAATACTTCCTTAGGTCAGTGGTCCCCAACCTTTTTTGTACCAGGGACCAGTTTCACGCAGAAACACTTTTTCAAGGACCGGGTAGGGGCGTGAAGGTTCCAATAACAAAAACCTTAATCAATGCTGGGTGTTTTGTCTCCATGTGGTGGTGCAGTTTTGATGGTTTCATGGCTTCATTAGCAAGTCTGTCACTGCATATTACACAGAGTGGGGGTGGGGCTTGTGAATCACCTGTTGCGATGAACCCGTAACTCAGGTAGGAATCTTGGTATTTTCTTTTAAATGCGGCTTTCTTTTTGCAGGTAGTCTGTGACCCTTCTGCTGTCTAATCATTGTCTCGTTTACCCTTTCCAAAAAAACTCTCCAGTTGAACTCTGTTTCTGGTTCATTTTGCGAGGGCTAGCTTGCATTGGTGATGCAGGTAAATACGCGCCAAAGAGTCAAGCGCGGAAGTTAGGTGAGGGCAGAAGTGGTTGTCTTTCAAAATAAGACACCCGGAAGCAAAAACATATTTTTATATATATTTTAATCACGATTATTCATTCTTTGCGGCCCGGTACAAAATGATCTACGGACCGGTACCAGTCCGGGGCCCAGTGCCAACCACCATTACCTAAGGACCCCTGCCTTAGGTAATCCTCCTTTAGTGAACCTAAAAGAGTGGCAATTTGTTCATTAAACAACGGAGTTACTAAGTAAAATCTTACCTTAGCTTTTCTTTGTTTACAGACCTGCAAAGGTCATAAATGCAAGGAGAGATCATAAATTTACTTTTTCATCACCATCACGATTTTTGAAAAGTTGCTGCACAAGGCAGTTGCTAAAAGAACTACCGGTAAATGGTAGAGTTTCCCAATGTGTCAGTAGATGGGGAGCTTTTGTCATATAAAATCATCCAAGAAGAAAGCAAGGGAATGAAATTAAGCTATGTTGCTCTGCAGCCTCTAATTAAAGGCTGTTAGACCCTGGAAAGATCCAGGAAAGTAATCCAGACATTTTTTTTACAGTGATCTATTTGTCTCTTAAGAAATAGATAACAAATTTGAACAAGAAACATGGCTTAATATTTTTATTTTGGGAATGAGTATAATTATTTAAGCTTTATGCTCTCCAATGTGCATTTTCTCTATTCAGGTTATCTCAAGACTGATACAAAATTATATTCTTTCAGAATTTATTGTTTTTGCGTTTTCCATCTCCCTATGTTTTTCACACCTTTCAATTTTTATCTTTCACAACGCTGAAAGCTTTCCTTTTATTTTTTATTTTTCTTTTTCTTTTAAGAAAAATGTTTAATTTTGTTTATACCTTATGAGATTATCTAATTTCCTAAGCATATGCCTCAACACCATCAGAAAGTCATGCTATAAAATGTATTTCATTTTAATCATTTTTCTTCTTATATAGCCAGTGGGTCCCCTGTCTGTCTTGCATAGTTCTATTAGGAAAATAGATGCCAGGTAAAGGGATCCATGTGGAAGATGGGTAATGGCAAAAATAATTATCAAAGCATCACACCAAAGAAATACACTGTAACTAGAGAAAACAAAACAAAGAGGGTATTTGCTGAGTAACAATAAATATACAGTATCTACTATACATTTTAAAATAAGTGGCTCCTTCCATTCTGGTGTTCTCTCACAAATATCCATTATTGAAGATTGAAAATCAAAATATATTCCTTGAATTTGTGTGTTATATTGTGCAGGGTTAATTAACTATATGTTATACAATTACATGATTTTTGTTCTGGTGGGAGAGGAAGAAAAATTCTGTTTATGTCTTTGGAGAAATAGTGTGATTATTTCTAAGAAAAAAGATGAAAATAAGTGAATTGTATTTTGTTTTGGAGAACTCTTGGTTGTCTATTCTAGACATTTGAAAAGTGAATGAGGAAGGTAAATGTGATGAGTTAATCCAGGAAAAATATTTAAGTTGTTATTGAAAATATATTTCCTACCTGCTAAAAGTCAGATTTAATTTACCATTTAATCAAAACAATGTAACAGTGTGCAGTGTTTAAGAGAGGTGTATAGTAAGGCCCAGTTCAACCCCCCCTTTTCCCCCAATTAATAACAGCCATCCCTCTTTTTGTTCTCCTGATAAACTTGCCCATAGAATTGGTCGTGCAGATGTGTGGATGGATCATTTTGGGGACTTGGTACATATTAAAATAAGCAACTCTCCCAATCCCCATAACACAAGGCAACAGCTGGAGGTACATATAGCAGTTCCATTAATGGATGTTTTCCTGCCAGCTGGTGATCTTTGGTCAACTGGACAAAAGAAGACTCGGGACTCCACAAATCTCTGTCCTTAATATGCTCTATACATTTAACTAAAGTAGTACTTAACCTGTAGCAAGATAGGAATCAGTAGTGAGGACAATATGTTTTATATTAGTATAGCTTTCTGCTGCTACAAGGACTTGACAATGGAGAAGCATTCTTAGTGTTTCTCTTTTTTGAATGGCAGATTACATTGCTTCCAATAGAAAATATCTGCAGACCTGGGTAGAACTGTGGCGCCTTTGGTGCTATCTGAGTTTGTTTGTTTGCTTGCAGACATTTCATTAACTGACTAGGTAACATCATCGGTAGAAATTATTATAGAGTCTGTTGCCTGTTGATATGCAGTTGGTTGCCCTGCCAGTGTTGATGGAGATATGGTTTTGTCCTTGGTAGTCTCTTGATTAGTGTATTGTTTTCTACTTGTTTGTCTGGTGCTGATCCTTGCTTATCTGAATGTGGGCTGCTGGAGGAGATGTGATAGTCTTTTTGTTTCCTTCTTAGGTTTTTATTGTCTCCTGACTGTGTATCAATATAGTTCATCTCTATATGCCTACATTGCTTTACTTAGGGCCTTGCATAAACATTGGCAATATCCTTTGTCTTCCACACCCCTGTGACTTTGCTTTAATCCTGAGTTTCAGCTATCCTTAGCTATATCAGTCTTAAAGTAATGCTTTCCCTCCAATTCCAACATCACACAAGGGCAATTGTTTCAAGATGTGCCAAATCTACTAGGGATTCTCAAGAGAATCTCTTCCTAGCAGTGTCTGGAAACCAAGACATGAGTGGGATCAACAATGGGGACAGAAATTTTATACCAGTATTGTTTCTGCTGATTCAAGGATTGGTGGATAGCAATTTCAACTCAGCTGTGGGAAAAGACCGTAAAATCTCGAAAGCTAAGCAGTTAGTTTATTTTCAGGCCCATCCTGCTTATTCTGTGGAGTGGAGGCCTAGGGATCCACTCCTCTAGTCTTATTTCTATGCTGTCATTGCCTGACATCATTTTTTCTATGGTGTCACTGTCTTGGTCCAGCCCTTGATGGCCTCATATTCTTTTGCCTCAGGTTGCAACTTTCACTCTGATGTTGAGATGAACTTCCATAATAAACAAATAAAATTTAAAAGATAGACCACAGTTAATTTATATATAAAAAGAGGTACCTTCACAACTATGCTTCTACTCTGTTAGCCCATAAGATGTTAACAACATCTGATATGCAATAGTTTTACATATCCCCTTGTGGGGAAAAGATCAACTGGCAAACCGCTTTATAAATCTGCCACAGTGTTGGAGTTAGGCTACTGTAGCTAAATGCCTTTTAGATATGCTTCTTCTTTTGAGTTCCCATATTTACAAATGAAAGCTTTTTCAAACCACGTCTTTTAATATAATTTGCATATTTAGTAATACATTGATTAACATTAAACACGGATTATTGCAATTTATTTCAGAAACAGATGGGATGCATTAAGTGAAAAAAAAGCCTGCGTATTTAAATAGAACAGACTCGCTGGCTGACGATTAATGAGTGATGAACAGAAAAAGTTTGTTAATTGACGGGGGAGGCGGCGAGAGGCTTCGGGCGTGTGCCTTTCTTTTGCAAAAGCTTTCACTGCTAATGGTTTGGTGAAGCTGGTAATACAGTTAATTTTAAATGAATAATGTAACTCAAAGGTGTTCTTCACTTTAATAAAAGCTATAGCATGGATAAGTGATAAGATTCTGACAGCAGAAGCAGAACGTAGTAGAAGAATCAGGAAAATGGAAGAGGGGGAGCGAGAATAGAAGAAAAAAGTCTGACAAACTTTTTGGTCGCCACGTTTTTTCTCTAAGCTTTCTCCTTTATGGAAATTGGCCACTAGATGGCAGTGTGTTACAAGCTATTCGCTTCTCTTCTGTTTCTCCTTTGTCTCAAATCCATAGAAATCTAGATAAATTCTTCACCTAACATTGTCTATGTGTTATCAATTGGGACTACTATAACAGTTGAACGAAGTATCATAAACCAAATACGCATGAGCACATTTTAGACTTCCTGATA
The DNA here is from genome assembly GCA_033807585.1 of Hydrophis major. Taxonomy (NCBI): domain Eukaryota; kingdom Metazoa; phylum Chordata; class Lepidosauria; order Squamata; family Elapidae; genus Hydrophis; species Hydrophis major. The sequence goes on from CM066329.1 coordinate 337,915,034, forward strand.
CATTTTTATTTTTCAGTGATAACCCCAGGTGCAAAAGATCAGCAAAAAGTCTCAATTTATACAACATGCCGAAAACTAATAGAAATAACTAATGAATGCACATCATCTTACTTCATCAACATACACCTCTTTATACAAAATCTTAAACTAACTGTGTTGTCTGAGACCAGAAACATCTACATTTTGAATTCTTGGAAATCAGACATAAATCTAAGATGATGACTGCTTCACCATTTAGCTAGCCTTTGGGTGAAGTTTGAAGTAAGAATGTGCTTGCTGGGACGTTATTGAAATCTCTTGGCTGAAGAAATTGTGTGAACACAGGCCCAACTACTTTTGAGCATCTCTTCACTCAGGAGTTTGCGACTAGAACAAGAATGAAGCTCACAAAATTTTCCACAAAAAAATCCACTCTGGTTTTCTCCAAGCTTTCTTTTTTTTTTCTTTCTTTCTTTCAGCAAACCAATTTAGGAGGGGGAAAAAAGCATTGACTGGTGCAATTGGAAGACAGTTTTTAATGAGGAATCCTTTCCATCTTCTACTACTGCAGCTGGATGTCAAGAAATATCAAGCACAATTCATTGCAAATCTGTAAGCTTACTTACCGTATATACCGCTTTACAGCCCTCTCTAAGCATTTTACAGAGTCAGCCTACTGCCTCTAACAGTTTGGGTTCTCGTTTTACTGACCTCAGAAGGATGGAAGGCTGAGTCAACCTTGATCCTGGTGAGATTTGAACTGTCAAATTGCAGACAGTCAGCAAAAGTACTCTACCCACTGCACTACTGCTGCTCATACAATTTGGGACCAGGTTTCCTGAGAGGTCATCCTCTCTGGTGAAGGTTAAATAGTTGCTAAGCCCTCCAGAAGTTGCCATTCTGCTTGTTCCATTATACACTTTACCTTCTTTCAGTGAAATATACCCTTAGATCTTTTAGCTATCTTTTCAGTGAAATATACCCTTAGATCTTTTAGTTATCACTTGGTCTATTGAAAATTGACTTAGGGCACATGATAATTCTGCACCAATTGGGAAGTAGCTCTGGATCTCACATTGTCTGCTATATTTAAGAACTGAGTCTGTTTCTAACTTAAGTGTGGTATGTTTGAAAAAGAAGTAGGACAAAAAAGCTGGAGCTCTGTTGGACTCAGGTGAGGTATGTTGCCCTATTAGTACAAATGCTTGCATACCCATCCACATGCAATCTGACCCCTGGCTATTAAATTTCAGCAACCAAGAAGGCCTTTCAAGGAGAAAGATAGAGGAACTTGAACAATTCTTTTGGCATGTAGTTAAGCAAATGTACACAAAATAAGGTAAGGATAGAAATAAGGCTGTACAGGCAATTTATTTTATTCCACTTTTGTTTGAAGTGAGAATAATGTTTTTTAAAAATATTCTCCACAGCAGGTTCGTATGACAATGAATATTTGCTCTGTTTGTCAGTGTTAGAACTGGGGGGGTTGGGAAGTGAAAACAAAACTTTTGTTGCTTTAATGTATTGTTAGCCACCCAGAGATGGACAGCCATATAAATTTATTAAATGAAGATACTATGGAATGAGAGAACCAATCCCACACCCTCACTACATTTTTCTCAGACAGAGCTGGCCTGCTCTCTGAAAGAAATAGACTATCAGTGCTTTGAACTGTGACAATATGGAATCTCTTTATAATAAATGAATGGTCAAAAGTTAAAGCAAGAGTTAAAGCACAGAAATATTGTAGGCATATGTTGCGGGATTTTAAGGAAATATTTATGCTAGACGCTCTAATGCAAGGGTGTCCAACCTTGGCAACTTTAAGACTTGTGGACTTCAACTCCCAGAATTCCTCAGCCAGCAAAGCTGGAGGAATTCTGGGAGTTGAAGTCCACAAGTCTTAAAGTTGCCAAGGTTGGACAACCCTGCTCTAATGTATATCCTGAACACAAATTTCTATTTATAGGACCCCATATCAATCAGCAGTATTTTCAGTTAGGAAATTAAAGTAGCAAGTCTGAACTTTGACAGGAGTTGATTATATAATCCTCAATCCCTCGCCTTAATTAGCATTTTTATCTGAGACCATGAAGGTAGCCCAATTATTTAGTTCAGTAAGGGAAATAAAACTGAGCTACACTCACAGAGCTATCTAAACCCCAAGATTTGAGCCCCCCCCCCAGCAGATTTTTCCATTGCTGTTTTGCACAACAAACCCAAAGACAAATTAAGTGATATTGTAAATAGCAATATTTGCTATTTAATAATTTATTTAATAAATAGCATATTTTTCAAAAATAATTATTTAATCATTCTTTGTGTTGTATAAATCCAGAACATTGAGCTAATGAAGTAAACATGGATAAGTTAACCGTGGGTGAGCATGTTATGCCATCTCTTATACTATATTACATTTACTTTTTATCACGGGGATAAAACATTTCTAGACTGTCTACAACTCTAAGTAATGTCTAAAAATTGCCGTAATTACTGCTTTCCATGATTTTTCTTCCAAGGAATTAACAACATGTCTAAAAATTATAGATTGTTGAAGAATATCTTTTATTTTCTTGGGCTAAAGCTCAGATTCTGAAGATATATTGTTGGTTGGGTTCACAAGGCACATTGAAACCAAATATGCCAGATTACAGAGTAGCCTGGTATGTTATATTTTCTTTCTTCACACCTTTGGGTACATTCATACAACATGCTAACTGTAAGATAATCCATCACCTATTTGCATGTCTCATTTCATCATAATGGAGCTGCTGAATGTGATTATGTAAATACACACATGTATTTATTGCATATGTATTCAGCTTGAGTGGCTGAACAAATAGGCCCATTTCAGCTCTGCATCCTCCAAGGGAGTTGCCATTAAGATCCTCTACACAGGTTCTACAACCTGCTTGGCCAGTCAAGGACTATACCATATTTTAAGTTCAGTAGAAGTGTGCCTGATGCATATAAACAATTAGACCTCAGAGCTAAATCCTCTTGAAACATGTAGTTCAACTTTACAGGACTGGGTTTTGCCCCATATAATGTGAGTATCTAAGATTACAATGTGTAGAAAAATAAGAGGTGGAACTGAGGCAAGAAATGAAATAATAAAAAAATAAACTAGGATTGTCAATTACATTCAATCTTTTAGGGAAATTAGAGAAAGGGTGTGTTTACAGAACACATTATACCACATTGCAGTTGGGGTTCTTATGACATCCTGACATATGTGGGCTCTTAAGAATTGACTGGGAGGCAGCTAACCTCAATTATTCCTATTTCAGTATGTATTTACATTGTATATATCTTGTCTTTCTGCCTATAGGACAGAAACTGCAAAAAGTAAAATACAAATAATTAAAGTCTTACAAGCATATTTACAAGATCAAACTAAAAAGCAAGAAAGGAAGTTGAGACTAACCTTCCCAAAGTGGAAGGAGTGGCAGCTGAACAGGAAGCTTATTCCATTCTCCGGTGAGCAGCTCCTGCTTTTGTGTGAATGGAATCTTCAGGAAGAATGCAGCTCTCTTCCCCAATAAATAGTTAGGGGCAATATGCCAGTTGCTGTGAGTTTGCATTCAAAATTACTATTTCTTTATTTGAACTAAACTTAATCCACTTACTTTTAACCACTAAAAGCTGGCTGTCATCAGTCCAATGGCATGGTGGCTTAAAAGTGATATTCCCTTCTTTTTGAGCTGCACTACAAAGTCAACACTGATGATGTTACCTAGTTAGGATAATGAAACGTCTGCAAGAAAACAAACAAGCTCAGAGAGCACCAAGGACCCCTCATATCAACCCTCAGCTACAAATATTGTCCTTTAAAGCCAACACAGTTTAAGTCAGAATTACTGGTGCTGAACAATTTAAGCTGTGTCACTTTGGGTCTTTAAGGTAGCTCCAATGTCTTCTTGTTTCTTTGACTACATTTCTCCTAGCATTAGATGGTGGAAAATTGCTTTAATGCTCTTTGATATTTCTGAAAGACAAAACACTGGCATATAGGATTTTCTTCTTTTTATGTGATATCCTGCTCATTCTGCTTTGCCATTTGGAATGTTTTACAAAACAATGGATTGTTCACAGGCATGTAAAGATTGTAACCTGTATAAATAAATACCAGTACATATATATATAAGTACATATTTTCTCACAATATATGACCAAACGTATTTTATTCCAATGTGGGACATTGCAAATGCAGTGAAATCTCAATTTAGCAGATCTTAAGGCAATTAATTTTGGATGCAACAGATGAATTCTTGTGGTATTTACATCATTTAGGTCATTTGCATAATTACATCATTTGCATCAATTTGTGTCATTATGCAATTGACATGAAATGACACAAATATAATTTGCATAATAACATTGCTGTTGATGACATACTTTCTGATTTAATGGACAATCAGGAATAATGGATGCCCTCTCCCTCTAGCTGGTGCATTAAAGTAGAGATTTTGCTTCATATTTTTCACTAAAAGTTAAATTTTAAATGCTTTTTAATGTATGTTTTAGAGTTGAAAACTGCAATGCAAAATTTACAGAAGTGCAAAATCCACACAGTACTGTACAGTCTTGTTTAATCTATATAATTCAGGTTGTCCTCATTTAATGACCAACATTGGGATCAGCCACTTGGTCGTTAAGTGAGGCAATTGCAAAATGAAACTGCAACCTTGCTTACAACTTTATTTCAACTTTCCTTTGCTTTACTGACCTGCAAAGGTCTCAAATGTGAGGAAAGGTCATAAGGTTACTTTTTGGCCTTTATTGTAATTGCAAACAATTGCTAAATGAGGCAGTTGCTTAACAAGGATTACCTATATAGCTCAAACATGCAATGAAATTCACAAAGAATGAAATATTTAAACTTCCTTAGGTATCCAAGTGAATCTATCCAATTCTTTGGTATGAAAGTTATGAATGATGTAGGATTCTGGGCTGTGGAGCAGCATCATTTTGAAAGCATCAAAGCAATCAAGATGGTGTCTGCAATCACACAGTTGAAGGCCTGTTCTTTCTTTATGGGCATTATGAAGAAGGTCCTCATTAAGCTTTTATGCCAGGGGTCTCCAATCTGTGGGCCTGTACCAGTCCCTGGCCTATTAGGAACCGGGCCACATAGGTGGAGGTGAGCAGCAGGTGAGTGAGCTGAAAACTGAAACCAATTGCCCCCCTACTCTCGGTTCATGGAAAAGTTGTCTTCCACGAAACCTATCCTGGTGCCAAAAAGGTTGGGAAACAGCTGCTTTATGCTATCTATTCTGGTTCCACGTCTTCCAGGGTGTGGTCCTATCCAAATGTAAAAGCAAAAGTCAGAACCACCAAAAGACAAATTCTATGTTGGGCCTGCCTTGCTCATGCTGGCTTGGAATTCTGTTTTAATATCAGCTCATCAGAGGAGAATCATGTTTAGGGAGGCTGCTTTGAATTCTAGGCACAATTTCAAAACAGATCCCTTGTCCAATAATAAACTGGCTATTAAAAACAGCAATGCAATGACAAAAGAAACAGAGGATCCTAGAAACCTCTGAAAGAGGTGGATATATTTCCAGGAGAAATGCTCACCTCCCAAGAGCAACCCAAAGGAAAAGCAAGTAGTTAAGCTGCTTTTTTGCTCTAAAAACATTTTTGAGCAAAGGTAAAATGCAGCCGATAGAAGGAAGAAGTTTATTTGGTTACCTGTTTATATAACCAACCCAATGTGAAGAGCAATTTTCTTTCTCTGTTTTGTCTGCAATCTTGCAACTTTCTGCTAGCCTTTACCTTTTGCTTCTGGTATGAAGACTAGAGGAATGCCTCCATCTCTGGAGCTAATGGTTAAAAATTAAAAATAGCCCTTAATGCACGAAGCAAACAGTGTTCCTCAATTCTGCCCCATCCTCCCTCAGCTCACTGGAGCAGATTGCTTCCCTCTGTTCCACGGAAGGAGCCTCTGCTGTTGGATTCATTGGGGAAGAAAGAAGCACATGCCTTTTGAGAAGAGTCTGCAAAGAAGACATTCCTATGGCCTCTGTAGGTTTTGGTGAGGTATGTGCATGGAATCGTGCAAAGGCAAGAGAACCAGGAAGTCCTGCTGTTCAGTCTCCTGCATTCCAGTAAAACGTCCTGAGCTCATAAAATGGACACCTTCTTCCCTTCTTTATGGGCTGAGAGCCAGGATAATGTCCACCCACATTTCTGAATGGCTTATGCATTAGCTTGCCTTTCCAACACATCACCATTCTCGTTTTCTATAACCGCACAAAACATTAACAATTAAACATTGTAAACTGACAGGATAGTTAGTCAATGAACATCACATGTGAGTACCGCTTTTTATATGGGACCTGTTTTGTTTTTTTAAATAAAAAGGCTAAATAATAATATTAGATCCCCATCTTACAAAAAAGATAACTTCTTCATCCTAAAGGCAGCTCAGTAGCCAAAGCTTCAATTGCAGCATTGAAAAAAAACATACCCCCAAATTACTACCCTTCTCTTTCAAAGTATGATTAAGGATGCCAAAGTGCTTATATAAAAAAGGTCACTTTACCCTTTTCTCTACTAGAGGGGATTATTCTAACATGACATGTTTGCCTCCTATTGTGAGTTGCGAAAATCCCTCTGTATCCAGTGTGTTTTGTTTGGATTGAGATGGCATGCGGCTGATGTCTGTGACCTTCATGGTGGCTTAGATCCCTGGCTGGCACTGATTTTTGATTTAGTGCCGATCTGCTGCGCTTGTCACAGACTGCAAGGTGCTTTCCATGCACTAATGGAACAGCTCAAGGGCAGAGGGGCCCTGTAAATGTCTATCTCTCACCAGCAATGTGTTAAATAGAGAGCTAAGTTTTCTACATGTGAATGACAGACACTGAAATTGCAAAGGAGAAGGAAACATGGAGCTCTTGTAGTCCAGTCCTGGGAAATAAGGAAAAGCAGCAATTGTTAAAAGTGCAAACCTGCTTTTATTCCAGGTACTAATGAATATATATGTAGAGTGTTAAAACAGAATGCTTAAGACAAATATGGATAATATATCTTCATTTAATAGGAGGGGGATAACAGTTATGCATTCAAGATGCCATATTAAACACCATTCAAGTGAAGGGAATCTCACTGGGATAGGTTTGTGCTTATGTGTCCAGCCATGCATCTAAAGTTGCTAATAAATTTTGTTCGTTAATGATACATTTGGGGAGGGGGGGATAGAGAGAGGAGGAAGAGGAATCCAACCAGAAATTTTGCTTTGTAAGAAATCATCAAATTATTTTGCATACTGCCCCAAGCCAAAATTAGGAAGGCTATTAGGAAGAATATTTATTATCCTACTTTCATTGTGATGTTTCTATATAAAATGCTGCCAACTCTTTGATATTTACTAGGATTAAATTGCCATAATAGCTAGTTGGAACTATCTTTAAAGTATTGATTTAAAAAAAAAAAAACTAAGTATAGTACATAAATGGAGACAGTGACAATAATGCACACAAATAACCCCAACATTGTTTTTTTTTTAAAGATATGATTTGTTTAAGCAAATCTTCAATATCATTTCAAATATCTGAACATGATCCATTATTTTAGAATGCAATTCAAATCATTGATGCTGGCTGGGAAGAAAATTATTAAGTAGGTCTTAATGATCACTCAAAAGCATGAATGATATTTTTCCTGTTGAACTCTACAGAGAACTAAACAGTCTTTTGAGAAATCAACAAAGACAGAAGTCTATTTCAAATCCTTAGTCTTGAGCTTGCTCTGATCTTGGCTCCAGAAGTAAGCAGATGATGTGCTGTGGAGCTGATTATTTTATTATAGGATGAAACAAGCAATTCCATCATTAACAAACTGATGCTAATACTTTATCCTCTGTTAAATGCCAAAATGCCAATCTCTCTAATCAATGGCAGGCTGCAGATGATATTTGGATAATGCTGCTGGGCATGATTTTAAAAATATTTTTCCTGGGATGAGGTGGATGCATTTGTACCATATCTGGTCAAGTCTAGATCAGGTTGATAGCATGAGAATTAACCATTTCTCTATGTAGCTGCTGTCTCAATCTTGCCACTGAAGCAGGTATCATTATAAGTAACTACTGCTAGAAGATGTCAGGTAAAAAAAAGCAACCCATTTCCTCTCACAGCATTTTAGTGATAGGCCACATCAGGCCATTGTGGTTGCTCATGGCAAAAGAGAAAGCAAAAAAGTAATATAGCTAATTGGTCTCTTCAATTTTGGCAATCCTTCACTTTTTCCATGCTGAATGCTCATACTGGTCCAAATTAAGAAGCGAAATATTTGGGTGCTTGCTTCAAACTAAGAAGGCTGGTCTTTAAAATTTGCAATGGGATGTCTACTTTCTGTTGAAATAGGAGAGGCACATAACATTCATTCAGTCAATCATGACCTCTGTGGTGCCTTTCAAATCTATTCTTTTCTAGTTGTAAGACTGGAGTATGGCTAAATAATAAAGTTTCCCTTAAGTCAAACTTGTTTCCTGATGACTTGATGAACTCAACTTTGCTGTTTTCTGAGTAAGGAAGTGATGTGGCCTTTTTCCAGAATATTGTTTGGTGTCTCAGTCTAACATACAGCTATGGGATTTCCTGTTTGTATCTTATCTAAACGCTAACTAGGATTTACTCTGACCCACCATGGTTTTTAGGACCCCATATGATGTGCAGGATCAGCCACCAAAAAATGGCCAAATCAGATGTAATACCTTTTAAATGTTTAGCAGCTTCTGCCTCTATATCATAGGACTCTTTCAAATTTTTCCAACTCCTGCAAACTTCCTTCTGTTTCTTCTAGAATTCTACAGACAGAAATGCAACATAGTAGGTGATTTAATTAAGAAATGTTTCAAACTTCTTGCAAAGTGATATATTGGAAGAGAATCCAACTTGAAAATGTCCCCCTAGTCAGTATTTATCATGAGTCAATTAATCTCTCTGGAAGAATAACAACCCATAACAGTAGCAATAAACATGATTTTATTGATTTGTCAGATTCCAGCATGGTTTTTGTTATTGATGATGTTCCTTTATCCAAAGTGAAATTACCCATGCATTTGTCTTCTCCTTACCCAAATTAAAATATATCCAAACAAGAAGTCCTACTAAAGAACTGTAAGTAGTACCTTACAGATGCTGTCAGAAGATAATGGAGCCTTGTTCCAAATTTAGCAGTAGTTCTTTAATCTGATGCTTGCTTCTTTGGCAGTAAATGTCTTTCAACTCTGTAATTTCAAGAACACACACATCAGTTTTGGCTGTTGTTCAGTTTGGAATTGAACAGCCTACATTAAAAGATTAACATTACCATTAAGCAGAAAAAGATAGAAAAAGAAAAAAAGATAAATGTTGGAAGATAAATAGTAGAAATGTCCTGCTTCCCATATGTGGTGAAGGAAGCTGCCCAATCAACACCATGTATTTAAGTAAGATTCAATGACCTACCTGGACATCTTTTATATATAGAATATATATTGAATATAAATGTATGAAATTACATTTATATCCTGCCTTTCTTCTGCATTAAAGGCAACCTATGTTGTTGAAGGTGAGGTCTTCTGTAATTTTTCCTCACAACAATCATATGTGATAAGTTGGGCTGAGAGACCATGCTTTGCCTTCAAACACCTAGAGATTTCCATGGTCTATTTGAAACTTGAACTTCATCTCCCTAATTCAAGTCAACACCATCATATATTGACTGTACTGTTCTTTGACCATGGATACAGAATAGAACAAACCCAGTCAAGTAGGTGTAGCTCAAGCAGAGAAAATGGAAGCATAAACTAAGTTTGGTTCTATGAATTTTACATGGACTTTTTGTGACTTAGCAGGTGGCTCTGTTTGATTAGACCATGGCTCTATTTTATTAACTGAACAAATATTTTTTTCGTGTGAATGCAGATTTGTCACAGATAGCAGAAAAAAATGATAGGTTCTTTGCTTCAATTTGTGCAGACAATTCCCTTGAAATTGCCACTGACCCAATTCAATACATCTGAAGGGCCAAGGTTGGAGATAGTATTAAATTTAATAGAAATACTGTTAATGCATGTTTTGTTTTGCCCTTAGAAACACTCTATAGGTTAATACTGCCATTTGCTCTGTGTTAGCTATAGAGCTAATGGTCTTTATTGTAAAATTAACAGATTAATTGTGAACTAAGTTCTTTGGGACATGAATCTTTAGCTCATGAAAGCTAACTTGTTGGACATCATGTAGACAGAACTTATGTAGTTTCATCAGAGATAACTTTGACTGAATATTCATGCATGCATATGTTATTCACTTCAAGGTAAGTAATATTATGCAAAACACAGAAAAGAAATAAGAAGTAGGAAACAAACAAAAATAAATGCATTAAAAAGAAAAAAGGAAATATTAATTCCCATATTTATAATTTACTCCATTCACATTTCAAATGGTGATTTCCTATATGATCTCACTCTACCATGATAACTTTGGTTAAAACTGAGGCTTTTACACAAATTTTTTGAGTAAGTTAGAAAAGGAATAGATCAGAACATCGACCTTAGTGGTACCTATCCCACCTACACTGTTTTCCTGATAACTGGAAGACAGTTCCAGTTCTCTTCAGATACATTTTGACCAATGTGTCACAACACAACCAGTGTTCAGAGTCATCACAAACTTGCTCATGCTCTATTATGCAAGCTATTATTATCTTTAACTTAGACACAACTTTTTAATTCAACTTATCATCTCACATCCCACAATTAAGGCTTGGCAATGTCCAAACAGGCAAGCTAGTGGCCAAGGCATTGTGATCCAAGCCCAGGTTCTCTGTGTGTTGCATGCACATATAAAGGGGTGAAGCTTTGAGGACAATGTCACAATAGTGACCTTGCCTGCTTTGACTCACACATCCCTCTGCACATACTACTTTATTTAAATCATGCTGAATTATTCCATGACCTTTCTGCAGAGTAAACCTTCTTCACCTTAGATTCTGTATCTCTGTAGCATGTGCTTGGGATTAAACCTCAGTGAATAAATAGGACATGCTTTCAGGCATGAAAATTTAAGGACTGATGTTTTAGCAAATTCTGTTTTCTAATTACATCTGTTCAAAAATCCATTCTCACATATTTCTGCTTTAACTTGTGATTTTTCTTTTAAGAAAAAACATGTAATTATGTACTTATGTACAGAATTTTTAAATGTATTTTCGTACAAAATGCATATTTGTAAAAGTAGCATCTCAGGATGGTAACTTGTTTCTGATATTTTGTGTGCACAGAATTCAGAGAACCATTATAACTTTCACCAAGTTCTAATCCATCTGCAAAACCCAGAAAAGTATGAAGTCTCTAGAATAACTTTGTTCTGATGTAGATTGGATTAGTTCATTTTTAACGTCCCAAAGATGGCATTCTTCAAACATCGCTGTCCTCACTGAGTCTTAGAGTGTTTTTCTAGTGTTTTCGGATAAGTTGGGAAATCCCATCTGGTAGTCTATGAAGGGCATTGACAGCTTGTGGGTTTCTTAATTCTGCAAGAATGTTCATGTAAACTATTAATGAAATTATATTTAAAAAGAAAAATGTTCCTAGAATCTTGCACCATTTTAATGCCTCATTAAAATCATTAGTAATGCTAATATTAGAAAGAACTCCCTTCATCTTTCAGGGAACCCCAAAATAAATCATAATCAAACATTTGCTAATGCATAGGCAGGGAAATAATTTATATGCTACTGGCATATAGGCATCACGTCCTCCTCAAAAGATGAGCTGGTAAGGTCATACCATTAGAAAATACTGGCAACCATTTCTGCCTCTGGAAATTCACCATAGATGATATTTTCTTTTCATTTTAATTAAAAATACTGAATATTGTTTATGTTTTTTTTTAATCTATGAGAAAAATATATAGCGAGCCTGTCATCCAACCGAGGCTTTTGTGGAACACTAGATGCAAACAATGACATGCTTCACTGACCTGAATGACTTACAAAAGCCATTTATATTCAGTACTCTCATTTAGGCTATCTTTAAAAATGAGTAAGAGACATATATTAATAGCAAGAAACTGAGAGGGTGACTGCCCATCTCCAGACTTATTGCAACACTTTATTCTCCATCAGTTCAACTGACGTGGCAGTGTAAATGTCATATATAGTAGTCTGTTAAAATTTTACTACAGGAAGAAGCTCAGATTGCCACAATTATCCCTTTGAGGTCCAACTTTTTTTATCAGGAAAAAGGATTCCTCCCTACATTGCATCGTCTCCGAGGAGAGTTACACCTTCAAAATGCTTTCTTGAAAAGAGTTATGCACAGAAACCCTGGCATGACATTGAAGTTGACAGACATGGGTTTTATTTCCTTGTGTTTGTCTGACTGCAAATCCTCAACACATGTATAGCTATTGCTATTTAGTATGTGGTATAAACATAGAACTAATGACTAAACTAATGTAGGATTTAATCATGAAATATAAAATATGAGTCAGTGTGAGAGCATTGGACAGAATTGTTCATTATATGTGAAATGTAGTTGACAGCTTTTTCAGGTTTTTTTTTAATGCTGACGTGCTTTATGCACAAGAATTTCGCATTATGTGAAGTGCTAGGTATCATGTGATCCTATACATACTTGCTTACAAGAAAACTTTATTGAGTTTCATGGGCCTCACTTCTGTGTAAATACTCATAGCTTTGCATGCTTCCTCTCTTTTCTGAAATAGAGATGGGACAATAAATATGAGACAGGAGAATTTGTGCCCAAGTAGCAATTGTTTTCAATACTTTTAGAAGACTGCCTTATTTTTTTACTGTGAAAATATAAATGCATTATAGCAAGAAAGTAAGTCATAGAAAGAATTCACCAGAATCATGCAACATTCAGTAGAAACCACTCCTAACTAAAGTGCATGGGTTAAAGCCATGTGTATCCTGCAACGTGATGCATGATGGATATGCCAGTTGTTGTAGAACCAAAATTTGTGGAATTTAAAAATTATTTCAACCCTTATCCAATTATTTGGATTTGGACTTGCACTTCAGTTGGAAACAGCTTGATAGATATCCTATATGGGAGACTGGATAAATGAAATGCACAAAAATGAACACAAATTCCAAAGAGTGAAAACACTGTATTCAGAATCTTCATCTTGGATCAAAAGATCATTCAAAAAGAATGATTCTAAGTGCCTCCCAAAACATCAGAAAAGTAGGAACCATGCAAGTTACTAGTCATATATTCCAATCTCCAATCTCCACTTTGGGAATGGCCTAAATTTTCTGTCTTTTTTCCTTTTTTTAATATACTCAACTTTGGTATTTGGCTGGTGCTGTGTTCAAGGACTAGCAGCAGTCCTCCCTCCAGTCCGCCGCCTATGCGGGAGCGCCAATCGATCCCATTCGCTGATGCCATTTGACAGCCGGCTATAAAAGGGAGCTGTCAAACTGCATCAGCTGTCACCGCCAGCTGGCTGTCAGATAGCCTCGGCAGCCGCAGCGACCCTTTATTCGTGAGAATAAAGCTTGTTAGCCTTCAGCCTGGCTCCGTCTCTGTCTGTGACCACCGCTCCACAACACTGGCGACGAGGGCGGGATACAGCAAAGGTGACCAGGTAGGACAATTGAGCCAAAGTCACAATAAGAAAGAGCTGAAGCCGCTACGAGCTGATTGAAATCACCGCCGCTGACGCTCTCCTAAGAGCGCGAATTTTAAAGCTCCCTCAGCTGAGGAGCCGAACGCCGCTGACAGGCACAGCCAGAAACGCTTTTCTAAAAGCGAAAACTCGATTTTTCCTCAGTTGAAGGAACCAACGCTGCCACTCCAATGGCCTCAAATCCGACATTCCCTCATTTCCAGCCGGGGACAGAGACATGGGAATCATACATGAACAGATTCAAATGCTTTTTGAACGCCATTGATTTGTCTGAAGTTATGGACCTCAGGAAAAGGTCCTATTTTTTAAGCTTCTGTGGGGCTACAATCTTTGACACAGCCTCTGCGCTAGTGTCCCCATGTTCCATAAAAGCTATTCCATGGGATAAGTTGAGGGAAATCTTGTCAAACCACTACTCCCCCAGACCCTCTCAGATAGCTAGGAGACTGGTTTTTAGGAGGAGAGTTCAAGCTGAAGGGGAAACTGTGAGTCAGTACATGGCAGCGTTAAGATCAGCTGCCATACACTGTGGATTTAGGGATTACCTTGAGGACATGCTGCTTGACCAAATTGTGGGAGGAGTTAGGGACCTAAAGCTACAGAGGTGGTTACTGGCTAAAAAAGATTTAACCCTAGCCTTAACTATTGAGGAAGCTCAGGCTGCTGAATTGTCTGAAGTATCAGCAGCTGAGATTCAGGGAAACACCCCTAAGCAGGGGCAGGCTACAATCCACTATGATGAGGTCTCCCAAGAAAAAGAAGAAGAACCTCTTGAGGTAAACCGCCTCACGCGTCCAATATCCCCCCCCCCCAGGGCCACCTAAGAAAGACAAACAGCAACCCCCATGTATGAGCTGCGGGGGTAACCACCATAGATCAACTTGCAAGTTCAGAAACGTTATCTGTCTGAACTGCCAGAAGAGAGGGCACATAGCCAGGGTTTGTCAAGCCGAGCAGGCCTCCACACAAAGACCTCAAGTTTCTGCCTCCTTCCAAAGGCAAGTGGAAAATTGCTACACTTGTTACCACGCAAACAATACCACCCACGGGTCTAACAAAATAAGCATTTCTCTTTTTATGAAGGTAAGCCCTACCGAATGGAAGTAGACACCGGGTCAGCCCTCTCCATCATTTCGTGGGCCACCCTGAAGAAGCTGCTGCCTTCGCTCTCAAAGAAGAAGTTGATCAACTGCCACCTGACTCTTTGGGACTACCAAGAAAAGACCATTCCAGTCCTGGGTAAGGGAAAATTCCTCATTCAATTCCAAAACTTTAGAGGTCACTTGCCACTGGTGGTTGTAGATGGTGCCCTTCCTAGCTTGCTAGGATTAGATTGGTTCCCTGCCCTAGGCCTTAACGTTACAGGGATTCACTCTGTGGTAAATTCTGAAGTAGATGCCCTTTTTAAGGACTACTCTGATGTTTTCAGCAGTGACCTGGGTTGTTATTCAGACACCCCCATATCTTTCGATGTGGGCCCACAAGCCACCCCAATTCGTTTAAAACCTCGGAGGGTACCTTTTGCCATTCGGCCTAAATTGGATGCAGAATTAGACAAACTTATTAAACAGGGGGTGCTGGAACAGGTAGATTTCGCCAATAGATTTCAACTATGGAAACGCCCATAGTCACCCCCTTAAAAAAAAATGGCAGCATGAGAATTTGCGCTGACTATAAGACGTCCCTCAACCGTTTCCTCCAAATTAGTGCATATCCAGTACCTGTATTCCAACACCTGCTCCACTCTTTTGAGCCAGGCATAATTTTTGCAAAGTTAGACATGTCCCAGGCATACCAGCAATTTCCCGTGGACCAACACACTGCTGATCTACAAACTATAGTTACACACAGGGGCGCTTTTAGATGTAAACGTTTACAATTTAGCGTAGCCCCAGGCATTTTTCAATCACTCATGGAAAGAATCCTCCAGGAGTGGTTCCATACTTCGATGACATTTTGGTCTCTGCCACCAGCAAAACGCAATTGTTACTCAGAGTGAGATCTGTCCTGGACAGGTTTAGGCAAAACGGGCATAAATTGAAAAAAGACAAATGCATCATTGCCACCAAACAAGTTGACTTCCTGGGTTATCGAATTGACGCCTCGGGAATTCACCCCATAGAAAGTAAAGTTAGAGCTATTCACGAGGCATCCACACCCTCTAACAAAACTGAGTTGCAGGCCTTTTTGGGACTCCTGAATTTTTATGCAGCGTTCCTGCCTCACAAGGCCTATGTAGCTGAGCCCCTTCATAGGCTCTTAGATAAAAAGGCCCCCTGGCACTGGGGACAGAGAGAAGCCAATGCTTTCCAAGCAGTTAAGTCTCTTTTAACTTCAAACGCTGTGTTAATCCAATTTAACCCAAACCTGCCCCTGGTGTTAGCTTCAGATGCCTCACCCTTTGGCATAGGAGCAATATTGAGCCATAGGCTCCCAAATGGATCAGAGGCACCCATTGCCTATTTTTCAAGGACATTCTCTACTGCAGAGAGGAACTATAGTCAGATCGATAAGGAGGCCTTAGCAGCTGTGGCTGCAGTAAAAAAATTCCACGAGTTTCTCTATGGCCATTGTTTTGAGCTTGTAACGGATCACAAACCACTATTGGGACTGTTAGGTGGTGATAAGCAAACCCCACAGGTGCTATCCCTGAGAATGACCAGATGGACACTGTTCCTGGCCGCTAACTCATACACACTGGTACATCGCCCAGGGAAGAACCTGTGCCATGCTGATGCCCTCAGCAGATGCCCCCTGCCAACACCAGTCGAGGACCCTGCTCCCATCCACGCAATCTTCAACTGCAATGAACTTGACTTCCAGTCTCAGCTATGGATATTGCTGCACACTCTAAAAGAGACCATGTTATTTCCCAAGTCCTGGACTGGGTGGGGAGAGGGTGGCCTGATATTCAGTTCACCCCTGAATTCATGCCATTTAAGACCCGCAGGCAGGAATTGTCTTCATTACAGGGCTGTCTGTTATGGGGGACAAGAGTGGTCATACCCCCCACCTTGCAAGAACCAGTTTTGAGGGCACTATACGAGAGTCATCCGGGCATCGTAAGGATGAAGGCCTTGGCCCGCAGCTACGTCTGGTGGCCAGGATTGGATGCCCGGATTGCCAACTGGGTCAACACATGCCAGCCCTGCCAGGCAACAAGAGCAGCCCCACCAACAGCTGCCCTAACCAAATGGGAGGATACGGGGGCCCCTTGGGCCAGGCTGCAAATAGACCTGGCTGGTCCCATGCAGGGGAGGACATTTTTGGTTGTTGTAGACTCATTCTCCAAATGGACTGAAGTGGCCTTGTTACCCTCCACCACAATATTGGCTGTCACAAGGGCCTTGACCAGACTGTTTGTTACACATGGACTTCCTGACACCCTAGTTTCAGACAATGGCCCCCAATTCAGTTCTAATGAGTTCTCCATCTTCGCAGCCAACCTGGGCATCAGGCACGTTTTCACAGTCCCCTTCCACCCCGCAAGTAATGGGATGGCAGAGAGGGCTGTTAGGTCTGCCAAGGAAGTTCTGGCCAAGCTGGGCCAAGCAGACTGGCACTCCAAACTGTCCACTTACCTACTCACGCAACATGCTATGCCATGCCCCACCACCAACAAGTCCCCTGCTGAACTTTTGATGGGCAGACGCCTCAGGACCACCCTGGACAGCTTGCACCCCCACTACGCCCCTAGCACACCACTGGCTTCTGACAGCCATGTCAGGGAATTTGCTCTGCAAGACCTGGTTTATGCCAGGAACTATGCAGGGTAACCCTTGTGGCTGCCAGGGCAGATAGTTTCTGTTACAGGGCCCAGGTCTTACAGAGTCCTCCTGGAAGACAGTCGAATTTGGAGAAGGCATGTGGACCAGCTAAGGAGACGCTGGAACAGGCCTACCACTGAAATCCTGGTCTACCAGCCACCGGACGACCCAGTCTACTCACCGCCTGCCGCAGCCAACCTGCCGAAGGGCCTGGTCTACCAGCTGCCTGACAAACCAACCAACCGACTGCCGCGAGAGGACTCACCCAAGCAGCAGCTGGATAGCAGGTCTGGGATGGCCGACGACTCTCTGGAGGCTCCTGTCGCCGCCCGGGAGGAACAGGACTTGGTAGCAGCCGACAAACCCCTGGAACTTCGACGATCAGGTCATGAGCGAAAGCGGCCGTCCTGGCTGCAAGACTACGCATGCTCGTGGCCAGGGGGAAGGAGTGCTGTGTTCAAGGACTAGCAGCAGTCCTCCCTCTGGTCCGCCACCTACGTGGGAGTGCTGATTGCTCCCATTGGCTGATGCCATTTGACAGCCGGCTATAAAAGGGAGCTGTCAAACAGCATCAGCTGTCACCGCCAGCTGGCTGTCAGATAGCTTCGGCAGCCTCGGCGACCCTTTATTCATGAGAATAAAGCTTGTTAGCCTTCAGCCTGGCTCCATCTCTGTCTGTGACCGCTGCTCCACAACAGCTGGTTTGATCTTTTTGGTATCTCTCATAAGTCTCAACTAATTCTGTCAGACTACTAATTTATGGGAGCTATTTCGTATTTTTCTCAGGTAATTCTCCTTTCCATTTCCCATATATGTCTCATTTTCTCTGAAACATTTTAGAGACCTGCATGAATTCAGGCTAGTCTCTCTCTCTCTGGATTTTCCCCCCCTTTTTCCTCCTTATGAAAATTGTTTGCAGTTATATCTTCAGTATCTCATTTCATAGAATGCCCCATCCTTCCTGGACATTCTTCTTCTTGAGGATTTCAATCATTGGAAGCTACCTTAGTGTCACCAAGTTCATCAAAACCTGAGCTTCTGAAGTCCAAGTTGCATGTTGGACTTCCTCCTTTCATATCACCAATTCAATGCCAATATGGTCAGTTTCCTCCATGATGCCAGTCACTTTCAATTTTTCAATCTTGATAGTCCAAGATAAGAGCCCCTGTTGTCCTTTCTTCCACTTCTGACAAATGAAATTGTCCACAAGAGAGGTCAAGAATGTGTTGGACCTCTGACTCTTAGCAGACTTAGATTCTGAAAAGTTTAAAAAATGTTTTATCATTCTGAATGTCAGATAATGGGTGGGTGGATAAAAGGAAGGCAGTAGTGAAATTGAGACAGAACTGTTACGGAACTGGAACTTGAATAGCTCTATGGTTCAAATTAAGACAAAAGGTGGATTTGCTTGTATAAAATTTGTGAGGGCCCTCAAATGCAAGGGAAGACACCCCCCCAAAAAAAGTATGAAATATTTTGAGAAATATTAAAAGGGCAGAATATTATATTTCCCTTAAAAGAGAAATAGAAATCTTAAGGGAGACGGAACTCAGAGCTCCAGCTCCCTGCCCCCAGCAGATATTTTATGCCCATTGAGAAGGACTGGGCCAGCTTATCTACAAAACAAAAGACCTTCAGCTCCAGGGTGATGGGATTAAGACATGACCCTCCAGGACATAATAGGATTATCTAGCAGCAGAGCTCACCACATTGCAAAATCACCTGGGGACATTGCATCAACCTCCAGGCTTCAACCAAACTTTTCAGACAACCTATGGGTTATTCAGACAACCTAGGGGTTACCTAGGGGTTACCTATGACCCCTACAGCAGCCAATAGAATAGATATTCTTGCACAGGAACAGGAAGCTCAAGGGAACGGCCCAAGAGAAGGTATAAATGTCCCTCATTCTCAACTCCAGAATCAAACGTGCTTGGTGGTTTTGCTTCATCAATAAACTGACCCTTTTTCCAATCAGCTTCCAGCCTCCATTTTGTCTCCAGCTTGAAACTGAACCAGATGGAAATTTCTCTCAGCTTGGAACTGAACCAGATGGAAATTTCTTTCAACACATGCTATGCCATGACAGTTTACAACTGATAATTTTACCATCAATTACTATGAAATACTTCTTTGTGTTCCATTTGAACTTTCCTTTTTCGGCAGTATGCCTATCAACTTGGGAATGATTTTCTTATTTTATTCTGTGTTAATTTCCATCATTTAAAAAATGCGCTCAGTTACAATTATTTTTAAAAAGTGGCCCATGTTTAACCTGCGTAGAAACATCCAGTATTCACTAAAATTCCAGTTTAGTAAGGTCGAACCCAACTGGTATCAGCAAATTATTGTCCTGGTAATATATTTGAATATTTGGCCCATTGCCTGGATAAATATCTTGCTGAATTAGTACTCTTCAGTGATGTCCAGCAGTCTCTGTTTCAGTGAACAATATTATACATTCTTTCAAAATTGTATTTTCATACTTCTATGCACCCAAGTATCCCAGGTCTTTGCAGGAGGCTGACAATATCTTGTGCTTCCTGCTGAAGTCAGTCATAGTGTAAACTGCCATTAAGTTTACTCTCCTGTAAAAAGGGAGGGGATAGAACCGCCTTAGAAGTGGCTAAAAAAGAAGACGCACTTGCCCCACTGATGTTCTCTCCACAACATTGCCATTCCCTCTGCTTTCTTCCAAGAAAAAAATAAATATATTTAAAAATGAAGAGCTAAATAGTAAAATGTTGTTCACCTTTGATGAAATAACTTGCATGGTTAAAGTGTCCCAACAGAGCCAGATTTTTATCCTAAAAATCTTATGTTTAAGACATTTCAAACCAGATTCCTGAATATTCATCTTTTCTGCTTAATTTAGCTTTTCTTCTAAACTAAAATGCAATTTAATTGACTCAAACTGTGCAATACTCTTCAGTGATAGCGCTAAGGCTAAGAAAGTCATTTATTTGGGGGAGAAAATTTAGCCACATTATTCTTATCCAATAATGCACCTATCACAGCTAAAATTAATTGTTCCAATCTAGTAAGCTATGAAAGAAATACAGTCGACAAAGGGTGAAATATGAACATCAATGGTAAGTTGTGAATTTACCCTATTTATCTTGAACGTAATATCTCATGACCCACTAAAATTCAGTTCACAGTGTTTTATGAAAAATAATGGCTGAAATTGAATGTCTTAATTTACATTTAATGCAATTAAGAATGGTTTAAATTATGACTGATGAACAGCACACACAGATGTCAGTCAGTTTCATCAGAATAAATTGAAGTCAGTGTCAATGAATGCTCCACTGATAAATCCCACTTTATATAAAATTAATAAAAAATAAGGAAATTTAATCCTTAACTAATTGCAAAATGTGTTGGAATTCCCCTGAATTTTCAGGTGGAAAGCAGAGGAGAATGTAGCTAAGAAATATGTGAAATAGTTTACAAGTATGATTTTTATTCACAGGAATCTTTGCCAAAGTGATCAGGAGGTTTATAACAGAAAAAGCTACTACATTCTAATGTTGGCTGCACATAGGGGGAAAGCAAGCCAAAAGACTTAATTCAGATAAAATTAGGGCAGGAATTTGGCTAGTGGACAAAATGTTCATCTGGAAGTTTAAGAGCATGTTGTGGGCATGCTCACAAAATGGCCACCATAAGAACAGTCTTCTCTTTCAAATAATGAAGCCATGAGCAGGGTCGCTGCTATGACATGGGTGACTCCGTAAATTAGATAAGCAGACAGACAGACATAATATATACTGTATATTAAACCAGTTATAAAAATAGTGGGGTTGATCCTTGGCATCTGTTTCTTCCTTCTCTTCTCCCCCAATCTGTCACATATGCTGAGTATAACTACCAATAACTACCAATCTAGGTTATTTATGTCTTTTTTTCTGAACTGCTGGCATGTTTAACTATCTTCTGGCTTGCAGACAACCATCATTTTAATTTCTAAGAATGTCACAGAGGCTATGCGGGACTGCTGGAAATTCTGCAAATGAAGAGGATGCTAGAGGGTAATGATGGGCAAGGTAAATTAACGACTAAGCAAGTAATGAGTATGGCAAGCTGAACAATGAAGGTGAGCCCAAAGGAACCAATGTTTTTGGATATGGCTTTTCTCAGCGGAGGAGCTTCTTCTGCTGCTCCCATTTGACTCTTTGGACATTTTTGGCCTCAGCACATCCCGTTTTTGGGCCTGAAATGCACCATGTCTTTTGCAACATATTATAGTATCAAGCACATGTCATAGCTGGTACTCCAAAACATTTGGTTTATAAGACTAATGCAAGTTAGACCAGACTGACAATCATAAAGATCAGAGCAGGCTCTCATATCACCTAACAGTGCAATGGAAAAGTAGAAGTGCCTTTTAATAGATTAGAAAGCAGAAAGGGAGAATGTCACCATATATGATAAAGAAGGGGTGGAGAACATTTTCTTTGTGCTTTGCTTTGCTTTGCTTTTGGCAAAATTCACAAGGCTGATCAAAACTATGTAGTATTAGAATGATTCAAGCATCTTACTATTTCTGGAGATGTCTGGCCTACAGCATTACTGGATAAATTTGAAATGACTGCATTATAGGAATGCATCTCAAAGAGTGCTCATTGTTGTCACTGTTTAACTAACCATCTTATATTCTAAATGGTGAGGTCAAAACCTACTACATACCTAGAAACTTCATAGAGCTTTGAGGCTTCAAGGATCTTGATGATTAACACCATGTTTCTCCAACAATACAGCCTCCACCAATAGGAAGGCCCAGCATGATTTCTAGGCATGAGGTGAAATTAAGCCCCGCCTCAAAATTTAGGCCTATTTAAACCATGCGTTTCTCCGCCATTTCTCACATCGCTCGTTAGAACTACACGAGGTGAAGAGAAATGGGGGGGAAGGCAGGGGTGTTATGTCCTGGGCATGGGCACAAAGAACGGAGACGAGACATCGGACGGTGACTTCAACTCTTTATTTAACAAGAAAGAATGGAGCAAAAGACCTGGGCAGCAGTAGCTCTTTTATAGAACTTGCTGCCGTTAAACAACCAATGAACTGAGTCTATTGCTTTCACAGGTGTCCAATCAGTGGTTCCTGTTAACAGCCAATCAGACTGGCCAAACTTGACCAATCACGACTCGCTATTCATGGGCCAATGAGAATTACAGGATTACAAGCCTGCTGTAAGACAAAGCTGTTTAGGGTTGTACCGCTGCAATGGTTTAATCCATAACACCCCTCCCCCCTTGGTTCCGTCTGAGGGGGTGAGGTGACGTATTCTTGCCAATAGGCAGGCCGCTTCACCTGTCTGCTCGACCTGTGCTGTTCCACCGGGTTCTGTTCTGGTTCTGGCTCTGGCTCCAGTGGGCTGTCCGCTGGGCTCAATAGTGAAGACTGTGGTTCCGGGTTGCCCTCGTTAGCGCTGTCTTCTGGGTTCCCTGGATCTGCCTCCATCGCGATGCTGTCACGTGGCGAGGCCGCTCCCTGGTTCGGTTCTCCCTCGGATGGTGAGTATCCCCTGGGCTGTTGGGTTTCGATTTCTTCTTCGTCCTCCTCCATGTTCCTTCCCCCCACCCAGATGGAGGTTCCGGCGCTAATCTGGAATGGAGTTGGTCTATGTGGCGTTTCCACATCTTACCATCTGCCATTTGTAGGTGATAAGATTGGGGTCCTGTAAGTTGTGTTATTGTCACGGGGACCCACAATGGGTCACCCGAGAAGTTTTTTGCAAACACAGGGCCCCCTTTCTGGAATGCCCGACACTTGCTGCTGGATCCCGGGGGTTGTTCTGGCGTGTAGTTTGGGTGGAGGCGATCAAGATGAGAGTGAAGTTTCCAGCCCATCAGGAGTTCTGCTGGGGTTTTGTTCGTGGTGCTGTTTGGAGTTATGTGTTGGATAAAAAGCATTCAGTTTATTTTGTTGTCAATGTCACCATGGTCCATTTTGTGCAGGGTCTGTTTTACAAATTGAACCATTCGCTCAGTCCTACCATTGGCCGCAGGGTGAGCTGGCGATGTTAAAGCATGGCGAATGCCCCGATCTGCCAAGTATTGTTCGAATGGCAGGGCAGTGAATTGGGGGCCATTATCTGAGACGAGGACATCAGGAAGTCCATGGGTAGCGAATAGTTTATTCAGTTTTTTAGTGACTGCGTCTGTGGTGGTGCTTTCCATTTTTTGGACTTCAAGCCAATTTGAATAGGCATCCACCGTTAAGAGGAAAGTGTGTCCTCTTGTGGGTCCCGCAAAATCAATGTGGATACAGGACCAAGGACCTCGAGGCGTTTCCCACTGAGTTGGGGGAGT
Organism: Hydrophis major; assembly: GCA_033807585.1. Lineage (NCBI taxonomy): Eukaryota > Metazoa > Chordata > Lepidosauria > Squamata > Elapidae > Hydrophis > Hydrophis major. The sequence continues at coordinate 337,938,752 of CM066329.1, forward strand.
CTTTGGAGGAGCGGAGCGAGTCTCCTGGCATTTACTGCATTTTGCTACCCAAGTTTTTATTTGTCTATCTAAACCAGGCCACCATGCGTAACTCCTGGCCAGTGCCTTCATCCGCACGATGCCTGGATGTCCCTCGTGCAGCATTTTCAATACCCTATATTGTAACTTCTCCTGGACTATGACTCTGTCTCCCCATACTATGCAACCTTTCTGGGAGAACAGTTCTGTTTGACGATTCTTAAATGGCTTGAACGTGTCATCAGTTGCACTGACCGGCCAACCGCGTTCTACCCAGCTGAGGACTCGTGCCAAAACAGGGTCCTTTTTTGTCTCTAAGGCTGTCTCGAGCAGTTAATGGCAGAGATTTGAGGGTTTCGATTTGTAGTACGGTTACGGTTGGAGCAGGGTCCTCTATAATTTCTGGTAGTGGCGAGTGGCTCAAAGCGTCAGCGTGGGGAATAGTTTTCCCCGGGCGATGTTGCAATCGGTAATCGTAGGCGGCTAAAAATTCTGACCAACATGTCATTCTTGGTGATAATATATGGGGATTTTGCTTGTTTCCCACCAAAATACCAAATAGCGGCTTGTGGTCTGTAATTATGGTAAAGGGTTTCCCATATACATATTCATGGAAGCGCTTAATTGCGGATACAATAGCGAGGGCCTCTTTATCAACTTGACTATAGTTCCTTTTGGTTTTAGACAAAGTTCTCGAAAAGAACGCAATGGGTGCCTCATTTCCATTTGGGAAGACATGACTTAAGATGGCTCCTACTCCAAATGATGAGGCATCACAGGTAACCGTCAAAGGGAGAGTCTCGTATTGCATTAATACAGCATCGGAGGTTAAAAGGTCTTTTATCTCTTTGAACGCTTTCTCTTCATGCCGTCCCCAAACCCAAGGAGCCTTTTTATCGAGAAGTCTATGTAGGGGTTCGGCTACGATTGCTTTCTGGGGCAAAAAAATGTTATAAAAGTTAATAAGTCCCAGGAAGGCTTGGGGGTCTGTCTTATTCCTAGGTCTCGGGGCTTTTTTGATTGCGGTTAGTTTTTTTTCGGTGGGGTGGATTCCCTGTCTGTCGAGAAGGTATCCCAGGAACTCCACTCTCTCCGTACAAAGTTGACACTTGTCTCATTTTACCTTAAGACCCGCATCTTTGAATTTCTGCAGGACTTTTCTGAATCATTGTACTAATAATTCTTTAGTGGGGGCAGCTATTAGGACGTCATCAAAATAAGGCACGACGTCTTTTATGCCTTGTAATAGTCTCTCCATTAAACTTTGGAAAATGCCCGGCGCCAATCTTACTCCGAATTGGAGTCTATTGCACTTAAAAGCGCCTCTATGTGTAACTATTGTCTGGACTTCTGCAGTTGCTGCATCCACAGGGAGTTGTTGGTACACCTGAGCTAAGTCCAATGTCGCAAATATTTTTCCGCCACCCAGGGAATGAAGAAGGTATTGAACCACCGGTACTGGATAAGCGCTCTGTTGAAGAGCATGATTTAGGGTGGCCCGATAGTCCCTGCAAATTCTTAATGAACCATCTGGCTTCATGGGCGTTACTATCAGGGTTTCCCAACAGGCGTGGTCAATCAGTTCCAATACGCCCTGGGCTATCAGTTTATCTAGCTGCTCGTCGATTTTAGGTTTTAAGGCAAAAGGTACTCGACGGGGCTTAAGCCGAATGGGAGCTACATCGGGGCTGAGATTAAACGATATAGGGGTCTGTGGCCTTTTTTCCCCCAGTTATGGCAGAGTGCGTCGAGGAATTTGCAGTCCGATCGCAGGTGGTTTGCCCCGCAACCCACACATTGGTGCGGACGTCGCTGGTTCCTTTGCTCTCGTTCCAAGTGGAGCCGGTTGACCTCCTCTTCATCACTGTCTGAGGATGACTCGAGGTCTTCGTGGTGGGTAGTGGTAGTGTGCTTCTCAGTGGCGAGTGGGACCTCGTCGGCGAGTTGGCGAAGTAGTGCATTCGCTCGGTGCATTCAAGAGGCTGACTTCCTGGTTGCTTCTGTGGCACTAGCGTCGGCGATGACATCTGTAAGGCTGATGTCACCTTTCGCCATCAGCTTACTCTGCACGTACGGTGCATTTAATCCCAGAACTATTCGGTCTCTTAGGGCTTCCTCTAAGTTTGCAAAACCACAAAGGCCTCCTAAGTTCTGGAGGTCAGCTACAAAATTATCAAAGCTCTCGTCCTTCCGTTGGTCCCTCTGGTAAAATTCATGTCTTCGTATCAGTGTAGGTACTGCGGGTGCGTAATGGGCCCTGAGGATTGGAACGAGGGTGTCCCAATCCATGGTCTTCACTTCCTCCAGTTTTGCTAATGCTTTAGCCATTTTGAAAATGGCGGGGCCGCAATGAGTCAAGAACACCGCTCATTTCTTGCCAGACATAGCATCTTTTAAATTGTTGGTCTCCAGGAACATCTGGAAGTGGTCTATATACGAGTCCCAGTCTTCGGTTGCTGGGTCGAATGGAGCGGGTGGTATGGCACCGCTAGTCATCTTGCCGTCTGTTGGGTGCGCTCTTTCACCACGTGCTCTGTCTTTGTCCGATATGTTCTATTCAGCTCTATCGTCTCCGTATCCCATCCTCGTTGCCAGTGTTATGTCCTGGGCATGGGCGCAAAGAACGGAGACGAGACATCGGACGGTGACTTCAACTCTTTATTTAACAAGAAAGAATGGAGCAAAAGACCTGGGCAGCAGTAGCTCTTTTATAGAGCTTGCTGCCGTTAAACAACCAATGAACTGAGTCTATCGCTTTCACAAGCGTCCAATCAGGGGTTCCCGTTAACAGCCAATCAGACTGGCCAAACCTGACCAATCACGACTCGCTATTCACGGGCCAATGAGAAATGCAGGATTACAAGCCTGCTGTAAGACGAAGCTGTTTAGGGTTGTACCGCTGTGATGGTTTAATCCATAACAGGGGGGATGGGGAGAAAACTTGCCTTTAGGAGTGCCCTGCAGATAGCCTAGGCTAGAATACCCTGATAGCCACTAGAAGCTCCCCGAAGGCAGAGTCCCCAGCTGCTTCAGGCCATGGCATGGCTGCCCATGTCCCCTCACCTTTAGGCAGTCTCTTTCGGGCAATGGAAGCTCCCCAAGTGCAGTCACCAGCCACTTCGATCGGCCGGTAGAAGTGGCCTCAGGGTGAGCGCACAAACACACTCCCCTCACCGTGAGGCCGCTTTTACCAGCCGATTGAAGTGGCTGGTGACTGCACTTAGGGAGCTTTCATCGCCTGAAAGAGACTGCCTAATGGTGAGGGGACATGGGCAGCCATGCCATGCCCCAAAGCAGCTGGGGACTCTGCCTTCGGGGAGCTTTCATCAGCCGATAGAATCGGCCTTGCAGCGAGGGAAGTGTGTGTGTGTGTGTGCGCTCATCCCGAGGCCACTTCTACCAGCCAATCGAAGTGGCTGGTGACTGCACTTGGGGAGCTTCCATCGCCCGAAAGAGACTGCCTAATGGCGAGGGGACACGAGCAGCCACACCTCGCCCCGAAGTGGCTGGGGACTCTGCCTTTGGGGAGCTTTCGTCAGCCGATAGAAGTGGCCTCATGGCGAGGTACCTGCATATGGGCCGCTCTAGGTGGGGGAGGAAATTAAGTCACCCCCGAAAAGACGGCTTAGCCATTTTTTTGGAGGTCCAAAAAAAAAAAAAGGCCTGGCCTTATTTTGTGAGAAACACGGTATTCATTACGGCATAAGTCCACCTTCTCTGACTCGATGGCCATTAGATATGTCACAACTACAATTTCCAGAATTCATCAACTCATGTGGACAGACTAGCTACAAGCTATAATGGACTGCTGCAACATAGAATATGCCCGGAGAGAAGACCATATATAATAATAGTTTAAGTAAACATTTGCAAATGAAGCTAAGTAAATAAATACATTTTATAAAGATTTCAGAATGGTATATTGCCTTCCCGGCTGTTTCCTTCTAATTATTTTTTAAGGGAAGTGGGGTAAAGACAATCTTTCCAACTGGTGATCTCTGACTTTCAAATTCTCAGTGGTAGCAGCAGTTAATGAACTTCAGTTCTACTTTCCTAAATTATACTGCTGAAATACAGAATATTTGGAGTATTAATGAGTAATACTCTAATTACTCCCCCTTGTTGGCTAAATATAAATGCTCATCGATAAGAAAAAAATATGCTCTCTAAGTGCATACATTAAAATGCATTTAAATATCCACTTAATTATAAAATGGTTAAGCAATGAATGTGCCATGCTAGTTCTTCATGCATGGACTCTAGCTCTTCCTACGGAGATTACAGACGTTTAGCTTCCCAGTCATGTGTCCATAATCTAAACATGGTTAAGTCCCCTGAATGGCAATGTATTCCATTAATGTAGGACAGAGGTGTCAAACTCGATTTCATTGAGGGCCACATCAGGGTTGTGTTTGACCTGGGAAGGTACGGCCAGGATGGGCATGCCCAGCTCAACATCATTCCTGTCAGAGGCTTGTGGTGGCCTGAATGCTCTGCCAGAAAAAACAAGCTCCCAAGCTCCGTTTTCAGCTACCACAGCCTCCTGCAACCCTCTGCAAGTGAAAATGAAGCTCGGGAGGGCTGCCCTCCCAAGCTCCATTTCACTGGCAGAGGGTTGCAGGAGGCCGTGGCAGCTGAAAACGGAACTTGGGAGCCCATTTTCACTGGCAGAAGCACTGCAGGCCATGCTTCACTGTTTCCAGGGCAGCCCCACGGGCCAGATCTAAGTACCTCACGAACCAGATCTGGACCACAGGCCTTGAGTTTGACACCCCTGATGTAGGATTAAGATTACCCATTTGAAATAGCATAACTGGGTCTTGGAGTGGTTTCCTTGAATATTGCCAAACCAAACTTTAAAAGTTGAACATTTCTTGTGGCACCTGAAAGGAGCCAGCAAACATTTATGCACAGTGCATGCTATGATTAAAGATAACATATTATTGATTATGTGTATGTGCCACCAGGTCATTTTCAACTCCCAGCAACCAGATAGATAGATCTTCTCCACCACAATCTATCCCTAACATTTTCTTTCAAGTCTCCCAACAGCATCGAAACACGAACAGGTCCTTATTATCACATAATGGTGTTCTAGGCTGACCCCAGCAGTGAAATCTGATTCAAAAGCTAAGACTAGCTCATAATGGTCTTTCTGTGTTTTCATTTCCTTATTTGAGGTGTTATGCCAATGAGCTATAGAGACCTTTTATTAAGCTGCTTTGTTTACTTGTACAGAAATTGCAGAAAGCTAAGTTATAAATATACAATTGCACAAAGCCATGGATTCTTTTCTCCTGACTCTTCTGCATGTTCTTTTCTTTTCCCTTTTTTCAAGTGGTTCGTCCATTCTCGTTTACATTTCTTATGTGATGAGCCTTCACACCCTCCTTTAAGAGATAGCTCCATAGCAATAGAGCAGGGGTCTCCAACCTTGGCCCCTGGAAGCCTGGCGGACTTCAACTCCCAGAATTCCACAGCCAGCTTTGCTGGCTGTGGAACTCTGGGAGTTGAAGTCCGCCAGGCTTCCAGGAGCCAAGGTTGGAGACCCCTGCAATAGAGATTCAATTGCCAGGAAACGTTTTGTGATGTTTAAAATAAAACTTCCTTCTCTTAATTTTATACCGTTATTCGTTCTGAGACCATTTCCCCCAGGCATACTCTGATCCATAACCAGCTCTGAGTATCCTCTGCAATTTACTATCTTTTAAAACTGGCATAGACTGTGACCCTAAGCACTTTTTAAAAAAAATCAAATCTGTATGGAAATATGACCGATATCTCTCTCAATATTATTTTCAGAAATAAGGCAACAGCCCCACTTGACTTAAATAATATATGTATAATTTGCCTTAAATTTAAATATTTTGGGAAAACAGTCATTTCCTTCACTAGCTTTTATCCCCTTTGCATATTTGTTGGCAGTTTAAGCCGTTTGATTTCTCATATAGTGGCTGCCTTTTTTGACCCATCCTTGGGGACACCTATACACCAAATTGAGAGGAACTACCAGACTGTAGTCTGCATTTCATGCAGGGCAATTTGGGAATAGGAAATCTCTATAGCTCTAGCTATGAAGCCAGCAAAAATTACTCTAGGTGGGAAAAAAAACGAGCTACATTCATGGATATATTAAATATTCAGTGTGTAAACATAATGAATTGGTGGAGCTTGAACTTCTTCAAACGTATTTAATCTATAGGCAGAGTTATCTTTGAATAGAAATAAGCTGTACTAAAGCCAATGGAATATATGTCTTCATTTTTTCTAGTGGAGAACCAATAATTCCTCTATCAAGTTTTGTGTATTTTTATTTAAAGCAGAATTTGATGTTTTTCTTCATGGATATAAAACATTGAGTTACGTGGAGGTTACTCCCAGATATGCATGCTGTTTAGTTCCTCAGCTACTATTCCAAATACCAATCCAATAGGGAGAAAATACTGTTTCTTAAAAATAATTATATTTGAAGTATAGCTATCTAGTACTTTATTACAACATCCACTAAAGTTGTTCAACTCAGCATGTCAATCATAAGGAAGAACGAAGCATTTTGTATCCATAAATATTTACTACACATCAGACGATGTGTATTACTTACTGATAAGAAAGCCTTACACTTTCAACTATATGCAGGTTCTCTCATTTAATGTTAAGAAAATTTTATTCAGACCCTGAACTGAAAAAAAACTAAAGGCAAACACTTTGATGAGATATTTAAAGACACTGATTTTCTGTTCTTCCTGATATAAATAGAATGGACAAAGTAAAAGTACTTCAGAAAGCCTAATGAACCATTTCTTACACCCCATTACCTTTAGTCTGATATGACTGAAAATATAGGTGCTAATTATGCTCATTCACATAGGCACTAGCATAGATCTACAGTTAATCTTAAAACACAACATTCTGTACCATTCTTGCCAATATTTCATCATGTATCATTTTGCCTTTTCTTTCTAATTGAAATATAAATTAATGGTGTGCAATTTCCATTCAACTATTCTAAGCTTTTTATATTTGATTCTTTATGCAAAAGCTGTATTATTAGTCGGAAGGAAGGAAGGAAGGAAGGAGGGAGGGAGGGAGGGAGGGAAGGAAGGAAGGAAGGAGGGAGGGAAGGAAGGAGGGAGGGAGGGAAGGAAGGAAGGAAGGAAGGAAGGAAAAAAGATGACAGTTAAATCCTCAACTTAAAAAAAATGAGTTGGGGTTTTCCCAAACACTTCCAGGTGGCATCTAGACAAAGATTTTGATTTAGTTCATTTAAGATGATTTCCTGAATTACAAATGAAGTTCCACAGAACATCATTTAGTTGGAAATTGTTCACTATATATCACCAGAATATCAGAATGCTGCAATATTTACTTTGGAGAGAAGAGGGGGGGGAGATGGAACAAGCTGTCATTTGGTGCCCCCTTTACATCATTTCTCATCTACCAAGATCTCTGTGTGGGAGATCTGGATGAACTCTATTAGCCTGGATGACAAATCAGCTGTTACTTTGATTTCTCCTTTTCTCAAGCTGCTTCCATTCATGCTGCTCCTATTAGAACCTAATTTTAAGAATAGATGCTCAATGCTGTATACTTGGGTGCATAACAACCAGTTGGTTCCGTATGTTATATACATGCTAGGAAAATAATCTGAAAGAAGCGCTCTAGACCTTGGGCAAAAGCAGCAGCTCTATCTGCTATCAGTTGAAGCAGTCCCTCTTTTTACAATCTTCCATGTAAACCTGAAGAAAGATGCTGCCTGAGATGCATCCCAATTAGTTTCCAAACATGCCTAGTCCTCTACAGTTCTTTGTAGCACCTAGTTTCTACAGTATCTTATATAGCAGGGGCGTCAAACTCACGAAGACACATCGTCACATGACGTATCGTAACTTTTTCATCCTTCGCTAAACTGAGTGTGGATGTGGCCAGCGCATGACACATCCGTCCTGTGGGCTGTGAGTTTGGCACCACCAAAACATACAGTGTTTTAATAGGAGTGCATGGGAACATTAATTTGCAAAAGCTATCTAGGACTCACGGTCAAATGTAATGAACTTGTGTTTGCACAACATGTTGTGAAATTTCCAGCAATAAATTTTTAAAATCATTATATTTTACTTTAGATTGGGGTATTTATAGGTGAAGCTAGATTGTTCTTAATACTATCTTATGCTGTTTTTATGAGTATTTGATTGTAGAGGTTAGAAGTATGGCTTCTATAATGTGAATGAATATTCAGGCCAAGGTAAGTTTTGACATTCAAATTACAAACATGCCTTAAGCAATATTCACCTTTAAGCCTCTTGGGTGAAATGATTTCGGTCTAAATCTCAAAATTGATCACTGTATGGCTTTAGTATGAAGGATTGTATTTGCATCCAACTTTGTCTGTGGGAACAGATTCACTTTCTCCATGCACATATCTAAATCTGCTGCAGAAATATAATCAATATTCTAAAATTGGTTTGAAGTTTGAAACACATGAAGGAGAGACAAAGGGGAAATTTCATAGCATTAGGAAAAGTGAGGTCATGTGCTATTGAATGGCGCCTTTTTTTTCCCATTTTGGGTATGTGGTTGATTTGGAAATAAAATTAGTGAAATTAGCAGACAATTTATCCAACTGCTCTCCTTTACCCACACTGAATACAATTTTGAGAAATAAGACCTAGCTAAGCTTTGCCTAACAATATTATTTTTCTTCAGATCTGAAATGAAAATCTATTTACTAGAAATGTCCACAAAGCTACTTTTAAAAAAAGTTATGCAGTATGAATTTTTACCAATTATTGACTAACAAATAAATCAAAGATAAATGTTATATTACAAAACATGTGAGCTATATGACACTTGGGATAATTTACAATAGCAACTTCCACATGGTGTCAGTTGAAGTTCCACTCAAGTAATGGAGAGAAATATCTGAACCAGCAGCAGGGAGGAGATGACGTTGGAGCTTTCGGCTAGTTAACAAGGAAACACTTGGAAACATATGACCTACATATTAGGATGCAGCTGGTTCTATAAGACAGAGCATACATTTATAAAGGGGATGTGTAAGGTCACAGGAACCATCTGTTTAAATATTTAAACATCCATACACTAAATATATGATTAGTTTTGCCCTGGACTTGTAATCCTATCAATCTACCAATTTTATAATAATGCTAAAACAAAAGAAAAATGCAAGTGTGGGAAGAAATCCACAGCAGCAAATTTACAGCATATGGGCTTTGCATATTCAGCTTATAAGCAACATTAAATGTCCAAAGGGATTCACATCTTTGAAATAGATCTTACCAGGATAAATAGCAAATACATTATTTTTGGCAGAAGGGTGAATCTACGCAAACATGCTTTCATATCATCACCGCAGACAACACAGAACAAACTAGAGATTTGCACATTTTATTATACATCCAGTCTCATAATTAGAGTGGGTTCTTTTTTTTTTTTACTAGGTATGGACAATATTCTTATGGTGAAAGTTCTATACTGTCTATATAAAACAATCCTAAAAACAAATGGCTAGCTTTGGTTCTAGACTTTCAAATTCTGGGGGGAGAGAGGGGAGGGAATATTTCTTTAAAGTTGTGAAATATATTCATGGGATCTCCAATAACCAAAATTTTCAGAATTCTCAAGGCCCTCAACTATATTACTCTTTAAAAGATAACGTCCTAACTTCCCATTAATTTTAATGCACAAATCGATCCCCTCCCAGTTAGTTGGGCTATGTTCTTTATTGCAGCTTAAGAAAAGTAACTTTAGGTAGGTAGATTTTGGCACAACACTGCCTGAGTTTTCATGGCCAAACCAAAGTTATGAGGAACTGCATCTAAAATCAGAGCAAATGAAATGAAGAGGTTATTTTTTTTCTGTATGATTTTAAATGAAGAGAGAAAAGGAAATCAAGGTTTAAAAGTATTGAATAAAAGGTGGAAAACAAAGCCTTTAAAGAAACTTTTGTGTGTCAATGGTTTTCCATCTTTTCTTCACCATGGACCAGTGGTGGGATTCAAATGTTTTTACCACCGGTTCTGTGGGTATGGCTTGATGGGCATGGCAGAGGAAGGATACTGTAAAATCTCCATTCCTACCTCACTCCAGGGGAAGGATACTGCAAAATCCCATTCCCTTCCCACCCCACTAACCTGCTTTCCAGCTCCGTTCTCCTGTGCAGGGCAACAAAAGAAGACTCAGCCGATTAGCTGGGACTCAGGAGGCAGAGAATAGATGGGGCCGGGCCAGTTAGAGGTCGTATTTTCTGATTCTCAGAACTAATCAAAATTTCCGCTACTGGTTCTCCAGAATTAGTCCTGATATGTCACATGACACTGACGTGATGACATGAGTTTGAGACCCCTGCTCTATGGCTTTTCCATCCATCAATCCTTCCAGCTATGATTTCTACCTCTCAGAAACTCCAGTACAGCTTTCTTTGAAGATTGAACAACTTGGCCTCCTCACCTTCCCCATTTTCAATGGCAACAACCACTGAGCTCTTCAGAATCTAACCTGCTGAGGAAAACCTGGTTTTAATTACATGTTAATTGCTTTAATGCAGCTTGCATTATGCAGAAACCTCAAATTATTTTAATCTGAATTTTTTAAAAAAGAAACATCTGAGGCCTTGAGCCGCCAGTGGAAGCAGTTAGAAGAGGAAAGATTCAAAAGAGCTTTTTCTGGGCCAAAGTCTGGGGCTGGTCCCCTTGGACATCAGACCTTCATGTTCAGAGATTCACCAGAGAGAGAGAGAGCGACATTGGACAATGAGTGGGTGTGTCTTATTAGCCTTGCTGAGGTAATGTACTATATATCCACTCCTCAAATTGCCAACTTTAATTAAAAAGAACTACAGTCTTTCCTGTTGGTAGAACTTGAGTACGAAGACACAAGATGCTATACTTCTATTACCAGTAGTATTACTACTGAATAAATACTACTTATTTCCGTTCAACACAGAAGAACTATCTATCTGTTAAAATATTGATATAAATCAGTGGTGATATTCTACCAGTTTGACCAGGTTCTGGCGAGCCGGTAGCTGGGATGAGCAACGGAATCCAAACCGGTTCTCTCCACCACTCTGCTGTTGGGCCCACCTGCCCATCCGGGCTCCCAGACTCACCTTTATCCTCTGAATTTGAAGCGCAGCTGCTTCAAGATTAGTGCCGCGGGGCAGCTGCTGAAGTGACCAGGATCGTGCAGGCTTGCAGGAGGTAAGTTAGAACGCCTCTGCGCCTGTGCAAAGTGCTCATTTGGTGCACACGTACACATATAAGTGTGCGCACGAGCGCAAAGTATGCCCACCAAGCCACACCCACTAAACCAGTGACAAAAATATTTGAATCCTACCACTGATATAAATGTGATATTATATTTTGGGTGGTATTTCATACACTGGGCTGTTGACATTGGATAGAAAACAATAGAGAAAAAAAATACAAAGTTGTGTGTCCACAGAGGACACAGTCAAAAAAGTAGTGTATGAGACTCACAAAAAAATAAAACCCACCAAGCAAAGCTTCCATCATAGCAATTTATCTTACCTGTTTCTGACAGTTTTCTTCTCAAGGAACGTAACCTTCAAAAAAAAAAGGGGGGGGTTAGCTACTTTTGTTGTAAAGAAGAGGTCCCCAATCCCTGGGCCATGGCCCCCTACTGGGGCTATGGCCTATTCACAACAGGCCATGAGAGTGGCAGGGCGGCGTGCATGCGTGCACGCGCCATTCAACTTACACAAATTGAGCTGTATGCATGCACGCATCCAGGCCTGCTTCTCATGCGGATGGGTTCCTCACCTCACCCTCTTTGCCAGGCTGCCAAGCCACAAAAATTGGAGACCCCTGCTGTAAAATAAGTGTGATTAAGAAACATTTTTCTTTTCTTTTCTTTTGTAGCTTTCAGTGTTTAATACTCTCATTGACAAAAAAAAACCCTCTCAAAATACTGCAATGAAATACTCTCCATAATTTCTCGTGCCAGTCTAGTCAATTATGATAACATTTCAGAATTCTTACCAGTTGGCATCTGCAGAGCATCACATTTGAAGTGGACATACATGGAATAGTTTCACAAAGCAACTATTCCTCTGAATTTACCCCAGATCAAAGTTGCAAACATTTTTCAGATCCTTTTTAAATGTATTAGAAATAGAAAGTGAAATGGGGCAAAGAAGCTTTGTTTAATAAAAGATTCATTCATCAAAAGGTTCCAATGAACATCACTTTCATTCATTATACAAATAAGATCTAATAAACTAATAAATTTGGGAGTGTCTCATTGTTTTCATAATTTTATGAGCATTATTTTTCATATCCTAAAATTGTCCAAGTATAGAAAAACACAGGACTTCAATAACTGTTACCAGCATGATTTGCTTTTATTACCTTTCTGTTCAAGACCCTTGTTTCCCCTTGTAGCATGTCAAATTGCCCCCAAAACCATATTATACAGCAGAGAAATGCTGTTCACACTTCACTGGCTATTGATTTACTTTATTTATTGGCACAAAATCAGCCTGAGATAAACATTTTGTCCCCCATTTCCACTATTGTAAGCTATACAGTTCAGTGTGAGATAGGTAAGCCCAAATGTGTTGGGATCACAATTTGACATGGCTTTCTAATCAATGTGTGAAAAATTACCTAATGAATAATGGGTTGCACATTTCCACAAACAAATTAACCAGGGTGAGACTGAAACTAATGATTATATTTATCTAATGTAATTTCACATCTGTTACTACTGGTAGTAATTTTTTTCCACCCCAAGTGTTATCAGAATTAGGATTAAATTTTTATGATGTGGCTTCAAGATGAAGCTTTAACTAAGACATGCATCATGTTTGCTTCGCATTTAATTTATTTTAGCATAATTTTAACTGGAAAGTTGGGTTTATAATTTTATAATGTAAAAAGCCTTTTTTGCAGGAATTGTACTATATACAGTACATCTTTTTATTTCTATAATACTATCAGATGAATTATTAGAATAACTTTGGTATCAGTTAAAAGGATCCTTTTCTAAATTTAGCTAACCAATTAAATAATGCTTTAATCTTAGCTTAATTTACTTGGTTTATGGGTAATAGAACAGTCACTGAATGATAATTCAGCAGCCATTTGTTTTGCAAATTCAAATTCATATCTAAGATGCTTTACAACAATTAACTGTACAAAGCTAGTTGTCTAAAGCCTGCCAATTTTCATGAAGGGAAAAACAACAAATGATAGGTTGGTTCATATCTGCTCTTCACAACTGGCTAATTCCAGCTGGAATTAGGGGTTATCTTTAGGAAGAGTATGATGAAGCTTCTGAGAAGAATACAAAAGTACGTTTGGAAATCTGATAATCAAATTAAAGTGGAAGGAACAAATAAGAAGCATTATAATTCTCAGGATATGTAAGCCACTTAGAGAGGTCTGCAAAGCATTATGAAACATTATACAGTTAGTCCTCAATTTATGAAAGTGAAACATTTGTTAAGTAGGTTTTGCCCCATTTTAGACCTTTCTTGCCACAGTTGTTAAGTGAATCACTGCAGTTGATAAGTTAGTAACCTGGTTGTTAAGTGAATCTGGCTTCCCCATTGACTTTGCTTGTCAGAAGGTCAAGAAAGGTGATCACTTGACTTTGGGACACAGCAACAGTCATAAATATGAACCAATTGCCAAGAGTCTGAATTTTGATCACATGATCATGGGGATGGTACACGGGTTATAACTATGAAAAATGGTCATAAGTCACTTTTTTTAAAGTACTGTTGTAACTTTGAATAGTCACTAAATGAACTCTTGTAAGTCGAGGACTACCTGTATAAGTCTAAGTGCTATTGCTATTGCTACTGATGAGTGCAAAGGAACAGGTTCATAGTTATAAGAAGGAACAAAAACTGGATTAGATAGACCTTTTGATCCATCAGTTTTCAGCTCACATTTTTAACTTTTGAGATCCTTGCAGTGGTGGGATTCAAATTTTTTTACTACCGGTCCTGTGGGCATGACAGGGAAAGGTTACTGTGAAATCTCCAGTAAGAGGTGGTATTTGCCAGTTCTCCAAACTACTCAAAATTTCCACTACCGGTTCTCCCGAACTAGTCAGAACCTGCTGAATACCACCTCTGGATCCTTGGGATACCAAGTTGAATACATTCAACTAATGTCAACATGAACGGTTGCAGTAAAACAGGGGTGTCACAGCAGCATCACATGACATATATGGACTTTTCCCCCCTTTGCTAAACTGGGCATGGGAGAGGCCAGTGTGTGACAAAGCCAGCCCACAGGCCAGGACTTTGACAGCTCTGCAGTAAAAGATGGCAAAGGAAAAAATGAATTAAAAATACCTGCTATATTTTAGGTACCTTTTTTTCTTAGGATAAGGAAGCTCTTCGTCCGGTAGACTTGTGAGAAAACTAAGAAATTTTGGATACAAATTAAAATGAAGATGCAAAGGATTTTAAAGATAAACATTGTGAAAAAAACAGAACTCTTCTTATGGGTAATGAATTAGAAAAGACTCGTGGTAGATTGATTTTATATTTAGTAAGTGCAGCAAGACTATTTTATATTCAGTGATGGAAGAACAACAAAACTTTTCTGGAAGACTGGAAACTTTACTGTATGGTCTTTTTGCTGAAAGAAGAAAAAATAATAAGATAATTTATGGGTCTGAGGATTAAAAACGATGACTATGAGGATTTGAAGGTAATTATATAATATCTAGGAGGGAGGGAAGATTATAATTAATGGCTTGAAGAGGTCAGAAGGTGCGTTTCATAACTTCAGTTTCTCTTCTCATTTCTTTCTTTTTTTCTTTTTCTCGTACTTCTTTTTCCCTTTCCTTTTCTTTTTCTTTACTTCATGTGAAATTCTTAATTAAAACAAAAGATAAAGAAGCTGTTGTTCGCCTGTCCCTTGATTCTTGGTGTCTCATTTTTCCTTAGTTACATACTATATCTCTCATCCATTTTGGTTTGTTTTATGTTGATTGTCCTACCATCATGCTATAATGGTGGTATGATAACAAATAACTCCAAAAGTGATGTCACCATCTAAACCAACATTATTAAATAATTTCACAATTCATCTTGGTCACAGCAGCAGCTTTCATAAGGATTTATTATTCAGACAACGGAGGCAAGGAGTGACATATGTGGGTGTAAAAGCATATGAGAATTATTGTACTGCAAGTTTAATTATTATATTTTCACTGAAATTTAAAGTAAAATGATAGAAAAAACTATAACATTTTGTGTTGTTTCCTCTTTTTAAAAAAAAATATGATTGTGCAAAATATGCAGTCTCAGTGTGTAAGATATTTTTGAACTCTATAGTTTATAATTAAAACCACTCTAAACAACTGTCATTCTCTCTCATAGATGTAGACGATGAGAAAAGATGAAGTTTCTAGAACTCTCTCCAAATATTTAGGACTTCAAATAATTGCAAGCCTTACAAAAGGCAAGAGTTTATTGATTTCCAAAATACTGTCAATAATTTTTTGAAACACTCTACTGTTGCTCTAGTTTCCTTCAAAATATCATCATTATTTTTTAAAAAAATCTAGCTTTAGATTTATTTCAGCATCTAAAACTGAGTTGGTGATTTCAGTCAGTTTTTGACTCCTGGTGACTACCCGGACAAGTCCTTGAAGTTCTCTTGGCAAGATTGAAGTGGTGATTTGCCATTGTCTGCTTTATTAAGGCTGAGTGGGAAGATCACCTAAACTGGCTTTCGTGCCTAAGGCAGAAGGAGAACTTTGTCTTCTGGTTTCTAACTTGAAGTCACCAACTACTACAACCAATCTGTCTTTGTTTAGGCATCATATGTCCCAAAGGTGCTTTTTCAGGAGGCAGCTAGACTTTCTTGTTTTGTCTTTGAAGACGTTTCACTTCTCATCCAAGAAGTTTCTTCAGCTCTGACAGGATAGTGGGGAATGGAAGGATTTATATTCCTTGCAGACAACTGGTCATTTGCATCCTTTTAAAAGGTGGTTAAAGCACGGAGGTTTATCTGTGTCCTCAGGGTCACCTGAGTAGTGCTCCTGATTCCTGTAGCCTCCATTTTTTTCTCTGGACATCCATTCCTAAAGAAAAATTGGAGGCTACAGGAACCAGGAGTACTACTCAGATGACCCTGAGGACACAGATAAACCTCCAAGTGCTTCAAAGACAAAAAGGATGCAAATGACCAGCTGTCTGCAAGCAATATAAATCCTTCCATTCCCCACTATCTTGTCAGAGCTGAAGAAACTTCTTAGATGAGAAGTGTTAAGTACTTGGACATGGGTCGGAATAAATGGAGACAGCCTCTGAATAGTGACTTTCAGCTCTTTATTAGCATATTGACTTCTCAAAACAACAACAGTGAACTCTGCCTTATATAGGCAACCCTTGTAAGAATTGTCCAATAGTGAGCTATGAACGCTAGCTCTTTTAACCAATAAGAATCCTCTGTTAAGGGCCAATCGGATTCCTCAGAACTAACCAATCCGATCTGGCCACCTAACAGCCAATCAGAAGTGCAGGGTCAGAACCCTGCACTTTACCTCAAGCTCATACTTTATTAACTATGCTACATACACAACACCCCTTCCCCCTGGCTTCTTAATTACGGTGTAGTTATATAGTCCTTTAAATAGGACGGTTGTCTTTTAAGTCTTTCGGATTTTTGTTGGACTGGTTGGTTGCAATCCTGTTGAGGTAGATTATTGTTTGGCAGTGGATCTGCTATTTGCTCAGGTGCAATTTCTTGCGGTGCAAACGATTCTCCTTCCTGCTCCATTTCCTGAGTATCACTTAGTTCATCGCTCCCTTCGAGCAGGTTCCCTGGAACGTCATCTTCTTCTGTACCTCCCCCCCCCTCGGTTTGGTCATGGGGGAGTTGTTGACTGGCCGTTGTGAGTCGTGACCATAATTGGTCAATATGCCGTTTCCACAGTCTATTGTCACAGCATTTCACTACGTAGGATTTGGGGCCGGTCACTCGTATTACTGTTGCCTCTATCCATAACGGATCGCCCGATAAGTTTCGTGCATAAACGAGGTCTCCTACCTGGAAGGTGCGACAGCGGCCACTGGATCCTATTGGCTTTTCCGGTTCATAAGCAGGGTGCAACCGGTCGAGGTGGGAGTGGAGTCTTCGTCCCATCAGTAGTTCGATGGGAGTTCTGCCGGTGACGCTATGTGGAGTTATGTGTTGCAAAAAGAGAATTTGGTTGACCTTGTCATCGATATTGTCATAGTCCACTTTTTGCAAAGTCTTTTCAACAAATTGGACCATGCGTTCCACTCGGCCATTGGTCGCAGGGTGCGCAGGCGAGGTGAGCGCATGGCGGATGCCACGGTCAGCGAGGTACTGCTCGAACATTAGTGCTGTAAACTGTGGCCCGTTATCAGACACCAGGACGTCAGGTAATCCGTGGGTTGAAAAGAGTCTGTTTAGGATCTTGATCACTGCCTCGGAAGTTGTAGCCGTCATACGATGAATTTCTAACCAATTGGAGTATGCGTCAACTGTCAGCAGGAAGGTATAGCCCTTGGTTGGCCCCGCGAAATCCAGGTGGATTCTGGACCAGGGTCCACGTGGCATCTCCCATTCAGTAGGCATGGCTTTTGGTGGGGCACTGCTGACTTGTTGGCAATTGGCACACGCTTTGACCCACTGCTCGATTTGCCAGTCCATGCCCGGCCACCATGCGTAGCTTCATGCAAGCGCTTTCATCCGCACGATGCCAGGATGGCCCTTGTGCAGAACTCGTAGCAGCGTCTTCCGGAGTCGTTCTGGGACAACGACTCTATCGCCCCAGATGATACAGCCTTTTTGGGAAAAAAGTTCAGTCTGTCGAGATTTATATGGTGCAAAGTCATCTGGTACTTGGTCCAATGGCCATCCGCGTTCTACCCAGCCTAGAACTCGAGCTAGGGTGTGGTCTCGTTTAGTTTCGCTCGCGATGTCTCGGGTGGTCATAGGTGGGGAATTGAGTGTTTCGATCTGCAACGTGGTTGCCGTTGGTGCCGGATCATCGAGAGTCTCTGGAAGCGGTGTTCGGCTTAATGCGTCAGCGTGGGGAATGGCTTTCCCCGGGCGATATTGCAGGCAATAATTATAAGCAGCTAGGAATTCTGACCATCGGGTCATTCTAGGGGATAATATGTAGGGGGTTGGCTTGTCCCTGGCTATTATCCCTAACAATAGTTTGTGGTCAGTTATAATGGTAAATGTCCTTCCATACACATATTCATGAAATTTCTTTACAGCTGAAACGATTGCGAGAGCTTCTTTATCAATTTGTCCATAGTTCCGCTCTGCTTGTGAAAGAGTCTTCGAAAAATATGCAACAGAGGCTTCGTTCCCATTAGGCAGTATATGGCTCAAAATGGCGCCCACCCCGAAAGGCGAGGCATCGCAGGTTATAACTAACGGCAAAGTCTCGTTATACTGCATAAGTACAGAGTCAGATGTGAGCAGTTTTTTAACATTCCGGAATGTTTGCTCTTCCCGGTAACCCCATACCCACAATGCTTTCTTATCTAATAATCGGTGTAACGGTTCAGCGACAGTTGCTTTGTGCGGTAAAAATACATTATAGAAATTAATGAGGCCTAAGAATGCCTGGAGATCGACCTTGTTGCGTGGTCTGGGAGCGTTTTTGATCGCTTTTAATTTACTCTCGGTAGGATGAATGCCCTGGCTATCAATTCGGTATCCTAGAAACTCAACATTGTCAGTATATAAGTGACATTTATTTTTTTTCACCTTAAGTCCAGCCTCTTGGAATTTTTTAAGAACGCATTTCAAACGATCCTGCAAGATTTTTTTGGAAGGGGCTGCAATTAGTACATCATCAAAATAAGGAACCACGCCCTTGATTCCTTGTAATAACCTTTCCATGAGGCTCTGGAAGATCCCCGGGGCTACACTAACTCCAAATTGCAATCGGGTACATTTAAAGGCACCTCTGTGCATTACAATTGTTTGGGCTTGGGCCGTTTTTTCATCCACTGGTAGTTGTTGATAAGCTTTAGCTAAATCTAATTTAGCGAAAACCTTTCCGCCCCCCAAGGAATGGAGGAGGTGCTGCACCACCGGAACTGGATATGCATTCTGCTGTAGGGCGTGGTTTAAAGTGGCCCGGTAGTCCCCACAAATTCGAATTGACCTGTCTGGCTTAATGGGTGTTACAATAGGGGTTTCCCATGGAGAGTGATTGATGGGCTTCAACACCCCTTGAGCAATTAGTTTGTCGAGTTGTTCGTCGATCTTTGCTTTAAGAGCGAATGGAACTCGACGGGGCTTCAAGCGAATGGGGGCTACCTTTTATCTAGACTAAATGAGATTGGGGTCCCCTTATACTCGCCTAAGCTGTCCGCGAAGACGTCGCTGAACTCAGAGATAAGGTCTTCCTCCCACTCACAACCACCGACTCGGTTCACGCCGGCCACTTCAATGCCGAGTGGCGCGAACCACTGGAGGCCCAATAGACTAGGCCTATCTCTATCGATGATCGTTAGAGGTAAGTACGCTGTATGCTTCTTGAAGGAGACTCGGACTCGGCAGGACCCGACAACAGAGATTCGATTTCCTTGGTAGTCCTTGAGGATGAGGGGTTGAACTTGGAGGTCTTGGCGTAGAATTGTGGGGATGAGTTGCTTGAGTGTCTTCCAAGACACCATCGAGAGGGACGATCCCGAGTCGACCTCCATGTGGCAAGGCTGGTTCTTGATGGCTACCGTGACTTGGATTTTCTTAGTGTCCAAAGCTGAGGCGTGACCTATAGTGATCGTATGGTGAGCCTCTTCTTTTTGCAAAGCTCGATTTCTGTAGGAGTGGTTTACTGGCTCTCGCCTTACAGGATGGTTTCCTGTCGATTGGCGATAGTTGGCCCCTTTTGAGGCCTGGCTGGGTCCTGGTAAGCTGCGGCAGACCCAACCGATGTGGCCTCGTTTTCCGCACTCATGGCAGAGTGCGTCGCGGAATTTGCATTCAGCCCTGGCATGGTTTGCTCCACAGCCAGCGCAAGGGCGTAAGGGCTTCGGGCGAGGGTCCTGGTCGGACCGCAGTCGATGGACCCCTCCTTCGTCGCTGTCTGACGACAAAGAGAGGTCCTCGTGGTGCATTGTCGAGAGCTGCCCTTCTGAGTTGGGTAAGATTTCGCTGGTCAGTGGTGTTGCTGGAGTGCGGCTTCGCCGTAGTTGTGCAGCCGACTTTTTAGTCGCCTCCGCAGCCGTGGCTTCGGCGATGGCATCAGCAAGGCTGATGTCGCCTTTCGCCATCAGCTTGCTTTGTACGCCTAGTGCATCTAATCCCAGAATTACTCGATCTCTTAGTGCTTCTTCTAAATCTGCGAACCCGCAGAGACCCCCTAAATTTCGGAGGTCCGCCATGAAATCGGCCACGCTCTCCCCTTTTCGTTGGTTTCTCTGATAAAACTCGTGGCGTCTCACGAGTGTAGGCACGGTTGGCGCGTAATGGTCTCTCAGGATGGGTTCGAGGTCGTCCCAGCTCATGGCTTTCACTTCTCGAGGTTTGGCGAGTGTTTTAGCCATCTTAAATACAGCTGGGCCACAATGCGTCAGAAACAGTGCCCGCTTCTTTGCTGGTGTGGCGTCCTTCAAGTTATTCGTCTCAAGAAACATTTGGAAGTGATCCATGTAGGATTCCCAATCCTCTTGGTTCGGATCGAACGGAGCGGGTGGTACGATGCCGCCGGACTTGGTTCCATTGTTGGCATCGTCTATCACGTGCTCGGTATTGCTTCCTGGCTTCTTCGGTTCAGACGTCTCCACATCCCATCCTTGTCGCCAGTGTTAAGTACTTGGACATGGGTCGGAGTAAATGGAGACAGCCTCTGAATAGTGACTTTCAGCTCTTTATTAGCATATTGACTTCTCAAAACAACAACAGTGAACTCTGCCTTATATAGGCAACCCTTGTAAGAATTGTCCAATAGTGAGCTATAAACGCTAGCTCTTTTAACCAATAAGAATCCTCTGTTAAGGGCCAATCGGATTCCTCAGAACTAACCAATCCGATCTAGCCACCTAACAGCCAATCAGAAGTGCAGGGCCAGAACCCTGCACTTTACCTCAAGCTCATACTTTATTAACTATGGTACATACACAAAAGAAGCAAAACATCTTCAAAAGAAAAAACCAAGAAAGTCCAGCTGCCTCCTGAAAAAGCACCTTTGAGACAACCACAACCTGGGTGACTGAGAATCTCTACAGACTTTTAGGCATTATAGTTTAATTGATTGTGGCTTGCAAAACTGTAGGAAATTCTAACTATAAAAATGTTTAAAGAATGTCACAAATTATCAAATATATTTAGAAATTTAATACAAAAATGCAAAAACTACGTAACTATTAAAATAAGTCTCCGTGTCGATATTTTGAATATAAATATGTTAGCTTACAAAACAAGACAAAATAAGGAAAATTTGAGGCAGAACCTTTGGGACAGTGCCAAAAAGCAAACCTAAAGTATAATTTAGTGAGATCAACTTTTATGGAGGGACTTGATGAGAGGCAAAAGACAACTGAAGGCAATGTTCAACTGGAGCAGAATGACCAGAGAGACAGTAAAAGTGAAGGTGGGTAAATGATGAGAAGCCTTAACTTGATAGTGTTTTGAGGTCTCTGGTGGGATCAAACTGCTATTCGGTTGTGAGAAAATATGCAGGATAGAAATCTAGTACCATATTATTATCAATATATATCAACTGCTTAGTGTCATGATGGCAAACCTATGGCACACGTGCCAGAGGTGGCCCACAGAGTCTTCTCTGTAGGCACGCGAGCCATTGCCCCAGCTCAGCTCTGCCATGCATGCACACCCACACTTCCCGCTGGCCAGTTGGTCTTCAGGTCTCTGCCGCGCATGCACGAAAGGTGGGGCACATTTGGAGGGGAATGAGGACTAAGAGATTGAGAAATAGTTTCTTTTCCAAGGCAGTAATTGTCTTGAATCAAACAGTGCATTTCTGATTTAGTCCTATTATTATAATTATTTCAGTTTTTAAATACTCTGTAGTGTGATTGTGATGTGGTGTTTGGGGCACTGTGCTGGAGTAGCTTTCAAATTTCATCGTATTCATGGAATGCAATGACAATAAAGCTATTCTATTCTATGTGGCGCATGTGTGGAGTATGCATGCACATGTGCAGGCCCTGTGCAAGGGGTGGGATGCATGCATGGGGGGCAGGATGCATGCATGGGGGGCAGGATGCATGCATGGGAGGCAGGATGCATGCACGGGGGGCAGGATGCATGCACGGGGGGCAGGATGCATGCACGGGGGGCAGGATGCATGCATGGGAGGCAAGGCGCATGCATGGGAGGCAGGGCGCATGCATGGGAGGCAGGGCGCATGCATGGCGGACGTGCATATATTTGAGGATGTGCACATGCACGCTTTGGGCACTTGGTGCTGCAAAGGTTAGCCATCACTGGTTTAGTGCATGAATTTTATCCACTAAATATATGGTATTTCTTTAATATGTGAAGCAAAATGAAATATTTTTACAAGCACAACATCTGGAACTCACCCTATTTAAATTAATAGAACCATCCATTTATCATAATGTATGTTATATTATGCCTTTTATCTTCTGTTCTTTTTTTTATTAAAAAAAATTTCTTTTTAAGACAAACATATACAAATAAAACATAAAAACATCTTCCATTTTATATACATACAGTGTGTCAGTTGGTTACAAATCTTTTGTGCTATCCTTTCATAGTCATTATTCACAGTTTATATAATTTTTCACATTGTCAAAGTAACATATGCTTATATATTTATCAATTATTAATCATCCAAGACTAAACTATTTATTCCATCATTTTATATGAGGTATTCCAAAAAATTTTTAAATTTATATTGTACTTTCATCCAATTGTTATATATGTCTATATTATATTTTATATCAATCTATTGAACTTATCTTCTGTTCTTAAAATACCAGTAATTAAAAGGAATATTTTTTTAAAAAGAAATGACTGATACACAAAGGACATCATCTATGTTGGTACCAAATAAAATATAGCAATTTTACAATATAATATATACAAAATATAATATGCCAAATAGATGTCTAATCACCCATGTCCTTTTACTTCTGAATATAGCTGTAACTTTTACAAGAAGGAATGGCTGCAGTTTTTTAGGTAAGATATTTATGCTGTTTTATTAGGAGAATCTGTATTACCATATTATTAATAAATATTGCTTCTACCTCAGTTTAGTCTGAACCTGGTGAACCTAACAATAGTGAGAAATGAAGGAAATAACGACTCTGAAACATCCAGTGATTGAATTGAACTAATCAAAGAACTCTGTAGGAAGTCAATGCCTGGATTAATGATCCAAGCATCTCTCCATGCTGTGGTTCTATTTCTTCACATAAATGTTCTCAACTGAGATTATCTTTGTCATGAAAAGGAGCAGAAAAAGGTTATACAGTTTCATCTGACAGGTTAACGACTATCCTTCCATTGCTGCAAGAAATATTTTTATGATTTGAGGTTTTTATTCTGAACATGAAGATTTAAGGTGCACAATACCAATTAATACTTTTTTGCTTTCTTTCATTTTTTATTTATTTTTTGTTAGTGGCCAGATTTATTGCCAGTGATACTAAAGTAGCAAAATCTATTCCATAGTGTCTCTTTTCCAAAGTTTCTGTAACCTGAAGTTATTATCCAGTAAAGCCTCTTATAGAATTATCAAGGAGGAAGCAATGACAAGAAATATTCCAGTATAATCCTTCACTGCTTTGCCAACTTAGTTAGATCCTTTGGATTATCATTTGTCAAACAGAAAGCAGGAGAAGGTAAATGGGTCAATGATTTTTAATGCAACTCTCCCATATCTACAGAAAAGAGAAAGGATTTTTCATTCTCATGAGAAAGAAGTATAGGAGAAGAGAAAAAGAAAGTGAGGCAGCACTAAACATAAATAACAGTATTTGCTTAGTTATGTAACCATCTGTAGGTATTCGGGGTGAAGCCATATTTAAAAGAGCGCAAATGTATTTGGAGGCATGCTAGCATGGAAATAAATCGATATCTACTCACTAATACCTGAATTGGATTAACATTGTCAGTGCAAGCTAAGGCAAGCAAATGGTTGAGTAAATGCAACCCTAGTCAAACAGTAAAACACACTTATGCTGGAAGCTGAGGGAGGGGTCTAAATATAAATTTATTTTGTATGGGGGATGAATATATGTATTTGCTTTGTATTGTGAAGTTACTTCTTAAAGCACTCTTAATAGGCAATGCACTGCAGTCTTTTATTACAGCACAACAATGGAGTTTGACATGTAGGCCAGTGCAATGCTGATACAGAAGCATTTCTATCTGCATTTATTTTCATATCTGCACATCAGCAATCATTAAATTGACTGGATATATGATCTGAATCCTGCAAGAACATCCCAAGTGTGACCATTCATCATTGCATATGTTTAGTTTTATGGGAGGAGAGCTATATTAAAAACTTCGTCTTTTTTGTTCTCATAAGAATCCAGAGAGGTCACTTTTGCTTAACTCTTTGGAAAATAAGTTAAGGAAGGATCTTCACATCAAAACCTGGTGCACAATATAAGAGTAGACAATCTGAACCTGTAGGCTTCTATAAATACACCAAGCCTAATTTTGCAGCTTCTCTGATGTCTACTACTGGAACAGTAGTACTGTGGATATTCATTAAACCTGTGGTCCTAAAAAGGCTACCAAAATTCAGGTCAAAAATCCAAATTTTGTCCTTTTCCAAGTATACGACAAAACTTCCTTTACCATATATTATCTTCAGCCCCTGCAGCCATCATCCAATCATCCGAAGGTTGAGTCCTCTTGACTTAATATAGGAAAGATTGTCTATTTATTTATTATATTGATTTTATTGATGTAAGAATACTCTGATGATTAATAGTTTTAAAGGAGCAACTGATTTATAGTCAAATACTCTCCAAACATGCTTGATATCATAATTTCAGAACCTCTTTGGTACTGCAAAATGTGAAACAGGTCTACAGATATTTTCATCTGACAATATTAAATATTAGTTCTTAGGTGCATCCATGTATATATCCTCAAATTATGGAAAATCATGATCAATTGTGTCTTGTTATTGCATGTAAATGCACAGAAACCTAAGGATGAAATTATCCTATGATAATATACAGTAAGCCTATATATGTTTTGCTAATTCCAACAGAAAGATGCCTTCATTTATGTATTTGAAATATTTTCATCCTTCAGAACTCAGAAGGCTGACATATCAGAAGTAAAGGCATCACAAAATGTGCAAGATTAGGGGAAAAATGAATTATCATATGGGCAAGGGTCCTCTAAAGGACCCCACAGTTTAACCCTCAGCTATAAATATTCTCTTCCATTGAAAAGTATCACATTAAAACACCACAAGTGGCTAAAGGCAGACTCTGTGAATGTGATAGCCTTGTACAAAGTAGTTTTTCAGAATTACGTGACTCTCGGCTCCTATTTAGTAGCACAGAGTACTTATTAATAATAGGCTTATTAATAACAAAAAAGCCATGTTAAGATTAAGCTTGAAAGTTTCTGGCTATTAATTAAAGGGCCTGAGCAAGCCATGATCTACTTCAGTCATAAATTAAGGATCCAGGGATGTACAATGTTGTTGTGAATGTGGATGTAGAATCTGTAAGGCACTTTGAAGTAGAGTCTGTAAGGCACTGTGCACAATAAAAATCCTTCCCACATTCCTGATTTAAGTGTGTCATTTTTCCTATGATAGACAGAAGCAAGCATTTCCCCTATAGAGCCCTAGATCATCTGGTTCCACTCATGTTCCTTTCATATGCTAAATAAATAAATAAGTGCCTTCCAGTCAATCTTGACTCCTGGATATAGTCTTGACAAGTCACTGCATCTTTATCTAAGCTTTATCTAAGACAAACATCTATTGCCATGGAAACAAATGTCTGCATGAAATCAAGAAACTTCATTCAGAATCAGCACAACATTTTTCATTAAACTCTTGATAATATGATGGATATTTGGGAAGGATGATAATTAAGTGAAAATGTTTTTACAACGCTTTAGAATTTTCCATTAGTTGAAAGGCGTTCTAGTTTTGGCTCAAATTTTCACCTCACTCCAATTTAAGTGCTCCTCTCACCCTACTGTCTTACAGCATGTGATTGGGAGTTTTAAAAAGGGTTTGAAGACTCTGTTTTGCTGCATTGCTACATCATAGACCTGTTGCACTTAAAGTTATATCATATTGAAATTAACATATTTGTAAACAATCTTTGCTACATTTTAGAAAGTAGAAACTGGCAGGTACAAACAGTGAAGCTATTCTGTTATCCACAATTTCAATGGATAAACAAAACCATAATGTTCCCATATTGACATAATTATGTTGTTTAATAATACAACTATATCATCAGGACATAATTGCCCTTGGTTCAGTTCTTTGGAATGTTTAGGAACTGATATATATTCAGTTTTATGCAGACAAGTGTAACAATTATTTCAATCCTACTTTATCTGAATGTACAGACATGTGTCATGACATTTACATGCATTTTTAAATTAACATGAGGAACACTGTAGTCCATGTTCATGTATCCAGATGTCCATATTCATGTAGACATCAGTGGGATTAAATATTTGGGTATGTTAAAGCACCAGACTTTGAAAGAGCCTTTCCCTCCCATCTGATATCCTTCAAATATGCTGGGACTACAACAGCCAAAATACTCAGCCATGAAGGCTATTGATCAGGCAAGTTAGAAGTTTTGAAATTCTAATCTCAATATTTCTGTGAGGGACCAGATTGAGAAAGGTTGCTTTATACCAGTTGGTCAATTTTAATATTCTTTTCCATCTTAAATACTATATAGTGATTCCATTTATTTATTTAAATCCTTTTGAGGTACATACTTCTGTTTGTCATGGCCATGAGGCCCAGGAGGGCAGTTTGGCTGTATCTGATTGTTGTTACCCATTTAGCACCGCCCATGGAGCACATGTAGTTTAAGGAACGCTATGGACGTTAGCGATTATTGTGCATATAATGTGTGTCTATCTTTACCTCTCTTCTCTCATGTTCCTTTCATATGCTAAATAAATAAATAAGTGCCTTCCAGTCAATCTTGACTCCTGGATATAGTCTCGACAAGTCACTGCATCTTTTGTGGCAAGATTTTTCATAAATGATTTTTCATTGTCTCCTTCCTAGGGCTCAGGAGACTGGTCCAAGGTCCCTCCAGCTGAGTTTGTACTTCAGTTAAGACTAGAACTCGGGGTCTCATTATGTTTCAGTGGAATTCTCTTAGGAGTATTGCTTAATTCTTCCTATAGTTTAACAATGCTTGTAATCTAACTAGCTTGTTGGTTGGGTTTCTTCTGACTTTGCAAAAAAGGCATTCAAAATGCTATATCAATATTATTGAATAACACAAGATACATCATTGCAAATTTGGGTTTGGGGACTGAAGACTTATTTCATGCAATACGTTTTTGGGTGCTCGTCTTTAATATTGTAATTATGCACATATGCATTTTCTACATGAAAACAGTACATTCATTTAAAAGATACATTATGTAAGAATCCTGATCAAAGAACTGTGTCTGAAGACAGCTCTTTGTTGAATAATTCAAGGTTTTCTTGTGCCTCATTAGGAAGTTCACAAACTGAAAGAACAGTTATTTGCCTTAGGCCTTAGCAGGTACTTTCCGTTAGAAGTTAGAATTTGCTTGGGATCTCCTAGCTTAATTTTAGACATTGCTGCAATTTCCTAATTATGGACCTTTCCACAGAGTCACCAGTCGCTCCTCAAATCTTCTGCATTCATCTTATAATGACCCTCAACTGTCTTCACCCATGCCAATATGAGAACTCATGATGAACCAGCCGTAGCCCCTCCTGTTGACCTATAGGGAACCCACAATTGAAATCCGGGAGGGGGCACTTTTTTGTGGCAGAAGGTTGAAAAAAAAACAATAAAATAATAACAAATAAGTCAGTAGGCAAAACTGATCTGAAGCACAACATGAGAATATTGGAATCTTACAGCAGCTAACAGTTGCAAGGGAAGAAAAATACAGAAGTGTTGCCATTTGAGTTGCTTCACAACTGAATTGGGGGAAAAACCCAGCTCAGCTGCCTATTGGGATAACTGGTGTGAGATCAAAGGGTGATGCTGCTGTTGAAGAAATGCCAAAGCCTTGACTGCCCTAAGTCTGCCTTCATAGCCATTTTAATTGTCATAAACTAGATTTTCTACGTGTCAAAAGGGGTTAAAAGAACTGCTCAGAATTAGGACCTTTTTAATCCAAGAACAACACACAAACAAAATCTGAAGAAGTGGGGAGATTCTTTTATTTTAAAAAAATACATTAAAAGTAGGTAAAAGCCACAAAAATGGAATAAAGCACACAATAAGGATACCATGATCTAAATTAAGGAGACAAAAGACAGGCTAGAAAGATGCCTCTTTATAGGAAAATACCAAACGGGACCCTGGTTAAATAAGAACTCTTTATTATGTTTCAAAACCACTATTGTGTTCAAGGTTAATATTTAAATATATGCTATTATTTAGAATCCATCAGAGATTCCTAGGGGAAGTATAGAAAAATACAGAGATTAGAGTACACCAGTAAATGAATCCTGGCCCAGCACAACATAAAAGTGATTTTAAAATTCAAAAAACAAAACAAAAAACATCCTTCTAAATGTGTATCCAAGACCAAATTTCCTCTGATGCTGTATGTTTAATTAAAATAATTAAAACATTAAACTCATTGTTTGGATAAAGTGCTGTTCCCAGTTTAACAAACAGCATATTAAAACTTCAAGAGTACTGTAGCCATTTTCCAAAGCAATAGTGGGTCATCAGAAGTACCATGAGGGCAATATTTTTGCTTGAAGCATAGGGAGTCTTTAGAACTTATTTTTTGAATGATTGCTTATGTTGAAATAGTTTCAGTCTTTGTGTTGGCTGTTTAAATGCTGTATCATAAAGCTCACATTAATTAGATGTCTTTTTCAGAGGCATTATTTAATCATAAATAGAAATTGAAATTAAAGATTCCTTAAAATATTGGGGGGGAGAAGCAAAATTATTTGTGTGTGTGCGTGTGCGTGTGTCCTGGGTGATGCTCGGTGGGAGCCACCAATGCCCTCTTGTGAAAGGGTCCTGGACATGGCATCCTCCAGTGTGTAATTAAAGAAATGTGTAATTGATGTGCAGACATAAAGGAAGTGAGCGCAACCCATTAATAGGACAGAGTCCTTTTCTGCCTGGTGCCTGGCAACCTCACTTGGCCTTTCCAAGACCAACTTTGCAAAAGCACAAGGAAGGGAAGTGAGCATCTTCTTTGCTGTGTCAGCAACCAGAACAGGCACTGATTTCAGAGCCAGGAAAAAAAATGTATGGCAAATGTATCTTCCTTTTTTCACCAAGTACATTTAATTTCATTTCACCCTCCCTCCAATCTTTAGTCAATTTAAGATTTTTTTAAAAAAACAATGGGATATTATTTAAACCTACCATGTTAATCTTATTACCAATATAATCATAAAAGGTGGCTTCTGTTTTTCTCTTTTTTTGCCAGCCATTCACAGACTTTGTAATCCACATGAAATACACACAAGCAATATTATTTTTTAAGAAATCTGAAAAGGGTTTTTTTCCTATTGTTATGCCTTGTGTCCTGTATCGTAGCTCGATCTGATCAAATGCTTTGCTCTGAACTTACCAAAAAAAATATTATTTGTTGCAAATGTTTCGCCACCAGAACAAAGGAACTTGGGTATTGCCCATTTTTACTGTAACCCTTATATGTGCATCCTTACCGGCAAATGCTTGTTTTAGATTCAGATACTTCTTGATGCTAATATTTCCATTAGAACCTTGCTTCTTGTATTAGTCATTTGACACAAAGAGATCAAGCGGTTTATTGAAATTGTAATTAAGGAATGCTGTAACTTCGTTGCAAAATCAGCGAACTATTCCCAAACACGTGACAACTCTCCCCATTCTAAATTGGAGGGGAAATGAATTATTTGCTCACTCGTTTTAAAATACCTCTTATCTCACAACCGTCGTTCCCCACTACGCGCTTAGCAAATTTATCCATTTACATTAATGCGGTGCCAACTCGCTGGGAAAAGTCAAATCATAGGTTTGTAATAGGCTCAAACATTTATTAAGAAACCCAAAATTCCATAATAAATAAGCACAGACAGTATTTTTTTTAAAACATATCACAAATCGACCAGTATGTAACAAGAATGCTTTATCTACACAAAACATCCTATTTCACCGTGGGTTCATTCTTCGAAACAGCTTCTGTTCTCTGGATTTGGACCAGCACATGCAGAAAAGGGGGAGAAATAGCGGCTTGCTTTATCTGTACAAAGTCTTCGTCAGATTGGAGGTCTCTCGGGGCCACAATAGCCAGGCGTCGCTTTCCCGCTGCTCCGAGAGGGTGCGGGGCTGCAGCCGAAACAAAGCGAAAAAAATGAAGGGCGCCAAAG
Source organism: Hydrophis major (assembly GCA_033807585.1). Lineage (NCBI taxonomy): Eukaryota > Metazoa > Chordata > Lepidosauria > Squamata > Elapidae > Hydrophis > Hydrophis major. The sequence continues at coordinate 337,969,316 of CM066329.1, forward strand.
CTGAAACGGGGTCGCCCTAGAAATTAAATAGCCCATCAAAGTGGGAAGGTCGGGAAAGGAAGGGGCGGAGGTTTCTGAGTCGCCTTAAAAAAAATTATCTGAATTCGACTCCCGTTGCTTAAAAAGTGTTATCAAATGGGCTGTTTTCCCTGGACGATTCGCGTCGTCGCCCGTTTTCGCCGCCGCCACCACCACGCCCGCCCGAAGGACGAGCTCGGCGGTTAAAAAAACCTGCTTTCAAAACCCCTGCAACAAACGTGGCTATTGTATGTGTGTGTATGTATGTATACAGACACGCATACGTGTGTATACATATGTATGTATACATGTGTGTGTATACACACATATATATATGTATGTATGTATGTATATATGTATATATGTACATATACATACATACATACATGTGTATACACACACATCTCCATTCGTGTGGATCTGGGTGCGGACGGAGTAGATCGGGGAGGAACTTCGACAGAACTTAAGCGAGGTCCGCTGAGTCCTAAGGATTGGTAATTCTTAAATCTTAATTAAGACACGCGCTGGCTCCGTCTCCGCCCTTGTAGCTCGAACTTGCCCGGGTTGATCACCGGAGATCGCGTGTGTGTGCGCGCTGACTTGTGTCTTTCTCTCCCCCACAAAACTAGCCCATTGGTTTCAGATCCTGAGTCGGCTCCCTGGTAAGTGAGTGGCTCCCCCTCCCCTTTTAGGTAAAAAAAGGGGGCGGAATGGCGGGAACGAGGTGATCAGCTCGGGTCAGAGCAGGGAGGCCGGGCGGAGGCGAAGAAAAGGCGGGAAAACGGGAGGCGCGGCTGGGAGAGGCTGCTGGCTGGGAAGGCGGTGGGGCTGGGGGGGGCGCCATTAGGTGAAACTCATGGAGACTGTGTGCTCCAGCGCTTTCCGGCGGAGGGAGGCGATGCTCGTGCCCCGCCACACGTCGCTGCTGTCCGGGGAGCTGCAGAGCTGCGGCGAACCCGTCACGTTGCTGGGGCCTGGCAGGGAAGCGGGCACCATGCCAGGGAAAGCGGGCTGGTAGAGGTGCGACTGCAGGCCGGCGCCGTTGGAGCCCGCCAGGCTGTTGGACAAGCCCATGGAGTTGGGTGGGGGGCCCGCCGCCAGGCTGCACTGCGACAGGGACTGCGCCATGGCCTGCTGCCTGCCCAGGGCTGGCGGCAGGGGCAGCTGCGACACCCCCGGCATGGCGGCCGCGGCCCAGCGCGTGTCGTTGGCGTGGAAGGAACACAAGCTGTCGCCCATGGCTGCCGCGGCGGCGGCGGCGGCGGAAGGGAACTGGGGCAGGCCGGGCGTGGGCAGCAGCGTGCCGGGGGCGCGGAACACGTTGGTGGTCTTCTTGCGCTTCTTCCACTTGGCCCGTCGGTTCTGGAACCAGACCTGCTCGGATCAGCCGTCGTCGCCGAAGAAGGAAAGGAGTGGAGAGGACCCATGAAAGAGAAAAGAAGGCCGGGTTAGGCCGACGGAGGACCGCGGAAGCCGCAAGGGCGTGCCCCCCCCTTTCCCCAGTCCACCGGATCCCGGGAAGGCCTGAGCGGCGGAAGACACAGAGGAGGGCTATCCTGTGGAAACCTCTGTGCGAAAGCGAGCTTTCTGCTACTTCATCTGAAGCAGGGAATGGTTACCCAATTAACAAACAAAGGAATATATAGTGAAGGGCGGCTATTGCATTTCCATTGGGATTTTGGTAGAAAAAGGAAGAATCTCTTTTCAATAAGGGGCATCTGCCAGTTCGAAACACAGATGGTCCGAGGGACAGAACAAAACTGAACTTGTATTGTAAATATACAATGCTTAGTTTCCGTTCTGCAGTGAAATGCAATATTTGTCTCAAGCATCACAATTACCTTACTAATATGCCTTGTATTTAATAAACATTTAGATTATTTTTGTTAGATTAATTTTGCTCTACTGTAGTTGTTACTTTCATTTACTTAAATATTGAGAACTTTTGTTACATTCAGGAGATGCTAGTGAGCAAATAGAGGGGAAAAAAGGAAACTAAGGTGTAGGGTTGGATTTAAATTGCTTATAGACACTAACATTCCATTAACAGATCCAATTGTTATTTTCTGCCCAAGCACATTACTAGCACTGATGTAAAAATAAATATTTTTAAATAAGTATCATTGTACTTATCTCCACTTTGCTTAATAATAAAATCCTTGCATTTAAATCTAATGAAGTTTTAGAATTCTGACTAAACTACCTGGTGCAAGATTATAGTTTATTGATAAATGTTATACTTCACTGCTGAGTATTGGACTTCATTTCACTGAAACTATTATTTTCAACGTATCAGAAATACACAATAGCTAAACAGTATAATCAACATAGATACATCATCACATTGGACTACAGGTATAATGCAACATGATTGAGGGAGTCATGCTAATTTGGGCTACATTTTTATACTTTAGAAAAAAGAGGAAAGTCTAAATTTATATGGTAGTCCTTATTTTGATATCTTTGGCACTGGCTTCTATTAATCAATAAATATATCCAAATAGAACTTCTACCTTTCCATTATTGTTACATGTTCAAGAATTAGTAGCACATTCCTGATAAATCTTTTGTCTCTCTCACACACACGCATACACACATATTAATACTGAAATGGTATAATGTTAAAGATGTGGAGATTTATATTCCAAACCACAGCAAAAGCAAGGTTGAAAAATACATGGCAGTCTTCATTTTATCTGTTTCTGTGTTAAACTTTATATCCTTAATTCTCAATACTTAAGGAAGTCATACAAGCAACCATTGTTGCAAAATCATTATGTTCAACCTTGGATTCAGTAACAGTGTCATGTTGCATACAAATATCCTTAGAGCAGCAACTCACTGTATGTTGATGTTTGGTGTATGTAATTATCTATGAATACTTACTAGTGTTTCTAAATCAGTGATATGCCTAATACTAGTGTGGTAATTGCCACCAGTTCAGATTACTGGAGTAAACTGTTTTCATAAGCCCTGCCAGGTAAAATGTTTTAAGAAGAATCCAGACCAGATAAGCATTTATCCAGTATGATTCAGCCTATTTTTTTCCAAATATATTCATGTATGTGAGTTTTTTTATACATAACCCAAAGATTACGTTATATGGTTCAATGCACACTCCTCTGACCCAAGAATTAAAATAATTTGAAAATAAAAGCTAGATGAATTAGTAACTATTTGAAAAAGCTGTCTCAGGGCTCAGTGTAACAGTATACAATGAGTTCCACTAAGATCTGGTTTTAAAAGAAAGAGATATCCCAGACTAATTGTCCAATAGTTCCCATTTTCCCAGAAATTCCAAATGAATTTATTATGAGAATGGACATAATTGTTTTATGTCAGGTCTCATATTTTCTACTTATGATTTAAAAAATACTTTCCACACTGGAAATGAAAAGTATAATAGGTGTGCAATATTTTTTTTTGCTAAATTTCAGCAAAGTAAAAATAAAGCAATTATGTAGATATTTCAATGGAAACAGTTCAGTATTCATTTTGAAATGGGATTAAACTCAAATGCTACAAGATGCTACTAAAATGCTACCTCAACTGAACTGCTCTAGCAAGTGTACAGAATTTTGTTTTAGGCATTCATACTGATGTTTCAGTTAACCAAGCTTTCATCAGTTTCAGCGACTATTGACCTTACCTATGCTTTCTTATTTTTTTCACTTCTATTTAACCTTTTAATACAGGAACTCTTTAAAAAATCCTCTCTTAAATACATGTACTGATTTAAAAGCTTTTGGAAATTACACAAGCGTGACTTCTCTTCAAACCTAACAACCATTATGATTTTAAGCATGACAGTAAGTATAATAGGATTTTCCCACATAGCTGTAAATATAATGCTGAACAAACTCCATTTAACTCACACATTGGCCTGTTTAGGACTGTGTTCTTCAGTTAGCTTTCTCTCCTCTTATTTAGGTTTTGTATTCTTTATTTCAATTCATATCCCAAATACAATATTTATCGATACAACTATCATTTTTAAGTAAAGGCCTGGTCATGAATTGCTATTTGAAAAGAATGTGTTGCTGGCCCTTTAGTCCTCTTCCTCCAGCTAAAGTTTAACCAGGCTTAATTATTGTTTAGCCAATTGGGTTGGCCTTTCCTATTTTCTGTTCTTGCTTTATATGAAGATGGTTTGTTTTAATCAGCCGAGGTGCTGTCAACTAGCAAGTGGTATAAGTATCGTATTTTGGTTTGCATTCTCAAGCACAGAGCCAGTTTGGTGTAGTGGTTAAGATGTTGATCTGAAAACCGGAATACTTGAGTTCTAGTCTAGTTTTAGGTATGAAAGTCAGCTAGGTGACGTTGGACCAAACATTTTCACAGCCCAACCTGCCTCACAATGTTGTTGTCATGAGGAAAACACCATAAGAAGAGGAAGGGGTATTATGTAGGTTTGCCACTTTGAGTTACTTATAAAGGTTGGGTAAAAATATAAAAAATGAAATAAATAATCCACTTGTTTAAAAGATAATCAGAATACTATCCAGAGAAGGAGAAACTAGTTGTTTCCCAATCAGTTTCTGTCATTTTTTTTCTCCAAATTTTTTAACATTGTTAAACACTTTTTAATCTTAGTGTTCATGTATTAAGAATGCCATAACTCCCTAGGGAGCACATTTGTTAATTTCATAGTAATATGGACTACAGATTTGTCCACAATTTCCACCTTGTTTGAAAATGAGGTTGCTTTTTGCTTTTTTCAAACACCATTGTTGAAACAATCTCCAGAACACTTTCTGAGCCTCGACTTTGGGGTTGTGTGGGTCCCAAGTAGAGACATATTTTTCCAATCCCTTTTATTTAGACTGTGAAACATGCTTGGGCCCATTAGCAGGAAAGAATAGCTGTTAAGTATCTAAATGTTATAAGAATAATAATTGAAAGAAGGGAGGGGAAGATGTGGAGCAGAGGGGAAAGAATTTTGTTCAATTATGTTTTAGGGTTAGTTAAATGGTGGTCACAAAATCATTTTATGTGTCATGGTTTACTGGGGTTGTAAAAGAATTTCCATCAAGTCGATCACCTCATTTCAGAGCAACAGTGCATATGCTTTTGAAAATGTGGATGTATCCACTTGGAAACCAGTGCATGACAGATTAAACAGGAGTAAGAACCAGAGGGATACTTGGAAAAAGCATACTTGTCAGCTTGGCTCTGGAAATATATTAGCCAGAGGCATTTGGGCAACTTTGCCTTGAGGTTGGCATACCAACAATTACCTCTCAGCCTCTGCATCAGCCAATGGTATTAATATGGTATTAAGGGTCTAATGGAGTTTGCTATTTCAAACTCTACTTTCATGATAAGCTGCAGTTACAGTAATATAGACACCCTGTAAATGTATTTAGAGATATATAGCCCTGTTAATCTCCCAGCTGTAAACAGGGGAGAAATAGTCAAGGGGATATTATCTTCCTTCCTTCCTTCCTTCCTTCCTTCCTTCCTTCCTTCCTTCCTTCCTTCCTTCCTTCCTTCCTTCCTTCCTTCCTTCCTTCCTTCCTTCCTCTTTTTATTCCCCTCTCTATCTTCTCCCAAAGCCTTATGAAGATCTCACTGGAATCCATCAGATGATTAATGGGAAGATTTGGTAGGAAATCTGGAGAGCTGCATTAAAGCTCAGATTTCAGGTTCATTTCGATCAGCCAGCCGTGAACTCTAGGCCGAATTCATTACGCTTTAATAGTTGCTGGGAGAGGAAGAAAATGCAATTTCTCATTCCATTAGAAAACTAGAAAATACTCTCAGCTTGTCCCCTATTAAGATGTGGCAGGTGACATGGGCAGCGCAGAGGGACACGGTCAATGGAGTCCTTGCACATTATTTTTAGGTTGGTGTAAAATATTGAAAGGCAAGCCTGGGCTTAGCAGAAGTTATTTCACTGATTTGCTTTTTATGTAAATAAAATATTGAAAGTTAATTAATCAGCACGAGTGACTAATGATTATGCTTATTATATTGCATTGGATCGCTGTCATTTGCATTATTCTCACATTGCTGTTTAATAAGCCATCCTGGGTTATAAATAATTCTGAAATTGGTTTCTAATAATGGCATGCTATAAAAAGAATGGTTTTATTACTGTTACACCCAGCCTGGGAAGATGGGGGGGGGGGTAGAGGGAATAGTACAGCAGCAACATAAAGGAGAATAAGCTTCTGCCTTGACAAGCAGAAATAGCTTTTTAAAATGTAGACCAGAAAATAGAAAAGAATATAATTTATTCTTGCATGTAAGGCTACATCCAGGGCTGCTGCAGTAAAAGCGGGCGTGTGAAGCATTTTGGATGTGTGTATAGAAGTCCCCACGCACTGAAAAGGTGGTGTGAGACCATAAACTCAGACATTACTCTTCCATTTCGTCAAGTAGCAAGAATACAATGAACTGGGAAGTAAATACATTTCCCATAATTTATTTTTTTGCACAAGCTTACATAGTGTTAATCATTCTGAAGTGTTAATTAAGAAGGTTATGTTGATTTGATTACTTTTTAAACTGCAGAACATTATTGTAAAGAATATTTAAATTGCCACTCGATTAAACTGTTTCTATTCAGCTGCTTAAAGCCATTAGAAGACTGTAGGATTATGTAGAGGTTATTAAGATATTTTTCCTAGCTTGCAGTTCATTGAGAGATAAATCCAACTGATGTAATTGTGCTTGCTTATAAGAAAGTCTTGACGTCTATGAAAATTGACTTTAGGTAAGATGTAACCAGAGAACAGCAATTGTTAGATATTTTCAAATTTTAAAAATCCCTAGATTTTAATTGTATTTTTAAACTAATAATTGAGGTAGTTACAAAGAGCTAGATTAAGATGCTTTAAGGGCATGGATATTACTATATGATTGTAAATCAAAGTCAATATACATTTTCAGATCATGAAAATAAAACTAAATTAATTTAGTTTAAAATATGTTTGTGTGCCTTTTTTTAGTAAACATTTGTAGTGGTATATAAATAATAACATTCTGTGGAATGTATTGGTTGAGGGAAAAATAACCACCATTTCCGTCATATATTTGCATTTTGGCTTTTTTAAAATCAATTTTTTGGTAGTAAAACTGCTATGATTAATCTTTGCCAAAATCCAGTGAAATTTACTTGACCTTGTTTTTTAAAAAACATTTCACCAACTAAATTATTATTATTATTCACCAACTAAATTATTATATCCTTATTTTAGCTGAAACCTTTTTTGAGATATAATTCACAGTAATGTCTGTTCTGTATATTCTAATTAAATCTTATTACTTGTGAAAAATAAATATTTTCCTTCTTAAAATGTCTTAATTTTTATTCATTAAAACATACCATTGGACACTTTTTTATTTTTGTACAATATAGGCCTATTTTGCAGCTATCTCCCCTTTAAGTATGTTTATTATTTTTTCTGGAAGTGTTTAAAATAAATAGATGGGTGATAACAGACAATCTAGAAAAGATATATTTTAAAATCTTAAGGATTTCTAAATTCAAGTTTAAAAACTCTATTGAATTTCCCCTGGCATTCTCCAGTTGCCAATGAATTAATTAGATCTGCTCTGCAAAGTCAGACAATACTCCAATTATATCAGAATTTGTTTGGAAATAAATCTGGCAGCTTTTTAATTCTCATCATCCTTTTAATGTCAAGCCAAGATTATTTCTATTGGATCCAATCACATTTAATAAGCTTAAAACATGAACTTGTGATGGAATTTTTTAAAGCTCTAACTAAAAATAGATTTCAAAATATTTAAGTAGTGTATAACCCAAGATCAAAATAATCAGGGAAAGAAAAGTTCAGGACTCAGGACAGCGCAGTTGCTTTAAAATTACTCCCATTAAATCCAGTTCAAATCTTTTGGTATCAGAATTAGAACAATTAAAATATCCACTTGATTATCAGGACAAAGGTAAATACAAATTTATTTCTATGTACCAAATTTAATCAACGTTCTACAAATGAATGATTATTTCTCAAATATATTTATCATGTTCCCAAATAAAAAGTTTGGGTCGATCGACAGATTCTCTGAATACATAAAATCGTCTAAGCTTTCTTTCACAAAGAGTTTACTCAAAGACCTGTCCCTCTTAAATTGGTGCTAGTTAAATTAAGTAAGGTGTCTAGGAAAGGAATTGCCAGTCCGTTGCACCAGAAACCAATTTCCTAGGGTTGCGGTGCAGCAACTAAATGTGCAGGTTGTTCAAAATAAAACCATCGCTAAAAATCTACAATGCTGCTCAATCTTTCGCTGGGAGCAAAATGGGAGAAAGTTGTTTATTATTATTATTATTATTATTATTATTATTATTATTATTATTATTATTATTATTATTATTATTATTATTATTATTATTATTATTATTATATCTTCAGCTCTTGAAAGCAAAAACCTTTGTTCCTGTGATGCCTTTTTATCCTTTCACTTCAGGCAAACTTTAGACCCCCAACCGCAAGGGCCACAACAACTTGAACGGTTGCCTTGCCCGGGGTTCGAGAGTCGGGATGGTTATGTAGCCTTTGCTTGGCTCGCCTTCCTGGTTCGCCCTGTTCTGCGCCCGATTGCTCGGGCCGGGATCTAGGGAGGAGGAGGAGGAGGAGGAGAACCAGCCTTGGCCTGGCAGAGCCCCGAGGCCCTAGGCGCCCGGGAAGTGGGGGGGGGGGGCCGGGGCGGCGGGGCAGCGCTGCTCTGTCCCTCGCCAAGGCCGAAGAAGGCCGAGGGCCGGCTTGCCGTGGCTTAGCCCGCATACCTGGACTCGCGACTCGGTGAGGCCGATGCGCAGAGCCAGCTCCTCTCGCATGAAGATGTCCGGGTAGTGGGTCTTGGCGAAGCTGCGCTCCAGCTCGTTGAGCTGAGCCGGGGTAAAGCGCGTCCGGTGCCGTTTCTGCTTTTGCTGGCCCTGCTGCGCTCCGGCCTGGCTGGGGTTCTGCGGCGGCCCGGACTGCTTATCGGGGTCTTTGGCGTTCACGGCCAGCGCGCTCGGCGTCGAACCCACCGTGGTGATGTCCTCTCCGGGTAGCAGTGTGGCCCCTTCCACCGCGTCCGAGTTGGGCGCCAGGTCTCCCGGGTGGCCTCCGGGCTCCGAGCCTCCGACGCCCAAGCGGCACTTCACGGCCTCCCGGTGGCCCAACAGCTCGGCGGCGTCTTTCATTCCTGCGGAGGCAAAGCAACGGCCCACCACGCTTCAGCGCCGGATCCACTCAAAAGGCGGGCAAGGCGGCAACCTTCCCCGAGCGCCGGAACCAGGGGGGAATCCAGCCCCGGCCACGCCGGAGGAAGGCAGCCGCCAAATTGCAAGGAACTCGAGTACCATCCCGCTTAAATAGGAGCCCCGGATGGGGGCCCTGGCCGCCCCTTTCCCGCCCGAGCGAGAAAGAATTTCCTTTGGCTCAACAACAATCCAGTCGTCCAAACCCCAACAAACGCCTGAAATTATCAACCAATCTATGCCTTCAATTCTTTAACAAGAACTTAAGGTCAAGAAAATAAGGAAGGAAGGAAGGAAGGAAGGAAACAACCAAGGCGAAGACCAGAAGGAGGAAGAAGAGAAGGAGAAGGGGGAGGAAGAGGGGGCAAAACTCCAAGCGAAATGGCCCCCAATTGTGCTTTTAGAGCTACATATTCCATAGTTGTTGTTGGTTGTTTTTTTTTTTCAAAAGAGGCGACGTTAAATCAAATTAAACTTTAATACAGTACAATTACTTTTAAAGAAATTAGCCCATTTAGATCGCATTAAGGTAAAATCAGGCACAAATTGTCAATTTCCTGCTCTCGGTTTCTTCCTGGGCTGCTGGCGAGGAGGAGGAGGAGGAGAGGGAGCAGGGGAAAGGGGGGAAAGAAGCTTGGGGGCAACTCACCGAGCCGGGCGTCCAGGAGGTCGGCGTGTGAGAGCATCGCGCACCGCTCCAGGGCGAAAGCTGTTCCCCCCCAAATTTTAGCGGTTGGTTGTTGGTTTTTTTTATGAGAAAAAAAAGGGGGGGCCAAGTTAAAAAAGATCTAGGTCCTCTAACGCAGCTTATGGATATATATTTATATATAGATCGCCTAAATGAAAGAAAATTCGGTGTGTGGTTAAAAAGGGGGTCTCTTGCATTATAATGTCCTTTAGAGAGACGGGGAGGTGCTTAACACTTCAGTGAACCCGTGAGCAGCTCAGCGAAGGGACCAATCAGGAGGGCAGCCTGCAAATGTCAGCACCCAGAGAGTCCCGCTCCACCCGCCCGCAGCCAGGCACCCGCCGCTGCCGCGCCAGCCGAACGCCGCGCGGGCTGGGCTTTGAAAGCCCCCTTTACAATTCGGTCCCCTGACTGATTGACTGCATTGGGGACAACCTTCCCCCACAACCCGCCCGCCTCCATCTTCTCCTCGTTGTCGTCGTCGTCCTCCTCCTCCTCGTCTTCTTCTGACCCCCTGATCAAATTAATTGGAAATGACTGACAAAGCCAAGCCAATAAAAGGGGGCATTTTGGGGGGGGAAACGCCAATGGCTGGAGGGGGGCCTGGCCTCCTTTTCATCGCAGGGCCCTCTGGTGGGGACTTCTCCCACCTTTTTGGGCCCGGGGTGGGGGGGGAAGAGGGGCCAAGAGGTCCCACCCAACTGCAGAGAGGGATGAGGTGCTGGATGGCTTTATTTAAAGGGTCTCTAATCCGTCCATTTCAAACTTGGTAAAGCTGCAGTCTGGGATGATTGGAACAAAGTGGAGTTGTAGCCCTGATGAAATTTATACTCCAATCGGGATGCCTCTCCGCTCTCCTTCCTCCTATGATCTTAGTCCCCTTGAATTAAATATTTGTATATTTAAAAACAAGATGTAATTCCAGCTGTCGGTTTGGCTTAGAAAACTAGCGCCAGAAATGCCAGCCGGCATCGGTCCATTTGGCGGGTGTGAAAGTTTCTAAGTTCATCTTCTCCAAACGCAATTGTAGGCAGTAAATACAGTTAAAAAAATAAATCGAAAACATTATTTTCTTCTTGAATATGTTAAACTATCCCAACAATTTTAAGTGCTTTGCACAAGGGAAGCGAACCATTTCTAATGTTCTGATTTTTCAAAGCCAGCCAACAACAAAGTTTAGATTTGTAATATATTTCTAACCAGAGTAATTTTCAAGATCATTAGGCATTTATGTAATTAGTGCCAAATCTATAAGCTTTTATTACGATTATTAGAGTAAAATCAGTATAAATTTGTACTAATTTACTACTGTTTAGACTTGGCTGTCAAGGCAAGAGGTCCTTATTGTAAAAGATAAGGGAGGAAATTAAGTGCAAAATTCTGTACCGTTTCTGATTCGCTTCTAAACAATCCGTTTCAATTGTATTTGTAGCAGAACAGAATGGCCTTTTAAAGTTATTTGATTTTTTAAATCTCCCCCTTACTCTCAAAAGCAGGGAAATGCCAACTAGGCCAGGCACAATGAAAACTGATATTTCCTACTTCTAGCTTGATTAACATTGATTTTTAATTCGAAAGTGATGCAATTAAGATTATTCATTTAGTGCAAAGAAAGCTTGCACCCAAAAAAAAGGGGGGGGGAGGAGCGAGGCCCGAGATTCACCCCGGAGCCTCTTGGCTGAAGACTCCAAAGGCAAAAAACTCAGTGGGAGGAAGGTGGCGGCGGCACTTCGCCGCCCAAGTGTCTCCCACAAACCGGGCGCGACGGGCAAGCGCTGAAGGGGTGAAGGGGGGGGGGGAGTCTGGGGCAGGTTAGATCGGCCTGGCCCTCGAGGGGGAGACAAAGGATGCGCTGGTCGGTAAGCGCCTGGCTTCTCGGCTCAGGATGCTGCACAGGGGCGCTAGCCTGCGGGTGCGGTTTGAAACCAGGACTGCTCAAGACTGCTGCGAGGGTCGCTTTCCTCTGCACCGAGATCCTCCTCCTCCTCCTCCTCCTCTTAATGGAGTAGGACTAAGCCTGTGGGGGCAAGGACTGATTGCGGGCCTCCCTTCTCTCCTGAAGGCAAATCGCCCGAAAGCCGAGGGAAAGCAAGTGCCCCTGAGTTCCGCCGGCTCTCTTCTACTTTCTTTTCTCACGTCCCACCTTGGAGCCTGGAGACCGGCTTTCTGTACCCGATCCAACCCCCCCCCCATCCCAGGTGTTGCGCCCCATTTAGGGGCCCGATCTCCTACTCCGACGCTGCTCCCATCCGCTTCGGCTCCCTCCCCTGATCCTCGGCTCGGCCGCTGCCAGGTCGATAAATAAAAAGCCTGGTCGTTAATGGTCAGGCCCCCTCCGCGCGCTAACAAGGGGGCCGAAGCCCCGAAGCTGATCCATCTCGCTTAGGAGCCGCGGGAAAACAAGGCTGCGGCGTGATGGATGGCGCGTTGCTTTTTATGACTTTTCTATTGCTCTTGATTTTTATAGCAGGATAAACAAACTAAATCATTCCTTCCGAGAGTTGAAAGCGCGGGGGCGAAGGGTTGGGAAAAGAGAGAGAGGAAAAAAGGAGGCTAAAAGAGAAAAGGAAGGGAAGGAACGAAGGGGCTCTTAAAGCGGAGAAGGAAAAAGGGCAGGGTTTGGGTTGCCAGGGTTAGGCTCCCGCTCTGGTTCCTTCCTCTCCCCAGGCCGTCCTCTCCGGCTTTGCGATCCAAAGATTTGGGAAGGGAGATTTGATGCTGCCAGGGTTGAAGCCGAGGTGCACTTACAGAAGCCTCTCGCGGGCCGCCCCTCGTCATCTCTTCCTCCCCCCCCCCCCTCATTTTTTTCCCTTTCTATCGCCCCTCGCTTTATTTTTTTCCCCCCCCGCCGCCCCGCCCCTTTGCAGCCAGAAAAGTGCCAGTCAGGCCATTCCGTGGATAATGGAAGGTATTTCCCACCTGATCAGGCAAAGTGAAGTCCCTAACAAGGCTCGGCTTAGCGCTCTGGTCCCCAAATCTCCACCATGATAAGGGCATGCTTGGGAAAATCACTTTCCCCGCAAAGTAAACGGGTTTTCTATGACGGATCCGGCAAGTTTTCCCACCATAAATAGGTTTTAGATTGTTACACACACGTAGGGCTGGAACAAAGGGAGCGACTAGAAAAATATATTGGTTGCCCCTAATAAAATTTATTTAGACGGTTTACTTCTCATAAAAAAATAAGAGATTGAATTTCGTATCAGAGTGCCAGCCAAAGGGCTCCGTGCAGGGAAATTCTAACCTCGCCGCCCCCCCCGCCCCCCCGTTTTTTCCTCGCTCTCTTCGCGATTTCTTCAGGGGGACCAAGCGGTATATCACACGGACCGACCGGGGTCCTGATTTGGCAAGTCTGGCGCCACCTGGGACACAGAGGGCGGGGGGGGGAACCAGGAGAAACAGAAATGGTAAATAGGAATCTGTTCTGAAACTTCCAAGAGCGTGGCATTGTCATCTTCATGGCAATCCAGGTGTGCAGAATCTGTACCGTATTTTATTTTGTCTTATTTTATATTATTGCTAATATTATTAAAACCCAGTCCATCGTTACTTTGATTCAAAGACAGGCATGAACGGCACAAATGGGCAAAACTCTTATTTCCGCGCCATATCCATTGACAAAAACCCCAACCTGAGTCGCGGGTTTTGGATCTCTCTCTCTCTCTCTCTCTCTCTCTCTCTTTGGTTTTTGGAAGACAAGGCTCATCTTTTGTGTTTTCTCGGGAAGGGGACGAAACCACTGAAAAACCAGCGCGTCTTTTAAAGGCTGAAATGTGAATTCTTTACAATAATTATTATTCTCACTTTGCAGTTATTTAAATGCTGAATTGTAACAGCGCTGCCTCTAATGAGAAAGCGCCTCCCTCAATAATTAACGATCTCAACATTTTCCTATTTTCTGTGCTTGATGAAAAGAATCAATTTTAATTCCTTGTAAATTACAGGCCCACTTTGAGAAAAGGAAGGCAGAAGGGGCGCGCCCACGTGAGTGGAACAGGCAGCCGCGGAGACAGTAAGAGACCCCCGGTCGGAAGGCCTCTTCCAGCTCTTTGCGCCTCCTGCCCTGCTGGACTGGAGACCCGCCGCCGAACCGAGAGGCTGGCGGTTCTGGTCTGATCTGGGGGCTCAGGCTAGAGAAGGAAGCGGGACAGAGAGGAAAGGGGATTTCAACAAGCCTCTTCTCAGATCGCTGGTTGCCTAGAAAACTCTCGCTCGGTTCAATATAAGGATCTAACTGAGGTGTGGGGTTTTTTTTTTTCCACGACTGTGCCCAGCGTTGAAACGGTCACAAACAGAAAAGCTCCAA